>JASDFA010000027.1:37820000-42820000 GCA_035772735.1 Datura wrightii
TGTTATGTAATTAAACAAGCTCCACTAAATAAAATAAATAAATAACAATAAAATAAATTAAATTAAAATATAATAAAAGTGAAAAATTCCTAATTTCAAAGTTACATTACCATTTTAACCCTCCACTAAATAAAATAAATAAATAAAATAAAAATAAATATAATATGTAAAAATTATCATTATATAATATTATTATATAAGTGAAAAGCCAAAAAGTGAATAGTCAGATTACCATTTTGCTCCTTTACTAAATTAAAATTTAATTAAATATATAATTAAATATTAATATTTTATCATATCATATCATAATTATATACTTATCACTATATAAGTGAGAAGCCAAAAAGTGAATTAAAATAAATAAATATAACTAATAAATTTTAATAATAATAATAAATAAGTATAAGAATAAATATAAATAATAAATATTAAAAAAAATTTAAAAAAAAAATAAAATAATAATAATAATAATAATAATAATAATAATAATAATAATAATAATAATAATATTACTATATAAGTGGGAATAAAAAAAGTGAAAAGTTAAAATACTAAAATAACCTTCAAATATTGAGAGACTAATATACCCTTCAAATAATAAATAGGTTTACTCCTTCATCATCATCTAAAAAATTCATTGTGAAATATTTAATGGTCTAATAATATTTATTTTTATGCAATTTTAGCTTTTAGTATAGATAATATTATAGGAATAATTTTAGATTGAAGGGTAAAATAGTCGTTCAATATTTCATGAACACTTGCTTATATATCATATATCTTTAATTTACTTTTATGGTAATCTAACTTTTCACTTTTTGGCTTTTCACTTATACAATAATATGATTATACTAAAAGTGGGAAGCGCCTAAATCTAAAGTTAAAAGACCAAAATATCCATAAAAAGTTGAACGATCATATTTACCCTTTACTTCAAATCTATTTATCTACTAAAATGTAATTTACATTTCAAAAAATAATAAAGTGATAGTACATAATAAATGTAAAATATGAATAGTATAAAGATGGTTCATGTTTCTAAAATTAATGTCATTTATTGTAATCAATTAAATTTAGAATTACTTTAATCTTTCCTATCCATTACAAATGCATTAATATCAATCTTTAACATGTCTATTCAATATTTAGTTCGTTCATCATTCAACTTCCTGATGGAAAGTATATTAATTCATTCATTACTTAAAGAAAAAGCTCAATGACATATTTTCGTGTTCAAAGTATGTCCCTGTTGGTGATGGTTAGTCGTTTCTCTTTCGTTATTTTAATTGGTGACATTTTGTTTAAATGATGCAATGAAGGTCTATTGATGTTGTAATGTAATTGATTCTTGAGTCAGTGAAGTCTTCTAAGTTGTATTTTAATTACTTTTTCTATTTCTCAATTGTCTATTTATTTGCTAAACAATGTTTATTTTGCCCTGTTATACCATATTTATTTTATCGCGACTAAAACGATCACTTTTATCGGAAAATATTTGGTCCATGATTAATATATTTTTATTAACTTATTATGTTCCCTAATTTACAATTTAATGTATCCACATCCAGGGCACAAAGACGGAAATGCATGTCAAGAATGAGCCAACATATGGAAGAAAGTCAATTGAATGAATGGCGGCGATGCCAAAAATTAAAACTTTGAGATTTACAAACCGCACATTTTTTAGAATTATTTTTTGAGGAAATTAGCAAGGTCAACAACTTTTCATTTGTTTCTTTTATAAATCTGATTTGCGTTTATTCTATTTAAGCACATATGTATACTGTTTTGCTTTTGCTAAGTCAATGAACAACTCTATTTTTGGTCTTCAAACAAAAACAATCAAATTGCCAACTCAAACACAAATTTAGTACTCATAATATTTATGTGATTTAACAAAATTTTATACTTATATTTGATATGGAATACACGCGCAACGCGCGTACCCAAATACTAGTAAAAATATAAATATAACAGAAAAAGTGCAAGTCCAAGAAAATATTAGGATATTTCTACAATAATATTTATAGACCTCACATCAATGCCTAAGACCTACTAAAAAAATCACAAAACTAAAATCAACATATTTTTATTTTCATAAATCAAAAAAAAATTACATAAAAAAAGAGTTAAAAATTTCAATAAATGTGAAAATATTACCACCTATTATATGATCTAAATGAAATCCCTCCAATTTGCTCCTCATATTCATCCATTTCCTAACTTTCATTTTAGTCCATGAAGACTGGAAAACAAAACGACTCAAATTTTAACTCATTAATATTTTTTCCAAAAATACGAATAGCCATCATTGTTGCATGTATAACATATACATATACATAATACATATAATCAATTTGCTCCTCGTATTCATCCATTTCCTAACTTTCATTTTAGTCCGTGAAGACTTGAAAAGAAAAAGACTCAAATTCAACTCATTAATTTTTTTTCAAAAATACGAATAGACATCATTGTTGCATGTATAACAAATATATATACACACAAATAATACGTATAATAAATGAAAACCCAAATAAACAGAAAAAAAGTACCTTGAATATTTTTTACTCTATTTTTATAGCTACAAAAAGCCACCAATGAAGTTGAAAAAAGAAAAAAATAATGTAATGTACTATAAAAAAAAATTACCTTGAGTATTGTTTGCTCTGTTTGACCAATGAAAATTAAAAAAACATAATTAATTATGAAAAAAATTTAATTTACTAACACATACAACTTTTTTAATGAAAATTTGATAGGAATGAATTATTCTTAAATTATTTCTTTTATTTAATCAGACTTACTAAATATATATATATATTTATAAGGTATAATTAGATTTTCCTAACCATTAAAATTACAGTTTGACCAATAATTTTTTTTTAAAAATAATTAATTATGAAAAGAATTAATTTGTTAATACATATGCAGAAATTTAAAAAATTGGGATATAGCATTCATAAATAATGTGATGGGGTCATTTGATGAGGAAGTTTTAAATTTGTCCATTCCCTATATATTGAAAAAAAATTTATGTATTGAAAATAACTAATAGGATAATAAATTGATAGAAAATAAAAGACCATTATGGCAAAAAGAATTTTTCCATTTAAAAGATCTTTCTTTCTTTATTAGACTTTGTGCCACGTTAAATGATGTCACATAAATTGAGACGGAGAAAGTATAATTTAAAAATAAAATATTTTACTTCATTTTTCTCAATTTATATGATATATTTTTTAGTCCATCTTAAATAAAGTAATATCTTTTTATATTTAGTAACAATTTTATTTTTATTTTTTTATTCTATTCTTAATAGATGATTTATAATTACACAAATATTTAAGACGTATATTAAATTAAAATTTTAAAACCTTTCTTTTATTTTTAAAATTCATATATTTTATTTAAATATCATCACATAAATTATAAAGAAAAAGTTACATAACACAACACAATTATGAAAGTATTTACATATAATGGTCATAGTTTCAAAAAATTACATAATATGGCTTTATTTCATTTAATGTGTCATCTATTTACTTTTTATAGTGTATTTGATTTCTTTCTAGTCTCTCTCCTTATACACATCATAATTCTCTCCCAAAATGCTATTTATCAATCAATCCTCTTCCTAAAATCACTTCTCTCTCAAATTATTTAGATCTAACAATCAATCCTCTTCTCAAAATCACTTCTCTCTCAAATTATCCAGATCGAATAAAAATCATATTCAACCCTCAAACTATACGATTTCAAGCAATTTGCATCTTTTCTTTGACTCTGTCGGCCAATTTACGGCATGATTGTTCAGCCAATTGTGGGATATTACAGTGACAATTGTTCATCCCATTTCGGCCGTCACTGGTCATTTATTGCCGCTGGCGCCGCACTAGTCACCGTAGCTGTTTTCCTCTTTGGCTTTTTCGGCCGATCTTGGGCATGGTTTGTCTGTTTTGACAAGTTTTAGATGTTATTGAAGCTATCACTAAGTAACGTGACCTCTCCATTATTATTATTATTATTATTATTATTAGTTTTAATCAATGGTGGCAAAACAATTACAGAGGACATGTGAAATACCAACCAATTCACATATCACAGCTAGGATAGTGTGGAAGATTTAAAAATACATATATAAACTAACACTTTCAAGAGTCTCATGCCTACGATGACCCCATCAGAAAGGATCCAAGCCTCGTGCCATTGCTGTTTTTGTCGTCGAATTTTGGATCTAAGTCTCGTATTGTTGTTGTTTTCAAATCTGAATGTATTTTTGTATTTTACTTGTATTCCGTGTGTATTTCTCAAATCTTCTTTAATTGTGATAAGTTATTTTTTTTGTTTTTGTGAAAATCCTAGTAGCAAAAATATTGTTGAACAACCAGAAAAACAAGTTTTGTTTTTTCCCCAATCTTCGTACATTGTTCTTTTATTAATTAATAATTTTTTTTCTGAAAGTCAACTTCTCATGTAATCATGTTTTATATGTATCACAACGCATATGTTGTATAATTGATAAAATACATACTTGTATTTAGTTGTATTTATGACACTATGCAAACACATAAATTACAACCTAATCATAATATTATGTTATAAATATGCATATACATACATGCATACATACATGTGTGTATATATATGTGTGTGTTATATTATTATGTATTTAGCAATGGACACAGTTTTCTTTAATAGAGATACATATTAGTATTCATTGATACAATTAAATACACAAGACCTAATGTTTTTTTTAATTTATAATTTTGCAACTAAAAGTATATGTATTTAGTTGTATTTATACATATGTATACATGTTGTATTGTTATGTATTTAGCAATGGCCACATTTTTCTTTAACATAGATACATATTAATATTCGTTGATACAATTAAATACACAAGCCCTTGTGCTTTTTTTTTCGAAATTTGCAACTAAAAATATATGTATTTGGTTGTATAATGATACAAAGTATTCCTCAAAAGAAGAATATTCCTTAAATAGAATTTTGTCTGCATTGTATCCAACATAGCGATTATCTTCGTTCCTTCTCCCAGAATGCTTTATCAATACTGCTATATTTGCCATCAACAACTATCAATTCCAAAAAAAATTTAATGAAAAACTAAATAGTTCTGATACAATTCATAAGAAAATGTATATCTAAGACCCAAAAAAATTATTTGTGAAAAAAAATAAAAAGTATATTTACATCATCTATTTATTTGATAAAATTCAGAAATAATATAAGTTGTAATACATACCTGGATCGATTTGAATGAAAGATATAATATACGTTGTGGAAGGAAAATATATTGCAATTTTCAGATTTTCCATACAAGCTAATAATGTAAAATTTAAATTCCACCTATTTTTAGAGTCCTATTAATCATGGAATGTATTAATTATGAATGGCGTAAATAATGGTAACTGATTATTTAGAAGAAACATAATCCCTAAAATCTCTCAACTAGTTAGTCTTTGTATATGTATTTGCTGCGTTTTACATAAGTTAAATATAAAATGGCACATAAAATATTGTCATTTTATGTAAATAAGTAAAATATTGCTACTTCAATCTATTTTCGCCCAAATGTTGCCATTTCTGTTGTCACACCCCACCTTGGGAGGCATGACTGGCATCAAGTACCCTACTAGGACCTGAACCACTGAGCTGACTGAGCCTAAGCACCTCTGGTGCAGGGTGACTCTAACTCCAGAATCAAGTAAAGAACGGGCTATATAACGGCTGTAAATACAACCCCCGGCCGACAAGGCCTATAGCTACTTGTGAAAAATAAACAGCTAACCAGAGACAAACAATCATAGGGAGTCCTATGCGGGCCGACAAGGTCACCATGATATCTAGTTATAACTGAAAAGTAAAATCAGATACTAAACTGAACTATGACCTACAAGGCCACCAATCAACAACTAAACAGGGCCCCACACGGCCAACACACATAATCTAAAATACATATGGGCCTCACACGGCCGATATCATCTAACCACAGGGAAGTAACACAATTCACAAACCTCTAGGAGTAATAAGATGGTCGGGACAGGGCCCCGGCCTACCCATACTGTACAAACAAAAGGAATAAACCTCTATCACACAAGCTCCGGAAGAAGGGAGCTGACGACTCTGTACGGCTGACTAGAACTACGAGGGACCTGCTCCTCGTCTATCTGTACTTGCAGGCAAGTAATGCAGTGCCCCAGAAGAGGGCGTCAGTACCATAGGTACTGAGTATGTAAGGCAGTAACTTTAAATAACTGAAAATAAGGAAATAGAACTGACAATAACTGAAATAAAGAAAACGGACTGAAGATGACTAAAGTAGTGAAATCAGGGCTAAACATAACTGTAAAAAGGAGGGTAGGGGTCATACCTGAAAAGCGAGGCGTCTTACTGTCTAACTATCATTAACTAAAGCAAGCATAAACCTTACCTGGCTCCCATAAGCCGGAAGGTACAATCAGCACAGAATAACCCATCTGGTCCCCCATTAGCCCTAGTGAGTACACTTCAATCTATATACCCCTATCCAAGTCATACTGAGTCAACTACCAGCTATAAGCGTCCTGCCGATCCCCAGGGTCTGCAAGTGGGCCCGCTCTGCCCCTGACTATAGCTGTATCTGAGTCCGGAGGACTCCTGATATCTACACCCCGGGCGTAAGCGCTCGGCGGGGGTGTGTATAAGGCCAACCACGGCATATGAGGATCTGTATCCCCATATTCATCCCTTGCGGACGGCATACCGCTACGTAGAGCTTGTATCCTCCCCCCTGGCGGGCGGCAACACAGCTATTAACCCTAGGGTGGTCACGGAAGCTATATAGGTATAATCCATCCCAAAAAATTATAATTTACGAGTCTCGACTGACAACAACAACTAGACATGTTAACATACTCCTGACATGCTTTACTGGGATTCATATTGGACTACTATGCTGAAAAAACTAACTTGCCAAAAGAAAATGCCTTAACATACCTCGTTCGCTGTTTACCGATTAACTGGCGAGTTTCTACTCTGTTCAACTGTCCTTCTCAACTGTAATCATATTTAATGGAAGAATAGGGCTGATTTATTACTACATTCAAAGAAAACAATAACTTATATATATATATATATATATATATATACTGACTATACTTCAACTTATCGAAAGACGATCAGAAATTCATAATTTCTCAGGAATCTAGAAGGGAGAAATACTTACTTTAGGCACGTGATCATATTCACACTAGTTTGGAACAATTTCATCAACTTAAGCTCAGCGAGACGATGATTTGCCGGGCGTATTTCACGAAAGTAACTCCGTAGCGATGCTCCCTACAGCTTTATACTTCAATACCCGGAGTTAATTTGGATTTGGACGATGTTTAGCAGCGTAACCGGACGATTATTAAATGTTTTCCTCGATTTCCCTCTGTTCTGGCCGAAGTTATATGAAAAATGATCTAACTTCTAAGTGTGAGGCCTTTATATACTTGAGGCGGTAGACAAGGCAACGTGGCACTCTGCCCATCGCTCTGATTCTGCTCCGTGCCACGTTGGCTAACGCGGAGGAGCTTCTCCGTGCCACTTTGCCCCTCTGGGCAGCTTGGTTCTGCCTCCTCCCGCGAAATCCCAACTTGGCACTTGTTTGGCCTTTCCCCGGGCCCTTTCCTCGTACGTATGACACTCAAACTCTCAACCAACATACGAATAGGCCGGCTAAACATTAGAAACTTACGAGGTGTAACATCCTCCCCTCTTAAGAACATTCGTCATCAAATGTTAACTTCTACTTGCAAGAACCTTAACCTTGCAATTACTTATTCTGGAAAAATTTCAGCAGAGTCTCCCCCGTAATATGGACTATCCAAAAACCCTGAAACACAGAAAAGTCCAATACAGGTACTCTACACAATACTATGGCATTCACTTCACAATAGACTGAAGTCAACTACTCTACATATACATGTATATAATGCAACTTATGAAACAACAACAATAATATACCTCTAGTTGTACAATCTGACTAAGTCTGAAATAACTGAGGATATCTGGTTTTCATATCGTCTTCTGCTTCCCAAGTCATCTCTTCTCGGTTCTTATTCCGCCATAACACTTTAACGGAAGGAACATCTTTAGTTCTTAGTCTGCGGATCTGCCGATCTAGTATAGCTACTAGAGCTTTTTCATAAGCTAACTTCTCAGTGATTTGGACGTCTTTGACTGGGACAATCCGGGAGGGATCTCCTTTGCACTTCCTCAGCATTGATACATGGAAAACTGGGTGAACGGATTCTAATTCTGGAGGTAAATCCAATTCATAAGCCACCTGGCCTATCCTTCGGCGAATCTGATAAGACCTAATAAACCTCGAGCTGAGCTTGCCTTTCTTACCAAATCTCGTCACACCCTTCATCGGTGAAACCTTCAGGAATACCCAGTCACCCCCATTAAACTCTAAGTTTCTCCGCCGCACGTTAGCATAAGATTTCTGGCGGCTCTGAGCTATCAGCAGACGTTCCCTAATAAGCTTTACTTTCTCTTCTGACTGATGAATAATATCTGGCCCAATCAATGCTGATTCTCCTACCTCAAACCAACCAGCTGGAGACCTACACTTCCACCCATATAACACATCATAAGGCGCCATCTGAATTGCTGAATGATAACTGTTATATAGGCAAATTCAATAAGCGGTAGATGTTCATCCCAGCTGCCTCCAAAATCTAGCACACACGCCCGTAACATATCCTCGAGCGTCTGGATTGTACGTTCTGCCTGCCCGTCTGTCTGAGGATGGAAGGCTGTGCTCAGGTTAACCTGCGTCCCCAGACCCCTCTGAAAAGACTACCAAAATTTAGCTGTAAACTGCGCCCTTCTGTCAGAGATAATTGACAATGGAACACCATGCAATTGGACTATTTCTCTAATATACATCTCAGTATAATCTTCGGCTGAAAAGGTAGCCCTTACTGGCAGAAAGTGAGCTGATTTTGTCAACCTGTCAACAATTACCCAGATAGAATCATATTTACGCCTGGTAGAGGTAACCCTACTACGTAATCCATATTAACTGCCTCCCATTTCCAAAAAGGCACGGCTATATCCTGTGTCAGTCCGCTTGATTTCTGATGTTCAACTTTCACCTGTTGGCAATTGGGACATTGAGCTATGAATTCTGCTATCCCCTTTTTCATTCCCTGCCACCAGTAAATCTCTTTTACGTCATGGTATATTTTTGTCGAACCTGGATGGAGAGAGTAACGGGCATAGTGTACCTCGCCCATAATATGCTGGCGAAGCCCTGCTACGTCTGGAACGCAGAGGCGATCCCTATATCTCAAAACTCCGTCCTCAGTTACCTGGAAATCTGTCACTTCCCCTCGCTGGACCCTATTTCTGAGCTGAACCAGGCTAGGATCTTAACTCTGCTGTTCTTTCCTTCCACAACCAATGATGACACTACGATATTCTGGATTACCGCTCCATTGTCTCCTGATTCTACTATACGAACGACTAAACTGGCTAGCTGATGCAATTCTCGGGCCAATTCCTGCCGCTCGGGCTGTAAATATGCCAGGCTTCCCATGGATTTGCGTCTAAGGGAATCTGCTACAACATTGGCCCTTCCTGGGTGATATAAAATATTCACATCATAATCCTTTAACAGCTCCAACCAGCGACGCTGCCGCAGATTCAACTCTTTCTGGGTGAAAATATATTACAGGCTTTTTTGATCAGTGAAAATATCTACATGGACGCCATACAGGTAGTGTCTCTATATTTTCAAGGCATGAATCACCGCGGCTAACTCCAGGTCATGGGTAGGGTAGTTCTTCTCATACTTCCTCAGATGTCTGGAAGCATAGGCAATCACCTTACCATGCTGCGTCAAAACACATCCTAACCCAACACCCGAAGCGTCACAATAGACCGTATAACCCTCTTTTCCTTCTGGCAGTGCTAGCACCGGTGCTGATGTCAATCTGTCTTTCAGTTCCTGAAAGCTCTGCTCACATGCCTCAGTCCAATGGAATTTTGCTGCCTTCTATGTCAGTTTGGTTAAAGGTGCTGCTAAAGTGGAAAATCCTTCCAGGAATCTTCTGTAATACCCAGCTAACCCCAGGAAACTACGTACCTCATCGGAGTGGTAGGTATAGGCTATGTTTTCACTGCCTCTATCTTCTACGTATCTACCTGTATACCAACATCTGACACAATATGGCCCAGAATGACTACGAAATTCAGCCAGAATTCACATTTAGAAAATTTTGCATATAGCTGGCGATCTCTGAGAATTTGGAGTACTGTCCGTAGATGATCCTGGTGATCTGCCTCTAAGCGGGAATACACCAGAATATCATCGATAAATACTATCACGAACAAGTCCAGTTATGGTCTGAAAACGTTGTTCATCAGGTCCATGAACACTGCTGGGGCATTTTTCAGTCCGAAGGACATGACTAGAAATTCAAAGTGGCCATATCTGGTCCTGAAGGCAGTCTTTGGAATATCTCTTTCATGAACCCCGACCAGATGATATCCTGACCTTAAGTCAATCTTTGAAAAATACCTCGCTCCTTATAGCTGATCAAACAAATCGTCTATTCTGGGAAGTGGATACTTATTCTTGATAGTGACTTTATTCAGCTGCCAATAATCTACACACATACGGAGGGAGTCATCCTTCTTCCTCACGAACAGAACTGGCGAACCCCATGGTGAGGTACTCGTCCTGATAAAGCCCTTGTATAGCAAATCCTTCAATTGTTCCTTTAGTTATCTGAGTTCAGCAGGAGCCATCCGATATGGAGGAATAGATATGGGCTGAATGCCTGGTAATAGATCAATTGCAAAATCAATTTCCCTTTCTGGGGGAATACCAGGAAGCTCATCTAGAAATACGTCGGGAAATTCATTAACCACTGGAATAGACTGAAGGGTCAGAGGCTCTGCCCAAACATCCTGAACTCTGACAATATGATAAATGCACCCTTTTGCTATCAATTTTCTCGCCCGAAGATAGGAAATAAACCTACCTTTTGGCGTGGTTGTACTACCTTTCCACTCCCGTACTGCCTCCCCTGGAAAGTGGAATCAGACAATCTTAGTCCAACATTCAACATTGGCATAGCATGGAGCTAGCCAATCCATACCCATAATGGCATCAAAATCAACCATTTCTAGTTCTATCAAGTCTGCCGTAGTCTGACGACTGGCAACCTCTACTGTACACCCCCGATAGACCCTTCTAGCTATAATAGAGTCACCAATGGGTGTAGACACTAAGAAAGGTCGCCGAAGCAATTTCGGCATAATAATAAACTTTCGATCCACTAACGGTTTAACATAGAATAAGGTGGATCCTGGATCTATCAATACATAATCAGGACGAGAGAAAATGTTCAGCATACCTGTCACAACATCTGGTGATGACTCTGACTCCTGTCGCCCCCGTAGTGCATAAGTACGGTCTAGGCCGGCACCTGAACTGGAGGCCTCTGATCTGCCTCGGCCTCTGCCTGCTGAAACTGAGGGCCTATGCCCTTCCGGAGATGCTGGAGCTCGTGATCCTACCGAGGACCTATCCTGTCGATCCCGATCACCCTGACCCCTAGCTGGACAATTCCTCATCTGGTGACCCTCCTGCCCACAAATGTCGCATACGGTGGAACCATACCTGCATGCTCCAGAGTGGCGTCGACTGCAAATAGGGAAAAGTGGTATTGTAAACCCACTCTTCTCCACTCCCCTCTGCTGCTGTGAACCTACTGCTCGCGAACCTTCGCCGGGCTCTGGCTGCCCTAGGCGACTAGACCTGCTCCTCTGCCGCTGTGGTGGAGGCGGGGGTCTAGGAGGCCTATCTTATAATCGTGGCCTAGGTCCTCCCCAGGACTCCTCCTGTAATTCATCCGGTCTGTCCATGCGGCGCTGCTCCTGACTCGTCCTCCTAATCTCCCGTTGCCGCTGTCTGATACCCTCAATATTTTGAGCAAAAGCCTGCACACGGGCGATATCCATATCCTCTCGCAGTGTGGCTGTGATGCAGGTCTCAACATATTTCGGGTTCAGCCCCATAATAAAGCGGTGTGCCCTGGCTGGTATCGTGTCCACAAAAGCTGGCGCATAACGAGCCAAGGAATCAAACCGCATGGCATGTTTCCGGAAACTCATCGACCCCTGCTCCAAGTGTAGGAACTGATCAACCCGGGCCTGTCGAATCTCCCGCGGTAGGTAATGATCCAAGAAAGCCTCTGAGAAGCTGGGCCAGGTCGGAGGGGAAACATCTCTCCCTTGGGACCTCTCCCAACTCTCATACCACAACACGGTGATGTCCCATAGCCGGAATGCCGCCAACTCAACTGACTCTGTAGGTGTAGCATGCATCACCCTGAAAATCCTCTGCATCTAGTCTAAGAAGTCCTGAGGGTCCTCGGTCCGATCTGTCCCTGTGAATTGCGGGGGACTTAGTGCTAGGAACTCTCGGACCCTCGAGCTACCAGGCCCTCCTAAGGATTTTGCAATTGCAGGTGGCTGGCGTTGGGCAGCCATAATCTGGGATAGCATAACCACCGCGCTCCTGACCTCTTGGTCAGATGGTACGGGTATAGAAACTGCCGGAGGCGGTGCCGTCACACCGATCATCCCAAGCGGCTCCTAACGTGGTGGAGACTGCTGGGGAGGTCGAGATGATACCTCCGTATCGTCCTCAGATCGGGCCGATTCTGACCGAGTCTGAGGCACCCTACTGGTGCCCTCTCCCGCTGCTACATCTAGCCTCCTGCCTGTCGTATGGTGTCACTGGTTCGACATTTCTCTATAAGCAAAAACGTGTAATGAGCTTAGGGACTTAACCCTATACTGTACCGCTCTATAGCACGACTGAATAAGAAGAAAGAGTAACCATCCTATCATGCCTTGCAACCTCCTGCCTATAGTATGTGGTGCACAACACATCCATAGACAAGACTCTACTTAGCACGGCTTGTAGACTCCCTGGGATACGACCTGCTCTGATACCAAGTTTGTCACGCCCACCTTGGGAGGCATGACTGGCACCTGGTGCCCTACTAGGACCTGAACTACTGAGCTGACTGAGCCTAAGCACCTCTGGTGCAGGGCTGACTCTAACTCTAGAATCAAGAAAACAACGGGCTATATAGCAGCTGTAAATACAACCCTCGGCCGACAAGGCCTATAGCCACCAGTGAAAATAAACAGCTAACCAGAGACAAACAATCATAGGGAGACCTTTGCGGGCCGACAAGGCCACCATGATATCTAGTTATAACTGAAAAGTAAAATCAGATGCTAAACTGAACTATGACCGACAAGGCCACTAATCAATAGCTAAACAGGGCCCTACACGACCAACACACATAATCTAAAACACATATGAGCCCCACACGGCCGTTATCATCTAATCAAAGGGAAGTAACACAATCCGCAAGCCTCTAGGAGTAATAAGATGGTCGGGACTGGGCCCCGGCCTACCCATACTGTACAAACTAAAGGAATAAACCTCTATCACACAAGCTCCGGAAGAAGGGAGCTGATGGCTCTGTACGACTGACTGGAACTACGAGGGACCTGCTCCTCGTCTATCTGTACCTGCAAGCAAGTAATGCAGTGCCCCAGAAGAGGGCGTCAGTACCACAGGTACTGAGTATGTAAGGCAGTAACTTTAAATAACTGAAAGTAAGGAAATAGAACTGACAATAACTGAAGTAAAGAAAACGGACTAAAGATGACTGAAGTAGTGCAATTAGGGATAAACATAACTGTAATAAGGAGGGTAGGGGTCATACCTGACAAGCGACGCATCTTACTATCTAACTATCATTAACTAAAGAAAGCATAAACCTTACCTGGCTCCCATAAGCCGGAAGGTACAATCAGCACAGAGTAACCCACCTGGGCCCCCATTAGCCCTAGTGAGTACACCTCAATCTATATACCCCTATCCAGGTCATACTTAGTCAACTACCAGCTATAAGCGTCCTGCCGATCCCCTGGGTCTGCACATGGGCCCGCTCGGCCCCTGACTATAGCTGTATTTGTGTTCGGAGGACTCCTGATATCTACACCCCGAGTGTAAGCGCTCGACGTGGGTGTGTATAAGGCCAACCACCGTATATGAGGATCTGGATCCGCATCTTCGTCCCTTAAGAATGGCATGCTGCTATGTAGAGTGACGTTTCCTTGCCCCTGGCGGGCGGCGACACAACTATTAATCCTGGGATGGTCACGGAAGCTATACAGGTATAATCTAGCCCAAAACAATACAATTTACGAGTCTCGACTGACAACAACAACTAGACATGATGACATACTCCTGACATGCTTTACTGGGATTCATACTGGATTACTATGCAGAAAAAGCTAACTTGATGAAAGAAAATGCCTTAACATAACTCGTTCATTGTTTATCGATTAACTGGTGAGTTTTGGCTCGTGTTCAACTGCCCTTCTCAACTGTAATCATATTTAACGGAAGAATAGGACTGCTTTATTACTATATTCGAAGAAAACAATAACTTATATATATATATATATATACACACACACACACACATACTGACTATACTTCAATTTATCGAAAGACGATCAAAAACTCGTAATTTCTCAGAAATCTAGAAGGGAGAAATACATACTTTATGCACATGATCGTATAGACACTAGTTTGGAACAATTTCATCAACTTAAGCTCGGCGGGACGACGATTTTCCGTGCGTGTTTCACGAAAATAACTCCGTAGCGATACTCCCTACAGCTTTATACTTCAATACCCGAAGTTAATTTGGATTTAGACGGCGTTTAGCGGCGTAATTAGACGATTATTAAATGTTTTCCTCGGTTTCCCTCTGTTCTGGCCGAAGTTATTTGAATCTAACTTCTAAGTGTGAGGCCTTTATATACTTGAGCCGGCAGACAAGACAACATGACACTCTGCCCATCGCGATGATTCTGCTCCGTGCCACGTTGGCTAACGCGGAGGAGCTGCTCCGTGCCACTTTGCTCCTCTGGGCAGCTTGGTTCGGCCTCCTCCCGCGAAATCCCTACTTGGCACTCGTTCGGCCTTTCCCCGGGCCCTTTCCTCGTATGTATGACACTCTAAAACTCTCAACCAACATACGAGTAGGCCGACTAAACATTAGAAACTTACGGGATGTAACATCTTTAATTTAGGATGGAGTGAATACTATATTGGATGGCATCCATTACTTCAAAGGAAAGAACGGAAATATCAACGCGACCAAATTGGATAGCTTTTCTTTTAGACTAGATAATTTAAGGCTCGTACAGGGGCCCGATATAATTGATCATAAAATTTCAATTAGTTTTATATAGAGAAATTTTATATTTCTACTATTATTTTATTTATTTTTAAAAAATAATTTAAAAAATTATTCATAAAAATATTTTATAGTATTTTTACCGATAATTTATTTCTCCAAAAAATATTATAGTAAAATAACTTAACTCAAAAATATTTTCAAGAATTATTGATATCAATTATGGGAATATTCATTTTTTAAGTTGTAAAACACTTGGGATTTAATAATTTGCATTTTACATAATGGAATAAGTTTATTAGAATTCGAAGATAATTTATTTATTAGATTTAATATAATTATATAACAATCATGAGCCCTTTATTTTAAACTTTGTTCTTATCAATGGTAATTAGTTATGTGATTTTTCATATTATAATTATGCATTTATTATTTTGCGATCTTTTCTAAATTGTAATTCACTTTTTTTTTGGTTAATAAAGTAATTTTATTTATCAGGGAATTAAGTATTTACAAGCAAAGAAAAATTCATTTACTTATCTAATTGCTAATAGGTTATATTCAAAATTTTATTTTATCAATTATTGCTACAAATATAAATGTTTTGAAAACTCAAATTCCTCAAATATAATATTTTTATAGGATTTACTAATATTTTTTAAGAGAGATAACTTACTTCAAAAGAAATTCTTTTCCCATTTTATACAGAAAAAATAAAGTAATTTATTAAAATTAATTAAATATGATTTGATTTATTTAAAAGTATAAAGATATTCTATTATCAATATACGTAAATTGGACTTTAGAAATATTTTTTAAATCAAAGTTTAATTTGATAATTTTAAAATTAATTCAAACTCACATTATTTCAAATATTTAAATTAATTTCACATGTTTAAAATGTAACAAATATAATCTTGATCCTCTATTTAAACGAAAAACTATTATTTTAAAATATAGTAAACACTTGTAATTTACTTTAATTTTAAGTATTCCATCTAGTTCATTCTATTTATCATGTAATATTTTACTCTTTAAAAATATTAAAAATAATAGTTTAATTAAATTATTCTTATTTATTCTTTGTCTCAATTTAATATACCATTTTTACCACACTACTTTTTTTTATATTTATTAGAATAAAAATAAAGATAAAAAATAATATATTGTTAAAATTAAAATAATAACTTTTTGTATTAACTAATTTAGTAAAAATTATGAATAAAAAATTTATTATTAAAGTGTAGGAATAGCAAGATAGAACAATTAGACTAGATATTGCACTAACTTAAAAAAAAAGTGCATATGGTACTTTTAAAAATTTAAAAAGCTTCTCTAAAAAACTTTTGAAAATATAAAATGGGCCCTATATTTTTAGATGTACACATAATTCATTCTACTCTTTCAACACATAAAAGCTAGAATTTTCTAAAACTTGATTGATTTTTTTGAAAATTCAATACTCTCTTTACATGATATACAACTGTTTTAAGCTGGATATTTTATTAATTAACAAAATTGTCCTTGATCGTCATAGCTCTTCTGTACTATTGTTTTTTATTGTGGTTGTATCACTGACAGTAACGACACTGAAAAAGGTCATGCTAGATTCACTAAATTAGAAATAGATATTGATTCCATTCAAAATATTACGATGTCATTGTGTAGATGAAAATTAGATGTGAACCTTAGATGAATTGTCAGAGTTAAGTTGAGAAAGAAAAATATAATGCTACCAGAATGGTGTGTAAAACAAAAGAGATAGAGAAATGATACTTATAAAATTATATTGAAAAAGGAAGGGTTGTGATTGAGCAAAATGACAATTTTGAACTTGATCATTCCACCGGAGTTAAGTTGAAAAAAAAGGTGTGAAGTTGAGAGAAACATAACGGGAGTGGAATGGTGTGCAAAACAAAAGAGATAGAGAAATGATACTTCTAGAATTATATAGAAAAAAGAAACTTTTGTGATTGAGCAGATAACAGTTTTGCCCTTGATCATTCCACACTTGGTTCTTCTATTTTTTTAAAAAAATTAGATGGGTCTAGACAACTAATTTAAAATTTAATATAATTTAATTTTATAATGCATGTATTTAATTAATAAATTATCAAAAAATTTCATGAGATATATAATTAAAGTGATTTTATGTCAAAAAAATAATATCAAATTATGCATAAAAAATTTATGACAAATATGCATGTTGGATGATATTCAAGTTATAAAAAAAATAATCTTCTATCTTGAAAAGTCACCTAACATGAGTGTGTTAGTCAAGAACTTAATTAAAGAGAAGAGTGATCATCACCTTCAATCTTCACATGCAACTGGATGTAGTCAAAGCATTATGTTTTGCCCTATAAATTTTTAGAATGTTCCATTTATTTTGCTTATACATATATAGCTATTGAAGCTAACTTCCTCTCCCTTGCTAACCCGACTTATGGATAGGATATCAAATGCCGCGATATTTTCACAATGCATAAAAACTACAACTTGTGCTTACACCCTTGACTCGACTTGTATTGCTAACTCATAAATCTTAACGACATATCTCATTTCTCTACATCTTTCAACTACTTTCAAACTTGAGAAAATACATAATAAAAATATTGGCTTCAATTAGAATCTTGAACTATTTTCATCAAAGTAATTATGAACGTGGTAATTCTAAAAGATTGGAACTTCAAGAGATAGAAATTTTAGCCTTTGTTACAAAGGTGATTATGATATTAAATTATATTTGTAGATATTTAATCATTCTTTGAAAAATAAATTAATCATAATTATTTTCAATTAAGCACGATTGAGAATGATAATGGGGATTACACTTGATAATAAATTACCTTTTTATTTCTATTAATCAAATAATAACTTAAAACTTGTTTAAGTTGTCACAAATGATGTCATACTCATTTATTATTATGTCAAATAAATATATTGTATCGAATAATATTAACTAATATCAATGCTATTTTTCACACTGTATTTAAAAAATCTGTAAAAAGTAAATTTAAATTATATGTCTTATTTACATTAATAAATTTTATTGAGTTAGACGAAGCAAAAGTATTTCGATTTATCATTAAATTAATTTTGGATACACATAAATTAATCTTGCAAGTATTGCTTACTTGATGACAATTAAAACATACCATATTATTCTTTATAATATGATAAAACGTAAAAAAAAATATATAGCTTTAATTCAAATGATCTTGTATACCATAAAATCAAGAGAAAAATTTAGTACAGTAAGCAAAGAGAGCTTTCAAAGGGATTTGCATGCATGGTGAGATAATTTACTGCACAAATAAAGAGAACCTAAAACATACTAACAAAATTAACGTGATATAAGTTGTAGTAATTCAATGAGATAGCTAAAATTATATTTTATATAACTCATTTTAAATTACATTAATTGGTGATAAAATTATAAAAATTTGCATATAATTTCATAAATTATATATATATATATATATATATATAAATAATTTTTTTGATAAAAAAATTATAGCCTTCTTTAGCTAATTTAGTAGATAATAAGAAAATAAATAATGCATGTTAAGAAGATAAGATTAGTTTTTGTTTTATAAATATGTCATATGTTAATTTTCATAATGAAATAACATAAAATTACAAAATAAATTTTAAGATAATTTTAATAGTTGAAAATCATTCATGGATCACCAAAGGATATGGTGCAGTGGATGAGACTGCTCCATTAAAGATCTTCGGTTTCGAGTTCTGAATATAAAAAATCCTTGATGGAGAGCGTTTTCCTAAAAAGATCCTACACGACGCGAATTCGAATTAGTCAGGCTTCAATATAGGTGCCATACATCGAATGAAAAATTAAATAAAAAATTACTCATGAAAGAAGTGAATGTATGTCATAAATAATATTAGTGTAAAAAGGTTACACTATTAAATTTATTTATTTTATTATAATATATAATCAAATTTTACAATTATAAATCTTTTTTTATAAAAAGTTACCTATAAATATCTTTAGACCAGATAGTATAAATTTTTTTACTTTATCGTGTATATTATTTAAATTGACTTATTACATCATTTAAGAACACAAAATATAATATCCTAGTATAACTTGAACAAAACTCATTGCTTAAATCAAATTTTGAGTTTTCACAAATCATACTTTAAAATTATCTTGAAATATATAAAATTTTATAATTTGTAATTTTTTTCAAATAGTGTGATAAATGAATATCGTTTAATTTTTTTTAAAAATTATTTTATTATTATAATAATTTTGTGCGATAATTAAATATGTAACTGAAAATTAATTAATTTAATTTTTTTAGATAGTTAAAATTTCACCCCATAAAAAACTGTGATAGAAAAACATGAGGTCCACACGAGATGTACCATCATGGGATACACTTGGCGTTTAAGAAAATTTAATTGTTTTATCATTAGAAATTTATTATCAAACTTGAAGTAATGACTAATTAAAAATAATGAATCTTTTTTTAAATGACTATAATGACCTTGGTTGTCCTCCACTTCACATTTCTATATAATAGAAGAAAAATAATAATAGAAAAAAATTCAATTCCATAATAATTTCTTATCTTATATAATTTCTAAATTCAATATAATCACAATTCAAAGTCACACCTTAATATTTAAAACTTAACTCATCAATAACCATATATTATATAGTGCATTAAAATTTGAAATAAGAAATCATATTTCGTCTAATATAATTTTAGTATATGGTCTCTATAAATTAATTCCAGTGAATTTTATATGTTTATTAGTAGAAGTTCATGGCAATAATTTTTGGGCTAAGATATATTTTTAATAGCTTTGAATTTTGAAAATACAAATTTAAAAGCATAGTTTGATATTTAAAAAGTATTGTATTTTTTATTGAATGCACCATTTTATTAATAGTAAATAATGAGTGAAATAAAAATTTCTTAAAAAAATATGAAAAAATATAACATGAATGAAAGTTGATAATAGTTCACATTTTAAATTTTATGAGGTTCAATAAGTCTATATATAAAAAAAGTACTAAATTACTATTATTACATAATATAAAAAGAATGAGTTCATCAAAAATGCAAATGTTATCTTCATATTATTACATGTGTTTAGAGACTATTGATGAAAAATAAGATAAGACCAAGAACATAGTATAATTTATATTGATTCTTGTACAACTATTTATAGCCGTGGTTGTTCTTGCATGACTCCTCTATATTACAACTATTTATAGCCATGGTTGTTCTTGCATGACTCTTCTATATAATAAAAAAAAATTATTAATATATTTTTATTTTTTTATTATTTTACTATAATAATTAATTTATACATTAATTAAATGTGCAAAGAAAAACTTAATTCTACTTGCTCGTGAATATTTTGTTTGAGTAAAATAAAACTAAAATTTCACCACATAAAAAAGGGAATAAAAATGATAAAATTTTGAGTAAAATAAAATTAAAATTTTACCATATAAAAAAGAGAATAAAAATAAAAATTTTCGCCTTGCAAATACTACCCATAAATACAGAATAATCAAAATTAATTAGGATAGATATAAAGCATTTGAAATTTGTGATGGAAATTGTAGGATCCACATGAGATATTATACTATTTGGGATATGATTGGCATTTAAGAAAAAAGGTTCGATTATTTTGTCATTAAAAGTTATGAACAAAGTTTGAAACTTATAGCACAAGTAAATAATATAATTTTTTATTGAAATGACAACAACACCCTTGGTCATCCCACATCTTCACTCTTCTATATAATAGAAACTAGATAATTTAAGACCCGCACAGACCCAATATAACTAATATAAATTTTAAATTAGTTTAATATACAGAAAATTTAAATGTTTTCTATTATTTTATTTATTTAAAAATATATTAAAAGGTTGTACATAAAAATACTATATAGAATTTTGATCAATATTTTATTTATCTCAATAAAAATATTAGCATAAATAGAATATTATAAAAAATAATTTAATCCAAGAATATTTTCAAGAATTGTTGATATCAATTATGAAAACATTCATTTTTTAAGTTGTATAATCTCAAGATTTAACATTTAATTTACATTTTACAATCTAAATATTTTAAAGGCCAATACTTTTAATTTATTGTTCACAAGTAAAAATTAAAATTAATAAGTGCATCTCATTATCACACAAAGTTCAATGTAATGACTCGGATGTTGTTACAGAATAGTTAGGGGCCTAGAACACTAGAAACAGGCTAAGGAAGGAATAGAATGTGCTGTGAAATTTTTTAAGTGTGAAATTGGTGGATTCCGAGTAGCTTCTGGTTCGGGGGACCGCTGCAGCAGTGGAATTCCCGCTGCAACGAGACCGTGGTAGTGCTTGGAGTTTTGCCGTAATGAATTTGGGAAATAACTGTGGGAACTACTGCAGTGACGCTTTGGTTGCTGTAGCGGGTTCACCGCAATGGAAATGTGACCGCTGCAGAGGACAACGGGAATCAAAAGTGGGTTTTAAGTGAAAAATTCTGGGTTATTTTTCATTATTTCTAAAATGTGAGAGAACAAGGTTTGAAAGTAGTTTCTTCTCCAGAGCAGAGAATTATTGCACTAAGGTAAGTTTCTTGTTCCCTAGCTCCTATAATGGGTATTGAATATTGTAGAAAGCTTAGGGGGACCTGTTAATGGTGAAATTTTGAACTTAGAGAACCCTAGGTCGATGAACTAGGGCTGAATTGTGGGATGATTAGAGGGTAATTTAGGTTGATGTTTGAAGAGTTTTGATTACTCCCCTAGAATTACATGTAGGGAACGATGATTATGTGGATAACTGAACTAGAATCAAGTAGAGTTGGGGTTTAACTTTCGAAAAAACCCTGAAAGGGGAGGGTTTGATCTAATTAGACCAATGATTGAAGAGTAAGTAATGAATTACTCTTGTTGTGTAGATTTCAAGTGATCCGAAGCTTTGAGGAAGGGAAAGGCTCCCGCAGAGTAGCTGCATTGTTATCTTCGAACTTCGAGGTAGGTTATGGTTAGAAGGGTTAGACTTTGTATAATGACTTGTATGCATGTATGATAATGATATTTGATTGGTCTTCAGACATTATGAGATATGAGATTGTCTATTTGAATTAAATAGTGTAAATCATGTTAATATGAGTTGATCATGAACTGTTGTGAAAATCTTGTGGAACTGTGAAGTCAAATTCATTTAAGATGTTTCAATGTGAATCTATGATTCTGTAATTGTGCAAGTGATAAAGTGGAATATAGACTCCTAAGTGTTGAATTAGTTATGTATATATGTAGGTTGTAATTTGTTACATTCCGTGATGAGAAATGACTTCAATTGTAAAAGAATCCTGAGATGAGTGGCTCGTGTCTGAGGAGAGCATACGAAAGAGTGTATGAGTGGGAGAGGGTACCATGCTGGTATAGTACATGGATTTCTAGAGTCCTCTACAGGTCATGACTGAAACCGCAAAAATAAAATCCTTTGGCATATGTGTATGCTATTTTATGGATTGAAGTTATGGTGATATGATGGAGGCGTGTGCCCGTCATGTCACCAATTGTTTATTTTGTTTAAGTTATACTTGTTCTAATAAGTAAGACTAAATAAAAGAACATGAACTTGATTCTAATTGTGAAATATTTCTGATGTTGTTAAGTGTTGAATGGATTTTGTCTATAATTTATGTTGCTTTTACAAGTGATAAAGATGGGTACTTATTGTTGTTCATACTTGTGTTATTCTGAATTGAGCTGAAAAGTATGTGCATTGTTGACACTGATGAAGTGATGACTGAAGAACTGATGAAGGTGCAACAAAGTCGAGCTATGGCCTAAATTAATACCGCTACAGCGAGACTTCTTCCGTTGTGGTGACACCACTGCAGTGATCAAGTGACCGCTGTAGCGAAAGACCCAATCCAATGAGTAGGCCGGTTATCACCTAAGTAGAGCTAGTATAATTGAAATATTTTTTTATACTTCTATAAAATGATGGAGACTTATCTTATGTTATTGTTACCCTGTTTACACATTATTATGTGAGGTTGGCTAATGATGCATACCAGTATCGTGTTATGTACTGAACCTACTCCTGCACTTCTTTTCTGAGTGCAGATTTCAAACTAGACAGTTCCTCACGTCCTCACCTTTGAAGCAACCATAGTACTTGAAAGGTGAGAGGATCCAGAGGGCAGCACTACTCCTTGTTGAAGATATCTTCTCTTCTGGACATTTAACTTTGTGTTTTAAATCTATTATTCCTTACAGTTGTAAGCAGATCTCTGGTGCAATTATAATCAAGTCTTTGGATTAGATTTGTTTTGTTTTGTTTCATTGTAGTCGTAAGGGTTTTACTACTATTTCTGATGACGCATTTTCTGTAATTATATACTATCATATCCTTTGAATGTTGAAGTTGCGGTAATTATTGGAAATCACTGGTTCACCCATTGGGGATTTAGTGTAGATGTCGATCATGGTCATTTGGGTCATGACAAAGTTGGTAGCAAAGCACTAGATTCATTGATCTTATTGCACTAAGACGGGTCTAGTAGAGTCTCGCGGATCAGTGCGGAGACGTCTATAACTTATCTTCGATAGGTTACAGGACTTTAGGAAAACTCCCTTCTTCTTTCCTTTCGTGCGATTACTTGATTTCAATTGGTATCTAAAAAAATTTTCTTCCTTCCTTCTCAGATGGTGAGAACATGCGCCAATGGCAATAGAGATGCAGCACCCAAGGCAACAGTGGTAGCCGCAGTTCGCGACAGAGAAAGGGGCAGAGGTCGTGGATGGAGGCTTGCTACTACTAATGGAGGGGCTCGTGCTCCTGCTCTAGTCAGGGAGAGGTTTGCATCTCCAGTGCCACCAACAGTACAGGAACAGATGACTGTTGAGGTTGAGGTTTCGACGCAGGAAGAAGCTCCTGCCGTACCAGCATCCTCTAAGGTTCTAGTTCTCAACCTTTTGAGCGGCCTTGTGGGCACTGGGGCAACGCCAAAAACTCCAGCGGGGCAGCAGTGGGGGATACAACATGCAACTATTGTGGCTCCGTAGATTGATGATATGTCTAAAGCTGTCATGTTCCCGAGACCAATAATGGAACCAGTGATGATGATGAGGAACATGGCCTATTTTGGAGATTTACCAAGATGAAACCTCCCACTTTCTACGGCACAGAGGCAGAGGATGCCTACAAGTTTATTATTGACTTCCATGAGAGGCTCCACAAGATAGGGGCGGTAGAGAAGTATGGAGAAGAGTTTGTGACCTTTAAGTTGATAGGGGATGCTAAGCTCTGGTGGAGAGCTTTTGTGGCATGCAGACTACCAGGATCCACGTTTCTAGAGAAATACGTTTTCCGCACTTTGAGAGACAGGAGACGGGATGAGTTCACCACTATTCAGCAGGGGAGCTCATCAATTGCAGCATACGAGGCTCGATTTCACTCACTGTCTAGGTATGCTCTACTTTTACTTCCCACAAAGGAGGAGAGAATCAGATGGTTTGTTAAAGGCCTGAATATGGGTCTCCAGGTATTAGTGTTATAAATGATCTCCTCAAGTAAGACCTTCCAGGAGGTGATGGAGTATGTGAAGTCAGTTGAAGGGGTGAGACAAGAGGGTTATGAAAGGAATGCCGAGAAGAAGGCTCGGAGAGAGAGTTGTTTCAGTGGTTCTTATGCTAAGGTTCCAGCACCACAGAGTGCCTTTAGGTGCCCTATTCAATCTGCCATACAGGTATCAGTCGGAGGTCTGCCAGGGATGGCTCTACGATCGTCAGGTGTAGTTGAGGGTACTTAGATTGTTTGTTCTGATTTTAAGGCTCGCCCTATTTCCTCTATTATGGCTTAGAGACCAGTTATTGAGAAGGTCTGCCACGAATGTGGTGAGTATGGCCACATTTGTAGATGGTTTCATAGGTTAGAGCAGGGCGGTCAGATTATTCCTCACCCAACTCCTCGAGCTTTGGTCTCTACCGGGAGAAGAGGTAGTGCATTTAGTCAGGATCATCCACAGCTGGGATGAGGTGGTTAGCCAGCTTAGAGTTGGTGCTCAGCAGGGTAGAGGACGTGCTTAGGTGGGTAGGGGTGGCACCCAGGAAAGTAGAGGGGTGGCACAACCCAATTAGGGCAGTTCTCAAGTGGGTAATCAGGCCCATTTCTATGCTTTCCTGGTAGACCAGAGGCAGAGGCTTCAGATGCTGTCATTACAGGCTATCCTTGTCTGTGACCGAGTTGCTATGGCATTGTTTGATCCGAGTTCTATGTTTTCTTATGCGTCCACTTACTTTGCTTTGGGATTGAAACTTGTTTGTGATGTGCTTGCTATCCCTATTCACGTGTCTACTCCTGTTGAAGACTTTGTGGTGGTTGATAGAGTCTGTCATGCGTGTTTTGTGGATTTCATGGGTTTTGACACTCAGGCTGATTTAGTGATCTTAGACATGATTGATTTTGATGTGCTTTTAGGAATGAGTTGGTTTTTCCCTTACCATGCCATTCTAGATTGCCATTCTAAGACCGTCACTATATCGGGGCCAGGGGCATCTATGTTGGAGTTGAAGGGAAATGTAGCCTTGCTCCTAAGAAACTTATTTCATATATTCATGCCAGTAAGTTAATAGAGCGGGGTTGTTCAGCATATCTGGTGCATATTCGGGACACTAGTTCAAAGGGTCCTTTCGTAGAGCCGGTCCCAATTGTTTGTAAGTTCTTAGAGGTGTTCCTATAGAATTATCCGGCATGCCATCGGATCGTGACATAGATTTCTGTATAGACCTGGAACCAGGTACCTGGCCTATTTCTATTCCTCCATATCAAATGACACCTACTGAGTTGAGAGAACTCAAGGAGGAGTTGCAGGAGTTGCTTAGTAAAGGATTCATCAGACCGAGTGTATCGCAGTGAGGTGCCCAGATTTTGTTTGTAAAGAAGAAGGATGGTAATATGCGGATGTGCATCGACTACTGCCATTTGAACAAGAAAACTATACAGAACAAGTACCTTCTTCCTTGAATAGATGGTTTGTTTGATCAGTTATAGGGGCGACAGTGTTTTCAAAGATTGATTTGAGGTCTGGTATCACTAGTTGAATCGGATCATGTATGAGCATGACGAGTTTCTGGTCATGTCATTCCGACTCACTAATGCCCCAGCTGCATTCATGAGCCTGATGAATGATATTTTCAAACCTTAACTGGATTCCTTTGTTATTCTGTTTATTGATAATATCTTGGTGTATTCTAAGACCAAGCAGGAGCATGAAAATCATCTAAGGATTGTGCTGGGATTACTGAAGGAGAAGCAGTTGTACGCGAAGTTCACCAAGTGTGAGTTTTGGTTGGAATCAGTGTCCTTTCTGTAGCATGTGGTTCCCAAGGAGGGAATCCGAGTTGATCCGCAGAAGGTGGAGGCGGTCAGAAACTGCGCGAGGCCAACTAATATAATGGAAATTCGGAGTTTTGTGGGGTTGGCCAGTTACTGCCATCAGTTCGTGAAGGGTTTCACCTCCATTTCTTCGACATTGACCAAGTTGACGCAAAAGGATGTAACTTTCCAGTGGTCAGAGGAATGCGAAATAAGTTTCCAGAAACTCAAGACTCTGCTAACCACAACACCTATTCTGGTGTTACCCGTGGAAGGTAAAGACTTTGATGTTTATTGTGATGCCTTACGGTCTAGGTTGGGTGCTGTGTTAATGCAGGAAGAATAGTTTATTGCTTATGCCTCAAGACAGTTGAAGGTGCATGAA
Organism: Datura wrightii; assembly: GCA_035772735.1. Taxonomy (NCBI): domain Eukaryota; kingdom Viridiplantae; phylum Streptophyta; class Magnoliopsida; order Solanales; family Solanaceae; genus Datura; species Datura wrightii. The sequence continues at coordinate 37,847,072 of JASDFA010000027.1, forward strand.
AAGAATTACCTCGCACATGACTTGGAGTTAGTAGTAGTGGTGTTTGCCGTGAAAATTTGGAGGCACTGATGTGCTGTGAGTTTACAGCACTTTCGACGCTCAAAATTAAGAAAATAACATGGACTTAGGTGTATTTCTATGGATATAAGGCACTTTTTCTTTGATTACAGGACAAATAGGTGTTGGAGCAAGAATGTGCGAAAGATAGACTGAAAGTGCAGAAAATGGGCTAAAGTCACAAGTCTTAGTACGTGTCGTAGGTTGATGCTACGAGCCATACTGAAGACTGTGAAAAGTTTCAAATGGCTAAGTCATGAAGAGTGAATCCTACAATTCTCAGTACGAGTCGTACAACGCTTGTACGAGCCGTAGCATTGAGTTGTGGAAATATTTAGAAGAATTGCACAAGAGGCTGACTCCTGACACGGATAGACAGTACGAGTCATGGCTTTAAGGTACGAGTCGTACCATCACACTCGTGACAAACTTCAGCAAAATTTAGAATTCTCAGAGTCAAGCCACAGAAGAATAGTACGACTCATAGGAAGCATGTACAAGTCGTACCAAGGCCCAACACTTAGCCAAATTTCAGCAAGCCAAGGATATACGGATAGCAGGTACGACCTGTACAATCTTGCTAGGGGTCGTAGGATCTGTCATGGCTCAGGACGCATCAATTATAGAAATTTACCCTGTTAGCTTAGGAAAAGGATTCTTATATGTGTATTAATACTTTTTATGTTTTATTTTTAAGAGAAGAAGTTGGAGGACGTAGGATAACTTTAGAGAATATCGAGACAACATACAATTGAGTTGATTGATTTGTGATCAACCTTTTCTTGATTTCTTCTTGATCTTTGTGAATTGTTCTTGAGTTATTTTGGATATAATCAAATAATTTTTTCTCTCATCTACCATTATAAGTATTGATTTATGTGTTTAATTATGAATGCATATCACAACCTTGCAACTATGAGAGACTAAAACCTCCATAGCTAGGGTTGTGGGACCCATGATGGATTAATGAGCTAGGGTTGCACAAAAGTGATCCAAAATCAATGCAAAACACTTGTATAGTATTCTCTTCATGCTTAAACGTTTCTTAATGGTGTACAACGTTAGGACTTGCCCGAATTCTTTACTTGCTTGATCCTAGAGAGATAGAGATTAGGAAAAGAGAATTACAACAAAGCCTTAATCTTGATGATCATTGTATTAACTTGAGCTGTGGTCGCAGAATAGTTATATTTGAAAAAATTGATAACGGTAAATTTGAAATCGCTCATGAGACTAGACCCGGTAATTGAGTATAGTCATCCAATAGGGACGAACCAGTCATTTGGATGAACCCTAGTTATCAGTTCTACAAGTAAGCATTGGTATTGATCATGTGTGTATACCCCAAGCAGTTATGAACCCATGGGGAACACAAACCCTAGTTAGTATTAATTCTTGATTTTACATCACAATTTCAATCATTGTTTTTAATTATTATTTTTCTTAAAAATTGGAGTAATTAACCTACAAGTTCACTTGCCGGCATTAGTCTAGATCTTCCATATTCCCTGTGGGTTCGACCCCAACTTCTTTGTTGGGTTCTTTATTGACAATGTTTGCTTCATACTTCAGTAGGAGGTATGATTTGATCATTATCAGGCACTATTTGTATGGAGCTTGATGTGAAGTGTTCACAGATCATCGCAGCTTGCAGTATGTATTCTCCTAGAAAAATCTCAATTTGAGGCATAAGAGATGGATGAAGCTGCTTAAGGACTATGATGTCACTATCCTGTACCATCCAAGAAAGGCCAATGTTGTGGCAGATTCATTGAGCTAGAAGAAGGTGAGCATGGGAAGTTTAGCTTGCTTGGAATCTATTCAGCAGTCGATAGCTAGAGAAGTTCAGACTTTGGCAAATAGTTTGGTGAGGTTGTCGCTGACAGAAACTAGTGGGTAACTAGCCAACATGGAGGCTAAATCCTCATTGCTAGAGGAAATCAAAGAAAGACAGTTCGAAGATAAAAAGCTAGGTAAGATGAGGGATAAAGTTCTGTCGGGAGAAGCCAAAAAAGTAGTGTTAGATGATGAAGGGGTCTTGAGAATAAAGGGGCGAATATGTGTTTCCCGAGTTGGTGAGCTAATTAAAACCTTTTGGCAGAAACTCACAACTCGAGGTACTCATTCACCTCGGAGTAACCAAGATGTACCACGATCTGAAACAGCACTATTGGTGGGGCAGGATGAAGAGGGATATTATGGACTACGTTGCTTAGTGTTTGAATTGTCAGCAGTTGAAGTACGAACACCAAAAGCATGGAGGAGTACTTCAGAGAATGCCTATTCCTAAATGAAAATGGGAGAGGATAGCTATGGATTTTGTGGTGGGTCTTCCCAAGACTCTAGAGAAATTTTACTCAATTTGGGTCATTGTGGACAGATTGACCAAGTCGGCTCATTTCTTGCTGGTTCAGGTGACTTACAACATTGAGAAACTAGCTAAACTATACGTGAAGGAAGTGATTCGGTTGCATGGGTTGCCTATTTTAATTATGTCAGATAGGGGCACTCAGTTCATTTCTCATTTCTATAGGACCTTGCAGGCTAAGTTAGGTACGAGGTTGGACTTGAGCACAACCTTTCATCCTCAGACAGACGAACAATCGAAACAGACTATCCAAGTATTAGAGGACATGCTCCGGGTGTGTGTAATAGAATTTGGAGGCCATTGCGACAAATTCTTGCCTTTGGCAGAGTTCTCCTATAACAATAGTTACCATTAGAGCATTGGCATGGAGGCATTTGAAGCTTTGTATGGGAGAAAATGTAGGTCTCCAATTGGTTGGTTTGATGCATTTAAAGTGAGACCCTAGGGAACTGATTTGCTGAGGGATTCCTTGAAAAAGTTTTGAATAATTCAGGACCATCTGGTAGCTGCTCAGAGTAGGCAGAAGCAGTACGCAGATAAGAAAGTGAGGGACATAGAGTTTATGGAAAGGGAGCAAGTGTTTCTCAAGGTGTCCCCTATGAAGGGAGTGATGAGGTTTGGAAAGTAGGAACAACTTAACCCGAGGTATATTGGTCCATTTGAAATACTCCAACATGTGGGGGAAGTGGCTAATGAGCTGCCCTTGCCGCCAGAATTATCTAGAGTGCACTTGATGTTTCATGTGTCAATGTTGAAAAAGTATCATGGGGATGGGACATATATTATCAAGTGGGACTCTGTGTTGCTGGATGAGAATATGTCATTTGAGGAGGAGCCTGTAGCGATATTGGCTAGAGAGGTTCGAAAGCTGAGGTCTAAAGAGATTCGAAGGTAAAGGTCCAGTGGAAGAATCGTCTGGTTGAGGAAGCCACTTGAGAGATGAGGATGATATGCGGATCAAGTATCCCCAGTTGGTCATGGAATTTTTTCCTTTCTTTGTATAGACCATTCGGGGACGAACGGTGTTTTTAATTGGTATCTGACATAATGACTCAGACATCCTTACGAGATGGTTAGGGGCCTAGAACACTGAAAACATGCTAAGGAAGAAATAGAATGCGTTGTGAAATTTTATAAGTGTGAAACTGGTGGATTCGGGGTAGCTCAGGTTCGGGGGACCGTTGCAGCGGAAATTCCACCGCTACAGTGGGACAGTGGTAGCGGTCGGAATTCCGTTGTAACGAATTTGGGAAATAACCGTGGAAACCACTATAGTGACGCTTTGGCCGTTGTAGTGGGTCTGCTGCAGCGAAAATATGACCGCTGCAGCGGACAACGGGAATCAAAAGTGAATTTTAAGTAGGAAATTCTGGTTTATGTTTCATTATTTTTAAAATGTGAGAGAGCAAGGTTTGAAGGCAGTTTCTTCTCTAAAGTAGAGAATTGTTGCACTAAAGTAAGTTTCTTGTTCCCTAGCCCTATAATGGGTATTAATTATTGTAGAAAGCTTAGGGGGATCCGTTAATGATGAAATTCTGAACTTAGAGGACCCTAGGTTGATGAACTAGGGCTGGATTGTGGAATGATTAGGGGGTAATTTAGGTTTATATTTGAAGATTTTTGATATTCCCCTAGAATTGCGTGTGGGGAATGAGGGTTACATGGAAAATTGAACTAGAATCGAGTAAAGTTGGGGTTTAACTTTTGAAAACACCCTGAAGGAGAGGGTTTGATCTAATTAGACCCATGATTGAAGAGTAAGTGATGAATTACTCTTGTTGTGTAGATTTTGAGCGATCTGATGCTTTGAGAAAGGGAAAGGCTACTGCAGAGTAGCTGAATCGTTATCTTCGACCTTCGAGGTAAGTTATGGTTAGAAGGGTTAGACTTTGTGTAATAACTTCTATGCATGTGTGATAATGATATTTGATTGGTCTTCGGACATTACGTGATATGAGATTTTCTATTTGAATTAAATAGTGAAAATCATGTTAATATGAGTTGATCATGAACTGTTGTGAAAATCTTGTGGAACTATGAAGTGAAATTCCTTTAAGATGCTTCAATGTGAGAATCTATGATTCTATAATTGTGCAAGTGATGGAGTGGAATATAGACTCCTAAGTGTTGAATTAGTTATGTATATATGTGGATTGTTATTTGTTACATCCGTGATGAGAAATGACTTCAATTGTAAAAGAATCCCGAGATGAGTGGCTCGTGCACGAAGGGAGTATCCGAGCGAGTGTTGTTATTGAGTGACTTATGTCCGAGGGGGTCATCTAGATGAGCATTATTGTTGAGTTGCTCGTATTCAAGGGGGGCATCCAGACGAGCGTATGAGTGGGAATGGGTACCACACCGGTACAGTACATGAATTTCTCGATTTTCCTACAGGTCATGACTAGAAGGGCAAAAATAAGACCTTCTGACATGTGCGTACGCTATTTTATGGATTGAGTGTTACAGCTATATGGTAGAGGCATGTGCCCGTCATGTCACCAATTATTTATTTTGTTTAAGTTATGCTTGTACTCGTAAGTAAGACTAAATAAAAGAACATAAACTTGATTCTTAGTATGACATGTTTCCGTTGTTGTTAAGTATTGAACGAATTTTGTCTATAATTCCTGTTGCTTTTACATGTGATAAAGATGGGTACTTATTATTGTTCATACTTGTGTTATTCTAAATTGAGTTGAAAAGTATGTGCATTGTTGATACTGATGAAGTGATGACTGAAGAATTGATGAAGGTGCAGCAAAGTCGATATACTGCCTAAAGCAGTACCGTTGTAGCGGGACTTCTTCCGCTGTGGCGAGACCGCTGCAACGATCAAGTGACCGCTGTAGTGAAAGACACAATCCAGTGAGGAGACCGACTATCACCTAAGTAGAGCTAGTGTAATTGAAATATATTTTTTATACCTCTGTAAAATATTCGAGACTTATCTTATGTTATTGTTACCCTATTTACACGTTATTATGTGCGATCGACAGATGACGCCCAACAGTACCGTGTTATGTACTGAACCTATTCCCACATTTTTTTTTCTGAGTGCAGAGTTCAAACTAGGCAGTTCCTCATGTCCTCACCTTTGAAGCAGCCACAATACTTGAAAGGTGAGTGGATCCAGAGGGCAACATTACTCCCTGTTGAAGATGTCTTCTCTTTCTGACATTTATTGTTTTGTATTTTATATTTATTATTTCTTAGAGTTTTAAGCAGACATATGGTGCAATGACAATTAGGTCTTCGGATTAGATTAGTTTTGTTTTGTTTCATTGTGGTGGTAAGAGTTTTACTACTGTTTCTGACGCATTTCCTTTAATTTATATACTCTCATCTCCTTTGAATGTTGAACTTGGAGTAATTATTGGGAATCGCTGATTCGCCCACTAGGAGGTTTATGTGTGTGTCAATCATGACCAATTGGGTCATGACATTCAAAATTTAACTCAACTCAGTCGATAACCAAAAGATAGTTATCATGACACAATATTTGTTCTTGAATTTTTTTCCCTAAAGAATGATATTATATAATTAATAAGTACTTATATTATTTATATCAATTTAATAAAAAGATTACATATAAGTTTAAATCATAAGTGTATTTTAAACTTTCTATATAGATTAAATATTAAATTCATTTATGAAAGTCATCTACGTATTTGATATCTATAGTTATATACAAATTTATTTCTTGGTTCATATTTCAAAATTTGATCTTATCATTGTTAATCGGTTATGTAATTTTTTATATTGTAATTATGCATTTGTTATTTTGTCATTTTTTTCTAAATAGTAATCTGCATAAATTTATTTACTTTTTTTTTGATAATTAAGTAAATTTATTTATCAATAAAATAAGTATTTACAAGCAAAAAAAATTCATTTACTTCTCTAATTGTTAATAAGTTATATGTACAAAACATGATTAATGTAATAATTCATATTCTGTATTCGAAATTTTATTGTACTAATTTTTGCTTCGAATATAAAGATTGTGAAAACTCAAATTTCTCAAATTTAATATTTTAATGGGATTTATTAATATCTTTTAAAAGACATAACTTGCTTTAAAAGAAATTATTTTCCCATTCTTATTTAGACAAAATGAATAGCAATATTAACTAACTAATAAATTAAAAAATAAAGTAAGTAATCTATTATAGTAAATTAAATTTTAATTTGATTACTTTAAAAATATAAAGATATTATATTGTCAATATAAGTAAATTGGACTCAAGAAATACTTATTCTTTTTATCAAAATTTGATTTGATAACTTCAAAATTAAATCAAATTTATATTAGGTTAAATATTTAAATGAAATAAAGTACAAAATAGTTCCTCTATTTAAATGAAAAACTACTATTTTTAAAATCCAGTGAACACTTCTAGTTTACATTAGTTTCAAGTGTTCCATCCAGATCATTTTATTTATCATGTTATTTTTTATGCTTTAGAAAATATTTTAAAAAATAATTTTATTAAATAACTCTTATTTGTTCTTTAATCTCCATTTAATATATTATTCATGTACTACACTAATTTTATTTATATTTATTAGAACAAAAATAAAGGTGAAAAATAATTAGTTATATTTCAAAATAACAATTTCTTTATATTAAATTAGTTATTTTAGTATATATTATGAATAAAAAATATGATTTAAAGTGAAGATATAGCAAAATAGAACAATTAAATTATATGTTGCACTAACTTAAGAAAAGAAAAGAAAGTGTATGGTCCAGAATAGTACTTAGAAAAAATAACTTTTTAGTAATCATTTGAAGATAAGAAATGGGGACCATGTTTTGAGATGTACATATGATTTTTTTACTCTTTTAATGCACGAAAGCCATTAGAATTTACTCCCTCCATTTCAAAATATGTGATTTTTTAGCCTTTTGATTTTTTTAAATTTATTGAAAGAGCTAAAAAGAACAACAAACTCGGTCTAACAAAATTGATCCGGCAGGTCCCAAAAAAAAAAACAAAAGAATACAAAAAAGGAAAAGTAACAATAGGAACGGGGAAGCTTATGAAAAGACCACCCACTCTCCACCCGTCGATCTCCGTCAATAACTACCATAGATACTGGCTGAGGGAAGTAACAAGAGCCGACCCTTCTCAAAAGCTAATGATCTTTGATACATGAGGTATCTGAACGGAGTAGACCACCTGGACACCAATCGATGAAACTTCAAAACTTAGTTGTTGACATATAGGCTACTTCAAGCTTGCACACAAGTGCCCTGTCATCAATACCAAAAGGAGTATAATCTCTGCTTGAAGCTCCTGAATGCAGTTCAAGGTAAGGCACTCTATTCTTCCTCAATCTAGTTAAAACTTTGAATAAGTACTAGATTAAATTTATTAACATCCTTTAGATAGAATGAGTTTCCGAAGAAACTGATACCATACATCTAGAAGAAGATCAACAAACTTAATTTTGTATTTATTTAAAGTCAAATTTGTAACGCAACTACTTGTGCTTGTGAAGTTGGTGAGTCTATCCTGTAATGTTGTCTTTGACTTTTGCAACTTTAGTCAAGCTCTTTATTTGTATAGGTCTTGAATCATAGATTAGGTATTTGGAATTTATCCATGAAAATTAGTGCTTTTGTTGTAGCTGGTAGATGTTTAGCATAATTATATTCCTTTGTACTTGCAAAATCAAAAGTTAGGTTAGCAAAAAAATTAGCCACTTTGTTCCTCACTCTTAGTGTACGAACCAAAGAATGTTCTACTCCTGCTTGAGCTCTATTTATCCTTGCAACTATACTCCCAATCCTCCATGGAATCTCCCATTCTGCATCTAACACTTTCTTCATAACTAGAGAATCCATCTCTATCACAACAGGAAGAAAACTCTTCTCTCCTCAAAATTCTAATCCTTCTCTGATTGCCAAAGCTTCGGATTGAATGCTAGTTGCATTCCCAATATGTTTCATCTTTGCATAAATGAAATCACCTTCTGAGTTTCTAATGCTAGTTGCCTAAGCTATAGAGCTCAGGCCTATAATACCCTTTGTTGAACCATCTGTATTGCATTTGAACCACCCCATCAAAGACAAGGACCATATAACTTTAACACACCTAGTCCTTAGCATATACTGTTCAAAAAATTGTACTATCTGCCTCCACTTGAAGGGATGTTATTCATCTATGGATATCTCTGTTGAGCAAGCTTCTAGAGATTTCAATTTATATCATATAACACCTTACTTTTAGACATATTTCCTTTATGTACTTTTGTTTTTTTTTTATTTCATATTTGCCACATAATAATTGTTGGAGCTGCCTGATATAATGGCTTTAATTCTGTCACACAACTAGTATTCCACCATTTACATACAATCTGAATCACATGTAAAAATAGTCTTAATACACCTGTTGCAGCTGTAAATTCCCTTCATATTTCTTGAGTGAATTGCCTGTTATGAATAGATGAGTAACTATTTCTTGACTGGGCATATCACAACATTAACATCTTGATACCATTGTTATTCCACATCTGGCCACTACTTCATCAACTGGGATCTTTTTTCTATACACTCTCCACAGAAAAAAAAAGACAACTTAAAATGAAGACCTTTTGTCCATAATTTCTTATAAAAGCCTTGTTCTGGATTTTTTTGTCTAACTATATTCCAGGCACTTTTAATGGTAAAGCTGCCAGAGTTGGAGCACATCCACCTAGCTATATTCCATTGATCCTCTGTGTTTACTAGATCCACATTATTAATCACATGATTAGAAATCTCCTGAGGAAAATGTTGCTGAATCAATACTTCATTCCAATCATCATCTTCCATGAAATAATTGAGGTCAATACTTTCATCATGATTAAAGACAAGAGGCATATAATATTGATTTAGAGGACCTAATGTAGACCAATTGTCATGTCATACATTTGATGATCCTGTCTTTGGTTTCCACCAAATAAATCTGTCCACATTTGATCTTGCCTCAAGCATATTCTTCCACAACTGTGAACCCTCTTTCCACTAAACCACAGTTGGAATATATTTTTGGCAATACTTGTTCCACATGAAATTAGTCTACAGTGATCTCGTGGTTTTGAATTTCCACCATAGTTTTGCAAATAAAGCTTTGGAGATATCCACCAAGGATATGAATTTCAGCCCTTCTTTAGCTTTTGGTAAGCCCATCTTCTGCTAGGCCACCCAATGTCTACTTCTGCCTTCTTCCTTGTTACCCAATAAAATCTTGCAAAGATTTTATGTAATTTATTGATAGTGTATTTGGTAGGAGCTAGTGCTGATAATACATAGATAGGCATGCTCTGAAGTACGCAATTAATTAGCACTGCTTTTCCTCCAAATGAGAGTAATCTTCTTTTCCAGTTCTGCAGCCTTTGCTTTACCTTCTTGATTAATTCACTATAATAACTATTCTTCTTCCTGGAATGAAATACTGGACAACCTAAATACTTGAAGGGGAATTCTCCTTGAACATTAACTTGTAATTCTCCTCACCTCCTCCACCTGAGTAGTATTAGTATTCCTGAACATATAAAAGGCACTCTTATCTCTATTTATTTTTTGACCAGACACCTTTTCATAAGATCTGAGGGTGTCTACATAATTAGCTCTAAAGATGATTTGTCTGAGGAAGTAAAAATAATAGTGTCATATGCATAAGCTATATGATTGAGATTTACACTCCATTTTGGCATCCATATCCCTTGTATAGACAATTTTCAAATAGAGAGTTTAGAGCTTTAGAAAGCACTTTAGTAGAGATGATAAATAAAGTAGGGAATAGTGGATATCTCTATTTAACCCCTAGTAGAGTGAAAGAAACTATAACTTTGGCTATTCACCAGAACTGAATACCAATTGTTGGCAAGAAGTCTCCAAACTAAATCAACAAAATTATCTGAAAATCTCATTCTTCTCAAGATTTTAGATAGATATAGCTATGATACCCGGTCATAAGCCTTAGCCATATCTAACTTGATAACTACATTAGCAGGCTTGCCCCTTTTTCTGATATCAGTCACTATTTCTTGAGTCAGTAAAATATTCTCAATAATGCACCTTCCTTTCACAAACTCAGACTGATTGGAAGAGATAATCTTAGGAAGAAAACCATTTAGGCCATTAAGTACCACCCTTGAAATGACCTTTTTGATGAAATTACTCAAACTAATTGGCCTAAAATTTGAGAAAGATTGACAGATATCTTTCTTAGGCAATAGGACTAAGTTTGTATGAGTGAAAAATTTAGGAAGTTTACCTCCTACAAAATATGCCACCACCACATTGGCAACATCATTACCAATAATGTCCCAATAAGTTTTAAAAAAAATCATGTTAACCCATGTGGTTCACTAGCGCTGGAGCTATCTAATTCAAAAACTACTTTTTTAATGTCCACTATGGTGGGACTTCTGCATAACTCCTGATTATCTCTTTCTATTACCTTTTCCTCTATATGATCCAGTAACTGGGAGTTGTCTTCTTCATTTTCCTGAGTGAAATGGTTCTGATAAAATCTCACTACTTCAGCAGCTATTTCTGGTTCCTCCTCTATCCAGGACCCGCCTCCATTCTGAATTCTCTTGATCTAACCTCTTTTTCTTTTGTCATTTACCAGGTTATGAAAGAGCCTAGTATTTCTGTCTCCTTCTACATACCATGTTGCCCCAACCTTTTGCTTCCAATATTCTTCCTCATAGTAGATATATTTTTTAATTTCTTCCTGGGCTTGCTGTAATACCATTCCGTTGTTGGGAGAAGGATCTTCTTCAAATAATTGCTCCTTAATTTTTACTAATTCTTCCCTAATCAACAACTGCTTGAATATGTCCCCCAAAGGTGTCTTTACTCCACTTAGATAGAGCCTACTTAATAGACTTCACCTTATGTTTGAATATTAAGAAAAGATGTCCTTCGAAATCAGCAACCTACTGCTGTCTCACCACTGCTTAGAAATCCTCATGCTCTATCCATAATTTTAAGAACCTAAATGGTCTCTTAATATTTGAATAGTTATTTCCCATTCTGATTAACAATGGTGAATGGTCAGACCCAGTTCTACTCAAGTGTTCAACTTCAATAGAGCCATAATTGTCCTGAAGTAATTAATTGATGATCACCCTATCTAACCTTTCAAATATACATTCATTGTTAATCCTACTATTCCACTACGTAAAAGGAGTTCCTTTGAATCCCACGTCGAATAGCTCAGAGGAATTGATGCAGTAAGCAAAATCCTCACTATCATGAGAATTAATAGGGTTGCCCCTATCTTTTCCTCCTCATTGATAACTACATTAAGGTCACCTCCCACCAATCAAAGAAATATCACACCATATGCCATCTGATATATGTTGTTCCATAATTATAGTCTCTCCTCAACATCACATTTTGCATAGACTAATGTAGTTATGATAGTGACCTTATCCTCCAGCAATGTTAGCTTCAAGGTAATCTGTTGTGAAATATCTAAGAGTGTCTCCACTTCATTGTTGTTTGCTGCAAAAAATCAAAACTTTCCATTACAATTAGCCCCAACAAGTTCAGTCTTCTCCTATATTTCTGAATGTATCTTGCATGTTGAAGAGGCTCTATTAGAGATATTAAGAAAAAATGATGATGTCTATATAGCATTTGTAATCTACGAAAAGCTTGATGGGTTTTAACTGATCTTATATTCGACATCATAGCCTTCATCACCATTTAATATTGGATTTTGTGGCTGCCCTCCTTGTCACAACCCCTGGTGGTTGCTGGAGATCCAAAACTTGTTGTTTCCTCCCCTTCTTGCCTCTTTACAAATAGAGTTGGGGGAGGAATCTGTCTGCTTGTGTGCCTTCTCTATATGTCGACTTTTTACTTCCTCAGAGTCAACCTCCTCCTAACTTTTACTGCTGCAATTCTCCATTCCCTTATGAGTACAAATATTATGTAATGACCTGTTTGGAGATACTTTCCTTATCTCTTCAATTACGTTGGGTTCACTTGCTATATTAGTTGTGTCTTCCATTATTTGACTTGCTAGGTACAATACAATAACCAGTGGATCTTGTTTCTCCTCTATCATCTGTGTTCGACTTTCCTCCACCACCTTTCCATTGTTCATTGTCCTATATTGTTGCTTATTCTCTGTAACTTGTCTGTCATTCTCAAAATAATTGGTGTTTTAGATAATCAAGAAGACATTAATGATGTTCTTTCAATTATTCTCTTATTTAAATAGAGAGAGTTTTATATAATCAAGAAAATATTAAAGAGTTATATTTTTTCAAAATATTATTAAGGGTATGTGGGTAAAAATACATTTTTCTTTTAAGAAATAAGTATTTTTCTTAAATGATGTGCCCAAGCTAAACACACCACTTAATTTTGAAACTAAGGGAGCACTTGAACTTGATTAATTCTTTTTAAAATTTAATATTGTCTTTACATAATATATAACTATTTTAAGTTGGATGTTACAATAATATACAATATATAGAAGACATATAAGTGAAACTTTCTAGAAAAAGTTGATAGTTGTGATAGATATTTAACCATTTGTATATAAATTATTGGACAAGCATAATAATATATAAACATTAAATTACATGTGTTTAGACACTATTAGTGAGAAAATAAAATAAGACTAAGTACACAGTATAACTTGTATTCCTTCTTGTACAACTCCTTATAGCCATATTTGTTCTTCCATGACTCTTCTATATAATAGAAAAAAATAATTACATCATAAGTTTTTTATCTAATTATAATTTTTAAATTAAACATAATCACAATTTAAATTCATACCTTAATGTTTAAACTTAACTCATCAATAACGATATTTTATAGGAAAAATTACATAACATAGTACAATTATGAAAGTATTTACATATAATGACCACATTTTTAAAAAATTACATAATATGGATTTATTTTATTTAATGTGCCATCTATTTATTTTTTTACTTTGTATTTGATTATTATTTACCTCTTTCCTATTCATCACCATAAATTCCTCCAATAACCACCCAATCCCTCTTCCATCTTCTCTTTCGCTCATTGTTTATTATTAAACCAGATGGTCAACTCAATCCTTCTTTCATCTTTCTACCCCTCCCCCCCCCCCCCTTTTTTTTTTCTCTCACATCTATTTCTTTCTCTTTGGTTGTTCTTGTTCAAAAATCATAGTTTTTCGTCCTACCTCCTTCAAAAGTCAACTCAAATCGTCGACGACTAATTTGCCGATCAGATCTGATCGAAAATGTAAAAATTTTGATCGGAGAACGATGGAGCAGATATGATGATGTCCCTATATTTCTTATCCTAAAAGTATTTCTTCTGTATGTATTTTTGATAGAAACTTTTTTTAAATTTAGATGTATTTTTGTATTTTGCTTGTATTTTTATATTATGAGGAAGGAGAAATTCTCATTCATGATTTTTATTTAATTTTCAATTTAAAATACCTATTTTTTTTTATTTTAGACAAAAATCTTCAATCATGTAATTCATCGAATTTTTACTAATCAAATCTTTATAATTTTTGGAGTCTCAAATAGATTATAGAATTTCGTTATTGTGGTAACTGACTTTTTTTATTTTTTGAAAATCCTATTAGCGTACTTTATAGGTTATGTATACTATGTATTTTGACATTATCTTTTCGTATGTATTTGATTTTTGGGGCTTCTATTTGTATTTAGTTATATTTATGACACAATGCAAACATATAAATTACAACATAATCATGCTATTATGTTATACAGATACACATACATACATACATACATACATACATACATACATACATACATACATACATACATACATACATATATAAGTTGTATTGTTATGTATTTATCAATGGACATATTTTCTTTTAACAGAGATATTAGTACTCTTTGATACAATTAAATATACAATTCTTTATGCCTTTCTTAGAATTTATTTGTTAAAATACATATATTTAGTTGTATTTGATACAAATTATTCATTTTTTTTTATAATTCAAAGAATGAAAAATATATGATTATGAAAATAAATCACTTTTTTAGATTTGCTTTACAAGGTGTTAATATAAAATAAAATTTTCATCAGTTTTTAGAGCCCATTTAATTAAGGAATGTAATAATTATCAATTGCATGAATAATGGTAACTGATTATGAAAATAAATCACTTTTTCATATTTTCTTTACAAGGTGTTAATATAAAATAAGAATTCCGTCCGTTTTTAGAGTCTATTTATTTAAGGTATGTAATAATTATTAATTGAACAAATAATGATAACTTATTATTTATGTGAAACATAATCCCTAAAATCACTCATCTAATCAGATTTTGTATTTGTATTTGATGCGTTTTACCTATGGTAAATACAACACATGACACATAAAATATTGTCATTTTATGTAAATAAGTAAAATATTGCTACTTAATCCTGCCTATTTTCATCAAAATATTACCATTTATGTAATTTTCTCTATTTTATAAGTGCATTAAATTTCAAATAAGAAATTACCTTTCGTTGAATATAATTTTTGTATATCGTGTATAAATTAATTCCAATTTATTTTATACGTTTATTCGTAGAAGTTCATGACAATAGTTTTTGGGCTAAAATATAATTTTAAAAGTTTTAAATTTTGAAAATACAAATTTGAAAGCACAATTTAATGTTTAAAAGTGTTGTATTTTTTATTGAATGCACCATTCTATTAATAGTAAATAATTGTGAAATAAATTTTTTTTAAAAGAATTTGAAAAAGCATAACATGAATGAAAGTTGATAATAGTTATACATTAGATTTTATGAGGTTGAATAAGTGTATATAAAAAATATACAAGACTACTATAATTATATGATATGAAAAAAAAGAGCTCATAAAAAATATAATTATTAGCCTCATATATATTTCATGTGTTTAGAGAAATAGGAAAAGGTCAAGTGTATAGTAAAATTTATATTGCTCCTTGTACAACTCTTTATAGCCATGGTACTTCTTCTATGGCTCTTTTATTATATACTAGATAAGTATACACGGGCCCAACACATAAAAAGTTTTAAAATCTAATTGTGAATCAATTTTTTTAATTCTAATTTTTTTTTTGGGAAAAGTCATAGTTATAAGTTTCTTATGCGCTTTTTAAAAATAAATTCTAATATAATTGAATGTTTTTCTATACTCAAGCAAAGCTTAAAAGATTTCTTTCTTTGATAGAAAGGTTTGTTGTTCTAATTTTTTATCTCATTTTAACTTTACTTAATTTACTTTTTATATTAATTCAATGTAAATTTTTATTTCTTTGTACTAATTAATTTACCATTGATTCATCATTTTGTATACATAACTTTAGTAAAATTTAGTTATCATTTTTTTATTTGCTCTTATATAAAAATATTTAATATCTTATAATAGAAAAAATATGTTAGAAAATTAAATCATATTATGTATTTTAATGTTGAATAAATAATTGGATTTTATTATTGTGAAAAGTATGTGATACATCATATAATATATCTCTTTTAAATTAAAGTAAAAGAGACTTTTTAAGTTTTGGGTGTTTAATTACTGAAATTCTATAAAATATTATTTTAAACTAACATGATTAAAAAAAAGTTAAGCTAACTAAAATGTCATTTCTCCTGAATAGAACTACTTATGGTGTTTAATAATTTAAATGTATTTTTCTTACAAAAAAATTAGTCTATACTTATTTCCTTAAAAAAATTACATAAGTTATTTTATTATAACTTTCTCTATTTTTATATCTTATTTTGACATATGAATAGTATGTTTTATTTATACTTATAGCATCATTATTGAACATCATTTTTAATTTATGGTATATTTTATTGATTTTATATTCTCAATAAATATGTGAAAATCATCTCACACATATCGAATATACATTTTATTAAAATTTTGTATGACTCTGTATCATAGTGTTTATTAATATATATTATATTCACTTTTATACTCGCAATCGTAATCAGTCCTGATTGAAATTATTTGCATTCAATATTTACGTCAAACTAATAAATATGTGAAATCTATTTTTCATTATACTTTTATCACTAAATCAAAGTTAACAAATGTATATTTTCTCATTAATATATGATTTAACCATGATAAACTAATGTGATTTAATTTAAATATCTAGCGTGATATATTTTAACTTTGACCAACTCTCCATCGTAATAACAATTTATCAACTTTATAATCATTAAAATAATTTAAAAAAATATTTTTATTTTATTAAGCAAAATTCTATTTTCATGAGAATTTTAATATCATATCAAATAACATGTATTTTTTTATTAATATACATGTAAATATTAATTTAAATATTGTACTTATATAAATATTATTTTTATCAAGTAGAAATAGAAAACTTAAGTTCAAAAAGTGATATAACCACATTACAAAATAAGGATAAAAAATAATTTTATTTGTTGAAATATAATCAATAGATCAAATAAGAAAGAACAAAATACATGATGAACTTTCTAAAATTAGGTAAAATAAATAGTCTTGAATTAAAAGAGAAGATTATGATTTTTATGTTATTTGGCTAAAATATTCAATTCCTATTTCAAAAGTGTATAGCACATATTAGCATGATCTTAGTAAAATGTCAAAATTACCGTTGGTCTCACTTCATCTTTATATATAAAAATAAATAATATAATAGAAAATTAAATTCCACCATCATTACTTATCTTATTATAATTTTTAAATTAAATATAATTCAATTCAAAGTCAAATCTTAATGTTTAAAATTTAAGTCACCAATAACCATATCTTATATAGTGCAGTAAATTTCAAATAAGAAATTATCTTTTGTCTAATATAATTTTTATATATGGTTTATAAATTAATTCTAGTGAATTTTATATGTTTGTTAGTAGAAGTTCATGGCAATAATTTTAAGGCTAAAATATAGTTTTAAAAGGTTTGAATTTGCAAAATATAAATTTAGAAGTACAATTTGATATTTAAAAGAGTTGTTTTTTATTGAATGCACCATTCTATTAATAGTAAATAATGAGTGAAATAAATTTTTTTTAAAATTGTGACAAAATATAACATGAATAAAAGTTGATAACGGTTATACATTTAATATTTTATGAGGTTGAATAAGTCTATATAAAAAAGGGACCAAGCTACTACAATTACATAATATAAAAAAATGAGCTCATCAAAAAATACAATTGGCCTCATATATATTACATATGTTTAGAGACTATTGGTGAGAAAATAAGATAAAGTTAAGTAGATATAGTACAATTTATATTGCTTCATGTATAATTTTTTGTAGTCATGGTTGTTCTTTCATGACTCTTCTATATAATAGAAATTATATAAATAATATATTACTTAATAATAAGCGTGAATAGCAGACACATCTCTGTCAACGTGCCTTCTTATCACGGTAACAATATTTTGGTCATTTCAGTATTTTTTGATATGTTCTTCAAAAGTAAAAAAAAATAAAAAATATGGGGCATTACTTAGTAATTTCACATATTTTTTGGTATTTTTTGATTTGTTCTTCAAACATAAAAAAATATAAAAAAATATGGGGCATTACTCTGGAAGAATCTGATATGCCATTCAGCAACATGTCCTAAACAAGTGTTTACATTTTGGCTGGACTTACATGAAAAACTCAGAACAAAAGATACATTACTCACATGGGGCATGACTATTAGTGATGAATGTGTGTTATGTGGCCGATTTTCCTGAGAGTCTGCAACATCTTTTCTTTGAATATGTGTATATTCTAAAGAGGTCTGGCAAATAATGTTGAATTGGTTTGGCTGGAACAGAAGCATTGCAATATGAAAATAGGAATGCTGCTGGATCAAACAAGCTACAAAATTCAAAGCTCCAAGGAAGTTACAAACAAAGGCTGCCTTTGCAGTAGTGGTACATGCTTTATGGGGTGAGAGGAATGCCAGGATCTTCAAAATGTGTGTAGGACATAGTAGGTTTTGGTGTATGAAGTGAAGACAATTATTTTCATACGCAATAGAAGGAATGTGAAGCTGCTTAGTTACCTTAGTACTCTGTAATTTGGTAGTGTAGGAGTCTGTTTTCAAATTTGAGATAAGCAAGTCAGGATGTGATTAGCTCTGGTTTTGTAACAATTATACTGGTGATTAATAAAATGTAATGTTAATTGCCCCAAAAAATTAAAAAATATTTAAAGTACTTAAATAATAGAGCCTTTTACTCAAAATATAATTAAGTGATCTGAATGTTATAGCAATAAAGCATTTATTAAATTGCATTAATTTTGTATTAGTATGTTCTTTATGGAAAAGGCATTGCAACATTATCAAATAATTAATGAAAAAGCCGTTTCATCTTTTTTGAAAACGTATGATATGGTAAATAAAAATATTAGTTTTTCATAAATTACTATATTTAACGAATTTAATTATGCTACCCAACTTTTCATTGTTGTAACATAACCTAGAATTCAAAAGTTTACAATGAAGAGACCATTAATATAAATTAATCTAATTAATAGATGTTGGATAAAAAATTCAAGGAATATGCCAATCAAAAAAAGCTATAAAAGGCAATATCAGGACCTCAAATCTCCTCCTTTCCATATTTGTATATAGTAACATCACATATGTGTTTTTTCAAATTATTATTATTATTATTATTATTATTATTATTATTATTATTAATTTTTCTTTTCATCTTCTTATTTTTTTTAGAAAATTTAGGAGAATCAAAAGTGTATAGCTATGAGAGGTTGGAATGGAAATAGCCATGAGAATTCAACTTTCACTATATTCACTTCTTGTAAAAGTGTATTGTGTAAGTAATTCAATGTAACATTAGTTTGAAGGCATACAATATTTATGTATCATTGCCAATGAAATTTTAAACATATTTTATTATCTTAGCATATAGTATTTTAATTTTATCATTCAAATATATATTATCCGTATACTTTAATTTAATATATTATTTTTATTTTATATAAAATGAGTATCGATATATCTTTAATTTTCTTTTCAATGAGAAGGTATCAATTATTTTTTACAAATTTAATTAGTAAATTGATAATTGTCACTGCTTTTTATTGCAATAAAGTTTAAAACTTTAGCAAAAGGAAAAAAATCGAATTCTATAAGTGTCATCAGAATTTTAAACTTATTTTAAAACATACAAACGTGAGAAGCCACAATATAAAATAATTAATAATTAAAATGCTTATCAATTTAACAAGAAATGTGTAAAAGTGCTAGGAGTACTCCTATTGGATATAAATATGATATTGTACTACTCTTATAATAACCTAATGAATTTGACCGCAAAATATCTCGTTAAATTTATAAAATATTTTTTTAAAAAATATTGAGTGTTAAAAATATTGTTAAAAGAATCTTAATTTAGTTTATTATTCATACTTAAATTTTATAATTTTGTAAGAACTTTTATTATTGTTATTATTATTATTATTAATTTTTTAAAAAGTCTTCGATCTTCTAAAGATATTTCTTACATCGGTGAAATTATTCTGTTTATTTTTGCTAAGAAAGAAATATTTGATTTTAATAGATTGAACTCTTTATATGCATGTGTATGTATACATAATTTTTTTCTTTGTATATCTAAAATATATAAGCTTTTATGTTTCAAAAAAAAATATAAATGTGTTTGTAAATAATATATATAAATTTTTACACGAATGTATGATTTTTCATTTGGCTTTTAGATATTTATTTGTGTTATGTAATTTAAGGTGGAGTGTTCTTTAATATTTGAACCAATATAGATAATTAAGATGTATTGTTATTTTATGTAATTTTATGGGGAGAAAAATAAATAAATTTTTTTTATATGATAAGTAAAATATTATGAGCATTTCATGTTTATATATTTGTATTTCTTATATTTATTTGATTTGTAACTCATATTTATGTATCCAGTCATAATATGAGCATTTGATGGAATTTAAAAAAAATACAAAGAAAGAACTAATAATATACTCTTTTTTTTTTTAATTGAAGCATGTATTTGATACCCAAAAATTTTAATATCATATTTAGTACATATAATATATATCTGCCATATATATATTGAGGAGATGATGTGACATCTCTCTTGCGTTTCACGCAGTTATAAAAAATATTCATAAGTTTAAAAATAATTTATCTATAAATTTAATCGAGATAGAAGAAACATGAAAATTAACTATAAAAATTAGAAAATGATAAAAAAAAATCTATATAAATATTTTAGTAGAATTGAAGCTTAAACGAATTATATTTTTATTGTCGAATATTTTTTAAAATGAAAAGAATAAATTTATTAAGAAAAAAATTTCATATTTTATGTGGTTAACACACGATTCTGAGATTTAATGTAGTTCAAATATACATATTTAAAGATTTATTTTTTTCTCGCTTTCATTTGAATAATCTTTCTTCTATTCCGTTTCTTTTATTGTATTTATTCTTTATTGTTCTTGCTTTTCCTCTTACTTTTCACCATCATCTAAATAAATTCCTAAAGCTAATTTTGTCTGCACCTCTGTTATAATATTTATTTGATATTTCTTTATTACATTTTTTCCTTCTTCTATCCTATTATTACTTTTTAAAAAATATAATTTTTACAAGCTTACAAATTTCTATTTTCTTATTCTAACACCAATATTAAAAAATATTATTATTTTAATATTTTTATTACTCGTCTTACAAATAATAAGAAAAAATACATCACAAATAAGAGAGAGAAGCAAAAGAAAAAATCTTGCATTTTACATAATATATATTAATTTTTGAAGAAAAAATATTTGATTTTTTTTTTTATTTCACCTTTAGTCAGTCATGAAAATCTCATATGACAAAAGTAGAGTGCGATTGACTCAAGTATATATATTTATTAATAAATAGATTAGTAGTAATTGACACATTTATTTTTACATAATAATAAGTAAATTGAAATATAAAAAAAATTATCAAAAATAAATTAAAAAAAAGATAAATAGACGTCTTGGCTGAATATAGATTACTGTCAAGTCTTCTTTTTATTTTTTTAAAAATAGAAGAAATAAATAAATCTTTAAAGAAAATGTAAATGGTTCTTCGTACCATATAAGAAACACAAAAAGAAGGGTGTGTTTCAATATTTAATATTTTTTAAGACATCAGTATTATTGTTTGAATCTTGGTTAGTAGTTAGAAAATTTTCGATAAAAATAATAACTAATTTGCGCCGAAACGAAAATACAGACTTGCGATAATCAAAATTTCATAAAAATTCAAACTAAAGATGTTACATAGAGAGAACACACACAACTTTCTTGGGACCTTAATCATAAAAAATAGATGGAAAGAAAATATAGAATCAGTGCATAATATAAATTTATTACTGTCAATCCTTTTTGCTATTTTTTAAAAGTAAATGAAATGAATATATCTTTAAAAATACATAAATTGTTCTTTGTACCATCTATATATATGTATATATGTTAGCATATTTTTGACAAAGTTACATAACCAATTTGCATCTAAACTAAAATATAGACTTGCGACAATTAAAAATTTTCATAATAATTCAAACTAAAGAAATTACATAGAGAGAACACACAACACACACATATTCCTTAGGACTAATCATAATAAATAATTGAAAAAATTATAAAATTAGTGCATAATTTTTTGAGCTCTTGTCTGACATCTCCTCCGACAAATTGATCAACATCCAAGAGCATTCTTCATCGAGTCAAGCTAAAGTATGAATTTGATACTACAATAATAATATAAGGAAAACACTACTTCAAATATGAATTAATAAAAGGATAATCTTGAGTAGGGGCTTTCTGAAACAAAAAAATTTGTGAATTTGTATAGATGAAAATGAAGGAATATCATAGGTATTTTAAATTTATAATTAAATAGTTGCGTCTTATGAATATGAAAACTTAAATATGATGGAGTTAATGATATTATTAAAAACGTAACTTTAATAGGTATGAGTTATGGAGATGAAAATTTAAAAAATAAATAAAAAAAAAAGGAGACAAAAAAATAACTACAAAGATATTAAAAAAACATATTCTTCAGAAGTCTTTTGGGTTGATATGTGATACGTTCATATGTTTAAAAAAAAATACTCACTAATTGTCCTTTAAAGCTTTTGAATTGGAGGAGTGCAATATTAATTAAAAGTAGACATTAAAGAATAAAAATAAATAGAGGAGTAGTAATTGACATATTTATTTTTACACAATCATCAGTAAATAGAAATATAGAAAAAAATTATCAAAAAAATAAAAAAATGAGATAAATAACTTTCTTGGCTAAAGAGAGGTCATTACTTCTCTCTAATGCATAACTTTATATTATATTTATATAAATTTATGAGAGTAAGAAAAATAATGAAAATAGCCTAAAATGATGAATCCTCGACTAATGAACTATGCCACATCATCATGCTACATATCACAATTATATTATATTATATTATATATATATAATATAATATAAAACCAATGAGTTTACAAAATAAAACCAAAAAAGTATCAAATAAATTCATTTCTCAATTATCCGGGATATAGGAGATGTTTTAAATAAATATATGAATTCAAAATTATTTTTATAAATTAATTGGATTACAGCTATAGATATTTTCATTTATAATTCTTTTGTTATATAATACTACACACAGTAACAATAAACTTTATGAAGTATAATTTATAGAAATTTTAGTCTTACTAATATTTATTTTATGCATTCAGCCATATCTTTTTTATTTTTGTTTTATATAATATATAATACTTACCAATTTTGTGAAGCATATATTTGGAAGCCTTATTAATAATTTTGTATGCATCTATATAAATATATATTTTTTAATTAAAAAACCAATTAAAATGAACTAAAAGTGAAAAACTAGAAAACCAAAAAAGAAAATGATACAATTAAATTCAAATCTTGGGAAAATTTTTTTTGCTTGTTCATTTTTTTTTTATTCCTTTCTTTTCATTTTTCCTCACACAATAATTCTGCACTTATCCTAATTACTATCATTATTTTTGACATCCCCCTCTATTAGCAAAATTTTCTTTCAAAGCAGAAATCAGTTCTTCTTTTTTTTACTCGTAGTATTTGAAGAATATTTTAATTATTCTTATTTTTAAAAAAAATAATATCTTCTACCATTTAAATAATTTATGGTATTCTCTATAATTTAGGGAGACTTATATGTAACAAACTAAGACTATATATGAAATAAATAAATGAATCGTTATTTGCAAATTAAATTTTAATTTCACAATACTATATATGGAGGTTTTTCTTTCCTTTCTTTTTCTTGACCTCTTTTTTTTTTTTTTTCTTATTCCTTTTTGTTTGTTTTTAATTTTTTTCTACTCTTAATATATATATATATATATATATATATATATATATATATATTTATTTATTTATTTATTTTATCTTTTTAAATTTTTTAGCAAAATCTCTGAATATAAAAGATGTTCTAAAATATCATCATCTTTTTTCCAGACAAATTCAAAGTATTTCAATGAAAAAAGCTAGTGAAGATAGAAGAAGAGAAATAATTACACTTATAGAAGAGTTTGAGTCAAAAATATAGAAGAGCACAAGAAAGTAACGGTATTAATGCTTGAAATTACAAAATAATCTTTACTCTGTGTGTGTGAGAAAGAGACTTAATCCATAGAATATGTGACAAATAATGGAGCTTACCTTCCATTTTGAAAGTTTTTTTCTTCTGTTTGTTGAAAGTTTTTGCTTCGGAGATGGTAATTTCAAGCAAATGCATTTTTGAATGATAACGGCTTTGTAACTGGGATAAATCATCTGTGCATCTAAAATATACCTATAAAGAAGAGCAATATTATTGATTTTAGTGATTGTTTGCAGTGTTCAAAGATAGATAGCAATAAAAAACACAAAAATAATAATGAAAGAAAAAATAGGAAGAAAAATAAAATGTCTACAAATGTGAAGAAAAAGAGAATTGCTATTTAATAAAAGAATACTACATATGTGAAGAGGAAGACAGTCGTTATCAGAGAAATTATGTGCTATGATGTACATTAGTTGCATCATTATCTGTTAGGACTAATTCAAAAGTTGATAATATTTTAACAATCTTATGTTGTTTTTTTTATTAACACCAGTATCGTTATGAAAATCGTTAATTAGGAGATGGAACACTCAAATTTTAACATATCTTTCATCGTGTTGAAATAACTATTATATACTTTGCAACAATAGAATAAGTAAGAACACAAAAATATTATTGTATTTTTATCTAATAAAAAATTATTTCTTTTGAAAACAAAATGACGTGTGACAAAAACATCTTTAACCTGAAAATTTTAGCTGTACAGTCATATTGTAATATAGAATTTTTTTCTCTTACGTCTCTTTACTTCAATTTTATTCCTTCTTTTTTGCAGGTCAAAAATTTTGCTTTTATTTAATAATAATAATAATAATAATAATAATAATAATAATAGTAATAATAATAGTAATAATAAAGTCATTTCAAATAGACAAATTGTTCATTGATTTAAATTTGTAATTTTCACATTTAATTTTTATCACTCATTTACATATGTTTAATATTGCTTATATAGTTTAAATATCTGTATAACATGAATTATAAGTGCAAAACACATGTCTAAAATTAATAATTATAAAAATAGTCAGATATAATATATTTTTTACATAAAGAAACAAAAAATACATATTTTAATTAATTAAAAATTAAATATGATGAATTATGAATCACAAGAATTTAGTATATAATTTATCGTTACTTAGGGATAAATATGCTATTATCCCTTTAATTTCAAAAGTTTTGCCAAATAGACAAAACTAGTGTTAAAAAATTCACGTTTAATTCGCCCACTAATTTTTAAATTTTTGGACATTATTTATTTTTTTACTATCTAATAAAGGTGAAAGCAGACACGTCTTCGTCAACATGCATGCTTATCACTGTAAGAGTATTTTGGTCATTTCATGTATTTTTCGGCGTGTTCTCCAAAAGGTAAAAAAAAATTAAAAAAACACAGGACATTATTTAGTAATTTCACACATTTTAAAACACAATAATTTTATGAATTTGTGGGCATTACTTATTTTTTTTTGTGCATTGATCATGTGGGACATTGTATTCGTAATTAAAGCGTCTGTAGTGTTCAAGAATAATAACTATTACGGCTAGATTGAGTAAAAATAAGTACTTTTATTTTGAACTTAAAAAATAACAAAATAATTTCAGATAACTATTTTTAGCTTATCCACTACACAATATATAATACACTATATAATGTTATTCGTATTGAACCCGAGTTTCCTGACTAATAAATAGAAATGAGAAAACGGAAGAATGTGAAAGACGTAACATAATTAGTACAAGATGCTGAGTTTTTGTTTTGTGTTAATTCGTGCTGCAATTAGAAGTGTACATAATTTGAATTGATTCAAAATTTTTAAATATCAAATTAAATTAATTATATAGAGTTTTTAAACTTACAAATCAAATCAAATTATTAAAGTTGGGTTTTTTAATCTTGGAATTTTTCATTTTTCCCGATGAAGTCTCTGTACAAAACATATAACTTATACTTGAAATAGTTCTTTAATTCTAGTAACATACAATTAGCTAAGGTGTATTATAATTAAGAAAATAATACAAAATATGAGATGAGTGATGACATTGTATTAAAATATTCAATAAAGAAGATAATGAAGTCGCATAAAACAATATTGATAATTAATAAGTCATAATGAAAATGATCATACTCTAAAAGTACTAAGTGCCAAACAAAATATGATTAATAAGTATTAATTATACGACTAAACATTAAAAAGATTAAGTTATTTATTTTCATAGTGTAAATTAACTTGCAAAATTAAAAAATAGATATCTAATATGTATTATTATCATTCCTAGTGTTGAAATCATTTCTTTTGTTAGTATTAATATTGATTTAGTTTTGATTTGGATGTTATTTGAGTTAATAACATGCATCTATGAACTGCAAAACTTATTGGGTCATTCAAAATTTTAAGTCCAAACTTGAAATAAGACATGTTAAAAGACAAAAACTATGATAAAGTTTAAGAAGTATTTATAAATTGCATAAAATATGTATAAAAATTCTATACACATAATGTCGGGTGGTTTGGTTTGATTTGACTTTTTTTTTTTAGTTAAAATCAAATCAAACCAATTATGATCGATTTTTTTTTTAACACCAAACCAAATCAAACTAAACTATTAATTAGCTTTTTTCCTCAATTTGATTCAAACTATAAAATTAGTGTGATTTATCGATTTTATTTATAAACCTCTAACTCTAATACTATCTTTAAATTCACATCCACCACAATATATAATGGACTTGCAAAAGTTAATTGCCAAAATAATATATGGACTTGCAAAAGTTTTTTAAGAAAGAAAAAAGGGTAAAGTCATACGTACTTTCTGTGAAATAATATGAATGGAATTATTGTGTCTTGACAAATATGACAATGTATATTAATCTATAACAAGCTGGCGCTTACACAAATTTGTCAATTTTCTTTATGATTCGTAAGATTCCTATCTAAAGCATTCATATTACTCCATTAAGGAGATGGAAAGGACCTGCAAGTGAAAAGTGGGCATCGAATCTTGTGAGAAAGAGAAAGCGTGCACACATATTTACATCACCAATTTACACCAACAGTATAATGATAGTAGTTGTAAGGGACCAAAGGCTTTTCTCCACAAGAAATATTGCATCACTTTTCTTTTCAGACTTAGCACTGTACTCGTACATGAAATAATTCATTTCAGAGAGCCTTTATGCTTGGGTTTTGAATAAAGGCGGATTGGGATTTGAATTTGACCTTTAAGGTAAATTTTGAATCCTGTAAATCACGAAGCCAGTCTCTAATTTTATATCTAGAAAATTCAAAATCTACACACACGCGTGCATACACACATATATATAAAATATAAGAAATAAAGAAATTAAACTTTTTGTCAAGAGAGTAAGGGCGAATACTCTCGCACTCCCTAGATCCACGCTTGATTATAAAGACCTACTTCCTGAATATTTATGGCACTATGTACTATGTGTCTTCAATCAATAATCGGAGGCAGATTGAAAATTTTAATCTAGAATTTCACACACACACACACATTATTGACCATATTAGATATGATTGAGCATATCTGATATGATTGCATTGTATCATATTTGATATGATTGACCATATCAGATATGATTGTACTGTATCATTTCAAATATCTGGCAGAATATTCTGCTTTAACTATGCATAATTGCTCTTGATATTGTGCAAGATAATGATTGTAATTATAGGTTTTTGTATTTAAACAGTCTCTAGTTTGTCAATTGTAAACACACAAAATATATAACACTTTTCATCTCTTTTGATCCTTCATTTATCAATAGTTATCATGGTATCAAGAGACTAATTTTTTTTTTCCTGATATTCCGCTACTTCTTACTCTTTCTTGCTATTTGATTTCCGTCATCAAATTATCTTTTGTTTTCCTAATGGAATCCCATTCTCACGATATTTTGTCAATCAAATTTGATGGAAAAAACTATCCTATGTGGGAATTTCATTTCCGGATTTTTGTTCAAGGGAAAAGCCTATTTGGAATCTTGGATGGATCAACAACTGAGCCAATTGAAGACAAGGAAAAGCAAGTTTGGCATGCTAACAATGCTCGTGTCATTTCATGGATCCTCAATTCTGTACACGCAGACATTGCACTCAGTCTGCGTCCGTTCAACTTAGCATCGGATGTGTGGAAACATCTCAAAAAGATATATGCTCAATGTAATTATGTTTGTGATTTTAAATTAGAACATACTCTTTCGGAATACAAACAGGGAGACAAAGACATTCAGAGTTATTATTCAGAGCTTACGGCAATCTGGTCAGAACAAGACCAAAGTTTTGGTGGAAACCTTTCTTCCACAGGTTTCAACGAAGTTATGTTGGAGAGGAAGAAGACTCGAGTTTTCCAATTTCTCATGAAATTAAGGCCTGACTTTAAGCTCATAGGAGCTAACATTCTCAACAGAGGAACTCTACTAGACACTGATGTTGTTTTCGGAGAACTCATTCATGAAGAGACATGCTTCAATACTCTAGAAACCATGGATTCATCATACATAGTTGATGCGGCTATGTATACATCAAAAAATACCTATAAATCTTACACTCAGAGTTCATCTCAAAAGTATGGACCATAATGCTTTGATGCAAAGAGTATGGCCATATTGCGTCACATTGCAAGAAGAGAAATATATGCAATTACTGTAAAAATCCTAGACATATAATTCGGAGTGCAATCAACGCCCAAACACGTGTTAGACTAAGCACAGAGCTTATCAAGCATCTGAAGCTTATGTGAGTCAAGCAGAGATGACACCACCATCTGTCTTAGATCCAAAAGTACTTCAAAAGATGATACAAGATTCAGTTATTGCTGCTCTCCCCGAAGCTATTTTTAGTGCTCTCACCGTTGCCTATTCTGGTAAGACATTAAATAAGAATTCAAAAGTTTGGCATATAGATTCAACTACTTTTAACCATATGATAGGAGATATTCATAATTTAAATTTTTTATCAACCCCATCAGAAAATCATCTTATGTCACAGCCATGGTGATACATTACTTGCCTCTGGCATTGGCAATGCATCTTGCTTCACTAATGTTCTTTTTATCCCTAAACTCACTTCTAATCTTATTTCGGTCAAACAATTGGTGGAACAAAATTGTCTTGTTGTTTTCTCACATCTTGGTTCTGTTGTTTAGAATCTGAAGACAGGAAAGGTGATCGCCAAGGGTTGTAAAGTTATGAGACTGTTCCAGTTGGACATGTCTGAAACACCTCATCATGCATGTTTTTTGTTTGCCTCTAAAGAAGACATCACTTACTCAAACAAACCGTGGTACTTATGGAATTATCATCTTGGACATCCATATGCTCAAAAACTTTCTTCTATATTACAATATTGTCTTCATTTTTGAATAAGAAATCATGGGTTTTGTCATCAAAATTACCTTGTGAAAATTGTGCTAAATCCAAAAGCCATAAATTGCCTTTTCCTTGTAATACTACTTCATATAACTCTACTTTTGATTTGATTCACAGTACCTGCACCTATTTCATCTAGATTGAGGTATCGATATTTTATTTTGTTCATTGATCATGTCTCACAATATACTTGGGTGTTCTTTCTTAGAAACAAAAGTGAAGTTCCTAAACTCATAAAACAATTTGTCACCTATGTGAGACTCAGTTCAATAAGCGAATCAAAATTTTTCGATTTGATTCAGGTGGGAAATATATGAAGTCTGAACTCATAAATTTTTTCAAAGAGAGAGGCATTATTTCTCAACACTCTTGTCCATACACACCTGAGCAAAATGGGATTGTTGAAAGAGAAAATAGACATATTATGGGAACCACATTAGCTCTTCTCGGTACATTAAATGTTCCTAAAATATTTTGGGTTGAAGTCATCCAAACTTCTATCTATTTAATAAACAGACATACCACCACCATCAACAAAGATGATAGTCCGTATTCCATTCTTTTTGGTAAACTCCCTGATTATTTTCATCTAAAAGTTTTTGATTGTGTCTATTTTGTCCATTTTCCTAGACATAAACGCCATAAATTATCTGCCAAAGCTGTAAAGTGTGTTTTCTTGGGTTATAATGATGTTCAAAAGGGCTATCTTTGTTATGATTCTTCTAGACGATAGTTAAGGGTTTCCAAACATGTGATTTTCTTTTAACATCTGTTTGCTTACCCTAGAACCTCTTCAACAACATCCAATTTTATTCATTTTTGTACAAGTTTGAGAATCAATAGGTACAAAATCCTGCAACTCCCAATGAGGAAGGCATTACTGATGATCCTAGTCAGTCTGATACATTCACTGTAGATGATTTAGGTAATAGTACTTCCTCACCTGATTTGTTGCGTACCTCTTTCACTCACTCATCTGATGGCAATGATGATTCTCATGGTGAATCTGTACCCAATGGAAAAATAAATCCTTCAATTCCTACTCCTCGCTAGTCTAAATGTAAAGCATCTGCTCCTGATCGATATGGATACTCTCTAGGTAGATATAGCCGATCTTATGCTTTAATTGCTACTTTAAATTCTATTTTTGTCCCAAATACAAACCAACAGGCATCAAGTCATGACTGCTGAAAAAAGACAATGGAAGAGGAGCTTTCGGCTTTAGAAAAAATCATACATGGAATTTGGTATCTAAACCAGCTGAAGCTTCTGTCAGTGGGTGTAAATGGATTTATTCTGTGAAGATGAAGTCTGATGGCACACTGGATAGGTATAAAGCTCGATTAATGGCTCAAGGATATAAACAAGAATATGGGTAGGATTATGAGGAGACTTTCGCCCTTGTTGAGAAAATGAAGACCATTCGTGTGTTGCTCACTATTGGATCTGTCAAGCAGTGGCAACTTCATCAATTGGATGTGACAAAAATGCATTTTTGCATGGTAAACTCCATGAGGTTATATACATGAAGCCACCTCCAGGGTACAATTAAGCCCAACTTGATATGGTGTGTCGTCTTCGAAAATCTCTTTATGGTCTTAAGCAAGCACCACATGCATGGTTTTAGAAGTTTCGATCTACCATCATTAATGCTAGTTTTTCTTAGTCGATTTCTGATTATTCATTATTCATCAAATACTCTAACACTGGTATGACAATTTTAGTACTTATGTGAATGATATGATTATAACTGTTAATGATGAAAATGGGATTGAACAACTCAAGAATCTTCTCAATGAAACCTTCAAAATGAAGGACCTTGGTGGGTTAACATATTATTTTGGGGTTATAGGTTGATTATTTGCAGGATGGTATCATGTTAAGCCAAAGAAAGTATGCGGAAGATCTTATTACACAAGCATGTCTAAGTGATTAGAAGGCAACACATACACCCATAGAGATTAATGTGAAGTACAAAAATGATGATGAAGACCCTCTTATGAAATCAACATTATACCGGAGGCTCATTAGTTGTCTAATTTATTTGACAATGACAAGACCGAACATCTCTTATCCAGTTCAGGTCTTGAGCCAATTTGTTACGAATCCTTGCCAACATCACTTTTTTGCTCTCCTTAGGATCATTCGCTATGTTTGGAGTACAGTTATATTCTTTCATTCAACATCGTCTTTAAACCTCGAAGGATATGCAGATACAGATTGGGCAGGATGTCCAAACTCTCGAAAGTCTACAACAGGATGGTGCATGATAATCGAATCATCACTTGTCTCATGGAAGTGCAAGAAACAGGCAAGAATTTCAAAATCATCAACGAAGGCAGAATATAGATCAATGTCAGCTTCTTATTCTGAAATTGTGTGGATACGTCGGTTGCTAGCATAACTTTATATCTATATCAATGGTGCCACTATGTTACATGCTGACAATACCAGTGCGATACAAATAGCAAAAAATTCGATCCACCATGAGAACACAAAGCACATTGAAGTAGATTGTCATTATATTCGTGAACTTGTTGTTGATCAAGTCATCAGTCTTTTACATATCACGTCTCATGATCAGACTTATTTACAAAAGCAATGACAACGAGCCCACCAGTTTCTATTATCCAAATTAATGCTTCTTGATAAGTAGCATCAATTTGAAGAGAGATGTTGATCATATCAGATATGATTGAGCATATCTGATATGATTGTATTGTATCATATATGATATGATTGATCATATCAAATATGATTGTAATGTATCATTTCAAATATCTAGTAGAATATTCTGCTTTAACTATGTAGAATTGCCCATAATTATAGGTCTTTGTATAAAAATAGTCTCTAGTTTGTCAATTGTAAATACAAAGAATATATCTTTTCATCTCTTTTGATCCTTGATTTATCAATAGTTATCAATATATATATATATATATATATATGTATGTATGTATGTATGTATATATTTGTGTAAAAGATACAATATTAGATTAAACTCTTAGGGCTTGTTTAGTATAAGTGATAAGGGATAAATAGTTCTGGGATTAATTTTGGGATGAGTTTATCTCACATTTGCTTGACATAAAAACTCGGGATAGCTTATCCCAGAATTAGTTAATTTTGAAATTATAATATTATTTTTATCCCACATTTAGAATGAAATAATAATCTCGAAATAACTAATCTCAACATAATTTATCTTTAAATAACTTATTTTCTGACTAAACGAGCCATTAGTAATAAGGTTGCACCGTCACTACCTACAATAATATTCAGTCGTGGATTATTTGTGTCACGCCCCACCTTGGGAGGCATGACTGGCACTTAGTGCCATACTAGGATCTGAACTGACCTGACTGGGCTTATGCACTTCTGGTGCATGCCTGCTCTTCAATTTAAGAAAACGATGAGCTATATCTCGGCTGTAAACACAGCCTCCGGCCGACAAAGCCGCATAACTACCTGCAAAAGAAATCAGCTAACCAACAACAAGCAGTACCAAGGGATCCTATCGGGCCGACAAGACCACCATACTATCTAGTTATCTCATAATGGAAACAGGCAATCAAAATTACACTATAGCAAACAAGGATGCTAACTAATAGCTATACTAGGCCCCACAGCCATCACGCAAAGGAAAACATACATAGGCCCCACACGACCAACAATAAAACTAATACTAAAAATCTGTAGCCTGCAAGCCTCTAAGAGTGGAATAATGGTCGGGACAGGGCCCTGACCTACCCAAAAACTATATTACAAAAGAACAAACCTTCTAACTAACAACTCTGAGGCCAAAGGAGCTGATCAGACTGTTGACTTGGCTGATGACTAGGGAGATCCTGAACCGCATCTAACCGTACCTGCAGGCAAGTAATGCAGCACCCCAAGTATGGGCGTCAGTATAATATGTACTGAATATGTAAAACAGTAAATGAAAATGACTGAATAATACTGATAATGAAACTGAAACAATTCAATAGGAGGGATAGAGAGTTAACCTGATATAACATTATAACCTGCTATACAACTAATAGTAAATAGTGCAAACAAGAACCTTACCTGTCCCCTATAAGCCCAGAAGATACAACCAACATAGAATAACCCGCCCGGGGTCCCCCATAAGCCCTGGTGAGTTCACTTCAATCTATATACCCTTAATCAGGTCAAAATGAGTCAACAGGTAGCTATAGCCAACCTAATGGTCCCCTGGGTCTGGAATTGAGCCCGCCTGGCTCCTGATATGTAGCTGTGTCTGAGACTAGTGGACTCCTGATAACTGCACCCTGGGCACCAGGCTTGACGAGGGTTAGTGATGCCGATACGACATAAAAATAATAGTCCAGCCATGGAATGGACTGTAATATGGCCCTTGGGCCTCTGCATCATCCCCTGGGACGACATATCGCTCCTTGGAGCAACGTCATATAGCCTCGTAGGTGTTGACACAACTAGTAACCATGGGGTTGTTCAGGGAAGGCTATACAAGGCAGGGTCAATCCCAATCTGAACAGGCAACACTAATCTTAGACTAATAACAACAGCTAACCACAATAATCATGCTTCTAGCGTTCTTACGAAAGTCTATGTCGTATTATGACATGACAGGAACAACTTGCCGAAGGAATTTGCCTTAACATACCTCGAATGCTGATTTCTGATTTAACTGGAGAGGTTTAACTTGAAAATGATAGTTCTTTCCAACTGTAACCTCTATGCTGAGAGAATAAAACTAATTTCAATACTAAACTTGGCAAATATCGATAAATTTCAATAATAAAATTAACTATAACCCAACTTCGAATAACTCAGCCTAAAATCTATAATTTTCTGAGAGTTCAGAAGGGATAAATGCTCACCTAATGCCCGTGACCTAGTAGGAATCAATTTGGAGCAATTCTAACAACTTTTACTCAGCGGAGTTCTGATTTGCCGAGAAAATTTTTGAGAAATAACTCAGTAGTAATCTTCCCATAGTTCTAAAACTCGTTATCCAAAGTTAATTTGAGATTGAACGGTGTTTGATAGCATAATAAGATGAAAAACTATTGAAATATGCGTGCTTCTACTTCTTTGGACGTGATATCATTTGGGAAATGATTTAAATGAAATAGGGAGGGGTTTATATATAGCTAAGGGCGGTGGTAGGGGGCGCCCTATGCTACCCTAAGCTCCAAGAATTCCCCCACATCATGCCCCTCCATGCGCTAGTGGGCCTGGTGCGCCGCGCTGGCCAGTGCCCTGCTGGCTGGCATGTGTCGCTGGCCCCTAGCGGTCTAGCCTCGCCCGACCCTGCTTCTGAGGCTTTTTTCACACGCGTCAAGATCTTCTTATTCATTACAAATCCACGCATATTCCTACTAACCGTTGATATTTTTACGGGGCGTAACATCCTCCCCTCTTAGGAACATTCGTTCTCGAATGTCATCCTCAGGCTTAAAGGAGTTAACTCTCTTAACTAAGATTTAGAAAATTTTTGGTAGAGTCCCCTCTGTAATATGGACTATCCATAAATCTGAAATGCAGAAAAGTCCAACATAGGCACCTCACAGGACGCTATAAACAACTATTTCACCATAAATAGGTAGCCAGCTAAACAATACATATAGTATAAGCAGTAAAATAACAACTGAATAACAACATCACCTTAGGTGTATAATCTGGATCAATCTTGGAATAAGTGAGGATATCTAGACCTCATGTCATCCTCGGCTTCCCAGGTCATCTCCTCTTTATTCCTATTCCTCCAAAATACCTTAACAGAGGCTACATTTTAGTTCTCAACCTACGAACCTGTCGATTTAGTATGGTTACTGGAACCTCTTCGTAGGCTAACTCCTCAATAACCTGAAGGTCCTCAACTGACACAACTCAGGATGGATCTCCTATGCACTTTCGCAACATTGACACGTGAAAGACTGGGTGGATAGATTCTAGCTCTGGAGGCAGTTCTAGCTCATATGCCACTCGACCTATTCTCCGGAGGATTGGATATGAGCCAATAAATCTAGGGCTACGCTTTCCATTCTTTCCAAACCTCATCACGCCCTTCATAGGTGAAACCTTGAGAAATACTCAATCATCAACCTCAAATTCCAAATCTCTATGCCGTACATCAAATAAGACTTCCGGCAGCTCTGGAATGTTAACAAACGCTCTTTGATGAGTTTTACTTTCTCTTCTGACTGGTGAATCGTATATGAGGTCCTGCTATCTCTGAAACCCCTATGTAATACCCTAAAAGTGCCTAAGATTAGACTTGGGATTTAAAAATGGAAGTTGGCAGAATCTGGGGGAAATTCCATAGAATGGGTCACCCAACGGATCGTTGGTTCAACCAATGACCCATGGGAAGCATCCGCGGTGAGGTCTAGACTGGTAGCAGTTGGAAGTAATGGGTCAAGTAACGACCCATTGTTTGTTACCAAGAGTCATTATTTGAAGTCGTGGTGAGACTGGTCCTTAGCCTAAGGGGGGGATAACGGGTTATTGGATGACCCATTGTGAGGAGCAATGGGTTGTGATCATCAGCCGTGGGAAGGAGTATCAAAAGCTCCAGTCCAGGTAACAAAAGGAAACCACGACTCGTTGGAAATAAGAATGAGTCGTGGTGCGACTCGTGGGAAGTCTTGGTGTAGGTTGTCTAAGAGGAAACAATGGACGACCTAACGGACTGTTGTCTGAAGCAACGACTCATCCTGTTGAGTCATGGGATCGAATATGAAAAGGTGAAGCTTGGCAGTAGAGATGACGGATGGATACCATAAGTCGTGGTATCCAAGAATGACCCGTTAGGACGGTCATTGTCACCACCAGTGTAGAAATTTCAGGAATTTCATTAAGGGAATTTTCATTATTCCTAAGTCTTAGGGTCCTAAACAATGTCGTTTAAGGCTCGAAATGCAATGTTTTATAAGGCTAAAACCTATACTAGGCTTATTCATATCCATGCATGCAAAGTTAGGGAATTAGGGAGGTGATAAAGCTTGTTTTTCTTCAAGTATTCTTCAACTTTCCGTTGGGTTTTCAAGGAGTGGTGAAATTTGATCTTCCCAAAGTATGTAGATTTTATGAGTGGGTGTTTTCGTTCACACCCATACCCAATCTCTCCTAATTCATGAAGTTTTGTCAAAAAAATCTTATGGGGTTTTATCCTAAATCTTATAAATTTTAATGATCTATCTATGGGTTACTACTTCTCATGTTTTACATCATATTTTAGAATCATGACTAGATTTTACCACTTATTCGATTATAAATTTAATGATGTTAATTTCTATTAAATTATGCCTAATTATGCATGTTCTATGATGAATCGAGTTATGATTTTTACCTCTATTTGTGATGTTCTTAAACCCATCATGATTTATGAGTTATGATATGGATTTATCCAAATGCCAATTATGAATTTATGATTTAATAAGCATATACATGATTTACAAGTATACATGAACCTCATGATTTACTATTTATGATTTTGGCTGACTCAGGGGACTTACCCTCATGACTTGTCCACGTATTTACAAGCATGCTTATGATTATCATAATTTAACTCGCCCGTGGATCTCATGCATATTATACTAGGAGCACTATATATATTTTGGGAGTAGTATTTAACACCGAGTAGGTTCAGGGCCTAGGTTTTTCCCCGAATCTCAGAACTACGTGCCACCGTAGGACATGATGGGACCTCCCTTGAGACTGTCCCCTTTCCCAAATGGGCCTTTCATGTGTGATATCACGCCCTTCATGGTTCTTCCCTTGGCAAGGTCCTAACACCCTCCCGACTAGGGATTTACAGGTCGGGGCTCCATGTGTGCTCATATGGGATATATTGGTTATAAGAATCTCCAATTATTCCGTATGTTTTATGCATCATTATGTTTATGTTGTTTTGGCTCAACTGCCGATTTATAAAGTTCTCTTACGACTAAAATAATGAATGGATTGCGAATGATTTGAAAACATTGAGCCTTATGTTATGTTATGATCATATTATCCCACTCTTATGATCTCTTATTAGATTATATATATATATATATATATATATATATATATATATATATTAAATGTCCATTTTAATTACCTTACATACTCAATACATTCCAGGTGCTGACCATATACTCTATGCTATATCATTTCATGATACAGGCCCCAGCTCTCAGACTCAGTCTTGTCCTCAGCCAGCCTTTCAGAGTTAGCATCCTACGCTTATGGTGAGTCCTCATCTCCCGAGGACCATGTTTATCAGATTTCTCTATGCATGTTCAGTTTTCTAGACTTGTTGGGTTAGTTGGGGGTGTGGTCCCATCAACCCACCTGTTATGTTAGAGACTTTCAGACTATGTGTAGTATTCAACCGTTATGTACGCTTCGCTTTCTATGTTATGATGTGTTTATGCTTCCGCTATATGACTACATGGAGTATTTATTTTTATTGATTGAGATAAATATAAGCTCACGCCATGGGTCGACTTGGAGTCTCTCGGGGCTTCTTAGTTCGTGTTGCAATCCGGGTCTATGTTCGGATCGTGACAAATTTGGTATCAGAGCAATAGGTTTTAAGTGTCCTAGGGTGTATAAAAGCCGCGTTAAGTAGAGTCTTTTTCATGGGTGTGAAGGGTACCACACTTATGGTGAAGAGGCGACGAGACATTTAGGAAATGTTCCCTTCTTTCATGATCTATGTCGTGCGATGAAATGTCTCCCTATCCTTCTAATTCATACTATTTGTGATTGCAGAATCATGGCTCCCCGCATAGTAAATAGTAGGAGGAGTGGTACTGGAAACGACCATGAGAACGGTAACGGTGAGGGGCACCATCAGGCCCCACCAGCCCATGAGGAGCATGCACCAGAGCCGACTGCCCACGCTGAATTCAGGGTAGCCATACAGATGCTAGCACAAGCTTTGACCGCTCAGGTCCATCAATAGGCAGTGGCGTATCTCCCTCAGAATGAGAATACGGCAGCGGCTCGGGTCAGAGATTTTCTGAGAATGAACCCACCAGAGTTCCTTGGGTCGAAAGTAGATAAAGACCCGCATGAATTCATCGATGAGATTCTAAAGATCACCCAGGTCATAGGGGTGGAAAATGGTGAGTGCATTGATTTGGCCTCTTATCAGCTGAAAGGGGTTGCACATATTTGGTTTAAATAGTGGAAATATAGTAGGGCGGTGGGAGCAGGGCATATCGGTTGGGAAGAGTTTCATGCAACCTTTTTGGATCAGTTCTTCCCTCGTGAGATAAGGGAACTGAAGGCGGACGAGTTTGTAAATTTGAAGTAGGGTGACATATCAGTTTAGGAGTATGCTCTGGAGTTCACTCATTTATCCAAGTATGCACCAGAGTTAGTGGAAGACCAGAAGGCTCGGGTGAGCCGATTTGTGCATGGAGTGGCGGACTACCTGGAAAAGGACTATAGGATCGCCATTCTGGATTAGGAAATAGATTTTACCTGCATAGTATTACATGCACAACAGATGGAGATGGTGTATCGGAGATAAAAAGAGACCAAGAGGGACAGAACAAACAATTATGGGATTTCTCAGCCTAGATCGGGGGGCGGACAATGCCAATAGTCTCATTATTAGCTAGTGCACCATCTAGATCACGAGGGGATTGGAGAAGCAAGGCTTCAGATTCAAGGGGCCAGGGTAGCATGTAGATATAGCGCACCTTCCCAACCCATGCAAGGTGTGGCAAGAATCACCCAAGGAGGTGCCTAGTTGGCCCAGACGCTTATTTTAGGTATGGCAAACCCGAACACAGACTCAGGGATTTCCCTTCAGCCAGATCAGGAGGCGGCGGAGCCTGTATACCAACTACTAGTTCAGCCGCTCTAGCAGCATGTCCCTCCCAGCAGGGTGCTTTGACTAGTTCAACTGGCGGTCAGTTCCAGAACAAGTTTTATGCCCTTGTAACCCGTCAGGAGCAGGAGACTTCACCGAATGTGGTTACTGGTATGTTACGAGTGTTTCACCTTGATGCTTGTACTTTGTTAGATCCAGGGGCTACCTTGTCTTTTGTGACACCTTATATTGCTAGTAGCTTTGGATTCAGTCCCTAAATTTTGTCAGAACTATTCTCACTCTGTACTTCCGTCGGTGATTCTGTTGTAGCTAGACGGGTGTATTGAAGTTGCCTGATCAAAGTATTGCATAAAGTCACCTCCGCAGACCTTGTAGAGTTAACCATGACTGACTTTGATATTATCCTCAGCATGGATTGGCTATTTGTATGTTATGCCTTAGTTAATTGTAGAACCCAGGCAGTAGAGTTCAGATTTCTGGGTGAGCCAGTCATAGAATGGAAGGGTAGTTCAGCTGTGCCTGTAGGTCATTTCATTTCCTACCTTAAGGCCAGGAAGATGATTTCCAAGGGTTGTGTGTACCATCTAGTTAGGGTTAAGGATGTTGAGTCCGAGACCCCAACTATCCAGTCAGTCCCAGTAGTATGTAAGTATCTAGAGGTCTTCCCAGATGATTTACCGGGAATCCCTCCTGAGCGGGAGATTGATTTTGGCATTGAAATTCTCCCCGACACAAAGCCTATATCTATTCCTCCCTACAGAATGGCTCCAGCCGAGCTAAAGGAGTTGAAAAAACAGTTGAAGGACCTGTTATATAAGGGTTTCATTAGACTGAGCAAGTCCCCATGAGGTGCACCGGTTCTCTTTATCCGAAAGAAAGATGGTTCTCTCCGTGTGTGTATTGATTATTGGCAATTGAACAAGGTCACCATCAAGAACAGGTATCCTTTACCCAAGATTGATGATTTATTTGACCAGCTTTAGGGTGCCAAGTGCTTTTCAAAGATAGATCTCAGATTCAGGTACCATTAGCTCAGAGTTTTGGGAGAGCAATATCCCGAAGACAACCTTCAGGACGCGGTATAGTCATTATGAGTTTGTAGTAATGTATTTTGGACTAACGAATGCTCCTACAAATTTTATGGACTTGATCAATAGGGTTTTCAAGCTATACTTGGATATATTCATGATTGTGTTTATTGACGACATCTTGATATACTCTTGGAGCGAGGAGGAGCATGCCACTCATTTGAGAATAGTGCTTCAGACTCTCAAGGATCGCCAATTATATGCCAAATTCAACAAGCGTGAGTTTTGGTTGAACTCCGTGGCATTTTTGGGCCACGTGGTATCAAGTGAAGATATAAAGGTGGATTCTTAGAAAATAGAAGCGGTGAAGAATTGGCCTAGACCGGTGAATCCTTCGGTTATTCGGAGCTTTTTGGGTTTAGCTGGCTATTATTGGGGATCTTTTGAAGGTTTCTTATCTATTGCAGCACCCTTGACCAAATTGACCGAAAAGGAGGTGACATTCCAATGGTCGGAGGCTTGTGAGAAGAGCTTCCAAGAGTTGAAGGCTCGACTTACCTCAGCACCAGTATTAACCCTACGCTAGGGTACCTATGGATTCATGGTGTATTGTGATGCTACAAAAATTAGACTTGGGTGTGTATTGATGCAACATGGAAAATTTATAGCATATGCCTCCAGACAGCTAAAAGTTCATGAGATGAATTACCCAACCCATAATCTTTAATCGGCTGCGGTGGTATTCGCCTTTAAGATATGGAGAAATTATTTGTATGGAGTCCACGTGGATGTGTTTACGGACCATAAGAGTTTACAATATGTGTTTACCCAGAAAGATCTCAATCTTTGACAAAGGAGGTGGTTGGAGCTACTCAAGGACTATTATATGATTGTGCTTTACCATCTGGGCAAGGCTAATGTAGTAGCAGATGCACTTAGTAAACTCTCTATGGAGAGTGTGTCTCATGTGGATGAGGGTAGGAAGGAGCTGGTGAAGGATATGCATCGACTCGCAAGGTTGGGAGTCAGGTTAGTGGACTCGACCGATGGCAGAGTTATTGTTCATAATGGATTAAAATCGTCCTTGGTGACTGATGTAAAAGCTAGACAAGATGAAGACCCTATTTTGGTAAAGTTGAAGGAAGCCGATCAAAATCAGAAGGTAGAGGTCTTCTCCAAAGGGGGAGATGGTGTGCTTCGGTACCAGGGTCGCTTATGTGTTTCGGATATTGATGATTTGAGGAACCGGATGCTGCACAAGGCTCATGGATCCAGGTATTCTATCCATCCGGTTGCCACAAAGATGTACCGTGACTTACCGGAAGTCTATTGGTGGAATGACATGAAGAAGGACATCGCAAAATTTGTGGCTAAGTGTCCAAACTGTCAGCAAGTAAAGGTCGAGCATTAGAGATCGGGAGGTGTGCTTCAGGATATCAGTATTCCTACTTGGAAGTGGGAATAAATCAATATGGGCTTCATCGCAGGGTTGTCTCACACTCGTCGACAATATGACTCCATTTGGGTTGTGGTAGACAGGTTGACCAAGGCCGCTCATTTGCTACCAGTCAAAACCACAGATTTGGCGGAGGATTATGCCAAACTATATATCCGAGAGCTAGTTAGATTGACTGGAGTGCCCTTGTCAATTATATCAGATAGAGGTACCCAATTTACCTCTCAGTTTTAGAGGTCTTTTCAAAAAGGACTTGGTACTCAGGTTAAGCTCAACATAACATTTCACCTGCAAACGAATTGTCAAGCGGAGCGAACAATTCAGACTCTCGAGGACATGTTGAGAGCATGCGTGATTGACTTCAAAGTTAGTTGGGATGATCATTTGCCTCTTATTGAGTTTGCATAGAATAACAACTATCATTCCAGTATTTAGATGGCTCTATTTGAGGCTCTCTATGGGCAGAGATGTAGATCACCCATTGGTTGGTTCGAAGTTGGTGAAGCTGTAATGATAGGACCAGATTCGGTTCATGAGGCTATGGAGAAGGTTCAGCTCATACGGGACAGGTTGAAAACAGCTCAAAGTCGCCAAAAGTCCTATGTCGATGTGAGAAGGAGGAAATTAGAATTCTAGGTGGATGATTGGGTGTTTCTGAATGTATCTCCCATGAAGGGAGTGATGCGGTTTGGTTAGAAAGGAAAACTCAGTCCTCATTATATTGGCCCTTACTGGATTGTAAAATGGGTTGGTAAGGTGGCATATGAATTGGAGTTTCCCTCAGAATTATCTTTTGTGCATCCTGTATTCCATGTGTCACTCTTCAAGAAGTGTTTGGGTGTTCCAGCTCTAGTGGTTTCAGTGGACAGTGTTGGTGTGAAGGACAGTCTTAGTTATGAAGAGGTTCCAGTGGAAATATTGGACCGTCAGGTTTGAAGGTTAAGAAACAAGGAAATAGCTTCAGTCGAAGTTTTATAGAGGAACACGTTGAAGGAGCTATGCGGGAAGCTGAAGCAGACATGATGGCTAAATACCCACATTTATTCTCTACTGGCTCAGTTCCAGCTTGAGGTATCATTTTTGCTCTAAGACTCTTTTTAGTTTTCATGTTCAGTTCATGTGCCCAAGTTTCTTTTATGTATATGGATGTATGTATGATTTATGAATTTAGCTCAGCCATGTAGTTTGAATCGGAGATAGTCATTTCGTCAGTTTTCAACTTAAATGATCAGTATTGGAATATGATGATTGTATTTCTATGTTTTCTGTATGTTTCCCACATTCGAGGACGAATGTTCCCAAGGGGGAGATATTGTAATACCTTGAAAGTGCCTAAGATTAGACCCGAGATTTAAAAATGAAAGTTGGCAGAATCTGGAAAAAATTCCACAGAACGGGTCACCCAAAAGATCATTGGTTCAACCAACGACCCGTGGGAAGCATCTGATACAATATGGTCCACGAATACACGGGTCAGCCATCGGATCATTGGTCCATTGGAGTTGTTGGTCTAGGCCATGTCTTTACCTTCTTAATTTTCTGCGAATCAACCTGAATACCAGCCTATGATATAATATGGCCCAGGAAGGCCACGAAATTCAACGAGAACTCATATTTAGAAAATTTTACATACAACTGACAATCTCTGAGAGTCTGAAGTACCGTCCGCAAATGATTTCTATGTTCTGCTTCTAGTCCTGAAAGTTGTCCTCGAGATATCCTTCTCCCGAACCCATACATGGTGATACCCGGACCTTAAGTTGATCTTGGAGAAATATTTCTCCCCTTGTAATTGATTAAACAAGTCTCTATTCTGGGAAGTGGGTATTTATTCTTAATAGTAACCTTGTTCAACTGCCAATAGTCTATGCACATGCAGAGGGAACCATCTTTTTTTCTCATAAACAAAACTGACGCACCCCATGGTGATGAACTCGGCCTGATAAAGCCCTTATCTAAAATATCTTTCAATTTCTCCTTCAATTATCTCAATTCAGTTGGAGCCATTCGGTACGGAGGGATGGATATAGGCTGAGTACCT
The DNA here is from genome assembly GCA_035772735.1 of Datura wrightii. NCBI lineage: Eukaryota > Viridiplantae > Streptophyta > Magnoliopsida > Solanales > Solanaceae > Datura > Datura wrightii. The sequence continues at coordinate 37,890,916 of JASDFA010000027.1, forward strand.
GGTAACAAGTCGATAGAGAAATCGATTTCCCGTTCTGGGGGGAATACTAGGAAGTTCATTTGGAAATACGTCTGGAAATTCATTGACCACTGGAATGGACTAAAGAGTCAGGGATTCTGCTTGGATATCCTGAACCCTAACAATATGATATATACAACCCTTTGCTATCAACTTTTTCGTCTCAAGATAGGATATGAACCTACCTTTTGGCATAGCTAGATTGACCTTCCACTCTCGTACTACTTCCCCTATAAAGTGGAATTGAACTATCTTGGTCCAACATTCTATGTTGGCATAACACGACGCTAGCCAGTCCATACCCATAATTGCATCAAAGTCTTTCTAGCTCCACTAAATCTGCTAAAGTCTGGCGACCAACAACTTCTACTATGCAGCCCCGGTAGATCCTTTTAGCTATAATAGAATCACTAACGGGCGTAGACACTGAAAAGGGTCGCTGAAGCAATTCTGGCGTTATACCAAACTTCCGAGCCATTAATGGGGTAACATAGGACAAAGTGGAACCTGGGTCTATCAAAACATAAGTTGGGTGAGAGCAAATGTCTAGCATACCTGTCACCACATCCGGAAATGACTCTGACTCCTGTCGCCTCGGTAAAGCATAAGTGCGATTTGGATATCTTCCTAAACTAGATGCCCCTGACCTGCCTCGGCCTCTACCGGCTGAAACTGAGGGCCTACGCCCTGCTAAAGGTGCTGGGGCATGTGACCCTGCTGAAGATCTGTCCTGTCGGTCCCGATCACCCTGATCTCTAGCTGGACAACCCCTCATCATGTTGACATTCTTGTCCACAAGTGTAACAAGCAGTAGAACCATACCTGCATGTACCGAGATGACGTCGACTGTAAATAGCACAACATGGCATAGTAGGCCTACTCTGATTCGACCCCCTTAGCTGCTGAGAACCTGATGCCCATGAGCTATCACCGGGCCTTGACTTCCCTCAGTGGTCTAATCTACCACCCTGCTACTGCTATGGAGGTTGGGGTCTAGGTGACCTGTCTGATATTTGTGGCGTAGGCCCCCCTTGAAATTCTGCCTGCATGTCACTAGGTCTAGCCCTGTGGCGCTGCTCTTGATTTTCCCTTTCTGTCTCCTGCTGTCGCTTTCTGATCCCCTCAATATTTTGAGCGAAAGAATAAATACGGGCGATATCCATGTCCTGCCGCAAAGTAGTCGTAACACAAGTTTCCACGTACTCTGGAAGCAGCCCTATAATAAACCGATATACTCTAGCTGGAATAGTTTCTACAAAAGCTAGTGCATATCTAGCTAAGGAATTAAATCTCATAGCATATTCCTGAACACTCATCGAACCCTGCTCCAAGTGCAAAAACAGATATACCCGGGCCTATCGAATTTCCAGTTGCAAGTATTAATCCAGGAAAGCCTCTGAGAAACTGGGCCAAGTCGAAGGGGGAGCGTCTCTGCCTCAGGACCTCTCTCAGCTCTCATACCATAACACTGCTATGTCCCGTATCCGAAATACCACTAACTCAACAACAATGCAGGCGTAGCATGCATCACCCTGAAAATCCACTGTAACTGGTCCAGGAAGTCCTGAGGGTTCTCTTCCCGATCCGTCCTTATAAACTGCGGGGGACTCAGGGCAAGGAACTCCCAGACCCTTGAACTCCTAGGTCCTCTCGAAGACTCAACAACCATTGGTACCATAAGCTGGCACTGAGCGGCCATCATCTGAGCTAATATAAAGACATCACTCCTAACCTCTTGATCTGATGGTATAGGTATAGGAGCTGCTGGAGGTGGTGCCGACATGTCCGCTGCCTTGGAAGACTCCTGGCGTGGCGGAGACTGCTGAGGAGATTTAGATGAAGTCCCCCTATTGCCCATAGATCGGGCTGGCTCTGACTGGGGCACCCTGCTAGTATCCTCTCCTACCGCAGCATCTAATTTCTGGCCGGTCGTATTCTGTCGCGTTGTCCGACATTTCTCTATAGATAAGCAGAATAAGGTAATCTTAGGGACTCAACCCTATACAACATAGCTCTACAACACGACTGAAGAAGAAAGAAGGGTAACCACACTATTATGCCTTGTATCCTCCTGCCTATGGAATGTGGTGCACAACACACCCATAGACAAGAATCTACCAGACACAACTTGCAGATTAGGATACGACCTGCTCTGATACCAAGCTTGTCACGCCCCACCTTGGGAGGCATGACTGGCACCTGGTGCCATACTGGTATCTGAACTGACATAACTAGGCTTATGCACTTCTAGTGCACGCCTGCTCTTTAATTTAAGAAAATGATGAGTTGTATCTCGCTTGAAAACACTGCCTCTGGGCGACAAGGCCGCATAGCTACCTGCAAAAGAAATCAGCTAACCAACAACAAGAAATACCAAGGGATCCTATACAGGTTGACAAGACCATCATGCTGTCTAGTTATCTCATAATGGAAACAAGTAATCAAAACTATACTATAGTTGACAAGGCTGCTAACTAATAGCTATACTAGGCCCCACATGGACACCATGCAAAGAAAAACATACATAGGCCCCACACTGCCAACAACAAAACCAATACTGGAAATCTGTAGCCTGCAAGCCTCTCAGAGTGGAATAATGGTCGGGACAGGGCCTTGACCTACCCAAAAACTGTACAACAAAAGAACAAACCTTCTAAGTAACAACTCCGAGGCAAAAGGAGCTGATCAGACTGCTGACTAGGCTGATGACTAGGGAGGTCCTGAACTACGTCTAGCCGTACCTGCAGGCAAGTAATGCAGCACCCCAAATATGGGCGTCAGAACAATATGTACCGAATATGTAAGGCAGTAAATGAAAATGACTGAATAATACTGGTAATGAAACTGAAACAATTCAATAGGAGGGATAGTGAGTTAACCTGATATAACCATATAACCTGTTGTAGAACTAACAATAAATAGTGCAAACAAGAACCTTACCTGGCCCCCATAAGCTTGGAAGGTACAACCAGCACAAAATAACCCGCCCGGGCCCCCCATTAGCCTTGACAAGTTCACTTCAATATATATACCCTTAATCAGGTCAAAATGAGTCAACAGGTAACTATAGCCAACCTACCAGTCCCCTATGTCTGCAACTAAGACCGCTCGGCTCCTGATTTAGCTGTTTTTGAGTCCGGTGGACTCCTAATAACTGCACCCTGGGCACCAGGCTCGATGAGAGTCAGAGATGCCGATACGGGAAAAAATAATACTTCAGTCATGGAATGGACTATAATATGGCCCTTGGGCCTCTACATCATCCCCTGGGACGACATATCGCTCATTGAAGCAATGTCATATAGCCTCATAGGCGTCGACACAGCTAGTAACCCTGGGGTCGGTCACGGAAGCTATACAGGGTAGGGTCAATCCCAATCTGAACAGGCAACACTAATCTCAAACTAATAATAGTAGCTAACCAGAATAATCATGCTTCTGGCATTCTTACGAAAGTCTAGGTCATATTCTAACATGACAGGAACAACTTGCAGAAGGAATTTGCCTTAACATACCTCGAATGCTGATTTCTAATTTAACTGGCGAGGTTTAACTTACAAACACAGTTCTTACCAATTGTAACCTCAATGCTAAGAGAATAGAACTAATTTCAATACTTCACTCGGAAAATATCGATAACTTTCGATAATAAAATTAACTATAACCCAACTTCGAATAACTCAGCCGAAAATCTATAATTTCACGAGTGTTCAGAAGGGAGAAATGCTCATCTATTGCCTATGGCCGAGTAGGAATCAATTTGGAGCAATTCTGATAACTTTTACTCAGTGGAGTTCCGGTTTGCCGAGCTAGTTTTTGAGAAATGACTCCGTAGTAATGCTTTCCGTAGGCCTAATGTTACCTGAAGTTAATTTGAGATTGAACGGTATTTGATAGCATAATAGGATGAAAAACTATTGAAATGTGCATTATTCTACTTCTCTGGCCGTGATATCATTTGGGAAATGATTTAAATAAAAGAGGGAGGGGTAAGATTTAGCAATATTGTTAATCAATTTCATAATGAGTACTGTTTTACCCACTCCAGCTCCCCCAAATAGTCCGATTTTTCCTCCACGGCGATATAAAGCTAAGGGAAGTGGTAGGGGGGCGCCCGACACCGCTCAAAGCACCAAGAATGCCCCCGTGTCGCGCCCCTTCGTGCACTAGTGGGCCCAATGCGCCATGCTGGCCGTGCCCCACCGGATGGCGCGTCGCAGTGGTCCCTCGCGGTCTAGCCTCGCGTGACCCTACTTCCGAGGCCTTTTCTACACGCGTCAAGATCTTCTTATTCGTCACAAATATATGCATAGGCCTACTAACCGTTGACATTTTATGGGGTGTAACAATTTGAACTTGGGGAAACTGCCCCATGTTGTTACCAGACAGGCTCAGTTTCTCCTTTTTCCATTAACGAAAAATAATGAGCACTGATGTCACCTAAATTACGCCTCGTAATGAGATATAAAGCGGTCGATGTCAAATATAGAACCCAACTAGGGTTGGGGTCAATCCCACAAGGAATATGGAAAGATATAGAAGAATGCTAGTATTTAAGCTTTTAAGTCGATTATTCCTAAGAGGGGGAAATTTGTAAAAGTAACAAGCAATATTGTTGAGATAAAGTGAAGGTTAATTCTAAATTAATGGAACTGACTAGGATAAGTGTTCCCCATGACTTCATAACCACAAAGAGTTTTATACTAGTGATCTATTCCGGAGCTTAGCATGCAATATCGGTAAGTTAGCTTCACCAAAATAGTTGTTCCCCTATTCAGATGATTATCACCATGCAGCTTGGTCTGTATGCGGATGTATACTTAATTAACCATTATCCTTAATATCAGATTAGCTATTCCCCCAGAAGGTCAAGCTATTAGATGAGGGTTAATAGCCTCAAATCTCTGTTGTAAATCCCTTTTCCCATTCATTACTCCCTTGATCCGGTGAGTAAGAAGAAGGCAAATTCCAACGTTTACAACCGTTAAGAAACAATTAAAATGAAGGGAAAAATAATACATGCATAAACCCCGTTCAAGATTCACAAAGTATTGTTACCTATGTGCGTTAATTCATCATGGTTCCCATAACCCTAGTTGTGGAGGTTTTAGCCTCTCATAATTATAAGTAAATTCATAGAATTTATAGACAAAAGCATAAATTAATACTTACAACGATGATAGAAAGAAACTCACTTGAGTATTGCAAAAATAAGGAAGAACAATCCGACAACTAGTATCTCAAAGCATTTTGTGAAAATAAAACCTTACAATCGTATTTCGCACACTAATCCTCTAAATTGTATCAAGAATTCTTGTTGTATCTCGCACCTTCTATTACAAAGAAATAAAAGGGTATTTATAATAGTAGATTTATGCCTTCTTTGTTCCTTCATGGATTTGATTTGGGATTTGTAGCTCCTTTTCTTAGTTAAAGTAGGATTTGACTTTTGGCCGTTTGAACAAGCTTGGCGTGGCGTGCATGCCATCGTGAAGGAAAGGTGCCGTGTCGCACGCTTCATAGCGCAGATAGGTAGGCGCCCCACGCCTTTGGTCGGGCAGCAGTGCTGGTGTCTCGCACCTCTCCTAGCGCAACAGGGCCTTGATTTTTCTTTGTTCATTCCAACATCTTCACATTCATTCAAAAATCTCAAATACGCCCAAATCCATCACTTTTAGCCCTGAAAGCATCTAATCATGAGCGTTAACTATTTTCAAAAATATATAACATAAACACATGCAAACACATAATTTGTTCTCAAAACATAGTAAAGTATGGGCAAAATATGACTAAGAAATGTGTAAGTACGCCCTTTATCAACACCCCACACTTAAACTATTGTTCGTCCTCGAACAATCTACTACTTCCCTTCTAACATTTAGGCACAAAATTCCTCCTACGAACAGGTCTACTTGCATTTAGGATCATGAAACAAATCAATGAGGCTCAAACAATTCACTCTCATGCATATAGGATTAATATTAAAATGTCAAAGTTTGAAATCACTTAGCTTTTGAAAACTAACTCATCAAGAAATATTTTGGCCCAACATGAATCATATGCATTTTAGCAATCAAGATTTACCAAAGTCTTACCATTGTGCCCCTCACAATTTGGAGAGATGCCCTTTCACACACAAGATATAAAACAATATTAACTTGGGCATAAATATAACAAAATTCACTCACTCTCCCAAAAAACTCAAAATACATGCAAAAGACGACCCATAGCTTTCCCTTAGTGTAATACTCCACTAATATAAAATTATAAATCAAGGATAAATTAGTACTTAAATTTGATTGTAATATAGGCTAAGGGACGGTAGGGACTATTTGGCCAAGATAGTGGCTAACCTCCCTAAGCACTTTAATACTTCATAACACTTTGATTTTTAGCACATTCCTTAGTTTCCAATTTTCTCCTTATACCTCCTTTTATTTTTTAATTTACATCTTAGTTGACTAGTGGGGATTTTTTTAACATTGAGCTCATTCACACATTTTTTTCATCATCATTTTTTTTGAAGCTCTTTCTTCTTTTTGTTTTCCCACTAACATCACCCTCCTTGTTTAGCAATTTTCACCCTTTTCTTTTCTTCTAATTTTCACACTTTTTAGCTTTTCCCTTCACTTTTCCACTTATGCTCCTTTCATATAAAATTTTTCAATTAAAGTTCTCTAGGAGTCATTTGGATCAAATTCCAGTTAATAGAACAAAAAGAGATTTAAACTTGTGATATGACAATTAAAAGAATAGACTAAGACTCAAACATGGCTAACTAGGCCAATTTACATTAAGGTAGGTAAAAATAGGATAAAAATAAGGCTACCAAAAAAACGCCTATATCACTTCCTAAATCCATCATTCTTATTTCGCTTTGCACACACACTGGGCAAGTTCTAGACATCAATGTGCAAGCATGTAGTATATCAAAAATTTCTCGCACATTGGCATAAAATGGTTTAGCAATGAAATCAAGATCACATAAACACATATATCCATATTGCATGGATAACATAATTAAGCCCATTTTTTCAAGCACAAGAGTCAAGTTCCAAAAAACTAAGTGTTTCTACCTTTTTCATTCATTTTTGAGTGAATTTTTATAAAGTCTCAATGATATCTAAAGTGAAACACCTAGCATTCGTAAGGTCCAAGTTCTTTTTCTTCCTAATGACTAATTTACTCTTAAGATGGTCGTCATCCATCCATCATCGAGCAAAGTCATGACTCAATGACTAAAAAAGATAATATAGACTCTCTAGTCGGTTCTAAGGGGCTATTCACCGAAAAAGTACCGAAAATAAAAAGCGGAGGAACCCAAAATAAAATAAAACAAAAAAACAATAAAAAACTACTACAAACCAATCAAGCATGCAAGATAAGTCATAAATCTCAAAAAAACTAGGCCTACCATATGCCAATTTAGCAATTAAGGCACGCATGGTAATATGAAGTTCACTTCTCCCACCCTACACTTAATTAGTAACACTGCCCCCAGTGCTAGAATAATAAAGCGTAAAGTAAAAGAGTGAAAGAAGAACTCCCTGGGCCTCTACTCCTCATCGTCTGTGGAGGCAAGAACAGCTTCCCCCATCTCAGAATCCTCTTTCATTAGCAATTGTGGTTCGAAATATTTTTAAGAACTATTTATAAGTGTTAAAAAAAATATCATACAAAATAAACTGAATCCAAAATATACTAGAAAATAATTACGAATCTAAAATTGGCATTCCGCATTGCGAGGATCCAAACGCCGCTTTTAACTGTGCAGCGCAAAAGTGGATTGCTGTTTTTGATCACATCGCCGCCAACCTTAATGTTGCTGCCGTTTTAATTGCTTAATTGCTCAGGTATGTTGCCTCTTCTTTTTAGTCCTTTGTAAACTTTATAACAAATATTATTATTATAATAACTTCCTTTCATTGAGCTACCTGCTTAATTTCCTTATATGATTTTTTTATTTTTAATTCGTTTTGCTTCAAGTTTTTTTTACAATTTATAACTTAATTTCTACACATCTAAACAAACACATCAACTCTAAAAAAATAAAAAATTATTTTGGGTTGCCTCCAAACTAGCGCCTGATTTAACGTCGCGGCACGATGCAGGTATCTTGATTACTCAGACTTCATCAAAATACCAGTTGGGATCGTCATCATATTTTGGCCACTTATTTTACCACGCTAACCTGTGACACGTTAGAAAAAGAAAAAAAGAAAAAAAAATGTAAAATAGGAAATAAAGACTAATAGTTAAACACAAAAAATTAATCTAATCCTAGGCCGTATACCCTAGCAACGGCGCCAAAATTTGTTGTCGTCCAAATTACACCTCGTAATGAGATATAAATCGGTCGATGTCAAATATAGAACCCAACCAGGGCTGGGGTCGATCCCATAGGGAATATTAAAGGATATAGAAGAACACTAGTATTTAAGCTTTTAAGTCGATTATCTCCTAAGAGGGGGAAATTTGTAAAAGTAACAAGCAATATTTTCGAGAGAAAGTGAAGGTTAATTCCAAATTAATGCAGCTAACTAGGGTGAGTATTCTCCATGACTTCATAACCACAAGGCGTTTTATACTAGTGATCTATTCCGGAGCTTAGCATGCAATATCGGTAAGTTAGCTTCACCTAAATGGTTGGTCCCCTTCAGATGATTATCACCACGCCACTTGGTCCGTATGCGGATGTATACTTAATTAACCCTTACCGTTTGTTACACCCCGTAATTTTCTAACGTTTAGTTGGCCTATTTGTATGTTGGTTGAGAGTTTTAGAGTGCCATACGTACGAGGAAAGTGCCCGGGGAAAGGCCGAACCAGTGCCAAGTTGGGATTTCGTGAGAGGAGGCTGAACCAAGCTGCCCAGAGGGGCAAAGTGGCACGGGGAAGAATCAGCGCGTTAGCCAATGTGGCACGGAGCTGAAACGGTGCATTGGCCAACGTGCCACATTGCCTTGTATTTTGCTTCAAGTATATATAGGCCTCACCCATAGAATTTGTGATATTTTTCAAAGATATCACGATCAGCAGAGGGTAGGGACGAAGGGATTATATAATTTTCAACCAATTACGCTGCTAAACTCCGTCCAAATTCAAATTAACTTCGGGTATCAAAGTATAAGGCTACAGGGAGCATTTCTACAGAGTTAGTTTCGTGAAATTCGCTCGGCGAATCATCGTCCTACTGAGCCAAAGTTGTTGGAATTGCTCCAAACTAGTGACAATACGATCTCAGGCTTAAAGTAAGCAATTCTCCCTTCTAGACTTTCGAGAAATAACGAGGTTTCGACCGTATTCTGTTTAATTAGAAATATAGTTAATATTTATATATAAAGTTTTCCTTTTTGCCGAATTTAGTGTTTACACTAGTCTCATCTCTCCAGTAACTCGATTTCAGTTGCGAAGGGCAGTTGAACACGAGCCGAAACTCTATAGTTAATCGGTAAACAGCGGTTGAGGTATGTTAAGGCATTTTCTTTCGGCAAGTTAGTTTCTTCAGCATAGTAATCCAGTATGAATCTCAGTCAAGCATGTCAGGAGTATGTTATCACTTGAGACTTGTAATTGTATTATTTTGGACCAGATTACTTGTATAGCTTCTGTGACCGCCCCAGGGTTAATAGCTGTGTCGACTCGTCCGCTAGGGGCGAGGATACGTCGCTCTACGGAGCGGCAGGCCATCCGCAAGGGACGAAGATGGGATCCAGATCCTCATATTTGCCGTGGTTGGCCTTATACACACCCCCGCCGAGTGCTTACGCCCGGGGTGTAGATATCAAGAGTCCTCCGGACTTAGGTACAACTATAGTCAGGGGCCCAGCGGGCCCAGTTGCAGACCCAGGGGATCGGCAGGACGCTTATAGTTGGTAGTTGACTCAGTATTACCTGGATAGGGTATAAAGATTGAGGTGTACTCACTAGGGCTAATGGGGGCCTAGGTGGGTTGTTCTGTGCTGATTATACCTTCCGGCTTATGGGGCGAGGTAAGGTTTATGTTGCTTTAGTTACTGATAGTTAGACAGTAGGACGCTTCGTTGTCAGGTATGACCCTTACCCTCCTTATCACAATTATGTTTAGTCCTGATTTCACTACTTCGGTCAGCTTCAGTCCGTTTTGTTTACTTCAGTTATTATCAGTCCTATTTCCTTACTTTTAGTTATTTAAAGTTATTGCTTTAAATACTCAGTACCTGTGGTACTGACGCCCTCTTCTGGGGTGCTGCATTACTTGCCTGCAGGTACACATAGATGAGAAGCAGGTCCCTCGTATTTCCAGTCAGCCGCACAGAGCCATCAGCTCCTTTCTTCCAGAGCTTGTGTGATAGAGGTTTACTTCTTTTTGTCTGTACAGTATGGGTAGGCCGAGGCCCTGTCCCGACTATCTTATTACTCCTAGACACTTGCAGATTGTGTTACTTCCCAGTGGTTAGATGATATAAGCTGTGTGGGACCTTGTTTAGCTGTTGATTGATGACCTTTTTGGTCATAGCTCAGTTTAGCATCTGATTTTACTTTCCCATTATAACTACATATCATGGTTGCCTTGTCAGCCCGCATAGGACTCCCTATGGTTGGTGTCACTGGTTAGCTGTTTATATTCATAGGTGGCTATAGGCCTTGTCGGCCGAGGGTTGTATTTACAGCCGCTATATAACCCATTATTATCTTGATTCTAGAATTAGAGCCAGCCCTGCACCAGAGGTGCTTAGGCTCAGTCAGCTCAGCAGTTCAGATCCTAGTAGGGCACCAGGTGCCAGTCATGCCTCTCAAGGCGGGGTGTGACAAACTTGGTATCAGAGTAGATCGTATCCCAGGGAGTCTGCAAGCCATGCTAAGTAGAGTCTTGTCTGTGAATATGTTGTGCACCACATACTATAGACAGGAGGCTGCAATACATGATAGGATGGTTACTCTTTCTTCTTATTCAGTCGTGCTATATAGAGGTAAAGTATAGGGTTGAGTCCCTAAGCTCATTATACTTTTTGTTTACAGAGAAATGTCGGACCAGCGACACCCTACGACAGGCAGGAGGTTAGATGTAGAAGCAGGAGAGGGCACCAACAGGGTGCCTCAGCCTCGGTCAGAATCGGCCTGATCTGAGGACGATACATAGGTATCATCTCGACCTCCCCAGAAGTCTCCACCACATCAGAAGCCGCTTGGGATGGTCGGTGTGACGGCACCACCTCCGGCAATTTCTATACCCGTACCATCCGACTAGGAGGTCAGGAGCACGTTGGTTATGCTAGCATAGATAATGGCTGCTCAGCGCCAGCCAGTGCCACCTACAGTTGTAGAATCTTTAGGAGGGCCTGATAGTTCGAGGGTTCGAGAGTTCCTAGCACTAAGTCCCCCGCAATTTAAAAGGACAGATCGGACCGAGGACCCTCAGGACTTCTTAGACTAGATGCAGAGGATTTTCAGGGTGATGCATGCTACACTCACAGAGTCAGTTGAGTTGGCGATATTCCTGCTACGGGACATCACCGTACTGTGGTATGAGAGTTGGGAGAGGTCCCGAGGGAGAGATGTTTCCCCTCCGACCTGGCCCAGCTTCTCAGAGGCTTTCTTGGATCATTACCTACTGCGGGAAATTCGACAGGCCCGGGTTGATCAGTTCCTACACTTGGAGCAGGGGTCGATGAGTGTTCGAGAATATGTCATGCGGTTTGATTCCTTGGCTCGATATGCACCAGCCTTCGTGGACACAATGCCAGCCAAGGTGCACCACTTTATTATGGGGCTGAACCCAGAATATGTTGAGACCTGCATCACAGCTACACTACGTGAGGATATGGATATCGCCCGTGTGCAGGCTTTTACTCAGAACATTGAGGGTATCAAACAGCGGCAACAGGAGATTAGGAGGACAAGTCAGGAGCAGCGTCGCAGGGACAGACCGGATGAATTACAGGAGGATTCCCGTGGAGGACCTAGGCCACGATTATCATATAGGCCGCCTAGACCCCCGCCTCCACCACAGAGGTAGAGGAGCAGGTCTAGTCGCTGAGGGCAGCCAGAGCCCGGTGGAGGTTCGCAAGTAGTAGGTTTACAACGTAGAGGAAAGTGGAGCAGAGTGGATTTACAAACCACTTCCCTATTTGCAGTCGATGCCACTATGGAGCATGTAGGTATAGCTCCACAACATGCTATATTTGTGGACAGGAGGGCCATCAGATGAGGAATTGTCTAGCTAGGGGTCAGGGTGACTGGGATCGACAAGATAGGTCATCGGTAGGATCACGAGCTCCAGCATCCCCGGCAGGGCGTAGGCCCTCAGTTTCAGCTGGCAGAGGCCGAGGCAGATCAGGGGCCTCCAGTTCAGGTGCCGGCCCAGACCGTACTTATGCACTACCGGGGAGACACGAGTCAGAGTCATCACCAGATGTTGTGACAGGTATGCTGAACATTTGCTCTCATCCTGCTTATGTGTTGATAGATCCAGGATCCACCTTGTCCTATGTTACACTGTTAGTGGCTCGAAAGTTTAGTATTATGTTGGAATTGCTTCGGTGACTTTTCTCAGTGTCTACACCCGTTGGTGACTCTATTATAGCCAGAAGGATCTATCGGGGGTGTACAGTGGAGGTTGCCAGTTGTCAGACTACAACAGACTTGATAGAACTAGAAATGGTTGATTTTGATGCTATTATGGGTATGGTTTGCTAGCTCCATGCTATGCCAACGTCGAATATTGGACCAAGATTTTCCGATTCCACTTTCTAGGGGAGGCAGTACGGGAGTGGAAAGGTAGTACGGCCATGCCAAATGGTAGGTTTATTTCCTATCTTCGGGCAAGAAAATTGATAGCAAAAGGGTGGATTTATCATATTGTCAGAGTTCAGGATGTTCAGGCAGAGCCTCCGACCCTTCTGTCTATCCCAGTGGTTAATGAATTTCCCGACGTATTCCCAGATGAGCTTCCTGGTATTCCCCAGAAAGGGAAATTGATTTTGCAATCGATCTATTACCAGGCACTCAACCTATATCTATTCCCCCATATCAAATGGCTCCTGCTGAACTTAGAGAACTAAAGGAACAATTGAAGGATTTGTTAGACAAGGGCTTTATTAGGCCGAGTACCTCACCATAGGGTGCGTCAGTTCTGTTCGTGAGAAAGAAGGATGGCTCCCTTCGTATGTGTATAGATTATCAACAGCTGAATAAAGTCACTATCAAAAATAAGTACCCGCTTCCCAGAATAGATGATTTGTTTGATTAGTTACAGGGAGCAAAGTATTTTTGAAAGATTAACTTAAGATCAGGATATCATCTGGTCCGGGTTTGTGAAAGAGATATTCCAAAGAATTCCTTCAGGACCAGATATGGCCACTTTGAATTTCTATTCATGTCTTTCAGACTGATAAACGCCTTGACAATGTTTATGGACCTGATGAACAATGTTTTCAGACCATACCTGGACTTGTTCGTGATAGTATTTATTGATGATATTCTGATGTATTCCCGCTCAGAGGCAGATCACCAGGATCATCTATGGACAGTGCTCTAGATTCTCAGAGATCGCCAGTTATATGCAAAATTATTCTAAATGTGAATTTTGGCTGAATTCAGTAGCCTTCTTGGGCCATATTGTGTCAGATGCTGGTATACAGGTAGATACGCAGAAGATAGAGGCAGTGAAAACATGGCCTAGACCTACCACTCCGACAGAGGTACGTAGTTTCCTGGGGTTAGCCGGGTATTACAGAAGGTTCGTGGAAGGATTTTCCACTTTAGAAGCACCTTTAACCAAACTGACGCAGAAGGCAGCAAAATCCCATTGGACTGAGGCATGTGAGCAGAGATTTCAGGAACTGAAAGACATATTGACATCGGCACCAGTGCTAGCATTTCCAGAAGGAACAGAGGGTTATGCAGTCTATTGTGACGCTTTGGGTGTTGGGTTAGGATGTTTTTTGGTGCAATATGGTAAGGTGATTGCCTATGCTTCCAGGCAGCTGAGGAAGCATGAGAAGAACTACCCTACCCATGACCTGGAATTAGCCGCGGTGGTTCATGCCTTGAAAATATGGAGACACTACCTGTATGGCGTCCACGTAGATATTTTCACTGATCACAAAAGCCTGCGGTATATTTTCACCCAGAAAGAGTTGAATTTACGGCAGCGACGTTGGTTGGAGCTATTAAAGGATTATGATGTGAATATTTTATTTCACCCAGGAAGGGCCAATGTTGTAACAGATGCCCCTAGCCGCAAATCCATGGGAATCCTGGCATATTTATAGCCCGAGTGGCAGGAATTTGCTCGAGAATTGCATTAGCTAGCCAGTTTAGCCGTTCGTATAGTGGAATCAGGAGACAATGGAGCGGTAATATAGAATACCGCAGTGTCATCATTGGTTGTGGAAGTGAAAGAACGGCAGTATGAAGATCTTAGCCTGGTTCAGCTCAGAAATAGGGTCCAGCGAGGGGAAGTGACAGATTTCCAGGTAACCGAGGACAGAGTTTTGAGATATAGGGATCACCTCTGTATTCCAGACGTGGCAGGGCTTCGCCATCAAATTATGGGCGAGGTACACTATGCCTGTTACTCTCTCCATTCAGGTTTGACAAAAATGTACCATGACGTAAAAGAGATTTACTGGTGGCCGGGAATGAAAAAGGGGATAGAAGAATTCGTAGCTCAATGTCCCAATTGCCAATAGGTGAAAGCTGAACATCAGAAACCAAGCGGACTGACACAGGATATAGCCGTGCCTTTATGAAAATGGGAGGCAGTTAATATGGATTTCGTAGTAGGGTTACCTCGTACCAGGCGTAAATATGATTCTATCTGGGTAATTGTTGACAGGTTGACAAAATCAGCTCACTTTCTACTAGTAAGGGCTACCTTTTCAGCCGAAGATTATGCTGAACTGTATATTAGAGAAATAGTTAGATTGCATGGTGTTCCATTGTCAATCATCTTTGACAGAGGAGCGCAGTTTACAACTAAGTTTTGGCAATCTTTTCATAGGCGCCTGGGGATGTAGGTTAACCTGAGCACAGCCTTCCATCCTCAGACAGATGGGCAGGCAGAACGTACAATTCAGACGCTCGAGGATATGTTACGGGCACGTGTGCTAGATTTTGGAGGCAGCTGGGATGAACATCTACCTCTTATTGAATTTGCCTATAGTAACAGTTATCATTCAACAATTCAGATGGCGCCTTATGAAGCGTTATATGGACGAAAAATGTAGGTCGCCAGCTGGTTGGTTGAGGTAGGAGAATCAACATTGATTGGGCCAGATATTATTCATCAGTTAGAAGAGAAAGTAAAGCTTATCAGGGAACGTCTGCTGACTGCTCAGAGCCGCTAGAAATCTTATGCTGATATGCATCGAAGAAACTTAGAATTTAATGTGGGTGACTGGGTATTCCTGAAGGTTTCACCGATGAAGGGTGTGATGAGATTTGGTAAGAAAGGCAAGCTCAGCCCGAGATTTATTGGGCCTTATCAGATTCGCTGAAGGATAGGCCAGGTGGCTTATGAATTGGATTTACCCTCAGAATTAGAATCCGTTCACCCAGTCATTCATGTATCAATGCCGAGGAAGTGCATAGGAGATCCCTCCCGGATTGTTCCAGTCCAAGACGTCCAAGTCACTGAGGAGTTAGCTTATGAAGAAGCTCCAGTAGCCATACTAGACCGACAGATTCGTAGACTGAGAATTAAAGATGTCGCTTCTATTAAAGTATTATGGCGAAATAAGAACCGAGAGGAGATGACCTGGGAGGCAGAAGACGATGAAAACCAGATATCCTCAGTTATCTCAGACTTAGTCAGGTTGTGCAGCTAGAGGTATGTTGTTATTGTTGTTTCATAAGTTGCATTATATATATGTATATGTGGAGTAGTTGTCTTCAGTCTATTGTGAAATGAATGCCATAATCTTGTGTGGAGTACCTGTATTGGACTTTTCTGCGTTTCAGGATTTTTGGATAGTCCCATATTACAGGGGAGACTCTACTGAAAATTTTCCAGAATAAGTAATTGCAAGTTAAAGTTCTTGCAAGCAGAAGTTAAAATTCGAGGACTAATGTTCTTAAGGGGGGGAGGATGTTACACCCCATAAGTTTCTAACATTTAGTCGGCCTATTCGTATGTTGGTTGAAAGTTTTAGAGTGCCATACATACGAGGAAAGGGCCCGGGGAAAGGCCGAACGAGTGCCAAGTTGGGATTTCACGAGAGGAGGCTGAACCAAGCTGCCCAGAGGGGCAAAGTGGCATAGAGCAGAATCAACGCGTTAGCCAATGTGGAACGGAGCTGAAATGACGCATTGGCCAACGTGCCTTGTATTCTGCTTCAAGTATATATAGGCCTCACCCTTAGAATTTCTGATATTTTTCAAAGATATCACGATCAGCAGAGGGTAGGGACAAAGGGAATATATAATTTTCAACCAATTACGCCGTGAAACGCCTTCCAAATTCAAATTAACATCGAGTATCGAAGTATAAGGCTGCAGGGAGCATTTCTACGAAGTTAGTTTCGTGAAATTTGCTCGGCGAATTGTTGTCCCGCTGAGCCAAAGTTGTTGGAATTGCTCCAAACTAGTGTCAATACGATCCTAGGCTTAAAGTAAGCAATTCTTCCTTCTAGACTTTCGAGAAATAACGAGGTTTCGACCGTGTTCTGTTTAATTAGAAATATAGTTAATATTTGTATATAAAATTTTCCTTTTTGCCGAATTTAGTGTTTAAACTGTTCTCATATTTCCAATAACTCAATTTCAGTTGCGAAGGCCAGTTGAACACGAGCCGAAACTCAATAGTTAATCGGTAAACAGCGATCGAGGTATGTTAAGACATTTTCTTTCGGCAAATTAGTTTCTTCAGCATAGTAATCCAGTATGAATCTCAGTCAAGCATGTCAGGAGTATGTTATCATGTGTAGTTGTTGTTATCAGTTGAGACTTGTAATTGTATTGTTTTGGGTCGGATTACCTATATAGCTTCCGTGACCGCCCTAGGGTTAATAGCTGTGTCGACTCGTCCACCAGGGGCGAGGATATGTCGCTCTACAGAGCGGCATACCATCTGCAAGGGACGATTATGGGGATCCAGATCCTCATATTTGCCGTGGTTGGCCTTATACACACCCCCACCGAGCGCTTACGCCCGGGGTATAGATATCATGAGTCATCCGAACTCAGGTACAACTATAGTCAGGGGTCCAGCGGGCCAGTTGCAGACCCAAGGGATCGGCAGGACACTTATAGTTGGTAGTTGACTCAGTATGACCTAGATAGGGGTATATAGATTGAGGTGTACTCACTAGGGCTAATGGGGCCCAGGTGGGTTGTTCTGTGCTGATTGTACCTTCCGGCTTATTGGGGCCAGGTAAGATTTATGTTGCTTTAGTTATTGATAGTTAGACAGTAGGATGCTTCATTTTCAAGTATGACCCCTACCCTCCTTATCACAGTTATGTTTAGTCCTGATTTCACTACATTAGTCAGCTTTAGTCCGTTTTCTTTACTTCAGTTATTGTCAGTCCTATTTCCTTACTTTCAGTTATTTAAAGTTATTGCTTTACATACTCAGTACCTGTGGTACTGACGCCCTCTTCTAGGGCGCTGCATTACTTGCCTACAGGTACACATAGACGAGGAGCAGGTCCTTCATAGTTCCAGTCAGCCGCACAGAGCCATCAGCTCCTTTCTTCCAGAGCTTGTGTGATAAAGGTTTACTTCTTTTTGTCTGTACAGTATGGGTAGGCCAGGGCCCTGTCCTGACCATCTTATTACTCCTAGAGGCTTGCGGATTGTGTTAATTCCCTGTGGTTAGATGATATTGGCTGTGTGGGGCCATATGTATTTTAGATTATGTGTGTTGGCCGTGTGGGGCGTTGTTTAACTGTTGATTGATGACCTTGTCAGTCATAGCTCAGTTTAGCATCTGATTTTACTTTTCAGTTATAACTAGATATCATGGTGGCCTTGTCGGCTCGCATCGGAGTCCCTATGATTGGTGTTTCTGGTTAGCTGTTTATTTTCACAGGTGGCTATAGGCCTTGTCGGCCGGGGGTTGTATTTACAGCCGCTATATAGCCCGTTGTTTTCTTGATTCTAGAATTAGAGCCAGCCCTGCACCAGAGGTGCTTAGGCTCAGTCAGCTCAGCAGTTCAGGTCCTAGTAGGGCACCAGGTGCCAGTCATGCCTCCCAAGGAGGGGCGTGACACCCTTGATATCGGATTAGCTATTTTCGGACAAGGCCAAGCTATTAGATGAGGGTTGATAGCCTCAAATCTTCGTTGTAAATTTCTTTTTCCATTCATTACTCCCTTGATCCGACGAGTAAGAAGAAGAAAAATTCCAACATTTACAATAGTTAAGAAACAATTAAAACGGAAGGAAAAAACAATACATGCATAAACCCCGTTCAACATTCACAAAGTATTGTTACCTATGTGTGTTAATCCATCATGGTTCCCACAACCCTAGTTGTGGAGATTTTAGCCTCTCATAATTATAAGTAAATTCATAGCATTTATAGACAAAATATAAATTAATACTTACAATGATGATAGGAAGAAACTCACTTGATTATTGCAAAAACAAGGAAGAACAATTCAACAACTAGTATCTCAAAGCATTTTGTGAAAATAAAACTTTGTATTTCTCATACTAATCCTCTAAATTGTATCAAGAATTCTTATTGTATCTCGAACCCTCTATTACAAAGAAATAAAAGGGTATTTATAATAGTAGATTTATGCCTTCTTTGTTCCTTCATGGATTTGATTTGAGACTTATAGCTCCTTTTCCTAGTTGAAGTAGGATTTGTCTTTTGGCCGTCTGAACAAGCTTGGCATGCTGCACATGACATCGTGCAAGCAAGGTGCCGCGTCGCGCGCTTCATAGCGCAGGTAGGTAGGCGCCCCGCGCCTCTAGTCGTGCAGGAGTGCTAGCGCCTCCCGCCTCTCCTCGCGTAGCAGGGCCTTGTTTTTGTTTTGTTCTTTCCAACTTCTTCACGTTCATTCAAAAAGCCTCAAATACACCCAAATACATCACTTTTAGCCTTGAAAGCATCTAATCATGTGCGTTATCTATTTTCACATATATATAACATAAACACATGCAAACACACAAAATTTGTTCTCAAAACGTAGTAAAGTATGTGCAAAAATATGGCTAAGAAGTGTGTAAGTACACCCTTCATCAAACACCAAAAATAACCTAAGTTAATCAAAGGGGGCATATATGATCAGTTCACATAGTTCAGGGTATACTCGGACTTATATCAGTAAAACAAAATAGAAAAATTCACTAACTTAAAACTTATCTTTCTCCCTCGTCAATAATAATACGAGATTTAAAAATAACCATTTTTTGTAAAGACAATTTTATACATGTTATAAAATATAAAATAAGAAATAAAAAAAATATTGTAGAGAAAAAGAAAAGAGAGAAGAATTCTTATTTCTCTTGAGGAATGAAAAACAAGGAAGGAGAATCTCTTTATTTATAGGGAAAAATTAGCCCTAACTTTTCTCCAAAGAAACAAGATAGGTATTCACTATAATACAAATACACATATTAAATGTTTATCTAAATGCAAATTTATCCAGTTGCAAGCTTGTCCAATGAACATCCATAATATAATATATTTATATATTCCCCCTTGGAAGTTCATTGATACATAATGTGCTTCATTAAAACCTTACTAGGAAAAATTCTAGTGAAGAAAAAATAGTACACATATCTTATAATACGCATTGGTAGCTGCCTCATTAAAAACCTTGCTAGAAAATTCCAGTGGGACAAAATCTCAGCTAAAGAAAAAAGAGTGCAACACATATTTTACTTCCTCTGATTAAAGCATTATAAAATTCTTGATGATGATGTACTTCAATCATGTATACTAAATAATCACACGATGAGACGGGCAGAGGAGGTAGGCAGAGCCCTTGGGATCATATCTATCAATTTATCATTTGATGAGCCGGTTGATCATTGGCACCTCCGAGCCTTTGATAGAGTTGCATCATCGTCATATAATATTGTGAAATCACTTCAAGTACATTCTTAGCTTGCTCTGCAAACCTTTGCTATATTTTATATGATTTGATTGTCATATGAAATATTATAGTATCAAAGTAAGGATCTATGAAAGTAGATAATATATTTGGATCAAATCCTTAGGTGGATCAAATAAATGCCCTTTATATCCAAGAAATTTAATAACAATTATTAGGATAAATAAATTTTTATCATAAAGGATTATAAACAAGTTTCATAAGAACTTGTAAATGCTTCAAACATATTGAATCCTTAAGAAATTCTCATTAAATTTTTCCAAGTGAGCACATCCATTAGTATTTAAAGCATGACACTTCTAGTGTCTGGATTGTAAGTTAATTTTTTATGCTTATCAAGATGCATCATTTTAGTTAGTAATTAATTTTTACATCAATATGCTTTAATAGACGTAGAATTTAGATCCTCATAGTTTTTTACAATATGGCGCACAAAATTGTATCAAATATATCGTTGATAGTATATTATTTGTATTGGTTTGCAATTGGAATAACTTTTTGAGATCTCATCACTTTCAATGTTTTCTTAGCTGCCTAAGCCTTTCGTTGTCACGCCTCGAGTCTACACCCTGGATGGGACACGGTACTTGAAGTCACAAGTAACCCCAAGTCAACCCATAGTCTATCACAACACTGCATTCTGAATAAAACATAGAGAAATATTTAAACTAATATTATAGAACATTTATGGAAACAAAGCTGGATCATAACGTTTAAAAACAACTGAAACAAAGCTGAAGGTCTGAAACTATGTCTGCGTCTAAAAGCCAACTACAACTGATGAGTTGCTGGGACAAGCCCCCAGCTAACTTCAAGTCTAAATAAAAGAAAATAGAACTGAATGGAACAATCCTCGTCCTCGAAAGATAAGGACTCACCAATGATGAAGTTGGAATCTTCTGAAAGTGATATGCTAACGAGGCTATGACTAAGATCCTGCAGCTATATCATAAAACAATACAACATAAAAATATGCATCAGTACTTTGAATGTACTGAGTAAGTGAGAGAAACCATACAAAAGGAGTGAAATATTGAACTGAAAAGACATGCAATGAACAACTGAAAATGCTGAAACTGAATAACTGTAATAAATTGAGATGGTCTAAATGACCTTGTCTGATGGTCAAGAACATGCCTAAATCTGATATACTAATATAAAATACTGTACTGGACTAATCTGAACTAACTAATCTGAGACTGAACTGAGCTGACTAGTGGGAGAGTCTATAACCAACATATAACCACGTGAGCTAAACATGGAGTCTGATGTACACACCCCATCGGTAGGACCTAATATACCTTGCCAGGGTATAAAGGCATGGATTATGCGATCACAGTCTGGGGACATAAGTCCAATAAAAATAACCTACGGTGGTGATATAGTTCTGGGAACCTGGGTGTGTTGGAACCCCGGCCCTCTCGGTGCTAAGTCCTACTCCTATTGGTTAGTCATAACATGACTACTACTGCCAAGATGATAGCCTGAAGCTGGGGTCCAAGACTAAGTCAGGGATACTTATCTGGAAGTACCCTGAGAGAGTCTTATCAGACCAGATTTGGAAACTGGTGTTCTAAGACTAGTCAGAGTTGCTTATTTGAAAGCGTCGAAACCGTCTAAAGAACAAACTGAGGCTGAAGCTGGTGGTTCTAAGACTGGTCAGAGCTGCTTATCTAGAAGTGTCATGACCTCCTAAAAAACCACTAAAATATGATACTGAGTCTAATACTGATAACTGGGAGGCACTACTGACACCTTGAGAATTTCTGTAGTCAAACTGATCAGTTGACATATCTGACTAACACTGAGTATTCTAACATTCTGACTGACACTGAACTGACATACGTCTGACTGAGGTTTCAATACAAAATAACTATATGGGAACCCCCAACACTGAAAGAATCAAGAAATTTCGATAAATAAAACAATTATGCAAGGCTCTAGTTTTTCTGCATTCAAGAGCTAGGGCGAGAATTCACTTTACAAGGAAAAGCAACAACATAGTCACAAACCGGTGGGAAAAATATTTAACATAAACAATATTCCACATGAATTAAATGAAGTCTGACATGCAATTCCTTCACATTCAAAAGTTCCAGGACTAGAACTGATAGAGAAGGCAGTGAAGAATTTGGGGACACAAGGGAAGAACTATTCCCTTGTTGAATTCCCATGTGCCTAGTGCTGGAAATCCTAGAGATAATTCCTTGAAAAATCTGAGAAGGATCGATCTTCCTAACTTCTGCTCTAAGCCTTTTTGAGAGAAACTTTACGTTGAACTATTGAGGAGATGAGAAAAAATGCAAGAAACCGTCTGTTTCCCCCTCTAAAACCCCTAATTAAACCCAAAACTACATAGTTTAGGGACTAAATAGGTGGAAAATTACAAAAGTAACCCTAGGAATTAAATTTTAAAACTGGACGATAGGGTCCCAACGGGTCACTCAACGAGTCGTTAGTTGAGACTATGATCATTGGATGAACCAACGGGTTGTTGGTTCCTCCCATGGCCACTGGACAAGGAAAACTGGTAGGCTAGGAAATGGGTGACACAATGACTCATTGGTTGAACCAATGGGTCATCGTGTCCATTCATTAGGTTCAATGGAGAGATTTTATGAAAAGGTCTAAGTTTGACACAATGGGTGCTGACAACGACTCGTTGTGGGAAACAACGAGTCGTTGTTTCCTCTCGTCTTCACTAGAAGGGGATCTCGGGGATTTCACCCGGTGACTCTCATAACAGGTCGTTGTTTCTGACAACGACTTGTTGGGTCCTGGGAAGGATTTCTGAGTTGGGGAAACCACAACTGATAGGAAGACTCATTTTTTCTCATAACGGGTCGTTCCTTGTCTCGTGGGTTCCCGAGAGACGAAGACCTGCTCACCACGATTGACACAACGAGTCGTTGGAGCTGACTACGACTCATTGTCTTAGTCGTTTTGAGAAATTTTCTTTTTGGTTTTTCTTCTAAATTTTCTTGAGAATATGAGTCTGGTCTAGGAATGTTTTGGGGTGTTACATTCATAAGATTTCATGAAGTGTTATGTTGTAGGCTTTTTAAGAACACGGTACCTTCTTATTATGATCATTTTCTCCTCTCCTTTTTTTTAAGGATTATTGTGTTTGGAACCGATTGGCCTACCTGAAGATTGACGACCTGGGCCATAACCTTAGAGGATGTTGGAACGGCAGGAGCTTCCCCTTAGGTTGGAACTTCCATTTCAATAGCCACTTGCTCCTATACTGCTGGTGGCATGGGAGATGTAGACCTCTCCCTGATTAGAGAAGGAGCACGTGCCCCTCCTCTAGCAGCAGGAGGCCTCTGTCCATGACCTCTGTCCCTTCCGCTGTCGCGGATTGCGGCTACCACTGCTGGTTTGGGTTCTATGTCTCTATTACCATTTGTGCGTGTTCCCACTATCTGAGAAGGAAAGAAGAAAAGTTGTTAGATACTAATTTGGATCACCATATGCCAATTAGAATCAAGTAATCATACGAAAGGAATGAAGAAGGGAGTTTTCGTAACGTCCTGCAGCCTCTCGAAGATAAGTTAGGAATGTCATTGCACTGATCAGCGAGACTCTACTAGATCCATCTTAGTGCAATGAGATCAACGAACCTAGGGTTCTTGTACCAACTTTGTCATGACCAAAATAACCATGATTGATACCCACACTAAACCTCCGGTGGGCTAACCAACAATTCCTAATAGCTTAACCCGACATGGGACATTTATAAGAAATAAAAGGTTATAATGAAATGAAAAAAATTATCAATAACGAAACAAATCATCTTACAACCAAAATAAAACATAACATTTATTCCAAGACCTGATTGTCATATCACAAGATATCTTCTTACACTCTAAAAAAATGATTAAATCTAAAGCACAACTGAAATAAATGTCTGGAGAGAAAGGACATCTTAAACGGAGGAGTGGTGTAGCTTTCTCGGTCTGCTCACCTTCACAGAACGGCTGCTACTCTAAAGGTAAGGACGTGAGGAACATTCGAGTTCAAACTTTATACTCAAAAAAGAAGTGCAGGGGTAGGGTCAGTACATAATACGGTACTGGTAGGCATCTTTAGCCGACCTTACATAATAACATGTAAACATAGCAGCAATGATGTAAATCAAGTCTCCAACACTTTACAGAAGTATAGAAGCCATTTTAATTACACTAGTTATACTAAGGTGACAGTCAATCCACTCACTGGATTGGGCCTTTCGCTGCAGCGGCCTCGCCACAACGGAAAAGGTCTCGCTGCAGCGGTACTGCCTTATGCAGTAGCTCGACTTAGCTGTACCTTCATCAACTTATCAGTACATCAGTTCAATGATTCACATACTCTACAGATCAATTCAATTATCATGCAAGTCTGAGAAATCAACGAATATAAATATGCATCACTTACAAATGCAATAGGCAATTACAAGAAAAATTCACTCAACAATTACTAGCATCGTGGCCATGTCACACTTAGAATCGGATTCATGTCTTTCATTTCAAATTACATAAACAAAACCCGTAACTCCATAACCACTTGCACATTCTTCATTCAGTTTTAAATATGATTACAATTGTACCACAAACAAAGTAAATAAATGGTGACATTATGGGCATACGCCTCCGCCATTTCATCGTAAAAACTCAATCCACAAAATAGTGTACACATATCCCAGAGGGTCTTATTTTTGCCCTTCTAGTCATGACCTTCAGGGGACTCTAGATATTCATATACTATACTAGCGCGGAATCCTCTCCCATTTATATGCTCGTCCGGATGCTCCCCTCAGACATGAGCCACTCAATAATAATGCTCGCTCGGATGCTCCCCTCGGGCCGAGCCACTCATCTTAGAATTAAAGTAAAATCAATTTTCATCAAGGAATGTAACGAGTTACAAACTACATATATATATATATTTCAACATTTAGGAATCTACATTCCCCTCCATCACTTGCATAAATACACATCATCGATTCAAATTAAAGCATCTTAAAAGAATTTCATTTCACAGTTCCACAAGATTTTCACAACAATTCATAATCATCTCATATTAACATGATCTTCACCATTTATTCAAATAAATAATTTCATAGCAGATAATTTCCGAAAATCAATCACATACCATTATCACACATGCATACAAGTCATTATATGGGGTCTAACCCTCTAACCATAACCTACCTCGATATTCAAAGATAGCCATTCAACTACTCTGCGAGAGCCTTGGATTTCCTCAAAGCTTCGGGACACTTAAAATCTACACAATATAGAGTAATACATTATTTACTCTTCAATTATGGGTCTAAATAGATCAAACCCTCCCTTTTTAGGGAACTTTAATAGTAAAACCCTTCCATTCAACCTAATTCTAGGTCTCTATCTTCGTTTAACCCATAATTTCTAGCAAGAAAGTCCTTGGGAAGCGATTATTGATCTTGGGCAAATTTATATGCCCAAGTGATACTCAAAGGTGTCATTTTAGCCTTGTTTATCTATCAATGTTTATATATTCTCATGTGATTGGTAATAAAATGTGAATTTATACTAACCAACATGATTAGCATTGTTTTGCAGGTAAAATGTAATTTTGGGAAGCTAAAATGCATGTTGGAAGAGATCGGGGTTGGACTCGGATGCGAGCGAGGGACAAGGCAGTGGAAAGCACAAAATAAAGGGGCTCCGCGATGGAGCTTTGTCACGCTGCCATCGCGGAGGCCTTCTGCCTGGAGAGGGAATTTTCAGCCTATTTCCAGTGAGGGTTCGTGATGGGTCCGTGGCACGGTGGCATGGCTCCGCGTTGCACGCTGTGCCACGTAGGGCCTTATTCCCTGGACCCCCAGTTTCCAGTGAAGGTCCGCGTCAGTAGCGTGTCACGGAGGCAGTGCTCCGCGATGCACTCCGTGACACGTTGCTTGTTATTCCGGGAAAAATTCCCACCAGCATAAATAGAACACTTAGGTTCATTTTTCAACATTCTGACTTGGTGGAGCAAGAACGTGGGTTACAGGCGGTTGAGAGGACGAAATTATCAGGGTTTTTCTCTCTTTCCTTCTCCTTGTATTCAATTGCTTGTATATTTAACAGTCAGTTAACGATGTTTAATCCACAAATGAGTGGCTAATTCCTCTTCTTGCTGAGGTTAAGAACACTTGTAATGAAATGTGATCATTGATTCTTTGGTTTTTCGTCTTTTCTTCCATGGTTGTTCTATTGATTCTTGTTCTTACTGCATTAATGTGTGGCCTACGTTAATGTACATCTAAAAAGTCCGGTTTCACTCGAGAGAACACGAAATTGGAAAGTTGTGAATTAATAGGATATGATCCTTTCTTGGTTTGGGAAAATTGGGAATTGATTTACTTTCAGGATAGAAATATACCTGAAAGTCGTATTAGTCAATTTAGGAATCGGTTTTGTATGGCTAGAACATGAATTGCATTTAATCACAGAAATGTAGGTGGATGGTTCATGATTCTTAAGTTGGGTTAAATACGAGAGTTTTAATCCATTGGCAGTAGTTCTTGACTAGCAACCGGAGGAAAAGACTAACCAAAATGATATTGATAATTAATTTCATTACATGTTCGTTAACCTCAGCATACTC
This sequence comes from Datura wrightii, assembly GCA_035772735.1. NCBI lineage: Eukaryota > Viridiplantae > Streptophyta > Magnoliopsida > Solanales > Solanaceae > Datura > Datura wrightii. The sequence continues at coordinate 37,917,606 of JASDFA010000027.1, forward strand.
ACCTTCATAGTCAGACTCACATTAGATAATTGTTTAGACTTAGCATAATTATTAGAAATCAAAATATTAAACTCTTGGTTACACTGTTGTCTGCATTTTTAGAATTGAAATATAGTACACTTGAGCAGATAGCACTTCGTCCCAGTCCCTGTGGGATCGATACTTGGCTTACTTAAGCCACTTTACTACTTGTTCGACCACGTGCACTTGCGTGTAGTTATATACCCATATAACAAACAACCGAACAAGTTTTTGGCGCCGTTGCCGGGGACTGGCAATTGGTGAATTTGTTTTAAGTGTTAATTTACTATATTTTTATTTTCTTAGTGTTGACAACTTGGTCTTAGCCTGTATTTTGCAGATTTAATTTCTGTTGAACACTGGCAAGAGACAAGAAGCTGGTGGACTTGTATTTGGAGCCAAAAAGATTATTTCATCGACAGCGGAGAGAAGCTCTAGAAAGAAAGCTGCAGTTGCTCAGACAGACAATCATGGAGCAACAACAGAATCCACCGGTAGTACGAGCAATGTTAGTGCCCGAAGAAGTAGCCGCTCGGTCGGCTCGCGAGGTGGCAATCCCACATGCTAATAATGTCACATCTAGCATCCGCAAACCTGAGCCAGGAGGGAGGTTTGAACTTAAGCAGAACATGGTGCAATTGCTGCACACGAGCGGACAGTTTACAGGTCTCCCTCATGAAGATCCACAGCAGCATCTCCAAAATTTTTTGGAGATAAGTGACACTTATATCCCCGCTGGAGTGTCATCAGATTATGTCCGGCTTACATTGTTCCCATTCTCACTATTGGGAGAAGCCAAGAGGTGGTTGAAGGCTGAGCCACCTAATTCTATTTCGACGTGGGATGATCTTGCAAGGAAGTTCTTGATACGATTTTTTCCCTCTGGTAAAACAGCAAGACTTAGAAGTCAAATTCTAAGTTTCAAACAGAGAGAGGGAGAGAATCTATATCAGGCTTGGGAGAGATTCAAGTCCATGTTGCGGGATTGTCCTCATCATCATCAATCCAATGATGTGTTGGTGCACACTTTTATAGAGGGTTTGGAACCCCATAGAAAAATATTGCTAGACTCAGCAGCTGGGGGACAAGCGCTGGAGAAAACTTATGAGGAGTTGTATACCTTGTTGAACCGTATTTCGCAGGGCAATCCGGAATGGAATGCTGATTCGTCAAGAGGCGTAACAAGGAAAGCAGTAGGAGTTCTCGAAGTGGATGGGTTTACAGCTATTGCTGCACAGATAGCTGCTTTACAGAATCAACTCAACACCCACTTCAGTAACATGACAATGAACCAGCCTCAAGCCCCAGTTAATGCAGTGCAGCAGATTTGGTGTGAAGTGTGTGGAAGCAGTGAGCACTCAGCTGAGTGTTGTGGAGTAAATCCTGACTCGGTAAACTTTGTGGGAAATGTACAAAGGAACAACCAACAACAGTATGGCAACAACTACAATTCCAATTGGAGGAATCACCCGAATTTCTCCTGGGGTAGCAACAACGATCAGGGGCAGAGTTCAAGTCAGGGTGTGCAAAGGAACCAAGGAGGGCAACAGAATTATCAAGCAGAATTCAGAAACAACAATGCACCTCCTCCACCACCATCACCCAACATTGAGGAGATGTTCAAGACTATGATAGCTAATCAAGCTCAATTGCAGGCTGACTATGTGAAACTGGTAGCCGAGGTGAAAAACAACTAGTTAGCTACCAAGGCTTTTGAATATCAATTTGGGCAATTTGCTGGAGCCCAAAACACCAGACCTAGAGGAGGACTTCCGAGCGACACAGATCCCAACCCCAAGCAGGTGAATGCGGTGACCACAAGGAGTGGTTTGCAGCTGAAAGAGGTGGAACCAGAAAGACCACCTCAACAATCGGGAGCAGCAGCAGTCGAGAAGGAGCAAAGTGATGAGAGGGGGAAGACTAAGGAAGCAGAATCAGAAAGACCACCACCCTCGTTCCCTCAACGATTAAAGAAACACAAGGAGGAGGCGTGTTTCAAGAAATTCATGGAGGTGTTGAAACAGGTACATATTAACTTACCTCTTGTTGATGTTTTGCAGGGAGTGCCGAAATATGCCAAGTATATAAAGGACATCGTGGCAAACAAAAGTCGGTTGACTGAGTATGCTACGGTGGCTCTCACGAAGGAGTACACTTCCCGGATACAAAACAGACTGCCCACAAAGCTCAAAGATCCTGGGAGCTTTACTATACAAATCACTATTGGGCAGAGTATCCGAGCTCGTGGGTTATGTGATCTAGGAGCGAGCATTAATTTGATGCCGTCAGCGGTATTCAAAAAGCTGGGTCTAGGGAGTCCTAGACCCACAACAGTGATCTTGTAATTGGCAGATCGGTCCTTAGCCAGACCTGATGGCATTGTGGAGGACGTTCTGGTGCAAGTTGGCTCCCTGATCTTCCCGGTAGATTTTGTCATGCTGGATTTTGAACCAGATGCGGAAGTCCCATTTATTTTGGGACGTCCTTTCTTGGCGACTGGGAAAGCGCTGATTGATGTAGCTGCGGGGCAGCTGACAATGCGAGCACACGATAAGGTGGAAGTATTCAATGTGTACAAGGCACCCAAGCTCCCGACGGTGTACGAAGAACTCTCAGTGATCAATGTGATTGATCAAGTCGATGATGAGCAGATTAAGGATTCACGAGAGTTATTGGGAAAACCACCGGAATGGTGTAAGCACTACTGGGGGGAGGACGGTTTTTGAGAGAAAATGTCCATCAGCCTAGAGGACAACTGAGCTGAATGACGTCGACCCGTGACGGTAAACCAGGCGCTGCACGGGAGGCAACCCGTGAAAATTTTTCTTTGTAAATTGTGAATAGATTTTTCTTTTTCTTTTTCTTGTTTAACAACAAAATTTTTAGTTTTTTTTTGAGTGAAACCTATAATTCTAACCAATTTCTTGTAGTAGAATGAATTTCAGGTCGAACGGAGGGAAATTATGCAAGGAATCGCAAAGGAAAATTCGAGGTATGAAAATCAATAAAAAGTGGCAAAACAGTGAGCTAGGGCGATAGCTCCGTGTCACGGAGGAGGACCTCCGCGTTACCCTCCATGACACGTTGAGGTATAAATCCGTAATTTTAAAAAAAAAATTCCAGAATGCTCTCACGACAGCTCCGTGTCATGGAGGCAGTGCTCCGCGATGCACTCCGTGACACGTTGCTGTGTATATCGCGATGAGTCACGCCGGGTCGCCGGGTGACCCGCACGATTTTTCCACTTTTAAACCCCAAATCCCCCTCAATTTTCCTTATTTCTCACACACTCCGCGACCAAACTCCCTAAAACCCATCCCCCATCAACTGACACGGAATAGGCCAAGAAATTCATCGAGTTTCCTTCATTTCTTCAATCTCAAGGTATGTTCTTCGATTCCATCTCATTTCTTATCGATTTTCTTCGATATTGAGCATGTGATGTGAGCTAAGTTCGCCCTAAGTAGAAATTAAGCGTGCATTCAATTGAATTAGTGTTGATGAATGTTCGGAGTATAATTGTGGATGCTTGAACTTGTTAATTGCATAATTTAAGTGAATTTTGTTGATACAATCATATTTAGGGCTTGTTTTTGAATTTGAAGTGGAAAAATGTAATGAACTTGTGAAATTCATGCTAGGTTGTACATGTTGAGTGAGATGAGTCGATGTGCTAATTGTTATGATGTTAAAAGACCGACGGATTCTCGGGTTAGGGGAATATTGAAATTTGCAAGAATTGGGTGAGTTGTATAGGTTCGTGTAGATAAAGTCTTGTTGTTTTCATTTCTTTGTTTTTCCTTGCTAAGTGCGATGGGATAAAAAGTGATTGATGGTAATGACGGTGGTTAGCTGTACGAAGTTTGAGTAGTACATAGAATATATACCATCGAATTCTTCGTATGCACTAAGCATGTCTGTATAGTTGGTTGTTTATTTGTGTAAATAAAGATGATCTTGCCGAAATGTTGTAAATTTGGCTAAGGACTAAGTGTGGGGTAGCCTAGCTTAACCCGACCTTAGTCGAAGTTAATATTCATTGGCTTAACATTGATCTTGTCTACTTGGGTTGACAGGTAAGATGGCAAGCAGGCAAGAAAAAGGGAAAGGCGCATCAACATCTGGCGCCGGAAGAAAGCGAATCAGACTGGGCACAGCAGTCCCAGCAGCACCAGCGGTTCCACGCAGCCAATGCTGCCAATACGGAACCAGATGGGTGACGGATGAGGGGAAGAAGTGGTATGCAAAGCACAAGGAAAACAAGTACTTCCCCGAGGAACACATAGCACGGGAACCATTGGCACAAGAGTTCCCTAGGATTGTACACCGAATCGAGGCAGCTGGGCTCAACTACATCTTTGAAGAGCCCAAGGAATGCAACTTGCACCTGATTCGAGAATTCTATGCCAATTGGAACCCGACTCTAAGAAGTCACACCATAAACATCAGAGGGCAAATAGTCACATTTGAGCCCCACCACCTCAATGCTATCATAGGGGCGCGGGACACAGACGCCCATGTGCTTCGACAGTTGAACATCACTCCACCGTATGTGGACATCAGACGCACATTGTGTGGGACCCGATCGACAGCTAGATGGAGCAGACACAAGGAGAGGGGCTACCATCAGACTTTGCCCTATTCACAGATGAACAGGGAAGCCAGAATATGGCTTAAGATCGTCTGTTCTTGCCTAATCCCGGGGGTACATATGACAGATGTGACCCGGGATCGTGTATGCCTGGTGTACGCCCTGATGAAAGGGCTGGAGATCAACGTGGGGGCGGTGATTATCTCCGCCATGAAGAGAGTCCGGTTGCATCAGGGGCACAAATAGGGATTTGGTGGGCTACTCACCACATTCCTGAGGGGCCTAGATGTTGAGGAAGAGGCCCTTGATTATATCCCGCAGATGGAGCGGCGGGCCTTAGATGTCACTAAAACTAAGGCACCCGACACCACCCACGGGCCAGTGCTTACACTAGGCGAGCGACATGCTCGTGATGATCAGTACATGGCTCGCATGTATGGGATGCAAATGCTCCAGCTGAGGATAGGCGGGAGGCCGGCAATAGAGGAGGAGCTATGGCAACTCGAGCTAGACTACCCTTTTGGCAAAAACGCCAGGGCTCTATGCCGAGTGGGGCAAGCATTTGTAGAGCCCACGGATGATGATGTCCCCACAGAAGAGGAGACACGTCGGGAGGACTCCGATGTGGAGTTCGATGATGACGACGGGGGTGATTCAGACATGGGAGATGAAGCAGCAGCACCTGATGAAGAAGTGGAGTACTTTGATTGATCAGGGAGTTCCACCACCCGATTTTTGTGCTATTTTAATTTTTTGTGAACACTGGGGACAGTGTTCGAGATAAGTGTGGGGTGGGAGTAGTTAGGTGCTGGTTGTGCTGTTATGTATGTATGTCCTAATCTGTTGTTGTGCCTGTTAACAAATTTTTCTGACCCTGTGATTTGTGATTGTAAGTTGTTGTTCTGTATTGCAAATATATGTGATCCTGTTGTGTGTTGCTGAATGTTGCTAGCTGATTTTGTACATATTTTTGTTATCGAATTGATCGATATTTTTGTTAATCGAAATGATCGATATTTTTTTATTTTTTTTTCAATTCTTGGGTTTCTCGGCGTTTGTTTTCGGTTCTTTTACCGAGAATGGTCCCATTAAACCGAAGTCATAGTTAGTGACCGTTCCCTATGATGGATGGATGACGACCGTCTTAAGGGAAATGTAGTCGTTAGGAGTAGATGTTTTTCAATTATTTTTCAGTTGTTTTTCTTTTGTGGGTTGCATCCCAAAACCTGTAGTTACTTTATGGTTGCGGAATTATGGTTGCGTGTCGTACGTGATATTTGAAATGCAAAGGTGATTCGTATGAAAGCATGAAACTTTGTAAATATGTTGAGATACCTAGGCCATAGAGTTCGATTCAATGTGATTGAGACTTAATGTTTGAATTCCTGTAATTAGCTGATTGAAGAGTCTGTGAATACATCTTGAATTGAGCATGTGCAATAAGTGTGAAGAGAGGTTTTGTTATTCCATGCTATTGTAAAGTGTCTAGAACTTGCCTGGTGTGTGTACAAAACGAAATGAAGGAGGTGTATTGTAGGAAAGGATGTAGGCATTTCTTTGTTTTTAACTGAAAGTTTCTATTTTTCATTATCGTACCCACCTTGATTGTGTACCCTAGTCAGCCCGTTGAGCCTTCAGCCTATTATTTTTTTCTTTTCATCAAAAAGTGTAAACTGAGCTTAATCCCTTCTTTTCAATAGCCGTAAGTTTGATCCAAAACTCTTAAGCGCTTAAGAAGAGAAAATCATTTTCCCAAAGTGTCAAAGAGTGAGAATGGTGAAAAGAAAAGAAAAGCCGAGTGATGGAAGAAAAGAAAAGGTTGAAGGTGCACTTGTTATAAATAAACTATAATGAAGGTGCATGAATAATCTTTGTTATTGTGTCAAGTGTGCTTAATAAGATGGGCCAAACTAAAGAAATACTTCAAGAATGGGAGGATGAAGAAAGAAACAATGTCCATGAGCTTGATGGGATGTGTTGAAAAGGCGCTTAAGGATGCTAGTGGCTAATATTGGTTAGCCCAATACTTAATAGTTCCATAGCTTCCATTACAACCTGTTAAAGTCCTACGTGATCTTACATCACACTTCTTTATATAAGTGGAGTAGTACACTAAAGGCAAGCTCCTGGGTCATGACATGATGCATGTGAATTCTTTTGGGAGAGAGAGCGAAATTGTGTTTATATGCCCCTGCTTGAAATTTTGTGAGTTCATATAATCAAAAAGGGGAAAATTCTCTCGTGTTGTGAGGGCACATGCTTGATGAGAGATTAATTTTCATGTCGGATGTCTTGATCAGCTGATTTGCATGAGTTTGCCAATATCGAGAGTTGATTCTTAAGTCTAGGCGGTCTTGATGTATTGAAGGTCTTTGCATTGATAGGACCATACATGTTTTCTTGATGATTTTCTCTATTGAATAATCGGTATGACCGTAACCTAAATTGTCGAACCAAAGTAGCGAGGGTGGGATGTAAATTGCATGAGGTGTAAGATTGTTGTTCGAGGACGAACAAGGATTTAAGTGTGGGGTAAGTGATCTTGGGCAAATTTATATGCCCAAGTGATACGCAAAGGTGTCATTTTAGCCTTGTTTATCTATCAATGTTTATATATTCTCATGTGATTGGTAATAAAATGTGAATTTATACTAACCAACATGATTAGCATTGTTTTGCAGGTAAAATGTAATTTCGGGAAGCTAAAATGCATGTTGGAAGAGATCGGGGTTGGACTCGGATACGAGCGAGGGACAAGGCAGTGGAAAGCACAAAATAAAGGGGCTCCACGATGGAGCCGTGTCACGCTGCCATCGCGGAGGCCTTCTGCCTGGAGAGGGAATTTTCAGCCTATTTCCAGTGAGGGTTCGCGATGGGTCTGTGGCACGGTGGCATGGCTCCGCGTTGCACGCCGTGCCACGTTGGGCCTTATTCCCTGGACCCCCAGTTTCCAGTGAAGGTCCGCGTCGGTAGCGTGTCACGGAGGCGGTGCTCCGTGATGCACTCCGTGACACGTTGCTTGTTATTCCAGGAAAAATTCCCACCAGTATAAATAGAACACTTAGGTTCATTTTTCAACATTCTGACTTGGTGGAGCAAGAACGTGGGTTACAGGCAGTTGAGGGGACGAAATTATCAGGGTTTTTCTCTCTTTCCTTCTCCTTGTATTCAATTTCTTGTATGTTTAACACTCATTTAACGATGTTTAATCCACAAATGAGTGGCTAATTCCTCTTCTTGCTGAGGTTAAGAACACTTGTAATGAAATGTGATCATTGATTCTTTGGTTTTTCATCTTTTCTTCCATGGTTGTTCTATTGATTCTTGTTCTTACTGCATTAATGTGTGGCCTACGTTAATGTACATCTAAAAAGTCCGGTTTCACTCGAGAGAGCACGAAATTGGAAAGTTGTGAATTAATAGGGTATGATCCTTTCTTGGTTTGGGAAAATTGGGAATTGATTTACTTTCAGGATAGAAATATACCTGAAAGTCGTATTAGTCAATTTTGGAATCGGTTTTGTATGGCTAGAACATGAATTGCATTTATTCACAGAAATGTAGGTGGATGGTTTATGATTCTTAAGTTGGGTTAAATATGAGAGTTTTAATCCATTGGCAGTAGTTCTTGACTAGCAACCGGAGGAAAAGACTAACCAAAACGATATTGATAATTAATTTCATTACATGTTCGTTAACCTCAATATGCTCACCTTCATAGTCAGACTCACATTAGATAATTGTTTAGACTTAGCATAATTATTAGAAATCAAAATATTAAACTCTTGGTTACACTGTTGTCTGCATTTTTAGAATTGAAATATAGTACACTTGAGCAGATTGCACTTCGTCCCAGTCCCGATACTTGGCTTACTTAAGCCACTTTACTACTTGTTCGACCACGTGCACTTGCGTGTAGTTATATACCCATATAACAAATAGCCGAACAATTATCACCCATAAACCTTTAATCTAATCATCCTAATACTTCCGCTAATCCAACCCTAGTTCATCAACCTAGGGTTTCAAAGATTAGAATTCCACCATTAAAAGGTCCCCTAAGCTTTCTACAATTGAAAATAACCATTAAAGGGGCTAGGGATCAAGAAACTCACCTTAGGGTGTCAATTCTCTGCTCTGAAGAAGAAATCACCTTCAAACCTTGCTCTTTCACGTTTTGGAAATAATGGGAAATAACCCAAGATTTCCTACTTAAAACCCACTTTTGATTCCCTTCATCCGCTGCAGCAGTCATAATTCCGCTGCGGTGGACCCGCTATAGCAGCCAAAGTGTCGCTATGGCAGTTCCAACGGTTACTTTCCAAATTCTTCTTGGAGGGACTCGACCGCTACCATGGTCTTGCTGTAGCGGTCCCCAAAAATAGTGGCTTCCCAAATTCGATCAGTTTTACATTTAGAATATTTCACAGCACATTCTATCCCTCCCTTAGCCTGTTTTCAGTGTTCTAGGTCCCTAATCATCCCTTAACGATGTTTGGGTCATTATATCAGATACCAATTAAAACACCGTTCATACCCAAATGGTTATTCAAACAAAGGGAGAGTACTTACTAAATTTTATGAACAATTGAGGATACTTGATTCGCATATCACCATCGGTCTCCCAAGTGGCTTCCTCAATAGGACAATTCTTCCACTGGACCTTCACATACTCTACCACCTCTCAGAAAGTCTTACCCGAGGAGACCATCTGAAGAGCTGATACCTGGAGACCCACATTTAGGCCTTCAACAAACCACCTAATTCCCTCCTTCTCCGTGGGCAGTAAGGGTAAAACATATCTGGACAGGAAATGAAATCAAGCCTCATATGTTGCAATAGATAAATTCCCCTTCTCGATGGTGGTGAACTCATCCCATTTGGCCTGGGTACATCTCAATTCAAACCAAAAAAATCGACCGAACTGAATTTTTTTAAATTTTAGTTTCGATTTTTTGGTTAATTTGATCGATTTTGATTTTAAATTTGATAATTTCAATTATTCGGTTTCAATTTCAATTTTTAAATAAGTCTATTCGGTTAACCGAATAGACCAAAAATATTATACTACTCACTACTCATTACCCAGCTCCTAGGCCCAAAACTTATTAATGATCAGCCCACTAATAGCCAAGCCCAGCCAGTTCCTACTCCCCAACCCACTAAATCACTAATACCCATTGCCTAACAGCCCAATCCCTAATTACCCATCTATTGGTGTTTCCTATTCACTGGTTGGTGGGCATGATTTTTTAAATTTCTTTTTGATGCATTAAAAACTCTTAATTAATTAAAAGAAACATTAAAATATATTATAAGCTATTATTATTATTATTTAAATTTGTTAAGTGCAAAAACATATATATTATATAGTGTATAAATGCACTACTTGGTGTCATGGTGTGGAAATATACTTTGAAAATTTACACCTTCAACTGTGGATGCATTGCTTGTTACCTGCCAGGCACCAGTATAGACTATAAGCAATTTGCTGGAATTCACCAAGTTGGAATGGCTTGCTGGAGCACTGCTAGTCTGGCTGTGTCTGTGTGCCGAGTTTATAAAATTGAAAACCAAAAATAAATTAACCAAATCGAGCCAAAAATATTTCAGTTAAGTTTTGGTTATTAATTTTACAAACCAAATATCAAAAAAATGAAATTGAATTTCTCAAATTGAACTGAACCAACTGAACTTTCACCCCTATATCCCGTCTCCTGTCCCCCATAGTGGGGGAAACATACTTCTCCAGAAAGATGGATTAAAACTGGATCCAAGTCAACGGTGGTGACTCCGCTGGTCTACACTCTACAAAAGCTCTCCACTAGAGCTTAGCATCCCCCATCAACTATAAGTGACGAACTCTACCACATATCTCTCACCGCCCCCATCTTATGGAGCCTCTCGTGACAATCAATAATGAACTCATAGTCATCCTCCGCCTCAGTGCCGTAGAAAATGGGAGGCTTCATCTTGGTGAACCTCCAAAATAAGTCATGCTCCTCCCTTATCATCACCGATCCCACTACCGGCCTTGGGAACATGACGACTTCTGATAAGTCATGAATCTGAGGAGCCATAGCAGCTGCATGCTGTATCCCCGACTATTGGCCTACAGGAGTTGCTGGTGCTGCTCCATTACCTACGAGGGAACTTAGGAGATTGAGGACCTGGGCCAGAACCTCAGAGGATACTGGAACGGCAAGAGCTTCCCCTTGAGTCGGAAGTTCCATTTCAATAGCAACCTACTCCTGTACTGCTGGTGGCACGAGAGATGCAGACCTATCCCTGAATAGACTAGGAGCACGAGCCCCATCTCTAGTAGCAGGAGGCCTCCATCCATGTCCTCTAGCCCTTTGTTGCGGCTGCCACTGCTGGTTCGGGTGCTGCATCTCTATTATCATTTGCACGTGTTCCCACCATATGAGAAGGAAAGAAAAAAAGTTGTTAGACATCAATTTTGGATCACCAGGTACCAATTGAAGTCAAGTAATCGTATGAAAGGAAAGAAGAAGGAAGTTTTCATAAAGTCTTGTAGCCTCTCGAAGATAAGTTACGAACGTCTCTGCACTGATCCGCGAGACTATACTAGACCCGTCTTAGTGCAATGAGATCAACGAATCTAGGGATATGATACTAACTTTGTCATGGCCCAAATGACCATGATTGGCACCCACACTAACCCCCCAGTGGGCGAACCAATGATTTCCAATAGCTTACCCGACATGGAACATTCATAAGAAATAAAAGGTTATAACGAAATGAAAAAAAATTTACCAAGAACGAAACCAATCATCTTACAACCAAAATAAAACATAATATTTATCCCAAGACCTGATTGTCACTGCATAAGATGTCTTCTTACACTCTAAAAATATGATTAAGTCTAAAACACAACTAAAATAAATGTCGGGAGAGGAAGGACATCTTAAACGGAGGAGTGGTGTTGCTTTCTTAGTCTGTTCATCTTGTAAGAACGACTGCTGCTCTAATGGTGAGGAGGTAAGGAACTTTCGAGTTTGAACTCTACACTGAGAAAAAAAGTACAGTGGGGTCAGTATACTATACAGTACTGGTAGGCATCATTAGTCGACCATAAATAATAACATGTTAATATAGCAACAACGATGTAAAATAAGTCTCCAACATTTTACAAAAGTATAGAAGCCATTTCAATTACACTAGTTATACTCAGGTGACAGCAGGCCTGCTCACTGGATTAGGCCTTTTGCTACAGCGGTCTCGCCACAGCGGCAGGAGTCCCGCTACAGCGGTACTGCCTTATGCAGTAGCTCGACTTAGCTGTACCTTCATCAGCTCATCAGTACATCAGTTCAACGATTCACATACCCTATAGATCAATTCAATTATTTCACAAGTCTGAGTAATCAATAAATACAAATCTACATCACTTACAAATGCAATAGGCAATTACAAGCAAAATCCACTCAACAATTACTAGCATTGTGACCGTATCACACTTAGAATCAGATTCATGTCTTTCGTTCCAAATTACATTAACAAAACCAATAACTCCATAACCACTTAGCACATTTTTTATTTAGTTTTACATATGATTACAACCGTACCATAAACAAAGTAAATAAATGGTGACATGATGGGCCCACGCCTCCGCCATTTCACCGTATATAGTAAATCCATAAAATAGTGTATACACATTCCAGAGGGTCTTATTTTTGCCTTTCCAGTCATGACTTGCAGCAGACTCTAGAAATCCATGTACTGTACCAGTGCGGTACCGCTCCCACTCATATGCTCGTCCGGATGCTCCCCCCAAACATCAACCACTAAATAATAATGCTCACACGAATGCTCTCCTAGAGCACGAGCCACTCATCTCAGGATTCGTTTACTATTCAAATCATTTTTCATCACAGAATGTCACAAGTTACAACCCACATATTTATATATATTTCAACACTTAGGAGTCTATATTTCACTCCATCACTTGCACAAATATAGATCATTGATTAACTTTAAAGCATCTTAAAAGAATTTCACTTAACAGTTCCACAAGATTTTCACAACAGTCCATAATCATCCCATATTAACATGATCTCCACTATTTATTCAAATAAACAATTTTATAGCAGATAATGTTCGAAGACTAATCACATACCGTTATCACGCATGCACACAAGTCATTATACAAGGTCTAATCCTCTAACTATAACTTATCTCGATATTCGAAGATAGCAATTCAGCTACTCTGCGAGAGCCTTGCCTTTTCTTAAAACTTCGTAATGCTCAAAATCTACACAATACAGAGTAATACATTACTTACTCTTCAATGGGTCTAAATAGATCAAACCCTCCCCTTTTTAGAGTACTTTAACAGTAAAACCCTTCCATTCAACATAATTCTAGGTCTCCATCTTCATTTAACCCATAATTTCTAGCAAGAAAGTCCTTGGGAAGCGATTATCACCCATAAACCTTTAATCTAATCATCCTAATACTCCCTCTAATACAACCCTAGTTCATCAACCTAGGGCTTCTAAGCTTACAATTCCACCATTAAAAGGTCCCCTAAGCTTTCTACAATTGACAATAACCATTAAAGGGGCTAGAGATCAAGAAACTCACCTTAGGGTGTCAATTCTCTGCTCTGAAGAAGAAATCATCTTCAAATCTCGCTCTCTCATGTTTTGGAAATAATGGAAAATAATCCCAGAATTCCCAGTTAAAACCCACTTCTGATTCCCGTCGTCTGCTACAGCAGTCACAATTTCCTGCGGTGGACCCGCTACAGCAGCCAAAGTTTCGTTGCTGCAGTTCCAATAGTTACTTCCCAAATTCATCACAACGGGACTTCGACCACTATAACTGTCTTGTTGTACTGGGAATTCCACCGCCGGCTGTCTCCCGAACCAGTAGCTGCCCAAATTCGATCGATTTTATACATAAAATATTTCACAACACATTCTATCCCTCCCTTATTTTGTTTCCAGTGTTCTAGGTCCCTAATCATCCCGTAACGATGTTCGAGTCGTTACAATCGTGGTAGGTTCAATAATAATCTACTGCACCTAAAGAGCTATTAGATGAAAAATATTTGATTCTAGACTCTGAACCAACAGAGCGGGGGAGGGGGGGGATTAATCATAACTTATTAATTAACATACAAGTATTATTGTATGAAATATATTATATCATAGACTAACCTACTAAACTTTGTTCTCATAAGAAATGATTCAAATATTTATTGGAGACATTCAATGTCAAACCAGCTTCAATATAAACCAAAATTATCATGTTGAACAATTTTGATTACACAATCTGAAAACTGTGTCCTTCACTCAGTTAATATTGGACAAGCAACTTTGTGAATGTCAAACTGTAGGTTGACAATAAATGAAGTTGAGATCAACTTATAGATACATCAATTTAAGACATCACATGACAAGTGAATGAGCTCATATTCACCTTTTGTACTTTTCAGAATTTTGAGAATTTAGTTTCAACAATAGTTGGTACAATCAACTTATCATGAGAACAAGCAACACCAAAAATTTCTTAAAGAACCTTCTAGTTCTTCAAAATATTTTGAATACTCAATCAACACATCATATCAGAATGACCAAAACAGTAATGTCAAACTCATAAAATTATATGTACTATTAATCAGGTTTACCATGGTATGTGTTATTTATTTTAATAGACTTCAGGTTTATTTCACATGAATAAGCTTCTGATTTACTATAGCATACAATTTCATCATACTTATATTTATAGTACAAATTGGGTAACTTTTTGATATAAATATTTCTAACCATAGTAATTTGGGGATATTTAATCTTTCAATAATTTGTAGTCTCAATATGATAACAATTTTTATTACTAGCAAACTTCAGGTTTACTACAATTTATGTTTCGATCATAATAACTTCATATATTATGATCTAGCATGAATGATGTTATCATATATAAGCTCTTCGAGATACTTCAATTTATTTTTTTACGATAAGATATTTTTTGGATATTACTGGTGTTATGATTCTTGTAGATAAATAATTAGGTTCTTCTAGAGACCTTGATCACTAATTTATGTTATCAAATATTACATAGATACCTTTGGTATCATGAAAGCACATTTAGACATTGCTGGCCTCATGAAAGAAACAGTAAATATTGAGTTCTAAACTTTATTAATTCAAGCCTTTACTACTTTAAGAGTAGATTGCAAGTTTTACTACTTCAGGAGTAAATTGCAAGATTTGAGTCTTACTACTTTAGGAGTGATATCAAATTCTTACTAGGAGTAAATTTCAGATTTACTACTTCGAAAGTAAATTTCAAGATTTTACTAAATATTGTCACATCATTTAATGATTCGGATCTGTATTAGATCAATATTTGTAATATTTATCAAAGGTTTTCATTCTTCGGGAATGAAACACAATCATTTAAATGTATCTCAATCATATTAAGTTATGATATCGTAAAATCTCTTGTAATATATTGTTACTTCGGGAGCAAATCGAGGTATACATATAACGTAGATAATTGCTCTAACATATTCTTAGTTGTAATTGTAACAAGTCTAGAAAATATTATCACTTCTATATTTCTTGTGAATTCCCATTCTTACTCAATGATAGATATCAAATTAATATTATCATATTTTTTCACAATATTGTTCTGCTGGAACAAATATAGTTTCACAATATTATTCTTATGGAAAAATCTACTATCATACTATTATTTTTCTGGGATAAAAATATTTTCACAATATTATTCTTTTAGAATAAATATGAGGCATGAATTTCCAAGTGAATCAAATCAATATTGTTATTACCAAAGACATAAATATTAAGAAATACTAATCTTGTATCGTCATTGAATTATATTCACTTCATTCTTATTTTACGAATATTAGGAAAAATAATATCACTAAAGAAATATTATTTTCTTCGCTAAGTAATACATCTTTTAATTTTTCTTACCTCAAATATTTTTAAAATGAGTCCTCAAGGAAGAGACTCGTGCTGATAACTTGTTATAAAATAATAAAATAATAATAATAAGAATATTATAGAGAAAAAGAGAAGAGATCAGAGAGAAGAATTCTTATTTCTCTTGAGGAATATAATACAGTGAGGGAGTGTTATAAAATAATAAAGCAAGAGAAAGAATATTATAGAGAAAGAGAGGAGAGAAGAATTTTTATTTCTCTTGAGGGATGAAATACAATGAAGGAGAATTGCTTTATTTATAAGGAAAAACAAACCCTAACTTTTCACAATAAAACATGATAGACATTCACTAGAATACGAATACACATGTTAAATGCTTATCTGACAAGCTTATCCAATTGGAAGTTTATCCAGTTGCAAGCTTATCAAATGAACATCCATAATATAATACATTATAACAATATAACCATTGTATTAATTGTAGGAGATTCTGATAATGAAAAGATTCGGGAATAGGAAGATAAGAAAGTGTTGAACCAAGCCTATCTATTAGGATTAGAGTAGTTAGTTTACACTAAGAATATGTTTGGTATGAAGAAAAATGTCCGTTTTGATCATGGGAATTTTTTATTTTTTTTTGAATTTTTTATTCACTTTATATAAAAATCAATGTTTGGCTATGAAAATTCTAAATATAACTTAAATTTGTATTTGGAATTTAAAAAACACCCAAAATCTTATTTCATTTAACCATTATTTTTATTTTCTAAATTTTATTCTTACCTTTTCTTTACAAAAACGACACCGTTAAATTGTATTTCATACTTTTAAGAAAAAAGGTATATTTAAACAGTTAAATATTATTTGCAAACATTATAACCAAACACAACTAAATATGTACCTCGAACTTTATAATTTCAAATAAAGTGAAAAAAATATTTGTAATAGCATGTAGTAGCATGTATATAAGATCTAATATATGACATCATGTAACTATCTATTCTGAGATATTACTCTTTAGAGCATATTTGATTGTATGCTGCGAGTAAAGTTAAGTTGGGTGACTTTGCTAGTGTTTTTAGAAATTAGGGGGTATAAACCATATTTAAAAAAAATAAAAATTCTGAATAATCTTTGAAAAATGTATGGCCAACACAACTCCAACTCCAACTCCAACTTGAAAAATTTCAAATAAAGTGAATAATTTTTAATTTTCAAAGTCAAACGCCTGCTAAGTGGTTTTCTTACTTACTTTTTGGTATTTAGTTGGTAAAAAATAATAATATCCCAATAGCATTTAGGTATAATTTGGGCAAATACTATGACATCGAACTGGCATTCCACCATTTAGCACAGACCCAAACCCTTATCCCGACTTTGACCCGAGGCTTTACGTGACCCCAATAACGATCTGAGACTCGACCCAAACATCAAATATGACCATCATACCTAGCCTTGAATTTAAACCGAGGTTGAGGTCAAGATCAAGTCTCAAGTTAGGAGTTAGGTAGTTTGGTCCTGGGTCATAATTGAGAGTTGGTCCTGGGTTGTAGAGGGGATTGGGAACCAAGTCCCCACCGGGGTTGAGGCCATGGTTGGAAGTCAATTCTTAGATCAAGGTCAGGGTCAAGTTTGAGACTCACATCTTTGGTCAAGGTGGGGAGGTGGGGTCTAGGGTTGGGGTCGCAGTCAAGAGTCGAGTCCCTTGTTGAGATTGAAAGTCGGGTGACAGGTCAGGTTCGCAAATTGATCCCTGGCTAGGGTCAGGTTGGGGTCAAGAATTAGTTCTGAATTGGGTGGTGAGGTTGAAAAAGAATCTCGAGTCGGGGTCAGTGCCAATAGTCGATAGCTGGCTCCTAAGTCAAGAGTGAGATTGAGAGTTAGGTCTTAAGTTAGGATTGGGGTTAGGTTAGATGGTGAGGTTGAAAGATAGTTTTCAAAAACATTTTTTTAAATTTATGTAGGGAAGTTATTTTTCTTAAATTTGAGGAAATCAAGTGCATTTTAAAAATATTTTTAAAAATATTTAAGTCAACCAAATATGAAAAAATTAAAAAATAATTTTTGAGTATGTATTATATCATATCAACCACATCCTAAGACTTTCCTTCATATGTATTATATCATAGCTAGGACACCTTGGGGTTTTCTTGTATAAATAAAACACAATCTAGTTACACCCCGTTAGTTTTCATCATTTAACCAAGGTATGCACACGTAAGTTAAGAGTTTTGGAGTACGACGCATATGAAAAATGGCTCGGGGAATGAACGCGTAAGCGCAAGCGAGCGGGAGGAAAGAGACCGGAAGTAGGCCGCAAGGGGCGCCGCGTCGTAGACCTCCCTCCCCCGCAAGGGGCGGCGCGTCGCGCCCCTATATCGGCGCTATAAGAGGCGCGCCGCACCCCCGCCACTGCTTCCTATATATATGGTTTTTAAGTGTAAAGTTGATTTCGTTTGAAAATAGTTCCCAAATCAAACCCGTGACCATATGAAGGGTCCTCTCAATGTTTCTTCCACTTTTCACCGATTTTACACCACTAAACTCCATCCAAACGCAAATTAGTCTTGGTTAATGAGTTCTAGGACTATGAGGAACGTCCATGCGAAGTTATTTCTTGGAAGTTCACTCAAATTATCGGAACCCCGTCGAGTAAAGGTTGTCGAAATTATTTCAAATTGAGTCCTAAGTGACCCCAGATAAGAGATAAGCATTTCTCCCCTTCTAAACTCTCAATAAATTGTAAGTTTTCACCCAAATTAAATAGAGTTGAATTATATTTATTATTATTATCGAAAGATATCATTATTTGCCGAATTTAGTATTGAAAATGACCCTATTCTCTCAGCATAAGGGCTGCAATTGAGTGGAACTGCTGGTTACATGTTGAAACTCTTTAGTTAAATGACAATTGGGATTCGAGGTATATTAAGGCTTATCTCTTTGACAAGTTATTCTCATCGTATAGTGGTATGACCTATGCCTTTGAAAGTAGACAATGATCCTATATACTGTAATTAGCTGCTGCCAGTAGATAATGAGCTTATATGTTGTGATTAGATGCTGTCAATAGATTATTATTATGTATGTTGTGGTTAGCTATTGGGCCTGAGTTGGTAAGTTGGATAGCATAGGGTGCAGCCGGTTGATATAACTTTCAGTTTGACATCTGTACTATCAGGAGATCTTTCCCAGAGACCATTGGCGTACCTTAACACCTCCAAGGACATAAATTTGGATAGGATGGTCATACCTTAGGGTCAGCAGTACGAGGGTTTCTTAGTGAACTACGTGAGAACCTGCCATCTAGTTAGCTACTGCTAGTGACTGTTAGTTTCAGTCGACTTAGTGCTTGTTATACAGGTGGCCCAGGAAGTCATCCCAGTTGTACAACTTAGATAGACCTATGGGTACCTTAAGGAGGGAACCTTATCAGTAGTTGAATACGGGGGCAACGCCCTAGCCTGCTCTTATAAGATACTCAGGTACAACTTGCCGTGAGTGGAAAAGTTCAGATAAACTTATCTACGAGGTTAGGAATCTCCAGAGAATACATATGAAATCTAAAAAAACTAAGTTAAGGTCTAAGGGACTAGAACCATATTAGTACAGTATTACCTTCAAAACAAGAATTATAGTAAGTTGCTTGTGGAAGATTAGGGGCTGACTGCTTAGGAGCCTGTCCGATTAGTGGCAGCTCCATAGTTGTTCTAAGAGGAGGAAATAAATAGTGGGTCACTTGTGACCTTACAATTCACTTATGAGTTATCCTTTCCTCAGCATGACCTTCAGACTATCGCTTAGGTCACCCGGACTTCAACCTTTTCCGTCTAAGTCGACGGAGGTTGTGATCACTACCAGGACCCTCTGGCCAAGTGTAGGCACACAGACTATGCCTATTGGCCGCTATATAGACCAGTTTATGAGCGAGTAAGAGTAGCGGCTACAAGGCCCATATTGAGGTCTAGTCACCTATAAACTCCTCTATGCCACAGCGGCATCACGACCCTTAGTCAAGCCAAGGCTCGGGGTATAGTTACAGGAGCCTAGAAGGCTCAAATGTAGTTACGGGAGCCCAGACGGCTTAGATACAATTACAGGAGCCCAGACAGCTCAGATACAGTTACAGGAGCCTAGATGGCTTAGATACAGTTACAGGAGCCCAGAAGGCTCAAATATAGTTACAGGAGCCCATCGACTCAGACACAAACACAGCTACAGGAGCCTAGATGGCTCATATTCAGTTATAGGAGCCCAGATGGCTCAGGCACAGCTATAGGAGCCTAGAAGGCTCATATTCAGCCTAGATGGATCAAATACAGTTATAGTTATAGTTACCTGCTGGGAAATAGGAGTATATAGACTGATTGGCACTTGCCGAGGCTTATGGGGGACCAGGTAGGTTATCTCTATGTTGATTGTACCTCCAGGCTTATGGGGGCTAGGTTAGGTTCTTGTTTGTATGCTTGACTATTAGCTATAGCTTATGAATGTATAGTTGTACAGCTTCAGCTCATATACGTGTAGTGAGTAACTAGATGTAGGTTATGGATAAGAAAGCTTACAGGTTATCTTCTGCCCTTCTTGCTACTTATTTTTAGTCTTTATTAGCTTCTATTCAACTTTTTACTACTGCCTTACATATTCAGAACATATTGTACTGACGCCCAACTATGGGGTGCTGCATACTTGCCTGCTGGTTTAGACATATATAGATCAGGACCGCCATTAGTAGCCTTTCCAAGTCAGTAGATTGGTCAGCTCCTTTCATTTGGATTTGCCAGGTTGTAGAGGTTTATCTATATTTTGTTTGTATAGCATTTGGCCGGGGCCCTGTCTTGATCAATATTTTCGCTCCTAGAGGCTTGCAGACGATAATATTAAGTCAATTGGTTGTTTATGGTCGTGTGGGGCCCATGTATGTCCTATTTTATGCATTGACCATGTGGGGAGTAGTATAGCTTCTTGTTTTCATTTCTGTTATAACTAGACAACATGGTGGTCTTGTCCGCCCGTATAGAATCCCTATTGTTATTTTTTTGGCTGGGTTAGCTATTTTCTTTTACAGGTGCTGCGTTGCCTTGTCGGCCCAAGGCTGTGTTTACAACCGAGATATAACAGTTTGTTTTCTTGATTTTGAGTTACTGGTATGTACCAGAGGTGCCTATTCCTAGCCAGATCAGCCCAGATTCTAGTATGGCATTAGGTGCCAGTCATGCCTCCTAAGGTGGGGTGTGAAACTTGGTATCAGAGCTAGGATGTATCCCAGTGAGTCTGTAAGCCGTGTCTAGTAGAGTCTTGTTTATAAATTTGTTGTGCATCACATTTTATAAGTAGGAGGCTATGAGGCATGATAGTATGGTTACCCCTCCTTCTTCTCAAATCATGCTCTAGAGCCGAGTTGTATAGAGATGAGTCCCTAAGCTTTCCTTGTTATATTTGTCCAGAATAATGTTTGATATGGGAAAAACTTTAGTTTGCCACAAGTTAGCTACAACAGTAGGAGAGGGTACCAGTAAGGTTTCACAGTTGGGGGACAGTCAACCTAAGGGTAAAGGTAGACGTCTTTTAATCTTCCCAACATCCTTTTGGGGAACTAGGGATCTCATAAGGTAATAGATATGCCGGTATCACCCCCAGTCCTTCCTTCAGCCTCAGAATAGGAAGTTAACAGATAGTATATATATGAGTTGGATCACTTAGTAGAAAACTAGAATTAGACATGGACAACAGTTAATGTTAGATTACTTGAAATATGCGAAGGATTGTGCGAGGTTTGTACCTCCAACCTTTAGAGTTTGTTGAATTTCGCGTCTTAGCCCTGTTATAGAATGATAGGGTCATTTTCCACCTCCCAGCTTGTTCTTTCAGTACAACAAAAAGCATAAGTATCAATGCCATTTTGCCTAGAACAAATAGTAAATGAGGGATAGAACTGTTGATTCCGAGAAGGATTAGAAAGTGGTTAAGACCCCTAGTGTTTACAAAGTTACCTAGACCCTCATGATAATAAGTTAGAAGGGCAGATAAGATTGCCAATAGGACTCAAGTATGTGTGAGAGTCCATTAGCGATAAACCCCCAACAATAGTAAAGCTCAGGTCAGAAATAGGCGGATTCCGCCATAGTATGCTAATGACGATAAGATATACCAGCAGAATAATGGCTATGACCCTAGTTTTTTATGTCAAAGGACAGAGAGATTATATGAGTGAAATTGGCCCGAGTGCGGGTCAGAATGATATAGGATGGTAGACTTGGCCAGTAATATCCTTGCTAGTATGGTGCATGGGGCACGAACCCCAGATCTCAGCCTATAGAAGTAAGGGAAAGACACGAGTATATAACTTTGGAGGAGAACAGAATCACCCCCAGGAGGTAGCGGGCTGATAGATCCTGGAATTGCCACTAAATGTCGAGAAATAAGCATCAGGATGATATTTAGAGGATAGTGAGGTGGTAACCTAGAATATTGTAATGTCACCTCTAGTCGTGGAGGCGAAGGAATAATAGTACGGAGACCCTAGCCTAGTACAGCCTAGAGATATGGCCCAGCGGAAGGAATCATCGACCTTTAAGATAGTAGGGGACAGAGTTTTGAGACCTAGAGGTCGACCCTACATCCTAAATATGGCAGGGCTTCGTCAGTAGACTGTAGCAAGGCATACCATGTCCGTTATTCCCCTACCCAGGGTTGACAAAAATGCATTAGGTTATAAAAGAGATCTACTGCTGGCATAAGAAGAAAAAAGATATTATCGAGTTGTGGCATAAAGCTACAATGGCCAGCAAAGAGAGGCTGGACAACAGAAACTGATAGGCTGATTCAAGAGATAGAAGTGCCTATGTGAAAATGGGAAGTAGCCAGTCTGAATATAGTTTCAAGGTTATTTCAAACTAGGCATAAACGTGATCCTATTGCGTCATTTTTGGAAAGCTAACGAGTAAAAACTACGCTGAATTGAATACTAAAGAAACATTTCAGCTACATGGTGTCTCAACGTCTATTAACTGTTGATAAAAGGGCACAACTCACAGATAGGTTTTGGAAAAGCTGTCAGAATAGATTGGGGCACAGAATAACTTGAGTACAACTTCCCAACCTCAGACAAATAACCAAGTAGTACACACGACTCAGACGCCCGGAGATATGATAAGGGTGGAAATGTAGATCCCCTATATGATGATTGGAAGTGGGTAAGTCAGGGATAATTGAACCAAGCATACTGCATCAGTCAGAGGGAAACAATTAAACTAATTTGGAGATATGTACTGGCAGCCCAGGGTCACCGGAAGTCTTATTCTAGCGTATGGAGAAGTTAGAGATTGAAGCAATGATTAGATGTTCCTAAATACTTCGCCAATGAAGGGCGTTATGAGATCTGATAAACAGGGCAAGTCCAGCCCTAGATTCATTAAGCTATACCAGATCCTCCAAGAGATTGGTCAAGTGGCCTATGAGATAGAGTGCTTTTGGAGCTAGGATTTGTTTATCAACACTATGCGAGCGCGTAGGAGGCCTTTTCTCAAATTGACCCAGTCGAGGATGCTTAGGCCACAGAAGAGCCGTTCCACGTGGAGGCTCCAACAGTTATATTAAGTCATCGGGTCTATAAAGGGCTACTGTGAGGATCAAAGATGTGATCTATTAGAGACTTAGAGAGGAACAAAAATATAGCAGAGATGAATTGAGAAACTAAGAATAAAGTAAGATCTAAATGTCTTTAGTTGTTCCACGCTCTATAGTGACAACATACAGATTCAGACAATTTAGAAATGGCAAGACAATTTTCAGGTATTGAGTAGAGCCTTTATAGTTGTTGTTATTTGTTCTTTATATATGTAGTGTCACTATATTATTCAGTTGCAGATAACATCTTGTGAGTCACCTGTGTTGGACTTTTTTGTATTTCAGGTTTCTGGATAGTTCATATTACAAAGAAGACCCGAGATTTTTCCAGCTATAGTTCAAGGAGTTGAGTCTCAGAGGTTTAAGATTACATTCAAGGACGAATGTTCCTAAGGGGGGATGATGTTACACCCCATAATTTTTCATAATTTAACTAAGGTAATGAGTACGTATGTTGAGAGTTTTGGAGTACGACGCATATGGAAAAGGGCTCGACGAATGAACGCGTGAGCGCGCGATAAAACGAGCGGGAGGAAAGAGAGGCTGTAACACCCCGAAACTTTTCTAGACCAGACTCAGACCTTGCAAGAAAAATCCAGAAGGAAACCAAAAAATTTGTCTCAGAATGACTGAGATAATGAGTCATGGTCAACTCCAACGACTCGTTGTATCAGTCGTGGTCAGCCCTGTGTGGTCAGTTGAGAATCCATGGGACAAGGAATGACCCATTGTGAGAAAAAATGAGTCAACCTGTCACTCATTGGTTCCCCAACTCAGAATCCCCTTTCCACGACCCTACGACTCAATATATGGGTCATCGTCAGAAATAATGACATATGGTGTGAGTCGTCAGTTGGGGTTCCCACAAACCTCTCTTACTAACTATAGGTGGTAACAACGAGCCGTTGTATCGCACTAAGAGTCATTGTGTCCACCCTGGTGTCAAGTTCCAAGATTTCCTTCAGTGTTTCCAGTAGATAGGACAGGAGGTGACAATGAATCGTGGTCCCAACCAACAAGTCATTGTGTCACCCATCGTCAGACTCTCTAGGTTTTTTCGTCTAATGGCCATGGGAGGAACCAACGACTCATTGGTTCAACCAATGACTCATTGGTTCAACCATTGACTCATTGGTTCAACCAACAAGTCGTGGTGACCCCCATTGCCTGATTTAGTGTTTTCTAGTCCTAGGCAGTGGGACCAACGTGAGGTCCCAATGAGTCATGATCACAACCAATGACTCATTGAGTGACCTGTTGTGTTACACCCCATAAATGTTAACAATTAGTGAGCGTATGCATGGATTCTTGATGAATAAAGAGAGTACAATGTGTGTAGGAATGCCTCGGAAGCAGGGCCAGGCGAGCCGAGGCCATGAAGGGCCAGCACGACATGCCAGCCAGCAGGGAACTAGCCAGCGCGATGCGCCAGTCCCCTGGCATAAGGAGGGGCGCGATGCGGGGGTGTTACAGTGCGTTGGGCAGTGCGGGGCGCCCCCCAATCCACCTACCTTAAATATATATATATCCTCTAGTTCCATTATGAATCATTTCCAAACGAAAACTTCTTCCAGAGAGAGAGAGAGTACGACACAACTTTTACATAATTTTCTTCTGATTAAGCTGCCAAACGCCATCCAGATTCAAATTAACTTCAGATATAGAGTTCTAAACCTAGAGGGAGAATTACTACAGAGTTATTTTCTTAAAATTTGCCTGGAAAATTGTAACCCCGAAAGTTGTTAGAATTGCTCCAAACTGATTCCTAAATGATCATAGACATCATGTAAGCATTTCTCCCTTTTGAACCCCGGGGAAATTATAGGTTTTCGGTCGTATTTTACATAGTTGAACTATAGTTGTTATTAGTATTAAAATCTATCATTTTAAGCCGAATTTGGTATTAAAATTTAGTCTCTTTCTCCCAGTATTACAGTTGTAATTGGAAAGAGCTGTTGAATACAAGTTGAAACTCGTCAGTTATTCGGGAAATGGAAATCGATGTATGTTAAGGCGAATTCCTTTGGCAAGTTAGTTTCTTTAGTACTGCAATACAGTTTGAATCCTAGTAAGAAAGGCATAAGTCTTTTTATTGAGAATAACTGTTGTTCTTAGCTGAGATCATTACTTACGTTTAGTTTGGGATTGACTTTACCTTGTATAGCCTTCCACGACCAACCCAGGGTTACTAGCTGTGTCATTGCCCGCCAGGGGCTAGATGACATCACTCCAAGGAGTGGTATTCTGTCCGCGATGGATGAAGATGAGGTCCAAGAACCTTATACAGTCCGTTCCATGGATGGACTATTTTATGCCATATTGGTAGCACACTCCCATCGAGCCTAATGCACGGGGTACAAATAGTGGAGTCCACCGGACTCAGACACAGCTATAGTTCAGGGGCTGAGTGGGCTCTGTTGTAGACCCAGGGGACTGGTAGGACGACTATGGTTATTAGTTGACTCGTTTGACCTTGTTAGGGATATATAGATTGATGTGTGCTCGCCAGGGCTTATGGGGGCCCCGAGTGGGTTATTCCGTTCTGGTTGTACCTTCCGGCTTATGGGGGCCCCGAGTGAGTTATTCTATTCTGGTTGTACCTTCCGGCTTATGGGGGCCAGTTAAGGTTCTTGTTTGCACTATTTACTATTAGATTAGACAGTAACAAGTTAAGTTATTCAGGTTATACCTCTATCTCTTTCACTCAGTTACTTTCAGTTTCATCTTAAGTTTATTAAGTTATTTTTAGTTATTGTCTTAAATACTCGGTAAATATTGTATTGACGCCCATCTTGGGGCGCTACTTTACTTGCCTGCAGGTGCGGATAGATATGGATCAGGACCTTCTTAGCTTTCAACCAGAGTTAGGAGTGCAGTCGGCTCCTTTCCTCTGGAGCTAACAGTTAGAAGATTTACTCTTTTTGATTTTATAGTATATGGGCAGGTCGGGGCCCTGTCTCGATCATTATTCTACTCCTAGAGGCTTGTAGATTTTATAGTTTCCCTGTGGTTAGTTTTTTGTTGGCCGTGTGGGGCCTATATATGTTTTATTTCGTGTGACGGTCGTGCAGGGCCTTGTTTAGCTGTTAGATGGTGGCCTTGTCGGCTATAGTATAGTTATAGTTGCCTGACTTTCATTTCAGTCATAACTAGATAGCATGGTGGCCTTGTCGGCCTGCATATGATTCCCTTTATTTTTCTGTTGCTGGTTAGCTGTTTTCCTTATAGGTGGCTATAAGGCCTTGTCGGCCGGAGGTTAGGTTTACAACCGAGATATAGCCCGTTGTTTTCCTGAGAAGAGTTGCAGGCTCACACTAGACGTGCATAAGTCTAGCCAGGTCAGTCAGACCCAGTATGGCACTAGGTGTCAGTCATGCCTCCCAAGGTGGGGATTGACACGTTGGACCTTGTTGGCTAGTTTTCATAATTTATTTCCAGGGTTATTTTTATAATTTCCCACCTATTTAGTCCCTAAACTACGTCGTTTAAGTTTAAATTAAGAGGATTTAGAGGGATTAAATGGTTCTTCTCCCTCATTCCCTACTCAGACCTTCAAAAAGCAATCGTAAAATTCTCTGCGAAGCTCTCAGAGCAAGAACTAGGGTTGTCCAATTCTCCTCAGATTCTCAAGGGATTTCTTTGGATTTTTTTATTAGGTATGTGGGAATTCAACAACGGAATAGTTCTCCCCTTGTGTCCGTAAAAACCTTTTCTAATTTCTTCTCTATTAGTTATAGCCCTATAGTTTCGAAATGTGAAAAGTTTTCAGATAGATTTCTTAGTGGATTCAAAGGGAGTATTTCTCATGATTTAGGATTTCTTATTTATTCCCTATTTTTATTAATTGCGAAAGATTGCAGCTAGTAGCATAATTCAGCCCTAGTCACAGCTCAGTAGAAATTAGAAACTTGTGGGTTGAACTAGTTTTCGCTGTAGTGTGGTTCTTTCAGTTTTGGGATGCACATGTACTTAATTTATGTTAAAATATCAATCAGAATCATGTCAGTATTGTCTCAATCAGGTTTTTTTTGCAACCTCAGTGTTGTCCAGAAAAAAATGTTAGCTGATCAGTTTGACTATAATTAATCCTTGAGGTATCCGTGATACCTCCTAGTTATCAAAATTAGACTTCGTATCAGATTTTAGTGGTTTTCTAGGTGGTCATGACACTTTTAGATAAGAAGCTCTGACCAGCCTTAGGACCCCAATTTCAGATTGCAGTTTGTTCTCTAGACGGTTACGACGCTTCCAGATAAGCAGCTCTGACCAGTCTTAGAACACCAGTTATAGAATCAGGTCCGATAAGACTCTTAGGGTACTTCCAGATAGGTATTCCTGACTTAGTCTTGGGCCCTATTTTCAAGCTAACAGCGTAGTAGTCAGTCTAGGACTACCCAGTCGAGCTAGACTACCCTTTTGGCGAAAACGCCAGGGCTCTATGCCGAGTGGGGCCAGCATTTGTAGAGCCCATGGATGATGATGTCCCCACGGATGAGGGGACACGTCGGGAGGACTCCGATGTGGAGTCCGATGATGATGACTGGGGTGATTCAGACATGGGAGATGAAGCAACAACACCTGAAGAAGAAGTGGAGTACTTTGATTGATCAGGGAGTTCCACCACCCAATTTTTGTGCTATTTTAATTTTTTGTGAACACTGGGGACAGTGTTCGAGATAAGTGTGGGGTGGGAGTAGTTAGGTGCTGGTTATGCTGTTTTGTATGTCCTAATCTGTTGTTGTGCTGTGAACAAAATTTTCTGACCCTGTGATTTGTGATTGTAAGTTGTTGTTCTGTATTGTAAATATATGTGAAACTGTTGTGTGTTGCTGAATGTGCTAGCTGATTTTGTACATATTTTTGTTATCAAAATGATCGATATTTTTAAATTTTTTTTCACTTCTTGGGTTTCTCGGAGTTTGTTTTCGATTCTTTTACCGAGAATGGTCCCATTGAACCGAAGTCCTAGTTAGCGACTGTTCCTTATGATGGATGGATGACGACCGTCTTAAGGGAAATGTAGTCGGTAGGAGTAGAATTTGTTTTTTTATTTATTTTTTTTCAGTTGTTTTTCTTTGGTGGGTTGCATCCCAAAACTTGTAGTTACTTTATGGTTGCGGAATTATGGTTGCGTGTTGTACATGATATTTAAAATGCAAATGTGATTCGTATGAAAGCATGCAACTTTGTAAATATGTTGAGATACCTAGGCCATAGAGTTCGAATCAGTGTGATTGAGGCTTAATGTTTGATTCCTGTAATTAGCTGATTCAAGAGTCTGTGCAGACATCTTGAATTGAGCATGTGCAATAAGTGTGAAGTGAGGTTTTGTTATTCCATGCTATTGTGACGTGTCTAGAACTTGCCTGGTGTGTGTACAAAACGAAATGAAGGAGGTGTATTGTAGGAAAGGATGTAGGCATTTCTTTGTTTTTAACTGAAAGTTTCTATTTTTCATTCTCGTGCCCACCTTGATCGTATACCCTAGTCAGCCCGTTGAGCCTTTAGCCTATTATTTTTTTCTTTTGTCAAAAAGTGTAAACCGAGCTTAATCCCTTCTTTTCATTAGCCGTAAAGTCGATCCAAAACTCTTAAGCGCTTAAGAATAGAAAATAATTTTCCCAAAGTGTCAAAAGAGTGAGAATGGTGAAAAGAAAAGTAAAGCAGAGAGATGGAAGGAAATAAAAGGTTGAAGGTGCACTTGTTATAAATAAACTATAATGAAGGTGTATGAATAATCTTTGTTGTGGTGTCAAGTGTGCTTAATAAGATGGGCCAAACTAAAGAAAAACTTCAAGAATGGGAGGATGAAGAAAGAAACAATGTCCATGAGTTTGATGGGATGTGTTGAAAAAGCGCTTAAGGATGCTAGTGGCTATTATTGGCTAGCCCAATATTTACTAGTTCCGTAGCTTCCATTACAACCCGTTAAAGTCCTACGTGATCTTACATCACACTTCTTTATATTAGCGGAGTAGTACACTAAAGGCAAGCTTATGGGTCATGACATGATGCATGTGAATTCTTTTGGGAGAGAGAGCGAAATTGTGTTTATATGCCCCGACTTGAAATTGTGTGAGTTCATATGATCAAAAAGGGGAAAATTCTCTTGTATTGTGAGGGCACATGCTTGATGAGAGATTAATTTTCGTGTCGGATGTCTTGATTAGCTGATTTGCATGAGTTTGCCAATATCGAGAGTCGATTCTTAAGTCTAGGAGGTCTTGATGTATTGAAGGTCATTTCATTGATAGGACCATGCATGTTTTCTTGATGATTTGCTGTATTGAATAATCGGTATGACCGTAACCTAAATTGTCGAACCAAAGTAGCGAGGGTGGGATGTAAATTGCATGAGGTGTAAGATTGTTGTTCGAGGACGAACAAGGATTTAACTGTGGGGTAAGTGATCTTGGGAAAATTTATATGCCCAAGTGATACTCAAAGGTGTCATTTTTGCCTTGTTTAGCTGTCAATGTTTATACATTCTCATGTAATTGGTAATAAAATGTGAATTTATACTAACCAACATGATTAACATTGTTTTGCAGGTAAAATGTAATTTCGAGAAGCTAAAATGCATGTTGGAAGAGATCGGGTTGGACTCGGATGTGAGCAAGTGACAAGGCATTGGAAAGCATAAAATAAAGGGGCTCCGCAATGGAGCCGTGTCACGCTGCCATCGCGGAGGCCTTCTGCCTGGAGAGGGAATTTTCAGCCTAATTCCAGTGAGGGTTCGCGATGGGTCCGTGGCACGGTGGCCTGGCTCCGCGTTGCAGGCCGTGCCACGTTGGGCCTTATTCCCTGGACCCCCAGTTTCCAGTGAGGGTCCGCGTCGGTGGCGTGTCACGGAGGCAGTGCTCCGCGATGCACTCCGTGACACGTTGCTTGTTATTCCGGGAAAAATTCCCACTAGTATAAATAGAACACTTAGGTTCATTTTTCAATATTCTAACTTGGTGGAGCAAGAACGTGGGTTACAGGCAGTTGAGGGGACGAAATTATCAGGGTTTTTTTCTCTCTTTCCTTCTCCTTGAATTCAATTGCTTGTATGTATAACACTCGTTTAATGATGTTTAATCCACAAATGAGTGGCTAATTCATCTTCTTGCTGAGGTTAAGAACACTTGTAATGAAATGTGATTATTGATTCTTTGTTTTTTCATCTTTTCTTCCATGGTTGTTCTATTGATTCTTGTTCTTACTGCATTAATGTGTGGCCTACGTTAATGTACATCTAAAAAGTCCGGTTTCACTCGAGAGAAGAAGAAATTGGAAAGTTGTGAATTAATAGGATATGATCCTTTTTTAGTTTGGGAAAATTGGGAATTGATTTACCTTCAGGATAGAAATATACCTGAAAGTCGTATTAGTCAATTTACGAATCGGTTTCGTATGGATAGAACATGAATTGCATTTAATCACAGAAATGTAGGTGGATGGTTCATGATTCTTAGGTGGGGTTAAATACGAGAGTTTTAATCCCTTGGCAATAATTCTTGACTAGCAACCGGAGGAAAAGGCTAACCAAATTATATCGATAATTAATTTCATTACATCTTCGTTTAACCTCAGCATGCTCACATTCATAGTCAGACTCACATTAGATAATTGTTTTAGACTTAGCATAATTATTAGAAATCAAAATATTAAACTCTTGGTTACACTGTTGTCTGCATTTTTAGAATTGAAATATAGTACACTTGAGCAGATTGCACTTCATCCCAGTCCCTGTGGGATCGATACTTGGCTTACTTAAGCCACTTTACTACTTGTTCGACCACGTGCACTTACGTGTAGTTATATACCCATATAACAAAGTCCGAACAAGTTTTTGGCGCCGTTGCCAGGGACTGGCAATTGGTGAATTTGTCTTAAGTGTTAATTTACTATATTTTTATTTTCTTTGTGTTGACAACTTGGTCTTAGCCTGTATTTTGCAGATTTAATCTCAGTTGATCACTGGCAAGAGACAAGGAGCTGGTGGACTCGTATTTGGAGCCAGAAAGATTATTTCATCGTCAGCGGAGAGAAGCTCTAGAAAGAAAGCTACAGTTGCTCAGACAGACAATCATGGAGCAACAACAGAATCCACCAGTAGTACGGGCAATGTTAGTGCCCGAAGAAGTAGCAGCTCGGCCGGTTCGCGAGGTGGCAATCCCTCATGCTAATAATGTCACATCTAGCATCCGCAAACCTGAGCCAGGAGGGAGGTTCGAACTTAAGCAGAATATGGTGCAATTGCTGCACACTAGCGGGCAGTTTACAGGTCTCCCTCATGAAGATCCACAGCAGCATCTCCGAAATTATTTGGAGATAAGTGACACTTATATCCCCGCTGGAGTGTCATCAGATTACGTCCGGCTTACATTATTCCCATTTTCACTATTGGGAGAAGCCAAGAGGTGGTTGAAAGC
Source organism: Datura wrightii (assembly GCA_035772735.1). Lineage (NCBI taxonomy): Eukaryota > Viridiplantae > Streptophyta > Magnoliopsida > Solanales > Solanaceae > Datura > Datura wrightii. The sequence continues at coordinate 37,949,201 of JASDFA010000027.1, forward strand.
TGAGCCACCTAATTCTATTTCTACGTGGGATGATCTTGCAAGGAAGTTCTTGATACGATTTTTTCCCTCTGGTAAAACAGCACGACTTAGAAGTGAAATTCTAAGTTTCAAACAGAGAGAGGGAGAGAATCTATATCAGGCTTGGGAGAGATTCAAGTCCATGTTGCGGGATTGTCCTCATCATCATCAGTCCAATGATGTGTTGGTGCACACTTTTATAGAGCGTTTGGAACCCCATACAAAAATATTGCTAGACTCAGCAGCTGGGGAACAAGCGCTGGAGAAAACTTATGAAGAGCTGTATACCTTGTTGAACCGTATTTCGTAGGGTAATCCGGAATGGAATGCTGATTCGTCAAGAGGAGGGACAAGGAAAGCAGCAGGAGTTCTAGAAGTGGATGGGTTTACAGCTATTGCTGCACAAATAGCTGCTTTACAGAATCAACCTAACACCCACTTCAGTAACATGACAATGAACCAGCCTCAAGCCCCAGTGAATGAAGTGCAACAGATTTGGTGTGAAGTGTGCGGGAGAAGTGAGCACTCAGATGAGTGTTGTGGAGCAAATCCGGACTCGGTGAACTTTGTGGGAAATATACAAAGGAACAACCACCAACAGTATGGCAACAGCTACAATTCCAATTGGAGGAATCACCCGAATTTCTCATGGGGTAGCAACAACCATCAGGGGAAAAGTTCGAGTCAGGGTGTGCAAAGGAACCAAGGAGGGCAACAGAATTATCAAGCACAATTCAGAAACAACAATGCACCTCCTCCACCACCATCACCCAGCATTGAGGAGATGTTCAAGACTATGATAGCTAATCAAGCTCAATTGCAGGCTGACTATGTGAAATTGGCAGCCGAAGTGAAAAACAACCAGTTAGCTACCAAGGCACTTGAATATCAATTTGGGCAATTTGCTGGAGCCCAAAACACCAGACCTAGAGGAGGACTTCCGAGCGACACAGATCCCAACCCCAAGCAGGTGAATGCGGTGACCACAAGGAGTGGTTTGCAGCTGAAAGAGGTGGAACCAGAAAGACCACCTCAACAATCGGGAGCAACAGAAGTCGAGAGGGAGCAAAGTGATGAGAGGGGGAAGACTAAGGAAGCGGAATCAGAAAGACCACCATCCCCGTTCCCTCAACGATTAAAGAAACACAAGGAGGAGGCGTGTTTCAAGAAATTCATGGAGGTGCTGAAACAGGTACATATTAACTTACCTCTTGTTGATGTTTTGCAGGGAGTGTCGAAATATGCCAAGTATATAAAGGACATCGTGGCAAACAAAAGTCGGTTGACTGAGTATGCTACGGTGGCTCTCACGGAGGAGTGCACTTCCCGAATACAAAACCGACTACCCACAAAGCTCAAAGACCGTAGGAGCTTTACTATACAGATTACTATTGGGCAGAGTATCCGAGATCATGGATTATGTGATTTGGGAGTGAGTATTAATTTGATGCCATCATTGGTATTCAAACAGCTAGGTCTAGGGAGTCCTAGACCCACAACAGTGATCTTGCAATTGGCAGATCAATCCTTAGACAGACCTGATGGCATTGTGGAGGACGTTCTGGTGCAAGTGGGCTCCCTGATCTTCCCGGTAGATTTCGTCGTGTTGGATTTTGAACCAGACGCGGAAGTCCCATTTATTTTGGGACGTCCTTTCTTGGCGACCGGGAAAGCGCTAATTGATGTAGCTGCAGGGCAGCTAACCATGCGAGCACATGATAAGATTGAGGTATTTGATATGTTTAAAGCCATGAAGCTGCCGGCAATACAAGAGGAGCTTTCAGCAATTAGTGTGGTTGAACCTGAAGGAAGTCGTCAGATTGTTGAATCTCAAGACCCACTGGAAAGTGTTGATGCACTCCGATCATTTTGGAGATAAAGACGCCCACGTGCTTCGACAGCTAAACATCACTCCACCATATGCGGACATCAGACGCACTTTGTGTGGAACCCGATCGATTGCTAGATGGAGCAGACACAAAGAGAGGGGCTACCATCAGACTTTGCCCTATTCACAGATGAACAGGGAAGCCAGAATATGGCTAAAGATCATCTGTTCCTGCCTAATCCCGGGGGTACATATGACGGATGTAACCCGGGATCGTGTATGTCTGGTGTACGCCCTGACGAAAGGGCTGGAGATCAACGTGGGGGTGGTGATTATCTCCGCCATGAAGAGAGCTCGGTAGCATCAGGGGCACAGATACGGATTTGGTGGGCTACTCTCCACCTTCCTGAGGGGCCTGGATGTCGAGGAAGAGGCCCTTGATTATATCCCGCAGATGGAGCGGCGGGCCTTAGATGTCACTAAAACTAAGGCTCCCGACACCACCCACGGGCCAGTGCTTACACTAGGCGAGCGACATGCTCGTGATGATCAGTACATGGCTCTCATGTACGGGATGCAGATGCTCCAGCTAAGGATAGACGGGAGGCCGGCAACAGAGGAGGAGCTGTGGCAGCTCGAGTTAGACTACCCTTTTGGCGAAAACGCCAGGGCTCTATGTCGAGTGGGGCCAGCATTTGTAATGCCCACGGATGATAATGTCCCCACGGACGAGGAGACAAGTCACACGTCGGGAGGACTCCGATGTGGAGTCCGATGATGACGATGGGGGTGATTTAGACATGGGAGATGAAGCAGCAGCACCTGATGAAGAAGTGGAGTACTTTGATTGATTAGGGAGTTCCACCACCCAATTTTTGTGCTATTTTAATTTTTTGTGAATACCGGGGACAGTGTTCGAGATAAGTGTGGGGTGGGAGTAGTTAGGTGCTGGTTATGCTGTTTTGTATGTCGTAATCTATTGTTGTGCTGTGAACAAAATTTTCTGACCCTGTGATTTTTGATTGTAAGTTGTTGTTCTATATTGTAAATATATGTGAAACTGTTGTGTGTTGCTGAATGTGCTATCTGATTTTGTACATATTTTTGTTATTGAAATGATCGATATTTTAAAATTTTTTTTTCACTTCTTGGGTTTCTCGGAGTTTGTTTTCGGTTCTTTTACCAAGAATGGTCCCATTGAACCAAAGTCCTAGTTAGCGACCGTTCCTTATGATGGATGGATGACGACCGTCTTAAGGGAAATGTAGTCGGTAGGAGTAGAATTTGTTTTTCTATTTATTTTTTTTCAGTTGTTTTTCTTTTGTGGGTCGCATCCCAAAACTTGTAGTTACTTTATGGTTGCGGAATTGTGGTTGCGTGTTGTACATGATATTTAAAATGCAAATGTGATTCGTATGAAAGCATGCAACTTTGTAAATATGTTGAGATACCTAGGCCATAGAGTTCGATTCAGTGTGATTGAGGCTTAATGTTTGAATTCCTGTAATTAGCTGATTCAAGAGTCTGTGAAGACATCTTGAATTGAGCATGTGCAATAAGTGTGAAGTGAGGTTTTGTTATTCCATGCTATTGTGAAGTGTCTAGAACTTGCCTGGTGTGTGTACAAAATGAAATGAAGGAGGTGTATTGTAGGAAAGGATGTAGGCATTTCTTTGTTTTTAACTGAAAGTTTCTATTTTTCATTCTCGTGCCCACCTTGATCGTATACCCTAGTCAGCCCGTTGAGCCTTTAGCCTATTATTTTTTTCTTTTGTCAAAAAGTGTAAACCGAGCTTAATCCCTTCTTTTCATTAGCCGTAAAGTCGATCCAAAACTCTTAAGCGCTTAAGAAGAGAAAATAATTTTCCCAAAGTGTCAAAAGAGTGAGAATGGTGAAAAGAAAAGTAAAGCAGAGAGATGGAAGGAAATAAAAGGTTGAAGGTGCACTTGTTATAAATAAACTATAATGAAGGTGTATGAATAATCTTTATTGTGGTGTCAAGTGTGCTTAATAAGATGGGCCAAACTAAAGAAAAACTTCAAGAATGGGAGGATGAAGAAAGAAACAATGTCCATGAGTTTGATGGGATGTGTTGAAAAAGCACTTAAGGATGCTAGTGGCTATTATTGGCTAGCCCAATATTTACTAGTTCCGTAGCTTCCATTACAACCCATTAAAGTCCTACGTGATCTTACATCACACTTCTTTATATTAGCGGAGTAGTACACTAAAGGCAAGCTTATGGGTCATGACATGATGCATGTGAATTCTTTTGGGAGAGAGAGCGAAATTGTGTTTATATGCCCCGACTTGAAATTGTGTGAGTTCATATGATCAAAAAGGGGAAAATTCTCTTGTATTGTGAGGGCACATGCTTGATGAGAGATTAATTTTCATGTCGGATGTCTTGATTAGCTGATTTGCATGAGTTTGCCAATATCGAGAGTCGATTCTTAAGTCTAGGAGGTCTTGATGTATTGAAGGTCATTTCATTGATAGGACCATGCATGTTTTCTTGATGATTTGCTGTATTGAATAATCGGTATGACCGTAACCTAAATTGTCGAACCAAAGTAGCGAGGGTGGGATGTAAATTGCATGAGGTGTAAGATTGTTGTTCGAGGACGAACAAGGATTTAACTGTGGGGTAAGTGATCTTGGGAAAATTTATATGCCCAAGTGATACTCAAAGGTGTCATTTTTGCCTTGTTTAGCTGTCAATGTTTATACATTCTCATGTAATTGGTAATAAAATGTGAATTTATACTAACCAACATGATTAACATTGTTTTGCAGGTAAAATGTAATTTCGAGAAGCTAAAATGCATGTTGGAAGAGATCGGGTTGGACTCGGATGTGAGCAAGTGACAAGGCATTGGAAAGCATAAAATAAAGGGGCTCCGCAATGGAGCCGTGTCACGCTGCCATCGCGGAGGCCTTCTGCCTGGAGAGGGAATTTTCAGCCTAATTCCAGTGAGGGTTCGCGATGGGTCCGTGGCACGGTGGCCTGGCTCCGCGTTGCAGGCCGTGCCACGTTGGGCCTTATTCCCTGGACCCCCAGTTTCCAGTGAGGGTCCGCGTCGGTGGCGTGTCACGGAGGCAGTGCTCCGCGATGCACTCCGTGACACGTTGCTTGTTATTCCGGGAAAAATTCCCACTAGTATAAATAGAACACTTAGGTTCATTTTTCAATATTCTAACTTGGTGGAGCAAGAACGTGGGTTACAGGCAGTTGAGGGGACGAAATTATCAGGGTTTTTTTCTCTCTTTCCTTCTCCTTGAATTCAATTGCTTGTATGTATAACACTCGTTTAATGATGTTTAATCCACAAATGAGTGGCTAATTCATCTTCTTGCTGAGGTTAAGAACACTTGTAATGAAATGTGATTATTGATTCTTTGTTTTTTCATCTTTTCTTCCATGGTTGTTCTATTGATTCTTGTTCTTACTGCATTAATGTGTGGCCTACGTTAATGTACATCTAAAAAGTCCGGTTTCACTCGAGAGAAGAAGAAATTGGAAAGTTGTGAATTAATAGGATATGATCCTTTTTTAGTTTGGGAAAATTGGGAATTGATTTACCTTCAGGATAGAAATATACCTGAAAGTCGTATTAGTCAATTTACGAATCGGTTTCGTATGGATAGAACATGAATTGCATTTAATCACAGAAATGTAGGTGGATGGTTCATGATTCTTAGGTGGGGTTAAATACGAGAGTTTTAATCCCTTGGCAATAATTCTTGACTAGCAACCGGAGGAAAAGGCTAACCAAATTATATCGATAATTAATTTCATTACATCTTCGTTTAACCTCAGCATGCTCACATTCATAGTCAGACTCACATTAGATAATTGTTTTAGACTTAGCATAATTATTAGAAATCAAAATATTAAACTCTTGGTTACACTGTTGTCTGCATTTTTAGAATTGAAATATAGTACACTTGAGCAGATTGCACTTCATCCCAGTCCCTGTGGGATCGATACTTGGCTTACTTAAGCCACTTTACTACTTTTTCGACCACGTGCACTTGCGTGTAGTTATATACCCATATAACAAAGTCCGAACACCGCACCGTTGGTGAGTCCTCATCTTTCGGGGACAAGGATTATTTCTTTTAGTTATATTTTCTTTCAGTTAGATTTAGAGTTAGCTGGGGGCTTCCAGTTGTGTTAAGCTTATGATTTAGTTTTTTTCATAAAAATGTTTTATTTTATTATTTCAAAGCTTCCGCTATGTACTTACTTAGAATGCCAGTGTTAGTATAGACCATGGGTTAACTTGGGGTTCCTTGTGACTCCAAGTACCGTGTCTTGTCCAGGGTATAGAATCGGGGTGTGACAAACTTGGTATCAGAGCACTAGGTTTAGAACATCCTAGGATGTTCGAAAGCCGCATCGAGTAGAGTCCTTTTCATAAGTGTGAAGCACGCCACACTTATGACGGGTAGGCTACGAGATGTTATTAAAAAAACTCCCTTTTGTTCATACTCTTTATCGTGCATTAAAATTCAAATCCAGAATCGTTCTCCTAACTCATGCTCTCTTTCATTTAAGTGAAATCATGCCTCCATGATGTGGTAACGGAAGAAGAGCCAATAACACTTACCGACCTGCCCCACCAGCTCCAGCAGCCCCTCAGGACGAATCAGTGTCCGCCGCAGAGTTCAGGGCAGCTATCTGATCGTGGGCTAAAATAGCATGCCCGAGTGATGCTTTATACCTTAATGTAGTCTTGTTTATCTAATTTATTTTATACATTTTCATGTAATTTTATATAAATGTGAATATATGTGCTAACCAACATGATTAGTCCTTGTTTTGTATTTTTCAATGATTTGGAGGAACTAATTTATAAGTTGGTGAAGGAAAGGAATGGAGTCAGAAGCAATCGGCGGAAGTCAGCAAGGAGTAGGCATGGCAAGCGAGCAGATGCGGCAGCAACGTGCCATGGCAGGCCAGCCCCACGCCAGCGCCGTGCCACGCCAGGCCAGCTGCGCGCTAGAGGAGTGTCAACGCGCTGCCCAAGCAGCGTGACACGCTGCCAACGCATCAAGAAGGCTGCCTAAGGTCGATTTTGGGTGATTTCCAGAGAGCCTTCGCGTTACCTCCGTGTCACGGAGGCAGTGCTCCGCGATACACTCCGTGGCATGGAGTCATTCCACGACAGGCTAAATTGTGCACGTTTCTCATTTATTATAAATAGGTCCCTTAGCTCCTAATTCCATTTTGTCACGATTTTATTCTGGAAAACTACCTAGGAGTGAAGGGAGAAGTGGGAGAACTCATCTAGGGTTTGGCAAATTCCCTTCTCATCTACCAAATTCATGTAAGTATGTTAGTTTAGTTGTATTTAGTGTAGTTTTACGAACATGAATGGCAAGAACCCTTCCTCTAGGGTTGAAGCCATGAATTATGATTGTGATTTTATGAAATTGTTTTGGAATTAAGTTATTGATTGTTGTTTTCGTCTTGCATTCTGGATTGTTGGTTGTTTTTATGATTGATCACCATGAAAACATATACGTTAGCTTGGGAAATTGCTTGAGAAAGAATTACCTAGGTCAGGACATGAGAATGTAAGGAGCATGTTTGTATCTCAAGATATAATTTCGTGTTAGGATAGAAATATACCTAACACCTTGCTTGGTTGATAAAACGGGGGTTATTATAGACCAACTTAGGATTATCACATCACCACTCGAAGAAGTAGTTGTGAGGCTAAGTTGAGTTAAATGGTTAGATGCACGAAAGTCCCTAATCGTTTCCCCGTAAACCACAACATAATTAATTGCCCGTGAACTAGAAATTAGCATTCTCACTCACAATGATGCAGTGGGGCTAGTTTGCCGTGTTTAGAGGCTCGATAGACCATGAACATGCAATTCTAATTATGTGGAACAACAAAATCGATAGTTTCATGCTTAACCCACTGCACATCGTAGTATCACATGATTATCTGGTTTTAACTCTATGTTGCTCCTAGAGTAAATTCAGGATATTTCGTTGACCAAAACTAGACTTAATTAAATCTCCCTCAAAAACTTCTATAACCAACACTTGAGAAAGTCAAGATCACACTTGAAATGGATAGTTAGAGGAATGGGTCCAGTCCCTATGGGTTCGACATTACGGTTCTCTAAAAGAGCCACTATATTACTTGCACGACCCATACACTTGCGGACGCGCGAATCGGGCACGTCACTATCTAGTTGCTCACATAGACAGTTTTCTAATCAGGTGAACCAGCAGGCGATTCCGGTCAACAACAATGGGTCCGCAACAGATGCTCGAGTTCGGAACTTCACTCGGATGAACCCTCCATTTTTTCATGGATCTAAGGTGGGAGAGGACCCACAAGAGTTTGTGGATGAGATTAGAAAGATCACCCAAATTATGGGTGTCAGTTCCTTGAAGAGTGCCGACTTGGCTGCCTACCAGCTGAAAGGGGTAGCCCAGATTTGGTACGAGTAGTGAAAGGAGGGGAGACCAGCGGGAGTAGGACTAGTGGAATGGGAGGAGTTCACTATAGCCTTCCTAGACAGATTCTTTCCTAGGGAGCTTAGGGAGGCTAAAGTGGCTGAATTCATGAATCTGGAACAAGGAAATCAGAAGGTGGAAGAGTATGAACTCGAGTACACCAGGTTGTCTAAATATGCTCTAGAGATAGTAGTCGAGCCAAGGGCTCGTATGCTGAAATTTGTTAATGGGGTGTTGAACTTGGTCCTCAAGTAATGCAGGACGACAATTCTTATTAAGGACACCGATCTCTCCATCCTCATAGTTCATGCACAACAAATTGAGGCAGAAAAATTAAAAGTCTTGGAGCAGGAGAATAAATAGGCAAGAACTGGATAGTTAGATTATGGCCACCAGAGATCTGCGATAGTAGCTGCCCACAGAAGCAGCGGTATTAGAGGGCTCCAACACCCATTTCAGCTAGTGCCCCTACTTTTTGGTCCCCAATGATCGGAGGGGTGGAGCATCTGGCTCACAATCCCAGAGTCATAGCGCCAGCAACCGCTACAGCTACCCAACTTGCCCTAAGTGTGGAAAGAACCATCTAGGAGAATGCCTTCAAGGTCGAGAGGGTTGTTTTGATTGTGGAAAACTTGGTTATCGGCTCAAAGAATGCCTGTTAGCAGGACAGGGGAGACCATAATCCATTGCTTCAGCAGCTCCAACAGGCCGACTAGCTCAGCATGCCAACAATTCAGGTACAGATGGAGGCTAGTGCCAAAACCGTTTTTATTCTTTTTCCTCTCATCAGATCAGGAGAGCTCACCTAACATAGTCACGGGTATGTTACACCTTTTTCATCTAGATGTGTATTCCATACTAGATCCAGGAGCCACCTTTTTATTCGTGACTCTCTATACAGCAGTCTAGTTCGATATCAGTCCAGAGGTCCTCTTAGAACCATTCTCAATCTCCACCCCAGTTGCCGAGTTAGTTAGAGCCAGCTGGGTGTATAGAACTGCCCAGTCTCAATCTTCAATAAGTCATTCCAGCTGATCTTGTAGAGTTAGACATGGTTGACTTTGACCTCATTCTTGGCATGGATTGGTTACACTCTGGTTATGCCTCAATCGACTACAAAACTAGGGTCATCAGGTTTTAGTTCCCTAATAAGCCAGCTTTAGAGTAAAAAGGCAGTAGTTCAGCGCCTAAGGGTCAGTTTATTTCCTACCTTAAGGATAGAAAGCTTATTTCCAAAGGGTTTATTTATCATCTGGTTCGGGTCAAAGATTCCAGCTCTGAGACACCGACTATATAGTCAGTCCCTGTTGTCAGCGAGCTCCCTGATGTGTTTCCCAAGTATCTTCTTGGAGTCCTTCCTAAGCGAGAAATAGACTTCGGCATAGACCTTCTTTCAAACACTCAGCCCATCTCCATCCCTCCTTACAGAATGGCTCCAGCTGAGCTTAAGGATTTGAAGGAGCAGCTAAAAGACCTTCTTGATAAAGGTTTTATCAGACCTAACATCTCTCCGTGGGGTGCTCCAGTACTATTCATGTGAAATAAAGACGGTACCCTCAAAATGTGCATCGATTACTATCAGTTGAACAAGGTTACAGTCAAGAACAGGTATCCCCTACCCAGGATTGACAACTTGTTCGATCATGTTTAGGGAGCCAGTTGTTTCTCCAACATAGATCTCAGGTCGGGTATCATCAACTAAGAGTCAAAGAGTGTGACATACTGAAAACAACTTTCAGAACTCAGTATGCTCACTATGAATTTGTGGTTATGTCCTTTGGACTGACTAATGTACCCACAACTTTCATGGACTTGATGAACAAAGTCTTCAAGCAGTATCTTGATATGTTCTTTATTGTATTTATCGAAGACATTCTAGTATACTCCAAAGATGAGGAATAACATGCTAATCACCTGAGGATAGTGCTTCAGACGCTCAGAGACTGCCAGTTGTTCGCAAAATTCGGCAAATGCCAATTCTAGTTGAAGTCCGTGACTTTTCTTGGTCAATTAGTCTTGGGTGAGGGTATTAAGGTAAATCCTTAAAAGATAGCAGTATTGAAAGACTGGCCCAGACCTACCTCCCCAACCAAAATTAGAAGTTTCTTGGGTCTAGCCAGTTGTTACCGACATTTTGTGCAAGGTTTTTCATCAATAGCATCCCCTCTAACTAGGCTGACTCAGAAGAAGGTGAAATTTCAGTGGTCAAATGCATGTGAGAAGATTTTCCAGGAGTTGAAAACTCGACTCACTACCACTCCAGTTTTGACCTTACCAAAAGGAACAAATGGGTTTTTAGTGTATTGTGATGTTTCCAGAGTTGTGCGTTTTGATGAAGGGGGGGTAAGGTGATAGCCTACACCTCCATACAACTCAAGGTTCATGAAAAGAACTATCTGACTCATGACTTGGAGCTAGTAGCAGTGGTGCTTGCATTAAAAATATGGAGGCACTACCTTTACAGGGCTCACGCGGATGTTTTCACCGATCATAAGAGCCTTCAATATGTGTTCAGTAAGAAAGATCTTAATCTTCATCACTACTGAAGGACTATGACATGAGCGTGTTGTATCACCCAAAAAAAGCCAATGTGGTGGCTGATACCCTAAGAAGGATGTCTATGGGGAGTGTGGCTCATGTTGAAGAACGCAAAAAGGAACTGGCAAAGGATATCCACAGGTTAGCTCGGTTGGGAGTACAATTGGTTGATACAGCTGAGGGCAGAGTAGTGGTGCAAAGTAGATCAGATTCCTCATTGGTAGTTGAGGTTAAGTCAAGGCAGGATAAAGATCCCATACTACTTAAACTGAAGGAGGCGGTTCTCATAAACGAAGTGGAGGCTTTCTCCCAAGGGGAAGATGGTGTACTCCGTTACCAGGATAGGTTGTGTACACGTGATGTTGGTGATTTGAGACATCATATACTGGCTGAAGCACACTGTTTGAGATATTCCATCCACCCAGGTGCTACTAAAATGTACCATAATTTACAGGATATTTACTGGTGGAATGACATGAAGAGAGACATCGCAGAATTTGTAGCTAAGTGCCCGAACTGCCAGCAGGTCAAAGTAGAACACCAGAGACCGGGAGGTATGACTCAGGATATCAGCATACCCATATGGAAGTGAGAAAAAGTAAATATGGATTTTATTACGGGTCTACCTCGGACTCGTCGGCAGCACGATTCAATCTGGGTGATAGTAGACTGGATGACTAAGTCAGCACACTTCCTCCCAATTAAAAGTACAGATTCAACTGAGTATTATGCTAGGCTTTATATCCGGTATTTGGTCCGACTTCATAGGGTTCCATTGTCCATTATTTCAAATAGAGGCACCTAGTTCACCTCTTATTTCTGGAAGTCATTTCAGAACGGACTCGGTACCTAGGTCAAGCTCATACAACTTTTCACCCGCAGATAGATGGACAAGCTGATCGGACTATACATACTTTATAAGATATGCTGAGAGTGTGTGTGATCGATTTCAAGGGAAGTTGGGATGATCATCTACCTCTCATCGAGTTTACATACAACAACAGCTACCACTCCAGTATCCAGATGGCCCTGTTTGAGGCATTGTATGGTAGGAGGTATAGATCTCCTATCAGGTGGTTTGATGGTGGTGAAGCTACTCTAATCGGGCCAGACTCAGTCCATGAAGTTATGAAGAAAGTACAACTCATCTGAGAAAGGTTGAAAACAACTCAGAACCGTCAAAAATCTTATGCCAATGTGAGGAGAAGAGAATTAGAATTTGCAGTGGATAACTGGGTTTATCTAAAAATTTCACCCATTAAAGGGGTGATGAGATTTGGGAAGAAAGGAAAACTCAGTCCGAGATATATGGGACCCTATAGAATTTTGAAGGGAATTGGCAGTGTGGCATATGAGTTAGAACTATCTACAGAGTTAGCATTGGTGCACCCAGTCTTCCATGTGTCACTATTAAAGAAGTGCATCGGTGATCCAACTTTAGTTGTGCCACTAGATAGAGTGGAAATAAAAGGCAGTCTCTCTTATGAAGAGGTCCCAGTTTAGATCCTTGACCATTAGGTTCGTATGTTGAGAAATAAGGAAGTCGCTTCAGGGAAAGTTTTGTGGAGGAACCAACTAGTTGAGGGAGCCACATGGGAAGCAGGAGAAGACATGATGGCCAGATACCCTTAGTTATTCCCTTCCAGTTCAGTTCCGACATAAGGTACTAAATTCCTCCTCAGTACTCTATTCAGTTTCGTACTCATCAGCTCTATTTAGATTTTCTATGTGCATTCTAGTTGCATCAGCTCTGTTAGTACGGTTAAGTCAGCTCGGGGTCAGTTACTCCTTCAGAAACCAGTCCATAGTCTCAGTCTAGGAATTTCAGCTCTTTTTCTAGTTGTCCAGCAATTTTAGTCTTCATTCAAGGACGAACAATCCCAAGGGGGAGATATTGTAACACCCCAAAACTTTCCTAGACAAGACTCAGACTTTGTAAGAAAAATCTAGAAGGAAACCAAAGTTTGTCTTAGAAGGATTGAGGCAATGATTCGTGGTCAGCTCTAACGACTCATTGTATTAGTCGTGGTAAGCCTTGCATGGTCAGTCGAGAACCCACGGGACAAGGAACTACCCGTTATGGGAAATAGCGAGTCATCCTGTCACTTGTTGGTTCCTTAGCTCAGAATCCCCTTTCCAGGACCCCATGACTCAACCTATGAGTAGTCGTAAGAAATGACTCATGATGTGAGTCATCAGTTGGGGTTTCGAAAAACCTTTTTTAGTAACAATCGATGGTAACAATGACCCGTTTTATCACTCAACGAGTCATTGTGTACACTATGGTGTCAAGACCCAAGATTTCCTTCAGTGTTTCTAGTAGACAGGACGGGAGGTGACAATGACTCGTGGTCCCACCCAATAAGTCGTTGTGTCACCCATCGCCAGACTCTTCAGGTTTCCTTGTCCAGTGGCCATGGGAGGAACCAATGACTCCTTGATTCAACCAAGGAGTCATGGTGACCCCCATTGCCAGATTCAGCGTTTTCTAGTCCCAGGCAGTGGGACCAATGAAAGGTCCCAACAAGTCATGGTCATAACCAATGACTCGTTGAGTGATCAGTTGGGACCCTATCAGCCAATTTTTAGATTTTATTTCCAGGGTTATTTTTGTAATTTTCCACCTATTAGTACCTAAACTATATCGTTTAAGTTTAAATTAAGAGGATTGAGTAGTATTAAACAGTTCTTTTCCCTCATTCCCTACTTAGACCTTCAGACTGCAATCGTAAAATTCTCTCAAGAGCTTGCAGAGCAAGAACTAGGGTAGTCCACTTCTCTTCAGATTCTCAAGGGATTTCTTCAGATTTCTTTATCAGGCATGTGGGAATTCAACAATGGTATAGTTCTTCCGTTGTGTCCCTAAAACCTTGTCTAATTTCTTCTCTATTAGTTATAGTCCTGTAGTTTCGAAATGCGAAAAGTTTTCAGACAGATTTCTTTATGGATTCAAAGGGAATATTTATCATGATTTTAGATTTCTTATTTATTCCCTATTTTTAGAAATTGTGAAAGTGTTACACCCCGTAAATTTTAAATGAATAAAATAGTCTAATGGCATGTTGGTTAAGGGATTTGAAAAAAAAATGAATAAATAGCAAAGTCGGCCTTTTCCACTTTCATCTATAAAAAACCAAAGAAAACAGAGGGTAGCCATTTTTAAGGCAAACCCACGACAATATACATAATTTCCTTCCAATTATGCGACGAAACGCGGTCTAAACTCTGTTCCGGCTTAGATACAGAGGTATAAAGCTGCAGAGAGCAATCCTACGGACTTGGTTTCGTGAAATTTGGTCGGCGAAAAGTCGTGCTCTGAGGTAAATTAAATAGAATTGCTTTAAATTAGTACCAATGTGTTCCTAGCGTTGCAGTGAGCATTTATCCCTTCTGGACTATCGAGAAATAACGAGTTTTCGACTGTTTTCCGAAAGGTTAAAGTTTGGGATAAATATATATCCAAAGTGATAATTTCTCCCGGATATTAATGTATTTAGTTCTAATTGATATGTATATGAATGTAGTTGGGAGAAACAGCAGAAGTACCGACGAAAATCACATCGGTCAGTCGGGTACTCAGAAACCAGGTATGTGAAGTTGTTCTTCGGCAAGTTAGTAAGTTTTAGCTTTGTGAATCATAGTAAACTCCGTATTTGAAACTCTTGGAGTTGAATGTTGAGAATTGAATAAGTTTAGTAAATTCTGGTTTGCGTTGCCGTATCGTATTTTAGTCCGAAAGATAGAAAAGCATGAGCCAAAGGGCGAGTTAGCATTCCAGATTCAGTATAGCTTATTGTATGACTAGCAAGCATGTTATAGAATAAAAAGAAACAGATTTTCAGAATATAAGCTAGTAAAGTAAAACCAGATAGACAGGCAGTTTCATGGCTACAGACTAGCAATTCAAACAGACAAGATATTGGCTACAGATTAGCCATTCAGACAGATAGTACCCTGGCTACAGATTAGCCAACAGTTAAAGAAAGATCTCAGAATCAGTATAATCAGTAAAGAATCAGTTTAGTACAGAAACAAATCAGAATAAGAAATCAGATTTCAGATAGTCTTTTTCAGTTATACATGCTTGCTATTTATATGTGCTATTTGTTTGTTGAGACTTGTTGTGGCGTGAGGGCCCCTTATTGAATGTCCTTGCCGCCCCTGGGTTGGTAATCGTGACGCCCACTGAGCGGGTGGGTTTTACGTCACTCCGAGGGGTGGCATGCCGTCCCCAGCTTGGACGAAGGTGGGATGAAGCTTTTCCCATAGCAGTCTAATCAGCATTATAGGTGCAGCTCCAGTTTCAGATAACCCTGTTGAGTTTTGTGTCCAGGGAACCAGACCCTATCTGTTACTGTCTGTAAATTTATTTATTATAGGTGTAGCTCCGGTTTCAGATAGCCCTGTTGAGTTTGTGTCCGGGGATCCAGACCCTATTTGTTACTGTCTACACAGGAGTCCTCTGGACCCAGACACGGTTACTTATATCAGAGGCTACGGCCCGAACCGAAGACCTAGGGGGCCGGTAGAGAAGCTCCGAAGTGAGTAGATGAGTGGAGTGACTTATTTTTGGTTGGTTTTAACCCGGGTAGGGGTATATAGATTGTTTACTTGCTTGGTGCCATCCGACTTATGGGGGTTGGTATTGGCTCTTGCTTGCTACTTGCATATTTATTTATATGTTATATACTAGCTACTAGACAGTAGGCCGCCGCGTTTACAGGTACGCCTCCGCCTTATCAGTACAGAAAGCATGATTCAGTTTTTACCAGTTCCTTCATATTCAGTTATCTCCTGCCATAAAAATTTGCTAGATATGCTATTTATATTCAGTTGTTCAGCTATATTATTTCAGTTGCTTTGCATACTCAGTACCAGCGGTACTGACGCCCAGTGGGGCGCCGTATTACTTGCCTGCAGGTACTCATAGACGATGAGGCGATCCCTCATGATTCTAGTCAGCTATTGAGTCATCAGCTTCTGTCATCCGGAGTCTGATTCCCAGAGGTGTAGCTCCTTTTCTTTTGTTGTACAGTATGGGTAGGTCGGGGCCCTGTCCTGATCATTTCCATTATTTTCTTACAGTATTCGTAGAGGCTTGCAGATTGTATATATTATCTCCTTGTGGTCAGTTGGGTCGGTCGTGTGAGACCGTGCAGTTGTATAGCTGTTTGGTATCTCTATTTTTATGCTGGCCGCGTGGGGCCATGGTTTGATAGTAGTGGTGACCTTGCCAATCACGTAGCTGTTCAGTATTCCCTTTGTTGAGTCTCAAATGACTAGACATCATGGTGGCCTTGTCGGCCTGCGTAGGTTCCTTGTTATGAGTATGTTTCTGGTTAGCTGTTAGTACAGGTACAGGTGGCTATAGGCCAGTTGGCCGGAGGCTGTGTTTACAGCCGCTATATAGCTGGTTCGTTTCTTGAAATAGAGCCAGAGTAGCAGGCACTAGGTGCCCGTCATACCCCCCAAGGTGGGGTGTGACAAACTTGGTATCAGAGCAGGTCGTGTCCCAGGGAGTCTGCGAGCCGTGCTAAGTAGAGTCTTGTCTATGGATGTGTTGTGCACCACATACTATAGGCAGGCGGCTGTGAGGCATGATAGGATGGTCACTCTTCTTGCTCAGTCAGTCATGCTATAGAGCAGTACAGTATGGGGTTGAGTCCCTAAAACTTATTGTATTCTTTGTCTACAGATAAGAATGGCAGATCCGCGACACCCTGCCACAGGCAGAAGACTAGATACAGCAGTAGGAGAAGGCACCAGCAGGATGCCTCAGCTTCAGTTAGAGTCAGCCCGATCTGAGGGCGATATAGAGGGTTCATCACAGCCCTCTCAGCAGTCCCCCTCACATCAGGAGTCGTTGGGCACTACACCGCCCCCGATAGCTCCTGTGCCTTCACCATCAGATCAGGAGGTTCGTAGCGCTGTAGTTATGTTGGCACAAATGATGGCCACACAGCGCCAGTCAGTGCCACCTATAGCAGCAGAGCCTTCAGGTAGGTCAGGCAGTTCCAGAGTCCGGGAATTTTTGGCACTGGGTCCCCCGCAGTTTACAGGGTCAGATCAGGCAGAGGACCCCCAGGACTTTCTAGATCAGATGCAGAGGATATTCTGAGTTATGCATGTGACCCCTTCAGAGTTTGTTGAGCTGGCAGTGTTCCGGTTACGGGATATAGCTATATTGTGGTACGAGAGTTGGGAAAGGTCCCGAGGGAGAGATGTTACCCCTCCGACCTGGACCAGCTTCTCGGAGGCCTTTCTAGATCATTATTTGCCACGAGAGATCCGACAGGCTCGGATGGACCAGTTTCTGTATCTAGAGCAGGGGGCGAGGAGTGTACGTGAGTATGCTTTACAGTTTGACTCCTTAGCCCGTTATGCTCCAGCATTTGTTGATACCATGCCAGCGAGAGTTCACAGATTTATCATGGGTCTGAATCGGGAGTATACTGAGGCATGTATGACGGCGACGTTGCGAGAGGATATGGACATTGCCCGAGGACAGGCTTTTGCTTAGACCATAGAGGGTCTTAGACAGCGGCAGCAGAGTAGTAGATAGACCAGTCAGGAACAGCGCCGCAGAGACAGACCAGATGACATACAAAGGGAAGCTCAGAGAGGACCCAAGCCTCGACTATCAGATAGACCCCCTAGACCCCCACCTCCACCACAGCAGCAACAGCGAGGTAGATATGTTCGTAGAGGGCAGTCAGAGCCCAGTGGCAGTTCTAGAACAGTAGAATCTCCGCAGCAGAGAAAGGGAGAGCAGAGTAGACTTGCACCTTCACCCTGCTCTTATTGCAATTGACCACACTCCGGAGCTTGTAGATATGGATTCTCTGGGTGTCATAGTTGCGGTCAGGAGGGGCATCGGATGAGAGATTGTCCGACCAGAGGTCAGGGGAGTAGAGACAGTCAGGACAGGGGATCCGCAGGGCCACAGACTCCAGCAGCCCCAGCAGGGCGTGGGCCTTCAGGTCCAGTAGGCAGAGGCCGAGGTAAACCAGGAGCTTCTAGCTCAGGTATGGGCTCAAGCCGTACTTATGCACTACCAGGGAGACACGACTTAGAGGCGTCGCCAGATGTAGTGACAGGTACGATGACTATCTGTTCATGCCCTATTTACGTATTGATTGATCCAGGATCCACTCTGTCATATATTACCCCATTTGTGGCACGAAAGTTCAATATTGCACTAGAATTATTGCAGCAGCCCTTTTCAGTATCCACGCCCGTCGTTGACTCTATTGTAGCTAGCAGAATTTATCGAGGCTGTACAATAGAGGTTGCTGACCGTCAAACCACAGTAGATCTGGTCGAGTTAGAAATGATAGACTTCGATGCCATAATGGGTATGGATTGGCTAGTGCCGTGCTTTGCTAATGTTGAATGTTGGACCAAGATGGTTCGATTCCACTTTCTAGGAGAGGCAGTGCGGGAGTGGAAAGGCAGCACAACTACGCCAAAAGGTAGGTTTATTTCCTACCTTCAGGCAAGGAAATTGATAACTAAGGGATGTATTTACCACCTAGTCAGAGTTCAGGATGTTCGGGCAGAATCTCCGACACTCCAGTCTATTCCGGTGGTGAACGAGTTCCCTGATGTGTTTCCAGATGAGTTACCTGGTCTTCCCCCAGAAAGGGAAATAGATTTTGCTATTGATTTGTTACCAAGTACTCAGCCTATATCAATTCCTCCCTACTGTATGGCTCCTGCAGAACTCAGAGAATTAAAGGAGCAGCTGAAAGATTTGCTAGACAAAGGTTTCATCAGGCCGAGTACTTCACCATGGGGTGCGCCAGTTTTATTTGTGAAAAAGAAAGACGACTCACTCCGTATGTGCATAGATTATTGGCAGCTGAATAAAGTTACAGTAAAGAACAAGTACCTGCTTCCTAGAATAGATGATTTATTTGATCAATTACAAGGAGCCAAATACTTCTCTAAGATTGACTTGCGGTCCGAATATCATCAGGTTCGGGTACGTGAAAGAGATATTCCTAAAACGGCTTTCAGGACCCGATATTGACACTTTGAATTCTTAGTTATGTCCTTTGGGTTAACGAATGCCCCAACAATATTCATGGACCTGATGAACAATATTTTCAGACTATACCTGGACATGTTCGTGATAGTGTTTATTGATGATATTCTGGTGTATTCTCGCTCTGAAGTAGATCACCGGACTCATTTACAGACAGTGCTCCAGATTCTCAGGGACCGCCAATTATATGCTAAGTTCTCCAAGTGCGAATTCTAGCTGAATTCAGTAGCCTTCTTGGGGCATATTGTGTCGGATGCTGGTATACAGGTTGACACGCAGAAGATAGCAGTAGTTAAATCATGGCCTAGGCCTACCATTTCGACTGAGGTCCGTAGGTTTCTGGAATTAGCAGGTTATTACAGGAGGTTTGTTGAGGGATTCTCTACTGTAGTGGCACCTCTGACTAAACTGACGCAGAAAGCAGCGAAGTTTCAGTGGACAGAGGCATGTGAGCAGAGCTTCCAGGAGTTAAAAGACAGATTAACTTCTGCCCCAGTGCTAGCATTGCCGGAAGGTACAGAGGGTTATTCAATGTATTGCGACGCATCAGGTGTTGGGTTAGGTTGTGTGTTGATGCAGCATGGTAAAGTGATTGCATATGCTTCCAGACAGCTGAGGAAACACGAAAAGAATTACCCTACCCACGACCTGGAGTTAGCCGCAGTAATCCACGCCTTGAAAATATGGAGACATTACTTGTATGGCGTCCATGTTGATATTTTTACAGATCACAAGAGCCTACAGTAGATCTTCACTCAGAGGGAGTTGAATCTGCGACAACGTTGCTGATTGGAGCTGTTAAAGGATTATGAAGTGAATATTCTGTACCACCCAGGAAAAGCCAATGTTGTTGCAGATGCTCTCAGTCGTAAGTCCATGGGGAGTTTGGCGTATTTGCAGCCCGAGCAGCGGGAATTGGTTAGGGAGATTCATCAGTTAGCTAGCCTAGCCGTTCATGTAGCAGAAACAGAGGACGATAGAGCGGTAATTCAGAACACCGCCGTGTCATCATTAGTTGTAGAAGTGGAAGAACGGCAATATGAGGATCCTGACTTGATCCAGCTCAAAGACAGGATCCAGCAGGGTAAAGCACCAGATTTTCAGATAACTGAGGATGGAGTGCTACGCTGTAAAGGCCGTCTATGTGTTCCAGATGTTTCAAGCCTCCGCCAGCAGATTATGAACGAAGTACATTGCGCCCGCTATTCTCTCCACCCTGGCGCGACAAAAATGTACCATGATATCAAAGAAAACTACTGGTGGCCAGGTATGAAAAGAGAAATTTCTGAATTTGTAGCCCAGTGTCCTAACTGCCAACAGGTGAAAGCAGAACATCAGAAACCAGGCGGTTTGACTCAGGATATAGCTGTGCCTCTCTGGAAATGGGAAGCTATAAATATGAATTTTGTGGCAGGATTACCCCGTACTAGACACAAACATGACTCTATATGGGTGATAGTTGACAGATTGACCAAATCAGCTCATTTCCTGCCAGTGAGAACTACCTTCTCGGCCGAAGATTATGCTGAGTTGTATATCCGAGAGATAGTCAGATTGCACGGAGTGCCAGTATCCATTATTTCAGACAGAGGAGCACAGTTTACGGCTAGATTTTGGCAGTCGTTTCAGAGAGGTCTGGGAACGCAGATTAATTTGAGCATAACATTCCACCCTCAGACACATGGACAGGCTGAGCGCACTATTCAGACGCTCGAGGACATGCTGCGAGCGTGTGTGCTAGATGTTGGAGGTAGCTGGGAAGAACATTTGCCGTTAATTGAATTTGCCTATAATAATAGCTATCACTCGGCTATTCAGATGGCGCCTTTCGAGGCTTTATACGGGCGAAAATGCAGATCGCCGGTTGGCTGGTTTGAAATAGGAGAATCAGCATTGATTGGGCCAGACATCATTCAACAGTCAGAGGAGAAGGTAAAGCTTATTAGAGAACGCCTACTGACTGCACAGAGCCGCCAGAAATCATATGCTGATGTGTGGCGCAGAGACTTGGAATTTGATGTAAATGACTGGGTATTTCTGAAAGTATCTCCGATGAAAGGGGTGATGAGATTCGGAAAGAAAGGTAAGCTCAGTCCGAGGTTTGTTGGGCCTTATCAGATTCGTCGAAGGATAGGCCGAGTAGGATATGAGTTGAACTTGCCTCCAGAATTGGAATCCGTTCATCCGGTCTTTCATGTGTCTATGCTGAGGAAATGCATAGGAGACCCATCCAGAGCAGTCCTAGTCCAGGATATCTAGGTTACAGGAGAGCTGGCCTACGAAGAGGTTCCAGTAGCCATCTTAGACAGACAGATTCATAGATTAAGAACTAAAGATATTGCGTCTGTCAAGGTATTGTGGCGTAACAGAAACCGAGAGGAGATGACGTGGGAGGCGGAGGAAGATATGAAAGCTAGATATCCTCACTTATTCCAGGCCTAGTCAGGCGACAGGTATGTCCGTATTATTACTTATGCAATACCTTCGGTTGTGTATGTATAAATGAAAAAGATTGATGTTTAGCTATCCAGTGAATCTTAAAGTATTATGTACAGTACCTGTATTGGACTTTTCTACGTTTCAGGTTTTGAGATAGTCCATATTGCAGGGGAAACTCTGCCGAAATTTTTCTAAGTAGTAAGTTGAGAAGTCCTCTAGATAGCAGTTTCCATTCGAGGACGAATGTTCTTAAGGGGGGGAGGATGTTACACCCCGTAAATTTTAAATGAATAAAATAGTCTAATGGCATGTTGGTTAAGGGATTTAAAAAAAATAAATAAATAGCAAAGTCGGCCTTTGCCACTTTCATCCATAAAAAACCAAAGAAAATAGAGGGTAGCCATTTTTAAGGCAAACCCACGACAATATACATAATTTCCTTCCAATTATGCGATGAAACGCGGTCTAAACTCTGTTCCGGCTTAGATACAGAGGTATAAAGCTGCAGAGAGCAATCCTACGGAGTTGGTTTCATGAAATTTGGTCGGCGAAATGTCGTGCTACCGAGGTAAAGTAAATAGAATTGCTTTAAATTAGTACCAATGTGTTTCTAGCATTGCATTGAGCATTTATCCCTTCTGGACTATCGATAAATAATGAGTTTTCGACCGTTTTCCGAAAGGTTAAAGTTTGGGATAAATATATATCAAAAGTGATAATTTCTACCGGATATTAATGTATTTAGTTCTAATTGATATGTATATGAATGTAGTTGGGAGAAACAGCAGAAGTACCGACGGAAATCACATCGGTCAGTTGGGTACTCAGAAACCAGGTATGTGAAGTTGTTCTTCGGCAAGTTAGTAAGTTTTATCTTTGTGAATCATAGTAAACTCCGTATTTGAAACTCTCGGAGTTGAATCTTGAGAATTGAATAAGTTTAGCAAATTCTGGTTTGCGTTGCCATATCGTATTTTAGTCCGAAAGATAGAAAAGCATGCGCCAAAGGGCGAGTTAGCATTTCAGATTCAGTATAGCTTATTGTATGACTAGAAAGCATGTTATAGAATAAAAAGAAATAGATTTTCAGAATATAATCTAGTAAAGTAAAACTAGATAGACAGGAAGTTTCATGTCTACAGACTAGCCATTCAAACAGACAAGATATTGGCTACAGATTAGCCATTCAGACAGATAGTACCCTGGCTACAGATTAGCCAACAGTTAAAGAAAGATCTCAGAATTAGTATAATCAGTAAAGAATCAGTTTAGTACAGAAACAGATCAAAATAAGAAATTAGATTTCAGATAGTCTTTTTCAGTTATACATGCTTGCTATTTATATGTGCTATTTGTTTGTTGAGACTTGTTGTGGCGTGAGGGCCCCTTATTGAGCGTCCTTGCCGCCCCTGGGTTGGTAATCGTGTCGCCCACTGAGCGGGTGGGTTTTACGTCACTCCGAGGGGTGGCATGCCGTCCCCAGCTTGGACGAAGGTGGGATGAAGCTTTCCCCATAGCAGTCTGATCAACATTACAGGTGCAGCTCCGGTTTCAGATAACCCTGTTGAGTTTGTGTCCGGGGATCCAAACCCTATTTGTTACTGTCTACACAGGAGTCCTCCGGACCCAGACATGGTTGCTTATATCGGAGGCTATGGCCCGAACGGGAGACCCAGGGGGCCGGTAGAGGAGCTCCGAAGTGAGTAGATGAGTGGAGTGACTTATTTTTGGTTGGTTTTGACCCAGGTAGGGGTATATAGATTGTTTGCTTGCTTGGTGCCATCCGACTTATGACGGTTGGTATTGGCTCTTGCCTGCTACTTGCATATTTATTTATATGTTATATACTAGCTACTAGACAGTAGGCCTTCGCATTTACAGGTAAGCCTCTGCCTTATCAGTACATAAAGCATGATTCAGTTTTTACCAGTTCCTTCGTATTCAGTTATCTCCTGCCATACAAATTTGCTAGATATGCTATTTATATTCAGTTGTTCAACTATATTATTTTAGTTGCTTTGCATACTCAGTACCAGCGGTACTGACGCCCAGTGGGGCACTATATTACTTGCCTGCAGGTACTCATAGATGAGGAGGCGATCCCTCGTGATTCCAGTCAGCTATTGAGTCATCAGCTCCTGTCATCCGGAGTCTGATTCCCAGAGGTGTAGCTCCTTTTCTTTTGTTGTACAGTATGGGTAGGTCGGGGCCCTGTCCCGATCATTTCCATTATTTTCTTCCAGTATTCGTAGAGGCTTGCAGATTGAATATATTATCTCCCTGTGGTCAGTTGGGCCGGTCGTGTGAGGCCGTGCAGTTGTATAGCTATTTAGTATCTCTGTTTTTATGCTGGCCGCGTGGGGCCATGGTTTGATAGTAGTGGTGACCTTGCCAGTCACGTAGCTGTTCAGTATTCCCTTTGTTGAGTCTCAGATGACTAGACAGCATGGTGGCCTTGTCAGCCCGCATATGTTCCTTGTTATGAGTATGTTTCTGGTTAGCTGTTAATACAGGTACAGGTGGCTATAGGCCAATTGGCCGGAGGCTGTGTTTACAGCCGCTATATAGCCGGTTCGTTTCTTGAAATAGAGCCAGAGTAGCAGGCACCAGGTGCCCATCATACCCCCCAAGGTGGGGTGTGATAGAAAGATTGCAGCTAGTAGCATAATTCAGCCCTAGTCACTACTCAGTAGAAATTAGAAACTTGTGGGTTGAAATAGTTTTCCCTGTAGAGTGGTTCTATTAGTTTTGGGATGCACGTGTATTTAATTTATCTTAAAATCTTAGTCAGAATCATGTTAGTGTAGTCTCAGTCAATTTTTTTACAACCTCAGTGTTGTCCAGAAAAAAATGTCAGCTGATTGGTTTGATTGTAGTTAATCCTTGAGGTGTCCGTGATACCTCCCAATTATAAGAATTAGATTCAATATCAGATTTTAGTGGTTCTCTAGGAGGTCATGACACTTTCAGATAAGCAACTCTGACCAGCTTTAGGACCCCAGTTTCAGATTACAGTTTGTTCTCTATATGGTTATGACGCTTCCAGATAAGCAGCTCTGACCAGTCTTAGAACACTAGTTACAGAATCTAGTCCAATAAGACTCTCAGGGTACTTCCAGATAGGTATCCCTAACTTAGTCTTGGGCCCCAGTTTCGAGCTATCAACTCAGTAGTCATTCTTGGACTATCCAGTGGGAGTAGGACTTTAGCACCGAGCGGACCGGGGTCCCAGGTTTCCAGAACTATGTTGCCACCATAGGTTATATTTTTATTGGCCTCATGTCCCCAAACCTGTGACCACTCAGTTATGCCTTTATACGCTGGAAGGTGTATTGGGTCCTACCGGTGGGGTGTATACATCAGACTCTACGGCTAGCCCACGTGGTTATATGTCAGTTATAGACTCTCCCACTAGTCAGTTCAAATCAGCTCAGTACAATATTTCAGATTAGTATCTTAGATTCAGAGCATGTCTTTGACTACCAAACAGGGTCATTTTGACCATCTCTACATATCTCAGTTTATCCAGTTATAGTATTTTAGATGGTCATTGCATGTCTTTACAATTCAATTGTTTTTATTCTCCGTGTTTGGTTTCTCTCACTTACTTAGTACATTCAAAGTACTGATGCATACCTTTTATGCTGTATCAGTTTATGATACAGCTGCAGGTTCTCAGTCCCAGCCCCATTAGTAGATCACCTTTAGGAGTTCCCAACTGCATTTTTGGTGAGTCCTCATCTTTCGGGGATGAGGATTATTTCTTTCAGTTAGATTTAGAGTTAGATGGGGGCTTATCCCAACAACTCATCAGATAGAAAGCTTCCAGATATAGACAAAGTTTTCAGATTTCAGTTTTGCTTCCAATTGTATTAAGCTCATGATTTAGTTCTTTTTCATAAAAATGTTTTATTTTATTATTTCAAAGCTTCCACTATGTACTTACTCAGAATGCCAGTGTTATGATAGACCATGGGTTGAATTGAGGTTCCTTGTGACTCTAAGTACCGTGTCTCATCGAGGGTATAAACGCGAGGCGTGACAGAGGCGCTCTGCACCCCCTGCCACCGCCTCCTATATATATGGTTTTTAAGTGTAAAGTTGATTTCATTTGAAAAATAGTTCCCAAATCAGGTCTACGACCATATGAAGGGTCCTCTCAATTTTTCTTCTATTTTTGGCTAATTTACGCCATTAAACTCCGTCCAAACGAAAATTCATCTCAGATAATGAGTTCTAAGCCTACGAGGAACGTACCTACGGAGTTATTTCTTGGAAATTCGATCAGAATACCGGAACCCCACTGAGTAAAGGTTGTCAGGATTAGTTCAAATGGAGTCCAAAGCGGCCACAGACAAGAGGTAAGCATTTCTCCCTTCTAAACTCTCGAGAAATTGTGAGTTTTCGGCCGTATTAAACAGAGTTGAATTATAGTTATATTATTTTCGAAAGATATCCTTGTTTGCCTAATTTAGTATTGAAAATGGACCTATTCTCTCAGCGTAAGGGCTGCAATTGAGTGGAACTGCTAGTTACAGGTAGAAAATCTTTAGTTAAATGAGAATCGGCATTCGAGGTATGTTAAGACTTATCTTTTCGGCAAGTTATTCTCATTGTATAGTGATACCACCTATGCCTTCGAAAGTAGACAATGATCCTGTACACTGTGATTAGCTGCTGCCAATAGATAATGAGCTTATATGTTGTGATTAGCTGTTGTCAATAGATTATGATTATGTATGTTGTGGTTAGCTGTTGGGCATGAGTTGTTAAGTTGGACAGCATAGGGCGCAACTAGATATAACTTTTAGTTTGATGCTTGTACTGTTAGTAAAGCTTTCCCAGAGGCTGTTGGCATACCTTAATGCCTACAGGGATAAAAATTTGGATAGGATGGTCATACCTTAGGGTCAGTGGCACCAGGGTTGCCTAGTGAACTGAGTGACAGCCTGCCATCTAGTTAGCTACTGCCAGTGATTGTTAGTTTCAGTCGACTTAGTGCTTGTTATACGGGTCACCTAGGAAGTCATCCTAGTTGTACAAGTTAGATAGACCCATGGGTACCCTAAGGAGGGAACTTTATCAGTAGTTGAATGCGTGGCCAATGCCCAGCTTGCTCTTAGAAGATACTCAGGTACAAGTTGCCGTGAGCAGCTAAGTCCAGATAAACTTATCTACGAGGTTAGGAATCGCCTACAGAAGACTTATGAAATCTGAACAGACCAAGTTCAGGTCTAAGGGACTAGAACCATGTTACCATAGTATTACCTTCAGGCTAAGACTTATAGTAAGTTGTCTCTAGAAGATTAGGGGCTGAGTGCTTAGGAGACTGTCTAATTAGTAGCAACCCCACAGTTGTTTTAAGTGGAGGAACTAAATAGTGGGTCACCTGTGACCTTATAGTTAGCTTATGAGTTATCCTTTCCTCAGCATGACCTTCGGACTATCGCTTAGGTCACCCGAACCTCGACCTTTTCCGTCTAAGTTGACTGAGGTTGTCATCACTTCCAGGACCCTCTAACCAGGTGTAGGCACACAGACTGTGCCTATTGGTAGCTATATAGACTATTTTAGGGGCAAGAAAGAGTAGCGACCGCAAGGGCCGTATTGAGGTCTAGTCACCTCTAGACTCCTCTATGCCACAGTGGCATCACGACCCTCAGTCGAGCCAAGGCTTCGGGTACAGTTACAGGAGCCCAGATGGCTCAGATACAGTTACAGGAGTCCAGATGGCTCAAATGCATTTACAGGAGCCCAGACAGCTCAGATGCTGCCACAGGAGCCCAAACGACGCATATGCAGTTAAAGGAGCCCATATGACTCAAATACAGTTATAGGAGCTTAGAAGGCTCAGATATAGTTACAAGAGCCTAGACAACTCAGAAACAGACACAGTTACAGGAGCCTAGATAGCTCATATTTAGTTATAGGAGGCCAGATGGCTCAGGCATGACTACAGAAGCCTAGATGGCTCAGACACATCTACAGGAGCCCAAAAGCTCATATTCAACCCACATGGCTCAGATACAGTTATAGTTATTGTTACTTGCAAGGAAATAGGGGTATATAGATTGATTGGCACCTGCCGAGGCTTATGGGGGCCCAGGTAGGTTATCTCTGTGTTGATTGTACCTTTCAGGTTTATGGGGGCCAGGTTAGGTTCTTTTTTGTATACTTGATTGTTAGCTATATCTTATGAATGTATAGTCGTACAGCTTCAGCTCATATACGTGTAGTGAGTTATTAGATGTAGGTTATGTATAAGAAAGCTTACAGGTTATCTTCTGCCCCTTTTGCTACTTACTTTCAGTCTTTATTAGCTTCTTTTCAGCTTTTTACTACTGCCTTACACATTAAGTACATATTGTACTGACACCCAACTCTAGGGCACTACATACTTGCCTGCAGGTTTAGACAGACAGAGTTCAGTATCGCTGTTAGTAGCCTTTCCAAGTCAGTAGATCACCATCTCCTTTCATTCGGAGTTGTCAGGTTGTAGAAGTTTATCAGTCTTTTGTTTGTATATTATTCGGGTAGGCCAAGGCCTTGTCCCGATCAATATTTTCACTCCTAGAGGCTTGTGGATGATAGTATTCAGTCAGTTTGTTGTTGTTGGCTGTGTAAGGCTCATGTATGTCTTATTTTATGTGTTGGCGATGTGGGGCCTAGTATAGTTGCTTGTTTTCATTTCTGTTATGTCTAGGCAACATGGTGGCCTTGTTGGCCTACATAGGATCCCTATTGTTGTTATGTTGGCTGGGTTAATTATTTTATTTTACAGGTGCTGTGTAGCCTTGTCAGCCTGAGGTTGTGCTTACAGCCGAGATATAGTAATTTATTTTCTTGATTTTGAGTCATTGCTATGCACCATAGGTGCATATGCCCAGGTAGGTTAGCCTATATTCTAGCATGGAATTAGGTGCGAGTCATACCTCCCAAGGTGGGGCACAAAAAATCTATAGATGAAATACATCAAGCAGTAACCATCTTTTTCTCAAATTTTGTTGTGTTTCTCTTCATGATATTAGTGCATTCATAATGTTTTTAAATGTAAATTTGGTCGTTAGGCCTTTTTTATTTCAAAAACAAAAAAAGCTCAGCAAAGCTAGCCAAAATGGCCGTCCTAAAAAAAAACAATAATAAAGAAAAAAAATAAAAGTTAAAAGTTGTTCTATCTAAATCATTTGTATCATCTCTGTCAGTGTCTAGAAACTTCCATTCTTCTCCTTCACAGTCATCAGTTGTCGATCTCGTCTCTCCAATAAGCTTCTCCTTTCTTTTGGTCATTTGTGTGTCTCTATTCCTTTGATTTTATGATTATAATTTTGTTTATCTTCTCTTCAAAACATTTATGTTTTTGAAACATCATGCCTATTAATGTTTGAATTTGGGGATTTCGAGATTTGAGCTTTAGATCTATGGTGTTCTTGTCTTTTTTAGCTTTGCGTGCAATTGTAAGTGTCTTCATTCTTGTCATTCAGCCTTTCTCTGATTTTATGCGACGAAACCGTCTTGTGTTTTCCTATTTTTCCTATTTTTGTGATTATATACCTTCATGCAAAGCTCTCTTGTGGTAGTGTTGAGTCTTTTCTGATGGACATACTAATTGTTCTACTCAGTAGTGTTGCTTGTGAAAGTGATTTCAATTTTGCGGTATGTGCTGCTTCTTTTGAATTTGATTTGCACATGGACCATTGTCAATCTTTTTTAGCTCAAATTCTTAAGTATGATATTTGTGCTTTATCATTATTGATGATTCGTCTTTGCTCTATTACCAATTCCACGAAGCTACTGCATCTAATAATATGTGTCTAGTACATGACTTTTCAATGCATCCATCAACTTGTTTCCTTTCCTTAGTATATGTGTGTATCTTACTTATAGTCCTTGACTAAGTTCATATATATCTTCCACCCAATTTTATATGTTCTATGGAGGTTTTTAACCTTCTGCCAATATTGTTTGTAGAAGTATTAGTTTGTCTAGATGATGATGTTGTCCAATTATGTGCTTTTCATATATTTGATAGCTTCCACAATAACAAGTGTTTTTGCCTCAGTAATTATGTGATTTCCCATTTCCTCTACATGAGCAAATATTAGATTACCTACTAAATTCTTAATACAAAATCCATAAACACTTTTGCCTGAATTTTCTCTTTAGGCTCCATCTATATTATAGATTAGCCATCTCAATGGGGGAAATTGCCTTACCACTTCAGTTACCATCAACATAGGTTTGTATCTCACCTGTAACTGGATAATATTATTTTATTTGTGAGGTATTTGTTGTATGAATGGGTTTCTATATTATACCAATCTATGGATAGTTGTGTAGACTTGATAATGACTCTGCTAATTGATCTTTCTTCCCCATGTTTAATTGTATTTCTCCTCTTTCATAACTCCCATACGATTGGTATAACCCGAAAAATTGGTTTAAGCCTATTTGTAACAGAAACTTGACAACATTTCATTGTGATTTGATGTACTTGTAGTCCTTTTATGTTAATACTTCAAAAGAATAAAAAGTAGGACCAGGTCCTGTTACTAGAATTAGATGTGATAAATATATATTGGATTGTCTCCTCCTTAGAATTTGAGCAACACCAGCATCTAGAAACCATGTTGTATCTCCTCCTCTTTAATATATCATCTATTGGAACTTTATATTTCCAACACCTCTTTGATCCACCTATTCTTGTATGAGTTCATCTTCTGTCCTCTGAGTCTGGGATGTTGCCAAGTTTATTTTACTGAGAAATCTCACTTTGTATCAAGCAACCAATAAGGTTTGTCCCGCTCTCCATGTTTGGTAGTTGTATGGTATCTATAATGTGTTCCACCACCTTTTTCTGGGAGTACTTCCATCATTTTCTATTTGTTCCATCCTCCATTATTTATAACCTCATTAACATTTTGAATTCTTTCATCATAGTAGTTATCTTGTGTAGCATAATACAATGCCCCGACCCTGTCCAATTATCATACTATAATTGAGCATTTTCCATTCTTATTTGCCAAACTTTGATGAGGTGCAAAACACACTATAAATTATGAGCTTCGCTAGTAAAGATAGTATATTAATATGATCATATCCACAGAGATTGATTCAAATAATAAATTAAAAAACTTATTAACTATTATTCCTATAATCAAAATCTTGAGTTGTTGTGGTTATAAACCACGATTATTGACTACAAATTTAATTTAAGGCAATTAACAATATGCGGCTATTACTATCAATATAGAAGTAAGGATAATAAACAAGATAGATGTAGGATTAATGTTGGGATATGACTTTATTCAAGGTCCACATTTAAAGTCCTAGTGATTCTCACGAATTCAATAGTTAATTAGAATATTTCATAGGTTTGATTCCTCTTTCAATTAAGTCTAAACATAAATGAATAAACTAATTACAGACCACTAACATAGATATACAAGAAGAATATTTAGGGTTTAGTATCGAAGAAGAATGACTTTCAAATATTTTTTCTCTTGGTTCAATCAATAATTTCAAGAAGCTCTTTCACTTGATTAGAAGAAATCTCAATCATAACCAACCAAAATAATATAGAGATAGTCACTACATTATTCTTCTTTCTTCTTTCTTTTTCTTTCTCTATCTATTTTGTGTTGTCGTTTTTGTTTCTGCATATTTGTCCATGTTTGTGTTTTGAGTCGGTTGGTCCAGTAGGACGGGTCATGTAAATATGCTATTTTTCTTTATTCGATATATGGCCTTGGGCTGGCCTTTAATTTTTCAAAAAATTACTATGCTGTGATACACCATGCGCAGAAATTCAGACTCATTGCAATATTTGTTCAATATACAGATGAGCTACTAATTATTCATTAGAGAAGTGTAACACGATGGATAATTTGAGCGATAAATTCGTACTTTTGTGGTAGGAATAAGAGTACTTAATAGGATAAGAATGAAGCGTTATGAGGTAGTTGAGTCACTCTATGATCATATTTAAGATTGGACGTCGATCAAGTTGTAGAATGAAATTCGGCAAAAGTTATTGCAAAATTTCCTTCTTAAGATTTTCTGAAATTTAGGTCAAATGTCTCAAAACTTTTCTCCCAATCTATAAGGAGATAGAGGGGTACGTCCAATAAAATTAGATGTCTATGAGCCTAATTTCCATATCATTACACCGTTCATCAATCCGGCTTTAAAATAGAGAGATATTCACATTTTCATGAGACTGCACAAACAGGCACATCACAAAGGGTCTAAGGCGGTGGAGGCCTATAAAAATCCCCTTGGTCAGATGTTTGCTTTATTTTATTATTTTCCAAAACCTTTCATAAAGGAAATCTCTCTCAAGGTCCTTCCATAGTGTTTTAAGGATTTTGGGGCTAGAAGCCATGGTTCAACATGATTTTTATGTCGAAAAGTCAGGAATCGTGTGTAACTAGCATTTTTAGTGTCTTTTTCGAGCTTTTGGTGTCTGTTTTGTTGTGAAGCTACTGGTAAGCCTTCTTCATTTAGTTTTACATACTTGTTGAGGTTGGTTATAGGTATGTTACCGCCATTAGGTTGTTGCCTTAGAGTCTCTACCATCGAATTCCTATGAATCTTGTCAGGTAAGCTTTATTTGTCTTATTTCGTTGTTGAGTTGTGTTGGCTGCATTTTGGAAGTAAATTGGGCTGTTCTTAGTAAGTAACTTGATGCTTCTAAATGTGGAGGTTTGTCTTAGCTTGGATTCGCTGAAAAAATCCAAGGTATGTTAGGTTTGTCCCTCCTTTTGTCGGCATGAATTTCGTAGCCGTTGTTGTCGGTGTTGACGTGTGTGTTGGCTGTTTTATGAAGTTTTATGTTACATTGTTATTTTACTCTTGTGGTTCTATTTATATGATGATAAATGGGTGTATGAGGTTCTGGTTTGGTTGGTGTCTCAGGCTTGAGTGCGGAAAATCGTAGTCATGGAAAATTATTAAGCTCGTGTCAAGAGACCGTCTATGAGGTGTGTGGTTCTTGTATCAAGTTATGGCCTCTTTGTGTGAATAATATTAGTTGATGATATTGAAAAGTGAATGAAGGTTTAGAGTTTTTAAGATTGATGGTTGTGACGATGGCACGTTGGCGGGTCAACCGTGTTGATGGCACGTTGGCGACCATGGTGATGCTTGGGCTAGTTTGGCCATGTTTCTTGTTACTAGTGGTGAGTAGAGTGTCTTGTGGGATGCTTGTAAATCTTGCGGATAGACTGGTTAGGATGGTAATACTTAGTTCGGCTAGTGGCTCGTCGGTGGACGATTAGATGTGAAAGAATAATACTATATTGTGATAGTCGGTTGGTGGAGTTTGAGGGACGGTTATGGGCAGTATGAACATGTATTGTTATTGTTGTTGATTGAATATTGTGATTCTGTGATTGTATGTGTGTGTGCATGTTATACCCCGAAAGCCCAAAGATTAGACTCGGGAGTTGAAACTGAGAAAAATTTATAATTGGCATCAGGACACAGAACGGGTCGTAAGTTGACCCATGGGAGCAGACCACGAGTCGTGATGTGACTCGTGGTGAGGCTCAGGAGATGATTTGAAATTTGAAAATTTGGATCCCTACGGATGAGACCATGAGTCGTGATCAGGCCCCGCGACTCGTTAGGTCAGTCATGGGAAGTGATGATTAAGAAAGAAAAGGAAGAAGACAGTGTACCCAACGGAAGGACCCCACAAATCGTGGTTAGTCGCCACGATTCATGGGGAGGGTCGTGAGTAGCATGATGAAGCAAAATAAAAATCCCAGGCAGTGTATGTGACGAGTGGTGACCACGACTTGTGGTCACCAGCATCGAATCGTGAAGTCACCTGTGATGAGCCCAGATGACTTGATAAGCAGTGTACTTGACGGACGATACCACGAGACATGGCCAGAGGTACCAAGTCGTCATGTCCCTCGTGGGGAATGACTGACAGTTATTTTTTGCGAATTTAGTGAGGGATTTTCAGTAATTTCTAAGTTCCTAAGGCCTAAAATACGTCATTTTAAGTTATGAATGATGACTTTTAAAAGGGTTAAGTTCATTTTAGGTCATTCTCATTCATGCATGCAAAGATAGAAAGTTAGAGGGGGTGATCAAGCTTGTTCTTCTTCTTTAGATTCTCTTCAATTCCTCTGGACAATCAAATAAGTGTAAGAATCAGCTATAATCAGGTATGTAGGGTTATGAATGGGTGAACCCTTTCACACCCATGCCCAATCCCTCTTTAAATCGTGAAATTCCTATGTTAAATCTATGGGGTTTTAACCCAATGCATTAAATTCCTAATTCTCTATATGAGTATGATTTAAATATGTATATACTATTGAATTATGATTCATGGGCAAGTTTTATGTTATTTCCAATGAAAAATCATGTTCTAAATTTATTAAATTAAAATGCCCAATTATAGAAAGTTCATGAAAGATGAGATTAATGATGAATGTATGATTATGATGAGATATTGTGATGAAAAACATGTGTTCAAGCTACCCATGTTTATAATCATATTTTAAAAATGAATTGAGTATTTTCAAGCATGTTAAGGTATTGTGAAATGCCCACATGTTCAAGTAAGATTTATGATTTTCCCGAATTAAGCTTACCACATGGTCTTGGAGCGAAGACTCCCAATTATCTTTCAGCTTGTGCTATGTTTTGAGCTAAAGCTTCTCAAATGCATGATTTTATATTTGATATGTATTTGATTATTGAGCTTCGTTAATTGACGACGATTAGCTTCATTGAAAAATGATGGAGAGCATATGCATGTTTTTGGGAGTAGTGTCTAGCACCGAGTAGGCTAAGTGTCAACCACCCTATGCCTCAGAACTACATGCCAACGTAGGTTTATTCTTATATATATAAATATTACTTTGGGACCTCCCTTGTGAGCTATTCCTTGCCCTATTGGGCTACGAGCTTGATATCGATATCATGGTATCGTCCTTTGCCCTGACAAGGCTTTTGATGGCTCTACCCACTTGAGTGTGATAGCTGGGACCACGCAAGCTCTATCAAGGTATGTCAGTTAAAAGACGAATCTCCCATTGTTCCTCATAATTTCAATTATGCAAGTTCATCATTCATGAGATTTATATATCTATATATGTTCTAAAGCAGGTTTGACTCAATGTTCAGTTTTACTCATGATTATTAGACTTCAACTTTGAGTCAATTGATTTAGTTATGATGCTATGCTATGTTATGATGAGATCATGATTTCAAGCTCTCAAGCTCTGCCCCGTTCATATCCAGTCTTCGGAGTAGCATCTTACACTTGTTGGTGAGTCCTCATCTCCCGAGGACCATGCTTAGTCAGATTTCTCTATGTATTTTCAATTTTCCACTTATTCGAGTTAGTTGGGATCTTGTCCCATCAACTCATCATGTTTAGAGGCTTTCAGACAAAAAGGATGTATTCAGCTTCAGATTGTGTATTCTGATGTTATGTTTATTTCATAATTCCGCTAAGATTATTGTGTTGATTCTCCAGTTCTAGTAATTGAGCTAGATGTATGTTCATGCCATGGGTCGACTTGGAGTCTCTCCGGGCTCATTGTCCCATGTCTCGATCAGGGCCTCCGTTTGGGTCGTGAAAAACCCTGTATCAAAGCAATAGATTTGAAGTGTCCTAAGGTGTTTGAAAGTCACGTTAAGTAGAGTATTTTCATGGGTGTGAAGCACGCCACACTTGTGATGAATAGGATACTAGACGTTTAGGAAATTCTCCCTTCTTTCATGGTTTATGTCGTGTGATGAAATGTTTCCCTATCCTTCTAATTCATGTTATTCGCGACTGCAGAATCATAGCTCACAGTACATTAAATGGTAGGAGGAATGGGAATGGAGACGGCCACGAGGATGGCAACGGAAACGGGCACCAGCAGGCCTAGTAGTCCAGGAGCACCATGCACCGGAGCCGGTTGCACGTGCTGAGTTTTGGGTAGCTATTCAGATGCTCGCACAGGCCTTGACCGCTTAGGTCAATCAGTAGCCAGTTGCGCAAGTTCCATAAAATGGCAATGCGGTGGCAACTCGAGTCAGGAATTTCTTGAGAATGAACCCGCCAGAGTTCCTTGGGTCAAAGTAGATGAGGACCCGTGTGAGTTCATTGATGAGATTGTAAAGATCACCCAAGTCATGGGGGTGAATGGAGTTGAGTGTGCGAAGTTGGCCTCATACCATCTGAAAGGGGTCGTACACATTTGGTTTCGTCAATGGCAAGGTAGTAGGACAACTAGAGGAGGCCTAATTACTTGGGAGGAGTTCCATGTTGCATTCTTAGATCAGTTCTTCCCTCATGAGATGAGGGAGCAAAAGGCAGCCGAGTTCGTGAATCTTAAGCAAGGGAGGATGACGGTGCAGGAGTATGCCCTCGAGTTCACTCGCTTTGTCAAAGTACGCCCCAGAGTTAGTGGCTGACCAGAGGGCGCGAGTGAGCATGTTCGTTCATGGAGTGGCGGGCTATTTGGACAAGTATTGCAGGATCGCCATGCTCCATCAGGATATGTATTTCCCTCGGATAGTTTTGCACGCCCAGTAGATGGAGGCAGCACATATGAGAGAGAGGGAGGCCAAGAGGTCCAGGACCGATAGTCATAGATTCTCATAGCCGAGGTCAGGTGGTGGGCACCGAAAGCAGACCAACCAGAGATCTTCATCCCCAGCATCTTCAGTGTTGAGTGTGCCATCCATGCCTAGGCATGATCAGAGGTGGCGAGCATCAGGCTCGAGGGGTCAGAGCAGCAGGCCCGCAGGTTCTAGTATCCCAGCTTGCCGCAGATGTGGTTGGGGGCACAAGTGCCACTGTTTGGCAGGTTCAGGTGCTTGCTTTGGGTGTGGGAAGCCCAGACCCATGCTCAGAGATTGCCCGACAGCGAGACAGGAGCATGATGGGGGCTGAGGCACAGCTTCTAGTTCAGCAACCCCACCCGTACATTCAACACATTAGGGGGCATCTACCACCACAGGTGGTAGTCAGCGCGAAAATAGATTCTATGCATTAGCATTTCGCCAGGAGCAAGAGGTCTCCCCGGATGTGGTCAGGGGTATGTTACGAGTTTTCTGTCCTGACGTTTATGCTTTGTTAGGTCTGGGGGCTACCTTGTCTTTTGTGACACCTTATATGGCCAGTAGCTTCGTAGTCAGTCCCGAAGTCTTGTCAAAACCCTTACTCAGTCTGTACTCTAGTAGGTGATTCAGTTGTAGCTAGAGGGGTGTATAGAGATTTCCAGATCTCAGTCCTTTAGAAAGTTATCTCGGCAGATTTGATAGAGTTAGCCATGAATGATTTGATGTTATCCTCGGCATGGATTGGCTATTTGCATGTTATGCCTCAGTTAATTGTAGAACCCAAGAAATTGAGTTTAGATTTCTAGGTGAGCCAATCTTGGAATAGAAGGATAGTTCAACTGTGCCTGTAGGTCGTTTTATTTCCTACCTGAAGGCTAGAAAGATGATTTCTAAGGGTTGTGTGTACCATCTAGTTAGGGTTAAGGATGTTGATTCCGAGACCCCAACTATCCCGTAAGTTCTAATAGTATGTGAGTATCCGAAAGTCTTCCCAGATCATTTATCGGGAATCCCCCAGAGCAGGAGATTGATTTTGGTATTGACCTTCTTCCCAACACGAAACCTATATCTATTTCTCCCTACAGAATGGCTCCAACCGAGCTAAAGGAGTTGAAAGAACAGTTGAAGGACTTGTTAGATAAGGGTTTCATTAGATCGAGCAAGTCCCCATGGGGTGCACCAGTTCTCTTTGTCCGAAAGAAAGATGTCTCTCTTCGTATGTATAGTAACTATCGATGATTGAACAAGGTCACCGTTAAGAACATGTATCCTTTACCCAAGATTGATGATTTATTTGACTAGCTTCAGGGTGCCAAGTGCTTTTCTAGGATAGATCTTAGATCAAGGTACCATCAGCTCAGAGTTCGGGAGAGTGATATCCCGAAGATAGCCTTCAGGATGCAGTATGGTCATTATGAGTTTGTAGTTATGTCTTTTGGACTAACGAATGCTCCTACAACTTTTATGGACTTGATGAACAGGGTGTTCAAGCCATAGCTGGATATGTTTGTATTGTGTTTATTCACGACATCTTGATATACTCTCAGAGCGAGGAGGAGCATGCCGCTCATTTAAGGGTGGTGCTACAGGCTCTCAAGGATCGCCAAATGTATGCCAAATTCAGCAAGTGTGTGTTTTGGTTGAACTCAGTGGCATTTTTTGGCCATGTAGTATCAAGTGAGGGCATAAAGGTGGATTCTCAGAAAATAGAAATGGTGAAGAATTGGCCTAGACTGGTGAATCCTTTAGATATTTGGAGCTTTTTGGGTTTAGCTGGCTACTATCGAAGGTTTGTGGAAGGTTTCTCATCTATTGTAGCAACCTTGAAAAAATTGATCCAAAAAATGGTGAAATTCCAAAGGTCGGAGGCTTGTGAGAGCATCTTTCAGGAGTTAAAGGCTTGACTTACCTCAACACTGGTGTTAACCCTTCCCAAGGGTACTGATGGGTTTGTGGTGTATTATGATGCTTCAAGGATTGGACTTGGGTGTGTTTTGATGCAGTACGGGAAGGTTATGACCTATGCATCCAGACCGCTGAAAGTTCATGAGAAAATTACCCGACCCATGATCTTGAATTGGCCACAGGGTATTCGCCTTGAAGATTTGGAGACATTATTTGTACGGGGTCCACGTGGATGTGTTTACGGATCATAAGAGTTTACAATACGTGTTTACCCAAAAGGATCTTAATCTTCGACAAAGGAGGTGGTTGGAGCTACTCAAGGACTATGATATGAGTGTGCTTTACCATCTGAGTAAGGCCAATATAGTAGCAGACACACTTAATAGACTCTCTATGGGTTGTGTGTCTCATGTGAGTGAGGGGAAGAAGGAGCTGGTGAAGGATGTGCATCGACTCGCAAGGTTGGGAGTTAGGTCGGTTGACTCGACCGATAGCGGTGTTGTTGTTCAGAATAGATCAGAATTGTCATTGGTAACTGATGTAAAAGCTAGACAAGATGAGGACCCTATTTTGGTAAAGTTGAAGGAAGCGGTTCAAAATAAGAAGGTAGAGGTCTTCTCCAAAGGGGGAGACGGTGTGCTTCGTTACCAGGTTCGCTTATGTGTTCCGGATGTTGATGATTCGAGGAACCGTCTGTTGCATGAGGCTCATGGATCCAGATATTCAATCCATATAGGTGCCACCAAGATGTATCGTGACTTACGAGAAGTCGATTGGTGGAATGGCATGAAGAAGGACATCGCATAATTTTTAGCTAAGTGTCCAAGCTATCAGCAAGTGAAGGTCAAGTATCAGAGGCCGGGAAGTGTGCTTCAGGATATCAGTATTCCTAGTTGGAAGTGGGAAGAAATTAATATGGACTTCATCATAGGTTTACCTTTTACTCGACGACAATATGACTCCATTTTGGTTGTGGTAAACAGGTTGACTAAGGCCGCTCATTTTCTACTGGTTAAAACCATGGATTCAGTGGAGGACTATGCCAAATTATATATCCAGGAGCTAGTTTGATTGCATGGAGTGCCCTTGTCCATCATATCAGACAGAGGTACCCAATTTACCTCTCAGTTTGGAGGTCGTTTAAAAAAGGACTTGGTACTCAGGTTAAGCTCAACATAGCATTTCACCCGCAATCGGATGGTCAAGTGGAACGGAAAATCCAGACTCTTGAAGACATGTTGAGAGCATGCGTGATTGACTTCAAGGATAGTTGGGATGATCATTTTCCTCTTATCGAGTTTGTATACAATAACTGCTACCATTCTAGTATTCAGATGGCTCCGTTTTGGGATCTCTATGGGTGGAGATGTAGATTACCCATTGGTTGGTTTGAAGTTGGTGAAGCTGCGATGGTAGGACTAGATTTGGTCCGTGAGGCGATGGAGAAAGTTCAGCTCTTACGGTACAGGTTGAAACAAGCTCAAAGTATCCAAAAGTCCTACGCCCATGTGAGAAGGAGAGAACTTGAGTTTGAAGTGGACGATTGGGTGTTTTTGAAGGTGTCTCCCATGAAGGGTGTGATGCGCTTTGGAAAGACAGGAAAACTCAGCTCTTGTTATGTTGGCCCTTACCGCATTGTAAAATGGGTTGGCAAGGTGGAATATGAATTGGAGTTGCCCTCAGAATTAGCTTCTGTGCATCCTGTATTCCATGTGTCGCTTTTAAAGAAGTGTTTGGGTGAACCAACTCTAGTTGTCCTGGTGAATAGTGTTGGTGTGAAAGAAAGTCTTAGCTATGCAAAGGTTCAATAGAAATACTGGATCTTCAGGTTTGAAGGCTAAGGAACAAGGAAGTAGCTTCAGTCAAAGTGTTATGGAGGAATCAGCATGTTGAAAGAGCTACATGGGAAGCCAAAGTGGATATGATGACTAGATACCCATATTTATTCTCTACTGGCTCAGTTCCAGCTTGAGGTATCAGTTTGACCTAACTTATTTAGTTTTCATGTCCAGTTCATGTGCCCAAGTTCTTTTATGTGTATGGATGTATGCGTGATTCGTGAATTCAGTTCAGCTATATAGTTTGAATCGGAGATAGTCATTCCGCCAGTTTTTAGCTTAAATGATCAGTATTTGAATATGATGATTGCATTTCTTTGTTTTTTCTGTATGTTTTCCAACATTCGAGGACAAATGTTCCCAAGGGGGAGATAATGTTATACCCCGGAAGCCCAAGGATCAGACCCAGGAGTTGAAAAGGAGAAAAATTTAAAACTGGCATCAGAACATAGAACGGGTTGTGAGGTGACCCGTGGGAGCAGACCACGAGTCGTGATGTGACTCGTTGTGAGGCTCAGGATATGAGTTGAAATTTGGAAATTTGGATCCCTAAAAATGAGACCACGAGTCGTGGTGAGGCCTCACGACTCGTTAAGTCAGTCGTGGGAAGTGATGATTAAGAAGAAAAAGGAAGAAGGCAGTGTACCTAACGGAAGGACCCCGCAAGTCGTGGTCAGTCGCCATGATTCGTGGGGAGGGTCATGAGAAGCATGATGAAGCAAAATAAAAATTCCAGGCAGTGTATGTGACTAGTGGTGACCACGACTCGTGGTCACCAACATCGAATCGTGAAGTCACCCGTGACGAGCCCAGATGACTTGATAAGCAGTGTACTTGACGGACGATGCTATGAGTCGTGGCTAGAGGTGACGAGTTGTCATGTCCCTCATGGGGACTGACTGGCAGTTATTTTCTGTGAATTTAGTGAGGGATTTTCCATAATTCCTAAGATCCTAAGGCCTAAACTACGTCATTTTAAGTTATGAATGATGACTTTTAAGAGGGTTAATTTCATTTTAGGCCATTCTTATTCATGCATGCAAAGATAGAAAATTAGAGGGGGTGCTCAAGCTTATTGTTCTTCAGATTCTCTTCAATTCCTCTTGGGCAATCAAAGAAGTGTAAGAATCAGCTATAATCAGGTATGTAGGGTTATGAATGGGTGAATCCTTTCACACTCATGCCCAATCCCTTTCTAAATCATGAAATTCTATGTCAAATCTATGGGGTTTTAACCCAATGCATGAAATTCCTGATTCTCTACATGAGTATAATTTAAATATGTATATACTATTGAATTATGATTCATGGGCAAGTATTATGTTATTTCTAATGAAAAATCATGTTCTAAGTTTATTAAATCAAAATGCTCAATTATAAAAAGTTCATAAAAGATGAGATTTGTGATGAATGTATGATTATGATGAGATATTATGATGAAAAGCATGTTTTCAATCTACCCATGTTTATAATCATGTTTTCAAAATGAATTGACTATTTTCAAGAATGTTAAGGTATTGGGCAATGCCCACATGTTGAAGTATGATTTATGATTTTCCCGAATTAAGCTTACCATATGGTCTTGGAGCGAAACTCCCAATTATCTTTCAACTTGTGGTATGTTTTGAGCTAAAGCTTATCATATGCATGATTTCAGATTTGAGGTGTATTTGATTATTGAGCTTCGTTAAGTGACGAAGGTAAGCTTCGTTGAAAAACGATGGAGAGCATATGCATGTTTTTGGGAGTAGTGTCTAGCAACGAGTAGTCTAAGGGTCGACCACCCTATGCCTCAGAACTACGCTCCAACATAGGTTTATTCTTATATATATTACTTTGGGACCTCCCTTGTGAGCTATCCCCTGCCCTATTGGGCCACGAGCTTGATATTGATATCACAGTATCGTCCTTTGCCCTGGCAAGGCTTTGGACGGATCTACCCACTTGAGTGTGATAGTTGGGACCACGTAAGCTCTATCGTGGTATGTCAGTTAAAAGATGAATCTTCCATTGTTCCTCGTGATTTCAGTTATGATGCTATGTTATGTTATGATGAGATCATGATTTCAGAAAGAATGCATGCTAACCCTACTCTCAATTCTTATTGTTTATGTTTTACATTATGCATGTCTTTAAATGATTTTACTTATTTGAGCGGTTTTACTTACCTTGCATACTCAGTACATTCCACGTACTGACCGCATACTCTATGCTTTATCGTTTTATGATACAGGCCCTGGCTCTTAGGCTCAGCCCTGTTCATAGACGGTCTTCGGAGTAGCATCTTACACTTGTTGGTGAGTCCTCATCACCCTAGAACCTTAGTCAGATTTCTCTATGTATTTTCAGTTTTACGCTTGTTCGAGTTAGTTGGGGTCTCTTCCCATCAACTCATCATGTTTAGAGGCTTTTCAGACAAAAAAGATGTATTCAGCTTCACATTGTATATTCTAATGTATGTTTATTTCAGACATCCGCTAAGATTATTATGTTGATTCTCCAGTTCTACTAATGGATCTAGATGTATGTTCATGCCATAGGTCAACTTGGAGTCTCTCGGGAAGAGACCCCAAGTCGACCTATGACATAAGCATACATCTAATCTCAACCAAGAAACTGAATAATCGTTAAAATAATCATAGAGGAAGTCTAACTTGAACATAACATCAGAATATGAAATCCGAACCTGAATACATACATATGTCTGAAAAGCCTCTAAACATGACGAGTTGATGGGACAAGACCCCAACTAACTCAACAAAACTGAAACTGAAATACACAAAGGAAGGCTGAATAGTCTAGTCCTCGGGAAATGAGGACTCACCCACAATAAGAGTGCTAAATCTGATAAGCTGACTATGAGTGGGGCTGAATCTGAGAGCTGGGTCCTATATGAAGAAATGCTATAGCACAGAGTATGCAATCAGTAAGTGGAATGAACCAAGTATTCAAGTTAAGTAAAACCACTAAAGTAAATCAAATCATTTAAAGACAATGCATATTGTAAACATGAACATAATAATCTGAGAGTAGGGATTGCATGCATTCTTTCTGAAATCATGATCTTTTCATAACATAACATAAAAAAGCTTCATATCATCATAACTGAATCGATTGACTCAAAGCTAAATTCTGACATTTATAAGTAAAGCTGAACATTGAGTAAAACCTGCTTTAGAACATGCATTTACATAAATCTCATGAGTAATGAAACATGCATATATGAAATCATGAGGAACAATGGGAGACTCGTCTTTTAACCAACATACCACAATAGAGCTTACGTGGTCCCAACTATCACACTCAAGTAGGTAGAGCCGTCCAAAGCCTTTCCAGGGCTAGGGACGATACCATGATATCAATATCAAGCTGAAGGCCCATCCGGGCAAGGGAAGCTCACAAGGGAGGTCCCAAAGTAATAATGTATAAACCTATGTTGGCACGTAGTTCTAAGGCATAGGGTTATCGACCCTACGCCTGCTCGGTGCTAGAATCTACTCCTAAAACATGCATATGCTCTACATCATTTTATAACAAAGCTAAACATCATCTATTGATGAAGATTAATGATCGAATACATCTCAAATATGGAATCATGCATATGAGAAGCTTTAGCTCAAGACATACCACACAAGGTGAAAACATAATTGGGAACCTTCGCTCCAAAACCATGTGGTAAGCTATACATAGGAAAACTTTACTCCAAACATACCACAATCTGAAAATATAGTTGGGAGTCTTCACTCAAAAACAATATGGTAAGCTTAGTTCGGGAAAAATCATCATTCATACTTAACCTGTGGGCATAGCCCAAAGCATTATTATACATAGAAATAATCAATTCTTATCGAAATCGTGATTGTAAACATGGGTAGCTTCAAA
Organism: Datura wrightii; assembly: GCA_035772735.1. Classification (NCBI taxonomy): domain Eukaryota; kingdom Viridiplantae; phylum Streptophyta; class Magnoliopsida; order Solanales; family Solanaceae; genus Datura; species Datura wrightii. Next base: position 37,992,758 of record JASDFA010000027.1, read on the forward strand.
TCATGATTTTCATCATAATATCTCTTCATCATCATATATTCATCACAAATCTCCTCTTTCATGAACATCTCATCCGTGGGCTTTTAATTCATAAGACTAAAATCATGATTTTAAGTTGAAAATATTATAAAATTCGCCCATGCTTTATATTTCAATCGTAGAATCATAATCAAATCATACCCATGTCTAGAAATAGAAGATTCATGCATTGGGTTAAAACCCCATGGATTAGACATATAATTTCATACTTTAGACATGGATTGGGCATGATTGTGAAACAAAATCACCCATTCATAACCTTACATACCCGTTTGTAGCTGATTCTAATACTTCTTTAGATGTCCAATAGGAAATTGAAAAGAAATTGGTGAATGCTAAGTTTGATCACCCTCTCAAGTCTTCTATCTTGCATGCATGAATGAGTGAGGCCTTAAATGAACTTAACCCCTCACTATCCATAATACAAAACGTCGTAGTTTAGGTCTACGAAAAATCCTTCACTAAATTCGCAGAACAATAATTGCCAGGTGACCCTAACGGGTGACTTGACTACTCTTTGCTCGAGGCACGACTCGTGATGTCGTCCATTACGTACATTTTCTTGCCTCGTCAAATTTCACTCCAGGCTTGCTAACAACTCACCCCATGAATTGTGGGGACTGACCACGACTCGTGGGGACCTCCCGTCAAGTCTATTGCCCTTAATCTTTCCTTTTCCTAATTCCCCTCCCCCACGGCCGACCCAATGACTCGTGGGGCCTGACCATGGGCCATGGTCTCGCCCCTGGGGTCTCATTTCTTCCAGCCTTCTCACTGAATACCTGGGTCTTCCCCATGATTCACATCATGACTCATGGTTTGTCCTCATGAGTCTCCTCATGACTCGTTTTGAGTCTGCTGAAAAATTTTACTTGGGCTTCCGGGGTGTAATAATATCTCCCCCTTGGGAACATTCATCCCCGAATATTGGAAACACATAAACAGGTAGAGAAGATGCAATTATCATATTCAAATACTGATCATTTAAATTGAAAACTGAAAGATACACACGTTCATATACATAAAAGAAATTTGCGCACATGAACTGAACATGAACTAATTAAAGTCTGAGTACAAAATTGATACCTCAAGCTGAAACTAAACCAATAGAGAACAAATGTGGGTATCCAACCATCATATCCGCTTTGGCTTCCCATGTAGCTCCTTCAACATGCTGATTCCTCTATAACACTTTAACTGAAGCTACTTCCTTGTTCCTTAGCCTTCGAACCTGATGATCTAATATTTTCACCGAAACCTCTTCATAGCTAAAGCTGTCTGTCACACCAACACGGTCCACCGGGACAACTAAGGCTGGATCACCCAAACACTTCTTCAAAAGCGATACATAAAACACAGGATGCACAGAAGCTAATTCTGAAGGCGACTCCAACTCATAAGACACCTTTCCAACAGTCTCACTATCTGATACGAGCCGATATAGCAAGGACAAAGTTCCCTTTCTTCCCAAACCGCATCACTCCCTTCATGGGAGACACCCTTAGAAATACCCAGTCATCGACTTCAAATTCTAACTCTCTTCTTCTCATGTTTGCATAAGACTTTTGGAGACTCTGGGCAGTTTTCAACTTGTCTCTTATCAACTGAACCTTCTCCATTTCTTCATGAATCGAATACGGCCCTATTATTGCCGCCTTACCAACCTCAAACCATCTGATGGGAGACCTACATCTCCGCCAGTAGAGAGCCTCGAACAACGCCATCTGGATACTAAAGCTATAGTTGTTATTGTAGGCGAACTTGATCAGAGGCAAGTGATCATTCCAGCTACCCTTAAAGTCCATCACGCATGCTCTCAACATGTCCTCGATGGTCTGAATTGTCCGCTCCACTTGACCATCCATTTGCGGGTGAAATGCTGTGCTAAGCTTAATTTGCGTACCCAATCTTTTTTGAAACGATTTCCAAAACTGAGAGGTAAATTGAGTACCTCGGTCTGAAAAGATGGATAAAGGTACTCCATGCAATCAAAGAAACTCCCGAATATATAGCTGGCATAATCCTCTGTCGATTCCGTGGTTTTAACTGGTAGAAAATATGTTGCCTTGGTCAACGTGTCTACCACAACCCAAATGGAATCATATTATCAATGAGTACGAGGCAGACCTATGATGAAACCCATATTAATTTCTTCATACTTCCAAGTAGGAATGTTGATATCCTGAAGCGCACCTTCTGGTCTCCGATGCTCAACCTTTACTTGCTGACAGTTTAAACACTTGGCTACGAATTCCGCAATATCCTTCTTCATGCCATTCCACTAATAGATTTCCCATAAGTCACAGTACATCTTGGTGGCACCTGGATGGATAGAATACTTGGATCCATGAGCCTCATGACACATCTAGGTCCTCAAATCATCTACGTCTGGTATATATAAGCGAACCTGGTATCGAAGTACACCATCTCCACCTTGGGAGAAAACCTCCACCTTCTGAATTTGAACGACTTCCTTCAACTTTACCAAAATCGGGTCCTCATCTTGTCTAGCTTTCACATCAGTCACCAAGGACAATTCTGTCACACCCTGCCTTGGGGGTATGACTGGCACCTGGTGCCCTACTAGGACCTGAACTGCTGGACTGCTAAGCCTGTGCACATCTGGTGCCTGGCTGGCTCTAACTCACATTTCTGGAAACAAAGGGCTATATAACGGCTGTAAACACAGCCCCCGGCCCATTGGCCTATAGCCTCCTGTACCTGTACTGACAGCTAACCAGAAACATCTCAATATAGGGGAAACCTATGCGGGCCGACAAGGCCACCATGCTGTCTAGTTATCTATAACTTAACCATGAAGTATTGGATAGCTACGTGACCGGCAAGGTCACCACTACTGTCAAACTTATGACCCCACACGGCCAACATAAAAGAAATAAAAGTACTAAAAGCTAACAACTGCACGGCCTCACACGACCGGCTCATCTGACCACAGGGAACATATACAGACTGCAAGCCTCTAGGAATAGCAATAGAAATGATTGGGATAGGGCCCCGACCTACCCGTACTATACAGCAAAAGAAAATGAAGTACACCTCTGGAATTCAGTCTCCGGATGACAGGAGCTGAATACTCGATCGTTGACAGGAATCACGTGGTATCGCCTGCTCGTCTATGAGTACCTGCAGGCAAGTAATGCAGCGCCCCACCGGGCGTCAGTACTGCTGGTACTGAGTATGTAAAGCAATAACTGAAAGCAAAATCTGAAAACAACAATGTAACTGATGAAACTGAAGTAAGAAGAATTAGATTAACTGCCTGATACTGTAAGTCGTACCTTTTCTCATTTATACTAGAAGGAAATAGGGGTCGCACCTAGAGACTTATCACTCAACTGCTGATCTACTCGTATCTAACATGACATGACATACATAACATAACATAGTATAGCACACACAAACCTTACCCGGCCCCCATAAGCCGGGAGGTACAACCAGCACAGAATCTATAACCCTACCCCGGTCATCCCATCTCCTATAACCTTGTAAGCATCCTGCCGGTCCCCTGGGTATGCACTTGGGCTCGCTGAGCCCCTGACTATGACTGTACCTGAGTCTGGAGGACTCCTGAATCAACACCCCGAGGGTATCCGCTCGACGTGGGTGTATAAGGGCCGACCAAGGCACAATATGGGGAAACTGGCATCCCATCTTCGTCCCCTGGGGGACGGCATGCCACTCCGTAGAGCGACGTATCCTCGTCCTCTGGCGGACGAGTCGATACAGCTATTAACCCTGGGGCGGTCATGGATGCTAGGTAATCCAACCCCAAACAATACAACGGTCTCAACTAGTAATACTGTCTGCGTATATCACATGCTGAGGCTAATAGGGGTAAAGTATCGTATATATTACATGCTGAACTAATGATAGTAATCTGTACGTATTTAATACGTGCTGAGGCTAGTAAATATGTATATATGAATATAGTCTCCTGCCAGACTATACTGGGGAAAATGCTATACGAAATATAGTATTTCTGCTGCAACCTATGCTGTTTACTGAGTTTCTGTATTAACGTGATTTACTATTCCTAACATGCGTTCTAAACTCTATTTTAGCCTGCCATTCTATTTCTGAGGTGCTTACGGATATTACATCGCTTTACGGGGTTTCAACTGAATACAATAATATCTTAACATTTCGTATCACATCACATACTGAACATGCTGAGTAGTTTCTAATACTTGTGTTAGAAGCTATGTCGTATTAGTAAGTTTCACGCAAGTTACAACCTGATGCTTCTAATACCGTATCAACATTTTCACAATAAACGTAACACTTGACTTTTGAACATTCTACTGGCCTGTAAATTACTATACTGCACCGATATTACTTAACTTGCCGAGGGAACTAGCTTTACATACCTTATTCTTGAACTATTCGTCCGTCGGATGAGGCTCGGCCGGTACTTCAACTATTTTCTCCCAACTGCATTCATAAATACGTCAATTAATACTAAATACAGCTTTATTGTAAAGAGCAACGTTACTTTCGATATAGTTTATAGCCTAAACTTAGGCTTATCGAAAGACGGTCGAAAACTCACTATTTTTCAGCGGTCCAGAATGGAGAAATATTCACTTCACAGCTAGGAACACATAGACACTAATTTAGAGCAATTCCACTTACCTTAGCTCGGTGGCTCGACGATTCGTCGGCCGTATTTTACGAAACTGAATCCGTAGGAATGCTCTCTGCTGCTAAATACCTCAGTATCTAGAGTTAATTTGAATTTAGACAACGTTTAGCAGCGTAATCGGAAGAAAATTATATAACTTCTTCGTTCCTCTTTCTCCCTCTGCGTTTGCCCTCTGTTCTCTGGAAATTTTAAATGTTTTTATCATTTAAAACCGAAGTGGGGCTTTATATACTTGGGCCTGGACAAGGCCAATGTGTCACGGAGCCAACGCAGAGGCCCCTCCTCCGTGACACGCTGCCATCACGGAGGGGCTCTGCCTCGGCTCCTTCCGCGATGGTTCGACAGGTTTCTCGTCCGATCTTTTCCCGGGCCTTTCTCCAGCACGTATGGCCTTCAAATATGCTTAACCAATGTGCGAATAGGTCGTCTAGGTGCCGAGAATTCTACGGGGTATAACATTCTCCCCCCCTTAAAACATTCGTCCTCGAATGTACTCTGTGATCTGGAGGACTACTTACTTTACTTTCTAGAAACATTTCGGCAGAGTCTCCCCTGTATATGGACTATAGCCAAAAACCTGAAATGCAGAAAAGTCCAACACAGGCACTGCACATAATATTCTAGGATCCACTGGATAACTAGATATCAATCTTTCTTTATCATTTACAGACATACAACCATAAGGTACTGCATAAGTAATAATACGGACATACCTGTCGCCTGACTAGGCCTGAAATAGGTGAAGGTATCTGGTTTTCATATCTTCTTCAGCTTCCCACGTCATTTCTTCCCGGTTCCTGTTACGCCACAATACTTTGACAGATACAACATCTTTAGTCCTCAACCTGCGAATCTGTCTGTCTAGGATAGCTACTGGAACCTCTTCATATGCTAACTCTTCTGTGACCTGAAAATCCTGGACTGGAACAACCGTGGAAGGATCTCCTACGAACTTCCTCAACATGGATACATGGAATACTGGGTGAGCAGATGCTAACTCTGGAGGCAAGTTCAATTCGTATGCAACTCGGCCTATTCTTCGCCGAGTCTGATATGGCCCAATGATTCTCGGGCTAAGCTTGCCTTTCTTGCCAAATCTCATTACCCCTTTTATCGGAGACACTTTCAGATATACCCTGTCATTTACCGCAAATTCTAGATTTCTACGCCGTACATCTGCATAAGACTTCTGGCGGCTCTGAGCAGTCAGTAAACGTTCTCGGATAAGCTTTACTTTTTCCTCTGACTGCCGAAGAACGTCTAAGCTAACCGAAGCTGACTCTCCTATTTCAAACCAACCATTTGGTGATCTGCATTTTTGCCTGTATAATGCCTCAGAAGGCGCCATCTGGATGGCTGAATGATAACTGTTATTATGAGCAAATTCAACTAACGAAAGATGCTCATTCCAGCTACCCTCAAAATCTAGCACACACGCTCGTAGCGTATCTTCGAGCGTTTGGATAGTCCGCTCAGCCTGCCCATCTGTCTGAGGGTGGAATGCTGTGCTCAAGTTGATCTGCGTTCCCAAACCCTTCTGGAACGACTGCCAGAATCTAACCGTCAACTGTGCTCCTCTATCAGAGATAATAGATACTGAAACACCGTGTAATCTAACTATTTCTCTGATATACAATTTGGCGTAATCTTAGGCAGAGAAAGTAGCTTTTACTGACAGGAAATGGGCTGATTTCGTCAGTCTGTCAAAAATTACTCAGATTGAATCGTGTCTATACCTGGTACGGGGTAATCCTGCTACAAAGTCCATGTTTACTGCTTCCCATTTCCAGAGAGGCACAGCTATGTCCTGGATCAAACCGCCTGGTTCCTGATGTTCTACTTTCAGCTGTTGGCAGTTAGGATACTGAGCTACAAATTCAACAATTTCTCTTTTCATACCTGGCCACCAGTGGGTTTTTTTTTGATATCATGGTACATCTTCGTCACGCCTGGGCGGAGAGAATAGCGGGCGTAATGCGCCTCGCTCATAATCTGCTGGCGAAGCCCCAAAATATCCGAAACACGAAGGCGGCCTTTACATCGCCACACTTCATCCCCGGTTATCTGAAAATATGTCACCTCTCTATAAATTACGGCTAAGGGCATCTGCTACCACATTAGCCCTTCCTGGTGATACAAAATATTCACTCTTTAAGGAATAAACTACTACGGCTAACTCTAGGTCATGGGTAAGATAATTCTTTTCATGTTTCTCCAACTGACTGAAGGCATCAGCTATTACTTTACCATGCTGCATTAACCCTATGTACCTTCTGATGATACTAACACTGGGGATGATGTTAACCTGTCTTTTAACTCCTGGAAGTTCTACTCACATGCCTCGGTCTGCTGGAACTTTACTGCCTTCTGTGTTAATTTAGTCAGAGGTGCTGCTAAGGTGGAAGATCCTTCCACAAACCCTCTGTAGTACCCGGCTAACCGCAGGGATTGCGTATTTCGGTCGGAGTGGTAGGTCTGGCTATGTCTTCATTGCTTCATTTTTTCTGTGTATCTACCTGTACACCAACTTCCGACGCAATGTGACCAAAAAGGCTACTGAACTCAGCCAAAATTCACATTTAGAAAAAATTGACATATAACTGACGGTTACACTGGTTTATTATACCGGAGAATCTGATAAGTAATCTACCGGTATAACTAGAGCTTATCTGGCCTTCTGGCCGCATGCTAAGGCTACTTGTTGCTGAGATAACCTAAACAACTATCTGCACACCATGTGCCCGTATCTGATCAGAGGTTTCTGACAATGATCATGATCTCTAATAATCTGGCTGAATAACCTCGACTAACTAAATGGCTGGGTTAGATGATCCGAATGCTGGAATAGTCTAACAATGCTCTACATGTCCTACTCAGACATCTGTAGCTCATGCATAACTGCGGGGTTGTGGACAGCTAACCGTTTCATCCTCCTAATTGAACAATTGTGATGTTGTGCTTAGTCCAACCTACTCTCAGGCGATCCGTCCCTGGATCTTCATAGGGAACCTACTGATCTCCTTGTCTTAGTAAACACTGTGCTAGCAGAGCACTACCAATTTCTTACGCCTTGTGTGTATCCACTTGGATTTATATTGCTATTCTGGGGAATTCTCAGTCTTATGAGCTATTCTGTAAATACTGGCCTTCTGCCAGGGCTCCACATCTGAATATCTTACGAGAACTGGCTGAAGCACTAGTCTATCGCTGACTACTGATGTGGACCCCCTTTCTTGGGGTGCCCACGGGCTTGTCTGACTTGCGGAGTATTCCTTGTAATAACTGCTAGGTTGACTAAGGTTGACTCTCACTTACAAGGCTGGGAAAATGATGTACGACCACTTAACATATTGGAAAAATTCTGGTTCCGGCATATACGATAATGCTATTGATTTTTAAAGATGCTTCCCTGCTAATATAAGCGCCAGCTAGTCATTAGACCATCTAACTGTGCTCTTATCATCTAGCCATCTGATTCAGGCCATTAACTCTAGTAAGCTTCCAGAGCCTAGATCTGGCAACAACACATAAGTCCATTAACTTATTAACTGAGAACTGAGACAGTTCCTATGACTTCATACGTAATTCACACTTAATCTGCCCTTTCTCTTCTCCTTTCCCTTTCTCCTTTCTTCTCTCCTTTCTTTCTTTCTTCTCTCTTCTCTCTCTTTTTCTCCTTTTTTTTTTTGGCAAGGGGATCCTGCAATGCAATTTGTACATGCTTTCTATTACTAATCAGTATCTGTGATTATACCCCTTATAGGCAGCCACTCACAGCATATCTATTATCTGTATACATATATATATCAATAGTTACGTACAATATGTACTGAATTCCACGGTAATACACAATCTCTGACATGCTCTGCTGAGTCTCATACCGTACATGATACACCGCTTCTACGACCTAATACTATCTTTTGTCCTGACTTATCATTTCATTGTGTTATCACCCCATTCTGAAAGTAACAAACATAAACACCTTAGTTATTGTCTGCTGTTTGAAATTCTGCCACTCCTGCGATGTGGGGTCAACGTTCGAATCTTGTGGCCTTACTTGGCTTATATTAAGAGCCCATGACTGTCTGCTGGGCCTTATCTCTAGGCCACACTAGATTAGAATTGTTGTATCAGTAATTTCTTAACTTCTCCATGAACAGGCATACTGCGGTATTCTAAACCGCAATCTTACTGTCAACCCGAGGCTTAATCCTTAAAACGATACTCTATCAATCTGGGGGGGGGGGTAACCCTAATTTCCCCACAAAATCTGGCATTCCTGCTTCTTCCTCTCATCTTGCTTAAGCTGAACTCTGGGGTTCAGGGTACCTGCCTTTCGTTGCTAATGAGATTACTGATCAAGCCTCGGCCTATACTTCTTCTGGCTTATATTCAGGCCCATCTGATTCACATGACCTCTATATCTTTCGATGTCACAACTGGATCATAACTATAATCTTACAGGTATGTCTTGCTATCTGTTAGCATATATGGCGGACTTGGCCTTTTTCTGACTCAAACTTGACTATTATTAGGCATTCATCACTAGCAGGTCTTTTACCCCTACTTCGGGTAAGCTAACTGTCTTGCTTTCTCTTCTGACTTATTACCGTGAGGGTCTGCACAACTTACATAATCAGAAGGGCTCCTTACTCTTTCTAACACTTATCTGATAATCTAATATTGTCTACTATCTTAATCAGGTCTTATATTTATATATATATATATATCTAACAAATAAATCGACTCATTTATACGTTATGCTTATGACTTCCTATTCTGAAGTTATCGACATATACTGGGGACGGTACCAATAAAAGAGATAACATTTGGAGGTCCCTGTTACCTCCTCCTGCGGCTGTAGTTACCTTGTAACTGGATAATGCCTTCTTCTGTTGTTATATCTGATTTTCTGCCTGTAGTAGGGTAATGCTGATCTACCTTTGTATCTGTATTCAAAGAATACGGTAAGTTTTTAGGGACTCAACCCTATACTGTACCGCTCTAAAGCACGACTGACTGAGAAGGAAGGGTAACCATCCTATCATGCCTCGCAGCCTCCTGCCTATAGTATGTGGTGCACAACACATCCATAGACAAGACTCTACTTAACACGGCTTGCAGACTCCCTGGGACACGACCTGCTCTGATACCAAGTTTGTCACACCCCGCCTTGGGGGGTATGACTGGCACCTGGTGCCCTACTAGGACCTGAATTGCTGGACTGCTAAGCCTGGGCACATCTGGTGCCTGGCTGGCTCTAACTCACATTTCTGGAAACAAAGGGCTATATAACGGCTGTAAACACAGCCCCCGGCCCATTGGCCTATAGCCTCTTGTACCTGTACTGACAGCTGACCAGAAACATCTCAATATAGGGGAAACCTATGCGGGCCAACAAGGCCACTATGCTGTCTAGTTATCTATAACTTAACCATGAAGTACTGGATAGCTACGTGACCGGCAAGGTCACCACTACTGTCAAACTTATGGCCCCACACGGCCAACATAAAAGAAATAAAAGTACTAACAGTTAACAACTGCACAGCCTCACACGATCGGCTCATCTGACCACAGGGAACATATACAGACTACAAGCCTCTAGGAATAGCAATAGAAATGATCGGGATAGGGCCCCGACCTACCCGTACTATACAGCAAAAGAAAATGAAGTACAGCTCTGGAATTCAGTCTCCGGATGACAGGAGCTGAATACTCGATCGCTGACAGGAATCACGTGGTATCGCCTGCTCGTCTATGAGTACCTGCAGGCAAGTAATGCAGCGCCCCACCGGGCGTTAGTACTGCTGGTACTGAGTATGTAAAGCAATAACTGAAAGCAAAATCTGAAAACAACAATGTAACTGATGAAACTGAAGTAAGAAGAATTAGATTAACTGCCTGATACTGTAAGTCGTACCTTTTCTCATTTATACTGGAAAGAAATAGGGGTCGCACCTAGAGACTTATCACTCAACTGCTGATCTACTCGTATCTAACGTGACATGACATACATAACATAACATAGTATAGCACACACAAACCTTACCCGGCCCCCATAAGCCGGGAGGTACAACCAGCATAGAATCTATAACCCTACCCCGATCATCCCATCTCCTATAACCCTGTAAGCATCCTGCCGGTCCCCTAGGTATGCACTTGGGCTCGCTGAGCCCCTGACTATAACTGTACCTGAGTCCGGAGGACTCCTGAATCAACACCCCGGGCGTATCCGCTCGACGGGGGTGTATAAGGGCCGACCAAGGCACAATATGGGGAAACTGGCATCCCATCTTCGTCCCCTGGGGGACGGCATGCCACTCCGTAGAGCGACGTATCCTCGTCCTCTGGCGGATGAGTCGATACAGCTATTAACCCTGGGGCGGTCATGGATGCTAGGTAATCCAACCCCAAACAATACAACAGTCTCAACTAGTAATACTGTCTGCGTATCTCACATGCTGAGGCTAATAAGGGTAAAGTATCGTATATATTACATGCTGAACTAATGATAGTAATCTGTACGTATTTAATACGTGCTGAGGCTAGTAAATATGTATATATGAATATAGTCTCCTGCCAGACTGTACTGGGGAAAATGCTATACGAAATATAGTATTTCTGCTGCAACCTATGCTGTATACTGAGTTTCTGTATTAACGTGATTTACTATTCCTAACATGCGTTCTAAACTCTATTTTAGCCTGCCATTCTATTTCTGAGGTGCTTACGGATATTACATCGCTTTACGGGGTTTCAATTGAATACAATAATATCTTAACATTTCGTATCACATCACATACTGAACATGCTGAGCAGTTTCTAATAGTTGTGTTAGAAGCTATGTCGTATTAGTAAGTTTCACGCAAGTTACAACCTGATGCTTCTAATACCGTATCAACATTCACAATAAACATAACACTTGACTTCTGAACATTCTACTGGCCTGTAAATTACTATACTGCACCGATATTACTTAACTTGCCGAGGGAACTAGCTTTACATACCTTATTCTTGAACTATTCGTCCGTTGGACGAGGCTCGGCCGGTACTTCAACTATTTTCTCCCAACTGCATTCATAAATACGTCAATTAATACTAAATACAGCTTTATTGTAAAGAGCAACGTTACTTTCGATATAGTTTATAGCCTAAACTTAGGCTTATCGAAAGACGGTCGAAAACTCGCTATTTTTCAGCGGTCCAGAAGGGAGAAATATTCACTTCACAGCTAGGAACACATAGACACTAATTTAGAGCAATTCCACTTACCTTAGCTCGGTGGCTCGACGATTCGTCGGCCGTATTTTACGAAACTGAATCCGTAGGAATGCTCTCTACTGCTAAATACCTCAGTATCTGGAGTTAATTTGAATTTAGACAATGTTTAGCAGCATAATCGGACGAAAATTATATAACTTCTTCGTTCCTCTTTCTCCCTCTGCGTTTGCCCTCTGTTCTCTAGAAATTTTAAATATTTTTATCATTTAAAACCGAAGTGGGGCTTTATATACTTGGGCCTGGACAAGGCCAACGTGTCACGGAGCCAATGCGGAGGCCCCTCCTCCGTGACACGTTGCCATCGCGGAGGGGCTCTGCCTCGGCTCCTTCCGCGATGGTTCGACAGGTTTCTCGTCCGATCTTTTCCCGGGCCTTTCTCTAGCACGTATGGCCTTCAAATATGCTTAACCAACGTGCGAATAGGTCGTCTAGGTGCCGGGAATTCTACGGGGTATAACAGATTCTGATCCATTCTGAACCACCATGCCGCCATCGGCCGAGTCAACCAACCTAACTCCCAACCTTGAGAGTCGATGCACATCCCTCACCAACTCCTTTTTCCCTTCATCACATGGGATACACTCTCCATAGAGAGTCTACTAAGTGCGTCCGCTACCACATTAGCCTTACTCAGATGATAAAGAACACTCATATCATAGTCCTTGAGTAGTTCCAACCACTTCCTTTGTTGAAGATTGAGATCTTTCTGTGTGAACACATATTGTAAACTCTTATGGTCCATAAGCACATCTACATGGACCCCATACAAGTAATGCCTCCATATCTTCAAGGTGAATACCACCGCAGCCAACTCAAGATCATGGGTCGGGTAATTCTATTTGTGGGCTTTCAACTGTATAGAGGCATATGCTATCACTTTCCCATGCTACATCAACACACGCTCAAGTCCGATTCTTGAAGCATCACAATATACCACAAATCCATCGGTACCCTCGGGTAGGGTCAACACCGGTGCTGAGGTAAGTCGGGTCTTCAACTCTTGGAAGCTCTTCTCACAAGTCTCTGACCATTGGAACTTCACCTTCTTCTAGGTCAATTTGGTCGAATTTGCTGCAATAGATGAGAAACCCTCAACAAATCTTGGTTAGTAGTCAGCTAAACCCAAGAAACTCTAAATATCTGAAGGATTCACCGGTCTAGGCCCATTTTTCACCGCCTCAATTTTCTGAGAGTCTACCTTTATGCCCTCACTTGATACCACATGGCCCAAAAATGCTACGGAGTTCAACCAAAACTCGTACTTGTTGAGCTTGGCATATAATTGATGATCCTTGAGTGTCTGAAGCACTACTCTCAAACGAGCGGCATGCTCCTCCTCGCTCCGAGAGTATATAAGGATGTCATCAATGAATACGATCATGAACATGTCTAGGTATGGCTTGAACACCCTGTTCATCAAATCCATAAAAGCTGCAGGAGCATTCGTTAGTCCAAAATACATAACCACAAACTCATAATGACCATACCGCATTCTGAAGGCTGTCTTCAGGATGTAACTCTCCAACTCTAAGCTGATGCTACCGGGATATGAGATCAATCTTTGAGAAATACTTGGCACCCTGAAGTTGGTAAAATAAATCATCGATCTTGGGTAAAGGATACCTGTTCTTGATAGTGACTTTATTCAATTGCAGATAATTAATGCACATTCGAAGGGAACCATCCTTCTTTCAGAAAAATAAGACTGGTGCACCCCAAGGAGACTTGCTTGGTCTAATGAAACCCTTATCTAACAAGTCCTTCAATTGCTCTTTCAACTCTTTTAGCTCAGCTGGAGCCATGCTGCAGGGAGGAATAGATATAGGCTGCGTGTCCGAAAGAAGGTCAATACCAAAGTCCATCTCCCGCTCGAGAGGAACACCTGACAAATCATCAGGAAAGACCTCTGGATACTCATGTACTACTGGAACTGACTGGATAGTGGGAGTCTCAGACTCAACATCCTTAACCCTAACTATATATTACATAAAACACTTAGATATCATCTTTCTAGCCTTAAGGTAGGAAATAAATCAGCTTACAGGCACAACTGAACTACCCTTCCATTCTAAAACTGGTTGACCCAGAAATCTGAACTCTACTGCCCAGGTTCTACAATTAAAAAAAGCATAGCATGCAAATAGGCAATCCAAGCCGAGAATCACATCAAAATCGACCATGGCTAACTCTATCAAATCTATTGAGGTGACCTTCTGAAAGACTGAGACTGGGCAACCTCTATACACCCAAATAGCTATAATTGAGTCACCTACTAAAGTGGAAATTGAAAAGGGTTCTGACAAGATTTTGGGACTAACTCTGAAGCTACTAGCCATATAAGGTGTCATAAAAGACAAAGTAGCCCCCGGATCTAAAAAATCATAAATATCAATATGGAAAACTCGTAACATACAAGTGACCACATCTGGGGAGACCTCCTGCTCCTGACGGGATACTAAAGCATAAAATCTATTCTGGCGCTGACCGTCAGTTATGCTAGTAGATGCCCCCTGACGGGCTGAGCGTGCAGGAGGGGCTGCTGAACTAGAAGCTAGGCCTCCGCCCCCAACCTGATCCTGTCTCGCTACTAGGAAATCTCTAAGCATGTCTTCGGGATTCCCACACCCAAAACAAGCATCTAAACCTTCCAAGCACTGGCTTGCATGCCCCCGACCACATCTGCGACAAACTAGGATGCTAGAATTTACAGGTCTGCTACTCTGACCCCTCGAGCGTGATGGTCACCCTCTCTAATCATGTCTAGGACTGGATGGCACACTCAATGCCGAAGATGCTGGAGCTGATAATATCTAGTGAGTCTGCTGTCGGTGTCCACTACCTAACCTCGATTGGGAGAATCTATGGTCATCGGTCCTGGTCCTCTAGGCCTCCCTCTCTTTCAAATGTGCCGCCTCTATTTGCTGGGCATACAACACTATCCATTGAAAATCCATGTCCTGGTAGAGCTTAGTGGTTCTACAATCATTGTCCAAATAGCCTGCTACTCCATGCACTAACCTGCTCACCCGCGCCCTCTGATCAGCTACTAACTATGCGACATATTTCGATAGGTGAGTGAACTCAGGGGCATACTCTTGTATAGTCATTCTCCCTTGCTTCAAATTCACAAACTCAGCTTCCTTCAGCTCCCTCATCTCACGAGGGAAGAACTGGTCTAAGAATGTAACATGGAACTCTTCCCAAGTGACAGGACCTGCTTCAGCGACCCTGCTATCCTTCCATTGACAAAACCAGATATGTGTGACTCCTTTTTCAACTAGTAAGAGCCCAACTTTGCACACTCAACTCCATTCACCCCCATGATTCTTACTTACTTGAAAGGGTAATCTAGAAATAAATGAGTCACTTTTATTTTCATAATTAATCGATTTATATAGTTGCATTACTTATAGCTTCCTTGTTTGTAGACAAAGAAGATTCACACAGGCGTAATGTTATAGCTATGGGGTTCTGCCCATAGCCAACCCTTGGGTAACCTTCACTATCTCACCTATGAACTCATGCGGGTCCTCATCTACCTTGGACCCAAGGAACTCCGATGGGTTCATCCTCAAGAAGTCTCTGACTTGAGCCGCCGCTGCATTTCCATTTTGTGGAACATGCGTAACGACCTACTGATTAACCTAAGCGGTCAAGGCCTGCGCAAGCCTCTGAATAGCGACCTGAAACTTAGTGTGAGAAACTAGTTCCGGTGCCTGGTGCTCCTGAACTGGTGGGGCTTGCTGGTGCCCATTACCATTGCCATCCTCATGACCTTCACCATTCCCATTTATCCTACCATTCATTCTTTGAGGAGCCATGTTTCTGTAATCGCAAATCGCATGAATTAGAACGATAGAAAGACTTTTCATCGCATGATATAAATCATGAAAGAAGGGAACATTTCCTAAACGTCTCGTACCCTCTTCGTCATAGTGTGGCGCACTTCACACCCATGAAAAAAACTCTACTTAACGAGGCTTTCAGACACCATAGAACACTTCAAACCTATTGCTCTGATACCATGTTTGTCACGACCCGAACAGGGGCCTAGATCGTAACACGGGACAAGGAGCCCCGAGAGACCCCAAGTCAACCTATGGCATTAGCATACATCTAATCTCAATCAAGAAACTGAATAATCGATAAAATAATCATAGTGGAAGTCTAACTTGAACATAATATCAAAATACGAAATCGAAAGCTGAATACATACATATGTCTGAAAAGCCTCTAAACATGATGAGTTGATGGGACAAGACCCCAACTAACTCAATAAAACTAAAACCGAAATACACATAAGAAGGCTGAATAGTCTAGTCCTTGGGAAATAAGGGCTCAACCACAATAAGAGTGCTAACTCTGATAAGCTAACTCCGAGCGGGGCTGAATCTGAGAGCTGGGTCCTGTATCATGAAATGATACAACACAGAGTATGCAGTTAGTACGTGGAATGTACCAAGCATGAAAGTTAAGTAAAACCGCTAAAGTAAATAAAATCATTTAAAGACAATGCATATTGTAAACATGAACATAATAATCTGAGAGTAGGGATTACATGCATTCTTTCTGAAATACGACCTCTTCATAACATAACATAACATAACTTTATATCATTATAACTGAATCGATTGACTCAAAGCTAAATTCTGAAATTTATAAAAAAAAAAGCTGAACATTGAGTCAAACCTGCTTTAGAACATGCATTTACATAAATCTCATGAGTAATGAGACATGCATATTTGAAATAATGAGGAACAATGGGAGACTCTTCTTTTAACCGACATACCACGATAGAGCTTACGTGGTGCCAATTATCACACTCAAGTGGATAGAGCCGTCCAAAGTCTTACTAGGGCTAGGGACGATACAATGATATCTATATCAAGTTTAAGGCCCATCTAGGCAAGGGAAGCTCACAAGGGTGGTCCCAAATTCATAATGTATAAACCTATGTTAGCCGTAGTTTTGAGGCATAGGGTGATCGACCCTTAGCCTGCTCAGTGCTTGACGCTACTCCTAAAACATGCATATGCTCTACATCATTTTATAACAAAGCTCAACATCATCTATTGATGAAGATTAATTATCAAATACATCTCAAATATGGAATCATGCATATGAGAAGCTTTAG
The DNA here is from genome assembly GCA_035772735.1 of Datura wrightii. NCBI lineage: Eukaryota > Viridiplantae > Streptophyta > Magnoliopsida > Solanales > Solanaceae > Datura > Datura wrightii. Next base: position 38,009,875 of record JASDFA010000027.1, read on the forward strand.
CTCAAGACATACTACAAGCTGAAAACATAATTGGGAGCCTTCGCTCCAAAACCATGTGGTAAGCTATACATAGGAAAACTTTACTCAAAAAATACCACAAGCTGAAAATATAGTTGGGAGTCTTCACTCCAAAACAATATGGTAAGCTTAGTTTGAGAAAAATCATCATTCATACTTAACATGTGGGCATAGCAAAAAGCTTTATTATACATAGAAATAATCAATTCACATTGAAATCGTAATTGTAAACATGGGTAGCTTCAAATCATGATTCTCATCATAATATCTCTTCATCATCATATATTCAACGCAAATCTCCTCTTTCATGAACATCTCATCCATGGGCTTTTAATTCGTAAGACTAAAATCATGATTTTAAGTTGAAAACATTATAAAATTCACCCATGCTTCATAATTCAATAGTAGAATCATAATCAAATCATACCCATGTCAAGAAATACAAGATTCATGCCTTTGGGTTAAAACCCCATAGATTAGACATAGAATTTCATACTTTAGAAAGGGATTGGGCATGAGTGTGAAAGAAATTACCCATTCATAACCTTACATACCCGTTGGTAGCTGATTCTAATACTTCTTTAGATGTACAATAGGAAATTGAAAAGAAATTGGTGAATGCTAAGCTTGATCACCCTCTCATGTCTTCTATCTTGCATGCATGATTGAGTGAGGCCTAAAATGAACTTAACCCCTTTAAAAGTCACTACCCATAACCCACAATGTCGTATTTTAGGACTTAGGAACTTAGGAATTATGAAAAAGCCCTCACTAAATTCGTAGAAAAATAACCGCTAGGTGACCCTAATGGGTGACCTAACGACTCGTCTCTCGGGGCATGACTCGTGATGTCATCCGTTACGTATACTATCTTACCTCATCAAATTTCACTTCAGGGTTTCTAATGACTCACCCCATGAATTATGGGGACTCCACGACCGGTGGGGACCTCCCGTCAAGTCTACTGCCCTTAATCTTTCCTTTTCCTAATTTCCCTCCTCCACGACTGACCCTACGACTTATGGGGCCTGACCACAAGTCGTGGTCTCACAAATGGGGTCTCATTTATTCCATCATTCTCACTAAATACCTGGTCCTTCCCTATGAGCCACATCACGATTTGTGGGTTGTCCTCACGAGTCTCCTCACAACTCATTCTGAGTCTGCTGCAAGATTTTACTTTTCTCTATTTAAACTCCCAGGTATGATCTTTGGGTTTCCGAAGTATAACAAATTTATGGATACCCAATGCTGAGAGTAGTTTCAGTCGCGGGGTTGAGTCCAAGGGGTAGAACAATGGCCTATGGTTGAGTTGAGTTTTCGTCCTATAGGGTCGTTCTGAGACATGAAAGATGTTTGGAGTGGTATATACCTCCATTGTGCCATATATATCTATTCTGAGCCATCCTGGGATCTTGATTGGCTCTCCCAGATGGATAGAGCTATGCTAACTATGAGCAGTCGAGAGAGGGGACGACAGTGCTTGTTTGATGATGCTGATTGACTGGTGTTTACTTTTCATTTGGTTGGCATTTTATATTGATTATTGCTTTTGTTATCTGTTATCTGATAGTAGTGGATGCTAGATATTGGCTGGTGTTAGCTAAGGTTGTTGAGAGGTTAAGAGGTGATGATAGGTGAGCTGCACCGACTAGATGCAGTGAGATATTGTTTAGTTGTTGGACTTGCCGGGCTTATGGGGAATAGGTAGGTTATGTTTGTGTGTGTTCTTGTGCTTTCCAGGCTTATAGGGGCCAGGTAGGTTCTATGTCTTTATTTAAGTTGATTTTATCCTCCTTTGATATCCGGTATATCTGTTGGTTTCTAATTTATGTCTCGTGGTTGATTTTTCCTTTCATGTTGGATACATTATTGTACTGACGTCCTATTCTGGGAACTGCATTCATGCCTGCATGTGATGGTGGGCTGGTAGATCGAGTTCATGGGTGCTGAGTGGAGTTCCAACGAAGTTGGGGCACTCCAGGTCTTTCGGAGTAGCTAGATATTTGAGTTAAGAGTAGTTCGGGGTCTTTTCCCGATCATTTGATTGCTATTATATTCATAGAGGCTCATAGACGTCGCGGTGGTGTTAGTATGTTATTGAAGGCCAGTGGGCCTAACTGTTTAGTTATTTTCCATTCTGTCGCCTTGACAACCTATTGTGTATCGATTGGTTGGTTTGTTAGCCAGATTTCATTTTAGTTTGTTGTTTACTCTGATTTAGATTGTGATGTAATGCCAAACCTTCTCGGTTCTGGCTTATTGTGGTTAGATTGGTGGCAGGGTGTGCTCAATCAAGTGTGACATACGGTGCTAGTCATGCCCCTCTAGGTTGGGGGTTTGACAAACTTGGTATACGAGCAGTTCATCCTAGGGAGTCTATCAGTTATTCCTAGTAGAGTCTTTTTATGTATGCATTCCTCAGTGTACTTATAAATAGGAGGTTACAGGATATTTAGGATTGTTACCCTTCTTTCTGGCTCAAAATCGTGCAAGAAGTCCGATGTCATCGAAGTCAGATCTAGACTCATGTTTGCTGACTTGTGCAGGGATGCTAGTAGCTTGATGAATTATAACCGGCCAGTGGCTAGACATGGCAACATTTAAGCTTCTTATTTTAATTATGGTTATAGTCATGTCGCGCCTTGGTCTCGTGCAAACTTTTGTTGGTTGGAGTTGTTTGTGGTTGATGTGTCTTGTAAGGCTACATCATGCCGTGATAGTGTTTAGGTTGTAATCATGCGTGTCGTCCAACATTCGAGGACAAATGTTTCTAAGGGGGGAAGGATGTAATACCTGAATAATTTGAGCGATAAATACATACTTTAAAGGTAGGACTAATAGTACTTAATAAGCTAAAAAGGAAGTATTATGAGGTATTTGAGTCACTCTATGATCGTATTTTAAATTGAACGTCGATCAAGTTGTAGAAAGAAATTTGGCATAAGTTATCGCAAAATTTCCATCTGGAGATTTCCTAAAATTTAGGTCAAGTGTCTCTAAGATGTTTTCCCAATCTATAATGAGTTAGGGGGTGTATGACCTATCAAATTAACCATTCATCAATCTGACTTCAGATTGGAGAGATATTCACATTTTTGCGCGTCTGTGCAAGCATGCACGTCACAAAGGGTCTAAGGCGGTAGAGTGCTATAAAAGCCCCTTGGTCGGTTGTTTGCTTTATTTTCTTATTTTCCATTACCTTTCACGATGGAAATCTCTCTCAATATCCTTCCATGGTGTTCTAAGGGTTTTGGGGCTAGAAACCATGGTTCAACATGGTTTTGATGTTGGGATGTTGGAAATCGCGTGTAACTAGCATTTTGGTTTCTTTTCTGGGCTTTTGGTGGCTTTTTCGTGGTGAATATATTGGTAAGACATATTCCTTCAATTTTACTTAGTTGTTGAGGTTGGTTATAGGTGTGTTAATGCCGTTAGGTTGTTGTCTCGGAGTTTCTACCATCGAATTTCTATGAATCTTGTTGGATAGCTTCATTTGTCTTGTTTCTTTGAGTTGGATGCATTTTGGCAGTAACTTGATTCTTATAAGGGTGTAAGTTCAGCTTATATTAGGTTTGCCAAAAAATCCAAGGTATGTTAGGCTTGTCCCTCCCTTTGTCGACATGAATTCCGAAGCCGTTGTTGTTGGTATTGACATGTGTGTTGGCTGTTTTGTGAAGCTCTATTTTATATTGTTATTTGACTCTTGTGCTGTGGTTTGTATGATGATAAATGGGTGTATGAGGTGCTGGTTTGGTTGGTGTATTGGGCTTGAGTGCGGAGAATCATAGTCATGGCAAATTATTAGGCTCGTGTGGGAGGCCGTCTGTGAGGCATACGGTTTTTGTAGAAAGTTATGGGATGTTCATGTGATTAATATTAGGTGATGATATTTACAATTGAATGAAGGTTTAGAGCTATGAAGGTCAGTAGTTGTTACGATCTTTTGTTATATTGGAGTCGGCGGCCGTGTCGATGGCATGTTGGAAACCTTCGTGATGCTTGGGCTAGTTTGGATGTTTCCATTATTGTTAGTAGTGAGTAGAATGGCTTGTGGGCTTCTTGTAAATCTTGGAATATAATGGTTAGGATGGTAATACTTAGCTCAGCTAGTGTCTCATTGGTGGATGACTAGACATGAAAGAATAGTACTATATTATAATAGTCGGTTGGTGGGGTTTGAGAGCCAGTTATGGGTTGTATGAACATGTACTATTATTATTTTTTATTGTGAAAATTTTGATTCTGTGATTTTTTTTTTGTGTGTGTGTTGAGGCCCTTTGAATTCATGGATACCCAACACTAAGAGTAGGTCCGGCCGCGGGGTTGAGTCAATGGGGTAGAACAATTGGCCTATGATTGAGTTGAGTTTGCCTTCCATAGGGCCATTCTGTGACTTTCAAGATGTATTGAGAGGTACATGCTTTCATAGTACCGTATATTTTTGTTCTGAGCCTTTTTGGGATTGTAATTGGCTCTCCCGGATGGATGGAGCTCTACTATCTATGTGCAGCCTAGAGAGGGTCCAACAGTGCTTGTTTGATGATGTTGATTGACTAGTGTTTACTTTTAATTGTTTTTGCATTATATTGTGATTATTGCTTGTGTTATCTATTATTTGATAGTAGTGGATGCTAGATGTTGGCTCATTGAGAGGTACATAGGTGATGACAGGAGAACTGTGCCGGCTAGGTGTTGTGCAATGTTGTTTACTTATTGGACTTTTCGGGCTTATAGGGGCCAGGTAGGTTCTATGTGTTTATTTAAGTTGAGTTCTCTTGAGATATCCACTATATTTGTTTGTTTCTAATATGAGTCTCGTGGTTGTTTCTGCCTTTCATGCTTGGTACATTATTATACTGAGGCTCTAGTTGGGGCGCGATATTCATGCCTACAGTTGATAGTGGCCTGGTAGATTGAGTTCTTGGATGCTGAGTGGAGTTCCACCTAAGTTGGTGCGCTCCAGTTCTTTTGGAGTAGCCAGATGTTTAAGTTAAGGGTAATTCGGGGCCCTGCCCTTATTATTTGATTACTATTATATTCATAGAGGCTCGTAGACATCACTGTGGTATTAGTATGTTATTGAAGTCCAGTGGGCCTGACTGTATAGTCATTTTCCATTCTGTGGCCTTAACGGCCTATTGTGTATCGATTGGTTGGTTTGTGAGCCAATTTTCGTTAACCTTGTTGGTTCTGTCTTATTGTAGTTAGATTGCTGGCAACATGTGCTCGATCAAGTGTGACACACGGTGCCAGTCAAGCCCCTCTAGGTTTAGGGTGTGACAATTCGGACCTATTTATTGAAATCCAAAAAACACACACAAATACTTGACTCTCTACTGTCTCCTTTGCAAACCCTATGTATCACCTCAAAAGTCCCTAAGATTAGATTCGAAAGTTGGAATGGAGAAAACAGGAAAATCTGCACGAAGTTATAGAATGAGTCATCAAATCACCCATCGTTTACCTAATAAGTCGTTAAATGACTCGTCATTTACCTAACGAGTTGGCAAATGACCCATCATTTGTATAAGATAAGAATCCCCTAACATGTTGGAAAATGACCCGTCATTTGCCTATCGAATCATCATATAACTCATGGTTTATGGAAATATTATTTTTTTAGACAGTCATGACATATTAAGTAAACTACTCGTCATTTGCCTAACGAGTCGTTAAATGACTCGTTATTTGAGTAGCAGTAAGAAATTCTAGTATACTTCACAGATTAAGTAAACAACTCTTCATTTGCCTAACGAGTCATCAAACTATTTGTTATTTTCCTAATGAATCGTCAAACGACTCATCATTTGTCTAACGAGTCATCAAAAGACTCGTTATTCACCTAACTAGTCATCAAAAGACTCGTCGTTTCTGGTAGTATGAGATTTTCTATCGAACCATTAAGGATATTTTCATAATTTCTAAGCTCTGAAGTCCTAAACTATGTCGTTTTAATCTCTGTTAGGAAGATATTAAGAGGGTTTAACCGATCCTAATTCATTCGACTCCCATGCATGCAAGATTAGAAGTTTCCCTTTGAAGATCAATCTTGAAACCCTCCAATTCTCCTCCAAATCTCTTAGGCTTTTAAAGTCAAGTTAATAATCAGTTTACCCAGGTATGTAGGGCTATGAATGAGAGTTCCTTTCACTCTCATGCTCAATATTCTCTTCAATTCCATGAATTTAAGTTCTAGATCAAGTTCATGATCTTACGGGACTATCCTAATTTTTATGAAATTCTCTATAATTTATCTGTGGGTCAATTCTATTCATGTTTCAAAGCATGTTTTAAGATCCATGGGTAGATTTTATACCTATTTTGATTATTAATTCATGGTTTCAAATTTTAGAAAGTTAGGCTCAATTATACAAGTTTCATGAAAAGTCAAATTTATGATTTCATTATGATTTTGATTCTCCTAAGCCCTAATTTATTATTTATGATAGAGAAAAAGCTAAATATTCCATCGAACTATAGGAAAAGGCTCATCTATGCCATTCGTCAAAAGTTCGGCTCAATTATGCCACTACCGTTACTCAAATGGCTCAGCTATGCCATTATTTTTTAACAGAGGTAATAACTGGTTTTGTAAAATCGGATTGGACACGTGTCCTATTCTTATTCAGCCACATCAATTAAAAAAACCACCTTATTAAATACCCATTCAGCTTACCATGACCCACTACCTAATTAACCCGACTCACGATCCAATCCCAATATCAATTAATACCCAATTAACCCGACCTCCACTGCCGTGTAAAACCTAACGCCCTTCTTATCTTCTTCTTCCTTTCACGACCGTGAACCTTTCTTCTTCATTGTTTCTCAGAGTTTCTTCTTCATCCTTTCCTCACTCCTCTTCCTCACTCCTTCTCATCATTGCTTCTCAGGTTGTTTGGAGAAGGTTGACAAAAATAGCACATAAAGGTTAGTTTTTTATATAAATGACTATTTAATATGGTGGGTGGGGTTTAATTAGTTGGTTAGAGAAACTGTACATGTGGGGTATTTTATTCTTGTCTGTAAAAAGGGGATAAAGTTTCAATCTTTTGTGGTCCCGAAAAGAATAATATAGGATTTTTTATTAGTTGTTTTGTGGTCAGTGAAAAGGGTCTTTTTTATTCATTATTTTTGTATGTATGTTGCTGATGTGGTCCCAAAATATATCCCTTCTTATCTTAGGCTTTTCTATTCATTGTTTTTGGGGTCAGTGAAAAGGGGATTTTAGTCATTATTTTTGTATTTATGTTGCTAATGTGGTCCCGAAATATATTGTTTTTTAATTTAGGATTAGGATTTTTTATTTATTGTTGTGTGGTTTGTGAAAAGAGGATTTTTGTTTGTGTATGTATGTTGCTGATCCTCTATTTTTCAACTATTTTTTCTATGCATGTGAATGATTGAAGAATGATTGACAAAGTGACCCTATTTTTTCACTATGGAGGTGAGTGAGTATTTTCTCCTGAATTATTGTACAAAAAGAAGATGGTGCATATGTGGGAGATTTTTAACCCTGACTTACTGTGTTATAAAGACTTATGTGAAGAATTTAAAAAAGAGCTGCATTTTATTACCTTCAAACAACTCCTAGTTGCTGGACCATCTGGAAGGTACTACATAATTGACGGAGATGAAGGTATTAGGGCTTTGCAGTGCCTCCTTTTTATGAGTTTAAAACTATTGAATTATTTGCTGTGGATGAAACAGACTTGACAATCCATACTAATAACATTCTTCAACATATAGAGACATATCAAGTAGATGTTGAAATTGCATCTGACAATGAACATGTATTAGGGGACAATGATTTTGATATTGATGCTCTATCCGATCCGGAGTATGATGAAGAAGGACTTGAGGTGATGAGTAACCAAAGGAGAAAAGTAGTAATCGATAAGTTGGAAAATTTTAAAGAATTGCATAAGGGTATGACTTTTTGTGATATTGTGGAAGCTAGAAGGTCAATGAATTACTATGCATTAGCTAATAGGTATGGTTTGAGGATTGAAAAAACTGACCCCTCTAGGGCTAGGTATGTTTGTGCAGATGGATGTCCTTTTAGATGTTCTATATCAAAGGATAAAAAAGGTGGGGGCTCTGGTTTTAGTATAAAAACTTTGAAAGCTGAACATACTTGTATTCCACGTTTCAAAAATCCAAGGTATGATTCTAAGACATTAGCACAATACTTTAAAAGAAAATTACAAACCAATCCCAAGTACACTGTTAAGGACATGAGAGGGGAATTATCAACAAATTTCAAGTTGAATGTGACAAAATCCAAACTTAAGAGGACTAAGTTGATGATCCTTGAGAAGTTAGATGGGAGTTTCCAAGATGATTTTAACAAGTTTGAAGCATATGGGGCTGAATTAAAACAATCTAATCTAGGGACATATGTTGAAATTAACCTTTCAAAAGATTCTTTTAAACAAGATAGAAGGAGGTTCTTGCGGATGTACATATGTTTTAATGCCTTGAAGCTAGGTTGGAAAAGTGGTTTGAGACCACTTATTGGTTTGGTTGGTACTTTCTTGAAGGGAAGATGTAAAGGTCAGTTGTTGGTTGCTATAGGACAGGATTCTATGAACCAATTTTATCCACTTGCATGGGTAGTGGTTGACAAAGAAACTACCAGGATATGTTCATGGTTTGTGGAGCTGTTGAAAAGGTCTTTGGACCTAAAGGATGTAGCTGGAGTGGCCTTTATTTTAGACATGCAAAATGTCTGTTTTGATCATCTTTTTTTTTTTATATATCTATTTTCATTCTTTTTTAATTCTGTCATGGTATTAATCTGGCAACGCTTATTGAATGCTGTGAGTAATGTCCTTCCTCTAGCTCATCAAAGGCATTGTGTTAGACAAATTGAAGCTAATTGGCTAAAAAAATGGAGGAGCGGGGGAAATGAGAAAGTTGTTGTGGTAGTGTGCTTGGACCATATATGATGAAGAGTTCAAAGATCAACTCAATAAGCTAGGCAAATTGGACAAAGATGCTGCTAAGGACTTGATAAGTAAACCACCCAAGTCATGGTGTAGAGACTACTTTTACACACACTGTAAGAACACCAAGGTTGATAATAACTTCACAAAATCCTTTAATGCTTGGATTTTAGAAGCAAGAGGTATGCCTATTATTAAAATATTGGAGGAAATAAGGGTCAATGTTATGAATTTGCTAGCAGATCATGAAGACAAAGCTTGGAGTTGGAAAACTGATTACAGTACACAATGCATGAAGTTGTACAATGATTATAGGGAAATATCACATGAATTCATTGTGAACTTTAACGGCGATTATGATTATGAAGTGTCAGAAGGTGATGATAGGCATACTGTGAATTTGGAGCACAACAGATGCACTTGTAGGATGTGGAACTTGTTTGGGATACCCTGCCCTCATGCCATTACGGCATTGTTGCATAAGAAAATTGATCAAGTGACACAAATTCACTGGTGGTATAGTAAAGAAGCATATTTGCTGATATACAAGCATAATATGCAACCTGTTAGGGGAGTAAAATTTTGGAGAATTGACCCTACTCATGCAATGGAGCCACCTGAATTGATCAAACTGGTTGGAAGACCCAAGAAGAAAAGAGATAGAACAGCAGATGAAGCAAGGAAGAGGAAGGGTGAATGGAGTTCATCAATGAAGGGTTCCAGAATGACATGCAGTAAATGTAGTGAACAAAATCACACTGCAAGGGGTTGTTATAAGGTAAACATTTTTTGTTGCTTTTAACTGCTGGCTTGATTAGTTGTGTTTAGTTTACTAGATTAATGGCCATTAGTTGAATTCTGCTAAGTATCTCTTTGGTTGACATGGAGAAGATGCTAGACAGATTAAGAAGAATAAGGGCAAAGAAAAAGTTGGTCAAACCTCAACTGAAAGTCAACAAAGTGGACACACAACAGTCACAACAGTAGTCTTTAGCACTCACGTTGGTACTCAACAGTCCTCCGCTTATGGATCTGAAATTGGGGATGATGAAGAACCATCATTGAGGCCAAGGGTCGTATCTAAAGAGCTCACATTACTAACCATGAGGAAGACAAGAGTGAGGCCACCAACTGGTAGTAGAAGAATTTAATTCATTAGAGATTCAACTGGTGTGTCAACTCCAACCAACTTGCCTTATTCACCAAGAAAAGTTACTTGGAAGGGAAAAGATGCTATTACATCCAACCAGTTACAACATGAAGTCAGGAAAAAACGTATCAAGATGATTGCAAGAAAGGGACTACATCCAGCTCCTGATGATTGTGAAATTTGAAGATTGTTAGTTCAATCTCAATCGATGCTAGACAATTATGTTCTTAGTTAAGTGTTTTGTAATAGGATGATAATTAATGCTAGACAATTATTTCTTAGTTAAGTATTTTGTAATAGGATGAAAATTAATGATAGACAATTTTGTAATAGTTATGTGTTTTGCGAATTAGCAATCAATGTCACTTTCCATCACACTTATAATTGGTGGCATGGCAGAGGACTGAACCCTTTTTTTTCAGGGGTATATTACAAAATAAACAGATTCTTTAACTTCACTAATATAGAGCTCTCAATAATCATCTTCATCATGACTTAATAAAACAAAAAAAAAAGGAAATAAGATTTGTAAAAGATACTCTAAATGTAGTCCAAACATAAGCTTCTATCGCAATTCGTGTCATAAATACTAGGCGCAGAAAATAAATCGCGATCACAAATTGTAGGGCGTTTCATTCCAGAGCTGTGAGATTTGAACTGCGTATTCGCTTCATAAATGCGAGGCGTGGAATTTTAAACGCAATCGCAGATTTGGCAGCATTTCATTCCAGTGCTGTGAGATTTGAACTGCCTATTCGCGGCAGAAACACGAGACGCGGAAATTTGAATGCGATCGCGGGTTTGGCAGTGTTTCATTCCAGGCAGTATGGATTTGGACTGCCTATTTGCATATTAAATGCGAGTCGCAGAATTTTAAATGGGATCGCGGATATTTCCAAGTTTCTTTTTTAAATACCATGTATCTCTTATTTATGCGGACACCCACTATTATTTCTTCCATTCTTTTTTCATTTTCTCTCAACAGTTATTGAAGAGGCCTGGAATTTTTTTTTAAAAGATTTATCAACAAAAAGGCCAAGATAAGAATCAACAAAAATACCAACTTAGACGTCTATTTTGAAGAAGCATCAACAAAAAAGGACAAGAGATATCACTACTTGTTTAAACACTACTCAATTCGATCAAACCTTAGTAAGTCAACAATTTCAATTATATTTTCAAATCATACTTACTTACGAGAAATCACTGCTCTTTTCACACAAGAATCAACAATCTTGAAAGTACTAGGGTCAGATTACTTAGTTTTTTAAGTTAATTGAGTTTATGCTCACCACATGTTCGATAAAATGAATAAGTGAACTTTACTCAAGGAAACTAATTTTAACTCGAGGAATGTTTGTTGTTGATTGTTTCACTTCTCTGGTTCTACAAGTATCGACCACGGTTCTACAAGCGAGGACCACGTATTGAATTGCGAACGGAGTCACTTACTATGTAAATGACTATTATTTTACGCGATGAATATGCGGGCCGCGTATTTAGAAACGTGGGATGCGTTTTGAGTAGCGTATTGGAACAGTAATGCTTCAGCCAATATAAAGTCAAGTGATACCTATATGTTTTTCTTTAGTTATGTTATTACATTTTATTGTAGTTTATTGTTGAAGGTTCATACTTTTTTAAGCTTTCAATAAGCTTATGTTTTATCAAATTGTACACTTTATCAAAAATGTGATTTTTGTAGGATGACTGCCTGAAGACCCTCTTGTTCTCGCGCATCAAAACAGAGTGGCCCTAAGGATAAGGGTAAAGAAAAAGAGAAGAGACCCACAGAGGTAGAATCAGATTCTGATCCAGAGTTTGAGGAAGCCCTTCGCAAGATGAAGGAGGATGAGGAGAGACGACCTGAGCTCTGTCGTAAAGTGAGGAGAAGATGATCTCCGATGCAATGACGTCCCTGGAATGAAAGAGAAGTTCTTCGAGGGGACACAAAATAGGAACTTCAATGAGAAGAGCAGTTTAGTTTGAATGGGATAGAACAAGATTTCCCAGACATATTACGCCAGATAGAGGAGAGAGACTGGAATATATTTACACTGCCACTAGGCCGGTACTACCCCCAATTGGTTCCTGAGTTTTATGATTCATACGGGGTAGCTTAAAAGCACCAAAAATCAATCGGCATAGTAAGATAATGACCACGTTTGGAGAAGGTAAAAGTCAGAGGGATTCAGGTAGAATGCAGTGGCAAGGCCATTAACAAGGCGTATTTTGGTGATGATGATGCAGACGCCACAAATTATTTGGACAAATTGGAGAATTCGAACAACCACTACAACTGGATAGCATCTTTGATAGCAGTAGATACACCAACTTGGGCCACTAAGATTGGGCAGATCTTCAAGAGCGAACTCAACATTTAAGACAAACACTTGTTGGGGTTTGTTTGCTCTAGACTGACACCGTCAAAAAATGACAATGAGGTACCTATATCATGAGCAATCTTGATTGCTTGTATCATGGCGGGAGTGAATATCAACGTGGGGGATATCATTGCAATCGAGATGAGGGATCGAGCTTGACAGGCACACACATCCCTGCCCTTTCCAGTACTTGTCAAAAATCTATGTCGTGATGCCGGTGTACCCGAAATAGCAAGAATTGATGAAAATATATGGGCAAAACACATTGTGGACATCACAAAAATCCAAGACAAGATGAACCCAAAGCTGAAGAAAAGAAAGTGTGAGCCTCATCTTTTAGAGGCAAGTTTGACTCGTAATCCTCATATGATGGCTAATATCACCAACGGCACCTCCACTCAAGCTTCAGATGAAGCACTAGTTTTGTATTCCGCACCCCCCAGTTGCACCACAGCCTATGCAGATACTCTCAACAGCTTGGACGGTTCAGGTTGCAAATATGATGGCAAGGAACAACACAAAGCTTTCCTCCCTGACTGACCACATTATTGAGATGATTAAAAGATCCATTGATAAGGCACTTGCTCCAGTTCATATTAAAATTCAGGATTTAGAGCATAAAGTCTTGGCTCTTGAGGGTATTCGTGCGGGGGAAGCTATAGCCGCACTATGAGCAGACATGAGCAAGATGAAGGGTGACGTCCAACAACTGCAGACTGACCTAAGCATATTTGATGCTCCACTTCCAGAGGATGATGACTTTGAGGATAAGAGGGCAGAGAAAGATGAAGAAAATTTTGAGGATGCCCAAATAACAAAGGAGGTAGACGAGGATCGAGAGATTCAGTCTACTCAACGCTCCATGGACGACCTGACAGCACAGCTCATAGGTGCTGACACAAGTTCACGTGCTTCAGAGGCAACAAATATTGCTACTACCACCATAGTTCCCACTGCACCGGCCTAGTCTGAGGAGGTCGGGCATAATCAGGAAGATCAAAGCGCATATACCATATTTTGTATGCATTTTACATGTTCCCATTATGGGATGATCTCTATTTTGTGTGAAAATGTGCCCATTATGGGATGATTTTGTGATAAAAATGCTTGTGTAAAATGCATTAAATATATGAGCAATTGAATCAAATTGGCCTTTCCTTGATATAGTTGTGTCATCTAGATTACATTATTACCAAAGCTAGATTAGAACATTATAACATTGTATTACAAAGAACTTCCATAAATTGAATTACATTAGTACCAAAATAACAAAATTACATTGGGAATTAATTCCAATGATTGACAAAGTACCTAAACAACAAAATTACATTCGAAATTATTGTCAATGATTGACAAAGTACCTAGATAACATAAACACTAAACTATATCCAAACTAACAGTACACTTAGCCACCTTCATTTCCTAACGACATATGTCATGATAGAAATAAGCAAAATAAACAAGCATAAGATCATCAAGCTTTGTTGAGCCAATTTCTTTCTCAACTAATCTATTGTTAAAGTATCCACACCAACAACATCTTCAAACTCAGCTACCTTCACTACCAAAATGGTCCTTTCACACTCAATAGCTTCCATTTTTTCCCTCAAATTTGTTATGGTTATTACATCATTAACAGCAGAAGCTTCAAAATCATCTATCTTCTTCAACAAATTATTCTTTTCAATATCACAAACATCCAACTCCTTTTTTTGATTATTGATGATATTTATAGCTCTTGGGTGAAATTTCTCATCATCCCAATCCCAAAATTTACATGATTGATTCTGTCAAAATCACAAAACATAATCAGCAAAATAAACCCTAAATTCAATTAAAATGGAAGAATTAGAACTCAAACATAAACTTACCTCGGGCATAGGGAACTTGACAAATGGTCTACCTGCGTTGTTTGGCATCCACGCCGTGAATCGATTCACTTCAAGTCCATAATGACACTATCTCTTTGAACCAATTGAACCACTTGACCCATCAAACATTATTGTGAAAGGGATTTTGGATAGGAGTTTAGGTTGGAATCTTCTGGATAAGGAAGAGAAGTGAGGAAATGATGAAACTCTGAGAAATAATGAAGAAGAAAGGTTCGCGGTCGTGAAAGGAAGAAGAAGATTAGAAGGGCTTTAGGTTTTACACGGCAGTGGGGGTTGGGTTAATTAGGTATTAATTGATATCGGGAATGGGTCGTGGGTCGGGTTAATTAGGTAGTGGGTCATGGGTAGGCTGACTGGGTATTTAATAAGGTAATTTTTTTAATTGATGTGGCTGAATAAGAATAGGACGTGTCCAATCTGGTTTTACAAAACCAGCTGTTACCTCTGTTAAAAAATAATGACATAGCTGAGCCGTTTGAGTAACGGTAGTGGCATAATTGAGCCCAAATTTTGACGGATGGCATGGATGAGCCTTTTCCTATAGTTCGATGGCATATTTGAGCTTTTCCCTTTATGATATGATTCCGTACAAGTGCTCTTCATGAATTTATGAATATCAAGTATGGTAATTTTCTCAAGCATATATGTTCTTCATGATTTATGAGTTTATGATTTTGACCGACTCATGGGCCCTGTTTCATGGCTAATCATGTATTTCAATTATGATCAATTATGTAATGATTTATCTGTCCATGAACTTCATGAATGATTTCACAATTATTATGTGACCCCTCATGTGCATGTTTTTGGGAGCAATGTCTAGCACTGCGTAGGCTCGGTTTTCAAGTAAACTCCATGGTCTCAGAATTACGTGCCAACAAAGGTTTATATGCATGGACTCTAGGTGGGTCCTTATTAGTGATATCATGCCATTTACGTCCCTTACCTGAAAATCTTGGGACGACTCTGCCCACTTGAGCGAGATAATTGGGGCATCATGTAAGCTCTACATGATGGTGCCGGTTAAAACTAGTCCTATCATTGTTCCTCATGATTTATTCATAGTCATGTTTAGGATACTTTGGCTTAAGTTATGTTTTACAAGGTTTCTCTTACGATTATGATTATGACTAGATTATGAATAGTTCTAAAAACCTTGAGCCCTCAAGCTTATGTTATTATTATCATTTCGTGTTTTGAACTATCCTACTCTTATGAACTCTTATGTATTTTTATTAGTGCATTTTTACTTACCTTGCATACTCGGTATATTCAAAGTGCTGACCGCATACTCTATGTTGTATTGTTTCATGATATAGGTCTGAGAGATCAGACTCAGCCGCGCCATTTGTCTTACTTTCGTATCAGTCCTATTTAACCAGTGTTGGTGAGTCCTCATCTTTCAAGGACATTTAGTTTAGTTTGTTGTTATGTTATTTTAGTTATAGACTTTTGTTGAGCTAGTTGGTGATGTTGTTCCATCAGCTTATCAGTTATGTTACAAGCTTTTCAGATAATATATAGAATTTCAACTTGTCAGTGTTGACTTTGTTTTAGATTGATATGCATTCAGACTTCCACTTATGCATATTTTATAATCTCAGTTTCTACTTGATGTATGCTCTTTAGCCGCTATGTTAATGCCATGGGTCGACTTGGAACCATTTGTGATTCTAGGTTCCCTATCTCGATCTGGGTCTATGTTCGGGTAGTGACAAATGAGGTATCAGAGCAAAGGTTTAGAGTGTCCTAGGGTGTATGAAAGCCACATTGAGTGGAGTATTTCCATAATTGTGAAGCGTGCCACACTTATGGGGGAAAGTCTACAAGACGTTTTAGGAAATTTTCCTTCTTTCATGATCTATTCGTGCGATGAAGCATCTCTCTATGCTTCTAACTCATGCTATACGCATTGTAGAAACATGCCTCCATGCTGAGTTAACGGAAGAAGGAATGAAAATGGAAATGACCATGAGAATGGCAATGGAGATGGGCATTAGCAAGCCCCACAAACCCCGATAGGTCCATTGTCCGAGCAGGTCTCTCATGCTGAGTTCAAGGCAGCTTTTTAGATGTTGGTGCAGGCTTTGACTCCTCAGGTCAACCAACAAGTGGTGGCCCATGTCCCTCAAAATGGGATTGCAGCAATGTCTTGAGTTAAGATTTCCTCAAGATGAATCCCCTTGAGTTTCTTGGATCGAGAGTGGATGAGGACCCAAATGAGTTTCTAGAAGAGATTCAGAAGATCACGTAGATCATGGGGGTGATGGGAAAAGAGAGTAGACTTAGCCTCCTATTAGCTGAAGTGGGTTTCTTATATTTGGTACCATCAGTGGAGGGACGGTAGAGCACTAGGCGCAGTTGTTATAAGATGGGTGAGTTCATGAAAGCCTTCTTAGGCAGATTCTTCCCTAGAGAGTTGCGGGAGGCAAAGGCGGCGGAGTTTGTCAACTTGAGGAAAAATGATATGTCTGTCCAAGAGTATGCCTCGGAGTTCACCCGGCTGTCCAAGTATGTGCTGGAGATGGTTGTAGATTAGAGAGCTCATATGAACCAGTTTGTGTATGGGGTGTCAGATTCACTAGTTGAGTTGTATTTCAGCTAAAGGTTATGCCGAGTTAAATTCTTAAAGAGTAGTTCGGTTGTGTCAAGCCCAAGTATTTAGTAAATTCTGATAGAAAGGCACAATGTACAACTAAGTTTTAGAAAGGCTTTCAGAACAAGTTGGGGTGCACGTTAAGTTGAGTACGACGCCTCGTCTCTAAACAAATAGCTAAGTAGAGCACTCGGTTCAAATGCCAGAGATCTGTTGTGGGTGGAGATGTAGGCCCTCTATATGATGACCTGAAGCAGATAAATTAAAGGTAGTGAACTAGGGCACATTATAACAGGCAGACGAAAAAAGTTAAACTTATCAGGAAATGGGTACCGATAGCCCAGGATCGTCGGAAGTCTTACCCTAACGTACATCATAGACAGTTATGGATTAAAGTAGCGATTGAGTATTCCTGAAAGCTTCGCCGATGAAGGGCACTACGAGAATTAGAGGAAAGGAAAGCTTAGCCTTAGGTTTATTGGCCATATTGTATCTTCCCGAGAGCATGCAAAGTGTCATAGGGGATAGAATTGCCTTCAGAACTGAAATTGGTCCATTCAGTCTTTTGCATGTCAATGTTAGGGAACACATATAAGAGACCTATCCTAAGTTGTGCCCCATTGAGGACGTTCAAGTTATTAAGGAAATAACCTATAAAGAGGTTCCAGTTGTCATACTAGATTAGCAAGTTCGAAGATTAAGAATTTAAAGACGTAGCCTCAGTCAAAGTACTGTAGAAGAATAAGAATAAAGAAGAGATGACCTGGGAAGCTGAGGACGACATGAGATACAGATATTCTCATCTGTTCAAAGATTGATCTAGATTATGCAATTAAGGTAAAGTTGTTGTTCAGTTATTATTTTACTATTTATGCTATCTATACAGTTCAATTGACTACCATTCTGTTGTGGAAAAGTTGTTATAGTGCCATGTGAGATACCTGTATTGGATTTTTTTGCGTTTTAGGATTTTCACATGTCCATATTACAGGGGAGACTTGCCGAAATTTTTCAGAATAACAGTTGAAAAAGTTAAACTTTTGAAGGTTGTAGTTGACATTCGAGGACGAATGTTCCTAGGGAGGGAGATTGTTACACCCCATAAGTTTCTATCACTTAAGTCAGCGTATTCACACGTTAGTCAAGAGTTTTAGAGTACAACATGTGCAGGAAAGGGTCCGGGGAAAGGTCGAACGAGCACGGAATCAAGCTTGCAGGGAGAAGGCCGGACCAGCTGCCCAAAGGGGCAACGTGTCACGGACCTTTCCCTGGCTCGTTGGGCTCCGTGACATGCCCGACTTTTGGCGCATTAGGGGCCGTGCCACGGACCGCTGTCCACTGCCCAAATATTATATATAAGTTCATGAGTTTAATGTTTTCATTTCATATATACATATATCTTCGTTCGGAAAGAGAGGCACACCATTTTTATATATAATTTCTTCCGATTACGCTGCCAAACGCTATCCAGATTCAAATAAACTCTAGATACTGAATCCCAAGTATACAAGGAGCATTACTACGAAGTTATTTTCTTGAAATTCTCCTGGAAAATTGTAGCCCCACTGAGCAAAAGTTGTTAAAATTGCTTCAAACTAATTTCTATACAATCACAGGCTTCAAGTAAGCATTTCTCCCTTCTGAATTCTTGGGAAATTATAGGTTTTCGGCCGTGTTTTACGTGATTGAATTATAACTGCTATTTAGTATTAAAAGTTGTCGATTTTGCTAAGTTTAGTATTAAAACTAGACCCATTCTTTCAATATTAAAGTTACAGTTGGGAGGAGCTGTTGAATACGAGTTGAAACCCGACGACTATTTGGAAAATGACAATTGAGGTATGTAAGGCTTATTCCTTCAGCAGGTTATTCCTGTCGTATAGAGATACAACTTATGCCTTTGAAGCAAGACCATGATTCTCTATATTGAAATTAGTTGATGCCAGTAGATAGCGAGTACATACATATATGTGTTACAACTAGCTGTTATCAGTAGATTGTGATTAGACTTGTTGCGGTCAGCTGTTTCTGTAGACTATGAATATATGCATGTTATGGTTAGCTGCTACGACACGTACATGGATTGTATGACAGTATCCCTCATCGAGAAAGGACGGGCTAGGTGTGACACCCACAGGACGTGTTACCAAAACTCTTCTATCCTCTAGTTCATTGTATTAGTAGAATTGTGTGTTTTACTGCCATACCTAGATCTTAGGAGCTTGTGGATAGTTATTGGGCCTGAGTTAGTAAGTTGAACATCATGAGCACTGAGTGGTATAATTACCAGTTTGGCACTGTGAAGCCAGGAAAGCATGCCCAGAGGCCATTGGCATACCCTTACGCCTCAGGGCCAGGAATTTAGATAGGATGACCATATTTTAGAGTTAGTGGAGCTAGGGTTGTATAGTGAACTGAGTGACAACCTACCCTCTAGTTAGCTACTACCAGTAATTTCCAGTCCCAATTAACTTAGCATCCATCCTGCAGATCCCCCAGGAACTAGTACAGCCGTCTAGGTCAAATAGACCCACGGGTAACCTAAGGAAGGGGACCTTATTAGCGGGTAGAGGTAGGGCCAGCACCCTAGCCTGTTCATAGAAGATACTCAGGTACAGATTTCCGTGAGCGGCTAAGTCTATGTAGACTTGTCTATAAGGTCAGTAATCGCCCAGAAAAGTCACATAAGATTTGAGCAGACCAAGATAGGGTCTAAAGGACCAGCGTCATATTAGTACATCACTACCTTTAGGCTAAGGATGTCAATAAGCTGCCTGTGGAAGATTATAGGCCGACCGCCCAAAAGCATGTTCAGTCAGTAACAACCCTATAGCTGTTCTAAGTAGAGGGACCAAGTAACTAGTCATCTATGACCCCATAGTTGTTTATGTGTTATAGTTGTTCGAGTAGGACATTCAGAGTATTGTTAGGTCACTCTAGATCTCGCCCTATCCAGTCTAGACCATTAGAGATCATGATCACTACCAGGATCCTCTGATCAGATACGGGTGCATGGGGTGTGCTTGCAAGCAGCCTTACAGACTATACTAGGGGCGAGCAGTGGTAGTGTTAAGCTCAGAAGGCCAGATACGCCTTTGAGTGGCTAGATTGGGATTTCAGTATAACATCTCAATTAGGGTTTCCCTTACTTAGGAGCCTTCTGTGACCTCCCCAGGGTTACTAGCTGTGTCGACACCTGCCAGGGGCTAGATGACGTTGCTCCAAGGAGCGATATACCATCCGCGAGGGATGAAGATGGGGTCCTATGTCCTCATATAGTCCATTCCATGGCTGGACTATTTTATGTCATATCGGCACCACACCCCCGTTGAGCTTGGTGCCTGGGGTGCAGATATCAGGAGTCCACTGACTCAGACACAACTACAAATCAAGAGCCCAGTAGGTTCAGTTGAAAACCCAAGGGGATAGGTACGTTGGCTATAGCACCAGTAGAGTCATAGAAAGTTGGATAGGGGTATATAGATTGAGGTGTACTTGCCAGGGTTTTTGGGGGCCGGGGTGAGTTATTTCTGTGTTGCTTGTACCTTCCGACTTATGGGGGTGAGGTGAGGTTATTGATTGTATTCTTGCCTGCTAGTTATAGTTTATGAATGCATAATTATACAGTCTTAGCTCACGTACATGTAGTTTTGGTTAGACGCAGATTATGAATAAGCAAGCGTACGGGTTAATCTTTCTACCCTTCTCTCTGTTTACTTCCAATCTTTATCAGCTTATTTACTGCCTTACATATTCGGTACATATTGTACTGACGCCCTCCCTTGGGCGCTGCATCACTTGCCTATAGGTTTAGACAGACAAAATTCAAGATCCTTAGTAACAGTTGTTCAGAGTCAGCAGTTTGGCCAGCTCCTTTCATTCGGAGTTGCCAGTTTGTAGAAAGTGCAGTCTTCCATTTGTATAGCATTTAGGTAGGCCGAGGCCCTATCGCGACCACTATTTGTATTCTTAGAGGCTTGTAGACTACAGTTGTCAGTTAGTAGGGAATCGTTGGCCGTTTGGGGCCTATATATGTCTCTTTTTATATGTTGACCGTGTGGGGCCTAGTATAGCGCCTGATTTCCATTTCAGTTTTAACTAGATATCATGGAGGCCTTGTTTATGATCTATTGCTTGTTAGCTATTTTTCTTTACAGGTGGCTATAAGGCCTTGTTGGCCGGAGGCTGTGTTTACAACCGAGATATAGCCCATTGTTTTCTTGAGTTGAGTTGCAGGATTGCACCAGATGTGCATAAGCTTATCCAGGTTGGTCAGATTCCAGTGTGGCACTAGGTGCCAGTCATGCCTCCCAAGGTGGGGCGTGACAAACTTTGTATCAGAGCTAGACCTTGATTTTTCCTGATTGGTGATATACGCCCAGCAAATAGAGGCGGATCAGATGAAGGAATGGAAGAGAGAGGCGCAGAGGGCCAGGATAGGTAGCTTTGGGTTTTCCCAGTAGAGGCCCATGGTGGAATTATTGGTAGTCCCACTAGAGGTCATCAGCCCTAGTGCCATCATCGGCCGTGTTCCAACCAGATCTCAGGGTGATTAGAGGAGTAGGGCATCAGTTTTGAGGGGAAGAGGGACACGCTGGTAGAGCGCACCTATCCAGTATGTGAAAAATTTGGTAAGAACCACATAGGAGAGTGCTTAGTTGGATCAGATATTTGCTTCGGGTGTAGGACCCGGGCACATACATAGGGAGTGTCATTTGGCTGGTAGGGCGATAGTAGGGGTCGTGCCCAGACTACTAGTTTAGTAGCAGCTCGAGCAGAAACTCCTTCCTAGCAGGGTGCATCCACTAGCGCAGGTGGAGGACAACGTCAGAATAGGTTTTATTCCCTCTTATCACGTCAGGAGAAGGAGGTCTCCGTAGACACGTAGTCACCGGTATGTTGCGAGTATTTCATCTTGATGTGTATGCATTGTTAGATCCATGAGAAACTTTATCTTTTGTGACTCCTTATGTTTCCATAAATTTTGGAGTTAGTACCGTAATCCTATCAGAACCCTTCTCAGTCTCTACTCTAGTCGATGACTCTGTTATAGCTCGATGGGAATAAAGAAATTACCTTGACACAGTCTTTCAGAAAGTCACCTCAGCGATCTAGTAGAGTTAGACATGACTAATTTTGATGTTATCTTTGGTATGGATTGGTTGCATGTATGTTATGCCTCAGTGAATTGTAGAACTCGTAGGGTAAAATTTCGATTTTCAGTTGACCTAGTCCTAGATTTGAAGGATAGTTCAGTTGTGCATGTATGTTGCTTTGTTTCCTATTTTAAGGCTAGAAGGATGATTTATTGGGGTTGTATTTACTATCTAGTTCGGGTTAAGGATGTAACGTCTAAAACCCCGACTCTCCAGCCAGTTCCTATAGTGTGTGAGTACATGGAGGTCTTCCCAGATGATCTACCTGGACTCCTTCTTGAGCGAGAGATTGACTTTGGTATTGACCTTCTTCCCTATACGCAGTCTATATCTATTCCTCTATACAAAATGGCTCCAACTGAGCTGAAGGAGTTAAATGAGCAGTTGAAGGATCTTCTAGATAAAGGATTCATCAGACCTAGAAAGTCTCCATGGGGTGTACCACTTCTCTTTATTCGAAAGAAGGATGGGTCTCTTCGAATGTGCATTGACTATCGGCAATTGAACAAGGTTACAATAGAGAACAAGTATCCCCTCCCCAGAATTGGTGACATGTTTAGCCAACTTTAGGGTGCTAAGTGCTTCTTAATGATAGACCTTAAATCCGAGTATCATTAGCTTAGAGTTAGGGAGAGTAGCATTTCTAAGTGTCATGACCCGAACGCAGGCCGGATTGTGACATGAGACAAGGAGCCTCGAGAGACCCCAAGTTGACCCATGGCATGAACATATATCTAACTCGGCCATTAAACAAAAGAATTAATAAAGATAATCTTAGCGGAAGACTAAAACAAACATAACATTAGAATACACAATTCAAAGCTGAATACATCCTTTGTCTGAAAAGCCTCTAAGTCTGATGAGTTTATGGAGCAAGACCCCAACTAACTCGCTAAGCTCAAAAATGAAATACATAGAGAAATCAGATAAAAACATGGTCCTCAAGAGATGAGGACTCACCAACGAGCGTAAGATGCTAACTTCGAAAGGCTGGCTAAGAACGGGTATGAGTCTGTGTGCCGGGGCCTCTATCATGAAAAGATACAACATAGAGTATGTTGTTAGTACGTGGAATGTACTGAGTATGCAAGGTAAGTAAAACTGCTTAAATAAGTAAGATCATTAAAACATGCATAATGTAAAACATAAACAAAATAAGAATTTGAGAGTAGGGCTTGCATGCTATCTTTCAGAAAACATGATCTCAAAATAACATAACATCATAACTAAATCGATTGACCCAAAGCTGGAATATGATAGTCATAAATAAAGTTGAATCTTTAGAACATATATAGATATATGCAATATGAGTGAGAAACATGCATAGTTGAAATCGTGAGGAACAATAGGAGACTCATCTTTTAACCGACATACCACGATAGAGCTTACATGGTCCCAACTGTCACACTCAAGTGGGTAGAGCTGTCCAAAGCCTTGACAGGGCTAAGAACGATACCATGATATGGATATCAAGCTTGTGGTCCAATTGAGGTAGGGGATAGCTCACATGGGAGGTCCCAATATAATCTGATCATACCTACATTGGCGCGTAGTTTTGAGGCATAGGGTTGACTGACCCATAGCCTACTTGGTGCTAGACACTACTCCCAAAAACATGCATATGCTCTCCATCGTTTTTCAACAAAGTTGACCATCGTGTATTGATGAAGCTGAATAACCATGAATACTAAATCTGAATCATATATGAGGAGCCTTGGCTCAAACCATACCATAAGCTGAACATAAATGGGAGTCTTCGCTCCAAAATCATGTGGTAAGCTAAATTCGTAAAATCATAATCATACTTGAACATATGAGCATTACCCAATACTTTAACATGGTTGAAAATATATCATTTCCCTTGAAAATATGATCATAAACATGGGTAACTTGAAAACATGATTTTCATCATAAATATCTCATCATACTAGAACATTCATCATAAATCCCAACTTTCATGAACTTCTCATAATTGGGCATTTTAATTTATAAAGCTTGAAACATGATTTTCATTGAAAACATCATAAAGCGTGCCGTGGGGACCTTAAATTCCAATATCTAATTAACACCCAATCCTTACTACGGGTCACATCACGACTCATGGTCTGCCCCTACAGTTCATAGGGCAACTCATTCTATGACTTGATGTCAGATTTCAAATTTTCTCTATTTCTATCCCTGGTCTGATCTTTCAGCTTACGGGGTATTACAATATCTCCCCCTTGGGAACTTTCATCCTCGAATGTTGGAAAATGTACAAAAAAGTAGAGAAAATGCAATCGTCATATTCAAATATTGATCATTTAAGCTGAAAACCGACAGAATGATTCTCTATTTCGAATACATAGCTGGACTGAATTCACGAACCGTACATACATCCAAATACGTAAAAGAATTTGGTCACATGAACTGAACTTGAAAACTAAATAGAGCCTTAGGGCAAAAACTGATACCTCAAGCTGGAACTAAGTCAGTAGAGAACATATATGGGTATCTATCCATCATATCCACTTCGGCTTCCCACGTAGCTCCCTCAACCTACTGATTCCTCCATAACACTTTGACTGAAGCTACTTTCTTGTTTCTTAGCATTTGAGCCTGAAAATCCAGTATCTCCACCGGAACCTCTTTATAACTAAAGATGTCTTTCACACCAACACTGTCCACCGGGACAACTAGAGCTAGATCACCCAAACACTTCTTTAATGGAGATACATGGAAAACAGGATGCACGGAAGCTAATTCTGAGGGAAAATCCAATTCATATGCCACCTTGCCAACCCGTTTCACAATCCTATAGGGATCAACATAATGAGTCTTGAGTTTTCCTTTCTTTCCAAACCGCATCACTCACTTCATGGGAGACACCTTCAAAAACACCAAATCATCCACTTTGAACTTGATTTCTCTCCTCCTCACATCGGCATAGGACTTTTGGCGACTTTGAGCTATTTTCAACCTGTCCCGTATGAGTTGTACCTTTTCCATAGCCTCATAGACTGAATCTGGTCCTATCATCGCAGCTTCACCAACTTCAAACCAACCAATAGGCGATCTACATCTTCGCCCATAGAGAGCCTCAAATGGAGCCATCTGAATGCTGGAATGATAATTGTTATTGTATGCGAACTCGATCAGAGGAAAATGATCATCCAAACTACCTTTGAAGTAAATCACACATTCTCTCAATGTTATACCCCGTAGGATTTCCAGCACCTAGATGACCTATTCGCACGTTGGTTAAGTGTATTTGAAGGCCATACGTGCTAAAGGAAGGCCCGAGGAAAGATTGGACGAGAAACTTGTCGAACCATCGCGGAAGGAGCCGAGGCAGAGCCCCTCCGCGATGGCAGCGTGTCACGGAGGTGAAGCCTCCACGTTGGCTCCGTGACACGTTGGCCTTGTCCAGGCCCAAGTATATAAAGCCCCACTTCGGTTTTAATTCATTTAAACTTATAAATTTCCAGTGAAACAGAGAGGAAAAACCAGAGGAGAGAAAAGAACGAAGGGGGTAATATAATTTCATCCGATTACGCTGGCAAACGTTGTCCAAACTCAAATTAACCTCAGATACTGAGGTATTTTTAGCAGCAGAGAGCATTCCTACGGATTTAGTTTCGTGAAATACGACCGACGAATCGTCGAGCTACCGAGCTAAGGTAAGTAGAATTGCTCCAAAGTAGTGTCTATGTGTTCCTAGCTGTGAAGTGAATATTTCTCCCTTCTAGACCTCTGAAAAATAGCGAGTTTTCGACCGTCTTTCAATAGGCCTAAGTTTAGGCTATAATTATATCGAA
Source organism: Datura wrightii (assembly GCA_035772735.1). Classification (NCBI taxonomy): domain Eukaryota; kingdom Viridiplantae; phylum Streptophyta; class Magnoliopsida; order Solanales; family Solanaceae; genus Datura; species Datura wrightii. The sequence goes on from JASDFA010000027.1 coordinate 38,035,819, forward strand.
AGTGATGTCGTTCTTCGGAATAGAGTCGTATTTAGTACTGATTGACATATATATGAATGCAGTTGGGAGGAATAGCTGAAAAACTGGCTAAGCTACGCCAGTTAGTCGGGAAATCAGAAGCAAAGGTATGTAAAGCTAGTTTCCTCGGCAAGTTAGTAATATCGGTATAGTAAAGTAATATAAAGGCCAGTAGAATGTTCAGAAGTCATGTGTTATGTTTATTATGAATGTTGGTACGATATTAGAAGCATCATGTTATACTTAGCGCGAAACTTGCTAGCACGATATAGATTCTAATACAAGTATTAGGAACTGCACAGCATGCTCAGTATATGATGTAGAACAGAATGTTGGGATATTATCGTATTCAGTTAAAACCCAGTAAAGCAACATAATATCTGTAAAGTATCTCAGAAGTAGAATGATAGGTTAAAATGAAGTTTAAAAAGCATGTTAGAAATAGTAAGCCATGTTACCATAGAGACTCAGTATACAACATGGTTGTCAGCAGAAAGATTATATCTTGTTCAGCATTGGACTCAGCACAGTATGGCAGAAGATTATATTTATACATATATACTATTATCAGTCTCAGCATGTATTAAGTACGTACACATTACCATTACTAGTTCAGCACGCAGTATGTACAATACTTTACTACTATTAGCTTCAGTATGTGGGATATGCAGATAGTATTACTAGTTGAGACCATTGTATTGTTTTGGGGTTGGATTACCTAGCATCCATGACCGCCCCAGGGTTAATAGCTGTATCGACTCATCCACCAGAGGACGAGGATACGTCGCTCTACGGAGTGGCATGCCGTCCCACAGGGGACGAAGATGGGATGCCAGTTTTCCCCATATTGTGCCTTGGTCGGCCCATATACACCCCTGTCGAGAGGATACGCCCGGGTGTTGATTCAGGAGTCCTCCGGACTCAGGTACAGTTATAGTCAGGGGCTCAGCGAACCCAAGTGCATACCCAGGGGACCGGTAGGATGCTTATAGATATTATAGGAGATGGGACGACCAGGGTAGGGGTATAGATTGCGTGCTGTTTGTACCTCCCGGCTTATGGGGGCCGGGTAAGGTTTGTGTGTGTTATGTTATGTTATGCCATGTCACATTAGATACGAGTAGATCAACAGTAGAACGATACGTCTCCAGGTATGACTCCTACTCCTTCCAGTATAGTTAAGAGTAGGCATAGTTTTACATTATCAGACAGTTAATCTTTTCCTTCCTATTTCAGTTTCATCAGTTGTATTGTTGTTTTCAGATATTCCTTTCAGTTATTGCTTTACATACTCAGTACCAGCGGTACTGACGCCCGGTGGGGCGCTGCATTACTTACCTGCAGGTACTCATAGACGAGGAGGCGATCCCTCGTGATTCCTGTCAGCGATCGAGTATTCAGCTCCTGTCATCCGGAGACTAAATTCCAGAGGTGTATTTCGATTTCTTTTGTTGTACAGTACGGGTAGGTCGGGGCCCTGTCTCGATCATTTCTATTGTTATTCCTGGAGGCTTGCAGTCTGTATATATTTCCCTATGGTCAGTTGAGCCGGTCGTGTGAGGCCGTGCAGTCGTGTAGCTGTTAGTACTTTATTTCTTTTATGCTGGCCGTGTGGGGCCATAGCTTGATAGTAGTGGTGACCTTGTCGGTCACGTAGCTTTCCAGTATTTTATTGTTAAGTTCCAGATAACTAGACAGCATGGTCGCCTTGTCGGCCCGCATAGGCTCCCCTATATTGATATGTTCTCGTTAGTTGTCAGCACAGGTACAGGTGGCTATAGGCCTAGTCGGCCGGAGGCTGTATTTACAGCCGTTATATAGCCCGTTGTTTCCCCGAATCTGAGTTAGAGCCAGCCAGGCACCAGATGTGCTCAGGCTCAGTAGTCTAGCAGTTCAGGTCCTAGTAGGGAACCAGTTGCCAGTTATACCCCCCAAGGCGGGGTGTGACACTCAACATGTCCTCGAGAGTGTAAATTGTCCGCTCAGCTTGACCATCCTTTTGCGGGTGAAATACTATGCTGAGCTTAACCTAAGTACCCAGTCTCTTTTGAAACGCCCTCCAAAACTGAGAGGTAAATTGAGTACCTCTATATGATATGATGGACAAGGGCACTCTAGGCAATCGAACTTGCTCTCAGATATATAGTTTTTCATAATCCTCCGCCAAATCTGTGGTTTTGACAGGTATAAAATGAGTGGCCTTAGTCAACCTGTCTGCTAAAACCCAAATGGATCCATGTTGTTGACGAGTACGAGGTAAACCTGTGATGAAGTCCGTATTGATTTCTTCCCACTTCCAAGTAGGAATACTGATATCCTGAAGCATACCTCCTAGTCTTTGGTGCTTGACCTTCACTTGCTGATAGTTTGGACACTTAGCTACAAACTCCGCAATGTCCTTCTTTTTTCCATTCCACCAATAGACTTCCCATAATTCACGATACATCTTGGTGGCACCTGGATGGATAGAATACCTGGATCCATAAGCCTCATGAAACATCCAGCTCCTCAAATCATCAACATCCAGAACACATAAGCGACCCTGGTATCGAAGCACACTATCTCCCCCTTTGGGGAAGACCTCTACCTTCTAATTTTGAACAAATTCCCTTAATTTTACAAAAATCAGGTCCTCGTCATGTCTAGCTTTTACATCAGCCTCCAAGGGTGATTCTGATTCATTCTAAACAATAACACCGTCATCGATCGAGTCAACCAGTCGAACTCCTAACCTTGGAAGTCGATGCACGTCTTTCACCAACTCCTTCTTTCCTTCATGCACATTGGACACACTTTCCATGGAGAGTCTACTAAGTGCTTCTGCTACTACATTTACCTTGCTTAGATGGCAAAGCAAATTCATATCACAGTCCTTGAGTAGCTCCAACCACCTCCTTTGACGAAGATTGAGAACCTTCTGGGTGAACACATATTGCAAACTCTTATGGTCTGTAAAGACATCCACATGGATCCTATACAAATAATGTCTCTATATCTTTAAGGAGAATACTACCGCGGCCAATTCAAGATCATGGGTTGGGTAATTCCTCTCATGAACTTTCAGCTGCCTAGAAGCATAAACTTTTCCGTGATTCATCAATACACACCCAAGTCCGATCCTTGAAGCATCAAAATACACCACGACTCCATCGGTACCCTCATGTAGAGTTAACACCAGTGCTGAAGTAAGTCGAGTATTCAACTCCTGAAAGCTCTGCTCACACACCTCCGGACATTGGAATTTCACCTTCTTTTGTGTCAATTTGGCCAAAGGTACTGCAATCGATGAAAAATCTTCAAGAAATCTCCAATAATAGCAAGCTAGGCCCAAAAAGTTTCGGATATCTGAAGGATTCACCAGTCTAGGACAATTTTTCACTGCTTCTATTTTTAGAGAGTCTACCTGTATGCCCTCACTTGATACCATATGGCCCAAAAATGCCACTGAGTTCAACCAAAACTCACCTTGCTGAATTTAGCATATAATTGGTGATCCTTGAGAGTCTATAGCACTACTCTCAAATGAGCAGCATGCTCCTCCTCGCTCCGAGAGTATATCAAGATTCCATCAATAAACATAATCACGAATGTATTCAGGTATGGCTTGAACACCCTATTCATCAAGTCTATAAAAGTTGTAGAACATTCATTAGTCCTTTTGGGGATGCTAATGCATTCAGAGCTAAGGTATACATGGGGAAATAAGTGTAAACTCTAAGGCAAGCTTTGAATTTTCAGTGATCATAACTTGAGATGCTATGTGTGTTACTTGGTTGAGCGATTCCCTTATGTTGATAAATGATCCCTTTCATAAATTTGTTTGATAGAATGTGGTTTCCTTCTTCAAACATCTTCCTTGTTTTGGTCTTTTGGGGTATTTTCTTCTTTATTTCGGTGAGCGTGGTGAGTATTTTTGGGTTGTCATAGTCTAGGTGATCGGAAAGGTCTATTTGGGACAAGAGGTGGTGTATTCCTCAATAGTTGAGTATTGCATTACTTGAGGACAAGCAATGATTCAAGTTTAGCGGTTTGATGAGTTGGACATTTACCAACTCATTAGGCTCTAAATGTTGAGATTTTGTTTCGTTCTTGAGTTGATTATTTGGATTTTATGCCCTTTTTTCTTTCATTGTGTGCGGATGGTTAAAATTGAAGAAAAGAGCAAAAATGGAGAAAAAGAAGGAAGTGAGGGTGAATCGACAATTCGCAGATGTAAACTGGTGAAACACCGGCCAAGGGCCAAATCTCACTGCCTCAGAGGAGTAATGCCACCGGTGGTTCGTGACTTGCCAGCGGCGAGTCGCCGATCCAATCGCCGAATGATACTCAAAAGTTCTGGAAAGTTGTTTGAAGACCCGTCGGTTCACGAATTCAGATCGGCAAAACACCTGGTGAACCCCCGGTGCTCACTGGAATTTAGTGGAGATGCAGGAAATACACCCGGTGGTGCACGGATTGTAATCGGCGAACCGTTGGTGCTTCCTCCAATTCCAGAACGATAATTATAAGGGTATAATCGTTGAGCATTGAAAAGGAGATGAAAGGTGCCCTACTTTTTAGGGTATAAATAGAGAAAAAGTACTTTGTACTTACAGAGGAAGAGAGGAAGATAAAAATAGAGAATTGAAAGAAAGAAAGAAAGCTTACTTGACATCATCTTTTCTATTTTTAGATGTAAAACTTTCTCTGAGCTAAGAGAGGGAGATTTTGAGTGAAAATTATAGAAAGTACTCTGTTCTATTTCCTCTTGTACTAGTAAGTTTCATCTACCGTTGAAGATTATTTTGTGAAGTTGATTTATCTATTCTTGCTATTAAATTCAATGATGCTGTTGATGAATGTTTTTTTGAATTTCTTAGCTATGAGTAGCTAAAATCATTAACTAGAGGTGTTTGATGATGAATACTTAATTGGAGTGGGTATTGCTAGAGTCATCTTCATGTTGTTCAATTAAGTGTAAATTTATTAGATTCTCTTCAATCGTTTAATGAAGATCCATTGATTATGATATGGGTCTATTTATTTTTACTTGATTATTGCTTGAGAGAGAATAATTAAGTATTGGAAGAGAATCTAGTAGTGGGCATGGATAAGAGATTGTGAAATTAAGATAGGAATAGCTGAAATTGCTTTCTCATTCTTTATTGGCAACTAATAGCTAGGAATAGTGCAGTTGCTAATCCAAATCAAATCGGGTTGAGCGAAGTTGTGGTTAGAGTCTTAATAAAACTCTAGCAAGAGGTAGTCAATAGTCTGAGATTACCCACTTCCTGAGATTATTTACACTTCTTGAACATACAAGATGACCTGGCATGTTCCTATCTAGTTAGTATATCATCTACACTACACCTCTGGTATTTCACACCCTCGTTGAAAACTTAGCTGATCTTGCTATTTTACTTTACTAAATCAACCAATGCAAATTCTCTAAAAATTTCAACTCCCCTAATTTTATTTGTTTTTATGTATTAAATCTTCATGGTGTAAACTAATATCAATTTCTCAATCGACACTTGAAAGTATCATTCCCTAGTCCTCATGGGATTCGACCCCGACACTCGTCGGATTACTTGTTTTGATACTTTGGCTTTGTATATTCTTTTCATTAAGGAATATATTTCGGACGTCATAAAAAATGGCACCATTACTGGGACTAGCACTTGATGATCTTGTGTTGATTGTTAAGTTGAAATAGTTTTGCACTATAGTTACATAACGTGAGTTTTCTGTGTTGATAGGAGCTCATAACCACATGAGTCATCACTTCCAAGTAGGGGATAACTCAGTAGAGGGTAAAATGGAACTCGAGGAAGATAATCCGGTGATGCTAGAAGTTGCAAGAGCTATTCGCCTACCATCAACGGTAGGGAATGCAATGTTTCATGTCACCAGTGCAATGCTTCACTTGTTTCAAATGAAGGGGCTCTTTGGAGGAAAACCAAGTTACGATGCGAATCGTCATTTGAGAATTTCTTGGAAATATGCCAGCCCTTTAATATAACAAATATCAGCCAAGAGTCCATCAGGTTGAGACTCTTTCCTTTTTCATTGACGGGAGAAGCAACAATGTGGCTAGAGGAACTCCCTATGGGATGTATTACTTTATGGAAAGATCTAACCGAAGCCTTCCTAGACCCTTTTTTCCCTCAATCAAAGATGCTTCAGCTAAGGGATGATATTACAAATTTCAAGCAAGAACCGGGGGAGCCTTTACATGAGGCGTGGTTAAGGTTTAAAAAGAAGGTGGCTGTTTGCCCAAATCATGGATTGCCAGATGGAGTGCTTCTCCAAAGCTTCTATAGGGCCCTTGATTCAATTAACAAGTCTGTGGAAAACAACCTCGCTGGTGGTTCTATTATGGACCAAACGTATGAGTTGGCCAAAGCTCTCCTAGACCGAATGACAAAGACCAACATGGCTTGGCACACAATAGAAACAAGTGTGTCCGTTCATGAGATTAGTTCGGAAATGAGATGAAGAGCGGGATGAAAACCTCTCCAAGATGATGACACAATTTGAATTGATGACCAAGCACATGATGGGAGCAGGGACAAAGGTAGTAAATGTTGTGGAAACGCAAGGTCCCTTACAATATGAAGGAGAGTCATCACCGCCAAGATATGATGAAGAATGCCAATATATGGGCAACCAAATGGGAGGTCATCGGCCTGGATTCCAAGGAGTAAACCAAGGCTTGTGGCACCCAAGAGATGATAACCAAGGTTGAAGGAATCGTGAGCCGCAAGGAGAGCCTAAAAGAAATGAGCGGTGGAGCAATAGAGAGCCAAACCTAGAAGGTGATCGTCATCATCGAAGGTCAAATCCATATATTCCACCTCCTAATATTGGAAATCCTCAAAATCAGCCAGGGGTAACTGATACGGGTAGCTCAAAAATAGAAGAAATGCTATCAAAAGTTTTGAAGAAGGTGGAGTTGACCGAAAGGGGGTGAAGGAATTAAGAGAGGAGGTGTCTATCCTCGCTGAAATAGTAAGTTTCACACTCGGCTTCCATCAAGCATTTGGAAGCCCAAATGAATTACCTATCGACTCAAATGAACCCTAGGATGAAGGGAACACTACCTAGTGACACAATGCCCAATCCAAAGAAAGATGGTCAATGCATTGATATAGTCACTTGAAATGGCAAGGTGATTGGTGATGCCCTGGGGAAGCCTAGTGAGGTGGAGAGCCCGAAAGTAGTTGATGAAGATCGAGTTGATAGAACATCAATGACTCCGGAGAATGAAGAAAATGTTGAGGAATAAAAAGAGGGAAAGGATGATGAGATCCTCATTCATGTTGATGATGATGAGGCGGGCATGAAGGCCCCGATTGATGATAGGGTTGAATAAAAAATCCCACCTCCTTATCCACAGCGGCTGACCAAGAAGAAGAAGGATGATCAATTTAAGAAGTTTGTTGACATGTTTAGCAAGTTGTCCATAAATATACCATTAGTGGACGCTTTGTTCCAAATGCCTGATTATTCCAAGTTTATGAAAGATTAAAGAAAAAGCTGGTTGATGCTGGAAATGAAGAGAAAATGCACCATTATAGTGCGGTGATGATTAGTAACCTTGCCCCAAAAAGGGAAGATCCCGAACCCTTTATAATTCCATGCACAATTGGAATTTGTGTGTTCAAGAAGGCCCTATGTGATCTCGGCGCCGGCATAAATTTGATGCCCCTACTCATTTTTAAGAAATTTGGCCTCAGAAGCATAAAAACAACGTCGATGTGGCTGCTAATGGCAAACAGGTCAATCAAAAGACCAGTGGGGGTGCTAGAAGATGTGCTAGTGAGAGTGGACAATTTATTCTACCGGCTGATTTTGTTATTTTGGATTGTGAAATGGATGTAGAAGTTCCCATTATTTTGGGATGACCATTTTTGGCTACGGGGAGAGCCGTGGTAGATGTGGAGCTTGGAGAGTTAAAATTTCTGGTTGGCAGTGAGAAATTACCTTCAAGGTGTGTCCATCAGCTGAAAATCTGCCTGAATCGAGGTGGTTGGAGTATTTCAAAATGAAGATGAGGATAAAGGATTGGAGCTGAGGGAGACGGAGTCAAATGATGACCCATCAGAAATGAGGAATTGAAAAAGGACTACGTCGTGCTACGACATTAAATAAGGCACTTCTTGGAATGCAACCCAAGTATTTAGTGAATTATTTGATGTTTTTTTTGTTTTCTTCTTGTGTAGAAGCTGAGAAATGAGGTGCAAAGGGAGGAACAAATCATGCATGAAGACACGGCGAGGATCCGGCGAGCCGCCGGTCTAGAAACGTGAACCGCCAAAGAAGAGGAGCACCAAGTAGAAAGTTGAGATTTGAATTGAAGAACCGGCGGGCCATTTGCAAACCGCCAAACCAGATTCCTGGGCCGCCGGTGTATTGCCGACAATGAGATAGAAAACCTGAAGCTCGGCCACAGACTCGGTGAGTGATCGGTGGAATGCAGATGCAATTCTCAAACCGCCAGTGTATCGCCGGCTGGAACCAGATCATTGGGCAAAATACATGGTAAAATAAATCACAATGGCAAACCACTGGTATATCACCGGTCGAGGTGCGTACTGAGTACAAAGTGAAATCTAAAAAGATTGGCCCACAAAATCCCAAATACCTACCCCGCCACCCTATTCTGCAAATATTCCCATAGCTCCCCTTTCTCCAACACTTTTTCTTTCAATTTTTGTATTTCCATTACCCAACTTTCCCAATTACCCACATTCCTCCATTTTCAACCTCTCAACTTTTTCACCTTTCCACTTTCCAACTTCCCACCAACACACCCACATTAAACTCTCCACCTTCCCCTCCACCCATCACATTCCATGCTTCACCTATAAAAACCCCTCCATATTTCATTAAAACAATCACTTCACTCATACTCTCTACACTACACTCATCTAAAGGTGCCATTGCAAGTTTGAGTTATTTTCCTTTTTGAAGTTAACAGAGTGTGCAAGCATTCTTCCAATTTGGTAACAATTTTCTTGCCCCTGTTTTAATTTTATTATTGGTACCTGATTCTTTATGAGTGATATTCTATTTTCCTTCCTTATTTAACTCTTGAACGTGTTATGCTTGTTAAATGGAATTGATTTGTGCTTTTGTGGTGAAACTATGAATAGGGTGAATCTAAGTAACCCATTTGCATAAAGCACAACGTTTTACCCGATGATAGACTGGGTGATGCCAATCTTAAGGGCTAAATGTCATGAATATGTGTGTAAATGGAGTAGAGTTTGATCTTGGGCAAATTTATATGCCCAAGTGATACTCAAAAGTGTCATTTTAGCCTTGTTTATCTATCAATGTGTATACATTCTCATGTAATTGGTAATAAAATGTGAATTTATACTAACCAACATGATTAGCATTGTTTTGCAGGTAAAATGTAATTTTGGGAAGCTTAAATGCATGTTGGAAGAGATCGGGGTTGAACTCGGACGTGAGCACGGGACAAGGCATTGGAAAGCACAAAATAAAGGGGCTCCGCGATGGAGCCGTGTCACGCTGCCATCGCGGAGGCCTTCTGCCTGGATGATAATTTTCAGCCAAATTCCAGTGTGGGTTTGCGATGGGTCCGTGGCACGGTGGCTTGGCTCCGCGTTGCATGTCGTTCCACGTTGGGCTTTATTTACTGGACCCCCAGTTCCAGTGAAGGTCCGCGTCCGTAGTGTGTCACGGAGGCAGTGCTCCGCGATGCACTCCGTGACACGTTGCTCGTTATTCCAGGAAAAATTCCCACTAGTATAAATAGAACACTTAGGTTCATTTTTCAATATTCTGACTTGGTGGAGCAAGAACGTGGGTTACAGGCAGTTGAGGGGACGAAATCATCTGGGTTTTTCTCTCTTTCCTTCTTCTTGTATTCAATTGCTGGTATGTTTAACACTCATTTAACGATGTTTAATCCATAAATGAGTGGCTAATTCATCTTCTTGCTGAGGTTGTGAACACTTGTAATGAAATGTGATCATTGATTCTTTGGTTTTTCATCTTTTCTTCCATGGTTGTTCTATTAATTCTTGTTTTTACTGCATTAATGTATGGTCTACGTATCACTCAAGAGAGCAAGAAATTGGAAAGTTGTGAATTAATAGGATATGATCTTTTCTTGGTTTGGGAAAATTGGGAATTGATTTACTTTCAGGATAGAAATATACCTGAAAGTCGTATTAGTCAATTTAGGAACCGGGTTTGTATGGCTAGAACATGAATTGCATTTAATCACAGAAATGTAGGTGGATGGTTCATGATTCTTAAGTGGGGTTAAATACGAGAGTTTTAATCTCTTGGCAATAGTTCTTGGCTAGCAACCGGAGGAAAAGACTAACCAAATTATGTCGATAATTAATTTCATTACATGTTCGTTTAACCTCACCATGCTCTCATTCATAGTTCAGACTCACATTAGATAGTTGTTTTAGATTTAGTATAAAAATTATAAATCAAAATATCAAACTTTTGGTTACGCTGTTGTCTGCATTTTTAGAATTAAAATATAGTACAATTGAGTAGATTGCACTTCATCCCAGTCCCTGTGGGATCGATACTTGGCTTACTTAAGCCACTTTACTACTTGTTCGACCACGTGCACTTGCGTGTAGTTATATACCCATATAACAAACAGCCGAACAAGTTTTTGGCGCCGTTGCCGGGGACTGGCCATTGGTGAACTTGTTTTAAGTGTTAATTTACTTTTTTATTCTCTTAGTGTTGACAACTTGGTCTTAGCCTGTATTTTGCAGATTTAATCTCTGTTGAACGCTGGCAAGAGACAAGGAGCTGGTGGACTCGTATATAGAGCCAGAAAGAATATTACATAGTAAGCGGAGAGAAGCTCTAGAAATAAAGTTGCAGTTGCTCAGACAGACGATCATGGAGCAACAACAGAATCCACCGGTAGTACGGGCAGTGTTGGTGCCCGAAGAAGTAGGAGCTCGACCGGTTCGCGAGGTGGCAATCCCACATGCTAATAATGTCACATCTAGCATCCGCATACCTGAGCCAGGAGGGAGGTTCGAACTTAAGCAGAATATGGTGCAATTGATGCACACTAGCGGGCAGTTTACCGGTCTCCCTCACGAAGATCCACAACAGCATGTCCAAAATTTTTTGGAGATAAGTGACACTTATATCCCCACTGGAGTGTCATCAGATTATGTTCGGCTTACATTGTTCCCATTTTCACTATTGGGAGAAGCCAAGAGGTGGTTGAAAGCTGAGCCACCGAATTCTATTTCTACGTGGGATAATCTTGCAAGGAAATTCTTGATATGGTTTTTTCCCTCCAGTAAAACAGCAAGACTTAGAAGTCAGATTCTAAGTTTCAAACAGAGAGAGGGAGAGAATCTATATCAGGCCTGGGAGAGATTCAAGTCCATGTTGCGGGATTGTCCTCATCATCATCAGTCCAATGATGTGTTGGTGCACACTTTTATAGAGGGTTTGAAACCCCACACAAAAATATTTCTAGACTCAGCAGCTGGAGGACAAGCGCTGGAGAAAACTTATGAGGAGCTGTATACCTTGTTGAACCGTATTTCGCAGGGTAATCCGGAATGGAATGCTGATTCATCAAGAGGCGGGACAAGGAAAGCAGCAGGAGTGCTAGAAGTGGATGGGTTTACAGCTATTGCTGCACAGATAGCTGCATTACAAAATCAACTTAACACCCACTTCAGCAACATGACAATGAACCAGCCTCAAGCCCCAGTGAATGCAGTACAGCAGATGTGGTGTGAAGTGTGCGGAAGCAGTGAACACTCAGTTGAGTGTTGTGGAGCCAATCTTGACTCGGTAAAATTTGTGGGAAATGTACAAAGGAACAACCACCAACAGTATGGTAATAGCTACAATTCCAATTGGAGGAATCACCCTAATTTCTCCTGGGGTAGCAACAACCATCAGGGGCAAAGTTCGGGTCAGGGTGTGCAAAGGAACCAAGGAGGGCAGCAGAATTATCAAGCACAATTCAGAAACAACAATGCACCTCCTCCACCACCATCACCCAGCATTGAGGAGATGTTCAAGACCATGATAGCTAACCAAGCTCAATTGCAGGCTGACCATGTGAAATTGGCAGCCGAAGTGAAAAACAACCAGTTAGCTACCAAGGCACTTGAATATCAATTTGGGCAATTTGCTGGAGCCCAAAACACAAGGCCTAGAGGAGGACTTCCGAGCGACACAGATCCAAATCCCAAGCAGGTGAATGCAGTGACCATAAGGAGTGGTTTGCAGCTGAAAGAGGTGGAACCAGAAAGACCACCTCAACAATCGGGAGCAGCAGAAGTTGAGAGGGAGCAAAGTGATGAGAGGGGGAAGACTAAGGAAGCGGAATCAGAAAGACCACCACCCCCGTTCCCTCAACGATTAAAGAAACACAAGGAGGAGGCGTGTTTCAAGAAATTCATGGAGGTGCTGAAACAGGTACATATTAAGTTACCTCTTGTTGATGTTTTGCAAGGAGTGTCTGTTCGGTGGTTCGTTAGGGGTTAAAAACCGACATGCAAGTGCACGTGGTCAAACAAGTAGTAAGTGGCTTTGGTAAGCCAAGTATCGATCCACGGAGACTCTGGATAAGTGAAAATTGCTTAAGTATACTATATTCTATCTCACTTCTAAATATGCTGACAACAACGTAACCAAAATTTGAATAATTTGTTTTATAATTTCTATACTAAAACTACTAACAAGTTTCTACTTTGAATTTAAACTATGGATATGAGCATGCCGAGGTTAAGAACATGTAATGAACTGATTATAATCATAAATTGGTTAATCTTTTCTTCCAGTTGCTAGCCAAGAACATTAGCCAAGAGATTAAAACTCTCGTATTTAATCTCACTTAAGAATCATAAACCATCCGTCTACATTTCTGTGATCAAATGCAATTCATGACCTAGCAATACAATTCCGGTTCCTAAATTGACTAATACGGCTTTCAAGTATATTTCTATCAGGAAAGCACATCAAAACTCAATTTTTCCAAATCAAGTAAAGAACAATATCCTATTAATTCACAACTTTCCCATTTCGTGCTCTCTCGAGTGAAATCGGACTTTTTAAATGTACATTAATGTCGGCCACACACCAATGCAGTAGAAACAAGAATTAATAGAACAACATGGAAGAAGAAGATGAAAAACCATATAATTCAATAATCAAAATTCATCACAAGTGTTCATAACCTCAGCAAGGAAGGGAATTAGCCACTCATTTGTGGATTAATCATCCTAAAACAAGTGTTAATCATACAAACAATTGAGTTAAAGAAGAAGGAAAGAGAGAAAAAACCCTAAACTTTTCGTCCCTCAACTGCCTGTAACCCACGTCCTTACTCCACCAAGTCTGAATTATGAAAAATACCTTTAAGTGTTCTATTTATACTAATGGGAATTTTTCCAGGAATAACAAGCAACGTGTCACGGAGTGCATCGCGGAGCACTGCCTCCGTGACACGGCATGGACGCGGACCCTCACTGGAATTTGGGGGTCCAGGTATAAAGCATCAACGTGGCACGGCATGCAACGCGGAGGCTTTCCACCGTGCCACGGAGCTGTCGCGAGGCTCCACTGGAATTTATGCATTTTTCCACCCTCGAGGCAGAATGCCTCCGCGATGGCAGCGTGACACGGCTCCATCGCAAAGCCCCTTTAATTAGTGCAGTCCAATGCTTTTTCCCTTGCTCGCATCCAAGTCCAACTGCGATATCCTCCAACATGCATTTTAGCTTCTCGAAATCACATTTTCCCTACAAAACAATGCTAATCATGTTGGTTAGTATAAATTCACATTTTATTACCAATTACATGAAAATGTATACACATTGCATGATAAACAAGGCGAAAATGATACGTTTGAGTATCACTTGGGTATATAAATCTGCCCAAGATCACTTACCCCACACTTAAATCCTTGTTCGTCCTCGATCAACAAACACACAATTCATGCAAATTTACATCCGAACCTTCGCCACTATGGTGCGACAATTTGAGCTACGGTCATACCGATCATTCAATATTGCGAATCATCAAGAAAACATGCATGGTCTTACAATGCAATGGCCTTTAATACATCAAGACTTCCTAGACTTTAAGAATCGACTCTCGATATCGGCAAACTCATGCGAATCAGCTAATCAAGATATCCGACACGAAAATCAATCTTTCATCAAGCATGTGCCCTCACAACTCAAGAGAATCTTCCCCTTTTTGCTCATGTGACATACAAACATTCAAGTAGGGGCATGTAAAAATTAATTTCACTCTCTCTCCCAAAAGAATTCACATGCATCATGTCATGACCCATAAGCTTGCCCTTAGTGTATTACTCCACTAATATAAAGAAATGCAATGTAAGATCACGTAGGACTTTAATGGGTTGTAATGGAAGCTATGGAACTAGTATATATTGGATTAGCCAATAATAGCCACTAGCATCCTTAAGCGCCTTTTCAACACATTTCCATCAACTCATGGACATTGTTTCTCTCTTTTCTTTCTTCATCATCCCATTCACGATGATTTACTTTCGTATGGCCCATTTCATCAAGCACACTTGCCACGAAAACAAAGGTTTTTCATGCACCTTCATTGTCATTTAGTTATAGCAAGTGCACTTTCAACCTTTTCTTTTCTTCCCTCTCTCTGCTCTTCTTTTTCTTTTCACCATTCTCACTCTTTGACACTTTGGGAAAATTTTTGTCCTTCTTAAGCGCTTAAGAGTTTTGTATAGACTTTACGGCTAATGAAAAGAAAGAATTAAGCTCAGTTTATACATTTTTGGACAAAAGAAAGAAATAATAGGCTAAAGGCTCAAAGGGCTGACTAGGGTATACAATCACATAAAAAGGGGAGTATGACAAGAAAAAAATAGAAACTCTCGGTTAAAACAAAGAAATGCCTACATCCTTTCCAACACTACACCTCCTTCATTTCATTTTGTACACACACCAGGCAAGTTCTAGACACTTCACAATAGCATGGAATAACAATACCTCACTTCACACTTTATGCACATGCTCGATTCAAGATGCATTCACAGACTCTTCAATTAGCTAATTACATGAATTCAAAATTAAGCCTCAATCACACCAAATCGAACTCTACAGCCTAGGTATCTCAACATATTTACAAAATTGCATGCTTTCATACGAATCACTTTTGCATTTTGAATATCAAGTACAACACGCAACCAACATTTCACAACCATATAGTAACTACAGGTTCCGTGATGCAATCCACCAAAGAAAAAACTGAAAATAAATTAAAATCACTACTCCTACCGACTACATTTCCCTTAAGACGGTCTTCATCCATCCATCATAGGGAACAGTCACTAACTATGACGTCGGTTCAATGGGACTATTCTCAATAAAAGAACTAAAAACAAACGCCGAGAAACCCAAAAAAATAAAAATTGAAACATCGATCATTTCTATGGGAAAATTATTTACACAATATTTTAATATGAACAAAATATTTTCGCAAAATTTTAAAATTATCGATCATTTCGATAAGCAAAAATTTATCGATCATTTCGATAAGCAAAAATATTTACAAAAATTTTACAGACTTAGCTGGCAACATCAACATTCCACAACACACATCAATACCACAAATAATTACAAATACAGAACAACTTGCAAATTCACACACACAGGGAAACATACATACAAAAATGCAGAGGAAAGCATACAAGCAAACCAACCCAGCCCAGCACCTAACTATTCCCCACCCCACACTTAAACCGAACACTGTCCCAAGTGTTCACAAAAATTAAAAATCACAAAATTGGGTGGTGGAACTCCCTGATCAGTCAAAGTATTCCACTTCTTCATCAAGTGCTGCTGCCTCATCTCCCATGTCCGAGTCGCCTCCGTCGTCGTCATCGGACTCCACATCGGAGTCCTCCCGGCGTGTCTCCTCGTCCATGGAGACATCATCGTCAGTGGGCTCTACAAAGGCTGGCCCCACTCGGTATAGAGCCCTGGCGTTTTCGCCAAACGGGTAATCCAGCTCGAGCTGCCATAGTTCCTCCTCCGTGGCTGGTCTCCCACCGATCCTGAGCTGGAGCATTTGCATTCCAAACATCCGTGCCATGTACTGGTCATCACGAGCATGTCGCTCGCCAAGTGTCAGCACTGGCCCGTGGGTGGTGTCGGGGGCCTTAGTCTTGGTCACATCCAAGGCTCGCCGCTCCAACTGCGGGATATAATCCAAAGCCTCTTCCTCGACGTCGAGGCCCCGGAGAAAGGTGGTGATTAGTCCACCGAACCCATACCTGTGGCCCTGGTGTAGTCGGGCTCTCTTCATGGCGGATATGATCACCTCCCCAACATTAATCTCCATCCCTTTCATCAGGGCATACACCAGGCAAACACGGTCCCGGGTCACATCAGTCATGTGTACCCCCGGGATTAGGCACGAGCAGACTATCTTCAGCCAGATTCGGGCGTCCCTGTTCATTTGAGAATAAGGCAGAGTCTGGTGGTAGCCCCTTTCCTTGTGTCTGCTCTATCTAGCTGTGGACCGAGCCCCACATAGTGTGCGTCTGATGTCGGCATATGGTGGGGTAATATTCAGCTGGCGGAGAACGTGGGCGTTTGTGTCCCGCGCTCCGATGATGGAATTTAGCTGTTGGGGTTCCAGAGTGACTATCTGCCCTCTGATCTTGATGGTGTGGCTTCTGATTGTCGGGTTCCAATTAGCATAGAACTCCCGAACCAAGTGTAGGTTGCATTCCTTGGGCTCCTGAAATATGAAGCTGAGCCCAGCTGCCTCGATCCGTTGAACTATTCAGGGGAACTCCTGTGCTAATAGTTCCCGTTCTATATGGTCCTCGGGGAAGTATTTATTTTCCTTGTGCTTGGCATACCACTTCTTCCCCTCATCAGTCACCCATCTCATTCCATATTGGCGGCGCTGGCCGCGTGGAACTGCTGGTGCAGCTGGGACTGCTGTGCCCAGTCTAAGTCTTTTCCTCCCGGTGCCTGAAGTTGATGCACCCTTACCTTTATCTTGCCTGCTTGCCATTTTGTCTGTCAACACAAATAAACAAGCGCAATGTCAAGCTAAATGAATATTAACTTCGGCTAAGGTCAGGTTAAGCTAAGTTTACCCCACACTTAGTCCTTAGCTACGGTTACGATACTACGGCAAGAATACTTTATTTACACCCAAAAAAAAAAACAGCTATACAATTCATGCTTAGTGCGTTCGCAAAGAAAAATTCGACGGTATAACTTTAGCGTACTACTCAGACTTCGTACAGCTAAACCCAATCACTACCATTTCTAGCAATTCAACCATCGCACTTAGCAACTAAAAACAACGAAACAAAAACAACAACAAAAAATATATACACATGAACCTATACAACCAACCCAATTTGAACAATTTTCAACATTCTCCCCAAAACCCGAGAATTCGTCGTCTATTACATTCAAACAATTTTTACAATGACTTATCTCATTCAATACGTACACCCCGGCATATATTCCACAAATTCAACAAGTTACCAATTTCGATTTCAACAACCAAGCCCTTGAATTGAATTTCGCAATTAAATTCAAATAATTCATGCAATCGACAAGTTCAAACGATCGTTACAACATTTCGAACATTTATCAATCACTAAATAACTCGAATTCATGCTAAATTTCTACTTAGGGTGATTTATCTCACCTCTCATGCTTAAATTCAAATAAAATCGCTAAAAACTTGAGAGAGAATTGGAAAACATACCTCGAAGTTAAAGAACCGAAGAAAACTTGGTAATTCCTTGCCTTAAACCGTGGCACGTTGATGGGGAAGGGATTTTAGGAAGTTTGGTCGCAGAGGAAATTAAAAATGAGGGGAAAAGGGGCAAAATCGGGGGTTTAAAATGTAGAAAACACGCGGGTCACCCGGCAACCCGGTGTGACCCGTCACAATTTATGTGGCAACGTGTCACGGAGTGCATCGCGGTGCACTGCCTCCGTGACACGGAGCTATCGCGATAGCTTATAGGAATTTTTGAAAATTCCAGATTACACCTCAATGTGTCACAGAGGGTAACGCGGAGGTCCTCCTCCGTGACACGGAGCTATCGCCCCAGCTCACTGTCTTCAACATTTTTTAATTTTTTTCATACCTCGCCTTTTCCTTCACCATTCCGTGCACATTTTTCTCCGTTTGACCTGAAAATTATCTCACTAAACAAAATTGGTTAGAATAATAGGTTTCACCTAACTAAAATAAAAAAATACTAACTAAAACGCAAAAATTTTGTACTAAATCAAGAAAAAGAAAAATAAAATCTATTTACACTTTACAGAATAAATAAAATAAAAAAATATTTTTTCCACGGGTTGCCTCCCATGCAGCGCCTGGTTTACCGTCTCGGCTCGACGTCCTTTACGCTCAATTGTCCGCTAGGGTGATGGAAGATTTCTCACGATCATTGTCCTCCCCCAGTAGTGCTTACACCTATCCGGTGGTCTTCCCATCAACTCTCGGCAATCATTCATTTGCTTAGCATTACCATGATCAATTTCATTGATCACCGAGAGTTCTTCATTCACCATCGGGAGCTTGGGTGCTTTGTACACAGCGAACACCTCTACCTTGTCATGTGCTCGCATTGTAAGTTGACCCGCAGCTACGTCGATTAATGCTTTCCCAGTTGCCAAGAAGGGTTGTCCCAAAATAAATGGGACTTCCGCGTCTGGTTCAAAATCCAGAACAATAAAATCTACCGGGAAAATTAGGGAGCCCACTTGCACTAGAACATCCTCAACAATGCCATTCGGCCTAGCTAAGGATCGATCCGCCAACTGTAAGATTACGGTTGTAGGTCTAGGACTCCCTAGACCCAACTTTCTGAATACCGAAGATGGCATCAGATTTATGCTCGCTCCCAGGTCACACAATCCACGAGCTCGGATGCTCTGCCCAATAGTAAGATGGATAGTAAAACATCCAGGGTCTTTTAGCTTCGTGGGCAGTCTATTTTGGATTTGGGAAGTGCCCTCCTCCGTCAAAGCTACCGTGGCATACTCAGTCAAACGACTTTTGTTGGCCACAATGTCTTTAATGTATTTGGCATATTTAGGCACTCCCTGCAAGACATCAACAAGAGGTAAGTTAACATGTACTTGTTTAAGCACCTCCATGAATTTCTTGAAACACGCCTCCTCTTTGTGTTTCTTGAGTCGTTGAGGGAACGGGGGTGGAGGTCTTTCTGATTCAGCTTCTTTGGTCTTCCCCCTTTCCGAACTTTGCTCCCCCTCAACTTCTGCTGCTCCCGAGTTTTGAGGTGGTCTTTCTGATTCCACCTCCTTCAGCTGCAAACCACTCCTTGTGGTCACTGCATTTACCTGCTTCGGATTTGGATCCGTGTCGCTAGGCAGTCCTCCTCTGGGCCTTGTATTCTTGGCACTAGCAAATTGCCCAAATTGATACTCAAGAGCCTTGGTCGCTAACTGGTTATTTTTCACTTCGGCTGCCAATTTAACATAGTCAGCCTGCAATTGCGCTTGATTAGCGATCATGGTCTTGAACATCTCCTCAATGCTGGGTGATGGTGGTGGAGGAGGGGCATTGTTATTTCTAAATTGAGCTTGGTAGTTCTGTTGCCCTCCTTGATTTCTTTGCATACCCTGACCTGAACTTTGGCCCTGATGGTTGTTGCTACCCCATGAAAAATTTGGATGGTTCCTCCAATTTGAATTGTAGCCACTACCATACTGCTGCTGATTTCTTTGTGCATTGCCCACAAAGTTAACCGAATCAGGATTTGCTCCACAACACTCAGCTGAGTGCTCACTGCTTCCACACACTTCACACCACATTTGCTGGACCGCATTAACTGGAGCTGACGGCTGGTTCAAAGTCATGTTGCTGAAGTGGTTGTTCAATTGATTCTGCAAGGCAGCTATCTGTGCAGCGATAGCTGTAAATCCATCCACTTCAAGCACTCCCGCTACTTTCCTTGCCCCACCTCGTGATGAATCAGCATTCCATTCTGGATTGCCCTGTGAAATCCGGTTTAGCAAAGTGTACAGCTCCTCATAAGTCTTTTCCAGCGCTTGCCCTCCAGCTGCTGAATCTAGCAAAATTTTGGTATGGGGTTCCAAACCCTCAATAAATGTGTGCACCAACACCTCATTGGACTGATGATGATGAGGACAGTCCCGCAACATGGATTTAAATCTTTCCCAGGCTTGATATAAATTTTCTCCCTCCCTCTGTTTGAAACTTAGAATTTGACTTCTAAGTCTGGCTGTTTTACCAGAGGGAAAAAATCTTATCAAGAACTTTCGTGCAAGATCATCCCACGTTGAAATAGAATTTGGTGGCTCAGCTTTCAACCACCTCTTGGCTTCACCGAGTAATGAGAACGGAAACAATGTAAGCCGAACATAATCAGGTGACACTCCAGCAGGTATATAAGTGTCACTTATCTCCAAAAAGTTCTGGAGATGCTGTTGTGGGTCTTCATGAGGGAGACCGGTTAATTGCCCGCTTGTGTGCAACAGTTGCACCATATTTTGCTTGAGTTCAAATCTCCCTCCAGGCTCTGGTTTGCGGATACTGGATGTAACATTGTTGGCATGTGGGATTGCCACCTCGCGAACCGGCCTTGCTGCTGCTTCTTCGGGCACTAACACTGCCTTCACAACCGGTGGATTTTGTTGCTCCATAATAGTCTGTCTGAGTAACTGCAGCTTCCTTTGTAGAGCTTCTCTCCGTTTACTATGAAATATACGTTTAGGCTCTATGTAAGATTCCACCAGCTCTTTGTCTCTTGCCAGTGTTCACATAAATTAAGTCTGCAAAATACAGGCTAAGACCAAGTTGTCAACACTTAAGAAAATAAAATAAAAATACAGTAAATTTACACTTAACACAATTTCACCAATTGCCTAGTCTCCCCGGCAACGGCGCCAAAAACTTGTTCGGTGGTTCGTTAGGGGTTAAAAACCGACACGCAAGTGCACGTGGTCAAACAAGTAGTAAGTGGCTTTAGTAAGCCAAGTATCGATCCACGGAGACTCTGGATAAGTGAAAATTGCTTAAGTATACTATATTCTATCTCACTTCTAAATATGCTGACAACAACGTAACCAAAATTTGAATAATTTGTTTTATAATTTCTATACTAAAACTACTAACAAATATCTACTTTGAATTTAAACTATGGATATGAGCATGCCAAGGTTAAGAACATGTAATGAACTGATTATAATCATAAATTGGTTAATCTTTTCTTCCAGTTGCTAGCCAAGAACATTAGCCAAGAGATTAAAACTCTCGTATTTAATCTCACTTAAGAATCATAAACCATCCGTCTACATTTCTGTGATCAAATGCAATTCATGACCTAGCAATACAATTCCGGTTCCTAAATTGACTAATACGGCTTTCAAGTATATTTCTATCAGGAAAGCACATCAAAACTCAATTTTCCCAAATCAAGTAAAGAACAATATCCTATTAATTCACAACTTTCCCATCTCGTGCTCTCTCGAGTGAAATCAGACTTTTTAAATGTACATTAATGTCGGCCACACACCAATGCAGTAGAAACAAGAATTAATAGAACAACATGGAAGAAGAAGATGAAAAACCATATAATTCAATAATCAAAATTCATCACAAGTGTTCATAACCTCAGCAAGGAAGGGAATTAGCCACTCATTTGTGGATTAATCATCCTAAAACAAGTGTTAATCATACAACAATTGAGTTAAAGAAGAAGGAAAGAGAGAAAAAACCCTGAACTTTTCGTCCCTCAACTGCCTGTAACCCACGTCTTTGCTCCACCAAGTCTAAATTATGAAAAATACCTTTAAGTGTTCTATTTATACTAATGGGAATTTTTCCCGGAATAACAAGCAACGTGTCACGGAGTGCATCGCGGAGCACTGCCTCCGTGACACGGCGTGGACGCGGACCCTCACTGGAATTTGGGGGTCCAGGTATAAAGCATCAATGTGGCACGACATGCAACGCGGAGGCTTGCCACCGTGCCACGGAGCTGTCGCGAGGCTCCACTGGAATTTATGCATTTTTCCACCCTCAGGCAGAATGCCTCCACGATGGCAGCGTGACACGGCTCCATTGCGGAGCCCCTTTAATTAGTGCAGTCCAATGCTTTTTCCCTTGCTCGCATCCAAGTCCAACTCCGATATCCTCCAACATGCATTTTAGCTTCTCGAAATCACATTTTCCCTACAAAACAATGCTAATAATGTTGGTTAGTATAAATTCACATTTTATTACCAATTATATGAAAATGTATACACATTGCACGATAAACAAGGCGACAATGATACGTTTGAGTATCACTTGGGCATATAAATCTGCCCAAGATCAGTGTCAAAATATGCCAAGTATATAAAGGACATCGTGGCAAAAAAAAGTCGGTTGACTGAGTATGCTATGGTGGCTCTAACGGAGGAGTGCACTTCCCGGATTCAAAACAGACTGCCCACAAAGCTCAAAGACCCTGGGAGCTTTACTATACAGATTACTATTGGGCAGAGCATCCGAGCTCGTGGATTGTGTGATTTGGGAGCGAGCATAAATTTGATGCCGTCATCGGTATTCAAAAAGCTTGGTCTAGGGAGTCCTAGACCCACAACAGTAATCTTGCAATTGGCGGATCGGTCCTTAGCCAGACCTGATGGCATTGTGGAGGACGTTCTGGTGCAAGTTGGCTCCCTAATTTTCCCGGTAGATTTTGTCGTGCTGGATTTTGAAACAGACGCGGAAGTCCCATTTATTTTGGGACATCCTTTCTTGGCTACCGGGAAAGCACTAATTGACGTAGCTGCAGGGTAGCTAACAATGCGAGCACATGATAAGGTGGAGGTGTTCGATGTGTACAAGGCACCCAAGCTCCCGATGGTGCACGAAGAACTCTCAGTGATCAATGTGATTGATCAAGGCGATGATGAGCAGATTAAGGATTCACGAGAGTTAATGGGAAAGCCACCGAAATGGTGTAAGCACTACTGGGGGGAGGATGGTGATCGAGAGAAATCGTCCATCACCCTAGAGGACAACTGAGCTTAACGACGTCGAGCCGCGACGGTAAACCAGGCGCTGTGCGGGAGGCAACCCGTGAATTTTTTTTCCCTCTTTTTAAATTGTGAATAGATTTTTCTTTTTCTTTTTCTTGATTAACAACAAAATTTTTCGTTTTAGTTTTAGTTTTTGTTTTTCATATAGAGTGAAACCTATAATTCTAACCAATTTTGTATAGTGAGATGAATTTCAGGTCAAACGGAGGAAAATATGCACGGAATCGCAAAGGAAAATTTGAGGTATAAAAATTAACAAAAAGTGGCAAAACAGTGAGCTAGGGCGATAGCTCCGTGTCACGGAGGTGGACCTCCGCGTTACCCTCCGTGACACATTGAGGTATAATCTGAAATTTTTTAAAATTTCCAGAATAGGCTCGCGATAGCTCTGTGTCACGGAGGCAGTGCACCGGGATGCACTCCGTGACACGTTGCCATGTATATCGCGACGGGTCACACCGGGTCGCCGGGTGACCCGCGCGATTTTTCTACTTTTTAACCCCGAAACCCCCTCCCTTTTCCTTATTTTTCACTCACTCCGCGACCAAACTCCCCAAAACCCATCCCCCTTCAACGTGACACGGAGTAGGCCAAGAAAATCATCAAGTTTGCTTCAATTCTTCAACTTCAAGGTATATTCTTCGATTCCATCTCATTTCTTGTCGATTTTCTTCGATATTGAGCATGTGAGGTGAGCTAAGTTTGACCTAAGTAGAAATTAATCATGAATTCAATTGAATTGTTGTTGATGAATGTTCGGAATGTCATTATGATTGCTTGAACTTGTTAATTGCATAATTTAATCGAATTTTCTTGATACTATCATTTCTAGGGCTTGTTTTTGAATTTGAAGTGGAAAAATGTAGTGAACGTGTGAAATTCATGCCGGGATGTACATGTTGAGTGAGATGAGTCGGTGTGCTAGTTGTTATCATGTTAAGAGACCGACGGATTCACGGGTTAGAGGAATATTGAAATTTGCAAGAATTGGGTTGGTTGTATAGGTTCGTGTAGATAAATTCTTGTTGTTGTTTTCGTTTCTTTGTTTTTCCTTGCTAAGTGTGATGGATTAAAAGGTTATCGATGGTAATGATTGTTGTTAGCTGTACGAAGTCTGAGTAGTACATAGAATATATACCGTCGAATTCTTTGTATGCACTAAGCATGTTTGTATAGTTGGTTGTTTATTTACGCAAATAAGCATGATCTTGCCGGTATGTTGTAACTGTAGCTAAGGACTAAGTGTGGGGTAGCCTAGCTTAACCCGACCTCAGTCGAAGTAATATTCATTGGCTTAACATTGATCTTGTCTACTTGGGTTGACAGGTAAAATGGCAAGCAGGCAAGAAAAAGGGAAAGGCACATCAACATTTGGCACCGGAAGAAAGCGAATCAGACTGGGCACAGCAGTCCCAGCAGCACCAGCGGTTCCACGTGGCCAACGCCGCCAATACGGAACCAGATGGGTGATAGATGAGGGGAAGAAGTGGTACGCAAAGCACAAAGAAAACAAGTACTTCCTCGAGGAACATATCGCACGGGAACCATTGGCACAGGAGTTCCCTAGGATTGTCCACCGGATCGAGGTAGCTGGGCTCAACTTCATCTTTGAAGAGCCCAAGGAATGTAACTTGCACTTGATTCGGGAATTTTATGCCAACTGGAACCCGACGCTCAGAAGTCATACCATAAAAATCAGAGGGCAAATAGTAACATTTGAGCCCCACCACCTCAATGCTATCATAGGGGCACGGGACACAGATGCCCACGTGCTCCGACAGCTGAACATTACCCCACCGTATGCGGACATCAGACGCACCTTGTGTGGGACCCGATCGACAACTAGATGGAGCAGACACAAAGAGAGGGGCTACCATCAGACTTTGCCCTATTCACAGATGAACAGGGAAGCAAGAATATGGCTAAAGATCATCTGTTCCTGCCTTATCCCGGGGGTACATATGATAGATGTAACCCGGGATCGTGTATGTCTGGTGTACGCCCTGATGAAAGGGCTGGAGATCAACGTGGGGGCGGTGATTATATCAGCCATGAAGAGAGCCCGGTTGCATCAAGGGCACAGGTACGGCTTTGGTGGACTACTCACCACCTTCCTCAGGGGCCTAGATGTTGAGGAAGAGGCCCTTGATTATATCCCGCAGATGGAGCGGCGGGCCTTAGATGTTACTAAAACTAAGGCACCCGACACCACCCACGGGCCAGTGCTTACACTTGGTGAGCGACATGCTCGTGATGATCAGTATATGGCTCGCATGTATGGGATGCAGATGCTCCAGCTGAGGATAGGCAGGAGGCCGACGACAGAGGAGGAGCTATAACAGCTCGAGCTAGACTACCCCTTCGGCGAGAACGCCAGGGCTCTATGCCAAGTGGGGCCAGCATTTGTAGAGCCCACGGATGATGATGTCCCCATAGATGAGGAGACACATTGGGAGGACTCCGATGTGGAGTCCGATGATGACGACGAGGGTGATTCAGACATGGGAGATGAAGCAGCAGCACCTGACGAAGAAGTGGAGTACTTTGATTGATCAGGGAGTTCCACCACCCAATTTTTGTGCTATTTTAATTTTTGTGAACACTGGGGACAGTGTTCGAGTTAAGTGTGGGGTGGGAGTAGTTAGGTGCTGGTTGTGCTGTTATGTATGTATGCTCTCATTTGTTGTCGGGCCTGTGAAATTTTGTTGTTCCTTGTGATTTATGAACTGTTAAGTTGCTGTTCTGTATTGTAAATTGATGTGAAATTGTTGTGTGTTGCTGAATGTTGCTAGCTGATTTTGTACATATTTTTGTTTATCGAAATGATCGATATTTTCAAAATATTTTTTTCAATTCTTGGGTTTCTCGACGTTTGTTTTCGGTTCTTTTACCAAGAATGGTCCCATTAAACCGAAGTCTTACTTAGTGACCGTTCCCTATGATGGATGGATGACGACCATCTTTAGGGAAATGTAGTCATTAGGAGTAGATTTTATTTAGTTGTTTTTTTCTTTGGTGGGTTGCATCCCAAAACCTGTAGTTACTGTATGGTTGCGAAATTCTGGTTGCGTGTTGTACATGATATTTAAAATGCAAAGGTGATTCGTATGAAAGCATGCAACTGTGTAAATACGTTGAGATACCTAGGCCATAGAGTTCGATTCAGTGTGATTGAGGCTTAATGTTTGAATTCCTGTAATTAGCTGATTGAAGAGTCTGAGGATACATCTTGAATTGAGCATGTGCAATAAGTGTGAAGTGAGGTTTTGTTATTTCGTGCTGTTGTGAAATGTCTAGAACTTGCTTGGTGTGTGTACAAAACAAAATGAAGGAGGTGTATTGTAGGAAAGGATGTAGGCATTTCTTTGTTTTAACCGAAAGTTTCTATTTTTCATTGTCGTACCCACCTTGATTGTCTACCCTAGTCAGCCCGTTGAGCCTTTAGCCTATTATTTTTTTCTTTTGTCAAAAAGTGTAAACCGAGCTTAATCCCTTCTTTTCATTAGACGTAAGGTCGATACAAAACTCTTAAGCGCTTAAGAAGAGTAAATCATTTTCCCAAAGTGTCAAAGAGTGAGAATGGTGAAAAGAAAAGAAAAGCCGAGTGCTGGAAGAAAAGAAAAGGTTGAAGGTGCACTTGATATAAATAAACTATAATGAAGGTGCATGAATAATCTTTGTTGTTGTGTCAAGTGTGCTTAATAAGATGGGCCAAACTAAAGAAAAACATCAAGAATGGGAGGATGAAAGAAGAAACAATGTCCATCAGTTGATGGGATGTGTTGAAAAGGCGCTTAAGGACGCTAGTGGCTATTATTGGCTAACCCGATATTTACTTGTTCCGTAGCTTCCATTACAACCAGTTAAAGTCCTACGTGATCTTACATCGCACTTCTTTATATTAGTGGAGTAATACACTAAGGGCAAGCTTATGGGTCATGACATGATGCATGTGAATTCTTTTGGGAGAGAGAGCGAAATTGTGTTTACATGCCCCTGCTTGAAATTTTGTGAGTCATATGAGCAAAAAGGGGAAGATTCTCTTGTGTTGTGAGGGCACATGCTTGATGAGAGATTAATTTTCGTGTCGGATATCTTGATCAGCTGATTTGCATGAGTTTGCCAATATCGAGAGTCGATTCTTGAGTCTAGGAGGTCTTGATGTATTGAAGGTCATTGCACTGATAGGACCATGCATGTTTTTTTTGATGATTTGTTGTATTGAATAATCGGTATGACCATAGCCTAAATTGTCGAACCAAAGTAGCGAGGTTGGGATGTAAATTGCATGAGGTGTGGGATTGTTGTTCGAGGACGAACAAGGATTTAAGTGTGGGGTAAGTGATCTTGGGCAAATTTATATGCCCAAGTGATACTCAAAAGTGTCATTTTAGCCTTGTTTATCTATCAATGTGTATACATTCTCATGTAATTGGTAATAAAATGTGAATTCATACTAACCAACATGATTAGCATTGTTTTGCAGGTAAAATGTAATTTGGGGAAGCCTAAATGCATGTTGGAAGAGATCGGGGTTGAACTCGGACGTGAGCACGGGACAAGGCAATGGAATGCACAAAATAAAGGGGCTCCGCGATAGAGCCGTGTCACGCTTCCATTGCGGAGGCCTTCTGCCTGGATGGGAATTTTCAGCCAAATTCCAGTGTGGGTTCACGATGAGTCCGTGGCACGGTGGCTTGGCTCCGCGTTGCACGCCGTGCCACGTTGGGCTTTATTTCCTGGACCCCCAGTTCCAGTGAAGGTCCGCGTCTGTAGCGTGTCACGGAGGCAGTGCTCCGCGATGCACTCCGTGACACGTTGCTCGTTATTCCGGGAAAAATTCCCACTAGTATAAATAGAACACTTAGGTTCATTTTTCAATATTCTGACTTGGTGGAGCAAGAACGTGGGTTACAGGCAGTTGAGGGGACGAAATTATCAGGGTTTTTCTCTCTTTCCTTCTTCTTGTATTCAATTGCTGGTATGTCTAACACTCATTTAACGATGTTTAATCCACAAATGAGTGGCTAATTCATCTTCTTGCTGAGGTTGTGAACACTTGTAATGAAATGTGATCATTGATTCTTTGGTTTTTCATCTTTTCTTCCATGGTTGTTCTATTAATTCTTGTTTTTACTGCATTAATGTGTGGTCTACGTATCACTCGAGAGAGCAAGAAATTGGAAAATTGTGAATTAATAGGATATGATCTTTTCTTGGTTTGGGAAAATTGGGAATTGATTTACTTTCAGGATAGAAATATACCTGAAAGTCGTATTAGTCAATTTAGGAACCGGGTTTGTATGGCTAGAACATGAATTGCATTTAATCACAGAAATGTAGGTGGATGGTTCATGATTCTTAAGTGGGGTTAAATACGAGAGTTTTAATCACTTGGCAATAGTTCTTGGCTAGCAACCGGAGGAAAAGACTAACCAAATTATGTCGATAATTAATTTCATTACATGTTCGTTTAACCTCACCATGCTCTCATTCATAGTTCAGACTCACATTAGATAGTTGTTTTAGATTTAGTATAAAAATTATAAATCAAAATATCAAACTTTTGGTTACGCTGTTGTCTGCATTTTTAGAATTAAAATATAGTACACTTGAGTAGATTGCACTTCATCCCAGTCCCTGTGGGATCGATACTTGGCTTACTTAAGCCACTTTACTACTTGTTCGACCACGTGCACTTGCGTGTAGTTATATACCGCTGGTAGTATGTGTTAATGGGTTCCTGTGAATAATGAGTTGAAAATTTGGGGACAACAGGGGCCGATGATTTGTCGGTCAGATTTGGCGAATCGCCGATGGAGCGCCAGTTTACTTTGAAATTAGCCCTAGCCACTGAGTGGATTCTGCACTACATTGGCGGTTCGCGAACCTAGACTGGTGAGACACCGCTTGAACCTCCGAAAATTTCATAGTTGCCCAGTGTTCTGTTAGGCATCGGCAGCCAATCGACGGTCTGTGAAATGTCTTCTGCGAACCGCCGGTGTTTCGTCGGTACCACTAGATTTGTAAATGATTTTTTGATTTTCCTTTGTTTCTCAGTTGTTCTTTAGACTAGTTTTCTTTTCCTTTAATTTCTACTTCTATTTCTTGTCACCAACATACCTCTTGCAAAAAACAAACCATGTCTTCCACAAGAAACACGGGCAAAGGAAAGGCCCCTGCTTCTTCAACTAGTAAAGGCAAGGAGAAAGCTAGGGACACTCAACCAAGGAACAACACCAAAGAATAAGTAATCCTCTATGTACCAAACATGAAAGAGCACTACTTCATTTGCCAAGGCCGCTCAATAACCGTGGAGAAGTGATTTGACTTGACAGGATTGAGGTGTGATTTCCCTAACATCATCGAGCAGTTCACCCACGGGAAATGACATGCATTTGCCAACTCACTTACACCATATTACCCCATCTTGGTCACCAAGCTCTACGCCTCTTATCAAGCCCATCAAGAGAGTATGCAACATAGAGACAAAGTAGATAATTTCCCCTACTTTCCATTTGTGATGATCCGGGGAATGGAGGTTGATATAACCCCGACGACCATTAATTATTTGTTCTGGGAGGATAAAATTTACTCAGCTACAAAGTACATGGCTAGGGTGGCAGATATGAAGGACCAGTTCGCATGGGTAGGCCGAATTATAGCTATTGGTAATCCTTTGTGGGTCTCTATTGGCGGTGAAATATCTCGCCACGACATGAAGTTTGAGGCCAAGTTGTGGTTCGATTTTCTTTGGCTCGGATCATCCCTTCTAAAAATGAATAGAGGGTAAGCCTTGAAATCGCCATTCTTATTGCTTCCATAATGGTGGGAGTCCCCATCAACTTTGGGAAAATTGTTGCTCAACAGATGAAGAAGAAGGACAGGCAGTCCAGTACATTAATGCCCTATGCTGTCTTAATTTCCTAGCTTTACTCAGCTGCTGGGGTGCCTCTATTCCCAAATGAAACTCCTTCCGTTTCTTCGGGTGTAATTGATATCGAGTGGAAGAAAGATTCCAAGGCACCAACAGAAAAGAGGAAGCGCCATCAATTCTTTGGAGTGCAAGAAGAATCCCTCTCCCACGGGTTAGCCCAATCACCAATCGCCCCAGAATCCAATGTGCCCCAGTCTGACATGTCGGGCCAAGCATCGGGTGACATGCCTCAGTAAAGAGTTTCTCCTCCACAATCTTCTTAGCCAAGTGGTCTCCACCGACTTGTGGAGATGACAAACTCGCATGAGAGCCAACTTCAATGTTTTGCTAAGAGCCCCCCGGCACTCATTGCCAAAACAATCAAGAAGGAGCTCAAATCACTGTATGAGAATGTCTCCACTTTTTGCAAGAGGGTGGATGCAGTAGAAGGGGCAGTAACTTCCCTCAAAACTGAGGTGCATGAGTGGAAGAGTCAGACTTCAGTCGAAGTGCTCGATGAGCCCTTGAATGCTGTAATGGCTGCTCCTCCCTCAACTCGGGGCCAATTGATGACTTGTTTAAAGGGCTAGGAGATGATTTCACTGGGCTAGGTGATGCCAGCGGTTGTGATGGTGGAGTAATAGAGAGAAATAGAGAGCCAAACCCAGAAGGTGATCATTATCATTGAAGCTCAAATACATATATTCCACCTCCTAATATTGGAAATCCTCAAAATCTGCCAGGGGTAAGTGATCCTGGTAGCTCAAAAATTGAAGAAATGCTATCAAGAGCTTTGAAGAAGGTGGAGTTGACCGCAAGTGGGGTGAAGGAATTAAAAGGGGAGGTGTCTATCCTCGCTCAAATAGTGAGTTTCACACTCGGCTTCCATCAAGCATTTGGAAGCAAAATGAACCACCTATCGACTCAAATGAACCTTAGGATGAAGGGAACACTATCTAGTGACACAATGCCCAATCCAAAGAAAGATGGTCAATGTATGGCTATTGTCACTAGAAATGGCAAGGTGATTAGTGATGCCCCAGGGAAGCCTAGTGAGCTGGAGAACCCGAAAGTAGTTGATGAATATGAAGTTGATAAAACGCCAATGACTCTGGGGAATGAAGATAATGTTGAGGAAGAAAAACAGGGAAAGGATTATGAGATCCTCATTCATGTTGATGATGATGAGGCGGGCATGAAGGCCCCGATTGATGATAGGGTTGAATAAAAAATCCCACCTCCTTCTCCACAACGGCTGACCAAGAAGAAGAAGGATGATCAGTTGAAGAAGTTTGTTGACATGTTTAGTAAGTTGTACATAAATATATCATTAGTGGATGCTTTGCTACAAATTACTGATTATGCCAAGTTTATGAAAGATTTTTTGAAAAAGAAAAAGCTGGTTGATGCTGGAAATGAAGAGAAAATGCACCATTATAGTGTTGTGATGATGAGTAACCTTGCCCCAAAAAGGGAAGATCCTGGAGCATTTACGATTCCATGAACAATTGGAATTTGTATATTCAAGAAGGGCCCTATGTGATCTTGGAGTCAGCATAAATTTGATGCCCCTGGTCATTCCTAAGAAATTGTACATCAGAAGCACGAAACTAACATCGATGTGGCTTCTAATGGCAGAAAGGTCAATCAAAAGACCAGTGGGGGTGCTAGAAGATGTGCCAGTGAGAGTGGACAAGTTTATTCTAGCAGCTGATTTTGTTATTTTGGATTGTGAAATGGATATAGAAGTTCCCATTATTTTTGGAAGACCATTGTTCGCTATGGGGAGAGCCGTGGTAGATGTGGATCTTGGAGAGTTGAAATTTTGGGTTGGTAGTGAGAAAGTTACCTTCAAGGTGTGTCCATCAGCTGAAATTCCATCCAAATACAAGGTGGTTGGAGTATTTCAAAATGAAGATGAGGATAAGGGATTGGAGCTAAGGGAGACGGAGTCGAATGATGACCCGTTAGAAATGAGGAATTGAAAAAGGACTATGTCGTGTCACAACGTGATATAAGGTGCTTCTTGGGAGGAAACCCACGTGTTTAATGAATTATTTGATGTTTTTGTTGTTTTTGTTTGTGTAGGAGATGAGAAATGAGGAGCAAAGGGAGGAACAAATCATGCATGAAGACACGGCGAGGAACCGGCGAGCCGCCGGTCCAGAAACATGAACCGTCGAAGAAGAGAAGCACAAAGTAGAAAGTTGAGATTTGAATTGCAGAACAAACGGGCCATTGCCGAACCGCCGAACCAGATTCATGGGCCGCTGGTGTATTGCCCACACTGAGCAGAAAACCTGAAGCTCAGCCACAGACACGGCGGGTGACCGATGGAATGCAGATGCAATTCGCAAACTGCTAGTGTATCGCCGACTGCAACCAGATCATTGGGAACAATACATGGTAAAATAAATCACAGTGGCAAACCACCGGTATATCGACGATCGAGGTGCACAGTGAGTACAAAATAGAATCTAAAAAGATTGGCCCACAAAATCCCAAATACTTACCCAGCCACCCTATTCTGCAAATATTTCCATAGCTCCCCTTTCTCCAATACTTTTTCTTTCCATTTTTATCTTTCCATTACCCAACATTCCCAATTCCCTAAATTCCTCCATTTTCAACCTCTCCATTTTTCCACCTTTCCACTTTCCAACATCCCACCAACATGATCTTGGGCATATTTATATGACCAAACTCCGTATTTTCAACCATATGGGAGCCTAGATGAGGATAATATTGATGTATTCATGCATGTTTTAAGTTAATTATATTTTAGTACTAATGAATGCGGTGTGACTATTTACAGGTGAAAAATACAATAAATTCAATGTGATGTGGTGGATGATACTTAGACCTGACATATGGAACTTTTGGAGAGTTTAAAAAATTGAATTTGGGAATTCACTTCCATGTCACGCTAAGGATTGGTTGCATTGAACAATGTGCCACTGCTCTTGGGTAGAAGAATCAATTAATAAAATTTAGAAGGAACAAAACAGTGAGGGTTCGCGGCATGTCCATGTTAGGAAGGAGAATTGACGCGTTCAACTCCGTGACATGGAGCTTAATATTTCTAGAACCCCAATAGTCCAGTGAGGGTCCACGACTAGCCAGTGTCACGGTGGTCATTCAACGCGTTAAGCTCCGTGACACGGAGTAGTGGTTTTCAGGATTCCCCAGCTTCCAGTACACCTCCGCGACAGCACCGTGTCACGGAGCCATTTCACCGTGATGAGCTACGTTCCACGGAGCTAGTTTGTCACTATGTAATTTTTCACTTGTATAAATAGAACACTTAGATTTTTATTTTTCATTATCTCAAATTGGCAAGAACGTGTTAAATAGCAGTTGAGAAGAAAATTCTAGGGTTCTTTCTCTTCTCTTTTCTTCTAAATTTCAATTGTTCCCATGATAAAAACTTGTTTGGAGTTGTTTAATCAACAAATGAGTGGCCAAATTACCTCATTCTGAGGTTAAGGTTAATTGCATGATTGTATAATTTCATATTTTTTTCAGCTGAATTTCCTTCTCTCATGAATGATTGTTCTTCTATTCTTGATTTTTGGTGTTTTAATTTTTGGCCAGCATTAAGCTAAATTTATAATCCTAATTTGACTCTGAAAGGAGAATTATTAGCATAGAACGAAGAATAGGAGAATATGTTCTTATCTTTGCTGTAAATCGAAGGTAAGATTCGCGTGCAAGATTGAAATATACCTGTAACGCCATATTTGGTTAACAAAGGGAACAAATTATTACTAGACCTAGGATGAATTATTGCATCACAGAAATGTGTACTTTGAGGTTCATAATTGGGCAAGTGGCTAGAGGTTCGAAAGACCGTAGTCAGACTCTAGATTTCCCAACCATCAACCTAAAAAAGAAGGTAGCTGAAGAATAATATAAGTTATACATGATTGAATTTCATGCCTTAACCTTAGACTGTTCTTGCTATTGCTTTAATCAACGTTTTTAGCTTCATTTAGTATTACTTTCTATATTATTAATTATCAAAATCTTAATTCATTGTGTTACTTACACACTTGCGTAGAACAATTGTGAACGCTAAAATAGAAAAAAAATCACTAAGCTATAGTCTCTATGGGTTCGATATCCGGCTTGAAAGAGCCACTATATTACTTGTATGACCACGTGCACTTGTGTGCATTTGGGCTGCAACAAGTTTTTGGCGCCGTTGCTGGGGAATGGCGAAATTGGTGAAATTTTTGAGATTTAGTTTTGCAAGTTTTGTGCAAGTGTTGACAACCTGATCTTAGTTGCTACACTTGCAGGTACGGGGCAATTTCTGAACGCAGGCAAGGAATAATGAATTGGTGGACCCATTTTTGGAGCCTGAAAGATAGTTTCATTTGCAAAGGAGAGAAGCTCATGAAAGGAAGTTGCAGTTGCTACAAAGGGAAATTCTAGAACAACAACAACATCCATCAGATAGGCAGACAGAGTTATTTCCTGAAGTGATGGAAGCAATACCAGTACGCGAGGTAGCAATCCCACACATGAACAATCTTACCTCTAGCATCCGCAGACCAAAGCCATGAGGTAGATTTGAATTGAAACAGAACATGGTGTAGCTATTGCATACTAGCTGAAAATTCACAGGTCTTCCTCATGAAGATCCGCAGCAACACCTACAAAATTTTTTGGAGATCATTGACACATATATACCCACAGGGGTATCATCAAATTATGTGAGGCTTACATTGTTTCCATTTTCCTTGTTGGGGGAAGCGAAGAGGTGGCTAAAGGCTGAACCACCTAACTCTATTACCACATGGGATAATCTGGCAAAGGAATTCCTAATCAGGTTCTTTCCTTCGGGGAAGACAACAAGGCTTAGAAGTCAGATTCTATGTTTCAAACAGAGAGATGGTGAGAACCTGTACCAATCTTGGGAGAGGTTCAAGTCTTTGCTGAGAGATTGTCCTCACCATCACCAGTCAAATGATGTGTTGGTGCATACTTTTATAGAAGTCTTGGAGCCTCAACCCAAAATCCTGTTAGACTCTGCAGCTGGTGTGCGAAATTTGGAAAAGACATATGAGGAGCTGTATACAATATTGAACCGTATTTTAAAAGGCAACCCAGAATGGAATTCTGACACAACCAGAGGTATGGTGAAGAAAGAGGTAGGTGTCTTGGAGGTACACGGACTCACAGCTATTGCGGCACAGATATCTGCATTACAAAATCAGATTAACACTCATTTTAGTAACATGAGCTTGGGGAAGCCAAAAGCTCCAGTCAATGCAGTCCAGGAAGTGTGGTGTGAAGTTTGTGGTAGTAGTGAGCACTCAGCTGATACATGTGGTGCTAACCCAACTCAGTTTACTTTTTCGGGAATGCGCAAAGGAGCAACAATCAGTAGTATGGCAACTATTACAACCCCAACTGGAGGAACCATCCAAATTTTTCATGGGGTGGTAATAGTCACCAAGGGAAAAGCTCGAATCAGGGTCTGCATAGAAACCAGGCGGCACATAAGAATTTCCAGCCTCAATTCAGAGGGAATAATATGCCTGCTCCATCCAGCAATATTGAGGATATGTTGAAGACCATTATAGCCAACCAAGCTCAGATGGAAGCTGACCAGGTGAAATTGATAGCTGACATCAAAAATCAACAGTTGGCTCTAAAGGCTTTGGAGATTCAGTTGGGACAGCTAGTTGGAGCATAGAATACTCGACTCCGGGGTGGGTTGCCAAGTGATACAGACACCAACACCAAGCAGGTAAATGCTGCCACCATCAGGAGTGGAAAACAACTTAAGGAGTTGGTGCCAGAAAAGCCAGCACACCAAGCTGAAACAACATAGGAGGCTGAAGATAATTATAAGGAAGTGGGGAGTGGAAAGCCAACAAAATCTAAGAAGTCACCACCACCACCCCCATTTCCGCAGAGATATAGGAAGCATAAGGAAGAAGCATGCTTCAAGAAATTTATGGATGTATTGAAGCAGATACGCATTAATTTTCCTTTGGTAGATGTTTTCAGGGAATTCCTAAGTATGCTAAGTACATAAAGGATATTGTGGCAAACAAGAGAATACTGACGGAAGTATTCCACAGTTGCACTAACTGAGGAGTGCACTTCTCGGATACAGAATAGATTTCCTATAAAGCTCAAAGATCCGGGAAGTTTTACTATCCAAATCACTATTGAGCAGTCCAATAGAGCCCGTGGTTTATGTTATATAGGAGAGATCATTAACTTGATGCCTACCTCTGTATTCAAGAAGTTGGGTTTGGGTATTCTAAGACCCACCACGGTGATTTTGTAGCTAGTTGATCGCTCATTGGCAAGGCCAGATTGAATTATGGAGATGTGCTTGTGCGAGTGGGATCCCTTATTTTTCCAGTAGATTTCATAATCCTTGACTTTGAGCCAGACTCGAAAGTCCCATTTATTTTGGGACGTCCCTTTTTGGCAACTGGACGAGCTCTAATAGATATAATTGCGAGGCAGCTAACAATGACAGCTCATGACAAGGTGGAAGTATTTGATGTCTACAAAGATATGAAGCTACCTGCTATTTATGAAGAGTTGTCAGCCAATACTATTATTGATCAAGAGTGCGCACTTCAGCTTATTAGCCCGAATGATCACTTGGAAGGAGCGTTGGTGGGACATGATTAGTTCAGGGATGTTGCAACTTATGAAATGGTGCAAGCTTTGGATGAGGCCAAAATATTCTTTCGAAAGCAAGAGTTCGACCCCTACAGAGGTCCTTAGAGCCTCCACCCAAGCCATCAATCGAGGAGGCCCCCAAACTGGAGCTGAAAGCATTGCCTCCACACCTTAAGTATGTATTTTTGGGAGAAGCTGACACATTTATGGTTTTCATTTCATCAAGACTAACAAATTCACAGGTTTAAGAAGCATTTAGTGGTTCTGAAAAGGAGAAAGAGAGCCATAGGATGGCAAACGTCAGACATCCGTGGAATTAGTCCGGCTTTCTATATACACAAGATATTAATGGAGGAAGGATCCAAGACAATTGTGCAACATCAAAGAAGGTTGAACCCAGTGATGAAAGATGTAGTGAGGAAGGAGGTGATTAAATGGATAGATGCAGGAGTGTTGTATCCTATCTTTGATAGTGAGTGGGTTAGCCCGGTTTAGTATGTCCCAAAGAAAGGGGGCATGATAGTTATCACTAATGAGAAGAACGAGTTGATTCCCACTCGTACGCTCACAGGTTGGAGGATTTGCGTGGACTAAAATTAA
Source organism: Datura wrightii (assembly GCA_035772735.1). Classification (NCBI taxonomy): domain Eukaryota; kingdom Viridiplantae; phylum Streptophyta; class Magnoliopsida; order Solanales; family Solanaceae; genus Datura; species Datura wrightii. The sequence goes on from JASDFA010000027.1 coordinate 38,073,094, forward strand.
ATCAGGCCACCTAGAAAGATCACTATCCCATACCATTCATCGACCAGATGTTGGACAGATTTGCAGGCCAGGAGTATTATTGCTTTCTGGATGGCTATTCTAGCTATAATCAAATAGTTATAGCCCAAAAGATCAGGAGAAGACCAAATTTACCTATCCCTATGGGACATACGCCTTTAAGCATATTCCCTTTGGGTTATGCAATGCACCAGCCACCTTCCAATGATGAATGATGGCTATATTTCATGACATGGTGGAAGATTATGTATAGGTATTTATGGATGATTTCTCTATTTTTGGTAACTCGTTTGCTATATACAGAATCTAGACAGGGTCTTGGCTAGGTGTGAAGATACAAACCTGGTACTGAATTGGGAGAAGTGCCACTTTTTAGTCAAGGAAGGCATTGTCCTTGGCCACAAAGTGTCACAAAGGGGCTTGGAGGTTGATCGTGCCAAGGTAGAAGTGATTGAGAAGTTTCCACCACCAGTGTCTGTAAAGGGTGTCCGTAGTTTCTTAGGCCATGCTGGGTTTTATAGACGGTTTATTCGGGATTTCTCAAAGATCTCCAGACTGATGTGCTGACTACTGGAAAAACATGTGAAGTTTGAGTTTGGGGCAGAATGTGTTAAAGCTTTTGAGGAGCTAAAGAAGAAGCTGGTGGAAGCTCCCATTCTCATTGCTCCTAATTGGGAACACCCATTTGAGCTGATGTGTGATGTAGTGATGTGACTGTGGGTGCAGTATTGGGGCAGAGGAGAGAAAAGATTTTTCACTCCATATACTATTCTAGCAAAACACTGGATGTTGCTCAAGCGAATTATACTATCATAGAGAACTAGATGCTGGCGCTTGTTTATGCATTTGATAACTTCAGGTCCTATCTTGTTGGGACAAAAGTGGTGGTATACACAGATGATGTGGCCATCCGTACCTATTAAAAAAGAAGTATGCTAAGACCAGGTTGATTTGGTGGGCATTATTATTGTAGGAGTTCGACTTGGAAATCCACGACAGGAAAGGCAGCGAAAATCATGTAGTAGATCATCTATCACGACTAGAAGATAGGTCACATGTGAGTGATGTTGGGCACATCCGAGAAGAGTTCCTTGATGAGAAACTCTTGGCACTGAGTGGGGCGGAACTTTCTTGGTATGCGGGCATATTTAACTTGATAGTAAGTGGAGTGTATCCACCAGAGGCAACCGCTCAACAAAGAAAGAAGCTGAAGCATGAGTCCCATTTCTATATATGGGATGAACCATATCTATTCAAGCAAGGGTTAGATCAAGTGATGAGACGGTGCAATACAGAGAGTCAGGTAGCAGAGGTGTTGAGAAGTTGTCATTCCCCGTCGTATGGCAGCATCATGAAAGACTGCGTACGACTCATAAAGTGCTCTAGTTCGATTTCTTTTGGCCCACTTTATTCAAGTATGCAGCAGCATATGCCAAGTCTTGTGATCAATGCCAGAGAACGGGGACAATTAGCAGGAAACATGAGATGCCATTGCATAACATCTTGGAAGTTGAGGTGTTCGATATGTGGGGGGATAGATTTCATGGGGCCCTTTCCATCGTCATTTGGAAATCAATATATCTGGTAGCTGTAGATTATGTTTCCAAATGGGTTGAGGCCACAGCTTTTCCCGCTAATGATACCAAGGTAGTGGCCAAGTTTGTGAAGAAGCAGATGTTTAGCAGGTTTGGAACCCCACGAGCTATTATTAGAGACGGAGGTTCGCACTTTGTTAATACCTAGTTCTGTAATTTATTGGCTAAATATGGAGTTTGGCATAAGGTGGCTACTGCATATCACCCTCAAACTAGCAAATAGATGGTGTTACTATTCAACTCCAGGTTGAAATTATTTCTAGGTAAGTTGAGATCTAAGTGGTCTGGACCACTTGAGGTGACTAGGATGACCCCATACGGGGCGGTTGAATTGTGGCAGGAAGATAAAAGTGCCACATTCTTGGTTAATGGTCAAAGGTGTAAGCATTACTGGGGTGAGGGCGTTAATCGAGAGAAGATGTCTATCACCTTATCTGATGACTGAATGTGAGCTAGGTCGTGCCGCAACGGTAAATCAGGCGCTGCATGGGAGGCAACCTGTGAATGTAATATAATAGTCAGGATTTATTTTCAAAAAAATAAGTTGTGCCACGACTGAAACTATGGTGCTGGGTGGGAGGCAACCCACCATTGTCAAACTTATTGGTGTTTTTGGATGATTTTCAGGATTATATAGAGCTAAAACATGATTTAAGGGATAAACACATTGCAGGAGTAAAAATTAAGGTCGGACGTGCAAAGGTAAGTGACAGGGAAAATAAGGCTCAAACAATGAGTCTACGTGTTGGGTCTGCGTCACGGAGCTTAATCTCCGCATTCAGCTCCGTGCCACAGAGAGGTGTTAAGAACCTGGCACCAGAAACCAAAAAGCCTGCGTGTTGGCTCCGTGGCACGGAGCTGCTCCTCCGCGACAGTCTCCATGTCATGTTTAGGTGTAATTTGCGATGGGTCTCATCTAAAACATCGGGTCAACCCGTCCGAAACCCTTTCTTTTTAATCCCATTTCAGCATTTCAGGCCCATTTTTTTCATTTCCTCCGTGACAAAACCCCCATTCCCCTCCCCTCTTGAATATGCCACGGCTAGAGCTTGAAGAATCACCTCTTCTTCTTCACAACTAAGATTCACAGGTAAGTTTTTGTTTTTCTCCCTTTTCTCTCATGTAATTTCTTCACAAGAACAAGTGGGTAAACCCTAAGGCATGTGCAATAGGTGAAAACAAGTTTGTGTTGGGAAATCATTATATTCTATGATGATATTTGATTCTTGCACTTGGTAATAACATGGTTTCTTGACTTTGGAATAGAAATTAAGTGTGGGTTGCTTGAAGGGTTGAGGGAAGATGAAAAAGGGGAAGTGAAAAACAAAAAGTAGGGAATTCATGCCTTTATTCTTCAGTTAGTTGTGCAAGATGCTACATACCACACTTTGCCTAAACTATGATGTGAAAACATTCATCCTCTGTAAAAGCGGACATGTAATAACAAATTTAAGTGTTCCTGATTGAAAGTTTCCAACTTCATGAAGTCTGAGTAAAGAAGTATTAACTTCATGTAATTGCGAGTGTGATGGGTATGAGTTATTTGAGTGTATGAAGTATGAGTAGTCCCAGATAATTTCCAAGTTTAATGTTTCAAATGCAACACGCCTTTAGTGAAAATTCTCTATAATTTTGTGTTTGCTTAATCTTGTCAATGTGTTGATCATGCTGAATTGTGGGAGAAAATAGTCATTGAAGTGCATAAAGGGGAAGTCTGAGTACCCGATTGACTATGACTAGTGCACCCATGATAGCAACTAAGTATGGGATAATCACCCAAATCCATGACTTAGTGTTGGCTAGCCATGTTAAATACTGACTAATATGATCTCTATGTGATTTGGGTTGAACGGGAACAATGTTGCCAGATAGGATAAAGGAAATGGTGTATCATCCTCCGGCATAGGCCGAAAAAGGCTTAGATTGGGCGCAGCTATGCTAGAAGCCCCACAAGTTCCCAGGGGGGAGAAAAGGTGATTCAGTTCCAGATGGGTGGTGGATGAAGGAAAAAAATGGTATGCAAAGCATAAGGAATCAAAATATTTACCGGAGGAGCAAATTGACTAGGAGAGTTTGGCCTAGGAGTTCTCCTGGATATTGTAATGGATACACACCTTGGGCATGGACTTCATTTTGAATGAGCCCAGGGAGTGTAGTTTACATATGGTGTGGGAGTTCTACGTGAATTGGGACCCCACTATCCGAAGCCAAATAGTCAAGATTCAAGGTCAGGTCGTCCCATTTGAGGCACATCACTTGAATGAAATCCTAGGGACACCTGACATAGACCCACACCCATTTGGCCAGCTTAACATCACCCCACCATATGCTGACATCCAACACACATTATGCGGGCAATGATCAACAGCCAGATGGATTCACCACAAGGAAAAAGGGTACAATCAGACATTACCCCATTCCCAGATGAACGGAGAGGCCCGAATTTCGCTGAAGATTGTCTGGACCTGCCTCATTCCAGGAGTGCACATGGCTGATGTCACCAGGGATAGGGTCTGCTTGGTATACACATTAATGTGAGATGTGGAGATCAATGTTAGGGCTATGATCAAATCCGCCATGAAAAAGGCGAGGCTGCACCAGGGGCACAGGTATGGTTTTGGCGACTTACTCACCACCTATCTCAGGAGCCAGGATATTAAAGAGGAGGGTCTAGACTCTAAACATGAAGGGAGGATTGATGGGACAACTCCCCAACTAATCCAACATCCAGAAAGTGAAAGAAATAGCACAGAGTACGAACATGCAGCCCTCAGAACATGAGGATAAGAGCAAGGTTGAAACTAGCTACGGGTTAGGGTGAGCTAAAGAACTGGGACCTTTATCATGAAACGATACAGTATAGAAAGTATGTGGTCAGTACGAGGAATGTACTGACTATGCAAGGTAGGTAAAACGGACATTTAAGATATATATAAAGCTCATAAAAGATCAAAAGAGTAGGAAAGCATGCTCGTATCATAAATCATCATAACATATTATACGCCTCAAGGTTTTCCAAAAAATTTGTAGCATAATATAGCCATAATCATAATAGGAGAGCTTTACTTAACATAAATTGAGCCAACATACATAATCATAATGTGCATAAATCATGAGGAACAGTGGGAGATTCTCTTAACCGACATACCCCATATGAGCACACATGAAGCCCGACTTGTAACCCTAGTCTGGAGGGTGTTCGTACATTGCCAAGGGTAGGAACAATGAAGGGTGTGATCACAAATGAAAAGGGCCATTTGGGCCAGGGACAAGCATGAAAGGGGTCCCAACATACCTATGGTGGCATGTAACTCATGAGGTCTGGGGCTTAATTGTTAGCCCCGAACCTACTCGGTGTTCGATACTACTCACAAAACATATATAGTGCTCATAATAATACATACATGAGTTCATGGGTTAGTTAAATCATGATAATTATAAACACGCATGAACATATACGAACTAGCCATGAATTGAAGCTCGTGAGTTGGCCAAAAACATAATTCATGATTGATAAAATTCATACATACTTTTAGATCATGCATATAGCTTGAATTTCATAATATCATAATAGATAACATACTAAATTCATAAATAAATTCATAATTCATGTTGGGCTTATCAAAAACATTTGTGGATCAATGGATCATAAATCGATTCATCATAGGGTATGCATCATCAAGCTTAATTGTTGAGAAATTAAAATCAACAATATTATAATCAATTTAAAACTCGAAAGATGATCAAATTCAGTAGATTATTATAAGATTTCAAAATCACAACACCCATAATTAAATTATTTCACTTTTATACAAATCAAATACAAAACCCCATAAGTTTTTGATAAATTATAAGTAAAATAATTTAGTAGGAGTATGGGTGTGGATGAATCCACCCATTGAAGACCTTACATACCTGGTATTATCAATTTCCAACCCTCCTTAAAAGCCTAAGAATGAGATTGAAAGAATTTGAGGTGAAAAGCTTGAAATCTTCCTTAACCTAGCAAAATCCTTTCATGCATGAATGAGAGTTTAGGATGGATTGTTCTCTTAAAAACCCAACTTTCCCAAGCCAAAACAACATAGTTTAGGGCCTTATATCATGAAAAATTCAAAAATACCCTTAATGAACCTGCCCTGAAAACTGGCCGGATGGAACCCACGGGTGGTACCAACGGGTCGTGGGAACAACAAACGACCTGTCATGTCCCTCGTTGTATACAGTGCTGATGACCCATTCTTGGAATCAACCAAAGGATCGTCAGGATGACCCATCCCTTCAATCCACGACTCGTTACATCGCCCATGGTTTGCCCCCGTGAACCTTGGCATCTCATCTTCTAACGGGTCACACCACAACTCGTCACTACGAACAACGAGTCATTGTTTCCCTCCATCAAGCCCACCAGAAAACTCAACCTCCAACAATGACCATAAACCATGACTCGTGGTTCCTCCTAACAGGTCGTTGGGACGCCCGTTGTATGTCTCCTGAAGAAGCTAACTCCTTCCCATGACTGTTAACGATGACTTGTTGTTTCCCACAATGAGTCGTCATGTCTCCCGTGGTTTACACTGACACCTAGCTTGATTCTAACCACGACTGCATACAATGACTCGTGGTTTGATTCCAGGAGTCGTTCCATGGTCCGTCCTAAAACTGTTTCCCCAATTTCTGTAGTTTTCACTTTCAACCTATCGAGTCTATTCTTATGCACTTCCGGGGTATTACAAGTATCGAACATCGAGTAGGTTCGGGGCTCAAGTTAAGCCTCGGATCTCATGAACTACGTGCAACCGTAGGTATGTTGGGATCCTTTTCATGTTATTCCCTGTCCTAAATATCCCTTTTCACGGTGATGTCACACTTTCACGGTTCTACCCTTGGCAAGATATGAATGCCCTCCCCACTAAGGTCACAAGTCGGGCTTCATGTGTGCTTATATGCGGTATGTCGGTTAAGTGAATCTTCCATTGTTCCTCATGATTAATGCATGTTATGAATATGTATGTTGGCTCAAGTCATGTAAAGTAAATCTCTTCTATTATGATTATGATTATGTTACGTTACGAATGTTTTGAAAACCTTGAGCCATATGATATGTCATCATGATTTATGATACGAGCATGTTGTCCTACTCTTATGATCATTTATGAATTTCATACATGTTTTAAATTTCCGTTTTACTCACCTTTCATACTCAGTACATTTCAGGTACTGACCGCATACTTCCTATGTTGTATCGTCTCATGATACAAGTCCCAGTACTCAGGCTCGTCCTCACTAGTAGATAGATTCAAATTTTCTCTCAGATTACTTGGTGAGTCCTAATGTTCCGAGGGCTACATGTTCACACTCTATGTTATTCCTTTCAGTTTATGGATGTTGGATTAGTTGGGGAGTTGTCCCATCAATCCTCCTTTGATGTTTAAAGGCTTATCAGACTGCAAGTTGCATTCCGCCGTATTGTATAATTCTTGTACTGATTTTCCCTTATGTTATGTTATGATTACGTTCTTTATGTTATGTATTCCACTCATGTTATTGAATTAGATGTATGCTCATGCCATGGGTCGATTTGGGGTCTCTCTAGGATCCTTGTCCCGTGTCTACGATCCAAGTGTACGTTTAGGTCGTGACAAACTTGGTATCAGAGCCATAGGTTTGATGTGTCTTAGGGAGTCTGAAAGACGCATTAGGTAGTCTTTTTCATGGGTGTGAAGCGCGCCAAACTTATGACGAAGAGGCTACTTAGGAAATGTTCCCTTCTTTCGTGATCTATGTCGTGCGATGAACGTTCCTTACTCTTCTAACTCATACTTCTCACGTTTGTATAATTATTCCTCCACGTCGAGTAAATTCCAAGAGAAACGGTAATGGTAATGATCATGAGGGTGCCCATGATGGTGAGCTTTAGCCAGCTCCACCTGTTCATGAGGAGCACGTACTAGAGTTAGCTGCCCACACCGAGTTTAGGGCAGCGATTCAGATGCTGGCACAGGCCATGAATGCCTGGGTCTAGAATCAGATAGTGGCGCATTTCCCTCAGAATGGGAATGCAACGACAGCTAGGGTAAGGGATTTCTTGAGGATAAGCCCTCTAGCGTTCATGGGGTCAAAGTTGGACGAGGATCCACATGATTTAATAGAGGATATTCTGAAGATCACTAAGGTTATGGGGGTGAACAATGGGGAATGCGTTGAATTGACCTCCTATCAGCTAAAGGGGGTAACACATATATGGTATAAGCAATGGAGAGATGCCAGGGCAGCGGGTGCAGGCCCGATAGGTTGGGATGAGTTTCACACTGCATTCATGGATCGATTCTTCTCTCGGGAGATGAGGGGTCCGAGTTTGTTAATCTAAAGTAAGGTAATATGTCGGTCCAGGAATATTCATTGGATTTCACACTGTTATCTAAATATGCTCTAGAGTTGGTGGCGGATCAGCGGGCTCGAGTGAGCTATTTGTGCATGAGGTAGCAGATTATTTGGAAAAGGATTGCTAGATCGACATGCTTCACCGGCAAATTGATTTTCCCCATATTGTATTGCATCCACAGCAGATAGAGTCGGTCTACAGGAGGAAGAGAGTGGAAAAGAGGGCTGGGATCGACAGTTACCGGGTTTATCAGGGCAGGACAGAAGGTGGACCACGTTAGCAGTCCCAGCACAGGTCCATTGCTCCAGCTCCATCATCGGCCAACACGCCATCCAGGTTTAGGGGAGACTAGAGGAGTAGGGCTACAGGCTCGAGGGATCCTGGTAGCATGCAGGTGGAGCGCACTTTTTCAGCTTGTGCGAAGTGCGGCAAGAATCATACCGGGAAGTGCTTGGTCAGCGCGGATGCTTGTTTCGGGTGTGGAAAATCCGGACACAGGAGAGATTGCTCTGCAGCTAGTTCTACCACTCTAGCAGCACAACCACTTCAACAGGGCACCTCCACTTGTTCAGTAAGTGGTCAGTGCCAAAACAGGTTTTATGCCCTAGTACCCTTCCAAGAGTAGGAGGCTTCGCTAGATGTGGTCACGGGTATATTGCAAGTCTTCCATACTGATACTTATGCTTTATTAGATCCAAGAGCTACTTTTTCTTTTTTGATCCCTTAAATTGCTAGTAGTTTTGGAGTTAGTCTTGAAATTTTGTCGGAACCGTTCTCCGTATCTACTCCATTGATGAATTAGTGGTAGCTAGGCGGGTGTATAAGGGTTGCCCTATTACGGTGTTGCATAAGGTTACCTTCGCGGACTTAGTAGAATTTTCCATGACTGACTTTGACATCATTTTAGGTATGGATTAGTTGTTTACATATTACGCATCGATTAATTGTAACCCTTGCGGTGGAATTCTGGTTTTTGGGTGAGTCAGTTTTGGAATGGAAGGGTAGTTCAGTTGTACAAGCTGGTCGATTTATTTCATATCTTAAGGCCAAGAAAATGATCTCGAAGGGTTGCATGTACCACCTAGTTAGGGTTAAGGATGTGGAGTTCGAGACCCGGACCATTCAATCAGTTCTGGTGGTGTGTGAGTATTTAGAGGTTTTTCCCGATGATTTGCCAGGTGTTCCACTGGAGAGGGAAATTGGTTTTGGTATTAATCTATTGACCGATACGCAGCCTATCTCTATTCCTTCCTACAAGATGGCTCCAGTCGAGCTAAAAGTGTTAAAGGAACAACTGAAGGACTTGTTGGATAAGGGTTTCATTAGACCGAGCAAGTCTCCATGGGGTGCACCGGTTCTCTTTGTTCGAAAGAAGGATGGATCCCTTCGGATGTGTATTGATTACTAGCTGCTGAATAAGGTCTTTGTTGAGAACAGGTACCCCTTTCTCAGGATCGATGATTTATTTTACTAGCTCCAGGGTGCCAAGTGTTTACCGAAGATAGATCTCAGGTCCGAATATCACCAGCTCAGAGTGCGGTAGTGTGATATCCCAAAGACAGCCTTTAGAAATTGGTATGGCCATTATGAGTTTGTAGTTATGTCATTTGGGCTAACCAATGCTCCTGTAGATTTTATGAACCTGATGAACAGGGTGTTCAAGCAATATCTTGACATGTTCGTGATCGTGTTCATCAATGACATTCTTATATACTCCTCGAGCGAGGAGGAGCATGCCGCTCATCTGAGGATAGTGCTACAGACTCTCAAGGATCGTCAGTTGTATGCAAAGTTTGGCAAGTGTGAATTTTGTCTAGACTCAGTGGCATTTCTAGGTCACGTGGTATCAAGTGAGGGCATAAAGGTAGATTCTCAGAAAATCAAAGAGGTGAAGAATTGGCCCAAACCGGTGAATCCTTCAGAAATTCGGAGTTTCTACGGTCTAGCAGGTTACTATCGGAGATTTGTGGAGGGTTTTTCATCTATTTCCGCACCATTGACTAAGTTGACTTAGAAAAAGATAAAGTTCCAATGGTCGGAGGCTTGTGAGAAAAGCTTCTAGGAATTGAAGACCCGACTCACTTCAGCACAAGTGTTGACTTTACCCGAGGGTACGGATGACTTTGTGCTGTATTCTGATGCTTCTTGAGTTGGAATGGGATGCGTGTTGATGCAGCATGGGAAAGTAATAGCATATGCCTTTTGACAGTTAAAGGTTCATGAAAAGAATTACCCGACTCATGATCTTGAGTTCGCTGCGATGGTGTTTGCATTGAAAATAAGGTGGCATTACTTGTATGGGGTCCATGTGGACGTTTTCACGGATCACAAAAGCTTGCAATATGTGTTCATGCGTAAGAATTTTAATCTTCAGCAAAGGAGGTGGTTGGAGTTACTAAAGGACTATTATATGAGTGTTCTTTGCCACCGGGGCAAGGCTAATGTGGTTGCGGATGCACTTAGTAGGCTCTCCATAGAGATTGTGTCCCATGTGGATGAGGAAAGAAGGAGATGGTGAAAGATGTCCACTGACTTGCAAGGCTTGGAGTTAGATTGATCGACTCGACTGATGGCAGCGTTGTTGTGCATAATCGGTCAGAATCGTCCTTGGTGGTTGATGTCAAATCTAAGCAAGATTAGGATCCGATTTTGAGAAAGCTGAAGGAAGCAGTGCAGAGTCAAAAGGTGGAGGTTTTCTCCCAAGGGGGAGATGGTGTTCTACGATTCTATGGTTGGCTATATGTTTCGGACGTTGATAATTTGAGAGTTCAAATATTGCATAAGGCACACGGTACTAGATACTCTATCCATTTGGGATCCACGAAGATGTATCGGGACTTGCGAGAAATCTATTGGTGGGATGGTATGAAGAAGGATATTGCAGAGTTCGCAACCAAATGTCAAAACTGTCAGTAAGTGAAAGTCGAGCATCAAAAGTCGGGATGCATACATTAGGGTATTAGCATTCCCACATGGAAGTGGGAAGAGATTAACATGGATTTTATTACAGGCCTACCTCGTACTCGACGATACTATGATTCCATTTGGGTAGTGGTAGACAGGTAAACCAAGGCTGCACACTTTCTACCAGTCAAGACCATGGATTCAATGGATGATTATGCCAAGCTGTATATTTGGGAGTTGGTTCGACTTCATGGAGTGCCCTTGTCAATTATTTCAGACAGAGGTACTCAGTTTACCTCCTAGTTCTGGCGGTCTTTCCAGAAGGGACTTGGGACTCATGTCTAGCTCAGTACAACCTTTCATTCATAAATAGATGGCCAAGCCGAGAGAACAATCCAAACTCTGGAGAACATGTTGAGGGCATGTGTTATGGATTTTAAAGGTAATTGGATGATCATTTGCCCTTAATCGAGTTTGCTAATAATAACAGTTATCACTCTATTATTCAAATGCAACGTGCCTTTAGTGAAAATGTTGTATAATGTTGTGTTTGCTTAATCATGTCAAAGTGTTGATCATGATGAATTGTGGGATAAACTAGTCATTGAAGTGTATAGAAGGGGAAGTTTGAGTACCCGAATGACTATGACTAGTGCACCCATGATAGCAACTAAGTATGGGATAATCACCCAAACCCCTAACTTAGTGTTGGCTAGCCATATTAAATACTGACTAATATGATCTCTGTGTGATTTGGGTTGAACAAGAACAATGTCTGCCAGAAAGGATAAAGGAAAAGGTTTCTCGTCGTCCGGCACAGGTCGGAAAAGGCTCAGACTTGAAACAGCTATCCTAGTAGCCCTACTAGTTCCCAAAGGCCAGAAACGGCTATTTGGTACCAGATGGGTGGTGGATGAAGAAAAAAAATGGTATGCAAAGAATAAGGAATCAAAATATTTCCTAGAGGAGCCAATTGACCAGGAGAGATTGGCACAAGAGTTCCCTCGGATACTACAAAGGATACACACCTTGGGCATGGACTTCATTTTCAATGAGCGCAGGGAGTGTAATTTACAGATATGTAGGAATTCTATGCGAATTGGGACCCCACTCTCTGCAGCCACAAAGTCAAGATTCGGGGTCAGGTTATCCCATTTGACGCACATAACTTGAATGTAATCCTAGGGACACCTGACACAAATCCACACCCACTCCGCCAGCTTAACATCACCCCACCTTATGTTGACATACGGCACACATTATGCGGGCAGTGATCAACAGCCAGATGGATTCACCACAAGGATAAAGGGTACAATCAGACAGTACCCTATTCCCAGATGAATAGAGAGGCCTGAATTTTGCTGAAGATTGTCTGCACCTGCCTTATTCCAAGGGTGCACATGGCTGATGTCACCAGGGACAGGGTCTGCCTGGTATACGCATTAATGCAAGATGTGGAGATCAATGTTCGGGTTGTGATCAAATCCGCCATGAAAAAGGTGAGGCTGCACCAGGGGCACAGGTATGGTTTTGGCGACTTATTCACCACCTATCTTATGAGCCAGGATATTAAAGAGGAGGGTCTAGACTATAGACCAACATTGGAACAGCGCCCTGTGGACGTGACCAAGACTAAGGCGCCAGACACCACCGATGGACCAGTTCTCGCATTAGCCGAGCAGCATACTATTGATGGCAGCTATGTAGCCAGGATGTTTGGACTGCAAATGCTGCAGTTGGGTATTGGTGGACGGACCACAACAGAGGATGAGTTGTGGCAGGTGGACAAGGACTACCCAATGAATGAGCATGCCAGAGCCATGTAAAAAAGTGGCCCAGCATTTGTAGAGCCGGTGGACAATGATGTACCCACTGATGAGGAGAGGCACCGGGAGGACTCAGATATTGAGTCAGATGAGGATGAGGGAGATAACTCTGACCTCGGAGAGGAGGCCTTTGCACCCGATAAAGAGACTGAACCAATTGGTTGATTAGGGAGTCTTCACCGTCCTAACTCTATTTTTACATTAATATTTTGCAAGCTTTGAGTACAGTTCTCAATTTAAGTGTGGGGTGGTTATTTTGTGTTTGCTTATTTATGTGATTCTCCGACTATGGAATGTATAACATGGTAACAACTAAACTCTGTGGAATGTAATTTGCGGCTAGGAAGAAGATGTGGTAACTGTTCTGTAATAACTAGTAAGTTTATTTTTTTCTGTTCCTATGTTGTGCTTTTGCTTGTAATTATGTTCATTTTTTTCCTTTTCTTTTGTTTCTCAACTTTTATTTTTGGTGCTTTTCCCAAGAATAGTCCCTTTTAACTGAATAGGATTTTGTTTTGTTAGTCATAGGTAGAGACTGCTCCCTGTGATGGATGGATGACGAATGTCTTAAGGAAATTTAATCACGTTTAGGGAAATAGGGAATAAAACCATCACCAATGGGCTATGGTATTTCACTTGGTCTGATGCTAGACTTCATGGAATATATATTTGAACAAGCTAATAGTGAGGAGAAAATGGTAGGATCACATAGGCCATGGTGTTTAACTCTAAATAGCAAACCCGTAGGCTTAATTGTGCATCTCACTCAATATAGATGAAATCATAAAAGGGGTGTAAGCTAACCAAGTGTGAATCTCTGTGCCATGTGAGGTGAGAACTATTTATATTTCTTGCTAATTAACATCTAGAATTTTCCTTGCGTGTATGAAAAGCTAAAAGCAGCATTAAACTTAGCGGATATGATTAAGGAACTTCTTTGTGAACAAAGATTGTTGACATGTCTCATTCATTGTCCCTCACCTTGATGTCATCCCTAGTGAGCTCTGTTTGAGCCTTTAAGCCATTTTTTTTTCAAATAGCCTCAATGAGTAGCCTTACCCTTTTGTTCGAATGACCTTAACGTTAGTTTCATCCAAGTAGGTCCTAGTGCACTTTATTGAGACAATATTTCAAAAGAAATGATCAAGGGAACGGGTGAAGAGTAATGGAAGGAAGAAGTGGTATGTACTTCATTTGTTGGTCATAAGCTATATATTTATATATATGAAAAAAATAATGATGTATATACTTATACACATTTATATATATAGTTTATTGATGAGTTTAAGATAAGGGTACACACTCCTTACATCTAGGATAAGAATGAGTAGGTGAAAGGAAAAACAATTTTGAAAGAGGAAGAGTGAAGGATGAAAGAGAAGGCGCTAAAAAGCGAAAGGTGTAATTGTCTTAAAGTGCGTAGGGATAAGAGTCACTGTGACCCAAATAATCCTACCAGTCCCTTAGCCAACATTACAACCCTGAAAATTCCTTTTGATCGTACAAGTGATGTTATGCTCGATTGAGTAGTACATTATAGGCAAATTCATGGTGTCTTAGATTTTCTTGAAATAATCTTTGGAGCGTGTGAGAATCAATTGCAGAATGGGCTTAATTGTGATCATATTGAGTTCATGAAAGTAGGGACATTTCATATAAGTTATGGCACATGATGGTGAATCCTTTGTGAAGCTAATGACCTCGCTACTATGATTCAACCATGTTGTCCGGATTTTCAGTTGAAAAGTTATTCATTAGGGCTTGTGTGATTCTGCCTGTGAGTGAAGACATGCTTGATTGAATGAAGTGTATTCCATGATTAAAGTATTTAGCACACCTAGGTGTGAGCTATCTTGGTTCACTAATGATGGTAATGTACCGAAATCATGTCTAGGATGCTAAAGATTTGTTCGATGACGAACAAGGTTATAAGTGTGGGGTGGTGATCTTGGGCGTATTTATATGACCAAACTTCGTAATTGCAACCATATGGGAGACTAGATGAAGATATTATTGATGTATTCATGCATGTTTTCAGTTAATTATGTTTTAGTACTAATGAATGTGGTGTGACTATTTGCAGGTGAAGAATACAATAAATTCAATGTGATGTAGTGGATGATACTTAGACTTGACGTATGGAACTTTCGGAGAGCTTAAAAAAATAGATTTGGGAATTCACTTCCATGTCACGCTACGGATTGATAGTGTTGAACAAAGTGCCACTATGCTTGGGTAGAGAAAGAAATTGATAAAATTTTGAAGGCACAAAATAGTGAGGGTTCGCGACATCTATGTCAGGGAGGAGACTTAACGCGTTCAGCTCCGTGACACGGAGCTTAATATTTCCAAAACCCTAAAAGTCCAGTGAGGGTCAGCAACAGGTCCGTGTCACGGAGGTCATTCAGCGCATTTAGCTTCGTGACACGGAGCGTTGGTTTCCAGGATTCCCCAACTTCCATGGCACCTCCACGATAGCTCCATGTCATGGAGCCATTTCACTGCGATGAGCTCCGTGCCACGGAGCTAATTTTTCACTGTGTAATTTTTCACTTGTATAAATAGAACACTTAGATTTTTATTTTTCATTGTCTTACAAATTGGCAAGAACGTGGGAAACAACAGTTGAGCTGAAGAATATTCTAGGGTTCTTTCTTTTCTCTTTTCTTCTAAATTTCAATTGTTCTCATGATAAAAACTTGTTTGGAGATTATTAATCAACAATGAGTGGCTAAATTACCTCATTCTGTGGTTAAGATTAATTGCATGATTGTATAGTTTCATATTATTTTCAGCTGAATTTCCTTCTCTCATGCATGGTTGTTCTTCTATTCTTGATTTTTGGTGTTTTAATGTTTGGCCAGCATTAAGCTGAATTTATAATCCTACTTTGTCTCTGAAAGGAGAATTATTAGGGTAGAACGAGGAATAGTGGAATATGTTCTTATCTTTGATGTAAATCGAAGGTATGATTAGCGTGCAGGATAGAAATATACCTGTAACGCCATATTCGTCTAACAAAGGGAACAAATTTTTACAAGACCTAAGATGTGTTATTGCATCACATAAATGTGTAGTGCGAGGTTCATAATTGGGAAAGTGGCTAGAGGTTCGAAAGACCATAGTCAGACTCTAGTTTTCCAAACCATCAACCTGAAAGAGAAGGTAGTTGAAGAATAATACAAGTTATACATGATTGCATTTCATGCCTTAACCTTATACTATTCTTGCTATTGTTTTAATCAATGTTTTTAGCTTCATTTAGTATTACTTTCTATATTATTAGTTATCAAAATCTTAATTCATTGTGTTACTTACACACTTGCGTAGAACAATTGTGAACATTAAAATAGAAAACAAATCACTAAGCTATAGTCCCTGTGGGTTCGATATCCAGCTTGAAAGAGCCACTATATTACTTGTACGACCACGTGCACTTGAATGCATTTGGGCAGCAACACAACACACCCACATTAAACTCTCCACCTTTCCCTCCACCCATCACATTCCCACGCTTCACCTATAAAAACTCCTCCATATTTCATTAACACAATCACTTCACTCGTACTCTCTACACTACAGTCATCTAAAAGTGCCATTGCAAGTATGAGTTATTTTCCTTTTTGAAGTTAACAGAGTGTGCAAGCAGTCTTCCAATTTGGTAACAATTTTCTTTCCCCTGTTTTAATTTTATTATTAGTACCTGATTCTTTAGGAGTAATATTCTATTTCCTTCCTTGTTGAACTCTTGAATGTGTTTTGCTTGTTAAATGGAATAGATATGTGCTTTTGTGGTGAAACTACGAATAGGGTGAAGTCTGAGCAACCCATTTGCATAAAGCACAACGTTTTTCTTGATGATAGACTGGGTGACGCCAATCTTAAGGGAAAAATGTCATGAATATGTGTGTGAATGGAGTAGAGTTGCTGGTAGTATGTGTTAATGGGTTCCTTTTAATAATGAGTTGAAAATTTGGGGACAATAGGGGTCGACGATTCACCAGTCAGATTCGTAGAATCGCTGATGGAGCGCTAATTTACTTTGAAATTGGCCCTGGCCACTGAGTGGATTCCACGCTACATTGGCAGTTCGCGAACCTAGACCGGTGAGATGCCGCCTGAATCGCCGAAAATTTCGTAGTTGCCCTGTGTTCTATTAGGCATCGGCGGCCAATCAGGGATCTGCGAAATGCCTTCTGTGAACCGTCGGTCTTCCGTCGGTACCACTAGATCTGTAATGATTGTTTGATTTTCCTTTGTTTATCAGTTCTTCTTTAGACTAGTTTTATTTTCCTTTAATTTCTACTTCTATTTCTTTTCACCAACATACCTCTTGCAGAAAAATAAACCATGTCTTCCACAAGAAACACAAGCAAAGGAAAGGCCCCTGCTTCTTCAACTAGTAAAGGCAAGGACAAAGCCAGGGACACTCAACCAAGGAACAACACCAAATAAGCACTAATCCTCTATGTACCAAACACAAAAGAGCACTACTTCATTTGCCAAGGCCGCTCAATAACTGTGGAGAAGTGGTTTGACTTGACAGGATTGAGGGGTGATTTCCCCAACATCACCGAGCAGTTCACCCATAGGCAATGGCATGCATTTTCCAACCCACTTCTGCCATATTACCCCAGCTTGGTCACGAGTTCTACGCCTCTTATCAAGCCCGCTAAGAGAGTATGCAGCATAGAGGCAAAGTAGATGATTTCCCCTGCTTGCCATCTGTGATGATCCGGTGAGTGGAGGTTGATATAACCCTGGCGGCCTTTAATGATTTGTTATGGGAGGATGAAATGGACTATGCTATGGAGTACATGGCTAGGGTGGCGGATATGAAGGACCAGTTCATGTGGGTAGGCCGCATTATAGTTGTTGGCAATACTTTGTGGGCCTCTATGGGTGGTGAAATCTCTCGCCACGACTTGAAGTTTGAGGCCAAGTTGTGGCTCGATTTTCTTTATGCTCGGATCATCCCTTCTAAAAATGAATAGAGGGTTAGCCTTGAACAACCATTTTTATTGCATGGGTAATGACGGGAGTCCCCATCAACTTCAGGGAAATTGTTGCTCAACAGATGAAGAAGAAGGCCAGGCAGTCCAGTACCTCAATGTCTTATACTGTCTTAATTTCCCAGCTTTGCTCAACTGCTGGGGTGCCTCTATTCCCGGTTGAAACTCCTTCCGTTGCTTTGGGGGTAATTGATATCGAGCGGATGAGAGATGCCGAGGCACCAACAGTAAAGAGGAGGCGCTAGCAAGCCTTTGGAGTGCAAGAAGAATCCCTCTTTTCTAGGTTTTACAATAGTCATCAAGGGCGATTCTGATCCATTCTAAATGATAACACCATCATCGGTCGAGTCAACCAGTCGAACTCCCAACCTTGCAAGTTGAGGTACGTCTTTTACTAACTCCTTCTTTCCTTCATGCACATTGAACACACTTTTCATGGAAAGTCTACTAAGTGCATCTACTACTACATTTCGCTTGCTCGGATGGTAAAGCACATTCATATCATAGTCCTTGAGTAGCTCCAACCACCTCCTTTAACGAAGATTGAGATCCTTCTGGGTGAACACCTATTGCAAACTCTTATGGTCCGTAAAGACATCCACATGGACCCCGTACAAATAATGTCTCTATATCTTCAAAGCAAATACTACTGTGGCCACATCAAGATCATGGGTCAGGTAATTCCTCTCATGAATTTTTAGCTGGCTAGAAGAATATGCTATAACTTTTCCGTGCTTCATCAATACACACCCAAGTCCAATCCTTGAAGCAGCACAATACCCTACGAACCCATCGGTACCCTCGGGTAGAATTAACACTGGTGCTGAAGTAAGTCGAGTCTTCAACTCCTGAAAGCTCCGCTCGCACACCTCCAACCATTGGAATTGCGATTTCTTTTGTGTCAATTTGGTTAAAGGTACTGAAATCGATGAGAAACCTTCAACAAATCTCTGATAATAGCCAGCTAGGCCTAAAAAGCTCCGAATATCTGAAGGATTCACCCCTCTAGGACAATTCTTCACCGCTTCTATTTTCTTAGAGTCCACTTGTATGCCCTCACTTGATACCACATGGCCAAAAAACACCACTGAGTTCAACCAAAACTCGCACTTGATGAATTTAGTATATAATTGGCGATACTTAAGAGTCTGTAGCACCGCTCTCAAATGAGCAGCATGCTCCTCCTCGCTTCGAGAGTATATCAAGATGTCATCAATAAACACAATCACGAACATATCTAGGTTTGTCTTGAACACCCTGTTCATCAAGTCCATAAAAGTTGTAGAAGCATTCGTTAGTCCTTTTAGGGATGCAAGTGCATTCAGAGTTAAGGTGGACATGGGGTAAAGAGTGTAAACTCTAAGGAAAGCTTTGAATTGTCAGTGATTATAAATTGAGATGCTATGTGTGTTACTTGGTTGAGAGATTCCCTTGTGTTGATAAATGATTTCTTTCATAAACTTTTTTCGATAGAAAGTGGTTGCATGCTTGAAACATCTTCCTTGTTTTGTTCGTTTGGGGTATTTTCTTCTCTCTTTCGGTGAGTGTGGTGAGTATTTTCGGGTTTTCATAAACTAGGTGATCGACGAGGTTTATTTGGGACAAGAGGTGGTATATTCCTCAATAGTTGAGTATGACATTACTTGAAGACAAGTAATGATTCAAGTTTAGAGGTTTGACGAGTTGGTCATTTACCAACTCATTAGGTTCTAAAACTTGAGTTTTTGTTTCATTCTTGAGTTGATTATTTGGATTTTATGCCCTTTTTTCTTTCATCGTGTGCGGATGGTTAAAAGTGAATAAAAGAGAAAAAAGGAGAAAAAAATAAGGATGTGACGGTGAATCAGCGATTCGCAGACGTAACGCTGGCCAAGGGACGAATCTCACTGCCTCAGAGGAGTAATTACACCGGCGGTTCACGACTTGCCAGCAACGAGTCGCCGGTCCAATCGCCGAATGATACTCAAAAGTTCTGGAAAGTGGCTTGATGACCCGGAGGTTCTGTAATACCGTGGTAGTGCGTAGGAGTAGATCTGAAAGTGAAAAGTTCAAAACTGCAGAAATAGGGGGAAAACATCTCAGGACGGGCCAAGGTACGACTCATAGTGTCATACCACAGGTCGTTGTAACGAGTCGTGGTTAGATTTAAGCTGGGTGATAGTGAAAACAATAGGTGACATGACGACTCGTTGTGGGAAATAACAATTCGTTGATAGCAGTCATGGAAAGGAGTTAAGTTCATTAGGTGACTTAAAACGGGCGTCCCAACGACCCGTTAGGAGAAACCAGAAGTCGTTGGTTGTGTTCATTGTTGGAGTTTAAGTTTTCTAGTGGGTTGACAGAGAGAAACAACGGCTCGTTGTTTGTAGTGACGAGTTGTGGTGTGACCTGCTAGGAGATGAGATGCCAAGGTTCAGGGGAAAACACCACGGTTCATGTAACGAGTCGTGGGATGAAAGGAAGGGTCATACTAACCATCCGTTGGTTGGGTCCAAATGAAGACTTTCAGCAGTGGATTTGACGAGTGACAGGATGGGTCGTCATTGGTTACAACGACCAGTTAGATCTATCCGTGGGTTCCACCCGGCCAGATTCTAGGGTAGGTTCATTAAGGGTATTTTTGACTTTTTCGTGATATAAGGCCCTAAACTATGTCGTTTTGTCTTGGGAAAGCTGGGTTTTTAAGAAAATGACCTATTCTAAACTCTCATTCATGCATGCAAGGATATTGAAAGGTCATCTAAGGTGATTTTAAGCTTTTCTCTTCGATTCTTTCAATTTCACTCTTGGGCTTCTAAGGCGAGTTAGGATTTGATAATCCAAGGTATCTAAGGTCATCAATGGGTGAATCCTTCCACACCCATGCTCCTACTCTTTGATTTTACTTAAGATTTATCAAAAAAAATCATAGGGTTTTGTATTTGATTTATATAAAATCTAATGATTTAATTATGGGTTTTGTGATTTTTAAATCTTAACATAACCTATGGATTTTGATTATCTTTTGAGATTTAAATTGATTATAATGATTTTGATTTTGATTTTCTAAACAATTGAGCTTAATTATGGATGCCCCATGAGGAATCGGTTTATGATCTATTTATCCATTGATGCTCCTGACAATCCCAACATGAATTACGATTTAAATTATGAATTTATTATGTTATCTATTATGATTATATGAAATTCAAGCTATATGCATCATTTACAAGTATGTAGGAATCTTATTAATCATGAATTATGTTTTTGGCCGACTCACGAGCCTCATGTCATGGCTAGATCACATATGTTCAAGCATGTTTACGATTATTATGATTTAACTAGCCCATAAACTCATGTATGTATTATTATGAGCACTATATATATTTTGGGAGTAGTATTGTCACGACACAAACGTACACCCGGATCGTAGACACGGGACAAGGAACCCCAAGAGACCCCGAGTCGACCCATGGCATGAGCATGCATCTAGTTCAATCACATGAGCGGAAAAAAAACATAACATAAAGAACGTAATCATAACATAAACATAAGGGAAAACAGTACTAGATTTATACAATATGGAGGATTACAACTTATAGTCTAACAAGCCTCTAAACATGAAGGGTGGATTGATGGGACAACTTCCCAACTAATCCAACATCCAGAAACTGAAAGAAATAACACAGAGTATGAACATACAGGCCTCGCAACATGAGGACTCACCAAGTGCGCTGAGAGCAAGGCTGAAACTAGCTACGGGTGAGGATGAGCCTGAGAAATGGGACCTGTATCATGAAACAATACAACATAGAAAGTATGCGGTTAGTACGTGAAATGTACTGAGCATGCAAGGTAAGTAAAATGAACATTTAATACATATATAAATATCATAAAAGATCATAAGAGTAGGACAACATGCTCGTATTATAAATCATCGTAACATATCATACGGCTCAAGATTTTCCAAAACATTCATAGCATAACATAGCCATAATCATAATAGGAGATCTTTACTTAACATAACTTGAGCCAACATACATAATCATAATGTGCATAAATCATGAGGAACAGTGGGAGATTATCTTAACCGACATACCCCATATGAGCACACATGAAGCCCGACTGGTAAACCTAGTCGATTCATCATGGGGCATGCATAATCACGCTTAATTGTTGAGAAATTCAAATCAACAATATTATAATCAATTTAAAACTTGAAAGATGATCAAAATCAGTAGATTATGATAAGATCTAAAAATCACAAGACCCATAGTTAAATCATTTTATTTTTATACAAATCAAATACAAAACCCATGTGTTTTTGATAAATTATAAGTAAAATCATTGAGTAGGAGCATGGGTGTGGATGAATCCACCCATTGAAGACCTTACATACCTGAGATTATCAATTTCTAACCGTCCTTAAAAGCCCAAGAATGAGATTGTAAGAATTTGAGGTGAAAAGCTTGAAATCTCCCTTAAATCACCTATCAAAATCCTTGCATGCATGAATGAGAGTTTAGGAAGGATTATTATCTTAAAAACCTAGCTTTTCCAAGACAAAACGTCGTAGTTTAGAGCCTTAAATTATGAAAAAGTCAAAAATACCCTTAATGAACCTGCCCTGAAAACTGGCCAGATGGAACCCACTGGTGGTACCAACAGGTCATGGGAACCACCAATGACCTGTCATGTCCCTCCTTGTATACAATGCTGATAACCCATTCTCGGAATCAACCAACAGATCGTCAAGACGACCCATCCCTTCAACCCACGACTGGTTACATCGCTCGTGGTTTGTCCCCCTGAACCTTGGCATCTCATCTTCTAACGGGTCATACCACGACTCATCACTACGAACAACGAGTTGTTTTTTCCCTCAATTAAGCCCACTAGAAAACTCAAACTCCAACAACGACTATAAATCACAACTCGTGGTTCCTCCTAATGGGTCGTTGGTTCGCCCGTTGTATGTCTCCAAAAGAACCCAATTCCTTCCCACGACTGCTAACGATGACTCGTTGTTTCCCACAACAAGTTGTCATGTTTTCCGTAGTTTACACTGCCACCCAGCCTGATCCTAACCACGACTGCATACAAAGACTCATGGTTTGATACCACAAGTCGTTCTATGGCCAATCTTGCAATTGTTTCCCCAATTTCTGCAGTTTTTACTTTCAACCTCCCAGGTATATTCTTACGCACTTCTGGGTATTACAATATCTCCCCAATGGGAACATTCATCCTCGAATGTTAGAAACAAGAAGAAATCAGATACATACAATTATCACAGCCAAATACTGATCATTTTAATCGAAATTTCCATAGAATGACTACCTCCGAATAGAACCATGTAGCTGAACTGATCTCATGCTTCAAATACACATCCATACACGTAAAAGAAACTTGCACACATGAACTTAACATGAAAATTATATAGAATCATAGAGTCAAACTAATACCTCAAGTCGAAACTGAGCCAGTAGGAAAAAAATATGGGCATTTAGCCATCATATCTGCTTCGACTTCCCACATAGCTCCCTCAACATGATGGTTTCTCCATAAAGCCTTAACTGAGGATACTTCCTTGTTCCTTATCTTACGGGCTTGACGATCTAATATTTCCACGGGTACTTCTTCATAACTGAGGTTGTCTCTTACACCAACGCTATCCACCGAGACTACTAAAGCTGGATCACCCAAACATTTTTTCAAAAGTGACACATGACACATAGGATGAACTGAAGATAACTCTTAGGGCAAGTTCAACTGATACTCCACCTTACCAACTCTCCTCACAACCCAATAGGGGCCAACATAGCGGGTACTGAGTTTTTCTTTCTTTCCAAATCGCATGACTCCCTTCATGGGAGATACCTTTAAAATACCTAGTCGTCCATATCAAACTCCAGATCCCTTCTTCTCACATTCGCATACGATTTCTGATGATTCAGAGCAGTTTTTAACCGGTCCCTTATCAACCAGACCTTCACCATGGCCTCATGAACATAATCAGGTCCTACTATGGCTGCCTCACCAACCTCAAACCATCCGATGGGCGATCTACACCTCCGCCCATAGAGGCCTCGAATGGTGTCATTTAGATACTAGAGTGATAGCTGTTATTGTAAGCAAACTCAATTAAGGGCAAATGATTATCCCAAGTACCTTTAAAATCCATGACATATGCCCTTAATATGTCCTCAAGAGTCTTGATTGTTCGTTAGGCATGGCCATTCGTTTGCGGATGGAAGGCTGTGTTGAGCTTGACTTGAGTCTCGAGTCCCTTTTGAAAAAAACCTCCAGAACTAGGAGGTAAACTGAATACCTCGATCTGAAATAATAGACAAGGGCAGTCCACGTCGAACCAACTCTTGGATATACAATTTGGCATAATCGTCCGCTGTATCTGTGGTCTTGACTGGTAGAAAATGTGCAGCCTTACTTAACCTGTCCACCACTACCCAAATGGAATCATAGTGTCATCGAGTACGAGGTACGCCTGTAATTAAATCCATATTAATCTCTTCCCACCTCTGTGTGGAAATGCTAATATCCTGAAGAACGCCTCCCGGCATTTGATGCTCGACTTTCACTTGCTGATAGTTTGGACATTTGGATACGAACTCAGCAATATCCTTCTTCATACCATCCCACGAATAGATTTCTCGCAAGTCCCGATACATCTTTGTGGATCCCAGATGGATAGAATATCTGGTACCATATGTCTCATGCAATATCCGAACTCTGAATTCATCAATGTTTGGGACACATAGGCCACCCTGGTATCGTAACACACTATCTCACACTTTGGAGAAGACCTCTACTTTTGGATTTTGAAAAACCTCCTTCAGCTTTACCAAAATCGGTTCCACATCTTTCCTCACCCTTACAACAATCACAAAGGACGATTCTGACTCATCCGGAACTACCACACTGCTATTAGTTGAGTCAACCAAACGAACTCCTACAATTCCTATCAAGAATCCTAAGGTGCCCAACTCCTGAGTCTTCATCTCTTATGCCTAAGATCATGACAAATACGCAGTGCGCTCTAATTCATCCAACATTCATCCGAAATTCTCCGGCCACAACCCAAATACACATTCCAATCTTGAAACCTACTCTAGACCAGTTGGAACCTCCAAGTTACCCACATAAAGTTGCTTGACCCCGACTTTACCATGGTCACATCTAGCTTCCTCAAAACTTATAAATTCAACCTGAGGTTCAAATCACTCTTGAATCACCTCATAATCCCTGCAAACCACCCAACTAGATCAAAACTCACCACCCAGAAACAACCAAACTCTCAGAATCCAATTTTGAGCTTGACAACCTAGATTGTTGACTTTGGTCAACCCTCAAGCTTCAAACGTTTCAAAAATCGAAAGTCTCATCCAATCTTCATTAAATCATCTCAGAACGAAGTCTTCCACTTCCACAAGTCATGAGCAATAGAGTACTGATATGAAAAGGTTCATCCAAGGAAAACAAATTGACAATCACAACATGACCATGTCGCTTACTACACTTCCAGGCATGGTTAATATCTAGGCTTCCTGTACTAGGCCCGGCATCTATGGTAGGGGTAGGGATTTATCCTGAACGTACATGTATTAACAAGCATCTTCATCATGGGGAACATCCTTAGGGTTTAGAGTAAGAGAATCATGAGCACAAATCATATAGGAAGTCTAATCTTGGCATATACCTAATATAGCACCATCTCATGAGCCGATAGAACAAACTTTGGGGACTGAATTCATAGGGATGAGTGTGCTAAGAAACATGGTTTCACATACATAACGAGAGTCATGACATGAAACAAAATGGTAATATTTAGATCGCAAACGGACGGGGTTGCCTGTCATCTTAGGGTTCTGAGCGTAAGCGTGAGTTGAGCGTAGCATCGAGCAATACGTAAGGGAACATCTAAAGAAGAAAGGAGGGACTATAGGACTTCCTTACTAGAAAATCAAGACATGACTGGGCCCTCAATTACTATTTCCTCACCTCTTATGTGATAATCTCATCTTATAATGCTCAAAAGGTATTGTACCTCTTACATTAGCCTCAGAACTAACAATCATGATAGGTACGAGGGAATAACTTATGACATACCTGAGACTACATCTGTGGTTGACCGCCACTCGCTCTTGATAACCTCTGTTGCTGAGGTGGGCAATTTACTGGAGCTGATGGAGGAGGATTCAGAGCACGACCCTTCTGACCATCTCGCTTGGCTGAAGCGCAATCCTTGTGTTTATGACTAAGTTGTCCATAGTAAAAACAAACATCTGAACCTTCCAAGCACTTCCCTTGGTGGTTCTTTCTGCAACATCTGCAATTTGGGTAAGTAATCTCCCTCACCCGGGGCTTGTACCCCCGAACTTGGACTAGAGACTTCTGGAATGTTTGAGAGTGACTCCCACTACTCGACCCTTATTGGGATCTCTTAAGGTTTCCTGCCCTGGGCCTTTTGTTTCCCCTCTTGTTCCCTCTACACTCCCCAACCACACCCGAGTCACTAACTTCCGGTGGGCTCTCCTTCATGGGTCCTTAAATCCCAGTAGTTTCTGCCTCCCCGGTAGGGTTCACTAGTGCGATAGCCTGCTGGTTAGGCAGGGTGATCATAGCTCGCATCAATACTCTGAAGGCAGCTCCAAGCTCCGCATCAGAAACTTGCATGGAATCCATTGGAGCTGGTGGCACTGACTGACTCCCATCGTTGTTCTGAGAAGACATGATTCTACACATGCGTATAACACGAGTTATAAGAATAGGGAGACTTTTCATCACACGACATAGATCATAAGAAGGGAACATTTCCTAAACGTCTAGTAGCCTCTTCATCATAAGTGTGGCGCACTTCACACCCATGAAAAAGACTCTACTTAACGTGGCTTTCTAACTCCCTAGGACACATAATCTTATGGCTTTGATACCAAGTTTGTCATGACCAAAACATACACTCGAATCATAGACACAGGATAAGGAGCCCCAAGAGACCCCGAGTCGACCCACTGCATGAGCATGCATCTAGTTCAATCACATGAGCAAAAAAAAAACATAACATAGAGAACGTAATCATAACATAGAGTAAGGGAAAATACTACTAGACTTATACAAAATGGCGGAATATATCTAATAGTTTGACAAGCCTCTAAACATGAAGGGCGGATTGATGGGACAACTCCCCAACTAATCCAACATCCAGAAAATGAAAGAAATAACACAGAGTATGAACATGCAGCCTTCAAAACATGAGGACTCACCAAGTACACTGAGAGCAAAGTTGAAACTAGCTACAGGTGAGGGTGAGCCTGAGAACTTGGAACTGTATCATGAAATGATACAACAAAGAAAGTATAGGGTCAGTACGTGAAATATACTAAGTATGCAAGGTAAGTAAAACAGACATTTAAAACATATATAAAGCTCATAAAAGATCATAAGAGTAGGACAACATGCTAGTATCATGAATCATCATAACATATCATATGACTCAAGGTTTTCCAAAACATTCGTAGCATAACATAGCCATTATCATAATAGGAAAGCTTTACTTAACATAACTTGAGCCAACACACATAGTCATAATGTGCATAAAGCATGAGGAACAGTGGGAGATTCTCTTAACCGAAATACCTCATATGAGTACACATGCCCGACTTATAACCCTAGTCAAGAGGGTATTCGTACCATGCCAAGGGTAGGAACCATGAAGGGCGTGATCACACATGAAAAGGGCCATTTGGGCCAGGGACAAGCATGAAAGGGGTCCTAACATATCTACGGTGGCACGTAGTTCATGAGGTCTTGGGATTAATCTTGAGCCCCGAACCTACTCAGTGTTTGATACTACTCCCAAAATATATATAGTGCTCATAATAATACATACAGGAGTTCATGCGCTAGTTAAATCATGATAATCATAAACATACATAAACATATACGAACTAGCCATGACTTGAGGCCCGTGAGTCGGCCAAAAACATAATTTATGATTGATAAAATTCATACATACTTGTAGATCATGCATATAACTTGAATTTCATAAGATCATAATAGATAACATACTAAATTCATAAATAAATTTGTAATTCATGCTGGGATTATCAAAAACATCAATGGATCAACGGATCATAAATCGATTCATCATGAGGTATGAATAATCTAGCTTAATTATTGAGAAATTCAAATAAACAATATTATAATCAATTTAAAATTCACAAGATGATCAAAATCAGCAGATTATGATAAGATTTCAAAATTACAAGACCCATAATTAAGTCATTTAATTTTTATACAAATTAAATACAAAACCCCATGAGTTTTTTATAAATTATAAGTAAAATCATTGACTAGGAGCATGGGTGTGGATGAATCCACCCATTAAAGACCTTACATACCTGGGATTATCAATTTATAACCCTCCTTAAAAGCCCAAGAATGAGATTGAAAGAATTTGATGTGAAAAAATTGAAATCTCTGTTAGATCACCTTTCAAAATCCTTGCATGCACGAATGAGAGTTTAGGAAGGATTATTCTCTTAAAGAACTAGCTTTTCCAAGCCAAAATGACGTAGTTTAGGGCTTTATATCGTGAAAAAATCAAAAATACCCTTAATGAACCTTCCCTGAAAACTGGCCGGATGGAACCCACGGGTGGTACCAACGGGTCGTGGGAACCACCAACGAACCTTCATGTCCCTCATTGTATACATTGTTGATGACCCATTCTCGGAATGAACCAAAGGATTTTCAAGATGACCCGTCCTTTAAACCCACGACTCGTAACATCGCATGTGGTTTGCTGCTAAACCTTGGCATCTTATCTTCTAACAGGTCACACCATGACTCGTCACTAAGAAAAACAAGTTGTTGTTTCCCTCCATCAAGCCCATTGGAAAACTCAACCTCCAACAATGACCATAAACCACGACTCATGGTTCCTCCTAACGGGTCATTGGGCTGCGCGTTGTATATCTCCTGAAGAACCTAAGTCCTTCCCACGACTGCTAACAACCACTCATTATTTCCCACAATGAGTCGTCATGTCTCCCGTTGTTTACACTGCAACCCAGCCTGATCCTAACCACGATTGCATACAATGACTCGTGGTTTGATACCATGAGTCATTTCATTGTTCGTCCTGCAACTGTTTCCCCAATATGCTGTTTTCACTTACAACCTCCCAGGTCTATTCTTACACACTTCCGGGGTATTACAAGTATTGAACACCGAGTAGGTTCGGGGATCAGGTTAAGCCCCGGATCGCATGAACTACGTGTCACTGTAGGTATGTTGGTACCCTTTCATGTTAGTTCCTGGCCCAAATGGTCCTTTTCATGGTGATATCACACTTTCATGGTTCTACCCTTGGAAAGGTATGAACACCCTCCAGACTAGGGTTACAAGTCGAGCTTCATGTGTACTCATATAGGGCATGTCAGTTAAGAGAATCTCCCACTATTGCTCATGATTAATGCATGTTATGAATATGTATGTTGGCTCAAGTCATGTTAAGTAAATCTCTTCTGTTATGATTATGTTACGTTACGAATGTTTTGAAAACCTTGAGCCATATGATATGTCATCATGATTTATGATACGAGCATGGTGTCCTACTCTTATGATCATTTATGAATTTCATACATGTTTAAAATGTCCGTTTTACTAACCTTGCATACTCAGTACATTCCACGTATTGACCGCATACTTTCTATGTTGTATCATCTCATGATACAAGTCCCAGTTCTCACGCTCATCCTCACCCATGGATAGATTTGGATTTACTCTCAGCGCACTTGGTGAGTCCTCATGTTCCGAGGGCTACATGTTCACATTCTATGTTATTCCTTTCAGTTTCTAGATGTTGGATTAATTGGGGAGCTGTCCCAACAATCCGCCTTTCATGTTTAGAGGCTTATCAGAATGCAAGTTATATTCCGCCATATTTTATAAGTCTTGTAATGATTTTCCCTTATGTTATATTATGATTATGTTCTTTATGTTAATTGTTCCACTCATGTGGTTGAATTAGATGTATGCTCATTCCATGGGTAGACTTGGGGTCTCTCGGGTCTCCTTGTCCGGTGTCTACTATTCTGGTGTACATTTGGGTCGTGACAAACTTGGTATCAGAGCCATAGGTTTGATGTGTCATAGGGAGTTTTAAAGCCGCGTTAGGTAGAGTATTTTTCATCAGTGTGAAGCATGCCACACTTATGACAATGTGGCTACTAGACATTTAGGAAATGTTCCCTTCTTTCATGATCTATGTCGCACGATGAACGTCCCTTACTCTTCTAATTCATGCTACTCGTGTTTGCAGAATCATGCCTCCACGTCGAGTAAACACGAAGAGAAACGGTAATGGTAATGATCATGAGGGTGCCCATGATGGTGAGCATCATTCATCTCCACCTGTTCATGAGGAGCATGTACCAGAGCCAGCTGCCCACACTGAGTTTAGGGCAGTGATTCAGATGCTGGGACATGCCATGACTTCTCGGGTCAAGAATCAGACAATGGCGCATTTCCCTCAGAATGGGAATGCAGCGGCAGCTAGGGTGAGGTATTTCTTGAGGATGACCCCTCCGGAGTTCACGGGGTCAAAGGTGGACGAGGATGCACACAATTTTATAGAGGAGACTCTGAAGATCACCCAGGTTATGGGGGTGAACAATGGGGAATGCGTTGACTTGACCTCATATCGGCTAAAGGGGGTAACATATATATGGTTTACGCAATGGAGAGATGCCAGGGCGGCAGGTGCGGGCTCGATAGGTTGGGATAAGTTTCACACTGCATTCATGGATTGATTTTTCCCTCGAGAGATAAGGGAGCTCAAGGCGGCCGAGTTTGTTAATCTATAGCAAGGTAATATGTTGGTCCAAGAATATGCATTGGAGCTCACCCGGTTATCTAAATATGCTTCAAAGTTGGTAGGGGATCAGCAGGCTTGGGTGAGCCGTTTTGTGCATGGGGTAGCAGATTATTTGGACACGCACTACCGGATCACCATGTTTCACCGGGAAAATGATTTTCCTCGTATTTTATTGCATGCGCAGTATATGGAGTCGGTCTACAAGAGGTAGAGAGAGGCTAAGAGGGCGAGGACCGATGGTTACGGGGTTTCTCAGGCCAGGACAAGGGGTGGACCACGTCAACAGTCCCAAGACAGGTCCACTGCTCCAGCTCCATCATCGGCCAGCATGCCATCCAGGTTGAAGGGAGACCAGAGGAGCATTGCTACAGGCTCGAAGGATCATGGTAGCATGCAGGTGGAGCGCACTTTTCCAGCTTGTGCGAAGTGCGGCAAGAATCATCTCGAGAAGTGCTTGGTCAGCGCGGATGCTTGTTTTGGGTGTGGAAAACCCAGACACAGTATCAGAGATTGCCCTGCAGCTAGTTCTACCGCTCCAACAACGCGACCCCCTCAGCAGGGTGTCTTCACTAGTTTAGTAGGTGGTCACTGTCAAAATAGGTTTTATGCCCTAGTACCCCACCAAGAGTAGGAGGCTTCGCCAGATGTGGTCACGGGTATTTTTCAAGTCTTCCATACTAATGCTTATGCTTTATTAGATCCAGGAACTACATTGTCTTTTGTGACCCCTTACATTGCTACTAGTTTTGGAGTTAGTCTTGAAATTTTGTCAGAACCATTCTCCGTATCTACTCCTATCGGTGAATTAGTTGTATCTAGGCAGGTGTATAAGGGTTGCCCCATTACGGTGTTGCATAAGGTTACCTCCGCGAACTTAGTAGAATTAGCCATAACTGACTTTGACATCATTTTGGGTATGGATTGATTGTTTTCATGTTATGATTCAATTAATTATAGGACCTGTGCAGTGGAATTCCGGTTTTGGGGTAAGCCAGTTTTGGAATGGAAAGGTAGTTCAGCTGTACCAACCGGTCAGTTTATTTCATATCTTAAGGCTAGGAAAATGATCTCTAAGGTTTGCATGTACCACCTCGTTAGGGTTAAGGATGTGGATTCCGAGACCTGGACCATTCACTAAGTTCCGGTGGTGTGTGAGTATCTGGAGGTTTTTCCTGATGATTTTCCAGGTGTTCCTTCGGAGAGGGAAATTGATTTTGGTATTGATCTATTGCCCGATATGCAGCCTATCTCTATTCCTTCCTACAGGATGGCTCTAGCCAAGCTAAAAGAGTTAAAGGAACAACTAAAGGACTTGTTGGATAAGGGTTTCATTAGACCGAGCAAGTCTCCATGGGGTGCACCGGTTTTGTTTGTTCGAAAGAAGGATGGATCCCTTCGAATGTGTATTGATTATCGGTAGCTAAATAAGGTCATTTTCAAGAACATGTACCCCTTGCTCGGGATCAATGATTTATTTCACTAGCTCCAGGGTGCCAGCTGTTTCCCAAAGATAGATCTCATGTCCGGATATCACCAACTTAGAGTGCGGGAGTGTGATATCCCAAAGACAGACTTCAAAACCCGGTATGGCAATTATGAGTTTGTAGTTTTGTCATTTGGGCTAACCAATGCTCCTGCAGCTTTTATGGACCTGATGAATAGGGTGTTCAAGCAATATTTGGACATGTTCGTGATCGTGTTCATCGATGACATTCTTATATACTCCTGGAGCGAGGAGGAGCATGCCACTCATTTGAGCGTAGTGCTGCAGACTCTCGAGGAACGTTAGTTGTATGAAATGTTTAGCAAGTGTGAATTTTGGCTAGACTTGGTGGCATTTCTAGGTCACGCGGTATCAAGTGAGGGCATAAATGTAGATTCTCAGAAAATTGAAGCGGTAAAGAATTGGCCCAGACCGATGAATCCTTCAAAAATTTGGAGTTTCTTGGGCCTAGCAGGTTACTATCGGAGATTTATGGAGGGTTTTTCATCTATCTTCGCACCATTGACTAAGTAAACTCAGAAAAAGATAAAGTTCCAATGGTCAGATGTTTGTGGAAAAGCTTCCAGGAATTGAAGACCCGACTCACTTCAGCACCGGTGTTGACTTTATCCGAGGGTATGGATGGGTTTGTGGTGTATTGTGATGCTTCGCGAGTTGGACTGGGAAGCGTGTAGATGCATCCTGGGAAAGTAATAACATATGCCTCTCGACAGTTAAAGTTTCACGAGAAGAATTACCCGACTCATGATCTTGAGTTAGCTGAGGTGGTGTTTGCATTGAAGATATGGCGGCATTACTTGTATTGGGTCCACATAGAAGTGTTCATGGATAACAAGAGCTTTCAATATGTGTTCATGTAGAAGGATCTTAATCTTCAGCAAACGAGGTGGTTGGAGTTACTAAAAGACTATGATATGAGTGTTTTTTACCAACCGGGCAAGTCTAATGTGGTTGCGGATGCACTTAGTAGGCTCTCCATGGAGAGTGTGTCCCATGTTGATGAGGAAAGAAAGAGTTGGTGAAAGATGTCCACCGACTTGTAAGGTTGGGAGTTAGATTGATCGACTCGATCAATGGCAGCGTTGTTGTGCAGAATAGGTCAGAATCCTCCTTGGTGGTGATGTCAAATCTAAGCAAGATGAGGATCCGATTTTGAGAAAGTTGAAGGAAGCAGTGCGGAGTCAAAAGGTGGAGGTTTTCTCCCAAGGGGGAGATGGTGTTCTACGATTCTATGGTTGGCTATATGTTCTGGACGTTGATAATTTGAGAGTTCGGATTTTGCATGAGGCACACGGTACTAGATACTCTATCCATTTGGGATCCATGAAGATGTATCGGGACTTGCGAGAAATCTATTGGTGGGATGGTATGAAGAAGGATATTGCAGAGTTCGCAGCCAAATGTCAAAACTGTCAGTAAGTGAAAGTCGAGCATCAAAAGTCGGGAGGCGTACATTAGGGTATTAGCATTCCCACATGGAAGTGGGAAGATATTAACATGGATTTTATTACAGGCCTACCTAGTACTCGACGATACTATGATTCCATTTGGGTAGTGGTAGACAGGTAAACCAAGGCTGCACACTTTCTACCAGTCAAGACCATGGATTCAATAGATGATTATGCCAAGTTGTATATTTGGGAGTTGGTTCGACTTCATGGAGTGCCCTTGTCAATTATTTCAGATCGAGGTACTCAAGTTACCTCCCAGTTCTGGCGGTCTTTTCAGAAGGGACTTGGGACTCAAGTCAAGCTCAGTACAGCCTTTCATCCGCAAACGGATGGCTAAGTCAAGCGAATAATCTAGACTCTTGTGGATATGTTGAGGGCATGTGTTATGGATTTTAAAGGTAATTGGGATGATCATTTTCCCTTAATAACAATTATCACTCTAGTATTCAAATGGCACCGTTCGAGGCTCTCTATGGGTGGAGGTGTATATCTCCCAATGGATGGTTTGAGGTTGGTGAGGCAGCTATAATAGGGCCAGATTTGATTCACGAGGCGATGGTGAAGGTTCATTTGATAAGAGACTGGTTGAAAACCGCTCAGAGTCGTCATAAATCATATGTCGATATGAGGAGGAGAGATTTGGAGTTTGAGGTGGACGATTGGGTATTTCTAAAGATATCTCCTATGAAGGGAGTCATGCGGTTCGGAAAGAGAGGGAAACTTAGTCCCCGCCATGTTGGCCCCTACCGGGTTGTGAGGAGAGTTGGTAAGGTGACATATGAGTTGGACTTGCCCTCGAAGTTATCTTCAGTTCATCCTATGTTTCATGTGTCACTTTTGAAAAAATGTCTGGGTTATTCAGCTTTAGTAGTCCTAGTGGACAACATTGGTGTAAAAGACAGCCTCAGTTATGAAGAAGTACCCGTGGAAATATTAGATCGTCAAGTCTGTAAGCTAAGGAACAAAGAAGTAGCCTCATTTAAGCTTTTATGGATAAATCAGCATGTTGAGGTAGCTACATGGGAAGCCGAAGCGAATATGATGGCGAAATATCCACATTTATTCTCTATTGGTTCAGTTCCGACATGAGGTACCATTTTTACTCTATGATTCTATCTAGTTTTTATGTTTAGTTCATATGTGAAAGTTTCTTTTATGTGTATGAATGTGTATGTGAAGCATGAGATCAGTTCGGTTATGTGTTATGAATCGAGATAGCCATTCTGTAAAAATTTCGGTTAAAATGATCAGTATTCGACTATGATAATCGTATTTCTCTGCTTTCTACTTGTTTCTAACATTCGAGGACGAATGTTCCCAAGGGGAAGATATTGTAATACTCCGGATGTGCGTAGAGTAGACCCAAAAGTGAAAAGTTGAAAACTGCAGAAAACGGGGGAAAATATCTAAAGACGGGCTGAGGTACGACTCGTGGTGTCATACCATTGGTCGTTGTAATGAGTCGTGGTTAGTTTCAAGCTGTGTGACAGTGTAAACCACAGGTGACATGATGACTCGTTGTGGGAAAAAAATGATGCATTGATAGCAGTCGTGGGAAGGAGCTAAGTTCATCAGGTGACTTACAACATGTGTCCTAATGACCTGTTAGGAGAAACCACGAGTCATTGGTTGTGTTCGTTGTTGGAGGTTAAGTTTTCCAGTGGGTTGACGAAGAGAAACAACGACTCGTTGTTTGTAGTAAAGAGTCATGGTGTGACCCGTTAGGAGATGAGATGCTAAGGTTCAGGGCAAACCACGGATGATGTAACGACTCGTGCGTTGAAAGGACGGTTCATCCTGACCATCCATTGGTTGGGTCAGAATGAAGTCTTTCAGCAATGCATTTGAGGAGTGAGAGGACGGGTCGTCGTTGGTTACAACGACCCGTTAGATCCATCTGTGGGTTCCACCCGGCCAGATTTCAGGGCAAGTTCATTAAGGATGTTTTTAACTTTTTCACGATATAAGGCCCTAAACTATGTCGTTTTGGATTGGGAAAGCTAGGTTTTTAAGAGAATGACCTATTCTAAACTTTCATTCATGCATGCAAGGATATTGAAAGGTGATCTAAGGGGATTTTAAGCTTTTCTCTTCAATTCTTCCAATTTCACTCTTGGGCTTCTAAGGAGAGTTAGGATTTGATAATCCCAGGTATGTAAGGTCATCAATGGGTGAATCCTTCCACTCCCATGCTCCTACTCTGTGATTTTACTTAAGATTTATCCAAAAAAAAAACTCATGGGGTTTTGTATTTGATTTATATAAAATCTAATGATTTAATTATGGGTATTGTGATTTTGAAATCTTAACATAATCAATGGATTTTGATTATCTTTTGAGATTTAAATTGATTATAATGATATTGATTTTTATTTTCTAAACAATTGAGCTTAATTATGCATGCCCCATGAGGAACCGATTTATGATCTATTTATCTATTGATGCTCTTGAAAAGTCCAGCATGAATTACGATTTAAATTATTAATTTATTATGTTGTCTATTATGATTTTATGAAATTCAAGCTATATGCATGATTTACAAGTATGTATGAATCTTATTAATTATGACATATGTTTTTGGCTGACTCACGGGCCTCATGTCATGGCTAGATCACATATGTTCAAGCATGTTTATGATTATTATGATTTAACTATCCCATTAACTCATGTATGTATTATTATGAGCACTATATATGTTTTGGGAGTAGTATCGAACATTGAGTAGGTTCGGGCTCAGGTTAAGCCCTGGATCTCATGAACTATGTGTCACCGTCGGTATGTTGGGACCCCTATCATGTTAGTCCCTGGCGTAAATTGCCCTTTTCATGGTGATATTACACTTTCATGATTCTACTCTTGGCAAGGTACGAACACCCTCCCGACTAGGGTTACAAGTTGGGCTTCATGTGTTCTCATATGGGGTATGTCGGTTAAGAGAATCTCTCACTGTTACTCATGATTAATGCATGTTATGATTATGTATGTTGTCTCAAGTAATGTTAAGTAAATCTCTTTTATTATGATTATGATTATGTTACGTTACGAATGTTTTGAAAACCTTGAGCCAAATGATATGTCATCATGATTTACGATACGAGCATGTTGTCCTACTCTTATGATCATTTATGAATTTCATACATGTTTTAAATGTCCGTTTTACTCACCTCGCATACTCAGCACATTCCACATACTAACCACATACTTTCTATGTTGTATTGTCTCATGATACAAGTCCCAATTCTCAGGCTCGTCCTCACCCGTAGATAGATTCGAATTTGCTCTCAGCTCACTTGGTGAGTCCTCATGTTCCGAGGGCTACATGTTCACACTCTATGTTATTCCTTTCATTTTCTGGATGTTGGATTAGTTAGGAAGTTGGCCCATCAATCCGCCTTTCATGTTTAGAGGCTTATCAGACTGCAAGTTGTATTTCGCCGTGTTGTATAAGTCTTGTACTGATTTTCCCTTATGATACCTTATGATTACATTATTTATGTTATGTCTTCCGCTCATGTGATTGAAATAGATGTATGCTCTTTCCATGGGTTGACTTGGGGTCTCTCGGGGCTTCTTGTCCCGTGTCTACTATCCGGGTGTACGTTTGGGTCGTGATAGGTTCACGGATTCAGATCGACGAAACGCCGGGTGAACTGCCGATGCTCACTGGAATTTAGTGGAGATGTAGGAAAGACACCTGG
The DNA here is from genome assembly GCA_035772735.1 of Datura wrightii. Lineage (NCBI taxonomy): Eukaryota > Viridiplantae > Streptophyta > Magnoliopsida > Solanales > Solanaceae > Datura > Datura wrightii. Next base: position 38,110,364 of record JASDFA010000027.1, read on the forward strand.
CGGTTTACGTATTGTAATCGGTGAACCGTCGGTGCTTTCGCCAGTTCCGTAACGGTACTCATAAGAGTATAATGGTCCAACACTGAAAATGAGATGAAAAGTGCCCTACTTTTCAGGGTATAAATAGGGAAAAATGCTTTGTACTTAGAGAGGAAGAGAGGAAGATTGAAATAGAGAATTGAAAGAAATAAAGAAAGCTTACATCACATCATCTTTCTCTTTTTAGCTGTAAAACTTTCTCTGAGCTAAGAGAGGGAGATTTTGAGTGAAAATTGTAGAAAGTACTCTACTCTATTTCCTCTTGTACTAGTAATTTTCAGCACTGTTGAAGATTATTTTGTGAAGTTGATTTATCTACTCTTGTTATTAAATTCAATGAAGTTGTTGATGAATGTGTTTTTGAATTTTTTAACTATGAGTAGCTAAAATCATTAACTAGAGGCATTCCTTGCAAAACATCAATAAGAGGCAAATTTATGTGAAGTTCTTTGAAAATCTCAAAGAACTTTTTAAAGCATTCCTCCTCTTTGCTCTTTCTGAATCTCTGAGGGAATGGTGGTGGTGGTCTTTGTGCTGACTGCAATGAAGATTGTGCATTTTGTTGCACAACACTCTGATTCTCTCCCTTGTCAGTGGCTGGTCCTGGTCTACCCAATTCCGGCTGCACCTCATTTATCTTCTCTTTAGGCACTGCATCAGCTAATTGCTTGTCGCTCCTCAAACTGATGGTGTTGACCTGCCGGGGGTTAGGATCTGTGTAACTTGGTAGTCCTCCCAGCGGTCTCATACTTTGAGCAGCTGCTATATGACACATCCGCTTCTCTAGATTGCGGGTGGCCAACTGCTGATTCTTCAAGTCTGATGCAATCCTCGCCTGATTTTGTACTAACTGAGTCTGGGTCTCCATAATTTTATGCAATGTTTCCTCAATGTTGCTGCTCAACTAGCCATCATTTTGCCTATTTTGCTGATACGTCTGCTATTGAGGTTGTTGATAACTTTGCGTGTGATTTCCAGCCCAAGAAAAATTCAAGTGGCCTTGCCAATTTTTGTTATAGTTGTTTCCAAAATTCTGATTGTTCCTCTGCACATTCCCAACAAAATTGACCTATTACGGATTGGCTCCACAAGATTCTGCATTGTGCCCATTATTTCCACAAATTTCACACCAACTTGAAGCTTGCTGAACTGCATTAACCTGGCCCAATTGTTGGTTCATACTCAGTTTATTGAACTGAGTCATCATCTAATGCTAGAACGAAGCTAACTGTGCCGCCAAGGCATTCATACCATCTACCTCTATCAACCTACTCTCTTTCCTGCCCCTCTTGATGATTCCCTGTGCCACTCTGGATTTCCTTATGCAATTCTGTTCAACAGCGTGTACAGCTCATCATAAGTCTTCTGTAAGGCTTGCCCACCCGATGCAGAGTCTAGTAAAATTTTTGTGTGTGGGTCTAGACTTTCTACAAAGTTATGAGCCAACACTTCATTCGATTGCTGGTGATGGGGACAGTCTCTCAATAATGACTTGAATATTTCCCAAGCCAAATATAAGTTCTCATTAGGCCTCTGCTTGAAAATCAGTAATTCACTTCTCAATTTTGCATTCTCTCCTGAAGGGAAAAATCTGATAAAGAACTTCTTTGCCAAATCATTCCACGAAGTTATGGAGTTTAGTGGCTCAGCTTTCAACCACTTCTTTGCCTCTCCCAACAATGAAAATGGGAAGAGGGTAAGTCGGACATAGTCTGTGGACACTCCGATGGGGATGTAAGTGTCACTAATTTCAAGAAAGTTCTGTAAGTGCTGCTGTGGGTCCTCATGTGCCATCCCAATGAATTGACCACTATAATGTAACAGGTTCACCATGTTCTGCTTCAATTCAAAGTTCCCTCCAGGCTCCAGTTTACGGATACTAGAGTTCACATTAGTTGCTTGTAGGATTGCCACATCGCGAACTGGTCTGGCTGCCATTGCTTCCGGTGACAATTGTGCTTGTCCTGCAGGTGGTTGTTTTTGTACCTTTTCTTGAAGTCGTTTCAGCTTTTGCTCAAGAGCTACTCTCCTTTGCAAATGGATTTGATGTTCAGGTTCAAGCAACGGTTCCACAAGGTCTCTATTCTTAGCCATCTCGGCAAGACAACCTGTCACCTGCAATAAGTCAAACTAAGACCAAGTTTTTCAACACTTAAGAAAAATTAAAAATCACACGAAAACAGACAAATTCACTAAACTTCACCGACTCCCCAGCAACGGCGCCAAAACTTGTTGTGCCCGCAAGTGTACGGGTCGTACAAGTAATATAGTGGCCCTTTTTAAGAGCCGGATGTCGAACCCACAGGGACTGGACCAATTCAGCTAATTGTCAAGTTCAAGTGTGATATCAAATGTCGAAAGTGATGATTATAGACTTTTTCAAGAAATTTAATTAAGTCTAGATGTGGTCAACGAAATACTCTGAATTCATTCAAAGAGCAACTAGAGTTAAAGCCGAAAAATCATGCGATACTACAATTTGCAATGATTTAAGTATGAAACTATCAATTGTCGTCTCACATAATTAGAATTGCATGTTCATGGTTTTCCGAACCTCTGAACAAGACAAACTAGCCTCACTATTACATCGTTGCGCGAGGATGTCATTTCTAGTTCGTGGCCAATTCACTACGTGGATGTGGTTTATGGGGTTTATTCCCTTGATTGGGTACTTCCGTACCTCCAACCATTTAACCAAACTTAGCTTCACAACTACTCCTACAAGTGATGGAGTACAATTCTAAGTTGGTGTCTTTCTATCTTCCCATTTTATCAACCAAGCAAGGTAAATTAGGTATATTCCTATCCTAACCACAAATCTTATCAAAAGACAAGAACTTGCTTCCTACATTCTTTTGTTCTTGCCTAGGTTTTCTTTCTCAAGCATTTACCTACGCTTAACGTGTGTGTTTTCATGGTGATCAATCATAAAAACAACCATAATTAAGAATGCAAGACAAAACAACAATCAATAATTTAATTCCAAAATAAATTCGTAAAAACACAATCATAACTTATGGCTTCAAACCTAGAGGAAGGGTTCTAGCCACTCAAGTTTGTAAAATTACAAGAAAACATTGTTAAGGTAACATACTTACAAGAATTGGTAGAAGAGAAGATGAAATTGATGAACCCTAGGTGAGTTCTCCCACTTCTCCCTTCACTCCTAGGTGGTTTTTCAGAATAAAATCGTGACAAAATGATTTTAGGAGCTAAGGGACCTATTTATAGTAAATGATAGATGTATAAAATTATGCCCGACGTGGAATAGCTCCGTGTCAAGGAGGTTATCGCGCCAATATGCCTCCGTGACATGGAGGCATCGCGTAGGCACACTGGAAATCAAAACAGTCGCCAAGCAGAAGTTGGCCGCGATGGCAGCGTGTCACGCTGCTTGTGCAGTGCGTTTGATGGCGTGTCACAACCTAGTCGTGCAGCCTGCCTGCCGTGGCATGTTGCCAACGCATAGATAGGCTGTTTTGCACATCCTCCTTGACGACGTTCGTGTTTTACTTCTGATTCCATGCCTCCACTTCACCAACTCATGGATTAGTTCTTCAAATTCATTTTAAACCTACAAAAACAAGAACTAATCATGTTGGTTAGTATATATATTCACATTTACATAGAAATACATGAGAATGCATATAATTAAGTTGATAAACAAGATGAAACTAAGTTGTAAAGCATCAATTTGGCATGCTATTTTACCCGAGATCACCTACCCCACACTTAAAGCCTTGTTTGTCCTCGAACAACCCTTTTACATCTCATGTAAATGAAGACTCTCACATAACTAATTTAACAAGATAATTCAAGTTACGGCTATAATGATTATTTGAGATAACAAGTTAAAAATAGAGCATGCACGATGTAGTCATTAAAATGAAATACAACTATGCTAAGACTTCCTAACCTCAAGAATCGACTCTCAATCTTAGCAAACTCATGCAAATAAACCGATCAAGAAATCCAACATGAATGTTATCTCTCATTAAACATGTGCCATCACAACAAGAGAGTTACCCATTTTTAGTCACAAGTTTTTAAAACACAACAAGTATGGGTATATGAATAAAATTACGCTCACTCTCTCAAAGAATTCACATGTATCATGTAGTGAACCATAAGCTTGCCCTTAGTTTTTTACTCCACTAATTTAAGGATGCATGAACGTAAGATCAAGTAGGACTTAATGGGTTGTAATGTAAGCTAAGGGACGGGTAGGTACTATTCTTTAATAATCTTGACAATCTTCCCCAAGCGCTTTTAACACATTACACCTTCATTAGGCATATCTCTTCTCTTACTTCACCCTCCTTCTTTTCGCTTATCCTCTTCTTGTTCCCCTTTCTTTAAGCACACTTATCTCATTGGTAAGGAGTACTTAAGCAGCTTTTTCATTCATTTATTTTCTTACTCCCTATCAATAATCAAGCATTTTCAAGCAAGTGCACCTCTAAGTTTTTCATTAACTTCCACAACTGCTATTTTTCTTTCCTTTTCCCAATTTTCACTCCTTTACTCTTTCGGATTTTTCACTTGAGCGCTTAGGAGTTTTGGATCAATTTCAAGGCTAATGAAAGAAAAAGGATTTAGCTTATGTTGTAGCTATCAAAGAATAGGCTTAAGGCTCATTGGGGCTAACTAGGATTAAATATTCAAGGTAGGTAAATTGAGGGATAACATTTATGCTCATTCAAAGAAATGCCTAAATCATCTCCTACAGTCCCCATCCTTCATTTCATTTTATATACACACCAGGATAGTTCTATACATTCCACAATAGCTCAGAATATTCGAAAAACTTACAATCACAACACATGCTCAATTCAAGACACATTCTGCAGACTCTTAACTCAGCTAATCACAAGAATTTAAAATTAAGCTTCAATCACATTGAGTCAAATTCAAGAGCCTAAGTGTCTCAAACAAAGTTATACACTTCTTCCATGCTTCAACACTAACCACACTTGTATCTTACAATCATGCATAGCACATAATAAGAACATCAAGCCATCAATTAACTACGGGTTCAATAACCAAAAACTATTGACTAACGTTCCTCAAGAAGGTTATCATCCATCCATCGTCGGAAACAGTCCCTAACTATGACTAAAAATATTATATACAGACAAAGAAAATTTTTATTCTTCGGTTCAAAGGCCCCCCGTCGGAAAAGAACCAAAAAGAAAAACCAATGGGTGATGAAGTCATGCTTGACTCAAAAATTTTTTCAAATATTTCCCACAAGCATTACATTCACCAAAAATCGTTAAGCACAAAAATTTTGAAATTTTCCTCACCCCACACTTAAATCATGCTTTGTCCTCAAAGCGTCTAATCCAAATTCAAAAAGGGTAAGAAATACTCCCTGAGCCTCTATGCCTAACTAACAACATGCTTTTCTTCAAGTTTTCACAAGTGGGTGTTTGACCCCACACTTCTTCTTTTCCATACTTGTTAGCTTCCTCCTCCACAGGTACTCAGACTTCCCTCCATCTGTGCTTAATTTTCCACCAAAAACACAAACACGATGAAAATAAACAAAATCAACACAAACAAAAATCACAAATTGTACCTGTGGTACCCTTGGGTTGCCTCCCAAGCAGCGCCTTATTTTACGTCGCGGCACGACGTGGACTATCCTTTTCAGGACATCCTAATACCTGGGTTCCCTTTCGAGAACCATATCCTTTTCTTTTGATTTTTAGAGGAAGCAGCCTCCACTCTGTTCCTCTCTCCCTCCAACTTCTTCACACTCCGAAGCCCTTTATAAGACCCAGGCTGAACACTTGTCATTACCTTTGGCCTTGGACCTGTGGAATCAACCACCCCACACTTATCCTCTGACAACATACTAACCTTACAAAGGTTTCTGTAGTGTGTGGGTGGGTTAATCTCTTGGTATACACGGAAGAGTTCTTCTTCATCCTCGACCCGCATTTTCAGGGTCCCTACTCTTAAGTCAATTATCGCTCCTCCGGTGGCCAAGAATGGCCGTCCCAAGATTAAGGGTACCTAGTCATCAACATGAAAATCTAAGATAATAAAATCAGCAGGTATAATAAACTTACCCACTTTGATGAGAAGGTCCTCTATTATTCCATCAGGTGCCACTCGCGACTTATCCGCCAGCTGCAGCATCAACCTTGTTGGCCTCAATTTTCCCAACCCCTGGGTGTTAAATAAAGATAGGGGCATTAGATTAACTGCTGGCCCTAGATCACACAAAGCTCGTAGCACCTCAGTTTTACCAATTTGTATGGGGAGGGTAAAACTCCCTGGGTCTTTGAGCTTTTTTGGAATTTTGCTCAATACCCTTTAACTGCACTCCTCGGTTAGTGCTACCATCTGAGCATCCACCAATCTGACTTTGTTAGCCATCACATCTTTCAAGTATTTAGAATACTTGGGCATTCCTTGCAAAACATCAATAAGAGGCAAATTTATGTGAAGTTCTTTGAAAATCTCAATGAACTTTTTGAAGCATTCCTCCTCTTTGCTCTTTCTGAATCTCTGAGGGAATGGTGGTGGTGGTCTTTGTGCTGACTGCAATGAAGATTGTGCATTTTGTTGCACAGCACTCTGATTCTCTCCCTTGTCAGTGGATGGTCCTGGTCTACCCAATTCCAGTTGCACCTCATTTCTCTTCTCTTTAGGCACTGCATCAGCTAATTGCTTGCCGCTCCTCAGACTAATGGTGTTGACCTGCCAGGGGTTAGGACCTGTGTAACTTGGTAGTCCTCCCTGCGGTCTCATGTTTTGGGCAGCTGCTATCTGATCCATCTACTTTTCTAGATTGCGGGTGGCCAGCTGCTGATTCTTCAAGTCTAATGCAATCCTCACCTGATTTTGTATTAATTGAGTCTGGGTCTCCATGATTTTCGGCAATGTTTCCTCAATGTTGCGGCTCAACTGGCCATCATTTTGCCTATTCAGCTGATACTGCTGCTGTTGAGGTTGCTAATAACTTTGCATGTGATTTCCACCCCAAGAAAAATTCGGGTGGCCTTGCAATTTTTGTTGTAGTTGTTTCAAAAATTATGATTGTTCCTCTGCCATTCCCCACAAAAATGACTAATTCCGGATTGGCTCCACAAGATTCTGCATTGTGCCCATTATTTCAAAAAATTTCACACCAACTCGGAGCTTGCTGAACTGCATTAACCTGGCCCTGTTGCTGGTTCATACTCAGTTTATTGAACTGAGTCATCATCTGATGCTGGAACGAAGCTAATTGTGCTGCTAAGGCATTCATACCATCTACCTCTATCAACCCTGCCCTCTTTCCTGCCCCTCTTGATGATTCGCTATGCCACTCTGGATTTTCCTGTGCAATTTTGTTCAACAGCGTGTACAACTCATCATAAGTCTTCTCTAAGGCTTGAACACCCGATGCAGAGTCTAGTAAAATTTTCGTGTGTGGGTCTAGACTTTCTACAAAGTTATGAGCCAGCACTTCATTCGATTGCTGGTGATGGGGACAATCTCTCAATAATGACTTGAATCTTTCCCAAGCAAAATATAAGTTCTCATCAGGCCTCTGCTTGAAACTCAGTATTTCACTTCTCAATTTTGCAGTCTTGCCTGAAGGGAAAAATCTGATAAGGAATTTCATTGCCAAATCATTCCACGAAGTTCTGGAGTTCGGTGGCTCAGCTTTCAACCACTTCTTTGCCTCTCCCAACTTTGAAAATGGGAAGAGGGTAAGTCGGACATAGTCTGTGGACACTCTGGTGGGGACGAAAGTGTCACTAATCTCAAGAAAGTTCTGTAAGTGCTGCTGTGGGTCCTCATGTGCCATCCCAGTGGATTGTCCACTAGAATGTAACAGCTGCACCATGTTCTGCTTCAATTCAAAGTACCCTCCAGGCTCCGGTTTACGGATACTAGAGTTCACATTAGTCGCTCGTAGGATTGCCACATCGCGAATTGGTCTGGCTGCCATTGCTTCCGGTGACAATTGTGCATGTCCTGCGGGTGGTTGTTGTTGTACCTTTTCTTGAAGTCGTTTCAGCTTTTGCTCAAGAGCTACTCTCCTTTGCAAATGGATTTGACGTTCAGGTTCAAGCAACGGTTCCACAAGCTCTCTATTCTTAGCCAGCTCGGCAAGACAACTTGTCACCTGCAATAAGTCAGACTAAGACCAAGTTTCTCAACACTTAAGGAAATTTAAAAATAACACGAAAACAAAAAAATTCACTAAACTTCGCCGAGTCCCCAGCAACGGCGCCAAAAACTTTTTGTGCCCGCAAGTGTACGGGTCGTACAAGTAATATAGTGGCCCTTTTTAAGAGTCGGATGTCGAGCCCATAGGGAGTGTACCAATTAGCTAATTATCAAGTTCAAGTGTGATATTAAATGTCGCAAGTGATGATTATAGACTTTTTTGAGAAATTTAATTAAGTCTAGATGTGGTCAACGAAATACTCTGAATTCATTCAAAGAGCAACTAGAGTTAAAGCCGAATAATCATGCGATACTACAATTTGCAATGATTTAAGTATGAAACTATCAATTTTCTTCTCACATAATTAGAATTGCATGTTCATGGTCTTCCGAACCTCTGAACACGATAAACTAGCCTCACTACTACATCGTTGCGCGAGGATGTCATTTCTAGTTCGTGGGCAATTCACTACGTGGATGTGGTTTATGGGGTTTATGCCCTTGATTGGGTACTTTCGTACCTCCAACCATTTAACCAAACTTAGCTTCACAACTACTCCTACAAGTGATGGAGTACAATTCTAAGTTGGTTTCTTTCTATCTTCCCATTTTATCAACCAAGCAAGGTAAATTAGGTATATTCCCATCCTAACCACAAATCTTATCAAAAGACAAGAACTTGCTTCCTACATTCTTTTGTTCTTGCCTAGGTTTTCTTTCTCAAGCATTTACCTACACTTAACGTGTGTGTTTTCATGGTGATCAATCATAAAAACAACCATAATTAAGAATGCAAGACAAAACAACAATCAATAATTTAATTCCAAAATAAATTCGTAAAAACACAATCATAACCTATGGATTCAAACCTAGAGGAAGGGTTCTAGCCACTCAAGTTTGTAAAATTACAAGAAAACATTGTTAAGGTAACATACTTACAAGAATTGGTAGAAGAGAAGATGAAATTGATGAACCCTAGGTGAGTTCTCCCACTTCTCCCTTCACTCCTAGGTGGTTTTTCAGAATAAACTCGTGACAAAATGATTTTAGGAGCTAAGGGACCTATTTATAGTAAATGAGAGATGTATAAAATTATGCCCGACATGGAATAGCTCTGTGTCATGGAGGTTATCACGCCAATATGCCTCCGTGACACGGAGGCATCACGTAGGCACACTGGAAATCAAAACAGTCACCAAGCAGAAGCTGGCCGCGATGGCAGCGTGTCATGCTGCTTGTGCAGCGCGTTTGATGGCGTGTCACGGCCTGGTCACGCAGCCTGCCTACCATTGCACATTGCCAATGCGCAGGTGGGCTGTTTCGCATCTTCCTTGCCGACGTTTTCATTTTACTTCTGATTCCATGCCTCCACTTCACCAACTCATGGATTAGTTCTTCGAATTCATTTTAAACCTACAAAAACAAGAACTAATCATGTTGGTTAGTATATATATTCACATTTACATAGAAATACATGAGAATGCTTATAATTAAGTTGATAAACAAGATGAAACTAAGTTATAAAGCATCACTCGAGCATGCTATTTTACCCGAGATCAACTTGCGCGATTAGGGGTTCACCTTGTGGATTAGATGGATGGTAGTGCCATTATTCAGAATAGCTCAAAATCTTCTTTGGTGGCTGAGGTCAAGGCTTGACAAGATGAGGATCCTATTTTTGTAAAGTAGAAGGAGGTGGTTCAGAATCAGAAGGTAGGGGTCTTCTCCCAAGGGGAAAATGGTTTACTTTGATATCAAGGTCCTTTATATGTTCTGAATGTCGATGATTTGAGAGAGCCGATGTTGCATGAGGCTCATGATTCGCGATATTCTATCCATCCAGGTTCCATAAAAATGCACCATGATTTACAGGAATTCTACTGGTTGAATGGCATGAAGAACGACACAGGAGAGTTTGTGGCCAAGTGTCCAAATTGTTAGCAAGTGAATGTGGAGCATCAAAGACCAGGAGGTTTGCTGTAAGACATCTGATGTATTGTGAGTTTACAACACTTTTGATGCTCAAAACTAAGAAAATAGCATGAACTTAGGTGTGCGTAGATGGATATAAGGCACTGTTTCTTTGATTACAGGACAAATAAGTGTTGGAGTAAGAATGTGCAAAAGAAGACTGAAAGTGCAGAAAATGAGCTAAAGTCACAATCTCAGTATAAGCCGTACTAAGAACTGTGAAAAGTTTCAGATGGCTGGGTTGTGAAGAATGCAGTCTACAACTCTCAGTACGAGCTGTACAACACTGGTACGAGTCGTACCTTGAGTCGTGGAAATATTCAGAAGAATTGGACAAAGACAGACTCCTGATATGGATGAAACTATGAATTATGGCAACAAGGTGTGAATCGTATCAGGAGAAGCGGTGATCTTTAGTGGATTTTCAATACTAAGAAGAACTTCACACAGTACGAGTCATGGCTGGAAGGTATGAGTCATACCACATCACACGTGAATAATTTCAGAAAAACTCAGAGTTCTCAAAGCTAGACCACGAAAGAAAAGAAGTACTTATAGGAAGCATGTACGTGTCATACCAAGGACCAACACTTAGACAAATTTCTGCAAGCCAAGGACTTATGGATAGCAGGTATGACTTGTACAATCCTGCTACGGGTCGTATGATCAGTCGTGGCCCAGGCGGCACCACTTATGGAAAATCACCCTGTTAGCTTAGGAAAAGGATTTTTATGTCTGTATAAATACCTTTTATGTTTTATTTTTAGTAGAGAACAAGAGGGAACATTAGAGAGAAGTGAGATAGGCGTGAAAACAATAGAGATTCGAGGGAAAAACATAGAACTGAGTTGATTAACTTGTGATCAACCTTTTTGTTGGATTCTTTCTTTATCTTTATCAAGTGTTGTTGAGGCTTTATTGATATATTCAAAGAAGCTTTTCTCTCATCTACGACTGTAAGTATTGAATTATGGGTTTACTAATGAATGCATATCACAACCTTGCAACTATGAGAGGCTAAAACCTCCATAGCTAGGGTCGTGGGAACCATGGTGGATTAATGATCTAGGGATACACAAAAGTGATTCAAAACCAATGCACAATAATTTTATTGTATTCTCTTCATTCTTAAACGTTTCTTAACGGTGTACACGTTATGACTTGCCCGAATTCTTTACTTGCTTTAGCCTAGAGAGGTAGAGATTAGGAAAAGAGAACTACAACAAAGCCTTGATCTTAATGATCATTGTATTAACTTGAGCTATGATCACAGGATAGTTAAATTTTGAACATATTGATAATGGATAGTTTGTAACCACTCATGATACCTGGCTCAACGATTGAGTATAGTTATCCAATAGGGACGAACTAGTCGTTTGGATGAACCCTAGTTATCAGTTCTACAAGTAAGCATTAATATTGATCACATGTGTATACCCAAAGCAGTAATGAACCCATGGGGAACACAGACCCTAGTTTCCTTCACTCTTGACTTACATTATAATTTCAATCGTTGTTTTAATTTTTGTTTTCTTAAAACCCCTAAATTGGAGTAACTAACCAACAAGTACAATTATCTGAATTAGTCTAGATCTTCCATATTCTCTGTAGGTTCAACCCCAACCTCTTTGTTGGGTTCGTTATTGACATCTCCTGCTTCATACTTTAGCAGGAGGTGTGAGTTTGAGTGCTATCAAAAAGTGATGCCATTACCGAGGAATACGGCTAAGACTAGATTATTTTCTTGTATTTGACTTTCGGTTGTTATTTCCCTGTTTACGTTTTCTTTATTTTTTGTTTATGATTCTGTCAGGACACAGGAACAATCCCTTTTTCAAACACCCAGATGGAATATGATAAGTTGCCATGCCTGTGGTGGAGATGATGACTATCGACACATTAGCAGCTATCTTGATGAATTATGAGGGAGATGGGATACCAGCACGGAGACGGTGAACGTCTTAAATGGAATGGGGTCATATAACTTTAGCTTAAAGAAATTAGAATCAGATATAAAGAATCATTCAAGGCTGCTGGATAAGCCATATGTGGAGGTACCACCAGTCCTTGAACTAAAGGCACTACGTTTCGGTCTCAAGTATGCATTTCTCGATGAAGACAATACTGTACCAGTAATAGTCACAGCAGATATGTTGGACGAGCAAGTGGGAGCTTTGGTCAAAATACTGAAAAGGTACAAAAAGGCAATTGGCTGGACCATAACTGATATCATCGGAATCCCTATGGGCCTATGTACTCACAAGATCCAACTCGAGCCAAATTGCAAACCAAGTATAGAACATCAGTGATGCCTAAACCCACCAATGCAGGAAGTAGTAAAAAAGGAGATCATCAAATGGCTGGATGCTGGTGTAATTTACCCCATCGCAGATAGCTAGTGGGTGATTCCGGTACAGTGTGTACCATAAAAAGGTGGGATCACAGTGGTACCCAATGAGAAGAATGAGCTGATACCGAAATGACCAGTCACAGGGTGGCATTCATGCATGGATTACAGGAAACTCAACAACTGGACCAAAAAAGACCACTATCTCCAATACCATTCTTGGATCAGATGCTTGACAGACTGGCAGGTAGAGGTTGGTACTATTTTCTTGACGGCTACTTGGGATATTATCAGATTACCATCACTCTAGAAGACAAAGAAAAGATGACCTTCGCTTGCCTATATGGAACATTTGCTTTTAGAAGAATGACATTTTGGTTGTGCAATGCACCGGCCACATTCCAGCACTGCATGATGTGTATATTATCAGATATGGTGGAGGACACCATTGAAGTATTTATGGATGACTCCATTGTGGGAGACTCATTCAAAAAATTTTGAGAAAACTTTATTGGAACGAAGGTGATCATCCATACAGACCATGCCGCTTTGAGGTACCTGATGTCCAAAAAGGATGCTAAACCCAGATTGATTCGGTGGGTCTTGTTGCTTCAAGAATTCAAGTTTGAGGTTAGAGACCGGAAAGGAACAGAAAATCAGGTAGTTGATCACCTATCCAGGCTAGAATATAAAGCTAGGGCAAGAGAGGAGATTGATATTGATGATGCTTTCCCAGACGAACAGGTGCTAGCTGCATCTTAGTATTTGATTCCCTGGTTTATTGACTTTGCAAATTACTTGGTTAGCGATATGATACCGACAGAACTGACTTCTCAAAAGAAGAAAAAGATCTTATTTGATGTCCAAATATATTACTGGGATGAACCATACTTATTTCGCATTTGTGCAGATGGAATCATTCATAGGTGTGTGCCAGAAGTAGAGATGTTGAGCATTTTAGAGGCCTGCCATTCATCCCAGTTGGAGGTCATCATAGTGGTATCAGAACTGCATATAAAATCTTACAATGCAGATATTAACGTCCCTTTATTCACCAAGATGCCAAGTCTTGTGATCAATGCCAAAGGCAGGGTAGTATTACCTGTAAACATGAGTTGCCATTGACCCCTATTCTGGAAGTTGAGTTGTTTGATGTGTGAGGTATAGATTTCATGGGCCCATTTGTTAGCTTGTATGGGATGAAATACCTCTTGGTGGAAGTGGACTATGTCTCCAAATGGGTGGAGGCTATTGCACTACCAAACAATGAAGACAAAAGTGTTACAACATTTTTGTGGAAGCATATCTTTTCCAGGTTTGGCACTCCCAGAGCTATTATTAGTGATGGTGGATCCCACTTTTGTAACTACCTCTTTAGAACCCTGTTGGAAAAATATGGTGTCAAGCATAAGGTGGCCACACCCTACTATCCTCAGTCAAGTGGACAAGTGGAAGTTTCAAACGGGGGGATCAAGACCATTCTGGCCAAAACAGTGAATACTAGCCGGACAGATTGGTCTAGGAAGCTCTATGATGCACTGTGGGCTTACCGAAAAGCTTATAAGACCCCCATTGGTTCATATCTATACCAACTGGTTTATGACAATTCATGTCATTTACCGATCGAATTAGAGTATAAACCGATATGGGCTTTGAAAAAGCTAAATATGAACTGGAATAAAGCATCCAAGCTGAGATTTAACCATCTCAATGAGTTGGATGAGTTCCGACTTAGAGCTTATGCGAGTGTGGCCATTTATAAAGAGAGGATGAAGATTTACCATGATAAGAAGATTGCAAAAGAGGAGTTTAGCACAGGAGATTTGGTTCTACTGTTCAACTCAAGGCTCCAGTTGCACCCTGGGAAGTTAAAATCTAGATGGACGGGACCCTACAGAGTTGTACATGTGTCCCCTTACGGTGCAATGGAACTTGAGAATAAAGAAGGAAAAAGGTTCAAAGAGAACGGGCAAAGAATAAAGTTGTATCTGGGAGATGTGTAGGAATTAAGAGGAATAGAGGTAGTATACCTTGATGATGCCTAAAGAGTCACAAGGTCACGTCGTTCCGCAATGTTAAATTAGGTGCTACATGGGAGGCAAGCCATGAATGGTGAAGACTGACAATTGTCTAACCACACCTCTTAATGAAGTATGTAGCGGACGTTGTCAATAAAGAACCAACCTAGAGGTTGGGGTCGATCCCACAGGGAATATGAAGAGCTAGATTACAGCCGGTAAGTGAACTTGTGAGGTAGTTACTTCAAAACTGGGGTGGTTCTAAAGAAAATAAATAATAAAAACAATTATCCAAAATCTTGTTTTGAATCAATATTAAAGGATAACTAGGGTTTGTGTTCACCATGGGTTCGGAACTCCTTTGGTATACACTCGTGATCATCACTAATACTTACTTATAGAACTGATAACTTCAGTTAATTCAAACGAGCGAGAAATTCCTATTGAATGACTATACTCAATTACCCGACCAAGTCTTATGAGCGGTTTGAAACTATCTGTTATCACTAAGTTCAAGATATAACTATCCTGCAACCATAACTCAAGTTAATCAATAATCATCAAGATCAAGGCTCCATTGTAATTCTCTTTTCCTAATCTCTACCTCTTAGACCTAAGGAATTAAAGAATTTGGGCATGTCCTAATGTTGCGCACCGTTAAGAAATGTTTAAGCATGAAGAGAATACAATATAAGTGTTTGTATTGATTTCAGAATCACTTTGTACAACCCTAACTTGTTAATCCACCATGGTTCCCACAACCTTACTATGGAGGTTTTAGCCTCTAATAGTTGTAAGGTTGTGAATTGCATTCATCATTTAAAACATAAATCAATACTTACAAGTATGAATGAGAAAAACACTTCCTTTAATTAATTAGCAAAATCTTGAAGAACAAATAGCAAGAACAAGAAGAATTCAAGAAAAGGTTGATCACAAGTAATATCATCTCAATTCTCTCTTTCTCTCAATTGTCTAATGTTGTCTCCAATAATGTCTCTAATAAAAATCTACTGAAAAATAAAACAAAAAACATATTTATGCTGACACAAGAATCCTTTTCCTAGGCTAATAGGGTGAATTTCCATATCTAGTTCCTCCCACTTCATGAGTCAACCTATGATCCGTAGTGAGATCCTATGGTCTGTAGCATCCTTTCGTACATTACATGACTGCCCGGATTTTGGCTAAGTGTTAGATCCTGGTACAACTCGTACCTCCATCTTACGATCCGTACTGAGCTCCCGTTGCTTGTCTCTGAGACTTTGAAATATTTTTGAAGTTCATCACAACCGCCATGGTACGACTCATACCTTCATTCCAAGGTTTGTACTTCCTTTCCATAGCAAGAGTCAGCCTCTTATGCAAATCTTCTATATCTTTTCACGACTTCATCACCACGACTCGTACAAGCTTGGTACGACTCATACTGAGACTCATACACTACATCTCTTAAACATTAGCCTTCTGCAACTTTTCATGGCCACCAGTACGACTCTTAGGACCTTCCTACGGCTCGTACTGTGGACTGCAATTTGAGCCTATTTTTCACACTTTGGGCTATCTTTTTCTTCTTTTAGCTCGAACACCAATTTATCCTGTAACCAAGGGAAAAGTGCCTTATATCCACATAAATACACCTAAGTCCATGCTATTTTCTTAGTTTGAGCGTCAAAAGTGTTGTAAATCCGCAGCGCATCTGCACCCTCAACTTAAGACTTTTGCATGTCCTCATGCAAAGAAAAGAAAAACTAAACACAACGCTCAACTAGAAAATAGACTTAAGATACTATCGCCAATAGTCAAACAAAACTTGCACTTTCTATACAAACTCTACTGACCCTTTATCATGGAACAACATCAGCTAATGCATTACAAGCAACCTTAAAACATCATAAACAGGGATCAAGACATTTCATCTAGCTATCAATAGGCAATCAAGTCATCGCCAATGTTTTTCACACAAACAATGGTAAAATCAAACATAATCCATGTACCCTCATACAAATGAAGTCCCCACTTAGATATGATGTCAAGCATATAATGGGACTAAACAAGTAAGGCCCTCACTCTCACAAAGAAGTTACAAGTATTATGCGTCAGATACCATAGGTTTGCCCTTATTTTCTCTGCTTTGGTTTATCAGATGGTCGAGTTAGGATCACTATAGGACTTGGTATGGATTGTAATGTTGGATTAGGGCTGGACATGATAAAGATGGAAGATTTTATAAGTGACTATGCCTTCCTTGGCACTACATACATTGGCTACACCTTTCACCTATTTCACCCTTTATTCTTTCATTCCCTTTTCTTCCCTTTTCACCCCTTTTTATGAAGATTTGCATGGGTGTGGTGAGTTTTCAACTTTTTTAGCATTTTCATTTTCTTTTGAGTTTTCCTTTTCAAGATTCTAAGAATTTTCATCTCTTTTCTTTTCATATCACCACACCTCATTTTTCACCATTTCTTTTCTCTATTCTTTTCCTTTCTCCCGTTCCCACCATTTACGCACCCCTACTCTAGCCACCCTCAACTTAGAATTTTACTTATGTTGAGGTTTACAATATTCAAGGAAGGACCAGGGTCAAAACAGGTTCATTGTAAACCAATTGGTACGGTTAATCGGTAAATCAAAGAAACATTGTCTATTAAGGCTCAAACTTAGGATCAAGGGATTCATGCAACTTTGGTAGGGTAATATAGGCTAAAAGTGAGCTAAAACAAAATGGCCTATGGTCATATTCTAACCAACCATCCTTAGCCTATGCAAAGACTAACCAGGCAAGTTCTAGATCTTCAACACAATATCGAATTGAATAATATACCTCACTTACACATGGTACATTAAATATTTTCACCTCACCGCTCTGGTTTATACATGTATTATAAATACAATTCATATTATTAAACTAAATGACATCAAAAGATCCATAGAAATCATGCATGTTGTCACAAATACATAGCTAATGTATCAATAAATAGGCTCAAATTTTTTCAAAAACCAAAACTAGTGCATTTTTATTGGATGAGTACTCGTAAGTTACTTTCTAATTAAAAAAATCATAATCTAAAAATGAAAATCCTACACATGCCGGTTCTACTAGATAGCATGCCTCAGGGAAAAGAAACACAGCAAGAAAAACCCTCAGAAGAATTAAAAATTCCAAAAATCACAAGTACACCCCTCCCTTTTTTGCAAAGTAAGCTTCATCTCCAAAGAATAAACTATAAGAACATAGGGAAGAGAACATACCTGTGGCGCACTAGTAGTGCTCACTAGTTTTCGAGATGAAAACACATTGAGTGCTGATAGGGCAGCTTTGGTGGCATGCTTCATGTCTCGTTACCCCATCAATATCCCAAGGATCATAGCAAATGAGATATGAGATCAGGCAGTGAGAGTGAGCACTACTATCCCATTCTTGAGTCTTGTATTAAGGTTATGCATGGGGGAAGAAGTTCCACGAGGTGACGAGTGTTTGATTAGAGGCCAGAGGATTGCAAACATAGGCCATATCCGGGATGAGATGAACCTGGTAAGTAGATCCAGGATTCTCACAGCAATTCCAGCACCCAGCCAACAGGGGACGCATAGGTGAATGCCCCCATTACACAGGAGCAGAGCAAGACACCGGCTACATACACCGGTCATTTAGAGTTAGCTCCTACCACCTCAGCTGCACCACTACCTAGCCTGCAGACTCAGACACCAGCAGGGTATATTTTGGTACCACAGGACTTCCTCCAGAAGCTGGCCAAACAATTGACCATGGCGGAGAAAAAGATTCAGGCCATGATGGACAATGTAAAACCACGGGTCAAGTCAGAGATAGAGGCAGCAACTCAGGCTCTACATGTTCGCCTAGATAATTTTGAGAGCCAATTCAATGTGAGGATGGTAGAGCAGACAGATACCAACAGTTTTCGTGCGGAGTTAGGGGCTCTTCGGAGCCAAGTAGTTGAGTTGTCATCTCAAAAACTAACAGTTATAGCAACCCCCACTCTTCCAGACCTATGCCAAGCCCCCACTAGTAGTGCTCACTAGTAGGGAAGAGAACTTCTTCCTCCATGCATAACCTGAATACAAGACTCAGGAATGGGATAGTAGTGCTCACTCTCACTGCCTGATCTGATATCTCATCTACTATGATCCTCGGGATATTGATGGGGTAACGAGACATGAAGCATGCCACCAAAGCTACCCTATCATCACTCAATGTGTTGTCGTTGATCGTAGGTGCTAACCGATGGCGCACTAATTTTCAGTAGGCTTTTCTATGAAATTTAGTGAGTTATTTGTCACCTGCTTTCCACCTATAACCCACTCAGCTTCTTCGTTGTTCTTAGCAATCACCCCTGCTAGCCATTGCAGTTGCCTCTGTCACTTCGGCACACTCAGCTGTCTAATGTGCTTCATTGCCTCCATCCTGTAATTGTACTCTGGCATCATCCTTGTAGGCAGGAACTGTGGTCCGTAAAAAAATTGAGTGATGGTACACTCAGATATATCAACCTCTCGACCTCGGACCATAACACTCTCCAAACGAGGCTAGTCTTTTATCTTCTTCCCTTCCTTTTCCTTTACCTCCATGCTGGCTAAATAGTTGGCATAGAACTCCTAGACTATTTCTTTTGTTTACTGTGCTGGAGTCTTGGCCATCCAGTCAAAACCATAGAAGCTAAAAATCCGCTTTATCTCCTCAACTTCATTCAGTGAGTTTGTGAGGATCTGCGGCTCTTCTTGAATGCTCCTCCTTGGTTTTTTCTTCACGATGAGAGAGATGCATTGCTCATAGATTTCTTTAGCTCCCGACACTCTCCACCGAATTGCATGGCGTTCCCTGGGGTGGGGTCTGTTCTTGTGCAACATCAGGAGCTTCGTCCTCTGATTCTTGACTACCGCTCTCTTCTCCATTTTGGGTCTCCCCTGACCCTTCTTCATAATTGGAGTCATTACCCGACTTCTGTTGTTCCTCTCTAACTCCCTTCTCAAACTGGGGAGCTTGAGAGGATATGGCAGTGGTTGCTTCGGCTTGGGCCTTTGGTTTTGCCCTAGTGGTTCTGGTTCCCTCAGTGTTGGAGATGTCGACTTGATACTCTTCGATTGAACCACTAGGTGAGTTCCCTGCCTTTTCAGACTCTGACTCAGTTGTTTCATCAACTAATGTCCTTCGGGTTGTTGATTTGTCTGTTCTGCATTTGTATTTTATTGTACCTGTAGAGAAAAAAGTTAGCATTCCATTTTTGTAAAAGGAGAATTAGGCAGAAGATTTTCAGATTCTCATCATGGGTCATCACTATGGGTCGTACCATGAAGGTACAACTCGTGAGAAGTCCCAGAATTACATAAAATTTTTAGTACGACTTGCAGGTACGACTCATACAACAAAGGTACGATTCGTACCTTGAGTCATCTGATGAAGCCCCTGCATTAGTATATCTCTGAATTTTTCCACAACTCATGGTACGCCCGTAGGTAGATCCCACAAGTCGTAGGAAAGGCTTTTTATGCAACCTTATCCAATTTAGTGGTACGAGTGCTCTGTACGACTCGTAGTAGCAACCTACGATCCATACTATGCCTCATACCACTTCCAGACCTTAGTCTATTTTCTTTTCTCAGTTTGCAAGGGTTCTCTTTTCACATTTTAAGTACTCATATTTCCTCCAAGTCTAGGCACATCATTAACTCAATTTTACACATGCTCAATCCTCCCCTTTTTGACCTATTACTATAACTCTTTGTAAGTGTTTCAAGACATAAGTTCATCAAAGTTTTAGCATATCTCCAGTCGAAAACCATTTCATAACACCCTGATCATTTTCTTTCTTTTCAAAATTAGTTTTCAAGCATAGTGACTGACTCACAAGGGTTTCCACACCATCACTTTCAGTATCTGAGTGTTTAACAATGTTCAATGCAATATACTTACTTGATAGATGCTTCTTCAATTGGAAATAAATGTATAGGGTTTGGAAGAACTTTGTTGAGCAAAAACTTGCTTGATTGTTTGGTGATTATGAGTTACGGGTGTGGGGGAGGTTGTTCACATCGTGCTTTTTTGTGTTATTTGCATGGGAGAAGGGTCGGTTTTCATTGTTGGATTTAAAAAGGTAATGGAAAATTTTATAAGTCTGGGCTGAGTCAAGTATAATTGCTATTTTTGACCCATCACGATTCATACACGAGTCGTAGGAAGTACCTACAACTCGTCCCTCGGACTCGTAAGTGACCCTGTTGAAGAAAACTTACCTGCCGACCTACGAATAGATCCTACGACTCGTACAACTGAGGTGCAATCGTAGGATGAATCGTTGGTCAGAGCATGGAGTAATTTTTTCTCTGATCCTCACCACAACTGCTGCTACGGCTTGTAGGATCCCATCACGAGTCGTACTGAAAGTCGTAGCAGCTGATCTTTCAGCCTCCTGTTTTTAATTTCCCTACAAACTAAGCACACATTAATTTAATAACTTAGGTTGCCTCCCAAGAAACACTTGATTTAACATCGCGGCACGACATAGGTAGCCTGGTTACTTAGACTTCACCAAACTACCACTTGGGTTGCCTCCCAAGAAGTGCCTGATTTAACGTCGTGGCACGATGCAAATCTCTTGACTACTCATAATTTGTCAAGTGGTTCATACTCATCCTTTTGTGCTGAGATTACACTAAATTTCTTAGGTTGCTTCACTGTCCTGCAGATGGTGAAAGTGACTTCTTCTTGGTTTAATCTAAACTTTAGCAGACCAGCTTCCACATCTACTAGAGTCCTCCTGTTTGCAAGGAATGGTCTCCCCAAAATGATAGGGACCTCATAATCAACCTCATAATCCAAAATCACGAAGTCTTCTGGGAATATAAATTTTTCTACCTTAGCAAGCACATCAAATAGGAAGCCCACTGACTTTTTAATCATTTTGTTGGCCATCAGTAGCTGCATGTTGGTCGGTGTGGGGGATCCCAATCCCAATTTCTTGAGTACTACCAAGGGCATCAAATTAATGCTAGCTCCCAAATCACAGAGTGCCCTTGCAAACTCGACATTGCCAATCGTACATGGTATAGTGAAGGAACCTGGGTCTTCCTTTTACTGAGCTAGGACCCTTGTAGCTATGGCACTATAGTGATGTACATTGTCAACAGGCTCATAGCTCACAGATCTCTTCTTAATCACCAGGTCCTTCATAAACTTTGCATATCGTGGCATCTGCTCTAATGCTTCCACCAATGATTCACACATAGTTTCTTAAGCATTGAAGGGAATTCCTAAAACATACCATTCTCCGCCTTTTTCTTCATCCTTTGAGGGAATGGTGGCGGTGGTCGTGGGATTGCTTTATGCACTTGGGTTGCCCCTTGATCAATGTCAGGTTCCTTCTCACCTCTCAGGGCCTCTTGCAACTCACCATTCTCTATCTCAGCACTTGTATCATCCTCCTCAATTATGCTCTCTTTCATCCACTTCAACTGGAAATGGGGGGTCAACTGTTGTTTTACCACTCCTAGTCATCATTGCCATGCAATGTGCATCATTATTTGGATTTTAGACAGTGTTGCTAGGTAGTGTACCCTTTTGTCTAGGGTTCATTGATGTTGAAAGTTTCCCAAGTTGAAGTTTGATCTTCTTGATGCGGTAGCATGAGATTCCACTTTCTGACCCATACTGATAAGTCACTTTGGATCTCCTTCAGCTGATCATCAGTAGTCCTCACCTTCTTCAACAACACAGCCATCATGCTCTCAAACTTTGATTGCCCAGCTTCCCCTTCTCATGTGTTTGGAGGCACATAGACTCCAGCCCGATCATTGTGGTATCCATCATTTCGTCTCCAATCTCCTTTGAACTCACAACCTTGGCTCCTGTCTCTGAACCCATTTTTGTTGTATTTGTCTCTATATTGGTTCCGACCTTGATTTCTAGAACCATGGCGCCAATTGTCTTGTCCAGACACTTAGGTGTTGGTTTAGAAACCCGCCACTTAGCTATCCAGGAAGTTTGCCTCTTTCTCAGAATCAGAGTGATCAGCTCCTTGCTCCCTTCCTTGAGTTCCCACTACATTTACCTTTTTGGCTCCAGCTCCCATAATATGCTTTGTCAGTAAATCCAATGATGTGCGCATATGAGCCAACTCCTGGTCACGTTATTCTTTTTTTTTGTTGGTCTGCAGTCAAACCAAAAGCATATGTGCCTGCCACTGCATTAGCCTCCC
This sequence comes from Datura wrightii, assembly GCA_035772735.1. NCBI lineage: Eukaryota > Viridiplantae > Streptophyta > Magnoliopsida > Solanales > Solanaceae > Datura > Datura wrightii. The sequence goes on from JASDFA010000027.1 coordinate 38,133,127, forward strand.
TCATATGCCAGGCCCTGTTTGTCTTAGTCACCCTTTCAAGAATAGTGGTAGCTTTCTCCAGGTGTGACACATCAATGCTCCTTCAGCCACCGTCTCTTCTACAGCTTTGGTGCTATTATGTAGAGACTTGTAAAAAATTTCCAACAAACTATCATTCGGGATTTTGTGGTTAGGGCACTTTGTCAACTTTTTTTTGAATCTCAACCATGTTTCATGAAGTGCCTCAGTCTTAATTTGTTTAACATTATAGATCTCATCCTCTAGCTGCAACATCCCGGATGGGGAAAAGAATCTCTCCAAAGAGGCATGTTTGAGCTCCCCCCTGTTGGTTATGGAGTCATTGGGCAACTCCGATAACCATAAAGTGGCTTCCCCTGATAGAGAAAAACGGAAGATCCTGAGTTGTATGGCATCCTGGCTTACTCCGGGCAAGCTGTACGCCTTGCATTTTCCTACAAAGTTCATTAAGTGCAGGTTTGTGTCATCCACTGTGTGACCATTGAACACCCCTTTCATGTTTAACAATTGAATCATGATGCTCGTAATGTCGAATTTGGTACCAGCAGGCAATGGTGGTGGCACAATTGCTCCAATCGACCCAAATTCATCAATATCTAGGTTCTCATCATCGAACAACTGATGGTCAAATCTATGAGCTCTGTTGCCCCTCCCATGCCGACCAGCACTTACTACCTCTTATCTTTCATCTTCTATATATTGTAGTGCAGCTTGCCGAGCTAGCTCGGCTTGCCTAGCTACTTCAGCTATGCAGGCTTCTCTTTGCTCATGGTTCTCCATTCTGTGCAGTGCTCATCCGATTTCTAGATTTAGTGGAACAAGGGGATCTCCTCTACTCGAGTGCTTGGCATTCACCGGAGAACAATCTGTGGGTATCAAAAACACTAAAAAAATGTAATTAAGGAAATAACTATCAAAAAGTCAAATACCATAAAATAACCTAGTCTTCGTTGTATTCCTCGGCAACAGCGCCACTTTTTGATAACGCTCAAACCACACCTCTTAATGAAGTACGAAGCGGATGTTGTCAATAAAGAACCTAACTAGAGGTTGGGGTCAATCCCACAGGGAATATGAAAGAGCTAGATACAGTTGGTAAATGAACTTGTGAGGTAGTTACTTCAAAATTGGGGGGTTCTAAAGAAAATCAATAATAAAAAAATTATCAAAAATCTGGTTTTGAATCAATATTAAAGGATAACTAGGGTTTGTATTCCCCATGGGTTCATAACTGCTTTGGGTATACACTCGTGATCATCACCAATACTTACCTATAGAACTGATAACTTAGGTTCATTCAAATGACCGACCAGTCCCAATTGAATGACTATACTCAATTATCTGTCCAAGTCTCATGAGCGGTATCAAACTATCCGTTATCACTAAGATCAAGATTTAACTATCCTGTGACCATAGCTCAAGTTAATACAATGATCATCAAGATTAATTCTCCGTTGGATTTCTCTTTTCCTAATCTCTACCTCATAGACCTAAGAAAGTAAAGAATTCGGGCATATCCAAACATTGCATACCGTTAAGAAACGTTTAAGCATGAAGAGAATACAATATAAGTGTTTGTATTGATTTTAGACTCACTTTGTACAACCCTAACTTGTTAATCCACCATGGTTCCCACAACCCTACCTATGGAGGTTTTAGCCTCTCATAGTTGTAAGGTTGTGAATTGCATTCATGATTAAAAACATAAATCAATACTTACAAGTATGAATGAGAAAAACACTTCCTTTAATTAATCAGCAAAATCTTGAAGAACAAATAGCAAGAACAAGAAGAATTCAAGAAAAGGTTGATCACAAGTCAAATAAAATCAATTCTCTCTTTCTCTCAACTGTCTAATGTTGTCTCTAATAATGTCGCTAACAAAAATCTACTGAAAAATAAAACATAAACATATTTATACAGACACAAGAATCCATTTCATAGACTAACAGGGTGAATTTCCATATCTAGTTCCGCCCACGTCATGAGTCAACCTATGATCTGTAGCGAGATCCTACGGTCTGTAGCATCCTTTCGTACATTACATGACTGCCCAGATTTTGGCTAAGTGTTAGATCCTGGTACAACTCGTACCTCCATCTTACGATCCGTACTGAGCTCCCGCTGCTTGTCTCTGAGACTTTGAAATATTTCTGAAGTTCATCACAACCGCCATGGTACGACTCGTACCTTCATTCCAAGGTTTGTACTTCCTTTTCATAGAAAGAGTCAGCCTCTTATGCAAATCTTCTATATCTTTTCACGACTTCATCACCACGACTCGTACAAGCTTGGTACGACTCATACTGAGACTCGTACACTACATCTCTTAAACATTAGCCTTCTGCAACTTTTCATGGCCACCAGTACGACTCTTAGGACCTTCCTACGGCTCGTACTGTGGACTGCAATTTGAGCCTATTTTTCACACTTCAGGCTATCTTTTGCATCTTTTAGCTCCACCACCAATTTATCCTGTAACCAAAGGAAAAGTGCCTTATATCCACATAAATACACCTAAGTCCATGCTATTTTCTTAGTTTTGAGCATCGAAAGTGTTGTTAATCCGCAGCACATTCACACCCTCAACTTAAGACTTTTACATGTCCTCAGGCAAAGAAAAGAAAAACTAAACACAACGCTCAACTAGAAAATAGACTTAAGATACTATCGCCAATAGTCAAACAAAACTTGCGCTTTCTATACAATCTCTACTGACCCTTTCTCATGGAACAACATCAGCTAATGCATTACAAGCAACCTTAAAACATCATAATAAGGGATCAAGACATGTCATCTAGCTATCAACAGGCAATCAAGTCATCACCAATTTTTTTCACACAAACCAATGGTAAAAGCAAACATAATCCATGTAACCTCACACAAATGAAGTCCCCACTCAGATATGAAATTTCAATCATAGCATGGGACTAAGCAAGTAAGGCCCTCACTCTCACAAAGAAGTTAAAAGTATTATGTGTTAGATGCCATAGCCTTGCCCTTATTTTCTCTGCTTTGATTTATCAGATGGTCGAGTTAGGATCACTATAGGACTTGGTATGGCTTGTAATGTCGGCTTAGGATTGGACAGGATAAAGATGGAAGATTTTATAAGTGACTATCCCTTCCTTTCCACTACATACATTGGCTACACCATTCACCTATTTCAACTTTTATTCTTTCATTCCCTTTTCTTCCCTTTTCACCCCTTTTTATGCAGATTTGCATGGGTGTGGTGAGTTTTCAACTTTTTTAGCATTTTCATTTTCTTTTGAGTTTTCTTTTTCAAGATTCTCAGCATTTTCATCTCTTTCTTTTCATATCTCCACACCTCATTTTTGACCATTTCTTTTCTCTATTCTTTTCCATACTCCCGATCCCACCATTTACGCATCCCTACTCTAGCCACACTCAACTAAAAGTTTTGCTTATGTTAAGATTCACAATATCCAAGGAAGGACCTGGGTTAGAATAGGTTCATTGTAAACTAATGGGTACGGTTAATCGGTAAATCAAAGAAACATGGTCTATTAAGGCCCAAACTTGGGATCAAGGAATTCATGCATCTTTTGTAGGGTAATATAGGCTAAAACTGAGCTAAACAAAAATGGCCTATGGTCATATTCTAACCAACCATCCTTAGCCTATGCAAAGACCAACCAGGCAAGTTCTAGATCTTCAACACAATACCTAATTGAATACTATACCTCACTCACACCTGGTACATGAACTATTTTCACCTCACCTGTCTGGTTTATACATATCTTAACAAGAGTATTCATATTAATAAACTAAATGACATCAAAAGATCCATAGAAATCATGCATGTCGTCTCAAATACATAGCTAATGCATCAATAAACAGGGTCAATTATTTTCAAAAACCAAAACTAGTGCATTTTTATTGGATGAGTACTCCTATGTTACTTTCCAATTAAACAAAAATCACAACCTAATGAAAATCCTACACATGATAGTTCTGCTAGATAGCATGCCTGAGGGAAAAGAAACACGGCAAGAAAAACCCTCAGATGAATCGAAAATTCCAAAAATCACAAGTACACCCCCTTCATTTTTCTCAAAGTAAGCTTCGTCCCCGAAGCATAAACTATAAGAACATAGGGAAGAGAATATACCTGTCGCGCACTAGGCTCTCCTGTAATCTTGCGAAGGAGGTACCTCTGCTGTAATAGTGGCGCTAGCGGTGGCCGGCGTGCTCAATAGTGTGTCAATAGGGGGAGTGGTTCCCCCCTTAGTAATTGTGGCCTCTTTGACGCCCTCTGTAACTATCGGGGCTAAATGTGGCTCACTCGAAGGGTCATGACCACTGGCAAGCTTGGGCTGAGCTATGATGGAGCTACCTACTCCTCTAGCTTTCTCATTCAGCTCAGATATATGTGTGTCATGAGTCGGCATGCTCTCTGCTCTGGCCCGCTTGCGCTCTTTTCTCTCCTTCTTCCTCCTCTTTTTCAAAATCTCCTCTCTAAAATCCTCCGTAGCTCTTTTCTTACCCTTCTAAGCAGCTGTAGTCAGCTCCTAATATGCCACCAAATCAATCTCCTCATCAGGCTCGGCATCTAGGTCTAGAAGAGTGGGGGCTGCTATAACTGTTAGTTTTCGAGATGACAACTAACCTACTAGGCTCCGAAGAGCCCCAAACTCCGCACGGAGAATGCTGGTATCTATCTGCTCTGCCATTCTCACATTGAATTTGCTCTCAATATATCTAGGCGGGCATGTAGAGCTTGAGCTGCTGCCTCTATCTCTGACTTGACCCATGGTTTTACATTATCCATCATGGCTTGAATCTTTCGTTGCCAGCTTCTGGAGGAAGTCCTGTGGTACCAAAATATACCTTGCTGGTGTTTGAGTCTACCTTTTTAGGTAGTGGTGCAGATGAGGTGCTAGGAGTTGACTCTAAATAACCGGCGTCTGTAGTCGATGTCTCGCTCTTCTCCTGTGTAATGGAGACATTCACATGTGTGTTCCCTGCTCGCTAAGCTGCTGGAATTGCTATGAGAATCCTTGATCTTATTATCGGGTTCATCTTATCCCGGATAAGGCCTATTTCTGCAATCCTTTAGCCTCCAATCAAATGCTCATCGCCCCCGTGGAACATCTGCCTCCATACATAACCTGAACAAGACTCGGGAATGGGATCATAGTGCTCACTCCCAACTCCCGATCTCGTATCTCATCTGCTATAATCCTCGAGATATTGCTGGGGGTAACGAGACATGAGGCATGCTACCAAAGCTGTCCTGTCAGCACGCAATGTGTTGTCATTCACCGTAGGTGCTAATCGTTGGCACACTAGAGTCCATCAGGATTTTGCTATGAAATTTAGTGAGTTCTTTGTCACCTGCTTTCCACCTATAACCCACTCGGCTTCTTCCTTGTTCTCAGCAATCACTAATGCTAGCCATTGCAGCTGCCTCTATCGCTCTGGCACAAGACATTTGATGTGTTGTGAGTTTACAACACTTTTGATGCTCAAAACTAAGAAAATATCATGAACTTAGGTGTTTTTATATGGATAAAAGGCACTTTTTCTTTGATTACATAAAAATTAAGTGTTGGAGCAAGAATGTGCAAAAGAAGAATGAAAGTGTAGAAAATGAGCTAAAGTCACAATCTCAATACAAGTCGTATGTTGATAATACGAGCCTTACTGAGAACCATGAAAAGTTTCAGATGGCTGGATTGTGAAGAATGCAACCTACGACTCTTAATACAACCCGCACAACACTAGTACGAGCCGTAGCTTGAGTTGTGGAAATATTAAGAAGAATTGCACAAAGGCAAACTCTTTATATGGATGAAACTACGAATTGTGGCAACAAGGTACAAATTGTATCAGGAGTAGTGGTAATCTTAAGTGGATTTTCAATGCTAAGAAGAAATTCAGACAGTACGAGTTGTGGCTGGAAGGTATGAATCGTACCATAACACTCGTGAATAATTTCAGAAAAAAGTTAGAGTTCTTAGAGTCAGATCACGGAAGCAAAGCACGACTCATAGGAAGCATGTACGAGTCGTACCAAGGCCCAACACTTAGATGAATTTCAGCAAGTCAAGGACTTACAGACAGCAGGTATGACCCATACAATCCTGGTACGAGTCGTATGATTAGCCGTGGCTCAGGCGGCACCAGTTATGGAAAATCACCCTGTTAGCTTAGGAAAAAGATTCTTATGTCTGTATACATATCTTTTATGTTTTATTTCAGTAGAGAACAAGAGGGAACATTATAGAGAAGTGAGATAGGCGTGAAAACAATAGAGATTCGAGGGAAAAACACAAAATTGAGTTGATTGACTTGTGATCAACCTTTTCTTGGATTCTTTCTTGATCTTTGTCAAGTGTTCTTGAGGTTTACTGATTTAATCAATGAAGCTTTTCTCTCATCTATGATTTTAAGCATTGAATTATGTGTTTACTGATGAATGCATATCACAACCTTGCAGCTATGAGAGGCTAAAACCTCTATAGCTAGGGTTGTAGGAACCATGGTGGATTAATGAGCTAGGGATAAACAAAAGTGATTCAAAACTAATGCAAAATACTGGTATTGTATTCTCTTCATGCTTAAATGTTTCTAAATCGTGTACAACATTAGGACTTGCCCGAATTCTTTACTTGCTTGAGCCTTGAGAGGTAGAGATTAGTAAAAGAGAACTACAACAAAACCTTAATCTTGATGATCATTGAATTAACTTGAGTTGTGGTCGCAGGATAGTGAAATTTGGAATATATTGATAATGGATAGTTTGAAACTGCTTATGAGACCTGACCCAGTGATTGAGTATAGTCATCCAAAAGGGACGAACCAGTCGTTTGGATGAATCCTAGTTAGAAGTTCTACAAGTAAGCATTGGTATTGATCACGTGTGTATATACCCACAGCAGTTATGAACTCATGGGGAACACAAATCCTCGTTATTCTTCAATCATGACTTACATCATAATTTCAATCATTGTTTTAATTATTTTATTTCTTAAAACCCCCAAATTGGAGTAACTAGCCAACAAGTTCACTTACCGGCATTAGTCTAGATCTTTCATATTCCCTGTGGGTTCGACCCCAACCTCTTTGTTTGGTTCTTTATTGACAATGTCCGTTTCATACTTGAGCAGGAGCTGTGAATTTTAGCATTATCAGCATCAGTATTCCCACTTGGAAGTAGGAAGAGATAAATATGGATTTCCATCATAGGGTTACCTCTTACAAGTGATGTTCCATGATTTTACGGCACTTTCGATGCTTAAAACCAAGGAAATATTCACATTCTGGGTATGTTTATGTAGATATTATGTTTTTGTGTTAAGTGTTGCAGGAACATATGTCCATAGCGGGAAATGGGCAAATGCAAAAAATGGACAAAAATCCAGGCTGCTACCTAGGTCACGAGTTGTCGTCCCAATGCACGACTCGTGCCTGGAGTCGTGGTGAAGAGTAGGAATTTTGTGTAGAAGATCTAGTTTACCTCACGAGTTAAAGGCATGACTCGTTAGATCTCATGATGAGTCATTATGGCAGTTGTGGAGACTAGGAGGAGAATTTCCAAGAATGCCCAGTGAAGACAATGAGAGACATAATGAGTCGTCAGGTGAAGTGACAACTCATCATCAGATACGGTAGGCATCCATCAAGTGCACTAGAGGATATGGAGAGACATGGCCACGAGTGACCTAGCAACTCGTGCCCAGGCCTAACGAGTCATTAGGTGACCCATCACCTGAACTGGACAATTGCCGAGGACGAGTCAAATTTACTAGCCACGACTTGTTGGGAGTGATCTTCGGCAGATTTATATGCCCAAGTGATACTCAAACGTATTATTTCTGCCTTGTTTGTGTGCAATATGTATATATTCTCATGAAGTTGGTAATAAAATGTGAATTTATACTAACCAGCATGATTAGCATTTGTTTTGCAGGTAAATATGATTTTTAGGAGCTAAAATGCGTGTTGGAACAATATCGGAGTTGGACTCGGATGCGAGCGTGGAAAAGACATTGGAATGCACAAAGTATAGGGGCTCCACGATGGAGTCGTGCCATGCTACCATCGCGGAGGCACACTGCCTGGAGAGGAAATTAAATGGCAAATTCCAGTGTGGCCTCGCGACAGCTCCGTGGCACGGAGATAGGCCTCCGCGTTGGCCTCCGTGCCACGTTGAAGCTATTTTACCGAACCCTGGATTTCCAGTGAAGGTCCGCGTCCACGCCGTGTCACGGAGGCAGTGCTCTGCGTTGGCCTCCGTGACACGTTGCTTGTTATTTCGGGAAAAATTTCCCACTAGTATAAATAGCACACTTAGGTTTATTTTAATCAGTTTAGACTTGGTGGAGCTAGGACGTGGGTTAGAAGCAGTTGAGGGACGAAAAAGCTAAGGGATTTCTTCTCTTCCTTTCTTCTTTCTTTCAATTGTATGTATGATTTACACTTGTTTTAGGATGATCAATCCACAAATGAGTGGCTAATTCTCTTCCTTGCTGAGGTTATGAACATTTGTGATGAATTTTGATTATTAATTTTATGGTTTTCTTCTTCTTCTTCTATGTTGTTCTAGTAATTCTTGTTTCTACTGCATTAGTGTGTGGCCGACATTAATGTACATCTAAAAAGTCCAATTCCACTCGAGAGAGCAAGAAATTGGAAAGTTGTGAATTAATAGGGTATTGTTCTTAACTTGATTTGGGAAAATTGGGTTTTGATGTGCTTTCCTGATAGAAATATACTTGAAAGCCGTATTAGTCAGTTTAGGAACCGGAATTGTATTGCTAGGTCATAAATTGCATTTGATCACAGAAATGTAGATGGATGGTTTATGATTCTAAAGTGAAATTAAATACGAGAGTTTTAATTTCTAGGCTACTGTTCTTGGCTAGCAACATGAAGAGAAGATTAACCAAATTTTGATTATCGTCAAATTCATTACTTGTTCTTAACCTTGGAATGCTCATATCCATAGTTTAAATTCACAGTAAATAATTGATAATAGTTTTAGTATTTATATATATTTTATAACCAAAAACTTATTTAACTATTGGTTACGCTGTTGTTAGCATAATTAGAAGTAAGATAAGAATATAGTGTACATAGGCAATTTTACTTATCCTGAGTCTCCTTGGATCGATACTTGGCTTACTTAGCCACTTTATTACTTGTTTGACCACGTGCACTGGCGTGTCGGTTTTTACACCTATACCGAACCAGCCGGACAAGTTTTTGGCGCCGTTGCCGGGGAGACTAGGCAATTGGTGAAATTGTGATAAGTGTGGATTTACTGTATTGTTGTTTTATTTTCTTAAGTGTTAACAACTTGGTCTTAGCCTGTATTTTGCAGACTTGATTTCTGTGAACACTGGCAAGGGACAAAGAGCTGGTGGAATCTTACTTAGAGCCTGAACGTGAATTTCATAGTCAACGTAGAGAAGCTCTACAAAAGAAGCTGCAGTTGCTCAGACAATCTATTATGGAGCAACAAAATCCACCAGTTGTGCGGGCAGTGTTAGTGCCCGATGAAGCAGCAGCAAGGCCGGTTCGTGAGGTGGCAATCCCACACGCCAACAATGTACATTCTAGTATCCGCAAACCAGAGCCTGGAGGGAGGTTTGAATTAAAGCAGAATATGGTGCAACTCTTGCACACAAGCGGGCAATTTACTGGTCTCCCTCATGAAGACCCACAACAACATCTCCAAAACTTTTTGGAGATAAGTGACACTTATATACCCGCTGGAGTGTCACCTGATTATGTTCGGCTCACCTTATTTCTGTTTACTTGGTGAATCCAAGAGGTGGTTAAAAGCTGAACCACCCAATTCTATATCAACGTGGGATGATCTTGCACGGAAGTTTTTGATTAGATTTTTCCCTTCTGGTAAAACAGCCAGACTTAGAAGTCAAATTCTAAGTTTTAAACAGAGGGAGGGAGAAAATCTATATCAAGCCTGGGAAAGATTTAAATCCATGTTGCGGGACTGTCCTCATCATCATCAGTCCAACGAGGTGTTGGTACACACATTTATTGAGGGTTTGGAACCCCATACTAAAATTCTGTTAGACTCAGCAGCTGGAGGGCAAGCGCTGGAAAAGACCTATGAGGAGCTGTACACTTTGCTCAACCGAATTTCACAGGGCAATCCAGAATAGAATGCAGATTCATCAAGAGGTGGAGCAAGGAAAGCAGCAGGAGTGCTTGAAGTGGATGGATTTACAGCTATCGCTGCACAGATAGCTGCCTTGCAAAATCAGTTAAATAATCACTTCAGCAATATGAACTTGAACCATCCTTCAGCTTCAGTCAATGCGGTCCAACAGGTGTGGTGTGAAGTGTGTGGTAGTAGTGAGCATTCAGCTGAGTGCTGTGGTGCAAATCCTGATTCTGTTAACTTTGTGGGCAATGCACAAAGAAATCAGCAGCAGTTTGGGAGTGGCTACAACTCAAATTGGAGGAACCATCCAAATTTTTCGTGGGGTAGCAACAACCAACAAGGACAAAGTTATGGTCAGGGTATGCATAGAAATCAAGGAGGGCAACAAAGCTATCAAGCTCAATTCAGAAATCACAATGCCCCTCCTCCACCACCATCACCTACCATTGAGGAGATGTTCAAAACCATGATCGCTAATCAGGCACAATTGCAGGCTGACTATGTTAAATTGGCAGCCGAAGTGAAGAATAATCAGTTGGCGACCAAGGCTCTTGAATATCAGTTTGGGCAATTTGCTAGTGCCCAAAATACAAGACCCAGAGGAGGATTGCCTAGCGACACGGATCCTAATCCGAAGCAGGTGAATGAAGTGACCACGAGGAGTGGTTTACAGTTGAAGGAGGTGGAACCGGAAAGACCGCCTCAAAAGTCAGGAGCAGCAGGAGTTTAGGAGGAACAAAGTTCTGATAGGGGGAAGACCAAAGAAGCAGAAGAAGAAAGACCTCCACCCCCGTTCCCTCAACGACTCAAGAAACACAAGGAGGAGGCGTGTTTCAAGAAATTTATGGAGGTGCTTAAACAGGTACATGTTAATTTACCTCTCGTTGATGTCTTGCAGGGAGTGCCCAAATATGCAAAATATATTAAAGACATCGTGGTTAACAAAAGTCGCTTGACTGAGTATGCCACGGTAGCTTTGACGGAGGAATGCACTTCCCGGATTCAAAACAGACTGCCCACGAAACTGAAAGACCCTGGAAGTTTTACTATCCAGCTTACTATTGGGCAGAGTATCCAAGCTCGTGGATTATGCGACTTGGGAGCAAGCATAAATCTGATGCCATCTTCGGTATTCAGAAAGTTAGGTCTAGGGAGTCCTAGACCTACAACTGTAATCTTGCAATTAGCAGATAGATCCTTAGCTAAGCCGGATGGCATTGTTGAGGATGTTCTAGTGCAAGTGGGCTCCCTTATTTTTCCGGTCGATTTTATTGTTCTGGACTTTGAACCAGATGCTGAAGTCCCATTTATTTTGGGACGACCCTTTTTGGCAACTGAAAAAGCATTAATTGACGTAGCTGCGGGTCAACTTACAATGCGAGCACATGACAAGGTAGAGGTATTTGACGTGTTAAAAGCCATGAAGCTGCCAGCTATAAATGAGGAGCTTTCGGAAATTAGTGTGGTTGAACATGGAGAAATTAGGCAGGTTGTTGAATCTCAAGACCCATTGGAAAGAGCGTTGACGCATTCTGATCCTTTTGGGGATAGAGAAGCTTGTGGAATGGTCCAATTGTTGAATGGAGCACCTAATCATCCGAGGAGACAGGAATTTCAGTCATTGATGAGATCACTAGAGCCGTTGCCGAAACCGTCTGTTGAGGAGGCACCGAAATTGGAGCTGAAAGAATTGCCTCCCCATCTAAAATATATCTTTTTGGGGGAGGGAGAGACGTTACCAGTTATCATCTCTGCAGACTTAACGGAGGCACAGGAAAAGGCAGCATTGGGTGTCCTCAGAAAGAGGAAGAAAGCAATGGGTTGGCAAATGTCTGACATTCAGGGTATCAATCCAGCTTTCTGCACACATAGGATATTCATGGAGATAGGAGCCAAACCAACCGTTCAGCCGCAACGGAGACTTAATCCAGCAATGAAGGAGGTGGTAAGGAAAGAAATAATCAAGTGGATTGATGCAGGTGTGGTCTATCCAATTTCAGACAGTGAGTGGGTCAGCCCCGTTCAATATGTTCCTAAGAAAGGGGGTATGACTATAATCACCAACGAAAAAAATGAGTTAATCCCTACTCGAACTGTCACAGGCTGGCGGATTTGTATGGACTACAGAAAGCTAAATGAAGCCACGAGGAAAGATCATTACCCCATCCCTTTTATTGATCAAATACTTGATAGGTTGGCAGGACAGGAGTATTATTGCTTTCTTGATGGGTACTCAGGCTATAACCAAATAGCCATAGCTCCTGAGGATCAACAGAAGACGACTTTCACCTATCCTTATGGGACATATGCTTTCAGGCGGATGCCGTTTGGGTTATGCAACGCACCCGCCACATTCCAGCGATGCATGATGGCTATTTTCCATGACATGGTTGAGGATTTTGTTGAGGTATTTACGGATGATTTTTCTGTTTTCGGTAATTCGTTTGCTACTTGTTTGCAGAATCTTGACAGGGTGCTGGCTCGATGTGAAGAATCCAACCTTGTGTTAAACTGGGAGAAATACCACTTCTTAGTGAAGGAGGGGATTGTCCTGGGCCACAAAGTGTCTAAAAAGGGGTTGGAAGTCGATCGTGCTAAGATTGAGGTCATTGAAAAATTGCCACCACCAGTGTCAGTGAAAGGTGTACGTAGCTTTCTGGGGCATGCAGGATTCTACAAACGGTTCATCAAAAACTTTTCCAACATTTCTAGACCACTATGCAGACTGCTAGAAAAGGAGGTAAAGTTTGAGTTGAACGATGAATGTGTTACAGCATTTGAAAAATTGAAGCAGAAATTGATAGAAGCACCTATACTTACTTCTCCTGATTGGGAACAACCATTTGAGCTGATGTGTGATGCCAGTGATGTGGCTGTGGGAGCCGTATTGGGACAAAGAAAAAATAGAGTTTTTCATTCTATTTATTATGCAAGCAAGACACTGAATACGGCTCAGAGCAATTACACAGTCACAGAAAAGGAAATGCTAGCTCTGGTATTTGCATTTGATAAATTCAGGTCCTATTTGGTGGGTTCGAAAGTTGTGGTGTACACTGATCATGCAGCTATTCGATACCTATTCAACAAGAAGGATGCTAAGCCCAGATTGATTAGATGGATCTTATTGTTACAGGAGTTTGACCTTGAGATTAGAGACAGAAAGGGGAGTGAGAACCAAGTAGCAGATCACCTATCACGACTGGAAAGTCGGTCACATGTGATGGAAAGTGATGACATAAATGAAGACTTCCCAGATGAGCAACTCTTGGCAGTGGGGGAAGCTGAAGTTCCCTGGTATGCTGACATAGTCAACTTGCTAGTGAGCGGAGTTTACCCACCTGAAATAACAGACCAGCAAAGAAGGGAACTGAGGCATGACAGCCGGCATTATGTATGGGATGAGCCATATTTGTTCAAGCAGGGACCAGACCAGGTGATGAGAAGATGCATCCCAGAGAGTCAGATAGCAGAAGTGTTAAGGGGCTGCCATTCTTCATTGTATGGAGGGCATCACGGAGGTGAGAGAACAGCACACAAGGTTCTTCAGTCAGGTTTCTTTTGGCCAACACTGTTCAGAGACTCTATGGCGTATGTCAAAATGTGTGATAGATGTCAGCGGACAGGATCGATTGGCAGAAGACAAGAGATGCCTTTGCAGAACATACTGGAAGTTGAGCCCTTTGATGTATGGGGCATTGATTTCATGGGTCCATTCCCACCATCATTTGGAAATCGTTACATCTTGGTGGCTATAGATTATGTATCTAAATGGGTGGAAGCAATAGCTTGCCCCAGAAATGACAACAAGGTAGTAACGAAGTTTGTGAAAAAACACATCTTCACAAGGTTTGGGACACCCCGAGCAATTATCAGTGACGGAGGGGCTCATTTTGTCAATGCAAGTTTCAAGAAATTACTAGCCAAGTATGGGGTGCGCCATAAAGTGGCAACAGCATATCACCCACAAACTAGTGGGCAAGTAGAGGTGTCAAATAGGGAGGTGAAGCAGATTCTTCAGAAAATGGTGAACACACAACGGAATGATTGGTCTAGCAAACTCGATGATGCGTTGTGGGCCTACCAAACTGCTTATAAGACACCGATTGGAACGTCACCATACCGATTGGTCTACGGCAAAGCATGTCATCTCCCGGTAGAACTTGAGCACCGAGCTTTCGGGGCTGTCAGAAAGCTAAATATGGACTCAGAGCTGGCGGGCAAAAAGAGACTGATGCAGCTCAGCGAACTTGATGAATTTCGCTAGCATGCCTATGAGAGTGCAAAGTACTATAAGGAAAGAACCAAAAGATGGCATGATAAGCATGTGGTGCATCGCATTTTCGAACCCGGACAGAAAGTTTTGCTTTTTAATTCAAGATTGAAATTGTTTCCTGGTAAGCTGAGGTCTAAATGGTCTGGACCATTTGAAGTGGTAAGAATGACCCCTCACGGGGCGGTAGAACTGTGGCAAGAGGATAGGAGTGCTACGTTCCTGGTAAATGGGCAGAGATGCAAGCACTACTGGGGGGAGGACAATGATCGTGACAAATCGTCCATCACCCTAGTAGATAATTGAGCATAAAGGACGTCGAGCCGCGACGGTAAACCAGGCGCTGCACGGGAGGCAACCCGTGAAAAATATTTTCTTTCTTTTTTTTTTTAGTGTAAATAATTTTTATTTTTATTTTTCTTTTCTTGATTTGGTATATATTTTTGTTTTAGTTAATATTTTTCATTTTAGTTAGGGAAATCTATTAATCTAACCAATTTTGTTTAGTGAGGTGATTTTTCAGGTCTAACAGAGAAAAATATACATGGAATCGGGAAGGAAAAGGCAAGGTATGAAAAAATAATTTAATTGAAGAAACAGTGCACTGGCGCGTTGGCTCCGTGTCACGGAGGAAGGGCTCCGCGTCACCCTCCGTGACACGTTGAAGGCAAAATCCGGATTTTTAAAATTTCCACTAAGCCAACGCGTTGTCTCCGTGTCACGGAGGAAGGGCTCCGCGTTACCCTCCGTGACACGTTGCCCTATATTTGGTGCCGGGTCACACCGGGTTGCCGGGTGACCCGCGTGTTTTTCTTTAATTAAACCCCGATTTTCGCCCAATTTTTTCCCATTCCTTCTCCTTTCCGTGACCAAACACCCAAATCCCCCTCCCCAACCAACGTGCCACGCTACTAGGCAAAGAAATCATCAAGTTTCTTCGGTTCTTCAACTCAAAGGTATGTTTTCCTCGTTTCTCTCAAATTTTTGGCGATTTTAGTCGAATTTGGGCATGTGAGGTGAGATATATCACCCTAAGTAGAAATTTAACATGATGTTGAGTTATTTGTGATTGATATATGTTCGGATTGTTGTAATTAGCATTTGAACTTGTAGATTATCTAAATAATTCGAATTTGATTGTAAAATTGTATTCTAGGGCATGGATTGTTGAAATTGAATTGGGTTATTTGATAAGTTGATGAATTAGATGCCGGGGTGTGGTTGTAAATTGAGCTAAGTCGTGTAAATATTGTGTGAATGTTAACAGACGACGAATTCTCGAATTGTTGGGGAAAATGCGAAAATTGTGCAAATTGGTTTGATTATTTGGATACGATTGTATATAGAATGTTTTGTCTTTGTTTTTTTATTTATTGTTTTTGTTGCTAAGTGCGATGGTTGAATTGTTAGCGATTGTAGGATTGGGATTAGCTGTATGAAGTCTGAGTAGTACGCTAACCGTTATGCTGTTGAAATTTTTTTGTGAACGCACTAAGCATAAATTGTATAGTTGTTGTCTTTGGTGTACATAGAGTTATCCTTGCCGTAGTTCGTAAAAGTAGCTAAGGACTAAGTGTGGGGTAAACGTTGTGTAACCCAACCTTAGCCGAACATGTTTATAGCTTGACATTATGCTTGTTCATGTATATTGACAGGTACAATGGCGAGTAGGCAGGATAAGGGCAAAGGTGCTTCTACTTCAGGCACCGGAAGAAAAAGAATGAGATTAGGCACCGCAGTCCCAGCTGCACCAGCTGTTCCGCGCGGCCAACGCCGCCAATACGGAACAAGGTAGGTAACCGAGGAAGGGAAGAAGTGGTATGCTAAGCATAAGGAAAGCAAATACTTCCCGGAGGAACATATTGCACGGGAACCACTAGCACAGGAGTTCCCTCGTATTGTGCAGAGGATTGAAGCAGCTGGGCTCAGCTTTATATTCCAGGAGCCCAAGGAGTGCAACCTACATTTAGTTCGGGAGTTCTACGCAAATTGGAACCCGGCCATCAGAAGCCACACAATAAAAATCAGAGGGCAGATTGTCACTCTGGAACCCCAGCAATTTAATGCCATCGTTGGAGCGCGGGACACAGACGCCCACGTTCTCCGCCAGCTAAACATCACCCCACCGTACACCGACATCAGACGTACATTGTGTGGGGCTCAATCCACAGCCCGATGGAGCAGACATAAGGAGAGGAGTTACCACCAGACTCTGCCTTATTCGCAGATGAACAGGGAGGCCAGAATATGGCTGAAAATAGTGTGTTCGTGCTTGATCCCAGGGGTTCACATGACGGATGTGACCCGGGACCGTGTCTGCTTGGTGTATGCCCTTATGAAAGGGCTGGAGATTAATGTTGGGGCGGTCATTATATCCGCCATGAAAAGAGTCAGACTACACCAGGGCCACAGATACGGGTTCGGCGGACTCATCACCACCTTCCTCCGAGGCCTCGATGTCGAGGAAGAGGCTTTGAATTACATCCCGCAGTTGGAGCGGAGGGCCCTCGATGTGACAAAAACTAAGGCCCCTGACACTACACACAGGCCAGTGCTGACACTGGGCGAGCGACATGCTCGTGACGATCAGTACATGGCACGTATGTTCGGCATGCAAATGCTTCAGCTACGGATTGGTGGGAGACCATCCACCGAGGAAGAATTATGGCAGTTGGAGCTGGATTTCCCATTTGGCGAGAACGCCAGAGCTTTATGCCGGGTGGGACCAGCCTTCGTGGAGCCTACTGATGACGATGTCCCTACTGACGAGGAGACACGTCGGGAGGACTCCGATGTGGAGTCCGATGACGACGATGGAGCTGACTTAGACATGGGCGACGAGGCAGCAGCACTGGATGAAGAAGTCGAATATTTCGACTGAGCAGGGAGTTCCACCACCCGAAATTTTGTGCTTTGTATTTTTGTGAACACTGGGGACAGTGTTCGATTTAAGTGTGGGGTGGGGAGTAGATAGGTGCTGGGACTTAGGCTCTAATCTGCTGTATGCTTTTTCCTTGGTTTGTATGTATGTTTGTATTTCCCTGTTGTGAACTGATTTGTGTTGTAGTTGTATATTTTTTGTGGTTAATGATGTGTGTTGTGAAAAGTTGTGGTTGCCAAGGTAAAAATTTTGTGTATGCTATAAATAGTTTGTAAATATTTCTGTATATCGAAATGATCGATATTTTTTTCAAAATTTTTGCGAAAATATTTTGCACTTATCAAAATCTTTTGTAAATATTTTTCTATCGAAATGATCGATGTGTTGCAAAATTTTTCGATTTTTATTTTGGGTTTCTCGGAGTTTGTTTTCGGTTCTTTTATCGAGAATAGTCCCATTGAACCGATGTCATAGTTAGTGACCGTTCCCTAGGATGGATGGATGACGACCGTCTTAAGGGAAATGTAGTCGGTAGGAGTAGGATTTTTAATTTATTTTCAGTTTTTCTTTGGTGGATTGCATCAATGAACCTGTAGTTGCTTTATGGTTGCGAAATTTCGTTGCGTGTTGTAACTGATGTTCAAAATGTGAAAGTGATTCGTTTGAAAGCATGCAATTTTTTAAATATGTTGAGTTATCTAGGCTGTAGAATTTGATTCGGTATGATTGAGGCTTAATTTGAATTCATGCAATTGGCTAATTAAAGAGTCTGTGAATGCATCTTGATTCGAGCATGTGTATGTAGTGTGAAGTGAGGTATTGTTATTCCATGCTATTGTGAAGTGTCTAGAACTTGCCTGGTGTGTGTATGAAACGAAATGAAGGAGGTGTAGTGTTGGAAAGGATGTAGGCATTTCTTTGTTTAACCGAGAGTTTCTATTTTTTTTCTTTCTTGTAATACTCTACCTTCTTATACGTTTGTATACCCTAGTCAGCCCGTTGAGCCTTTAGCCGATTTGTTCTTTCTTTTGTCCAAAAATGTATAAACTAAGCTTTATTCCTTCTTTTCATTAGTCGTAAAGTCTATACAAAACTCTTAAGCGCTTAAGAAGAACAGAAATTTTTTCCCAAAGTGTCAAAGAGTAAGAAGAGTGAAAAGAAAAAGAAAAGCAAAGTGAGGAAAGAAAAGATGAGGTTGAAGAGGCACTTGTTATAATTAAATGATATTGAGGGTACATGAAAACCCTTTGTATTGTGCCAAGTATGTTTGATGAAATGGGCCATACGAAAGGAAACCAGCATGAGTGGATGAAAAAGAGAAAAAAAAGAGAAAAAAAAAACAATATCCATGAGTCGATGGGAATGTGTTGAAAAGGCGCTTAAGGATGCTAGTGACTAGTATTGGCTAATCCAATATACATACTAGTTCCATAGCTTCCATTACAACCCATTAAAGTCCTACGTGATCTTACATTGCATTTCTTTATATTAGTGGAGTAATACACTAAGGGCAAGCCTATGGGTCATGACATGATGCATGTGAATTCTTTTGGGAGAGAGAGTGAAATTAATTTCTACATGCCCCTACTTGAATGTTTGTGTGTTGCATGAACAAAAAGGGGAAGATTCTCTTGAGTTGTGAGGGCACATGCTTGATGAAAGATTGATTTTCGTGTCGGATATCTTGATTAGCTGATTTGCATGAGTTTGCCGATATCGAGAGTCGATTCTTAAAGTCTAGGAAGTCTTGATGTATGAAAGGTCATTTGCATTGTAAGACCATGCATGTTTTCTTGAAGATTTGCAAAAATTGAATAATCGGTATGACCGTAGTGTAAATTGTCGCACCATAGTGACAAAGGTTGGGATGTAATTTGCATGAGTTGTGTATGTGTAGTTCGAGGACGAACAAGGATTTAAGTGTGGGGTAAGTGATCTTGGGCAGATTTATATGCCCAAGTGATACTCAAACGTATTATTTTCGCCTTGTTTGTGTGCAATATGTATATATTCTCATGAAGTTGGTAATAAAATGTGAATTTATACTAACCAACATGATTAGCATTTGTTTTGCAGGTAAATATGATTTTTAGGAGCTAAAATGCGTGTTGGAACAATATCGGAGTTGGACTCGGATGCGAGCTTGGAAAAACCTTTGGAATGCACAAAGTATAGGGGCTCCGCGATGGAGCCGTGCCACGCTATCATCGCGGAGGCACACTGCCTGGAGAGGAAATTAAATGGCAAATTCCAGTGTGGCCTCGCGACAGCTCCGTGGCACGGAGATAGGCCTCCGCGTTGGCCTCCGTGCCACGTTGAAGCTATTTTACCGGACCCTGGATTTCCAGTGAAGGTCCGCGTCCACGCCGTGTCACGGAGGCAGTGCTCTGCGTTGGCCTCCGTGACATGTTGCTTGTTATTCCGGGAAACATTTCCCACTAGTATAAATAGCACACTTAGGTTTATTTTAATCAGTTCAGACTTGGTGGAGCTAGGACGTGGGTTAGAAGCAGTTGAGGGACGAAAAAGCTAAGGGATTTCTTCTCTTCCTTTCTTCTTTCTTTCAATTGTATGTATGATTTACACTTGTTTTAGGATGATCAATCCACAAATGAGTGGCTAATTCTCTTCCTTGCTGAGGTTATGAACATTTGTGATGAATTTTGATTATTAATTTTATGGTTTTCTTCTTCTTCTTCTATGTTGTTCTATTAATTCTTGTTTCTACTGCATTAGTGTGTGGCCGACATTAATGTACATCTAAAAAGTCCAATTTCACTCGAGTGAGCAAGAAATTGGAAAGTTGTGAATTAATAGGGTATTGTTCTTAACTTGATTTGGGAAAATTGGGTTTTGATGTGCTTTCCTGATAGAAATATACTTGAAAGCCGTATTAGTCAGTTTAGGAACCGGAATTGTATTGCTAGGTCATAAATTGCATTTGATCACAGAAATGTAGACGGATGGTTTATGATTCTAAAGTGAAATTAAATACGAGAGTTTTAATTTCTAGGCTACTGTTCTTGGCTAGCAACATGAAGAGAAGATTAACCAAATTTTGATTATCGTCAAATTCATTACTTGTTCTTAACCTTGGCATGCTCATATCCATAGTTTAAATTCACAGTAAATAATTGTTAATAGTTTTAGTATATATATATTTTATAACCAAAAACTTATTTAACTGTTGGTTATGCTGTTGTTAGCATAATTAGAAGTAAGATAAGAATATAGTGTACTTAGGCAATTTTACTTATCCCGAGTCTCCTTGGATCGATACTTGGCTTACTTAGCCACTTTATTACTTGTTTGACCACGTGCACTTGCGTGTCGGTTTTTACACCTATACCGAACCAGCCGGACAGGGAGACCCAAAGAGTCGTTACTTGGCCTGTACCACTGCTGACCTGGATTCTGGTTTTAGTTAGGAAAAGATTTTTTTGGGGCTATAAATACAATATTTAGGTTTATTTTTCAAGTACAGTTTATTTTACAACTTTTCACGAAATTTTTTGTGTTGCGAACAATCATTCTTAGTTCAAGAAACAAAGTTTGTAATTTTGTTCTTGATTTTGAGAATTAAACAACATTGGAGTTTTGTTCATTGATTTTGGAGTTTTATTCTATTCACGTGGTTTTCTTCTACAAATCTTTGTAAGTTACAATTATGATTTATTCTTTATTTTGTGATTGTGATCATTCAAATATGAGAAGCTAAACCCATAACTAGGGTTGTGGGAACCATGATGAATTAACACACATAGGTAAAATTACTTAGTGATTCTTGAACGAGATTTATGCATGTATTGTTTTTTTCCTTCATTTTAATTATTTCTTAATGATTGCAAATATTGGAACTGGCCTTATTCTTACTTACCAGATCAAGGGGGTGATGAATGGGAAAAGGGATCAACAACGGAGATTTGAGGCTATCAACCCTCCTCTAATAGCTTGAACTTGTCAAGGAATAGCTAATCTTATATTAAGGGTAATGGTTAATTAGGCATACACCCGTATATGCACCAAGTTGTGTAGTGATAATCATCTAGATAGAGGACCAACCATTTAGGTGAATTTAACTTACCAATATTGGATGCTAAATACTGGAATATATCACTAGTGTAAAAGCCTTGTGGTTATAAAGTCATGGGAAACCCAATCCCAGTCACTTTATTGATTGAATACAACTAAAATTGATTTAAGCATCTACTAGTCTTTACTCTTGTTTATTATTTTGTGTTTCAATTCCCTCCCCCCCCCCCCCAAGGAAATAAGTAAGCCAATAGTATTAGTGAATCACATTAACTCAAGTTCTTTTCATATTCCCTGTGGGATTGACCCCAACCTTTGTTGGGTTCTATATTTGACATCAGCCACTTTATATCTCATTTATGAGGTGTAATTTGGGCGACATCAAAATTTGGCGCCGTTGTCGGGGAATGCGGCTAAGTCTTTTGTTAATTGTGTTTGATTTACTATTGGTCCTTATTTCCTTTTTATTTTTCTTTTTTTGTTTTTGTTCTTAACAGGTCTTAGGTACGTGCATGCCCAGTAGTAGGAACCAAGGAAATTCCCTGGTTCAAATTGATATTGAACTTGAACAAACACTATGAAATCTGAGGAGAATGGCCAACTTACAAGAGCTAGAGACAGTGGACCAAGCTACAGCCAGAATGTTGGCTGAGGAACAAGCTCAAGCAAGAGATCAAGAGTTAGCAAGGGTTTCTGAAGAGCAACACCTAGCTACCGAAGCAGAGCGAGCTAGAAGGAACAGAGGTACAGATTAGCAGAGGCACCGGTATTTCGATTAGGATGATGATGCTGATATTGACGAAGTCGGTGCCACTGGAGCTATTGTCCCTCCCCCTTTGCCGGTTGGGGTGAAGTTTGATATTACCAGAGCTACGATCCAACTGCTCAACATGAAGGGGATATTTGCGGGTCATGCAACTAATGATGCACATACTCACTTGACTAAATTCGTGGGTATCTGCAGAGAATATTAACAATGGGGAGTGAGTCAAGATGCAAAATGGCTGAGGTTATTTTCCTTTTCATTAGGGAGTGAGGCAACACTCTGGTTGGCAGAACTGCATAACAATTCTATCACTACATGGAGGGAGTTGAAAAGAGCTTTTCTTAAAAGATTTTCTCACCTTCCAGAGCTTTCCAGTTGAAAGATGAGATATACAACTTCAGGAAGTTAAGTTCTGAGGCACTTCATGAGACATGGTTGAGTTTTAACAAAAAGCTCAAAAAGGTGCCCAACCACAGGATCCCAGATAATACATATTGGAGATCTTTTATAGGTCTCTAAATACTAACACCAAGGCAGTGGCTGATACCGTGTCTGGCGGAATATTTATGAGTCACACCTATGCTAAGGCTACTGAGGTACTTGACAGAATCACTAAAATAAACCGTGCATGGCACACAAGAGAGTCAGAGACTCTGACTGGTACTTATGCGGTAGATATGTCTGCAGAATAGAGATGGAAGAATGAAGAGCGACATCAGGATATTGCTGAAATAAAGACCACAATGGGGCTGCTTTCTAAGAATAAGATGGGAGCCGGAGCTGAAAAGGTAAATGTTGTGAGTTCTTAGGGAAAGGCCCCGAGGATTGATGGAGGCGAATCAGAATCTGAGGAGGAAGGTAATTATCTAAATGATGAAGGGGCGGTTTTCTGGACTAACTGATCTTGGAAAGAATTTCATGCCCAAGTGATACTCAAATACTTCATTTCTACTTGTTTATCTATTGTTATGTGTACATTGTCATGTGATTCTTAGGTAAATGTGAATTTATACTAACCAACATGATTAGTGTTGTTTTGCAGTTAGAAGGAATTTTTGGAAGCTAATCTACAAGTTGGTGAAGTGCGGGAATGGATTCGGAAGCAAGAAGTGGAAGTTGACAAGGGAAGTTGGCAAAAATAGGGGCTCTGCAATGGCTCCGTGTGACGCTACCATCGCGGAGGCATTCTACCTGGGAGGAATAAATTGTGTCAAATTCCAGTGGAGGTGCGCGTTACCTCTATGGCACAGAGGCAGTGCTCCGCGATGCACTCCGTGTCATGTTGAGTGTGATTACCTGGAACCTCAAGTTCCAGTGAAGGTGCGCAATAACACCGTGGCACGGAGGCAGTGCTCCACCATACACTCCGCGCCACGTGGCTTGTTATTCCTGGAAAAATTTCCACTAGTATAAATAGCACACTTAGGTTTTATTTTAAACATTCTGACATTTTGGGAGCAAGAACGTGGTTAGCAGGCAGTTGAGAGGATGAAATTCTAAGGTTAATTCTCTTCCTTTTTCTCTTTAATTTCAATTGCTTGTATGAATTATACTTGTTTGAAGATGTTTAATCCACAAATGAGTGGCTAATTCACCTCTTGCTGAGGTTAAGGATAATTGTAGAGGAATGTAATTATTAATCATTTCAGCTTTCATCTTTTCTATAATGGTTGTTCTATCAATTCTTGTTTTTACTACATTAATGTTTGGCCAATGTTAATGTATATCATAGAAATCCAATTTTGATTCTGAAAAGGAAAGTAATTGGACAGATGTGAATTGGTAGGATATGATCTTTTCTTAGTTGAGAAAATTTAGAAAAGATATACATTCAGAATAGAAATATATCTGAAAGTCGTATTAGTCATTTATGGAATTTGTTATGTATGGCTAGATCATCGGGTTCTTATATCACAGAAATGTAGAATAAAGGTATCATGATTCTTTAATACGATAGGAGTCGAAAGTCCAATCCATAGGAGATTAATTCCTGACTAGCAACCGAAGAGAAGATTGGCTGATTTGAATTAAGAAATTACATCCCTGCATGCTTGCCTTAACCTCAGCTTCTTCATTGCTATTGTTCAGACTTTAAATTACAATCTTTACTTAGGTTCTTATTAACTATTAATATCGACTCATAAAACAGTATTTGTTTGGTTGCCCACATTCATAGAGATATCATTCACTAACACTTAGGTTAATTACTACCGTAGTTCAGTCCCTGTGGGATCGATACTTGGCTTGAAATAAAGCCACTTTACTACTTGTACAACCACGTGCACTTGCGTGTAGTTTGGCTCGAACAAGGTTTTGGCGCCGTTGCCGGGGACTGGCAATTGGTAAATTAAGTTTCTTAGTGTTAGTTTACAAATTCAACATAAGTGTTGACAACTTGATCTTAGCCTTTCTCTTGTAGTACTGAATTTTTCTGAACGCTGGCAAGTGACAAGGAGTTGGTGGATTCATTTATAGAGCCAGAGAGACAATTTCATCGCCAAAGAAGGGAAGCTCTAGAGAAGAAGCTGCAGTTGCTAAGACAGGCAATTCTGGAGCAGCAACAGAATCCACCGCTTGTAAGGGCAGTTTTAGTGCCCGGAGAGATGGCAGCAAGACCGGTCCGCAAAGTAGCAATCCCACATGCAAATAATGTGACATCCTGTATTCGCAGACCAAAGCCAGGAGGGCGGTTCGAGCTTAAGCAGAATATGGTGCAGTTGTTGCACACCAGCGGGCAATTTACAGGTCTCCCTCATGAAGATCCATAACAACATCTCCAAAACTTCTTGGAGATAAGTGACACCTACATCCCTGCTGGAGTATCATCTGACTATGTGAGGCTTACATTATTCCCGTTCTCACTGTTGGGGGAAGCAAAGAGGGGGTTGAAAGCTGAATCACCTAATTCTATCACTACTTGGGATGATCTCGCAAAGAAGTTTTTGATACGATTCTTTCCATCTAGGAAGACAGCCAGACTTAGAAGTCAGATTCTAAGTTTCAAATAGAGAGAGGGTGAGAATTTCTATCAGGCTTGGGAGAGGCTCAAGTCAATGTTAAGGGATTGTCCTCATCATCACCAGTCTAATGATGTATTGGTGCATACATTCATTGAGGGTTTGGAACCACATACTAAGATTTTGTTAGATTCAACAGCTGGTGGGCAGGCATTGGAGAAGACTTATGAGGAGCTTTACACTTTGTTAAACCGTATTTCACAGGGAAATCTAGAATGGAATGCGGATTCAACTCGAGGAGGAACAAGGAAAGCTGTAGGAGTCTTTGAGGTGGATGGTTTTACAGCTATTGCTGCACAGATAGCTGCGTTGCAAAACCAACTCAATACCCACTTCAGCAGTATGAGCTTGAGTCAGGCACAAGCCCCAGTCAATGCAGTTCATCAGGTATGGTGTGAAGTATGTGGGAGTAGTGAACACTCAGCTGAGTGTTGTGGTGTCAATCCAGACTTGATAAATTTTGTTGGGAACGTCCAGAGGAACAATAATCAACAGTATGGCAACAGTTACAGCCCAAATTGGAGGAATCATCCGAATTTTTCTTGGGGGAGTAATAGTCATCAAGGACAGGGTTCGAATCAGGGTGTGCAGAGAAATCAAGGGGGGAATCAAAATTTTCAGTCTCAATAAAGAGGAAACACTGCACCTCCTCCACCACCCAGTAGCATTGAGGATATGTTCAAAACCATAATAGCTAACCAAGCGCAGATGTAGGCTGATTATGTGAAATTAGCGGCTGACATGAAAAATTAGCAGTTAGCTACGAAGGCATTGGAGTATCAGTTTGGACAGTTAGCTGGAGCACAAAACACCAGGCCCAGGGGAGGACTACCAAGTGATACTGACCCAAATCCCAAGCAGGTCAATGCAATTACAACAAGGAGTGGACTTCAACTTAAGGAGGTGGAACCAGAAAGGCCACCTCAGCAATCTGGAGTAGCGGAAAAAGATGGGGAACATGATGATGTGAGGGGGAAGGAAAAGGTAGCTGAGATAGAAAGACCACCACCCCCGTTTCCTCAAAGATTAAAGAAGCACAAGGAGGAAGCTTGCTTTAAGAAATTCATGGAAGTGTTGAAACAGGTACATATTAATTTACCTTTAGTTCATGTTTTGCAAGGAGTGCTGAAATATGCCAAGTACATCAAGGACATTGTAGCAAACAAAAGAAGATTGACAAAGTATGCTACGGTGGCGCTTACTGAGGAGTGCACCTCCCGAATACAAAACAGATTGCCGACAAAGCTCAAGGATCCTGGGAGCTTTACCATTCAGATTACAATTAGGCAATGTATTCGTGCTCGCGGATTATGTGATTTGGGAGAAAGCATAAACTTGATACCGACATCGGTGTTCAAGAAGTTGGGGTTGGGCAGCCCTAGACCAACTACTGTGATCTTACAGCTAGTTGACCGTTCATTGGCCAGACCAGATGGTATTGTGGAGGATGTGCTAGTGCAAGTGGGCTCCCTCATTTTCCCGGTTGATTTTATTATCTTGGATTTCGAGCCGGATGCAGAAGTCCCGTTTATTTTGGGACGTCCTTTCTTGGAAACCGAATTAGCTTTGATAGATGTGGCTGCTGGGCAGCTAACCACGCGAGCACATGACAAAGTAAAGGTTTTTGATGTGTACAAGGCCATGAAGCTACCGGCCAATTATGAGGAGCTATCAGCAATCAATGTGCTAAATCAGGAATCAACTCTACAGATTGTTGACTCACAGGACCCATTAGAGAGAGCCTTGATGGGTTCCGATCATTTTGGAGACAGTGCTACATATGAGATGGTGCAGACGCTGAACGAGCAAAAATGGTTTCTCAGGAAGCAGGACTTTGAGCCGTTGATGAGGTCTTTGGAACCATTGCAAAAGCCATCAATTGAGGAGGCACCGAAATTGGAGTTGAACACATTGCCTCCACATATGAAGTATGTATTTCTGGGGGAAGATGACACCTTGCCAATTATCATTTCCGCAGAACTGACAGAGGCACAAGTAAAAGATGCATTGGTGGTCCTCAAGAGGTGGAAGAAAGCAATGGGTTGGCAAATGTCGGACATCAGAGGAATTAATCCATCTTTGCACACACAGGATTTTTATGGAAGAAGGATCCAAGCCAACTATGCAACATCAGCGGAGGTTGAATCCGGTGATGAAGGATGTAGTCAGAAAGGAAGTGATCAAGTGGCTTGACGTAGGTGTGGTATATCCCATTTCAGACAGTGAATGGGTTAGCCCAGTTCAGTGTGTTCCAAAGAAAGGAGGGATGACCGTGGTCACCAACGAAAAGAATGAGCTGATTCCCACACGCACAGTCACAAGCTGGCGAATTTGCATGGATTACAGGAAGCTCAATGAGGCCATGAGGAAAGATCATTATCCTATTCCATTTATTGATCAGATCTTGGACAGGTTGGCAGGTCAAGAGTATTATTGTTTTCTGGATGGATATTCTAGCTATAATCAAATAGCCATAGCACCGGAGGATCAAGAGAAGACAACTTTTACGTGTCCTTATGGGACATATGCTTTCAGGTGGATGCCATTTGGTCTATGCAATGCACCAGCCACATTCCAGAGATGCATGATGGCGATCTTTCACGATATGGTGGAAGATTTTATCGAGGTATTTATGGATGACTTTTCTGTTTTCGGTAATTAGTTTGCTACATGTTTGCAGAATCTTGGCAGGGTGGTAGCTCAATGTGAAGACTCAAACCTTGTGCTCAACTGGGAGAAATGTAATTTTTTAGTCAAGGAGGGTATCGTTCTTGGCCATAAGGTGTCATGCAATGGGTTGGAAGTCGATCATGCAAAGATTGAAGTGATCGAAAAGCTACCACCACCAGTGTCAGTGAAGGGTGTTCGCAGTTTTCTCAGACATGCGGGGTTCTACAGACGGTTCATGAAGAACTTCTCAAAAATTTCTAGACCGATATGGCGGTTGCTAGAAAAAGAGGTGAAGTTCGAGTTTGACAAGGATTGTGTAAAAGCATTCGAGGAGCTAAAACAGAAGCTGGTAGAAGCGCCTATTCTCATTTCTCTGGATTGGGAACAACCTTTTGAATTGATGTTTGATGCAAGTGACGTGGCTGTAGGAGATGTATTGGGGCAGCGGAGGAATAAAATTTTTCATTCCATTTATTATGCAAGCAAAACACTTGACGCAGCCCAAGTCAATTATACAGTCAAGGAAAAGGAGATGCTAGCATTGGTGTTCGCATTTGATAAATTCAGGTTCTACCTGGTGGGTTTGAAAGTAATGGGGTATACTGATCATGCAGCAATTCGATATTTGTTTAGCAAAAAGGAGGCAAAGCCCAGACTAATCTGATAGATATTGTTGCTACAAGAGTTTGACCTAGAGATTCGGTACATAAAGGGGAGCGAGAATCAAGTGGCAGATCACCTATCACGATTGGAAAGCCGGTTGCATGTAAAGGAAGGTGATAGCATCAAAGAAGAGTTCCCAGATGAGCAACTCTTGGCAATAAGGGAAGCTGAAATCCTTTGGTATGCATATATTGTGAACTTGCTGGTAAGTGGAGTCTACCCACCGGAGGCTACGGCTCAGCAAAGAAAGAAGTTGAGACATGATTGCAAATATTACATATGGGATGAGCCATATCTGTTTAAGAAGGGACCGGATCAAGTGATGAGACGATGCATCCCAGAGAGCCAGATTGCAGAAGTATTGAGGAGTTGTCACTCATCGTTGTATGGAGGGCACCACGGAGGAGAGCGGACAGCTCACAAGGTGCTACAGTCAGGTTTCTTTTGTCCTACACTGTTTAGAGATTCTATAGCATATGTAAAAATGTGTGATAGATGTCAAAGAACAGGAAAAATTTGAAGAAGACAGGAGATGCCACTGCAGCAGATATTAGAAGTGGAGATTTTTGATATATGGGGAATAGACTTCATGGGCCCGTTTCCACCGTCATTTGGTAATCGTTACATATTGGTAGCGGTTGACTATGTATCTAAGTGGGTAGAGGCAGCAGCTTGTCCCAGGAGTGACAACAAGTGGTGACGAAATTGTGAAAAAGCAAATTTTCACCAAGTTCGGGACACCCCGAGTTATTATCAATGATGGAGGGGCTCATTTTGTGAATGCAAGTTTCAGGAACTTGCTAGCTAAGTATGGGGTGCGGTACAAGGTAACAACAGCGTATCATCCCCAAACTAGTGGGCAAGTGGAGGTGTCAAACATAGTGATAAAGAAGATTCTACAGAAGACAGTGAATGCACAACGAATTGATTGGGCAAGAAAACCTGACGATGCATTGTGGGCTTACAGAACTGCATACAAGACACCCATTGGGACTTCTCCGTACAGATTGGTTTATGGAAAGGCATGTCATCTACCTGTGGAGTTGGAACATCGAGCTTTTTGGGCTGTGAGAAAGCTAAACATGGATCCGGAGCTAGCAGGGAAGAAGAGGTTGTTGCAACTCAGCGAATTAGATGAGTTTCGATGGCACGCCTATGAAAGTGCCAAACGCTACAAGGAGAAAACTAAAAGGTGGCACGACAGGCATATGGTGCATCGGATCTTTCAGCCGGGGCAGAAAGTGTTGTTGTTTAATTCAAGGTTGAAGCTTTTTCTAGGAAAGTTGTGGTCCAAGTGGTCAGGGCCATTTGAAGTGGTGAGAATGACCCCACACGGGGTAGTGGAATTGTGGCAAGAAGATAGAAGTGCCACATTTTTGGTGAACGGGCAAAGATGTAGGCATTATTGGGGTGAAGATGTTATTCGAGAGAAGACGTCTATCGCTCTAGAGGATGATTAAGGATGAATAGCGTCGAGCTGTGACGGTAAATCAGGCGCCGCACGGGAGGCAACCCGTGAATGTGTTGCAATAGAAGAGTAGGACTATTTGAAAAAAAAAAGAAAGAAAACAAAGAAAAAGAAAAATAAAAATAGTTGAGAGGCAACCTATTATTTCTAACGAATTTCTTGTGGTTGAATGATTTTCAGGTGGAACGGAGGGCAAAAATACAAAAAAGCGCAAAGGAAAAAAATCAAGGTACGAAAAAAAAATTGGGACATTCCAGTGAGCCTACGCGATGGCTCCGTGTCACGGAGGAGGGCCTCCGTGTTACCCTCTGTGACCTATTGAGGGTATTCCGAAATTTTTTTTAAATTCCAGAACACCTACGCGATGGCTCCGTGTCACGAAGGAGGGCCTCTGCGTTACCCTCCGTGACACGTTGAGGTGTATTTCGCGTCGGGTCACCTCGGATCACCATGTAAACCCGCGCGAAAAACCTCATTTTTAACCCAAAACCCTTCATTTTTTCCCCATTCTTTCATTTCCTCCGAGACCTACACCCCAAAATCCCTTCTCCCCCAACGTGACACGGACCTAGTGATCAAATTTCTTCGAGTTTTCTTCAATTTCATCAAAGTAAAGGTATGTTCTTGAATTTCTTCTTATTATTGCTCAATTTTTCGATTCTTGAACATGTTTTTGTGATGAAACCTTGCCCTAAGTGAGTAATAAGCTTGCAATCAATTAATTTATGATTGAATGATGTTCATAGTATCGTTGTGAGTAGATTAACTGAATGGTTGTATGATTGTTGAAATTCTTACGATATTGATAACTAGGGTTGAGGATTGAATAGGAAGAAGACAAAATGCATT
Source organism: Datura wrightii (assembly GCA_035772735.1). Classification (NCBI taxonomy): domain Eukaryota; kingdom Viridiplantae; phylum Streptophyta; class Magnoliopsida; order Solanales; family Solanaceae; genus Datura; species Datura wrightii. The sequence continues at coordinate 38,163,923 of JASDFA010000027.1, forward strand.
AAAATGTGGATAATTTGGTTTGTGCATGTTGTTTGAAGTGAAATATATTGTGCTTGAAGTTGATTATGCTATGGTAGAAGATGGATTGTCGGGAGAATGCAAATGGAGAATTAACATAGGTTGTCGTGTTAAAATTGCAACGTGCTCATGATGATATAATTGAATCGATGGAGGAATTTTTATAATTCATTGTATGAAGTCTGAGTAGTACAAAATAATTGTTCCATCGACTTGTATGAATGCACTGAGCATGTTGAGAATTAAGAATTGCAAAAACATGATTGTCTTGTCGAATTGTGCTGACTGCGGCTAAAGACTAAGTATGGGGTGATCAAATTAAGCCCAACCTTAGTCGTAGCCAGCTATGGCTTGAATAACATTGGAACTGTATGTTTGAATGTACAGGAAAAATGTCAGGAAGACAGGACAAAGGTAAGGGTGCATCCACATCTGGCGCCAGCAAAAAGAGAGTGAGATTAGGGGAGGCAATACCAGCAGCACTAGCGGTTCCTCAAGGGCAACCCCGATAGTATGGAACCAAATGGGTGACGGATGAGGAGGAGAAATGGTATGCCAAACACAAGGAAACCAAGTACTTCCTGGAGGAGCAGATAGCACGTGAACCACTAGCACAGGAATTCCTGCAGATTCTACACAGGATTGACACTGCTGGGCTAAACATCATATTTGAAGAACCCAAAGAGTGCAATCTCCATCTTATTCGGGAATTCTATGCTAACTAGAACCCGACCTTGCGCAGCCACGCCATCAAAATCAGAGGGCAGGTTGTCACCTTTGAATCCCACCATTTGAATGCAATCCTGGGGGCGCGGGACACAGACGCTCATGTCCTCCGTCAGCTGAACATCACTCAACCTTACGCGGATATCAGACGCACCTTATGTGGAGCCCGATCGACAGCCAGGTGGGGTAGGCACAAGGAAAGGGGCTGCCATCATACATTGCCCTATTCTCAGACGAACAGGGAGGCCCAGATTTGGTTGAAAATTGTTTGTTCGTGCCTGATCCCGGGGGTGCACATGACTGATGTCACCCGGGATAGAGTTTGTCTGGTGTATGCACTGATGAAGGGGCTAGAAATAAATGTTAGGGCGGTGATCATCTCCGCCATGAAGAGAGCCCGACTGTATTAGGGGCATAGATATGGGTTTGGTGGTCTGCTTACCACTTTCCTGAGGGGCCACGGTATTGAGGAGGAGGCCCTAGATTACATCCCTCAAATTGACAGGCGTGCCTTGGATGTCACCAAAACCATTGCACCTGACACTACTTATGGGCTGGTGTTCACACTAGCCGAGCAGCATGCTCGGGATGATCAATACATAGCCCGCATATATGGGATGCAGATGTTGCAGCTACGCATCGGTGGAAGGCCCGCAACGGAGGATGAGTTGTGGCAGCTCAAGTTGGATTATCCATTCAAAGAGAATGCCTGAACTTTATGCCGAGTGGGGCCCGCATTTGTGGAGCCCGTGGATGATGACATCCCTACTGATGAGGAGACACACCGGGAGGACTCAGATGTTGAGTCGGACGAGGACAGCGGGGGCGATTCTGATCTTGGAGATGAAGCGCTGGCACCTGATGAGGAAATTGAATATTTTGATTGATCAGGGAGTTTCACCACCCAAACTTTGTTGTTAAATTGCAGTTATGTGAACAGTGGGGACAGTGTTCCAATTAAGTGTGGGGTGGGAGTAGTTAGGTGCTAGTTGTTTTGTTTATGTTTGTTGTGATTGTGCTAATTGTGACCCTGTGACTTTGTGTTTCGTGTTCTGTAACTGATGTTGGTGTTGTAATGAATCTTTAGCTGCTGTTGTGTGTGACGTGTAAATATTTTTCAATTTTATTTTTATCTTTTTCTATCGAAATTTTTTGTTGAAAATTTTTTTATGTTGGGTTTCTCAGTTTTTATTTTCGGTGCTTTTCCCGAGAATAGTCCCATTAAACCGACATCGTAGATAGCGACTGTTCCCTGTGATGGATGGATGACGACCGTCTTAAGGGAAATGTAGTCGATAGGAGTAGTTTGTTTATTTTATTTTCTTCTTTCTTTTGTTTGTTTTCCAAACGTGTCGCTAATTAATGGTTCAGAATTCTTGTTACGTGTTACACATGATTGTAAGATGCAAGTGTGATTCGTATGAAAGCATGCAAATGTGTTAAACATGTTGAGATACCTTGTCCTTAGAATTCGATTCGGTGTGATCGAGGCTTAATAGTGAATTCTTGTAATTAACTGATTAAAGAGTCTGTGAATATGTCTTAAGTTGAGCATGTGCAGTGAGTGTGAGGTGAGGTTTCGACTATTCCATGTATTTTGAAGTGTCTAAAACTTGCCTGGTGTGTATACTAAACGAAATGAAGGATGTGGATTGTAGGAAAGGATGTAGGCATTTCTTTGAATGAACCAAAAGTTTCTCCCTTATCATACCTACCTTGAATGTTACATCCTAGTTAGCCCCATCGAGCCTTTAGCCTATTCTTTGAGAGATACAAATCGAGCTTAATCCTTTTTTTTTTCATTAGTCGTGAAGTTGATTCAAAACTCCTAAGCGCTTAAGAAAAACAATTTTCCCAAAGTGTAAAGGAGTGAGAAGTGTGAAACGGAAGGAAAGCGGAAGTTGTGAAAGTGAAAGAAAAGGTCAAAGGTGCACTTGTTGAAATTGATTAATTAATAGTAGAGAGTAAGAAAATCAATGAATGGAAAAAAATAAAGATGCATAAATACTCTTTGCTAGTAAGTTGAGTGTGCTTAATGAAATGGGAACAAAAACAAAGAAGAAAATTTCAAGAATCAGAGGATAGAGGAAGAAGCAATTTCCGTAATGAAGGTGGGATGTATTAAAACGCTTAGGGAAGCTAGGTTCTATTATTGGTTAACCCAGTATTTACTAGTTCCTTAGCTAAAATTATAACCCATTAAGTCCTACGTGATCTTACATCAAGCATCCTTACATTAGTGGAGTAAACCACTAGAGGCAAGCTTATGATTCACGACATGATGCACGTGAATTCTTTGGGAGAGTGAGCGTGATCGTATTCATATACCCCTACATGTAGTGCATCGGAAATCTTATGAGTGCAAATGGGGTAATTCTATTCTGTTGCGAGGGCACATGCTTGACAAGAGATAAAATTTCGTTGCGGATGTCTTGATCAGTTGATTTGCACGAGTTTGCCAAGATCGAGAATCGATTCTTGAGGTTAGGAGGTCTTAATGTTGTGTACTTCATTTAATTGATGAAATAATGCATGTTTTCTTGATGATTTTCTATCTTAAATAATCCGTATAGCCATAGCTTGAAAGGTCGAGCCAAATTAGCTATGCGTGGGTTTCAATTGCATGAAATGTGAGAGTGTTGTTCGAGGATGAACAAGGTTTTAAGTGTGGGGTAAGTGATCTTGGGCAGAATTTCATGCCCAAGTGATACTCAAATACTTCATTTCTACTTATTTATCTATTGTTATGTGTACATTCTCATGTGATTCTTAGGTAAATGTGAATTTATACTAACCAACATGATTAGTGTTGTTTTGCAGTTAGAAGGAATTTTTGGAAGCTAATCTACTAGTTCGTGAAGTGCGGGAATGGATTCGGAAGCAAGAAGTGGAAGTTCACAAGGGTAGTTGGCAAAAATAGGGGCTCCGCGATGGCTCCGTGTCGCGCTACCATCGCAGAGGCATTCTGCCTGGGAGGAATAAATTGTGTGAAATTCTAGTGGAGGTGCGTGTTACCTCCGTGGCACGGAGGCAGTGCTCCGTGATGCACTCCGTGTCACGTTGAGTGTAATTACTTTGAACCTCAAGTTCTAGTGAAGGTGTGCGATAACACCGTGGCACAGAGGCAGTGCTCCGCCACACACTCCGTGCCACGTTTCTTGTTATTTTGGAAAAAATCCCCACTAGTATAAATAGCACATTTAGGTTTTATTTTAAACATTCTGACATTTTGGGAGCAAGAACGTGGTTAGCAGGCAGTTGAGAGGACGAATTCTAGGGTTAATTCTCTTCCTTTTTCTCTTTAATTTCAATTGCTTGTATGAATTCTACTTGTTTGAAGATGTTTAATCCACAAATGAGTGGCTAATTCACCTCTTGCTGAGGTTAAGGATAATTATAGAGGAATGTAATTATTAATCATTTCTGCTTTCATCTTTTCTATAATGGTTGTTCTATCACTTCTTCTTTTTACTACATTAATGTTTGGCCAATGTTAATGTATATCTTAGAAATCCAATTTTGATTCTGAAAAGGAAAGTAATTGGACAGATGTGAATTGGTAGGATATGATCTTTTCTTAGTTGAGAAAATTGAGAAAAGATTTACATTCAGAATAGAAATATATCTGAAAGTCGTATTAGTCCTTTATGGAATTTTTTATGTATGGCTAGAGCATGGGGTTCTTATATCACAGAAATGTAGAATAAAGGTCTCATGATTCTCTAATTGTATAGGAGTCGAAAGATCCAATCCATAGGCAATTAATTCCTAACTAGCAACCAAAGAGAAGATTGGCTGATTTGAATTAAGAAATTACATCCCTGCATGCTTGCCTTAACCTCAGGTTGTTCATTGCTATTGTTCAGACTTTAAATTACAATCTTTACTTAGGTTCTTATTAACTATTAATATCGACTCATAAAACAGTATTTGTTTGGTTGTCCACATTCATAGAGATATCGTTCACTAACACTTAGGTTAATTTCTACCGTAGTTCAGTCCCTGTGGGATCAATACTTGGCTTGAAATAAAGCCACTTTACTACTTGTACGACCACGTGCACTTGCGTGTAGTTTGGCTCAAACACTAACACCCAAGGGTCTAACCAAGACTCTTAGCGTCAAGGTCAGGGGAACCAAGGTCAGAACTGCTATAGGGATAACAATTACAACCGAGGTCAATATAGAGATAATGGAGACTGGAAAAAGCGTGAGGAGTACAAGAATGATAGAAGTGGTCTTTATGTTCCTCCAAGGAACCGTGAGCTAGAGTCTAGTGGTTCAAGGGTGGAAGACATGTTGTCCAAGGTACTCAAGCAGATGGAGGCGACAAATGGCCATTTCAAGGAGCTCCGCGCTGATATTTCTGGTATAAACCAAAAGGTGGAATCACATGTTGTGGCCATTAAGCAGATTGAGAAGTAGCTGAGTCAGATGTCGATTGCAATGAATCATAGGCAGAAAGGCATTCTTCCAACAATACATTTCAAAATCAGAAAAATGACAGTCATTGCATGGCGGTCACTACGAGGAGTGGAAAGGCGACAGTTGGTCCTCTGAGGCCGGTTGTGATTGATGAGATAGTAGAGCCCTTAGTGATTGATGATGATAGGATGGTAGATTCCGAGGATCAGACTTTGGTTGATGATTCAGTGGAGATGACCACTCTTAGTAATGCAAAGGAGCATGGATCTAGCAAAGAGAAGGAGAAGGAGGTACCGCAAAAGATCACACCTATTCCTAGACCTCCTCCCCCTTTTCCATAGAGGTTGAAGAAAAAGGTCAAAGATGGGAAGTATCACAGTTCATTTCCATGTTGAAACAATTATCTGTGAACATCCCATTAGTCGAGGCACCTGAGCAAATGCCCGACTATGCGAAATTCATGAAGGACCTTGTCACTAAAAAGAGGACTGTGAGCTTTGAACCTGCAGATAATTTGCACCACTGTAGTGCAATAGCATCCCGTTCTCTTGTTCAGAAAAAGGAAGACCCCGGAGCGTTCACCATACCATGCACTATTGGAGCCTTTAATTTTGCTAAGGCACTATGTGATATGGGTGCTAGTATTAACTTGATGCTGCTAACAGTGTTCAGATAGTTGGGCTTGGGAGCCCCCAAACTGACTACAATGTGGCTTTTGATGGTAGATCGTACGGTGAAAAATCTGATGGAAATTCTCTATGATGTTCTAGTGAAGGTGGAGTCCTTTATATTTTCGGTCAATTTTGTCATTATGTACTGTGAGGTTGATTTTGTGGTCCTCATTATCTTAGGGCGACCATTCCTTGCCACCAGATGTTCTCTTGTAGATATGGAAATCAAACAGTTGAAATTCCGGTTGAACAATGAGGAGGTGAAATTCAATGTATGCCGATCCATGAAGCAGCCAAATGACATGAGGGTGGTCTCAGTAATTGATGTTATGGAACCTGAGTTTCCAATTATGCCCATAGAGGAGTTATTGATTCTTGAGGATTTAGCAGTAGTTTTGATGAATGCTGGTGCGGAGGAGATCCATGGGGGTTAGGAGATAGTTAATGCACTTGTTGGTATGGGGTCATACACCTATGCTCCAAAGAAGATTAATCTCAACCTGAAAAATCGGGTGACCCAACAGGCCAAGCCATCTATTTAGGAGCCTCCAGTATTGGAGCTCAAAGCACTTTCGTCTCACTTGCGATATGTATTTCTGGGAACCGGTAACACTTTATTGGTCATAGTTGCAGTTGACTTGGAGGAATGGCAAGTGCAGGCTTTGGTCTCCATTCTTAAGAGATATAAAAAAGTCATCGGGTGGTATATTGCAGATACTATTGGAATCCCAGCCAGTATTTGCACTCATAAGATCCAGCTAGAGCCAGACTATATTTCGAGCATTAAGCATCAGTGTAGGTTGAATCCACCTATGTAAGAGGTGGTCAAGAAGGAAATCATCAAGTGGTTGGATGTGGGTGTGGTTTACCCTATTTCTGACAGCAAATGGGTGAGCCCAGTTTAGTATGTATTGAAGGAGGGAGGAATCACGGTGGTCCCAAATGCTAATAATGAGCTCATTCAACTAAGGCCAGTCACCGGTTGGAGAGTATGCATGGATTATAGGAAGTTGAACCATTGGACTCAGAAAGATCACTTTCCTATGCCATCCATGGACCAGATGCTAGACCGACTTGCAGGCAGAAGATGGTACTGTTTTATGATGGTTATCCAAGGTACAATCAGATATCAGTAGCCTTCGAAGACCAAGAGAAGACCACTTTCACCTGTCCATATGGTACTTTTGCTTTCAAGAGGTTGTTGTTTGGATTATGTAATGCGCCTGCCACTTTTCAACGTTGCATGATGTCCATATTTTCTAACATGGTGGAAGATACCATTGATGTCTTTATGGATGACTTTTCTATAGTGGGTGATTCATTCGATGACTGTTTAGCTCATCTAAGCATGGTGCTGCAGCGATGTGAAGAGACCAACTTTGTGCTTAATTAGGAAAAGTGCCATTTCATGGTCAAAGAAGGTATAGTCTATTCCATAAGATTTCTGGTAAGGGTATTGAGGTGGATAGGGCCATGATCGAAGTAATTGCTAGTCTACCACCTCCAATTTCTGTGAAAGGTGTTCAAAGGTTTTTGGGTCATGCAGGGTTTTGTAGGAGATTCATCAAGGATTTCTCAAAGATTGCACATCCTTTGTGTAAAATTCTTGAGAAAGAGGTGAAGTTTGTTTTTGATGAGGCATATTTTAAGGTGTTTGAATTCCTAATATAGAGATTGACCACTGCGCCGATAATAGTAGCACCTGACTGGTCCTTACCATTCGAGGTTATGTGTGATACTAGCGGCGTGGCCCTAGGAGCTATGTTAGGTCAGAGGCATGAAAAGATTTTTCATCCTATTTATTATTCTAGCAAGGCTCTTAACGCGGCTCAGAAAAATTACACCGTCACAGAACAGGAGTTGTTGGCTGTAGGTTTTGCATTCGAGAAGTTTTGGGCATACTTGCTTGGAACTAAGGTGATAGTTCATAAAGACCATGCATCTTTGAGATATCTGATGCCAAAGAAGGATGCCAAGCCATGGTTGATTTGATGGGTTCTTCTGTTGCAAAACATTGAGTTTGAGGTAAAAGACCGGAAACTGATTGAAAACCAGGTAGCTGATCACTTATCAAGATTGGAACCAGATGCAGCACTTTGTGATGAGCTTGACATAGATGATGCATTCCCTGACAAGAAGGTTTTAGCATCTTTACAGGATGTCATCCCATGGTTTGTAGACTTTGCTATTTATCTGGTGAGTGATGTTGTACCGGAGAACTTATCTTTTCACCAGCGGAAGAAGTTCATGTCTGATGGGTGGATGTTTCTCTAGGATGAGCCTTACTTATTCCGCGTATGTGCTGATGGGGTAATTCGGAGATGCGTGCTTGAGGTAGAGACGTTGAGCATATTGGAGGCCTACCACTCATCTCCTGTTGGGGGTCACCATAGCGAGATTTACACATCCCATAAGATTATGCAATGTGGGTACTATTGTCCAACCATTCACAAAGATGTGCATGATTTTTCAAAGGCATGTGATGCATTTCAAAGGCAGGGAGGCATATCAAGGAGGCATGAGCTTTCTCTTACTCCCATCCTTGTCATCGAGTTGTTTGATGTGTGGGGCATTGACTTCATGGGCACATTTGTAAGCTCAAATGGGATGAAGTACATACTAGTTTCCATGGACTATGTTTCAAAATGGATGGAGGCAGTTGCGCTTCCAAATAATGAAGGGAAGAGTGTCACAGCATTCTTGAAGTAGAATATTTTTTCCAAATTTGGGACTCCCAGATCTATCATCAATGATGGGGTTCACACTTTTGTAACCGGTTATTTTGGACTTTATTGGAAAAATATGGGGTAAAACATAGGGTGGAAACACCCTATCATCCGCAATCTAGTGGGCACGTTGAAGTCTCCAACCGGGAGATAAAGACCATCTTAGCAAAGACTGTAAATGCTAATCGGATAGATTGGTCTAGGAAGCTAGATGATTCTTCATGGGCTTATCGTAAAGCATTCAAGACTCCTATAGGTATGCCTCCATATTAGCTTGTATATGGGAAAGCATGTCATCTTCTAGTTGAACTTGAGCACAAAGCTATGTGGGCGCTCAAGAAGCTGAATTTGAACTGGAGTGAAGCTGTGAACTTGAGGCTTGATCAGTTGAATGAGATAGATGAATTTCATTTTAAAGCCTATGAGAGTTCTAAAATTTATAAACTAAGGATGAAAATTCAGCACGACCAGAAGACTGAGAAAAGAGATTTCAACCCGGGTGATATGGTGTTACTATTCAATTCTAGGCTTCGCTTGTTTCCTGGCAAGTTGAAATCCAAATGGTTGGGGCCTTTTCGAGTGGTTCAAGTATTCTCCCATGGGACAATTGAACTGGAAAACCATGAAGGAAACTGATTTAAAGTCAATGGTCAACGGGTGAAAGCTTATCTAGGGAAAAGCGAAGAATTAAAGTTGGTGGATCTCTGGGCTCTGGGTGAAATCTGAATAACCTGAGGACTAGCGCCATGCCGCGACGTTAAATAAGGCGCTGCATGGGAGGCAACCCATGGAGGTGTTTTGGTGAAGTCTCAGTAGTCAAAATACTCGCGCCATGCCGCAACGTTAAATCAGGCGCTTCTTGGTAGGCAACTCAAGTTGTAATTGTAAGAAAAATATAGTGTTTATGTGTGTTGATGTGTGCAGGTGATTAGGATGAAAAATTTGAAGCTGAAACCAAAAATCTGAACTTGAGTTGCTGGGCCAAAAAAACAGAACGAGTCATCATCAGACCTAACGACTCGTTAAGTGGATCATGGTCACTGCCATATAAAATAGAGTAGACAACGGTTGATCAAATGAGTTGTTGCCAGTTACAACGAATCATGGGGTCTTCCATTAAGTCTACTAGATCAAAAACGAAATTAAGCTAAAAATGGTGACAAGGAATGACTTAACAAATCATTGGGAGACCCAACGATTCGTGGAGTGACCCAAGCTACTGCAGTTCAGGGCCTACGAATCATGCCATGACTCGTTGGGTAGCACCACGATTCGTTACACGAGTTGATAGGTCCCCGGTAAGATCTTAAACCCAGTCAATTGAACGAATAGCCAAACGAGTATTGGCTTAGGCTAATGACCCATTACGTGGGTCCTGATTTACGTTAATTAAAATATCCATCCGACCTGACCCACGTTTAAATAAGGAAAATCAAGATTAAAACTAATTAAATCACTCGAATCCTCCCACAGAATTCCCTCACAGTTTGAAACTCGCAAATCTTTTAAGAAAAAGTTCCCCTCCTATTCGTCCAAACCATCATTCACAAGAAATCATTCAAAATTGCACTCAAGTTCACACAGGCACGATCACTCACACAACACAAACTCTGCTCGACATTCACAGCTTATTCTTCATCCTCATCCTCAAACATTGTGAGTATCTAAATACTTAGTGTATAATTATTGCCTGACCTATGGTTAGAGTATAATTACTATTTGATCTATGATTCTTACCAGTAGAAAACCCAAAGTTGCTTTGATTTTCGTTACTCATGACTTAAATTTAAATCAATGTTATATGAAATGTTGTTGTTGTGCTATTGGGATTGAAAATGCTAAGTGATGATGAACACGGTGTTAGTTATTTTAAAGCACTGTAAATAAACTCTTGAGCACGAGCCATGTAACAAGTCGTGGTATCATCTCACGACTCATTATGTAGCTCGTCCTAAGTGGGGAATTGGGCTTAAGTAACTAGTGTACCTCACGACTGGTCTAACGAGTCATTGCCTCAAGTGACAATTTGTTGTGACGAGTTTATAAGTCGACTGGTCCAACAAAGAGAAAAATGACCTGCAGACAATGAGTGACCTCATGAGTCGTGGTTAGTGGCAACGACTAATTATGTCCCTCCTTCTGTCTGCAAGGACAATTATAAGATGGTGTTATTTTATCTCACCTTGCGTAATAACTATCATCCCACAGGTACAATGGATCCAAATGGTACACCAAAGAAGTGTCCGACCAAGAAACAGGTGCCGAAGAGGAGTCAGCCATCATATCACAAACTTAGGGACGCGCCCTCCTCCTCTGAAGAGTCGAGTAGCTCATAGGAGGAATACGAAGTTTCAAAAGAGAAGCTTCAAACGAGATCCACTAGGGCTAGGAGACAATGCCCTACAAATACGACAACCCTAGTTGATGGTCCTACTCCACTTGAAAGATACCCGCCAAGCCGAGCAGAAGAAAATATTGGGGCCACAGTCCCAATTGCTCCCAAGGGCACCATAGCTAAGGCAAATGTAGAGGATGTTGATGAGGGACGTGCCCAATAGGGAAGCACAGATGATGAGTTGACAGAGATTTCAAATACGTCTAAAGATCAACCACGGCAAGTGAGGCGATGGTGTGTTTGCAGTATGTGGGCCATTTACAATAGGGACATTGCTCCGAATGAAAAAGGCCATCCAAAGAGGAGCATCTATGAGGAGACCAAACTAGTCACCACAGGGCTCAAGGACCTCCCTGAGCTGCAGGCATTGTTTGATAGATATAGGTTTGGGTGGTTAACTGAGCCATCGAGGAGCTACAACCCTTGCCTGGTTAGAGAGTTTTATGTCGCCTATGCAGCCACATTACATCACCTGGCTTTGGGAGTCCAGGACTGGAAGAAGAGGCCCGCATTGATGAAGGTGTTGGTTCGGGAGACGCTTGTAGATATCTCTGAGAGGACCATCTCTAGACTGCTTTATGGTCCAAACTATCATGCCCCGATGAATACAGCCGAGTTTGATCACAGACTATCCGAGCTCAAGAAAGTCAAAACCAAGAAGCTAAACAGTATAGAATGAATCAGGCAGTACACTTGGCTGTCACGCGTCATTGCCACACGGGGTCCGTTGGTTGAGAGGTTGCATGGCACCGAGTCGTAGATAAAAAAGGCCACACTAAACTTCCAAGCCAAATTCTGGTGCTCATTGGTTCGGCATAGGCTAGTACCGACCAACAATGACAATGTGCTTTCACCTGACAAAGCTGCACTAGTAGCTAGTGTCATGGAGGGGTATGCCATAAACTTCCCATGATATATTGCTGAAGAGATTCGAGAGCGGGCGATAGTAGACAACACTACCATTCCCTTTCCATGCCTCACTGATAGACTCTGTCAGGAGTCAAAGGTGCTAGAATTACCGTCGGTTGATCAGCAAGTGGTGGTCCATAAGATCACCGATATTAGGTTAATAAGAGACGACACAAACCATATATTGAGAGCTAGGAGTCAGCCTACCGCATCCGCTGGAGTGACATTATTGGCAGAGGCATTGAAAAGTGGCATGCAGACTAAGGCTGCATTATTTACAGAGATTGCGAAAGAGCCCACAGAGGCCAGAGAGATTGGTAGCCAGCCTGAGGCTATAAAGGCAGCTGACATTCCCACACCTGCTGAGGTTCTAGAGTCCTCATCCACAGTAGCAGCACCTCAACCAGCTGTGCACCCTCACGTGCTCCTTCAGCCGGTCTAGTCACTATTTCCCAAGAATTCCTAACATACATTTCTAGGCGGCTGGCAAAAGTTGAAAACTAGCAAGCACACATGACACTTCAAGTTAAGGCACTAATGGAGCAAGTTAAGTCTTGGGTTACAAAGGAGTTGGAGGCACTCTCTAGCTCAGTGCATGGCCGGTTAGATGCCTTTGAGAGATGTATGGATGAGCGCCTTGCACAGTTACAGGCGCCCGAGCTGGCAAGGTGGTATGTGGAGGTAGCAGCACTCCGAGCGAAGGTGCGGGAGTGATCCACATGACAGGTAGTTGCGATCCCTCCACCCATGCTTCCAGTGATTGATGAGAGAGTGAGGAAGAGCTGCCACCAATATTTGATTTCATCACTGAGGAGTCGGTGGCGTAGGATAAGGGCAAGAGGCCTCGTGAGGAGGCAAGTTTTGATGAGGATGATTCTATTCTCCGTGAGTATAAGTGAGAGTGGAGAGAGATGGATACAGCGCCTGTAGTTATCCAGAGAGAAGGCTCGATAGAGGGCCGCAGTTGAGGCAGTGAGAGCTCGGGAGAAGGTACGACCTCAGTAGGTTCTGAAAACGCACAAGGTCAAGCCGGTGGTACAGGAGATGACACTAGAGGAGTATCTGCACCCTCCACTGACAAGGTCGTAGATGCCTAGGTCGCACAGGTATGTTCCCTATTTCCATGTTTTATTTTTATATATGCGTCGAGGATGATGCATGCTTTTCTTAATGGGGATGGGGAGGGATACCTATGTATTTTTGCTGAACATAACCCGAGGGATTTTCTAGATGGATATCTTTTCCCTCGGGTGTTCCTTATCTAGTAGAACTAGTATGTTTAGGTTTTTATGTTTTTGTGTTTGTTTGTGTTAGTCGAAAGAAAATTAGGTGAACTTAACGCAATCAAGAGCATGAATTTTTGAAATTATTTGAACTGATAATGTGATTACCCCTCCAAAGTTTTTATTTATGTGTGTGTCAAAATTGATAAGTATGACTTTTGTTAATCTTTACATGGCATTAAAACTGTGAACATGTTTACCATTATATGACTGTACCTGAACTAGTAGTTAGTAGAAGTGATGATGTTGTCCTGTGCAATGTGTGAGCGAGACTTAATAGTTAAATTCTGTTGTGTGTGTCAATCTAGAACTTACCTGGTCAGTTGTACCAAGGTAGAAGATGGAAAACTAGGCAAGTATCATAGGTCATTTTGGATGAATAAGTGCACTTTAGCCTTAAAAGACCTACCAAACGAAAATAAAAATCCCTTGATCCAAATTTTGAGCTTAAATTGACCTTTTTTTTGTTAACACCAATTCACCTTCCTTCTTTGATTAAAATGAATCTGTTTTGGCCCTGGTCCCTCCTTGGACACTGTGAACCTCAACTCAGGCAAATCGCCTAAGCTGAGGGTGTCTATCAAAGGGGTGATTAAGAAGAGTAAGGTGGAATGAAATTGAGTAATGAAAATGAAAGAGGGGGTGCGATGTGCGCAATGAAAGACAAGAAATATTTTTGTTAAAGAGAAAAAGAAAAAAATGAATGAAAGTAATGAGTAGTTGAAAGAAAGAGCACCGCACTCGTAGTTACAAACGAAAGTAAAAGAAGAAGAAAACAAAGGAAAAAGGGAGAAATGAGGGAAAGAAGGTTAAAAGTGGAGCCAATGTGTGTGTAGTGCCAAGGTGGGTTAATCTACTAGTCCATATGTACCATACCCGAACCCAAGCCTACGTTACAAGATTAAAAAGCCCTATGGTGATCCTAGTTACCCATATTAAAATCAAGGTACTGAAAGTAAATGCAAGTTTATGGTATTGCATACGCATAATTAGAATTTCTTTGAGAGAGCAATTGGGATCTTACCTAATCCCAAGAGAGATACATTGATATGATCATATACACATGAGTGAGTGTGGGACTTCTTTGTGGTGAGAGCATTGGGTCAACAAAATTGTCTACAAACTGTCTGGGTCGGTGTTATAGATTTATGTGCATGGTTGCTAGCGACAGTATTTTGCCATGTTTCGATTCCTCTGTGTCATGGTTGAAAATTTTACATATGTATTATGATTTGATTGTGTATGATAATGGAGGGGTTAAAATTTTGATTAGATGAAAAGTTGTTACTGCCATATGTTTTCTAAAGTTCTTTTGATTGAAGCGTTGTGGTAGTTATTTTATTTTATTTTTGCCTGAGGACATGCAGAAGTTCTAAGTTGAGGGTGTTGATGTGTCATGATTTCACGACACTTTTGATGCTTAATACAAAGAAAATATGCACATTTCGAGTATGTTTATGTAGATACACTATGTTTGCGTTAAGTGTTGCAGGAAAACAGGTCTGGAGCAGAAAATGGGCAAAGTAAGGAAAAAAATGGACAAAAATTGCAGGCTGCAACCCAGGTCACGAGTCATCGTCCCAATTCACGACTCGTTCCTGGAGTCATGGAGAAGATCAGGAATTTTATAAAGAAGATCCAGTGTATCTCACGAGTTGAAGGCATGACAAGTTACATCTGGTAACGAGTTGTTATGATAGTCGTGGAGACTGGGAGGAGAATTCCAGAAGAATGCCTAGTGAAGACAACAAGAGACATAATGAGTCGTCAGGTGAAATGATGACTCATCAGCAGATATTATGGGCATCCATCAAGTGCACTGGAGGATTTGGAGAGGCATGGCCACGAGGGACCTAACGACTCATGCCCAAGCCTAACGAGTCGCTAGGTGACCCGTCAGCTGAACTAGATAATTGCCGAGGATGAGTCAAATATACTGGCCACGACTCGTTGGGAGACACAACGAGTCATTACTTGGCCCATTACCATTGCCGACCTGGAGTCCATTTTTAGTTAGGAAAATTTTTTTTTAGGAATATAAATATAATATTTAGGTTTACTTTTCGAGTAAAGTTTATTTTACCACTTTTCACGAAAATTTTGGTGTTGTGAACGATCATTCTTAATTCAAGAAACAAAGTTTGTAATTTTGTTCTTTATTTTTAGAATTAAACAACATTAGAGTTTTGTTCATCGGTTTTGGAGTTTTATTGGTTTTCTTCTACAAATCTTTGTAAGTTACAATCATGATTTATTCTTTATTTTGTGAATGTGAACATTCAAATATGAGTAGCTAAACCCATAACTAGGGTTGTGGGAACCATGATGAATTAACACTCATAGGTAAATATACTTAGGATTCTTGAATGGGATGTTTGCATGTATTGTTTTTCCCTTCATTTTAATTATTTCTTAACGGTTGCAAATGTTGTAACTAGGATTATTCTTACTTACCGGATCAAGGGGGTGATGAATGGGAAAAGGGATAAATAATGGATATTTGAGGCTATCAACCCTCCTCTAATAGTTTGACATTGTCTGGGAATAGCTAATCCGATATTAAGAGTAAGGGTTAATTAGGCATACAACCGTATACGGACCAATTTGCGTGGTGATAATCATCTAGATAGGGGACCAACCATTTAGGTGAATTTAACTTACCAATATTGCATGCTAAACATCACAATAGATCACTTGTGTAAAAGCCTTGTGGTTATGAAGTCATGAGGAACACAATTCTAGTCACTTTATAGATTTAATACAACCGAAATTGATTTAAGAATCTACTAGTCTTTACTCTTGTTTATTATTTTATGTTTCAATTCTTTCCCCTTAGGAAATAAGTAAGCCAATAATATTAGCTAATCACATTAACTCAAGTTCTTTCCATATTCCCTATGGGATCGACCCCAACCTTTGTTGGGTTCTATATTTGACATTGATCTCTTTATATCTCATTTAGAGGTGTAATTTGGGCGACAACAACACGTCAACAGTGTGACTCTATTTGGGTGGTTGTAGACTGGTTGACTAAAGCAGCCCATTTTTTACTGGCCAAAACTACCGACTCAATGGAGGATTATGCTAAATTGTACATTCAAGAGTTATTCGGTTGCATAGGGTTCCCTTGTCC
The DNA here is from genome assembly GCA_035772735.1 of Datura wrightii. Lineage (NCBI taxonomy): Eukaryota > Viridiplantae > Streptophyta > Magnoliopsida > Solanales > Solanaceae > Datura > Datura wrightii. The sequence goes on from JASDFA010000027.1 coordinate 38,180,208, forward strand.
ATCATTTTGGATAGAGGTACTCAGTCCAGCTTGCAGTTTTGGAGATCATTCTAGAAGGGACTTGGTACTCACGTCAAGCTTAGCACAACTTTTCACCCGCAGACAGATGGTCAGGCTGAGCGGACCATTAACACTTTTGAAGATATGCTGAGAGCATGTGTTATTGACTTCAAAAGGTATTTTGGATGATCATTTACCTCTTATCGAGTTTGCTTACAACAATAACTACCACTCTAGTATTCAGATGGCTCAGTTTGAGGCTCTTTATGGGCGGAGACATAGATTGCCTATTGGTTGGTTTGAGGTAGGTGAAGCTACATTAATAGGGTCAGATTCAGTTCATGAGGCTATGGATAAAGTTCAGCTTGTAAGGGAAAGGCTGAAAACAGCTTAGAGTCATCAAAAGTCCTATGCTGATATGAGGAGGAGAGAACTGGAGTTTGAAATTGATGATTGGGTGTTTCTAAAGTGGTCTCCCATGAAGGGAGTGATGAGTATCAAAAAGAAAGAGAATCTTAGTCCCTTATATGTTGGTCCCTACAGGATTGTGAGGCGTGTTTGAAAGGTGTCCTACGAGTTGAAGCTACCAATGAAGTTGGCTTCAGTACATCCAGTTTTCCAAGTATTATTGTTGAATAAGTGCGTTGGTAATTCGACTTTGGTTGTCCTAGTGGAGAGCATAGGTGTGCAGTATAACCTTAGCTATGAGGAGGTATCAGTTAAGATCCTTGATCATCAGGTTCGGAAGTTAAGGAACAAAGAAGTAGCTTTAGTAAAAGTCTTATGGAGGAATCAACTTGTTGAAGGAGCTATGTCGGAGGCCAAAGCAGATATGATGGCTAGATACCCGCATTTAATCCCTTCCGACTAAGTTCCAGCATGAGGTATCAGTTTTGTCCTTAGTATTCTATTCAATTCATGTCTAGTTCATGTCTCTCATTTTCCTTTATGTCAGTGCATGTATGTATGATTCATGAATTCAGTTTAGTCATGTATATCAATCTAGAGTCAGTCACTCTATTAGTTTTTAGCTTTAGTTGTTCCATTTTGGAATTGCAGTTCTTTCTCTAGCCTTCAAATATGCTTATTATACATTTGAAGATGAATTTTCCTAAGAGGAAGATAGTGTAACACCACAAAAGTCCCTAAGATCAAATCCAAGAGTTGAAATGGAGAAAATAGAAAAATCTGCACCAGGTCATAGAATGAGTCGTCAAATCACCTATCGTTTACCTAACGAGCCGTTAAGTGACTCGTCGTTTACCTAACGAGTTTGAAAATCACCCGTCATTAGTAAAGATCAGAATATCGCCTAACAAGTCAGCAAATGACTCGTCATTTGCCAAACAAGTCATCAAATGACTTGTGGTTTGTGGAAATGTTATTTTTCCGGATAGTCATGACGGATTAAGGAAACGACTCTTCATTTGCTTAATGATTTATTAAGTGATCCATCATTTGAGCAGCAATGAGAAATTCCAGTGTACTTCACAGATTAAGTAAACAACTCGTCATTTTCATGACGAGTTGGCAAACAACTCGTCATATATCTAACGAGTCGTCAAATGACTCGTCATTTCTGGCAGTATGAGATTTTCTGTCAAACCATTAAGGGCATTTTCATAATTTCTAAGCTCCTAGTCCTAAACTACATCATTTTATGCTCTATTAAGAGCATTTTAAGAGGGTTTAACCTATTATAATTCATTCAACACCCATGCATGCAAGATTAGAAGTTTTCCTTTGAAGATCAAGTTTGAAACCCTCAAGTTCTTCTCCATATCTCTTGGGCTTTCAATGTCAAGTTAAGAATCAGTTTACTCAGGTATGTAGGGATATGAATGAGAGTTTCTTTTAACTCTCATGCTCAAAATTCTTTTCAATTTCATGAATTTAAGTTCTAGATTAAGTTCATTATCTTATGGGGCTTTATCCTAATTTTTATGAAATTCTCTATGATTTATCTATGGTCAATTCCATTCATGTTTCAAAACATGTCTTAAGATCTATGGGTAGATGTTATACCTATTTGATTATTAATTCATGGTTTCAAATTATAGAAAATTATGCCCAAAAATGAAAGTTTCATGAAAATTCAAGTTTATGATTTCATTATGATTTTGATTCTCCTAAGCCCTAACTTATGATTTATGATATGGTTTTATACAAATACTCTTCATGAATTTATGAACTTCAAGTATGGTAATTTTCTCAAACATGTATGTTCTTCATGATTTATGAGTTTATGATTTTGGCCGACTCACAGGCCCTATTTCATGGATAATCATGTATTTCAAGTATGATCAAGTATGTTATGATTTATCTAGCCATGAACTTCATGAATTATTTCATGATTATTATAGGAGCCCTTATGTGCATGTTTTTGGGAGCAGTTTCTAGCACCGAGTAGGCCTGGCGTTCAGGTAAACTCCATGGTCTCAAAACTACACACCAACGTAGGTTTATATTCATGGACTCTAGTTCAATCCCTATTACTGATATCATGCCATTTACGTCCCTTGCCTAGGAAGCTTGGGAAGGCTCTGCCCACTTGGAGAGATAGTTGGGACATCATGTAAGCTCTATCATGATGGTGTCGGTCAAGACGAGTCCTCCCATTGTTCCTCATGATTTATACATTGTCATATTTATGATACTTTTGGCTCAAGTTATATTTTACAAGGTTTCTCTTATCATTATGATTATGACTAGATCATGAATAGTTCTGTAAACCTTGAGCCCTCATGTTTATGTTATGATTATCATTTAATGTTTTGAACTGTCCTACTCTTATGAACTCTTATGTATTTTTATTAGTCCATTTTTATTTACCATTCATACTTGGTACATTAAAAGTACTGACCATATACTCAATACTGTATCATTTCATGACACAGGTCAGAGAGATCAGACTCAGCCGCGCCATTAGTCTTTCTTTCATATCAGTCCTGTTTAGCTAGTGATGGTGCGTCCTCATCTTTCTAGGACATTTAGTTTAGTTTGTTGTTATGTTATTTCAGTTACAGACTTTTATCGAGCTAGTTGGGGATGCTGTCCCATCTGCTCATCAGTTATATTAGAGACTTTTTAGAAAATATTAGAATTTCAGCTTGTCAGTGTTGACTCTATTTTATAATGATATGTATACGGACTTTCGCTTATGCATGTTTTACAATATCAGTTTCCGCTTGATGTATTCTCTTTAGCCGCTCTGTTCATGCCATGGGTCGACTTGTATTCATTCGTGATTCTAGGTCCCGTGTCTCGATCTGAGTCTATATTCGGGAATATGTCTTTTTTCGACTAAAATCTAGACTGATAGCCACCAGTCAGTCACCGAAAGTGATGACTGACCAGATCACAATACCCACCAAATCCACCACATATATTCCTTCACCATCAAACACTCTAGCAGTTGCTAACTAGCAAAATTATTGAGGCCTCAAAGTTTGAATACAACAATCAACGGGCCCTAATAGTTTGCCTATGATTCCATTTGAACCTATTACTCCATTGCATGTTAACCTTATATTAATTGGACGGATTCAGAAGTGGAAATGACATATATCATAGAGAATCTCTAACACGTTCTTATTGAGAAATTCTCATATGGTTGGCCTGAATTAGAGGAACTTCGAAGCTTAATACCTACACACTACAGTATTAAAGGATGTTGTCAAATAAGCTGATATTAGGTGTATTTACATGTCTAATAACCATATCTTACCTGAATCTATGTGTTATTTTGAAAGCAAAGAAGCTAAATACACCCCACTATGCTTAATGATTGCGACATTGTACTAATAGAAGTGCTCTGTCTATTTATAGGTAAAAACTCCAACAAAGTGACTAATTATGGGGAAATATGGTGCCCTAAGCAGAGAACAGCTCAAAGCAAAAGTATGACTTTGGAGCTTGCTAGGCGATCATAGAAGAAGTGTCATGACCCAAGTGGCTGTGATTGACACCCACACTATTCCCCCGGTGGGCAAACCAATGAGTCCCAACTAATTACCCAAATTCCAACAATAAATACGAGTAAAACACATTATGAAAAATAAATAGCGAGCGACATAATTAAATTAAAAGAATATAGTCATCAAATCTTTCTAATACATCCCAAAAACCTAAAATTCATTGTACATGAGGACATCTACCTTACACTAACTAAAATGTGTAAATTAAGAAGATCAAAGAAAAGTCAATATCTGGACAAAAGACATATTTTGCGGTGGAATCGAAGAAGCACGTCCTAGTCCGCTCACCTTCAATTAATTTGCTGCTGCTCTAGAGATGGAATCGAGATGATCTTCCTAGATTGATGTCTACACTGAGAAAAAAAGAGCAGGAGTATCATAAGTACAAAACAAAGTACTGGTAGGCATCATCGCACGACCTTAAATAATAACACATATAAAGTGAAATAGTAACATGCAATTATCCCCAAAACATAAGTTTAGTAGTTTATACTCTTTCAAAAATTAATCTGTGTAGCGTGTTTGGCCCGCCTGCTTACTGGATTGGGCCTCGCTGCAGCGGTCACTTGATTATTGCCATGGTCTCATCGCGGTAGTGCAGGTACCATTGCTGCGGTACTGCATTGGCAGTAACTCGACTTAGTTGCACACCAATAGTTCCCTTTGAACACTTTTTCAACATTCTACCCATCACAACAATCCAAGCAACTTAAAACCGTCAGTACAACAATCAATATACCATAACCACATGGGACATACAATAGACTACTCACAACAGATTCCACAACTCATCGTGAATTCTTCTTACTTGAATTTAAAATTAATGTAAAACCATCGTAAACGCATCAACATTGCTAAAATATAGAATGCATAGCAAGGAATTAAGTTCATTCAAGATCTCATATTTTTGAACCAATCTTGTTTCTTTAAACTCAATCAAGTAACGTAACAAATGGTGATATGTCGGGCACACGCCTCTGTCACATCACCATAAACACTCCAAAAACTGATTATCAATGCACACACATGCTAGAGGATCTTATTTCTGCCCTTCCAATCATGTCCTGTAGGGGACTCCATAAATCCATGAGTTGTACTGGCGTGGTACCCGCTCCTACTCATTTGCTCGTCCGGATGCTCTCCTCGGACAGAGCCACTCAACCATAATTGCTTGCCCAGATGCTCCCCTTTAGCATGAGAAACTCATTTCAGGACAACACATTATCCACTTTTATTCACATATCTCGATATTTTACCACTCAATCAATTTAATTGACCTTTTGGGAGGCCTCATCTTACCCCCCTCAACTTGAATATTCAAACAATTCATGGATCACATTTAAACAATACAAAAGAACATGAACAACCTATCAACATCCAATTTCACATTACTTAAGTAACATCATCATATTAGAATCATTCAACAAAGAGATTATTACAACACTTATTGTCCGGACACCAATACACATACTATCACTCCACACATATACATGCCATTATATAGAGTCTAACTCCTTCTAAACCATAATCTGCCTTAATTGAAGGATTAGAATAACAATTACTTCATTGGAGCCTTGCCTTTCCTCAGCACCTCAAAACGTTTGATATCTACAATAACAATTACAGAGTATTTTATTATTTACTCTTCAAATAAGGGTATAGGGCATTTATGCCCCCCAATTCTACCCGGTGATATGGTCTTCCTCTCTACCCTCTAAGGAATCCATTCCATTCTATCCACGTAGTAATCATTCTTAACCTTAGTTATAGAGTTCCCACTCCCCATCCCTCGTCGGGGCTTTTCTAGTGCTAACAACATTATTTATTCAAATTTCAAGTTTCCCCTACTCTTACCTTATGCACATGCATTCACAATACCCAAAAATAATGCTCATTACTCTCTTCTAGACCTAAGAATCAACACCTTCCAGTTCTCATTAAGAAGCCCTAGTTTCACCATTCTAGGATTCTTTAACTAGAATTTCCACCATTAGAGGTCTCCTTTTCAATTCAATGGGGTTAGGAAGTCAAAAGAACAGAGAATTGACCGAAACTCTTACCTTGGGGAAGAAAAACTTCTCTGCTATTGGAAAATCACTTTGAGTTCTCAATAGGTCATGCTTTGAATAATGGGGTAAATCCCCATAAATTTCACTTAAACCCATTTACTGACTCCCATCATCCGTTGCAGCGAACCTGCTATAGCATTCAAGATGTCTCCATAGTGGATCCGATAAAAACCCCCTAGTCCATTACGGCAGACTTCGATCATGGTAATGGTCTCATTGCAGTGGTTTTTCCCGTGCTGCAGCGGTCTTTGGTAACCTGTAGCTCCCACTTACTACACACAGACCATTCCTCAACCTCAAGTTTTAACTAAAACATACCCAACACCTTCCCACAACAATCTAGGCCAAAGACAGTGTTTCAGATTTATTCCCCCTCCACGTAATGACGGACGAATCATTACATTAGATACCAATTAAAATATTGTTCATCCCTAAATGGCCTACAAAAGCAAGAAAAGAGACATACCAGATTTGATAAACAACTGGGGGTATCTGTCCCACATGTCAGCCTCGGTCTCCAAAGTGGCTTCCTCTATGGGACGATTCAGCCTCGGTCTCCGAAGTGGCTTCCTCTATGGGATGATTCTTTAACTGAACCTTCACTGTTGCTATCTCTTTCGACCTCAGCTTGAGAACTTCCCTATCTAATATAGCCGCTGGCTCCTCCTCATAAGATAGGTTCTCATCAAGCAGAACTGAATTCCACTGGATAATGTAAGACCCATCCCTATGGTATTTCTTCTACATGGAGACATGAAATGTCAAATGCACTCCTGATAGCCAAGGCAACAAAGCTAACTCATACGCTACCTCCCACACACTCCAAAGAATCTCAAATAGCCCAACGTACCTCGGGCTCAGCTTGCCCCAGTTTCCAAACCTCATCACTCCCTTTATGAGGGAAACCTTGAGCAACACTTGCTCTCCCACCATGAACTCTATATCCCTTACCTTTTTGTCTGCATATTGTTTTTGCCTACTTTGAGCTGCCACCAGTCGCCTGAATCACCCTAACCTTCTCTAAGGACTCTTTGACCAAGTCCATACCCCACGGTCTCACTACTAATGCATCGAACCAACTTCTTGGAGAACTGCACTTCCTACTATATAGAGCTTCGAATGGCACCATTCCAATGCTCGAGTGATAGCTACTATTGTAAGAAAATTCTACAAGAGGTAAAAACTTATCCCAATAGCCACCAAAATCAATCACACAGGCCCGAAACATGCCTTCTAATACCTAAAGTTTTTTATTTTATTTGCCCATCTATCTATGGGTGGAAGGTTGTGCTCAAGTCCAATCTGGTACCTAATTCAACTTATAAGGTCCTCCAGAAATGGGAGATAAACTGTGTACCGCTACATGAGATGATTGAAACTGGCACCCGATGCAACTAATAACCTCTTTCACATATAGTTTGGCCAATTTCTCAGCTTTGTAAGTCACTTGAACAGGTAAGAAGTGGGTATACTTAGTCATTCTATCTACCCAAATGGAGTCAAACTTTCCCAACATCTTCGGCAGGCCAACCAAAAAGTCCATCGCTATTCTCTTCTACTTCAACTCTGAGATGGGCATCCTATGGAGTACTCCCATGCTTCTAATGCTCATACTTCACCTACTAATAGTTTAGGCACTGGGAAACATGCTCGACAATGTCCCTTTTATTATACCCCACCAATAATGCCGCTTCAAGCCATGATACAATTTGGTAACCCCATGATGGATAGAGTACCTCGAGTTTTGAGCTTCTGACAGGATAGTTTTGATTAGCTCACCAACCCGGGGAACACATATATTCCCCCTCATCCTTAGAGTCCCTTCGTCATCTAGTGTCGCCTCCCTTGCTTCTCCTCGTAAAACCTAGTCTCGACTCTTACTCAGCCTTATATCCTTCAACTACCTAGATTTCACCTCATTTAGTAGGGATGACTTGTCCTACACATTGGAAAATATCTCATCTATCTCTGCCAATGTAAGTCTCACTAGAACATTCACCAGTGTCTGCACTTCTCTGGCAATCGGGCATCAAGTAGCTTCCAAACAAGCCAGATTGCTAATGCTCACTACATTTTTGCTCAAGGCAACTGCCACCACATTTTGCCTTCCCTGGGTGATAAAAAATTATAACATCATAGTCCTTAAGCAGTTCCATCTATCTTCGCTGCCTCAGATTAAGATCTTTCTGGGAGAACGTATACTGCAAGTTGCGATGGTCTGTGAACACCCCACAATGGGCCTAATGCAAGTAATGCCTCCAAATTTTTAGGGCGAACACCACCGATGCCAACTCTAAGTCATGTGTGGGGTAGTTCTTCTAATGAACCTTCAGCTGCCTTGAAGCATAAGCAATGGCTTGTCCCTCCTACATTAACACAGCACCCAACCCAGACCATGAGGTATCACAATAAACTACAAAATCCTTACCTTCTACTAATAATGCCAGAATAGGTGGTGTGGTTAGAAGGATTTTGAGCTTTTGAAAACTCTCTTCACATTACTCAGACCACTGGAAGGGCATGTCCTTTTAGGTCAACCTTGTCAACATCGAGGCAATGGCTATAAATCCCTTCACAAATTAGTATTAATAGCTGGCCAGCCTCATAAAACTCTATATCTTTGTCACTGTAGAAGGCCTAGCCCAGTTTCAAAATGCCTCCACCTTCTGTGGATCCACCTTAATCCCTTCCTTGGAGACTACATACCCCAGAAAAGACACCAACTCTAGCCAAAATTAAATTTTGGTGAACTTGGCATACAATTGTTTCTCCTTCAGTAAATCCAACACAATTCTCAGATGAATCTCATGTTCCTGTTTAGTCTTGGAGTACACCAAAATATCATCAATGAAAATGATTACAAATGAATCCAGATAGGGTTTGACGATACCATTCATCAAGCTCATGAATGCTGCTGGAGCATTAGTGAGTCCAAAAGACATGATTAGGAGCACATAATGTCCATACCTAGTTTGGGAAGCTGTCTTAAGAATAGCCTCATCATGAATCTTCAGCTAATGATAGACCGATCTTAAGTCAATTTTTGAGAAAACTGCTGCCCCCTGTAACTAATCAAATAGGTCATCTATTCGGGGAAGAGGATATTTATTTTGGTTACCATATTCAGTTGATGATAATTAATGCACATCCATATGCTATCGTCCTTCTTTTTCACAAACAATATCGAGGCAACCTATGGAAATACACTCGACCTGATAATCCCTTTGCTAAGTAATTCTTGCAACTTCTCCTTAAGTTTTATCAACTCAGTTGGTGCCATCTTATACGACAGTATGGAAATGGATTGGGTCCCTGGCTCTAAATCTATGCAAAAGTTAATATTGCGGTCCGGTGGCATGCTAGGAAAATTTGTAGAAATACCTGTAAGAATTCATAAACTACCGGGACCAACTCTATAAAAGGACCCTCTGAACTAGTATCCTGAAGTGTGCTAGATATGCTAAACACCATTGCCTTATCAAGTTTTGAGCACGAATATAGGGGATAAACTTTTAAGGAATAGGGCTACAATTCCCTTTCCACTCCAACCTATACAATCCTGGCATTCTTATTATAACTATCTTAGCATGAAAGTCCAAAATTGCATGGTAAGGAGACAACCATCTCATTCCCAAAACTATATCGAAATATACCATGTATAAGATTGACAAGTCTACCATGTATCATAACCCATGAAGTCCACCGAACAAGTATGACAGACCCTATCCACTACCACAGAATCCTCAATAGGAGTAGACACACGGATAAAAATATCAAGTACATCACAAGCAAGATCCAACCCCACATCAAAATAAGCCGACACATAGGAGAAAGTAGAGCCAGGATCAAACAGAGTCGTAGCCATTTTTTCACATACAAGAATTGTACCTGTGATAATGGAGTCTGAAGCCTCTACCTTGCTTCTACCAGGAAATGCACAGAAGCAGGACTGATTTTGTTATACCCTAGAAGCCCAAAGATCAAACCTAGAAGTGAAATGGAGAAAAACTGTAAATCTAGCATCAAGTCATAGAACGAGTCATTCTGTGACCCGTGGGGTAGACCATGAGTCGTAAGGTGACTCTTGGTGAGGCTCAAGGTGTGACTTGGAACTTTGGGATTTAAGGCTCCCACTGACGGGACCACGAGTCGTAGTCAGACCCCACGACTCGTTGAGATAGTCGTGGACAATGTTTTTAAGAAGGTGAAGAAAAATGGAAGTGTACCCTATGGAAGGTCCCCATGAGTCATGGTCAGTCACCATGATTCGTGGGAGGGTTAGTGAGTTGCATGATGGAACCATTGAAATCTCATACAGTGCACGTGACGGGTGCTAACCACGATTCATGGTAACTGGTACTGAATCATGAGGTCCCCCGTGATGAGCCCCAGAAGAACCCTTAGGCAGTGTACTTGACGAGTGATGCCACGAGTTGTGGCCTTGAGTGACGAGTCATCCAGCCCCTCGTGGGGGCTAGCAGTCAGTTATTTTTTGTGAATTTACTAAGGGCTTTTCTGTAATTTCTATGATCCTAAGGACTAAACAACGATGTTTTGAGTTATGAATGATGAGTTTTAAGAGGGGTAAGTTCATTTTAGGCCATTCTTACTCATGCATGCAAAGTTAGAGAGTTAGAGAGGTGATCAAGTTTATTCTCCTTCAAGTTCCCTTCAATCTTCCTTGGGCAATTAGAGAAGTGTAAGAATCAGCTATAATTAGGTATGTAGAGCTATGAATGGATGAATCTGTTCACACCCATGACCAATCTCTCTCTAAATTATAAAAATTCCTATGTTGATTCTGTGTGGTTTTAACCCAATGGATGAAATTCCTAATTCTCTACATGAGTATGATTTAAATATGTTTATGCTATTGAATTATGATTTATGGGCAAGTTTTACGATGTTTTAAATTAAAATCATGTTTCGAGCCTTACAAATTAAAATGCCCAATTATGAGAAGTTCATGAAAGTTGAGATTCATGATGAATGTTCTAGTATGATGAGATATTTATGATGAAAAGTATGTTTTCAAGTTACCCATGTTTTAGATGATTTATGTATTTTTTTCAAGCATGATAAAGCATTGGCCAATGCCCATATGTCCAAGTATAATTATGATTTTACAAATTTAGCTTACCACATATTTTTGGAGCGAAGACTCCTATTTATGTTTAACTTGTGGTATGGTTTGAGCCAAGGCTCCTCATGTATGATTCAGATTTATGTATTCATGATTATTCAGCTTCGTCAATAGATGATGGTCAGCTTAATTAAAAAATGATGGAGAGTATATGCATGTTTCTGGGAGTAGTGTCTAGCACCAAATAGGCAATGGGTCAGTCAACCCTATGCTTCCGAACTATGCGCCAACGTAGGTATGATAAGATTATATTGGTACCTCCTATGTGAGTTATCCCCTGCCTCGATTGGGCCACGATCTTGATATTGATATCATGATATCGTCCTTAACCCTGGCAAGGTTTTGGACGGTTCTACCCACTTAAGTGTGATAGTTGGGACCATATTAGCTCTATCGTGGTATGTCAGTTAAAAGACGAGTCTCCCATTATTCCTCATGATTTCAATTATTCATGTTTATCACTCATGTTATATATATCTCTATACGTTCTAAAGTAGGTTTGATCAAATGTTCAGCTTTATTTATGACTATCAGATTTCAACTTTGGGTCAATCTATTTAGTTATGATGTTATGTTAAGATCATGTTTTCAAAAAGATAGCATGCAAGCACTACTCTCAAATTCTTATTTTGTTTATGTCTTAAATTATGCATGTAAATGATTTTACTTATTTAAGTGGTTTTGCTTACCTTACATACTCGGTACATTCCACATATTGACCACATACTCTATGCTATATCATATCACGATACAGGCCCCGACACTCAGACTCAACTCCCTCAGTAGCCAGTATCAGAGTTAGCACACAACTTAGTGGTAAGTCCTCATCTCCCAAGGACCATTTGCTTTCAGATATTGATGTACTTTCTGTTTCAGCATTAGAGAGTTAGTTGGGGTCTTATCCATCAACTCATCAATCTTAGAGGTTTTTCAGACATTAGAGTGTATTCAGCTCTAGATCTGTGTATTTCAAATGTTATGCTTATTTCAGACTTCCACTAAGATTATCATGTCAATCCTTTTGTATATTGATTAAGTTAGATGTATATTCATACCATGGGTTAACTTGGGGTATCTCGGGGCTCCTTGTCTTGTGTCTCGATGTAGGCCTGCATTTGGGCCATGACAAACTTGGTATCAAAGCAATAGGTTTGAAGTGTCCTAGGGTTTTTGAAGGTCGTGTTAAGTAGAGTCTTTTTCATGGGTGTGAAGCGCGCCACACTTATGATGAAGAGGCTACGAGACGTTTAGGAAATGTGCCCTTTTTCATGATCTTCATCGTGTGATGAAATGTCTCCCATCCTTCTAACTTATGCTATTCGCGATTGTAGAATCATGGCTCCCCACAAAGTTAACGGTAGGAGGAATGGTAATGGAAACGGCCATAAGGATGGCGACGGGAACGGGCACCAACAAGCCCCACTAGTCCAGGAGCACCATGCACTGGAGCTAGTTGCCCATGCTGAATTTAGGGTAGCTATTTAGATGCTAGCGCAGTCCTTGACCGCTCAAGTCAACCAGCAGGCAATGGAACATGTCCCGCAAAATGAAAATGCGGCGGTAGCTCAAGTTAGGGATTTCTTGAGAATGAACCCGCCAGAGTTCCTTTTGTCAAAAGTAGATGAGGACCCGCATGAGTTCATTGATGAGATTGTGAAGATCACCCAGGTCATGGGGGTGAATGGAATTGAGTGTGCTGAGTTGGCCTCATATCAGCTGAAAGGGGTGGCACATATCTGGTTTCAATAATGGAAGGATAGCAGGGCCTCCGGAGCAGGCCCTGTCACTTGGGAGGAGTTCAATGTTGCATTCCTAGATCGGTTTTTCCCTCATGAGATGAGGGAGTTGAAGCCAACCGAGTTCTTGAATCTTAAGCGAGGGAAAATGACTTTTCAGGAGTATTCCCTTGAGTTCACTCGTTTATCAAAGTACGCCCCTGAGTTAGTGGTTGATTAGAGGGCGCGGGTGAGTAGGTTTGTCCATGGCGTGGTCGGCTAATTAGGCAATGATTGTAGCACTTCTATGCTCCATCAGGATATGGATTTCCCATAGATAGTCTTATATGCCCATAAATGGGAGGCAGCGCATATGAGGGAGAGAGAGGCCAAGAGGGCCAGAACCAATAGCTACAAATTCTCTCAGTCGAGGTCAGGTGGTGGGCACCAATAGCAGACCCACCAGAGATCTTCATCCCCAGTATCTTCAGCATTGAGTGTGCCATCCAGATCTAGGCATGACTAGAGGGGGCGAGCATCAGGCTCTAAGGGTCAGAGTAGCAGGCCCGTAGATTCTAGCATCCCAATTTGCGATAGCTGTGGTCGGGGGCACATGGGCCAGTTCTTGGAAGGTACAGGTTTTTTCTTTAGGTTTGGGAAGCACGAACATATGCTCAGGGATTGCACAACAGCGAAATAGGGCAATGATAGGGGTCTAGGCCCAGCTTCTAGTTCAGCAGCTCTAGCAGCACGTCCCTCACAACAGGGTGCTTCGACTAGTTCAGCTGGCCGTCAATGCCAGAACATATTTTATGCCCTCGCATCCTGTCAGGAGTAGGAGACTTCCCCTGATATGGTTTCTAGTATGTTACGAGTTTTCCATCTTGATGTTTATGCTTTGTTTAGATCCAGGAGCTACCTTGTCTTTTGTGGCACCTTACGTTGCTAGTAATTGCGTAGTCGGTCCCAAAGTCTTGCCAGAACCCTTCTTAGTCTCTACTCAAATTGGGTGATTCATTCATAGCTAGACGGGTGTATAGAGTTTGCCCGGTCACATTCCTTCATAAAGTCACATCAGCAGATCTAGTAGAGTTAGCCATGATTAATTTTGATGTTATCCTCGGCATAGATTGGCTATTTTCATGTTATGCCTTAGTTAATTGTAGAACCTGGGAAGTAGAGTTCAGATTTTTGGGTGAGCCAGTCTTAAAGTGGAAGGGTAGTTCAGTTGTGCTTGTAGGTCATTTCATATCCTACCCTATTGCTAGAAAAATGATTCCTAAGGGTTATGTGTACCATCTAGTTAGGGCTAAGGATGCGACGTCTGAGACCCCGACTATCTAGTCAGTCCCAGTAGTATGTGAGTATCCAGAAGTCCTCCCAGATAATCTACTAGGAATCCCTCTCGAGCGGGAGATTGATTTTTGTATTGACCTTCTTCCCAACACGCAGCCTATATCTATTCCTCCCTACAGAATGGCTCCAGTCGAGCTAAAAGAGTTGAAGGAATAGTTGAATGACCTAGTATATACGGGTTTCATCGACCGAGAAAGTCCCCATTGGGTGCACCAATTCTCTTTGTCCGAAAGAAAGATGGTTCTCTTCAGATGTGTATTGATTACCGATAATTGAACAAAGTCACCATCAAGAACAGTATCCTCTACCTAGGATTGATGATTTGTTTGACCAGCTTCAGGGTGCCAAGTGCTTTTCAAAGATAGATCTCAGATCCGAGTCCATCAACTCAAAGTTCGGGAGACCCCATTCTGAAGACACCCTTCAGGATGCGGTATGGTCATTATGAGTTTGTAGTTATGTCTTTTGGACTAATGAATACTCCTATAGCTTTTATGGACTTGATGAACAGGGTGTTCAATCCATACCTGGATATGTTCTTGATTGAGTTTATTGATGATATCCTGATATACTCTCGGAGCGAGGAGGAGCATGCCACTCATTTGAGAGTGGTACTATAGACTCTCAAGGATCGACAATTATATGCCAAATTCAGCAAGTGTGGGTTTTGGTTGAAGTCCATGGCGTTTTTGGGCCATGTGGTATCAAGTGACGACATAAAAGTGGCCTCTCAAAATATAGAAGCGGTGAAGAATTGGCGTAGACCAGTGAATCTTTCAGATATCCGATGCTTTTTTGGGTTTAGCCGGCTACTATTGGAGATTTATTGAAGGTTTCTCATCTATTGCAACACACTTGACCAAATTGACCCAAAAGAAGGTTAAAATTCCAATGGTCGAAGGCTTGTGAGAAGACCTTCCAAGAGTTGAAGACTCGACTTACCTCAGCACCAGTGTTAATCCTACCCGAGGGTACCGATGGATTCGTGGTGTATTGTGATGCCTCAAGGATCGGACTTGGGTGTGTATTGATGTAGCATGGGAAGGTTATAGCATATGCCTCCAGACAGCAAAAAGTTGATGAGAAGAATTACCCGACCTATGATCTTGAATTGGACACGGTGGTATTCGCCTTGAAGATATGGAGAAACTATTTGTACGGGGTCCACATGAATGTTTTTACAGATCATAAGAGTCTACAATATGTGTTTACCTAGAAGGATCTCAATCTTTGGCAAAGGAGGTGGTTGGAGCTACTTAAGGATTATGACATGAGTGTTATTTATCATATGGGGAAGGCTAATGTGGTAGCAAACACACTTAGTAGACTCTTGATGGAGAGAGTTCCCATGCAGATGAGGGAAAGAAGGAGCTGGTGAAAGACGTGCATCGACTTGCATGGTTGGGAGTTCGATTGGTTGACTCGACCAACGACGGTGTTACTGTTCAGAACAGATCTGAATCGTCCTTGGTAATTGATGTAAAAGCTAGAAAATACGAGGACCCGATTTTGGTAAAGATAAAGGAAGCCTTTCAAAATCAGAAGGTAAAGGTCTTCTCCAAAGGGGGAGATGGTGTTCTTCGATACCAGGGTCACTTATGTATTTCGAATGTTTGTGATTTTTATGAATCAAATGTTGCAAGAGGCTCATGGATCTAGGTATTCTATCCATACAGGTACCACCAAGATGTATCGTGACTTACGGGAAGTCTATTGGTGGAATGGCAAGAAGAAGGACATTGCGGAGTTTGTAGCTAAGTGCCCAAACTGTCAGCAAGTGAAGGTCGAGCATCAGAGACTGGGAGGTGTGCTTCATGATATTAGTGTTCCTACTTGGAAGTGGAAATAAATCAATATGGACTTCATCACAGGGTTGCCTCGCACTCGTCGATAATATGACACCATTTGTGTTGTTGTAGACAGGTTGACCAAAGCCGCTCATTTTCTAGCGGTCAAAACCATGGATTTGGTGGAGGATTATGCCAAACTATACATCTGAGAGCTAGTTTGGTTACATGGAGTGCCCTTATCCATCATATCGAACAGAGGTTCCCAATTTACCTCTCGATTTTGGAGGTCGTTTCAAAAGGGTCTAGGTACTCAGGTTAAGCTCAGCATAACATTTCACCCAAAAATGGAGAGTCAAGCAAAACAGACAATTCATACTCTCGAGGACATGTTGAGAGCATGCGTGATGGACTTCAAAGGTAGTTGGAATGATCATTTGCCTCTTATCGAGTTTGCATACAATAACAGCTACCATTCCAGTGTTCAAATGGCTTCGTTTGAGGCTCTCTATGGGCGGAGATGTAGATCGCCTATTGGTTGGTTTGAAGTTGGTGAAGCTACGATGATAGGGCCAGATTCAGTCCATGAGGCTATGGAGAAGGTTCAGCTCATATAGGACAGGTCGAAAATAGCTCAAAGTCGCCAAAAGTCCTATGTCGATGTGAGAAGGAGAGAATTAGAATTTGAGGTAGATGATTGGGTGTTTCTGAAGGCGTCTCCCATGAAGGGAGTGAGGCGGTTTGGAAAGAAAGGAAAACTCAGCTCGCATTATGTTGGCCCTTATTAGGTTTTGAAACGTATTGGCAAGGTAGATATGCATTGGAGTCTCCCTTAGAATTAGCTTTTGTGCATCATGTATTCCATGTATCACTCTTAAAGAAGTGTTTGGGTGATCTAGCTCTAGTTTTCTCGGTGGACAGTGTTGGTATGAAAGACAACCTTAGTTATAAAGAAGTTCCGGTGGAAATACTGGATCGTTAGGTTCAAAGGCTAAGAAACAAGGAAGTAGCTTCAGTGAAAGTTTTATGGAGGAATCAACATATCAAGGGAGCTACGTGGGAAGCCGAGGCATACATGATGGCTAGATACCCACATTTATTCTCTACCAGTTTAGTTCTAGCTTGAGGTATTAGTTCTGCCTTAAAATTCTATTTAGTTTTCATGTTCAGTTCATGTGCCCAAGTTTCTTTTATGTGTATGGATGTATGTATGATTCGTGAATTCAGTTCAGCTACGTAGTTTGAATTGGAGTTAGTCATTTTGTCAGTTTTCAGCTTAAATGATCAGTCTATGAATATGATGATTGTATTTCTCTGCTTTCCTATATGATTTTCAACAATTGAGGATGAAGGTTCCCAAGGGGGAGATGTTGTTATACCTCGGAAGCCCAAAGATTAGACCCCGGAGTGAAACGGAGAAAAACTGTAAATCTGGCATCAGGTCATAGAACAAGTCATTCTGTGACCACTTGGGTAGACCACGAGTCGTGAGGCTTAGGGTTTGAGTTGGAACTTTGGTATTTAAGGTCCCCAAGTACTTGACCACGAATGGTGGTCAGACCCCACAACTTGTTGAGTCAGTCCTAGGCAATGTTTTTGAGAAGGTGAAGGAAAATGACATTGTACCCTACGAAAGGTCCCCACGAGTCATGGTCAGTCACCACGACTCATGGGAGGGGTCGTGAGTTTCATGATGGAACCAATTGAAATCTCGGGTAGTGCATGTGACAGGTAGTGACCACGACTCGTTGTCGCCAGTAACAAATCATGAGGTCTCCCATGACGAGCCCTAGAAAAACCCTTAAGTAGTGTACTTGATGAGTGATGCCACGAGTCGTGGCCTTGAATGACGAGTCATCCAGTCCCTCGTGAGGACTGGCAGTCAGCTATCTCCTACGAATTTAGTAAGGTTTTTTCTGTAATTCCTATGATTCTAAGGCCTAAACTACGTCGTTTTGAATTATGAATGATGAGTTTTAAGAGGAGTAAGTTCACTTTAGGTCATTCTTACTCATGCATGCAAAGTTAGAGAGTTAGAGATGTGATAAAGCTTATTCTCCTTCAAGTTCCCTTCAGTTCTTCCTTGGGAAATCAGAGAAGTGTAAGAATCAGCTATAATCAGGTATGTAGGGCTATGAATGGGTGAATCCGTTCACACCCATGCCCAATCTCTCTATAAATTATGGAAATTCCAATGTTGATTCTATGGGGTTTTAACCCAATGCATGAAATTCCTAATTCTCTAAAAGGGTACGATTTAAATATATTTCTACTATTGAATTATAATTTATGGGCAAGTTTTACAATGTTTTCAATGAAAATCATGTTTCGAGCTTTATAAATTAAAATGCCCAATTATGAGAAATTCATGAAAGTTGAGATTCATGATGAATATTCTAGTATGATGAGATATTTATGATGAAAAGCATGTTTTCAAGTTACACATGTATATGATCATCTTTCAAGTTAATTATGTATTTTTCAAGCATGATAAAGTATTGGGCAATGCCCATATGTCCAAGTATGATTATGATTTTAAAAATTTTCCTTACCACATAGTTTTGGAGCGAAGACTCCCATTTCTGTTAAGCTTATGGTATGGTTTGAGCCAAGGCTCCTCATGTATGATTCATATTTATGTATTCATGATTATTCAGCTTCGTCAGTAGATGATTGTCAACTTCATTGAAAAATGATGTAAAGCATATGCATGTTTTTGGGAGTAGTGTCTAGCACTGAGTAGGCAATGGGTCAGTCAACACTATGCTTTAGAACTACACACCAATATAGGTATGATCAAATTATATTGGGACCTCCTATGTGAGTTATCCCCTACCCTGAATGGGCCATGAGCTTAATATCGATATCATGGTATCGTCCTTAGCCCTGGCAAGGCTTTGGACGGCTCTACCCACTTGAGTGTGATAGTTGGGACCACGTAAGCTCTATCATGGTATGTCAGTTAAGAGATGAGTCTCCCATTGTTCCTCATGATTTCAATTATGCATGATTATCACTCATGTTGTATATATATCTATATTTTCTAAAGCAGGTTTGACCCAATATTCAGCTTTATTTATGACTATCAGATTTCAGCTTTGGGTCAATCGATTCAGTTATGATGTTATGTTATGTTAAGATCATGTTTTCAGAAAGATAGTGTGCATGCCCTACTCTCATATTCTTATTTTTTATGTTTTACATTATACATTTTTTAAATGATTTTACTTATTTAAGAGTTTTTACTTACCTTGCATACTTGCTACATCCCACGTACTGACTGCATACTCTATGTTGTATCATTTCATGATACAGGCCCCGGCACTCAGACTCAGCCCCGTCAGTAGCTAGTATCAGAGTTAGCACCCAGCTTAGTGGTGAGTCCTCATCTCCAGAGGACCATTTTCTTTCAGATATTGATGTACTTTCCATTTTAGTATTAGAGATTTAGTTGGGGTCTTGTCCCATCAACTCATTAGACTTAGAGGCTTTTAAGACATTAGAATGTATTCAGCTCTAGATCTGTGTATTTCTGATGTTATGCTTATTTCAAACTTCCGCTAAGATTATCATGTCAATCCTTCTGTATATTGATTGAGTTAGATGTATGTTCATTCCATGCGTCGACTTGGGGTATCTCGGGGCTCCTTGTCTTGTGTATTGATCCGAACCTGCGTTCGGGCCATGACAGATTTCCTGCCTAAGACCCGCCCTTGTTGGGTTGTATAACCCCTCTGTTGGACTGACCACCACCCCTTCCTATCTGATCACCTCCTCTACCAAGCTTGGTGCCCCCTCTAACTGCTAGTTGACTGCCCCGCCTAAGCTGTGGGTGATCCTACTGAACACACTACCTCCTCTCCCAATAGGGGCCAGAGCTCGAAGAGTTGGGTGTGAAACAATCTGCCTGCCCTAAACAAACTTGGGATACCATCTGCGGATATGGCCATACTCCCCACACTCATGACACACCTTATCAACCACTGGCTTCTAAGCTGGAATGGGGAGGAAATAGGATGAGCCCCAAAATCTGACCAAACCATCTGGGTGCTCCCAACTGCACTTGAAGGTCACTGAGTGGTACTTGGCGAACCCCTGGTTAAAACTTGCATAGCGAATGAAGAGGGCACCCCGAGTACCCCTGGGGAATTAGAATCTTAGCAAAGGAACCACTGAAAGTACCCACCTTCTGAGCTTTCTTCTCAGCTTTCTTCGCATACCATCCTGCTTTACTCCTTTCACATTCTTTATAAACTCTACTACCTCTTGGAAGGTATCACTTGCGGAGACCATCTGGACAGCGGACAGTTGAAGGCCTACAATTTGTCCCTTAACGAACCGCTTGATCTCCTCCTTAATGGGCAGTAAGGGCAGAGCATACCTAGACAGTGGGTGAAATCGAGCCTTATAGGTAGCAACTATAGACGTCTCTTGGTCGATGGTAGTGAACTCATTGTGCTTATGAGCTCGCTGGGTGTGAGGCATATACTTCTCCAAAAAGGTGCGGTAGAATTGAGTCTAGGTCAGTGGTGGTGACCCCGCTGGTCTGCACTCTGCGAATGCTTTCCACCGGTGTTTAGCATCACCCATCAGTTGGAAGGTGACAAATTCCACCCTATACTTCTCCACTGCCCCCATTTTATGAAGCCTCTCGTGGCAATCGATGATGAAATCATAGGCATCCTCAGCCCCTATGCTTTAGAAGGTGGGAGGCTTCATCTTCATGAACCTCCAGAACAAGTCATGCTCCTCTCAAATCAGTACCGATCCAGCTACCGGCCACGGAATATCAACGCCTCTGAAATATCATCTATACGGGAAGCCACAACACTGCATATTGTATCCCTGATTGTTGCCCTACTAGAGTCACTGGTGTTGTCCCATTACGCATGAAGCCGCTCAAAAGATTCAGGACCTTAGCTAGGACCTAGGAGGATACTAGATCGGTGATTTCGCCAAGCGCACGCAAGCGCACGTGGTCGTCAAGTAATATAGAATGGTGAAGTCACAATATTGTACCCACAGAGACTTGACATATTAACTTCTTAAGTTTGAACTTTTACTTCATTATTCAAGTAAACACAAATAAAATGGGGAAATTGTTTTGAGATTATTCTACTAAACTTGGAATGTGAATTAAACTAAGAACAGATTTCATTTGCAAAGAGTTTGTTATTGAAATGATGAGAGAAATCCAGGGTTGTCACGCCCCACCTTGTGAGGCATGACTGGCACCTGGTGCCACACTGTGATCTGAACTGACCTAACTGGACTTATGCATTTCTGGTGCATGCTTGCAACTCAATTTAAGAAAATGACGAGCTACATCTCGGTTTTAAACACAGCCTCGGGCAGACAAGGCCACATAGCCACCTATAAAAGAAAAAATCTAACCAACAAACCGCCAAGACCACCATGTTGTCTAGTTATAGCAGAATGAAATTAGGCAACCATAATCATGCTATAGCCAACAAGGCTGCTAACTAATAGCTAAACTAGGCCTCACACGGCCATCATGCAAAATAAAACATAAATAGGCCCCACACGGCCAACAACAAAAGTCAACAACTGGGAATCTATAGCCTAGAAGCCTCTAAGAGTGGAATAATGATCGAGACAGGGCCCAGTCCTACCCATAAACTGTACAACAAAAGAACAAACCTTCTTTAACTATCAACTGTGGAGAAAAGGAGCTGATTGAACTGCTGACTCTAGCTGATGACTAGGAAGGTCTTGAACCACGTCTATCCGCACCTACAAGCAAGTAATGCAGTTGCCTAGAGATGGGCATCAGTACAATATGTACCGAATGTGTAAGGCAGTAATGAAAAAGACTGAATGATACTGATTATAAACTGAAAATGATCCAATAGGAGGGATAAGAGATACAACCTGAATTTCCCTACAACCTATTGTATAACTAACAATAAGTAATGCAAACAAGAAACTTACCTGGCCCTCCTAAGACAAGAAGGTACAACCAACCTTCCTGGGGGCCCCATAAGCCCTAGCGAGCACACTCCAATCTCTATACCCCTAACAAGGTCAAAATGAGTCAACAGGTAACTATAGCCAACCTATCTGTCCCCTGGGTCTGCAACTGAGCCCACTCGGCTCCTGTAGTTGTTTATGAGCTCGGTGGGCTCCTCTAACTGCACCCTTGGTATACAAGGCTCGACGGAGGGTTAGTGATGCTAATATGGCATAAAAATAGAAGTTCATTCATGGATGAACTATAATATGGCCCTTGGGCCTGTGTATAGTTCTTTGGGACAACATATAGCACCTTGGAGCGATCCATATAGCCCAAAGGTGATGAAACAACTAGTAACCTTGAGGTTGGTATAGGATAGAGTGAGTCCCAACCAAAATAAAAAATGCTAATCTCAAACTAACAGTAGCAGCTGACCAAAATATACATGCTTCTGTATTTCTTACAAGGATTTAGGTCGTATTACAATACGATAGGGATTACTTGCTGAAGGAATTTGCCTTAACATACCTCAAATACCGATTTTCATTTAACTGGTGAGTTTCAACCTATAACCGATGGTTCCACCCAACTGCAGCCCTTATGCTGAGAGAATAGGGCTACTTTTAATACTAAATTGGGCAAATAATGATAACTTTCAATAATAATATTAATAATAATTCAACTCTGAATAACTCAGCTAAAAACCCATAATTTCTTGAGAGTTTAGAAGGGAGAAATTCTTACCTGTTGCCTGTGGCCATTTAGGATTCAATTTGGAGTAATTCTGACAACCTTTTTTCGGTGGGGTTCTGATATACCGAGTGAATGTTCAAGAAATAACTCCGCAGAGATGCTTCCCGAAGGCCTAAAATTTGTTACCCGAAGTTAATTTGCATTTGCATGTCATTCGATAGCATAATTTGATGAAAATCAGATGAAAGTTTCATTCGCTCTCTATACTGGCCGAAGGAACACTTTGCAAATGTCTTAATTTGAACAAAAGAGTCTTATATACAAGCGTAGGGTGGTGGCAGTGGGTGCCTCGTGCTAGCCAACTGCCAGGGAGGGTGCTGCACCGTGCCCCCTAAGGGCGCTGTCATGCTGGTGTGTTGCGCTGCCCAACGCACAGGCAGGCTGACGCATCATGCTGACCCTCGCGACTTGGCCTTGCCCGACCCTACTTCCGAGTCTGTTCTCGTATGCATCAAGCTCTCATTACTCATCACAAACCCACGGGCACGCCCACTAACCACTAACATATTATCAGGTGTAACAAAGATCTTGACACTTTTGCTTTCAGGTTGAGTTTTAGGTATCGAATACGCTAGACAACATTCTTCTAAGATTTCTAGTTGCAAGTTATGAACTCAATTCTCAACTTTTCTCCTAAATAGCCAAAAACTATCTTATGAACCCTAACACCTATATCTCTATGGTTTCTGGAGAACCATGAGACAACGGTCGAAGCTACTTGGCTCTACTGAATAGGATTGCAGGGTATATCCTTATCCTCAACAACGAAATCAACTTTTGAACTATTGAAAAAGATATATGAAACCTATTCTATGCTTCCTTTTAACCATCATTAGTTCCCTCTTTTGCATTTAACCAATGAGCCAGCAGATATTATTTAAAAGGTAGTCAATCTAACGAATAAACATGAAATCAAGTAAGCGTAAACAATATTGAAAAGAAGAATTAAAAGTCTAGCATAAATGAATATTCAAACTACAACCATCATCCATGGACAAAACCTCAAAACATGAGTTTATCCACTCATGTTCAAGTGCAAAACTAAAGAAATCATCATTCAAATTAACAAAGATAAAAGTAAAGAAGAAAAACCTAAAAAGAAAATGACTTCTTGTCTCTCCCTTATATGGTCTAATGGTATATTATTGGTAATTATTTGGTATAAATTTAAGGGTTAAAGTAAAAAATAAATAATAAAAGAGGAACCCACTAAATAAGCCAAAAGACGCATACAATCGATCTATCTTGTTACACCCCGTAAGTTTATGTTCTTTAATTGACACGTGGGTATGAATGTTGAGAGTTTCAGAGCATACAAGCATATTGTCGAGTGAGCAGGACGCCAGGGCTGGAGGCAAGATGCACTGGGCGTCGCGCCACACAGGCCATGCCAGCGCACTGGTCGGTGCGTCATGCCCGAATCATGGCACTGTGGCCGGCGCGCGCAGCCCTTTTCCACCACCTCAAAAATTATATAAATTCCCTCAATGTTTAAATGACTCATTTCAATATTTGCCAAAATAGAAAGGGCGAACCTTGGGCGATATTTTTATTCGATTTTCATCGAATTACACCGTTAAACTCCTTTGAAATGCAAATTCGTCTTGGAAAACAAGTTCTAGGCCTATGAGGAACGTCCCTGCGAAGTTATTCCTTGAAATCTCACTCGAATTGTTGGAGCCCTGCCGAGTAAAGGTTGTAGAAATCACTTTTAATTGAGTCCTAGCGGCTACAAGTGATAGGTAAGCATTTCTACCTTTTAAACTCTCGAGATTTGTAAACTTTCAACCAAATTAGATGAAGTTCAATTTGTAGTTAAAGTATTTGAAAAATATTGGTATTAGTTGTTTCCTGTTATTGAAAATAGCCTTATTCTCTCAACATATGGGTTGCAATTTGGTGAAATTACCAGCTTCAAGTTGGAACTGTTTGAGTGCATAGAAATCAGCAATTAAGGTATGTTAACGCTAATCCTTTTGGCAAGTTATTCTCGTCATAACATTCATACAACTTGTATATCTGTAGTAACTTAAGAATACGAATATTGTAATTAGTCGTTACGAATAGATTTGAGGTTGTAACTTCGCATCCCTGGTTGGGGTTGATCATATTTCGTACGACCTCTCGCTATGAATAGCTGAGGGACTGCTAATCGTATGAATTGCTTACTGAGATATAAACTACTTATGGATCTACGATGCTGATAATGCTTACGGAGTTGTAGATTGCTTATGGAGCCACGATGCTACTATCATTCACAAAACTATAGGACTGCTTTCGGAGCTATTGTATTGCTTATAAGCTACTAAATTGCTTACAGAGCTATTAAGCATCTGAAGGGCCTAAAGTAAAGCCTTCTGGGCCATGCTGGAGTCTTCTATGAACTCCTTCTATGCAAAAATGACATCACTGACCCTCATGAGGGCCTGGTTTGTCTGAGATGCAGTTGCAGTCACTTATGGGGCCTCAGGGGTACCAATAGGGGTATATAGACTGATTGGCACTTGCTAGGGCTTATGGGGGCCCAGGTAGGTTATTCTGTGTTGATTGTACCTTCCAGGCTTATGAGAGCCCGACTAGGTTCTTGTTTGTATATTTACTTGCTAGTTATACTTTAGATTGTGAGGCAATTCAGGTTGAGCTCTTATCCTTCTTATTGATTACCTTCATTTCCTTTATCAGCTTCTATTCAGCTCTTATTACTACCTTACATATTCGATATATATTGTACTAACGCGCACATAAAGGGCACTGCATACATGCCTGCAGGTACGGACAGACATGTTTCAAGACCTCCTTAGCAATCATCCATGGTTAGCAGATGAGGCAGCTCCTTTTCTTTAGAGTTGTCAATCAGAAAGGTTTGCTCATTTTTTTGTATAGCTTTTGGGTAGGTCGGGGCCCTATCCCGACCACTATTCCACTCTTAGAGGCTTGCGGATTACGGTTCTTAGTTGTTGGTTGTGTTGGCCATGTGGGGTCTATGTATGTTATGTTTTGTGTGTTGGTTGTGTGGACCCTAGTTTAGCTATCAATTAGTAGCCTTGTCGGCTATAGCTTATATATGAATGCCTATTTTCCTTTTGTTATGACTTAGACTGCATAGGATCCTTTTATTATTGTGAATGCTAGCTTAGCTGTTTCTTTACAGGTTTGCTGCATGGCCTTGTTGACCCAAAATTGTGTTTACAACTAAGATATAATTTTTTGTTTTCTTGATTTTAAGTTGTAGGTAGGCACCTGAGGTGCATATGCCTAGCCAGGTCAGCCCAGTCCCAGTGTGGCACTAGGTGTCAGTCATGCCTCCCAAGGTGGGACGTGACAAACTTTGTATTAGAGCAACATCGTATCCTAGGGAGTCTGCAAGTTGTGTCTAGTAAATTCTTGTCTATGGGTGTATGTGCACCAGATTCTATAAAAAGAAGGCTACGAGGCATGATAGCGTGGTTACCCTTCTTTCTTTTCCCAAATCATGCTATAGATCTAAGTTGTATAGGGTTGAGTCCCTAAGCTTACATTATTCTGCTCATCTACAGAAAAAATCGCTGATGCACGACAGACTACGGTTGGCTGGGAGTTGGATCCGCGGTGGTAGAGGGCACTAGCCGAGTGAAACAGTAGGAGACGGCCTGATTTGATAGCGAGAGGGAGACATCACCTCGATCTCCCTAGTATTCTCCGCCACACCATGAGCCCCCCAGGGCAGCAAATACATTAGTACCACCCCCAATCATCCCTATAGCATAGGATAAGGAGGTTAGGAGTGTGTTTTACATGTTTGCTCGGATGATGGTCACTCAGTGCCAGCCAATGGCACCCGGTTGAATCTACTGAAGGACCCGGATATTTGAGGTTCCGTGAATTTCTCGCTTTGATTCCTCCGCAGTTTATGGGAATAGATCCTAGAGAGGATTCTTATGACTTCTTAGACCAGTTGCAGTGAATATTCAGGGTAATGCATGCTTCATCCATAGGTCAGTTGAGTTGGCAGTGTTTCATCCATGAGATATAGTTATTCTATGGTACGAGAGTTGGGAAAGGTCCAAAGGCAGAGACGTAACCCCACCTAATTGGCCAGA
The DNA here is from genome assembly GCA_035772735.1 of Datura wrightii. Classification (NCBI taxonomy): domain Eukaryota; kingdom Viridiplantae; phylum Streptophyta; class Magnoliopsida; order Solanales; family Solanaceae; genus Datura; species Datura wrightii. The sequence continues at coordinate 38,207,061 of JASDFA010000027.1, forward strand.
TTTTTTGAAGGCTTTCCTAGATCATTATCTACCTCGTGAGATCTGACAGGCCCAGGTGGATTAGTTCTTAAACCTGGAATAGGATACAATGAGTGTTCGGGAGTTCGCACTGAGTTTTGACTCATTTTCAAGATATGCACCAGCTTTTTTCGATACTATGCCAGCTAGGGTACATCGATCCATCATGGAGCTTTCTACAGAATATGTGGAGGCCTGTATTATAGCCACTTTGCACGAGGACATGGATATTTTTTGCATTGAATCTTTTGCTCAGAAGATAGAGTGAATCAGGCAGCGCCAGTATGATGCTGAGAGCGTAAGTCAGGAGCAGCACTGAAGGGCTAGACCCACTTATTTGTAGGTAGGATCTCATGGGGGCCCATACCTCGATTTCCAGGTAGGATACCTAGACCTTTGCCTCCATAGCAGCAGGGCGGTAGATCAGATCATTGTGGACAGTTAGGTCCCCGCGAGAATTCACAAGCATCAGGCTCGCAGCAGCAGAGAGGTTCAAATCAAAGCAGGCCTGTTGCACCGTGTTGTAGGATTTGTAGTCGATAGAATTTTGGGAGGTGTAGCTATAGTTCTACTGCGTGTTATACTTATGAGCAAGAGGGTCATATGATGAGGGATTTTCCGAATAAAAATCAGGGGGATCAGGACTAGCAGAATGTTTCCTCAACAGGATCACATACTCTGGTATCTTCGGCAAGGCGTAGGCCCTCAGCTCCACCCGCTAGAGGAAGAACTAAATCAGCGGCATTCAGTTCTAGCAGTGGTCCAGATCGCACTTACTCCTTACCAGGGCGACAAGAGCCAGAGTTGTCACCAGATGTTGTGAAAGGTATGATGAATGTTTGCTCTCACCCAATTTATGTTTTGTTAGATCCAGGTTCTACTCTATCTTATGTTACTCCTCTAGTGGCACAAAGATTTGGTATAGCACTAGAATTGCTTCAGTGACCATTTTCTGTATCCACACCCGTGGGTGACTCTATTATTGCTAAGAGGATTTATTGAGGCTAGATAGTAGAGGTTGTGGGTCGCCAGACTTTAGCAGATTTAATGGAGCTAGAAATGATTGACTTTGATGTAATTAGGGGCATGGATTGGCTGGTGCCATGTTATGCCAATGTGGAGTGTTGGACCAAGATTGTCCAATTTTACTTTCCCTAGGAGATAGTGTGAGAATGGAAAGGCAATGTAGCCACACCAAAAGGTAGGTTTATATCCTGTCTTCGGGCGAGGAAACTAATAGAAAAGGGTTGTATTTACCACATTCTTAGGGTTCGGGATGTGTAGGAAGAATCCCCGACTCTTCAGTTTGTTCCTATGGTGAGTGAATTTCCGGATGTATTCCTAGATAAACTTTCTAGTATCCCCCAAGAGCGTGAGATCAATTTCTTTATCAACCTGCCACCAGATACGCAACCTATATTCATCCCTTCATATTGAATGGCTCCTACCAAGCTGAAGGAATTGAAAGAACATTTGAAAGACTTGTTAGATAAGATCTTTATAAGGTCCAGTGCTTCGTCGTGGGGTGCTCCAATTTTGTTTGTAAGAAAGAAGGATGGCTCCCTATGAATGTGTATAGATTATCAGCAGTTGAATAAAGTTATTATTAAGAATAAATATCCCCTTCCAAGGATAGATGATTTGTTTGATCAGCTTCAGGGGCGAAGTATTTCTCCAAGATCGACTTAAGGTCAGGGTATCATTAGGTGCAAGTCTGGGAGAAAGATATTTTGAAGACAGCTTTTAGGACCAGGTATAGTCATTTTGAATTTTTGGTCATGTCCTTTGAATTGATGAATGCCCCAGCAATGTTCATGGACTTAATGAACAACATCTTCAATCCATATTTAGATCTGTTTGTGATAGTGTTTATTGATGATATTATGGTATATTCATGCTTAGAAGCCAAACATAGAGATTTTTTGCAAACAGTACTCCAGGTCCTTGATAACATCTAAAATACACTCTTCTTTTATGAAAGAGCATAAATAGTCTCTTCTCAAAACAAATATTCCCGATGAGTGGTCTGGGTCATATCCCATGAAGAATTGAGTCGATAATTCAAAAGTTATAAACTAATTTCAACTAGAGCGCATAATTGTTCAAAATTTGAAAAGTAAAATTTTGGGGAAATAAAAAGGGAAAATTAACTAAATAATTCTAAACTAAAACTAATTAGGGGGAATTCCAATTGAAGTAATCACAAGTGAGACACTAGAGACATTCTATGGGTGAGATCACAATTAAATCGGGAATTTCTTCACTGCCTTAGACTCAAATGTAAATAATCTCGTAAAGTAGGTAGCCTCAGCTTCTCAGCCTATTGACTACCCTTAGTTAGAGTTTTCTCAAAATCTAGTTGTGATTTAGCTCAACCCGAATTGATTTTGATTAGCAACTTCACTATTCCTAGCTATTAGCTGCCAATTAGGAAAGAGGAAGTAATTTCAGCTGTTTCTAGCTTAATTTTATAATCTCCTATCCATACCCAGTACTAGATTCCCTTCCAATACTTAATCATTCTCCCGAGCAACAATCAAGAAAGTATAGATAGACCCATACCATAACCAATGGATCTTCATTAATAGATTGAAAAGAATCTAATAGATTTACACTTAATTGAACAATAAGAAGATGAATCTAGCAACACCCACCTACAATTCAATAAGAATCCAACAGCAATTTATCAAAACCCAATCAAATTACTAACCCACCATGAATATACTTCTAACTAGAAAATTAGTAAAGCATATTTAAAGATAGAGAGAAGATACCAAGAGGATTTTGCCTCACATTCATTGCATTAGCTTCACAAGCTCTTACAACAATGGTGGAATTCCCCCAAAATAGGTTAAAGAAAAAGAAGAAGAGAAGTACTACCTAACTCTACAAAATTATGGAGAAAAGAATCTCCTAAAAATTCTATGAAGAAGATGAAGATTTGATGAATAAATTGTTGGTTGAATGGTTCTCCCCTTTAGTTGGTGTACAATGGAGGTTATATATCTGTAATTTCTTGTGTACAAATTTCCCCAAATGTCTTCTAGATTCTTTTGAGACCTTTTTGGACCCCTTTCACCCTTCATTAGACGGCCTTTCCAGTGAGGAACCGGCGTTTTGCCGGTTGCAATCCGTGGAGCACCAAACTTTAGCCAGTTGAAAACAGTGTCCAGAAAGGGGGAACCGGCGGTTCAGTGGCTTTTAGCTGGTGCCATTGTGTGAAGGGCTGGTTGTATAGCCAGTATGGACAGTATCTTCGGTGCTTCACCTGCATTTGGCCCTTCCAGATCCGCGTTTAGCCGAGTTAAAGCACGTCCTTACACCTTTTTGAGCTTAAATCTTCCCTTATCTTTGGCTCTTCTCCATCATATGCTAACTCATCAAATTTCTTCTCAAATTCCATGTGTTTTGCTAGAGTTCATGCTTTCTTTACTCGCATGAGGTACCTTTAAAGAATTCAAGAGAAAGGCATAAAATCCACATAAATGACTTGAAAACTAGGCAAAACTCATGATTAGGAGCCTAATGAGTTGGTAAATTTCCAACTCATCAAACCCCCAAACTTGAACCATGGCTTGTCCTCAAGTAATGCAATTCTTTACAGTTGAGCAAATGAACAACATGCTATATATGAGTATTTGCATCAAGGCAATCAAGACATTCTTGCACAAGGGAGCATTGCTAAGGCTTAGAGCACTATGGTAGTTATACACAAAATCATCAATCCGCAAGATAAGCCAACTATTATACACCAATTCAAGAAAAAGAAAAGACTCAAACCATGTTGCACCAGCTTCAATAGGTAACCACAATCATTAAACACATCTTGCATGCATTTTTTTCATTCAAACAAGGGGAATAGTTCCTCAAAACAATTTAAGAGCATCTCAAGTTATTGACAATTCATATTCAAAACTTGCCTTAAAGTTCTCTACTCGCTTTCCTTAATCATACCTCTCTTAGGAAATAATGTCAAGCATGTACTCCAAGGAAATGATACCCCTCACAAGACTGAGAGAATCCCACACACATATTTTAGAATTTCACACAACGGGATTATAAGATAAGATAAATGTGCTAACTCTCACAAAGAAATTCAAGTGCATATAGATTGACCCATAGGCTTGCCCTTCGTGTATATCTCCACTAATGTAGTGTTGCAATACTCAAAATCAATTAAGACTTTCGGGTCATGAAAAAGGCTAGGGGTAAGTGTAGGATAAATATTTATCTTTAGTAACTAAAGCCTCCCCAATGCCTTTACAAAAGCTTGCAACACCCTATTATCTTATTGAAATCACTCCACCTTATTCCTCCTTGTTCATCATCTTTATCTTTTGTCCTCCTACTCTTGCAAACCCCCAAACATAAGCTTTTTCCTCATCTCACATTCATTTTCTTATCACTCCCCATATCATGGGCTTCAAGCCCCATTTTTCATTATTTTATCACTAGAAATTAGGTAGGATGGGTGCCAAAGAGAAGGATTAAAAATGGTCATTAGGCTTGTAATGCGGTTTCCAGGAAAGGTCCAAGGAGCAAACTTTGGCTATCAAAGATTAATGTTCAAGGAGGTCATTTGGGTGAAGTGACTAACAAAAGAGGGCATAATATCATGTTTTAAGTGCATCCACATCTATCATTTCGCCTTGAATTACACTTAGGGCAAGTTATAGACAACCATGTATACACAAGAATTATGCCAAAAACCTCACCACACAAGGGATCACAATCCAAGGAGTTCACATATTTTCTTTTTCACATTAAGAGGATGACTTTTAACGAGCTAGTTACGAATCAACAATCCAAGAAAAGAATATAATTCATGATAAGAGCATGCTCATTTCACATTTAAATGCCCCTCTTTTTCTTTTCAAAATCTCATGCACAATGCCAAGCAAGAATTGTTGGTGGTACCTCATCAAATAAGTGCACAAAAGACTCACAATACTTTAGACTTGACATTTTCCCTTAATAAAGTCGCACCTCAATCTATCATCGGGAAGTGCCAACCCGGTTCGATAACAAAAGAAAAGACAAAGAAATAGCTCCTTGGTAAAGAACCGTAGTATAAACAAAACCCTTGGAGTTTATTCAAAGACCACTATCTAAAAAGGAGATACAAACTTGCAAGTAATGATGATTTACCCTTAAGAATGACGTCACCCAATCTATCATAGGGTCATATCGTGCATCACTTAACAAGTGGGTTACTCAGACTTCACCCCCTGACACAAATAATGTATTGTCCTCGATGCCTAAGGTAAAAGAAAGTAAGAAAGGATTAGGTGAAAGAAGTCCCTAGGCCTTATGCTCATAACCGGCATTCCACAGGCATTTTGCGCCTTTGGAACTGGCGTTTCATCGGTCTAACGCCGATGTGCCACTGCTTAACCAATTTTTCTTCCAGGCATTCTGTTTGACATCTGCATTTTGCGCATTTGAACTTGCGCTTCATCGGTTTAGCGCTGGTTGCTCACTTTGAATTTGGCTTCTCTCACCTTCATCAAATTCCATACCTATTGCACCCTTTCACAAACAAAGACAACACAAACATTAAGTAAAAAAATAAAAGAAAAATAAAAACAAAATGTAAAAGCACTTGGGTTGCCTCCCAAGAAGAGCCTTAGTTAACGTCGTGGCTCGACGACTTCAACTTTACCACTTCTCTCTCCAATTTGAGCATTTGAATTGCACCCCTAATTTCTTGTCCATTCTTTCATCCTCTTTAGGGGTGGTAATGTAAGCATCAAAGGACCAAGCAACAGATGTTGCATCTTGTGTGTCTTGGCCCTCAAAGGAGGGATGTGCTTTGGCCTTGTTGGCATGGCATATTCTAAGAAGAAGCCACCTTGATCATCCTCCTCAACTTCCTCCATTGACTTGGTCTCCTCAGTCTTTATTTTGTCGACCAAGATAAATGTTGAAAAATGATAAGAGGACGGTTTAAGTCGCTCCCCTTTCGAGCATGCTTCTTACTTACCATCCTCCTCTTAAAGTGCACTAGAGTCCTTGATTGTAATTTGTTGAATGTCATTTGGAGACTCTAGCGTTACTTCTTCAACCTTGGCATCTTGCATTTTGACAATGTTGGTTTGTTGGCACACCTCTATGACTTCTTCAACACTCACCTTGACTACTTCTTCATCATAATTTTGATTTTCCTCCCATGAGTCAAGTTGAGTTATGCCACATTGTTCACTTCTTCTTGTTATGCTTCTCAATGTCTCCTCCGCTTCTTCTTTTAGAGATATACATCTTTCTTCTAGTGGATTTGATGATTCCATGGGTATAGGGGGGTTGATATTCTTATCCGCATTAGACTCCTGCTCCACAAAGGCATAGAGCATGGCTTTTATGCGTCAACATGTGCTTCTCCTTCCCTCTCTTTCCATGGCTTCATTTCTTTCAAGTTTGGGAGCACAACTCCTATCATAACCATTATAATGGGAAGTGAACCCATTGGGGCATCCATCCCAATGTCTCCCATGAGTACCACATAATGTGCATCTATACCTATCATAGGAGGGAGAAGGTGCACTCATCTCCCTTCTAGGGGCATATTTGCAATCTTGCCAATAGTGTGGTCCTCCACAGTAGGGACATGGGTTATCATAATAAGGGTTGCCATCATTCAACTACAAAACAAAAACAAAAGATAAAAGCAAAACAAAATGTACAAAAAAAATGCAAAACTAGTTCAAATTAATAAATAACTAATGGCTTATCATAACTCAATTCCCTAGCAACAGCTCCATTTTTGATAAAGTCCAAAATATTTTCTTAAATCAAAGATTATACACGGTCGTTGTATCAAAATAAGTAACCCGACGACTATCGGGGTTGAATCCCACGAGGACTAGAGAGTGATGAATTCAAGAGTTGATTGAGAAATTGAAATTAGCTTGCACCATATAGATTTAACATAAAAATAAGGAAAATGGGGGGAATAAACTTTGCAGAGAATTACACAAATTTCTTTAGTTAATTAAAAGTAAAAGGATCAGTTATGTTGTTGACAATATTGTAAAATACTAGAGGTGTGGTGTAGACAAAATACTAATTAGATCGGGATGGGTCAGGTTATCTTCATAAGTTCAGTAAGTGTAAATAATCTCAGGAAATAGGTAGCCTCAGCTTCCCAGCATATTGACTACAAACTCTAGCTGCGATTTAGTGCACCTGAATTGATTTGGATCAGCAACTTCACTATTTCTAGATATTAGTTGCTAATTAGGAAGGAGAAAGTAATTTCAGCTATTACTAGCTTAATTTAACAATCTCTTATCCATACCCACTACTAGATTCCCTTTGAATACTTAATTATTCTCTCCCGAGCAACAATCAAGCAAGTATAGATAGACTCATATCATCATCAATGGATCTTCATTAATAGATTGAAAGGAATCCAATAGATTTACACTTGATTAAACATTATGAAGTTAACTCTAGCAATACCTAATCCAATTAAGTATTCATCATCACACACCTCTAGTTAGTGATTTTAGCTACTCATAGTTAAGAAATTCAAAAACACAATCATCAATAGTATCAATGAATTTAATAAAAAGAGTAGATAAATCAAAAACACAATTTCCTTCACTACAGCTGAAACTTAATAATATCAAACAAGAAAATAGAGCAGAGTATCTTCTAAAAATTTCAATCAAAATCCCTTTCTCAGCTAAGAGATTGTCTTCAGCTAAAACAGGAAATAATGAAGTGATGTGTACTTGCCTTTTCTCTATAACTCTCTATCTTCTTCCTCTCTCTTTTTTTTCTTTTGCAAAGTACTTTTCTTTCTATTTATACCCTGAGAAGTAGGTACTTTTCCTTCTTTTTTCAGCAATGGACATACCCTTAAAAGCATCATTTTGAAACCGGAAAAGGTACTAGTGGTTCGCCGATGAAATCTATGAACCTCCAAATACTTGCTCTTCTACTGCAGTCATTTCCAGTGAACTTCAGCAGTTCACCCGCCGTTTTGCCGATACCAATTCGTGAACCGCCGGACCTTCAATGTTAATTCCATAATTTTCTGAGTATCATTCGGCGATTGTACTGGTTTCTCGCCACTGGTGACTCGTGAACCGCCGGTAGCATTCCTCCCTTGAGGCAGTGACCTTCAGCTTTTAACCAGTCTTTCATCGGTTAACACCTGCGATTCTCCGCTTATACTCATTTCCTCCTTTTTACTTCATTTTTGCTATTTTCTTCAAACTTAGGAATTTGCACACAACAAAAGCAAAACGGGCATAAAATCCATATAATCAACTCAGGAACTAGCCAAAAACTCATGGTTTAGAGTCCAATGAGTTGGTAAATTACCAACTCATCAGTTTGTCAGTTGTTCACTTTATAAATCAAGACATAATTTTGTATTTTCAAAATCTTCCACCTCAAATTCCTTATTTAAATAATTAATTGCTTTTAGAAATACTACTAGAATTTCAATGAGGTTTATTTCATCAGCATAAATAGCAAGCTACAATAGATCCCAACATTATAAAAACAAAAAGCTAAGCAAAGTCATTATTATATTCTTTGTCAATGAGTATTCACTAAGGTGGTTAAGTGACATCCACCTTACTTGATTTTCTTCACATAAGGATTAGAAACAAGTTTACAGAAGCTTGTAAATCCTTCAGTAATTTTTATATAATTTTTGTTAAGTTACAATACTTATTTTACTTAAATACGTGACATCTTCTGGTGTCTGGACTACATATCTAATAAGCTTTATACTTATCAAGATGTATCATGCCAATTGATTATTATTATGATGTTAGTATGCTTTAATAGATGTAGAATTTAGATCTTCACAATCTTTTATAATATTGGCCTCTATATTGTATCAGAGATATCATTGATGGTATGTCATTTGTATTAGTTTGCAATTTTGGACATAACTCATTGAGATCTCATCACTTTCAATATTTTTTTATGTATGGTAAGTCTTTTGTGAAGTTTCATAAAGTTTTATGTCGTTGGCTCTTCAAAAACACATTGCCTCCTCCTTATTATGATCATTGGCTCCATTCTTTTTCCAATGATTATTGTAATAGAAATCGATTCATCTACAATGCTTCATGCAAATTGTAGACTCGGTCCTTTAGGGACATTAATTCAATAGGAGCTCTTGCAGCTAAAATATAAAATTAATTTTGGGCCAGTAAATGCTTCAGGCATTTAACTTGAATTTTTTTTGAATGAGGATCATACTAATGATAATTCACAATATGTTTTTTTAGATCCTTATTCTCTCCCTTTCATGTTAGAAAAACTAACATATATCCCTAATCTTCTTTGAAGAATTCATTTATGTGAATCATGATAGATTCATTAATCATATACCACTTATTAAAAGTTATTATATGAAAAGTATTTGGTTCCAGACCCTGAAACAATTAAGCGGAGGGAAAATTAATCATAATTTATTGGTCAACATACAAGTGTTATTGTATGTACTATATCATATCATAGACCAACTTTGCTCGCATAAGTTATTGGTTCAACTAATTATCAGATGCATTCAATGCCAAAACCATCTTGGATATAAATCAACATTATCAAGATGAACTCTCTTGATTGCATAATCTGAAAATTATGTTTTTAACTCAATTAATATTTAGCAAGCAATTTTTTGAATCTATTTAAGATATCACATAATAGGTAAACATGTCTATATTCACATTTTATATCTTTTAGAGTTTAGAAACCTTGGTCCCAACATTTGTTGTAATAATTAACTTGTCATGAGAACAAGTGATACAAAAAATTTCTTGAAGAATTTTCTAGTTCTTTAATATATTTTGAATACTAAATTAACATATCATATCAAGATGAGTAAAACAGTCATGTCAATTAATAAAATTATCTATACTAGTAAACTTCAGATTTACCATGATATGTGTTATTTATTTTTGTAACCTTCAGGTTTACTTCATATCAATAAACTTCTTATTTACTATAGCATGTAATTTCATCGTACTTAGATTTATAGTACAAATCAAGTAATTTTTTATATCCATATTTTTTACCCATAGTAATTAGGTGATGCAATTCAAAGGGTGTCATGTTTGGAATATAGTTTGGATGGATGAAGAAGCACAAGATGGCTAAGAGAATGAAGATGACCAAGAGAATGAAGAAGGTGGCTAAATGTGCAATTAGTCATTCTTTGATTTCAAAGAAAAGAAAAACCACCCAAATAAGGTCCTTGCTCATTAAGGGTATATTTATAATTATCTTTTATTTTCTGTAGTTAGTATAGGTAGGTGTTCCTTTAATTTGAGTAATAGATTGATGACTTTGAACTTGATATTTTGTTTGAGTGTAGATAGCTTGTCTAAAGCTTTGAAATGTTCTTATGTAGAAAGAAGGGTTGCGAAGATAATTAATTTTCCTTGAGGTCCATCTAAGAACTTGATGCTTGTTGGATTGCGGATTTGAGGTATTTGTTCCTTAACAAGGGTTACTTGTCCTTCCAAGATTGTGTCTGGTTATCTATCCCTTACTTTTCTTGTATCATTTTGTATCTAGAGCTAGAGATTAGTATTGTTATTACAATCCTAATCTTGATATTTAGGTATTTGATATCGCCCAACTGAATGCAAGCGCACGTGGTCGCCAAGTAATATAGGACAGTGAAGTCCCGATTATTGATCCCTCAAAGACTTGTTAGATTAGTCACTCAAGGTAAACTTTTTATTTCTCTACTCTAACAAACACAAGTATAAATATAGAATGGTTTGGAGATTAAACTACTAAAACTTAAAATGTAATTTGACTAATAAACTAAAATGGTTGCAAACTTGTTTATACTTCAATTGATGATGAAAATCTAGGGAAATGACACTTTCACTTCAGGTTGAGTTTTCAAGACTTGATTAACTAGATTGATTCTTCCAAAGATAGCTAGTTGCAAGTCACTATCCTATCTCTTGCCACTCTCCCGAGCATCCAAGAATTATCTCATAAACCCTAATGGCTATATCCCTATGGTTGTAGGAGAAATATGAAACGAAGGTTGTGGATACTTGGGTATCAACTAAACACGGTTGAAGGGTATATCTCTATCCTCATCAACAACTTCTAACCTTCAACCAATGGGCCAAAGGATCTTTGAATGCTTGTTTTATATTTATTTTTAACTCTTTTAGTTCCCTCTCTCGAGTTCAACCAAAAGCCAAAAAATTTATCCGAAAGGTGATCAGTCTAACGAATAAGCAATTAACATAAGTAAATATAAATAATCTTTAATGAAGAATCAATACTAGAAATAATCAATCTATCAAACTTCAACCATAGCTATGTCCAAAAACCTAGAACGGGAGTTTAGCCACTCATGTTCAAGCGGAAAAACAAAGAACTCATTATTCAAAGCATAAAAATGCTATAGAAATAAAGAAACCTAAGTTATGAACTTGTCTCTCCTACAAATCTATGTTACAACCTTACTACGATTAAACAAAATGATGTACAATTGCTAACAAATGACCTAGATGTTATATTTATAAGCGAGCCCTCAAATGACACTTTTTCCCTCAAGTAACTAGCTTTAAAATCAGCAAAATCCATCTCGAAATAGGTCTGGCGCACCGCGCCGTCCATAGCGCCAGGGTGGGCTTCGATTTCTTCTCAAGTTTGGCTCCGGGCGCCCCATGACAGCCAATGCCCCAAGGAGTTAGCCAAATTTCTGAGCCTATGGACTCTCCGAACGCCCTACGCCACTAAAAGCACTAGAGTGTTAGTCAAATTTCTGAGTATTTTGAACCCTTCTAAAATGCCATTCCATCCAAAGCACTAGAGCATTGGAAAAATTTCCTATGTCTGGGATGCTTCTGGTGTGCTACGTTGCTCATCTCGCCAAAGGTGTTGACCAAATTCTCCTTTGAAGTTCGGGAACTGGCGTGCCACGCCACCCATAGCACCAACTTTGGTGCGGAGTTCTCTGAATTCTAAGAGTTGGCGTGCTTGCCAGCCATAGCACCAGGCCAACTTTCGCGAACTCTTCTTTATTCACACTGTATGTCATTTTTGGGTTCTTTTTCCTTGGTTTTCCTACTCAAAATATCTAAAAATATTTTTTAGCTCAAAACTCACAAGAAAACGTGAATTCATGCATTTCATAAGGATTATGAACTCAAAACTAAGCAAAACATAGGTAAGAACATGGCAAATGGGCATAAGAATATGTCCAACGTCACCACCCCACACTTAAACCATTGTTCGTCCTCGAACAATCCTCAATTCTGTGCACAATCTCATATTTTCTCACCACTTTTCACCTCTATCAATTCACACTCAACCAACTAGCATAGAGCATATGATAAAGTTGTTCATCAACTTATAGCAATTCACATCAAGCACATGTAGATTTTTCACATTCAAGACTACACAACTTCTATAACCGACTCATTTTCTCAAAACAGGACCCACATGATTAAGTACGAAACATGCCACATATAGTACACTAACTTAGACATCTTATACCCCTCAATTATAGTGATGTTCCTCTCTCAGATTATCAATGCAAATCATGAAACACAATAAACAAGGCACATTCTCACTCAGAAAAGATGTATCATACACATGCAACATACCATAAGCTTGCCCTTTATGTATACCTAGACTACTTAGTTATTTCAAGAGATTAAGATCATAAGGACTTTTCTTGGTTGTGATGTCGGCTAAGGGACGGGTAGGAATGATCTTTCTTTGATAGTGACCACCAATCATAAGCACTTTTAAGACATTATTCATCTTTCATGTCCACCACTTATTCCTTTATTGTTCACCCCTCACTCTACTCACCCTTTATCCATTCTTTTCACCCCTTTATTCACTATTTGACTGCTAGTTTTTTCTTGTAGAATCAATAAGAATATTAACTATTAAAACTCTTTCATTCATTGTCCTAGCAGCAAGTAAACAACATATTTTGGGCACCATTTTTTCCTACTTTCTCTTGTTACTTTCCACACACTTTTCTTACTTTCATTTCTCTTATCATTCATATATTAGTGGACCTTCACGTTCAAGTATCAAAGTGCCGACTACTTTGGATCAACAATTCTAGAGGACACACAACAAAATAGAATAGGCTACTTTTGTGGCTAAGAAATGAATAAGGCTTATGGCTCTAGGGGTTTAACTAGGGAAAATCTTCAAGAAGGTAAAACAAACATGGACAACATGATTTTTTTCAAAGAAACGCCTTAATCATCTCTTAAATCTTTAACATATAGCCATCCAACATACACTAAGGCAAGTTCTAGATGCTACATTATGTATAAAACACAATAATTAAGCTTACCTCACATGGAATTAAGAATCTTGTTGGTTTCCTATAACTACACATTCATACAATCACATTGAATGAACTCTTTCATTATAAGCCTTAAAAGTGTCTTGAGTCGAGTTAAAAACCTTTATGTGTCTCTCATGGAATTCTCACTTATGCAATTAATATGACTACTTCATTGAATCTAGCATAACTGTGAAGTGAAATGTCAAAGAGCGCACAAGTGATTTATGTCTGACTCAATCCTAAAAATTCAAAAACAAAATGTTACTAGTTTCCCTTAAGATGGTTGTCATCCTTCCATCATCGGGAAGGGTCACTACTCTATGACGACAAAAATAAGACTAAAATAAAACCAAACAAACTCAACTACTAGAGATGGACAAGTCATCACAAACATTCCAAGGTATCATCCAGGTTCACAGTCATCAACAATACTATCTATTACAAATCAGACCAAATCAATCACAGAGCTACTACCATAGGAAATGATAACTAATGCTACGGCCTACTATGAATTTAGCAAAGAAAGAGAAAACAGAAAATCTTTCCTCCACTCCACACTTAAATGGTTCATTTTCCTCAGAGCATAAATAAATATACCAAGTAGGTAGATAAAAGGAACTTCCTGGGTCACTATGCACAATCATCATCATCAGGATTGTACTCCTGATCATCATCATCATCATCACCATCAATCTGCGTGGATCCCGTGGAAGCATCATCCTCCTTATCATTATCCAAGTCATCAACCCCATCAGTAAGTATTATGGCCTCATCATCGTCCAACAACTCCTCAAAAGTTAGTCCCACTCTGCACATCAGCATGGCACTCTCCGTGAGTGGGTACCACTCCTCTAGGGCCGTCATCTCCTCATCCGTGGCAGGTTGACCTCCAATCCTTAGCTGCAAATCTAGCCTCCCGAACGTGCAACCTTGCCAGCTATCATCTCGAGCCTGGTGATCAACTACAGTGAGAAGTGGAGTTGTAGAAGTGACGGGCTCCTTTACCTTCGTGACATCTATCATCTTACCCGCCAGGTGCCCTGCTAGAGGTAGGTAAAGGTCTGCCTCTTCTCCTCAATGCCTGGGTCTCGCAAACACTGAGTGTGGAAACCTCCATAATAGTACTTCCAATTGCAGTTGTCCCTCGATCTCCTCATGTTTTCCAAGAGCACTACACCAGAGTTGATCGGTAGACCTTTCATTAACATGTATACTAACACGACTCGATCTCTAGTGATCTCCATTATATGTGTCCCAGGGAGAATCGCGACACAATCCAGCTTCACCTAAACTTTTGCCTCCTTATTTAAGTAGGAGAACGCAAGTCCGGAATAAATGCCCTTGTGGTCTCTTGCCCAACAGGAAGATGAGTGCTCACCATATAGAGTACGACACATGTCGCGATATGGGGGCTTTTGTAGCAGAAAGAAGTATTTGGACAAGTCTATTGTGATGGCCCGAACGGAGGCCCGAATCGTAACACGGGACAAGGAGCCCCAAGAGACCCCAAGTCGACCCATGGCATAAGAATACATCTAATCTCAATCAAGAAACTGAATAATCGATGAAATAATCATAGCGGAAGTCTAACTTGAACATAACATCAGAATATGAAATCCGAAGTTGAATACATACATATGTCTGAAGAGGCTCTAAACATGATGAGTTGATGGGACAAGACCCCAACTAACTCAACAAAACTGAAACTGAAATACATAAAGGAAAAGCGAAATAGTCTAGTTCTTAGGAAATGAGGACTCACCCAAAATAAGAATGCTAACTCTGATAAGCTGACTATGAACGGGGCTGAACCTGGGAGATGGGTCCTATATCATGAAACGATATGGCAAAGAGTATGCGATCAGTACGTGGAATGTACCGAGTATGCAAGGTAAGTAAAACCGCTAAAGTGAGTATAATCATTTAAAGACAATGCATAATATAACATAAACATTAAGAGTCCGAGAGTAGGGCTTGCATACATTCTTTCTGAAATCATGATCTTTTCATAACATAATATAACATACTTCGTAACATCCTAACTGAATCGATTGACTCAAAGTTGAATTCTGGCATTTATAAGTAAAGATGAACATTGAGTCAAACCTGCTTTAGAACATGCATTTATATAAATCTCCTGAGTAATGAGACATGCATATCTGAAATTATGAGGAACAATGGGAGACTCATCTTTTAACCGACATACCACGGTAGAGCTTATGTGGTCGCAACAATCATACTCAAGCGGGTAGAGCCATCCAAAGCCTTGCCAGGGCTAGGGATGATACCATGATATCTATATCAAGTTGAAGGCCCATCCGGGCAGGGGAAGCTCACAAGGGACGTCCCAAAGTCATAATGTATAAACCTACGTTGGCGCGTAGTTCTGAGGCATAGGGTGATCGACCCTTATCCAACTCAGTGCTATACATTACACCCAAAACAAGCATATGCTCTACATCATTTTATAACGAAGTTCAACATCGTCTATTGACGAAGCACAATGATCAAATACATCTCAAATATGAAATCATCCATATGAGAAGCTTTAGCTCAAGACAAACAATAAGCTAAAAACACAATTGGGAGCCTTCGCTACAAAACCATGTAGTAAGCTATACATAGGAACACTTTAACTCAAAACATACCACAAGATGAAAATATAATTGGGAGTCTTTGTTCCAACAAAATGTGGTAAGCTTAATTTTGAAAAATCATCATTCATACTTAACATGTGGGAATTGCCTAAAGCTTTATCATACATAGAAATACTCAATTCACATAGAAAACACAATTGTAAACATGGGTAGCTTCAAATCATGCTTTTCATCATAATATCCCATCATCATCATATATTTATCAGAAATCTCATCTTTCATGAACATCTCTTCCATGGGCTTTTAATTCATAAGACTAAAATCATGATTTTAAGTTGAAAACATTATAAAATTTGCCCATGCTTCATAATTCAAATTTAGAATCATAATCAAATCATACCTATGTATAGAAATAGAAGATTCATGCACTTGGGTTAAAACCCCATAGATTAGACATAGAATTTCATACTTTAAAGAGGAATTGGGCATGGGGGTGAAAGAAATCACCCATTCATATCCATACATACCTGTTGGTAGCTGACTCTAACACTTCTTCAGATGTCCAATAGGAAATTGAAAAGAAATTGATGAATGCTAAGCTTGATCACCCTCTCAAGTATTATACCTTGCATGCATAAATGAATGAGGCCTAAAATGAACTTAACCCCTTTAAAAGTCACTATTCATAACTCAAAAGTCGTAGTTTAGGCCTTAGGAACTTAGGAATTACAGAAAAGCCCTTACTAAATTCACAGAAAATAACTGTCAGGTGGTCCCAGCAAGGGACCTAACGACTTATGGTCACAGGTCATGACTCATGGAGTCGTCTGTGAAGTGCACTGCTTCACTTGATCTTCTGGGCTCATCACAGGCATCCTAACGACTCCTTACTGGTGACCACGACTCATGGTCACTATTCGTGATGTACACTACCTCCACTCTTCTCTTCCACTCCTCACTCACCCTACGACTAACCTAATGACTCGTGGGGTCTGACCACGATCGTGGTCATGTCCATGGGAATACTTTTCCCCAAATTTCCAGAGCTTCCCCACTGTCCTCCCCATGATTCACATCACGACTCGTAGGCTAGACTAACGAGTCATCCCACGACTCGTTCTATGCCTGGTGCCAGTTTTTATACTTTTCTCCATTTCAACTACCGGGTCTAATCTTTGTGCTTGCGGGGTATAACAATATCTCCCCCTTGGGAATATTCATCCTCGAATGTTAGAAAACACACAAAAAATTAGAGAAAATGCAATCATCATATTCAAGTACTGATCATATAAGCCGAAAACTAACGGAATGTCTACCTCTGATTCAAATCACATAATTGAACTGATTTCATGAATCATACCCACATCCATAGATGTAAAAGAAACATACGCACATGAACTGAACATGAAACTAAATAAACTCTGAGTGCAAAACCGATACCTCAAGTGGAAACTGAGTCGGTAGAAAAACAAATGTGGGTATCTAGCCATCATATCCGCTTCGGCTTCCAACGTAGTTCCTTCAACATGTTGATTCCTCCATAAAACTTTAACTAAAGATACTTCCTTGTTCCTTAGCCTTCAAACCTGACGATCCAATATTTCCACCGGAACCTCCTCATAGCTAAGGTTGTCTCTCACACAAACACTGTCTACCGAGACAACTAAGGTTGGATCACCCAAACACTTTTTCAAGAGCGATACATGAAACACAGGATGCACAGAAGCTAATTCTGAAGGCAACTCCAACTCATTATCCACCTTGACAATGCGTCTCACTATCTGATACGGGCCGACGTAGCGGGGACTAAGTTTCCCTTTCTTTCCAAACCGCATCACTCCCTTCATTGGAGACACCCTCAGAAATACCCAGTCATCGACTTCAAATTCTAATTCTCTTCTTCTCACGTCTGTATAAGACTTTTGGAAACTCTGGGAAGTTTTCAACCTATCTCTTATAACTGAACCTTCTCCATTGCTTCATGAACTGAACACTGTCTACCGAGACAACTAAGGTTGGATCACCCAAACACTTTTTCAAGAGCGATACATGAAACACAGGATGCACAGAAGCTAATTCTGAAGGCAACTCCAACTCATTATTCACCTTGACAATGCGTCTCACTATCTGATACAGGCCGACGTAGCGGGGACTAAGTTTCCCTTTCTTTCCAAACCGCATCACTCCCTTCATTGGAGACACCCTCAGAAATACCCAGTCATCGACTTCAAATTCTAATTCTCTTCTTCTCACGTCTGTATAAGACTTTTGGAAACTCTGGGAAGTTTTCAACCTATCTCTTATAACTGAACCTTCTCCATTGCTTCATGAACTGAATCCGGTCCTATCATTGCCGCCTCACCAATCTCAAACCATCCGATGGGCGATCTACATCTCCGTCCATAGAGAGCCTCAAACGGTGCCATCTGAATACTAGAGTGATAGTTGTTATTATAGGCAAACTTGATAAGTGGAAAATGCTCATCCCAGCTACCTCTGAAGTCAATTATGCATGCTCTCAACATGTCCTCGAGGGTCTGGATTTTCTTGACCATCCGTTTGTGGGTGAAATGTTGTGTGAGCTTAATTTGTGTACCCATTACTTCTTGGAACGACTTCCAAAACTGAGAGGTGAATTGAGTACCTCGATCTAAAATGATGGATAAGGGAACTCTATGCAATCGGACCAACTCCCGAATATATAGTTTAGCATAATCCTCCACTAAATCCATGGTTTTAATCGGTATAAAATGTGCAGCCTTGGTCAACCTGTCTACCACAACCCAAATGGAATCATATTGTCGACGAGTACAAGGCAAACCTGTGATGAAATCCATATTAATTTCTTCCCACTTCCAAGTAGGAATATTGATATCCTGAAGTACGCCTCCCGGCCTTTGATGTTCAACCTTTACTTGCTGACAGTTCAAGCACTTGCTATGAATTCTGCAATATCCTTCTTCATGCCATTCCACCAATTGATTTCCCATAAATCACGATACATCTTGGTGGCACCTAGATGGATAGAATACCTAGATCCATGAGCCTCATGCAACATCCAACTCCGTAAATCGTCATGTCTGATACACATAAGTAGCCTTGGTACCGAAGTACACCATCTCCCCCTTTGGAGAAGACCTCTACCTTCTGACTTTGAACGGCTTCCTTCAACTTTACTAAAATATGATCCTTATCTTGTCTAGCTTTCACATCAGTCACCAAGGATGATTCTGACCCATTCTGAACCACAACACGGCCATTGGTCGAGTCAACCAACCTAACTCCCAACCTTGCGAGTCGATGTACATCTTTCATCAACTCCTTTTTCCCTTCATCCACATGGGACACACTCTCCATAGAGAGTCTACTAAGTGCGTTCTCTACCACATTAGTCTTATCGGGATGATAAAGGACACTCATATCGTAGTCCTTGAGTAGTTCCAACCACCTCCTTTTCCGAAGATTGAGATCTTTCTAAGTGAACACATATTATAAGCTCTTATGGTCCGTAAACATATCCATGTGGACCCCATACAAGTAATGTCACCATATCTTCAATGCGAACACCACCGCGGCCAATTCAAGATCATGGGTCGGGTAATTCTTCTCATGGACTTTAAACGGTCTAGAGGCATATGCTATCACTTTCCCACGCTACATCAATACACACCCGAGTCCGATTCTCAAAGTATCACAATACACCATGAACCCATCAGTACCCTTGGGGAGACTTAACACCGTTGCTGAGGTAAGAGTCTTTAACTCTTGGAAGCTCTTCTCAAAAGCCTCCGACCATATGAACTTCACCTTCTTCTGGGTTAATTTGGTCAAAGGTGCTGCAATAAATGAGAAACCCTCAACAAATCTCCGATTGTAGCTAGCTAAACCTAAGAAACTCCGAATATCTAAATGATTCACCGATCTAGGCCAATTCTTCACCACCTCAATTTTCTAAGAATATACCCTTATGCTCTCACTTGAAACCACATGGCCCAAAAAGGCTACGGAGTTCAAACATAACTCGCACTTGCTGAATTTTGCATCTAACAGATGATCCTTGAGAGTCTAAAGTACTACTCTCAAATGAGCAGCATGCTCCTCCTCGCTCGGAGAGTATATCAAGATGTCGTCAATAAACACAATCATGAACATATCCAAATATGGCTTGAATACCCTGTTCATCAAATATATAAAAGCTTCAGGAGCATTCGTTAGGCTAAAAGACATAACTACAAACTCATAATGACCATACCGTGTCTTGAAGGCTATCTTTGGGATGTCACTCTCCCGAACTTTAAGCTGATTATACCCGGACCTGAGATCTATCTTTGAGAAACACTTGGCACCCTGAAGCTGGTCAAATAAATCGTAGATCCTGGGTAAAGGAAAACTGTTCTTGACAGTGACTTTGTTTAATTGTCGATAATTAATGCACATTCGAAAGGAACCATCCTTCTTTTGGACAAATAAGACCGATGCACCCCATGGAGACTTTCTCGATCTAATGAAACCCTTATCTAACAAGTCCTTGAACTGCTCTTTCAACTCCTTTAGCTCGGCTGGAGCCATTCTGTAAGGAGGAATGGATATAGGCTGCGAGTCGGGAAGAAGGTCAATACCAAAGTAAATCCCATTCAGGAGGGACACTTGGCAAATCATCAGGAAAGACCTCTGGATACTCATGTACTACTGGAACTGACTGGATAGTCGGGGTCTCAGACTCAACATCCTTAACTTTAACTAGATGGTACACACAATCCTTAGAAATCATCTTTCTGGCGTTAAGTTAGGAAATGAAACGACCTACAGGCACAGCTGAACTACCCTTCCATTCTAAGACTGGCTCACCCAGAAATCTGAACTCTACTGCCCGGGTTCTACAATTAACTGAAGCATAGCATGCAAATAGCCAATCCATGCCGAGAATCACATCAAAATTGGTCATGGATAACTCTATCAAATCTGCTGAGGTGACCTTCTGAAGGACTGAGACTGGAAACCTCTATACACTCGTCTAGATATAGCTGAGTCACCTACTGGAGTAGAAACTGAGAAAGGTTCTAACAAGACTTTGGGACTGACTCTAAAGCTACTGCCCACATAAGGTGTCACAAAAGACAAGGTAGACCTCGGATCTAGCAAAGTATAAACATCAATATGGAAAAGTCTTAACATATCAGTGACCACATCCGGGGAGACCTCCTACTCCTGGCGGGATGCTAAAGCATAGAATCTGTTTTGGCGCTAACTACCAGCTATGCTAGTCGATGCCCCCTAATGGGTTGAGCGTGCGGGAGGGGCTACTGAACTAGAAGTTGGGCCTCATCCCCAAACCTGATCCTGTCTTGCTGTTGGGCAATCTCTAAGCATGTGTTCGGGCTTCCCACACCCAAAACAAGCACCTGAATCTGCCAAGTACTGGCTTGTGTGCCCCCGACCACATTTGTGACAAGCTGGGATGTTAGAATCTGCGGGTCTGCTGCTCTGACCCCTCGAGCCTGATGCTCTCTCTATCTAATCATGTCTAGGCCTGGATGGCATACTCAATACCGAAGATGCTGGAGTTGATGATCTCTAGTGAGTCAGCTATCGGTGCCCACAACCTGACCTCAACTGGGAGAATTTGTGTTCGTCGGTCCTGGCCCTCTTGGACTCCCTCTCTCTCTGATGTGTCGCCTCCATCTGCTGGGCGTGTAACACTATCCATGGGAAATCCATATCATGATGGAGCATAGAGGTCCTACAATCCTTGTCCAAATAGCTTGCTACTCCATGGACGAATCTACTCACCCGCGCCCTCTAATTGGCTACCAACTCTAGGGCATATTTTGATAAACGAGTGAACTCGAGGGAATACTCTTGTACTATCATTCTCCCTTGCTTCAAATTCACGAAATCAGCTGCCTTCATCTCCTTCATCTCACGAGAGAAGAACCGGTCTAGAAATGCAACATGGAACTCTTCCTAAGTGACAGGACCTGCTCCGGCGACCCTGCTATCTTTCTATTGGCAAAACCAGATATGCGCGACCCCTTTCAATTGGTAAGAGGCCAACTCTATGCACTCAACTCCATTCACCCCAATGACTTGGGTGATCTTGACAATATAATCTATGAACTCATGCAGGTCCTCATCTACCTTGGACCCAAGGAACTCTGGCGAGTTCATCCTCAAGAAGTCTCTGACTTGAGCCACTGCTACATTACCATTCTGCGAGACATGCGCAATGGCCTGATGATTGACCTGAGCGGTCAAGGACAACGGGAGCATCTGAATAGTAGCCTAGAACTCAGCATAAGCGACTGGCTCCGGTGCCTGATGCTCCTAAACTGGTGGGGCTTGCTGGTGCCCGTTATCGTTGCCATCCTTGTGTCCTTCACCATTCCCATTTCTCCTACCATTCACTCTTCGAGGAGCCATGATTCTACAATCGTGAATAGCGCAAATTAGAAGGATAGAAAGACTTTTCATCGCACGACATAGATCATCAAAGAAGGGAACATTTCCTAAACTTCTCGTAGCCTCTTCATCAAAAGTGTGGTGTGTTTCGCACCCATGAAAAAGACTCTAATTAACGCGGCTTTCAGACACCCTAGGACACTTCAAATCTATGGCTCTAATACCATGTTTGTCAGGACTCGAACAGAGGCCCGGATCGTAACACATGACAAAGAGCCCCGATAGACCCCATGTCGACCCATGGTATAAGCGTACATCTAATCTCAATCAAGAAACTGAATAATAGATGAAATAATCATAGCGGAAGTCTAACTTGAATATAACATCAGAATACAAAATCTGAAGCTGAATACATACATATGTATGAAAAGACTCTAAACATGACGAGTTGATCGGACAAGACCACAACTAACTCAACAAAACTGAAACTGAAATACATAAAGGAAAAGCAAAATAGTCTAGTCCTTAGGAAATGAGGACTCACCCACAATAAGAATGCTAACTCTGATAAGCTGACTACGAGCAGGGCTAAATGTAGGAGCTGGGTTCTGTATCATGGAACGATGCAGCAAAGAGTATTTGCAATCAGTACGTGGAATGTACCGAGTATTCAAGGTAAGTAAAATCGCTGAAGTGAGTAAAATCATTTAAAGACAGTGCATAACATAACATAAACATTAAGAGTCTGAGAGTAGGGCCTGCATGCATTCTTTCTGAAATAATGATCTCTTCATAACATAACGTAACATAACTTCAGGACATCATAACTGAATCGATTGACTCAAAGCATAATTCTGACATTTATAAGAAAAGATGAACATTGAGTCAAACGTGCTTTAGAACATGCATTTACATAAATCTCATGAGTAATGAAACATGCATATATGAATTCATGAGGAACAATGGGAGACTCATCTTTTAACCGACATACCACGATAGAGCTTACGTGGTCCTAACTATCACACTCAAGTGGGTAGAGCCGTCCAAAGCCTTGTTAGCTAGGGATGATACCATGATATCGATATCAAGCTGAAGGCCCATTCGGACAAGTGAAGCTCATAAGGGAGGTCCTAAAGTCATAATGTATAAACCTACATTGGCGTGTAGTTCTGAGGCATAGGGTGATCGACCCTTAGCCTACTCGGTGCTAGACATTACTCCCAAAATATGCATATGCTCTACATCATTTTATAATGAAGCTCAACATCATCTATTGACGAAGCTCAATGATCAAATACATCTCAAATATGAAATCATGCATATGAGAATCGTTAGCTAAAGACATACCACAAGTTGAAAACATAATTGGGAGCCTTTACCCCAAAACCATGTGGTAAGCTGTACATAGGAAAACGTTAACTCAAAACATACCACAGGCTGAAAATATAGTTGGGAGTCTTTGCTCTAAAACAATGTGGTAAGCTTAATTTCAGAAAAATATCACTCATACTTAATATGTGGGCATTGCCAAAAGCTTTATCATACATAGAAATACTCAATTCTCATCGAAATCATAATTGTAAACATGGGTAGTTTCAAATCATGCTTTTCATCATAATATCCCGTCATCATCATATATTTATCACAAATCTCATCTTTCGTGAACATCTCATCCATAACATGGGTAGTTTCAAATCATGCTTTTCATCATAATATCCCATCATCATCATATATTTATCACAAATCTCATCTTTCGTGAGCATCTCATCCATATCATGGGTAGTTTCAAATCATGCTTTTCATCATAATATCCCGTCATCATTATAAATTTATCAAAAATCTCATCTTTCGTGAACATCTGATCCATGGGTTTTTAATTCATAAGACTCAAATCATAATTTTAAGTTGAAAATATTATAAAATTTTCCCATGCTTCATAATTAAAATGTAGAATCATAATCAAATTATATCCATGTATAGAAATAGAAGATTCATGCACTTGGGTTAAAACCCCTTAGATTAGACATAGAATTTCCTACTTTAGAGAGGGATTGGGCATGGGTGTGAAAGAAATCACTCATTCATATCCTTACATACCTGTTGGTAGCTGATTCTAACACTTCTTCAGATGCCCAATAGGAAATTGAAAATAAATTGATGAATGCTAAGCTTGATCACCTTTTCAAGTCTTCTACCTTGCATGCATGAATGAATGAGGCCTAAAATGAACTTAACCCCTTTAAAAGTCACTATTCATAACTCAAAACATTGTAGTTTAGGCCTTAGGAACTTAGGAATTACAGAAAAGCCCTTACTAAATTCACAGAAAATAACTGTCAGGTGTCCCAACGAGGGACCTAATGACTCGTGGTCACAAGTCACGGCTTGTGGAGTCGTCCGTGAAATGCACTGCTTCACCTGATCTTCTGGGCTCGTCACGGGTAGCCTAATGACTCGTTACGGGTGACCATGACTCGTGGTCACCATTCGTGATGTACACTGCCTCCACTCTTATCTTCCACATGTCACTCACCCCATGACTGTCCTAATGACTCATGGAGTCTGACCACGAGTCGTGGTCATGTCCGTGGGAATCCTTTTCCCCAAATTTCCAAAGCTTCCCCATTGTCCTCCCTACGAGTCACATCACGACTCGTGGGCTGGACTAACGAGTCATCTATGACTCATTTTGTGCCTGGTGCCAATTCTTACACTTTTCTCTGTTTCAACTCCCGGATCTGATCTTTGAGCTTCCAGGGTATAACATCTATCGCAGGTGTACCATGAAAGGTATAGAATATCTTTAAACTTAAAAGAACCACCTAACCCCTTATTTTGACCTTATTTCTCTGTCCGAAGGAAGTTTCCCAGTTTGCATATAATTCCCTTACCAATGTGAGGTTGCACTCCTCAGGCTCAGCAAAGATATATCCAAATCCCAACTCGCGGACCTTGTCACCGATGGTGGGTAACTCAAGTGCGAGGCTGCCTTCATCAATCAAGTCCTCAGGAGCATATTTGGCCTCCTTTTGTGTGTTGAACCACATTAGTCCATGAGGCTTCATAGCTTTTGGTCCGAATCTCCTAGAAGAGGTTCCCTTGGTTGTCGATGAACTCGACCCTTTTGTTCCTTTTCGAAGCCACTTTAGACCCTTGTTAGTAATCTCCACTTCCTTTCCTTTATCGACTTTTGATGGAATGACACCTGTCAGTCAACAACCAAGAACTTCACAAGATTAGTTCGTGAACAAAAAGGCTAGCTAATTAAGTGTAACGGGTGCAAGATGTCCCCATACTTAATTTTCTAGTATACTCGTGACAATTTGTCAAATAGGGTACTTAAGACTTCCCCCATTATCATCCCAAATCTCAACATTCAAATTATTCACTAAATTCACATTACAAACAAGTTCATGGATTTTTTTCACATCTCTCCTCTTCATTTTTTTTCTTTTCTTTTCAAGAATGATTCACTTTGGCCATTCCTTTCACCTTCCCACCTTTTAATTCAAAATTCAAATAACCCACACATAGAAGTAGTTACAATCAACACACAACATAGAATTTACTACAATTCACAATGAATTAACATGAATTTTCAACAACTCAAGATTCTTCACATTCAATAATTTAATAACTATGCACTTTCTCTTTCTACGATCAATATTTTACCCACCAATTTCATGAAATTCAATTCATCACTCCCTTCATCCCCACAACTTCAAATCACTACATTCAACCAAAAATTTGCAATCTAATAAGGATAACACATTATAATGGAAATTTGAGAGATTAAAGCTAATGAGACCCATATTATGAAATTCAAAGTTTTCACCAACAATGGCGATTTTGGGTCTTTAACTTGGGGAGGAAGGGTGTGGGAGCATGCTTTTTACACTACATAACCAAGAGAGAAGAGAAATACTTACTTGAGTTGGAGATATTAGCTTCACCAAGCTTATCAGATAAGACAACAATGGTGGGGATGGGGAGAGGGAGCTACGGGTTAAGTGAGGGAAGAGAGAGAATTTTTTTGCTTTTTATTTTTGACTTTTTGTAACAGTGGATTAATGTGAATTTAAAATTAAGGTTTGGGGCATGGATTTTTATTAATTTTAAGTGTCCTTGGGTCAAATTTAACCATTGGACAAAAATATTTTCAGACAAAACACCCCTGGTGTGGTGCACCAGTCACCTCGCTACACACTTAGAAAAAGAAATTTCTTCATGGAGTGGGTCTGGCGCAGAGCGCCACCCATAACACTAACCTAAAAAAATTTTCTTTCTGATGTTTAACACTTGGTGCCCCACGCTAGGTATCTCTCCCTAGACTTAGTATTTTTCATCTTATTTTCTTAGCCTTTTTTGCCTCAAAAACCATGTTTATCTCAGCACAATCAAACAATGTTATATGGGTTGCCTCCCACTAAGCACCGTAGTTATAGTTGTGGCACGACATTCACAGGTTGCCTCCCGTGTAGCTCTTGATTTAACATCGCAGAACGATGTAAGACTTCTTACTCCTTTAATCGAGTGAGATGATTAGTATCACCTTCTGAACTTCCACAAATCACATATTGCTCAATTGCCTGCTTAAACCCTCCAAGATCTATCATTGGTCTCACTTTGAAGTCTTCATAATGAGGTGGCAACCTAGCCACTCTTAAACACATTGAAGACTACCTCCTAACCGTCCATAGTCATTGACATCTTACCCGACTTCACCTTTATTACTGCATCGCCAGTGGCTAAGAATCCTCTCCCCAAAATGAGGGGAATTGCTACGTCTGCTTCATAATCTAGGATTATGAAGTCCACCGGTAAGATGAAAGATCCCACCTTGATCAAGATGTCCTCTATGATTCCATAGGGATAAGTAAGAGACTGGTCAACAAGCTGCAATGTCACTATGGTAGGACGTTGTTCACCTAAACCCAAGGTTATGAACAAGGATGCAAGCATTAGATTAAATCTTGCACCTAAATCACACAGTGCTAAACCAACTTCTTTGTTGCTAATAACCACTGAAATGGTGAAGCTCCCGGGGTCTTTCAGTTTCTTTGGAGCTTTGTTCTGCACCTGAGAACTGCACTCTTACATAAGAGCCACCGTCTCAAACTCTGTAACCCTTCTATTGATAGCCACAATATCCTTCAGATACTTGGCGTATTTTGGAACTTCTTGCAAAAGCTCCACTAACCATAAGTTATCATGTACCTGCTTCAACACATTAAGAAATTTCTGGCAAGCTGTGTCCTCTCTCTGCTTCTTAAACCTTTGTGGAAATAGAGGGGGTTGTCTGGCTTCTACCACTTTCAGATTCGAGTTTCTTGAATCGCCAACCACCTGTCTAGACTTCACAACCTTCTCTGCATCAACTTTCTTATCTCTAGGGATCACCTTACCCATCTCTTTACCACTGTGTAAAGATATCATGCTCATATTTTCCTTGGGGTTCTTCTCAGTGTTACTCAGAATTGCCCCTTGCAATTTGTTAGTCTGCTGAAGGGCCAATTGCTCCATCTGTCTCTCCAGATCATGGATGAACTTCTGCATCTTATTAACTAGCTGAGTCTGCTAAACCATCCACTGCTTCATTATTTTCTCAAGTTAACTACCAGGCCACTAACCCTGAGGTCTTGGATAGTTGTTTTGGGGCCTTTGAAAATTCTGATTCCCTCAACATAAGGGATTTGTTTCATTTTTGTACTCCTGGTTGTAATTGTTACCTATAAAACCTCCATCATGACCTTGTTGCCTCATAAAATACACAGATTCCAGGTTTAGTGGACAACTTGAATAAGCATGGCCTTCTTCACACACCTCACATAATGGTGGTAGAGTCTGGACCTGATGGACTTATTGAACCTGACTTCCTGCTGGTCTGGTTACAAGCTTGATAATCACATTTACCAACTGACTTATATATGCTCGGATTGCTGCTACACCATCTACCGCGAGCTTTCCTGGCACCTTGGCTGCTGTGAACCCTCTACCTAAGTCCTGATAGTCTTGACTCCCCGTTTACATGAGATTCAAAAGAGCTTCTATTTCATCATAGCTCTTGGACAAAATTTGTCCCTATGTAGTAGCATAAAGCAAGAACTTTGATTCCGATTTTAGCCCTTCTATACAATTGTATTCAATAATCTCCTTCGGCTACATGCAGTGCAGGAAATCTCTCAAGAATCCCTTGTAGCATTTCTAAGCTTGAGCCAAGGTTTCACCATCTCTCTGCACAAAACTAGAGATCTTCCCTCTCAACTCTTTTTTCCTCCTTGAAGAGAAGAAACTGTTGATGAATTTGTTGGAAAGAGTCTCCCAAGTGGTTATGGAACTTGTTGGCTTATTCTGAAGCCACTCCTTGGCCTTGCCAATCAACGACAATTGAAACAATGCGAGTTTAACATACTCATCTGACATGTTCTGATAGTGAAAGTTCTCACTCAGCTCGATGAACATCATTAGATGTCTGTGAGGATCCTCGTGTAGCTTTCCCTGATATTGGCAAGTATTTTTGACCACCTGCGCTGTCCCTTCCTTCAAGTCTAAGTTTCTAGTGATGGCCGGCTTAATGATTGATTTAGAAGCGTTCTCCAAGTTCGACCTAGCAAGTTAAGCATTGGAACTCTCTCTTGGTTGTTGCCCTGTGCTTGCTCATTATTCTCCATAGTTAATCTGCGAAAGCTTCTCTCAATTTTTGAATCAAAAGAAGCCAAAGGTGGTCCTCAACTTCTCGTGATAGGCATATACTGAAAAAACAACACCTGTAAGATTCACAACAAAAAAAAACAAAATGTAAAATTGTTATACCCCGTAGAATTCCCGGCACTTAGATGACCTATTCGCACGTTGGTTAAGTATATTTGAAGGCCATACGTGCTAGGGAAAGGCCCGGGAAAAGATCGGACGAGAAACCCGTCGAAACCATCGCGGGAGGAGCCGAGGCAGAGCCCCTCCGCGATGGCAGCGTGTCACGGAGGTGAGGCCTCCGCGATGGCTCCGTGACACGCTGCCCAGGTTCAGGCCCAAGTATATAAGCCCCCACATCGGTTTAAAATCATTTCATACTTAAAAATTTCCAGAATAGCGCAGAGAACAGAGGAAAATGAAGGAAAATTATATATTTCCGTCCGATTACGCTGCCAAACGCTGCCCAAACTCAAATTAATCCCAGATACCCGAGTATTTAGCAGCAGAGAGCATTTCTACGGAATTAGTTTCACGAAATACGGCCGACGAATCGGCGAGCCACTGAACTAAAGTAAGTAGAATTGCTCTAAATTAATGTCTATGTGTTCCTAGATGAGAAGTGAATACTTCTCCCTTCTGGGCCGCTGAAAAATAGCGAGTTTTCGACCGTCTTTCGATAAGCCTAAGTTTAGGCTATAAACTATATCGAAAGTGACGTCGCTCTTTACAATAAAGCTGTATTTAGTATTGATTGACGTATTTATGAATGCAGTTGGGAGAAAATAGTTGAAGTACCGGCCGAGCCTCGTCCAACGGACGAATAGTCGAAGATAAGGTATGTAAAGTTAAGTTTCCTCGACAAGTTGAGTAACATTGAAGCAGTATAGTAATTTACAGACCAGTAGAATGTTCAGAAGTCAATTATTGTGTTATTATGAATATTGGTGCAATATGAGAAGTTTTGGGTTGTAACGTGTACGAGACCTATCCGTATGATATAGATTCAGACGTAAATAATTAAGATTGCCCAGTATATTCAGTATGTGATGTAATATGCCATGTTAAGGTATTGTTGTGTTCAGCTGAAACCCCGCGAAGTAGTACAGTATCCGTAGAGCATTCCAGACATAGAATAGTAACTAAATAAGGTTTAGGAAGCATGTTAGAAATAGGAAATCATGCTAATACAGAAACTCAGTAAACAGCATAGCTTTTAGTAGAAATACCCTCTTGTATAGCCTTTGCTCCAGTACAGTTTGACAGGAGACTATATTCATATTTGTACTTACCTGTCTCAGCATATATCAGACACTTACAGATTACTATTATTAGCTCAGCATGTGATTCATATGATACCTTACCCCTGTTAGCCTTAGCTTATGAGATACACAGACAGCATGACTAGTTGAGACCGTTGTATTGATTGGGGTTGGATTACCTAGCATCCCTGACCGCCCAGGGTTAATAGCTGTATCGACTCGTCCGCCAGAGGAAGAGGATAGGTCACTCTATGGAGTGATATGCCGCCCCGCAAGGGGACGAAGATGGGATGCCAGTTTCCCCATATTGTGCCCTGGTCGGCCCTTATACACCCCCGTCGAGCGGGTACGCCCGGGGTGTTGATTTTAGAGTCCTTCGAACTCAGGTACAGTTATAGTCAGGGGCTCAGCAAGCCCAAGTGCATACCCAGGGACCGGCAGGATGCTTACAGCCACTATAGGAGATGGGATGACCGGGGTAGGGGCATAGATTCTGTGTTGATTGTACCTCCCGGCTTATGGGGGCCGGGTAAGGTTTGTGTGTGCTATGTTATGTTATGTATGTTATGCTATGTTATATTAGACATGAGTAGGTTAGTAGTAGAATGATACGTCTCCAGATACGACATCTACCCCTCCCAGCATAATTGAGAACAGGTACGATTTACATCATCAGACAGATAATCTAGTTCTTTCCATTTCAGTTTCGTCAGTTATGTTATTGATTTCAGATATCTTTTCAGCTATTGCTTTACATACTCAGTACCAGCGGTACTGACGCCCGGTGGGGCGCTGCATTACTTGCCTGCAGGTACTCATAGACGAGCAGGCGATTCTACGTGACTCCCTGTCAGCGGTTGAGTATTCAGCTCCAGTCATCCGGAGGCTGACTTTCAGAGGTGTAGTTCAGTTCTTTTTTTTTGTATATTACGGGTAGGTCGGGGCCCTGTCCCGATCAGTTCTATCACTGTTCCTAGAGGCTTGCAGTCTGTATATATTCCCTGTGGTCAGATGAGCCGGTCGTGTGAGGCCGTGCAGTTGTATAGTTGCCTTTACTCTTTCTTTCTTGTATGCTGGCCGTGTGGGGCCATAGTTTACCAGTAGTGGTGACCTTGCCGGTCACGTAGCTTTCAGTATATTACATTGAGTTGCAGATAACTAGACAGCATGGTGGCCTTGTCGGCCCACATAAGTTCCCCTGAATTACTATGTTTCTGGTCAGCTGCTAGTACAGGTACAGGAGGCTATAGGCCAATAGGCCGGGGGCTGTGTTTACAACCGTTATATAGCCCTTTGTTTCCAGAAATATGAATTAGAGCCAGCCAGGCGCCAGATGTGCCCAGGCTTAACAGTCGAGCAAGTCAGGTCCTAGTAGGGCACCAGGTGCCAGTCGTACCCCCCAAGGTGGGGTGTGACAAAAATACAGAATAGCGGAATAAAAATCCTAACCTACAAATGATTAATCAATCTTCAAGTCCCTAACAATGGTGCCAAAAACTTGATGTCACTCAAGTGCACGCAAGCGCACGTGGTCGTCAAGTAATATAGGACAGTGAAGTCCTTATAATTGATCCATCAAAGACTTGTCGAGTTAATTGCTCAAGGTTAACTCTTTATTTCGCTACTCTAACAAACATAGAAATAAATGGGAATGGTTTGGATATTAAACTACTAAAACTTGAAAAAGATTGTTGCAAACTTGTTTATGCTTCAAATGATGATGAAAATATAGGGAAATGACACTTTCGCTTCATGTTGAGTTTTCAAGACTTGATTAACTAGATTGATTCTTCCTAAAGTTGCTAGTTGCAAATTACTATCCCATTTCTGGTCATTCTCCTGAGTATCCAAGAACTATCTCATGAACCCTAATGCTTATATCTGTATGGTCGTAGGAGAAACATGAAATGACAGTTTTGTCTACTGGTGTGTCAACTAAATACGGTTGAAGGTTATATCCATATCCTTGTCAAAAACTTCTAACCTTCAACCAATGGGCCACAGGAACTTTAAATTCCTATTATACATTTACTTTTAACCCGTTTAGTTCCCTCTCATGAATTCAACCAAAAGCCAATAGATTTATTCGAAAGGTGACCAGTCTAACGAATAAGAATTTAACATAAGTAAATATAAACAACCTTTAATGAAGAATCAATACTAGAAATAATCAATCTATCAAACTTCAACCATAGCTATGAAATAAAACATAGAATGGGAGTTTAGCTACTCATTTTCAAGAGGAAAAACAAAGACATCATTATTCAAAGCATAAAAATGATAGAGAAAAGAAGAAACCTAAGTTATGAACTTGTCTCCTCCAAAGATATGTTACAATCTTACTATAATTAAAAAAAAATGATATATGATTGCTAACAAATGATCTAGATGTTATATTTATAAGTGAGCTCTCAAATGATGCTTTTTCCCTTAAGTAATTAGCTTCAAAATCAGCAAAATTCATCCCGGAATAGGTCTGGCACACCTCGCCCTCCATAGCCCCAGGTTGGGCTTCAATTTCTTCGGAAGTTTGGCTCCGGGCGCCCCACGCCAGCCAATACACCAAGGAGTTAGTTAAATTTCTGAGCCTCTGGATCCTCCGGGGGCCTTACACCACTCAAAGAACCAAAGTGTTAGTCAAATTTCTGAGCATTTGAACCTTTATGGCATGCCACTCCATCTAAAGAACCAGAGTATTGGAAAATTTTTGTAACTTTGGGATGCTTCTAGCGCGTCATGCCTCTCATCTTGCCAAGGTGTTCATCAAAATTCTCTTCTGAAGTTCGGTACCTGGGGCACCATGCCACCCATGGCACCAACTTTGGTGTAAAGTTCTCTAAAGTTAAGGTGTTGGCATGCCATGCCAGTCATAGCACCAGGGCAACATTTGCGAACTCTCTTTTCTTCACACAGTTGGTCATTTTTGGGTCCTTTTTCCTTGGTTTGCGGCTTAAAACATCTAAAAATATTTGTTAGCTCAAAAGACACATAAAAATATGAATTCATGCATTTCATAAGGATTATGAACTCAAAACAAGGCAAAATATGGGTAAAAATATGGCAAATAGGCATAAGAATATGCACAACATCAATATTAAATAAAACATCAAAAAGAACAATCAAACTTCTAAGAAAATTCAAAATTTCCAAAAATTTCTTGATTTGTTTTTATTTTTGACACTAGAGTTGTGTTCTGTAGTATTTTTTGAGTCTAGATCTCAGTTTTTTTGGAAAATTTGAGTTGTGAAATTGATTCTACCATTGAAGACCTTGAAGCTTGATGAAATTTACATTTGGGTCTTGTTGATTGATGGTGCTTTGGAGCTTAATTTTTAGTGGGGTATGTTATCTACATTAAGGGAAACATAATCCAAAATCTTGAGGTAATTTGGAGAAGTTTTAGCCAAGGGTTTGTTCTTCATGTTCTGGGTGTTCTGGAAGACCTTCATATTTTCAAGGTGAAGAAGAAGACATCCTAGGTACATTTGATCCATCTTCTCTTTTGAATTTTTGTTAAAATGTGTTAGTGGGTCCACTTGTAAAAATTATTATTTGAAAAAATATTAAATTTGAAAAAAATTTTAAAAAAAGTATCTCCATGTGGACTGCCACATCAGCAAATACCTCAACAACATCTGTCAGGTAGCTGCCAATCAGTAGCCCTCAGTGCAGTCAGCTCCAGTCGGCAACAATATTTAAAAAAAAAAGAAAGAAAAAATAATTTCCACGTTAGCACCACATCAGCACCAGTAGTGCTAGATCAGCCCAGTTAGCAGCCAGTGCCCAGGCCTCTCCTACGCGAGCATATGGCGCGTTTTGCCTTACTTCAGAGGCTATTTCTGCAGGCTTTGCAGTGTTTTAGCCAAACTTTTTAATAGTGTGGGGATTTTTTTGGATCTAAAATTTTTTTTAAGTGTTCAAACTTCAAAGTTCTTCTTTCATACTCAATTTACTTCCAATTTCTACACTAATTAACATCTAATTAATACATTTAATTACTTGTTAATTAGTTCTTCATCATTTTTCATCTCATTTATTTCCAAAAACTACTTAACATCAAGTAATTCTTCCTACTTTTTATACTTAGTTTTGTTTAGTCTGATTTTTTTCATGCTTCTTCTCTACCATTTCTTCTTTTTTCTCTTTGAAACTTCGTGATTCCTTTCCGTTAGCTTGAGCCTTCTTCATTGAGTCAAACAAGAATCCATTCTAGACATTAAGTAGAGATTGGACACTTGTAACTCTACGAACTACATAAGCTAAAATTCTTGGTCATGGCAATATTGAGTCATATAAAGTAAGCATATTTTGAGTGATTGTGAGTTGTCTTCACTAACTTAACGTTTTTTCTTTCTTTGATTTTGTGTCTTCAATAGGTACAATGACCAATCAAGAAGAGGAGAATCATGTAACCACTTGGGAACACACTGTGAATGATGTGATGAACTTAATAGACAACTTATCTTCCTGAATTGATGGATGGATAGATAACATGAATAATTGATTGGTTGACCTTGAAACACCAAATAAAGACTCTTCTTCTACTCATTTATATCACTACCATGGGCTAACAAGTGGAGTCCGTCATGACTCCTCTTCACCAATTTTATCCTAGAATTTTCATAAGATGTCCTATCTCACCTTCACTACTCCACTACCATCTTCTACCACTTCATTACCTAATGCAACCCTACCATATATACCTCCACATAACCGTATGTCCCTCCACCACCACCACCAGATATACCACTACGACATATACCTCCACCACAAGCACATATGCCTTATCCTCCACCAAATACCCCCATCACAAGCGTATATGCCTTATCCTCCATCAAATACCCGCCTTTCAACTCGAAATGTCCAACCTTTGGGTGGTAAGTTCCATGAGGATTTCCAAGAAGAGTTTAACGATGTTACCAACGATCACCACAACCACATGAGAGGATCACACATGAATTTTAAGTTCCTTATCATGGAAGAGGAGGTTGACATGGTCCTATCCCTCAAATTTGTAAGCGCGGAGGTGATCATAGAAAAGATTGCCATCATGGCTGGGGTTATCATGATGAACTTTTCTAAGGTAATTAAGTTGAGAAGCTCACTCCCCCACTTCCTCCAAAGGAAATAGATACTTCTTCTCGCCCTCATAAATACTTCAAAAAGGCTTTGGTCATAGAATGAGCGAGTGCCCTAACCAGCAATGACTCTTCTTACTATAATGATTTGAATGATGTTTAGGAGGTTGACATTAAGAATCCTCAAGATGAGGAATGTGAAGAGGAGGTTGGAATTCCTTGTGGAATAGCCATGCCGGCCCTGATAATCAAGGATATACCTCAAGGATGGTAGATCACCATTGCAATGCATGTGATAAACCGAACTGTGATAAGACAAGCTATGGATGATCTTTTGTGTGATCTTTGAGGGTGAACGTGAGTGCTAGCTTTTTATTTATGTGGGCCTAATATTTCCCTTCCATTTAATGATTATTTTAATATTGGGAGTGTCCAGACACTAGTTGATTGTTTTGATGACCAAATTGATTGTTCTTGCAAGATCGATTTATGTCCACCTTGTGTTGACATTTGCATTTTGAATGTTAATGCATTGTCATGTGACAGTTGTGATGATCAATTTACTTTGAATAATAACATTGGTCTTTTTAAAAATGATATTGCATGTTTTTGACTCTTCATCTTCACTTGATTATTCTCTCTTAAAGAGAAATATTTTATTTGATGATAATGAGATCACTCCTAATATCGGGCATAGTATTGTTCAACATAATAGTGGTGTAGCTATTTGTCATGACCCAAATGGACATGATTGACACCCACACTATCCCCTCCGGTGGGCGAACCAATGGATTCCCAACTAATTATTTATTCTCCACAAAAAGCATAAGTGAGTCGCAGCAAAATGATAAGTAATGGAAGCTTAAACTAAAAGAAATGAAAATAACATGAACTTGTTTATAAAATCCCCAGAAGATGAAAGTCATTCTACGAATAGACATCTACCTAACAAAGTCTAGAGGAAAATAACTAAGAAAATCCAAAATAGAATAATGTCTGGAAAGAAAGACATCTCCATCAGGGGAATTAAAGCAGTACATCCGAGTCCGCTCCCACTCATCTGCTCGTTCGGATGGTCCCCTCAGACACAAGCCACTCAATCATAACCACTCGCCTGGATGCTCCCCTTGGGCATGATCCACTCATTTCAGGACAAAATACATTATTCACTTTTATTTAGATATCTCAGTATTTTACCAGTAAGTCAATTTATTTAACCTTTGGGAGGCCTTATCTCACCTATCTCAAATTGAATATTCAAATAATTCATGGATCAATTTCAGACAATATGAAGGAACATGAATAACCTCTTAAACATCCAATTCTACATTACATAAGTAATGATATCATATTAGATTCATTCAACAAGAGAATTATTACAACAAATAATGTTCAGAGACTAATATAACACATTATCATTCCACATATATACATGCCATTATATAATATCTAACTCCTTCTAAACCATAACCTGCATCGATTAGAGGATTAGAATATCAATTACTCTACTGAAGCCTTGCGTTTCCTCAGCGCCCCGGAACATTCGAAACCTACAACAAAAATTATAGAGTAATTTATTATTTACTATTCAAATAAGGGTCTAGGATATGTAAGCTCCCCAATTATACCCAGTGATACAGTCTCTCTAGCTACCCACTAAGGAATTCATTCCATTCTTCTCCCATGGTAATCATTCCTAACCCGAGTCATGGATTTCCCACTCCCCAACCCTTCCTCGGGAATTTTCTACTCTTCTAGACCTAGAAATTAACACCTTCTAGTTATCATTAAGCAACCCTAGTTTCACCATTCTAGGATTCTTTAACTAGAAATTTCACCAATAGAGGTCTCACTTTCAATTCAATAGGGTTTGGGAGTCAAAAGCATAGAGAATAGGCCGAAGTTCTTACCTTGGGAAAGGACAATTGCTCTACTCTTGAAAAATCTTCCTTAGTTTTTATTAGGTCATGCTTTGAATAAGGTAAACCCCATAAAATTCCATTTAAAATCCACTTACTGACTCCTGTCATCTGTTGTAATGGTCACATTTCCGCTGCAGCGGACCCGCTATAGCACTCAAGACATCACCACAGCGGATCCAATGGTTATTATCCTGGTCCACTATGACGGCCTTCGACCGTGGTAACCGTCTTACTGTAGTAGTTTTCCCTGCGCTGCTGTGGTCCCCCGATAACCAGTAACTTTCATTTCCTGTATACAGACCATTCCTCAGCCTCAAATTTTAACTAACACTTACCCAACACCTTCCTACCAACAACCTAGGCCAAAGAGGGTGTTCTAGACTTATTCCGCGCCCCCTCCCCCCTAACAACTGACGGATCGTTAGATACTAATTAAAACACCATTCATCCCCAAATGACCTACAAAAGCGAGAAAAGAGATATACTAGATTCTATAAATAGCTGGGGGTATCTGTCCCGCATGTCGGCCTCGGTCTCCCAAGTGGCTTCCTCTAGGGATGATTCTTCCATTGGACCTTTACCATTGCTATCTCTTTCTGACCTCCTTATCTAATAGAGCCAATGGCTCCTCCTCATAAGATAGGTTCTCTCATCAAGAAGCACTGATTTCCACTGGATTTTGTAAGACCTATCCTCGCGGTATTTTTTTCAACACGGAAACATGCAACATCAGATGTACTCCTGATAGCCCTGGCGGCAAAGCTAACTTATAAGCTATCTCCCGAACACGCCGAAGAATCTCAAACGGCCCAATGTATCTCAGACTAAGCTTGCCCCCACTTCAAACTTCATCACTCCCTTCATGGGGGAAACCTTGAGCAACACTTTCTCTCCCACCATTAACTCTATATCCCTCACCTTTTTGTTTTCATATTATTTCTACCTACTTTATGCAGCCACCAGTCGCTCCTAAATCACCCTAACCTTCTCCAAGGGCTCTTTACGCAAGTCAGTATCCCAAGGTCTCACCTCAAATGCATCAACCGATTGGAGACCTGTATTTCCTCCCATATAGAGCTTCGGATGAAGCCATGCCAATGCTCGAGTGATAGTTGTTATTGTAGGAAAATTCTGCCACAACCAAAAATTTATCCCAATGGCCACCAAAATCAATCACACAAGCCCGAAGCATGTCCTCTAACACCTAAATTTTCCTCTTCGACTGCCCATTGCTTTGTGGGTGGAAGGTTGTACTCAAGTACAACCGGGTACCTAGTTCATCCTATAAGGTCCTTAAAAGATGGGAGGTGAACTGTTTACCCCTGTCTGAGATGATTGAAACTAGCACTCCATGTAATTGAATCACTTCTTTCACGTATAGTTAGGCTAGTTTCTCAATATTGTAAGTCACTTGAATAGGTAAGAAGTGGGAAAAATTAGTCAGTCTGTCAATAATGACCCAAATGGAGTCAAACTTCCCCAATGTCTTCGGAAGGCCAATCACGAAGTCCATCTCTATTAGCTCCCACTTCCACTCAGGGATGGTCATCCTCTAGAATACTCCCCTAGGCTTCTGATGATCATATTTCACTTGCTAACAGTTTAGGCACTAAGAGACATGCTCGACAATGTCCCTCTTTATTCTGTGCCACCAATAATGCTACTCTAGGTCATGATATATTTTGGCAACCCTAGGATGGATAGTGTACCTCGAGTTATGATCTTCTGACAAGATAGTGTTGATTAGCTCACCAACCCAAGGAACACATACACACCACCTTATCCTCGAGTCCCTTCGTCACCAATTGTTGCCTCATTTGCTTCCCCTTTTAAGACCTGGTCCCGAATCTTACTCAGGCTTGCATCCTCAAACTGCTTAGATTTCACCTCCTCTAGCAGGGACAACTTGGATTCCGCACCAGCT
This sequence comes from Datura wrightii, assembly GCA_035772735.1. NCBI lineage: Eukaryota > Viridiplantae > Streptophyta > Magnoliopsida > Solanales > Solanaceae > Datura > Datura wrightii. The sequence goes on from JASDFA010000027.1 coordinate 38,246,263, forward strand.
AATATCCCACTTATATCTACCAATGTAAGTCTCAACAGGATGTTTGCCAATGTCTGAACTTCCCTGGAAATCGGGCACCGGGTAGCTTTCAAGCAAGCCAGACTACCCATGCTCACTACTTTTCAGCATAAGACATCTGCCACCACATTTACCTTTCCTAGATAATATAGAATCATGACATCATAGTCCTTAATTAGTTCCATCTATCTCCGCTACCTTAGATTAGGATCTTTCTGGGAGAACACACACTGGAAGTTGCGATGGTCTATGAACGCCTTAAAATGGGCCCCATACATGTAATGTCTTTAGATTTTTAGGGAGAATACCACCGTGCCAGCTCCAAATCATGTGTAGGGTAGTTCTTTACATGAACCTTCAACTTTCTTGTAGCATAAACAATGACCTACCCTTCCTGCATTAACACAACAACCTGCCCAGACCGTGAAGACTCACAATAGACTACAAAATCTTTACCTTCTATTGATAGTGCCAAAATAGGTATCGTGGTTAGCAAACTCTTGAGCTTCTAAAAAGTCTCTTCACATTCCTCTGACCATTGGAATGGCACGTCTTTATGGGTCAGCCTTGTTAATACCGAGGCAATGGCTGCAAATCCCTTCATAAATCGGCGGTAATAGCTGGCCAACCCTACAAAACTCCGTACCTCTATCACTGTAGTAGCCCTAGGTTTTGGACCACCCTTCTACGGATCCACCTTAATCCCTTTTATCGAGACTACATGCCTCAGAAAAGACATTGACTCCATCCAAAAGTCACATTTGGTGAGCTTGGCGTATAGTTATTTCTCCTTCAGTAGCTTCAATACAATTCTCATATGATTCTCATGTTCCTTCTTAGTCTTGGAGTAAACCAAATATCATCAATGAAAATGATTATAAAGAAATCTAGATAGGGTTTGAAGATACCGTTCATCAAGCTCATGAATACCGTTGGAGCATTACTGAGTCCAAATGAAATGACTACGAACTCTGGCCATACCTGGTCCAAAAAGCTGTCTTGAGAATATTGTCAGCATGAATCTTCAGCTGATGATAGATTGATCTCAAGTCAATCTTTGAGAACATTGTTGCCGCTTGTAACTAATCAAACAGGTCATCTATTCGGGGAAGAGGGTATTTATTCCGAATGGTTACCTTATTCACCTAACGATAATCAATGCACATCCACATGCTACCATTTTAAAATTCACAAACAACACCGGGGCAATCCACGAAGATACACTCGGCCTAATAAACCCTTTACTAAGTAATTCTTGCAACTACTCCTTAAGTTCCCTCAACTCTGATGGTGCTATCCTATATGGAGGTATGGAAATTGATCGGGAACCTGGCTTTAAGTCTATACAGAAGTTGATATTGTGGTCCGGCGGCATGCCAGGAAAATCTGTGAGAAATACTTCTAAGAACTCACAAACTACCGGGATAGACTCTATCGAGGGACCATCTGAACTGGTATCCCAAATGTGGGGTAGATATGATGAACACCCTCACCTTATCAACTTCCAGGCACGAATATAAGAGATAAGATTTTTAGGAGCAGGGCTATAATTCCCTTTTCAGTCCAACCTAGACAATCCTAGCATCTCTATTGTAACTGTCTTAGTATGGAAATCTAGAATGGCATGGTAAGGAGACAGCCAACTTATTCTCAAAATCACATCAAAGTCTACCATGTCTAAGATCACTAAGTCTACTCGTGTGTCATAACCCATAAAGTCTATCGAACAAGCACAACAAACCCTATTCACAACTACATAATCCCTCCACCGGAGTAGACACATAAATTAGAATATCAAGAACATCACAAGCAAGGTCTACTCCCACAACAAAATAAGCGGACACATAGTAAAAGGTAGAACTAGGATCAAATAAGGACGTAGCCATTTTTTCACATACAAGAATCGTACCTATGATAACGGCATCTGAAGCCTCTGCTTCAGGTCGACCAGAAAATGCACAAAAGTGGGCCTGATTACTTGCTTGAGACCTGCCCCTATTGGGCTATGTAACCTCTCTGCTGGACTAAGCACAATCCCTTTCCATCTGAACACCTCCTCTACCAGGCTCAGTGCCCCCTCTAACTGCTGGTCGGCTTCCCTCCCCAAGCTATGGGCATCCCTGATGAACGCACTACCTCCTCTCTGGGAAGGCATGGGAGCTCGAGGAGCTGAGTGCGGAATAATCTGTCCATCCTAACCAAACCTAGGACACCATCTACGAATGTATCCATAATCTCCACACTCATGGAACACCTTATCAATCACTGGCTTTTGAGCTAGAATGGAGGAAATAGGACGAGCCCCAAATATGAGCAAACTATTTGAGCGCTCCCAGCTGCACCTGAAGGTCGCTGAGTGGTCCCTTGCAGACCCTAGTTGAAACCTACATAGCTGAATGAACAGAGTGCCCCTTGGGAATTAGAGTCCTAGCAAAGGAACCACTGGAAGTACCCATCTTCTGAGCCTTCTTCTCGGCGTTCTTTGCATACCCATCTTTCTTCACCCTTTCCATATTCTTCACAAACTCTACAACCTCCTAGAAGGTCTTACCTGTAGAGAACATCTGGAGAGCTGACAACTGAAGGCCCGTATTTGGGCCCTTAGCAAATTGCCTGATTCTCTCCCTCTCAATGGGCAATAAGGGCAGAACGTACCTGGACTGCGAGTGAAATCGATCCTCATAGGCAGCAACTGAAGAGGTCCCCTACTCTATGGTGGTTAACTCATCTCACCTCTGATCTCACAGTACCAGGCACATATTTCTCTAGGAAGGTGGAGTAGAATTGGGTCCAGGTTAGTAGTGGTGACCCTACAATTCTACACTCCACAAATGCTCTCCACCAGAGATTAGCATCTCCCAGCAGCTGAAAAGTGAAAATTTTCACCCCATACTTCTCCACTGCCACCATTTTATAGAGCCTGTCATGGCAATCGACAATGAACTCATAGGTGTCCTCAACCTCAGTGCCATAGAAGTTGGGGGGCTTCATCTTCGTGAACCTCCAGAATAAGTCATGCTCCTCTTGAATCATTACTGATCCCGCCACTAGCCTCGAAAACATAACGACCTCAGGGATATCATCTATACAAGGAGCCACAACGGCTGACTGTTGTATCCCTGACTGCTGCCCCGCGGGAGTCACTAGTGCTTCCTAATTACCCACAAGGCCACTCAGAAGATTCAAGACCTAAGACAGGACCTCGAAGGATACCGGAGCAGCTGCAGCCTCTATTTGTGTCAGGACCTCCACCTTCACTACCACCCTTTGCTGAACTGCTGGAGGCACTGGAGATTCTAACCTTTCCCAAATTGGAGCAGGAGGGCAGTCTCCTCCTCTGGAAGCATAAGGCCTTCGCTCGCGACCTTAGCCCCGACTTCTGTTGTGAACTGCAGCTACCACTGCTGGCTCAGGAAGCTTCTTCACGGATTCCACCTGCACGTGTTCTCACTATCTGTAAGTGAAAGAAACAAGAAAAGAATTGTTAGATACCAATTGGAATCAAGTAATAGCATGAAAAGGAAAGAACAAAGGGATTTTTTCTAAAGTTCTGTAGCCTCTCTAAGATAAGTGACGGACGTCTCCGCTCTGATCGCGAGACTCTACTAAAATCGTCCTCATACAATGAGATCAACGAACCTAGAGATCTGATACCAACTTTTTCATGACCCAAATGAACGTGATTGGCATCCACACTATCTGCTCTGGTGGGCGAACCAATGAATTCCCGACTAATTACTCAATCTCCACAAATAGAATAAGTGAGTCTCAACAAAATGATAAGTAGCAAAAGCTTAAATTAAGAGAAATGAAAATAACATGAACTTGTTTAAAAAATCCCCAGAACCTTAAAGTCATTATACAAATGGACATCTACCTAATAAAGTCTAGAGGAAAATAACTAAGATAATCCAAAACAGAATAATTTTTGGAAAGAAAGACATCTCCATCAAGTGAATCAAAGCAGCATATCAAAGTCTGCTCACCTTTAACTAGCTCGTTGCTGCTCTAAAGATGGGGTTGAGATGAACTCCCTGGATCAAGGTCTGCACTCAGAAAAGAAGTGTAGGAGTAGCATCATTACAACATAAAGTACAGGTAGGCATCATTGGTGACCTTAAATAATAACACACATACAATGAAACAACAACATGCAGACTATCCCAAGACACAAGTTCATTGAATAATACTCATTCAAGAATCTGTCTATGCAAATTTTTCAGCTGGCCTACTCATTGGATTGGCCTCACTGCAGCGGTCACTTGGTCGCTGCCACAGACTCACCGTGGTGGTATAGGTACCGCTATAGCGGTACTGCCTTGGCATTAGCTCGACTTAGTTGTATACCTGCAGTTCCCTTTTAACTCTTTTTCAACTTTCTACTCATCACATCCATACAAGCTACTCATAGCCGTCAGTACATAATCAATATACCATAACTACATAGGATATAGAATGGACTACTCATAATAGATTTCACAACTCATCACAAATTCTTACATGACATCACAATTTAATGAAAAATAATCATAAAAACATCAACATTTCTAAAACATAGAATATATAGCAAGGAATTCGGTTCATTGAAGTTCTCACATTTCCGAACCAATCTTATTTCTTTATACTCAATCAAGTATCATAACAAATGGTGATATGCCGGGTATAAGCCTCCATCACATCACCATAAATCCTCCAAAAAAATTGATAATCATTATACACACATGCTAGAAGGTCTTATTTCTGCCCTTCCAATCATGATTTGTAGGGGACTCTAGAAATTCATGTACTGTACTAGCGTGGTACCCGCTCCCACTCATCTACTTGTCCGGATACTTTCCTCGGGCACAAGCCCCTTATTTTAGGACAAAACATATTATCCACATTTATTCAAATATATCATTATTTTACCACTAAGTCAATTTATTTAACCTTCGGGAGGCCTCATTCCTCCCTCAACTTGAATATTCAAATAATTCATGGATCACTTTCAGAAAATACGAAGGAACATGAACGACCTCTCAAACATACAATTCCACATTACATAAGTAATGACATCATATCAAATTCATTAAATAATAGAATTCAACAAGGGAATTATTACAATAAATAATGTTCAACGAACAATACAACACATTATCATTCCATATATATACATGCCATTAATTTAAAGTCTAACTCCTTCTAAACCATAACCTACCTCGATTGGAGGATTAAAATATTAATTACTCCACTGGAAGGCGGAGGGCGAATTTATTTGAAGGGAAATAGGGAAGAGAATATGTAAGTATTTTTTGTTAGGTGAAAGGGGTGGGTGTAGATTGATGAACGCCATATTACATTCATCCCTCACCCCCACGATGCTCATATGAACACCCCCATGCCCTATACTCTACAGCCAACATGATCAACAATAAACACAACAAATAAGCCTCGGTAAACTCATTAATAAGATGATCTGGTGCTGGTAGTTAAAACTAACGTCTTAAGATGATGCACCCAAAAACAATTGAAGCACAGATGTGCGAAGTTCAATAGAACTCAGATGAAACAAACAAGAAATAGAAATCAGACGAGATAAATGAATGAAGAATAACATGTGTATATGTCATATATTTGACGAGATGAAGAAATGACAGTGAATAACAGAAGATTGTTACCTTGTTTCGTGTAATGAACTGAGTAGAAGAGGTGGAGGATCCATTTTTGTTGGTCCGGCTTTAATCTCCGATAAGGATCTTAGTGAAACAGGAAAAAAGAACGAGAGAGAATACTAACTTAGAAGCTGAAATTTTCTTAGGAAAATGGAAATTAAAGAGAACAACTTTCTCAAAATATTCTTTTCTTCCAAAAATGATTTCCTGAGACTTGGGTTTTCTTTATTATCACTAAGCTCTAACCTTCAATGGAGGCAACGAGTTCTATTTATAGAACTCTGAGACTCTAGACTTCGAACTCTCACGGGATTCAAATCTGAATTTATCTAGATGTTTCAAATCCGAATTCAAAATCACTTTGGATAACAATCAAGACCATTAATGGTCTAGGCCGGTATTATCATAAAGAGATAGAGAAGAGGGAAAGCTAAGAAATAGAGGTGTTACTATTAACGAGCTAGGCTGGATGGGGGAGAGAACGGACAAGCTCCATAAAGTCTTGCTCTAAAATGAATGTGTACTTTCTGAGAGAAAATGAAAGGGAGCTTCCTTTGCCTCTAGGTCGCGCCTTGATCATCGAGGAGGGAAGAGCTTCCATTAAGGCTTTTTCTCGAAAATTAGGTGAGCAGACTGAATGGAAAAAGTTGATGAACTCTTAACCATAAATGACGAACAAACGGGAAAGAAAGAGGGAGGGGTGCGGCGCTGGGTATAAGTATTAGGGTTGTTAGCGTGTTTGGTTAGCTATTTTTTGAGAAAGAGAGGGAGAAGAAGTTTAATGAAAAATTGGGCCGGGTCTCAAGGGAGTTTGGGTTGAGGTTTCAGTTAAAATTGAGTCTGTTTTGGGTCCAAAGCTAAAGATCAAAATGCTGATGGTGGAGTAAAGAGTATAACCCATCTTGATTTAAAATTGTGGCCAAGATATTTCAATTATAGACAAAATTAAAACATGAAATAATTAATTTGAGAAAATGAAGAGATGAATTATTTATCAACTAAACCTCTCTTCCTAACAAAATAAATATTTATTTGTGAATATAAACTAACTAAAACATTTAAAGTCAAATGACATCGAGTTGACAAAATTAGATACGCATTTATTTAGAGTTCATTTTTTAGCGTGAATTAATTTAGACTTAAAGGTGTGCTAAAATAATAATATATAATTAATATTTATAAATACATATAGAATATATACATAATATATATTAGAGTATTTTAACAAATAACATAACAAAATAACTCCAAAAATAATTTTAAAAAACCTTTTAACTTGCGAAAATTTCACTTTGTTCAAAAATGGAGAAGCTTGAGTAATTAATCGATAGATGAAAGGCCAAAATTGGGTGTCAACAACTACCCCTTCTTTGGGCAGGGTGGATGAAAGACGGCCTGGGCAAAGAAAATTGATGAACCCAATTTTGTCCGACTACTGATTCATCTCTTGAAAAAAAGGATATGTCACGAATTACGAAAAATTGTGGCTGCACCTTGGTAGTGAGATCCTACCTATTTCAAGTTGCATGAGAATTTAGTTCTATGTATTTCAAATGCGCTTGATTCACGCACGATTTCGAAATTTCGAAAACTGCCCCAGTGTCGAATTATTGAGAGACTGAGGAGCTTGGGGATAAGAAGAGTAGAAAATTCCTGGAATGTAGCCAAGACTTCGTCACTGAATTCGCCTACATGTCCCTAAGATTGGGAATCAGGATGCTTGTAGATCAACTCGATCGGTTGAAAAGATTTCTATTATTTTGAGGTATCCTTTGTAGCATACGAAGAATGATGAAATGAATCTAGCATGGAGAAGAGGCTTGCAACCTCTAAATTATAAATGTGGCACGCTTCACACCCATAATTAAGAACTCACACGGACATAATTTCCAATGCTCTAGGTGTATCTTCACTTGGATGTGAAGAAAAAATGATGTTGCTCTAGTTTTTATTTAGAGGTAACACCAGATGCGAAACTTGAAAATCCTTAAATAAAAGGAATAACCCACATGCCTTCTTATAGGGGTATGGTTTGATTGTGGTTAAAATCGATCCTCAACTCTCGGCCGAAGAGTTTGACATTTCTCTTCGACAATATACCCCAGTTCACTGCTAAGAAAGAGTTCCACGTTGCTCCGCATGCACCTGGATACTTCCGTAAAATAATATTTAACAACTTGCTAATTGCACCATCCGATGCTCTTTTCAGTTGTTGATGTTGTTTCTCACTAAATAAATAATAATAAACATCGGCTTCCACTGGTGTTCGACGTTGTAAATAAATAATGATGAACGTCGGCCTCCACCGGTATTCAACGTTGTAAATACATAATAATGAATGTCGGCCTCCACCGGTGTTCGACGTTATAATGAATAAAGATGATGTTGAATGTCGGCCTCCTCTGGTATTCGCGTTCTAAATGAATAATGATGATGTTGAACGTCGGCCTCCTCTGGTTTTCGACGTTCTAAATGAATAATGTTGAGCATCGGTCTCCACCGGTATTTGATGCTACAAATAAATAATGATGATATTGAACGTTGGCCTCCACCAGTATTTGACGTTATAATGAATAATGATGTTGTTGAACGTCAGCCTCCTCCGGTATTCGACATTCTAAATGAATAATGTTGAGCATCGGCCTCCATCAGTATTCGTCACTACAAATAAATAATGATGTTGAACGTCGGCCTCCTCTGGTATTCGACGTTGTAAAATAGTAACTAATTGTGACCTCCTTAGTGTTGGCCGTTGGAGAAGCAAATATGATGGCCCTCTCGGCAACAAATTTCCTTTTGGAAATATTGAGTTAGTTGATAAATAAAATCTCTCCTTGGAACCTTGTCATAACCTGCATCCACAGAAAAATCATTAATTTTTGTAAAACTTATCTGTGTTGATTTCATCTGGTCACCCTGCTCCTTGTTTTGACAGCTTTAGAAATTTGCTCGGTCCTACGAGGCATGGTAGAGAGAGGAAACAATCAAATTATATTTAGAAAGGTAGTAACTATTTTGCAAAGTAAAATTGAGCAAATAATTTTTAGAAAAAATCTCTGCCAAGATTGTCATGACATGCACAAAACGAATATCCTCCACTTCTCAACTTGATATGAAAGGTGGTCTTTTGGAGATTTGGAGATTCTCTGGAGTTCCGTTGTAGTTAGAGAACGAGGTTTTCTTGAATTTCTTGATGAAATTTTGAGGTTTTCCCCAAAATTTCTGCCCCAGATATGGCTTCCAAACAAGTTAATATTGTCGATAGGCGAAATCGTGTCTTCATAGAATTTTTGTAGTTCTTTCTCAAAAATTCTTCCCCAATCGCATATCATGTGATAATCTTCAAATTTTTCTTCATAAGGATACTCAGTTTTTGTGAATTTTTGAGATGATCTCAAAAATTCTGCCCTAGTTTTCATCATAAAGGAAAATGGAAAACTCTTGAGGAATTTGATCGAGTCGGTGTGATGCCTACTTATCCCGTTTAGGTGAGAATTCAAATCAAACATAGTTCAAGTTACAAATAAAGAAAATTGAAAACTTTTAAAAGATATGATCGAGGCCGATATTGGTCGCCTACGTATCCCACCATGGGAATTCAGGTCATCACGTAGTTCAAGTTACAAATAAAGGAAATTGGAAACTTTTAAAAGATATGACTGAGGCCGATATTAGCCGCCTACGTATCCCACCATGGGAATTCAGGTCATTATGTAGTTCACCATACAAGGAAAGATTTCTAAACTAGCACATTTAGTAGCATTTACAAGCAAATATGCGATTACAAGCAAAGAGATGGGAAGGAAACATCAGTCTTCAGGCGTAATATCTTTTGACAGCAATCGAATTGATAGCCTTCAGCCACTCTTGGCCGTCCATTTCTGCTAGAATTAAAGTGCCTCCTGATAGGACTTTGCGAACAACATAGGGACATTGCCAATTTGGTGCAAACTTCCCTTTGTATTCATCTTGATGGGGGAAAATACGCTTCAATACCAATTGGCCTACTTCAAAGGTTCGAGTCTTACTTTCTTATTAAAAGCACGAGCCACTCTCTTCTAGTATAACTGACCATGACATACGGCATTCAACCTCTTCTCATCGATCATTTCCAATTGTTCTTGTCGGTTGCAAACCCATTCTGCATTACTCAGTTCTGCTTCTTGGACGATCCTCAGTGAAGTTATTTCAACCTCAGCTGGTATAACTGCTTCTATACCATATACCAACAAGTAAGGAGTTGCCCAGTTGAAGTTCAAACTGTTGTTCGGTAACCCAATAAAGCATAGCTTCTTATGCCAATATTTGTCCGTGCCAATCTACTTCCTCAATATTCTCTTGATATTTTTGTTGGCAGCCTCCACTGCTCCATTCATCTGAGGGCAGTATGCGGTTGAATTACGGTGAGTAATCTTGAATTGCTCACATATTTCTCGCATCGGATAGCTATTCAAATTTGCCCCATTATCCATGATAATGGATTCTGTTACTCCAAAGTGGCATATCAAGTTGTTGCGGACAAAATCAACTAATACCTTCTTTTTCACAGCTTTGTATTAGGCAGCTTCCACCCACTTGGTGAAATAATCAATGGCAACTAAAATGAACCTATGCCCGTTAGAGGTAGGTGGATCGATAGGTCCAATAACATCCATGCCCCATGCTGCAAATGGCCAAGGAGAACTCATCACATTAATCTTGTTGGGTGGCATTTTGATCAAATCTCCGTGTATCTGACACTGGTGACATTTTCGAAAAAATTGGCTACAATCACTCTCCATAGTCATCCAGAAGTATCCTGCCCACAGGATCTTTCTTGCTAAAGTGAAACCACTCATGTGTGGGCCACACACCTTGACATGCACTTCCTCGAGCAATCTCGTGGCTTCCATGGTATCCACACATCTTAGCAGTCCTAAATCGGGAGTTTTCCTATAAAGGATTTCCCCGCTTAAAAAGAAATTATTTGCCATTCTATGAATTGTCTTCTTTTGGCTACTTGTTGCATCTTCTGGGTATTCCCCAGTTTCTAGATACTTCTTTATATCTCCATACCATGGCTTTCCATCTAGCCCTGCTTCCACATGTGAACAATGTGCAGGTTGCTCCTTTAGACTTATCTCGAGCGGGTCAATGTAGTTCTTGTCTAGGTGTTGTATCATTATGATATGGTAGCAAGTGCATCAGCAAACTCATTTTGTAACCTGGGAATGTGTCTAAACTCGATCTTCCTGAATCTCTTACCCAACCTTTGTACCAATTGCACGTAAGGTAGGTTCTTAGAATTCTTCACGGCCCACTCTCCTTGAACCTGATGAATCAATAAGTCTGAATCACCGATTACTAGTAACTCATGAATATCCATATCGAGAGCCATTCTGAGACCAAGAATGCATGCTTCATATTCCTCCATGTTATTGGTGCACGGGAATCAAAGTTTGGCAGTTACCGGGTAATGTTGTCCAAACTCTGACACTAGCACCGCTCCGATGCTAGAACCTTTGAAATTCACTGCTCCATCTAAGAACATTCTCTAACCAGGACATGACTCTGCAATGTCTTATCCTACAAATAATATTTCTTTATCAGGGAAATACGTCTTCAACGGTTCATACTGATCATCAACAGGGTTTTCTGCTAGATGGTCAGCCAAAGCTTGACCCTTGATTGCTTTTTGAGTCATATACACTATGTCAAACTCACCTAAAAGCATTTTCCACTTTTCTAGCTTTCCCGTTTGCATTGGCTTCTGGAAGATATACTTCAAAGGATCCATTCTTGAGATGAGCTGCGTGGTGTAAGCTGAAAGATAATGTCTCAACTTCTGGGCAACCCAAGTCAAAGCACAACATGTTCTTTCCAAAAGAGTGTAACGGGCCTCATAGGATGTGAATTTCTTGCTCAAGGTAATATATAGCCTGCTCTTTCTTTCCGGCCTCATCATGTTGCCCTAGTACACATCCAAAAGCATTATCTGACACGGACAGATACAACAACAAAGGGCTATCTTCTCTTGGCGGCATTAGTACCGGCAGATTAGATAGATAATTCTTAATGGCATCAAATGCTTTTTGACACTCTTCAGTCCATTTAGTCGGGGCATCTTTCCTTAACAATTTAAAAATGGGTTCGCAGATGACTATCGATTGGGCTATGAATCGACTGATGTAGTTTAGCCTCCACAGAAAACTCATCACATCTTTCTTAGTCTTCGGTGGAGGTAGCTCTTGAATAGCCTTGATTTTAGAAGGGTCTAGTTAAATACCCCTTCTACTGACTATGAAACCCAATAGCTTTCCCGCTAGGACTCCAAATGCACACTTGGCTGGATTCAACTTCAGATTATACTTGCGCAGCCGGTCAAAGAACTTCTTCAGGTGGGTCAGATGATCAGAACTCTCACGAGACTTGATGATGACATCATCTATGTACACCTCAATCTCCTTGTGAATTATATCATGAAATATGGCTATCATAGCTCTCATATAAGTAGTGCCAGCATTTTTTAGACCAAACGACATCACCCGATAGTGGTAAAATCCCCAGGGAATAATGAAGGCCATCTTTTCTACATCTTCCTCATCCATTAAGATCTGATGATATCCAGCAAAACAATTCATGAATGACTGCATCTCATGCTTGGCAAAATTGTCAATGAGGATGTGGATGTTAGACAACGAGAAATTATCTTTGGGAATGGCCTTGCTGAGATCCCTGTAATCCACGCATCTCCTGATCTTTCCATCCTTCTTAGGGACTAGGACAATGTTGGCTAGCCACGTAGGATATTTGGTCACCTCAACCACCTTAGCTTGAATCGTCTTCCTGACCTCCTCTTTGATTCGCAGGCTCAAATCTGGCTTGAACTTTCGAGTCTTCTGTTTCACTAGACTAAATTCCGGGTTGATTGGTAGCTTATAGGCGACAATATCTATTCTTAGTCCTGGCATGTCATCATAAGACCAAGAAAATATATTGTTGTACTCTTTGATCAAATTAATCAACTCTTTTTTCTGTAACTATGTCAGGTGAATGCTAATCCTAGTCTCTTTGACCTGGTCCTCATCTCTCAAATTCACAGTCTCGGTCTCATCAAGGTTGGGCTTTTCCTTATCCTCAAACTGTTTTAAATCCTCTGTAATGTGTTCTGGTGCTATGGATTCCTCATTATATTCCTCGACCTCATCATTATCAGATTCATCTTGCTCGTTAGGATTGTGACATGTCATGACATTGGCAGGTTTAAAGTTGTTTTTACTGTGTACAAAATAAACTATATTGTTAGACAACAAAGAATATAAGAAGTTGAGTAAACCACAAAATTTAGGATAATATGAGGCTTTTCATTAAATATCAAGCATTACAAATCTAGCTTAAGCCATTGCCTTTGAAAAACATCATAACAAAACAAACATTGAGAGAAAAAGCATAAAGGGTGGGTTCGGGCCTTATTCAAACCACACTAATTTTGAAAGCATTAAAATTTTTCTTCTCTACCAAGACAAAAGAGGAGTCGATGTCCAATTATTCAGAGATTCTACGGGTCCAGCATCCTGAATAGTTGATGTAGATGCATTTTCCTCCAAGATTGCAGAACAATCATCCTCAGCAAACAGTATTTCTAGCCCTTTCACCGGACTCTCTTTCTCAGATTTCTGGGCAGTGGTAGCAAATGACTGGTATAAATATGGGATTGGTTTGGGAAGATTCCATATTGGCCTCCTCTTCTCGACAACATCCTCCAACTCTCTCTTTTTCGGGACGTAACCCAGACTAAAGCAGAATATTTTCTTTGGAATTGGGATAGGCTCAGTAATGCCATCCAGATTCTTTCCTAACCCTCGCCCGGGTTCAAACCCATTTCTCATCATAGTGGTGGAGAGCATATTGTATACCACTGGCATGGGAGTCCATGCTGTGGTATCCTCATATGTAGTATTGACTCTCTCTACTACGTGAAAGTCCAATCCTTTGTATACTTCCTCAATGACAGGAATAGAAACATCTGGGTAGCTAGAACTACTCCCTTCTCCATGAATGACCACCTCATGGTCCTCCCAAATAAACTTTAGTTTCTGGTGCAATGTGGATGGTACAGCTCCAGCCATGTGAATCCAAGGCATTCCCAGTAGCAAATTATAGCTTGTCGCTATATTCATCACTTGAAACTTGGTGACAAACTCTGCTGGCCCCATTTGTATGTTTAAGTCTACCTCACCAAGAGTCCCGCTTTGGACTCCGTTGAATGCTCTCACATTTGATCGACTTTGACAAATTTTCCCAATGTCAAAGTTCAATTGCATAAGCGTTTCCAGTGGACAAAAGTTGAGTCCTGAACTATCGTCAATTAGTACTCGAGCCACAAACTTATCTCTAAATTTAATGGCAACATGTAGAGCTCTATTATGCATCACTCCATCAAAAGGAATCTCTTCCTTCTGAAAGGAGATCTAGTGATCTCCAATGACACGACCTACCATTGCAGCCAAATTTTCGCTGCTTGTCCCCGTCGGTAGATAAGCTTCATCAAGCACCTTCAGTAGTGTCTGGCGATGGTGTTGTGAACTCATTAGCATTGCCCACACAGATATCTAAGTTGGCATCTTTTTCAAAAGTTCGGAAATGGAGTATTCCTTCGGTTGCATTCGACGCCAAAACTCCTCGGCCTCACATTTTGTGATCGGGCTCTTCTGGATTTCTTTACGTTGCCCTCCTTGGGATAGTTCTTCAGGGATATAGTACCTCCACGAGCGTGTCATCCCCTGCACTGCAGCAGTTTGTACAACAAATTTTGGCTTCACTATATCAGGGCTTCTTTCATTCACTAAGGCAAAAGCTTGGTAAGGTGCGGTCATCACCACAAATTTTGGCTTCTTACTGATACTGACTGAGGGCAGCCATTGCCTGCTCTAACATGCTGAGATCGGTCTAGACCAAATCCTTACTTATCTCCCAATCTTCATCTTTCTCTATCATATGGAAGTTACCTCCGTGGTTAGGCAAAGGATTGTTGTTGACATTCGGAGGTGTTGCTTGAAGGGTGATGAACGTCTGGTCGATCTAATCTTGAATATTGTGCTTCAGATTGAGACACTCCTTCGTACTATGTCCTGCTCCTCCGGAATGATAGGAGCAGTGCTGGTCAGCTCTGTAGAACCTGGAGGTCGTGTTCACAAACTTGGGATCAATAGGCTGTATCAAGCTTGCCGCCTTTAGTCGTTCAAACAGCTGTGTTCGACTCTCTGCCAAAGGAGTAAAAGTTCGAGGGGGTTTTTTTTGGGGTTTGAGAGGGATGGGTTATAGGTGTTTGGACGATTTTCGAGGGTATTCTGGTGTGATGAGGTAGTGGCTCGGCTATAGTTTTGAGGGTTTTGGTGAATGGGCATTGGTGCTTGGTAGTTGGGTGAAAAATTAGAGTATGTTTGAGGAGGTGGTTGGGAATTTGGCTGAGCATAAAAGATGGGGTAGGGACTATATGGAGTTGGGGGATGGTTACTTAGTGGGGAGAATCGGCTGGGGTATCTGATAGCAGAGCTGGATCTAAAACTTCCCCCGGATCGTGAAGCAGGACTGTAGGAGATTGAAGACACGTCCTCTTTCTTCTATCGAGCATAACCTATTGCATTGGCTTGTGTTGCTTTTCTAGCAATCTTCCCAGTATTGAGACCATCCTCGATCACTTCTCCTATTTGACCAATTCAGAAAATTTCTGACCAATCATGGTCAACATTCTTTCATAATACTCAGGCTCCTGTTTCCGAATGAAGACATTAACAATATCTTTTTCGGACATCGGTGTCGCGCCCCATTTTTCTCGCGAAAAGCGAAACTCGACACGTGACAACTCTTAAGGGTTATTGAATTAAAAGAGTTGCCACCTAACAATTTGGGGTGCATTAGGACATCGTACTAACCTAAAAGTCTGTTATACTAGCCTAGGTAACTAGAGTCGGGTAAGGGTTCAAGTCACCTCGAAAGGAAGGTGTTAGACACCTTTCGAGGTCCACAAATGTGGGTCCCTTCTGGATTCATTATTATGTGGGCAATTTACTAAGTGATCAAATAAAATTGATTTTTTGTCTTAAGTAGTAGAAACAACTTAAATAAACTAGGTGATAAGAAGAAAAAAGATCTTGACAATATAATGAAAGGAATAAATTTATGCAAATAAGGATTGACAAATAAAAGCAAACAATAATAAATGATAAATTAAGAAGAAACAAAACAAATAAATAAAAAAAATTTAATGATTGGACCGAACCTCGAAGAGGCGCCTACGTATCCCAAGAGGGATTCAGGTTAAACGTAGTTCTGCCTTTTAAAAGGGAGAGGGGTTACTTTAACCTAACGGGATCACCCGGTGCGACTAAAATAATATTTCGCAACCTATTTAGGTTGCTCATATTATTCAGCGGGCACAGACTATCATTTCTCACTACCCACCTAAATAATTTGTTATTATTCCTAAAGTACTCTTAGTGAAGGAAAACTAACACCCTAACATGTTTCTACCCGTCCCAATCTTAATGTCCAAGAGGTGTTTGGACTACTATTTTGGAGTTGGGATCTAAAATTCTTAGGGCTTTACTAAAGGTGATTAAACGCCAAATAATCAAACAAGCAGGTAATAATTTAAATAGATAGCAAATATGGGTTTCAAATATGCCTCAACCTTATAAACATGATTATTAAGCATGACATTAAATTTAAATGCACATAACATATTCATATTACTCAAGGATGAATTCTTCATTAAATAAACAAACAGTAGACACCTTTTAAGGAACTTGAACTATTTTTACGCTAAATTAGCGGCCAGATATGAAAAGAAATATTTAATCATTATATTTAATTAATAGTGAGAAGTTTTATAATGCAAAACCTATAATTTTAATTTTTGACTAACCTTATTATGAAACACTATCTACATGCTTAGCAAGGCATCATTTAGTTCACATGCTTCCTTGATTAAAATGCTTATTACAAAATATCATAATAATCAATTAATGACCGTTTTAAACCTCGTAATTTAGGAGGATCCTATTGTTGAAATATAAGTCCTATAGACATGTTTTCTAAGAATGCACAAGCAAGATAATTATATTGCAAATCCTATAGACATGATCTCTATGGTCTTGAAAATGATGTACTTAAAATCAACTTGTTTTAATTCATATGATTTCTATCATAAATGATTTATGTAAGTATTAATACTATAGGCAATGTTTTCTATATAAAATTGCCTAAATAGTAATCAAGAAATAAAAAGCAGTAAAGAACATACAAACCCCACCCCCATAAGCCATTTTCCACTATTATGAGCGTTTATTACAATTTACAGCTTATGAAAGAAAAGTAAATAAATAAATCACAAATGAAACAGAAGAAATTGATCCAATCCTAAAACTCCTCTTGTCTCCAGCAACTCTTCATCCCAAATAGGTGTAACCTGCTAAACAAATGATACGACAAATATACATGTACAAACACATATTTGGGAATCCCTAACTTACAACTTATTTAATTGAATCTTTTACGGAATGTTTATACAAGCAAGTTAAATCACAAAAATTCAAGTACACTTTATAATACCTACGGATATGCAAAAAAATATTTAGAGAGCTCATGCTTATTATTCAAGTATGAATCTGCACATTGTATTATCAAAAAAGTAGTATAGGAAAATAACTAACTGGTTACTCGGTAAAAGGATAAAGCAGTAAACAACAATTCAGAAAGGATTGCCAATAATTGAGACTCATGCCCAACAACGTCAAGATCACAAGGACCTCGTGGATCCCGAGCAGTGCTCGTATTGAGGCAGGGTAGAAGAACTAAGAATTTTTGAAGTAGTAGAGCAATATTTGTGAAAATAAATTATTCCATTCTATGACAGTGTTCGAATGCCCTTAAAAGATAGAGTAGTGCTGCTTAAATAGTTGGAGAAAAAGGAATTAAAGGAAATAAAACAATCAGCCTACTTAATGAAAGGAATTTTTTCCTTAAACAAAATAGACAAAAGCAGTCCAGAATAAATAAAATTTTCCATAAATGGACAAATATTAAATCAATTTAAGGAGAAGAATCATCAATTAAACATCTTCCTTAATTAGCAAAATTGAAACTATAAATAAATAAATAATCAAATAACGGGCAAATCGAATCAGAATTTATACTAGTTTAATTAAGGAAGGAAAACAATCTGTAAGAATAATTTAGAAAATTATTTTTTCTTAATTGAAGAAAATCAAAATAAAACCTACCAATAAATCTCTATTTACCATAACTAATAAATTCAAAGAATAAATTAACCAGATCTCATATGAATATAATTGAATAAAATATTTCATTACCATATGCATACAACACAGTCGGTAGTCATGATAGCAAATCAAGATCCAAGATAATTTCAATAGCCTAATTTAGAGGCAGAAATTGAATCAAAAGAACCTTCTCTCAAATCAATGAATATTAAATTATTTTATTACCATATTCCTTTCTTAATTTAGAACTGTTGAGGCAACCAAACAACTGAGTTATCAATTAATTACCAGATTTTAACCAACATGAATTGTAATGCAAATATAAATTGCAACTTGATGCATAAATTTTATAGAAGCAACATGATTTACAATCTTCGACAGAAGAATATCAAATAAATGTATATACTAAAGTTCTAAAAGAGGGAAACCAAGAAACTGACAAATAGGGATTGTATATATCTATATGCATGTTTATACTAAAAACACAGGACGAATAATACGATCTTCAAATAATATTTAACAAGAATAATATGCATAAAATATGTAGAGCCAAATAAACCCATATTCACAAGAAGCTCTCGGCTAGAACAAGATGCCAGGAAAAAAAATCCGTAAACATTCAAGATATTCATGACATTCTATAGACATATTAATGATAATTTCATGATATTTTCAGACAAACATAGCAGGCAAACTAATTATATTATTTTCAAGAAATAAAATAAAAAGAGGAAGAAAGAGTCCAAATAAACCGAAGACCAAACTACGGACAGATCTGTCCAGATCCGCAGCAAACTAAAAACTTGCTATGACATTGTTGGCTTTGTTCCGGTTCATATTCGGGTGGTATGGGAGAGATGAACAAAGGGGAAGGAAATATTTTGAGGGAGAAAGTAGGCGGTCGTTGTTTGTTGGTTTCACTGGAGAAACTGGACAACCGCGATGTGGTGGTTTGGAGGAAAACAAAGAGAAGGGGAGAGTAAGCAAATGGTGGTGAGGCGGCAGATCTGAGTCTGGTCTGCGGCATTTGTTCTCGGTTGGACGGGAAGAGGGAGGCAAGGTGATGGTTCATGGGTGAAAGAGAGAGGAAGAAATAAAGAAGAGGGAGAGAGTGGGTTGAGGTGCGGAGGCTGTTTTGGTCAGCGTGGTGTTTCGTCGGAAAAAGGGAGATAGAGAGGGAAAGAAGGAGAGGGTGGTAGGTTTGTGGTGACTGGTGGTTGGGAGGGATAGAGGGAGGAGGCAGGTGGCGTTCACCGGAATAAATGGAGGGAGGTCCGGTTGAGGTGGTTCGTCGGAAGTTATGGAGATAAAGGGAGAAGAGAAAAGAGTGAAGGATGAGGCTACCGGAGTGCGACTGGTGTCGGTAAGAGAAGAGGGAGAGAGAGAGGGGTGTGCGGTGGCGATGTCCGGTGGTGGTGTTTCGTCGAAGAAGGTGAAAAGAGACGAGGGAAGAGGGAATGTGGCCGGAGTTTCGCCGAAGAAGAGAAGGTAAAGGGGAGAAGGAGCTGATTTGGTAGAGAGGGAGTGCGGCGTTGTTTAGGGAGAATGCGGAATGAGAAAAGTGATTAGGTTTTGGGGATTAGGAATAGGAAAGAAAATAGGTTTTAATTTAAAACCGTTGGATTAAATGAGATGGAGGGCTGAGATTAATTTGAGTTGTTAGGGTCAGGTCACGGGTTAATTGGGTCGTCCGGATAGGTTATTGGTTAGGAATTAATTTAGGCTAGATCTAAATTTAAATAATAGCCAAAATTGATCAAAAATGACTAAAATTGGCATAAATTGAATAGGAAGTGGCCAGATTTTAAATAAATTGAATGAAATTGGATTTTAGCTGCTATTAAATTAATAAATATACTGTACTTGTAGATAATTTAATAAGTAGATAATAAAATAGTTTAAATTATAGGAAAATCATATAAATATTATTATTAAAATCCTAAATTTAGTAGGCTTATGTAAATATTATATAATTAAAATATTATATTTATAAATAATTTTATGACTAGAAAATAAAATTAAGTTATCGAATATTATAAAAATTATATTATTAACATAAATAATTTATAAATTCGAGTAATATTATTACACAAATAAATTAGTAAAATTTAGTAAAATTATGTAAATAGTTTATTAAGTAAAGAATATATTTCAAAATAAAGGAGCATATTAATACGAAATATATTATATACGACATAATTATTTATTATCAAAAATTAAAATTAATATGAATCATATATATGTAACTTGAAATAATTTTCGCAATACTATGATAATTAATTATTTTATAAATATAAATACAAGTCGAATATTTACGTAAAAAAAAAAGTAAATAAAATATATGCATGTAAGAAAGCAACATATAAGGTCGTAGGGAGGTCAAAATTGGGTGTCAACAATGGGAGGCCGTATTCTTGCCGCCTCTTTTCTCCAACGAGAAGCATATTCGCGGTAACTCTCCATTGACTTCTGCTTGAGCTTCTCCAAAGAATACCGGTCAGGCATAACTTCTATATTGAACGAAAATCTTTCTACAAAATCCTTGGCCAGAGCTCTCCAACTTGGCCATTACTTTAGTTCTTGCATGGTAAACCACTCCAAGGCTTCCCCACTCAAGCTACGACTGAAAAGTCTCATTATCAAAGCTTCATTTCTTCCTACTCCTGCGAGCTTGTCACAGTATGCTCGTAAGTGAGCCAAGGGATTTCCTACTCCATTAAAAGTGTCAAACTTTGGCACTTCATACCCCTCAGGTAGGTATAGATCGGGGTGCATGCAGAGATCATCATAATCAAGGCCAACTGGGTCATGGGAGACATGAAATCTTTCATGGCCTTAGTGAGCGTCTCCTTCATAACCCTTAGCTCCTGGTCTCTCTTTTCCTCCTTGTCTCTCCATTACCGTTCCTTCTCTTCATAATGATCAAACCCTGGTTGTGCGATGAGGGTTGGGTACGGTTCAGGAGTTGTATGGACTTGGAAAGTGGTTGTTGGTGGAACATAGGAACTAGTGATAGCGGGATGATTTTGGATGGTGTCATTTGGAGGATTTGGTTGATTATGGGTGGTAGGTGGGTTTTGGGAAAAAGGTAATGGCGTATGATGGATGGGAGGGAAATTTTGGGAGTGGATGGTATGGGGTATATTGATTTGGTTGGTTGGGGGTGGTGTCTAGTAAGAGGTACCGGGGTTGGTTGTGGTTAGATCAATGGTGGTGGTTTTGGGAGTAGAAGTAGTGGGAACAATGGGGAATGATGGGAAATGTTCAGGTACAGGTGAGCTTAGAGATGGAAAGTGGGTTGGTGGCCTCCTTGTGTCAAGGAGAGGTACATTTGCAGCAATGGCCAAATTGGTAAAGTCCGACTTGTGTTGCATTTCGACTCTCATGTCTACAATCTGTTGCATTAGTTGTGCGATCATCTCACTTTGATCATTGGGATCCCTAACGGTTACATCTACCAAACCGGTTTCTTCGATATCATTGTGACCAGCCATTTTACTCTTTCCTTTGTCCGAGGCGGAGACGGGAAGGGCTAGTATGTCTACTTTCGATCAAGTGAAATACGGATGTTCCGCCAGCTTTGTCAACATAGATTAGTTTTTGTACCTGTTGATAAGAATAACTCAAAGGTAGACATGTTAGTTTTTTATTCATAATGAGTGATGCAAATAAATGGTACATAATAAACAAGCAATTGTTGTTTCATAAAAAGATGAATTAATCCACGAAAGGAATTTTTAGATAGTGGGGGGAAGACTCAAACAGACAGGATTGTGCCCGTTGTTTTTTTTTTTTTTTGTGATTGATTTCAGGAAGGTCGACTTGCGTTGAGTTTTCATTGTGCAAACATGTCTTCTCTTTAGTTGCTTCTCTTGATAGCCGTTGGCGTAGCCGAACCTTTTGAAGTCACTCCCAAAATAGGGGAAATAAAAATACTTAAAGATAGGGACCGAGTCTTAAGTAGACTGCCTACGTATCCCACCTCGAGGAATTCAGGCCCAACGTAGTTCGATTATAGGAAAAAAATACCCTTCCCAAATCTTACAAAGAGACCAGGCTCGATATGAGCTTCCTATGTACCCTCCTTGGGCTCAGGTCTGGCGTAGTTCTGGATTACAAGGAAATAAGATAATATAAAAATGACATTGCAAAAGTAAACTAAAATTTCAACCCAAACTCCTCTTTCTTAATGACGGTTTGAAGGAAACTCGACCCAAATGTTCCCAGTTTGAATGAGATGCTCCAAATCTACCCTAAAATTTTGGCATTCTTCAATGCTGTGCCTGACTTCTCAAGAATGATAAGGACACGTTTCTTCATCATTGTGTTTCCTTGAGGATTTATTTTTCCTCTGAAAAGGGTAGATTATTTTGGCATCGACCAGCTTCTGGTAAATAGTGGTGTAACATTCCTTGAATGCCGTAAAATCAAGGCAGTATATTTGAACATCCTTTGTGATGGGTGTTCCAGGTTTCACTTAGTCACATGCGAGCATGGTATGAGGACCCCACATGTGACTAATTTGCCCAATGTTGATCATCTCGCAAATCTTTGTTTTCAAAGCTATACATTCATTGGTAGTGTGACTTCGTTGGTTAATGTGGTAAGCACACTCGCCTTTGAATTGATATTCAGAACTTCCTTCTTCGATGGGGTGTAGTATTCCCAAAGATTGCAGAGCCCGGTAGATGGTGGAACATGAAACAACTTCCGGGTCCCATAGATAGTTTCTGAAATGGGCTTTGAGTGTAATCTGCTCATTTCCTTGCGTGAATATAACGGGCCAAAATGACTCATATTTTGGCGTGGCCCTGAACCTTCCCTCTTCCTTGTTCCTTTCCGGTGATACTCCCCTATCCTCTTCTACTGATGCCACATTTTCCGGGAGTTTCATAATATCTGCAAATTTATGAAGCAGTCGGTCAATTTCTTCAGAGTTCTCTTTTTGAGCGAGCGAGGGAACCTTATGGAGATCCCTGAGGGATTCGGCTATCTCTAAGTCAATCTCAGCAATCCTCCTTTCTATCCGGTCTATTTGTAGGTCCATCTTCTCTGTTTTGACTAATAGGTTGTCTTTATTATGATCAACTTATTCTATTTTTCTTCTTGTCATGGCTATCTCTTCATCCATTTTTTAGATTTCTTCGAGTAGGGACTTCTCAGTTTCCTCCAACGTATATGCTGAACCTCTTTCCATCTTGATGGCAAGCCGACCTTTCTGTGGAGAGGAGCAAGATCTTTAGAGGATTATGCTTATATTTCTGGGAAACTTGGACATGACTCTTGGGGTGATTTGGACGGACTTTATTTTTATAGGTTTATATATATACTGAAAAAGTTCTAAAGGGATCTTGGATGGGAGTGGATTATTCATCTTTATACAAAACAATATACAATCACATAGAGGCAGTTATACCACGTAGCACAAAAATAATTTAAGCGTGTCCTATAATGGTGACCTTTTATTGCCAAAGGTAGGCCTAAGCGAATTGAAGGATGTATGTGTAATTTTAAATCGATCCGTTTCTCCCCAAAATAATTCATTAATAATGACATAAAATCCTTACAAAAAATAAAATAAAGAAAATGGGGATACAAATAAGGACTGAAAATTCATTCCCGCGGAGGGAAAAATATCTACTGCGTCACGGACGATCCTTCACTCCTCCCTGCTTTTTTGGCCTTATCTACTTCTCCCCAAATAAAATACTGGTTGATTATCAAGTGAGAGCCTGCTAGTTGTGCTCTTTGCTCGAATCCGGCTCTTTGAATGGACTCTATTTGCTCTTCCATATGCCCCTCCAAATCTACTAAACATCTTCTGGTGTTGTTCAACTCTTGGGTGAGGTGACCTACGGCTTGCTGGTACTCTTGCTCCCTCTTCTCCATTTCTTTCTGAAGTAATCGTAGCTGCAGTAGGGTTTTGGATTCCCTATCTTCTACTTGACCATATGCATTTGGGCCAGGGATAAGAGTTCCCTCTAGATCTTCCTTCAGCCATGTTTTGTATGCCTCATCATATCCGGAGTTGAACCTATTTTCAGCCAAAGTATTTCTTTTCAAAATTGTAGCGCTTTTCCATTCCCTGATGATATCATTAGCATAAGACACCGCATATTCTTCATAATCAATCACATATTGCCCCATGTCTCCTACTTGAGGCACATTTTATTTTCTCCCATATTACCTTAATACCCTAGCTGGCGCATAAGGGCGGATCCCTCTAATTCCCATATGTGCTAGGAAAGACAATCGTCCTCCTCGCACCATGACATTTGCTGAGATAAAGTTCTTGAACATCCACTGAACATCTTCTTTTAGTTCGGAGAGAAATTAGACCATGCCTCTTTAGTTCGATTCCTTCGAAAATTTCTTATACTTAATTTCATGTCATGGAATCCAATATCGTCCCTCCTGTTTTGAATTCTCAATGCTTGTTCTTCTTCATTTTCCTTGAGGATATGCTTCGTTATCCACCATCTGTAGCAGTAAATTACAACCTTGAAAAAAATGGTGTCGCATCTTCCAAGAGAGCGGTAGATGTCGGGCAATATGATCGGAGCCAAAGAGAAGTATTTCATCCCCGCTCCTTTCCTGATCCCGTAAAATATTGCATGGGCGACTTTGACCACACGGGAATCAATGCCGTATTTTTTATCCCGAGGAAACACCATAGTCCCTAAAAAGCAAATGACAAAGGCCAATGCTCGGGTGCCATCCCAGGTCTGGTAAGTGTGAAACTCCCCCTTAAAATCTTCGAACCCACTCGATCGGCCAAAACGCCTGTAAAACTTTACCAATGGTATATTTGTCCCCTGTAGCCAATCTCCTTTGATAAGGAGTAACATGTTTAACATCTCCTTAGTGGTCTGCTTGTGTGGAAATAGGATGTTGTGATCCGATTTTGTCTGTCGCTTCGTTTCCATCCCAACGGTGTCTAACACATCCTTGATCTCTTCTACGGTTGGAGTCAATTCTACATCTCCGAATCAAAACACCGACCTTTCACCATCCCAATACCGAGTAATCACCTCGATCAGACCCGGCCAAGCTTCTACTTCCATAAGCGAGAGTAGAAGTCCTATATTATCGGTGACATCTTGTCGCTTTTCTTGATCTAAATTGTCCCAACATATTTTAATCAACTATGGAGCCTCGGTTACCATAGAGAATTTTAGAAATCTCCTAGCTATCTACAAAATAGATAAATAGTTAAAATTTCCCAATCCTTAGGAACAATGATTTAAAATTAACACATACATCCTTCAATTTTAAAACACATAGTTGGATGATTTTCTTTTTGGCCATGGATCGTTTAGACACAAGGTGGTCTTCTAATGGACCCAATACACCTTGGGTATTGGGCCAACTTAAGTAAATGCAATAGATACAGGGTTTTGGTTTCGGCTCTAATCTAGTTGACTAGATTTGGCTTGTGAAAATTGACTGGGTACTCGAGCGGACAACTCGGGGTAGGACAATGACGACTGTTGGCTGACTCGTGAACCAACTACCGGTTAGGGTGCCCTGAAATTTTGGTGTTATATAAGAAACGGTTGCAATCCGCATGACCTCTCTTTGTGAGATATTTATGCCAATTGGCTGAAATATGTCATGAATGCAATGACAGTTTATAATTTAAGCAAATAAGCAGATAAAAGATATTATAGATAAAAGT
Organism: Datura wrightii; assembly: GCA_035772735.1. Lineage (NCBI taxonomy): Eukaryota > Viridiplantae > Streptophyta > Magnoliopsida > Solanales > Solanaceae > Datura > Datura wrightii. The sequence goes on from JASDFA010000027.1 coordinate 38,271,873, forward strand.
TAGCCATAAAATGTTAGTAAATTCTTTTGATTAGAACCTAGATGAATCCCCAGTGGAGTCGCCATTTGTTACGATCCGTTTTAAACTTACGTTAAAAAACGTTCCATAACTTGGCAATTTTATTTAGAAATAGAGTCTCACCTAATTATTACAGAAATTAGGAAACCATTTTAAAGGTATTTATGAAAAAATTTATTTAAAACCCAGAGTTAGGGTAAGGGTTCCGGTGATTTCCCGAAGAAGGTGTTAAGCACTTCAGAAAATCCGCAAATGCGATTGACCGGCGAATTTAAAAATAATTTGTGGCTTTAAAAAAATTATTGGTTTGTAAAAGAAGGGTTTAAAAAGGTAATTTATTTTGACACCAACATTAAAACGATTTTAGATTTATGAAACTCTTTAATTTTTTAAGACTTTAGATGTATAATAATACTCATCCTAATTAGAAATCATTAATTTCTTTTCCTTTTGGATCAAAAATTAGTTTTGAAAATACTATTTGATCTATGAAGGTTTTGATGAAATAACTGATTTTAACAAAGTGTATTCCTCCGTTTTTAATAAACAAATAAGTTTATTAAATATAATGAAGATATGTCACTTGATTAAATTTATTAAGGAGAAATTTGTATCATGAGAATTTGTCAAACAGTGAATTTAAAACTCGTATAAAAGTCATTTTAATGGTGTAGAACTAAGCTAATTAGCGACTCACAAATTTTCTCTACTCTGGGATATATCTAGATTAAGTGCAAAACAAATAAATGTTAGTATCACATATTCATTATATAAAAATAAGAAAAAAATAAATAAAATAAATTGACTTCGGTTTCGTAGCCAAAATCTAGAGTTGCAGGCTGTCGATCTGCCGGCCGATTATTTTCTTTTGTTCGTTCATGGAGAGATGGCGGGTCTATTGGAAAAATATTATGTTAGGCTTTTCCCGACGTATAATGCTGGAGAGGAGAGGAGAGTCCAACGGACTCATCAAAAGATTTACATGCACCCAAAAGTAAAGAAGGATTAGTACTATCGTCAACCATCAAGTAATGCAATAAGACAATTTTAATCCATAAGCTTGGATTGAAGCGATGCTATAAATTGGGATTGAGTACTACTGCACATGATCTAAACGTTAATTTGATGCAATTAGATGTGTGGAAAATAAAGCACTTATGCAGAAAAATCACCACACTTAGATGAACACTTAAAATTGAACTAAGATAACTCAAAAGAAAAGGCATGATCGGAGTTAATCTATCCAGATTTACTTAGTTTTCAAGGTTATAAGCACTAAAAGATTTGTTATGATATATTAAGAGGTAAAACAGTTTCAAAGTATACAAAAATATAATGTTACCTTAAGCGACACTAAGCCACAAAAAGAGATAAATAAATAGATTTTCAGCCATGTACCTCTCTCGGATAGACATACCATAGTTATATTTACATTCAAATACTATGAGCATGCATGCTTGTGCTAAGCTCACGAATATGAGTCACTCTTTCAGTTATAGAACACAGAAATGGGGAGGCGGAAAGATTAACAAAAGACTTTATGCGCGTAATTTTAAGAAATCTACACAACCGAGTAAATATAGTGAGAGTTCCGTCGTCTTGTGGATTTTAGTACCACATTTTATTCTAATTCATAAAGAATTGCATTAAGTCACAACTTATAACTGAAATAAACTTCCGGCATACTTAAATTGAGCGACGCTTATCATCCAACGTATACGAAGCAAAAGCATGAACGAACTTAGAGAAAAATGGAGTAGTTTAATATAACAAGAACATAATATAAAATAATAATTAGTGTTGTTAACCATTATTTAGAAGGCTGAATTTAGAATCTAACTATGTATAAATACAGCAATTAAGCAAATGGAATAATAAATTCTATAGAGTAGAAAGCTACGGAAACAACTCAAGTAACAAGCACATCATGAGCCCATGGATATTTTCGTTCAAAGGGAACATCCTTTTATCAAATACACGTCATTAAACTCCAAATAGATCAAATAATGACAGTGTTATGCTGACTTTGACATTTCAAGTATTTTTTCTTTTTGCAAATTAACAGATATGTAAGAATGAAAGAGAGGAAAAAAATGACTTGAAGGAATAATAATTTAATCGTAGACATGGTCAATGAGAGGAATAAGAGACAAGATGACAAGGAGCATTACAACTAAAAATTTCCATATTATGATAAAACAATACCTGCATACCAACCTTCGAATCATAAAAATTTAAGCCCAAACATGTATATGTATTTCATGTAGCATGTTAGGATAGTACAACCATCCAAAGGGAGAAGGGGTTCAAAATAATCCAACCGTATTTTATTTTATTGATATATATATATATATATGTGAAAGCCCTTGGTACGATCAAGGGCATTCCGGTAAAATAATTTTGCTTTTCCCTATCTATTTATATACTGCTTTATTTTATCATTGTTTCTCTACATGTATTTCCTTCTAATTAATATCTATATATGTGTTGCTTTACTTTACACTTGTTTCTTTGCATGTGTTGACAGTTTTTCTCTTTTTATATTTTTTAAACTTGCTTCCGCGTGTTCTCCTATGTGTATTAGCACTCTCTCTTTTTGGTACACGTGTTTTGCTATTTGTTTGTCCAACGCTCTGGGTATATTGCAGTTTTCTTCTTGCTCCAACTCTCTGTTATCTTCTTCCTCTGCCTCTTTGCAAGTTAAGAAATATATTGTTCATGTTAGGGAATATAAATATAAATGTTGAGGAATATAAATATAATATAAAGTTGATTCATACATCTGCCTCTTTACTATTTTTTTGGGATGAATGCCTAAGATTTGCTGACGTTGGGTGCTCTTGGTATAGTGCTTTTAACTTACTCTTCTCCTACCTTTCTCTACTCTTGCCTCTTTGCTCGAAGTAGCTGTGCTTTTAGTTCTTCTCTTTTTTTTCCTTCTGGGTTATATAATACAAAGGTAAAGATTTGTTGGGTAAAGGTATGACACTTTTAGAAGAAGTTATACATGGGTTAGTGTTTTTGAATTTTGGTGTTAGATAAAAAAAAATGAATGTTGTAACTTGTAAGTGAGTATGTAGATGATTGGGAAAAAACTAAGCTTGTCTTTTCCTAACATTAAAAGAGAATAGAGATTAAACCCAGATATTTTTCTTTTGCTCTTCCCAGATTTGGAAACAGATATATTGCTTCTCTTTGGGATGAATGCCTAAGATTTGCTGATGTAGGGTGCTCTTGGTATAGTGCTTTTAACTTACTCTTCTCCTACCTTTCTCTGCTCTTGCCTCTTTGCTCGAAGTTGTTCGTTGTGCTTTTAATTCTTCTCTTTTTTTTCCTTCTGGATTATATAATTATAATACAAAGGTAAAGATTTGTTGGGTAAAGGTATGACATTATCTTTTGAACTTACATTATTTTTCATCTTCACTAATAATTTTAATAAGAAAACAAATTAAAATAAACCAACATATATATATATTAGATGAAAAATAAAGGGTGTTGATGCCTTATTTTATTTGATTATTTTAAATTCTCGAATTTTATCATCTTTCAAGACATGAAATAATAATACTTAAAATTTTAACTTTATAATTTATTGTGGTTGAAAATAAGGTTTAGAAGAGTACATGATAGGATTCTTGCATAGAGAGGAGGTAAACAAAAATTAAACCTATCTAAAACTAATCAAAATTTATCCACATCGGTTTCTAGAACATCTTGGAAGAAGAAAGAAAATTCTAAAAAGTGTGTTATGAATTAAATGTATTTTTACTTGTGTGATGTCAATAGAGCACATATTGCACATGCAATGTCTCACTTTCACTACCTTCGAAAACTTCATTAAAAAAAGAAATACTCTAAAATATTAAATAAAATAAGAACCTAGGCTTGATTTCATTACAAGTAATGAATTGGTCTTTTTTATTCAAAATAAATAAATACACGTGTATGGTGAAGTATGCATTTGTGCAGTGATAATTGCATGCAAGAGAATCTATAACGTTTTGACAGCACAAAGTTTAGAATTTATTTATTTATTTATTTATATATTTATTTTTATTTTATAGAGGTTATACATGGGTTAGTGTTTTTGAGTTTTGGTGTTACATAAAAAAAAATTAATATTGTAACTTGTAAGCGAGTGTCGTAGATGATTGGGGAAAAACTAATCTTGCCTTTTTCCTAACATTAAAAGAGAATAGAGATTAAATCCAGATATTTTTCTTTTGCTCTTCCCAGATTTGGAAACAGATATATTGCTTCTCTTTGTTTTGTAATTTTTGGATGATGAGTTTCTTTCTTTTTCCTCTTTTTTCTTCTTTTTATGTATTTTGTTGCTGCTCTTATATTGAACCAAGAAAAACTAAATCTGAATCAAGTGGATAAAAATAAAATTGAAAAGATAAACTGAAAAGAGACTAAATCTAAGATTGAAAACTTGTCTTTGTTTCCTTTAAAATAAAAAAAAAATGCTTCAAGTCTTGTAACTGTAGATAGAGCTTTTAGTGAACCTCAGACAAGTGCAAAGCTAGATGATCTAGATTCTTATACTTAAAATAAAATGATGCAGATTTTTATTATTTATAGTAATTAAGATGAACAATTCATTTTCCTCGCTAAAATGGCGAGTGAACTTCTCTTATCTTGTATTATATGTAAGGGTCCCTTCGGGGACATAGGATTAAAAGAAAATCTAAGAAAAAGTATATAACAAGTTTATATTTGTTCTATGTATTCCCTAATTATTGACAAGTTCATGAACTTATCCAACGAACATTAAAGTCTATAATCGGTAAATTGCTTCTTCTTATTAATGTGTAATTTGCTTTTCAGTTGTTGCTTTGCATGTCATTACACTTTTTCCCCTGCTATTTTTGACACTGATGACAAATGTTTATCACTTTCGCAATTGATTTTACTTTCTAATTTTCCGCTCTTTCTTCGTTTGGCTTCTCCTCTCTGTTTCTTCCAAGTAAGTTGTTGGTCCACTTTTCCAGCTTTTCTCCCCTCTTTCGTTTGATGTTTTCCCCTGCTTTTTGAATTATGCAGACACTGTTTTTTCTCTTCTTCTATTTTTATGTGTTAATATTTTCATTTACTATTATCCTCTTGTGAAAATAAATGCTGTAGAAATGAACTAAATTTTTCCGACTTACCAGAAATAATTTAACATAAAACAATTAAAATAGATGTCTGACAGAAAAAGACAAATGATTGACGGCCAAATTGAGAAAAATCTTAAACACGTATTGCTTATAAGGAAATGCCTCCTGAACAAAAGGAAGAACTTTTACAACACCGCAGACAACAATATACTGCCAGAAAGCATGCTATCTCTGAAAAATTTGATGCTAGCACGTCCAATCAACCACATGCTTCTTCTAAGCCTCAAATCGTTATTTCTGAACAAACTACTTCTTCTACTCAGGACAATCCTTCTACTTCCCGAAATGATTAGTTAAATCAAATTTTATTCCTATTCCTCACATTCTTTTACATTTAGCTCTTACATGTCTAAAATGTTGCAGATCGTAAACCAACACAAACAAATTGTTGGAATATCAAGCAACTACCTTCTTGTCCAACTACTTTAAAAAAAGTTCCTAACTGTAAATATTGCAAAGCCACAAGATTTCAATATGAAACTCCAAGTTTCTGTTGTAATAATGGTTCCATAAGATTAGTTTCATACCAACTACCTACTGAATTAAAAAAGCTTTATTCCGGTAATTGTGAAGAATCCAAACATTTCCGTACTTACGTTAGAACATACAATAACATGTTTGCATTTACTTCGCTCGGAGTAAAGTATGATAAGAACTTAGCAACTAGAACTAAAGGTATTTATACATTCAAAGTTCAAGGACAAATGTATCATTTTCTGCCCAATCTCGCCACTTCAGATGACAAAACAAAAAATTTACAGCTTTATTTTTATGACAATGAGACTAATATGATTGATAAGGTTGCTTTTTCTGAAAAACTGAACAGATCTATTATTGCAAAATTAATAGACATATTAAAAATTAATCCATACTCTCTGTTTCTAAAATCTCTCAAAACATATTCCAGACTTATTCAATTTTTATATCGCGCTTAAATGTGATTCAACATTGGACCAATGCACATACAACTTACCTGATGTTTCCGAGGTTGCAGCTATATGGACCAACGAAGAATTACAAAATCCTTCCTCTACACCGTATATTCGTATTTATACTCATGACAACTGTAACCAAATGGTTCACTATTACTATGGTTGTTACAATCCACTGCAGTATCCTTTGTTGTTTCCATTTGCTGAAAACGGATGGCATTGTGGCATTCAAAAAATTCTACCAAAAATAAACTTATCTAAAAATCGTTTTGCTGACACAAATGATCAACTTTCAAGTGTGGAAAATATGTGTGCAATTGATTTGGACTTCTGCATATTGAAGAAGAAATTTTGCAAAATAACAAACATAAAAGGAACACTGTATCTTGTCGTAAATATTATTGTTGCAAACTTCAAATTAGAGATGATGAAGAAAATAAAATTTTACATTCGGGAAGATTATTCCAACAATATTCTGTAGATCAATATATAAAGCTTGAAACACAAAGATTAGACTTCTTGTTATTCAATCAAGATTTGTTTCGCACTGAAGTATTAGCAGGATTAATTGATCTACTAAGACTAGGAGAAAGAGAGGCTTCAAATATTAGACGAAAAACATTCCTCCCTGCTAGCTTTACAGGAGGTCCAAGAGATATGCGTCGTCGATATATGGATGCCATTGCTTTAGTTCAACACTTTGGAAAACCCGATATCTTCCTCACAATGACTTGTAACCCCTCGTGGCTAGAAATACAACATCTATTACTACCAAACGATGAAGTACAAAATAGACCTGATCTCCTAAGTAGAGTATTCAAGGCAAAAGTTGAAGAGCTGAAATCTGATATACTTAAAAAATATATATTTGGAAAAGTATCTGCTTATATGTATACTGTAGAATTTCAAAAAAGAGGTCTTCCACATGCTCATTTTCTTATTATACTTGATGATGCTTATAAATTATTAACACCTGAGGCTTACGATAGAGTTGTCTGTGCTGAACTACCTGATTGTGACACAAATAAATTATATTCTTTGGTAATAAAACATATGATGCATGGTCCTTGCGGAAACTTAAATCCTACAAATTCCTGCATGAAAAAAAAAGGCTATTGTAAATTTAGATATCCTAAAAATTACTCCGCAGAAACATCAAAAGGCGAAAATTCGTACCCAATTTACAGGAGGCGATATACTGGTAAATTTGCAAAAGTTAGAACTCAATATCTTGACAACTCATGGGTTGTTCCATATAATCCATATCTACTTAGCAAATTTAATTGTCACATCAATATTGAAATTTGCGCAGATATTAAAGTTGTTAAATATATCTAAAAATATATTTGTAAAGGCCATGACAAAATTGCTTTCTACCTACAAAATAACGATCCTAATTTAAAAATCGATGAAATCAGGAAATATCAATTAGGCAGATGGGTATCACCTCCAGAAGCTATGTGGCTTTTGTTTGCGTTCCCTATTAGTAAAATGAATCCTAATGTTTACATTCTTCAGTTACATCTTGAAAATCAACAATTTATTTCCTTTAAAACAACTACAAATCTACAGTCAATCTTAAAAATCCATCTAATGCCAGAACGATGTTGACAGAATTCTTTTCTATGAACAAAACAAATAAACATCCCATAGAACTTAACTTATTATACAAAGAATTTCCAGAGCACTTTGTCTGGTCAGTCAGTAAGAAAATGTGGACACACAGAAAACAAGGTTATGCTATTGGACGTATTGTTAGTTGTCATCCAACTGAAGGAGAAAGATATTACCTTCGGTTGTTATTGATGAACATACGTGGGCCAAAGTCATATAAAGATCTTATGACTGTAAACGGAAAGTATTACTCCACATTTAGAGAATCTGCAGAAAAAAGAGGCTTGCTAGCTTCTGATAACAACTTAATTGAATGCATGTCGGAAGCTTCTAATTACCAGATGTCATATAGTCTTCGACGTTTATTTGCTACGCTATTAGCATACTGCAACCCTGCTAATCCAAAAGAATTATGGCAAAAATTTAAACTTCTCATGTCTGAAGATTTTACAATTGTACCAAATATACAATCAAGTAATGTTCGCTTGCTGGTTTTAGATCATATAAATAATATATTACTTTCAATGGGACGAAATATAAACGAATTCAAACTCATACCAGAAAATATTACACCTTCTACAACTCTTCGCTTTAGAATAATGCAAGAGACTAGAGATATTCAATTAGAAAGAAATATAATTGTAGCAAAAGAAGATTTGCAGTTATATAAAAAATTAAATCGAGAACAACAAAAAGTATACACGAAATTATGAATAGAATATTCTCAAACGAATCAGCAGCCTTTTTTATCGATGGACCTGGAGGAACTGGTAAAACATTCTTATACCGTGCATTACTAGCTACAGTACGATCAAAAGAATTTATAGCTTTAGCGACAGCAACTTCGGGTGTTGCAGCTTCGGTGCTGCCTGGAGGATGAACTGCTCATTCTCGCTTTAAACTTCCTATTCATACAACCGAAAACTACAGTTCTAATATAAGTAAACAAAGTTCCCTTGCGTCTTTAATTCGAGATGCGAAATTAATAGTATGGGATGAGGTCTCAATGGCAAATAAAAAGCTTGTCGAGATTTTTGATTTAGTCTTGAAAGACCTTACAGGAGTAAATACACTTTTTGGAGGAAAAGTTATTGCTTTCGGCGGCGATTTTAGACAGAGTTTGCCTGTAGTAAAAGGCGGTACAAAGGAAGATTTTATTCGTGAATGCCTATTGAACTCAGACATTTGAAATCATCTTGAAAAATTCAATTTGACAGAAAATATGCGCGCGCGAGAGGATTCTACATTCTCTGAGTACATACTTAGAATTGGAGATGGAAAAGAACAGCTTAATGAACACAATAAAATTGAGATTCCAGAATCTTTTCTCATTCCTTTTACAACTGAAAAAGAATCATTAAATATTTTATTTAAAACTGTTTACTCCGATCTAGACCTACTCACACATAACATATCCAATGTAATATCACATGTTATCTTAACAACAATAAACGAGTTTGTAAATGAAATTAATCAAATCTTTATAAACCAGTTTCCCGGAACTGCTATGACATTTGTTGGCATTGACGAAACTATAGAGCCAAATGATCAAACCCAATTTGAGGACTTTTTGCATTCTCTAAATCCGCTAGGTTTGCCTCCTTATAAGTTAGTACTAAAGCAAAATTGTCCAGTTATCCTATTGCGAAATTTGAATCCTTCTGAAGGTTTATGCAATGGAACGCGCTTAATCTGTTCTGACTTCAAAACTCATATTATTAGTGCTGAAATTGCAACTGGTGACTTTAAGGACAAACATGTTTTTATTCCTCGAATACCATTATTATGTTCACAAGACGAAAATTACCAATCCAATTCAAAAGAACACAAGTTCCTATTCGATTATGTTTTGCTATGACTATAAATAAAGTTCAAGGTCAAACACTAAATTTTGTTGGAATTTATTTACGCGAACCTGTTTTTTCCCATGGTCAACTTTATGTTGCTTTGTCGAGAGCAAAAAAAAAACTGTGTAAAAATGCTAATTCGCCCACCAACAGCAGACGACCCTGATGATCATTCTACATACAACATAGTATATGATAAAATAATTAAAAAAATCTCTTCTTAAATATGTTATATCATCCCATAAATGATTCCTTATATTTATGTCCTAATATTATGTTATATAAGTTTCTTGTTGATTAATTCTCAGGCTACGAAAACATGGCACAAACACTTGGTATACAGGTCATCACTCCTGAGTTACCAGACTGGACATGTAAAATACAAGTTGTGAATATTTGCAAGCCAGGAGAAAGCAAAGAACGAAAGATAAAGTATCTAAATATGATCTTTCAAGACTAACAGGTACTTTGTTGTTTTTAAAAAATAAAATAAATATTGCCTACATATATCTCTTCTACTATTTATAGTTACAAATTGCTTTCAGGAACACCAAATTAAAGCGATTGTATATGGTGACGATATACCCGTTTATCAAGATATATTCAAACTATTTCATACATACTTGATAACGAGTGCACGTATACAACAATCAAACTTGAGATTTGAAAAACTCCTGCATACATTTGACTGGATCATGGACAAAAAAACCATAATTGATTTAGTTGACAAAGATGACCAAGATGAACATCAGCTGCCACCACCCACAAAGCTTAACCTTACATCATTTCTCGATATCAACAATCAAGCTTCCAGAGGTACGAGGGAACAACTTAAGAATGCAGAATACAGTATGACTGTTCCACTAAATCTACCACTAAACATGTTTTCCAACACAAGTTATTAACTTTTCTTCTCATCTATCCATCTATTGCTTACAAATTATTTTGCTCACAGATGTGCTTGCAATTGTTGTCAACTGCTTTCCAGCCAGATATGTTACAACTTTACAAAAAAGATTACAAGAACTCATTCTCATTGATACTGAGTAAAAGCATTTACATTATTTCCTTAGTCTTGTTGTTTTACAACTTAAAGTTTTATACTATGCTAACCATTTCAGTTAAAATAGGAAGCAAACTTTCATATTCACATTATGGGAAGAGTCTATTATTGAAGACGAAGGACAAAAATTGCTTGCACAATTTCAGCAACGTCCAATTATCCTTGCTAGGAGTATTGGAGTATCCAAATACAACGGTAACCTATGAATAACAATCTGCATAAATAAAGTATTACTGTAACTCTGTTTTTTGTTTAATGAGTGTTAGAAAAAATTTATTTAATTTTTTGAAATAAAATGCTATTGCAATAAGCGTATAAATATTCATAGGAATGAAAGGACTTTGTTTTTCTACAAAGGAAAGCCTCCTCTTTTTTCTAGACCTGATTGGATCATACATGAATATCATCTTGGCCTTTCCATAATTAATCCACTTTTTATTTTCCTGCATTTGAAAAAGTTACTAACCATTATGTTTAATTAATCAGCTTAATTTCTTGTAAGCAGTTCTTAATTAATTGATTAAATAAATAAAGATTCAGAATTTAGATTTTTCGTTTTTTGAATTGAAAGAGTGAATGTTAAAGATGCATATATTGTAAAAATATCTAACTCAAACGTTGTATTAAATTTTTCACATTACATGTGTATATTTTTGAAAGCATATTACAAGTTTATCATTCTTTTAAAGCCCAAAAATTTGACAGATTGAACCTGAAGTCATTTTATTTTTATTCTCTTTCTATCCATTGTTGTTCATCAAGTTTCTCAAACTTTTGCATAAATTTTTGAAATCAATAGTTGCTCATGACGGAAAAATACATTCACTTTTTGAATTATTATAATCTAATGCTAATCGTATTTTCGCTTGGTCTTATTGATATTTCCTTTCTATTCTTATACCTGCTTACTTTATTGCTGAAACAATAATATTTTATCTTATGATATTAATCAAAATAATCGTTGTTCTAATAAATATAGGCACATCATTGACTAAAAAGTTTAATACCACGATCCAAATCAATCCGCCTTACACGCAATGCCTCCAACTGCGTTCATGGTATAACTTTGCCGTTACATATATTGTATTTATTTTTTCCTATTAATTATAGCTATCTTAAAGATTTTACCTTTTTTTCACACAAACAGCGCTGAAAAAAATACAGAAATGCTCAAGTCTTTTACAGCAAGAAGTACATCTCACTCTGGTTGTCTCATCTCTGTTCCGGTGGATGAAGAGATAGTCCCAATTGTAAACGCTCAATCACAACAAGACGTAAGACCAAATTCAATTAATATTATTCATAATTTATATCGCTATTTATTCTTGTAATTAACATAATTACTAATCTGACTTTTTCTTTAAAAAGGAAAATTCCTTTTCCATCGAAGCAAAAATATCGCTCTCAAATAGACTCAAAAGTTGCTATGTTCTAATATGTCCAAACTGTGGACAAGAAGTGAGATGTCCAAGGAAAAGAAAAATTCACTGTATGAATTGCAATCAGGAAAATGTGTTGGTTCCAAGGTATTTATAGTCTAATTTTATGAACATATTCAGATGAAATATGTACAAAAAATTGTCTTATAATATTACCGCAGGTGCCGATTTGACGTAAATATGGAAGATGCTTCCGGCTCAACAACTGGAGTAATCATGGACAAAGAAGCCGAAAAATTATTATCTCTTACTGCTGCGGAGATTTATGATCTGGTTTCAGCCGAGGTAAATATTCTAATCAAATGATTTTCATTATATATTTACTTTACAATTGCACTAGCAAACACTTTAAAATATATTCTTCTCTAAAATGACTCGCTGCCAATGGAAAATATTCAAATCAGGCTGAACCAAAACCTGTTCAGAATTCAAGTGAAAAAAATCCTTTTCTCGCATTGTTGGATCAACATTTCCAAAACTATTTATTTTGTCCTGCATTGAAAAAGAGAACAACAAAAGATCAAAAAAGGACTTCGCTTCTTCCAAAAAGAACAGCATAACTTGTCAAAGCTCAAACAAAAGCTGGAGCCACCAACTCCAGCAAAAAAAAAAATAAAGGTCATCAAAAAAATTCACTTTTGTACTTCAATTTAATAAACATTGTTTTTCTTTTGGCCTTCAAATATGTTACCCTCTTTCATACTTTAAGTTACATGCGTGTACAGGTTAACCAACTTCCTTTTGCAATCGCTTTTGGCTTTTTTGGTGGAACAAAGGTAATTCACTTGTTACTGTTTTATGTTTCTTTCTCTTGATTCTGTGAATATATGTGTTGTGCTAACACTGAAGTAAGCAATTCTTCTACTTTTAGTAATCCTGTACAAGTAAAAGGTAAAAGGTTTAACGTTTACGCAATCTCCCATTTTGTTTCTTTCTAAAAGCTAGATCTTTCTCTTTAACTTTACACTTTCAATTTCTATTTGCTTTTTGCTGGTTTGCAGAATAAAATAGCAACATATTACAAAATGAATTACAGCTATCAGTGACATATGCTTAACAATTGTTTTCATTGTAATTAACCAAATAATATGTTTATTTAAAAAAATGAATAATTAGTGTAAAACTATATAATAGTAGTATGTTAATGACATATTACTTATTCAGCTCCTTCTATAATTATTGTTTCTGCTGGATTTTTTTTTGGTAACTCTTTATCCTCATATTATTTCTGCTCAATCTCATTTGATTAGGATTTAAACAATAATGTTCTATTTTCGGTGTCTGCTTTAGATTTTGTATTTTATCTCAGATACATATTTATTAAAATAAACTAGAATGAGGACAAGCATTCGATAGTTGGCCAGAGGTTGTAGAGTGTTTGATTAGAAATTGAACGTTAAGTTTTCGTATTTAAAATTAGATACTGATATTATTTACTGCAAATTAAACTCGTCCTTCTTTTATTCCATTTTCAAAGTTCTAATTTGCAAATTAAAATGCCTTTCACATATTGTCAATTTTTTCTATCTCTTCAGCTCACAGAAAACTTACTAATTTTACATTTCATAAATGTATTACAACTTTTCGTGACAGCTGAAGCTTTTGATCGATCTGGTTCTTTCTCTACTACAGAAGGAATGAGTTAATGAGTTAATACAACCAAGGTGATTCAAAAATTTTATATTTTTATGTCCTCTTTCTCATCATCAATTTCTGTCTCGCCTCTGCTTATTGTATGTACGATTTTATCTTTAACATCTCCATTTCATTTTTCCTCTACTTTCAAATATGTTCAACAATCATTTAATTTGTCAGAGATGATAATCAATGGCTGAAGTCTCTATTCCTCTTTTATGGTGAGTTCTTCCTCTTCTTCTTCTTTTCCTTCTTCTTAATTTGTTTAGTCATTCACGTGACTCCTTATTAAATAGTACAAATTAGTATATGTATACTAATTATTATTCACGTAATACTAAAATTCTTTGGCAGTCATGATATCCTCTCCTTCTCTACGTCTCTTATGAAATGCAGGTTTGTGCAATTTAACATTTCTTGCATTGTTTGATGAAAACCCGAAGGAAGACATCAACTAGAGAATGAAATTACAAATTTGTATCAGTTTTGTTCATGAAAATATCATTATCTTGCACAATCTGGTAAATTCTGTAAAATATTGTTTCCCATATTTGTTACTCTATATATTATCTGTTAAATATGCTATATTTGGTGTGTATTCTTTTTTCTTTTTTAAAAAGTACGTGATATCTAATAAAAAGGATACCGTATGACATATATAGCTTCTAAGATTTGAAACATGCTTTTGGAGGTAGAAGTTTCAATAAAAGATTTAATAAATGTATGAGTAAAATAACAACACTTATCCATACTATCCTTGAAAAGCTCGGCAGGAACCCTATTATATCTGAAATGAACTCAGAAAACCCAGCATTACTCCAAAATTTTAAGTTCTTGCATCTTTTCTCGAGTTATATAATGCATTTGTTTGCTTCGAAACATCTGTGGTTCCTTCCCAACAATATAGTCCATATAATTCAAAGAGGGACAGTCTTCCAAATTTTCTTCCATGCCTTCCTCATCCTTTGGTTTCACCAGCAGCACAAAGCTTGCTTAATATTGGCAGAAACCGAAGTGAGTTAGGAAAGAATTTTTTTTGTTATGATTTTGCTGTTGAGAATTTGCAGCTACCTGGTAAGGATGATTATGCCTTTACTCAAATTTTGAAGCAAAGGTGAGATGTGTTGAGAAATTGCTAAGATGTGTTGAATGTATGATTTTGTGGCTGTCATAACTGAAGACCTGCTGAAACTACAGTCAGCTGAATTTTACCTTGATTGATGTTGCACTGTATGATTTTTCTTTAAAGTATGCAGATGATGGATGATGGATGAGCTACAATTTTTGGTATTTATATAATTTCAAATACTTAACGACACACATATTGAAATGCACAGGCACCAGTTATAATACAATGAAGAAACAATTATCTTTTTATATTAAAAAGTTGGCAACACAGCAGTATGTTTTCACTTTATCATACTTTTCATAGGCTTAATGTTAGTAACTTCTTGTTTCCTTCTCTAATTTATCTTTTTTAACGAATCATATATTTTTAACTCCTTAAACTAAAATAGCAATATTATCTAACACATTGTTGTTTTTTTGTTTTGTCAGTTAACACTCATCTCCAGACAGAACATGTACTGTTCCGCTGAACAACTCTTGTAATAAGTTCATAACTTTTGATTTTTATAGCAAATCTTATCAATGTAATACTTTCTCTTTGTTCTGTTTTTTTTTTGGCTCAAAGTCCCACATCGGAAGATAATCAGACATAGGGAGGCAACGTTAGACTATAAAAGGAAGCCTCCCCCTTTTGTTTTTGATACACCAAACTTGAAGCCTTCTAACTCTCCTAGAGGCTTAGTTTATTTTCTCTCTTTTGTAATTTCTCGGAGGAATATATTTGTAGTGGTGTCCGGGGACTTAGGCATAATTGGCCGAACCTCGTCAAATCTTGGTATTCTCTTTATTTGTTTTTATGCTTCTTATTTATCATTGTTATCCATTATTAGATTTGCTATTGGTGGAAAAATAGCTCGAATTTCCACAACAATTGGTATTAGAGCTTTTGGTTGCGATTTCTCTTGAAATTTTAGTATGCTCTGTGGTTGCAATTTTAACTGATCTTCCACATTAGAAAAAATTTCTTGAGATTATTTTTTGTAAGTTTGTGTTAAAATTGCTAAGTAATATATTGTCTAATTAAGTGCATGTCTAGGAAAGTTCTGTCTAAGGAAACTGATTTTTGAGTGGGACCGTGTGACCCCTCCAGTTTTTTCTGGGTATTTTCCTGGTGCATTTTTTAGGCTAAATTATTACTGGTAATTTTTCACGTTAGAGAAAAAATGGCTGATAATAATGAGCAGACTTTGAGAGCCCCAGTTTCCACTACATCAACTTCGGCAGCATCTTCGTCGTCAATTTTGACGAGATTTGCTGCGCCAAATGCAAGATTTGCGATGGAGATTTTTGATGGTACGGGTCATTTCGGGATGTGGTAAGGTGAAGTTCTAGATGCTCTTTTCCAGAAAGGTCTAGACATTGCTATTGAAGAGGAGAAATCAGACGAAATTGAAGAAAAAGAATGGAAGACCATCAATCGGTTGGCGTGTGGTACTATTCGATCATGCCTTTCCAGAGAGCAGAAATATTCATTCTCAAAGGAAACTTCTGCAAGTAAGATATGGAAGGCATTGGAGGAGAAATTCTTGAAGAAGAGCGGTCACAATAAGCACTTTATGAAGAAGAAGTTATTCCGGTTTAGTTATCAACCGGGTACCACCATGAACGATCATATTACTGCTTTTAACAAGGCAGTAGCTGATTTGAGGAACCTTGATGAAACTTCCAAAGATGAAGATCTGGCATTGATGTTGCTGTTTTCACTTCCTGAAGAGTATGAATTTATAGAAGCTATGTTACTTCATGGGAAAGAGAAGGTTTCCCTTAGTGAAGTATGTAGTACTCTATATAGTCATGAATTGAGGAAAAAAGACAGGGAGGAAAGCAAGCATGCAGAGGTGGTTGCAGAAGCACTGGTAGCTAGAGACAGACCACAAAATCAGAAAAAAGGAAGAAGAGGGAAATCTCAGTCAAGAGGCAGATCGAGTAAAGACGAATGTGCCTTTTGTAGAGAGAAGGGGCACTGGAAGAAAGATTGCTCGAAATTGAAAATAAGGGCAAAGTTGAAAAATGCAAAGCTATTGCAGAATCATGTGCTGCTGAATATAATGATGAAGATTCAGATCTTTCACTGGTTGCTACAACCTCCACAAGCAATCTGACAAGTGGTTGTTTGACTCAGCATGCAACCAACATATTTGTCATATCCGGGAGTGGTTCTTTGAGTTTAAAGAGATAGACGGTGGAGTTGTCTATATGGGCAACGACACATTTTGTGAAACAATAGGAATTGGTTCAATCTACTTAAAGAATCATGATGGATCAACTAGAGTTTTGACAGAGGTCAGGTATGTACCTGACATGAAGAAGAATCTCATCTCTTTGAGAGTCCTAGAATCTAAAGGATTGACGGTGACAATGCGAGATGGAGTCTTGAAAATAGTCTCTGGAGCTCTGGTGATGTTAAAAGGCACCCGGAAGAATAATTTGTATTACTATGATGGTAATACAATTATTGGGACAGCTGCAATTGCAACTCTTGATGATGAAGGGTTAGGTGCAACTAAGTTGTGGCATAGACGATTGGGGAAACTTCGTCTAACTCAGAAGCAATATCTGAGAAAGGTGCTGCAACGTTTTGGCATGAATGACAAGTCAAAATCTGTGAGTACTCTGCTTGCTCCTCATATGAAACTTAGTGCTGATTTATCTCCGAAGAATGATGCTGAACGAGAATATATGGCAAAAATTCCTTGTGCAAACGCTGTTGGTAGCTTGATGTATGTTATGGTGTGTACAAGACCTAACATTTCACAAGCAGTTGGGGTTGTGAGCAGGTATATGCATGATCCTGGTAAAGGACATTGGCAAGCTGTCAAATGGATTCTACGGTATATTCGGAACACCGTGGATGTTGGGTTATTATTTGAGCAGGATAAAAAGATTGGTCAATATGTAGTTGGATATTGTGATTCCGACTATGCCGGTGATTTGGACAAACGAAGATCAACCACTGGTTATGTGTTTACACTTACAAAGGCACCGGTTAGTTGGAAGTCTACTTTGCAGTCAACAGTCACTTTGTCTACTACAGAGGCAGAGTATATGACTGTTACCAAAGCTGTTAAGGAGGCTATTTGGCTTCAAGGGTTGCTGAAGGATTTGGGAGTTGGTCAAAAGCACGTCAAGGTGCATTGTGACAGTCAGAGTGCTATTTGTTTAGAAAAAAACCAAGTCTATCATTCACGAACGAAGCATATAGATGTTTGATATCATTTTGTAAGGGAGATTCTGGAAGAAGGTGAAATACTACTTCAGAAGATCCAGACAGCTGAAAATCCTGCAGATATGATGACCAAGATAGTGACATCGATCAAATTTCAACATTGTATGAATTTGATCAATATCGTGAAGATTGCAGATAGGTAGCACCATAGGTGCATTTGAAGACACTACTAGAGATAGTTGTGAGAGAAGATTTTGTAACTTTTGGGACTTTTCGCCAATGTGGAGATTTGTTGTTTTTTTGGCTCAAAGTCCCACATCGGAAGATAATCAGACATAGGGAGGCAAAGTTAGACTATAAATGGAAGCCTCCCCCTTTTGTTTTTGATACTCCAAACTTGAAGCCTTCTAACTCTTCTAGAGGCTTAGTTTATTTTCTCTCTTTTGTAATTTCTCGGAGGAATATATTTGTAGTGGTGTCGGGGGACTTAGGCATAATTGGCCGAACCTCGTCAAATCTTGGTATTCTCTTTATTTGTTTTTATGCTTCTTATTTATTATTATTAGCCATTATTAGATTTGCTATTGGTGGAAAAATAGCTCGAATTTCCACAACATGTTCCACACAGTAGGAAATATGTATATTCATATCTTGTTGCTTAAACCTTTAATTACTTCAATCCAACAATTTCTGAAAAAAGTTGCACGGGCACCAACCATCTAGTAAATAAAATAAAAGAACCTGACTTAGTAACTAATTAAAACAGAACACAACCATAAATAAGCAATAACCAATGTGAATAATTTATCATTTTTTTGATGGGATCATTGAAAGAAAAGCTACTGTAGATGAATTGTTCAAATAGAGTATAGGCATCTTCTTTAGGATTTTTACCTTGAATGAGAATTTAGCCAATCTTTTACAAACCTAGTAGCCGGAAGAATACAACACACACATACAGGGATAGAGAAAGGGAAGGTATATGAGTATCTTGACAGAAGGAAAAGCAAGATAGTGAATACTACAAGGTCCTCTTCTTTGCTTCTCATCATCTATAGAGATATCTTCTTTACTTAAGATTCTTTAAGCTAAAAGAAACTGAAAAACCCAGCAAAGAGCACATAAAATCTTTGATAATTAAAGATCATTATTATCATAAAGAAAAGACTGAAATTAACATAGAATGGGAACATACAACCAAATGTGAAATAAAGAATATGAAACACAAATTCCTATTCTTGAAAGGCGGAGGGCGAATTTATTTGAAGGGAAATAGGGAAGAGAATATGTAAGTATTTTTTTTAGGCGAAAGGGGTGGGTGTAGATTGATGAACGCCATATTACATTCATCCCTCACCCCCACGATGCTCATATGAACACCCCCATGCCTTATACTCTATAGCCGACATGATCAACAATAAACACAACAAATAAGCCTCGGTAAACAGATTAATCATATGATTTGGTGCTGGTAGTTAAAACTAACGTCTTAAGCTGATGCAGCAAAAAACAATCAAATCGCGGATGTGCGATGTTCAATAGAACTCAGATGAAACAAACAAGAACTAGAAATCAGACGAGATAAATGAATGAAGAATAACATGTGTATATGTCATATATTTGGCGAGATGAAGAAATGACGGTGAACAAACGAAGATTGTTACCTTGTTTCGTGCAGTGAGCTGAGTAGAAGAGGTGGAGGATCGATTTTTGTTGGTCCGGCTTTAATCTCCGATGAGGATCTTAGTGAAACAGGAAAAAAGAACGAGAGAGAATACTAACTTAGAAGCTGAAATTTTCTTAGGAAAACGGAAATTAAAGAGAACAACTTTCTCAAGTATTTTTTTCTTCCAAAAATGATTTCCTGAGACTTGGATTTTTTTTTATTATCACTAAGCTCTTCCCTTCAATGGAGGCAAGGAGTTCTATTTATAGAACTCTAAGACTCTTGGGTTCGAACTTTCCGCAGGATTCAAATCCGAATTTATCTAGATGTTTCAAATCCGAATTCAAAATCACTTTGGATAACAATCAAGACCATTAATGGTCTAGGCTGGTATTATCAGAAAGAGATAGAGAAGAGGGAAAGCTAAGAAATAGAGGTGTTACTATTGACGAGCTCGGCTGGATGGGGGAGAGAACGGACAAGCTCCACAAATTCTTGCTCTAAAATGAATGTGTACTTTCTGAGATAAAACGAAAGGGAGTTTCCTTTGCCTCTAGGTCGCGCCTTGATCGTCGAGGAGGGCAGAGCTTCCATTAAGGCTTTTGCTCGAAAAGGAGGCGAGCAGACTGAACGGAAAAAGTTGATGAACTCTTTACCATAAATGACGAACGAGTGGAAAAGAAAGAGGGAGGGGTGAGGCGCTGAGTACAAGGATTAGGGTTGTTTGAGCGTGTTTGGTTAGCTATTTTCTAAGAAAGAGAGGGAGGAGAGGTTTAATGAAAAATTGGGTCGAGTCGCAAGGGTGTTTGGACCGAGGTTTCAGTTAAAATTGAGTCTGTTTTGGGTCCAAAGCTAAAGATCAAAATGCTGATGGTGGAGTTAAGAGTATAACCCATCTTGACTTAAAATTGTGGCCAAGATATTTCAATTATACACAAAATTAAAACATGAAATAATTAATTTGAGAAAATATAGAGATGAATTAATTATCAACTAATCAACTAAACCTCTCGTCCTAACAAAATAAATATTTATTTGTGAATATAGACTAACTAAAACATTTAAAGGCAAATGAGATCGAGTTGAAAAAATTAGATACGCACTTATTTAGAGTTCATTTTTTAGGTGAATTGATTTAGACTTAAAGGTGAGCTAAAATAATAATATATAATTAATATTTATAAATACATCTAGAATAATACATAATATATATTAGAGTATTTTAACAAATAAAATAACAAAAATAACTTCAAAAATAATTTAAAAAAACTTTTTAACTTGCGAAAATTTCACTTTGTTCAAAAATCGAGAAGCTTGAGTAATTAATCGATAGATGAAAGGCCAAAATTGGGTGTCAACAGATATCATTTTCTTTTGACCCCGGTGGCCCTTTAAATGTATGTGTGTTGATAACCTAGTTACACTTATGCTAATCCTCATACTATGAGGTCCTTTGTTGTTGTTTTTCTTCTCTATACTATTGCAAGATTCAGATTCGAGGATGAATCCTTTTCAAGAAGGGGAGAATGATGCAATCCAAAGGGTATGTTTGGATCATAGCTTGAGTAGATGAAGGAGTACAAGATAACTAAGTGAATGAAGAAGATTACAAGATGGCTAAGTGAATGAACATATAAATAGGTGTTCATTTTATTTAAATGATAGATTTTGATGACTTTGAACTTGATATTTTATTTGAGTATAGAGAGCTTTTCTAAAGTTTTCAATAATTCTTGTGTAGAAAGAAGGGTTGTAAGGATAATTAATTTTCCTTGAGATCTTTCTAAGAATCTGGTGCTTGTTGGATTGCGGATTGAGGTCCTTGTTCCTTAACAAGGATTGCTTGTCCTTTCAATATTATGTCTAGTTACCTATCCTTTGCTTTCTTGTATCATTTGGAGATATTTAAATCTTTCAATTATTTATAGTCTCAATATAATAACAATTTAGATTTTTGGTAAACTTCATGTTTACTATAATTTGTGTTTTGATCATAATAACTTCATATATTATGATGTAGCATGAATGGTGTTATCATATATAAGCTTTCTAAGAGACTTAGATTTATTTTTTACGATAAGCTATTGTTTGGACACTATCGGTGTTATGATTCTTGTATATAAATAATTAGACTGTTCTAGAGATCTTGATCACTAATTTATATTATCAAATAGTTCTTAGATACTTTGATATCATATGTCGGTGACATGAAATAAATAGTAAATATTGATTTCTAAACTTCATTATTTCAAGCTTTTACTACTTTGGGTGTGTATTGCAAGTTTTACTACTTCAGAAGTAAATTGCAAGATTTACTATTACAGAGTCTTAATAGTTTAGGAGTAAATTGCAGAGTATTTACTATGTCGGGAGTGCTTGATCATTCAATTGACTCCTTGGTACCAGTCCGTGCTTGCTATCATGCTGGCAAAAACATGAGTTTCGGTAGATTGCAAGTGTTACTATTTCAGGAGTAAATTGCAAATTTACTACTTCAAGAATAAAACATAGAATATTCAGAATACTTCTTCTTAATAATTTTGCCTCTTCTAGAGGTGAGTCGTGATATCTTCACAACCAAGAGTATGTTCCTATTTATAAATTTTATTAAATATTATCACATTCACTCCAGAGAATGGATCTGTAGTTATAACATTAATCAAAAGTTATCATTCTTTAGGAATGAAACATAATCATCTAAATGTGCCTTAAGCATATCAAATTGTGATAGCTTAAAATCTCTTTTAAGGTATTGGTATTTCAGGAGCAAATCAAAACACATAAAATATAGAGTATTTCTCTCTCTCTAATATATCTTTAGTTGTAATTGCAACCGGTCTATGAAAATATTCACTTCAGATAATTAATGAATTTAATTAAACTTGAGACACATGATATATATCTACTTTTGATAATTAAAATTTTCTTTTAAACTCTGCCATCATTACAAGTAAATTTATCTTTTGTGCTTGTACTAGAATTAAGTTATAAATTCTTCGTAAAAATGAGCCTTTCAAAATAAATTAAAAATTAAATATAAATAATGATTTAATATATTGTTAAAATAGTAAATCAGATAACGAATATTATGATAATAATCCTACTTGCCACTTGAATACCTAAAGAACATCGTTTGATAATAAAGTTTTGAATATGTCACCCAATAATTATACAGCCATAAAGTCACTGTCATAGATATACTTACTGTGATTTACTATACTTATTACCTGAAAATTGTTTTGAGAATTATAATCTCATCTTGAAGTTTTGAACCATTTAGCTTAGATCCTTTTAGAATATTTCTCTGCTGTGGTCGAGTCATACAGTGATAATGTGTTATGAAATAATAAAATAAAAAAAAATATTATAGAAAAAAGTTTTTATTTCTCTTAAAAGATGAACTACGATGAATGGAAACACATTTATTTATAGTGAAAAACTTATTTGATCTCAAAATTACTAACCCTAACTTTTCTCCAAAGAAATAGAAATTCACTATAATATAAAATACATTTATAAAAATATATAATTTTTTTAATTAATTTTATTTTAAAGAAATTTAACTCAAAATTTAGACTAAAGATTTAAAAACTTAACCCTTGTACTCCTTTGAATTACTTCATTCCATTTTAATTAAAGAAGAAAAAGTAAATATAATGTAGTATTATTTTTTATTTTATTTTTTGTGGTATAATATAAGTATGTATTCTTTTAGCAAAATTGACAAGAGTACATTAGGCTTTATATGAGAATCATGCATTCTACGTTCAACTCGATGGGATGTTAGATTTGACCGCTGAATGGGACCTATAATTCCCTCTGGAGGAGTCATACAAAAGTATAAGTTTGAGATAGAATTAATATTTTTATAATTCGAAAAATATTAGAAAAATTTAACTTTTAAATATTAGTAATTTATAGATAAAAATTATTAAACGACGCCTCAATATTTAAAAAATAATATTATGGCTATAAATTTTAAGTAAATTTGTGTATTTTTAAATAAAAAATTATTCAACTAATATTTAAAAATATTTAAATACAAGTTGTCCCATAAAAAAGTGAAACTTCAATCAAAATAAAATTTGATTTTCTATTAAATATAACTATTGTAATAATTTTTTTTAAAAAAAAATTGTCAATTTCGATGTGAACAAAAAGTTTTACGATTTTTTTAAAATAGCCGCCTCATTTTTTTTTCAACTTTTAGAAATATTATAAATAGATAATTTTAATCCAATAATTATAAAAAACTTATTATATGTCAATTAATTAAAAATAATTATTTTATACCAATTTATGAAGAAAATTGATGTGCCAATTTTCCCCCTAAATATGGTACATTGGATTGGGTCGCACCAAAACCCAAATATCGGAAAGCGCTCCCACTATGCATGTGAAAATAGATAAGTAGGAATAACTTATAAGTTAAGAGATGTCATGAAATCTTATTTTGTTTTTTTACAAAATAATAATTTATTATTTTTATATATATAAAATTAAATTAATTAATTAATATTTTATATTAAATATAAATAAAATTAATTTTATTTTAAATTTTTTATTTTTATTTCACGTGTTAAACAACTTCTTGGAGTTCGATGTGATATACTGTACCCGACATAAATGGAGTGGGGCCAATTTATAGCCTATAGGTCCCTTTCAGTGGTCAAATCTAACATCCCAGCGAGTTGAACGTAGAATGCATGATTCTCGTAAAGCCCCCTTCTGCCACCGCCTTATCACTATATAAAGCCCCCTTTGATGATTTAAATTATTTATAAATAGTACCCTCGGCCAGAATAGAGAGAAAATGTGGGTTTCACTTCATTTTCATTAAATTACACTGTCAAACTCCTTCCAAACGCAACTTTACCTTGGGTAACAAGTTCTGGGCCTATGGAAAGCATCTCTGGGGAGTTATTTATTGAAAATTCGCTCGGTGTACTGAAACCCTGCTGAGTAAAGATTATCGGAATTACTTCAAATTGAGTCCTGAACGGTCACAGGCAACAGGTAAGTATTTCTTCCTTCTACACTCTCGAGAAATTGTATGTTTTCGGCCGAAGGAAACGAAGTTGAAGTTATAGTTAATCCTATTGAAAGAGAGTATTATTCACCGATTCCTACTCTTTAAATAGCCCTGTTTTCTCAGCATATAGACTGCAATCAAATGGAATTATTGGCTTCAGGTTGGAAACAGTTTGAGTGAATGAAAATTGGCATTCGAGGTATTTTAAGGCTTATCCCTTTGACAATTTATTCTTGTTGTATAATGATATGACCTATGTTCTTGAATGAAGACAACGATCATATATGTTGTAATTAGTTGTTGCTAGTTGATAAGGATTATGTATGTAGTGATTAGTTGCCGCCAGTAGAATATGATCACATATATATTGTGGTTAGCTTCTAAAAGACGTTTTGAGTGTATATTATAGTACCCCTCCTCGGGAAAGAGTATGTTAAGTGTGACTCATGCTAGGAGCGTCATAGAAACTCCTCTGTACTTCCGTTCATTATATTAGTAGAATTCTGATGTTTTGCTATCATGCCAAGGCCTTAGAAGTTTAGGGTTAGCTGTTGGGCCTGAATTGGTAAGTTGGACAGCATAGGGCGCCGCCGCGCGATATAACTTTTAGCTTGGTGCCTGTATTGTCAGTATAGCTTGCCCGTGTTACACCCCATAAAAGTTAGTAACTCATAATCGTACGCGTAGAATTGTGTTAGATAAGGAATATACGACGCGTGTAGGAAACCCCAGATGTCGGGTCGAACGAGGCCAGGCCGCAAGGGCCAGCGCGACGCTCCAGCACCTTGGCGCTTTGGGCAGCGTGGTGCGCCAGCCCCTTAGCACGTTGAGGGGCGCGACGGGGGGGTGAGGGGAGCGCGATGGGCGGCAGGGAGCACCCCCCTGCCACCGCCCTATTCTATATATGTAATCCTTAGTTCAATTTCAATGTTATTTTCCAATTCTCAATTCGGCCAGAGAGAGTGTGAGGCGAAGGAATCAAGTAGTTTTCATCGGTTTACACTATAGAATACCGTCCAAATTCAAATTAACTTCGGGTATTGAAGTTTAAGGCCATAGAGAGCATTACTACGGAGTTATTTTCGCAAAATTCGCCTAGCGAATCGATATCCCATTGAGTCAAAGTTGTCAAAATTGCTCCAAACTAACTTCTATACGGTCATAGGATTTAAGTATGCATTTCTCCCTTCTGAATGCTCAGGAAATTATACATTTTCGGCTGTGTTTTGATAAGTTAAAGTATAGTTAATATTAGTATTAAAAGTTATTTTCGCCAAATTTAGTACTGAAACTAGTCTTATTCTCCCAGTAATACGATTACAGTTAGAAAGGGTTGTTCAATACGGATTGAAACTTGCCAGTTAATCAGAAGTCAACAATTCAGGTATGTAAGGCTATTCCTTTAGCAAGTTATGTTCGTCCTAAAGTTATCACGACACGCATGCCTGTAGTATCTCAGAATACACCAATTGGGGTTCGCTGTTATGAATTGAATTTAGTTAGTAACGATGATTAGTAACTCTTGTCAGAATTAACCCTAGTCAGTGTGCTTGTTGTGTATTGTATTTGGGGTTTGAATACTATTGCCTATAGAGTTATATTCACAATAGTAGTATAATGTCCAAGGGACCAGAGTGAGGCCATGAGGACCATATCCAGTTTCAGAACTTACATTATGGCCCATAGTCGAGCCAAAGCTCGGGGCCCAGTCACAGTAGTTCCATTATGACCCACAGTCGGGCTAAGGTCCAGGGTCCAGTTATCAGAGATTACGTTACAGCCCATAGTCAAGCCAAAGCTCGGGGCATAGTTACAACAGTCATAGCACAATCCATAGTCGAGCCAAGGCTTGGGATCCAGATAAAGCAGTTGCATTTTAACCCATAGTCGGGCCAAGGCCCGGGGTCCAGCTATTAGTGGTTACATTATGACCCATAGTCGAGCCAAGGCTCGGGGTCCACTCACACAGCCAGAAAATTCAGACACAGATACAGTCACCGTAGACTATTAGGCTCAAACATGTATTCATAGAATGAGTAATCCAGAGTTATAGTTTGCTCTTAGTTTTTAGTAGCCAAGCAGTAGAAGCATACCTTGTTTGTACCTGCCGAGGCGTATGGGGGCCCAGGAAGGTTTTTCTGTGTTGTTTGTACCTTTCAGGATTATGGGGGCTTGGTTAGGTTCTTGTTTTCATATAGGTAGGCTTGTTGTTTAAATATTTCAGACGGGGAAGGTATTCAGGCTAAACTCTTACTCTCTTTTGTGATTACTATAGTTTTACCAGCTTTCAGTCAGTTATCATCTTTCTGCCTTACATATTCGGTACATGTTGTACTGACGCCCACTCGGGGCGCTGCATTACTTGCCTACAGGTGTAGATAGACGTGGTTCGGGATGTTCCTAGCCTTCAGCTGAGGTCAGTAGTTTATTCAGCTCCTTCCATCCGGAGTTGAAAGTTAGACGAGGTTTACTTTTGATGTATAGCTTTGGGGTAGGTCGGGGCCCTATCCCGGCCATTAGACCATTTTTAGAGGCTTACAGACTGTTGTATATTCTCTACGGTTAGTTTGCCGTTGGCCGTGTGGGGATTGTGTATGGTTTATCTCCTGTGATGGCCATGTGGGGCCTTGTTTAGCTATTAGTAGCGGCCTTGTCCACCATAGAGTAGCTTAATGCTTGATTTATGTGCCAGTTATAACTAGACAGCATGGTGGCCTTGTCGACCCGCATAGGGTCCTTGTTGTTCTGTTGTTGTGGTTAGTTGTCTTCCTTTACAGGTGACCTTGTCGGCCAGAGGCTATATTTACAGCTGAGATATAGCTCGTTGGTTTCTTGAGTTGAGTGTTAGCGTGCACCAGTAGAGCACCAGTATAGTCAGGTTGGTTCAGATCTAGTATGACACCAAGCGCCAGTCATACCCCCCAAGGTGGGGTGTGACAGCCCAGAGGAATCAAAGTAGGTCGTATCCCAGAGAGTCTGCAAGCCGTGCCAAGTAGATTCTTGTCTATGGGTGTGTTGCGCACCACATTCCATAGGCAGGAGGCTGCAAGGCATAATAGAGTGGTTACTTTTTTGCTCCTCCAGACGTGCTGTAGAGCTGTGCTGTATAGGGTGACTTCTTGAGCTTATGGTATCCTATTTATTTACAAAGAAATGTCGGACACACTGCAGACCATGACTGGCCAAGAGCTGGATGTGGTAGCAGGAGAGAGCACCGGTAGGGGGCCCAGGCATAGTCAGCCCGATCTGAGGGCGACAGGGGGATTCCATCTCGATCTCCCTAGTATTCATCACCACATTTAGAACCCACTAGGACGACAGATATACCAGTACCACCCCTAGTTATTCCTATGCCATCAGATCAGGAGCTCGGGGGTGCATTTTATATGTTGGTACAGATGATGGCTGCCTAGTGTCAGCCTCAGCCGGTAGTACCAGCTGCCGTTGAGCCCGCTGAGGGGCCCGATAGTTCGAGAGTTCGTGAGTTCCTGGCCTTGAGTCCCCTGCGGTTTACAGGGACATATCGTAGAGAGGACCCTCAGAACTTTATAGATCAGCTGCAGAGAATATTCAAGGTTATGCATGCCTGGTCCACCGAATCAGTTGAGCTAGCAGTATTCAGATTGCGAGATGTAGCGGTTTTATGGTACGAGAGTTGGGAAAGATCCTGAGGTAGAGATGCACCTCCACCTACATGGACCTTCTTTTCTGAGGCTTTCATAGATCATTATCTGCCCCGAGAGGTCTGACAAGCTAGAGTAGAGAAGTTTTTGCATCTTGAGAAGGGCAGAATGAGTGTCAGGCAGTATGCACTGAGATTTGACTCCTTAGCCAGGTATGCACCCTCGTTTGTAGACACTATGCCAGCCAGGGTGCACCGGTTTATCATGGGGCTTGCGCCAGAATATATAGAATCTTGTATTACAGTCACCTTGCGAGAGGACATGGACATTTCACGGATCTAGGCCTATTCTCAAAATATAGAAGAACTCAGATAGCGTCAGTATTTCATAGAGAGATCAGGTCAGGAGCAGCACCGGAGGGCCAGACCCACAGATTTTCAAGAAGATTTTCAGGGTGGGCCCAAGCCCCATTTTTTAGGTAGGCCACCAAGGCCCCCATTTCAGCAGCAGTCAAACAGCAGGTCAGATCGTCGGAGGCAGCTAGGCCCCGGTGAAAGTTCATGGGCGTCAGGCTCACAGCATCAGAGGGGGCCAGATCAGATAGAGCCGGTAGTACCACGATGTAGTACCTGTCATAGGCTACACCCAAGGAGATGCAGGTATGGTTCTAACGGTTGTTATTCCTGTGGGCAGGAGGGACATATGATGAGAGACTACCCGACTAGACGCCAGGGCGGTCAGGACCAGCAGAATAGATCCTCAGTAGGTTTATATTCCCCAGCACCTTCTACAGGGCGTAAGTCCTCAGCTCCAGCCGGCAGAGGCCGAGTTAGATCGGGGGCATCTAGTTCAGGCAGCGGTCAGGATCGTACATTTGCATTACTAGGGCGAGAGGATTCAGAGTCGTTGCCAGATGTTGTGACAGGTATTTTAGATGTCGGTTCTCACTCAGTTTATTCTTTGATAGATTCGGGCTCCACTTTGTCGTATGTTACTCTTTTAGTAGCCCAGAAGTTTGATATAGTACCAAAATTTCTTCAGCGATCCTTTTCAGTATCTACCCCTGTTGATGACTCTACTATTGCCAGAAGAATTTATCGGGTTGTACAGTAGAGGTTGTCTATCGTCAGACCTCAGCAGATCTAGTAGAACTTGAAATGATTAATTTTGATGTGATTATGGGTATGGATTGTCTAGCACCATGTTATGCTACTGTAGAATGTTGGACCAGAATTGTCCGATTTCATTTCCCAGGAGAGTAGTATGATAG
The DNA here is from genome assembly GCA_035772735.1 of Datura wrightii. Lineage (NCBI taxonomy): Eukaryota > Viridiplantae > Streptophyta > Magnoliopsida > Solanales > Solanaceae > Datura > Datura wrightii. Next base: position 38,301,471 of record JASDFA010000027.1, read on the forward strand.
TGGAGAGATAATTCAGCTACGCCATAAGGTAAGTTTATATCCTATCTTCGAGCGAAAAAGTTAATAGAAAAGGGTTGTATTTACCATATTATCAGGGTCCAGAATATGCAAGTAGAATCCCCGACTCTCCAGCCTTTCCCAGTTGTCAATGAGTTCCCCGACGTGTTTGCAGATGAACTTTCCAGTATTCCCCCAGAGCGGGAAATAGATTTCTCCATGGATTTGCTACCAGATACTCAGCCCATATCCATTCCACTGTACCGAATGGCCCCTGTTGAATTAAAAGAATTGAAAGAATAGTTGAAATATTTGTTATATAAAGGTTTCATCAGACCCAGTACATCACCGTGGGGTGCACCAGTCCTGTTTGTAAGAAAGAAAGATGGTTCCCTACGCATGTGCATAGATTATCGACAACTGAATAAAGTTACTGCTAAGAATAAATATCCTCTTTCGAGAATTGATGATTTGTTTGATCAACTGCAAGGGGCGAAATACTTTTCAAAAATTTATTTGAGATTCGGTTATCACCAGGTTCGAGTTTGGGAGAATGATATCCCGAAGACAGCTTTCAGGACCAGGTATGGTCACTTTGAGTTTCTTGTTATGTCCTTCGGATTGACCAACATGCTAGCAGTGTTCATGGACCTAATGAATAGCATCTTCAGGCCGTATTTGGACCTGTTTGTAATAGTGTTCATTGATGATATTTTAGTTTATTCCCGCTCAGAAGCAGAGCATAAAGGTCATTTACGAACAGTACTCCAGATCCTTAGAGTCCGCCAGCTATACGCAAAGTTTTTTAAATATGAGTTCTGGTTGAATTCTATAGCTTTCTTGGGCCACATTATATCAAAGGCTGGTATTCATGTCGATTCGCAGAAAATTGAGGCAGTGAAAACATGGCCTAGACCCACGACCCCAACAGAGGTTCACAGTTTCCTGGGGTTAGCCGAATATTACAGAAGGTTCGTGGAAGGGTTTTCTAACCTGTCAGCACCATTGACTAAATTGACTCAAAAAGAAGCCAAGTTTCAGTGGACTGAAACCTGTGAGCAGAGTTTCCAGTAATTGAAAAACAGATTAACATCAGCACCAGTGTTAGCTTTGCCAGAAGGTTCAGAGGGTTATGCGGTGTATTGTGACACTTCAGGTGTTGAGTTAGGATGTGTCCTGATGCATCATGGCAACGTAATTGCTTATGCTTCAAAGCAGCTGAGAAAACATGAGAAGAACTATCCCACCCACGATCTGGAGTTAGCTGCAGTGGTTCATGCTTTAAAGATATGGAGACATTATTTATATTGGGTGCATGTGGATATTTTACTGACCATAAAAGTCTTCAGTACATTTTCACACACAAAGAGCTGAATTTGCGACAACGCCGTTGGTTATAATTATTGAAAGATTATGATGTGAACATCTTGTATTACCCAGGGAAAGCTAATATCATGGAAGATGTTCTTAGCCACCGATCTATGGGCATTTTGGCATATCTGAGGCCGGAACAGCGGGAAATGGCCCGAGAATTGCACCGGCTAGCCAGTTTAGCGGTTCGGGTAGTTGATACAGAGGATAGTGGAGCCATAATTCAGAATACAGTAGTGTCGTCCCTGGTAGTGGAGTTAAAAGAGCGGAAATATGAAGATTCTCACTTAGCACAACTCAGAGATAAAGTTTAGTAAGGTGAAGTATTAGTTTTTGAGATAGTCGGAGATGGAGTTTTGAGATACAGAGGTCGCCTCTGCATCCCGGACGTAGCAGGACTCCGCCAGCAGATTATGGCAGAGGTACACTACTCTCATTATTCTCTTCATCCAGGTTCGACAAAGATGTACCATGACATTAAGGAGATATATTGGTGGCCTGGAATGAAAAAATCTATAGCCAAATTTGTAGCGTAGTGCCCTAATTACAGAAAGGTAAAGGCCGAGCATCAAAAACCCGGCGGCCTAACTCAAGAAATAGCTATACCTATGTGGAAGTGGGAAGCAATTAATATGGACTTTGTGACAGGACTACCCCGCACCAGGCGCAGGTTTGACTCCATCTGGGTGATTGTCGATAGGTTAACGAAGTCAACTCATTTTCTACCAGTCAGGACTACTTTTTCAGCCGAGGACTATGTCGAGTTGTACATTAGAGAAATAGTTAGACTACATGGAGTTCTAATATCTATTATTTCTGATAGAGGAGCACAATTTACAGCTAGATTCTGGCAGTCATTCCAGAAAGGTTTGGGAACACAGGTCAATTTTAGTACAACATTCCATCCTCAAATAGACGGGCAGGCAAAACGTACAATTCAGATGCTCGAGGATATGCTACGGGTGTGCGTGCTAGACTTCGAGGGTATCTAGGATGAACATTTACCCCTTATTGAGTTTTCTAATAATAATAGTTATCACTCGGAAATTCAGATGGCACCGTACGAGGCTTTATATGGGCGAAACTGTAGGTCCCCAATTGGCACCGGAGAATCAGAACTAATTAGGCAAGACATGATCCACCAATCATAGGAGAAGGTATTATCAGAGAATGCTTGTTGACCACCCAGAGTCTTCAAAAGTCCTATTCCGATGTCCATCATAGAGACATCGAATTTGATGTTGGCGACTGGGTATTCCTCAAGGAATAGCCGATGAAGGGCGTAATGAGATTTGGCAAGAAAGGTAAGCTTAGCCTAATATTTATCGGGCCATATCATATCCTCCGGAGAATAGGGCAGGTGGCATACGAGTTAGACTTGCCTTTCAGAGTTAGAATCTGTTCACCCGGTCTTTCATGTATCAATGCTGCGAAAGTGTATAGGTGATCCTTCCCGTGTTGTACCACTTGAGGATGTTCAGGTTACCAAAGAGTTAGCCTACGAAGATGTTCCAGTGGGCATACTAGATCGGCAGGTTCACAGGTTAAGGAACAAATATGTCGCCTCGGTTAAGGTATTATGGAGAAACAGAAACAGAGAAGAGATGAAATGGGAAGCTGAGGATGACATGAGATCGAGATATCCTCAACTGTTCTAGGATTAGTTCTGATTATGCAGTTTAGGTAGGGTCGGTGATTCAACTGTTGTTTATGATTTATGTTATTGATACTGTTCAGTTGACTGCCATCCTGTTGTGCGAGAGTTGCTATAGTGTCATGTGTTATGCCTGTATTGGACTTTTCTACATTTTAGGGTTTTACGGTAGTCCATATTACAAGGGAGACTCTGCCGAAACTTTTCTAGAATAATAGTTAAAAGAGTTGAACTCCTACGAGTTGAAGCAGACATTCGAGGATGAATGTTCCTAAGGGTGGAAGGATGTTACACCCCATAAAAGTTAGTAACTTATAAATGTACGCATAGAATTGTGTTAGATAAGGAATATACGACGCGTTTAGGAAACCCTGGAAGTCAGGTCGAACGAGGCTAGGCCGCAAGGGCTAGCGCGATGCGCCAGCACCCTAGCACTTTGGGCAGCACGGCGTGCCAGCCCCTTGGCACGTAAAAAGGCATGACGCGGGGGTGAGGGGAGCGCGATGGGCGGCGCGGGGCCCCTTCTGCCACCACCTTATTCTATATATATATAGTCATTAGTTCAATTTCAAAGTTATTTTCCAATTCTCAATTCGGCCAGAGAGAGTGTGAGGCGAGGGAATCAAGTAGTTTTCATCAGTTTGCACTACAGAACACCGTCCAATTCAAATTAACTTTGGGTATTGAAGTTTAAGGCCGTAGGGAGCATTACTACGGAGTTATTTTCGCGAAATATGCCCGGCGAATCGATATCCCCCTAAGTCAAAATTGTCGGAATTGCTCCAAACTAACTTCTATACGGTCACAGGCTTTAGGTAAGCATTTCTCCCTTCTGAACGCTCCGAAAATTATACGTTTTGGGCCGTGTTTTGATAAGTTAAAGAATAGTTAATATTAGTATTAAAAGTTATCGCTTTCGCCGAATTTAGTACTGAAACTAGTCTTATTCTCCCAGTAATAGGATTACAGTTGATAAGGGCTGTTAAATACGGATTGAAACTTGCCAGTTAATCAAAAGTCAACAATCCAGGTATGTAAGGCTATTCCTTCGGCAAGTTACATTCGTCCTAAAGTTAGCACGACACATATGCCTGTAGTATCTCAGAATACACCTATTAGGGTTCGCTGTTATGAATTGAATTGAGTTAGTAACGATGATTAGTAACTCTTGTCAGAATTAACCCTAGTCAGTGCGCTTGTTGTGTATCGTATTTGGGGTTTGAATACTGTTGTCTATAGAGTTATATTCACAAGAGTAGTATAATGTCCAAGGGACCAGAGTGAGGCCGTGAGGACCATATCCAGTTTCAGAACTTACATTATGGCCCATAGTCGAGCCAAAGCTCGGGGCCCAGTCACAGTAGTTCCATTATGACCCATAGTTGGGCTAAGGTCCAGGGTCCAGTTACCAGAGATTACGTTACAGCCCATAGTCAAGCCAAAGCTCGGGGCCTAGTTACAACAGTCATAGCACAATCCATAGTCGAGCCAAGGCTTGGAAAGCAGTTGCATTTTAACCCATAGTCGGGCCAAGGCCTGGGGTTCAGCTATTAGTGGTTACATTATGACCCATAGTCGAGCCAAGGCTCAGGGTCCACTCACACAGCCAGAAAGTTCAGACACAGATACAGTCACCGTAGCCTATTAGGTTCAAACATGTATTCATAGAATGAGTAATCCAGAGTTATAGTTTGCTCTTAGTTTTTAGTAGCCAAGCAGTAGAAGCATACCTTGTTTGTACCTACCGAGGCGTATGGGGGCCCAGGTAGGTTTTTCTGTGTTGTTTGTACCTTTCAGGCTTATGGGGGCTTGGTTAGGTTCTTGTTTGCATATAGGTAGACTTGTTGTTTAAATATTTCAGACGGGGAAGGTATTCAGGCTAAACTCTTACTCTCTTTTGTGATTACTACAGTTTTACCAGCTTTCAGTCAGTTATCATCTTTCTGCCTTACATATTCGGTACATGTTGTACTGACGCCCACTCGGGGCGCTGCATTACTTGCCTACAGGTGCAGATAGACGTGGTTCGGGATATTCCTAGCCTTCAGCTGAGGTCAGTAGTTTATTCAGCTCCTTCCATCCGGAGTTGAAAGTTAGACGAGGTTTACTTTTGATGTATAGCTTTGGGGCAGGTCGGGGCCCTGTCCCGGCCATTATACCATTTATAGAGGCTTGCAGACTATTGTATATTCTCTGTGGTTAGTTTACCGTTAGCCGTGTGGGGCCCGTGTATGCTTTATCTCCTATGATGGCCATGTGGGGCCTTGTTTAGCTATTAGTAGCGGCCTTGTCAGCCATAGAATAGTTTAGTGCCTGATTTATATTCCAGTTATAACTAGACAACATGGTGGCCTTGTCGGCCCGCATAGGGTCCCTGTTTTTATGTTGTTGTGGTTAGCCGTCTTCCTTTACAGGTGGCCTTGTCATCCGGAGGTTGTATTTATAGCCGAGATATATCTCGTTGGTTTCTTGAGTTGAATGTTAGCGTGCACCAGTAGTGCACCAGTATAGTCAGGTTGGTTCAGATCTAGTGTGGCACTAGGCGCCAGTCATACCCCCCAAGGTCGGGCGTGACAACTTGGAGGCTGTTGGCATACCTTGGCACCTCTAGGGCAAGAATTTGAATAGGATGGTCTTACCCTAGAGTTAGCGGCACCAGGATTGCCCAGTGAAATAAGTGATAGCCTGCCATATAGTTAGCCACTTCCAGTGACTATTTGTTGCAGTCGGCTTAGTGCTTGTTATACAGGTCGCCGGGGAAGTCATCCCAGTTATACAAGTCAGATAGACCCGTGGGTACCCTAAGGAGGGAACCGTATTAGTAGTTGGATGTGGGGCCAACGCCCCAGTCTACTCTGATAGATTCTCAGGTACAGGTTGCCACGAATGGCCAAGTCCAGGTAAACCTGCCGCGAGGCTATGAATCATCTAGAGAAGCCATATGAAATCTGAACAGACCAAGTTGATGTCTAAGGGACTAGAACCACAGTAGTACAATATTATGTCACGACTTGAGCGTAGAACGAGATCGTAGACACAGGACAAGGGACCCCGAGAGACACCAAGTCAACCCATGACATAAGCATTCACTAACTCATTCAATAAACATGAAGAAAACATAATTATAAACTCATCGGAAGTCTAACTTAACATAACGACAGAATAAACATCTGAAGCTGAAAATATGTCTAAGTTTGATAAGCCTCTAATATGGATGAGCTGATGGGACAATACCCCCAACTAACTCAGCATTACTGAAATTGAAAATACAACCAAGATAACTGAAAGTCTAGTCCTCAACATATGAGGACTCACCAACTAAGCAGATACTAACTCTGGTAAGCGACTACAAATGGGGATGGACCTGAGAACTGGATCCTGCATCATGAAATGATGCATCATAGAAAGTATGCAGTCAATACGTGGAATGTACCGAGTATGCAAGGTAAGTAAAACCGCTTTGATAACATAAATCATTTGAAACCATTCATACATATAACAAGATTTTAAGAGTAAGTAGAAGACTACATGCATTAATTCTGGAATCACACTCTTATCATAACGAGTTCCTGCATGGCTTCAGAACCTCATAACTGGCTCGAATGACTCAAAGATAAAACCTAACATTTATATCAAAAGCCGAACAATGAGTCAAACCTTGCTTCCTGAACATTCATGCATAAGATAATTATCATGAGTAATGGATATGCACATTCGAATGATATTGACAGTGGGAGACATGTCACTTAACCGACATACCACGATAGAGCTTACGTGGTCCCGACTATTACACTTAAGTGGGAAGAGCCATCCAAAACCTTGCCAGGGCTAGGGACGCTACCATGATATCGATATCAAACTGAAAGGGGCGATTCACGCCGGGGATAACTCACAAGGGAGGTCCCAATAATATAATAGAATCAACCTACATTGGCGCGTAGTTCTAGGGCGTAGGGTTATCGACCCTTAGCCTGCTCGGTGCTAGACTTTTATCCTAAAACATGCAATGCTCTACATCATATAAATATGAAGCTCAACATCATCTAGTGAAGAAGCTCAACATGGAATCATGCATAAAATCAACATCATATGAAACGAAGCTAAACATTGTCCATTGACAAAGCTCATATGAAATCATGCATACACTAGACATCATATAAATATGAAGCTCAACAATGTCATTTTGACAAAGCTTAGAATGAAATCATGCTTAGACTCAACATCATGTGAAACAATCTTAACATTGTCTTTGACAAAGCTCGACAATAACATGCATAACAATTAAGGATTTATGCATAGAGAATGCTTTACTGTGAAACATACCACAAGCTAGAATTCATAATATGGGTTAAAGAAAAATTTCATGTCAACCATGTGGTAAGCTCATGTCGGGGAAAATCACAATTTGAAATCATTATTTGGGCATAACCCAAAGCTCTGCCATACTTGGGTCTATTTAATCTTCCTTGAAAGAATCATCAAAATCATGGGTAAGGTTGAAAACATGCCTTTCATCATCTACTCCATCATCATCACATTCTATTATGAACTATCCATACATGGGAGTTTTAGATTCGATTTTTGGAAAAACAATTTTGTAAAAGAAATTAAGTTAGAATCCACCCAAACTCAGTAAATCACCAATATCAACTCAATTTAATCATACCCATGAGTAAAAATGTAAGAATCATGCAATTGAATGGAAAACCATACTTGATCATCACAAAACCAATCACAAATTGCTAGGGAATGGGCATGGGTGTGGAAGGAAGCACCCACTCATAGCCTTACATACCTGGGATTGAAGAATCCTAACTCTTTCTAATTGCCCAGCTAAGATTCCAATTGGAAACCTTGAGAATTCACCTTGATTCTTCTCCTCCAACCTCCAACCTTGCATGCATGAATGTAATGGCCTAAGATGGGTTTTTCTCTGCTAAAATCCCTCTATTTCGAGCTTAAAACGACGTGGTATAGGCCCTTAGAACTTAGGAATTACGAAAAAGCCCTTACTGAAATTGTTGAAAATAACTGTTAAGGGGTCCTAATGGACGACCCGACGACTCGTCACCAGGGCACACGATCCGTTGGATCGCTCGCTAAGTTCACTGGATAACTAGTCTGCCAGGAATCCTAACGAGTGACATGAAGACTCGTCCCCAGCATCCAAAACTCGTTGACACTTCCCGTCAAGTGCACTGGATCAATTTTCCAATCCTCCTTTAGGACCACCCCACGACTGACATGATGACTCGTGGTGTCTGACCACGAGTCGTTAGATCGCCCGTGGGGACCTCGAGTCCCTCATCCTTTAAGGCCTTCCCACGAGTCACTTGATGACTCGTGGGGTCTCCTCACGAGTCGTTTAGTGACTCATTCTGCAACTGCTGCAACATTTTCTAGTTTTTCTCCGCATTCACTCCCGGGTCCGATTCTTGAATTCTCAGGGTATAACATATTACGTTCAGGCTAATAATTATAGTAAATTGCCTAGGGAAGGTTAGGGGCTGACTGCTCAGGAGCATGTCCGATTAGGTAGCAGTCCTACAGTCATTCTAAGCGAAGACACTAAATAGTTGGTCGTCGGTGACCTTATAGTTCACTTATAAGCTATCACTGTCCTAGCATGACATTCAGAGTATCATTTAGGCCACTCCAGATCTCACCCTATTCTTCCTAGATCATTAGGGATTACGATCACTGTCAGGACCCACCGATCAGGTATAGGCACACGGGGTGTGCATGTTGGCAGCTCAATAAACTATTCTAGGGGCGAGTAATGGTCGCATTCAGCCTTAATAGCCAGATACTCCTTTGAGTGGCTAGATTGAGACTAAAATGCAGTATATCGATTTGGATTGAACCCACCTAGGATAGCCTTCTGTTGACCAACTTCAGCGTTGCTAACTATGTCATCACCTACGGGGCTATTAATCACTCCGAGGAGTTATATAATAATGTCATTGCCTATGGGGCTATGGATTTCTAAAAGGAGCTATATGTTGTCCTAAGGGACTATATTCAGGCCCAAGGGACATATTACAGTCCATCCACTAATGAGCTTCTACTTTTACGTCGTATCGGCATCATTGACCCTTCGTCAAGCCTTGTGTGCCCAGGGTGCAGTTACAGGGGCCCAATAAGCCTATACACAGTTAAAGGAGTTCGACAGGCTCAAATGTGGACCCAGAAGCAAGGTAGGTTGACTGTAGAACCAGTAGAATCATAGGAACCTGGATAGGGGTATATAGATTGAAGTGTACTTGCCAAGGCTTATGTGAGCCCCGGTAGGTTATTTCTGTATTGCTTGCACCTCCAAGACTATGGGGGCCGGGCTAGGTTCTTGTTTGTGTACTTGCTTTCTAGCTAATAGCCTATGAATGTATAGTCGTATACTTTTAGCTCATATATCTGTAGTGATTTACTAGATGCAAGTTATGGATAAGAAAGCTTACTGGTTATCTTCTACCCTTCTTGCTATTCATTTTCAGTTCTTTATCAACTTCCATTCAGTATTATTTAATGCCTTACATATTTAATACATATTGTACTGTCGCACAACTATGGGCACTGTATACTTGCTTACAAGTTTAGACAGACAGATTGCGGGGTCTCCTAGCAGGTATTTAGAGTCAGCAGATTAGCCAGCTCCTTTCATTCGGAGTTGCCAGATTGTAGAGGTTTATCCGTCTTTTATTTGTATAGGATTTGGGTAGGCCGGGGCCCTGTCCCGACCAATATTTTCACTCCTAGAGGCTTACAGATGATAGTATTTAGTTACTTGGTTTTTGTCGGTCGTGTGGGGCCCATATATGTCTTATTTTATGTGTTGGCCGCTTGGGGCCTAGTATAGCTGTTTGTTTTCATTTTTGTTATTACTAAAAAACATGGTGGTCTTGTCGGCCTGCATAGGATCCCTATTATTATCTTGTTGGCTGGGTTAGTTGTTTTCTTTTACAGGTGCCGCGTAGCCTTGTCGGCTTGAGGCTGTGTTTACAACCGAGATACAACAGTTTATTTTTTTGATTTTGAGTCTCTGTAGACACCAGAAGTGCCTATGCCCAGCCAGTTCAGCCTAGATTCCAGTGTAGCATTAGGTGCCAATCATGCCTCCCAAGGTGGGGCGTGACAAACTTGGTATCAGAGCAGGTCGTATCCTAGGGACTCTGCAAGCCGTGTCTAGTAGAGTCTTGTTTATAAATGAGTTGTGCACCACATTCTATAAATAGGAGGTTACGAGGCATGATAGTATGGTTGCCCCTCCTTCTTCTCAAATCGTGCTATAGAGCTGAGTTGTATAAGGTTGAGTCACTAAGCTTTCATTGTTATGTCTGTCTAGAATAGTGTTTGATATGGGACATACTTCAGTCAGGCGCGAGTCAGCTATAGTAGCAGGAGAGGGTACCAGTGAGGTGCCATAGTTGGAGGATAGTCAGCCTAAGGGCGGAAGCAAATGTCTTTTAATCTCCCCATCATCCTCCAGGGGGCACCAGGAACCTCATAAGGTAATAGATATGCCAACACCGTCCTCAGTTATTTTTATAGCCTCGAAGTAGGAAGTCAGGAGTATAGTATATATATGAGTTGGCTTACCTACTAGATATTTAGAGTTAGATAGGGGTGACAGTTAATGTTGGATTACCTGAAAGTAACTAGAGAAGGGGGAAAATTGCGAGATTCTTACCTCAAACCCTTTGGATGTTGTAAAGTTCTATACTTCAATCCTACCATAGTAAGATATGGCTATTTTCTGCCTCCCAGATTTGTTCTTATCGTAATAGAGAGCGTAAGTACTTAAGCGATGTCGCCCAGAGTAAATAGTAAAGGAGGGTAAGATCTGTTGACTCTTGGAAGGTGTTAAAAAGTTGTTGAGACCCCTAGTGTTTAAATAAGTCATCTAGACCTTTATGATAGTAAATCGGGATAGGGGGGAGAGGTAGATAAGATTTCTAGTAGCACCCGAGTACGTATGGAAGTCCATAAGCAATAAACCTTCAACAATAGTAAGGCTCAGATCAGAAATAGACTAATTCCACCGGAGTGTGTGGATGCGGTAGGAGATACCTGGAGAACAAAGCCTACAACCCCCAGCTAATCATATTAAGAGATAGAGAGATTATGTGATAGGAACCGACTTGAGTATGGGTCAGGACAATATAGGTTGGTAGACTTGATCAGTAATATCCTTGCAAGTGTGAGACTTGGGGAACGGACCCCGATTTTCAGCATATAGGAGTAAGGGAAAGATATGAATACCAAGTTCTAGGGGGAAAGCAAAATTTCCTCTAGGCGGTAGCAAGCTGACAAAGCTTGGAATCGTCGCTGAATGTCGAGAGATAAGCATTAAGATGACATTTAAAGGATTGTGAGATTGTAATATAGAATGCTGCAACATCACCACGAGTTGTGGAGGTGAAGGAGTGGCAGTACAGAGACCTTAGCCTAGTACATCCTCGAGACAAGGCCCAACAGGGAGTCATTGGCCTTTGAGGTAATAAGGGGCGGAGGCATGAGACCCAGAGGTCGACTCTGTGTTTCAAATGTGGCAGGACTTTATCAGTAGACTGTAGTAAGGTATATCATGTTCGTTACCCCCCTCCATCCGGATTCGATGAAACGCATCAGGTTATAAAAGATACCTACAGATGGCACGGGAAGAAGGAAGGTATTGTCGAGTTGTAGCACAGAGCTCCAATGGCCAACAAGGAAAAGAAAGACTCCGAAAACACAGGCTAATTCAAGAAATAGCCATGCTTGTGTGAAAATGGGAAGTAGACAATAGGAATATAACTACAGGGTTACCATGTACCGGGCGTAAACATGACCCCCTTTGGGCCATTATTGAAAGGCTAAGGAGATCAACACATCTCTTGCTAATTACAATTATGTTTTAGCTAAAGATTACGCTGAATTAAATACTAAAGAAATATTTCAACTATATGGGGTCTTAGTGCCTATTAACTTCTGACAAAAGGGCACAGTTCAGAGCTAGGTTTTAGAAAGGCTTTTAGAATAGATTCGGATGCATATTAATTTGAATATGACTTCTCGTCCCCAAACAAATAGCCAAGAAGAGCACACAATTCAGATGCTCGAAGATCTGTTATGGGTGGAAATGTAGGCCCCCTAAATGATGACCTAAAGCAAATAAAATAGGGGTAGTTGAACTGGGCATACTAAATCAGTCAGATGAAAGAAGTTAAGCTTATCAGGAAAGATGTACTAGCAGCCCAGGGTTATCGGAAGTCCTACCCTAACGTATGGCGTAGGGAGTTAAGGATTGAAGCAACGCCTGGGTATTCCTAAAAACTTCGCCAATGAAGGGCGTTATGAGATCTGATAAGAAGGGAAAGCCTAGCCCTAGATTCATTAAGCTTTATCAGATCCTCCGGAAGATCAGCTAAGTGCCTGCAAGATAGAGTTACTTTCGGGGCTAGGATCTGTTCATCAACATTATGCTGGCACGTAGAAGACCTTGTCTCAGATTAACCCAATTGGGGATACTCAAGGTATAGAAGCACTTTTCCATAGAGAGACTCCAATATTTATAGGAGCCATCTTGAGAACCAAAGTCATAGCTTATTAGAGTATCATGGGGGTGAAAGAAACATAGAAGAAATGAATTAAAAACTACAAATGATGCGAAGTCTGGATAGTTTTAGTTGTTCTAGGCTCTACGACGATGGTATATAGACTCAGACAATTTAAGTTAAGGCAAGATAGTTTCAAATGTTATACAATTGACTTTGTTGCCATTATTATAAGTTGTTTACATATATGTGGTAGAGCTATGTTTTAGTTGCAAGTAGTGTCTTGTGAGACGCCTATGTTGGACTTTTCTGAATTAGGACTTAGTACAGATGCATAGTTTAGTTCATCCTCTACCCTGGCAAGGCTTTGGATAGCTCTCCCAAACTAGGCAAGAGGTTGAACATCATGTGCTCATTCATGATCTATGTCAATTATGAGAAACTCCCCAACTAAAGTTATACATATACATAATGTATTTTCAGAGCTTGTTTGATGCATAGTTTTATTGCATAAATATCTACACATCTTTCATACTTGTGCTTTAAGGCATTATTTGAAGATTCAAAATCAGTCATTTTGCTTCTTTTGGTTTAGAGATTCTTTCTTAGTTGTTGTTTTATTCAGTCATTTTACATTTCATACATTCAATAGTAAAGATGCCATTTGGCATTACATCTCATTATGATGCAGATTTAGGTAGACAAGATAGGCAACAGATGCATCAGTAGGAAATATATCGTCCAGCTTGGTGAGGCCTCCTATCTCCCATCGAGCCCCAATCATCTTATTATTTTATTTGGTAGAGTTAGAGGTACTCGTGGGAACTTTGTCCTGGCACCTATCTTTCTAACTTAAAGGCTTCATAGAGTTGTTAGATAGCTGAATCAATGATGTTACTTTTTAACATTATTTTCAGTTGCAGTTATGAAATATTATATTTTCTTTAAGTTGAGACCATTATAGTTATTGTACTTCGTGTATTTTAATGTATTGTAAACTTGTTGTTAGCTAGGCCAAGGGTTTTCTTGGACCATTAGTGGTTTGAGTGCTGACCATGCCCAGGGTGTAGACTCGGTACTTGACAGACATGGATCAGATCCTTAAGTTCAAAGAATCCTAGGATGTCTATGAAGCTTTGTCTAGTAGTGTCCTTCTTATAGGTGTGAAGCACACTAATCTATAATAGGGAGGCTACAAAGCATTAGGAAATACCACCCTTATTTCATACTCTAGTTTGTGTGATATAGTCTAACTTTGTAGAGACTTCCTCCAAACTCATGTATTCACGTGTTCCAAATTATTCCTTCAAAATGTACCGCCAGTTAGAGGAATGCTGTCAGTGCTAAAGTTTCCACTGGACATAATACATCAAGTCTGCCACCCTAGACTAGGATACAGACCAGGAATGGTACGCGTATGATAATTCAGGTGCGAGTGTTGGAGGTTAGAATGCACTGGTTACTAATGGGAGAGTTCTAGAAGCACCTATTCCTCAGCCTCCCCGAGTTGGTACTTATGTAACATCCCGAAAACTTAAAATTTATATCCAGGACTTAAATGAGAAATCTGGAAAGAAACTGCAGAAATGTTGTAGAATGACTCACCTAACGAGTCATTAGGAAACCCAATGACTCGTTAGGTCAGCCGTGAGGAGGATGCCAAGAAAGGTAGACCAGCGTTCCCAACGGATGATCTCACAATTTGTGGTCAGGTCCCACGACTTGTTAACTCTCTCGTTGCCAGGCCGGGATTCAGAAGCTTGTGAAATTGGCAGTAAACTCGACGGGAGGTCACCACGAGTCGTCTTTAGTGGGAACGACTCGTCAGGTCCCCTGTTAGGAGACGGTAGAAATTTTTCCAGTGAAATTGATGGGAGGACCTAATGACTCGTTGGACCTGGTAACGAGTCGTTAGGTCACCCGTTAGGGACACCTGGAAGTTTTTCCTAGAGAATTTCTAAGGGCTATTTAGTAATTTCATACCCTCCCAAGCTTTAAACCACGTTGTTTTGAAGGTAAATTCAGACTTATTAGAGGGTTGGGATGGTTCCTTCCCTCATTCTCACGTTAATTCTCAGAAAATCATCAAAGGTTCTCTCAAGAAACTCTCAACCAAGCATAGGGTTTTCCTCCATTTCAGCAGTTCAAGTCTCCTTCTTCAAGAAACCTTAACTTAGGTATGTGGGGTTTTAGCAAGGGGATTTTTCTTCCCTTGTATCCCCAAAATCCTCCTCAATTCCCTGTATCAGATTTAAGCCCTGAGTTTTTGAGTATGAAAAGGTTCATGTTTATTTTTCATTGATTCCACTTAGAACGTTGTTCATGTATATTGTTGATATGATTCCCATCAATTTTTACTTAAGTTATCGAGGTTTTTGAGATAGTGAATTTAAGCCCTAATTTTCGAGTAATGATATTTCTTATTGAATCCCATCTAGTGAATGAATAATGTTTTGGGCTGAATTTCCTAGAAATTCTTACTATATATTTATGGAGCTATTATCTCATTGATAAGAATGATTTCGTCTTGACAGATGAGATTTCTTTAATTCTTGAATTGCTGCCATAGTATGAAATTCCCGCGTTGTTGGGATAAGATGAGTTTTATATTAGCTGTTAGTAATTCAGACTAGTTAGAATGTAGAACCTCTCAGTTATTTCAGAAAATTATCAACTGATCAGTTTGATTTCAGTCTTATTTCGAGGTGTCAGTGGTACCCTCTCAGTTATCAGAATCAGACTCAGATTATAGTTTTTGGTCCATTAGGCGGTCCTGACATTTTAGTATATAGCTCTGACCAGCCCTAGGACCCCAGTTCAGTTACAACTTGTTCTTAGACGGTTACGATGCTTTCAGACAAGCAGCTTTGACCAGTCTAGAACCCAGTTTAAGAATCTGGTCTGGTAAGACTCCCAAGGTACATGCAATTATACGTCCCTGACTAGCCTTGGACCCCAGTTTCAAGCTATCAGCTTAGTAGTTTAGTTTAGGTTGTAAATGGGAGTAGAACTTAGCACTGAGCGGGTCGGGGTTCCAGCGAACCCAAATTCCTAGAACTATGTTGCCAGTGTAGGTTATAGTAATTCTTGGCCTGATGGGCCCCATACTTTTGTGATCACTCAGTTGATGCCTTTATACCCTGACAAGGTATATTGGAACCTACCGGTGGGGTGTATACATCGGACTCCACGTCTAGCTCACGTTGTTATATGTCGGTTATAGAATCTCCCACTAGTCGGATAGTTCACTCTCAGATTTCTTAGTTCAGAGTAATTCAGTATGGTATATAAGAATCAATCTTTCAGATTTAGGGCATGTTTATGACTATCAACCAAGGTCATTATTAACCATATCAGTATATTCTAGTTGTATCAGTTTTCAGTACTTCTAGTTGGTCATTTCATGTCCCTTCAGTTCAGTTACTAGATCTTTCATGTTATCTACGTCTCTCACATACTCGGTACATTCAAAGTACTAACGCATACTTTTATGCTATATTATTTCATGATATAGCCGCAGGTTCACAGACTCAGCACCGTTAGCCGACTTGATCCAGTACTTCTCAGCTGTAGAAACGTGCGTCCTCATCCTACGAGCGCATCATTATATTTATTTCAGTTTTCTTAGCATTTCTAGTTATACCTTGAGTTAGTTTGGGGCTTGTCCCAGCAACTCTTTAGTTAGATGGCTTCAGACACAGACTTGGTTTTATTTCAGTCATTCAATATTTATCCTGATGTTTAAACATTATTATTTAGCTTTATTGTTATGAATATTTATGTTATCTTTTAAAGCTTACGCTATGCATGTTTTACTTAGTATAACAGTGTATGATAGACCAAGGGTTGACTTGGGGTTGCTTGTGACCTCAAGTACAGTGTTCCATCCAGGGTGTAGACTCGGGCGTGACAAACTTTATATCAGAGCACTAGGTTTAGAGTATCCTCGGAATGTCTGAAGCCCATCGAGTAGAGTCCTTTTCATAGGTGTGAATCACGCCACACTTATGAAGAGGAGGCTAGAAGTGTTATTAGGAAAACTCACTTTATTTCATACTACTTATCGTGCATTAAAGTTCAATTCCAGAATATCTTTCTAACTCGTGCTCTATCTCATTTCAGTTGAACAATGCCTCCTAAAAGCGGTAATGAAAGAAGGGCTTGTAACGCAAACAGACCTGCCCCACCAGCACCAATAACCCCTCAGGACGACACAGTGTCCACTGAAGAATTCAGGGCTCTATCTAGCTGCTCGCTCAAAAGTCACCAATCAGGTGGCCTAGCAGGTTGTCCTGGTTAACACGAACGGGTCTGCAGCAGCTGCTAGGGTGTGGGAATTCACTCCCATGAACCCTCCATCTTTTTAAGGATCCAAGGTGGGGGAGGACCCTCAAGAGTTTGTGGATGAGATTAAGAGTTTCTTAAGGAGTGCAGAACATCAATGCTGATTAGAGACATAGACCTCTCCAGTCTGATCGTCTATGCTCAACAAATTGAGGATGAAAAGCTAAAAGATGTGGAACGCAAGAGCAAACGGGTGAAGACTGGTCAGTCAGACTATAGCCATCAGAAATCTGGTGGTAGCAGCCACTCACAACAGCAGCAGCAACAGCAGCAACAGAGAGCCCCAACGCACAGCTCATGTAGAGCCCCTACCTTCCAAAACTGCGAGGATTAGAATGGTGGAGCCTTTGGCTCTCAGTTACAGGGTTTCAATGCTAGAAACAGATATCCAGTTTCCCTAAGTGTGGCAAGAACCACCCCAGTGAATGCCTCCAGGGCAAAGATGGATGTTTTAGGAGTGTACAACTAGGTCACCGACTAAGAGATTATTCGTCAGCAGGCCGGGAGAGATCTCAATCTACCGCTTCCGCAGCTCAGCAGGCCAACACCTCAGGTATGGATGGCGGTCAATGCCAAAATCTCTTTTATGCGTTTTCCTCTTGTCAAGATCAGGGGAGCTCACCTAAGGTGGATGCAGGTATGTTTTTATGTTGACCCTTGCATGTTGTTAGATCCAGGAGACATAGTATAAGGTAGGAGATGCCTTTTAGCATGCTAGTATGAGAATTATCCCATGACGGGTATGAAATGGTGACAAGTATGAAGCGTTAGTGATGCTAACCTAGCCATAAGGGTGAATCTAAGAGCTTGAGATGGTGACTTTAAACTAAAGGGGAGATGATAAATTATGAAGGCCAAGTCAAGTCCTAAGTGTTCTGGTAGAAGGGCTCCAGAAGTAGTAGCTATAGGATGTCAATCGTTCCCATTCAGATGTTATCTCTTGCGTTTCAGTTAGCAATATATCCTACTCATGCTAATGTTCATAATCCTAGAATTATAAATAATCTCTTCAGACAGTGATCCCAGTCTTATTCCATGATTTCAAAAATCTTAACCTCATTTCATGAAACTCATTATGTACAGACTCATGTCTCACAATATGCTCAGCTTCAAGAACCTAATCCCTCATATTCTCCTTAATGATTCTGTAGATCATGCTACATAATGTGTAGGATCAGACTATGCTCCTTGAATGATTCGTGATGGCGATTTCCTTACTCTAAGCCAGGTATATGTTCACCCACAACAGGAATGATTGTTGTAATCGATATATTCAGAATGACTTTCTATTTAGACCTTAGGTGCTCAATATGTGAAAGTTCATGAGATGTAGTTACTAGCCCTACTAGGGAGACGGAGGAATTCTTGAATGGAACAAGCTGCAAAGGTGTCGTAAGACGATTTTAGTGATAGGCTTGAATGGTGAGGTAGTATTCGGGAAGTTAGTGTATCTAGCAGAGTGCCTCTGAAGATTTTGCACAAAAGGGGTGATGAGGTGCTGGTGGGGATGGAAATCTCTTTTAAAATGAGGTTCCAGTTGGGACCGTCAAGGTTGTAAGTTGGGGGAATAAGGAAATAGATTCAGTCAAAGTTTTATGGATAAATCAGCAGTTTGAGGGAGCTACCTGGGAGTCTGAAGCACATATGATGGCCAAATACCCGCACTTGTTCCCTACCAGCTCCAGCACAGATTGAGATATTAGTTTTGACCCTAGAACTAAATTTATTTTTCATAACTCAGTTTAGTTGTTCAAGCCTCTTTTATGTTTGTGAATGCATGCAAGAAAGGTAAATTCAGTTTAGATATGTATTTTGGAATAGAGATAATCATTCCGGCAGTTCTGGAGTTAAATGAGCAGTATTCGAAAATTTTGATTCTTGTTTTCTACTTCCTGTGTGTTTTCTAACATTCAAGGATGAATGTTTACTAGGGAGAGATATTGCAAAACCCCGGAAACTTAAAATTTATATCCGAGACTTAAATTAGAAATCTAGAAAAAAAATGCAGATATGCTGTAGAACGACTCACCTAACGAGTCGTTAGGAAACCCAAGGACTCATTAGGTCAGCCGTGAGGAGGATGCCAAGAAAGGTAGACCAGTGTTCCCAATGGACGACCTCATAAGTCATGGTCAAGCCCCACGACTCGTTAAGTCTCTCGTTGCCAGGTCGGGAATCAGAAGCTTGTGAAGTTGGCAATAAACTCGATGGGAGGTCACCACGAGTCGTCGTTAGTGGGGACGACTCGTCAGGTCCCCCGTTAGGATCTGGTAGAAATTTTTCCAGTAAACTTGATGGGAGGACCCAATGACTCGTTGGACCTGGTAACGAGTCGTTAGGTCACCCGTTAGGAACACCTGACAGTTTTTCCCAGTGAATGTCTAAGGGCTATTTAGTATTTCCTACCCACCCAAGCTCTGAACCACGTCATTTTGAATGTAAATTCAGACTTATTAGAAGGTTGGGATGGTTCCTTCCCTCATTCTCACGTTAATTCTTAGAAAATCATTGAAGGTTCTCTCAAGAAACTCTCAACCAAGTGTAGGGTATTCCTCCATTGCAGTATTTCAAGTCTCCTTCTTCAAGAAACCTTAATTCAGGTATGTGGGGTTTTAGAAAGGGGATTGTTCTTCCCTTGTATCCCCAAAATCCTCCTGAATTCCCTCTATCAGATTTAATCCCAGAGTTTTCGAGTATGAAAAGGGTTCATGTTTATTTTTCGTTGATTCCACTTAGAACGTTGTTCATGTATATTGTTGATATGATTCCCATTAGTTTTTACTTAAATTATCGAGGTTCTTGAGATAGTGAATTAAGCCCTAACTTTTGAGTAATGATTCTTCTTATTAAATCCCATCTAGTTAATGAATAATGTTTTGGGCTGAATTTCCTAGAAATTCTTACTATATATTTGTGGAGCAATTTTCTCATTGATAATAATGATTTAGTCTTGACAGATGATATTTCTTTAATTCATGAATTGCTGCCATATTATAAAATTCCCGCGTTGTTGGTATAAGATGAGTTTTATATTAGCTGTTAGTAATTCAGACCAGTTAGAAGGTAAAACCTCTCAGTTATTTCAGAAAATTTTCAACTGATCAGTTTGACTTCTGTCTTATTTTGAGTTGTCAGTGGTGCTTCTCAATTATCAGAATCAGACTCAGATTATAGTTTTTGGTCCATTAGGGGGTCATGACATTTTAGTATATAGCTCTGACTTGCCCCAGAACCCTAGTTCAGTTACAACTTGTTCTTAGACGGTGACAATGCTTCCAAACAAGCAGCTCTGACTAGTCTAGAACCTAGTTTCAGAATCTGGTCCGATAAGACTCTTAGGGTACATGCAGTTTTGCGTCCCTAACTAGTCTTGGACCCTAGTTTCGAGTTATCAACTTAGTAGTTCAGTTTATGTTTTCTAGTGGGAGTAGAACTTAGCACCGAGCAGGCCGGGGTTCCAGTGCACCCAGGTTCCCAGAACTACGTTGCCAGCGTAGGTTACAGTATTACTTGGCCTGATGGGCCCCAAACTTTAATAATCACTCAGTTCATGGAATTATACCCTGGCAAGGTATATTGGATCCTACTGGTGGGGTGTATACATCGGACTCCACGTCTAGCTCATGTGGTTATATGTCTTTTATAGACTCTCCCACTAGTCATATTGTTCAACATCAGATTTCTCAGTTAAGAGTAATTCAGTATAGTATCTCAGAATCAGTCTTTTAGATTTAGGGCATGTTTATGACCATCAACCAGGGTCATTATTGACCATATCAGTATATTATAGTTTTATCAGTTTTCAGTACTTCTAGTTGGTCATTTCATGTCCCTTCAGTTCAGTTACTAGATCTTTCATGTTATCTACGTCTCTCACATACTCGGTACATTCAAAGTACAGACGCATACTTTTATGCTGTATCGTTCCATGATACAGTTGCAGGTTCACAGACTCAGTGCTGTTAGCCGACTTGTTCCAGTACTTCTCAGCTGTAGCAACGTGACTCCTCATCCTCCGAAGGAATCAATTTATTCATTTTAGTTTTCTTAGCATATCCAGTTATACCTTGAGTTAGCTGGGGGCTTGTCCTAGCAACTCTTCAGTTAGATGGCTTCAGACACAAAATTGGTTTTATTTCAGACTTTCAATATATATCCTGATGTTTAAACTTTATGATTTAGCTTTACTGTTATGAATATTTTACGTTATCTTTTAAAGCATCCTCTATGCATGTTTTACTCAGCATACCTGTGTATGATAGACCAAGGGATGACTTGGAGTTACTTGTGACCTTAAGTACCGTGTTCCATCCAGGGTGTAGACTCGGGCATGAAAACTTAAGAGGCAGAGTTTAGAGGCACTATCTAGATGCTCACCTAGTTATTTGCTTCTTAGTAAAGCCATCAGGGCTCAATACCCGCTAGTTTTACTTCGCATGGCTCGTCAGGAGCACTGAGGATTAGAGAGTTTTTGAGAATGAACTTGCTAGTGTTTACAGGATCTAAGGTTTATTAGTACCCCCGTGACATTATTGATGAGATCTGGAAGATCATAAGGGCAATTCACGCAACTAAAATAGAGGGAGTTTAATTTGCTTCATACAAGCTCAAAGATATTGCAAATGTATAGTACGATTATTGGAAGCAGCGACATGGTAAAAATTCAGCTCTGGCAACCTAGGATAGTTTTGAGGAGGCATTGTTGAATCACTTTTTTCCTTAGGAGTTGAGAGAGGCTAAGATGGAAAAGTTTATGAACTTAAAACAAGGAACTATAAGCATGAAAAAATATAGCCTTAAGTTTACCTAGCTAGCTAGGTATGCTTCGGAGATGGTACCGGATATGAGATCTAGAATGAGGAACTTTGTTGTTGGGTTGGGTAAGCATGTGAAGAAGGAATGTAAGGGCTCACTATTTATCAGTGATATGGACATCTCCAGGCTCATGGTGTATGTCCAACAACTCAATGAGGATAAGAAGAAAGATAGAGAGGAGCATCATACTAAGAAGGCAAAGTCAGCCGGTCATGAGACAACTCAGTAGAGGAATGGAAATGGTAGCAGGTCCTTCTTTCAAAGGAGATCCCCTGGACCGCATATTCAGCTGCTGGTGCACTAGCTCTAAGTAAAAAGAAGGATTAGAGGTTTCAAAAAGGTCAGAGTTCACAGATGCAAGGTAGTAAATTTCTGGGAACCTTTCGACATCCACCCTGTGGAAAGTGTGGGAGGAGCCATTTGGATGAATGCCACTTAGGTAGAGATGGATGCTATGGGTACGGCCAACAGGGCTATTTTCTAAGAGATTATTTTTCATGGTAAGGAAATGGGAGCAACGTGGCCTAGTTTACTATTTCAGTAGGAAGAGTTGCCCAAAAAGGCAACAATTTAGGGGCAGAAGGAGGTCAGAAACTTCTATATACTATGTCTAGCCACCAGGATCAGGAGAACTTCCCAAATATTGTCACTAGTATGTTAAAAGTCTTCTCTATTGATGTGTATGCTTTACTTGATTCGAGCATTACTTTATATTTTGTGACTCCTTATGTAGCTGTAAATTTGGGGATTTGTAACTCCTTATGTACTTATAAAGTGTGGGATTTTCCCAGAACAACTCTTAGAGCCTTTCAGATCGGTGATTTAATCTTTGCTAAGAGAATATATAGAAATTATACTATTTCAGTCCGTCATAAGAACACCACTGCTAACTTAGTTGAGTTAGAAATGGGGGATTTTGATATTCTTCTAGGCATGGATTGGTTGTACTCCTGTTATGCCTAAGTTAATTGTAGGACCCGCGTAGTAGGATTTCAATTTCTACATGAGAAAGTTCTAGTTTGGGAATGTAGTCCCGTCATGCCTAAGGGTCATTTCATTTCTTACCTTAAGATAAGGAGATTAATTTCTAAGGGGTGTGTCCATTATTTAGTCAGAGTTAGAGACTCTAATGCTGAGATACTATCTAGTTATGAATGAGTTTCCAGAGGTCTTTCCAAATGATATTTCTGGAGTCCTCTTGATAAGAAAATAGATTTTGGAATAGATGTCCTTCATGACACTCAGCCTATCTATATTCCACCATATAGAATGGCTCTAGTTAAGTTAAAAGAATTAATACAACTGCTAAGAGATCTTCTCGATAAGGGTTTCATTCACCCTAGTGTTTCACCTTGGGGTGCTCTAATTCACTTCTTGCATAAGAAAGATGATACTCTTAGAATGTGTATTGATAACTTCCAATTGAGCAATGTCATCGTTAAGAATAAGAATCCTATTCCTAGAATCGATGACTTGTTTGATGATATGTCGGGGATTAGTGAAACATGTTTGCTTCTTTTCATAGCATTTTGCATGCCTTTAGGAGTTAAAATTTAGTATAAACTAACCTTATTATGCTATGTTTTAGAATCCCAAGACATTGGAAGAAGAAAGAAGTTTAGGCAACTCAAAAGATAAGGCAAGAGATGGACCATCAATTTGAAGGACGGTCCACCCCTTAGACCATCCCATCCCAGCAGTAGATTCCAAAAACCTAGTAAAATGGGTCCTTAAAGTATAGTTGAAAAGATGGACCGTCTTCCAAAAAGATGGTCTGTCAATTGAAGATTTGACCAAAGCTTGGCAGAATGGGATTTCTAAGGTACAGAGGTGATGTACGGGTCATCTTTGCAAAAGACGGTCTATCTCCCAAAGGATGAGAGGTCAAAGGACAGATTTAGAAAACTAAAAGATCGTTGAAAGGATGGTCAATCCATTCAAAGGACGGTCCGTCCCTGCACAGCTGACACTCCTATGTTCAGATTAAATGCGCTTTTTGGGGAATAGCATAAATACATTTTTCTTGTAATTTTTCAGATATTTTTACATTCCTTAGTTCATATGTGTAGAACTTATCTAATTTTAGCATTAGTTTCCTATTACATGGGGTGTTTGAGGAGTCTCCTGAACAAACAACATGATCCTAACCTATAGTGGCTATGTTGTTTTGGGGCTTACTAGTTATTTGAATCCTTCACCCATCTCGATCCTAAATAATCCTCCCAAAACTATGCTCATATAAGTATGCCTATTTGAGACAGCTGAAAACATCTTTTATAAAGCAGTTTAGCTAAAGCTATATTAGTTATTTTAAAAATCTGTTGAGCCCCTATGTTTAAAATATGAACTCTATTGATGAGCCTCAGTGCTCAAAAATTTGTGTAAAACTAATGAGGTTCTATGCTCAAAACTCTGAGTTTCAAAAATAAGACTTTACTTTTTTTTTTGAAAATCATGTTATAGACTTGACTAACTGTTTGAAAACCTTTTATGACAACTCTCTAAAAATCTACTCTTCTTTTGGTCATGAAAACAATGCATATATCTAATATTATAAAGCTTTCAAAAATATGACTTTTCATACACTTGGGGTTCATGGGATGAAAGGACATGAATCATAATCAACCAATCAAGAGAGTAAGGATTATAAATAACAATCAAGAGTGAATAATTCAAATTATAGGGGAAAAGACCAAATAATAGAATTAGAAAAAAACCCTAGCTTTAACTTCTATGTAATCTCGCTAGGTATAGGGCATGAGGAAGAATGGAATTCATCACTATGGTTAGCCTTACATACTTGGAATGAAGGATTCTTGACTAAAGCTTGAGAATCCCTAGGTAGAAGATGATGAATATCTAGCTTTCTTGAGAGCTTTGAGAGTTAATAATTCTTGAATTTCTAACGTAATGTGAGGGAATGGAAGGTTAACCTATTAAAACCCTTTAATTTCCCTCAAAAAGAACCCATAATATCATGGTTTAGGAACTAAAAACATAGGAAGTTATGAAACTACCCCAGTAAATTCGTATTTAAAATTGGTCATTCAATCCTTATGAGTCATGCCACATCTCATGGTGTCATACCGCGACTCTTGGTATGCACTCGTGGCTATTGGAACAATTTGATCACTTTTTGAATTCTCAACCCATGATTGGACGGATAAGTCATCCTACTATACCATGACTCGTGGTCATTGGAACAATTTTGTACACTTTCTGAATCTCTTACCATGCGTAGACAAGATGGGTTATTATCTAGTACCACGACTCATGGTCTGGTCTCGTGACCACTGAAATAATTTTTGAACACTTGCGAGACCTCATACCATAGGATGACAGGACGGTCTATGCCATGGTACCACAAGTCATCCCTTGACTCGTGGTGTCTAGGAATATGGATGTCACGACCCGAGCATAGACCCAGATCGTAGACACGGGACAAGAGACCCCGAGAGATCCCAAGTCAACCTATGACATAAGCATTCACTAACTCATTCAATCAACATGAAGAAATATAATTATAAACTCAGGGGAAGTCTAACTTAACATAACAACAGAATGAACATCTGAAGCTGAATACGTGTCTAAGTCTGATAAGCTTCTAATCTGGACGAGCTGATGGGACAATACCTCAACTAGCTCAACAATACTGAAACTGAAAATACAACCAAGATAACTAAAAGTCTAGTCCTCGAAAGATGAGGACTCACCAACCAAGAAGGTATTGACTCTGATAAGAGACTACGAATGGGGCTGAACCTGAGAACCGGATCCTACATCATGAGATGATGCAACATAGAAAGTATGCGGTCAGTACGTGAAATGTACTGAGTATGCAAGGTAATTAAAATCTCTTAAGTAAATAAATCATTTGAAACATTCCATAACATATCATAAGCTTTTGAGTGTAAATAGAAGGCTACATGCATTCATTCTGAAATCGTACTCTTATCATAACATGGCCATACATAGCTTTAGAACATTATGATTGACTCAAATGACTCAAAGCTGAAACATAACATTTATATCAAAAGTTGAGTAATGAGTCAATCATTGCTTTCTGAACATACATGCATAAGTAATCATCATGAGTAATGAATATGCAAATCTGAATGATATAGACAGTGACAGACTTGTCATTTAACCGACATACAATGATAGTGCTTACGTGGTCCCAACTATCACACTCAAGTGGGTTGAGCCATCCATAACCTTGCCAGGTGACGAACGATACCATGATATCAATATCAAGATGAAAGCTAGTCGGGCCGAGGATAGCTCACATGGGAGGTCCCGATAATATAATAGTATCAACCTATGTTGGCGCGTAGTTTTGGGACATAGGGTAATCGACCCTTAACCCGCTCGATGCTAGACTCTTCTCCCAAAACATGCAATTCTCTACATCATATATAATGAAGCTCAACATCATCCATTTGACGAAGCTCAACATGAAATCATGCATGACTCAACATCATACGAAACAAAGGTCAACATTGTCTATTGACAAAGCTCAATAATGACATCATGAATAGAATCGACATCATATGAAAATAAAGCTCAACATTATCCTTCGACAAAGCTCAATAATGCTATACATCTCCATTATAAATTCATGCATATGAGAAGCTTTATTTCGAAACATACCACAAGCTCAATCACAGGTGGGAGAATCTACTCTAAATCATTTGGTAAGCTATATGTAGAAATATTTACTCAACATACCACAAGCTAGAATTCATAATAAAATTTGGAAATTTCACTTTAAACAATGCGGTAAGCTTATGTAGGGAAAATCATCACTTTAATCAATATGTGGGCATCACCCAAAGCTCTATCATTCTAGAATCCAATCGATTAATTTAGGAGACAACATCAAAATCATGGGTAGTTTTAGAAACATGTTTTTTATCATCAACTTCATCATCATCACACATTTATCAAGAATCTTTTCCTTTATGAATTCTTCCCCCATGGGCGTTTTAGATTCATATTTTAGAAAAACAATTTTATAATGGAAAATGACTTAGAATCTGCCAAAGCTTCATAAATCATCAATATAAATACAATCTAATCATACCCATGTATAGAGATTTAAAAATCATGCAATTGGGCAAAACCCCATGTTTCATAGACAATTAAATCACATTTGTTAGGAAATGGGCATGGGTGTGGAAGAAATCACCCACTCATAGCCTTACATACATGGGATTTAAGAATTCTAACTCTTCCTAAATGCCCAGCTGAGATTCCCCTTCGAAAACTTTGAGAATTCACCTTGATTCTTCTACTCAAACCTCCAACCTTGCATGCATGAAAGTAATGACATAAGATAGGTTTCTCCTTGTTATAAACCCTCTAATACGAGCTTAAAACGACATAGTATTAGGCCCTTACAACTTAGGAATTACAGAAAAGCCCTTACTGAATTCACTGAAAATAACTGTCAGGGGATCCTAACGGACGACCTGACAACTCGTCACCTGGGCTCACGATCCGTTGGTTTGCTCTTCAAGTTCACTAGATAATTGATATATCGGGGCTCCTAACGAGCGACATGATGACTCGTCCCTAGAGACCACGACTCGTGGTCACTTCCCGTCAAGTACACTGGATCAATTTCACAATCTCCCTCTAGAACCACCCCACGACTGACATGACGACTCGTGGGGGCTGACCACGAGTCGTTACCTCATTCTTGAGAATCTCAGTCCTTCTTTTTCCTCAGGCCTCCCCACGAGATACTTGATGACTCGTGGGGTCTCCTCACGAGTTGTCCAATGACTCATCTTGTGCCTGCAAAATAATTTCAAAATTTCTCCGTTTTAGCTTCCATATCCGATCTTTGAGCTCCCGGGGTATAACGATGGAACATCTCTGATGTTTGCCACGAGCCCTATCATGATTCATAGTCCTATACCATGACTCGTGGTGTGGGTCATCCAATGGAAAAAGTTCACTTCTTGCTGGTTTTCTGGTTCATGTCTAGGATCTGATCTTAGGGACATTTGGGGGTGTTACACCTAGCTAGAGATGTATAAGAGCTCTAATTAGAGGGGTGGCAACAAAAGATACAGCTTCTCTTGAGGAATGAGAGTTTAAGATGATGCGGAGAATAGTCCCTTCAATTTTTAAGATTCATTATCCTTCCATAAATCTACATGCGAAAAAGGTGTAGTAGGAGTAGTATCAGTACACCACATATACTAGTAAGTATCATTTATCGATTAAGATTAGCTCATGCAACATAATATAAAATCAATATCAGAAAATTACAATCATTTAATACATTATCACATCTATTCACATTTCATCAATTTTCCATAATTAACCCATGACCTCTAAGCAACAACCTTAGCATGTTTCAATCAGTCTCTAGCATTAATCCTTAGATGGTAATTCTGATCAACCACCACTATGGTGGTCTCACTGCAGCAGAATTCCACTACTGTAGTGATGCCTTTTTCAGCTAGCTCGATGATAACTTGGCACCCTTCCTTTCCAACACATCTTTTCCATTATTACATCACTCACTTTCAATGATATTCCAAGACCAACAGCGACACCTACACCATTAGAATTATACATGTCTACTTTTGGATATAATTAATAATTATCATGCATTATCATTTAAGTAACTCCCAAAAGTCAAACACTGTTACTATTCAATTAACATCATCATCGTTATACATGTCCACTATCAGTACTTAGTTGGTTAACCATTAACTTTTATTAGGTATACTAACTCTATCATTTTTACCGGACCATTCCCGAGTTTAAGACCAACTGTAACACCCTAAAGTTCCCTAAGACTGGATTGGGGATTTAGAATTTGATGTGCAAAAAAATCTGCAATTGTTCCTCAGATGACTCATTGTAGGATTTGTGGCTTCATGTTACGGGTTGTAGGAAGAGTTGTGGCAAGCTTCAAATATTTGTTCCCCTAAACCACGAGTCCACACC
Source organism: Datura wrightii (assembly GCA_035772735.1). Taxonomy (NCBI): domain Eukaryota; kingdom Viridiplantae; phylum Streptophyta; class Magnoliopsida; order Solanales; family Solanaceae; genus Datura; species Datura wrightii. Next base: position 38,330,148 of record JASDFA010000027.1, read on the forward strand.
ATAAGTCGTGGTAGGCGGGTACGACTCGTGGTCATGAGTTGTAGTCAGTATCTGAAAAGATAGTCCTGAAGCTACAAGTCAAGTAATGACTTGAGAACTTTTCATGGATCATGGTTTTGAGTGGCAGGATGGAGAATCAGAGGAAGTACAAGGATTATCCCCTGACCACGAGTCACAGGATGACTCGTGGTATGTAGTGACGAGTCATAATGGGAACCCATGGTTTGAGAATCAGAGAAATTGAAAATAGGCTGGCATGTGATGGATCGATACCATGAGTCGTGGTAGGGTGGTACGACTCATGGTACTAGTCATGACGACTGGCACGTAGGATTTTAAATACGATTTACCAAAGATATTTTCATAAGTTAAGTTTTTAAACCTTAATTGACGTCGTTTTTGGTTTTTTAAGGGATGTATTAAGGGGTTTAACCCAACCTAAGTCATCATTCTTTCAAAACAACCGTAGATTGAAGGTTCTCCCTCAAGTCAAGAAAGGGTTTCATCATCTCTTTCATCTCAATTCTCTTTGGCTCTCCAATCAAGTTGAAGATTCCTCAAGCTCGGGTGTATAGGGTTATGAATGGGGGAAATCCTTCCACCCTTATGCCCTTTTCAAGCTAAACTCCATGATCTCTACTTCTCAAGTTCTAAATTGTGAAATTCTAGGGTTTAACCCTATTCCATGCAATTATCCATGATATCTCTATGGGTTCAATTCTCTCATGTTCTAATTGATGAGTTATGGTTATTAGGGAAGATTTGAGTCTCAAATTTATTACTAATTCACGATTTCAACTTATGATGATTTTGCCCTATTATGCATGATTTATGAATTTCAAGTTTATGAGCCCATAATTTCTAGCATGATGAATTACCAAAGTATGAATGAATATTTACAAATTCTTAAACTTATGATTCCATGATTTTGAAGTATGCAGTATTATTTAAGTATGCATGATTTCATGATTTGGGCAAGCCCATGTAAAAGTCAATTAAATACATATTTTGAAACTCATGGTATGATTTTTGTCATGACCCAAATGGAGGCCCGGATCATAGATACGGGACAAGGGACCCCGAGAGACACCAAGTCAACCCATGACATAAGCATCCAACTAACTCATTCAATAAACATTTAGGAAATATAATTATAACTCAGTGGAAGTCTCATACAACAGCACATCCGAATAATATCTGAAACTATACATACATAAGTCTGAAAGCCTCTAATCTGGATGAGTTGAAGGGATAAGAACCCAACTAACTCAGAAATACTGAAACTGAAAATACATAAAAGAAAATGATAGTATAGTCCTCGAAAGATAAGGACTCACCAACCAAACAGGTGCTAACTCTGATAAGCGACTACGAGCAGGGGTGAACCTGAGAACCGGGTCCTGCGTCATGAAACGGTGCAGTATTGAAAGTATGCGATCAGTACGTGGAATGTACCGAGTATGCAAGATAAGTAAAATTGCTTTAGCAAAGTGAATCATTTAAAAACATTTCATGCATATCATAAGCTTTCAAGTATAAGTAGAAGGGGTACATGCATTCATTCTGAAATCGAAATCTTATCATGACATGACCATGCTTAACATCACAACATCATGACCGACTCGAATGACTCAAAGCTGAACGTAACATTTACATCAAAAGCTGAGCAATGAGTCAAACCTTTCTTTTTTATAAACCCGCATGCATAAGATAGTAATCATGAGTGATAAATATGCAATGTGAATGATTTAAACCGTGGGAGACTCATCACTTAACCAACATACCACGATAGAGTTTACGTGATCCTAACTATCACACTCAAGTGGGTAGAGCCGTCCATAACCTTGCCAGGTTGATAGACAATACCATGATATTGATATCAAGATGAAAGGCCAATCGGGCTGGGGATAGCTCACAAGTGATAGTATCAACCTACGTTGGCGCGTAGCTCTGGGGCAAGGGTGATTGAACTTTAACCCGCTCAATGCTAGACTCTTCTCCAAAAAACATGCAATGCTCTACATCGTATATTACAAAGCTCAACATCGTCTATTGATGAAGCTCAACATAAAATCATGCATAACTCAACATCGTATGAAACAAAGCTCAACATCGTCTATTGACAAAGCTCAATAATGACCTACATCTCAATTATGAAATCATGCATATGAGAAACTTTATTTCGAAACATACCACAAGCTCTATCATAGGTGGGAGCATCTACTCCAAATCATGTGGTAAGTTACATGTAGAATTATTTAACTCAACATACCACAAGCTAGAATTTATGAAAAATTGGGAAACTTCGTTTCAAACAATGTGGTAAGCTTATGTCAGAAAATCATCACTTTAAATCATCATGTGAGCATTTCCCAAAGATTTATCATGCTAGGATCTACACATTTTTATTTTTGAAAAAAACATCATAATCATGGGTAGCTTTAGAAACCTAATTTTCATCATTTAATCTCAACATCATCATGCATTCATCATCATTCACTACTTTTACGAATTTCTCATCCATGGGAATTTTAGATTCAAGATTTTTGGAAAATAATTTTTGTATTGAAAACAATTTAGAATCTGCCCAAGCTTACAATTCATCAATATAAAAGCAATCTAATCATCCCCATGTATCGAAATTGTAGAATTATACAATTGGGTAAAACCCCATACTTGATCATAGACATTTCATCATATTTTGATAGAAATTGGGCATGGGGTGGAAGGAATCACCCACTCATAGCCTTACATACTAGGAAATGGTGAATTCTAACACCCTCTAATTTCCCAAGCTAGGATTCCAATGGAAACCTTGAAATTTGGCCTTGAATCACCTCTTCAATCCCTTAAACTTGCATGCATGGGAAGAATAACTTAGAGTAGGCTTTTCCCCTCTCAAAACCCCTCAAAACGAGCCTTAAACGATGTAGTATAGGGCCTTAGGACTAGGAAATAATGAAAATTCCCTTACTGAATTCGCTGAAAACAGATCACTGGCCCAAACGACGGGTGAACCAACGGGTCATTGGAGGATACCATGACCCGTGGTATCTACCCGTGCTATGCACTGTCCCAGCCATATCTCAAATTCAAACCACGGATGAACAGGACGAGTCATTCTAGGTTCCCATGGGTCATTGAACCAGTTCTTGTTTCCCTCTTTTGAAAATATGAACTCCTTCACAACGAGCCTAACCACGACAGGTTGTGCCCTACAACGGGTCATGGTTTCCATCCGTCCTCTCCACTGAAAAAGTCCACTATCCAACCATGACTACAGACAACGGGCCGTCCTTCCTCACCATGGGTCATTGTGACACCCGTTGTCTACACTGTCACCAGGCCTAACCCCATTCCACGACTGCTCACAACGGCTTGTGGTTACATTCCACGAGTCGTTGTACCTCTCGTTCTACAACTTTTCCCCAATTTTCGGCAGTTTTGCATTTTCTCTTCTCGAGTCTACTCCCAAGCACTTCGGGGGTACTACAATATATCCCTCTTGGGGATATTCATCCTCCAATGTTGTAAACAAGCAGAAAATAGAAACATACAATCTATTATATTCAAAACTAATCATTTTTAACTGAAAACTAATAGAATGACTACCTCCGATTCAAAACACACAGTTGAACTGAATTCACCAATCATACACACATCCCCATACATAAAAGAAACTTGTGCATATAATTTAAACATGAACACTAAATAGATTCTAAGTGCAAAATTGATACCTCAAGATGAAACTAAGCCGATAAGGAACAAATGTGGGTATCTAGCCATCATATCCGCTTCGGCTTCCCAGGTAGCTCCTTCAACATGTTGATTTCTCCATAATACCTTAACTGCAGTTACTTCCTTGTTCCTTAGCTTCCAAACCTGACGATCCAAGATTTTAACAGGAATTTCTTCATAACTGAGGTTGTCTTTTACACCAACGCTGTCCACCGGAACTACTAATACTTGACCACCCAAGCATTTCTTCGAAAGTGACACGTGAAACACGAGATGAACTGAAGATAACTCCGATGGCAAGTCTAGCTGATACGCCACCTTACCAACTCTCCTCATAACTTGGTAAGGACCAATATATCGGGGACTGAGTTTCCCTTTCCTTCCAAACTGCATGACTCCCTTCATAGGGGATACCCTTAGAAATACCCAGTCATCCACATCAAACTCCAAATCTCTTCTCCTCACGCCAGCATATGATTTTTGACGGCTCTGAGTGGTCATCGACCTGTCCTTTTATCAACTGAACTTTCACCATCACCTTGTGAACCGAATCTGACCCTACCATAGCTGCCTCACCAACCTCAAACCATCCAATGGGAGATCTACACCTTCGCCCATAAAGAGCCTCGAACGGTGCCATTTGGATACTGGAGTGATAGTTGTTATTATAAGCAAACTTGATTAAGGGAAAATGACCATCCCAACTAACTTTAAAGTCCATCACATAAGCTCTCAACATGTCCTCGAGAGTTTGAATAGTCCGCTCCGCCTGGCCATCCGTTTGCGGATGGAATGTTGTGCTGAGCTTAACCTGAGTCCCAAGCCCTTTTTGGAAAGGCCGCCAAAACTGAGAGGTAAATTGAGTACCTCAATTTGAAATAATGGACAAGGGGACTCCATGAAGCTACACCAAAACCCAAATATACAATTTGGCATAATTATCCGCTGAATTTGTGGTTTTGACCGGTAGAAAGTGTGCAGCCTTGGTTAACCTGTCTACCACCACCCAAATAGAATCATAGTGTCGGCGAGTACGAGGTAGGACTGTAATGAAATCCATATTAATCTCTTCCCACTTCCAAGTGGGAATACTAATATCCTGAAGTACGCTTCCCGGCCTTTGATGCTCAACTTTCACTTGCTGACAGTTCGAGCACTTGGCTACAAATTCTGCAATATCCTTCTTCATGCCGTTCCACCAATATATTTCTCGCACGTTATGATACATCTTGGTAGTACCCGGATGGATAGAATACCTAGATCCATGTGCCTCATGCAATATCTGGTCTCTCAAATTATCGACACTTGGAACACATAGACGACCCTGGTACCATAGTACACCATCTCCCCCTTGGGAGAAAACCTCCACCTTTTGACTTCACACAGCTTCCTTCAGCTTTACTGAAATTGGGTCCTCATCTTTTCTAGATTTGACATCAACCACCAAGGAAGATTCTGATTTGTTTTGCACAACAACGCCTCCATCGGTCGAGTAGACCAATCTAACTCCCAACATTGCAAGTCGATGGATATATTTTACCAACTCTTTCTCTCCCTAATCCATGTGGGACACACTCTCCATAGAGAGCCTACTAAGTGCATCCGCAATCACATTAGCCTTGCCCAGGTGGTAAAGGACACTCATATCGTAGTCCTTTAGTAACTCTAACCACCTCCTTTGCCGAAGATTGAGATCTTTCTGCGTGAATACATATTGCAAGCTCTTGTGATCCGTGAATACATCCATGTGGACCCCATAAAAGTAATGCCGCCATATCTTTAACGCAAACACCACTGCGGCCAATTCAAGATCATGGGACGGGTAATTCTTTTCATGAACTTTCAACTGTCTCGAGGCATATGCTATCACTTTCCCATGTTTCATCAACACACACCCAAGTCCAACTCACAAAGCATCACAATACACTACAAAGCCATCCGTCGCCTCGGGTAGAGTCAGCATTGGTGCTGAAGTGAGTCGAGTCTTCAACTCTTGGAAGATTTTCTCATAATCCTCCGACCATTGAAACTTCACCTTCTTCTGAGTCAACTTGGTCAATGGTGCGGCAATAGAGGAAAAACCCTCCATGAATCTTTGATAGTAACCTTCTAAGCCCCAAAAGCTCTTGATATCTGATGGGTTCACCGGTCTAGGCCAGTTCCTTACCGCCTCGATCTTTTGAGAGTCTACTTTTATGCCCTCACCTTATACCACATGACCTAGAAATGCCACCAAGTTCAACAAAAACTCACATTTGTTGAACTTCACATACAACTAGCGATCCTTGAGGGTCTGAAGCACTATTCCCAAGTGAGCGGCATGCCCATCCTTGCTACGAGAGTATATAAGGATGTCATCAATGAACACAATCACGAACATGTTCAAATATGCCTTGAACACCCTGCTCATTAGATCCATAAAAGCTGTAGGGGCATTGGACATAACAAAAAATTCGTAATGACCATACCAAGTCCTGAAAGCGATTTTCAGGATGTCACTTTCCCGAACCCTGAGCTGGTGATACCAGGATCTGAGATCAATCTTAGAGAAACACTTTGCACCCTGAAGCTAGTCAAATATATCATTAATTCTAGGTAGAGGATACCTATTCTTGACGGTGACCATGTTCAACTGCTGATAACCAATGCACATTCGAAGAGAACCATCCTTCTTCTGAACAAACAACACTGGTGCACCCCATAGAGACTTACTCGGCCTAATAAAGCCCTTATCTAATAGGTCCTTCAACTCTTTTAGCTCGACTGGAGCCATTATTTAAGGCGGAATAGATATAGGTTGTGTGTCGGGAAGAAGATCTATACCGAAATCAATCTCCCGCTTGGGAGGGACACTTGGCAAATCATCAGGAAAGACCTTTGGATACTCACGTACTATTGGTATGGACTGGATAGTCGAGGTCTTGGAATCCACGTCCTTAACCCTAATTAGATGGTACATGCAACCACTAGAAATTGATCTTGGGCATAATTACTTTCCCAAGTATTATTTTATAACTTAATTAAGTCATGTTTGTCAATTAAATTAATTATATTCTCATGTGATTTTTATTAATTATGTGTATAAACTAACAAACATGATTAATCCTTGTTTTGTAGGTGTATAATTCATGCGAGGGACTAAAATATGATGGTTAAAGAAAAGGAATGAAGTTCGGACTCGATGGCAAATGAAGGCAACATGGCAGGCTAAAGATAGGGACTGCCGGCAACAACAGCGTGCCACGCAGCACAAGCTGCGCATTGAGGACCATGCCACCTTGTTCCATGTCACATGAGGAGTGTCATCCAGTGGCCCTGCACGATGGCAACGTGCCACGACATGTGCATGGTGTGATCAGCAATGTGCCACGCTGGGCGACGCGCGTACCTCGCGCAAGACCAGCCGAGAAGACACGTCCAGTAGCTTTCTGCTTTTTCTTCTTGGAACGGAGGAAAATATCTGTGATAGCCTCCGTGCCATGGAGCTGTTCCACCATAGGCAAAATTTTGTATTTTTTCAGCTTAGTATAAATTGAATCCTTAGCTTCTAAAATCATTTGTCACGAAATATTTTCTAAAAATCAGTAGAGGAGCAAAGGGAGAAGTGAAGAACTCACCTAGGGTTCACTAATTTTACATTCTATTTTACCTATTCTTGTAAGTACTCTACTTTAATGATGTTTTTATGTTATTGTATGAACATGAGTGGCTAAAACCCTTCCCCTAGGGTTGAGGCCACGTGATATGATTGTAATACATGAATTTGTTTTGGTTTGAGTTGCTAATTATTGTTTTGTCTTACATTCTTTATTATGGTTGTTTTTATGCTTGATCACCATGAAAACATACATGTTAAGCTAGGTAAAATCTTGAAAGAGGAACCCTAGGCAAGAACAAAGGAATGTAGGGAGAAAGTTCTTATCTTTCGATATGATTCGCAATTAGGATAAATAATATACCTAAATTGCCTTGCTTGGTTGATAAAATGGGATGATAGTGAGACAATGACTTAGAATTTTCACTCCACTAGTCGTAGAAGTAGTTGTCAAGATAAGTTAGGTTAAATGATTAGAGGTACGAAAGTTCCTAATCAAGAGCACAAACCTCGTAAACCACATTCGCGTAGTTGAATTGCCCACGAACTAGGATGTCACATCCCTGCTCAACGATGTAGTTGTGAGGCTAGTTTGTCATGTTTAGAGGCTCGAGAGACCATGAACATCACATTTCCAACTATGTGAGACAACAATTGATAATTTCATAAGTGAACCATTACGAAGTGTAGCATTGCATGATTATTAGGCCTTAACTCTAGTTTCTTCTTATATCGTTTCCAGATTGTTTTGTGACCACCCCTAGACTTATATATAATTTCCCAAAACTTCAATAATCAACACTTGTGAAGTTAATTTTAACACTTGAACTTGATAATTCACTGAATTGGTCCAGTCCCTGTGGGTTCGACATCCGGCTCTTAAAAGGGCCACTGTATTATTTGTACGACCGCATACGCTTGCGTGCGTTTAGGCGCGAACAAGTTTTTGGTGTCTTTGCCGGGGACTGGCAAAGTTTAGTGAATTTTTTAGTTTTTTTGTACTTCTTAATTTTCTTAAGTGTTGAAAAACTTGGTCTTAGTCTTCTATCTTGCAGGTAACAGATTTTCCTTACAGAGCTAGTGGAACTATTTCTTGAACCTGAACGTCAACTTCCTTTACTTAGGAGGGAAGCTCTAGAGAGAAACCTAAAGAGACTTCAGCAGCGGTTACAACAACACCCACCAGCAGGGAAAGTAGAGTTGTTACCTGAAACCATGGCAGCCCGACCATTTCGCGAAGTGGCAATCCAATTAGCGACAAATGTGACCTCTACTATCCGCAAACCGGAGCCTGGAGGGAACTTTGAGCTTAAACAGAACACGGTGCAGCTTTTACATTCCAGTGGCCAGTTCATTAGGATGACTCACGAGGACCCACTGCAGCACTTATAGAACTTCCTTGAGATTAGTGACACGCTTGTATCCACCAGAGTGTCAACTGATTATGTCCGACTCACACTCTTCCCATTTTCATTATTGGGAAAGGCAAAAAGGTGGTTGAAGGCTGAGCTACCTAATTCCATTACTTCTTGGGATGACTTAGAAAAGAAGTTCCTCATCAGATTCTTTCCTTCAGGAAAGACTGCCAAACTCAGGAGTGAAATATTATGTTTCAAGTAGAGGCCAGAGGAGAACTTGTATTTGGCTTGGGAGAGATTCAAGTCACTATTGAGAGACTTCTCCCATCACCAGTAGTCTAATGAAGTGTTAGCCCATACCTTTTTGGAACGTCTAGACCCACACACCAAAATTTTACTAGACTCTGCATCAGGTGGGCAAGCATTGGACAAGACCTATGATGAGCTGTATACTTTGTTGAACAGGATTGCTCAGGGAAATCCAGAGTGGCACAACGGTTCATCGAGAGGGGCAGGAAAGAAAACAACACAGCTAATAGAGGTGGATGGTGTCAATTCCTTGGCGGCACAGCTAGCATCATTTCAGCATTAGATGATAACTCAGTTCAATAAACTGAGTATGGACCAACAACAAGGACAGGTGAATGCAGTTCAGCAGGCTCCTAGTTGGTGTGAAATCTATGGTAATAATGGACACAATGCAAAATCTTGCGGGGCCAATACTGAATCGGTCAATTTTGTTAGGAATGTTCAGAGAAACAATCAGAATTTTGGGAACAATTACAACAAGAATTGGCAGAGCCACCCGATTTTTTCTTGGGGTGGAAATCAAAGTCAAAGCTACCAGAAACCTCAGCAGTATCAATATAAGTAGCAGAATAGGCAGAATTTGAGAAGCAACATTTAGGATAAGTTGTTGAAGATTATGGCAACATAGACCCAATTAGTAGAGAATCAGGCAAGGATGGCATAAGATTTGAAAAATCAGCAGTTGGCCACCCGCAATCTAGAGAAGCAGATGGGTCAAATAGTAGCTGCTCAGCACACCAGACCTCAGGGAGGGTTACCCAGTGACACAGATACAAACCCCCAACAAGTCAATGCCATCAGTTTGAGAAGTGGCAGGCAATTGGCTGATGCACCACCGAAAGAGAAAAGAAATGAGGTGCAGCCAGAGTTGGTTAAAAGATGACTATCCATTGAAAAGGGAGATAATCAGAGTGATGTGCAACAAAATGCACAATCATCATTGCATCCAGCACAGAGACCACCACCACCATTCCCGCAAAGACTCAAAAAGAGCAAGGAGGAGGAATGCTTTAAAACGTTCTTTGATATATTCAAAGAACTACACATAAATTTGCCTTTGCTTGATGTTTTGCAGGGAATGCCCAAGTACGCTAAGTACTTGAAAGATGTGGTGGCCAACAAAGTAAGATTGGTGGATGTTCAGACAGTGGCACTGACTGTGGAATGCAGCCACAGGGTAATGAGCAAGATATCGAAAAAGCTCAAAGACCCAGAGAGTTTTACCCTCTCCATACAAATTGGTAAAGATGAGGTGATAAGAGCTCTATGTGATTTAGGGGCAGCAGTTCATTTAATGCCCCTATATTTGTTTAACACCCTGGGGTTGGGTCAATCGAGAACAATACGAATGATGCTGCAGCTGGCAGATAAGTCGCGAGTGGCACCAGATGGAATAATTGAGGACCTTCTCATCAAAGTGGGTAAGTTCATTATACCCGCTGATTTCATCATACTTGATTTTAAAGTTTATGACAAGGTAACCCTGATCTTGGGATGACCTTTCTTGGCCACTGGAGGAGCAATTATTAATGTAAGAGCAGGGACCCTGAAAATGAGGGTCGATGATGAAAAAGAAGTCTTCCGGGTCTACCAAGAGATTAACCTACCCACACACTACAGAGACCTTTGTAAGGTTAGCTTGTTGTCAGAGATTAAATGTCGGGTGACAGCTTCCATAGGTCCACGATCGTTGGATATGATCACTTTAAATCCCGAATCTGATGGAGGGCTTTAGTTAGAAAAGAAGTTCGAAGAAGAGAGGGATAGAGTGGAGGTTGTTCCCTCGAAAAATAAAAGGAGAAGAAGATGGTTCTTGAAAAATAGTCCACGTCATGCTGCGACGTAAAATAGGCGCTGCTTGGGAGGCAACCCAAGGGTACCACAGGTACAATTTTATTTTTCCTTTGTGTTGATTTTGTTTATGTTCATCTTGTTGTTGTTTTTGGTGGTGTATTAAGGACAGATGGAGGGGAAGTCTGAGTACCCTTGGAAGAGGAAGATAAGAAGCATGAAGGAGGAAAAGTGTGGGATTGATAACCCACTTGTAAAAAATTGAAGGAAAGCTTGTTGTTAGCCAGGCCTAGAGGCCTCAGGGAGTATTTCTCACCCTTTTTGAATTTTAATTTGATGCTTTGGGGACATAGCATATTTGAAGTATGAGGTGAGGGAAATTTTAAATTTTGTGCTTAATTATTTTGGGTGGAATTAGTGATTTGTAAGGAATTGTTGGATGAAAAAGTTGAGTTGAGCACGATTCACCCACATGTTGGTTTTTTTTCGGTTCTTTTCCGACAGGGGGCACTTTGAACCGATGAATAAAAATTTTTCTTTGTTTGTACATAGATGTTTCAGTCATAGTTAGGGACTGTTCTCGACAATGGATGGATGAAGATTGTCTTGAGGGAAAATTAGTCAATAGGTTTTTACTTGTGAACCCACATTTGATTGATGGCTTGATGTTCTTGTTATGTGTTATATATGATTGTGAGATGCAAATATTTTTAATTTTGAAGCATGTGAGCATTTGTATAACTCTGTTTTAGACACCTCAGCTCTTGGATGTGACTCGATGTGTTTAAAGCTAAATTTTGCATTCTCGTGATTAGCTAAGTTAAGAGTCTGCTGAATTTGTCTTGAATTGAGCATGTGCTGTGTGTGTAAGGTTTTTGAATATTCCATGCTATTGTGTAGTGTCTAGAACTTTACTGGTGTGTATACAAAGTGAAATAAAGGATGTAGATTATATGAGATGATTTAGGCATTTCTTTGAATGAGCCTAATTTTTTATCCTCGCTTTATCTGCCTTGAATGTTTAATCCTAGTTAGCTCCATTAAGCCTTTAGCATATTCTTTGCTAGCTACAGAATGAGCTTAATCCTTTTTTTCATTATCCTTGAATTTGATCCAAAACTTCTAAACCTTATGTGAAATTGCAAAAGAAGTTAAGGAGTGAGAAGTGAAAGAAGAAGGAAAATAGTAGTTGTGGGAGTTGAAGAGAAGACTAGAGGTGCACTTGTTTAAAAATGAATAAGAGTTAGTAAGGAGTAAAAGAAGAAAAGAGCAAAACAGAAAGTCAAAGGAAATTGCTCAAGTACTTCGTACTAACATCTTAAGTGTGCTTAATGAGATGGGGAAACAAAAGAGGAAAATGGGAGTTGAAAAGTAGAAAGGTGAAGTAGGAGGATGGAAATTCCTAATGAAAGTGTGGTGTATTAAAAGCTCTTATGGAAGATACTCACTATTATTGGCCGTAATAGTACCCACCTGCCCTTAGCTTACATTACAATCCATTAAGTCCTACTTGATCTTACTTTCGAACATTCTTAAATTAGTGGAGTAAAACACTAAAGGCAAACTTATGGGTCAATTACACATGGCATGCGAAGTCTTTGTGAGAGTGAGCTTATCTCTTATGCATAGACCCATACATGTTCTAAATTTGAAGAATCATGAGTGAGAAATGGGTAACTCTCTAGTTGTGAGAGCACATGTTTAATGAAGGATAAAATTCATGTTGGATGTCTTGATCGGTTAATTTACATGAGTTTGTTGAGATTGGTAGTCCATTCTTGAGGCTAGGAAGTCTTTACATAGTTGTATTTGATTTTAAGGGTTAAATCTTGCATGCTCTATTTGTAACTTTTCATCTAAAACAATCGTTATAGCCTTAGCTTGCATCATTCTGCCTCAATTAGCTATGTGTCAATCTTCATGTGCATGAGATGTAAAAGAGTTGTTCGAGGACGAACAAGTCTAAGTGTGGGGTAGTGATCTTGGGCATAATTACGTGCCCAAGTGCTATTTTATAACTTAATTAAGTCATGTTTGTCAATTAAATTAACTATATTATCATGTGATTTCTATTAATTATCTATATAAACTAACCAACATGATTAGTCCTTGTTTTGTAGGTGTAAAATGAATGTGAGGGACTAAAATAAACAAAGGAATGAAGTTTGGACTCGATGGCAAATGAAGGAAACATGGAAGGCTAAAGATAGGGACTACCGGCAAGGGCAGCATGCCATGCAGCACAAGCTGTGCACTGAAGACCGTGCCACGCCGTGCCATGTCACGCGAGGAGTGTCATCCAGTGGCCTTGCTGATGGCAACATGTCACGGCAAGCGCATGGCACGACCAGCAGCGTGCCACGCCAGGCGATGCGCAGGTACCTCGCGCAAGACCTGCCGAGAAGACACGTCCAGTAGTTGTCCACGTTTGCTCCATGGAACGAAAGAAAATCTCCGTGATAGCCTCCATGCCATGGATCTGTTCCACCACAGGCAAAAATTTTCATTTTTTCAGCTTAGTATAAATTGAACCCTTAGCTTCTAAAATCATTTGTCACGAAATATTTTCTGAAAACCATAGAGGAGCGAAGGGAGAAGTGAAGAACTCACCTAGGTTCACTAATTTTACATTATCTTTTACCTATTCTTGTAAGTACTCTACTTTAACAATGTTTTTAAGTTATTGTACAAACATGAGTGGCTAAAACCCTTCCCCTAGGGTTGAGGTCACGTGATATGATTGTAATACATGAATTCGTTTTGGTTTGAGTTGTTAATTGTTGTTTTGTATTACATTCTTTATTATGGTTGTTTTTATGCTTGACCACCATGAAAATATACATGTTAAGCTAGGTAAAAGATTGAAAGAGTAACCCTAGTCAAGAACATAGGAATGTAGGGAGCAAGTTCTTATCTTTCGATATGATTCTCAATTAGGATAAATAATATACCTAAATTGCCTTGCTTGGTTGATAAAACAGGATGATAGCAAGACACCGACTTAGAATTTTCACTCCACCACTCATAGAAGTAGTTGTGAAGCTAATTTAGGTTAAATGATTAGAGGTACGAAAGGTCCTAATCAAGAGCACAAATCCCGTAAACCACATCCGCGTAGTTGAATTGCCCACGAACTAGGATGTCACATCCCTACTCAACAATGTAGTTGTGAGGCTAGTTTATCATGTTTAGAGACTCGAGAGACCATGAAAATCTCATTTCCAACTGTGTGAGACAACAATTTATAATTTCATAAGTGAACCATTACGAAGTGTAGCATTGCATGATTATTAGGCCTTAACTCTAGTTGCTTCTTATATCGTTTCCAGATTGTTTTGTAACCACCCCTAGACTTAATTATAATTTCCCAAAACTTCAATAATCAACACTTGTGAAGTTAATTTTAATACTTGAACTTGATAATTCACTGAATTGGTCTAGTCCCTATGGGTTTGTCATCCGGCTCTTAAAAGGGCCACAATATTACTTGTACGACCGCGTAGGCTTGCGTGCGTTTGGGCGCGAACAGAAATCATATTTCTGGCTTTAAGGTAGGAAATAATTGACCTACAGGCATAGCTGAACTACCCTCCCATTCTAAAATAGACTCACCCAGAAATCTGAACTCTACTGACCAGGTCCTACAATTAACTAAAGCATAGCATGCAAATAGATAATCCATGCCGAGAATAATATCAAAATCAGTCATGGCTAACTCTATAAAGTCTGCTGAGGTGACCTTGTGAAGAACAGAGACCGAAAAATCTCTATACACCCGTCTAGCTATAACTAAGTCACCTACTAGAGTAGAAACTGAGAAGGGCTCTGATAAGACATCGGGACTGACTCTGAAGCTATTGGCTATATATGGTGTCACAAAAGATAGGGTAGGCCCTGGATCTAGCAATGCATATAGATCAACATGAAAGACTCTCAACTAGTGACTACATCTAGTGAGGCCTCCTGCTCCTGACGAGTGGCTAAGGCATTGAATCTGTTCCCACTAGTTGTGCTAGTAGATGCCCCCTGATGTGTTGTGCGTGGGAGAGGGGCTGCTGAACTAGAAGCTGGGCCTTCGCCCGCAACCTGATCCTGTCTTGCAGCAGGACAATCTTTGAGCATATGTCCCTGTTGCCCACACCCAAAACTAGTTCCTAACCCTGCCAAACACTAGCCTGTGTGCCCTCGGCCGCACTTGCGACAAGCTAGAATGCTGGAGTCCGCGGGCCTACTGCTATGACCCCTCGAGCCTGATGCTCACCCTCTCTGATCAGGTCTGGGCCTAGATGGCACACTCAGTGTTGAAGATGCTGGCGATGATGATATCTTGTGGGTTTGCTATCGGTGCCCACCATCGGACCTCTGCTGAGAGAATATGTGGTCCTCAGTCCTGGCCCTCTTGGCCTCCCTCTCCTTCGAATGTGTCGCCTCCAAATGCTGAGCGTACAACATAATGCAAGGGAAGTCCATGTCTTGATGGAGCATAGTTGTCCTGAAGTCCTTTTCCAAATATCCTGCTATACCATGCACAAATCTGCTCACCTGCGCCCACTGGTCGGCCACTAACTCCGACGCATACTTAGACAGGCGGGTGAACTCAAGGACGTACACCTGAACATGAAATCAGTCTTCCGCTTAATATGAACGAAGTTCGGTGTATGCTTATGCTATGGGTCGACTTGGGGCCTCTCGGTGTTCCTTGTCCCATGTTACGATTCGGGTCTATGTTCGGTTCGTGAGATAACAGGTACAGGATCATTGGTTAGTCCAAAAGACATAAATACGAATTCATAGTGACCATTCCGACTTCTCAAGGCTATTTTGGGAGTGTCACATTCTTTGAACCTGAGCTAGTGGTATTCTGATCTGATATCTATATTGGAAAAACAACTAGCTCCTTGGAGTTGATTGAACAAGTCATCAATCCTGGGTAGAGGATACCTGTTCTTGATTGTAACCTTATTCAGCTGATGGTAGTTGATTCATATTCTAAGTGTACCATCTTTCTTTCACACAAATAGGATTGGGGCACCCCATGGAGAGATTTTGGGTGTGATGAAGCCCTTATCTAGAAGGTCTTTCAGCTATTCCCTTAACTTTTTAAGCTCAGCTAGAGCCATTCTTAAGGAGGAATTAAGATAGGTTGGGTATTTAGAAGAAGGCCAGTTCGGGAAGGACTCCAGGAAGATCTTTAGGAAATACATCAGGGAACTTATTTACAACAGGGAATGACTGAAGTGTTAGGGTCTCAGAACTTGAATCTTTGACCCTAACCAAGTGATAGATATACCCCTTAGAAATTATTTTCCTAGCCTTAAGGTATGAGATGAACTGATCCTTAGGCGCTGACGTACTACCCTTCCATTCTAGGACTGGTTCGTTAGAAGAATTGGAATCTAACGACTTTGATTCTGCAGTCAACTGAGGCATAACAAGAATGTAACCCGTCCATGCCAAGAATGAAGTCGGCCATGTCTAACATTACTAGATCAACTGTGTTGACTTTATGTAATACTGTGATCGGAAAATTCCTATACACTTGGCTAACTCTAACTGACCCACCAACCAGAGTAGAGACTGAAAATGGACTCTGAGAGAATTTCTGGGCTAATGTCAAACAGGATAGCAATGTAAGAAGACATGAAAGAAAGTGTGGCTCCTAGATCTAGTAAAGCATACACATCTATATAAAAGAGTCCTAACGTACCAGTCACTACGTCATGTGAGTTCTCCTAGTGCTGACGGGAGGATAAAGCATAGAAGCAGTTTTGGCGCTGACCACCACCTACACCTAAGGTAGTACCTTGTTGAGCTGAACGACTTGGGAGCTGCTGATGTGGTGGACTGGGCCTTCTCCCTTCCTACAGATGGGTAATCTCTTAATGGGTGACCCAGCTGGCCATAACCAAGACAACCCTCCTTGCCTAGACAACACTCAGCCGGATGGTTCTTACCACACTTCTAGCATACTGGAAAATTGCGGCTTTGTCAAGACCCGAATGTAGCTCCAAATCATGACACGGGACTAGGAACCCCGAGAGACTCCAAGTCGACCCATGGCGTTAGCTTACTTCTAACTCAATCGACAAAGAGAAATACTCAACGTAATAATATAGAGGAATCATAATCATAATATAACGTGGAAAGCGACACACACTTCATATATGACAGTTAAATACAACACATAGTCTGAAAGCCTCGAACATATCTAATGGGATGATGGGACAACACCCCCAACTAACAGAAGAAGTATAGAAAACTAAACATAAATAATAACTAATATCAACTGGTCCTTCGGAGATGAGAACTCACCAATGAATTGGATGCTAACTCTAGGAACGAGCTAATGACAGTGCTGGGTCTGAAGATCAGAGCCTATATAATGAAACGATACAGCATAGAGTATGCGGTCAATACTTGAAATGTACCGAGTATTCAAGGTAAGTAAAATGGACATTTAAAATACATAAAAGTTCATAAGAGATCATAAGAGTAGGACAACATGCTCATAATATAAATACCATAATGTAACATAAGGCTCAAGATTTTCAAAACATTTGTAATCCATTCATTATCATAGTCATAAGAGAAAATTTATAAATCACAACTTGAGCCAAAGTAACATAAACATAACAATGCATAAAAAAACATGTGGAATAATGGGAGGATTTGTCATAACCGATTCCATCATGGTAGAGCCTTACATGATACCCTGACTATCTCACTCAAGTGGGCAGAGTCGTCCCAGGCTTGCCAGGCAAGGGACGTGCATTATGTGACATCACGAAAGAGGGGATCCATTAACATCATAATGTATCATCATAAACCTACGGTGGCATGTAGTTATGAGACACTGGCTTAGTCCTTTAAACGTCGAGCTACTCAGTTCTAGACATTGCTCCCAAAACATGCATATTAGGCTCCTACATAAATCATAAACATCATTCATAAGATTCATGGCCAAATAAATATTTAACATCGTTGATCCCCATTTACATATATGTTTAGCCATGAATCAAAGGCCCATTAATCAGCCAACATCATAAATTGATCAATCATGAAAATCCATATCATAAATCATAAGTCATTCTTGAACATATGGGCATTGCCCAATACTTTAACATTCTTGAAAATACTCTATTCACTTGAAAACATGATTATAAATATGGGTAGCTTGAAAATATGCTTTTTATAATTAATACTTTGTCATACATGAACATTCATCATAAATCTCAACTTTCATAAACTTTTCATAAATGAGCATTTTATAAAGCTTGAAACATGATTTTAATGAAAACAACATAAAACTTGCCCAAAATTCATAATTCAATAATAAAAAGTCATTTAGATCATAACCATGTAGAGAATTAGAAAATTCATGCATTGGGTTAAAACCCCATTGAATTAACATAGGAATTTTATTATTTAGAGAGAGATTGGGCATGGGCGTGAACGGATTCACCCATTGATAACCCTACATACCTGATTAAAGCTTATTCATACACTTCCTTGATTGCCCAAGAGGAATTTGAGAAGGATTGGAAGAGCTTAAGCTTGATCTCCTCTCTAACTCCCTAACTTGCATGCATGGCTTTAGAATAGGCTAGAATGACTTAACCTATCTTAATACACCCTGAAAAGGCTTAAAACAACGTAGTATAGGACCCTAGAGCATAGGATGGATGAGAATACGCTTAATAACTTCGTAGAAAATAACTGCTTGTCAGTCCCCACGAGCGACCTAACGGGTCGTTGCCACTAACCACGGGTCATTACATCAATCGTTGGGTACACTGTCGAGATTTCACTCGGAACTCATAACGGGCTATCATAAAAATCGTTACGGTGACCACAACTCATGGTCACCACTCGTTATCTCTATTGCCTCAAACCTCATATCATTAATTACCTTCTGACCACAATTCACCTAATGAATTGTGGTGTCTGACCACGACTCGTGGGGTCTATCCATAAGGTACACTGCCACCTCAAACTCCTCCTTCCAATTCCCTTGGCCACAACTGACTCATTGGGTCGTGGGATCTAACCACGACTCATGGTCATTCCCGTGGTGAACCCATCAACAATTTTCCAACTCAAGTCCAGTACCTCACCACGATCACCTCACAACTCGTGGTCTTCCCCATGGGTCACAGAACAACTCGTTCTGTGACCTGGTGTAGAATTTTTAGTTCTCTTTGTTTCAACTCCCGGGTCTAATCTTTGGGCTTTTAGGTTATTATAGGCTGCTGGAGATATAGCTCTCAGACTGGGAGCCTGATGCTCCACCCATCTGATCTTTGCGGGGCCTGGAAGAAGGAGCACTAACTGATGAGGGTGTCGGAGATCTCTATTGCTGCTGGAGTGACAACCACTGCCTGGCCTCTACTGGGAGTACTCAAACTGATCTGTCCTTGCCTGCTTACTCTCCCTTTCTATCTCTTTCAATTTCTCTGCCTCAATCTGCTGTGCATGAATAATGAGCTTGGAGATGTCCATTTTGTTAATAAGCATGGTAGTCCTACACTCCTTCACTACCAGGTCTGAAACACTATTCACAAACTTGAGCATGTGACCTCTCGGCTATGCAACCATTTATGGAGCATACTTATATAGTTGAGTGAACTTTAAAGCGTACACCTGCAATGTTATGTCATTCTTCCTCAAATTCACAAACTCAACTGCCTTAGCTTCCCTTAACTCCCAAGGGAATAATCTGCCCATGAATGTCATCACTAACTCATCCCATTCCATTGGACCTGCACCATTCCGCCTTACCTCTTTCCACTACTTGTACCAAATCTGAGCCACTCCTTTTAACTGATAAGTAGTCAGATCTGAACTTTCTATAGAAGTAACTCCCATGATTTGGGTGATTTTCTGCACCTCATTGATGAACTCCTGCGAGTCTTCCTCAACCTTAGACCAGTGAAATACTGGGGGATTCATCCTAGTAAATTTCCAGACTCTGGCAGCAACTGCAGACCTATTAGTATTTACTGGTACAATGACCTGCTGGTTAACATGGTTGTTCACCGTTTGAGCCAGCATTTGGATAGTATCCAGGAACTCTACATGCGACACCTGATTGTCTTGAGGGGCTGCTGGAGCTGGTGGGGTTGGCTGAATAGCATTTTTGGTCCTCCTTCCATTTCCTCTTTTGGGAGGCATCGTTAACTGAAAAAGGTAGAGCACGAGTTAGGAGGATATTGTAGGGATTAAAAATCTATGTACGATAAGAATCATAAAGAAAGGGAATTTTCCTAAAATGCCTCGTAGCCTCCCCCTCATAAGTATGGCGCGCTTCACACCCATGAAAAGGACTCTACTTGACATGGCTTTCCGACATCCTAGGACACTCTAAACCTGAGCCTATGATATCAAGTTTGTCACTACCCGAGTCTACACCCTGGGTGTGAAACGGTACTTAGGATCACATGTGACCCCAAGCAAACCCATGGTAAAGCATAGTTCTATTAAGACTAATCATGTTGAAAATAATATTAAGCAGAAACTAACAAAAAATAAACAAAGATATAAACAAGCACTGAAACCCAAGTAGAATCTAACATATATTGTCTGAAAGCCTTCTAAAAGAGCCGATAGGTTGTTGGGACAAACCCATAGCTAACTCTAATGTCTAAAACTAAACTTGAAAATAATATACTGAAACGGAAACTCCAGCCCTAGGCAGATGAGGACTCACCACTAAGAGTTGTTGGGGAATTGCCGAAAAGAACTAGTTGTGGTGTTAAGGCTGGATACTTGAGTGTATATCATAAAATGATATAGCACATAGAAATATGAGATCATTACTTTGAATGTACTTTGAATAATACATAAATTGTACTAAATGACATTGTAATACCCTGAAAGTCCCCAAGGTCATACCCTTGGGTTAAAGTGGAGAAAATAGGAAAATATTTGCACCAGGTCACAGGACGACTCGTCAAGTGACTCGTTAGGTCACTTGATGGATAAAATCCATGATCTGTGAAGTGGTGCCTAGCTAGAGAAGAGTCGTTTCCAGGGGGTCACATCGGATAGCGTAATGAGTCGTTGTGACCCCCTATGAGTCGTGAGTTGACCCGTGATATACCTTGGAAGCCCAAAGATCAGACCCCGAAGTGAAATGGAGAAAAACTGGAAATCTGGCATTCGTTCACAAAACGAGTCGTTTTGTGACCCCTGGGGTAGACCGCGAGTCGTGAGGTGACTCTTGGTGAGGCTCAAGGTGTGAGTTGGAACTTTGGGATTCAAGATCCCTACGTATGTGACCATGAGTGATGGTCAGACCCCACAACTCGTTCAGTCAGTTGTAGACAATGTTTTTGAGAAGGTGAAGAAGAATGGCAGTGTACCCTACTAAAATTCCCCATGAGTCGTGGTCAGTCACCACGATTTGTGGGAAGGATCGTGAGTAGCATGATGTGAAAAATAGAAATCTCAGGCAGTGCATGTGACGAGTGGTGACCATGAATCGTTTTCACCGATAACAAATCATGAGGTCCCCTGTGATGAGCCCCAAAAGAACCCTCAGGCAGTGTACTGGCAGTTCCTCGTGGGGACAGGCAGTCAATTATTTCTTGCGAATTTAGTAAGGGCTTTTCCATAATTTCTATGATCCTAAGGCCTAAACTACGTCATTTTAAGTTATGAATGATGAGTTTTAAGAGGGTTAAGTTCATTTTAGGCCATTCTTACTCATGCATGCAAAGTTAAAGTGTTAGAGAGGTGATCAAGCTTATTCTGCTTCAAGTTATCTTCAATTCCTCGTGGGCAATCAGAGAAGTGTAAGAATCAACAATAATAAGGTATGTACAGTTATGAATGGGTGAATCCATTCACAGCCATGTCCAATCTCTCTCTAAATCATGGAAGTTCCTATATTGATGCTATGGGGTTTTAACCCAATGCATGGAATTCTTAATTCTCTACATGGGTATGATTTAAATGTATTTCTACTATTGAAGTGTGATTCATGGGCAAGTTTCCGTTGTTTTCAATTAAAATTATGTTTCAACCTTTATAAATTTAAAATGTCCATCTATGAGAAATTCTTTAAAGTTGAGATTTATGATGAACAATAATAATGAGATATTATTGATGAAAAGCATGTTTTCAAGTTACCCATATTCATAATCATGTTTTCAAGTGAATTGAGTATTTTCAAGCATGTTGAAGTATTGGGAAATGCCCACATGTTCAAGTATGATTTATTATTCCTTCGAATTGAGCTTACCACATGGTTTTGGAGCAAAGACTTCCAATTATTTTTCAGCTTGTGGTATGGTTTGAACTAAAGCTTCTCATATATATAATATGAGATTGTGAGAGGTATTTGATTATTGAGCTTCGTCAATAGACTATGGTGAGCTTCGTTGAAAATGATGGAGAGCATATGCATGTTTTGGGAGTAGTGTCTAGCACCGAGTAGGCTAAGGGTCGACTACACTATGCCTCAGAACTATGTGCCAATGTTGGTTTATACATATCATATAAACTTTGGGACCTCCTATGTGAGCTCTCCCCTGCCCGGACTGGGCCACAAGCTTGATATCGATATCATGATATCATCCTTAGCACCTGCAAGGCTTTGGACGGCTCTACCCACTTGAGTGTGATAGTTGGGACCACGTAAGCTCTATCATGGTATATCAGTTAAAAGACAAGTCTCCCATTGTTCCTCACGATTTAAATTATGCATGTTCCTCACTCATGTTGTTTATATCAATATATGTTCTAAAGTAGGTTTGACCCAATGTTCAACTTTATTTATGACTATCAGATTTCAGCTTTGGGTCAATTGATTCAGTTATGATGTTATGTTATGTTGAGATCATATTTTCAGAAAGATATCATGCAAACCCTACTATCATATTCTTATTTTGTTTACATTTTACATTATGCATGTTTTAAATGATTTTACTTATTTAAGAGGTTTCACTTACCTTGCATAGTCGGTACATTCCACGTACTGTCCGCATACTCTACAATGTATCATTTTATGATACAGGCCCGGTACTCAGACTCAGCCTCATCCTTATCCAGCCTTTGAGAGTTAGCATCCCACAACTATTGGTGAGTCCTTATCTCCCGAGGACCAGGCTCTATCAGTTTTCTTTATGTATTCAGTTTTATACTTAAAGAGTTAGGTAGGGGTCTTGTCCCATCAACTCATCAGTATTAGAGGCTTTTCAGACATAGAATGTAATCAGCTTCAAATTAGTGTGTATTTCTGATGTTATGCTTATTTTAGACTTCTTCTAAGTTTATCATGTTGATATATCATTTATCATGATTTAGTTCTATGATGTTTATGTCATGGGTCGACTTGGAGTCCCTCGGGGTTCCTTATCTCGTGTCTTGATTCGGGCCTGCGTTCAGTCATGACAAACTTGGTATTAGAACAATAGGTTTGAAGTGTCCAAGGGTGTCTGAAAGTTGCATTAAGTAGAGTCATTTTCATAGGTGTGAAACGCGCCACACTTATGGTGAAGAGGCTACGAGACGTTTAGGAAATGTTCCCTTCTTTCATGATTTATGTCATATGATGAAATGTCCTCCTATCATTCTAACTCGTGTTATTTGCAATTGAAGAATCATGGCTCCCTGCAGAGTTAATGGTATGAGGAATGGAAATGGAAACAACCATGAGGATGGCAACAGAGATGGGCACCAACAAGCCCCACCAGTCCAGGAGCACCATGCACCGGAGCCAGTTGCCCATGCTGAATTCCGGGCAGCTATTTAGATGCTCGTGCAAGCCTTGACTGCTAAGGTCAATCAGTAGAAAGTGGCGCATACTCCACAAAACGAAAATGCAGCAACTACTTGAGTCAGAGATTTCTTAAGAATGACCCTGCCAGAGTTCCTTAGGTCAAAAGTAGGTGAGGACCTGCATGAGTTCATTGATGAGATTGTGAAGATCACCCATGTCATGGGGGTGAATGGAGTTGACTGTGCGGAGTTGGCCTCATATTAGTTAAAAGGGATTGCACACATCTGGTTCAAGCAGTGGAAAGATAGTAGGGCCACCGAAGTAGGCCCTGATACTTGGGAGGAGTTCCATGTTGCGTTCCTAGATCGGTTCTTCCCTCGTGAGATGAGGGAGTTGAAGGTAGCCGAGTTCGTGAATCTCAAGTATGGGGAACCTTGAGTTCACTCGCCTATCAAAATATGCCCCAGAGTTAGTGGTTTATTAGAGAGCATGGGTGAGCAGTTTCATCCATGGCGTGGGGGGCTACTTGGACAAGGATTGCAGGACCGCTATGCTCCATCAAGATATGGATTTCCCTTAGAAAGTCTTATACGCCCAGCAAATGGAGGTGGCACATATGAGGGAGAGAGAGGCCAAGAGGGCTAGAACTGATAACTATAGATTATCTCAGCCGAGGTCAAGTGGTGGGCACCGACAACAGACCCACTAGAGATCTTCAGCCCCAACGTCTTCAACGTTGAGGGTACCATCCAGACCTAAGCACGAACAGAGGGGTGAGCATCAGGCTCTAGGGGTCAGAGCAGCAGGCCCACAGATCCTAGCAACCCAACCTGCGACAGGTGTGGTCGGGGGCCACGGACCAGTGCTTGGCAGGTTCAGGTGCTTGTTTTGGGTGTGGGAAGCCCAGACATATGCTCAAGGATTGCGCAATCGTGAGATAGGGCCATGATGGGGGTTGAGGCCTAACTTCTAGTTCAGCAGATCCAGCAGCACGTCCCTCACAACAAGGTGCTTCAACTAGTTCAGCTGGCAGTCAGCGCCAGCATAGATTTTATGCCCTCACGTCCCGTTAGGAGCAAGACACTTCTCCCAATGTGGTTACTGGTATGTTATGAGTTCTTCACCTTGATGTTTGTGCTTTGTTAGATCCAGGGGCTACCTTGTCTTTTGTGACACCTTACGTGGCTAGTATGTTTGGAGTCAGTCCTGAAATCTTGTCAGAACCCTTCTTAGTCTCTACTCCAGTGGGGGATTCAGTCGTAGCTAGACAGGTGTATAGAGGTTTCTCGGTCACAGTCCTTCATAAAGTCACCTCAGAAAATCTAGTAGATTTATCCATGACCGATTTTGATGTTATCCTCGGAATGGATTGACAATTTGCATGTTATGCCTCAGTTAATTGTAGAACCCGAGTAGTAGAGTTCAGATTTCTGAGTGAGCCTGTCTTAGAGTGGAAGGGTAGTTTAGTTGTTCCTGTAGTTCGTTTCATTTCCTACCTTAAGGTCAGAAAGATGATTTCCGAAGGTTTTGTGTACCATCTATTTAGGGTTAAGGATGCGAAGTCCGAGACCCTGACTATTCAGTCAGTTCCAGTAGTATGCGAGTATCCAGAAGTGTTCCTGATGATTTACCGAATGTTCCTTCCTAGAGGGAAATCGATTTTGGTATTGACCTTTTTCCCGATACGCAGCCTATATCTATTCCCCCCTATAGAATGGCTCCAGCCGAGCTAAAAGAATTAAAGGAGCAGTTGAAGGATCTTTTGGATAAGGGTTTCATTCGACCGAGAAAGTCCCCATGGGGTGCACCAGTTTTCTTTGTCCGAAAGAAAGATGGTTCTCTTTGTATATGTATTAATTATCGGAAATTGAACAAGGTCAACATCAAGAACAGGTATCCTCTACCCAGGATTGATGATTTGTTCGACCAACCTTAGCGTGCCAAGTGTTTTTCGATGATAGATCTCTGATCCGGGTACCATTAGCTTAGAGTTTGGGAGAGAGACATCGTGAAAACAGCCTTTAGGACACGGTATGGTCATTATGATTTTGTAGTTATGTCTTTTGGACGAACGAATGCCCCTACAGCCTTTGTGGACTTGATAAACAGTATATTCAAGCCATATTTGGATATGTTCATGATTGTGTCCATTGATGACATCTTGATATACTCGCGGAATGAGGAGGAGCATGTCGCTCATATGAGAGTGGTACTACATACTCTCAAGGACCACCAATTATATGCCAAATTCAGCAAGTGAGAGTTTTGGTTGAAATCGGTAGCATTTTTGGACCATGTGGTATCAAGTGAGGGCATAAAGGTGGACTCTTAGAAAATAGAAGCGGTGAAGAATTGGCCTAGACCGGTGAATCCTTCAGATATCCGGAGCTTTTTGGGTTTAGCCGGGTAGTCTCAGAGATTTGTGGAAGGTATCTCATCTATTGCAGCACCTTTGACCAAATTGACCCAAAAGAAGGTGAAATTCCAACGGTCAGAGGCTTGTGAGAAGAGCTTCCAAAAGTTGAAGAATCGACTCACCTCAGCATCGGTGTTAACCTTACTCGAGGGTACTGATGGGTTAGTGGTATATTATGACTCTTCAAGGATCAGACTTGGGTGTGTATTGATGCAACATGGGAAAGTTATAGCTTATTCTTCAAGACAGCTGAAGGTGCATTGAAAAAAAAACTACCTGACCCATGACCTTGAATTGGCCGATGGTATTCTCCTTAAATATACGGAGACACTATTTTTATGGGGTCAATGTGGATGTCTTTACGGACCATTAGAGTTTACAATATGTGTTTACCTAGAAGGATCTCAATCTTCAGCAAAGGAGGTGGTTGGAGCTACTTAAGGATTATGACATGAGTGTCCTTTACCATCCGGGAAAGGCTAATGTAGTAGCAGACGCACTTAGTAGACTCTCTATAGAGAGTGTGTCCCATGTGGATGAGGGAAGAAAGGAGCTGGTGAAGGATGTGCATCAATTTGCAAGGTTGGGAGTTTGGTTGGTTGATTTGACCGATAGCAGGGTTATTGTTCAGAACAGATCAGAATCGTCCTTGGTGACTGATGTAAAAGCTAGGCAAGACGAAGACCCTATTTTGGTAAAGTTTAAGAAAACTGTTCAAAATCAGAAGGTAGAGGTCTTCTCCAAAGGGGGAAATGGTGTGCTTCAATACAAGGGTCACTTATGTGTTCCTGATGTTGATGATTTGCGAAATCGGATGTTGCATGAGGCTTGATCTTGGGCAGATTTATATGCCCAAGTGATACTCAAACTTATCATTTTCGCCTTGTTTATTGTGCAATGTGTATACATTTTCATGTAATTGGTAATAAAATGTGAATTTATACTAACCAACATGATTAGCATTGTTTTGTAGGTAAAACATGATTTTGAGGAGCTAAAATGCATGTTGGAACAATATCGGAGTTGGACATGGATGCGAGCACGGAAAAGACATTGGAATGCACAATGTAAAGGGGCTTCGCGATGGAGCCGTGCCACGCTACCATCGCGGAGGCACACTGCATGGAGGATGAATTAATTTGGCAATTTCCAGTGAAGCCTCGCGACAGCTCCGTGGCACGGAGGCAAGCCTCCGCGTTGCATGCCGTGCCACATTGAGGCTATATTCCTGGACCCTGGATTTCCAGTGAGGGTCCGCGTCCACGCCGTGTCACGGAGGCAGTGCTCCGCGTTGGCCTCCGTGACACGTTGCTTGTTATTCCGGGAAAAATTCCCACTAGTATAAATAGAACACTTAGGTTTATTTTTAATTAATTCAGACTTGGTGGAGCAAGGACGTGGGTTACAGGCAGTTGAGGGACGAAAAAGCTCAGGGTTTTTCTCTCTTTCTTTCTTCTTTCAATCAATTGTTTGTATGATTAACACTTGTTTTAGGATGATTAATCCGCAAATGAGTGGCTAATTCCCTTCCTTGCTGAGGTTATGAACATTTGTGATGAATTTTGATTATTAATTATATGGTTTTTCATCTTCTTCTTCCATGTTGTTCTATTAATTCTTGTTTCTACTGCATTGGTGTGTGGCCGACATTAATGTACATCTAAAAAGTCCGATTTCACTCGAGAGAGCACGAAATTGGAAAGTTGTGAATTAATAGGGTATTGTTCTTAACTTGATTTGGGAAAATTGGGTTTTGATGTGCTTTCTTGATAGAAATATACTTGAAAGCCATATTAGTCAATTTAGGAACCGGAATTGTATTGCTAGGTCATGAATTGCATTTGATCACAGAAATGTAGACGGATGGTTTATGATTCTTAAGTGAGATTAAATACGAGAGTTTTAATCTCTTGGCTAATGTTCTTGGCTAGCAACTGGAAGAGAAAGATTTACCAATTTATGATTATAATCAAGTTCATTATATGTTCTTAACCTTGGCATGCTCATATCCATAGTTTAAATTCAAAGTAGATAATTGCTAGTGGTTTTAGTATATAATTTATAAAACAAACTTTACAATTGTTAGTTACGTTGTTGTCAGCATATTTAGAAGTAAGATAGAATATAGTATACTTGAGCAATTTTACTTATCCAGAGTCTCCTTGGTTCGATACTTGGCTTACTTAGCCACTTTATTACTTGTTTAACCACGTGCACTTGCATGTCGGTTTTAAACCCATATAGCAAACAGCCGGACAAGTTTTTGGCGCCGTTGCCGGGGAGACTTGGCAATTGGTGAAGTTGTTTTAAGTGTCAATTCACTATTTTTTTCTTAAGTGCTGACAACTTAGTCTTAGTGTTTGTTTTAATTCTTCTTCATTTTAATTTTTTTTCTTTCTTCGGATACCCTGATTGACATGATATCGTGGAATACAAATGGTTTAAATGGTGGATACTCATATTTTAGCGAATCTTGTCTGAATTGCGGAGGACACCACTTGTGGCAACAATGTAACACGTGTAATATATGTGGTGGTCAAGATGGCCATTGGGATGGCTGTCCGAATGCATATTCCCCTCCCCCAAGCCCCTGCTATGATCCTTCTGTTGTTTTTTCTGAATATAGGCATGCTGAAAATGAGGACTTGGGACGCCAAGCTCGAATAGAAGACATACTAAAACAACTCTTGGAGCAATCAGAAGCAATGAAGGAGGCTATGGCAGTATTGAGAATTCAGCAAGAAGAGAATGCAGAGGCTCTAGTAAGGATGAGCATCAAATTCACGGAGATGATCGCTGAAGTTGAAGCTTGTGATAAATTGCAGGTAACAACTTTAGCTGATATTCAAGAGGAACTACAAGAGGAAGACAAGGGTGAATTTTTGGATGAAGCACAACAAGTAAAATCTCTTGAGTGTCCCCGTGACGGGCTCACACTTATAGAAAATCCATTCCTGGAAGAAGAGATAGAGTATCCCCCATTTGACATTAATGGAGAGATAGATGTCGATGCTGAGAAGGTGTTTACAAGTAAGGAGGTCAAGCACAATGCATTTTCAGAGTTGAGGTTTATTGGACCACACTCGAAGCATTTTTCGACATTAAGTTTGGCTGAAAACATAGAAATGGTGTCTTCCAAGCTTATAGAGAAATGTCTAGAGGAGGACCAAGCCCCGTATATTTTGAAATTTGCTAACTCAGAGAGACATAATGACTTCGCTTACTTAAGGGCCAGTAGGTTCAAAAGAAAACATCTACTGCTTGGTCCTTACAATTTTTCACCACCACCCCTGGAGCATAAGAGGAAATTAGAGAAGAAATTAGGGGTGAGATTCATATCCTCAAGGTGGAGGAAAAAGCGGTGAAACTGGATACGTCGAGCCGCGAAGGTAAACCAGGCGCTGCACGGGAGGCAACCCGTGAAAAATATTTTTTTCTTTTGTTTAGTAAAGTGTAAATAGTTTTTATTTTAATTTTTCTTTTTCTTGAGTTAGTACAAATTTTTCGTTTTAGTTAATATTTTTCATTTTAGTTAGGGAAATCTATTAATCTAACCAATTTTGTTTAGTAAGGTGATTTTCAGATCAACCGGAGAAAAATGTGCATGGAATCGGGAAGGTAAAGGCAAGGTATGAAAAATGAATAAAATGAAGAGACAGAGCACTGGGGCGATGGCTCCGTGTCACGGAGGAAGGGCTCCGTGTTACCCTCCGTGACACGTTGAGGTTAAATCTGGATTTTTTAAAAAATTCCAGTGAGCCATCGCGTTAGCTCCGTGTCACGGAGGAGGGGCTCCGCGTTACCCTCCGTGACACGTTGCCCTATATTTTGTGACGGGTCACACCGGGTTACCGGGTAACCCGCGTGTTTCCCTTCATTTTTAACCCCGATTTTAGTCCCTTTTCCCCCATTTCCTCTCTTCTCTGCGACCAAACACCCGAATCCCCCTCTCCCAACCAACGTGCCACGGTAGTAAGCAACCAAATTGTCGAGTTTCTTCGATCATTCAACTTAAAGGTATGTTTTCCTCTACTCTCTCAAGTTTTTGTCGATTTTAGTCGAATTTGAGCATGGGAGGTGAGATAAATCACCCTAATTAGCAATTTAGCATGAAATTGAATTATTCTTTGATTGATAAACGTTCGGAATGTGGTAATTAGCATTTGAACTTGTCGATTGCGTGAATGATTCGAATTTGATTGTAAAATTGAATTCTAGGGCTGGGGTTGTTGAAATCGAATTGGGTAACTTGATAAATTGGTGAATTATATGCCGGGGTGTGTTTGTGAATTGAGATAGTCGTTGTAATTATTGTTTGAAGGTAATAGACGACGATTTCTCGGGTTTTGGGAAAATGTAAAAATTGTTCAAATTGGTTTGGTTATTTGGATTAGTTTGTATATAGAATTTTTGTCGTTGTTTTTGTTTGTTGTCTTCGTTGCTAAGTGCGAAGGTTGAATTGCTAGCGATGGTAGGATTGGGATTAGCTGTATGAAGTCTGAGTAGTACGCTAAAAGTTATACTGTCGAAAATTTTTTGTGAACGCACTAAGCATAAATTGTATAGTAGTTTGTGTTTGGGTTGTAAATAAAGTAATCCTTGCCGTAGTATCATAAAAGTAGCTAAGGACTAAGTGTGGGGTAAACTTAGTTTAACCCGACCTTAGCCGAAGCTATTATGCATTTAGCTTGACATGGTGCTTGTTTATTTGTATTGACAGGTACAATGGCAAGTGAGCAGGATAAGGGTAAAGGTGCATCTACTTCAGGCACCGGGAGAAAACGCATGAGATTGGGCACAGCAGTCCCAGCTGCACCAGCTGTTCCGCGTGGCCAACGCCGCCAGTACGGAACGAGGTGGGTGACCGATGAAGGGAAGAAGTGGTACGCTAAACATAAGGAGAATAAGTACTTCCCTGAGGAGCATATTGCACGGGAACCACTAGCACAGGAGTTCCCCCGTATTGTGCAGAGAATCGAGGCAGCTGGGCTCAGCTTCATATTTCAGGAGCCCAAGGAGTGCAACCTACATTTAGTCCGGGAGTTCTATGCAAATTGGAACCCGGCCATCAGAAGCCACACAATAAAAATCAGAGGGCAGATTGTCACTCTGGAACCCCAGAAATTAAATGCCATCATTGGAGCACGGGACACAGACGCCCACGTTCTCCGCCAGCTGAACATCACCCCACCATACGCTGATATCAGACGCACTTTGTGTGGGGCTCGATCCATAGCCAGATGGAGCAGACATAAGGAGAGGGGTTACCACCAGACTCTACCGTATTCTCAAATGAACAGAGAGGCAAGAATTTGGCTGAAAATAGTTTGTTCGTGCCTGATTCCGGGAGTGCACATGACGGATGTGACCCGGGACCGTGTGTGCCTGGTGTATGCCCTGATGAAAGGGCTAGAGATTAATGTTGGGGCGGTCATCATATCCGCCATGAAGAGAGCCCGACTACACCAGGGCCACAGGTATGGGTTCGGCGGACTCATCACCACCTTTCTCCGGGGCCTCGACGTCGAGGAAGAGGCTTTGGACTACATCCCGCAGTTGGAGCGGAGGGCCCTTGATGTGACCAAAACCAAGGCCCCCGACACCACACACGGGCCAGTGCTGACACTGGGCGAGCGACATGCTCGTGACGATCAGTACATGGCACGGATGTTTGGTATGCAAATGCTTCAGCTCTGGATTGGTGGGAGACCAGCCGCGGAGGATGAGTTATGGCAGCTGGAGCTGGATTACCCATTTGGCGAGAACGCCAGAGCTTTATGCCGAGTGGGGCCGGCCTTCGTTGAGCCCACTGACGATGATGTCCCCACGGACGAGGAGACACGTCGGGAGGACTCTGATGTGGAGTCCGATGACGACGATGGAGGTGACTCGGACATGGGCGATGAGGCAGCAGCACCGGATGAAGAAGTTGAATATTTCGACTGATCAGGGAGTTCCACCACCCGAAATTTTTGTGATTTTTAATTTTTGTGAACACTGGGGACAGTGTTCGATTTAAGTGTGGGGTGGGGAGTAGCTAGGTGCTGGGGCTGGGCTGATTTGCTGTATGTTCTTCCTTTGTTTTGTATGTATGTTTATGTTTCCCTGTGGTTGTGAGTGCAAACTGATTTGTATTTGTATCTGTACATATTTTTGTGGTAATTGATGTGTGTTGTGAAAGGTTGTGGTTGCCAGTGTAAATATTTTGTAAATTTTGTAAATATTTTTTTTTCTATCGAAATGATCGATATTTTTAAAATTTTTGCGAAAATATTTTGTACATATTAAAATATTTTGTAAATATTTTTCCATCGAAATGATCGATGTTTTGCAAAAATTTTTCAATTTTCATTTTTGGGTTTCTCGGAGTTTGTTTTCGGTTCTTTTACCGAGAATAGTCCCATTGAACCGATGTCATAGTTAGTGACCGTTCCCTATGATGGATGGATGAATACCGTCTTAAGGGAAATTTAGTCGGTAGGAGTAGTGATTTCAATTAGTTTTCATTTTTTTTCTTTGGTGGATTGCATCACGGAACCTGTAGTTACTATATGGTTGTGAAATTTTGGTTGCGTGTTGTAACTGATATTCAAAATGTAAAAGTGATTCGTTTGAGAGCATGAAATTTTGTAAATATGTTGAGTTACCTTGGCTGTAGAATTCGATTCGGTATGATTGAGGCTTAATTTTGAATTCATGTAGTTGGCTAATTAAAGAGTCTGTGAATTCATCCTGAATCGAGCATGTGCATAAAGTGTGAAGTGAGGTGTTGTTATTCCATGCTATTGTGAAGTGTCTAGAACTTGCCTGGTGTGTGTACAAAACGAAATGAAGGAGGTGTAGTGTTAGAAAGGATGTAGGCATTTCTTTGTTTTAACCGAGAGTTTCTATATTTTTTTCTTGTCGTACTCTCATTTTTATGTGACTGTATACCCTAGTCAGCCCGTTGAGCCTTTAGCCGATTCTTTCTTTCTTTTGTCCAAAATTGTATAAACTAAGCTTTATTCCTTCTTTTCATGAGCCGTAAAGTCTATACAAAACTCTTAAGCGCTTAAGAAGAACAGAAAAATTTTCCCAAAGTGTCAAAGAGTGAGAATAGTGGAAAGAAAAAGAAAAGCAGAGTGAGGAAAGAAAAGAAAAGGTTGAAGAGGCACTTGTTATAATGAAATGATAATGAAGGTGCATGAAAAACCTTTGTGTCATGTCAAGTGTGTTTGGTGAAATGGGCCATACGAAAGTAAACCCGCATGAATGGGATGATGAAAAAAGAAAAGAGAGAAACAATGTTCATGAGTTTAGGGGAATGTGTTGAAAAGGCGCTTAAGGATGCTAGTGACTATTATTGGCTAATCCAATATATACTAGTTCCATAGCTTCCATTACAACCCATTAAAGTCCTACGTGATCTTACATTGCATTTCTTTATATTAGTGGAGTAATACACTAAGGGCAAGCCTATGGGTCGTGAAATGATGCATGTGAATTCTTTTGGGAAAGAGAGTGAAATTAATTTCTACATGCCCCTACTTGAATGTTTGTGTGTTGCATGAACATAAAGGGGAAGAGTCTCTTGAGTTGTGAGGGCACATGCTTGATGAAAGATTGATCTCCGTGTCGGATATATTGATTAGCTGATTTGCATGAGTTTGCCGATATCGAGGGTCGATTCATAAAGCCTAGGAAGTCTTGATGTATTAAAGGTCATTGCATTGTTAAGACCATGCATGTTTTCTTGATGATTTGCAAAAATTGAATAATCGGTATGACCGTAGCATAAATTGTCGCACCATAGTGGCAAAGGTTGGGATGTAATTTGCATGAGTTGTGTATGTGTTGTTCGAGGACGAACAAGGATTTAAGTGTGGGGTAAGTGATCTTGGGCAGATTTATATGCCCAAGTGATACTCAAACTTATCATTTTCGCCTTGTTTATTGTGCAATGTGTATACATTTTCATGTAATTGGTAATAAAATGTGAATTTGTACTAACCAACATGATTAGCATTGTTTTGTAGGTAAAACATGATTTTGAGAAGCTAAAATGCATGTTGGAACAATATCGGAGTTGGACTTGGATGCGAGCACGGAAAAGACATTGGAATGCACAATGTAAAGGGGCTCCCCGATGGAGCCGTGCCACGCTACCATCGCGGAGGCACACTGCATGGGGGATGAATTAATTTGGCAATTTCCAATGAAGCCTCGCGACAGCTCAGTGGCACGGAGGCAAGCCTCCGCGTTGCATGCCGTGCCACGTTGAGGCTATATTCCCGGACCCTGGATTTCCAGTGAGGGTCCGCGTCCACACCGTGTCACGGAGGCAGTGCTCCGCGTTGGCCTCCGTGACACGTTGCTTGTTATTCCGGGAAAAATTCCCACTAGTATAAACAGAACACTTAGGTTTATTTTTAATTAATTCAGACTTGGTGGAGCAAGGACGTGGGTTACAGGCAGTTGAGGGACGAAAAAGCTCAGGGTTTTTCTCTCTTTCTTTCTTCTTTCAATCAATTGTTTGTATGATTAACACTTGTTTTAGGATGATTAATCCGCAAATGAGTGGCTAATTCCCTTCCTTGCTGAGGTTATGAACATTTGTGATGAAATTTGATTATTAATTATATGGTTTTTCATCTTCTTCTTCCATGTTGTTCTATTAATTCTTGTTTCTACTGCATTGGTGTGTGGCCGACATTAATGTACATCTAAAAAGTCCGATTTCACTCGAGAGAGCACGAAATTGGAAAGTTGTGAATTAATAGGGTATTGTTCTTAACTTGATTTGGGAAAATTGGGTTTTGATGTGCTTTGCTGATAGAAATATACTTGAAAGCCATATTAGTCAATTTAGGAACCGGAATTGTATTGCTAGGTCATGAATTGCATTTGATCACAGAAATGTAGACGGATGGTTTGTGATTCTTAAGTGAGATTAAATACGAGAGTTTTAATCTCTTGGCTAATGTTCTTGGCTAGCAACTGGAAGAGAAAGATTTACCAATTTATGATTATAATCAAGTTCATTATATGTTCTTAACCTTGGCATGCTCATATCCATAGTTTAAATTCAAAGTAGATAATTTCTAGTGGTTTTAGTATATAATTTATAAAACAAACTTTACAATTGTTAGTTACGTTGTTGTCAGCATATTTAGAAGTAAGATAGAATATAGTATACTTGAGCAATTTTACTTATCCAGAGTCTCCTTGGTTCGATACTTGGCTTACTTAGCCACTTTATTACTTGTTTGACCACGTGCACTTGCGTGTCGGTTTTAAACCCATATATCAAACAGTCGAACAAGGCTCACGGTTCTAGATATTCAACCCATCCAGGTTCCACCAAGATGTATCGTGACTTACGGGAAGGCTATTGGTGGAATGGCATGAAGAAGGACATCACAAAATTTGTGGCTAAGTGTCCAAACTGTCAGCAAGTGAAGGTCGAGCATCAGAGACCGGGAGGTGTGCTTCAGGATATCAATATTCCTACTTGGAAGTGGGAAGAAATAAATATGGACTCATCATAGGGTTGTCTCACACTCATCAACAATATGACTCCATTTGGGTTGTTGTAGATAGGTTGACCAAAGCCGCTCATTTTCTACCTGTCAAAACTATGGATTCACCAAAGGAATATGCCAAACTATACATCCGGGAGCTAATTCAGTTACATGGAGTGCCTTTATCCATCATATCAAATAGACGTACCCAATTTACCTCTAATTTTTAGAGGTCATTTCAAAAAGGACAAGGTACTCAAGTTAAGCTCAGCATAACATTTCACCCGCAAATGGATAGTCAAGCGGAGTAGATAATTCAACCTCTCGAGGATATGTTGAGAGCATGCGTGACTGACTTCAAGGGTATTTGGGATGATCATTTTCCTATTATCGAGTTTGCATACAATAACAACTACCATTCCAGTATTCAGATGGCTCCATTTGAGGTTCTCTATGGGCGGAGTTGTAGATCGCCTATTGGTTGGTTCGATGTTGGTGAAGCGATGATGATAGGAACAGATTCAGTCCATGAGGCCGTGGAGAAGGTTCAACTCATATGGGATAGGTTGAAAACAGCTCAATGTCGCCAAAAGTCCTATGCGATGTGAGAAGGAGAGGATTAGAATTTGAGGTGGATAATTGGTGTTTCTGAAGGGGTCTCCCATGAAGGGAGTGATGCGGTTTGGAGAGAAAGGAAAACTCATTCCTCGTTATCTTGGCCCCTATCAGATTGTGAAACAAGTTGTCAAGGTGGAATATGAATTGGAGTTGCCTTCAGAATTAGCTTCCATGCATCCGGTTTTCCATGTATCACTCTTAAAATAGTGTTTGGGTGATACAGATCTAGTTGTTCCGATGGACAGTGTTGGTGTGAAAGATAGCCTTAGTTTTTAGGAGGTTCCAATGGAAATACTGGATCATCAAGTTCCAAGGCTAAGGAACAAGGAAGTAGCTTCAATTAAAGTTTTGTGGAGGAATCCACATATTGAAAGAGCTATGTGGGAAGCCAAAGCAGACATGATGGCTAGATACCCACACTTATTCTCTACCGGCTCAGTTCAAGCTTTAGGTATTAGTTTTTTCCCTAAAACTTTATTTAGTTTTCAAGTTCAGTTCATGTGCCCAAGTTTCTTTTATGTATATGGATGTATGTATGTTTCGTGAATTCAGTTCAGCTATGTCGTTTAAATTGGAGTTAGTCATTCTGTCAGTATATAATGATTGTATTCCTATGCTTTTCTATATGATTTTCAACATTCGAAGACGAATCTTCCTAAGGGGGAGATATTGTTACACCCTGGAAGCCCAAAGATCAGACCCGAGAGTGAAACGGAGAAAAATTGGAAATATGGCATCAGGTCACAGAACGAGTCATTCTGTGACCCGTAGGATAGACCACGAGTCGTGAGGTGATTTGTGGTGAGGCTCATGGTGTGAGTTGGAACTTTGGGATTTAAGATCCCCACGGATGTGACCACGAATCATGGTCAGACCCCACGACTCATTGAGTCAGTCATGGGCAATGTTTTTGAGAAGGTGAAGAAGAATGGTAGTGTACCCTACAGAAGGTCCCCATGAGTCTTGGTCAGTCACCATGATTCGTGGAAAGGGTCATGAGCAGCATGATGGAATAAATAGAAATCTCAGACAGTGCATGTGACGAGTGGTCACTGGTAACGAATCCTAAGGTCCCCGTGATGAGCCCTAGACGAACCCTCAGGTAGTGTACTTGACGATTGATTCCACGAGTCATTTCCTGGAGTGACGAGTCATCCAGTCCCTCATGAGGACTGGCAGTCAGTTATTTCCTGCAAATTTAGTAAGGTCTTTTCTATAATTCCTATGATCCTAAGGCCTAAAATACGTCGTTTTAAGTTATAAATGATGATTTTTAAGAGGGTTAAGTTTATTTTAGGCCATTCTTACTCATGCATGGAATGTTAAAGAGTTAGAGAGGTGATCAAGCTTATTCTCCTTCAAGTTCTCTTCAATTCCTCTTAGGCAATCAGAGAAGTGTAAGAATCAACTATAATTAGGTAAGTAGGGTTATGAATGGTGAATCCGTTCACACCCATGCCCAATCTCTCTCTAAATCATGGCAGTTCCTATGTTGATTCTATGGGGTTTTAACCCAATGCATGAAATTCCTAATTCTCCACATGGGTATGATTTAAATGTATTTCTACTATTGAAGTGTGATTCATGGGAAAGTTTTCGTTGTTTTCAATTAAAATTATGTTTCAACCTTTATAAATTTAAAATTCCCATCTATGAGAAATTCGTTAAAGTTGAGATTTATGATAAACAAGTATAATGAGATATTGTTGATGAAAAGCATGTTTTCAAGTTACCCATGTTCATAATCATGTTTTCAAGTGAATTGAGTATTTTCAAGCATGTTGAAGTATTGGGCAATGCCCACATGTTCAAGTATGATTTATGATTCCTCCGAATTGAGCTTACCAAATGGTTTTGGAGCGATGAATCCCAATTATTTTTTAGCTTGTGATATGGTTTGAGCTAATGCTTCTCATATATATTATTTCAGATTTTGAGATGTATTTGATTATTGAGCTTCATCAATAGACGATGGTGAGCTTCGTTGAAAATCAATCGAGAGCATATGGATGTTTTTGGGAGTAGTGTCTAGCACCGAGTAGGCTAAGGGTCGACTACCTTATGCCTCAAAACTACGTGCCAACGTAGGTTTATACATATCTTATATAATTTGGGACCTCCTATGTGAGCTATCCCCTGCCCTAACTAGGCCACGAACTTGATATCGATATTATGGTATCGTCCTTTGCCCTGGCAAGGCTTTGGACGGCTGTATCCACTTGAGTGTGATAGTTGGGACCATGCAAGCTCTATCATGTTATGTCAGTTAAAAGACGAGTCTCCCATTGTTCCTCATGATTTCAATTATGCATGTTTATCACTCATGTTGTGTATATCTATATATGTTATAAAGCAGGTTTGACCCAATGTTCAGCTTTATTTATGAGTATCAGATTTCATCTTTGGGTCAATCGATTCAATTATGATGTTATTTATGTTGAGATCATGTTTTTAGAAAGATAGCATGCAAACCCTACTCTCAGATTCTTATTTTGCTTATGTCTTACATTATGCATGTTTTAAATGATTTTACTTATTTAACAGGTTTTAGTTACCTTGCACACTTGGTACATTCCACGTATTGACTGCATACTCTATGTTGTATCATTTTATGATACAAGCCCCGGTACTCAGGCTCAGCCTCGTCCTTAGCCAACCTTTTAGAGTTAGTATCCCACAACTGTTGGTAAGTCTTCATCTCCCCAGGACCAGGCTCTATCAATTTTCTTTATGTATTCAGTTTCAGACTTAAAGAGTTAGTTGGGGGTCTTGTCCCATCAACCCATCAGTATTAGAGGCTTTTCAGACATAGAATGTAATCAGCTTTAGATTCGTGTGTATTTATGATGTTACGCTTATTTCATACTTCTGCTAAGTTTATCATGTTAATCTATCATTTCTCATGATTTAGTTAGATGTATGTTCATGTCATGGGTCAACATGAAGTCCCTCGGGGTTCTTTGTCCCGTATCTCGGTCTGGGCTTGCGTTTGGGCCGTGACAACATGTTGGTCGGGCAAGATGGAAAATAATGCTAAAATCCAGTGATCAGGATGAATGAAGGGACGAGTCATGGTATCACTTCACGACTCATCGAGTGAGCCATTATCAGTATGGTTTATGAAGGAGAATGGAATTCCAATGGTGGAAACAGGTCAAGGGACAGCCTGTCAGGCCACCTCACGATTTTTCCAGTCCTTCATTGGGACTGGTAATGTCATTTTTCCTGTGAAGTCATTAAGGGCATTTTTGTAATTTATAAGATCCCAAGTCCTAAACTACATCGTTTTAAGCCCTAAAAGAAGTGTATTAAGGGGTTTAATAATATTTTAAGTCAATCCCCTACCATGCATGCAAGATTAAGATTTCTCCTTTGAAGATCAGGCTTAAATCCTCCAAATTCTTCTCCAAATCTCTTGGGCTTCCAAGGACAAGTGTAGATTCAGTTTACCTAGGTATGTAGGGATATGAATAAGAGTTCCTTTTATTCTCGTGCTCAAAATTCTCCTCAATTCCATGGATTCAAGTTCTAAATCAAGTTCATGATCTTATAGGGTTTTAGCCCAATCTTATGAAATTCTCTATGATTTATTTATAGGTCAATTCCCTTCATGTTTCGAAGTATGTTTTAAGATTCCTTGGAAGATTTTATACCTATTTTCTTATAAATTCATGATCTCAAGGTTTAGAAAATTATGCCCAATTGTGCAAGTTTCATGAAAAGTCAAGTTTATGATTTATGATTTCAAGTGTGATGAGATGTCTAGCATGATAGGATGTTTACAAATTACCCATGTATGAATTTATGATTTTTACTTAAGAAGTCTATATCAAGTATGTATGATTTTAAGATTTGGGCAAGTCCACACAAGTTAAGCATGTTTTCATGATTTAGCCAAGGCTAATAAGTTCAGCTTATGATATATTTCGGAGTCAAGACTCCCCAATGTTCAGCTTCAAGCTATGTTTTGAGAATACTATTATATGGGTATTATACATATTTTGGGAGTAGTGTTTGGCACTGAGTAGGCTAGGGGCTCAAAGGTTTTCCGGACTCATAAACTACAGACCAACGTAGGTATACATCTTGGGAGCTCTCAAGAGAGCATTTCCCCTCCCAAGGGCACAGCATAATATCACACCTTACTTATTCTTTCCCCTAGCAAGGCTTAAGATGGCCCTCCTCTACATGGTCAATATGTGGGATCATCATGAGCTCATATATAGTGGTTGTTAGTTAAGACGAGTCTCCCATTATTACTCATGATTTCAGTTATGCATGTTTATGACTTATGATATTATGTTTTCAGCAGGTTGGACCCAATGATCAGTTTGTAAACTTTTAATAATGATTTCAATTAATGAAAGCCATATGATTCCATTTTCAGCTATGGGTCATTCAATTTAGATATGAGATTCATCTTACGATTATACATGTTTCTAGACATCAACATATAGTCCCTACTCTCATGCTCTTACTGTTTTTATTTATGTGCATGATTTTAGTTTATGCTTACTCATCATGTTTTACTTACCGTACATACTCAGTATATTCCAAGTATTGACTTCATACTCTTTGTTGTATTATTTAATAATACAGGTTTAGACGATCAGACTTAGTTCTTCTATTAGCCAATTCCCCCCCCCCCCCCCCCCCCGCCTAGTTCAGTTTCCACTATGGTGAGTCCTCATTCTTCGAGAACCTTCAGATTGTGGAGTTATGTTTCTTTCAGTTTCAGATTTAGTGAGCTAGTTGGGGATGTTTTTCCCATCAACTCTTCAATTATGTTAGAGGCTTTTTAGATAATATGTAGAATCT
This sequence comes from Datura wrightii, assembly GCA_035772735.1. Taxonomy (NCBI): domain Eukaryota; kingdom Viridiplantae; phylum Streptophyta; class Magnoliopsida; order Solanales; family Solanaceae; genus Datura; species Datura wrightii. Next base: position 38,371,012 of record JASDFA010000027.1, read on the forward strand.
CAGCTTGTTAGTGTTGACTCTCTATGGTTGATATGTATTCAGACTTTCGCTTATTCATGTTTTTAGTTATCAGCTTTCGCTTGAAGTATGTGCTTTAGTTATCATGTTCACGCCATGGGTCAACTTAAAGCCATTCGTGGTTCTAGGCTCCATGTCTCGATCCGGACCTCTGTTCGGGTTTCAACAAATATGGTATCAGAGCAAAGATTTGGAGTGTCCTAGGGTGTCTGAAAGCCGCATTGAGCAAAGATTTTTCCATGGGTGTGAAGCGCGCCACACTTATGGGGGAGAGACAACAAATTATTTTAGGAAATTTCTCTTCTTTCATTATCTATGTCGTGCGTAGAAGTATCTCTCTATCCTTTTGACTTGTGCTATACGCATTTGCAGAATCATGATTCCATGCCGAGTAAATGGTAGAAGAAATAGAAATGGAAATGGCCATGAAGATGGCAATGGAGATGGGCACCAACAAGCCCCACCAACACTAGTAGGTCCTTTGCCCGAGCAGGTCTCTTATGCCGCATTTAGAGAGGCTTTTCAGATGTTGGAACAGGCTTTGACTACTCAGGTCAACTAGCATACGGTGGCCTATTTCCCTCAGAATGGGAATACAATGGCGGCTCGAGTTCGGTACTTTCTTAGGATGAATCCACCTGAGTTTCTTGGGTCAAGAGTGGATTTGGGACCCGCATAAGTTTCTTGAGGAGGTATAGAAGATCACCCAAATTATAGGGTGATAGGATAAGAGAGCGTAGACTTAGCCTCCTACCAGTTGAAGGGGGTTGCTTATATTTTGTACCATCAGTAGAGGAACGGTGGAGTAGTGGGCGTAGTTCCCATGAGCAGAGATGAGTTCATGACTGCCTTCTTAGACAGATTCTTCCCAAGGGACTTGAGGGAGGAAAAGGCAGCGGAGTTCATCAACTTGAGGAAAAACAATATAATTGTCAAAGAGTACGCCTTGGAGTTCACCCGGCTGTCCAAGTATGCACTGGAGGTGGTTGCGGATCAGAGAGCCCGTATGAACAAATTTGTGTATGGAGTATCAGATTCACTGGTCAAGGAGTGTAGGAAAGCAATACTGAACAGTGACCTAGACTTCTCTTGGTTGGTTATATACATCAGTAGATAGAGGCAGATCAGATGACAGAAAGGGAGAGAGAGGCCAAGAGGGCCAGGACAGGTAGCTTTGGGTTTTCCCAATAGAGGTCCCGTGGCGGACATTATTAGCAATCCCACCAGAGACCATCAGCTCCAGTGTCTTCATCAACTAGTGTGTCATCCAGATCTAGGCTTGATCAAAGGAGAAGGACATCAGGCTCCAAAGGTTAGGGGAGCAGGTCAGGAGAGCCCAGCGTGCCAGTTTGCGGCAAGTATGGAAAAAGCACCCAGAGAGTGCCTAGTGGGGTCAGGTGCGTGTTTCGGGTGTGGATTCCACTCTGGATTTCCCTGTGAAATACGGTTTAACAAAGTATACAGCTTCTCGTAAGTCTTTTATAATGCTTGTCCCCCAGCTTCTGAGTCTAGCAAAATTTTTGTGTGGGGTTCCAAACCCTCTATGAAAGTATGCACCAACACATCATTAGACTGGTGATGGTGAGGAAAATCCCTTAGCAATGATTTGAACCTTTCCCAAGCTTGATACAGATTCTCCCCCTCTCTTTGTTTAAAACTTAGAATCTGACTTCAAAGTCTTGTTGTTTTCCCGGATGGAAAGAACCGTATCAAAAATTTTCTTGCAAGATCATCCCAAGTGGTGATAGAGTTAGGTGGCTCAACTTTCAACCACCTCTTTGCTTCTCCCAATAATGAAAATGGGAATAATGTAAGCCTTACCTAATCGGATGACACTGCAACAGGGATGTAAGTGTCACTTATCTCTACAAAGTTTTGGAGATGTTGTGGATCTTCGTGAGGGAGACCTGTGAATTGCCCGCTGGTGTGCAGCAATTGCACCATGTTCTGTTTCATCTCAAACCTCCCTCTTGGCTCAGGTTTGCGAATACTTGATGTAACATTGTTAGCATGTGGGATTTCCAATTCGCGAACCGGCCTAGCTGCCATTTCCTCGGGCACTAACACTGCCCTCACAAGTGGTGGATTCTGCTGTTGCTCTAGGATTGTCTGTCTGAGCAACTGTAGATTTCTCTCAAGAGCTTCCCTTCTTTGACGATGGAATTGTATTTCCGGCTCTAAATATGAATCCACTAACTCCTTCTCTCTTGCCAGTGTTCAACAGAATTCGATATCTACAAAAGACAGGCTAAGATCAAGTTGTCAGCACTTATATAGAATTTGTAAACTAACACTAAGAAAACAATTTTACCAATTGCCAGTCCCCAGCAACGGCGCCAAAAACTTGTTCGGGCTTCGGTGGCAACACGCAAGTGCACGTGGTCGAACAAGTAGTAAAATGGCTTAAGTAAGCCAAGTATCGATCCCACAGGGACTGAACTAAGGTAATAATTAACTTTAGTGTTAATGAACTCTAACTTTAAAAATGCAGACAACAATTTAAATAGGATGTTGAGAGTTTAGTTTCCCAATTTATACGAATCTAAGACAAAATTATAAAGTGAGTCTGAACTATAGTAATAAGCATGCTGAGGCTAAAAAGACCATGCAGGGAAGTAATTTATCGATACAATTCAGTAAATCTTTCCTTTGGTTGCTAGTCACGAATTATTGCCTATGGATTGAAACTTTTGTATCCTACCCAACTTAAGAATCATGAACCTTCAACCTACATTTCTGTGATAAAAGAATTTCATGTTCTAGCCATACAAAACCGATTCCTTAATTGACTAATACGACTTTCAGATATATTTATATTCTGAATGTAAATCAATTCTCAATTTTCCCAAACTAAGAAGAGATCATATCCTACCAATTCACAACTTTCCAATTTCTTTTCTTTTCAAAATAAAAATTGGATTTTTTAGATATACATTAACATTGGCCAAACATTAATGCAGTAAGAACAAGAATTGATAGAACAACCATTGAAGAAAAGATGAAAACTAAATTGATCAAAAATTACATTCCACTACAATTGTTCTTAACCTCAGCAAGAAGTGAATTTAGCCACTCATTTGTGAATTAAACATCATCAAATAAGTGTAATTCTTACAAACAATTGAGATAAGAGAGAAAGAGATAGAGAAGAACCCTAGAATTTTCGTCCCCTCAACTGCCTGTAACCCACGTTCTTGCTCAACTAAGTTAGAATAATCAAAAATAAACCTAAGTGTGCTATTTATACTAGTGGGAATTTTTTCCAGAATAACAAGCAACGTGGCACGGAGTGTATCGCGGAGCACTCCCTCCGTGCCACGGTGCAAACGCGGACCCTCACTGGAATCAAGCTCCTCAGCAATTTCTCCTTGGTGTGCTACGGCCTGCAACGCGGAGCCAGACCAATGTGCCACGGCGCAATCGCGAACCCTTACTGGAAGTTGCTGTTCCAGGTAAATACATGCAACGTGCGACAGCTTGTATCACGTGGCATTGCCTCAGTGTCACGGAGGCAGCACGGACCTTCACTGGAATTTTCCAAAATAGATCATCCGAAGCAGACTGCCTCCACGATGGCAGCATGACACGACTCCATCGCGGAGCCCTTATTTTTGCTGCTCTTTCTTGACCTTTTCCACTGCTCGCTTCCAAGTCCATTCCCGATTTTTACCAACATGTATCTTAGCTTCCTAAAATTACATTTTACCTGCAAAACAACACTAATCATGTTAGTTAGTATAAATTCACATTTTAACTACAAATCACATGAGAATGCACACATAATGATAGATAAACAAGACGAAATGAAGCATTTGAGCATCATTTGGGCATATAATTCTGCCCAAGATCAAGAAGCCCGGACACATGCTCAGAGACTTCCATTCACCCAGACAGGGCCATGGTAGAGGCCGTGACCTAGCTGCCAGTTCAGCAGCTCCACCAGCACACTCAGCTCAACAGGATGCATCAGTAGTGCAGGTGGTGGTCAGCATCAAAACAAAATTTATGCTCTCTTATCTTGTCAGGAGCAGGACGTCTCTCCAAATGTGGTCATTCATATGTTGCGAGTTTCATCTTGATGTGTATTTATTTTTACATCCAAGGGCTACTTTATCTTTTGTGAATCCTTATGTTGCCATTAGTTTTGGAGTCAGTCCCAAAATCCTATCAGAACCCTTCTCAATCTCTACTCCAGTCGATGACGCAGTTATATGATGTCGCCCAAGCACACACAAGCATATGTGGTCATCAAGTAATATAGGATTTTGAAGTCCAAATATCATATCCAATGGACTTGTCAATTTAATCGTATAAGGTTGTCATTTTAATTTCAATAATCTACAAAACAAGTAAAATTAAGATTGGTTTAAAAAAGTAAACTACTAAACCTTAAGATATAAAATTAACTAAAACAAATGCAAGTTTGATTGTATTTCGATAATGATAAAAGTCTACAGAAATGGCACTTGGTTGGTTTCAAGTTGAGTTTTCCAAACGTAATTAAACTGGCGTGATTCTTCCTATGGTTGTTAGTTGCAAGTTACTATCCCATTTCTTGCCACTATCCCTAGCATCTAATAACTACTTCATGATTCCTAACACCTATATTCCTATGGTCGTAGGAGAACAATGAAATGAAGGTTATGCCTACCTGTATTTCAACTAATCAGGGTTGAAGGGTGTACTCCTGTCCTCAACAACAACTTCTATCCTATCACCAATGGGTTCAAGGGTCTTTGAATTCCAATTCTTTATTTATTGTTAACCCTTTTGATTCCCTTTCCCATGTTCAATCAAAAACCAAACGGATTCCTTACAAGGTGATCAATATTATAAATAATAAATTAATACAAAAAAATACAAACAACCATAATCGAAGAATCAAAACCAACTTTAATTAGTCTTCCAAATAATCAACTATTCATCATGGCCACACCCTAGAATATGAGTATATCCACTCATAGACAAGTGAAAAACCAAATACTTACTCATCATCATACGAAAATATGAAGTAAAGAAGAGAAAAACTAGTTGTAGAGCTTTGTCTTCCTTCCAAACGGCTTACAAGCTTTCATAAATGAACTACGGAATGTAAAAATGAGTAAAAAATTCTCCAAAAAGTCCAAAAATGCTTAACAAATGACCTAAAGCCTCTATTTATAGATGAGCCTTCAAATGACACTTATACCCTTCAAGACTTGGCTTTAAAATCAGTATTTTCTGCGCCAAAATGACCCTGGTGCAATGCCCCACCTATCTCGCCACAGACTTAGTCAAATTTTCAACAATTTCAGCTCCGGATAGGCCCTGGCGCGACGCCCCCTCTATCTTGTCAAGGTGTTCGTCAAATTTCTCTAAGTCTGGGCACCTCTGGCATGGGGTGCCACTCATCTCGCCAAGTTTGTGAAGTGCAATTTCTCTTAAGTTTGAGAGCTGGTGCGCATAGCACCAGATTGAAGTTTTGTTCTCTATAGTTTGGGACTTGGTGTGGAGCGCCGGCCATAGCACCAAATCCTTCAGCTCCTCAAATCTTTATTTCTTGCATCATTTTGAGCCTATTTTGCTTCGTTTCCTACTCAAATCAACTGAAATCATTTGTTAGTGCATAAAAAGCATACACATGCATGAATTTTAAGCATAAATTAAGGATTATGAACTCAAAGCATGATCAAATATGGGTAAAAACATGGCAAATGGGCATAAAAATATGTCCAACATCACCACTCCACACTTAAACCATTATCCGTCCTCAAATAATCCTTAGAACACACCTAAACTCATGTTTCACCATCACACTTGAGACCTCTATCAACTCATACTCAACCAACTAGCATGGATCATTCATAGAGTGGTTTATCATATACAACAATTCTCACAAAGCACATAGAAAGATTTCACAATCAAGAACACACCACCTCTATAAATGACTCTTCTTTTCAACACAAAGGGCCAACATAATTAAGTGTGACCATATGCAACAAGTAGTACACTGAATTAGAACTCTTGTGCCCTCACTTTTAATGATGTTCCTCTCTCAAATTCATCAATGTAAAAACATAGAACACAATAACTAAGGCACACTATGCTCACAAATAATGTAATGCATATATGTACTCATACCATTGCATCTCACCTAATGGATTTCCTCCCATGTAGCACCTGATTTAATGCCATGGCACAACTATGGTCCCCGTCAATCCTTCATCTGAGTAGAATTGTGAGTATACCAAGGATATGCTAAACTTTCATGCAGCACTTACTTCTCCATTTACTGATAACAACCTCCAAGATCTCCCGTCGGCTTTGCTTTGAAGTCATCACAGTGAGGTGGCATTCGTGCTGTGCTAAACACTTCAAACATTGCCTCCTGACCATCTACTCTCATAGACATCTTGCCTGACTGAACATGTATGATAGCATCGGCGGTGGCTAACAATCCTCTCCACAAAATGAGGAGAACTTCTGCATTTTCCTCATAGTCCAAGATTATAAAGTCCACTGGTAAGATGAAAGGTCCTATCTTAATAAAAACATCTTCAATGATTCCCTTAGGACAGGCCAGAGATCGATCCGCAAGCTGTAATGTCATATCAGTAGGATGTGGTTCACCTAATCCTAGAGTTCTAAATAGGGATGCAGGCATCAAGTTGATGCTCACACCTAAATCATATAAAGCTAAACCAACTATCTTGCTTCCAATAGTGACAGGAATAGTGAAGCTCTTGGGTCCTTTAGCTTTTTAGGAATTTTGTTCTTGATTCGAGAACTGCACTCTTCCATAAGAGCCATAATTTCAAACTCTGTATGCCTCCTCCTATTGGCCACGATATCCATGAGATACTTGGTTTACTTCGGAACTTCCTGCAAAATCTCCACCAATGGATATTCACACGAACCTGCTTTAACAACTCAAGAAACTTACTACATGTTGTGTCCTCTGTCTTCTTCTTCAACCTTTGAGGAAATAGGGGAAGTGGTCTAACTATTACAATTTTCAGTTGTGGGTTACTAGATTCCCCTACCTCAGTCTTGGATCTCACAGTCTATTCCTTATCAACTTTTTCTTTTCTGGGGACAGCCTCACCCATCTCCTTACCACTGCGCAAGAAAATAGCATTTATATTTTCCTTGGGGTTCTTCTCGGTGTTACCCGGGAGTGCCCCCTATGGTCTATTGTTCTTCTGTAGGGCCAATTGCCCCATTTGACTTTCAAGCTCATGGATGGACTTCTGCATTTCATTGACCACTTACATCTGCTGCACCATTCATTGCTTCATTGTCTCCTCAAGAGAACTATTTTGTTGTTAGCCCTGTGGCCTTTGATAAATGTTTTGGGGCCTTTGGAAGTTTTGATTCCCTCCCCATAAGGGATTTGCTTCATTCCTGTACCCCTAATTATAGCTATTACCTGCAAAAACCTCCACCACGACCTTGTTGTCCCACAAAATATACAGACTCAAGATTAAGAGGACAACCTGAATAGGCATGGCTTTCTCCACACGCCTCACATGATGGTGGTGGGATTTGTACCTACTGTACCTGCTACACTTGGCCTCCTACTTGTGTGGTCACCAACTTACTAAGTGCATTCACCAACTGGGTAATGTCTGCCCTGATTGCCGCTACACCATCCACCTTAAGCTTTTCGGCACCATTGCTGCTACAAGTCCTCTACCTGAGTCTTGATAATCCTGACTCCCCACAAACATGAGGTTCAAAAAAGCCTCAAATTCATCATAACTTTTGGACAGAATTTGTCCCTGTGCGGTAGCATCAAGGAGTATCTTTGATTTGGGCTTCAGACCCTCAATGAAATTGTGTCCAGCTAAGGTTGCATGTGGTGTGGAGAATCCCTCAAGTAACCCTTGTAACATTCCCGTGCTTGAGCTAGCATTTCTCCATCTTTCTGAATAAATCCGGAGATCTTTCCCCTTAGTTCTTTAGTTCTTCTCTAATAGAAAAACCGGTTGATGAATTTATTGGAGAGGATCTCCCAAGTGGTGATGAATCCTGCAGGCTCATTCTGAAGACAGTCCTTGGCTTCTCTGATCAGTAAGAACAAAAACAAAGTTAACTTGACATTTTCATCTGACACATTATAGTAATGAAAATTTTCACTCAACTCTACTGTCACGCCCCGCCTTGGGGCATGACTGGCACCTGGTGCCCTACTAGGACCTGAACTGCTAGACTACTGAGCCTAAGCACTTTCTGGTGCCTGACTGGCTCTAACTCTAGATTCAAGAAAATGACGGGCTATATAACGGTTGTAAATACAGCCTCCAGCCGACTAGGCCTATAGCCACCTGTAAACAAACCACAGTTCACTCAACTCTACTGTCACGCCCCGCCTTGGGGCATGACTGGCACCTGGTGCCCTACTAGGACCTGAACTGCTAGACTACTGAGCCTAAGCACTTTCTGGTGCCTGACTGGCTCTAACTCTAGATTCAAGAAAATGACGGGCTATATAACGGTTGTAAATACAGCCTCCAGCCGACTAGGCCTATAGACGAGTCGATACAGCTATTAACCCTGGGGCGGTCATGAATGCTAGGTAATCCAACTCCAAAATAATACAGTCAGGTCTCAACTAGTAATGCTAACTGCGTATACCACATGCTGAAACTAGTGACAATAATGTGTATGTATATACTACATGCTGAAACTAATGATAGTGATATGTATGTACTTAATACTTGCTGAAACTGATAATGGTATATATACAATCTTCTGTCATACTGTGCTGAGTCTAATACTGAACAAGATATAGTTTTTCTGCTGGGAATCATGCTGTTTAACTGAGTTTCATAGTAACATGATTTACTACTTCTAACATGCTTTCTAAACTTCATTTTAGGCTACCATTCTATTTCTGAAATACCTTACAGGAACTTATATTGCTTTACTAAGTTTTGACTGAACACGATAATATCCTAACATACTTTACTAAATCACATACTGGGCATGCTGTACTGTTTTGTCACTCTACTAGAATTTGTATCGTGCTAGTAAGTTTCACGCTACACATGACATGATGTTGCTAATATCATACTAAAATGCATACTAAACATAATATGCGGTTTCTAAAACATTCTACTGGCACTTGAACTATTTTACTACACCAGAACTACTAACTTGCCAAAGAAACTAGCTCTACATACCTCTGTTTCTGATTTCCCGGCTAATCGTCGTAATTCGGTCAATATTCCGCTATTTCTCCCAATTTCATCCATATATATATCAATTAGTACTAAATACATTAATATTCTGAAAGAAAATATCACTTTTAATATATATATAGCCCAAACTTTGGCTTATCAAAAAACGGTCGAAAACTCGCTATTTCTCGAAAGTCCAGAAGGGAGAAATGCTTACTTTATGGCTATATTGACACTAATTTGGAGCAGTTCCACTTACCTTAGCTCGGTAGCACGATGGTTCGCCGACCGAATTTCACGAAACTAAACACGTAGGAATGCTCCTTGCTACTTAATACCTCACTACCCAAGGTTATACCGAGTTTGGACCACGTATAATGGCGTAATCGGAAGGAAATTCCTCAAAATCCTCGTGCCCTCTGTTTTCTTTCATTCTCTCTTGAAATTATAAGAAATTATCACTTAAAACCGAAGTTTGGAGGCTTTTATACTTGGGGCTGCACCTCGCCTCCGTGGCACGTTGGCCATCGCGGAGGTGAGCCTCCGTGACACTCTGGCCATCGCGGAGGTGAGCCTCTATGACACTCTTGCCATCGCGGAGGAGGTCTGCCAGCCTCCTCTTGTGATGGTTCGACGTGTCGCTTATACGGTCTTTCCCCGGGCCTTTTCCTAGCATGTATGGCATTCTAAAACTCTTAACCAACATGCGAATAGGCCATCTACATGTCGAGAATTTATGGGGTGTAACATCCTCCCCCCTTAAGAACATTCGCCCTCGAATGTAAACTTCTATTTATAGGGGTCTCAACTTAGTCAACTTACTTTTAGGAAAATTTTGGCTGAGTTTCCCCTGTAATATGGACTATATCAAAAACCTGAAATGCAGAAAAGTCCAATACTGGTGCTCCACACAATATTATATCATTCATTACGTAAAAGACTAGAGTCGACCATCTCATTTATACATATAATATAAGGCATTTCATATGATAACAATACTAACATACCTCTTGACCGACTAGGCTTGACACAATTGAGGATATCTGATTTTCATATCTTCCTCTGCTTCCCAAGTCATCTCTTCTCGGTTCCTATTACGCCACAGTACCTTGACAGAAGCAATATCTTTAGTTCTCAATCTACGAATCTGTCTGTCTAGTATGGCTACTGGAACTTCTTCATAGGCCAGTTCTTCCGTAACCTGGACATCTTGGACTGGGACAACTCTGGAGGGGTCCCCTATATAATTCCTCAGCATAGACACGTGGAAAACTAGATGAACAGACTCTAATTCTGGAGGCAAGTTCAACTCGTATGCCACTTGGCCTACTCTCCGCCGAATCTGGTAAGGCCCAACGAATCTCGGAATGAGCTTACCTTTCTTGCCGAATCTCATCACCCCTTTCATTGGAGATACTTTCAAAAATACCCCGTCATTCACATTAAATTCCAGGTTTCTGCGCCGCACATCAGCATATGATTTCTGGCGGCTTTGAGTAGTCAGTAGACGTTCTCTGATAAGCTTTACCTTCTCCTCTGACTGATGAATAATATCTGGCCCAATCAGCGCTGACTCTCCTACTTCAAACCAGCTAACTGGTGATCTACATTTTCATCCATACAATACCTTAAAGGGCGCCATCTGGATAGCTGAGTGGTAACTATTGTTATAAGAAAACTCAATCAGCGGTAAATGCTCATCCCAACTACCTCCAAAGTCCAACACACACGCCCGTAGCATATCCTCGAGCGTCTAAATAGTGCGTTCCGCCTGCCCATCTGTTTGAGGGTGAAATGCTGTGCTCAAATTAATCTGTGTTCCCAAACCTCTCTAAAATGACTGCCAAAATCTAGCTGTAAATTACGCCCCTCTGTCAGAGATGATGGATACTGGAACACCGTCCAGTCTGACTATTTCTCTAATATACAATTCGGTGTAATCTTCGGCAGAGAAAGTAGCTTTTACTGGAAGGAAATAGGCTGATTTCGTCAGTCTGTCAACAATTACCCAAATGGAATCATGTCTATGCCTGGTACGGGGTAATCCTGCTACAAAGTCCATGTTTAATGCTTCCCACTTCCAAAGAGGCACAGCTATGTCTTGAGTTAACCCGCCTGGTTTTTGGTGTTCCGCTTTTACTTGCTAGCAGTTAGGACACTGGGCTACAAATTCTGCTATTTCCCTCTTCATACCTGGCCACCAGTAAATTTCTTTGATTCATGGTACATTTTCGTCGCGCCTGGGTGGAGAGAATAGCGGGCGTAATGCGCCTTGCTCATAATCTGCTGGCGAAACCCTAAAATATCTGGAACACAAATGCGGCCTTTACATCACAACACTTTATCCTCAGTTACCTGAAAATCCGGTGCTTTTCCTTGTTGAATTCTATCCTTAAGCTAAACCAGGTCAGGATCTTCATACTGCTGTTCCTTTACCTCCAAAACTAATGACGACACTGCGGTGTTCTGAATTACTGCTCTGTTGTCCTTTGTTTCTGCTACACGAATGGCTAAACTAGCTAATTGGTGTATTTCTCTAGCCAACTCCCGCTGCTCGGGCTGCAAGTATGCCAAACTCCCCATAGATTTGCGGCTGAGGGCATCTGCTACTACGTCAGCTTTTCCTGGGTGATACAGAATATTTACATCATAATCTTTCAACAATTCCAACCAGCGACGCTGCCGTAAATTTAACTCTCTCTGGGTGAAGATATACTGCAGGATCTTATGGTCGGTGAAAATATCCACATGAACGCCGTACAGGTAATGTTTCCATATCTTTAGGGCGTGGATCACTGCGGCTAGTTCTAGGTCATGGGTAGGATAATTCTTTTCGTGTTTCCTCACTTGTCTGGAAGCATAAGCAATCACTTTACCGTGCTGCATCAACACACATCAACCCACACCTGAAGCATCACAATAAATTGCATAACCCTCTATACCTTCTGGCAATGCTAATACTGGGGCGGAGGTCAACCTGTCTTTCAATTCTTGGAAACTCTGCTCATATGCCTCTATCCATTGGAACTTTACTGCTTTCTGCGTCAGCTTAGTCAGAGGTGCCGCTATGGTGGAGAATCCCTCAACAAATCTTCTATAGTATCCTGCTAATCCCAGAAAATTGTGGACTTCGGTCGGAGTGGTAGGTCTGGGCCATGTTTTTACTGCTTCTATTTTCTGGATGTCTACCTGTATACTAGCATTCAACACAATATGCCCCCAAAAAGCTACTGAGTTCAGCCAGAATTCACATTTGGAGAACTTGGCATACAACTGACGGTCCCTGAGAATCTGGAGCATTGCTTGTAAATGAGCCTGGTGATCTGCCTCTGAACGAGAATACACCAGAATATCATCGATAAACACTATCACGAACAGGTCCAGGTATGGTCTGAAGATACTGTTCATCAGGTCCATAAATACTGCTGGGGCATTCGTCAGCCCAAAGGACATGATTAGGAACTCAAAATGGCCGTATCTGGGCCTGAAGGCTGTCTTGGGAATGTCTCTTTCACGGAATCGAACCTGATGGTATCCGAATCGTAAGTCAATATTGGAGAAATATCTGGCCCCCTATAACTGGTCAAACAAATCATCTATTCTGGGAAGCGGATACTTATTCTTAACTGTAACCTTATTCAACTGCCGGTAATCTATACATGCAGAGCGAGCCATCCTTCTTTCTCAGAAATAGAACTGGCGCACCCCAAGGTGAAGTACTCGGCCTGATAAAGCCCTTATCTAACAGATCTTTCAGCTGCTCCTTTAATTCTCTGAGTTCAGCAGGAGCCATACGATACGGAGGAATTGATATGGGTTGAGTTCCTGGTAATAAATCAATTGCAAAATCTATTTCCCTTTCTGGAGGAATACCAGGTAGCTCATCTGGAAATACGTCAGGGAATTCATTCACCACTGGAACAGACTGGAGAGTTGGAGACTCTACCTGAACATCCTGAACTCTGACAAGGTGGTAAATGCACCCCTCAGCTATCAACTTCCTTGCCTGAAGATAGGAAATAAACCTACCTTTTGGCATAATTGTACTGCCCTTCCACTCTCATACTGCCTCCCCTATAAAGTGGAATCAGACTGTCTTGGTCCAGCATTCTACATTTCATAGCATAGAGCAAACCAATCCATACCCATAATGGCGTCGAAATCGACCATTTCTAATTCTACCAGGTCTATTGTGGTCTGACGATCAGCAACCTCTACTGTACACCCGCAATAGACCCTTCTGGCTATAATGGAGTCACCGACGGGGGTGGATACTGAAAAGGGCTGCTAAAGCAACTCTGGTGCAACACTAAACTTTTGAGACACAAATGGAGTAATGTCGGAAGAAGTAGATCCTGGATCAATCAACACATAAGCAGGGTATGAGCAGATAGTCATCATACCTGTCACAACATTAGGTGATGCTTTTGAATCTTTCCTCCCTGGTAAGGCATATGTCCGGCTTGGACCCGCACCTACACTGGAGGCCCCTAATCTGCCCCAGCCCCTGCCTGCTGAAACTGAGGGCCTGCGCCCTTCTGAGGATACTGAAGCTCGTGACCCTGCGGATGCCCTCTCCTGTCTATCCTGGTCCTCCTGACCTCTGGCTGGGCAATCTTTCATCAGATAGCCCTCTTGGCTACAAATATAACCCAGTGGGGCCATACCTGCATGCTCCAGAATGGCGTCGACTGCATATAGGGCAAAGTGGTAGGGTATACCTACTCTGCTCTGCCCTCCTCTGTAGTGGTGAATCTACAGTCTATGAGCCTCTGTCGGTCTCCGACTGCCCCCTGCGGCTAAATCTTCCCCTCTACGGCTGTGGTGGAGGTGGGGATCTGGGCGGCCTATCTAACAATCGTGGCCTATGTCCTCACCGAGCCTCCCTCTGTAACTCAACTGGCCTATCGCTACGGCGTTGTTCCTGACTGGTCCTCTTGATCTTTGGATGCCGCTGCCTGATGCCCTCAATATTCTGGGTAAATTCCTGAACTCGAGCAATATCCATGTCCTCTCGTAGTGTAGTCGTAATACAAGTCTCAACATATTATGGATTCAACCCCATGATGAAGCGGTGTACTCTAGATGCCATGGTATCAACAAAGGCTAGTGCATACCGGGCCAAAGAATCAAACTGCAAGGCGTATTCCTGAACACTCATGGCCCCCTACTCTAAATGTAAAAACTGGTCCACCTGGGCCTTCGAATCTCCCGTGGCAAATAGTGATCCAGAAAAGCTCTTGAGAAGCTGGACCAGGTCGGAGGGGAAACATCTCTCCCTCGGGACCTTTCCCAGCTTTCATACCACAACACGGCGAGTCCCGTAACCGAAATGCTGCCAACTCAACCGATTCTGTAGGCGTGGCATGCATAACCCTGAAAATTCTCTGCATCTGATTTAGAAAATATTGAGTGTCCTTTGTCTGGTCCGTACCTGTAAACTGTGGGGGATTCAGAGCCAAGAACTCTTGGACCCTCGAACTATCGGGCCCTCCTGACAACTCTGGAACTGTAGACTGCATCGGCTGACGCTGAGCAGCCATCATCTGTGCCAACATGACTACCGCACTCCTGACCTCCTGGTCGGAAGGTATCGGTATAGGGACTACTGGAGGTGGTGTCGCCCCAAGTGGCTCTTGATGTGGTGGAGACTGCTGAGAAGGTTGGGATGATACCTCTGTATTGCCCTCTGATCGGGCTGTTTCTAAACGAGGGTGAGGCATCTTGCTGGTGCCTTCCCCTGCTGCAATATCCAAGCTCCGGCCTATGATAGGATGTCACTGGTCTACCATTATCTGTAACCAAAGAATATAGTAAGCTCTAGGGACTCAACCCCATACTATACTGCTCTATAGCACGCAGAATAAAAATAAAAAGAACCCATCCTATCATGCCTTGCAGCCTCCTGCCTATAGTATGTGGTGCACAACACATCCATAGGCAAGAATCTACTTAACACGGCTTGCAAACTCCCTGGGATTCGACCTGCTTTGATACCAAGTTTGTCATGCCCCACCTTGAGGGCATGGCTGGCACCTGGTGCCCTACTAGGACCTGAACTGCTAGACTACTGAGCCTAAGAACTTCTGGTGCCTGGCTGGCTCTAACTCTAGATTCAAGAAAACGACGGGCTATATAACGGCTGTAATACAATCTCCGGCCGACTAGGCCTATAACCACCTGTAAACAAACCACAGCTAACCAGAATAACAGTAGTATGAAGGAACCTAAGCGGGCCAACAAGGCAACCATACTATCTAGTTACCTCTGCATTAAGAAAACAGGTGCTAAACAACTACGTGACCGACAAGGTCGCCACAACCAATTGAACGAGGCCTCACACAGCCGTCATAACAACTAAGACATACACACGGCCTCACACGACGGTACAGATAACCCACAGGGAATATGAAATCTACACCCCTACCCTGGTCATCCCATCGCCTATAATAACTATAAGCATCCTGTCGGTCCCCTGGGTATGCACTTGGGCTCGCTGACCCCCTGACTATAACTGTACCTGAGTTTGGAGTACTCCTTAATCAATACCCCCGGCGTACCCGCTCGACGGGGGTGTATAAAAGCTGACCAAGGCAAAATATGGGGAAACCGGCATCCCATCTTCGTCCCCTTGGGGACGGCATGCCACTCCATAGAGCGACGTATCCTCGTCCTCTGGCGGATGAGTCGATACAGCTATTAACCCTGGGGCGGTCATGAATGCTAGGTAATCCAACCCCAAAACAATACAATCAGGTCTCAACTACTAATACTAACTGCGTATACCACATGCTGAAACTAGTGACAATAATGTGTATGTATATACTACACGCTGAAACTAATGATAGTGATATGTATGTACTTAATACATGCTGAAACTGATAATGGTATATATACAATCTTCTGTCATACTGTGCTGAGTCTAATACTGAACAAGATATAGTTTTTCTGCTGGGAATCATGCTGTATAACTGAGTTTCATAGTAACATGATTTACTACTTCTAACATGCTTTCTAAACTTCATTTTAGGCTACCATTCTATTTCTGAAATACCTTACAGGAACTTATATTGCTTTACTAAGTTTCGACTGAACACGATAATATCCTAACATACTTTACTAAATCACACACTGGGCATGCTGTACTGTTTTGTCACTTTCTACTAGAATTTGCATCGTGCTAGTAAGTTTCACGCTACACATGACATGATGTTGCTAATATCATACTAAAATGCATACTAAACATAATAGGCGGTTTCTGAAACATTCTACTGGCACTTGAACTATTTTACTACACCGGAACTACTAACTTGCCGAAGAAACTAGCTCTACATACCTCTGTTTATGATTTCCTGGCTAATCGGCGTAATTCGGTCAATATTCTGCTATTTCTTCCAACTGCATCCAAATATATATCAATTAGGAGTAAATACATTAATATTCTTAAATAAAATATCACCTTTAATATATATATAGCCCAAACTTTGGTTTATCGAAAACCGGTCGAAAACTCGCTATTTCTCGAAAGTACAGAAGGAAGAAATGGTTACTTTCAGGCTAGGAGTATATTGATACTAATTTGGAGCAATTCCACTTACCTTAGCTCGGTAGCACGACGGTTCGCCAGACGAATTTCACGAAACTAAACCTGTAGGAATGCTCTTTGCTACTTAATACTTCACTACCCAAGTTTATACCAAGTTTGGACCGCGTATAACGGCGTAATCGGAAGGAAATTCCTCAAAATCCTCGTTCCCTCTATTTTCCTTCATTCTCTCTAGAAATTATAAGAAATTATCACTTAAAACCGAAGTTTGGAGGCTTTTATACTTGGGGCTGCACCTCACCTCCATGGCACGTTGGCCATCGCGAAGGTGAGCCTTCGTGACACTCTGGCCATCGCGGAGGTGAGCCTTCGTGAAACTCTAGCCATCGCGGAGGTGAGCCTACGTGACACTCAGGCCATCACGGAGGAGGTCTGCCAGCCTCCTCTTGCGATGGTTCGACGTGTCTCTTATCCGATCTTTCCCCGGGCCTTTTTCTAGCATGTATGGCATTCTAAAACTCTTAACCAACATGTGAATAGGCCATCTACATGTCGAGAATTTATGGGGCGTAACATCTACAAACGTCATCAGATGCCTATGGGGATCCTCGTGTGGCTTGCCAAGAAATTGGCAAGTTTTTTGGACTAACTGCACAGTCCTTTCTTTAAGCTCAAAGTTCCAAGTGAGAGCCGGTTTGACAATTACTTTAGAAGCGTTCTCCTAATTAGGCCTAGAAAAGTGCATCATTTGAACTCTCTCATTCTCTTCACCTACTGCTTGCCCATTGTTTTCCATAGCTAACCTTCGAAAGGTTCTCTCTATTTCAGGATCAAGAGAAGCCAAAGGTGGTCCTTGACTTCTCTTGCTTGGCATAAACTAAGGCAAAAAGCCCTGTGAACTTTAACAAAAACAAGAAATAAACATAAATACAGACTAGCGAAACAAAATCTAACCTACAAACGATTAAATAACATTCAAGTCCCCAACAACATCGCCAAAAACTTTATGTCTCCCAAGCGCACGTGATCATAAGTAATATAGGATTTTGAAGTCCAGATATTGTATCCAAGGGACTTGTCAATTTAATCATTATAAGATTGTCACTTTAATTTCACTAATATACAAAACAAGAAAAATGAAGATTGTTTTGGAAAATTAAACTACTAAAACTTCAAATATAAAATTAACTAAAACAAATGCAAGCTTGACTGTATTTCAATATGATAAAAGACTAGGGCAATGGCACTTGGTTGATTTCAAGTTGAGTTTTTCATACGTAATTAAACTGGAATGATTCTTCCTATGGTTGTTAGTTTCAAGTTACTATCCCATTGCTTGCCATTATCCCTAGCATCCAAGAACTATTTCATGAAACCTAACGCCTATATCACTGTGGTCGCAGGAGAAAAATGAAACGACGGTTATGCCTACTTATATTTCATCAACGGTGATGGGCGATTCCTTCTATATTTCCTTTAAATTCTAAGATTCACTATGATTATGAGTTAATTATAATTATAGAATAATTGGGTTACCTTGAATTATGTGTTAGATGATGGGAAATACATGATTATAGAATGTAATTCATTAAATGGTTTGAACTTTGATTGGGACCTTATTAGTGTGCACTCGATTATATGCAATACCTCATATCCATGGTTTAAAATATGTGAGATTATATGATTCACCTTAAGAATTTGAATATGTCATTTGACAAAAATGTTAAGACGAGATTAAGGTTTATGGGCTTGATCAATTGAAAGTAGAATGTGTGTTTTTCATTATGTTTTTGATGGAAATGGTTGGCTATAAGGTAAATCTATGATGATTGGCTGAATTAATGCCTCCTTCTCATGAATTGTAGAAAATCTCAAAATGGGTCTTATGAAATAAAGATGTATGCTTCTACCATAATCTCGTCGTAAATATTTAAGTTATGAGTTAAGTATATGGCTTTTGCGTAAATTTAAAATATATGAGTAAATGTATGCATGTTAAGGTACGAATTGGACCTATGGACCATGAATGACTCTATGATACATGTCGAATGATATGAATCCGAAACTTAAATGTTGTGGAAGTATAATGCATGATGTGAATCTATAGATGCTCACTAATGTAAGATGTTTGAAGAAATACTAATATATCTCCATGATGATATGAATTATGATGATAAAGCATGAGAATGATATTTCAGAATGTTGGGCTTGTTGCTAGTAGAAAGTAGCGCTAATCCTTTTGAAATGAATGTTCTATGATGAAAGCAGTGTATGTTCATGTTTCTGACTAGCTATAGTAGCATAGACCAGATATATAATGTCAGATCAGTACTCCTCATGTTCTAGTCAGCCGGGGACTCTCCATAGCCGAGAATGTTTCCCTTGGTTAGCTCAGGACCCTCCATAGTAGAGAGTGACTCCCTAGTTCAGTCGGGATCCTCCATAGCAGAGAGTGACTCCCTAGTTCAGTTGGGATCCTCCATAGCAGAGAGTGACTCCCTAGTTCAGTTGGAATCCTCCATAGCAGAGAGTGACTCTCTAGTTCAATTAGGGTTTCTCCCTAGTAGTAAATGACTCCCTTTGTTATGTTATCAGCATGATTCAGTTTCGTATGATTCATATTTCATATTATAATAGATTTAATATAATAAGAATCAGAATCAGTTACCAGCGGTGAATCAGTACAGTGTATGATGCTAGATTCTGATTCAACTTTTATTAAATGATCATAACTTGACCCTTATGCATGAGTTCAATGATGTTTCATAATATGATATCCAAAATAAAGTTTCATGTTTATATATGTGTATGTGACTCATAAGAGGATTGTTGCATGTTAAATCAGTTATGTCGATGTACTTTATTATCTCCTTATCATATATTTGTATATTTAGTTGTTTACGTTTTTTCCGCATGCTCAGTACATTCCAAGTACTGACCGTACACCTTTTTGTATTATATCATTTCATGACATAGATTTAGGTCTCCAAACTCAGCCTCATGGTTAGATACGCTTCATTCCATCTCAGTTGCTAGTAGTGAGTCCTCATCTCCCGAGGACGTGATTTATGTTTATTTTTCTTTATGTTTCACTTTTCAAAGTTAAGGAGTTAGCTGGGGGCTTTTCCCAACAACTCATTAGTTTAGTAGAAGGCTTTTAGACTTGTTTAGATAGACTCAGCATTGTATCAAAGTGTTGTTACAATTGTATTTATGGTTCTTTATTAGACGCTTGCAGTTAGCTTCCGCTCATTTATGTTGATAATTATTTCTTTTGTTAAGTAATATGCTATGATTATGCCATGAGTCGACTTGGAGCCTTTCGTGGTTCCTTGTCCCGTGTTACGGCTAGGGTGTAAACTCGGGTTGTGACAGGACTACCCCGTACCACGCGCAAATTTGATTCTATCTGGATAACTGTTGATAGGTTGAAAAAATTAGTTTACTTTCTGCCAGTTCGGACTACATACTCAGCCAAAGATTACGTCGCATTATATATCAAAGAGATATTCTGATTACACGACGTCCCAACATCCATCATTTCAGACAGAGGGGCACAATTTATAGCTAGATTCTGGATATCATTTCAAAAAGGTTTGGGGACACAAGTTAATTTGAGTACAGTCTTCCACCCTCAGACAGACGGTCAGGAAGAGCGCACCATTCAGACGCTCGAGGATATGTTATGGGCGTGTTTGCTAAATTTTGGAGGAAGCTGGGATGAACATCTACCCCTTATTGGATTTGCATATAATAACAGCTATCACTCTGTGATCAGATGGCATCTTATGAGGCATTATATGGGCGGAAATGCAGGTCCCCCATTGCATGGTTTGAGGTAGGAGAGGCAGAGTTAGTCAGACCAGATATGATTCATCAATTAGAAGAGAAAGTGAAACTTATCAGAGAGCAGTTACTGACAAACTAGAGCCGCTAGAAGTCCTACTCCAATATACGACATAGAGACTTGGAGTTTAGTGTATATGATTGGGTATTCCTTAAAGTATAGCCGATGAAGGGCGTGATAAGGTTTGGCAAGAAAGGAAAGCTCAGTCTGAGGTTCATTGGGCCGTATCGGATCATCCAAAGGATAGGCCAAGTGGCATATGAATTAGAGTTACCTTCAGAATTAGAGACTTTCCATCCAGTATTTCAAGTGTCTATGTTGAAAAAGTGTATAGTGGACCCGTCCCGAGTTGTTCCGGTTGAGGAAGTTCAAGTTACTGAGGAATTAGCCTAAGAAGAAATTCCGATTGTAGTATTAGATAGACAAGTTCGTCGACTAAGAACTGAAGATGTTTCCTCTGTTAAAGTGTTATGGAGGAACAGAAATAAATAAGAGATGACCTAGGAAGCCGAGGACGATATGAGATCTAGATATCCTCACTTGTTCCAAGATTGATTCAAATTATGCAGTTAAGGTGATGTTGTTATTCAGTTGTTATTTCACTGCTTATGTTATCAGTACTGATTAGTTGGCTACCTCTCTGTGGTAAAATAGTTGTTTATAGCATCCTATGAGACGCCCATGTTGGACTTTTTGTGTTTCAGGTTTTTGGATAGTCCATATTATAGAGGAGACTCTACCAAAATTTTTCTAAGTATTAGCTAAAAGAGTTTAACTCCTGTAGGCTTGAAGATGACATTCGAGGATGAATGTTCCTGGGGGGGGGAGGATGTTACACCCCGTAAAGCATTATTGATTAGAAGGAGTATGCGTGGATTTGTAACTAATAAAGAGAGCTTGACGCGTGTAGGAAAAGCCTCGAAAGAGGGGTCGGACGGAACCAATGTGCGTAGGGCCAGCCAGCGCGCCAGGCCTGTTGGGGAATTAAGGGGCACAACACGGGGGCAGTTTGGCACTTTAGGCAGCGCGGGGCTCCTCCCCCTACCATCGCCCTTGACCCTATATATATAAAGCTTTGGTTTAAATTTCATTTCATTATATGAACTCCCTTGTCTAGATTTAAAAGGGCACGCAATTTTCAATGTGTTCTCGTCCAATTACACTATCAAACGCCATCCAAACTTAAATTAACTTCGGGTAACGTGTTCTAGGCCTATAAGAAGCATTACTACAGAGTTATTTCTCAAATATTTTCCCAACAAATCGACACTCCGTTGAGCAAAAGTTGTCAGAATTGCTTCAAATTGATTCCACAGGCCTTAGGTGAGTATTTCTTCCTTTTGATCTCTCGAGAAACTACGGGTTTCGGCTGATTTATTAAGAGTTGAATTGCAATTGATATTATTATCGAAAAGTTATGGTAAATGCATTTAAATTAACCATATTTTCTTATTATAAGGGCTTCAATTGGATAGAACCACCGGTCGCTAGTTGAAACTCACCGGTTAAACAGAAGGTTGATGCTTGAGGTATGTAAGGCTATCCTTTCGACAAGTTACATTCGTTGTAAAGTTAGTATGACTTGTGTATCTATAGTACTTCAGATGTAGACCTATCGTGGTCAGCTGTTAAGAACTGAATTGGAACAATAGAGATAAAATAGTAACCCTCGTCAGAATTAACCCTAGCTAGAGTGGTTTTGCTTTCGACGTTGGGTTGGCAGATGTTAGGCCATATTCAGTTCTATTAAACTGAGGCCGCGAGGGCCATATTGAGTAATATTAGACTGAGGCCACTAGGGCCATATTGAGTTATATTAAACTGAGGCCTTGAGGGCCATATTGAGTTATATTAAACTGAGGCCGCGAGGGCTACATTGAGTTTCATCAGACTGAGGTTGCGAGGGCCACATCGAGTTCCATTAGGTTAAGTCCATGAGGTCTATAGTAAGTTCTATAAGATCGAGGCTGTGAGGGACGTCTTGAGTACGGTATGATTACAATCATTAGTGGTCAGGTAGCAGAAGTGGTCATTGTTTGCACTTGACGGGGCTTGTGGGGGCCTAGGTAGGTTATTTTATGTTGTTTGTACCTTATAGGCTTATGGGGGCCTGAGTAGGTTCTTGTTTGTATATATAGACTTTTTAGTTGGATAGTTTAGTGGTAAAGGCATTCAAGTTAAATTCTTTCTCTCTTTCTTGATTACTTCAGTTTTACAAGCTTTCAGTAAGTTATTATCCTACTGCCTTACATATTTGGTACATATTGTACTGACGCCAATCCTTGAGGCACTGCATTACTTGACTGCAAGTGCAGATAGACGCGGTTCGGGACCCTCTTAGTCATCAGCTAAAATTAACAGTTTGTTCATCTCCCTTCCTCTGGAGTTGGCAGTTAGAAGAGGTTTGTTCTTTTGCTGTACAACTTATGGGTAGGTCGAGGCCCTGTCTCGACCATTATTCCACTCTTAGAGGCTTGCAAGCTACAAATTTCTAGCAGTTAGTTTTGTTGTTGGCTGTGTGGGGCTTATGTATGTTTTATTTCATGTTATGGCCGCATGGGGCCTTGTTTAGTTGTTAGTTAGCAGCCTGGTTGGCTATAGCCTAGTGTAGCTACCTGATTTCATTAAGCTTATAACTAGACTTCATGGTGGCCTTTTCGGCCCCCATAGGATCCCTATTATTGTGTTGTTGGTGGTTTGTTGTTTTCTTTTACAGATGGCCTTGTCAGCCAGAGGCTATATTTACAACCGAGATATAGCTCATCGTTTTCTTAAATTAAGTTACAGGCATGCACTAGTAGTGCATTAGGCCAGTCAGGTGAGTCCAGATCCCACTATGGCAGTAGGTGTCCGTCATGCCTCCCAAGATAGGGCATGACAATCACTAGGCAAAGTGCCTTTTTACATTTGATTTAGTGTTGTTGGGATTTTCCACACCTGCTGCTCTAATTGGTTGATAGAGGTCGAATATGAGTCCACTAACTGACTAAAGCTTGAAATATCACCTCTCATCTCTTTGACTCCTACCTTAGTGGAATCGACCTTTTTCATCATATGACTCATCATATCCCCCAACCTTGCGATTCTACAGTCGTTCACAACAGGCTCTCTTTCTCTTAGAGGAACATAAACTCCATTCCAATCATTCTTGGGGGTATCTCTATTACTTTATTAACCCTAGTCTCTATCTCTATGTCACGACCCGAGTTGAGACCTCGACCGCGACAGGGGGACCTAGATCCACGAATGGATCTAAGCTAATCCATGGTACATACATAGCATGACATGAGAGTATAATCAAGCAGAAATTACATAATCATGGATAATCGGAGGTTAACATATTATAAATCATAAAAAAAGCGATAACATCACAATGCTAAGTCACAAAGCTGAACATACAAAATCTATGTTTGAAAATCCTCTACTATCTGATGAGATACGGGGACAAGCCCCCAGTTAACTCCAAGTCTAAAACTAAAATAAAACTTACCAAGCGTAAATAGATAGATGTCCCAGGATAATGAGGGCTCACCTAAAGAAGGATGGAGCTTATCTGAGCGAATGCGATCTAGAGACGAGACTGGGAGTAAGGTAAGTAAAATGTTCTTAATAAAACATTAGCTGAAATCATGAATATAAATCAAAATAGATCATAGGAGTAAGGACTGCATGCTAAAATCCATAAACCTGACATATACATATTCATAAGTTATTCATCATAATATAAACATAATGACCCAAAGTTTAGAAATAGAAATCATATAACTTGACATGCTTGAATCGTAAATGGATGCTCATAAACAGATAAATGGGTCTAATATGCTATAAAATATAACATCATGAGTCCTGAACATGAGTAACTGAAATCATGAAGAATAATAGGAGACTCGTCATAATTGACAACCACCATATATGAGTGCATGATGATCCCACATCTTTCCCATGTGGAAGAGAGTCATCCTAAGCCTTGTCAGGGCAAGGGATGAATGAGGTATGATATCACAGTGTAACCTCGGGGGGGGGGGGGGAATCACTCTTTATAGTATTTTCTTTATAGTATTTATAGTAATAGTACAAGTACACTATTTCAGTAAACTTCGCTTCATTTAGTTTAGTTTAGTTTTAGTTTAGGTTTATTCTGTAAAATAAAATTCATTAAAAAATAAAATAAATAGAAATAAGAATTAATTCGAAATACTAAATAAGAAATAAGAATAAGGAGTCTTTATGTCGCATTACCAAGGACCTCGTTTCAAAAAAATACGCTGCCTGGGGGCTTTACCAGGACTAACTAATAAAAAGCTTAGGACCGGAAGTGATCTTAGAAACCAATCGCGTTCAGGGAAAAAAATCTCACTTTCTTGAGAGATCTCAATAACAATATATCCTATGTTGGTGCATAGTTCAAGGACCGGGGTTCTCGAAATCCTTGGTCTACTTGGTGCTAAACACTACTCCCAAAACATGCATATTGCTCATATAATCATATTATCAAAACATAGCTTAAATCTGAATAACTGCGGAGTCTTGACTCCAAATATCTCTTTAAAACTGATCTTCTAGGCCTTGGCCAAAATCATGATAAACATACTTAACTTGCATGGGCTTGCCAAAATTATGAAATCATACATACTTGAAATAGACTTCATAGTTCAAAATCATGGAATCATGAGTTAATAATTCATAAATATTCATGCATGTTAGATAATTGATCATGCTAGAAATCATGGAATCAAAAGCTTGAATTTCATAAAACATACATAAGAGGGCATAATTTCTAATAACTTGAAATACATGAATTGATAATCAAATCGAAGGTAAAAGTCAGCCCCAATAGTCATAAATCATTAATTAGAACATGAGGGAATCAGACCCATAGACATAGCATGGATATTCGCATAGAATTGGGTTAAAACCCTTGAATTTTCAATACACTTAATTGGAGACTTGAATTCATGAATTAGAGAAGAAATTGGGTATGAGGGTGGATAAATCCCCCATTCATAGCCCTAAATACCTGAGTAGATTGATTTCTAAGCTGGTCTTAAAAGCCCAAGAGAATTGAGGAAGAGATTAAGGAGGACCTCTAGCTTGATCTTGGAAGAGGATTTCATTCAATGCATGCATGAAGCATAATGACTTAGGCTAGGTTAAACCCTCTTAAAACACTCTTTAGAAAGTTCAAAACTATGTTATTAGGAAGTTAGGAGCTAGAGAAGTTAAAAAACTACCCCCAGGAAATCTCATGAAAACTCAAACCTGCGGCTACAACGACCTATCAAATGAGTCATTGCTGGACTCAACGGCTCGTTGGTTCTGTCCGTTGTTTCCAGACTGCTTCTAGTACTTTTTTGATTCTCTCACCAACGATTGAACAGGATGAGCCATTACATGGAACAACGACTCATCACTCCTCTCATCTTCACCATTGCTCCTCACCTGCATTGATCCTTAATGGGTCCATATCACGGATCGTTACTTACTTAAATGAGTCATTGTATCTGCCTGTTGTCTTTGAACCAACTTTGACCCTTTCTTTTTATCTCCACTCAACAACTCCTTAGGACAACCCATTGAATTAACCAATGAGTCGTTGCTAGGCTCATTGTTTCTAGAAGTCTTGGATGAAGGCTTACAATGAGGCGTTACAATAGGTCATAGTTTGCAACAACAACTCATTCCTTAAGTCGTTCTGTGACTCTGGTGCAATTTTTCTATTTTCTCTGATTCAACCCTTGTGTCTGATTAATGAGTTGGTAATTTACCAACTCATTAGGCTCTTAAGCATGAGCTTTAGCTTAGTTTTCAAGTCATTTAGATTAATTTTATGCTCTTTATGCCTTTTTATGTGCAGGTATCTGAGTTGAAGAGAAAGAGCATGAATTGGAGTAAAAGGATGAATTCAGGTGAAAAATGGTGCTCCACCGGAGGACACCGGTGAAATGTCGGTCAATTTTAGGCAACCACTGGTTTGAGGAGAAAATGCAACAAGCGGCCCGTGGACATCAACCGGCGACTCACTGGTTTCATTGTCGACGGGTGTTGGATCTTGCTGGACCAAAGAGAAAATTAAATGGCATATCGCGGATGAAAACCGGTGAACCTCTGAAGGAATCACCGAAAGGTCCTAGAACATCACTGGATCACAGAAGAAAATGAACGGCGGCTCGCGAATTGCCACCGGCGAACCGCCGATTTCGTCGCAAGTGAAGAAACGGCTGAACAGAGGCAATTACATCTAGAACTAAAAAAGAGGAGATTGATTGCCCTACTTTTTATATAGACTAGAAGAAAGTACTCTGTACATATCATATCTTTGAATATTTCTTTTTCTTTGGAGAGAGAAGAAACCCATTGGAGAAGAAAATTGAATATTGTTCTCTCTCCTATTTTCATCTTCTTCTTTTGCATGGTATAACCATTGTTGCAGACATATTGAGTTTAATTTTTATTTCTATTAGTAATGAAATCATTGAGTTTATTAATGAATATGCTCTTTAGTTTCTTAATTATAATTAGCTAAATCATTAGCTAGAGCTGTGTGATGAGGGGTGTTTAATTAGATTGTGTATTGCTAGATTCATCTTAATATTGCTTAATTAGTAAAAATCTATTAAATTTTTGTCAAATTATAATTGATTGTCCATAGTTGCAAATATGGGTTTGGTTTTTTTAATTGATTTTGGCTTGAAAAAGAAGAATTAAGTATTGAGGGAGAATTTAATAGTGGAAATAGATGTGATTATGTGGGGTTGGACTAGAAATAGCTAAAATACATATTCATAATCCTAATTAGTGGTTGATGGCTAGAAATAGCTCAGCTACTAACCCAAACTATATTGGGCTAATTGAATTGTGTCTTGAGGTTTGAAAGGACTCGAGAAGAAGGCACCCAAGAGGTTGAAAAACATCAGGCGCCATCTCGTCCAATGTTATTTACATTTATTCACAATAATTTGATGATATAGCATATTCTCATTTGATTAAAACCCCATCTACACCACAACTCTAGTCTTTACTCATCATTGTCTCTCAATTTTGGTTATTTTGCTATCTTGGTTAGCTGATTTTGAATCAAAAATACTATTGACTTTATTTTCCCCAAAAAAATTTACTATTCCATTCCCCTTGATTTGGTGTGAATTAATTCAAATTTCCTAAACAAAACTTATGCAAATCATTCACTAGTCTCTGTGGGACTTGACCCCAACATTCATCGGGAATATTTGTTTTGAGCAACGATTGTTTGCGCTCTCTCGTTAAGAGGGGTGTAGTTTGGACATTATCACTGATTTTAGGGTTTTTGGGGTATTACACTCTAGCCCCAGACCTGTCGTAGTTGTTGTTCCCATAGTAGTTCTGACCTTGATTCCCTTGACCTTAACGCCAAGAGTCTTGGTTAGACCTTTGGGTGTCTGCCAAGAAATCCCCCTGATTGTTCACAAAGTTTTCTTCTTCTTTCATAGGGTAGTGATCCTCATACCTGTGTCCCTTTTCTTAAGCATTCACTGCATGCACCCTCTGTGTGTTCAGTGTGGTTAGGTGATTGGTGATTAGGTCCAACTTGGTCTTAAGATGAGCCTTGTCTTGGTCCCCTTCTTCTTCCTTTTTTCATTGCTCTGTTGTCATCCCTCTAGAATAGTTTATTGCAGCAGCCTCAGATTCTCTGGTGTGACATGCCCTATTGGTCTTCTTTATCATATCCAGTATTTTACTGGCTTCTAAAAAAGTGGAGGCCATCATGGACCCCTCCACTATTCCATTTTCTAAAGATTTATTTGAGGCACTTAGTGACCTATAAAATACTTCCAAAAGGACCTCCTTAGGAATCTTGTGATTAGGATGTTGCTTCAGTTTCTTCTTGATTATTAACCATGCCTCATGTAAGGCTTCCCCAGGTAATTGACTAAAATTATAATTTCATGCCTCAATGAATCATCTATAAGAGTGGAAACAACCCCTCCAAGAAAGCTGAAATAAGCTCTACCCAAGTAGTAATAGACTTGTCCAAAAGCTCATTCAACAATAGTGTAGCTTCTCCTGCTAGTGACAAAGGAAGTAACCAAAGTCTAATAGCTTCTTAAGAAACCCCCGACAGTTTGTAGGCATTGCAAATCCCAGTGAAATTTATCAGGTGTTGATTTGTATCTTCGCCAGACAAACCATTGACCAACCCTTTTATGCTCAGTAATTGGATCAATGTACTAGTCATATCGAACTTAGCATTAGCAGGCAGTGTGGGTGGAAAAATAGCTCCTGTGTAACCAACTTCCTCTTGCTCAAACTCCCCCTTGAATATAATATTCCGTACAACATTACATATATGATGTCGAGGAGGGTTTTTACGGTTCCTTTATGCCAAAACGGTAGCAAAATTTACAACTTCAGCTAGTCGTACTTCTCCTGCCAGGCACACAACTTTGATTATTTTCACCTCTCATCTCCTCTTGTGGGAGATTAATTTGTTCCATAGGATTCTCCATGCTAACCTGTGATAAAACAAAAATGTAAATCATGAAATAAAGACTACAAGAAAAATTTAA
The DNA here is from genome assembly GCA_035772735.1 of Datura wrightii. Lineage (NCBI taxonomy): Eukaryota > Viridiplantae > Streptophyta > Magnoliopsida > Solanales > Solanaceae > Datura > Datura wrightii. Next base: position 38,400,127 of record JASDFA010000027.1, read on the forward strand.
ACACTAATTAACTATTTCAACACTGTATTCACCAACAATGGCACAAAAATTTGATCACGCCCAAATCGCACCTCACAATAAGGTATAAAGTAGTCACTATTAAATATAGTAACCCAACTAGTTTGGGGTCGATTTCATAAGAAATAGGGGGGAAATAATATGTTAGCAATGAATAAATCAACCTGTAGTTAATATTTCGGAAGAGGGGTTGCAAATAAAAGAAAGAAAGTAATTCTAACAATGGTTGAGTTTCTATCAAATTAATGAGATAAGACTATAATTATGTTCCCCGTGATTTCATAATGTAGTATGCTTTTTTTATTAGTGATCTATCCTGTTGAATTTTGTATAAGACTGACTATTAAGTTCACCTAACATCTCTCGACCTACATAGATGAATTTCACATAAATCTTCACGGACTTTAGGTGTGTATATTTTTCCCTCACCATATGTCTTAGATTAATTATCATCAATTAGAGCTCAAGTTAATTAGATAGTGTTGATAACATTAAATTAACACTATTATTCTCTTTTCCCAACTTCAACCTCTTTGGTTGAGCAAGTTGAGGATACAGGAAATTAAATATAAAAATAAAAAGAATAATAATCCACTCAATTCATTATTCAAAAATCACTATTTTATTTTTCCTACTTTTGTTAATCTATCATGGTTCCCATAACCCTAGATTAAAAGATTTAACTGCTCATGTTTGAGAAAACAATAACATAAGATGTAGAAAAAATCATAATGAAATGCTTACAATAATATAAAATTGTTTAATAAATCTCCAAAGCTAAACTGAATCACAAGAACTTGATGAATTCTCCAATAAATATTCGACTAAGTAATTACACAAATTCGTAAAATATGAATTGTGCAAGAATTGAATGACATAATATATTCACTGTTGGATGATAATGGACAATAACTAACTAGACTTGGACACCTAAATCATATTATGAAAGGGTATATATAGTAGTATATTAAGTCTTCATTGTTCCTACTTGGATTAGGGCGGGATTTTGCAGCTTCTGTTCCTAGTCGAAGGGATTGAACTTCTGGCCGCCCACCAGGTCCTGCGCATCGCACACTCAATACGCCAGAAGATTGGTGCATCGGGCCTCTCCCTGCACTGCCTCTGTCTGCACATCATGTAGGCCATGGCATTACTATGCCTATGAGATTCCAACCTCTATCATACTTATTTTCTCGATCCAGTTTTGTCATACTTGCTCTGTCTAGCTATAATTAAGCCCAAATCTGTCACTTTAATCCCTGAAAATATCTAATTATTTGTGTTAGCTCTTTTTCACAAATATCATATAAAACCAAAGAAAACACACACAATTTGTTCTCAAAACATAGCTAAGTATGGGATAAATACGGCAAATAAATCCATAAATGCGCCCAACATCAGACATGTGGACTATCTTTCTGAGAGGTGGTCCGTCTTCTACGTTGTTTTTGGATTAGAATTTGGCTTTGACTCCTCTTTTCTTTATTTCACTTGGTTCCTAAAATATAGCATAATGAGGTCAGTTTTACTTAAATTAGCACCTAAAGACATGCACAAATCTATAAAATAAAGCAAAGATGTGTCACAAAATTTAAACATTTCCCGTACCAGCATGGTACCGGCTCCCACTCATTTTCTCATCCAGATGCTCCCCTCGGACTTGAGCCACACATATCATAATCGCTTGCTCAGATGCTTACCTTAATCATGAGCCACTTATGTTATTATCCGTTCTCCCAAACGCTCACCTTAGGCACGATCCAATCATATTATTATCCGCTCTCCTAGATTCTCACCTTCGGCATGAGCCACTTATCTCACAATAATGGTATGTTACTTAGTCATCACACCCATAGCCACCCGTTTGGATACTCCCCTCGAACACAAGCCTCTCCTCTCAGGATAATGGTGTATTTGTTATACCCTAGATATTTTTTGGTGATTATTTGATGTTTGAATTATATGTTAAAGGAAGTAAGGGTCGTATATTGGTTGTAGATGACAAGGAAAATGTGTACGAGCGGAAAAGCAAAGAGTATGTGAAATTCATAAGTACGGGTCAATTCTAAATGACCATATCTCCCAATATATATTGAATTAGAAGCCCCACGACCTATTAAATTAAAGATCTTTGAGTCATTTTCAGAACATCAAACCACTCATCAATCGGAGTTCAGTATAAAAAGTTATGAGTATTTTATCGAAGCACCCCAAGTGGTGACACGGGCATGACGCCCTAGTGCCTCCACCACCCTAATTATTTAAAAATCAGATTTTTGGTTGTGAAAAACATTTTCATCCTAATCAAAATCAACCAGCTTTCTTAGAGACTTATCTCTCTCTCTTTTCCAGTACTTAGAGCAGGAAAAATTGAATCGGAAACCTCAAACTAAGTTCAAGAAAATCACAAGACAAGTAAGAGTTAGTTTTCAAAAGTGCAAGGTGAGCTAAGTCTATTTTTGGAACTTGTTTTGGAACATTTTGGAGAGAAGTTGCTGTGTTTTAAAGGAATATTACGTTTTCTATATATTTATCTTAGAATAAGGATTGAAACCAAGGAGGAAGGTAAGGATTTAGCCTTGTTTAAACCCCTCAAATTACAAGAAAAAAGCTTAAAATTGCCAGCCAAGTAAGCTGCCAATAAACTATTTTTAAGCTGTGTCTTTGCTTGTTTTTCTGAGGATTTTTGGCAATATCTTTGGATTTACATATACTTTGCTTTAAGGGGAAAAATTACAGATTAAATGAGGTAAAGTTCTCCATTGTTTTCTACCTCAAATGTTAGTGAAAACTAATAGAGAAAATAACTGAATGTTGCTGATGTTGCCGTGTGTTGTTGTTGCTATCGTGACTACCTTTGGTGAGTGATTTTGGGCTGAATTTTGTGTTACAGATTAGGCTTAATACTTTCCTATAAATTCAAGAGATTGGGAATGTTAAGGGCTGATCATTGAAGTAAGAAAAGTTCGTCAAAAAGAAAGGTATGTAAGGCGCCCTGTCTATCGTTCTTTTAAGCATGATTCGTGCGTTGTGAATTGAATGAGCTAGAAAACTCTTTACAAGTCTCGAGGCAGTATATTAAGCTTCATTTAAACATTTAAAGTTTCATATTTTATTGAGGTTAAATTTTGATATTATGTCTAGCCCAAGTGAGACATTTAAAGTGGGATATCGTGTGGATTATTGTCGAAGTTGTACATCGAGTTGGAGACCCCTTAGCGTGGGCATTGTTAGATGGTACTTACTATATATTATATATTATACACACACACACACACACACACACATATATATATATATATGTGATATTAAATATGTTTAAAGGTCTAGTTGCTAACTAAAATTGGTGAAAGAGCCAAGATAATGATGTGTAAATGATTTTAAGCCAAGAAAAGACATCGCAAGTTATTAAGGGTAAATGAGCTTATTGAATTAGGATTGCCTTATTATGGTTGTGCTTGATCATACGTGTATGTTATGAAATATGCCAGGTCAAGGAGAGATTTCATAGTCCTTTTCCCTTAAGCTGATTGACAAGATAGCGAGTCTCCGAGCTCTAATGTCTCTTTGAACACGATCTATAAATCTTGTTGAAACACTTTGGTCATACACAGTTCCTTATGATTTATACAATTTTTGAATAAATGCATTTAAGTGCTATTTTTTATCTTTACATGTTATACGTGCTCACTTGCAGTTATGCATTACGAAGGAGACCTATGCAGGTCACAGTTTAAGTATTCGTAATTTCTATATTATACGTGTTAAATTGACCCAGTATAAGCCATATCGGCTCCATTTATGATTATGATTATCATTTATTGCTTTTATCCCATTGTGGTACACCAGATAGAGGTAATTTTATTTTACCATGGTGTGGTACACTAGCTGGATGGATTTTACCCTGATGTAGTACACTAGCTGGAGGCCTTTTTATTTTTACCCCCGTGTGGTACACTAGATGGATGAATTTTATATTGATTTTATGTTCAGCTAGCCGCCGCATGTTAGTTATAGTTCTTATTGTGCATTAGATGGTTGCATTTACTCTTCAATATTGAGTTATTGTCAGATTTCAATTTTTAGGATTCCCGATTGTTACTATTTCTTATTTCTGGCTCAATTATCATTGTTATTACATATGTTTACAGTTTTTAGCATTACATACCAGTATATTTTATTCATACTTTTCACGGCCCATTTTAGGAGGAATGACTGGCACCTAATGCCACATTGTGATCGGGGATGACCTTGCTGGGCATATGTACCTCTAGTGTTTACCAGCGACTCAAAATTAAGAAAACAAACGTTGTATCTAGGCTGTTAATATAGCAACGGGCCGACAAGGCCATGCAGCACCTGTAAAAGAAAATAGCTAACCCAGCGAACATAACAGTAAAAGGGATCCTATGGGGGCCGATAGGACCACTGTATTGTCTAGCTATAAAAGAATGAAACCAGGAAAGTATACTAGGCCCCACACGGACAACATACAAAACATCACTAATCTAGGCCCCATACAGCCAACATGAGCCACTAACTGAATACTATAGTCTGCAAGCCTCTAGGAGTGAAAATATTGGTCGGGACAGGGCCCCGGCCTACCCAAATGTTGTATGGATAAAAGGCAGATAAAACTCTACAACATGGCAACTCCAAATGAAAGAAGTTGACCAAACTGCTGACTCTGAATAGCTGCTAGGAGATCTCACAATCTGTCTGTCTAAACCTACAGGCAAGTATGCAGCCCCCCATAGTTTGGCGTCAGTATAATATATACCAAATATGTAAGGAAGTAATTAAAAAGCTGAATAGAAGCTGATAAAGACTAAAAGTAAGTAGTAAGAAGGGGTAGAAGATAACATGTAAACTTTCTAATTCATAACCCGCATCCAGTAAACCACTACACGTATGTGAGCTGAAACTATACAGTTATACATTCATAGGCTATAGATAGAAAACAAGTATACAAACAAGAACCTAACTTGGCCACCATAAGCCTAGAAGGTGCAAGCAACACAAAAATAACCTACTGAGGCCCGCATAAGCCCTGGAAAATACAATTATATACCCCTATGCAGGTTCTTATGATTCTATTGGTAATATAGCCAACCAACCTGGATTATGAGCCTGCTGGACTCCTGGAATTGTGTCGGAGCCCGTTGGGCTCCTGTAACTGCACCTTGGGCAGACAAGGCTCAATGAAGTGTCAGTGATGCTGATATGGCATAAAAATAGAAGCACATTCATGGATGGACTGTAATATGGCCCTTGGACCTGAATATAGTCCCTTGGGACAACATATAGCTCCTTGGATCGATAAATATCCTCGTAGGCTATGATTTTATCATATAGCTTGTCTGAGCGATCAATAGCCCCATAGGCAATGACATAATTAGCAACCCTAAAGTTGGTCAACGAAAGGCTATCCTAGGTTGGGTCAATCCTAATTGATACACTACATCTTAGTCTCAATTTAGCCACTCAAAAGGCGTATCCGGCTCTTAAGACCTAACGCGACCGCTATTCTCCCCTAGAATAGTCTGTATAGCTACCGATAGGCACACCCGTGTGCCTACATCTAAACTGAGGATCCTTGCAGCGATCATAATCTCTAATGGTCTAGACTAGATAGGGCCAAATCTGGAGTGTCCTAAACAATACTCTGAATGTCAAGCTAGAACAACAATAGCTCATAAGCAAACTGTAAGGTCGCAGATGACCAGCTACTTAGTTCCTTTGCTTAGGACAACTGTAGGGCTGCTACTAATCAGACATGCTCCTGAGCAGTCAGCCCCTAATCTTCCACAGACAGCTTACTATAATTCTTAGCTTGAAGGTAATACTGTACTAACATGGTTCTAGTCCCTTAGACCTTAACTTGGTCTGTTCAGATTTCATATAAGTTTACCTAGACCTTGCCAGTTGCAGCAACCTGTGCCTAAGTATGTATATGAGCAAGATGGGGCGTTGTGTTATACCCTGGGGACCCAAGGATAAGACCTGGGAGTCAAACGGGGAAAAATATAGAAAATATTGTAGTAGTGCAGGATGAATCGTTAGACGACTCATGAGGAGACCCAATAAGTCGTCAGGTGGCTCGTGGGAAGGTTGGACTTAGTTGAGGAGTTGAGGTCCCCATGGGCGTGGGAACGACTCGTGGTCGGCCACCACGTGTTGTTAGGTCCCCTGTGGGGTAGGGTTGAGGATTTAAGCAAGGATAAGGCAGTGTACTTGACGGAAGGTGACCACGACTCATGGTCACTTGTGATGAGTCTTTGAGTCACCCGTTACGAGCCCAGTCGACCTGATGTCCAGTGTACTTGACAGGCAACCAAACGAGTCGTCAGGTCACCCATTAGGGTCCCCTGGCAATTATTTCCTGTGAATTAGTAAGGGTTTTCTCGTAATTTTCTATGCTCCTAAGACCGAAACTACGCTGTTTTGAGGTCGGGATAGGGTCTTTTAAGGAGGAAAAACTCATACTAAGTCTCATTTGGTATTTGTAAGAACAAGAGAAGGGAGTAGGAGGAGGTTCAAGTGTTCTTCTTCAATTCTTCAAGTTTTCACCTAGGTTTTTCAAGGGAGATAAGAATCATGAAATTTCAGATATGTGGGGTTTTGAATGGGTATATTAGTCCCTACCCATGCCCAATTTCTCCCTAATTCTATGTTTATGTCACCAACTCTTGATGGGTCATAACCCAAATGCATGTTTCCTCAAAAATCGGTATGAGCATGTTGTAGTATGTCTAAAATCACGGGTTTGAATCATTGGGTTGCTTTCACTTATTTTATTCAATATTTGATGATTTAATCCCTAAAAGAACATGTGCCCAAATCATGGGGTTTTTAGTGAAATTCATGCTTATGGTGGTTTCTCACGCATGATATGAACTTTTGAAGTTTAAGACTGTTTTCAATTACTCATGTTATTATGATCATGTTTCCTATAAATTTAAGCATTTCGAGTATGATGGAAATTATGGGCAATGTCCCCATGTCACTTATGATTTATGAATTATGACTTTGGCCGTCCATAGGCCCAATTACCTGGCTAATATTACGAATTTTCAAGCATGTTTTGAATATCATGATTTAACTATCCATGCATGTCATGTATGAATTTTATGAGCACGTTGGATGTTTTGGGAGTAGTACTTAACACTGAGTAAGTATGGGGCCTAGGTTACGCCCCAAATCTCAAAACTACGTGCCACCGTAGGTTATGTTTGGGACCACCTCAGTGTCTATTCCCTATGTCCTACGGGGTCTTCGTGAGTGATATCACACCTTTCATGGTTCATACCCTTGGTAAGGTATGAACGGCCTCCCAACTAGGCTTACAGGTCGGGCTCCATGTGTGCTCGTATGGGGTACGTCGGTTATAGAAATCTCCCATTGTTCCTCATGGTTTTAAGGTTTGCATGACTATGTCCTTTTGGATCAGGTTAAGTTTTATGAAATGTCTTCTCACATGTTATGACTATGACAGGTTTACCAATATTTTAGAAGTATTAAGCCTTACGCTATACTTATGTTTCCAGTCTTATGATCATGATGTACCCACTCCTATGATCATGATGTCCCCACTCCTATAACTTCTATGTTTTTCAGCATTGTTTTGCATACCTTACATACTCAGTACCTTCCAAGTACTGACCCATATATTTCCAGGATCCGGTTCGCAGGTTCAGCATCGTTCCTAGTTTGTGCTCAGTCCTACTCTCAGCTTCCAGTGGTGAGTCCTCATGATTTGAGGGCTTCATGTTCGGACCTTATTTACCTTTTGTTTACAAAATGTTGGTGTTAGTTGGGATCTTGTCCTTTCGACCTGTCTATTATGATTATAGGATTTCTTACTTATGGGTAGTATTCAGCCTTTTATGTTTGGATCTTGTAATGTTGTTTCTTATATCTCATGTTATGATTTTCAGTTAGTTCATGACTATTAAGTTAAGCTTTCCACTTTATGTGTATGAATTAAAGATATGCTCACTCCACAGGTTGACTTGGAGTCTTTTGGGGCTCCTTGTCCCGTGTCTATGATCTGGGTGTACTCTCGGGTCGTGACAAACATGGTATCAGAGCAATAGCTTCAAATGTGTCCTAGGGAGTCTGAAAGTCACGTTAGGTAGTGTCTTTTTCATGGGTGTGAAGCGCTCCACACTTATGACGAAGAGGCTACTAAACATTTTAGGAAATGTTCCCTTCTTTCATAATCTATGTCGTGTGGTGAAAATCTCTCCATCCTTCTAATTCGTGCTATTTGAGATTGCAGAAGATTATGGATCCCAGAAGAATAAATTGAAGGAGGAACAGAAATGATGAAAGCAACAAGGGTGGCCATGATAATGGGCGTCAGCAAGCCCCATCTATTTCGAAGCCCCAGGCACCAGAGCCAATTGCCCAAGCCGAGTTTCATGTGGCTATTCAGATGTTGGAACTTTCCTTGACCGCTCAGGTCAACCAGCAGGTCATTGCACATGTCCCCCAGAATGGTAACACAATGGTGGCCCAGATTAGAGACTTCTTGAGGATGAACCCTTCTGAGTTCATGGGATCAAGGGTGGATGAGGATCCACACGAGTTCATCGAAGAGATCTTGAAGGTCAATCAGGTCATGGGAGTGACAAATGAGGAATCTGTTGATTTGGCCTCTTATTAGCTAAAGGAGGTCGCTTATATTTGGTACAAGCAATGGAAGGACAGTAGGGCAGCGGGAGCGGGTCCTATCAGCTGGGATGAGTTCCACATGGCCTTCCTCAACAGGTTCTTTGCATGAGAGATGAGGGAATTGAAAGCAGCCGAGTTTGTTAACCTCAAACAAGGGAAGATGACAGTGCTATATTAGTCACTTGACTTCACTCTCCTATCAAAGTATGCTCCGGAGCTAGTGATGGACCAGGGGGGTGAGAAGATTCGTGCAGGGAGTAGCCGAGTATCAGGACAAGGACTATAGAACAACAATGATTCATCAGTATATGGACTACCCACGGATAGTCCTCTATTCCTAGCAGATGAAGGCAACTCATATGAGGCAGAGAGAGGCCAAGAGGGCCAGAACTGATAGCCACAGGTTCTCCCAACCGAGGCTAGGGGGTGGGCCTCACTAGCAGTCCCAGCACAGGGCCATTACATCAGCACCATCTTCAGCCAGTACCCCATCTAGGCCTCAGGATGATCATAGGAGCAAGGCCTCTGGTTCAAGAGGTCAGAATAACATGCATACAGAGCGCACTTTTCCATCTTGTGCTAATTGTTGCAAGAATCACCCAGGGAAATTCTTGGTGGGCTCAGATGCTTGTTTCGGGTGTGTCAAACCCGGACACAAACTCAGCGATTTCCCCACAGCTAGGTCGGAAGGTGGTGGAGCCCGCACTTCAGCAGCTAGTCCATTTGGGGATTTAGTAGTAGCAAGGAGGGTACATATAGGTTGCCCCATTACAGTATTGCATAAGGTTACCTTCGTAGACCTAGTAGAATTGGCTATGACCAATTTTGACCTTATTTTGGGCATGGATTGGTTGTTTGCATGTTATGCTTCTATTAACTGTAGAACCCGATTGGTGGAGTTCCAATTTCCAGGTGAACCAATATTAGAATGGAGGGTAGTTCAGCGGTACCTGTATGTTGCTTTATCTCATATCTCAAGGCCCATAAAATGATTGTCAAGGGTTGTATTTACCATTTTGTTAGGGTTAAGGATGCCATGTCCGAGACCCCGACCATCCAATCAGTCCTCGTGGTATGTGAGTATCCCAAGGTATTCCCAAATGACCTACCAGGTGCACCTCCCGAGAGGGAGATTGATTTCGAGATTGATCTTTTACCCGACACACAGCCTATATCGATTCCTCTTTACCGAATGGCCCCAGCTGAGCTAAAAGAGTTAAAGGAGTAGTTGAAGGACTTGCTGGATAAGGGCTTCATTAGACCGAGTGAGTCTCCATGGGGTTCCCCAGTGTTGTTCGTCTGGTAGAAAGATGGTTCACTTCGGATGTGTATTGACTATAGGTAGTTAAACAAGGTTACCATCAAGAATAGATACACTTTACCTAGGATTGATGACCTATTCGATCATCTTTAGGGTGCCAAATATTTCTCCAATATAGATCTAAGGTCCGGGTATCACCAGCTCAGGATTTGGGAGAGTGACATCTCGAAGACTGCTTTCAGGACTCGGTATGGCCATTATGAATTTGTTGTTATGTCTTTTGGACTAACCAATGCCCCTGCAGCTTTTGTGGATCTAATGAACAGGGTATTCAAGTCATATTTAGACATGTTCATGATCGTGTTCATTGACGACATATTAATATACTCCAGAAGCAAGGAGGAGCATGCCGCACACCTGAGGGTGGCACTCTAGACCCTCAAGGAGAACCATCTATACGCCAAGTTCAGCAAATGTGAGTTCTGGCTGAATTCAGTTGCATTCTTGGGACATGTAGTGTCAAGCGAAGGTATAAGGGTGGACTCCCAGAAAATAGAGGCAGTGAAGAACTGGCCCAGACCGGTGAATCCTTTAAAAATTTAGAGTTTCTTGGGCTTAGCAGGCTACTACCGAAGATTTGTTGAGGGATTTTCATCATGTAGATGTATTCATTGACCACAAGATCTTACAATATGTGTTCATGCAAAAGGAACTAAATCTTCGGCAACGAGGTGGTTGGAGCTACATAAGGACCACGACATGAGTGTCCTTTACCACCGGGGTAAGGCCAACATGGTAGTAGATGACCGTAGTAGACTCTCTCTGGAGAGTGTGTTGCATGTGAGCGAAGACAAGAAGGAGCTAGTGAAGGAGGTACATCAACTTTCACGGTTGGGAGTTAGATTTGTTTGTTTGACCGATGGTGGGGTAGTAGTTCAAAACGAGTCAGAGTCATCCTTGGTAATGGAGGTTAAGGCTAAACAAGATGAAGATCCAATATTGGTAAAGTTGAAAGAAGTTGTTCAAAGTCAGAAGGTAGAAGTCTTCTCCAAAGGGGGAGAAGGTGTGCTTCAGTACCAGGGTCGCTTATGTGTTTCGAACGTGGAGGATTTGAGGAGTCGGATGTTGCAAGAGGCTCACGGATCCAGATATTCTATCCATCCATGTGCCACCAAAATGTATCATGCCTTGCAGGAAATCTACTGGTGGAATGGTATGAAGAGAGATATTGTAGAATTCGTAGACAAGTGCGCGAATTGCCAGCAAATGAAAGTCATCAGAGACCGGGGGGTGTACTCCAAGATATCAGCATTCCTACTTGGAAGTGGGAAGAGATCAATATGGAGTTTGTAACAGATTTACCCCGCACTCGTAGACAGTATGACTCCATTTGGGTTGTGGTCGACAGATTGACCAAGACTACTCATTTCTTGCCGGTCAGAACCAACGATTCAACGGAAGATTATGCCAAATTATACATCTGAGAGTTGTTTCAATTGCACGGAGTGCCCTTGTCCATCATATCAGATAGAGGTACTCAGTTCACCTTTCAGTTCTAGAGATCTTTTCAAAAGGGACTTGGTACCCAAGTCAAGCATAGCACGACATTTATCCGCAAATGGATGGTCAGGCGGAGCAGACTATCCACTCTTGAGGACATGTTGAGAGCTTGTGTTATTGATTTCAAGGGTAGTTCGGATGAGCATTTACCTCTTATTGAGTTTGCCTACAACAACAACTATCACTCTAACATCCAAATGGCAGCGTTCGAGGCTCTTTACGGGCGAAGGTGTACATCGCCCATTTGTTGGTTGAAGTCGGGTAGGCTTCATTAGTGGGTCCAGATTTAGCCTGTGAGGCTATGGAGAAAGTTCAATTGATAAGAGAAAGGCTGAAAATGGCTTAAAGTCGCCGAAAGACTTATGCGGATGTGAGGAGGAGAGAGCTTGAGTTCGAGGTCGATGACTGGGTATTTTTTAAGGTATCTCCCATGAAGGGAGTAATGAGATTTGGAAAGAAAGGGAAACTCAGCCCCTGCTATATTGGCCCATACTGGATTGTGAGACGAGTGGGTAAAGTAGCCTATGAGTTGGACTTACCTTCATAGCTAGCTTCAGTTCATCACGTATTTCATGTATCGCTCTTGAAAAAGTGCTTGGGAGATCCAGCCTTACTGTTTTCGGTGGGAAGTGTTGGTGTGAAGGATAGCCTTAGTTATGAGGAAATTCCCGTTGAAATCTTGGATCGTCAGGTTCGAAGGCTGAGGATCAAGGAAGAAGCTTCAGTATAGGTGTTATGAAGAAATCAGCATGTCGAGGGCGCTACGTGGGAAGCCGAAGCAGATATGATAGCTAAATACCCCCATTTGTTCCCTACCGTCTCAGTTTTAGTTTGAGGTATCAGTTTTTGCCTTAAACCTTTATTCAGTTTTTCATGTTTCGTTCATGTATGCAAGTTTGTTTTTGATATGATATATGTATGTGATGTCTAAATTCAGTCCAGCTATGTAGTTCTTTTCAGGGTTAGTCATTCCGTCAATTTTCAACTTAAATGATCAGTATTTGAAAAGGTGATTGTTTGTTCCTGAGTATTCTGCATGTTTCTAACATTCAAGAACGAATGTTCCCAAGGGGGAGATATTGTTATACCCCGAGGACCCAAGGATCAGACCCCGAAGTCAAATGGGGAAAAATCTGGAAAATGTTGCAGCAGTGCAGGACGAGTCGTTAGACGACTCGTGAGGAGACCCCACGAGTCGTCAGGTGGCTCGTGGGAAGGTTGGACTAAGCTGAGGATTTGAGGTCCCTACGGGCGTGGCAACAACTTGTGGTCAGCTACCACGAGTCGTCAGGTCCACCGTGGGGTAGGGTTGAGGATTTACTCAAGGATAAGGCAGTGTACTTGGCGGAAGGTGACCATGACTCATGGTTACTTGTGACGAGTCGCTGAGTCACCCGTACAAGCCCAGTCGACCTGATGTCCAGTGTTCTTGATGGGCGACCTGACGAGTCGTTGCCCAGCCTGACAAGTCGTCAGGTCACCCATTAGGGTCACCTGGCAGTTATTTCCTGCAAATTTGTAAGGGCCTTCTCGTAATTTTCTACACTCCTAAGACCTAAACTACATCGTTTTAAGATCGGGACAGGGTCTTTTGAGGAAAAACTCATGCTAAGTCTCATTTGGTATTTGCAAGAACAAGAGAAGGGAGTAGGAGGAGGTTTAAGTGTTCTTCTTCAATTCTTCAAGTTTCCAACTAGGGGTTTTCAAGGGAGATAAGAATTATGAAATACCAGGTATGTGGGGTTTTGAATGGGTAGATTAGTCCCTACCCATTCCCAATTTCTCCCTAATTCTTGTTTAAGTTACCAACTCTTGATGGGTCATAACCCAAATGCATGTTTCCTCAAATATCGGTATGAGCATATTATAGTATGTCTAAGATCATGGGTTTGAATCATTGGACTGTTTCCACTTATTTTATTCAATATTTGATGATTTAATCCCTAAAAGCACACATGTGCCCAAATCATGGGGTTTTTAGTGAAATTCATGGTTATGGTGGTTTCTCAAGCATGATATGAACTTTTGAATTTTAAGGATGTTTTCAATTACTCATGTTATTATGATCATGTTTCCTATAAATTTAAGCATTTAGAGTATGATGGAAATTATGGGCAACGTCAACATGTCGCTTATGATTTATGAACTATGACTTTGGCCGATCCATGGGCCCAATTCCCTGGCTGGTAGTACGAATTTTCAAGCATGTTATGAATATAATGATTTAACTAGCCATGCATGTCACGTATTAAATTTATGAGCACGTTGCATATTTTGGGAGTAGTCGTTAACACCGAGTAGGTTCGGGGCCTAGGTTACTCCCTGGATCTCAGAACTATGTGCCACCATAGGTTATGTTTGGGACCGCCTCGGTGTCTATCCCTTATGCCCTACGGTTTCTTCATGAGTGGTATAACATCTTTCATGGTTCATATCCTTGGCAAGGTATGAGCGGCCTCTCAAGTAGGCTTACAGGTCGGGTTCCATGTGTGCTCGTACGGGGTATGTCAGTTATAGAAATCTCCCACTATTCCTCATGGTTTTAAGGTTTTCATGATTATGTCCTTTTGGATCAAGTTAAGTTTTACGAAATGTCTTCTCACATGTTATGACTATGTCAGGTTTAGGAATATTTTGGAAGTATTGAGCCTTATGCTATACTTACGTTTTCAGTCTTATGATAATGATGTCCCCACTCCTATAACTTCTATGTTTTTCAGCATTGTTTTGCATACCTTACATACTCAGTACCTTTCAAGTACTGACCCACATATTTTCAGGATCTGGTTCGCAGGTTCAGCATTGTTCCTAGCTTGCGCTCAGTCCTACTCTCAGCTTCCAGTGGTGAGTCCTCGTGATTGGAGGGCTTCATGTTCGGACCTTATTTACCTTTTGTTTTAACAATGTTAGGGTTAGTTGGGGTCTTGTCCTTTCAAACCGTCTATCATGATTATAGGCTTTCAGACCTATGGGTAGTATTCAGCCTTTTATATTTTGATCTTGTAATGTTGTTTCTTATATCTCATGTTACGATTTTTAGTTAGTTCATGACTATTAAGTTAAGTTTTCCACTTTATGTGTATGAATTAGAGATATGCTCACGCCATGGGTTGACTTGGAGTCTTTCGGGGCTCCTTGTCCCGTGTCTACGACCCGAGTGTACTCTTGGGTTGTGACATGTTGGCCCCGCATACAACTACTAATAAGGTTCCCTCCTGAGGGTACCAACGATTCTATCTAACTTTTATAACTAGGATGACTTCCTGGGCGACCTGTATGAAATTCACTAAATCGACTCCAACTAATAAACATTGGCAGTGGCTCACTACATGGCAGGCTATCACTCATTCACTGGGAAATTTGGGTACCACTAACCCTAAGGTAGGAGCACCTTCTCAAATTTTGGCCGTGGAGGCGTCAAGGTACGCCAATGGCCTCTGGGCGAGCTTTACTAACAATACAGGCTTCAAACTGAAAGCTATATCGCCCAGCTGCACCCGATGTTGTCCTACTTATATCAGGCCCAATAGCTAACCATAAACTTCTAAGGCCTTTAGGATGATAGCAAAACATCAAAATTCTAGTAGTACTGTGAACAGAAGAATAGAGGAGTTTCTATGACGCTCCTAGCGTGAGTCACACTTAACATACTCTTTCCCGATAAGGGATACTACAATATACTCTTAATACACTTTCTAGCAACTAACCACAACCTATATGTTCATAGTCTACGGACAACAGTTAATCACAACATATATACTCCTTATCTACTTACTAGCAGCAACTAATTACAACATATAGGCTCATTATCTACTTTCGAAGGCATAGGTCGTATCACTATACGACGAGAATAACTTGCCAAAGAGATAACCCTTAACATACCTCGAATGCTGATTCTCATTTAACTGATGAGTTTCAACATGTAACTGGTGGTTCCACTCAACTGCAGCCCTTCTGCTGAGAGAATAGGACTATTTTCAATATTAAATTCTGCAAACAATAATATCTTTCAATAATAATAATAACTATAATTCAACTTTACTTAACTTGGCCAAAAAGCCACAATTTCTTGAGAGTTTAGAAGAGAGAAATGCTTACCTATTGCCTGTGGCTGTTTGGAATCCAATTTGGAGCAATTCCGACAACCTTTACTTGGCGGGGTTCTATTATATCGGGCGAATTTTCAAGAAGTAACTCCGAAGAGATGCTTCTTGTAGGCCTAAAACTTGTTACGCAAAATTAATTTGCATTTGGACGGAGTTTGATAGCATAATTTGATGAAAATCAATCAAAACCCACTTTCCTCTCTATTCTGGCCGAAGGAATACTTGGGAATTGATTTAAATTCAACAAGGAAACTTATATATTGGCATAGGGCGGTGGCAGGGGGCGCCTCGCACTGCCCAACGCGCCAGGGTGAGTGTCGCACCACGTTGCCCCGTGCACCGGCAAGCTGACGCGCCGCGCTGCCTATTTCGCAGGAAGGGCTGGCGCATCGTGCAGGTCCTCGCCCGACCCTGCTACTTTGCTCGATGATGTGCTCATTTGTGCTGCCTCCGAGGCTCTTCTTGCACGCCTCAAGATCTCATCACTCACCATAAGCCCATGGGCACACGCACTAGCTGCTAACATTTTGCGGGGTGTAACATCCTCCCCCCTTAGGAATATTTGTACTCAAATGATATCTTCAGGTTTAAAAGATTCAGCTCTTTTAACTAATGCCAGAAAATATTTCGGTAGAGTCTCTTTTGTATTATGGACTATCAAAAAACCTAAAACGCAGAAAAGTCCAACATAGGCGTCTCACAGGGCGCTACAAGAATGATACAACATAGCTTCACATCATAAAGGTGAATAACAAAACAATACTGATATTACACATAACAACACAATAGCTGAAAAACAATCTTACCTCAACTACTTAATCTGGGTCAGGTTTAGAATAAGCGAGGATATCTAGACCTCATGTCATCTTCAGCTTCCCAGGTCATCTTTTCTACCTTTTTGTTCCTCCCTAAATTCTACTAGGCTACAACTATGGTTCTCAAGATAGCCCTTATGGATCTGCCAATCTAGTATAACTATGGGAGTCTCCTCGTGGGACAGTTCTTCTGTAACACGAGCATCCTCAATTGGGAAAACCCAAGAAAGGTCTCTTACGCACTTGCGTGACATTATTGAACAGATCCTAGCCCTGAAGTCAACTTTATCTCATTGGCCACTTGGCCGATCTTCTGGAGGATCTGGTAGAACTTAGTGAATCTAGGGCTAGACTTGCCCTTCTTGTCAGCTTTCATAACGCCCTTCATAGGCAAGACTTGAGGAACGCCCAGTCGTTTCTTCCGTCCTTAACTCTCCACACCATGCATTAGAACAAGGCTTCTAACAACCCTCGGCTGCCAGCACATATCTTCGAGTGAGTTTAAATTTTTCCCCCTTGACTGATGTAGTATGTATGGTTTGATTATCCCTTGCTTGGGACGACAAGTCGTACTCAAATGAACATGCATCCCAATATGTTCTAAAAGCCTTTCCAAAACCTAGCTGTAAGCTTTGCCCCTTTGTCAAAAGTTAATAAACACTAAGACACCACATAGTTGAAATATTTCTTTAGTATTTAATTTGGCATAATCCTTAGCTAAAACATACTTTCGACCAACAAGAAGTTTATTAATCTCCTTATCCTTTCAACAATGACCCAAATGGGGTCATGTTTATTCCTAGTACGAGGTAACCCTATAGGTATATTCATATTGTCTAGTTTCCATTTTCACGCAGGCATGGCTATTTCCTGAATTAGCCTGCCCAGTTTTCAAGGTCTTGCCTTTCTCTGCTGGCCATTGGAGTTCTATGCAATAACTCAATAGTTTCTTTCTCCATCCTAATACCATCAGTAGATTTCATTCATAACGTGATGCATTTTTGTCAAACCTGGTTAGAGGGAATAACGAACATGGTGTACCTTGCTACAGTGTACTGATGAAGCCCGACCACATTAAAGATGCAGAGTCAACCTCTGGGTCTCAAGACTCTGTCCCCTACTATCTTATAAGTCGACAACTCCCTGTTAGGCCTTGTCTCTAGGCTGCACTAGGCTAGGATCTCCACACCGTCACTCCTTTGCCTCCACAACTAATGTTGATAAGTATTCTAGGTCACCACCTCACTACCCTTTAAACGTCAGATTGATGCTCATTTCCTGTCAGTTAGCGGCGATTCCAGGCTCTATCAACCTTCCAGAGCCTGGAGATGATTCTAATTTTCCTCCAGAGCAAGATACTCGTGCTTTCCCCTTACTACTATAGGCTGAGGTCTGGTGTTCGTGCTCCATGCATCGTACTAGCAAGGATGTTACTATCCAAATCTACCCACCTGTATCGTTCTGACCGCACTTGGCCAATTTCCCTCATGTAGCCTTTATGTCCTGCAACATAACAAACTAGGGTCATGGCTACCATTCTTCAGTCACTGGCACACTACGGGGTTAGTCTGTTTCTAACTTAGACCTTGCTTTTGTTGGAAATCCATTGCTTACGGATTCTCACACGAACTTGGCTGCTACTAGCAATCTTAACTTCCCTCATGATTTACTACCATGAGGGTCTAGGTGACTTATTTAAGCACTAGGGGTCTTAACCACTTTCTAGCACTTCCTAGGAATCAACAGTTCTAGCCTTGCTTTACTATTTACTCCGGAAAACATGGCGTTGATACTTACACTTTCTATTATACTGGTACCCTCTCCTACTGCTGTAGCTGACTTGTGACTGACTGAAGTTTGTCCCATATCAAACATCACTCTATACAGACAATACAACGAAAGCTTAGGGATTCATCCCTATACCTCTCGGATCTATAACATGATCTAAGAAGGATGAGGGTAACCATAATATCATGCCTCATAGCCTCCTGCTTATAAGATGTGGTGCACAACACATTTATAAGCAAGACTCTACTAGACACGGCTTGCAGACTTCCTAGGATACGACCTGCTCTGATACCATATTTTTCACGCCCCGCCTTAAGAGGCATGACTGGCACCTAATGTCACATTGGGATCGGGGCTGACCCAGCTGGGAATATGCACCGCTGGGTGCATTTGCCAGCGACTCAAAATCACAAAAATAAACTGTTGTATCTCGATTGTAAATATAGCCTCAGGCTGATAAGGCCACACAACACCTGTAAAAGAAAACAGCAAACCCAGCGAACATAACAGTAAAAGGGATCCTATGTAGGCCAATAAGACCACCATGTTGTCTAGTTATAACAGAATGAAAATAGGAAACTATACCAGGCCCCACATAGCGGACATACAAAAATCACTAATCTAGGCCCCACACGGCCAACACAAACCACTAATTGAAGAATGTAGTGTGCAAGCCTCTATGAGTGAAAATATTAGTCGAGGCAGGGCCCCGGCCTACCCAAGTTCTATACAGATAAAAGATAGATAAAACTCTACAACCTGGCAACTCCAAATGAAAGGAGCTGGCCGAACTGCTGACTCTGAATAGCTGCAAGGAGATCTCACAATCTGTCTGCCTAAACCTACAGGCAAGTATGCAACGCCCTATAGTTGGGCGTCAGTACCGAATGTACCAAATATGTATGGAAGTAATTAAAAAGATGAGTAGAAGCTGATAAAGACTGAAAGTAAGTAACAAAAAGGGGAGAAGATAACTTGTATACTTTCTTATTCATAACCCGCATCCCGTAAATCACTATATGTATGTGAGCTGAAACTATACAACAATACATTCATAGGATATAGATAGAGAGCAAGTATACAAACAAGAACCTAAGCTGAGCCCTATAATCCTTGAAGGTGCAAGCAACACAGAAATAACCTATCGGGGTCCCCCTATAAGCGTTGGAAGATACAATCCAATCTATATACCCCTATCCAGATTCTTATGATTCTACTGGTACTATAGCCAACCTATTTTGCTTCTGGGTCCGCATCTGAGCCCTCTAGACTCCTGTAACTGTGTATAAGCCTTTTGGGATCCAGTAACTGCACCCTGGGCACACAAGGCTCGATGGAGGGTCAGTGAGGCCGATATGGCATAAAAATAGAAGCCCATTCCTGGATGGACTGTAATATGTACCTTGGGCGTGAATATAGTCCCTTGGGACAAAATATAGCTCCTTCGAGCGATCAATAGCCCCATAGGCGATGATATTATCATATAACTCCTCTGAGCGATCAATAACCTCGTAGGCGATAACACAGTTAGCAACCTTAAAGTTGGTCAATGGAAGGCTATCCTAGGTGAGGTCAATCCCAACCGATACATTACATATTAGTCTCAATCTATCCACTTAAAAGGCGTATCTGGTTCTGAAGGCCTAACGCGACCACTACTCGCCCCTAGAATAGTTTGTATAGCTGCAGATAGGCACACCCCATGTGCCTACATCTGATCCAAGGATCCTGACAGTGATCATAATCTCTAATGATCTAGACAAGATAGGGCAAGATTTGGAGTGGCCTAAACAATACTCTAAATGTCATGCTAGGACAACAATAGCTCATAAGCAAATTGTAAGGTCGCAGACGACCAACTACTTACTTTCTTTGCTTAGGACAACTGTAGGGCTGCTACTGATCAGAAATGCTCCTGAGTAGTCAGCCCATAATCTTCCACAAACATCTTACTATAATTCTTAGCCTGAAGGTAATATTGTACTAACATGATTCTAGTTCCATAGACTTAACTTGGTTTATTCAGATTTAATATATCTTCTCTGGCGATTTCTAACCTTGTACGTAAGTTTACGTGGACCTTTCCAGTCACAGCAACCTGTACCTGAGTATCTATAAGAGCAGGCTGGGGCATTAGCCCTGTATCCAACTACTAATAAGGTTCCCTCCATAGGGTACCCACTGGTCTATCTAACTTGTATAGCTAGGATGACTTTCTGGGCGACCTATATGACAAGCACTAAATCGACTACAACTAATAGACACTGGTAGTGTCTAACTACATGGCAGGCTGTCACTCATTCACTGGGCAATCTGGGTGCTGCAGACCTTAGGGTAGGACCATCCTACTCAAATTCTGGCCCTGGAGGTGTAAAGGTATTCCAACGGCCTCTAGGCGAGCTTTACTGATAGTACGGGTGTCAAACTAAAAGTTATATCGCCTGGCTGCACACGATGCTTTCCAACTTAGATCAGGCCCAACAGCTAATCATAAAATTCTAAGGCCTTTGGGATGACAACAAAACATCAGAATTCTACTAGTACTAGTTCGGGCTGTTTGGTGACTACACGCAAGTGCACGTGGTCGAACAAGTAGTAAAGTGGCTTAAGTAAAGCCAACTATCGATCCCACAGGGACTGAACCAAGGTAATAATTAACTTAAGTGTTAATGAACTATATCTTTAAGAATGCAGACAACCAAATGAATAATATTTTGAGAGTTTGAGTTACTCATTAATAAGAATCTAAGGCAAAATTATAAAGTGAGTCTGAACTATAGTAATGAGCATGCTGAGGTTAAAACGAACATGCAGGGAATTAATTTATCGATACAATTCAGTTAATCTTTCCTTCGGTTGCTAGTCAAGAATTATTGCCTATGAATTGGAACTTTCGTCTCCTATCCAACTTAAGAATCATGAACCTTCAATCTACATTTCTGTTATAAAAGAATTTCATGTTCTAGCCATATAAAACCAATTCCTTAATTACTAATAAGACTTTCAGATATATTTCTATTCTGAATGTAAATCAATTCTCAATTTTCCCAAACTAAGAAAAGATCATATCCTACCAATTCACAACTTTCCAATTTCTTTCCTTCTCAAAATCAAAATTAGATTTTTTAGATATACATTAACATGGGCCAAATATTAATGCAGTAAGAACAAGAATTGATAGAACAACCATTGAAGAAAAGATGAAAACTAAAATGATCAACAATTACATTCCACTACAATTGTTCTTAACCTCAGCAAGAAGTGAATTTAGCCACTCAGTTGTGGATTAAACATCATCAAATGAGTATAAATCATACAAATAATTGAGATAAAAGAGAAAAGGATAGAGAAGAACCCTAGAATTTTCGTCCCCTCAACTACCTGTAACCCACGTTCTTGCTCAACCAAGTCAGAATGTTTTAAAATAAAACCTAAGTGTGCTATTTATACTAGTGGGAATTTTTTTTGGAATAACAAGCAACGTGGCACGGAGTGTATCGCGGAGCACTCCATCCGTGTCACGGGGGTATCGCGGACCCTCTCTGGAATTTGGCTCCTCAGAATTTTCACCTTGGCGTGCCACGGCTTGCATCGCGGAGCCGGGCCAATGTGCCATGGTGCTATCGCGCACCTACACTAGAAATTGATGTCCCAGGTAATTGTACTCAACGTGCCATGGCTTGCATCGCGTGGCATGGTCTCTGTGTCACGGAGGTAACGCGAGGCTTCACTGGAAATGGCCAAAATTAAATCAGTCGAAGCAGAATGCCTCCGTGATGACAGCGTGACACGGCTCCATCGTGGGGCCCTTATTTTTGCTGCTCTTCCTTGACCTTTTCTACTCCTTGCTTCCAAGTCCATTCCTGATTCTTACCAATATGTATCTTAGCTTCCCAAAATTCCATTTTACCTGCAAAATAACACTAATCATGTTGGTTAGTATAAATTCACATTTTAACTACAAATCACATGAGAATGCACAAATAACGATAGATAACAAAGACGAAATGAAGCATTTGAGTATCACTTGGGCATATAATTCTGCCCAACATCAGTACTATGAATAGAAGAACAGAGGAGTTCCTATGATGCTCCTAGCGTGAGTCACACTTAACATACTCTTTCCCGATAAGGGATACTGCAATATACTCTCAATACTCTTTCTAGCAGCTAACCACAATCTATATTATCATAGTCTTCAGACAGCGGTTAATAACGACATATATACTCGTTATCTACTAGTAGCAGCTAATTACAACATGTAGGATCATTATCTACTTTCGAAGGCATAGGTCGTTTCACTATACGACAAGAATAACTTGCAAAAGAGATAATCCTTAACATACCTCGAATGCTGATTCTCATTTAATTGATGAGTTTCAACCTGTAACTGGCGGTTCCACTCAACTGCGGCCCTTCCGCTGAAAGAATTGAGCTATTTTCAATACTAAATTCGGCAAACAATAATATCTTTCGATAATAATAATAACTATAATTCAACTTTATTCAAATCAGATAAAAACCATAATTTCACGAGAGTTTAGAAGAGAAAAATGCTTACCTATTGCCTATGGGAGTTTAGAATCCAATTTGGAGCAACTCCGACAACCTTTACTCGTCGGGTTCCGATATACCGGGAGAATTTTCAAGAAGTAACTCCACAGAGATGCTTCTCATAGGCCTAGAACTTGTTACCCAAAGTTAATTTGCATTTGGATGGAGATTGATAGCATAATTTGATGAAAATAAATCAAAACCCACGTTTCCTCTCTCTTTTGGCCAAAGGAATACTCTGAAAATGATTTAAATTCAACAAGGAAATTTATATATAGTCATAGAGTGGTGGCGGGGGCACCTCGTGCTGGCCAACGCCCAGGGAGGGTGTCGCGCCACGATGCCCCGTGCACTGGTAGGCTGGCGCACTGCACTACCCATTGCACAAGCAGGGTTGGCGCGTCGCGCAGGCCCTCGCGCCCAGGCCTCGCCCAACCCTGCTAGTTCGCTCAATGATGTCCTTGTTCGCCCTGCCTCCGAGGCTTTTCCTGCACGTGTCAAGCTCTCATTTCTCGCCACAAGCCCACACGCATACGCACTACCCGCTAACATCTTACGAGGTGTAACAATACTGATGTCCGTTTATCTAGAACCCCTCCTGCAATCGTGCTGCAAGTACAGGACGTGTCTTAGATCATCAGATGCAATAGGAGCTAGATTTCAGCGAAATTGTGGTATGCTCCTCTCTTTAAGGTGTTATGTCCTAATTTTGACTATTTTGAGTTTTATGTATAGCATGGGTAGGATGGGGCCCTGTTCCGTGCATTTTAATTTTTTTACTCTATAAAGGCTGATGTGGACTAGTTTGTATAGTAGTTTTGGTTGTGTCGTTGTGTTGGTTTTCCATTTCTATGTTTAGCTTTATTACAACCTTATCGGCTTTCTAGGTTGCTTATTTTTCATTATCGAGACCTTATGTATCTACTATTTATCTTAGTTGGTTATGACAGGTGGCTTAGTTGTCCTTAGTCTTACATTTTCAGATGCTATATAGCCAGCTTCACAATCAATCATAAATTGAGTGTCAGTTGCGCCCTACCCTAGTTTTGGGGCATGACAGACTTGGTATCAAAGCGAAGTCGTGTCCTAGGGAGTCCCCAAAGTCATGTCTAGTAGAGTCTTGTTTATGGGTACGTTATACACCATACTTATACTTAGGAGGCTACATGAAATCTCGGAATTATTTCACTTCTTTTACTAATATTTCATGCTATATAGCGAGGTCATAAGTACTGGATATCTATATCATGTTATTGTTTCAGAATATGCCTGTGACAAGGAAGGTGACTACAAGGTTGAATGGCACAGCCATAGGAGAGGTTACTACTCACCCTCTAGTGGATTAGGGAGATAGGTCAGAGGCTCAGAGTGAGTCTCCTTTCCCAGGTATTATAGTTCCTCTGGCACCGATTAGAGCAATGGTAGATAGACCTCTAGCTCCTCTCGCCCGAGCAGTACCTGAGGGTAGTAAGTGGCAGACCCTCTCGCTCCTGTGTACCTCTGGTAGTTCCGAAATGATAGGGTCTTGAGGGAGTTGTTCAGCTGATGGCTCGTATAGCTGCAGGTCAAGATCGGGGATTGAAGGCGATAGAGAGACATAAAGGCTAGGCAACTGAGAGTTTCAGGGCCCGCGAGTTCCTGAGTTTGATCCCTCCCATATACACTGAATTATACCTAAACGAGGATCCTCAAGACCTTATTGATTAGACATATAAGGTATTGAAGGTGATGTAATCTACAGTGACAGAGGAAGTAGAGTTGGCGAGCTACAGTGACTTTAAATATCTATCTTACTACTAAATACTATTCATTAAATATAAATCTTCAAAATTATACTATTCTAAAAAGTGAGAAACTTCAAAAGTGTAAAGTTAGATTATTAAAATGTCCATAAAAAATGAATGACATTTTTATCCTTCATAAATTGTTCCTTCAATATTAATAACAAATTAAAACTGTACAAATATTTCATAATTAATTAAGTGACTTCCACTACTCATCAATTTATGAATACAGTGCACTGTCATTCTTTCTTATATTCTTAACCAAATATTTGTTGGCAGTCGCCATTGAAGGCTGTAATTATGAAACTTTTGTTACTTAATGAAGAGGATTGTTTCATCATGATAATCTTAGCTTTATTTGTTTTGTCCTTTAGCCTTCCTCTCGTATTAATTATGTGTAGTTCTTTATTGCATTATATAAAGTGGAGTTGCAATATAAAAATTACTCTTAGTTTCAAAATAAATAGTGTTTTAGTTTTTTTTATTATGTTTCAAAATAAATGGCATTTTACATGATCAAAAAGACATTAGTGATATTTGTCACGCCCCACCTTAGGAGGTGATCTTGGGCAAATTTATATGCCCAAGTGATACTCAAACGTATCATTTTTACCTTGTTTGTTGTGCAATGTGTATATAATATCATGTAATTAGTAATAAAATGCGAATTTATACTAACCAACATGATTAGCATTTGTTTTGCAGGTAAATGTGATTTTTAGGAGCTAAAATGCATGTTGGAACTATGTCGGAGTTGGACTTGGATGCGAGCGTGGAAAAGACCTTGGAATGCACATTTTATAAGGGCTCCGCGATGGAGCCGTGCCACGCTACCATCGCGGTAGCACAGTGCCTGAACAGGAATTGAAATGGCAAATTCCAGTGTGCCTTCGCGTCAGCTCCGTGGCACGGAGAGAGACCTCCGCGTTGGCCTCCGTGCCACGTTGAGGTTAATTTACCGGACCCTGAAATTCCAGTGAAGGTCCGCGTCCACGCCGTGTCACGGAGGCAGTGCTCCGCGTTGGCCTCCGTGACACGTTGCTTGTCATTCCGGGAAAAATTTCCCACTAGTATAAATAGCACACTTAGGTTTATTTTAATTAGTTTTTAGTTTTTAGACGGAGTTCAGAAGTGGAGAGCAGGAACGTGGGTTAGTAGCAGTTGAAGAACGAAAAAGCTAAGGGATTTCTTCTCTTCCTTTCTTCTTTCTATCAATTGTACGTATGATTTACACTCATTCTAGGATGATCAATCCACAAATGAGTAGCTAATTCTCTTCCTTGCTGAGGTTTTGAACATGTGTAATGAATTTTGATTATAATTGATATGGTTTTCTTCTTCTTCTTTAATGTTGTTCTATTAATTCTTGTTCTTACTGCATTAGTGATTGGCCAACATTAATGTATATCTAAAAAGTCCAATTTCACTCGAAAGAGCAAGAAATTAGAAAGTTGTGAATTAATAGAGTATTGTTCTTAACTTGATTTGGAAAAATTGGGTTTTGATGTGCTTTCCTGATAGAAATATACTTGAAAGCCGTATTAGTCAATTTAGAAACCGGAATTGTAGTGCTAGGTCATAAATTGCATTTGATCACAGAAATGTAGACGGATGGTTTATGATTCTAAAGTGAAATTGAATACGAGAGTTTTAATTTCTAGGCTAATGTTCTTGGCTAGCAACATGAAGAAGATAGTAACCAAATTATCATGATCATCAAGTTCATTACTTGTTCTTAACCTTGGCATGTTCATATCCATTGTCTAAATTCACAAGTAAATAGTTGTTATTAATTGTAGTATATATAGTTTAGAAACAAAAACTCAAGTAACTGTTAGTTACATTGTTGTTAGCATAATTAGAATTGAAATAGGAATATAGTAAACTAGGCAATTTTACGTATCTTGAGCCTCCTTGGATCGATACTTGGCTACTTAGCCACTTTATTACTTGTTTGACCACGTGCACTTGCGTGTCGGTTTATAATATATAATACCAACCTGAGCAGCAGAACACCGCGAACAAGTTTTTGGCGCCGTTGCCGGGGAGGCTTGGCGATTTGTGAAATTGTGTTTAGTGTAAATTTACTGTATTTTTTATTTTTATTTTCTTAAGTGTTAACAACTTGGTCTTAGCCTGTATTTTGCAGATTTTGTTTCTGTGAACACTGGCAAGGGACAAAGAGCTGGTGGAATCTTACTTAGAGCCTGAACGTGAATTTCATAGTCAACGTAGAGAAGCTCTATAAAGAAGTTGCAGTTGCTTAAACAGTCTATGATGGAGCAACAAAATCCACCAGTTGTGCGGGCAGTGTTAGTGCCCGATGAAGCAGCAGCAAGGCCGATTCGCGAGGTGGCAATCCCGCATGCTAATAATGTACATTCTAGCATCCGCAAACCAGATCCTGGAGGGAGGTTTGAATTAAAGCAGAATATGGTGCAACTTTTGCACACAAGCGGGCAATTTACCGGTCTCCCTCATGAAGATCCACAACAACATCTCCAAAACATTTTGGAGATAAGTGACACTTATATACCCGCTGGAGTATCACCTGATTATGTTCGGCTCACCTTATTTCCATTTTCCTTACTTGGTGAAGCCAAGAGGTGGTTAAAAGCTGAACCACCCAATTCTATATCAACGTGGGATGATCTTGCACGGAAGTTTTTGATCAGATTTTTCCCTTCTGGTAAAACAGCCAGACTTAGAAGTCAAATTCTAAGTTTTAAACAGAGGGAAGGAGAAAATCTCTATCAAGCCTGGGAAAGATTTAAATCCATGTTGCGGGACTGTCCTCACCATCATCAGTCCAATGAGGTGTTGGTACACACATTTATTGAGAGTTTGGAACCCCACACTAAAATTCTGTTAGATTCAGCAGCTGGAGGGCAAGCGCTGGAAAAGACTTACGAGGAGCTGTACACTTTGCTCAACCGGATTTCACAAGGCAATCCAGAATGAAATGCAGATTCTTCAAGAGGTGGAGCAAGGAAAGCAGCGGGAGTGCTTGAAGTGGATGGATTCACAGCTATCGCTGCACAGATAGCTGCTTTGCAAAATCAGTTAAACACTCACTTCAGCAATATAAATTTGAACCAGCCTTCAGCTTCAGTCAATGCAGTTCAACAGATGTGGTGTGAAGTGTGTGGTAGTAGTGAGCATTCAGCTGAATGCTGTGGTGCAAATCCTGATTCTGTTAATTTTGTGGGCAATGCACAGAGAAATCAGCAGCAGTTTGGTAGTGGCTACAACTCAAATTGGAGGAACCATCCGAATTTTTCGTGGGGTAGCAACAATCAACAAGGCCAAAGTTCAGGGCAGGGTATGCACAGAAACCAAGGAGGGCAACAAAATTATCAAGCTCAATTCAGAAATCACAATGCCCCTCCTCCACCACCATCACCATTGAGGAGATGTTCAAAACCATGATCGCTAATCAGGCACAATTGCAGGCTGACTATGTCAAATTGGCAGCCGAAGTGAAGAATAATCAGTTGGCGACCAAGGCTCTTGAATATCAGTTTGGGCAATTTGCTAGTGCCCAAAATACTAGACCCAGAGGAGGACTACCTAGCGACACGGATCCTAATCCGAAGCAGGTAAATGCAGTGACCACGAGGAGTGGTTTACAGTTGAAGGAGGTGGAACCGGAAAGACCGCCTCAAAAGTCAGGAGCAGCAGATGTTGAGGGAGAGCAAGGCTCAGATAAGGGGAAGACTAAAGAAGCTGAACCAGAAAGGCCTCCACCCCCGTTCCCTCAACGACTTAAGAAACACAAGGAGGAGGCGTGTTTTCAGAAATTCATGGAGGTACTTAAACAGGTACATGTTAACTTACCTCTTGTTGATGTCTTGCAGGGAGTGCCAAAATATGCGAAATATATTAAAGACATCGTGGCTAGCAAAATTCGTTTGACTGAGTATGCCACGGTAGCTTTAACGGAGGAATGCACTTCCCGTATTCAGAATAGGTTGCCCACAAAACTGAAAGACCCTGGAAGTTTTACTATCCAGCTTACTATTGGGCAAAGTATCCGAGCTCGTGGATTATGCGACTTGGGGGCAAGCATAAATCTGATGTCATCTTCGGTATTCAGAAAGTTAGGTCTAGGCAGTCCTAGACCTACAACGGTAATCTTGCAGCTAGCAGACAGGTCTTTAGCTAAGCCGGATGGCATTGTTGAGGATGTGTTAGTGCAAGTAGGCTCCCTCATTTTTCCGGTCGATTTCATTGTTCTGGATTTTGAACCAGATGCTGAAGTCCCATTTATTTTGGGACGACCCTTTTTGGCAACCGGAAAGGCATTAATTGACGTGGCTGCGGGTCAACTCACGATGCGAGCACATGACAAGGTCGAAGTGTTCGATGTGTACAAGGTACCTAAGCTCCCGACTGTTTATACGGAACTCTCGGTGATCAACGTAATTGATCGTGGGAATGCTAATGGAATGAGTGATTCCCGAGAGTTACTAGGAAGGCCACCGGATAAGGTTGACAACTACTGGGGGGATGACAATGATCGGGACAAATCGTCCATCTCCCTAGTAGACAAGTGAGCGTAAAGGACGTCGAGCCGCGACGGTAAACCAGGCGCTGCACGGGAGGCAACCCGTGAGAAAAATATTTTTTTTTTCTTTTACACAGTGTAGTTAGTTTTTATCTTTATTTTTGTTTTTATTTGTTTATTTCCAAGTTTTATTTTTCTTTTTCTTTTCGTGATTAGGTTTAGATTTTCATTTTAGTTAATATTTTTTAGTTTTAGTTAGGGAAATCTATTAATGTAACCAATTTTTGTTTAGTGAGGTGATTTTCAGGTATAACGGAGGAAATATACATGGAATCGAGAAAATGAGGCAAGGTATGAAAAATCAAATTAATTGAAGAAACAGTGCACTGGCGCGTTGGCGCCGTGTCACGGAGGCAGTGCTCCGCGTTGGCCTCCGTGACACGTTGAAGGCAAAATCCAGATTTTTCAAAAATCCAGTAAGCCAACGCGTTGGCTCCGTGTCACGGAGGAGGGGCTCCGCGTTACCCTCCGTGACACGTTGCCCCTTATTCAGTGCCGGGTCACACCGGGTTGCCGGGTGACCCGCGTGTTTTCTTTAAATAAACCCCCGATTTCGCCCCATTTTTCCCCATTTCCCTCTTCCCTCCGCGACCAAACACCCATTTCCCCCTCCCCAAGCACCGTGCCACGTTCCTAGGCAAGGAAAAACATCAAGTTTCTTCGATTTCTCAATTCAAAGGTATGTTTTCATCGTCTATCTCAATTTTTTGGCGATTTTTGTCAAAGTTGGGCATGTGAGGTGAGATATATCACCCTAGGTAGAAATTTAACATGAATGTCGGATTATTTGTGATTGATACATGTTTGGATTGTTGTATTCAGCGTTTGAACTTGTCGATTGCGTAAATAATTCGAAATTGATCATAGAATTTTATTCTAGGGCTTGTGTTGTTGAATTTGCCTTGGGCAATTGATAATTTGATGAAATCGATGCCGGGGTGTATTTGTTAATTGAGATAAGTCGTGGTAAATATTGTGTAAATGTCAAAGACGACAAATTCTCGAATTTTTGCGGGAAAATGCATAAAGTGTGTAAATTGGTTAGATTGTTTAGATTAGATTGTATATAGAATGTTTTGATTGTTGTTTTTATTTTGTTGTTGTTTTGTTGCGAAGTGCGATGGTTGAATTGTTAGCGATAGTAGGATTGGGATTAGCTGTATGAAGTCTGAGTAGTACGCTAACCGTTATGCTGTCGAAATTTTGTTGTGAACGCACTAAGCATGACGTGTAGAGTGTTGTCTGTAGTGTAATTAGAGTTATCTTTGCCGTAATTTTGTAGACGTAGCTAAGGCCTAAGTGTGGGGTAAATGTTGTGTAACCCGACCTTAGCCGAAGTTAACAAGTGTTTAGCTTAACTTTGTGCTTGTTTGTGTAAATTGACAGGTACAATGGCTAGCAGACAAGATAAAGGCAAGGGTGCTTCTACCTCAGGCACAGGTAGGAAAAGGATGAGACTGGGCACTGCAGTCCTAGCTGCACCTGCGGTTCCGCGTGGCCAACGCCGCCAATACGGAACAAGATGGGTCACCGATGAAGGGAAGAAATGGTACGCGAAACATAAAGAAAACAATTACTTCCCCGAGGAACATATTGCACGGGAACCACTTGCACAGGAGTTCCCTCGCATTGTACAGAGAATTGAAGCAGCTGGGCTCAGCTTTATTTTTCAGGAGCCCAAGGAGTGCAACCTTCACTTGGTCCGGGAATTTTATGCAAATTGGAACCCGGCCATCAGAAGCCACACAGTGAAAATCAGAGGGCAGATTGTCACTCTGGAACCCAGCAGCTGAATGCCATCGTTGGAGCGCGGGACACAGACGCCCACGTTCTCCGCCAGCTAAACATCACCCCACCGTACGCCGACATCAGACGTACGTTGTGTGGGGCTCGATCCACAGCCCGATGGAGTAGACATAAGGAGAGGGGTTACCACCAGACTCTGCCTTATTCGCAGATGAACAAGGAGGCCAGAATCTGGCTGAAGATTGTATGTTCGTGCTTGATCCCGGGAGTCCATATGACAGATGTGACCCGGGACCGTGTCTGCTTGGTGTATGCCCTTATGAAAGGGCTTGAGATTAATGTGGGGGCGGTAATAATATCCGCCATGAAGAGAGCCACCTTCCTCCGAGGCCTCGACATTGAGGAAGAAGCCTTGGACTATATTCCGCAGTTGGAGCGGAGGGCCCTCGATGTGACAAAGACTAAGGCCCCCGACACTACACACGGACCTGTACTGACTTTGGGCGAGCGACATGCTCGTGACGATCAGTACATGGCCCGTATGTTTGGCATGCAGATGCTGCAGCTACGGATTGGTGGGAGACCAGCCACCGAGGAAGAATTATGGAAGCTGGAGCTGGACTACCCCTTTGGCGAGAACGCCAGAGCCTTATGTCGGGTGGGGCCAGCCTTTGTGGAGCCGACAGATGACGATGTCCCTACTGATGAGGAGACACGTCGTGAGGACTCCGATGTGGAGTCCGATGACGACGATGGAGCTGATTCAGATATGGGCGACGAGGCCGCAGCACCGGATGAAGAAGTCGAATATTTCGACTGAGCAGGGAGTTTCACCACCCAAAATTTTGTGCTTTGTATTTTTGTGAACACTGGGGACAGTGTTCAATTTAAGTGTGGGGTGGGGAGTAGCTAGGTGCTGGGGACATAGGCTCTAAATTGCTGTATGTTTTTTCCTTGGTTTGTATGTATGTTTGTGCTTTCCCTGTGGCGAACTGATTAGTGATGTATGTGTATATACTTGTGTGTGGTTAATGATGTGTGTTTTTGAAAGTTATGGTTGCTAGTGTAAATATTTTGTAAATTTTGTAAATATTTTTACAACTATCGACATGATCGATATTTTTCAAAATTTTTGCGAAGATATTTTGCAATTATCAAAATCTTTTGTAAATATCTTTCTATCGAAATGATCGATGTGTTGCAAAAATTTTTTTTTCGATTTTTATTTTTTGGGTTTCTCGGAGTTTGTTTTCGGTTCTTTTACCGAGAATAGTCCCATTGAACCGATGTCATAGTTAGTGACCGTTCCCTATGATGGTTGGATGACGACCGTCTTAAGGGAAATGTAGTCGGTAGGAGTAGGATTTTTATTTGTTTTTAGTTTTCTTTGGTGGATTGCATCAATGAACTGTAGTTGCTTATGGTTGCTAAAATTTCGTTGCGTGTTGTAACTGATGTTCAAAATGTGAAAATGATTCATTTGAAAGCATGAAATTCGGTAAATATGTTGAGTTACCTAGGCTATAGAATTTGGTTCAGTATGATTGAGGCTTAATCTGGAATTCATGTAATTGACTAATTAAAGAGTCTGTGAATGCATCTTGATTCGAGCATGTGCATGAAGTGTGAAGTGAGGTTTTGCTATTCCATGTCATTGTGAATTGTCTAGAACTTGCCTGGTGTGTATACAAAACGAAATGAAGGAGGTGTAGTGTTGGAAAGGATGTAGGCATTTCTTTGTTTTAACTGATAGTTTCCATTTTCTTCTTGTCAAATTCTACCTTTTTATATGTTGTATACCCTAGTCAGCCCGTTGAGCCTTTAGCCGATTTCTTTCTTTTGTCCAAAATTGTATGAACTAAGCTTTATTCCTTCTTTTCATTAGCCTTCAAGTCTATAAGAAGCTCTTAAGCGCTTACAAAGAAAAGAAAATGTTTCCCAAAGTGTTAAAGAGTGAAAAGAGAAAGAAAAGCAAAGTGAGGAAAGAAAAGATGATGTTGAAGAGGCACTTGTTGTAATTAATTGATAGTGAGGGTACTTGAAAACCCTTTGTTTTGTGTCAAGTGTGTTTGATGAAATGGGCTGTACGAAAGTAAACCATCATGAATGGGAGAAAAAGAGAAAAGAGAGGAACAATGTCCATGAGTCGATGGGAATGAGTTAAAAAGGCGCTTAAGGATGCTAGCAACTATTATTGGCTAATCCAATATATATATACTAGATCCATAGCCCCGTTACAACCCATTAAAGTCCTACGTGATCCTATATTGCATTTCTTTATATTAGTGGAGTAATACACTAAGGGCAAGCCTATGGGTCATGACATGATGCATGTGAATTCTTTTGGGAGAGAGAGTGAAATTAATTTTTATATGCCCCTACTTGCATGTTTGTGTGCTGCATGAACATAAAGGGGAAGTTTCTCTCGAGTTGTGAGGGCACATGCTTGATGAAAGATTGATTTTCGTGTCGGATTTCTTGATTAGCTGATTTGCATGAGTTTGCCGATATCAAGAATCAATTCTTAAAGTCTAGGAAGCCTTGATGTATTAAAGGTCATTGTATTGTACGACCAAGCATGTTTTCTTGATGATTTGCAAAAATTGAATAATCGGTATGACCGTAGCGTAAATTGTTGCACCATAGTGACGAAGGTTGGGATGTAATTTGCATGATTTGTGTATATGTTGTTTGAGGACGAACAAGGATTTAAGTGTGGGGTAAGTGATCTTGGGCAGATTTATATGCCCAAGTGATACTCAAACGTATCATTTTTACCTTGTTTGTTGTGCAATGTGTATATAATATCATGTAATTAGTAATAAAATGCGAATTTATACTAACCAACATGATTAGCATTTGTTTTGCAGGTAAATGTGATTTTTAGGAGCTAAAATGCATGTTGGAACTATGTCGGAGTTGGACTTGGATGCGAGCGTGAAAAAGACCTTGGAATGCACATTTTATAAGGGCTCCGCGATGGAGCCGTGCCACGCTACCATCGCGGTAGCACACTGCCTGAACAGGAATTGAAATGGCAAATTCCAGTGTGCCTTCACGTCAGCTCCGTGGCACGGAGAGAGACCTCCGCGTTGGCCTCTGTGCCACGTTGAGGTTAATTTACCGGACCCTGAAATTCCAGTGAAGGTCCGCGTCCACGCCGTGTCACGGAGGCAGTGCTCCGCGCTGGCCTCGGTGACACGTTGCTTGTTATTCCGGGGAAAATTTCCCACTAGTATAAATAGCACACTTAGGTTTATTTTAATTAGTTTTTAGTTTTTAGACGGAGTTCAGAAGTGGAGAGCAGGAACGTGGGTTAGTAGCAGTTGAAGAACGAAAAAGCTAAGGGATTTCTTCTCTTCCTTTCTTCTTTCTATCAATTGTACGTATGATTTACACTCATTCTAGGATGATCAATCCACAAATGAGTGGCTAATTCTCTTCCTTGCTGAGGTTTTGAACATGTGTAATGAATTTTGATTATAATTGATATGGTTTTCTTCTTCTTCTTTAATTTTTGTTCTTACTGCATTAGTGATTGGCCAACATTAATGTATATCTAAAAAGTCCAATTTCACTCGAAAGAGCAAGAAATTGGAAAGTTGTGAATTAATAGGGTATTGTTCTTAACTTGATTTGGGAAAATTGGGTTTTGATGTGCTTTCCTGATAGAAATATACTTGAAAGCCGTATTAGTCAATTTAGGAACCGGAATTGTAGTGCTAGGTCATAAATTGCATTTGATCACAGAAATGTAGACGGATGGTTTATGATTCTAAAGTGAAATTGAATACGAGAGTTTTAATTTCTAGGCTAATGTTCTTGGCTAGCAACATGAAGAAGATAGTAACCAAATTATCATGATCATCAAGTTCATTACTTGTTCTTAACCTTGGCATGTTCATATCCATTGTCTAAATTCACAAGTAAATAGTTGTTATTAATTGTAGTATATATAGTTTAGAAATAAAAACTCAAGTAACTGTTAGTTACATTGTTGTTAGCATAATTAGAATTGAAATAGGAATATAGTAAACTAGGCAATTTTACGTATCTTGAGCCTCCTTGGATCGATACTTGGCTACTTAGCAACTTTATTACTTGTTTGACCACGTGCACTTGCGTGTCGGTTTATAATATATAATACCAACCTGAGCAGCAGAACACCGCGAACAGGAGGCATGACTGGCACCTAGTGCCCTACTAGGACCTGAACTGCTGAGCTGACTAAGCCCAAACACCTCTGGTGCAGGGCTGACTTTAACTCTAGAATCAAGAAAACAATGGGCTATATAGCGACTGTAAATACAACCCCCGGCTGACAAGGTCTATAGCCACCTATGAAAGTAAACAGCTAACCAGAGACAAACAATTATAGGGAGTCCTATGCGGGCCGAAAAGGCCACCATGATATCTAGTTATAACTGGAAAGTAAAAGCCGATGCTAAACTTAGCTATGACCGTCAAGGCCACCCACCAACAGCTAAATAGGGCCCCACACGACCAACACACCTAGTCAAAAACACATATGGGCCCAACACGACCGATATCATCTAACCACAGGGAAGTAATGCAATCTGCAAGCCTCTGGGAGTAATAAGATGGTCGGGACAGGGCCCCGACCTACCCATACTGTACAAACAAAAGAAGTAAACCTCTATCACACAAGCTTCGGAAGAAGGGAGCTGACGGCTCTGTACAGCTGACTAGAACTATGAGGGACCTGTTCCTCGTCTATATGTACCTGCAGGAAGGTAATGCAGCGCCCCAGAAGAGGGCATCAGTATCACAG
Organism: Datura wrightii; assembly: GCA_035772735.1. Classification (NCBI taxonomy): domain Eukaryota; kingdom Viridiplantae; phylum Streptophyta; class Magnoliopsida; order Solanales; family Solanaceae; genus Datura; species Datura wrightii. Next base: position 38,435,794 of record JASDFA010000027.1, read on the forward strand.
GTACTGAGTATGTAAAGCAGCAACTTTAAATAACTGAAAGTAAGAAATAGAACTACCAGTGACTGAAGTAAAGAAAATGGATTAAAGATGACTGAGGTAGTGAAATCAGGACTAAACATAACTGTAATAAGGAGGGTAGGGGTCATACCTGACAAATGAGGCGTCCTACTGTCTAACTATCAATAACTAAAGCAAGCATAAACCTTACGTGGCTTCCATAAGCCGGAAGGTACAATCAGCACAGAATAACCCACCTGGGCCCCCATTAGCCCTAGTGAGTACACCTCAATCTATATACTCCTATCTAGGTCATATTGAGTCAACTACCAGCTATAAGCGTCCTGCCAGTCCCCTGGGTCTACAATTAGGCCCGCTCGACCCCTGACTATAGTTGTGCCTGAGTCCGGAGGACTCCTGATATCTATACCCCAGGTGTAAATGCTTGGCGGGGGTGTGTATAAGGCCTACCACGAATATATGAGGATCTGGATCCCAATCTTCATCCCTTGTGGACGGAATGCCGCCCCGTAGAGCGACGTATCCTCGCCCCTGGTGGGCGGCAACATAGCTATTAACCCTGGGGTGGTCACAGAAGCTATACAGGTATAATCCAGCCCAAAACAATACAATTTATGAGTCTCGACTGAAAATAACAACTAGACATGATAACATACTCCTGACATGCATTACTGGGATTCATACTGGATTACTATGCTGAAGAAACTAACTTGCCGAAAGAAAATGCCTTAACATACCCTCGTTCGCTATTTACTGATTAACTGGTGAGGTTCGGCTGGTATTCATCTATTCTTCCCAACTGTAATCATATTAACTGAAGAATAGAGCTAACTTCATTACTATATTTAAAGAAAACAATAACTTATATATATATATATATATATATATACTGACTATACTTCAACTTATCGAAAGATGATCAAAAACTAGTAATTTCTCGGGAATCTAGAAGGGAGAAATACTTACTTTAGGCACGTGATCGTATTGACACTAGTTTGAAACAATTCCACCAACTTAGGCTCGGCGGGACGACGATTCGCCGGGCGTATTTTACGAAAATAACTCCACAGCGATGCTCTCTGCAGCCTTATACTTCACTACCCGGAGTTAATATAGATTTGGACGGCGTTTAGTGGCGTAATCAGATGATTTTTAATAGTTTCCCTTCGTCTCTAATCTCCGCTGGCCGAGGATTTATGAAAATAACTTAACATCTAAGTGTGAGGCCTTTATATACTTGAGGCATCAGACAAGGCAATGTGGCACGTTGCCCAATGCATTAATTCTTCTCCGTGCCACATTGGCTAACGCGGAGGAGCAGTTCCGTGCCACTTTGCCCCTCTGGGCAGCTTGGTTCAGCCTCCTCTCGCGAAATCCCGACTTGGCACTCGTTCGGCCTTCCCCCGGACCCTTTCCTCGTACATATGACACTCTAAAACTCTCCACCAACATGCGAATAGGCCGACTAAACAATTGAAACTTACGGGGTGTAACAATATTCTTTCAATTTTACCCTTATTTAAATATAGAGAGTTTTACATAATCAAGAAAATATTAAAAAGTTGCATCTTTTTCAAGATATTTATTAATGGTAAGTGGATAAAAAAAAATTTCTTTTTAGGAGTGAATAATTTTTTTAAGAGATGTACATGAGTTAAAAGCACCACTTATTTGAAATGACGAGAGTATAGGCTTATTTTCCCAGTCAACGGGCAAGGGAAAATAGTGGGTTATTGAGGTAGCAACTCTCTTATTCTTAGCAATTATTCATGTTCATTTTCTCAATAATTTTACTACCTTTTACACTTACATTAGAAAAAATATTATTATTTTAGTTTACATTAAGTTAGTTATTGATTTAATTGCTACTACATATGTTATTCATATTCGTTCCGGCCGGTTTTTGATGTATATTTTATGTTTGCTTCTTTTTTAATCCTAGAAGTGGATTTAAATTTTGTTGAACAAAAATTTCAATCTTCTAGTTGAAAATCTTTATAACTTCATATTAGTAGAACTATTATTTATTCTAATTTCTATTTCATAATTATCATTTTATTCATCTTTTATGAATATATTGAATTCAGAAACAAATGTCATTTAAGTTCTTTCGTGCAATTAAGGACATACGAAATAAATTAACTTGTACAAAATACAAAGGTAAAATGATGAAAACAAATATGGTTAAAGCTCATAAAAAGGATTGCTAATGGATACAAATTAATTACTTTCAAATTAGTTTTTGACCCTGAAATTTTGACTATCTATATCTCATCAAAAAATATTTTGAATTTTTAATCTATGTTTCACTTATAATTCATAAATCAAATCTTTATTAATTTAATTTAATTTAAATGATCAAAATGATGATTGATGGAATTATTTTTAAAAAGTTAGAATAAAATGGTTATTACTTTAAAATATTTTTTCAATTATATATTAATATGGTCTATAAAAAATTTATCTTCATATATGTGGCACACACGCTAAGCGCGTGCCCAGATACTAGTTATTATATAATTGAAAAGCTCCTAAGTTGAAAGTTAGATTATGAAAATACCCTTTAAACACTAATTGACTAAATTACTCATCCTATAACTATATTTCATATATAGTAATTATATTTCATTTATTATATTGTGTTATCTATATTTATATCTGTACCATTCTAAAAGTAAGAAATCCAAAGTTAAAAGATTAAATTCTAAATCCTATATATAATAATTATAATCTATTTTATCATATTATATTATTTATATGTATATCTATACTATTCTAAAAGTGAAAAACTCAATGTTAAAAAAGTGAAAAACTCATATTATATTATTTATATGTATATCTATACTATTCTAAAAGTGAAAAACTCAATGTTAAAAAATCAATTTGCCCATCAAATATAGAGCGATCATTTTATCCTTCAATCTAAAATGATTCAATGATATTTTATGTATAAAAAATAAAATTACATTATAATAAAAATTATTAAACCATTAAATACTTTAAATTGAATTAATGCATAAAAATTAGAAATAATTTATAATTTATAATAAATAGTATTTATCATGATAATGATTTTGATGCTTTTTAAATCTTTTTCACTACTATATATGTTGTTCAAGAATTAATGCATATTTTTAAAAGACACTTGAAATAATTATATATTAAGTTTAAATAAATTCGCTGACAAATGAAGAGACATTTGTTACAACGTAACTCATAATTTCATTGAATTGATAGCAGTTGAAAATTAAGAGTCCTACCATATTCTTTCTTTCTCTTTTTAAGTTGTAATGTCATTTCGTATTTTATTTTTGATTTATAGAGTCAAGATATTTGTTTGAAAAGTCACTCTAAAGCTTCTTAATTTTAAATGTCATGTTTGTAATGAAATGATATTTGTTTATATAGATTATTTTTCCTTCAATGTTGTAATATCTATTACATCCCTCATCTGCATTAACCACAGATGGTTGATCAATGACGATATACTGGCAACAAGGTATTAAAAATTCAATTTATATTATTTTGCAGAACTACAAAGTAAATTGAATACTATCAATTTGCGAGAATGTTATGTTGACACTTTGATGTATCTCTTGATTTTATATATGCTTACAATATTGATAGAAAATGTCATGGATACATAGTTTTAATTGGCCGGTGTGCTTTCTGTCATTGGACTATGGTGGTATGTGAGAATAGATAGATATATCATACAAGTTGTATGAGTAAACAACATGTAAGCTTTATTACTGATGATTAGATTTATAATTTTATATTTCTATTGCATTTTTTATTCATGAATATACTCTTTAAGGTTTTATAATTTGTTGTCTTTTGACTTTTATAATTTATCTACTTATCGACTCAAAATTTTTGATAATTATTTATTTAGTTAACTTCTTTATTGATATTAAGAATGTTCTTTTTTTGTAGTTTATCTTTATACAATTACAAACACCTGATTATATGGAGCTTGTCTTGTCATTATGGATCTACTACTCCCAAAAGAGCTGTCACTTTTCTCAAGTCGGCATATTTAGTTCTGGATAGACAAGTCATCTAAAAAGTTGAATCTCTAAGTGAAATATCAATATTTTAACCTCAAAAACATTGATGAAATATAACGACATTTGATTCTCTTGAAATTCATATTATCACTTAGATTTTAAGTACATGGCCAACAATGAATTAATTAATTCAAGTATTATATATTACTTAAAAATATAAATATTCTTTTATTCATATTAAAATTATACTAATTCATATTAATAACTTTTGCAACGGGTGGTATCATTTTCAAAGATTTATACTTTAGTCTTTAATTTTATTTTTATCACTCAAAAAATATTTAAATAACTTTAAATGATTATTTAAAATTATATATTAAATAACTTAGAATACATATGCGTGGCATGTGCCCGTAAAATAGTTTATTTAGATTCAGAGAAATCGGAAATTAGTATTTCTAAATTTGGTTTTATTATATTTTGTTGATTTCTAAAATTTTTAAATTAATCTAAATGAATTCCCCGAATAGACATTTTACATTTCAATGTGGTTGTTTGACCTCATCATTTTTGCACCGATTTAATGCTTTAGATAGACTTGGCAATCAATTTTGAAATTATTTACTTAGGCAATTCAAAGCTTTGAGACTGGCTCATGAACTTTTTCTATTCCTTTGTAGTCAAGGACTAGCTTTAATCCATGTTTGAGAAATTGGGTTAATTATTTAACTCAAGGTTTTAGATCGAATAATACTTGAAGTTAGGATTATTCGAAAGCTAGACACTCAAAGGATGGATAATTGACTAAGTATACTACTCATTTTAAACCAATCTTTCAAAGTAACATCAAATATTTTTTTCATGAATTAGCCAAATTTTCAAATCCGATGGTTAATCATATTTGTCGATCATTTAAGGTACTTAATACCTTTCTTATTAGATTAGTTGAATCCTTACCCAAACTTCGATTTTAATAAAAGGTTTATTTTAATAAATTACCTTTTAAGGTTTTTAAATTTTTTTAAAATTACACGGTGATTCTGTTTTTTACAAAATAAAATAGTGCCAATGTTATGAAAAAAATTGAACTTTGGTTCAAAATCTACGGATAACAGAAATGGCAACTTCGCTGTAAAAATTCATCTAGGTTCTAATCAAGAAGGTTAGTTTATTTAGCTAATTATTTTGTTTGAATTAATCTTTTAATTACACAATTATTTTTTTAGATTATATTTGTTACACCCCGTAAATTCTCAACATGTAGATGGCCTATTCGCATGTTGGTTAAGAGTTTTTGAATGCCATACATGCTAGGAAAAGGCCCGGGGAAAGACCAGACAAGAAATCCGTCGAACCATCACGGAAGGAGCCGAGGCAGAGCCCCTCCGCGATGGCAACGTGCCACGGAGGGAGGGCCTCCGCGTTGGCTCCGTGTCACGGAGGCCCTGTCCAGGCCCAAGTATATAAGCCTCCAACTTCAGTTTTAAAGTGATATTTCATAAATTTTCCAGAAAAGTCGAGAGAAAACAGAGGGGGGCGAAGGTTCTTTGATAATTTTCATCCGATTATGCCGTCAAACGCGGTCCAAACTCAAATTAACTCCAGATACCGAGGTATTAAGCAGTAAGGAGCATTCCTACGGATTTAGTTTCGTGAAATTCGGCCGGCGAATCGTCGTGCTACCGAACTAAGGTAAGTGGAATTGCTCCAAATTAGTGTCAATATACTTCTAGCTCTAAAGTGAGTATTTATCCCTTCTGGACTTTTGAGAAATAGCGAGTTTCCGACCGTTTTTCGATAAGCCAAAGTTTGGGCTATATATACATTGAAAGTGATGTTTTCTTCCAGAATATTAGCGTATTTAGGTCTAATTGATATGTATATGAATGCAGTTTGGAGAAATAGCAGAAATATTGACCGAACTATGTTAGTTAGTCGGGAACTCCGAAGCGAAGGTATGTAAAGCTAATTCCTTCCGCAAGTTAGTAATTCAATATAGTAAATAGCGTGATATATAGAAGGAAGAACTCATAAGTCGAGAATTGAGTCCGGTTTGAATTTAGCAAGCATGTTTTATGATATTATGATATATATTCAGAATAAAAGTTAGTAAAGCAACATCAGACAGTCAGACGATACCTCAGTTACAGTATAGTCAGCCAGTCAGATAATATCTCAGATACAGTATAGTTCAGTATGAGAATCACTATAACATAGAAAAAAGTCTAGAATGAGTAATCAGAGTACAGGTAGTATTTTCAGTTTAAACATGCTTGCTATATGTGATTATTGTTTATTGAGACCTGTCTGTGTTATGAGGGGACCCTTTGAGCATCCTCGCCGCCCCTGGGTTGGTAACTGTATCGACCCACCGTGAGGGTGAGGATACGTCACTCCAAGGAGTGGTATGCCGTCTGCAGTAGGAAGAAGATGGGATAGAGCATTCCCCATATCAGGCTGATCAGCATAACAGTATAGCTTACCCTGTTGTGCGCTTGCGCCCAGGGGACAGATTACAGATACAGACACAGTTATAGTTTACAGATTACAGAACAGGAGTCCTCCGGGCTCAGACACAGTTATTTATATCAGAGGCCATAGCCCGAGCTGGAGACCCAGGCGGCTGGTAGAGGTGCTCGTAGTTAGTAGAAGAGTCGAGTGATTTATTTTTGGATGGTTTTGACTCGGGTAGGGGTATATAGATTGTGTGTTGGTTGGCACCCTCCGGCTTATGGGGGCTGGTATAGGTTCTTGTGTTATATATATATATATATATATATATATATATATATATATATATATATATATATATATATATATATGTATATACATGATATCTATTAGTTGATAGACAGCAGGTCGCCATGACGACAGGTATGATTCTACCTTACCTTCAGTACAGATAAGCCTATCCCAAATCCTGCTAGTTTAGACAGTTTTAGATGCTTCCTGCTATTCAGAATTTACTAGTATTGTTGTTTATATTCAGTTATGTTCAGTTTGCATTGCATACTCGGTACCAGTAGTACTGACGCCCGTTTAGGGCGCTGCATTACTTGCCTGCAGGTACTCGTAGATGAGGAGCCGATCCCTCGTGATCCTAGCCAGCGCAGAGTCATCAGCTCCTGTCATCTGGAGCTCGATATTTCAGAGGTTTATATCATTTTCTTTTGTTGTACAGTACAGGTAGGTCGGGGCCCTGTGCCAACCATCTTATTAGTATTCCTAGAGGCTTGCAGATGGTGTATATATCTCCCTGTGGTTAGTTGTGCCGGTCATGTGGGGTCGTGCACATGTTTAGCTGTTTAGTATGGTTGTTTATGTTGGCCGTGTGGGGCCGTATCTAGTTAGTAGTGGTGACCTTGCCGGTCACGTAGATGTTCAGCATTTGTTATATTGAGTTAGAGATAACTAGACAGCATGGTGGCCTTGTCGGCCCGTATAGGTTTCCCTATATGAGTATGATTCTGGTTAGCTGATATCACAGTACAGGTGGCTATAGGCCCAGTCGGTCGGAGGCTGTATTTACAGCCGTTATATAGCCTGTTGATTCCATGAATCTGAGTTAGAGCCAGCCAGGCACCAAATGTGCTTAGGCTCAGTAGTCTAGCAGTTCAGGTCCTAATAGGGCACCAGGTGCCAGTCATACCCCCCAAGGAGGGGCGTGACAAACTTGGTATCAGAGCAGGTCGTGTCCCGGGGAGTCTGCAAGCCGTGCTAAGTAGAGTCTTGTCTATGGATGTGTTATGGACCACATACTATAGGCAGGAGGCTGCAAGGCATGATAGGATGGTTACTCTTTCTTCCTATTCAGTCGTGTTGTAGAGTGGTCCAGTATAGGGTCGAGTTCTTAAAACTTATCATATTCTTTGTCTATAGATAAAAAATGGCAGACCAGCGACACCCTGCCACAGGTAGAAGGTTGGATACCATAGCAGGAGAAGGCACCAGCAGGATGCCTCAGCTTCATATAGAATCAACCCGATATGAGGGCGATATAGAGGCATCATCACAGCCTTCTCAGCAGTCCCCATCTCACCAGGAGCCATTCGGAACGACACCGCCTCCGATAGCTCCTGTACCTACACCATCTGACCAGGAGGTTCGCAGTGAAGTTGTTATGTTGGCACAAATGATGGCCACTCAGCGCCAGTCAGTGCCACCTGTAACAGCAGAGCCATCAGGTGGATCTGATAGTTCGAGGGTCAGGGAATTTTTGGCATTGGGTCCCCCACAGTTCACAGGGTCAGATCAGGCAGAGGACCCCCAGGATTTCTTAGATCAGATGCAGAGAATCTTTCGGGTCAGGCATGTGATACCTATAGAATCAGTTGAGTTAGCAGTATTCCGATTGTGAGACGTAGTTGTATTATGTTACGAGAGCTGGGAAAGGTCTCGAGGGAGAGATGTTTCCCCTCTGGCCTGGTCCAGCTTCTCGGAGGCCTTCCTGGATCGTTATTTGCCACGGGAGATCCGGCAGGCCCGGATGGATCAGTTCTTGCACTTGGAGCAGGGGGCGAGGAGTGTACGAGAATATTCCCTACAGTTTGACTCCTTAGCCCGCTATGCTCCAGCTTTTGTGGACACCATTCCATCTAGAGTCCACCGGTTTATTATGGGTCTGAACCCAGAATACACCGAGGCATGCATGACAGCTACATTACGGGAAGATATGGACATTGCCCGGGTGCAGGCCTTTGCCCAGACTATTGAGGGCCGTAGACAGCGGCAACAGGACAGTAGACAAACAAATCAGGAGCAACACCGCAGGGATAGATCAGATGATATACAGAGGGAGATTCAAAGAGGACCCAGGCCCCGGTTGTCAGACAGGCCCCCTAAACCCCCACCTCCACCACAACAGCAGAGGGGTAGATTTATTCGTCGAGGGCAGTCAGAGTCTGGTGGCAGTTCTCGAATGGTGGATTCACCTCAGCAGGGGAGGGTAGAGCAGAGCAGATACATACCCCCACCCTGCCCTATTTGCAGCCGACCTCACATCAGAGCTTGTAGATATGGCTCTTCAGGATGTTATATATGCGGGCAGGAGGGGCACCTGATGAGAGATTGTCCGGCCATGGGGCAAGGTAGTCGAGATAGCCAGGAAAGGGGATCCGCAGGGCCATGAGTTCCAGCAGCCTCGGCAGGGTGTAGGCCCTCAGGTTCAGCAGGTAGAGGCCGAGGTAGATCAGGAGCCTCTAGTTCAGGTACGGGCTTAAGCCGTACCTATGCATTACCAGGGAGACAAGACTCAGAGGTGTCTCCAGATGTGGTAACAGGTATGATGACTATTTGCTCATACCCTGCTTATGTACTAATTGATCCAGGGTCCACTTTGTCCTATGTTACCCCATTTGTGGCTCGAAAGTTTAGTGTTACACCAGAATTGTTACAGCAGCCCTTCTCAGTATCTACACCTGTCGGTGACTCCATTATAGCTAGCAGAATTTATCGAGGGTGTACAGTAGAGGTTGCTGATTGTCAGACTACAGTAGATCTGGTAGAACTAGAGATGATTGATTTTGATGCCATTATGGGTATGGATTGGTTGGTGCCATGCTATGCCAACGTAGAATGTTGGACCAAGACGGTCCGATTCCACTTTCCAGGGGAGGCAGTACGAGAGTGGAAGGGCGCCACAGCTACGCCAAAAGGTAGGTTTATTTCCTACCTTCAAGCGAGGAGGTTGATAGCTAAGGGATGTATTTACCACCTAGTCAGGGTTCAGGATGTTCGGGTAGAGTCTCCGACCCTCCAGTCTATTCCAGTGGTGAATGAATTCCCTGATGTATTTCTAGATGAGTTACCTGGTATTCCCCCATAAAGGGAAATAGATTTTGTAATCGATTTACTACCAGGCACTCAGCCTATATCAATTCCTCCGTATCGCATGGCTCTTGCTGAACTCAGAGAATTAAAGGAGCAGCTGAAGGATCTATTAGATAAGGGATATATCAGGCCGAGTACTTCACCGTGGGGTGAGCCAGTTCCATTTGTGAGAAAGAAGGATGGCTCGCTCCTCACGTGTATAGATTACCAGTAGCTGAATAAGGTTAGAGTTAAGAATAAGTATCCGCTTCCCAGAATAGATGATTTGTTCGACCAGTTACAGGGGGCCAGATATTTTTCCAAGATTTACTTACAGTCTGGATACCATCAGGTTCGAGTCCGTGAAAGAGACATTCCTAAAACGGCCTTCAGGACCCGATATGGCCACTTTGAATTCCTAGTTATGTCCTTTGGGTTGATGAATGCCCCAGCAGTATTTATGGACCTGATGAACAGCACCTTCAGACCATACCTGGACCTGCTCGTGATAGTATTTATTGATGATATTCTGGTGTATTCTCGCTCAGAGGCAGACCACTAGGCCCATTTACGGACAGTGCTCCAGATTCTCAGGGACCGTCAGTTGTATGCTAAATTCTCCAAATGTGAATTTTGGCTGAACTCAGTAGCCTTCTTAGGGCATATTGTGTCGGATGCTGGTATACAGGTTGACACACAAAAAATAGAAGCAGTCAAAACATGGCCTAGACCTACCACTCCGACTGAAGTCCGCAGTTTTCTGGGATTAGCGGGATATTACAGAAGATTTGTTGAGGGATTCTCCACTATAGCGGCACCTCTGACTAAGCTGACGCAGAAAGCGGTAAGTTTCAGTGGACAGAGGAATGTGAGCAGAGTTTCCAAGAGTTAAAGGACAGATTAACCTCCGCTCCAGTGTTAGCATTACCGGAAGGTACAGAGGGTTATTCAGTGTATTGTGACGCATCAGGTATTGGGTTGGGTTGTGTGTTGATGCAGCAAGGTAAAGTGATTGCGCATGCTTCCAGACAGCTGAGGAAACACGAAAAGAATTACCCTACCCACGACCTGGAGTTAGCTGCAGTGATCCACGCCTTAAAGATATGGAGACACTACTTGTATGGCGTCCATGTGGATATATTCACAGATCATAAGAGCCTACAATATATCTTCACTCAGAGGGAGTTGAATTTGCGACAGTGTCGCTGGTTGGAGTTATTGAAAGATTATGACGTGGACATTCTGTATCATCCGGGAAAAGCCAATGTAGTAGTAGATGCTCTCAACCGTAAATCAATGGGGAGTTTGGCATATCTGCAGCCCGAGCAGTGGGAGTTGGTCAGAGGAATACATCAATTAGCTAGCCTAGCCGTTCGTGTAGCAGAAACAGAGGACAATAGAGCGGTAATTCAAAACACCGTTGTGTCGTCATTAGTTGAGGAAGTAAAAGAACAACAGTATGAAGATCCTGACCTGGTCTAGCTTAAGGGCAGAATTCAGCAAGGGAAAGCGCCAGATTTTCAGATAACTGAGGATGAAGTGCTGTGATGTAAGGGCCGCCTCTGTGTTCCAGATATTTCAGGGCTCCGCCAGCAGATTATGAATGAGGTACATTACGCCCGCTATTCTCTCCACCCAGGTGCGATGAAAATGTACCACGATATCAAGGAGATCTACTGGTGGCCAAGTATGAAAAAGGAAATAGCAGAATTTGTAGCCCAATGTCCTAACTGCCAACAGGTAAAAGCGGAACACCAGAAACCGGGCGGATTGACTCAGGACATAGCTTTGCCTCCCTGGAAATGGGAAGCAGTGAACATGGACTTTGTAGCAGGATTACCTCGTACCAGACATAGACATGACTCCATTTGGGTAATAGTTGACAGACTGACGAAATAAGCCCACTTCCTGCCAGTGAAAGCTACTTTCTCTACCGAGGATTATGCCGAATTGTATATCAGAGAAATAGTTAGATTACATGGTGTTCCAGTATCTATTATCTCTGACAGAGGAGCGCAATTTACAGCTAGATTTTGGTAGTCATTTCAGAGAGGTCTGGGAACGCAGATTAATTTGAGCACAACATTCTACCCTCAGACAGATGGACAGGCTGAACGCACTATTGCTCGAGGATATGCTACGGGCGTGTGTGCTAGATTTTGGAGGTAGCTAGGACAAGCATTTGCCGCTAATTGAGTTTTCTTATAATAATAGTTATCACTCAGCTATCCAGATGGCGCCCTTTGAGGCATTGTATGGGCGAAAATGCAGATCGCCAGTTGGCTGGTTTGAAGTGGGAGAGTCAGCGCTGATTGGGCCAGATATTATTCATCAGTCAGAGGAGAAGGTAAAACTTATCAGAGAGTGCCTACTGACTGCACAGAGCCGCCAGAAATCGTATGTTGATGTGCGACGTAGGGACCTGGAATTTGATGTGAATGACTGGGTATTTTTGAAAGTATCTCTGATGAAAGGGGTAATTAGATTCGGCAAGAAAGGTAAGCTCAGTCCGAGATTCGTTGTGCCTTATCAGATCCGGCGGAGAGTAGGCTGAGTGGCATATGAATTGAACTTGCCTCCAGAATTAGAATCTGTTCATCCAGTTTTCCACGTATCTATGCTAAGGAAGTGCATGGGAGACCCTCGCAGAGTTGTCCCAGTCCAGGATGTCCAGGTTACGGAAGGGTTGGTCTATGAGGTTCCAGTAGCCATATTAGACATACAGATTCGTAGATTGAGGACGAAACATATTGCTTCTGTCAAGGTGTTGTGGTGTAATAAGAACCAAGAAGAGATGACCTGGGAAGCAGAGGAAGATATGAAAACCATATATCCTCATTTGTTCCAAGCCTAGTCAGATAACAGGTATGTTAGTATTGTTATTTTATATAGTGCCTTATAGTATATGTATAAATGAGATAATCGACTCCAATCTTTTGTCTGATGAATGTTATAGTATTGCATGGAGTACCGGTGTTGGACGTTTCTACATTTCAGGTTTTCGAGATAGTCCATATTACAGGGGAAATTCTGCCAAAATTTTTCTTAAAATAAGTTGAGTAAGTCGAGAATTCCTATAAATAGAGGTTTACATTCGAGGACGAATGTTCTTAAGGGGGGAGGATGTTACACCCCGTAAATTCTCGACATGTAGATGGCCCATTCGCATATTGGTTAAGATTTTTTGAATGTCATACATGCTAGGAAAAGGCCCGGGGAAAGACCGGATAAGAAATTCGTCGAACCATCACGGAAGGAGCTGGGGCAGAGCCCCTCCGTGATGGCAACGTGCCACGGAGGGAGGCCCTCCGCGTTGGCTCTGTGTCACGGGGGCCCTGTCCAGGCCCAAGTATATAAGCCTCCAACTTCGGTTTTAAAGTGATATTTCATAAATTTTCCAGAAAAGTCGAGAGAAAACAGAGGGGGTGAAGGTTCTTTGATAATTTTCATCCGATTACACTGTCAAACGCGGTCCAAACTCAAATTAACTCCAGATACCGAGATATTAAGCAGTAAGGAGCATTCCTACGGATTTAGTTTCGTGAAATTCGGCCGGCGAATCATCGTGCTACCGAACTAAGGTAAGTGGAATTGCTCCAAATTAGTGTCAATATACTCCTAGCCCTAAAGTGAGTATTTATCCCTTCTGGACTTTTGAGAAATAGCGAGTTTCCGACCGTTTTTCGATAAGCCAAAGTTTGGGCTATATATACATTGAAAGTGATGTTTTCTTCCAGAATATTAGCGTATTTAGGTCTAATTGATATGTATATGAATGCAGTTGGGAGAAATAGCAGAAATAGTAACCGAACTACGTCAGTTAGTCGGGAACTCAGAAGCGAAGGTATGTAAAGCTAATTCCTTCGGCAAGTTAGTAATCGAATACAGTAAATAGAGTGATGTATAGAAGGAAGAACTCATAAGTCGAGAATTGAGTCTAGTTTGAATTTAGCAAGCATGTTTTATGATATTATGATATATATTCAGAATAAAAGTTAGTAAAGCAACATCAGACAGTTAGACGATACCTCAGTTACAGTATAGTCAGACAGTTAAATAATATCTCAGATATAGTATAGTTCAATATGAGAATTAGTATAACACAGAAAAGAGTCTAGAATGAGAAATCAGAGTACAGGTAGTATTTTCAGTTTAAACATGCTTTCTATATGTGATTATTATTTGTTGAGACCTGTCTGTGTTATGAGGGCACCCTTTGAGCATCCTCGCCGCCCCTGGGTTGGTAACAGTGCCGACCCACTGTGAGGGTGGGGATACGTCACTCCAAGGAGTGGTATGCCGTCCGCAGTAGGATGAATATAGGATGGAGCATTCCCTATATCAGGCTGATCAGCATAACAGTATACCTTACCCTATTGTGCGCTTGCGCCCAGGGGACAGATTACAGATATAGACACAATTACAGTTTACAGATTACAGTACAGGAGTCCTCCGGGCTCAGACACAATTATTTATATCAGAGGCCATAGCCCGAGCTGGAGACCCAGGGGGGCGGTGGAGTTGCTCGTAGTTAGTAGACGAGTGGAGTGATTTATTTTTGGATGGTTTTGACCTGGGTAGGGGTATATAGATTGTGTGTTGGTTGGCACCTTCCGGCTTATGGGGGCTGGTATAGGTTCTTGTGTTATATATATATATATATATATGATATCTATTAGTTGATAGAAAGCAGGTCACCATGACGACAGGTATGATTCTACTGTACCTTCAGTATAGATAAGCCTATTCCAGATCCTGCTAGTTCAGACAGTTTTAGATGCTTCCTGCTATTCAAAATTTACTAGCATTGTTGTTTATATTCAGTTATGTTCAGTTTGATTTGCATACTCGGTACCAGTGGTACTGACGCTCGTTTGGGGCGCTACATTACTTGCCTGCAAGTACTCATAGATGAGGAGCCGATCCCTCGTGATCCTAGCCAGCGCAGAGTCATCAGCTCTTGTCATCCGGAGCTTGATATTTCAGAAGTTTATATCATTTTCTTTTGTTGCACAGTACGGGTAGGTCGGGGCCCTGTCCCGACCATCTTATCAGTATCCCAGAGGCTTGCAGATGGTGTATATATCTCCCTATGGTTAGTTGTGCCGGTCGTGTGGGGCCGTACGCATGTTTAGCTGTTTAGTATGGTTGTTTATGTTGGCCGTGTGGGGCCGTATCTAGTTAGTAGTGGTGACCTTGCCGGTCACGTAGATGTTCAACATTTGTTATATTGAGTTAGAGATAACTAGACAGCATGGTGGCCTTGTCGGCCCGCATAGGTTTCCCTATATAAGTATGATTCTGGTTAGCTGATATTACAGTACAGGTGGCTATAGGCCCAGTACGCCGGAGGCTATATTTACAGCCGTTATATAGCCCGTTGATTCCATGAATCTGAGTTAGAGCCAGCCAGGCACCAGATGTGCTTAGGCTCAGTAGTCTAGCAGTTCAGGTCCTAATAGGGCACCAGGTGCCAGTTATACCCCCCAAGGCGGGGCGTGACAATATTTGTCATTGAATTTCATGGAATGAATTTCGTCAATTGGCATCACACGAACACAAAGCAGTTGTGCATGTCGCAACCGACTTTTACACAAAATTCAAATACTTTTTTGGGATACCCTGATAGGTAATTGGTTCATATGGTGGCCAAACAGTCTTCATTGTCCCACCTCGAGTTTTCTGCTCGGATACCAAGTCTTTTCAAAAGTTTAATATAGTCAACCTAGAGTAGAGCGAAAACCAAATTCCTTATTAGCGTATTTTCCTTGGAAAACTAATACCCAAGGCGTATTAAGTCCATTAGAAATACCACCATGTTGTCCAATGGTCCTCGACCCAAAGACATTCATCTAACTATTTTATATTTGAAGGATATTTATACTGATTTTGTATGAACCATTGCTCGTTGGAGTTGGAATTTTCTTTAATAGCTTATTTATTGTAATTAGAGGAAGATGCTTCATCCGAGAGGTCTTCGGAAATTCAAGAAGTTTGAGATTGAAGAAGGGATGATGACAAATTAGTTTAGAATTGTACCGTGCATGGGACTAATATTTATTTGTAAACTTATTTTTCTTATTGTGCATCCCCATTTAATTTATTTATAAATTTGTAGATAATATTTTTTTAGAGCAATAGAACATTTTACAAACATCATACAAATCCTTCATTTGTTAGGCCTACCTTGGCATAAAAACATCACGTATATGGGATGTGATATATGGTGTTTATGTGTTACTTGAATATAACTATCTTTGTGATTATGTGTTGTTTTGTTGAGATGTGAATTGATCCACTTCCATACCAAATTTTTTTTAAAGCATTTAAGTACATATATAAGCCTATAACAATAAAAATTCATCCAAATTATTTCTAGATTCTTGTACAAGTTTCTCAAAAAATATACATGACCTTCCCCTATCTTCTAAAACTTTTAATAAGAAAGTTGACTTGCTAATAAGATGGAAAGAGGCTCAATTTCGATAGTTGAGAAAATGATATAGGGGGTATTTACATATTTATTTACCATATTTTACCCATACTTAGCTATGTTTGTAGAGCAAATGATATTTAATTGCCTTGATTTTATGTGATATCTGTTAAAAAGAGCTAACATACATGATTAGATATTTGCAGGTTGAAAAGTGCTAATATTTGACATGTAATAACCCTAATTTAACAAAGGGTTATTTAGTAATCAAGCAATAAAAGAAAAAAGAGATAAGAATTTAAAATAATTCATAATAATAATAATAATAATAATAAGGGCCAAATCCCCAATTGAATTAAAAAAATGTTATTTCTTCCGGAAAAGTAGAACGCAACATAAAAAAAATGCAAAAAGAAAAAATACGCAAAAGAGGAGAGAAGAAAGGAAGAGAAAAGAGAAGAAAAGAGGAGAGAAAAATTAGAATTTTCAATCCAAAGCATTAAGGTAATGATCTTAATCTTTTACTTGAGTTTATTACGTGATTATAAAAAATTTTATAGGGTAAAACTTGGAGAAACTTTGGAGAATTGAGAAAGTTTAGCCCTAAGTTCTTCAACCTAAATCATAAATTTGAAAGGACAAACGTTAGCAAAATTTGATTCTGATTAATGTTCTAGAATTCTCTCATCAAGGAGAATCTAGTGGTGGTCATAGTTCGAGAATTCTGCCATGTTGACCAGAGTTGACTTTTTCGGTCAAACCTTTGACCGCAAATTTGACTTTTTTTAAATATTAAGCAAACTTCTATCAAAGAATTTTGACTATTATAAATCCATTTTTGTGTAGTTTGATGTGATCTGGAGACCCAACAACATAGTTCTAAGTTATTGAAAAGTGTACTTGAGTTGTCAATTCGAGGTAAATGAGACTTTAAGCTTTGGTGCTTGCTTTTTAAACCTGTTTTAAAAATTGGGTTGTGTCTGCCTGGTCTATGTGTTGGGACAAGTGTGCACTTGGCAGAAGCGGTGGTCTTTAACCAACCACATATATGTTATTTTGAGAAAAAATTTTGGTTAATGAAAATTCTTTAATAATTAATCTTTGGTGTGACATGATCTTATACCATGGCGTTGGGGCATTAGATATCTTCCTACTCTTCCTTGATATAGTTACTAGGAGCGTACATGCGCCTATCATGATATGTTAGGGGCCTTGTACTTGTTGCCGTAATATACTATTGGGGTATTGTATATGCTGCCGAGGACGAGTTAAGGTGTTAGGTTGATCTCTATCACTGCTGTTTGACAAGTACTGAGTGTGAGTTGTGTTGAGATATATATATATATATCTGTATATATAGTGATCTTGTTGAACATTTTGTTGGACTTTACTGAGTTTTATATTTTGAAAATATATTGTTGTGCATATTATTTTTGTGCTCATTGTGGTTGCATTTTCTAACACTTCTTCCAGGGGTATTAAAGTGGCGGGTCGAGGATCTTACTGAGTTATATTTATATACAGCTCAGTCCTTACTTGCATGTCTATGCAGATTCTATTATGGGAGGTGAGACTAGTGGCTGACGAGTTCGTTCATGTAGATTTTGTTCTTGAGCTGAGCCTTCGCATCGATTCGTAGAGACTATTGTTTCAACTTTATCTACTCTTTATATATTTTTTCTTTCTTGGGGTTTGCATGCCCGATAGCTAAACTCATGTAACACTATTAGATGCTCCATTGTCTTAGTGTGGGATTTGGACTAGAGATACACTACTTAAACGGTTGTGTGCTTTCTTATAAATTGAAACTTGATTTTGGTTGGATAATCATTTCATTTTTAAAACTATTTATGTGTTTGGAGTTGCACATATTGTATTTCAGTGCTTATAGAAAAGGTTAAGTGTATGGAAAATAGATTCGCCTAGCGGTGGTGTAGCGGTTGCCAGTAACGTCTAGGGAATATTTTGGGACGTGATATGGCACATTTAGCAATAAAAAGCATGTGTTGAAGACTAGGAACTTAAAAGGGACTAATTGCAATGGAAAAAAAGGGGTCCGCAAAGTGAGCTATAACTCCGCTATGGTCTATGCGACACAGAGCTCAAACTCAGTGATGGGGTGCTCGACATGGAGCTCAAACTCCGCTATGGGGCTTGTGACATGGAGCTCAAACTCTGCTTTGGAGTCTGTGAAAAGTACCTGGGTTATTCGGCCAAGGTTCTTCCAAACCAAATCCTAGTCAAACAAGGAGAGATGGAAACCTATTCCACTACTATAAATACCCCTAGGACATCTTCATTAGGGCAGGCCACATCTTAACGCACAATTCACAGCAAATACACCACTTAATTATTGACTATTGATCACGCATTGATTCGTTGTAAGTGTGGAAAATATTATTCTATACAATTGAGAGATACATTAAGTTCTTGTGAGTTCATTTAGCTTTCAAGATTTGTCAAACAATTTCATATTAGTGTAAGTATTCATCAAGTATTCTTATAAATATTATGTGATTATTTTTTCAAACATGAGTGGCTAATTTCTTTAGCTAGGGTTGTGGGAAGTGATCTTGGGCAGATTTATATGCCCAAGTGATACTCAAACGTACCCTTTTTACCTTGTTTGTTGTGCAATGTGTATATAATATCATGTATTTGGCAATAAAATGCGAATTTATACTAACCAACATGATTAGCATTTGTTTTGCAGGATAATGTGATTTTTAGGAGCAAAAATGCGTGTTGGACTTATGTCGGAGTTGGACTTGGATGCGAGCGTGGAAAAGACCTCGGATGGCACATTTTACACTGGCTCCGCGATGGCGCCGTGCCACGCTGCCATCGCAGTAGCACACTGCCTGGAGAGGAAATTAATTGGCAGATTCCAGTGAGGCATCGCGACAGCTCCGTGGCACGGAGACAGGGCTCCACGATGGCCTCCGTGCCACGTTGAAGCCAATTATCCGGACCCTGAAATTTCCAGAGAGGGTCCGCGTCCACGCCGTGTCACGGAGGCAGTGCTCCGCGTTGGCCTCCGTGACACGTTGCTTGTTATTCCGGGAAAAATTTCCCACTAGTATAAATAGCACACTTAGGTTATTTTTAAAAGAGTCTTCTTTTAGTTTTAGTTTTTTTAGTGGAGTTCAGAAGTGGAGAGAGGAACGTGGTTTTGTGGCAGTTGAAGAATAGAAAAGATAAGAGTTTTCTTCTCTTCCCTTCTTCTTTTCCTTCAATTGTATGCATGATTTACACTCATTCTAGGATGATTAATCCAAGAATGAGTGGCTAATTCCTTTCTTGCTGAGGTTTTGAACTTGTGTAATGATTTTTGGTAATAATTGATATGGTTTCTTCTTCTTCTTGCATGTTGTTCTATTAATTCTTGTGCTTATTACATTCTTGATTGGCCACCATTAATGTATATCTAAAAAGTCCAATTTCACTCGAGAGAGCATGAAATTGGAAAGTTGTGAATTAATAGGGTATTGTTCTTAACTTGATTTGGGAAAATTGGGTTTTGATGTGCTTTCTTGATAGAAATATACTTGAAAGCCGTATTAGTCAATTTAGGAACCGGAATTGTAGTGTTAGGTCATAAATTGCATTTGATCACAGAAATGTAGACGAATGGTTTATGAAGCTAAAGTGAAATTAAATACGGAAGTTTTAATTTCTAGGCAAACGTTCTTGGCTAGCAATTTAAAGAAGAAGATGACCAAATTATCATGATTATCAAGTTCATTACTCGTTCTTAACCTTGGCATGTGCATATCCATTGTCTAAACTCAACGTAAATAGTAGTTATTAATTTTAGTAGATAATTAGTTTAGAAACAAAACTTACTCAAATCTTGATTGGATTGTTGTTAACATAGTTAGAAATAGAATAGAGATATAGTAAACTAGGCAGTTTTGCATATCTAGAGCAGCCTCCTTGGATCGATACTTGGCTACATAGCCACTTTATTACTTGTTTGACCACGTACACTTGCGTGTCGGTGTATAATATATACCGAGCAGTAGAGCGCGAACAAGTTTTTGGCGCCGTTGCCGGGGAGGCTAGGCGATTTGTAAAATTTTGTTTAGTGTAAATTTACTGTATTTGTATTTTTATCTTCTTAAGTGTTAACAACTTGGTCTTAGCCTGTATTTTGCAGATTTTTATTTCTGTGAACACTGGCAAGGGACAAGGAGCTGGTGGAATCTTACTTAGAGCCAGAACGTTAATTGCATAGTCAACGTAGAGAAGCTCTTCGGAAGAAGCTGCAGTTGCTCAAACAGTCTATGATGGAGCAACCCAATCCACCAGTTGTGCGGGCAGTGTTAGTGCCCGAGGAAGTAGCAGCCAGGCCGGTTCGCGAGGTGGCAATCCCACACGCTAATAAATTATATTCCAGCATCCGTAAACCAGAGCCTGGGGGGAGATTTGAGTTAAAGCAAAATATGGTGCAACTTTTGCACACGAGCGGGCAGTTTACCGGTCTCCCTCACGAAGATCCGCAACAACATCTCCAGAACTTTTTGGAGATAAGTGACACGTACATACCCGCTGGAGTGTCACCTGATTATGTTCGGCTCACCTTATTTCCATTTTCCTTACTTGGTGAAGCCAAGAGGTGGTTAAAAGCTGAACCACCCAACTCTATATCAACGTGGGATGATCTTGCAAGGAAGTTTTTGATCAGATTTTTCCCTTCAGGTAAAACAGCTAAACTTAGAAGTCAGATTCTAAGTTTTAAACAGAGGGAATGAGAAAATCTTTATCAAGCCTGGGAAAGATTCAAGTCCATGTTGCGGGACTGTCCCCATCATCATCAGTCAAACGAGGTGTTGGTCCACACTTTTATTGAGGGTTTGGAACCCCACACTAAAATTTTGTTAGACTCAGCAGCTGGAGGGCAAGCGCTGGAGAAGACTTATGAGGAGCTGTACACTTTGCTCAACCGAATCTCACAAGGCAATCCGGAATGGAATGCAGATTCTTCAAGGGGTGGAGCAAGGAAAGCAGCGGGAGTGTTCGAAGTGGATGGATTCACAGCTATCGCTGCACAGATAGCTGCTTTGCAAAATCAGTTAAACACTCACTTCAGCACTATGAATTTGAACCAGCCTTCAGCCTCAGTTAATGCAGTCCAACAGATGTGGTGTGAAGTGTGTGGTAGTAGTGAGCATTCAGCTGAATGCTGTGGTGCAAATCCTGATTCTGTCAACTTTGTGGGAAATGCACAGAGGAATCAACAGCAGTTTGGTGGTGGCTACAACTCGAATTGGAGGAATCATCCGAATTTTTCGTGGGGTAGCAACAACCAACAAGGCCAAGGTTCAGGGCAGGGTATGCACAGAAACCAAGGAGGGCAACAAGGCTATCAGAATCAGTTCAGAAATCACAATGCCCCTCCTCCACCACCATCACCGACTATTGAGGAAATGTTCAAGACCATGATTGCCAACCAGGCACAATTGCAGGCTGACTATGTCAAATTGGCAGCTGAAGTAAAGAACAATCAATTGGCAACCAAGGCTCTTGAATATCAGTTTGGGCAATTTGCTAGTGCCCAAAATACTAGACCAAGGGGAGGACTACCTAGCGACACGGATCCCAATCCTAAGCAAGTAAATGCAGTGACCACGAGGAGTGGTTTACAATTAAAGGAGGTGGACCCGGAAAGACCGCCTCAGAAGTCAGGAGCAGCAGATGTTGAGGGAGAACAAACCTCAGATACGGGGAAGACCAAAGAAGCTGAACCAACAAGGCCTCCACCCCCGTTCCCTCAACGACTTAAGAAACACAAGGAGGAGGCGTGTTTCCAGAAATTCATGGAGGTACTTAAACAGGTACATGTTAACTTACCTCTTGTTGATGTCTTGCAGGGTGTGCCAAAATATGCAAAGTATATCAAAGACATCGTGGCCAACAAAAGTCGCTTGACCGAGTATGCCACAGTGGCTTTAACGGAGGAATGCACATCCCATATTCAGAACAGGTTGCCCACTAAACTGAAGGATCCTGGAAGTTTTACTATCCAGCTGACGATTGGGCAAAGTATCCGAGCTCGTGGGTTATGCGACTTGGGGGCAAGTATAAATCTGATGCCATCTTCGGTATTCAGAAAGTTAGGGCTAGGGAGTCCTAGACCTACAACAGTGATCTTACAGCTAGCAGACAGGTCTTTAGCTATGCCGGATGGCATTGTGGAGGATGTGCTAGTGCAGGTAGGTTCCCTCATTTTTCCGGTAGATTTCATTGTTCTGGATTTTGAGCCAGATGCAGAAGTCCCATTTATTTTGGGACGACCATTTTTGGCAACCGGAAAGGCATTGATCGATGTAGCTGCGGGTCAACTCACGATGCGAGCACATGACAAGGTTGAGGTGTTCGACGTGTACAAGGCACCTATGCTTCCGACTGTCTATAAGGAACTCTCGGTGATCAACGTGATTGATCATGGGAATGCAAATGGATTGAGTGATTCCCGAGAGTTACTAGGTAGGCCACCAGACAAGGTTGAGAACTACTGGGGAGATGACCATGATCGGGTCAAATCGTCCATCTCCCTAGTAGAAAATTGAGCGTAAAGGCTGTCGAGCCGCGACGTTAAACCAGGCGCTGCACGGGAGGCAACCCGTGAAAAATATTTTTTTTCTCTCTTTCTTTTTTTTTTCTTAGTGTAAAGTTTTTCTTCTATTTTATTATCTTTTCTTTTTTCTTGACTAGGTTTAGATTTGCATTTTAATTAGTAATTTTAAATTTTTAGTAGGGAAATCTATGAATTTAACCAATTTTTGTTTAGTGAGGTGATTTTCAGGTATACCGGAGGAAAAATACGTGGAATCGAGAAAACGAGGCGAGGTATGAAAAATAAAATTTGATAGTGAAACAGAGCACTGGCGCGTTGGCGCCGTGTCACGGAGGCAATGCTCCGCGTTGGCCTCCGTGACACGTTGAAGGCAAATCTGGAATTTTTTTAAAATTCCAGTAAGCCAACGCGTTGGCTCCGTGTCACGGAGGAGCGCCTCCGCGTTAACCTCCGTGACACGTTGCCCTTATCCCAGTGCCGGGTCACACCGGGTTTCCGGGTGACCCGCGTGTTTTCTTAATAAAAACCCCCGATTTCGCCCCTATTTTCCCCATTCCCTCTTCCCTCCGCGACCAAACACCCATTCCCCTACCCCCAAGCTCCGTGCCACGTTAAGAGGCAAGGAAAACGTCAAGTCTTTATTGATTCTTCAATTCCAAGGTATGTTTTCATCGTCTATCTCAAATTTTTGGCGATTTTTGTCGATTTTGAGCATGTGAGGTGAGATATATCACCCTAGGTAGAAATTAAACATGACGTGAATTATTTTGCGATTGATTGTATTCGGATTGTTGTAGTTGATGGGTGAACTTATCGATTGATTGAATAATTCATTGTTGATTGTCGAATTGAGTTCTAGGGCTTGGGGTTGTCGAATTTTAACTTGGGTAACTTGATAGTTTGACGAAATTGATGCCGGGGTGTGTTTATTAGTTGAGATAAGTCGTGGTAAATATTGTATAATTGGTGAAAGACGACTAATTCTCGTTTTTAGTGGGACATTGCGTAATATGTGAATTGGTTGAATTGATTAGATTAGTGTATATAAAATGTTTGTATTGTTGTTTCTATTTGGTTGTTGTTATTGTTGCTAAGTGCCATGGGTGAATAGCTGTCGATGGTAGGATTGGGTTAGCCGTATGAAGTCTGAGTAGTTCGCTAGCCGGTATGCTGTCGAATTTTTGTGAACGCACTAAGCAATATGTTTATAGTGATTGTGTTTGGGGTGTAAATAGATCTATCCTTGCTAACATGTTGTAAATATTGTTAAAGACTAAGTGTGGGGTAAATTTTGTTTAACCCGACCTTAGCCAAAACTAACAAGTTTTTAGCTTAACGTTGTGCTTGTCTGTGTAAATTGACAGGTACAATGGCTAGCCGACAAGATAAAGGCAAGGGTGCTTCAACCTCAGGCACCGGCAGAAAGAGAATGAGACTGGGCACTGCTGTCCCAGCTGCACCTGCTGTTCCACGCGGTCAACACCGCCGATACGGAACACGATGGGTGACCGATGAAGGGAAGAAGTGGTACGCAAAGCATAAGGAGAACAAGTACTTCCCGGAGGAACATATTGCAAGGGAACCACTTGCACAGGAGTTCCCTCGCATAGTACAGAGAATTGAAGCAGCTGGGCTCAGCTTTATTTTTCAGGAGCCCACGGAGTGCAACCTTCACTTGGTCCGGGAATTTTATGCCAACTGGAACTCGGCCATCAGAATCCACACTATTAAAATCAGAGGGCAGATTGTCACTCTGGAACCCTAGCAGCTGAATGCCATCGTTGGAGCGCGGGACACAGACGCCCACGTTCTCCGCCAGCTCAACATCACCCCACCGTACGCCGACATCAGACATACGTTGTGCGGGGCTCGATCCATAGCCCGATGGAGTAGACACAAAGAGAGGGGTTACCACCAGACTCTGCCTTATTCGTAGATGAACAGGGAGGCCAGAATCTAGCTAAAAATTGTATGTTCGTGTTTGATCCCGGGAGTACATATGACAGACGTGACCCGGGACCGTGTCTGCCTGGTGTATGCCCTTATGAAAGGGCTTGAGATTAATGTGGGGGCGGTTATAATATCCGCCATGAAGAGAGCCAGACTACACCAGGGCCACAGATACGGGTTTGGCGGACTCATCACCACCTTCCTCCGAGGCCTCGACGTTGAGGAAGAAGCCTTGGATTACATTCCGCAGTTGGAGCGGCGGGCCCTTGATGTGACAAAGACCAAGGCCCCCGACACTACACACGGACCTGTGCTGACTCTGGGCGAGCGACATGCTCGTGACGACCAGTATATGGCCCGTATGTTCGGTATGCAGATGCTGCAGCTACGGATAGGTGGGAGACCAGCCACCGAGGATGAATTATGGCAGCTGGAGCTGGACTACCCTTTTGGCGAGAACGCCAGAGCTTTATGCAAGGTGGGGCCAGCCTTTGTGGAGCCGACTGATGACGACGTCCCTACTGATGAAGAGACACGTCGTGAGGACTCTGATGTGGAGTCCGATGACGGCGAGGGAGCTGATTCAGATATGGGCGACGAGGCCGCATCACCGGATGAGGAAGTCGAATATTTCGACTGAGCAGGGAGTTTCACCACCCAAAATTTTGTGCTTTGTATTTTTGTGAACACTGAGGACAGTGTTCGATTTAAGTGTGGGGTGGGGAGTAGTTAGGTGCTAGGTCATAGGCTCTAAATCTGCTGTATATTCTTCCTTGACGTTTGTGTATGTCTGTGCTTTCCCTGTTGTTGTGAACTGATTTGTGAATGATGTGTATATATTTGTTTGTGGCTAATGATGTGTGTCTTTAAAAAGTTATGGTTGCCGTTGTAAATATTTTGTAAATTTTGTAAATATTTTTTTTCTCTATCGATATGATCGATATTTTTCAAAATTTTTGCGAAAGGATGTTGCACTTATCAACATATTTTGTAAATATTTTTTTCATCGAAAGGATCGATGTGTTGCAAAAATTTTGAAGTTTTATTTTTGGGTTTCTCGGAGTTTGTTTTCGGTTCTTTTACCGAGAATAGTCCCATTGAACCGATGTCATAGTTAGTGAACATTCCCTATGATGGATGGATGACGACCGTCTTAAGGGAAATGTAGTCTATAGGAGTAGATGATTTGTTTTTACTTTCTTTGGTGGATTGCATTAATAAACTATAGTTGCTTATGGTTGCTAAAATTTTGTTGCGTGTGTAATTGATGTTCGAAATGCGAAAGTGATTCGTTTGAAAGCATGTAATTGTGTAAATATGTTGAGTTACCTAGGTTATAGAATTTGGTTCATTATGATTGAGGCTTAATCTTGAATTCATGTACTTGACTAATTAAAGAGTCTGTGAATGCATCTTGATTCGAGCATGTGCATGAAGTGTGAGTGAGGTTTTGCTATTCCATGTCATTGTGAATTGTCTAGAACTTGCCTGGCGTGTATACAAAGCGAAATGAAGGAGGGGTAGTGTTGGAAAGGATGTAGGCATTTCTTTGTTTTAACCGTTAGTTTCCATTTTTTTCTTGTTAAATTCTACCTTTCTATATGTTGTATACCCTAGTCAGCCCGTTGAGCCTTTAGCCGATTTCTTTCTTTTGTCCAGAATTGTATGAACTAAGCTTTATTCCTTCTTTTCATTAGCCTTGAAGTCTATAAGAAACTCTTAAGCGCTTATAAAGAACAGAAAATTGTTTCCCAAAGTGTTAAAGAGTGAAAAGAGTGAAAAGAAAAAGAAAAGCAGAGTGAAGAAAGAAAAGATGATGTTGAAGAGGCACTAGTTGTAATTAAATGAAATTGAGGGTACATGAAAACCCTCTGTTTTGTGTCAAGTGTGCCTGATGAAATGGGCTGTATGAAAGTAAACCAGCATGAAGGGGAGAAAAAGAGAAAAGAGAGGAACAATGTCCATGAGTCGATGGGAATGAGTTGAAAAGGCGCTTAAGGATGCTAGCAACTATTATTGGCTAATCAAATATATATATACTAGATCCATAGCCCAGTTACAACCCATTAAAATTCCTATTTGATCCTACACTGCATTTCTTTATATTAGTGGAGTAATGCACTAAGGGCAAGCTTATGGGTCATGACATGATGCATGTGAATTCTTTTGGGAGAGAGAGTGAAATTAATTTCTATATGCCCCTACGTGCATGTTTGTGTGCTGCACGAGCATAAAAGGGGAAGTTTCTCTCGAGTTGTGAGGGTACATGCTTGATTAAAGATTGATTTTCGGGTCGGATTTCTTGATTAGTTGATTTGCATGAGTTTGCCGATATCAAGAATCAATTCTTAAAAGTCTAGGAAGCCTCGATGTATTAAGGTCATTGTCTTGTACGACCAAGCATGTTTTCTTGATGATTTGCAAAAAAATCGAATAATCGGTATGACCGTAACGTAAATGGTTGCACCATAGTGACAAAGGTTGAGATGTGATGTGCATGATTTGTGTATGTGTTGTTCGAGGACGAACAAGGATTTAAGTGTGGGGTAAGTGATCTTGGGCAGATTTATATGCCCAAGTGATACTCAAACGTACCATTTTTACCTTGTTTGTTGTGCAATGTGTATATAATATCATGTATTTGGCAATAAAATGCGAATTTATACTAACCAACATGATTAGCATTTGTTTTGCAGGATAATGTGATTTTTAGGAGCAAAAATGCGTGTTGGACTTATGTCGGAGTTGGACTTGGATGCGAGCGTGGAAAAGACCTCGGATGGCACATTTTACACTGGCTCCGCGATGGCGCCGTGCCACGCTGCCATCGCGGTAGCACACTGCCTGGAGAGGAAATTAATTGGAAGATTCCAGTGAGGCATCGCGACAGCTCCGTGGCACGGAGACAGGGCTCCGCGATGGCCTCCGTGCCACGTTGAAGCCAATTATCCGGACCCTAAAATTTCCAGAGAGGGTCCGCGTCCACGCCGTGTCACGGAGGCAGTGCTCCGCGTTGGCCTCCGTGACACGTTCCTTGTTATTCCGGGAAAAATTTCCCACTAGTATAAATAGCACACTTAGGTTATTTTTAAAAGAGTCTTCTTTTAGTTTTAGTTTTTTTAGTGGAGTTCAGAAGTGGAGAGAGGAACGTGGTTTTGTGGCAGTTGAAGAATAGAAAAGATAAGAGTTTTCTTCTCTTCCCTTCTTCTTTTCCTTCAATTGTATGCATGATTTACACTCATTCTAGGATGATTAATCCAAGAATGAGTGGCTAATTCCTTTCTTGCTGAGGTTTTGAACTTGTGTAATGATTTTTGGTAATAATTGATATGGTTTCTTCTTCTTCTTGCATGTTGTTCTATTAATTCTTGTGCTTATTACATTCTTGATTGGCCACCATTAATGTATATCTAAAAAGTCCAATTTCACTCGAGAGAGTATGAAATTGGAAAGTTGTGAATTAATAGGGTATTGTTCTTAACTTGATTTGGAAAAATTGGGTTTTGATGTGCTTTCTTGATAGAAATATACTTGAAAGCCGTATTAGTCAATTTAGGAACCGGAATTGTAGTGTTAGGTCATAAATTTCATTTGATCACAGAAATGTAGACGAATGGTTTATGAAGCTAAAGTGAAATTAAATACGGAAGTTTTAATTTCTAGGCAAACGTTCTTGGCTAGCAATTTAAAGAAGAAGATGACCAAATTATCATGATTATCAAGTTCATTACTCGTTCTTAACCTTGGCATGTGCATATCCATTGTCTAAACTCAACGTAAATAGTAGTTATTAATTTTAGTAGATAATTAGTTTAGAAACAAAACTTACTCAAATCTTGATTGGATTGTTGTTAACATAGTTAGAAATAGAATAGAGATATAGTAAACTAGGCAGTTTTGCATATCTAGAGCAGCCTCCTTGGATCGATACTTGGCTACTTAGCCACTTTATTACTTGTTTGACCACGTACACTTGCGTGTCGGTGTATAATATATACCGAGCAGCAGAGCGCGAACAGGAAGCATGATCAATTAACTAAAGTAGGCAAAATAAAATAGTAATTTTTAAATTGTGAACTGAGTGGATTGTTATTTTCTTCATTTTAATTAGTTAGTGGTTGCAAGCATTGAAACATTCCTGTATTATCAACATGCTTGACCAAAGAGGTTTGATGTTAGGAAAAGAGAATAACAATGGGAATTTGAGGCTACCAACCCTCATCTAATTGACTTGAGCTCTAACAGAGGATAGTTAATTCAAGCCATATAACGAGGGCAAAATATGAACACCTAAAGTCCGAGAGGATTTAGAGGTGAAATTCATCTATGTAGGTCGAGAGACGTTAGATGAACTTAATTG
This sequence comes from Datura wrightii, assembly GCA_035772735.1. Lineage (NCBI taxonomy): Eukaryota > Viridiplantae > Streptophyta > Magnoliopsida > Solanales > Solanaceae > Datura > Datura wrightii. The sequence goes on from JASDFA010000027.1 coordinate 38,464,953, forward strand.
TCAGTCTTACACAAAATTTACCTGGATAGATTAATAATAAAATAAGCCTACTACGTTATGAAATCATGGGGAACGTAGTCTTAGTTTCTTCTCATAAATTTGATAACAACAACTTCTTAGCTTAAAAATACTTTTTTTTATTGTAACCCCCCCTCCCCCTTTGAAAATATTGACTACTGGTTGATTTACTTACTATTAACATATTATATTTGACCTATTCCCTACGGGGTCAAACCCAACCTAGTTGGGTTTACTATATTTAACAACGACCTCTTTATACTTCATTACGTGGTATAATTTGAGGTGATAAAAATTTAGCACCGTTGCTAGGGAATACGATTTAGAAATAGTTAATAGTATTTAATTCTTCTTGTAGTCCCTATTTCCCTTTTTTTGGTTATTTTTGGTTCTTTCAAGCGTTGACAACTTGATCTTAGCTCCAAAAAGGAGGAGGAAATGTTGGAAGGTATCTGTCACGACCCGAACATAGGCCCGGATCGAGACATGGGACAAGGAACCCCGAGAGGCTCCAAGTCGATCCATGACATGAACATAACATCTCAATCATAAATAAGATGAAGATCAACATAAATAGCATAGAGAAAGTTTGATAATCTCATAACATCATGATACATAATTCAAGACCGAAGCTGATTACATTCTATGTCTGAAAAGCCTCTACTACTGACGAGTTGATAGAAAAAGACCCCAACTAACTCACTAAAGTCTGAAACTGGAAGTAAGAGTTGATGCCCCCTGCTGGGTTGGGCGTGCTGATGGAGATGCTGAGCTAGAGGCTGGGCCTCGGCCCCTATCATGACCCTGCCTGGCTGCTGGGTAATCCCTAAGTATATGTCCGAGCTTTCCGCACCCGAAACAAGTACTTGAACCTACCAAGCACTGACTCACGTGTATCCAGCCATATCTGCCACACTTTGGAGGGCTGGTCTCTGTAGGTCTGCTACTCTGACCTCTCGAGCCTAATACTTGTCCCCTCTGATCACGCCTGGATCTGGATGGTACAGTCATAGATGAAGGCGCTGGGGCTGAAGATCTCTGGTTGGACTACTGACGGTGCCCACTAGGTCTATGCTGGGAGAATCCGAAGCTATCAGTCTAGGCCCTCTTGGCCTCTCTCTCCCGCTCACTCATCTGCACTGCCTCCATCTGTTGGGCGTACAGGACTATTCCAAAGTTAATGTCTTGATGAAGCATCGTGGTCTGACAATCCTTTACTAGGTAGTCTGCTACTCCATGCACGAACCGACTCACTTAGGCTCTCTAATTTGCCACCATCTCAGGTGCACACTTGGACAGACGAGTGAACTCCAAGGCATACTCCTGAACTGTCATCTTCCCTTGCTTTAGGTTCACAAACTCAGTTGCTTCGATCTCCCTTATATCATAAGGGAAGAATCGATCTAGAAACGCGGTATGAAACTCATCCCAACCAAAAGGGCCTGCTCCAACTGCCCTACTATCCTTCTATTGCTTGAACCAGATGTACGCAGCCCCTTTCAACAGATACGAGGCTAGATCAACACACTGCTCTCCGATCACCCCCATGATCTAGGTGTTCTTCAGAACCTCATTAATGAACTCATGTGGATCCTCATCCACCTTTGATCCAAGAAACTCTGGAGGGTTCATCCTCAAAAAGTCTTTGACTCTTGCCGCCGTTGCATTCCCGTTCTAAGGGACATGCGCTACTGCCTGTTGATTGACCTGAGTGGTCAAGGCCTAAGCTAGCATCTGTATGGCTGTCTGGAACTCAGTGTGGGCAACCAGCTCGGGTACATGCCCCTCATTGGCTGGTAGGGCCTACTGGTGCTATTCTCCATTGCCATTCTCATGGCCATTTCCATTTTCATTTCTTCTTCCATTAACTCGATGAGGATGCATGATTCTGCAAACGCATATAGCACGATTTAGAAGGATAGAGAGACATTTCATCGCACGACATAGATCACGAAAGAAGGGAACCTTTCCTAAACGTCTTGTAGCCTCTTCGTCATATGTAGGGTGCGCTTCATACTGATGAAAAAGACTCTACTTAATGCGGCTTTCAGACACCTTAGGATACTTCAAATCCTAATACTCTGATACCAAGTTTGTCACGACCCAAATATAGGCCCAGATCAAGACACATGACAAGGAACCCTGAGAGGCTTCAAGTCGACCCATGGTATGAACATAACATCTAACTCAATCATAGATAAGATGAAGATCAACATAAATAACATAGCGGAAGTATGATAATCTCATAACATCAGAATAGATAATACAAGATCGAAGCTGATTACATTCTATATATGAAAAGCCTCTACTACTAGCGAGTTGATGGGACAAGACCGCAACTAACTCACTAAAGTCTGAAACCCAAAGTACTAGGTACAACTAAAAAGAAGGGCCCTCAAATGATGAGGACTCGCCACACTGGCTAATAAGTACTAAAGCTGCAAGTCTGGCAATGACGGGACTGAGCCTAAATATCTGAGCTTGCATCATAAAAGGATACAACATAGAATATTCGGTCAGTACGTGGAATGTATCGAGTGTGCAAGGTAAGTAAAAACCTCTAAGTAAGTAAAATCAGAAATAATGCATATCATAAAACCATAATCAAGCATGTACCGAGTGTGCAAGGTATGTAAAAACCTCTAAGTAAGTAAAATCAGAAATAATGCATATCATAAAACCATAATCAAGATAAAATTCTGAGAGTAGGGCTTGCATGCTATTTTCTGAAATCATAATCTGAACATAACTGAACAACATAACTAAATCAAATGACCCAAAGCTGAAAACTGATAATGATAAGTAAAACTGACCATTGGGATAAACCTGCTGGAAACATAATATCATGACTGATGAACATGCATAATTTAAATCATGAGGAATAATGAGAGACTCATCATATAACCGATATTACCATGATAGAGCTTACGTAGTCCCGATATCACACTCAAGTGGGCAGAGCCGTCCAAAGCTTTGCCAGGGCTAAGAATGCTACCATGATATTGATATTAAGCTGAAGGCTCCTTGGGGGTAGGGGAAGATCACAAGGGAGATCCCAAATAATCTGAACATACCTAAGTTGGTGCGTAGTTCTGAGGCATAGGGTTGACTGGCCCTTAGCCTACTTGGTGCTAGACACTACTTCCAAAAACATGCATATTCTCTCCATCATTTCTCAATGAGGCTGAACCATCATCTAGTGATGAAACTGACTCATAATATACATACATAAATCTGAAATCATAACTTAAGGAACCTTGGCGCAAACCATACCACAAGCTGAAAACAGTGGGAGTCTAGACTCCAAAATCCATGTGGTAAGCTAATACCTAAAGTTTAGATAAATTCATGAAAACATACTTGATCATATGGGCTTTCCCAATACTTAAACATGCTTGACATAGGCTTGATCATTAGAAAACATGAACATACACATAGGAAATTTGAAATCATACTTTCTTCAAAAACATCTCATCATGCTTGAATACATATTTCATAGATCTCAACTTTCATGAACTTTCATGGATGTACATCATAATTTATAAAACTTGAAAACATAATTTATAATTGGAAAATATTGTAAAATATACCCATTAATCATAATTCAACACTAGCAACATGCTTAGTTCATACCCATGAATGAAACATAGAGAGTTCACATGTTGGGTAAAAATCTCATAGATTTATCAACTAGAATTTTCATGATTTGAGAGGGGATTGGGCATAGGTGTGGAAAATTACACCCATTCATAACCCTACATACCTGAAGAAATCTGATTTCACCACTTTCTTTATTGCCTAATGAGAATTTGGGAAAGAACTTGAGGAATTTTGGCTTGATCACCCTTAGGAACTTTTAGACTTGCATGCATGGAAGTGAATAAGCCTAGAATGAACTTACCCCTCTTAAAACACTCTAATTATGAGACTAAAATGATGTAGTTTAGGCCTTAGGAACTTCAAAATTACAAAAAAAACCCTTAATAAATTCGTAGGGAAAAACACACTGCTAGTCTCAATGAGGGACTGGACGATCCATCATCACTGACAACAACTCGTGGTCACCTCGCATTGCCTACACTAGAATTCCATCTTCACTGGTCACTATGAGGGACACCACGACTCATGGTGTAACTGATGACTCGTGGTGAATTGTCGTTAGGTGAACTGCCAGAACATTCATCCTTCAAACAAATCTCTGACGACGACCCACTGGACGACTCGTGGTGGTGACCACAACTTGTGGTGCCACCCGTGGTCAACCTCAAACTAAAATCTCAACCAGGTCCAAACCTCCTCCCCACGAGTCACTCAATTACTTGTGGCGCACCTAACGGGTCACTGGACGACTCGTCCTGTGACCCGGTGCATAAAATTCTATTTTCTTCGTTTCAACTCCGAGTCTGATCTTAGGGTTTTTGGGGTATCACAGTATCTTGAGCTGAGGGTGCATCGTAACGTGATGTTAAATCAGGTGCCACTTGGGAGGAAACCCAAGGGATATCTTGATGATCTTTGAGTAATCAAGGTACCCACGTCGTGTCGCGATAATAAATCACACGTTTATTGGGAGGCAACCCAATTGAGAAGGAGAAGTTTGAGTAAAATTTCAACTAATGAGCTTAAATAGAGCTTAAGTGTAGGGTCATACGACTCAAGAATCAAAGAAATAGGTTGCTAGCTAAGCCCTAGAAGGTCTCAAGGAGTATTTCACACCCTTGTTCTTATTTTATGTTATAGATGCTCATGACTTCAAGTGCGGGGTGGTTATATCTCCTAATAAGGTTGAGGTTGAGGGTAAGTATGCCATTGGATATCTTTCTTGAAATTTTTGAAAGATAGCATATGTCACCCACCCTTTTATTTTTCTTATGACCATGATTCTTTTCCAATAGGGACACCTTTGAACCGGGTAATTTTTTACTTTTAGGAGTAATTTTAAATTTTTTTTAGTCATAGTCATGAATTTTCCTATGATGGATGGATGATGACTATCTTAAGGGAAAATTAGTCATTGGTAGGAGAGCAAGAACTTGTAACCTTACGGATGCTAGATGCTTCACTCAGGAAAAAATTAACACTTCATATAATTTAGTAAAAAATGCATGAAATATTAGAAACAGTTAGACTTTTGAAATTTGACTCCTATGCTTGAAAAATTTGGCTTAATAATGTAAAACATTCAATATGTATATGTGTGCTTACGTAATCTTAATTTCCATAAATGAACCATTTATGTCATCGTGTATAAGATATTTTTACATATACTCCATGCTTGCCATTTGATGTCTGAAATTTGCCCGGTGTGTGTGCTAAACGAAATGAGAATGTTGAATATAGAAAGTGATATAGGCATTTGATGTCGCCCAAGCGCATGTTATCGTCAAGTAATATAGAAAAATAAAGTCCCAATATCAATCCCTCAGAGACTTGTCAATTTAATTGCTTAAGGTTAACACTTTATTTCATTATTCTAATAAACACAGAGTAAAATGGGGAATGGTATGGAGATTATGCTACTACAACTTGAAAAGTAAATTAACTAATGAATTGAACACCTTTCCACAAATATTGTAATTCAAATGATGATGAGAATCTAGTGTCTTCGCACTTTCACTTTCAGGCTGAGTTTTAGGATTTAAATAAACTAGACTAACACTTCTTAAGGTTGCTACTTGCGAGTTACTATCCCATTTCTTGCCATTCTCCCGAACATCCAGGAACTATCTTATGAACCCTAACGCTTGTATCCCTATGGTCACATGAGAAACATGAGATGACGGTTGTGGCTACTTATTCATCTGAACAGGGTTGAAAGGTATATTCCTCTATCTTGAACCCATTGGATAAGAGTCATTGAAACCTGTTCTATCCTTTCTTTTTACCCTTGTGGTTCTCTCTCCCATGTTCAACCAAAAGCCAGTAAATATATTCGCGAGGTGGTCAATCTAACAAATAAGGAATGGAAACAAGAAAGCATAAACAACCTTAATTGAAGAATTAAGAACTAGCATAAACAAACGTTCAAACTTCAACCATCAGTTATGGACAAAACCATAGAACAAGAGTTTAGACACTCATGTTCAAGCAGAAAACTAAAGCATTCATCATTCGAATTAACAAAGTAAAGTAAAGAAGAAAGCCTAGAAAATGAACTTTGTCTCTTCCCCCAAGAACTGCGTACAATTTGATCAATACGATGAAAGATTCCTAACAAAATTCCCTAGATGTTATATTTATAAGCAAGGTGTCCAATGACTCTTTTGCCCTTGAAAAGTACAGCTTTTAAACTTGAAAATTTATCTTGGAACGGACCTGGTGCGCCGTACAATCCAACTCACCAGACTGTGACTTGCATTTCCTCTGAAGTTTCGCCTTTGGTGCGCCACGCCAGCCAATGCACCAAGATGTTAGTCAAATTTTTGGAATTTTTGAACCTAGCGTGCCACTCTACTCAATGCACTAAAGTATTGGAAAAATTTCCTAAGTCCATAATGCTTCTAGTGCGCTACTCCATTCAACTCGCCAAGGTGTTGATCAAATTTTCTTCTAGAGTTGAGCACTTGGCGCGCCATGCCACCCAATGCACCAACCTGAGTATAATTTTCTTTGAAGTTTGGGGTCCGTCGCCACATTAGCTATCTCACAAAGCCAATTTTTGCAAACTCTTTTTCCTTCACACCTTAGGCCATTTTTGAGTCCTTTTTCCTTGGTTTCCTACTCAAAATATCTAAAAATACTTGTTAGCTCACAAGACATAGATAATATGAATTCATGCATTTCATAAGGATTATGATCTAAAAACAAGGTAAAATATGGTGAAAACATAGCAAATGGGCATAAGAATATGCCCAACATCACCACGCCACACTTAAGCCATTTTTCGTCCTTGAACAATCCTTACCTATGTGCATGAGCATCTTTTCTCACCACTTGTCACCCCTATCAATCCTTACTCAAGCAGCTAGCATAGAGCACATGCATCAATGATTCATCAATTCATAACAGCTCATATCAAGCACACACAAAAGTTTTCACATTCAAGACTACATAGCCTGTATAACTCACTCATCTTTTCAAAACAGGGCCAACATGATTAAAGGTGAAAAATGCAACACATAGTACACCGACTTTGACAATCTTATGCCCTCACTGATTTAGTGATGTTCCTTCCCTCATGTTATCAATCAAAGTTTGGAACATAATAAGTAAGACATACTCACTCTCAAAAATGAAGTATCATACACATGCACCATATGATAAGCTTGCCCCTCATGTATATGTAGACTACTTAGTTGCTTCAACTATAGTAAGATCATAAGGACTTTTCCTGGTTGTAATGTCAAGTAAGGGATGGGTAGAAATGATTTTCTTTACTAGTGGCTATCAGTCCTAAACACTTTAAGACGTTTTTTTATCTTTCTTATCCACCACTATCTCACTACTCACCTTTTATTTCACTAATTCCCTTCTCTTTTCTTATGCCCCTTTTTTCCTACTTGATTGCTCGTTTCTACTTATAAGTTCTCAAGAATAATCAATTATTAAAATCTTTTCACTTATGTTCTAACAGTAAGTAGACAACATCTTTTTGTGGGAACTTCTTATCATCCACATAATTTTTATTTTTCTTTCCTTTCTCTTAACTTTTTCTACCTCAATGGACCCTCATTTTTAATTTTCAAAGTGCGTCAGACTATCTTTGGATCAAAAATTCTGAAGGTCACACAACAAAAGAGGATAGGCTTCTTTTGTGGCTAAGAAGAAAATTAAGGCTTGAAGCTCAAAGGGGTTAACTAGGGATAGTGTTAAGGAAGGTACAATAACAATGCACAAAATGGATTTTCAAAGAAACGCCTTAATCAAAAGAACAAGCCTCTAAGAGTGGAATATTGGTCGGGACAGGGCCCCCACCTACCCATAAACTGTACGACAAAAGAACAAATCTTCTCTATCTAGCAACTCCGGAGGAAAGGAGCTGACTAGACTGCTATCTTTGGCTGCTGACTAAGAAGGCCCTGAATTGCATCTATCCTCACCTATAGGCAAGTAATGCAACACCCCAAGGATGGGCATTAGTACAATATGTACCGAATATGTAAGGAAGTAAAATAGCTGAATAAAAGTTGGAAAAGTTGAAGTAGCCAAGAAGAAAGATAAGGGTTTAACTTGAGTCATCTCGATATCTAGAAATATATAACTAACAAGTATATGTACAAACAAGAACCTAGCTTGGCCCCCATAAGCCTGAAAGGTACAAACAATACAGAATAACCTACTTGGGCCCCCATAAGCCCTGGTAAGTACAAGCAACGGACACTCCTCTTGTCTATCTACTAAAGGTTTGCAGGCATACTGTAACTCAATACGGCCTTCACGGCCTCGGTTTGGTGTAACTCAATATGGCCCTCACGACCTCAGCCTGGTGTAACTCAATACGACCCTCATGGCCTTGGTCTAGTATAACTCAATATGTCCCTCATGACCTCAGTTTGGTAGAACTCAATACAACCCTCACGACCTCATTATGGTCCTTTCGGACATCATACTGGCCCTGCGAGCATGGCCCTATAGGTAATAATATCCAACAACCCAACCATCGTAAGCAAAACCAATCTAGCTAGGGTTAACTCTGACGAGGGTTACTATGTCATCGTTGTCGTATCAATTCTATTTGTAGAAGATGACCAAAATAGGTTTACTCTGGAGTACCATAGGTAAGAAGGTCGTACTAAATTTATGATGAACATAACTTGCTGAAAAGGATAGCTTTAACATACCTTATTCGATGATTTCTAGGTGCTCGGACACTTTTCATCCTGAAGTAAGTGATTTCACCAATTCGTAGCCCTCACACTAAGAAAATGAGGCTATTTTAATACTATCAATTGGTAATTAACAATATCTTCTAATAAAATTAACTATAACCTCAACTTCGATTAATTCTGCCAAAAACTTCCAATTCTCGGGAGTTCAGAAGGGAGGAATGCTTACCTATCTGTGGCTGTTTAGGATCCAGTTTGGAGTAATTCGGACAACCTTTACTCGGTGGGGTTTCGGTATGCCTAGCAAATTTTTGAGAAATAACTCTGTAGAAATTCTTTCCATAGGCCTAGGACTTGTTACTCGAAGTTAATTTGCATTTGTACGACATTTGGTAGCGTAATTTGATGGAAATTCCATGAAACTTGTGTTCCTCTCTAGTTTAAGAAGTGGGTTCCTTTAATAAATAAATGAAATGTCAAGGGCTTATATATATACATGGGCATGGCAGGGGGTGGCGCGCCACGCTGCCCAAGGCGCCTACTAGCCTGCCATGCCGTGCCCCTCCATGCACTGGTCTGCCTGGTGTGCCGTGCTGCTCAGTGCAGAGGTAGGCTGGCGCATCACACTGGCCCCTCGCGTCCTTGCCTTGCCCGACCCCACTTCCGAGGCTCTTCCTACATGCTTCAAGCTCTATTTACTTGACACAACCCACACGTATGCCTACAAACTATTAACATTTTATGAGGTGTAACATCCTCCCCTCCCAGGAACATTCATCCTCGAATGTAATCTTCGGGTTTAAAGGAGTTAACTCTTTTAACTAATATTTAGAAAAATTTCAGCAAATTCTCCTCCTTATTATGGACTATCTGGAAACTGAAATGCAGAAAAGTCTAACATAGGCATCTCACAGGACGCTACAACCAACTATCCCACGATATAGAAGTAAATAACTAAGTAGTACTTAGTAATATAAGTAATAAAATAGCATCTAAACAACGTCCTCAGCTCAACTGTATTATCTAGGTCAGGTCTGGAACAAATGAGCATACCTAGATCTCATGTCGTCTTCAGCTTCCCAAGTAATCTCTTCTTTATTTTTGTTCCTCCATAGAACTTTAATAGAGGCTACATCTTTAGTTCTTAGTTTACAAACCTTTCTATCCAGTATAGAAACGGGAACCTCTTCATAGGCTAACTCCACAGTAATTTGAACAACCGCAATCGGCACAACTCGGGATGGGTCCCCTATGCACTTTCGCAACATAGACACGTGGAAGACTGGATGAACAGATTCTAATTCCGGAGGCAATTCTAGCTTGCATGCTACTCGGCCTATCCTCTGGGGAATCTGATATGGGCCAATGAATCTAGGGCTAAGCTTGCCCTTCTTACCGAATCTCATCACTCCTTTCATCGGTGAAACTTTAAGAAATACCCAATCAGCAACATTGAATTCCAAATCTCTACGCCGCACATCAGAATAGGACTTCTAACTACTCTAGGCTATCAATAATGCTCTCTGATGAGTTTTACTTTCTCTTCTGTCTGGTGGATCATATCAAGTCTGATTAACCCTGCCTCTCCTACTTCGAACTATCCGATGGGGGACTTGCATTTCTGCCCATATAATGCCTCATAAGGCACCATCTGAATTGCTGAATGATAACTGTTATTATATGAAAACTCAATGATGGGTAAATGTTCATCCCATCTTCCCCCAAAATCTAGCACACATTCCCATAACATGTCCTTGAGCGTCTGAATGGTGCACTCTGCCTAGCTGTCTATTTGGGGATGAAAAGCTGTACTCAAATTAACTTATGTTCCCAAACCTTTCTATAATGACTGGCAAAATCTAGCTATAAACTGTGCCCCTTTGTCAAAAATGATGGATGTTGGGACACCGTGTAGTTGGACTATCTCTTTAATATATAGCTCGGTGTAATCTTCGGCTGAGAATATGGTTTGAACTGGCAGGAAGTGAGCTGATTTCATCAACCTATCAACAACATCTCAGATAGAGTCAAATTTGCGTTTGGTACAGGGTAGTCCTGTTACAAAATCCATGTTAACTACCTCCCACTTCCACATAGGCACCTTATATCCTGAGTCAATCTGCCATGTTTCTGATGTTCAGCCTTTACCTGCTGGCAATTAGCACACTATGCTATGAATTCAGCTACACCTTTCTTCATTCCCGACCACCAGTATATACCTTTTAATTCATGGTACATTTTCATCGAACCTAGATGCAGAGATTAACAAGAATAATGTACCTTTTCCATAATCTACCGGCGAATCCCTACTACATCAAAAACACATAGGCGACTTCTGCATCTCAAAACCCCATCTTCAGTTATCTCAAAAACTGATATTTCGCCCTGCCAAACCTTTTCTCTAAACTGTACTAGACCAGGGTCCTCGTACTGTCGTTCTTTTACCTCTACAACCAGGGATGATACAGTTGTATTCTGAATTATAGCCCCATTATCCTCTGAATTTACTACCCGAACTGCTAAACTGGCTAGCTGGTGTAATTCTCGAGCCATTTCCCGCTGTTCTGATTTTAGATGTGCTAAACTGCCCATGGATCTGCTGCTAAGGGCATCATCTATGATATTAGCCTTTCCTAGGTGATACAAGATGTTCACATCATAGTGTTTCTACAATTCTAGCCAATGACTATCGCAAATCATCTCTTTCTGCGTGAAAATGTACTGGAGGCTTTTATGATCAGTAAAAATATCCACATGCACACCATACAAGTAATGCCTCCATATCTTTAGGGCATGAACCACCGCAGCTAACTCTAGATCATGGGTGGGATAGTTCTTTTCATGTTTCCTCAATTGCCTTGAAGCATACGCAATTACCTTTCCGTGTTGCATCAAAACACATCCCAACCTAACGCCCAAAGCATTGCAATATATGGCATAACCCTCTGAACCTTCCGGCAAGGCTAACACTGGTGTCGACGTTAATCTGTTTTTTAATTCCTAGAAACTTTGCTCATAGGCCTCGATCCAATGGAACTTGGTTGTTTCTGAGTTATTTGGTTAAAGGCGCTGATAGGGTAGAAAATCCTTCCACAAACCTTCTGTAATACCCGGCTAAACCCAGGAAAATGCAAATCTCTGTTGGTGTTGTAGGTCTAGGCTATGTCTTTACTGCCTCAATTTTCTATGAATCAACCTGAATACCAACCTCTAATACAACGTGTCCCAAGAAAGCCAACAGAACTCAACCAGAACTCACATTTAGAAAACTTTGCATATAGCTGGTGATCTCTAAGGATCTGAAGTACTATTCGCAAATGATCTTCGTGTTCTGCTTCTAAGCTGGAATATACCAAAATATCGTCAATAAAAACTATCACAAACAGATCTAAGTATGGCCTGAAGATATTGTTCATTAGGTCCATGAACACTACTGGTGAATTTGTCAACCTGAAGGACATAACTAGGAACAAGAAATGACCATACCTGGTCCTAAAAGCCGTATTCGAGATATCCTTCTCCCAAACTCGAACCAGGTGCTACCCAAATCTCAAATCAATTTTAGAAAAGTATTTTGCCCCTTGCAGCTGATCGAATAAATCACCTATTTGGAAGAGGGTATTTATTCTTAATAGTAACTTTATTCAACTGCCGATAATCTATACACATGCATAGGGAACCATCTTTTTTTATTACAAATAGAACTGGCGCACCCCACAGTGAAGTACTCGGCCTGATAAAACCCTTATCTAACAAATCTTTTAACTGTTCTTTCAATTCTGTAGGAGCCATTCGATACGGAGGGATGGATATAGGCTGAGTATCTGGTAGTAGGTCTATAGAAAAATCTATTTCCCACTCTAGGGGAATGCTAGGAAGTTTTTTTTAGAAACACATCTGAAAACTCATTAATCACTGGAATAGACTGGAGAGTCGGGCATTCTTCTTGCATATCCCGAACCCTAACAATATGGTAGATACAATCCTTTTCTATTAACTTTTTCACCTGAATCCATGGCATGGACATACATTTAACTCAATCAAATCAAGAGGAATACTCAACATAATAATATAGCGGAAGCATAATCATGAAATAACATAGAAAACGAAACTCACTTCATACATGACAACTGAATACTATATATAGTCTGAAAGCCTCAAACATATCTGATGGGTTGATGGGACAACACTCCCAACTAACTCGACAAGTATGGAAAACTAAACATGAGGGATAACTAATATCAACTGGTCCTCGGGAGATAAGGACTCACCACTGAACTGGATGCTAACTTCGAGAAATGAGCTAATAACGGTGTTGGGTCTGAAGGTCGGAGCTTGTATCATAAAATGATACAGCATAAAGTATGCGGTCAATACGTGGAATGTACTAACTATGCAAGGTAGGTAAAATGGACATTTAAAATACATAAAATTTCATAAGAGTAGGACAAAATACTCATAACATGAATATCATAATGTAACATAAGTCTCAAGGTTTTCAAAACATTCATAAATCAGTCATAATCATAATAATGGGAGAAAAGCTTCATTAAACGTGACTTGAGCTAAATAGTAGGAACATAACCATGTATAAATCATGAGGAACAATGGGAGGACTTGTCATAACCGAAACCATCATGGTAGAGCCTTACATGATGCTCCAACTATCTCACTCAAGTGGGTATAGTCGTCCCAGGCTTGCCAGACAAGGGACGTGCAGTATGTGATATCATGAAAGAGGGGATCCATTAACATTGTCATGTATCAATATGAACCTAAGGTGACATGTAGGTTTACCTCCTTGCTTCTCTCATGGTACACTCCTCTTCTCACCGAGCCCCTTTTCTCCTCGGTCCATAGAGAAAAAATGTAGGACTGGTGCCAACAGTTATGAGACTCTTTTGAACGCCGAGCTACTTGGTGCTAAACACTGCTCCTAAAAACATGCATATTAGGTTCGTATGTAAATCATAAACATCATTCATGAGATTCATGGCCCAATAAACATTTACATCATTGATCCCCATTTAAATACATGTTTAGCCATGAATCATGCAATGTCATAAATTGATCAATCATGAAGTCTGTGCATACTTGTAAAACATGTATATACTTAGTAATCATAAATTCATGATGAGCATTTGAGTAAATTCATATCATAAATCATAAAATCATGATGGGTTGAAGAACATCAAAATTAAGGTAAAATCATAACTCGATTTAACATAGAACATGCATGATTGGGCATAATTTTATAGAAATTTAAAATAATAAATTCATAATCGAATTAGTTGTAAAATCTTGCCCATGAATCGTAAAATATGATGTGATACATGAGGGATATTAACCCATAGATAGATTGTTATGATTTCATAAGAATTTGGAATAAAACCCCATAAGATTTTCAAATAGAATTTCATGAATTTAAGAGAGATTTGGCATGGGTGTGAACGCATACACCCATTCATAACCCTACATACCTGAGAGACTTGGATTATATCACTCCCTTACTTTCCCAAGAGGAATTGAAGAACAATTAATAAAGAACCTTGGGGTTTTATGCTTGATCACCCTCTACACTCTTGAACTTTGCATGCATGAGTTTTGAATAGGCTAGAATGACTTAACCTATCTTAATACAACCTGAAAATAGCTTAAAACAACATAGTATAGGACCTTAGGGCTTAGGAGTGATGATAACACCCTTAATAAATTTGTAGTTAAAACTGACTGTCAATCCCAATGAGGGACTGGACGAGTCATTACCCAAGAACACGACTCGTGGCATTAGTCGTCGAGTGCACTATCCAATAATTCATTTAGGTCTAGCCACGGGGGACCCTACGAGTCGTTACTAGTTACCACGACTCATCATCCTCACTGCCCAAATTCTCAAACCATAAGCAACTGGCTGACCACGACCCATCCCACGAATTGTGGTGTCTGACCACGACTCATGGTGACCAACCATAGGATACACTGCTAAGATTTTCTTCTCCTTCCTATAGCCGTTGACCATGACTGATTCAATGAGTCGTGGGATTTGACCATGACTTGTGGTCAAGCCCGTGGCAACCATCATTTCCAAGACTTAAGACTAGAACCTCACCACGAGTCACCTAACGACTCAAGTTAACCCCACGAGTCCAGTAAAGACCCGTTTTGTGACCTGGTGCAGATTTTCTAATTTTCTCCATTTCAACTCCCGAGTCTGATCTTAGGGCTTCCGGGGCACTACAGTAGGATATGAACCTACCTTTTACGGTGGCCGTATTACCTCTCCACTCTCGCACTACCTCCCCTGGAAAATAAAATCGGACAATTCTAGTTCAGCACTGTACAGTGGTGTAACTAGTGCCAACCAATCCATACCCATAATTATATCAAAATAATCATTTCTAGTTCTACTAGATCTGCTAAGGTCTGGCGATCGACAATCTCTATTGTACAACCCGGGTAAATTCTTTTAGCAATGATAGAGTCACCGATGGGTGTAGACACCGAGAAGGGTTGCTGAAGAAATTCTGGCACTATATCAAACTTTCGTTCCACTAATGAAATAACATACGGAAAAGTGGAGCTCGGATCTATCAAAGCATAAATTAAGTGAGAGAAAACATCTAATATACCTGTCACAACATCTGATGATGACTCTGACTCTTGTCGCCCCGGTAGTGTATATGTGCGATCCTGTCCGCTACCTGAACTAGATGCCCTTGATCTACCTTGGCCTTTGCCGAATGGAGCTAAGGGCCTGCGTCCTGTAGAAGGGGCTGGGGAATATGAACCCGCTGAGGATCTATTCTGCTGGTCCTGACCACCCTAGCATCTAGTCAGACAATCCGTTATTATGTGTCCCTCCCTTCCATAGGAATAACAGACAGTTGAACCATACTTGCATCTCCCTAGATGCAGCCTATGACAGGTACTGCAACGTGGTACCACTGGTCCCATCCGATCTAGCCCCCTCTACGACTGTGAGCCTGACGCTTGTGAGCTTTTGTTGGGACCTGAAGGTCCATGACGATCTAATTTGCTACCCTGCTGCTGATGGAACAGGGGCCTAGGTGTCCTACCTGATAAATGAGGCCTGGGACCACCTTAAAAGTCTGCCTGAAAGTCAGTGGGTCTAGCCCTCCAACGCTGCTCTTAACCTGCCTTGTCCATAGTGTACTGACGTTGTCTGAGTTCCTCTATGTTTTGAGCAAAGGACTGAATCCACGAGATATCCATATCCTCCCATAGAGTGGCTGTGGTACAATCTTCCACATATTCTAGCGCAAGTCCCATAATAAATCGGTGTACCCTGGCTGGCATAGTTTCAACGAACGAGGGTGCATATCTGGCTAGGGAATCAAACCTCAATGCATATTCTCTGACACTCATTCTGCCCTGATCTAAATGTGGAAACTGCTCTACTCTAGCCTGCCTGACCTCTCGAGTCAAATAGTGGTCTATGAAAGCCTAAAAAAAGCTAGGCCGCGTAGGTGGAAGTGCATCTCTACCTAGGGATCTTTCCCAACTCTTGTACCACAAAACTTCTACCTCTTGCAATCGGAATACTACTAATTCAACTGATTATGTAGACGAGGCATGCATGACCCAAAGTATCCTTTGCAAATGGTTTATGAATTCTGGGGGTCCTCTCTATGATCTGTTCCTTTAAACTGCGGGGGACTAAAAGCAAGCAACTTGCGGACTCTCGAACTCCCGAGCCCCTCAGTAGGCTCAACAACAAATGGTACTACTGGATGAGACTAACGCTAGGCAGCCATCATCTGAACCAACATGTAGAATGTACCCCTGAGCTCCTGATCCGATGGCATAGGAATGCTTGGGGGTGGTACTAGTATATTTGCTGCCCTAGAAGGCTCATGGTGCGACGGTGATGCTTGGGAAGCCGAAGTGATATCTCCTTGTCGCCCTAATATTAGGCTGACTCTGGATAGGCTCCCCTACTAGTGCCCTCTCCTGCCACCACATCCAACTCTCGACCCGTCACGGTCCGTCGTGCGTCAGACATTTCTCTGTAAATAAGTAGAATAATGTAAGCTTAGGGGGTTACCCTATACAACACAACTCTATAGCACGACTGGAGGGGAAAGAAAAGTAACCACACTATCATGCCTCGTAGCGTTTTGTCTATAGAATGTTGTGCACAACACATCCATAGACAAGACTCTACTTGACACGGATTATAGACTCCCTGGGATACGACCTGCTCTGATACCAAGTTTGTCATGCCCTACCTTGGGAGACATGACTGGCACCTAGTGGCACACTGGAATACGAACTAATCTGACTGGAGTTCTGCACTCCTGGTCCACGCCTACAACTCAATTCAAGAAAATAATGAGCTATATCTCGACTATAAATAAAGCCTCCGGCCGACAAGGCCACCTGTAAAAGAAAGCAGCTAACCAACAACAATGCAATAACAGGGATCCTATACGGGCCAAAAAGACAACCATGCTGTCTAGTCATAACTGAGTGAAAACAGGAAACCATAACTATGCTATAGCCAACAAGGCTTCTAACTAATAGCTAAACTAGGCCCCACACGACCATCACATGAAATACAATATACATGGGACCCACACGGCCAACAACAAAACCAACAACTAATAATCTATAGCCTGCAAGCCTCTAAGAGTGGAGTAATGGTCAGGACAAGGCCCCGACCTACTAATAAACTATACAACAAAAGAACGAACCTTCTCTTACTAGAAACTCCGGAGAAAAGGAGCTGACTGGATTTCTTTCTCTGGCTGATGACTAAGAAGGCCCAGAATTGCGTCTATCCGAACCTGCAGGCAAGTAATACAGTGCCCCAAGAATGGGCGTTAGTATAATATGTACCGAATATGTAAGGCAGTAAAATAATGGCTGAATGAAAGCTGGAAAATTTGAAGTAAACAAGAAGAAGGATAAGAGTTTAACCTGATTCATCTCGCAATCTAGAAAAATATAACTAACAAGTATAAGTACAAACAAGAACCTAGTCAGGCCCCCATAAGCCTAGAAGGCAGAAACAACACAGAATAGCCTACCTGGGCCTCCATAAGCCCCGGCAAGTACAAGCAATGCGCACTCCTAAAGGTTTGTAGGCATAGTGTAACTCAATACGTCCCTCATAGCCTCGTTCTGGTGTAACTCAATACGGCCCTCATGGCCTCAGTCCGGTGTAACTTAAGACGACCCTCATGGCCTCGGTCTGGTGTAACTCGATATGACCCTTACGGCCTCAGTATGGTATAATTCAATACGGCCCTCACGGTTTCAGTATGGTCCTTTCAGACATCATACTAACCCTGCGAGCATGGTCCTATAAGAATAATATTCAACAACCTAACTATTGTAAGCAAAACCAATCTAGCTAGGGTTAACTCTGACAAGGGTTACTACATCATCGTTGTCGTCTCAATTCTACTTGTAGCAGTCAACCAAAATAGGTTTACTCTGGAGTACCATAGATAAACAGGTCATACTAACTTTACGACAAACATAACTTGCCGAAAAGGATAGCCTTAACATACCTTATTTGATGATTTTTGGGTGCTTGGAAACTTTCAATCCTGAAGTCAGTGGTTTCACCAATTCACAACCTTCACACTAAGAAAACGAGGCTATTGCAATACTATCAATCGACAATTAACAATATCTTCTAATATAATTAACTATAACTCCAACTTCGATTAACTCTGCCGAGAACTTGCCAATTCTCGGGGGTTTAGAAGGGAGGAATGCTTACCTAATATCTGTGGCCGTTTAGGATCCAGTTTGGAGTAATTATGACAACCTTTACTCGGTGAGGATCCGATATGCCGAGTGAATTTTCTAGATATAACTCTGTAGAAATGCTTACCGTAGGCCTAGTACTTGTTACCTGAAGTTAATTTTCTCTTGGACGGCATTTGGTAGCATAATTTGACGAAAATTACATGAAACTTGCGTGCCCTCTCTAGTTTAAATCGTGGTTTCCTTTAACAAATGAATGACATGTCAAGGGCTTATATATATATATATGGGCAGTGGCAGGGTGTGGAGCCCCGCCCTTCCATGCGTTGGTCTGCCTGGCACGTCGTGCTGCCCAGTACGCTGGCAGGCTGGCGTGTTGCGCTGCCTTGCATCCTAGCCTCGCCCAACCCCACTTCTGAGGATCTTCCTACATGGGTCAAGCTCTCTTTACTCGACGCAACCCATGCGTACGCCTACTAACTATTAACATTATACGGGGTGTAACATTCATTACCTCTAGCTTAGCTTCTAAATGGAATATCAAAGAGCACACAAGTGGTTGTTTTGACTCCATCCTAGAAAATGAAAAAATTATGACTAATATTCCCTTAGGACGGTAGTCATCTGTCCATAATCGGGAAGGGTCACTACCTTTATGACGACACTAAAATAATGGCTCTCAATTAACAAAACAAAACTAAGTAGAGACGATGACAAAACAAGTAACAAGGCATCATCACTGTTCACAGTCATCACCATTACTAGCTATTATAGACTAGGGTTTTATCAATCACACATCAGCTACCAACACAGAGAATGACAACTAATGCTACAACCTACTACAAATTTAACAAAGAAGGAATAAATAGGAAATCTATTTGCTCCATCCCATACTTAAACCGTTCATCGTCCCCAGTGCATACATAAACATATCAAGTAGGGGGAGAAAAAGAACTTCCTGGGTGTTTAAGCTCAATCGTCATTATCGGGATTATACTCCTGATCATCACATCATCATTCTTACCATCAACCTGCATAGATCTTGTGGTAACATCATCCTTTCATCCTCATTGATATCATTAACACCATTAGTCAATGTTGTGGTATCATCGTCATCTAGAGGCTCCTCGAAAGATGATCCCACTTTACACATCAACGTTTCACTCTCAGTGAATGGGTATTGCTCCTCCAGTGCTAACATCTCCTCATCAGTGGTAGGTCTGCCTCCAATCATCAACTATAGCTCTAGAATCCAAAACATACGGCCTCATCAGCTGTCATCCCGAGCCTGATATTCAGTAGAAGTGAGAAATGGAACTAAAGAGTTGGATGGCTCCTTCACCTTTGTAACATCCATCATTTTATCTGCCAAATTCCCTACTAGGGGTAGATGAAGATCATCCTCTTCTTCTTCCACGCCGACATCTCTCAAGAAATGGGTAAGAAGCCTATCAAAACAGTACTTTTATCAGTAGTTGTCTCGGGACTTCCTCATGTTATCTCTGAGCACTGCACCAAAGTAAATTGGCAGCCCTTCTAATAGCATATATACCAACACAATTCTCTCTCTAATGATCTCTATGGTGTGTGTCCTAGGCAAGAGCACGGCATAGACAAACTTGACCCAAACTCTCGCCTCTTTAGTTAAGTGGGAGAATGAGAGTGTAGAATGGGTTCCATTATGATCCCTTTCCCAACAAACAGATGATTGCTCACCACATAGTGTGTGGTGAATATCATGATACGAGGGCTTCTCTAGCAATATGAAGTACATTGATGGGTCCACCACAGGCATTCCAAGGAAAGCATTAAATGACCTAGCCATGAAGTGAAATATGTGACCGCGCACCTTAATCTTGGTGTTCTCTTCGAAAGAAGTATCCCAATTGGCATAGAATTCTCTTACCAAAGTGAGGTTTCACTCCTCAAGATCTGTAAACACGTATCCCAACCCCGACTCACAAAAAGTATCACGGATGGTAGTCCACTAAAGTGCAGGGCGTCCCTCATCAATCCAGTTTTCTAGAGCATACATGGCCTCCTATTGTGCATTAAACCATTTAAGCCCATGCTCCTCTACGGCCTTGGCTCCGAACCTCCTAGCAAGGGGTGCTTTTTCGGTTGATGACTTTAACCCTTTTGTTTCTTCCTAAGCCGCTTGAGACCTTTGTCAGTGACTACCACTTCTTTTCCTTTATCAGCTCATGATGCCATAGTACCTGCCAAACAACCAATAAGAACTTTGCAGAATTAGTTCATGAATAACAAGGCTAACTAATTAGGTGTAAGAGGTGAAAGATGACCCCACACTTAATTTGCAAGCATAGTTTTGAGAATTTATCAAATAGGGTACTTAGACTTCCCCATTATCATATCAAATCTCATCAACCCAAATTATTCACTACTTTACAACACAAGTCATGTTCATGATTTTCCTCCCACCTTTCTCATTATATCCTTTCAAGAATGCTTCACTTTGGCCACTCCCTTCACTTTTCAAGATTTTAATTCACAATTTATATAACCCACATATGAAAGTAGTCACAATGAATTCAATCAATAATCAACATGATATTTGCTACTTTCCACGATGAATTTAGATGAATTCTTCAACAACCCAACATTTTCACAATTCAAGAATCTCATGAACTAAGTACTTTCTCTTTTTGTAAACCATACTCCGACCCATAATTTTCATGAAATTCATTCATCACCCCCTTCACACCCACAACTTATAATCAATAAATTCAACCAAAAACAAGCGACCCAAACAAGGATATAGAATTATTATGGAAGAACAAAGAGATTTAAGCTATGGAAACCCACATTGTGAAATTCAAGATTTTCACCAATAATGGTGAATTTTGAGTTCATTCAACTTAGGGAGAAAGGATAATGGGAGCATGCTTCTAACATTAAATAACAAAGAGATAAGAGAAATGCGTACTTGAGTTGAGGAAGTGTGCTTCACCAAGCTTTTTGAAGAAAACAACAATGGGGGAAAAGGGGAGGGAAGTTACGGCCTGTGAGGGAGGAGAGAGAATTTTTTTTGATTTTTTACTTTTGACTTTTTAGAGAGAGAGGATGAATGGGGGTTTAAAATAAAGGTGTGAGGTATGGATTTTTAGTAATTTTAGGGCCCTTAGGTCACTTTTGACCCATGGACCAAGAAAATTTTTGTCCAACACACACCTGGCGTGATGCGCCTCTCACCTTGCCAGACACTTAGAAAAAAAAATTTCTTCATGAATTGGGTCTAGCGCGGCGTGTCCCCTAATGCACCAACCTAGATTTTTTTCTTCTAAAGTTTAACACCTGTCACCCCATGCCAGGTATTTCTCCCTAGACTTAGAATTTTTCCATCTTCTTTCCCCTGCACTCTCACCTCAAATGCCCTGTTCATCTCTACAAAAATAAAAAATATTAGAAAGATGAGTTGCCTCCCATCAAGCACCTTAGTTATAGTCGTGGCATGACATTCACGGGTTGCCTCCTATGCAGCGCCTAATTTAATATCTTGGCATAACGCAAGACTTCTCACTCCTTCACTTGAGTGAGATGGTTAGTTACCTGACTTTACTGAATTCCAATGAAGCACATGTTGTTCAACCGCCTTCTTATACCCCTCCAGGCTCTACTGTTGGTCTCATTGTAAAGTCCTCATAATGGGGTGGTAACCTTGCTGTCTTGAACATATGAAAGATGACTTCTTAGGCATCCATAGTCATTGACATCTTGCTCAACTTCAACTTGATCACTGCATTCACGGTGGCTAAGAATCGTCTTACCAAAATGATGGGACATGCTTCACCAGCTTCATAGTCCAAAATTATAAAGTCCACTAGTAAGATGAATGGTCCCTCTTTAGTCAATACATCTTTAATCACACCATTAGAATATGCAAGGGACTTGTTGGCTAACTGCAATGTCATTGTAGTGGGGTATGGTTCACCAAATCCCAAAGTTGTGAACAAGGATGTAGGCATCAAAATAATTTTTGCACCCAAATCATATAGTGTGGAACCAACTTCTCTCCTTTCGATGACCACTAGAATAGTGAAGCTCTTAGGATCTTTCAGATTCTTTGGAATCTTGTTCTACACCTAAAAGTTGCACTCTTTTGTGAGAGCTACAGTCTCAAACTATGTGAGCCTTCTTTTGTTTGCCACGATATCCTTTAGATACCTGGCGTATTCCGGAATCTCCTGCAAAAGCTCCACCTATTGTAGATTCACATGTACCTATTTCAAAACATCAAGAAATTTATTAGAAGTTGTGTCCTCCTTCTGCTTCTTGAATCTTTATGGGAATAAAGGAGGTGGTCTGGCTTCTACCAATTTCGGCTGTGAAGTGCTTGACTCACCAACCTCATGCTTGGACCTCACAACTTTCTCTTCCTTTGCTTTGTCATTTCTAGGTATCACTCACCCAGCTCTTTTCACTACGCAAAGAGATTGTGCTCACATTCTCCTTAGGGTTTCTCTAAATATTTCTTGGAAGTGCCCCTCGCGGTATGTTAGTCTACTGAAGGGCCAATTGCCCCATTTTCCATTTCAACTCATGAATGGAATTCTGCATCTCATTAACCACCTGAGTCTACTGAACCATCCACTATTTCATGGTCTCCTCTAAAGAACTACACTACTATTAGCCTTGCAGTCTCTGGAAGTTGTTCGGGGGTCTTTGAAAAGTCTGGTTTCCTCCCCATGAGGGATTAGTTGTGTTCCTGTACCCATGATTGTAGTCATTTTCGAAAAAACTTCCACCACAATCTTGTTGACCCACAAAATAAATAAACTCCAGGTTTAGTGGACAACCTGAATATGCATGGCCTTCTCCACACACCTCACATGATGGTGGTGGAGTTTGAACTTGCTAAACCTAGTTAACTTGACATACAGCTGGTGTGGTCACTAGCTTGCTAATCACATTCACCAACTGACTGATATCTGTTCGAATTGCTACTACACTATCCACCTCAAGCTTCCCTGGCACTTTGGCTGCTGTGAGACCTCTGCTTGAGTCTTGATAATCTTGACTCCCAGCTGACATGAGATTCAATAGAGCTTCTATCTTATCATAACTCTTTGATAAGATTTGTCACTATGTTGTAGC
Organism: Datura wrightii; assembly: GCA_035772735.1. Taxonomy (NCBI): domain Eukaryota; kingdom Viridiplantae; phylum Streptophyta; class Magnoliopsida; order Solanales; family Solanaceae; genus Datura; species Datura wrightii. Next base: position 38,488,589 of record JASDFA010000027.1, read on the forward strand.
GTTAAGTAAAATTTTCGACTCTGGCTTCAGCCATTCTATGAATTTGTGATCAATGATCTCCATCAGTTGCACATAGTGCGGGAAAGCTCTCAAGTATCCATTGTATCATTCCCAAGCCTGAGCTAGGGTTTCACCATCTTTCTGTACAAAACCTGAGATCTTTCCTCTCAACTCCATTGTCTCCTTGACGAGAAGAACCTATTGATGAATTTGTTAGAGTGAGCCTCCCAAGTGGTAATGGAACCTACTGGCTCATTTTGAATCCACTCCTTAGCTTTACCAATCAATGAGAAAGGGAACAATATGAGCTTAACATACTCATCTAACATGTTCTAATAGTGAAATTTCTTAGTCAGCTCTACAAATGTCATCAGATGTCTGTGGGGATCCTCGTGCGGCTTGCCCTGATATTGAAAAGTGTTCTAAAGCAATCGCATGGTTCCCTCCTTCAACTCAAAGTTTCCCACGATGGAAGGCTTGATGATCACTTTAGAAGCATTATCCAAGTTTGGCCAGGAAAAATTAAGCACTGGAATCCTCTCCTGGTTGTTTCCCTATGCCTACTCATGGTTTTCTAACATAGCTAACCTGCGAAAAGTCCTCTCAATATCCGGATCAAAATCAGCCAAGGTTGGTCCCTGACTTCTCGTAGATGGCATACACTGAACACAACACCTGCAAACTTCAACAACCCACAAATAAACATAAAATGCAGAATAGCAGAATAAAAATCCTAACAAAAAAAAAATTAATCAATCTTCAAGTCCCCAGCAATGGCGCCAAAAAATTTGATGTCGCCCAAGGGCACGTGGTCGTCAAGTAATATAGAATAATGAAGTCCCGATATCAATCCCTTAGAGACTTATCAGATTAATTTCTTAAGGTTAGCACTTTATTTCACTATTCTAATAAACACAGAGGAAATAGGGAATGGTTTGTAGATTATACTACTAAAACTTGAAAAGTAAATTAACTAATGAATTGAACGCTTTTTCACAAATGTTATAATTCAAACGCTGATGAGAATCTAGTTTGTTGGTACTTTCTCTTTCAAGTTGATTTTTAGTATTTGAATACACTAAACTAACTCTTCCTAAAGTTTCTAGTTGTAAGTTACTATACCATTTCATGCCACTTTCCCGAACATCTAAGTACTATCTTATAAACCCTAATGCCTATATCTGTATGGTCACAGGAGAAATATGAGATGACGGTTGTGGCTACTTATATTCAACTGAACATGGTTGAAGGATATATTCCTATCCTCGACAATAAAATCTATCTTGAACCCATTGGACAAGAGTCATTGAAATCTGTTCTATACTTTCTTTTAACCCTTATGGTTCTCTCTCCCGAGTTCAACCAAAAGACAGCAGATATATTTGTGAGGTGAAAAATCTAATGAATAAGCAATGAAAACAAGAAAACATAACCAACCTTTAATGAAGAATTAAGAACTAGAATAAACAAACGTTCAAACTTCAACCATCAACTTTGGCCAAAACCCTAGAACAAAAGTTTAGCCACTCATGTTCAAGAGAAAAACTAAAGCATTCATCATTCGAATTAACAAAGTAAAATAAAGAAGAAAACCTAGAAAATGAACTTTGTCTCTTCCCCCAAGAACTGCGTACAACTTGATCAATACGATGAATAGAAAAATGAGCTAGATGTCATATTTATAAGAAAGGCATCCAATGTCTCTTTTTCCCTTGAAAAGTACAGCTTTTGAACTTGAAAATCCATCCCTGAATGTCCCCGGCCTGCTGCACCATACTATGACTTGCATTTCCTCTGTCGTGCCACGCCAGCTAACGCACCAAGGTGTTAGTTAAATTTTTGATGTTTTGAACCTGGCGCGCCACTCCACTTGACGCACCAAAGTGCTGGAAAAATTTCCTTAGCCCGGAATGCTTCTAGCGCGACACTCTATTCAACTCGCCAAAGTGTTGATCAAATTTTCCTCTAGAGTTGAGGACCTAGCACATCACGCCACCAATACACCAAACTAAGCACAATTTTCACTGAAGATTGGGGTTTGGTGTGCAACGCCAGTTATCTCACCGGGCCAATTTTTACGAAATCTTCTTCTTTCACACCTTGGGCCATGTTTTAATCCTTTTTCCTTGGTTTCCTGCTCAAAACATCTAAAAATACTTGTTAGCTTAAAGACACACATAAACATGAATTCATGCATTTCATAAGGATTATGATCTCAAAACAAGGTAAAATATGGGTAAAAACATGGCAAATAGGCATAAGAATATGCTTAACATCAGCATTTCTTTAGTAGCCTATTTGTATCTCGTTTTTGCCTACCTTAATGTGATAATCCTAGTTAGTTATTTTGAGTCTTAGCCTATTCTTTTAATAGCCATATTACAATATTAAACCCTTTTGTTCTATTCACCTTTATTTGATCCAAATGACTCCTCAGGTACTTTAATTGAAAATTTTCCATAAAAGGAGCAGTAATGAAGAGATAAAGGGGAAAAAGCTAAAGTGTGAAAATTGGAAAAAAAGAAAAGGGTGAAAAATGCAAAACAAGGAGGGTGATGTTAGTGTGTAAAAAAGAATAAAAAGCTTTGAAAACAAAAAATGAATGAATGAACAAGAATGAAAAGAAAAGAGAGAAAGTGAATGAGCTTAATGTCAATAGTTCCCTACTAGTCACCATAGTTGCAAATTAAAAACAAAAGTGAGGCTACACGGTGAAAAATAGGAAGATTGAAGAATGTGCTAGAAAGGTCAAAAAGTTGTGAAGTATCAAAGTTCTTAGGGAGATTAGTCACTATCTTGGTAAAAATAGTTCCTACCCATCCCTTAGCCTATATTACAACCATCTTAATTCCTAATTGATCCTAAACTTGATGCTCTATATTAATGGAGTATTTACACTATGGGCAAGCCTATGGGTCATTGATAACACTCAAACTCACACTTCCTGGAAAATTATGAAGTAGACATTATCAGTAAAGAATCCAACAAATATGTTGGGATCGAACCCACAGGGAATAAGGTAAGAACTGTACTATTTCCTGTACTTAAACTTGTCAGTGAGTTTTCTCTAAATTGGGGGGTTTAAAGAAAAACAATAATAAAATAAGATTTCAATTATGGTTGTTATCAAGATTTTCAAATAACTAGGGTAAGTGTTCCCCACGGGTTCATAGCTACTTCGGGTATACACGCCTGATCAATCCCAATGATTACTTGTAGAATAGATAACTAGGGTTCATCCAAAGGACTGGTTCGTCCCTATTGGATGACTATACTCAATCACTGGGTCAGGTCTCATGAGCAATTTCAAACTAACTGTTATCAATATGTTCCAAATTAACTTTCCTGCGACCGCAACTCAAGTTATATAATGATCATAAAAATCAAGGTTTTTTTGTAATTCTATTTTCCTAATCTCTTCTTCTCTAGGTTCAAGTAAGTAAAGAATTTAGGCAATTACTAACGTTGTGCACCATTAAGAAATATTTTAAGATGAAGAGAATTCAATATAAGCATTTAACATTGGTTTCGAATCACTTTGTGTAACCCTATTTCGTTAATCCACCATTATTCCAACAACCCTTGTTGTGGAGGTTTTAGTCTCCCATGATTGTAAAATTATAATTAGTATTCATAGAAAAATACATAATTAAATACTTACAACAATAATTGGTAGAAAAGCTTCTTTGAATATTGATGAACAAAATCAAGAACAATTGAGAAATCAAGTGTTGATCTCAAGAATTGCTCTCCAAAATTTTATAATAATTCAAAAACAATTAACTAAATACCTTCTCTCAATGTAATCACACATCTCTGATCCATTCTCCTACTAATAAAAACATAAAATGTGTTTATACAGACATCAAAAACCTTTTCCAAAGCTAACAGGGAAATTTCCATATCTAACGCCTACTCGTCCTACGACTGGTCATACGACCCGTAACAGGATTGTACGGGTCGTACCTTGCTCTCGTACGTTCCTTGGTTGCTATAGAATTGACTAAGTGTTGGAAACTGGTACAACTTGTACCATGATCGTACGAGACGTACAATCCATCCGTAGCTTGGCTCAGAGAACTTTGATATCTTTTGAAGTTTTCTACAAGTGTTGTGGTATGCCTTGTACCTTGCTCCAATGAATCATAATTTCTTGTTGCATCTTGAGTTCTGCCAAGTATTTAAGAATCATTGAAGCACCCCATTGGTCCTGGTACAAGTTGTAGGTAGATGCTATGATCTGTAGGTTCCACTCGTAGTAGGAGACTTCTTGTGCAAATTTTCTCTGAAGTTTTCCACGACTCTAGTCACGGCACGTACCATCTTGGTACGGCTTGTACTGAGAGTTATACTTTGATTTTTCATTAATCTAGCCTCCTGAGCTTTTCATGAGTCTCAATACGGCTCGTACAATCAAGGTACGACCGTACTAAGATCAGTACTTGGCTGATTTTCCACACTTTTTTGCATCTTTTGCACATTTTTGCTCCAACACCTATTTTGCCTGAAAACAAAGTAGAAACACTTTATATCCGTATAAACATACCTAAGTCCATGTTATCTTCTCAGTTTTAAGCGTCGAAAGTGTTGTAAACTCACAGCATATCAACACCCTCAAATTAAGACTTTTGCACATCCTCAGGCAAATAAAATAAAAAACTAAAAACGACGCTTAACTTGAAATAAACCTAGGATACTACAACCAATACCAATCAAAATATGCCCCATAAACCCAAATAACTTTTGATCCTTTTCTTGATAAATCAAATCAGCATATCAACATCAAGTAACCACAAACCATGATAAACAGGGATCAAGATATGTCATCTAATTATTATCAAATAGTCATGTTATCACCAATGCTTTTCACACGGACAATTGGCAAAATAAAATAAAAACCATGTACCCTCACAACAATTGAAGTACCCCACTAAAAGATATATAAAAATATAAAACATGGGACTGAAAAAGTAAGACTCTACTCTCACAAGGAAGTTCCAAATACTGCACATCGGATACCATAGCTTGCCCTTATTTTCTCTACTTTAGCTCTTCAGATGGTCAGCCTAGGATCACTATAGGACTTTTTCGGCTTGTAATGTAGGCTTTCGGGCTGGGTATGGTAGATATGAATTCTTTTTAGTAACTAAAACCCTGCTTGGAAGTATATACACATGGCTCCACTTTTCACTTATTTCACCCTTTTAACTTTTTCATCTTTTTCCTCCCTTTTCACCATTTTATGCAATTATATAGGTGTGGTGTGTTTTCAAATTTTCATTCATTTTTCTCTTTAGTATCTTCTTTTTTATTTTTCATTTTCAGCTCTTTTTTTCCTTTTGTCACACCACACCTCATTTTAGACCTTTTTTCTTTTCTTTTCCTTTTTCACCTCCCTAAGATCTACACACCCCTACTCTAGCCACCCTCAACTTAGGCATTTTGCCTAGGTTGAGGTTCACAGTGTCCAAGGAGGGACCAGAGCCAAAACAGGTTCATTATAAAAATGGGTAAGGTTAATCGGTTAATCCAAGATAATGGTTCATTTAAGGCTCAAAGTTGGGATCAAGGGAATCACATCATTCTTGTAGGGTAACTTAAGCTAAAATGAGCTAAACAAAAATGGCCTATGATCCTTTCCTAACCAACCATCCTAAAACCTATGTAAATACTAACTGGAAAAGTTCTAGATCCTCTACGCAGTACTGAACTAGGTATAGACCTCACTCACTCATGGTACATGCCTTGCATTCATTCTACATGTTCGGTCTATACATGGCTAACTATAACTACTCATGCTAATACGACCTCTGGAATTACTAGGGCTGAATGTGGCTCGCCCGAAGGGTCTTGCCACCCGCAAGCTCGGCATGGGAGTGGTGGAGCTACCTTGTCCTCTCATTCTCTCAAGAAACTCCGACCTATGCTCGTCGTGAGTCGGCTAGCTCTCGAATCTTGCCTGCTTGCGCTCTTTCTTTTCTTTCTTTCTCTTCTTCTTTAGGGTCTCTCTCCAACATCCTCAGAGACACTCTTTTTCCCTTTTTCTCGCTCAGCTCCTGTAGGCTCCCAATATGCTACCAAATCAAGCTCCTCATCTATACTAATGTCGAGGTCAGGAAGAGTAGGGGCTACTAGAATTGCCAGCTGTCGAGATGACAACTTAGTCACTTGGCTTCGAAGAGCCCCCAACTCCTCACGGAGGCTACCAGTGGTAGTCTGCTCGTCCATACGCTCATGGAAGCAGCTCTCAAAGCTATCTAGTTTGGAATGTAGGACTCGTGCAGCCGCCTCAATATCAGCCTTCACCGAAGGCTTCACATTCTTCATCATAGACAATACCTTCTTTTCAGCTACGGTCAGTCTCTTGGCCATCTTCTAGAGAAATTCCTAGTGCACTAGCATGTATTCGGCTGGAGTCTGTCTCGAAAGGCCCATAGGTGGTATGGCGGAAGTGCTGGGAGCTAACTCTGAATAGCAGGCGTCTATTGCCAATGTCTCATCCTGTTCTTATGAGGTGCGGGCATTCACCTACTCAACCCCAATTGCCCGTGGTATTGAGACTGCGGTAGAAAGTCGTGCTTAGTTTGCCAAATTTATTTATTCCCGAATTAAGCTGATTTCTATTGTTCGTTGTCCTCCAATCAACCGCTTCTCACCATGAAGCACCTTGATACCTGCCTCCATACACAGCCTTAATACGAGACTTGGGAATGGGATGGTAGTGCTTAATCCTATAGCCCGATCCTGGATCTCCTCCGCAGTAGCCCTCGGAATGTTAATGGCGTATCTAGACATGATACATGCCACCAATGCTGCTCTGTCTGCACTGAGGGTATTTTCGTTCATGGCCGGGGCCAATCAGTGGTGAACTAATGTCTAGCAGGCTTTTTCTATAAAGTTTAATGAATTTTGGGTGACCTGCTTTCCGTTAGTGACCCATTCTGCTTCTTCCTTGTCCTCAGCAATAACCCCAAATAACCACTGAATCTGCCTCCTCCTCTTGTCAATGTCTAACTACTTGATCTTTTTCATGGCGTCCAACCAATAGTCATACTCTGGTATAGTGTGTGGTGCTATGAACTGGGGCCCATATTGATCTTGGGCAGATTTATATGCCCAAGTGATACTCAAACGTATCATTTTTGTCTTGTTTATTGTGCAATATGTATACATTTTCATGTAATTGGTAATAAAATGTGAATTTATACTAACCAACATGATTAGCATTGTTTTGTAGGTAAAATATGATTTTGAGGAGCTAAAATGCATGTTGGAACAATATCGGAGTTGGACTTGGATGCGAGTATGGAAAAGACATTGGAATGCGCAATGTAAAGGGGCTCCGCGATGGAGCCGTGCCACGCTACCATCGCGGAGGCACACTGCCTGGAGGGTGATTGAATTGGCAATTTCCAGTGAAGCCTGATCTTGGGCAGATTTATATGCCCAAGTGATACTCAAACGTATCATTTTTACCTTGTTTGTTGTGCAATGTGTATATAATACCATGTAATTGGTAATAAAATGCGAATTTATACTAACCAACATGATTAGCATTTGTTTTGCAGGTAAAGGTGATTTTTAGGAGCTAAAATGCATGTTGGAACTATATCGGAGTTGGACTTGGATGCGAGCGTGGAAAAGACATTGGAATGTACATTTTATAGGGGCTCCGCGATGGAGCCGTGCCACGCTACCATTGCGGTAGCACACTGCCTGAACAGGAATTAAAATGGCAATTTCCAGTGTGCCATCACGTCAGCTTCGTGGCACGGAGAGAGGCCTCCGCGTTGGCCTCCGTGCCACGTTGAGGCTAATTTACCGGACCCTGAAATTCCAGTGAAGGTCCGCGTCCACGCCGTGTCACGGAGGTAGTGCTCCGCGTTGGCCTCCGTGACACGTTGCTTGTTATTCCGGGAAAAATTTCCCACTAGTATAAATAGCACACTTAGGTTTATTTTAAGCAGTTTTTAGTTTTTAGACTGAGTTCAGAAGTGGAGAGCAAGGACGTGGGTTAGGAGCAGTTGAGGAACGAAAAAGCTAAGGGATTTCTTCTCTTCTTTTCTTCTTTCTATCAATTGTACATATGATTTAAACTCATTTTAGGATGATCAATCCACAAATGAGTGGCTAATTCTCTTCCTTGCTGAGGTTTTGTCACTTGTAATGAATTTTGATTATAATTGATATGGTTTTCTCATTCTTCTTCCATGTTGTTCTATTAATTCTTGTTCTTACTGCATTAGTGTGTGGCCGACATTAATGTACATCTAAAAAGTCCAATTTCACTCGAAAGAGAAAGAAATTGGAAAGTTGTGAATTAATAGGGTATTGTTCTTAACTTGATTTGGGAAAATTGGGTTTTGATGTGCTTGCCTGATAGAAATATACTTGAAAGTCGTATTAGTCAATTTAGGAACCGGAATTGTATTGCTAGGTCATAAATTGCATTTGATCACAGAAATGTAGACGGATGGTTTATGATTCTAAAGTGAAATTAAATACGAGAGTTTTAATTTCTAGGCGAATGTTCTTGGCTAGCAACATGAAGAAGAGATTAACCAAATTATCATGATTATCAAGTTCATTACTTGTTCTTAACCTTGGCATGTTCATATCCATTGTCTAAATTCACAGTAAATAGTTGTTATTAATTTTAGTATATATAGTTTAGAAACAAAAACTCAAGTAACTGTTGGTTACATTGTTGTTAGCATAATTAGAAGTGAAATAGGAATATAGTAAACTAGGCAACTTTACATATCTTGAGCCTCCTTGGATCGATACTTGGCTACTTAGCCACTTTATTACTTGTTTGACCACGTGCACTTGCGTGTCGATTTTTAACCCCTACCGGAACACCTGAACAAGTTTTTGGCGCCGTTGCCGGGGAGGCTAGGCGATTTGTGAAATTGTGTTTAGTGTAAATTTACTGTATTTTTATTTTTATTTTCTTAAAGTGTTAACAACTTGGTCTTAGCTTGTATTTTGCAGATTTTGTTTCTGTGAACACTGGCAAGGGACAAAGAGCTGGTGGAATCTTACTTAGAGCCTGAACGTGAATTTCATAGTCAACGTAGAGAAGCTCTACAAAAGAAGCTGCAGTTGTTCCGACAATCTATTATGGAGCAACAAAATCCACCAGTTGTGAGGGCAGTGTTAGTGCCCGATGAAGCAGCAGCAAGGCCGGTTCGTGAGGTGGCAATCCCACACGCCAACAATGTACATTCTAGTATCCGCAAACCAGAACCTGGAGGGAGGTTTGAATTAAAGCAGAATATGGTGCAACTTTTGCACACAAGCGTGCAATTTACCGGTCTCCCTCATGAAGATCCACAACAACATCTCCAAAACTTTTTGGAGATAAGTAACACTAATATACCCGCTGGAGTGTCACCTGATTATGTTCGGCTCACCTTATTTTCGTTTTCCTTACTTGGTGAAGCCAAGAGGTGGTTAAAAGCTGAACCACCCAATTCTATATCAACGTGGGATGATCTTGCACGGAAGTTTCTGATTGGATTTTTCCCTTCTGGTAAAACAGCCAGACTTAGAAGTCAAATTCTAAGTTTTAAACAGAGGGAGGGAGAAAATCTATATCAAGCCTGGGAAAGATTTAAATCCATGTTGCGGGACTGTCCTCATCATCATCAGTATAATGAGGTGTTGGTACACACATTTATTGAGGGTTTGGAACCCCACACTAAAATTCTGTTAGATTCAGCAGCTAGAGGGCAAGCGCTGGAAAAGACTTACGAGGAGCTGTACACTTTGCTCAACCGAATTTCACAAGGCAATCCAGAATGGAATGCAGATTCTTCAAGAGGTGGAGCAAGGAAAGCAGCGGGAGTGCTTGAAGTGGATGGGTTTACAACTATCGCTGCACAGATAGCCGCTTTGCAAAATCAGTTAAACACTCACTTCAGCAATATGAATTTGAACCAGCCTTCAGCTTCAGTCAATGCAGTTCAACAGATGTGGTGTGAAGTGTGTGGTAGTAGTGAGCATTCAGCTGAATGCTATGGTACAAATCCTGATTCTGTTAACTTTGTGGGCAATGCACAGAGAAATCAGCAGCAGTTTGGTAGTGGCTACAACTCAAATTGGAGAAACCATCTGAATTTTTCGTGGGGTAGCAACAACCAACAAGGCCAAAGTTCTGGTCAGGGTATGCAGAGAAATCAAGGAGGGCAACAAAATTATCAATTTCAATTCAGAAATCACAATGCCCCTCCTCCACCACCATCACATACCATTGAGGAGATGTTCAAAACCATGATCGCTAATCAGGCGCAATTGCAGGCTGACTATGTTAAATTGGCAGCCGAAGTGAAGAATAATCAATTGGCGACCAAGGCTCTTGAATATCAGTTTGGGCAATTTGCTAGTGCCTAAAATACGAGACCCAGAGGAGGACTACCTAGCGACACGGATCCTAATCCGAAGCAGGTAAATGCAGTGACCACGAGGAGTGGTTTGCAGTTAAAGGAGGTGGAACCGGAAAGACCGCCTCAAAAGTCAGGAGCAGCAGATGTTGAGGGAGAGCAAATCTCAGATAAGGGGAAGACTAAAGAAGCTGAACCAGAAAGGCCTCCACCCCCGTTCCCTCAACGACTGAAGAAACACAAGGAGGAGGCGTGTTTTCAGAAATTCATGGAGGTACTTAAACAGGTACAAGTTAACTTGCCTCTTGTTGATGTCTTGCAGGGAGTGCCAAAATATGCGAAATATATTAAAGACATCGTGGCTAACAAAAGTCGTTTGACTAAGTATGCCACGGTAGCTTTAACGGAGGAATGCACTTCCCGTATTCAGAATAGGTTGCCCACAAAACTGAAAGACCCTGGAAGTTTTACTATCCGCTTACGATTGGGCAAAGTATCCAAGCTCGTGGATTATGCGACTTGGGGGCAAGCATAAATCTGATGCCATCTTCGGTATTCAGAAAGTTAGGTCTAGGGAGTCCTAGACCTACAACGGTAATCTTGCAGCTAGCAGATAGGTCTTTAGCTAAGCCGGATGGCATTGTTGAGGATGTGTTAGTGCAAGAAGGCTCCCTCATTTTTCCGGTCGATTTTATTGTTCTGGATTTTGAACCAGATGCTGAAGTCCCATTTATTTTGGGACGACCCTTTTTGGCAACCGGGAAAGCATTAATTGATGTAGCTGCGGGTCAACTTACAATGCGAGCACATGACAAGGTAGAGGTATTTGATGTGCTAAAAGCCATGAAGCTGCCGGCTATACATGAGGAGCTTTCGGAAATCAGTGTGGTTGAACACGGAGAAAGTAGGCAGGTTGTTGAATCTCAAGACCCATTGGAAAGAGCGTTGACGCATTCTGATCATTTTGGGGATAGAGAAGCTTGTGGAATGGTTCAATTGTTGGATGGAGCACCTAATCATCCGAGGAGACAGGAATTTCAGTCATTGATGAGATCACTAGAGCCGTTGTCGAAACCGTCTGTTGAGGAGGCACCGAAATTGGAGCTGAAAGAATTGCCTCCCCATCTAAAATATATCTTTTTGGGGGAGGGAGAGACGTTACCAGTTATCATCTCTGTAGACTTGATAGAGGAACAGGAAAAGGCAGCTTTGGGGGTCTTAAGGAAGAGGAAGAAAGCAATGGGTTGGCAAATGTCTGACATTCAGGGTATAAATCCAGCTTTCTGCACACACAGGATATTCATGGAGACAGGAGCCAAGCCAACTGTTCAGCCGCAGAGGAGACTTAATCCAGCAATGAAAGATGTGGTAAGGAAGGAAATAATCAAGTGGCTTGATGCAGGTGTAGTCTACCCAATTTCAGAAAGTGAGTGGGTCAGTCCCGTTCAATGTGTTCCTAAGAAAGGGGGGATGACTGTAGTCACCAATGAGAAAAATGAGTTGATCCCTACACGAACTGTCACAGGCTGGCGGATTTGTATGGACTACAGAAAGCTAAATGAAGCCACAAGGAAAGATCATTACCCCATTCCTTTTATTGATCAAATACTTGATAGATTGGCTGGGCAGGAGTATTATTGCTTCCTTGATGGGTACTCTGGCTATAACCAGATAGCCATCGCTCCTGAGGATCAAGAGAAGACTACTTTCACCTGTCCCTATGGGACCTATGCTTTCAGGCGGATGCCGTTTGGGTTATGCAACGCACCCGCCACATTCCAGAGATGCATGATGGCTATTTTCCATGACATGGTTGAGGATTTTGTTGAGGTATTTATGGATGATTTTTCTATTTTCGGTAATTCGTTTGCTACTTGTTTGCAGAATCTTGACAGGGTGCTGGCTCGATGTGAAGAATCCAACCTTGTGTTAAACTGGGAGAAATGCCACTTCTTAGTGAAGGAGGGGATTGTCCTGGGCCACAAAGTGTCTAAAAAGGGGTTGGAAGTCGATCGTGCTAAGATCGAGGTTATTGAAAAATTGCCACCACCAGTGTCAGTGAAAGGTGTGCGCAGTTTTCTGGGGCATGCAGGATTCTACAAACGGTTCATTAAAAACTTTTCCAACATTTCTAGACCACTATGCAGACTGTTAGAAAAGGAGGTAAAGTTTGAGTTGGACGATGAGTGTGTTACAGCATTTGAAAAATTGAAGCAGAAATTGATAGAAGCACCTATACTTACTTCTCCTGATTGGGAACAACCATTTGAGCTGATGTGTGACGCCAGCGATGTGGCTGTGGGAGCTGTATTGGGACAACGGAAAAATAGAATTTTTCATTCTATTTACTATGCAAGCAAGACACTGAATCCGGCCCAGAGTAATTACACAGTCACAGAAAAGGAAATGCTAGCTCTGGTGTTTGCATTTGACAAGTTCCGGTCTTATTTGGTGGGTTCGAAAGTGGTGATGTACACTGATCATGCAGCTATTCGGTACCTATTCAACAAGAAAGATGCTAAGCCCAGATTGATCAGATGGATCTTATTGCTACAGGAGTTTGACCTTGAGATTAGAGACAGAAAGGGGAGTGAAAATCAAGTAGCAGATCACCTATCACGACTGGAAAGTCGGTCGCATATAATGGAAAGTGATGACATTAATGAGGACCTCCCAGATGAGCAACTCTTGGCAGTGGGAGAAGCTGAAGTTCCCTGGTATGCTGACATAGTCAACTTGCTAGTGAGCGGAGTTTACCCACCTGAAACAACAGACCAGCAAAGAAGGAAATTGAGGCATGACAGCCGACATTATGTATGGGATGAGCCATATTTGTTCAAGCAGGGACCAGACCAGGTGATGAGAAGATGCATCCCAGAGAGTCAGATAGCAGAAGTGTTAAGGGGCTGCCATTATTCGTTGTATGGAGGGCATCACGGAGGTGAGAGAACAACACATAAGGTTCTTCAGTCGGGTTTCTTTTGGCCAACACTGTTCAGAGACTCTATGGCGTATGTCAAAATGTGTGACAGATGTCAGCGGACAGGATCAATTGGCAGAAGACAAGAGATGCCTTTGCAGAACATACTGGAAGTTGAGCCCTTTGATGTATGGGGCATTGATTTCATGGGTCCATTCCCACCGTCATTTGGAAATCGTTACATCTTGGTGGCTGTAGATTATGTATCAAAATGGGTGGAAGCAATAGCTTGCCCCAGGAATGATAACAAGGTAGTAACGAAATTTGTGAAAAAACACATCCTCACAAGGTTTGGGACACCCCGAGCAATTATCAGTGACGGAGGGGCTCATTTTGTCAATGCAAGTTTCAAGACATTACTGGCTAAGTATGGGGTGCGCCATAAAGTGGCGACAGCATATCACCCACAAACTAGTGGGCAAGTAGAGGTGTCAAATAGGGAGGTAAAACAGATTCTTCAGAAAATGGTGAACACACAACGGAATGATTGGTCTAGTAAACTTGATGATGCGTTGTGGGCATACCGAACTGCTTATAAGACACCGATTGGAACGTCACCATACCGATTGGTCTATGGCAAAGCATGTCATTTCCCGGTTGAACTTGAGCATCGAGTTTTCTGGGCTGTCAGAAAGCTAAATATGGACTCAAAACTAGCGGGTAAAAAGAGACTGATGCAGCTCAGCGAACTTGATGAATTTCGCTGGCATGCCTATGAGAGTGCGAAGTACAACAAGGAAAGAACCAAAAGATGGCATGACAAGCATGTGGTGCATCGCATTTTCGAACCAGGACAGAAAGTTTTGCTTTTTAATTCAAGATTGAAATTGTTTCCTGGTAAGCTGAGGTCTAAATGGTCTGGACCGTTTGAAGTGGTGAGAATGACCCCTCACGGGGCGGTAGAACTGTGGCAAGAAGATAGGAGTGCTACGTTCTTGGTAAATGGGCAGAGATGCAAGCACTACTGGGGGGATGACCATGATCGGGACAAATCGTCCATCACCCTAGTAGACAAGTGAGCATAAAGGACGTCGAGCCGCGACGGTAAACTAGGCGCTGCACGGGAGGCAACCCGTGAGAAAAATATTTTATTTTTCTTCTTTTTGCACAGTGTAGTTAATTTTTATCTTTATTTTTGTTTTTATTTTTTTTATTTCCAATTGTTATTTTTCTTTTTCTTTTCTTGATTAGGTTTAGATTTTCATTTTAGTTAGTATTTTTTATTTTAGTTAGGGAAATCTATTAATCTAACCAATTTTTATTTAGTGAGGTGATTTTCAGGTATAACGGAGGAAATATACATGGAATCGAGAAAATGAGGCAAGGTATGAAAAATTAAATTAATTGAAGAAACAGTGCACTGGCGCGTTGGCGCCGTGTCACGGAGGTAGGGCTCCGCGTTACCCTCCGTGACACGTTGAAGGCAAAATCCGGATTTTTCAAAAATTCCAGTAAGCCAACGCGTTGGCTCCGTGTCACGGAGGAGGGTCTCCGCATTACCCTCCGTGACACGTTGCCGTGTATTTGGTGTCGGGTCACACCGGGTTGCCGGGTGACCCGCGTGTTTTCTTAAATTAAAACCCCCGATTTCGCCCCATTTCTTCCCATTCCCTCTTCCCTCCGCGACCAAAACACCTATTTCCCCCTCCCCAAGCACCGTGCCACGTTCCTAGGCAAGGAATACGTCAAGTTTCTTCGGTTTCTCAATTCAAAGGTATGTTTTCATCGTCTATCTCAATTTTTTGGCGATTTTAGTCAAATTTGGGCATGTGAGGTGTGATATATCACCCTAGGTAGAAATTAAACATGAATGTTGGATTATTTGTGATTGATATATGTTTGGATTGTTGTATTTAGCGTTTGAACTTATCGATTGCGTAAATAATTCGAATTTGATTATAGAATTGTATTCTAGGGCATGAGTTGTTGAATTTAACTTGAGTGACTTGATAAGTCGGCAAATTAGATGCCGGGGTGTGTTTGTAATTTGAGAGAAGTCGTGGTAAATATTGTGTAAATATTAAAAGACGACAAATTCTCGAATTTTTTTTTGGGAAAATGCAAAAAGTGTGTAAATTGGTTAGATTGTTTGGATTAGATTGTATATAGAATATTTTTATCGTTGTTTTTATTTTGTTGTTGTTTTTGTTGCGAAGTGCGATGTGTGAATTGTTAGCGATAGTAGGATTGGGATTAGCTGTATGAAGTTTGAGTAGTACGCTAACCGTTATGCTGTCGAAATTTTTTTGTGAACGCACTAAGCATGAAGTGTATAGTGTTGTCTGTGGTGTAATTAGAGTTATCCTTGCCATAATTTTGTAGAAGTAGCTAAGGCCTAAGTGTGGGGTAAATGTTGTGTAACCCGACCTTAGCCGAAGTTAACAAGTTTTTAGCTTAACTTTATGCTTGTTTGTGTAAATTGACAGGTACAATGGCGAGCAGACAAGATAAAGGCAAGGGTGCTTCTACCTCAGGCACCGGTAGGAAAAGGATGAGACTGGGCACCGCAGTCCCAGCTGCACCCGCTGTTCCGCGCGGCCAACGCCGCCAATACGGAACAAGATGGGTAACCGAGGAAGGAAAGAAATGGTATAATAAGCATAAGGAGAGCAAGTACTTCCCGGAAGAACATATTGCACGGGAACCACTCGCACAGGAGTTCCCTCGCATTGTACAGAGAATTGAAGCAGCTGGGCTCAGCTTTATCTTTCAGGAGCCCAAGGAGTGCAACCTTCACTTGGTCCGAGAGTTCTACGCAAACTGGAACCCGACCATCAGAAGCCACACAGTGAAATTCAGAGGGCAGATTGTCACTCTGGAACCCCAGCAGCTGAATGCCATCGTCGGAGCGCGGGACACAGACGCTCACGTTCTCCGCCAGCTAAACATCACCCCACCGTACACCGACATCAGACGTATGCTGTGTGGGGCTCGATCCACAGCCCGATGGAGTAGACATAAGGAGAGGGGTTACCACCAGACTCTGCCTTATTCGTAGATGAACAGGGAGGCCAGAATATGGCTGAAGATTGTGTGTTCGTGTTTGATCCCGGGAGTTCATATGACGGACGTGACCCGGGACCGTGTCTGCTTGGTGTATGCCCTTATGAAAGGGCTTGAGATTAATGTTGGGGCGGTAATAATATCCGCCATGAAGAGAGCCAGACTGCACCAGGGCCACAGATACGGGTTTGGCGGACTCATCACCACCTTCCTCCGAGGCCTCGACATTGAGGAAGAAGCCTTGGACTACATTCCGTAGTTGGAGCGGAGGGCCCTCGATGTGACAAAGACTAAGGCCCCCGACACTACACACGGACCAGTACTGACTTTGGGCGAGCAACATGCTCGTGACGGTCAGTACATGGCCCGTATGTTTGGCATGCAGATGCTACAGCTACGGATTGGTGGGAGACCAGCCACCGAGGAAGAATTATGGCAGCTGGAGCTGGACTACCCCTTCGGCGAGAACGCCAGAGCCTTATGTCAGGTGGGACCAGCCTTCATGGAGCCGACAGATGACGATGTCCCTACTGATGAGGAGACACGTCGTGAGGACTCCGATGTGGAGTCCGATGACGACGATGGAGCTGATTCAGACATGGGCGACGAGGCCGCAGCACCAGATGAAGAAGTCGAATATTTCGACTGAGCAGGGAGTTCCACCACCCAAAATTTTATTCTTTGTATTGTTGTGAACACTGGGGACAGTGTTCGATTTAAGTGTGGGGTGGGGAGTAGCTAGGTGCTCCCCTGGGACTTGGGCTCTAATTTGTTGTATGTTTTTCCTTGGTTTGTATGTATGTTTGTGCTTTCCCTGTTATGAACTGATTTGTGGTGTATGTGTATATATTTGTTTGTGTGGTTAATGATGTGTGTTATGAAAAGTTATGGTTGCCAGTGTAAATATTTTGTAAATTTTGTAAATATTTTTTTTTCTATCGACATGATCGGTATTTTTCAAAATTTTCGCGAAAATATTATGCACTTGTAAATACTATATTTCTATCGAAATGATCGATGTGTTGCAAAAATTTTTCGACTTTTTTATTTTTTTTGGGTTTCTCGGAGTTTGTTTTCGGTTCTTTTACCGAGAATAGTCCCATTGAACCGATGTCATAGTTAGTGACCGTTCCCTATGATGGATGGATGACGACCGTCTTAAGGGAAATGTAGTCGGTAGGAGTAGGATTTTTATTTGTTTTTATTTTTTTCTTTGGTGGATTGCATCAATAAACTGTAGTTGCTTATGGTTGCTAAAATTTCGTTGCGTGTGTAACTGATGTTCAAAATGTGAAAATGATTCGTTTGAAAGCATGCAATTTGATAAATATGTTGAGTTACCTAGGCTATAGAATTTGATTCAGTATGATTGAGGCTTAATTTTGAATTCATGTGATTGGCTAATTAGAGAGTCTGTGAATGCATCTTGATTCGAGCATGTGCACGAAGTGTGAAGTGAGGTATTGTTATTCCATGCCATTGTGAATTGTCTAGAACTTGCCTGGTGTGTATACAAAACGAAATGAAGGAAGTGTTGTGTTGGAAAGGATGTAGGCATTTCTTTGTTTTAACCGATAGATTCCATTTTTTTTCTTGTCAAATTCTACCTTTTTATATGTTGTATATCCTAGTCAGCCCGTTGAGCCTTTAGCCGATTTCTTTCTTTCTTTTGTCCAAACTTGTATAAACTAAGCTTTATTCCTTCTTTTCATTAGCCTTAAAGTCTATACGAAACTCTTAAGCGCTTACAAAGAAAAGACAATGTTTCCCAAAGTGTTAAAGAGTGAAAAGAAAAAGAAAAGCAGAGTGAAGAAAGAAAAGATGATGTTGAAGAGGCACTTGGTATAATTAAATGATAGTGAGGGTACATGAAAACCCTTTGTTTCGTGTCAAGTGTGTTTGATGAAATGGGCTGTACGAAATGAAACCAGCATGAATGGGAGAAAAAGAGGAAAGAGAGGAACAATGTCCATAAGTCGATGGGAATGAGTTGAAAAGGCGCTTAAGGATGCTAGCGACTATTATTGGCTAATCCAATATATATATACTAGATCCATAGCCCCGTTACAACCCATTAAATTCCTACGTGATCTTACATTGCATTTCTTTATATTAGTGGAGTAATACACTAAGGGCAAGCTTATGGGTCATGACATGAGGCATGTGAATTCTTTTGGGAGAGTGAGTGAAATTAATTTTTGTATGCCCCTACTTGAATGTTTGTGTGCTGCATGAACATAAAGGGGAAGATTCTCTCGAGTTGTGAGGGCACATGCTTGAGGAAAGATTGATTTTCATGTCGGATTTCTTGATTAGCTGATTTGCATGAGTTTGCCGATATCAAGAATCAATTCTTAAAGGTCTAGGAAGTCTTGATGTATTAAAGGTCATTGTATTATAAGACCAAGCATGTTTTCGTGATGATTTGCAAAAATTGAATAATCAGTATGACCGTAGCGTAAATGGTCGCACCATAGTGACGAAGGTTGGGATGTAATTTGCATGATTTGTGTATATGTTGTTCGAGGACGAACAAGGATTTAAGTGTGGGGTAAGTGATCTTGGGCAGATTTATATGCCCAAATGATACTCAAACGTATCATTTTTACCTTGTTTGTTGTGCAATGTGTATATAATATCATGTAATTGGTAATAAAATGCGAATTTATACTAACCAACATGATTAGCATTTGTTTTGCAGGTAAATGTGATTTTTAGGAGCTAAAATGCATGTTGGAACTATATCGGAGTTGGACTTGGATGCGAGCGTGGAAAAGACATTGGAATGCACATTTTATAGGGGCTCCGCGATGGAGCCGTGCCACGCTACCATCGCGGTAGCACACTGCCTGAACAGGAATTAAAATGGCAATTTCCAGTGTGCCATCGAGTCAGCTCCGTGGCACGAAGAGAGGCCTCCGCATTGGCCTCCGTGCCACGTTGAGGCTAATTTACCGGACCCTGAAATTCCAGTGAAGGTCTGCGTCCACGCCGTGTCACGGAGGCAGTGCTCCGCGTTGGCCTCCGTGACACGTTGCTTGTTATTCCGGGAAAAATTTCCCACTAGTATAAATAGCACACTTAGGTTTATTTTAAGCAGTTTTTAGTTTTTAGACTGAGTTCAGAAGTGGAGAGCAAGGACGTGGGTTAGGAGCAGTTGAGGAACGAAAAAGCTAAGGGATTTCTTCTCTTCTTTTCTTCTTTCTATCAATTGTACGTATGATTTACACTCATTTTAGGATGATCAATCCACAAATGAGTGGCTAATTCTCTTCCTTGCTGAGGTTTTGTCACTTGTAATGAATTTTGATTATAATTGATATGGTTTTCTCATTCTTCTTCCATGTTGTTCTATTAATTCTTGTTCTTACTGCATTAGTGTGTGGCCGACATTAATGTACATCTAAAAAGTCCAATTTCACTCGAAAGAGCAAGAAATTGGAAAGTTGTGAATTAATAGGGTATTGTTCTTAACTTGATTTGGGAAAATTGGGTTTTGATGTGCTTTCCTGATAGAAATATACTTGAAAGCCGTATTAGTCAATTTAGGAACCGGAATTGTATTTCTAGGTCATAAATTGCATTTGATCACAGTAATGTAGACGGATGGTTTATGATTCTAAAGTGAAATTAAATACTAGAGTTTTAATTTCTAGGCGAATGTTCTTGGCTAGCAACATGAAGAAGAGATTAACCAAATTATCATGATTATCAAGTTCATTACTTGTTCTTAACCTTGGCATGTTCATATCCATTGTCTAAATCCACAGTAAATAGTTGTTATTAATTTTAGTATATATAGTTTAGAAACAAAAACTCAAGTAACTGTTGGTTACATTGTTGTTAGCATAATTAGAAGTGAAATAGGAATATAGTAAACTAGGCAACTTTACATATCTTGAGCCTCCTTGGATCGATACTCGGCTACTTATCCACTTTATTACTTGTTTGACCACGTGCACTTGCGTGTCGGTTTTTAACCCCTACCGGAACACCCGAACAAAGCCTCGCGACAGCTCCGTGGCACGGAGGCAAGCCTCCGCGTTGCATGTCGTGCCACGTTGAGGCTATAATCCCGGACCCTGGATTTCCAGTGAGGGTCCGCGTCCACGCCGTGTCACGGAGGCAGTGCTCCGCGTTGGCCTCCGTGACACGTTGCTTGTTATTCCGGGAAAAATTCCCAATAGTATAAATAGAACACTTAGGCTTATTTTTAAAAAATTCAGACTTGGTGGAGCAAGGACGTGGGTTAGAGGCAGTTGAGGGACGAAAAAGCTAAGGGATTTTCTCTCTTCCTTTCTTCTTTCAATCAATTGTTTGTATCATTAACACTTATTTTAGGATGATTAATCCACAAATGAGTGGCTAATTCTCTTCCTTGCTGAGGTTATGAACAATGGTGATGAATTTTGATTATTGAATTGTATGGTTTTTCATCTTCTTCTTCTATGTTGTTCTATTAATTCTTGTTTCTACTGCATTAGTGTGTGGTCGACATTAATGTACATCTAAAAAGTCCAATTTCACTCGAGAGAGCAAGAAATTGGAAAGTTGTGAATTAATAAGGTATTGTTCTTAACTTGATTTGGGAAAATTGGGTTTTGATGTGCTTTCCTGATAGAAATATACTTGAAAGCCGTATTAGTCAATTTAGGAACCGGAATTGTATTGCTAGGTCATAAATTGCATTTGATCACAGAAATGTAGACGGATGGTTTATGATTCTTAAGTGAGATTAAATACGAGAGTTTTAATCTCTTGGCTAATGTTCTTGGCTAGCAACTAGAAGAGAAGAATAACCGAATTATGATGATAATCAAGTTCATTACTTGTTCTTAACCTTGGCATGCTCATATCCATAGTTTCAATTCACAGTAAATATTTGTTAATAGTTTTAGTATATAATTTATAAACAAAAACTTATTTAACTTTTGGTTACGTTGTTGTCAACATATTTAGAAGTAAGATAGAATATAGTATACCTAAGCAATTTTACTTATCCAGAGTCTCCTTGGTTCGATACTTGGCTTACTTAGCCACTTTATTACTTGTTTGACCACGTGCACTTGCGTGTTGGTTTTTAACCCCTACCGAACCAGCCGGACAAGTTTTTGGCGTCGTTGCCGGGGACACTTGGCAATAGGTGAATTTGTTTTAAGTGTAATTTACTGTATTCTTATTTTTCTCAAGTGCTGACAACTTAGTCTTAGTGTTTGTTTTAATTCTTTTGCATTTTACTTTTTCTTTTTCGAATACCCTTATTGACATGACATTGTGGAATACAAATGGTTTAAATGGTGGATACTCATATTTTAGCCAATCTTGTCTGAATTGCAGAGGACACCACCTGTGGCAACACTGTAACACGTGCAATATATGTGGTGGTCAAGATGGCCATTGGGATGGCTGTCCGAATGCATATTCCCCTCCCCCAAGCCCCTACTATGATCCTTCTGTTGTTTTTTCTGAGTATAGGCATGCTGAAAATGAGGACTTGGGACGCCAAGCTCGAATAGAAGACATGCTGAAACAACTCTTGGAGCAATCAGAAGCAATGAAGGAGGCGATGGCAGTATTGAGAATTCAGCAAGAAGAGAATGCAGAGGCTCTAGAAAGGATGAGCGTCAAATTCACGGAGATGATCGCTGAAGCTGAAGCTTGTGATAACTTGCAGGTGACAGTTTTAGCCGATATTCAAGAGGAACTACAAGAGGAAGACAAGGGTGAATTTTTGGATGAAGCCCAACAATTAGAATCTCTTGAGTGTCCCCATGATGGGCTCACACTTATGGAAAATCCATTCATGGAAGAAGAGATAGAGTATCCCCCATTTGACATTAATGGAGAGACAGACGTCGATGCTGAGAAGGTGTATCCAAGTAAGGAGGTCAAGCATAATGCAGTTTCAGAGTTGAGGTGTATTGGACCACACTCGACGCATTTTTCGACATTAAGTTTGGTTGACAACATAGAAGTAGAGTCTTCCAAGCTTATAGAGAAATGTCTAGAGGAGGACCAAGCCCTGTATATTTTGAAATTTGCTAACTCAGAGAGCCAAAATGACTTTGCTTACTTGAGGCCAATAAAGTAAAAAAGGCAACACCTACTATTTGGTCCTTACAATTTTTCACCACCACCCCTGGAGCATAAGAGGAAATTAGAAAAGAAATTAGGGGTGAGATTCACATCCTCAAGGTGGAGGAAAAAGTGGTGAAACTTGGTACGTCGAGCCGCGACGGTAAACCAGGCGCTGCACGGGAGGCAACCCGTGAAAAATATTTTTTTCTTTTCTTTTGTTCAGTAAAGTGTAAATAGTTTTTATTTTAATTTTTCTTTTTCTTGAGTTAGTATAGAATTTTCGTTTTAGTTAGTATTTTTCATTTTAGTTAGTGAAATCTATTAATCTAACCAATTTTGTTTAGTAAGGTGATTTTCAGGTCAAACGGAGAAAAATATGCATGGAATCGTGAAGGAAAAGGCAAGGTATGAAAAAAATGAATAAAATGAAGAGACAGAGCACTGGGGCGATGGCTCCGTGTCACGGAGGAAGGGCTCCGCGTTACCCTCCGTGACACGTTGAGGTTAAATCTGGATTTTTTAAAAATTCCAGTGAGCCATCGCGTTAGCTCCGTGTCACGGAGGAGGGGCTCCGCGTTACCCTCCGTGACACGTTGCCCTATATTTTGTGACGGGTCACACCGGGTTGCCGGGTGACCCGCGTGTTTTCCTTCATTTTTAACCCCGATTTTAGTCCCTTTGCCCCCATTTCTTTTCTTCTCCGCGACCAAACACCCGAACCACCCTTCCCAACCAACGTGCCACGCTATTAAGCAACCAAATTGTCGAGTTTCTTCGATCATTCAACTTAATGGTATGTTTTCCTCGTTTCTCTCAAGTTTTTGGCGATTTTAGTCGAATTTGAGCATGGGAGGTGAGATAAATCACCCTAATTAGCAATTGAGCATGAAATTGAATTATTCTTTGATTGATAAATGTTCGGAATGTTGTAATTAGCGTTTGAACTTGTCGATTGCGTGAATGATTCGAATTTGATTGTAAAATTGATTTCTAGGGCTGGGGTTGTTAAAATCGAATTGGGTAACTTGGTAGATTGGTGAATTATATGTCGGGGTGTGTTTGTGAATTGAGATAGTCGTTGTAAATATTGTTCGGAGGTAATAGACGACGAATTCTCGGGTTTTGGGAAAATGTAAAAATTGTTCAAATTGGTTTGGTTATTTGGATTCGTATGTATATAGAATTTTTGTCGTTGTTTTTGTTTGTTGTCTTCGTTGCTAAGTGCGATGGTTAAATTACTAGCGATGGTAGGATTGGGATTAGCTGTATGAAGTCTGAGTAGTACGCTAAAATTTATACTGTCAAAAATTTTTTTGTGAACGCACTAAGCATAAATTGTATAGTTGTTTGTGTTTAGGTTGTAAATAAAGTAATCCTTGCCGTAGTATCGTAAGAGTAGCTAAGGACTAAGTGTGGGGTAAACTTAGTTTAACCTGACCTTAGCCGAAGCTAACATGTATTTAGCTTGACATTGTGCTTGTTTATTTGTATTGACAGGTACAATGGCAAGTAGGCAGGATAAGGGTAAAGGTGCATCTACTTCAGGCACCGGGAGGAAACGACTGAGACTGGGCTCAGCTTCATATTTCAGGAGCCCAAGGAGTACAACCTACATTTAGTCCGGGAGTTCTATGCAAATTGGAACCCGGCCATCAGAAGCTACACAATAAAAATCAGAGGGCAGATTGTCACTCTGGAACCCCAGAAATTAAATGCCATCATTGGAGCGCGGGACACAGACGCCCACGTTCTCCGCCAGCTGAACATCACCCCACCATACGCCGATATCAGACGCACTTTGTGTGGGGCTCGATCCACAACCCGATGGAGCAGACATAAGGAGAGGGGTTACCACCAGACTCTGTCGTATTCTCAAATGAACAGGGAGGCAAGAATTTGGCTGAAAATAGTTTGTTCGTGCCTGATTCCGGGGGTGCACATGACGGATGTGACCCGGGACCGTGTGTGCCTGGTGTATGCCCTGATGAAAGGGCTAGAGATTAATGTTGGGGCGGTCATCATATCCACCATGAAGAGAGCCCGACTACACCAGGGCCACAGGTATGGGTTCAGCGGACTCATCACCACCTTTCTCCGAGGCCTCGACGTCGAGGAAGAGGCTTTGGACTACATCCCGCAGTTGGAGCGGAGGGCCCTTGATGTGACCAAAACCAAGGCCCCCGACACCACACACGGGCCAGTGCTGACACTGGGCGAGCGACATGCTCGTGACGATCAGTACATGGCACGAATGTTTGGTATGTAGATGCTTCAGCTCCGGATTGGTGGGAGACCAGCCACAGAGGATGAATTATGGCAGCTGGAGCTGGATTACCCATTTGGCGAAAACGCCAGAGCTTTTTGCCGAGTGGGGCCAGCCTTCGTTGAGCCCACTGACGATGATGTCCCCACGGACGAGGAGACACGTCGGGAGGACTCCGATGTGGAGTCCGATGACGACGATGGAGGTGACTCGGACATGGGCGATGAGGCAGCAGCACCGGATGAAGAAGTCAAATATTTTGACTGATCAGGGAGTTCCACCACCCGAAATTTTTGTGCTTTTTAATGTTTTGTGAACACTGGGGACAGTGTTCGATTTAAGTGTGGGGTGGGGAGTAGCTAGGTGCTGGGGCTGGGCTGATTTGTTGTAGGTTCTTCCTTTATTTTGTTTGTATGTTTATGTTTCCCTGTGGTTGTGAGTGCAAACTGGTTTGTATCTGTATAGGTACATATTTTTGTGGTAATTGATGTGTGTTGTGAAATGTTTTGGTTGCCAGCTAGTACAAATTTTTGTAAATTTTGTAAATATTTTTTTTTCTCTATCAAAATGATCGATATTTTTAAAATTTTTGCGAAAATATTTTGTACATAGTAAAATATTTTGTAAATATTTTTTTTCCATCGAAATGATCGATGTTTTGCAAAAAATTTTCAATTTTTATTTTTGGGTTTCTCGGAGTTTGTTTTTGATTCTTTTACCGAGAATAGTCCCATTGAACCGATGTCATAGTTAGTGACCGTTCCCTATGATGGATGGATGACGACCGTCTTAAGGGAAATGTAGTCGGTAGGAGTAGTGATTTTAATTAGTTTTCGGTTTTTTTTCTTTCTTTGGTGGATTGCATCACTGAACCTGTAGTTACTATATGGTTGTGAAATTATGGTTGCGTGTTGTAACTGATATTCAAAAGGTAAAAGTGATTCGTATGAAAGCATGCAATTTTGTAAATATGTTGAGTTACCTAGGCTGTAGAATTCGATTCGGTATGATTGAGGCTTAATTTTTGAATTCATGTAATTGGCTAATTAAAGAGTCTGTGAATGCATCTTGAATCGAGCATGTGCATGAAGTGTGAAGTGAGGTATTGTTATTCCATGCTATTGTGAAGTGTCTAGAACTTGCCTGGAGTGTGTACAAAACGAAATGAAGGAAGTGTAGTGTTGGAAAGGATGTAGGCATTTCTTTGTTTTAACCGAGAGTTTCTATATTTTTTTCTTATCATACTCTACCTTTTTATGTGACTGTATACCCTAGTCAGCCCGTTGAGCCTTTAGCCGATTATTTCTTTCTTTTGTCCAAAATTGTATAAACTAAGCTTTATTCCTTCTTTTCATTAGCCGTAAAGTCTATACAAAACTCTTAAGCGCTTAAGAAAAAAAAAATTCCCAAAGTGTCAAAGAGTGAGAATAGTGGAAAGAAAAAGAAAAGCAGAGTGAGGAAAGAAAAGAAAAGGTTGAAGAGGCACTTGTTATAATGAAATGATAATGAAGGTGCATGAAAAACCTTTGTGTCATGTCAAGTGTGTTTGGTGAAATGGGCCATACGAAAGTAAACCAGCATGAATGGGATGAGAGGAAAAAGAAAAGAGAGAAACAATGTTCATGAGTTGATGGGAATGTGTTGAAAAGGCGCTTAGGGATGCTAGTGACTATTATTGGCTAATCCAATATATACTAGTTCCATAGCTTCCATTACAACCCATTAAAGTCCTACTTGATCTTACATTGCATTTCTTTATATTAGTGGAGTAATACACTAAGGGCAAGCCTATGGGTCATGACATGATGCATGTGAATTCTTTTGGGAGAGAGAGTGAAATTAATTTCTACATGCCCCTACTGGAATGTTTGTGAGTTGCATGAACATAAAGGGGAAGATTCTCTTGAATTGTGAGGGCACATGCTTGATGAAAGATTGATTTTCGTGTCGGATATCTTGATTAGCTGATTTGCATGAGTTTGCCGATATCGAGAGTCGATTCTTGAAGTCTAGGAAGTCTTGATGTATTAAAGGTCATTGCATTGTTAAGACCATGCATGTTTTCTTGATGATTTACAATATTGAATGATCGGTATGACCGTAGCATTAAATTGTCGCGCCATAGTGGCAAAGGTTGGGATGTAATTTGCATGAGTTGTGTATGTGTTGTTCGAGGACGAACAAGGATTTAAGTGTGGGGTAAGTGATCTTGGGCAGATTTATATGCCCAAGTGATACTCAAACGTATCATTTTCGTCTTGTTTATTGTGCAATGTGTATACATTTTCATGTAATTGGTAATAAAATGTGAATTTATACTAACCAACATGATTAGCATTGTTTTGTAGGTAAAATATGATTTTGAGGAGCTAAACTGCATGTTGGAACAATATCGAAGTTGGACTTGGATGCGAGCATGGAAAAGACATTGGAATGCGCAATGTAAAGGGGCTCCGCGATGGAGCCGTGCCACGCTACCATCGCGGAGGCACACTGCCTGGAGGGTGATTGAATTGGCAATTTCCAGTGAAGCCTCGCGACAGCTCCGTGGCACGGAGGCAAGCCTCCGCGTTGCATGCCGTGCCACGTTGAGGCTATAATCCCGGACCCTGGATTTCCAGTGAGGGTCCGCGTCCACGCCGTGTCACGGAGGCAGTGCTCCGCGTTGGCCTCCGTGACACGTTGCTTGTTATTCCGGGAAAAATTCCCAATAGTATAAATAGAACACTTAGGCTTAGTTTTAAAAAATTCAGACTTGGTGGAGCAAGGACGTGGGTTAGAGGCAGTTGAGGGACGAAAAAGCTAAGGGATTTTCTTTCTTCCTTTCTTCTTTCAATCAATTGTTTGTATGATTAACACTTGTTTTAGGATGATTAATCCACAAATGAGTGGCTAATTCTCTTCCTTGCTGAGGTTATGAACAATGGTAATGAATTTTGATTATTGAATTGTATGGTTTTTCATCTTCTTCTTCTATGTTGTTCTATTAATTCTTGTTTCTACTGCATTAGTGTGTGGTCGACATTAATGTACATCTAAAAAGTCCAATTTCACTCGAGAGAGCAAGAAATTGGAAAGTTGTGAATTAATAGGGTATTGTTCTTAACTTGATTTGGGAAAATTGTTTTTGATGTGCTTTCCTGATAGAAATATACTTGAAAGCCGTATTAGTCAATTTAGGAACCGGAATTGTATTGCTAGGTCATAAATTGCATTTGATCACAGAAATGTAGACAGATGGTTTATGATTCTTAAGTGAGATTAAATACGAGAGTTTTAATCTCTTGGCTAATGTTCTTGGCTAGCAACTAGAAGAGAAGAATAACCGAATTATGATGATAATCAAGTTCATTACTTGTTCTTAACCTTGGCATGCTCATATCCATAGTTTCAATTCATAGTAAATATTTGTTAATAGTTTTAGTATATAATTTATAAACAAAAACTTATTTAACTTTTGGTTACGTTGTTGTCAACATTTTAGAAGTAAGATAGAATATAGTATACCTAAGCAATTTTACTTATCCAGAGTCTCCTTGGTTCGATACTTGGCTTACTTAGCCACTTTATTACTTGTTTGACCACGTGCACTTGTGTGTCGGTTTTTAACCCCTACCGACCAGCCGGACACATATAATACCCAAGCAATAGTGTTCTCGGATATATCAATAGTGCAGCCTCTTACCATGACGCTCTCCAATTTGGGATGACATTTCAACATTTTCCCTTCCTTTGCTTTCTACTCCATGGTCGCCAAATAATTGGCATAGAACTCCCTGATGATCTCTAAAGTGTATTGATCCGGGGTTCTGGCCATCTAATCGAACCCATAGTAGCTAAATATCTTCTTTATCTCCTCTACCTCATTCAGTGCATTGGTGAGCATCGGTGGCTCTTCTTGAATACTCCGTCTGGGTATGTTCTTGGCGGTGAGAGCAAGACCCTATTCATAGATTTCCTGTGCTCTTGGTACTCTCCACCGAATGGTACGATTCTCCCTAGGAAGATTCTGCTCTTGCTTGGCACTGGCTGCCTCATCCTGAGATCTGAACTCACTGTATCCATCGCCAAATTGGACCTCCTCAGACCCCTCATCATCATTAGAGCAACTACCAGACTCTTGGACTCTTTCCTCAGCTCCCTCCTCAGACTGGGGAGCACCCGCAGATGTGGCAGTGGCCGCGTCAGCCTAGGCCCTAACTTTTGCCCTAGTGGTTTGGGTCCCATCGGTGTCAGATGTATCGACCTTGTATTCCTCCAATAAGCCACTAGGTATGTCGGCAGCATGTTCAAATTTGGAAGTTTCATCTATCAATGCCCTACGAGCAGTTTCTTTGGATGCCTTCCTCTTTTGAGTCATTGTAATACTAGAGAAAAAGAGTTAGAATTACAAATCTGAGAAAAAGAAAGTAAGAAAAATTCCTCTGTAATTTTTCATGAGTCTATAGTACGAGTCGTACCTTGAAGGTACGATTCATATTGAGACTCGTAATGTCTCAGATCAAAATCACAACTATGAGGTACAACTCGTACACGAAGGTACGATCCATACCACGAGTCATAGAGGATGCCCCTTAAAAACCCATGTTCTATATTTTTCCACGACTCGTACGTCCATTCGACGAGTCGTAGGAAGGATCATACTATTATTTTTGGACTTAACCCTTTTTAGACTCCTGGTACGATTACCAGGTATGACTTATTACAGGATACTATAGGCCGTACTAGGTTTCGTAACTCTTACTTTTTACACATTTGGCTTGGGATAGTCCCAACAAGCCATCCTAGGAGTCATAGTCTGAAGCCACGAGTCGTAGGAAGGCTTGTGAAGCCTTTCCTTGCCTTTATTCATGTCAGTTTTACAGGTGATTTCAATTTATGCTAGGTACTCAGAATTCCCCAGGTCCAGGTATGTATTTTTCATGTATTTACCACTACCCATTCCTCCCCTTTTTATTCACAACCTGTAAGTCAATTTATAGCAGTTCACATTTAATTTTTAACACATTCAAATCCTACCCAATCACACATTTAGTTTTCACATCACTGGTCATTGTCTTTATCTATTTTTTATGCATTTGAGGACTCACAGTTGTTTGCATAAGTTCACATAAGCACATAGGTCTTTTACCCAACTCAAAGCATAACCACTTACTGGATTTTTTTTTGTAAATCTTGCTCAACTTCGACTGTGAATCAGTTACTAGGGTTGGAACTTGATTTGAGCAGTGTTAATTTAGCACAAAATTTTCTCAATCGATTGTTATCTTGAGTTACGGGTGTGAGGGAGTCGTGAGTGTGTTCATGCTTTTCAGGTTTTGAATATGTGGGAGACGGGTGTGTCGATTTTGAAGTTTAAATAGCTTTTAGGGAAGATTTAAAAAATTGGGTTGAATCGGGACATTTTAAGTGATTTGGCCCATCACAACTCATACCAACGTAGGAAGGTCCTACAACTCGTCCCTAAGACTCGTAGTGGAGTTGTTAAGAAAACTTACCTGTGGACCTACGAGCACATCATATGACTCATACTTCCAGGAAAAGTATGAAGCGGACGTTGTCAATAAAGAACCCGACAAAGAGGATGGGGTTGAACCCACAGGGAATCGGTAAGAACTAGACTAATGCTGGTATTTAAACATATTGGTGAGTTATCTCCAAATTGGGGGGTTTAAAGAAAAGTAATAATAAAACAAGATTGCAATTTTGGTTGTTATCAATATTTGCAAATAACTACAGTAAGTGTTCCCCATAGGGTCATAACTACTTCGGGTATACACGCATGATCAATCCCAATGCATACTTGTAGAACTGATAACTAGGGTTCATCCAAACAACTAGTTCATCCCTATTGGATGACTGTACTCAATCACCGGGAGGTCTCATGAGCTATTTCAGACTAAGCATTATTAATATGTTACATATTAACTTTCCTGTGACCGTAGCTCAAGTCATACAATGATCATAAAAATCAAGGCTTTATTATAATTCTCTTTTCCTAATATCTACTTCTCTAGGTTCAAGCAAGCAAAGAATTCGGGAAAGTCCTAACATTGCACACCGTTAAGAAACATTTAAAGATTAAATGAATACAATACAAGAGTTTATCATTGGTTTTGAATAACTTTGTGTAACCCTATTTCGTTAATCCAGTATGGTTCCCACAATCCTAGTTGTGGAGGTTTTAGCCTCTCATGATTGTAAGATTATAATTAGTATTCATAGCCAAATACATAATTAAATACTTACAACAATAATTGGTAGAATACCTTTTTTGAATATTGATGAACAAAATCAATAACAATTGAGAAAACCAAGTGTTGATCTCAAGAATTGCTCTCCAAAACATGATAATAATTCACAAACAATTAACTAAAAAAACTTTTCTCAATGTAATCACACGTTCCTGATCCCTTATCCTACTAAAGAAACATAAAAGGTATTCATACAAACACCAGAAACCTTTTCCTAATCTAATAGGAAAATTTCCATACTGGCGTCGACTCGTCCTACGAATGGTCATACGACCCCTAACAGGATTGTATGGGTCGTACCTTACTCTCATATGTTCCTTGGTTGCTGCAGAATTGACGAAGTGTTGGCAACTAGTATGACTCATACCATGATCCTAATCCATCCGTGGCTTGGCTCTTAGAGCTTTGACATCTTCTAAAGTTTTCTATGAGTGTTGTGGTACGCCTCGTACCTTGTTCGTACAACTTGTAATTGTCTGTTGCATCTTGAGTTCTTCCAAGTCTTCAAGAATCACTGAAGCTCTCCACGACTCCTGGTACAAGTTGTAGGTGGATGCTCTAATCTGTAGGTTCCACCCGTACTAGGAGACTTCTTCTGCAAATTTTCTCTGAAGTTTTCCACGACTCAAGTTACGACTCGTATTGAGATCAGTACTTGGCTGATTTTCTTGACTTTTCTGCATCTATTGCACATTTATGCTCCAATACCTAGTTTTTCCTAAAAACAAAGTAGAAACACCTCATATCCATATAAATATACCTAAGTCCATTCTATTTTCTCAGTTTTAAGCGTCGACGGTGATGTAAACACTCAACACATCAGTCATCTTTTGCATGCATGTTTAGTTCTTTGGAGAGTGTGTGAAAAGTCAAAATTGTTATATATAATGTGAGTAAAAGGGCATCTTTTCAAATAGTGAGGAGAACATAATGGTGAAACTTTAGTGTATCCTTAATTGCTAAATTACATACGGTCTTGTTTGCCCTAATATATCTTGTTGAGATAGTTCTAGAACCTAAATGCTTTTGACATGTGACCTTTGAATGATTGATTATATATGCATATTGAGTGAATTGTTGGAGCTTGATTGAATTGTCTAATATACCTGACTGTATGTAGACTGTTCGTAAAGTGAATTTTGTATGAAGCAATAGTGGAAAGTAGTAGATTGTTCAAGGATGAACAACAGTTTAAATGTGGGGTCATGATGTATGGTGTATTTATGCACTTTTTACCATTTTTTGTCCATAATTATCTATGGTTTGAGAGAAAATAATGTATGATTGCCTTGATTTTGTGTGATATTTGTGAAAAAGAGCTAACACACATGATTAGATGTATAATGATTGAAAAGTTCTAAGATTTGGCTCATTTGGCAGTAAAAAGCATGTGTTAAAGACCCGAGACTTAAAAAAAACTAATTGAAGTGGAAAAGGGGAGACTGCAAAGAGGAGCTAAACCTCTGGTATGTGCTGCGCGACATGGAGATCAAACTCTACGGCGGTGTGCGACACGGAGCTCAAACTCTGCAATGGGGTCTACGACCTGGAGCTCAAACTCCGCTTTGGCGTCCGCAACACGAACTTGGGTTATTCGGAAAGTTTTCATTCAAATCAAATCCTAGTCAAAGAAGGAGAGATGCAAACCTATTCCACTACTATAAATACCCCTAAGACGTCTTCATTAGGGCAGGCCACACATTAGTGCATAATTCACGAAAAATACACCACTTAATTATTGACTATTGTTCATGCCATTCACTGTAAGAGTGAAAAACATTATTGCATGTAATTGATTGAGGAAAATATCAAGTTCTTGTGATTTTATTTAGCTTTCAAGATTTGTCAAATAGTTTCATATTATTGTAAGTATTCATCATGACTTCTTATAAATCTTATGTGATTGTTTCTTCAAACATGAGCGACTAATTTCTTTAGCTATGGTTGTGAAAATCATGATGAATTAGCAGAAGTAGGAAAAAATAAAATAGTGATTCTTGAAAGGTGAATCGAGTAGATTGTTATTCTCTTCGTCTTGATTAGTTTTAGTGGTTGCAAACGTTGAAACATGCATGTATCATCAACTTGCTTGACCAAAAAGGTTGAAGTTAGAAAAAGAGAATAATAATGGGAATTTGAGGCTATCAACCCTCATCTAATTGATTTGAGTTCTAACTGAGGATAGTTATTCCAAGACATATGACGAGGAAAAAATATGAACACCTAAAGTCTGAGAGGGTTTAGAGTGAAATTAATCTATGTAGGTTAAGAGACGTTAGATAAACTTAATTGTCAGTCTTATGCAAAATTCACCAGGATAGATCACTAATAAAATAAGCCTACTACATTATGAAATCATGGGGAATGCAGTCCTAGTTTCTTCTCATAAATTTGATTAAAACTTCTTAGCTTAAAAACACTTTTTCTTTTATTGCAACCCCCTTCCAAAATATTGACTACTAGCTGATTACTCACTATTAACATATTATTTTTGACCTACTCCCTATGGAATCGACCCCAATCTAGTTAGGTTACTATATTTGACAATGACCACTTCATACTTCATTGCAAGGTGTAATTTGGGTGTGATCAGAAAACCAAGGCATTATTTCTAGAGAAAATGGCACAGATGGACAAGAAGATAGCTATGATGCAAAACGAAATAAAGAAAGTCAATCGAGCCTATAAATCCTTATTAGCTAAAGGCATAGAAATTGATTCCCAGGTTGCTTTGTTAAAAAGAGAATCTGCCAAGTTAACTTAGAGATAGTTGACTTCCTCAAGGCTCTTTATGAAACCTCGAAGATTCTACCTCGCCAACAAAATTGTTTCAAAGCAATCGCCCAAATACTTCAAAATTTTGTGAACATCACAAGAAAACTCTAGGAACTAACCTCAATAAGGAATAGGAAAGGCAAAGTAGAGATAGAACAAGAATGTATCGAGCAAGTTGAGCCTTTGAAGAAGACTAGGACAGAGAAGAATTCACTGTGGCCTACTAGGTTCACATAGGGGAAGGGAAAAATAATGCTCAAGACCTACTGTTGGAATTATCTATGAAACCTGAAGTTGTCGCATGTTCAACTATCTAGCAGTCTTTGAAATAATTGGGAATACTGCATCCTATTAAAGGTGAAGGTTCTAAATTTGATCCCAAAGAAGTGTGCTTATCATGTTGATCAAAAGGATCACACTACCAATGAATGCATGGTTTTAAGAATCAAGATCCACTATATGATCAGTAGTGGAGAAATCATCCATATAAGGGGGTCCTACAGTATGCTTAATTGTGATTAAGTCAAGCTTCGAACTCCAATCATGGAAGATATTTTTATCCACCGCTTCAGTTTTCGTGCTTTTGAAGAATCTTACACAGATATATATAGGAAGTTGGTTAGAGCTAATATGATCTCTCATGTAGGAAGGAAGATGAGAAAGACCTCGGTTAAGTACGAAAGAGAAGAAATCTATCTTTACCACTTTGGAATAATAGGACACGATAATAAAGAATGTCGAACTTTCCATTTTTATTTGCAGCATCTTATTAGGATTGGAATGATTCAAACTGAGTTACTGCTCTATCATCTGTAAAGATGAAAAAGTCAAGAAGGTGCAAGAAGGCTCGAAAAGCGTCTGAGAAGATAGTTTTTCGTATAGAATTATAGATTTACATTTGCATAGCTTTATGTGATGTCTTATCATGAAAGTGTTTGAAAGAATTTATCTTGAGTTATCTATGTAATCCAAACTACATAGGGCCTAAATTACCTCAAAGGGATGCGTAGGCAGCATATTCAAGGCCCTGCACCTATCTTGCAAGTTTTATTCCCCTCCCCCCTCCCTCGCATTTTTGGAGAAGAAGTCGTAGAATTTTACCTTGACGACATCAACAAGTATCAACAGAAGCACCAAAATGACGACGAAAGGCGATGCAAGAAGGCATAGCTCAACACAAGTCAACTTTCTTAAATCATATTACCATATTCTATAAATAAAACGGATAAATTCCTATCCGTTTGAATCTTTTTATCAATTCTTACCCGTAGATTAATTCATCTCAAAATGGAACAAAGTTTGTATGTTTATTTTCTGTCAAATATTTTACATCATTTATTACGAATGAAAACTAAAGTAGCTACCTTTTGAGTTATTTTTCTCAATAGGTAATTGAAACTGATCTGTGTTGAAAACTGACAGAGCATCCCTACAATCACAACCCTAACTGGGACCTCGGATTGAGACACGGGATCTAGAACCACGGATGGCTCCAAGTCAACTTATGGCATGTGCATAGCAACTCAAGAGCATAAATTCAAGCAGAAACTTAAAACTTAAACATGAATAAGCAGAAGTTTGAATATCATAAAGCATATATCAAAAAATAACATCACAACGCTAAATCTCAAAGATGAACATACTATTCTATGTTTAGTAAGCCTCTACTATCTGATGAGATGCTAGGACAAGCCCCTAACTATCTCCAATACTGAAAAACTGATAAAATAAGACTAAACTGCTGATGTCCTCGGATGATGAGGAATCACCCAAAATAGGGGCTGAATTAGACCGAGATAGAGCAAGCTATCGGTGAGACTGAGCTGGATCACCTAAACCTATATCATGAAATGATATAGCATAGAGTATGTGGTCGATACTTAGAATGTACTGAGTATGCAAGGTATGTAAAACACGCTAGTAAAATGTTAACTGAAAATCATGTATATAAATCAAATAGATCATGAGAGTAAGGATTGCATATTAAACTGTATCTAAGATATACGTAATCGTAAGCTGGTTAATATAACTGAACATGATGACCCAAAATTTAAAGATATCGGTGAGACTGAGTTGGATCACTTGAACCTATATAATGAAATGATATAGCATAGAGTATGCGGTCGGTATTTGGAATATACTGAATATGCAAGGTAAGTAACAAATGCTAGTAAAACATTAACTGAAATCATGAATATAAATCAAATAGATCATAAGAGTAAGGAATGCATGCTAAACTTTATCTGAGATATACATAACCATAAGCTGGTTAACATAACCGACCATAATGACCTAAGATTTAAACATAGAAATTATATGACTTGTCATATCTGAAATCGTAAGTAAAAGATCGTAAACTGATCATTGGGTCAAACATGCTATAAAACATACTATCACAATATATGTACATAAATAACTGAAAGAATGGGGAACAATGGGAGACTCGTCATAATCGATACCATCACGATAGAGCTTACATGACGCCCCACTAACTTTCTCAAGTGGGCAGAGTTGTCCTAAGCCTTGCTAGGGCAAAGAACAATAAAGGTGTCATATCACATGTATGCCCTCTGATAACATCAAAATTCAGTCTTCTTGACGAGGGATTGTAAACAGTCAATGACAAAATAAATATACCCAACGGGTGTCGGGGTCTAATCTTATAAGGAATGTTAGTTGATCACGCAAGAGTTTTCCATTAAATTGATGTAATAATGTTTCAAAAGAAATAAAGTAAAAATTGGGAGAAATGAAATTTGTTAATTAAAAGAGGAATTCTATCACGAAAACAGAGGTAAAGCATAGAAAACACTAAAGGAGAAACTATTAAGGGTGTGATATTGATAGGGGCGTCATTGAATTGGGATTGCTAAAAGCTCCTAGCATTAATCAATAGTATAATTAGTTGTACACAAAGCAACATCCTAATTTTCTCAACCAATTAGATGCATTAACCTCGGATTTGTTTCAAACCCCAAAGTTTTTTTCACAATAACCACATCAACTTGGGTAAGAATTAACTATTTCTAGCTTAGATTCTCATTGAGTATGTGATAATGGGTTTTGGCTATGTCTAGCCCAACCCCGCATGATCATCACCCAATTACCTATTAGTATTTCCTAACCCATATTTCAAATTCCTTTTTCAAGCAAAATTGAAGTAAATTCAACTCACATTTGCAACTATGAGTATTAAGATTAAAACTCAAAGAAAATATTAAAATTATACTAATAGAGTAAATCTATGATAAAATACATAATACCCAATTCAAATCAAGCTCAATTATTCACACACCCCTAGAAAGAAAATTAGCTACTCATGGAAGTAGAAAAAGATATTGCATTCAATAAAAATTCAATATCCATTCACAACTTGAGTAAGAAAATTTAAGCAAGAGTTTGAGCTCCAATGGAGTTTCTACCTTGTAGAAGAAGAAGAAAAAGATTGTTTCTTTCTCTACCTCTCTCTACTTCAATACAAGACTAATACAATAATGAAAATTTGATATAGAATAATGGAATTTTCAGTTACTTTTTTATATTTACAAAAATAGTGTACATTCTTTCTACTCTTTTTCTGAGCTGGACATTTTTATCCCTGTACAGACGGGCGTCACTTGCGATTCACCAGAGGTTCGTCGGTGCTCATCTGCGATCTGCCGATTGATTTTGACCGATGATCAGTGAATTTTAGAACCCTTCGGTTCTAGGTTTGTCGGTGTTGATCCGCGGCTCGCCGGTGTTGATCCGCGGCTCGCCGGTGTTGATCCGGGCTCACCGATACTAATCATCATCACCACAATGTGGAATTGCAACCAACCGACATTTCGCTAGTGCCTTTCGATGGAGCGCAGGTCCTGATCTCCTTTTTTCATGCTTTTTGCTCAATTTTATGTTTTTCCTATTCAAGTTAAGCACCTGCAAAGATCAATGAAAAAGAGCATAAAATCCACCTAAATGACCTGAAAAATAAGCAAAAACTCATGTTTTAGATCCTAGTGAGTTAGTAAATTACCAAGTCATCAAACCCCCAAACTTGAACCATTACTTGTCCTCAAGTAATGCAATTCTTTTTATTTGAGCAAATGAAACAACATGACATCTATGAATCTATGCACTAAGGACAAATGAGCCTAAGACAACCCAAAAATGCTCACCAACTCAAGAAAAGAGAGAAAAGATTCCCCAAAATATGAAAAAATTTCAAAAGGTAACCACAATGAATAAGCATGATTCGCAAATGCTTTCCTTCTTCAAAGCAAGGTCATGGTTTATCAACACAAGCACATATAACATCTCAAATAATTATAAATTCACATTCAAAGCTTGCCTTGAAGCTCACAACACTAATGTCCCAATCACTTCTTTGCACCAATGCAAGTATGTTCTCAAAGGAGGTGATGCCACTCACAAGAAGAGAGAATCCCATTTTTATCATCAAACAATGCACACACAAGGGATTATAGTGTAAGGCAATAATGCTCACTCTCACAAAGAAATTCTCCACGCACACACTTGACCCATAGGATTGCCCTTCGTGTAACTCACCACTAATGTAGATTTGGTACTTTTGGAATCAATTAAGACTTGCGGGTCATAATGAAGCTCGGGTAAGGGTATGACAATTATCTAGCTCTAGTGACTATAACCTCTCTAATGGCCCCGTTTGAACACTTTTAATATACCATCATACTCTTTAGATCACTCCCCCTTATCTCTCCTTTTTCGTCATCTTCATCTTTTGTTAATCAAGAGCCACCCTTTATAACTCCTATGGTTTTCACTTTTAGCCTCATATAATCAAGGGATAGAACCTTTCACTATTATTTCTCTTTTGATGATAGGTTTATTAACCCATCATTTCATTCATTTTAATCACAATTTGGTGCTACCTCCCATTAAAGCTCATCACATTTCTTCCCTTCTTGCAAACCCCCAAACTTAGGCTTTTTTCCTCGTTTCCATTGATTTCCTTATTCCCCCATTTCTTGGGCTTCATGCCCCCTTTTTCCTTCATTCATCATAAATAGAAGAAATTAGGGAGGATGGGTGTCAAAAGATAAGATTGCAAGGGGACATTGGCTTGTAATGTGGTTCCAATAGTAAAAAAAGGGACAAAGGCTCAACATTGGCTAGTAAAGGAAGATGTTTAGGGAGGTCGTTTTGGGTGATGTGACTAGCAATAGAAAGCCTAAAATCATGTATTAAGTGCAACTACCTCTAGGATTTCTCCTTTAATCACACTTAGGGCAAGTTCTAGAAAAATGTATATGCATGGGAATCATTCAATCACCTCACCACACAAGGAATCACACTCCACATAGTTCACACAATACATCGCCACAACTAGATTATGATTTTATGGCCATTTAGCATGTGAATCAATAAGCCAAACAAGGAATGTGCAATATATGACAAAATAGTGCTACATTTTTCATTTTCAATGCCCAATTTCTTCAAAACTCATTTTTCATGCCACAAAAAAAATTCAGTGGTAACCTTCAAAAACAATTTCACAAGACTCAAAGACATAGCATTTTCCCTTAGAAAGTCTCCTCACAATCTTTCATTAGAAAATGTCACCCAGTTCGACAATAGAAAAAGAAATTGCTCCTCGGGAAAGAATCGTGGTATAAAGAAAATCCTTGGAGTTTATTCATAGACTACTATATACAAAGGAGATGCTAACTAGCAAGTAATGAAGATTTTCCCTTAAGAACTACACCACCCAATCTATCATAAGGCCATATCGTGCATCACTAACAAGTGGGTTATTCAAACTTCACCCCCTAACAAAAGTAAAGCATTGTCCTCGATGCATACGATTAAACAAAATAAGGAAGGAATTAGTGAAAGAACTCCCTAATACGATGGAGGCATCTGCATTGGAATTGTGTGAAATGTTGAACCACTTCTTCAGAACCTCCTCTTTCCAGGTATTCTTCCCATAACCGGTGTTAGACCAGTGTTTCGTGCCCTTGGACTGGTGTTTTGTAGGTCTAACGTAGATGTGCCAATGTTAAGAAATTTTTATTCTAGGTATTCTGATTGGAATCTGCACTTGATTTGCGGTTCGTGCATTAGAACATACATTTCATTGGCCTAGCATCGGTTTGTCAATTTTGCTTCTTCAATTTTTATCACATTCCACACCTATTCCGCCCCTACACAATCAATGACAACACAAATGTAAAGTAAAAAGAGACAAAGGGAAAATAAAAATAAATTTAAAAGCACTTGGGTTGCCTTTCAAGAAGTGCCTAAGTTAATTTCATGGCTCGATGTCTTCAACTTTCACCTCTTTTCTCTCCACTTTGATCTTTTGAATCGCACCCCTAATTTCTTTTTCAATATTCTATTTCTCTTGAGGGGTGCTGGTGTAAAAGTCAAGGTACCAAGAAATGGATGTTACATCTTGTATTTCTTGGACATTAAAGGAGGGATGTGCTTTGACCTTATTGGCATGGCATACTTTAAGATGAAGCCACCTTGATCTTCCTCCTCAACTTCCTTCGTCGTCTTGGTTTCTCAGTTTCTATTTCTTCAACCAATTTCAATCCTAAAAAGTGATAGGAGGTGGTTTAAGTTGCTTCCTTCTCAAGTCTACTTCTTGCTTGACATCCTCCTTCTCAAGTGTACTAGAGTCCTTAAGCATGATTTTTTGGATGTAATACCCCGAGAAGGCCTAAGGATAGACCCAGGAGTTTAATTTGAAAAGTGCAAAAAATTGGCAAAATATCATAGCACGGACTATAGAATGACTCGTGGTATCAAACCATGAGTCGTTGTATGTTGTCGTTGGTTGGGGAAATTTTGGTGGCAGTGGAGACAACGAGAGGTATGACGACCCGTTGTGGGATACAACGGGCCGTCCTTTGCAATCGTGGTTAGGATCAGGCTAGGCGACAATGTAAATAAGGGGAGACCCAATGACCTATTAGGAGAAGCCACGGGTCATTGGTGGTGGTCGTGGTTGGAGGATTAAGTTTTCCAGTAGAATTGACGGGGGGAAACAACGATCCATTGTTTGTGGTGATGGGTTGTGGTGTGACCCATTAGAAGATGAGATGCCAAGGTTCAGGGGACTAACCAACGATGTAATGAGTCATGGGTTGGAGGACGACCCGTTGTTTGGATCCGAGACTAGGTCATCAACAGTTCATTCCACGAGAGACACTACGAGTTGTGGTGGGTTCCAACAACCCGTTGGTGTTGTCCGTTGGTTCCATCCGGCCAGTTTTCAGGGCAAGTTCATTAAGGGTATTTTTGACTTTTTCATGATATAATGCCCTAAACTACGTCATTTTTTCTTGGGAAAGCTGAGTTTTTATGAAAATAAACCTTCCTAAACTCTCATTCATACATTCAAGGATTTTAACAAGTGATCTAAGGGGAGATTTCAAGCTTTCCACCTCAATTCCTTCAATTTCATTCTTGGGATTTTAAGGAGAGTTAGGAATTGATAATCTCAAATATGTAAGGTCTTTCATAGGTGGATTCTTCCACACCCATGCTCCTTCTCTATTAATTACCCAAATTTTATTTAAAAACTCATGGGGTTTTATATTCGATTTGTATAAAATTTAATGATTTAATTATCGGTCTTGTGATTTTGAAAACCTATCATTATCTACTTATTTTAATCATCTTTTTTAGCTCTAAATTTGATATTAATATGGCTGATTTCGAATTTCTAATCATTTAAGCTCGATTATGCATGCCTATGATAAACCAATTTATGATCCATTGATCCATTGATGTTTTTGATAAGTGCAACATGTATTATGAATTAAATAATGAATATATTATGTTATCTATTATGATCTTATGGAAATTTAAACTATATGCATGATCTAGAAGTATGTATGTATTTTACTAAGCATGAATTGTGTTTTGTCCGACTCATGGGCCTCAAGTCATGGCTAGTTCACATATGTTCAAGCATGTTTATGATTATCATGATTTGACTATCCCATGAACTCATGTATGTATTATTATGAGCACTATATATATTTTGGAAGTCGTATCAAACACTAAGTAGGTTCGGAGCTCAGGTTAAGTCCCAAATCTCATGAACTACGTGCCACCATAGGTATTTTGGGACCCATTCATGTTTGTCCCTGGCCCAAATAGCCCTTTCATGTGTGATGATGCCCTTTATGGTTCCAACCCTTGGTAAGGTACAGAACACCCTCTCGATTAGGGTTACAAGTCGGGCTATATGTGTGCTCATATGGGGTATGTCGGTTAAGAGAATCTCCCACTGTTCCTCATGATTTACGCATGTTATGATTATGTATGTTGGCTCAAGCTGTGTTAAGAGAAGTTCTTCTCTTATGATTATGACTATGTTTATGTTACGAATGTTTTGAAAACCTTGAGCCGTATAATATGATTATAATGATTTATGATACGAGCATGTTGTTCTACTCTTATGACCATTTATGAGTTTCATACGTGTCTTAAATGTCCGCTTTAATTACCTTG
Organism: Datura wrightii; assembly: GCA_035772735.1. NCBI lineage: Eukaryota > Viridiplantae > Streptophyta > Magnoliopsida > Solanales > Solanaceae > Datura > Datura wrightii. Next base: position 38,530,814 of record JASDFA010000027.1, read on the forward strand.
CACACTCAGTACATTCCACGTACTGACTGCATACTTTCTATGTTGTATCATCTCATGATATAGGTCCCAGTTCTCAAGCTCATCCGCACCTGTAGATAGATTCAGACTTGCTCACTACGTACTTGGTGAGTCCTCATGTTCCGAGGGCTACATGTTCACACTCTATGTTATTCCTTCAGTTTCTGGATGCTGATTTAGTTGGGGAGTTGTCCCATCAATCCTCCTTTCATGTTTAGAGGCTTATCAGACTAAAAAGTGTATTCCGCCGTATTTTATAAGTAGTGTACTATTTTCCCTTATGTTATGTTATGATTACATTCTCTACGCAAAGTCTTCCACTCATGTGATTGAATTAGATGTATGCTCATTCCATGGGTCGACTTGGTGTCTCTCGGGGCTCCTTGTTCCGTGTCTACGATCCGTGTGTATATTTGGGTCGTGAAAAACTTTGTATCAAAGCCATAGGTTTATGTGTCCTAGGGATTCATGGGTGTGAAGCGCGTCACACTTATGATGAAGAGGCTACTAGACGTTTAGGAATATTCCTTTCTTTCATGATCTATGTCATGTGATGAACGTCCTTTACTCCTCTAATTCGTTCTATTCGCATTTGCAAAATCATGCCTCCACGTCGAGTAAATGCCAGGAGGAACGGTAATGGTGATGATAATGAGGGTGCCCATGATGGAGAGCATCATCCAGCTCCATCCATTCATGAGGAGCATGTTCCAAAGCCAGCCGCCCATGCTGAGTTTAGGATGGCAATTCAGATGTTGGCACAGGACATGATAGCTTAGGTTCAAAATCAGACTGTGGCACATTATCCACAAAATGGGAATGCGGCAGCTGCTAGGGTGAGGGACTTTTTGAGGATGAGCCCTCCGGAGTTTACAGGGTCGAAGGTAGATGAGGACCCACATGACATTATTGAGGAAATTCTGAAGATCACCCAGGTTATGGGGGTGAATAATGGGGAATGTGTTGATTTGACCTCCCATCAGCTCAAGGGGGTGGCACATATATGGTTCAAGCAATGGAAAGGTGCTAGGACAGCGGGTGCAGGCTTGATAGGTTGGGATGAGTAACTCACCGTGTTCATGGATTGGTTCTTCCCTTGGGAGATGAGGGAGCTCAAGGAGGCTGAGTTTGTGAATTTGAAGCAGGGTAACATGTCAGTCTGGAGTATGCCTTGGAGTTCACTCGGCTATCTATATATGCTCCGGAGTTGGTGGAAGATCAATGGGCTCGGATGAGCCATTTTGTGCATGGAGTAGCAGATTACTTGGATAAGGATTGTCGAATTTCCATGCTACACAAGGACATCAATTTTCCCCATATTGTATTGCATACCCAGCGGATGGAATCGGTTTATAGGAGGCAGAGAGAGGCCAAGAGGGCCAGGATCGAAAGCTACGGGGTTTCTCAGGCCAGGTCAGAAGGTGGATCACGTCAGCAGTCCCAGCACAGGTCCACTGCTCCAGCTCCATCATCTGCTAGCACGCCGTCCAGGTTCAGGAGAAGGGCTATAGGCTTGAGGGATCATGGTAGCATGCAGGTGGAGCGAACTTTCCCAGCTTGGGCGAGATGCAGCAAAAATCATCCGGGTAGGTTCCTGGTCGGTGTGGATGCTTGTTTCGGGTGTGGCAAACCCAGGCACAAGATAAGAGATTGCCCTGCAACCAGTTCTACTGCTCCAGCAGCATGACCCCCTCAGCAAGGTGCCTTCACTAGTTCGGTAGGTGGTCAGCGCAAAAAAAGGTTTTATGCCCTAGTGCCTCGCCAGGAGTAGGAGGCTTCGCCAGATGTAGTCACGGGTATGTTGCAAGTCTTCAATATTGATGATTATGATATGTTAGATCCATGAGCTACCTTGTCTTTCGTGACCCCTTACATTTCTAGTAGTTCTGGAGTTAGCCCTGAAATTCTATCAGAACCATTCTCCGTATCTACTCCAGTCGGTGAATCAGTTGTAGCTACGCGGGTATATAGAGGTTGCCCCATTACGGTGTTATATAAGGTTACCTCTACAGACTTAATAGAATTGACCATGACTGATTTTGACATCATATTGGGTATGGATTGCTTGTTTGTATGTTATGCTTTGATTAATTGTAGGAACCATGTAGTGGAATTTCGATTTCTGGGTGAGTCAGTTTTGGAATGGAAGGGTAATTTAGTTGTACCAGCCGATCAATTTATTTCATATTTGAAGGTCAGGAAGATAATCTCTAAGGGTTTCATGTACCACCTAGTCAGGGTTAAGGATGTAGAGTCCGAGACCCTGACTATTCAGTCAGTTCCAGTGGTGTGCGAGTATCCGGAGGTTTTTCCTGATGATTTACCAGGTGTTCCTCCGAAAAGGGAAATTGATCTCAGAATTGATCTACTGCCGGATACGCAGCCTATCTCTATTCCTCCTTACAGGATGGCCCCAGCTGAGTTAAAAGAGTTAAAGGAACAGTTGAAGGACCTGTTGGATAAGGGTTTTATTAGACCGAGCAAGTCTCCATGGGGCGCACCTGTTCTATTTGTTCGGAAGAAGGATGGATCCCTTCGAATGTCTATTGATTATCGACAACTTAATAAGGTCACCGCCAAGAACAGGTACCCCCTTGCCCAAGATATGATTTATTTGACCAGCTCCAGGGTGCCAGGTGTTTCTCGAAGATAGATCTCAGGTCTGGGTATCACCATCTTAGACTCCGGGAGAGTGATATCCCAAAGATAGCCTTCAGGACCCGGTATGGCCATTATGAGTTTATAGTTATGTCATTTGGACTAACCAATGCTCCTGCGACTTTTATGGATCTAATGAACAGGGTATTCAAGTCATATTTGGACATGTTCGTGATTGTGTTATTTGATGACATCCTTATATACTCCCGGAGGTAGGAGGAGCATGCCACTCATTTGAGAATAGTACTTCAGACACTCAAGGATCGTCAATTGTATGCAAAGTTTAGCAAGTGTGAATTTTGGCCGGACTAGGTGGCATTTCTGTGCCATGTGGTGTCGAGTGAGGGCATAAGGGTGGATTCTCAGAAAATCAAAGCGGTGAAGAATTAGCCTAGACTGGTGAATCCTTTAGAAATTCAGAGTTTCTTGGGCCTAGCAGGCTATTACCAAAGGTTTGTTGAGGGTTTCTCATCTATTGCGGCACCTTTGACAAAGTTGACTCAGAAAAAGATAAAGTTCCAATGGTCAGAGGATTGTGAGAAAAGCTTCCAGGAATTGAAGACCCAACTCACTTCAACACCAGTGTTGACTTTACCTGAGGGTACTGATGGCTTTATTGGGTATTATGATGCTTCGATAGTCGGACTGGGATGTGTGTTGATGAAACGGGGAAAGGTGATAGCATACGCCTCTCGATAGTTAAAGGTTCACGAAAAGAATTACTCGACCCATGATCTTGAGTTGGCTGCGTGGTGTTTGCACTGAAGATATGGTGGCATTACTTGTATGGGGTTCACGTGGACGTGTTCACGAATCACAAGAGCTTGCAATGTGTGTTCACGCAGAAAGATCTCAATCTTCGGCAAAAGAGGTGGTTGGAGTTGCTAAAGGACTACGATATGAGTGTCCTTTACCACCTGGGCAAGGCTAATATGGTTTCGGATGCACTTAGTAGGCTCTCTATGGAGAGTGTGTCCCACGTGGACGAGGGAAGGAAGGATTTGGTAAGAGATGTCCACCGACTTGCAAGGTTAGGGGTTAGATTGATCGACTCGACCGATGGCGGCGTTGTTGTGCAGAATGGGTCAGAATCGTCCTTGGTGGTCGATGTCAAATCTAAGCAAGACGAGGATCCGATTTTGAGAAGCCTGAAGGAAGCAGTGCGGAGCCAAAAAGTGGAGGTTTTCTCCCAAGGGGGAGATAGGTCCTTCGATACCAGGGTCAGCTATGTGTTCCGGACATTGATAATTTGAGAGTCTGGATATTGCATGAGGAACATGGTACCAGATATTCCATCCATCCAGGATCCACGAAGATGTATCGATACTTGAGGGAAATCTATTGGTGGGATGGTATGAAGAAGGATATCACAGAGTTCGTAGCCAAGTGTCCAAACTGTCAGCAAGTGAGGGTCGAGCACCAAAGGCCAGGAGGTATATTTCAAGATATTAGCATTCCCACTTGGAAGTGGCAAGAGATTAATATGGATTTTATTATAGGCCTACCTCGTACTCGCTGACACTATGATTCCATTTGGGTGGTGGTAGACAGGTTAACAAAGGTTGCACACTTCCTAACGGTCAAGACCACGGATTAAGTGGATGATTATGTCAAGTTATATATTGGGGAGTTGGTTCGACTTCATGGAGTGCCCTTTTCTATTATTTCAGACCGAGGTACTTAGTTTACCTCCCAGTTTTGGTGGTTTTTTCAGAAGGGACTTGGGACTCAAATTAAGCTCAGCACAACATTCCATCCGCAAATGGATGGCCAGGCGGAACGAACAATCTAGACTCTTGAGGATATGTTGATGGCATCTGTTATGGATTTTAAAGGTAGTTGGGATGATCATTTTCCCTTGATTGAGTTTGCTTATAATAACAATTATCACTCTAGTATTCAAATGGCACCGTTCGAGGCCCTCTATGGGTGGAGGTGTAGATCTCCCATCATATGGTTTGAGGTTGGTGAGGCAGCTACGATAGGGCCAGATGTGGTTCACGAGGCGATGGTGAAGGTCCAATTGATAAGGGATCGATTAAAAACTGCTCAGAGTCATCAAAAATCATGTGTTGATGTGAGGAGAAGAGATTTGAAGTTTGATGTAGACGACTGGGTATTTCTAAATGTATCTCCCATGAAGGGAGTCATGCGGTTCGTAAAGAAAGGGAAACTCAGTCCCCTCTATGTTGGTCCCTCCCGGGTTATGTGAAGAGTTGGTAAGGTGGCGTATGAGTTGGACTTGCCATCAGAGTTATCTTCAGTTCATCCCGTCTTCCATGTGTCGCCTTTTGAAAAAGTGTTTGGGTTATCCATCCTTGGTAGTCCTAGTAGACAGCATTGGAGTAAAAGACAGCCTCAGTTATGAAGATATTCTCGTTGAAATCTTGGATCGTCAGGTTTGGAAGTTGAGGAACAAAGAAGTAGCTTTAGTTAACGTTTTATGAAGAAATCAGCATGTTGAGGGAGCTACGTGGGAAGCCGAAGAGGATATGATGGCTAGATACACACATTTGTTCTCTACCGGCTCAGTTCCCACTTGAGGTATCAGTTCTACTCTACGATCCCATTTAGTTTTCATGTTCAGTTGATGTGTGCAAGTTTCTTTTATGTGTATGAATGTGTATGTGAAACATGAGATCAGTTCAGCTATGTGGTTTGGTTCGGAGGTAGTCATTCCGTGAAACTTTCAGTTAAAATGATCAGTATATGGCTATGATAAATTGTATGTTTCTATTTTCTGCTTGTTTCCTACATTCGAGGAAAAATGTTTCAAAAGGGGAGATATTGTAATACCCCGGGAAGGCCTAAGAATAGACCCGGGAGTTTAATTTGAAAAGTGCATAAAACGGGCAAAATATCACAGCACGGACCACAGATCAACTCGTGGTATCAAACCACAAGTCGTTGTATGTTGTCGTTGGTTGGGGAAATGTTGGTGGCAGTGGAGATAACGAGAGGTATGACGACCCTTTGTGGGATACAACGGGCCATCCTTTGCAATCATGGATAGGATTAGGCTGGGCAATAGTGTAAATAACAGGAGACCCAACGACCCGTTAGGAGAAGCCACGGGTCGTTGGTTGTGGTCGTGGTTGGAGGATTAAGTTTTTCAGTAGACTTGACGGGGGGAAACAACGATCTGTTGTTTGTGGTGACGGGTCGTGGTGTAACCCGTTAGAAGATGAGATGCCAAGGTTCAGGGGACTAACCACGGACGATGTAACGAGTCGTGGGTTGGAGGTACAGGTCATCCTATCGACCCGTTGTTTGGATCTAATACTAGGTCATCAGCAGTTCATTCCACGAGAGACATGACGGGTCATGGTGGGTTCCAACGACCCGTTGGTGCTGTCTGTTGGTTCCATCTGGACAGTTTTCACGGCAGGTTCATTAAGGGTATTTTTTACTTTTTCACGATATAAGGCCCTAAACTACGTTGTTTTGTCTTGGGAAAGTCGGGTTTTTAAGAAAATAAATCTTCCTAAAATCCCATCAGTCAAGGATTTTGACAAGTGATCTAAGGGGAGATTTAAAGCTTTTCACGTCAATTCCTTCAATTTCATTCTTCGACTTTTAAGGAGGTTTAGGAGTTGATAATCCCAGGTATGTAAGGTCTTCCATGGGTGGATTCTTCCACACCCATGCTCCTTCTCTATTAACTAATCAAAAATTTATTTAAAAACTCATGGGGTTTTATATTCGGTTTGTATAAAATTTAATAGGTCTTGTGATTTTGAAACCCTATCATTATCTACTGATTTTAATCATCTTTTTGAGCTCTAAATTTGATATTAATATGGCTGATTTCAAATTTCTAATCATTTAAGCTCGATTATGCATGCCCATGATAAATTGATTTATGATCCATTGATCCATTGATGTTTTGATAAGCCTAGCATGTATTATGAATTAAATCATGAATATATTATGTTATCTATTATGATCTTATGGAAATTTAAACTATATACATGATCTACAAGTATGTATGTATTTTGGTAAGCATGAATTCTTTTTGTCTGACTCACATGCCTCAAGTCATGGCTAGTTCACGTATGTTCAAGCATGTTTATGATTACCATGATTTGACTAGCACATGAACTCATGTATGTATTATAATGAGCACTATATATGTTTTGGAAGTAGTATCGAACACCGAGTAGGTTCAGGGTTCAGGTTAAGTCTCGAATCTCATGAACTACCTACCATCGTAGGTATGTTGGGACCCATTCATGTTTGTCCCTGTCTCAAATATCCCTTTCATGTGTGATCACGCCCTTCATGGTTCCTACCCTTGGCAAGGTACGAACACCCTCCCGACTAGGGTTACAAGTCGGGTTTCATATGTGCTCATATGGGGTGTGTCGATTAAGAGAATCTCCCACGGTTCCTCATGATTTATGCATGTTATAATTATGTATGTTGGCTCAAACTATGTTAAGCGAAGTACTTTTCTTATAATTATGACTATGTTTATGTTATGAATGTTTTGAAAACCTTGAGTCGTATAATATGATTATAATGATTTATGATTCGAGCATGCTGTTCTACTCTTATGACAATTTATGAGTTCCATACATGTTTTAAATGTATCAGTACATTCCACATACTGACCGCATACTTTCTATGATGTATCGTCTCATGATACAGGTCTTAGTTCTCAAGCTCAGCCTCACCCGTAGATAGATTCGAACTTGCTCACTGCGTACTTGGTGAGTCCTCATGTTCAGAGGGGTACATGTTCAAACTCTATGTTATTCCTTCAGTTTCTAAATATTGGATTAGTTGGGGATTTGTCCCATCAATCCTCCTTTCATGTTTAGAGTCTTATCAGACCAAACAATTGTGTTCCGCCGTATTGTATAAGTAGTGTACTGTTTTCCCTTATGTTATCTTATGATTACATTCTCTATGCTAAGTATTTCGCTCATGTGATTGAATTAGATGTATTTTCATGCCATGGGTCAACTTAGGGTCTCTTGGGGTTCGTTGTCCTGTGTCTACGGTCCAAGTGTATGTTTGGGTCGTGACATTGGATGTCACTTGGAGACCTAGTGCCACTTCTTCAACTTTGGCATCTTGCATTATTGTAAGGTTGGTTAGTTGGTTGGCAAACCACCATGCCCTCTTCAAAGTTCACCTTGACTCCTTCTTCATCAACGTGTTGAGCTTTCTCACGTGAGTCAAGTTGAGTTAGGCCCCATTGTTCACTTCTTCTTGTTATGCTTCTCAATATCGCCTCTACTTCTTCATTTAGAAAACTACAACTTTCTTTTTGAGGAGTCTATGCTTCCATGGGCATTGAGGGGTTGACATCCTTCTCCGCATTATATTCCCACTCCAAAAAGGCTTGGAGCATGGATTCCAGCGCCCACCTGTATTGCTTCTTCCCTCACATGCAATGGCTTCATTCCTGTCAAGCTCAAGACCACAACTTCTATCATAGCCACTATAAGAAGAAGTGAACTCATTTGGACATCCACCCCAATGTATAGCATAACCACCACATAATGTGCATCTATACCCATCATAGGAGAAAAAAGGTGCACTCATCTCTCTTCTAGAGGCATATTTGCAATCTTTTCAAAGGTGTGGTCCTCCACAATGGGAAGGGTTGAAACAAAAAAACCTCCTTTCATTCCATGACGCCATAATACAAATACAAATAAAAAAATAAAAACAAAACAAAATGTAAAACAAAATTCAAAACAAGTTCGAACCAATAAATAACTAGTGGCTTATCACAACTCAATTCCCCAGCAACGACGCCATTTTTTATAACGTCCAAATTCACTTCCCTTGATCAGAGAGTGTAAATGGTCGTTGACAAAATAAATATACCTGATAGGTATCGGGGTCGAATCCCACAGAGAATGTTAGTCGATCGCACAAGAGTTGTCTATTAAATTGAAGTAACTAGCATCAATGTTTCAAAAGCATTAAAGTAAAAATTTGGGGAAATGCAATTTGTTAATTAAAAGAGGAATTCTATCACGAAAATAGAGGTAAAGCATAGAAAATACCAAAGGAGAAACTATTAGGGGTGTGATATTGATAGGGGCATCATTGAATTGGGATTTCTAAAAGCTCCTAGCATTACTCAATAGTATAATTAGTTATAGACAAGGCAGCATCCTAATTTTCTCAACCAATTAGATGCATTAACCTCAGATCTTTTCAAACCCCAAAGTTTTTTTCACAACAACCACATCAACTTGGGTGAGAATTAACTATTTCTAGCTTAGATTCTCATTGGGTATGTGATAATGGATTTTGACTATGTCTAGCCCAACTCCACATGATCAACACCCAATTACCCATTAGTATTTCCTCACCATACTTCAAATTCCTTTTTCAAGCAAAATTGAAGTAAGTAAATTCAACCCACATTTTCAACTATGAGTATTAAGATTAAACTTAGAGGAAATACTAAAATTATATGAATAGAGTAAATCTAAGATCAAATACACAATAACCAATTCAAATTAACCCAAATCATTCACACCCCCTAGCAAGAAATTTAGCTACTCATAAAAGTAGAAAAAGATTTTGCATCCAATAAAAATTTAATATCCATTCACAACTTGAGTAAGAAAATTTCAGTAAGAGTTTGAGCTCCAATGGAGTTCTACCTTGTAGAAGAAGATGAAGAAGATTGTTTCTCTCTCTACCTCGCTCTATTTCAATACAAGACTAAAAGAATAATGAAAATCTGATATAGAATAATGGAATGTTCAATTCCTTTTTGAGATGTACAATAATAGGGTATATTTTTCCACCTCTTTTTCTGAGCTAGACATTTTTACCCCTGTGCGGACGTACGTCACTTGCGATTCACCTGCAGATTGTCGGTGCTCATCCACAATCCGCCAATTGATTTTGGCCAATGATCAGTGAATTCCAAAACCCTTCGGCACTAGCCACGGCAATTCACCGGTGCTGATTCGCGGCTAGATGGTATTAATCATCATCAGCAATGTGTGGAACTGCGATCAACTAGCGTTTTGCCTGTGCCCTCTGGTGGAGCTCCAGTCCTCATCTCTTTTCTTTCATGATTTTTATATTCAAGTTAGGTACCTACAAAGATCAAGGAAAAAGAGCATAAAATCCACCTATATAACCTGAAACTTAAGCAAAAACTCATGTTTAAGAGCCTAGTGAGCTGGTAAATTACCAACTCATCACCATCGGGCGGGGGGAATCACTCTCTTGAGAGGTCCCAAATACATATCTACAGTGGTGCGTAGTTTATGAGACCAAGGCCCTCGTAATACCTGGCCTACTCAATGCTAGACACTACTCCCAAAAACATGTATATAGCTCATGAAGATATCTTGGAAGTCTCGACTCCAAAACATCTCAAAATATAGCTTAAATCTAAATAATGGGAAGTCTTGACTCCAAATCTCTCTTTAAAACTAATCTTGTAAGCCTTGGCTAAATCATGATAAAATATACTTAACTTGCTTGGGCTTTCACAAATCATAAAATCATACATACTTGAAGTTGACTTCATAATTCATAATCATGGAATCATAAGTAGAGAGTTCATAAACATTCATGCATACTCGATATCTCAACATGCTTAAAATCATAGATCACATGCTTGAATTGTCATAAAACATGCATAATAGGGCATGATTTCTAATAACTTGAAAATATGAATTTATAATCAAATTGCGTATAAAATTTGCCCATTATACTTAAATCATTCATTAGAACATAAGGGGATTGGACCCATAGATATAACATAAATAATATCATAGAATTAGGATAAAACCTTAGAAATCAATACACTTGGTCAAAGACTTGAAATTCATGAATTTAGAGGAGATATTTAGGCATGAGGGTGTAAGGAATCCCTTATTCATGGACCTACATACCTAGTAAACTGATTTCCAGACTAGCTTTGAAAGTCCAAGAGAATTGGGGAAGAAATGGGGGAAAATTCTAGCTTGATCTTGAAAGGAAATATCAATACATTGCATGCATGGGAGTATAATGACTTAGGATAGTCTAAAACCTCTTAAAACCTCATTTTAGGGCTTAAAATAATGTCATTAGAAAGTTAGGAGCTTAGAAATTACGAAAATTTCCTTAATAATTCATCTGAAAAAAGGGTCACTGCTAGTTACCACGACTTATACCACAAGTCGTACCTCCAAACCATGACTCATGGTATCCTTCTGTTGCCAGTCAGTCCATATTCCCCAACTCTCTGATCCTAACCACAAATGCTAACTATACATTGTGTCTTTACTTGACTGGTGACATCATTCCTTCCCACAACAAGTTCAAACCATGACTATATTCCATGACCCGTTACAGCCTCCTATGACTCGTACCATGAGCCGTTATTACTGGCCCAGAAGACTCTGTTGTTAACCATGACTCCTGAACACGGTTCATAATACCAACCAACCGATCGTACCTTGGCTCATTGTTCCAAGACCTCTCAACTGAAGCTCACCACAATTCAATCCTACGACCTGTACCACGATACAACGACTCGTAGCACAAGTCATACTGAGAGAGTAAATGCAGATTTTTTGCTGAATCTACTTACATGTATAAGGCTTGATCGTAGGGACTTCTGGGGTGTTACCTCATCTCCCCATTAGGATCATTCGTCCTCGAATGTACAAAGCATACTAAAAGGCAGGGGAAAGTACTGCAATCCCAAAACTGAACAAATGAAGTTGAAAACTGATGGAGTGACTAATTCCGGACTAATACATATGACTGAACTAAATTCATGAAACATACGTACATGCTATGATATTTAAGAAACATAGAGACATGAACTTGACATGAAATTGAATAGAGTACTTAAGGAGGAAATTGATATCTCATGCTGGAACTGAGCTGAAAGAGAAAAGATAGGGGTATCTAGCCATCATGTCTGCTTCGGCTTCCCAAGTAGCCTCCTCAACAAGTTGATTCCTCCACAACACCTTCACTGAAGCTACTTCTTTGTTTCTCAAGATCTCAACCGAAACCTCCTCATAGGTAAGGCTATCTTTCACACTTATGCTCTCCATCGAAACAACTAAGGCTGCGTCACCAATGAACTTTAATAGAGATATATGGAAAACTAGATGTACCAAAGATAACTCCATTGGTAGCTCCAACATATATGCCACTTTGCTGACTCGCCTCAAAATCTTATAAGGACCAACATATTAAGGACTAAGCTTCCCTTTCTTTCTGAACCTTATCACTCCCTTCATGGGAGACACCTTCAGAATACCCAATCATCAACCTTAACTCAAGCTTCTCCTCTTCACGTCCACATAAGATTTTTGACGACTTTAAGCTTCTTTTAGCCTTTCTCTAATAAGCTGAACTTTCTCAATGGCCTTATGAACTGAATATGGCCCTATCAACATAGCCTCACCTACCTCAAACCATCTAATATGTGATCTACACCTCTGCCCACAAAGAGCCTCAAACGGAGCCATCTCAATGTTGGAATGATAACTGTTATTATAACAAAATTTGTTGAGGCAAGTGATCATCCCAACTACCATTGAAATGAATCACACATGCTCTCAGAATATCCTCAAGATTCAGAATAGTCCGCTCGTCTTGACCATCTTTCTGTAGGTGAAAAGTTGAGCTAAGCTTTACCTGAGTACCAAGACCCTTTTGAAAAGATCTCCAAAATTGAGAGGCGAATTGAGTACCCCTATTTGAGATGATGGACCAAGGAACTCTATGTAACCAAACTAACTACTAAATGTATCTACATAATCCTCAGTTGAATCGGTAGTTTTGACCGGTAAAAAGTGGGTTGATTTGGTCAACCTATCCATAATCACCCATACAGAGTCACACTGTCGACGTGTATGAGGCAATCCTATAATAAAGTCTATATTAATCTCTTCCCACTTGCAAGTAGGAATGCTAATATCCTGAAGCATACCCCCAGGTCTCTGATGCTCAACCTTAACCTGCTGACGATTTGGACACTTAGCCACAAACTCCACTATATCCTTTATCATGTCATTCCACCAAATCTTGGTGGCACCTGGGTGGATAGAATACTAAGAGATATAAGCCTCACTCAACATCCTCTCTCTCAAGTCATCAACAGATGGTACACACAATTGACCCTAATATCATATTACACCATCTCCCCATTAGGAGAAGACCTCCATCTTTTAATTTGGACAGCTACCTTTTTAGTTTCATTAGAATAGGATCATCATATTTTCTAGCCTTGACCTCAATCACCAATGACGATTTTCACGCACTCTGAAAAATGACACCATTATCTGTCGATTCAACAAGGCGAAACCCTAAACAAGCAAGCCTATGGACATCCTTTGCAAACTCCTTCCTTCCATCCTCAACACGAGACACACTCTCCATGGACAGCCTACTAAGAGAATCTTCCACTATATTGGCCTTGCCCGGATGATAAAGGACACTTATTTCATAGTCCTTAAGAAGCTCTAGCCATCTCCTTTATCGCAAATTCAAGTCCTTCTGAGTCAACATACACTGAAGGCTCTTGTGGTTTGTGAACACATCCATATGCACTCTATACAAATAGTGCCTCCAAATATTCAATGCAAATACCACAACTACCAACTCTAGGTCATGTGTCGGATGATTCTTCTCATGAGTCTTAAGATATCTAGAGGCATACACAATGACCTTACCATGCCGCATCAACACACAACCGAGACCAATCTTGGAGCCATCACAATACACAACAAAACCATCCATGCCCTTCGGTAGGGTCAACACTAGAGCCAAAGTGTGTCGAGTCTTTAACTCCTAAAAGCTCTTCTCACAAGCGTCAGACCACTGAAATTTAACCTTCTTTGTGGTCAACTTAATCAACAGTGCTGTAATGAATGAAAATCCCTCAAAAAATCTCTTATAGTAGCCAACTAAACCCAAAAAACTCCTAATATCTGAAGAACTAACTGGTCTAGGACAATTCTTCATGGCTTCTATCTTTTGAGAGTTTACCTGCACAACTTCGCCGGACACCATATTGCCCAAAACTGCTACTAAGTTCAGCAAAAACTTGCACTTGCTGAATTTAGCGAACAACTCGAATCCTTAAGAGTCTGTAACATAATCCTCAAATGATCATCATGCTTCTCCTCACTCCAAGAGTGTATGAGAATATCATCTATGAGGATAATCACGAACATATCCAAATACTACTTGAACACCCTGTTCATCAAATCCATAAAAGCTTTAAGAGAATTTGTTACTCCAAAAGACATAACTACAAACTCATAGTGACCATACCAAGTCTTGAAAGCTGTCTTCAGAATGTTACTCTCCCTAACTCTAAGCTGATGGTATCTGGATCTAAGGTCTATCTTAGAGAAACACTTAGCATCCTGAAACTGGTCAAATAAAACATCAATCCCGGGGAGGAGATACTTATTCTTGATTGTGACCTTGTTCAACTTCCAATAATCAATACACATTCTAAAGGAACCATCCTTCTTTCGAACAAAAAGAATTGGAGCACCCCTTGGGGATTTACTAGGCCTAATGAAATCCTTATCTAGGAGATCTTTCAACTCGTTTAGCTTGGATGGAGTCATTCTGTAAGGAGGAATGGATATAGGCTACGTATCAGGGAGAAGGTCAATACCAAAATCAATCTCCTTCTTAGGAGGGACCTCTGACAGATCATCTGGAAACACTTCCAGATACTCGCATACAACAGGAACTGATTGAAGAGTTAGGGTCACGGACGTAGAATCCTTGACTCGGTTACATGATACACACAACCCTTAGAGATCATCTTTCTAGCCTTGAGATAGAAAATAAAGCGACCTACAAGCATGTCTAAACTACCCTTCCACACTAGGACTAACTCACCCCAAAATCAAAACTCTATTGTAAGAATTCTACAATTGACTGAGTCATAACATGCATGTAACCAATCCATGCCAAAGATAACATCAAAATCATTCATGTATAACTCTACTAGATTGGTTGAGGTGACTTTCTGAAGAATCATGATAGGGCAATTTCGTATACCCATCAAGCTAAAATTGACTCACTGATAGGAGTAGATACTGAGAAGGATTCTGATAGGATTTCAGGACTAACTCCGAAACTAACGGCAATATAAGGAGTTAGAAAAGATAAGGTATCCCCTAGATATAACAATGCATACTAGTGGCCACATCGGGAGAGGCCTCCTACTCCTAACGAGAAGATAGGGCATAGAATCTATTCTGACGTTGGCCACCACCTGCACTAGATGAGGCGCCCTTCTTAGGTAGATGAGCTGTTGGGGTTGCTGAAGTAGTAGTTGGGCACGACCTCTATTGTCACCCTGTCTGGCTGAAGGACAGTCTTTGAGCATATGTTCGGGCATCCCACACCCAAAACAACCATCAATACCAACCATGTGCTCGTCAGGATGCATCCTACCACACTTCCTACAAGCTGGAAAAATGTGCTCCCCTGAGATGCTCCTCTGTCCCTTGGAGCCTAACGCTCTGCCTCTCTGATCTCCTCTCTATCTAGACGAAACACTGACTGCCGATGGAGTTAGGGCTGACAATCTCTGGTGGGATGAAGGGCGATGTCCACCATCGAACCTCTACTAGAACTGCCCATAGCTCCCTATCCTGGCCCTCTTGGCCTCTATCTCCTTCTCCTTCATATGTTCTGCCTATATATGTTTGGCGTATATGACCAACCGGGAAAAATCTAGGTCACTATTCAGCATGGCTGTCCTGCACTTCTTGATCAGTGAATCTGCTACTCCATTCAAAAACTTTCTCATGCGAGCCCTTTAATCCGCAACTAGGGGTTTGAAAAAATTGATTTAACCAATAAACCGAACCAAAAAAATGTAATTGGTTTGTGGATATTGGGTTATTGGCCTAATGGTTTTGTAAATTTTTTTATTGGGCTATTGGTTCAGTTTTCAGTTTTATGATTTTTGCTAATGGTTAAACCGATAACCCAATAAGATTACCCTAAAAATTTCTTTTTATCCCTAATATAAAATAGTGATTTTAGATTTTAAATACAAACTTTATTTTCTTTTGCATTTTATAGTTACTAGTCTTGGTGCCGCTATTTTCTTTCTGAAGTAGTTGGCTTAGTGGTGTTCTACCCATCCATGTGAATTGGCCTTTTTTTCTTTGACAGATTGTTACTGTGCTACTGTACTCAAGTTTGATACTTAGTAGAAAGTGCACAAATTTATTTTAGCAATACATATTTTAATTTGTTTCTATTTGTAATTTAAGTAGACTTTTATGCATGAAAGTAGTGTATATATGAAAAATTAAAAATAAGAGAAAGAAAAAAGTTAGAGGACCATTTTCTTATTGGTTAAACCAAAAACCAAACCGTTAAGGAAAAAAACCAATTAACCAAAAATCAGTAATAAATATCTTATTGGTTTGGTTATCGGTTTAGCATATTTACAAATCGAAAACCAATAAACCGAACGGATAATACACCTAACCGAACCAAACCGACTGATAAACGCCCCTATACGCAACCATCTCCAGCACATACTTAGAAAGTTAGGTAAACTCAAAGGAATACTCTTGGACGGTCCTGTGGTTCTGCTTCAAGTTGACGAACTCCGCCGCCTTTGCCTCCTTTAACTCTCTAGGAAAGAACCTGTCCAAGAAGTAGTCACGACCTCATCCCAGCTCGAACTGCTCCCACTTCTTTACTCTCCTTCTACTAACGGAACCACATGTAAGCAACCCCTTTCAGCTTATAGGAGGCTAACTCCGCACTCTCCTCCCCAGTCACCCCCATAATCTGGGTGATCTTCTGTACTTCCTCAATGAACTCATGCGGGTCCTCATCCACCTTCGACCCCAGAAACTCAGGTGGGTTCATCCTGAGAAAGTCTCGCACTCTCACAGTTGCTATTTTCCCATTTCGAGGAACATGGGCCACCACCTATTGATTGACCTGAGCAATCATAGTCTGTGCCATCATTTGAAATGTTACTCTGAACTTGGCATGAGTTACCTACTCGGGCAAAGGATCCGTTGGTGCTAGTGGGGCTTGCTGATGCCCATCTCTATTTCCATTGTTATGGCCATTTCCGTTGCTATTTTATCTACTATTAACTTGGCATGGAGGCATATTTCTGCAAATGTGTATAGCACGAGTTAGAGGAATAGAGATGTACTTCATTGCACGACATAGATCATGAAAAAAGGAAAATTTCCTAAAACGTCTTGTCCCTTTCCCCATAAGTGCGCTACACTTAACACCCATGGAAAAGAGTCTACTTGATGTGGATTTCAGACACCCTAGGACATACCTAAACCTTTGCCCTGATACCAAGTTTGTCACGACCTGAGCTGGGACCCCGAATCGAGACACGGGACCTAAAACCAAGAATGTCTACAAGTCAGCCCATGTCATGTGCACAACAACTTAAGAGCATAAATTAAAGAGGAAGCTTAAAACTTAAACATGAATAAGTAGAATTCTAAATATCATAAAGTGTTTGTTAAATGATAACATCACAAAGCTAAATCTCAAAGCTGAACATACTAGTCTATGTTTGATAAGCCTCTACTATCTGATGAGATGCTGGGAACAAGCCCCAACTATCTCCAAGACTGAAACAAAACTGACAAAACAATACTAAATTGATTGATATCCTCGGATGATGAGGACTCACCCGAAATAGGGGCTAAACTGGACTGATATGGGAATAAGCTATCGGTGAGATTGAGCTGGATTACCTGAACTTGTATCATGAAATGATATAGCATAGAGTATGCGGTCAGTACTTGGAATGTACTAAGTATGAAAGGTATGTAAAACAAGCTAGTAAAATGTGAACTGAAATCATATATATAAATCAAATAAATCATGAGAGCATACTAAACTGTATCTGAGATATACGTAATTGTAAGCTGGTTAATATAACTGAACATATTGACCCAAAATTTAAAGATAGAAATCATATGACTTGTTATATCTGAAATCGTAAGTAAAAGCTCATAAACTGATCATTGGGTCAAACATGCTATAAAACATACTATCACAATATATGAACATAAATAACAGAAAGCATGGGGAACAATGGGAGACTCGTCATAACCGACACTATTATGATAGAGCTTACGTGATGCCCTACTAACTTGCTTAAGTAGGAAGAGCCATCCTAAGCCTTTCCAGGAAAAAGAACGATGGATGTGTGACATCACGGGTATGCCCTCGGGTGGGGGGAAACACTCTCTTGAGAGGTCCCTAATATATACCTATGGTGGCGCGTAGTTTATGAGACTAGGGCCCTCGGACTACCTGGGCTATTCAGTGCTAGACTCTACTCTCAAAAATATGTATATAGCTCATGAAGATCTTGGGACTCTCGACTCCAAAACAGCTCAAAATATAGCTTAAATCTAAATAGTGGAAAGTCTTTACTCCAAATCTCTCTTTAAAACTAATCTTGTAAGCCTTGGATAAATCATGATAAAATATACTTAACTTGCACGGGCTTGCTCAAATCATTAAATCATACATTCTTGAAGTAGACTTCACAATTCAAAATCATGGAATCATAAGTAGAGAGTTCATAAACATTCATGCATACTCATATCTCAACTTGCTTGAAATCATGGATCACAGGCTTGAATTTTCATAAAACATGCATAATAGGGTATAATTTCTAATAACTTGAAAACATGAATTTATAATCAAATTGAGTATAAAATCTTCCCGTTATACTTAAATCATTCATTAGTACATGAGGGGATTGTACCCATAGATATAACATAAATAATTCCATAAAATTGAGTTAACACCCTAGAAATCAATACACTTGATTAAAGACTTGAATTCATAAATTTAGAGGAGAAATTTGGGCATGAGGGTGAAAGGAATCCCTCATTCATGACCCTACATACCTGTGTAAACTAATTTTCAAACTAGTCTTGCAAGCCCAAGAGAATTGGGGAAGAAATTGGGGAGAATTCTAGCTTGATCTTGAAAAGAAATCTCGATACATTGCATGCATGGGAGCCTAATAACTTAGGATAGTATAAACCCTCTTAAAACCCTCATTTTAGGGCTTAAAATGACATCATAGGAAGTAGGATCTTAGAAATTATGAAAATTCCCTTAATGATTCATCTGAAAAAAGGGTCACTAGTAGTCACCACAAGTTATACCTCTAAACCACGACTCATGGTACATTTCTGTTGCCAGTCAGTCCATATTCCCCAACTCTCTGATTCTAACCATGGATGCCTACCATGACTCATTATTTTCTACAACAAGTCGTAACTTGACTCTTGACATCATTCCTTCCCATGACAAGTTCAAACCACAACTACATTCCACGACCCATTACAGCCTACTACGACTGGTACCATGAGCTGTTGTTAGTAGTCCAAAAAACATTGTTGTTAACCATGACTCCTGACCATGGCCCGTTACACCAACCAACAGGTCATACCTTGGCTCATTGGTCCAAGACCTGTCAGCCAGAAGCTCACCACAATTCAATCCTATAACCCATACCATGATACATTGATTCACACCATGAGTTGTACTGAGAGAATAAATGCAGACTTTCTATTGAATCTGCTTACATGTCTAGGGCTTCATCGTAGGGACGTTTTGGCTATTACACCTACTTCACTAGATCCAAAGAAAAATCCCTTCTTGACCAAATTTGGACAAAGGAAATGAAAAGTTCACTACTGAAGAAGCAAGTTTGGGTGAAATAATAGTGGGGCACACTCAAATTGTTGAAAAGAATGAGTTGATTGCACAATTGATGCAATAAGTTGCAGAAATGCGGGAAGAAATGCAACGAACTAGAGACTTAGCCAAACTATCTATCACTGCAAGGACTCGTAATCCTAGTGAAAGAAGGCCTCCATCCTATTTTCGATCATCTAAACTGTCCGTGCCTGAATCCTTTACCCTCTATTCTGATATGCCCGCTCCTAAGTCATTAGCTGATCCGTTCCATACAAAATCCTTCATATCAAAATCCACTCTCACTCACCAATGCCAAGCACCAGTCGTTATCTATTCCCAGTATACTGCACCTAACCTTCAAAATTCACAACCCACTCTCCTAAGTATTGCTATTTTTCCTAGCTAAATCGCGCCACCAACGGGGACATTCCAAGTTCAAGGAGTCACGAAACCATATCCTACTCCTATTGGGTAGCCGGAGATTGATCACTATAAGGAAGTGGAAAATACTAGAGACATAAAGTGATTGAGAGAGGCCGGGAGATGAAGGTTATGAAGGAAACTGTCAAAAAATCCATAGAAGATCTTTACATCTCTCATTACCCAATTGGCCTAGACTATAATGATTTTTGTATGCATCCTGATTTTGATTTACCGGGGGAGTATAAGGTGTCCAAGTTTGACATCTTCAATGAAGTTAGAAACCCTCTAGAACATCTACGAGCATATTGTGACAAGTTGTTCGGAGTAGGGAAAAATGAGGCATTAGTCATGAGACTCTTTAGCCGAAGCTTGAGTGTCGAGGCTTTAGAATGGTTCACCTCTCTGGAATTATGATAATGACCAAACTGGAGAGCATTGGCTAAGGATTTTTTGGAGAGGTTCGCATATGTTGCTGAAGTTATCCTGAACCTTTACTATTTGGAGAAAATTAAATAGAAATATACAAAAAATAATCAGGAGTATGCGTATTATTGAAGGAAGGAAGAAGCTAGAGTTCAACCTCCAATGGTGGAAAATGAAATCACCAATGTCTTCATTTGAACTCAAGAAGTTGAGTATTATGGGAGATTGTTGCCCATGAAAAATTTGTTGAGCTTGTAAAGATAATGAGGCAATTGAAGATAGCCTTAAAACAGGAAAAATTACAAGCAAAGCAACATCAACTGGCCCTGCAGGATTTTTCCAAAGAAAAAGGAAGATATATATGTTGTCTCGCACAATCCCTGAATAAAAGCAAGAAGGTATTTCGGCTCCGGTCCCACTACCGAGAATTTTACATTTTTTCCTCATCAAAAGACTACTTGTTAACTCCATCTAATTCTTACCCAATTTTTTATGCTCAACCGAATTACCAAGCAGCCCCAACCTTTCAAAACCCCCTATAAACATATTTTCAAGTACCAGCACTTATCCACCAAAATCCTCTAGCATATAGTTGAACACCCTCTACCGCCTATCAACTTGTCTCTCAAAATTTCCCAAACACCTAAATTTACCCCCATCCAAATCTAGAAAAGAAATCTCCCTGAACATTACCCCACTAGCTGAGAGACGAACATAATTATTTGAAAAGTTAAAGGCTGCTGGACTAATACACGTTATAGATCCAAAGTCCATCAACACGACTTCAAGATTCTACAAGCCTGAACAATGATATGCTTATCATTCAGGAGGAGTTGGACATGACATGGAAAATTTCCTTAATTTGAACCATAATATGCAATATTTAATTGATCAAAAATTTATCATTTTGCAAACTGTTGCTCCTAACATCAATAACAATCCTTTGCCAAATCATGGGGAGCAACATTAACATGATTGAAGTTGATGGGGACGTAAACAAGACATTGATTAGAGCTGATGTTAACAGTCTAAAGGAAGAATAAAAGGCTTAGATGATGATTCTGTGATCCCAAAGGAATATGCTAAGATGCCAACCATACAGGATGTCGAACTTGAAGAAGTATTACAGAACTGGACATCCTCTCCAGGATTGGTCAACCGAATGTTTCGGTAGAAAAAAAGACAAAATTTTTATAAGTTTTCAAAATTGGTGTGGCTCAGTAAAGCTTGAGACCCACCCTTTATGATTTTTTATTTCCTCACCATGTCTTTATTTTCCTTCATAATATTTCAAAAAAGGCAAATGACTTATGTTTATCTGATTTATAACCGAAGTTGGTATGATTTTAATTTTTAAGAAACCCTCTCCCACCTATTCGAAATTTAATTTATTTATGCGTTGAACTTTTGTTATCTAATGCTGATTGAATTTGTTTTATCTTAAGTAAAACTAATTTTTAAAACCTGCCAAAGACGTGACATGTCATAAGCTCAGTGAACAAAGTGAACTTGATTATGACAAAGTCGAGCAGTAATGGACAATAGTGTATGGCACTCGAACAACTCATAAAAGCCTTGAAACAATTTGAAGACATGTCAGGGCTAAGCACCAATATCATTGCTCACAAATTTCCAAACAAAAGGCACAAATTTCAAGCCAAATTTGATTTTGAGAATCAAGGATAGAGTCACTAAGAAGACTCAAGTCACATTTACACCAATTGGAAAGATCAATCTCGTGCGCAAAGTACCGTCATGAGGTGATTTAATTTTAGCTTAGATAGATGGCCAAAGCTATCGACTCAATTGTTGCCAAGAGATATTATATCTGAAGACTATGGTGTTTTTCACATATTTCCTTGTAATTGCACATTCACTTGCAATAGTTAGAAAACTTTTCCTTGTACCATAACCTACGTAATGACATAAATTCCCATGGGGGAATACGAAGGCAGCTAATTTCGGCCTCGGTCACATCTTTATTAGAATTTTATTATTTTTTCTAATTGAAACTACATTTAACCTGATTCATGCCATAACGAGATGCGTAGGCGCCACGTCGGCTTAATCATATTTCTCGTAGTGGCAGAATTTTTGTGAGGTCCTCAAAAATTCTATAAGACATTTTATTATCCTAAAGACGAGTTTGAAGATCATTTCAAATACACAATTGGGGAAAAACTTTTGAGAAGTATCTCAAAAATTTTACAAAATGTTATTTTCTCCTATCGACAAAATGAGATTTGATTTGAAGCTTGTAATTAGGGAAGAATTTTCTAAGAAGAGCATATAAATTCCATTATGTGCCAAAATATAGTATGCATCGATTATGATAGAGCTTTTTTAGACCCTGGTAAAATTTTCCAGCAAGTCTTCTGTTGAGTCATGACCCAGAAGATGCTATGTCGCACGTTTAATGATAATAGGCAGAGATTTTGGAAAGTTTTACTCTTTTAAAAGCATTTTCATAAAAATATTTTATTTATAAATAATATTATCTTCTATCTACCGAGATTCAAAGGGTCAAGCAAATGCCTGAAGCTGATGAGGCAAGAGAAAGATGAACAGAAGAAGTCAACACAAATTAGTTTCATGAAAACTCATAATTTTTTTGTGGATGCAGGTTGATGTGAAACTATTTAGAAAGCTTTATGTATTATTTTACACATACCTCTATTCGAGATAATGAAGGAAATAAAATTCTTGAAGCAGACAAAGCAAAGAACAAGATGAATTAAAAGTCGATACAGATGAATATCACAAATTAATGATTTTTCTATGGATGCAGGTTATCCAAAGATTATCATAAAACTCTACTTTATTTCACCAATAAAGAGATCATTTCAAAATTGGGCATGGGCCCCTTACTCAAGAAAGTCATCAAGCAATGATATGTCGAATAAAGGATGTTATATTATATTTTAAACATTAGCCAGAGTATCTGATGTTATCATGGACAAAGATCATATTTATTATGTTGAATACTGATGGAGGCTAACATTCTTCATATTTATCAATCATGTCGAATATCGGTAGAGGACGACATTCAGCTCTGTCCTATCAATAGACTATTATGTCGAATATCGGTGGAGGCCGACATTCATCAATGTCCTATTGATGGACCATTATGTTGAATATTGGTGGAGGACAATATTCATTACTATCCTATCAATGGACCATCATGTCGAATGCCGGTGGAGGCCGACATTCATTACTGTCCTATTGATGGACCATCATGTCGAATACTAACAAAGGTCGACATTCATTACTGTCCTATCCATAGACCATCATGTCAAATACTGGTGGAGGCTGAGATTCATCAATGTCCTATCAATGGACTATCATGTTGAATACCGATAGAGGAAAACTTTTTTTGCCAAAAAGGCTAAAGGCACCTAAACTTATATTGAATATCGGTGGAGGCCAACTCCCATTAATGTCCTATTGTAATACGCTAAAAGTTCCTAAGACTAGACACGAGATTTGAAATGAAAAGTAGCAAAAAATATGAAAAATTTTCTCAAAATGACTCATTGTACGGGTCGTTGGAGGGACTAACGACCTATTGGAGGTGCTCGTGGTGAGAATCTGCAGAGTAGGTGGGGAAATAACAGGTCTTAGGAAAACTCATTAGTTGAAGTAACGGATCATTGGAATGAGTATTAGGAGGGTGGTCTTGGTAAAAAGGGGTTGGCATGAGTCATGGAATGAATCGTTGTTAGGAACAATGAGTCGTTGTAAGTGTCCGTTGAGAGGAATCCCAAGATAGGAGAAGTCGTGATGACGGCTGGCAACGACGAGTCATTGGAGCTTGTAAAGTCTCATCCTGTCTAGTTGTGGTAGGAGACCTGAGACAGGAAACAGGGATGAGACAACGAGAGAAGCAACGAGTCATGGAAGCTTGTGACGATCCGTTGGATCAGTCGTGGTCACTGGCAGTGCAGATTTTCTAGGTCTTTTATTAAAGGTACTTCTATCATTCCTAAGCCCTAAGGTCCTAAACTACATCACTTTAAGCTCAATTAGCAGGGTTTTAAGGGGGATAAACCTATTCTAATAATTCCCACTCCATGCATGCAACCTAGAGTCTTCCTTGAAGATCAAGTTTGAGGAATTTCATCAAATCCTCTCCAATTTCCCTTGGGCTTTCAAGTGGGAGTGTGAATTCGATTTATCCAGGTATGTGAGGCTATGAATGAGAGTTCCTTTCACTCTCATGCTTGAAATTCTTCTCAATTACATGAATTTCAATCCTAGATTCAAGTTTCATGATCTTATGGGTTTATTCAAATTCTTGTGAAATTCTCCATGATCTATCTATGGGTCAGTTCCCTTTATGTTCAAATAATGTTATATGATCTATGGGCAGATTTTATAATTATTTTGATTATTAATTTATAGTTTCAAATTTTAATTAAATTATTCCCAACTATGTATGCTTCATGAAAAGTCAAGTTATTATTTCATTATGATTTTGATCTTCTTAAGCCCTAAATTATGATTTATGATTTGTGATATGATTTCTCTCAAATACTCATCATGGATTTATGAATATCAAGTATATACTTGTTTTACATATATGCATGTATTTCATGATTTATGGATTTATGATTTTTGGCCGATTCAGGGGCCCTTATTCATGGTTAATCATGTATTGCAAGTGAAATCCATCATGTATAATTTTATTTTGCCATGAACTTCATGAATGATTTTACTATTATGATATGAGCCCTCATGTGAATATTTTTGGGAGCAGTGTGTCTAGCACCGAGTAGATCTGGCTTTCAAAGAAAAATCCCATGGTCTCAGAACCACGTGTCACCATAGGTGTGTACATTATATATATATATATCCCTGTTATATCATTACGCATGCACGTCCCCTTGCCTGGCAAGTCGGGGATGGTCCTGACCACTTGGGCGAAATAGTTGGGAATCATGTAAGGCTCTATCATGAAGGTGTCGGCTAAGACGAATCCTCCCATTGTTCCTCATGATTTATGCATAGCTATATTATGTTAGTTTGGATCAAGTCATGTTTAATAAAGCTTTTCTCCTAAGATTATGATTATTACTGATATATGAATGTTTTGGAAACCTTGAGCCCTTACGTTTATATTATGATATTTACCCTACGATCATGTTTCCCTACTCTTATGAACTCTTACGTATTTTAACTGTCCATTTTTACTTACCTTACATACTCAGTACATTCTAAGTACTGATCGTATACTCTATGTTGTATCATTTCATGATACAGGTCCGAGGGATCAATCTCAGCTGCATCATTAGCCTCTGCCTCCCTCTCAGACCTGTCCAGCCGGTGTTGGTGAGTCCTCATACTTCGAGGACGTTCAGTCATCTATATCTTATTATGTTCTTTTAGTTTCAGATTTTGTCGAGCTAGTTGGGGGTGCTGTCCCCTCAGCTCATCAGTTATGTTAGAGGCTTTTCAGACATCATGTAAAAAGCAGTTTGTCGTTGTTGACTCAGTTTTATCTTTATATATATATATATATATATATATATATATGTAGATATATATATATACACGCAAACTTTCTCTTTATTATGTTGAGTTTATACAGTATGTTCATGCCATGGGTTGACTTGGAGCCTCTCGGGGTTTATTATCCCGTTTCTTGTTCCCAACCTATGTTCGATTCAATAAACTTGGTATAAGAGCATCAGGTTTTGAAGTGTCTTAGGGTGTCCAAAAGCCGCGTTGAGTAGAGTCTTTTTCATGGGTGTAAAGTTTTGCGCCCCAGCGCACGCGCAAGGTTACGCGGTCGTACAAATAATACAGTGGCCCTTTTTAAGAGCCGGATGTCGAACCCATATGGACTAGATGTTGAACCCATAGGGACTGGACTAATTCAGCGAATTATTAAGTTCAAGTGCTAATTTAACCTTCACAAGTGTTGATTGTAGAAATTTTGGAAAATTATAATTAAATCTAGGGGTGATCACAAAACAATCGAGAAACTATACAAGAAGCAACTAAAGTTAAGGCCTGATAATCATGCAATGCTACAATTCACAATGGTTCGAGTAAACCCCTTGATTATGGAATTTCGTACCTCTAATCATTTAGCCTAACTTAGCTTCACAACTACTTCTATGAGGTGTTGTGACAACTCTAAGTCGGTGTCTAGCTCATCCCGTTTTAGTAACCAATCAAGGAAAATTAGGTATAATTTCTATCCTAACCATTAATCTTATCGTAAAAATAAGAACTTGCTCCCTACATTCTTGTTTTCTAGCCTAGGGTTATGCTTTTGAGATTTTACCTAAGCATAACGAGTTTGTTTTCATGGTTATCAAGCATAAAAACAACAATAATAAAGAATGTAAGACAAAACAACAACTAAAAACTCAAACCAATGAAGAATTCATGCATTTACAATCATATCATGTGGCCTCAACCCTAGAGGAAGGGTTTTAGCCACTCATGTTCGTACAAATACTTTAAAACATGATTAAAGTAGAGTACTTACAAGAATAGATAAAAGAGAATGAAAATTAGTGAACCTTAGGTAGAGTTCTTCCTTTCTCCCTTCGCTACTTTCCGTTGTTCTCAAAATATTTCATGATAAAATGATTTTAGGAGCTAAGTGTTTAATTTATACTAAGTGAAAATTTACTAAAACTGGCCGGCCATGAACTCCCTCCGTGTCATGCTGCCCATCGCGGCAGGTTGACTTCGTGACACAGAGCAAACGCGTGGGGCTACTAGAATTTTCGAGCAGTGGCATGTCATGGCAGTGTTGTGCGCGTTGCCCAGCATGGCACGACAACTATCACACAGGCTAAAGGGCATGGAACGACGCGATCACGTTCTGCTGCTGCCTTGTCCATCGCACATGCGCATGCTTTGCGTGGAACGGGAGTGAACGCGACATAGGGCCAGCGTGATACGCTGCCTGGCGTGCCCTCCAACCGGCGTGGCACGTTGGCTGGCACAACAATGGCACTTCCATATTTTCTTCATCTCTCATTCTTTGCACTCAATCCATAACTCCCTTTATCTTCGTGCATCATCATATTAAGCTTATCCTTAGCATTTTCACCTACAAAACAGTGAGCTAATCACATTGGTTAGTTTATGCACAAAATTATACAAAATCACATGAGAGTAATTAATTTAATTGACAAACTTGACTAAAATAAGTTATAAAATAACACTTGGGCACATAATTATGCCCAAGATCACTACCCCACACATAAAGCCTTGTTCGTCCTCGAGCAACTCTATTCCATCTCATGCACATGAAGAACTTACACATCACTAATTGAAGCAAGACAATTCAAGCTAAGGCTACAACAATTGTTTTTAGATGGCAAGTTAAGAATATAGCATGGAAGATATAACCATTAAAATCAAATATAACTAAGTTAAGACTTCCTAGCCTCAAGAATCAACTCTCAAACTCAACAAACTCATGAAAATTAACCAACCAAGAAATCCAATATGAATTTTATCCTTCATCAAACATGTTCCCTCACATAAGAGTGTTACCCATTTTCACTCATATGTTTTTAAATTATATCTTGTATGGGTATATGAATAAGAAATACGCTCACTCTCAAAAAGAGTTCACATGCAACATGTAGTGACCTATAAGCTTGCCTTTAGAGTTTTACTCCACTAATTTAGGAATGTTTGAACGTAAGATCAAATAGGACTTAATGGGTTGTAATATAAGCTAAGGGACAAGTAGGTACTATTCTTTGAATGGGTAACTATCTTCTCTGCTTTTATTACATCACACTTTCATTACGAATATCGTTCCTCTTACTTCACCTTTATTCTTTTCAACTCTCATTTTTCCTTTTTTCTTCCCATTTCTTTAGGCACACTTAAGCTATTGGTAAGGAGTACTTAAGCAATTTTTTTCGCTCTTTTCTTCTTTTACTCCCTACTAACTCTTATTCATTTTTTAAACAAGTGCACCTCTAGTCTTTTCTTCAACTCCCACACTACTCTTTTCCTTCTTCTTCCAACTCCTCAGTCCTTAACTCTCTTGCATTTTTCACTTACGTGCTTAGGAGTTTTGGATCAAATTCAAGGCTCTTGAAAAGAAGAGATTAATCTCATTTTGTTGCTAGTAAAGAATAGGCTAAGGGCTCGATGGGGCTAACTAGGATTAGACATTCAAGGTAGGTAAAGCGAGGGATAAAAATTAGGCTCATTCAAAGAAATGCCTAAATCATCTCACATAATCGACATCCCTCATTTTGTTTTATATACACACCAGAAAAGTTCTAGACACTACACAATAGCATGGATTATTCAAAAACCTTACACACACGGCACATGCTCAATTCAAGACAAATTTAGCAGATTCTTAGCTGAGCTAATCACAAAAATTCAGAATTCAGCTTTAAGCACATAAAGTCTCATTCAAGAGCCTAGGTGTCTCAAACAGAGTTATACAACTGTTAAGCATGCTTCAAAATTAACAACACTTGCATCTCACGATCATGTATACCTAGAACATCAAGCCATCAATCAGCTAAGGGTTCAAAAACAAAAACCTATTGACTAATTTTCCCTCAAGACAGTGGTCATCCATCCATCATCGGGAAAAGTCCCTAATTATGACTAAAAATAGCTATGTCCAGACAAAAAAAAAATTTTATTCATCGATCAAAGTGCCCCCCTTCGAAAAAGAACCAAAAAGAAAAACTAAAGGATTGGTGAATTTTAATCAAACAATATCATACCAAGCACCAATTTCACCCGAAATAATTATGCACAAAATTTTGAAATTTCCCTCACCCAACACTTGAATCATGCTATGTCCCCAAAGCATTAAATAAGAATACTACAACGGTGAGAAATACTCCCTGTGGCCTCTAGGCCTAGCTAAAATCATGTTTTCTTCATTTTTGCACAGGTGGGTCATAACCCAAACTCATCCTTTTCCATGCTCCTTAGCTTCCTCTTCTAAGATTACTCAGACTTCCTCTCAATCTGTGCTTAAGTCACCACAACAACAACACAAAGTGAAAATAACCAAAATCAAAAGAAAAGAAAAATAAAATTGTACTTGTGGTGCACTTAGGTTACCTCCCAAAAAGCACCTGATTTTATGTTGCGGTACGACGTAGACTATCCTTTTCAAGATTTCCTCAAACAGGTGTTCCCTTTCGAAAACCACCTTCTCCTCTTTTTGATTTTAGAGGGAACAACCTCCACTTTGTCCCTCTCTTCTTCCATCATCTTCTTTAATTTTCGCCCTCCATCAAACTTGAGCTAAAACGTCATCATGTCCTACAACAGTGCACCCATGGAATCTTCCATCGTACACTTAGCATTTGACAACACACTGACCTTACAAAGGTCTTTGTAGTGTGTGGGTGGGTTGATCTCTTGGTAAACTCTGAAGATCTCTTCTTCATCATCGACCCTCATTTTAAGAGTACCTTCTCTCACATGTATGATGGCTCGTCTATTTTCAAAGAATGACCGTCCCAAGATCAGGGGTACCTTGTCATCAACTTTAAAGTCAAGTATGATGAAATCAGCAGGTATAATGAACTTACCTACTTTGATGAGAAGGTCCTCAATTATTCCATCTGGTGCCACTGTGGACTTGTCTGCCAGCTACAGCATTACTCATGCTGGCCTCGACTGACCCAACCCCAGGGTGTTAAGCAAATATAGAGGCATTAGATTTACTGCTACCCCTAAGTCACAAAGAGCCCTCATCACTTCATCTTTACCAATTTATATGGGGAGGGTAAAACTCCCTGGGTCCTTGAGCTTTTTCGGCATTTTTCTCATCACCCTGTAACTGCACTCCTTTGTCACTGCTACCGTTTGGACATCCACCAACCTAACTTT
Source organism: Datura wrightii (assembly GCA_035772735.1). Lineage (NCBI taxonomy): Eukaryota > Viridiplantae > Streptophyta > Magnoliopsida > Solanales > Solanaceae > Datura > Datura wrightii. Next base: position 38,560,877 of record JASDFA010000027.1, read on the forward strand.
TTTGGCCACCACATCTTTCAAATACTTAGCGTACTTAGTAATTCCCTACAAAACATCAAGTAAGGGCAAGTTATGTGAAGTTCTTTGAAAATATCAAAGAACTTTTTAAAGAACTCTTCCTCCTTGCTCTTCTTGAGCCTTTGCGGGAATGGTGGTGGTGGTCTCTGTGATGGCTGCAATGATGATTGTGCATTGTGTTCCCCCTCTGTTGGTTGTTGGACCCTGTCTAACCAACTCTGGCTGCACCTTATTTCTCTTGTCCTTTGGTGGTGCATCAGCCAATTGATTGCCACTCCTCAGACTGATGGCATTGACCTATCGGGGTTTTGTATCTGTGTCATTGGGTAACCCTCCCTGAGGTCTGGTGTGCTGAGTAGCTGCTAATTGACCCATCTGCTTCTCTAGATTGCGGGTGGACAATTACTGATTTTTCAAATCTGAAGCCATCCGTGCCTGATTCTCTGCCAATTGGGTTCGAGTAGCCATAATTTTCTGCAACATCTCCTCAATGTTGCTGCTACTCATCTGGCCACTGTTGTTTTATTGTTGATACTGCTGCTGCTGAGGCTGATGGTAGCTCTGACTCTGATTGCCACCCCAATAAAATTTGGGTGACTCTGCCAATTCTTATTGTAGGTGTTCCCAAAATTTGATTATTTCTCTGAACATTCCCTACAAAATTGACTGATTCAGGATTGGCCCCGCAAGATTCTGCATTGTGCCCATTATTACCATAAATTTCACACCAACTTGGAGCCTGCTGAATTGCATTCACCTATCCTTGTGGTTGGTTCATACTCAGTTTGTTGAACTGAGTCATCATCCAATGCTGAAATAATGCTAGTTGTACTACTAAAGCATTGACACTGTCCACTTCTATTAGCCTGTTGTTCTCTTTCCTGCCCCTCTTGATGATTCGCTATGCCACTCTGGATTTCCTTGAGCAATTCTGTTTAGTAGAGTGTACAGCTCATCATATGTCTTCTCCAGTGCTTGCCCACTCAATGCAGAGTCTAATAGGATTTTTGTATGTGGGTCTAGACTCTCCACAAAGGTGTGGGCTAATACCTCATTGGACTGCTAATGATGGGGGCATTCTCTGAACAATGACTTGAATCTGTCCCAAGCCAAATATAGTTTCTCCTCCGGCCTCTGCTTGAAGCTTAATATTTTACTCCTGAGCTTGGTAGTCTTGCCTGAAGGGAAGAATCTGATGAGGAACTTCCTTGCTAGGTCATTCCAAGAAGTAATGGAATTTGATGGCTCAACCTTCAACCACCTCTTTGCCTCTCCCAACAATGAAAATGGGAACAGTGTGAGTCATACATAATCAGTTGACACTCCGGTGGGGACAAATGTGTCGCTGATCTAAGGGAAATTCTGTAAGTGCTGTTGTGGTTCCTTATGAGTCATTCTAGTGAACTAGCCACTAAAATGTAACAGCTTCACCATGTTCTGCTTAAGCTCAAAGCTCCCTCCGGGCTCCGGTTTGTGGATACTGGAGGTAACATTCGTCGCTAGTGGGATTGCCACTTCGCGAACTGGTTGGGCTGCCATCTGGTTAGGTAACAACTTTGCTTTTTCAACTAGTGGAGGTTGTTGTAACTGCTCTTGTAAACTTCTCAACTCCCTCTCTAGAGCTACCCTCTTGAGCAAATGTAGTTGCCGTTCTGGTTACAACAAAGATTCCACCAGCTCTCTATTCCTTGCCAGTTCTGCAAGGACAACCTATTACCTGCAACATAGCAGACTAAGACCATGTTTTTCAACACTTAAGGAAATTAAAAATCACACAAAAACTACAAGTTCACTAAATTGCGCCAATCCCCAGCAACGGCGCCAAAAACTTGTTGCGCCCCAGCACATGCACAAGCGTACGCGGTCGTACAAGTAATACAATGGCCCCTTTTTATGAGCCGGATATATCGAACCCACAGGAACTGGACTAATTCAGCGAATTATCAAGTTCTAATACTAATTTAACCTTCACAAGTGTTGATTGTAGAAATTTCAGAAAATTCTAATTAAATTTATGGGTGATCACAAAACAATCAAGAAACAATACAAGAAGCAACTAGAGTTAAGGCCTGATAATCATCCAATGCTACAATTCACAATGGTTCGAGTAGACCCCTTGATTATGCAATTTCGTACCTCTAATCATTTAACTTGACTTAGCTTCACAACTACTTCTACAAGTGGTGATGTGAAAACTCTAAGTCGGTGTCTAGCTCATCCCATTTTAGTAACCAAGCAAGGAAAATTAGGTATAATTTCTATTCTAACCGCTAATCTTATCGTAAAATTAAGAACTTGGTCCCTACATTCCTGTGTTCTAGCCTAGGGTTACTCTTTCGATCTTTTACCTAAGCTTAACGAGTTTGTTTTCATGGTGATCAAGCATAAAAACAATAATAATAAAGAATGTAAGAAAAATCAATAACTAAAAACTCAAACCAATGAAGAATTCATGCATTTACAATCATATCATGTGTCCTCAACCCTAGAGGAAGGGTTTTAGCCACTCATGTTCATACAAATACTTAAAAATATGATTAAAGTAGAGTACTTACAAGAATATATAAAAGAGAATGAAAATTAGTGAACCCTAGGTAGAGTTCTTCCTTTCTCCCTTCGCTCCTTTCCATTGTTCTCAAAATATTTCGTGATAAAATGATTTAGGAGCTAAGTGTTTAATTTATACTAAGTGAAAATTTACAAAAATTGTCCGTCTATGAACTCCCTCCATGTCATGCTTCCCATCGCGGTAGGTTGCCTCCGTGAAACGGAAAAACGTGTGGGGCTACTGAAATTGTCGGGCAGTGGCATGTCATAGCAGTGTCGTGCGCGTTGCCCAGCATGGCATGGAAGCTATCGCGCATGCTAAAGTGCGTGACATGGCGCCATCGTGTGTTGTTTCTTCCTTGACCCTCGCATGCGCGCATGCCCTTGAGTGGAACGACAGTGAATGCGACACAGGGCCAGCGTGACACGCTGCCTGGCGCGCCCTCCTACTGGCGTGGCACGTTGGCTGGCACAACCATGGCACTTCCATATTTTCTTCATGTCTCTTTCTTTGCACTCAATCCCGAACTCCCTTTATCTTCGTGCATTATCATATTAAGCTCATCCTTAGCATTTTTACCTACAAAACAACGAGCTAATCACATTGGTTAATTTATGCACAAAATTATACAAAATCACATGAGAGTATAATTAATTTAATTGACAAACTTTACTAAACTAAATCACAAAATAGCACTTGACACATAATTATTCCCAAGATCACTACCCCACACATAAAGCCTTGTTCGTCCTCGAACAACTCTGTTCCATCTCATGCACATGAAGAACATACACATCACGAATTGAAGCAAGATAATTTAAGCTAAGGCTACAACTATTGTTTTTAGATGGAAAGTAAAAATATATCATGCAAGATATAACCATTAAAATCAAATATAACTAAGTTAAGACTTCCTAGCCTCAAGAATCTGACTCTCAAACTAAACAAACTCGTGCAAATTCACCAACCAAGAAATCTGACATGAATTTATCCTTCATCAATCATTTGCCCTCACACAAGAGAGTTATCCATTTTTGCTCATATGTTTTCAAATTATAACTTGTATGGGTATATGAATAAGAAATATGCTCACTCTCAAAAAGAGTTCACATGCAACATGTATTGACGCATAAGCTTGCCTTTAGTGTTTTACTCCACTAATTTAGAAATGTTTGAATGTAAGATCAAATAGGACTTAATGGGTTGTAATATAAGCTAAGGGACAGATAGGTACTATTCTTGGAATGGGTAACTATCTTCCCTAAGCTCGTTTATTACATCACCCTTTCATTACGAATATCATTCCTCTTACTTCACCTTTATTTTTTTCAACTCTCAGTTTTCCTTTTTGCTTCCCCATTTCTTCAGGCACACTTAAGCTATTGGTAAGGAGTAATTAAGCAATTTTTTTTCGCTCTTTTCTTATTTTACTCCCTTCTAACTCTTATTCATTTTTTAAATCAGTGCACCTCTAGTCTTTTCTTCAACTCCCGCACTACTCTTTTCCTTCTTCTTCCAACTCCTCACTCCTTAACTCTCTTGCATTTTTCACTTAAGTTCTTAGGAGTTTTGGATCCAATTCAAGGCTATTGAAAAGAAGGGATTAAGCTCATTTTGTTGCTAGCAAAGAATAGGCTAAGGACTCAATGGGGCTAACTAGGATTAGACATTCAAGGTAGGTAAAGCGAGGGATAAAAATTAGGCTCATTCAAAGAAATGCCTAAATCATCTCCAACAATCGACATCACTCATTTCATTTTGTATACACACCAGGCAAGTTCTATATACTACACAATAGCATGGATTATTCAACAACCTTACACACACGGAACATGCTCAATTCAAGACAAATTTAGCAGACTCTTAACTAAGCTAATCCTAAAAATTTAGAATTCAGTTTTAAGCACATAGAGTCTCATTCAAGCGCCTAGGTGTCTCAAACAGAGTTATACAACTGATAAGCATGCTTCAAAATTAACAACAATTGCATCTCACAATCATGTATAACACATAACAAGAACATCAAGACATCAATTAGCTAAGGGTTCAAAAAAAAACTTATTGACTAATTTTTCCTCAAGAAGATCATCATCCATCCATTTCCCACTATGTCCAGACAAAGAAAAATTTTATTCATCGATTCAAAGTGCCCCCTTCAAAAAAGAACGGAAAATAAAAACTAAAAGGATTGGTGAATTATGCTCAACATAAACTTTTTAATCAAACAATATCATAACAAGAACCAATTTCACCCGAATTCATTAAGCACAAAATTTTGGAATTTACCTCACCCCACACTTGAATCATGCTATCTCCCCAAAACATCAAATAACAATACTACAAGGGTGAGAAATACTCCCTGCGACCTCTAGGCCTACCTAACAACATGTTTTTCTTCATTTTTGCACAGGTGGGTCACGACCCCACATTCATCCTTTTCCATGCTCCTTAGCTTCCTCTTCTAAGGGTACTCGGACTTCCCCTCGATCTATGCTTAAGTCACCACAACAACAACACAAGGTGAAAATTAACCAAAATCAAAACAAAAGAAAAATAAAATTGTACCTATGGTACCCTTGGGTTGCCTCCCAAGCATCACCTGATTTTACGTCGCGGCACGACGTGAACTATCCTTTTTAGGATTTCCTCAAACAAGTGTTCCCTTTCAGAAACCACCTTCTCCTCTTTTTTATTTTAGAGGGAACAACCTCCGCTCTATCCCTTTCTTCTTCGTTTATCTTCTTTAATTTTCGTCCTCCATCAAATTCGGGCTGAAATGTCATCATGTACTGCAACAGTGGACCCATGGAATATGCCACCCCACACTTAGCATCTGACAACACACTGACCTTACAAAGGTCTTTGTAGTTTGTGGGTGGGTTGATCTCTTGGTAAACTCTAAAGAGCTCTTCTTCATCATCGACCCTCATTTTAAGGGTACCTGCTCTCACCTTTATGATGGCTCCTTCAGTCTCCAAGAATGGTTGTCCCAAGATCAGGGGTACCTTGTCATCAACTTTAAATTCAAGTATGATGAAATCAGCGGGTATAATAAATTTACCCACATTGATGAGAAGGTCCTCAATTATTCCCTCTGGTGCCACTATGACTTGTCTGCCAGCTGCAGCATTACTCGTGTTGGCCTCGGCTGACCCAACCCCATGGTGTTAAACAAAGATAGAGGAATTAGATTTATTGTTACCCTTAAGTCACAAAGATCCTTTATAACTTCAGCTTTACCAATTTGTTGTTATACCCCGAGAACCCAAGGATCAGACCCGGGAGTCAAACAGGAAAAATATGGAAAATATTGCAATAGTGCAGAACGAGTCGTCAGGTTGCTTGCGGAAAGGATGGACTGGGCTGAGGAGTTGAGGTCCCCTCGGGCATGGGAACGACTCATGGTCAGCCACCACGAGTCGTCAGGTCCACCGTAGGGTAAGGTTGAGGATTTAATTAAGGATCAGGCAGTGTACTTGACGGAAGCTGGTAATGAGTTGTTGCGCTGTTAAGAGCTCAGGTTAAAAATTCTAGTATACTTGACAAAATGACCCAACGACTCGTTGTCCCTGGTAAAGAGTCGTCAGGTCGCCCATTGGGGTCTCCCCACAATTTTCTCCTGTGAATTAATAAGGGCCTTCTCATAATTTTACACACTGCTAAGACCTATACTACATCGTTTTAAGGTCGGGATAGGGTCTTTTAAGGGGAAACCATTCATGATAAACCTTATTTGATGCATGTAAGAGTAGAGAAGTAAGAGGAAAGGGATTCAAGTGTTCTTCTTCAATTCTTCAAGTTTCCATCTAGGGCTTTTCAAAGGAGTTAAGAATCGAGAAGTTCCGGTATGTGGGGCTTTGAATGGGTAGTTTAGTCCCTACCCATGCCCAATTTCTCCCTCATTCTATGTTTAAAGTTACCAAGACTTGATGGGTCATAACCCAAATGCATGTTTCCTCAAAAATCAGTATGAGCTTGTTACAGCATGTCTAAACTTACGGGTTTCAAATTATTGGGTTGTTTTCACTTGTTTCATTCAATATTTGATGATTTAATCTCTCAAAGCACATGTGCCCAAATCATGAGGTTTTTAGTGAAATTCATGTTTATGGTGATTTCTCAAGCATGATATGAACTTTTGAATTTTAAGCATGTTTTCAATTACTCATGTTATCATGATCATGTTTCCCATAAACTTAGGCATTTCAAGTATGATTAAAATTATGGGCAATGCCCACATGTCCCTTATGATTCATGAACTATGATTTTGGCTGATCCACGGGCCCGATTCCATGGCTAGTACTATGAATTTTCAAGCATGTTATGATTATCATGATTTAACTAGCCATGCATGTCACGTATGAATTTATATGAGCACATTACATGTTTTTGAAGTAGTACTTAACACCAAGTAGGTTCGAGGCCCAGGTTCCGCCCCGAACCTCAAAACTATATGCCACCGTAGGTTATGTTGGGACCTCCTCAGTGACTTTCCCTTGTTGCCCTACGGGGCCTTCATGAGTGATATCACACCTTTCCTGATTCATACCCTTGGCAAGCTTTGAAACGGCCTCCCGACTAGGCTTACAGGTCGGGCTCCATGTGTGCTCATATGGGGTATGTCAATTATAAAAATCTCCTACTGTTTCTCATGTTTTAATGCATGTATGATTATGTTCTTTTGGCTCAAGTCGTGTTTATGAAATGTTTGCCCTCATGTTATGACTACGACAGGTTTATGAATATTTTGGAAATCTTGAGCCTTACGATATATTTATGATTTCAGTCTTTATGATCATGATGTCCCTACTCCTATAACTTTTATGTTTTCAAGTATTGTTTTACATACCTCGCATACTCAGTACATTCCAAGTACTGACCCACATATTTTCTATGTTGTATCATTTTATGATACAGGCTCCGGTTCACAGGTTCAACATCGCTTCTAGCTTACTCTAAGATCTGCTCTCATTTCTCAGTGGTGAGTCCTCATGGTTCGAGGGATTCATGTTCGGATCTTTTTTGTATTTTAGTTTTCAGTATGTTGGGGTTAGTTGGGGTCTTGTCCCTTCAACCCGTCAATTATGATTAGAGGCTTTCAGACCTACTTGTAGTAATCAGCTGTTTATGCTTGGATCATGTTTTGTTGTTTCTTATATTTCATGTCATGGTTTCATTTAGTTCATGATTATTAAGCTAAGTCTTCCTCCTTATGTGAATGGTTTAGTAATATGCTTATGCCATGGGTTGACTTGGGGTCCCTCGGGGCTCCTCATCCCGTGTCTACGATTCGGGTGTACTCTCGGGTCGTAACATTTGTATGGGGAGGGTAAAACTCCTTGGGTCCTTGAGATTTTTCGGCATTTTGCTCATCACCCTATAACTGTACTCCTCAATCAGTGCTACTGTTTGGACATCCACCAACCTAACTTTGTTGGCCACCATATCTTTCAAGTACTTAGCGTACTTTGGCGTTCCCTGCAAAACATCTAGTAAGGGTAAGTTGATGTGAAGTTCTTTGAAAATATCAAAGAACTTTTTAAAGCACTGAGAAGTACTAACTCCGGAAGTCTGACTAGCGGGGGGACTGAGTCTGAATATCGGAGCCTGTATCATAAAAGGATACAGCATAGAGTATGCAGTTAGTACTTGAAATGTACTGGGTATGCAAGGTAAGTAAAACGGACAATTAAAATACATAGAGTTCGTAAGAGTAGGACAACATGGTCATAATGCAAATCTCATAATGTAAGCATAAGGGATCAAGGTTTTCAAAACATTCTTAAATCAATCATAGTCATAATCATAAGAGAAAAACTTTATTAAACATGACTTGAGCCAAAGTACATAATCATAACCATGCATAAATCAGGAACAGTAAGAGATTCTTATAACCGACATACCCCATATAAGCACACATGGAGCCCGACCTGTAAACCCCTAGTCGGGGGGTATTCGTACCTTTCCAAGGGTAGAACCATGAAAGAGGCATGATATCACTCTTGAAAGGCCCATTCGGGCAAAAAGGGACAGTCGCATAGGAGGTCCTATCATGGCTACATTGGCGCGTAGTTCTGAGACTCAGGGTATGCTTGGACCCTGAGTCTACTCGGTGTTAAATACTACTTCTAAAACATATATAGTGCTCATGTGATAATAGGGAAAACATACATGAGATTCATGGGCTAGTTATATTATTTTAATCATAACCATGCTTGAATACGTGAAATAGCCATGAAATATGGCCTGTGAGTCGGCCATAATCATAAATCCATAAATCATGAAATTCATTTTAAAACATGTTTATACATCATATTTCATAAATCCATGATAAATACTTGAGAGAGATCATATCATTAAGCATAAATCGTAATCGGGCTAATTTAAATCAACATCATAATGAAATCATAACTTGACTTTTCATAAAAACATACATAATTGGGCATAATTGGGCATAATTGGATTTAAACTCAAATATATAAATTTATATTCAAAATATTCATGAAATATTTCCTTATATCATGAAACATAATTTAATACATGAAGGAGATTGACCCATCGATAGATCATATACAATTTCACAAGAATTGGCATAAACCTCATGGATCATGAAACTTGAATTATAGAATTGATATCCTTGGAATTTGAGGAGAGTTTAGGGCATGAGAGTGAAAGGAACTCTCATTCATAGCCTCACATACCTGAGTAAATTAATTTTACTCCCTTCCTTGAACACTCAAAGGAAATTGAAGAAGAATTGATGAATTCTAGCCTTGATTACCCCTAAGAACCTTCTAATCTTGCATGCATGGAATGGTAAGGCTTAGAATAAGTTTAACTGTCTTAAAACCCTTCTAACTGAGCTTAAAACGACATAGTTTAGGCCTTAGGAACTTAAGAATTACAAAAAAGCCCTTAATAAATTCACAGGGAAAAAATACTTCCTGTCCCAGCAAGGGACTGGACGGATCGTTGCCAGTGACCACGCCTCGTGGTCACCAGTCGTCACCTTCACTGCCAATTCTTCCTCTGGGAGTTACCAAGATGGACACCACGACTCGTGGTGTACCCAATAACTCGTGGAGACCAATCATTGCCAAAACTATCGAAGTTCTCCAATCTTCAACCAACTATTGACCATGGGCCACTCAACGAATCGTGGTGTTGACCACGACTCATGGTGACTTGTCGTTAGGTGCACTGTCAAAATTTCCTTCATCCTTCAACCTCCTTTGACCACGGGTGACCTAACGGATTGTGGGGCTGACCATGACTCGTGGTCACCCCAAACTAAAATTTTCAACCAAGTCCAGCCTCTCCCCACGAGTCTCTTAACGACTCGTGGGTTTCCCGACGGGTCACTAGAAGACTTGTCCTATGACCTGGTGCAGAAAAAATTCTGTTTTCTCCCTTTCAACTCCCGGGCTTGATCTTAGGGTTTTTGTGGTATTACAATGTCTCCCCCTTGGGAACATTCGTCCTCGAATGTTGAAAACCATACGAAAAAATAGAGAAATGCAATCATCGTACTTAAATACTGAACATTTGTGCTGAAAACTGACAGAGTGACTGATTCTGATTTGAACTACATGACTGAACTGAATACCCAAATCACACATACATTCATTAACATGAAAGAAACTGGGGCACATGAGCTGAACACGAAACTAAATAAAGTAGTAAGGAGGAAACTAATACCTCAAGCTGAAATTGAGCCAGAAGGGAATAAATGTGTGTATTTACCCATGATATCAGCTTTGGCTTCCTACATAGCTCCCTCAACATGCTGATTCCTTCATAAAACCTTGACTAAAGTGACTTCTTTATTTCTTAGCTTACGAACCTGATGATTCGATATCTCCATCGGAACCTCCTCAAAACGCACCACACCTATGATGAAGATGATACTAGATGTTTAGGAAATGTTCCCTTATTTCATGTTCTTTGTCATGCGATGAAAAAACTCTCCATGCTTCTAATTCATGCGATTCGCGATTGCAGAATTATTGCTCCTAAAAGAATGAATAGAAGAAAGAATGGAAATGAGGAAGGCCACAGAGGTGGCAATGACCATGTGCATTAGCAAGTCCCACCTGTTCAGGAGCCCCAGGCACCAGAGTCAGTTGCCCACACTAAGTTTCGAGCGGCTATTCAGATGTTGGCGCAGGCCTTAACCACTCAAGTCAACCAGCAGGCTATTGCACAGGTCCCACAGAATGGAAATGCAATAGTAGCTCGGATTAGAGACTTCTTGAGGATGAACCCTCCTGAATTCACGGGATCAAAGGTGGATGAGGATCTACACGAGTTCATTGAAGGGATCTTGAAGGTCACTCAGGTTATGGGGGTGAAAAATAGGGAATGTGTTGACTTGGCCTCTTATCAGGTAAAAGAGGTCACTCATATTTGGTACAAGCAATGGAAGGATAGCAAGGCAGTGGGACCGGGCCCTATCAGCTGGGATGAGTTCCACATGGCTTTTCTCGACAGATCCTTCCCTCAGGAGATGAGGGAGTTGAAAGCAACGGAGTTTGTGAACCTCAAGTAGGGAAAGATGATAGTGTTGGAGTATTCTCTTGAGTTCACTCATTTGTCAAAGTACGCCCCAGAGTTAGTGATGGATCAGAGGGCGTGGGTGAGTCGATTTGTTCATGGTGTGGCCGGCTATTTAGACAAGGATTGCAGGACTGCCATGCTTCACCAGGATAGGGACTTTCCTCGCATAGTGTTGTACACCCAGCAGATAGAGTAGGCTCATGCGAGGGAGAGGGATGCAAAGAGGGCTCGAACGGATAGCCATGGGTTTTCACATCAAAGGTCCGGCGGTGGTTACCGTCCACAGTTTCAGCAGAGATCATAGTCCCAACACCATCATCAGCTAGTGTTCCATCTAGACCCAAGGGTGATCAGAGGAGCAGTGTTTCAAGGTCGAGGGATCAGAGGGGCACCCAGTTAGAGTATACCTCTCCAGCCTGTGGGAAGTACGACAAGATTCATACTAGGGAGTGCCTGCTCGATTTAGATATTTGCTATGGATGTGGTAGATCTGGGCGCATGCGCCAAGCGTGCCCATATGCTAGACAGGGTGATGATAAGGGTTGTACACAGACCACCAGGTTATCAGCAACTCCAGCCCGTTCTACTTCGCAGGGACTAGTGTAGGTGGCGGACGGCGCCAGAATCAATTCTATGCCCTTGCCTTGCGCCAGGAGCAGGAGACTTCGCCAGACGTGGTCACTGGTATGTTACGTGTCTTTCATATTAATGTTTATGACTTGCTAGATTCGTGAGCTACCTTGTCTTTCGTGACTCCTTACATTTCTAGTAGCCTTGGAGTTAGTCTTGAGACCTTGTCAGAACTATTTTTAGTTTCGACCCCTGTTGGTGATTCGGTCATAGCTAGACGAGTATATAGAGAATTCCCAGTCACTGTGTTGCATAAGGTTACCTCCACAGACCTTGTAGAGTTAGCCATGATTGACTTTAACATTATTCTTGGCATGGACTGGTTGTTTGCATGTTATGCTTCGATTAATTCTAGGACTCGTATGGTGGCATTTCATTTTCCGGGTGAGTCGGTGTTGGAGTGGAGGGGTAGTTCGGCGGTACCAGCAGGTAGATTTATTTCCTATCTTAAGGCCAGAAAGATGATTTCTAAGGGCTACATGTATCATCTAGTTTGGGTTAAGGATGTTGAGTCTGAGACCCCGACTATTCAATCAGTTTCGGTGGTGTGTGAGTATCCGAATGTCTTTCCCGATGAGTTTCTAGGTGTTCCTCCCGAGAGGAAAATCGACTTCGGCCTTGATCTCTTACCCGATATGCAGCCTATCTCTATCCCTCCCTACAGGATGGCTCCAGCCGAGTTAAAGGAATTGACGGATCAGGTAAAGGATCTGTTGGCTAAGGGCTTCATTAGACTGAGCCAGTCTCTATGGGGTTCACCAGTTCTATTTATTCGAAAGAAAGATGGTTCCCTTCGTATGTGTATTGACAATCGGCAGTTGAAAAAGGTTACCGTCAAGAACAGGTACCCCTTACCCAAGATCGATGATTTGTTTGACCAGCTTCAGGGTGCCAAGTACTTCTCCAAGATTGATCTCAGGTCCGGGTATCACTAGCTTAGGGTTCGGGAGAGTGACATCCTAAAGACCGCTTTCAGGACTCGATATGGTCACTACGAATTTGTTGTTATGTCTTTTGGACTAAACAATGCCCCTGCAGCTTTTATGGATCTAATGAACAAGGTGTTCAAGGCATATTTGGACATGTTCGTGATTGTGTTCATTGATGACATCATGATATACTCACAGAGCGAGGAGGAGCATGCCGCTAACCTGAGAGTAGTGCTTTAGACCCTCAAGGATCGTCAGCTATATGCAAAGTTCAATAAGTTTAAATTTTGGTTAGGCTCGGTGGCATTTCTAGGTCATGTGGTATCAAACGAAGGCATAAGGGTAGATTCCAAAAAGATTGAGGTGGTGAAGAATTGGCCCAGACCAGTAAATCCTTCAGAAATTCGGAGTTTCTTGGGCTTAGCAGGCTACTATCGAAGATTCGTTGAGGGCTTTTCATCGATTGCAGCCCTATTGACCAGGTTGACTTAGAAAAAGGTGAAGTTCCAATGGTCGGATGCTTGTGAGAAAAGCTTTCAAGAGTTGAAGACCCGACTCACTTCAGCACCAGTGTTGACTTTACCCGAGGGTATTGATAGCTTTTTTGTATATTGTGATGCTTCAAGAGTCGGACTGGGATGTGTGTTGGTGTAGCGTGGGAAGGTAATAGCATATGCCTCGAGACAGCTGAAAGTTCATGAAAAGAATTACCCGACCCATGATCTTGAGATGGCCATGGTGGTGTTTGCATTGAAGATATGGAGACATTACTTGTATGGGGTCCACGTTGACGTATTTACGAATCACAAGATCTTGCAACATGTGTTCACACAGAAAGATCTAAATCTTCGGCAAAGGAGGTGGTTGGAGTTACTAAAGGACTACGACATGAGTGTCCTCTACCATCCGGGCAAGGCTAATGTGGTTGCAGATGCTCTTAGTATGCTCTCTATGGAGAGTGTGTCCCACATGGACAAGAGAAAGAAGCAGTTGGTGAGAGATGTCCATCGACTTGCAAGGTTGGGGGTTAGATTGATCGACTCGATTGATGGCGGCGTTATTTTGCAGAATGGGTTAGAATCGTCCTTAGTGGTCGATGTCAAATCTAAGCAAGATGAGGATCTGACTTTGAGGAAGCTGAAGGAAGTAGTGCAGAGTCAAAAGGTGGAGGGTTTCTCCCAAAGGAGAGATGGTGTTCTACGATATCAGGGTCGACTATGTGTCCCGGGCTTTGATAATTTAAGGGTTCAGATATTGCACGAGGCACATGATACTAGGTATTCCATCCATCCGAGATCTATGAAGATGTATCAGGATTTGCGGGAAATGTATTGGTGGGATGGTATGAAGGGGGATATTGCAGAGTTCATAGCAAAATGTCCAAACTGTCAGCAAGTGAAGGTCGAGCATCAAAGGTCGAGAGGTGTACTTCAGGATATCAGCATCCCCGCTTGGAAGTGGGAAGAAATTAACATGTATTTCATTACAGGTCTACCCCGTACTCGCCGACAATACGACTCCATTTGGGTGGTGGTCGACAGGTTAACCAAGGCTGCACACTTTCTACCGATCAAGACCACGGATTCAGCGGATGATTATGCCAAGCTGTATATTGGGAAGTTGGTTAGACTTCATGGAGTGCCCTTGTCTATTATTTTAGACCGAGGTACTCAGTTTACCTCCCAATTTTGGCGGTCTTTCCAAAAGGGGCTTGGGACTCAAGTTAAGCTCAGCACCGCATTCTAACCGCAAACGGATGGCTAGGCGGAATGGACAATCCAGACTCTTGAGGACTTTTGAATGCATGTGTCATGGATTTTAAAGGTAGTTGGGATGATCATTTTCCCTTAATCGAGTTTTCTTATAATAACAACTACCACTCAAGTATCCAAATGGCACCATTCGAGGCTCTTTACAAGCGAAGGTGTAGATCTTCCATCAGATGGTTTAAGGTTGGTGAGGCAGCTATGATAGGGCCAGATTCAGTTCACGTGGCGATGGTAAAGGTTCAGTTGATAAAGGACCGGCTAAAAATCACTTAGAGTAATCAGAAATCATATGCCGATGTGAGGAGAAGAGATTTGGAGTTTTAGATGGACGATTGGGTATTTCTAAAGGTATCTCCCATGAAGGGAGTCATGTGGTTTGGGAAGAAGAGGAAACTCAGTCCCTGATATGTGGGTCCTTACCAGGTTATAAGGAGAGTTGGTAAGGTGGCGTATGAATTGGACTTGCCTTCAGAGTTAGCTTCAGTTCATCCCGTATTTCATGTATCGCTCTTGAAAAAGTGCTTGGGTGGTCCAGCTTTCGTAATCCCGATAGATAGCGTTGGTGTAAAGGATAGTCTCAACTATGAAGAAATTCCAGTAAAAATCCTAGATCGTCAAGTCCGTAAGCTAAGGAACAAAGAAGTAGCTTCAGTTAAAGTATTGTGGAGAAATCAGCATGTTGAGGGAGCTACATGGGAAGCCGAAGCGGATATGATGGATAAATATCCACAATTATTCTCTACCGGCTCAGTTTCGACTTGAGGTACCAGTTTTTTCCCTATGACTCTATCTAGTTTTCATGTTCAGTTCATGTGTACAAGTTTCTTTTATGTGTATGAATGTGTATGTGAATTATGAGATCAGTTCAGTTATGTGGTTTTATTCGGAGGTTGTCATTCCGTGAAAAATTTGATTAAAATTATCAGTATATGGCTATGGTAAATTGAATGTTTCTGTTTGCTGCTTGTTTCCTATATTCGAGGATGAATGTTTCCAAAGGGTAGATATTGTAATACCCCATAAAGGCCTAAGAATAGACCCGGGATTTGGATTTTAAAGGTGCAGGAAACTGGCAAAACATCACAGGACAGGCGACTCAACGACTCGTGGTTGGATACCACGAGTCGTCGTAAGTTGTCGTGGTATGGGGGTTAAGGGAGGTAGTGGTGACAACGAACAAAGTAACGACTCATTGCTTGAAAAAATGAGTCATCATTTGTACCCGTTGGAGGAGGCAACGAGTTGTGGTGAGACTCGTTGTTAGGGAGTTTCGATTTTTCAAAGGGGGCAACCAACAACCGACACAACAATCCATTATAGGTAAGGACGACCCGTCCTGTCCATTCGTGGTTTGAATCTGGTAATAGGACCTGGGCAGTGCATGTGATGGGCCATACCACGAGTCGTGGTAGCTACCAACGACTCATTGGTACGTCCGTTGGTCCGTCCAGACCAGTTTTTTAGGGAAATTTTATTAAGGGCATATTCGACTTTTCCATGCTTTGAGACCCTGAACTATGTCGTTTTATGTATCATTCTGAGTTTGTTAAGATGGGTTAAGTCCCTAATGCATTCCTATTCCCATTCAAGAGCTTTAGAGAGGTTTTAGGGAGATTCAAGGCCTTCTTCTCCAAGTTTCCATCAATTTCTTTGCGGGTATTCAAAAAACTTCGAAATCAGTCCATTTCCAGGTATGTAGGGTTTAGAATGGGTGAATCATTTCACACCCATGCCCAAATTTCGAATTTAGTCATGAATCCTCCTATTCAATTCCATGGGGTTTTAACCAAATGCATGAAAATGTGACTTCTCTTTATGGGTATGATTTAATTGAGTTTTAATTCTTGAATTATGAATGATGGGCAGGTTTTATATTATTTTCTTTAAAATCATGTTTCAAGCTTTTCAAATCTAAAGTGCCCATTGATGAAGGTTCATGAAAGTTATGATTTATGATGAATATTCAATATTTTGAGCTTATTGATGATGGGCAATCATGATTTCAAGTTTCCAGGTTTATGAGTATATTTTTGAAAGAATTGAGTATGTTAAAGTATTGGGCAATGCCCACATGTTGAAAATGATTTACGGTTTATGAAACCAATTACATGATTTATCGATTTATGATGTCGGCCGATAAAAAAGGGCCTTGATTCTTGGCTAAGCATGTTTTAAAGGGGATAAATGATGATAAATATTATCTTTAGCTAATAAATCTTAATGCATGATGTTATTGATTTACGTATGAGCCAATATGCATGTTTTGGGAGCCGTGTCTAGCACCGAACAGCCCGGCGTTGAAAGGACTATGTCGGTGTCTCATAACCACGTGCCACCATGGGTATCTAATGATATATTATATTGATAATGATCCCCTCAAACGTGATATCACGCCTAATCCACGACCCTCGCCTGGCAAGCCAGGGTCGGCTCTGCCTACTTGAGCGAGATAGTTAGGGCATCATGAAAAGCTCTACCATGATGGTGTTGGTTATGACAAGTCCTCCCATTGTTACGCATGTCTTATGAATTTTCATGTTTATGTTATTGGATCAAGTTATGTTTTGATAAAGCTTACTTACGATTATGATTATGAATGTTTTATGAATTATTTGAAATCCTTGAGCCTTATGTTTTCTTACGAAGTTTACGATAAAAGCATGATGTCCTTCTCCTACGTTTAATTATGAGTTTATTTCGCTTTTAACGTCCGTTTTACTTCACTTGAATACTTGGTACATTCCATGTATTGATCACATAATTTCTATGTTGTATCGTTTCATGATACAGGGTCCGAATCTCAAGCTCATCCTCATCCTTAGTCCATCTCAGCTCACGCTCTCAAATTATTGGTGAGTTCTCATGTTCCAAGGACCGTTTGATAGACTTTATGTTATCTTGTGTTTTTGTACTATTTGGGTTAGTTGGGGATGTTGTCCCATCAACCCATTGTATGTAGCAGAGGCTTTCAGACAATATGTAGTACTCAGCTTATATGTACGTCTAGTATTTTCTGATGTTATTCTATGGTTACATTTCCGATATATTTTATACTTAATTTTCCGCTTATTTAAATGAGATTAGTTGTATGCATGTGTCATGGGTCGACTTGGGGTCTCTCGGGGTCCCTTGTCCTATGTCTACGATCCGGGTGTACGTTCGGATCGTGACAGGAACTCTGACTAGCGGTAGGACTGAGTCTGAATATCAGAGCCTATATCATAAAATGATACAACATAGAGTATGCAGTCAGTACTTGGAATATACTGGGTATGCAAGGTAAGTAAAAAGGACAGTTAAAATACATAAGAGTCCATAAGAGTAGGACAAAATAATCATAACGTAAATATCATAATATAAGCATAAGGGCTCAAAGTTTTCAAAACATTCGTAAATCAATCATAGTCATAATCATAAGAGAAAAGCTTTATTAGACATGACTTGAGCCAAAGTACATAATCATAACTATTCATAAATCATGAGGAACAGTGGGATATTCTTATCACTGACATACCCCATATGAGTACTCACGGAGCCTGACCTGTAAACCCCTAGTAGGGAGGGTTTTCATACCTTGCCAAGGGTAGAACCATGAAAGAGGCATGATATCACTCATGAAAGGCTCATTCAGGCAAAAAGGGACAATCGCATAGGAGGTCCCATCATGGCTACATTGGCGCGTAGTTCTAAGACTCGGGGTATGCTTGAACCCCGGGTCTAGTCGATGTTAAATGCTACTCCCAAAACATATATATTTCTCATAATATAATAGCAAAAACATATATGAGATTCATGGGCTAGTTAAATCATTCTAATCATAACCATGCTTAAATACGTGAACTAGCCATGAAATATGGCCCGTGAGTCGGCCATAACCATAAATCCATAAATCATAAAATTCATGCATACTTTTAAAACATGTGTATGCTTAATATTTCATAAATCCATGATAAGTACTTGAGAGAGATCATATCATAAAACATAAATCATAATCGGGCGAATTTAAATTAAGATCATAATGAAATCATAACTTGACTTTTCATAAAAACATACATAATTTGGCATAATTGGATTCAAACTCAAATCTATAAATTTATATTCAAAATGGCCATGAAATCTTCCCATATATCATGAAACATGATTTAATACATAAAGGAAATTGACCCCTCGATAGATCATGTAAAATTTTACAAGAATTGGCATAAACCTCATGGATCATGAAACTTTAATTATAGAATTGAAATCCATGCAATTTGAGGAGAGTTTAGGGCATTAGAGTGATATGAACTCTCTCATTCATAGCCTCACATACCTAGGTAAATTGATTTTACTCCCTTCCTTGAACACCCAAAAGAAATTGAGGAAGAATTGATTAATTCTAGCCTTGATCATTCCTAAGAACCTTCTAATCTTGCATGCATTGAATGGTAAGTCTTAGGATAGGTTTAACTCTCTTAAAACCATTCTAACTAAGATTGAAACAACGTAGTTTAGGCCTTAGGTACTTAGAGATTATGAAAAATCCCTTAATAAATTCGCAGGGAAAACATATTGCCAATCCTCACGAGGGACTGGACGGATCGTTGCTAGTGACCACGACTCGTGGTCACCAGTCATCACCTTCACTGTAAATTCTTCCTCTGGGGGTCACCATGAGGGACACCACGACTCGTGGTTTACCCAACGACTCATTGTGACCAATTGATGACAACACTACTGAAGTTCTCCAATCTTCAACCAACTCTTGACCAAGGGCCACCTAACGAATCGGGGTGTCGACCACAACTCATGGTGACTAGATGTTAGGTACACTATCCAAATTTCCTTCATCCTTTAAACTCCTTTGACCATGGGTGACCTAACGGATCGTAGGGCTAACCACGACTCATGGTCACACCTGTGGTCACCCCAAACTGAAATTTTCAACCAAGTCCTAACCTCTCCCCAAGAGTCTCTTAATGACTCATGGGTTTCCTGACGGGTCACTGGATGACTCGTCCTATGACCTGGTGAAGGAAAAATCTATTTTTTCTGTTTCAACTCCCGGGTCCGACCTTAGGATTTTTGGGGTATTACAGATCCACATGAGTTTATTGATGAAGTGCTGAAGATCACTTAGATCATGGGAGTGACTGGGGAAGAGTGCACAAACTTAGCCTCGTATTAATTGAAAGGGGCCGCACACATCTGGTTCATGCAATGAAAGGATAACAGAGCAGTTGGAGCAGGCCCTATTGGTTGGGAGGAGTTTCATGCTGCATTTTTTGGATCAGTGCTTCCCTCGTGATAAGAAGGAGATTAAAGCAGCGGAGTTTGTGAACGTGAAGCAGGGTAACATGATAGTCCAGGAGTATGCTTTGGAGTTCACTCGTATGTCCAAGTATGCACCAAAACTAGTGCCTGATCAGATAGCTCGAGTGAGTAGGTTTATACATGGAGTGGCGGACTACCTGGAGAAGGATTGCAGGATCACCATGGTTCATCAGGATATTGATTTTCCCTGAATGGTTTTGTATGCCCAGCAGATGGAGGCGGTGCATCTGAGAGAGAGAGAGAGGCCAAGAAGGCTAGGATAGATAGTTATGGGTTCTCTCAACAGAGATCACGAGGTGGATGTCGCCAGCAGCCTCATCATAGGTCATTAGGTCTAGCACAATCATCAGCACGTGCATCGTCCATACCGCGAGGTGATCAAAGGAGCAGAGCCTCAAGTTCGAGGGGCTAGAGTAGCATGCAGATAGAGCGTACTTTCCCAACCTGCGAGAAGTGTGGCAAGAATCATATAGGGGAGTGCTAGATTGGGTTGGATATCTGTTTTGAGTGTAGGCATCAGGAGTGTCTGTTGGCTAGATAGGGTGATGGCAAAGGTCGTACTAAGGTTACCATCTCAGCAGCATCACCAGCACGCCCAGCTCAATAGGGTGTGTCCACCAGTGTAGGTGGTGTCCAGCGCCAAAATAGTTTTTATGCCCTTGCATCTCAACAAGAGTAGAAGACTTCATCAGATGTAGTTATCGGTATGTTACTAGTATTCCAACTTGATGCATATGCATTGTTAGGGCCAGGGGCTACTTTATCTTTTGTGACGCCCTATGTTGCTAGTAGTTTCAGAGTCAGTCCCAAAATCTTATCAGAACCCTTCTCATTCTCTACTCCAGTCGATGATTCGATTATAGCTCGATGGGTATATAGAAATTTCCCTATCATAGTCCTTCAGAAAGTCACCTCAGCAGATTTAGTAGAGCTAGCCATGACCTATTTTGATGTTATCTTCGGTATGGACTGGCTACATGCATGTTATGCCTTAGTCAATTGTAGAACCCGTGCGGTAGAGTTCCGATTTCTGTGTGAGCCAGTCCTAGAATGGAAGGGTAGTTCAATTGTGCCTGTAGGTCATTTCATTTCCTACGTTAAGGACATAAAGATGATCTCTAAAGGTTGTATGTACCATCCAGTTAGGGTTAAGGATGTTACATCCGAAACCCTGGCTATCCAATCAGTTCCTATTGTGTGTAAGTACCCAGAAGTGTTTCCAGATAATTTATCGGGAATCCATCCCGAGCGGGAGATCGATTTTGGTATTGACCTTCTTCCCTATACGCAACCTATATCTATTACCCCTCACAAAGTGGCTCTGGTTGAGCTAAAGGATTTGAAGGAGTGGTGGAAGGACCTTCTATACAAGGGTTTCATCAGACCAAGCAAATCCCCATGGGGTGCACCAGTTCTCTTTATCAGCAAGAAGGATGGTTCCCTTAGAATGTGTATTGATTATTGGTAATTAAACAAGGTCATAATCAAGAACATGTATCCTCTTCCCAGGATTGATGATTTGTTTGACCAACTTCAGGGTGCTAAGTGCTTTTCGAAGATAGACCTCAAATCCGGGTATCATCAGCACAGAGTTAGAGAGAGTGATATTCCAAAGACAACCTTCAGGACTCAGTATGGTCATTATGAGTTTGTAGTTATGTCTTTTGGACTAACGAATGCTCCTGCATCTTTTATGGATTTGATGAACAGGGTGTTCAAGTCATACATGGATATATTCATGATTGTGCTTATAGATGACATCCTTATATACTCTCATACCGAGGAGGAGAATGCCGCTCATTTGAGGGTGGGTCTACAGACTCTTAAGGATCACTAGTTATATGCTAAGTTTAGCAAATGCGAGTTTGTTTGAACTCAGTGGCATTTTTGGGCATGTGGTGACAAATGAGGGTGTACAGGTAGACTTTAAAAAGATAGAAGCAGTGAAGAATTGGCCTAGACTGGTGAATCCTTTGGATATTAGGAGTTTCTTGAATTTAGCTGGTTATTATCGGAGATTTGTTTAAGGGTTTTCATCCATTGTAGCCCTGTTGACTAAACTGACCCAGAAGAAAGTGAAGTTTCAATGGTCGAAGGCTTGTGAGAAGAGTTTCCAAGAGTTGAAGACTCGACTCACCTCAGCACCAGTGTTGACCCTACCTGAGGATATCAAGGGATTTTTGGTATATTGTGAATCCTCGAGGATTGGCCTTGGTTGTGTATTGATGCAGCACGGTAAAGTTATAGCCAATGCTTCTAAGCAGCTGAAGGTCCATTAAAAGAACTACCTGACTTGTGATCTGGAATTGGTGGCAATAGTATTTTCCTTGAAGATTTAGAGACACTATCTATACAGGGTCCATGTGGATATGTTTATGGACCACAAAAGCCTACATTACGTGTTTACCTAGAAGAGTCTAAATCTACGACAGAGGAGGTAGTTGGAGCTTCTTAAAGATTATGATATGTGTCCTTTATCATCCGGGAAAGGCAAATGTGGTGGCAGACGCTCTTAGTAGGCTTTCCATGGAGAGTGTATCTCATGTAGATGAGGAGAGGGAAGAGTTAGTGAAGGATGTGCACCGACTTGCACGAGTAGGAGTTCATCTGGTAGACTCGATAGATGGTGGTATCATTGTTCAAAATGGATAAGAATCATCTTTAGTGACCAATGTTAAGTCCAGGCAAGATGAGGATCCTATTTTGGTGAAGTTGAGGGAACTGGTTCGGAATCAGAAGGTCGAGGTTTTCTCCAAAGGAGGAGATGGTATGCTTCGATATCAGGGTCGTTTGTGTGTACCAGATGTCGATGACTTAAGGGAGCGGATGTTTCATAAAGCTCATGGTTCCAGATATTCTATTCATCCGAGTGCCACCAAGATGTACCGTAACTTACAGGAAATCTATTGGTGGAGTGGCATGAAGAAGGACATAGCAGAGTTTTTGTCTAAGTGTCCAGATTGTCAATAGGTGAAGGTTGAACATCAGAGACCAGGAGGTGTGCTTCAAGACATTGATATCCCTACTTGGAAGTGGGAGGAAATCAATATGGACTTCATTACAGGGTTGCCTCATTCACTCCAACAGTATGACTCTATTTGGGTGATTGTGGACAGGTTGACATAGCAACTCATTTCCTACAGGTCAAAACTACCGATTCGGCGGAAGATTATGCTAAGTTATACATTTGGGAGTTACCACAGTTGCCTGGAGTGCCCTTGTCCATCATATCAAATAGAGGTACTCAATTTACTTTCTAGTTTTGGATATCATTTCAAAAGGGACTCAGTACTTAGGTCAAGCTTAGCACCGCATTTCATCCACAAACAGATGGTCAGGCGGAGCGGACTATACAGACCCTTGAGGATATGTTGAGAGAATGTGTGATAGATTTCAAGGGTATTTGAGATGACCATTTTCCTCTCATTGAGTTTGCATATAAGAATAGCTACCATTCTAGCATTTAGATGGCTCCGTTTGAGGCTCTATATGGGCGGAGATGTAGATCACCTATTGCTTGGTTTGAAGTCGGTGAAGCTACAATGATAGGACCGTATTCAGTCCATGAGGATATGGATAAAGTTCAGCTTATAAGGGATAGGTTGAAAACAACTCAGAGTTGCCAAAAGTCTTATGCGGATTTAAGGAGGAGAGAACTTGAATTTGAAGTCAAGGATTGGGTGTATCTAAAGGTGTCTCCCATGAAGGGAGTAAAGAGGTTTGGAAAGAAAGGAAAACTCAGTCCCTGCTATGTTTGTCCGTACCAAATTGTGAAACGGGTTGGCAAGGTAGCATATGAGTTGGAGTTGCCCTCAGAATTAGCTTCAGTTCATCCAGTTTTTCATGTATCACTCTTAAAGAAGTGTTTGGATGATCTAGCTCTAGTTGTTGCTATGGACAATGTCGGTGTGAAAGATAGCCTTAGTTTTGAGGAGGTTCCGGTAGAAATACTTGATCACCCAATTCGGAAGCTAAGAAATAAAGAAGTAGTCTCGGTAAAGGTTTTGTGGAGGAATCAACATGTTGAGGGAGCCACGTGGGAAGACAAAGCAAATATGATGGCTAAATACCCACATCTAATGCCTTCTGACTCTATTTCATCTTGAGGTATCAGTTTCCTCCTTAGTACCCCATTCAGTTTCATGTTCAGCTCATATTCCCTAGTTTCTTTAATGTCAATGAATGTATGTGTGTGTGATTTATGAATTCAGTTCAGTCTTGTATTCTAGTCCGGAGTTAATTACTTTATCAATTTTCAGCTTAAATATTCAGTATTTGGCATGGTAGTGCATTTCCCAGCTTTTTGGTATGTTTACCCATATTCGAGGACGAATGTTCCCAAGGAGGAGATATTGTAATACCCTGAAAGTGCCTAAGACTAGACTTGGGATTTGAAATGAAAAGTTGAAGAAAATTTGAAAAAATTTCTCAAAATGACTCGCTGTACGGGTCGTTGGAGGGACTAACGACCCGTTGGATATGCCCATGGTGAGAATCTGCAGAGTAGGCTGTAAATTAACAAGTCTCAGGATGACCCATTGGTTGAAGTAACGGATCATGGGAATGAGACGTAGGAGGATGGTCTTTGTAAAAAGGTGTTGCCATGAGTCATGGGATGATTCGTTGTTTGGAACAATGAGTCATTGTAAGTGTCCGTAGGGAGGAATCCCAGGATAGGAGCAGCGGTGACGATGGATAGAAACGATGAGTCATTGGAGCTTTTAATGACTCGTCATGTTCATTTGTGGTAGGAGACCTGAGACAGGAAACAGGGATGAGACAATGAGAGAAGCAATGACTCATGGGAGCATGTAACGATCGTTAGATCAGTCGTGGTCACTGGCAGTACAGATTTTCCAGGTTTTTTATTAAGGGTATTTTCATCATTCTAAATCTCTAAGGTCCTAAACTACATCATTTTAAGCTTAGTTAGCAGGGTTTTAAGGGGGATAAACCTATTCTTAGAATCCCCACTCCATGCATGCAACCTAGAGCCTTCCTTGAAGATCAAGTTTGAGCAATTTCATCATATCCTCTCCAATTTCTCTTGGCTTTCAAGTGGGAGTGTGAATTCGATTTACCCAGGTATGTGGGGCTACGAATGAGAATTCCTTTCACTCTCATTCTCTAAATTCTTCTCAATTCCATGAATTTCAATCCTAGATTCAAGTTTCATGATCTTATGGGGTTTATTCCAGTTCTTGTAAAATTCTCTACGATCTATCTATGGGACAATTCCTTTTATGTATCAAGTCATGTTTTATGATCTATAGGCAGATTTTATAATTTTTTTTGATTATTAATTTGCATTTTCAAATTTTAATTAAATTATGCCCAACTATGTATGCTTCATGAAAATTAAGTTATGATTCCATTATGATTTTGATTTTCTTAAGCCCCTTTATGATTTATGATTTGTGATGTGATTTCTCCCAAGTACTCATCATGGATTTATGAATATCAAGTATATACATGTTTTACAAATATGCATGGATTTCATGATTTATGGATTTATGACTTTTGGCCGATTCACGGGCCCTTATTCATGGCTAATCATGTATTTCAAATTGGATCCATCATTTATCATTTTATTTGGCCATGAACTTCATGAATGGTTTTATGATTACGATATGAGCCCTCATGTGCATGTTTTTGGGAGCAGTGTCTAGCACCAAGTAGACCTGGCCTTCAAAGGAAAATCCTGTGGTCTTAGAAATACGTGCCACCATAGGTATATGTATATATTAATTATTGGATCCCTATGGTATCACCACGCATGGACGGCCCCCTGCCTGGCAAGCCGGGGACTGTCCTGACCACTTTGGCAAAATAGTGAGGCATCATATAAGGCTCTATCATCATGGCGTCGGTTAAGATAAGTCCTCCCATTGTTCCTCATGATTTATGCATGGTTATGTTATGTTACTTTGGCTCAAGTCATGTTTAATGAAGCTTTTCTCCTAAGATTATGATTATGACTAATTTATGAATGTTTTGAAAACCTTGAGCCCTTATGTTTACATTATGATATTTACCCTATGATCACGTTGCCCTACTCTTATGAACTCTTATACATTTTTACTTACCTTGCATATTCAATATATTCCAGGTACTGACTGCATACTCTATGTTGTATCGCTTCATCATATAGGTCCGAGGGATCAGTCTTAGCCACATCATTAGCCCCTGCCTCCCTCTCAGACTTGTCCAGCCAATGTTGGTGAAGCCTCATCCTTCGAGGATGTTCAGTCATCTATAGCTTATTATGTTCTTTCAGTTTCAGATTTTGTCGAGCTAGTTGGGTGTGTTGTCCCATCAGCTCATCAGTTATGTTAAAGGCTTTTCAGACATCATATAGGAATCAGTTTGTCATTGTTGACTCAGTTTTAGCTTGATATATATATACATATGAAGACTTCTGTTTTATTATGTTGAGTTTAGATGTAATGTCCATGCCATGGGTCAACTTGGAGGCTCTCAGGGTTTCTTGTCCCGTGCCTTGATCCGGGCCTATGTTCGGATTGTGACACCTATCAGTGGACCATCACATTAAATACCCATAGATAACGATGTTCATGCATTCTATCACATCGAATATCAATGGAGGACGACGTTCATGCATTCATCACGTCAAATACTGATAAAGGATGATGATCGTATTCATAAGCGTCGAATACTAATGAAGGATGATGATCAATTTATCATATTGAATACTGATAGAGGACAATGTGTATTACCGAAAAGGCCAAAGGTACCTAAAATCATATCGATGCAGGCCGACTTTCATCCATGTCCTGTGGATGGACTATCACGTCGAATACCTATCACACCCCATATTGCGAGGCATGATTGGCACCTAATACCATACTGGGACCTGGGCTGACTTGGCTGGGCATATGCACCTCTGGTGCCTGCCAGCAACTCAAATCAAGAAAACAAACGTTATATCTCAGCTGTAAACACAACCTCAGAACGACAAGGCCACATAGCAATCTGTAAAAGGGAAATAACTAGCCCAACAAACACAACAATAAAGGGATCCTATGCGAGTCGACAAGATCACTATGCTGTCTAGTTATAGCAAAAGGAAAGAAGGTATTGTCTAAGCCATCTGGGATGTGTCTGAGCCCTCTAGGCTCCTGTAGCTATGTTTGAGCCCTCTGGGCTCCTATGACTGCACCTTGGGCACATAAGGCTTGATGGAGGGTTAGTGATGTCGATATGGCATAAGAAGAAGTCCATCCATGGATGGACCGTAAATGGCCTTATAGGCCTGAATGTAATCCTGGCAGACATCATATAGCTCCTCTAAGTGATCTATAGCCCCGTAGGAGATGACACATCTAGTAACCCTGAGGTTGGTCGACGGAAGGCTATATTAGGTGGGGTCAATCCCAATCGAAATAGGAAACTCTAATCTCAAAACTATCTGTAGCAGATAATCACAATATACATGCTTATGACTTTCTTACAAGGACATAGGCCGTATTACTATATGATAGGAATAACTTGCCGAAGAGGTTAGCCTTAACATACCTTGAATGTCGATTTTCGTTCACCCAAATAGTTCCAACCTGTAGCTAATAATTCCACTCAATTGCAGCCTTACGCTGAGAGAATAAGGCTATTTTCAATATTAAGACTTGGCAAATAACAATAACCTTCAATAATATTAAATATAACTCAACTTTTTTCAATTCAGCCGAAAACTCACAAATTCCCGAGAGTTTAGAAGGTAGAAATGCTTACCTATCACTTGTAGCTTCTTAGGACTCAATTAGAAGTGATTTCTACAACTTTTACTTGGCGGGGTTCCGGTACTTCGAGCGAGTTTTCAAGAAATAACTCCGCAGGGACGTTCCTCGTAGGCCTGTAACTCGTTATTGAAGATGGATTTGCATTTGGATGTAGTTTAGCGGCGTAATTTGATGAAAAACGAATGAAGTCATCGCTCATGCTCTATTTTTTGTTGAGGGAAATATTAGAAATGAATTAATAACACATGAAAGAGCTTTATATAGTTGTTAAGGGGGTGGCAGGGTGGTGCGGTGTGCCGGTGTGCTGGGCTGGCAGCACGGTGCGGTGCCCAGTGCGCCTAGCCTCCAGCCCCGGCCTCCTGCCCGCTCGCTACCGTGTTCATATTCTCATTTCCCAAGCTCTTTTTCGTATGTATAGTACCCCATAACTCTCAACATACGTACGCACACATCGGTTAAATAATAGGAACTTACATGGTGTAACATCATCCCCCCCATAGGAACATTCATCCTCAAATGTAATCTTTAAGCTTAAGAGACTCAACTCCTTTAACTATATCTGGAAAAATTTCAACAGAGTCTCCTCTGTAATATGGACTATCTAGAAACATGAAACACAGAAAAGTCCAATATAGGCACCTCATAGGACGCTACAAGCAACGATACAACATAGTTCAATATTATAAAAGTGAACCACTAAACAGTACTGATAAATGAACAACAAAATAATAACTAGGCAACAATCTCACTTCAACTACACAATCTGGGTCTAGCCTGAAATAAGTGAGGAAATCTAGACCTCATTTCGTCCTCAGCTTCCTAGGTCATCTCTTCTACATTTCTGTTCCTTCATAGGATTTTAATGAAGGCTACATCTTTAGTTCTCAATCTACGAACCTGTTGCTCTAGTATAGCAACTGGAGTCTCTTTATAGGACAATTCTTTAGTGACTTGAACATCCTCAACTGGAACAGCCCGGGACGGGTCTCCTATGCACTTGCGTAACATTGACATTTGGAAAACTAGATGAAAAGATTCTAGCTCTGAAGGCATTTCTAACTCATAAGCTACCCGAACTATCCTTTGAAGGATTCAATACGGGCCAATGAACCTAGGGCTAAGCTTGCCCTTCCTGCCAAATCTCATCACGCCCTTCATAGGTGAAAATTTAAGAAATACCCAATCATCAACATTAAACTCCAAGTCTCTACGACATACATTGGAATAGGAATTCTAACGACTCTAGGTTGTTAGCAACCGCTCTCTGATAAGTTTCACTTTTTCTTCTAACTTATGGATCATATCAGGTCTAATCAATCTTGATTCCCTACTTCTAACCATCCTATAGGGACTTACATTTTCACCCATATAAAGCCTCATAAGGTGCCATCTGAATAGAAGAATGATAATTGTTATTGTATGCAAATTCAATAAGGGGTAGATGCTCGTCCCAGCTCCCTCCAAAGTCTAGCACACGCTCATAGCATATCCTTGAGCGTATGAATGGTGCGCTCTACCTGACCGTCTATTTGGGGATGGAAAGCTATACTCAGATTAACTTGTGTCCCTAAACCTTTCTGAAACAACTACAAAAATCTAGCTGTAAACTATGCCCTTCTGTCGGAAACAATAGATGTTGGGACACCATGCAGTCAGACTATCTCCTTAAGATACAACTCAGCATAATCTTCGGCTGAAAATAAAGTCCGGACTGGAAATAAGTGGGATGATTTCTCCAATCTGTTGACAACGACCCAAATGGAGTCGAATTTACACCTGGTGCGAGGTAACCCTATCACAAAGTCCATATTAATTGCTTTCCATTTCCACATAGGTGCAATTATCTCCTGAGTTAGTCCGCTAGGTTTCTGATGTGCAGATTTTACCTACTGGCAATTAGATACTGTGCTACAAGCTCAGCTACACCTTTCTTCATTCCAGGCCACCAGTATATCTCCTTTATATCATGGTACATGTTCGTTGAACCTGGATGAAGAGAATAATGAGAATATGTACCTCTGCCATAATCTGATGGTGAAGCCCTGCTATATCTGGAACACAAAGTCGACCTCTGAACCTCAAGACACCATCTCCCGTTAACTCAAGGCTGATAGTTGCCCCTACTAAAGCTTGTCTCTGAGATGTACTAGACTAGGGTCTTCGTACTGTCACTCCTTTACCTCTACAACTAGAGACGATACTACTGTATTCTGAATTACAACCCCATTATCCTCTGAATCCACTACCCAGACTGCTAGATTGGCTAACTGATGCAGTTCTCAAGCCATTTCTCACTGTTCTGGCCTCAAATATGCTAGGCTGCCCATGGATCTATGGATAAGGGCATCGGCTACAATATTAGCTTTCCTTGGGTGATATAAGATATTCACATCATAGTATTTTAGCAACTCTAGCCAACGACGCTACCGCAAATTCAAATCCTTCTACATAAAGAGGTACTGGAGATTTTTATGATCAGTAATGATGTCCACATGCACACCATACAAGTAGTGCCTCCATATTTTTAAAGCATGAACCACTACAGCTAATTCTAAATCATGGGTGGGGTAGTTATTTTCGTGCTTCTTTAGTTGCCTCGAAGCATAGGAAATCACCTTGCCATGTTGCATCAGAACACACCCTAACCCAATGCCTAAAGCGTCACAGCATACAACATAGCCCTCTGAACCTTCTGGTAAGGCTAATACTGGTGCAGATGTCAATCTATTTTTCAACTCTTGGAAACTCTGCTCACAAGCCTCGGTCTAGTGGAATTTATCTACTTTCTAAGCCAATCTTGTCAACGGTGCGGATAAGGCAGAAAATCCTTCCACGAACCTTCTATAATACCCAGCTAACCCCAGGAAGCTACGAACCTCAGTTAGAGTCGTGGGTCTAGGCCATGTCTTTACTGCCTCAGTATTCTGTGAATCAACCTGAATACCTGCATCTGACATAATATGGCCCAAGAAAGCTACAAAATTTAAGTAGAACTCACATTTTGAGAACATCGCATATAACTGGCGATCTCTGAGGATATAGAGTACTGTTCGAACATGATCTCTATGTTCAGCTTTTCAGCGAGAATATACCATAATGTCATTAATAAATAATATCACAAAAGATCTAAATACGGCCTAAAGATGTTTTTCATCAGATCCATAAACACTATTGGGGCATTCATCAATCTGAAAGAAATGACCAAGAATTCAAAATGACCATACTTGGTCCTAAAGGTTGTCTTTAGAATATCTTTCTCCCAGACTTGTACCTGATGATACCCTGATCTTAAGTCGATCTTGGAGAAATATTTTGCCCCCTGCATCTGATTAAACAAATCATCTATCCTTTGAAGGGGATATTTATTCTTAATAGTAACTTTATTGAATTGACGATAATCTATACATATTCATAAGGAGCCATCTTTCTTCCTCACAAACAAAACTTGCACACCCCACAGCGAAGCACTAGGCTTGATAAAGCCCTTATCTAGAAAATCTTTCAACTGTTCTTTCAATTCCTTCAGCTCGGCAAGAGCCATTCAGTAAGGAGGGATGTATATAAATTGCATATCTAGTGGCAGGTCGATAGAGAAATCAATCTCATGCTCTAGGGAATACCAGGAAGCTCTTCTAGAAACACATCTGGAAATTCACTGACCACAGGAATGGACTGAAGAGTCGTGGATTCTGCCTGCATATCCCGAATCCTAACACTATGGTAAATACAACCCTTTGCTATCAACTTCCTCGCTCGAATATAGGATATGAACCTAACTTTTGGCATAGCCGCATTTCCTTTCCATTCTCGCACTACCTCCCCTGGAAAGTGAAATCAGACGTTCCTGGTCCAACACTCCACATTGGAATAACATTGTGCTAGCCAATCCATACCCATAATTACATCAAAATCCATCATTTCTAGCTCCACTAAATCGGCTAAGGTCTGACGACCGACAATCTCTACTATACAACCCCGGTTAGTTCTCTTAGCAATAATCGAGTCACCAATGAGTGTAGACACCGAAAATGGTCGCTGAATGAATTATAGTATTATACCAAATTTTCATTCCACTAATGGAGTAATATAAGACAAGGTAAAACCTGGATCTATTAAAGCATAAACCGGTGAGAGCAAACATCCAGCATACCGGTCACAAAATCTGGTGAAGACTCTAACTCCTATCGCCCTGGAAAGGTGTAAGTGCAATATGGACCACTGCCAAAACTAGATGCCCCTAATTTATCTCTTCCTCAGTCGGCTGGAGCTGAGGGTCTATGCCCTGCTGAAGGTGCCGAAGCATGTGATCCTGTTGAGGACCTGTTCTGCCAGTCCCAATTTCCCTGGTCGCTGTTCGGACAATCCCTCATCATATGGCCCTCTTGCCCACAAGTATAACAAGCAGTAGATTCATATATACACCTCCTAAAATATCGTCGAACACAATTACTACAACGTGGTACAGCGGGCCTGCTCTAGTCTGATCCCTCTATTGTTGGGAACCGGACGCTCATGAGCTTCACCGGGACCTGACTGTCTGCAATGATCTGATCTACCACTCTGTTGTTGTTGAGGTGAATATTTGGATGGCCTACCTAACATTCATGGACTGGGACCACCCTAAAATTCTGTCTATATATCAGTGGGTCTAGCCCTCGGCGCTGCTCCTAATTCGCTCTTTCTACCTCATGCTAATGCGCCTAGTCCCTTCAATGTTTAGAGAAAAAGCCTGAATGCGCGATGTCCATATCCTCCTATAAGGTAGCTGTAACACAGGTTTCCACATATTTTGGAAGAAGCCCTATGATGAACTGATATGCCTTGGCTGGCATGGTATCCACAAATGCTGGTGCATATCTTCCAAAGAATCAAGCCTCATTTCATACTCCCGAACGCTCATCGTACCCTGTTCCAGGTGCAAGAACTGATCCACCCAGGCCTATCAGATTTCTCACAGCAAATAGTGATCTATGAAGGCCTCTGAAAAACTAGACCAAGTTGGTGGGGTTACGTCACTGCCTCGAGACCTCTCCCAACTCTCGTACTACAACACCGCTATGTCTCACACCCAAAATGCCGCCAACTTGACTGACTCTGCGGGCGTAGCATGCATCACCCTAAATATCCTCTACAATTGATCCAGAATGTCTTGAGGGTCCTCTCTGCAGTGTGAATTGCAGAGGACTCAAGGCAAGAAACTCTCGGACCCTCGAACTTTTGGGTCCTCCAATAGATTCAACGACAATTAGTACCACTAGCTGGCGCTGAGCGGCCATCATCCATGCCAGCATATAAACTGCACTCCTAACCTCCTAATATGATGGTATAGGAATAACTGGGGGTGGTACTGACATATCTACTTCCTTAGTGGCTCATGACGTGACAGAAAATGTTGTAGAGATCGAGATGATGTATCTCTCTCCCTCAAGTTGGGCCAGCTCTGACTGTGGCACCCTGCTAGTTCCCTCTCCTGCCGCAGTATCCGATTCCCGACAAGTCGTAGCCTACCGTGCATTGGACATTTTCTCTATAGATAAGCAGAATAACATAAGCAAAGGACTCAACCCTATACAACATAGCTCTATAGCATGACTGGAGAAGGAAGGAGGGTAACCATGCTATCATGCCTCGTAGCCTCCTGCCAATAGAATGTGGTGCACAACACACCCATAGACAAGACTCTACTAACACGGCTTGAAGACTCCCTAGGGTACAACGTTTCTCTAATACCAAGTTTGTCATGCCCCATCTTGGGAGGCATGACTGACACCTAATGCCACATTGGGACCTGGGCTGACTTGGATAGGCATATGCACCTCTGGTGCCTTCCAGAAAATCAAAATCAAGAAATCAAACGGTTATATATCGGCTATAAACACAACATCAGGCTGACAAGGCAACATAGCAACCTATAAAAGGAAAACAGCTAACCTAACAAACACAACAACAAAAGGATCCTATGCGGGCCAACAAGACCACCATGTTGTCTAGTTATAGTAGAAGGAAAGCAGGAAGTCATATTCATACTATAGCCGACAAGGCTGCTAACTAAAAGCTACACTAGGCCCCACATGGCCAACATGAAAAATAAAACATACATAGGCCCCACATGCACAATAACATCTAACAACTGAAAACTGTAGTCTGCAAGCCTCTAAGAGTGGAATAGTGGTCGGGACCGGGCCCTATCCTACCCAAAAGCTATACAACAAAAGAGCAAACCTTTCAAACTAAAAACTCCAAAAAAAAGGAGTTGATTGAACTACTAACCCTGGTTGATAGCTAAGAAGGTCCTGAACCACATCTATCTGCACCTATAGGTGATAATGCTCAAACTCACACCTCCTACTGATGTATGAAGGGTACGTTGTCAATAAAGAACCCAACAAAGAGGTTGGGGTCGAACCCATAGGGAATATGGAAGATATAGACTAATGCTGGTAAGTGAGCTTATTGGTTAGTTACTCCAATTTGGGGGTTTTAAGAAAACAATAATTAAAACAACGATTGAAATTATGATGTAAATCAAGAGTTAAGAATAACTAGGGTTTGTGTTCTCCATCGGTTCATAACTATTTCGAGTATACACACATGATCAATATCAATGCTTACTTGTAGAACTAATAACTATGGTTCATCCAAATGACTGGTTCGTCCCTATTGGATGACTATACTCAATCACTGGGTCAGGTCTCGTGAGTGGTTCCAAACTATCCGTTATCAACATGTTCCAAATTTAACTATCCTGCTATCACAGCTCAATTTAATACAATGATCATTAAGAACAAGGCTTTGTTGTAATTCTCTTTTCTTGATCTCTATCTCTCTAGGCTCAAGCAAGTAAAGAATTTGGACAATTCCTAATGTTGTACACCATTAAGAAACGTTTAAGCATGAAGAGAATACAATAAAAGCATTTTGCATTGGTTTTGAATCACTTTTGTGTATCCCTAGCTCGTTAATCGATCATGGTTCCCAGAACCCTAGCTATGGAGGTTTTAGCCTCTTATAGTTGCAAGGTTGTGATATGCATTCATTATTAAACACATAATTCAATACTTATAATCGTAGATGAGAGAAAAGCTTCTTTGATTATATAAGAAAAACCTCAAGAATAATTGATAAAGATCAAGAAAGAATCCAAAAAAATGTTGATCACAAGTCAATCAACTCAATTCTATGTTTTTCCATCGAATCTCTATTGTTTTTACGCCGATCTCACTTCTCTCTAATGTTCCCTATGATTCTCTCCTGAAAATAAAACATAAAAGGTATTTATACAGACATAAGAATCCTTATCCTATGCTAACAGGGTGATTTTCCATAACTGGCACCGCTTGAGCCACGACTGATCATACGACCCATAGCAGGATTGTACGGGTCGTACCTATTGTGCGTAGGTCCTTGGCTTGCTGAAATTTGGATAAGTGTTGGGCCTTGGTACGACTTGTACAAGCTTCCTACGAGTCGTGAGTTGCTTCCATGGTCTGGCTCTGAGAACTCTGATTTTGTCTAAAATTATTCATGAGTGTTGTGGTACGACTCGTACCTTCCAACCACGACTCATACTGTCTAAAGTTATTCTTAGCATTGAAAATCCTCTGAAGATCACCATTGCTCCTGGTACGATATGTACATTGTTGCAACGGTTCGTAGTTCCATCTGTATCAAGAGTCTGCCTTTGTGCTATTCTTCTGAATGTTTCCATGACTCAAGTTACGGCTTGTACTATTGTTGTACGGCTCGTGCTGAGAGTCATAGGTTGCATTCTTACTTGTTCAGCCATCTGAAACTTTTCACGGTTCTCAGTATGGCTCATACTTAGACTGTGGCTTTAGCTCATTTTCTGCACTTTCAGGCTTCTTTTGCACATTCTTGCTCCAACACTTATTTTTCCTGTAATTAAAGAAAAAGTGTCTTATATCCATATAAATACACCTAAGTTCATGTTATTTTCTTAGTTTTGAGCATCGAAAATGTTGTAAACTCACAGCACATCAACACCCTCAACTTAAGACTTTTGCATATCCTTAGGAAAAGAAAAGAAAAGAAAAAACTAAACACGACACTCCACTACAAAATATACCTAGGATACTATAGCCAATACCAAATAAAATTTTGCACTATAAATCCAACACTTTTTGACCCTTCTTCCGTAAACCAATATCAGCTAATGTACTACAAACAATCACAAAACATAATAAGAAGGGATCAATACATGTCATCTAGCTATTAACAGGCAATCAAGTCATCACCGATGCTTTTCACACAGACCACTGGTAAAATTAAATATAAATCATGTACCCTCACAGCAAATGAATTCCCCACTCATAGCTATAGTAAAATATATGGCATGGGACAAAACAAGCTAGACTCTCACTCTCACAAAGAAGTTTCAAGTACTGTGTATCGCATTCTATAGGCTTGCCATTATTTTCTCTGCTTTGGTCTGTCAGATGGTCAGATTAGGATCTCTATAGGACTTGATTCGACTTGTAATGTAAGCTTTAGGTCTAGACATCATAAACATGGGATCTTTTTAAGTGAGTAACCCTTCCTTGGCACTACATACATTGGCTCCATTGTTCACTTATTTCACCCTTTTTTGCTTTTCCTTCCTTTTCCCCTCTTTTCACCTCTTTTGTATGCATTTGTATGAGTGTGGTGTGTTTCCAACCTTTTCAATCATTATTCTTTTTGAATTTTCTTTCTCAATGTTTTCAAATTTTTCATCTCTTTTTTTTTTTTGCTTTTGTCACACCACACCTCATTTTCACCTTTTCTCTTTTCTCTCCCTTTTCCTCGTTCCCTCTATTTATGCACCCTTATTCTAGCCATCCTCAACTTAGGCATTTTATCTATGTTGAGGTTCACAATGTCCAAGGAGAGACTAGGGCCAAAACAGGTTCATTATAAAAAATGGGTACGGTTTATCGGTTAATCAAAGAAAAATAGTTTGTTAAAGGCTCAAATTAGGATCAAGGGAATCATATGGTTTTGGTAGGGTCATTTAGTCTAAAAGTGAGCTTAAAAAAAGGCCTATGATCATATCCTAACCAACCATCCTCAACCTATGCAAAGACTAACCAGGCAAGTTCTAGATCTTCAACACAGTACTAAACTAAGTATCAAACCTCAATCACTCATGGAACATGACTTATATTCACTTTACCTGTCTGCTCTATGCATGGATTAACAAGACTACTCATGCTAATACACTAAATGACATCAAAATATCCAAAAAATCATGCATGCAGTCACAAGTACATAGCTAATGCATTAAAAAATCTTAAACAGGGTCAATTTTTTCAAGAAATCCAAAACTAGTGCACTTTTATTGGCTAAGTACTTCTAAGCTACTTTCTAATTAAACAAAAATCACAAAATAAGAAAATAAAATTCTAAATATGATGGTTCTACTAGATAGCAGCCCGAGAGAAAAGAAACAAATAAGAAAAACCCTCGAATGAATCCAAAAACTCAAAAATACAAGTACACCCCCTCCCCTTTTTGAAAATTGTGCTTTTTCACTGAAGCATGAACGACAAGAACAGAGGGAAAGGAACATACCTATGGAACTCTAAGGGCTCCTTTCATCCTGCTGAAGAGGTACTTCCGCTGTAATCATGGCGTTAGTGGTGCCCAACGCACTCACTAGTGTGTCAACAAGGGGAGTGGTTACCCTCTCAGTAGGCTTGGCCGTCTCTACGGCCTCTGTGGTGATCTGGACTGAATATGGCTCACCTGAAGGGTCCCTGCCACTATTAAGATCGGGATGAGCCATGGTAGAGCTACCTGCTCCTCTAGCTTGCTTCTGCAGCTCTGACATGTGTGTGTCATGAGTCTGCAGGTTATTGCATTTACTTCTTTCTTTCTTCCTCCTCTTCCTCAGGCTCTCTTCTCCAACATCCTCGGAGGCTCTCTTCTCCAACATCCTCGGAGACTCTCTTCTTTCCTTTCTCCTTTTCAGTTTTCATGGGCTTCCAATAAGCTGCCAATTCAATCTCCTCATCTGGCTCGTCATCCAAGTCTAAAAGATTGGGAGCTGCTATCACTATCGACTGTCGTGATGCCAACTCAGTCACTTGGCTCCGAAGAGCTCCCAACTCCTCCCGAAGGCTTCTTGTGTAGGTTTGCTCAGCCATGCGTCTATTAAATCATCTTTCAAATCCATCGAGCCTACATGCAGGGCTGCGCAGCTATGTCTATCTCTTCTTTCATCCAGGGCTTCACATTCTCCATCATTGCTTGGATTTTTCTTTTGGCCATCGTCAATCTCTTGGCCAATTTCTGGAGAAAGTCCTAGTGGACTAGAACATACCCTGCTGGTGTCTGGCTCAGATGGATAGGCAGTGGTGTAGAAGAAGTGCTAGGAGCTGCCTCTAAGTTACCTGCATCTATAGCCGGTGTCTCTCTCTACTCCTGTGAGGTGGGGACATTCACCTATGCGCTCCCTGCTGGCTGGGTCGGTGGAACTGCTGTGGAAAGTCAGGATCGACTCACCATGTTAATTTCATCTCGGACCAAGCCAATGTCTGCTATCCTCTTCCCTCCAATTAAGCACTCTTCACCCCATCACACTGGACCTCCTGCCTCTTTGCATAATCTGAAGATGAGGCTCGGGAATGGGATGTTAGTGCTCAATCCCATAGCCCAATCTCGTATCTCCTCTGCAATGATCCTTAGGATATTGATGGGGTATCTGGACATGATACATGCCACCAGCGCTGCTTTATCTGCACTCAAAGTGTTTTCATTGACTTTTGGTGCTAATCAGTGGCGCACTAATGTCCAGCAGGCTTTGCTATGAAGTTGAGTGTATTTTTGGTAACCTGTGACCCACTCTGCTTCCTCTTTATCCTTAGCTATAACACCCTCCAACCACTATAGCTGTCTCTTTCTTTCCTCAAAGCCCAGCTGCCTAATTTTCTTCAATACCTCCACTCGGTACTCATATTCTAGTGTGGCATGAGGAGGTATGAACTGCAGCCCATATAGGATCCGAGAGATGGTGTGCTCGGATATGTCGACCTCTTACCCTCTGACCATGACACTCTCCAGTTTGGGCTGATCTTTCACTTTCTTCCCTTTTTGGCCTTCTCCTCCATGGTCGTCAAGTAGTTGGCGTAGAACTCACGGACTATCTTTGAAGTGTACTAGTCCGGAGTCCTAGCCATCCATTCGAGGCCATAAAAACTAAATATCCACTTCATCTCTTCTACTTCATTCAGTGAGTTCGTGAGGATCCGTGGTTCTTCCTAGATTCTTTGCCTAGGTTTGTTTTTGGCGGTTAGAGAAATTCCCTGCTCATATATCTCCTATGCTCTTGGCACTCTCCACTGGATGGTATGATTATCCCTAGGCGGGATCTGCTACTGATCAGCGTTAGGAGCCTCCTCCTCTGACTCAGCACTGCCACTTGCCTCTCTAGATTGGGTCTCCTCAGACCCTTCTTCTACATTTGAGCTGCTTACCGAGTCCTGATTTGCTTCCTTAGCTCCCTCCTCAAACTAGGGAGCTTCGGCGGATGTGGCAGTAGCTGTAACAGCTTGGGATTTGGCCTTTGCCCTAGTGGTTCAGGTCCCATCGGTTTCTCATGTATCGGTTCTGTACTCCTCAACTGAACCACTTGGGGAGCTGCCTGCTTGCCCAGAATTAGAAGTTTCATCATGTAGTGTCCTCCAGGCAGTTTCTTTGGATGCTTTGCGTTTGATCGTCATTGTACCTGTGGACCTACGAGTGAATCTTACGGCTCGTACCATACAGGTACAATTCGTACTATGACTCGTAGGTCTTTTCCTTGTATAGCTTGCATAGTTCATAGGCACAGTAAGTACTACGATCCATACACTTAAGTTATGAGTCATAGGACCAACCGTATCCTGAACTCCTGCATTGGAGCACATCTCTAATCCTCACCACAGCTCATAATACGACTCGTACAACCTTCTCATGAGTTGTGCTGAGAACCATAGCACCTGCTTTTTTTCAGCAGTTTTCTGCCACTTGTTTTGGTTTCCTTGCACACTAAACACACATTAGTTAAATCACTTATGTTGCCTCCTAAGAAGCGCTTGATTTAACATTGTGGTACAACATAGGTGACCTGGTTACTCAAAATTCACCAAGCCACCACTTGGGTTGCCTCCAAGAAGCGCCTGATTTAATGTCGCGGCACGACGCAAGTATCTTAACTACTTAGACTTCATCAAGGAACTCAGATTCATCCTCTATCATTGAGAATACACTGTACTCCTTCAATTTCTGCATTGACCGACAGATGTTGAAAGTGACTCTTCTTTATTCAGTCTGAACTTCAGTTGGTCAGCCTCCACATCCACTAAGGTCTTCCCAGTAGCAAGGAATATTCTCCCCAAGATGATGGGGACCTCATAATAAATCTCGCAATCTAGGATCAAGAAGTCTGTTGGGAATATGAATATATCTACTTTAACAAGCACATCAAACAGGATCTCCACTGGCTTTTTCACAGTTCGATCATCCATCAGTAGCAACATTGTAGTCAGTGTGGGGGCTCCCAATCCCAACTGCTTGAACACATCCAGTGGCATCAGATTGATGCTTGCTCACAGATCACAAAGCGCCCTTGCGAACTCGACATTGCCAATTGTGCAAGGTATAGTGAAAGCACCCGGATCTTCCATTTTCTAGGACAGGAACCGTGTAGCTATGGTACTACAGTGATGTACATTATCTACAAGCTCATAACTCACGGACCTCTTCTTTGTCACAAGGTCCTTCATGAACTTAGCATATCTTGGCATTTGTTCCAACGGCTCAACCAATGGTATGTTCACAGATAATTATTTGAGCATTGATAGGATTTTCTGGAACTTACCATTCTCCGCCTTCTTCTTTAATTGGTGGAACGGTGAAGGTGGTCTCGGGATAGCCTTGTAAATTTGCATTGCACCTTGTTCAACTTCAGACCCTTCTTCACCAGATGGGCCTCAGGTAACTCAGCATTCTCATCAGCTTCCATCTTAGCACTATTTTCATCATCTTCAACTACGCTCTCTTTCTTTCATTCAACTACAATCAGTAGAGGGGGGTCAACTGTGGTCTTACCACTCCTAGTCATCACAGTCATGTAGTGGACATCATTCTTTGGGTTCTGAACTGTGTTTCTCGGTAGTAGACCCTTCTGTCTAGGGTTTAGTGATGCTGATAGTTGCCCTAGATGTTGTTCAATTCTCTTGATAGCTGTCGTGTGGGATTCCACTCTCTAGCCCATGCTCGATATGTCACCTCGAATTTTCTTCTACTGTTCATCAGTGGACCTTACCATTTTCAGTATCTCAGCCATCATGCTCTCTAGCTTTGACTGTCCAGCCTCCCCCTCTCGTGCATTGGGAGGCATATATACTCCAGCTCGGTTGTTGCGGTAGTTATCATTCCTTCTCCAGTATCTTTCGCGCTCATAACCTCGGCTTCTGTCTCTATACCTGTTCCAGTTGTAGTTATCTCTATATTGGTTCCTGACCTTGGTTTCCAGAACCTTGGCACAAACTTTCTTGTCCAGGCACTTAGTCATTCGCTCGAAACCTGCCACCTAACTGTCCAGGAAATTTGCCTCTTCCTCGGAATCAGAATGGTTCGTTCCTGGGTCCTGTCCTTGTGTCCCTACTATGTTCACCTTTTTGTCTCCAGCTTCCATAATTTTCTTTGTAAGCAAATCCAACAATGCATATGAGCCAACTCCTAGTCACGTTCTTCTTCTTTCCTACATTGGTCCACAGGAAAACCAACAGCATATGTACCGGCTGCATTTGCCTCCCGAGTATGCCATGCCCTGTTTGTTTTTGTCACCCTATCAAGAATAGTAGCAGCTTGCTCCCAGGTGTGACTCATCAATGCTCCTATTGCCACTATTTCTGCTACAACTTTTGTATTATTGTTTTATTGTTCAAATACATGTAGAAAATTTCCAACAAACCGTCATTTGGAATTTTACGATCTGGGCACTTGGTCAACTTCTTCTTGAACCTCAACCACGTTTCATGAAGTACCTCGATTTTAAGTTGTCAGAAATTGTAAATTTCATCTTCAGATGCATTTGGAGGGGGGAAAGAATCTCTCTAAGAAGGCTTGCTTGAGTTCCCTCCAATTAGTTATGGAGTCGTAGGGCAACTCCGATAACCATAAAGTGGCTTTTCCTAATAGAGAAAAGGGGAAAAGTCTGAGTCTGATGGCATCTTGGCTAACTCCAGGAGACCCGTATGCCTTGCATATTCCCATAAAGTTCATCAGGTGCAGGTTGGCGTCATCCATTGCGTGACCCTAAACACCCCTTTCATGTTTAACAGTTGAATCTTGGTGCTTGTGATGTCAATTTTGGCCCCAGCTGGCAGTGGTGGTGGTACAATTGCTCCAGTTGACCCAACTTCATCAATGTTTGGGTCCTCATCATCGAAGAACTGGGGGGAAAATCTATGACCTCTATTGCCTCGCCCATGTCAACCAGCATTAACAACCTCATCTCTGGCATCCTCCACATCCTAAAGTGTAGCTTGCCGAGCTAGCTCAGCTTGCCTAGCTTCTTCAGCTATATGGGATTCTCTCTATTCCTGGTTTTCCATTCTGCATAGTGTTCATTCAGTTTCGGGGTTCAACGGAATCAGGGGAATTCCACTACTCCAAGTGCTTGGCATTCATCGAGCAACAACCTGTGGGTATCACAAACAAAAATAAAATGTAATTTAGGAAATAACTACCAAAAGTCAAATACAAGCAATTAATCTAGTCTTAGCCGTATTCCCTAGCAATGGTGCCACTTTTTGATAATGCTCAAACTCACACCTCTTGCTGAAGTATGAAGCGGACGTTGTCAATAAAGAACACAATAAAGAGGTGGGGCCGAACCCACAGGGAATATGGAAGATCTAGACTAATGCCGGTAAGTGAGCTTGTTAGTTAGTTACTCCAATTTTGGGGGTCTTAAGAAAACAATAATTAAAACAATGATTGAAATTATGATGTAAATCAAGAGTTAAGAATAACTTGGGTTTGTATTCACCATGGGTTCATAACTGCTTCGGGTATACACACGTGATCAATATCAATTCTTACTTGTAGAGCTGATAACTAGGGTTCGTCCCTATTGGATGATTACACCTAATCACCGGGTCAGATCTCATGAGTGGTTCTAAACTATCCGTTATCAACATGTTCCAAATTTAACTATCCTGCGACCACAACTCAAGGTAATACAATAATCATCAAGATCAATGCTTTGTTGTAATTCTCTTTTCTAATCTCTACTTCTCTAGGATCAAGCAAGTAAAGAATTCGGGCAAGTCCTAACGTCGTACACCGTTAAGAAATGTTTAAGCATGAAGAGAATACAATACAAGTGTTTTGCATTAGTTTTAAATCACTTTTTATATCCCTAGCTCGTTAATCCACCATGGTTCCCACAACCCTACCTATGGAGCTTTTAGCCTCTCATAGTTGCAAGGTTGTGATATGCATTCATCACTAAATAAATAATTCAATACTTATAATCGTAGATGAGAGAAAAGCTGCTTTGATTATATATTAGAAAAACCTCAAGAACAATTGATAAAGATCAAGAAAGAATCCAAGAAAAGATTGATCACAAGTCAACCAACTTAATTATATGTTTTCTCTCGAATCTCTGTTGTTTTTAAGCCTACCTCACTTCTCTCTAATTTTTCCTATGATTCTCTCCTAAAAATAAAACATAAATGGTACTTATAAAGACATAAGAATCCTTTTCCAAAGCTAATAGGGTGATTTTCCATAACTGGCGCAGCCTGAGCCACGGCTGATCATACCGCCCGTAGAAGGATTGTATGGGTCGTACCTGCTGTCTGTAAGTCCTTGGATTGCTGAAATTTGGCTATGTGTTGGGCCTTGGTACGACTCGTACATGCTTCCTACGAGTCGCGAGTTGCTTCCGTGGTCTGTCTCTGAGAACTTTGACTTTTTCTGAAACTATTCACAAGTGTTGTTGTATGACTCGTACCTTCCAACCATGACTCATACTATCTGAAGTTCTTCTTAGCATTGAAAATCCTATGAAGATCACCACTACTCCTAGTACAATTCATACATTGTTGCCACGGTTCGTAGTTCCATCCATATCAGGAGTCTGCCTTTTTGCAATTCTTCTAAATATTTCCACGACTCAAGTTACAATTAGTGCTATTATTGTACAGTTCGTATTGATTGGTAGGTAGCATTCTTCCCCGTTCATCCATCTAAAACTTTTTATGGTTCTCAGTACGGCTCATACCATCAATATACAGCTCGTACTGAGACTGTGACTTTAGCTCATTTTTTGCACTTTCAGGCTTCTTTTGCATATTCTTACTCCAACACTTATTTTTCCTGTAATCAAAGAAAAAGTACCTTATATCCATATAAACACACCTAAGTTCATGCTATTTTCTTAGTTTTGAGCGTCAAAAGTGCTTTAAACTTACAACACATCAGCAAGCAAGTATGCAGCGCCCCATAGATGGGTCAGTATAATATGTACCAAATATGTAAGGTAGTAATGAAAATGACTAAATAGAAATGATAAAAGAACTGAAAGTAATTAGTCAGAAGGATAAGAGTTTTAACCTGAAGAATAGCTAACAAGTAAGTATACAAAAAAGAACCTTACCTGACCCCTATAAGCCTGGAAGTAGGCCTAGGCATCGAGACGAGTGAGCCAAGCCAGAGCCGAGCCTAACCGAACCGAGCCGAGCCTTACCGAGCTTTACATAGTACTGAGCCAAGTCGAGTCGAGCCGAGCTCAACCGAGCTTTTCTACATTTTGACCGAGCCCGAGCCGAGTCGAGCCGACTCTTTTTTATCTAGATTTTTTTTATATTTTTTATAAATTTTATTTACCTAATTAATATTAATAGATCTCAAGATATTTTCTCAATAATTTAAAGAAATTATA
This sequence comes from Datura wrightii, assembly GCA_035772735.1. Lineage (NCBI taxonomy): Eukaryota > Viridiplantae > Streptophyta > Magnoliopsida > Solanales > Solanaceae > Datura > Datura wrightii. Next base: position 38,605,336 of record JASDFA010000027.1, read on the forward strand.
CCCATCTTAATAAAAGGATATCAAAGGATTATAAGTTGACAAATATTATTTTTTTATAATTGTAGGAAGAAAAATAAAGAGACAAATAATATTAGATTTTTTAAAAATTAAAAAAAACATAACCACATTTGGCAACTACCAAATCGATGAATATATATTATGTTTGATTTGACTTGATTTTAATAATTGAAAACTTAATTTGATTTTGATTATAATAAAAAATCGACCCAAATCGAACTATGAACACTTATACTGACATAGTAGGCTTAAGTTGCATTGTGATTAAAAATTTACTAACATTAGATAAATATTAATTATATAATGTTAAATTAATTTAATATGTTAAGTTAATTTTCTAATGTACTTCGTAATTGAGCTTAATGAAAAAATATTATTTCTTAAATCGAGCAAATCGAGCCAAGCCGAGCCAGCTCAATCAAGCCCGAGCTTTGACCGAGTCGAGCTTGATCGAGCTTTTATCAAGCCGAGCCAAGAGAGCCAAAATTTAATTGAACCTGAGCCGAGCCGAGCTAAGCTTTTTTTCAAAACAAGCCGAGTCGAGCCGAGCTAAATATATGAAAGCCGAGCCGAGCTCCGAGCTGACTCGGCTCTTTGCCCAGGCCTACCTGGAAGGTACAACCAACACAAAATAACCCACCTGGGCCCCCATAAGCCTTGGCAAGTACAATTCAATCTATATACCCCTAGTATGGTCAATATGAGTCAACGGGTAACTATAACCAACCTATGTCTGAGCCCGCTGGGCTCCTGTAGCTGTGTCTGAGCCCTCTGAGCTCCTGTGACTGCACCCTGGGCACACAAGGCTCGATGGAGGGTCAATGATGCCGATACGGCATAAGAAGAAGTCCATTTGTGGATGGACCATAATATGGCCCTATAGGCCTGAATGTAGTCCTGTCAGACATTATATAGTTCCTCTGAGCGATCTATAGCCCCGTAGGCAATGACACAGCTAGTAACCCTGAGGTAGGTCGACGAAAAGCTATATATGGGGTTAATCCTACTCGAAATAGTAAACTCTAATCTCAAAGTTATCTGCAGCAGTTAATCACAATATACATGCTTACGACTTGATTACAAGGACATAGGTCGTATTAGTATACAACAGGAATAACTTACCGAAGAGGTTAGCCTTAACATACCTCGAATGCCAATTTTCGTTCACCCAAATAGTTCCAACCTGTAGCCGATAATTCCACTCAATTGTAGCCCTATGCTGAAAGAATTAGGCTATTCTCAATACTAAGACTCAGCAAATAACAATAACCTTCAATAATATTAACTATAACTCAACTTCATTCAATTTAGCTGAAAACTCATAAAATCCTGAGAGTTTAAACGATATAATGCTTACCTATTACTTGTAGCCACTTAGAACTCAATTAGAAGAGATTTCTACAACTTTTATTCCCCAGGGTTTCAGTACTCCGAGCGAATTTTCAAGAAATAACTCCGTTGGAGCATTCCTCATAGTCCTGTAACTCGTTATCCAAGACGAATTTACATTTGGATCGAGTTTAGCGGCGTAATTTGACAAAAAACGGATGAAATTATCGCTCATGCTCTATTTTCTATCGAGGGAACATATGAAGGAGCTTTATATAGTGTTAAGGAGGTGGCAGGGTGGCGCAGCGCACTGGCCACAGCGCCAAGTCATTGGCGCGAAACGTCGGCCAGTGCACTAGGTTGGCAGTGCGACGTGGTGCCCAATGCGCCTAGCCTCCGGTCCCGACCTCCTGTCTGCTCACTACCGTGTTCATATATGTATCCCCCGATCCCTTTTTCATATGTGTCGTACTGTAAAACTCTCAACATACATACGCACACATTGGTTAAACGATAAAAACTTATCGAGTGTAATAATACCGATAGAGGACGACGTTCATGCATTTATTGACGTCGAATATTGGTGGGAGACGATGTTCATGCATTCATTCACATCGAATACCAATGGAGGATGATATTCATGCATTTATTCACGTTGAATATCGATTAAGGATGACGTTCATATTTGTTTCTCATGTTGGATTTTGGTAGAGGACGTTATTGCTGAAAGACTTATTATTTGGCCTGACAATGAATATGCATTTATTTTACTAAAGAAGTCAAGGTCATGTGGAGAACGACATTTTCCACCCATAAAGGCTATCAACATTCACTCTCAAATGTAATACCCGGAATTTTCATAAGAACATAAGATATAAGATATTGGTATCCAACAAAACCGTCATATATTTTATTATATGAGGATCTAGGTGCATACGGAGCAACATATAACTCTTTCTTAGCAGTAAACTGGGGCATAGTTCCGAATAGAAATATCAAACTCTTTCAGCACGAGTTTAGGATTAACTTTTACCACATTCAAACCACACCCCTATAAGAAGGCAATGTGGATTATTCCTTTGGTTTTGATTTTTCAATTTCGCATCCCGGCTAATCTCTAAGCTCACACTAGGAGCACTGATCTTCATTTTGCAAATCTGAGTGACAGGAACCTAGACTTTTGGAAATTATGTTCATGTAACTTCTTATTTACGGGTGTGACATGCACCACATTTATGATTGAGAGGTTGCAAGCCTCTTTCCATGCCCAGTTTAGTCTGTCATTCATCTTAAGCTATAAAGGTTACCTTAGCATAAGAGATATCTTTTCAACCGGTTGAATCAAACAACAAGCAGCTTGATTCCCATTTTTAGAGATATGTAGGCAAAATCGATGCTAAGATCTCGACTGTATTTCAGGGATTTTCTACTCCTCCTATTCCTAAGATTTTCAGTCTCCCCATAGTTCGACAATGGAACAATTTTGAAGTCTTTGAAATTGTATCCAAATTAAGTGTTTTGAATTACATGTAGCCTGAATTTTCATGTAATCTGAGATATGTAGGAAACCTAATACTGGGGGTCGTCCATGACTTTTTAAATCGTGTCATTTTCCAGAGATGAATTGGTGATCGGACAAAATGGGATTTGTTAATTTTCTTTGTCCAGACCTTCTTTTCATCATCCCTAGTCAAAGAAAAGGGCAGTTGTTGACACCCAATTTTGGCCCTCCATGGTCTTAAATGATTATTCAAGCTTCTTCAATCACAAACAGAGTAGAATAATCTTTTTAAAAGACTAAAAATATTTTTAAATAAATTTTAGGTGAATTTTGCTATTTCATTTGTCAAAATGAGCTAATATATATTTTATAGGTTTAGTATATAACTTATTCTATATCTTATTCATTTCAAAAATTAATTTTCCTCATAAATGAGTTTTATCAAATAAAATAAGTTATTATTTATATAATAATTAGCCTATTTTGAAGAATATTTAATCGACTATGTTAAATTAAAAATCTTGATTAATTAATTAAGATAAATAATTTACCTCAAATTTTTTATTTCAATTTTGTCAATTTTAATTATTTGAGTCAATTTGGTTACCGTTTAAATATATTTTGGTTATAATTATCATGTTCGACGATATTTGCAGTGCCAATTTTAGCCATTTTCACCCAACCTTCAGCCCTTTAATGTACTTTATTTTAGGCCTGATACTCGCAAACTCAATCCTAAATCGGCCTAACCCCAACACCTATTTCAACCCAACGCCTCCCCGGCCTGCGTCTGATATGGCCCAAACCTCATTTAACCACCGTAGTATCCTTTGCTCTTTTCCATTCCCAGCAGAACACCAAACGACGCGCTTCTCTCAATCATACAAACCAAATGACACCTACTTTCATTCACGTTTCCAGCAAGCCAAATGACAGCCTTTCCCCTTTACCCCCTCGCAATTTGAAGCCCAGAATAAGGGATTACCATTCGTTCAAGGTTATTCTGGATAAATTTCGTGTTGTACAAACCCAGAAGTTGTGAATTCCCTTCGCCCCACCATTTCTTTTTCTTTCTTCGATTCCATTGATTTTTAGCTTGCATCCTTATCCTTTAAGGGATTTGTTGAAAGTTCCCTTCTCCCACATTGGCTGGGAGCCTCTTTCTTGAAAGATTTGAGCGCTATTTAAACCGCCTCCCTTCACTATTCATCGCACGAATTTTCTTCTGCTCTTCCTGGATTTCTAAAATAAGAACAAGCTTTTTGTTCGTAATTTTGAAATCGTGACTCTAGTCTAAATCTTTTCGTTGTTTCATTTTTTTTTTTGAATTAGCTATCGAGGAGAAGCTGTGGAGATCAGATCCTCAAGTCGTCGCCTCAATTTGCTGCTGCTGAAAAGGTAATTCCATCTCTCTTCTCATTTTATTTATTATGCGTTATTTCCAGTATTTCGGTCAAGTTTAAAATTATCATTTTTGTTTCTTCTGCATATGTGTAGTTTTCTCCCCGTATATTTAATTATTTTTTCTTATATGTTCTTTATATTAAGTAGAGTAATTTAGTTTTTCTTAGCCTTGTTTAAAAATGAAGTTGATTTTATTAGTACTACTAGCAGTACCTTACTAGTTTTTTTTAGTTTTGAAATTCCCTAAGTGCTTTCAGTTTTACTTTACAAAGTTTGCTATTGTGAATCCTTTTCATATTTTTTGTTCAACTTGGCCATTATTTCTTATTTGTTAGAGAAGATGTGAGAGTTAAGAATGAGTTAAATATTATCATAGTTACATCTTGTTCAACAGATGTAACCAACCTCACTCTTTGTTTCTGGTAGATTTTCTCTTCAGATAGTCTTGACTTGATGTTTGTTAGAGTGTGTTGAGTTTCGAAGAAATATTGTATTACTATCTGTTCTATTGCATTCTTTGCCAAAGTAGACATCAACTATCACCTACTAAAGCATGATTTATTAAGTGAGATATTCTTAACTTATGTGTGTAGCTTGTTCGTGTATAATATTTTTAATATAGCCTCAGTCTTTCTCCCCAGTTGCATTATTATGTTCTTTGGGGCATCCTTTGCTGATTTAGTTGGCTGTTTTGGATTGATTTAGGACCTAGTAGAGCTCTAGACGTGGCTTTAAATAATTTGGCTAGTCTCTCTCAGGCTGCTCCTAATATTATGAATCCCCATCGTTATCCTAGATTTCCTTTTTAGTTTATCTTTTTTCAATATCTTTTAAGAACTTGTTTAATCCCCATTCCCCCAACCCTTTGATTATTTATTTGCAATTATATTGCTCAGCAATTACCTCGGTTCTTCCTACAACATATTTCTTTTAAGATAAGCATCAACATGTATGTAATCAGGTCTTAAGCACTTAACTCTTCTTTTTTATATATGACTATGATATATATTTAAAATAATAACATTATATTTGTTAAGTTTAACAGTGGTAAAGAACAAGAGTTTACTTTTAGATCGGTGATTAAAGGTACATCATATATTTTTCCCCTGTCTCTAAAATTGAGATCAGAATTGATGGATGTTTATTTTCCTAGAAGGATCATATTTGAGCTCAAGTTTCTGTTTGTGTTTGTGGGGTATTAGTTGATTTGCTTTTCTTGCTTCAAGTATTTCATTTGCTGCATATATGTACCAAAATGAGCTAATCATTGAGTTTGGCATAAGAGTATGAATATATTTATTTCTATATTTATGATTCTATAAAGCATCATATATTTATTTCTATATTTATGATTCTATAAAGCATCTTGTTGGAATCAATAGGTTGTAGCAGTTGTTCCCAGTTTTGGCCCTGTCTATTTCAATCGTCTCTTGTTCCCTGCCTAATTGGAATTGGCTTAATCAAAAGATGCTTGCATGCGTTTTTTCTTTGCAACTATTTATTGAGAAGAAGATTGGCAAGAGTATGAATGTATAAGGATGGGAAGTTGGTGTAAATTTTATAATTTGATTTCAACTTTACTTTGATTATCAAATGGATTCAAGCCATGACTTCAAATGCATGGGAGTAATTTGTTTATTATAAAATATATGTTCCTACTTAAATAGACTTATATTCTTAAATAATGAGTTTACATGTTCTCACTATTGGAGTAGGTTCTTATTCCTTATGGTTGATTTAAATTATTATCATTATTCTCTTTCTCTTATAATTGTAACATTGGATGAATCCATCTCAATTCCATCTGCATATTCTACATTGAGTCCTCAACATTTATTCCAAGTCAGCCTCATTACCAACAGAGAAAGGTAAGCTAATATGGGTCAATGTCCAAAGTTAATTGCAGATGTAGGGACAAAAATGGGCCAACAACTCATTAAATTTGCAGCAGTAAAATGGGCTGGAACCCAATAAGTCCAGCAAGTGGCCATATTCCGATCCAGGCAGACAGAAACATGAGAAATGGGCTTATTTGTTCTTATTCAGAGAAATATGAAATTAGTATCTCTAAAATTGCTTTTATTATGTTTTGTGAATTCTAACATTTTAAAATTAATCTATATGAATTCCCTAAAGAGAAATTTTGCATTTCAATGTGGTTGTTTAACCTCATCATTTTTGCACCGATTCAATGTTTTAGATAGACTTGGCAATCAAATTTGAAAATTTTGAAATTGTTTACATAGGCAATTCAAAGCTTTGAGACTAGCTTAAGAGGTTTTCTTTTCCTTTGTAGTTAAGGATTAGCTTTAATACACATTTGAGAAATTGGGTTAATTATTTAACACATGGTCTTAGATAGGGTAATACTTGAAGTTAGGATTATTCAATAGTTAGACATTCAAAGGAAGGATAATTGACAAATTATTGTACTCATTTTAAACCAATTTTCCAGACTAACTTTAAATATTTTTTCATTAATTAGCAAAATTTTCAAATCCATTGGTTGATGAGCTTTTGGACAATTCGATATGAGCGAACTCCAGAAGCAGATCCTTTTAAGGTTTTTAACACTTAGAGGATTATTTGGACCTTTACTCAAACTCTAATTTTAATTAAAGTTTTATTTTCTAAATTACCTTTTAAGGTTTCTTAATTAAGCGGCGACTTTATTTTTTTAAAAAAAATAAAATAGTACCAATATTATGAAAAATTTTTAGAACTTCGATTCAAAATCTACACGTAGCATTTCTCATGACTATTATCTTGCTAGCAATTTACACAAAAGATATGATATTGATTCTCTCCCAAACTTGGTTTTAATTGCATAATTAACTAAATATGGGTCTACATTAGTACTCGTTCTTTCTTTCCTCTGAATTCCCTTTTTAAGATAATTAATCTTTACTATTAGTCTTCATAGCAACACTGAAAATACTATTAAGAGTATACACATCAATAATTCGCACAAACTAGGTTTTACTACCTCCATCTCTTTTTATATTTCTATAACTAACTCGACTTTATGGTCACGTTATCACTTAAGAATCCATTATTTTTATGTTAAAATTATTCAATCTATGATCTTGTATGTGTGTGTGTGTGTGTATGTGTATATGTGTGTGTGTGTGTGTGTGTGTCATTTCCACATACGTATACGGTTCACTTATCAAAGTCTAACTCAAAAGTAAGTTATAACCTACTTGGGTGCCAAGCTGCTGCCATAAAATCAATGAAATTCCATTTTTGCCCCGAGCCCAACGTTCTTGAATAAAGTTGTCAGGGAGAAAGGTGGAATCTTGTTCTTTTAAGGCCACCCTTCTAAATTTTCTGATGAAATGTCTATGTTTTTTCCTTAAGGTGTTTCTAATAACCAAGCCTTAGTAGAATAGGAACTGAGTTTTAAAATAATTGAAACACAGAATTCTGGTTTGCATCACTTGCTACGGTGATTCCAGTATCGTTGTAACGGTCCCTCCATAGCGGACAACTGCCCATTGCAATGGTTCTCCTGGTTGGGCTCATTTTATTTTTAACTATCTCCTACTTCATACTTGCTCAACAAATATCTTTTATCCCGAAATTAAAATCATACCAGTAAAGATTTTTAATTCTTACACTCGTCTTGCAACGGTCTTATACAATCAAATGGGTCATTACATTAAGTAATCAAAGCATGTGGTACCATTTTTTTTATAGATGTTGCAAAAGCAGAAGGGCGATTCTAGTTTCAAAAAGTTTCTTGATATTGTCAAGAAGCTACACACAAGTATCTCATTGATTGAAGCATTGAGAGAGATATGAAATATGCTAATATCTAAGAGACGTGATGGCAAGGAAGAGATGCTTGAAGGAGTTTAAAATAGTGACACTTACTAAGGAGTGTAGTTCGAGGATTCAAAGTAAACTTCCTCAAAATCATAAAGATCTTGAAAGTAGCACTATTTTTGTGAAGATTAGTGAGAGTGATTTAGGACATATCTTGTGCCACTTGGGGGCGAGTATTAATTCAATTCCATTATATGTATTTAAGACGCTTGGGCTGAGAGACCAATGACCCATTACCATTACATCAATATTGGTGGATAGGTCATTTCTATCTCTGAAGATATTATTGAAGATGTGCTTGTTAAAGTAGATAAATTTATTTTTTCAGTTGACTTTATCATTTTAGATTTTGAGGCGAACTCAAAAATTTCTTCCGCACCAAGGAGTCCTTTCTTGGTTACTGCATGTAACACCCCAAAGTTTTCTAAGACTAGACTCGAGATATAAAATTTGATCAGCAGGAAAATCTGTAGAATTTCTCAGAATGACTCATTGTACGAGTCGTGGTTTGAAGTCTCGGGTCGTAAGGAAAGTCGTGGTAAGATTCTGAAGTCTTACTTCCCAGACCACGGTCCACACCACGAGTCGTAGTAAGTGGGTACAACTCATGGTCATGAATCATAGTCAGCATCTGCATAGACAGCCTTGATGTGGGGAGTCACAGTACAATGTGCGGTCCCTTGTAACGAGTCATGGTCAGAAGTCGTGGTATGGCACTGGTTGTTAGGTCTTGGATACACGAGTCATAGTACACCTCATTGTATGATGTAATGGGTTGTGGTTTGGAGTCATAGGATGGAGGATCAGAGGAGGGGCCATGTAACACCCCGGATATTCCTAAGACCAGACCCCGGAGTTAGATGGAGTTCAGCAGAAAAACCAACAGGATTGCCTCAGAATGAGTCGTGGAATGACTTGTTAGGTTGCCTAATGGATCATGGTCAAGCCCGTGAGGAGTAGTGGGAAGGTGCAGCAGGTCCAGTGATCACGGACGACCTGATGAGTCATTGTGTTAGATAACAACTCGTCAGGGCAGTCGTGGGAAGGAGAGGTAGGAAATCGTGGGCTTCAGTGGCAACGGACGACCCAACGAGTCGTGAGGTAGGAAACAACTCGTTAGATCGGCCGTCGGATGGAGACTAGAGATCTAGGATGGGGTTCCAGGTAGTAGGGATGACGGAAGGAGGTCATAAGTCGTCATGTCAGCTAACGACTCATGAGGTGAGTCATCGGTTAATTCGAGTGAATTTTGAGAACTCTTCCAGTGTACTCCACGACAGGGCCCCATGAGTCTTTGTCTACCCGACGACTCATGAAGTGCCTCGTGGGGACTGGCAGATGGATTTTTTCTGCATTTTTTCAGGGGTGTTTCCATAAAATTCTATGTTTCTAAATCCTAAGATACGCCATTTTGAGCATCTTATGGGATGTTTTTGAGGGGATAACTAGCCTAAATCCTCATTCTACACCAAAATACTCTCAAACTCATCTTCCTTCTCTCTCTCAAACTCAAGGATTCAACAAGGGTTTCCTCAAGGCTTCAAGGTGCAAATTCAAGTGGGATTCCTCTTGAGCAGGTATGTGGGTTTTCAACAAGGATATCCTTCCATCCTTGTGCCCCAAAATGTTTTATCAAAAATTCGATTTCAATTATTCTAGAAAAGCATGAACTAGGGTTTCGATTGATAGGTGATTCTTCTATGTCTTTTATGAATTCTAAAACCCATTTGGATTATAAGTTAATTATGTTGATGGAATTACTTGATTATCTTGAATTATGTGCTAGATGGTGAAATGCGTGATTATAGAATTTTCTTCATGAGATGGCTTAAAGTTTTATTGGGATTTTATTATTATTCACTAATTATATCAATAACCCGTAACCATGTTTAAAATATGTGAAGATTGTAAGAATTTCCTTAAAAACTAAAATGTATGATTTGATAAATATGTTGAGATGAGATTAGAATTTATAGGCTTGCTTAATTGAAAGTAAGTATGGGTTTTCATTATCTTTTTGGTGAAACTGTTCTGGGTATGAGGTAAACCTATGATAATAGCACAATTATCGTACCTTTCTTATGAATTGGAGTGAATTTCGAAATGGGTTCTATGAAATGAAAATGTATGCGTCTACCATGATCTCGTTGTAAATATTTAAGGTATGAGTTAAGAGTATGGGTTTTCCATAAATCCAAAATATATGAAACAATGTATCTATATTAAAGTGTAAATTGGACCTATGGATCCTACATGACCCTATGTAATATGTTGTATGTTATGAACTCGGAACTTGAATGTTGTAGAAGTGTAATGTATGATATGAATCTATAGATGTTCGTAAATGTAAGATGTGTGAATTAAATGTTGATTTAATACTATGATGATATGAATTATGAAAATAAAGCATGAGAATGATCCTTCAGACGTTTGGGCTTGTTAGTAGATAGTAGCCCTAATCCTTTCTAAACGGATGCTGTATGACGAAGTCAGTAAATGCTCATGTTTCTGATTAGCTGAAGTAGCATAGACCAGATGTATAATGTCAAATCAGTACGCCTCATGTTCTAGTCAGCCAGGGACTCTCCATAGCTGAGAATATTTCCCTTGGACAGTCAGGGACTCTCTATAGCAGAGAATGACTCCTTTAGTTCAGTCAGGAACTCTCCGTAGTAGAGAATGACTCCCTTAGTTCAGTCGAGACTCTCCATAGCAGAGAATGACTCCCTTAGTTCAGTCGGGACTCTCCATAGCAGAGAATGACTCCCTTAGTTCAATTGGGACTCTCCATAGTAGAGAATGACTCCCTTAGTTTAGGCGGGACTCTCCATATCAGAGAATGACACCCTTAGTTCAGTCGGGACTTTCCATGGCTGAGAATGTGTTCCTTAGTTCAGTTGGGACTCTCCATAATGGAGAATGACTCCCTTAGTTTACATTATCAGTTTGGCTCAATTTCGTGTAGTTCATACTTCAGTTTAAAATAGACATAGTATGATGCAATGCAGACTCAGTTATCAGCAGGTATCCAGTACAGTGTGTGATACTAGCCTCAGATCCGGCTCTCATTAAATGTTCAACACTTGACCCTTATGCATGAGTTTGATGATATATCAGAATATGAGTTCCAAATGAAAGTTTCATGTATATATGTGTATGTGACCCAGAAGAGGATTGTTGCATTCTAAATCAAATATATGTCAATGCACTCAGTTTATTTCCTTTTGTATACTTGTATGTTTAGTTGTTTGTGTTTCCCTGTATGCTCAATACATTTCAAGTATTGACCGCATACTTTATGTGCTATATCGTTTGATGATATAGGTTCAGGTATCCAGTCTTAGCCCCACGGATAGACACACTCTTTCTTCCATCTCAGCAGATTGGTGGTGAGTCCTCGTCTCTCGAGGACGAGATCAATGAATCCTATTTTTGTTATATTTCAGTTTTCAGACTTTGGGAGTTAGCTGGGGACCTCTCATTAGTTTAGTAGGGGCTTTCAGACATGTGTAATTAGATTCAGTCTATATATTATATTTTGTTAGATTATGTCCTTAAGTTTTAAATTTGACTCCTTAAAGTTAGCTTCTACTCAGTTATGTTTTTGTTAGATTTTTATATTGTTAAGTGTTATGCTGTGATTATTCCATGCATCGTCTTGGAGCCTTTCGGGGTTTCTTGTCCCGTGTTACGGCTAAGGTGTAAACTCGGGTCATGACAAACTTGGTATCAGAGAAAAGGTTTAGAGTGTCCTAGGGTGTTTGAAAGCCGCGTTAAGTAGAGTCTTCTTCATGGGTGTGAAGCGCGCCACACTTATGACGAAGAGGCTACGAGGCATTTTAGGAATGTTCCCTTTTCTTCATGATCCTTAACGTGTTTAGAGTATGAAACTCTAACCAGTTCCTCCCCTGACCCGTACTTTACGGGCTCGAAGATAATGCCTCTTAGAAGAGTGAATGGAAAAAGAAATGGTAACGGCCTCCAGCAATCACCACCATCCCCGGCGAACCTAATGGACGATCGTGTTACTTATGCCGAGTTTCTGGCAACCCTTGATATATTGGCGCAGGCCATGACCACCCAGATTAATCAGCAAGCGATGGCTCGTGTTCCTTAGAATGGGAATATAGCGGCGCCGAGAGTAAGAGACTTTCTCTGAATGAATCCACCCAAGTTCTTGGGGTCAAAGGTAGATGAGGACCCATATGAGTTCTTGGAAGAGATCCAGAAGATCACCCAAATCGTGGGGGTGATGGGAACTGAGAGCGCAGACTTATCTTCCTACCAGATGAAAGGAGTCGCGTATTATATGGTTTTTCCAGAGGTGAGACATTCGGGAAATTGGAGCAGGCCCCGTAGGTTAGGATAAATTTATGACTGCATTTCTAGACAGGTTTTTCCCTAGGGAGTTGAGAGAGGCAAAGGCTGTAGAATTCATCAACTTGTGACAGAACGACATGGCTGTCCCGGAGTACACGTTGGAATTTACCCGGTTATCCAAGTATGCACCGGAGATGGTAGCCGACCAGAGGGCCCGGGTGAGCAGGTTCGTGAATAGAGTGTCAGACTCCTTGGTTAAAGAGTACAGGACTGGCATGTTGCACAAGGATATAGATTTCCTGCGTTTGGTGATATTTGCTCAACAAATGAAACCGTAGCGGGTGAAGGAAAAAGAGAGAGTGGTTAAGAGGGCCAGGATAGGAGATTTAGAGTTTTACCCGCAGAGGACAAGGAGTGGACACCGCTCACATTTCCAGCAGAAATCATCAACCCTAGCACTATCGACAGTCAGTTCTCCATACAAACCCAGGGTAAGGGAGATTATGTATCCGTTGTATACCAGCTCTGGGAAGCATCATTTGGGAGAATGCATGGTCGTCTCAGATGTTTGTTTTTAGTACGACAAGTTGGTCCATAAGCACCGAGATTGTGCAGTGGCTAAGCAAGGCGAGAGTAGATCCTCGGCCACCTCTTCAGTAGCTCCGATAGCCTATTCATTTCAGCAGGGTGCATCATCTAGCCCGAGTAGCGGACGATGTCAAAACCACTCCTATGTCGTAGAAGTAAACCAGAATAATGGAAAGTCACCAATAGTGGCCACAGGTATGTTCTGAATTGTTCATGTTACCTTTGTATGTTGCTAAGCCCCAAAACCTTAGTAGTGAATAGAAACTCTTGGGATGTTGTTGAGAAGGAATTTTCGAATGTGTGGTTTGACTTAGTTGTGAGTATGAGGTTTGTAGTAAATGTTAGAGGTGGAGGAGAAGTCACAAGTTAGTAGTGTAGCCCCCTTCCCAACCTTAAGAAAGATTTAGGAGACTTAGAATGATGGCCTTAAGCTAAGGGGGAGATGGTAAGTATGCACGGAAAGTCGAATCTTGAGTATGCTAATAGAGGAGTTCCAGCCCTAATAGTGCGATATGTCAATCCCTTCAGGTTCAGATAACTTCTCTTGTATTTCAATTGAAGCTAAGTTATGCCCATTCCTATGTGCAGACTCCCAGAATTTCTAGATAACCGCTTCAGACAGCGACGCCAATCTTACTCTACAAATCCTTAAGGCTCATCCTCATGTTATGAATCAGCTATGTGTGTTAACTCATATTTTACAGTATGATCAGCTCAAACTCAGTCCTTAGAAGCTGCTTGGTAGATCAGTAGAATCAGGTTATCTCATGTATGTGCTCAGTTATAGATATTATGAATGATTCGTGTTCATGAGTCCTTTGTTTTCAGTTAGACCAGATATCATGAATTCTAATCCCGTAACAGAAAATGATTTAAGAACGAAGGCTCAGTCTGTATCAGCTCAGTTTCAGTTAGAGGGAAAGAATCCTTCTCAGTGTTCTATCTAGTTCCATGTTAGTTTTATGTCTTTCAGTCCCTCTTGTGCCTTAGCATGTATGTATGATTTGGATGTTCAGTTCAGATATGTAAGATCAGTTGGAGTCAGATACTCCATTGTTTCAGCTGTAATTGATTAGTTTTGGGATTTCAGTTATGTTCCTATCCTTTCAGTATGTTTAGCCAACATTCGAGGACGAATGTTCCTAAGGGGGAGATACTGTAACACCCCGCATGTTCCTAAGACCAGACCTCAGAGTTAGATGGAGTTCAGCAGCAAAACCAGTAGGATTACCTTAGAACGAGTCATGGAATGACTCATTAGGTTGCCTAACGGATCGTGGTCAAGCCCGTGAGGAGCAGTCGGAGATGCAGTAGGTCCAGTGACCACAAGACGACCTGACGAGCCGTCGTGTCAGGTAACGACTGCCCAAAGGCAGTCATGGGAAGGAGAGGTAGGAAATCATGGGCTTCAGTAGCAACAGACGACCCAACGAGTCATGAGGCAGGCTTCCTCTTGAGCAGGTATATGGGTTTTCAACAAAGATATCCTTCCATCCTTATGCCCCAAAATATTTTATCAAAACTCTGATTTAAATTATTCTAGAAAAGCATGACCCAGGATTTCGGTTGATGGGTGATTTCTTCTATGTCTTTTATGAATTCTAAAACCCATTAGGATTACAAGTTAATTATGCTTATGAAACTACTTGATTATCTTGAACTATGTGCTAGATGGTGAAATGCATGATTATAGAATTTTCTTCCTAAGATGGGTTAAACTTTGATTGGGATTTTATTATTGTTCACTCGATTATATCAATAACCCGTAACCATGTTTAAAATATGTGAAGATTGTAAGAATTCCCTTAAAAACTAGAATGTATGATTTGATAAACATGTTAAGATGAGATTAGAATATACGGGCTTGCTCAATTGAAAGTAAGTATGGGTTTTCATTATCTTTTTAGTGAGATTGTTTTGGATATGAGGTAAACCTATGATAATGGAACAATTATGGTACCTTTCTTATTAATTGGAGTGAATCTAGAAATGGGTTCTATGAAATGAAAATGTGTGCTTCTACCATGATCTCATCGTAAATTTTAAGGTATGAGTTAAGAGTATGAGTTTTCCGTAAATCTAAAATATATGAAGCAAGGTATCTATGTTAAAGTGTAAATTAGACCTATGGATCCTACATGACCCTATGTTATATGTTGTATGTTTTATGAACTCAGAACTTAAATGTTGTGGAAGTGTAATGTATGATATGAATCTATAGATGTTTGTAAATGTAAGATGTGTGAATTAAATGTTGATTTGGTACTATGATGATATGAATTATAGAGATAAAGCATGAGAATGATCCTTCAGAAGTTAGGGCTTGTTGTTAGTAGAAAGTAGCCCCAATCCTTTCTAAACGAATGTTGTATGGTGAAGTCAGTAAATGCTCATGTTTCTGATTAGCTTAAGTAGCGTAGACCAGATGTATAATGCCAGATTAGTACGCCTCATGTTCTAATCAGCCAGGGACTCTCCATAGCCGAGAATGTTTCCCTTGGACAGTCAAGGACTCTTCATAGCAGAGAATGACTCCCTTAGTTTAGTCAGGGGCTCTCTATAGTAGAGAATGACTCCCTTAGTTCAGTCGGGACTCTCCATAGCTGAGAATGTGTTCCCTAGTCAGTTGGGCTTCTCCATAGCAGAGAATGACTCCCTTAGTTTACGTTATCAGTTTGGCTCAGTTATGTATAGTTCAAACTTCAGTTTAAAATAGATATAGTATGATGCAATGAAGACTCAGTTATCAGCAGGTATCCAGTACAGTGTGTGATACTAGTCTTAGCATTGGCTCTCATTAAATGTTCAGTACTTGACCCTTATGCATGAGTTTGATGATGTATCAGAATATGAGTTCCAAACAAAAGTTTAATGTATATATGTGTATGTGACCCAGAAGAGGATTATTGCATTCTAAATTAGATATATGCCAATGCACTCAGTTTATTTCCTTTTGTGTACTTGTATGTTTAGTTTTTACATTTCCCCGCATGCTCAGTACAATTCAAGTACTGACCGCATACTTTATGTGCTATATCGTTTCATGATATAGATTCTGGTATCCAGTCTCATCCCCACAGATAGACACGCTCTTTCTTCCATCTCAGCAGATTGTGGTGAGTCCTCATCTCACGTGGACGAGATCGATGTTTCCTATTTTTGTTATATTTTGGTTTTCATACTTTGGGAGTTAGCTGGGGACCTATCCCAGCAACTCATCAGTTTAGTATAGGCTTTCAGACATGTGTAATCAGATTCAGTCTATGTATTACGTTTTGCTAGATTATGTTCTTAAGTTTTAAATTTGACTAATTAAAGTTAGCTTCCGCTCAGTTATATTTCTGTTAGCTGTTGATATTGTTAATTGTTATGTTATGATTATTCCATTGGTCGATCTGGAGTCTTTCGGGGTTTCTTGTCC
Organism: Datura wrightii; assembly: GCA_035772735.1. NCBI lineage: Eukaryota > Viridiplantae > Streptophyta > Magnoliopsida > Solanales > Solanaceae > Datura > Datura wrightii. The sequence continues at coordinate 38,621,745 of JASDFA010000027.1, forward strand.
CGTGTTACGGCTAGGGTGTAAACTCGGCTCGTGACAGGCAACGACTATCCACTAACCACGAGTCACAAGACGAGTCCTGGTACCCAGTTAGGAGTGGTAGTGAGACCCATTGTTTGGAGATTCAGAGAACTTGGGAAAAAGACTGGCTTCTGACTAGTGGATACCATGAGACTTGGTAGGGAGGTACGAGTCATGGTGACTGGCAGTCAAGAATTCTAATACATTTTTCCAGGGGTATTTTTGTAACTTCCTAAGCTTCTCGCCTTAAGTGGTGCCATTTTCGGAATCTGAAAGAGTGTATAAAGGGGTTTAACCTAGCCTAAGTCCTCACTCTTTCAAAGCAACAATAGATTTGAAATCCTCTCTCAAGATTAAAGTTAGGGTTCTTCATCAAATCTCTTCAATCTTTCTTGGGTTTTCAAGACAAGTCAAGGAGTGTCTGTAGGGTTATGAATGAGGAAAATTCTTCCACCCTCATGCCTAATTTCATCCCAATTCTATGAATTAAAGTCTCTAAGCATGTCAAGTTAAAATTCTGGGGTTTTACCCAATTCCATGCAATCTTCCATGCTTTCCCTATGGGTTCAATTCTCTCATGTTTCAATTATTGTTTCATGTCTATTAGGGTAGATTTGAACCTCAATTTACTTCCAATTCATGAATTCATGTTTATGAAGATTATACCCTATTACACATGATTTATGAATTTCAAGATTATGAGTCTATGATTTATAGTATGATGAATTATCCTAGTATGCATAAATATTTATGAATTCTTACACTTAATATTCCATGATTTTGAATTATGAAGCTTATCTCAAGTATGTATGATTTCTTGTCTTGGGCAAGCCCATGCAAAGTAAAGTATGTTTTATCATGATTTTAGCCAACACTTAAATGATCAGTTTTAAAGGAATGTTTGGAGTCAAGAATCCCAAGTAAATGATCCAAGCTATATTTTGAGAATATGATTATGAGTTCTATGCATGTTTCGAAGTAGTGCCTAGCATTGAGTAGACGAGGAATTTCGAGGACCCCGATCTCATAAATACGTGCCACCGTAGGTATATATTCTTATTTGGGACCTCTCAAGAGAGTGCTTTCCCTGCTCGAGGGTATACCAATTATATCATACCTCCATTGTTCTTTACCCTGGCAAGACTTAGGACGACTCTGTTTACTTAAGCGAGATAGTTGGGGCATCATGTAAGCTCTATCATAATGGTGTCAGTTATGATGAAGCCTCTCATTGTTCCTCATATTTTCAGTTATTTATGTTCATGTTGATAAACGCTCAAACCACACCTCTTATTGAAGTGAGAAGAGGACGTTGTCAATAAAGAACCCAACTAGAGGTTGGGATCGAACCCACAAGGAATAGGGAGGCTGGATTATAGCCAGTAATTGAACTTGTGAGGTAGTCACTTCAAAATAGGGGGATTCTAAAAGAAAATCAATAATAAAAACAAATATCAAAATTCTGATGTTAAGTCAATATCAAAGGATTTATAACTGCTTTGGGTATACACTCGTGATTATCACCAATACTTTTCTATAGAACTGATAACTTAGGTTCATTCAAACGACCGGCTAGTCCCTATTGAATGAATATACTCAATCACTCTGCCAAGTCTTATGAGCGGTTTCAAACTATCCGTTATCACTAAGTTCTAGATTTAACTATCCCGCGACTACAGCTCAAGTTAATACAATGATCATCAAAATTAAGGCTCCGTTGTGATTCTCTTTTCCTACTCTCTACCTCTTCGACCAAAGCAAGTAAAGAATTCGGTCACTTCCTAACGTTGCGCACCGTTAAGAAATGTTTAAGCATGAGGAGACTACAATATAAGTATTTGTATTGGTTTTAAGATCACTTTATGTAACCCTAGCTTGTTAATTCACCACGTTCCCACAGCCCTAGCTATGGAGCTTTTAGCCTCTCATAGTTGTAAAGTTGTGATTTGCATTCATGATTAAGAATAAAAATCAACACTTACAATAATGATTGAGAAAGACACTTCCTTCAATTACTCCACAAGATCTTGAAAAACAAGTAGCAAGAACAAGATAATTCAAGAAAAGGTTGATCACAAGTTGAATCAACTCAATCCTCTCATTTCCTTACTTGTGTCGCTTGTCTATTGTTATCTAATTTTCTTTAGAAAAATAAAACCTAAAAACGTATTTATACAAACACAAGAATACTTTTCTTAAGCTAACTGGATGAATTTCCATATCTGGTGCCGCAGTCATCACGAGCCCAGTTACGATCCGTAGCAGCTTCCTACGACTCATAGCTGCATGTCGTGCCTTGTATTGTTGAATGAATGTTGGCTAAGTGTTGGATCTAGGTATGATTTGTACCTCCTTTATATGACCCGTAATGAGCTCTCGTAGTCTAGTTCTTAAACTTTGGAATTCTTCTTAAGTTTAATACGACTGGCATGGTACGACTCGTACCTTCTTCCCACGGGTCGTACATTCCTTCCATAGAAGGAGTCAGCACTTGATGCAACTTTTCTAAATTTTGTCACGATTTCTTCATCACGACTCGTACCAGCTTGGTATGATCCATATTGAGACTCGTACATTGCCTCTTTGCACCTTAAGCCTTCTGCAACTTTTCATGGCCCTCAGTACGACTGGTAGGTCCTTCATATGACTCGTACTGTGGTCTGCACATTAAGCCTATGTTGCATCATTCAGGCTTTCTTTTGCCATTTTTAGGTCCAACATCAATTATCCTACAATCAAAGGAAAAGTGCCTTATATCCACATAAACATACCTAAGTTCATGCTATTTTCTTAGTTTTGAGCGTACAAAGTGATGTAAATCCACAGCACATCACATGTCTTATGATATCATGTTTTGTAGCATATTTGACCCATTGATTAGTTTGTGAGTTTTCACTTATGATTTCAAGATTAGCATGCTATAAAATTTTTATTTCTAAACCCTGGGTCATTATGTTCATCTTATGACGAATATCTCATGATTATGCTTATTTCAGGTATATGGATTTTAGCATGATGTCCTCACTCTTATGCTCTATCTTGTTTTACATTCATAATTTTGGATTATCATTTTACTCGAACATTTTACTTTCTCTACATACTCAGTACATTTCAAATACTTATCACATACTTTATGTTATATTGTCTCATGATATAGATTTGGGTGATCGATCGTAGTCTCGTTGTTAGCTCGTTCCCACTCATTCCAGCCCTATTCCAATGTCTGTGAGTCCTCATAATCTGAGGTCATCAGTTTTGATTCTATCTCTTTGTTTATGTCTTTTAGTTTCAGATTTAGCGAGTTAGTTGGGCGTGTTGTCTCATCAACTCATCAGATATTTAGAGGCTTTTCAGATAGCTATGTATAGATGGTTCAACAACATTGGTTTGTGTGTGTTCACGTTCATGATGATATGCTATGCAGACCTCTGCTTATATCATGTTCATGCTTTATTTCCTCTTAGCAATGCTCTTATTCTTGCTATGCATGTGCCATGGGTTAGCTTGGAACCATTCGTGGTTCTAGGTCCCGTGTCTCGATCCAGGGTCACAACTCGGATTGTGACAAACTTGATATCAGATCAAAGGTTTAGGTGTGTCCTAGAGTGACTGAAAGACACGTTAAGTAGAGTCTTTTCCATGGGTGTGAAGCGCACCACACTTGTGGGGAAGAGGCTACAAGACATTTTAAGAAATTTTCCTTCTTTCATGATCTATGTTGTGCAATGAAGTACCTCTCGCTACTCCTATAACTCTTAATATACGCACTTGCAGAAATATGCCTCCCTGCTGAGTCAATAGAAGAAGAAATGGCAACGAAAATGGCCATGGCAATGGCAATGGAGATGGGAATTTGCCAGCCCCACTAGCTCCAACTGATCCGTAATCAGAGCAGGTTACTCATGTTGAGTTCAGGGCAGTATTTCAGATGTTAGCATAGGCCATGACTGCCCAAGTCAATCAGCAGGTTATGGCTTATGTGAACCAAAATAGGAATGCGACAGCGGCTAAGATGTGAGACTTCCTCAAAATGAACCCACCTGAGTTTCATGGGTCAAAGTGTATGAGGACTCATAAGAGTTTATTAAGGAGGTCAAGAAGATTACCTAGGTGATGGGTGTTTCAGGAGAGGATAGTGTAGACTTGGACTCTTATCAGCTCAAGAGGGTTGCTAAAATTTGATTCCGATAGTGGAAAGAGAGATAGGGAGTTGGTGCAGTTCCCGTTGGCTAGGACAAGTTTGTTATAGCTTTCTTGGACAGGTTCTTCTCCCGAGAGCTGAGGGAAGCAAACGCAACAGAGTTCATCAACTTGAAGCAAAATGACATAACTGCTTAGGAGTATGTCATGAAGTTTACCCAGCCGTCCAAGTATGCTCCAACGATGGTTGTTGATCTGAGGGCTCATATGAGCAAGTTTGTTAATGAGGTGGCAAGATCGTTGTTCAAGGAATGCTGGGTCTCTATGCTAATTAATGATATAGATATCTCCCGACTGATATATTCCCATTAGATAGAGGTAGAGCATATGAAGGAGAAGGAGAGAGAGGCCAAGAGGGCCAGGACAGGGAGTCATGGGCATTCCCAAGAAAGATCCGATGGCGGACATCACCCTCAGTTTTATCAGAGATCATTAGCCCCAGTTGCCTCATCAACCAGCATTCCATCTAGACCTCGAGGAGATCATAGAGGCAAAGCTTCAGGCTCTAGGGGTCAAAGGAGCATGATAGGGGAGCACATTTTTCTAGCTTGTAGGAAGTATAGGAGGCACCTCGAAGAGTGTTGGTCGGCACTGATGGTTGTTTCGAGTGTGGGAAGCTCAGACATATTCTCAGGGATTGTCCTTAAGCTAGACAGGGTGACGATAGAGGTCGTGCCCCAGCCACCACTTTAGTAGCTCCAGAAGCTCGCTCATTTCATTAGGACGCCTCTTCTAGTGCAGGTGGCGGCCAGTGCTAGAACAAGTTCTATGCACTTTCACCTCACTAGGAGCATGAGTGCTCACCCAATGTGGTGACTGGTATGATATGAGTATTCCATCTTAATGTGTATGCATTGTTTGATCCAGGGGCTACATTATCTTTTGTGACTTCTTATGTTGCTGTTAGTTTCGATGTTAGTCCCAAAATCCTATCAAAACTCTTCTAAGTCTTTACTCCTATCGGTGAGTTAGTTTTAGTTCGATAGGTATATAGAAATTGCCCTGTCACGATTATTCAGAAATTCACCTCAGCTGACTTAGTGAAGTTAGATATGGTCGACATTGATGTTATCTTTGTTATGGATTGGTTATATGCTTGATATGCTTCAGTCAATTGTAAAACCTGTATGGTAGAGTTTCTCTTTCGGGTACCAGTCTTAGAGTGGAAGGGTAGTTCACTTGTGCTTGTCGGTCGCTTTGTTTCCTATCTTAAGGCCAAAAGGATGATCTCTAAGTGTTGTGTATACCATCTAGTTTAGATTAAGGATGCTATGTTTGAGACCTCGACTCTTCAGTCAGTTCTTGTTGTATGTGAGTATCTAGAGGTGTTTTCAAATGATCTACTAAGAGTCCCTCCCGAGTGAGAGATTGACTTTAGTATCGATCTTATCCCTGATACACAGCCCATGTCCATTCCTCCTTACAGAATGACTCCAATTGAGCTAAAGGAGTTCTAAGAGTAGTTGAAAGATCTCCTAGATAAGGGTTTCATCAGGCAAGTAAGTTCTCATGGGATGCTCTAGTTCTCTTTGTCTGAAAGAAGGATGGATCCCTTAGGATATGTATCAATTATCACCAGTTGAACAAGGTCACAATCAAGAATAAATATCTCCTCCCTAGGATTGATGACCTATTTGACCAGCTTCAAGGTGCTAAGTGCATTTCAAAGATAGACCTCAGATCTGGCTATCACTAACTTAGAGTTAGGGAGAGTGATATTCTGAATACAACCTTTAAGACTCGGTATGATCACTATGAGTTCGTACTTATGTCTTTTGGACTAACAAATGCTCTTGCAACTTTTATGAACTTGATGAATAGGGTGTTCAAGTAGTATTTTGATATGTTCGTGACTGTATTTATAGATTATATTCTCATATACTCTTAGAGCGAGGAGTAGCATGTCGCTCATTTGAGGATTGTATTATAAACTCTCAAGGATCACCAGTTATTTACTAAATTCAACAAGTTTGAGTTTTGGCTGAACTCAGTAGCATTCGTGGGTCATGTGGTGGCTAGTGAGGGTGTACAGGTGGATTCTCAAAAGATAGAAGCGGTAATGTATTGGCCTAGACTTGTCAGTCCTACAGATATTAGGAGCTTTTTGAGTTTAGCTGCCCACTACCAGGGGTTCATAGAAGGATTTTCATCCATTGCAGCACCATTGACTAAGTTGACCCATAAAAAGGTCAAATTTTAGTGGTCTGATGCTTGTGAAAAGAGTTTTCAAGAGTTAAAGACTTGACTCACTTCAACCCCAATGTTGACCCTACCGAAGGGTACAGATGGCTTTGTTGTGTATTGTGATGCCTCTAGGGCTAGTCTTGGTTGTTTGTTGATGCAGCATGGTAAGGTCATTTCATATGCCTCTAGAAAGCTTAAGACTCATGAGAAGAATTATCCGACACATGACATAGAGTTAGCATCTGTGGTGTTTTCTTTGAAGATTTGGAGGCACTATTTGTATGGGGTGCATGTGGATGTGTTCACGGACCACAAGAGCCTTCAGTACATATTTACTCAGAAGGACCTAAAGTTGCAGAAAAGGAGATGGCTAGAGCTTCTCAAGGACTATGAAATGACTGTCTTTTATCATCCAAGTAAGGCCAATATAGTGGAAGATGCTCTTGATAGGCTGTCCATGGAGAGTGTGTACTATGTCGAGGATGGGAGAAAGTAGTTGGTGAAAGAAGTTCAGAGGCTTGCTCGTTTAGGATTTTGCCTTGCAGATTCATCGAATGGTGGTGTTATGGTTCAGAACATGTCAGAATTATCATTAGTGATGAAGGTCAAAGCAAGGCAAGTTGAGGATCCTATCTTGGTGAAGTTGTAGGAAATTGTTTGAAATCAAAAAATAGAGGTTTTCTCCCAAGGGGGATATGGTGTACTCTGATATCAGGGCCGATTATGTGCTCCGGTGGTGGATGACTTGATAGAGTAGATGTTGAGCGAGGCTCATGGCTCTCGATACTCTATCCATACAGGTGCCACCAAGATGTACCATGATCTACCGAAAGTCTATTGGTGGAATGGTATGAAGAAGGACATAGAGGAATTTTTGGCTAAGTGCCCGAGTTGCCAATAGGTGAAGGTTGAGCACTAGAGACCTGGAGGTATGTTTTTGGACATTAGAATTCCTACTTAGAAGTGGAAAGAGATCAATATAGACTTTATAATATGGTTTCCTTGTACACGCCGATAATATGACTCTATATGGGTGATTATGGATAGGTTGACCAAATCATCTCACTTCCTATTAGTCAAAACTATGGATTCATCCAAGGATTATGCTAGGCTTTACATTCGAGAGTTGGTTCTGTTGCATGGAGTCCCTTTGTCCATCATCTCAAATAGGGGTGATTTACCTCTCAGTTTTGGAGATTGTTTCAAAAAGGACTTGTTACATAGGTGAAGCTTAGTACAACCTTTCACCCGCAGATAGATGGAAAAGACGAGTGGACCATTCAGACTCTTGAGGACATGTTGAGAGCATGTATGATTGATTTTGAAGGTAGTTGGAATGATCACTTGCCTCTCATTGAGTTTTCTTACAATAACAGTCATCGCACCAGAGTTTAGATAGCTTAGTTTGAGGCTTTTTACTGGCAGAGATGTAGGTCACCTGTTGGATGGTTCGAGATAGGTGAGGCTATGTTGATAGGGTCAGATTCAGTTTGTGAGGTGATGGAGAAAGTTCAGCTTATTAGAGAACGACTGCAAACAGCTCAGAGTCATTAGAAATTTTATGTGGATGTTAGGAGGAAAGAGATTGAGTTTGAGGTTAATGATGTGGTATTTCTGAAGGTGTCTCCCATGAAGGGTGTTATGAGATTTGGTAAGAAAGGGAAGCTTAGTCCCTGATACATTGGTCCTTATAGGATTCTGAGGCGAGTTGGCAAGGTGGCATATGAGTTGGAGCTACCACTGGAGTTAGCTTTGGTGCATCCAGTTTTTCATGTATCTCTATTGAAAAAGTACATTGGCGAATAGCCTTAGTTGTTCCGATAGAGAGCATTTGTGTGAAGGATAGCCTTACTTATGAGGAGGTTCCGGTTGAGATCCTTGATCGTCAGGTTCAAAATTTGAGAATCAAGGAGGTAGCTTTTGTAAATGTTTTTTGAAGAAATCAGCTTGTTGAGGGAGCTACGTGGGATGTCGAAGCAGACATGATGGCTAAATACCCACATCTTTTCCCTTCTGACTCAGTTCCATCATGAGGTACCAATTTTCTCCTTAGTACTCTATTCAGTTTCATGTCAAGTTCATGTTTCTCAATCCCTTTCATGTTATAATATACATGTATGTTTCATGAATTCAGTTCTGTCATGTATCTCAGACTGGAGACAGTCACTCCGTCACTTTTTCAATTTATAGCTTTCAGTTCTAGGATTGCAGCTCTTTCCCCATCTGTTTAGTTTTATTAGTCTCTATTCGAGCATGAATGTTCCCAAGGGGGAGATAATGTAATACCCTAAAGCTTCCTAAGACTAGACTCGGGATTTGAAATTTGATCAGCAGGAAAATCTGCAGAATTACTTAGAATGACTCATCGTATGAGTCTTGGTTTAAAGTCATGGGTCATAGGGAGATTCGTGGTAAGGTTCTAAAGTTTTACTTCCCAGACCATGAGTCCACACCACGAGTCGTGATGAGTAGGTATGACTCGTGATCATTAGTCGTAGTCAGCATTTGCAGAGATATCCTTGATGTGATTAGTCATAGTATGATTTGTGGTCCCCTATAACGAATCATGGTTAGGAGTTATGGCATTCCACTAATTGTCAGGTCTTGGATATACGAGTCATAGTACAACTCGTTGTATGGTGTGACCGGTCGTGGTTTGGAGTCGTAGGATGGAGGATCATAGGAGGGGCAAAGCATATCCAATGACCATGAATCACAGGATAACTCATAATACCCAATGACGAATCATAATGAGACCCATTGTTTGGAGATTCAGAGAACTAGGGAAAAGGGCTGGCTTGTTATGAGTGGATACCACGAGTCGTGGTAGGGTGATTCGAGTCGTGGTGACTGGCAGTCAGGAATTTTAATACGTTATTCCAGGAGTATTTTTATAATTTCCTAAGCTTCTAACCCCTAAGTGACGTCATTTTGGATATCTTAAAGAGAGTATAAAGGGAGTTAAGCTAGCCTAAGTCCTCACACTTTCAAAGCAACAGTAGATTTGAAATCCTCTCTCAAGATCAAAGCTAAGGTTCTTCATCAAATCTCTTCAATCTTTCTTGGTTTTTTAAGACAAGTCTAGGAGTTAATTACCCAAGTATGTAGAGTAATGAATGAAAAAAATTCTTCAACCATCATGCCCAATTTCATCCCAATTCTATGAATTCAAGTCTCTAAGCATGCCAAGTTAAAATTCTAGGATTTTACCCAATTTCATGTAATCTTCCATGCTATCTCTATGGGTTCACTTCTCTCATGTTTCAATTGATCTTTCATGGCTATTAGGGAAGATTTGACCCTGAATTTACTTCCTAATTCATGAATTTAAGTTTATGAAGGTTATTCCCTATGATGCATGTTATGAATTTCAAGCTTATGAGTTTATGATTTCTAGAATGATGAATTATCCAAGTATGCATGAATGTTTACGAATTCTTAAAATTATGATATTTTGATTTTGAATTATGAAGCTTATCTCAAGTATGTATGATTTCATGTCTTGGGCAAGCCCATGCAAAGTCAAGTATGTTATATCATGATTTTAGCCAAGGCTTATATGATCAGTTTTAAAGGAGTGTTTGGAGTCAAGAGTCCCAAGTAAATAATTCAAGCTATGTTTTGAGAGTATAATTATGAGCTATATGTATGTTTTGGGAGTAGTATGTAGAATTGAGTAGGCCAGAAATTTCAAGGACACCAGTCTCATAACTACATGCCACCATAGGTATATATTCTTATTTGGGACCTCTCAAGAGAGTGCTTCCCCCGCTCGAGGGTATACCACTGATATCACACCTCCATTGTTCCTTGCTCTAATAAGGCTTAGGATGGCTCTGCTCACTTGAACAAGATAGTTGAGGCATCATGTAAGCTCTATCATGATGGTGTCGGTTGTGACAAAGCCTCCCATTGTTCCTCATGTTTTTAGTTATTTATGTTCATGTCTTATGATATCATGTTTTATAGTATATTTGACCAATTGATCAATTTATGAGTTTTCACTTATGATTTCAAATATAGCACGCTATAAGATTTCTATTTCTAAAACTTGGGTCATTATGTTCAGCTTATGAAGAATAGCTCATGATTATACTTATTTAGGAATATGGCTTTTACAATGATGTCCTCACTCTTATGCTCTATCTTGTTTTACATTCATGATTTCGAACTATCATTTTACTAGCACATTTTACTTTCTCTACATACTCAGCACATTCTAAGTGCTGACCGCATACTCTATGCTATACCGTCTTATGATATAGGTTCGGGTGATCCATTGTAGTCTCGTCATTAGCTCTCTCCCACTCAGTCCATCCTAATTTCAATTTTGGTGAGTCCTCATGATCTGAGGATGTCAATTTTGATTCTGTCTCTTTATTTATGTCTTTTAGTTTCAGACTTAGCGAGATAGTTGGAGATGTTATCCCATCAGCTCATTAGATGTTTAGAAGCTTTTTTCAAACAGCTATATATAGATGGTTCAACGATGTTGATTCGTGTTCACGTTCTTGATGATATGCTATGCATACCTCTACTTACATCACGTTCGTGCTTTATTTTTTGCTTAGAAATGCTCTTATTTATGCGATGCATATGCCATGAGTTAGGTTGGAGCCATTTGTGATTCTAGATCCCGGTCTCTATTCAGGGTTCCAGCTTGGGTCATGACACTACAGAGCGGTGATAGATGTTTGAGAGGATAAACTAAAGATGTGAGTGGATGATGAGGAAATTACATTCAACGGATACAAGGCTTTGAAACTCCCAAGTCACTATGAAGTGCTTTCCATGAATTCTGTGATGGATGGGGATATGAAAAACATTACTTGTGTGAACTCTAAAAGTTCAAAGCCAAGATTTTTATCTCCTGCGAAGGGTGATGATCTGAAAAAAAGAGAGATATGAGAAGAGTGAACCTCTAAATGTGCGAAAGAAGAGAAAATTGAATCATGAGAGAAGAAAGTGAAAGCAGTGGACTTGAGCTAAAACCATGAGTCTTATTGCAACATTAACTAAGGCACTTGTTGGGAGGCAATTCTATGTATAATAATTTAGACTTTTTATTTTATTTTATGTGTTAAATTTCATGTTTTTTTTGGTTTTGTAGATTAGGGGAATCTGATTACCCAAAGTTAAAATTGAGGTATATGTTTGGTTTTAAGTTTGGAGTCATACCAACCTTTGATGGTCATTCGGAATTATGTTGCTAGCTAGGCGTTAGAGGGTCTCATAAAGTATTTATCACCCTTGATATTATTTTTCATAGCTATAGATACCTTGAGGATAATTCATGCATTGAAGTGTGTGTGTGTAAGGGGGGGGGGATAACTTCCGATATTTTTGAGGTCAAGAATTATTATGCCATAGGAAATTTTTATTTTCTTAGCCTTCTAATAATTAAAAATATCAAGAAAATTCATAATGATTTTTTGCTTTGTTCTTTCTTTTAATTTTTTTAGTTTCTTTTTTTCTCATTAGAGACACAAATTATCCACCCCTTAGTTTTTCTTATGGTCCCTGTGAGTATAATATCTGGACTTAAATCCTACATTACTTGTATGACCGCATGCACTTGTTGTATGTTTGGATGAAAAGCAGGTGATGATAAGATTAAGAGCGTTGATAATTCCTCGAGAAAATTAAAAAAAAGGTGGTAATATGAGAAGACAATCGACAGGTGTACATACTAGGTCAAACCCCACACCACATCTCCCACACGAGGCACTCTGATACCTCTATATTTTAGGTTTAACGAGTATTAAAATGAGCTACCTTCATAGGATTATCCTCCGCCTTGCTATATGGGTCCACCACAGGGATATACTCAGCAGCCTCCACCGACCCCTATGATGATATCCTCACTGAGTTATGCTATCCCACAGGGATACACTCGATTATCTGTTTAGTGTTAGTAGCCAACATTTAGTGCCCTCGATCGGAAAGTTACTCATGGCCTTGCTGATTCACATCCTTCTTCATTAGCTACTCCAAAATTTGGGCTATTGGGTCTTCTCATACGACCCAACAACTTTGAGCCTGATAATCTTACCACAAATCACTCAGCTACATGTGATCAGATCCCTTCACAACTTGGCATGAAGTATATGTACAACAGACTCGTCATCGAGCTTGACAACTTCAAGTATGATTTATCTTCTTGCTAAATATCTTTAGTTTATGATTATTTCATAATTATCTTAAATTTAACCTATAAATGTTGTAGATTTTTGTATTGTAGTTTCAACCCCGATGATGTTGTAACGATAATTTCTCAAGCCGTTAGAGAACTTTATAAGGGCACAGGCCGATGTGAGGCAAGATTCAGTTGATCTCCTCAGGCTATATTTTAGAGTTCATGATATATTAAAATTTATTTCTTTAACACAAATTGTATATATTTTTCTTGATTGATTTCTTATTAATAAATTCTTTTGTCCTTTCATTATAGAACAAGTACACTTGTCTCACAGAATATGAGCAAAAGATTTGCATCAACTTTGAGAAGAAAGCCAGGAGCATACTCTCTGACTTTTTTCGAAAGGCTCGTAAGAAGAGAAAGAGGCCTAGGTAGGTCAACCTCATAACTGGGAGGAACTACTGAGACACTAGGCGATCGATGTGAGGTTTAAGGAAGATGAGCAAGATTGGAAAGAAGGTCAAAATATATATATGAGAGGGGTGGCTCTCTACACACAAGTGGGACTTAAAGCCAAGTGATTATGAGGAGGAAAATGGTACATTTTCTTAGGCCATATTGTAGAAAATTAATAATTAATTATTATTGATTATAACTAAATTAATTATGTCTGTAGAAAAAGGAACTGGGGAAGTCGGTAACTCAGGATGAGGCATTCAAGGTCACTTACACGAGGAAGAAGAACAACCACAGTATCCATACATTAGGTTGAGCCCTGAGCTGGGTGACCTATACAAGCCTCTAATTTAAAGTAATAATTACTTTCTTTTATAAATTTATATTCTAATTTTATCTTTTAAATTCAAAATCAATATCAATAATTAGTAGAGCAACTCTGCTACTCAGCCAGTTGATAATCGGGGCATGCCACCAATCTAAGAATAGATTAGGCAAATGTGGCATTACCTGATTGGTGGCACTAGTAGATTTGGAAGTGCTTACGGCATGACCTATTGAACATATCATTAATTCAATTCGAGGTTGAAAGATATAGGTACTTCCCAATATGATGGGTTAATAGGTAGGGGACGATATTAGCGATAGAGCATAAGATCGCTGAGATATCTAGCCAACTCAAAGTCTCGCATGCTAGGGATAAACAAAAGAACATGGAGTCACGTTGCTTTGTGCACTAAGTCAACAAATGGTAAAGCTATGAATTACTTGAATAAGCACATACTATATAAAAAACAAAACTAGCTTACCATGGAGATACCAAGTAAGCATCATGGATGGTTAGGAAGATATTGCACTTGCGGAAGCACTGACTTTTCATCAAAAAACAATCAGGTGTGATTAGTGCTAGCAAGTTCGACATCATATGGCCCATAAATATCACAAGGGATGTTATGAATGTATCTTGGAGGAACCTGGTCTGTCACTCAATAGCCTGCCCCAAACATATTTTCATCTTATGGCTAGCACTGCATGGAAGATTGAAAACCAATGAAGTCCTACTTCAATGTGGCATGCCTGTTACTGGAGACTATATATTATGTGGTTGTTAGCTTGAGAATTTGCAGCATTTATTTTTTGATGTGTTTTCTCCAATGGAGTTTGGAAGGACATGTTACACAGGCTGCATTGGCAAAGAAGCATACGAGACTGGGAGTAGGTGTTAGAACATGCGCAGCGGAAGCAAGCATATAATGGATGAACAATCTTACATGAATCACTAGATAACAATGATGAGTTAGATTACAAAATACTTACCTCTTGAAGCTTTCACACAATGCGTCCAATTCGCTCTCCAGGTCGGCAGTCTTCTACTATGTCCTATCCGAATGGGGAATACTTGTGTGGGCAAGTGTTGCTTCTCAAAAAAAGGTGTCTCTTTAAAGAAGGAAAAAACCCTATTTATAATCACGTTTTAGGTTATAAAATCCTAATCCCAAAACGTATAGGATTCCTTCTTTCTTGTACATTCACACGTTTTTAAGGGTGTAAAACCCAAACATGTACTACTTACATTTTATGAAGTTGTCCAAAATCTTGTAGGATTTTACTACTTCAAGAAAACAGGTTTCTTCCTTTTTCAAGTTTTTTAATTAATGAGGCATAGCAAGGACTAGGGACCACAAATTTAATTAGTGAGGCTTTCAATTATGATATTAATTCGAAATAATGAATGAATTAACCTACCATAATAAATTACAAATTATTCCAATAAAAATTCATAATTCAACTCCTCTATATAATTTCAAAATCATTCATTAAATTTTTATTTAACTCCCCATGTTAAAATTACAGATACCAACCAATCGAATTAAATTTCTGACTATTTAACTCATTGATTAATTTAATCCTTTATTCAAACGCTTAACTTACTTCATGTGACGGATACTAAATCCACATGCAGGGTTTTCACATGAAAACTTACAAGAAATCATAAAGGAGTATCATCAATCTCAAGGTTGAGACATGGATTCCATCAACTAAGTATTATTACACAAATATCATTTGTCATCATCCAACCTATCGGGAACATTTTAACTCGCGAAAGAGTTTCACCCTTTGATAGATCAAAACAATAAACAAATCACATTGATCATAATAATTATATCAAGATTAAGAGTGTGAGTACATTTAATGGTCTAGAGAATTTATTTTACTAAGTCTGACAAAATACTCTTCTCTACTTGGTCCGTTCAATACATACAAAATGTACTAGCACAAGAAGTTGGAATAATACCATTCCCATAATCAAGATAAGTTATATTTAATCCTGTGCTACAATCATATCGATGAATTTATCTAATTCTCATCTTAGATTGTGAGCATATACAAACTTTATACTTGTAAGAACCGATGATTTAATCTTTTATGTATAAGCTAAACTCTATACACTAAAAACCATCTGCTATATAAGTAAAGGACACATATGCAAAATCGATCTATTCAAAACAAGACTTTATTAATCCAATAAATAAAATGAAAGTCTTACATAAAACTGAAACATAATACTATACTAAACCGCATGGTTAATAGTATATCCTTACAATCTCTCACTTAGACTCATAACCATGCACCTACAACTTTAACGTCCATTCCTTCTACATGCTTATCAAAAGGCTTCTATGACAATCTCTTTTTAAATGGGTCCACCAAATTATTCTCGTGATGCAATCTTCAAAACCTTCACATCTCCTCTCTGAGTTTTGTCTCGAATTAAGTGATATTTTTTTCTCAATGTGTTTGCTTCTTTTGTGGCTTCGTGGTTCCTTTGAGTTTGCAACCGCACTAATATTATCACAATAAAGTGTAATTGGTGCTTCAATAAAAGGAATCACTCCAAGCTCTTTTAGGAAGTTCCAAAGCTAAACAATCTCCTTAGCCGCCTCAGAGAGAGCTACATACTCGGCTTCCATGGTGAAATCAGCAACACATGATTGATTGATACTCCTCCAACTTATGGCTCCACCTCCTATGGTAAACACATTTTCCTGAGATAGATTTTCTAGAATCTCTATCAGACTGAAAATTTGAATCTGTATACCCAACGGGAACCAGATCACCCGAGTGAAAAACCAGCATATAATCCCTAGTCCTTTTCAGATACTTGATTATATGCTTAACTGTATTCATTCCCAGGATTTGACTGATATATACTAAACCATGCCAACAGCAAAGCAGATGTCAAGTCTAGTACATAGAATAGCATACATGAGACTCCCAACAACAGAAGCATAAGGGATCAGCCTCATCCTCTCTATCTCATCAGTCATTTTAGGAGACTGGTCCTCAATAGAGAAATTTCATTCCTAAAAGGAAGAAATCTCTTTTTTGGAATTTTGCATGCTAAACCTGGTAAGAATCGTATCAATATAAAGTGCTTGAGAAAAGCCTAATATCTTTTGCTTGCAATCTCTCATGAGCTTGATCCCAAGGATATGAGTCGCTTCACCCAAGTCTTTCATATCAAAACGCAAGGACAACCACTCTTTGACCGACTTCATCATACTCACATTATTTCAAATGAGCAAAATGTCATCCACATACAGAATAAAAAATGCTACTTTATCTCCCTCCCACTTTTTATAGATACATGACTCATTGTCACATTGATCAAAATCAAAAGTCTTAATCGAATTGTCAAAACAAGTGTTCCATACCATAGATGCCTGTTTCAACCCATAAATGGATCTTTTCAGCTTACACAACATGTGCTCATTGCCACTTTCCGTGAAACCCTCTGGTTGTGCCATATATATGCACTCATCAAGACTTCCATTAAGAAAAGTCGTCTTGACATCCATCTGCCAGATCTCATAACCATAATGAGAAGCAATGGATAAGAGAATTCTGATGGATTTAAGCATAATTATCGGTGAAAAAGTTTCTCATAATCAATTCTTTCTTTTTGAGTAAACCCTTTTGCAACAAGCCTAGCTTTAAAAGTTTGCACTTCTCCATCCACCCCTCTCTTTTTCTTATAGATCCATCTACAGCCAATGGGTTTGACTTCTGTAGGTGGTTCTACAAGATTCCAGACTTGATTGGAGTACATAGACTCCATTTCATATTTCATAACGACTATCCATTTTTCAGCATCTATATCTTGTAGTGCTTGGGCGTAATGCAGAGGTTCTATATTAGGCTCTTCAGGGATTCTATCATAAGATTCTTCCAAGAGCGCAAACCGAATGGATTTCTAATAACTTGATCATTAATATGATCTTGCGGTGGAACCACAACATCACTTTTAGGAACTAAATCTTGATCATCACGAACTTCTTCCTCAAGCACAGACTGCTCAACAAGTGCAGGCTGGTTAACATTGCTCCCACTATCTTGAGGTAGTGAGATGTTCGACCTTTGCATTTGCGCCTCCTGTTGCTTATTAACATCTCTCCCACTACAATAATTGAGTGGTATGTCAATATTTTCTTGTGGCATTTTCTCTTCAGATACATCATTTGTTATTCCATTATTCAATTCCTGTAAAACAAGTTTACTTCTTGGAACATGGTTCATTAGATAGTCCTCTTCCAGAAACTTGGCATTTGTTGTAGTAATGACCTTCTTTTCTTTAGGACAATAAAACAAACCACCTTTCGTCCCTTTTGGATATCCAACGAAGACACATAATTCTATCCTTGATTCCAACTTATTAGTTTTTTCCTTCAGCATGTGAGCTGGACAACCTCATACTCGAATGTGTCTTAGACTAGGCTCTCATCCAGTCCACATTCTATTGGAGTTAAAGGTACTGATTTGGAAGGAACCAAGTTCAACAGGTAGTTAGCTATATATAATGCATATCCCCAAAAGGAAGAAGGCAAATTCGAATAACTCAACATTGATTTTACCATTTTCAAAAGAGTTCTGTTTCTTCTTTCTGCCACACCATTTTGTTGTGGTGTTCTGAAGCAGATAATTGAGATGTAATTGCACAATCTGATAAGTATTTAATGATTTTAGCATAAAGGTATTCACCACCATGATCGGATCGTAATGATTTAATATGTTTATCATGTCGTTTCTCCGTTTCTGCCTTAAATTATTCGAACTTGTCAAAGCATTTAGATTTATGGCGCAACAGATAAACATATCCATATTTAGATTAGTCATCTGTGAATGTCACAAAATACTCAAAACCACCTCCTGCTTGTATATTCATAGGACCATACAAATTATAATGACTTAATTCCAACTTATTTTTAGCTCTATTCCCTTTTGAGGGAAAAGGTTTCTCAGTTATTTGTCCTTCTAAACAGGATTCACAGGTTGACAGTATCTCCACTTTCAATGAACTCAAAGGTCTATCAGAGACTAACCTTGAAATCCTATTTATATTTATATGACATAGATGCAAATGCCACAAGTAAGTTTTACTCAATTCAGAAATGTGTTTTCTTTTATGGATAGATTAATATTATTTAGTTCCTTTGGTTGAAGTAAATTAGGAGGTGTTTCAAGCACAAATAGATCATGTACTCTAGCAGTAGTACAGATAAAATGCTTGTTAAATTTGATAACAGCAGAATTATTACCAAAATATATATTATAACCAGCATCCATCAATTTTGAAACTGAAAGCGAATTCCTTCTAATAGAAGGTACATAGAGAACATCTGTTAAATCTAAAACTCTAGAACTACTAAAAGAAATACTAATATCTCCTAAAGCTAAGGCCGGTACTGGTTTGCCATTGGCTTGAAAAATGCAAATTTTATTCTCACTTAGCCGTCGCATTTCCCGAAACCCCTGCAAAGAAGTGCAGACATGATTAGTGTCTCCCGAACCTACAACCCATAGCATCATAGAAATAGCCTCTAAAAAAGTTTCAACGACATTTAAGTAAGAAGAATTACCTTGTTTGTTCAATTTAGCCAGGTAGTCAGAATATTTCTTCTTTTGTGCCCAGGCTTCTTGCAATGATAGCACTTGCCTTTCGGCTTAGCCACATCATTATTTGCAATTCCAGATGCCTTGCGAAGTCTCTTCTTTTTATGTCCGCCTTTCGACTTAGAAGAAGAAAGATCTCTCTTAACATTTAATGCCACAACAGGAGCTTGCTGTTTGATAATGGACTCAGCAACTTGCAACTCATTCAATAATTTCACTAGAGACAGATCCATCTTGTTCATGTTATAATTCAAGCGAAGTTGTTGAAAACTGTCAGGTAAAGTTTGCAGGATCATCTAAACTTGAGATTCCTTATCAATCTTAGCTCCAAGGATTTCCAGTTTATTAAGAAGACCAATCATTTTAAGAACATGGTCCCTCACGGACGAACCTTCAGATATTTTCGTGTTCAAAAGGGCTTTCATGGATGTTTTCTTTGCAGCACGATTATGCTCACCGAACATCTCTTTGAGACTTTCAAGAATATCGTAAGCAGATTCCATGGATTGATGTTGATGCTGCAAAACATTCGATATTGATGCAAGAATGTAACATCGCGTCATCTCATCAGCCTTCACCCATTTTTATAAGCTTTGATTTGGTCTTTGGTGGCATTCTCAGTTTTTTCAAGGCATTCCTCAACCAACACAAAACTATACCCTTCAGCAGTTAGGACAATATCTAGATTTCTTTTTCAGTCAACATAATTCGGGTCCTCTAACTTATTTTCTTTTAAAATAGAGGTGAGGGGTTTGAATGAAGTCATCATCAATTTGGGAGTTAAGAAAATCAAATAGATTATTAAGCATGCTACAAGATATTTAAATTCATGTAAACACATAACACATACAACGATGCATATTGAACAGCTAGATTCGATAGGAAAACTTAACCATTCATGCAAACTATATGAGTTATGACAGATGTCTACTCCATAAATTAAACAGGACTTGGAGAGTAAACTTCATATTTAAGATAGGTAAATATTCAATAATATAAATCTTTGTTCTATTGAACCAACAT
The DNA here is from genome assembly GCA_035772735.1 of Datura wrightii. Taxonomy (NCBI): domain Eukaryota; kingdom Viridiplantae; phylum Streptophyta; class Magnoliopsida; order Solanales; family Solanaceae; genus Datura; species Datura wrightii. The sequence goes on from JASDFA010000027.1 coordinate 38,641,717, forward strand.
ATAACTCAATTGGAGAATTAATACAAGTTATCAACAACAAGAGACAAGTAAACACAGTAATCTCGTCATGAATCTATCCGATGGGGAAAGAAGATCAATGTCAACATGTAAACTCATTACATTACTGTTACATACCAATGGAGACCATAAGGATTGAACCTTAACAACACTGGTTGCAAGAAAATAATTTATTCTAATTTTTTAATTTTTTAGAAAATAGAAAAATGTCAAAAAAACTCATCAAAACGACTTTGAATGACCAAAAAATGACGTTAGTCACGACAAAGTCGTGAGTATTGCTCAGTGGGTCGTTTTCGATGAACCTATCAAATTTTAGGTCAATCGAAGTTCATCAAAATTTGTCAAAATCCAATACCGATCAAAATGGCAGTGCCATGCGCAGCTCGGCAGTGCATACACACGCCTTGGCAAGGGCATACGCGCGCCTCAGCAGCGCCCTGCACACAACCTGGCAGCCAAATTTTTTATATTTTTTTATGTTTTTGGTTTCACAAAACATATCACAAATCGTTAAACAACAAAATAGTTTTTCAAACACAAAAGACCATTAAGACACTTTTTTTTCATCTATGATATGATTCACGCATTCATGCAAAAAGGACAATATACATAACAATCTATTTTCATGAATTCTCTACATTATCTAGGTAGATGTAAGACGGCTCTTAATGCCAATTGTTAAAACATGCGCAGCGGAAGCAAACATATAATGGATCAACAATCTTACATGAATCACTAGATAACAACGATGAGTTAGATTACGAAATACTAACCTCTTGAAGCTTTCATACAACGCGTCCAACTCGCTCTCCAGGTCTGTAGTCTTCTACTATGTCCTCAATAATCTCCGAGTGGGGAATACTTGTGTGGGCAAGTACTGCTTCTCAAAAAAAGGTGTCTCTTTCAAGAAGGAAAAAACCCTATTTATAACACGTTTTTAGGGTATAAAACTCTAATCCCAAAACGTATAAGATTCCTTCTTTCTTGTACATTCACGCGTTTTTAAGAGTGTAAAAACCAAAAGTGTACTACATACCTTTTATGAAGTTGTCTAAAATTTTGTAGGATTTTACTACTTCAAGAAAACAGGTTTCTTCATTTTTCAAGTTTTTTAATTAATGAGGCATAACAGGGACCATAGATTTAATTAGCGAGACTTCCAATTATGGTATTAATTTGAAATAATGAATGAATTAACCTACCATAATAAATTACATATTATTCCACTAAAAATCCATAATTGCACTCCTCGATATAATTTCAAAATCATTCATTAAATTCTTATTTAACTCCCCGTGTTAAGATTACAGATACCAACCAATCGAATTAAATTTCTAACTATTTAACTCATTTATTAATTTAATCTTTTATTCAAACGCTTAACTTACTTCATGTGACGGATACTAAATCCACCTGCAGGGCTTTCACATGAAAACTTATAAGCAATCATACAGGGACATCATCAATCTCAAGGTCGAGACGTGGATTCCATCAACTAACTATTATTTCAAAAATATCATTTGTCATCATCCAACCTATCGGGAACATTTTAACTCGCGAAAGAGTTTCACCCTTTGATAGATCAAAATAATAAACAAATCACATTGATCATAATAATTATATCAAGATTAAAAGTATAAGTACATTTAATGGTCTAGATAATTTATTTTACTAAGCTAAACAAAATACTCTTCTCTACTTGGTCTATTCAATACATACAAAATGTACTAGCACAAAAAGTTAGAATAATACCATTCCCATAATCAAGATAAATTATATTTAATCCTGTGCTACAATCATACCGATGAATTTGTCTAATTCTCATCTTGTGAACATATACAAATTTTATACTTGTAAGAACCGATGATTTAATCTTCTGTGTATAAGCTAAATTCTATACACTAAACTATCTACTATATAAGTAAAGGATACACATGCAAAATCGATCTATTCAAAACAAGACTTTATTAATCCAATAAATAAAATGAAAGTTTTACATAAAACTGAAACATAATACTTTACTAAACCGCATGGTTAATAGTATATCCTAACAGTAGGAAGGTGAAAGAAATTCTAGAGTTTCCAAAATGAAATGCAGAAGCAAAGAATCGTTGAAGCATGAACCGAAAACTAACCTGTGGATAAGAGTTAGGAGTAATGTGAAGTTGTTTAATTAGATTAATACTTAATAGTTTTTTGGTAGCTTGCAATCTAGGAGATTTTTTTGGTCGTTATAAGATGAGCGATCAGGTTTGATCTGCTTTGATTTTTTATGATGATTAATAAAATGTCTATTAATTGCCAAAAGAGAAAAAAAAAGTGTTTGTAGAATACAACCGAGCCATAAAACTGGTTTTTGTACGGAAATAACTTTTAAAATCCTTGTAGAATGGAAAAGCCCAAAAAATTCCAACAATATCACGAAGAATATATAATATTCCTGCTGCTTCCAGCTTGGTGTAGGGAAACAAGAAGAATATTACTAATTGCCAATTTACACAAAAGTCAAAGTAATATACAAATAATTATCAATAGAGCTACATCTGTCTGATCAATCTATCTATACATATGTATATCTAGTGAGGGAGAAGACCAAACAAGAAACAAAAAAGATCATCCCATCAAACATACAAGAATCTTACCCCACAAGCAAATACTAAGGCATCAACACAAATTCAACACATTGTCTTTTTCTTTAATCTGTTTGTGGTCTCCTACTATAACAATAATCAATCACCAATAATGATTAACAATTTAAAAAAAAACCATGCTGTTTTCTTCATCAAATCTCATGTCACCAATGCTCGAATGTACTCCTCCGTCTTGTATATTTGGATCTTCAAAATTCATATCCAACAAGAATCCGTACTGATCATCCTCAGCCATTTGATCATTTGATGGAGGTTCCTTCATTTCTTGAGACATTAACTGAAGATAGCTAATTTGGTTGTGGTTTGGTTCCAATAAATCAAACAACTTCTGGCTTTGATGAGAAGCTGGGCGTTGGGAGAAGGCAGCCGCCATAGGGCGGGTTCCTTCATAAGGCAGAGCATGGGACGACTGGTCCATATTGGGATCAGAGTTGACATGAACCTCGTACATGTTTTGTGTGCTGAGTATGTTGTTGTTACTGTTGTTCTCAGCTTTAGCTTTGTGAAATACTCGACATAACACCCAATCTTCCTGTTCAATCATCATAGACGTACGCCAGAAATTTAGTAATGTCGTTAGGTGTTCTATATAGTATGTAAGAAAACGGTTTTTTGAATTTACTCATATGTAGCTAAAATCTAGCCCACCCATTACTTTATTGTTCCCCCCGTTTTAGCTAGGAGGTTTCTTTGAAGTTTCTTTGCATAGATTTTTGTCACTTGTCACGCGAAAATTGTTACTATCTTGATGTGCCTATGTGTCCCTATGTACTATATATGATGAAAAATCTCTGTTGTCTCATTGTTAAATACTACGCATGGCAGAATTTTTTATATCTTTATCAAATCACAATAACGTTAATATTCGTTCTTTAAAAGAAAATGAAAAAATAATAATAATTATTATAAATATACGACCAGTGTAAGGAAATTGATGACATCAATACGTAAATGAAACAAAAATGTAAAGAGAGAACTACGTGTTTACACTAATACTAGGTAAGAAGAAAAACCTGAAAAATAGGATGAACTAGTAAATTAACTTATACACATCGATGGTGAAAATTAACTTTTATGTTATTAAGAACTACTAAAAGATAATTACAGACAATCCTTCATTAAGAATTTCAAATTTGTAGTATTTCTTTGTTCAAAAAAGGCAGGTAATTTATTATAACATATATACAAAGAATTTGATAACGTAAAAATTCTTTACGATATGGATAACGTATAAATTTTTGTACTGTAAAAAAGAAGAACTTAATTAAATTGGAGAGAAGTATGGTGCATGAGAAGAAAACCAAGAATTACCTTAGGGGGTATATGTGGATTTTCCAGGCGGAATTCATGCATGATCCAACCAGTTTTAATTCCATTAGGAGCTCTATTCATGTAGAAAACTAGAGTTTTTCTCATCCCTACGATACAATGAGTTTTGGGATCTAACACTGGCCGATCTTTGCCTGTGGCTTTCCAATAACCTGAAGTCGTGGCGCGATTGGTACGAAAACCAGTAGCGTATTTCCGATCTCGAAAGCTGAAGAAGTACCATTCACTCGAATTGAGCTTTGCCACCTCTAGTTTGTTAAGAAACATCAATCAACATAAGATATACTGATATAGTATTAGATAATTAATTAATACTATGATATGATGGAGAATGGAAGATTTCAGGAACACAGAAAGGAGATTAGACTGATATACAACAATTAGATGATGCACGCGCGAACATAATTAAGGATGACATTAATTGTGTGTTCGCACATGTTTACTCAAACAATATTAATATAAAATACTTTAATTTAAGTTGTTAGAGAGAGCAATTTTATGAGCCAAACGTGTAAAAGAAAAATTTGACTATGGAGATAGTTAAATTCGATCTCAGTATCTCCATCTGCTCTGATACCATATTAAAGTGTGTGACTATCGCATCAAAAAATTTAAGCTATTAAAAAAAGCAAACATACTTTCAAAACTTACTTATGTTCTGGATAATATTATTATAAGACCCCATCAATCACAAGCTTGTAACACAATGCTATTAGCTAAAGTAAACGCAGCAAGTTGGGTATTAGTCACAATAGATTCTCTAGGCATGTTTCCCTTTAGATAAAACTTTTGAGAAAGTTCATATGAAAGAATGGAAAAAGGGAGTTAACCTTTTCTTCACAATAGTCGAATTATTTAGATATGGGTGGGCAATTCAATATAACTTTCGTCATGTCCCACCTAATAAAAATCTTAATCAATAAATTAAATTAGGAGTAACAAGAAGAAGTTAATAAGGCTTTCTAATTATACAATGATATGTTTTCTTCAATTAACAAAATCCAATCATCAAGATAATATTTCGAAACATTTCATAGATCTACTTGTACGTGATGGTTCGTCGTTTCATGTGACTATATCAATTAACTATACGTGCAAGAGAAAATTAGTGAGATATATATGAAGAAATAATATTATGGGAACTAAGATGGCCAAATGAATGTCTAGACCAATGGAAGTAGACCCCCTCCTTTGGACTATCCATCCACTTCCTTCTCTTTCGAGTCTCTTACTGTTCTATCTGTTACTTTCTCACACACAACGCCAATAGAGTATATTATTCTATCCATGTGCTGTTATTTGTTTTAATTTGGCTGAATATCAAATTTAAGAATGTAAAAGAAATTGTGATTTTAAATTTAAAATATGTATAACATCTGATTTTTTTTTTTAAATTGTGAGATATTAAAGATGTCATGTCATTTCTATAAGAAAGTGTTATTAAAGATAAATAAGAATATTGAAATTCAATTTTATTAAATATAAAAAGATAATATTTTTTGATGAATCGATTAAAAAGAAATAAGACGAGTTAATTGAAATGGAAAGAGTACTCATGCATGTCCATTATCTCAAGTATTTGAGCTAGTTATAATTTGTTACCTGAAACTTCTCTAGAAAGAAATCCATTACTATCCTGAGTCACAATTGTATTTAATAAGCTTCCTATGTTAAATTTGGCATAAGTGAAATTGATTTATCACGAAGCGTTTAATATGCATAAATAATAAATTTAAAAACTACACGATAAGTATTATGTAAGTTATGTTTTTTCACATTAATATTATTTTAAAAAATATATTTTTTAAACTATTGAAAAATTTAGATATGATTTTAAATTTTGATAAGCAAAAAATATTTTACATAAATAGGGGCGAAGAGAGTAATAAGCAATTTGAAACTTGTGTTGTTTAATTATCCAATGATATTTTTATGATATGAAAAAATTTAAAATTAAATTATTTTTAAATATAAAAATATGTTATTATTATTTTAACTAGATTGACAAAGAAATAGTTCACATAATTCAATGGAGCAAAAGAGTTTTTGTAAACAATCAATTTTTCTTCTCTATCCACTTTCTTGCAGAGAAATCTCCTTCTTTAAAGCTAAATTTCCGCATAATCTACATGTGAACCAAATCCATTAAAACCTGAATTGATGTTGATTACTCCAGAAAGCAACCATCATTTTCTTTCAAACATATATCCATTCAAATCTCTATAGTACTCAATAGGGATAATTTTCTAGATATGCTAAAGTAAAATATAATTATTATAGTTAATAATATTATTTTATTTTCATTATAGTTAATAATGTTATTTTATTTTCAAAATATAAAAATATTTTCTTTATAAAATATAATAGATAATCTCCGCCCATGATCCAACAAATTCCACAAAATTAGAAATTTCAGGAATTTCTTCTTTTTTAGAAAAAATCTTTCTTCCTATCTTTTCTCTACCTCCAATTCATGTCTTTCTCTTAATTAATTTTTGCCTCTAGTTTGAAGAAGATGAAGAAAAGCTCATACAAATTTTTTGTTAATCTAAAATTCACTTCAAAGAAAAGCTCATACAAATTTTTTGTTAATCTAAAATTCACTTCAATAGTTTCTAAAATTAGGATTCACAAAAATTCAGTTATTGAATATTTTTATTTAAGAAGAAAGAGTTCAGAAAAAAGAAAAATCTTCTGAAAAGAAAAAAGAAAGAGCTAGATTCCAATAACGCCGATTAGAATGACATCAAATTAGGTGGTAACACGGTCTACAACGCCTATTTCAGATTGTTTACATTCTTACCATCTTCAAAGCCAATTTTTCTCTTTTCTGCTTCACTTTTATCATTCTTAAAACTTCGACTCCATGAACATGAACATAATTTTAAAAAACAAATTGAACAAATAATTGACATACATTTTAATTATATATTATTATATTTCATGTATTTAATACTGATACACATGACATTCATACAAAAAGCAATTGTATTCACCACCACTAGCTAGACGAGCACTCATTCCATCATTGGACATATAGTGTGTGTATATATATATATATATGATATATCTTTTGTATGTCATGTATGTAATATTGATACACATGACATATATTAAACAATCACACCAAATACATACGAAATGCAATCATTCTACCGTCCTTAACCACTGCAAAAAAATAACCATAACCAGCACGCTAATGATCCATTAGAATGCAAAAATCATTTTCTTTCCACAAAAGAAAAGTGAAAGAAGAAGAGAGTTTCAGAAGATTTCTTCAATGTTCATCATTATTCGATAGTTGAGAATCAAAATCTTATGGGAAAATTTTGAATATGCTTGGACTTGAGAAACTTGTTACTAAGTTGAACTTAACCATCATTTTGCTAGCTTGCTATTTGGGAAACAAATTTAAGAAGATGTGACATTCATTGAAATATTTAAAGCTCGAAAATCAAAACTCAGATTTTAAAAAAGAAGAAGAAGAAGAAGAAAATTTTGAAGCTCGAATATCAAAACCCAAATATAAAAAATATTGCTCTGGATGCTTGAGAATGCTTAAAAAAGAACTTTATTTAAAAATACGTTATACTTTTTCCAATTTTTCTTGTGCAACCACCTCTCCTTAGGGAATGAAATAGAATAGAATGCTTGCAACTCAATGTTTTCATGATTCGCAAGTTTGGCTTCACTGTAATATGGAGGTCTTGATATAATTATTCTCAAAAAAGAAAAATATAGAATCTACGTAGGACAGAGAAAGAGAGATTGGGAGCAATTAATTTAATCAAATTTAAAGCCTAAAATCAAGGGCTATATGTTCTGACAAATCTCCTATTTTAAAGCTAAATTTCCGCGTATTTAACCGAATCCATTAAAACATGTTAATTTGCTACAGAAAGCAACCATCATTTTCTTTCAAACTTATCTCCTTCAGACAACAAAAAAAGAAAAATTAAAAAGTCCTAAAGACACTGAAAGATATATTCAGAGCAGAAAAAGGTCGCAGATTCAGATTCACAGTCATGTTATAGTTTAGCATCTCTTTCTTTTGTACCGTAAAGAATTCGCGAAAAATGTCCGTTAAAGCCACTTTTTTTCAATTTTTTTCATCCAATCATGACACTACACTATTTGCGTACTGATGATCCGTTTTCTATCTCTAAATTTCTTTTTTCTTCTCTAAATGTCACATCACATAAACAGAAAAAATAGGTGCGAGTGGAAACAAAGACAAGAATGAAAAGGGTCGGATGAATCGGCGGAGCCACGATTTTCATTAAGGAAAATCAATATATAAAGAATTACATATACATAGTATCAAGGAGATTCAACATATAAAACATATACTTAAAAAGATATTTTTTAACCAATCGAGCTGCTCAATATAATTTTTGATGAAAATAAGGTAGCTCCTCCCCTAAATGGAAGTTCCTTGATAACTTCAGAAAATCACCGAGTAATTCATTGAAAGAGAAGAAGAAAAAGGTAGTAAGAGATAGAGATAGAGAAAATAAGAAGCGAAACTTACCAGGAAGTTGCCATGGTTCACATGTATGGAGATCGATTTCCACTAAAGTACCTTTAAGAACCTCTTCATTTGCAATTTTCTTGAAGAGATAATGGCAAACTAATTCTTCATCACTTGGATAGAATCTAAATCCAGGAGGCAGTGTTGCACCAATGTCTCTTAAACCCATTTAGGGAGAGGTTTTGTAATTTAAATAATTTTGGAAAGAAGAGTATATTATTGAAGGTATGGGAATAATGTTTTGTTAATAGCTTAAAGGGAGCATTCAATTTCTTTTGTTTGAAAATATATTAATACGGAGAAGGAAAAGGTTTACTTATATAAAAGACAGGTGGAGGTTGACAAGTGCCCTTTGCCACTTGGAATTTGTTACATTATTCTAGCAACTTATGCTTGTGAAGTTCGTTATTGTTATTTGTTGGGACCTTCGACGAAAACCAAAGCCACAAGAAATCTTCCTTTTATTTGTGGGCGTAGTAATAAGTGAAGGAATTAAATTAATAAAAACCTAATGGAAACGATTAAGAGAAGTGGTATACATCATTATTAAGTCGGTCCAAACTTTGATTTTTACAAATCAATTTTAATATTATATATATATATATAATATTTTTAACCATCTTTCACGGTAACAATTAAAATATATTTAGATAAACGATATCACTATATATAAAGCTCGACGGTATATTTCGTTGATCAAGGTGGGCTGAGGTAGAATAGTATGATTAATTAAGAAATTGCAGAAAAGGGTAACTATTTTCAAAGTGAAAAACCTAACAACCTAATCCAAGCAACCCCTTTTAGTAATCCTTTAGTACTGGGAATGTTGAGCCATTCACGGAATCATGGATATATATATATATATATATATATATATATATATATATATATATATATATATATATGCAAGGTTCACATCTCTCCAATGGATTTTAGACAAGTATATAATATAGAAAGTTTTACACCACGTGACAATATAAGTTAGGAGTTTTAATTATTACTATAGATTATTATTTGTGCATGATGCGCCAATAATATAATATTAGGTTAATTATATTAAATATTTTTTTTTCTATAACTCAGTTATAGATAAATTTTCTGTATTTTATAATTAATCAATTTTTACCCTCTACATTATAAAAATTTTGCACTTACACTTCCTATGATTTTTTTTTCTTAAAAAAAGATCAAAATTTTTATTATAAAAATCCTACACAAATGAAACTTCATCTAACTAAATATATCTAAAATAATTTTAAAATGAAAAAATAAATAAATAAAACTAAAATAGAAAAGGAAAAAATTCTATAAAATAAATATTATCATTAAATAAAATTTAAAATATTTTACATATTTAAAGTGAAAGAAAGTTTTTACTTATAGTTAGTATATCTTATTAAATAATATGTGCTCATTTTTCTATTTGTGACTTTTGGATGATAGATGTTTTCAAAAATATTTCAAAATTTTTAATTAAAGCGTAAATAATTTTTTTTGACAAATTATCTTCGTTTTAAAATTTCATAAAAGTAACTCTGAATAAAAATTCTTATTTATAGTTTTAATTTATATTTTAATATCTTTAATTACGAATATAAATCATAGGAGATGTAAGAACAAGATTTTCATAATATAAAGGTGTAAATGTTTGATTTTAAAATATAGGGGATCTTTTTATAACTGAGTTATCCTACAAAGATGTTTACTGTAGCCAAGCCATAATATTATACTTTTGTAAAATTTTATAAATTTTAAAAACATAAATCATATAATTATCCAATAACCACTCATATAATTAATTAGTTCCACAAATCAATTAAAATATAATATGATTTATAAATAAATAATAATATGAGGAATAATAATTAAATAATTACATTTATGATATCTTAATTAAAATTATAAAAAGAATTATGTTATTATCTCAACAGAAATATCTCTCACAACAACATAATTCTCTATCAATCTAAAATTACACAAATCTAATATATTTCATTATTTTAATGTTGAAAGATAAATAACATATTCTATCTCACTTTTGAGAATTATCATAATATAAGAAAGAAAGTATGTGTATTCCTTATTTAGACTTCAAATTTGATAAAACTTATCCCTATTAATCTTCTTTCTCCCTCTAATTCATCCGTCTCTTTCTCTTTCAAATTTTGTTATTATGCTGAAATTGTTCACTAATGTAGATCGAAATGCTTTAAATTAGGGGTATATATAATTTCGGTTGGTTTGAATTTCTAAAATATCAAATTAAATTAGTTATATCGGATTTTTAAATTTATAAATCAAATCAAATCAATAAAAGTCAAGTTTTTCAACCTCAAATTTTTTTGGGTTCTTCGGTTTTCTCGATTTTGTTGAATCTTTTTTCCGATAAAGTCTTCATACAAAACATATAACTTATACTTGAATTATTTTTTTAATCCCTCTAACATACAACTATCTAAGATATTTCATAATTAAGAAAATAACACAAAGTATGAGATGAGTGATGATATTATAAGAAAATATTCAATAAAAAGGATAATTAAATTGCATAACAAATATTATTAATTAAAAAGTTATAATGAAAATGATCATATTTTAAATGTATTAAGTCATGCCAAACAAAGTATGACTAATAAGTATTGATTACATAACTAAACATTAAAAAAAATTAAGTTACGTATTTTCACTATGTAAATTAACTAGCAAAATTTAAAAATAGATATATAATATTATTGTCATTCCTAGTGTTGAAATCATTTCTTTTGTTAGTATTAATATTGATTTAGTTTTGGTTTAGGCATTATTTGAGTTAACAATATGCGTCTATGAGCTATAAAACTTATTGGATTATTTAAAATTCTAAATCCAAACTTGAAATGATATTTGTTAAAAGACAAAACTACGAAAAAGTTTAAGAAGACTTTATAAATTATATGAAATATTTATAAAAATTATATACATATAGTGTCGGATTGGTTTGATTCGATTTTACATTTTATAGTTAAAATCAAACCAAATTGATTGTGATCAGATTTTTCAACACAATATCAAATCAAACTAAATCACTAATCGATTTTTTTTTTCGATTTGACACGAATCATCATGTTAGAGAAATTTATCAATTTTCTTTGTACATCTCTAACTTCAATGTACCATTGTTGCTAGAAAGATTTGTTTAATTGGACTTTTTTTGTGTGTATTGGAAATTATTTGAGCTAGATGCTAAATCGAAGAAGCTTTGGGTTGAGATCTTTGAACTTCATTGCTATGGTTCTTAGATATTCGCGTCAAGTGGGATGATCAGTGATTGTAGTGATTTGTGCTGGTGTGTAGAGAACGTGTGAAAAATGAGCATTAAGGGTATTTTCGTCATTTTATGAATGTACTGTATATCGATAGTATATACATGACACATATGTAATATACATATGATATACAAGTGACATATGACATACTATTTTACCTGTTCAAAATTTTAAAATCTGTTTTTTTTAAAAGTACTTTTGTCAAAAATATTTTTGTTGACTAGCAAATTTTATTTAGTTAATCAATTTAAAAAATACTTTTGTTAATATTAGAGGAATACCTTGAATTGGCCAATGCTCTGAAAATATTTTTAGTGAAAAGATACTTTTTTAAGTTTCTTAACAATAGTTTCTACTGCTTAGTCCAGAACCAAAATGATTTTAAAAAAAAGAACAAATAAACATAAATAATAAGGAAAAAAAGGTTAGCATTTTATACCATTAGCAGGAATTTCCTACAATATATGGGACCACCTTAACAGACAAGACCTAATGGTCATTATACCACATTGACACATATAACGCAGAAAATTCCTATGCTATACAACGCCTTAAATTCGACAGTTGACCCCTTCTCCCCTATTGATCCCCCAATTCAAATTTTGAAAAAAACATCATTATTAGAAAAAATCTGAGATATGAAAATAAAAAAATTACAATCTCACTTAAAAATTCTTTCCTAAAATCAAGATTCTTGGTATATTTGAGTCAAGGAACAAGAATCTTTGCTTTAATTTTAAAAAGAAACAACATACAACTCGATCAAAAACATACCAATGCCTCGTATTACCTTGTAGATGTGGCGAATCCTACACCACCCAACAACCGTCAAATGGGGTTTATAATTAATGTGCATATAAACAGACGGTACCACGCCATGTACTGGATAATGTCAGCCTCCTCGTTCACCTCGTATCCTAAGTAGTATGTGATCCCAATGGCCAACTTGCTCATCCATCTAGGTATAAAAGCACTGTTAACTTTCGATCTATCATTTCGTTGATGGTGCTCAATGTGCCAAGAAGGAAAATCAGGTACAAATTATACACACTCGAACTGTCATAAGACACGATCAATTTCATTCTTCTACATGATATCCATATATGTCAGTGGGATCTCTGACATCCATATGCCCTGACCAACCATGCAATAAGGGGTGGGATTCCTAAGCAGAACCCTTTTTCAAAGAACTAGAGATGTTCCCTTAACTGCAGATTCAATAGAACTGACTATGAACCCGAAAAAAGAAGACCACAGTCTATTCATACTGTACACCGGCAAGGGAAGGTGCAGAGCAAAGACGAACACGAAAAGTGGTTCATAAGGGACCCAATAAAGAAGAGATAAGAGTGTGAAACAGTCAATGGTTGGATCGTACGACATCTACACATACTGTTGTGAAATGAAACTAGAAATTAGAAATTGACAAGGGAAAAAATAAATACTCAAAAAATAAAGTAAACATAAAATTACCTGCCTAAACGTTAGGTAATCAAGATGATTTTTATGCATAGGAAGGGTGTGGTGCGGCTCCTAGCCTGGGAGAATCCCTCACATCCACATCCTCATATAAAAGAGCAATGTCCCATCTTTGGACGCAGGGGGAACCTAATCGTAGGATGAAAACACAATACTCTCTCCTAAGTCCATATCTAAAAATATCATGAAAAAGTTTTAAGAACTTTTAGCCATCGTTTTGAAGGATATTTCAGAAATTAGAAATACAAACTTCAATATATTACCTATATGAGAGGAAGAAATCCAGCAATAAGTTACATACTGTCAATAGACGCATGAAAAATTGATTTATAGAGGTAGGCTAGAACAACATTGCCCCACTGTAGTTCCCTAGTTTGTCCAGAGAGTCCAAAAACCTCAATAAGTGTAAGCCATCAAGCTCTTCAAAGTGTTTAGAAACAAGATGCCTCGGAATATCATCAATAAGTATAGATGGGTATATTGATCAATCCTCCAACACTTAGTAGTAGTGGTAATAGGGTCTTGACTAGACAAGTATGTGAGGATGGTATATAGGCTCAACAGGCTAGCACTTGAAATAAATAGGCCTCCAGCTGGAAGAAAGTGAGCCTTACCAACTCTTCCTGCCAAACATCAATACCCCAATCCTACCTTCCTCCCTAACAGATGTGCAGTAGATCTCCATCAACCCTTAAACTGAACATGACCTCCATATCCTGTAGTATAATCATAGCCTCATTGACACGGTGATGAAAGGTGTGTGTTATCTTCCTCTACCACTCAATCATGGTTGTAATAAGGGCCCAATCGAATTGTATATGATCAAGCTAACCATATTATAGGGACTGACCATAGACAGATGTTCTATGATGTGAAGATGTGGGTGTGTGCCTCTAAAATCTACTGCACATCATCAATGCAGTGGACACATGATGCGTGAATATCCAACAGTTTGTTCCATAGATGCTCAAACCTATGTTTGTCTTGTAGTTCAAGTAATGGATAAATCAAAGGGCCTCGGTGAATGCCAAACCCATGGTGACCGCCAAGTTTCATAATAGTATTGATTTTGTATAGAGAATGTTTAAAATTTATATTTTATACATTATAAGTTTATCATTAATTATTCATTTTTTTCAAGGATATTATAGACTATGTCTTAGGTTTATAAGACGTAATTATTTTTAAAGGTTTTTTTCATGTCTTTTTATTAGTATGGTTGGCTTGAATTTTATATCGTTGGTAATTCAGTTTTTCGTGTTATTTTTATTAGTTAATGTGGTAGATAATTCATACTTTTTTTTATAAGTTTAAAAAGTTTCTCATTCATTATTTAATTTTCAAGACGTAAAACCCTAATTTTGAAAGGATCTTTTTCAAGTCTTTTTTGTTAATTAAAATTAATTTGGCTACGATAAAGTACTCAAAGAACCATGTTTATTAAGCAGCTATGCAAGAAAGTCAACTGCAGAATAAAGCTAATTAATACAAGCATTTTAGTGTGGTAAAATTCTTACTTTAGGAAGGCAAAAGTCACAATGAAACCTATGCAAAATTTTCTCCAAACTTTTAGTAAACTTGAGCAATTAAGATTTATAACCGCCCTTGTAACACCTAAGGAACTATTCTCGATAGTCCCTACCTCTACCCTCTTCTCTATTTCTTAAACAACTATACCCACTCAACAAAGTTCCTTGCAATAAAAAATAGCACCTGCTACAATCAACTAAGAAAGTAATCAAGATCTTATTTTGGAACCACACAAAGAAAATAACTATTACAACTTAAGAATAGTATAGATAGATCTTGATAAGGAATAGATTCTTTTGTTGTAGCAGTTGCTTCTTCTTTGAGACTCTTTATGTACATTTCTTCTCACTCTGACACTTTTCTTTTTGGGTATGGTCAAACTCAAAAGATTTATGTCATGTCGATTATATAAGAACAAATAGCTGCCTTGTAGCTTTCTAACATAAAACATGAATTTGTTCAAATCTTTTTATGAATTCAATTCTAGTTTGAGTTGGTCGAATCATCTTCATGCGTCGAGCTTCTTTCTCCTATTTTCGATATAATTCCACGTGTATAATTTATGATAAGTTTTCTTGTCTTGATTTTCAGTTTCTTATAGACTTGAATTAAGACTAATTACAATTCTTTAAGATTTCCTAATTCACACGTGAAACAACTTCTTTTGAGCAGTCTCAAGTTTTTTCAGAGAGAACAGGTTCATTGATCAGTTCTCCTTCTAGTGTTACTAACTACTTCTACTTTTTCTTGGAGATCTATACAGGACTTTGGTTTCTGAACTTTATTCATCAATCTTCCTTCACCATATAGATTATTTCTTGTATAATGTTTGTCAATCAATAAAACATCTCATGATCTTAAATGTAGATTCAGAGATCTGACGTGTCAAAAAAATTTTCTTTTTTGATGATGAAATCTCTAAGGTAGTTTCATATGTCTTCATGTGCAATCATGTAGAAGATTTTATTTTCATAAGCTCGTGATGTATATCTTCTCTCTTAATCACAACTCCCATGTTGCAATCTTCCCCTTAACAACCATCTCCTTGTTTGTCATTATCCTAAAATTCTAAGTCATGAAACCTACCAAATGTCATGAACGAATCAATTATATTTCTAGATCTATTTCTAACAATTATATAAGCGGAAGCGATAGCAACATTTAATATTAAGGCTACAAATTAATTGTAATATAGAAAATACAGAAATACGATGATACAATACCCAAAACCTAGTGTCACGAATACAAGAGCTGTTAGAATACTTGTACAATATCTCAAAATACTACAAAATTTATTAAATAAAAAGATAGAAATAAAGGAAACTAGAATGAGCTAGGTGTTGCGGAATAGATAAACAACTACCTCCAAGACTCCAAGCAAGCTCCCACCACAGCTCACCTACCGCTACTACTATGCATTCAGAAGGTGTTGAAAATAAAGGGTGAGTATGAAGAACATGTTTTCTCAGTAATATTATTGATTGACTCTCAACAAAAGTGGTGGCAATGGTTGCTCTTACCATACTTGCTGTGACTCTCCTCAATAATCATATCAACAATAAGTATAGACAATTTAAACAGATAATTGAACTAAACATATACAATTCTTAGGGGTAACTGAAATCCAACAAATTAAGCAAGTAAGCTTCAAATAATATGAGTCTCACAAGTAAGAGTTAATATAAAGTATCATAACTAATATGATTTAAATTAGATGGGATGAGATGAAATGCAATGATCAATGCACTAATATATACATCCTCTGCAATAGGTGGTCGTGACACATGACGGGCTTGTGGGGTCCATGTACTTAGTACGAACAGTTTCCATGTACCAGTGCGGATGATCTCTACGCACTTTATATTAATTAATTACTCACATAGACAATCTCCACGTGCTGGTGTGGAGGGTCTCAACGCGCTTTACAAATATATAATACCCTTAATGTATGAAATGACATATTAATGTATGATGTAAATATCAATTAGAAGAACATTAGATATACATGTCATTTTTTTTATAATTTGCTATTTCTGGCAATCATGCACTTAATCAAAAAATAGTAGTTCATACTAAGTATGGACGATCTCTATATGCAGTAACCAACAAAGAAAAATTCATATAGAATCTAATGACACGTAATTCATAGGAATCATATGCCCTAACATGTCACCCGGTGCCTGCATAGGTGCTTGTCATCTCGCCTATATGTCGCCCCCTTACCATTTCCCTATTAGTTAGTGATTTATTCGCAGAAACTTTAATAAAGTCTAAAAAGCCTCAATTTGGCTTAGGTTTGAAGAAGAAAATATCAAATTGTGGACTTGCTTTTCTGCAACACTTTTTAACGACGTCAATCTAGTCAAATAAATCTATGGATATCGATATTGTTATACTTCTATTCCAGACCCAAAAGTCAACCTCAAGCTCCTAAATTCAAAATTATAATTGTACTTCAAATTTTTTAATCCATAACAAAAGGGCGTCAAATCTAAAATTTCATCAAAATCCAGTATGAATCGACCTCCAAATCACCAAAAAATAAATTTTCAATTTTAAGTATAAACCCCACCAATTTATAACACCTATACATAGATTAAATCACGAAATAAATGACAAAATAGTAAAAACTTAATAAATACAAGGTTAGACTCTTACCCCGAGTCAAATTGTGAATTTGCCTCTTGAAATCGCCTAAATCGAGCCCCAAAGTCCCAAAATCATGTTAAGAACAAAATGAAATCAAAGTAGAGACTTAGGGGTATTTTTCTAGGTCTTTCTGCAAAATCAGACTTCTCTCACACTTGTGGGCTCGTATAGGAAGAAGAATTTCTATAGAATTGGAGGCCACTTAAGTTCCTCAACTCCACAGAAGATGAAGGAACCATGTAGGTATGACATTGCTAATGTAAGAATTTCTTGGAGAAGCAGACCACCCCGAGTCCAACAAAGCATGTAGAAGCGGACAATGTTTTGCTGATGCAGTTTTGCAAAAGCGAACAATAGGGTGCAAGTGGGACTACACCAACATCAGCCAAACCAGCAATGCCTAAACACCAACCAAACATAGAATTTTCCTTTGAAACCCATTTCCAATAACTCGGATGCAAAACAATAGATAAAACCACTCTTAGAACACGTATCGAATCTGTTAGAATTATCAAATTACCGAACTGAGGTCTTATTGACCAAATGTTGGTTGTGGTCAACCAAAAATTTCCAAAATGAACTAGAATACAACAAAATATCCAAATCACTTTCAGGAGCCTCAAAGTTAGTTTAAAACATTTGACTAAGTCATAAATTACCTTTTAAACCTAATGGAACTATCAAAATTTAAATCTGATCTCATTAACTCAAAATATTTACTTTGGTCAAACTTTCCAAATTCCACACTTCTAAAATAGAAAACCTTTTCCAAAACACATCTAATCATCTTGGAAATTATTTTACGCATTCTTGCAAGTAATAAATAACATAATAAAGCTATGGGAAAGGTCAAATAGGAAAAAAGAGACTAAAGGCACAAAACAACCATGTAGATCATTGCATCATCCATCATTAAAAAGCATGTTTATCCTTAAATGAAAAAAAAATTACTTGAACTGTCAAAGAGCTGGGATAATTTACTCCACATGTCCAACTCAGTCTCTAAGGTGGATTCCTCCACTGGACGATGTCTTCGTTGCACCTTTGCAAAAGCAATCTTCTTAGAATTCAACTTCTGAATCTTCTATCCCAAATAGTTATAGGATCCTCCTCAAATTCTAGATTGTAATCCAACTATACTGAATCCCACTGAATCATATAAGAACATCATTATGGTATTTGTTCAACATTGGACATGAAACACCAGATAAATACCTAATAAACCTAGAGACAAATACAATTCATAGGCCACACTTGATAATATGTTGTAAGACCTCAAATGGCACAATGAACCTAAGGTTAAACTTTTCTTTCTTCCCAAAACTCATGACATCCTCCATAGGTGATAACTTCAACAAAACCTTCTCACTAACCATGAACTCCAAATCAGGAATCTTCTTATCAGCATTGCATTTTTATCTACTCTGAGCTGCGTGAAGCCACTTCTAATCAACTTTATCATATCTACATAATCCCTTAACAAGTTTGTACTCCAAGGCTTGACCTTGAATGCATCGAACCAACTGACCGGAGAATGACATGTCCTACTATATAAAGCCTTAAATGTATCCATTTGGATGTTGTATGATAATTAATATTGTAAGGAAACTCCATCAAGGGAAAGAAATTGGTTCCAAATGACTACCAAAATCAATCACACAGGCTCGTACCGTATCCTCAATCGCCTAATAGTTACTTGGACTGGCCATCCATATGTGGATAAAAAGTTGATCTAAGATTTACTGCAGTGACCTCTAGAAATGAGATGTGAACTAAGTGACTAGGTCTGAAATAATAAAAATTGTTACGCCCCGTACTTTCGGCTATGGTTTGGACCATTAAACGTGTGAATTAAACCCTAAACGAGTGAACATAGTTGTACTTATGTGTAAGGGTCAATTATTAAGTGTGAAAAGTGTGTTGAATTTAAATTAAGGCCTTATGGAAACTCTAGAATAAAGTTGGGTTGAAAGCCCCCACCGATGAAGTTTTTCAGAAAATCTAGTGTAAGGTCCAACTTGAAATGATCATATCATCCAATTTACCATGTTTTTTTTGTATTTTCTAACCATCAAATTAAAGCTCTATGATCTAGTTTCTAATGAATCCAAATATTAATAAATCGGAGTTCGGAGTAAAACGTTATGGTCATTTTACTAAAGCACTGTTAAGCTGTTGTGAGTCACAGACCAAGATTCGACCAACACCTTGAAAGTGTAGCCAGAGGATGGAAAATTTTGGCCGCGGATCACTAAACAGTGGCTGGTCAATGGATGGTCCAATAGCAGACTAAAACACGACCCCCTCCTTGGGAAATGCGGCCAGTGGATTGCAAATTTTGGCCACAAAATGTAATTTTGTTTTCCGCAAAACATGATTTCAGCCCCTATTTGAAAATGTGATTTCGGATTTACTTTGTTCTTTCTTCACCTCAACTCGACCCAAACAGCCCCAAAATCTCTCTAAAACCCTTCTAAGTGTCAACAAACATCTCCCATGATCTTAAAACATAAAACCACTAATCTCTCAAGGTTTTGACATCAAATCATCTCTCTCTCTCTCTCTCTCTCTCTCTTCTAGAAAGGTTAAGAAAACTTTTGAGGTTTAGGACTTGGAATCTTGAGCACTCCTCCTTCCTTCAAGGTAAGTAAATATCCTAAAATCATACATGAGTATGAATTTCTACTCCTTTGGGATATACTAAGGTCAGAATTTATGGGACGGTGCTAGGAAGCCATGAGTTCATGTGAGGACCTAGGGTTAAGGTTATGGGACTATCTTGGCATTGAGGATGGATGTGATTGTTTTGGTTGGACTAGTAATTGGTATATATGCTATTAAGGGGATATAAAAAGAGGCGGGTGTTAGTACTCCCCACCCATATGAGGCTCGAAGTTCCTATGCACTCTGGGTATTCAATAAAATGTCTCTATGACTTGAATATTATCGTTAAGCTATTGATTGTAGCTCCTATCTATAAAATTATTATAGATTGACGTGATAAAAGGATTGTTGCTTTGTGGTGATTTTTTTGAGACCAAGAATAAGGTATATAAGGCTTACTCTTATGGGGGAACACTTTGTTTCATTTTCCACACCATGCTTCATGAAATTTCAACATAAAATTCTTCTTCTTGAATTGTTAGGTTAAGGTCAAGAATATTATATCCATAAATAAATGATTGTTAAAACTCTTTAATTTCCCCTCTCTCTTTCTCTCTCTCTCTCTCTCTCTCTCCCTCTCTCTCTCTCTATATATATATTATGATTATCCTTGACTCTCCATGAGTTCTATGAATCTATTTTGTTGAAAAGAGTCAAACTCCGTGATTTATGGTTTTCCCTCTCAAAGAAAAGTTTCAATGATTTTATGCACAATGACTACGACATGATGACATATGAATTTAATGGTCTTATGATGATGAATAACTATGATTTAGATATGATAATGACTGATGATGACAAACTTGGTTTCTTAATAATGATTTTAAGCAAATCACATTACGTAATGAAAAGGGAGTAGTATTAATAACTGAAAAGGGTCCATGCCTGAAACTACCTATACCAACGTAAGATGATAAATCATTTTCGTTGGTTCGGGTGACTCCTATATGCCCCTGGTACGGGCTGTTATGGATCCTTACTAGCACTATGATATGTATGTCTTATACTCTGGAAAGGAATGAGATGTATTAGCTAATCGGATAGAGATCAGACTCCATATTTACATGGTGGTTTATGTCGATTAACAAAAGAACCTCCCATAACGAATTTAATGAATGACGATGAAAATATGACATTCTTTTTAGGGGTCTATTTACTGATTTATTTTATATTCTTGATTTCCTTTATGCTATGTCATTATCTTGATTGCCCTTTTATATTGTTAAGCTATATTATGTTTCTTTCAGCCACTTTACATACAGTATGATCCTATGTACTTACGTCCCTTTGGCCGCGCCCACTGCATTATTTTATAATGAAGATTCAGGTACTCATATTGATGATCAAGCTGCTCGCTAGGATTTCACTTCATTCAGCTGTTGATGAGCCCCACTTTTTTTGGGCCTATAATTTTATCATAATTATTAGATATTGATTTAAAGGTATGCCGGATGCCTTTTCTTGGTAAATAGTTAATCCAGTATGTTAGAGGCTGTACAGATTATTTCTCATATTATGTAAACTTGGCAAGTCTTCTATTTGAATTGAGTATTTTGACATTTAAATTTTAAGTTTAGCTATTTTCCACTTATTGTAGATGCATGATCATTATATACACCATGTATGCGATTTGCTCGAGTCAGCAATGACTTTGAGTGTCGGTCCAACTTAGGCCCTGATTCGAGGCGTGATAAACTTGGTATCAGAGCCCTAGGTTCAAGTGTCTTAGGGAGTCTATGAAGCCATGTATAGTTGAGTCTGGCTTCTAAGTGTGAAGCGCACCACATTTATAAGTTAGAAAGCTACCAGACATATAAGAATGTTACTCTTCTTTCCTACTCTAGATCGTGCTATAGAGTTGAACTCTAAGTGAATATTCTAATGTTCACGTTCTTGCATTTCTTACAGAAAATGCCTATTATGAGAAAGACAACCTTAATCCAAAGGGCCAATGTCTCCAACAAGGCGAACTCTAGTGAACCTCAGGGAGTTCAGACGAGGTCTTGGGGTCGTCCTACAAACCAGACCACTCGTACTTCTACACCACTGATAGAGGGTCCTCTAGGGAACGCCATAGCATATGTGCCACCCTCTAGTATGATAGATGCTGATATGAGGGGAGCTATTCAGATGCTTACATAATTGGGTGCAGAACAGACTCAATGTCAAGGTACATTAACGCAGAGTATAGGATCTCATCAAATCTCAGCTACATCAAGGATCAGAGAATTCCTCAAGATGAATCCACTGATTTTTATGGGGTCCAAGTCAGAGGAGGATCCCCAAAAATTTTATTCATGAGGTGTAGAGAATTTTAGGAATCATGTATGCTAGTAAGACAGAGGCAGTGGAATTTGCCTCTTATCAGCTGAAGGATATAGCTGTTACTTTGTCGCGACCCGAGCTAGGACCCCAGATTGAGACGTGGGACCTAGAATCACGAATGTATCCAAGCTAAACCATGGCATAACATAATTCAAACATAACACTAGCTAATAAAACATATTTAAGCGGAAGTTTAACTGAAACATAACTAATAAAAAGAAAACGATAAAAATCTGATTACAACATTGAGTTATAAGCTGAAACTAGTACTATAATATCTGAAAGCCACTACTAGTCTGATGGGTTTCTGGGACAAGACCCCAACTAACTTCAACTCCTGAAACTATAAATAAACTAAAATAAAGAAAATAAAACTCTCGTCCTCGGAAGATCATGACTCACCATTGTCAGCTGATAGAGTCTAGAGCATGTCTAACCGCGGGGTTGATTTTGAATACCTAAATCCATATCATGAAACGATATAGCACATAAAGTATGCGGTCAGTAATTGAAATGTACTGAGTATGTGAGAAAAGTAAGTGAAACTAGAAACATGCTAGTAAACCAAGAAACTGAACTGAATAAATAACTGAGATGAAGTACAATGACCCTATCTGAGATGCATAGATATTGACATGATATGCTTATTCGAAAACATTTAATGAAATACAAGTAAATCTAGTTTTTGGTTCATGTACATGTACGAAAGAGTGAATATGGATTCATAAATTGAAAACTATGACTGAAATAAGTGTACTGAAACTGAAACTGAAACTGAACTGTACAGTGGGAGAGTATATTAACCGACAAAATCCAATATGAGCCTTATGGAGCCCGACCTATAGCCCCAGTTAGAAGGGTGTTCATACCTTGCTAAGGGTAAGAACTCTGGCTAGCGTGATATTACTCGTGAACTCAGGGAGATAATCTCTAATAACGATGACCTCTGAATGCGCCCATTGATACAAGGGAGACACTCTTAAATTACGAGGATCCCATATTCCTCGGGCTGTGTGAAACATTTTCTACTATTAAGAATCCCTTATCCAACAGTGGCATGTAGTTCTAAGACCTGGGTATGATGGGACCCTGTCCTACTCGGTGCCAACTACTACTCCCAAATGAACATAAGGATACATGTAACTGATAAATCTGAAGCTGATGTCAAAAGACTAGTTGGAACCACTTTATCTAGGAAGAGCGCCGAGAGCCTAAAGGACCATGACATACTGATAGTGAAGGCTCATAACTGATGTTCTAAGACTATTCAGGTCTACTTTCTTCTAGCAAGAGGCCTGAGAGTCTAAAGAACCATATACATGCTGATCCTACTAAATTCATGAGAGTCTGGTCAGGGAAACTTTCTACTAGCAAGAGGTTTGAGAATATAGAAAATCATAAACATGCTAATCATACTAATTTCATGAAAATAATAAGTCCCAATCATAGCGTAAATCATATGTACTGAAATCATGGAAGAATCACGTCAAACGGATCATATTTTAAAAAAATAGAGCTAAATCATGGTTGAGTCTTAGAAATCATGCTATTATCTTGTCATAGTCATAAATCATGAATTTGAGAAGGAAATTATGAACATTCATGGCTATTTATCATAGGAAGATTGAAAGAAATGACTAACATAAGAGAATTCATACATAGAATCAAAACCCTAAGACATGCTTTCTAGAATTTGAGGATTCTGGGTTTATAAAAACAACATAGTTGGGACATAAGGGTGAAAGAAAATTCTTGTTGAAGTCCCACATACCTGATTGAAGAATTCCCAACAATAGCTTGAAATTTTCAGGACGTTGGAGGGAAACACTAGTTCTTGAGCCTTGAGAGAAGAAGGGAGAAGATGATTTATGGATGGTTTTGAGTAGAATGAGGGACTGGGATAGGAAAATCCTTTTAATTCTTCCCAAAGCAAGCTTAAAATGACCAGTTAAGGAGTAAAAATCATAGGAAATTATAAAAATACCCCTAAAAACTGTTATTGGAAATTCTGTTCATCAGGTGGTGTTCGCGGTCTGCTGTTCGGGTTGGTATTATATATTATAAACCGACACGCAAGTGCACGTGGTCAAACAAGTAATAAAGTGTCTAAGTAGCCAAGTATCGATCCAAGGAGGCTCAAGATACGGAAAATTGCCTAGTTTACTATATTCCTATTTCACTCCTAATTATGCTAACAACAATGTAACCAATAGTTACTTGAGTTTTTGTTTCTAAACTATATATACTACAATTAATAACAACTATTTACTTGTGACTTTAGACAATGGATATGAACATGCCAAGGTTAAGAACAAGTAATGAACTTGATAATCATGATAATTTGGTTAATCTCTTCTTCATGTTGCTAGCCAAGAACATTAGCCTAGAAATTAAAACTCTCGTATTTAATTTCACTTTAGAATCATAAACCATCCGTCTACATTTCTGTGATCAAATGCAATTTATGACCTAGCACTACAATTCCGGTTCCTAAATTGACTAATACGACTTTCAAGTATATTTCTATCAGGAAAGCACATCAAAAGCCAATTTTCCCAAATCAAGTTAAGAACAATACCCTATTAATTCACAACTTTCCAATTTCTTGCTCTTTCGAGTGAAATTGGACTTTTTAGATGTACATTAATGTTGGCCAAGCACTAATGCAGTAAGAACAAGAATTAATAGAACAACATGAAAGAAGAAGAAGAAAACCATATCATTTACAATCAAAATTCATTACACATGTTCAAAACCTCAGCAAGGAAGAGAATTAGCCACTCATTTGTGGATTGATCATCCTAAAATGAGTGTAAATCATACGTACAATTGATAGAAAGAAGAAAAGAAGAGAAGAAATCCCTTAGCTTTTTCGTTCCTCAACTGCTACTAACCCACGTCCTTGCTATCCACTTCTGAACTCAGTCTAAAAACTAAAAACTCACTTAAAATAAACCTAAGTGTGCTATTTATACTAGTGGGAAATTTTTCCCGGAATAACAAGCAACGTGTCATGGAGGCTAACGCGGAGCACTGCCTCCGTGACACGGCGTGGACGCGGACCTTCACTGGAATTTCAGGGTCCGGTAAATTAGCCTCAACGTGGCACGGAGGCCAACGCGGAGGCCTCTCTCCGTGCCACGGAGCTGACGCGAAGGCACACTGGAATTTGCCATTTCAATTCCTGTTCAGGCAGTGTGCTACCGCGATGGTAGTGTGGCACGGCTCCATCGCGGAGCCCCTATAAAATGTGCATTCCAAGGTCTTTCCCACGCTCGCATCCAAGTCCAACTCCGACATAGTTCCAACATGCATTTTAGCTCCTAAAAATCACATTTACCTGCAAAACAAATGCTAATCATGTTGGTTAGTATAAATTCGCATTTTATTACTAATTACATGATATTATATACACATTGCACAACAAACAAGGTAAAAATGATACGTTTGAGTATCACTTGGGCATATAAATCTGCCCAAGATCACTTACCCCACACTTAAATCCTTGTTCGTCCTCGAACAACATATACACAAATCATGCAAATTACATCCCAACCTTCGTCACTATGGTGCAACAATTTACGCTACGGTCATACCGATTATTCAATTTTTGCAAATCATCAAGAAAACATGCTTGGTCGTACAGTACAATGACCTTTAATACATCAAGACTTCCTAGACTTAAAGAATTGATTCTTGATATCGGCAAACTCATGCAAATCAGCTAATCAAGAAATCCGACACGAAAATCAATCTTTCATCAAGCATGTGCCCTCACAACTCGAGAGAAACTTCCCCTTTATGTTCATGCAGCACACAAACATGCAAGTAGGGGCATATAAAAATTAATTTCACTCTCTCTGCCAAAAGAATTCACATGCCTCATGTCATGACCCATAAGCTTGCCCTTAGTGTATTACTCCACTAATATAAAGAAATGCAATATAGGATCACGTAGGACTTTAATGGGTTGTAACGGGGCTATGGATCTAGTATATATATATTGGATTAGCCAATAATAGTCGCTAGCGTCCTTAAGCGCCTTTTCAACTTATTCCCATCGACTCATGGACATTGTTCCTCTCTTTTCTCTTTTTCTCTCATTCATGCTGGTTTACTTTGATACAGCCCATTTCATCAGACACACTTGACACAAAACAAAGGGTTTTCAAGTACCCTCACTATCAATTAATTACAACAAGTGCCTCTTCAACATCATCTTTTCTTTCCTCACTTTGCTTTTCTTTTTCTTTTCACTCTTTAACACTTTGGGAAACATTTTCTTTTCTTTGTAAGCGCTTAAGAGCTTCTTATAGACTTTAAGGCTAATGAAAAGAAGGAATAAAGCTTAGTTCATACAATTTTTGGACAAAAGAAAGAAATCGGCTAAAGGCTCAACGGGCTGACTAGGGTAGACAACATATAAAAAGGTAGAATTTGATAAGAAAAAAAAATGGAAACTATCGGTTAAAACAAAGAAATGCCTACATCCTTTCCAACACTACACCTCCTTCATTTCATTTTGTATACACACCAGACAAGTTCTAGACAATTCACAATGACATGGAATAGCAATACCTCACCTCACACTTCATGCACATGCTCGAATCAAGATGCATTCACAGACTCTTTAATTAGTCAATTACATGAATTCAAGATTAAGCCTCAATCATATTGAACCAAATTCTATAGCCTAGGTAACTCAACATATTTACCGAATTGCATGCTTTCAAACGAATCACTTTCACATTTTGAACATCAGTTACAACACGCAACAAAATTTTAGCAACCATAAGCAACTACAGTTCATTGATGCAATCCACCAAAGAAAAACTAAAAACAAATAAAAATCCTACTCCTACCGACTACATTTCCCTTAAGACGGTCGTCATCCATCCAGCATAGGGAACGGTCACTAACTCTGACATCGGTTCAATGGGACTATTCTCGGTAAAAGAACCGAAAACAAACTCCAAGAAACCCAAAAAAATAAAAATTGAAAATTTTTTTGCAACACATCGATCATTTCGATAGAAACATATTTACAAAATATTTTGATAATTTCAAAATATCTTCGCAAAAATTTTGAAAAATATCGATCATGTCGATAGAAAAAAATATTTACAAAATTTACAAAATATTTACACTAGCAACCATAACTTTCAAAAACACACATCATTAACCACACACAAGTATATACACATACATCACTAATCAGTTCGCCACAGGGAAAGCACAAACATACATACAAACCAAGGAAAAAACATACAGCAATTTAGAGCCTATGTCCCCAGCACCTAGCTACTCCCCACCCCACACTTAAATCGAACACTGTCCCCAGTGTTCACAAAAATACAAAGCACAAAATTTTGGGTGGTGGAACTCCCTGCTCAGTCGAAATATTCGACTTCTTCATTCGGTGCTGCGGCCTCGTCGCCCATATCTGAATCAGCTCCATCGTCGTCATCGGACTCCACATCGGAGTCCTCACGACGTGTCTCCTCATCAGTAGGGACATCGTCATCTGTCGGCTCCACGAAGGCTGGCCCCACCCGACATAAGGCTTTGGCGTTCTCGCCGAAGGGGTAGTCCAGCTCCAGCTGCCATAATTCTTCCTCGGTGGCTGGTCTCCCACCTATCCGTAGCTGCAGCATCTGCATGCCAAACATACGGGCCATGTACTGATCGTCACGAGCATGTCACTCGCCCAAAGTCAGTACAGGTCCGTGTGTAGTGTCAGGGGCCTTAGTCTTTGTCACATCGAGGGCCCTCCGCTCCAACTGCGGAATATAGTCCAAGGCTTCTTCCTCAATGTCGAGGCCTCGGAGGAAGGTGGTGATGAGTCCGCCAAACCCGTATCTGTGGCCCTGGTGCAGTCTGGCTCTCTTCATAACGGATATTATTACCGCCCCCACATTAATCTCAAGCCCTTTCATAAGGGCATACACCAAGTAGACACGGTCCCGGGTCACATCTGTCATATGGACTCCCGAGATCAAGCACGAACATACAATCTTCAGCCATATTCTGGCCTCCCTGTTCATCTGCGAATAAGGCAGAGTCTGGTGGTAACCCCTCTCCTTATGTCTACTCCATCGGGCTGTGGATCGAGCCCCACACAATGTACGTCTGATGTCGGCGTACGGTGGGGTGATGTTTAGCTGGCGGAGAACGTGGGCGTCTGTGTCCCGCGCTCCAACGATGGCATTCAGCTGCTGGGGTTCCAGAGTGACAATCTGCCCTCTGATTTTCACTGTGTGGCTTCTGATGGCCGGGTTCCAATTTGCATAAATTCCCGAACCAAGTGAAGGTTGCACTCCTTGGGCTCCTGAAAGATAAAGCTGAGCCCAGCTGCCTCGATTCTCTGTACAATGCGAGGGAACTCCTGTGCGAGTGGTTCCCGTGCAATATGTTCCTTGGGGAAGTACTTGTTTTCTTTATGTTTCGTGTACCACTTCTTCCCTTCATCGGTGACCCATCTTGTTCCGTATTGGCGGCGTTGGCCGCGCGGAACAGCGGGTGCAGCTGGGACTGCGGTGCCCAGTCTCATCCTTTTCCTACCTGTGCCTGAGGTAGAAGCACCCTTGCCTTTATCTTGTCTGCTAGCCATTGTACCTGTCAATTTACACAAACAAGCACAACGTTAAGCTAAAAACTTGTTAACTTCGGCTAAGGTCGGGTTACACAACATTTACCCCACACTTAGGCCTTAGCTACTTCTACAAAATTACGGCAAAGATAACTCTAAGTACACCACAGACAACATCATAACTTCATGCTTAGTGCGTTCACAACAAAATTTCGACAGCATAACGGTTAGCGTACTACTCAGACTTCATACAGCTAATCCCGATCCTACTATCGCTAACAATTCACACATCGCACAAGCAACAAAAAACAACAACAAAATAAAAACAACAATAAAAACATTCTATATACAAACGAATCCAAACAATCTAACCAATTCACACATTTTATGCATTTTCCCACAAAAATTCGAGAATTCGTCGTCTTTTAACATTTACACAATATTTACCATGACTTCTCTCAAATAATAGACACACCCCGGCATCGAATTCACCAAATTATCAAGTGCCCAAATCAAATTCAACAACCCAAGCCCTAGAATACAATTCTATGATCAATTTCGAATTATTTACGCAATCGATAAGTTCAAACGCTAAATACAACAATCCAAACATGTATCAATCACAAATAATCCAACATTCATGTTTAATTTCTACCTAGGGTGATATATCTCACCTCACATGCCCAAATTTGACAAAAATCGCCAAAAAATTGAGATAGACAATGAAAACATACCTTTGAATTGAGAAACCGAAGAAAATTGATGTTTTTCCTTGCCTAGGAACGTGGCACGGTGCTTGGGGAGGGGGAAATGGGTGTTTGGTCGCGGAGGGAAGAGGGAAATGGGGAAAAATGGGGCGAAATCGGGGGTTTATTTAAAGAAAACACGCGGGTCACCCGGCAACCCGGTGTGACCCGGCACTGAATAAGGGGCAACGTGTCACGGAGGGTAACGCGGAGCCCCTCCTCCGTGACACGGAGCCAACGCGTTGGCTTACTGGATTTTTTAAAAATTCGAATTTTGCCTTCAACGTGTCACGGAGGGTAATGCGGTGCCTTACCTCCGTGACACGGCGCCAACGCGCCAGTGCACTGTTTCTTAAATTACGGCAAAGATAACTCTAAGTACACCACAGACAACATCATAACTTCATGCTTAGTGCGTTCACAACAAAATTTCGACAGCATAACGGTTAGCGTACTACTCAGACTTCATACAGCTAATCCCGATCCTACTATCGCTAACAATTCACACATCGCACAAGCAACAAAAAACAACAACAAAATAAAAACAACAATAAAAACATTCTATATACAAACGAATCCAAACAATCTAACCAATTCACACATTTTATGCATTTTCCCACAAAAATTCGAGAATTCGTCGTCTTTTAACATTTACACAATATTTACCATGACTTCTCTCAAATAATAAACACACCCCGGCATCGAATTCACCAAATTATCAAGTGCCCAAATCAAATTCAACAACCCAAGCCCTAGAATACAATTCTATGATCAATTTCGAATTATTTACGCAATCGATAAGTTCAAACGCTAAATACAACAATCCAAACATGTATCAATCACAAATAATCCAACATTCATGTTTAATTTCTACCTAGGGTGATATATCTCACCTCACATGCCCAAATTTGACAAAAATCGCCAAAAAATTGAGATAGATGATGAAAACATACCTTTGAATTGAGAAACCGAAGAAAATTGATGTTTTTCCTTGCCTAGGAACGTGGCACGGTGCTTGGGGAGGGGGAAATGGGTGTTTGGTCGCGGAGGGAAGAGGGAAATGGGGAAAAATGGGGCGAAATCGGGGGTTTATTTAAAGAAAACACGCGGGTCACCCGGCAACCCGGTGTGACCCGGCACTGAATAAGGGGCAACGTGTCACGGAGGGTAACGCGGAGCCCCTCCTCCGTGACACGGAGCCAACGCGTTGGCTTACTGGATTTTTTAAAAATTCGAATTTTGCCTTCAACGTGTCACAGAGGGTAATGCGGTGCCTTACCTCCGTGACACGGCGCCAACGCGCCAGTGCACTGTTTCTTCAATTAATTTGATTTTTCATACCTTGCCTCATTTTCTCGATTCCATGTATATTTCCTCCGTTATACCTGAAAATTACCTCACTAAACAAAAATTGGTTAAATTAATAGATTTCCCTAACTAAAATAAAAAATACTAACTAAAATGAAAATCGAAATCTAATCAAGAAAAGAAAAAGAAAAATAAAAATTGGAAATAAACAAATAAAAACAAAAATAAAGATAAAACCTAACTACACTGTGCAAAAAGAAGAAAAATAAAATATTTTTCTCACGGGTTGCCTCCCGTGCAGCGCCTGGTTTACCGTCGCGGCTCGACGTCCTTTAAGCTTACTTGTCTACTAGGGAGATGGATGATTTGTCCCGATCATGGTCATCCCCCCAGTAGTGCTTGCGTCTCTGCCCATTTACCAAGAACGTAGCATTCCTATCTTCTTGCCACAGTTCTACTGCCCCGTGAGGGGTCATTCTCACCACTTCAAATGGTCCAGACCATTTAGACCTCAGCTTACCAGGAAACAATTTCAATCTTGAATTAAAAAGCAAAACTTTCTGTCCTGGTTCGAAAATGCGATGCACCACATGCTTGTCATGCCATCTTTTGGTTCTTTCCTTGTAGTACTTCGCACTCTCATAGGCATGCCAGCGAAATTCATCAAGTTCGCTGAGCTGCATTAGTCTCTTTTTACCCGCTAGCTCTGAGTCCATATTTAGCTTTCTGACAGCCCAGAAAGCTCGATGCTCAAGTTCAACCGGGAGATGACATGATTTGCCATAGACCAATCGGTATGGTGACGTTCCAATCGGTGTCTTATAAGCAGTTCGGTGGGCCCACAACGCATCATCAAGTTTACTAGACCAATTATTTCGTTGTGTGTTCACCGTTTTCTGAAGAATCTGTTTTACCTCCCTATTTGACACCTCTACTTGCCCACTAGTTTGTGGGTGATATGCTGTGGCCACTTTATGGCGCACCCCATACTTAGCTAGTAATTTCTTGAAACTTGCATTGACAAAATGAGCCCCTCCGTCACTGATAATTGCTCGGGGTGTCCCAAACCTTGTGAGAATGTGTTTTTTCACAAACTTTGTTACTACCTTGTTATCATTCCTGGGGCAAGCTATTGCTTCCACCCATTTTGATACATAATCTACAGCCACCAAGATGTAACGATTTCCAAATGACGGTGGGAATGGACCCATGAAATCAATGCCCCATACATCAAAGGGCTCAACTTCCAGTATGTTCTGCAAAGGCATCTCTTGTCTTCTGCCAATTGATCCTGTCCGCTGACATCTATCACACATTTTGACATACGCCATAGAATCTCTGAACAGTGTTGGCCAAAAGAAACCTGACTGAAGAACCTTGTGTGCTGTTCTCTCACCTCCGTGATGCCCTCCATACAACGAAGAATGGCAGCCCCTCAACACTTCTGCTATCTGACTCTCTGGGATGCATCTTCTCATCACCTGGTCTGGTCCCTGCTTGAACAAATATGGCTCATCCCATACATAATGTCGGCTGTCATGCCTCAATTTCCTTCTTTGCTGGTCTGTTGTTTCAGGTGGGTAAACTCCGCTCACTAGCAAGTTGACTATGTCAGCATACCAGGGAACTTCAGCTTCTCCCACTGCCAAGAGTTGCTCATCTGGGAAGTCCTCATTAATGTCATCACCTTCCATCATATGCGACCGACTTTCCAGTCGTGATAGGTGATCTGCTACTTGATTTTCACTCCCTTTTTGGTCTCTAATCTCAAGGTCAAACTCCTGTAGCAATAAGATCCATCTGATCAACCTGGGCTTAGCATCTTTCTTGTTGAATAGGTACCGAATAGCTGCATGATCAGTGTACGCCACCACTTTCGAACCCACCAAATAAGACCGGAACTTGTCAAATGCAAACACCAGAGCTAGCATTTCCTTTTCTGTGACTGTGTAATTGCTCTGGGCCGTATTCAGTGTCTTGCTTGCATAATAAATAGAATGAAAAATTCTATTCTTCCTTTGTCCCAATACAGCTCCCACAGCCACATCACTGGCATCGCACATTAGCTCAAATGGTTGTTCCCAATCAGGAGAGGTAAGGATGGGTGCTTCTATCAATTTCTGCTTCAACTTTTCAAATGCTCCAACACACTCATCATTCAACTCAAACTTGACCTCCTTTTCTAGCAGTCTGCATAGCGGTCTAGAAATGTTGGAAAAGTTTTTAATGAATCGTCTGTAGAATCCTACATGTCCCAGAAAACTGCGTACACCTTTCACTGATACTGGTGGTGGCAATTTCTCAATAACCTCAATTTTAGCACGATCGACTTCCAACCCCTTTTTAGACACTTTGTGGCCCAGGACAATCCCCTCCTTCACTAAGAAGTGGCATTTCTCCCAGTTTAACACAAGGTTGGATTCTTCACATCGAGCCAGCACCCTGTCAAGATTCAGCAAACAAGTAGCAAATGAATTACCGAAAACAGAAAAATCATCCATAAATACCTCAACAAAATCCTCAACCATGTCATGGAAAATAGCCATCATGCATCTCTGGAATGTGGCGGGTGCGTTGCATAACCCAAACGGCATCCGCCTGAAAGCATATGTCCCATAAGGACAGGTGAAAGTCGTCTTCTCTTGATCCTCAGGAGCGATGGCTATTTGGTTATAGCCAGAGTACCCATCAAGGAAGCAATAATACTCCTGCCCTGCCAATCTATCAAGTATTTGGTCAATAAAAGGAATGGGGTAATCGTCTTTCCTCGTGGCTTCATTTAGTTTTCTGTAGTCCATACAAATTCGCCAGCCTGTGACGGTTCGTGTAGGGATCAACTCATTTTTCTCATTAGTGATTACAGTCATCCCCCCTTTCTTAGGAACACATTGAACAGGACTGACCCACTCACTGTTTGAAATTGGGTAGACTACACCTGCATCAAGCCACTTGATTATTTCCTTCCTTACCACATCTTTCATTGCTGGATTAAGTCTCCTCTGCGGCTGAACAGTTGGCTTGGCTCCTGTCTCCATGAATATCCTATGTGTGCAGAAAGCTGGATTTATACCCTGAATGTCAAACATTTGCCAACCCATTGCTTTCTTCCTCTTCCTTAAGACCCCCAAAGCTGCCTTTTCCTGTTCTTCTGTCAAGTCTGCAGAAATGATAACTGGTAACGTCTCTCCCTCCCCCAAAAAGATATATTTTAAATGGGGAGGCAATTCTTTCAGCTCCAATTTCGGTGCCTCCTCAACAGACGGTTTCGGCAACGGCTCTAGTGATCTCATCAATGACTGAAATTCCTGTCTCCTCGGATGATTAGGTGCTCCATCCAACAATTGAACCATTCCACAAGATTCTCTATCCCCAAAATGATCAGAATGCGTCAACGCTCTTTCCAATGGGTCTTGAGATTCAACAACCTGCCTACTTTCTCCGTGTTCAACCACACTGATTTCCGAAAGCTCCTCATGTACAACCGGCAGCTTCATGGCTTTTAACACATCAAATACCTCTACCTTGTCATGTGCTCGCATCGTGAGTTGACCCGCAGCTACATCAATTAATGCTTTTCCGGTTGCCAAAAAGGGTCGTCCCAAAATAAATGGGACTTCAGCATCTGGTTCAAAATCCAGAACAATGAAATCGACCGGAAAAATGAGGGAGCCTACTTGCACTAACACATCCTCAACAATGCCATCCGGCTTAGCTAAAGACCTGTCTGCTAGCTGCAAGATTACCGTTGTAGGTCTAGGACTCCCTAGACCTAACTTTCTGAATACCGAAGATGGCATCAGATTTATGCTTGCCCCCAAGTCGCATAATCCACGAGCTCGGATACTTTGCCCAATAGTAAGCTGGATAGTAAAACTTCCAGGGTCTTTCAGTTTTGTGGGCAACCTATTCTGAATACGGGAAGTGCATTCCTCTGTTAAAGCTACCGTGGCATACTCAGTCAAACGACTTTTGTTAGCCACGATGTCTTTAATATATTTCGCATATTTTGGCACTCCCTGCAAGACATCAACAAGAGGTAAGTTAACATGTACCTGTTTAAGTACCTCCATGAATTTCTGGAAACACGCCTCCTCCTTGTGTTTCTTAAGTCGTTGAGGGAACGGGGGTGGAGGCCTTTCTGGTTCAGCTTCTTTAGTCTTCCCCTTATCTGAGATTTGCTCTCCCTCAACATCTGCTGCTCCTAACTTTTGAGGCGGTCTTTCCGGTTCCACCTCCTTCAACTGTAAACCACTCCTCGTGGTCACTGCATTTACCTGCTTCGGATTAGGATCCGTGTCGCTAGGTAGTCCTCCTCTGGGTCTAGTATTTTGGGCACTAGCAAATTGCCCAACCTGATATTCAAGAGCCTTAGTCGCCAACTGATTGTTCTTTACTTCGGCTGCCAATTAGACATAGTCAGCCTGCAATTGTGCCTGATTAGCGATCATGGTTTTGAACATCTCCTCAATGGTAGGTGATGGTGGTGGAGGAGGGGCATTGTGATTTCTGAATTGAGCTTGATAATTTTGTTGCCCTCCTTGGTTTCTGTGCATACCCTGCCCTGAACTTTGGCCTTGTTGATTGTTGCTACCCCACGAAAAATTCGGATGGTTCCTCCAATTTGAGTTGTAGCCACTACCAAACTGCTGCTGATTTCTCTGTGCATTGCCCACAAAGTTAACAGAATCAGGATTTGCACCACAGCATTCAGCTGAATGCTCACTACTACCACACACTTCACACCACATCTGTTGAACTGCATTGACTGAAGCTGAAGGCTTGTTCAAATTTATATTGCTGAAGTGAGTGTTTAACTGATTTTGCAAAGCAGCTATCTGTGCAGCGATAGCTGTGAATCCATCCACTTCAAGCACTCCCGCTGCTTTCCTTGCTCCACCTCTTGAAGAATCTGCATTCCATTCTGGATTGCCTTGTGAAATCCGGTTGAGCAAAGTGTATAGCTCCTCATAGGTCTTTTCCAGCGCTTGCCCTCCAGCTGCTGAATCTAACAGAATTTTAGTGTGGGGTTCCAAACCCTCAATAAATGTGTGTACCAACACCTCATTGGACTGATGATGATGAGGACAGTCCCGCAACATGGATTTACATCTTTCCCAGGCTTGATATAGATTTTCTCCTTCCCTCTGTTTAAAACTTAGGATTTGACTCCTAAGTCTGGCTGTTTTACCAGAAGGGAAAAATCTGATCAAAAACTTCTGTGCAAGATCATCCCACGTTGATATAGAATTGGGTGGTTCAACTTTTAACCACCTCTTGGCTTCACCAAGTAAGGAAAATGGAAATAAGGTGAGCCGAACATAATCAGGTGACACTCCAGCGGGTATATAAGTGTCACTTATCTCCAAAAAGTTTTGGAGATGTTGTTGTGGATCTTCATGAGGGAGACCGGTAAATTGCCCGCTTGTGTGCAAAAGTTGCACCATATTCTGCTTTAATTCAAACCTCCCTCCAGGCTCTGGTTTACGGATGCTAGAATGTACATTATTAGCGTGTGGGATTGCCACCTCGCGAACCGGCCTTGCTGCTGCTTCATCGGGCACTAAAACTGCCCTCACAACTAGTGGATTTTGTTGCTCCATCATAGACTGTTTAAGCAACTGCAGCTTCTTTCGTAGAGCTTCTCTACGTTGACTATGAAATTCACGTTCAGGCTCTAAGTAAGATTCCACCAGCTCTTTGCCCCTTGCCAGTGTTCACAGAAACAAAATCTGCAAAATACAGGCTAAGACCAAGTTGTTAACACTT
The DNA here is from genome assembly GCA_035772735.1 of Datura wrightii. Classification (NCBI taxonomy): domain Eukaryota; kingdom Viridiplantae; phylum Streptophyta; class Magnoliopsida; order Solanales; family Solanaceae; genus Datura; species Datura wrightii. The sequence goes on from JASDFA010000027.1 coordinate 38,678,610, forward strand.
AAGAAAATAAAAATAAAAATACAGTAAATTTACACTAAACACAATTTCACAAATCGCCTAGCCTCCCCGGCAACAGCGCCAAAAACTTGTTCGCGGTCTGCTGTTTGGGTTGGTATTATATATTATAAACCGACACGCAAGTGCACGTGGTCAAACAAGTAATAAAGTGGCTAAGTAGCCAAGTATCGATCCAAGGAGGCTCAAGATACGGAAAATTGCCTAGTTTACTATATTCCTATTTCACTCCTAATTATGCTAACAACAATGTAACCAATAGTTACTTGAGTTTTTGTTTCTAAACTATATATACTACAATTAATAACAACTATTTACTTGTGAATTTAGACAATGGATATGAACATGCCAAGGTTAAGAACAAGTAATGAACTTGATAATCATGATAATTTGGTTAATCTCTTCTTCATGTTGCTAGCCAAGAACATTAGCCTAGAAATTAAAACTCTCGTATTTAATTTCACTTTAGAATCATAAACCATCCGTCTACATTTCTGTGATCAAATGCAATTTATGACCTAGCACTACAATTCCGGTTCCTAAATTGACTAATACGGCTTTCAAGTATATTTCTATCAGGAAAGCACATCAAAACCCAATTTTCTCAAATCAAGTTAAGAACAATACCCTATTAATTCACAACTTTCCAATTTCTTGCTCTTTCGAGTGAAATTGGACTTTTTAGATGTACATTAATGTTGGCCAAGCACTAATGCAGTAAGAACAAGAATTAATAGAACAACATGAAAGAAGAAGAAGAAAACCATATCATTTACAATCAAAATTCATTACACATGTTCAAAACCTCAGCAAGGAAGAGAATTAGCCACTCATTTGTGGATTGATCATCCTAAAATGAGTGTAAATCATACGTACAATTGATAGAAAGATAAAAAGAAGAGAAGAAATCCCTTAGCTTTTTCGTTCCTCAAATGCTACTAACCCACGTCCTTGCTCTCCACTTCTAAACTCAGTCTAAAAACTAAAAACTCACTTAAAATAAACCTAAGTGTGCTATTTATACTAGTGGGAAATTTTTCCCGGAATAACAAGCAACGTGTCACGGAGGCTAACGCGGAGCACTGCCTCCGTGACACGGCGTGGACGCGGACCTTCACTGGAATTTCAGGGTCCGGTAAATTAGCCTCAACGTGGCATGGAGGCCAACGCGGAGGCCTCTCTCCGTGCCACGGAGCTGACGCGAAGGCACACTGGAATTTGCCATTTCAATTCCTGTTCAGGCAGTGTGCTACCGCGATGGTAGCGTGGCACGGCTCCATTGCGGAGCCCCTATAAAATGTGCATTCCAAGGTCTTTCCCACGCTCGCATCCAAGTCCAACTCCGACATAGTTCCAACATGCATTTTAGCTCCTAAAAATCACATTTACCTGCAAAACAAATGCTAATCATGTTGGTTAGTATAAATGCATTTTATTACTAATTACATGATATTATATACACATTGCACAACAAACAAGGTAAAAATGATACGTTTGAGTATCACTTGGGCATATAAATCTGCCCAAGATCAGGTGGTACGACTCAACCTACGAGTCATACCAGGATCATACGATCCGTGGTTAGGGGACTTTCTCAATACCATTCTATGAAGTTTTCCACGGAAGTCTACCACGATCCATGAGATCTTATTACGGATCTTATCACGATTCGTAATTTCCTCAAAGCCTTTGAACATTTCTCTGAAACTCAAATCACGACTTGATGGTATGATCCATACCCTCCTAACATGAGTCGTACCTTGGCTCATGGTTTTCCCAGAATTTCCTGACCTCTTTTTTGAAATTTTTCATGACTGGTCAGTATGATCCGCACCATGGTGGTCAAATTATGACATGCAGTCATGGTTTATCCCAACCACCCATACTGTTTTCCCTGACTCTTCTGTTACAAGTCCTAGTATGACTTGTACCACTGTCCTATGAGTCATATTGTGACTCACACTAAGTCTTTTTTTCTAGTTTCTGGCATGATCACATTTTAAATCTAGGTTCTAGTCTTAGAAAACTTTAGGGTGTTACACACTTGGTATGAGCAGTGGAAATTATCCCGAGGGGAAGATGCAATCCTTGCTGTTTGGGATGACTTCTTGGACGTTGTTCAGACCAAACTACACGCAAGTGCACGTGGTCATACAAGTAGTAAAGTGGCTTTATTTCAAGCCAAGTATCGATCCCACAGGGACTGAATTACGGTACTAATTATCCTAATTGTTAGTGAACAATATCGCTATGAAGGTAGACAACCAAACAAATAATGTTTTATGAGTCAATATTAATAGTTAATAAGAACCTATGTAAAGATTGTAATTTAAAGTCTGAACAATAGCAATGAACAAGCTGAGGTTAAGGCAAGCATGCAGGGATGAAATTTATTAATTCAAATCAGTCAATCTTCTCTTCGGTTGTTAGTCAGGAATTAATCGCCTATGGATTGGATCTTTCGAATCCTATCCAATTTAAGAATCATAGGAACTACATTACACATTTCTGTGATGCAAGAACACCATGCTCTAGCCATACATAACAAATTTCATAAATGACTAATACGACTTTCAGATATATTTCGATTCTGAACGTAAATCTTCTCTCAATTTCCCAACTAAGAAAAGATCATATACCACCAATTCACATCTATCCAATTAATTTCCTTTTCAGAATCAAAATTGGAATTCTAAGATATACATTAACATTGGTCAAACATTAATGTAGTAAAAACAAGAATTGATAGAACAACCATTATAGAAAAGATGAAAACTGAAATGATTAATAATTACATTCCTCTACAATTATCCTTAACCTAAGAAAGAGGTGAATTAGCCACTCATTTGTGGATTAAACATCTTCAAACAAGTAGAATTCATACAAGCAATTGAAATTAAATAGAAAAAGGAAGAGAACTAACCCTAGAAAGTCTTCCTCTCAACTGCCTGCTAACCACGTTCTTGCTCCAAAAAATGTCAGAATGTTTAAAATAAAACCTAAGTGTGCTATTTATACTAGTGGAATTTTTTTTCCCGGAATAACAAGCAACGTGGCACGGAGTGTATCGCGGAGCACTGCCTCCGTGCCACGGTGCTATCACGGACCCCCACTGGAACTCCGGCTCCTAGGTAAATGCACCTCAACGTGGCACGACATGTATCGCGGAGCATTGCCCCCGTGTCACGGTGCTATCGTGCACCTTCACTAGAACTTGAGGTTCCAGGTAATCACCCTCAGCGTGACACGGAGTGCATCGCGGAGCACTGCCTCCGTGCCACGGAGGTAACACGCACCTCCACTAGAATTTGACACAATTTATCCTCCCAGGTAGAATGCCTCCGTGATGGTAGCGTGACACGGAGCCATTGCAGAGCCCCTATTTTGGCCAATTTCCCTTGTCAACTTCCACTTCTTGCTTCCGAGTCCATTCCCGCACTTCACCAACTTGTAGATTAGGTTCCAAAAATTCCTTCTAACTGCAAAACAACACTAATCATGTTGGTTAGTATAAATTCACATTTACATAAAAATCACATGATAATGCACACATAAAAATAGATAAACAAGTAGAAATAAAGTATTTGAGTATGACTTGGGCATGAAATTCTGCCCAAGATCACTTACCCCACACTTAAAACCTTGTTCGTCCTCGAACAACACTCTCACATCTCATGCAACTGAAACCACGCATAGCTAATTTGGCGCGACCATTCCAGCTACGACTATACAGATTATTTAAGATAACAAAGCATCAAGTGAGCATGCATGGTTTCATCAATAAAATGAAGTACACCACATTAAGACCTCCTAACCTCAAGAATCGATTCTTGATCTTTGAAAACTCGTGCAAACCAACTGATCAAGACATTCCCCCGAAATTTTATCTCTCGTCAAGCATGTGCCCTCGCAACACAAGAGAATTACCCCATGTGCACTCATAAGATTTCCAAAGCACAACATGTAGGGGTATATGAATACGATTACACTCGCTCTCCCAAAGAATTCACATGCATCATGTCGTGAACCATAAGCTTGCCCCTAGTGTTTTACTCCACTAATATAAGGATGCGTGATGTAAGATCACGTAGGACTTAATGGGTTGTATTTTAAGCTAAGGAACTAGTAAATACTGGGCTAACCAATAACAACAACTATCTTCCCTAAGCGCTTTTAATACATCCCACCTTCATTACGGACATTGCTTCTTTCTCCATCCTCTCGTTCTTGAATTTTCTTCTTTGTTTTTTACCCATTTCTTTAAGCACACTCGACTTACTAGTAAAGAGTATTTAAGCATCCCCTTTTTTTTTCATTCATTGATTTTCTTACTCTCCACTATTAATTAATCAATTTCAACAAGTGCACCTTTGACTTTTTCTTTAACTTTTACAACTTCCGCTTTCCTTCCGTTTCACACTTCTCACTCCTTCACTCTTTGGGAAAATTGTTTTTCTTAAGCGCTTAAGAGTTTTGGATCAAATTCATGGCTAATGAAAAAAAGGGATTAAGCTCGGTTTGTATCTCTCAAAGAATAGGCTGAAGGCTCAATGGGGCTAACTAGGATGTAATGTTCAAGGTAGGTATGATAAGGGAGAAACTTTCGGTTCATTCAAAGAAATGTCTACATCCTTTCCTACAATCGACATCCTTCATGTCGTTTAGTATACACACCAGATAAGTTCTAGACACTTCACAATAGCATGGAATAGTTGAAACCTAACCTCACACTCACTGCACATGCTCAACTTAAGACATATTCACAGACTCTTCAATCAGTTAATTACAAGAATTCACTATTAAGCCTCGATCACACCAAATCGAATTCTAGGGCCTAGGTATCTCAACATGTTTAACAAATTTGCATGCTTTCATACGAATCACACTTGCATCTTAAAATTATGTGTAACACGTAACACGATGTCGAACCATTAATTAGCGACACGTTTGGAAAACAAACGAAAGAAAGAAAAAAAGAAAAAAAAACTAATCCTATCGACTAAATTTCCCTTAATACGGTCGTCATCCATCCATCATAGGCAACAGTCGCTATCTACGATGTCGGTTCAATGGGACTATTCTCGGAAAAAGCACCGAAAACAAAAATCGAGAAACCCAACACAAAAAATTTTGACAAAAAAGAATTGAAAAATATTTACACATCACACACAACAACAGCTAAAGATTCATTACAACACCAACATCAGTTATAGAACATGAAACACAGAGTCACAGGGTCACAATTAGCACAATCCACAAACAAACACAAATATAACAGCTAGCACCTAACTACTCCCACCCCACACTTAATAGGAACACTGTCCCCAGTGTTCACATAATTGCAATTTAACAACAAAGTTTGGGTGGTGAAACTCCCTGATCAATCAAAATATTCAATTTCCTCATCAGGTGCCAGTGCCTCATCTCCAAGATCAGAATCGCCCCTGTCGTCTTCGTTCGACTCAATGTCTGAGTCCTCCCAGCGTGTCTCCTCATCAGTAAGGACGTCATCATCCATGGGCTCCATAAATGCGGGCCCCACTCAGCATAAAGCTCGGGCATTCTCGTTGAATGGATAATCCAACTCGAGCTGCCACAACTCATCCTCAGTTGCGGGCCTTCCACCGATGCGCAGCTGCAACATCTGCATCCCATACATTTAGCCATGTATTGATCATCCCGAGCATGTCGCTCGGCTAGTGTAAGCACAGGCCCATAAGTAGTGTCAGGTGCCTTGGTTTTGGTAACATCCAAGGCATGCCTGTCAATCTGAGGGATGTAGTCTAGGGCCTCCTCCTCAATATCGTGGCCCCTCAAGAAAGTGGTAAGCAGACCACCAATCCCGTACAGATGCCCCTGATGTAGTCGGGCTCTCTTCATGGCAGAGATGATCACCGCCCCAACATTGATTTCTAGCCCCTTCATCAGTGCATACACCAGACAAACTCTATCCCGGGTGACATCAGTCATGTGCACCCCCGGGATCAAACACGAGCAAATAATTTTCAACCATATCCGGGCCTCTCTATTCATTTGGGAATAGGGCAATGTCTGGTGGTAGCCCCTTTCCTTGTGCCTACCCCACCTGGCTGTCGATCGAGCTCCACATAAGGTGCGTCTGATATCCGCATAAGGTGGAGTGGTGTTCAGCCGACGGAGGACATGAGCGTCTGTGTAGCGCACCCCCAGGATTGCATTCAAATGGTGGGGTTCAAAGGTGACCACCTGCCCTCTGATCTTGATGGTGTGGCTGCGCAAGGTCGGGTTCCAATTAGCATAGAATTCCCGGATAAGATGGAGATTGCACTCTCTGGGTTCTTCAAAAATGAAGTTTAGCCCAGCAGTGTCAATCCTGTGTAGAATCCATGGGAATTCCTATGCCGGTGGTTCCCGTGCTATCTTCTCCTCCGGGAAGTACTTGGTTTCCTTATTCTTTGCATACTATTTCTTCCCCTCATCCGTCACCCATATGGTTCCATACTGTCGGCGTTGCCCTCGAGGAACCGCTGGTGCTGCTGGTACTACTGCCCCGAGTCTTACTCTCTTTCTGCTTGCGCTAGATGTGGATGCGCCCTTGCCTTTGTCCTGTCTTCCTGACATTTTTCCTGTACATTCAAAACATACAGTTCCAATGTTATTTGAGCCATAGTTGGCTACGACTAAGGTTGGGCTTAATTTGATCACCCCACACTTAGTCTTTAGCCGCAGTCAACACAATTCGACAAGACATTCATGTTTTTGCAATTCTTAATTCTCAACATGCTCAGTGCATTGATACAAGTCGATGAAACAATTTCTTTGTACTACTCAGACTTCATACAATGAATTATAAAAATTCCTCCATCGATTCAATTATATCATCATGAGCACTTCACAAATTTCGCACAACAACCTATGATAATTCACTATTTACATCCCCCGAAACCACTTCAATCACAAATTTTTTCACTTCAAACAACATGCACAACCCAAAACATCCACATTTTAACTCATTTCTTCTTCTTCCTACTCAATCCTCAACCCTAGTTATCAATATCGCAAGAATTTCAACAATCATTCAACTATCTAGTTAATCTACTCACATAAATCCTATGAACATCATTAAATCATGACTCAATTGATTACAAACTTATTAATCACTTAGGGAAAGGTTTCATCACAAAAACATGTTCAAGAATCGAAAAATTGAGCAATAATGAGAAAAAAATTCAAGAACATACCTTTACTTTGATGAAATCGAAGAAAAATCGAAGAAATTTGCTCACTAGGTCCGTGGCACGTTGAGGGAGAAGGGATTTTGGGGTGTTGGTCGCGGAGGATATGAAGGAATGGGGAAAAAATGAAGGGATTTGGGTTAAAAAGGGGGTTTTTCATGCGGGTTTCCCCGGTGACCCGAGGTGACCCGACGCGAAAGACACCTCAACGTGTCACGGAGGCCATCGCGGAGGCCATGCTCCGTGACACGGAGCCAACGCGGAGGTGTTCTGGAATTTTAAAAAATTTCTACAATAACCTCAACGTGTCACAGAGGGTAACGCGGCGGCCCTCCTCCGTGACACGGAGCCAATGCGTTGGCTCACTGGAATTTTCCCCAAATTTTATTTTCTTACCTTGATTTTTCCTTTGCGCGTTTTTGTATTTTGGCCCTCCATTCCATCTGAAAATCATTCGACCACAAAAAATTCGTTAGAAATCATAGGTTGCCTCTCAACTATTTTCATTTTTCTTTTTCTTTGTTTTTCTTTTCTTTTCTTTTTTTTCCAAATAATCCTAACTATTCTATTACATCACATTCACGGGTTGCCTCCTGTGCAGCGCTTGGTTTACCGTCGCGGCTCGACGCTATTCATCCTTAATCATCCACTAAAGTGATAGACGTCTTCTCTCGAATAATGTCTTCACTCCAGTAATGCTTACATCTTTGCCCTTTCACCAAAAATGTGGCACTTTTATCCTCTAGCCACAATTCCACTACCCCGTGTGGAGTCATTCTCACCACTTCAAACGGCCTTGACCACTTGGACCGCAACTTCCCTGGGAAGAGTTTCAACCTCGAATTGAATAATAACACTTTTTTCCCTGGCTCAAAGATCCGATGCACCATATGCCTATCGTGCCACCTTTTAGTTTTCTCCTTGTAGCATTTAGCACTTTCATAGGCGTGCCATCGAAACTCATTTAATTCACTAAGTTGCATCAACCTCTTCTTCCCTGCTAGCTCCGGATCCATATTTATCTTTCTTACAGCCCAAAAAGCTCAGTGTTCCAGCTCCACAAGTAGATGACATGCCTTTCCATAAACCAATATGTACGGAGAAGTCCCAATGGGTGTCTTGTATGCAGTTCTGTAAGCCCACAACGCATCGTCAAGTTTGTTTGCCCAATCAATTCGTTGTGCATTCACTGTCTTCTGTAGAATCTGCTTTATCTCTCTGCTTGACACCTCCACTTGCTCACCAGTTTGGGGATGATATGCTGTCGCTACCTTGTGCCGCACCCCATACTTAGCTAGCAAGTTCCTAAAACTTGCATTCACAAAATGAGCCCCTCCATCACTGATAATAGCGTGGGGTGTCCCGAACCTGGTGAAAATTTGCTTTTTCACAAATTTCGTCACCACCTTATTGTCGTTCCTGGGACAAGCGGCTGCCTCGACCCACTTGGACACATAGTCAACCGCTACCAAGATGTAATGATTACCAAAGGACCGTGGAAACGGGCCCATGAAGTCTATTCCCCATACATCAAAAACCTCACTTCTAATATCTGCTACAGTGGCATCTCCTGTCTTCTACCGATTGTGCCTGTTCTTTGACATCTATCACACATTTTTACATATGCTATAGAATCTCTGAACAGTGTAGGCAAAAAGAAACCTGAGTATAGCACCTTGTGAGCTGTCCGCTCTCCTCTGTGGTGCCCTCCATACAACGATGAGTGAAAACTCCTCAATACTTTTGCAATCTGGATATCTGGGATACATCATCTCATCACTTGATCCGGTCCCTACTTAAACAGATACAGATCATCCCATATGTAATATCTGTAATCATGTCTCAGCTTCTTTCTTTGCTGAGCCGTAGCCTCAGTGGGTAGACTCCACTTATCATCAAGTTCACAATATCTGCATACCAAGGGATTTCAGCTTCCCTTATTGCCAAGAGTTGCTCATCTAGGAACTCTTCTTTGATGCTATCACCTTCCTTCACATGCGAACGACTTTCCAATCGCGATAGGTGATCTGCCACTTGATTCTCGCTCCCCTTTTTGTCCCGAATCTCTAGGTCAAACTCTTGTAGCAACAATATCCATCTGATTAGTCTGGGCTTTGCATCCTTCTTGCCAAACAAATACCGAATTGCTGCATGATTAGTATATACCACCATTTTCGAACCCACCAGGTAAGATCTGAATTTGTCAAATGCGAACACCAATGCTAGCGTCTCCTTTTTCATGACTGTATAATTGACTTGGGCCGTGTCAAGTGTTTTTCTTGCATAATAAATGGAATGAAAAATTTTATTCCTCCGTTGCCCTAATACAGCTCCTACAACCACGTCACTTGCATCACACATCAATTCAAAAGGTTGTTCCGAATCCGGAGAAATGAGAATAGGCGCTTCTACCAGCTTCTGTTTTAGCTCCTCGAATGCTTCCACACAATCCTTATCAAACTCAAAATTCACCTCTTTTTCTAGCAACCGACATATCGGTCTAGAAATTTTTGAGAAGTTCTTGATGAATCGTCTGTGAAACCCCGTATGTCCGAGAAAACTGCGAACACCCTTCACTGACACTGGTGGTGGTAGCTTTTCAATCACCTCAATCTTTGCATGATCGACTTCCAACCCTTTGCATGACACCTTATGGCCAAGGACGATACCCTCCTTGACTAAAAAATGACACTTCTCCTAGTTGAGCACCAGGTTTGAGTCTTCACATCGAGCTAACACCCTGTCAAGATTCTACAGACATGTAGCAAACAAATTACCTAAAATAGAAAAGTCATCCATAAATACCTCGACAACATCTTCCACCATATCGTGAAAGATCTCCATCATGCATCTCTGGAATGTGGCTGGTGTATTGCATAGACCAAATGGCATCCGCCTGAAAGCATATGTCCCATAAGGACATGTAAAAGTGGTCTTCTCCTGATCCTCCGGTGCTATGGCTATTTTATTATAGCCGGAATATCTATCTAGAAAACAATAATACTCTTGACCTGCCAACCTATCCAAAATCTGATCAATAAATGGAATAGGATAGTGATCTTTCCTCGTGGCCTCATTGAGCTTCCTATAGTCCATGCAAATTCGCCAGCCTGTGACTGTGCGTGTGGGAATCAGCTCATTCTTTTCGTTGGTGACCACGGCCATCCCTCCTTTCTTTGGAACACACTGAACTGGGCTAACCCATTCACTGTTGAAATGGGATATACCACACCTGCATCAAGCCACTTGATCACTTCCTTTCTGACTACATCCTTCATTACCGGATTCAACCTCCGCTGATGTTGCACAGTTGGCTTGGATCCTTCTTCCATAAAAATCCTGTGTGTGCAAAAAGCTGGACTAATTCCTCTAATGTCCGACATCTGCCAACCCATTGCTTTCTTCCGCCTCTTGAGGACCACCAATGCATCTTTCACTTGTGCCTCTGTCAGTTCTGCGGAAATGATGACTGGCAAGGTGTCATCTTCCCCCAGAAATACATACTTCAGATATGGAGAAAATGTCTTTAACTCTAATTTTGGTGCCTCCTCAATTGCTGGATTTGGCAATGGTTCCAAGGACCTCATCAATGGCTCAAAGTCCTGCTTCTTGAGAAACCATTTTGGCTCGTTCAGAGTCTGCACCATCTCATACGTAGCACTGTCCCCAAAATGATCTGAGCCCACCAAGGATCTCTCCAATGGGTCCTGTGAGTCAACAATCTGAAGAGTTGAGTCCTGATTTAGAACACTGATTGCTGATAGCTCCTCATAAATGGCCGATAGCTTCATGGCCTTGTACACATCAAAAACCTCTACTTTGTCATGTGCTTGCATGGTTAGCTGCCCAGCAACCACATCAATCAAAGCTCGCCCGGTTGCCAAGAAAGGACGTCCCAAAATAAATGGGACTTCCGCATCCGGCTCGAAATCCAAGATTATAAAATCCACCGGGAAAATGAGGGAGCCCACTTGCACTAGCACATCCTCCACAATACCATCAAGTCTGGCCAATGAATGGTCAGCTAGCTGCAAGATCACGGTAGTTGGTCTAGGGCTGCCCAGCCCCAACTTCTTGAACACTGATGTCAGCATCAAGTTTATGCTTGCTCCCAAATCACATAATCCGTGAGCTCGAATAGATTGCCCAATTGTAATCTGAATAGTTAAGCTCCCAGGATCCTTGAGCTTTGTCGGCAATCTATTCTGTATTCGAGAGGTGCACTCCTCAGTAAGTTCCATCGTAGCATACTCCGTCAATCTGCTTTTGTTTGCTACAATGTCCTTGATGTACTTGGCATATTTCGGCACTCCCTGCAAAACATCAACTAAAGGTAAATTAATATGTACCTGTTTCAACACTTCCATGAATTTCTTGAAGCAAGCTTCCTCCTTGTGCTTCTTTAATCTCTGAGGAAACGGGGGCGGTGGTCTTTCTATCTCAGCTGCCTTTTACTTCCCCCTCACATCATCATGTTCTCCATCTTTTTCCGCCGCTCCAGATTGCTGAGGTGGCCTTTCTGGTTCCACCTCCCTGAGTTGAATTCCACTCCTGGTTGTAACTGCATTGACCTGCTTGGGATTTGGGTCAGTATTGCTTGGTGATCCTCCATTGGGTCTAGTGCTTTGAGCTCCAGCTAACTGTCCAAACTGATACTCCAATGCCTTTGTAGCTAACTGCTGATTTTTCATGTCAGCCGCTAATTTCACATAATCAGCCTGCATCTGTGCTTGGTTAGCTATTATGGTTTTGAACATATCCTCAATGTTGCTGGGTGGTGGAGGAGGTGCATTGTTTCCTCTATATTGAGACTGAAAATTTTGATGCCCCCGTTGATTTCTCTACACGCCTTGATTTGAACTCTGTCCTTGATGACTAGCACTCCCCCAAGAAAAATTCAGATGATTCCTCCAATTTGGGTTGTAACTGTTGCCACACTATTGATTATTGTTCCTCTGGACGTTCCCAACAAAATTTACCGAGTCTGGATTGGCACCACAACACTCAGCTGAGTGGTCACTACTTCCACAGACTTCACACCATACCTGATGAACTGCATTGACTGGGGCTTGTGCTTGGCTCAAGCTCATACTGCTGAAGTGGGTGTTGAGTTGATTTTGCAACGCAGCTATCTGTGTAGCAATAGCTGTAAAACCATCCACCTCAAATACTCCTGCAGCTTTCCTTGTCCTCCTCGAGTTGAATCCGCATTCCATTCTGGATTTCCCTGTGAAATAAGGTTTAACAAAGTGTAAAGCTCCTCATAGGTCTTCTCCAATGGCTGCCCACCGGCTGTTGAATCTAACAGAATCTTAGTATGTGGTTCTAAACCCTCAATGAATGTATGCACCAACACATCATTAAACTGGTGATGATGAGGACAATCCCTTAACATTGACTTGAACCTCTCCCAAGCCTGATACAAATTCTCACCCTCTCTCAGTTTGAAACATAGAATCTGACTTCTAAGTTTGGCTGTCTTCCCTGATGGAAAGAATTGTATCAAAAACTTCTTTGCGAGATCATCCCAAGTAGTGATAGAGTTAGGTGGTTCAGCTTTCAACCACCTCTTTGCTTCCCCCAACAGTGAGAACGGGAATAATGTAAGCCTCACATAGTAGGATAATACTCCAGCGGGGATATAGGTGTCACTTATCTCCAAAAAGTTTTGAAGATGTTGTTGTGGATCTTCATGAGGGAGACCTGTAAATTGCCCGCTTGTGTGCAACAACTGCACCATATTCTGCTTAAGCTCAAACCTCCCTCCTAGCTCTGGTCTGCGAATACTGGATGTTACATTATTAGCGTGTGGGATTTCCACTTCGCGGACCGGTCTTGCTTCCATCTCTTCGGGAACTAAAACTGCCCTTACAATCGGTGGATTTTGTTGCTGCTCCAGAATTGCCTGTCTTAGTAGCTGCAACTTCTTCTCTAGAGCTTCCCTTCTTTGGCGATGAAATTGTCTCTCTGGCTCTACAAATGAATCCACCAACTCCTTGTCTCTTGCTAGCGTTCAGAAAAACTTCAATACCTGCAAGAGAAAGGCTAAGATCAAGTTGTCAGCACTTATATTGAACTTGTAAACTAACACTAAGAAAATTAATTTACCAATTGCCAGTCCCCGGCAACGGCGCCAAAGACTTGTTCGGACCAAACTACACACAAGTGCACGTGGTCATACAAGTAGTAAAGTGGCTTTATTTCAAGCAAAGTATCGATCCCACAGGGACTGAATTACGGTACTAATTATCCTAATTGTTAGTGAACAATATCGCTATGAAGGTAGACAACCAAACAAATAATGTTTTATGAGTCAATATTAATAGTTAATAAGAAACTAAGTAAAGATTGTAATTTAAAGTCTGAACAATAACAATGAACAAGCTGAGATTAAGGCAAGCATGCAGGGATGAAATTTATTAATTCAAATCAGTCAATCTTCTCTTCGGTTGTTAGTCAGGAATTAATTTCCTATGGATTGGATCTTTCGACTCCTATCCAATTTAAGAATCATGGGACCTACATTACACATTTCTGTGATGCAAGAACACCATGCTCTGGCCATACATAACAAATTCCATAAATGACTAATACGACTTTCAGATATATTTCTATTCTGAACGTAAATCTTCTCTCAATTTCCCAACTAAGAAAAGATCATATCCCACCAATTCACATCTATCCAATTAATTTCCTTTTCAGAATCAAAATTGGAATTCTAAGATGTACATTAACATTGGCTAAACATTAAAGTAGTAAAAACAAGAATTGATAGAACAACCATTATAGAAAAGATGAAAACTGAAATGATTAATAATTACATTCCTCTACAATTATCCTTAACCTCAGCAAGAGGTGAATTAGCCACTCATTTGTGGATTAAACATCTTCAAACAAGTAGAATTCATACAAGCAATTGAAATTAGAGAGAAAAAGGAAGATAATTAACCCTAGAAAGTCTTCCTCTCAACTGCCTGCTAACCACGTTCTTGCTCCAAAAAATGTCAGAAATTTTAAAATAAAACCTAAGTGTTCTATTTATACTAGTGGGAATTTTTTTTCCCGGAATAACAAGCAACGTGGCACGGAGTGTATCGCGGAGCACTGCCTCCGTGCCACGGTGCTATTGCGGACCCCTACTGGAACTCGGCTCCCAGGTAAATGCACCTCAGCATGGCACGACATGTATCGCGGAGCATTGCCTCCGTGCCACGGTGCTATCGCGCACCTTCACTGGAACTTGAGGTTCCAGGTAATCACCCTCAGCGTGACACGGAGTGCATCGCGGAGCATTGCCTCCGTGCCACGGAGGTAATGCGCACCTCCACTGGAATTTGACACAATTTATCCTCCCAGGCAGCATGCCTCCGCGATGGTAGCGTGACACGAAGCCATCCCGGAGCCCTTATTTTGGCCAATTTCCCTTGTCAACTTCCACTTCTTGCTTCCGAGTCCATTCCCGCACTTCACCAACTTGTAGATTAGCTTCCAAAAATTCCTTCTAACTGCAAAACAACACTAATCATGTTGGTTAGTATAAATTCACATTTACATAAAAATCACATGAGAATGCACACATAAAAATAGATAAACAAGTAGAAATGAAGTATTTGAGTATCACTTGGGCATGAAATTCTGCCCAAGATCAGATGCCTTCATTGATCACTTTCTACCTATAGAGCTAAGGGAAACTAGAGTAGAGGAGTTTAAATTTCTTAGACAAGGCTCTATGAGTGTGCGAGAGTATAGCCTTAAATTTACACAACTGTCACAGTATGCTTCGGAGATGGTTTCTACTATGCGGGCAAGGATGCATCGTTATATATATGGTTTGGGAACTCACTTGGCTGGTGATTGCACCTCAACCTTGTTGAACAAGGAGATAAATATTTCCAAGTTAATGACTTATGCTTAACAAATGGAGAACTTGAAGAAGAGTATTAGAGCAAACAAAGACAACAATTAGCACAAGAGGGCCAAGTCAGATGGCTTTAATGACCTTAACACATGCAGGAACTTCTTTAACGGGAGATCATCAGATAGGGAAACATCTTCCATAAGTGCACCACCTACTAGATACAGGAATGATAGGCGAGGTCAAAATGGTCAAAGCCAGAACTCTAGAGCACCAGGCTCTCAATCACAGGGTACTATTGCACAGAGTAATTCGCAGCAATTTCCCTATAACATATATGGTAAGAGGCACCCAAGGGAGTGTCACATGGGTATGAATGTATGTTGTGGGTGTGGACTTAGAGGTCATATTCAAATATATTTTCCATCAGCCAGACAGGGTAATTGTGGTAATGCCACTTCATAAAAAATGTAGCAGCTACTCAAACAACTCCTCCATGTGATTCTAAGGCCCCAGTAGGGGGGTAATAGCAAAGCCGGAGGACAAAATTTCCTACATACTTTATCGGGTCGACAAGATCTAGAGGCATCCCAGATGTTGAAACAAGTATATTAATAGTTTTTACTTATGATGTTTATGTACTAATGGATCCTAGATCCACATTTTCTTATATGACCCCTTATGCTGCTTACAAGTTTGGGCTAGACATAAACAACTACGTGAAACATTCTCTGTATCAACTCCGGTCAGTGAGTCAGTTGTTGCCAAATGAATCTATAGGGGTTGTACTATTATGGTGGGTCAAAGAGCCACGATAGAAGATCTTCTTGAATTAGAGATGGTCGATTTCGACATCATTATGGGGATGGATTGGTTGTCATCTTATTATGCTACCTTCAATTGTAGGACTAAAGTGGTTACATTCCAATTTCCTCCTTAGAATGGAAGGGTAATGATGTTATGCCAAAGGGTAGGTTCATTTCCTATTTTAGAGTTGAACCTCAGACAACGAAGATGGCTTGAATTGCTTAAGGACTATGACATTGCGATACTCTATCATCCAGGGAAGGCTATGGTAGTAGCCGATGCTCTTACCTGATTGTCCATGGGAAGCCTAGCTCATATTGAAGAAGGCAAAAGAGAATTGTCTAGAGATATTTATAGATTGGATAGCCTAGGGGTCTGTTTGTTAGACTCTTAGGATAGCAATGTGGTAGTTGAGAATAAGGCAGAATAATTCGTAGTAGTAGAAGTGAAGAAGAAGCAATATGAAGATCCGACCTTGTTCAAGTTTAAAGAGGGAATTCACAAGTAAAAGACCATGGCTTTTGAGTTAGGGGGGATGGTACTTTAAGGTATCAAGGTAGATTATGTGTCCTAGAGGTGGACAATCTAGGTATTCTATCCACACAACTCTAGGTATTCTATCCACCCAGGCTCAACTAAGATGCACCATGATCTAAAAGAGATTTATTGGTGGAAATATGAAGAATAACATAGTAGACCACATGTCTAAGTGTCCAAATTTCCAACTAGTTAAAGTTGATCACTAGAGGTCGGGTGGCCTAGCAAAGAATGTTGAACTTCATGTATGGAAATGGGGAATGATCAACATGGACTTCATAACAAGTTTACCTCCCTCCTTTCTAAAACATGACTCAATTTGGGTGATTGTGGACCGGCTTACCAAGTAACCGCACTTGACGACTGATTCTGCAAAGGATTATGCCAAGCTGTACATTGGGGAGATTGTTAGGCTGCATGGGACCCTAGTGTCCATCATCTCCGACAGAGGAGCTCAGCTCATAGCCCACTTTTGGAAGTCTTTTAAAAAAGGGTTGTCTACACATGTGAACCTTAGTATTTCTTTTCACCCACAAACAAACGGACAAGCCGAGCACACCATTCAGACGCTCGAAGATATGTTGAGAGAATGCGCTTTGGATTTTAAGGGAAATTAGGATGATCACCTAATATTGGTTGAGTTTGCATATAATAGTAGTTATCATTGCAGTATTAAGATGGCACCCTATGAGGCTCTATATGGGCGAAGATGCAGATCTTCCATTGGTTGGTTTGAGGTAGGTGAAGTAGAACAATTGGGACCAGACTTGGTCCATCAAGCTATGGAGAAGGTTAAACTAATTTAAGAAAGGTTAAAAATTACCCAAAGCCATCAGAAATCCTATTCGTATGTGCAACCTAGAGATATAGAATTTAATATGGACGATTGGATATTCTTGAAAGTTTCACCTATGAAGGGTGTTATGCTCTTTGGTAAGAAAGGAAAGCTTAGTCCTAGATGTATTGGTCCATATAATATATTGAAAAATATTAGGCTGGTAGCCTATGAGCTGGAATTGCCTACAGAACAGGCATTATTGCATATAGTATTTCATGTTTCCACATTGAAGAAATGTATGGGGGATCCATCCTATGTGGTCCTTATTGAGAATATCAGTGTCAAAGAAGGTCTGACTTATGAAGAAACTCCTGTGGCCATTCTTGATCGCCAAGTTCGTAAATTAAGGATGAAAGAAGTGGCATCTGTGAAAGTACTATAGAGAAACCACAATATTGAAGAGACTACCTGGGAAGCCGAAAGTGAAATGAAGGTTAAATATCCTCACTTGTTCCGTGAATGAGAAGAAGATGTGGGAGGTAATGATCCTAATCCTACTCTATTAATTTTATGTCCTCTATGTCTGAGTGAACGCGTGTTATGTTACGTCCATGCAAAAATATACATGTCTTGACTCGTGCCTATGATTCCTTTCCTTTAAAGGGTTATAAAATTCCTAGCAAGAATGATGAGTTGTGATAATGAACGAAGGAAAATGTACCTTTGAGAAAATGACTATGTTTATGCTTCTTATGTATTCCTTCATATCTATGCACTTTTGATGCACTGTGAGGCTTATGATAATGTTTCTGGCTAGCTGTCATATATTAAGAATTTGAGATAGTCCTATTTTCAAAGGAAACTCAGCCAAAATTTTTGAAAAATTCGAGAGTTAGATTCTATTCATTCCCATGACCATCATTCGAGGACGAATGATCCCAAGGGGGGAATATTGTAACATCTCATGCTTTTGGCTATGGTTGAGACCATTAGACGTGTGAATTAGATCCTAAACAAGTGAACATGGTTGTACTTAGGTGTAAGGGTCAATTCTTGAGTGTGGAAAGTGTGTTGGATTTAAATTAATGCATTAAGGAATCTCTAGAATAAAGTTGGGTTGAAAGCCCCCATTGATGAAGTTTTTCAGAAAATCAGGTGTAAGGTCCTACCTTAAACGATCATATCTTCGAATTTATAAAGTGTTTTTGGATTTTATACCCATCATATAAAATCTCTATGAATATAGTTTCGAATGAATCCAAGTATGAATAAATCAGAGTTTGGAGTAAAAATTTATGGTTATTTTACTGAAGCACTGTCAAGCTTTTGCGAACCACGGATCAAGACGCGGCCAATGCCTTGAAAGTGCGGCCCGCGGATGTCAAAATTTTACCGCAGATCACTAAACAGTGATTGATCAGTGGAGGGTCCAAAAATGGACTTAAACGAGGCCCGCGCCTTGGGAAGTGCGGCCAAGGGATTGCAAATTTTGGTTGCAAAATGCAAATTTTTTCTGTAAAACATGATTTCAGCCCTTATTTAAAAATGTAATTTCGGATTCATTTCCTTATTTCTTCACCTCAATTCGGTCCTAAATGCTCCAGCTCTCCAAAACCCTTCTAAGTGTGGAAAAACATCTCCCATGATCTTACAATATAAAACCACGAATCTCTCAAGGGTTTGACACAAATCATCTCTCTCTCTTCTAGGAAGGTCAAGAACAACTTTTGAGTTTCAGGATATGGAATCTTGAGGACTTCTCCTTCCATTAAGGTAATTAATTATCCTAAAACCATACATGAGTATTATTTTCTACTCCTTCAGGATGTTCTAAGGTCAAGACTCATGTGACAGTGCTAGAAAGCCATGGGTTCATGTGATGACCTAGGGTAGTTATTTTGGTTGGACTTGTGATTGGGATGTATGCTATTACGGGGCTATATAAAGAGGCAGGTATTAGTACACCCCACCCATATGAGGCTCAAAGTTCCTATGCATCTATGACTTGAATATTAACATTAAGCTATTGATTGTAGCTCTTATCTATATAATTATTGTAGATTGACGTCATAAAAGAATTTTTGCTTCGTGGTAATAGTTTTGAGACCAAGAATAAGGTATGTATGACTAACTCATGTGCGGGAATATTTTATTTCATTCCCCACACCATGCTTTGATCTTGGGCAGATTTATATGCCCAAGTGATACTCAAACGTATCATTTTTATCTTGTTTGTTGTGCAATGTGTAAATAATATCATGTAATTAGTAATAAAATGCGAATTTATACTAACCAACATGATTAGCATTTGTTTTGCAGGTAAATGTGATTTTTAGGAGCTAAAATGCATGTTGGAACTATGTCGGAGTTGGACTTGGATGCGAGCGTGGGAAAGACCTTGGAATGCACATTTTATAGGGGCTCCGCGATGGAGCCGTGCCACGCTACCATCGCGGTAGCACACTGCCTGAATAGGAATTGAAATGGCAAATTCCAGTGTGCCTTCGCGTCAGCTCCGTGGCACGGAGAGAGGCCTCCGCGTTGGCCTCCGTGCCACGTTGAGGCTAATTTACCGGACCCTGAAATTCCAGTGAAGGTCCACGTCCACGCCGTGTCACGGAGGCAGTGCTCCGCGTTGGCCTCCATGACACGTTGCTTGTTATTTCGGGAAAAATTTCCCACTAGTATAAATAGCACACTTAGGTTTATTTTAAGCAGTTTTTAGTTTTTAGACTGAGTTCAGAAGTGGAGAGCAAGGACGTGGGTTAGTAGCAGTTGAGGAACGAAAAAGCTAAGGGATTTCTTCTCTTCTTTTCTTCTTTCTATCAATTGTACGTATGATTTACACTCATTTTAGGATGATCAATCCACAAATAAGTGGCTAATTCTCTTCCTTGCTGAGGTTTTGAACATGTGTAATGAATTTTGATTGTAAATGATATGGTTTTCTTCTTCTTCTTTAATGTTGTTCTATTAATTCTTGTTCTTACTGCATTAGTGCTTGGCCAACATTAATGTACATCTAAAAAGTCCAATTTCACTCGAAAGAGCAAGAAATTGCAAAGTTGTGAATTAATAGGGTATTGTTCTTAACTTGATTTGGGAAAATTGGGTTTTGATGTGCTTTCCTGATAGAAATATACTTGAAAGCCGTATTAGTCAATTTAGGAACCGAAATTGTAGTGCTAGGTCATAAATTGCATTTGATCACAGAAATGTAGACGGATGGTTTATGATTCTAAAGTGAAATTAAATACGAGAGTTTTAATTTCTAGGCTAATGTTCTTGGCTAGCAACATGAAGAAGAGATTAACCAAATTATCATGATTATCAAGTTCATTACTTGTTCTTAACCTTGGCATGTTCATATCCATTGTCTAAATTCACAAGTAAATAGTTGTTATTAATTGTAGTATATATAGTTTAGAAACAAAATCTCAAGTAACTATTGGTTACATTGTTGTTAGCATAATTAGGAGTGAAATAGGAATATAGTAAACTAGGCAATTTTACGTATCTTGAGCCTCCTTGGATCGATACTTGGCTACTTAGCCACTTTATTACTTGTTTGACCACGTGCACTTGCGTGTCGGTTTATAATATATAATACCAACCTGAGCAGCAGACCGCGAACAAGTTTTTGGCGCCGTTGCCAGGGAGGCTAGGCGATTTGTGAAATTGTGTTTAGTGTAAATTTACTGTATTTTTATTTTTATTTTCTTAAGTGTTAACAACTTGGTCTTAGCCTGTATTTTGCAGATTTTCTTTCTGTGAACACTGGCAAGGGACAAAGAGCTGGTGGAATCTTACTTAGAGCGTGAACTTGAATTTCATAGTCAACGTAGAGAAGCTCTACGAAAGAAGCTGCAGTTGCTTAAACAGTCTATGATGGAGCAACAAAATCCACCAGTTGTGAGGGCAGTTTTAGTGCCCGATGAAGCAGCAGCAAGGCCGGTTCGTGAGGTGGCAATCCCACACGCTAATAATGTACATTCTAGTATCCGCAAACCAGAGCCTGGAGGGAGGTTTGAATTAAAGCAGAATATGGTGCAACTTTTGCACACAAGCGGGCAATTTACCGGTCTCCCTCATGAAGATCCACAACAACATCTCCAAAACTTTTTGGTGATAAGTGACACTTATATACCCGCTGGAGTGTCACCTGATTATGTTCGGCTCACCTTATTTCCATTTTCCTTACTTGGTGAAGCCAAGAGGTGGTTAAAAGCTGAACCACCCAATTCTATATCAACGTGGGATGATATTGCACGGAAGTTTTTGATCAGATTTTTCCCTTCTGGTAAAACAGCCAGACTTAGGAGTCAAATCCTAAGTTTTAAACAGAGGGAAGGAGAAAATCTATATCAAGCCTGGGAAAGATTTAAATCCATGTTGCGGGACTGTCCTCATCATCATCAGTCCAATGAGGTGTTGGTACATACATTTATTGAGGGTTTGGAACCCCACACTAAAATTCTGTTAGATTCAGCAGCTGGAGGGCAAGCGCTGGAAAAGATCTATGAGGAGCTGTACACTTTGCTCAACCGGATTTCACAAGGCAATCCAGAATGGAATGCAAATTCTTCAAGAGGTGGAGCAAGGAAAGCAGCGGGAGTGCTTGAAGTGGATGGATTCACAGCTATCGCTGCACAGATAGCTGCTTTGCAAAATCAGTTAAACACTCACTTCAGCAATATAAATTTGAACCAGCCTTCAGCTTCAGTTAATGCAGTTCAACAGATGTGGTGTGAAGTGTGTGGTAGTAGTGAGCATTCAGCTGAATGCTGTGGTGCAAATCCTGATTCTGTTAACTTTGGGGGCAATGCACAGAGAAATCAGCAGCAGTTTGGTAGTGGCTACAACTCAAATTGGAGGAACCATCTGAATTTTTCGTGGGGTAGCAACAATCAACAAGGCCAAAGTTCAGGGCAGGGTATGCACAGAAACCAAGGAGGGCAACAAAATTATCAAGCTCAATTCAGAAATCACAATGCCCCTCCTCCACCACCATCACCTACCATTGAGGAGATGTTCAAAACCATGATCGCTAATCAGGCACAATTGCAGGCTGACTATGTCAAATTGGCAGCCGAAGTGAAGAACAATCAGTTGGCGACCAAGGCTCTTGAATATCAGTTTGGGCAATTTGCTAGTGCCCAAAATACTAGACCCATAGGAGGACTACCTAGCGACACAGATCCTAATCCGAAGCAGGTAAATGCAGTGACCACGAGGAGTGGTTTACAGTTGAAGGAGGTGGAACCGGAAAGACCGCCTCAAAAGTCAGGAGCAGCAGATGTTGAGGGAGAGCAAATCTCAGATAAGGGGAAGACTAAAGAAGCTGAACCAGAAAGGCCTCCACCCCCGTTCCCTCAACGACTTAAGAAACACAAGGAGGAGGCGTGTTTCCAGAAATTCATGGAGGTACTTAAACAGGTACATGTTAACTTACCTCTTGTTGATGTCTTGCAGGGAGTGCCAAAATATGCGAAATATATTAAAGACATCGTGGCTAACAAAAGTCGTTTGAATGAGTATGCCACGGTAGCTTTAATGGAGGAATGCACTTCCCGTATTCAGAATAGGTTGCCCACAAAACTGAAAGACCCTGGAAGTTTTACTATCCAGCTTACTATTGGGAAAAGTATCCGAGCTCGTGGATTATGCGACTTGGGGGCAAGCATAAATCTGATGCCATCTTCGGTATTCAGAAAGTTAGGTCTAGGGAGTCCTAGACCTACAACGGTAATCTTGCAGCTAGCAGACAGGTCTTTAGCTAAGCCGGATGGCATTGTTGAGGATGTGTTAGTGCAAGTAGGCTCCCTCATTTTTCCGGTCGATTTCATTGTTCTGGATTTTGAACCAGATGCTGAAGTCCCATTTATTTTGGGACGACCCTTTTTGGCAACCGGAAAAGCATTAATTGATGTAGCTGCGGGTCAACGCACGATGCGAGCACATGACAAGGTCGAAGTGTTCGATGTGTACAAGGTACCTAAGCTCCCGACTGTTTATAAGGATCTCTCGGTGATCAACGTGATTGATCATGGGAATGCTAATGGAATGAGTGATTCCCGAGAGTTACTAGGAAGGCCACCGGATAAGTTTGAGAACTACTGGGGGGATGACCATGATCGGGACAAATCGTCCATCTCCCTAGTAGACAAGTGAGCTTAAAGGACGTCGAGCCGCGACGGTAAACCAGGCGCTGCACGGGAGGCAACCCGTGAGAAAAATATTTTATTTTTTTTCTTTTACAAAGTGTAGTTAGTTTTTATCTTTATTTTTGTTTTTATTTGTTTATTTCCAATTTTTATTTTTCTTTTTCTTTTCTTGATTAGGTTTAGATTTTCATTTTAGTTAGTATTTTTTTATTTTAGTTAGGGAAATCTATTAATTTAACTAATTTTTGTTTAGTGAGGTGATTTTCAGGTATAACGTAGGAAATATACATGGAATCGAGAAAATGAGGCAAGGTATGAAAAATCAAATTAATTGAAGAAACAGTGCACTGGCGCGTTGGCGCCGTGTCACGGAGGTAAGGCACCGCGTTACCCTCCGTGACACGTTGAAGGCAAAATCCGGATTTTTCAAAAATCCAGTAAGCCAATGCGTTGGCTCCGCGTCACGGAGGAGGGGCTCCGCGTTACCCTCCGTGACAAGTTGCCCCTTATTCAGTGCCGGGTCACACCGGTTTGCCGGGTGACCCGCGTGTTTTCTTTAAATAAACCCCCGATTTTGCCCAATTTTCCCCCATTTCCCTCTTCCCTCCGCGACCAAACACCCATTTCTCCCTCCCCAAGCACCGTGCCACGTTCCTAGGCAAGGAAAAACATCAAGTTTCTTCGGTTTCTGAATTCAAAGGTATGTTTTCATCGTCTATCTCAATTTTTTGGCGATTTTTGTCAAATTTGGGCATGTGAGGTGAGATATATCACCCTAGGTAGAAATTAAACATGAATGTTGGATTATTTGTGATTGATACATGTTTGGATTGTTGTATTTAGCGTTTGAACTTATCGATTGCGTAAATAATTCGAAATTGATCATAGAATTTTATTCTAGGGCTTGGGTTGTTGAATTTGATTTGGGCACTTGATAATTTGGTGAATTCGATGCCGGGGTGTGTTTATTATTTGAGAGAAGTCGTGGTAAATATTGTGTAAATGTTAAAAGACGACGAATTCTCGAATTTTTATGGGAAAATGCATAAAATGTGTGAATTGGTTAGATTGTTTGGATTCGTTTGTATATAGAATGTTTTTATTGTTGTTTTTATTTTGTTGTTGTTTTTTGTTGCTTGTGCGATGTGTGAATTGTTAGCGATAGTAGGATTGGGATTAGCTGTATGAAGTCTGAGTAGTACGCTAACCGTTATGCTGTCGAAATTTTGTTGTGAACGCACTAAGCATGAAGTTATGATGTTGTCTGTGGTGTACTTAGAGTTATCTTTGCCGTAATTTTGTAGAAGTAGCTAAGGCCTAAGTGTGGGGTAAATGTTGTGTAACCCGACCTTAGCCGAAGTTAACAAGTTTTTAGCTTAACGTTGTGCTTGTTTGTGTAAATTGACAGGTACAATGGCTAGCAGACAAGATAAAGGCAAGGGTGCTTCTACCTCAGGCACAGGTAGGAAAAGGATGAGACTGGGCACCGCAGTCCCAGCTGCACCCGCTGTTCCGCGCAGCCAACGCCGCCAATACGGAACAAGATGGGTCACCGATGAAGGGAAGAAGTGGTACGCGAAACAGAAAGAAAACAAGTACTTCCCTGAGGAACATATTGCACGGGAACCACTCACACAGGAGTTCCCTCGCATTGTACAGAGAATCGAGGCAGCTGGGCTCAGCTTTATCTTTCAGGAGCCCAAGGAGTGCAACGTTCACTTGGTTCGGGAATTTTATGCAAATTGGAACCCGGCCATCAGAAGCCACACAGTGAAAATCAGAGGGCAGATTGTCACTCTGGAACCCCAGCAGCTGAATCCCATCATTGGAGCGCGGGACACAGACGCCCATGTTCTCCGCCAGCTAAACATCACCCCACCGTACGCCGACATCAGACGTACGTTGTGTGGGGCTCGATCCACAGCCCGATGGAGTAGACATAAGGAGAGGGGTTACCACCAGACTCTGCCTTATTCGCAGATGAACAGGGAGGCCAGAATATGGCTGAAGATTGTATGTTCGTGCTTGATCCCGGGAGTTCATAGGACAGACGTGACCCGAGACCGTGTCTGCTTGGTGTATGCCCTTATGAAAGGGCTTGAGATTAATGTGGGGGCGGTAATAATATCCTCCATGAAGAGAGCCAGACTGCACCAGGGCCACAGATACGGGTTTGGCGGACTCATCACCACCTTCCTCCGAGGCCTCGACATTGAGGAAGAAGCCTTGGACTATATTCCGCAGTTGGAGCGGAGGGCCCTCGATGTGACAAAGGCTAAGGCCCCCAACACTACACACGGACCTGTACTGACTTTGGGCGAGCGACATGCTCGTGACGATTAGTACATGGCCCGTATGTTTGACATGCAGATGCTACAGCTACGGATTGGTGGGAGACTAGCCACCGAGGAAGAATTATGGCAGCTGGAGCTGGACTACCCCTTTGGCAAGAACGCCAGAGCCTTATGTCGAGTAGGGCCAGCCTTCGTGGAGCCGACAGATGACGATGTCCCTACTGATGAGGAGACACGTCGTGAGGACTCCGATGTGGAGTCCGATGACGACGATGGAGCTGATTCAGATATGGGCGACGAGGCCGCAGCACCGGATGAAGAAGTCGAATATTTTGACTAAGCAGGGAGTTCCACCACCCAAAATTTTGTGCTTTGTATTTTTGTGAACACTGGGGACAGTGTTCGATTTAAGTGTGGGGTGGGGAGTAGCTAGGTGCTGGGGACATAGGCTCTAAATTGCTGTATGTTTTTTCCTTGGTTTGTATGTATGTTTGTGCTTTCCCTGTGGCGAACTGATTAGTGATGTATGTGTATATACTTGTGTGTGGTTAATGATGTGTGTTTTTGAAAGTTATGGTTGCTAGTGTAAATATTTTGTAAATTTTGTAAATATTTTTTTCTATCGACATGATCGATATTTTTCAAAATTTTTGCGAAGATATTTTGAAATTATCAAAATCTTTTGTAAATATGTTTCTATCGAAATGATCGATGTGTTGCAAAATTTTTTTTGATTTTTATTTTTTTGGGTTTCTCGGAGTTTATTTTCGGTTGTTTTACCGAGAATAGTCCCATTGAACCGATGTCATAGTTAGTGACCGTTCCCTATGCTGGATGGATGACAACCGTCTTAAGGGAAATGTAGTCGGTAGGAGTAGGATTTTTATTTGTTTTTAATTTTTCTTTGGTGGATTGCATCAATGAACTGTAGTTGCTTATGGTTGCTAAAATTTCGTTGCGTGTTGTAACTGATGTTCAAAATGTGAAAATGATTCGTTTGAAAGCATGCAATTTGGTAAATATGTTGAGTTACCTAGGCTATAGAATTTGGTTCAGTATGATTGAGGCTTAATCTTGAATTCATGTAATTGACTAATTGAAGAGTCTGTGAATGCATCTTGATTCGAGCATGTGCATGAAGTGTGATGTGAGGTATTGCTATTCCATGTCATTGTGAATTGTCTAGAACTTGCCTGGTGTGTATACAAAATGAAATGAAGGAGGTGTAGTGTTGGAAAGGATGTAGGCATTTCTTTCTTTTAACCGATAGTTTCCATTTTTTTTCTTGTCAAATTCTACCTTTTTATATGTTGTATACCCTAGTCAGCCCGTTGAGCCTTTAGCCGATTTCTTTCTTTTGTCCAAAAGTGTATAAACTAAGCTTTATTCCTTCTTTTCATTAGCCTTAAAGTCTATAAGAAACTCTTAAGCGCTTACAAAGAAAAGAAAATGTTTCCCAAAGTGTTAAAGAGTGAAAAGAAAAAGAAAAGCAAAGTGAGGAAAGAAAAGATGATGTTGAAGAGGCACTTGTTGTAATTAATTGATAGTGAGGGTACTTGAAAACCCTTTGTTTTGTGTCAAGTGTGTCTGATGAAATGGGCTGTATGAAAGTAAACCAGCATGAATGGGAGAAAAAGAGAAAAGAGAGGAACAATGTCCATGAGTCGATGGGAATGAGTTGAAAAGGCGCTTGAGGATGCTAGCGACTATTATTGGCTAATCCAATATATATATACTAGATCCATAGCCCCGTTAACACCCATTAAAGTCCTACGTGATCCTATATTGCATTTCTTTATATTAGTGGAGTAATACACTAAGGGCAAGCTTATGGGTCATGACATGAGGCATGTGAATTCTTTTGGGAGAGAGAGTGAAATTAATTTTTATATGCCCCTACTTGCATGTTTGTGTGCTGCATGAACATAAAGGGGAAGTTTCTCTCGAGTTGTGAGGGCACATGCTTGATGAAAGATTGATTTTCGTGTCGAATTTCTTGATTAGCTGATTTGCATGAGTTTGCCGATATCAAGAATCAATTCTTTAAGTCTAGGAAGTCTTGATGTATTAAAGGTCATTGTATTGTATGACCAAGCATGTTTTCTTGATGATTTGCAAAAATTGAATAATCGGTATGACCGTAGCGTAAATTGTTGCACCATAGTGACGAAGGTTGGGATGTAATTTGCATGATTTGTGTATATGTTGTTCGAGGACGAACAAGGATTTAAGTGTGGGGTAAGTGATCTTGGGCAGATTTATATGCCCAAGTGATACTCAAACGTATCATTTTTACCTTGTTTGTTGTGCAATGTGTATATAATATCATGTAATTAGTAATAAAATGCGAATTTATACTAACCAACATGATTAGCATTTGTTTTGCAGGTAAATGTGATTTTTAGGAGCTAAAATGCATGTTGGAACTATGTCGGAGTTGGACTTGGATGCGAGCGTGGGAAAGACCTTGGAATGCACATTTTATAGGGGCTCCGCGATGGAGCCGTGCCACGCTACCATCGCGGTAGCACACTGCCTGAACAGGAATTGAAATGGAAAATTCCAGTGTGCCTTCGCGTCAGCTCTGTGGCACGGAGAGAGGCCTCCGCGTTGGCCTCCGTGCCACGTTGAGGCTAATTTACCGTACCCTGAAATTCCAGTGAAGGTCCGCGTCCACGCCGTGTCACGGAGGCAGTGCTCCGCGTTGGCCTCCGTGACACGTTGCTTGTTATTCCGGGAAAAATTTCCCACTAGTATAAATAGCACACTTAGGTTTATTTTAAGCAGTTTTTAGTTTTTAGACTGAGTTCAGAAGTGGAGAGCAAGGACGTGGGTTAGTAGCAGTTGAGGAACGAAAAAGCTAAGGGATTTCTTCTCTTCTTTTCTTCTTTCTATCAATTGTACGTATGATTTACACTCATTTTAGGATGATCAATCCACAAATGAGTGGCTAATTCTCTTCCTTGCTGAGGTTTTGAACATGTGTAATGAATTTTGATTGTAAATGATATGGTTTTCTTCTTCTTCTTTAATGTTGTTCTATTAATTCTTGTTCTTACTGCATTAGTTCTTGGCCAACATTAATGTACATCTAAAAAGTCCAATTTCACTCGAAAGAGCAAGAAATTGGAAAGTTGTGAATTAATAGGGTATTGTTCTTAACTTGATTTGGGAAAATTGGGTTTTAATGTGCTTTCCTGATAGAAATATACTTGAAAGCCGTATTAGTCAATTTAGGAACCGGAATTGTAGTGCTAGGTCATAAATTGCATTTGATCACAGAAATGTAGACGGATGGTTTATGATTCTAAAGTGAAATTAAATACGAGAGTTTTAATTTCTAGGCTAATGTTCTTGGCTAGCAACATGAAGAAGAGATTAACCAAATTATCATGATTATCAAGTTCATTACTTGTTCTTAACCTTGGCATGTTCATATCCATTGTCTAAATTCACAAGTAAATATTTGTTATTAATTGTAGTATATATAGTTTAGAAACAAAAACTCAAGTAACTATTGGTTACATTGTTGTTAGCATAATTAGGAGTGAAATAGGAATATAGTAAACTAGGCAATTTTACGTATCTTGAGCCTCCTTGGATCGATACTTGGCTACTTAGCCACTTTATTACTTGTTTGACCACGTGCACTTGCGTGTCGGTTTATAATATATAATACCAACCTGAGCAGCAGACCGCGAACATGCTTTATGAAATTTCCACATAAAATCCTTCTTCTTTAATTGTTAGGGTTAAGGTCAAGAATATTTTATCTACAATAAATGATTGTTAAAACTCTTTGAGTTCCTACATATGTATATTATCCTTGACTTTCCATGTATTCTATGAACCTTTTTTGGTTGAAAAGAGTCAAACTCTGTGATGTATAGTTTTTCCTCTCAAAGAAAAGTTTCAATGATTTTATGCACAATGACTACGACATGATGACTTATAAATTTAACTGTCTTATGATGATGAAGAACTATGATTTAGATACGATAATGACTGATGATGACAAGCTTGGTTTCTTAATGATGATTTTAAGAAAATTACATTGCGAAATAAAAAGGGAGTAGTATTAATAACCGAGAAAGGTTCATGCTTGAAACTACATTTGCCAATGTAGGATGATGGATCATTTTCGTAGGTTCAGGCGACTCCTATATGCCTCTGGTACGGGATGTTATGGATCCTTGTAATACCCCAAAATCCATAAGATAACCCCCAAGATTAAAGTAGAGAAAATATGATTTTCTACACCAGATCACAAGACGAGTCGGCCACTGACCCCGTGGGGTGCACCACGAGTTGTTAAGTGACTCATGGGGGAGAAGGATGAGCTTGGTTGGATTTTTGGCTTAAGGGTTGACCACAGGTGAAGCCACAAGTCACGGTCAACCCCACGAGTCATTAGGTTGGCCGTGGTCAAGGTCTTGCCTTGGATGTTGAAGAATTGGCAGTGTTCCCAATGACTGGTCACCATGAGTCGTCAGGTACATCACGAGTCATGCTGTCCCTTGTGGTGACCCGTGATGAGGAAGTTCCGGTGCAGGCGATGAGACAAACCACGAGTCATGGTCAGTAGTAATGAATCGTCCAGTCCCTCGTTGGGATTGGTAGTGTGATTTTTCTGCAAAATTCTTAAGGACTTTTTCATTATTTTCTAAATTCCTATATTTTAAACTACGCTGTTTTGGGCATGTTTTTCAGAGAATTAAAGGGATAATCGACTAAATCCCTCTCACTTTCACTTAACCTCAGTCTCCCAAAATCAGAAGTACGGTTTACGCAGGCAGTTCTCCTAGAGCAAGCTAGGGCATTTGGCTCTTCTTCTAAGATTCTCGAGAGTTTCCTCTGGAATTTCTACACCAGGTGTGTGAGAATTAAGCAAGGGAATTGTCCTTCCCTTGTGCCCCAAAACCCATTTAAATTTTCTTATCAACCCTAGCAATCAGGTTTTGAAATTTGTAATTTTTCAGTCAGAATTCAATTCAATTCATGTGGAATATGGTTCATATTGTTAGCTGCTATATTCCCATTACTTAGAGATCATGTTGATACTTGCTTCCTTTAAGTGGGTTTTAGCCATAGTTTTTGAATGCAGAATAGGGTCTTGTATAATTTTATAGACATAATGTTGCTTGACTCCATCAGTGATGGAAATTCCATGTTATTATTATCAGTTAAATGCTCAGTCAATTGCATGCTAGCTTAGTTTCAGTCATGATGTTAATACCTCTAGTATCCTTCAGTAATGCTAGCTGATCAATTTGACAATAGTCTTTTCTTGAGGTGTCTGTAAGGCATGCCAGATATTAGTTATCAGAATAAGTTATCAGTTAATAGTTAGTTCTACAGACGGTTACGACGCTTCTAGATAAGCATCTTAGACTAGTCTTAGAACACCAGTTACAGTATTCTGTTTGATAAGACTCTTAGGGTACTTCCAGATAAGTAATCCTGACTTAGGCTTGGGCCCCAGTTTTTAGCTATTAGCTTGGTAGTAGTAGTCATGTTAGGACTATTCAGTGGGAGTAGGACTTAGCACCTAGAGAGTCGGGGTTCCAGCGCACCCAGGTTCCTAGAACTACATTGCCACCGTAGGTTATTTTGCCCCAATGGGCCTAAATTTGTGATCACCTAGTTCATGCCTTTATACCCTGGAAAGGTATATTGGGTCTTATAGATGGGGCGTATACATCAAATTCCATGTTTAGCTCACGTGG
This sequence comes from Datura wrightii, assembly GCA_035772735.1. Taxonomy (NCBI): domain Eukaryota; kingdom Viridiplantae; phylum Streptophyta; class Magnoliopsida; order Solanales; family Solanaceae; genus Datura; species Datura wrightii. Next base: position 38,710,000 of record JASDFA010000027.1, read on the forward strand.
TTATATGTAGACTCTCCCACTAGTCAGTACAATCTCAATTCAATTTACCTCAGCTCAGTATCTTAGATCTAGAACATGTATATGTCCATCAGCCAGGGTCATTATTAACCATATCAGTTATATTTCAGTGTATCAGTTTCCAGTATTTCAGTTGGTCATTTCACGTCATTTTAGTTCAGTTACTTGTTCTTTTATGCTTAGTATATCTCTCACTTACTTAGTACATTCAAAGTACTGATGCATATCTTCTATACTGTATCGTATCATGATATAGGCGCAGGTTCTCAGTCCCAGCATCATCAGTAGTTACCTCAGGAGATATCAGTAGTAGCATTGGTGAGTCCTCATCTTTTGAGGATGATATTTATTTTCAGTTAGTTCCTATAGTCAGACTTTAGAGTTTTCTGGGGTCTTGTCCCAGAAACTCATCATTATTAATTGGCTTTCAGACATAGACATAGATATTCAGAATTGTTTTTTCAGATGTATTGACTCCTATCAAATCAGTTTTGTTTAATGATTTTACTTATTTAAAGTTTTTCCTTATGCTATTTCAGTTTACCAGTGTAATGATAGACCATGGATTAGCTTGGAGTCACTTGTGGCACCAAGTACCGTGTCTCATCCAGGGTATAGACTCGGGTCGTGACAAACTTGGTATCAAAGCACGGTTTACAGTATCCAAGAATGTTCAAAAGCCGCGTCAAGTAGATTCCTTTTAATGGGTGTGAAGCACGCCACACTTATGACGTGGAGGCTACAAGACGTTATTAGGAAATCTCCCTTTTGTTCATGCTCCTTATTGTGCGATAAAGTTCACTCCAAAAACGTTCTCCTAACTCATGCTCTATTTTGTTTCAGTGAAAATATGCCTCCAAGACGAGGAAATGAAAGGATGGTCAGTAACGCCAACGACCTACCCCACCAACTCCGGCAGCCCCTCAGGATGATCAAGTGTCCTCAGCAGAATTCAGAGCGGAAATCCAGCTGCTGGCTCAGAGAGTGACTAATCAAGTGAACTAGCAGGTGATTTCGGTGAACACAAACGGGTTTGCAACAACTTTTAGGGTTCGGGACTTCACCCGAGTGAAGCCTCCAACTTTTCATTGATCCAAGGTGGGAAAGGACCATGGGAGTTTGTAGATGAGGTGTGGATGATCACCCGGATTTTGGGAGTTAGTTCTGAGGAGAGTGCTGATCTGGCCGCCTACCAGTTAAAAGGGGTGGCACAGATTTGGTACGATTCGTGGAAGGAAGGGAGACCAGCAGGAGCGGAGCCAATATAGTGGGAAGAGTTCACCACAACATTTCTAGACAGATTCTTCCCCCAGGAGATGAGGGAGGCTAAGGTTGCAGAGTTCATGAACTTGAAGAAGGGTAACAGGATCATAGAGGAATATGCATTGGAGTTCACTCGATTATCGAGGTATGCTCCAAAGATGGTAGCCGAGCCAAGGACTCGCATGCTTAAGTTTGTCAACGGAGTACCAAACCTGGTACTTAAGGAGTGCAGGATCGTGATGCTCATAAAGGATATTAACCTCCCCATCCTCATCATTTATGCCCAACAGATTGAGGCGGAAAAGTTGAAGGATATGGAGCGGGAGAATAAGTAGGCTAGAATGGGTTAATCAGACTATGGCCACTAGAGGTCTGGCGGCATTAGCCACCCACAACATCATCAATAAAGGACTCCAACACCCACCTCACCCAGCGCCCTTAGTTTTCAATCCTGCAAGGACCAGAAGGGTGGAGTATCTGGCTCTCAATCCTAGAGTTACAGTAGAAACAACCGTTATCCAACTTGCCTTAAGTGTGGCAAGAACCATCTAGGTGAATGCCTCCAGGGCAAAGAGGGTTTCTTTGGGTGTGGATAGCTAGGTCACCGGTTAAAATAATGTCCGTCACCAGGATGGGGGAGATCACAATCTACCACTTCAGCAGCTCCTGCAGGCCGTCCAGCTCAGCAGGGTAACACTTTAGGTACGAATGGTGGTCAACACCAACATCACTTCTATGCCTTGTCCTCTCGTTAGGATCAAGAGAGCTCACCTGACGTGGTCACGGGTATGTTACATCTCTTCCATCTAGATGTGTATGCCCTACTAGATCCAGGAGACACATTATCATTCGTGACTCCCTATGTAGCTTTCCAGTTTGAAATCAATCTAGATGTCCTCTCAAAACCATTCTCAATCTCTACCCCAGTTGGTGAGTCAGTTGGAGCCATCCAGGTGTATAGAAACTGCCCAGTCTCACTACTGAGTAAAGTTATTCCAGCTGATCTAGTAGAGTTAGACATGGTCGATTTTGAACTCATTCTGGGAATGGATTGGCTACACTCTGATATGCCTCAGTCGATGGCAGAACTAGAGTCGTCAGATTTCAATTTCCAAATGAGCTAGTTCTAGAGTGGAGGGGTAGTAGTTCCGCGCCTAAGGGTCAATTTATTTCCTACCTTAAGGAAAGGAAGCTCATTTATAAAGGGTGCATCTATCACCTAGTTTGGGTCAAAGATTTTAGCTCCGAGACCCTAACTATCCAATTAGTTCCAGTTTTTAGCGAATTCCCTGACATGTTTCCCAAAGATCTTCCTAGAGTCCCTCCCGAATGGGAAATAGACTTCGGCATAGACCTTCTTCTAGACACTCCGCCCATCTCCATTCCTTATTACAAAATGGCTCTAGCTAAGCTTAAGGAGCTGAAGGAGCAGCTAAAAGACTTACTTTATAAGGGTTTCATCAGGCCCAGTATCTCTCCATGGGGTGCTCCAGTGTTGTTCGTGCGAAAGAAAGACGACACTCTAAGAATGTGTATTGACTACCATCAACTACACAAAGTTACAGTTAAGTACCCAGGATTGATGACTTTTTCAATCAGCTTCAAGGAGCCAGTTGTTTTTCTAAGGTAGATCCCATGTCGAGGTATCATCAGCTTAGAGTCAAAGAATGTGACATACTAAAAACAACCTTCAAAACTCGGTATGATCACTATGAATTTGTGGTTATGTCCTTTAGACTAACTAATACCCATGCAGCTTTCATGGACCTAATGAATAGGGTTTTCAAGTAGTATCTAGACATGTTCTTCATTGTATTCATCGATGACATTCTGGTATACTCTAAAAATGAGGAAGAATATGCTAGCCATTTGAGAATAGTTCTACATATGCTCAAAGGCCGCCAGTTGTTTGCTAAATTCAACAAATGTGAATTCTGGTTGAAGTCTGTGACTTTCCTTGGTCACGTGGTCTCAGGTGAGGGTGTTTAGGTAGATCCTCAAAAGATAGCAGTGGTGAAAGACTGGCCAATACCTACTTCCCCAACAGATATCAGAAGTTTCCTAGGTCTAGTCGGTTACTACCGATGAATTATAGAAGGATTTTCCTCTATTGTGTCTCCTCTGACTAAGCTAACTTAGAAAAAGGTGAAGTTTTAGTGGTCAGATGCGTGTGAGAAGAGTTTTCAAGAGTTAAAGACTCGACTCATTACCGCTCCAGTTTTAACCTTACCAGAAGGAGCATATGGGTTCGTAGTATAATCTGTTGCTTCCAGAGTTGGTCTCGATTGTGTTCTGATGCAGCGGGGTAAGGTGATAGCTTATGGCTCCAGACAACTCAAGGTTCATGAGAAGAACTATCTGACTCATGATCTCGAGTTGGCAGCAGTGGTATTTTCCTTGAAGATATGGAGGCATTACCTCTGTGGGTTTCATGTGGATGTTTTCACTGACCACAAGAGCCTTCAATATGTGTTCAGTTAGAAAGACTTGAATCTTCATTAGAGAAGGTGGTTGGAGCTATTGAAGGATTATGAAATAAGTATGCTATACCACCAGGGAAAGGCCAATATGGTGGATGATGCCCTAAGCAGGATGTCTATGGGGAGCGTTGCTCATGTAGAAGATGGCATAAAGGAGTTAGCAAAAGATATTCACATGTTAGCTCAGTTGGGAGTTGAGTTATTGACTCAGCGGAGGGTAGAGTAGTACTTCAGAGTGGGTCAGAATCTTCATTAGTTGTTGAAGTTAAGTCAAAGCAGGATGAAGATCCCATACTGCTTAAGCTAAAAGAAGCAGTTCTTAGAAAATGAGTGGAGGCTATCTCCAAAGGGGGAGATAGTGTACTTCGATACCAGGGTAGACTATGTGTATCAGATGCAGGTGACTTGAGACAATAGATATTGGCAGAAGCACACAGTTCCAGATATTCTATTCACCCAGGTGCCACTAAGATGTACCATGATCTACAAATATGTATTGGTGGAATGACATGAAAAGAGACATTGCAGAATTTGTGGCTAAGTGCACGAACTGCCAGCAAGTCAAGGTGGAACATTAGAGACCTTGGGGTATGACTCAGGATATCAACATAGCCACCTGGAAGTGGTAAGAGGTGAATATGGATTTTATTACAGGTCTATCTCGTACTCCCTGGCAGCATCGCTCAATTTAGGTGATAGTGGATCGGATGACCAAGTCAACACATTTCCCTCCAGTTAAAACTGCAGACTCAGATGAGGATTATGCTACGGTATACATCCGAGAGTTAGTCAGACTATATGGAGTTCTCTTGTCTATCATTTCATATAGAGGTACCCTGTTCACCTTGCATTTCTGAAAGTCATTTTAGAAAGGACTCGGTACTCAGGTCAAGCTCAACACAGCTTTTCACGCTCAGATAGATGGACAAGCTGAGAGGACTATTCAGACCTTAGAAGATATGTTGAGAGCTTGTGTGATCGACTTCAAGGGAAGTTGGGATGATCACTTGCCTCTCGTTGCGTTTGTGTACAACAACAGCTACCACTCCAATTATAAGATGGCCTCGTTTGAGGCATTATATGGTAGGAGGTGTAGGTCTCTTATAGGGTGGTGTGAAGTTGGTAAATCTACCTTGATCGGGCCAAAATTAGTCAATGAAGCTATGCAAAAAGTGCAACTTATCAGGGAAAGACTGAAAACAGCTCAAAGATGAATCATATGCAAATGTGAGGAGGAGAGAGTTAGAATTTGCTATAGATGATTGAGTTTATCTAAAAAGTTCACCCATGAAAGGGGTGATGAGGTTTGGAAAGAAAGAAAAACTTAGTCTGAGGTATGCAGGACCCTACAGGATTCTAAGGCGAATTGGCAATGTGGCCTATGAGTTAGAATTACATTTGGAGTTAGCATCTGTGCACCCAGTCTTTCATGTGTCACTATTGAAGAAGTGCATCAGTGTTCGAGCTCAATTGTTCCATTAGAAAGTGTGGAACTAAAAGATAGTCTCTGTTACGAAGAAGTCCCAGTCAAGATCCTAGTCGTCAGGTCCGTAAGATGAGGAACAAGGAAATTGCTTCAGTGAAACTCTTTTGGAGAAACCAACTAGTTGAGGGAGCCACATGGGAGGCAAAAGCAGAGATGGTGGCTAAATACCCTCATTTATTCCCTTCTAGTTCAGTTTCAACATCAGGTATTAAATTCTTCCTTAGTACTCTATTCAGTTTCATGTTCCGTTCATGTGCCCCAAGTTTCTTTCAAGTCAATGTATGTATGTGTGGTTCATGAATTCAGTTCAGCCTGTAGTTGTCACGCCCCGCCTTGGGGGGTATGACTGGCACCTGGTGCCCTACTAGGACCTGAACCAGTAGACTACTGAGCCTGAGCACATCTGGTGCCTGGCTGGCTCTAACTCAGATTTCTGGAAACACAGGGCTATATAACGGCTGTAAACACAGCCTCCGGCCAACTGGGCCCATAGCCACCTGCACCTGTACTAACAGCTAACCAGAAACATATCAATGTAAGGGAGCCTATACGGGCCGACAAGGCCACCATGCTGTCTAGTTATCTGTAACTCAACAATGGAATACTGAATAACTACGTGACCGGCAAGGTCACCACTACTGAATGGATAAGGCCTCACACGGCCAACATAACTGAAATGCTAAACAACTATAACAAGTTGCACGGCCTCACACGACCGGCTCAACTGACCACAGGGAAATATATACAGACTGCAAGCCTCTAAGAATACTGATAAGATGGTCGGGACAGGGCCCCGACCTACCCGTACTGTACATAAAAAAGGAATGATATAAACCTCTGTAATATCAAGCTCCGGATGACAGGAGCTGACGACTCTGCGCTGGCTAGGATTACGAGGGATCGCCTCCTCGTCTATGAGTACCTGCAGATAAGTAATGCAGCGCCCCACTGGGCGTCAGTACCACTGGTACTGAGTATGTAAAACAATAACTGAAAGAAATATCTGAAAACAACAATACAACTGATGGAACTGAAATAGGAAGGAATAGACTAACTGACTGAAAACGTAAAGCTATGCCTACTCTCAACTATGCTGGAAGGAGTAGGAGTCATACTGATCACGGGAAAAAATAGCATGCCCGAGATACGCTTTATGACTTAAATTAGTCTTGTTTATCTAAGTTATTGTATACATTTTCATGTAATTTTATATGAAGTGAAAATATGTGATAACCAACATGATTAGCCTTTGTTTTGTAGGTTTTGATGACTTTTGAGTAACTAATCCATGAGTTGGTGAAGTAGAGGCTTGAAAACGGAATTAACACGCGAACGTCGGCAAAGAGGAGGCACAAAACAGCCCACCTGCGCGTCGGCAACGTGCCACGGCAGGCAGGCTGATCACAACAGCCCACCTACACGTTGGCAACGTGCCACGGCAGGTTGGCTGCGCGACCAAGAGGTGCCAACGCGCTGCCCAAGCAGCGTGACACGCTGCGAACGCGGCAGGGTGCTGCCGGGGCCAAGTTCTAGTGATTTCCAGAGAGCTTCCGCGTCCGTAGCGTGTCACGGAGGCAGTGCTCCGCGATGCACTCCGTGACACGTTGCTTGTTATTCTGGAAAAAAGTCCCACTACTATAAATAGCACACTTAGGTTCATTTTTCATAATTCAGACTTGATGGAGCAAGGACGTGGGTTACAGGCAGTTGAGGGACGAAAAGTTCAGGATTTTTTCTCTCTTTCTTTCTTCTCTAATTCAATTGTTTGTATGATTAACACTCGTTTTATGATTATTAATCCACAAATGAGTGGCTAATTCCCTTCCTTGCTGAGGTTATGAACACTTGTGATGAATTTTGATTATTGATTATATGGTTTTTCATCTTTTTCCTCCATGTTGTTTTATTAATTCTTGTTCTTACTGCATTGGTGTGTGGCCTACATTAATGTACATCTAAAATGTCCGATTTCACTCGAGAGAGCACGAAATTGGAAAGTTGTGAATTAATAGGATATTGTTCTTAACTTGATTTGGGAAAATTGAGTTTTGATGTGCATTCAGGATAGAAATATACCTGAAAGTCGTATTAGTCAATTTAGGAACCGGAATTGTATGGCTAGAACATGAATTGCATTTGATCACAGAAATGTAGACGGATGGTTCATGATTCTTAAGTGAGATTAAATACGAGAGTTTTAATCTCTTGGCAATTGTTCTTGGCTAGCAACTGGAAGAAAAGATTAACCAATTTATGATGATAATAAGTTTCTTTACATGTTCGTTAACCTCGGAATGCTCTTATTCATAGTCTAAATTCAAAGTAGATAATTGTTCTTAGTTTTAGTATAAAAATCTATAATACAAAACATCCACTTTTTGGTCACTTTGTTGTCAGCATATTCAGAAGTAAAATAGAGTAAACTTGAGCAAATTGCACTTAACCCAAGTCTCTGTGGGATCGATACTTGGCTTACTAAAGCCACTTACTACTTGTTCGACCACGTGCACTTGCGTGTTGTTTTATATACCCATATAACAAACAGACCGAACAAGTTTTTGGCGCCGTTGCCGGGGACTTGGCAATTGGTGAATTTGTTTTAAGTGTTAATTTACTGTATTTTTGTTTTCTAAGTGCTGACAACTTGGTCTTAGTGTTTGTTTTAATTCTTCTTTATTTTATTTTATTTTCCTGCTTGTTCGTATACCCTTATTGACATGACATCGTGGAATACAAATGTTTTAAATGGTGGATACTCATATTTTGGCGAATCTTGTCTGAATTGTGGAGGACCCCACTTGTGGCAACACTGTAACACGTGCAATATATGTGGTGGTCAAGATGGCCATTGGGATGGCTATCCGAATGCATATTCCCCTCCCCCAAGCCCCTACTATGATCCTTCTGTTGTTTTTGCTGAATATAGGCATGCTGAAAATAAGGACTTGGGACGCCAAGCTCAAATAGAAGACATGCTGAAACAACTCCTGGAGCAATCAGAAGCAATGAAGGAGGCGATGGCAGTATTGAGCATTCAGCAAGAAGAGAATGCAGAGGCTCTAGAAAGGATGAGCGTCAAACTCACGGCGATGATTGCTGAGGCTGAAGCTTGTGATAAATTGGAGGTAACAATTTTAGCCGATATTCAAGAGGAACTACAAGAGGAAGACAAGGTGAATTTTTGGATGAAGCCCAACAATTAGAATCTCTTGAGTGTCCCTGTGATGGGCTCACACTTATGGAAAATCCATTCATGGAAGAAGAGATAGAGTATCCCCCAGTTGACATTAATGGAGAGATAGATGTCGATGCTGAGAAGGTGTATACAAGTAAGGAGGTCAAGCACAATGCATTTTCAGAGTTGAGGTTTATTGGACCACACTCGAAGCATTTTTCGACATTAAGTTTGGTTGACAACATAGAAATAGAGTCTTCCAAGCTTATAGAGAAATGTCTAGAGGAGGACCAAGCCCCGTATATTTTGAAATTTGCTAACTCGGAGAGACAAAATGACTTTGCTTACTTAAGGGCCAATAAGTTCAAAAGGCAACATCTACTGCTTGGTCCTTACAATATTTCACCACCACCCCTGGAGCATAAGAGGAAATTAGAGAAGAAATTAGGGGTGACATTCATATCCTCAAGGTGGAGGAAAAAGCGGTGAAACTGGATACGTCGTGCCGCGACGTAAAATTAGGCGCTGCTTGGGAGGCAACCCAAGGGTACCATGCGTACCATTTTAATTTCTTGCATTTAAGTTTATTTTATTTATTTTTCATCTTGTGTTGTTTTGGTGGAAAGTTAAGCACAGATGGAGGGGAAGTCTGAGTACCCGTGGAGGAGGAAGCTAACAAGCATGGAAGAGAAAAAAATGTGGGGTCGAACACCCATTTGTGCAAAGTTGAAGGAAGGCATGCTATTAGCTAGGCCTAAAGGCCTCAGGGAGTATTTCTCACCCTTTTTAAATTTTAAATTTGATGCTACGAGGACATAGCATGATTTAAGTGTGGGGTGAGGGAAATTTCAAGGGAAATTTCAAATTTCTAAATTTTTGTGCTTAACAAGTTTGTGGTGAATGTAATGCTAATGCTTGAGAAATTTGGAAAATTTGAAAAATTTGAAAATTTTTGTGAATTAAGCATGACTTCATCACCCATTGGTTTTTCTTTTTGGTTCTTTTCCGACGGGGGGTCTTTGAACCGAAGAATAAAAATTTTATTTTTTCTTTCCTTGGTCTGTATATAATGTTTTTAGTCATAGTTAGTGACTATTTCTGACGATGGATGGATGACGACCTCTTGAGGAAAAATTAGTCGATAGGTTTTGGGTTTTTGAAACCATAACTAATTGGTGCTTGATGTTCTTGTTATGTGCTATACGTGATTGTAAGAGGCAAGTATGTTCAGTGTGAAGCATGCAAGTGTATAACTTTGTTTGAGACACTTAGGCTCTTGAATTTGACTCAATATGATGGAAGCTTAATTCAGAATTCTTGTGATTAGCTGAGTAAGAGTCTGCTGAATGTGTCTTGAATTGAGCATGTGCTATGAGTGTAAGGTTTTTTAGTATTCTGTGCTATTATGAAATGTCTAGAACTTGCCTGGTGTGTATATAAAATGAAATGAAGGATGTGAATTGTAGGAGATGATTTAGGCATTTCTTTGAATGAACCAAACTTTTATCCCTCATTATACCTACCTTGAAAAATTAATCCTAGTTAACCCCATTGAGCCTTGAGCCTATTCTTTGACAACTGCAACATAAGCTTAATCCTTTTTCTTTCATTAGCCTTGAAATTGAACCAAAACTCCTAAGCGCTTAAAGGAAAAATCCGAAAGAGTAAAGGAGTGAGAAGAATGAAAAAGAAGGGAAAGTAGCAATTGTAAGAGTTGAGAAAGGTCGAGGGTGCACTTGTTTGAATATGGGTGAGTATTAGTAGGGAGTAAGAAAATAAATAAATGAAAAGTTACTTATAGAACTCCTTACTAATAAGCTAAAAGTGCCTAAAGAAAGGGGGGAACAAAAGAGGAAAAAGAAAGATGAAAAGAGAAAAAGGTGAAGTGAGGGAAGGGAAGTTTGTAATGAAGGCGTGATGTATTAAAAGCGCTTAGGAAAGGTAGTCACTATTACTGATCATAATAGTACTTACCCGCACCTGAGTTACATTACAACCTAAAAAGTCCTACTTGATCTTACATTCATACATCCTTAAATTAGTGGAATAAAATACTAAGGGCAAGCTTATGGGTCATTACATGATGCATGTGAATTCTTTGTGAGAGTGAGTGTAATTCTATGCATGTACCCACACATGTTGTGATATAAAAATTGTTTTTGCGTGTGAAATTGGGTAACTCTCTTTTTGTGAGGGGCACATGTTGAATAAAGGATATAATTCATGTGGGATTTCTTAATCAGTTGATTTGCATGAGTTTGCTAAGATTGAGAGTCGATTCTAGAGGTTAAGAAGTCTTAACATAGTTGTACTTCACTTCAATGATCAAATCAGGCATGCTCTATTTTTAGCTTGTATCTTACGTAATCATTATAGCCGTAACTTGAATTATCTTGCTAAATTAGTTATGTGGGAGTCTCAATATGCATGATATGTAAAAGGTTGTTCGAGGACGAACAAGGCTTTAAGTGTGGGGTTGTGATCATGGGCAAAAATAGCATTCCCGAGATACGCTTTATGACTTAAATTAGTCTTGTTTATCTAAGTTATTGTATACATTTTCATGTAATTTTATATGAAGTGAAGATATATGATAACCAACATGATTAGCCTTTGTTTTGTAGGTTTTGATGACTTTTGAGTAACTAATCCATGAGTTGGTGAAGTAGAGGCTTGAAAACGGAATTAACACGCGAACGTCGGCAAAGAGGAGGCACAAAACAGCCCACCTGCATGTCGGCAACGTGCCACGGCAGGCAGGCTAATCACAACAGCCCACCTGCACGTTGGCAACGTGCCACGGCAGGTTGGCTGCGCGACCAAGAGGTGCCAACGCGCTGCCCAAGCAGCGTGACACGCTGCCAACGCGGCAGGGTGCTGCCGGGGCCAAGTTCTGGTGATTTCCAGAGAGCTTCCGTGTCCGTAGCGTGTCACGGAGGCAGTACTCCGCGATGCACTCCGTGACACGTTGCTTGCTATTCCGGAAAAAAGTCCCACTACTATAAATAGCACACTTAGGTTCATTTTTCATAATTCAGACTTGGTGGAGCAAGGACGTGGGTTACAGGCAGTTGAGGGACGAAAAGTTCAGGGTTTTTTCTCTCTTTCTTTCTTCTCTAATTCAATTGTTTGTATGATTAACACTCGTTTTATGATGATTAATCCACAAATGAGTGGCTAATTCCCTTCCTTGCTGAGGTTATGAACACTTGTGATGAATTTTGATTATTGATTATATGGTTTTTCATCTTTTTCTTCCATGTTGTTCTATTAATTCTTGTTCTTACTGCATTGGTGTGTGGCCTACATTAATGTACATCTAAAAAGTCCGATTTCACTCGAGAGAGCACGAAATTGGAAAGTTGTGAATTAATATGATATTGTTCTTAACTTGATTTGGGAAAATTGAGTTTTGATGTGCATTCAGGATAGAAATATACCTGAAAGTCGTATTAGTCAATTTAGGAACCAGAATTGTATGGCTAGAACATGAATTGCATTTGATCACAGAAATGTAGACGGATGGTTCATGATTCTTAAGTGAGATTAAATACGAGAGTTTTAATCTCTTGGCAATTGTTCTTGGCTAGCAACTGGAAGAAAAGATTAACCAATTTATGATGATAATCACTTTCATTACATGTTCGTTAACCTTGGCATGCTCTTATTCATAGGCCAAATTCAAAGTAGATAATTGTTCTTAGTGTTAGTATAAAAATCTATAATACAAAACATCTACTTTTTGGTCACTTTGTTGTCAGCATATTCAGAAATAAATAGAGTAAACTTGAGCAAATTGCACTTAACCCAAGTCTCTGTGGGATCGATACTTGGCTTACTAAAGCCACTTACTACTTGTTCGACCACGTGCACTTGCGTGTTGTTTTATATACCCATATAACAAACAGACCGAACACATACCTAGAGATGTATCGCTCTACTGTCGATCTACTCGTATCTAGTGTAACATGGCATAACACAACATAACATAGCATAGCACACACAAACTTTACCCGGCCCCCATAAGCCGGGAGGTACAATCAACACGCAATCTACACCCCTACCCCGGTCGTCCCATCTCCTATAATAACTATAAGCATCCTGCCGATCCCCTGGGTATGCACTTGGGCTCGTAGAGCCCCTGACTATAACTGTACCTGAGTCCGAAGGACTCCTGAATCAACACCCCGGGCGTACCCGCTCAACGGGGGTGTATAAGGGCCGACCTAGGCACAATATAGGAAAACCGGCATCCCATCTTCGTCCCCTGTGGGACGGCATGCCACTCCGTAGAGCGATGTATCCTCGCCCTCTAGCAGACGAGTCGATACAGCTATTAACCCTGGGGCGGTCATGAATGCTAGGTAATCCAACCCCAAGACAATACAGTGGTCTCAACTAGTAATACTATCTGCATATACCACATGCTGAAGCTAGTGATGATAATGTATCTGTACATACTGTATGCTGAACTAGTGATAGTGATATGTATATATTTATTACATGCTGAGACTGATAATGGTATAGGGATATACAATCTTTGTCATACTGTGCTAAGTCTAATGTTGAACAAGGTATAGTTTTTCTGCTGGGAATCACGCTGTATACTGAGTCTCATAGCAACCTCATTTACTATTTCCAACATGCTTCCTAAACTTCATTTTAGGCTACCATGCTATTTCTGAAATACCTTACAGGAACTTATATTGCTTTACTAAGTTCCAACTGAGCACGATAATATCCTAACATACTTTACTAAATCACATACTGGGCATACTGTACAGTTTCTAACACTTTGTATTAGAATTTATATCGTGCTAGCGAGTTTCACACTATAAATAACATGATGCTTCCAATATTGTACTAATATTCATACTAAACATAACACACGACTTCTGAAACATTCTACTGGCCTTTGAACTATTTTACTATACCGAGACTACTAACTTGCCGAGGAAACTAGCTTTACATACCTTCGCTTCTGATTTCCCGACTAACCGGTGTAGCTCGGTCAGTATTCCAGCTATTTCTCCCAACTACATTCATATATACGTTAATCAGTATTAAATACAACTTTATTCTGAAGGACGACATCACTTTCGATATAATTATAGCCTAAACTTAGGCTTATCGAAAGACGGTCGAAAACTCGCTATTTTCCAAAAGTCAAGAAGGGAGAAGTATTCACTTCACAGCTAGGAACACATAGACACTGGTTTGGAGCAATTCCACTTACCTTATCCCAGTAGCACGACGATTTGTCGGCCGTATCTCGCGAAACTAAATCCGTAGGAACGCTCCCTGCTGCTAAATACTTCGGTATCTGGAGTTAATTTAGATTTGGACTACGTTTGGCAGCGTAATCGGACGGAAATTATCAAGAAACCTTCGTTCCCTTTTCCTCTCTGGTTTTTCTCTCTGTTTTCATTGGAAATTATGAAAATTATTTCATTTAAAACCGAAGTGGAGCTTTATATACTTGGGCTTGGACAGGCCCAACGTGTCACGGAGCCAACGCGGAGGCTCCACCTCCGTGACACGTTGCCATCGCGGAGGGGCTCTGCCCCAACTCCTTCCGCGATGGTTCGATTGGCTACTCGTCTGATCCTTTCCTGGGCCTTTCCCTAGCACGTATGACTTTCAAATATGCTTAACCAACGTGCGAATAGGCCATCTAGGTGTCGGGAATCTTACGGGGTATAACAGTAGTTTAGTCCGAAGTTAGTCCCTCTATAAGTTATCAGCTTTAAATGTTCAATATTTGGTATGATGATTACATTTCTCGGCTTTTTAGTATGGTTACCAACATTTGAGGATGAATATTCTCAAGGAGGGAGATATTGTAATACCCCGAAAGCCCTAAGATCAGACCCGAGGGTTGAAATGGAGAAAATAGGAATTTCTGCACCGGGTCACAAGATGACTCATCCTGTGACCCGTGGGGTGCACTACGAGATGTTAGGTGACTCATGGAGGAGAAGGATGAGCTTGGTTGGATTTTTGGCTTTAGGGTTGCCACAAGTGAAGCCATGATTCGTGGTCAACCCCATGAGTCGTTAGGTTGGCTGTGGTCAAGGTCTTTCCTTGCAAGTTGAAGAATTGGCAGTGTTCCCAACGACTGGTCACCACGAGTCGTCGGGTACACAATGAGTCGTGGTGTCCCTCGTGGTGATCCGTGATTAGGAAGTTCCAGTGCTGGCGATGAGACAGACCACGAGTCATGGCCAGTAGCAACGAATCATCAAGTCCCTTATTAGGACTGGCAGTGTGATCTTTCTGCGAAATTCTTAAGGACTTTTCTGTAACTTCCTGAACTCCTAGACTCTAAACTACGCAGTTTTGGGCACGTTTTTCAGAGAATTAAAGGGATAATCGACTAAATCCCTCTCACTTTCACTTAACTCTCAGTCTCCCAGAATCAAAAGTATGATTTACGCAGGTAGTTTTCCTAGAGCAAGCTAGGGCATTTGACTCTTCTTCTCATATTCTCGAGAGTTTCCTCCAAGATTTCTACACCAGGTATGTGAGAACTTAGTAAGGGAATCGTCCTTCCCTTGTGCCCTAAAACCCATTTAAATTTTCTTATCAGTCCTAGCCTCAAGGTTTCAAAATTAGTAATTTTTCAGTCAGAATCCGATTCAATTCATGTGGAATGTTGTTCATATTGTTAGCTTCTACATTCCCATTACTTAGAGATCATGTTGATACTTTCTTCCTGTAAATGGGTTTTAGCCCTAGTTCTTGAATACATAAATTAGGGTCTTGCATAATTGTATAGACATAATGTTGCTTGACTCCATCAGTGTTGGAAATTATATGTTATTATTATCAGTTAAATGCTCATTCAGTTGCATGCTAGCTCAGTTTCAGTCATGAGGTTAATACCTCCAGTATCTTTTAGTAATATCAGCTGATCAGTTTGATAATGGTCTTTCCTTGAGGTGTCAGTAAGGCCTGCCAAATATCAGTTAAAAGAATAAGTTATCAATTAATAGTTAGTTCTACAAACAGTAACAATGCTTCCAGATAAGCAGCTCTGACCAATCTTAGAACACCAGTTACAGTATTCGATCCGATAAGACTCTCAGGGTACTTCCAGATGAGTATTCCTGACTTAGTCTTGGGCCCAAGTTTTGAGCTATCAGCTTGGTAGTAGTAGTCATATTAGGACTACTCGGTGAGAGTAAGACTTAGCACCAAGAGGGCCGGGGTTCCATCCCACCTAGGTTCCCAGATCTAAGTTTCCACCGTAGGTTATTTTGCCCTGATGGGTCTAGATTTGTGATCACCCAGTTCATGCCTTTATAACATGGCAAGGTATATTGGGTCATATAGATGGGGATTATACATCGAACTCCACGTTTAGCTCACATGGTTATATATCGGTTATAGACTCTCTAAATAGTCAGTACAGTCTCAGTTTAGTTCAATTTAGCTCAGCTCGGTATCACAAATCCAAGACATGTCGATTACCATAAACCAGGGCCATTATTGACCATGTCAATTATATTTCAGTTGTATCAATTTTCAGTATTTCAGTTGGTCATTTCATGTCATTTCAGTTTAGTTGCTTGTTCTTTCATGCTTAGTATATCTCTCACATACTCAATATATTAAAAGTACTGATGCATACCATCTATGCTGTATCGTATCATGATACAGACGCATGTTCTCATTCCTAGCATTGTCAGTAGTTCCCTCAGACGATATCAATAGCAGCATTGGGGAGTCGTCATCTTTCGAGGACAATATTTACTTTCAGTTTGTTCCTCACAGTCAGAATTTAGAGTTAGCTGGGGGCTTGTTTGTCACGACCCTAGTCTATACTCTGGACGAGACATGATACTTTGAGTCAAAAGTAACCCCAAGCCAACCCATGGTCTATCATAACACTGGTAATCTGAGTAATCTTAGCGGAAGCTTAAATAAATAAATCATTGAGGAAAACTGAATAATAAAATTTTATACATATGAAAACAAAACTAAAAGTTTGAATTTGTGTCTGAAAGCCATCTATATCTGATGAGTTACTGGGACAAGGCCCCAGCCAACTCTAAAGTCAACTGAATGAAAATAACTAAAGAAAATAACACCTTCCTCGAAAGATGATGACTCACCACTAGTACAACTGATAACTCCTGGAAAAGGTCTGCTAACGGTGCTGAGACTGAGAATCTGCAGCTATATCATAATACAATATAGCATAGGAAGTATGCGTTAGTACTTTGAATGTACTGAGTGAGTAGGAGAAAACATAACATAGAGAATAAATAACTGAATTGTTATGACATGCGATGACCAACTGAAATGCTGAAATTGAGTATGTAGGATAAAACATAACCTTGAGAGTCTTATCGGACCGGATTCTGTAACTGGTGTTGTAAGACTGGCTAGAGCTTCTTATCTAGAAGCGTCGTAACCGTCTAAAGAACAAACTAAAATTTGAAGCTGGGGGTTCTAAGACTGGTCAGAGCTTCTTATCTAGAAGTTTCATAACCGTCTAAAGAATCACTAAAATATGATATCTGAGTCTAATACTGATAACTGGGAGGCACCACTAACACCTCAAGAAATGACTGTAGTCAAACTGATCAGTTGATATTTCTAGAAAATACTGAGTATGCTAATAATATAACTGAGACTGGAATAAATGCATCTAACTACGATTTCAACATATACTAACAATATGGGAATCCCAAAATTGATAGAATTAAGCTACAGGGAAAACTAGTCTAACACGCAAGATTCTAATTTTTCTGAACTGAGAACTAGGGATAAATCATTCCACTAGATACTAGTTTCAAAGAATTTCTAATAAAGTAGTTAAAATCATGAGAAATACTCCACTTTAAATCTTAAAGAAATTTTCCTGAAAACTTTCTACATTTCGAATCCATAGGGCTATAACTAATAAAAGAAATAGAAAAATGTTTTGGGGACACAAGGGAAGAAAAAATCCCTTGTAGAATTCCCATATAAGAGATCCCTCGAGAAAAAGCTTGAATTTCTGCAATTGATAAAGAGCCCTAGTTCTTGATCTGAGAGCTTCCTGACTGTTTCTATGCTTTATGTTTGAGAGGATGAGTGAACATGAAGTGGGAATGTCATTGTACCCCTTTAAATCCCTCCTAAACGAGCCCAAAATGATAAGGTTTTAAGATAATGAGGCTACGAAGTTAAAAAAATAACCCTGGAATAAAATATGGAAATCTGCCTGATAGGATCCAATGAGCCTCACAACGGGTCGTTGGTCGAAACCACGACCCATTGGAACCAACCGTTTGTTACACCTCATAAGTTTTTAATGTTTAATCATCCTATTCGTATGTTGGTTAAGTGTTTTAGAGTGCCATACATACGAGGAAAGGGCCCGGGGAAAGGCCGAACGAGTGCCAAGTTGGAATTTCGCGAGAGGAGGCTGAACCAAGCTGTCCAGAGGGGCAAAGTGGTACGGAGCAGAATCAGCGCGTTAGCCAACGTGGCACGGAGCAGAATCAACGCATTGAGCAACGTGGCATGTTGCCTTAAGTATATATAGGCCTCACCCTTAGATTTCATGTTATTTACTTATATAATCACGACCAGCAGAGAAGGAGGACGAAGGGAAATTATATTTTCATCCGATTATGCCGCTAAACGCCGTCCAAATTCAAATTAACTTCGGGTATCGAAGTATAAGGCTGAAGGAAGCATTTCTAGGGAGTTAGTTTCATGAAATTCGCCCGATGAATCATTGTCCCGCCGAGCCAAAGTTGTTGGAATTGCTCCAAACTAGTGTCAATACGATCCCAGGCTTAAAGTAAGCATTTCTCCCTTCTAGATTCTCGAGAAATAACGAGGTTTCGACCATGTTTTGTAAAATTGGAATATAGTTAATATTTATATATAAAGTTTTCCTTTTTGCCGAATTTAGTGTTAAAACTAGTCATATCTTTTCAGTAACATGATTTCAGTTGAGAAGGGCAGTTGAACACGAGCCGAAACTCTCCAATTAATCGGTAAACAACGATCGAGGTATGTTAAGGCATTTTCTTTCGGAAAGTTAGTTTCTTCAGCATAATAATCCAGTATGAATCCCAATAAAGAATATTAGGAGTAAGTTACCATGTTTAGTTGTCGTTGTTAGTTGAGACTTGTAATTGTATTTTTTTGGGTTGGATTATACCTGTATAGCTTCCGTGACCGCCCCAGGGTTAATAGCTGTGTCGACTCGCCCGCCAGGGGCGAGGATACGTCGGTCTATAGAGTGGCATACCGTCAGCAAGGGACGAAGATGGGGATGCATATCCTCATATTTTCCATGGTTGGCCTTATACACACCCCCGCCGAGCGCTTACGCCCGGGGTGTAGACATCAGGAGTCCTCTAGACTCAGGCGCAACTATAGTTAGGGGCCGAGCGGGCCCAGTTGCAGACCCAGGGGATTGGCAGGATGCTTATAGTTGGTAGTTGACTCAGTATGAACTGGATAGGGGTATATAGATTGAGGTGTACTCACTAGGGCTAATGGGGGCCCCGGTGGGTTATTTTGTGCTGATTGTACCTTCCGACTTATGGGGGAAAGGTAAGGTTTATGTTGCTTTAGTTACTGATAGTTAGATAGTACGATGCCTCATTTGTCAGGTATGACCCTTACCCTCCTTATCAAAGTTATGTTTAGCCCTGATTTCACTACTTTAGTCAGCTTCAGTCCGTTTTCCTTACTTCAGTTATTGTTAGTTCTATTTCTTACTTTCAGTTATTTAAAGTTACTACTTTACATACTTAGTACCTGTGGTACTGACGCCCTCTTTTGGGGCACTGCATTACTTGCCTGCAGGTACACATAGACAAGGAGCAAGTCCCTCGTAGTCCCAATCAGCCGTACAGAGCCATAAACTCCCTTCTTCTAGAGCTTGTGTGATAGAGGTTTACTTCTTTTGTTTGTACAGTATGGGTAGGTCGGGGCCCTGTCCCGACCATCTTAGTGCTCTTAGAGGCTTGCAGATTGCATTACTTCCCTGTAGTTAGATGATATTGGCCGTGTGGGGCCCTATTTAGCTATTGATTTGTGGCCTTGTCGGTCATAGCTCAATTTAGCATCTGATTTCGCTTTCCAGTTATAACTAGGTATCATGGTGGCCTTGTCGGCCTGCATAGGACTCCCTATGTTTGTTTGTCTCTGGTTAGCTATTTATTTTTCACAGGGGCTATAGGCCTTGTCAGCTGGGGGGTTGTATTTACAGCCGCTATATAGCCCGTTGTTTTCTTTATTCTGGCGTTAGAGTTATCCCTACACTAGAGATGCTTAGGCTCAGTCAGCTCAGCAGTTCAGGTCCTAGTAGGGCACCAGGTGCCAGTCATGCCTCCCAAGGTGGGGCGTGACACCATTGGTCCTGGTTCCCAAAAATTATACTCACTAGAAGTGATAATGGGAGGTACAATGACTCATTAGGAGAACCAATGGGTCGTTGGTTCCTTCCGTGGTCACTGGATAAGACAACTAGGAGGCCTGAGGACGGGCAACACAACGACTCATTGGTAGCACCAACAGGTTGTTGCATTGACTCGTGGTCAACACTGCTAGGTCCTGGGACTTGGTTACAGGTGGACCAATTCAACAAACTATCAAGTTCAAGTGTATAATTAACCCTCACAAGTGTTGATCATAGAAGTTTTCGGTAAATTATAATTAAGTTTCAGGGTGGTCACAAAATAATCTGAAAACAAGATAAGAAGCAACAGAGCTAAGGCCGAATAATCATGCAATGCTAGATTTTGTAAGGGTTCAAGTATGATATTATCAATTGTTATCTCTCATAGTTGAAAATGCGATGTTCATGGTCTCTCGAGCCTCTAAACACGACAAACTAGCCTCACAACTACATCGTTGAGCGGGGATGTGATAACCTAGTTCGTGGGCAATTCAACTACATGGATGTGGTTTACGGGGTTTATGCTCTTGATTAGGGACTTTCATACCTTAATCATTTGATCCAAATTAGCTTCACAACTACTTCTACGAGTGGTGGAGTGATAATTCTAAGCCGGTGTCTTGCTCTCATCCCGTTTTAGCAACCAAGCAAGGCAAATTAGGTATATTTTCTATCCTAATCGCGAACCATATCTAAAGATAAGAACTTGCTCCCTACATTCCTATGTTCTTGCCTAGGGTTACTCTTTCAAGCTTTTACCTAAGCTTAACGCATTTGTTTTCATGGTGATCAAGCATAAAAACAACAATAATGAAGAATGTAAGACAAAACAACAATTAACAACTCAAACCAAAACGAATTCATGCAATTACAATCATATCACGTGGCCTCAACCCTAGAGAAGGGTTTTAACCACTCATATTCATACAAATAATCAAAAACATCGTTAAAGTAGTGAACTTACCAGAATAGGTGAAAGAGAATGTAAAATTCGTGAACCCTAGGTGAGTTCTTTACTTCTCCCTTCGCTCCTTTACGGTTTTCAGAAAATATTTCGTGACATTTGATTTTTGGAGCTAAGGGTTTAATTTATAGTAAATAGGGAATGCAAATTTTGGCCCATCATTGAATGGCTCCGTGGCATGGAGCTGAATGCACCAATTTTCCTCTATGCCACAGAATTAATGCGGAGGCTTACTGGAAAGTGCCCTGGAAACATGCTTTGCCAAGGCATGGCGTGATGGCCAACGTGGCACGGCGCTGGGGATGCGCGATGGCCTGCGTGACACGGCCTGTGGCGCGCAGTAGTTCCTAGCGTGGCACGGCGCTAGCACGCAGGCGCCCTATTTTTCTGCCTTCTCTCGCGCACATGGCCTTGGCATGGCACGACGCTGGGCGCGGACACGCACAACGTGGCACGCTGCCTGGCGCGACTAGCCTTGCCATGGCATGCTTTCTTGCCAACTTTTGCAATTCGCTTCCAACTCCATTTCTTCACTTCACCCATCATTATTTAGTCCGTCATATGCCTTTTTCACCTACAAAACAAGGGCTAATCTTGTTGGTTAGTGCACACCCAAATTTACATAAATTCACATGAGAATATAAGTGTATAATTAGACAAACATGACAAACATGACTAAACTAAGTTATGAAATAACACTTGGGCACACAATTATGCCCAAGATCACTACCCCACACTTAAAGTTTTGTTTGTCCTTGAACAACCCTTTTACATCTCATGCACATGAAGACTCACACGTAGCTAATTGAGCAAGACAATTCAAGCTATGGCTACAATGATTGTTTTAGATAGCAAGTTAAAAATAGAGCATGCAAGATTTACCCATTAAAATAAAATATAACTATGTTAAGACTTCCTAACCTCAAGAATCGACTCTTAATCTCAACAAACTCATGCAAATCAAACAATCAAGAAATCCGACACGAATTTTATCCTTCATTAAACATGTGCTATCACAACAAGAGAGTTATGATCTTGGGCAAATTTATATGCCCAAGTGATACTCAAAAGTACCATTTTTGCCTTGTTTATCTATCAATGTGTATACATTCTCATGTAATTGGTAATAAAATGTGAATTTATACTAGCCAACATGATTAGCATTGTTTTGCAGGTAAAATGTAATTTCGGGAAGCTAAAATGCATGTTGGAGGATATCGGGGATGGACTTGGATGCGAGCAAGGGACAAGACATTGGACAACATGAAATAAAGGGGCTCCGCGATGGAGCCGTGTCACGCTGCCATCGCGGAGGCCTTCTGCCTGGATGGGAATTTCGCCCAAATTCCAGAGAGGGTACGCGATAGGTCCATGGCACGGTGGCTTGGCTCCGCGTTGCACGCCGTGCCACGTTGGGATTTATTTCCTGGACCCCCAGTTCCAGTGAAGGTCCGCGTCCGTAGCGTGTCACGGAGGCAGTGCTCCGCGATGCACTCCGTGACACGTTGCTTGTTATTCCGGAAAAAATTCCCACCAGTATAAATAGAACACTTAGGTTCATTTTTCAATATTCTGACTTGGTGGAGCAAGAACGTGGGTTACAGGCAGTTGAGGGGACGAAAATATCAGGGTTTTTCTCTCTTTCTTTCTTCTTTAATTCAATTGCTTGTATGTTTAACACTCATTTAATGATGTTTAATCCACAAATGAGTGGTTAAATCCTCTTCTTGCTGAGGTTATGAACAATTGTAGTGAAATGGATTGTTGATCATAGTGGTTTTTTCATCTTTTCTTCTATGTTGTTCTATTAATTCTTGTTCTTACTGCATTAAAGTGTGGCCTACGTTAATGTATATCTAAAAAGTCCGGTTTCACTCGAGAGAGCAAGAAATTGGAAAGTTGTGAATTAATAGGATATGTTCTTTACTTGGTTTGGGAAAATTGAGAATTGATTTACTTTCAGGATAGAAATATACCTGAAAGTCATATTAGTCAATTTAGGAACCGGGTTTGTATGGCTAGAACATGAATTGCATTTAATCACAGAAATGTAGGTGGATGGTTCATGATTCTTAAGTGAGGTTAAATACAAGAGTTTTAATCTCTTGGCAATAGTTCTTGGCTAGCAACTGGAGGAAAAGATTAACCAAATTATGTTGATAATTAATTTCATTACATGTTCGTTTAACCTCAGCATGCTCTCATTCATAGTTCAAACTCAAAGTAGATAATTGTTTTAGCTTTAGCATAAAAATTATAAAACAAAATATCAAACTCTTGGTTACACTGTTGTCTGCATTTTTAGAATCGAAATATAGTACACTTGAGCAGATTGCATTGCATCCCAGTCCCTGTGGGATCGATACTTGGCTTACTAAAGCCACTTTACTACTTATTCGACCACGTGCACTTGCGTGTAGTTGTATACCCATAGCAAAACCAGCCGAACAAGTTTTTGGCGCCGTTGCCGGGGACTTGGCAATTGGTGAATTTGTTTTAAGTGTTAATTTACTATATTTTTATTTTCTTAGTGTTGACAATTTGGTCTTAGCCTGTATTTTGCAGACTTAATTTCTGTTGAACACTGGCAAGAGACAAGGAGTTGGTGGACTTGTATATAGAGCCAGAAAGAATATTTCACAGTAAACGGAGAGAAGCTCTACAAAGAAAGCTGCAGTTGCTCAGACAGACGATCATGGAGCAACAACAGAATCCACCGGTAGTCCGGGCAGTGTTAGTGCCCGAAGAAGTAGCAGCTCGGCCGGTTCGCGAGGTGGCAATCCCACATGCTAATAATGTCACATCTAGCATCTGCTAACCTGAGCCAGGAGGGAGGTTTGAACTTAAGCAGAATATGGTGCAGTTGCTGCACACTAGCGGGCAGTTTACCGGTCTCCCTCTTGAAGATCCACAGCAGCATCTCCAAAATTTTTTGGAGATAAGTGACACTTATATCCCCGCTAGATTGTCATCAGATTATGTCTGGCTTACATTGTTCCCATTTTCTCTATTGGGAGAAGCCAAGAGGTGGTTGAAAGCTGAGCCACCGAATTCTATTTCTACGTGGGATGATCTTGCAAGGAAATTCTTGATACGGTTTTTTCCCTCCGGTAAAATAGCAAGACTTAGAAGTCAAATTCTAAGTTTCAAACAGAGAGAGGGAGAGAATTTATATCAGGCCTGGGAGAGATTTAAGTCCATGTTGCGGGATTGTCCTATCTCGGCAGCTAGAGGACAAGCGCTGGAGAAAACTTATGAGGAGCTGTATACCTTGTTGAACCGTATTTCGCAGGGCAATCCGGAATGGAATGCTGATTCATCAAGAGGCGGGACAAGGAAAGCAGCAGGAGTGCTCGAAGTGGATGGGTTTACAGCTATTGCTGCACAGATAGTTGCATTACAAAATCAACTTAACACCCACTTCAGCAACATGACAATGAACCAGCCTCAAGCCCCAGTTAATGCAGTGCAGCAGGTGTGGTGTGAAGTGTGTGGAAGCAGTGAGCACTCAACTGAGTGTTGTGGAGCCAATCCTGACTCGGTAAACTTTGTGGGTAATGTACAAAGGAACCACCAACAGTATGGTAATAGCTACAATTCCAATTGGAGGAATCACCCTAATTTCTCCTGGGGTAGCAACAACCATCAGGGGCAAAGTTTGGGTCAGGGTGTGCAAAGGAACCAAGGAGGGCAGCAGAATTATCAAGCACAATTCAGAAACAACAATGCACCTCCTCCACCACCATCACCGAACATTGAGGAGATGTTCAAGACCATGATAGCTAACCAAGCTCAATTGCAGGCTGACTATGTGAAATTGGCAGCCGAAGTGAAAAACAACCAGTTAGCTACCAAGGCACTTGAATATCAATTTGGGCAATTTGCTGGAGCCCAAAACACAAGGCCTAGAGGAGGACTTACGAGCGACACAGATCCCAATCCCAAGCAGGTGAATGCAGTGACCACAAGGAGTGGTTTGCAGCTGAAAGAGGTGGAACCAGAAAGACCACCTCAACAATCGGGAGCAGCAGAAGTTGAGAGGGAGCAAAGTACTGAAAGGGGGAAGACTAAGGAAGCTGAACCAGAAAGACCACAACCTCCGTTTCCTCAACGATTAAAGAAACAGAAGGAGGAGGCGTGTTTCAAGAAATTGATGGAGGTGCTGAAACAGGTACATATTAACTTACCTCTTGTTGATGTTTTGCAGGGAGTGCCAAAATATGCTAAGTATATAAAGGACATCGTGGCAAACAAAAGTCGGTTGACTGAGTATGCTATGGTGGCTCTAACGGAGGAGTGCACTTCCCGGATTCAAAGTAGACTGCCCACAAAGCTCAAAGACCCTGGGAGCTTTACTATCCAGATTACTATTGGGCAGAGCATCCGAGCTCGTGGATTGTGTGATTTGGGAGCGAGCCTAAATTTGATGCAGTCATCGGTATTCAGAAAGTTGGGTTTAGGGAGCCCTAAACCCACACAGTAATCTTGCAATTGGCAGATCGATCCTTAGCCAGACCTGATGGCATTGTGGAGGACGTTCTGGTGCAAGTTGGCTCCCTAATTTTCCCGGTAGATTTTGTCGTGCTGGATTTTGAACCAGACGCGGAAGTCCCATTTATTTTGGGACGTCCTTTCTTGGCGACGGGGAAAGCACTAATTGACGTAGTTGCGGGGCAGCTAACAATGCGAGCACATGATAAGGTGGAGGTGTTCGATGTGTACAAGGCACCCAAGCTTCCGATAGTGCACGAAGAACTCTCGGTGATCAATGTGATTGATCAAGGTGATGATAAGCAGATTAAGGATTCACGAGAGTTAAGGGGAAAACCACCGGATCGGTGTAAACACTACTGGGGGGAGGACGGTGATCGAGAGAAATCGTCCATCACCCTAGAGGACAACTGAGCTTAACGACGTCGAGCCACGATGGTAAACCAGGCGCTGCACGGGAGGCAACCCGTGAAAATTTTTTTCTTTCTTTTTGTAAAGTGTAAATAGATTTTCCTTTTTCATTTTCTTGATTTACTACAAAATTTTCGTTTTAGTTTTTGTTTTATTTTTATTTAGAGTGAAACCTATAATTCTAACCAATTTGTACAGTGAGATGAATTTCAGGTCAAATGGAGGAAAATATGCACGGAATTGCAAAGGAAAAGTCGAGGTATGAAAATTAACAAAAAGTGGCAAAACAGTGAGGTGGGGCGATAGCTCCTTGTCACGGAGGTGGACCTCCGTGTTACCCTTCGTGACACGTTGAGGAATAATCCAAATTTTTTTAAAATTTCCAGAACAGGCTCGCGATGGCTCCATGTCACGGAGGCAGTGCACCGCGATGCACTCCGTGACACGTTGCCGTGTATATCGCGACGGGTCACACCGGGTCGCCGGGTGACCCGCGCGATTTCACTACTTTTTAACCCCGAAAAACCCTCCCTTTCCCTTAATTTTCAATCACTCCGCGACCAAAACCCCCCAAAACCCATCCCCCTTCAACGTGACACGGAGTAGGCTAAGAAAATCATCAAGTTTGCATAAATTCTTCAACTTCAAGGTATGTTCTTCGATTCCATCTCATTTCTTGTCAATTTTCTTCGATATTGAGCATGTGAGGTGAGCTAAATTTCCCTAAGTAGAAATTAATCATGAATTCAATTTAATTGTTGTTGATGAATGTTCGGAATGTAGTTATGATTGCTTGAACTCGTTAATTGCATAAATTAATCAAATTTGCTTGATAATATCATTTCTAGGGCTTGTTTTTGAATTTGAAGTTGAAAATGTAGTGAACTTGTGAATTTCATGCCGGGATGTACATGTTGAATGAGATGAGTCGATGTACTAATTGTTATAATGTTAATAGAACGACAGATTCTCGGGTTAGAGGAATATTGAAATTTGTAAGAATTTGGTTGGTTGTATAGGTTCGTGTAGATAAATTTTTGTTGTTGTTTTCGTTTCTTTGTTTTTCCTTGCTAAGTGCGATGGGTAAAAGGTTATAAATGGTAATGATTGTGAGTAGCTGTACAAAGTCTGAGTAGTATGCAGAAGATATACCGTCGAATTTTTCGAACGCACTAAGAATGGTTGTATAGTTGGTTATTGTGTGTAAATAAAAATGATCTTACCGTATTGTTGTAACTGTAGCTAAGGACTAAGTGTGGGGTAACCTAGCTTAACCCGACCTTAGCCGAAGTTGATATCCATTGGCTTAACATTGATCTTGTCTACTTGAGTTGACAGGTAAAATGGCAAGCAGGCAAGAGAAAGGGAAAGGCGCATCAACTTCGGGCGCCGGAAGGAAGCGAATCAGACTGGGCACAGCAGTCCCAGCAGCACCAGCAGTTCCACACGGCCAACGCCGCCAATACGGAACGAGATGGGTGACGGATGAGGGGAAAAAGTGGTACGCAAAGCACAAATAAAACAAATATTTCCCCGAGGAGCATATATCACGGGAACCATTGGCACATGAATTCCCTAGGATGGTACACCGAATCAAGGCAGCTGGGCTCAATTTCATCTTTGAAGAGCCCAAGGAATGTAATTTGCACTTGGTTCGGGAATTCTATGCCAACTGGAACCCGACGATCAGAAGTCACACCATAAAAATCAGAGGGAAAATAGTCACTTTGGAGCCCCAACACCTCAATGCCATCATAGGAGCACGGGACACAGACGCCCACGTACTCCGACAGCTGAACATTACCCCACCATATGCGGACATCAGACGCACCTTGTGTGGAACTCGATCGACAGCTAGATGGAGCAGACACAAAGAGAGGGGCTACCACCAGCCTTTGCCCTATTCACAGATGAACAGGGAAGCCAGAATATGGCTGAAGATTGTCTGTTCCTGCCTCATCCCGGGGGTACATATGACAGATGTAACCCGGGATCGTGTATGCCTGGTGTACGCCCTGATGAAAGGGCTGGAGATCAACGTGGGGGCGGTAATTATCTCCGCCATGAA
Organism: Datura wrightii; assembly: GCA_035772735.1. Lineage (NCBI taxonomy): Eukaryota > Viridiplantae > Streptophyta > Magnoliopsida > Solanales > Solanaceae > Datura > Datura wrightii. Next base: position 38,737,769 of record JASDFA010000027.1, read on the forward strand.
GAGAGCCCGGTTGCATCAGGGGCACAGGTATAGCTTTGGTGGACTACTCACCACCTTCCTCAGGGGCCTAGATGTTGAGGAAGAGGCCCTTGACTATATCCCGCAGATGGAGCGGCGGGCCTTAGATGTTACTAAAACTAAGGCTCCCGACACCACCCACGGGCCAGTGCTTACACTTGGAGAGCGACATGCTCGTGATGATCAGTATATGGCTCGAATGTATGGGATGTAAATGCTCCAGCTGAGGATAGGCGGGAGGCCGGCGACAGAGGAGGAGCTATGGCAGCTCGAGCTAGACTACCCCTTCGGCGAGAACGCTAGGGCTCTATGCCGAGTGGGGCCAGCATTTATAGAGCCCACGGATGATGACGTCCCCACAGACGAGGAGACACGCGGGGAGGACTCCGATGTGGAGTCCGATGATGACGATGGGGGCGATTCAGACATGGGAGATGAAGCAGCAGCACCCGACGAAGAAGTGGAATACTTTGACTGATCAGGGAGTTCCACCACCCGATTTTGTGCTATTTTAATTTTTGTGAACACTGGGGACAGTGTTCGAGCTAAGTGTGGGTGCGCGTAGTTAGGTGCTAGGCTGTGTTGTTTTGTATGTATGCTCTAATCTGTTGTTGTGTATGTGAAATTTTGTTGTTCCCTGTGATTTGTGAATTATTAAGTTGTTGTTTTGTATTTGTTAATTTATGTGAAATTGATGTGTGTTGCTGAATGTTGCTAGCTGATTTTGTACATATTTTTGTTATCGAAATGATCGATACTTTTAAAATCTTTAGTACATATTTTTTCTATCGAAATGATCGATATTTTCAACATTTTTTTAATTCTTGGGTTTCTCGGCGTTTGTTTTCGGTTCTTTTACCGAGAATGGTCCCATTGAACCGAAGTCATAGTATTGACCGTTCCCTATGATGGATGGATGATGACCGTCTTAAGGGAAATGTAGTCGTTAGGAGTAGATTTTTTCAATTATTTTTCAGTTTTTTTCTTTGGTGGGTTGCATCCCAAAACCTATAGTTACTGTATGGTTGCGAAATTCTGGTTGCGTGTTGTACACGATATTTAAAATGCAAAGATGATTCGTATGAAATCATGCAACTTTGTAAATATGTTGAGATACCTAGGCCATAGAGTTCGATTCAGTGTGATTGAGGCTTAATGTTTGAATTCTTGTTGTGAGGCCACATGCTTGATGAGAGATCAATTTTCGTGTCGGATATCTTGATCTGCTGATTTACATGAGTTTGCTAATGTCGAGAGTCGATTCTTAAGTCTAGGAGGTCCTGATGTATTGAAGGTCATTGCATTGATAGGACCATGCATGTTTTCTTGATGATTTGCTGTATTAAATAATCGGTATGACCGTAGCGTAAATTGTCGAACCAAAGTAGCGAGGTTGGGATGTAAATTGCATGAAGTGTAGGATTGTTGTTCGAGGACGAACAAGGATTTAAGTGTGGGGTAAGTGATCTTGGGCAAATTTATATGCCCAAGTGATACTCAAAAGTACCATTTTCGCCTTGTTTATCTATCAATGTGTATACATTCTCATGTAATTGGTAATAAAATGTGAATTTATACTAACCAACATGATTAGCATTGTTTTGCAGGTAAATGTAATTTTGGGAAGCTAAAATGCTTGTTGGAGGATATCGGGGATGGACTTGGATGCGAGCAAGGGACAAGACAATGGACAGCATGAAATAAAGGGGCTCCGCGATGGAGCCGTGTCACGCTGCCATCGCGGAGGCCTTCTGCCTGGATGGGAATTTCGCCCAAATTCCAGAGAGGGTACGCGATAGGTCCGTGGCACGGTGTCTTGGCTCCGCGTTGCACGCCGTGCCACGTTGGGATTTATTTCCTGGACCCCCAGTTCCAGTGAAGGTCCGCGTCCGTAGCGTGTCACGGAGGCAGTGCTCCGCGATGCACTCCGTGACATGTTGCTTGTTATTCCGGGAAAAATTCCCACCAGTATAAATAGAACACATAGGTTCATTTTTCAATATTCTGACTTGGTGGAGCAAGAACGTGGGTTACAGGCAGTTGAGGGGACGAAAATATCAGGGTTTTTCTCTCGTTCTTTCTTCTTTAATTCAATTGCTTGTATGTTTAACACTCATTTATTGATGTTTAATCCACAAATGAGTGGCTAAATCCTCTTCTTGCTGAGGTTATGAACAATTGTAGTGAAATGGATTGTTGATCATAGTGGTTTTTTCATCTTTTCTTCTATGTTGTTCTATTAATTCTTGTTCTTACTGCATTAATGTGTGGCCTACGTTAATGTATATCTAAAAAGTCCGGTTTCACTCGAGAGAGCAAGAAATTGGAAAGTTGTGAATTAATAGGATATGTTCTTTACTTGGTTTGGGAAAATTGAGAATTGATTTACATTCAGGATAGAAATATACCTGAAAGTCGTATTAGTCAATTTAGGAACCGGGTTTGTATGGCTAGAACATGAATTGCATTTAATCACAGAAATGTAGGTGGATGGTTCATGATTCTTAAGTGAGGTTAAATACAAGAGTTTTAATCTCTTGGCAATAGTTCTTGGCTAGCAACTGGAGGAAAAGATTAACCAAATTATGTCGATAATTAATTTCATTACATGTTCGTTTAACCTCAGCATGCTCTCATTCATAGTTCAGACTTAAAGTAGATAATTGTTTTAGCTTTAGCATAAAAATTATAAAACAAAATATCAAACTCTTGGTTACACTGTTGTCTGCATTTTTAGAATCGAAATATAGTACACTTGAGCAGATTGCACTGCATCCCAGTCCCTGTGGGATCGATACTTGGCTTACTACTTGTTCGACCACGTGCACTTGCGTGTAGTTGTATACCCATAGCAAAACCAGCCGAACAAGTTACCCATTTTTACTCACAAAGTTTCAAATCATACTGTGTGTGGGTATATAAATAAGAATTACGCTCACTCTCACAAAGACTTCATATGCCACGTGTATTGACCCATAAGCTTGCCCTTAGTGTTTTACTCCACTTATTTAAGAATGTTTGAACGTAAGATCAAGTAGGACATATCGGGTCGTAATGTAAGCTAAGGGCGGGTAGGTACTCTTATTGCTAATAATAGTGACTATCTTCCCTAAGCGCTTTTAATACAACACACTCTCCTTAAGACTTCCCTCCTCTTACTTCACCTTTATACTTTTCTACTCCCATTTTCCTCTTTTGTTTCCCCATTTCGTTATGCACACTTAGCTTATTAGTAAGGAGTTCTTAAGCAACTTTTTCATTCATTTGTTCTCTTACTCCCTACCAATACTCAAGCATTTTCAAATAAGTGCACCTCTGATCTTTTCTCAACTCCCACAACTGTTATTTTTCCTTCTTTTTCACAATTCTCCCTCCTTTACTCTTATGGATTTTTCACTTAAGCGCTTAGGAGTTTTGGATCAACTTCAAGGCTATTGAAAGAAAAGGATTAAGCTTATGTTGCAGCTATCAAAGAATAGGCTTAAGGCTCAATGGGGCTAACTAGGATTAGACATTCAAGGTAGATAAAGCGAGGGATAAAAATTAGGCTCATTCAAAGAAATGCCTACATCATCTCCTACAATCGACATCTCTCATTTCGTTTTGTATACACACCAGGAAAGTTCTAGACACTACACAATAGCATGGAATATTCAAAAACCTTACACTCATTGCACATGCTCAATTCAAGAAAAATTCAACAGACTCTTACTCAGCTAATCACAATAATTCAAAATTAATCTTTAAGCACATAGAGTCACATTCAAGAGCCTGGGTATCTCAAACAGAGTAATACAACTTCTTACATGCTTCAAAATTTAAAACACTTGCATCTCAAAATCGTGTATAGCACATAACATGAACATCAAGCCATCAATCAGCTAAGGGTTCAAAAACAAAAACCTATTGACTAATTTTCCCTCAAGACGGTCATTATCCATCCATCATCGGGAATAGTCCCTAACTATGACTAAAAACAACTATGTACAGACAACGAAAAATTTTTATTCTTCGGTTCAAAGTGCCTCCTGTCGGAAAAGAACCGAAAAGAAAAACCAACGGGTGAGTGAATCATGCTTAACTCAAAAAATTTTCCTCAACAAATACCTATCAAGCACTACATGCACCCACAATCATTAAGCACAAAATTTTGGAATTTCCCTCACCCCACACTTGAATCATGCTATGTCCCCAAAGCATCTAGTTAAGATTTAAAAAGGGGGAGAAGTGCTCCCTAGGGCCTGTAGGCCTAGCTAACAACATGTTTTTCTTGATTTGAACCAGTGGGTATTCGACCCCACACTTTTCCTCTTTCATGCTTATTAGCTTCCTCCTTCAAGGGTAGTCAGACTTCCCCTCTATCTGTGCTTAAATCTCCACCAAAAATAGCAACAAGATGAACATAAACAAAATCAACACAACTGAAAGAAATTAACATTGTATCTGTGGTACCCTTGGGTTGCCTCCTAAGTAGCGCCTAACTTTAAGTCGCGACACGACGTGGACTATCCTTTTTAAGACATCCTTATACCCGTGTTCCCTTTTGAGAACCATCTTCTTCTCTTTCTATTTTTTGAGGGAACAACCGCAACTCTGTCCCTCTCTTCCTCTAACTCCTTTCTAATAGAAGCCCTCCATCAGATTCGGGCTGAAAACTAATCATCTCCTGTGGTCGTGGACCTATGGAATCGGCCACCCCACTCTTAGCCTCTGATAATACACTGAACTTACAAAGGTCTCTGTAATGTGTGGGTGGGTTAATCTCTTGGTAAACCCGGAAGAGTTCTTCTTCATCATCGACCTTCATTTTCAGGGTCCCTGCTCTTAAATTAATAATCGATCCTCCTGTGGCCAAAAATGGCCGTCCCAAGATTAGGGGTACCTTGTCATCAACTTCAAAATCCAATATAATGAAATCAACGGGTATAATGAACTTACCCACTTTGATGAGAAGGACCTCGATTATTCCATCTGGTGCCACATGCGACTTGTCTGCCAGCTGCAGCATCAATCGTGTTGGTTCGGTTGACCCAACCCCAAGGTATTAAACAAAGATGGGGGCATTAGATTAACTGCTGCCCCTAAATCGCACAGAGCTCTTATCACCTACCAATTTGTATGGGGAGGGTAAAACTCCTTGGGTCTTTAAGCTTTTTAGGTATCTTGTTCATTACCCTGTGGCTGCACTCCTCAGTCAGTGCTACTGTTTGAACATCCACCAATCTGACTTTGTTGGCCACCACATCTTTCAAGTATTTATCATACTTGGGCATTCCCTGCAAAACATCAAGCAAAGGCAAATTTATGTGAAGTTCTTTAAAAATATAAAAGAACTTTCTAAAACATTCCTCCTCCTTGCTCTTTTTGAGTCTTTGCGGAAATGGTGGTGGTGATCTCTGTGCTGGCTGCAGTGATGATTTTGCATTTTGTTGCACAACACTCTGATTTTCTCCCTTTTCAGTGGATGGTTCCTTTCTAACCAACTTCGGCTGCACCTCATTTCTCCTATCTTTTGGTGATGCATCAGCCAATTCCCTACCACTCCTCAAACTAATGGCATTGACCTGTCGGGGGTTTGTGTCTGTGTCACTGGGTAATCCTCCCTGCGGTCTAGTATGGTGAGCCACTTCTAGTTGACCCATCTGCTTCTCTAGATTGCGGGTGGTCAACTGCTGATTTTTCAAATATGATGCCATCCTTGCCTGATTCTCTGCTAATTGGGTCTGTGTCTCCATAATGTTCTGCAATGTCTCCTCAATGTTGCTACTCAACTGGCCATCATTTTGCCTATTCTGCTGCTGATACTGCTGTTGTTGAGGTTGCTGGTAGCTTTGCCTTTTATTTCCACACCAAGAAAAATTCGGGTGGCTCTGCCAATTCTTGTTGTAATTGTTCCCAAAATTCTGAGTGTTTCTCTGAACATTCCCAACAAAATTGACCGATTCAAGATTAGCCCCACAGGATTCTGCATTGTGCCCATTATTGCCGCAGATTTCACACCAACTAGGAGCTTACTGAACTGCATTTACCTGTCCCTGGTGTTGGTTCATGCTCAGTTTATTGAACTGAGTCATCATCTGATGCGGAAATGATGCTAGCTGTGCAGCCAAGGCATTTACACCATCCACCTTTATCAGCCCTACTGTTCTCTTTCCTGCCCCTCTCAATGACTCGATGTGCCACTCTGGATTTCCCTGAGCAATCCTGTTCAACAAAGTGTACAACTCATCATAAGTCTTCTCTAAGGCTTGCCCATCCGATGCAGAGTCTAGTAAAATTTTTGTGTATGGGTCTAGACTTTCTACAAAGGTATGGGCTAGAACTTCATTGGACTGCTGATGATGGGGACAGTCTCTCAATAACGACTTGAATCTCTCCCAAGCCAAATACAAGTTCTCCTCCGGCCTCTGCTTGAAGCTTAATATTTCCCTCTTGAGTTTGGCAGTCTTGCTTGAAGGGAAGAATCTGATGAGGAACTTCTTTGCCAAATCATCCCAAGAAGTTATAGAATTTGGTGGCTAAGATTTCAACCACCTTTATACCCTAATTTTCACAGTCCATGCCTTTATACCCTGACAATGTATATTGGACCCTACCGACGGGGTTTGTACATCGGACTCCACGTCTAGCTCATGTGGTTATATATCGATTATAGCCTCTCCCACTGGTCAGTACAACTTACTCTCAGATTCTTTAGTCCAGATCAGTTCAGTGCAGTATCTCAGACTTAGTATTTCAGACATAGGGCATGTTTATGACCATCAACCCGGGTCATTTTTGAATATATTAGTTTTATATCAGTTGATTTAGTTTTCAGCATTTCAATTGGTCATTTCATGTCATGCCAGCTCAGTTATGAGTTCTTTCATGTCATTCATGTTTCTCTCGCATACTCAATACATTCAAAGTATTGACACATACTTTTATGTTGTATCATTTCATGATACAGCTGCAGGTTCCCAGACTCAACATCGTTAGCCGTTGCGATCCGGATACTCCTCTACTGCAGCCGAAGTGTGAGTCCTCATCATTTGAGGGCCTTGTTTTACTTTCTTTCAGTTGAATTTTTATTTCAGTTAGACATAGAGTTAGCTAAGGGATTGTCCCAGCAACTTCTCAGTTAGATGGCTTTCGGACAGACATGGTTTTCAAATTTATTTGTATTATTCAAATGTTTTGAACTTTATGTTTCCAGACTTGTCTTTCATAAATGTTTTATGATATTATTTTAAAGTTCCGCTGTGCATGTTTACTCAGAATGCTAGTGATTGAAAGACTAGGGGTTGACTTGGGGTCTCTTATGGATTCACGTACCGTGTTACGCCCAGGGTGTAAGCTTTGGGCATGACAAACTTGGTATCAGAGCCCTAGGTTTAGAGTATCCTCGGAATGTCTGAAAGCCGCATCGAGTAGAGTCCTTTTCATGGGTGTGAAGCGCGCCACACTTATGAAGAGGAGGCTACGAGATGTTATTAGGAAAAATTTCCTTTTGTTCATACTCTTTATCGCGCGTTAAAGTCCATATTCCAGAAATTCCCTTCTAATTCGTGCTCTTTTTCATTTCAATGAACCATGCCTCCCAGACGTGGTAATAGAAGAAGGGCTGCTGATGTCAACAGACCTGCCCCAAGTGTGGCAAGAATCATCTTGGAGAGTGTCTACAGGGCAGAGAGGGCTGTTTTGGATGTGGACAACTTGGGTACCGACTCAGAGAGTGCCCATCAGCAGGGTGAGGGAGATCACAATCCATTACCTCAGCAGCTCTAGTAGGTCGACCAGCTCAGTAGGCCAACTCATCAGGTACAAATGGCGGTCAGCACCAGAATCATTTTTATGCTCTATCTTCTCGTCAGTATCAGGAAAGATCACATAACGTAGTTGCTGGTATGTTACGTCTCTTCCATCTAGACATATATTCCCTCTTAGATCCAGGAGCTACTCTTTCGTTCGTGACTCCATATATAGCAGTTCAGTTCAATATAAGTTCATAGGTACTCTCAGAACCATTCTCAGTCCAGCTGATCTTGTAGAGCCAAACATAGTCGACTTAGACCTTATTCTCGACATGGATTGGTTACACTCCTGCTATGCCTCAGTTGATTGTAGAACTAAACTTGTCGAATTCCAGTTTCCTAATAAGCTAGTTTTAGAATGGTCGGGCAGCAGTTCAGCGCCTAAGGGTAGGTTTATTTCCTACTTTAAGGCCCAAAAAGTCATTTCCAAAGGATGCCTATATCATCTGGTTCGGGTCACGGATTCCAACTCTGAGAACCCAGCCATTCAATTAGTTCCAGTTGTTAACGAGTTCCTAGATGTATTTCCTGAGGATCTTCCTGGAGTTCCCCCTGAGCGGGATATAGACTTCGAAATAAATCTCCTCCCAGATACTCAACCCATCTCCATCACTCCTTACAGAATGGCTCGAGCTGAGCTTCAGGAGTTGAAGGAGAAACTAAAACATCTTCTTGACAAGGGTTTTATCAGACCCAGCATCTCTCCCTAGGGTGCTCCAGTGCTATTCGTGCGTAAGAAAGACGATACCCTCAGAACGTCAGCTGAACAAAGTGAAAGTCAAGAACTGATATCCCCTACATAGAATTAATGACCTATTCGACCAGCTTCAGGGATCCAGTTGTTTCTCCAAGATCGATCTTAGGTTAGGATACCATCAGTTAAGGGTCAGAGAGTGACATACCGAAAACAGGATCCAGAACTCGGTATGGTCACTACGAGTTTGTGATGATGTCCTTAGGTTAACGAACACCCCAAAAGCCTTCATGGATTTGATGAATAGGGTTTTCAAGCAGTACCTGGATATGTTCGTCATTGTATTTATTGATGACATTCTGGTGTACTCCAGAAATGAAGAAGAACATGCCAATCACCTATAGTTAGCATTACAGACTCTCAGAGATCGCCAGTTATTCGCCAAGTTCAACAAGTGTGAATTCTGGTTGAAGTTTGTGACTTTCTTTGGTTATGTGGTCTCAGGTGAGGGGATACAAGTAGATCCTCATAAGATAGCAGTAGTGAAGGATTGCCCTATACCTACTTCTCCTACTGAAATCAGGAGTTTCCTGGGCTTAGCAGGTTATTACCGACAGTTTTTGGAAGGTTTCTCCTCCATAGAATCTCCTCTGACCAAGTTAACCCAGAAGAAGGTGAAATTTCAGTGGTCGGATGAGTGTGAGAAGAGTTTTCAGGAGTTAAAGACTCGACTCACTACTGCTCCAGTTTTGACCCTGCCAGAAGGAACAGATGGCTTGGTTGTATATTGTAACGCCTCTAGAGTTGGACTTGGTTGTGTTTTGATGCAGCGGGGCAAAGTGATATCCTATACCTCCAGACAGCTCAAAGTCCATGAGAAGAACTATCCGACTCATCAGTTGGAGCTGGCAGTGGTGGTGTTCGCGTTAAAAATATGGAGACATTACTTATATAGAGCTCATGTAGATGTATTTACAGATCATAAGAGTCTGCAGTATGTGTTCAGTCAGAAGGACCTAAATCTTCATCAAAGAAGGTGGTTAGAACTACTGAAAGACTATGACATGAGCGTGCTATATCACCCAGGCAAGGCCAATGTGGTGGCTGATGCACTAAGTATAGTGTCTATAGGCAGCGTGGCTCATGTAGAAGAAGGCAAAAAGGAACTGGCTAAAGATATTCACAGGCTAGCCCGGTTGGGAGTACAGTTGGTGGATTCGACTGAGGGTGGTGTAGTAATACAGAGCGGGTCAAATTCCTCTTTATTGTGGAGGTTAATTCTAGACAAGATGAAGATCCCATCCTACTTAAGATGAAGGAAGCAGTTCTCAAGAAAGAAATAGAAGCTTTCTCCAAAGGCGGAGATGGTGTGCTCCGTTACCAGGGTAGATTATGTGTACCAGATGTCGACGAGTTGAGACAAAAGATATTGGCGGAAGCACAAAGTTCTAGATATTCCATTCACCCTAGTGCTACTAATATGTACCTTGATTTACGGGATATTTACTGGTGGAACGACATAAAAAGAGATATTGCTGAATTTATAGCTAAGTGCCCAAACTGCCAGCAAATAAAAGTAGAACACCAGAAATCGGCAGGTATAACTCAGGTTATTAGTATACCCACATGGAAGTGGGAAGAAATAAACATGGACTTCATTACGGGTCTACCTCTGACTCATCGGCGACATGACTCTATCTGGGGGGTAGTAGACCGGATGACTAAGTCAGCACATTTCCTCCTAGTCAAAACCACACATTCAGTTAATATGCTAGACTTTATATTTGGGAGCTAGTCAGACTCATGGGGTGCCCTTGTCCATTATTTCAGACAGAGGTACCCAATTCACCTCTCACTTCTAGAAATCTTTTCAAAAAGGACTAGGTACCCGGGTCAAGCTCAGTACAACTTTTCACCTGCAGAAAGATGAACAAGCTGAGCAGACCATTCAGACATTAGAAGATATGCTAAGAGCATGTGCAATCAATTTTAAGGGTAATTGGGATGACCATTTGCCCCTTATTGAGTTTGCGTACAACAACAACTATCACTCTAGCATTCAGGAATTATATGGTATGGTAGGCAGTGTAGATCCCCTATAGGATGGCTTGAGGTTAGAGAATCTACCTTGATAGGGCCAGACACGGTTCATGAAGCAATGCAGAAAGTTCAGCTCATCTGAGGAAGGTTGAAAACAACTCAGAGCCGTCAGAAATCTTATGCCGATGTATGGAGAAGAGAATTGAAGTTTGTAGCTGATGACTGGGTATACCTAAATATTTCTCCCATGAAAGGGGTGATGAGATTTGGGAAAAAGGGAAAGCTCATCCAAGATATATGGGACCCTATAAGATTTTGAGGCGGATTGGTAAAGTGGCCTACGAGCTAGATTTACCTTTAAAACTAGCAGCAGTACACCCATTTTTTCATGTGTCACTTATGAAGAAGTGCATTGGAGATCCAACCTCTGCGGGGCCATTGGATAGTGTGGCAGTCAAGGATAGTCTTACCTATAAGGAGGTACCAGTCCAGATCCTTAACTGTCAAGTTCGTAAATTGAGGAATAAGGAAGTAGCTTCAGTAAAGATGTTATGGATAAATCAACATGTTGAGGGAGCTACGAGGGAAGCTGAAGCGGATATGATGGCTAAATACCCCACTTGTTCCCTACTGGCTCAGTTTCAGTTTGAGGTATCAGTTTTTGCCCCAGTCCTCTAATCAGTTTTTCATGTTTCATTCATGCGTGCAAGTTTTTTTTATGATATGATATATGTATGTAATGTCTGAATTTAGTTCAGCTATGTAGTTCTTTTTAGGGGTAGTCATTCCGTTAGTTTTTTACTTTAATGGTCAATATTTGCATATGGTAATTGTATGTTTCTAGTTGCTGCTTGTTCCCTACATTCGAGGATGAATGTTTTCAAGGGGGAGATATTGTAATACCCCGGAAGGGCCTAAGAATAGACCCGGGAGTTGAAGTTGGAAACTGCAGAAAAACATGAAATTTTGCACCAGGATGACTCGAGGTATGAATCATGGTGAGGACCTACGACTCGTGACTCATGTCGTGATGAAGTTTGGGAGCCTGAGGTCATATCACGAGTGGTCCTACGAATCGTGACACGTAGGTACAACTCATGGTTAGGAGTCGTGGTGAAATTCTCAGTGGTGCCAGAGTGAGTCATCACGGGTCATGGTACGACTCGTAGGATGTAGCCACGAGTCGTGATGAGGAGTCGTGGGTAAGTCGTAGTGGTATGGGTGAATGATACCACGACTGAAAGTATGATCCGTAGGATGGCACTAGGAGTCGAGGTATGCGAGTTGTGGCCAGTTTCAGAAGATTGAAAAAAATGGTGAGGTGACCACGAGTCGTCACTTCGTGGTACGAGTCGTGCTCGGGGCCAGAACTTTTTTTCAGGAAAATTTCATCAAGGGCAAATTTGACTTTCCTATGCTTTTGGATCCTAAACCATGTCAATTTAGCTTCAGGTTTAGACGTTTTAGTGGGGGGTAATGGGTTATTTCCCTCATTCCCCACTCAGACTTCTAAAAAAATATGCAGAGTTCCTCTCAGAGCATTTCAAAGCAACAACTAGGGCAGCCTTTTCTTCTCAGTTCCTCGAGGAAATTCTTCGAGTTTTCACTAGGTATGTGGAAATTCAACAAGGAAATAGTTCTTCCCTTGTGTCCCTAAAATCTTCCTTATTTTTCCTCTAACAGTTTAGCCCTTTGGACTCGAGATGTAGGAGATTTGTTAGACCTATATCTTTAAAATTTTGGGTAGAATATTTCTCATGATTTTTACTGCTTATTTTTCCTATTTCTAGGCATTTATGAGAATTGTATCCTGTGGAATAATTTAGCCCTAATTTTCAGTTCAGTAGAATTTAGGATCTTGCTTGTTGGACCAGTTTCCCTGTAGCATGATTCTAACAGATTTGAAATTCCCATATTATCAGTGTATGTGGAAATTTTAGTTAGATAATTACATGTCCAGTCTCAGTCAGATTATTAGACTCAGTGTTGTCCAGAAATGTCAGATGATCAATTTGACTCTAGTTTTCTTTTCGAGGTGTCAGTGGTGCCTCCCAGTTATCAGACTCAGATTCAGACTATAGTTATTTGGTCCATTAGGCGGTCATTACATTCCAGTTATAACTTTTACCAGCCTTGGACCCCAGTTCAGATATTAGTTTATTCTCTAGACGGTTATGACGCTTTCAGAAAAGCAGCCCTGGCTAGTCTAAGAACTCAGTTTCCAAATCTAGTCCTATAAGATGCTCAGGGAAACTCTCTAACAGTATTCCTGGGTCAGTATAGTCTTGGAACCCAGTATCGAGCTATCCGCTTGTCAGTAGTAGTAGTAATAAGATTATCCAGTGAGAGTAGGACTTAGCACCGAAAGGGCCGGGGTTCCAGCACACCCAGGTTCCAGAACTACGTTGCCACTGTAGGTTTTATTTACTTGGCCTAACGGGCCCTTTTGACAGTGATTTTCACAGTCCATGTCATTATACCCTGGCAAGGTATATTGGGCCCTACCGACGGGGTTTGTACATCGGACTCCACGTCTAGCTCACGTGGTTATATGTCAGTTATAGCCTCTTCCACTAGTCAGTACAGTTTACTCTCAAATTCTTCAGCCCAGATCAGTTCAGTGCAGTATCTCAAACTCAGTATTTTAGACATAGGGCATGATTATGACCATCAGCCAGGGTCATTTTTTACCATATTAGTTTTATATCAATTGATTTAGTTTTCAGCATTTCAGTTGGTCATTTCATGTCATGCCAGTTCAGTTACTAGTTCTTTCGTGTCATTCATGTTTCTCTCGCGTAATCAGTACATTCAAAGTACTGACGCAAACTTTTATGATGTATCATTTTATAATACAGCTGCAGGTTCCTAAACTCAGCATCGTTAGCCATTGCGATCCAAATAATCCTCTACTGCAGCCGAAGTGTGAGTCCTCATCATTCGAGGGCTTTGTTTTACTTTCTTTCAGTTAAATTCTTATTTAAGTTAGACTTAGAGTTAGCTGGGGGCTTGTCCCAGCAACTCCTCAGTTAGATGACTTTTAGACATACATGGTTTTCAGATATATCTGTATTATTCAAATGTTTTGAACTTTATGTTTTCAGACTTGTCTTTCATAAATGTTTTATGATATTATTTTAGAGTTCCATTGTGCATGTTAACTCAGAATACTAGTGACTGATAGACTAGGGGTTGACTTGGGGTCAGTTGTGGCTTCAAGTACCGTGTTACGCTCAGGGTGTTGGCTCGGGGCGTGACAACATTGAGACTTCTACGGATCATCATAACCTTTAGTATGTTTTCAATTAGCGGGATCTAAATTTGAGACAAAGGAGATGGTTAGAGTATCTCAAGACTATGATATGACTATTTTTATCCTTTAGGAAAGGCTACTATTGTAGTGGATGCCTTGAGTCATAAGGTAGTTAGCATAGGAGGCTTGGCTATGTTGTAGGTAGACAAGTGTTCTTTGGCTAGTAATGTTCATTCCTTGATTAGTAGCTTTTTGAGACTTGCTATTTTGAAGTCCGATAGAGTTTTTCTAGTGTTGAGGCTTAGTCACTTTCAGTGGAGAATATTAAAGATCGACAGTTTGAAAATGAGAAGTTGTGTATGATTCAAGACAAAGTGGTGAAGAGAGATGCAAGTAAGTAATTTTTATAATGCAGATGTTTTGAGGATCAAGGTTTATATTTTGGTATCAAAATTGGATGATTTGACCAAATTAATCATGAAAGAGGCTCAAAGCTTTAGGTATTCTATTAATCCATGAATAGAGAAGATGTATCATAATTTAAAGCGACGCTATTAGCGGTGTTGGATGGAGAGAAACCTCGTGAAGTATGTGTCTTTATGCTTTAATCGCTAGCAAGTGAAAGTATGAGCACCAGAGGCCAGGTGCTATGAATCAAAGCATTCCTATACCTGAGTAGAAATAGGAGTCTATCAGTAGGATTACACATAGACTTTGAGAGAGTTTGATGTTGTTTGGGTCATTATGGATAAATTAACCAAACTCACTCATTTCATTCCAGTTCAGGCTATCTATACTTTGTTGAGATTAGCCAAGATCTATATTCAGGAGATAGTTCATTTGCATCGGGGCGTATTTTTGTCATGGCCCAAATTTGGGCCTGGGCATGACCAGCACTGAAAGCCATTGCTGACTTGAGTGAACCATGTACATGGTGTACATTATGAGCATGCATCAAATCATAAGTGGAAAATAGCTAAAATTAATCTTTAAAGGTCAAAATACTCAATTTAAAGAGAAGACTTGCCAAGTTTGCATAACATGAGAAATAATCTATGAAGCCTCTAACATACTAGATTAACTATTTACCAGGACAAAACACCCGACATACCTTTAAATCAACATTATGGTTATGCATAAAAGTCTAAGCCCAAAACAAGTGGGGCTCACCAACAGCTAAATGAAGTGGAATCCTAGTGAGTAGCTTGTTCATTGCTATGAGTACCTGAATCAGCATTATAAAATAATGTAGCGCCCTCGGCCGAAGGGATGTAAATACATAGGATCGTAATGTATGTAAAGCGGCTGAAAGAAACATAACATACCTAAAACATATAAAAGGGAAATCAAGATAATGACATAGCATAAAGGAAATTAAAGATATAAAACAAATTAGTAAATAGACCCCTTAAAAATATCATGTTTTCATCGTCATTCATTAAATTCGTTATGGGGAGTTCTTTTGTTAGCCAACACAATCTACTGTAACCATGGAGTTTGATATGCACACTTTCACAAAAAGAAACGGACTATGCACACTTGATTCTCACTTAAATGAGATATGTAGGCAACCCTCTCTGGATTCAGTGATCTTTATTAAAAAATTAAAAAAAAAAACTTTATGTTTTTTTCCTTATTCAATAATCCAAAGAAGAAAAATAATTTTTGCTACAATTTTTCTCTTTATTTTCTTAAAAGTTTTTTTGTCTTCTTATTCAAAAATCCAAAAAAAATATTTCTTAGTCGAAGATTCAAAAAAGAAAAAATTTGTTTACCTCATATTAGTGTTTGAGAACTATGCATAGCTAATTCTTACCTCGATAAGATATATAGGCATCCCTTCTCTAGTTTGGTGATCGTTATTAAAAGAACACATAGAAGCATTTTTTATTTCATATTCAATATTCAATAAAAAAATATTTTGATTATATAGTTGAAAATTCAAAAAACAGAGTTTCTTTTTACTTCATGTCTTAATTTTTCTAAACTACGTCTGACTTGATTCTTATATCAACAAGATACGTATGCAAATCTTTATTTAGGTTCGGACCCACCTAAATAAAAGTATAAAAAGATATAATCTCTTAACTTGGTTGGTGCCAATATATTTAGGATTATGCATTCGAAAGAAACAAGTGTTAAATTGACATGATAGAGAGGACCAACTCCATTGTGAACCATAGATTCTTTTGGTACCTCTTGGTTGTACTTAATGATACTTAAGATATTCTCTCGTTTAAAGTCAAGGTTCAAATAAATCAGACCTCATCATTTCATGTGCATTGTGTAGCGAGCTTTAGATTAAAAATTCAAATGACATTGCTTTGTTGATCTAGAACTTGGGCCAAATGTTTGTTGACATAAAATTTTGAGAAACATTTGATTTAGAAAGGATTGTAGTCTTTCTTTGATTCGATTGTTTCTTTCAAGCCTATCAAATGACATGTGATTCTTAGAGTTTCCTTTTTGAGCCTAAAACCCTTTTTTTTTGGATAACTACATCTTAGCTTGTATCGTTTTGAGAGCATAAATGGACTACCCCTTTTAGCCCCACCTTTGTAAGCGCACTAACAAAGATTTAAGTCGGATAATGAAGCAAAATTAAAAAATAAAAAAGTTCACAAATAAATAATAAAATAATAAAATTATAAAAAAACAGCTGCAGAAAAGGAGGAGAAATTCTCCAAACAAGAAAACAAAAGAACTCCACAAAAAAAATCTCCAGCAAGGAGCGAATACTTCAAAGAGAAGAAAAAAAAATAATTCTTGAGGAAAAGTAAAAGAAGAAAAAGAAATGAGAAGCAGCAGCAAAACAACTAAAGATCAAGTTTGAAAATGCAAAGCATTGATAGCACAGTGTTATGCTTAAAGAGATAATAGTCATTCTATCCCAAATGAATATCCTACCAATCCCTAAGCCTACATTACAAGCCACTGACAAGTCCTACTTGATCCATTTCGTATGTTCTCAAATTAGTGGATACTTATATGAGGGCCAAGCCTATGGTAATCTCAATTGGACGCATTGAATATCTTTCTGAGTGTGAGTTGTTTCCAGAAACGTCTTATGATCTAAACATTTCTATTGTGTGTTATTAGGACTTTATTTGTAGTAAGAGGACTTGAAACATGAGGATAGAAATAATTTCAAACCCTTGATTGAGTCAAGAAGAACATATCTTGTCAATACTAAGTATGTTGTGGTACCATTAGAAACTATAGGAATTACATTTAAGTTGACCTTGAATATTTTCTGAAAGAAACAGGTGGTTATTCTTGTGCATAATACTAATTGTTGGTACCAACTGAAGTCAAGACATACTCAATCAATCAATTGGTTTTCTCCTTTTATTTTTCTAGCGTTATATCTTTAAAAAATTATTAATAAAATTAGAGTATATTTTTAAATTGTAGATGCCACAACCTCCTAGGAGAAGCTTTCTCCTAGTTTTATTTTTCTCATAGATAATTAGTAATTCTACTGACACTCACAATAATATTATGGTAAAACTGGGGAAAATTTTTTTGTTTGTGTTGTTGGTCTTTGAGATTTAGTATAGAAGGGCCCTCTTGGATAATGAGATTTTGTATAGCAGGACCCTCCTGGAAAATGGGACTTAGTATAGCAGGACCCTCTTGGATAATGGGACTTAGTATAGCAGGAACCTTCTGAAAAATGGGATCGAGTATCGCATGATCCCCCTGGTTAATGGGATTAGTATAGCAAGATGCTCCTGGAAAATGGAACTTAGTATAGCAGAACCCTCCTTGATAATGGAACTTAGTATAGAAGGACCCTCCTGAATAATGGGACTTAGTATAGTAGGATCCTCCTATAAAATGGGATTTAGTATAGCAGGACCCTCCTGGAAAATTAGATTTAGTATAGCAGGACCCTCCTGAATAATGAGACTTAGTATAGCAGGACCCTTCTGGATAATGGAACTTAATATAGCAGGACCCTCCTAGATAATGAAACTAGTATAGTAGGACCCTCCTGGATAATGGAATTTAGTGTAGCAGGACTCTTGAAAATTGAGATTTAGTATAGTAGGACCCTCCTAGATAATGGGATTTAGTATAGCAAGACCCTCCTGAAAAATGGTACTTAGTATAGCAGGACCTTTACGGATAATGGGACTTAGTATAGCAGGACCCTCCTAAAAAATAGGATTAGTATAGCAGGACCCTCCTGGATAGTGGGATTAGTATAGCAGGACCCTCCTAAAAAATGAAATTTAGTATAGCAGGACTCTCTTGAAAAATGAAACTTAGTATAGTAGGACCCTCATGGATAATGAGACTTAGTATAGCAGTACACTCTTGGAAAATGGAGCTTAGTATAGTAGGATCCTCCTGGATACTAGGACTTAGTATAGCAGGACCCTCCTGGAAAATGGAATTTAGTATAGCAGGACCCTCCTGGATAATGGATTTAGTACAGAAGGACCCTCCTAGATAATGAGATTTAGTATAGCAGGACCCTCTTTGAAAATAAGATTTAATATAGCAAGACCCTCCTAGATAATGGGATTTAGTATAGCATGACCCTCCTAGAAAATGAGATCTAATTTAACAGGACCCTCCTAGATAATGAAATTTAGTATAGCAGGACCTCTTGGATAATGGAATTTAGTTTAGCAGGACCCTCTTGGATAATGGGATTTAGTATAACAGGACCTTGTTGTATAATGAGATGTAGTATCAGGGTGCTCGTGAAGAAAAGACTTACCTTCAATAGTAGAAGCATTGTGAAGGATGTGATATAATAACATTCAACCGTCATCTAGAGTCATGATACACGAGCTAAGAAACAAAAATTTCTTCACTCTAAACTGGGGAAATTTTTTGTTCCCTTTTTTTGTTTGTTTTAATCTCAGGAATCTTTTGGGAGAATAAGAAAAATCCTTATTTTCAAGCTCGCAAGCCCATTTGAGTAAATGGAGTTTAAAGCGGAATAGCACTTTGAAGGTCAAGATTTCAATGATTTTTAAGGAAGATTTAAGAGATGATGCATAAGTAGGATGTTGTACTTGTATTTTTCTTTTGAACTTTTAGTTTGATTTTTCATTTTTTTTGATATAATAACAGGAGTCACGGACTAAAACCTCGATGGGACTCACTCGACTCTCCAATTCATCCTTCCATCACCACTCTTACTCCTCGAATTACATGTAACCTGGTTTTCTTATAACCTGGGACATGTAGGCTATCCCAAAAACAAGGGCTCGGTCACATTTTTTTTCTCTGTTTTAATTAATAGTCGGGTCAAAACTTGTATTATTTTCTACTTTTTTTTCTGAAAACTCTAGGCGTTTTCAGTTAAAGAGAGGCAAGCTCTAGACACGTAATTTTGACCTTCCTTAATTTTTTTTAATTTGTTTATTTTATTTTTACGTTAAATTTTATTTTACAATTAATATTGATATTTTAGTCTCTTTTTTGGTTAAAAAATAAAAAAAAAAAGGTTTAAACTCTTCATTTTTTTTTAAAAGTATAAATTTTTATTTTATCTACAAAAGAAAGAAATGACAAAAAATATTTGTATTTTAATCTATCTTTTAGTTAAATTTCTTTTTTTTAAACCTTTCTTAATTATTTAACATTTTAAAAGAAAATAATTTTATTATCTTTTAAAAAAAACCAACAAAAACTATCTATAAACCCCAAAATCACACAACCTAAATCCACACCCCCATTCAACATTCTCTCACTTTCCCTCATCACTCCCACATAATATATAATACCACACACAAACACACACAGAGAAACAGAGGAACAAAAAGAAAAAAAGGGAGACAGACACGAAAAGAAAAAGAAGAGAAAACAAGGAAAAAAAAGAAAGAAAGAAGAGACGTTGGAACAGCAAAGAAAAGAAAAGAAAGAGAAAAAAAAAAATGAAAACGAAGAAGAGAAAGGAAAAGAAAAAGAAAGGTTGTTTGGCTATTAAGTCAGAGTTTGAGGTTTGTGTTTGCGGTTTCGAGTTCGTGAACCTGAAAGTTAGTTTTACTAGTTTTGACTGTATGCTGCTTTTCATTGTTAAGTTGAAAAGAATTTGATGGTTCGTTCTTATTATCACTTCTTTACTTCAATATTTTTATGCCAATTTAAGTTTTGTTGAAGAACCATTTAAGATGAATTTAAAATTTTATATTGTTTAATAGTATAAAGTGCATTTTAATTATGTAGTTGAAAATGATATAGTTGAGTTTGTCTGTAATTCTAATAACATATAGATTGTATATTCCTAGTTATGTTTGTTAATTACTCCTTAATAAATTGATTTCATGCTAACATTTATTTGTTATAAATATATATGTCTTGCTAGTTATGTTATATTGACACTTGTCAAATTCTAATATCAAGCGTTTTAATTTTTTAATGTCAATTCACAACTTGTTCTAGTGAAAAGAAATGACACTGTTAGAAAAATATTAATCTATGCAATTAGGAGAGTTAAGTAAATTTATAATAGTAATAAAAAAATATTTCATGATTGACCAATTTATTTTTATATTTTTAGTATGTGTGTTTATTGTATATAATGGTACAAAAAAGTATTTTCAATGATTAGAAATATTAAAAAGGAAGTTGGTGATAAATATTTTTTTTTGGTGTTAACCAAGTTTCACTCTAATTCTTTAAGCGTATTACCATTAATATCATGTGTATAGTTTATTCTCTAAATGAAAACAAAAATAAGAGAGTGAAAAAATAGGAAACAATTCAAAATTTTATATGAGACAAATAAATACTTCAAACGTTGGACGAGCTTAAGCACGCCTAAAACACGTATTTCAATAAAGAATATATTACACCTTTTTTAGATATCTAAAAATAAAAATCAAGAATGCGGTTATGCATCTTGGCCAATTTTTTTTAATAATTAACAACTCATTAAGTTAAACTAAAGATGTGTAGACAGAATTTAGTTGGTGTAGTGCATGAGCAAGGAAAGAGGTTACGCTTCCAAACCGTTGTACTTCATGACTAAGAATGCGGTTACGCATCTTGGTTGAGATTATTAAAAGTTCAATAATATTTAAGTGAATCATAGGCATAATTAATATAAAAATTATTCAAAATTAATTTAAGCTAGACATAAGTTGATAAAGCAATCGTGCTAGAACCACGGGAGTCGAGGGGTGCCTAACACCTTCCCCTTGATAAACAAAATTCCTTACCCGTATTTCTATCTCGTAGATCAAAAATAAAGCGTCAATTTCCTTTTGATTCGGGATTCAAATAAAGGTGACTTGGAACACCATAACTCAAATCCAGGTTGCGACTCTGTAAGTAAATAAAAATAATCCCTATTCAAAATGATCATTTCAATTGGAAAAACTATCGTTCTCTGACCCTTGCCAGAAAAAGGGGTATGACATGTAGAATACGAGTTAGATGGATATTATAGAGTTTCACACTCTATCACTCGATAAGAGTCATGAAAGAAGGAAGATTTCCTAAAACGTCTTGTAGACTCTTCCTCCTAAGTGTGGTACACTCCACACCCATGAATAATACTTTACTTGACGTAGCTTTCGGACACCCTAGGACACTCTAAACCTAGCTCTGGAACTATATTTGTCACGATCCAAGTCTACATCTCGGATGCGACACGGTGCCTAGAGCCACAAGTGACCCCAAGCTAACCCATGACGTAGCATAATACTAACATGATCTGAATTACATAGAAAACTAAGTGGAAGCTAATTGAATTGTAGACATATTATAAATAAATACTGAGTCAAAAGCTGAAACTAGTACAACTCTATTGGAAAGCCTCTAATAACTGATGATCTATGGAAAAATTCCCGAGCTAACTCTAAGTTTATAACTAAAACAAAATGACTCGATCAAAAGGAAAGAGCTCCAGCCCTCGGAAGATGAGAACTTACCACTGGCTACTGTTGGATATCACCAGAGAAAGTGTAGCTGTGGTGCTGAGTCTGGGTACCTGAGCCAATATCATGAAATAATATAGCATAGGTAGCATGTGGTCAGTACTTTAAATGTACTGAGTATGTCAGATATGCAACTGAAAACATGGGCATGCTAGTAAAATTTACAGATATAGCTAAACTAACATGCAATGACCCTATTTGAATGCATAAATATTGTAAATATAACATTGAGATCTGAAAATACTGTAAATGCTAGGGCCAAGAATATATACTAAAGTCTAAAAAATGAGATTAAACTAAAGACTGTAACTGTACTATGAGATAGTCTGTTAACTGAGATATAGCCACCTGAGCTAAATATGGAGATTGATGTTTACTCCCCATCGATAGGGCCCACAATACCTTGCCAGTGTATAGTGACCGGTCTGCGTGATTACTAATTGAGGCCCATGTGAGCTGATAACCTACGATGGAACATAGTTCTGAGAACTTAGGTGTGCTGAACCCTGGCCAACTCGATGCCAAGTACTACTCCTTACTAATAATTTATTGACTATTCACTGTTAGTACATTGATAGCTCGAAGACTAATTCCTTAAGACTACGTTAGAACCACTTTATTTGAAAGTACTTTGAGAGTCTATAGGATTTAACATTGATATTCTGAAAATCGGAAAATACTGATTTTACTGAGAGACATTGTCACAACCCGAGTCTACACCCTAAACACGACACGATGCCTAGAGCCACAAGTCAGCGCAAGCTAATCCATGGCATAGCATAATTAAAATCTTACAATAGCTAATCAAGCATTATTGAGCAGAAGCTAACTGAAAATGTCTGATCATAAACATAAGGACATACTTCTATAAAAATACTGAGTCATAAGCTAAAAATTAATACTACAATGTCTGAAAGCCTCTACTAGTCAAATGAGCTACTGGCACAAGCCCCCAGCTAGTTTCCAATCTGAAACTAAAACAATATTGTGTTAAGGGAAACATAACTACCATTCTCGGAAGATGAGGACTCACCAAATTCAATTGATAAAATTCTAGAACGTGTCTAACCACGGGGCTGAGCCTTAATACCTAGATCTATATAGTAAAATGATATAGCACATAAAGTATGCGGTCAGTACTTGAAATCTATTGAGTATATGGGAGCGTAAATGAAGCTAGAAACATACAAGTATGTTGATAAAGAAAAAACTAAATACATAACTGAGGTGAAGAATAATGACCCTATCTGCAATGCAAGAATACCGACATAAGATACTAGTGTGAAAATATTTAATGAAATACAAGTAAATCTAGTTTTTAGGGTCATGTACATGTACTAAAGACTAAATCTAAAATCATAAACTGAAAAGTATAACTAAAATAACTATATTAAAACTGAAATCTAACTGTACTAAAATAGTATGAAAAGACCCTATCTGAAATCATAAATACTACAAAAAGATTGAAAATCTGAGAATGCTGTAAGAACTAATAAATTGAGTTAGGGTGATAAGTGTATCCTAAAATTTGAGTGACTAGACTGGACTAAGGATTTTGACTAAATTGGATTGAACCATACTGTAGGAGAAACTATACCAACATGTAACCACGTGAGCTAAATGTGATGTTTGATGTATACCCCCCATTGGAGAAGGCCTACTGTACCTCGCCAGTATATAATAGTGAACTAAGTGATCAGTGACTGTAAAACCCATTTGGGTTAAATCCTACAATGGCAACGTAATTCTAGGGATATGGGTGCATTGGAACCCCAGCCCGCTCGATGATAAGTAGTTATCCCAACTGAAAACCTAATTATACTGAATAATACTAATAGCTCGAAACTGACGTCCTAAGACTAAATTAGAACTACTTATTTGGATGCATTTAGAGAGTCTAAAGGACCTAATAACTAAAAATATGGGTGTTCTAAGACTTATCAGAGTTGATTTCCTAAAACTGTGGTAACAACCTAAAAAACACTGACTATGCTGGAAACTGGTATTCTAAGACTTGTTAGAGTTGCTTTACCTGAAACCGTTGTAACAGTCATAAGAACACTGACTATACTAGACATACTAAAATCATGAGTAAAATATTATGATTAATTCATATTAAAATAATGCATACTAAGATCATGGTAGAATAATATACTCAAAGCAACTATACTTTTGATAACAATGTTGAATTATTGGGCTAAACCTTTATAATGATGATAGCCTAAAATCATGGAAATATGTTGTGAAATTGTGAGTAATTCATGTCTATCACGTATGTTTTGGCAAATAATGCAATTATTAAGGTAAATCTAGATTATGAGTAACTTCTTTAAATATCAGCTTAAAATCAAAGGCATCATCAAGGTACTGTAAAGGCTAAAATAATAACATGACTATATCTATGACTCATAATTCTAGTCCTGAAACTTGTGACATTAGGGAGGTAAAAAACTCAACAACCATATTCTTGAACAAGATCCTAAATCATGACTAAGTCTTAGAAATCATGTTCTCATCATATCTTTGATATAAATCATGGATTAGAGTGGGGAATCGTTAATATTATATAGTGATTATTATGAAAATCTTGAAAATCACGGAAGACATGAGAGAAAATTTTCATAGAATGAAAACCCTAAGACATGCTTTCCTAAGCAATCAAAGTAGTTAGGGTTTGAGAATAAATAAGGTCACAAGGATGAAAGAAGATCCTTATTGAAGTCCCATATACCTATTTTGAAGAAATCCCCCACTAGCACATGAATCTTGAAGCCCTTGGAGAAGAACCCTAGGTGTTCTTGAGCCTTGAGAGGAATGAAGAAGAACTCTACGGATGTTTTAAGAAGGAATGAGGGATTAGGCTGTGAAAAATCCATAAATCCATTCCTTAGAATACCCAAAACGACCTCAGTTAGGAATTACAAGCATAAGAAGTTATTAAAATACCCCTGGATATTTACTTTAAAAATCTGCGTGCCAGTGCCAACGACGTACACAACGAGTCATTGCCGAACATAATGACTCCTTGGATTCGTCCTTTCCTTATGGAGAAATTTCTAGCTTTCTGATTCCCATATAATAGACATCCATCACAACTCGTCACATGGTACCATGAGTCATCTTATGACTCGTGGTCAATGGTAGAGACTTGCACTTCCTCTAATTCTCCAATCAATGACTGGATATGATGAGTCATTACTCACGATGATGACTTGTCTCTCCTCTTGTTATTACTACTGGAATATTCCCATTCTATGTTCTTTCTTACCCCATGAGTGACTTAATGAGTTGTTACAAACATGACAACTCATTCCCTTAATCCATTGTGAACACTGGAAAGATCAACCATTACACACCACTGCACACCTAACGGGTCGTTGCTCGTCACAATGAGTCATCATGTCCTTTCAGTGCTTCAGGGACAAATTCTCTAAACTCTAAATAACAGACATTGTAATGGGTCTTCATGGGGTACCACAATTCATCCTTTGACTCATGGTCACTGGGCCTCTTCCTGCATATACTCTGAGTTTGTCTCCCACGATCTGTTATAAGTCACCACGAGTCGTCACTTGGCTTGTGGTTTTGGGGAAGAATTGATCAGTTTTTTTGAACGGTTACTCATGATGGGGGACATCATGACTCATCACATCACCCCACGAGTCGTAACGTGAGTCGTTACCTCAGGGCCCTAAAATTTCCATTGACTGCTTACCACGAGTCTGACCACGATCCATGGTATCTTCTAATGAGTCGTACCCTGACTTGTTTTGAGGCAAAATTTTCACTTTCTTCTGGTTTCTTGCTTCAATTATGGGGTCTGATCTTAGGAATATTTGAGGTGTTACAAACATTTATATTGAAGTCATGCTAAGGTTATAAACTTATATAAGACAACCTTTCTGAAGGAATGCTAAATCATATAGGCTTAACTTGGAATCATGTCACAGTCATGGTTATGAGAATACAGTATATATTCAGAAATATAAAAACGAATTTAAACTTATATAAGACAACCTTTTTGAAGGAATGCTAAATCATACAGGCTTAACTTGGAATCATGTCACAATCATGGTTATGAGAATATAGTATATATTCAGAAATATAAAAATGAATTTTTACTTGCTAACAATCATGAGAAACTTGAAACATTAGGAAAGTTTGGGAGTTCATAAGATCACTGAAAAACCCTAGGACATGAGCTTCTATAGAACTAAGAATGCTAGGTTTTATGAAAACCTTTGGGACAATAGGGTTAAAGAATTGCCTTTGTTGAATTCCAACATACTTGTAGAATAAGCTTTCCTTGCTAGAGCATGAAATTCTAGGAGCTTTGAGGAAGAACCCTAGCTTGGCTTGAGAGAGTTTTTGAAAATTCTGCCATCTATTTTGAGAGTCTAAGAGAGAATGAGAAGGGAAATGGTCAACTAATCCCTTTAACTCCCTTATAAAATATCTGAATATGTGTTTTTTTAGGAATTAAAATAGAAAAATGTTATGAAAATTCCGCTAGAATATTGTCTAAAAAATTGCCTATCTAGATCTAATGATCCATACCACGAATCATTAGTTATCACCATGCCTCATGAGACTATCCGTTGTAGGATGGACTAATTTCCACCTCTCTAATCCTCCCTCCTATGAGTTGTAATACCCAAGAAAAGTTTCTGGGATCAGACCAGTTGGGAGAAAATAGTTGAAGTACCGGCCGAGCCTCGTCCGACGGACGAATAGTCGAAGATAAGGTATGTAAAGTTAGTTTTCTTCGACAAGTTAAGTAATATCAGTATAGCGTAATAAATTACGGACCAGTAGAATGTTCAGAAGTCGAGTATTGCGTTATTATGAATGGTGGTACGATGTGAGAAACGTTGAGTTGTAATGTGTATGGAACCTAACGGTATGAAATAGATTCTAACGCAAGCGTTAGAGATTACCCAGTATATTCAGTGTATGATGTAATATGCCATGTTAAGATATTGTTGTGTTCAGCTGAAACCCCGTGAGGTAGTACAGTATCCGTAAAGCACTTCAGAAATAGAATAGCAGACTAAAATGAAGTTCAGAAAGCATGTCAGGATTAGTAAATCCTGTTACTATAGAAAATTAGTATACAGCGTAGTCTAGCAGAAAGATTATATTCGTACATACATATATAGTACTTCCAGCCTCAGCATGTATTAAGTATGTACTTATTTCTATCATTAGTCCAGCATATAGTGTATACAGAGACTTAGTAAACAACAGAATTTTCAGCAAAAACATTACCTTATAGCATTTGCTCAGTACAGCCCGGCAGGAGACTATGTTCATATTTATACATCTTTACCTGCCTCAGCACGTATTAAATACGTACAGATTACTATCAGTAGCCCAGCATGTAATATATATGATACTGTATCCCTATTAGCCTCAGCATGTGAGATACCCAGACAGTATTACCAGTTGAGACCGTTGTATTGTTTGGGGTTGGATTACCTAGCATCCATGACCGCCCAGGGTTAATAGCTATATCGACTCGTCCGCCAGAGGACGAGGATACGTCACTCTACGGAGTGGCATGCCGTCCCGCCAGGGGACGAAGATGGGATGCCAGGTTTTCGCCATACTTGTGCCTTGATCGGCCCTTACACACCCCAGTCGAGCGGATACGCCTGGGTGCAGATTCAGGAGTCCTCCGGACTCAGATGCAGTTATAGTCAGAGGCTCAGCGAGCCCAAGTGCATACCCAGGGGACCGGCAGGATGCTTACAGCCAGTATAGGAGATGGGTTGACCGGGGTAGGGGTATAGATTCTGTGTTGATTGTACCTCCCGGCTTTTGGGGGCCGGGTAAGGTTGTGTATGCCATGTTATGTTATGTATGTTATGCTATATTATAGTAGATACGAGCAGATTAGTAGTAGAATGATACGTCTCCAGGTATGATTCCTACTCCCTTCAGTATGATTAAGAACAGGTACGATCTACACCATCAGACAGTTATCTACTCCTTCTTATTTCAGTTTTGACAGTTATGTTATTGATTTCAGATATCCCTTCAGTTCTTACAGATTCAGTTATCTCCTACTATTCAGAATTTTTAGTTATATTGCTTGTATTCAGCTGTATTCAGTTTACTTTACATACTTAGTACCAGCGGTACTGACGCCCAGTGGGGCGCTGCATTACTTGCCTGCAGGTACCCATAGACGCGCAGGCGATACCACGTGATCCCCATCAGCGGTCGAATATTCAGCTCCTGTCATCCGGAGACTGAATTTCTAGAGGTGTAGTTCAGAGCAGGTCGTATCCCAGGGAGTCTGCAAGCCGTGCTAAGTAGAGTCCTGTCCATGGATGTGTTGTGCACCACATACTATGGGTAGGAGGCTGCAAGGCATGATAGGATGGTTGTCTTTTATTCTGATTCAGTCGTGCTATAGAGCGGTACAGTATAGGGTTGATTCCCTAAAATCTTACCATATTCTTTGGTTACAGATAATGTCAGACCAGCGCCATCCTATTACAGGTCGGAACTTAGACATTGCAGCAGGAGAAGGCACCAGCAGGATGCCTCCCCCTCATTTGGAGATAGCCCGATCAGAGGGCACTACAGAGGCATCATCCCAGCCTCCTCAGCAGTCCCCACCACGTCAGGAGCCACTTGGGGCGACATTACCTTCAGCAGCCCCTATATTGACTCCTTCTGATCAGGAGGTTAGGAGTGCTGTAGTTCTGTTAGCACAGATGATGGCTGCTCAACGTCAGCCAATGCTATCTACAGTTGCAGAATCATCAGGAGGGCCCGGTAGTTCGAGGGTTCGAGAGTTCTTAGCCCTGAATCCCCCACAGTTCACAGGCACGGACCGAACAGAGGACCCCCAAGATTTTCTGGATCAGATGTAGAGAATCTTCAGGGTTATGCATGCCACGTCTACCGAGTCAGTTGAGTTGGCCGCATTCCGGTTACGGGATATTGCGGTGTTATGGTATGAAAGCTGGGAAAGGTCCCGAGGGAGAGATGTTTCCCCTCCCACCTGGTCCAGCTTTTCAGGAGCCTTTATGGATCATTATCTGCCGCGAGAGATTCGACAGGCCCGGGTAGACCAGTTCCTACATCTAGAATAGGGGGCCATGAGTGTTCGGGAATATTCCTTGCAGTTTGATTCCTTAGCCCGATATGCACCGGCCTTCGTTGATACCATGGCATCCAGAGTGCATCGTTTCATTACGGGCTTGAATCCAGAATATGTTGAGATTTGTACCACAGCTACACTGCGAGAGGACATGGATATTGCTCGCATTCAGGCATTTGCTCAGAATATTGAGGGCATCAGACAACGGCAACGAGAGGTCAGAAGGGTTAATCAGGAACAGCGTCGCCGGGACAGGCTAGTTGAATTACAGGGAGAGGCCCGGGGAGGACCCAGGCCCCGAATGTCAGACAGGTCGCCCAGGCCCCCGCCTCCGCCACAGTCACAGGGGGGTAGATCTGGCCGCAGGGGACAGTCAGGGACTGGTAGAGGCTCGCAGATGGCAGATTCACCATCACAGAGGAGGGGAGAGCAGAGCAGGTATACCCTACCACTTTGCCCTATATGCAGTCAACGCCATCCTGGAGCATGCAGATATGGCTCCACCGCATGTTATAATTGTGGCCAAGAAGGCCATTTGATGAAAGATTGCCCAGCCAGAGGTCGTGAGGACCGGGACAGACAGGATAGGGCATCAACAGGATCACGAGCTACAACATCCTCGACTGGGCGTAGGCCCTCAGTTTCAGCAGGCAGGGGTCGAGGCAGATCAGGGGCCTCCAGTACAGGTGCGGGTCCAAGCCGCACATATGCCTTACCAGGGAGGCAAGATTCAGAGGCATCACCTGATGTTGTGACAGGTATGCTAACTATCTGCTCACACCCTGCTTATGTGTTAATTGATCCAGTGTCTACTTTGTCCTATATTACTCCATTTGTGGCACGAAAGTTTAGTATTGTACCAGAATCATTACAGCAGCCCTTTCTAGTATCTACGCCCGTTGGTGACTCTATCACAGCTAGCCGAATCTACCGCAGGTGTACAGTAGAGATTGTTGACCGTCAGACCACAGTAGATCTGGTCGAGTTAGAAATGATAGACTTCGATGCCATAATGGGTATGGACTGGTTAGTGCCATGCTTTGCCAAGGTTGAATGTTGGACCAAAACGGTCCGATTCCACTTCCCAGGAGAAGTAGTACGGGAGTGGAAGGGTAGCACCGCTACGCCAAAAGGTAGGTTTATTTCCTACCTTCAGGCGAGAAAGTTGATATCTAAGGGGTGCATTTACCATCTTGTCAGAGTTCGGGATGTCCAAGCAGAATCTCCGACACTCCAGTTTGTCCCAGTGGTAAATGAATTCCCAGATGTATTTCCTGATGAGTTACCTGGTCTTCCCCCAGAAAGGGAAATAGACTTCACTATTGACTTGCTACCAGGCACTCAACCAATATCAATACCTCCTTATCGTATGGCTCCTGCAGAACTCAGAGAATTAAAGGAGCAGTTGAAAGACTTATTAGATAAAGGTTTTATCAGGCCGAGTACTTCCCCATGGGGTGCGCCAGTCTTGTTTTTGAGAAAGAAAGATGGCTCGCTCCGAATGTGCATAGATTATCGGCAGCTAAACAAAGTTACAGTAAAGAACAAGTATCCGCTCCCCAGAATTGATGACTTATTTGATCAGTTGCAGGGAGCCAGATACTTTTCTAAGATTGATTTGCGGTCCGGATAGCACCAGGTCCGAGTACGTGAAAGAGATATTCCCAAGACAGCATTCAGGACCCGATATGGACATTTTGAATTTCTGGTTATGTCCTTCGGGCTAACAAATGCCCCAACAGTCTTTATGGATCTGATGAACAGTATTTTCAGACCCTTCCTGGACTTGTTCGTGATAGTATTCATTGATGATATTCTGGTGTATTCTCGCTCTGAAGCAGATCACCGGACTCATTTGCGAACAGTGCTCCAGATTCTCAGGGACCGCCAGTTGTATGCTAAGTTTTCGAAGTGCGAATTCTGTCTTAACTCAGTGGCCTTTTTAGGGCATATTGTCTCAGACACCGGTATACAGGTAGATAAGCAGAAGATAGAAGCAGTTAAGTCATGGCCTAGGCCTACTACCCCGACTGAAGTTCGTAGTTTTCTGGGGTTAGCAGGGTATTATCGGAGATTCGTTGAGGGATTCTCAACCATTGCAGCACCTTTAACTAAATTGACACAGAAAGCAGCAGAGTTTCAGTGGACGGAGGCATGCAAGCAGAGTTTCCAGGAATTGAAAGACAGATTAACCTCCGCCCCAGTACTAGTACTGCCGGAAGGCACAGAAGGGTATTCAGTTTATTGTGACGCGTCAGGTGTCGGATTGGGTTGTGTGTTGATGCAGCATGGTAAAGTAATTGCATATGCCTCCAGACAGCTAAGAAAACATGAAAAGAATTACCCTACCCATGACTTGGAATTGGCTGCAGTAATTCATGCCTTGAAGATGTGGAGGCATTATCTGTACGGCGTCCATGTTGATATTTATACAGATCATAAAAGTTTACAGTACATTTTCACCCAGAGGGAGTTGAATCTGCGGCAACGCCGCTGGTTAGAGTTGTTGAAAGACTATGATGTGAATATTTTGTACCACCCCGGAAAAGCTAATGTGGTAGCAGATGCCCTGAGTCGTAAGTCAATGGGGAGTTTGGCGTATTTGCGACCCGAGAAACAGAAATTAGCTCAAGAAATTCATCAGTTAGCTGGCCTAGCCGTTCGAGTAATAGAAACAGAAAATAATGGACCAGTAATTCAGAATTCTGCAGTGTCATCGTTAGTTACAGAGGTAAAAGAACGGCAGTATGAGGATCCCGATTTAGTCCAGCTCAGAGATAGAGTTCAGAAAGGTAAGGAGCCAGATTTTCAGATAACCGAGGATGGTGTGCTACATTGTAAGGGCCGCCTTTGTGTCCCGAATGTCGCAGGACTTCATGGGCAGATCATGCATGAGGTACACTACGCTCGCTATTCCCTTCACCCAGGGGCGGCGAAAATGTACCACGACATCAGAGACATCTATTGGTCGCTAAGTATGAAAACTGAGATAGCTGAATTTGTATCTAGATGTGCTAATTGTCAGCAGGTGAAAGCAGAGCACCAGAAACCGGGTGGTTTGACTCAAGAGATAATGATACCTATGTGGAAGTGGGAAGTAATAAACATGGATTTTGTAACAGGGTTACCCCGTACTAGACGCAGAAATGATTCCATTTGGGTAATAGTTGACAGGCTGACAAAATCAGCTCATTTCCTGCCAGTAAGGGCTACCTTCTCAGCTGAGGATTATGCCGAATTATATATCAGAGAAATAGTTAGATTGCATGGAGTGCCAGTATCTATTATTTCAGACAGGGGAGCACAATTTACAGCTAGATTCTGGCAATCGTTTCAGAAAGGTCTGGGGACGCAGATTAATTTGAGCACAACATTCCATCCTCAGACAGACGGGCAGGCTGAACGTACGATTCAGACGCTCGAAGATATGTTACGAGCGTGTGTGTTAGATTTTGGGGGTAGCTGGGATGAACATCTCTCGTTAATTGAATTTGCTTATAATAACAGCTACCATTCAGCTATAGAGATGGCGCCTTTCGAGGCATTGTACGGGCGAAAATGTAGATCGCCGGTGGGCTGGTTTGAGATAGGAGAATCAGCATTAGTTGGCCCAGACATTGTTCGGCAGTCTGAAGAAAAAGTAAAGCTTATCCGAGAACGTTTACTGACCGCTCAGAGCCGCCAGGAGTCATACGCAGATAGGCGGCGCAGAAATCTAGAATTTTCGGTAAACGATTGGGTATATTTAAAAGTGTCCCCGATGAAAGGGGTAATGAGGTTTGGCAAGAAAGGCAAGCTTAGCCCCAGATTTATTGGGCCATATCAGATTCGGCGAAAAATAGGTCGCGTGGCATGCGAGTTGAACTTGCCTCCAGAATTAGCGTCGGTTCACCCAGTATTCCACGTTTCCATGTTAAGAAAGTTCGTAGGGGACCCTTCCACAGTAGTTCCAGTCCAGGATGTTCAGGTCACAGAGGAGTTAGCCTATGAAGAGGTTCCCGTAGCCATCTTAGACAGACAGATTCGCAGGCTGAGAACTAAAGATGTTGCAACTGTCAAGGTATTGTGGCGTAACAGAAATCGGGAAGAAATGACGTGGGAGGCTGAAGAAGATATGAAAACCAGATATCCTCACCTATTACAGGCCTAGTCAGACGACAGGTACGTCCGTATCAATATTTATACAGTACTTTATGGTTGTATGTTGTAAATGATAAAGAAAGAAGTGATATTTAGCTGTCCAGTGGATTTTAGAATATTGTATGCAGTGCCTGTGTTGGACTTTTTCTGCGTTTCAGGTCTTTGCGATAGTCCATATTACAGGGGAAACTCTGCCAAAATTTTTCCAGAAACTAGAATAAGTAGTCCTCTAGATAGCAGTATACATTCGAGGACGAATGTTCCTAAGGGGGGGAGAATGTTATATCCCGTAGAATTTCCGGCACTTAGATGACCTATTCGCACGTTGGTTAAGCATATTTGAAAGCCATACGTGCTAGGGAAAGGCCTGGGAAAAGATCGGACGAGAAACCTGTCGAACCATCGCGGGAGGAGCCGAGGCAGAGCCCCTCCGCGATGGCAGCGTGTCACGGAGGTGAGGCCTCCGCGATGGCTCCGTGACACGTTGCCCGTGTCCAGGCCCAAGTATATAAAGCCTCCACTTCAGTCCAAAATCAAATTTCTCCTGAAAATTTCCAGAACGCAGCAAACAAGGAGAAACGAAGGAAAACTAAATATTTTCGTCCGATTACGCTGCCAAACGCTGCCCAAACCCAAATTAATCCTAGATACCAAGGTATTTAGCAGCAGAGAGCATTTCTACGGAGTTAGTTTTGCGAAAAACGGCCGACGAATCGGCGAGCCGCCGAACTAAAGTAAGTAGAATTGCTCTAAATTAATGTTTATGTGTTCCTAGCTGAGAAGTAAATAATTCTCCCTTCTGGGCCGCTGGAAAATAGCGAGTTTTTGACCGTCTTTCGATAAGCCTAAGTTTAGGCTATAAATTAAATCGAAAGTAACGTCGCTCTTTACAATAGTGTTGTATTTAGTATTGATTGACGTATTTATGAATGCAGTTGGGAAAAAATAGTTGAAGTACCGGCCGAGCCTCGTCCGACGGACGAATAGTCGAAGATAAGGTATGTAAAGTTAGTTTTCTTCGGCAAGTTAAGTAATATCAGTATAGCGTAATAAATTACAGACCAGTAGAATGTTCAGAAGTCGAGTATTGCATTATTATGAATGGTGGTACGATGTGAGAAACGTTGAGTTGTAATGTGTATGGAACCTAATGGTATGAAATAGATTCTAACGCAAGCGTTAGAGATTACCCAGTATATTCAGTGTATGATGTAATATGCCATGTTAAGATATTGTTGTGTTCAGCTGAAACCCCGTGAGGTAGTACAGTATCCGTAAAGCACTTCAGAAATAGAATAGCAGACTAAAATGAAGTTCAGAAAGCATGTCAGGATTAGTAAATCCTGTTACTATAGAAAGTTAGTATACAGCGTAGTCTAGCAGAAAGATTATATTCGTACATACATATATAGTACTTCCAGCCTCAGCATGTATTAAGTATGTACTTATTTCTATCATTAGTCCAGCATATAGTGTATACAGAGACTTAGTAAACAGCAGAATTTTCAGCAGAAACATTACCTTATAGCATTTGCTCAGTACAGCCCGGCAGGAGACTATGTTCATATTTATACATCTTTACCTGCCTCAGCACGTATTAAATACGTACAGATTACTATCAGTAGCCCAGCATGTAATATATATGATACTTTATCCCTATTAGCCTCAGCATGTGAGATACCCAGACAGTATTACCAGTTGAGACCGTTGTATTGTTTGGGGTTGGATTACCTAGCATCCATGACCGCCCAGGGTTAATAGCTGTATCGACTCGTCCGCCAGAGGACGAGGATACGGCACTCTACGGAGTGGCATGCTGTCCCGCCAGGGGACGAAGATGGGATGCCAGTTTTTCCCCATACTTGTGCCTTGATTGGCCCTTACACACCCCAGTCGAGCGGATACGCCCGGGTGCAGATTCAGGAGTCCTCCGGACTCAGATGCAGTTATAGTCAGGGGCTCAGCGAGCCCAAGTGCATACCCAGGGGACCGGCAGGATGCTTACAGCCAGTATAGGAGATGGGTTGACCGGGGTAGGGGTATAGATTCTGTGTTGATTGTACCTCCCGGCTTATGGGGGCCGGGTAAGGTTGTGTATGCCATGTTATGTTATGTATGTTATGCTATATTACAGTAGATACGAGAAGATTAGTAGTAGAATGATACGTCTCCAGGTATGATTCCTACTCCCTTCAGTATGATTAAGAACAGGTACGATCTACACCATCAGACAGTTATCTACTCCTTCTTATTTCAGTTTTGACAGTTATGTTATTGATTTCAGATATCCCTTCAGTTCTTACAGATTCAGTTATCTCCTACTATTCAGAATTTTTAGTTATATTGCTTGTATTCAGCTGTATTCAGTTTACTTTACATACTTAGTACCAGCGGTACTGACGCCCAGTGGGGCGCTGCATTACTTGCCTGCAGGTACCCATAGACGCGCAGGCGATACCACGTGATCCCCATCAGTGGTCGAATATTCAGCTCCTGTCATCCGGAGACTGAATTTCTAGAGGTGTAGTTCAGTTCCTTTTGTTGTACAGTACGGGTAGGTCGGGGCCCTGTCCCGATCATTTCTATTATTCTTCTTAGAGGCTTGCAGTCTGTATGTATTCCCTGTGGTCAGATGAGCCGGTCGTGTGAGGCCGTGCAGTTGTATAGTTGCCTTTACTCCTTTCTTTCTTTTGTAATGGCCGTGTGGGGCCATAGTTTGCCAGTAGTGGTGACCTTGCCGGTCACGTAGCTTCTCAGTATGTTATGTATGAGTTACAGATAACTAGACAGCATGGTGGCCTTGTCGGCCCGCATAGGTTCCCCTGAATTACCTTGTTTCTGGTCAGCTGTAATACAGGTACAAAAGGCTATAGGCCAATAGGCCGGGGGCTGTATTTACAGCCGTTATATAGCCCTTTGTTTCCAGAAATTAGAGTTAGAGCCAGCCAGGTGCCAGATGCGCCCAGGCTTAACAGTTCAGCAGGTCAGGTCTTAGTAGGGCACCAGGTGCCAGTCATACCCCCCAAGGTGGGGCGTGACAAACTTGGTATCAGATCCGGTGCCGGCCGGTGGTGGGGCAAACCTCAGCGAGGACGCTGAGTCCCTACGGGGGGTAACCAGGGACGGCGATACATAATGCCTGGTTTACTTAGGCAAATCCCACATCGGTGGTGGAGGGGAATGAAGAGTGCTTTATAAGTGCTTGGATACCTCTACATTGTAGACGCGTTTTAAAGCCGTGAGGGACTAGCTGCCCAAAGCGGACAATATCTACAAGCGGCGACCTGGGCTGTTACAAGACCCTAGAGTTAGAAAGGAATTCAGCAAGGAACCAACAAAAGTTCCACAAAATGACTCATGTGACAATTTTCGTTTGGTTTGATGGGTCGTTAGGAAGAGCCATTGGAAGAGTTTCATAAAAGGTGCAACATGACTTTTGTAATAATGAGAGGAAGTTATGAGTCATTTTGAGGGACAACAACTCGTCGTATGCCTCATTATAGGTCCTCGGTAAGGATTCCCAACAAAACAACGAGTCAGGTGAGGACTCGTTATATCATGTAATAGGTCATCCTTGAATGGTAATTGAATGGAGTTTAGAAAGGGTTAAAATCTGATTCAGTAACAATGAAAGGGTGCAATGACCCGTGGTGGTGAGTGACAACTTGTGGTATCGATTCATTGGAAGCAACTCAGAAACTGTGTTAGGGTGGCAGTGGTAACGATGAGAGGAAATGACGAGTTGTTGTTGAAAGTAACAACTCATCTTGTCTAGTTATCTTTTGGGGAAGCAGAAGACTACCAGAAGCACTCCAGGAGTGAGGGATGGATTCAACGAGTTGTCAGATCAGACAATGACTCATTGAAGGACTTGTTGCATCTGACAGACAGGTTTTTTAAGCGAATTTCCATGGGTATTTTAGTAATTATTTATGCTTCTAACTCCAAGGTGAGGTCGTTTTGAGTATTCTAAGGGATGAATTAAAAGGATTTCTCCTAGCCCAAACTCTCATTCTTCTAAACTCATCCCTAGAGTTCTTCTTCTCTCTTCCTCTCAAGGCTCAAGTACACCTAGGGTTCTTCTCCAAGAGCTTCAAGATTAAAGTGCTAGTGGGGGATTTCATCAAGCCAGGTATATGGGATTTCAACAAGGATCTTCTTTTATCCTTACGTCCAAATTTATGTTCAAACCCTAGCTACTTTGATTCCCTAGAAAAGCATGTTTTAAGGTTTCCACTATATGAATGTTTCCTCTCATGTCATTAATGATTTTCAAGGTTCTCATGATAAATAACACACGATATTCATTTTTTCACTCTCAATTGCATGATGAGTTCCCATGATTAGCTCTTAGCATGATTTCCCAAACTTTAGCCCATGAATTAGTTGTTTTTGAAGATACGGTCCCTTTATGATATATGCGCATGCAGGAGTCATCGTTATTAGAGATTGTCTCCATGAGCTCATGAGTGATATCACACTAGTAAGAGTTCTTACTCTTGGCAAGGTATTTGTCACACCTCGAAAAATTTTTGTAAATTATTTGATGTTCGTATGCTATGTTAAGGGAAGTATGGGTTCTATATTGATCGTAGATGACAAGGGAAATGTGTACGAATTGAAAAACAAAGAGTATGTAAAGTTTATAAATTAGGGTCAACTTTAAATGACCATATCTCCCAATATATAATGAATTAGAAGCACCACGGCCTATTAAATTAAAGGTCTTTGAGTGTAATTTTCAGAACATCAAACGGCTCATCAATCAGAGTTCGAAATAAAAAGTTATAGGTGTTTTACAGTAGCACTATCGGGCAGTGACATGGCCACCGTCCTAAAAATGGCCACCGCCCAAACACCTTTATATTTTATGTTTTTTGTTATGAAATCATTTTTAAATTTTCCAAGTTTGAGGTGCTTTCTTACCCTCTGAAATTCCCTCTCTTTTCCAGTATCAATGACTTATAAACCAAGAGAAAATCCCTCAAGAAAACACCATCAAAACACAGGAAAAAGTTGATGGAAGTGAAGGCAACATTGTGGTGAAGTTGTTGCTGCCTTGTAGCTTCGTTTTGGCAGTGTTGTTTGTGCGTGTTTGGGACTATTTTGAGCTAATGTTATACTCCATATAAGTAGGAATTGTTCCTAAGAAATAGTAAGTCACTTTCCTATTTTGAAATCTATAATAAGTGTATGAATTTTTGAAGGAAAACTAGAAGAAAGTTATGGTTTGTATGTTGACTTGTTGTAGTTGTTGTGCTGTTATTTTGCTGCGTTTTGGGCAGCAAGATTTCTAAATTATTGGGAAGTGATTTGGAGGAAAATACTCCTATTATATCCAAAAATATTATCATGCCAAGGGTAAGTGTTTCTAATTTCTTAACTTGCCTAAAAATCCTAGCTAAAGCTAGAAGTTGGAGGTTATGTTGGGCTGCCGTTGTTGGTATATTGTTGTTGAAGCTCTGCTCGTTATTGAAGGTTGGAATAGCTGTATTTTACTGAGAATATACTCTATATTTGTGGGAGTTTTTCATGAGAAAGGTGAGGTAATTTCCTACCTCTATTTCCCCCCAAAGTTGTAGAAACAAGTCGAAATAAGAAATGCTAAGTGTTGCCTTATTTGTTTGTGTTGTGACTGTCTATTGATGTAAAATTTTTGCTGGATAAATTGGCTTGAAATATCCTTTTCACTTGTTGATAAACTCAATTAATTTAAGGGGCTAAAGTTCTGGATGTTGAAAGAACGAAACGACATAAGAAAGCTCGCCGGTATGTAAGGTGTTCTTTGTCTCTTGATTCTCAAGCACGAATTCATGCCGAGAATTAATCCAGCATTCCCCTGTACTTGAGCTTCTGTAGTAGCATATTATGGTTCCTCCCAATTTTTATAATTACTTGGTATTAAGGTGTGTATTTGCTAAAGAGTTGGAACGCATGAACGTGAAGCAGAGAGGGCAATTGCCTTCTATTATGGTCATAGTTGTAAATTATGTCTGAAGTCCCCTCGGCGTGGGCACTGTGAGCTGGTCCTTTACATTATATTATGTATTTGTGGTGTCAAAGTTGTTTCACATTATGGTTGCTAAGAAATTTGGTAAGCATGGAAAGACGACGACGTGCAGACAAACCTAATAATTGAAATCGGGTTTTAACTCAATAAGGGCTAACGAGGGTAACGAAATGGAATTTCCTTATGAAAGTTACCTACCCTCTCATATTCATGTTTTAAGGTACCTAGGGCCATGAGATGATTCCCCAATCCCTCTTCCTTAAGCTAAGCGACTAATTAATGCGTTTCTTAATTAACCGATATGTTAAACTCGGAAAATAGGGCTCGAATGTATAAATTATTAATATTTCTATGGAACCATCTTTATTGGAAGGTTATGCACAATATCTTTATATTAACAGGTTGTACGAAAATCATGATATATATATATATATATATATATATATATATATATATATGTATATGAGTTTATGCTTACGTTCAAATTACGCACTAAAGCGGTAAGGATTACCTTCCGAAAGTCGCTATATGTTTATTAGAGATCTTGAGTTATCTAGACCTCCTGAGAATTGCTTAAGGCTTTAAGTAAACACGTCGTATGTTCTTTGAAAGTTGTAGATGTGTAATGAAATCAACCTAAGAGTAAAGGTTGAGGCTCTGGTAGCAATGGATAGGGAAGAGTAAATATTAGACCTTTTAAGGTAAAGTGTGAGTTATATGCCCTCCGTCTATAGTTGATTTCAAGAACCTTTGAGAGATGTCAAATATGAACAAGACGATGTTTAAGAGATAAGGTTGGAAATTTGGTAAAAAGGTAAGTGCGTAGAAGAAATTCTTGAATAATGAACACGAGAGTAAAAAATTACGTAGGGAATTACGAATCCTGGTTGGAAAAGAATTTATGGTGAATACGAAAAGTAAAGCCAAAGGTTGTTTTAGATGATAAGTGTTACGATTTTTAATGAGTTAGGCAAATAGCCAACAAGATTTACCCAGTTCTAGTGACATTTAGCAAAAAGAATTATAAATAAAGTTGGTTATGTTCAGTTGTGTTAAGCTAATAGAAGGCTAGTAAAGTGTTAACTTCTTAAGAAATGATTAGAATCGAATATTTTAAGATAGTGACTCAAGTTAAGGAGAAGTTCTCTGTCGTCCTTTTTAAACAATTATTTTTGATTATTTGTTCTATGAGTTGGAGTAACTTTCTCAAGTTTTAAAGGATTTGTTTTCTTGGAAGCTTCTAAACTCTTTATAATGCTGCTAAGCTTTTCTAAGCTCCACATATATTGCAATGTTTAATATGAGCTTTTCCTACGTTGTCTGAAGCACGACTATAAGTCTTTATTTATTTTAAGGTAGCCCCTAGAAAGTTGCCTAGAATTTGTATATTAAAGAGTTCCAGGTTTGAGATACACAAGTTATGTCTTCATGTTCATAAGTTATCTCGAGATGTGATATGATGTGCAATGAATGAGGTATGATCACAATTCTTGATATGAAAGTATGAAAGTCAAACGAGTATAAGCACGAAATGAATTCTAAGATTGTTAATAGAAAATGTTAGGTTAAGTGATTCCTCTCCGCTCCTCGTGTTAGAATTGCTAGGAGATGTTTAAAATCATGAATGTGAGTCTACACATGTCTTTATGATATTCCAGTTCTAGGAACTTCCCTAGAATTCATTCACAGCATATGTATGTATTTAAATGCTAAATGAAAGACCTATATGTGTATGGAATAATTGTAGTATTAGGGGTCGTGGTAAGATCCTACACATGTTATAGTTACTGATCAACATATTTTATGATTTTCAGTATTCAGATAATTTGTATGAGCTCTGTCAGCTCCATTTATGATGGTGATTAATATTTCTTTTTATTTTATCCTGGTGTGGTATATCGGTTGGAGATCTTTTTATTTTCCCCAGTGTGGTACATCGGCTGGAGATATTTTTATTTTACCCCAGTATGGTACATCAGCTGGAGATATTTCTATTTTACCCCGATGTGGTACACCGGCTGTAGATCTTTTTATTTTACCCAGATGTGGTACATCGGCTGGAGATATTTTTATTTTACCCCGGTGTGGTACACCGACTGGACGTATTTTATATATGGATTTACGGTTGGCTGGTCATTGGTATTACAATTATAGTTTCTTTCTTGTGTATTTCTTAATGTCATTTTCATCTTTTTATAGAGTTATTATGAGGTTTCAGTTTCCAGGATTCCTGGTTGTTACCATTCCTTATTCCTGGTTCAGTTATCTTGAGTTCAGTTATGTTATAGTAAGTTGTTATCAATTACAGGTTGCAGAGTTTCAGATCAGTCTTTCTTAGCATACAAGCATGTTCCTAGCTTCAGTTACGTTTCCCATATACTCAGTACATTTCAAGTACTGACCACATACTTTATGTGCTATATCATTTTACATTATAGATCCAAGTATTCAATTTCAGGCCCACAATTAGAAACACTCCAGACTCTATTAGCTGATAGTGGTGAGTCCTCATATTTCTAGGAGGGGAGTTTTGTTTTCTTTATTTCAGTCTATTTCTAGTCTTTAGAAGTTGGAGTTAGCTAGGGGCTTGTCCAAGCAACTCATCATATTAATAGAGGCTTTCAGACAATGTAACTAGTTCCAACTTATGACTTAGTATTGTTAAAAGTTTTTTTATCCTTTCCTTATTATTTGTTATGTTTTAGATAAGCTTTCGCTCAGTTATGTTCTATTACATGTTGTTATGTTAGCATTTGCTACGCCATGGGTTAGCTTAGGGCCATTCATGGTTCTAGGTCCCGTGTCTTGATCTGAGATCCCAGCTCAGGTCATAACAAACTTGGTATT
Source organism: Datura wrightii (assembly GCA_035772735.1). Classification (NCBI taxonomy): domain Eukaryota; kingdom Viridiplantae; phylum Streptophyta; class Magnoliopsida; order Solanales; family Solanaceae; genus Datura; species Datura wrightii. Next base: position 38,779,582 of record JASDFA010000027.1, read on the forward strand.
AGAGAATTAGGTTCAGAGTGCCCTAGGGTGTATGAAAGACACATCAGGTAGAGTCTTTTTAATGGGTGTGAAGCGCACTATACCTATGAGGAAGAGGCTACAAGCCATTCTTAGGAAAATTCACCTTCTTCATGATTCTTACCGTGCGTAGAATGTGAAACTCTAAAATTTCCCCTTCTAACTTGTGCTTTACGCTTTCGCAGACAATGCCTCTCAAATGAACAAACAGAAGGAGAAACGGTAATGGGCTCTAGCTTGCCCCAGCGGACTCAATGAATGAGCAAGTTACCTATGCAGAGTTTTGGGCAGCATAGGTGTTGGCGCATGCCATCACAACATAGGCCAACCATCAGGAAATGGAAGTCGTGAACCCTAATGGGAATGCTAGGGTGGAAAGGGTGTGAGATTTCATTAGGATGAACCTTCTAGAATTCTTTAGGTTGAAGGTGTATGAGGATCCACATGAGTTCATAGAGGAAATTTAGTTCATTCAGCTATTCACCCCAACTGTAATCATATTCATGAAGGAATAGAATTAACTTCATTATTATACAACAGAAAAAAATATTACATATATAATTTACTAACTATTCTTCGTCTTATCAAAGAACGACCGAAAACTCGAACTTTCTTGGAAGTCTAGAAGGGAGAAATACTCACTTTAAGCCTGGGAGTGTATTAACACTAGTTTGGAGAAATTCCAATCACTTTGACTCGGCGGGTCGACGCTTCGCCGAGCGATTTTTGCAAAACTAACTCCGTAGAAATGCTCCCTACAGCTTTATACTTTGGTACCTGAAGTTAATTTAACTTTGGACAACGTTTGACGGTGTAATCAAATGGAAATTTATGTTAACCCTTCGTCCTCTCTATTTTCTGGTCTTTTAACTTGTGAAATATCATGAAAATGAAGAGTGAGGCCTTTATATACTTGGAGCCCGAAGCACGGCAACGTGGCACGCTGGCCATCGCGCTAATCCAGCTCCGTGACACGTTGTCCATCACGGAGGAGGGGCTTCCATGCCACGTTGCCCCTCTGAGCAGCGCGGTTCGGCCTCCTCTTTGCAAAAATCCAACTTGGCACTCGTTCGGCCTTTCCCCGGGCCCTTTTTCTCACACGTATGACATTCTAAAACTCTCAACCAACATGCGAATAGGCCAACTAAGTGCTAGAAACTTACGGGGTGTAACAGGCTCTACCTGTTTGAGTGTGATAGTTGGGACCACGTAAGCTCTATCGTAGTAATGTCAGTTATATAACGAGTCTCTCATTGTTCCTCATGATTTCAGTTATGCATGTTTATCACTAATGATATATATATATATATATATATATATATATATATATATATGTTCTAAAGCAGGTTAGATCTAATGTACAGTTTTACTTATGATTATCAGATTTCATCTTTGGGTCATTCAATTCGTTATGATGTTTAGTTATGTTCAGATCATGATTTCAAAAAATAGCATGCAAACCCTACTCTCAAATTCTTATCTTGATTATGTTTTATATTATGCATGTTTTAAATGATTTTACTTATTCAAGCGGTTTTACTTACCTTACATACTCGGTATATTCCATGTACTGACCGCATACTTTATGCTGTGTCGTTTTATGATACAGGTTCCGATCACTAGACTCAGCCCTGTCATTAGCCAATTTCCCGGAGTTAGCATCCAGCTTCAGTGGTGAGTCCTCATCTCTCGAGGACCATTCTTTATCAGTTATCTTTATACTTTCAGTTTCATACTTAGAGAGTTAGTGGGATCTTGCCCCATCAACTCTTCAGAATTAGAGGCTTTTCAGGCAATAGATTGTACTCAGCTTCAGACTCGTGTTATATATTTAGATTGTTATGTTATATTCGAATTTCTGACATGTTTATTATGATAAGTCTTTTTCTTTATTTGATTGATTTAGATGTGTGTTCATGATATGGGTCGACTTGGAGTCTCTCGCGGTTCGTTGTCCTGTATCTCGATCCGGGCCTATGTTCTGGTCGTGACAAACTTGGTATCAGAGTAATAGATTTTGAAGTTTCCTATAGTTTTTAAAAGCCACGTTAAGTAGAGCCTTTTTCATAGGTATGAAGCGTTCCACACTTATGACGAAGGGGCTACGAAATGTTTCGGAAAATTCCCTTCTTTCATGAGATATATCGTGCGGTGAAATGTCTTTCTATCCTCCTAACTCGTGCTATTCGTTATTGCAGAACCATGCCTCCCCGCAGAGTTAACGACAAAGTAAATGGGAATGGGAATAGCCACGAGGATGGAAATAGAGATGGGCACCAACAAGCCCCACTAGCCCATGAGCACCATGCACCGGAGCTAGTTGCCCACGCTGAATTCAGGGCAGCCATTCAGATGCTAGCACAGGCGTTGACCACTCAAGTCAACCAGCAAGCAGTAGCACATGATCCGCAGAGTGGGAATGTGACGGCAACACGAGTCAGAGATTTCTTGAGGATGAACCCTCTAGAGTTCCTTGGGTCAAAGGTGGACGAGGATCCACATGAGTTTTTCGACGAGATTCTAAAGATAACCCAGGTTATGGGGGTGACTGGAAAGGAGTGTGTGGATTTGGCCTCATATAAGTTGAAGGGGGTCACACACATTTGGTGTAAACAGTGGAAGGATAGTCGGGCAGTCAGAGCAGGCCCTATCAGTTGGGATGAGTTTCATGTTGTGTTCCTAGATCGGTTCTTCCCTTGAGAAATGAGGGAGCTGAAGGTAGTGCAGTTTGTGAATCTAAAACAAGGAAAAATGATAGTGCAGGAATATGCCCTAGAGTCCACTCGTCTATCAAAGTACACCCTAGAGTTAGTGGTTGATAAAAGGGAGCGAGTGTATAGGTTTTTTCATGGGGTGACGGACTATCTAGACAAGGATTGCAAAACCTCCATGCTCCATTAGGATATGGATTTTCCTCATATAGTCTTGTACATTCAGCAGATGGAGGCAGCACATCTGAGGGAGAGAAAGGCCAAGCGGGCCAGGATAGACAACTATAGGTTCTCTCAATCGAGACCAAGTGGTGGGCATCAATAGCAGTCCCACCAGAGATCTTTTGTTACACCCCATAAGATTCCCGGCACCTAGATGGCCTATTCGCGTGTTGGTTAAGCATACTTGAAGGCCATACGTGCTAGAAAAAGGCTCGGGAAAAGATCGGACATAAAACCTGTCGAACCACCGCGGAAGACATCAGGGCAGAGCCCCTCCGCGATGGCAGCGTGTCATGGAGGCAGGGCCACCGCGTTGGCTCCGTGACACGTTGGGCCTGTCCAGGCCCAAGTATATAAAGCCCCCACTTCGGTTTGTGATGTTATAACCTTTATTTTATTTCCAGAAAAACGTAGAAAACAGAGAGAGACGAAGAGGGTTAATATATTATCATCCGATTACGCTGCCAAACGTAGTCCAAACTTAAATTAACTCCAGATACCGAAGTACTTAGCAGCAGGGAGCATTCCTACCGATTTTGTTTCGCGAAATACGGCCGACGAATCCTCGAGCTACCGGACTAAGGTAAGTGGAATTGCTCCAAACTAGTGTCTATGTGCTCCTAGCTGTGAAGTGAATACTTCTCCCTTATGGACTTCTAAAAAATAGCAAGTTTTCGACCGTCCTTCGATAAGCCTAAGTTCAGGCAATAGTTATAACGAAAGTGATGTCGTCCTTCAGAATAAAGTTGTATTTAGCACTAATTAACGTGTATATGAATGAAGTTGGGAGAAATAGCTAGAGTACTGGCCGAGCCTCGTCCGACAATCGAATAACTCGAGGTTAAGGTATGTGAAGTTGTTCTTCGACAAGTTAGTAAGTCTTAGCTTGGTAAATCATAGTACACTCCGTATTTGAAACTCTCGGAGTTGAATGTTGAGAATTAGGTAAGTCTAATAGATTCTGAGTTGTGTTGCCGTATCATATTCAGTCCGAAAGTTAGTAAAGCATGCGGCAAAGGGCGAGTTAGCATTCCAGATTCAGTATAGCTTATTGTATGTTTAGCAAGCATGTTGTAGAATAAAAAGAGACAGATTTTCAGAATAAAGCTAATAAAGTAAAATCAGATAGACAGACAGTTTTATGGCTATAGACTAGACATTCAGACAGATGGAATATTGGCTACAGATTAGCCAACAGTTAAAGAAAGATTTCAGAATCAGTATAATCAGTAAAGAATCAGTTCAGTATAGAAACATATCAGAACAAGAAGTTAGATTTCAGATAGTCTTTTTAGTTATGCATGCTTGCTATTTATATGTGCTACTTGTTTGTTGAGACTTGATGTGGCGTGAGTGTACCTTATTGAGCGTCCTCGCTGCCCCTCGGTTGGTATTCATGTCGCCTACTAAGCGGGTGGGTTTACGTCACTCCAAGGAGTGGCATGCCGTCCCCAGTTTGGACGAAGATGGGATGAAGCTTTCCCCATATCAGGCTGATCAGCATCACAGTATAGATAGCCCTGTTGTGCGCAAGCGCCCAGGGAACATATATAGATACAGTTACAGTTACAAATCTTATTACAGGTGCAGCTCCAGTTTCAGATAGCCCTGAGGAGAGTTCCGGGGAACCAGACCCTATCTGTTACTGTCTGCACAGGAGTCCTCCGAACTCAGACACGGTTATTTATATTGGAAGCTATGGCCCGAGCCAGAGACCCAAGGGGCCGGTAGAGGAGCTCCGAGTGAGCAGATGAGTGGAGCGACTTATTTTTGGCTGGTTTTGACCCGGGTAGGGGTATGTAGATTGTTTGCTTGCTTGGCGCCATCCGGATTATGGGGGATGGTATTGGATCTTGCTTGCTAAATGTATATGTATTTATGTGCTTTAGATATATACTAGTTAATAGACAGCAGGCTGCCGTGACTACAGACACGCTCCTGCCTATCGGTGTAGAAAGGTTTGATCTAGTTCCTATCAGCTCTTCAGATTCAGTTATCTTCTGCTTACAGACTTTTTAGTTATGTTATATGTATTCAGTTGTATTATTTCAGTTGCTTTGCATACTCGGTACTAGTGGTACTGACGCCCGGTGGGGCGCTGCATTACTTGTCTGCAGGTACTCATAGACGAGGAGGCGATCCCTCGTGATCCTAGCCAGCGCAGAGTCGTCAGCTCCTGTCATCCGGAGCTTGATATTTCAGAGGTTTATATCATTTCCTTTTGTTGTACAGTATGGGTAGGTTGGGGCCCTGTCCCGACCATCTATCAGTATTCCTAGAGGCTTGCAGTCTGTATATATTTCCCTGTGGTCAGTTGAGCCGGTCGTGTGAGGCCGTGCAGTTTGTTATAGCTGTTTAGCATTTCAGTTTATATTTGCCGTGTGAGACCTCAGTTGACAGTAGTGGTGACCTTGCCGGTCACGTAGTCTTATAGTAGTCTTGTGTTGAAGTTTCAGATGACTAGTCATCATGGTGGCTTTGTCGGCCCGCATAGGTCTCCCTACATAAGTATGATTCTGGTTAGCTGTCGTTATAGTATAGGTGGCTATTGGCCCAGTCGGCTGGAGGCTGTATTTACAACCGCTATATAGCCCGTTGATTTCCGAAATCTGAGCTAGAGCTAGCCAGGCACCAGATGTGCTTAGGCTCACCAGCTAGCAGCCTAGGTCCTACTAGGGCACCAGGTGCCAGTCATACCCCCCAAGACAGGGCGTGACAAACTTGGTATCAGAGCAGGTTGTGTCCCAGGGAGTCTGCAAGCCATGCTAAGTAGAGTCTTGTCTATGGATGTGTTGTGCACCACATACTATAGGCAGGAGGTTGCGAGGCATGATAAGATGGTTACTCTTCTTTCTCAGTCAGTCGTGCTATAGAGCGGTACAGTATAGGGTTGAGTCCCTAAAACTTATCGTATTCTTTGTCTATAGATAAGAATGGCAGATCAGCGACACCCTGCCACAGGCAGGAGATTAGACACAGCAGCAGGAGAAGGCACCAGCGGGATGCCTCAGTTCCATGTAGAGTCAGCCCGATCTGAGGGTGATATAGAGGCTTCATCACAGCCCTCTCAGCAGTCCCCCTCACATCAGGAGCCGTTGGGCACTGCACCGTCCCCGATAGCTCCAGTGCCTTCGCCATCAGATCAGGAGGTTCATAGCACTGTAGTTATGTTGACTCAAATGATGGCCACACAGCGCCAGTCAGTGCCACCTGTAGCAGCAGAGCCTTCAGGTGGGTCAGGTAGTTCCAGGGTCAGGGAGTTTTTGGCACTAGGTCCCCCACAGTTCACTGGGTCAGATCAGGCAGAGGACCCCCAGGATTTCCTAGATCAGATGCAGAGAATTTTCTAGGTTATACATGTGACCCCTACAGAATCAGCTGAGGTGGCAGTGTTTCGGTTGCGGGACATAGCTGTATTATGGTACGAGAGTTGGGAAAGGTCTCGAGGGAGAGATGTTGCCCCTCCGACCTGGTCCAGCTTCTCAGAGGCCTTCCTAGACCGTTATTTGCCACGGGAGATCCGGCAGGCCCGGATGGATCAGTTTTTGCATTTGGAGCAGGGGGTGAGGAGTGTACGAGAATATGCCCTACAGTTTGACTCCTTAGCCCGCTATGCTCCAGCTTTTGTGGACACTATGCCATCCAGAGTCCACCGGTTCATTATGGGTCTGAACCCGGAATATATTGAAGGTTGCATGATGGCTACGCTATGAGAAGATATGGACATTGCCCGAGTGCAGGCCTTTGCTCAGACCATTGAGGGTCTTAGACAGCGGCAACAGAGTAGTAGACAGACCAGTCAAGAACAGTGCCGTAGAGATAGATCTGACAAGATGCAAAGGGAAGTTCAGAGAGGACCCAGGCCTCGACTATCAGATAGACCCCCTAGACCCCCACCTCCACCACAGCAGCAGCAACAACAAGGTAGATATGTGCGACGAGGGAAGTCAGAGCCCAGTGGCAGTTCCAGAACAGTAGAGTCCCCGCAGCAGAGAAGGGGAGAAAAGAGAAGATTTGCACCCTCACCCTTCCCCTACTGTAATCAACCACACTCCGGAGCTTGTAAATATGGCTCCACTGGGTGTTATATTTGCAGACAGGAGGGGCATCGGATGAGAGATTGTCCGACTAGAGGTCAGGGGAGTAGAGACAGCCAGGACAGAGGATCCGCAGGGCCATGAGCCCCAGCAGCCTCAGCGGGGCGTGGGCCTTCAAGTTCAGTAGGCAGAGGCCGAGGTAGATCAGGAGCTTCTAGTTCAGGTACGGGCTCAAACCGTACTTATGCATTACCAGGGAGACAGGACTCAGAGGAGTCTCCAGATGTAGTGACAGGTATGATAACTATCTGTTCATGCCCTGCTTATGTACTGAGTGATCCAGGGTCCACTCTATCATATATTACCCTATTTGTGGCATGAAAGTTTAATATTGCACCAGAATTATTACAGTAGCCCTTTTCAGTATCCACGCCCGTCGGTGACTCTAATATAGCTAGCAGAATTTACCGAGGGTGTACAGTGGAGGTTGCTGACCGCCAGACTACAGTAGATCTGGTAGAGCTAGAAATGATATACTTCGATGCCATAATGGGTATGGATTGGCTAGTGTCGTGCTACGCCAATGTAGAATGTTGGACCAAGACGGTCCGATTCCACTTTCCAGGAGAGGCAGTGCGAGAGTGGAAAGGCAGCACAGCTACTCCAAAAGGTAGGTTTATTTCCTACCTTCAAGCGAGGAAATTGATAACTAAGGGATGTATCTACCACCTAGTTAGGGTTCAGGATATCCGAGCAGAATCTCCGACACTCCAGTCTGTTCCGGTGGTGAATGAGTTCCCTGATGTGTTTCCAGATGAGTTACCTGGTATTCCCCCAGAGAGGGAAATAGATTTCGCTATTGATTTATTACCAGGCACTCAGCCTATATCAATTCCTCCTTATCGTATGGCTCCTGCAGAACTCAGAGAGTTGAAGGAGCAGTTGAAAGATTTGCTAGATAAAGGTTTCATCAGGCCGAGTACTTCACCATGGGGTGTGCCAGTTCTATTTGTGAGGAAGAAAGATGGCTCGCTCCGTATTTGTATAGATTATCGGCAGTTGAACAAAGTTACAGTAAAGAATAAGTATCCGCTTCCCAGAATAGATGATTTGTTTGATCAGCTACAAGGGGCCAGATACTTTTCCAAGATTGACTTGCGGTCCAGATATCACCAGGTTCGAGTTCGTGAAAGAGATATTCCTAAAACGGCGTTCAGGACCCGATATGGACACTTTGAATTTCTAGTTATATCCTTTGGGTTAACAAATGCCCCAACAGTATTCATGGACCTGATGAATAGTATTTTCAGACCATACTTGGACCTGTTCGTGATAGTGTTTATTGATGATATTTTGGTGTACTCTCGCTCCGAAGCAGATCACCGAACTCATTTACGGATAGTGCTCCAGATTCTCAGGGACCGCCAGTTATATGCTAAGTTCTCCAAGTGCGAATTCTGGCTTAATTTAGTAACCTTTCTAGGGCATATTGTGTCGGATGCTGGTATACAGGTTGATACGCAGAAGATAGAAGCAGTCAAATCATGGCCTAGGCCTACCACTTCGACTGAAGTCCGTAGCTTTCTGGGATTAGCGGGATATTACAGGAGATTTGTTGAGGGATTCTCTACTATAGCGGCACCTCTGACCAAACTGACACAGAAAGCAGCAAGGTTTCAGTGGACAGAGGCATGCGAGCAGAGCTTCCAAGAGTTAAAAGACAGATTAACCTCCGCCCCAGTGTTAGCATTGTCGAAAGGTACAGAAGGTTATTCAGTGTATTGCGACGCATCAGGCGTTGGGTTGGGTTGTGTGTTGATGCAGCATGGTAAGGTGATTGCGTATGCTTCCAGACAGCTGAGGAAACACGAAAAGAATTACCCTACCCATGACCTGGAATTAGCCACAGTGATCCATGCCTTAAAGATATGGAGACATTACTTGTCTGGCGTCCATGTGGATATTTTCACAGATCATAAGAGCCTACAGTATATCTTCACTCAGACGGAGTTGAATTTGCGACAGCGTCGCTGGTTGGAGTTATTGAAAGATTATGACATGGACATTCTGTATCATCCGAGAAAAGCCAACGTAGTAGCAGATGCTCTTAGCCGTAAATCCATGGGGAGTTTGGCATATTTGCAGCTCGAGCAGCAAGATTTGGTCAGGGAGATACATCAATTAGCCAGCCTAGCCGTTCGTATAGCAGACGTAGAGGACAACAGAGCGGTAATTCAGAACATCGCTGTGTCGTCATTAGTTGTGGAGGTAAAACAACGACAATATGAAGATCCTGACCTGGTCCAACTTAAGGGTAGAATCCAGCAGGGTAAAGCGCCAGATTATCAGATAACTGAGGAAGAAGTGCTGCTATGTAAAGGCCACCTCTGTGTTCCAGATGTTTCAGGGCTCCGCCAGCAGATTATGAATGAGGTACATTACGCCCGTTATTCTCTTCACCCCGGTGCGACGAAAATGTACCATGATATCAAGGAAAACTACTGGTGGCCAGGTATGAAAAGAGAAATTGCTGAATTTGTAGCCCAGTGTCCTAACTGCCAACAGGTGAAAGCAGAATATCAGAAACCAGGCGGGTTAACTCAGGACATAGCTGTGCCTCTCTGGAAATGGGAAGCCGTGAATATGGATTTTGTAGCAGGATTACCCCGTACCAGACACAGACATGACTCTATATGGGTGATAGTTGACAGATTGACAAAATCAGCTCATTTCCTGCCAGTAAGAACTACCTTCTCGGCCGAAGATTATGCGGAGTTTTATATCTGAGAAATAGTCAGGTTGCATGGAGTACTAGTATCCATTATTTCAGACAGAGGAGCACAGTTTACAACTAGATTTTGGCAGTCGTTTCAGAGAAGTCTGGGAACGCAGATTAATTTGAGCACAGCATTCCACCCTCAGACAGATGGACAGGCTGAGCGCACTATTCAGACGCTCGAGGACATGCTACGAGCGTGTGTACTGGATTTTGGAGGTAGCTGGGACGAGCATTTGCCGTTAATTGAGTTTGCTTATAATAATAGCTATCACTCGGCTATTTGGAAGGCGCCTTCTGAGGCTTTATACGGGCGAAAATGTAGATCGTCGGTTGGCTGGTTTGAAATAGGAGAATCAGCATTGATTGGGCCAGACATCATTCAACAGTCAGAGGAGAAGGTAAAGCTTATCAGAGAACGCCTACTGACTGCACAGAGCCGCCAGAAATCATATGCTGATGTGCGGCGCAGAGACTTGGAATTTGATGTAAATGACTAGGTATTTCTGAAAGTATCTCCAATGAAAGGGGTGATGAGATTCGGCAAGAAAGGTAAGCTCAGTCCGAGGTTTGTTGGGCCTTATCAGATTCGTCGAAGGATAGGCCGAGTAGCATATGAGTTGAACTTGCCTCCAGAATTGGAATCCGTTCATCCGGTCTTTCATGTATCTATGATGAGGAAATGCATAGGAGACCCATCCAGAGCAGTCCCAGTCCAGGATATCCAGGTTACGGAGGAGCTGGCCTATGAAGAGGTTCCAGTAGCCATCTTAGACAGACAGATTCGTAGATTGAGAACTAAGGATATTGCGTCTGTCAAGGTATTGTGGCGTAACAGGAATCGAGAGGAGATGACTTGGGAGGCGGAGGAAGATATGAAAGCTAGATATCCTCACTTATTTCAGGCCTAGTCAGGCGGCAGGTATGTCCGTATTATTACTTATGCAGTACCTTATGGTTGTATATGTGTAAATGAGAAAGATTGATGTTTAGCTATCAAGTGAATTTTAAAGTATTGTGTGTAGTACCCATATTGGACTTTTTTGCGTTTTAGGTTTTTGGGATAGTCCATATTACAGGGGAAACTCTGCCGAAATTTTTCCAAAAACAAGTTGAGAAGTCCTCTAGATAAGTTTACATTCGAGGACGAATGTTCTTAAGGGGGGGAGATTGTTACACCCCGTAAGATTCCCGGAACCTAGATGGCCTATTCGCGCATTGGTTAAGCATACTTGAAGGCCATACGTGCTAGAAAAAGGCCCGGGAAAAGATCAGACGTAAAACCTGTCGAACCACCGCGGAAGGCGTCGGGGTAGAGCCCCTCCGCGATGGCAGCGTGTCACGGAGGCGGGGCCACCGCGTTGGCTCCGTGACACGTTGGGCCTGTCCAGGCCCAAGTATATAAAGCCCCCACTTCGGTTTGTGATGTTATAACCTTTATTTTATTTCCAGAAAAACGTAGAAAATAGAGAGAGACGAAGAGGGTTAATATATTATCATCCTATTACGCTGCCAAACGTAGTCCAAACTTAAATTAACTCCAGATACCGAAGTATTTAGAAGCAGGGAGCATTCCTACGGATTTTGTTTCGCGAAATACGGCCGACGAATCATCGAGCTACCGGACTAAGGTAAGTGGAATTGCTCCAAACTAGTGTCTATGTGCTCCTAGCTGTGAAGTGAATACTTCTCCCTTCTGGACTTCTGAAAAATAGCAAGTTTTCGATCATCTTTCGATAAGCCCAAGTTCAGGCTATATTTATATCGAAAGTGATGTCGTCCTTTAGAATAAAGTTGTATTTAGAACTAATTAACGTGTATATGAATGCAGTTGGGAGAAATAGCTGGAGTACTGGCCGAGCTTCGTCCGACAATCAAATAACTCGAGGTTAAGGTACGTGAAGTTGTTCTTCGGCAAGTTAGTAAGTCTTAGCTTGGTAAATCATAGTAAACTCTGTATTTGAAACTCTCGGAGTTTAATGTTGAGAATTAGGTAAGTCTAATAGATTTTGAGTTGTGTTGTCGTACTGTATATAGTCCGAAAGTTAGTAAAGCATGCGCCAAAGGGCGAGTTAGCATTCCAGATTCAGTATAGCTTATTGTATGTTTAGAATAAAAAGAGATAGATTTTCAAAATAAAGCTAATAAAGTAAAATCAGATAGACAGACAGTTTTATGGCTATAGACTGGCCATGCAGACAAATAGAATATTGGCTACAGATTAGCCAACAGTTAAAGAAAATTTCAGAATCAGTATAATCAGTAAAGAATCAGATCATTATAGAAACAGATCAGAATAAAAAGTTAGATTTCAGATAGTCTTTTCAGTTATACATGCTTGCTATTTATATGTGCTACTTGTTTGTTGAGACTTGATGTGGAGTGAGGGCACCTTATTGAGCGTCTTCGCCGCCCCTGGGTTGGCAATCGTGTCGCCCACTAAGCGGGTGGGTTTACGTCACTCCAAGGAGTGGCATGCCGTCCCCAGTTTGGATGAAGATGGGATGAAGCTTTCCCCATATCAGGCTGATCAGCATCACAGTACAGATAGCCCTGTTGTGCGCAAGCGCCCAGGGAACAGATACAGATACAGTTACAATTACAGATCTTATTACAGGTGCAGCTCCGGTTTCAGATAGCCCTGAGGAGAGTTCCGGGGAACCAGACCCTATCTGTTACTGTCTGCACAGGAGTCCTCCGGACTCAGACACGGTTATTTATATCGGAGGCTATGGCCCGAGCAGGAGACCCAGGGGGCCGGTAGAGGAGCTCCGAGTGAGCAGATAAGTGGAGTGGCTTATTTTTGGCTGGTTTTGACCCGGGTAGGGGTATATAAATTGTTTGCTTGCTTGGCGCCATCTGGCTTATGGGGGTTGGTATTGGCTCTTGCTTGATAAATGTATATGTATTTATGTGCTTTATATATATACTAGTTAATAGACAGCAGGCTGCCGTGACTACAGACACGCTCCTGCCTATCAGTGCAGAAAGGTTTGATCTAGTTCCTATCAGCTCTTCAGATTCAGTTATCTTCTGCTTACAGACTTGTTAGTTATGTTATCTGTATTCAGTTGTATTATTTCAGTTGCTTTACATACTCGGTACCAGTGGTACTGACGCCCGGTGGAGCGTCGCATTACTTGCCTGCAGGTACTCATAAACGAGGAGGTGATCCCTCGTGATCCTAGCCAGCGCAGAGTCGTCAGCTCCTGTCATCCGGAGCTTGATATTTCAGAGGTTTATATCATTTCCTTTTGTTGTACAGTATGGGTAGGTCGGGGCCCTGTCCCGACCATCTTATCAGTATTCCTAGAGGCTTGCAGTCTGTATATATTTCCCTGTGGTCGGTTGAGCCGGTCGTGTGAGGCCGTGCAGTTTGTTATAACTGTTTAGCATTTCAGTTTATGTTGGCCGTGTGAGGCCTTAGTTGATAGTAGTGGTGACCTTGTCGGTCACGTAGTCTTACAGTAGTCTTGTGTTGAAGTTTCAGATGACTAGTCAGCATGGTGGCCTTGTCGGCCCGCATAGGTCTCCCTACATAAGTATGATTCTGGTTAGCTGTCGTTATAGTACAGGTGGCTATAGGCCTAGTCAGTCGGAGGCTGTATTTACAACATCTATATAGCCCATTAATTCCAGAAATCTGAGCTAGAGCTAGCCAGGCACCAGATGTGCTTAGGCTCACCAGCTAGCAGCCTAAGTCCTACTAGGGCACCAGGTGCCAGTCATACCCCCCAAGGCGGGGCGTGACATATTTAGCCCCAGTATCTTTAGTGATGAGTGTGCCATCCCGACCTAGACATGACCAGAGGGGAAAAGCATCAGGCTCTAGGGGTCAGAGCAGCAGGCTCACAGATTCCAGTATTCCAGTTTGCGATTGGTGTGGTAGAAGGCACACAAGTCATTGTTTGATGGGTAAAGGTGTTTGCTTCAGGTGCGAGAAACCTGGACATATGCCTAGAGATTGCCCAACAGCTACACAGGGCCATGATAGGGGCTAAGGCCCAGCTTCCAGTTCAGCAGCTCAACCAGCTCAGCAATCTCCGCAGGGCGCATCTACTTGCACAAGTGGCGGTCAGTGCCAAAAAAAAATTCTATTCCTTAGTATCCCGCCAGGAGCAGGAGGTATTCCCAGATGTAGTCACTAGTATGTTATGAGTTTTCCACCTTGATTATATTCTTTGTTAGATCCAGGGGCTACCTTGTCTTTTGTGATGCCCTATGTGGCTAGTAGTTTCATAGTCAGTCCCGAAATCTTGTCAGAACCCTTCTAAGTCTCTACTCTAGTAGGTGATTCAGTTGTAGCTTGATAGGTGTATAGAAGTTGCCCGGTCACAGTCCTTCAGAAAGTCACCTCAGCGGATTAGTAGAGTTATCCATGACCCATTTTGATGTTATTCTCATCATGGATTGGTTGTTTGCATGTTATGCCTCAGTTAATTGTAGAACCAGGGCAGTAGAGTTTAGATTTCAGGGTGAGTCAGCCATAGAATGGAAGGGTAGCTCAGTTGTGCCTGTAGGTCATTTCATTTCCTATTTTAATGCCAGAAAGATGATATCCAATGGTTGCATGTACCATTTAGTTAGGGTTAAGGATGCCAAGTCCGAGACCCTTACTATCCAGTCCGTCCCAATAGTATGTGAGTATCCAGAAGTCTTCTAAGATGATCTACCAGGAATCCCTCCCAAACGGGAAATTGATTTTGGTATTGGCCTTCTTCCCGATACACAACCTATATCTATTCCTCCTTATAGAATGGCTCCAGCTGAGCTAAAGGAGTTGAAGGAGCAATTTAAGGACCTTTTATATAAGGGGTTCATCAGACCGAGTAAATCCCCATGGGTTGCACCAGTTCTTTTTGTCCAAAAGAAGGATGGTTCTCTTCGTATGTGTATTGGTTATCGAAAATTGAACAAGGTCACCATCAAGAAAAAGTATCCTCTTCCTAGGATTGATGATTTGTTTGACCAGCTTCAGGGTGCCAAGTACTTTTCGAAGATATATCTTAGGTTCGGATACCATCAACTCAAGGTTAGGAGGGTGATATCCCGAAGATAGCCTTTAGGACGCAGTATGGTCATTATGAGTATGTAGTTATGTCTTTTGGACTAACGAATACTCTTGCAGCTTTTATGGACTTGATGAACAGGGTGATGAAGCCATATTTGGATATGTTCGTGATTATGTTCATGGATGACATCTTGATATACTCTCAGAGCAAGGAGGAGCATGCCGCTCATTTGAGAATGGTGCTATAGACTCTGAAGGATTTTCAAGTATATGCGAAATTCAGCAAGTGCGAGTTTTGGTTAAACTCCATAGCATTTTTGGGACATGTGGTATCAAGTGATGGCATAAAGGTGGACTTTGAAAAAATAGAAGCGGTGAAGAATTGGCCTAGACCAGTGAATCCTTCAGATATTCAAAGATTTTTGGGTTTGGCTGGCTACAATCAGAGATTTGTTGAAGGTTTCTCATCTATTGAATCACCCTTGACCAAATTGACCCAAAAGAAGGTGAAATTCCAATGGTCAGAGGCTCGTGAGAGGAGATTTTAGGAGTTAAAGACTTGACTTACATCAGCACCAGTGTTAACCCTACCGGAGGGTACTGATGGGTTTGTGGTGTATTCTGATGCTTCAAGGATAGGACTTGGGTGTATATTGATGCATCCTAGAAAATTTATAGAATATGCCTCCAGATAGCTAAAGTTCATTAGAAGAATTACCCGACCCATGATCTTGAATTGGCCGCAGTGGTATTTTCCTTGAAGATATGGCGACACTATTTGTATGGGGTCCACATGGATGTTTTTATGGACCATAAGAGTTTACAATATGCGTTTATATAGAAGGATCTCAATCTTTGGCAAAGGAGGTGGTTGGAGCTACTCAAGGACTATGATATGAGTGTCCTTTACCATCCGAGTAAGGTCAATATAGTAGAGGACGCACCTAGTAGACTCTCTATGGAGAGTGTGGCCCATGTGGATGAGGGGAAGAAAGAGCTGGTGAGGGATGTGTATCAACTTACAAGGTTGGAAGTTCGATTAGTTGACTCGACTGATGGCGGTGTTATTATTCGGAACGACTCCGAATCATTTTTGGTGACTGATGTAAAATCCAGACAAGACGAAGACCCCATTTTGGTAAAGTTAAAGGAATCTATTCAAAATTAGAAGGTAGAGGTCTTCTCCTAAGGGGGAGATGGTGTGCTTCGGTACCAGGGTCGCGTATGTGTTTCGAATGTTGATGATTTGGGGAGTCGGATGTTGCACGAGGTGCATGGATCTAGGTATTCTATCCATCTAGGTTCCACCAAAATGTATCGTGAATTACGGGAAGTCTATTGGTGGAATGGCATGAGAAACGATATCACAGAATTTGTGGCTAAGTGTCCAAACTGTTAGCAAGTAAAGGTTGAGCATTAGAGGCTGAGAGGTGTGCTTCAGGATATTAGTATTCCTACTTGGAAGTGGGAAGAAATCGATATGGACTTCATAACAGGGTTTCCTCGCACTCTCTGACAATATGACTCCATTTGGGTTGTGGTACACAGGCTGACTAAAGCCGCTCACTTTCTACCGGTCAAAACCACGGATTTGGCGGAGGATTACGCCAAACTATATATCTGAGAGCTAGTTCGATTGCATGGAGTGCCCTTGTCCATCAGTTCAGATAGAGGTATCCAATTTACCTCTCACTTTTGGAGGTCGTTTCAAAAGGAACTTGGTAGCACAACATTTCACTCGCAAACGGATGGTCAAACAGAGCGGACAATTCAGACTCTCGAGGAAATATTGAGAGCACGTGTGATTGACTTCAAACGTAGTTGGGATAATCATTTGCCTCTCATCGAGTTCAATTACAATAACAGCTAGCATTCAAGTATTCAGATGGCTCCGTTTGAAGCTTTCTATGGGCGGGATGTAGATCGCCTATTTGGTTGGTTCGAAGTGGGTGAAGCTACGATGATGGGGCCAGATTTAGTCCATGAGTCTATGGAGAAGGTATAGCTCATATGGGACAGGTTGAAAACAAATCAAAGTCGCCAAAAGTCCTATGCTGATGTGAGGAGGTGATAACTCGAATTCGAAGTGGATGATTGGGTGTTTTTGAAGGTGACTCCCATGAAGGGAGTGATATAGTTTGGAAAGAAAGGAAAACTTAGCCCTCATTATGTTGGTCCCTGCCGGATTGTGAAAAATGTTGGCAAGATGGTATATGAATTGGAGTTACCCTCAGAATTAGCTTTCTTGTATCCTGTTTTCCATGTATCGCTCTTAAAGAAGTGTTTGGGGTGATCCAGCTCTAGTTGTCCCGGTGGACAGCGTCAGTGTGAAAGACAGCTTAGTTATGAGGAGGTTCTAGTGGAAATACTGGATCGTCAGGTTCGAAGACTAAGAAACAAGGAAGTTTCTCCAGTCAAAGTTTTATGGAGGAATCAACATGTGGAAGGAGTTACGTGGGAAGCCGAAGAAGATATGATGGCTAGATACCCACATGATGGCGGAGATGTAGATCGCCTATTGGTTGGTTCGAAGGGCCAGATTTAGTCCATGAGTCTATGGAGAAGGTATAGCTCATACGGGATAGGTTGAAAACAAATCAAAGTCGCCAAAAGTCCTATGCTGATGTGAGGAGAGAACTCGAATTCGAAGTGGATGATTGGGTTTTTTTGAAGGTGAATCCCATGAAGGGAGTGATATAGTTTGGAAAGAAAGGAAAACTTAGCCCTCGTTATGTTGGTCCCTGCCGGATTGTGAAACGTGTTGGCAAGGTGGCATATGAATTGGAGTTACCCTCAGAATTAGCTTTATTGTATCATGTTTTCCATGTATCGCTCTTAAAGAAGTGTTTGGGGTGATCCAGCTCCACTTGTCCCGGTGGACAGCGTCAGTGTGAAAGACATCTTAGTTATGAGGAGGTTCTAGTGGAAATACTGGATCGTTAGGTTCGAAGACTAAGAAACAAGGAAGTAGCTCCAGTCAAAGTTTTATGGAGGAATCAACATGTGGAAGGAGTTACGTGGGAAGCCGAAGCAAATATGATGGCTAGATACCCACATTTATTCTCTACCGGCTCAGTTTCAGCTTGAGGTATCAATTTTGCCCTAAAAACTCTATTTAGATTTTAAGTTCAGTTCATGTGCCCAAGTTTCATTAATGTATATGGATGTATGTATGATTCGTGAATTCAGTTCAGCTATGTAGTTTGAATTGGAGATAGTCATTCTGTCAGTTTTCAGCTTAAATGATCAGTATTTGGATATGATGATTGCATTTCTCTGCTTTTTTGTATGTTTTCCAATATTTGAGGACGAATGTTCCCAAGTGGGAGATATTGTAATATCCCAGAAGCCCAAAGATCAGACCTGGGAGTTGAAACGGAGAAAATTGGAAAATTGGCATCAGGTTATAGAACGAGTCATGATGTGACCCGTGGGGATAGACCACGAGTCGTGATGTGACTCATGGTGAAGATCAGGATATGAGTTGGACCATGGGATTCCAGGTCCCCACGGACGTGACCATGCGTCGTGGTCAGACCCCATGACTCGTTGAGTCAGTCGTGGGCAAGGATGATGGGGAAGGAGAAGAAAATTGTAGTGTACCCTATGGAAGGACCCCCACAAGTCATGGTCAGTCACCATGATTTGAGGGATGGGTCGTGGTCAGCAAGATGAAAATTATTTGGAATTTAGGTAGCGTAAGTGACGAGTGATGACCACGAGTCGTGGCCACCTGTAATGATTCGTGATGTGCCTCGTGATGAGCCCCAGATGACTGTTAGGAAGTGTACAGCTGGGATGATGCCACGAGTCATGGCCTGAAATGACAAGTCGTCTAGTCCCTCATGGGGAGTGGAAGTCTGTTATTTCCTGCAAATTTAGTAAGTGCTTTTCTATAATTCCAATGATCCTAAGGCCTAAACTATGTCGTTTTAAGCTATTTTCAGGGTGTATTAAGATAGGTTAAGTCATTCTAGCCTATTCTAAACCCATGCATGTAAGTTAGAGAGTAAACAAGGTGATCAAGCTTGTTCTTCTTCAAGTTTTCTTCAATTCCTATTGAGTTATCAAAGAAGTGCAAGAATCAGCTATAATCTGGTATGTAGGTCTATGAATGGGGGAATCCGTTCACACCCATGCCCAATCCCTCTCTAATTCATGAAAATCTATGAGTGGATTCTATGGGATTTTAACTCGATGCATGAAATTCCTAAATCCATGTCATGGGTATGATCTAAATGTGTTTTAATTGATAAAGTACGATTCATGGGCAAGTTTTATCATGTTTTCAATTATTAATCATGTTTACTAGTTTTCCAAATTATGGTGCCCATTCATGAAGGATTTATGAGAAGATGAGATTTATGATGTATGATCAATTATGATTAATTATAGATGAGAAAAGCATGTTTTCAAGTTACCCATGTTTAAGATCAAGTTTCCAAGTGAATTATGTATTTTCAAGTATGTTAAAGTATCGGGAAATGTCCATATGTTCAAGTATGATTATGACTTTATGAATTTAGCTTACCACATGGTTTTTGGAGCGAAGACTCCCATTTTTGTTCAGCTTATGGTATGATTTGAGCCAAAGCTCCTTATGTATAATTCAGATTTATGTATTTATGATTAATCAGCTTCGTTAATTAATGATGGTCAGCTTCATTGAAAAACGATGGAGAGCATATGCATGTTTTGGGAGTAGTGTCTAGCATCGAGTAGGCTACGGGTCAGTCAACCTTGTGCCTCAGAAATACGCGCCAACGTAGGTTTGATTAGATTATATTGAGACCTCCTATGTGAGCTATCCCCTTCCCCAATTGGGCCACAAGCTTAATATCGATATCATGGTATCGTCCTTAGCCCTGACAAGGCTTTTGACGGCTCTACCCACTTGAGTGTAATAGTTGGGACCACGAAAACTATATCCGGGTATGTCGGTTAAAAGACGAGTCTCCCATTGTTCCTCATGATTTCAAGTATGCATGTTTATCACCCATGTAGTGTATATATATCTATATATGTTCTAAAGCATGTTTGATCCAATGTTCAGCTTTATTTATGACTATTAGATTTCAGCTTTAGGGAAATCAATTCAATTATGATGTTATGTTATGTGGAGATCATGTTTTCAAAAAGATAGCATGCAAGCCCTACTCTCAGATCCTTATTTTGTTTATGTTTTACATTATGCATGTTTTAAATGATTTTACTCATTTAAGTGGTTTTACTTACCTTGCATATTTGGTACATTCCACGTACTGACCGTATACTCTATGTTTTATCGTTTCATGATACAGGCCCCAACACTCAGTCTCAGCCCCGTCAGTAGCCAGTTCCAGAGTTAGCATATTACGCTCATTGGTGAGTCCTCATCTCCCGAGGACCATGCTTTTATCATATTTCTCTATGGATTTTCAGTTTTCAGCTTGGCGAGTTAGTTGCGGTTTTGTCCCATCAACTCATCAGACATAGAGGCTTTTCAGACAATAGAATGTATTTAGCTTCAGATTAGTGTACTTCTGATGTTATAATTATTTCATACTTCCGCTAAGATTATTATGTCAATCCTTTTGTTTAATTGATTGAGTTAGATGAATGTTCATGCCATGGGTGGCTTGGAGTCTCTCGGGGCTTCTTGTCCCTTGTCGTGATTCGGACCTCTGTTCAGGTTGTGACATGTGTACAAAGCTATCTCCACACCTTCACACTACAAATACTTATGGATGCTCCAAGAGGTGGTCCATGATATGTGTTGGGCGGTGAAAGAAGAAGCTGAGAAATCCTGATACGATAGCAGAAACAAGGTCAAGATGCTCCCAGGAGGTACAAGAGTAGAGTATAAGCTGAATGGTAGTGAGGTTGAGCAAAAGTGTAGAAGAAAGGAATTTGAGAAACCTCTGAAAAGGAGGAGGAAATGCTTGAGGGTGTCTTGAGCTGAGACTTGCGTCGTGTCGCAGCGTTAAATCAGGCACTAGTTGGGAGGCAACCCAATTTGTAATAGTATAGTTTTTTTTATTTCTTTTCATACAGTGTCATTTTTTTTGGTTTTAGTGTGAAGGGAAGGGAACATCTGAGTGCCTAAAGTTAAAGCTAAGAAGCATGTGTTGAGCTTAAGTATAGGGTTGTGTGACCCATGAATCAAAGAGACATGCTGCTAGCTAGGTCCTAGAGGGTCTCAGGAAGTATTTCTCACCTATGTCTTATTTTATTTTATAGATGCTCTGAGGACAGAGCATGACATTATGTGAGAGGTGAGGGGATATCTTCAGAAATTTTGAGGTTAAGGGTGAGTATGCCATCAAGTTTTTATTAGAAAATTTTTCAAAAAAAAAATGGCATGTCTCATCGACCCTTCAATATTTCTTATGACTTCGGTTATTTTATGAAGGGAAGACCTTTGAACTGGGTAAATTTTTTATTTTTAGGAGTAGTTATAATTATTTTTGGGAAAGGAACAGGCTTTTTGATGTGCCGTGATTTTACAACACTTTCAACACTTAAAACATAGGAAAAATTCTAGGACTTAGGTGTGTTTATATGGATATGAAGTTATTCTAACTTGTTTTCAGGGAAATTAATTTGAAAAGTTGGAATTTGGATAAGAAGTGCAAAAGTGCAGAAAATAGCTTGCTACAGGTCACAATATGAGCCATACCATGTTGATACTAGCCATAGCTAGTGCCCCTAGCAGAGATTCAGAAATTGGCCAAGTGCATAGCTATAGTACGAGTAGAGGCCATGAGTCGTGACACCATTGTACATGTCATGCTATTGAATCGTGGTGAGATTCAGAGAAACTGGCAACATGAAATCCTCTAGTTACGAATGGATTGCACAAGTCGTATCAGTCTTGTATGAACCGTAAGACATACCCGTAGGATAAACATTAGAAAGGTTGAAATTCAGAAGTCTAGACCATGACTGCCACCTATGACTCATAGGGAGACATCACAAGTCGTACCATCCATCAATACCTGAGAGATCCAGATGATGCATTCCATACTACGATTAGCAGCTGATCTTGGGCAGATTTATATGCCCAAGTGATACTCAAACGTACCATTTTACCTTGTTTGTTGTGCAATGTGTATATAATATCATGTATTTGGCAATAAAATGCGAATTTATACTAACCAACATGATTAGCATTTGTTTTGCAGGATAATGTGATTTTTAGGAGCAAAAATGCGTATTGGACTTATGTCGGAGTTGGACTTGGATGCGAGCGTGGAAAAGACCTCGGATCGCACATTTTACACTGGCTCCGCGATGGCGCCGTGCCACGCTGCCATCGCGGTAGCACACTGCCTGGAGAGGAAATTAATTGGCAGATTCCAGTGAGGCATCGCGACAGCTCCGTGGCACGGAGACAGGGCTCCGCGATGGCCTCCGTGCCACGTTGAAGCCAATTATCTGGACCCTGAAATTTCCAGAGAGGGTCCGCGTCCACGCCGTGTCACGGAGGCAGTGCTCTGCGTTGGCCTCCGTGACACGTTGCTTGTTATTCCGAGAAAAATTTCCCACTAGTATAAATAGCACACTTAGGTTATTTTTAAAGGAGTCTTCTTTTAGTTTTAGTTTTTTTTAGTGGAGTTCAGAAGTGGAGAGAGGAACGTGGTTTTGTGGCAGTTGAAGAATAGAAAAGATAAGAGTTTTCTTCTCTTCCCTTCTTCTTTTCCTTCAATTGTATGCATGATTTACACTCATTCTAGGATGATTAATCCAAGAATGAGTGGCTAATTCCTTTCTTGCTGAGGTTTTGAACTTGTGTAATGATTCTTGGTAATAATTGATATGGTTTCTTCTTCTTCTTGCATGTTGTTCTATTAATTCTTGTGCTTATTACATTCTTGATTGGCCACCATTAATGTATATCTAAAAAGTCCAATTTCACTCGAGAGAGCATGAAATTGGAAAGTTGTGAATTAATAGGGTATTGTTCTTAACTTGATTTGGGAAAATTGGGTTTTGATGTGCTTTCTTGATAGAAATATACTTGAAAGCCGTATTAGTCAATTTAGGAACCGGAATTGTAGTGTTAGGTCATAAATTGCATTTGATCACAGAAATGTAGACGAATGGTTTATGAAGCTAAAGTGAAATTAAATACGGAAGCTTTAATTTCTAGGCAAACGTTCTTGGCTAGCAATATAAAGAAGAAGATGACCAAATTATCATGATTATCAAGTTCATTACTCGTTCTTAACCTTGGCATGTGCATATCCATTGTCTAAACTCAACGTAAATAGTAGTTATTAATTTTAGTAGATAATTAGTTTAGAAACAAAACTTACTCAAATCTTGATTGGATTGTTGTTAACATAGTTAGAAATAGAATAGAGATATAGTAAACTAGGCAGTTTTGCATATCTAGAGCAGCCTCCTTGGATCGATACTTGGCTACTTAGCCACTTTATTACTTGTTTGACCACGTACACTTGCGTGTCGGTGTATAATATATACCGAGCAGCAGAGCGCGAACAAGTTTTTGGCGCCGTTGCCGGGGAGGCTAGGCGATTTGTAAAATTTTGTTTAGTGTAAATTTACTGTATTTGTATTTTTATCTTCTTAAGTGTTAACAACTTGGTCTTAGCCTGTATTTTGCAGATTTTTATTTCTGTGAACACTGGCAAGGGACAAGGAGCTGGTGGAATCTTACTTAGAGCCAGAACGTGAATTGCATAGTCAACGTAGAGAAGCTCTTCGGAAGAAGCTGCAGTTGCTCAAACAGTCTATGATGGAGCAACCCAATCCACCAGTTGTGCGGGCAGTGTTAGTGCCCGAGGAAGTAGCAGCCAGGCCGGTTCGCGAGGTGGCAATCCCACACGCTAATAATGTACATTCCAGCATCCGCAAACCAGAGCCTGGGGGGAGATTTGAGTTAAAGCAAAATATGGTGCAACTTTTGCACACGAGCGGGCAGTTTACCGGTCTCCCTCACGAAGATCCGCAACAACATCTCCAGAACTTTTTGGAGATAAGTGACACGTACATACCCGCTGGAGTGTCACCTGATTATGTTCGGCTCACCTTATTTCCATTTTCCTTACTTGGTGAAGCCAAGAGGTGGTTAAAAGCTGAACCACCCAACTCTATATCAACGTGGGATGATCTTGCAAGGAAGTTTTTGATCAGATTTTTCCCTTCAGGTAAAACTGCTAAACTTAGAAGTCAGATTCTAAGTTTTAAACAGAGGGAAGGAGAAAATCTTTATCAAGCCTGGGAAAGATTCAAGTCCATGTTGCGGGACTGTCCCCATCATCATCAGTCAAACGAGGTGTTGGTCCAAACTTTTATTGAGGGTTTGGAACCCCACACTAAAATTTTGTTAGACTCAGCAGCTGGAGGGCAAGCGCTGGAGAAGACTTATGAGGAGCTGTACACTTTGCTCAACCGAATCTCACAAGGCAATCCGGAATGGAATGCAGATTCTTCAAGGGGTGGAGCAAGGAAAGCAGCGGGAGTGTTCGAAGTGGATGGATTTACAGCTATCGCTGCACAGATAGCTGCTTTGCAAAATCAGTTAAACACTCACTTCAGCACTATGAATTTGAACCAGCCTTCAGCCTCAGTTAATGCAGTCCAACAGATGTGGTGTGAAGTGTGTGGTAGTAGTGAGCATTCAGCTGAATGCTGTGGTGCAAATCCTGATTCTGTCAACTTTGTGGGCAATGCACAGAGGAATCAACAGCAGTTTGGTGGTGGCTGCAACTCGAATTGGAGGAATCATCCGAATTTTTCATGGGGTAGCAACAATCAACAAGGCCAAGGTTTAGGGCAGGGTATGCACAGAAACCAAGGAGGGCAACAAGGCTATCAGAATCAGTTCAGAAATCACAATGCCCCTCCTCCACCACCATCACCGACTATTGAGGAAATGTTCAAGACCATGATTGCCAACCAGGCACAATTGCAGGCTGACTATGTCAAATTGGCAGCTGAAGTAAAGAACAATCAATTGGCAACCAAGGCTCTTGAATATCAGTTTGGGCAATTTGCTAGTGCCCAAAATACTAGACCAAGGGGAGGACTACCTAGCGACACGGATCCCAATCCTAAGCAGGTAAATGCAGTGACCACGAGGAGTGGTTTACAATTAAAGGAGGTGGAACCGGAAAGACCGCCTCAGAAGTCAGGAGCAGCAGATGTTGAGGGAGAACAAACCTCAGATACGGGGAAGACCAAAGAAGCTGAACCAACAAGGCCTCCACCCCCGTTCCCTCAACGACTTAAGAAACACAAGGAGGAGGCGTGTTTCCAGAAATTCATGGAGGTACTTAAACAGGTACATGTTAACTTACCTCTTGTTGATGTCTTGCAGGGTGTGCCAAAATATGCAAAGTATATCAAAGACATCGTGGCCAACAAAAGTCGCTTGACCGAGTATGCCACGGTGGCTTTAACGGAGGAATGCACATCCCGTATTCAGAACAGGTTGCCCACTAAACTGAAGGATCCTGGAAGTTTTACTATCCAGCTGACGATTGGGCAAAGTATCCGAGCTCGTGGGTTATGCGACTTGGGGGCAAGTATAAATCTGATGCCATCTTCGGTATTTAGAAAGTTAGGGCTAGGGAGTCCTAGACCTACAATAGTGATCTTGCAGCTAGCAGACAGGTCTTTAGCTAAGCCGGATGGCATTGTGGAGGATGTGCTAGTGCAGGTAGGTTCCCTCATTTTTCCGGTAGATTTCATTGTTCTGGATTTTGAGCCAGATGCAGAAGTCCCATTTATTTTGGGATGACCATTTTTGGCAACCGGAAAGGCATTGATCGATGTAGCTGCGGGTCAACTCACGATGCGAGCACACGACAAGGTTGAGGTGTTCGACGTGTACAACGCACCTAAGCTTCCGACTGTCTATAAGGAACTCTCGGTGATCAACGTGATTGATCATGGGAATGCAAATGGATTGAGTGATTCCCGAGAGTTACTAGGTAGGCCACCAGACAAGGTTGAGAACTACTGGGGAGATGACCATGATCGGGTCAAATCGTCCATCTCCCTAGTAGAAAATTGAGCGTAAAGGCTGTCGAGCCGCGACGTTAAACCAGGCACTGCACGGGAGGCAACCCGTGAAAAATATTTTTTTTCTCTCTTTTTTTTCTTTTTTTTTTCTTAGTGTAAAGTTTTTCTTCTATTTTATTATCTTTTCTTTTTTCTTGACTAGGTTTAGATTTGCATTTTAATTAGTAATTTTTAATTTTTAGTAGGGAAATCTATGAATTTAACCAATTTTTGTTTAGTGAGGTGATTTTCAGGTATACCGGAGGAAAAATACGTGGAATCGAGAAAACGAGGCGAGGTATGAAAAATAAAATTTGATAGTGAAATAGAGCACTGGCGCGTTGGCGCCGTGTCACGGAGGCAATGCTCCGCGTTGGCCTCCGTGACACGTTGAAGGCAAATCTGAAATTTTTTAAAATTCCAGTAAGCCAACGCGTTGGCTCCGTGTCACGGAGGAGGGCCTCCGCGTTAACCTCCGTGACACGTTGCCCTTATCCCAGTGCCGGGTCACACCGGGTTTCCGGGTGACCCGCGTGTTTTCTTAATAAAAACCCCGATTTTGCCCCTATTTTCCCCATTCCCTCTTCCCTCCGCGACCAAACACCCATTCCCCTACCCCCAAGCTCCGTGCCACGTTAAGAGGCAAGGAAAACGTCAAGTCTTTATCGATTCTTCAATTCCAAGGTATGTTTTCATCGTCTATCTCAAATTTTTGGCGATTTTTGTCGATTTTGAGCATGTGAGGTGAATCACCCTAGGTAGAAATTAAACATGACGTGAATTATTTTGCGATTGATTGTGTTCAGATTGTTGTAGTTGACGGGTGAACTTATCGATTGATTGAATAATTCATTGTTGATTGTCGAATTGAGTTCTAGGGCTTGGGGTTGTCGAATTCTAACTTGGGTAACTTGATAGTTTGACGAAATTGATGCCGGGGTGTGTTTATTAGTTGAGATAAGTCGTGGTAAATATTGTATAATTGGTGAAAGACGACTAATTCTCGTTTTTTAGTGGGACATTGCGTAATATGTGAATTGGTTGAATTGATTAGATTAGTGTATATAAAATGTTTGTATTGTTGTTTCTATTTGGTTGTTGTTATTGTTGCTAAGTGCCATGGGTGAATAGCTGTCGATGGTAGGATTGGGTTAGCCGTATGAAGTCTGAGTAGTTCGCTAGCCGGTATGCTGTCGAATTTTTGTGAACGCACTAAGCAATATGTTTATAGTGATTGTGTTTGGGGTGTAAATAGATCTATCCTTGCTAACATGTTGTAAATATTGTTAAAGACTAAGTGTGGGGTAAATTTTGTTTAACCCGACCTTAGCCAAAACTAACAAGTTTTTAGCTTAACGTTGTGCTTGTCTGTGTAAATTGACAGGTACAATGTCTAGCCGACAAGATAAAGGCAAGGGTGCTTCAACCTCAGGCACCGGCAGAAAGAGAATGAGACTGGGCACTGCTATCCCAGCTGCACCTGCTGTTCCACGCGGTCAACACCGCCGATACGGAACACGATGGGTGACCGATGAAGGGAAGAACTGGTACGCAAAGCATAAGGAGAACAAGTACTTCCCGGAGGAACATATTGCAAGGGAACCACTTGCACAGGAGTTCCCTCGCATCGTACAGAGAATTGAAGCAGCTGGGCTCAGCTTTATTTTTCAGGAGCCCACGGAGTGCAACCTTCACTTGGTCCGGGAATTTTATGCCAACTGGAACCCGGCCATCAGAAGCCACACTATTAAAATCAGAGGGCAGATTGTCACTCTGGAACCCCAGCAGCTGAATGCCATCGTTGGAGCGCAGGACACAGACGCCCACGTTCTCCGCCAGCTCAACATCACCCCACCGTACGCCGACATCAGACGTACGTTGTGCGGGGCTCGATCCACAGCCCGATGGAGTAGACACAAAGAGAGGGGTTACCACCAGACTCTGCCTTATTCGCAGATGAACAGGGAGGCCAGAATCTGGCTAAAAATTGTATGTTCGTGTTTGATCCCGGGAGTACATATGACAGACGTGACCCGGGACCGTATCTGCCTGGTGTATGCCCTTATGAAAGGGCTTGAGATTAATGTGGGGGCGGTTATAATATCCGCCATGAAGAGAGCCAGACTACACCAGGGCCACAGATATGGGTTTGGCGGACTCATCACCACCTTCCTCCGAGGCCTCGACGTTGAGGAAGAAGCCTTGGATTACATTTCGTAGTTGGAGCGGCGGGCCCTTGATGTGACAAAGACCAAGGCCCCCGACACTACACACGGACCTGTGCTGACTCTGGGCGAGCGACATGCTCGTGACAACCAGTATATGGCCCGTATGTTCGGTATGCAGATGCTGCAGCTACGGATAGGTGGGAGACCAGCCACCGAGGATGAATTATGGCAGCTGGAGCTGGACTACCCTTTTGGCGAGAACGCCAGAGCTTTATGCAAGGTGGGGCCAGCCTTTGTGGAGCCGACTGATGACGATGTCCCTACTGATGAAGAGACACGTCGTGAGGACTCTGATGTGGAGTCCGATGACGGCGAGGGAGCTGATTCAGATATGGGCGATGAGGCCGCAGCACCGGATGAGGAAGTCGAATATTTCGACTGAGCAGGGAGTTTCACCACCCAAAATTTTGTGCTTTGTATTTTTGTGAACACTGAGGACAGTGTTCGATTTAAGTGTGGGGTGGGGAGTAGTTAGGTGCTGGGTCATAGGCTCTAAATCTGCTGTATATTCTTCCTTGACGTTTGTGTATGTCTGTGCTTTCCCTGTTGTTGTGAACTGATTTGTGAATGATGTGTATATATTTGTTTGTGGCTAATGATGTGTGTCTTTAAAAAGTTATGGTTGCCGTTGTAAATATTTTGTAAATTTTGTAAATATTTTTTTTCTCTATCGATATGATCGATATTTTTCAAAATTTTTGCGAAAGGATGTTGCACTTATCAACATATTTTGTAAATATTTTTTTCATCGAAAGGATCGATGTGTTGCAAAAATTTTGAAGTTTTATTTTTGGTATTCTCGGAGTTTGTTTTCGGTTCATTTACCGAGAATAGTCCAATTGAACCGATGTCATAGTTAGTGAACATTCCCTATGATGGATGGATGACGACCGTCTTAAGGGAAATGTAGTCAATAGGAGTAGATGATTTGTTTTTAGTTTCTTTGGTGGATTGCATCAATAAACTGTAGTTGCTTATGGTTGCTAAAATTTTGTTGCGTGTGTAATTGATGTTCGAAATGCGAAAGTGATTCGTTTGAAAGCATGTAATTGTGTAAATATGTTGAGTTACCTAGGCTATAGAATTTGGTTCATTATGATTGAGGCTTAATCTTGAATTCATGTACTTGACTAATTAAAGAGTCTGTGAATGCATCTTGATTCGAGCATGTGCATGAAGTGTGAGTGAGGTTTTGCTATTCCATGTCATTGTGAATTGTCTAGAACTTGCCTGGCGTGTATACAAAGCGAAATGAAGGAGGGGTAGTGTTGGAAAGGATGTAGGCATTTCTTTGTTTTAACCGTTAGTTTCCATTTTTTTCTTGTTAAATTCTACCTTTCTATATGTTGTATACCCTAGTCAGCCCGTTGAGCCTTTAGCCGATTTCTTTCTTTTGTCCAGAATTGTATGAACTAAGCTTTATTCCTTCTTTTCATTAGCCTTGAAGTCTATAAGAAACTCTTAAGCGCTTATAAAGAACAGAAAATTGTTTCCCAAAGTGTTAAAGAGTGAAAAGAGTGAAAAGAAAAAGAAAAGCAGAGTGAAGAAAGAAAAGATGATGTTGAAGAGGCACTAGTTGTAATTAAATGAAATTGAGGGTACATGAACCCTCTGTTTTGTGTCAAGTGTGCCTGATGAAATGGGCTGTATGAAAGTAAACCAGCATGAAGGGGAGAAAAAGAGAAAAGAGAGGAACAATGTCCATGAGTCGATGGGAATGAGTTGAAAAGGCGCTTAAGGATGCTAGCAACTATTATTGGCTAATCAAATATATATATACTAGATCCATAGCCCAGTTACAACCCATTAAAAGTCCTATTTGATCCTACACTGCATTTCTTTATATTAGTGGAGTAATACACTAAGGGCAAGCTATGGGTCATGACATGATGCATGTGAATTCTTTTGGGAGAGAGAGTGAAATTAATTTCTATATGCCCCTACGTGCATGTTTGTGTGCTGCACGAGCATAAAAGGGGAAGTTTCTCTCGAGTTGTGAGGGTACATGCTTGATTAAAGATTGATTTTCGGGTCGGATTTCTTGATTAGTTGATTTGCATGAGTTTGCCGATATCAAGAATCAATTCTTAAAAGTCTAGGAAGCCTCGATGTATTAAGGTCATTGTCTTGTACGACCAAGCATGTTTTCTTGATGATTTGCAAAAAAAAAAAAATAAATAAAAATTAAAAAAAAATAATAAAAAAAAATAAATAAAAAAAATCGAATAATCGGTATGACCGTAACGTAAATGGTTGCACCATAGTGACAAAGGTTGAGATGTGATGTGCATGATTTGTGTATGTGTTGTTCGAGGACGAACAAGGATTTAAGTGTGGGGTAAGTGATCTTGGGCAGATTTATATGCCCAAGTGATACTCAAACGTACCATTTTTACCTTGTTTGTTGTGCAATGTGTATATAATATCATGTATTTGGAAATAAAATGCGAATTTATACTAACCAACATGATTAGCATTTGTTTTGCAGGATAATGTGATTTTTAGGAGCAAAAATGCGTGTTGGACTTATGTCGGAGTTGGACTTGGATGCGAGCGTGGAAAAGACCTCGGATGGCACATTTTACACTGGCTCCGCGATGGCGCCGTGCCACGCTGCCATCGCGGTAGCACACTGCCTGGAGAGGAAATTAATTGGCATATTCCAGTGAGGCATCGCGACAGCTCCGTGGCACGGAGACAGGGCTCCGCGATGGCCTCCGTGCCACGTTGAAGCCAATTATCCGGACCCTGAAATTTCCAGAGAGGGTCCGCGTCCACGCCTTGTCACGGAGGCAGTGCTCCGCGTTGGCCTCCGTGACACGTTGCTTGTTATTCCGGGAAAAATTTCCCACTAGTATAAATAACACACTTAGGTTATTTTTAAAGGAGTCTTCTTTTAGTTTTAGTTTTTTTAGTGGAGTTCAGAAGTGGAGAGAGGAACGTGGTTTTGTGGCAGTTGAAGAATAGAAAAGATAAGAGTTTTCTTCTCTTCCCTTCTTCTTTTCCTTCAATTGTATGCATGATTTACACTCATTCTAGGATGATTAATCCAAGAATGAGTGGCTAATTCCTTTCTTGCTGAGGTTTTGAACTTGTGTAATGATTCTTGGTAATAATTGATATGGTTTCTTCTTCTTCTTGCATGTTGTTCTATTAATTCTTGTGCTTATTACATTCTTGATTGGCCACCATTAATGTATATCTAAAAAGTCCAATTTCACTCGAGAGAGCATGAAATTGGAAAGTTGTGAATTAATAGGGTATTGTTCTTAACTTGATTTGGGAAAATTGGGTTTTGATGTGCTTTCTTGATAGAAATATACTTGAAAGCCGTATTAGTCAATTTAGGAACCGAAATTGTAGTGTTAGGTCATAAATTGCATTTGATCACAGAAATGTAGACGAATGGTTTATGAAGCTAAAGTGAAATTAAATATGGAAGCTTTAATTTCTAGGCAAACGTTCTTGGCTAGCAATATAAAGAAGAAGATGACCAAATTATCATGATTATCAAGTTCATTACTCGTTCTTAACCTTGGCATGTGCATATCCATTGTCTAAACTCAACGTAAATAGTAGTTATTAATTTTAGTAGATAATTAGTTTAGAAACAAAACTTACTCAAATCTTGATTGGATTGTTGTTAACATAGTTAGAAATAGAATAGAGATATAGTAAACTAGGCAGTTTTGCATATCTAGAGCAGCCTCCTTGGATCGATACTTGGCTACTTAGCCACTTTATTACTTGTTTGACCACGTACACTTGCGTGTCGGTGTATAATATATACCGAGCAGCAGAGCGCGAACAAGTTTTTGAGCCACGACCCATAGCAACATGCTACGACTTATAGGTCATCCAGACATCAGAATCCCTATTAATTTAGGAAAGGATTTTATTAATTATATAAATACTTTCCTTTTATTTTTCATTATGAGATTTGATACTTTTTCATTGGATTCGTAATTTTGGAGTTTTCCAATGCTACTTGGAGAACAATATACATGAAAAACCTTGAGCAAAGTTCATCATTGTATTGAGTTTCAATGTTTATTGTGCAATTGATTTTTGGGTTTCATTCCTTCATTATTGTAAGTTGTTTATTATGATTTTTCCATGATTTTTTATTTCTTTCTTGCAATTATAAGTAGCTAAAACCTCCACAACTAGGGTTGTGGGAAGCATGGTGAAATAACAACTTAAGGTTAACACAGTATGATTCTAAACCAATATGGATGCTTGTATTGTTCTTGTCTTCATGTTAATTGTTTATTAATGGTGTGCAATGTTTGGATTATCCCTTATTCTCTTCTTTCTTGAATCTAGAGAAGCATAGATTAGAAAAAAGAGAAAAAAAACAAAGCCTTGAAATTAATTTTCATTGAATAACTTGAGTTGCCGTTGTAGGAAAGTTAATTTGGAATTATTAATAAAGGATAGTTGAAAGCGCTCATGAGACCTAACCATGTAACTAAGTATAGTCATCTAATAAGGGTGAATAAACCATTTGGATGAATGTAGTTTATCAATTATACAGGCTATGTATTGGAATAGATCATAAGTATTATAACTCAACCTAGTTAAGAAGCCATAGGGAATACTTCCCTAGTTAATTGGATATCTTTATTAACAACACCATTTCACAATGCCGTTACTGGATTATTTCTCTTAAAAACCCCGCTTTAGGAAATAATTGAACTAAAACTGTAAATACTAGCATCAGTCAATATCTTGACCATATTTCCTATGGGATCGACCCCAACCTTGGTTGAATTCTTTATTGACAACGACCGGTGTTATACTTCTTCAGA
Organism: Datura wrightii; assembly: GCA_035772735.1. Classification (NCBI taxonomy): domain Eukaryota; kingdom Viridiplantae; phylum Streptophyta; class Magnoliopsida; order Solanales; family Solanaceae; genus Datura; species Datura wrightii. The sequence goes on from JASDFA010000027.1 coordinate 38,812,406, forward strand.
GGTGTAATTTGTGCTGTATCAAAAATGGCGTCGTTGTTGGGGAATACAACTTAGGATTAGATTAATTTCTTTTATTTACTGTTAGTCTTTATTTCCTCAATTATGTTTTCTTTTGTCTTTGTTTCACATAGGTTACCACTTGGTGGATGCCAAGTACTTGGAGTAGTGGAAACCCCCTAGTGCCAATTGACCAAGAATTCGAAAGGACACTGAGAAGAATGATCAGTATGGAGACCCCTAAATAGATGGAAGCTAGATTAGATGCTAAAGCTCGCTGAGTTAATGAGGCCCACCAGGCAGAGTTAACTCGACAAGCTGCTTTTCAAGAGGCAGATGATGCCCAGGAAGAGGTTTATAATGCAGGCGGTAATAAAAGGAGAAATAGAGGTCGTGAACCACACTAGTTCCATAGATATGCTTCTCACTTTGATGATGATCAAGATTCGAATATTGATAAAGTCGGGTCAATAGGAGCTATTTACCTCCACCTCTACCTGCTGGGGAAAAATTTGACATCACTAGCACGATAATTCAGCTGCTTAATATGAAGGGAGTGTTTAGTGGTAATACTGTTTATGTGCAAATCTCTACTGATGAAGTTTGTGGGTATTTGCAAGGTGTTTATATTGCTAGAAGTGAGTCAGGATGCTATCAGACTGAGGCTCTTTCTGTTCTCTCTAGCGGTTGAGGCTACTCTACGGTTGTTAGAGTTGCCAAATGACTCCATGAGCAACTGGAGAGAACTAAATATGCTTCCTGGAAAGGTTCTTCGCACCTCCTAGGATGATGTAGCTCAAAGATAAGATATGTAACTTCTGACAACTAAAGGCGGAGGCACTTCATGAGACATGGTTGCGATTTAAGAAAAAGTTGACGAAATGCCCGAATCACCGAATTCCCAATGAGAGTTTGTTGGAAATATTTTACAGATCTCTGAAAAAAGGCAATAAGGCAGTGGTAGATATAGTAGTAGGTGGAGGATTGATAAGTCACTCATGGGAGAAAGCAACAACCATACTGGATCGAGTGACCAAAACAGAGCCTGGCATACCAGAGAAGCCGAGGCAGTTGTAGGTACATATGCTATTGGGATGACTGTAGAGCAGGGCATAAAAGAAGAGGAATGTGACCAGGAGTTAGCTTATATGAGAACATCTATTGACCTGTTAATGAAGTATATCATAGGATCTAGAGCTCAGAAGGTGAATGCAATGGGAGATCAGGGTCAGGAGTCGGGTCTTGAGTACTTTGATTCCGAAAAGGAATCAAACTTCTTAGATAACCAAGAAACGAGTTTCTAGGATAATGCCCAAGGGTCTAGACAAGAAACTTGGCTCAAAGGATCCAAAAATCAAGGTCAGAACTAATAAAGGGACAACTATAATAGAGTTGGATACAAGGATAGATGCAGAGAAAGAGACCTGGAAAATGATTGGTGGAAAAATGATGGATACCAAAATAATCGCACCGGCCTATATGTTCCTCCAAAGGCTCATGAGGGTGATGTCGAAATGTCAAAGTTGGAGAGTATGATGGCTGAGCTACTAAAAAAGGCAAAGTCAATTGATGATCACCTGAAGGACATTTGCGAAGACATATCTGGCATGAACTAGAAAGTTGAGTCACATGACACATCGATTAAATAGATTGAGCAGAAACTGGGATAAATGTCCGCATCCCTGAACAAAAGGAAGAAGGGTACACCTCCTAGTAACACAGTTTAAAATCCAAAGAATGACAACCAGTGCATGGCTGTAACTACTAGAAGTAGAAAAACCAAAGTTGATCCACCCATGCTGATTGTAGTTGAGCTAATTCAGATGAGGAGGCTGAGGCTGCAGAGTAGGCAGCTGAAGGTCATATTTGACCAAGCCTCTAGTTGATCTTAAGGAGCTTGCTACTAACAAAGGGAAGGAGAAGGAGGCCCCACAGATTTTTAGGCCTATCCCTCAACCGCCTCCACCTTTTCCATAGAGAATGAAAAGGGTGGATGATGGGAAATTTAAAAAATTCTTATCCATTTGAAAGATTTTATCAGTGAATATCCCTTTGATCGAGGCATTGGAGCAAATGCTTGGGTATGCGAAGTGCATGAAGGACCTAGTGATTATAAAATGATCTGTGAGCTATAAACCGGTTGAAAATTTGCACCACTGAAGTGAAATAGCCTCACATGTCCTTGTACAGAAAAAGGAAGACCTAGGTTCATTCACTATCCCATGCACTATCGGAGATTTTGAGTTTGTTAAGGCACTGTGCGATCTGGGAGCTATAATCAATCTGATGCCGCTAGCTGTGCTTAAGCAGTTGGGCTTGGGAGCCCCCACACCGATGATAATGTGACTACTGATGGCAGACCATATAGTGAAGAAGTCAGTGAGTATCCTTCATGTGTTCTAGTGAAGGTGGACAAGTTCATCTTCCTGTATGACTTCGTGATTTTGGATCGCAAAGTTGATTTTGTGGTCCCTATTATTTTGAGGTGACCATTACATGCCACAAGGTGATCCCTGTTAGATGTTGAATCCGGACAATTGAAATTAAGGCTGAATAAAGAAGAAGTCACTTTCAACGTCTACAGGTCAATGAAGCAATAGAGTGAATTCAGAGTGGTCTCAACAACTGATATGGAATCAAGGTTTCTTGATGAATTTTGAGTAGTCAAGAAACCAACGTTCTGTTGCGATGTTAATTCAATCTCTGCATAGAAGGAAACCCATAATGTAGTTTGGTGAAGCTTGAGTAACCACACTACCTGTGTCATGCCACGATGTTAAATCAGGCGCTTCTTAATAAGCAACCCAGTTATCTTGACTAATGTGTGTTACAGTGTGTAGGTGAAACATGGACTAGATTATGAAAATTGAAATACAGGTCTAGACTACGAGTCTTAGTATGAACCTTATGATTGGTGATATGACTTGTAGTCCCATCTGTAGTTAGGAACATAATTGAGCACGATTTAGAAGTTCACACTATGATTGGTCATTACGGATCGTACATACATGATATAAGTTGTAGTACCCACTATCATGATGAACTATCTTAAGTGTCAAATTTTAGAAACTACAACCTACGGTTCATGGTATGAGTTGTGTGACCTCGATATTAATAGTACCATGTACTCGTAGGTTCCCAGGCCTGAATCCCAGTTACAGAAGTAAGGGATGAATCATAGGTATGACCTACGACTCGTGGTACGAGTCGTGACTGACTACTTAAATGAAATAACCTAGTAGACTTGACTCAACCCAATTTTTTTAATTCACCAAAAACCTATTTAAAACACAAAATCTGATCCTAAAATCACTACATGATCCCACGATTTCTTCCCTTCACTTTCCATTCACCCGTAATGCAGCCCCACTCTATTTGAGCACAAAATGTTGCAATAATATTGCATTATTGGATCGAATTCCCACTCCATACCAAAAGCAAGATAAAATTATTCAAAAACTTGGCAAGTAAGTGAAAATTTTCCTCATCTTTTCTTGATAAGTAGTAGCCGAAAAATCAATTGTTAATCCTCCACCCATGAAAATACAGTGGAGGAATATGATCAATAGGGTATTTTTGATGTTCTACGATGGGTTATTGGAAAAAATGTTCTTTGGATTTATATGCTTGTGTGTGGTATGTTAACGAGGGAAATAAATTATGGGTAGCATGGGGTAGTGAAATATATTTGTTTTTATGAAGTTAAGGGGTGGTGAAGTCTGAGTATCCACCCCAAAATTTGATTGCTTGCATAATTGTTAATGCACGGGGGGGGGGGGGGGGGGGCAGGCTTCACGTGTTATAAATCAAAGAGTAATTCATCAATACCCATATAATTTAACAAACCCACTATGCATATAGCCGTAGCTAACAAATTAGTTATGCATATTTTTGAGAGAGTGACAAGATACCAAGAGGATTCCCCTCAAAATTCATCATATTTGCTTCACAAGGTCTTACCACAATGGAGGAATTTCCCCAAAATGGGTTAAAGAAAAAGAAAAAGAAAAGTAATTTCTAGCTCTACAATTCTATTGTGAAAGAGTGAGTTAATGATGAATAATTGATGAATGAATGAGTGGTGTACAATGAGAGTGATGTAAATATCTGTACTTTCTTGTATACAACTTTTGAAAAATGCCCTTGGGGTTTCTAGGTGCTTTGGGACCCTTTCCGTACACTTTTACCCTTCTATAAATGGTGGTTGAACCATTGATTGGCCGACGACTCGCAGGTGACAACCTGCCAAGCACCGATGAGTAGCCGATCTGGAGCAATGGCTCCGGCATTTTTCCTAGGTTTGCCCTTTTGGATATGTGTTTAGTCGATTCAAAACATATCTTTTTAGCTCCTTTTTGGGCTCCAATTCCCCATTTTCTTTGTCTCCATTCCTTCAAATGGTAACTCATAAACATTCATCTCGAACTTCATGCATTTTTCTCGATTTCATGCTTTCTCTACTCGAGTGAAGTACCTACAAAAAATCAAATAGGAAGGGAATCAAATTCATCTAAATTACTTAAAAACTAAAAAAATCACGTTTAAGAGCCTAATGAGTTGGTAAATTTCCAACACAACAAACCCCCAAACTTGAATCATTATTTCTCCTCAAGTAATGCAATTCTTTATAATTGAGCAAATGGAACAACATGCTATATATGAGTATGTGCACCAAGGATCAAGAAAGACATTCTTTCACAAGAAAACATTGCTAAAGCTTAGAGCATTAAGGGAGTTGCATAAAAAACAGTCAAATCTTAAGACAACCCAAAACATTATACCAATTCAAGAAGAAGAAAGGACTCAAACCATATTGCACACGCTTCAATAGGTGACCACAATCATTACACATATCTAGTATGCATTCATTTCATTCAAAAGGGGAATAGTTCATTAAAACAAGTTCAAGGAGCATCTCAATCCATGAACAATTCACATCCAAAGCTTTCCTTAAAGTTCACTACACACTTGTCTCATTCACACCTCTCATTTGAAAGCATTTTTAAGAATGTACCGCAAGGAAGTGATGCCACTAACAAGAAAAGAGAATCCCAAGCATTTTAAAACATTGTACACATAGGGATTATAAGATAAGACAAATACGCTCACTCTCACAATGAAATTCAAGTGAATCCATGTTATACCCTATGAATTCAAGAATCGGACCCAGAAGTGAATCAGGAGAAAAATTGGAAAATGCTGCAGTAGTTGCAGAACAGGTCACTTAATGACTCATGAGGAGGCCTAAAGAGTCATCAGGTAGCTCGTGGGGAAGGCCTGAGATGTTGAAGGACTCAAGGTCCTCACGAGTGATGTAACGACTCGTGGTCAGTCACCAAGAGTCGTCATGTCAGTCGTGGGGTGGTCTTAGAGAAGGATAGTGAAGCTTATCCAATGTACTTGACGGATGGCACCAAACGGCTTGTCGTCAGTCCTAATGACCCGTTAGGTGGGCCATTACCAAGCTAGTAGAGTTTTCATAAATTATGAGGCAGTGTACTTGATGGGTGAACGAACGGATCGTGTGTCCTAATAACGAGTCATCAGGTCGTCCGTTAGGACCCCCTGATAGTTTTTTTCAGCTATTTCAGTAAGGGATTTTTCATAATTGGTAAGTTCTAAGGGCCTATACTACGTCGTTTTAAGCTCGTAATAGAGGGTTTTAAGCTGAGAAAGACCCATCTGGGCCATTTTCTTCATGCATGCAAAGGTGAGAGCTTGAAGGGAAGAAAGTGAGGAGAAATTCAAGATTTTCAAGGGAAATCTCAGCTGGGCAATTAGGAAGAGTTTGGATTCTTCATTCCCAGGTAAGTGAAGCTATGAGTGGGTGCTTTCTTCCATACCCATGCCCATTCCCTATCAATTTGTGATTTATTTGAGATGATCAAGTATGGATTTTCATTCAATTGCATGATTCTTACAATTTCTACTCATGGGTATGATTAATTGAGTTGATATTGATGATTTATTGAGCTTGGGTGGATTCTAACTTAATTTCTTTTACAAAATTGTTTTCCAATTAAAAAACAAAAAAAAAAGAAAATTTGAATCTAAAACGCCCATGTGTGGGGAGTTCCTAATAAAATGTGATGATGATGAAATAGATGGTGAAAAGCATGTTTCCAAACTTACCCATGATTTTGGATGATTTTTTAAAAGAAGGTTGAATTATCCCGAGTACAATAAAGCTTTGGGTAGTGCCCAATGTTGAGTATGGATGATGATTTCTCTTGAATTGATTTTATTAGTTATTTTGGTGTGAAATCTCCCAAATTATAATGGTTTCAAATGAATTGAATGGGTCCAAGCATGATAAGGTTTTGGGTCAAGTCCCTATGTTGATGATAAAGAAATAATATTTCTAAAGTAGCCTGACCACATGATTTTGGAGAAAAGTCTCCCACTATTCCTGAGCTTATGGTATGTGTCGTAGTAAAGCTTCTCATATGCATGAATTCATAATTGAGATGTATGTCGCCATTAAGCTTCATTTCATAGATGTTGAGTTTAAGAATGATTCGATTCTAAGCTTTGCCGAGATGAAATTGTTGAGCTTCATATTTATATGACGTCTAAGGCTTGCATGATTCCATAATGAGCTTTGTCAACAGACAATGTTGAGCTTTGTTTCATATGATGTTGAGTTTATGCATGACTTCATGTTGAGCTTTATCACTACACGATGTTGAGATTCTTATTCATACGATGTAGAGCATTACATGTTTGGGAGAAGCGTCTAGCACCGAGCGGGCTAAGGGTCGACTACCCTATGCCCCATAACTACGCACCAACGTAAGTTGATTCCACCATATTATTGGGACCTCCCATGTGAGCTATCCCTGACCCAATTGGCCCTTTGAGCTTGATATTGATTTCATGGCATCGTTCGTAGCCCTAGCAAGGTGATGGACAACTCTGCCCACATGAGTGTAATAAGGGACCACGTAAGCTCTATCGTGGTATGTCGGTTAAGTGACGAGTCTCCCACTGTCTATATCATTCGAGTTTGTACACCCATTACTCATGATGATTATCTTATGTATGCATGTTTGAAATGCAAGGCTTGACTCATTATTCAGCTTTTTATATGAATGTTATGATTTAGCTTTGAGTGATTTGATTTAGTCATGATGTTCTAAATCCATGCATGCCCATGTACTAATTAAGAATGATTTCATAATGAATGCTTATGATTGTTTCTTACTCTTAAAGGCTAACATATATATATGACTTGTTTTAAAAAAGGCTATTATTGATCAATTGGTTTTACTTACCTTGCATACTCGGTACATTCCATGTACTGACCGCATGATCTTGGGCAAAATAGCATGCCCAAGTGATTCTTTATAACTTAGTTTTGTCTTGTTTATCCACTTAATTATATGCGTTCTCATGTATTTCTATGTAAATGTGAATATATATACTAACCAACATGATTAGTTCTTGTTTTTGTAGGTTTAAAATGAATTTGAGGAACTAATCCATGAGTTGGTGAAGTGGAGGCATGGAATCGGAAGTAAAACGCAAACGTGGGCAAGGGGGACACGCGAAACAGCCCACCTGCGCGTTGGCAACGTGCCACGGCAGGCAAGCTGTGCGACCAGTGGTGTGCCACAGCCCCTAGCGCATTGTACAAGCAGCGTGACACGCTGCCAATGCGGCAGGGGGTTGCTTGCGGACTGTTTTGGATTTCCAGTGTGCCTACGCGATGCCTCCATGTCACGGAGGTAAATTGGCGCATTCACCTCCGTGACACGGAGCTATTTCATGTCGGGCATAATTTTATTCACCTCTCATTTACTATAAATAGGTCCCTTGGCTCCTAAAAATATTTTGTCACGTAATATTTCTGAAAAACTACCAAGGAGTGAAGGGAGAAGTGAGAGAACTCACCTAGGGTTCTTAAATTTCATCTTCTCTTCTACCAATTCTTGTAAGTATGTTACTTTAATTATGTTTTCTTGTAATTATACGAACTTGAGTGGCTAGAACCCTTGCTCTAGGGTTGAGGCCACAAGATATGATTGTGACTATGTGAATTTGTTTTGGTTGTGAGTTATTAATTGTTGTTTGGTCTTTATTTCTTAATTATGGTTGTTTTTATGATTGATCACCCTGAAAACACACACGTTACACCTAGATAAAAGCTTGAGAAAGTAAACCTAGGCAAGAACAAAAGAATGTAGGGAGCAAGTTTGTATCTTACGATATAATTCGCGGTTAGGATAAGAAATTATACCTAATTTGCCTTGCTTGGGTGATTAAACGGGATGATAATAAGAAGTCAACTTAGAATTGTCACTCCTCCACTCGAAGAAGTAGTTGTGAAGCTAACTTGAGTTAAATGATTAGAGGTACGAAAGTCCCTAATCAAGAGCATAAACCCCGTAAACCACATTCCCATAATTGAATTGCCCACGAATTAGAATGTCACATCCCCGCTCAACGATGTAGTTGTGAGGCTAGTTTGTCATGTTTAGAGGCTCGAAAGACCATGAACATGCAATTGTAATTATGTGAAATGACAATTGATAATTCCATACTTATACCATTGCAAAGCGTAGATCGCATGATTATCTGGCCTTAGCTCTAGTTGCTCCTTGAATTACTTCAGAGTATTTTTAGCTCTAGTTGCTCCTTGAATTACTTCAGAGTATTTCGGTTACCACCCCTAGAATTAATTAAACTTTATCGAAAAAGTCTATATCAACACTTGCAAAAGTTAATATCACACTTGAACTTTATAATTAGCTAAATTGGTCCAGTCCCTGTGGGTTCGACATCCGGTTCTTAAAAAGGGCCACTATATTACTTGTACGGCTGCATACACTTGCGGCCACAACACCGCATACTTTCTATGTTGCATCGTTTCCTGATGCAGGATCGGGTTCTCGGGTTTAGCCCCGTTCGTAGCCGTTTATCCGAGTTAGTATTTTCTTGCTTGGTGAGTCCTCATCCTCTGAGGACTAGACTTTTAGTTACTTTGAGCGTACTTTCAGTTTAAGTATTTCTGAGGTAGTTGGGGATGTTGTCCCATCGGCTCGTCCAATTAGAGGCTTATCATACTTAGACATGCATTCAACTTTAGATGTTTATTCTGCTGTTATGTAAAGTTAGTATTCCTCTGAGCTTATGTTTATGTTTCCTTTATGTTTATTGAATAAGTTAGTGAATGCGTGTGCCATGGGTTGACTTGGGATCTCTTGGGGTCCCTTGTCCCATGTCTATGATACGGGTGTACTCTTAGGTTGTGACAAACTTAGTATCAGAGAAATAGGTTTGAAGTGTTCTAGGGAGTCTGAAAGCCGCGTTAAGTAGAGTCTTTTTCATGGGTGTGAAGCGCGCCACACTTATGAAGAAGAGGCTACGAAACGTTGTAGAAAATGTTCCTATCTTTCATGATCCATGTCGTGTGATGAAGAGTCTTTCTATCCCTCTAATTCATACTATTTGCGATTGCAGAGTCATGGCTCCTCGAAGGATAAATGAAAGGAGAAATGGAGATGGTGAAGGCCATGAGGATGGCATGGGTCGTGGACATCAGCAGGTTCCACCAGTTCGGGGGCCTCAAGCACCGGAGCCAACCACTCACACTGAGTTCCGGGCCGCTATCTAGATGCTTGCGCAGGCCTTGACTGCCCAGGTCAATCAGCAGGCTATTGCGCATGTTCTGCAGAATGGCAATGCAACAGCGACTCAAGTCAGGGACTTATTGAGGATGAACCCACCGGAGTACTTAGGGTCCAAGGTAGGTGAGGACCCATATGACTTCATTGATGATATCATCAAGATCACCCAGGTTATGGGGGCAAGCACTGTTGACTGCTCAGAGTTGGCCTCTACCAGTTGAAGGGGGTTGCGCATATCTGGTTCCTTCAATAGAAGGACAACAGAGATGCTAGAGCAGGTCCGGTCACTTGGGAAGAGTTCCATATTGCATTCCTTGATCGGTTCTTCACTTGGGAGATGAGGGAGCTAAAAGCAGTTGAGTTCGTAAATCTGAAGCAAGGGACGATGACGGTACTAGAGTATTCCCTTGAGTTCACTCGCCTATCGAAGTGTTCTCCTGAGTTAGTGGCTGACCAGAGAGCGCGAGTGAGCAGGTTTGTGCATGGGATAGCAGGTTACTTGGATAAGGAATGCAGGATTTCTATGATCCATCAGGATATGGAATTCCCTCGGATGGTGTTGTACGCCCAGCAGATGGAGGAGGTATATTCGAGAGAGAGAGAGAGAGGCCAAGAGGGCCAGGACTGAGGACCACATATTTTCCCAAAAGAGGTCTGGCGGTGGGCACCGTCAGCAGACTCACCAAAGATCATCCTCCCCAACTTCATCAGCCTTGAGTGTGCCATCTAGGCCTAGGCATGATAAGAGATGGCAAGCGTCAGGCTTGAGAGGTCAGATCCGTAGGCCCGTAGAATCAGGTGTTCCATCTTGTCGCAGGTGTGGCCGAGGGCATACAGGCCAGTGCTTGGCAGGTTTGGTTGCATGTTTTGGGTACTGGCAACCTAAGCACATGCTTAGAGATTGTCCCGCAGTGAGGCAGGATCATGTTTGGGGCCGTGGCCTAGCTTCTAGTTCATCAGCCCCACCCCCTCGTTTAGCACATCAAGGGGAATCTACCAGTGCAACTGGCGGTCAGCGCCAGAACAGATTCTATGCCCTAGCATCCCGTCAGGAGCAGGAGGTCTCCCCAAAATGTGGTTACAAGTCAGCGCTAGAACAATTATTATTTATGCATTGTTAGATCTAGGGGCCACCTTGTCCTTTGTGACACCTTATGTAGCCAGTAGCTTCGGAGTCAATCCCGATGTCTTGTCAGAATCCTTCTCGGTTTCTACTCCAGTAGGTGACTCAGTTTTAGCTAGACGGGTGTATAGAGATTGCCCCATCTTGGTTCTCCATAAGGTCACCTCAGTAGACCTGATAGAGTTAGCCATGACCGATTTCGATGTTATTCTCGGCATGGATTGGTTGTATGCTTGTTATGCTTCCATTAATTGCAGGACCCGATAAGTAGAGTTCAGATTCCCGGGTGAGCCAGTCTTAGAATGGAAGGGTAGTTCAGCTGTGTCTGTAGGTCGCTTCGTTTCCTACCTCAAGGACAGAAGGATGATTTCTAAGGGTTGCATGCATCTCCTAGTTAGGGTTAAGGACGTGGAGTCCAAAACCCCAACCATCAAGTCAGTTCCAGTAGTAAGTTAGTACCCGAATGTCTTTCCTAATGATTTTCTAGGTATTCCTCCCAAGCGGGAGATTGATTTCCGTATTGACCTCCTTCCCAAGATGCAACCTATATCTATTCCACCCTACAGGATGGCTCCAGCTTAGCTAAAAAAGTTGAAGGATCAGTTAAAGGATTTTCTAGATAAGGGTTTCGCTAGACTGAGCCAGTCCCTATGGGGTGCACCAGTACTATTTGTTCGAAAGAAAGATGGTTCCCTTCGTATCTGCATTGATTATCGATAGTTGAACAAAGTCATTATCAAGAAAAAGTATCCCTTACCCAGGATCGACAATTTGTTCGATCAGCTTCAGGGTGCGAAGTGTTTCTCGAAGATAGATCTTAGGTCTGGGTATCATCAGCTTAGAGTTCGGGAGAGTGATATCCCAAAGACGACATTCAAAACACGGTATGGTCATTATGAGTTTGTAGTTATGTCTTTTGAACTAACGAATGATTCATCAGCTTTTATGGACTTGATGAACAGGGTTTTCAATCCATATTTGGATATGTTTGTGCTCGTGTTCATTGATGACATCTTGGTATACTCTTGGAGCGAGGAGGACCATGCTGCTTACTTGAGAGTAGTGCTTTAGACCCTAAAGGACCGCCAATTGTATGAAAAGTTCAGCAAGTATGAGTTTTGGTTGGACTCCGTGGTATTCTTCGGCCATGTGGTGTCTAGCGAAGGCATAAAAGTAGACTCGCAGAAAATTGAGGTGGTAAGAATTAGCCCAGACCGGTAAATCCTTCAGAAATTCGGAGCTTCTTGGGCCTAGCCGGTTACTATCGGAGGTTTGTGGAGGGTTTCTCAACCATTGCAGCGCCTTTGACTAGGTTGACTCATAAGAAGGTGAAGTTTCAGTGGTCAGAGGCTTGTGAGAAAAGCTTCCAAGAGTTGAAGGCTCAACTTACCTCGGCACTAGTATTGACCCTACCCGAGGGTAACGATTGTTTCGTGGTGTATTATGATACTTCCAGAGTTGGACTTGAGTGTGTGTTGATGCAGGGGGAAGGGTAATAGCTTATGCCTCTCGATAGCTGAAAGTGCATGAAAAGAATTATCCGACCCATGATCTTGAATTGGCCACTGTGGTTTTCGCATTGAAGATATGGAGACATTATTTGTATGGGGTCCATGTGGATGTATTTACGGACCACAAGAGTTCGCAATATGTGTTCACACAGAAAGATCTAAATCTTCGGCAAATGAGGTGGTTGGAGTTACTTAAAGATTATGACATGAGTGTCCTTTACCACCCCGGCAAGGCTAATGTGGTTGTGGATGCGCTTAGTAGGCTCTCAATAGAGAGTGTGTCCATGTGGATGAGGGGAAGAAGGAATTGGTGAGAAACGTTCACCGGCTTGCGAGGCTGGGAGTTAGATTGATCATTCAACCGACGGCAATATTGTTTTGCATCATGGGTCAGAGTCGTCCTTGGTAGTTGATGTTAAATTCAGGCAAGATGAGGATCCAATATTGAGGAAACTGAAGGAGACAGTGCAGAGTCAGAAGGTAGAGGTTTTCTCCCAAGGGGGAGATGGTGTGTTATGATACCAGGGTTGACTATGTGTTTCGGATGTTGATAATTTGAGAGTTAGGATATTTCATGAGGCACATGGTACCAGATATTCTATTCATCCAGGATCCACGAAAATGTATCGGGATTTGCGAGAAATCTATTGGTGGGATGGTATGAAAAGGGATATTGCATAGTTTGTAGCAAAATGTCCAAACTGTCAGCAAGTATAAGCGGAGCATCAATGATCTGGAGGTGTACTTTAGGATATTGCCATCCCCACTTGGAAGTGGGAAGAAATCAATATGGACTTCATTACAGGTCTACCTCGTATTCGCGACAATACTACTCCATTTGGGTTGTGGTGGATAGGTTGACCAAGGTTGCACACTTCCTACCGGTCAAGACCACGGATTCAGCAGGCGATTATGCTAAGTTGTATATTTGGGAGTTGGTTCGGCTTCATGGAGTGCCCTTGTCTATTATCTTGGATCGAGGTACTCAGTTTACTTCTCAATTCTGGCGTTCGTTTTAGAAAGGGCTCAGGACTCAGGTTAAGCTAAGCACAACTTTTCATCCCCAAATAGACGGCCAAGAAGAACGAACCATTTAGACTCTTGAGGATATGTTGAGGGCATGTGTTATGGATTTAAAAGGTAGTTGGGATTATCATTTTCCCTTAATCAAGTTTGCTTATAATAACAGTTACCACTGTAGTATCCAGATGGCACTGTTCGAGGCTCTCTACGGGCGAAGGTGCAGATCTCCCATTGGATGGTTAGAGGTTGGTGAGGCAGTTGTGGTAGGACCAGATTCGGTTCATGAGGCGATGGTGAAGGTTCAGTTGATTAGGGGCCTGCTTAAAATCGCTCACAGTCGTCAAAAATCATATGCGGATGTTAGAAGAAGAGAGTTGGAGTTTGATGTTGACAACTGGGTGTTTCTAAAGGTATCTCCCATGAAGGGAGTCATGCTGTTCGAAAAGAAAGGTAAACTCAGTCCTCACAATGTTGGTCCATACCGGGTTGTGAGAAGAGTTGGTAAGGTGGTGTATGAGTTCGACTTGCCTTCGGAATCGACATCCGTTCATCCCATGTTCCATGTATCTTTGTTGAAAAAGTGTTTGGGTGATCCAGCCTTGGTGGTTTTGATAGAGAGCATTGGTGTGAAAGACAACCTCAGTTATGAAGAAATTCCGGTTGAAATCTTGGATCAACAAGTTCGAAAGATGAGGAACAAGGAAGTAGCCTCAGTAAAGGTGTTACGGATGAATCAGCATGTCGAGGGAGCCACATGGGAGGCCAAAGCGGATATCATGGCTAAATACCCCCATTTATTCCCTACCGACTCAGCTTCAGTTTGAGGTACCAAATTTTTTCCCTAAACCTCTATTCAGTTTTTCATGTTCTATTCATGCAAATAAGTTTGTTTTATGATATGATATGTTTATGTGATGTCTGAACTCTAACAAGATAAGTGGTTCTCTTCGGGAGTAGTCGTTCCGTCAGTTTTTGGCTTGAATGTCAATGATTAACATCTATATATATATAGTGATTGTTGTTTCTGGGTTTTATTCTTGTTTATAACATTCGAGGATGAATGTTCCCAAGGGGGAGATATTGTTATACCCCAGGAATTCAAGAATCGGACCCGGAAGTGAATTAGGAGAAAAACTGGAAAATATTGCAGCAGTTGCAGAACGGGTCACTTAACGACCCGTGAGGAGGCCTAACGAGTCATCAGGTGGCTAGTGGGGAAGGCCTGAGATGTTGAAGGACTCGAGGTCCTCACGGGCTATGTAACACCTCGTGGTTAGTTACCACGAGTCGTCATGTCAGTCGTGGGGTGGTCTTAGAGAAGGACAGTGAAGCTTATCCAATGTAGTTGACGGATGGCACCAAATGACTCGTCGTCAATCATAACGACCCGTTAGGTGGGCCGTTACCAAGCCAATGGAGTTTTCATGAATGATGAGGCAGTGTACTTGAAGGGTGAACCGAACGATCTTGTGCCCTAGTAATGAGTCGTCAGGTCGTCCGTTAGGACCCCTGACAATTATTTTCAGTGATTTCAGTAAGGGCTTTTCCGTAATTCGTAAGTTCTAAGGGCCTATACTACGTCGTTTTAAGCTCATAATAGAGGGTTTTAAGCTGAGAAAGACCTATCTAAGCCATTTTCTTCATGCATGCAAGGGTGAGAGCTTGAAGGGAAGAAAGTGAGGAGAAATTCAAGGTTTTCAAGGGAAATTTCAGCTGGGCAATTAGGAAGAGTTAGAATTCTTCATTCCTAGGTATGTAAGGCTATGAGTGGGTACTTTCTTCCACACCCATGCCCATTCCCTATCAATTTATGATTTATCTGAGATGATCAAGTATGAGTTTTCATTCAATTGCATGATTTTTACATTTCTACTCATGGGTATGATTAATTGAGTTGATATTGATGATTTATCGAGCTTGGGCGGATTCTAACTTAATTTATTTTACAAAATTATTTTCCAAAAAAAAATTTGAATCTAAAACTCCCATGTATGGGGAGTTCCTAATAGAATGTGATGATGAGAAGAATGTTTCCAAACTTACCCATGATTTTGGATAATGTTTTCAAAGAAGGTGGAATTAACCCGAGTATAATAAAGCTTTGAGTTGTGCCCAATGTTGAGTATGGATGAGGATTTCTCTTGAATTGATTTTATTACTTATTTTGGAGTGAAATCTCCCAAATTATAAAGTTTTCAAATGAATTGAATGGGTCCAAGAATGATAAGGTTTTAGGTCAGGTCCCTATGTTGATGATAATAAAGTGATATTTCTAAAGTAGCCTTACCACATGATTTTGGAGAAAAGTCTCCCACTATTCTTGAGCTTATGGTATGTGTCGTAGTAAAGCTTCTCATATGCATGAATTCATAATTGATATGTATGTCGCCATTAAGCTTCATTTCATAGATGTTGAGTTTAAGAATGATTCTATTCTAAGCTTTGCCGAGATGAAATTGTTGAGCTTCATATTTATATGACGTCCAAGGCTTGCATGATTGCATAATGAGCTTTGTCAATAGATAATGTTGAGCTTTGTTTCTTATGATTTTGAGTTTATGCATGACTTCATGTTGAGCTTCATCACTAGACGATGTTGAGATTCTTATTCATATGATGTAGAGCATTACATGTTTTGGGAGAAGCATCTAGCACCGAGCGGGTTAAGGGTCGACTACCCTATGCCCCATAACTACGCGCCAACGTAAGTTGATTCCACCATATTATTGGGACCTCCCATGTGAGCTATCCCTGACCCAATTGTCCCTTTGAGCTTGATATTGATTTCATGGTATCGTTCGTAGCCCTAGCAAGGTGATGGACAACTCTGCCCACATGAGTGTAATAAGCGACCACGTAAGCTCTATCGTGGTATGTCGGTTAAGTGACGAGTCTCCCACTGTCTATATCATTCGAGTTTGTACACCCATTACTCATGATGATTATCTTATGTATGCATGTTTGAAATGCAAGGCTTGACTCATTGTTCAGCTTTTTATATGAATGTTATGATTTACCTTTGAGTGATTTGATTTAGTCATGATGTTCTAAATCCATGCATGCCCATGTTTTAATTAAGAATGATTTCATAATGAATGCTTGTGATCGTTTCTTATTCTTAAAGGCTAACATATATGTATGACTTGTTTTAAAAAAGGCTATTATTGATCAAGTGGTTTTACTTACCTTGCATACTCGGTACCTTCCATGTACTGACCGCATACTTTCTATGTTGCATCATTTCTTGCTTCAGGATCGGGTTCTCGGGTTTAGCCCCGTTCGTAGCTGCTTATCAGAGTTAGTATTTGCTTGCTTGGTAAGTCCTCATCCTATGAGGACTAGACTTTCAGTTACTTTGAGCGTACTTTCAGTTTCAGTATTTCTGAGCTAGTTGGGGGTGTTGTCCCATCAGCTCGTCCAATTAGAGGCTTATCAGACTTAGACATATATTCAACTTTAGATGTTCATTCTACTGTTATGTAAAGTTAGTATTCCGCTGAGCTTATGTTTATGTTGCCTTTATGTTTATTGAATAAGTTAGTGAATGCGTGTGCCATGGGTTGACTTGGTGTCTCTCGGGGTCCCTTGTGCTGTGTCTACGATTCGGGTGTACTATCGGGTCATGACAATCCAAATTGACCCATAGGCTTGCCCTTCATGTAACTCACCACTAATGTAGAGTTGCTACATTTAAAATCACTAAGGACTTGTAGGGTATCATGAAGGCTAGGGGTAAGGATAGGACCAATGTTTATCTTTACTAACTAGAGCCTCTCTAATTCATTTTTGTGAACAAGTTTAGCATCCCATCACACTATTGAGATGGCTCTACCTTATCTCTCCTTGTTCATCATCTTCATCTTTTATTTAGCAAGAGCCACCCTTAAAACAACTACGAATTTCACATTTAGCCTTATCTATACAAGGGATAGCACCTTTTAACTATTCTTTTTCTTTTGATGATTTGAGGTCTTTCAACCCATCATTTCAATCATATCATCACCATTTGGTGCTATCCCACATTGAAGCTCTCATGTTTCTCCCTTCTCGTCTATCCCCCAAAGTTAGGCTTTTGCCTCATTTCACATGCATTTTCTTATCTCTCCCCATTTCTTGGGATTTAAGCCCCATTTTCATTCTTTCATCACTAGGAATTAGGGAGGATAGGTTCCAAAAAATAGGATTAAGAAGGGTCATTAGGCTTGTAATGTGGTTTCCAAGGAAAAGGTTCAAAGGTTCAACGTAGACTAACAACAAAAGATGTTCAAGGAGGTCATTTTAGGCGAAGTGACTATCAAAATAAAACCTAAGATCATGTTATAAGTACAACCTCATCTAAAATTTCTCCTTGAATCACACATAGAGCAAGTTCTTGTCGATCACGTATACACAAGAATAAAGATAAAATACTTACCACACAAGGCATCACAATCCAAGGAGTTCACATACTTTCTTCATCACATTAACATAATGACTTTTGGAAAGCTAGTTTACAAAGAAAAAAACCAAGCAATGAATGTATAACCCATAACAAGAGAGGGTGCTCATTCTCAAATTGAAGTTCCCCTATTTTCTTTTCAAAACTCATGCACAATTCCAATCAAGAAATTTTTGGTGGTACCTCTTCAAACAAGTGCACAAAAGACGCAAAATGACTCTAGACTTGACATTTTCCATTAAGAAAGTCGCCTTTCAATCTATCATTGGGAAATGCCACCCCGTTTGACACAAAAATAAGATAAGAAAAATAAATCGCTCCTTCAGAAAGAACCGCAGTATAAAAAAATCCTTGGAGTTTATTCAAAGATTACTATATACAAAGGCTATGCTAACTAGCCAGTAATGATGGTTTTCCCTTAAAAATAATGTTACCCAATCTATCATAGGGACATATTGTGCATCACTTAACAAGTGGTTTACCTAGACTTCATTCCCTAACAAAAATAAAGCATTGTCCTTGATGCCTAAGGTTAAAAAAATGAGGAAGGAATGGGTGAAAGAACTCCCTGGTACAATGGAGGCATCCGTTTTACACACATTTTCAATGCTCTCCTTTTTTCTTCTTTCACTGTTTTCTACATTCCACACCTGTTCCACCCCTGCACAATCAAAGACAATACAAGCGTAAAGTAAAATAAAATACAAAGAAAAATAAAAATAAAATGCAAAAGCACTTGGGTTGCCTCCCAAGAAGCGCCTTAGTAAACGTCGTGGCTCGACGACTTCAAGTTTCACCACTTTTTTCTCCACTTTGAGCTTTTGAAGCATACCCCTAATTTCTTGTCTACTCTTATATTCCGCTTGAGGGATGGTGGTGTAAAAGTCAAGGTGCTAAGAAATAGATGCTGCCTTTTGTATTTCTTGGCTCTTGAAGGAGGGATGTGCTTTGACCTTGTTTGCATGACATACTCTAAGATGAAGCCACCTTGATCTTCCTCCTCAACTTCCTCCATTGACTTAGTTTACTCAATCTCCATTTTGTCAACTAAGATCAATGTTGAAAAATGATAGGAGGGCGGTTTAACTCGCTACCCTCTCACGCATGCTTCTTGCTTTGCATTCTTCTTCTCAACTATACTAGAGTCCCTGAACATGATTTGTTGAATGTCTTTTTGGGACTCTAGTGTCACTTCTTCAACTTTGTCATCTTGCTTTTTTGCAAGGCTTGTTGGTTGGAAAACAACCCTAACTTCTTTAAAGTTTACCTTGACTCCTTCTTCATCATCATGTTGAGCTTCCTCCCATGAGTCAAGTAAAGTTATGCCCCATTTTTCACTTCTTTAAGTTATGCGTCTCAATATCTCCTCCGCTTCTTCTTTTAGAGAACTATAGCTTCCTTCTTGAGAAAGTTGATGATTCCATGGGCATTAAAGGGTTGACATCCCTTTCCACATTAGAATCCCGCTCCAAAAAAATATGGAGCATGACTTCCATATCGCCACATGTATTGCATTTTCTCTCACATTCCATGGCTTCATTCCTATCAAGCTTAGGAGCACAACTTCTATCATAGCCAATATAACGAGAAGTGAATTCATTTGGGCACCCACCTATCCGGTTGTTTGGTATAGGTTAAAAACCGACACGCAAGTGCACGTGGTCAAACAAGTAATAAAGTGGCTAAGTAAGCCAAGTATCAAACCAAGGAGACTCTGGATAAGTAAAATTGCTTAAGTATACTATATTCTAGCTTACTTCTAATTATGCTGACAACAACGTAACCAAAAGTTAAATAATTTTTGTTTATAAATTATATACTAAAACTATTAACAAATATTTACTGTCAATTGAAACTATTGATATGAGCATGCCAAGGTTAAGAACAAGTAATGAACTTGATTATAATCATAATTTGGTTATTCTTCTCTTCTAGTTGCTAGCCAAGAACATTAGCCTAGAGATTAAAACTCTCGTATTTAATCTCACTTAAGAATCATAAACCATCCGTCTACATTTCTGTGATCAAATGCAATTTATGACCTAGCAATACAATTCCGGTTCCTAAACTGACTAATATAGCTTTCAAGTATATTTCTATCAGGAAAGCACATCAAAACCCAATTTTCCCAAATCAAGTTACGAACAATACCCTATTAATTCACAACTTTCCAACTTCGTGCTCTCTCGAGTGAAATTGGACTTTTTAGATGTACATTAATGTCGGCCACACACTAATGCAGTAGAAACAAGAATTAATAGAACAACATAGAAGAAGAAGATGAAAAACCATACAATTCAATAATCAAAATTCATCACCATTGTTCATAACCTCAGCAAGGAAGAGAATTAGCCACTCATTTGTGGATTAATCATCCTAAAACAAGTGTTAATCATACAAACAATTGATTGAAAGAAGAAAGAAAGAGAGAAAAACCCTTAGCTTTTTCGTCCCTCAACTGCCTGTAACCCACGTCCTTGCTCCACCAAGTCTGAATTAATTAAAAATAAGCCTAAGTGTTCTATTTATACTATTGGAAATTTTTCCCGGAATAACAAGCAACGTGTCACGGAGGCCAACGCGGAGCACTGCCTCCGTGACACGGCATGGACGCGGACCCTCACTGGAAATCCAGGGTCCGGGAATATAGCCTCCACGACATGCAACGCGGAGGCTTGCCTCCGTGCCACGGAGCTGTCGCGAGGCTTCACTGGAAATTGCCAAATTAATTCATCCTCCATGCAGTGTGCCTCCGCGATGGTAGCGTGGCACGACTCCATCGCGGAGCCCCTTTACATTGTGCATTCCAATGTCTTTTCCGTGCTCGCATCCAAGTCCAACTCCGATATTGTTCCAACATGCATTTTAGCTCCTCAAAATCATGTTTTACCTACAAAACATTGCTAATCATGTTGGTTAGTATAAATTCACATTTTATTACCAATTACATGAAAATGTATACACATTGCACAATAAACAAGACGAAAATGGTACATTTGAGTATCACTTGGGCATATAAATCTGCCCAAGATCACTTACCCCACACTTAAATCCTTGTTCGTCCTCGAACAACACATACACAACTCATGCAAAATACACCCCAACCTTCGCCACTATGGTGCGACAATTTGAGCTATGGTCATACCGATCATTCAATATTGTAAATCATCAAGAAAACATGCATGGTCTTAACAATGCAATGACCTTTAATACATTAAGACTTCCTAGACTTTAAGAATCGACCCTCGATATCGGCAAACTCATGCAAATCAGCTAATCAAGATATCCGACACGAAAATCAATCTTTCATCAAGCATGTGCCCTCACAACTCAAGAGAATCTTCCCCCTTTTTGTTCATGCAACACACAAACATTCAGGTAGGGGCATGTAAAATTAATTTCACTCTCTCTCCCAAACGAATTCACATGCATCATGTCATGACCCATAGGCTTGCCCTTAGTGTATTACTCCACTAATATAAAGAAATGCAATGTAAGATCACGTAGGACTTTAATGGGTTGTAATGGAGGCTATGGAACTAGTATGTATTGGATTAGCCAATAATAGTCACTAGCATCCTTAAGCGCCTTTTCAACACATTCCCCTCAACTCATGAACATTGTTTCTCTCTTTTCTTTTTTCATCATCCCACTCATGATGGTTTACTTTCGTATGGCCCATTTCATCAAACACACTTGACACGATACAAAGGGTTTTCATGTACCCTCAATATCATTTAATTATGACAAGTGCCTCTTCAACCTTTTCTTTTCTTTCCTCACTCTGCTTTTCTTTTTCTTTCCACTGTTCTCACTCTTTGACACTTTGGGAAAAATTTTTCTGTTCTTCTTAAGCGCTTAAGAGTTTTGTATAGACTTTACGGCTAATGAAAAGAAAGAATTTAGCTTAGTTTATACAATTTTTGGACAAAAAAAAGAAATAATCGGCTAAAGGCTCAACGGGCTGACTAGGGTATACAATCACATAAAAAGGTAGAGTATGACAAGAAAAAAATAGAAACTCTCGGTTAAGACAAAGAAATGCCTACATTCTTTCCAACACTACACCTCCTTCATTTCGTTTTGTCCACACACCAGGCAAGTTCTAGACACTTCACAATAGCATGGAATAACAATACCTCACTTCACACTTTATGCACATGCTCGATTCAAGATGCATTCACAGACTCTTTAATTAGCCAATTACATGAATTCAAAAATTAAGCCTCAATCACACCGAATCGAATTCTACAGCCAAGGTAACTCAACATATTTACAAAACTGCATGCTTTCATACGAATCACTTTTAAATTTTGAATATCAGTTACATCACGCAACCAAAATTTCACAACCATATAGTAACTACAGGTTCAGTGATGCAATCCACCAAAGAAAAAAACTGAAAACTAATTAAAATCACTACTCCTACCGACTACATTTCCCTTAAGACGGTCGTCATCCATCCATCATAGGGAACGGTCACTAACTATGACATCGGTTCAATGGGACTATTCTCGGTAAAAGAACCGAAAACAAACTCCGAGAAACCCAAAAATAAAAATTGAAAAATTTTTGCAAAACATCGATCATTTCGATGGAAAAATATTTCCAAAATATTTTACTATGTACAAAATATTTTCGCAAAAATTTTAAAAATATCGATCATTTCGATAGAAAAAAATATTTACAAAATTTACAAAATATTTACACTGGCAACCACAACCTTTCACAACACACATCAATTACCACAAAAATATGTACAGATACACATACAAATCAGTTTGCACTCACAACCACAGGGAAACATAAACATACATACAAAACAAAGGAAGAACATACAGCAAATCAGCCCAGCCCCAGCACCTAGCTACTCCCCACCCCACACTTAAATCGAACACTGTCCCCAGTGTTCACAAAAATTAAAAAGCACAAAACTTTTGGGTGGTGGAACTCCCTGATCAATCGAAATATTCGACTTCTTCATCCGGTGCTGCTGCCTCATCGCCCATGTCTGAGTCACCTCCATCGTCGTCATCGGACTCCACATCGGAGTCCTCCCGATGTGTCTCCTCGTCCGTGGGGACATCATCGTCAGTGGGCTCAACGAAGGCTGGCCCCACTCGGCACAAAGCTCTAGCGTTTTCGCCAAATGGGTAATCCAGCTCCAGCTGCCATAATTCATCCTCCGTGGCTGGTCTCCCACCAATCCGGAGCTGAAGCATTTGCATACCAAACATTCGTGCCATGTACTGATCGTCACGAGCATGTCGCTCGCCCAGTGTCAGCACTGGCCCATGTGTGGTGTCGGGGGCCTTGGTTTTGGTCACATCAAGGGCCCTCCGCTCCAACTGCGGGATGTAGTCCAAAGCCTCTTCCTCGACATCGAGGCCCCGGAGAAAGGTGGTGATGAGTCCGCCGAACCCATACCTGTGGCCCTGGTGTAGTCGGGCTCTCTTCATAGCGGATATGATGACCGCCCCAACATTAATCTCTAGCCCTTTCATCAGGGCATACACCAGGCACACACGGTCCCGGGTCACATCCGTCATGTGCACCCCCGGGATCAAGCACGAACAAACTATTTTCAGCCATATTCTGGCCTCCCTGTTCATTTGAGAATACGGCAGAGTCTGGTGGTAACCCCTCTCCTTATGTCTGCTCCATCTGGCTGTGGATCGAGCCCCACACAAAGTGCGTCTGATATCGGCGTATGGTGGGGTGATGTTCAGCTGGCGAAGAACGTGAGCGTCTGTGTCCCGTGCTCCAATGATGGCATTTAATTGCTGGGGTTCCAGAGTGACAATCTGCCCTCTGATTTGTATTGTGTGGCTTCTGATGGCCGGTTCCAATTTGCATAGAACTCCCGGACTAAATGTAGGTTGCACTCCTTGGGATCCTGAAATATGAAGCTGAGCCCAGCTGCCTCGATCCTCTGCACAATACGGGTGAACTCCTGTGCTAGTGGTTCCCGTGCAATATGCTCCTCAGGGAAGTACTTATTCTTCTTATGTTTAGCGTACCACTTCTTCCCTTCATCGGTCACCCACCTCGTTCCGTATTGGCAGCGTTGGCCGCGCGGAACAGCTGGTGCAGCTGGGACTGCTGTGCCCAATCTCATGCGTTTTCTCTCGGTGCCTGAAGTAGATGCACCTTTACCCTTATCCTGCCTACTCGCCATTGTACCTGTCAACATAAACACACAAGCACAATGTCAAGCTAAATGCATATTAGCTTCGGCTAAGGTCGGGTTAAACTAAGTTTACCCCACACTTAGTCCTTAGCTACTCTTACGATACTACGGCAAGGATTACTTTATTTACAACCTAAACACAAACAACTATACAATTTATGCTTAGTGCGTTCACAAAAAATTTTCGACAGTATAACTTTTAGCGTACTACTCAGACTTCATACAGCTAATCCCAATCCTACCATCGCTAGCAATTCAACCATCGCACTTAGCAACGAAGACAACAAACAAAAACAACGACAAAAATTCTATATACAAACGAATCCAAATAACCAAACCAATTTGAACAATTTTTACATTTTCCCAAAACCCGAGAATTCGTCGTCTATTACGTTCAAACAATATTTACAACGACTATCTCAATTCACAAACACACCCCAGCATATAATTCACCAATTTACCGAGTTACCCAATTCGATTTCAACAACCCCATCCCTAGAATTCAATTTTACAATCAAATGCAAATCATTCATGCAATAGACAAGTTCAAACGCTAATTACAACATTCCGAACATTTATCAATCAAAGAATAATTCAATTTCATGCTAAATTGCTAATCAGGGTGATTTATCTCACCTCCCATGCTCAAATTCGACTAAAATCGACAAAAACTTGAGAGAGTAGAGGAAAACATACCTTTAAGTTGAATGATCGAAGCAACTCGACAATTTGGTTGCTTAATAGCATGGCACGTTGGTTGGGGAGGGGGATTCGGGTGTTTGGTCGCGGAGAAGAGAGGAAATGGGGGAAAAGGGACTAAAATTGGGGTTAAAAATGAAGGGAAACACGCGGGTCACCCGGCAACCCGGTGTGACCCGTCACAAAATATAGGGCAACGTGTCACGGAGGGTAACGCGGAGCCCCTCCTCCGTGACACGGAGCTAACGCGATGGCTCACTGGAATTTTTAAAAAAAATCCAGATTTAACCTCAACGTGTCACGGAGGGTAACACGGAGCCCTTCCTCCGTGACACGGAGCCATCGCCCCTGTGCTCTGTCTCTTCATTTTATTCATTTTTTCATACCTTGCCTTTTCCTTCCCGATTACATGCACATTTTTCTCCGGTTGACCTGAAAATCACCTTACTAAACAAAATTGGTTAGATTAATAGATTTCCCTAACTAAAATGAAAAATACTAACTAAAACGAAAAATTTGTACTAACTCAAGAAAAAGAAAAATTAAAAAAAAAACTATTTACACTTTACAAAAAAAAAAATTTTTTCACGGGTTGCCTCCCGTGCGCCTGGTTTACCGTCGCGGCTCGACGCACCAAGTTTCACCGCTTTTTCCTCCACCTTGAGGATATGAATCTCACCCCTAATTTCTTCTCTAATTTCCTCTTATGCTCCTGGGGTGGTGGTGAAAAATTGTAAGGACCAAACAGTAGGTGTTGCCTTTTTACTTTATTGGCCCTCAAGTAAGCGAAGTCATTTTGTCTCTCCGCGTTGGCAAATTTCAAAATATATGGTGCGTGGTCCTCCTCTAGACATTTCTCTATAAGCTTGGAAGACTCTCTTTCTATGTTGTCAACCAAATTTAACGTCGAAAAATGCGTAGAGTGTGGTCCAATACACCTCAACTCTGAAACTGCATTTTGCTTGACCTCCTTACTTGTATACTCCTTCTCAGCATCGACATCTATCTCTTCATTAATGTCAAATGGGGGGTACTCTATCTCTTCTTCCATGAATGGATTTTCCATAAGTGTGAGCCCGTCACGGGGACACTCAAGAGATTCTAATTGTCGGGCTTCATCCAAAAATTCACCCTTGTCGTCATCTTGTAGTTCCTCTTGAATATCGGCTAAAGTTGTTACCTGCAATTTAGCACAAGCTTCAGCTTCAGCGATCATCTCCGTGAATTTGATGCTCATCCTTTCTAGAGCCTCTGCATTCTCTTCTTGCTGAATTCTCAATACTGCCATCGCCTCCTTCATTGCTTCTGATTGCTCCAACAGTTGTTTCAGCATGTCCTATATTCGAGCTTGGCGTCCCAAGTCCTCATTTTCAGCATGCCTATATTCAGAAAAAACAACAGAAGGATCATAGTAGGGGCTTGAGGGAGGGGAATATGCATTCGGACAACAATCCCAATGGCCATCTTGACCACCACATATATTGCACGTGTTACAGTGTTGCCACGAGTGGTGTCCTCCGCAATTCAGACAAGATTCACTAAAATATGAGTATCCACCATTGAAACCATTTATATTCCACGATGTCATGTCAATAAGGGTATTCGAAAAAGAAAAAGTAAAATGCAAAAAAATTAAAACAAACACTAAGACTAAGTAGTCAACACTTAAGAAAATAAAACAAAAATACAGTAAATTTACACTTAACACAATTTCACCAATTGCCTAGTCTCCCCGGCAACGGCGCCAAAAACTTGTCCGGTGGTTTGGTATAGGTTAAAAACCGACACGCAAGTGCACGTGGTCAAACAAGTAATAAAGTGGCTAAGTAAGCCAAGTATCGAACCAAGGAGACTCTGGATAAGTAAAATTGCTTAAGTATACTATATTCTAGCTTACTTCTAATTATGCTGACAACAACGTAACCAAAAGTTAAATAATTTTTGTTTATAAATTATATACTAAAACTATTAACAAATATTTACTGTGAATTGAAACTATGGATATGAGCATGCCAAGGTTAAGAACAAGTAATGAACTTGATTATAATCATAATTTGGTTATTCTTCTCTTCTAGTTGCTAGCCAAGAACATTAGCCTAGAGATTAAAACTCTCGTATTTAATCTCACTTAAGAATCATAAACCATCCGCCTACATTTCTGTGATCAAATGCAATTTATGACCTAGCAATACAATTCCGGTTCCTAAACTGACTAATACGGCTTTCAAGTATATTTCTATCACGAAAGCACATCAAAACCCAATTTTCCCAAATCAAGTTAAGAACAATACCCTATTAATTCACAACTTTCCAACTTCGTGCTCTCTCGAGTGAAATTGGACTTTTTAGATGTACATTAATGTCGGCCACACACTAATGCAGTAGAAACAAGAATTAATAGAACAACATAGAAGAAGAAGATGAAAAACCATACAATTCAATAATAAAAAATCATCACCATTGTTCATAACCTCAGCAAGGAAGAGAATTAGCCACTCATTTGTGGATTAATCATCCTAAAACAAGTGTTAATCATACAAACAATTGATTGAAAGAAGAAAGAAAGAGAGAAAAACCCTTAGCTTTTTCGTCCCTCAACTGCCTGTAACCCACGTCCTTGCTCCACCAAGTCTGAATTAATTAAAAATAAGCCTAAGTGTTCTATTTATACTATTGGGAATTTTTCCCGGAATAACAAGCAACGTGTCACGGGGGACAACGCGGAGCACTGCCTCCGTGACACGGCGTGGATGCGGACCCTCACTGGAAATCCAGGGTCCGGGAATATAGCCTCAACGTGGCACGGCATGCAACGCGGAGGCTTGCCTCCGTGCCACGGAGCTGTCGTGAGGCTTCACTGGAAATTGCCAAATTAATTCATCCTCCATGCAGTGTGCCTCCGCGATGGTAGCGTGGTACGGCTCCATCGCGGAGCCCCTTTACATTGTGCATTCCAATGTCTTTTCCGTGCTCGCATCCAAGTCCAACTCCGATATTGTTCCAACATGCATTTTAGCTCCTCAAAATCATGTTTTACCTACAAAACAATGCTAATCATGTTGGTTAGTATAAATTCACATTTTATTACCAATTACATGAAAATGTATACACATTGCACAATAAACAAGACGAAAATGATACATTTGAGTATCACTTGGGCATATAAATCTGCCCAAGATCACCACCCCAATGTTTATGATGATCACCACATAATGTGCATCTATACTCATCATAGGAGAAAGAAGGTGCACCCATCTCTCTTCTAGGTGCATATTTTCAATCTCAATAATGGTGTGGTCCTCCACAATAGGGACATGGGTCATCAATATATGGGTTACAACCAACAAACTCCTTTCATTCAATGATTCCATAACTCAAATACAAATAAACAAAAATAAAAACAAAACAAAATGAAAAACTAGTTCAAAAAAAAACTAATGGCTTATCAAAACTCAATTCTTCGGCAATGACGCCATTTTTGATAACGTCCAAACTACATTGTTCTTCATGAAAGAGCATCAATGGTCATTTTTAAAAACAAATAATTCGATGGTTTTCAGGGTCGAATCCCATAGAAAATTGAGTCGATAATACAAGAGTTATAAACTAATTCAAACTAGAACACATCATTGTTCCACATTTGAGAAGTAAAATTTAGGGGGAAAGGAAAATAGCATCAAATTCAAATTAAAATGAAGTGGAGGGAATTCATATTGTTGCAATCACAAGTGAGATGGATAGGGGTGTACTATTGATGGATTAAAAACTAAAATAGGATTTACTTCATTACCTCAGCCTCAAATTTAACATAGAAAGTAGTGGATAAATCACATTCTCTCATTTTTCAATCACAAGAATATTGTGCCTTGGGTTTTCTCAAATCCGAAAGCCAAATTCAAGTTGTCAACCACAAAAGATTGAGGAAGGATTAAGCTATCTCTAGCCTTGACCTTTAATGGAGTGACAATGTGGGTTTTGACTATCTCTAGATCAATCCCACACACCAACACACGAAATCCTCACAATTATCTTCTCACCCAATTCTCACTTTTTCCTCTCAAGCAAAAGCAAGAAAAATAAAACAAAATTCATGTTTGCAACCATCAATTTTCAGAATTAAACCTTGAAGAAAGTAATAGATCTATACTTTCAAAAAATATCAAAGAGCTATTCATCAATATCCATTCAATTTAACAAACCCACCATGCACATACCCCTAGCTAACAAATTAGTTATGCATATTTTGAGAGAAAAAGAAGATACCAAGAGGATTCCCCTCAATATCCATCATATTTGCTTCATAATTTTGCTTCACAAGGTCTTACCACAATGGTGGAATTCCCCCAAAATGGTTTAAAGAAATAGAAGAAGAAATGTAATTTCTAGATCTACAATTCTATGGTGAAAGACTAAGTGAATGATGAATAATTGATGAATGAATGAGTGGTGCACAATGAGAGTGATATAATATCACTTTCTTGTGTACAACTTTCCATAAATGCTTTTACCCTTTCTAGATGCTTTTACCCTTCTAAAAACAACCTCACTTGTGAAGCACCGGCGGTTCGACGGTGCTAATCTGCAGAGCATTAGCTATTCTTCGTAGGATAACAATGAACTGGTAGGGGAACCGGCGGCTGAACTAGCAATTTTCCTGTGACTTGCCTATGGCAAACTGCCAAGTGCTGTGAGTAGCCGGTCTAGAGCAGTGGCTTCAATGTTTTACCTGCGTTTTTCCCTTTTGGATATGCATTTAGCTAATTTAAAACATGTCTTGTTTAGCTCCTTTTTGGGCTCCAATTCCCCCTTATTTTTCTCCTTTCCATCAAATGCTAACTCATAAATTTTCATCTCGAACTGCATGTGTTTTGCTCCATTTCATGCTTTCTCTACTCGAGTGAAGTACCTAAAAAATTCAAAGAGAAAGGGCATAAAATTCATCTAAATGACTTGAAAACTAACAAAAACCACATCTTTAAGAGCCTAATGAGTTGGTAAATTTCCATCTCATCAGCCGTAGGGGTGAGAAGGTTGGGAGATTGGAAATTTCCAATGGAGGTGACAAGGGGATACAATGACTCATCAGAGGACCTACCGACTCGTTACATCCCTCGTGGTGACTGGCGATGTCATTTTTTATGCGAAATCATTAAGGGCATTTTCATAATTCTTAAGCCCTAAATCCTAAACTACATCATTTAAGCCTTGAATGGAGCGTTTTAATGGATTTTAATCTATTCTAATTCATTCAACTCCCATGCATGCAAAGTTTAGAAATTCCTTTTGAAGATCAAGCTTGAACCTTGTCAATTCTTTCCCAATTCTCTTGCGATTTACAAGTCAAGTTGAGATGCAGCCTATCCAGGTATATAGGGCTATGAATGAGAGTTTTCTTCCACTTTCATGCCCAAATCTCTCCTCAAGTTCATGAATTCAAGTATTAATTCATGTTTATGATCTTATGGGGTTTTAACTCAATTCTATGAAATTGTCTATGATTTGATTATGGGTCAATTCTCTTCATGTTCCATATTGTGTTTTAAGATTCATGGGTAGATTTTATATATAAATTGATTATAAATTTATGATTTCAAGTTTTAGAAAAGTATGCCCTATTATGCAAGTTTAATGAAAAATCAAGTTTATGATTCATGATTTCAAGTATGATGAGATATCTAGCATGAATGATTGTTTACAAATTACCCATGTATGAATCTATGATTTTTACTTATGAAGTCTATTTCAAGTATGCATGATTTTAAGATTTGGGCAACCCCAAACATGTTAAGTATATTTTCATGATTTAGTCAAGGATAATAAGATCAACTTATCATATGTTTTGGAGTCAAGACTCCCACTACAACTTACGATATATTTTGGAGTCAAGACTCTCCATGTTTAGATATCAGACTATGTATGTGATTATGATTTCATCTTCATTAAAAAAAATGATAGGAGCACTATGCATGTTTTTGGGAGTAATATCTAGCATCGAGTAGGCTTGGGGTTCCAAGGTTCCCCGGTCCCAGAACTACGCGCCAAAATAGGTTATATATATTTATTTGGAGCCTCTCAAGAGTGTTTCCCCTACTCGCAAAGGACCTTCAACTTGATATCAATATCATGGTAGCATCCTTAGCCCTGACAAGGTTTTGGACGGCTCTACCCTCTTGAGGGTTATAGTTGGGGCATCACGTAAACTCTATCATGATGGTGTCGGTTATGATGAATGTGCCATTGTTCCTCATGATTTCAGTTATTATGTTCATGACTTATGATATTATGTTTTATAGCAGGATTGACCCATTATCAGTTTATGAGTTTTTACTTATGATTTCAGCTCATATGATTTCTGTTTTAGCTTTGGGAAATTCTATTCAGATATTATATTCAACTTATGAATATACAGGTTTCAGATTCTGATTTCAGAATGCAGTCCTTACACTTGTGATCTTGTGATTTATGTTTATATGCATGATTTCAGTTAACATTTACTCACTATTTTTTACTTACCTTGCATACTCAATATATTCCAAGAACTGACCGCATACTCTATGTTGTATTATTTTATGATATAGGTCTGGACGATCAGACTCAGTTTCGTCGTTAGTCCAGCTTCCCATATCTTAGCTCAGTATCCTATCATTGGTGAGTCTTCATCTTGTAAGGACCTTCAATTTAGTATTGATTTATGTTATATTTAGTTTTAGACCTTAGCAATCTAGTTGGGGATGTTGTCCCATCGCTCATTAGACATGTTAGAGGCTTATAAGACAATATGTAGATTTTTCACTTTGTCGAGTGTTGACTCTATTTTATGATCGTTATGCTATTTAAACTTCCTCTTATTCGTGTTTCAGTTGTCAGATTCCACTTGATGTATGATCTTTAGTTATTATGTTCATGCAATGGGTCGACTTTGAGACATTTGTGGTTTTAGGTCCCGCGTCTCAATCTAGGGTCCTAGCTGGGGTTGTTAATAAACTTGGTACCAGAGCAAAGGTTTAGAGTTTCCTAGGGTGTTTGACAGTCATGTTTAGTAGAGTTTTTTCCATAGGTGTGAAGCGTTCCATACTTATGGGGAAGAGGCTACAAGATGTTTTAGGAAATTTCCCTTCTTTCATGATCTATGTTGTGTGATGAAGTATCTCTCCATCCTTCTAACTCATGCTATACTCGACTATAGAAAAATTTCTCCATGACGAGTATATGGAAGAAGGAATGAAAATGGAACTGTCCACGACAATGGCAATGGAGATGGCATCAGCAAGCCCCACCAACACCAACAAATTCTATGCCCGAGCAGGTCACTCATGCTGAGGTCAAAGCGGCATTTCAGATATTGGCACAAGATATGACCACTCAGGTCAATCAGCAGGCGGTGGCTCATGTTCCTCAGAATGGGAATGGGAAAGCAGCTAGAGTTTAGGACATTCTCAATATGAATCCACCTGAGTCTCTGGGGCCAAAAGTGAATGAGGATCCGCATGAGTTTATTGAGGAAGTGTAGAAGATCACCCAGATTATGGGGGTGATTGGAGAGGAGAGTTCGGATTTAGCCTCCTATTAGGTGAATAGGATTACTTACATATGGTACCACCAGTGGAAGGATGGTAGGGCAGTGGGAGCAGTTCCCATGAATTGGGATGTGTTCGTTACTTCCTTCTAGGATAGGTTCTTTCCTAGACAGTTGAGGGAGGCGAAGGCAGTGGAATTGGTCAAGTTGAAGCAGTACCATCAGACTGTCCAAGAGTATGCCTTAGAGTTTACCTGGATGTCCAAGTATGCACCAGAGATGGTTGTGGATTAGAGGGCCCGTTTAAGCAGGTTTGTGAATGGCACACCAGACTCACTGGTCAAGGAGTGTAGGACCGCAATATTGAATTGTGATCTAGATTTCTCACTATTGGTCATATCTTCCCAGCAAATAGAGGTAGATCATATTAAGGAGAAGGAGAGAGAGGCCAAGAGGGCCATCATAGGGAGTTACAAATAGTTTCAGTAGAGGTCCGATGGAGGACAATGTTAATAGTCCCATTAGAGGTCATCAGCCCCAGTGTCATCATCAACTATTGTTCTGTCTAGACTGAGGCGTGACTAGAGGTGTGGGTCCTCAAGCTCCAGAGGTCAGGGGAGCAGGTCAAGAGAGCCCAGCATCTAGGTTTGCGACAAGCGTGGTAAAGGGCACACTGGAGAGTGCCTAGAAGGTTCAGGCATCTATTACAAGTGTAGGAGGCCCGGACATCTTCTTAGAGGCTGTCCTTAAGTCAAACAGAGCCTTAGTGGAGATCGTGACCCAACTACTAGTTCAGCAGCTCCACCAGCACGCTCAGCTCAGCAGGGTGCATCCACTAGTGCAAGTGACGGTCAGCATCAGAGCGGATTCTATGCCCTCTCATCTCGTTAGGAGTAGGAGGTCTCTCCAGATGTGGTCACTAGCATGTTACGAGTATTCCATCTTGATATATATGCATTGTTAGATCCAAGGGATACCTTATCTTTTATGACTCCTTATGTTGCTATTAGTTTCGAAGGCGGTCCCGAAACCCTATCAGAACCCTTTTCATTCTCTACTCTTATTGGTGATTCAGTTATAGCTCAATAGGAATATAGAAATTGCCTATGTAGTCCTTCAAAAAGTCACCTAAGCTGATCTGTAGAGTTATACATGACCAATTTTGATGTTATCTTTGGTGTATATTGGTTGCATGCATGTTATGCCTTAAGAAATTATAGAACATGTATAATAGAGTTCTAATTTTTTGGTGAGCCATTCCTAGAATGGAAGGGTGGTTCAGCTATGCCTGTAGGTCACTTTATTTTCTTTCTCAAGGTTAGGAAGATGGTTTCTAAAGGTTGTGTGTAACATCTTGTTTGGTTTAAGGATGCACGTCCGAGACCCCAACTTTTTAGTCAATCCCTATAGTGTGTGATTATCTAGAGGTGTTTCCAGTTGATCTGCCAAGAGTCCTTTACGAGCAAGAGATGGACTTTGGTATGGACCTTCTCCCCGATACACAACCTATATCGAATCCTCCTTATAGAATGGCGTCAGATGAGCTAAAGAAGTTGAAAGAGTAGTTGAAAGATCTCCTAGAAAAAGGTTTTATCATGCCTAGTAAATCCCTATATGGTGCACCAGTTCTTTTGTTCAAAAGAATGATAGTTCTCTTAGAATGTGCATTGATTGTTGGCAGTTGGACAAGGTCACAATTAAGAAAAAGTATCCCCTCCCTAGGATTGATGACTTGTTTGACAAACTTCAGGGTGCTAAGTTCTTCTCAAAGATAGACCTCAGATCTGGATATGATCAGCTTAGAGTTAGAGAGAGTGACATTCCGAAGACAACTTTTAGGACTCGATATTGTCACTATGAGTTCGTATTAATGTATTTCGAAATAAGAAATGCTCTTGTAGCTTTTATGGACTTGACGAATGGGGTGTTAAAGACGTATTTGGATATGTTCATCATTGTCTTCATAGATGATATTCTCATATACTCTCAGAGCAAGGAGGAGTTTGCCACTCATTTGAGGATTGTGCTATAGACTCTCAAGGACCGCTAGTTGTTTGCCAAATATAGCAAGTGTGAGTTTTGATTTAATTGAGTAGCAGTTTTGGGTCATCTAGTGTCAAGTGAGAGTGTGTAGGTGGACTCTCAAAAGATAGAGGCGGTAAAAATTGGCCTAGGCTAGTTAGTCCTTCGGATATTAGGATCTTCTTGGGTTTAACTAGCTACTATAGGAGGTTTGTTGAAGGATTTTCATCCATTGCAACACCGTTGACTAAGTTGTTCCAGAAGAAGGTCAAATTTCAGTGGTTGAATGCCTATGAGGAGATTTTTCAGGAGCTAAAGACTCGACTCACTTCATCCCCAGTATTAACTCTATCCGAGGGCGCGAATGTATTCATTGGGTATTGTGATGCTTTGAGGGATGGTTTTGGTTGTTTGTTGATGCAGCATGGTAAGGTCATTGTGTATGCCTCTAGGCAGCTTATGACTCATGAGATGAATTACCCAACGCATGACCTAGAGTTGGCAGCAGTGGTGTTTGCATTGAAGATTTGGAGACACTACTTGTATGGGTCTAATACCTCGGTAGTGCCTAAGACTAGACCCAGGAATTTAGAAATGGGAGTTGGTTGAAATCTAGAAAATTATCACAAAACGACTATTGTAACGGAGCGTTGGTTCCACCAACGATCTATAGGAGGTATTCATGGTGAGGTATAGCAGGGTCAAATTTGGGAGTAACGGGTCAAGGAACGACTCGTGGTTTGATGTCATGAGTCGTTGTTTGTGGTCGTGGTTAGACTGGTCCTTAGTCTAGGAGGAAGTAATGGGTCATAGGACAACTCGTCGTGAGTAACAATGGATCATGGTAAGTAACCTTGGGAAGGAGTAGGAAAATCTCCAGTCGAGGTGACGGATGGAAACCACGACTCATGGGAAGTGGCACGAGTTGCAGTGTGGCTTGTGGGAAAGGTCCAGGTGCAGGTCGTTAGGGGAAATAACAGAAGGATTCAACGGAACATCGTATGGTGTAACGATTCGTCCTATCAAGTTGTAGTATTAGGATCTGAAGGTAAAGAAATCACAGTGGATGTAATAGAAAGACACCACAAGACATGGTATCAAGGCACGACCTGTAGGATCGGTCGTTGTCACTGCTAGTGTATATTTTTCAAGGAATTTATTAAGGGTATTTTCATCATTCCTAAATCCTAGGGTCCTAAACTACGTTGTTTAAGGCTCGAAATGCAGTGTTTTATGAGGGAAAATTTTATCCTAGGTTCATTCATATCCATGCATGCATATTGAAGGGGTTTAAGAAGCGATCAAGTTAGATTTATTCAAGCTTTCCTTCAATTTGTCATTGGGCTTTCAAGGAGTAGTATTATCAGATCTTTCTCAGGTATGTAGGGTTATGGATGGGTGAATCCATTCACACCCATGTCCAATCTTTCTCTAAAACATGAAAATTCCTAAGTTGATTCTAGGGGGTTTTAACCCAATGCATGAAATTCCTAATTCTCTACATGGGTATGATAACTCATTATAGAATTATGAATCATGGGCAAGATTTACATTTCTTTCCATTAAAATCATGTTTCAAGCTTTATAAATTAAAATACCCATTTATGAGGTCTATGAAAGTTGAGATTTATGATAAATGTTCATGTATGCTGAGATGTTATTGATGAAAAGCATCTTTTCAAGTTACCCATATTTATAATCATGTTTTCAAGGGAATTGAGTATTTTCAAGCATGTTAAAGTATTGGGCAATGCCCACATGTTCAAGAATGACTTATGATTTATAATATAGATTTCATAATAGATCGATTTATGACGTTGGCCGATTCATGGGCCCTTAATTTATGGAAAAACGTGTATTTAAATGGGGATCAATGATGCTAATGTTTATTTGGTCATGAATTGCATGAATGATGTTTATGATTTACATACGAGTCTAATGTGCATATTTTTGAGAGCAGTGTCTAGCACTGAGTAGCCCGACATTCAAAGGACTACGACGATGTCTCATAACTACATGCCACCGTAGGTTCCTACTGATACATTACAATGTTAATGGATCCCCTCTTTCGTAATATCACATACTGCACGTCCCTTGCCTGGCTAACCTGGGACGACTCTACCCACTTGAGTGAGATAGTTGGGGCATCATATAAGGCTCTACGATGATGGTGTCGGTTATGATGAGTCCTCCCATTTTTCCTCATGGTTTATGCATGGTTACGTTCATATTATTTTGGCTCAAGTTACGTTTAATGAAGCTTTTCTACTATTATATGATTATGACTGATATACGAATGTTTTAAAAACCTTGAGCCTTACGTTAAACTATGATATTATGTTATGAGCATGATTTCCTACTATTATGAACTTTTATGTATCTTAAATGTCTATTTTACTAACCTTGCATACTCGCTACATTTCACGTACTGACCGCATACTTTATGCTGTATCATTTCATGATACAGGCTTTGATTTTCAGACCCAGCACAGTCATTAACTCATTCCCGGATTAGCATCCAGTTCATTGGTGAGTCCTCATCTCCCAAGGACCAGTTGATATCAATTATCATTTATGTTCAGTTCTCCATACTTTTCCGGTTAGTTGGGGGTGTTGTCCCATCAACCAATCGGATATTTTAGAGGCTTTCAGACTATACGTAGTATCCAGCTTTCATATGTGAAGTGCATTTTGCATTCTATGTTATGTCATGAGTATTCTTCTGTAATGTTATTATATTGAATATTCCTCTTCTTTTGATTGAGTTAGAGGTATTTTCATGCCATGAGTCGACTTGGAGTCTTAAGGGGCTCCTTGTCCCGTGTTGTGATCCGGGTCTACGTTCGAGTCGTGACAAACTTGATATCAGAGAAATAGGTTTGAAGCGTCCTAGGGTGTCCAAGTTTCGCATTAAGTAGATTCTTTGTCATGGGTGTGAATCATGCCACACTTATAATGAAGAGGCTACGAGACATTTAGGAAATGCTCCCTTCTTTCATAATCTATGTCATGCGATGAAATGTCTCCCTATTCGTCTAACTCATGCTCTTCATGATTGTTGAATCATGGCTCCCCACAGAGTTAACAATAGGAGGAATGGAAATGGAAATGGCCATGAGGATGGAAACGGAGATGGGCACCAACAAGCCCCACCATTCCAGGAGCACCACGCACCGGAGCTGGTTGCCCATGATGAATTTCGGGTAGCCATTCAGATTCTAGCGTAGGCCTTGACCGCCCAGGTCAACCAGCAGGCAGTGTCATATGTCCCGTAGAATGAGAATGCAGTGGTGGCACAAGTTAGAGATTTCTTAAGGATGAACCCACCAGAGTTTCTTAGGTCCAAGGTGGACGAGGATCCACAAGAGTTTATTGATGAGATTGTGAAGATCACCTAAGTCATGGGGTTGAATGGAGTAGAGTGTGCTGGGTTGGCCTCATATCAGTTGAAGGGGGTCGCACACATTTGGTTTCGACAATGGAAGGATTGTAGGGTAGCCGGAGCAGACCCTATCAGTTTGGAGGAGTTTCACATTGCTTTTCTAGACCGGTTTTTCCCTCTAGAGAATAAGGGAGCGAAAGGTAGCTGAGTTCTTGAATCTTAAGCAGGGGAAGATGACAGTACATGAGTATGCCCTTGAGTTCACTTGCTTATCAAAGTACGTCCCAGAGGTAGTGGTTGATCAAAGGGTGTGTCACGCCTCAAGACTACACCTTGGACGTAACACGGTACTTGAAGTCACAAGTGACCCTAAGTCAACCCCTGGTCTATCATACACTGAAATTCTGAGTAAAATAATATATATATATATATATAGAGAGAGAGAGAGAGGAAGCTTTGAAATAACAACCTAAGAGCATTTGAGAAAATAAATTAGAAGAAAACATTAAAATTTAAAACATTTGAAATCTAAAATTAACTGTGTCTGAAAGCCTTCTAACTGATGAGTTGCTGGGATAAGCTCCCAGTTAACTCTAAGTCTAACTAAAAATAATAAATCAACTGAAAGAAAGCAAATGAAGTACCTCGAATGATGAGGACCCACACTTCGGCTGCAACAGAAGAAGATTTGAAACGCAACGGCTAATGATGCCGAGTCTGGGAACCAACAGCTGTATCATGAAATGATACAACATAAAAGATGTGTCAATACTTTGAATATGCTGAGTAAGTGGGAGAAAACATATCTGATATAAAATATGAACTGAAATGACATGCAATGACCAACAGGTAAGCTGAACTAAACTACAGATGTAACTGAAATGGTCAAGATGACCCTTTCTGATGGTCAAAGAAATGCCCTAAGTCTAAAATACTGAGTCTAACAGACCACACGGAACTGATCTAAACTGAATTGAACTGTTAAAAACTGAGACTAAACTGAACTAACTAGTGGGAGAGTCTATAACCAACATATAACCACGTGAGCTAGACGTGGAGTCTGATGTATACACCCCACTATAGGACCCAATATACCTTGCCAGGGTATAAAGGCATAAACTGGGTGATCATAAAACTCTAGGGCCAATCAAGCCAAGTAATACTGTAACCTACGGTGGCAACGTAGTTTTGGGAACTTGGATGCGCTGGAACCCCAGCCCACTCGGTGTTAAGTCCTACTCCCACTGAAAACCTATACTGAACTGCTAAGATGATAGCTCGAAACTGGGGCCTAAGACTAGTCAGGGACATATAACTAAAAGTACCCTTAGAGCCTTATCGGACCAGATTCTGAAACTGGGTTCTAAAATAGTCAGAGCTGCTTATCTAGAAGCATCGTAACCATTAAAGAACAAACTGTAAACTGAACTGGGGTCCTGGGGCTGGTCAGAGCTATATATATGTGTATCTAAAAGTCATGACCACCTAATGGACCAACAAACTAGATTTTGAGTCTGATTTTGATAATTGGGAGGTACCACTGACACCTCGGGAAAAGACTGAAGTCAAACTGATCAGTTATTACTTTCTGTATAGTGTTGAAGAGGTTTTATATTCTAACTGAACTAAACTACTAAGCAGCTAATAGAGCACACAACTCATTCCAACAATACAGGAATTTCATAACATGACAAAATTTCAAGAATTTAATGGGGTCTTATCCAGCAAGGGTAAAATCATTCTCCTAAATAGAATAATTGCTCACACACACACACACACACACACACACACACATATATATATATATATATATATATATATATATATATATATATATATATATATATATAATATGAATTACTAGGATATTTAGCCCAAAACATACTTTGCAAAATAGACGGAATTTAATATGCAATAATCTTTACTCAGAAATTTAGGACTGTAAATCATATTGAAAAGAGCAACAACAATTTAATTCTGTATATGGATAATAACCCAATTGAAATTTATGAAAAACCAACATGAAAATCCCTTCATATTCAAAAATCTCAAGGCTAAACTGATAGGGAAATTATGGGAAGATATTGGGGGACACAAGGGAAGGACAATTCCCTTGTTGAATTCCCACATATCTGGCTAAGAATTCCATGAAGAAGAAAACCTAAACTGCTACGATAAAGGAAGAACCCTAAGCTTGCTTGAAGGATTCTTGAGAGGAGAACTTACAGTGATTTTATGAAAATTGAGAGTGGGAATGAGGAATGAACCATTTTCCCCACTAAAAGGTCTAATATTATTACTAAAACGACGTAGTTTTATGCTTGGGAGAGTAGGAAATTACTAAATAGCCCTTAGAAATTCGCTGAAAAATATTCCAGGTAACCATAACGAGGGATCTAATGAGTCGTGGTCACCAGTAGTGGACCGCACTATCTCACACCTAAATATTAAATGCTAAGTTTGGTAACAAGTCATTACCACTGATGACGAATCGATGTGACACTCGTTAGGTGCTCTGGCTAAAAACTAAATACGGCTGGCAATGGGGCACGTAATGAGTCAGTACAGGTGAACACGACTCGTTGTTCCCACCCATCAAGTACACTGACCAACTTATAAATTCCTCGACCCAGGCCTGACCACAAGTGACTCAACGGGTCGTGGTCAGTGAACACGACTCGTGAAGTCTCCTGTTGGGTGCACTGCTTCTCATTTTCAACACTTACTCCTTTTTCTCAGGAGTTGTTGGGTCTCATAATGACTCGTTAGGTGAGTCTTCCTATTTCATTTATGGAGCTTTTTTCCAGATTTTCTGATTTAAGTCCCGGATTTAGATTTTGAGTTTCCGGGGCATTACAGGGCGCAAGTGAGCAGGTTTGTTCATGGGGTAGAAAACAATTTGGACAAAGATAGCAGGACTACTA
This sequence comes from Datura wrightii, assembly GCA_035772735.1. Lineage (NCBI taxonomy): Eukaryota > Viridiplantae > Streptophyta > Magnoliopsida > Solanales > Solanaceae > Datura > Datura wrightii. Next base: position 38,852,860 of record JASDFA010000027.1, read on the forward strand.
TGCTCCACCAGGATATGGATTTCCCTCGGATAGTCTTATACGCCCAAAAAATGGATGCGGCGCATATGAGGGAGAGAGAGGCCAAAAGGGTCGGATAGACAACTATGGATTCATGCAGCAGAGATCTGGCAGTGGTCACCGTCCGCAGATTCAACAAAGGTCACTAGCCCCAGAGCCATCAGTAGCCAATGTTCCATCCAGACCCAAGGGTGATCAGAGGAGCAAGGCCTCAGGTTCGAGGGACTAGAGGGGCATGAAGGAAGAGGGCATATTTTTGGCCTACGGGAAGTGTGGCAAGAGTACTGTCGGGGAGTGCTAACTCGGCACGGTGCGGTAGATCTGGCCACATGCGTTGAGCGTGCCCATTGGCTAGACAGGGTAATGATAGAGGTCATGCACAATCTACCAGGTCAGTAGCAGCTCCAACACGCTCAGCTTCACAGGGGGCATCCACTAATGGTGGTGGCGGGCAGCGCCAAAATAGATTCTATGCCCTCGCCTTGTGTTAGGAGCAGGAGACTTCACCAGATGTGGTTACTATTATGTTACGAGTGTTTCACCTTGATGTTTATTCTTTGTTAGATCCAGGGGCTACCTTGTCTTTTGTGACACCTTATATTTCTAGTAGCTTATGGGTTAGTCCCAAAATTCTGCCAAAACCATTCTCAGTCTCTACTCCTATAGTGATTCACTTGTAGCTAGGCGGGTGTATAGATGTTATCCGGTCACAGTATTGCAGAAAGTCACCTCCGCAGACCTAGTAGAGTTAGCCATGACTGGCTTCGATATTATTCTCGACATGGATTGGTTGTATGCATGTTATGCTTTCATTAATTGAAGAACCCGTGCGGTGGAGTTCCATTTTTCGGATAAGTCAGTTTTAGAGTGGAAGGGTAGTTCAGCCATGCCGTTAAGTCATTTTATTTCCTATCTTGGATCTCTAAGGGTTTTGTATATCATCTAGTTAGGGTTAAGGATGTTGAGACTGAAACCTCGAGTATCTAATCAATCCCGGTAGTAAGTGAGTTCCAAGAGGTCTCCCCAGATGATTTCCATGAGTTCCTCCCCAGCGGGAGATTGATTTAGGTACAGTTGAAGGATCCATCAATTTTCAGCTTTAATGATCAGTATTTGAATATGATGATTGCATTCTCTATTTTCTATATGCTTTCCCCCGTTCAAGGATGAATGTTCCCCAAGGGGGAGATATTGTAATACCACAGAAGTGCCTAAAACTAGACCCAGGAATTTAGAAATAGGAGTTGGTTGAAATTTGGAAAATAATCACTAAACGGGATGAAGTTGGGAGTAATGGATCGCGGAACGACTCGTGGTTTGATATCACGAGTTGTTGTTTGTGGCCGTGGTGAGACTGGTCCTTAGTCTAGGAGGAACTAATGGGTCAGAGGATGACTCGTCGTGAGTAACAACGGATCGTGGTAAGTAACAGTGGGCAGCTATAGGAAAATCTCCAATTGAGGTGGCGGATGGAAACCACAACTCGTTGAAAGTAGGCACGAGTCATGGTGTGGATCATGGGAAAGGTCCAGGTGCAAGTCGTCAGGGGAAATAACATAAGGATTCAACGGACCGTCGTCAGGTGTAATGACCCACCTTGTCAAGTCATGGTATTAGGATCTGAAAGTGAAGAAATCACAATTGATGTAACGGACAGACACCACGAGTCATGGTATCAAGGCACGACTCGAATGATCGGTTATTGTCACTGCCAGTGTAGATTTTTCAGGGAATTCAATAAGGGTACTTTTGTCATTTCTAAGTTCTAGGGTCCTAAATTACGTCATTTAAGGCTTGAAATGCAGTGTTTTATGAAGGAAAAATCTATCCTAGGCTCATTTAAATCCATGCATGCATATTGAAGTGGTTTAGGAGGTGATCAAGTTAGATTTCTTCAAGCTTTCGTTCAATCTTTCATTGGGCTTTCAACTAGTGGTAAAATCAGATCTTCCCATGTTGACTCTATGGGGTTTTAACCCAATGCATGAAAATTCTAATTCTCTACAAGGGTGTGATCCAAATGAGTTTTTATTATAGAATTATGAATCATGGGCAAGTTTTACGTTGTTTTCAATTAAAATCATGTTTCAAGTTTTATAAATTTAAATGCCCATTTATGAGAAGTCTATGAAAGTTGAGATTTATGATAAATGTTCATGTATGATGAGATGTTATTGATGAAAAACATGTTTTCAAATTACCCATATTTATAATCATATTTTCAAGAGAATTGAGTATTTTCAAGCATGTTAAAATATTGGGCAATGCCCACATGTTCAAGTATGACTTATGATTTATGATATGAATTTCATAATTGATCAATTTATGATGTTGATTTATACATGGGCCCTTTATTCATAGCTAAACATGAATGTAAATGGGGATCAATAATGCTAATGTTTATTTGGTCATGAATTGCATGAATGATGTTTATGATTTACATACGAGTCTAATGTGCATATTTTTGAGAGCAGTGTCTAGCACCGAGTAGCCCGGCGTTCAAAAGACTACGCTAGTGTCTCATAACTATGTGCCACTGTAGGTTCCTATTGATACATTACAATGTTAATGGATCCTCTCTTTCATGATATCACATATTGTACGTCCGTTACCTGGCAAGCCTGGGACGATTCAGCCCACTTGAGTGAGATAGTTGGGGTATCACGTAAGGCTCTACCATGATTGTGTCATTTATGACGATTCCTCCCATTGTTCGTCACGATTTATGCATGGTTATGTTCATATTATTTTGGCTCAAGTTATGTTTAATGAAGCTTTTCTCCTATTATTATGATTATGACTAGTTTATGAATGTTTTGAAAACCTTGAGCCTTACGTTACATTATGATATTTATGTTTTGAGCATGATGTCCTACTCTTATGAACTTTTATGTATTTTAAATGTTTGTTTTACTTATCTTTCATACTCAGTACATTTCACATACTGACTGCATACTTTATGTTGTATCGTTTCATAATACAGGCTCTGATCTTCTGACCCAGCACCATCATTAGCTTGTTCTCGGAGTTAGCATCCAGTTCATGGGTGAGTCCTCATCTCCCGAGGACTAGTTGATATCAGTTATTCTTTATGTTCAGTTTTCTAGACTTGTCAGGTTAGTTGGGGGTGTTTTTCCATCAGTCCATCAGATATGTTAGAGGCTTTGAGACTATATGTAGTATCGATCTGTCATGTGTGAAGTGCATTTCTCTTTCTATGTTATGTCATGATTATGCTTCCGTTATGTTATTATGTTGAGTATTCCGCTTCTTTTGATTGAGTTAGAGGTATGTTCATGCCATGGGTCGACTTGCAGTCTCGCGGGGCTCCTTGTCTCATGTTGCGATCCGGGTCTATGTTCGGGTCATGATAATGGGGTGCATGTGGATGTGTTCACGAACCACAAGAGCCTATAGTATGTGCTCACTCAGAAGGACTTGAATTTGTGACAAAGGAGGTGGCTAGAGCTTCTCAAAGATTACATATGAGTGTCCTTTACCATTTGGTCAAGGCCGATGTAGTGGAGGATTCCCTTAGTAGAGTGTCAATTGAGAGTGTGTCCCACATAGAGGATGGTAGGAAGGAGTTGGTGAAGGATGTCCATAGGCTTGCTCGTTTAGGGGTTCTCTTTGTTGACTCCGCAGATGGCAGTGTCATTGTTCAGAATGGTTCAGAATCTTCATTGGTGACCAAGGTCAAGGCTAGGAAAGATGAGGATCCTATCTTAGTAAAGCTAAAGGAAGAGATCCAGAATTAGAAGGTGGAGGTATTTTCTCAAAGGGGAGATGGCGTACTTCATGATCAAGGTCATTTACATTTCTTGGGTGTTAATGACTTGAGAGAGCGGATGTTGGGAGAGGCTCGTAAATCTCGGTATTCTATCCACCCTTTCCACCACGATGTACCGTGATCAGCGGGAGGTCTATTAGTGGAATGGCATGAAGAAGGACATAGTGGAGTTTGTGGCTAAGTGTCCAAATTGTCAATAAGTGAAGGTTGAGCATCAGAGACCTGGAGGTATGCTGCAGGACATTTGTATCCCTAACAAGAAATGGAAAGATATTAATATAGACTTCATTACAGGGTTTCCTCATACACGTCGACAATATGACTCTATTTGGGTGGTTGTAGATAGGTTGACCAAAGCAGCACATTTCCTACCAGTCAAGACTACTAATTCAGTTGAGGACTATGCTAGATTGTACATTGGGGAGTTGTTTTGACTTCACGGAATTCCCTTGTCCATCATCTCAAATAGAGGTACTCAGTTTAGCTTATAGTTTCGGAGATCATTTTAAAAGAGCTTCTGTACTTAGTTGAAGCTTAGCACGTCTTTTCACCTATAAACAGATGGTCAGGTTGAGCGAATCATTCAAAATTCTTGAGGACATATTGAGAGCGTGTGTGATTGACTTCAAGGGTAGTTGGGATTATCATTTACCTCTCATTGAGTTTTCTAACAATAACAATTACCACTCCAACATTTAGATAGCTCTGTTTGTGGATCTCTATCGACGGAGGTATAGATCGCTTGTTAGTTGGTTTGAAGTAGGTGAGGCTATGTTGATAGGGCCAGATTTAGTTCATGAGGCCATGGAGAAAGTTCAACTTATTAGGGATAGGGTGAAAATAGCTCACAGTTGTAACAAGTCGTATGCGTATGTTAAAGAGGAGAGAACTTTAGTTTGAGGTTAATGATTAGGTATTTCTGAAGGTGTCTCCCATGAAGGGAGTGATGAGGTTCGGGAAGAAACAAAAGCTTAGTCCAAAATATGCTGGTCCTTATAAGATTTTGATATGAGTTGGCAAAGTGGCATAGGAGTTGGAGCTACTAGTGGAGTTAGCCTCGGTACATCCAATTTTCCATGTATCTCTATCGAAGAATTGAATTGATGACCCGCCCTTAGTTGTCCCAGTAGAGCATAGGTATGAAGGATAGCCTTATCTATGAGGAGGTTCCAGTTGAGATCATTGATCATCAGGTTCAGAAGTTCAGAAATAAGGAAGTACCTTAAGTGAAGGTTTGTGGAGGAATCAACTTGTTGAGGGAGCTTTGTAGGAAGCTGAAGCAGATATGATGGCTAAATACTAGCATCTCCCTTCCGGCCCAATTTTAGCAAGAGGTATTAGTTTCTCCTTAGTACTCTATGCAGTTTCATGTCAAGTTCATGTCCATCAGTTCCTTTCATGTTTTAGCATGTATGTGTGTCTCACGGATTCAATTCAGTCATGTATTTCAGTCGGGAGACAATCACTCCATTAGTTTTTAGCTTCAGATGTTTAGTATTTAGGATTTCTGTTCTTTCCCCAGCTTTTCTGTATGCTTAACCCACGTTCGAGGATGAACGTTCCCAAGGAGGTGATATTTTAATACCCCAAATATCCCTAAGATCAGACTCGAGGATTGAGATAGAGAAAATAGGAAAATCTGCACCAGGTCATAGAATGAGTCCTTCTGTGACTCGTGGTGTGACCTAACGGGTCGTCAAGCGACCCATTAAGTGGTGCCCAATGTGAATAGGTTCCTTTTCTCAGGCAGTGACAACAGAAGAGATGACAAGTTTTCATGACTCCTGATGAATCGTGGTATAACCCGTCAAGTGGGTAAAGGGTAAGATTGTAGTGTTAGTAACGGGTTGAGGGGATGAGTCTTCATGACCCTAATGACTCATTAAGTTGGTCGTGGGGGTGAAAAAGGTTAGTAGATTACAAATTTTCAGTGGAGGTGACAACGGGAGACAACTAGTCGCTAGAGAACCTAATGACTCATTACGTCCCACGTGGTGATTGGCAGTATCATTTTTCCTGCGAAATCAGTAAGGGCATTTTCATAATCTCTAAGCCCTAATTCCTAAACTATGTCATTTTAATCCCTGAAAGGAGTGTTTTAAGGGAGCTTAACCTATTTTAATTCATTCAAATCCTATGCATACAACATTTAGAAATTCCTTTTGAATATCAAGCTTGAACCTTATCAATTCTTCCCCAATTCTCTTGGGCTTTAAAAATCAAGAAGAGATCCATCTTACCCAAGTATGTAAGGCTATGAATGAGAGTTTTCTTTCACTCTTGTGCCCAAATCTCTCCTCAATTTGATGAATTCAATTCTTAATTAAAGTTTATGATCTTATTGGGTTTTAACCCAATTCTATGAAATTCTCTATGATTTATTAATGGGTCAATTACATTCATGCTCCAAAGCACGTTTTAAGATTCATGGGTATATTTTATATAAAAATTGATTATAATTTTATAATTTCGGGTTTTAAAAAACTATTCCCTATTATGCATATTTAATGAAAAACCAAGTTTATGATTCATGATTTCAAGTATGATGAGATACATAGCATGAATGAATGTTTATGAATTACCTATGTATGAATCTATGAATTTGACTTATGAAGTCTATATCAAGTATGCATGATTTTAATATTTGGGAAAGCCCACACATGTTAAGTATGTTTTTATGATTTAGCCAAGGATAATAAGATCAGCTTATCATATATTTTGGAGTCAAGACTCCCATTATAGCTTATGATATGTTCGAAGTCAAGAATCCCCATGTTGAGATTTTAGACTATGCATGTGGTTGTAATTTCAGCTTCATTGAAAAATTATGGGAGAACTATGCATGTTTTTGGGAGTAGTGTCTAGGATCGAGTAGGCTTGGGGTTCCAAGGTTCGTTGGTCTCAGAACTATGCACCAATGTAGGTTTATATATAATTGTTTGGGACCTCTTAAGAGAGTTTTCCCCGCCCATAAGGAGCCTTCAGCTTGATATCAATATCATGGTAGCGTCCTTAGCCCTAGTAAGGTTTTGGATGGCTCTACCCACTTGAGTGTGATAGTTAGGAAATCACGTAAGCTCTATCGTGATGGTGTCGGTTATGACGAGTCTCCCATCGTTCCTCATGATTTCTGTTGTTTATGTTCATGACTTATGATATTATGTCTTATAGCAGGATTGACCGAATGATCAGTTTATGAGTTTATACTTATGATTTCAGCTATGACAAGTCATATGATAACTATTTTACCTTTTGGTCATTCTATCCAGATATTATATTCAACTTATAACTATACAAGTTTCGTATTCAGATTCAGCATGCAGTGCTTACTCTCCTGATCTTGTGATTTATGTTTATATGCATGATTTCAGTTAACATTTACTTAGCATGTTTTACTTACCTTGCATACTCAGTACATTCTATGTACTGACCGCATACTATGTTGTATCATTTTATGATACAGGTCCGGACGGTCAAACTCAATTCCGTTGTTAGTCCAGCTTCCTGTAGCTTATCTTAGTTTCCCCATCATAAGTTAGTCCTCATCTTCCGAGGACCTTCAGCTTAGTGTTGAGTTATGTTATATTTAATTTCATACCTTACAGAGCTAGTTGGAGATTTTTTCCCATCAGTTCATCATACATGTTAGATTCTTATCAGACAATATGTAGATTTTCCACTTTGTCGAGTGTTGACTCTGTTTTATGACCGTTATGCTATTTAGACTTTTTCTAATTCAAGTTTTAGTTATCAAATTCCACTTGATGTATTCTCTTTAGTTATGTATGTTCATGCCATGGGTCGACTTGGAGCCACTCATGGTTCTAGGTCCTGTGTCTCGATGCGGGGTCCCAACTCGGGTCATGAAAATTCAGGCAAAACTGAATTTGAGGAGGATGCACAAGAGGAGGAGGATGAGCAAATCCCACTCACAGAAAGCCACACAATAACATGGGTGTGTGCCAGGTTCTTGGAAGATTTATGAGCAGGGTTTAGCTCTAACATCAAAGCTAAACCCGAAGAGGAGTATTCAGAAGGAACCCTAGATCTTGACCGGGGCATTTAATGAGGTAGAGGAGATGAAGTAGATATTTGAGCTATATGACTTCAGCTGGATGGCAAGAACCCTTGATAGCTTCAGCACTGACATGGACAAGGAATTTTATGCCATTACTTCGCTACCATGGAGCATCAAACCCCAGTCGGATAGAAGGTGAAAGATCAGCCCAAGCTGGAGAGTGTTATAGCTTGGGGGAGAGCTGTGGATATCTTGGAGAGGACCTTTGCCCAAATGTTTTACGACCTAGACTATCAGGCTCCAGCCACTACTATTGAGTTTAACCACCACTTAGAGACCCTGAAAAGGATCAAGCAGTTGAGTGTTTAGGATCGACAGTGACATGTAAGTGGTTGGCTAGTGTTATTGTTGAGGAGAAGGAGGAGATAGATTGGGTGACTAGTGGATGGCAGGTCACAACAGCTTCCCTCAATTTCATTGCGAAAGCTTGTTGTACACTAGTCCGTCACAAGTTGGCACCAATAGTGAATGATAACACTCTGAGTACAAATAGAGCAGGTTTAGTGGTTGAATAATGTTAGGGTATTCTATTAACATCCCTCAAATAATAGCCGAGGAAATCTGGGATAGAGCCTTAGCATTGAGCACCACCATCCCCTTCCCGAGCTCGGTGTATCGATTGTGTGTGGAGTCTAATGTCAGGACTATAAAAAATTGATGATTGAATGGAGGTACGCGGAAAATAAATACCAGACTTATCTGTGATGAGATAAACCTGGTGGGTCAGGTTAGAGCACAATCTACATTCCCGGCACTATGGATAGCATGGGGCTGAGCATATGGATGCCCCCATGACAGTTGAGCAAAGTGAGATTTCCAGCCACTAAGGTCGTACACAAAGTAGATGCTCCTAGCACAGCATTCGCTTCACCACCGACCATTCTAGGGCAGGTTTTGACTGGATAATATTGGTACCTCAGGACTTCCTGCAGAAGATGGCCAAGTAGCTGACCATTACAGAAAAGAAGGTCAATGTCATGATGGAGCAGGTCAATCCATGGGTGAGGGCAGAGATTGATGAGGCATCCAGAGCATTGTATACTAGGTCTGCGGTTTTGAGCTTCGACTAAATGAGCATTTAGTAGAGATGCTAGATGTACAAAGACAAAGGAATGAGTTGGGCACACTCAGGAGTGAGGTCACGGAGTTATCATCTTGATAGAAAGCCATATTACCAACCTCAACCATCCCGTTGTTTGAGGATGAGATCGATGAGGAGCTAGATCTAGTAAGGTTCTATAGCGATGAGCCAACCACTGGAGATAAGGGTAAGCAGAGGTCAACTGGGCAAATGATGAGGAGACCTCTAGGAAGAGGAGGAAGAGAGCAAGGATGGAGCACAGGCGAGCGACATTAGCTAGTCAAAAGTCATATGGAAACATATGTGTGATCTACTAGAGAGAGTAAGAGGAACTAGCGAGGAGCTCAGCTATTGTGCCTAGTGAGCCTATGAGCGACAAGGACCCATCGGGTGAGCCATATTAAACTCATAGAACCACTAAGGTTTTTATGGCGACTGGGATTACTGAGGGGGTAGGGATAACCCCCTCCATAACCACCAGACCACTGAGTACATTGGACACCGCTACCGCTACGATTGCTAAGGCAGAAAGCGTACCATCACACTTGGCTACTGAGGATGACAGGAGCGCTTAGAGTGCCACAGGTATGTCCCTTCCCTAGTTTTTATTTTACTACTTTGGGGACAAAGAATGATTTTGGAGTGGGGAGGTGTATCTTTTTTTGTTTTATTCATCCGAGGATTTTTATTGTCGTATTTTTTTTCCTCGAGCATGCTATCTAGTAGTACTGGTATGTTTAGGATATTTTATTTTGTTTAATTAGAAGTAATTTAGGAGTATTTAACAGCCAATAAAATGCACGTGTGTTTGATTTTTTGTACTTTTTGGAAAATGACCCTTTTTAAATTTTTTGTGATTAACTATGTGTGTTGACTGCAAAGCATGGCTAATGTGGATTGTTTATGGCATTTGAAAGATTAGAATGATTAAGTGTAGTGTATCTATGCATGAACCAGATAGGCAGTGGGATATAAGCCTGTACTGAGTGTGAGTAAGGTTCTTGTTTAGTTAAACACTGTGTAGGTGATCCAGAACGTGCCTGGTTAGCCTTTTCTTAGGTTGGAGGATAGTTAGTTATGAAAGGATCATAGACCATTTTTGATTTAGCCCACTTTTAGCATAAATTGCCTAACCAAATGAAATAAGTATCCCTTGATCCCATGTTTGAGCCTAAATTGACCTTTTCTTTAATTATACCATTCAACTTCCCATTTTTTTTATAATGAACCTGTTTTGACCCTGGTCCCTCCTTGGACATTGTGAACCTTAACTCAGGCAAAATGCCAAAGTTGATGGTAGTTATTATAGGGGTGCATTAAGTGTGTGAGGGAAATAAAGGAGAAATCTAGTTAGTGAAAAGTTGGGTGTGGTATGAAAAAGAGAAAAAAAATAAATTTTGAAAAAAAAAAGTGAAAAAGAAACCACACCAACAAGTTGAAAGATGAATAAAATGGGAAAAAGGGAAAAAGAAGGGAAAAAGGTAGATGTGGAGCCAGAGTCTGTGTAGAGGCAAGAAGGGCAAGTCACTTATCCATTGCTATCACACCCGTCCTCAAGCCTACATTACAAGCCAATAAAAGCCCTATACTAATCCTAACCCGACTGTCCGAAAAACCAGAGTAGAGAAAATAAGGGCAAGCCTACGCTATCACATGTATTGTGTTTAAACTTCTTTATAAGAGTGAGAGCTTTGCTAGTCCTAGTTTCTTATATGCATATCATTGTGAGTGTTTCATATTTCACTTGTTATGAGGGTACATGGATTGTATTACACACAACCAGTTGTCTGTACAAATAGCATTAGTGATTGCTCAGTTGTCTGTTAATCGTTTAATGCCATTTCTAGATCCCTTTGTGTCATGAGTTGTAGTTGCATGTGTATAAAATAGTCTTGGTTTTGAGTGTTTGAATGAAAAATGGGCAGAAAATTGATAGTGGTATTGTGTGCAAACTTTGACATTGTTAGCTATGAGTCTTCTGTTTTACATTTTAGTTAAGCATTGAATTTGTAGCAGTGTTTTTGTTTGCCCGAGGACATGTAAAAGTTCTAAGTTGAGGTTGTTGAAGTTTCATGATTTTACGGAACTTCCAATACTTAAAACATAGGAAAAATATATAGGACTTAGGTTTGTTTATATGGATATGAGGTTATTTTACTTTGTTTTTAGGGAAATCAGGTTCGGAAGTTGGAATTTGGAAAAGAAATGCAAAAAGGAAGAAAATGACTTGCTACAGGTCACACTACGATCCATACAATATTGGTACGAGCCGTACCTGGTGCCCATAGAAGAGATTCAGAAATTGGACAAGTGCAAATCTATGGTACGAGCAGAGGCCATGAGTAGTGCCACTGGCTCGTGGTGAGATTTAGAGAAATTGGCAACATGGCATCATCTAGTTATGAGTGGATTGCATGAGTCATACTAGTCTTGTATGAACAATAAGACATACCCGTAGGATAATCATCAGCAAAGTTGAAATTCAGAAGTCCATACCACGATTGCCAACTCCGACTTGTAGTGGCACATCACGAGTCATACCATTTATCCACACCTAAGAGATCCAGATGCTACATTCCATATTACGATTAGCAGCCACGCCTCATAGCAACATGATTTGACTCGTAGGTCATCCCCACATCGGAATCCCTATTAATTTAGGAAAGGATTTCATTAATTGTATAAATACTTTCTTTTTATTTTTCATTATGAGAGTAGATACTTTTCCATTGGATTCATGTTTTTGGAGTTCCCCAAGTCTACTTGGATAACAATATGCACGAAATACCTTGAGCAAAGTTCATCATTGTGTTCTTGAGTTTCACTGTTTATTGTGCAATTGATTCGTGGGTTTTATTCCTACATTATTATAAGTTGTTTATTTTTATTTATTCCATGATTTTGACTTCTTGCTTTATATTATGAGTATCTAAAACCTCCACAACTAGGGTTGTTTGAACCATGGTAAAATAATAACGTAGGGTTAACATAATATGATTCTAAACTAATACGGATGCTTGTATTGTTCTTCTCCTCATGATAATTATTTCTTAACAATGCGCAATGTTAGGATTATCCCTTATTCTCTTCTTTCTTGAATCGAGAGAAGTACAAATTAGAAAAAGAGAAAAACAACAAAGCCTTTAAATTAATTTTCATTAATTAACTTGAGCTGCAGTAGCAGAAAAGTTAATTTGGAATTATTGATAAAAGTTAGTTGAAAGTGCTCATGAGATCTAACTCGGTAATTGAGTATAGTAATCTAATAGTGGCAAATCAGTCGTTTGGATGAACATAGTTTATTTATTCTACAGGCTAAGTATTGGAATAGATCACAACTGTAATAACCCGACCTAGTTAAGAAACCATGGGGAACACTTCCCTAGTTAGTGACATATCTTTTATAACAACACCATTTCACAATACTGATACTTGATTATTTCTCTTAAATCCCACTTGAGGAGATAATTAAACTAAAAGTGTAAATACTAGAATTAGTCGATATCTTGAACATATTCCCTATGGGATTGTGTCAAGACCCGAGCTGGGACCGTGGATCGACACATGAGACCTAGAAGGACAAATGGCTCCAAGCTAAGCCATGGTACATACATAGCCTGACTTAAAAGCATAATCAAGTGGAAAACAACAGAAGCATGAATAAATGAAAAACTAAATATCATAAAGCATAAACAAAAATGATAACATCACAACGCTGAGTCACAAAGTTGAACATACTAAGTCTATGACTGAAAAGCCTCTACTATCTAAGGAGATGTTAGGACTAGCCCCCAGCTAACTCCAAGTCTAAAGCTAAATTGACATAACAAAATAACTAAATGAATGTCCTCGAAAGATGAGGACTCACCCAACAGTGACTGAATTGGACTAGTATAGGAGCAGGACTAATGGTGCGGCTGAGTCTGATCGCCCAAATCTGTATTATTAAATGATATCGCATAAAGTATGCGGTTAGTAATTGGAGTGTACTTAGTATGTAAGTTAAGTAAAACATGCTTAGTAAGATGTTAATTGAAATATTGAATATAAATCAAGAACTTTCATGAGAGTAAGGACTGTATGTCAAAGGCTATGTATCTGAAATATACATAATCATAAGTTGTTTATCATAAACTAAACATAATGACCCAAGATTTAAACATAGAAATCATATGACTTGTCATGCTTGAAATCGTAAGAGAAAGCTCATAAATTGATCATTGAGTCAAATCTGTTGTAATACATAATATCACAAGTCATGAACATAAGTAATTGAAATCATGAATAACAATGGGATATTCATCATAACAGACAACCATCATGTATGAGCGCATGATGATCCCATGTATTGCCCGCGTGGAGGAGAGCTATCCTAAGCCTTGCTAGGGAAAAGGACGAATGTCATTTGATATAATGGTGTGTGCCCTTGGGTGGGGGAAGCACTCTCTTGAGAGGTGTGAATAAGAATATATCCTATGTTGGCGCGCAGTTTAGAGACCGGGGTCCTCAGAATTCTTAACCTACTCGGTGCTAGACACTACTCCCAAAACATACATATTGCTCATATAATCATATTCTCAAAACATAGATTAGATCTAAATAGTGGGGAGTCTTGACTCCAAATGTCTCTCTTTAAAACTTATCATGTAGGCCTTGGTCAAAATTATGACTAACTTGCATGGGATTGCCCGAATCATGAAATCAGATATACTTGAAATATAATTCATAGTTCAAAATCATGGAATCACAAGTTAATAATTCATAAACATTCATGTATGCTAGATAACTCATCACGCTAGAAATCATGGAATCATAAGCTGGAATTTCATAAAACTTGCATAATAGGGCATAATTTCTAATAACTTGAAATTCATAAATCGATAATCAAATTGAGAGTAATCTTTCCATTAGTATTAAATCATTAATTAAAATAAGGGGGGATTGGACCCATATACATAACATAAATAATTACATAAAATTGGGCTAAAATTCTAGAATTTCAATACACTTGATTAAGGACTTGAATTCATGAATTAGAGGAGAAATTGGGTATGAGAGTGGAAGAAATCCTCCATTCATGGCCCCTCATACTAGGGTAACTTGATTCCTAAGCTTTCCTTGATCACCCAAGAAGATTGGGGAAGAAATTGATAAGGAGCCTTAGCTTGATCTTGGAAACCGATTTGAATTCAAAGCATGAATGAGAGCATAATGGCTTATGATAGGTTAAACCCTCTTATAACACTCTTTAGGAAGCTTTAAATGACGTCATTAAGGAGTTATGAGCTTAGGAGTTTACAAAAATACCCTTGGGAATAACTAATTAAAAACCGACTGTCAGGAACCATGAGTCGTACCCACAAGCAACGACATGTGGTTTCTTTCCGTTGTTACTGCATTATATTTTCCAGACTCACTATTGCTTAAACCATGGGCCTCACAATGACCTATTGTTTCCTACAACGAGTTGTACCATAGCCATGGTTAGGGGTCTCCATCCCACGACTGCATACAATGACTCGTTGTTTCCTACAATTAGTCATGCCATGACCCATATTTTCTCTAAGCTTGCCATTCAAAAAATACTACGACCCTTTCCCATGACCAGTCACACCAAATGAAAAGTCGTACCTTGACTCGTTACATCAACCTACGACTTGTTCCATGAGTCATAACCACTGGTTGGGGAAAAGTACTGGGGCACCAAGACTTCCTCCTACAACCCATAGAATGGAACAACGACTCGTACCACGAGTCATTCTAAGAGAAAAATGCAGATTTTTCTATTGAATCTGCTACATGCCTAGCGCTTGGTCGTAGGGACTTTTGGGATGTTTCATTATCTCCTCCTTGGGAACATTCATCCTCGAATGTAGATTAAGCATACTGGAAGAATGGTGAAGGAACTAAAATTCCAAAACTGAACAACTAAAGCTAAAATCTAATAGAGTGACTGATTTCAGACTGATATACATAACTGAACCGAATTCATGTAACATACATGCATGCAATGGCATGAAAGTAACTTAAAGACATGGCCTTGACACGAAAGTGAATAGAGTACTAGGGAGGAAATTAGTACCTCATGTTGGAACTGAGCCAGAAGGGAAATGATACGGGTATCTAGCCATCATAGCTGCCTCGGCTTCCCACATAGCTCCCACAACAAGCTGATTCTCCACAAAACCTTTACTGAAGCTACTTCTTTGTTTCTCAACTTTCGTACATGAAAATCAAGGACCTCAACCAGAATCTCCTCATAGGTAAGGATATCCTTCACACCTATTCCCTCTAATGGAACATCTAAGGCTAGGTCACCAATGCATTTCCCTAACAAAGATACATGGAAAAATGGGTGTACCGGAGCTAACTCCGTGGGTAGCTCCAAGTCATATGCCACCTCGCCAACTCGCCTCAGAATACTATAAGGACCAACATATCGGGGACTAAGCTTCCCTTTTATTCTGAACCTCCTCACACCCTTCATGGGAGATACCTTCAAAAACATCCATTCATCAACCTTAAACACAAGCTCTCTTCTCCTAACATCCGCATACGACTTCTGATGACTTTAGGCTATTTTCAGTCTTTCTCTAATAAGCTGAACTTTATCCATGGCCTCATGAACTGAATATTCCATATCAACGTAGCCTCACCTACCTCAAACCATCTAATAGGCGATCTACACCTCCGCCCTTAAAGAGCCTCAAACGGAGTTGTCTGAATGCTGGAGTGGTAACTATTATTGTACTCGATGAGAGACAAGTGATTGTGCCAACTACCCTTGAAATCAATCACACACACTCTCAATATATCCTCAAGATTTTGAATGGTCCACTTGGCTTGACCATCTGTCTGCGGGTGAAAAGCTGTGTTAAGCTTCACCTGAGTGCCAAGGCCCCTTTGAAATAACCTCTAAAATTGAGAGGTGAACTGAGTAACCCTATCTAAGATGATGGAAAAAAGAACTTTTTGCAACCTAACTAATTACTTAATGTACAATCTAGCATAATCCTCGGCTGAATCGGTAGTTTTGACTAGTAGAAAATGGGCTGATTTGGTCAACCTATCACAATCACCCAAATAGTGTCACACTGTCGGCGTGTACAAGGCAAGCCTGTAATGAAGTCCATATTAATCTCCTCCCACATCCAAGTAGGAATACTAATGTCCTAAAGCATACCTTGAGACCTCTGATGCTCGACCTTCATCTATAGGTAATTCGGACACTTAGCCACAAACTCCTCTATGTTCTTTTTCATGCCATTCCATTTATAGACTTCCCATAGATCACGGTACATCTTGGTGGAACCTAGATGGATAGAGTATCGAGAGCCATTAGCCTCACTCAATATCAACTCTCTCAAGTCATCTACAGCGAAGCACACAATTTGCCTTGATATTGGAGTACATCATCTCCCCCTTGGAAGAAAACCTCCACTTTCTGATTCTGAATAGCTTCCTTCAGTTTCATTAGGATAGGATCCTCATCTTGCCTAGCTTTAACTTCCATCACCAATGAAGTTTCCATCACATTTTGAACAATAAAACCACCATCCATATAATCTATGAGGCAAACCCCTAAACGATCAAGCTTATGGACATCCTTCACTAACTCCTTTCTTCCATCCTCGACATTAGACACACTCTCTATAGATAGCCTATTAAGAGCATCTTCCACTACATTGGCCTTGCCCGGATGATAAACGACACTCATTTCATAGTCGTTGAGAAGCTTTAGCCATCTCCTTTATAGCAAATTCAGGTTCTTCTGGGTAAACACGTACTGAAGGTTCTTGTGGTCCGTGAACACATCGACATGCACCCTATACAACTAATGCCTGATAAATCTCAAACTCACACATTCTGACAAAGTATGAAGTGGACGTTGTCAATAAAGAATTCAATAAAGTGGTTGGAGTCGAACCTATAGGAAATATGAAAGGAAATAGAAGAACATTATTATTTGACCTTTTAAGTAATTATCTCCTAAAAGGGGGAATTTGTAAAAGTAACAAGTAATATTGTTGAGAAATTGAATGTTGATTCCAAATTAATGCAGCTAACTAGGGTAAGTGTTCCTCATGGATTCATAACTATTTAGGGTTTACACTTGTGATCTATCTCAATACTTTACTTGTAGAACTGATAACTAGGGTTCATCCAAACGACTAGCTCATCCCTATTGGATGACTATACTCAATCACTAGATGAGGTCTCATGAGTTATTGCAAACTAACCGTTATTAATATGTTTCAAATTTAACTATCTTGTGACCACAACTCAAGTTAATACAATGATCATAAAAATTAAAGCTTTGTTGTAATTCTCTTTTCCTAATCTCTACCTCTCTAGGCTCAAGCAAGTAGGGAATTAAGGAAAGTCCTAATGTTGCACACCATTAAGAAACATTAATGATGAAGAGAATACAATACAAGCGTTTAGTATTAGTTTATAATCTCGTCGTGCAAACCCTAGTTCGTTAATTAACCATGGTTCCCACAACCCAAGTTGTGGAGGGTTCTTTCCTCTCATAATTATAAGTAAATTCATAGCATTCAGAGACAAAAGCATAAATTAATACCTACAATGATGATAGGAAGAAACTCACTTGATTGTTGATAAAATAAGGAAGAACATTTAAACACCAATTGTCTCAATGTATTTCTAACTTCTAAAGTGTAAGTTGTAAATTGTCTAAAAATTGTCTCCAAAAATTCACACTTCACTACATAAAAATAAAGGGTATTTATATTAGTAGATTTATTTCTCTCTTGTTCCTTCACGGATTTTATTTGACATTTGTAGCTCCTTTTCCTAGTTAAAGTTGGATTGAGATGTTGGCATCCCCAAAAGGCTGGCGCGCCGCACAGGTTATCATGCCACACTGGTTCCGCATCGCGCCACACTAGTGTCGCATTGCACACCTTATCGCGCATGAATTCCAGCACCTCGCGCTGTAGTGCTAGCGCCTCGCGCCTCTCATTGCTCAGCAGTGCCTGCGCGCCGCGTTGATGGTCGTGCAACTATGCCAGTGCAATGCTTCATGCCTTGATGTTTCCTTGTTCATTCCAACTTATTCACATTCATTCCAAAAGCCTTAAATACATCCCAAATCCATCACTTTTAGCCTTGAAAGCATCTAATCATGTGTGTTAGCTCTTTTCGCAAATATATATCATAGACACATGAAAACACACATAATTTATTCTCAAAACATAGTAAAGTATGAGCAAAATATGGCTATGAAGTGCATAAATACACCTTTCATCACCACCCCATACTTAAGCTATTATTCATCCTCGAACAATCTACTACTTCCCTTCTCAAATTAACCACAAAATTCATCCTATGAATAGTTCTACTTGTACTTAGGATCATGAGACAAATCAATAAAGCTCAAATAATTCACTCACATGCATATAGGATCAACATTAAAATGTCAAAGTTCGAAATCACTTAGCTTTTGAAAACTAACTTATCAAGACATATTTTCAGCCAACATGAATCTTATGTAATTTAGCAATCAAGATTTACCAAAGTCTTACCATTGTGCCCCATACAATTTGGAGAGATATCCTTTCTCACACAAGATATAAATAAATATAAACTTGGGCATAAATAAAATCTTTTTCGCTCACTCTCCCAAAGAACTCAACATGCATACAAAAGACGATCCATAGGATTGCCCTTGGTCTAATACTTCACTAATATAGAATTTTGAGTAAAGGATCAATTAGTACTTAAATTTGGTTTTTAATGTAGGCTAAGGGATAGGTAGGAACTATTTGGCCAAGATAGTTACTAATCTTCCTAAGCACATTAATATTTCACAACACTTCACCTTTTTAAGCACATTGTTCAATCTCTTAATTTTTTTCTTCTTATACCTCCTTTTATTTCTCAATTTTCACATTAGGTGACTAGTGCGAATTTTTCTTCAACATTGAGCTCATTCACACATTTTTTTCATTATTATTTTTTTCAAAGCTCTTTTTTTTTGTTTTCCCACTAACATCATCCTCCTTATTTAGCAAATTTCACCCTTTTCTTTTCTTCTAATTCACCATATATTTTTTTGGCTTTTCCCTTCATTGCTCCAGTTATGCTCCTTTTATGCAAAATTTTCAATTAAAGTTCTCTAGGAGTTAATAGAACAAAAACAGATTTAAGCTTGTAATATGGCTATCAAAAGAATAGGCTAAGGCTCAAAATAGATAACTATGATAATTACAATCAAGGTAGATAAAATAGGATAAAAACAAGGCTACCAAATAAATGCCTATATCACTTCCTAGATCCATCATTCTTATTTCGCTTTATACACACACCGGCAAGTTCTATACATCCATTTATGAGCATGGAGAATACAAAAATTCCTCACACATTGGCACATAATGGTTTAACAATGGCAATCAAGATCACATAAACACATATATGCATATTGCATGCATAACATAATTAATCCCAATTTTTCCAGTACAAGAGTCAAGTTTCAAAAGACTAAGTGTTTCTACCTTTTTCATGTATTTTTGAGTAAAATTTTTATGAAGTCTCAATGATACCTAAAGTGAAGCACCTAGCATTAATAAGGTCCAAGTTCTTGTTCTTTCTAATGACTAATTTACCCTTAAGACTGTCGTCATCCATCCATCATCGGGCAAAGTCATGACTCAATGACTAAAAATAAAAAATTAAAAATCTAGATTCTCTAGTTGGCTCTAAGGGACTATCCACTGGAAAAATACTAAAAACAAAAACTATAGGAACCTAAAATAAAATAAAACCACAACAAAAAATACGACAAACCAACGAGCATGTAAGATAAGTCATTAATTCCAATTACAAAAAAAACTAGGCCTACCATGTACAAGTTTAGCAATTAAGGCATGCATGGTAATATGAAGTTTACTTCCTCCACTCCACACTTAATTAGTAACACTGCCGCCAGTGCTAAAACAATAAGGTAAAAGAGTGAAAGAAGAACTCCCTGG
The DNA here is from genome assembly GCA_035772735.1 of Datura wrightii. Classification (NCBI taxonomy): domain Eukaryota; kingdom Viridiplantae; phylum Streptophyta; class Magnoliopsida; order Solanales; family Solanaceae; genus Datura; species Datura wrightii. Next base: position 38,872,821 of record JASDFA010000027.1, read on the forward strand.
GCCTCTACGCCTCGTCGTCTATGGGGAAAAGAGAAACTTCCCCCATTTCATAATCCTCCTCATTATCATCACTAGACTCTATGTCCGAGTCTAATCTCGCCATCTCATCCTCTGTGGCCACATCATCATCAAGGGGCTCCTCGAATCCAGGCCCAACTCTACAAAAGGCTCACGAGTGTTCAATCAGAGGGTAATCTATGTTAAGCTACTATAGTTGCTCTTCAGTCACACCATTCATCCTCAGCTGGAGCATTTGCATACCATACAAGTGGCTCAACATGTTATCAATTCTCGCATTGTGCTCATTGACAGAAAGGACTTGACCGTTTATACCCTTGGGTTCCTTAGTTTTAGTTACATCAGTCCCCCTAGGATCATAAAAAGGTTTATAGTCCGCCTCCTCCTCCTTAATATCATGCCCACACAGAAATCGGGTCAAGAGACCCCCAAGCCCAAAGTTTTGGCCCTTTTTCACCCTTACACTTTTCAACACACTTTTAATGATCACTCCCACATTAATTGGCATCCCAGTCATTAGAATATCGAAAAGATACACTCTTTCCCTAGTCACATGGTTACATGCTTTCTGGGCACTAATCGAGAACAAACATCTTTTAACCAGACATGTGCCTCTCTACTCAGGTGAGCATATGAGAGTGAAACATAATACCTACATCGTTGGTGGTGAGTCCACCTTGCGATAGAGTTAGGGCCACATAGAGTATGTCTAATGTCTCTATACGGGGGTTTCTTCACAATATTAATAAAGGGTTATGGGTCAACATGAGGTGTCCCAAGTAATCTATTCAAAGAAATAGGTGCAAAATCGATAATTTGACCCCTAATTTTAACTTGGTTCGTCCTCTCCTTCGACATCCAATTTGCAAGGAATTCCCCCACCATATTCAAATTACAATTACCCGGTGCATCAAACATAAAACCAAGACCAAGGGTGTGTAATCTATCTACCATGTGAGAAAATACATAAGCTAAACTTTTTCAATCAATGAACATGCCATGTGGGTACTTGAATTCTTTATGCTCTTTAAACCCTTTTTACCTTCTTTCTCTGTGACCCAACGGAGCCCATATCGCCTCAATGGTTGTGGCGCCATCCTCACATCCTCAAATTCCTCTTCACTAGTTCTCCTTGCTCTTTTTGACCCATGGCTTGAAGAAGCCACACCTTTCCCTTTGTTTACTTTTGGTGCCATTTATGGAGGTTTCACAAAAAAGGGTATATTTTGTTTGGTGAAAAAAGTTGGAGGAATTTGATGAAGAGATGAAGTTTTAAGAGAGTTTTGTTGAGAATTCTCGGGTGTGGCGCGGATTTCATGAAAATGAGCTGAAAAAAATTAGTTCTAGGCCTTTTAAATTACTCTCATAGGCTGGAATTTACATTTTAACCCTTGCTCGGAACACCCTCTTCATGACACAGCGCTCACTACGCCTTCACTGCTGCGCGTCGCGGAGCTCACTACTTTGCTTCACCTGCCGCCTCATCTCTTGATGCGATGTCACTCCTACGCGTCGCGCCAGGCCATGCGGCGTTTGTGCCTGTGCCTTGCCAGACCTTGTGCTTCTTGACCTGCGCGATGCCCTATGCGCTCGTCCAACTGTTTTGCTCCCCTTTTTCAATGTTCATGCTCCAATTTGTTGAAAATTATGACCTATCACCTGCACACTTGAACAAACACATAAAAACAAAAAATTTATCATTTTTTTCCTCCCAAGTAGTTCCTAATTTAACCTCGCGGCACGACTTATGTATTTTGATTACTCAGACTTCATCAAGATACCTGTTGGTACCGTGGTCACATTTTGGCCACTTGTTTTACCATGCTAACCTGTGACACGTCAGAAAAATAAAACAAAAACATAAAATAGAAAATAAAGACTACAAGTTAAACATAGACAATAAATCTAATCCTAAGTCGTATTCCCTGGCAACGGCGCCACATTTTAATAAAGCTCAAACTTACACTTCTTGACAAAGTATGAAGTAGACGTTGTCAATAAAGATCCCAACAAAGAGGTTAAGGTCGAACCCACAGGGAATATGGAAGGAAATAGAAGAACGCTAATATTTAAGCTTTTAAGTCAATTATCTCCTAAAGGGAGGAATTTGTAAAAGTAACCAGTAATATTGTTGAGAAATTGAATGTTGATTCCAAATTAATGCAACTAACTAGGGTAAGATTCCCCATGGGTTCATAACGACTTCGGGTTTTACACTTGTGATCTATCCCTATACTTTATTTGTAGAACTGATTGAAACTATCGATTATTATTTCACATAATTAGAATTGCATGTTCATGGTCTTTCGAGCCTCTAAACACGACAAACTAGCCTCATTGCATCATTGTGAGCGAGGATGCTACTTTCTAGTTCGCGGGCAATTAATTATGTTTGTGGTTTACAGGGAAACGATTAGGGACTTTCGTACGTCTAACCATTTAACTCAACTTAGCCTCACAACTACTTCTTTGAGTGGTGATGTGATAATCCTAAGTTGGTCTCTTAATAACCCCCGTCTATCAACCAAGCAAGGTGTTAGGTATATTTCTATCCTAACACGAATTTATATCGTGAGATGCAAACATGCTCCTTACATTCTCATGTCCTGACCTAGGTAATTCTTTCTCAAGCAATTTCCCAAGCTAACGTATATGTTTTCATGGTGATCAATCATAAAAACAACCAACAATCCAGAATGCAAGACGAAAACAACAATCAATAACTTAATTCCAAAACAATTTCATTAAATCACAATTATAATTCATGGCTTCAACCCTAGAGGAAGGGTTCTTGCCATTCATGTTCGTAAAACTACAACTAACTACTACTAAACTACATACTTACACGAATTTGGTAGATGAGAAGGGAATTTTCAAAACCCTAGATGAGTTCTCCCACTCCTCCCTTCACTCCTAGGTAGTTTTCCAGAATAAAATCGTGACCAAGTGGTTTTAGGAGCTAAGGGACCTATTTATAATAAATGAGAAACGTGCACAATTTAGCCTGTCGTGGAATGGCTCCGTGTCACGGAGTGTATCGTGGAGCACTGCCTCCGTGACACGGAGGTAACAAGAAGGCTTTCTGGAAATCACCCACAATCGACCCTACTCAGCCTTATTGCCACGTTGGCAGCGTGTCACGTTGCTTGGGCAGCGCGTTGACACTCCTCTGGCGCGGGGATGGCATGCCGTGGCACGTTGCTGGCGCGTTGGAGCACTGCCTGCTGCCGCATCTGCTCGCTTGCCATGCCTAGGCATGGCACGGCGCTGGGCGCGACACACGCATAGCGTGGCACGCTGCCTGGCACGACCAGCCTTGCCATGGCCTACTCCTTGCCGACTTTCGTCGATTACTTCCGGCTCCATTCCTTTCCTTCACCAACTTATGAATTAGTTCCTCCAAATCATTGAAACCTACAGAACAAGGACTAATCATGTTGGTTAGCACATATATTCACATTTATATAAAATTACATGAAAATGTATAAAATAAATTAGATAAACAAGACTACATTAAGGTATAAAGCATCACTTGGGCATGCTATTTTAGCCCACGATCACTGATAACTATGGTTCATTCAAATGACTGGCTCATCCCTATTGGATGACTATACTCATTCACCAAGTGAGGTCTCATGAGTGATTTCAAACTAATTGTTATCAATATGCTCCAAATTTAACTATCCTGCAACCACAGCTCAAGTTAATACAACGATAATAAAAATCAAGGCTTTGTTGTAATCCTGTTTTCCTAATATCTACCTCTCTAGGCTCAACCATGTAGAGAAATCAGGAAAGTCCTAACGTTGGCATTGTTAAGGAACATTTGAAGATGAAGACAATACAATACAAGTTGTTACACCCCATAAATTCTTGACATTTAGATGGCCTATTCGCATGTTGGTTAAGAGTTTTAGAATGTCATACATGCTAGGAAAAGGCCCGGGGAAAGACCCGAGCGCCACGTCAAACCATCACAAGAGGAGGCTGGGCAGACCCCCTCCGCAATGGCCAACGTATCACGGAGGGCTCACCTCTGCGTTGGCCGGCGTGTCACGGAGGTGAGGTCCATCCCCGAGTATATAAGCCCCCACTTCGGTTTTTATGTGATAATTATCAATATTTCCAGTGAGTAAACCAGAGAACAATAGAGAAACAGAGAGGACGAATGTTTCCATTAAAATTCCTTCCATTTATGCTGTTAAACGCGGTCCAAACTCAAAATAACTTCGGGTAGCGAGGTATTGAGCTGCAGGGAGCGTTCCTACGGAGTTAGTTTCGTGAAATTCGGCCGGCGAATTGCCGTCTCACCGAGCTAAGGTAAGTGGAATTGCTCCAAATTAGTGTTAATATACTCCTAGCCCTAAAGTGAGTATTTCTCCCTTCTGGACTTCCGAGAAATAGCGAGTTTTTGACAGTTTTTCGATAAGTCAAATTTCGGGCTATATATATATATTCAAAGTAGTGTTTTCTTCCAGAATATTGATGAATTTAGTTCTAATTGCTATAAATATGAATGCAGTTGGAAGAAGTAGTTGGATATTGGCTGAGCTACACTAGTTAGCCAAGAAGTTAGTAACTGAGGTATGTAAAGCTAGTTTTCTTCGGCAAGTTAGTAATTCTAGCATAGTAAAATAGAGTAAATTCCAGAAGAAAGTTTCAGAATCCGAGTATAATGCCCAGCGTGAATTCAGTAAGCATGTCTGAGTTATTATACCATATGCAGAATAAAAGTCAGTAAATTAGTATCAAACAACAAGATATTATTCCAGACTCAGTATAACTCTGTATCAGATTCAGTTTAATTCAGTAAGAGATTCAAAATAGAATATCAGATCATGGACAGTATTATCAGATTTATTATACATGTTATATGTGATTATTGTTGCTTGTAGAGACCTGATTGTTTTGTCTGTGCACCCTTAGAGCTTTCTTTCCTCCCCAGGGTTAATAGCTTTGTCGACTCGCCCGCCAGAGGGTGAGGATACGTCACTCCAAGGAGTGGTATGTTGTCTGCCAGAGGACGAATATGGGATACAGCACTCCCCATAGTAGGCTAATCAACATTATAGAATACCCTTGTCCAGCTCTTGCGCTCAGGGCACAGATTATAGATTATAGATTACAGATCACAGATCTCAGATTACAACTAGAGTCCTCCAGACTCAGACACAACTATAGTCAGGGGCCCAGAGAGCCCAAGTTACATATCCAGGGGGCCGGCGGGATGCTCATAGTTACTAGATGAGTGGAGTGAATTGTTATTTTTGGATGGCGACCCGGTAGGGGTATATAGATTGCATGTTGATTGGTACCTTCCGGCTTATGGGGGTTGGTATAGGTTCTTGTATGCTATATGTGTTATTTATTAAATTGATAGATGGCAGGACTCCACATTGATAGGTATGATTCTCACCTTCTCTCTAGTACAGTTAAGCTTTGTTTAGATTCTGCCATCCCAAACAGTCTTAGGCATCTTCTGTTATTTAGTAACTATCAGTATTACCTTCTATTTTCAGGTATGTTTAGTTATTGTTTTTCATACTTGGTACCAGTGGTACTGACGCCCGTTTGGGGGCGCTGCATTATTTGCCTGCAGGTACTCATAGACAAGGAGCCGATCCCTCATAATTCTAGCCAGCACACTAAGTCATGAGCTCCTGTCATCTGGAGCTTAACAGCTAGAGGTTTATTCCTTTTTCTTTTGTCGTACAGTACGGATAGGTTGGGGCCCTGTCCCGACCATCTTATCAGTATTCTTAGAGGCTTGTAGATTGTATATTCCCTGTGGTTAGTTGTACCGGTCATGTGAGGCCGTGTCTATGTTTTAGTTTGTTTATGATGTCCTTGTGGGGCCTTATTCAGTTAATAGTTGGTGACCTTGCCGGTCACAGAGTAGTTTAGCATTCAATTCAGCGTTTCAGTGAAGTTAGTCAGCGTTTCAGTGAAGTTGCCGGTCACAGAGTAGTATATAGGTTCCTCTATACTACTGTGGTTCTTGTTAGCTGTCGTTTTCTTACAGGAGGTTATAGGCCTAGTCGGCCGGAGGCTGTATTTACAGCCGTTATATAGCCCATTGGTTCCATGAATCTAGGGTTAGATCCAGCCTGGCACCAGAAGTGCTTAGGCTCAGTAGTCCAGTAGTCCAGGTCTTAGTAGGGCACTAGGTGCCAGTCATGCCTCCCAAGGCGGGGCGTGACACAAGCATTTAGTATTGATTTAGAATCACATCATGCAAACCCTAGTCTGTTAATTCACCATGGTTCCCTCAACCCTAGTTGTGGAGGTTTTTAGCCTCTCATAATTATAAGTAAATTCCTAGCATCCAAAGATAAAATCATAAACTAATACTTACAACACTTATAGAAAGAAACTCACTTGATTATTGCAAAAATAAGGAAGAACATTTCAACAACAACTGTCTCAATGTATTTCTAACTTCTCAAGTCTAAGTTGTAAATTGTCTAAAAATTCTCTCCAAAAATTCACAGTTCATTACATAAAAATAAAGGGAATTTATAGTAGTAGATTTATTCCTTACTCATTCCTTCACAGATTTGATTTGGGATTTATAGCTCCTTTTCCTAGTTGAAGTTGGATTGACTTGTTGGTATCCGAACAAGGCTGGTGTGCCATGCAGGGTATCATGCCACACTGGTGCTACGTCGTGCACCTTATCGCTCATGAATGCCATCACCTCGCGCCTCTCATCGTGCAGCAGTGCCTGCGGGCCGCGCTGCTATTCGCGCATGTGTGCTAGTGCAGTGCTTCATGCCTTGATCTTGCCTTGTTCATTCCAAATTTTTCATATACATTCCAAAAGCATTAAAATACACCCCGAGTCCATCACATTTAGCCCTGAAAGCATCTAACCATGTGTGTTAGCTTTTTTCACAAATATATATCATAAATACATGAGAACACACATAATTTATTCTCAAAACATTGTAAAGTATGGGTAAAAAATGCGTAAATATGCCCTTCATCAGTGCCTCCAAATCTTCAAGGAAAACACCAGAACTGCCAACTCTAGGTCATGCATCAGATAGTTCTTCTCATGAGTCTTAAGATGTCTAAAGGCATACGCAATGACCTTGCCATACTGCGTCAACACAAAACCAAGACAAACCCTAAAAGCATCATAATACACAAAAAACGATCTGTGCTCTCTAGTAGGGTCAGTATTGGGGCTGACGTGAGTCGAGTCTTTACTCCTAAAGTCTCTTCTCACAAGCATCCGACCACTGAAATTTGACCTTCTTCTAGGTCAACTTAGTAAATGATGCTACAATAGATGAAAATCCCTCTGTGAACCTCCAGTATTAGCCAACTAAACCCAAGAAGCTCCTAATATCTGTAGGACTGATCGGTCTAGGCTAATTCTTCACCGCTTTTATATTTTGAGAGTCCACCTGCACACCTTCAGTAGACACTACATGGCCTAAAAATGCTATTGAGTTCAGCCAAAACTTACACTTGCTAAATTTAGCAAACAACTGGTGGTCCTTGAGAGTCTATAACACAATCCTCAAATGAGCAGCATGTTCCTCATCCCTCCGAGAGTATATGAGGATATCATCTATGAATACAATCACGAATATATCCAAATACTACTTGAACACCCTGTTCATCAAATCCATAAAATTTTCAGGGGCATTCGTTAGTCCAAAATACATAACTACAAACTTATAGTGACCATATCGAGTCTTGAAGGTTGTCTTTGGAGTGTCACTCTCCCTAGCTCTGAGCTAGTGATAGCCGGATCTGAGCTCTATCTTTGAAAAACACTTATCACCTTGAAGCTGGTAAAATAGGTCATCAATCTTGGGGAGGGGATACTTATTCTTAATTGTCACCTAGTTCAACTGTCAATAATCAATGCACATCCTAAGGAAGCCATCTTTCTTCTAGACAAAGAGAACTGGAGCACCTGCTCTTTTAACTCCTTTAGCTCAACTGGAGCCACTCTATAAGAATGAATGTATATGGGTTGTATATTAGGGAGAAGGTCAATACCAAAGTCAATCTCCTGCTTTGGAGGAACTCCTAGTAAATTATCTGGGAACACCTCCGGATACTCACACACAATAGGAAGTGACTAAAGAGTCGGGGTCTTTGACGTTGTATCTTTAACCTGAACTAGGTGAAACACAAAACCTTTGTAAATCAACTTCCTAGCCTTGAGATAGAAGACAAAGCAACCTACAAGCATAATTGAACTGCCCTTCCACTCTAGGACTAATTCACTAGTAAATCGAAAATCTACCACACGGGTTCTATAATTGATTGAGGCATAACATGCATGTAACCAATCCATACCAAATGTAACATCAAAATAAATCATATCTAACTCCACTAGGTCGGCTTAGGTGACTTTCTGAAGAATCGTGATAGGGAAATTTCTATATACCTGTCGAGCTAAAACTAACTCACCAACAGAAGTAGAGATTGAGAAGGGTTCTGAGAAGATTTTGGGATGGACTCTGAAACTATCAGCAACAAAAGGAGTCACAAAATATAAAGTAACCGCTGGATCTAATAATGCACACATATCAAGATAGAATTCTCGTAACATACCAGTAACCACATCAGCAGTGACCTCCTGCTCCTGATAAGAAGATAGTTCATAGAACCTGTTCTGGTGCTGCCTGCCACATGCACTAAAAGAGTCACCCTGCTAAGATAGGCGAGCTACTGGAGCTGCTGAAGTGGTAGCTGGGGCACGACCTCTACTATCTTCCTGTCTAGCTAAGGGACAATCTTTGAGCATATGTGCCAACTTTCCACCCACGAACCAACCATCTGTACCAACCAAGAACTCGCCAGGATATTTCTTGCCAGACTTCCTACAAGCCGAAAAAGTACACTCTCCTTCCATGCTCCCCTAGCCTTTAAAGCCTGATACTCTACCCCTCTGATCATTTCTGCATCTGGACATAACACTGACTGATAATGGATCTTGGGTTGAGGGCAATGTCCACCACCGAACCTTTGCTGGAACTACCCATACCTCCTTGTCTTGGTCCTCATGGCCTCTCTCTCCTTCTCCTTCATCTATTCAGCCTCTATCTACTAGGTCTATATAACCAGCCGGCAGAATTCTATGTCATTGATCAACATGGTGGTCCTGCACTCTTTGACCAGTGAATCTGCCACTCTATTCGCAAACTTGCTTATACAAACCCTCAAATCAACAACCATCTTTGATGCATACTTGGACAATCAAGTAAACTCCAAGGCATACTCCTGAACAGTCCTGTGGTGCTGCTTCAGATTGACGAACTCCATTTCCTTCGCCTCTCTCAACTCCCTAGGGAAGAATCTGTCCAGGAAAGCGGTCAAAAACTCATCCCAACCCACAAAAACCGCTCCAACTCCCCTGCTGTCATTCCACTGAAGGAACCATATGTGAGAAACCCCCTTAAGTTCATATAAGGCTAAGTATGCACTCTCCTCTCCAGTCACCCCCATAATCTGGGTGATCAGATGCACCTCCTCATCCACCTTCGACCCAAAAAACTCATGTTGGTTCATCCTGTGGAAGTCTTGCAGTCTCGCCACTGTTGCATTCCTATTATGGGAAACATGGGCAACTGCCTACTGGTTGACCTGAGTGGTCATGGCCTATGCTAAAATTTGAAATGCCACCCTGAACTTGGCATGAGTGAACTACTCGGGCAAGGGATCCACTGGAGCTAGTGGGGCTAGTTGATGCCCATCTCCATTACCATTTCCATGGCCATTTCCGTTACCATTCCTCCTTCCATTGACTCAGTGTGGAGGCATATTTTGCAAATGTGTACAGAACAAGTTAGAGGTATATAGAGGAACTTCATCGCACAAGATAGATCAAGAAAGAAGGGAAATTTACTAAAATAACTTATAGCATTTTCCCCATAAGTGTGGCATGCTAAACACCCATAGAAAAGACTCTATGTAGCGTGACTTTCAGACACTCTAGGACATACCTAAACCTTGGCTACCAAATTTGTCAAGACCTGAGCTGGGATCTCGGATCAAGACACAGGACCTAGAACCACAAATGGCATCAAGCTAACCCATGGAACATACATAGCATGGTTTAAGAGCATAATCAAGCAGAAAACAACATAAGCATGAATAAACGGAAGACTAAATATCATAAAACATAACGAAAAATGATAACATCAGAACGCTGAGTTAGAAAGCTGAACATACTAAGTCTTTGTGTGAAAAACATCTTCTATCTGATGTGATATTGGGACAAGCCCCAAACTAACTCAAAGTCTAAAACTAATCTAACATAACAACATAACTAAATGAATATCCTTGGAAGATGAGGAATCACCCAATAGGGACTGAACTAAATTGATATAGGAGCAGGAGTAACAACGCGGTTGAGTCTGATCGCCCGAACCTATATCATGAAAATATATAACATAGAGTATGCAGTTAGTACTTGGAATGTACTGAGTATGTAAGGTAAGTACAACATTCTTAGCAAAATGTTAGTTGAAATCATGAATATAAATCAAGAACTTTCCTGAGAGTAAGGACTGCATGCTACATGCCATATATCTTAAATATACATAATCATAAGTTGTTTATCATAAGCTGAACATGATGATCCAAGATTTAAAAATAAATATCATATGACTTTTCATGCTTGAAATAGTAAGTGAAAGCTTATAAACTGATCACTGAGTCAAATCTGCTGTAAAATATTATATCATAACTCATGAACATAAGTAACTAAAATCATGAGAAATAATGGGAGACTCATAATAATCAACAACCACCATATATGAGCGCATGATGATCCCACGTATTTCCCACATAGAGGAGAGCCATCCTAAGCCATGCAAGGGAAAAGGACGAATAAGGTGTGATATCATGGTGTATGCCCTCGGGCAGGGAAGCACTCTCTTGAGAGGTCCCAATAAGAATATATCCTACATTGGCGCGTAGTTCAGAGATCGAGGTCCTTATAATCCATGACCTACTCGGTGCTAGACAGTACTTCCAAAACATGCATATAGCTCATATAATCATATTCTCGAAACATATCTTAAATCTAAATAACTGCGGAGTCTTGACTCCAAATATCTCTCTTTAGGCCTTTGCCAAAATCATGATAAACACACCCAACTTGTATGGGCTTGCCAAAACCATAAAATCATACATAATTGAAATAGACTTCATAGTTCAAAATCATGTAATCATGATTTAATAATTCATAAACTTTCACGCATGCTACAAATCATGGAATCATAAGCTTGAATTTCATAAAACTTTCATAATGGGGCATAATTTTGAATAACTTGAAATTCATGAATTGATAATCAAATTGAGTGTAAAATCTTCCCACTAGTCTTATATCATTAATTAGAACATTGGGGGATTGGACCCATATACTTAACATAGATAATTCATAGAATTTGGTTTAAACCTTAGAATTCCAATACACTTGATTAAGGAATTGAATTCATGAATTAGAGGAGAACTTGGGCATGAGGATGGAAGAACTCCCCCATTTATGGCCCTACATACATGATTAACTTGATTTCTAAGCTTGCCTTGATCACCCAAGAAGATTGGGGAAGAAATTGATGAGGAGCCCTCACTTGATCTTGGAAGAGGATTTGAATTCAAAGAATGAATCAGAGTATAATGACTTAGGATAGGTTAAACCCTCTTAAAATACTCGTTAGGAATCTTAAAATGACATCATTAAGGAGTTAGGAGCTTAGAAATTTATAAAAAAACCCTTGGGAACAGGTAATTATAAAGTGACTATTAGGCACCACGGGTCATACCACGAGTCATACCCACAAACAATGACCCATCGTTTCGTTCTGTTATTAGTCCATTATATTTTCCAGGCTTATTTTTGCTGAAACCACAGGCCTCACAATGACCTGTTGTTTCCTAAAGGAGTCATATCATCGCTCGTAGTTAAGGGTCTCCATTTCATATATTCACATCCCATGACTTCATACAACAACTCATTGTTTCCCATGAATCATACCATGTCTCATTATTTCCCCCAAACCTGCCACTCAATAAATCCTACGACCCTTTCCAACAACCCATCACACCAAACGATGAGTCGTACCTTGACTCGTTCTGTTAACCTATGAATCATTCCATGAGTCACCACTGGTTGGGGAAAACTATTAGCTCAGCACGACTCCTTCCTACGACCCGTAAAATAGAACAACAACTCGTGGTTCCGACAGAAATTTATCGATTTTTCTATTGACTCTGCAACATGGTTAGAGCTTGGTCATAGGGACTTTTGTGGTGTTAATCAACCTCAACCCTAGTTACATTCTTTATTGAAAATGACCATGTTATACTTCTTCAAAGGTGTATAATGTCGACCAAGCGCAGGCAAGCACATGTGGTTGTCAAGTAATATAGGATGGTGAAGTCTCGATTACAGATCCTTCAGAGACTTGTTAGATCAATTGTTTAAGGTTACTTCTTTATTTCGCTACTTTAACAAACATAGACGTAAATGGGGAATGTTTTGAAGATTTAAACTACTAAACTTGAAATGTAAATGTAGCTAAAGAAAAAATTGTTGCAGAATTGTTTGTACTTCAAATGATGATAAAAATCTAGGGAAATGACACTTTCCCTTTAGGTTGAATTTTCAAGACATGATTATGCTAGATTAATTCTTCCTAAGGTTTCTAGTTGCAAGTTACTTTCCCATTTCTTTCCACTCTCCCGAGCATCCAAGATCTATCTCATGAACCCTAATGCCTATATCCCTCTGGTCCCATGAGAAACATGAAACAACGGTTATGCCTACTTGCATATCAACTAAACAGGATTGAAGGGTATATCCCTATCCTCAACAACAACTTCTAACCTTCAATCAATGAGCCAAAGGACCTTCAAATTCTTGTTTTATATTTACTTTTAACCCTTTCAATTTCCTCTCCGGAGTTCAACCTAAAGCCAAAGATTTATTCACAAGTTGATCAGTCTAGAGAATAAGAAATTAAAATAAACCAATATAAACAACCTTTAATGAAGAATCAAAACTAGCAATAATCAATTTATCAAACTTCAACCATCAACTATGGACAAAACTCTACAATGGGCATTTAATCACTTATGTTCAAGTGAAAAAACAAAAGTGTCATCATCATCCAAAGTAAAACGATAAAGAAAAGAAGAAACCTAAGTAGAAACTTGTCTCTCCTCCTAAAGCTGCATTACAATCCCGTTTTTGGTCAGACAAAATGATTTTAGATAGGTAACATATGACCTAGTTATTATATTTATAGGTGAGGCCTCAAATGATGTTTTTTCCCTCAAGTATTTTGCTTTAAAATTAGCAAAATCCATCCAGGAATAGGTCTGGTACGTCGCACCCTATGTTTCCCCAAGTTTTGCTCAATTATCCTCTTAAGTTTAACTCCGCGCTCTGCACTCCAGCCATAGCACCAAGGTTTTAGCCAAATTCTAAACTTCTGAACCCCTCTGGCGCCTTACTCCATCCATAACACCAGAGTGTTAGTCAAATTTTTTAGCTTTAGAACTCTTCTGGCGCCCCACTCCATCAACAGCACTATAATGTTGGAAAAATTTCCTAAGTCTGGGATAATTCCGTGGCTCTGTGCCTCTTAGCTCATCATGGTGTTAGTCAAATTCTCATCTCTAAAGTGCGGGACCTGGCACCTCACACCATTTATAACATCAACTTTGGTGCATATTTCTCTAATGTTCAGGGTTTGACACGCCATGCCAGCCATATCCCCAGGCCAACTTTTGTGAACTCTTCTTTCTTCATATCTCGGGTCATTTTTGGGTCCTTTTTCCTTGGTTTTCATCTAAAAACATCTATAAACATTTGTTAGCTCACAAGGCACATAAAAACATGAATTTACGCTTTATATAAGGACTATGAACTCAAAACAAGGCTAAATATGTGCCAAAACATGGAAAATGGGCATAAGAATATGCCCAACATCACCACCCCACACTCAAGCCATTTTCGTCCATGAACAATCCTTAACTCTGTGCATAAAGTCATATTTTCTCACCACTTGTCACCTCTGTCAATTCGCACTCAAAAATCTAGCATAGAGTATATGATTAAGTGGTTCATGAACTTATAGAAATTCACATAAAGCACATGAAAAGTTTTCACATTCAAGACTACACAACTTAGATAACCAGTTCATTCATTCAAAACAGGACTAACATAATTAAATACAAAACATGCAACACATAGTACACCAACATAGACATCTTATGCCCCTCACTTTTAGTGATGTTCCTCTCTCAAATTGCCAATGCAAAGCATGGAACACAATAAGAAAGGCACACTCACACTCAGAAAGGATGTATCATACATATATAACATACTATAAGCTTGCCCTTTATATAGACTTAGACTACTTAGTCATTACAAGAGATTAAGATCATAAAGACTTTTCTTTGTTGTAATGTCGGTTAAGGGACGAGCATGAATGATTTTTCTGTGATAGTGACTATCAATCATAAGCACTTGTAAGACGTTTTTCATGTTTCAAGACCACCTCTTTTTCTTATTGTTCACCCTTCACTATACTCACCTTTTTTCTTTTGTTTTCATTCCCCTTTATTCACTACTTGACTGCTAGTCTTTGCCTATAAAATCAAAAAGAATATTCACTCTTAAAACTCTTTCTTTCATTTTCCTAGCAGCAAGTAAACAACATATTTTTGGGCACCCCTTCTTCCTACTTTCTCTTCTTTCTTTCCACACCATTTTCTTTCTTTCCTTTCTCTTGTCATTCATGCTTTGGTAGACCTTCACTTTCAAGCCTCAAAGTTCCTAAGACTAATTTGGATAAATAATTTTGGAGGTCACACAACAAAAGGGAATAGGCTACTTTTATGGCTAAGAAAAGAATAAGGCTTATGGCTCAAGGGGTTAACTAGGAAAAATGCTTGGGAAGGTAAAACTAACATGGAAAATATGGCTTGTTCAAAGAAATTCCTTAATCATCTCTTAACTCTTTAACATCTAGCCATCCAACATACACTAAGGCAACTTCTAGATGCTACAATATGTACAAAACAAAACAATTAATCGTACCTCACATGGCATCAAGAGTCTAGTCGATTTCCTACAACTACACATTCATACAATCACATTGAATGACATTTTTCATTATTAAGCCCTACAAGTGTCTTGACTCTTGTTAAAGAACTATGTGTGTCTCTCATGGAATTCTTACTTAAGATGACCACTTCATTGCCTCTACCTTAGCATCTAAATGGAATGTCAAAGATAACACAAGTGATTATGTCAGACTCAATCCTAAAAAATAAAAAAAAATATGTGACTAATTTCCCTTAAAGTGGTCGTCATCGATCTGTCATAGGGAAGGGTCAGTACTCTATGATGACACAAAAAATGAAAAATTTTAAAAAATTTTGATTCCAAAAATAAACTAAACAAACTCAACTACCAGAGACGAACAAATCATCCAAACATCATGAGGCATCATCCAGGTTATCAGTCATCAACATTACTATCTATTACAAAAAATGACCTAATCAATTACAGAGCTACTACCACGGGGTGACAACTAATGCTATGGCCTACTACGAATATAGAAAACAAAGAGTAAATAGGTAATCTTTCCTACACCCCACACTTAAATGGTGCACTGTCCTTAGTGCACACACAAATATATCAAGTAGGTAGAGAAAAAAAACTTCCTAGGCCGCATGCATAATCATCATCATCAGGATTGTACTCCTGATCAACATCATCCTTGCCATCAATCTACATGGCTCTCGTGGCAACATCCTCCTCCTTATCATCATAGTCCAAGTGATCAACCCCATTAGTAAGCACGTGGCCTCAACATCATCCAGTGGCTCCTCAAAGGATGGTCACACTCTACACATCTTCATATTACTCTTCGTGAGTGGGTATATCTCCTCCGAGGCTGCCATCTCATCCTTCATGGCAGGTCAGTCTCCGATCCTTAGTTACAGATCTAACATACAAACATGTGGCTTCTCTAGCTATCATCCCGGGCTTGGAAATCAGCTATAGTGAGAGCTGGAGCTATGGAAGTGATGGTCTCTTATACCTTTGTGATATCCTTCATCTTGCCCACTAGGTTCCTTTCTAGGGGTAAGTGAATGTAATACCTCAGAGTGTCTAAGACTAGATGCAGGAGTTAAAGGGTGTTCAGCAGAAAAGTTGGAAAATTACCTCAAGATGACTCGTTGTACGAGTCGTGGGAAGATTCAATGGACCGTTGCCTATCGTGATGAGACTGTTGGATGATAGATCCCGGACCACGAGCAATGGAATGACTTGTTGGTCAATAAAATGAGCCATGGTATGAGCCCATAGGGAAGAATCCCAGAAGGTGTGCTCATGGTATGAGCCCGTTGGGAAGAATCCCAGAAGGTAGGTAGTTGCCGGCAGTGGTAACAATGGGTGAGAGTGACGAGTCATTGGGACAAGTAATGACTTATCCTGTCCAGTCATCGTTGAAGACTTGAGTTTTGAATTTAGTGAAGTAACGATAAAAATAACAACCCATGGTTTGGAGGTACGAGTCATTGGTTGACTTGTGGTGGTAGTCTTAGAAACTATACAAGTGGAGTCAGTGGTAACGATGAAAGGACACAACAGGTCGTTATGTCGAGTAACGATCTGCTCTATTGTGTCGTCGTTCATAGGCCTAAGAACTAAGGAAATTCTGGAAGAAAGTAATGGATGGTAACCATGAGTGGTGGGAATGAGGTACGACTCGTGGTCACTGGCAGTGTTCAATTTCAACTTTTCATTAAGGGTATTTTCGTAATTCCTAATATCTAAGGTCCTAAACTATGTCGTTTTAAGATAAGTTAGAAGGGTTTTAAGGGTGATTAACCTATCTTAAGCCTTACCATTCCATGGATGCAATTTTAGAGTTCTTCCTTAGAGATCAAGCTTAAGGAATTCCCTAATTCCTTCTCGAATTCCTTTGGGCTTTCAAGGGAAATTGTAAGATCATATTACCCAGGTATATAGGGTTGTGAGTGAAAGTTCCTCTTCACTCTCATGCTCCAGTTCCTCTCTATGTTCATGAATTCATGTATTAAGTTAAATTTGATGATCCTATGGGGTTTTAAGCCCAAATTTATGAAATTCTCTTTGATTTGATTATGGGTCAATTTCCCCCATGTTCTGAATGTTGTTTTAAGATCTATGGAAAAATTTTATTTTTAAATTAATTATTTATTTTATGATTACAAATCTCAATCAATGTATGCCCAAGTATGCAAAGTTTCATAAAAAGTTAAATTATGCTTCTATTATGATTTATGATTTTACTAAGCCTAAATTATGATTTATGATTCATGTTGTGATTTATCTTCAAGTACTCTTCATGGATTTATGAATATCAAGTATATGGATTTTCACAAGTATGCATTGTTCTTCATGATTTATGAATTTATGGCTCTTGGCCGACTCACAGGCCCTATTCATGGCTAATCATGTATTTCAAGTATGATCAAGTATGTTATGATTTATTGGCCTTGAACTTCATGAATGATTCACGATTACGATATGAGCCTCATTTGCATGTTTTTTGAAGCAGTGTCTAGCACCGAGTAGACCCGACATTTAGGTAAACTCCGTAGTCTCATAACTACGTACCACTATAGGTATATACATATATTTATGGATCCCCTATGATATCACATCATGTACGTCCCTTGCCTGGCAAGCTTGGGATGGCTCTGCCCACCTAAGGAAAACGTTGGGGCATCATGAAAGCTCTATCATGATGGTATCTGTTAAGAAGAGTCCTCCCATTATTCCACATGATGTATGCATTGTTATCTTTATGTTAATTGGATCAAGATATGTTTTATAAGGTTTCTCTTATGACAATGAGTATGATTAGATTATAAATGGTTTGAAAACCTTGAGCCTTTATGTTTATGTTATGATATATACTTCATGATCACACTTTCCTACTCTTATAAACTCTTATGTATTTTTAATTGTCCATTTTTACTTACCTTGCATACTCAATACCTTCCAAGTACTGACCACATACTCTGTGTTGTAAAATTTCATAATATAGGCTCAGAATTTTAGGTTCAGTCCCATTGTTAGTTAGATCTTCAGTGTTAGCATTATCCAGCCTGTTGGTGAGTCCTCATCTTTAGAGGGACTTTTTATCAACTCGTATCAATATTTTCAATTTCAGTTTTGTAGTGAGTTGGTTGGGGTCTTGTCCCATCAACTCATCAGGTTATATAGGCTTATCATACATAGCATGTATTCAACTTCGGATCAGTAATATGTTTTCCTGTTGTTCAGATATTATTAGATTTTTAGACTTTCACTTAATTATGTTTTGTTATTTAAGTTTCTCCTTGTTGTATCTTCTTAGCTACTATGTTCATGCCATGGGTCGACTAGGAGCCTCTCGAGGTTCCTTGTCCTTTATCCCTACCCGAGCTTATGTTTGAATCATGAAAAACTTGGTATCAGAAAATTAGGTTTTGAAGTGACCTAGGGTGTCTGAAAGCCTTGTTAAACAGTGTCTTTTTCATGGGTGTGAAGCGCGCCACACTTATGACGAAAAGTCTATGAAACATTTTAGGAAACTTCTCTTCTTTCATGATCTATGTTGTGCGATGAAATATCTCTATATCTTTCTAACTCGAGCTATATGCATTTGCAGTATCATGCCTCCTAACTGAGTTAATGGAAGAAGAAATAGAAATGGATATGGCCATGAGAATGGCAGTAGGGATGGGAACTAGCAAGCCCCACCAGCCCCCGAGGATCATGTGCCCGAGCAAGTTGCCCATGTAGAGTTTAGGGAGGCCATCCAAATGTTGGAGCAGGCATTGATCGCCTAGGTCAACTAGCAGGCGGTAGCACACATTCCCCAGAATAGGAATGTGACAGCGGTAAGAGTCAGGGATTCTCTTAGGAAGAACACCCTGGAGTTTCTCGGATCAAAGGTGGTAGAGGATCCACATGAGTTTATTGATGAGATCCAAAAGATCATCCAGATTATTGGGGTGGCGGGGGAGGAGTGCACATACCTATCCTCTTATCAATTGAAAGGGGTTGCACATATCTGTTTTAGACAGTGGAAGGATGCAAGAGTAGTTGGAGCGGGTCCCATTTGTTGGGATGAGTTGCTTACCGCGTTCTTGGATCGGTTCTTTCCCCGTGAGATGTGAGAGACCATGAAAATTGAGTTTGTGAACTTGAGGCAAAATAGTATGACAGTCTAGGAGTATCCTTTGGAGTTCACCCGTTTGTCCAAATATGCACCAAAGCTGGTGGCTGATCATAGGGCTCGACTGAGCAGGTTTGTGCATAGAGTAGCAGACTACCTGGTCAAGGATTTTAGAACTGTTATGCTTTATCAGGACATTGATTTTCCACAATTGGTTATGTACGCCCATGTCACGCCTCGAGTTTACACCCTGGACGGGACATGGTACTTGAAGTCACAAGTGACCCTAAGTAAACCCCTTGTCTATCATAAACTGGCTTTCTAAGTAACATAAAAAGGCACGCAGCAGAAATTTAAAGCAAAAACAACAATACTTGTACAAGGTTACAGATTTAATAAAATAAATCTGAGTCTGAGAACAACTCTACGTCTAAAAGCCACTAGGTCTGATGAGCTGCTGGGACAAACCCCCAGCTAACTCCTAATCTAAATGAAAGAAATGAAATCATAACTAAAGCAAATAATCTCCGCCCTCGAAGTATGAGGACTCACCAATTGGGATGGCTAAGATCTTTAGTGAGCAGTAGGCTAGCGGGGCTGAGACTGTGATCCTACATCTATATTATTAAACGATACAGCATAAAAGTATGCATCAGTACTTTGAATGTACTAAGTAAGTGAGAGGAACATAACAAAATAGAATAAATAACAAAAGAAATGCTAAATTGAAAGACATGCAATGACCAACTAAAGCCACTGAACTGAATTACTAAAATACTTGAGGTGGTCGAGAAGACCCTTTCTGATGGTCAAAGCATCTTCTAAGTCTAGAATACTGATTTGAACTGAACTGGACTAAGACTAGACTAAACTGACTAGTGGGAGAGTCTATAACCGACTTGTAACCACGTGAGATAGACATGGAGTCCGATGTATACACCCCACCGGTAGGACCTAATATACATTGCTAGGGTATAAAGGCATGAATTAGGTGATGACAAAATTCTGGGGCCAAGTAGGCTAATAAATACTGAATCCTATGCTGGCAACGTAGTTCTGGGAACCTGGGTGGGCTAAAACCTCGGTCCGATTGGTGCTAAGTCCTACTCCACTGGATAATCCTAAACTAAATACTAAGTTTGTAGCTCAAAATTGGGATCCAATACTAGTCAGGGATATATAACAAAAAGTGTCCTGAGAGTCTTATCGGACCAAATTCTGAAACTGGGTCCTAAAATGGTCAGAACTACTAATCTAGAAGTGTCGTAACCATTTAAGAACAAACTGAAATATGAACTAGGGTCCTAAGGCTAGTTAGAGTTATAAGTCTAAAGCTTCATGACCACCTAGTATACCAATAAACTAAATTCTGAATCTGATTCTAATAACTGGGAGGTGGTACTGACACCTCAGGAATATTCTGTAGTCAAACTAATCAGTTGACATTTCTAACTTATTACTAAGTATTTCACATTTTGACTAAAGCTAGACAATCATGTATCTGACTGAGAATTTAGCATGTAAAATAGTAAGGGAATTTACCACACTGGTAAAATCAAGAAAATCCCAAGGATTAACCATTCAACATGAATTTCTAGTATGTTATACCCTCAAGAACTAGGTCTGAAATCAATGCATAGGGAGAAACATCATTACTACCATTAGCTGGTGGGAAAATACCCATAATTAATATACATGATGATTCCACATGGATTAATCAAGACATTATCAAGAATTTATCAATATTCAAAAATTTGTAGGGCTAAAATTAAGTTTTATGGGAATAATATCAATTTACTCATGAGCTAATGGAAATCATGTCTAAAAGTAATCATGGATATCATCCTATGCGAATTCAAAGAAAATTTACATATAATCCTTTCACATTCGAGAGCTCAGAGCTAGGATTCATAAAGAAATTTGAGAATGGTTTTGGGGAACAAAAGGGAAGAACTATCCCCTTGTTGAATTTCCACATACCTGATAAAGAATTTCCTAGAGAAGGAAGTTTGAATTGCTGCAATGGATGAGGAGTCCTAGACCTTGCTTGAGAGCTCTAAAGTGAGAACTTGCATAATTTTTTTTAGAATTTGAGTGGGAATGAGGGGAAAGTCGTTTAACCTCAGTATTACGTCTGAAATCATGACTAAAATTATGTAGTTTAAAGTTTAGAAGGGTAGGAAATTACTAAAAGACCCTTAGAAAATCAGAGGGAAAAATTGAGTGTTAGTCCCCACGAGTGACCTAACGGGTTGTGGTCAGTAACCACGACTTGTGGTCAAAACTCGTGGAGAACACTGCCTGGAAAACACCGAAGTCACCATGAGGTACCTAACGACTCATCCCTTGTGGCCACGACTCGTTGCTTGACCTGTGAGATACACTGTTGGACAAGTCTCTTGGGCTCTTAATGGGTGATATGATGACTTGTTACAGGTGACCACGACTCGTGGTCACCACCCATCAAGTACACTGCCTCCCTCTTATTTCCTTTATTACTCACCACCCTACAATTGACCTAACGAATCGTGGAGCCTGACCACGAGTCATTGTCATGCCCGCGGGGATCCCTTTTCCTTATATTCCAAACTCCTCCCCTGGCCTCCCCACGAGTCACCTCACGACTCGTGGGCTGCACCAATGGGTCACCTAATGACTCGTTCAGTGCCTGGTGCCAATTTTTAATCTTTTCTCCATTTCAACTCCCAGGTCTGATCGTTGAGCTTTCGGGGTATAACAATATCTCCCCCTTGGGAGCATTCATCCTCGAATGTTAGAAAACACACAAAAAAATAGAGAGATTCAATGATAATATTCAAATATTGATCATTAAACCCAAAAACTGACAAAATGAATACCTCTGATTCAAACTACATAGCTAAATTGAATTCACTTTTCATACATACATCCATAAACATAAAAGAAACTTAAACACATGAGTTGAACATGAAGACTAAATTGAGTTCTAAGGAAAGACTGATATCTCAAGCTATGACAGAGCTGGTAGAGAATAAGTGTGGGTATCTGGCCATCATATCTTCTTCGGCCTCCCACGTAGCTCCCTCCATCTGCTGATTTCTCCATAAGACCTTGATTGAAGCTTCTTCCTTGTTCCTCAGTTTACAAACCTAACGGTCCAGGATTTGGACTAGGACCTCCTCGTATGAGTGACTATCCTTTATTTCTACACTGTCCAATGGCACAATTGAAGTTGGATCACCAACGCATTTCTTCAATAATGACACATGGAATACTGGGTGCACCAAAGCCAACTCTGAAGGTAATTCCAGCTCATAGGCTACCTTGCCAATTCGCCTCAGAACTCTGTAGGTCCCACATATCTCGGACTGAGCTTTCCCTTCTTTCCAAACCTCATCACCCCTTTCATGGGTGAAATTTTTAGATAGACCCAGTCATTCACAACAAACTCAAATGCTTTTCTCCTCATAAAAGCATAACATTTCTGACGGCTCTGAGTAGTTTTCAATCCTTCTCTGATGAGTTGTACCTTCTGCATAGCTTCATGAACAAAGTCTAGCCCGATTATTGTCGCTTCACCAACCTCAAACCATCAATAGGAGACCTGCACCTTCTACTATACAATGCCTCAAACGGGGCCATGTGGATGCTGGAGTGATAACTATTGTTGTACGCAAACTCGATAAGAGGGAAGTGGTCATCCCAACTATCCTTGAAATATATCGTACACACTCTCAACATATCTTCTAAGGTATGAATAGTACGCTCAGCTTGCCTATCTGTCTGTGGGTGAAAAGCTGTGCTGAGCTTTACCTGGGTGCCAAATCACTTTTGTAAAGACTTCCAGAAATGTGAGGTGAATTGGGTACCTCTGTTTGAGATGATGGATAATGGCACCCCACGAAGCCTAACCAAACTCCCGGATATAAATTCTAGCATAGTCCTCAGCTGAATTCATAGTTTTGACTAGAAGGAAATGTGCTGACTTAGTCATCCGATCCACTACAACCCAGATGGAATCATGTTGCCGATGAGTTCAAGGTAGACTCGTAATAAAGTACATACTTATTTATTCCCACTTCCACATGGGAATGATAATCTCTTGGGTCATACCTCGCAATATTTGATGCTATACCTTGACTTGTTGGAAGTTCAGCCACTTGGCTACGAATTCGCCGATGTCTCTCTTCATGTCGTTCCACCAATAAATATCCCACAAATTGCGGTATATTTAGTTGTACCAGGGTGGATGGAGTATCTCGAGTTCTGTGCTTCAGCTAATATCTGCAGCCTCAAATCACCTATGTCCGGTACACACAATCTGCCCTAATAACAGAGCACACTATCTCCCGCTTTCGAGAAAGCCTCAACCTCCTTTCTAAGAACCGCTTCCTTTAGTTTAAGAAGAATGGGAAGTCATGAGTTGGATAATTCTTCTCATGAACCTTGAGCTGCCTGGAGGCATAGGCTATCACTTTTCCCCACTGCATCAGAACGCAACAGAGTCCAACTCTAGAAGCATCGCAACAAACTACAAATACATCCAATCCTTCAGGTAGAGTCAATACTGGAGTAGTAGTGAGTTGTGTTTTTAACTCCTGGAAACTCTTCTCACACACATCTGACCACTGGAATTTCACCTTCTTCTGAGTCAGCCTAGTCAGTGGAGATGCTATAGAAAAAAATCCTTCTACAAAGTGTCGGTAATAACCAGCCAAAACCCAAGAAACTTCTGATTTCTTTTGGGGAGGTGGGTCTGGGCTAGTCTTTCACTGCTGCTATATTTTAAGGATCAGCCTGAATACCCTCACTCAAGACCACATGACCTAATAAAGTCCCAAACTTCAACCAAAATTCACACTTGCTGAACTTGGCGAACAACTGACGGTCTCTGAGGGTTTGAAGCACTATCCTCAAGTGATTAGCATGCTCTTCCTCATTCCCGGAGTATACAAGAATGTCGTCGATAAATAACATGACAAACATATCTAGATACTCCTTGAAGACTCTGTTCATCAGGTCCATAAAGGCTGTAGGGGCATTTGTTTGTTCGAAGGACATAACCACAAACTCGAAGTGAGCATACCGAGTCCTAAAAGCTATTTTTGGTATGTCACACTCTCTGAATCTTAGCTGATGATAGCCCGACCTGATATCTATTTTGGAGAAACAGCTGGCTCCCTAAAGTTAGTCAAATAGGTCATCGATTCTGGGTAGGGGATACATGTTCTTGACTGTGACCTTGTTCAACGAACAGTAATGGATGCACATTTTGAGGTTATCGTCTTTCTTTTGCATTAATAGCACTGGAGTACCCCAGGGAGAGATGTTGGGTCAGATAAAACCCTTATCAAGAAGATCTTTTAGCTGCTCCTTCAACTCTTTAAGTTTAGCCGGAGTCATTCTATAAGGAGGGATGGAGATGGGCTGAGTATCTGGAATAAGGTCTATACCGAAGTCAATTTCTCGTTCAGGAGGGACTCTGGGAAGATTTTTAGGGAACACATCTGGAAACTCTCTGACAACAGGGACTGACTGGATAGTTGGGGTCTAAGAATCGGACTCCTTGACCTGAACTAGATGATAAATACATCCATTAGAAATAAGCTTCTTAGCCTTAAGGTAGGAAATAAACCAACCCTTTGGCACTGAACTACTGCCTGACCATTCTAGAGCTGGCTCATTAGGGAACTGAAACCTGATAAACCTAGTTCTGTAGTGGACTGAGGAATACCCCGAGTGTAACCAATCCATGCCAAGAATGAGGTCGAAGTAGACCATGTCTAATTCTACAAGATCAGTTGGAATAATTTTATTATAGACTGAGATTGGACAGTTTCTATACACCCGACTGATCTAACTGACTCGCCAACTGGGGCGGAGACTGAGAAATGTTTTGATAGTACTTTTGGACTGATATTGAACTGAACTACTCTGTAGGGTGTCACGAATGATAGTGTGTCCCTTGGATCAAGCAGGGCATATACATCTTGATGGAAAAGACGTAACATACCCGTGACTAAATCTGGTGAGTCTCCTAATCCTAATGAGATGATAATGCATAAAAATGGTTTTGGCGTTGACCGCCCTCCATACCTGATGTGCTAGCCTGTTGAGCTGGTCGGCCTTTTAGAGTTGCTGAGGTGGTGGATTGTGATCACCTTCGTCCTACTGACAGGCATTCCTTAAGCCGATGCCCAAGATGTCCATAACCAAAACAACCCTCTCGACCCTGAAGGCACTCTCCTTGGTGGTTCTTGCCGCACTCAGGGCAAGCTGGATTTCTGTTCCCGACACTATAACTCTGAGACTGGGAGCCAGATGCTCCACCCATCTGATCCTAGTAGGACTGAAAGGTAGGGGCATTGGCTTAGCTGGGCATTGGAGCCCTCTGTTGCTGCTACTACTGCTATGGGTGGTTGGTACCACCTGAACTCTAATGGCCATGATCTCACTGGCCAGTCCTTGCCTGCTTACACTTTCATTACATGTCCCTCATATTTTCATCCTCAATCTACTGAGCATAGACAATCAGACTAGAGAAGTCGATATCTTTGATCATCATCACGGTTCTGCACTCTTTGGGGACCATATTTAACACCCCATTCATGAATTTCAGCATGCGAGACCTTGGCTCGGCCACCATCTCTGGAGCGTATTTTGACAACCAGGTGAACTCTAGAGCATACTCTTCTATGATTCTGTTTCCCTATGTCAAGTTCATGAACTCTGCTATCTTGGCTTCCTAGAGCACTCGAGGGAAGAATATGTCAAGAAAGGCGGTGTTGAACTCCTCCCACTTCATCGGTCCTGCTCCCGCTAGTCGCCCCTCCTTCCACTATTAATACCAGATCTGGGCTACCCCTTTTAGCTGGTAGGCAGCCAGGTCAACACTCTCGGAGGAGCTGACACCCATTATAAGAGTTATCTTACTAATCTCATCCACAAACTCTTGGGGGTCCTCCCCACCTTGGATCCCTAAAAGGATGAAGGGTTCATTCGAGTGAAGTCCTGCACCCTACCAGCTACTGAGGACCCATTTGTGTTCACCGGTACCACCTGCTGGTTCACCTGATTGGTCACAGTTGGGGCGAGCAGTTGAAAGGCCACCCTAAATTCTGCAGTGGATATCGAGTCATCCTAAGGGGCTTTTGAGGCTGGTGGGGCAGTCCGCTGGGCATTTTTGGCCCTCCATTAATTGCTTCATGGAGGCATAGTTCACTTAAATGAAGCAGAACATGAGTTAGGAGAATGATTTTTGAACTGAATTTCAATGCACAATAAGGAGTATCAAATAAAAGGATGTTTCCTAATGACATCTCATAGCCGCCCCATCATAAGTGTGGTGCGCTTCACACCCATGAAGAGGACTACACTCGATGCAACTTTCAAACATCCGAGGATACTCTAAACCTAGTGCTCTGATACCTAGTTTGTTATGCCCTGATTTTACACCCTAGACGGGACACGGTACTTGAAGTCACAAGTGACCCCAAGTCAACCCCTGGTCTATCATACACTGCTTTCTGAGTAACATAAAAAGGCACGCAGCAAAAAATTAAAGCAAAAATAACAATATTTGAACAAGGTTACATATTTAATAAAATAAATTTGAGTATGAAAATAACTCTATGTATGAAAGCCACTAGGTCCGATGAGATACTGGGACAAACCCCCAGCTAACTCCTAACCTAAATAAAAGAAATAAAATCATAACTAAAGAAAATAATCTCCATCCTCGAAGGATGAGGACTCACCAACTAAGATGGCTGAGATCTTTAGTGAGTAGTCGGCTAACGGGGCTGAGACTGCCTCCCTCCTATTTCTTTTCTTACTCATACCCAACGACTGGCCTAACAACTCATGGGGCCTGAAAACAAGTCGTTGTCATGCCCGTGAGGATCCCTTTTCCTAAAATTCCAAACTCCTCCCCTGGCCTCCCCACGAGTCACCTCATGACTCGTGGGTTGCACCAATGGGTCACCTAATGACTCATTTTGTGCCTGGTGCCAGTTTTGAAAATTTTCTCCATTTCAACTCCCGCGTTTAATCTTTAGGCTTCCGGGATATTACAGCCCAACAGATGGAGGCAGCGCATTTGAGAGATAGAGAGAGGCCAAAAGGGCTAGGATAGACAGTTATGGGTTCTCCCAATAGAGATCGAGCGACAGACATTGTCAGCAATCCCATTAGAGGTTATTAGCTCCACTGCCATCATCGGCTAGTTCTGTATCTAGATCATAGTGTGACCAGAGGGGTAGAGTATCAAGCTGGAGTGAACAGAGGAGCATGCAGGTAGAGGGTAGCTTTTTGGTGTGTAGGAAGTGTGGAAAGAATCACATAGGGGAGTGCTTGATTGGATCATATATCTAATTTGGGTGTGGTAGATCCGGGCATAGGCACCGTGAGTGTCCTTTGGATACGCAGGATGATGGTAGAGGTTGTGCTCAGGCTAACAGTTTTGTAGCAACACTAGCACGCCTAGCTTAGCAGGGTGTGTCACCAGTGCAGGTGGTGGTCAGTTCCAGAATAGGTTTTATGCACCTTGCATCTCGTCAAGAGTAGGAGACTTCACCAGATGTGGTCACGGGTATGTTACGAGTATTCCATTTTGATGTATATGCATTGTTAGATCCAGGGGCTATCTTATCTTTTGTGAGACCCTATGTTTCTAGGTTTTCGAAGTTATTCCCAAAATCTTATTAGAACCTTTCTCTGTGTCTACTCCAGTCGAGGATTTAGTTATAGCTCGACGGGTATATAGAAATTTCCCAGTCATAGTCCTTTAGAAAGTCACCTCAGCAGATCTAGTAGAGCTAGCCATGATAGATTTTGATGTTATCTTTGGAATTGATTAGTTACATGCATGTTATGCCTCAGTAAACTGTAGAACCTATGCGGTAGACTTTCGATTTTTGAGTGAGCCAGTCCTAGAATGAAGGATAGTTCAGTTGTGCCTGTAGTTCATTTTATTTTCAATCTTAAGGCCAGAAAGATGATTTCTAAAGGTTGAGTGTACCATCTAGTTAGGGTTAAGGATGCTACATCCAAAACCCTGACTATCCTATCAATTCCTGTAGTGTGTGAATATCCAGAAGTGTTTCCAGATGATTTATCGAGAATTCCTCCCAAGTGGGATATCAATTTTGGTATTGACCTTCTTACCGATACGCAGCCTGTATCTATTCCTCCTTATATAATGGCTCCATCTAAGCAAAAGGAGTTGAAGGAGCAGTTGAAGGATCTCTTAGACAGGGGTTTCATCAGACCTAAGAAATCTTTATGGGATGCACCAGTACTCTTTGTCCGGAAGAAGGATAGTTTCCTTCAGATGTGCATTGATTATCGGTAATTGATCAAGGTCATAATCAATAACAGGTATCCCCTCCCTAGGATTGATGACTTACTTGATTAGCTTCAGGGTGCCAAGTGTTTTTCAAAGAAAGACCTCAGATCCGAATATTATCAGCTCAGGGTTAGAGAGAGTGACATCCAAGGATAGCCTTCAAGACTATGTACGGTCTCTATGAGTTTGTAGTTATATCTTTTGGACTAACGAATGCTCTTGTAGCTTTTATGCATTTCATGAACAGGGTGTTCAAGCCGTATTTGAACATGTTCGTGATCGTGTTCATGGAAGACATTCTCATATACTCTCATAGCGAAGAGGAGCATGCCTCTCATTTGTGGGTGGTGCTACAGACTCTTAAGGATTGCCAGTTGTATGCTAAATTCAGCAAGTGTGAGTTTTGGTTATACTCGGTAGCATTTTTAGGTCATGTGGTGTCAAGTGATGGTGTACAGGTTGACACTCAAAAGATAGAAGCCGTGAATAATTGGCCTAGATCAGTGAGTCCCTTGGATATCAGGAGTTTCTTGGGCTTAGTTGGTTAATGCATGAGGCTTTTGGAGGGATTTTCATCCATTGCAGCATTGTTGACTAAGTTGACCCAGAAGAAAATGAAGTTTCAATGGTCGGAGGCCTATGAGAAGAGCTTCTAAGAGTTGAAGACTCGACTCACCTCAACACCATTGTTGACTCTACCTGAGGGTACCGATGGGTTTGTGGTATATTGTGACACCTCAAGGATCGTCCTTGGTTGTGTATTAATGCAGCATGGTAAGGTTTTAGCCTATGCTTTTGGGCAGATGAAAGTCCATGAAAATACCTATCCGGCTCACGACCTTGAGTTGGCAGCGATAGTATTTGCCTTAATGATTTGGAGACACTATCTGTATAGGGTCCATGTGGATGTGTTTGCGGACCACAAAAGACTACAGTATGTGTTTACCCAGAAGGATATAAAAATCTACGTCAAGGGAGGTGGCTGGAGCTTTATAAGGATTACAATATGAGTTTCCTTTATTATCCAAGCAAGGCTAATCTAGTAGTAGATGCTCTTAGTACGCTTTCTATGGAGAGTGTGTCTCATGTGGATGAGGAGAGGAAAGAGTAAGTAAAAGATATGCATCGATTGGCGTGACTAGGAGTTCGTCTTGTTTACTTGACAGATGGTGGTGTCACTTTTCAAAAAGGATCTAAATCCTCTTTAGTGACTGAAGTCAAGGCTAAGCAAGATGAGGACCTATTTTTGTAAAGTTAAAGGAAGTTGTTTAGAATTAGAAGGTGGAGGTCTTCTCCTAAGGGGAGACGGGGTACTACAATTCAGGGTCGTTTGCATGTATTGGGTGTTGATAACTTGAGGGAATATATGTTGCATAAGACTCATGGTTCCAGATATTCTATACATCTAGGTGCCACCAAGATGTACTATGACCTACGGGAAGTCTATTGGTGGAATGTCATGAAAAAGGACATAGCAGAGTTTGTGTAAAGGTGTCCGAATTGTCAACAGGTGAAAGTTTAGTATCAAATACCTAGAGGTGTTCTTCAAGACATTAGTATCCCTACTTGGAAGTAGGAGGAAATCAGCATGGACTTCATCAAAGGGTTTCTTCGTACTCATCGATAGTATGACTCTATTTGGGTGGTTGTAGACAGGTTGACTAAAGCAGCCCATTTTCTACTGGTCAAAACTATCGATCCAGCGAAAGATTATGCTAAGTTGTATATTCGGGAGTTAGTTTGGTTGAATGGAGTTCTCTTTCACATCATATCAGATAGAGATGCACAGTTTACCTCCCAGTTTTGGAGATCATTTCAGAAGGGACTTGGTACTCAGGTCAAGCTCAACACAACTTTTCACTCGTAAATAAATAGTCAGGCTAAATGGACCATTCAGACTCTAGAGGATATATTGAGAGAATATGTGGTTGATTTAAAAGGTAGTTGGGATGACCATTTACCTCTTATCGAGTTTACATATAACAACATTTACCATTCCAGTATTTAGATGGCTCCGTTTGAGGCTCTTTATGGGTGATGATGTGGACCGTCGATTAGTTGCTTCAAAGTCAGTGAAGCTATGTTGATAGGACTAGATTCAGTCCATGAGGATATGGAGAAAGTTTATCTTATGAGAGAGAGGTTCAAAACAGCTCAGAGTCACCAAAAGTCATATGCAGATGTGAAGAGGAGAGAACTTGAGTTTGATGTTGATGATTGGGTGTTTTTGAAGGTGTCTCCATGAAGGAAGTGATAAGGTTCAGAAAGAAGGGGAAACTTAGTCACCGTTATGTTGGCTTGTACTGGATTGTCAGATGTGTTGGCAAGGTGTCTTATGAGTTGGAGTTACCCTAAGAATTGGCTTCAGTGCAACCAATTTTCCATGTATCGCTTTTGAAGAAGTGCATGGGTGATCCGACTTTGGTTATTCTGGTGGAGAGCCTGAGTGTGAAGGACAGTCTTAGTTATGAGAAGGTGCCAATTGAGATCCTTGATCATCAATTTGGACACTAAGAAACAAGGAGGTAGCTTTAGTGAAAGTTTTGTGGAGAAATCAATAAGTCAAGGGAGCTATGTGGGAAGTTGAAGCAGATATGATGGCTAAATACCCACATTTATGCCCTTTCGGCTCAGTTTCTCCTTAAGGTATCGGTTTCCTCCTTAGTACTCTATTCATTTTCACGTTTAGTTCATGTGTCCAAATTTATTTCATGTTAATATATGTATGTGCGATTCATGAATTCATCTCAGTCATGTATTTCAGTCCGAAGTCTGTCACTCTGTAAGTTTTCAGCTTTTGATGTTTAGTATTTGGGATGACAGGTATTTCCCCAGTGATTCAGTATGTTCACCCCACATTAAATGACGAATGTTCCTAAGGGGGAGATATTGTAATACCCCGAAAGTGCCTAAGACTAGACTCGGGAGTTAAAGGGTGTTCAGCAAAAAAGTTGAAAAATTACCTTAGGAATGACTCGTTGAACGAGTCATAGGAAGATTCAATGGACCGTGGGTTCCTTTATTGGTGAGACTGTTGGAACACAGATCCGGGACCACGAGCCATGGAATGACTCATTGGTTAATTCAATAGCATTGGTATGAGCCCATAGGGCGGGAGTGACGAGTCATTGGGATAAGTAATGACTCATCCTATCCAGTCGTGGTTGAAGACCTGCGTTTCGAATTTAGAGAAGTAACGAGCGAAATAACAACCCGTGGTTTGAAGGTACGAGTCATTGGTTGACTTGTGGTAGAAGTCTTAGAAACTGTACGTGTGGAGTCAGTGGTAACTATGAAAGGACACAATAGTTCATTATGTCGAGTAACGATCAGTTCTGTCGTGTCGTCAATCGTAGGCTTGAGAACTAAGGAAATTCTAGAAGGATGTAACGGACAGTAACCATGAGTGGTGGGAATGAGGTACGACGCATGTTATAAGTCATGGTCACTGGCATTATTCAATTTCCAGATTTTTCATTAAGGATATTTTCATAATTCCTAAGCTCAAAGGTTCTAAACTACATCATTTTAAGCTTAGTTAGAAGGGTTTTAAGGGTTCTTAACCTATAATAAGCCTTACCATTCCATGCATGAAAGTTTAGAGCTCTTCCTTTGAGATCAAGCTTGAGAAATAACCCAATTCCTTCTCCAATTTCTTTGTGCTTTCAAGGGAGAGTGTAGGATCAGATTACCCAGGTATGTAGGGTTGTGAATGAGAGTTCCTCTCCACTCTCATTCCCCAATTCCTCTATATGTTCATGAATTCAAGAATTACATTAAATTTATTGATCCTATGGGGTTTTAAGCCTAAATTTATGGAATTCTCTTTGATTTGATTATGGCTCAATTTTTCCCATGTTCTAAATGTTGTTTTAAGATATATGGGCAGATTTTATATTTAAATTGATTATTTATTTTATAGTTTCAAATCTCAATAAAACTGTGCCCAAGTATGCAAAGTGTCATGAGAAGTCAAATTATGTTTTATGATTTATGATCTTACTAAGCCTAAATTATGATTTATGATTCATGTTATGATTTATCTTCAAGTACTCTTTATGGATTTACAAATATCAAGTATATGAATTTTTAAAAATATGCATTGTTCTTCATTATTTATGAATTTGTGGCTCTTGGCTGACTCACGGGCCCTATTCATGGCTAATGATTTGTGAATTTATGTTATGATATATGCTTCATGGTCATGCTTTCCTAATCTTATGAACTCTTATGTATTTTTAACTATCCATTTTTACTTACCTTGCATACTCAGTACATTCCAAGTACTAACTGCATACTCTATGTTGTATCATTTCATGATACAAGTTTGGACGTTCAGGTTTAGTCCGACCGTTAGTTAGATCTTCAGAGTTAGCATTATCCAACCCGTTGTTGAGTCTTCATCTATTGAGAGCCTTCTTATAAGCTCCTATCAATATTTTCAGTTTTAGTTTTGTGGTGAGTTAGTTGGGGTCTTGTTCAATCAACTCATCAGATTATAGAGGATTATCCGACATAGCATGTATTCAGCTTTGGATCAGTATTATGTTTTTCGTTGTTCAGATGTTATTGGATTTTCAGACTTCCGCTTAAGTATGTCTTGTTATATCTGTTTCCACTTGTTGTATGTTCTTAGCTACTATGTTCATGCCATGGGTCGAGTTGGAGCCTATTGGGGTTCCTTGTCCATGTTCCTATCGGGGCTTATGTTCGGGTCATGACAGTGAAGGTCTTCCCTTTCCTCCTCAATGCCTGCCTCTCTCAAAAACTCGTTTAGGACACTTCCATAACAATACTTCCACCGGCAGTTGTCTCTTGATCTCCTTATGTTGCCTCTAAGCACTACACCAAAATTGATTGGTAGCTCCTTCATTAACATGTATACCAATAGGACCCGCTCTTTGTGATGTCTATTATGTGTGTCAGAGGGAGAAGCATGGCACAAACAATCTTCACCCACAATTTTGCCTCCTTATTCATGTAGGAGAATGGGAGTGCATAGTGAGTGCAATTATGGTCCCTTGCCCAATGGACGGATGAATGCTCAATACAAAGAGTATGGTGAATGTCACAGTATGGGGGCTTCTCTAGTAGAATGAAGTACTCAGATGGGTTTACCGCAGGTGTTCTGAGGAAGGCATTGAATGTTTTAAAAATAAAACAAACCACCTAACCCCGTATTTTGACTTTGATGCTTTCTCCAAACAAAGTGTCCCAGTTTGCATGCAATCTCCTCACCAAAGTAAGGTTGCACTCATCCGACTGGGCAAAGATGTAACCCAATCCCAACTCGCGAACCTTGTTCTGGATGGTGGGGAACTCAAGTGCAAGGCAGCCTTCATCAATCCAATTCTTGGGAGCATATTTGACCTTCTTTTGTGTGTTGAACCATGTTAGTCCATGAGGCTCCACGACTTTTACTCCAAACCTCCTAACAAGGTCTCCCTTGGCCGATAAACAACTCGACACTTTTGTGCCTTTTTGGAGCCACTTGAAACCCTTGTTAGATACCTCTATTTTCATCCTTTGTCAGCGTTTGATGCAATGACACCTTCCAATCAACAACCAATAACTTCACAATATTAGTTCGTGAACAAAAAAGTTAGCTTACTAGGTGTAACGGATGCAAAGTGACCCCGCATTTAATTCGCTAGAATACTTGTGAGAATTTTTCAAATAGGATACTCAAGACTTCCCCCATTATCATCCCAAATCTTGATATCCAAATTATTCACTAACTTCACATTAAAACAAAGATCATGAATTTTTTCACATCTCTCCTCTATTTTTTTCTTTTCTTTTAAAGAATAACTTACTTGGCCATTCCTTTCACATTTCCTCCTTTAGTTCATAATTCAAGTAACCAACATGGAAGTAGTTACATTCAATTCATTCAACAGCTAACATGAAATGTACTACAATCCACAATGAATTAACATGAATTTTCAACAACTCGAGATTCTTCACATTCAAGAATTTAAGAACTAAGCACTTTCTTTCTCTACAGTCAATACTACCCAATAAATTCATGAAATTCAATTCATCACCCCTCACCTTCATCCCCACAACTTCAAATCACTACATTCAACCGAAAATAAGCAACCCAATAAGGATACCACATTATCATGGAAAAATTTTAAGAGATTAAAGCTTATGAAATCCACATTACAAAATTCAAAAGCTTTTCACCAATAATGGTGATATTGGGTCTTTAATTTGTGGAAGAAGGGTATGGGAGCATGCTTTTTACACTAAATAGCCAAGAGAGAAGAGCTTTATTGACTTCAGTTGGAGAGATTAGCTTCACCAAGCATCTTGGACTAGAAAACAATGGGTGACTAGGGAGAGATAAAGTTACGACCTTATGAGGGAGAGAGAGTAAATTTTATTTGCTTTTTTTTTTTTGACTTTTAGTGAGAGGGGATGAGTGGGGACTTAAAATAAAGGCGTAAGACATTGTTTTTTGGTAATTCTATGGTCCATGGGTTAAATTTGACCCATTGAACCAAAAAATATTTTAGGCATCGCATACCTAGCGCAGTGTTCCAGTCACCATGCCACACACTTAGAAAAAAATTTCTTTGTGGACAGGGGCTGTATCACGACCCGAGCTGGGATCTTGAAGTGAGACATGAGACCTAGAACTAAGAATGGCTCTAAGATAATTCATATCATATACATAACATGACTTAATAACATAAACAAGTGGTAATTAAATTATAAGCATGGATAAGCGAAAGGCTATATAACATAAGGAGTAAGTAAAACAACAATATTACAAAAATGAGTTGCAAAGATGAATATACTAACTCTATGTCTAAAAGCCTCTAAAAATTGATGAACTGCTGGGAAAGGCCCCCAGATAACTCCAAAATATAAAACCTAAACGAGGTAAAACAACTTAAATGAAATAGATAACTCTAGTCGTTGATAGATGAGGACGCACCCTTGTTAGCTGATTAAGTCCAGAACGTTTCTAACTACAAGTTGAGTCAGAGTACCTGGATCTATATTATGAAACGATATAGCATAGAGTATGCGGTTAGTACTTTGAATGTACTTAGTATGTAAGGTAAGTAAAACATGCTTAGTAAAACGTTAGCTGAAATCATGCATATAAATCAAAAGATCATGAGAGAAAGGACAACATGCTAAAAGTTGTATCTGAGATATACATAATCAGAAGTTGGTTATCATAACTGAACATAATGACCGAAGATTTAAAAATAGAAGTCACATGACTTATCATAGTTGAAATCATAAGTAAAAGCTCACAAAATGAACATTTGGGTCAAATCAGTTGTAAAACATAGCATCATAAGTCATGAAAATGAGTAACTAAAATTATGAGGAACAATGGGAGACTCTTCATAACCGACACCATCATGATAGAGCTTATGTGATACCCCAACTATCACCATCAAGTGGGTGGAGCCATCTAGAACCTTGTAAGGGCTAAGTACGCTAACCATGACATCAATATCAAGCTGAGCCCTTAGGGTAGAGGGAAACTCTCTTGAGAGGTCCTACACATATATAGATATACCTACATTGGCGTGTTGTTCTGAGATTAGCGAACCTAGAAACCCAAGGCCTACTCGGTGCTAGACAGTACTCTTAAAAATATGCATAATGCTCACATAATTTTTCAATAAGTTGAAATCATAATCTCGTACATAGCTTGAATCTGAACATTGGGAGTCTTGACTCTATATCATATCATAAGCTGCATTGGGAGTCTTGACACCAAACCATATGATAAACTAATCTTATTAGCCTTGACTATATCATAATAAACATACTTAACTTGCATGGGCTTGCCCAAATCTTAAAATCATGCATATTTGATGTAGAATTCATAAGTCATAATCATGGAATCATAATTTGAGAGTTCATTAACATTCATGCATACTAGATAACTCATTATACTTGAAATCATGGATCGTATGCTTGAATTTTCATAAAACATCCATAATATGGCATAATCTTCATAAACTTGAAATCATGAATTTGTATGTAAATTGAGAGTAATATATGCCCTAATAGACATAAATCATCAATTGAAACATGAGAGAATTTAACACATAGAGATAGCATGGAAGGGTGCGTTGAATTAGGTTAAACCCTAGAATTTCATAATTTCAAACTTGAGAAGTAGAAATCATGAATTTGGACATGAAAGGCCATGAGGATGGAAGAATTTTCCCCATAGATAACCCTAACCTAGTTTGAAGATCCCTTGAATTTTCATGAAGAGCCCAAGAAGATTTGAAGAGGTTTTAATAAGAACCCTAGCTTTTCTTGTGAGAAAATCCAACTATCATTCTTTTGAAGAGGGTGAGGATTTAGGCTATGTTAATTCCTGTAATCAGACCTTAAGCGAGCCCAAAACGATGTCATTTAGGAGTTAGAAGCATAAGAATTTACCGAATGCCCCCAAACAACAAAATTAAAGACTGAAACTGGCAATTACAACGACCAATAGGACCGGTCGTGGTTTGATAAGGACTAACGCACTGAGGTTCGTCCAACGCATGGTGCTTCTTTACTAAACTGCTCATAACTTTTTACTTCGAACTTCAATTAATGCAACGTTAGATGCATTTGAAAAAAGAATCCAAGGGCTTTAAGTTGATGTGATGAATCACCCAATAACACTTTGTAAATTGGGAGCTATGATCATTTGAAGTTGACCCTTGTAAGAACTTTTATAAAAACTCAATCAGAAAGAAGGCTCTCAACTCAACTTAGTGCTAGAGGTTCCTTGTGACATTAATATGTATACAATACACTTCTCACACTTAAGAAATGATCTTAACAGATTTTTTCCATAAATTCACTAGGTTCGGGTCTATCCATAAATCTAGAAAAGTTCCAAACGTAGCCCGAATGTCCGAGGCATTACAATATCTCATCTTACAGAAAGATGGTATATATTGTACCATGATCCTACCATTCCTTACATGTTGCCCATACCTCCCAAGCCACATTCTCCACGAATGCCAATAATGTCTCATACCACCTTACCACGGGTCGCACCGTGGCTCGTGGTTACCCAAACTTCCAAAAGCATTTCTCTTACTTTTTCCTACTACAGACTATTACTATGACCCATACAATCTAGGTACGAATCACAGGATCCACTCGTGAATCCCCGTAGGTATGCCAATCTAGAAAATCAATCGGTAGATACAAAGACACTAACAATGGACCATTTGCTCGTACAATGGCCTGTTATACTTTCTCATGGGTTCTGGTTTTGCTCCAATTCACTCTTAGACTCTAATTCAACTACCAAAACCATCAACCAGTATGATCAAACAATTGTTCGTACAATCCCCTCATCAGTTTAGGTGTCATGATAGCTTTCTGGAACTCGAAACAATGGTCAAACCAATAGCTCATTGGTTGGAAGGACGAGTCGTCCTGTGGCTCGTTAGTTAGAAGGACGAGTCAGCTTGTGGCTCGTTGCTTGGCACAAGTGCCATTTCCCTACTGTTTTCTACTACAAGTCTCGGGTTTGATCCGAGGAACTTTTGGGGTGTTACATTATCTCTCCATTAGGAACATTCATCTTCGAATGTGGGCTAACTAAGCTATAAGACTATGGAAAGAACTACAATCCCATAACTGAACAACCATAGATGAAAGTTAATAGAGTGACTGACTCCAGACTGAATTACATGATTGAACTGAATTCAGTAATTATACATATAGGATATGACATAAAGGAAACTTAGAGACATCAACTTGACATGAAACTAAACAAAGTACTAAGGAGGAAACTGCTACCTCATAATGGAATTGAGCCGGAAGGGAAAAGATATAGGTATCTAGCCATCATATCTACTTCGGCTTGCCACATAGCGCCCTCAACAAGTTGATTTCTCCACAAAACTTTCACTAAGGCTACTTCCTTGTTCCTCAACTACCGACTTTGATGATCAAGGATCTCAACCAAAATCTCTTCGTAAGTTTGGCTATCCTTCATACCAATGCTCTCTCGTGGAACAACCAAAGTTGGGTCATCAATGCACCTTTTTCAAGATAGATACATGGAAAACTGGATGCACCGATGCTAGCTCTGCTAGTAGGTCTAACTCATATGCTACCTTGCTAACTCATCTTAAAATCCTATAAGAACCAACATATCGGAGAGTAAGCTTCCCTTTCTTACCGAACCTCATAACTCCCTTCGTGGGAGACACCTTCAGAAACACCAAATCATCAACCTCAACTCAGGCTCTCTTCTTATAACATCCGCATAAGATTTCTGACGATTCTGAGCTATTTTTAGACATTCCTTGATTACCTGAACTTTCTCCATAGCCTCATAAAACTGAATCTGGTCGTATCAACACAACGTCACTTTCCTCAAACCGTTCGATAGGTGATCTACACTTCTGCTCCTAAAGAGCCCCAAAAGGAGCCATCTAAATGCTAGAATAGTAGTCATTGTTGTACACAAACTCAATAAGGGGTAAGTGATCATCCCAACTACCTTTAAAATCAATCATACACGCTCTCAACATATCCTCAAGACTCTAAATAGTTTGTTCAGCCTAACCATCTATTTGTTGGTGAAAAGCCAT
Organism: Datura wrightii; assembly: GCA_035772735.1. NCBI lineage: Eukaryota > Viridiplantae > Streptophyta > Magnoliopsida > Solanales > Solanaceae > Datura > Datura wrightii. The sequence goes on from JASDFA010000027.1 coordinate 38,911,958, forward strand.
GCTAAGTTTATATGAGTACCAAGACCCTTGGATAATAACCTCCAGAACTAGGAGGTGAACTGAGTACCCCTATCTGAGATGATGGACAAAGGAACTCCATGCAATTGAACTAACTCCCAAATATGATATCTTGCATAGTCCTTGTGTTGACTTGGTTATCCGATCCACTATTACCCATATAGAGTCATGCTATTAGTGTGTTCGAGTCGATCGTGTTATGCAACCCAGATTTATCTCTTTCTACTTCCAAAAAAAGACTACTGATACCCTATCACATACCTCCTAGACTCTGATGCTCAATATATCCAGCCTACACTCGTCACCCCGGCTCCTATTTATACTAAAGTCTAAGTCCAACAACATACCTCAACCACGTTCAAGCCTAACTCAACCACGCCTCTAGAAACCTAGAGTTATCCACTAAGAATATTACTTCTCTAACACCCCAAAAGTTTCTAAGACTAGATTCGGCAATGAAAAAATGATCAGCAAAAAAAGTTAAAAAAATATCTCATAATGACTCATTGTGTGAGTCACAGTATGGAGTAATGTGTCATGGTAAGTTTCTGGTTAATAGGTTCTGGACCAACGAGTCAAGGTATGGCCTGTTTGTTGATATACTCGTGGTCACGAGCCGTGGTCAGTATCTGCAAAAGAAGGCCTAGTAGAAATGAGCCTTGGTACGACTTGTAGGTCCCTATAACGGGTCATGGTTAGGAGTCATCATTTGTTTCTAGGTTGTCTAGGATGGATTGTACAAGTCATGGTATGACTCATTGTAGGGAACAATGGATCGTGGTGTGTACTCGTGCGAAGGAGTAGAGGAGTTGAAAGCAATAACAGTGAATGGGTTTAACGATCAGTCGTCACAAGGTACGACCTATTTTTTGGGTCAATTTGGAAACTTTAGGAGTTAGGGTTAAGCACAGACGTGACAATGAGAGGAGACGATGAGTCATGGGCTCAAGGTACGACTCGTGGTATGAGTCATTACTAAGTAAAATGAAAATTCACAACACTGAGACGCACATTTGAATATAATAACTCTATATCTGAAAGCCTCTACTAACTGATGAGCTACTGGGACAAGACCCCATCTAACTCCAAAATCTGAAACTAAAACAAGGTAAAAGAATTGAAATAAAGTAGATAACTCTAGTCCTCGAAAGATGTGGACTCACCCCTGCTAGCTAATCAAGTCTGGAATGTTTCCAACTGGGAGCGGAGTTTGAGTACCTAATTCTATATCATGAAATGATATAACGTAGAGTATGCGGTCAGTATATTGAATATACTAAGTATGTAAGGTAAGTAAAACATGCTTAGTAAAACGTTAGCTGAAATTATGCATATAAATCAAAAGTTCATGAGAGTAAGGCCAGCACGCTAAAATTTGTATATGAGATATACATATTTATAAGTTGGTTATCATAACTTAACATAATGGCCCAAGATTTAAAAATAGAAATTGTATGACTTGTCATAGCAGAAATCATAAGTAAAAGCTCATAAACTAATTATTGGGTCAAATCTTCTATAAAACATAGCATCATAAGTCATGAACATTCATAACTGAAATCATAAGTGTCAATGGGGGACTCATCATAATTGACACCACCACGATAGAGCTTACGTGATCCCCCCACTATCACACTCAAGTGGGCAGAGCTGTCCAAAACCTTGAAAGGGCTAAGGACATTAACCATGATATCAATATCAAGTTGAGCCCCTTAGGGCGGGGGGAAACTCTCTTGAGAGGTTCCAAAAATGTATACATATACCTAAGTTGGCGTGTAGCTCTGAGACCGGGGAACCTCGGAACCCCAAGCCTACTTGGTATGAGACACTACTCCCAAAAAATGCATAGTACTCACACCATTTTTCAACAAAGCTATAGCTTGAATCTGAATATTTGAAGTCTTAACTCCATATCATATCATAAGTTTCATTGGGAGTCTTGACTCCAAACCGTATGATAAACTGATCTTATTAGCCTAGACTAAATTATAATAAACATACTTAACTTGCATGAGCTTGCCCAAATTATAAAATCATGCATACTTGAAATAGACTTCATAGGTCATAATCATAGATTCATCATTTGAGAGTTCATAAATATTCATGCATACTAGAGAACTCATCGTACTTTAAATCATGGATCATAGATTAATTTTCATAAAACATGAACAATAGGGCATAATCTTCATAAACTTGAAATCATGAATTAGTAAGTAAATTGAGAGTCAAATCTTCCCGAATAGCCATAAATCATCAATTGTAACATGAGAGAATTGAACCCATAAAGATAGCATGGAAGATTGCATTGAATTGGGTAAACCCAAGATTTCACAATTTAGAACTTGAGAAGTAGAAATCATGAATCTGGAATTGAAAGGGCATGAAAGTGGAAGAATTTCACCCATTCATAAACCTACATACCTGAGTTGATGATCCCTTGACTTGTCTTGAAGAGCCCAAGATAATTTGAAGAGGTTCCAATAAGAACCCAAGCTCTTTTATTGAGATAAAATCCAACTACCATTCTTTTGGAGAGGGTGAGGATTTAGGCTAGGTTAATCTCTTTGATCAGACATTAAGGAAGCCCAAAAGATGTCATTTAGGAGTTAGAAGCATAGAAATTTATCCAAATGCCCCCAAACTACTGAATTAAAGCCTGAACTAGCAGTTACAATGACCAACAGGATAGGTCGTTGTTTGATAGAACGACCCATACAGAGATTAATCCAATGCCTGGTGCTGCTTTACTAAACTTCTCATAACCTTTTATTAAGAACTATGATTGATACAAGTTTAGATGCATTGGAAAGAAAACTCCAAAGGCTTCAATATGATGTGTTGAATAACCCCAAAACACTTTGTAAAATGGGAGCTATGATCATTTGAAGTTGGCCCTTGTAAGAACTTATACGAAAACTCAATAGGAAAGAAAGCTCTTGACTCAACTTTGTGGTAGAGGTTCCTTATGACCTTAATTTTTATTAAATGCATGTCTCACACTTAATAAATGATCTTAACTCCTTGTTTTCCATATATTCACCGGGTTCGGGTCTATCCACATATCTAGAATGGATCAAAACTTAGCCCAAAAGTCTGAGGCGTTACAATATCTCATCTTATAGACAGATGGTATGTAATATACCATGATCCTACCATTCGTTACATGCTACCCATACTTCCCAAGCGACATTGTCTATTCTTTGGACCTCTTACCACAAACGACAAAAATAGTTCGTACTACCTTACCACAGGTCATACCATGGCTCATGGGTACCCAAATGTTCCTAAGAATTTCTCTTATTTTTCCCTACTATGGACCATCACTATGAGTCATAAAATCCATCATGAGTTATAGGATCCACTCGCAAATCCCTGTAAGGCTTGCTGATCTAGAAAATCAACTGGTATATACAATGACCCTAACAACAGACTATTTGTTCGTATGACGGCTTGTTATACCTTCTCATGGGTTCTGGTTCTACTCCAATTCACTCTTTGACTCTGTATTCAACTACCAAAAATAAGGACTGGTACGATCAAACAACAGTTCGTACAATCCCCTCATCGGTTTAGGATCAAGTTTGATAGCTTTCTAGAATATGAAACAACAGCCAAACCAACGGCTCGTTGGCTGGATAGAAGAGCCATCCTATGTCTTGTTGCTTGGCTCATGTGCCATTTTCCTGCTATTTTTTACTACAAGTCTCAGGTTGTTATATCCCAAGAACCGAAGGATCAGACCCGGGAGTAAAATAGGGAAAATCTAGAAAATATTGCAGAAATGAAGGAAGAGTTACTAGACGACCCGTGAGGAGACCCCATGAGTCATCAGGTGGCTCATGAGAAGGATGGACTGGGCTGAGGAGTTGAGGTCCCTACAAGCGAGGGAACGACTCGTGGTCAGCTACCACGAGTCGTCAAGTCAACCATAGGATGAGGTTGGGGATTAAATAAGAGGTCTAACCAGTGTACTTAACAAATGGGACCCCACAAGTCGTGGTCAGTCCCAACGACTTGTGAGGTGGGTTGTGAGCAAGCATATGGAATTTTAATTAAGGCTGAGGCAGTGTACTTGACGGGTGACACGACAAGTCGTTGCCTGTCCTGACGAGTCGTCAGGTCACCCGTTAGGGTCACTTGGTAGTTATTTTATGTGAATTAGTAAGGGACTTCTTGTAATTTTCTAAACTCCTAAGGCCTAAACTATGTCGTTTTAAGGTCGGAATAGGGCCTTTTAAGAGGGGTTAGTCCATGTTAAGCCTCCTTTGTGCATGCAAGAGTTAGAGAGGGGAGTGGAAGGTGATTCAAGTGTTCTTCCTCAAAATTCTCCAAATTCCATCTTGGGCTTTCAAGGGGAAATTAAGAACCAAGTGTTCCCAGGTATGTAGTGTTTAGAATGGGTGTATCCTTTCACACCCATGCCCAAACTTCTTTTTAAATCATGAATTCTCCTATTCAAGTCTATGGGGTTTTACCCAAATGCATGAAAAAATTATTTCTCTTTATGGGTATGATTTAATTGAGTTTTAATTATGGAATTATGAATGATGGGATGGTATTATATTATTTTCCTTAAAATAACGTTTCAAGATATTTAAATCTAAAATACCCATTGATGAAAGTTCATGAAAGTTATGATTTATGATGAGTGTTCAATATTTTGAGTTTATTGATGATGGAAAAGCATGATTTCAAGTTCCCATGTTTATTATCATATTTTTTAAAAGAATTGAGTATGTTAATGTATTGGGAAATGCCCACATGTTGAAGAATGATTTACAACTTATGAAATGAATTACATGATTTATCGATCTATGATGTCGGCCTATGAAAAGGGCATTTGATTCTTGGATAAGCATTTTTTGAAGGAGATCAATGATGATAAATGTTATATTTTAGTCAATGAATTATAATGCACGATGTTATTGATTTATGTATGAGTATATATGCATGTTTTTGGGAGTCGTGTCTAGCACCGAGCAGCCCGGTGTTCAAAGAACTATGCCATTGTCTCATAACCACGTGACACCATGGGTTCTAATGTTATATATTGTATTAATACCTATCCCCTCAAATGTGATATCACGCCTAATGCATGACCCTCCCCTGGCAAGCCAGGGTCGGCTCTGCCCACTTGAGTGAGATAGTTGGGGCATCATGAAAGTCTCTACCATGATGGTGTCAGTTAAGACGACTCCTCCCATTGTTTCGCATGTTTTATGCATTGTTATATTTATGTTATTGGCTTAAGTTATGTTTTGATAAAGTTTACATACGATTATGATAATGAATGATTGATGACCAATTTGAAAGTCTTGAGCCTTCCGTTTACTTATGAAGTTTATGATACAAGCATGATATCCTTCTCCTATGTTTATTATGAGTTTATTGTACTTTTAATGTTTGTTTTACTTACCTTGAATACTCGATATATTCCACGTATTGACTGCATAGTTTCTATGCTGCATCGTTTCATTATACAAGGTCCGGATCTCGAGCTCATCCTCATCCTTAGTTCACCTCAGTTCCCGCTATCAGCTATTGGTGAGTCCTTATGTTCCGAGGGTCGTTTGATAGACTTTCATGTTATTATGTTTCAGTATTGGTCGGGTTAGTTGGGGATGTTGTTTCATCAACCCATCTTATGTAGTAGAGGCTTTCAGATAGGATGTAGAGCTCAGCTTATGTGAATGCCCAGTACTTCCAGTTGTTATGCTATGATTACGTTTCCGTTATGTTTTATGCTAAGTATTCCACTTTATTAGATGAGATTAGATATATGCATGTGCTATGGGTCGACTTGGGGTTTCTCGAGGTCCCTTGTCCCATATCTATGATCCGGGTGTACTTTCAGGTCGTGACAAACTTGGTATCAGAGCAATAGGTTTGGTGTGTCCTAGTTTTTCTAAAAGTCGCATTAAGTAGAGTCTTTTTCATGGGCTTGAAGCACACTACACCTATACAAAGAGGCTACGAGACGTTTAGGAAATGTTCCGTTCCTTCATGATTCTACCTTGTGCTATGAGTTTAACTCTCTCTCTCTTCCTCTAACTCGTGCGATACATGTGTGCATAAACATGTCTTCTCAGAACAACGATGGAAGTCAGGAAGCACCACCAAATCTGATGGATTCCATACGAGTTACTGATATGGAGCTCGGAGCCACTCTTAGAGTGTTGATGCGAGCTATGATCACCCAGCCTGGCCAGCAAGCTATTGCACCGGTGAGCCCTATCATGGAAGCAGAAGCTATTAGGACTCAAGGACTTATGAAGTAGAGCCCACCGGAGATTGGTAACTTGAGTGTGGTTGGGAAGTATAGAGGGGGAAGGAGAGAGAACAAGAGGCCCAGAGCCAGTGACCTTGAGGGGTCCCAACAAGGGTTGAGTAGGGGGAGTCACTCTCAAATCCGTCAAAAGTATCAAGCCCAAGCTCGGGGATGCAAGCCCCAAGTGAGGGAGATTACTTACCCAACTTGCGGGCATTGCGGGAAGCACCATCGAGGAGAATTCTTGGAAGGTTCAGATATTTGCTTTTATTATGGCCAACTTGGTCATAAACATAAGGATTGTGCTGCAGCCAAGTGTGACGGTCGGAAAGGCCATGCTCTGAATCCCTTTCCATCAGCTCCAGCAAGTCGCCCACCTCCATAGCACATGGTATCAAGAGCGAGTGGTGGTCGACCTCAGTTGTACATCTAAGGTATGTTATAATCTTTTTCATCAAACCTACCTTGATTTCTAGTTTCGAGAGCCTACCGTACAAGGTACGGGATTCCTGTATGCACGTTAGTATGAGACCTATTTGGTGGGTGGTGGGCAAAGGCTAAGAGTATGAAGTATTCAGTGATGGCTTTGGAGGTGAATGGGCAGTCCGGAGTTAGTGATATTAGTGCAACTGTAACAAAAGGTCCCAGAGCCCTAGAATGATAGCTTTAATCTTAGAGAGAGATGGTAAATGAAGGGTTGTGTCAGGTCTTATGTTTTAGGAAAGAAGTTCTAAGGATGGTACTTAGGGATAGTCAACCCATTCTCATTTAGATATTTCTTTCATATGTCGCTTGATGTTGTGCTCAACCCATGTGTATGTTCAAAACTCTAAGATGAGGGGCAACCCCGTTAGTCAACGATCCCAACATTACTCCATGACTCCATAAATTCGGCTTCATGTCATGACCCTCGTTGTGTATGTGAGCTCATATCCCTTAGTACGCTCATCTTTATAAACTTAGTCCTTAAGATCTGCCTTATCGGCTCATGCGAATCGTGTTATATCAGGTACTTGCCCAGCTTGGATTCCTTGAATAATTCGTGCTCATGATTTCCTTACTCTAGGCTCTATAGGTATTCCCCACAATGTAAATGATAGTTAAGATGTGTACGTCAAGGATAACTCCCTACCCCTGCTATAGGTGTCAGGCATGAAGAAGTTTAGAAAGTGCAATGATTAGCCAATACCTAGAAGTGCAACAACCCACATGGTCATTTCGTGATTTTGACCTATTTCCCTAGCTTGAACCTTTTCGTATCTTTAGTTTACTACTTATGACTTGCGGAGATGGATGACACAATTTCCAAGATGATCCAATAAAGATTGGATAAGATTCTCGGTTTTTAGGAGGTATGAAGTTTAAGAGGTCTGACCAAGGTTAACATTTCAGGTTAACGAGCTCAAATTTGGGTTTTGAAAGTTTTGTTAGTACCGGATGGTGATTTATGACTTAGTTGGGTAGTTGCATGGGTCCCAAGGTGATTCGGGATTCATTTGAACATTTTGGTTAAGTCAAAAACTTTAAGAAGGTTGAGTTGACCATGGTCGACTTTCGATAAAGCAAACTGATATCGGTGGTTGATGATTCCAACAGGACTGGAGTGTGTTGTACGGTTGAATTGCATATTTGGGTTGTATAGGTGGATTCCTGATGAGCTTCGGGTGGATTTGAACGTTTTGTGTGTTTAGGATGATTTTAAGTTTAAGGTGTGGTGTCATGGTTCAGGATGGATCAGAAATTTTTCTTGATGACTAGGGAGAAAGCTAGATAAGGTGAGGATCCTATCTTAGTAAGGTCGAAGGCGGTCGTTCAAATCAGAAGGTAGAGGTTGTTCGAAAGAGAGAGAATGGGTACTTCAATAACAAGGTAGTTGTGGTGATCATTGCCTCTTATTGAGTTTGCCGACAATAACAGTTACCATGCCAACCTTGGGATGGCTCCGTTTGAGGATTTTTACCAGCAGAGATGATGATTGACCATCAGATGGTTCGAGGTTGGTGAGGCGGCAATGATAAGGACAAATTTAGTTCATGAAGCTATGAAGGAGGTTCAGATAATAAGGGAAGGATTGGAAACAACCCCTAGTCACCAAACGTCTCATGCGATGCAAGGAGGAAGGATCTTGAGTTGAGGTTGAAGGTATTCTCCCATGAAGGGAGTGATGCGATTTGGAAAGAAAGGGAAACTCAGTTTCAGATATGTTGGTCCCTACTGGGTTGTGAGAAGAGTTGGTAAAGTGGCATATGAGTTGGACATTCCATCGGAGTTACCTTCAGTTCATCTCGTCTTTCATGTGTTGCTTTTGAAAAAGTGTTTGGATGATCCAGCCTTGGTAATCCTGGTAGATAGCATTGGGGAAAAAGACAGCCTTGGTTATGAAGAAATTCCCATTGAAATATTGGATCGTCAGATTTGGAGACTGGGGAACAAAGAAGTAGCTTCAATTAAAGTATTATGGAGAAATTAGCATGTTGAAGGAGCTACGTGGGAAGCCAAAGCGGATATGATGGAAAGATACTCACACCAGTTCCCTACCAGCTCAGCTTCAGTTTGAGGTATCAGTTTTTGCCCTAAACCTCTAATAAATTTTCATATTCCGTTCATGCGTACAAGTTTGTTTTATAATGTGGTAAATGTAAGAGATGTCTGAATTCAGCTCAGCTATGTGGTTCTTTTCAGAGGTAGTCAATCCGTTAGTTTCCAGCTTAAATGATCAGTATTTGTATATGATGATAGATTGTTTCTGACTTTTCTGTATTTTTCTAACATTCGAGGATGAATGTTCCCAAGGGGGAGATATTGCTATATTGCGGGAACCCAAGGATCAGACCCGGGAGTCAAACGGGGAAATCTGGAAAATGTTGTAGCAGTGCAGGATGAGTCGTTAGATAACTTGTGAGGAGACCCCATGAGTCGTCAGGTGGCTCGTGGGAAGGCTAGACTGGGCTGAGGAGTTGAGGTCCCCACGGGCGTGGGAATGACTCATGGTCAGGTACCACAAGTAGTCAGGTCAACCGTGGGATGGGGTTAGGGTTTAAATAGGAGGTCTGACCAGTGTACTTAACGGATGGGACCTCAAGAGTCGTGGTTAGCCCCAACAACTAGTGAGGTGGGTGGTGATCAAGCCTATGGAGTTTTAATTGAGGTTGAGGCAGTGTACTTGACAGGCGACACGATGAGTCATTTCACGTCCTGACGAGTCGTCAGGTCACCCGTTAGGGTCACCTGACAGTTATTTTCTGCAAATTAGTAAGGGCCTTCTCGTAATTTCCTAAACTCCTAAGGCCTAAACTATATCGTTTTAAGGTCGGAATAGGGTCTTTTAAGTGGGTTAGTCCATGTTAATCCTCATTTGTGCATGTAAGAGTTAGAGAGGGGAGTAGAAGGTGATTCAAGTGTTCTTCCTCAAAATTCTCCAAATTCCATCTTGTGATTTCAAGGGGAAATTAAGAACAAAGTGTTCCCAGGTATGTAGGGTTTAGAATGGGTAAATCCTTTCACACCCATGCCCAAACTTCATTTTAAATCATGAATTCTCCTATTCGGGTCTATGGGGTTTTACCCAAATACATGAAAATTCGATTTCTCTTTATGAGTATGATTTAATTGAGTTTTAATTATGGAATTTTGAATGATGGGCAGGTCTTATATTATTCTCTTTATAATCATGTTTCAAGCTATTTAAATTTAAAATGTCCACTGATGAAAGTTCATGAAAGTTATGATTTATGATGAGTATTCAATATTTTGAGTTTATTGATGATGGAAAAGCATGATTTCAAGTTCCCATGTTTATGAGCATATTTTTGAAAAGAATTGATTATGTTAAAGTATTACCGATCTATGATGTCGGCCGATGAAAAGGGCCTTTGATTCTTGGCTAAGCATGTTTTAAAGGAGATCAATGATGATAAATGTTATATTTTAGTCAATGAATTTTAATGCATGATTTTATTGATTTATGTATGAGCATTTATGCATGTTTTTGGGAGCCATGTCTAGCACCTAGAAGCCCGGTGTTCAAAGAACTACGCCAATGTCTCATAACCACGTGCCACCGTAGGTTCTAATGTTATATATTGTATTGATACCGATCCTCTCAAATGTGATATCACGCCTAATGCATGACCCTCCCCTGGCAAGCCAGGGTCGGCTCTGCCCACTTGAGTGAGATAGTTGGGGCATCATGATAGTCTCTACCATGATGGTGTCAGTTAAGACGAGTCCTCCCTTTTTTTTCGCATGTTTTATGCATTGTTATATTTATGTTATTGGCTCAAGTTATGCTTTGATAATGTTTACATACGATTATGATAATGAAAGATTTATGAACGATTTGAAAGTCTTGAGCCTTATGTTTACTTATGATGTTTATGATAAAAGCATGTCCTTCTCCTATGTTTATTATGAGTTTATTTAACTTTTAATGTCCGTTCTACTTACCTTGCATACTCGATACATTCCACGTACTGACCGCATAGTTTCTTTGTTGTATCGTTTAATGATACAAGGTCTGGATCAAAGGCGCATCCTCATCCTTAGTTCACCTCAGTTCTCGCTCTCAGCTATTGGTGAGTCCTCATGTTCCGAGGGCCATTTGACAGGCTTTCAGGTTATTATGTTTCAGTATTGGTCAGGTTAGTTGGGGATGTTGTCCCATTAATCCATCTTATGTAGTAGAGGCGTTCAGACAGGATGTAGAACTCAGCTTATGTAAATGCCTAGTACTTCCAATTGTTACGCTATTCTTACGTTTCTGTTATATTTTATGCTAAGTATTCCACTTTATTAAATGAGATTAGAGGTATGCATGTATCATGGGTCGACTTGGGTCTGTCGGGGTCCCTTGTCCCATGTCTACGATCTAGGTGTACGTTCGGGTCGTGACACGGGTCTTATCTAAGGAACTTTTGGGATGTTACAGGCTGGCTCGGTGCGCCACCCATAGCACCAACCTAAAAAAAATTCTTTCTGGGGTTAACACCTGGCGCCTACTCCAGGTATCTCGCCCTAGACAAAACCTTTTTCAGCTTATCTTCCTTGCTCTTTTTGCCTCCAAAGCCCTGTTCATCTCTAAAAAATCAAAAAATATTAGGTAGATGGGATACCTCCCCCAAGCGCCATTGTTATAGTCATGGCGCGACATTCATGGGTTACCTCCTGTGCAACACCTAATTTAGCATCACAGCATGATGAAAGTCACTCTCACTTCTGCATTTGAGTGAGATAATTGAAAAACTGATAAATTCTCATGAAGCACTTGCTGCTCAACTACATGCTTACACCCTCTAGGTTTTGTTGCTGGCTTCATTGTGAGATTCTCATAGTAAGGTGGCACCCTTGCCACTCTAAACACATCAAAGGCTGCCTCTTGACTATCCACAATCATTGACATTTTGCCCGACTTCATATTTATAATTGCATTTGTGATGGCTAAGAATTCTCTCCCCAAAATAAGGGGAACTGCTGCATCGGCTTCATAATCCAAGATTATGAAGTCTATTGGTAAGATGAAAGGTCTAACCTTGATCAAGATTTCCTCCATTATTCCATTAGGATAAGCAATAGATCAGTTGGCAAGCTACAAAGTCACTATGGTAGGACGTGCTTCACCTAAACCCAAGGTCCTGAACAAAGATATAGGTATCAAATTAATGCTTGCAACCAAGTCACATAGTGTTAAACCAACTTCCTTGCTCCCAATAGCAATCGGAATGGTAAAGCTACCGGGGTCATTCAACTTTTTTGGAATTGTGTTCTACACCCGGGAACTGCACTCTTCCATGAGAGCCATAATCTTAAACTCCATAAACCTCCTTTTATTTGCCACAATATCCTTTATATACTTGGCATACTTCGGAACTTCCTGCAAAATCTCCACCAACGGTAAGTTAACATGTACCTGCTTCAACACATCAAGAAATTTCTAGCAAGCTGAGTCCTTGTTCTACTTCTTAAACCTTTGTGGAAAGGAAGGGGGTGGTCTGGTTTCTACCAACTTCAGCTTTGAGTTGCTTGACTCACCGACCTCCTCTTTGGACAACATAACCTACTCCTCATAAACTTTCTCTCTATGGGGATTACCTCACTCAGCTCTTTATCACTACACAAAGAAATTACACTCACATTTTCCTTGGGATTCTTCTCGGTGTTACTCAGAAGTGTCCCTTGCAGTCTGTTGGTCCTTTGAAGGGCCAATTGCCCCATCTGTCTCTCTATCTCGTAGATGGACTTCTTCATCTCATTAACCAACTGAGTCTACCGAACCATCCACTGCTTCACTATTTCTTCTAATGAATTTCTCAGCTACTGGCCCTGAGGTCTTGGATAGGTGTTTTGGGGCCTTTGGAAATTTTTATTCCCTCCCCATGAGGGATTGGCTATATTCCTATACTCCTGGTTGTAAGTATTACCTTCAAAACCTCCACTACGACCTTATTATCATAAAGAATATATAGACTCTGGGTTTAGTGGACAACTTGAGTAAACGTGGCCTTTTATAGACACCTCATATGATGGTGATGGTGTCTGGACCTGATAGACCTGCTGAACTTGACTTCCTAGTGTGATCACAAGTTTGCTAATCACATTTACTAGCTGACTAATATCTGCTCGGATTGCTTTCACACCATCTACTTCGAGCTTTCTTGTCACCTTAGTTGTTGTGAACCCTCTACCTGAGTCCTGATAGCCTTGACTCCCCACTGACATGAGGCTCAAAATACCTTCAATTTCATCATAGCTCTTGGACAAATTTTTTCCCTATGCGGTAATGTCAAGCAAGATTTTTGACTCCTGCTTTAACACTTCTATAAAATTCTGCCCGATAATTTCTTTCAGCTACATGTGTTGCGGGAAATCTCTCATGTAGCCCTAGTATTGATCCCAAGCCTGAGCCAAGTTCTCACCATCTCTCTGTACAAAATCGAAGATCTTCCCTCTCAACTCTTCTGTCCTCCTTGAGGAGAAGAACCTACTGATGAATTTGTTGGAAAGAACCTCCCAAGTCGTGATGAAACCTACTAGCTCATTTTGAATCCATTTCTTTGCTACACCAATCAATAAGAACGGAAAAAACATGAGCTTAACATACGCATCTGACACGTTCTAATAGTGAAAGTTCTCGCTCAACTCCATGAACGTCATCATATGTCTGTGGGGATCCTTGTGCAGCTTGCCCTAATATTGGCAAGTGTTTTAGACCAACCGCACGATCCCTTCCCTCAACTCAAAGTTTCCAGTGATGGCCAGCTTGATGATATCTTTATAAGCATTATCCAAGTTCGGCCTAGCAAAGTTAAGCATTGGAACCCTCTCCTGGTTGTTGCCCTGTGCTTTCTCATTATTTTAGATAGTTAACCTTCGAAAGGATCTCTCAATTTCAGTATCAAAAGAAGCCAAAAGTGGTTCTTCACTTCTCGTAGATGGCATACACTGAGCATACAACAACTATAAATTTCACAACCAAAAAACAAAATGTAAAATGCAGAATAGCGGAATAAAAATCCTAACTTATAAATGATTAATCAATCTTTAAGTCCCCGACAACAGCGCCAAAAACCTAATGTTTCCCAAGCGCACGTGGTCGTCAAGTAATATAGGATGGTGAAATCCCAATTATCGATCCCTCAAAGACATAGTACACTATAGCTCAATCCAGTACAGTCGCAATTCCCAGTTCAGTTCAGTCCTCCAGAATTCAAGATATGTGTATGACCTTCAGACGGTTACTAGTACTTACAGTTTTATCAGATTTCCAGATACTTCAGTATTTATGATTCTAGCTTTAGTGATTGCATGCCCTGTCTTGTTAGATCAATCGTTTAAGGTTACTTCTTTATTTCTCTATTCTAAAAAATACAGAAGTAAATGGGGAATGGTTTAAAGATTTAAACTACTGAACTGGAAATGTAAATTTAGCTAAAGAACTAAGATTGTTGCAAAATTGTTTGTACTTGAAATGATGATGAAAATCAAGGGAAATGGCACTTACGCTTCAGGTTAAGTTTTTAAGATGTGATTACACTAGATTAATTCTTCCTAAGGTTGGTAATTGCAAGCTACTATCCCATTTCTTGCCACTCTCCCGAGCATCCAGGAACTATCTCATGAACCTTAACGCCTATATCTCTATAGTCGCAGGAGAAACATGAAACGACGGTTATGCCTACTTGTATGTCAACTAAACAGGGTTTAAGGGTATATCTCTATCCTTATCAATAACTTCTAACTTTCAACCAATGGGACAAAGGATCTTTAAATTCCTGTTTTATATTTACTTTTAACCCTTTCAGTTTCCTCTCCGGAGTTCAACCAAAAGCCAACAGATTTATTCACAAAGTGATCAGTCTAGTGAATAAGCACTTAAAATAAGTAAATACAAACAACCTTTAATGAAGAATCAAAACTAGCAACAATCAGTCTACTAAACTTCAACCATCAACTATTGTCAAAACCCAGAATGGCATTTAGCCACTCATGTTCCAGCAGAAAAACAAAGGTACCATCATCATTCAAAGTAAAACAATAAAGAAAAGAAGAAACCTAAGTAGGAACTTGTCTCTCCTCCCAAAGCTGCATTAGAATCCCTTTTTGATAAAACAAAACGATGTCAGATAGCTAATAAATGACCTAGATGTCATATTTATATGTGAGCCCTTAAATGACATTTTTGACCACAAGTTTTTAGCATTAAAATTAGAAAAATCTGTCCAAGAATGGGTCTGGTGCGCCGTACCCTCCGTAGCCCTAAGTTTGGCTCAATTTTCCTCTAAATTTTAGCTCCGAGCACCCCACTCCAGCCATAGTACTAAGGTGTTAGCCAAATTTCTAAACTTCTAAACCCCTCTGGTGCCCCACTCCATCCATAACACCAGAGTGTTAGTCAAATTTTTGAGCTTTGGAACCCTTTTGGCTCCCCACTCCATCCACAACACCAAAATGTTGGGAAAATTTCCCAAGTCTGGGATGCTTTTGGGGCTCCACTTCTCTCAACTCACCAAGGTCTTAGTCAAATTCTCATCTCTGAAGCTCGAGACCTGGTACCCTATTCCATCCATAGCACCAACTTTGGTGTATATTTTCTGAAGTTCAGGGGTTGACGTGCCACGCTAGCCATAGCCTTAGGATGACCTTTGTGAACTCTTCTTTCTTCACACCTCATGTCATTTTTGGGTCCTTTTTCCTTGGGTTTCCTGCTCAAAACATCTAGAAATATTTTTACCTCACAAGACACACAAAAACATGAATTTACACATTTTATATGGATTATAAACTCAAAACAAGGCTAAATATGGGTCAAATCATGGAAAATTAGCATAAGAATATGTCCAATATTAGTGTAATTTGAGCGTTATCACTTTTGCCCACAATGGATAGTTGATGACTATCTTGAGGGAAGTTAGTCATTAAAAACCCATTTGTACGCTAGGTGCTCAGTTTATGTGTTAATTTGACCAAAGATGCAAGTATTGGTTTGGAAAGTTCAAAACATGCTATGGAAAAATATGCATCACCTTTATTTGAGACACCTAGGCTCATTTTCTAGACTCTTGCATGATGTTATTGGTTTGATCTAGAATTTTTTCTATAGTTTGCATAATTGAGGGTCTACATGAATCTGTCTTGAGTTGAACATGTGTCATGTGTGTAAGATATAATTTGCATACATTCTATATTTCATTTTGATGTCTAGAACTTGTTTAGTGTGTGTGCTAAATGAAATAAAGTTGTTGAATTTGAGAAGATGATATAGGCGTTTCTTTGATTAACCTACTTTTATCCTATGAATTACCTACCCATTTGTGATACCTCTAGTGACCAATATTAAGCCTTTAGCCTATTATTTTAATATATATATTAAAATTTGAATCCTTTTTGTGCTATTAACCTTTATTGGATCCAAATGACTCCTAAGCACTTTAAAAGTGAAAAAAAGAGAAATTTTGTATGAAAGGAGCACAAATAAAGGGAGAAAGGGGAAGCTAAAGTGTGGTATTTATAAGAAAGATAAAAAGGTGAAAGATATAAACCAAGGAAGGTGATGTTAGATGAGAAAAGAGAAGGAATAAGTTGAAAAGAATAAATGTTGTCGAGAACTCCCTACTACTCATCCAAGTTGCAAAAAATTCAATCAAGGGAAGGGGTAAGGAGTAAAGTTAGAAGCTCAAAGAGTGTGGTAAAACTGAAAAAGTTGTGAAGTAATAAAGTGCTTAGGGAGGTCAGTTGCTATGCTGACCAAATAATCTCTACCCATCCCTTATCCTATATTACAACTATTTAAGTCCTATGTGATTCTAACTTTGACATTCTCATATTAGTGGAGTATTTACACTAAGGGAAATCTTATGGTTCATCATATGTTGCATGAGAAGTTCTTTGGGAGAGTGAGCGCGAATTTTTGTTTATACGCTTATACATGCGATTCTTAATATTCTTGTGAGAAAATATGGGCGACTCTCTTGTTTGGAGGGCACATGATTGACAAAGGATGGGTGAAATGTTTGATCTCTTTATTAGGTGACATATGGTTTTTATCCAATATTCACAGAGCTTGAGTCAGTTCATGAGGTTAGGCCATCTTAAATGGTTGCTCTTTAGTTTTTTTGCAGTTAAGGCATGTTGTGCTGGAAACTTGCAATGTCTATGTGATCATATTTGTCATAGCCTGAGTAGACCTGTTCAATTGGTGTAAGTCCATATAGGGATAAGGTATAGAGCTTAAGTTTCTTGCTCGAGGACGAACAAGGGTTTAAGTGTGGGGTAGTGATGAGAGGCCAAAAGTACGTATTTTTAGTCTCTATTGTCCTCGCATTTTAGAACTTTAGTCATCTCTTTGAGTATCATTTCTATGGCTTATTCTTGTATTCCTATGTTGTAAATTTGTAGGTGTTTAATAGCTGAATATGGTGGAAATTGACCTGAAAAGACCTATAAAGAAAAGTCTGGAGCTTTGGAGCAACTTTGGAGGTCTTCCTGGACAAAGCCAAACTGGTGCATTGGCTGGCACGATGCACCAGAGCCCAAACATTAGAAAAATAGAAGTCCAGAAGTTGGTGCATTGGCTGGCCCAAACATCAGTTTTAGCACTCTCTTTGGTCTTCTTACTTTACTCATTATGTATTCCCTTGATTAAAAACTTTGCAACTTGACTAGTAGGGAGTTCTTAACAATATTTATTCTTTTACACTTATTCATTCTCTTTTTTATCTCCCTACTAACATCACCTTCCTTGGTTTGCATTTTTATTCTTTTACCTTATCTTCTAACTTCCTCACTTTAGCTTCCCATTTTTTCTTCACTTGTGCTCCTTTCATGAAAATGTTTCTCTTTTTTAATTATAAAGTGTCTTACTAGTCATTTGGATCAAAAAATAGGTCAATAGAACAAAAGGGGATTTAGCTTTTAACATGGTTACCAAAAGAATAGGATTAAGGCTTGACATGGCTAACTAAGGATATCATGAATGGATAGGTTATTAAAAGGATAAAAGTATACTAATTAAAGTAACTCCTATATCATCTTCTAAATTCAACACCCTTCATTTCATTTAGAACACACACTAGGAAAGTTCTATACATCAATACGAAAGCATGGGATGTATGCAAATTATCTTATATACACATGACACATATTCAACTCAAGACAGATTTATGTAGACCCTCCATTAGGCAAACAATAGAAAGTATTTCATATTAAACGAATAACATCACACAATAGCCCCAAAAATGAGCCTGGGTGTCCCAAAAGAAGCCATTCATTTTCCCACAGCATGTTTTAAAAGCACTATTTGCATTATTCGGTCAAATTAACACATAACCCGAGCACCTAGTATTCAAATGGGTTCCTAATGACTAACTTCTCTCAAGACAATCGTCAACCATCCATCATTGAGAAAAGGCTTTTCTTCTCCTAAAATATATTAAAACTACTCCTAATAATAAAAAAATTACCCGGTTCAAAAGTCTCTCCTTCGGAAAAGAACCGAGGTTATAAGAAAAACCAAAGGGTGGATGAGGTATTCCTTTTTAAAAAAATTAAAATAAAAACTTGATGGCATACTCATCCTTAACCTCAAAATTTTTGAAGATATCCCCTCACCCCACACTTGAAGTCATGCTCTGTCCTCAAAGCATCTATATAATAAACATCAGACATGGGTGAGAAATACTCCCTGAGGCCCTCTAGGAATTAGGTAGCAGCATGTCTCTTGGATTCACAGGTCGTATGACCCCACACTTAAGTTCAAGATGTTCTCCTTAGCTTTAACTTTGGGTACTCAGACTTCCCCTTTCCTGCGCACCAAAAATAAATAAAAATGACATTATATAGGAAATAGGAAAAACTACACTATTACAAATTGTGTTGCCTCCCAACCAGCACCTGATTTTACGTCACAGCATGATGCAAGTCTCAGTTCAAGATAGCTTCCTCCGTTTCCTCCTCTTTTTCAAAGGTTTTTCAAATTCCTTTATTCTTCTCTTTCACTCCATCTCTACACCATTCAGCTCATGCTCTACCCACGTACCAATCGTTAGCTCTCCCCTACTACATCAACACTGGGGTTTCCTCTTCTTCTTTCTCCACCCCACACTTAGCCTGGGCCACCTCTGTGATCATACATAAGTATTTGTAGCACGAAGATGTAGAGATGGCTTTGTACACATTAAAAGTGGCCTCCTCATTATTTACTCTCATCTTGAGATTCCCTACTCTTATATCGATGATGCCCCCTCTAGTAGATAAGAATGGTCGCCCCAATGTGACTAGCACCTTTATATTAGCTTTAAAATCAAGAATTATAAAGTCAACGGAAATCACAAACTTACAAACTCAAATAAGCATGTGCTTAATGATTCTGTCTAGAATGATGTATGATCTATCAGCTAACTGTAGAGTGATGGTAGTGGGCCTCGATTCTCCCAAATTGAGTGTATTGAACACAAATAAGGGCATCAAATTGACTCTTTCCCCCAAATCACATAGAGCTCGCACCAATTCATTTTCACCAATTTGTATGGGGAGGTTGAAGCTCCCAAGGTCTTTAAGTCTTTGGGGAATCATAGCCAGCACCCTCGAGCTGTACTCCTCAATGAGTGCAACTATTTCAAACTCTATCAGTCTCTAATTACAAGCGACTACATCCCTGAGATACTTTGCATATTTAGGCTTCTCTTTTAGTGCATCAATAAGAGGGATGTTTATGTGTAGGTCCTTCAAAATATCAAGGAACTTATTGAACCTATCCTTGGATAACTTACATAATCTCAGTTACTAATCCTTTGTCCTTGCTTGTCTTATCATTGTCTTTTTTTTTGCAACCTTTGCAGAAATAGTGGCAAAGGCCTCTCAACTGCACTTTTAGGTTGCTTAGCAACCTTTCCCTAAACATTTATTTTCTGTGCAGACTCTATGGTAGGTGCTGGATTTAGCCTCTACGGTAATGGTGGGGAGGTGTACTTTCCTTCCACACTATTTTCCTTCTAAGCTCTGGCTCTACTTCTAGCAAGGTTGTATCTTCTTCATGTGGAGGTAGAGCTATCGATAACTGCTTTTCACTTCTCAAAGTAATGTCCATAACCTACTTAGGATTTTTCTTTATGTCACTCGGTAAGGCGCCTGCAGGTCTATAATGCTGCTAGGAAGCCATCTATCCCATATACCTCTTTAGCTCATGTATGGACTGCTGTATCTCATTTATAACTGCCTAATGTTAAGCTGCAAGCTGTTGCTGCCGTGCTACAGTCTGCTGTGGTTGTGACATCATCTATTTCATCATCTCTTCTAGAGAACTGCCCATTTGCTGAGGTAGAGGCTGCTAAAAATTTGTCTAAGGTATGTAACCTTTCTGAATTCCACCTGACGCTTGCCTCTTTCCATTCTAATTGAAATTGTTGTCAAACTGGAGTTCCTGACCATAACCTCTATTTTGGTGCCCACATAGTAAATAGATTCTTGATTCAATGGGCAACTCTTATTTGTCTGAGACATTCTAATAATGAAAATTTTTGCTCAGCTCAATGAATGTGGCCAAGTGCTTATGAGACATTCATGTGGTTTACCCTAATACTTGAACGTATTCTACACCAGTTGTACTGTACCTTCTTTCAGCTCAAAATTTGATGTGATTTCAGGCTTCACAATAGCCTTTGATGCATTCTACAGGCTAAGTCTGGCAAAGTTTAACACAGGAATTCTCTCCAGTGCTACTTCACGATCCAATCTCACTTTCCTATTCTCTACAAGGTTAGGATTATGAATTTCTGCTGACGTTTGTCTCTGCTCTCAGAGTGTTCTTTCCATTTCAGGATCAAGCGGAATCAAGGGACGACCTTGACTCTTAGTATTTTGCATGGACTAATCTGTGACCTGAGGTGCACCAAAAGCAATAAAACAAGTAAAAACTAAAATAGCTAGATAAAAATTCAAGCTAGAAAAAAAATCTTTGATAAGTCCCCGGCAACGGCAAAAAACTTGATGTTGCCAAGCGCATACGTAAGTGTACTTGGTTGTCAAGTAATATAGGATGGTGAAGTCTAGATATCATATCCGCAGAGACTTGTTAGATTAATTGCTTAGTTTGAATCTTTATTTAACTATTCAACCAAAATAGAAATAAAGTTTTGAAAGAGTTTTGAGAGTACTTTTTACTAAAACTTGAAATATAAACCAAGTCTACTAAAGAAAGTCGTTTGCAAGAGAGTTGTGATTATTGGAATAATGATTAAGATCCAGCATCTTGGCATTATCACTTTCAGGTTGAGTTTTAGGATTCAAATACACTAGACTAAATCTTCCAAAGAATGTTAATTTCAAGTTACGAACTCATTTCTCAACTTATTGTCCCGAATAGTCAAGTACTATCTTATGAACCCTAAAACTTATATCCCTATGATTTTAGGAGAACTGTGAGACAACTATTGAAGATATTTAATTCAATTAAGTAGGATTGCAGGATATATCCCTATCCACAACAACAAAATCAATTCTCCAAAATCATGACATGGAATCGAAACTTACTCTATGCTTCTTTTATCCCTTATTCATTCCCTCTTCTAAGTTTAACCAATAAGCCAATAGATTGTATTCAAAAGGTGATCAGACTAACAAATAAATATTAAATCAAGTATGCATAAATAATCTTAAAACTAAGATCTAAATGTCTAGCATAAATGAACTTTCAAACTACAACCATCAATCTTGTGGCCGAAACCCTTGATTAAGGTGTTTAGCCGCTCATGTTCAAGAGTAAACCCATAAAAATCATTATTCGAAAAATAAAAAAGTAATGAGTAATGAAGAAAAACCTAAGAAGAAAATGGAACTTCATGTCTCTTGTTCTTCCCCCAGAAAATGTCATATATCTATAACAAATGTCGTCGCAATGTATTTATAATCTTGGAAACAAATTCCTGTTTTGCCCTTAAGTGACTCAGCTTTTGGACTTAGAGAAATAACTCCCAAATAGAGGCTGACACTCCACTTTACCCATCTCGCCATACTTGGCTTGAATATCTTATGATGTTTGGCTCCTGGTGCACTACTTCAGCCATTTCACCAAGATGTTAATCAAAATTCTACAGTTTAGGTGTTTGTGCACCACTTCTCTCACAGTACAAGAGTCATAGAATATTTTTCTTATGAAGTTAGGGCTCTGGTGCGCCACTTCTTTCGAAGCACCAGAGTGTTAGAATATTTTTCATCTATAGTTTGTGGCCTGGCATACCACGCTAGCCAATGCACCAACTTCTAGACTTGTATTTTCCTGATGTTTGGGATCTGGTGCACCACACCATCCAATGCACCAGCTTAGTTTTGGCCAGGAACATCTCCAAAGTTGCTCCAAAGCTCCAAATCTTTCTTTATAGCTCTTTTTGGGTCGATTTCTACCACATTCACCTAGTAAGCACCTATAAAGTAACAACATATGAATACAAGCATAATTCATAGAAATGATACACAAATACATGACAAAATTACTTAAATATGAGGAAAAGAGATTAAAATACGTACTTTTGTCCTATCATCAGTTAGCAATTCAAATGAGTTTAATCATACTGGGGGAACTTATCGCTACCCCAGGAAGGCTCTATCATGTTGGAATATCTCTTGAACATATCCAAGTTCGACGCCACCAAAGGAAGTCATCATACCCTATAACTGTGCTTCAACCCTATGCTTGATCTGCAGTTGGAAAAACTCTCGCGTGTTGGTACTTGCAAAGCCTCAAGGGAATTCATTATTAGTCTATAAACATTTTACAAGAATGAATACAAAAAATAATCAACATCCAAATACATATACAAAACAACCCACAAATCGACCAACATTCCACAACCAATACTCACAATTTGACTCCAATTTCATTTATTCAACCGTCCCATAGTCGTACCACAAACATACAAGTCTAAGAACAAACCCGAGATATATTCCCGACTCCAAATTCCAACATAACCAGAAGCTCAATACAATTATAAGAGTAAGATTCAAGGGTTACAAAATATATAGCTTGCACGACGATAACAATAAAGCAATATTAATTGAAATATGTCAAAAAGAGATACAAGAAAAAGCCTTAAATACCTCTCGATCGACGACTAAGAACCTAGCCAAGTTTTCACGCTAAGAACACCAACCTACTTTCACGAATAGATCCTCAACCACATGCCACATTACAATAACTATTTGACAAAGAAAAGGCGTACAATAATATATACAGAAAGATTTCTCTATAATATATTATAGAAAATTCAATATGAGAACCTAACACATCCACAAGTCCATATCTATGATATATATGTGAATATTAATGAGGAAGAACACTTACCTAGCTAGTTCCCCATGAAACAAAAGCTTACCACAACACCTAATAGAAGAAGCAACTAATTATGAGAGAAAATTATGTACTAACATAAATTCGATAAGAATTCTACCAAATCAATTCTCAATATCCAAAACAAGAACAATATGATGATGTATCAACACATAACTCACCATATCTATGGAGTTGAATTTTTGAAATTGGTCCAGTTTGCCAGATCTCCTATGGGAAAAAGTCATAGAAATCAGCTCTAACTATAGCTAGTACATCTACGGGTTATATATAAGTAGTTCTACCTTCTTAATCTATAAGAATTCGTAAGATTCTGCCGAATTAAACTCGTTTTGGTATGTTGCCGCGGTGTTGCGGGTTATGGTTGCTGGCCTAATTATTGAACTATAAAGGCCCTATTTCATTGGTGTATAAGTTGGAAAATGGAGGGATTACAAGTTCATAAAGGAAGCAGGATTTATTGTGCAGATTTTGACTATTGAGGTATGTTAAGGATAATCTCTTTCGGCAAGTATTCGTGTCGTATAGTTGATATGACTTGTACCTCTATAGTAGCTTATGATTGTATATGTTGTGCTTAGCTGCTATGAGATGAATTGAGGTTGTAACATAGTATGCTTTGTTGGGAAATAGTATATTCAATTTGACTATAGCTAGGAGCATCATAGATATTTCCTGGTTCACATATTTTCCGTCTGGAGGGATTACTGATGTCTTGATGTTGTACCAAGGTCTTAGAAGCTTGTAGTTAGTTGTTGAGTGTACCTTGTTAGGTTGATAATAATAGGGCGCAGCTAGGCAATATAACTTTCTATTTGATGCCTATATAGACGGTAAAGCTCGCCTACATGGCGCTAGTGTACCTTGATGCCTCCAGGGCAAGAGTCTTGATAATACAGTATTACCTAAGAGTCAGTGGCACCAGGTTGGCCTAATGAACTGAGTGATAGTATTCCAAGTGATCATCCAACTATCAGTTACCGTATAATTTCAGTCGACTTACCGTATGTCATATAGGTCGCTAAGGAAATCGCCCTAGTTGTTATGAGTCTGATAGACTATTTTATACCCTATGTAGGGACCTTATCAGTGGTTAGACGTGGGGCCAACACCTTTGGATACTCATACAGATGCCCAGGTATAGGTTTCCTAGAAGGGATAAAATCCAAATGTACCTTCCTATGAGGCTACAGATTGCTTACATGAGCTATATGCTATCTAGACAGACCAGGTTTACACCTAGAGGACTAAAACCTTAGTATCACAACATTACCTTCAGGTTAATAGTTGAAGCGGCTGCCTATAGGACATTGTGGTTGATTGCTTAGAATCATATCTAGTTAGTAGCATCCTTGTAGTCGTTCTAGGCGAGGGAACCATATAGATGTCGCCTAAAACCTTGTTGTTTTCTTATGAACTACCATTATACTAGAATGACCTTCAGATTATCGCCTAGGTCACCCCAGCCTCACCATTTTCTTTCCAAGATGACTATTTTTTAATTGCTTCCATGACCATCTGGTAAGCTCTAGGCACATGGAATCTGTCTGTTGGCCACTACATAGAATGTTTTAAGGGAAAGTTGTGATTGTGTTAGCCTTGAGGGGCTATGTACGCTTACTTAGCGATGTGTAGAATATTGTTTAGGCCTGTTGAGATGTTATACAAGCCGCTCAAGGAGCGAGATATAATCATAAGTGC
Source organism: Datura wrightii (assembly GCA_035772735.1). Taxonomy (NCBI): domain Eukaryota; kingdom Viridiplantae; phylum Streptophyta; class Magnoliopsida; order Solanales; family Solanaceae; genus Datura; species Datura wrightii. Next base: position 38,936,779 of record JASDFA010000027.1, read on the forward strand.
CTATGGGGGTATATTATGCTTACAAAGCAATGTGAAATCAGGAGCGACTATATTGAGACCTGTAGAGCCATTTGATGTCTGGAGCCCTTACCAGTTTCCCCTATGCCTAAGCTGGCATCACTGACCCTGAGTAGAGCCTGGTGTGCTCAGGGTGCAGTTACAGGAGCATAGAAGGCTCAAATACAGTTATAGGAGCCCATATGGCTTAGAGACAGCTGCAGGAGCCTAGAAAGCTCGATCACAGTCCAGTGATTTGTTATACCTTAGTTACAGTTTGCCTACAAATCTGCAGTGATACGAATAGGAGGAGTATATAGATTACGTGCACTTGACGAGCTTATGGGGGCCTAGGTAGGTTATTTCTGTGTTGCTTGTACCTTCCAGGCTTGTAGGGGCCAGGTTAGGTTCCTTTTTGTATATTTTCTTGCTAGATACAGTTTATGATTGTGAAATCATTCAGGTTAACTTTTGGCCCTCTTCGCTGTTTACTTTTAAGTTCTTTATCAACTTTTATTCAGTTATTACTATCATTGTCTTACATATTTGATACATATTATACTAATTCCAGTGCATGGGGCGCTGCATACCTGCCAGCAGGTTTAGACAAACAGGTTTCGCGACCTCCCTAGTAGTTGTTCAGATCTTGCAGATTGGCTGGCTCCTTTCTTTCAGAGTAGCCGAATATTAGTGGTTTGCCTATATTTGAATGCATAGTTTTTGGGTAGGCTGAGGCCCTGTCCCAACCAATATTCCATTCTGAGAGGCTTGTAGACTACAGTCCTTAGATAGATATGTGCTAGTGGTGGCGTGGGGCCTAGTTGTGTTATCTGTTAGCAGCCTTGCCGGCATATATATATGTATTGTGTGACTACTACATTTTGTTATGATTTAGAAAGCATGGTTGTCTTGTCGACCCACATAGGATGATATTGTTATTGCAACTGTTGGGTTAGCTGTTTTTGCGCAGGTTTGTATTGCGGCCTTGTCGGTCTTAGGCTATATTTTGAGCTAAGATATAGTTATTTGTCTTCTTGATATGTGCTGCTGGCATGCACTAGGAGTGCATGTGTCCAGCCAGGTCAGCTCATAGTCCAGTATAGCATTAGGTGTCAGTTACACCTCACAAGGTGGGGCGTGACACAACCCCTTCAAAATGACAACAATCATCGAAATATGATGGGAGAAAACATGTACTAGCCAAAGGATTCACATAGCTAGACTTGGATTTTTAGCTCAAATTGATCTTTCTCTTCAATTGTACAAAGACCCTAAGTTTTCTAGAGTGAAATTGACAGCTGCAACATTTTGGTGTTGTATGGAATGATGTAAGAACCAACCAAAGGATTATATATAGTCCTCCACCGATCTAAGGCCCACTTGGACGTGTCTTCTTCCAGAATCTCGCAAAAATATGAATATCTCTCTAACATGAAGTCATATTGGTGAATGGTTTAATATTTTGGAAAAAAGAATCATAGACCATCAAATTTGATAGATAGTAGGACTTCTTACTCCTTATATATCAGAGGAAAAATTCTGAGACATCTGACACAAATTTTAGAGAATTTAAGAAAATAATTTGCGATAACTTTTGCCGACTTTTCTTTTACAACTTGCTTCACTTCAAAACTTAACATATGATCATAGAGTTATTCAAATACCTCATAACACATCCTTCTTATCATATTAAGAACTTTTTGTCCTGCCTTTAGAGTACAGGTTTATTCATTAAATTAAATAAGGTGTTACATCCTTCCCCCTTTAGGAGCATTCATCCTTGAATGTTAACTACACACACAAATAAGTTCTAAGAGTTTGCGCACCACAACAATAATCACATACTCAAATAGAATCTATGGATCCATAAGAAAACAACCCTAAAAAAGACAAATCTAGATCTGCCAAGGTACAAACACGACACCAATGAGTAATAAGATAAAAGGATCATACATGTTGCCACATCTAGCCACTAATCCTTCAAGTCATAAGCATCCTCTGCACAAGTTACCAAATGTAGATCTAGACCCAACTCCTACGACATCAGACTTATCGCATTATTTTGATCCAGAAAAAAGGATAATAATCCTAGATAACCTATAGGCTTTTGCTTATTAGTGTGTTGTGGAACACACACATAAGCAAGACTCTACTAAAAACCCTTGTAGACTCCCTAGGATGACATTTCTCTAATACCAAGTCTATCATTCCCCAAACTCGAAGAGGCGCGACTAGCATTCGATGACTCTGACCAACCGAAAGCTTACTAGCGATAGTTGAGCCAATGAGGCTTAGCGTTATAACACAATAGAATAATAAAAATAAAGACAAAAGCTAACATTAATTTCTATAGCGAAAGCTGTCCCTCAAACCAACACTTATATACAATAGTCTAATGAGGTTACACTTAAAAAATAACAACTGCACAATATAGCCACCCAGCCCTACAATAGTTTGACAACCGAAAATGATGTCTATGCACCACTATGCCTGTAACCGCTAATACATGACTAGGATAGGCCCCTAACCTACCCCTATATACATAACTCTAAAAAACTTGGAGGTCACTAATAACTAAAACTCCTTCTCAACTATGTAGGTCGTGATCTGTCTATCGATCAACACTTACAAGTATGAATACAACATCCCCAAGCTCAGGGCATTAGTATAGAGACGTACTGAGTATGTAATGTGGAAAAAACACAAGATACAGGAACAATAGGAAGGGATACACAAGGAACATCAATAAGAAATTAATAGAGCATCCCAACCTGTGACCAATCTCAAGTCACAACAACTCACCTGCCTCAACACAGGCTTCCCAACAACCATAGTACATCTCAACTAGTGCCGACTCACATATTTAGTTCACAACTAACTAGAATAAGCAATAATATACAATATCATCTAATAGTAATCCGAATAAGAATCGGTCACAAGGTTTGCTTGAATTTATCACATCTATATAGGCTATCCATACCCAAACTAACCATGTCAAGAACAACTCTCAAATATGCACAAGCTCAACCTACTGAAGGAAGCCATCATACCTTGTAGATCTATATCAACCCTGGGCTTGACATGTAGCTGGAATAAATCTTGCTCTTTGGGTACTCACAAAGCCTTAAGGGCATTCACAGTTAGTTCACAACCATTATAACACATGAATACACAACACAATCAACTTTCAAATACATATACAAAACAACCACAAATCGAAAAACATGCCACCAACCGTGTTCACGATGCAGCTCTAGTTTCACATATTCAACAGTTAAATATATGTACCACAAACACACAAGTCTAAGACCAAATTTAAGCTATATTCACAACCTTAAATCCCAAAATAATATGAAACTCAAAAAAAGAGTAAGAGTAAGATTCAAGGGCTAAAAATAGAAAATCACATGACTATAATGTCAAGACAATATTCAATAAAAAAAATGGAAAAGAGATAGGAGAAAAAGCCTTAACATATCTCTCAATCAAAGACTAGGAACCTAGCTGAATCTTCACATTATAGGGCACAAGATACTGCCACAAATAGGTCCTCAACTACAATCCACAACAAAACAACCATTTGACAAAGAAATGGCATATAACAATGTATACGATAGGAATTCTATGGAATCGATTATATAAACCTCAACATGAAAATATAACAATAAAAATAAGTCTATATCTATTATATATATATATATGTGTGTGTGTGTGTGTGTGTGTATATATGAGTGCTAAGGAGGACGAATACTTACCCAACTAGCTCCCACAAAATAGTAGCTCACCACAACACCCAACACAAGTAGCAACTAATTTGATAAGAAAATGGCGTGAAACACAAGTTCAATAAGAATTATACAAAATAAGTTATTGAAACCAAAAATAAGAATAATATGAAGATCTATTGTCAAATACCTCACCATAACTAGAAGCTCAAGAAGAAGGAGGGATACCCATGAAACAGCCCCTTGAATGTGTCGAAAATTAGCAACACATCTTTACTTTATTTCACAGCAATTGGCATATCTTTAGGAGTTCAATTAAGTGTAAACTAACCATTATTATTCTGTGTTTCAAGAACTAAGCGATGAAAATATAAAACGAGTTTAAGATAGAAAAATTCTCAAAGCACAAGGCAACATACAAACTGTCTGCCTGAAAGACGGTCTACTCTCCTACCACCCCTTCCCAGCTGTAGATTTCAAAAATCCAGCAAAAAGGGTCCTTACAATATGGTTGAAGGAAAGGACCATCTTCCAAAAGGATGGTTCGTTAATTGACGAGTGGAATCGAGCTAGGAAGAATGGGATTTATAATGTATGGAGCAAGGTACGGACCATCTATCCGGAGAATAGCCCATCATTCAAAGGACGACAAGCTACTTGACAAAAGGTGAAAAGTAAAGTCTGGACCAAAGAACGATTCTTCCTTCCAAAGGACAATCCATCTTTGTACACATGGTACTTCAAAGTTTGAATAAATTGGGCTTTTTAGGACATAGTATAAATAGATTTTTCTTTTAATTTTAGGGATCCTTTTCATTATTTAGTTCATACTAAAGTAGAGTATACAAATTAGCTAGTTTACCCCTAGTTTCCAAAGTATATTCTAGATCTTAACTTGTAATTTGAAGATTTTAATTCATGTATTGAAGATTTCAATTTCTATTGGTAAGCATGTCTAATTACTTTAATTCTCTTCTTCTTCTTGCTATGGGTAACTATACCTAGATCTAGAGTTGTGAACCCTAATGATCCCAATTTGTTAAAATTAAGTTTGGACTTACGAATATTTGATTGATTTCTTGCTTTGTAGTGTGTGATTGGTGATGAGAGTTATCCAATCCTGCCCAATTACCTTTATGAAGCTTGAAAGAGAAAATTTAGGTTGGGTTAGAATCAATCAATGATAACTCAATGCACAACGTTTGTTTAATGGTAAATAAATCATGAGGAATAGTGGGAGATTCTTATAACCGACATACCCCATATGAGCACAAATGGAGCCCGACCTACAAATCCCTAGTTGGGAGGGAATTCATACCTTGTCAAGGGTAGAACCATGAAAGAGGTGTGATATCACAACAGAGGGCCCATTTGGGCAAAGGGGACAGTATCATGGAGGTCCCATCGTGACTATGTTAGCGAGTAGTTATTAGACTCGGGGCATGCTTGGACCCTGGGCCTACTCAGTGTTGAATACTACTCCCAAAATATATATAGTGCTCATAGGATAATATATATGAGATTCACAGGCTAGTTAAAATCATAACAATAATAAGCATGCTTGAAATACATGAACTAGCCATGAAATAAGGCCCTTGAGTCAGCCAAAATCATAAATCTATAAATCATGAAGTTCATGCATACTTGTAAAACATATATATACTTTCTATTCATAAATTCATGATAAGTATTTGAGAGAAATCATATCATAGGTCATAAATCATAATGGGTTAATGAATATCAAAATCAAAGTTGAATCATAACTTGAACTTTCATGAAACATTCATAATTGGGCATAGTTTGTAGAAATTTAAATCTACATAGTTATAATATCTGCTGTCACGATCCGAATATAGGCCCGAATCGAGACACGGGACAAGGAGCCCTAAGAGACTCCAAGTCAACCCATGGCATTAACATACATCTAACTTAATCAAGTAAAGCGGAAGACTTAACATAATAAACATAATGGAAGTCTAATCATAACATAACATTAGAATCGGAAATCACGTCATACATGAAAAGCTGATTACTACATACAATCTGAAAGCCTCTAACATATCTGATGGGTTGATGGGACAACACCCCCAACCAACTCGACAAGTCTATTACTTAAAATACAAGATAACTGGTAACGAATGGTCCTCGAGAGATGAAGACTCAACATTGAAGCTGGATGCTATCTTTGAAACTAGCTAGTGATGGGGCTGAGTTTGAAGATTGGAGCCTGTATCATAAAACGGTACAACATAGAGTATGCAGTCAGTACGTAAAATCGACTGAGTAAAACCACTTAAATAAGTAAAATCATTTAAAAACATGCATAATATAAAACATAATTAAGATAATAATTTGAGAGTAGGGCTGCATGCTATTTTCTGAAATAATAATCTAAACATAATTGTACATCATAACTGAATCGAATGACCCAAAGATGAAATCTGGTAATTGTAAGTAAAATTGTACATTGAGTCAAACCAGATTTAGAACATGTATATACATATATCATGAATGATAAACATGTATAACTGAAATCATGAGGAACAATGGGGGATTCGTCATGTAGCTGACATTACCACGATAGAGCTTATGTGGTCCCGACTATCACACTCAAGTGGGTAAAGCCGTCTAAATCCTTGCTAGGGATAAAGACGCTACCATGATATCAATATCAAGCTAAAGGCCCCTTAGGGCAAGGGAAAGCTCGCGAAGAAGGTCCCAAATAATTTGATCATACCTACATTAGCGCGTAGTTCTTAGGCATTGGGTTGACTGACCCTTAGCCTACTCGGTGCTAGACACCACTCCCAAAAACATGCATACGGTCTCCATTATTTTTCAATGAAGCTGACCATCATCTAGTGACAAAGCCGAATAATCATGTACATATAAAATCTAAAATCATACATGAGGAGCCTTGGCTCAAACCATACCACAAGATGAACATAATTAGGAGTCTCGACTCCAAAACCATGTGGTAAGCTGATTAACTTGAAATCATAAGTCATACTTGAACATATGGGCTTTCCCAATACTTAAACATGCTTGAAAATACTTGATTCACTTGAAAACATTATCATAGACATGGGGCAACATGAATACATGCTTTTCAGCATAAATATCTCATCATACATGAACATGCATCATAAATCTCAACTTTCATAAACTTCTCATGGATGGGCAACATAATTTATAAAATTTGAAAACATGATCTATAATTGAAGACATTGTAAGACTTGCCCATGAATCATAATTCAATAATAGAAACATACTTAGATCATACCCATGGTAGAAATGATAGAAACATACTTAGATCATACCTATGGTAGAAATCTAGAAAATTCATGCATTAGTTTAAAACCCCATAGGATCAACATATAGATTTTCATAAATTAGAGAGGGATTAGGCATGGGTGTGAACAAATTCACCCATTCATAACCTTACATACCAGAGAATCTGATTCTACAACTTCTCTGATTGCCCAAGGAAGAACTGATGAAAACTTCAAGGAATTAAGTTTAATCACCTCTCTATACTTCTATGTTTGCATGCATGAATAGGAATCACTTAGATTGAAGTTATCCCTCTTAAAACTCACTATAATAGATTAAAACGACATAGTACAGGCTTTAGGATCATATGAATTATGGAAAATCCCTTAAAAAATTTGTAGAGAAAAACTGACTACCAGTGCCAACGGGGGAGTGGACGAGTCGTTACCACTAGGCACGATTCGTCACCTTCTGTTGTTAAATGCACTGCCCATTTTCCTCAAAGGGTCCTCATGAGGGACCTAATGGCTCGTCACTGGTCACCTTCTATTACCTCCACTGCCCAAAACCTCAAGTCCCTAATCCACTACTGACCACGACTCACCTAACGAATCATGGTGTCTGACCACGACTCGTGGTATCCATTCGTGGGGTACATTTCCAGTTCATCCTTCATCCTTCAACCGCCTTTGACCACAGGTGACCTAACGACTCATGGGATGGACCACGACTCATGGTCACACCCGTGGTCACCCCATTTTGAAATTTCTTGGTCATTCAACACTCCTCACCATGAGTCACTTAACGACTCGTGGTCACCCTGGTGGGTCACAGGATGACTTGTTCTGTGACCCGGTGCAGCAAATCCTATTTTCTCCGTTTCAACTCTCGGGTCTTATCTTAGGGCTCCGAGGTATAAAAATATCTCCCCCTTGGGAACATTTGTCCTTGAATATTGAAAATCATACAGTACAATAGAGAAACGCAATCATCATATTCAAATAGTGATCGTATAAGCTGAAAACTGACGGAATGACTAACTTCAATTTAAGCTACATCACTAAAATGAACTAGGGAATCATATATACATCTATTTAAATGAAGTAAGTGAGGCACATGAACTGAACATGAAACTAAATAGAGTTTTAGGGCAAAAACTGATACCTCAAGCTGGAACTGAGCCAATAGGAAATAAATGTGAGTATCTAGCCAGCATATCTGCTTTGGCATCCCATGTAGCTCCCTTAACATATTGATTCCCCCATAAAATTTAACTGAAGCTACTTTCTTGTTCCTTAGCTTGTGAACCTGCTGATCTAGTGTTTCCATCGGAATCTCCTCATAACTATGTTTGTCCTTCACACCTACACCTCCACTGGAACGACCAGGATTGGATCCTCCAAACACTTCTTTAAGAGCAATACATGAAAAAAAGGATCAGGCGAAAGCTAATTTTGAGGGCAACTCCAATTCAAGTGCCACCTTGCCAACCCATTTCACAATCTGGCAGGGGTCAATATAACGGAGGTTGAGTTTTTCTTTCTTTCCAAACTTCGTCACTCCCTTCATAGGAGACACCTTTAGAAACACCCAATCGTTGACTTCAAACTCAAGTTTTGTCTTTCTCACATCTGCATAGAAGTTTTTGCGACTTTGAGCTATTTTCAACCTGTCTCGTATAAGCTGAACTTTCTCCATGGATTCATGGACTAAATCTGGTCCAACCATCATAGCTTCACTGACTTTAAACCGACCAATAGGCGATCTACATCTTCCCCAAAAGAAAGCTTCAAACGGAGCCATCTGAATGTAGGAGTGGTAGTTGTTATTCTATGCAAACTCAATAAGAGGCAAATGGTCATCCCAATTACCCTTGAAGTCAATCACACATGCTATCAACATGTCCTCGAGAGTCTAAATAATCAATTTCGCTTGACATCCATTTGTGAGTGAAATATTGTATTGAGCTTGACTAGAGTACCAAGTCCCTTTTGAAACAATCTCCAAAATTGAGAGGTGAACCAAATACCTCTATATAATATGATGGACAAGGGCACTCCATGCAGCCGAATTAGCTTTTGGATGTACATTTGGAATAATCCTCCACCGAATCCATTGTTTTGACTAGTAGAAATTGAGTGGGTTTTGTCAACCTGTCCACGACCACCCAAATGGAGTCATACTATCGACGAGTATGAGGAAACCCTATGATGAAGTCCATATTGATTTCTTCCCACTTCCAAGTGAGGATATTGATGCCCTGAATCACACCACCCGGTCTTTGGTGCTCAGCCTTCACTTGCTGAGAATTTGGACACTTAGCTACAAATTATGTGATGTCCTTCTTCATGCCATTCCACCAATAGACTTCCCGTAGGTCAAGGTACATCTTGGTGGCACCTGAATGTATCGAATATCTGAAACCGTGAGCCTCATGCAATATCTGATTTCTCAAATCATAAACATCTGGGACACACAAGCAACCCTGATATCGAAGCACACCATCTCCCCCTTTGGAGAAGACCTCTACCTTCTGATTCTAAACGACTTCCTTTAACTTTACCAAAATAGGGTCCTCGTCTTGTGTGCCTTTCACATCTGTCACCTAGGATGATTTTGACCCTTTCTGAACTATAACACCGCCATCAGTCGAGTCAACCAAATGAACTCCCAACCTTGCAAGTCGATGCATATCCTTCACCATCTCCTTCCTCCCCTAATCTACATGGGACACACTTTCCATAGAGAGTCTGCTAAATGCATTAGAGAGTCTCCTAAATGTATCTACTACTACATTAGCCTTACTCGGATGGTAAAGAAAACTCATATCATAATCCCTGAGTAGCTCCAACCACCTTCTTTGCAATAGATTTAGGTCCTTCTGGGTAAAAACATATTGTAGGATCTTGTAGTCCGTAAACACATCTACATGGACCCCATACAAGTAGTGTCTCCAAATCTTCAATGCAAATACCACCGCCGCCAATTCAAGATCATGGGTCAGGTAATTCTTTTCATGAACCTTCAGCTGCCTGGAAGCATATGCTATAACCTTTCCATGCTGCATTACTACATAACCAAGATCGATCCTGGAAGCATCGCAATACACCACAAACCCATCGATACCCTCGGGTAGGGTTAACACCGGTGCTGAGGTGAGTCGAGTCTTTAACTCCTAAAAGCTCCTCTGGCAAGCCTCCAACCATTGGAACATCACTTTATTTTGGGTCAGTTTGGTCAATGACACTACAATGGATGAAAAACCCTCAATAAATCTCCGATAGTACCCGGCTAAACCCAAGAAACACCTGATGTCTGAAGGATTCACTAGTCTAGGCCAATTCTTCTTCGCTTCTATTTTCTGAGAATCCACCTTTATGCCCTAACTTGACATCACATGGCCTAAAAATGCCACTGAGTTCAACCAAAATTCGCACTTGCTTAATTTAGCATACAATTGGCGATACTTGAGAGTCTATAGTACCACCTCAAATGAGCGGCATGCCCCTCCTCGCTCCGAGAGTATATCAGGATGTCACTAATAAACACGATCATGAACATGTCCATGTATGACTTGAACACCTTGTTCATCAAGTACATAAAAGCTGCAAGAGCATTTGTTAGTCCAAAAGATATAACTACAAACTCATAATGACCATACCGCATCCTGAAGGTTGTCTTCAGGATGTCACTCTCCCGAACCCTGAGCTGATGATACCCAGATCTGAGATCTATCTTCGAAAAGCACTTAGCACCCTAAAGCTTGTCAAACAAGTCATTAATCCTGGGAAGAGGACACATGTTCTTGATTGTGACCTTGTTCAATTGTCGATATCAATACACATATGAAGATAACCATCCTTCTTTTGGATAAATAGAATTGGTGCACCCCATGGGAATTTTCCTGGTCTGATGAATCCCTTATCTAAAAGGTCTTTCAACTACTCCTTCAACTCCTTTAGCTCGGTTGGATCCATTCTATAAGAAGGAATAGATATAGGTTGCATATCGGGAAGAAGGTCAATACAATAATCAATCTCCCGCTCGGGAGGGATTCCCGGTAGATCATCTGGGAAGACTTTCGAATACTCACATACCACTGGGACTGACTGGATAGTCAGGGTCTCGGACGTGGCATCCTTAACCCTAATTAAATGGTACATACAAGCCTTGGAGATCATCTTTCTAGCCTTAAGATAGGAAATGAAACGACCTACAGGCACAGCTGAACTACCCTTCCATTCTATAACCGGCTCAGTCGGAAATCTAAACACTACTTCTAGGGTTATACAATTAACTGAGGCATAACAGGAAAATAGACAATCCATGTCGAGGATAACATCAAAATCGGTCATGGATAACTCTACTGAATCTGCTAAGGTGACTTTCTGAAGGACTGCAACCGGGAAACTTCTATACACCCGTCTAACTACAACTGAATCACCCACTAGAGTAGAGACTGAGAACGGTTCTAACAAGATATCAAGACCGACTCGGGAACTACTAGCCACATAGGGCATCACAAAAGACACCCCTAGATCTAACAAAGCATATACATAAAGATGGAAAACTCGTAACATACCAGTGACTACATCCGGGGAGACCTCTTGCACCTGGCGGGATGCTAAGGCATAGAATCTATTTTGGAACTTATCGCCACCTGTGCTAGTAGATGCCCCCTATTGGACGGAGCGTGCTGGTGGAGCTTCTAAACTGGAAGCTGGGCCTCGGCCCCTATCATTGGCTTCTTGGAAATCTCTAAGCATATGTCCGGGCTTCCCGCACCCAAAGCAAGAACCCATACCCGCCAAACACTAACCCTTGTACCTCCAACCACACCCTTTGTAAACTGGGAAATTGGAATCTGCAGGCCTGCTGCTCTGCCTCCTAGATCCTGATGCTTGTCCCCTCTAGTCGTGCTTAGGTCGGGATGGCACACTCATCACTGAAGATACTGGGGCTGAAGATCTCTGGTGGGACTACTATCGGTGCCCACCACCTGGCCTTGGCTAAGAGAACCTATAGTTGTCCACCCTATCCCTCTTGGCCTCTCTCTCCCTCATATGTGTCGCCTCCATATGTTGGGCGTACAATAATATCCAACGAAAATCCAATATCCTGAGGAGCATGGCGGTTCTACAATCCTTGTCTAGATAGTCCGCCACTCCATGAACAAACCTGCTCACTTGAGCCCTCTGGTCAACCGCTAACTTCGGGGCTTACTTTGAAAGATGAGTGAAATCTAAGCATATTCTAGCACTGTCATATTTCCCTGTTTTAGATTCACGAACTCGGCTGCTTTCACCTCCCTCATCTCACGAGGGAAGAACCGATCTAGGAAAGCAACATGAAACTCATCCCAACTAATAGGGCCTGCTCTGACTGCCCTACTACCTTCCACTATTTAAACCAAAATGTGTACGGCACCCTTCAACTAATATGAGGCCAAATACGCACACTCCTCTACAGTCACCCCCATGACCTGGGTGATCTTCAGAATCTTTTCAATAAACTCATGTGGATCCTCGTCCACCTTTAACCCAAGAAACTATGGTGGGTTCATCCTTAGGAAATCTCTGACTTGTGCTACCCTTGCATTCCTGTTCTGTGGAACATACACTACTGCCTACTGGTTGACCTGGGCGGTCAAGGCCTGCGCTAGCATCTGAATGGCTTCCCTAAATTTAGCGTGGGCAATCGGCTTCGATGTATGGTGCTCATGGGCTGGTGGAGCCTATTGGTGCCCGTCCCCATTGCCATTCTCGTGGCCATTTCCATTTCCATTTCTTCTTTCGTTAACTCTGTGATGTGCCGTGAATTTATGGCACTAGCAATGCTTAAAACTCTGATAAAGTGCATGACTTTAGGTATATTTATGTGGATATGACGTGTTTTGGTAGTTTTGCAAGTAAAACGGGCCATAGGAATAAAAGTTCAGAAAAAGAGCTGAAAACAGAAAAAAAATGGCTCAGACGAGCCTCAATACGGACCATTGGTCCTTACCACAGACCATTCTGTTGAGCGGTTGGATGAGATTCAGAAAAGTGGATAAGCAGAGTGGCAATCAATAGCTTAAATCTACAGATCGTGCTAGCTTACCACGAATCGTTTTGATCGATCATGGGAAGATAAAGAGAAGGCTGTCAAAATGAAGTCTCATACAACGGATGGCTCCTACAGGTCGTATGAACATACAATGGATCGTCTTGTGTGGTCATGAAAAGAATCAGAGAAATTGACCAAGATCGGGCTACGTACAACGGGCAAACAGGATGGACCGTACTTTCTAAAGACGGGTCATTCTATGTGCTTGTACATTTAGATTCAGAAATAATGATGAAGTGGCTAGGAAACAATGATCAGGAACAATGGCTCATAGGATTGTATAACGAGCCGTGGTTTGTGCCTGTATGATGAGAGGAGAAAAACTGAAGGAAGCCACGACTGGTACCTGCCGACACCAAAATCCTAGTTGATTTAGGAAAGGATTTGTTTTATGTTTATAAATACTTGGTTCAGTTTTATTTTTATGTTACGTAATTTTACAGATATAGAACAGTACTTTGGGTGTTATGGATTGCGATCAAGATTCAAGAAACGAAGATTTATTTTTTTTCTTAAATTTAGAGAAGTAATTCATCCTTGGAGTTTTGTTCATCAATTTTGGAGTTTTATTCAATTTTCTTGGTTTTCTTCTATGATAATATGTAATTTGCAATTATGATTTATTCAATAATTTGTGATAGTGATCATACAAACATGAGTAGCTAACCCATAACTAGGGTTGTGGGAACCAAGATAAATTAACACACATAGGTTAAAAACTTAGTGATTCTTTAACGGGGTTTAATGCATGTATTGTTTTCCCTTCGTTTTGATTGATTCTTGACGGTTGCAAACATTAGGATTTTCCTTATTCTTACTTACTGGAACAAGGAGGTAGTGAATAGGAAAAAGGGATTTACAACTCTTCATACAAAGCCAATCGGGAACCTTCTTTCCAAACTCGCTCAACACACAAAAGAAAAGATGAAAGACGAGAAAGGAGATTTGAGGCTATTAACCCTCATCTAATAGCTTGAACTTGTCCAGGGATAGCAAATCTGATATTAAGGGTAAAGGTTAATCAAGAATACACCCGTAGACGGAGCAAGTTGCTTGGTAATAATCATCTAGATAGGGTACCAACCATTTAGGTGAACCTAACTTATCAATGTTGCATGTTAAACACCGGAATAGATCACTAGTGTATAGGCCTTATGGTTCTGAAATCTTGGGGAACACAATCCTAGTCAAGTCATTAATTGAATACAACCCGAATTTGATTTAAGCATTAAGTAGTTTTACTTTTGTTTATTATTCTATTTGTTTCCCCCTTCGGAAATAAGTTACTCAATAGTAACAGTTATTCGCATTAAGTTCTTACCATATTCCTTGTGGGATCGACCTCAACCTTTGTAGGGTTCTATATTTTACAATCGACCGCTTATATCTTTGTTATACACTGGAAAATATTTGGTAATTATGTAATGTTTGCATGCTATGTTAAGGGAAGTACGGGTTGTATATTTTCCATAGATGATAAGGGAAATGTGTACGAATGGAAAACCGAAGTGTATGTATAGTTCATAAGTAAAGGTCAATTTTAAATAACCATATCTCTTAGTACATAATGAATTAGAAGCCCCACAATCTATCAAATTAAAGGTATTTGAGTCTAATTTTCATAACATCAAACTTATCGTCAATCGGAGTTCGGAGTAAAAAGTTATAGATGTTTTACCGTGACACTGTCGGGCAGTAAGGAGGCCACCGCCCTAAAAACGACCACCACCCAACTTACTTTATATTTTAAGTCGTGACTTATCAAATCATCTTCAATGTTTCCAGAATTAAGGTGCCTGCTTATCCTCTAAAATTCTCTCAAATTTCCAGCAAACAACTAAGGAAGACACTAAGCTAAACTCCATTAAACTAAAGCTAAGTGAAGGGGATCTACCATAAGGTGAAGGTGGTGTGTTGGTGGTTGTTTTAGCTGCACTTGGGCAGTGTTGCTGTGGTGAATTTTCTGATTTTTTGAAGCTTTCCTGAGCTACATATACGTTCACTCTTTGTAGGGATTAAACACAAGTATAAAAGGTAAGGATTCTACTACTATCCTTGCTTGAATTTTTGATTACAAGACTAGAAGTTGGAGGTGTGTTAGTGAACTGTTTTGTGGCATTTTGGACAGCAAGGTTGCTATATTTTTGGATAAGAAGTTGAGTTCAATTACTCCTATTTTTAACCAAGAACAAATCCCCAGCAAAAGGTAAGTATTTCACCCCTTTTAAACCTCTCAAATTGTAAAGCAAAAATCTGGAAATTGGCAGCTAAGTGAGCTGCCGATGGACTGTTTGTGAGCTAAGTATTGCTCATTTTCCTTAGGATTTTTGGCCGTTTATTTTTCTGGAATTATAATTCATGTTGAGAGAAATAATTACAGAATAACTAAGGTAAAATTTCCTCTTGTTTCTCCCTTAAAAGTTAGTGAAAACTAGTTGAGAAAATGGCTAAATGTTGTTGATGTTGTCGTGTGTTGTTGTTGCTATTGTGACTGCCATTGTTTAGTTATTTTTGCTGAATTTTGTGATAAAGATTAATATTTTCATTGGCCTATAAAACCACTGGATTAAGGAGGTTGAAGGCTGATCATTGAAATAGGAAATCGGCTAGAGAAAGGTATGTAAGGCGTTCTTTGTCTCTTGATTTTCAAGCACGAATTAATCCCGAGGATTAATCCGGCATTCCGCTGTACTTGAGCTTCTGTAGTAGCATATTATGGTACCTCCCAGTGGTTAGAATTACTTGGTATTAAGGTGTGTATTTTATAAAGAGTTGGAACGCATGAATGTGAAGCGGAGAGGGCAATTGCCTTCTATTTTGATCATAGTTGTAAATAGAGTCTGAAGTCCCCTCGACGTGGGCACTGTGAGCTGGTCCTTTAGATTATGTTATGCATTTGTGGTGTCAAATTTGTTTTACATTATGGTTGCTAAGAAATTTTGTAAGCATGAAAGACGACGACGCGCAGACAAACCTAATAATTGAAATCGGGTTTTAACTCAATAAAGGTTAACGAGGGTAACGAAATGGAATTTTCTTATGACAGTTACCTACCCTCTTATTTCATGTTTTAAGGTACTTAGGGCCATGAGATGGTTCCCCGATCCCTCTTCCTTAAGCTAAGCGACTAATTAATGTGTTTGTTAATTAACCGATACGTTAAACTTTGAAAATAGGGCCCGAATGGATAAACTATTGATATTTCTATGGAACCATCTTTATTGGCAGGTTATGCACAATATCTTTATATTAACAGGTTATATGAAAATCATGATATATATATATAAGTGTGTGTATATATATATATGTATATGCGTGTGTGCTTACATTCAAATTACGCACTAAAGTAGTAAGGATTACCTTTTGAAAGTCGTTATATGTTTATAAGAGATCTTGAGTTATCTAGACCTCCTGAGAATTGCTTAAGGCTTTAGGAAGACACGTTGTTTGTTCTTTGAAAGTTGTAGATGTGTAAGGAAATCAACTTAAGAGTAAAGGTTGAGGCTCTGTAGCAATGAAGAGATAAGAGTAAATATTAGACCTTTTAAGGTAAAATTTGAGTTATATGCCTTCTGTCCTTCGAGAGATGTTAAATATGAACAAGACGATGTTTAAGAGATAAGGTTGAAAATTAGGTAAAAAGGTAAGTGCGTATAAGAAATTCTTGAATAATGAACACGAGAGTAAATAATTAAGTAGGGAATTACGAATCCTGGTTGGAAAAGAATTTATGATGAATATGAAAAGTAAATCGAAAGGTTGTTTTTAGATGATAAGTGTTACGATTTTTAATGAGTTCGGCAAATAGCCAACAAGATTTACCCTGTTCTAATGACATTTAGCAAAAAGGGTTATAAATAAAGTTAGTTATGTTCAGTTGTGTTAAGCTAATGGAAGGCCAGTAAAGTGTTAAATTCTTAAGAAATGATTAGAATCGAATATTTTAAGATAGTGACTCAAGTTAAGGAGAAGTTCTTCATCGTCCTTTTTGAACAATTATTTCTGAATATTTGTTCTATGAGTTGGAGTAACTTTCTCAAGTTTTAAAGGATTTTTTTTCTTGGAAGCTTCTAAACTGTTTATAATGCTGCTAAGCTTTTCTAAGCTCCACATATATTGCAATGTTTCACATGAGCTTTTCCTATGTTGTCTGAAGCACGACTATAAGTCTTTATTTATCTTAAGGCAGCTCCTAGACAGTTGCCTAGCATTTGTATATTAAAGAGCTCCAGGTTTGAGATACACAAGTTATGTCTTACCTCGAGATGTGATATGATGTGCAATGAATGAGGTATGCTCACAATTCTTGATATGAAAGTATGAAAGTCAAACGAGTATAAGAACAAAATGAATGCTAAGATTGTTAATAGAAAATGTTAGGTTAAGTGATTCCTCTCTGCTCCTCGTGTTAGAATTGCTAGGAGATGTTTAAAATCATGAACGTGAGTCTACACATGTCTTTATGATATTCCAGTTCTAGGAACTTCCCTAGAATTCATTCACAGCATATGTATGTATTTAAATGCTAAATTAAAGACCTATATGTGTATGGTATAATTGTAGTATTAGGGGTCGTGGAAGATCCTACACATTTATAGTTACTAATGGGCATATTTTATGGTTTCCAGTATTCATATAGTTTGTATGAGCTCTGTCAGCTCCATTTATCACGGTGATTAAGATTTATTTTTATTTTATCCCAGTGTGGTACACCGACTGGAGGTATTTTTATTTTACCCCGGTGTGGTACATCGGCTGGAGATATTTTTATTTTACCCCGGTGTGGTACATCAGCCTAAGATATTTTTATTTGACCCCAGTGTGGTACATCGGCTGGAGATATTTTTATTTTACCCCAGTGCGGTACACCGGCTGGAGATCTTTTTATTTTATCCCGGTGTGGTACATCTGCTGGAGATATTTTTATTTTACCCTAGTATGGTACACCGGCTGGACGAATTTTATATATGGATTCATTGTTGGCTGGTCGCTGGCATTACAGTTATATTTCCTTTCTTGTGCATTTCTTAATTGCATTTTCATCTCATTATAGAGTTATTATCAAGTTTCAGTTTCTAGGATTCCAGGTTGTTACCATTCCGCATTCCTAGTTCAGTTATCTTGAGTTCCGTTATGTTATAGTAAGTTGTTATCAATTACAGGTTGCAGAGTTTCAGGTTATATTTATCATTTATATGTTTATGTGTTAAGTCAGTTATTACGGGAGTGTTATCTCATGGTTACAGTTTCAGCCTTACATACCAGTACATTTCATTCGTACTGACGTCCCCTTGCTTGGGGACCTGCATTTGTGCCGTAGGTGCAGGTAGAGGTCAGTATGGGCAATTGAGTAGCAATTCGTGAGATCAACAGATGGATGGTATGCTCCTTTCTTCCTGGAGCTAGGGCTTAGTTATTTATGCTTGAGTTTTGAGATGCAGTTATGGGTAGGTCGGAGCCCTGTTCCGACCATCAGTCAGTTTACTCTTTAGAGGCTTTGTGGACTTAATGTGTAAAGTGTTATTTAGTTTGTGGCCTGGTCGGCTTGTTGTTGCTTAGTTTAGCACACCAATTGCCTTAGTTGCATTTCGATTGTTTATCCCGTATTGTTGAGACCTTATGGGTCCAGTTTATTCTTCATCTGATTGTGACATGTGGCCTGGATAGCCTAAGTGTTACAGTTACAGATGTCATATAGCCGGCTTCTCGATCAATCATGAATCGAGTGCCAGTTGCGCCCTACCCCAGTTTTGGAGCGTGAAAATCTCAATTGTGAGGTGTAATTTGGGTGACATCAAATTTTGGCGCCTTTGCCGGGGAATACGGCTAAGGCTTTTGTTAATTGTGTTTTCTCTACTATTGGTTCTTATTTTTTCATTTCTCTTTTGTTGTTTTGGTTGCTTAACAGGTCTTAGGTTTGTGCATGCCCGATACTAGGAGCTAAGGAAATCCCCACGTTCCAACTGATCACGAACTTGAGCATACATTAAGAAACCTAAGAAGAATGGCCAACATCCAAGAGCAGGAAACTGTGGACCAAGCCACAACAAGAATGTTGGCTGAAGCGAAAGCTCGGGCTAGAGATCGTGAGTTAGACAGAATTGCTAAAGAGCAGCGTCTAGCTATAGAAGAAGAACAAGCTAGATGACCCAGAGGTCTACAAAACCAGCGACACTGGTAATTTTATAAGGAAGATAATGCTGATATAGACGAAGTCGGTGTCACTGCAACTATAGTCCCTCCTCCTTTTCTTGCTGGGGCAATGTTTGACATTACCAGTGTGATGATCCTACTGCTTAATATGAATGGAATATTTGTGGGTCATGCATCAGATGATTCCCATGCTCACTTGACAAATTTCATGGGTATATGTAAGGCGTAAAAACAACTGGGGGTGAGCCGGGATGCATTCAGACTGAGGTTATTTCTATTATCACTAGGGAATGAGGCAACGATGTGGTTGGCTGAGCTATCGAATGATTCAATCAATACTTGGGGAGAGCTTAAGAGAGCTTTTCTTGAAAGGTTCTTCCCACCATCCAAATTGTTGCAGTTGAAAAATGAAATATATAACTTCAGATAGCTAAATTTTGAGTCACTCCACGAGACCTGGCTGCATTTCAACAAAAATCTCAAAAGGTTGCAAAATCACAGGATTTCGGATGATACATTGTTGGAGATCTTTTATAGGTCTCTGAATGCCAACACCAAGGTGGTGGCTGATACCTTCTCCGAAGGAACCTTTATGAGCCACACTTATGCAGAGGCTGCAGAGCTGTTAGACAGGATCACCAAAACCAATCGAGTTTGGCACACTAGAGAGTCGGAGATTCCGACTGGTTCTTATGTGGTTGGTATGTCTTCCGAACGAAGGAGAAAAGGAGCATGATCAAGATATTTTAGAAATAAAGACCACAATGGGGTTGCTTGCCAAGCATCTGATGGGAGTAGGAGCGGAGAAAGTAAATGTTGTTGGTTCTGAGGGCAAGGCCCTGAGAAATGATGGATGTGAATCTGAGTCTGAGGAAGAAGCGAATTATTTAAATGATCAAAGAGTGGGTTCTCGGACCAACACCCAAGGGTCTAACAAAGACTCTTGGCGTCAAGGTCAAGGGAATCAATGTCAGAACCTTTACAAGGATAACAATTACAACCGAGGCCAGTACAGAGACAATGGAGACTGGAAGAAGCGCGATGAGTACAAGAATGATTGAAGCGGTCTGTGTTCCTCCAAGAAACCGTGAGCCAGAGTCCAGTAGTTCAAGGGTTGAAGATATGTTATATAAGGTACTTAAGCAGATAGAGACAACAGATAGCCACTTTAAGGAGCTCCACACTGATATTTTCGGCATGAATCAAAAGGTGGAATCACACGCTGTGGCCATTAAGAAGATTGAACAGTAGCTGAGTCAAAAGTCTGTTGTAATGAACCAGAGGAAGAAAGGCACACTTTCCAACAACACAGTGCAGAATCCTAAAAATGGCAATCACTGCATGGCGGTCACTACTAGGAGTCGGAAGGCGATCGGTTGTGATTGATGAAACAGAAAAGCCCGTATTGATTAATGATGACAAGATAGCATATTCCGAGGATCCAACATTGGTTGGAGATTCTATGGTGAATATCACTCCTGTAATGCAAAGGGGCATGGATCTTGTAGTGAGAAGGAGAAAGAGGTTCAACAAAAGTTCACACTGATCCCTAGACCTCCTTCTCCTTTTCCACAGCGGTTGAAGAAAAAGGTCGAAGATGGGAAGTATCACAAGTTTATTTCCATGTTGAAGAAATTTTCCGTGAACATCCCATTAGTTGAGGAACTTGAGTAGATGCCTGGCTATGCCAAATTCATGAAGGACCTTGTCACTAGAAAGAGGACTGTGAGTTTTGAACCTACAGACAATTTGCACCATTGTAGTGCAATATCATCTCGTTCTCTTGTTCAAAAGAAGGAAGACCCTAGAGCATTCACTATACCATGCTCTATTGGAGCCTTTAACTTTGCCAAGGCTTTATGTGATCTAGGAGCCAGTATTAATTTGATGTCGTTAGCAGTGTTTAGACAGTTGGGCTTGCGAGCCCCCAAACTGACTACAATGCGACTTTTGATGGCAGATCGTATGGTGAAGAATCCGGTGGGGATCTTATATGATGTACTAGTGAAGGTGGGGTCCTTTATATTTCCGGAAGACTTTGTAATCCTTGACTGTGAAGTTGATTTTGAGGTCCCTATTATCTTGGGGCGACCATTCCTCGCCACTGGACGTGCTCTTATAGATATGGAGATTGGACAACTCAAGTTCTAGTTGAACAATAAGGAAGTGACATTTAATGTGTGCAGATCCATGAAGCAGCCAAATGACATGAGGGTGGTCTCAGTAATTGATGTTTTGGACCCTGAGTTCCCAATTATTCCTATGGAAGAGTTATTGATTCTTGATGATTTAGCAGCCGTTTTGATGGATATTGGTGCTGAGGAGATTCATGGGGGTGAGGAGATCGTAAATGCACTTGTTGGCATGGGGTCATACACTTATGCTCCAAAGAAGATGGATCTTGACTTGAAGAATCGGATGACCCCACCAGCCAAGCCATCTATTAAGGAGCCTTCGGTATTGGAGCTCAAAGCACTCTCATCTTATTTGCAGTATGTATTCTTGGGAGCCGGTAACACGTTACTGGTCATTGTTGCAGCCGACTTAGAGGAGTGGCAAGTGGAGTCTTTGGTCTCCCTTTTACAAAAATATATGAAAGCTAATGGGTGGACCATTCCAGACATTATTGGTATCCCAACTAGTATTTGCACTCACAAAATCCAGCTAGAGCCAGATTGTATTCCGAGTATTGAGCATAAACGTAGGTTGAATCCACCTATGAAATAGGTGGTCAGGAAGGAGATCATCAAGTGGTTGGATGCAGGGGTGGTTTATCCTATTGCGGACAGCAAATGGGTAAGCCCAGTCCAGTGTGTACCAAAGAAGAGAGCAATCACGATGGTCCCAAATGATAAAAATGAGCTCATCCCTCTAAGACCAGTCACCGATTAGAGAGTACGCATGGACTACAGAAAGTTGAATCGTTGTATGCAAAAAGATCACTTTCCTATGCCATTCATGGACCAGATGTTGGAAAGACTTGCAAGTAGAGGATGGTACTACTTCCTTGATGGTTATTCTGGGTATAATTAGATTTCTATAGTCCTAGAAGATCAAGAAAAGACCACGTTCACTTGTCCTTATGGTACGTTTGGATTGTGTAATGCACCAGCTACTTTTCAGCATTGTATGATGTCCATATTTTGTGACATGGTTGAAGAAATCATTGAAGTCTTTATGGATGACTTTCGTTGGTGGGTGATTCATTCGATGACTATTTGTCTCATTTGAGCAAGCTGTTGCAAAGATGTGAAGAGACCAACTTGGTGCTTAATTGGGAAAA
This sequence comes from Datura wrightii, assembly GCA_035772735.1. Lineage (NCBI taxonomy): Eukaryota > Viridiplantae > Streptophyta > Magnoliopsida > Solanales > Solanaceae > Datura > Datura wrightii. Next base: position 38,959,315 of record JASDFA010000027.1, read on the forward strand.
GTGCCATTTTATGATCAAAGAGGGGATAGTTTTAGGCCACAAGATTTTGGGTAAGGGTATTGAGGTGGATCGAGCTATGATTGAAGTGATTTCCAGTCTACTACCTCCTATTTCTGTGAAAGGTGTTCGAAGCTTTCTGGGCCATGTAGGGTTTTACAGAAGATTCATCAAAGACTTCTCCAAAAATGCAAACCATTTGTGTAAACTTCTCGAGAAGGAGGTGAAGGTTTTTTTTGACGAAGCATGTCTGAAGGCTTTTGCATGCCTTAAAGAAAGATTGACCATTGCCCCCATTATAGTGGCACCGGACAGGTCTTTTCCTTTTGAGGTCATGTATGACGCTACCGGTGTGGCCCTAGGAGTTGTGCTGGGCCAACGGTGTGAAAATATTTTCTATCCGATATACTATGCTAGCAAGGTTCTAAATGCAGCCCAGAAAAATTACACTGTGACGGAACAGGAGCTGTTGGCTGTAGTTTTACATTCAAGAAGTTTTGGGCGTACTTTCTTGGAACTAATGTAATAGTCCACACAGACCATGCAACTCTGAGATATCTGATGGCAAAGAAGTATGCCAAGCCATGGTTGATTCGATGGGTTCTGCTACTATAAGAGTTTGAGTTTGAGGTAAAAGACCGGAAAGGGACGAAAAATCAGGTTGCAGATCACTTATCAAAATTGGAACCCAATGCAGCACTTAGATAGGAGCATGACATAGATGATGCATTCCCTGACGAGCAGGTTCTAGCAGCCTCGCATGATCTCTTCCCATGGTTTGCAGACTTCGCTAATTATCTGGTGAGTGATGTCGTACCGGAACACTTATCTTTTCACCAGAGGAAGAAGTTTATGCATGATGTGTGGAAGTTTTTATGGGATTAACCTACTTATTTCGTATATGTATTGATGGGGTTATTCGGAGGTGCGTGACCGAGATAGAGATGATGAGTATATTGGAGGCCTGCCACTCTTCACCTGTTGGAGGCCACCATAGCGGGATTCGCATAGCCCGCGGGATTCTGCAATGTGAGTATTATTTTCCAACCATACACCAGAATGCACATGATTTTGCAAAGGCATGTGATGCATGCCAAAGGCAAGGAGGCATATCAAGGAGGCATGAGCTTCCTCTTACTCCCATCCTATTTATTGAGTTATTCGATGTGTGGAGCATTGATTTCATGGGTCCATTTGTAAGCTCAAACGGGATGAAGCACATACTTGTGGATGTGGACTATGAATCAAAATGGGTGGAGGCAGTTGCGCTTCCAAATAAAGAAGGGAAGAGTGTCACGGCATTCTTGAAGCGGAATAAATTTTTCATATTCGGGACTCCCAGAGCCATCATTAATGATGGGGGTTCACACTTCTGTAACCGGTTGTTTCGCTATTTGCTTGAAAAATATGGAGTAAAACACAGGGTAGAAATGCCCTATCATCCACAGTCTAGTGGGCAGGTTGAAGTCACAAATCGGGAAATTAAGACCATCCTAGCGAAGACTGTGAATGCTAACCGGACAGACTGGGCAAGGAAGCTAGATGATGCTTTATGGTCTTATCGGACCGCATCCAAGACTCCTATAGGTATGTCTCTGTATTAGCTTGTTTATGGTAAAACATGCCATCTTCCTGTGGAACTTGAGCATAAAGTTATGTGGGCGCTCAAGAAGTTGAAATTGGATTGGAAACAGAGCTGCGAACTTGAGGCTTGATCAGTTGAATGAGTTAGATGAATTTCATTTGAAAGCCTATGAGAGTTCTAAAATATACAAACTAAGAATGAACATTCAACATGACCGGAAAATCGAGAAAAGAGAATTCAGTTCGGGTGATATGGTGCTCTTGTTCAATTCTAGACTGCGCTTATTTCCTGGCAAGTTGAAGTCCAGATGGTTGGGACCCTTTCGCATGATTCAAGTATCCCCCCATGGGGCAATTGAACTAGAAAATCAGAAAGGAAAGCATTTTAAAGTTAATGGTCAACGGGTAAAAACATATCTTGGGAAAAGTGAAGAACTGAAACTAGTAGATCTCTGGGCTCTGGGTGAAATCTGATGTAACCCGAGGACTTGTATTGTGCCGCAACGTTAAATCAAGCGTTCCATGAGAGGCAACCCATGGAGGTGTTTGGTGAAGTCTGAGTATCCAAAATACCCACATCGTTCCGCGATGTTAAATCAGGCGCTTCTTGGGAGGCAACCCAATTTGTAAACCTTTAATGAAAATATAGTGCTCACAGTTGTTGAAATATGTAGGTTTAAAGAAAAGGACAACTAGAATGATTCAGCTGAAAGCTGCAACCACGACTACCAGAATGGGCCGTTACAAGAAGGCATGGACGGTGGTTGGTGGCCGTTGATACTCATCTGGAGTACCCTATTTTTGAGTCTAAACAACGGACACACAAAACGGGTCATCTTAATCACCAACGAGTCATGGTAGCTGCCTATTTTAACGACACCTGCAAATTTGACAAGCATTGAACAAAGCTACAGATGTATAGAACGGGTCATTGTTATTACCAATGGCTCGTGCTATTTACTCGTGGGTTCCTCAGGTACAATGACATCACTAGTAAGCAAGAAGCAACAGGAACCTGCTGCACGAAAGGAAATAGCAAAAAGGCGGTAGCTTTGTGATGAGTCAGAATCGGAGAGTTCTAGTGGTTCGGAGGTGCACTACAACATTGCCATCTCTAACGAATCTCCAGTGAGGACCACTAGGGAAATGTCCAAAGCCAAAGAAGTTGCCGCAGCTACAACCTCACCTCCCCAGTCTGATAAGGGAACTGACGAGGCTGAATCTGATGGTGACAACCTTTCTATGGATAATGCAGGGAAGGGCAATGATGATGTTGCACAGTCAGGGGAAGGTGATACTGATGCGGAGGAGTCCAACGATAAAGATAGTGGTGCTGAAGAGTCTAATGAACAAGAAGAAGATTCTAGCATCACACCAGAGGCAAGGTCTAAGAGATGGTTTCTACAGGGTTACAGATGCAGGGCTCCATCTCAATGAAAAAGGAAACCCCATCCGCAGTATACAGAAGCAGACAAAAATAGAGATTAATGCCTTAAATGAATTCTTATAGCTTAAAAGGATCTTCGAGGGCTATAACATGCATTGAATGACAAAGAATCCAGGAAAATACAACATGGAGATGGTGCGTGAGTTCTACGCAAATTACTACTGCACCCTGGAGAAAAATGCTTCCTCAAAGACGAAAATCAAGAAAGAGCCCGTGATAGATTCTGTCAGGGTAAGAGCAATTCCAGTGGATATATCATAGAGGACCATCACCAGAATATTGATGGGTGGTGACTTTACAGTGCCATCTAGAACTACTGAATATGATTAATGCATGGGAGCAATGAAGGGGATCAGAAAGTTGAGTACTGAGGACAAGATGTTGCACTTTCAATGGATAACCAACATTATTGCTAAAGACAAGGAGAGAGCAGAATGGGTCACAGGAAGAAAACTGATTTACAAGGCGTCCCTGAATTTCTTGGTAAAGTCATTGTGGTCCATCGTTCGACATCGCCTAGCGCCTACGGTGAATGAGAATGCATTGAGTGCAGACAGGGTAGCATTGGTGGCATGTATTATGTCTGAGTATCTGCTGAACATTCCTCAGATTATTGCCACCGAAATTCGAGAGTGGGTGGTCAAAGAAAACACAACACTTCCGTTCCCAAGTTTGATATATCATCTATGCATGGAGTCTGGCGTACCGGTCTTCCCAGATATTGATCATATGATTACAAACATCAGGATGGCAGACATAACATTGATTAAAGATGACCTGAATCCGGTGGCTAGAGTCCGAGCTCCATTTGGTAGACCCAGATTGCTTGAGAGTACACGGAGAGGGGGTGAGCAGGGTGACACTTTCGGTCAGGATGAACAGAACATGGAGCTTCCGTCCACTCGAGCAGATGATGCTACAGCAGCCACTTCTATTCCATCAGGCAGCTCAGCTCAGTCCATTCCCACTGGATACTTGTTGGTCCCAGAAAATGATATGCGAAAAATGGCCAAGAGACTGACAATTGCAGAGTGCAAGATTGACATGCTACTTGAGAAAGTTAAGCCATGGGTGAAAAAGGAAATAGAAGATGAAGCACATGGGTTACATATGAGTCTGGATGGTTTTGAGGTACGCCTCAACCAATTCTGGTCGGATGCTCAGACTCGAGATTAGGACGCCATGGAGAGAGAACTGGCAGTGTTGAGAGCTTCAATGCACGAGTTGTCATCTAGACCTACTCCACTTTTACCACCGCAAGCTTTATAAGTAATAGATGAGGATTTAGATGTGTAGATTCCTTAGTTCTTTTACTTGGAGTCGGCTCCGTGTGAAAAAGGCAAAAAGAAGTGGGCCACTGAAGGTGCAGAAGATGAGGAAAGAATACAGCGGAAGAAGGAGAGGCGGGCACTGAAAGCTTCCCTCAAGGAGAGCCAACAGACTGCCAATGTGCATGAGCGAGAGATAATGGAGCGAGTTAAAGGTGCTCAAAGTTCTAGTGCGCAGAATGTGCTCGAGTAGAGTGGGAATATAGTTAATCCTCCTGTGCGAACAACTTAGGAGAATGCACAGGACACAATTGATGCTGCTGCTACACAGGCTGGGGTCATGACTGAAACTCTAGTTGTTGAGGATTCTGGGGTTGCATCTGCAGCCCCCGGTGATCATACCACTTGCATCTAGGATGCCCCGATATGTCCCTATTCTCATGTTATACTTTTTGAATGCATCGAGGACGTCGCATGATTTATTTTTATGGGGGTAGGGTAGTACTTGATTTTGATTTTTGCACATAACTCGAGGGTTTTTCTTGTTGGATTTCTTTTCCCTCGGGGGTGTTCTTTATATAATAGAACCAGAATGTTTAGGTTGTATTTTTTGTTTTATTGTGTTTTGTTGGTTAACTAGAAGGAAATAGGAGGCGTATCAGCTGTCAAACAAAATATGTGAAAATAACACCCCTCCTAAGTGTTTTTGTGTGAAAATACTTGTGCTATGAGGTGTGATCAGTATGGATCTTTGTATGGCATTGTAGGTACCGCTAGGATAATTAATGTCAACACTGTGCATGAACCTGGTAGTTGGAACTTAGTTGTGTAATCGAGTTCTTGTGTGAGTGAGGTTAAAAAGTTAAATTATGCTGTGCATATCAATCTAGAACTTGCCTGGTCAGTCCTACTGATAAAGAGGATGGGAGACTAGGAAAGGATCATAGGCCATTATTGATTGATGACTCCACTTTAGCCTTAAAAGACCTACCAAAACAGAATAAATATCCCTTGATCCAAATGTTTGAGCTTAAAATTGACCGTTCTTTTTGTTTACACAAACTCACCTACCTGCTTTGATTAAAAAATGAACCTATTTTGGCCCTGATCCCTCCTTGGACATTGTTAACCTCAACTTAGGCAAATCGCTTAAGTTGAGGGTGGCTACTATAGGAGTGATTAAAAAGAGTTGGGAGGAATGAAAATTGGGCAATGAAAAAAAAATAAAGAGCGGGTGTGATATGCATGAGGAAAAGAAAGAAATAAAAATTTGTGTCAAAAAAGCAAGAAAAAAAAAAGAAAAGAAAAATGTGACATCAATGAAAACCTGAATAAATAGAAACTGCATCCGTAGTTGCAAATGCAAAGAAAAGAAGAAGCAGTTAAAGGAAAAAGGGGAGAAAATAGGGGAAAAAAGGTGAAAAATGGAGCCAAGAGGTGTGTAGTGACAAGGATCGTTGAGCTACTAATTCCATATGTACCATACCTGATCCCGAGCCTACGTTACAAGCTTAAAAAAAGTCCTATAGTGATCCTAGTCCAACCATCTGAAAATTGAGGTATTGAAAGTTAAGGCAAGCTTATGGTATTGTATTTGTGCAGTTTGAATTTCCTTGTTAGTGTGAGTAAGTTCTTTCCCAGTCCCAAAATAGACATTAACATAATCATGTGGGGACTTCTTAATGGTGAGAGCACGTGACTACATGGGTTGATTTCTAGCTATCTAGGGGTAGTGTCAGTCGTGTGTGTTTGGTTGTGTAGTGATAATATGATGCCATCCTTTGATCCTATTGTGTCATGTTGAGAAGTTCTAAGTTGTCTCACCAAGTTCTGTTTTAACCTAATGGGATGGAGATTGATTGAAAGAAGGCTTTTCCGTACCAGCTCCTTCTACCTATACCGCAGTTGAAGCACCTAAAGGAGAATTTGGTGTCTTTCTGGTCAGTAATGGAAGCAATCTGTTCGGTGTCTCAGAGTTGTAATCTTCCTAGTAATGATTGTGACAGCTTTTACAGGATATGTACTACCTTGGGGTCAGATGAGCTTTTGGGGCGTTTTTTCTTTGTCTTTGCCTCCAACAGTTGACTGGGCTATAGCTAAACCTGCCCTTTGTCTAAAGAATGAACACTTTATCTATTTTATGTGTTTGGACTGCTATGTATCTCCTAAGTTTCCTCTAGTTAAGAGTCGCCATGGGTTGATAGTATTTGGTTTGCCTAAGGACATGCAAACATGTTAAGTTGAAGGTGTTGATGTGCCGTGAATTTACGGCACTAGCTACTCTTAAAACTTTGTGATAGTGCATGACTTTAGGTGTATTTATGTGTATATGACGCATTTTGGTAGTTTTGCAGGTAAAACGGGTCGTAGGAATAAAAGTTGAGAAAAATAGCTGAAAACAGAAAAAAATGGCTCAGAAGAGCCTCACTACGGACTGTTGATCCTTATCACGGGCCATTCTATTGAGCCGTTGGATGAGATTCAGAAAAGTGGATAAGCAGAGTGGCAATCAACGGCTTAAATCTATGGATCGTGCTAGCTTACCATGAATTGTTCTGATCGATCGTGGGAAGATACAGAGAAGGCTGTCAAAATGAAGTCACATACAACGGATGGATCCTACGGATCGTATGAACTTACAATGGATCATTTTGTGTAGTCGTGGAAAGAATCAGAGAAATTGACCAAGATCGGGCTGCGTACAATGGGCAAACAGGACGGACCGTACTTTCTAAGAATGGGTCATTCTGTGTGCTTGTACATTTACATTCAGAAATAATGAAGTGGCCAGGAAACAACGATCAAGATCAATGGCTCGTAGGATTGTATAACGAGCTATGGTTTGTGCTCATATGACGAGAGGAGAAAAACTGAAGGAAGCCACAACTGGAACAATGGGCCACTCTAACGGTCCGTTGAAACAACCAACGGACCATGGTACATGCCGACACCAGAATCCTAGTTGCTTCAGGAAAGAAATTTTTTCAAGTTTATAAATACTTGGTTCAGTTTTATTTTAATGTTACGCAATTTTACAGATATAGAACAGTATTCTTAGGCATTATTGACTGCGATCAACATTTAAGAAACGAGGATTTATTTTTGTTCTTGAATTTAGAGAAGTAATTCATCCTTGGAGTTTTGTTCATCAATTTTGGAGTTTTATTCAGTTTGCTTGGTTTTCTTCTATGATAATTTATAAGTTGCAATTATGATTTATTCAACAATTTGTAATTGTGATCATACAAACATGAGTATCTAAACACATAACTAGGGTTGTGGGAACCAAGATGAATTAACACACATAAGTTAAAAACTTAGTGATTCTTGAACGGGGTTTAATGCATGTATTGTTTTCCCTTCGTTTTGATTGATTCTTGACGGTTGCAAATGTTAGGATTTGCCTTATTCTTACTTATTGGACCAAGGAGGTAGTGAATAGGAAAAAGGGATTTACTACGGATATTTGAGGCTATCAACCGTCATCTAATAGCTTGAACTTATCCAGGGATAGCTAATCCGATATTAAGGGTAAGGGTTAACAAGAATACACCCGTAGATGGACCAAGTTGCGTGATGATAATCATCTAGATAGGGGGTAAACTATTTAGGTAAACCTAACTTATCAATATTTCATGTTAAAAACCGGAATAGATCACTAATGTATAAGCCTTGTGGTTCTGAAATCTTGGGGAACACAATCTAGTCAAGTCGTTAATTGAATACAACCCGAATTTGATTTATGCATTCAGTAGTTTTACTTTTGTTTATTATTCTATTTGCTTCCCCCCTTCAGAAATAAGTAACTCAACAGTAACAGTTATTCGCATTAACTTAAGTTCTTACCATATTCCCTGTGAGATCGACCTCAACCTTTCTTGGGTTATTTATTTGACAATCGACTGCTTATATCTCAATTGTGAGGTGTAATTTGGGCGACATCACTCTGCGGGGAGGCATGATTCTACAATCGCGAATAGCACGAGTTAGAAGTATAGAGAGACATTTCATCGCACGACATTGATCATGAAAGAAGAGAACATTTCCTGAACATCTCAAAGCCTCTTTGTCATAAGTGTGGCGCGCTTCACACCAATGAAAAAGACTCTACTTAACACGGCTTTTAGACATCCTAGGACACTTCAAAACCTATTGCTCTAATACCAAGTTTGTCACGACCCGAACATAGGCCCGAATCAAGGAATGGGACAAGGAGCCCTGATAGACTCCAAATCGACCCATGGCGTGAACATACATCTAGATCAATCAAGTAAAGCGGAAAACATAACATAATAAACATAACAGAAGTCTAATTATAACATAACATCAAAACTGAAAATCACTTCATACATGACAAGCTGATTACTACATATAGTCTGAAAGCCTCTATCACATCTGATGGGTTGATGGGACAACACCCCCAACTAACCCGACAAGTCTGAAACAAAAAACACAAGATAACTAGTAACGAATGGTCCTCGAGAGATGAGGACTCACCACTGAAGATGGATGCTAACTTTGATAGCTGAGTCTAAAGATTAGAGTCTGTTGCATAATAAAACGATACATCATAGAGTATGCGGTCAGTACGTGGAATGTACCGAGTATGCAAGGTAAGTAAAACTACTTAAATAAGTAAAATCCTTTAAAAATGCATAATATAAAACATAATCAAGATAAGAATCTGAGAGTAGGGCTTGCAGGCTATTTTCTAAAATCATGATATAAACATAACTGTACATCATAACTGAATCGAATGATCCAAAGATGAAATCTGTTAATCGTAAGTAAAACTATACATTGAGTCAAACCTTCTTTAGAAAATATATATACACATGTCATGAATGATAAACATGCATAACTGAAATCATGAGGAACAACGGAAGACTCTTCATGTAACCGACATTACCACGATAGAGCTTACGCGGTCCCTACTATCACACTCAAGAGGACAGAATTGTCTAAAGCCTTGCCAGGGATAAAGACACTACCATATGATATCGATATTAAGCTGAAGGCCCCTTGGGGCAGGGGAAAGCTCATGAAGGAGGTCCCAAATAGTCTGATCACACCTACATTGGTGTGTAGTTCTGAGGCATAAGGTTGACTGACCCTTAGCCTACTCAGTGCTAGACACTACTCCCAAAAACATGAATATGCTCTCCATTGTTTTTCAATAAAGTTGACCATCGTCTAGTGACGAAGCTGAATAATTATGGAGATATAAAATATGAAATCATACATGAGGAGCCTTGGCTCAAACCATACCACAAGCTGAACATAATTAGGAGTCTTGACTCCAAAACCATGTGGTAAGATAATTAACTTGAAATCATAATTCATACTTGAACATATGGGCTTGCCCAATGCTTAAACATGCTTGAAAACATTTGATTCACTTGAAAACATGATCATAGACATGCGTAACTTGAAAACATGCTTTTCATTATAAATATATCATCATACTTGAACATACATCATAAATATCAACATTCATGAACTTCTCATGGATGGGCATTATAATTTATAAAACTTGAAAACGTGATTTATAATTGAAAACACTGTAAAACTTGCCCATTAATCATAATTCAATAATAGAAACATATTTAGATCATACCCATGATAGAAATTAAGGAAATTCATACATTGGGTTAAAACCCCATAGGATCAACATATAGATTTTCATGAATTAGAGAGGGATTGGGCATGGGTGTGAAAACATTCACCCATTCACAATCCTAGATACCTGAGAGAATCTGATTCTATAACTTCTCTGATTGCCCAAGGAAAAACTAATGAAAACTTGAAGGAATTAAGCTTAATCACCTCTCTAGACTTCTAACTTTTCATGCATGAATACAAATAGCTTAGAATGAACTTACCCCTCTTAAAACTCACTATTCATAGCTAAAAACAATATAGTTTAGACATTAGGATCATAGGAATTATGGAAAAGCCCTTACTAAATTCGCAAAGAAAAACTGACTGCCAGTCCTAATGAGGGACTAGACGAGTCGTTACCACTAGGCACGAGTTGTCACCTCCTGTCGTTAACTGCACTGCTAATTTTCCTCAAAGGGTACCCATGAGGGACCTAACGGCTTGTCATTGGTAACCACGACTCATGGTCACCTTCCGTTACCTCCACTACCAAAAACCTCAAGTCCCTAATCCACTTCTGACCACGACTCACCTAACGAATCATGGCGTCTAACCATGACTTGTGGTGTCCATTCATGGGGTACACTACCAATTCATCCTTCATCTTTCAACTGCCTTTTACCATGGTTGACCTAATGGCTTGTGGTGTGGACCACGACTCATGGTCACACCCGTGGTCACCCCACTTTGAAATTTCTAGGCCAGTCAACACTCCTCACCACGAATCACTTAATGACTCGTGGTCAACCTGACGGGTCACATGACGACTTGTTCAATGACCTGGTGTAGAAAATTCTATTTTCTCTTTTTCAATTCCCCGAGTCTGATCTTAGGGCTTCCAAGGTATAACATCTGCCCATGATTCATAAGACATAAATTTATACATGAGAGGGATTAACCCATAGATAGATCATAAGGTTTTTATAAGAATTGGGATAAAACCCCATAGGATTATCAATAGAATTTTATGAATTAGAGAGATATTGGGCATGAGCATGAACAATTTCACCTATTCATAACCCTACATACCTAAGAGAATCTGATTCTATAACTCCTCTGATTGGACAAGGAAGAATTGAGAAAAACATGGAAGAAATTGAGCTTGATCACCCCTCTAGACTTCTACACTTGCATGCATGAATAGGAAGAGCTAGAATGAACTTACCCCTATTAAAACAATACTATTAATAACTTAAAACGACATAGTTTCGTCCTTAGGATCATAGGAATTATGGATAATCCCTTACTAAATTCGCAAAGAAAAATAGACTGCCAATCCCAATGAGGGACTAGACGAGTCGTTACCTCTGACTTCTACACTTGCATGCATGAATAGGAATAGCTTAGAATGAACTTACCCTTCTTAAAACAATATTATTCATAGCTTAAAATGACGTAGTTTAGGTCTTAGGATCATAGGAATTACGAATAAGCCCTTACTAAATTTGCAGAGAAAAAAAGACTGTCAATCCCAACGAGGGACTAGACGAGTCGTTACCTCTGACCACGAGTCATCGCCACAGTTGTCAAGTGCACTGCCAAAGCTTTACCTAGAGCTCACCATGGGGAACATCACGAGTCATTGCTGGTGACCATGACTCATGGTCACCACTTGTCCTCTACACTACCAAAATACTAGGGGGGTCACCACGGGCGGCACCACGACTCGTGGTGCTTCTCAACGAGTCATGGTGAGAACCCGTTAAGTGTATTGTCCCATACTTCCTCTTCCTTCAGCCATCCACGACCATAAGTAACCTAATGGCTCGTGGGGCTGACCATGACCCCTGGTCACACCCGTGGTCACCAACTTGAAATTTCCAACAATTCAAACCTTCTCACCACGAGTCACTTAATGACTCGTGGTCATCCTGATGGGTCACAGGACGACTTATTCTATGATCTGGTGCAGAAATTCCTATTTTCTCTGTTTCAACTCTCGGGTCTAATCTTAGGGCTTTCGGGGTATAACAATTCCCCATTCATGAATTTACATACCTGGATTTGAAAAGACCTTATTAGGGTTTGAAACCTAAGAGAATTGGAGAAGGAGGAGAACCTTGATTGGTTGAGGTCTTCAGAGGATTTGATCTTCAATTTGAAGTTTTAAGAGTAGAGTATAATACATCCTCTTAGAAGCTCAAAATGACATAGTTTAGGAGTTAAATATATAGGAAGTATGAAAATACCTTTAATAACTCGGTTGAGAAATTCACTCCAGCAGTCATAACGGGTAACTTCACATTCCATTAGTGGAATTGATGGGTCGTCGCATGCCACTCTTTGTCACTGGGGAAATTTTCAACTTTCAGGTCTTCTCTTGACGCCTCCGCTTAACGATTCATCATCACACTTAACGAATTTTTTTCTGCCATTCATTAAGATTCTATGAAACCAAAATTTTCTTCAAATTTTCCCACTTCATAGATCACCTAACAAGTCATTGGGTGACTTGATGACTCACCTAACAAGTCGTTCTATGAGCTAGTGTAATTTCTACTGATTTCTCTATTTCATTCCTTGCATTTGATCTTAGGGACTTTTGTGATGTTACATCATCTCCCATTTGGGAACATTTATCCCCAAATATAGACTAAGCAAACTGGAAGGATAAGGAAGGAACTACAATCCCAAAACTGAATAGTTATAGCTGAAAACTGATAGGGTGACTGACTCTAAACTAAGATACATGACTGAACTAAATTCTTGAAACATACATGCATACTAAGACATTAAAGGAATAAAGATACATAAACTTGACATGAAAATAGAGTACTAAGGAAGAAACTGGTACCTCAAGCTAAAACTAAGATGGAAGGAAACAAGATGCAGGTATCTAGCCATCATATCTGCTTCGACTTCCCATGTAGCTCCCTCAACTAGATGATTTCTCCATAAAACCTTTACTGAAGTTACCACCTTGTTCCTCAACTTTAGAATCTGACGATAAAGGATCTCAACCAAAAACTGCTCATAGGTAAGTCTTTTCTTTACACCAATGCTTTCTACCGAAACGACTAGAGTTGGATCACCAATGCACTTTTTCAGCAAGGACACATGGAAAATTGGGTGCACCAAAGCTAATTCCGCTGGTAACTCCAACTCAAAAGACACCTTGCTAACTCGCCTTAAAATCTGACGATAAAGGATCTCAACCAAAACCTGCTCATAGGTAAGGCTGTTCTTTACACCAATGCTTTCTACCGAAACGACTAGAGTTGGATCACCAATGCACTTTTTCAGCAAGGACACATGGAAAATTTGGTTCATCAAAGCTAATCCCGCTGGTAACTCCAACTCAAAAGACACCTTGCCAACTCGCCTTAAAATCTGAAAAAGACCAGCATATCAGGGACTAAGATTCCCTTTCTTGCCAAACCTCATGACTCCCATCAGGGGGTACACAGTCAGAAACATCTAATCATCGACTTCAAACTCAAGCTCTCTCCTCCTAACATCTACATATATTTGTGATGACTCTGAGTTGTTTTCAACCTTTCTTTAATAAGCTGAACTTTCTTCATTGCCTTATGAACTAAATCGAGTCCTATAAACATAGACTCACCTACCTCAAACCACCCAATAGGTGATCTACATTTTCGCCCATAAAGAGCCTCAAATTAATCCATCTGAATGTTGGACTGGTAACTATTGTGGTAGGAAACACAATAAGAGGCAATCACACAAGCTCTCAACATATCCTCAGGAGTCTGAATGGTCCGCTAGGCCTAGTCATCTGTCTGCGGCTGAAAAACGGTGCTAAGCTTCACTTGAGTTCTAAGACCCTTCTGACACGATCTCCAAAACTTAGAGGTGAACTGAATGTCCCTATATGAGATGATAGACTGTGAAACTCCATACAAATGAACTAACTCTAAAATGTAAAGTCTAGCATAGTCCTCGGCTAAATCTGTAGTTTTAATTAGTAGGAAATGTGTTGACTTAGTCATCTAGTCTATAATCACCCATATAAAATCATGTTGTCGGCATGTACGAGGAAACCTTGTAATGAAGTCCATATTGATATCCTCCCACTTTCAAGTAGGAATGTTGTTATCCTGAAGCATACCTCCAGATATGTAATGCTTAACCTTCACCTATTGGCAATTCGGATATTTGGCCACAAACTCGGCAATGTCCTTCATGCCATTCCACCAATATACTTCCCATAGATCATGATACATCTTGGTAGAACCTGGATGTATAGAATATTGAGAGGTATAAGCCTCTCTAAACATCTGCTCTCTCAATTCATCCATATTCTGAACATATAATCGACCCCAATATCGGAGTACACCATTACCCCCTTTGAGAGAAAATCTCCACTTTTTGATTCCGGACAACTTCCTTCAACTTCAACAAAATAGGATCTTTATCTTGACTTGCCTTAACCTCCATCGCTAATGAAGATTTTGATCCATTCTGAATAATAACACCACCATCTACTGAACTAGTAAGGCAAACCCCTAAACGAGCAAGCCTATGAACATCTTTTATTTTTATACCTCGAGAGACCAAGGATCAGACCAGGGAGTTTAAACGAGGAAAAACTAAAATTTTTACAGCAGTCATAGAACGAGTCATCAAGAGACCCATTGGAGCTGCCCACGAGTCGTGATGTGACTCATTTTGGAGGCCAGGGATGAAGTATAAAATTATGGGAAGAAGGTACCCCACGGACAAGACAAAGATTCGTGGTCAATCACCACGACTCGTTAAGTCAGTCGTGGGGTAGTGGCAAATGAGAGATGAAGAGAAGGAGGCAGTGAACCCAACGGAGGGATCCCACGAATTGTGGTCTGATCACGGGCAAAAATAGCATGCCCGAGATACGCTTTATGACTTAAATTAGTCTTGTTTATCTAAGTTACTGTATACATTTTCATGTAATTTTATATGAAGTGAAGATATGTGCTAACCAACATGATTAGCCTTTGTTTTGTAGGTTTTGATAACTTTTGAGTAACTAATCCATGAGTTGGTGAAGTAGAGGCTTGGAAACGGAATTAACACGCGAACGTAGGCAAAGAGGAGGCACAAAACAGCCCACCTGCGCGTCGGCAACGTGCCACGGCAGGCAGGCTGATCACAACAGCCCACCTGTGCGCTGGCAACATGCCACGGTAGGTTGGCTGCGCGACCAAGAGGTTCCAACGCGCTGCCCAAGCAGCGTGACACGCTGCCAACGCGGCAGGTTGCTACCGGGGCCAAGTTCGGGTGTTTTCCAGAGAGCTTCCGCGTCCGTAGCGTGTCACGGAGGCAGGGCTCCGCGATGCACTCCGTGACACGTTCCTTGTTATTCCGGGAAAAAGTCCCACTACTATAAATAGCACACTTAGGTTCATTTTTCAAAAATTCAGACTTGGTGGAGCAAGGACGTGGGTTACAAGCAGTTGAGGAACGAAAAGTTCAGGGTTTTTTCTCTCTTTCTTTCTTCTTAACTCAATTGCTTGTATGATTAAAACTTGTTTTATGATGATTAATCCACAAATGAGTGGCTAATTCCTCTCCTTGCTGAGGTTGTGAACAATTGTGATGACATTTGATTATTGATTATCTGGTTTTTCATCTTTACTTCCATGTTGTTCTATTAATTCTTGTTCTTACTGCATTGGTGTGTGGCCTCCATTAATGTACATCTAAAAAGTCCAATTTCACTCGAGAGAGCACGAAATTGGAAAGTTGTGAATTAATAGGATATTGTTCTTTACTTGGTTTGGGAAAATTGAGTTTTGATGTGCTTTCAGGATAGAAATATACCTGAAAGTCGTATTAGTCAATTTAGGAACCGGAATTGTATGGCTAGAACATGAATTGCATTTGATCACAGAAATGTAGACGGATGGTTCATGATTCTTAAGTGAGATTAAATACGAGAGTTTTAATCTCTTGGCAAATGTTCTTGGCTAGCAACAGGAAGAAAAGATTAACCAATTTATGATGATAATCAGTTTCATTACATGTTCGGTTAACCTTAGCATGCTCTTATCCATAGTTCAGATTTAAAGTAGATAATTGTTCTTAGTTTTAGTATAAACTTTATCAAACAAACTATCAACTTTTTGGTTACGTTGTTGTCAGCATATTTAGAGGTAAAATATAGTATACTTGAGCAAATTGCACTTAACCCAAGTCTCTGTGGGATCGATACTTGGCTTACTAAAGCCACTTACTACTTGTTCGACCACGTGCACTTGCGTGTTGTTTTATATACCCATATAACACACCGAACAAGTTTTTGGCGCCCTTGCCGGGGACTTGGCAATTGGTGAATTTGTTTTAAGTGTAAATTTACTATTTTTTTTCTTAGTGCTGACAACTTGGTCTTAGTGTTTGTTTTAATTCTTTTTTGTATTTTATTTTATTTTTCTTCTTTTTCGGATACCCTTATTGGCATGACATTGTGGAATACAAATGGTTTAAATGGTGGATACTCATATTTTAGCGAATCTTGTCTGAATTGCGGAGGACACCACTCGTGGCAGTACTGTAACACGTGCAATATATGTGGTGGTCAAGGTGGCCATTGGGATGGCTGTCCGAATGCATATTCCCCTCCCCCAAGCCCCTACTATGATCCTTCTGTTGTTTTTTCTGAATATAGGCATGTTGAAAATGAGGACTTGGGACACCAAGCTCAAATAGAAGACATGCTGAAACAACTCCTGGAGCAATCAGAAGCAGTGAAGGAGGCGATGACAGTATTGAGAATTCAGCAAGAAGAGAATGCAGAGGCTCTAGAAAGGATGAGCGTCAAACTCATGGCGATGATTGCTGAGGCTGAAGATTGTGATAAATTGCAGGTAACAATTTTAGCCGATATTTAAGAGGAGCTACAAGAGGAAGACAAGGGTGAATTTTTGGATGAAGCCCAACAATTAGAATCTCTTGAGTGTCCCCGTGATGGGCTCACACTTATGGAAAATCTATTCATGGAAGAAGAGATAGAGTATCCCCCATTTGACATTAATGGAGAGATAGATGTCAATGCTGAGAAGGTGTTTACAAGTAAGGAGGTCAAGCACAATGCATTTTCAGAGTTGAGGTTTATTGGACCACACTCGAAGCATTTTTCGACATTAAGTTTGGTTGAAAACATAGAAATAGTGTCTTCCAAGCTTATAGAGAAATGTCTAGAGGAGGACCAAGCCCCATATATTTTGAAATTTGCTAACTCAGAAAGACAAAATGACTTCGCTTACTTAAGGGCCAATAAGTTCAAAAGGCAACATCTACTGCTTGGTCCTTACAATTTTTCACCACCACCCCTGGAGCATAAGAGGAAATTAGAGAAGAAATTAGGGGTGAGATTCATATCCTCAAGGTGGAGGAAAAAGCGGTGAAACTGGATACGTCGTGCCGTGATGAAAAATTAGGCGCTGCTTGGGAGGCAACCAAGGGTACCATGGGTACCATTTTAATTTCTTGCATTTAAGTTGATTTTATTTATTTTTCATCTTGTGTTGTTTTGGTGGAAAGTTAAGCACAGATGGAGGGGAAGTCTGAGTACCCGTGGAGGAGGAAGCTAACAAGCATGGAAGAGAAAAAGTGTGGGGTCGAAAAACCACTTGTGCAAAGTTGAAGAAAGGCATGTTGTTAGCTAGGCCTAAAGGCCTCAGGGAGTATTTCTCACCCTTTTTAAATTTTAATTTGATGCTATGAGGACATAGCATGATTTAAGTGTGGGGTGAGGGAAATTTCAAATTTTTGTGCTTACCGATTTTTGGTGAATGTAATGCTTGTGAGAAAATTGAAAAAATTGAAAAATTTTTGTGAGTTAAGCATGAATTCATCACCTGTTGGTTTTTCTTTTCGGTTCTTTTCCGACGGGGGGTCTTTGAACCGAAGAATAAAAAATTTTCTTTTTCTTTCTTTCCTTTGTCTGTATATAGTGTTTTTAGTCATAGTTAGGGACTGTTTCCGACGATGGATGGATGACGACCGTCTTGAGGAAAAATTAGTCGGTAGGTGTTGGGTTTTTGAAACCATAACTAATTGGTGCTTGATGTTCTTTTTATGTGCTATACATGGTTGTAAGATGCAAGTATGTTCAGTGTGAAGCATGCAAGTGTATAACTTTGTTTGAGACACTTAGGCTCTTGAATTTGACTCAATATGATGGAAGCTTAATTCTGAATTCTTGTGATTAGCTGAGTAAGAGTCTGCTGAATGTGTCTTGAATTGAGCATGTGCCATGAGTGTAAGGTTTTTGAGTATTCTGTGCTATTATGAAATGTCCAGAACTTGCCTGGTGTGTATATAAAACGAAATGAAGGATGTGAATTGTAGGAGATGATTTAGGCATTTCTTTGAATGAACCAAATTTTTATCCCTCATTTTACCTACCTTGAAAAATTAATCCTAGTCAACCCCATTGAGGCGTGAGCCTATTCTTTGACAGCTGCAACATAAGCTTAATCCTTTTTCTTTCATTAGCCTTGAAATTGAACCAAAACTCCTAAGCGCTTAAAGGAAAAATCCGAAAGAGCAAAGGAGTGAGAAGAATGAAAAAGAAGGAAAAGTAGCAATTGTAAAAGTTGAGAAAGGGCGAGGGTGCACTTGTTTGAATACGGGTGAGTATTAGTAGGGAGTAAGAAAATAAATAAATGAAAAGTTACTTATAGAACTCCTTAATAAGCTAAAAGCCCTAAAGGAAGGGGGGAACAAAAGAGGAAAAATAAAGATGAAAAGAGAAAAAGGTGAAGTGAGGGAAGGGAGTTTGTAATGAAGGCGTGATGTATTAAAAGCGCTTAGGAAAGATAGTCACTATTACTGATCATAATAGTACTTACCCGCACCTGAGTTACATTACAACCTAAAAAGTCCTACTTGATCTTACATTCACCCATCCTTAAATTAGTGGAATAAAACACTAAGGGCAAGCTTATGGGTCATTACATGATGCATGTGAATTCTTTGTGAGAGTGAGTGTAATTCTATGCATGTACCCACACATGTTGTGATATAAAAATTGTTTTTGCGTGTGAAATTGGGTAACTCTCTTTCCGTGAGGGGCACATGTTGAATGAAGGATATAATTCATGTGAGATTTCTTAATCAGTTGATTTGCATGAGTTTGCAAAGATTGAGAGTCGATTCTTGAGGTTAAGAAGTCTTAAAATAGTTGTACTTCATTTCAGTGATCAAATCAGGCATGCTCTATTTTTAGATTGTATCTTACGTAATCATTATAGCCGTAACTTAAATTATCTTGCTAAATTAGTTATGTGGGAGTCTCCATATGCATGATATGTAAAAGGTTGTTCGAGGATGAACAAGGCTTTAAGTGTGGGGTTGTGATCACGGGCAAAAATAGCATGCCCGAGATACGCTTTATGACTTAAATTAGTCTTGTTTATATAAGTTACTGTATACATTTTCATGTAATTTTATATGAAGTGAAGATATGTGCTAACCAACATGATTAGCCTTTGTTTTGTAGGTTTTGATGACTTTTGAGTAACTAATCCATGAGTTGGTGAAGTAGAGGCTTGGAAACGGAATTAACACGCGAACGTAGGCAAAGAGGAGGCACAAAACAGCCCACCTGCGCGTCGGCAATATGCCACGGCAGGCAGGCTGATCACAACAGCCCACCTGCGCGCTGGCAACGTGCCACGGCAGGTTGGCTGCGCGACCAAGAGGTGCCAACGCGCTGCCCAAGCAGCGTGACACGCTGCCAACGCGGCAGGTTGCTATCGGGGCCAAGTTCGGGTGATTTCCAGAGAGCTTCCGCGTCCGTAGCGTGTCACGGAGGCAGGGCTCCGCGATGCACTCCGTGACACATTGCTTTTTATTCCGGAAAAAAGTCCCACTACTATAAATAGCACACATAGGTTCATTTTTACAAAATTCAGACTTGGTGGAGCAAGGACGTGGGTTACAAGCAGTTGAGGGATGAAAAGTCCAGGGTTTTTTCTCTCTTTCTTTCTTCTTTAACTCAATTTCTTGTATGATTAACACTCGTTTTATGATGATTAATCCACAAATGAGTTTCTAATTCCTCTACTTGCTGAGGTTGTGAACAATTGTGATGAAATTTGATTATTGATTATCTGGTTTTTCATCTTTACTTCCATGTTGTTCTATTAATTCTTGTTCTTACTGCATTGGTGTGTGGCCGCCATTAATGTACATCTAAAAAGTCCGATTTCACTCGAGAGAGCACGAAATTGGAAAGTTGTGAATTAATAGGATGTTGTTCTTTACTTGGTTTGGGAAAATTGAGTTTTGATGTGCTTTCAGGATAGAAATATACCTGAAAGTCGTATTAGTCAATTTAGGAACCGGAATTGTATGGCTAGAACATGAATTGCATTTGATCACAGAAATGTAGACGGATGGTTCATGATTCTTAAGTGAGATTAAATACGAGAGTTTTAATCTCTTGGCAAATGTTCTTGGCTAGCAACAGGAAGAAAAGATTAACCAATTTATGATGATAATCAGTTTCATTACATGTTCGGTTAACCTTAGCATGCTCTTATCCATAGTTCAGATTTAAAGTAGATAATTGTTCTTAGTTTTAGTATAAAATTTATCAAACAAACTATCAACTTTTTGGTTACATTGTTGTCAGCATATTTAGAGGTAAAATATAGTATACTTGAGCAAATTGCACTTAACCCAAGTCTCTGTGGGATCGATACTTGGCTTACTAAAGCCACTTACTACTTGTTCGACCACGTGCACTTGCGTGTTGTTTTATATACCCATATAACACACCGAACATGGTCAGTCACCACGAGTCGTGGGGTCAATCGTTACCAGCCATATGAGAAATCCCTGAGAGAGTGAGGCAGTGCACATGACGGTTGACACCACGAGACATTTCCCAAGGCCATGAGTCGTCAGGTCATCCGTTAGGGTTACCTAACAGTTATTTTCTGTGAATTTAGTAAGGGCCTTTCGTAATTCCTAAGTTTTTAAATCCTAAACTATGATGTTTTAGAGTATGAATAATAGCTTTTTGCGGGGTTAAGTTCAGATTACTTACTTTCCATCCATGCATACAAAGTAGAAGAGATTTGAGAGGCGATTAAGCTAGAAATGTTCAATCTCTTTCAACCTTCTTTTGGGTATTCTAGGGAAAGTAAGATTCAGCCTTCATCAGGTATGTAGGGTTACAAATGGGCGTTTCTTTTCACACCCATGTCCATTCTTTGTGAATTTATGAAAATCAATCAAAAAATCTCGTGGGTTTTGAATTCAACTTTGTAAAAATCCAATGTTTTGCTAATGGGCTATTATGATTTATGATTTACATCACATTTTATGGATTTTGATCATATTTTACAATTATTTACTTATAAAATTATTGTTTCAATTTCTACTGAGTTAATCCTAATTATGCATGATTTATGATGAATCGATTTATGATCTACATCCCAATTATTGATATTTATAAATCCGACATGATTTATAATTTGAGATATAGATTTATTCAATTACCCACCATGATTTGGTGATTTCAAATTTTATGTATGGCCTATGAGTATGCATGAAGCCTATGATTCATGAATTATGTTTCTGGCCGACTCAGGGGCCTTATGTCATGGCTAGTTTGCGTATGTACAATTATGTTAATGATTATCATGATCTAACTATCCCATGAATTCATGCATGATATACTATGAGCACTCTATATTTTTTGGAAGTAGTATCGAACACCGAGTAGGTTCAGAGCCTAGGTTATGCCCCGGATCTCACAAACTACATTCCACCGTGGTATGTTGGGACCTCCTATGCAACTATCCCCTGCCCAAATGGCTCTTTCATGGTGATATCACACTTTCATGGTTCTACCCTTGGCAAGGTACGGACACCCTCCCGACTAGGGTTACAAGTCGGGCTTTATATGTGCTCATATGAGGTATGTCAGTTAAGAGAATCTCCCACTGTTCCTCATGATTTATGCATGTTTATGATTACATATGTTGGCTCAAGTTATGTTCAATATAGCTTTTCTCTCATGCTTATGATCACGAATGTATTACGAATTCTTCGAATACCTTGAGCCTTATGTTGTGTTATGTTACGCTATTTACGATATGAGCATGATGTCCTACTCTTATGATGTTTTATGAGTTTTTACACATTTTAATGTCCATTTTACTTACCTTGCATACTCAGTACATTCCACATACTGACTACATACTTTTTATGTTGAATCGTTTTATGATACAAGACCCGACTCTCACGCTCATCCTCATCTTTAGACCACCTCAGAGTTCACCTTCAACTTGTTGGTGAATCCTCATGTTTCGAGAGCCATTTAACTAGACCTTATGTTATTTTATGTTTTAGTACTTGGCCGGGTTAGTTGGGGTATTGTCCTATCAACCCATTTTATGCAGTAGAGGCTTTCAGACAGTATGTAGTACTCAACTTGCATGTATGTCTAGTGATTCCTTATGTTATGATGTGTTACATTATGTTTACGTTTCCTTAATGCCTTATGTTCAGCCTTCTTCTTAAAGTGAATGAAGTTAGATGTATGCTTATGCCATGGGTCGACTTGGGGCCTTTCGGGGTTCCTTGTCCCGTGTCTTGATCCGGGTGTACGTTCGGGTCATGACAAACATGGATTCAGAGCAATAGGTTTGATGCATCCTAGGGTGTCTAAAAGCTGTGTTAAGTAGAGTCTTTTTCATAGGTGTGAAGCGCCACACTTATGATGAAGAGGCTACGAGATGTTTAGGAAATATTCCCTTCTTCATGATTTATGTCTTGCGATGAAAAGTCTTTCAATCCTTCTAATTTGTGTTATTCGCGATTGCAGAATCGTGGCTCCTAGAAGAATGAATGAAAGAAGAAATAGAAGCGGTGAAGGCCACGAAGATGGCACTGATCATGGGCATCAGCAAGCCCCACCTATTCAGGAGCCTCAGACACAAGAGCCAGCTGCCCATGTGGAGTTTCGGGAAACTATCCAGATGGTTGCACAGGCCTTGACTACTCGGGTCAACCAGTGGGCTGTTGCGCATATCCCACAGAATGGCAATGCGGCAGCGAACCAGGTTAGATATTTCTTAAGGATGAACCTTTCGGAGTTCCTTAGGTCCAAGGTGGATGAGGATCAGCATGATTTCATCGAGGAGATTCTAAAGATCATCCAGGTTATAGGGGTGAGCAATGGAGATTGTGTTGATATTGCCTCCTATCAGCTTAAGGGGGTGGCTCACATATGGTTCAAGTAGTGGAGGGATGCTAGGGTAGTGGGTGCAGGCCCTATAGGTTGGGAAGAGTTCCATGCGGCATTCTTGGATCAGTTTTTCCCTCGAGAGATGAGGGAGCTTAAGGCGGCCAAGTTTATTAACTTGAAGCAGGGTGACATGTCCCTTAAGGAGTACACATTGGAGTTCACCCGTCTATCCAAGTATGAGCCAGAGTTGGTGGTGGACCAAAGGGCTCGAGTGAGCCATTTTGTACATGGGGTGATAGAGTATCTGGATAAGGAGTGCAGGATCGGCATGTTGCATCGAGATATAGACATTCCCCATATTGTGTTGCATGCTCAGCAGATGGAGTCGGTGTATCGGAGGCAGAGAGAGGCCAAGAGGGCCAGGACTGACAGCTATAGGGCATCTCAGGCCAGATCAGGGGGTGGGCAGTGTCAGTAGTCTCAACATAGGTCTATTGCTCTAGCACCATCATCGGCCAGTACCCATCTAGATTCTGAAGGGATCGAAGGGGCAGGGCCCCAGACTCGAGAGGCTAGGGTAGCATGTGGATAGAGCGCGCTTTCCCAACTTGTGCAATGTACGGCAAGAATCACTCAAGGAGGTGCCTAGTTGGTTTGGATGCCTGTTTTGGGTGTGGCAAACCCAGACACAGACTCAAGGATTGCCTTTCAGCCAGATCAGGGGATGGTGGAGCTCATATGCCAGCAGCCAATTCGGCCCCTCCAGCAGCACATCCCCCTCAGTAGGGTGCCTCAACTAGTTCATCCAGTAATCAGTGCCAAAACTGGTTTTATGTTTTAGCACCCCGCTAGGAGCAGGAGGTCTCCCCAAATGTGGTCACTAGTATGTTGCATGTTTTTCATATTGATGTATGCTTTCTAGATCTGGGGGCTACCTTGTCTTTTATGACTCCTTGCATTGCTACTAGATTTGGAGTTAGTCCTGAGACTCCGTCAAAATAATTTTCAGTTTCTACTCCAGTTGGTGATCCGGTAGTAGCTAGGCGAGTGTATAGAGGATGCCCGGTCACTATCTTGCATAAAGTCACCTCCACAGACCTTGTAGAGGTAGCCATGACTAACTTTGACATTATTCTTGGCATGGATTGGTTGTATGTGTGTTATGCCTCTGTAAATTGTAGAACCCGTGCGGTGGAATTTCATTTTTTGAGTGAATCAGTCCTGGAGTGGAAGGGTAGTTCGACTGTACCAGAAGATCAATTTATTTCATATATTAAGGCCAGAAAGATGATTTCTAAGGGTTGCATGTATCATCTAGTCAGGGTTAAGGATGTTGAGTCTGAGACCCTGACTATCCAGTCAGTTTCGGTGGTGCGTGAGTATCTAGAGGTCTTTCCCGATGATTTGCAAGGTGTTCCTCCCGAGTGGGAGATTGATTTTGGTATTGACATTCTACCCAACATGCAGCCTATCTCCATCCCTCCCTATAGAATGGCTCTAGCCGAGCTAAAGGAGTTGAGGACCTGTTAGATATGGGCTTCATTAGACCGATCAAGTCTCCATGGGGTGCACCATTCTTATTTGTTCGAAAGAAGGATGGTTCGCTTCTGATGTGCATTAATTATCGGCAATTGAACAAATTCACCGTTAAGAACAGGTATCGTCTACCCAGGATCGATGATTTGTTTGACCAGCTTTAGGGTGCAAGGTGTTTCTCAAATGTAGATCTTAGGTCCGGGTATCATCAGCTCAGGGTTCGGGAGTGTGATATCCCAAAACATCCTTTAGGACACGGTATGGTCATTATGAGTTTGTAGTTATGTCTTTATCAGACTAACAAATGCTCTTACAGCTTTTATGGACTTGATGAATAGGGTGTTCAAGTAGTACCTGGACATGTTCGTGATCGTGTTCATTGATTATATCCTTATATACTCTCGGAGCGAGGAAGAGCATGCCGCTCATTTGAGAATAGTGCTTCAGACTCTCAAGGATTGCCAATTGTATTCCAAGTTCAGAAAGTGCGAGTTTTGGTTGAACACCGTAGCATTTTTGGGTCATGTGGTATCAAGCGACGGCATAAGGATAGATTCTCAGAAAATCGAGGCGGTAAAGAATCGTCCTAGACCGGTGAATCCTTCGGATATTCTGAGTTTCTTGGGTCTAGTTGGTTATTACCGGAAATTTGTTGAAGGCTTTTCATCGATTGCAGCACTGTTGACCAAGTTGACTCAAAAGAAGGTAAAGTTCCAATGGTCGGAGGCTTGTGAGAAGAGCTTCCAAGAGTTGAAGACTCGGCTCGCTAACGCACAAGTGTTGTCCCTACTCGAGGGTACGAATGGTTTTGTGCCATATTTTGATGCTTTGAGGATCGGACTTGAGTGTGTATTGATGCAGAAAGGGAAAGTAATAGCCTATGCCTCTAGACAGTTAAAGATCCATGAGAAGAATTACCGACCCATGATCTTGAGTTGGCTACGGTGGTGTTTGCATTGAAGATATGGCGACATTACTTGTATGGGGTCCATGTGGATGTGTTTACGGACCACAAGAGCTTACAATATATGTTCACACAGAAGGACCTCAATCTATGGTAAATGAGGTGGTTAGAGCTCCTCAAAGACTATGATATGAGTGTTTTTACCATCCGGGTAAGGCTAATGTGGTAGTGGATGCACTTAGTAGACTTTTCATGAAGAGTGTGTCCCACGTGGATGAAAGGAAAAAGGAGTTGGTGAAAGATGTGCATCCTCTCGCAAGGTTAGGAGTTAGGTTTGTTGACTCTACCGATGGCAGTGTTGTTGTGCAAAGAGGATCTGAATCATCATTTGTGACTGATGTGAAATCTAGACGAGATGAGGACCCGATTTTGGTAAAGTTGAAGGAAGCCATTCGGAGTTAGAAGGTGGAGGTTTTCTCCCAATGGGGAGATGGTGTGCTTCGGTACCAGGGTCGCCTATGTGTTCCAGATGTTTATGATTTGAGGAGCCAGATATTGCATGAGGCCCATAGATCTAGGTATTCCATCCATCTGAGTGCCACTAAGATGTATCGTGATTTATGAGAAATTTATTGGTGGGATGGCATGAAGAAGGATATTGCAAATTCGTAGCCAAGTGCCCAAATTGTCAACAAGTAAAGGTTGAGCATCAAAGGTCGAGAGGAGTACTTCAGGATATCAGCATTCTTACTTGGAAGTGGGAAGAGATTAATATGGACTTCATCACAGGACTACCTCGTACTCGCTGACAATATCATTCTATGTGGGTGGTGGTGGATAGAGTTGACCAAGGCTGCACATTTTCTACTGGTGAAAACCACAAACTCAGTGGAGGATTACTCCAAGTTATATATCCGGGAGTTGGTTTGATTACATGGAGTTCCCTCGTCCATTATTTCAGACTGAGGTACTCAATTTACCTCTCAGTTTGGCGGTCTTTCCAGAAAGGGCTTGGGACTCAGGTTAAGCTCAACACAGAATTTCATCCGCAGACTGATGGTCAAGCGGAATAGACAATCTAAACTCTCGAGGACATGTTGAGAGCATGTGTGATGGACTTCAAAGGTAGTTGGGATGATCACTTGCCACTGATTTAGTTCTCTTACAATAACAACTATCACTCCAGCATTCATATGGCACCGTTTGAGGCTCTTTATGGGCGGAGATGTAGATAGCCCATCGGATGGTTTAAGGTTGGTGAGGCAGCTAAGATAGGGCTAGATTCGGCTCATGAGGCTTTGGTGAAGGTTTTGTTGATAAGGGAAAGGCTGAAAACCGCTTAGAGTCGTCAAAAGTCATATGTTGATGTGAGTAGGAGAGAGTTGGAGTTTGAGGTGGGCGATTGGGTATTTCTGAAGGTATCTACCATTAAGGGAGTAATGCGGTTCGAAAAGAAAGGAAAACTCAGTCTCCGCTATGTTGGTCCCTACCAGATTACAGCAAGAGTTGGTAAGGTGGCGTATGAGTTGGAGCTAGAGGAGGTTCTGATGGAAATATTAAATCATTAGGTTCGGAAGCTAAGGAATAAAGAAGTAGCTTCAGTTTAAGCACTATGGAGAAATCAGTATGTTGAAGGAGCTACGTGGGAAGCCAAAGCAGATATGATGGCTAAATACCCACATTATTCTCTACCGGCTCAGTTCCGACTTGAGGTATCAGTTTTTCCCTATAACTCTATTTAGTATTCATGTCCAAATCATGTTTTCAAGTTTCTTTTATGTATGTGGATGTGTATGCGAAGCATGAAATCAGTTCAGCTATGTGATATGAATCGTAGGTAGTCATTCCATTAGTTTCAGCTTAAATGATCAGTAATTGGGTGTAAAGATTGCATGCCTTTGTTTTCTGCTTGTTTCGAACATTTGAGGAAGAATGTTCCCAAGGGGGAGATATTGTTATACCCTGGGAGCCTAAGGATAAGACTTGGGAGTTTAAATGGGGAAAAATTAAAGTTTTTGCACCAGTCACAAAAAGAGTCGTCTGTAGACCCGTTGGAGCTTCCCACGAGTCGTAATGTGACTCATGGGGGAGACCAGGGATGAATTCTAAAATTATGGGAATAAGGTACCCCACGGACAAGACCAATATTCGTGGTCAGTCACCACGACTCATTAAGTCAATCGTGGGGTAGTGGCAATTGAGAGATAAAGAGGAGGAGGTAGTGAACCCAATGGAGGGATCTCACGAATCATAGTCAATCACCACAAGTTGTGGGGTGGGTCAATTGTTACCAGCCAGATGAGAAATCCCTGAGAGTGTGAGGCAGTGCACATGACGGTTGACACCACGAGTCGTTGCCAGGGCCACGAGTCGTCAGGTCGTTCGTTAGGGCCACCTGGCAGTTATTATCTGCCATTTTAGTAAGGGCCTTTTCGTAATTCCTAAGGTCCTAAGTATAAACTACGACGTTTTGGGGTATGAATAATGGCCTTTTGTGGGGTTAAGTTCATATTACTCATTTTCCATCCATGCATGCAAAGTAGAAGAGATTTGAGAGGGTGATCAATCTAGAAATCTTCAATCTCTTTCAACCTTCTTTTTGGCATTTCTACTAAAAGTAAGATTCAGCCTCCATCGGGTATGTAGGGTTACGAATGGATGTTTCTGTCCACACCCATGCCCATTATTGTTAATTTATGAAAATCTATCAAAAACTCTCATGGGGTTTTGAATTCAACTTTGTGAAACTCCAATATTTTGCTAATGGGCTATTATGATTTATGATTTACATCATATTTTATAGATTTTGATAAGATTTTACAATTATTTACTTATAAAATTATTGATTTTGATTTCTATCAAATTAAGCCTAATTATGCATGATCTATGATGAATCAATTTGTGATCTACGTCTCAATGGTTGATATTTACAAACTCAGCATGATTTATTATTTCAGATGTAGATTTATTCAATACCCACCATAATTTGGTGATTTTCAAATTATATGTATGACCTACAAGTATGCATGAAACCTATGATTTATGAATTATGATTTTGGCCAACTCACGGGCCTTATTTCGTGGCTAGTTCGCGTATGTACAATTATGTTTATGATTATCATGATCTAACTAGCCCATGAATTTATGTATGATATACTACGAGCACTATATATGTTTTAGGAGTAATATCGAACACCGAGTAGGTTCAGGGCCTAGGTTATGTCCCGGATCTCATAAACTACGTGCCACCGTAGGTATGTTGGACCTCCTATGCAATTTTCCCCGACCCAAATGGCCCTTTCATGTTGACATCACACTTTCATGGTTCTACCCTTGGCAAGGTACTGACACCCTCCCAACTAGGGTTACAAGTCGGGCTTCATGTGTGCTCATATAGGGTATGTCAGTTAAGAGATCTCCCACTGTTCCTCATGATTTATGCAAGTTTATGATTACGTATGTTGGCTCAAGGTATATTCAATATAGCTTTTCTCTCATGCTTATGATCACGAATGTATTATTAATGCTTCGAGAACCTTGAGCCTTATGTTGTGTTATGTTATGATATTTACGATATGAGCATGATGTCCTACTCTTATGATGTTTTATGTGTTTTTACACATTTTAATATCCATTTTATTTACCTTTCATACTTGGTACCTTTTACGTACTGACTGCGTACTTTCTATGCTATATCGTTTCATGATACAGGATCCAGCTCTCAGGCTCATCCTCATCTTTAGACCACCTCAGAGTTCACCTTCAATTTGTTGGTGAGTCCTCATATTCCAAGGGCCGTTTCACTAGACCTTATGTTATTTTATGTTTCAGTACTTGGCCAGGTTAGTTTGGGATGTTATCCCATCAACCCATCTTATGCAGTAGAGGCTTTCAAACAGTATGTAGTACTCAGCTTGCGCGTATATCTTGTGATTCCTTACGTTATGATATGTTATGTTATGTTTATGTTTCCGCTATGCATTATGTTCATCCTTCCGCGTAAAGTGAATGAAGTTAGATGTATGCTTATGCCATGGGTCAACTTGGGGCCTCTCGGGTTTTTTGTCCCGTGTTACGGTCCGGGTATATGTTCGGGTCGTGACATTCACCAATTGTTTCCTCCCACCTCAACATGGGACATACTCATCATAGACAACCTAATAAGAGATTCAGCCATTACATTGGTTTTGCATGGATGGTGAAGGACATTTATGTCTTAGTCCTTAATTAGCTCAAGGAATCTCCTTTGTTGCGAATTCGTGTCTTTCTAAGTACATATTGAAGGCTCTTGTGCTCTGTGAACACATCCACATGCACCACATGCACCCCATACAATAAGTGTGTCACGACCCAAGCCTGAATTGAGACACGAGACAAAGAACCCCGAGAGGGAGCCTACCTATGGCATGAACATGACATCTAAGCTCAACATAATAAATGCGGAATTCTAACATATAACATAGCGGAAATCTGAAAATCTAATAACATCGAATAATTGTATACGTAGAACAATCAGAAATAGTGTACATACTGTCTGATAAGCCTCTACTACTGGGAGGGGATGGGACAAGACCCCAACTAACTCACTAAAGTATGAAACTGAAAATACTGAAAATACAAAAGAAAAGAAGGGCCTTCAAAAGATGAGGACTCCACCAACTCTGGCTGGAAAGTGCTAACACTGAGGATCTGGCTAACGGCGGGTCTGAGCCTGTATCGTGAAACAATACAGCATAGAGTATGCGGTCAATACGTGGAATGTGCCGAGTATGTAAGGTAAGTAAAATCGCTAAGTAAGTAAAATTGGAGATCATGCATACCATAAACATTTCATCATAAAAGTCCGAGAGTAAGCTTGCGTGCTATTATCTACAAAAATGATTTGAACATAACTGAATATCATACCTCAATCGAATGATCCAAAGCTGAAAACTGGTAATCATGAGTAAAACTGAACATTGGGTCAAACCTATTGAAAACACAATATCATGACTGATGAACATGAATAACTGAAATCATGAGGAACAATGGGAGACTCGTCTCATGACCGACATTACCACGATAGAGCTTAAGTGGTCCCGACTATTACACTTATGTGGATAAAGTCGTCCAAAGCCTTTCCAGGGCTAAGGACTCTACCATGATATCAATATCATGTTGAAGGCCCCTTGGGGGTAGGGGAAGCTCACAAGGGAGGTCCAAAATAATCTGAACATACCTACGTTGGCATGTAGTTCTGAGGAATAGGGCTGATTGACCTTTAGCCTTCTCAGTCTAGACACTACTCTCAAAAACATGCATATTCTCTCCATCATTTTTCAATAAAGCTAACCATCGTCTAGTGACGAAGCTGACTCACAACATACATACATAATCTGAAATTATAACATGATGAGCCTTGGGCTCAAACCACACCACAAGCTGAAAATAGTCGGAGTCTAGACTCCAAAATTCATGTGGTAAACTAATACTTGAAGTTTAGATAAATCATGAAACATACTTGATCATATAGGCTTGCCCATACTTAAACATGCTTGACGTAGACTAGATCATTCGAAAACATGAACATGAACATCAGTAATTCAAAATCATACTTTCATCATACACATCTCATCATGCTTGAATACATATATCGTAAATCTCAACTTTCATTAACTTCCATGGGTGGGCCTCATAATTTATAAAAACCTTAAAACATAATTTGTAATTGAAAATATTGTAAAATATGCCTATCAATAATAATTCAACATTAGAAACATGTATAGATCATACCCATAATTGATACTTAGAGAATTCACACGTTGGGTTAAAACCCCATAGATTCATCAACTAGAATTTTCATGAAATTGAAGAGGGATTGGGCATGGGTGTGGATGAATCCACCCATTCATAACCCTACATACCTGGAGAAATATGATTTCACAAACCCTATTGAAAGCCCAAATTGAATTTGAGGAAGAACTTGATGAATTCTAAGCTTGATCACCCTTAGAAACCACTAAGTTTGCATGCAAAACACCTTTTTCTGTTCTTTAAAAGACGTAGTATAGGTCTTAGGAACTTATAAATTACAGAAAAATCCTTAATAAATTCGCAGGGAATAATGCACTGCCAGTCCCAACGAGGGACTAGACGATTCGTGGCTTGAGGGATGAGTCGTGGCCTGCTTGTTGTTGCCATCACTGGTATTCTTCCACTTTACTGGTCACCACGAGGGATACCATGACTCATGGAGACAAATTGTTAGGATCACTACTAGAAATGTTCAACCTTTAAGCCAACCATTGACCACGACCCACTGGACGACTCGTGGTCTCACCCGTGTTCAACCACAAACCCAAAATTCTAGCTAACTCCACCCTCCTCCCCATGAGTCACTTAACGACTCGTGGTGCACCTCACAGGTCACCGGATGACTCGTCCTGTGACCTGGTGTAGAAAATCCTTTATTCTCCATTTCAACCCTCGGGTCTGATCTTAGGGCTTTTGGGGTACTACAATATCTCCCCTTTGGGAATATTCATCCTCGAATGTGAATAAAGATACCAAAAAGCTTAGAAATGCAACTGCCATATGAATTTCCTGAATATTTAAAGCTTAAACCTGACAGAGTGTCTGACTCTGGACAAAACTACACGAATGAACTGAATTCATAGATCGTACATACATACATTGACACAAAAGAAACTGGGGATCATGATCTGAACATGAAACTGAATAGAGTACTAGGTAGGAAACTGATGCCTTAAGTTGAAACTAAGCTGGAAAGGAATAGACGTGGGTATTTAGCCGTCATATCTGCTTCGGTTTCCCACGTAGCTCCCTCAACATGTTGGATCCTCCATAAAACCTAGACTGAGGCTACTTCTTTGTTTCTTGGCTTTCGAACCTGAAGATCAGGTATTTCCATCGGAACCTCCTCATAGCTAAGACTATCCTTCATACTCACGCTCTCCACCAGGACAACCAGAGTTGGATCACCCAAACACTTCTTTAAGAGCGATACATGGAAAACTGGTTGAACTGAAGCTAATTCTGAGGGTAACTCCACCTTATAAGCTACCTTGCCAACCCGTCTCACAATCTGGTATGGGCCAACATAACGGGGACTGAGTTTTCCTTTCTTTCTGAACCCCACCATTCCCTTCATGGGAGACACCATCAGAAACACCCAATCAACTTCAAACTCTAGTTCTCCCCTCCTTACATCCACATAGGACTTTTGACGACTCTTAGTTGTTTTCAACCTTTCCCTTATAAGCTGAACTTTCTCTAGAGCCTCATGGATAGAATCTGGTCTTATCATTGCAGCTTCACTGACTTCGAACCAACCAATAGGCTATCTATATCTTTGCCCATAGAGAGCCTTCAAATGGAGCCATTTCAATGCGAGAATGATAATTATTGTTATATGCAAACTCAATGAGAGGCAAATGATCATCCTAATTACCCTTGAAATCAATCACACATGCTCTAAATATATCCTCAAGAGTCTGAATGGTACACTCTTCCTGACCATTTATTTGCAGTCAAATGTTGTACTACCAAGTCCCTTCCGAAACAATCTCCAAAACTGGGAGGT
This sequence comes from Datura wrightii, assembly GCA_035772735.1. Classification (NCBI taxonomy): domain Eukaryota; kingdom Viridiplantae; phylum Streptophyta; class Magnoliopsida; order Solanales; family Solanaceae; genus Datura; species Datura wrightii. The sequence continues at coordinate 38,992,438 of JASDFA010000027.1, forward strand.
AAACTTAGTACCTCTATCTGATATGATGGAGAAGGGCAGTCCATGCAACCGAACTAACTCCCGAATGTAAAATTTGGCATAATACTCTACTGAATCTGCTACACCCCGTAAATTTTCGACATGTAGATGGCCTATTTGCATGTTGGTTAAGAGTTTTAGAATGCCATACATTCTAGGAAAAGGCCCGGGGAAAGATCGGATAAGAAACACGTCGAACCATCATAAGAGGAGGCTGGCAGACCTCCTCCGCGATGGCCAGAGTGTCACGGAGGCTCACCTCTGCGATGGCCAATGTGCCACGGAGGTGAGGTGCAGCCCCAGGTATAAAAGCCTCCAAACATCGGTTTTAAGTGATAATTTCTTATAATTTCCAGGGAGAACGAAGAAAAACAGAGGGCGCGAGGATTTTGAGGAATTTCCTTTCGATTACACCATTATACGCGGTCCAAACTCGGTATAACCTTGTGTAGTGAGGTATTAAGCAGCAAGGAGCATTCCTACGGGTTTAGTTTCGTGAAATTCGGCCGGCGAACTGTCGTGCGACCGAGCTAAGGCAAGGGGAATTTCTCCAAATTAGTGTCAATATACTCCTATCCCTAAAGTAAGCATTTCTCCCTTATGGACTTAAGAGAAATAGCGAGTTTTTGACCCTTTTTCGATAAGCCAAAGTTTGGGATATATATACATTAAAAGTGATATTTTCTTTCATAATATTAATGTATTTAGTCCTAATTGATATATATATATATGGATGAAATTGGGAGAAATAGTGGAATATTGACCGAATTACGCTAATTATCCGGGAAATCAGAAACGGAGGCATGTAAAGCTAGTTTCTTCAGCAAGTTAGTAGTTTCGGTGTAGTAAAACAGTTCAAGTGCTAGCAGAATATTTCAGAAACCGCATATTATGTTTAGTATGCATTTTAGTATGATATTAGCAACATCAGGTCATGTGTAGCGTAAAACTTACTAGCACGATCCAAATTCTAGTAGAAAGTGACAAAACAGTACAACATGCCCAGTACGTGATTTAGTAAAGTATGTTAGGATATTATCGTGTTCAGTCAAAACTTAGTAAAGCAATATAAGTTCCTTTAAGGTATTTCAAAAATAGAATGGTAGCCTAAAATGAAGTTTAGAAAGCATGTTAGAAGTAGTAAATCATGTTACCATGAAACACAGTTATACAGCATGATTCCTAGCAGAAAAACGATATCTTGTTCAGTATTAGACTCAGCACAATATGACAGAAGATTGTATATATACCATTATCAGTTTCAGCATGTATTAAGTACATACATATCACTATCATTAGTTTCAGCATGTAGTATATACATACACATTATTGTCACTAGTTTCAGCATGTGGTATACGCAGTTAGTATTACTAGTTGAGACCTGACCGTATTGTTTTGGGGTTGGATTACCTAGCATTCATGACCGCCCCAGGGTTAATAGCTGTATCGACTCATCCGCCAAAGGGCGAGGATACGTCGCTCTACGGAGTGCATGTCGTCCTCCAGGGGACGAAGATGGGATGTCGGTTTCCCCATATTTTGCCTTGGTCGGCTTTTATACACCCCCGTCGAGTAGGTACGCCTGGGGTGTTGATTCAGGAGTCCTCCGGACTCAGGTATAGTTATAGTCAGGGGCTCAGCAAGCCCAAGTGCATACCCAGGGGACCGGCATGCTTATAGTTATTATAGGAGATGGGATGACCGGGGTAGGGGTATAGATCGCGTGTTGGTTGTACCTCCCGGCTTATGAGGGCCGGGTAAGGTTTATGTATGCTATGCTATGTTATGTTATGTTATGTTATATTATCACATGTTACACGAGATATGAATAGATCGACAGTAGAATGCTACATTTCCAGGTATGACTCCTACTCCTTTCAGTATAGTTGCGGACAGTCTTGAAGTCATACTTGCAGTCAGTTACAGTCTATTTCCTTCTACTTCAGCTCTATTAGTTATATCGCTTGTCTTTAGTTATTTTCTAGTTGTTTCTTTACATACTCAGTACTAGTGGTATTGACGCCCGTTTGGGGGGCTGCATTGCTTTTCTGCAGGTACTCATAGACAAGGAGCCGACCCCTCGTGATTCCAGCTAGCATACAGAGTCATCAGCTCCAGTCATCCAGAGCTAGATAGCTAGAGGTTTATCCTTTTTCTTTTGTTGTACAGTATGGGTAGGTCGGGGCCCTGTCCCGACCATATTATCAGTATTCTTAGAGGCTTGCAGATTGCATATTCCCTATGGTTAGCTGTACCGATCGTGTGAGGCCGTGTGTATGTCTTTGTTTTTATGACGGCCGTGTAAGGCCTCGTTCAGTTGGTAGTGGTCACCTTGTCGGTCACGTAGTTGTTTAGCAACTGTTTTCTTAATGCAGAGGTAACTAGACAGCATGGTGGCCTTGTCGGCCCGCATAGGTTCCTACATACTACTGTTGTTCTGGTTAGCTGTTGTCTGCTTACAGGTGGCTATAGGCCTAGTCGGCTGCAGGCTGTATTTACAATCGTTATATAGCCCATCGTTTTCTTGAATCCATAGGTAGAGCCAGCCGGGCACCAGAAGTGCTTAGGCTCAGCAGTCTAGCAGTTCAGGTCCTAGTAGGGCACCAGGTGCCAATCATACCCCCTAAGGCAGGGTGTGACAAACTTGGTATCAGAGCAGGTCGAATCCCAGGGAGTCTGCAAGTCATGCTAAGTAGAGTCTTGCCTATGGATGTGTTGTGCACCACATACTCTAGGCAGGAGGCTGGAAGGCTTGATAGGATGGTTGCTTTTTATTCTTATTCAGTCGTGCTGTAGAGCGGTACAGTATAGGGTTGAGTCCCTAGAGCTTACTATATTCTTTGGTTATAGATAATGTCAGACCAGCGACATCCTATCACAGGCCGGAGCTTGGATATTGCAGCAGGGGAAGGCACCAGCAGGATGCCTCACCCTCGTTTAGAAACAGCCCGATCAGAGGGCAATACAGAGGTATCGTCCCAACCTTCTCAGCAGTCTCCACCATATCAGGAGCCACTTGGGGAGACACCACCTCCAGCAGTCCCTATACCGATACCTTCCGACCAGGAGATCAGGAGTGCGGTAGTCATGTTGGCACAGATGATGGCTGCTCAGCGTCAGCTGATGCCGTCTAAAGTTGCGGAGTTGTCAGGAGGGCCCGGTAGTTCGAGGATTCGAGAGTTCTTTGCTCTGAACCCCTACAGTTTATAGGTACAGATCGGATAGAGGACCCTCAGTATTTTCTAGATCAAATGCAGAGAATTTTCAGGGTTATGCATGCCACGCCTACAGAATCGGTTGAGTTGGCAGCATTTCGGTTATAGGAGATCACCGTGTTGTGGTATGAAAGCTGGGAAAGGTCCCGAGGGAGAGATGTTTCCCCTCCGACCTGGTCCAGCTTCTCAGGAGCTTTTTTGGATAACTATTTTCCATGGGAGATTCGACAGGCCCAGGTGTACCAGTTTTTACATTTAGAGAAAGGGGCCATGAGTGTTCGGGAATATGCCTTGCGGTTTGATTCTTTGGCCCGGTATGCACCGGCCTTTGTTGATACCATGGCATCCAGAGTACACCGCTTCATCATGGGGTTGAATCCATAATATATTGAGACTTGTATTACGGCTACACTGTGAGAGGACATGGATATTTCCCGAGTTCAGGCATTTGCCCAGAATATTGAGGGCATCAGGCAGCGGCATCGGGAGATCAGGAGGACCAGTCAGGAACAGCACCGCAGGGATAGGCCAATTGAGTTACAGAGGGAGGCTTGGGGAGGACCTATGCCACGATTGTTAGATAGGTCGCCCAGACCCCCATCTCCACCACAGCCATAGAGGGGCAGATTTAGCCACAGGGGGCAGTCAGAGACTGACAGAGGCTCACAGACTGCAGATTCACCAATACAGAGGAGGGCGGAGCAGAGTAGGTATACCCTACCACTTTGCCCTATATGTAATCGATGCCATTTTGGAGCATGCAAGTATGGCTCCATCAGATGTTATATTTGTGGCCAAGAGGGCCATCTGATGAGAGATTGCCTAGCCAGAGGTCAGGAGGACCGGGATAGATAGGAGAGGGCATCCGCAGGGTCACGAGCTTCAGTATCCTCGACAGGGCGCAGGCCCTCAGTTTCAGCAGGCAGGGGCAGGGGCAGATAAGGGGCCTCCAGTGTAGGTGTGGTCCAAGCAGCGCATATGCCTTACCAGAGAGGCAAGATTCAAAATCGTCACCTGATGTTGTGACAGGTAAGATGACTATTTGCTCATACCCTGCTTATGTATTGATTGATCCAGGTTCTACTTTGTCCTACATTACTCCATTTGTGGCTCGAAAGTTTAGTGTTGCACCAGAGTTGCTTCAGTAGCCCTTTTCAGTATCTACCCCCGTCGGTGACTCCATTATAGCCAGAAGGGTCTATCACGGGTGTACAGTAGAGGTTGCTGATCGTCAGACCACAGTAGACCTGGTATAATTAGAAATGGTCGATTTCGACGCCATTATGGGTATGGATTGGTTGGCTCCATGCTATGCAAATGTAGAATGCTGGACCAAGACAGTCTTATTCCACTTTCCAGGGGAGGCAGTACGAGAGTGGAAGGACAGTATAATTACGCCGAAAAGTAGGTTTATTTCCTATCTTCAGGCAAGGAAGTATATAGCTAAGGGGTGCATTTACCACCTTGTTAGAGTTCAGGATGTTCGGGTAGAGTCTTCGACTCCCCAGTCTGTTCCAGTGGTGAATGAATTCCCTGACGTATTTCCAGATGAGCTACCTGGTATTCCTCCAGAAAGGGAAATAGATTTTGCAATTGATTTATTACCAGGAACTCAGCCCATATCAATTCCTCTGTATCGTATGGCTCCTGCTGAACTCAGAGAATTAAAGGAGCAGCTGAAAGATTTGTTAGATAAGGGCTTTATCAGGCAGAGTATTTCACCTTGGGGTGCGCCAGTTCTATTTGTGAGAAAGAAGGATGGCTTCCTCCGCATGTGTATAGATTACCGACAGTTGAATAAGGTTACAGTTAAGAATAAGTATCCGCTTCCCAGAATAGATGATTTGTTTGACCAGTTACAGGGGGCCAGATATTTCTCCAAGATTGACTTACGGTCTGGATACCATCAGGCTCGAGTCCGTGAAAAAGACATTCCCAAGATAGCTTTCAAGACCAGATATGGCCATTTTGAGTTCCTAGTCATGTCCTTTGGGCTGACGAATGCCCCAGCAGTATTTATGGACCTGATGAACAGTATCTTCAGACCATACCTGGACCTGTTTGTGATAATGTTTATCGATGCTATTCTGGTGTATTCTCGTTTAGAGGTAGATCACCAGGCTCATTTACGGACAGTGCTCCAAATTCTCAGGGACTGTCAGTTGTATGCCAAGTTCTCCAATTGTGAATTCTGGCTGAACTCAGTAGCTTTCTTGGGGCATATTGTGTCAGATGCTGGTATACAGGTAGACACGCAGAAAATAGAAGCAGTAAAAACATGGCCCAGACCTACCATTCCGACCGAAGTCCAGTTTCCTGGGATTAGCAGGATACTATAGAATATTTGTTGAGGGATTCTCCACCATAGCGGCACCTCTGACTAAGCTGATGCAGAAAGGAGTAAGGTTCCAGTGGATAGAGGCATGTGAGCAGAGTTTCCAAGAATTGAAAGACAGGTTGACCTCCGCCCTAGTATTAGCATTGTTAGAAGGTACAGAGGGTTATGCAATTTATTGTGATGCTTCAGGTATTGGGTTGGGATGTGTGTTGATGCAGCACGGTAAAGTGATATCTTATGCTTCCAGACAGCTGAGGAAACACGAAAAGAATTATCCTACCCATGACCTGGAACTAGCCGCAGTGATCCATGCCCTAAAGATATGGAGACATTACCTGTACGGCATTCATGTGGATATTTTCACTGACCATAAGAGCCTGCAGTATATCTTCACCTAGAGAGAGTTAAATTTACGGCAGCGTCGCTGGTTGGAATTGTTGAAAGATTATGATGTAAATATTCTATATCACCCAGGCAGAGCTAACGTAGTAGCAGATGCCCTACGCTGCAAATCTATGGGTAGTTTGGCATACTTGCAGCCCGAGCAGCGGGAGTTGGCTAGAGAAATACACCAATTAGCCAGTTTAGCCATTTGTGTAGCAGAAACAGAGGACAACGGAGCGGTAATTCAGAACACCATAGTGTCGTCATTAGTTTTGGAGGTAAAGGAACGGCGGTATGAAGATCCTGACCTGGTTCATCTTAAGGACAGAATTCAACAAGGAAAAGCGCCAGATTTTCATGTAACTGAGGATGAAGTGTTGCGATGTAAAGGCCGCATTTGTGTTCCAGATATTTCAGGGCTTCGCCAGCAGATTATGAGCGAGGCGCATTACGCCCGCTATTCTCTCCACCCAGGCATGACGAAAATGTACCATGATATCAAGGAAATTTACTGGTGGCCAGGTATGAAGAAGGAAATAGCAAAATTTGTAGCCCAGTGTCATAACTGCCAGCAAGTAAAAGTGGAACACCAGAAACCAGGCGGGTTAACTCAAGACATAGTGTGCCTTTTGGAAGTGGGAAGCAGTAAACATGGACTTTGTAGCAGGATTACCCCGTACCAGGCATAAACATGATTCCATTTGGGTAATTGTTGACAGATTGACGAAATCAGCCCATTTCCTTCCAGTAAAAGCTAGTTTCTCTGCTGAAGATTATGCCGAATTGTATATCAGAGAAATAGTCAGACTGCATGGTGTTCCAGTATCCACTATCTTCGACAGAGGGGCGTAATTTACAGCTAGATTTTGGAAGTCGTTCCAGAGAGGTCTGGGAACACAGATTAATTTGACCACAATATTTCACCCTCAAACAGATGGGCAGGCTGAACGCACTATTTAGACGCTCGAGGACATGCTACGTTCGTGTGTGTTGGACTTTGGAGGTAGTTGGGATGAGCATTCACCACTGATTGAGTTTGCTTATAACAATAGTTACCACTCAGCTATCAGATGGCACCCTTTGAGGCATTCTGGATGAAAATGTAGATCAATAGTTGGCTGGTTTGAAGTAGGAGAGTTAGCGCTAATTGGGCCAGATATTATTCATCAGTCAGAGGAGAAGGTAAAGCTTATCAGAGAACGCCTACTGACTGCTCAGAGCCACCAAAAATCGTATGCTGATGTGCGGCGCAGATACTTGGAATTTAATGTGAATGACTGGGTATTTTTGAAAGTATCTCCAATGAAAGGGGTGATGAGATTCGTCAAGAAAGTTAAGCTCAGTCCGATATTCGTTGGGCCTTACCAGATTCGGCGGAGAGTAGGCCAAATGGAATACGAGTTGAACTTGCCTCCAGAATTAGAGTTTGTTCATCCAGTTTTCCACGTGTCTACGCTGAGGAAGTATATAGGGGACCTCTCCAGAGTTGTCCCAGTTCAGGATGTCTAGGTTACGGAGGAGCTGGCTTATGAAGAGGTTCCAGTAGTCATACTAGACAGGCAGATTCACAGGTTGAGAACTAAAGATGTTGCTTCTGTCAAGGTACTGTGGCGTAATAAGAACCGAGAGGAGATGACTTGGGAAGCAGAGGAAGACATGGAAGTCAGATATCCCCAGCTGTTCCAGACTTAATCATCCAGAGGTATGCTAGTATTGTTGTTTTATAAATTGCCTTATATTACGTGGATAATGAGACAGATTCGCTTTAGCCTATTGCGTGATGACTATTAGTATTGTGTGGAGTACCTGTATTGGACTTTTCTGAGTTTCAGGATTTTTGAGATAGTCCATATTATAGAGGAGACTCTGCCGAAATTTTTCTAGAGTAAGTCAAGTAAGTTAAACTTCTTGTAGGTAGAAGTTTACATTCGAGGGCGAATGTTCTTAAGGGGGGAAGGATGTTACACCCCATAAATTCTCGACATGTAGATGGCCTATTCGCATGTTGGTTAAGAGTTTTAGAATGCCATACATGCTAGGAAAAGGCCCGGGGAAAGACCGGATAAGCAACACGTCGAACCATAGAAAGAGGAGGCTGGCAGACCTCCTCCGCGATGGCCAGAGTGTCACGGAGACTCACCTCCGCGATGGCCAACGTGCCAGGGAGGTGAGGTGCAGCCCCAAGTATAAAAGCCTCCAAACTTCGGTTTTAAGTGATAATTTCTTATAATTTCTAAAGAGAACAAAGGAAAATAGAGGGCACAAGGATTTTGAGGAATTTCCTTCTTATTACGCCATTATACGCAGTCCAAATTAGGTATAACCTTGGGTAGTGAGGTATTAAGCAGCAAGGAGCATTCCTACGGGTTTAGTTTTGTGAAATTCGGCCGGCGAACTGTCGTGCGACCGAGATAAGGTAAGTGAAATTTCTCCAAATTAGTGTCAATATACTCCTATCCCTAAAGTAAGCATTTCTCCCTTCTGGACTTTTGAGAAATAGCGAGTTTTCGACCATTTTTTGATAAGCCAAAGTTTGGGCTATATATATATTAAAAGTGATATTTTGTTTCAGAATATTAATGTATTTAGTCCTAATTGATATATATATATGGATGCAGTTGGGAGAAATAGCGGAATATTGACCGAATTACGCCAATTAGCCGGGAAATCAGAAACGGAGGTATGTAAAGCTAGTTTCTTCGGCAAGTTAGTAGTTTCGGTGTAGTAAAATAGTTCAAGTGCCAGTAGAATGTTCCAAAAACCGCATATTATGTTTAGTATGCATTTTAGTATGATATTAGCAACATCAGGTCATGTGTAGTGTGAAACTTACTAGCACGATCCAAATTCTAGTAGAAAGTGACAAAACAGTACAGCATGCCCAGTATGTGATTTAGTAAAGTATGTTAGAATATTATCGTATTCATTCGAAACTTAGTAAAGCAATATAAGTTCCTGTAAGGTATTTTAAAAATAGAATGGTAGCCTAAAATGAAGTTTAGAAAGCATGTTAGAAGTAGTAAATCATGTTACCATGAAACTCAGTTATACAACATGATTCCCAACAGAAAAACTATATCTTGTTCAGTATTAGACTCAGAACAGTATGAAAAAAGATTGTATATATACCATTATCAGTTTCAGCATGTATTAAGTACATTCATATCACTATCATTAGTTTCAGCATGTAGTATATGCATATACATTATTGTCACTAGTTTCATCTTGTGGTATACGCAGTTAGTATTACTAGTTCAGACCTGACCGTATTTTTTTGGGGTTGGATTACCTAGCATTCATGACCGCCCCAGGGTTAATAGTTGTATCGACTCGTCCACCAGAGGACGAGGATACGTCGGTCAATGGAGTGGCGTGCCGTCCCCTAGCAGAAAAAGATGTGATGCCGGATTCCCCATATTTTGCCTTGGTCGACTTTTATACACCCCCGTCGAGCGGGTACGCCCGGGGTGTTGATTCAGGAGTCCTTCGAACTCAGGTACAGTTATAGTCAGGGGCTCAGCGAGCCCAAGTGCATACCCAAGGGACCAGAAGAATGCTTATAGTTATTATAGGAGATGGGATGACCGGGGTAGGGGTATAGATTGCGTGTTGGTTGTACCTACTAGCTTATGGGGGTCGGGTAAGGTTTATGTATGCTATGCTATGTTATCTTATGTTATATTATGCCATGTTACGCGAGATATGAATAGATCGACAGTAGAATGCTACATTTCCAGGTATGACTCCTACTCCTTTCAGTATAGTTGCGGACAGTCTTGAACTCATACTTGCAGTCAGTTACAGTCTATTTCCTTCTAAGTTATATCGCTTGTCTTCAGTTATTTTCCAGTTGTTGCTTTACATACTCAGTACCAGTAGTACTGACGCCCGTTTGGGGTGCTGCATTGCTTGCCTGCAGGTACTCATAGACGAGGAGCTGACCCCTCGTGATTCCAGCTAGCATACACAGTCATCAACTCCAGTCATTCAGAGCTAGATAGCTAGAGGTTTATCCTTTTTCTTTTATTGTACAGTATGGGTAGGCCAGGGCCCTGTCCCGACCATATTATCAGTATTCTTAGAGGCTTGCAGATTGCATATTCCCTGTGGTTAGCTGTACTGGTCGTGTGAGGCCGTGTGTATGTCTTAGTTGTTATGACGGTTAGTTGTACCCAAATAGAGTCATACTATCAGTGTGTATAAGGCAAACCTATAATGAAGTCCATATTGATTTCCTCCCACTTCCAAGTAGAGATACTAATGTCTTGAAGCACACCCCCTGGTCTTTGATGCTCAACCTTCACCTGTTGACAATTCGTACACTTTGCCACAAACTCTGCTATGTCCTTCTTCATGCCATTCCACCAATAGACTTCCCGTAGGTCACGGTACATCTTGGTGGCACCTATATGTATAGAATATCTAGAATCATGAGCCTCATGCAGTATTCGCTCCCTCAGGTCATCAATATCCGGTAAACACAAATGACCCTGATATCATAGCACGCCATCTCCCCCTTTGGGAGAAGACCTCCACTTTCTGATTCTAAATGGCTTCCTTTAAATTTACCAAAATTGGATCCTCGTCTTGCCTAGCTTTGACCTCGGTCAGCAAGGAAGATTCTGATCCATTCTGAACGATGACACCTCCCTCTATAGAGTCAACAAGATGGACTCCTAGCCGTGCACGCCGATGCACATCCTTCACTAACTCCTTCCTTTCCTCATCTCCAAAGGACACACTCTCCATAGAAATCCTTCTAAGAGTATCTGCCACCACATTAGCTTTGCCTGGATGATAAGGGATACTCATATCGTAATCCTTCAAAAGCTGTAACCACCTCCTCTAGCATAGATTCAAATCCTTTTGGGTAAACACGTATTTTAGGCTTTTGTGGTCCGTAATCCATCCATATGGACCCCGTACAGATAGTGTCTCCAAATCTTCAAGGAAAATACTACCGCTACCAACTCGAGGTCGTGAGTCAGATAGTTCTTTTTATGGACTTTCATCTACCTAGAAGCATAAGCTGTAATTTTTCTGTGCTACATTAATACACACCGAAGATTGATCCTCTAAGAATTAAAATACACCACAAACGCACGGTACCCTCAGGTAGGGCCAACATCGGTGCTGAGGTGAGTCGAGTCTTCAACTCTTAGAAGCTCTTCCCACAAGGCTTCGACCATTGAAACTTCACTTTCTTCTAGGTCAACTTAGTCAATTGTGTTGCAATGGATGAAAACACTTCAACAAACCTCCAATAATAACCAGCTAAACCCAAAAAACTCCTGATATCGGAAGGACTAACTGGTCTAGGCTAATTTTTCACCGGTTCTATCTTTTGGGAGTCAACCTATACACCCTCACTTAACACCACATGACACAAAAATACCACTGAGTTTAACCAAAACTCACATTTTCTAAACTTAGCATGCAACTGGCGATCCTTAAGAGTTTGTAGCACCACCCTAAAATAAGCAGCATGCTCCTCCTCGCTCTGAGAGTATATGAGAATATCATCTATGAACACAATCACGAACATATACAAGTATGGATTGAACATCCTGTTCATTAAATCCATAAAAGCTACAGGAGCATTCCTTAGTCCAAGAGACATAATTACAAACTCATAGTGACCATACTGAGTCCTCAAGGTTGTTTTTGGAATGTCACTCTCCCGAACCTTGAGCTGATGGTATCCGAATCTGAGGTCTATCTTTGAAAAGTACTTAGCACCCTGAAGCTAGTCAAACAAATAATCAATCCTGGGGAGAGGATACCTGCTTTTGATGGTAACTTTGTTCAATTACGATAGTCAATGCACATCTAAAGGGAACCATCCCTGTTTCAGACAAAGAGCATTAGTGCACCCCATGGGGATTTGCTTGGTCTGATGAAACCCTTGTCTAAGAGATCCTTTAACTGCTCCTTCAACTCCTTTAACTCGGCTGGGGTCATTTTGTAATAAGGAATAGATATATGCTGCGTATGAGGAAGAAGGTTAATACCGAAATCGATTTCCAGCTCAAGAGGAACTCCCAGTAAATCATCTGGAAACACTTTTGGATGTTCACACACTACAGGAACTGACTGGATTGTCGGGGTTCCACATATAGCATCCTTAACCCTAACTATATGGTATAGGCAACCCTTAGAAATCATCATTCTGGCCTTAAGGTAGGAAATGAAGCGACCTACAAGCACAACTAAACTACCCTTCTACTCTAAGACTGGCTCGGCAGGAAATCGAAACTCTACCGCACGGGTTTTATAATCAATGAGGCATAACATGCATGTGGCCTATTCATGCAAAAGATAACATCAAAATCTGTCATGGCTAGCTCTATTAAATCTGCTGAAGTGATATTCTGAAGGACTGTGACAGGGCAATTTTTATATACCCCTCGAGCTAAACTAAATCATCGACTGGAGTGGAGACTGAGAAGCATTCTGATAGGATTTTGGGACTGCCTCCGAAACTACTAAAAACATAACATGTCATAAAAACTAAAGTCGCCCATGGATCTAACAATGAATATACATCAAGGTGGAATACTCATAACATACCGTGCTACATTAGTACACAACCAAGACCAATCCTCGAAGCATCACAATATACCACAAACCCATCGGAACCCTCAAGTAGGGTCAATACTGGTGCTAAGGTGATTCGAGTCTTCAACTCTTGGAAGATATTCTCACAGGCCTCTGACCATTGAAACCTGACTTTCTTCTAAGTCAACTTAGTCAACGGTGTCATAATGGATGAAAACTCCTAAACAAACCTCCGGTAGTAACCATCTAAGCCCAAGAAACTCCTGATATCCGAAGGACTCACTGGTCTAGGCCAATTCTTCACAGCTTCTATTTTTTGAGAGTCCACCTGTACACCCTCACTTGACACCACATGACCCAAAAATCCTACTGTGTTTAAACAAAACCCACATTTGTTGAACTTAACATACAACTGGCGATCCTTAAGAGTTTGTAGAACCACCCTCAAATGAGTGGCATGCTCCTCCTTGTTTCGAGAGTATATGATAATATCATCTATGAACACAATCACCGACATATCCAAATATGGCTTAAACACCCTTTTCATCAAATCCATAAAAGCTATAGGAGCATTCATTAGTCCAAAAGACATAACTACAAAATCATAGTGACCATACTGAGTCCTGAAGGCCATTTTCGGAATGTCACTCTCCCGAACCTTGAGCTGATGATACTTGGATCTGAGGTCTATCATTGAGAAACACTTAGCACCCTGAAGCTAGTCAAAAAACTTATCAATCCTGGGGAGGGGATACCCATTTTCAATTGCCGATAGTTAATGCACATCCAAAGGGAACCATCCTTCTTTCGGACGAAGAGAACTGGTGCACCTTACAGGAATTTGCTTGGTCAGATGAAATCCTTGTCTAAGAGATCTTTCAACTTCTCCTTCAACTCCTTTAGCTCAACTGGAACCATTCTGTAAGGAGGAATAGATATAGGCTGTGTATCGAGAAGAAGGTCAATATCAAAATTGATCTCTCGCTTGGGAGGAATTCCTGGTAAATCATCTGAAAGTACTTTTGGATATTCACACACTATAGGACTGACTGGATATTCGTGGTTTCGGATATAGCATCCTTAACCCTAACTAGATGGTACACGCAACCCTTAAAAATCATCTTTCTAGCCTTAAGGTAGGAAATAAAGCGACCTACAGGCACAGTTGAACTACCCTTCCACTCTAGTACTGGCTCACCCAAAAATCGAAACTCTATCGCATGGGTTCTACAATTTACTGAGGCATAACATGCATGTAGTCAATCCATGCCAAATATAACATCAAAATCTGGCTCTACTAAATCTGCTAAGGTGACTTTCTAAAGGACTGTGATAGGGAAATTTCTATACACCCATCGAGCTATAATTGAATAACCAACTAGAGTGGAGACTAAGAAGGGTTCTGATAGGATTTCGGGACTACTTCCAACACTACTAGCAACATAAGGTGTTACAAAAGATAAAGTCGCCCCTAGATCTAACAATGCATATACATTAAGGTGGAATACTCATAACATACCAGTGACTACATCTAGGGATACCTCCTGCTCCTGATGAGAATCTAGGGCATAGAGTCTATTCTGGTACTGACGACCACCCGCACTAGTAGATGCCCCTGCTAAGCTGGGCGTACTGGTGGAGCTGCTGAATTGGAGGCTGGTCTTTGGCCCTATCATGGCCTTTTCTGGCTGTTGGACAATCTCTAAGCATATGTTCGGAATTCCCACACCTAAAAAAAGCATCTACACCTGCCAAACAATGACCCGTATGTCTCTAACCACAACTGCCAAACTCTGAAATGCTGGAATCTACAGGCCTGCTACCCTGACCTCTAAAGCCTGAGCTCATCCCCTCTGGTCATGCCTAGACTTGTATGGCACACTCATAGCTAATGGAACTAGGGCTAATGATCTCTGGTGGGACTGCTGATGGTGCCAACCACTAGGTCTCTACTGGGAGAATCCAAAGCTATCAGTACTCTTGGCCTCTCTCTCCCGTTCACTCACCTGTACCGCCTCTATCTGCTGGGCGTACAGAACTATCTGGAGGAAGTCAATGTCCTGATGAAGCATTGCGGTCCCGCAATCTTTGACCAAATAGTCTACTATCGCATGCACGAACCAACTCACTCGGGCTCTCTAATTTGTCACCATCTCTGATGCATACTTGTACAAGAGAGTGAACTCTAAAGCGTACTCCAGGACTGTCATCTTACCTTGCTTCAGGTTCACAAACTCAGCTACTTTAATCTTCCGCATCTCACAAGGGAAGAACTGATCCAAAAATGCGGTATGGAACTCCTCCCAACCAATAGGGCATGCTCCAACTGCCTTTCTATCCTTCCATTGCTTCAACTAGATGTGCGCAACCCCTTTCAACTGATACGAGGCCATATCTGTGCATTCCTCCCTAGTCACCCCATGATCTGGGTGATCTTCAGAACCTCATCAATAAACTCATGTGGATCCTCGTCCACCTTTGACCCAAGGAACTCCGGAGTGTTCATCCTCAGAAAATCTCTAACTTTCGTCATTGTTGCATTCCCGTTCTAAGGAACATGTGCTACCGCCTATTGGTTGACATAGGGGGTCAAAGCCTGAGCTAGCATTTGTATGGCTGCCTTGAACTCTGCGTGGGCAACCTGCTCGGGTACATGATCCTTGGGGGCTAGTGGGGCCTGTTGGTTCCCATCCCTATTGCCATTCTCGTGGCCATTTCCATTCCCCTCTCTTCTTTCATTAAGTCAGTGAGGAGGCATGATTCTACAAACGTGTATAGAATGAGTAAGAAGGATAGAGAGACATTTCATCGCACGACATAGATCGTGAAAGAAGGGGATATTTCCTAAATGTCTCGTTGCCTCTTCATCATAAGTATGGCGCGCTTCACACCCATGAAAAAGACTCTACTTAACGCAGCTTTTGGACACCCTAGGACACTTTAAAAGCCTAATACTCTGATACAATGTTTTCCACGACCTGAACATAGGCCCAAATCAAGACATGGGATAAAGAACCCCGAGAGGTTCCAAGTCGACCCATGGCATCAACATGACATCTAAGCTCAACATAATAAGTACGGAATTATAATATATAATATACCAAAAGTCTAAAAATCTGATAATATCGAATAACTATATACATAGAACAATTTGAAATCATATACATACTATGTCTGATAAGCCTCTACTACTGACGAGATGATTAGACAAGACCCCAACTAACTCAATAAAGTATGAAATTGAAAATACTTAAAATAAAACTAACAAGAAGGGCCCTTGAAAGATGAGAACTCACCAACTCTGGGTGGAAAGTACTAACGTTGAGGATTTGGCTAATGGCAGGTCTGAGCCTGTATCATGAAACATTACAGCATAAAGTACACGGTCAGTACGTGAAATTTACCGAGTATGTAACATAAGTAAAATTGCTAAGTAAGTAAAATCAGATATCATGCATATCATAAACATTTCATCATAAGAGTCTGAGAGTAGGTCTTGCATGCTATTAACTGCAAACATGATTTGAACATAACTGAATTGAATGACCCAAAGCTGAAAATTGATAATCATGAGTAAAACTGAACATTGGGTCGAACCTGCTGAAAACATAATATCCTGACTGATGAACATTCATAAATGAAATCATGAGGAATAATGAGAGACTCATCTTATAATCGACATACCGTGATAAGAGCTTACATGGTCCCGACTATTACGCTCAAGTGGCCAGAGCCGTCCAAAGCCTTGACAGGGCTAAGGACGCTACCATGATATCGATATCAAGCTGAAGGCCCCTTGGGAGAAGGGGAAGCTCACAACGGAGGTCCCAAATAATCTTAAACTACCTACGTTGGCATGTAGTTCTTAGGCATTGGGTTGATTGACTCTTAGCCTACTCGGTGCTAGACACTACTCCCAAAAACATGCATATGCTCTCCATCATTTTCAACGAAGCTGACTCATAACATACATGCATAATATGAAATCATAACATGAAGATCCTTGGGCTCAAACCATACCACAAGCTGAAAATAGTGGGAGTCTAGACTCCAAAAGCCATGTGGTAAGCTAATACATGAGTTTAGATAAATCACGAAAATACTTGATCATATGGGCTTTTCCAATACTTAAACATTCTTGACATAGACTTGATCAATCGAAAATATGAACATGGACATGGGTAATTCGAAATCATACTTTCATCATATACATCTCATCATGCTTGAATACATATATCATAAATCTCAACTTTCATGAACTTCCATGGGTGGGCATCATAATTTATAAAAATTTGAAAACATAATATGTAATTGAAAACATTGTAAAATATGCCCATGAGTCATAATTCAACATTTCATACCCATAATTGATACTTAGAGAATTCACATGTTGGATTAAAACCCCATAGATTCATCAACTAGAATTTTCATGAAATTGAAGAGGGATTAGGATTTGGTGTGGATGAATACACCCATTTATAACCCTAAATACCTGGAGAAATATAATTTCACAAACCCTCTTGAAAGCCCAATGGAATTTGAGGAAGAACTTGATGAGTCCTAAGCTTGATCACCCTTATAAACTACTAAGTTTGCATGCATGGAAGAATATGGGTTAGAGTGAGCTTAACCCTCTTAAAACACCCTTTTCTGAGCTTAAAAAGGTGTAGTATAGGTCTTAGGAAACAGAAATTACAGAAAAACTCTTAATAAATTCACAGAAAAAAATGCACTGCTAGTCCCAACGAGGGACTGGACGATTTGTGGCCTGAGGGATGAGTCGTGGCCTTCTTGTTGTTTCCATCACTGGTATTCCTCCACTCTACTGGTCACCACGAGGGACGCCACGACTCATGTTGTACCCTATGACTCGTGGTGACAAATCGTTAGGATCACTGCTAGAAACCATCCACCTTTAAGCCAACCACTGACCACGACCCACTTGATGAATTGTGATGATGACCACGAGTCGTGGTCTCACCTATGGTCAACCACAAACCCAAAATTCTAGCTAAGTCCACCCTCCTCCCCACAAGTCACTTAATGACTCATGGTGCACCTCACGGGTTATTGGGCGACTCGTCCTATGACTTGGTGCAGAAAATCCTGTTTTCTCCATTTCAACACTCGGGTTTGATCAAAGGGCTTTCGGGGTATTACAAAGTGCCTCCAAATCTTCATGGTGAAAACCACTACTGCTAGTTTAAGGTCATGCATCAAATAATTCTTTTTATGAGTCTTAAGCTATCTAGAAGCATAAGCAATGACCTTTCCGTGCTGCATCAACACACATTCCAGGCCAATCTGGGATGCATCACAATATACCACAAAGCCATCCATGCCCTCCAGTAAGGTCAAAACTGGGGTTGAAGTGAGTAGAGTCTTTAGCTCCTGAAAACTCTTCCCACACATGTCAGCCCACTAAAATTTTACCTTATTTTGAGTCGACATAGTCAAAGGTGCAGAAAATAGATGAAAATCCCTCTAGGAACCTGCAATAGTAGCCAGCTAAGCCCTAAAAGCCCCTAATGTCAATAGCGCTGACAGGTCTAGGTCAGTTGTTCCCCTCCTTAATCTTTTGATAATCTACCTTCACACCCTCACTAGATACCACATGACCTGAAAATGCAACTGACTTCAGCACAACTCACACTTTCTAAGCTTAGCAAACTATTAACGATCCCTAAGAGTCTACAACAGAATCCTCAAATGAGCGGTATGCTCCTCCTTGCTTTACATGAGGATATCATCTATGAAGATAATGAAGAAAATATCTAGATACTTCTTAAACACCCTATTTATCAAATCCATGAAAGCTGCAGAAGCATTCGTTAGTCTAAAAGATATAACTACAAAATCATAGTTATCATATTGAGTCCTGAAGGCTGTCTTCGGATTGTCACTCTCCCCATCCCTAAGCTGATGATAGTCATACCTAAGGTATATCTTTGAAAATCACTTGGCACCCAGAAGCTGGGTAAACAAGTCACTAATCCTAAGAAGGGGATACTTGATCGGGGGCTAAAATAGCATGCCCGAGTGATGCTTTATACCTTAATGTAGTCTTGTTTATCTAAATTATTTTATACATTTTCATGTAATTTTATATAAATGTGAATATATGTGCTAACCAACATGATTAGTCCTTGTTTTGTAGGTTTCAATGATTTGGAGGAACTAATTTATAAGTTGGTGAAGGAAAGGAATGGAGTCGGAAGCAATCGGCGGAAGTCGGCAAGGAGTAGGCATGGAAAGCGAGCAGATGCGGCAGCAACGTGCCACGGCAGGCCAGCCCCGCTCCAGCGCCGTGCCACGCCAGGCTAGCTGCGCGCCAGCAGCATGCCATCGTGCTGCCAAAGCAGTGTGCCACGCCGGGCATCGTGGCAAGGGGCTTCCTAGAGTCGATATTTGTTGATTTCCAGTGTGCCTCCGCGTTACCTCCGTGTCACGGAGGCAGTGCTCCGCGATACACTACGTGACACGGATCCATTCCACGACAGGCTAAATTATGCACGTTTCTCATTTATTATAAATAGGTCCCTTATCTCCTAATTCCATTTTGTCACGATTTTATTCTGGAAAACTACCTAGGAGTGAAGGGAGAAGTGGGAGAACTCATCTAGGGTTTGGAAAACTCCCTTCTCATCTACCAAATTCATGTAAGTATGTTAGTTTAGTAGTAGTTAGTTGTAGTTTTACGAACATGAATGGCAAGAACCCTTCCTCTAGGGTTGAAGCCATGAATTATGATTGTGATTTTATGAAATCGTTTTGGAATTAAGTTATTGATTGTTGTTTTCGTCTTGCATTCTAGATTGTTGGTTGTTTTTATGATTGATCACCATGAAAACATATACGTTAGCTTGGGAAATTGCTTGAGAAAGAATTACCTAGGTCAGGACATGAGAATGTAAGGAGCATGTTTGTATCTCACGATATAATTTCGTGTTAGGATAGAAATATACCTAACACCTTGCTTGGTTGACAAAACGGGGGTTATTAAAGACCAACTTAGGATTATCACATCACCACTCGAAGAAGTAGTTGTGAGGCTAAGTTGAGTTAAATGGTTAGACGCACGAAAGTCCCTAATCGTCTCCCCGTAAACCACAACATAATTAATTGCCCGCGAACTAGAAATTAGCATCCTCGCTCACAATGATGCAGTGAGGCTAGTTTGTCGTGTTTAGAGGCTCGAAAGACCATGAGCATGCAATTCTAATTATGTGAAACAAAAATCGATAGTGTCATGCTTAACCCATTGCAAATCGTAGCATCGCATGATTATCTGGTTTTAACTCTATGTTGCTCCTAGAGTAAATTCAGGATATTTCGTTGACCAAAACTAGACTTAATAAAATCTCCCTCGAAAACTTCTATAACCAACACTTGAGAAAGTTAAGATGACACTTGAAATGGATAGTTAGAGGAATGGGTCCAGTCCCTGTGGGTTTGACATTCCGGTTCTCAAAAAGAGCCACTATATTACTTGCAGACGCGCGAATACGGGCACGAACAAGTTTTTGGCGCCGTTGCCGGGGACTCGGCGAAGTTTTGATAATTTATCTATTTTTGTGTGATTTTTAAATTTCCTAAAGTGTTGAGAAACTTGGTCTTAGTCTACTTATTGCAGGTGACAGGTTGTCCTGCCGAGCTGGCTAGAAATAGAGAGCTTGTGGAACCGTTGCGTGAACCTTAACATCAAATCCATTCGCGAAGGAGAGTAGCTCTAGAGCAAAAGCTGAAGAGACTTCAAGAAAAGGTACAACAACAACCACCCGCGGGACAAGCACAATTGTCATCGACAGCGATGGCAGCTAGACCAGTTCGCGAAGTGGCAATCCCACTAGTGACTAATGTGAACTCCAGTATCCGTAAACCGGAGCCTGGAGGGAACTTTGAGCTTAAACAGAACATGGTGCAGCTGTTACATTCTAGTAGTCAATTCACTGGGATGGCACTTGAGGACCCGCAGCAGCACTTACAGAGCTTTTTAGAGATTAGTGACATATTTGTCCCCACCGGCGTGTCCAAAGATTATGTCTGACTGACCCTCTTCCCATTTTCACTGTTGGGAGAGCAGAAAAAGTGTCTGAAGGCTGAGCCACCGAACTCCATAACTTCATGGAATGACTTGGCTAAGAAGTTCCTTATCAGATTCATTCCTTCAGGCAAGACTGCAAAGTTGAGAAGTGAAATACTCAGTTTAAAGCAGAGGCCTGATGAGAACTTGTATATGGCTTGGGAAAGATTCAAGTCATTGTTGAGAGACTGCCCCCATCACCAGCAATCAAATGAAGTTCTGGCTCATACCTTTGTAGAAAGTCTAGACCCACACACAAAAATATTACTAGACTCTGCATTGGGTGGGCAAGCCTTGGATAAAACATATGATGAGTTGTACACTTTGTTGAACAGAATTGCACAAGGAAATCCAGAGTGGCATAGCGAGTCATCGAGGGGGGCAGGAAACAGATCGGGGTTGATAGAAGTAGATGGTTTGAATGCCTTGGAAGCACAGTTAGCTGCATTCCAGCATCAGATGATGACTCAGTTCAATAAACTGAGTATGAACCAACACCAGGGCTAGGTTAACGCAGTTCAACAAGCTCCGAGTTGGTGTGAAATTTGTGGTAATACTAGGCACAATGCAGAATCTTGTGGAGCCAATCCAGAACAAGTCAATTTTGTTGGTAATGTGCATAGGAATCAGAATTTTGGGAACAACTCCAACAGAAATTGGCAGGGCCACCCGAATTTTTCTCGGGGTGGAAACCAAAAGCAGAATTATATGCAACCTCAACAATAGCAGTATCAGCAGAATAGGCAGAATGAGGGGAAATTGAGTAGCAGCATTGAGGAAACACTGCAGAAAATTTTGGAGACCCAGAATCAGTTAGCAGAAAATCAGGCGAGGATGGCAACAGACTTAAAGAATCAACAAATGGCCACACGCAATCTTGAAAAACAAGTGGGTCAGATAGCAGCTGCTCAAAACATGAGATCACAAGGGGGATTACCAAGCAAGACAGATCCTAACCCCCAGCAGATCAATGCCATCAGTCTGAGAAGCGGTAAGCAATTAGCTGATGTAGTGCCGAAAGAGCTGAGAAAGGGGGTGCAGCCGGAATTGGTTAGACCAGGACCATCCATCAACATGGGAGATAATCAGAGTGCTGGAAAACAAAATGCGCAACTTTCATTGCAGCCAGCACAAAGACCACCACCACCATTCCCTCAGAAATTCAGAAAGAGCAAGGAGGAGGAATGCTTCAAAAAGTTCTTTGAGAGCTTCAAAGAACTTCACATAAATTTGCCTCTTATTGATGTCTTGCAGGGAATTCCCAAGTATGATAAATACTTGAAGGACGTGATGGCGAACAAAGTTAGATTGGTGGATGTCTAGACTGTAGCACTGACTGAGGAGTGCAGTCACAGGGTATTGAGCAAAATGCCAAAGAAGCTCAAAGACCCAGGGAGTTTTACCCTCCCCATACAAATTGGTAAAGCTGAGGTGCTACGAGCTTTGTGTGACTTAGGGGCAGCAGTTAATCTAATGCCCCTATCCTTATTCAACACCCTGGGGTTGGGAGAACCGAGGCCGACAAGGTTGATGCTGCAGCTGGCTGACAAGTTGCGAGTGACACCTGATGGAATAATAGAGGACCTCCTCATCAAAGTAGGTAAGTTTATTATACCTGTTGATTTTATTGTTCTAGATTTTTAGGTTGATGACCAGGTACCCTTAATCTTGGGACGGCCATTCTTGGCCACCGGTGGAGCGGTGATTGATCTGAGAGCAGGGACCCTGAAAATGAGGGTCGAAGATGAAGAAGAACTCTTCCGCGTTTACCAAGAAATGAACCCATCCGCACACTACACTAACCTTTGTCAGGTTAGTGTGTGGGCAGAGGATGAGTGTGGGGTGGAGGATTCCACAGGTGCAGGGCCAAAGGCAATGACAAGTGTTCAGCCCGAGTCTGATAGAGGACTTCAAATTGAGAAGAAGTTGGAGAAAGAGAGGAATAGAGTGGAGGTTGTTTCCTCTAAACAGCAAAAGAAAAGGAGATGGTTCTCGATAGAGAACCCAGGTATGAGGATCTCTTGAAAAGGACAGTCCACGTCGTGCCACGACGTAAAATAAGGCGCTGCTTGGGAGGCAACCCAAGGGTACCTCAGGTACAATTTGTAATTTTGATTTTTGTGTTGATTTTGTTATTTTCATTTTGTTTGTGTTTTTGGTGGAAAGTTAAACACAGATGGAGGGAAGTCTGAGTACTGAGAAGGTGGAAGCTAAAGAGCATGGAATAGAAGAAGTGTGGAGTCGAACACCCACTTCTTAAAACTTGAAAGGAAAGCATGCTTTTAGCTTGGCATAGACGCTCAGGGAGTATTTCTCATCCTTTAAATGTTAATTTGATGCTATGAGGACATAGCATGATTTAAGTGTGGGGTGAGGGAAATTTCAAGGAAATTTCAAGAAAATTTCAATTTTTTTTGTGCTTAACGATTTTTGGTGAATGTAATGCTTGTGAGAAGGATTTTGAAAATTGTTTTATGAGTCAAGCATGACTTCATCACCCGTTGGTTTTTCTTTTCGGTTCTTTTCCGACGGGGGGTATTTGAACCGAAGAATAAAAAATTTTCTTTTTCTTTCCTTTGTTTGTATATAATGTTTTAGTCATAGTTAGGGACTGTTTCCGACGATGGATGGATGACGACCGTCTTGAGAAAAAATTAGTCGATAGGTTTTGGGTTTTTGAAACCATAACTAATTGGTGCTTGATGTTCTTGTTATGTGCTATACGTGATTGTAAGATGCAAGTATATTCAGTGTGAAGCACGCAGGTGTATAACTTTGTGTGAGACACTTAGGCTCTTGAATTTGACTCAATATGATTGAAGCTTAATTCTGAATTCTTGTGATTAGCTGAGTAAGAGTCTACTGAATGTGTCTTGATTTGAGCATGTGCCATGAGTGTAAGGTTTTTGAGTATTCTGTGCTATTGTGGATTGTCTAGAACTTATCTGGTGTGTTTATAAAACGAAATGAAGGATGTGAATTGTAGGAGATGATATAGGTATTTCTTTGAATGAACCAAATTTTTATCCCTCATTTTACCTACCTTGAAAAATTAATCCTAGTTAGCCCCATTGAGCCTTGAGCCTATTCTTTGACAGCTGCAACATAAGCTTAGTCCTTTTTCTTTTATTATCCTTGAACTTGATCCAAAACTCCTAAGCGCTTAAGAGAAATATATGAAAGAGTAAAGGAGTGAGAAGAAGGAAAAGAAAGGAAAAGTAGCAAGTTGTAGAAGTGGAGAAAAGGACAAAGGTGAACTTGTGTAAAAATGGTTGATTATTAGTAGGGAGTAAGAAAATAAATGAATGAAAGAAACATTTTTGCTTAAGTACTCCTTACTACTAAGCTGAGTGTGCTTAAAGGAATGGGAACAAGAAGAAAAAAATTCAAGATTGAAAAGAATGAGGAGGAAGTAAGAAAAGAGATGTCCTTAATGAATGTTTGATGTATTAAAAGCGCTTGGGGGAGATAGTCACTATTACTGGCCAGAATAGTACCTACCTGTCCCTTAGCTTACATTACAACCCATTAAGTCCTACTTGATCTTACATTCACATATCCTTAAATTAGTGGAATAAAACACTAAGGGAAAGCTTATGGGTCATTACATGATGCATGTGAATTCTTTGTGAGAGTGAGCGTAATTCTATTCATGTACCCACACATGTTGTGATTTAAAAATGGTTTTTGCGTGTGAAAATGGGTAACTCTCTTTCTGTGAGGGCACATGTTGAATGAAGGATATAATTCATGTCGGATTTCTTAATCTGTTGATTTGCATGAGTTTGCTAAGATTGAGAGTCGATTCTTGAGGTTAAGAAGTCTTAACATAGTTGTACTTTATTTCGATGATCAAATCATGCATGCTCTATTTTTAGCTTGTTATCTTACGTAATCATTGTAGACGTAGCTTGAATATTTTTGCTAAATGAGTTATGGGTGAGTCTCCATATGCATGAGATGTAAAAGGTTGTTCAAGGACGAACAAGACTTTAAGTGTGGGGTAGGTGATCGGGGGCTAAAATAGCATGACCGAGTGATGCTTTATACCTTAATGTAGTCTTGTTTATCTAAATTATTTTATACATTTTCATGTAATTTTATATAAATGTGAATATATGTGCTAACCAACATGATTAGTCCTTGTTTTGTAGGTTTCAATGATTTGGAGGAACTAATTTATAAGTTGGTGAAGGAAAGGAATGGAGTCAGAAGCAATCGGCGGAAGTCGGTAAGGAGTAGGCATGGCAAGCGAGCAGATGCGGCAGCAACGTGCCACGGCAGGCCAGCCCCGCGCCAGCGCCAGGCCAGCTGCGCGCCAGCAGCATGCCATCGCGCTGCCAAAGCAGCGTGCCACGCCGGGCATCGCGGCAAGGGGCTGCCTAGAGTCGATATTTGTTGATTTCCAGTGTGCCTCCGTGTTACCTCCGTGTCACAGATGCAGTGCTCTGCGATACACTTCGTGACACGGATCCATTCCACGACAGGCTAAATTATGCACATTTCTCATTTATTATAAATAGGTCCCTTAGCTCCTAATTCCATTTTGTCACGATTTTATTCTGGAAAACTACCTAGGAGTGTAGGGAGAAGTGGGAGAACTCATCTAGGGTTTGGCAAATTCCCTTCTCATCTACCAAATTCATGTAAGTATGTTAGTTTAGTAGTAGTTAGTTGTAGTTTTACAAACATGAATGGCAAGAACCCTTCCTCTAGGGTTGAAGCCATGAATTATGATTGTGATTTTATGAAATAATTTTGGAATTAAGTTATTGATTGTTGTTTTCGTCTTGCATTCTGGATTGTTGGTTGTTTTTATGATTGATCACCATGAAAACATATACGTTAGCTTGGGCAATTGCTTGAGAAAGAATTACCTAGGTCAGGACATGAGAACGTAAGGAGCATGTTTGTATCTCACGATATAATTTCGTGTTAGGATAGAAATATACCTAACACCTTGCTTGGTTGACAAAACAGGGGTTATTAAAGACAAACTTAGGATTATCACATCACCACTCGAAGAAGTAGTTGTGAGGCTAAGTTGAGTTAAATCGTTAGATGCACGAAAGTCCCTAATCGTCTCCCTGTAAACCACAACATAATTAATTGCCCGCAAACTAGAAATTAGCATCCTCGCTCACAATGATGCAGTGAGGCTAGTTTGTCGTGTTTAGAGGCTCGAAAAACCATGAGCATGCATTTATAATTATGTGAAACAAAAATCGATAGTGTCATGCTTAACCCATTGAAAATCGTAGCATCGCATGATTATCTGGTTTTAACTCTATGTTGCTCCTAGAGTAAATTCAGGATATTTCGTTGACCAAAACTAGACTTAATTAAATCTCCCTCAAAAACTTCTATAACCAACACTTGAGAAAGTTAAGATCACACTTGAAATGGATAGTTAGAGGAATGGGTCCAGTCCCTGTGGGTTCGACATTCCGATTCTCAAAAAGAGCCACTATATTACTTGCACGCTCGTACACTTGCGGACGCGTGAATGCGGGCACGAACAATACTTATTATTGACTGTGTCCTTGTTTACTTGACGGTTATCTATGCACATCCTGAGAGAACCATCCTTCTTCCAAACAAAGAGGATTGTAGCAACCCATGGGGACTTACTAGGCCTGATGAAGCCCTTATCTAGGAGATCCTTCAACTGTTCCTTCAACTCCTTAAGCTCGGTTGGAGCCATTCTGTAAGGAGGAATGGATATTGGGTTGCGTATCAGGGAGAAGGTAAATACCAAAGTCAATCCTTTGCTTGCTCGAGACTCTTGGTAGATGATCTGGGAAAACCTTAGGATACTCACATACAACCAGAATTGACTGAAGAGTTGCAATTTGGGACTTAGAATCCTTAACTTGAACTAGATAGTATACACAACCCTTGGAGATCATCTGCCTGACCTTAAAATGGGAAACAAAGCAACCTAAAGGTACTGTTGAACTACCTTTCCTATCTAGGACTAGCTCACCTAGAAATCAAAACTCTACTGATCGGGTTCTACAATTAATTGAAGCATAACAAGCATAAAATTAATCCATTCAAAAGATAACATTGAAATTTATCATGTCTGACTCCACTAAGTTGGCTGAGATGACTTTCTGAAGAATTGTGACAGGGTAATTTCTATATAATTGTTGAGCTATAATTGACGCACCGACCGGAGTAGCGACTGAGAAGGGTTTTGAGAGAATTTTGGGACTGAACTCGAAATTGATAGCAAAATAAGGAGTCACGAAGGATAATGTGGACCCTGGGTTCTATCAATGTATAAAAATCAAGATAGAAGACTAATAACATACCCTGACCATGTCAGGTGCGCTCTCCTACTTATGGAGAGATAATAGTGCATAGAACCTATTCTGACGCTTCCTGCAACCTGCACTAGAAGATGCGCTCTACTGAGATGGGAAAGTTGATAGAGTTGTTGAAGTAGTGGTTGGGGAACGACCTCTACCATCACCCTGTCTGGCTAAAGGGCAATCCCTAAGCCAGTGTCTGAACTTCCCACACCTATAGCAAGCATCTAAGCCAATCAAGCACTCTCCTGGGTGATTCTAACCACACTTCCGTAAGCTAGGAAAATGCGCTCTCCCGTCATGCTCCTCTGACCCCTAAAGCCTGACGCTCTACCTCTATGGTCACTTATGGGTCTAAAGAGTACTGTAATACCCTGAAAGTACTCAGATTAGACTTGAGGGTTGAAATAGATAAAATAGAGATTTCTATACCAGGTCATAGGACAAGTCATCTAGTGACCCGTGGGGCACACCACGAGTCATTGGGTGAATCGTGGAGTAAGGGAGAGTTTGGTTGAATTTTTGGTCGGGAAGTTGACCACGGGTGAAGCCATGATCCATGGTAAGGCCCATGAGTTGTTAGGTTAGCGGTGGTTAGGAGTTTGACTTATGTGTTGAAATAATTGGCAGTGTTCCCCATGACCGGTCATCACGAGTCGTCAAGTGCACCACGAGTCGTGGTGACCAGTAGAGGTAAGCTTTCTAGTGTTGGCAACGAGTGCAGGCTACAAGTCGTTCCCTCAGATAATGAGTCATCTAGTCCCTCGTTGGGATTGGCAGTATGACTTTTCCTACAAAATTAGTAAGGGCTTTTCCATAATTTCTAAGTTTCTAAGACCTAAACTACGTCATTTTAAGCTCAATTAGCAGGGTTTAAGGGTGTGTAACCTATTCTAAGCATTTTCACTCCATGCATGCAACTTAGACCTCTTCCTTGGAGATCAAGCTTGAAGAATTTCTCTAATTTCTTTTCAATTTCCTTTGGGATTTTAGGAGGAAGTGTAAATTTAATTTACCCATGTATGTAAGGCTATGAATGAGAGTTTCTTTCACTCTCATTCTCTAAATCCTTCTCAATTCCATGGAATTCAAATTCTAGATTCAAGTTTCATGATCCTATGGGGTTTTCTTTAAAATCTTGTGAAATTCTCTATTATTTATCCATGGGTTAATTTCATTCATGTATCAAATCATGTTTTATGATCTATTGGTAGATCTTATAACTATTTTGATTAATGTATAGTTTAAAATTTAATTAAATTATGCCCAATTATGTATGCATCATGAGAAGCCAAGTTATGATTCTATTATGATCTTGATCTTCTTTAGCCCAATTATGATTTATGATTTGATTTCTCTTGAGTACTCATTATGGATTTGTGAATATCATGTATATAAATGTTTTACAACTATGCATGGATTTCATGATTTTTGGTTTTATGACTCTTGGCTTACTCACGGGCTCTTATTCATGACAAATCATGTATTTCAAGTATGACATTTACTTCATGATCATCCTGTCCTACTCTTATATATTTTAATTGTCCATTTTTACTAACCTTACATACTCAGTACTTTCCAAGTACTGATCGCATACTATATGATGTATCGTTTCATGATACAAGCTAGTACATTCAGGTTCAGCCCCACTATTAACCGATTCTTAGAGTTTGCATCTCTCAACTAGAGTTGGTGAGTCCTCATCCTTCGAGGACCCTTTTTTAGTTTATGTTCAGTGTTTTCAGTTTTAGTCCTTGGTGAGTTAGTTGGGGTCTTGTCCCATCAACTCGTCAGTATGTAGAGGCTTATCAGACATAGTATGTATTCAACTTTAGAATTATGTTATGTATGCAGAGGTTCAGATGTTATTATGCTCTCAAACTTCTGCTATAATGTATGATCAGACTTTCACCTAGATCACCTAGATCATAGGGGTGACTAGGGAGGAGTACGTAGATTTAGCCTTGTATCAGTTGAAAGGGGTTACGCATATCTGGTTCAGGCAATGGAAGGATAGCAGGACAATTGGAGTGGGCATCATTGGTTGGGAGGAGTTCCATACCGCATTTCTAGATTAGTTCTTCCCTCATGAGATGAGGGAGATTAAAGCAGTTGAGTTTGTGAACCTAAGGCAGGGTGATATGACAGTTCAGGAGTATGATTTGGAGTTCACTCGTTTGTCCAAATAAGCATCAGAGGTAGCGACTGATCAGAGAGCTTGGGTGAGCAGGTTTGTGCATGGAGTAGTGGACTACCTGGTCAAGGATTATAGGACTACTATGCTTCATCAGGACATTGACTTTCCTCGATTGGTTTTGTACATCCAGCAAATGGAGGCGATGCATCTAAGAGAGAAAGAGTCAAGAGGGCCAAGACAGACAATTATGAGTTCTCTCAGCATAGATCGGGCAGTGGACATCACCTACAGTCTCATCAAAGGTCATTAGCTCTAGCGCCATCATCAGCCAGTGCCCCATCTAGACCGCGAGGTGCTCAGAGGAGCAGAGCCTTAGGCTCAAGGGGCCAGAGGAGCATGCAGTTAGAGCATACTTTTCTAGCCTGCGAAAAGTGTTGCAAGAGTCATATAGGAGAGTGCTTGATGGGATCAGATATCTATTTTGGGTGTGGTAGATGTGGCGACATGCTTTAGGAGTGCCCCTTGGCTAGACAAGGTGATAGTAGAGGTGGTTCTCAGGCTACCAGTTCAACAGCAGCCCCAGTTCAGCAGGGTGCATCCACCAGTGCTGGTGGTGGCCAGCGCCAGAATAGGTTTTATTCCCTTGCATCCCAATAGGAGTAGGAGACTTCACCAGATGTGGTCACCAGTATGTAACGAGTATTCCACCTTGATGTATATGCATTATTAGATCCAGGGGCTACTTTATCTTTATTGACATCCTACGTTACTAGTAGATTCGGAGTCAGTCTCAAAATTCTATCAAAACCCTTCTCAGTCTCTACACCAGTCAGTGATTAAGTTATAGCTTGATGGGTATATAGAAACTCCCCTGTCACAGTCCTTCAGAAAGTCATCTCAGCAAATTTGCAGAGCTAGCCATGATAGATTTTGATGTTATCTTTGGAATAGATTGGCTACATGCATGTTATGCCTCAGTAAATTGTAGGACTTGTGTAGTAGAGTTCCAGTTTCCAGGTGAGCTAGTCATAGAGTGGAAGGGTAGTTCAGCTGTGCCTATAGGTCTCTTCATTTCCTACCTTAAGGCTAGAAAGATGATTTCTAAGGGTTGTGTGTATCATTTAGTTAGGGTTAAGGATGTTATGTCCGAGACCTCGACTATCCAGTTGATTCATGTAGTGTGTGAATATCCAGAAGTGTTTCTTGATGATTTACCAGGAATTCCTCCCGAGCGGGAGATCAATTTTGGTATTGTCCTTCTTCTCGATAAGCAGCCTACATTTATTCCTCCTTACATAATGGATATAGCTAATCTAAAGGAGTTGAAGGAGCAGTTGAAAGATCTCTTAGACAAAGGTTTCATCTGACTAAGAAAATCCCCGTGGGGTGTACCAGTTCTCTTCGTCCGAAAGAAGGATGGTTCCCTTTGGATGTGCATTGACTATCGGCAACTGAACAAGGTTACCATCAAGAATAGGAATCCCCTCCCCAGAATTGATGATTTGTTTGACCAGCTTTAGGGTACTAAGTGTTTCTCAAAGATAGACCTCAGATCCGTGTATCATCAGCTCAGGGTTCGGGAGAGTGACATTTCGAAGACGGCCTTCAGGACTTGGTATGGTCACTATGAGTTTGTAGTTATGTATTTTGGACTAACGAATGCTCAACTTTTATGGATTTGATGAACAGGGTATTCAAGCAATATTTAGATATGTTTGTGATTGTGTTCATAGATGATATTCTCATAAACTCTTGGAACGAGGACGAGCATGTCGCTCATTTGAGGGTGGTGCTACAGACTCTTAAGGATCGCCAGTTGTATGCTAAGTTCAGCAAATGTGATTTTTGGTTAAACACATTGGGATTTTTGGGTCATGTGGTATCAACTGAGGGTGTATAGGTGGATTCTCAGAAAGTAGAAGATGTGAAGAATTGGCCTAGACCAATAGTCCTTTGAATATCAAGAGTTTCTTGGGCTTAGCTGAGTACTACTGGAGGTTTGTTGAGGGGTTTTCATCTATTGCGGCACCTTTGACTAAGTTGACCTAGAAGAAAGTGAGGTTTCAATGGTCAGAGACTTGTGAGAAGAGTTAATGACACGGCTCACCTCAGCACTAGTGTTGACCCTACCTGAGGGTACCGATGGGTTTGTGGTATATTGTGATGCTTCAAGGATCGGTCTTGGTTGTGTACTAATGCAGCACAGTAAGGTTATAGCTTATGCTTCCAGGAAGCTGAAAGACCATGAAAAAAACTATTCGACTCACGACCTCGAGTTGGCGGCGGTAGTATTTTCCTTGATGATTTTGAGACACTATCTATATGAGGTCCACGTGGATGTGTTTACGTACTACAAAAGCCTACAGTACGTTTTTACCCAAAAAGATCTAAATCTGCGTCAGAGGAGGTGGTAGGAGCTTCTTAAAGATTATGATATGAGCGTCCTTTATCATCCGGGCAAGGCAAATATGGTGGCAGACGCTCTTAACAGGCTTTCTATGGAGAGTGTGTCCCATGTAGATGAGGAAAGGAAAGAATTAATGAAGGATGTGCATCGACTTACACGACTAGGAGTACGTTTTGTTGACTTGACGAATGGTGGTGTCATTATTCAGAATGGATCAGAATCTTCCTTGGTGACTGATGTCAAAGCTAGACAAGATGAGGATCATATTTTGTTAAAGTTGAGGAAAGCTGTTTAGAATAAAAAGGTGGAGGTCTTCTCCCAAGGGGGAGATGGTGTACTATGATATCAGGATCGGTTGTGTGTAGCAGGTGTTGATGTCTTTAGGGAGCGAATATCGCATGAGGCTCATGGTTACAGATATTCTATACATCCAGGTGCCACCAAGATGTATTGTGACCTAGGGGAAGTCTATTGGTGGAATGGCATGATGAAGGACATAGCAGAGTTTGTAGCTAAGTTTCCGAATCGTGAACAGGTGAAGGTTGAGAATCAAAGGCTCGGAGGTGTACTTAATACATTAGCATTCCTACTTGGAAGTGGGAGGAAATTAATATGGACTTCATTACAGGGTTGCCTCTTACTCACTGACAGTATGACTCTATTTGGGTTATTGTAGGCAGGTTGACTAAAGCAGCTCATTTTCTATCGTTCAAAACTACCGATTCAGCTGGGGATTATGCTAAACTATACATGCGGGAGTTAGTTCGATTTCATGGAGTACCCTTTTCCATTATTTTATGTATAGGTACTCAGTTTACCTCCAAGTTTTGGAGATCATTTCAGAAGGGACTTGGTACTCAGGTCAAGCTTAGCACAGTATTTCACTCGCAAATAGATGGTCAGGCCGAGGGGACCATTTAGACTCTTGAAGATATGTTGAGAGCGTGTGTGATTGATTTCAAAAGTAGTTGGGATGATCATTTACCTCTAGTTGAGTTTGCATATAACAACAGTTATCATTTCAAAATTAATATGGCCCTGTTTGAGGCTTTTTATGGGTGGAGATACACATCGCCTATTGGTTGTTTTGAAGTTAGTGAAGTTGCGTTGATAGGACTAGATTTAGCTCATGAGGCTTTGGAGAAAGTTCGGCTTATGAGGGAAAGGTTGAAACCAGCTTAGAGTCGTCAAAAGTCCTATGCGGATGTGAGGAGGAGGGAGCTTGAGTTTGAAGTTGATGATTGGGTTCTTCTGAAGGTATCTCCCATGAAAGGAGTGATGAGATTTAGAAAGAAAGATAAGCTTAGTCCCCGTTATTGTGGCCCATATCGTATTGTGACGCGTGTTGGCAAGATGGCTTATGAGTTAGAGTTGCCCTCCAAATTAGCTTCAGTGCATCCTGTTCCATGTGTCACTTTTAAAGAAGTGAATGAGTGATCTGGCTTTGGTTGTTTCGGTATAAAGTGTGGGTGTGAAGGACAACATCAACTATGAGGAAGTTCCAGTGAAAATACTTGATCGTCAGGTCTGAAATCTAAGAAACAAAGAGGTAGCTTCAGTAAAGGTTTTGTGGATGAATCAGCATGTTGAGGGAGCTACGTAGGAAGCTGAAGCTGATATGATCGGTAGGTACCCGCATTTTTCCCTCCCGGCTCAACTTTAGCTTGAGGTATCAATTTCCTCTCTAGCACTCCATTTAGTTTCATGTTCAGTTCATGTGCCCAGTTTCTTTCATGTCAATGTATGTATGTGTCATTCATGATTTCAGTTCAGTCATAGAATTCAGTCCGGAGTCAGTCACTCCGCCCGTTTTCAGCTTAAATGTTCAGTATTTGGTATGGCAATTGCATTTCTCATATTTTCAGTATGTCCATCCACATTTGAGGATGAATGTTCCCAAGGGGGAGATATTGTAATACCCCAAAAGCCCTAAGATTAGACCCGAGGGTTGAAATAAAGAAAATAGAAATTTTTGCACCGGGTCACAGGACGAGTCGTCTAGTGACCCGTAGGGCTCACCATGAGTCGTTGGGTGACTCATGGAGTGAAGGGAGAGTTTGGTTGGATTTTTGGTCAGGGGGTTGACCACGGGTAAAGCCACAATTCGTGGTCAGGGCCACGAGTCGTTAGGTTGGTCGTGATCAGGAGTTTGACTTGGGTGTTGAAATGATTAGCAGTGTTCCCCACGACCAGTCACCACGAGTCGTCAGGTACACTACAAGTCATCAAGTACACCACGAGTCATGGTGACCAACAGAGGTAAGCTTTGCAGTGTTGGCAATGAGTGCATGCCATGAGTTGTTCCATCAGGCAACGAGTCGTCCAGTCCCTTGTTGGGGCTGGCAGTATGACTTTTTTTGCAAAATTAGTAAGGGCTTTTTCATAATTCCTAAGTTCCTAAGACCTAAACTACATCATTTTA
Organism: Datura wrightii; assembly: GCA_035772735.1. Lineage (NCBI taxonomy): Eukaryota > Viridiplantae > Streptophyta > Magnoliopsida > Solanales > Solanaceae > Datura > Datura wrightii. The sequence goes on from JASDFA010000027.1 coordinate 39,026,314, forward strand.
AGCTCGGTTAGTAGGGTTTTAAGGATGCTAAACCTATTCTAAGCATTTCCACTCCATTCATGCAACTTAGAGCTCTTCCTTGGAGATCAAGCTTGAAGAATTTCTCCCATTTCTTTTCAATTTCCTTTGGGCTTTCAAGAGGAAGTGTAAATCTAATATACCTAGGTATATGAGGCTATGAATGAGAGTTCCTTTCACTCTCATTCTCTAAATCCTTCTCAATTCCATGGAATTTAAATTCTAGATTCAAGTTTCATGATTTTATGGGGTTTATTCCTATTCTTGTGAAATTCTATATGATCTATCCATGGGTCAATTTCATGTATCAAATCATGTTTTGTAATATATGAGCAGATTTTTTTAACTATTTTGATTATTAATGTATAGTTTCAAATTTTACTTAAATTATGCTCAATTATGTATGCGTCATGAAAAGTCAAGTCATGATTCCATTATGATCTTGATCTTCTTTAGCCCAATTATGATTTATGATTTATTATTTGATTTCTCTCAAGTACTCATCATGGATTTATGAATATTATGTATATAAATATTTTACAAGTATGTGCGGATTTCATGATTTATGATTTTATAACTCTTGGCCAACTCACAGGCCCTTATTGATGGCAAATCATGTATTTCAAGTATGATCAAGTATGTTATAATGTAACTGTCCATGAATTTCATGAATGATTTATGATTATGATATGAGCCTCATGTGCATGTTTTTGGGAGCAATGTCTAACTGGGTAGACCCGGCGTTCAGGTAAACCCCATGATCTCGGAACTACATGTCATCGTAGGAATATATATACAAATATTAACGAATCCCTGTGATATCACATAATGCATGTCCTTTGCCTGGAAAACTTGGGACGGCTCTGCCCACTTGAGCAAGATAGTTGGGACATCATGTAATCTCTATCATATTGGTGTCGGTTATGACAAGTCCTCCCATTGTTCCTCATGACTTAAGCATGGTTATGTATGTTACTTTGGCTCAAGTTATTTTTTATAAAGTTTTCTCTTATGACTATGATTACGACTGGATTATGAATGGTTTGAAAACCTTGAGCCCTTATGTTTACAATATGACATTTAATTCATGATCATGTTATCCTACTCCTACGAACTCTTATATATTTTAACTGTCTATTTTTAATTACCTTGCATACTTAGTACGTTCTAATTACTGACCGCATACTCTATATTGTATTATTTTATGATACATGCTCGGACATTCAGGTTCAGCCCTATCATTAGCCAATCCTCAGAGTTAGTATCCCTCAGCCAGAGTTGGTGAGTCCTCATCCTTGGAGGACCCTTTTTAGCCAGAGTTGGTGAGTCCTCATCCTTGGAGGACCCTTTTTAAGTTTATGTTCAGTGTTTTCAGTTTCAGTCCTTGGTGAGTTAGTTAGGGTCTTGTCCCATCAGCTTGTCAGTATGCAAAGGCTTATCAGACATAGTATGTATTCAGCTTTAGAATTGTGTTACATATTTAGAGGTTCAGATGTTATTATGTTCTCAGACTTTCACTATAATGTATGATTAGACTTCCGCATCGTTATATTGAGTTTTGAATGTTATATTCATACCATGAGTCGATTTGGAGCCTCTCGGGGTTTCTTGTCCCGTCTCAATCCGAGTTCATGTTCGGGTCGTAACAGGTACACTGGCTGATGATAGAGCTGGGGCTGATGACCTCTGGTGGGACTATGGGTGATGTCCACCACCAGACCTCTTCTAAGAATACCCAAAGCTCCCTATCCTAGCCCTCTTGGCCTCTCTCTCCCTCTCCCTCATCTTCTCCTCCTCTATCTACTGAGCATAAGTCATCAATCAAGAGATATCCATTTCACTGATAAGCATAGTGGTTCTGCACTCTTTGACCAGAAAATCTGAGAACCTATTCACAAACTTTCTCATACGAGTCCTCGGTTCTGCAACCATCTCTAGAGCATACTTGGATAGATGGGTGAACTTCAAGTCATACTCCTGAATAGTCATGTCATTCTTCTTCAAATAGATGAAATCTATTTCCTTTGCTTCCCTCATCTCTCAGGGAAAGAACCTATCCAAGAATATCGAAATGAACTAATCCCAACCAATAGGAGTTGCACCTATTCCACGACCCTTCTTCCACTATTGGAACTAGATGTAAGTAACCTCCTTCAGCTGATAGGAGGCCAAATCTGCACTCTCCTCTCTTGAAACTCCCATAATCTGGGTAATCTTCTGGATCTCCCCAATGAACTCTTATGGATCTTTGTTCATCTTAGAACCATGAAACTCTAGCGGGCTCATCCTAGTGAAGTCTCACACCCTAGCTCCTTCAGCATTCCCATTCATGTTCACATAATCCACAGCCTGCTGATTGTCATAGGTTGTCATATCCTATGTCAACTGAAAAGCAGCCCTGAACTTAGCATAAGTCACCTTCTCATGCAAAGGATCGGCTGGAGCTGGCTGACGTCCATCTCCATTGCCATTCGAATGGCCATTGTCACTTCCACTTCTTCTTTCATTGACTCAGTGAGGAGGCATAGTTCTGCAAATGCGTATAGCACGAGTTAGAGGAATAGAGAGAGTTGGACTTCATCAAATGGCATAGATCACGATAGAAGGAAAGTTTCCTAAAACGTCTTGTAGCCTCTTACTCATATGGGTGGCATGTTTCACACCTATGAAAAAGAACCTACTCAATGCGACTTTCAAACACCCTCGGACACAACTAAACTTATTGCTCTAATATCAAGTTCGCCACGATCTAAGCATAAACCCCAAACCACGACATGGGACCTAGAACCATGAATGGCTCCAAGCTAACCCATGGCATATACATAGCATGATTAAGAACATATAACTAATTGGAATTAAAGCATAAAGCATAACATGAGGGGAAGTATAGAATCTCATAAAGCATAAGTAAGACTAGAAGTTAACGTCATTGAAAATCTACACATATCTGTCTAAAAAGCCTATAGTCATAGATGAGTTGATGGAACAACACCTACAACTAGCTCTACCAATATATGAAAACTTAAGGACATAAAAGAAAGAACATGTAACAGAATTAACGTCCTAGGATTATGAGGACTCACTTAAGCTGGGGCTGGACTGGACTAAAGTGGGAGCGAAGCTAACGTCGAGGCTGAGATTGATAACCCAAAAGCTATATCATGAGACGATATAGCATAAAAGTATGCGGTCAGTACATTGAATGTACTAGTATGTAGGTTAAGTAAAACATAAGATTAGGGATGGGAAGCTAAAATCATAATCATAAGATAGTCGTAAGCATAAGTGATTCATCATAAGATAAAGCATAATGACCCAAGGTTTTAAAAGTAAAATCATACGGATTAACACATTTGAAATCATAAGTAAAAGCTCATAAACTGATCAATGGGTCAATCATACTACAAAACATGATTTCATAACTCCTGAACATGAACATCTTAAAACGTGAGGAACAATGGGAGATTCCCATAACTGATACCATCATGAATGAGCACATGATGCCCAACTATGTTGCTCACATTAACAGATCCATCCTAAGCCGTGCCAAGGAAAAGAATGATAAAGGTGTGATATCACACATAATCATGGGCCCGGTAGCATAAGGGAGACGCTTTCAAGTAGTGAGGAACCCTTATCCTATGGTGGCACGTAGTTTTGAGACTTGATTGCACTGAACACCGGCCTACTCAGTTACTCCCAAAATATGCATATTGCTCATAGAAATAATCATGAAACATACTTGGTTTTACATGTGTTGGTTGAACATCATAAAAATCATAAACATACTTGATATACGTGAACTAGCCATGAAAACAACGTTGTTGATTCGGCCATGATACGTAAGCTTGAGATTTATGAAATCATACATAATTGAATAAAATCATCATAACTAGAAAACATGATTTCATGAGAGATTCTAGTAGAAAACATGTATTCATAATCATAAAATATGGATTGAATCATAAGAGAATAGAAATCATAAAAGATCATTAGAGATTTCATCAAAATTGGGTCTAATCCTAAATTTTTCATAAAACATGATTAGAAACTTGAATTCATGAAATTTACTTGAAATTAGGCATGAAGGAGAAAAAAACTCCCCATTCATAACCCAAATACCTGGGTTTGAGAAGACCTTGCTAGAGTTTGAAACCCAAGAGAATTGGATAAGAAGGAGAACATTTATTACTTGAGGACTTTTGATCTTCAATTTGAGGTTTTAGGAGTAAAACGAGGGTTAAAAATGAATAAAATCCTATAATACACCCTCTTAGGAGATCAAAACGACTTAGTTTAGCAGTTAAATAATTAGAGTACAGAAATACCCTTAATAACTCGATTGAAAAATTCACCCCGTCAGTCATAACGGGTCACTTCACGACCCATTAGTGGACTTGATGGGTCATCGCATGTGACTCATTACCACAGGGGAAATTTTCAACTTTCAGGTCTTCTCTTGACGACATCCACTTAACGATTAGTCATCACACTTAATGAATTTTTTCCCCAGTCATTAAGACTCTCTGAAATCGACATTTTCTGAAACTTTTCCCACTTCATGGATCATCGAACAAGTCATAAGGTGACTTGAAAATTCACCTAATGAGTCAGTCTGTGATCTGGTGTAATTTCTGTTGTTTTCTTTGTTTCATGCTTCAGGTTTGATTGTAGGGACTTTTGGGGTGTTGCACCTTATCCAAAACATATTAAAGTTAGTTATACAAATCATCACCATACCTATCACTTTTCATTTATGATTATAACCTATGTTGCTCAGATCCTCCACAAATCACAATCGTGTTGGATCTTCCAAAAATATATTGCTTTTGGAGGAGAATATTATCAAAATAAAAGAATATAGTTAGATTTATTGGTTCAATAATTATATCTTATAAATGTATGCAAGCCTTGGTAAAAGCTTATCCAGCAGTTTCTTTTGTGTAATAGTTAATAATCATCCTGCTAAGCATGCTCTTTTTCTTTTTTAATTAGTAGATAAAAGGTCCATTTGCAAATTAGTTATGACTTTAGTATATTTGTATAATATTTTCTTACTTTATAACGTAACTCTACTTTTTTGCCAATATAAAATTTAATAGTCAAATATAATCTCTTCATTAATTGATTAGTCTGAAGTTGTATCTATGATTTGTTATGGGATATTGAAATTATCTTAACATCCTGAGTTGATATTGAGCTACTTCACATGAGTACTTTACATTAAATAATTTTTTTTACATTTAAAATTTCAAGATATTTTATCCTATATTTATCTAATTAAGGTGTTTAAAATTTAATTTAATTGATACATTTACACGCTTATTTAATTGTATTTGATGATGTCATGTTTCATGCCTTAATGGTTAAAAGATACTCTTAGGAACATCTCACTCACCAAAATAAATCCAAGAATGCATATGTAAAGTTATGCAATCCATTCAAGTTAAGTGATCTAATTATTCAGGGTTTGATATCTCTTAAGTCGAAAGTTAAATATAGCAGGTATTTCATTATGTGACATGTGAAAGATTTTTTATGTCATTTGTTGAAAAAAAAAAAGTTCATGATGCCATCTTTCATAAAAAATCCTTTTTGCTTGAAGTGGATAGAGAATTCGAAAGTTCAAGCAACACTGTCCTTTGTATTTGTTTTTCATGTGTTTGTTGGTTTAGTTGGCTTTCTCTTATCGATAATATATAGTAATATTTTTTAAATTTGGTGCATCGATGGTAGTACAAAAATAATAATATTGAAAAAAATATTATAATTATTACGGTGAAGATTGCTATTGATATACTGCAGATATTTTTCACCCTAATGAAAGGAAAAACTATTATGTTTATGCTTGTGGATTTGCAATTCAAGATTGCTGTATCCTTTTATTTATTTATTAAATTATTTTGGAGACATTTTGGATGAGGAAGAAATAATGGGAAAAATGTCTATTTTTTGTTGATTTATTATAATTTGGAAAGTTTTTTTTACTCAATAACTTTATAAAACTTTCAAATTTTACTTTAAAAGAGATTTCATTAGTTTAGATTTTAGACATGCTTTTATAAATTAAAATTAGTTGAAGTATTTTTCATATTTCTTATTTTTTTATGAATTAATTTATAATAAATAGTCACCTTGACACGTTTACTTCTATTTTAAATTGATCACGCAAAGCGCGAGCAAATTAAATAATTTTTTATAAGTTTAAAGTTTATCAGTCGTTATTCATTTTTTAAGAAACTAAACCCGAATTTTTTTAGTGGACCTTTTTCAAATCTTTTTGTAAGTATAGTAGATGATCCATATTGTTTTTGTGATTAAAATTTTGAACTTTAAAATAACTTTTTTTAAAAAATATATACTTTTACATAGAGGGGAGGGAAAAAGTAAATGGGTGAGGGGATTGCAACGTGGGGAATCAGACTTCACCAACAAAGTGAAAGTTCATGTAGCCAATCACTTAAGCTACTAAGATCCCCCAATTCTAAACTAATTAAGGATTAACTAATTAATATTTTTTTAACTAATTAAAATTACTTTAACAATTAGCATATACAAAACGGGTTCAATTAATATTAAGCTAAATTAAAAATTAACAAATAGCTAGCTAACACATTAAAAATTAAATTTTAATTATTAAACTAATAACGAACGAACTAATTAGCATATTAACAGTTATACTAACTACAATAAAATTAACAAACAGTAACTAAAAATGATTAAACAGAAATTAGTTATTTAAATTACTAAAAAATTTAATTACTTAATTAAACCATTAACAAGTAATAAAAATTGAGTAAATAATTAACAAGAAAGAAAAGAGGAAACAAAAAAAAAACTGGAAGGACACGTGACTGCCAGTGAGAAAAGCAAAGGAAAAAAAAATTGAAAACAAGAAAATAAAATACGGAAAAATTTCAACTATTTTGCAAATCGAACCTACTACAAGTTAAACATATGTGTATCATTTATTTTACAATACAATCAAAAGTTTCATATAAAAATATCAAAAGTTATTTAGGATTATTTTAAATCGAGTTGCATGTCACTTTTTTTCCCCCCAAATTCGAACTGTAACTTTTATTCCTTAACTTTAATATATCAAGAATCTTATTTTAAAGAAAAAATTTTAAGCGAAATTGTCATTTTTTATGGCTGGACCGTGGACATTCCCTTTAAAGGGGGAGAAGGGGTCCCCCTTGGCACAACTAAGTTACACGGTAGCCAATTAAGTTATATAATAGCTGCAACTACAACTATATCCGGCGCCTTTGATTACTGGATAAGGATCAAAATAATACATGAATAATTTGATTATTTATATATTAATTTTATATCATGTTTAGTTTTCAAATTGGATAAAAGTTATGTTAGGACATACTATTAACCATGCGGTTTAGTATAGTGTTATGTTTCAGTTTTATGTAAGACTTTCATTTTATTTGTTGGATTAATAAAGTCTTGTTTTGAATAGATTGATTTTGCATGTGTGTCCTTTACTTATCTAGTAGATGGTTTAGTGTATAGAGTTTAGCTTATACACAAAAGATTAAATTATCGGTTCTTGTAAGTATAAAGTTTGTATATGTTCACAATCTAAGATGATAATTGGACAAATTCATCGGTGTGATCGTAGCACAGGATTAAATATAATTTATATTGATTATGGAAATGGTATTATTCCAACTTCTTATGCTAATACATTTTGTATGTATTGAACGAACCAAGTAGAGAATAGTTTTTGTCTGACTTAGTAAAATAAATTCTCTAGATCATTAAATGTACTTATACTCTTAATCTTGATATAACTATTATGATCAATGTCATTTGCTTGTTGTTTTGATCTATCAAAGGGTGAAATAATTTACCGAGTTAAAATGTTCCCGATAGGTTGGATGATGACAAATGATATTTGTGAAATAATAGTTAGTTGATGGAATCCATGCCTCGACCTTGAGATTGATGATATCCCTTTATGATTGCTTTTAAGTTTTCATGTGAAAACCCTGCAGGTGGATTCTGTATTCGTCACATGAAATAAGTTAAGCGTTTGAATAAAGGATTAAATTGATCAATGAATTAAATAGTCAAAAATGTAATTCAATTGGTTGGTATCTATAATCTTAACATGGGGAGTTAAATAATAATTTAATAATTGATTTTGAAATTATATCGAGGAGTGCAATTATGAATTTTTAGTGGAATAATCTGTGATTTATTATGGTAGGTTAATTCATTCATTATTTCGAATTAATACCATAATTGAAAGCCTCATTGATTAAATCGGTGGTCCTGTTATGCTTCATTAATTAAAGAACTTGGTAAAGGAAGAAACCGATTTTCTTGAAGTAGTAAAATCCTACAAGATTTTGGACAACTTCATAAAAGGTAAGTAGTACATGTTTGGATTTTACACCCTTAAAAACGTGTGGATGTACAAGGAAAGAAGGAATCCTATACGTTTTGGGATTAGGGTTTTATGCCCTAAAAACGTGATTATAGAAAGGGTTTTTTTCCTTCTTGAAAGAGACACTTTTTCTGAGAAGCAGTACTAGCCCACACAAGTATTCCCCACTCGGAGATTATTGAGGACATAGTAGAAGATTGCAAACTTGGAGAGCGAGTTGGACGTGTTGTGTGAAAGCTTCAAGAGGTTAGTATTTCATAATCTAACTCGTCTTGTTATTTAGTGATTCATATAAGATTGTTGATCATATTCATGCTTGCTTCCGCTGCGCATGTTCTAACAAGTTATTCATGTATTAATTTTATATAATGTTTGGTTGTTAGGTTCCAAATGTTGTATAAAAGTTATTCATGTATTAATTTAATACAATGTTTGGCTAAATTGACCAATTGATGTATCTCCCTGACCAACTCCCGTTGCTTGGGTTGCACATACGCCACACTTCTAATAGATCTATAGCTAAGAGCGTTTGCTGCTCCATTACCTCTTCTTGACTGATATAACATTTTCATACTTAGAGAGCTCGACATATAATTGACGGTCATACTGGCTTATCTTGCCGAAGAGATCGACAGGTAGTTTACAGGCGTAGCTAGAGCTTATCTGGCCTTCCGGCCACATGCTAAGGCTACTTGTTGCTGGGATAACCTGAACGACCATCCGCGCACCTTGTGCCTTTATATGATCAGAGGATCCTGATATTGATCATGACCTCTAATGATCTGGCTGCATAACCTTAAATAACTGAATAGTCGGGTTGAATGACCCGAATGTGGCAGTAGTCTAACAATGCTCTAACTGTTCTACTTGAGTACTTACAGTTCATGCATAACTGCAGACTTGTGGGCATCTAATTGCTTTGTTATTTTGCTTGAACCATTGTAAGGCTGGGCTTAATCAAACTTACTCCCAGGCGATCAATCTCTGGATCTTCACGGGGAGTCTACTGATCTCCTGGTCTTAATAAACACTGTGCTAGCAGGGTACTATCAATTTCTTACGCCTTGTGTGTATCCACTTGGATTTATACTGCTATTCTGGGGAATTCTCGGTCTTATGAGCTATTCTGTAAATACTGGCCTTCTGCTAGGGCTTTGTATCTGAATATCTTATGAGAACCAGCTGAAGTACTAGTCTGTCACTGACTACTGATGTGGACCCCTTTCTTAGGGTGCCCACGGGCTTGTCTGACTTGCGGGGTATTCCTTGTAATAATTGCTAGGTTGACTAAGGTCGACTCTCACCTACAAGGCTGGGAAAACGATGTATGGCCACTTAACATACTGGAACAATTCTAGTATTGCTAATCTCTGAAGTATACCTATTCAGTCTCTAATTCTGGTTCTGGCACATGCGCTAGTGTTATTGATCTTTAGAGATGCTTCCCTGCTAATACAGGCGCCAGCTGGTCGGTAGACCGTCTAACTGCGCCCTTATCATCTAATTACCTGATTCAGGTTACTAACTCTTATAAGCTTCTAAAACCTAGATCTGGAAAGAACATATAAGTCTATTAACTTAATAACTAAGAGCTGAGACAGTTTCTATGGATTCATACGTAAATCACACTTAACTTGCCCCTTCTTTTCGCTTTTCTCTTTTTCTTCTCTCTCTTTTCTCTTTTTATTTTTGGCAAGGGGTCCTGCAATGCAATTTGTATATACTTCCCAGCACTAATATGCATCTGTGTGATTGTAACCCCTATTAGCAGCTGCTCACAACATATTTATTATCTGCATAGATATATATTAATAAATACGTACAATACATACTGAATTCTGTAGTGATACGTAATCTCTGACACACTTTGCTAAATTTCATATCGTATATGATATACTGCTTCTATGGTCTAATAATACCTCCTGCCTTCTCTTAACATTTCATTGTATTGTCACCCCATTCTGAAAGTAACAAACATAAATACTTTAGTTATTGTCTGCTGTTTGAAATTCCGGCACTCTTGCGATGTGGGGTCAACGTTCGAATCTTGTGGCCTTACTTGGCATATATTGAGAGCCCATGACTGTCTGCTGGGCCTTATCTCTAGGCCACACTAGATTAAATTCGCTGTATCGGTAATTTCTTAACTTCCCCATAAGCGAACATACTGCAGCATTCTGGACCACAATCTTAATGTCTTCTAACTGTCAGTCCGAGGCTTAGTCCGTAATACGATGTTCTATCAATTTGGGGGTGATTCTATTTTCCCCACAAAATTTAGTATTCCTGCTTTCTCCCCTCATCTCACTTGAGCTAAGCTCTGGGGTTCAAGGTACCTGCCTTTCGTTGTTAATGAGATTACTGATCAAGCCTCAACCTATACTTCTTCTGGCTTATAGTCAGGCCCATCTGATTCACATGACCTCTCTATCTTTCGATGTCACAACTGGATCATAACTATAATCTTACAGGTATGTCTTGCTATCTGTTAGCATATATGGCGGACTTGGCCTTTTCCTGACTCGAACTTGACTATTACTAGGCATTCATCACTAGCAGGTCTTTTACCCCTACTTCGGGTAAGCTAACAGTCTTACTTTCTCTTTACGCTCACTAACACTTACTGGAATTAATCAATCTATCTTCACTTACTGCTTGTTTTGGGCAGCCTCACCTCAATTCTTATGCCCCTTTACTGTACTGGAATCAAGGTCAAGAGGTAGGAATAACCCTTTTCTTGTTGCAACAGATAGAAACATATAACTGTACCACATCTGAAATGATGTGTTTGGGATTCCTGCATTTCCCTCTCTTTCTCATACTTATCTGATGGTCTGACCTTGTTTGTAATCTTAATAAGATCTTATATAGCTAATAAATAAATCAACTCGTATGTACATTATACTTTTGACTTCCTATTCTGACGTTATCAACATATACTGGGAATAGTACCGATAAAGGTATCACGCTGGGAGGTCTCTGGTACCTCTTCCTGCTACTGTAAGTATCTTGTAACTGGTTGATGCCCTCTTCTATTGCTATATCTGATCTTCTGCCTGTGATAGGGTAATGCTGATCTGCCTCTGTTTCTGTAATCAAAGAATACAGTAAGTTTTTAGGGACTCAACCCTATACTGTACCGCTCTAAAGCACAACTGGCTGAGAAGGAAGAGTAACCATCCTATCATGCCTCGTAGCCTCCTGTCTATAGTATGTGGTGCACAACACATCCATAGACAAGACTCTACTTAGCACGGCTTACAGATTCCCTGGGACACGACCTGCTCTGATACCAAGTTTGTCACGCCCCGCCTTGGGGGGTATGACTGGCACCTGGTGCCCTAGTAGGATCTAGACTGTTAACTGGTGAGCCTAGGCACAACTGGTGCCTGGCTAGCTCTAACTTAGATTTCTGGAAACAAAGGGCTATATAACGGCTGTAAACACAGCCTCCGGCCAACTGGCCTATAGCCACCTGTACCTGTAATAAAAGCTAACCAGAAACATGTCAATGTAAGGGAGCCTATGCGGGCCGACAAGGCCACCATGCTGTCTAGTTGTCTGTAACTCAACACAAGACTACTGTAAGACTACGTGACCGGCAAGGTCACCACTACTGTCAAACTAAGGCCTCACACGGCCAACATAAACTGAAATGCTAGACAGCTATAACAAACTGCACGGCCTCACACGACCGGCTCAACTGACCACAGGAAAATATATACAGACTGCAAGCCTCTAGGAATGACAATAGAAATGATCGGGACAGGGCCCCGACCTACCCGTATTGTATAACAAAAGAAAATGAAATACACCTCTGAATATCAAACTCCGAATGACAGGAGTTGATAACTCTGCGCTGGCTAGGATCACGAGGGATCGGCTCCTCGTCTGTAAGTACCTGCAGGCAAGTAATGCAGCGCCCCACGGGCGTCAGTACCACAGGTACTGAGCATGTAAAGCAACTGAAATACACAACTGAAATGAATAACAACAGTAACATGACATATAAGCAGGAAGTAGCTGAGTGTATCTAGCTGAGGATAATTGGGGAGAGTTTATTTATTCTGTAACTAAACTGAGCGTACCTGAAGACGTGACGTCCTACTGTTTATCAGTATCTAATAGCACATATAGATATACATATAAATACACACATAACCTGATCGACCCCCATAAGCCGGAAGGTGCCAACCAACAGAACAATCTATTTACCCCTACCCGGGTCTAAACCAACCAAAAATAAGTCACTCCACTCATCTGACAACTGTGAGCTCCTCCTACCGGCCCCCTTGGGTGCGTAGCTCAGGCCTTGGCCTCTGACAATAAACTATGTCTGAGTCCGACGACTCCTGCCTCTGGGCGCAAGCGCTCACGGGGTAATCTGCTGTTGTATCTGTGACTAAAACTGCCCCTGGGTGCAAGCACGCAACAGGGTACCTTTATAAAAATTTGTATGTGAAACTGCCCCCGGCCACAAGCGCACACAGAGTAATTTGCCCCTGTAAACAGGGTAATCTGGCTCTGCACAAAGTAAACTGAACTGCCCCTGCAAGCAGGGTAATCTGGATCGTATTATCATGGTGGTCGGCCGTCATCGTCCTCTAGGCGGACGGCATCGCCCAGCTGGTGGCGGTATCTGAATCTGGTATCGACACAGCTATAACCCAGGGGCGGTGGGGATGCAACGGGACACCGACATGCCATAGCAAGTCTCAACAAACAAATAGCACATATAAATAGCAAGCATGTATAACTGAAAAGACTATCTGAAATCTACTTCTTATTCTGATCTGTTTCTACACTGAGCTAATTCTTACTAATTATACTGATTCTGTAACCTTTGTTTAACTGTAAGGCTAATCTGTAGCCAAGATACTGTCTGTCTGAATGGCTAATCTGTAGCCATAACTGTTTGTCTATCTGATCTTTCTTTATTGACTTTTATTATGAAAATATGTTTCTTTTATTCTACTACATGCTTGCTAATCACGTAATAGGCTATACTGAATCTGAAATACTAACTTGCCCTCGGGCGCATACTTTTGTAACTTTCCAACTGAATACGATATAACAACGCAAACTAGGTTTACTGAACTTTGCACAATACTTAACATTCAACTCCGGGAATTCTACTACGGAGTTTATTGTACTATACAAGGCTAAAGCTACTAACTTGCCGAACGAACTAGCTTTACATACCTTAACCTCGAGTTATCCGTCTGTCGGACGAGGCTCAGTCAATACTCCAGCTATTTCTCCCAACTGCATTCATGTATACGCTAATTAATACTAAATATAGCTTTATTCTAAAGAACGACGTCACTTTCGATATAATTGTAGCCTAAACTTAGGCTTATCGAAAGACGGTCGAAAACTCGCTATTTTTCAGAAGTCCAGAAGGGAGAAGTATTCACTTCACAGCTAGGAGCACATAGACACTAGTTTGGAGCAATTCTACTTACCTTAGCTCGGTAGCTCGATGATTCGTCGGCCGTATTTCGCGAAACAAAATCCGTAGGAATGCTCCCTGCTGCTAAATACCTCGGTACCTGAGGTTAATTCGAGTTTGGACTGCGTATGACAGCGTAATCGGAAGGAAATTATCAAATAATCCTCGTTCCACTTTCTCTCTGCTTACCCTCTGTTTTTCACTGGAAATTATAAGAAACTTTAATGAAAAATCGAAGTTGGAGGCTTTATATAATTGGGACTTATAAGTCGCATTCACGGAATGCGATTTATAAGTCGCATTTTGCCTTGCGACGCGCCGACTTGGCGCTTTTCCGATCTTTCCCCGGGCCTTTTTCTAGCATGTATGGTTTTCAAATACTATTAACCAACACGCGAATAGGCCATCTATATGCCGGGAATTTACGGGGTGTAACATATATATATATATATATATATATATATATATATATATATATATATATATATATATATATATATATATATATATATATATATATATATATATATAATTGAATTATTATTGATCCACTTTTTTTTATTCGATGCATTTACACCTCCATTTTCTTTTTCTTTTAAAAAAAATCAATTATAGAATAATATATATTAAATTACCAAAAATAAAAAATTCAATAATCAATAATTCATGTATTTTAATCTCTACATAACTAAACCCTACATAACTAATACTTGTATAACTAATACCTACATAACTAATACATGAATAACTAATACCTGCATAACTAATCTCTGCATAAAATAATATATAGATTTCCTCATAACTAATTTATGTATTATTAATACCCGCGTAACTCTAATATGTAACCAAATGTCCTCTAAGTGTTACTTTAGTAAAATATGATAACTAGCTATTTTCTCATAACTAATTCATGTATTATTAATACCCGCATAACTCTAACTAGTAACCAAACGGCCCCTGCGTGTTACTTTAGTAAAATATGATAACTAGCTGTCTATTACATACTAAAATTTACTAATAGTATAAGAAAATCTTTCTCTAGAGATATATATATAACTTAAGTTCTTGAAATTATTGATACAATATGAATAATCCGACTGGAACTAGCTTGAGTGGGCAACAAGTATTTGCAATCTGTCAGGGTTCCTAGAATATGGCTGAAGATATGATCACACAATTGCAGCCACATGTCGATATTCGTAAACAGGTAATAACCGCGTATTGATCGATAGATGAATAAAGTTTACTTTCAAGGAAATTGTAAGTCAAAATGGTGATAATTAATTCTCTGACATACTGTATAGATTAGTAGCTAATCTTTACAAGCTAGACTGTTTGAGGAGAATATACTTCCATAATTTGATCTAGCACTAAATTTAATTTGAATTGGAAAAAAAAATATCAACTTAGGTCCTTCGATATCAGGCACTTTGATGTTGAATTTTATGCTAATAATTGATATAGGATATACCAATGAGCTACGGAAGACAAACTTGGTCATTTTCTCCTATGTCGACGACATGACTGTTAGAATTTGAAAGAAGTGATTATTGAAGATGAGCCACTCTCATAGTTATTGTGATGCTATGTATTCCTATGGGGTCTACACTCAGCTTCATCATGAGAACTTTCACAAACGAACAGCAAATTGATTAGTCCTTCATTAAGGGCTTCACATAATTAGCTCGAATAAATACGTAGTTGGCTAATTATAAGCCAGACATAATTATGAAAACCAGGACCAATTAGTTGATTATCTGTCACAAGATGGATTCATCATGTCATAATCATAAAATAGTAATTAGAGTTCTACGTATGTGAAGGATGAGTATGTAAAGGATCACATATGGATGGGACCAGCATTATACTTGGGAGGAATATTAGATCCAATAATAGAGGCCAGGGCTCTACATTAAAACATCATCTTGTGGAAAGGCTTGAGTGTCAAGTGAGTGATACATGGTATAAGATCTTCTTGCTTGCTCATGAAAACTTAAAATTGTTGCCACGTATTTGTATTTTGCGGCCTATTCAAGGCACTTTCGCTTATTTTTCGCCACCAGCCTTATCTGGCATTACAGCTTCAACGCAAAGCCATATGTATGTTCATGAAATAGACGGTTCCACTTTTTCTTTCTACACCTTAAACAAAATTACGATATAACTTTTCACATACTATACAGGTTGGTGCTATGGTTCCAGATTCTTTCTTCTATATTTTCCTTTTAAATATTTTACATTGATAGAGAAAGTTCAGAGTCCAAGATGAAGTTGGAAATGGACAAATGATCATGGACATTTTCTTGAAGTTATACGGAGACATGTAAAATTGAAATGAAATTTTATTTGTACATGTTAATTAAGACTTATATTATTCTAAACACACTTAGTAGAATCTGAATGCATCATGTAACATTTTTTGTTGATTTAATAAGTTGCATGATTTACGCACCAAATAAGCTCATAAAAAGCACAAAAATTACAGTTTTTTTAAAAAAAAATATATTTTTAATTTTTTTCTTCATTATTCGAAAAATCAAAAAAATAAGTTTTACATATATATATATATATATATATTTTTTTTTTTTTTTAAATTTCTTCTAAAAAAGAAAAAAAAAAAGAAAAGTCACGCCACCCCCTATTCCTTTTCTTCTCCAGTGATCCCCTCTCCCAACCCTCTTTCATCTTCTTTTCCGACGACCTTCCCCCTTTCATCTTCTTCCTCGGCGGCTCCTCCTTTCCTCTTTCGTCTTCTTTCCTGAATTTCCAAATAAAAAATGAGGAAGTCAAAACTTTCAGGTCTGGAAGTTTATAATTTAAAAAATAGAGGAACAAGAAAGAAATTTCAGATCTTAAAAAAGGGAAAGAAAAAGTTTAGGATGTTGGCAGGATTTAAAGATTGTGGTGGCAGTGGTGTGAGGCCCTGGTGGGAATTTGTTTAGAAGGGGGGAGGATGGGCATGGGCTGGGGGGTGTGTGCATGGGGTTGGGGTTTAGAAATTTTTTTTTTTTCTAGTTTTTGCTCGAAAATAAGTCTTTTTCCTCATAATTTATTTTTAACTATTTTTTCAAATTCAAATTCCATGTGTCATCATTTAATTTTCACTTTGAGATGTTATCCGCAAGTGTGTTACACACTCTTTATATATTTAACTGAGTCAATAGAAAATATTAAAAATGGGACAGTCAAATCCTATTTCAGGTATTTAAATGGTACAAGTGTTGATTAAATATCTAAGCAAATCTTTGAGCCAACTCTAGGTATCTGCGTATAATTTCAGTCTTAAAGAAATTAGTGGCATAAAGCTAAATTTTAATAAAAGACCTTAAACTTATTGGATGAAATTCGTATGCATTTTTATTACCATTAATTCTTTAAAATTTTCAATTACAAAATGGGATCATGACAAATCGTATATATTTATAATTCGTATGTATTTTATATTCGCATAGTTCATTCCTATAGCCTTTTCGGATAAATTATGTTGAAGCTGAAAAATGGAATCTTCTTTGTACGAAAGAGAATTGATGTGGAGGAAAATTAACACACAACAAGGAGATTGTTAAACTCATGTAGCCATCACCATTAGAGGTGTATGGCCTATGAGCAGAAACAAAGAAGAAGATAGAGAGGGAGAGAAGGAAGAGGATACGTAGTGAAAACGAGAATAGTAGTAATGTGTTATTCAAAATGTATATTTTAGTGTATGCAAATGACTGTATATATAGTGATACAGCTCCGTAACAGAATAACTGATCTTAGCAAAAAGTTAGTTGAACTTAGCTAATTTAGCCCTAACTAACTAACTACTAAATGGATAACAAAAACGACTAGACTGCCTTCAGCTTTTCAAAACTCTTTTCATCCTTAATACTCCTCCTCAAGTTAGAAAGGATAAACACATTGAATAGTCCTAGCTTGGAAGGTGAGGTACAAGTGTTGGACTTTATTTAGTCCTTGTTCAGTATGTTTGCAGGGTGATCTTTAGTATTTATGTACTCAACTTTTACTAACCCTTGTTCTATCTCTCACTTATAAAATGAAAATAATTTTAATTTGTTTGGTTCTCTCATGAATGTCTGGATTGACTGCTATTTGAATTGTAACTTTGCTATTAGTAAAAATGGTTACTAGATGTTTAATCGTAAGTTTATCTTCTTTAAGCATTCCTATGAGCCAGGTTAATCCTGTAATTGTTGATGCTAAACTTCTATTCTCTGACTCAGCTAAACTCCTGGACATGGTGATTTACTTTTTGATATTCAGGATACTACAAAATCTCTAATCTTTATAAGAAAAACCAGTAACTGATTTTTTTGTGTGTGCGCATGTTGCCCAGTCAATATCAGAAAAGGTTGTGATAGTGTCTGAGGTTTTCTAGATAACAATATTCCTTGACCTAGCTGCTGCTTAAGATTTTTTACTATTCTTTGAGTATCTTTCATGTGGCATTTTTTGGCTGTGTAGGTATTGACTGAGAATTTGGACACTGAAGACTATGTCTGGTCTAGTTACTATGAGGTATAATAGTTTTCCAATAAGTCTTTGATATGACTCAACGTCTAATAAACCTTCATCATCTTTGAGTGATTTTTCAATGACAATCATATCACATTCTCTTGTAGTGAGCTTGAGATTGCAATCTAGAGGTGTAGATGCTAGTTTAGCAACTGAGAGCCCAATTTCCAAAATTAAGTCAAATGTATACTTTCTTTGATACATAAGTATTCCTTGACTTGACTTGAAAAATTCAATTTCTAAGAAGTCTTTTTAACTATTCCAAATCCTTCATCTTGAAGGTTTGTTGTAGAGTTGTCTTAGTTTCCTTTATAAGGTCTAGGTGGTCACATATTAATTTATCAGCATGTCATCAGCATAAGTGAGAAACTATAATTGTGTCTTTATTCTTTTAATAAACAAGGAGTGATCAAACTTTCTCTGAACAAACTCAAATTTCAGTAGTGCCTCTGTTAGTTTGGCATTCCACTGACTTGGTGTCTGGTTAAGCTCATATAGTGATTTGATGAGCGATCTTGTCTCTCTATGACTCATAAATCCTTGAGAAAGGCACATATAGATCCCATCATTGAGATCATCTTCTACAAAAGTATTATATACATTCATTTGATGTATGTGCCATTGTCTTGATGCTGCTATAGATAAGTTGACCTTGTTGTCACCTTCTTAACTAAAGGAGAAAAGGTCTCTTAGTATTCTATACCTTATTGTTGCTTGTATCCTTTTGCAACTAGTCTAACCTTCAATCTTTCAACCTCTCCACTAGCTTTGTACTTGACCCTGTATATCCACTTGCACCCTATTGGTCTCTTTCTTGCTGACATGAGTGTTATACCCCATAAGCCCAAAGATCATACCCGAGAGTTGAAACGGAAAAAAAAGGAGTTTCTGTACCAAGTCAAAGAATGAGTCGTCCTGTGATCCGTCAGGTTGACCGCGAGTCGTTAAGTGACTCATGGTGAGGAGTATAACTTGAGTTGGAAATTTCTGGTTTTGAGTCGCCACGGACATGACCACGAGTCGTGGTCAGCCCCACAACTCATTGAGTCAGTCGTGGTCAGGGAGGAGGTTCAGGTACAAGGACTTGGGTAGTGCACTTAACGAGTGGGTTACCACGACTCATTGGGTGCACCACGAGTCGTGGTGTGCCCAGGTATATTTTTGGCAATGAAGACCACGAGTGATGACCACGAGTCGTGGTCACCAGTAATGACTTGTGTAATTCCCCGTGATGAGTCATACGTGATATGTTGGCAGTGTACAGGACAGTTGGTAGCCACGAGTCGAAGCCTTAGACGACGACTCGTCTAGTCACTGGTTGGGACTGACAGTCAATTTTTCTCTACGAGTTTAGTGAGGGCTTATCCGTAAATCCTATGATCCTAAGGCCTAAACTACAACGTCTTAAGCTATGAACAGTGAGTTTTAAGAGGGGTTAGTTCATTCTAAGCTATTCCTATTCATGCATGCAAACTTAGAGAGCTAGAGAGATGATCAAGCTTAATCCCCTTCTAAATTCTTCTCAATTCTTCCTTGGGCAATCAGAGGAGTTGTAGACCAGATTATCTCAGGTATATAAGTTTATGAATAGGTGAATTTGTTCACACCCATTCCCAATCTCTCTCTAATTCATGAAAATCTATATGTTGATTCTATGGGGTTTTAACCCAATGCATGAATATTCTATGTTTCTACATAAGTATGATATAGGTATGTTTTATTATTTAATTATGATTCATGGGCAAGTTTTACAATATTTTCAATTATAAATCATGTGTTCAAGGTTACAAATTATAATGCCCATCCATGAGAAGTTCATGAAAATTGAGATTTATGATGTATGCTCAAATATGATGAGATATTTATGATGAAAAACATGTTTTCAAGTTACCCATGTATATGATCATATTTTCATGTGAACCAAGTATTTTCAAGCATGTTTAAATATTGGGCAAGCCCATATGTTCAAGTATGATTTATGATTTCAAGCTAATTAGCTTACCACATGGTTTTGTAGTCAAGACTCCCAATTATGTTTAGCTTGTGGTGTGGTTTGTGCCAAGGCTCCTCATGTATGAGTTTAGATTTTATATGTACATGATTATTAAGCTTCGTCACTAAAAGATGGCCAGCTTCTTTGAAAATGATGGAGAGCATATGCATGTTTTTGGGAGTAGTATCTAGCACCGAGTAGGCTAAGGGTCAGTCAACCCTATGCCTCAGAACTATGCATCAACGTAGGTATGATCAGATTATTTAGGAACTTTTTGCGAGCTTTCCCCTGCCCCATGGTGCCTTCAACTTGATATCGATATCATGATAGCGTCTTTAGCCTTGATAAGGCTTTAGACGGCTCTGCCCACTTGAGTGTGATTGTTGAGACCATGTAAGCTCTATCATGGTGATGTCGATTATATAGCGAGTCTCCCATTGTTCCTTATGATTTCAGTTATGCATGTTTATCATTGATGATATATATAGACATGTTCTAAAGTAGGTTTTACCAAATGTACAGTTTTACTTATGATCATCATATTTAAGCTTTGGGTCGTTCAATTCAGTTATGATGTTCAGATCATGATTTCAAAAAATAGCATGCAAGCCCTACTCTCAGATTCTTATCTTGATTATGTTTTATATGATGCATATTTTAAATGATTTTACTTATTTAAGAGGTTTTACTTATCTTGCATACTCGGTATATTCCACGCACTGACCGCATACTTTTTCTTGTATCATTTTATAGTACATGCTCCGATCTTTAGACTCAGCCCCGTCACTAGCCAGTTCTTTGGAGCTAGCATCCAGCTTCAGTTGTGAGTCCTCATCTCTCGAGGACCATTCGTTATTAGTTATCTTGTGTTTTCAGTTTTAGACTTATCGGGTTAGTTGGGGGTGTTGTCCTATCAACCCATTAGGTATGTTAGAGGCTTTCAGAGTGTACGTAGTAATCATATTGTCATGTATTATGTGAATTCTGGTTCTGATGTTATGTAAAAATTAAACTTCTATTATGTTCATTGCTCGGTGCTTTGGTAAGGGTTAAAAACCGACACGCAAGTGCACGTGGTCAAACAAGTAATAAAGTGGCTAAGTAAGCCAAGTATCGATCCAAGGAGACTCTGGATAAGTAAAATTGCTTAAGTATACTATATTCTAGTTTACTTCTAATTATGTTGACAACAATGTAACCAAAAGTTAAATAATTTTGTTTATAAACTATATACTAAAACTATTAACAAATATTTACTTGAATTGAAACAATGGATAAGCATGCCAAGGTTAAGAACAAGTAATGAATTCGATAGTAATCATAATTCGGTTATTCTTCTCTTCATGTTGCTAGCCAAGAACATTAGCCTAGAGATTAAAACTCTCGTATTTAATCTCACTTTAGAATCATAAACCATTCGTCTACATTTCTGTGATCAAATGCAATTTATGACCTAGCAATACAATTCCGGTTCCTAAATTGACTAATACGGCTTTCAAGTATATTTCTATCAGGAAAGCACATCAAAACCCAATTTTCCCAAATCAAGTTAAGAACAATACCCTATTAATTCACAACTTTCTAATTTCTTGCTCTCTCGAGTGAAATTGGACTTTTTAGATGTACATTAATGTTGGCCACACACTAATGCAGTAAGAACAAGAATTAATAGAACAACATGAAAGAAGAAGATGAAAAACCATATAATTCACAATCAAAATTCAATACACATGTTCAAAACCTTAGCAAGGAAGAGAATTAGCCACTCATTTGTGGATTGATCATCCTCAAATGAGTGTAAATCATACGTACAATTGATTGAAAGGAGAAAGAAAGAGAGAAAAACCCTTAGCTTTTTCGTCCCTCAACTGCTGCTAACCCACGTCCTAGCTCCACCAAGTCTTCATTCTGAAAAATAAACCTAAGTGTGCTATTTATATTAGTAGGAATCTTTCCCGGATTAACAAGCAACGTGTCACGGAGTGCATCGCGGAGCACGGCCTCCGTGACACGATATGGACGCGGAGGCTTTCTGGAAAATCACCCGAAATCGGACCAGGCAGCACCTTGCCGCATTGGCAACGTGTCACGCTGCCTGGGCAGCGCGTTACAGCCCCATGGTCGCGGAGTCCACCTGCCGTGGCACGTTGCCAACGCGCAGGTGGGCTGTTTTGAGCGGCCTGCTTGCCGTGGCACCTTGTCGACGCGCCGGTGGGCTGTTTTGTGCCTCTTCCTTGCCGACGTTCGCGTGTTAATTCCGTTTCCAAGCTTCTACTTCACCAACTCATGGATTAGTTACTCAAACATCATCAAAACCTACAAAACAAAGGCTAATCATGTTGGTTAGCACATATCTCCACATTATATAAAATTACATGAAAATGTATACAATAACTTAGATGAACAAGACTAATTGAAGTAATAAAGAGTATCTCGGGCATATATTTTTGCCCGTTATCACTCATAATGTCAATTCTTTCCCTTTTATTGATTGAGTTAGATGTATGTTCATGCCATGGGTCTATTTGGAGCCTCTCGTGGCTCTATGTCCCATATCTCAATATGGGTCTATGCTCGGGTCGTGACAAACTTGGTATCAGAGCAATAGGTTTTGGAGTGTCCTAGGGTGTCTGAAAGTCGCGTTAAGTAGAGTAGTTTTCATTGCTGTGAAGCATGCCACACTTATGATGAAGAGGCTATGAGACGTTTTATAAATGTTCCCTTCTTTCATGATCTATGTTGTGCGGTGAAATGTCTCTATTCTCCTAACTCGTGCTATTCACGATTGAAGAATCATGCCTCCCCGCAGAGTTAACGGCAGAAGGAATGGAAATGGAAATGGCCACCAGGATGGCAATGGAGTCGGGCATCAGCAAGCTCCACCAGCCCATGAGCACCATGCACCGTAGCCGGTTGCTCATGCTGAATTCAGGGCAGCCATTTAGATGCTAGAGCAGGCCTTGACCGCCCAGGTCAACCAGCAGGCAGTAGCACATGTTCCGTAGAACGGGAATGCGGCGGAAGCACGAGTTATAGATTTCTTGAGGATGAACCCTCCAGAGTTCCTTGGGTCAAAGGTGGACGAGGATCCACATGAGTTTATTGACGAGATTCTAAAGATCACCCAGGTCATGTGGGTGAATGAAGAGGAGTGCACCGACTTGTCCTCGTATCAGTTGAAGGGGGTCGCACAAATTTGGTTTAAACAGTGGAAGGATAGCAGGGCAGTTGAAGCAGGCCCTATCAGTTAGGATGAGTTTCATATCGCTTTCCTAGATCAATTTTTCCCTCATGAGATGAGGGAGCTGAAGGCAGCTGAGTTCGTGAATCTAAAGCAAGGAAAGATGACAGTGCAAGAATATGCCCTAGAGTTCACTCATCTATCAAAGTACGTCCTATAGTTAGTGGTTGATCATAGGGCTCGAGTGAGCAGGTTTGTTCATGGGGTGGTTGACTATCTAGAAAAGGATTGCAGAATCGCCATGCTCCATCAGGATATGGATTTTCCTCGAATATTCTTGTACGCCCAATAGATGGAGGTGGCACATCTGAGGGAGAGAAAGGCCAAAAGGGCCAGGACAGATAGCTATAGGTTCTCTTAGCCAAGGCCAGGTCATAGACACCGACAACAGTCCCACTAGAGATCTTCATCCCCAGTATCTTTAGTAGTGAGTGTTCCATCCAGACTTAGGCATGATGAGAGGAGATAAGTATTAGGCTCTAGGGTTCAGAGTAGTAGGCCCGCAGATTCCAGTATCCCAGATTGCGACAGGTGTGGTCAGAGCCACGTGGATTAGTGTTTGGCGGATACAAGTGCTTCCTTCGGATGCGGGAAGCCCGGAAATATGCTCAAAGATTTCCCAGCAGCTAGACAGGGCCATGATAGGGCCCGAGGCCCAGCTTCCAGTTCATCAGCTCCACCCGCTCACCCAGCCTAGCAGGAGGCATCTACTAGCACAGGTGGCAGTCAGGGCCAAAATAGATTCTATGCCTTAGCATCCCACCAGGAGCAGGAGGTCTCCCCGAATGTAACACTGGTATGTTATGAGTTTTCCATCTTGATGTATATTCTCTGTTAGATCCAGGGGCTACCTTGTCTTTTGTGACGCTTTATGTGGCTAGTAGTTTCAGAGTCAGTCCTGAATTGTTGTCAGAAGCCTTCTCAGTCTCTTCTCCAATAGGTGATTCAGTTGTAGCTAGAGGGGTGTATAGAAGTTGCCCGGTCACAGTCCTTTAGAAAGTCACCTCAGCAGATTTAGTAGATTAGCCATAACCTATTTTGGTGTTATCCTCGGCATGGATTGGCTATTTGCATTTTATGCTTCAGTTAATTGTAGAATCCGAGAAGTAGAGTTCAGATTTTCGGGTGAGCCAGTCATAGAATAGAAGGGTCGTAGTTCAGTTGTTCCTGTAGGTCATTTTATTTCCTATCTTAAGGCCAAAAAGATGATCTCTGAGGGTTGCATGTACCATTTAGTTAGGGTTAAGGATGCTACGTCCGAGACCTCAATTATCCAGCCAGTCCTAGTTGTATGTGAGTATCCAGAAGTCTTCCCAGATGATCTACCAGGAATCCCTCCTAAGCGGAAAATTAATTTTGGTATTGACCTTCTTCCTGATATGCAGCCTATATCCATTCCTCCTTACAGAATGGCTCCAGTTGAGCTAAAGGAGTTGAAGTAGCAGTAGAAAGACCTTTTAGATAAGCGATTCATCAGACTGAGCAAATACCCATGAGGTGTACCAGTTCTCTTTGTCCGAAAGAAGAATGGTTCTCTTCATATGTGCATCGATTATCGGTAATTGAACAAGGTCACCATCAAGAACAAGTAACTTTTCCCAGGGTTAATGATTTTTTTGATCAGCTTTAGGGTGCCAAGTAGTTTTTAAAGATATATCTCAGTCCAGATACCATCAGCTAATTGTTTGGGAGAGTGATATCTCAAAGACAGCCTTTAGGACGCGGTATAGTCATTATGAGTTTGTAGTTATGTCTTTTGGACTAACGAATGCTCCTACAGCTTTTATGGATTTGATGAATAGGGTGTTCAAGCCATACTTTGATATGTTCGTGACCGTGTTTATTGATAACATCTTGATATACTCTCGGAGCGAGGAGGAGCATGCCGCTCATTTGAGGGTGGTACTACAGACTTTCAAGGCTGCCAATTATATGCTAAATTAAGCAAGTCTGAGTTTTGGTTGAACTCAGTGGCATTTTTGAGCCATGTGGTGTCAAGTGAGGGCATAAAGATGGACACTCAGAAAATAAAAGCAGTGAAGAATTGGCCTAGACTAATGAATCCTTCAGACATCAAGAGTTTGTTGGGTGTAGCTGGTTATTATCAGATATTTGTTGAGGGATTTTCATCTATTGCAGTGCCATTGACCAAATTGATCAAAAAGAAAGTGAAATTCTAATGGTCGGATGCTTGTGAGAGGAGCTTCCAGGAGTTGAAGTCTCGACTCACCTCAGAAACAATGTTAACTCTACCTGATGGTATTGATGGATTTGTGGTGTATTGCGATGCTTTTAGAATTAGCCTTTGTTGTGTATTGATGCAACATGGTAAGGTTATAGCATATGCTTCCAGGAAGCTGAAGATTCATGAAAAGAATTACCCAACCCATGATCTTGAATTGGCGGCGGTGGTATTTTCCTTGAAGATATGGAGACACTCTTTGTACGGCTCCATGTAGATGTGTTTACGGACCACAAGAGCCTATAATATGTGTTTACATAGAAGGATCTAAATCTACGCCAAAGGAGGTGGTTGGAGCTACTCAAGGATTATGATAGGAGTATCCTTTACCATCCGGGTAAGGCCAATGTGGTGGCAGACAAACTTAGTAGACTCTCTATGGAGAGTGTGTCCCATGTAGATGAGGGAAAGAAGGAGCTGGTGAAGGATGTGCATCGACTTGCACATTTAGGAGTTCGTTTGGTTGGCTTGACTAATTGTGGTGTTATAGTCAGAACGGGACAGAATCATCCTTGGTGATTGATGTGAAAGCTAGACAAGACAAGGACCCTATTTTGGTAAAGTTAAAGGAGGCCGTTCAAAATCAGAAGGTAGAGGTCTTCTCCAAAGGGGGAGATGGTGTGCTTCGATATAAGGGTTGCTTGTCTGTTCCGGTCATTGGCAATTTAAGAAATCGGATGTTGCATGAGGCTCACGGTTCCATATATTCGATATATCCAGGTTTCTCAAAGATTTACTATGATATATGGGAAATCTATTGGTGGAATGGCATGAAGAAGGACATCGCAGAATTTATAGCTAAATGTCCGAATTGTCAGCAAGTGAAGATGGAGCATCAGAGACTGGGAGGTGTGCTTTAGGACATCAGTATCCCTACTTCAAAGTGGGAAGAAATCAATATGGACTTCATTATAGGGTTGTCTCGCACTCGTCAGCAGTATGACTCTATTGGGTTGTTGTAGACAGATTGACTAAAATGGCTCATTTTCTACCGATCAAAACCACTAATTCAGCAGAGGATTATGCCAAACTATACATCTGAGAACTATTCCAATTGCATGGAGTGCCCTTGTCCATCATATCAAAACAGAGGTACTCAGTTTACCTCTCAATTTTGGAGATCATTTCAAAAGGGACTTGGTACTCAGGTCAAGCTCAGTACAATATTTCATCTGCAAATCGATGGTCAGGCGGAGCGTACTATTAAGACTCTGGAGGACATGTTGAGAGCGTGTGTTATTGACTTCAAGGATAGTTGGGATGATCATTTGCCTCTTTTTGAGTTTGCGTATAACAACAACTACCATTTTAGCATTCAGATGGCTCCGTTTGAGGCTGTCTATGGGCAGAGATACAGATCGCCTATTAGTTAGTTTGAAGTTGGTGAAGCTGCGATGATAAGACCAAATTCAATCCATGAGGCTATGAAGAAGGTTTAGCTCATAGGGGACAGGTTGAAAATGGCTCAAAGTCGCCAAAAGTCCTATGTAGATGTGAGGAGGAGAGAACTTGAGTTTGAAGTTGATGATTGCGTGTTTCTGAAGGTGTTTCCCATGAAGGGAGCGATGAGGTTCGAAAGGAAAGGGAAACTTAGTCCCCGTTATGTTTTCCCATACCAGATTGTGAAACGAGTTGGGAAGGTAGCATATGAATTGGAGTTTCCCTCAAAATTAACTTATGTCCATCCAGTTTTCCATGCATCGCTTCTAAAGAAGTGTTTGGGTGATCCAACTTTAGTAATTCCGGTGGACAGTTTCAATGTGAAAGACAACATTAGTTATGAATATATTCCGGTGGAAATACTGGATCGTCAAGTTCAAAGGCTAAGGAACAAAGAAATAGCTTCTGTTAAAGTTTTAGGGAGGAATCAGCTTGTTGAGGGAGATATGTGGGAAGCTGAAGCAGATATAATGACTAGATACCCATATTTTTTCCCTACCGGCTCAGTTCCAACTTGAGGTATCAATTTTTTCTCTAAAACTCTATTCAATTTCATGTTTAGTTCATCTGCCCCAGTTCCTTTCATTTCTATGAATGTATGTATGCTTCATGAATTCAGTTCAGACATATAGTTCAGTTCGGAGGTAGTCAATCCTTCAGTTTTCAGCCTATATGATTAGTATTTGAGTATGATGATTATATTTCTCTGGTTTTCTGTATGATTTTTAACATTTGAGAATGAATGTCCCCAAGGGGGAGATATAGTTATACCCAATAAGCACAAAGATCAGACCCTGGAGTTGAAACGGAAAAAATAGGAGGTTCTTCACCAATTCACAAAATGAGTCATCCTGTGACCTGTCAGGTTGACCACGAGTCGTTAAGTGACTCGTGGTGAGGAGTATGAATTGAGTTGGAAATTTTTGGTTTTGAGTCCCCACGGACATGACTCGGGTCATGGTCAGCCCCACGACTCGTTGAGTCAGTCGTGGTTAGGGAGGAGGTTTAAGTAGGAGGACTTGGGCAGTGCACTTAATGGGTGGGTCACCACAACTTATTGGGTTCACCACGAGTTGTGGTTCACCCCGTGGTGAGCCAAGGTATATTTTAGGCAGTGAAGACCACGAGTGGTGACCACTAGTCGTGGTCACCAATAGCGACTCGTGTAGTTCCCCATGATGAGCCCTAGGTGAAATGTTGGCAGTGTACATGACGGTTGGTGGCCACAAGTCGTGGCCAGCAATGACGAATCATCCAATCCCTCATTGGCACTGGCAGTTAGTTTTCCTCTGTGATTTTAGTGAGGGATTATCCGCAATTTCTATGATCCTAAGGCCAAAACTGCGTTGTTTTAAGCTATGAACGGTGAGTTTTAAGAGGGGTAAGTTCATCCTAAGCTATTCCTATTCATCCATGCAAACTTAGAGAGATAGAGAGGTGATCAAGCTTAATCCCCTTCTAAATTCTTCTCAATTCTTCCTTGGGCAATCAGAGGAGTTGTAGAATCAGATTATCTCAGGTATGTAAGGTTATGAATAGGTGAATTTGTTTACACCCATGCCCAATCTCTCTCTAATTCATGAAAATCTATATGTTGATTCTATAGGGTTTTAACCCATTGCATGAATCTTCTATGTTTCTACATAAGTATGATATAGGTATGTTTTATTATTTAATTATGATTCATGGGAAAGTTTTACAATATTTTCAATTATAAATCATGTGTTCAAGGTTATAAATTATAATGCCCATCCATGAGAAGTTCATGAAAATTGAGATTTATGATGTATGCTCAAGTATGATGAGATATTTATGATGAAAAACATGTTTTTAAGTTACCCATGTCCAAGATCATGTTTTCAAGTGAACCAAGTTTTTTCAAGCATGTTTAAATATTGGGCAAGCCCATATGTTCAAGTATGATTTATGATTTCAAGTTAACTAGCTTACCACATGGTTTTGGAGTCAAGACTCTCAATTATGTTAAGATTGTGGTATGGTTTGAGCCAAGGCCCCTCATATATGATTTCAGATTTTACATGTACATGATTATTCAGCTTCACCACTAGACGATGGTCAACTTCGTTTAAAATCGATGGAGAGCATATGCATGTGTCACGCCCCACATTAGGGGGCATGACTAGCACCTAATGCCATACTGGGATCTGAACTAACCTGGCTAGGGTTATGCACTTCTAGTGCATTCCTACTGATCTGATCAAGAAAACAACGAGCTATATCTCGGCTATAAACACAGCCTTTGGCCAATAAGGCTGAATAGCCATTTGTAAAAAAGAAAACAGCTAACCAACAACATGCAAAAAAGGGTATCCTATATGGGCCGATAATACCACCATGCTATCTAGTTATATCATAATAAAATCAGGCCACCTGAACTATACTATAGCTGACAAGGCTGCTAACTAATAGCTAAACTAGGCCCCACACAGCCATCACGCAAAATAAAACATACATAGGCCCCACACGGCCAATAACAAAAGCTAACACTAGAAATCTGTAGCCTACAAGCCTCTAAGAGTGGAAGAATGGTTGGGACAGGGCCCTGACCTACCCATAAATTGTACAACAAAAGAACAAACCTTTTAACTAACAACCCCGGAGTAAAGGAGCTGATTAGACTGCTTACTCGGCTGATGACTAGGGAGGTCCTGAACTGGGTCTAACCATACCTGCATGCAAGTAATGCAGCACCCCAAAGATGGGCGTCAGTACAATATGTACCGAATATGTAAAGCAGTAATGAAAATGACTGAATGATACTGATAATGAAACTGAAAACAATTCAATAGGAGGGACTAAGATACAACCTGTTTAGTCTTGCAACCTGTTGTATATCTAACTATAAGAATGCAAACAAGAAGCTTACCCGGACCCCATAAGACCCAGAAGGTACAACTAGCATAGAATAACCTGCTCGGAGCCCCGCATAAGCCCTGGAGAGCACACTTCAATCTATATACCCTTAGCAAGGTAAAAATAAGTCAACATGTAACTATAGCCAATCTTCCTGTCCCCTGGGTCTGCAACTGAGCCCCCTCGGCTCCTATAGTTGTGTCTGAGTCCAGTGGAATCCTGTAACTGCACCCTGGGCACCAGGTTCCATGAGGGTCAGTGATGCCGATACCGTAAAAAAATAATAGTCCAGCCATGGAATGGATGGTAATATGGCCCTTGGCCCTCAACATAGTCCCTTGGGACAACATCTAGCTCCTTGGAGCTATCCATATAGCCCCGTAGGCAATGATACAGCCAGTAACCCTGAGGTTGGACAATGGAAGGCTCTATAGGGTAGGTCACTCCCAATCTAAATAGGTAACGCTAATCTCAAACTAATAATGGCAGCTAACCACAATAATCATGCTTTTGGCTTCCTTACAAAGATCTAGGGCATATTACAACATGAAAGGAACAACTTGCTGAAAGAATTCGCCTTAACATACCTCAAATGCTAATTTCCGACTAACTAGAGAGTTTCAACTTACAACTGGCGGTTCTACCGGGATGCAACCCTTATACTAAGAAAATAGGGCTAATTTCAATACCAAATTTTGCAAATAATGATAACTTTGGATAATAATATCAACTATAATTCAGCATCAAATAATTCGGCCGAAAACCTACAATTTCTCAAGAGTTTAGAAGGGAAAACGCTTACCTAATTCCTGTGGCCGTTTAGTATTCAATTTAGAGTAATTCTAACAACTTTTACTAGATAGAGTTCCGATATTCCAAGAAAATATTCGAGAAATAAATCTATAGTAATGCTTCCCGTAGGCCTAAATATCGTTACCCGAAGTTATTTTGCATTTGGACTGCGTTTGGTAGCTTAATCAGATGAAAATTTAATAATATTTGCGTGCTCTCACTGTTCCGATCGTGGTATCAATTTGCAAATGGTTTAAATTGAATAAGGGGGCTTATATATATATATATATATATACACACACACACACACTTGGGCGGTGGCAGGGGGTGGCGACCTACGCTGCCCAACGCACTAGCCTTCCTGCTGTGCTGCGCCCCTCAGTGCGCTGGCCTACCTGGCATGCTGCGCTGCCTATCTCACAGGCAGGCTGGCGTGTCGCTCTGGCCCCTCGTGGCCTGGCCTCACCGGATCCTGCTTCTGAGGCTTTTCCCTCTTGCGTCAAGCTACTATTAGTCATCATAAATCCACGCACATGCCTACTAACTGATAACATTTTACGGGGTGTAACATCCTGCCCCCCTTAGGAACATTCGTCCTTGAATTTCATCTTCAGGCTTAAAGGAGTTAACTCTTTTGACTAATGCATAGAGAAATTTTGGCAGAGTCTTCTTTGTATTATGGACTATTCGAAAACTTGAAACGCAGAAAAACCCAACATAGGCACCTCATAGGATTCTATAAACATCTACTTCATCATATAGAGATAACTAACTAAACAGTGCTAATAACATAAGCAAGTAAATAACAATTGAACAACAACCTCACCTCACTGCATATTCTGGGTCAGTCCTGGAATAAGTGAGGATACCTAAATCTCATGTCATCCTCAACTTCCTAAGTCATCTCTTCTTTATTTCTGTTCCTCCACAAAACTTTAACGGAGGCTACATCTTTAGTCCTTAACCTAAGAACTTGTTGATCCAGTATGGCAACTGGGACCTCTTCGTAGGCTAACTCCTCAGTAACTTGAATGTCCTCAACTGGTACAACTCGGGACGTGTCCCCTATGCATTTCTGCAACATTGACACGTGAAAGACTGGATGGACAAATTCTAGCTCTGGAGGTAATTCTATCTCATACGCCACTCGGCCTATCCTCCGGAGGATCCAATACGGGCCAATGAACCTATGGCTAATCTTGCCCTTCTTACCAAACCTCATCACTCCCTTCATCGGCGACACTTTAAGGAATACCCAATCATCAACCTCAAATTCCAAGTCTCTACGCCCGCACATCGAAATAGGATTTTTAGCGACTCTGGGCTACTAACAAGCGCTCTATGATGAGTTTTACTTTCTCTTATGACTGGTGATCATATCAGGTCCAACTAACCTTGACTCCCCTACTTCAAACCATCCGATGGGGGGCCTGTATTTTCACCCATACAAGGCCTCATAAGGTGCCATCTGAATTACAGAATGATAACTGTTATTTTATAAAAATTCAATAAGGGGCAGGTGCTTGTCCAAACTTCCTCTGAAATCTAGCACACACGCCCGTAACATATCTTTGAGCATTTGAATTATGCGTTCTTCCTGACCGTCCGTCTGAGGATGGAATGTTGTACTCAGATTAACCTGTGTCCCCAAGCCTTTTTGAAAAGACTGCTAGGATCTAGCTGTAAGTTGTGCTCCTCAGTTAGAAATAATAGATGCGGGGACACTATATAGTCGAACTATCTCTTTAATATACAACTCAGCATAGTCTTCGGCGGAGAAGGTAGTCCTGATTGGTAAGAAATGAGTTGGCTTTGTTAATCTGTCAACAATGACCTAAATAGAATCAAATCTATGCTTGGTATGGGGTAATCCTGTCACAAAGTCATGTTGATTGTTCCCCATTTCCATATAGGCACCTCTCTCTCCTGTATTGATCCTCTGGGTTTCTGATGTTCGGCCTTTACCTGCTGACAGAGGACATTCTGCTACAAATTCAGCAACACCCTTTTTCACTCCAGGCCACCAGTATATCTCCTTTATGTCATGATACATCTTCGTCGAACCTGGATGAAGAGAGTAATGAGAATAATGTACCTCTACCATGATCTGTTGGCGAAGTCCTGCCACATCTAGAACGCAGAGGCAACCCCTAAATCTCAAGACCCTATCTTCTGTCAATTCGAAGGCTATTAATTCACCTTGCTAATCCTTACTTCTAAGCTGTAATAGGTTAGGATCCTCATACTGCCGCTCTTTTATCTCCACAACCAGGGATGATACTACGGTATTCTGAATCACGACCCTATTATCCTCCGAGTCTACTATCTGGATAGCTAAGCTGGCTAACCGGTGCATTTCTGGAGCCATTTCCCATTGTTCTAGCCTCAAATATGCCAAGCTTCCCATAGATCTGCTGCTAAGTGTATCTGCTACAATATTGGCCTTCCCTAGGTGATACAAAATATTTACGTCATAGACTTTTAGTAATTCTAGCCAAGGACGCTGCCGTAAGTTCAACTCCTTCTGTGTGAAGATGTACTGGAGGCTCTTATGATCAGTAAAAATATCAACGTGCACCCCATATAGGTAATGCCTCCATATTTTCAAGGCATGAACCACTGTAGCTAACTCCAGATCGTGGGTGAGATAGTTTTTTTCATGGTTCCTGAGTTGCCTTGAAGCATAAGCAATAACCTTATCATGCTACATCAGGACGAATCCTAACCCAATGCCTGAAGTGTCACAATATACAACATAACCCTCTAAACCTTTTGGAAAAGCTAACACTAGTGCCGACATCAATCTATTTTTCAATTCTTGGTAAATTCGCTCACATGCCTCGGTCTAATGAAATTTGGCTGCTTTTTGTGTCAATTTAGTCAAGGGCACTAACAGGGTAGAAAATCCTTCCACAAACCTTTTGTAATACCCGGTTAGTCCCAAGAAACTGCGAACTTCCATTGGAGTTATAGGTCTTGGCCAGGTCATTACGGCCT
The DNA here is from genome assembly GCA_035772735.1 of Datura wrightii. NCBI lineage: Eukaryota > Viridiplantae > Streptophyta > Magnoliopsida > Solanales > Solanaceae > Datura > Datura wrightii. The sequence goes on from JASDFA010000027.1 coordinate 39,060,288, forward strand.
TAATTTTCTATGAATCAACCTGAATACTAACCTCTAATACAATATGGCCTAGGAAAACTATAAAATTCAGTCATAACTCACATTTAAAATTTTTTGCGTATAACTGGCGATTTCTCAGAATCTGAAGTATCGTTCGCAAAATGATCTTTATGTTCTTCTTCTAAAAGGGAATACACCAGGATGTCATCAATGGATACTATCACAAACAAATCTAAATATGGCCTGAAGATGTTGTTCATCAGATCCATGAACACTTATGGGGCATTTGTCAACCAAAGGACATGATTAGGAATTCAAAATGACCATACCTAGTCTTGAAAGTTGTCTTCGTGATATCTTTCTCCCAATCCCGTATCTAATGATACCCTGACCTTAAGTCGATCTTGGAAAAATATTTCGCCCCTTGCAACTAGTCAAACAAATCATCTATCCTGGGAAGAGGGTATTTATTCTTAATAGTAACCTTGTTCAACTACCGATAATCTATGCACATGCGAAGGGAGCCATCTTTCTTTCTCACAAACAAATTTGGCGCACCCCAAGGTGAAGTACTCAGCCTGATAAATCCTTTATCTAACAGATCTTCCAACTTTTCCTTCAATTCTCTCAATTAAACCGGAGCCATTCGGTACGGAGGGATGGATATAGGCTGAGTACCTGGTAGCAAGTCAATAGAGAAATCAATTCCCGTTCTAGGGGAGTACCAGGAGGTTACAATGGAAACACATCTAGAAACTCATTAACCACTGGAATGGACTGAAGAGTCGGCGATTCTTCTTGCATATCCTGAACCCTAACAATATGATAAATACAACCCTTTGCTACAACATTTTTGCCCGAAGATAGGATATGAACCTACCTTTTGGCATAGCTACACTGCCCTTCTACTCTTGCACTACCTCCCCTGGAAATTGAAATTGAACAGTCTTGGTCCAACACTCAACATTGGCATAACATTGCGCTAGCCAATCCATACCCATAATTGCATCAAAATCAATCATTTCTAGCTCCACTAAATTTGCTAAAGTCTGGCGACCGACAACCTCTATAGTACAACCCTGGTAGACCCTCTTAGCTATAATAGAATCATCAACGGGCGTAGACATAGAAAAGGGTCGCTGAACTAATTCTGGCGTTATATCGAACTTCTAGGCCACTAATGGGGTAACATAGGACAAGGTGGAACCTGGGTCTATCAAAACATAAACTGACTGATAGCAAATGTCCATCATACCTGTCACAATGTTTGGTGACGACTCTGACTCCTGTTGCATCGTTAAGGCATAAGTGCGACCTGGACCGCTGCCTGAACTGGATTCCCTTGAACTGCCTTGGGCTCTGCCGGCTGGAACTGATGGCCTGCACCCTACTAAAGGTGCTGGGGAATATGACCCTGCTGAAGATCTGTCCTATCGGTCCTGATCACCCTGACCTCTAGCAGTTCATCCCTCATTATAAGAACCTCTTATCCACAGGTGTAACAAGAAGTAATGCACGCCCCAAAATGACGTCGACTGCAAATAACACAACATGGCACAGTGGCTTGCTCTGATTTGACCCTCTAGGCTGCTGAGAAACTGATGCCAGTGAGCTCTCACCAGAGCCTGACTGCCCCCGGTAGTCTAATCTACCACCCTGCTGCTGCTAAGAAGGTGGGGGTCTGGGTGGCCTGCCTGATATCCATGGCCTAGGTCCACCCTGCAATTCTGCCTGCATGTCACTAGGTCTAGCCCTATGACACTGCTCTTGATTTGTTCTTTCTATCTCCCGCTGTCACTGCCAGATCCCCTCAATATTCTGAGGGAAATCTTGAATGCGGGAAATGTCCACGACCTCCCGCAGAGTAGATGTAACACAAGTTCCACATATTCTGGAAGCATCCCCATGATAAATCGATATACTCCGGCTGGCATAGTGTCTACAAAAGCTAGCGCATATCTGGCCAAGGAATCAAATCTCATAGCATATTCCGAAAACTCATCAAGCCCTACTCCAAGTGCAAAAACTAGTCCATGATCTTAGGCATAATTGCATGCCCAAGTGCTACTTTATAACTCAATTTAGTCTTGTTTATCTACTTATTTATATACATTTTCATGTGATTTTATACAAATGTGAATATATATACTAACCAACATGGTTAGTCCTTGTTGCTGTAGGTTTAAAATGAATTTGAGGAACTAATTTATAAGTTGGTGAAGTTGAGGAATGGAGTCGGAAGCGAATTGCAAAAGTCGGCAAGGAATCATGCCTTGGCAAGGCTGGCCGCGCCAGGCAGCATGTGCGTGTGCCGCACCCAGCACCGTGCCACGCCAATGCCAGGCGCGAGCAGAAGGCAGCAAGAAGGTAGGCGTCCTGCGCGCCAGTGCCGTGCCACGCCAGGCGACCTGCGCGTCCAGTGCCGTGTCACGCATGCCATCGCGCTGCACAGGCAGCGTGCCACGCCGGCAATCGCGGCAACCCTCCGCCTCTTGGCATCCTAAGGCGACTTCCAGTGTGCATCCGCGTTACCTCCGTGTCACGGAGGAAGTGCTCCGTGATACACTCCGTGACACGGAGCCATTCCACGACAGGCATAATTTTTGTAAAATTCTCATTTACTATAAATAGGTCCCTTAGCTCCTAAAAATCATTTTTTCACGATTTTATTCTGAAAAACCACCTAGGAGTGAAGGGAGAAGTGGGAGAACTCACCTAGGGTTCATCAATTTCATCTTCTCCTCTACCAATTCTTGTAAGTATGTTTCTTTAACAATGTTTTCTTGTAATTTTAAGAACTTGAATGGCTAGAACCCTTCCTCTATGGTTGACGCCATGAGTTATGAGTGAGTTTTTACGAATTTGCTTTGGAATTAAGTTATTGATTGTTGTTTTGTCTTGCATTCTTAATTATGGTTGTTTTATGATTGATCACCATGAAAACACACACGTTAAACTTAGGCAAATGCTTGAGAAAGCAAACCTAGGGAAGAACATAAGAATGTAGGAAGAAAGTTCTTGTCTTTTGATAAGATTTTGTGGTTAGGATAGAAATATACCTAATGCCTTGCTTGGTTGATAAAATGGGAAGAGAGAAAGACACCGGCTTAGATTCGTTACTCCACCAGTCGCAGAAGTAGTTGTGAAGCTAAGTTTGGTTAAATGGTTGGAGGTACGAAAGTACCCTAATTAATGGCATAACCCCATAAACCACATCCACGTAGTTAATTGCCCACGAACTAGAATTAGCATCCTTGCTCACAATGTAGTAGAGGCTAGTTTGTCGTGTTTAGAGGTTCGGAAGACGATGAACATGAATTTCTAATTATGTGAGATGACAATTTATAGTTTCATACTTAAACCATTGCAAATCGTAGTATCGCATGATTATCCGGCTTTAACTCTATGTTGCTCCTTGAATGAATTCAAAGTATTTCATTGACCACATTGAGACATAATTAAACTCTATCAAAAACTTCTATAATCAACACTTGCGTCATTTAAAATCACGCTTGAACTTGATAGTTAACTGAATTGGTCATGTCCCTGTGGGTTCGACATCCGACTCTTAAAAAGGGCCACTATATTACATGTACGACCCATACACTTGCGGGGCATCAATAAGTTTTTGGCGCCGTTGTCGGGGACTCGACGAAGTTTAGAAAATTTATCTATTTTTGTGTGATTTTTAAATTCCTGAGGTGTTGAGAAACTTGGTCTTAGTTTGACTTATTGCAGGTGACAGGTTGTCTTGCCGAGCTGGCAAAGAATAGAGAGCTTGTGGAACCTTTGCTTGAACCTGAACGTCAAATCAATTTGCGAAGGAGAGTAGCTCTATAGAAAAATCTGAAAAGACTTCAAGAAAAGGTACAACAATAACCACCCGCAGGACAAACACAATTGTCACCGGAAGCAATGGCAGCCAGACCAGTTCGCGAAGTGGCAATCCCACAAGCGACTAATGTGAACTCTAGTATCCGTAAACTGGAGCCTGGAGGGAACTTTGAATTGAAGCAGAACATGGTACAGCTATTAGATTCTAGTGGTCAATTCACTGGGATGGCACATGAGGACCCGCAGCAGCACTTACACAACTTTCTTGAGATTAGTGACACGTTTGTCCCCACCGGCGTGTCCAAAGATTTTGTCCGACTTACCCTCTTCCCATTTTAAATGTTGGGAGAGGAAAATAAGTGGTTGAAAGCTGAGCCACCGAACTACATAACTTCGTGGAATGATTTGGCAAAGAAGTTCCTTATCAGATTTTTTCCTTCAGGCAAGACTGCAAAGTTGAGAAGTGAAATACTGACTTTCAGGTAGAAGCCGGATGAGAATTTATATTTGGCTTGGGAAAGGTTCAAGTAATTATTGAGAGACGGTCCCCATCACCAGCAACCAAATGAAGTGCTGGCTCAAACCTTTGTAGAAAGTCTAGATCCACACACGAAAATATTACTAGACGCTGCATCGGGTGGGCAAGCCTTAGAGAAGATTTATGATGAGCTGTACACTTTGTTGAATAGAATTGCTCAAGGAAATCCAGAGTGGCACAGTGAGTCATCGAGAGGGGCAGGAAAGAGATCAGGGTTGATAGAGGTAGATGGTATGAATGCCTTGGCGGCACAGTTAGCTTCTTTCCAGCATCAGATGATGACTCAGTTCAATAAACTGAGTATGAACCAACAACAGGGCCAGGTTAATGCAGTTCAGCAAGCTCCAAGTTTGTGTGAAATTTGTGGAAATAATGGGCACAATGCAGAATCTTGTGGAGCCAATCTGAAATCAGTCAATTTTGTTGGGAATGTGCAGAGGAATAATAAGAATTTTGGAAACAACTACAACAAAAATTGGCAGGGCCACCCGAATGTTTCTCAGGGTGGAAAACAAAAGCAAAGTTATCAGCAACCTCAACACCAGCAGTATCAGCAGAATAGGCAGAATGATGACCAGTTGAGCAGCAACATTGAGGAAATATTGTAGAAAATCATGGAGACCCACACTCAGTTAGCAGAGAATCAGGCGAGGATGGCAGAGACTTGAAGAATCAGCAAGTGGCCACCCACAATCTAGAAAAACAAATGGGTAAGATAGCAGCTACTCAAAACATGAGACCGCAGGGAGGACTACCAAGTGAAACAGATCCTAACCCCCGACAGGTCAATGCCATTAGTCTGAGAAGCGGCAAGCAATTAGTTGATGCAATGCCAAAAGAGAAAAGAAAGAAGGTGCAGCCGGAGTTGGTTAGACCAGGACCATCCACTGACAAGGGAGAAAATCAAAGTGCTGGGCAACAAAATGCACAATCGTCATTGCAGCCAACACAAAGACCACCACCACCATTCCCTCAGAGATTCAGAAAGAGCAAGGAGGAGGAATGCTTCAAAAAGTTCTTTGAGAGTTTCAAAGAACTTCACATAAATTTTCCTCTTATTGATGTTTTGCAGGGAATGCCCAAGTATGCTAAATACTTGAAAGACGTGATGGCGAACAAAGTCAGACGTGTGCCGCGCGCGGTGCCGTTCCACGCCAATGCCAGGCGCGAGAGGAAGGCAGCAAGCAGGAAGGCACCCTGCGCACTAGTGTTGTGCCATGCCAGGCAACCTGCGTGCCAGCGCCGTGTCACACATGCCATCGTGCTGCACAGGCAGCGTGCCACTCCGGCCATCGCGGCAAGCCTCAACCTATTGTCATCTAAGGCGATTTCCAATGTGCATCCGCATTACCTCCGTGTCATGGAGGCAGTGCTCCGCGATACACTCTGTGACACGGAGCCATTCCATGACAGGCATAATTTTGTACAATTCTCATTTATTATAAATAGGTCCCTTAGCTCCTAAAATCATTTTTTCACGATTTTATTCTGAAAAACCACCTAGGAGTGAAGGGAGAAGTGGGAGAACTCACCTAGGATTCATCAATTTCATCTTCTCCTCTACCAATTCTTGTAAGTATGTTACTTTAACAATATTTTCTTGTAATTTTACGAACTTGAATGGCTAGAACCCTTCCTCTAGGGTTGAAGCCATGAGTTATGAGTGAGTTTTTACAAATTTGCTTTGGAATTAAGTTATTGATTGTTGTTTTGTCTTGCATTCTTAATTATGGTTGTTTTTATGATTGATCACCATGAAAACACACACGTTAAACTTAGGCAAATGCTTGAGAAAGCAAACCTAGGGAAGAGCATAATAATGTAGGAAGCAAGTTCTTGTCTTTTGATAAGATTTTGTGGTTAGGATAGAAATATACCTAATACCTTGCTTGGTTGATAAAATGGGAAGAGAGAAAGACACTAGCTTAGATTCGTTACTCCACCACTCCCAGAAGTAGTTGTGAAGCTATGTTTGGTTAAATGGTTGGAGGTACGAAAGTACCCTAATCAATGGCATAACCCCATAAACCACATCCACGTAGTTAATTGCCCACGAACTAGAATTAGCATCCTCGCTCACAATGTAGTAGTGAGGCTAGTTGGTCATGTTTAGAGGTTAGGAAGACCATGAACATGCAATTCTAATTATGTGAGACGACAATTGATAGTTTTATACTTAAAACATTGCAAATCGTAGTATCGCATGATTATCCGACTTTAACTCTATGTTGCTCCTTGAATGAATTCAGAGTATTTCGTTGACCACATTAAGACTTAATTAAACTCTATCAAAAACTTCTATAATCAACACTTGCGGCATTTAAAATCACACTTGAACTTGATAGTTAACTGAATTGGTCATGTCCCTGTGGGTTCGACATCCGGCTCTTAAAAGGGGCCACTATATTACTTGTACGACCCGTATACTTGTGGGGCATCAACAGTCCACTCGGTCCTGTCGGATTTTCCGTAGCAAGTAATGATCTAGGAAGGCCTCTGAGAAACTAGACCAAGTCGGAGGGGGAGAGTCTCTACCTAGGGATCTCTCCCAGATCTCGTACCATAACACTGTTTTGTCCCATAATTGGAATACCGCTAACTCAACTGACTCCGTAGGGGTAGCATGCATTACCCTGAAAATCTGTTGTAACTGGTCTAGGAAGTCCTGAGGGTCCTTTCCCCGGTCCGTCCCTGAGAACTACGGGGAACTCAGGGGAAGGAACTCTTGGACCCTCAAAATCCCAGGTCCTCCCAAAGATTTAGCAACCAATGGTACCATAGGTTGGTGCTGAGCGGTCATCATCTGAGCTAGAATATAGACAGTGCTCCTAACCTCCTGATCTGATGGTATAGGTGTAGGAATTGCTGGAGGTGGCACCGACATATCTGATGCTCTGGAGGACTCTTGGCATGGTGGAGACTACTGAGGAGATCGGGATGAAGTCTCTCTACTGCCCTCAGATCGGGCTGGCTCTAATTGGGGCACCCTGCTAGTGCCCTCTCCTGTCGCAGCATCTAACTTCTGACCAGTCATAGTCTATCGTGTGTCTGACATTTCTTTGTAGATAAGAAGAATAAGTTAAGCTTAAGGACTCAACCCCATACAACATAGCTCCATAGCACGACTGAAAAAGAAGGAAGAGTAACCACACTATTATGCCTCGTAGCCTCCTGCCTATGGAATGTGGTGCACAACACACCCATAGACAAGAAACTACTAGACACAGCTTGTAGACTCCCTATGATACAACCTGCTCTGATATCAAGTTTGTTAGGCCCCATCTTGGGGGGCATGACTAGCACTTGGTGCCATACTGGGATCTGAACTGACGTGGCTAGGCTTATGCACTTTTGGTGCATGCCTACTCTTCCAATTAAGAAAACAACGAGCTATATCTCGGCTGTAAACACAGCCTCCGGTCGACGAGGCCGCATAGCCACCTATAAAAAAGAAAACGGCTAACCAACAACACGTAATAAAGGGGATCCTATGCGGGCTGAAAATACCACCATGCTATCTAGTTATATCATAATGTAAGCAGGCAACCTAAACTATACTATAGCTGACGAGGATGCTAACTAATAACTAAATTAGGCCCCACACGGCCATCACGCAAAATAAAACATACATAGGTCCCACACGGCCAAAAACAAAAACTAACACTAGAAATCTGTAGTCTGCAAGCCTCTAAGATTGGGAGAATGATCAGGACAGGGCCCCGACCTACCCATAAACTGTACAACAAAAGAACAAACCTTCTAACTAACAACCTCGAAGGAAAGGAGCTGATTAGACTGCTGACTCGGCTGATCACTAGCGAGGTCCTGAACTATGTCTAACCGTACCTGCAGGAAAGAAATGCAGCGCTCCAAATATGGGCGTTAGTACAATATGTACCGAATATGTAAAGCAGTAATGAAAATGACTGAGTGATACTGATAATGAAACTGAAAACAATTCAATAGGAGGGACTGAGATACAACATGATTAGTCTTGCAACCTGCTATATATCTAACAATAAGTAATACAAACAAGAACCTTACCTGACCCCCATAAGCCCGAAAGGTACAACCAACACTAAATAATACGCCCGGGGCCCCCATAAGCCCTGGCGAGCACACTGGTCGGCCCGCAAGTGCACGGGTCGTGCAAGTAATATAGTGGCCCTTTTTAAGAGCCGGAATGTCGAACCCACAGGGAATGGACCAATTCAAATAACTATCTAGTTCAAGTGTGATATTAACTTCCACAAGTGTTGATTATAAAAGTTTTCGATAGAGTTTAATTAAGTCTAAATGTGGTCAACGAAATGCTCTGAATTCCTTTAAGGAGCAACATAGATTTAAGGCCGAATAATCATGCGCTACTACGATTTGCAATGGTTTAAGTATGAAACTATCAATTGTCGTCTCACATAATTAGAATTGTATGTTCATGGTCTTCCGTACCTCTAAACACGACAAACTAGCCTCACTACTACATTGTGAGCGAGGATGCTAATTCTAGTTCGTGGGAAATTAACTACGTGGATGTGGTTTATGGGGTTATGCCATTGATTAGGGTGTTTTTGTACCTCTAACCATTTAACCAAACTTAGCTTCACAACTACTTCTTCGAGTGGTGGAGTGATAAATCTAAGCCGGTGTCTCTTTCTCTTCCCATTTTATCAACCAAGCAAGGTATTAGGTATATTTCTATCCTAACCACAAAATCTTATCAAAAGACAAGAACTTGCTTCTTACATTCTTATGTTCTTCCCTAGATTTGCTTTCTCAAGCATTTGCCTAAGTTTAACGTGTGTGTTTTCATGGTGATCAATCATAAAAACAAACAATAATTAAGAATGCAAGACAAAACAACAATCAATAACTTAGTTCCAAAGCAAATTCATAAGAACACACTCATAACTCATGGCTTCAACCCTAGAGGAAGGGTTCTAGCCATTCAAGTTCGTAAAATTACAAGAAAACATTGTTAAAGTAACATACTTACAAGAATTGGCAGAGGAGAAGATGAAATTGATGAACCCTAGGTGAGTTCTCCCATTTCTCCCTTCACTCCTAGGTGGTTTTTCAGAATAAAGTCGTGACAAAATGATTTTTAGGAGCTAAGGGACCTATTTATAGTAAATGAGAATTTTACAAAATTATGCCTGTCGTGGAATGGCTCCGTGTCACCGAGTGTATCACGAAGCACTGCCTCCGTGATACGGAGGTAACGCGGATGCACACTGGAAGTCGCCTTAGGATACCAAGAGGCCTAGGGTTCCCGCGATGGCCGGCGTGGCACGCTGCCTGTGCAGCGCGATGGCATGCGTGACACGGCACTGGACGCGCAAGTCGCCTGGCGTGGCACGACGCTGGCGCGCAGGGCGCCTACCTTCTTGCTGCCTTCCGCTCGCGCCTGGCATTGGCATGGCACGGCGCTGGGTGCGGCACACGCACAGCGTGGCATGCTGCCTGGCGTGGCCATCCTTGCCAAGGCATGGTTCCTTGTCGACTTTTGTAATTCGCTTCCGACTCCATTCCTCTACTTCACCAACTCATAGATTAGTTCCTCAAATTCATTTTAAACATACCAAACAAGGACTAATCCTGTTGGTTAGTACATATATTCACATTTATATAAAATCACATAAAAATATATATAAATAATTAGATAAACAAGACTAAACTAAGTTATAAAGCATCACTCGGGCATGCAATTTTGCCCGAGATCACACACTTCAATCTATATACCCCTAACAAGGTCAAAATAAGTCAATAGATAACTATAGCCAACTTGCCTATCCCCTGCGTTTGCAACTGAGTCTGGTCGGCTCTTGTAACTGTGTTTGAGACTAGTGGACTCTTGTAATTGCACCCTGGGCACTAGGCTCGACGAGGGTCAATGATGTTGATATGGCATAAAAATAATAGTCCAGCCATGGAATGGACTACAATATGGCTCTTGGCGCTTAGAATAGTCCCTTGGGACAACATCTAGCTCCTTGGAGCGATCCATATAGCCCCTTAGGCAACGCCACAGCCAGTAACCCTGAGGTTGCATAACAGAAGGCTATATAAGGCATGGTTAGTCCCAATCTAAATAGGTAACGCTAATCTCAAAGTAATAACGGAAGCTAACCACAATAATCATGCTTCTGGCTTCCTTACGAGGATATAGGTCATATTACAATATGACAGGAATAACTTGTTGCAAGAATTCGCCTTAACATACCTCAAATGCTGATTTCCGACTAACTTGCGAGTTCCAACTTGCAACTGGCAGTTTTACCCAACTGCAGACCTTATACTGAGAAAATAGGGATAATTTCAATACTAAATTAAGCAAATAACCATAACTTTGTATAATGATATCAACTATAATTCAACATTGAATAATTTGGATGAAAACCTATAATTTTCTGAGATTTTAGAAGGGTGAAATGCTTACCTAATGCCTATGGCCATTTATGATTCAATTTGGAGTAATTCTTGCAACTTTTACTCGACGGAGTTCCAGTATGCCGAGCAAATTTTCCAGAAATAACTCCGAAGTTATGCTTCCCATAGGCCTATAACTCGTTACCCAAAGTTAATTTGCATTTGGACAGCGTTTGGTAGCGTAATCAGAAAAAAATTTAATAATATTTGCATGCTCTCCCTGTTTCAGTCGAGGGATCAATTTACAAATGTTTTAAATTGAATGAGGGGGCTTATATATATATACTTGGGCAGCGGTGGAGGGTGGCGCCTCATGATGCACAATGTGCCAGCCCTCCTACCGGGTCGCGCCCTTAGTGCACTGGCTTGCCTAGCGCGCCGCGCTGCCCAGCGCACAGGCAGGCTGGCGCATCACGCTGGCCCCTCGTAGCCTAGTTATGAGGCTTTTCCCACACGCGTCAAGCTTCTATTACTCGTCACAAATCAATGTGCGCGCCTACTAATTGATAACTTTTTACGGGGTGTAACAACATGTTTTTGGGAGTAGTGTCTAGCACTGAGTAGGCTAAGGGTCAGTCAACCCTATGCCTCAGAACTATGTTTTGGGACCTCCTTTGTGAGATTTCCCCTGCCCAAGGGGCCTTAGCTTGATATTGATATCATGGTAGCGTCTTTAGCCCTGACAAGTCTTTAGATAGCTCTGCCCAATTGATTGTGATAGTCGGGACCACGTAAGCTCTATCGTGGTAATGTCGATTATAAGATGAGTCTCCCATTGTTCCTCATGATTTCAGTTATGCATGTTTATCATTCATGATATATATACATATGTTCTAAATAAGGATTGACCCAATGTACAATTTTACTTATGATTATAAGATTTCAGCTTTGGGTCGTTTGATGTAGTTATGATGTTCAGTTATGTTTGGATCATGATTTCAAAAAATAGCATGCAAGCCCTACTCTCAGATTTTTATCTAGATTATGATTTATATTATGTATGTTTTAAATGATTTTAATTATTAAAGCGGTTTTACTTACCTTGCATACTCGGTACATTCCACGTACTGACCGCATACTTTATGCTGTATCATTTTATGATACAGGCTCCGATCTTCAGACTCAGCCCCGTCACTAGTCGGTTCTCCGGAGTTGGCATCTAGCTTCAGTGGTGAGTCCTCATCTCTCGAGGGCCATCCGTTACCAGTTATCTTGTGTTTTCAGTTTTAAACTTGTCGGGTTAGTTGGGGGTGTTGTGCCATCAACCCATTAGATATGTTAGAGGCTTTTAGACTATACGTAGTAATCAGCTTGTCATGTATTATGTGAACTCCGGTTTTGATGTTATGTTAAGATTAAACTTCTGATATGTTCATTATGTTAAGTCTTCCACTTTTATTGAATGAGTTAGATGTTTGTTCATTCCATGGGTCGACTTGGAGTCTCTCAGGGCACCTTATCCCGTTTCTTAATCCGGGCCTATGATCAGGTCATGAAAATTAGTGTCCTTTATCATCCAGGCAAGGCCAATGTAGTGGCGGATGCCCTTAGTAGGCTATCTATGGAGAGTGTGTCCCACGTTGAGTATGGGAGGAAGGAGTTAGTGAAGGATGTCCATAGGCTTGCCCATTTAGGGATTCACCTTATTGACACGACAGATGGTGGTGTCATTGTTAAAAATGGGTCATAATCTTCATTGGTGACCGAGATCGGTCTAGGAAAGATGAGGATCCTACCTTGGTAAAGCTAAACAAAGCTATCTATAATCAAAAGGTGGAGGTCTTCTCTCAAGGAGGAGATGGTGTACTTTGTTATCAGGGTCGCTTATGTATTCTTGGTGTTGAAAATTTGAGAGAACGAATGTTGCACGAGGCTCATGGTTCTTGATATTCTATCCACCCAGGTACCACCAAGATTTTCCGTGACCTATAGGAAGTTTATTGGTGGAATGGCATGAAGAAGGACATAGCGAAGTTCGTGGCTAAGTGTCCAAATTGTTAACTAGTGAATGTGGAGCATTAGAAACTAGGAGGTAACTACAAGACATTAATTTCCCTACTTGGAAGTGTGAAGAGATCAATATGGACGTCATCACAGGGTTGCCGCGTACACGCCAACAGTATGACTCTATATGGGTGGTTGTAGATAGGTTGACCAAAGAAGCACATTTCCTACTTGTCAAAACTACCGATTCAGATGAGGACTATGCTAGATTGTACATTTGGGTGTTTTTTTAGTTGAAAGGAATTCTCTTGTCCATCATCTTAGAGAGAAGTACTCAGTTTACCTCACAGTTTTCAAGATTGTTCCAAAAGGGACTTGGTAATCAGGTCAAGCCGAGCACGACTTTTCACTCGCAGATACATGGTCAGGATGAGTGGACCATTTATACTCTTAAGGATATATTGAGAGTGTGCGTGATTGATTTCAAGAGTAGTTAGGATGACCATTTGCCTCTCATTGAGTTTGCTTACAATAACAGTTACCACTCCAGCATTCAGATGGCTCCGTTTGAGGCTCTCTATGGGTGGAGGTGTATATCCCCTATGGGTTGGTTTGAGGTAGGTGAGGCTATATTGATAGGTCTAGATTCAGTTCATGAGGCCCTGGAGAAAGTTCAGCTTATTAGGAAAAGGTTGAAAATAGCTCAGAATCATCAGAAGTCTTACGCAGATATTCGACGGAGAGAGTCTGACTTTGAAGTTAATGATTGAGTTTTTTTGAAGGTGTCTCCCATGAAGGGAGTGATGAGGTTCAAAAAGAAAGCGAAGCTTAGTCCCCAATATATTGGTCCTTATAGGATTCTGAGGCAAGTTGGCAAAGTAGCATATGGGTTGGAGCTACCAATGGAGTTAGCCTCATAACATCAAAATTTTCATGTCTCTACTGAAGAAGTGCATTTGTGACTCGGCCTCATTTGTCCTGGTAGGGAGCATAGGTGTGAAGGATAGCCTCACTTATGAGGAGGTTTCAGTTGAGATCCTTGATCGTCAGGTTTGAAAGTTGAGAAATAAAGAAGTAGCCTCAGTGAAGGTTTTATGGAGGAATCAGCTTGTTGAGGGAGCTACATGGGAAGCCAAATCAAATATGATGGCTAGATATACGCATCTTTTCCCTTCCAACTCAGTTTCAGCATGAGGTATTAGTTACCTCCTTAGTACTCTACTCAATTTCATGTCTCTCAGTTCCTTTCATGATTTGGCATGTATGTATGATTCATGAATTTAGTTCATTCATGTGTATCAGTCCAAAATCAGCCACTCTGTCAGTTTTCAGATTCAAATGTTTAGTATTTGGTATTGCAGTCCTTTCCCCAGCCTTTCAGAATGCTTAACCCACATTTGAGGACGAACGCTGTCAAGGGGGAGATATTGTAATACCCTAAAAGTTTCCCAAGACTGATTCAGGATTTGAAGTATGTTCAGTAGAAAAAGTCTAGAAATTTTCTCTCAGTATGACCAAAGGTACTAGTCGGGGTCAGGTGGTACGGGTCGTAGTAAGACCCGTGGTTCAGTTCAAAGGCTTCTTTCCCCAGACCACGAGTCCACACTATGATTCATAGTTTAGTGGTAGGATTCATGGTCACAGATTCATAATATGCATTTGGGTTATCAGGTGCTGCTCCTACGAGTAGTTGTATGACTCGTAGTATGGAATCACGAGTTGTGGTAGGACTTGTGGTAATAATCAGTGAGTTGTAGAAAATAGAGTGGCTAGCTACGGGAGGAATACACGAGTCATAGGTCGATTGTACGATTTGTGGTACGAGGCGTATGACTAGCGGTGAGCATTTTTCCTGTGAAATCATTAAGGGTATTTTCATAATTCCTAAGCTCCTAAAGAATAAACTACATCTTTTTAAGACCTAAAAATATTTTTTTAAGAGGGTTTAGCTTGTATCAAGTCATTACGCTTTCCCATGCATGCAAGCTCTGAATTCTCTTGGAAGATCAATCTAGAAATTCTCTCAATTCTTCCCCAATTATCTTGGGCTTTCAAAGACAAGTTGAGAATCAGTTTGCCTAGGTATGTAGGGCTATCAATTAGAGTTTTTGTTTCACTCTCATGCCCAAATTTCTCGTCAAGATCATGAATTCAAGTCCTAATTCTAGTTTATGATCTTATAGGGTTTTAACCATATTTTATGAAATTCTCTATGATATGTCTATCGGTCAATTCCCCTCATATTCCAAAGCATATTTTGAGATTTATGGGCAGATTTTATAGACAAATTAATTATAAATTCATGATTTCAAGTTATTGAAAATTATTCCCTATTATGCAAGTTTTGTGAAAAGTCAACTTTACTTTTCATGATTTCAAGTATGACGAGATATCTAGCATGAATGAATTTATTAATTACCTATATATGAATCATGATTTTGACTTATGAAGTCTATTTCAAGTATCCATGATTTTAAGATTCAGGCAAGCCCACACAAGTTAAGTATGTTTACATGATTCAGCTCAGTTTTACAAGATCAACTTACCATATAGTTTGGAGTCAATACTCCTAATTTAGCTTATGGTATGTTTGGATCCTGGACTATTTCAGACTATGCATGTAACAATGATTTCTGCTTTGTTGAAAAATGATGGGAGCACTATGCATGTTTTTGGAAGTAGTGTCTAGCACCGAGTAGGCTTGTGGTTCCTAGGTTCCTTGGTCTCAGAACTACGCGCCAACGTAGGTTTATATATTTAAATTGGGATCTCCCTTGAGAGTTTCCCTGCTTGCAAGGGGCCTTCAGCTTGATATCAATATCATGGTATCATCCTTAGCCCTGGCAAGATTTTGGACGACTCTACCCACTTGAATGTGATAGTTGTGGCATCACATAAGCTCTATCATGATGGTGTCGATTATGTTACGAGTCTCCCATTGTTCCTCATGATTTCAGTTATTTATGTTCATGACTTATGATATTATGTTTTATAGCAGGTTTGACCTAATAATCAATTTATGAGTTTTTACTTATGATTTTAGCTATGAAAAGTCTTATGATTTCTATTTTTAGCTTTGGGTCATTCTGTTCAGATATGATACTCAGCTTATGACTACATATGTCTCAGATTCAGATTTCAAAATGAAGTTCTTCCTCTCATGATATACTTATTTATATTTATGTGCATCATTTCAGTTAACATTTACTCAGCATGTTTTACTTACATTGCATACTCAGTATTCCAAGTACTGACCGCATACTCTATGTTATATCATCATGATATAGGTTCGAGTGATCAGACTTAGTCCCGCTGTTAGTCCAGCTTGCCACAGTCCAACTCAGTTCCCATTTTTGGTGAGTCCTCATCATCTGAGGACATTCATTTTTGTGTTTGATCTTGCTATATCAGTTTCAGATTTTAGCGAGCTAGTTGGGGGTGTTGTCCCATCAACTCATCTGACAGTTCAGAGGCTTATCAAACATTATGTAGATTTTAAGCTTTGTCGAGAGTTAACTCTGTTTATGATTGTTACGTGATTAAGACTTCCGCTTATTCATATTTGAGTTATCAGTTTCCTATTTAATAAATTCTCTTTAGTTTCTACGTTCATGCCATGGGTCTACTTGGAGTCATTTATGGTTCTAGGTTCCGTGTATCAGCCCGGGGTCCCAACTCGGGTCGTGACACCACACATCCATGTGTACAAGTTCAAAGTTAGCAGTACCTTTTATAGAGCTAATAGGAAAAGGTAATCTGCATTGTTTTGCGCATGGATATACTTTATTATATGTTATAGTACCTATTATATCTTGATGCTTAATAGATAGATTTTATTTAAAGTAAAATAAGAGAAATGGCCAAATCTCTTGTGCCACAAGTCTATGTCCACTTTATTAACTGAGAATGTTCTTCCTTATGCAGTTAGACTACTGTCAACATTCTTCCCAATGTTCTAATTGACTACTAGATAGAGTCTATCAAATTCTTTATCAATCTCCTTTACCTTCCCACTTGAGAGATCCTAAAACACCCAAAAGTTATGATAAAATAAAACTACACAATTCAAAACTTTTGTTACCTTAGATATAAATATAAGATTGTATTTGAACTGAGTTAGTACAAAGACATTGTTAAATGTACTCTCATTTGAGAGTGAACTTGAACCAATACGTGTTATATTAGCCACATCTCCATTAGGTAGATACACTTGTTTTTAATTAGGGAATTTCATCACTGAGGTTTTATTTAACATATTTAAGTTAGAAACCATGTGATTTATAACCCCTGTGTCGATTATCTGATCTTTAAGGATTTTTGCCGCAAGTAGGCCTTTGTAGAGAATTCTACCTGACTCACCATTACCTATTGCATTGACAGAAGATCCATTATTGACATTCACATTTGTTTGTGTCTGATTGTGCAGTTGCACAATCTGGTAATACTGGCTTCGCGTAAAAGCACATGTACCTGGTTGGTTCATTTGACCTGTTTGGCCTGAGTGATATACTGTTCTTATATAAGAATCACAAGGTTGCATAATCAGCTGACATGACCTTTTTGTTGATGCGTTGTAAGTAGCAAATGATCCTGATTTATGTCCATTAGATGGACATACTACCTCTTTCCTTTTGAGCCTTAAATCTTGTGGGTATGCTACCAATTTGTAGCAGATATATTTGGTATGACCCTTAATTTTTGCAAATCTCACATAAAAAATTATAGTTCTTTTTGAATTTCTGATAGTTGGGCTTCGAGTACATAGCTATTGAATCATAACCACTTGAGGTAGAAGGCACTACTCTAATTAAACCATTGGATGTTGTTCCTAAGGCCTTTTTAGACTCATCACTAATTATCATTGCATATGCCTGATTTATTGAAAGCTGGGGAATCATTAGTAGATTTTGACTCCTAGCTTACATATAGTTTTCATTGAGTCACATAAAGAACTGATACAATTTTACCTTTGAAAATATTTTCACGCCCCGCCTTGGGGGGGTATGACTGGCACCTGGTGCCCTAGAAGGACCTAGACTGCTAACTGGTGAGCCTAAGCACATCTGGTGCCTAGCTAGTTCTAACTCAGATTCAAGGAATCAACGGGCTATATAACGGCTGTAAATACAGCCTCCGGCCGACTAGGCCTATAGCTACCTGTACCATAACGACAGCTAACCAGAATCATGTCAATATAAGGGAGCCTATGCGGGCCGACAAGGCCACCATGCTGTCTAGTTAACTCTAAATTAATATAACAAATGCTGAATAGCTACGTGACCGGCAAGGTCACCACTACTGACTGGATACGGCCTCACACGACCAACATAAACAAATAAACATACGCACGGCCCCACACGACCGGCACAGCTAACCACAGGGAAATATATATTGACTGCAAGCCTCTAAGAATACTGATAAGATGGTCGGGACAGGGCCCCAGCCTACCCATGCTGTACAACAAAAGAAAAGGGATAAACCTCTAGCTATCTAGCTCCGGATGACTGGAGCTGATGACCCTGTGAGCTGGCTGGAATCACGAGGTATCGACCCCTCGCCTATGAGTACCTGCAGGCAAGTAATGCAGCGCCCCAAACGGGCGTCAGTACCGCTGGTACTGAGTATGTAAAACAACAACTGAAAGATATCTGAAAACAACAATACAACTGAAGGAACCGAAACAGAAAGGAATAGACTAAACTGACTGAAAATGTAAAGCTACGCTTACTCTCAACTATGCTGGAAGGAGTAGGAGTCATACCTAGAGATGTATTGCTCTATTGTCGATCTACTCGTATCTAGTGTAACATGGCATAACATAACATAACATAGTATAGCACACACAAACCTTACCCGGCCCCCATAAGCCGGGAGGTACAATCAGCACGCAATCTATACCCCTACCCCGGTCGTCCCATCTCCTATAATAACTATAAGCATCCTGCCGATCCCCTGGGTATGCACTTGGGCTTGCTGAGCCCTTAACTATAACTGTACCTGAGTCTGGAGGACTCCTAAATCAACACCCCGGGCGTACCCGCTCGACGGGGGTGTATAAAGGCCGACCAAGGCACAATATGGGGAAACTGGCATCCCATCTTCGTCCCCTATGGGACGGCATGCCACTCCGTAGAGCGACGTATCCTCATCCTCTGGCGGATGAGTCGATACAGCTATTAACCCTGGGGCGGTCATGAATGCTAGGTAATCCATCCCAAGACAATACAGTTGTCTCAACTAGTAATACTAACTGCGTATACCGCATGCTGAAGCTAGTGATGATAATGTATCTGTACATACTATATGCTGACTAGTGATAGTGATATGTATGTATGTAATACATGCTGAGACTGATAATGGTATATACATAATCATGCTGACATACCGTGCTGAGTCTAATGTTGAACAAGATATATTTTTTCTGT
The DNA here is from genome assembly GCA_035772735.1 of Datura wrightii. Classification (NCBI taxonomy): domain Eukaryota; kingdom Viridiplantae; phylum Streptophyta; class Magnoliopsida; order Solanales; family Solanaceae; genus Datura; species Datura wrightii. The sequence continues at coordinate 39,079,434 of JASDFA010000027.1, forward strand.
TGGAAATCATGCTGTATAACTGAGTCTCATAGTAACATGGTTTACTATTTCTAACATGCTTCCTAAACTTCATTTTAATTTACCATTCTACTTCTAAGATACCTTACAGATACTTATATTGCTTTACTAAGTTTCAACTGAATACGATAATATTCTAACATACTTTACTAGATCACATACTGGGCGTGTTGTACAGGTCCTAACACTCTATATTAGAATTTATACCATGCTAGCAAGTTTCACGCTATATACGATATGATGTTTCCAATATCGTGCTAATATTCATACTAAACGTAACCCACGACTTCTGAAACATTCTACTGGCCTTAAACCATCTTACTACTCCGAAACTACTAACTTGCCGAGGAAACTAGCTTTACATACCTTCGCTTCTGATTTTCCGACTAACTGGCGTAGCTCGGTCAGTATTTTCGCTATTTCTCCCAACTGCATTCGTATATATGTCAATTAGCACTAAATACAACACTATTATGAAAGACGACGTCACTTTCGATATAATTATAGCCTAAACTTAGGCCTATCAAAAGACGGTCGAAAACTTGCTATTTTCCAGAAGTCCAGTAGGGAGAAGTATTCACTTCACAGCTAGGAACACATAGACATTAGTTTGGAGCAATTCTACTTACCTTAGTCCGGTAGCTCGACGATTCGTCGGTCGTATTTCGCGAAACAAAATCCGTAGGAATGCTCCCTGCTGCTAAATACCTCGGTACCTGAGGTTAATTTGAATTTAGACTACGTTTGGCAGCGTAATCGAACGATAGTATACTAACCCTCTTCGTCTCTCTCTGTTTGCTGGGTTTTCTGAAGTTTATCAAATGTTTTTAATGAAAATAAACCAAAGTGGGGCTTTATATACTTGGGCCTGGACAGGCCCAAAGAGTCACGGAGCCAACGCGGTGGCCCCGCTTCCGTGACACGCTGCCATCGCGGAGGGGCTCTGCCCCGGCTCCTTCCGCGATGGTTCGACAGGCTACTCATGTGATCCTTCCTCGGGCCTTTCCCTAGCACGTATGGCTTTCAAATATGCTCAACCAACATGTGAATACGCCATCTAGGTGTCGGGAATCTTACGGGGTATAACAGATATATCACAAATTCCCTAGATTTTTCATAGTTGCACCCTGATGGAGGGACTATAACTTCCAACTCCACCCACATTTCTTTCATTCCAGTGAAGTATACAGCCACAAATTTTGTTCCTGAACTAATGTTGCTATTTCTTTATGTAGATTGAAGGTGCTTGAACTATCAATCATGTAAAATCTTGATTTCGAATCCTCCCAAACTTTCTGTGCACTATCTACATAGACCATATCCCATAGAAAATTACTAAACACTGTGTCCATCAACCAAGATTGGATTATGGAATTGCACAACTCCCATTAGTACCATAACTTATCCCTGAAACTTTTTTTTTCAGGTTTCATCTATAAACGTAATACCCAGAAGTGCATAAGACTAGACTCGAGATCTGAAATAAAAATAGCTGAAAATATGAGATTTCTTCTCAGAACGACTTAGGGTACGGGTCATTGGTGGGTCTAATGATCTGTTGGAGGCACTCGTGGTGAGGGTTTGCAGAAGTAAGCTTGGGAGTAATGGGTCTAAGGACGACCCATCGGTTTTTATAACAAGTCGTGGTAAGGGGTTCATTGTGAGGGTGGTTCTTGTCAAGGTGGCCGGCATGAGTCATGGCACGACCCATCGTATGAGATAGCAAGTCGTGGTATGTTTCCGTTGGGAGAATTTTCAGGAAGTGGGAGTGCTGACAATGGACGGAAGCGACGAATCATTGGGGCTTATGACAACTCATCCTATCCAGTCATGGTGGTAAACTTAATTTTGGAAAATGGAGTGAAACCACGAGTAAGTAATGACCTATTGGAGCAAGGAATGACTCGTTGTAGGCCTCATGGTCACTAACAGTGCAGAAATTTCAAACTTTTCATTAAGGGTATTTCCGTAATCCCTAATCCCTAAGGTCCTAAACTACATAATTTTAAGCTCAGTTAGCAGGGTTTTAAGGGTGTTAAACCTATTCTACGCATTCTCACACCATGCATGCAACTTAAAGCTCTTCCTTGGAGATCAAGCTTGAAGAACTTCTCCAATTTCTTACCAATTTCCTTTGGGCTTTCAAGAGGAAGTGCAAATTTGATTTACCCAAGTATGTGAGGCTATGAATGAGAGTTCCTTTTACTCTCATGCTCTAAGTTCTTCTCAATTCCGTGGTTCTCAATTCTAGATTTGAGTCTTATGATCTATGAGGTTTATTCCAATTCTTGTGAAATTCTCTATGATCTATCTATGGGTCAATTTCCTTCATGTATAAAATCATGTTTTATGATCTATGGGAAGATCTTATAACTATTTTGATTATTAATCTATAGTTTCAAATTTTAAATCGAATTATACCCAATTATGCATGCTTCATGAAAAGTCAAGTTATGAGTCTACTATAATTTTGATCTTATCAAGTCTAAATTATGATTTATGATTTATGATTTATGTTATGAAATCTCTTAAAGTACTCATCATGGATTTATGAATATAAAGTACATACATGTTTTACAAGTATGCATGAATTTCATGATTATGTATTTATGACTCTTGGCCAACTCATTGGCCCTCATTCATGGAAAATCATGTATTTCATGTATGATCAAGTATGTTATGATGTAATTGGCTATGAAATTCATGAATGATTTATGATTATGATATGAGCCTCATGTGCATGTTTTTGGGAGCAGTATCTATCACCGAGTAGATCCGGCGTTCAGGTAAATCCCGTGGTCTCAGAACTATGCGCAACCATAGGTGTATGTATATATATCCAAATATTAATGGATCCCCGTGATATCACATAATGCACGTCCCTTGCCTGGAAAGCCTGGGACGACTTTGCCACTTGAACGAGATAGTTGGGGCATCATGTTAGCTCTATCATGATGGAGTTGGTTATGACGAGTCCTCCCATTGTTTCTCATGATATATGCATGTTTATGTTTATGTTACTTTGTCTCAAGTTATGTTTTTATAAAGATTTATTTTATGATTATGATTATGACGGGTTTACGGATGATTTGAAAACATTGAGCCCTTATGTTTACATTATGATATTTACCTTATGATCATGTTGTCCTACTCTTATGAGCTCTTATGTATTTTAACTATCCGTTTACTTACATTGCATACTCAGTACATTCCAAGTACTGACCGCATACTCTATGCTGTATCGTTTCATGATACAAGTACGAGGGATCAGCCTTAGCCTCATCATTAGTCCTACTCCCCTCTTAGACCTGTCTACCTAATTTTGGTGAGTCCTCATCCTTCGAGGACATTCAGTTATCCATAGTTATGATCTTTCAGTTACAGACTTTTGTCGAGCTAGTTGGGGATGTTGTCCTATCAGCTCATTGGTTATGTTAGAGGCTATTCAAACATTATGTAGAAATCAACTCGTCATTGTTGATTCGGTATTAGCTTTATATGTATGGAGACTTCAGCTATTATATGTGTTAAACTTCCGCACTATTATATTGAGTTTAGAAGTTATGTTCATGGACTTGGAGCCTCTCGGGGTTTCTTGTCCCATGTCTCGATCCGGGTCTATGTTTGGGTTGCGATAATATATCTCAATTTACTTCTTCCTAGAATAGAAATTCAGATGTATTTATTCCACGGACAGTAGTTTTCAACCCTAGTTAGTTATATTGAGATAAGGGAAATGCCACTTACATCTAATGCATGAAGATATAAAGTATGATTGTAATCTATAGCATGACCAGTTCCATGCACAGTTTGGGAAACATTTGAGTTCATTTGAGTGGTGACTCCATTGCCAGTCCCCATTGAAATTTCAAAATTGGTTGTACCTTTTTTTGCCATTTGTGAAGTTTCGACCTAATCTTGATCTCATATCTTGATAGAGATTTGAATTGAGTAAAGAATCCCTTGGAATCTTCAGACCTTCTTGCTGAACCTGTGTACAACTTCTTAGAATAAATGAACTTTGATTAAGAACATAAATCAATTGCAAGCTTAGTAAGACTTTGTATAAGGAATCTTTAAGAAAAATCTTACAACTTCGATACCATGTTAAACTCATGTAGCCATCACCATTAGAGGTGTATGACATGTGAGAAGAAAGAAAGAAAGAAGAAGATATAGAGACAGAGAAGGAAGAGGATGGCAGTGAAAGTGGGAGTAGTAGTAATGTATTTTTCAAAATGTATATTGTAGTGTATGCAAAAGGCTGTATATTCATAGTTGATGAGTTGGTAATTTACCAATTCATTAGCCTTTTAAACATGAGCTTTTGCTTGGTTTTCAAGTTATTTAGGAGGATTTTATGCTCTTTCTCTTTTATTTTTGCAGGCATTCAACTTAAAGAGAAAAAACAAGGAATTTAATAAAAGCATAGAACTAAAGAAGAGGACCAAAATTCTGCTAGATGGGACTGGAGAAATGCCAGAAAAATGCAGGAGCCTACTGTGTTGAAGTGAAAGGTGTACCGGTAGAACGCAGATCAGATGCAAAATTATTGTAGGAGACATTGGCCCCAAGAGGCATTAGAGTAGCGTCCCATGGATGGGTACCGGTGAAATTCCGGTGTCTCACAAGTGAGGCCATCATCAGAGGGGAAAAATCATCCAACACAGGGTTTGAGGAGCATTTTAAACCTACTTTTGTACATTCTTTAAAAAGTACTGGACATTCCATTCCTTCTAAGCATCAGAATATTGTATTGTATTGGATAGCTTTTAATTTTCTACAGAGAAAAAGAATAGAGTTAGCTTTTTTTCACCTTCTTCTACTTCTTCTTCTTCTTCAAGGTACAAACCTCCATTGAGGACAAATTTGAGCTTGTTATTTACTCTTAATGATGAATTTTATGAATTTATTTGTCAATATGCTTTTGTATTATTCATATATGAGTAGCTAAATATTTGCTAGGGGTATGTGCATGATTGGGGATAAATTGGATTGTGTATTGCTAGGTTGATCTTATAATTACTCATCCAGTATAAATCTATTATTTTATCCAAGTTATAATTGAATTATCCATAATTACAAATGTGGGTTATGTTTACTTATTTTAATTTTTCTTGAAAAAGGGGAATAGAATATGGGTGAGAAAACAATTTTGGGTATTTGAGTTTTGATGATGTAGGGTTGGGCTAGAGATAGCCAAAACCCATTCTCATACAGCCATTAAAGAGTTGAAGCAAGAGATAGTTTAATTCTTGCCCAAGCCATAATGGATGAATTAATTGACACCTTGGGGTTTGACAAAACCCAAGGAAAAAGGCATCCAAGTGGTTGAAAAACATCGGGTTCCACTTCATCTATGGTTATTTATGTTTGTGAGTAATAATTTTGTTCTCTAGTTAATTCCAATCCAATCGATGCCCTAGCAATAGCATACCCCTGGCCCTTGCTCATATTTATTCATTCAATTTGGTTGCCCTACTTTGATGTAGTTGATCTTAATTCAAATTGTGATTTCACTTTCCCCCAACATATATTTTTTCGTTATTAATGCAATGATGCAATTTAGTTGAACTAAATAGACAATTTTGTGCCATCCAATTGCTATTCCCTAAGGATTCGACCTCAACTCTTAGTTGGATATTTATATTGCGGTGATCATTTACACATCCTCCTTGTGAGGAGTCGATTTGAACGTCAATTAATTTTGGCACCGTTGCCAAGGAATAGGATTAGATAACCCCTAGTTGAATGTTGATTTGAGTTAATTTAGCATCTTGTGTTTTGTTTTACAATTGTTGTTATTTTTGGGTGTCTCTTAGGATGAATTATATTAGCCAAAACTCTCAAGAAGGTTCAGGGGATGGACACATGGACCTCGAGGATGATGACCCAATGATGCCAGACGTAGCAGGTGCCATTTCCCTACCAGCCACGATGGGGAAAGCGGTGTTCCATGTGACTAGCATGATGTTACACCTGCTACAAATGAAAGAATTCTTTGGAGGTCAACCGAGTGAGGATGCTAATTGACATCTTTGAAATTTCCTTGAGATATGCCAACCTTTCAATGTCTCCAATATAAGTCAAGAGACAATTATATTGAGGCTCTTCTCATTTTCCTTGACCGGGAAGCTACCATGTGGCTAGAGAAACTAGCTCTGGGGTGTATCACTTCATGGAAAGAGTTGATTTTAGCTTTCTTTGATAGGTTCTTCCCTCCATCGAGAATGTTGCATTAGAGGGATGATATTACCAACTTTAGGAAAATCCCGACTAAACCCTCAAGTGGTTCTAGTCCAAGCGTTGTGACTGCTGAGATGCAGAAAAGAGATGACACCCTAACTAAGATGATGACCCATATCAAATTGATGAAAAAGCATGTTATGGGAACAGGATCCAAGATTGTTAATGCTGTAGGGACTCAAGGTCCTATGCAATATGAGGGTGAAGCTTCACCGCCTAGGTATGAGGAAGAGTGCCAATTCATGGAGAATCAAATGAGGGGTTCTCGCCTGGGATATCAAGGTGCCAAGCGAGGCCCTTGGCATCCACGGGAAGAGAATCAAGATTGGAGAAATCGTGACAACCAAGGTTGGGTTGATAGAAATAAAATATGGGGTAATCGTGAGCAAAACCGTGATGGGGAACATTATTATCGAAGCTCGAACCAATATGTTGCCCCTCCAAAGGATGAAAAACCCCCAATTGCAACCTGGTGTAAGCAATGTGGGAAGCTCCAAGATTGAAGAGATGCTGGCTAGAGTGCTAAAAAGGGTGGAATCTATGGATAACGAGGTCAAGAAGCTTAAAGTGGAGGTGTCTAATCTCGCCCAAATAGTGAGTTCACATTTAGCTTCTATCAAACACTTGGAAGCTCAAATGAATCACTTGTCTACTCAAATGAACCCCATAGTAAAATGGAGTCTCCCTAGTGACAAAATGTCTAATCCCAAGAAGGACAATTATTGTATGGATATTGTCACTAGGAGCGGTAAGGTGTTGGTTGATGGGGGTGTTAAGCTCAAGAAAGTTGTTGAGCTCAAAAAAGGAAGTGAGGTGAATGATGAGGTGCTAAAAGGACCAGATGATGTAGATGAAACAAAAGAACTTGATGAGGCGAAGTTGATATTGACCCCGAGAAGGTTGTTGAGGAGGAAACAAGCAAGGATGCTTTAACCGAAATGGGCCAAGAGCCTAGGATTCTACTTTCTTAGAATATAAGATTATCAAAGAAGAAAGAGGATAGTCAATTTCAAAAATTCATTTAGACATTCAACATATTATCCATAATTAAACCTTTGGTGGATGCATTGCTCCAAATGTTGGGCTATGCAAAATTTATGAAAGAATTGCTGAAGAAAAAGAAGGTTGTTTATGTTGGTGTAGGGGAAGTAACACACCATTGTAGCACAATGATGGTACGAAATCTTGCTCCCAAAAGAGAGTATCTTGGAGCTTTTACTATCCCTTGCACCATTGAGCTGTGTGTTTTCAAAAAGGCCTTGTGTGACCTTGGCGTGAGCATAAACTGATGCCTCATATCATTTTTAAGAAGTTAGGTGTGGAAAATCCCAAGCCTGCTACTATGAGGCTATTGATGTTAGACAGGTCTATCAAGAAACCCATGGGATTTCTAGAAGATAATTTGGTTCGAGTGGACAAGTTCATCCTTCCAGTCGACTTGGTGATATTGGATTGTGAAATGGATGTTGAGATGCCCATCATCTTGGGGCACCCACTACTAGCCATGGGAAGAGCATTGGTGGATTTGGAGTAAGGGGAGTTGAAGTTTAGAGTAGGTGGTGATGAAGTCACCTTTAATGTATGTAAAACCACCAAGCCCCCAGATGAGTGCAAGGTTATAGGGTATTCAATGATGAGGTAGAGCAAGACGAAATTTGGAATGTTGAGGCTGATTCAAAGGATGACATTTAAGAGTATTGAAAGCGAGGAGGTATCCATCATTCCACAACCTTAAATAAGGTTCTTCTTGGAAGGAAACCCAAGTGTTTGTTTTATGTTGATGCTTTGATATTTTTGTGGTTTTGTTTTGTAGAATGGAATTGGATGAAAAACATTGTGGAAGAAAACAGGGCAATTGCAGTGTGAGGCCTGTGAAATGAATATGCTCAAGTATGAAGCATTGCACTAACGTGATAGAGAAGCAGAAAGCTGAGAGTAAAAACAGAAGGAATCGACACTTTACAGGTGAAATGTCGATGACAATCCGCAATCACCGATTTGATGATGGTTCTACCCAGTGAACCTAGGAGTTGAAGTGTAAATTGGGACTTACCAGCGGAACACAGGTGGTAACCCGCAAACCACCGGTAAAACACCACTTGCATAGTAGTGAGCTGGGCATAGGCGGAGGTCACCTGCGCTTGAAGCGGCGAAATGTTGGCACCCACAAGCAACGACAGGTTCAATGTAGGTAGAGGCACATATTTTATTTTAAATCATGACTGACTCATTGATCTACCCAACCCACAACTCTTTAAAGATCTGGTCAAAACCCTTTAAAATCCTTTCTCTCCACCATTTTACCTCCCTCATCAACACTTTTACTTTCCCAATACTCCATTTTCCCACTACTCCACTTTCCTTACTCCCCACTATAGAAACTCACCTCTTCACCCACTAATCATCTTCACTCTTCTCTCCCTATAAAACCCCTTTCTCTTATTCTCTTCATTTCACCTCACTTCACACAAATCTCACTAAGCAAAAATAGTTCTCATTGTTGGCAGAGCTATCATGTTAGTCAAGCCACAAAGCTCCCATCTAGTTACTTTTTCTCACTACTCACTCGGTATGTACATCATTGCTTTTATCTAGCTTGTTGTCAAGAATGGGAGTTTGAAAATTAGGCATGCTAAATCTAAAATTTGTAGTAACCATTTCCCCCATTTACCATTTGGTGATTCCTTTTTATTGAATGATTCTTATAATGTGGGTATTTGGGGGTTTGGATAATTGAATAATGTTTGCGAGCGTACTGATTTTGCAAAAATGTCATATGAAATTATGTGTTTGATATAATGGTTGGGGTTGAAGTCTAAGTAACCCTGTGTTCTTAAAATGCATGATTTGCCCAATGGTAGATTAGGTGACGTCGTTCTTAATGGCAAATCGTCATTTTTCTTTTGTTGTGTTGTTTGAGTAAGTAGTTTATAATGTGAGGTTGTGTGAGTAAGGCTTCTATTTAAGAGAATTGATGTTGAAATGATTTGGGCTGAACTATATTGAGCGGTGTTTCACCTGCGATTCGTCGGTCAGGCACGGCGAGATGTCTTGAAGCGCAAGTGCGTGTTTGAGGCTTTAGGCCACTTCCCAACACCTGCATTTAACCTGTGCTTCATGAATCATTACCGATAAAATGTCGGTGTAGTGCCAATAAGTCGCAACTCAGCCCAGTTGTCTGCTCAAGTCGGTGGTTTATGTCACGCCCCAAAACTGGGGTAGGGCGCAACTGGCACTCGATTCATGATTGATCGAGAAGCCGGCTATATGACATCTGTAACTATAACACTTAGGCCATCCAGGCCACCTTTCATAATCAACTGAAGAATAAACTGGACCCATAAGGTCTAAACAATACGGGGTAAATAATCGAAATGCAACCAAGGCAATTAGTGTGCTAAGCCAAGCAACAATAAGACGACGAGGCCACAAACTGAATAACACTGTACACATTAAGTCCACAAAGCCTCTAAAGAGTAAACTGACTGATGGTTGGAACAGGGCTCCGACCTACCATAACCGCATCTCAAAACTCAAGCATAAACAACTAAGCCCTAGCTCCAAGAAGAAAGAAGCATACCAACCATCTGTTGATCTCATGAATTGCTACTCAACTTGCCATCCTGACCTCTACCTGCACCTGCGGCACAAACGCAGGTCCCCAAGCAAGGGGACGTCGGTACGAATGAAATGTACTGGTATGTAAGGCTGAAATTGTAACCATGAGATAACAATCCTGTAATAACTAACTTAGCACATAAACATATAAAGGATAAATATAACCTGGAACTCTGCAACCTGTAATTGATATCAACTTACTATAACATAACTGAACTCAAGATAACTGAACCAGGAATAAGGAATGGTAACAACCTGGAATCCTGGAAACTGAAACCTGATAATAACTCTATAATAAGATAAAAATGCAATTATTAAATGCACAAGAAAGAAACTATAACTATAATGCCAGTGACCAGCCAACCTTAAATCCATATATAAAATTCGTCCAGCCGATGTACCACACCGGGGTAAAATAAAAAGATCTCTAGCCGGTGTACCACATCAGGGTAAAATAAAAATATCTCCAGCGAGGTACCACATCGGGGTAAAATAAAAATATCTCCAGCCGGTGTGCCATACCGGGGTAAAATAAAAACATCTCCAGCCGGTGTGTAATTCCGGGGTAAAATAAAAACATCTCCGGTCGGTGTGCCATACCGGGGTAAAAATAAAAACATCTCCAGCTGGTGTGCAAGTCCGCGTTGGAACTAGCAGTGAGTATTTTCCTGCAAATTTATTTAGGGCTTTTCCATAATTCCTAAGTTCCTAAGGTCTATACTACATCATTTTAAGCTCAGAGAAGTGTGTTTTAAGATGGCTAAGTTCATTCTAAGCCTATTCTCTTACAAGCATGAAAACCTAGAGGTTGTAAAAGGTGATCAAGCTTAGGTTCATCAAGCACTTCCCCAAATTTTTATTGGGAATTCAAGAGGGTGGTATAATCAGATTCTTCCAGGTATGTAGGGTTATGAATAGGTGTATTCATCCACACTCATGCCTAATCCCTCTTCAATTTCATGAAAATTCTAGTTGATGAATCTATGGGGTTTTAACCCAACATGTGAATTCTCTAAGTATCAATCATGGGTATGATCTATATATTTTTCTAATGTTTAATTATGATTCATGGGCATATGTTACAATATTTTCAATTAAAAATTATGTTTTCAAGTTTTACAAATTATGATGTCCATCCACAAAAGTTTATGAAAATTGATATTTATGTTATATGTATTCAAGCATGATGAGATTTATATGATGAAAGAATGATTTCATATTTACCCATGTCCATGTTTATGTTATCGAATGATCAAGTTTATATCAAGCATGTTTATGTAATGGGCAAGCCCATATGATCAAAGTATGTTTCATGATTTATCTAAAGTTCATGTATTATCTTACCACATGGTTTTGGAGTTTAGACTCCCATTATTTTTAGTTTGTGGTGTGATTTGATCTCATGGCTCCTCATATTATGATTTCAGATTATGCATGTATGTTATGAGTCAGCTTCGTCACTAGACAAAGGTCAGCTTTGTTGAAAAAAGATGTTGAGCATATGTATGTTTTTGGGAGTAGTGTCTAGCACCGAGTAGGCTAAGGGTCAGTCAACCCTATGCCTAGGAACTACGTACCAACATAGGTACCGTTTAGATTATTTGTGACCTCCCTTGTGAGCTTCCCCTTCCCCCAAGGGGCCTTCAACTTGATATCGATATCATGGTAGCGTCCTTAGCCCTGGAAAGGCTTTCGACGGCTCTGCCGAATTGAGTGTAATAGTCAGTACTACGTAATCTCTATCATGGTAATGTCAGTTATAAGACGAGTCTCCCATTATTCCTCATCATTTTTAGTTATGCATGTTCATTAGTAATGATATTATGTTTTCAGCAGGTTTGACCCAATGTTCAGTTTTACTTATGATTATCAGATTTTTATTTTGGGTTATTCAATTCAGTTATGATATTCCATTATGATACTCAGTTATGCATGAATCATGTATTCAGATAGTCGCATTCAAGCCCTACTCTCAATCTCTTATGATGAAACATTTTATACTATGCATGATCAATGATTTGACTTAGCAGTTTTTTTCTTACCTTTCATACTCGGTACATTCCACGTACTAACTGTATACTCTATGTTGTATTGTTTTATGATACAGCCTCAGATATTCAGGCTCGGTCCCGCCATTAGCCAGACTCTCAGTATTAGCACCTCCAAGTCTCAGTTGGCGAGTCCTCATCTTTCGAAGGCCTTTTACAATTGTATTTAATATTTTTAGTTTCATACTATAGTGAGTTAGTTGGGGTCTTGTCCCATCAACTCATCAATAGTAGAGGCTTATCATACATAGCATGTATTTAGTTTCAGACTTGTATTATGTATTTAGATGTTATGATATTTTCAGACTTTCGTTATATCATATATGTTAGACTTCCACTTGATTATGTTGAGTTTAGATCTCATGTTCATTCCATGAGTCAACTTGGAGCCTCTTGGGGTTCTTTATCCCGTCTCTCGATTCGGGCCTATGTTCCGGTCATGACAAACTTGGTATTAGAGCATTAGTTTTTGAAATATCTTAGGGTGTCTGAAAGCCACGTTAAATAGAGTCATTTTCATGAGTGTGAAGTGCTCCACACTTATGACGAAGAGGCTATGAAACATTTAGAAAATGTTCCCTTCTTTCATTATCTCAGTCGTGTGATGAAATGTCTCTATCCTTCTAACTCATGCTATATACGTTTGCAGAATCATGCCTCCTCACCTAGTTAATGGATGAAGGAATGGAAATAGGAATGACCATGAGCATGGCAATGAGAATGGGCACCAGCAGGCCCCGAGGATCATGTGGTCGAGTAGGTGGCCCATGTAGAGTTTATGGCTGCTATTCAGATGCTAGCTCAAGCTTTGACCACCCAAGTCAACCAATAGGCGGTAGCGCATGTTCCTCAGAATGGGAATGCTGCAGCGGTGATAGTTAGAGATTTTCTGAGGATGAACCCTCCAAAGTTTCTCGGATCAAAGGTAGACGAGGATCCACACGAGTTTATTGATGAAGTTCTAAAGATCACCCAGATCATGGGGGTGACCAGCAAGGAGTGCGCAAATTTAGCCTCGTATCAGTTGAAAGGGGTTGCGCACATCTGGTATAGGCAATGGAAGGATAGCAGGACAGTTGGAGCAAGCCGCATTAGTTGGGATGAGTTCCATACCACATTTTTGGATCGATTCTTCCCTCATGAGATAAGGGAGATTAAAGCAGTTGAGTTTATGAACTTGAAGCAAGGCAAGATGATAGTCCAAGAGTATGCTTCAGAGTTCACTCACTTGTCCAAGTATGCACCTGAGATGGTGATAGATTAGAGAGCCCGAGTGAGTCGGTTCGTGCATGGGATAACAAACTATTTGGTTAAATATTGTTGGACTACGATGCTTCTTCAGGACAATGATTTTGCATGGATAGTTCTGCATGCCTAGCAGATGGAGGTAGTGCAGGTGAGTGAAGTGGAGAGGGAGGCCAAGAGGGCCAGGACTGATAGCTTCGGATTCTCCCAATAGAGACCTGGTGGTGGGCATCATCAGCAGTCCCACCAGAGATCATCAACCCCAGAGCCTTCAGCTTTAAGTGTTCCATCAAGACCTAGGCGTGATCATAGTGGATTAGTATCAGGCTCTCGAGGTTAGGGGAGCAAACCTGCAGAGTCCAGCATTCCAGAGAGTGGCAGGTGTGGCTAGAGACACACTGGTCAGTGTTTAGCTGGTTCAGGTGCTTGTTTCGGGTGTAGGAAGCCCGAACATATGCTTAGAGATTGTCCAGCAGCCCATACGGGGCCATGATAGGGGCTGAGGCCTAGCTACTAGATTAGTAGCCCCACCAGCATGCTCATCTTAGTAGGGTGCATCCACTAGTGTAGGTGGTGGTCAGCCTCAGAACAAATTCTGTTCCTTCCGATCTCGTCAGGAGCAGGAGGTCTCTCCAGATGTAGTCACTGGTATATTACGAGTCCACCTTGATGTATATGTATTGTTAGATCCAGGGGCTAATTTATCTTTTGTGATGCTCTATGTTGCTTGTAGTTTCGGAGTTAGTCCCAAAATCCTATTAGAACCCTTCTTAGTCTCTACTCTAGTCGGTGTTTCAGTTATAGCTCGACGGGTATATAGAAATTGCCCTGTCACAGTCCTTCAGAAAGTCATCTTAGCAGATTTAGTAGAGCTATCCATGACAGATTTTGATGTTATTTTTGGCATGGATTGGCTACATGCATGTTATGCCTCAGTAAATTGTAGAACCCGTGCGATAGAGTTTCGGTTTCTGGGTGAGCCAGTCCTAGAGTGGAAAGGTAGTTTATTTGTGTCAGTAGGTTGCTTCATTTCCTACGTTATGGCCAGAAAGATGATTTCTAAGGGTTGCGTGTATCACCTAGTTAGGGATAAGGAGGCTACATACGAAACCCCAAACATTCAGTAAGTTCCTATAGAGTGCGAATATCCAAAAGTGTTTCCAAATGATTTATCCGGAGTTCCTCCCAAGTGGGAGATCGATTTTGACATTGACCTTCTTCCTGATACACACCCTATGTCTATTCCTCATCACAAAATGGCCCCAGCCGAGTTAAAGGAGTTGAAAGAGCAGTTGAAGGATCTCTTAGGCAAGGGTTTCATCAAACCAAGCAAATCCCCGTGGGGTACACCAGTTCTCTTTGTCCGAAAGAAGGATGGTTCCCTTCAGATGTACATTGACTATTGACAACTGAACAAGGTTACAATCAAGAACAAGTATCCTTTCCCCAGGATTGATGATTTGTTCAACCAGCTTCAGGGTGCTAATTTCTTTTCAAAGATAGACCTCAAATCCGGATGTCATCAAAGATAGACCAACTGTGTTCATAGATGATATTCTCATATACTCTTGGAGCGAGGAGGAGAATGCCGCTCATTTGAGGGTAGTGCTGCAGACTCTTAAGGATCGCCAGTTGTATGCTAAGCTCAGCAAATGTGAGTTTTCATTAAATTCAGTGGCATTTTTGGGTCATGTGGTGTCAAGTGAGGGTATATAGGTGGACTTTCAAGAGATAGAAGAGGTGAATAATTGGCCTAGACCAGTTAGTCCTTCAGATATTAGGAGTTTCTTGGGTTTAGCTAGTTATTATCGGAGGTTTGTTGAAAGTTTTTTATTCGTTGCAGAACTATTGACTAAGTTTACCCAAAAGAAAGTGAAGTTTCAATGGTTGGAGGCTTGTGAGAAGAGCTTCCAAGAGTTGAAGACTCGACTCACCTCAACACCGATATTGACCCTACCTGAGGGTACCGATGGGTTTGTGGTGTATTGTAATGTTTCAAGGATTGGTCTTGGTTGTGTATTAATGCAACATGGTAAAGTTATAGCCTATGCTTCCAGGAAGCTGAAAGTCCATGAAAAGAACTATCCGAATCACAACCTCGAGTTGGCAGCGGTAGTATTTGCCTTGAATATTTGGAGACACTACCTATATGGGGTCCATGTAGATGTGTTTACGGACCACAAAATCCTACAGTACGTGTTTACCCAAAAGGATCTGAATCTACATCAGAGGAGATGGTTGGAGCTTTTGAAAGATTATGATATGAGTGTCCTTTATCATTCGGGTAAGGAAAATATGGTGGAAGATGCTCTTAGAAGGCTTTCTATGGAGAGTCTGTCCCATGTAGATGAAGAAAGGAAGGAGTTAATGAGGGATGCGCATCGGCTTGCATGACTACGAGTTTGTCTGTTTGACTAGATGGATGGTGGTGTCATTGTTCAGAATGGATCAGAATCGTCCTTGGTGACAAAGAACAAAGCTAGGAAAGAAGAGGATCCTATTTTGGTAAAGTTAAAGGAAGTCGTTAAGAATCATAAGGTGGAGGTCTTCTACCAAGGGGGAGATGGGGTACTACGATATTAGGGTCGATTGTGTGTACAGGTGTTGATCACTTGAGGGAGTGGATGTTGCATGAGGCTCATGGTTCCAGACACTCTATACATCCAGGTGCCACCAAGATGTACCGTGACCTATGGGAGGTCTGTTGGTGGAATGGCATGAAGAATGACATAGAAGAGTTTGTGGCTAAGTGTCCAAATTGTCAACAGGTAAAGGTTGAGCATCAAAGACCTGGGGATGTGCTTCAAGAAATTAGTATTCCTACTCGGAAGTGGGAGGAAATCAATATGGACTTCATTACAGGGCTGCCTCGCACTAGTTACAGTATGACTTTATTTGGGTGGTTGCAGACAGTTTGACTAAGGCAGCTCATTTTCTACCGAACAAAACTACTGATTCAACGGAGGATTATGCCAAATTGTACATTTGGTAGTTAGTTCGGTGGCATGGAGTACCCTTTTCAATTATATCAAATAGAGGTACTTAGTTTATCTCCCAGTTTTGGAGATTGTTTTGGAAGGGACTTGGTACTCAGGTCAAGCTCAGCACAACATTTCACCCATAAACAGATGGTCAGGCTGAGGGACCATTCAGACTCTAGAGGATATGTTGAGAGTGTATGTGATTGATTTCAAAGGCAACTGGGATGACCATTTACCTCTCATTGAGTTTGCATATAACAGTAGCTACCATTCCAGCATACAAATCGCTCCGTTGGAGGCTCTCTATGGACGAAGATGTAGATTGCCTATTGGTTTGTTTGAAGTCGATGAATCTGCATTAATAGGACCAAATTACATACATAAGGCCTTGGAGAAAGTTCAGCTTATAAGGAAAAGGTTTAAAACAACCCAGAGTTTTCAAAAGTCCTATGCGGATATGAGGAGGAGAGAACTT
This sequence comes from Datura wrightii, assembly GCA_035772735.1. Lineage (NCBI taxonomy): Eukaryota > Viridiplantae > Streptophyta > Magnoliopsida > Solanales > Solanaceae > Datura > Datura wrightii. The sequence continues at coordinate 39,096,065 of JASDFA010000027.1, forward strand.
GAGTTTGAAGCTGATGATTGGGTATTTTTGAAGGTATCTCTCATGAAGGGAGTGATGATATTTGGAAAGAAAGGGAAACTCATTCCCCATTATGTTGGTTCGTACCAGATTGTGAGACGGGTTGACAAGGTAGCATATGAGTTGGAGTTGCCATCATACTTGGCTTCAGTGCATTCAGTGTTCCATGTGTCGCTCTTAAAGAAGTTCTTGGGTGAATCGACTTTGGTTTTCCCAATAGACAGTGTGGGTGTGAAGGATAGCCTTAGCTATGAGGAGGTTCTGGTGTAAATACTTGATCGTCAGATTCGAAAGCTAAGAAAAAAAGAAGTAGCCTCAATCAAGGTTTTCTGGAGGAACCAGCAAGTTGAGGGAGCTATGTGGGAAGCTGAAGCAGATATGATGGCTAAATACCCACATCTATTCCCTGCGGGCCCAATTTCAACTTGAGGTATCAGTTTCCTCCCGAATACTCTATTTAGTTACATGTTCAGGTCATGTGCCCCAATTTCTTTCATGTCAATGTATGTATGTGCAATTCATGAATTCAGTTCAATCATGTAGTTTAGTTCGGAGTGAGTCACTCCTTCAGTTTTCAGCTTAAATGTTTAGTATTTGAGTATGATGATTGCATTTCTCATCTTTTCAGTATGATTTTCCATATTCGAGGATGAATGTTCCCAAATGGGAGATATTGTAATACCCTGAAAGCTATAAGATCAGACCCGAGGGTTGAAACAGAGAAAAAAGAATTTTCAGCACCAGGTCACAAAACGAGTCAACCAGTGACCCGTGAGGTGCACCACGAATCATTAAGTGACTTGTGGGTAGGAGGGAAGGCTTGGTGGAAACTTTGGATTTGGGGCTGACCACGGGTGACACCACGATTCGTGGTCATTACCACGAGTCGTTAGGAGTCCGTGGTCAGAAGTTTACTTGAGGTTGAAAAGTTTGGACAGTGCAGGACATAACTAGCCACTACGAGTCGTCAGGTACACCAAGTTGCGGTGTCGCTCATGGTGACCAGTGTTGATGAAATTCCAGTTCTGGCAACAAGTTCTGACCACGAGTTGTGGTCAGTGGCGACGATTCTCCAGTCCCTCATTGGGACTGGCAGTGAGTATTTTCCTGGGAATTTAAGGGATTTTCCATAATTCCTAAGTTCCTAAGACCTATACTATGTCGTTCTAAGCTCAAAGAAGTGTGTTTTAAGAGGGGTAAGTTCATTCTCAGCCTATTCTCTTCCATGCATGCAAACCTAGAGGTTCTAAAGGGTGATCAAGCTCTTCCCCAAATTTTCATTAGGCATTCAAGAGGGTTGTATAATCAGATTCGTCCAGGTATGTAGGGTTATGAATGGGTGTATTCATCCACACCCATGTCCAATCCCTATTCAATTTCATGAAAATTCTAGTTGATGAATCCATAAGGTTTTAACCCAACATATGAATTCTCTATGTATCAATCATGGGTATGATCTATACATGTTTTTGATGTTGAATTATGATTCATGGGCATATTTGAAAATGTTTTCAATTACAAATTATGTTGTCATGTTTTACAAATTATAATGCCCATCCATGAAAGTTCATGAAAATTGAGATTTATATTATATGTATTCAAACATGATGAGATGTATATGATGAAAGAATGAATTCGAATTTACCCATTTACATGTTCATGTTTTCGAATGATCAAGTCTATGTCAAGCATGTTTATGTAATGGGAAAGCCCATATGATCAAAGTATGTTTCAGGATTTATCTAAAGTTCATGTATTAGCTTACCTCATGGATTTGGAGTCTAGACTCCCACTATTTTCAGCTTGTGGTATGATTTGAGCCTAAGGCTCCTCATGTTATGATTTCAAATTATGCATGTATGTTATGAGTCAACTTTATCACTAGACAATGGTCAGCTTCGTTAAAAAATAATGGAGAACATATGCATGTTTTTTAGAGTAGTGTCTAACACCAGTAGGCTAAGGGTCAGTCAACCCTATGCCTCAGAACTACTGCCAACGTAGGTATGTTTAGATTATTTGGGACCTTCCTTGTGGGCTTATCTTGCCCCGAAGGGGCCTTCATTTTGATATCGATATCATGGTAGCGTCCTTAGCCTTAACAAGGCTTTGGACAACTCTGTCCACTTGACTGTCATAGTCGGGACCACGTAAGCTCTATCATGTAATGTCGGTTATAAGATGAGTCTTCCATTGTTCCTCCTGATTTCAGTTATAAATGTTCAATAGTCATGATATTATGTTTTCAGCAGATTTGACCCAATATTTAGTTTCACTTATGATTATCAGTTTTCAGCTTTGGGTCATTCGATTAAGTTATGATATTCAGTTATGCATGACTCATGTTTTAAGATAATAGCATACAACCCCTACTCTAAGACTCTTATGATGAAATGTTTTATGTTATGCATGACCACTAGTTTCACTTACTTGGTGGTTTTACTTACCTTTCATACTCGATACATTTCATGTACTGACCACATACTCTATACTGCATTATTTCATGATACAAGCTCAGATATTAAGGCTCAGTCCCGCTAGTAGCCAGACTCCCAGTATTAGCATCTCCCAGTCTCAGTTGGTGAATCCTCATCTTTCGAGGACCCTTTATTAGTTGTATTTAATATTTTCAGTTTCAGACTATAGTGAGTTAGTTGGGGTCTTCTCCCATCAACTTGTCAGTAGTAGAGGCTTATCAAATGTAGCATGTATTCAGTTTCAAACTTCTATTATGTATTCAGATATTATGATATTTTCAGACTTCTGCTATATCATATATGTTATACTTCTTCTTGATTATGTTGAGTTTAGATTTCATGTTCATGCAATGGGTGGGCTTGGAGCCTCTCGGGGTTCTTTGTCTCATCTCTCGATTTGGGTCTATGTTCGGGTTGTGACACCGATACTAGAGTGGCCATTATTTTTTGGACATGAAGGCACATTATGTTATTTGTAAGGGAAGGCCGATCACCACAGAGAAACAATTCGATCTGGTGGGGCTGGGAAATGATTTCTCAAATATCACTCCCCAATTCAACTACCACCAATAGCACATATTTGCTGAGCCTCTCCCAGAACACTACACTAATCTAGTGCCAGAATTTTATGCTTCTTACCAATCACGCCTAGAGGCGATGAATAATAAGGGGATGGTGGATGAGTTTTCTTGCCTTCCCTTAGTCAGGGTCCAAGTTGTAGAGGTCGATATTACTCTGGCCGCCAACAATGCACTATTTTAGGCTGAGTTTAGAGTCCTTTTTGAGTCAGTGATTGCGATGGCTTCTGAGAGGTACCACCAAAAATTTTCTAAAATGACATTGAAAAGAAAAATGAATGATCTTGGGCATATTCAGATGCCCAAGTGATACTCAAATGTGTCAGTTTGCCTTGTTTATCTATCGATGTTTATACATTCTCATGTGATTTGTAATAAAATATGAATTTATACTAACCAACATGATTAGCGTTGTTTTACAGAAAAAATATAAAGTTGTGGAGCTAAGATGCATGTTGGGAGACATCGGGATTGGACTCGGACGCTAGCATGGGAAAAAGACTTGAAGGCACGAATTAAAAGGGCTCCGCGATGGAGCCGTGTCATGCTGCCATCGCGGATGCATTCTGCCTGGAGGGTGAAATTATGCCTATTTCCAGTGGAGGTGCACGTTGGGGCCGTGGCACGTTGGCCTAGCCCCGCGTTGCACGCCATGCCACGTTGGGCCTTAATACCTGGACGACCAAATTCCAGTAAGGATCCGCGTCAGTGGCGTGTCACGGAGGCAGTGCTCCGCGATGCACTCCATGACACGTTGCTTGTTATTCCAGGAAAAATTCCAACCAGTATAAATAGAACACTTAGGTTCATTTTTAATAATTCTGACTGGGTGGAGCAAGAACGTGGGTTACAGGCAGTTGAGGGGATGAAAATCTCAGGGTTTTTCTCTATCTCCTTCTTCTTTATTTCAATTGCTTGTATGATTAACACTCATTTAACGGTGTTTAATCCACAAATGAGTGGCTAAATCCCCTTCTTGCTGAGGTTAAGAAGAATTGTATTGAAATGTGATTATTGATAAATTGGTTTTTCATCTTTTCTTCCATGGCTGTTCTATTGATTGTTGTTCTTACTGCATTAATGTGTGGCCAATGTTAATGTACATCTAAAAAGTCCGGTTTCACTCGAGAGAGCAAGAAATTGGAAAGTTGTAAATTGATAGGATATGATCTTTTCTTAGTTTGGGAAAATTGAGAATTGATTTACCTTTAGGATAGAAATATACCTGAAGGTCGTATTAGTCAATTAAAGAATCAGTTTTGTATGGCTAGAACATGAATTTCATTTCATGACAGAAATGTAGGTGGAAGGTTCATGATTCTTAAGTTGGATTAAATACGAGAGTTTTAATCCATAGGCAATAATTCTTGACTAGCAACCGGAGGAAAGATTTACCAAACTGTATTGATAATTTATTTCTCTACATGTTCATTTAACCTCAGCATGCTCATACTTATAGTTCAGACTCAATTTATATATTCGTTTTAGAATTAGTATAAAATTAGGAAACAAAATATGAAACTCTTCTGCACACTATTGTTTGCATTTTTAGAGTTAAAGTTTATTGACACTTGAGTAGATTGTTACCCTATCCCAGTCCCTATGGGATCGATACTTGGCTTACTTGAGCCACTTTACTACTTGTTCGACCATGTGCACTTGCGTGTAGTTATACCCAAAAATCAACCGAACAAGTTTTTGGCGCCGTTGCCGAGGACTGGCAATTGGTAAATTTTTCTTAAGTGTTAGTTTACTATTTCTTCTTAGTGTTGACAACTTGGTCTTAGCCTGTATTTTGCAGATAACTTATTTCTGTGAACACTGGCAAGAGACAAGGAGCTGGTGGACTCATATTTAGAGCTGGAACGACAATTTCATCGTCAAAGGAGGGAAGCTCTAGAGAAAAAGCTGCAGTTGCTCAGACAAACAATTATGGAGCAACAAAAGAATCCACCAGTTGTACGGGCAATGTTAGTGCCCGATGAAATGGCAGCCAGGCCGGTTCGCGAGGTGGCAATCCCACATTCTAATAATGTCACATCTAGCATCTGCAAACCTGAGCCAGGAGGGAGGTTCGAGCTTAAGCAGAACATGGTGCAATTGCTGCACACCAGCGGGTAGTTCACAGGTCTCCCTCATGAGGATCCACAACAACATCTCCAAAATTTCTTGGAGATAAGTGACACATCCTCACTGGAGTGTCATCAGATTATGTCAGGCTTACATTGTTCCCATTTTCACTTTTGGGAGAAGCCAAGAGGTGGTTGAAAGGTGAGCCACCTAATTCTATCACTACGTGGGATGATCTTGCAAGGAAATTCTTGATATGTTTTTTTCCATCTGGTAAAACAGCAAGACTTAGAAGTCAAATTCTAAGTTTTAAACAGAGAGAGGGAGAGAATCTGTATCAAGCCTGGGAGAGATTCAAATCTATGTTGCGGGATTGTCCTCATCATCACCAATCCAATGAAGTGCTGGTGCATACTTTCATAGAGGGTTTGGAACCCCACACAAAAATCTTGCTAGACTCAGCAGCTGGGGGACAAGCATTGGAGAAAACTTATGAGGAGCTGTATACCTTGTTGAATCGTATTTCGCAGGGAAATCCAGAGTGGAATGCAGATTCTTCATGAGGAGGAAGAAGGAAGGCAGCAGGAGTCCTAGAAGTGGATGGTGTTACAGCTATTGCTGTACAGATAGCTGCGTTGCAGAATCAACTTAACACCCACTTCAGTAATATGAGCATGAACCAGTTTCAAGCCCCAATGAATGTAGTGCAGCAGATTTGGTGTGAAGTATGCGGGAGTAGTGAACACTCAGCTGTGTTGTGGAGCAAATCCTGATTCGGTGAACTTTGTTTGTAATGTACAGAGAAACAACCACCTACAGTATGGCAACAACTACAATTCCAACTGGAGGAATCACCCGAATTTCTCTTGGGGTAGCAATAACCATCAAGGGCAAAGTTCGAGTCAGGGGGCGCAGAGGAATCAAGGAGGGCAGCAGAACTATCACGCACAATATAGAAGCAACAATGCACCTCCTCCACCACCATCACCCAGAATTGAGGAGATGTTCAAGACAATGATAGCTAACCAAGCTCAATTGCAGGCTGACTATGTGAAATTGGCAGCCGAGGTAAAGAACAACCAACTAGCTACCAAGGCACTGGAGTATCAATTTAGGCAATTTGCTGGAGCCCAAAACACCAGGCCTAGAGGAGGACTCCCGAGCGACACGGATCCCAACCCCAAGCAGTTGAATGTAGTGACCACAAGGAGTGGCTTGCAGCTTAATGAGGTGGAACCAGAAAGACCACCTCAACAGTCGGGAGCAGCAGAAAGTGAGAGGGAGCAAAGTGATGAGAGGGGGAAGAAAAAGGAGGCTGAACCAGAAAGACCACCACCCCCGTTCCCTCAAAGATTAAAGAAACACAAGGAGGAGGCGTGTTTCAAAGAGTTCATGGAGGTGCTTAAACAGGTACATATTAACTTACCTCTTGTTGATGTTTTGCAGGGAGTGCCGAAGTACGCAAAGTATATTAAGGACATCGTGGCGAACAAAAGTCGGTTGACTGAGTATGCTACAGTGGCTCTTACGGAGGAATGCACTTCCCGAATACAAAACAGGTTTCCCACAAAGCTCAAGGACCCTGGGAGCTTTACAATACAAATTACAATTGGGCAGAGTATCCGAGCTCGCGGATTATGTGATTTGGGAGCGAGCATTAACTTTATGCCGACATCGGTATTCAAGAAGTTGGGACTAGGGAGTCCTAGACCAACAACAGTGATCTTGCAACTAGCGGATCGTTCCTTAGCCAGACCTGATGGCATTGTGGAGGACGTGTCGGTGCAAGTGGGCTCCCTTATCTTCCTGGTAGATTTCGTCGTGCTGGATTTTGAGCTAGACGCGGAAGTCCCATTTATTTTGGGACGTCCTTTCTTGGCAACCGGGAAAGCGCTGATTGATGTAGCTGCAGGGCAGCTAACCATGTGGGCACATGACAAAGTTGAGGTATTTGATGTGTTTAAGGCCATGAGGCTGCCAGACATACATGAGGAGCTTTCAATAATCAGTGTGGTTGATCAAGAAGAAATTCATTAGATTGTTCAATCTCAAGACCTATTGAAAAGAGTGTTGATGAACTCTGATCATTTTGGAGATAGAGACGCTTATGAGGTGGTACAAATGCTAAATGAGTCACAAAGGCATCCGAGGAAACAGGAATTTCAGTCTCTAATGAGGTCTCTGGAACCATTACCGAAACCATCTGTTGAGGAAGCACCAAAGCTGGAATTGAAAGAATTGCCCCCCCCCCCGCATTTAAAATATGTCTTTTTTGGAGAAGATGAGACTTTGCCAGTTATCATCTTAGCAGAATTGACAGAGGCACAGGAAAAGAAAGCATTGGGTGTCCTCAGAAAAAGGAAGAAAGCAATGGGTTGGCAAATGTCAGATATTCAGGGTATCAATCCAGCTTTTTGCACACACAGGATTTTCATGGAGACAGGAGCAAAACCAACCGTTCAGCCTCAGTGAAGGCTAAATCCGGCAATGAAGGATGTGGTTAGGAAAGAAATAATTAAGTGGCTTGATGCAGGTGTGGTCTACCCGATTTCAGACAGTGAATGGGTCAGCCCCGTTCAGTGCGTTCCAAAGAAAGGAGGGATGACCTTGGTCACCAATGAGAAAATTGAGTTGATTCCTACACGAACCGTCACAGGCCGGCGGATTTTCATGGACTATAGAAAGCTTAATGAAGCCACAAGGAAAGATCATTATCCTATCCTATTCATTGATCAGATATTAGATAGGTTGGTTGGACAGGAATATTATTGTTTCCTTGATGGGTACTCTGGTTATAACCAAATAGCCATAGCTCCGGAGTACCAAGAGAAGACTACTTTTACCTGTACTTATGGGACATATGCTTTTAGACGGATGCCATTTGGGTTATGCAATGCACCCACCACATTCCAGAGATGCATGATGGCTATTTTCCATGACATGGTGGAGGATTTTGTTGAGGTATTTATGGATGATTTTTCTGTTTTCGGTAATTTGTTTGCTACTTGTTTGCAGAATCATGACAGGGTGCTGGCTCGCTGCGAAGAATCCAACCTTGTACTAAATTGGGAGAAATGCCATTTCTTAGTTAAGGAAGGCATTGTCCTTGGACACAAAGTGTCTCGCAAGGGGTTGGAGGTCGATCGTGCTAAGATCGATGTTATTGAGAAGTTACCACCACCTGTGTCGGTGAAAGGTGTTCGCGGTTTTCTTGGGCATGCAGGTTTCTATAGACGGTTCATCAGAAACTTCTCCAAAATTTCTAGACCATTATGCAGATTGTTAGAAAAAGAGGTGAAGTTTGAGTTGGATGATGAGTGCGTTAAAGCATTCGAGGAGTTGAAGAAGAAATTGATAGAAGCACCTATCCTTACTTCTCCGGATTGGGGACAACCATTTGAGTTGATGTGTGATGCAAGCGATGTGGCTGTGGGAGCTGTATTGGGGCAGAGAAAAAATAGAATTTTTCATTCTATTCATTATGCAAGCAAAACGCTGAATACTGCCCAAAGTAATTATACAGTCACAGAGAAGGAGATGCTAGCATTGGTGTTTGCATTTGACAAATTCAGGTCTTATTTGGTGGGTTCAAGAGTAGTGGTGTACACTGATCATGCAGCGATTCGGTACCTGTTTAACAAGAAGGACGCTAAGCCCAGGCTGATCAGATGGATCCTGTTGTTGCAAGAGTTCAACCTCGAAATTAAGGACAGAAAGGGGAGTGAAAATCAGGTGGCAGATTACTTATCGCGATTGGAGAGTCGATCGCATGTGAAGGAAGGTGATAACATCAATGAGGAGTTCCCAAATGAGTAGCTCTTGGAAGTAGGGGAAGCTGAAGATTCCCTGGTACGCAGACATAGTCAACTTGCTAGTGAGTGGAGTCTACCCACCTGAAGCAACAGACCAGCAGAGAAGAAAGTTGAGGCATGATTGTCGGTACTTTATTTGGGATGATCCATACATATTTAAACAGGGACCAGATCAGGTAATGGGAAGATGCATCCCGGAGAGTCAGATTGCAGAGGTCTTGAGGAGTTTTCACTCTTCATTGTATGGGGGGCACCATGGAGGCGAGCGGACAGCGCACAAGGTTCTACAGTCATGGTTCTTTTGGCCTACCCTGTTCAGAGACTCTATGGCATATGTCAAAATGTGTGATAGATGTCAGTGTACAGGAATAATTGGTATAAGACAAGAGATGCCGCTGCAGAATATACTGGAAGTGGAGACCTTTGATGTATGGGGCATTGATTTCATGGGCCCGTTCCCACCGTCATTTGGTAATTGTTACATCTTGGTGGCCGTTGATTATGTATCGAAGTGGGTGGAAGCAATAGCTTTCCCCAGGAATGACAACAAGGTGGTAACAAAATTTGTGAAAAAATACATTCTCACCAGGTTCGGGACACCCCGAGCCATTATCAGTGATGGAGGGGCTCATTTTGTCAATGCAAGTTTCAAGAAGCTACTAGCCAAGTATGGGGTGCGCCACAAGGTAGAAACAGCATACCACCCCCAAACTAGTGGGCAAGTAGAGGTGTCGAATAGAGAAGTGAAGCAGATTCTCCAGAAAACAGTAAATACACAACGGAATGATTGGTCGAGCAAACTTGATGATGCGTTGTGGGCGTACAAAACTGCTTACAAGACACCGATTGGAACTTCACCATACCGATTGGTCTATGGTAAAGCGTGTCATCTGCCAGTGGAGTTAGAGCACCGAGCCTTCTGGGCCGTGAGGAAATTGAATATGGACTTAGAGCTAGTGGGCAAGAAGAGACTAATGCAACTCAGTGAACTTGAAGAGTTCCGCTGGCATGATTATGAGAGTGCTAAGTACTACAAAGGAAAAACGAAGAGGTGACATGACAAGCATGTGGTGCATCGTATTTTTGAGCCGGGGCAGAAAGTATTGCTCTTCAATTCAAGATTGAAGCTGTTTCCTGGAAAGCTGCGGTCTAAATGGTCGGGGCCATTTGAGGTGGTGAGAATGACCCCGCACGGGGCAGTGGAGTTGTGGCAAGAAGATAGGAGTGTCACGTTCTTGGTCAATGGGCAAAGATGTAAGCACTACTGGGGTGAGGAAGGTGGTCAAGAGAAAACGTCTGTCACCCTAGAAGATGACTGAGCTGAATGACGTCGAGCCGCGATAGTAAACAAGGCTCTACACGAGAGGCAACCCGTGAATTTTTTTTATAAAATGTGAATAGATTTCGTAGAAAAAAAAGAAAAAAAAAGAGAAAAAAAATAATTAAAAACAAAAATTTTATTTTTTAATTTTAAGTGAAACCTATAATTCTAACCAATTTCTTGTTGTGAGATGAATTTCAGGTTGAACGGAGGATAAATACACAAAGGATCGCAAAGGAAAAATTGAGGTATGAAAAATAATAAAAAGTGGCAAAACAGTGAGCCCATGCGATGGCTCCGGGTCACGGAGGAGGGCCTCCGCGTTACCCTCCGTGACACGTTGAAGGTAATTCTAAATTTTTTTTCAAATTCCAGAACACCTGCGTGATGGCTCCATGTCACGGAGGGCATGCTCCGCATTACCCTCCGTGACACGTTGAGGTGTATTTCGCGACGGGTCACACCGGGTCGCCGGGTGACCCGCGCGAAATCATCACTTTTTAACCCCGATTTCGCCTCATTTTTTCCTCATTTTTCATTCCCTACGCGACAAACATCCCAAAAACCCCTTCTCCCTCAACGTGACACGAACCAAGGCACATATTTTCATCAAGTTTTCTTCATTTCATTGAATTCAAGGTATGTTCTTCAACTCTATCTCAATTCTTGTCGAATTTTTCGATGTTGAACATGTGATATGAGCAAAACTTGCCCTAAGTAGAAATTGAGCTTAAATTCAATTGAGTTATTGTTGATTGACGTTCGTAGAATCATTGTGATTGCATGAACTCGATAATTACATAGCTTGATAGAATTTTTGGTAAAATCATAGCTAGGGCTTGAATTTGAGTGTGAAAAGGAAAAATTTAGTTGAACTTTGGAATTCTTGCTGGGTTGTTTATGTTGGGTGAGATGAGTCGGTTGTGGTAACTGTTAATATGCTAAAAGACCAACGGATTTTCGGGTTAAGGAAATTGTGGAAATTGCAAGAAATGGGTGAATTATATGGATTTATAACTTTTCTTTGTTTCTCCATGCTAAGTTCTATGGGATGAATAGTGATCGATGGTAATGTTGTGGCTTGCTGTACGAAGTCTGAGTAGTACAAAAGAATTTATACTGTTGTTGTGCCTGATTTGCACGTCCGCAAGTGTACGGGTCGTGCAAGTAATATAGTAGCTCTTTTAGAGAACCGGAATGTCGAACCCACAGGAACTGGACCCATTCCTCTAACTATCTATTTCTAGTGTGATCTTAAATTTCGCCAGTGTTGGTTATATAAGTTTTTGAGGGAGATTTAATTAAGTTTAGTTTTGGTCAACGAAATATCCTGAATTTACTCTAGGAGCAACATAGAGTTAAAACCAGATAATCATGCGATACTACGATTTTCAATGGGTTAAGCATGAAACTATCTATTGTTGTTTCACATAATTAGAATTGCATGTTCATGGTCTTTCGAGCCTCTAAACACGCAAACTAGCCTCACTGCATCATTGTGAGCGAGGAGTTTAATTTTCTAGTCGCGGGCAATCAATTATGTTGTGGTTTACGGGGAAACGATTAGGGACTTTCGTACGTCTAACCATTTAACTCAACTTAGCGTTACAACTACTTCTTCGAGTGGTGATGTGACAATCCTAAGATGGCCTCTTAATAACCCCCGTTTTATCAACCAAGCAAGGTGTTAGGTATATTTCTATCCTAACACGAAATTATATCGTGAGATACAAACATGCTCCTTACATTCTCATGTCCTGACCTAGGTTATTCATTCTCAAGCAATTGCCCAAGCTAACGTATATGTTTTCATGGTGGTCAATCATAAAAACAACCAACAATCCAGAATGCAAGACGAAAACAACAATCAATAACTTAATTCCAAAACAATTTCATAAAATCACAATCATAATTCATGGCTTCAACCCTAGAGGAAGGGCTCCTGCCATTCATGTTCGTAAAACTACACTAACTACTACTAACATACTTACATGAATTTGGTAGATGGTAAAACTATGCATCTGCTTACTTGCCATGCCTACTCCTTGCCAACTTCCGCCGATTGCTTCCGACTCCATTCCTTTCCTTCACCAACTTATAAATTAGTTCCTCCAAATCATTGAAACCTACAAAACAAGGACTAATCACGTTGGTTAGCACATATATTCACATTTATATAAAATTACATGAAAATGTATAAAATAACTTAGATAAACAAGACAAAATTAAGGTATAAAGCATCAATTGGGCATGCTATTTTAACCCGAGATCAACTGTCGAATTCTCTGAATGCACTAAGAATATTTGTTATGTTTTGTTGTTTGTTTTTGGAAATGAGTATGATCTTGTCGTAACATGGTGATTGGGGCTAAAGACTATGTGTGGGGTAGCCTAGCTTAACCCAACCTTAGTCGAAGCTAATTTTAATTGGAATAACATTGGGACTGTCTTGTGGGTTTGACAGGAACAATGGCAAGCAGGCAAGACAAGGGAAAGGGCGCATCAACATCAGGCGTCGAAAGGAAAAGAATTAGACTGGGAACAGCAGTCCCAATAGCACCAGCGGTTCCACGCGGCCAACGCCATCAATATGGAACCAGATAGGTGATAGAGGAGGGGAAGAAATGGTACGCAAAGCACAAGGAAAGCAAATACTTCCCCGAAGAACACATAGCGAGGGAACCGTTGGCACAGGAGTTCCCCAGGATTGTCCACAGATCGAGGCAGTCGGGCTGAACTTCATCTTTGAAGAGCCCAAGGAGTGCAACCTGCACCTGATTTGGGAATTCTACGCCAACTGGAACCCGACACTCAGAAGTCACACCATCAAGATAAGGGGGCAAATAGTCACTTTTGAGCCCCATCACCTTAATGCTATCTTAGGGGCGTGGGACACAGACACCCATGTGCTTTGACAGCTGAATATCACTCTACCATACGCGGATATCCGACGCACTTTGTGTGGAACTCGGTCTACAGCACGTTGGAGCAAGCATAAGGAGAGGGGCTACCATCAGACCTTTCCCTACTCACAGATGAACAGGGAAGCCATGATATGGCTGAAGATTGTTTGTTCCTGCCTGATCCCTGGGGTGCATATGACAGATGTCACCCGGGATCGTGTTTGCTTGGTATACGCCCTGATGAAAGGGCTGGAGATCAATGTGGGGGCGGTGATTATCTCCGCCATGAAGAGAGCCCGTTTACATCAAGGGCACCGGTACGGGTTTGGTGGATTGCTCACCACATTCCTGAGGGGCCTGGATATTGAGGAGGAGACCCTTGACTACATCCGGCAGATGGAGCGGCGGGCCTTAGATGTCACCAAAACTAAGGCACCCGACACCACTCACGGGCCAGTTCTTACACTAGCCAAGCGATATGCTCGGGATGATCAGTACATGACTCGCATGTTTTGGATGCAGATGCTCCAGCTGCGCATAGGCGGGAGGCCGGCAACAGAAGAGGAGCTGTGGCAGCTCGAGCTAGACTACCCTTTTGGCGAAAATACCAGGGCTCTATGCCGAGTGGGGCCATCTTTTGTGGAGCCTACCGATGATGATGTCCCCATAGATGAGGAGACACGTCGTGATGACTCCGATGTGGAGTCAGATTATGACGATGGGGGCGATTCAGACATGGGAGACGAGGCAGCAACACCTGACGAAGAAGTGGAATATTTTGATTGATCAGGGAGTTTCACCACCCATTTTTATGCTATGCTAAATTTTATGAACACTGGGGACAGTGTTCGATTTAAGTGTGGGGTGGGAGTAGTTAGGTGTTTGTTTCTGTTGTTATTAATGTATGTCTCTGTCTGTTGTTGTGCTTGGATAAATTTGTGGCCCTGTGATTTTTTGTGTATGTCTGTATTGTAATTAAGGTGAAGTTGTTGTGTGTTGTTAAATGTTGTTAGCTGGTTTTGTACATATTTTTGGTTTTATCGAAATGATCGATATTTTTAACAAAAAGAAAAACTTTTCATGAATTTTCAAATTTTTGGGTTTCTCGGCGTTTGTTGTCGGTTCTTTTACCGAGAATAGTCCCATTGAACCGAAGTCTTAGATAGTGACCGTTCCCTATGATAGATGGATGACGACTATCTTAAGGGAAATGTAGTCGTTAGGAGTAGATTATTTTCATTTATTTTTCAGTTTTTTTCTTTTGTGGGTTTGCATCCCAAAACCTGTAGGTACTTTATGGTTGCGAAATTCTGGTTGCGTGTTGTACATGATGTTTGAAATGCAAAGGTGATTCATACGAAAGCATGCAACTTTGTAAATATGTTGAGATACCTAGGCCATAGAGTTTGACTCAGTGTGATTGAGGCTTAATGATTGAATTCTTGTAATTAGCTGATTGAAGAGTCTGTGAATATGTCTTGAGTTGAGCATGTGAAATAAGTGTATGGTGAGGTTTTGTTTATTCCATGCTATTGTGAAGTGTCTAGAACTTGCCTGGTGTATGTACAAAACGAAATGAAGGATGTGTATTGTAGGAAAGGATGTAGGCATTTCTTTGCTTTAACCGAACGTTTTTTTCTTTTATTATCATACCCACCTTGAATGTACACCCTAGTTAGCCCATTGAGCCTTTAGCCTATTATTTTTCTTTTGTCAAAAAGGTGTAAACCGAGCGTAACCCCTTTTTTTCATTATCCGTGAAGTTGATCCAAAACTCTTAAGCGCTCAAGAAAAGAAAAAAATTTTCCCAAAGTGTCAAGGAGTGAGAATGGTGAAAAGAAAATACAAAGAAGAATGATGAAAGGAAAGAAAAGGTCGAAGGTGCACTTGTTATAAAATAAATATAATGAAGATGTATAAATAATCTTTGTTATTGAGTCAAGTGTGCTTAAAGAGATGGGGTAAAAAATAAAGACAGACTTCAAGAATGGGAAGATGAAGGAAGAAACAATGACCATAAGGTTGATGGGATGTATTGGAAAAGCGCTTAAGGATGCTAGTTGTTATCATTGGTTAGCCCAGTATTCACTAGTTCCATAGCTTACATTACAACCCGTTAAGTCCTACGTGATCTTACATCACACTTCCTTATATTAGTGGAGTAATACATTAAGAGCAAGCCTATGGTTCATGACATGATGCATGTGAATTCTTTTGGGAGAGAGAGCGAAATTGTGTTTATATGCCCCTGCATGTAATCGTTTGAGTTCATGTGATTAAAAAGGGGAAAATTCTCTTGTGTTGTGAGGGTACATGCTCGATGAGAGATTAAATTCGTGTCGGACATCTTGATCAGCTGATTTTCATGAGTTTGCTGATATCGAGAGTCGATTCTTGAGTCTAGGAGGTCTTATGTGTTGAAGGTCATCGTATTGATAAGACCATGCATGTTTTCTTGATGATTTGCTGTATTAAATAATCGGTATGACCGTAGCTTGAATTGTCGAACCAAAGTAGCCAGGATGGGGTGTAAGTTGCATGAGGTGTAAGATTATTGTTCGGGGACGAACAAGGATTTAAGTGTGGGGTAAGTGATCTTGGGCAAATTTAGATGCCCAAGTGATACTCAAATGTGTCATTTCGCCTTGTTTATCTATCGATGTTTATACATTCTCATGTGATTTGTAATAAAATGTGAATTTATACTAACCAACATGATTAGCGTTGTTTTACAGAAAAAATATAAAGTTATGGAGCTAAGATGCATGTTGGGAGAGATCGGGATTGGACTCGGACGATAGCATGGGAAAAAGACTTGAAGGCACGAATTAAAAGGGCTCCGCGATTGAGCCGTGTCATGCTGCCATCGCGGATGCATTCTTCCTGGAGGGTGAAATTATGCCTATTTCCAGTGGAGGTGCACGTTGGGGCCGTGGCACGTTGGCCTAGCCCCGCGTTGCACGCCATGCCACGTTGGGCCTTAATACCTGGACGACCAAATTCCAGTAAGGGTCCGCGTCAGTGGCGTGTCACGGAGGCAGTGCTCCGCGATGCACTCCATGACACGTTGCTTGTTATTCCAGGAAAAATTCCCACCAGTATAAATAGAACACTTAAGTTCATTTTTAATAATTCTGACTGGGTGGAGCAAGAACGTGGGTTACAGGCAGTTGAGGGGACGAAAATCTCAGGGTTTTTCTCTATCTCCTTCTTCTTTATTTCAATTGCTTATATGATTAACACTCATCTAACGATGTTTAATCCACAAATGAGTGGCTAAATCCCCTTCTTGCTGAGGTTAAGAACAATTGTATTGAAATGTGATTATTGATAAATTGGTTTTTCATCTTTTCTTCCATAGTTGTTCTATTGATTCTTGTTCTTACTACATTAATGTGTGGCCAACGTTAATGTACATCTAAAAATTCCGGTTTCACTCGAGAGAGCAAGAAATTGGAAAGTTGTGAATTGATAGGATATGATCTTTTCTTAGTTTGAGAAAACTGAGAATTGATTTACCTTCAGGATAGAAATATACCTGAAGGTCGTATTAGTCAATTAAAGAATCGGTTTTGTATGGCTAGAACATGAATTTCATTTCATCACAGAAATGTAGGTGGAAGGTTCATGATTCTTAAGTTGGGTTAAATACGAGAGTTTTAATCCATAGGCAATAATTCTTGACTAGCAACCGGAGGAAAGATTTACCAAACTGTATCGATAATTTATTTCTGTACATGTTCATTTAACCTCAGCATGCTCATACTTATAGTTCAGACTCAATTTATATATTCGTTTTAGACTTAGTATAAAATTAGGAAACAAAATATCAAACTCTTCTGCACACCGTTGTTTGCATTTTTAGAGTTAAAGTTTATTGACACTTGAGTAGATTGTTACCCCATCCCAGTCCCTGTGGGATCGATACTTGGCTTACTTGAGCCACTTTACTACTTGTTCGACCACGTGCACTTGCGTGTAGTTATACCTAAAAATCAACTGAACAATGAATTTTGAAGAAAAAGCGGCATTTGAATTTAAAAGTTGAGTATTTTTATTTCATAAGTTGCACATTCCTTATTTGGCTTTTGATTCAAATGCTATCGTGTTTTAAGTCAAACTCTTGTTGTGCTTGTGAAAATTGTGTGAACCCCCGGAGGGTTATGCTTTGTGGGGTTAGGTGTTAGCTGAATTCTTATGCATAAATGGTTGTCTAGAACTTTCCCCAAGTGTGACTCAAGGTGAAATCCTAGATGTAGCTGCACTTAAGAAATGATATTGGGCTTTGTTTTCATAGATACCTCACCCATATGACCTCCTTGAGCATGAATCCTTGCTAGCCAATGTTCAGCCTTTAAAACTTTTCTTTGAGAACCACATTACAAGCCTATTACTCTTTTTATAATTCCTCTTTGACATCTATCCTTCCTAATGCTAGTTGTGAGAAGAAATGCAAAAATGATGCTTGAGTCCCAAAAGTGTGGGAATAGAAAAGGGAAAGATGAGGCGAATGTCTAAGTATGGGGGTTGCAAAAAGCAAAATAGAAAAAATGATGTGAGCTTCAATGTGAGGTGGCACCACATTATGAAGAAATGAATGAATTGGTTAGATGAAAAGAACTAAATTGTGGAAAGGTGTTGCCTCTTACTTAAATGAGATTAAAAGTTGTAACTAAGGAGAGATAAGGATGTCTCTTGTTTTAAAAGTGAAAATGTTGTTCAAGGAGAGATAAGGTGGGGTTGATCTCAAGAGAAAATGGAGTATGAAATAAAGTTCACAAAAAGGGCATTAGGGAGGTTCTAGTCACTAGAACTAAAAAGTCATCCTACCTTTATCCCTAGCCTTCATCATGACCTCCAAGTCCTAATTCATTTTAAGTGTAGCAACTCTACATTAGTGGAGAGTTACACGAACGACAAGCCTATGGGTCAAGTTGTGTGCATGAGAATTTTTTTTGGAGAGTGAGCGTATTTGTTTCATTCTATAATCCCTTTAAGTGTGAATTGCTTAAAAATTAAATGAGATTCTCTCTTGATCTGAGAGGCATCACTTCCTTGGGGAACATACTTGCACGTACCAAAAGTGGTGATTGAGACAACAATGCAATAAGTTTTGAGGAAAACTTTGAATTTGAATTATTAATGACTTAAGATGCTATATACGCTTTCTTTGATTAGCCATACCCCTTGTTTCCAATGAAGGAATCAATTGTGAGTCATGCCAATTGATTGTGGTCATCTCTTGAAGCATTTGCATATAGTGTTGAGTCTTCTCATTTCCTTTGAGTTGGTGAGAGATTTTGCGGTCGCCTGAGTCCTAGTGGTTCCTTGTTCAAAATCTCATGTAGAGTGACATGCTTATTCTAATTGTTTAACTGTAAAGAAATGCCTTGCTTGAGGACAAGCAATATTTCATGTTTGGGGGTTTGATGAGTTGGTAATTTACCAACTCATTAGGCTTTTAAATACGAGTTTTTGCTTGATTTCCAAGTCATTTAGGAGGATTTTATGCTCTTTATGTTTTATTTTTGCAGTCATTCAACTTAAAGAGAGAAATCAAAGAATTGAACAAAAGCATAGAGCAAAAGAAGAGGACTAGTGGTCCACCAGATGGGACCAACATTCCACCAGATGGGATCGACGAAACGCCGGACAAGTGCAGGAGCCCACTATGTTGAAGTGGAAGGTGCACCGACAAAACGCGATTCAGCACTTGCGAACTAGCGGTGCCAACGCCAAACTATGGCAGGAGACACTGGCCCCCAGCTGTGTTAGAGCAGCATCCCACGGATGGACGCCGATAAAAGACCGGTATCTCGCAAGTGAGGCCATTTTCAGAAGGAAAAAATCATCCAACATGGGATTTGAGAAGCATTTTTAACCTACTTTTGTACATTCTTTAAAAAGTACAAAAAATTCCGTTCCTTCTAAGCATCAGAATATTGTACTGTGTTGAATAACTACTAATTTTTTTAGAGAGAGAAAGAATAGAGTTAGCTTTTTCTCACCTTCTTCTTGTTCTTCCTCATGTACAAACCTCCATTGAAGATGAATCTAAGCTTGTTATTTACTGTTTATGATGAATTTTTATTAATTTATTTGTCAATATACTTTTGTATTATTTATCTATGAGTAGCTAAATATTTTGCTAGGGGTGTGTGCATGATTGGGGATAAATTGAATTGAGTATTGCTAGATTGATCTTATAATTACTCATTTAGTATAAATCTATTGTTTTCTCCAAATTATAATTGAATTATCCATAGTTGCAAATGTGGGTTATGTTTACTTATTCTATTTTTGCTTGAAAGAGGGGAATCGAAAATAGATGGAAAATAATGGTGGGTATTTGAATTTTGATTATGTGGGGATAGGCTAGAGATAGCCAAAATTCATTCTCATACACCCATTAAAGTGTTTAGGCTAGATGTAGTTCAGTTCTTGCCCAAGCTATTGTGAATGAATTAATTAAGACCTTGGGGTTTGAGAAAATCCAAGAAAAAAGACACCCAAGTGGTTGAAAAATATCAGGTGCCACTTTATCCACGGTTATTTATCCATGTGAGTAATAATTTAATTTTTTAGGTAATTCCAATCCAATCGATGCCCCATCAATAGCACACCCCTGACCCTTTCTCATATTTGTTCATTCAATTTAGTTGCCTTATTTTGATTGGTAGTTGATCTCAATTCAAATTGTGATATCACTTTCCAGCAACATTTATTTTTTCATTTTAATGAAATGATGCAATTTAGTTCAACTCAATAGACAACTTCTGTGCCATCCAATTGTTATTCCCTGTGGATTTGACTGTGACTCTTAATTGGGTATTTATATTGCGATGATCGTTTACACTTCCTCTTTGTGAGGAGTGGATTTGAACATCATTAATAGTGATACAAATCCTTAACAGAATAACTGATCTGAATAAGAAGTTTGTTGAGCTTGACTAACTTAATCCTAACTAACTAATCGCTAATTGAATAACTAAAAGAACTAGACCACCTTCAGTTTCTCAACAGAGATAAATATATTGATTAATGAGATAAAATTTTAATTTGCTTGTTTTTAAATATGCATTTCAAGCCATCACTCATGTTGTGTTGCATGATGTGTTTTGGGGTTAAGCTCAATCTTATTGCTAATATATAAGAAAAAATGTAAAAGAAGGAGGGAGAGAGGGGGGAACGAACGTTATTTTCTATATATACAAGCCTTATAGACGATCTTTAAAAAATACATGGAGGAGCTATTTTATACATCATCTCCTCCATGATAGCACTTTAGATTAACAAAAAATCTATTTTTTTTCACACCTAATTTTTAATACTAGGCAGATACTATCATTAGGAAAAAACACTATAATATTGATATCAGATAGAAATTACAAAACGGTAAGTAATTTATTATAAATATTGTGTTGTGATAAGTCACTTTCTTAAAAATAATTTCCTCCCGACTATAATATAAACTGTTAAGGCTGATCATTTTTCAAGGTTTCACAATTCCAAACACGTGCACTCATGGTTGGAAGTTTGGAATCTTAAGGAGTCATTGGCCATAACAATTTGCATTGGAGTTGGGCCGGAATCATTTTCAAGGTAGCGGCTTGCCTCGATAAACTATTTGTAAGTGACTGGTCTTAACAATTTGCACTGACGTCAGGACCAAAATTACTTTCAAGGCAATGGCTTGCCATGATACAATATTTGTAATTCCTATCCGATACAAGTATTATAGAATTTTTCCAACAATTTGAAAGAAATTTTTAGAAATAAAAATTAAAATTGATAATTGGCTATTTCCTTGAATAAATTTTTTCTGATCTATCAAAGTTTGAGCCTTTGGATGGAGATAATTTTAAACATCGGTCACAGAAATATCTAATTTTCTTTGAGCAATTAGAATTTGATTATATTTTATTTAACGAACCTCCTACTGATAATTTAACATTACTCATCATTCTAGCACTGTGTGGCTATTGATGATGCTACTAAAATAAAGTTCGAAACATATAATAGAACTTTTAGAGGATATTTACTAAACCATATGGCTAATTCTTTGTTTGATTTGTATGTTACTTATAAATATGCTAGGGAAATATGAGATACTTTTGAAGAAATGATACTGACAATGCAGGAAAAAATATATTGTTGGATGGTTGATTAAGTTCTAGATGATTGACAATAAGCTCATCATAAAACAAGTTCACTAGTATGAGAACTTGATTGTTAACGTTCTCAACAAGAAAATGAAGATGCATGAGATTTTTCAGGCTAATATTTTGCTTGAAAATTTTCACCATCTTGGAGTGATTATAGAAATTAATTTAAGCATAAGAAAAATAATATCGCTCTCCAAGAACTGATCGGTCATACGAGGACTGAAGAGGCAAACCGTCTCAAAGATAAGATAGAAGCTCTTTTATTTAATTTTTCTAAATCTAACCTTGTGAAATCTTCTAGTACTATTTTGAAAAAAGAGTTCAAAGGAAAATAGAAGAAAGTCCCAAAAAAGGGACATGTGAAGAAGAACAATCACTTCAACAACTCGGAGAGTCAAATTCAAGAATCAAAGGGACCTTATTTTTTCTATGAAAAACTTGGCCACGGGTTTCCTAATGCTATCTAAGACAAGGGAAAAACTCGAAGCAAGGAGGATAGGTGTTGTATAAGCTCTCTTGCTGAGGGTAATGAAGTGTTTATTGTTGTAGTAGTTAAAGCAAATCTGATGGCTAACAAGACTAATTGGATGTTAGACATAGTCACTTCAAGGTAATTTTGTGCTAACAAGGAGTTGTTCCATGACTTTGAAGAGTCTATTGATGGCGAGCGCGCCTTCATAGGTAACTCCACTGTTGTTGAATTTATGGGTAAAAAATATTTTGTTTACTTAAATTAACTTTTGGAAAACTTTTAGTCTTGAACAATATTTTGTACGTTCCCTTCCTCCGTAAAAACTTAGTTTCTGGAGCACTTCTCAAAAAAGCAAGCCTCACACTTATCTTTGACACTGATAAAATAATTATTTCTTATGGTGTAGACTTTATTTGGAAGAAATATCTTAGTAGGGGCTTATTTGTACTAAACATTATTCACGAGATTGTCAATAACGCAAGTATTCTAATTCTGATTATATTGTTGAGGATGTTAATTTGTGGCATAGTAGATTGGGTATATTAATAGTGCTTCTATTAAAAGACTTAGAAAAAATAAAATTAATCTCTCTGATAAAAATTAATGATTTTTCTAAGTGTCCTCTCTATGTAGAAGCAAAAGCTGCCAATAAACCTTTCAAACATGTTATTAGTAGAAAGATCGAATTGCTTGAACTAGTATATTTAGACTCAGTACATTTAAAGAAAACTACTAGAAAAGGTGAAAAGAAGTATTAACATTACTTTTGTTGTTGACTTTCTAGATACATGGAGGTATATCTTCTTAGATTTAAAGATAAGGCTGAAAGCATGTTGTTAAAATTTAAAGCAGAAGCGAAAAATTAATCAAACAGTAAGATCAAGAGATTTAGATTTGATAGGGCCGGTGAATACAATACTAAAACTCTAGATGATTTTGATACGAAAAATGATATTGTACATGAGGTTAATGCTCCCTATACTCATAGTGAAGTGGTATAGCTGAGCGCAAAAATTGTTACCTTGAGAAATAATAAACTCTAAACTTTTAACCTCGCCACTATCTGATTACATGTCGGATAAAGCTATCTTGTTTGCATGCTATATTCTTAATAATGTCCATCATAAGAAATTTGACAAGACCCCTGACTTATTCAAAAGGTTTACCCCTAACTTGAAATTTCTAAAAGTGTTGGGGAGTTTGACTAATATTGGTTTACCTAACCTTAAACGGGTAAATATAGGTTCTAAGACTTTTGGCACTGTCATTATTAGTTATGCTCAAAATAGTGCTACACATAGATTTATGTCTTAGAATGATCATCCTATTTGTGAATATAGAGAAAAAATTTTAGAGCATGCTTTTTCTTTGAAAAATGATATTCCTAGTGATGTGAAAAATAATAAATTTACATATATGCCTTTTAATTCTCATGTTGTGCCTTCTTATGATATTATTGCTAATGAGAATACAAATGAACTTAGAAGGAGTTAAAGATGTAGAATTTAAACTAGCTTTGATCCTAATTTTATCACTGCCTTTTTGATTGAGAATTTTGACATTGATGCTTTAAATGATGAATTATTGTCTATCTACTTAATAGAAGAAGAACCTAAGACTTATGATGAAGTAATGATATTAATAGGTGTCATCTTTTAAAGACGTCATTAAAAGTGAGTTAGAATCTATAGTTTCTAATCATACTTGGAACTTGTATTATTTGCCTAAAAATTGTAAACCCATGAGTAGCAAGTGGGTATTTAAGAAGAAATTGAGACCAGATGGTACAATCAATAATATAAGGCTAGACCTGTGATTGGAAATTTTAATGAAAAGAAAAGTGTTGATTACTTTGGTATTTATTCTCCTGTGGCTAAAATAACAATCACTAGGAGTTTTATTGATTTAGCCATTATTCATAGTTTAGTGGTACATCAAATGAATAACAAAATGGTATTTGTAAATGGTGATTTAGAGAAAGAGATTTATATGACTCAACTTGAGAGTTTTGTGGTCTCAGGACAGATAGATAAAGTATGCAAATTGAGGAAGTCCTTGAATGTGCTAAAATAGGTACATAAGAAGTAATATGAAAAGTTTAATGCACACCATTAGATGATTATCTTATTGTAAATTCAACTGATATATATGTTTATTCCGAATTAATAGGATCAGATTGTGTTATTATATATTTCATATGCGAATGACATATTAATATCTTTCATATTTTTATCCCTAATGTGAATATTTTTAATGAGACTAAGAATTTTTTGTCTTCTAAGTTTGAAATGAAAAACCTTGGAGAAGCAGATGTAATTTTATGGATTAAAAATAAGAGAACTGTTAATGGTTTCTCTTTGTGTCAATCTCATTATATCGAGAAGATGTTGAAATCTTTTTGATTGTTTTGATGTAGTTCCTGTGAAAACTTCTTATGATCCTAATATACACTTGTGAAATAAAAAAATATCTAGTGTTTCTCAAACTCAATATGTTAAAATAATTGGGAGTGCAATTTTTTTTTTCATAAACAAGACTTGGCATAATATAGCTTATTATGTTAACAAAATGAGTAGATATACTCATAATCATAGTAGTGACATTGAAATGCTCTGCATCACTTGTTAATGTATTTGAGAGATACTATGGATTAGTGTTTGTATTTTGATAAATTTTCGGTTGGTTTAGAAGATTTTTATGATTCAAACTGGGTAATTGACAATGATGAACTTAGCTCCACTAATTGTTATGTATTTACTTTGGGTACAGGTGATACTTCATGAAGTCTTTCAAGGAGACTTGTAAAGCACGTTCAACCATGGCATCTGAATTCACTGCGCTCAAGTTGGCGGGCAAGAAGCTAAGTAGCTGAGAAACCTTTTGGAAAATGTGTCATTGTAAAGAAGGCAAGCTTCACCATTTTATTTACATTGTGACTCACAAGCGGCAATTGAAATTGCTAAAAGTAATGTGCATATTGAAAAAAAGAGACATATTTACATTAGACATGGTGTAATTAAACTGTTGATAAAACATGGTGTTATTTTCTTGAAATATTTAAAGTCTGAAAGAAATTCGATAGATCCTTTAACCAAAGATTGATGAGAAAAATAATCCTTGAAACATTACGAGGGATAGGGTTAAAGCTTATGGATTGAGGTAGTATGGTGAATACCTATTTGTGGTCGAATGAAGCCATATAAGTCCTCAATATACACTGCATTTTTTTTTCTATGGCATATGGTAGTATTTAATAAGGTTGAACTTTATTTTGCTCTTGATGATTCCATAGCCTTAAGATAGTCTATTTGAGATAGACTTGATGGAATCACCTACATGAGTGTAGAGGTGTGTTCACCTCTAATGAAAGTTTTAGGACGTCTTTCTAGAGCATTCATGAGACACAAAATGTGTGCATGATCGTAATAACACTTTGTTAGTATCGAGGAGTTTGCACAAAATTAATGATATGGTATGTGTTGTGGGAGTCTCAACTTATGTTTATTTTGTTTAAGTGTACTTCACTTTATGGATATTTATTTTTGTCTCATTTCACTAGGTGTCAATTCAAATTGAAAAGTATTGATACTTGGTACATCTTTCTTATTTGTTTTTTCCTAAAAATATTTCTATTATTTTGCCTTTGCATTTATTAGGGATTGTTGCCATTTTTAAATTAATAAATAAAAATACAAAGTAAAATTTACTAGATTTATATCTTTGGAACTGGTTGTGCATATGAGAATACGAAGTAACAAATACCATATTTATTCTTTGAATTATTTGTAAGAATTATAACGTATGACCTTAATGAAAATTATTCATCCATTATGTTCTTTACCAGTGAACTATTTCGTTTCCTCACCATAACATTCAATTTTCTATACCTATATATTTGGATGTCATCTCTTTATCATAAACACACAAAAAAAAAAAATGAAAAAAAATATTATCTTCTTTATTTACTTTTTTCTCAAATATTCTATCCTTTCTTGACTTTTTTTCTTCATGAATTTCTAGAAATTATATTTGTGAAACTTCAACTTCCATCCATGAATGCACCTGTTTGAAAAAGTTGTGGAATCTTAAGAATTGAGCGGCCTTAATAATTTGCATCAAGGTCTGGCCAAAATCACTTTCAAGATAGTGGTTTGCCACGACGTATTGTTTGTAATAAGTTTACCATTTTATGATTTCTCTTTGATATCAATATTATATTAATATTTCAAATAATTATTTATCTAGTTGAAATAAAGTTAAGCCTACCATTCAAACCGAATTGGGCCCAACCCGGTCCCTTAACAGTTGCACCTATCGATCCCAATTGTGGTTTCGGACCGGATTGGCTTGGCTTTAAGGACGGAGTGACGCTGATTTTTTTGGGGGAGGGGCTTAGGCTGGGTTGGAATTTTGTTTGACATAGTTCTCATACCTGATTATGGGTTATTCGAGTTTAGAGTAGGCTGCGTTTTGATTTTGTTTATTCTATTTTTTAAAGATATAATTGAACTTTGTAAGTGAACAAAATTTAAAAAGAAACTTCAAAAGTTTAATGCATCTTTAATTAATAGATAAATTTGTAAATTCAAATCTTACAAGTTATAATATGATTTTCTAATTTCAATAATTAAATTTAGAAAGAGGTATTTTAAATCTTCAATTGTTTTTACCAATTCATCTATAATGATATTAGCATGAATTAACCTACGATTATCATAACCTACACTTTCAAAGTTTGAAGTAGATTGTGTAGATGCAATTTCAAGTTTCATTATCTCATTAAGGTCTTGACCATTTAGGTAATTTTCTGTTCTTTATTTATTTATTCTAGTTTAATCCAATCTGTGAAACAAACTAATATTTACAGAATTTGTATCCTATGAGTACTAGTATATTTTATTTGTTGCCTTATTTTGGGTAAATATATTTTTATGTCATATTTGAAATCAAAACATTTAGCACATCTCTAGTATGACAAGTACATGATGTTGCCTTTTGTTATTCCTCCACCGTTCCAACGTGCCAATTACATTTGTGTGAGGTATCACCATCTACTATAAATAAAAATTATGCTCGTTAAAGTTTCCATTAGTTTATTCTAACTTAGATATTTTAGATAAAATATCTAAAACTTCTACTCCCGCCACAGTTTGTCTTTTAGATGATGATTCTTCTTCACTAAAAGTATTACAGGGACAAAAGTTGGTACAGTTGTATCAAGTAGTGCAAAATAATGAATATATAATTTTTGCCCGTAATTATTTATATCACTCGTACACGTATACATAGATAGTCTTTCAGCTCTTTCATTTTCAAGAGAGTTATAAAAAATACATTTGAATTTTTTTGTAGTAGTTAATTTAATAACTATTCAAAATAATAAAAATCTATCTAAAAGTTCGATTTTCAAAAAAGAGATGAAAATTAAAGCATTGACCTTTAAAGATCATTTTATGAAAAATATATTTTAAAATAAATTTGTACTCTGAAGGTCAGTTTGTTTAGCATAAAAAATAGAGAAAATGTAAATCGATCATCCGGTGTTGAGTTTCTTCTTTTATTTTTTAAAACTAATTACCATGGTCCTATAATGACTCTTCTAGTCGTTTTTTGACTTTTACCTATTTTTCTATATTAACCCTCTTCATATCTTTTATATGTGATTTATGACTTATGGGAATAGGTGACACAATTTTCGAGACAATCAGATGCGTTTCAGGAGAAAAAAATATAAAATTTGAAGTTCTTAACTAGAAATAAGAAAATGTTTGATCAAAGTCAACATTTGGGGTTAACGAGTTTATATTCGTGTTTTGATAGCTACATTAGGTTTGGAGGGAGATTTATGACTTAGTTGAATAGTTCTCACAGATCTCAAAGGGTTCATGAGTGGTTTGAGTGAATAATTGCATTCTAGTTCATTTTAAAGATTAGAGTTGATCACGGTCAGTATTTAGTCAACATGACCATGGATCGATGATTTGATGATTCCAACAGGTTCGAAACATATTTTATGATTAATTTGCATATTTGATTTGTGTTTGGAGGGTCTCAGATGAGTTTCACATGCTTGTTTGAAGATGTAATGTTGATGTTGTTTGAATATAAATGGTACCACATGAAGTAAATGAGATCCAAATTATATTTTTATTTAACCATTAGATTCGTATCATGATTTAAGAACTATAGAAAAGTTGATCAAGAATCTTATGGGGTTTTAACTTAAATCTTGTGAAATTCTAATGATCTACCAATTAGTTATTATATTTTGTTATTTACATCATATTTAATGAATTATGATCAGACTCTACAACTATTTTGATTATAAAATTATTGACTTTAGTTTCTCCTAAATGATGCCTTATTATGTATGATCTATGATGAATCGAGTTATGATCTTTACTTCAATTGTTGATATTTACAAATTTATCATGATTTATGATTTGAAATATGGATTTATCCAATTACCTATCATGATTTGATGATTTAAAAGTTATATGTATGATCTACAAGTATGCATGAAACCTATGATTCATGAATTATGTTTTGGCCGACTCAAGGACCTTATGTCATGGATAGTTCGTGCTTGTACAAGAATGTTTATGACTATCATGATTTAACTAGCCCATGAATTCATGCATGTTATACTATGAGCACTATATATATTTTGGGAGTAGTATCGAACACCGAGTAGGTTTGGGGCCTAGGTTCTGCCCCAGATCTCAAAAACTACGCGCCACGATAGATATGTTGGGACCTCGTTTGTGACTGTCCCCAGCCCAATTAGACCTTTTCATGGTGATATCACACTTTCATGATTCTACCCTTTGCAAGGTACGGACACCCTCCCGACTAGGGTTACAAGTCGGGCTTCATGTGTGCTCATACGGGGTATGTCGGTTAAGAGAATCTCCCACTATTCCTCATGATTTATGCATGTATATGATTATGTATGTTGACTCAAGTTATGTTCAAAATAGATTTTCTCTCGTGCTTGTTATTACGAATGTATTTGAATGTTTCGAAAACCTTGAGCCTCATGTTATGTTATGTTTCGGTATTTACGATATGAGCACGATATCCTACTCTTATGATGTTTTGTGAGTTTTTACATATTTTAAATATACGTTTTACTTACTTTGCAAACTCGGTAAATTCCACGTACTGACCACGTACTTTCTATGCTGTATTATTTTATGATACAAGACTCGACTCTTAGGCTCATCCTTATCCTTTGTCCATTCCAGAGTTCGCTTTCAGCTTTGTTGGTGAATCCTCATGTTTCGAGGACCATTTGATTAAGCTTGTATGATGTTCTATGTTTCAGTATTTGGCCTGGTTTATTCGGGGTGTTGTCCCATCAACCCATCTTACATGTTAGAGGCTTTCAGATAGTATGTAGTACTCAACTTATGTATATGTCTAGTGCTTCCGAATGTTATGAGATGCTATGATACGTTTACATTCTGTTATGGCTTATGTTCATTCTTCCGCTTAAAGTGAATGCAGTCAGATGTATGCTTATGCCATGGGTCAACTTGGGGCCTCTCAGGGTTCCTTGTCCCGTGTTACAATCTAGGTCTACGTTCGGGTCGTGACAAACCCCTTATATTCTAAAGTATGTTTTAAGTCTAATGGGAAGTTTATATCCGCAATTTGATTATAAATTCATCATTTCATGTTATTAGAAATTATGTCCTATTATGCAAGTTTTTATGAAATTCAAGCATCTCATCAATGATTTAAAGTATAATGATATATCTCGTATGCATGAATATTTATGAACTCTCAATTTATGATTCCATGATTATGATTTATGAAGCCTATTTCAAATATGCATGACTTTATGATTTGGGGCAAGTCCATACAAGTTAAATATGTTTTTATGATATAGCCAAGGTTAATAAGATCAGCTTATCATACGGTTTGGAGTCAAGACTCCTAATACAACATATGATATGTTTGGATTCAAGACTTCCAATGTTTAGATTTCAAGCTATGTATGAGATTATGATTTCATCTTCGTTGAAAAATGATGGAGCACTATGCATGTTTTTGGGAGTATTGTTTAGCACCAAGTAGGCTTGGGGTCTTAAGGGTCCCCATCTCAAAACTATGAACCTACGTAGGTATATGTATATATGTTTGAGACCTCTCAAGAGAGTTTTCCCCCACTCTAAGGGGCTCAGCATGATATCGATATTATGGTTTAGGGTCCTTAGTCCTGGCATGGTTTTGGATGGCTCCGCCCACTTGAGTGTAATAGTTGGGGCATCACGTAAACTATATCGTGATGGTGTCAGTTATGAAGAGTCTCCCATTATTTCTCATGATTTTAGTCATTCATGTTTATGACTTATGAGATTATGTTTTACAGCAGATTTGACCCAATGGTAAGTTTATGAGCTTCTATCTACGATTTCATCTATGATAAGTCATATGATTTCTATTTCTAAATCTTGGGTCACTATGTTTAGTTATGAGAACCAGCTTATGTTTATTCAGATACAATTTCCAGCATGAAGTCTTCAGTCTCATGATCTTTTGATTTGTATGTTTATTTTCGACTAGTGATTTACTAAGCATGTTTTACTTACCTTACATACTCAGTACATTGTAAGTACTAACCACATACTTTAAGCTATATCATCTCACGATATAGATTTTGGTGATCCAGCTTAGTTTCGCCGATATACTCGCTTCCTCTTCAGTCCAGTTTAGCCCCTACTTTATGTGAGTCCTGATTATCTAAGGATATCTACCAGTTCAGATTTTTTATGTTAGTTTAGTTTCAAACTTAGAGATAGCTAGGGGCTTGTCCCAGTATCTCATCAGTTAGTAGAGACTTTTCCAGACATAGACTAGTATGATAAACTTTGAGATTCAGCGTTGTCGTGTATTCTCTTGATTTTTGTTCTATGGTATTCAATATTTTGCATGTTCATGTTCATGTTATATTTATACTTGATTATGTTATTAAGTTATGTTATGTATGTACCATGGGTGAGCTTGGAGCAATTCATGGTTCTAAGTCCCGTGTCTCGATCTGGGGTCCCAGCTCGGGTCGTGACAAACATGGTATCAGAGTAAAGGTTTAGGTGTGTCCTAGGGTGTATGAAAGCCACGTTAAGTAGAGTCTTTTCCATGGGTGTGAAGAGCCCCATACTTACAGGGAAGAGGCTACAAGACATTTTAGAAAATTTCTCTTCTTTCATAGTCTATGTCGTGCGATGAAGTACGTCTCTATTCATCTAACTCATGCTATATGGATTTGATGAAATATGCCTCCACGCCGAGTAAATAATATTTGTTAATGGAAATGGAAATGGCCATGGAAATAGCGATGGAGATGGGCTTCGGCAAGCCCTACCAGCACTAGTGGATCCTTTGCCCGAGAAGGTCACTCATACCAAGATCAGAGCGGCATTTGAGATGTTGGCACAGGCTATGATCGCTCAAGTCAACCAGTAGGCTATCGCCCATGTTCCCAAAAAATGGGAACACAACGGCGGCGAGAGTGGGAGACTTTCTCAGGATGAGCCCACATAAGTTTCTTGGGCTGAAGGTGGACAAGGACCCGCATGAGTTCATTGAGGAGGTGTAGAAGATCACCATATTATGGGGGTGACCGGGGAAGAGTGTGCGGACTTAGCCTCCTAATTGAAGGTGTTGCTCACATTTGGTTCCATCAGTGGAAGGATAATAAGGGAGTTGGAAAAGTTCCCATGGGATAGGATGAGTTTGTGACTGCTTTCATAGATAGGTTTTTTCCTAGAGAGTTGAGAGAGGCAAAGGAAGCGGAGTTCATCAACTTGAAGTAGAACCACAAGAGTGGTCAGGATTATGCCTTGGAGTTTACCCGACTGTCTAAATACGTGCCGGAGATGGTTGTAGACTAGAGGGCTCATATGAGAAAATTTTTGAATGGAGTAGCATATTCATTGGTCAAGGAGTGAAGGAGCACAATGTTAAACAATGATATAGATTTCTCCTTGTTAGTCATATATGCCCAGCAGAAAAATGTGGATCGGCTGAAGGAGAAGGAGAGAGAGGCTAAGAGGGACAGGATAGACAACTATGGGAATGCCCAGCAGAGATCGGGTGGAGGACATTGTCCCTGGTTTTATTAGGGGTCATCGACCCTAGTGCCGTCATCAACTAGTGTCCTATCCAGGCCTAGACGTGATAAGAGAAGTAGAGTATTAGGCTCTAGATGTCAGAGGAGCATGTATGGAGAGCCCAACATTCTAGCTTGTGGGAGATGTGGTAAGAAGCACACTGGAGAGTGTTTAACGGGTTCAGGCGCATGCTTCGGGTCTGGGAAGCCTGGACACATGCTCTGAGATTACCCTGCAGCTAGACAGGGCCATGGTAGAGGTCGTCACCTAGCTACTAGTTCAAAGCTCCAACAGTACGTTTAGCTCAGCGGGGTGCATCTACTAGTATAGTTAGCAGCTAGCACTAGAGTAGGTTCTATTCGCTTTCATCTCAACAGGAGCAGGAGTGCTCACCTGATGTGGTTACGGGTATGTTACACGTATTCCATCTAGATGTATATGCATTGTAAGATCCAGGGGCTATCTTATCTTTTGTGACTACTTATGTTGCTGTTAGTTTCAGAGTCAGACATGAAATCTTGTCAAAACCCTTCTTAGTCTATACTACTGTCGATGAGTTTGTTATAGCTTGACGGCTATATAGAATTTTCCTTGTTACGATTCTTCAGATGGTCATATCAGCTGACTTAGTAGTGTTAGATATGATCAATTTTGATGTCATTTTTTATATGGAGTTGTTACATGCATGTTACGCCTCAGTCAACTGTAGAACCCGTATAGTAGACTTCCAGTTTTTGGGTGAACCAGTTCTAGAGTGGAAGGGTAGTTCAGCTGTGCCGGTAGGTCACTTTGTTTCCTATCTCAAGGCCAGGATGATGATCTCTAAGGGCTGTGTGTACCATCTTGATGGGTTATGGATGCTATTTCCCAAACCCCGACTCTTCAGTCAGTTCCTATAGTATGTGAGTATTCAGAGCTGTTTCCAGATCATCTACTAGGTGTCCCTCCTGAGCGGGATATTGACTTTAGTTTTGACCTTCTCTCCAATACGTAGCCTATATCCATTTCTCCTTACTGAATGGCTCCAAACGAGCTACAAGATTTGAAAAAGCAGTTGAAATATCTCCTAGGTAAGGGTTTCATCAGGCCTAGTAAATTCCCATGGGGTGCTCCAATTCTCTTTGTTCGA
Source organism: Datura wrightii (assembly GCA_035772735.1). Classification (NCBI taxonomy): domain Eukaryota; kingdom Viridiplantae; phylum Streptophyta; class Magnoliopsida; order Solanales; family Solanaceae; genus Datura; species Datura wrightii. Next base: position 39,129,128 of record JASDFA010000027.1, read on the forward strand.
AAGAAGGATGGTTCCCTTAGAATGTACATTGATATTGACAGTTGAACATGGTCACAATTAAGAATAAGTATCCCCTCCCTAGGATTGATGACCTATTTTACTTGCTTGAGGGTGCTAGGTTGATAACATCCGAATCACTCCAATTAATGAGAGAGTGCAAACGGTCATCAGCAAAACAAATATACCCGACAAGTGTCGGGGTAGAATCCTACAGGGAATGGTAGTTGATCACGCAAGAGTTGTCTATCAAATTGAAGTAACTTGAATCAATTTCTCAACAACAATAAAGTAAATGTTGGGGAAATCACAACTTTTCAATTGAATTACAAAATTCGCTTATGAAGATAGGGATTAAGTATAGAAAATACCAAAGGAGAGACTATTAGGGGTGTGATATTATCGAGGCATCATCGGATTGGGATTATTAACAACTCCTAGCTTTACTCAATAGTATAATAATTAGTGAACGAGGTGATATCTTACGTTTTTCAACAAATTAAGTCCCTTATACCTCAGGTTTTCTAAAACCCCAAAGTACTTTTCATAACAACCACATCAACTTGGGTAAGAATCAACTCTCTCTAGATTTCATTCTCAATGGGTGTTTGACAACGGGTTTGGCTATCTCTAGCCCAACCCCACATGATCAACACCCAATTACCTACTAATGTTTCATCACCCAAACGCTAAATTCCTTCTTCAAGAAAAATTAGAGTAAGTAAATACAACCCACATTTTCAATTATGAGTATTTATATTAAAACTTTAGATGAAACACTAGAATTATACTAATTGAGTTATCAATTGAACAATACCAATCCAATTCAACCCCAATCACTCACACACCCCTAGAAAGGAATTTACTACTTATGTAAGTATAAGAAGAAATTGTATTAAATAATAATGCAATATCCATTCAACAAAATGGGTAAGAAAAATTCAACCACAAGGTTCTAATCTCTAATGGAGTTTTCTACCTTTTCAAAGAAGAAGATGAGTGCTTCTCTCTCTTCTTCTCTCTAATTCAATACAACGCCAATAGAGTAATAATGGAATATAATGTTCAGTTCCTATTTGAGATGTACAATAATAGGATACAAAAATGCTCCTCTTTTTCTAAGCTAGACACTTTTTCCCTTTTTTGATGGGCGTCAGTTGCGAGACATAGGCAGTTCGCCAGTGCTAGTCTGCGGTCCGCCGAATGGTCACAACTAATGGCCATTGATTTTTAGAACAATTCGACATTGACACCAGTGGTTCACCGATATTGATCCATGGTCCGCTGATAACCAATTTTCCCCAGCATAGTAGGCATTTGTGGTCCACCAGCATTTTGCCAGTGTCCTCCAGTGGAGCGCCGGTCCGTCTCCATTTTCATGCTCTTTGCTCAATTTCATGTTGTTTCTATTTAAATTAAATACCTGTAAAGATCAAGGAGAAAGAGCATAAAATTCATCTGAAAGAATTTAAAATCGAGCAAAAACTCATGTCTAATAGCCTAATGAGTTGGTAAATCACAAACTCATCATACCCCCAAACGTGAACCATTTCTTATCCTCAAGTAATGCAATTCTTTGCAACTGAGCAAATGGAATAGCTTGCTATACCATATGAGATTATGCACCAACGACCACTGAACCTATGACAATCCAAAATTTTCTCACTGACTCAAGAAAAAGAGAAGAGACTCCCCAAAATATGTTGCAAAAGTTTTAAGAGGTAACTACAATGAATGGGCATGATTCACAAATATTTTCATTTTTCAAACCTGGGCATGTTTATCAAAATAAGAACACATAACATCTCAAATCATTATAAATTCACCTTCAAAGCTTGACTTGAAGCTCACAACTCTAATGTCCCAATCACTTCTTTGCACCAATGCAAGCATATTCTCCAAGGGGGTGATGCCACTCAAAAGAAGAGAGAATACCATTTTTTATCATCAAGCAATTCACACGCAAGGGAGTATAGAATAGGACAATAAGACTCACTCTCATAAAGAAATTCTGCATGCACGCAACTCAATCCACAGGCTTGCCCTTCGTGTAACTCGTCACTAATGTAGAATTTCTATACTCAGAATCAATTAGGACTTAGGGGTCATAATGAAGTCTAGGGGTTAAGGTAATATAAATAATGAGTTTTAGTGGTTAGAACCTCCCTAATGCCTATTTATGAACATTATGAATATCCCATCACACTATTGAGATCATTCCACCTTATCTCTCTTTCTCATCATCTTCATCTTTTTCTAACAAGAGCCATCCTTATAAGACTTTTGGATTCCACATTCCACCTCATCTAAGAAAGAGGTAAAACCTTCACTATTATTTCTCTTTTCAATGATTCACAGTTTTTCTACCAACCAATTCAGTCATTTTAATCACAATTTGGTGCTACCTAACATTCAAACTATCATATTTCTCCCTTTTCTTGTGAATCCCAAAACTTAATCTTTTGCCTCATTTTCTCACATTTTCTTATCTCTCCCTATTCTTGGGCTTGCAACCTATGTTTCATTCTTTCTCCACTAGCACTAGGAAGGATGGGTTCCAAAGACGAGGATTAAAAAGAGTCATTAGACTTGCAATGTGGTTTTCAATAAAAACGGTCAGCCTCAACATTGCCTAGCAAAGGAAGATCTTTAAGGAGGTCATTTTGGGTGAAGTGACTAGCAATAGAAAGCCTACAATCATGTTATAAGTGCAATTACCTCTAGTATTTCTCCTTGAATCACACTTAGGGCAAGTTCTAGAGACAAGTATATGCATGTGAATCATTCGATAAGCCTCACCACACGAGGTATCACACTCCAATGGGTTCACGCAATACATCGCCGTAGCCAGATTATGATTTTACAATAATTGAGCATGTCAATCCACAAGCCAAATAAGGAATGTTAAATATATGATAAGAGAGTGCTACATCCTTCATTTCAAATGCCCCATTTCTTCAAAATAATTATTTTTTCATGCCACACAAAAGTTTTCTGTGGTAACTCTCAAAAACAATTTCAACAAGACTAAAAAACATGAAATATTTCCTTAAGAAAGTCGTCTTTCAATTTATCATTGGGAAATGTCACATGGTTCAACAATAGAAAAAGAAAAGAAATGATATTGCTCCTTGGAGAAGAATCGTGGTATAAAGAAAACCCTTAGAGTTTATTTACTACCTACTATTTGCAAAGGAAAAAAATTGGACTTGGGTCATTAAACATTTGGTAATTTAAATAAGGACCTAATCACATGCACTAACAATTCGAGAACAAATAAACCAACTGCGTCAACATTTCAAATCAGCCCGACAAGGGAAAAACCTTATCATCAAGAAAGGGAGCACAAATCCCCAACCCCAACTACAAAAATACATTGCCCTCAATGTAAAAGGAAAGAATAACAAGGTCAAGAGGGATCCCTTAATAATCTAATGATGGGTATGAGGAATCCATGAGTAGGTGGCTCGTCCAAGTGCCATGAAGAAATTTCAGATCCAGAAGGCATCAACGGATCAGGTGGATGTTCGAGTGGTTTTCCTAGTCCAGGAACCACCAAATGATCTGGAAGAGTTCTGAGTTCATCATAAGAAGTGGTGTCCACCCTACTAGGTCTCCATAATGGTTCTATTTCATTTACAGTGAGCATTCGACGAGGGTTGTGGTCTACTGTGATATATTTCTTCATGGACACAATTTCCGAAGGGCTGTCATACCCCATGCACCAATCATCTGGCAAGCTCCTACTTCCCTCAGGCTATGCAGTAGTAGCTGGCGATTCATTCATTTTAATATTTTTTGGTGAAAGAATTTCCTTATGTCCTTTCACTTTATCTCTTAAGGTAGTCACTTCCAATATCTCAACCCTTGGTTCCATGGTCTTCTTGATGGCTTGCTGGATCATGAGAGGTATTACTTTGGCTAACTTCAACAACTGGCTATTATGAGCACGGGTCATTTGTGTCATCTTCAAAAGGATAGCTGGCGGAGAGAAGTTGAATCTGTTGGCCGGTGGTGACCCTGGGGCTGTGCTAGAGAGCATGGAAGATGGGGGCTATTTCGATCCACCATCACCTTGGGTAGCTTTGAAGCTGGGGCATCCTTATCGGTTTTGGTGGCTAGAGTAGTCACTCTGTCATCCCTCACTGTTCTGTCCAGTTTTCTGAATAAGGGCATGTGGCCCACAGATATAACATACTAATGAGGCTAGGATAAGCCAAAGAAGCTTCATGTTGCTTGGATTTCCTTTTGAATTTTTCTTTAATACCTTCCCCCACATTGATGCATTTCTGATCTATGATGCAGGCCACAAGAATTGTGACTTCAATGGGGACATGTGTTGTATTCTTTGAAGGGATAATACCAACATATACCAAATCCAGAAACATATGAGCTTCAAACTTTAGATCATGGCGATGAATTGTTCCTTTTGATGTAGCCCACTATGGTTGACCTGTTGCAATTATTTCTGCACTCACTTAAACTGATTCTCTTTATCTTCCACCTTCCTTTTGAAACTCTGAATTTTTACGGATTGGTTCAGCCCAATTGGAGTTGATTGCCTCTAGGGTAGTGCTCACTTCTTCACCCCGTACTAGCACAGATGAAAGGAAAGCATTGTGTCGACTCAACCTTTGTTCTATAAGATGTTTTTCCTTGCCCTATAAGAGGCTTAGAATTCCCATACCAACTCAGGAAAGTAACGGTCCATGGGTATAGTGAATGGCCTCCAATCGCTAATGTCGATCTGATTATAAATGTCTGGGAAGTCATACTTGAAATACTCCACCTCAAATTGAGTCTCTACGGTGATTGACCAGGTCTTCTTGAAGGACAAATAATACACCTCCAGTTTAACAATCCCAAAATGAAGCTGAAGAACCAATCTAAATTATAGAACTAAATTTTAAGGATTGGATGGTAAACAAATGGAAAGATCAAAATATTTTTTCTATCCGCAACGTCGGACAACCAATGACATACAGGTAGAGAGATGCAAAGTGTCAATGAACCATTGGTTTTTGGAAAAGAACTGGGTAGTTGTACCCTGAATCAGTACCACACTAGCAATTCTCTAATCCTAACCCATGAAGCACTGGTGAAACATAGAGCATTGGTAGTGGCCTACAGCTTCGCGCCTGGACTGCTATCACGCACGGAGTTTACACCCTGGACGGAAAATGGTACTTGAAGCCACAAGTGACCCCAAGTCAACCCCTAGTCTATCATATACTAGCATTCTGAGTAACATAAAAAATATGTGCAGCGGAAATTCAAGCAAAATAATAACACTTGAACAAGATTACATATTTAATAAAATCAATCTGAGTCTGAAAACAACTCTATTTTTGAAAGCCACTAGGTCTGATCAGTTGCTGGGACAAACCCCCAGCTAACTCCAAATCAAAATAAAGGAAATGAAATCATAACTAAAGCAAGTAATCTTCATCCTCAAAGGATGAGGACTCACCAACTGGATAGCTGAGATCTTCGGTAAACGGTCTGCTAATGGGGCTAGAATTGTGATCCTGCAACTGTATCATAAAACAATACAATATAAAAGTATGCATCAGTACTTTGAATGTACTAAGTAAGTGAGAGGAACATAATACAATAGAATAAATAATAAAAGAAATGTCAAACTGGAAGACAATGTCAAACTGGAAGACATGTAATAACCAACTAAAGCTACTGAACTGAATAACTAGAATACTGAGGTGGTCTAGAAGACCCTGTCTGATGGTCAAAGCACGTTCTAAGTCTAGATTACTGATCTGAACTGAACTGGATATAGAATAGACTAAACTGAGTAGTTGGAGAGTCTATAACCGATATGTACCCACGTGAGCTAGATATGGAGTCCGATGTATACACCCCACCGGTAAGACCCAATATACCTTCCCAGGGTATAAAGGCATGAACTGGGTGATCACAAGATTCTAGGGCTAATTAGGATAATAAATAATGAAATTTACGCTGGCAACGTAGTTCTGGGAACCTGGATGTGCTGGAACCCCGATCCGCTTGGTATTAAGTCCTACTCCCACTAAATAATCCTAAACTGAATACTAGGTTGATAACTCAAAACTGGTGCCCAAGACTAGTTAGGGATACATTTTTGAAAGTACCCCGAGAGTCTTAATGGACCGGATTATGAAACTGAGTTCTAGACTTGTCAGAGCTTCTTATCTAGAAGTGTCAAAACCGTCTGAGAACAAACTGAAATCTAATCTGGGGCCCTCAGTCTAGTGAAAACTATATGTCTAAAGTTTTATGATCACCTAGTGGACCAACCAACTGGATTTTGAATCTGATTAAGATAACTGGGATGTGATACCGACACCTCAGGAAGTTTTGTAGTCAAACTGATCAGCTGACTGAGAATTTAACATGTAAAATAGTAAGGGAGTTAACTTCACTGGTATAGTCAAGAATATTCCAAGGTTTATCATCTCAATCATGAATTTCTAGTCTGTTCTACCCTCAAGAAATAGGGTTGAAGTCGATGCACAGAGATAAGCACCAATACTACCATTAGTTGGTGGGAAAATACCCATAATTAATATACAAGATGTCTCTACATGAATTAAACAAGACATTATCAAGGATTTCTCAACATTCGAAAATCTACAAGGTTAGGATTCACCTTTGTGGATATAATATTAATTTACTCACGAACTGATGGAAATCATGTCTACGAATAATCATGGATATCATTCTATGCGAATTGAAAGAAAATTTACATATAATCTTTTTGCATTCGAAAGCTCAGGGCTAAGATTCATAAAGAAATTTGAGAAGAGTTTTAGGGGACACAAGGAAAGAACTATCCCCTTGTTAAATTCTCACATATCGGATAAAGAATTTCCCTGAAGAAGGAAACTTGTACTGTTGTAATGGAAGAAACCCTAGTCTTGCTTGAGAGCTTCTGAAGATGAAAGGTTATGATATTTTTTTTCTAAAGATGAGTGGAAATGAGGGGGAAAACTATTTAACCCCACTAATAGGTCTGAAATTATGTCTAAAACATCGAAGTTTAAAGTTTAGGAGGGTAGGAAATTACTGAAAGACCCTAGGAAAATCATATGGAAAACAGATTTCTAGTCCCCATGAGGGACCCTACGACTCGTGCCTAGTGACCATGTCTCGTGATCACAGTCGTTGGGTCCACCGCCCAAAATCCCCTATTGGTCACCATGAGGGACACCACAACTCATGCTGTACCCTACGCCATGTGGTGACCCACTCGTCAACTGCACAACCAACACCCATACTCTCCCATCTATTATGAACCACGGGTCACCTAATGAATCGTGGCTTGGACCACGACTCATGGTGACTAATCGTGAAGTTTGATCCTGGGAAAATTTATATGCCCAAGTGATACTCAAAAGTGTCATTTTATCCTTGTTTATCTATCAATGTGTATACATTCTCATGTAATTGGTAATAAAATGTGAATTTATACTAACCAACATGATTAGCATTGTTTTGCAGGTAAAATGTAATTTCGGGAAGCTAAAATGCATGTTGGAGGATATCGGGGTTGAACTCGGACGTGAGCACGGGACAAGGCATTGGACAACATAAAATAAAGGGGCTCCGCGATGGAGCCGTGTCACGCTGCCATCGCGGAGGCCTTCTGCCTGGATAGGGAATTTTTGCCCAAATTCCAGAGAGGGGACGCGATGGGTCCGTGGCACGGTGGCTTGGCTCCGCGTAGCACGCCGTGCCACGTTGGGCTTTATTTCCTGGACCCCCAGTTCCAGTGAAGGTCCGCGTCCGTAGCGTGTCACGGAGGCAGTGCTCCGCGATGCACTCCGTGACACGTTGCTCGTTATTCCAGGAAAAATTCCCACTCGTATAAATAGAACACTTAGGTTCATTTTTCAATATTCTGACTTGGTGGAGCAAGAACGTGGGTTACAGGCCGTTGAGGGGACGAAATTATCAGGGTTTTTCTCTCTTTCCTTCTCCTTGTATTCAATTGCTTGTATGTTTAACACTCATTTAACGATGTTTAATCCACAAATGAGTGGCTAATTCATCTTCTTGCTGAGGTTATGAACACTTGTAATGAAATGTGATCATTGATTCTTTGGTTTTTCATCTTTTCTTCCATGGTTGTTCTATTAATTCTTGTTCTTACTGCATTAATGTGTGGCCTACGTTAATGTATATCCAAAAAGTCCGGTTTCACTCGAGAGAGCAAGAAATTGAAAAGTTGTGAATTAATAGGATATGATCTTTTCTTGGTTTGGGAAAATTGGGAATTGATTTACTTTCAGGATAGAAATATACCTGAAAGTCGTATTAGTCAATTTAGGAACCGGGTTTGTATGGCTAGAACATGAATTGCATTTAATCACAGAAATGTAGGTGGATGGTTCATGATTCTTAAGTGAGGTTAAGTACGAGAGTTTTAATCTCTTGGCAAATGTTCTTGGCTAGCAACCGGAGGAAAATACTAATCAAATTACATCGATAATTAATTTCATTACATGTTCGTTTAACCTCAGCATGCTCCCATTCATAGTTCAGACTCAAATTAGATAGTTGTTTTAGCTTTAGCATAAAAAATTATAAAACAAAATATCAAACTCTTGGTTACACTATTGTCTGCATTTTTAGAATGGAAATATAGTACACTTGAGCAAATTGCACTTTATCCCAGTCCCTGTGGGATCGATACTTGGCTTACTTAAGCCACTTTACTACTTGTTCGACCACGTGCACTTGCGTGTAGTTATATACCCATATAACAAACAATCCGAACAAGTTTTTGGCCCCGTTGTCGGGGACTGGCAATTGGTGAAATTGTTTTAAGTGTTAATTTACTGTATTTTTATTTTCTTAGTGTTGACAACTTGGTCTTAGCCTGTATTTTGCAGATTTAGTTTCTGTTGAACACTGGCAAGAGACAAGGAGCTGGTGGACTCGTATATGGAGCCAGAAATAATATTTCATAGTAAGCGGAGAGAAGCTCTACAAAGAAAGCTGCAGTTGCTCAGACAGACGATCATGGAGCAACAACAGAATCCACCGGTAGTACGGGCAGTGTTAGTGCCCGAAGAAGTAGCAGCTCAGCCGGTTCGCGAGGTGGCAATCCCACATGCTAATAATGTCACATCTAGCATCCGCAAACCTGAGCCAGGAGGGAGGTTTGAACTTAAGCAGAATATGGTGCAATTGTTGCACACTAGCGGGCAGTTTACTGGTCTCCCTCATGAAGATCCACAATAGCATCTCTAAAATTTTTTGGAGATAAGTGACACTTATATCCCTGCTGGAGTGTCATCAGATTATGTCCGGCTTACATTGTTCCCATTTTCTCTATTGGGAGAAGCCAAGAGGTGGTTGAAAGCTGAGCCACCGAATTCTATTTCTACGTGGGATGATCTTGCAAGGAAATTCTTGATACAGTTTTTTCCCTCCGGTAAAACAGCAAGACTTAGAAGTCAGATTCTAAGTTTCAAACAGAGAGAGGGAGAGAATCTATATCAGGCCTGGGAGAGATTAAAGTCCATGTTGTGGGATTTTCCTCATCATCATCAGTCCAATGATGTGCTGGTGCACACTTTTATAGAGGGTTTGGAACCCCACACAAAAATATTGCTAGACTCAGCAGCTGGAGGACAAGCGTTGGAGAAAACGTATGAGGAGCTGTATACCTTGTTGAACCGAATTTCGCAGGGCAATCCGGAATGGAATGCTGATTCATCAAGAGGTGGGACAAGGAAAGCAGCAGGAGTGCTAGAAGTGGATGGGTTTACAGCTATTGCTGTACAGATAGCTGCATTACAAAATCAACTTAACACCCACTTCAGCAACATGACAATGAACCAGCCTCAAGCCCCAATGAATGCAGTGCAGCAAATGTGGTGTGAAGTGTGTGGAAGTAGTGAGCACTCAGCTGAGTGTTGTGGAGCAAATCCTGACTCGTTAAACTTTGTGGGAAATGTGCAAAGGAACCACCAATAGTATGGTAATAGCTACAATTCCAATTGGAGGAATCACCCTAATTTCTCCTGGGGTAGCAACAACCATCAAGGGCAAAGTTCGGGTCAGGGTGTGCAAAGGAACCAAGGAGGGCAGCAGAATTATCAAGCACAATTCGGAAACAACAATGCACCTCCTCCACCACCATCACCCAGCATTGAGGAGATGTTCAAGACCATGATAGCTAACCAAGCTCAATTGCAGGCTGACTATGTGAAATTGGCAGCCGAAGTGAAAAACAACCAGTTAGCTACCAAGGCACTTGAATATCAATTTGGACAATTTGCTAGAGCCCAAAACACAAGGCCTAGAGGAAGACTTCCGAGCGACACAGATCCCAATCCCAAGCAGGTGAATGCAGTGACCACAAGGAGTGGTTTGCAGCTGAAAGAGGTGGAACCAGAAAGACCACCTCAACAATTGGGAGCAGCAGAAGTTGAGAGGGAGCAAAGTGATGAGAGGGGGAAGACTAAGGAAGCTGAATCAGAAAGACCACCACCCCCGTTCCCTCAATGATTAAAGAAACACAAGGAGGAGGCGTGTTTCAAGAAATTCATGGAGGTGCTGAAACAGGTACATATTAACTTACCTCTTGTTGATGTTTTGCAGGGAGTGCCGAAATATGCTAAGTATATAAAGGACATCGTGGCAAATAAAAATCGGTTGACTGAGTATGCTACGGTGGCTCTAACAGAGGAGTGCACTTCTCGGATTCAAAAGAGACTGCCCACAAATCTCAAAGACCCTGGGAGCTTTACTATACAGATTACTATTGGGCAGAGCATCCGAGCTCGTGGATTGTGTGATTCGGGAGCGAGCATAAATTTGATGCCGTCATCGGTATTCAAAAAGCTGGGTCTAGGGAGTCCTAGACCCACAACAGTAATCTTGCAATTGGCGGATCGGTCCTTAGCCAGACCTGATGGCATTGTGGAGGACGTTCTGGTGCAAGTTGGCTCCCTGATTTTCCCGGTAGGTTTTGTCGTGCTGGAGTTTGAACCAGACGCGAAAGTCCCATTTATTTTGGGATGTCCTTTCTTGGCGACCGGGAAAGAACTAATTGACGTTGCTGTGGGGCAGCTAACAATGCGAGCACACGACAAGGTGGAGGTGTTCGATGTGTACAAGGCACCCAAGCTCCCGATGGTGCACGAAGAACTCTCGGTGATCAATGTCATTGATCAAGGCGATAATGAGCAGATTAAGGATTCACGAGAGTTAATGGGAAAACCACCAGAATGGTGTAAGCACTACTGGGGGGAGGACGGTGATCGAGAGAAATTGTCCATCACCCTAGAGGACAACTGAGCTTAACGACGTCGAGCCGCGACGGTAAACCAGGCGCTGCACGGGAGGCAACCCATGGAAAATTTTTTTCTCTTTTTAAATTGTGAATAGATTTTTTCTTTTTCTTTTTCTTGATTTACAACAAAATTTTTCGTTTTAGTTTTACTTTTTATTTTTATTTAGAGTGAAACCTATAATTTTAACCAATTTTATATAGTGAGATGAATTTCAGGTCAAACGGAGGAAAATATGCACCGAATCGTAAAGGAAAATTCGAGGTATGAAAATTAGCAAAAAGTGGCAAAACAGTGAGCTAGGGCGATAACTCTGTGTCACGGAGGTGGACCTCCGCGTTACCCTCCGTGACACGTTGAGGTATAATCCGGATTTTTTTTTAAAATTTCCAGAACAGGCTCGCGATGGCTCCGTGTCACGGAGGCAGTGCACCGCGATGCACTCCGTGACACATTGCTGTGTATATCGCGATGGGTCACACTGGGTCGCTGGGTGACCCGCGCGATTTTTCTACTTTTTAACCCCGAAAACCCCTTCCTTTTCCTTATTTTTCACTTACTCCGCGACCAAACTCCCCAAAACCCATCCCCCTTCAACGTGACACGGAGTAGGCTAAGAAAATCATTGAGTTTACTTCAATTCTTCAACTTCAAGGTATGTTCTTCGATTTCATCTCATTTCTTATCGAATTTCTTCAATATTGAGCATGTGAGGTGAGCTAAGTTTGCCCTAAGTAGAAATTAATTATGAATTCAATGGAATTGTTGTTGATGAATGTTCAAAATGTCATTATGATTGCTTGAACTCGTTAATTGCATAATTCAATCAAATTTTCTTGATATCATCATTTCTAGGGCATGTTTTTGAATTTGAAGTGGAAAATGTAGTGAACTTGTGAAATTCATGCCGGTATGTACATGTTGAATGAGATGAGTCGATGTACTACTTGTTAGGATGTTGATAGAACGACGGATTCTCGGGTTAGAGGAATATTGAAATTGCAAGAAGTTGGTTGGTTGTATAGGTTCGTGTAGATAAATTCTTGTTGTTGTTTTCGTTTCTTTGTTTTTCCTTGCTAAGTGCGACGGATTAAAAGGTTATCAATGGTAATGATTGTTGTTAACTGTACGAAGTCTGAGTAGTACATAGAATATATACCGTCGAATTCTTCGTATGCACTAAGCATGTTTGTATAGTTGGTTGTTTATTTATACAATTAAGCATGATCTTGTCGGTATGTTGTAACTGTAGCTACGGACTAAGTGTGGGGTAGCCTAGCTTAACCCGAATTTAGCCGAAGTTAATACTCAATGGCTTAACATTGATCTTGTCTACTTGGGTTGACAGGTAAAATGGCGAGCAGGCAAGAAAAAAGGAAAGGCGCATCAACTTCTGGCGCCGGAAGGAAGCGAATCAGACTGGGCACAACAGTCCCAGCAGCACCAGCATTTCCACGCGGCCAACGCCGCCAATACGGAACAAGATGGGTGACGGATGAGGGGAAGAAGTGGTATGCAAAGAACAAAGAAAACAAATACTTCCCCGAGGAGCATATAGCACGGGAACCATTGGCACAGGAGTTCCCTAGGATTGTCCACCAGATCGAGGCAGCTGGGCTCAACTTCATCTTTGAAGAGCCCAAGGAATGCAACCTGCACCTGATTCGGGAATTTTATGCCAATTGGAACCCGACCCTCAGAAGTCACACCATAAAAATCAGAGGGCAAATAGTCACATTTGAGCCCCACCACCTCAATGCCATCATAGGAGCGCGGGACACAAACGCCCACGTGCTCCGATAGATGAACATTACCCCACCGTATGCGGACATCAGACGCACCTTGTGTGGGACCCTATCGACAGCTAGATGGAGCAGACACAAAGAGAGGGGCTACCATCAGACTTTACCCTATTCACAGATGAACAGGGAAGCCAGAATATGGCTGAAGATTGTCTGTTCCTACCTAATCCCGGGGGTACATATGACAGATGTAACCCGGGATCGTGTATGCCTGGTGTACGCCATGATGAAAGGGCTGGAGATCAACGTGGGGGCGGTGATTATCTCCGCCATGAAGAGAGTCCAGTTGCATCAGGGGCACAGGTACGGCTTTGGTGGACTACTCACCACCTTCCTCAGGGGCCTAGATGTCGAGGAAGAGGCCGTTGATTATATCCCACAGATGGAGCGGCGGGCCTTAGATGTTACTAAAACTAAGGCACCCGACACCACCCACGGGCCAATGCTTACTCTTGGCGAGCGACATGCTCGTGATGATCAGTATATGGCTTGCATGTATGGGATGCAAATGCTCCAGATGAGGATTGGCGGGAGGCCGGCGACAGAGGAGGAGCTATGGCAGCTCGAGCTAGACTACCCCTTCGGCGAGAACGCCAGGGCTCTATGCCGAGTGGTGCCAACATTTGTAGAGCCCACGGATGATGAAGTCCCCACAGATGAGACACGTCGGGAGGACTCCAATGTGGAGTCCGATGAGGACGACGGGGGTGATTCAGACATGGGAGATGAAGCAGCAGCGCCCGATGAAGAAGTGGAGTACTTTGATTGATCAGGGAGTTCCACCACCCAATTTTTGTGAACACTTGGGACAATGTTCGAGCTAAGTGTGGGGTGGGAGTAGTTAGGAGCTGGGCTGTGTTGTTATGTATGTATGCTCTAATCTGTTGTCGGGCCTGTGAAATTTTGTTGTTCCCTGTGATTTGTGAATTGTTAAGTTGTTGTTCTGTGTTGTAAATGTATGTGAAACTGATGTGTGTTGCTGAATGTTGCTAGCTGATTTTGTACATATTTTTGTCTATCTAAATGATCAATATTTTCAAATTTTATTTTTATTTTTATTTTATTTTTTACTTCTTGGGTTTCTCGGCGTTTGTTTTCGATTCTTTTACCGAGAATGGTCCCATTGAACCGAAGTCATAGTTAGTGACCGTTCCCTATGATGGATGGATGACGACCATCTTAAGGGAAATGTAGTCGTTAGGAGTAGTTTTTTCAATTATTTTTCAGTTTTTTTCTTTGGTGGGTTGCATCCTTAAACCTGGAGTTACTTTATGGTTGCGAAATTCTGGTTGTGTGTTGTACATGATATTTGAAATGCAAAGGTGATTCGTATGAAAGCATGCAACTTTGTAAATATGTTGAGATACCTAGGCCATAGAGTTCGATTCAGTGTGATTGCGGCTTAATGCTTGAATTCCTGTAATTAGCTGATTGAAGAGTTTGTGAATACATCTTGAGTTGAGCATGTGCAATAAGTGTGAAGTGAGGTGTTGTTATTCCATGCTGTTGTGAAATGTCTAGAACTTGCCTGGTGTGTGTACAAAACGAAATGAAGGAGGTGTATTATAGGAAAGGATGTAGGCATTTCTTTGTTTTAACCGAAAGTTTCTATTTTTCATTGTCTTACCCACCTTGATTGTCTACCCTAGTTAGCCAATTGAGCCTTTAGCCTATTATTTTTTTTTCTTGTGTCAAAAAAGTGTAAACCGAGCTTAATCCCCTTCTTTTCATTAGCCGTAAAGTCGATACAAAACTCTTAAGCTCTTAAGAAGAGAAAATCATTTTCCCAAAGTGTCAAAGAGTGAGAATGGTGAAAAGAAAAAGAAAAGTAGAGTGATAGAAGAAAAGAAAAGGTTGAAGGTGCACTTGTTATAAATAAACTATAATGAAGGTGCATGAATAATCTTTGTGGTTATGTCAAGTGTGCTTAATAAGATGGGACAAACTAAAGAAAAACATCAAGAATGGAAGGATGAAAGAAGAAACAATGTCCATGAGTTGATGGGATGTGTTGAAAAGGCGCTTAAGGATGCTAGTGGCTATTATTGGCTAACCCAATATTTACTAGTTCCGTAGCTTCCATTACAACCAGTTAAAGTCCTACGTGATCTTACATCGCACTTCTTTATATTAGTGGAGTAATACACTAAGGGCAAGCTTATGGGTCATGACATGATGCATGTGAATTCTTTTGGGAGAGAGAGCGAAATTGTGTTTACATGCCCCTGCTTGAATTTTTGTGAGTTCATATGAGCAAAAAGGGGAAGATTCTCTTGTGTTGTGAGGGCACATGCTTGATGAGAGATTAATTTTCGTGTCGGATATCTTAATCAGCTGATTTGCATGAGTTTGCCAATATCGAGAGTCGATTCTTAAGTCTAGGAGGTCTTGATGTATTGAAGGTCATTGCATTGATAGGACCATGCATGTTTTCTTGATGATTTGCTGTATTGAATAATCGGTATTACCGTAGCCTAAATTGTCGAACCAAAGTAGCGAGGTTGGGATGTAAATTGCATGAAGTGTAGGATTGTTGTTCGAGGACGAACAAGGATTTAAGTGTGGGGTAAGTGATCTTGGGCAAATTTATATGCCCAAGTGATACTCAAAAGTGTCATTTTAGCCTTGTTTATCTATCAATGTGTATACATTCTCATGTAATTGGTAATAAAATGTGAATTTATACTAACCAACATGATTAGCATTGTTTTGCAGGTAAAATGTAATTTCGGGAAGCTAAAATGCATGTTGGAGGATATCGGGGTTGAACTCGGATGTGAGCACGGGACAAGGCATTGGACAGCATAAAATAAAGGGGCTCCGCGATGGAGCTGTGTCACGCTGCCATCACGGAGGCCTTCTGCCTGGATAGGGAATTTTCGCCCAAATTCCAGAGAGGGTACACGATGGGTCCGTGGCACGGTGGCTTGGCTCCGCGTTGCACGCCGTGCCACGTTGGGCTTTATTTCCTGGACCCCCAGTTCCAGTGAAGGTCTGCGTCCGTAGCGTGTCATGGAGGCAGTGCTCCGCGATGCACTTCGTGACGCGTTGCTCGTTATTCCAGGAAAACTTCCCACTAGTATAAATAGAACACTTAGGTTCATTTTTCAATATTCTGACTTGGTGGAGCAAGAACGTGGGTTACAGGCAGTTGAGGGGACGAAATTATCAGGGTTTTTCTCTCTTTCCTTCTCCTTGTATTCAATTGCTTGTATGTTTAACACTCATTTAACGATGTTTAATCCACAAATGAGTGGCTAATTCATCTTCTTGCTGAGGTTATGAACACTTGTAATGAAATGTGATCATTGATTCTTTGGTTTTTCATCTTTTCTTCCATGGTTGTTCTATTAATTCTTGTTCTTACTGCATTAATGTGTGGCCTACGTTAATGTATATCCAAAAAGTCCGGTTTCACTCGAGAGAGCAAGAAATTGGAAAGTTGTGAATTAATAGGATATGATCTTTTCTTGGTTTGGGAAAATTGGGAATTGATTTACTTTCAGGATAGAAATATACCTGATAGTCGTATTAGTCAATTTAGGAACCGGGTTTGTATGGCTAGAACATGAATTGCATTTAATCACAGAAATGTAGGTGGATGGTTCATGATTCTTAAGTGAGGTTAAATACGAGAGTTTTAATCTCTTGGCAAATGTTCTTGGCTAGCAACCAGAGGAAAAGACTAATCAAATTACATCGATAATTAATTTCATTACATGTTCGTTTAACCTCAGCATGCTCTCATTCATAGTTCAGACTCAAATTAGATAGTTGTTTTAGCTTTAGCATAAAAAATTATAAAACGAAATATCAAACTCTTGGTTACACTGTTGTCTGCATTTTTAGAATCGAAATATAGTACACTTGAGCATATTACAGTTCATCCTAGTCCCTGTGGGATCGATACTTGGCTTACTTAAGCCACTTTACTACTTGTTCGACCACGTGCACTTGCGTGTAGTTATATACCCATAAAACAAACAATCCGAACAAAGTTCACAGCCCATATTCTCCTGTTCTTCACATTATCCTTGAACACGGGTCACCTCACAACTTGTGGGGTGGACTATGACTCGTGTTCAAATCTGTGGTAACCTCAACCACCAAATTTCAACATAAGCTCTCCGGTATCACCATGAGTCACTTAACGACTCATGGTCACTCCTCACGGGTTACAGAACGACTCGTTATATGACCTGGTGTAGATTTTTCCAGTTTTTCTAATTTAAGTCCCGGGTCTAGACTTTGAATTTTTGGGGAATTATAATATCTACCCCTAGGGAACATTCATCCTTGAATGTTAGAAAACACACATAAAAGTGGAGAGATGGAATGATAATATTCAAATACTGATCATTAAACCAAAAACTGACGGAATGAATACCTCTGATTCAAAATACATAGCTGAACTAAATTCACTTTGCTTACATACATCCATAAGCACAAAAGAAACTTAAACACATAAATTCAACATGAAAACTAAATTGAGTTTTAGGGAGGGACTGATATCTCAAGATGTTACAGAGCCGGTAGAGAATAAGTGTGGGCATCTAGACATCATATCTGTTTCGCCCTCCCACATAGCTCCCTCCACCTGTTGATTTCTCCATAAGACCTTGATGGAAGCTACTTTCTTGTTCCTCAGCTTACGAACCTGGCGGTCAAGAATCTGGATTGGGACCTCCTCATATGAGAGACTATCCTTTATCTTTATTTCTACATTGTCCAACGGCACAATTGAGGTAAGATCACCAATGCATTTCTTCAATAATGACACATGGAATACTGGGTGCACGGAAGCCAACTCCGAAGGTATTTCCAACTTATAGGCTACCTTTCCAATTCACCTTAAAATTCTATAGGGTCCCACATATCTCGGACTGAGTTTTCCCTTCTTTCCAAACCTCATCACCCCTTTTATGGGTGAAATTTTCAATCTTTCTCTAATGAGCTATACCTTCTGCTTAGCTTTATGAATAGAGTTTGGCCCGATTATTGTAGCTTCACCAACCTCAAACCATCTAATCGGAGACCTGCACCATCTACCATAGAATGCGTCAAATGGTGCCATATTGATACTGGAATGATAGCTATTGTTGTACGCAAATTCGATAAGAGACAGAGGTCATCCTAACTGCCCTTGAAATTGATTGTGCACTCCCTCCACATATCTTATAGGGTCTGATAGTCCGCTCATCTTTCCCATCTGTCTGCGGGTGAAAAGTTGTGCTGAGCTTGACCTGGGTACAAAGTCCCTTTTGAAACAACATCCATAAATGTGAGGTGAACTGAGTACCTTTATTTGAGATGATGGATAATGGCACACCATGAATCTGGACCAACTCCCGGATGTAAAGTTTAGCATAGTCCTTAACTGAATCTGTAGTTTTAACTAGGAGAAAATGTACTGACTCAATCATCCGATCTACTCTACCTAGATGGAATCATAATACCGACAAGTTCGAGGTAGGCCCATAATAAAGTGCATATTTATTTTTTCCCACTTCCACATAGGTATGCTTATATCTTGGGTCATACCTCCCGGTCTCTGATTCTCTACCTTGACTTGCTAGCAGTTCAGGCACTTGGCTACGAATTCGGCAATGTCTCTCTTCATGCCATTCCACCAGTATATATCCCGCAAATAGCGGCACATTTTAGTAGCACCAAAGTGGATGGAGTATCTCAAGCTGTGTGCTTTATCCAATATCTGCTTCCTCAAGTCACCGACCTCCGGTATGCACAATCTGCCCTGGTAATGGAGTACACCATCTCCCCCTTTGGAGAAAGCCTCAATCTCCTTTCTGAAAACTGCTCTGTTGAGTTTAAGAAGAATGGGATCTTTATCCTGTTTGGCCTTAACATCAATAACCAAAGAGGAGTCTAACCCTCTTTGCATCACCACTCCACCCTCAATTGAGTCAACCAACTACAACCCTAACCGCGCTAATTTGGGAATATCCTTCACCAACTCCTTCTTGCCCTCCTCGATATGAGCCACGCTACCCATAGAAACTCTGCGTAGGGAATCTTCCACCACATTGGCTTTGCCCGGGTGATATAACACGCTCATTTCATAATCTTTCAGGAGCTCTAACCACCTTGTCTGACGGAGATTCAGGTCCTTTTGACTGAATACATACTTAAGGCTCTTAGGATTGGTGAAAACATCAACATGAGCCCCATATAGATAATGTCTCCATATTTTAATACAGAAACTACCGCTGCCAATTGTATGTCATGAGTTGGATAATTCTTCTCATGAACCTTGAGCTGTCTGGAGGAGTCGGCTATCACTTGGCCCCCTGCATCAGAACGCAACTGAGTCCTACTCTGGAAGCATCGCATAAACTACAAATCAATCCGATCCTTCTGGTAGAGTCAATACGTGAGCAGTAGTGAGTCGAGTTTTTAACTCCTTAAAACTCTTCTCACACGTATCTGACCACTGGAACATCACCTTTTTCTGAGTCATCCTAATTAGTGAAGATGCTATAGAAGAAAAGCCCTCTACAAAGCATCGGTAGTAATCGACCAAACCCAAGAAACTTCTTATTTCGATTAGGGAGGTTGGTCTAGGCCAGTCTTTCACTACTGTTATCTTTTGAGGATCAACCTGAATACCTTCACCTGAGAATACGTGACCCAGGAAAGTCACAGGCTTCAACTAGAATTCACACTTGCTGAACATGGTGAATAGTTGGCGGTCTTTGAGTGTCTAAAGCACTATCCTCAGGTGATTAGCATGCTATTCCTCATTTCTGGAGTACACCAGATTGTTGTCGATGAATACAATGATGAACATATCCAGATACTATTTGAAGACTCTGTTCATCAGGTCCATAAAGGCTGAAGGGAAATTTGTTAGTCCGAAGGACATAACCATGAACTCGAAGTGACCATACCGAGTCTTGAAAGTTGTTTTCGGTATGTCACATTCTCTGAATCTTAGCTGATGATACCCCGACCTGAGATCTATTTTGAAGAAATAGCTGGCTCCCTAAAGTTGGTCGAATAGGTCATCAATTCTAGGTAGGGGATATCTGTTCTTGACTGTGACCTTTTTCAACTAACGATAATCGATGCACATTCTGAGGGAACCGTCTTTCTTTCACACGAATAACACTGGAGCACCCTAATTGGGTCTTATATAACCCTTATCAAGAAGATCTTTTAGCTACTCCTTCAACTCTTTAAGTTCATCCCGAGCCATTCTATAAGGAGGGATGGAGTTGGGCTGAGTATCTAGAATTAGGTCTATGCCGAAGCCAATTTCCCATTCAGGAGGGACTCTTGGAAGATTTTCGAGGAACACATCTGGAAACTCTCTAACAACAGGGACAAACTGGATAGTTGGGGCCTCAGAATTTGAATCCTTGACCCGAACTAGATGATAAATACATCTCTTAGAGACAAGATTCTTGGCCTTAAATTAGGAAATAAACCTACCCATCGGCGTTGAACTACTGTCTGATCACTCTAGAGCTGGTTCATTAGGGAACTGAAACCTGATGACCCTAGTTCTGCAATCGACAGAGGCATAACCAAGGTGCACCCTATCCATGCCAAGAACAAGGTTGACATCGACCTTGTCTAACTCTAAAAGGTTAGCTGGAATGACTTTATTGCATACTGAGATTGGACAGTTTCTATACATCCAGCTTGCACTAACTGACTCGCCAACTGGGGTGGAGACTGAGAAAGGTTTTGAAAGTACTTCTAGACTGATATCGAACTTAACTGCTATGTAGGGAGTCACAAATGATAGTGTGGCCCCCAGATCAAGCAATACATATACATCTAGGTGGAAAAGACGTAACATACTCGTTACTACATTCGGCGAGTTCTCCTGATTCTGATGAGATGATAATGAATAAAAATGGTTTTGGCATTGGCCGCCCTCCGTACCTAATGTGCTAGTTTCTTGAGTTGTTCAACCTGCTAGAGCTGCTGAGGTGGTGGATTGTTATCTCCCTCGTCCTGCTGATGGGCATTCCTTAAGTCGATGCCCTAGTTGTCCACAACAAAAATAGCCCTCTCGACCCTGAAGACACTCTCTTAGGTGATTCTTGCTGAACTTGGGGAAAGTTGGATATCTGTTCCCAGCACTGTAGCTCTAAGGATGTGAGCCAGATGCTCCACCCCTCCGATCTTGGCAGGACCAAAATGTAGGGGTGCTAGTTGAGCTGGGCATTAGAGCTCTCTGCTGCTGCTGCTATTGTGGGCGGTTACTACTGCCTGACCTCTGCTGCCCGTGATCTGACTGGCCAATCCTTGCCCTCTTATTCTTTATTTCCATGTCCCTCAGTTTTTCAGTCTCGATCTGCTGAGCATAGACAATAAAACTGGAGAGGTTGATATCCTTGATTAGCATTGCGGTCCTTCACTCTTTGAGGACCAAGTTTTACACCCCATTCATGAATTTTAGCATGTGAGCCCTTGGTCATCTCTGGAGCATATTTGGACAACCTAGTAAACTCTAGAGCATACTCTTCCACGGTTCTGTTTCCTCTTCTTAGGTTCATGAATTCCGCTACCTTTGCCTCCCTGAGCTCTTTAGGAAAAAATCTTCCAGAAAGGCAATATTGAACTCCTCCCACTCCACCGGTCCTGCTCCTGCTGGTCGGCCCTCCTTCCACTGTTCATACCAGACCTGGGCTACCCCTTTTAGCTGGCAGGCAGCCAGGTCAGCACTCTCGGAGGAACTGACACCCATAATATGGGTAATCTTCTTGATCTCATCTACGAACTCCTGGGGGTCCTCCCCCACCTTAGATCCCTAAAATGATGGAGGGTTCATTTGGATGAAGTCCCTCACTCTAGCAGCTGTTGTGGACCCATTGTTATTAACTGGAACCACCTGCTAGTTCACCTAGTTGGTCACAGTTTGGCCGAGCAGCTGAATGGCTGCCCTGAATTCTGCGGTTGATACCGAGTCATTCTGTGGGGCTGCCAAGGCTAGTGGAGCAGTCTGCTGGGCATTTTCGGCCCTCCTTCCATTGCTGCAATGTGGAGGCATAGATCACTTAAATAAAGCACAACACAAATTAGGAGAATGATTTTTGGAATTGAATTTTAATGCACGATAAGGAGTATGAAATGAATGGAAGTTTCCTAATGAAATCTCATAGCCTCCCCATCATAAGTGTGGCACGCTTCATGTTGAGACTGCGCAGTAGCGGCGCCAAAAACTTGTTGACGACTGCCCAAGCACAGACTCAAGTGTACGTGGTCTTACAAGTAATACAGTGGCCCTTTTTAAGAGCCGGATGTTGAACCCACAGGGACTGGACCAATTCAGCTAATTATCAAGTTCAAGTGTGATATTTACTTTCACAAGTGTTGATATAGACTTTTTCGATAAAGTTTAATTAAGTCTAGGGATGGTCACAGAAATACTCCGAAAACATTCAAGAAGCAACTAGGCTGATGCCAGATAATCATGAGACACTACGCTTTGTAATGGTTTAAGTATGGAATTATCAACCGTTGTCTCACATAATTACAATTGCATGGTCATGGTCTTTCGAGCCTCTAAACACGACAAACTAGCCTCACAACTACATCGTTGAGCGGGGATGTGACATTCTAGTTTGTGGGAAATTCAATTACGTGGATGTGGTTTGCGGGGTTTATGCTCTTGATTAGGGACTTTCGTACCTCTAATCATTTAACTCAACTTAGCTTCACAACTACTTCTTCGAGTGGTGATGTGATAATTCTAAGTTGGTGTCTAGCTCATCTCATTTTAGTAACCAAGCAAGGCAAATTAGGTATAATTTCTTATTCTAACTGCGAATTATATCGTGAGACACAAACTTGCTCCCTACATTCTTTGTTCTTGCCTAGGTTTACTTTCTCAAGCTTTTACCTAGGTGTAACGTGTGTGTTCTCATGGTGATCAATCATAAAAACAACCATAATTAAGAACGTAAGATAAAACAACAATCAATAACTTAAAACCAAAACAAATTCTCATATTCACAATCATACCTTGTTGCTTCAACCCTATGGGAAGGGTTCTAGCCACTAAAGTTCGTATACTTACAAGAAAACATAATTAAAGTAACATACTTACAAGAATTGGTAGAAGAGAAGATGAAATTTAAGAACCCTAGGTGAATTCTCCTACTTCTCCCTTCACTCCTTGGTAGTTTTTAGAAATATTATGTGAAAAAATGATTTTAGGAGCTAAGGGACCTATTTATAGTAAATGAGAGGTGTATAAAATTATGTCCGACATGGAATAGCCCCGTGGCACGGAGGTTATTGCATCAATTTTCCTCCGTGACATGAAGGTATCACGTAGGCACTCTAGAATTTGCATAAAATACACGCTAGGCAGCCCTTTGCCGCGATGGCAGCGTGGCACGCTACTTGTGCAGCGCGTTAGGGGCCGTGACACGCCCTTGGTCGCGCAGACTGCCTACCGTGGCACGTTGCCAATGGGCAGGTGGGCTGTTTCGCGCATCCTCCTTGCCGATGTTCGTGTTTTACTTCCGATTCCATGCTTCCACTTCGCCAACTCATGGATTAATTCCTCAAATTCATTTTAAAATTAAAAAAACAAGAACTAATCATGTTGGTTAGTATATATATTCACATTTACATAAAATTACATGACAATGTATATAAATAAGTAGCTAAACAAGACAAAACTAAGTTGTAAAGTATCCCTTGGGCATGTTATTTTGCCCAAGATCACTTCACACCCAAGATGAGGACTCTACTCGATGCGGATTTCAGACACCGAGGGCACTCTGAACCTAGTGCTTTGATACCAAGTTTCTCACGCCCCAAGTTTACATCTTGGACGGAACATGGTACTTGAACTCACAAGTGTCCTGAAGTCAACCCCTGGTCTATCATAAACTGGCAGTCTGAGTAACATCAAAAAAATATGTGCAGTGGAAATTCAAGAAAAATAATAAAACTTGAACAATATTACATATTTAATAAAATCAATCTATGTCTAAAAACAACTCTACGTCTGAAAGCCACTAAGTCTGATGAGCTATTGAGACAAATCCCTAGCTAACTCCAAATCAAAATAAAGGAAATGAAATCATTACTATAGGAAGTAATCTTCATCCTCGAAGGATGAGGACTTACCAATTGGGTAGCTGAGTTCTTCGGTAAACAGTCTGCTAATCGGGCTAGGACTGTGATCCTGCAGTTGTATCATAAAATGACACAGTGTAAAAGTATGCATCAGTACTTTGAATGTACTGAGTAAGTAAGAGGAACATAATACAATAGAATAAATAATAAAAGAAATGTCGAACTGGAAGACATGTAATAACCAACTAAAGATACTGAACTAAATAACTACAATACTTAGGTGGTCTAGAAGACCCTATCGGATGGTCAAAGCATGTTCTAAGTCTATATTACTGATTTGAACTAAACTAGACTAAGACTAGACTGAACTGACTAGTGGGAGAGTCTATAACCGACATGTAATCACGTGAGCTAGACGTGGAGTCCGATGCATACACCCCACTAGTAGGACCCAATATACCTTGCCAGTATATAATGACATGAACTGATTGATCACAAAAGTATGGGGTTAATTAGGCCAATAAATAATGAAACATATGCTGGCAACGTAGTTTTGGGAACCTGGGTGTGCTGGAATCCCGGTCTGCTTGGTGCTAAGTCCTACTCTCACTGAATAATCCTAAATTGAATACTAGGCTAATAGCTCGAAATTGGGGTCCAAGACTAGTCAGGGATATGTGTCTAAAAGTACCCCAAGAGTCTTAACGGACCAGATTTTTAAACTAGGTTCTAGACTGGTCAGAGCTGCTTATCTACAAGCATCATAACCGTCTGAGAACAAACTGAAATCTGAACTGGGGTCCTAAGGCTAGTCAGAACTATATGTCTAAAGTGTCATGACCACCCAGTGGACCATTAAACTAGATTCTGAATCTGATTCTAATAATTGGAAGGTGATACTAACACCTCAGGAAATTCTGTAGTCAAACTGATCAGCTGACTTAGAATTTAGCATGTTAAATAGTAAGGGAGTTCCCTTCACTGGTAAAGCCAAGAGAATTCCAAGGTTTATCATCTCTGTCATGAATTTCTTATCTGTTCTACCCTAAGAACACAAGGCTGAAGTCGATGCACAAAGATAAGCACCAATACTACCATTAGTTGGTGGGAAAAGACCCATAATTAATATACAAGATGTACATGAATTAAACAAGACATTATCAAGGATTTTCAACATTTGAAAATCTACAGGGCTAGGATTCACCTTTGTGGAAATAATATCAATTTACTCATGAACTGATGGAAATCATGTCTTCAAATAATCAGGGATATCATTCTATGCGAGTTCAAAGAAAATTTTCCTATAACCTTTTCGCATTCGAAAGCTAAGGGCTAAGATTCATAAAGAAATTTGAAAAGAGTTTTGGGGGACACAAGGGAAGAACTATCCCCTTGTTTACTTTCCACATTCCTGAGAAAGAATTTCCCCAAAGAAGGAAGCTTGTATTGCTGGAATGGAGGAAATCCTTGTCTTGCTTGAGAGCTTCTGAAGATGAAAGGTTACAGTATTTTTTTCTGAAGATGGGTGGGAATGAGGGGGGAAAACCGTTTAACTCCACTAATAGGTCTGAAATTATGTCTAAAATGTCGTAGTTTAAAGTTTAGGAGGGTAGGAAATTACTGAAAGACCCTAGGAAAATTGCAGGGAAAATGGACTGCTAGTCCCCACGGGGGAGCATACAACTCATGCCCAATGACCACGACTCATGGTCACAGTCGTTGGGTCCACTGTCAAGAATCCCCTAATGGTCACCACGAGGGGCACCACAAATCGTGGTATACCGTACGACTCGTGGTGACCCACTCGTCAACTGCACCGCCAACACCCATACTCTCCCATCTGTTTTGAACCATGGGTCACCTAATGAATTGTGGCTCGGACCATGACTCGTGTGACCAATGGAGAAGTTTACTGCCCATATTCTCCTGGTCTTCAAATTATCCTTGACCAAGGGTCACCTCATGACTCGTGGTCACCTCAACCACCAAAATTTCAAAATAAGCCCTCAGGTCTCACCACGAGTCACTTAACAACTCGTGGTCACTCCACACAGGTCATAGAACGACTTGTTCTGTGACCTGGTGCAGATTTTTTTAGTTTTTATGATTTAAGTCCCGAGTCTAGTATAATACCCCATAAACTTTTTGGTGATTATTTGATATTTTTATGCTAGGTTAAGGAAAGTACGAGTTGTATATTGGTCGTAGACGACAAGGGAAATTTGTACGATCAAAAAACCAAAGAATATGTGAAGTTCATAAGTAAGGGTCAATTTTAAACGATCATATCTCCCAATATATAATTAATTAGAAGCCCCCATGATCTATACATTAAAGTTCTTTGAGTCTAATTTTCTAAACATCAAACTGCTTGTCAATCGGAATTCGGAGTAAGAAGTTAAGGGAATTTTACCGAAGAATCACGAGCGGTGACGCGGGCATGACGCCCTAGTGCCTCCACCGTCCTATTTACTTAAAATCAGAATTTTCATTTGTAGAAAACATTTTCAGCAAAATCTAAATCGACCAGCTTGCTATGAATTCCATTTCTCTCTCAATTCCAGCAGCTAGGACAAAGAAAATCAAGTAGGAACATCAAGTAAATTTCAAGAAAATCACAAGATAAGTTGATATTACTTTGCCAAGTGCGTTAGCGGTTGTTTTGGAGCTCGTTTTGGCAAGGTTTTGAAGAAGTTTTTCTGCGTTTCAAAATACATTTGGACTGCCTATACATCCATCTTTGTGTAGGTGTTGAAATCAGGAGAAAAGGTAAGGATTTCACCCCTTTTAAACCTCTCAAATTGCAAAGTAAAAATCTGGAAATTGGCAGCTAAGTGAGCTGCCGATGGACTGTTTGTGAGCTGAGTTTTGCTCGTTTTCCTTAGGCGTTTTGGATGTTTATTTTTCTGGAATTATACTTCATATTTAGGAGAAGAATTACAGAAAAACTAAGGTAAAATTTCCTCTGGTTTCTCCCTCAAAAGTTAGTGAAAACTAGTTGAGAAAATGGCTAAATGTTGTTGATGTTGTCATGTGTTGTTGTTGCTATTGTGACTGCCTCTAGTTAGTTATTTTGTATGAAATTTTTTCTATAGATTAAGATTGTTGTTTTCCTTTAAAAACACTGGATCAAGGAGGTTGAAGGCTGATCATTGAGATAGGAAATCGGCTAGAGAAAAGTTCATCAGAGAAAAGTATGTAAGGCCCCCCCTCTCTCATTTTTTTAAGCACGATTCATGTGTTGTGAATCGAATGAGCCAGCAACCTATTTAAAAGTCTTGAGGCAGTATGTTAAGATTCATTTAAGCTTTACAGTTCCATGTTTTATTGAGGATAAGTGTTAAGATTATGCCTAGCCGAAATGAGACATCTAAAGTGTGATATTGTGTTGATTGTTGTCGTAGTTGTACATTGAGTTGGAGACCACTCAGCGCGGGCATTGTTAGCTGTTACTTACTGTATGTCATTTGTATATATATGTAATGTTAAATGTGTTTAAAGGTATGGTTGCTAACTGAATTTGGTGAAATATCCAAGATGAGAACGTGTAAACGATTTTAATCCACGTAAAGACGTCGAAAGCTATTAAGGGTGAACGAGATTATTGAATTAGGATTGCCTTGTTATGGTTGTACTTTATATTATGTGTATTTTATGAAATATTTCAGGCCAAGGGGAGATTTCATAATCCCTTTCCCTTAAGCCGAACGATAAGCTAGCGAGTTTCTGAGCTCTAATGTTCCTTGAACCCAATCTATAAATTTTGTTGAAACTCTTAGGTCATCTGTAGTTCATTATGATTTTTACAAGTTTTGAATACATGAATTTCCATTCTATTTTCTATTTTTACATGTTATATGTACTCAGTTCCAATTATGCATCACTAAGGAGGCCTATGCAGGCCACATGTTTAGTATTCGTCATTTCTATGATGTGCGTATTGAGCTGGTCCAGTATAATCCATATCGGCTCCATTTATGATTTTTTCTAAGATTTATTGATTTTAACCCAGTGTGGTAGACAAGCTGGAGGTCTTGTTATTTTACCCTGGTGTGGTATATCGGTTGGATGGATTTTACCCTATATGGTACACCGGCGGAGGCATTTTTCTTTTTACCACAGTGTGGTACATTGGTTGGATGAATTGTATATAGATTTTATGGTTGGATGTATGCTGGCATTTCAGTTATAGTCTTTGTTGTGCATTAGCTGGTTGCATTTACACTTTAATAATGAGTTATTCTTAGGTTTATGTTTTTAGGATTCCGAGTTGTTACTAGTCCTTATTTCTGGCCTAGTTATCGTTTTTATCTTACATGTTTACAATTTTCATCCTTACATACCAATACATTTTATTCGTACTGATGTCCTTTCATCTTGGGACCCTTCCTGCAATCGTGCTACAGGTACAGGCCGATGCTCAGATCATCAGATGTAGTAGGTGCCAGATTTCAGCAGAATAGTGGTATGCTCCTCTCTTCCAACAGCCATGTCCCAATTTGTACTATTTTCAGTTTTGTGTACAACATGGGTAGGCCAGGGCCCTATCCCGTGCATTTCAGTCTGTTTACTCTATAGAGGCTGATGTGGACTAGTTTGTATAGTAGTGTGGGTTGTGTAGTCGTATTGGTTTTTCATTGCTTTGGTTAGCTTTATTGTAGCCTAGTCGGCTTTCTAGGTTGCATATTTATAATTGTCAAGGCTTTATTGGCCCAGTATTTATCTTGTTTGGTTGTGACAGGTGGCTTGGTCAGCCTTAGTGTTACATTTATAGATGTTATATAGCCGGCTTCTCGATCGATCATGAATCGGGTGCCAGTTGCACCCTACCCTAGTTTTAGAGCGTGACAAACATGGTATTAGAGCGAAGTCATGTCCTAGGGAGTCCAAAAAGCCGTGTCTAGTAGAGTCTTGCTTATGGGTATGTTGTGCACCATACTTATAATCAGGAGGCTACATGACATTTAAGAATTGTTTCACTTCTTTTACTAATAGTTTGTGCTATAACCCGAGCTCATAAGAACTGTGATATCTAAAATCCTGTCATTGTTTCACAGTATGCTTGTGACAAGGAAGATGACTACGAGTTGTATTGGCACAACCATTTGGGAGGGTACTAGTCGCCCTCCAGTGGATCAGAGAGACAGGTCAGAGGCTCAGAGTGAGTCTCCTGCCCCAAGTATTACAGTTCCTCCCACATCGGCCAGAGCAATGGAAGATAGATCTCCAGTTCCTCCAACACTAGCAGTACTTGAGGGTATTAGAGTGGCAGACCCTCCCACGCCTGTGGTACCTCCAGTTGTTCCGGACGGAAAGGGTCTTGAGGGAGCTGTTCAGCTGATGGCTCGTATAGCCGCAGGTCAAGAACGACGATTGGAGGCGATGGAGAGACATAGAGGCCAGACAACTGAGAGTTCCAGGGCTCGTGAGTTCTTGAGTATGAGCCCTCCTATATTCACCGGATCAGACCCAAGTGAGGATCCTCAGGACTTTATCCATCAGACTTATAGGGTGTTAAAGGTGGTGCAAGCTACAAGGACTGAGGAAGTAGAGTTGGCGGCCTTAAAACTACGTGATGTGGCCATATTGTGGTATGAGGATTGGGCTCGATCCAAAGGAGCCGATGCACCACCAGCTGAGTGGGAAGAGTTCTCCGAGGCCTTTATGCACCACTATCTACCCTGGGAGCTTCGACAGGCTCAAGCTAAGCAGTTTTTACACCTAGAGTAAGGAAGTATGAGTGTGCGTGAGTATTGTCTTCGGTTTAATTCTCTTTCTAGGTATGCTCCTCCCATGGTTCAGATGATGGAGGATAGAGTTCATCGGTTTGTGTTAGGGTTGGGGCTTCATATAGCTCGAGATTGCTTGAGGGTATCTACTCAGGAGCACATGGACATTTCACAAATTCAAGCTTTTACACATAGGGCAGAGGATTTTGTTCATCAATTACGGGATACTCGGAGACAGCAGAGCAACGAAAGAGAGCTAGGACTGTGGGTCCTTACAGAGGGCCGCAGGGTGACCTAAGGGCTCAGTCATCCAGGCAGTTAGTTAGGCTAATAGGGAGTGCCCTACCTCAGTTTCAAGGACAGAGAAGAGACCAAGGCCCCGCTCCATCTAGCTCTCGACAACAGGAGTGGCCGAGGTAGAGGCGAACACCATTGTCGCCTTGTCCCCAGTGTGGGAAATATCATTTAGTTCAGTGTCGTTAGGGGAAGAATGTATGTTATCGTTGTGGGTAACCTGGGCACTTTATGAGGGATTATTCAGATAGGGTCGAGACAGATTAGGTGCGATCTGCAGTTGCTTCATCATCCTCCATTCGACCTTCCAGACTTGATCCTCAACTAGCAACAGGACGTGGCAGAGGCAGAGGGAGAGAAGCTTCTAGTTCTGGGGCAACCCAGAATTGATTTTATGCTTTGGGCGGTCGACAGGACTAGGAGGCCTCACCTGATGTTGTTACAGGTACTTTGATTATTTATTCTTGTGCAGTATATTTCTTACTTGATCCTGGTTCTACAATCTCCTATGTCACACCATTGGTTGCGAGTCAGTTTGAGACAATTCCTGAGTTATTATCTATTCCATTTGCTGTTTCTACACCAATTGGCAAATCTGTGTTAGCTAGACGAGTTTACCGAAACTGCATAGTATTGGTATGTGATAGATCAACCTTAGCTGATCTAGTTGAGCATGAAATGGTATATTTTCATTTCATTTTGGGTATGGATTGGTTGGAGACATGTTATACTAATGTTGATTGCAGAGCTAAGGTTGTCAGATTCAATATTCTCGGTGAGCCAGTCGGGGAATGACAAGGTAATGTGCTACGCCTAAAGGTAAGTTTATTTCATACCTTAAGGCTCAGAAGTTGATATCCAAAGGTTTTATTTCTCACTTGGTTAGGGTAAGAAACTTGAAATGTGAGCCTATGACTTTCCAGTCAATTCCTACTGTAAATGAGTTCCCGGAGGTCTTTCCAGAGGATTTGCCTGCAATTCCTCCTGAAAGGGAGATAGATTTTGCTATTGATCTACTTCCAGGTACTCAGCCTATATTTATCCCTCCTTACAGAATGGATCTAGAAAAGCCAAGGGACTTAAAGGATAAATTGAGAGATCTGCTCGAGGAGAAATTCATTCGACCTAGTGTATCGCCTTGGGGTGCATCAGTGCTCTTTGTGTGAAAGAAAGATGGGTCGTTAAGAATGTGTATCAACTATAGGAAGCTAAATAATGTTATGATTAAGAGTAAATACCCACTTCTAAAGATTGATGATGGGTTTAATTAGTTACAAGGTGCTAGATGCTTCTCAAAGATTGATTTGAGATTCGGGTACCATCGGTTACGGGTTAGGGAAGTTAATATCCCCAAGACTGCCTTCAGGACTAGATATGGCCATTATGAGTTCTTAGTGATGTCATTTGGTCTTATTAATGCCCCAACATCTTTTATGGACCTGATGAATCGGGTGTTTAGGCATTTTTTTGATGTATTTGTGATTGTCTTCATTGATGATATTCTGATTTACTCGCGATCTGAGGCCGAGCATGCAGGTCATTTGAGATCAGTATTACAGACTCTATAGGAGCACATGTTATATACTAAATTTTCTAAATGTGAGTTTTGGCTAACATCTGTGGCTTTCCTTGGTCATGTAATTACAGTTGAAGGTATAAGAGTGGATAGTCTGAAGATAGTGGCAGTAAAGACATGGCCCAGACCCTTGAATCCTACAGAGGTTCGCATCTTTCTGGGGTTAGCACGTTATTATCGTCGATTTGTGAAAGGTTTCTCTACTATCGCTGCACCATTGACAAAGTTGACTCATAAAGCAGCTAAGTTTCAGTGGACAAAGGCATGTGAGCGAAGTTTTGAGGAATTGAAGGATAGGTTGACTTTAGCACCTGTCTTGACACTTCCATAGGGTTTCGAGGGTTATGTGGTCTATTGTGATTCTTCGAGAGTTGGGCTAGGTTGTGTTCTGATGCAACACAGCAAGGTCATTGCTTATGCCTCTAGACAGTTGAGGAAGCACGAGCAAAATTATCCTACCCATGATCTTGAGTTGGGCGTAGTGGTATTTGCATTGAAGATTTGGCACCACTACTTATACGGGGTACATGTTGATATCTTCACAGATCATAAGAGCCTCCAGTATTTGTTTCAGCAAAAGGAGTTGAATTTACGCCAGAGAAGGTGGTTAGAATTGCTGAAAGATTATGATGTTAGCATTCTGTATCATCCGGGCAAGGCAAATGTTGTAGCTGATGCGCTAAGTCACAAGTCTATGGGTAGCTTGAGTCATATTTAGGTTGACAAGATCGAAATGGTGAAGGCTCTACGACAGTTGGCTGACTTACGAATTTGTTTACTGGATGTCAAAGATGGGGGTGTTATTGTCAAAAACACAGCAGAATAATCCTTAGTAGCGGAAGTTAAGCAACAACAATATGATGATGCAGAGTTAGTCTTCTTGAGAGACAGTATATCACAACAGAAGCCGAGCCTATTTGATTGTGGACCCGATGATTAAATACCAGGGTCGTTTATGTGTACCTTATGTGGGTGAGCTATGGGAACAGATTATGAATGAAGCTCATTATTCTCGATATTCAGTACACCCAGGTGCCACAAAGATGTATTATGACCTGAGGCATCTATATTGGTGGAATGGCATGAAAAAGGACATCACCAGTCTTGTGATTCAGTGTCCCAATTACCAACAGGTGAAGGTTGAGCACCAGAGACCTGGAGGTTTGGTGCAGGATATAGAAATTCCAGCCTAGAAGTGGGAGGTAATTAATATGGATTTTATTATAGGATTGCCTAGAACGAGCAGAAAACATGATTCTATTTGGGTAATAGTTGAAAGATTAACTAAATCAGCTCACTTCTTTCCAGTTAAGACCACATATGCTGCAGAGGATTATGCTAGGCTTTATATACGAGAGATAGTTTGCCTGCATAGTGTCCCCTTGTCCATTATTTCTGACTGAGGTGCTCAGTTCACATCAAACTTCTGGAAGATTTTACAGAAAGTCTTGGGTACTCAGGTAAGCCTCGGTACCGCATTTCATCCTCAGACAGACGGATAGGCTGAATGCACCATTCAAACTCTTGAAGATATGTTGCGTGCCTGTGTTTTAGATTTTGGAGGAAGCTGGGATGATCATGTTTCGTTGATTGAGTACACATATAATAACAACTACAAGGCAAGTATTCAGATGGCCCCATATGAAGCTTTATATGGGCAAAAATGTAGGTCACCAGTAGGATGGTTTAAACTCAGTGAGGTAGAGTTATTGGGGCCAGACTTAGTGCAACAAGCTATTGACAAGGTGAAACTTATTAGAGATCGACTTCGGACAGCCTAGAGCAGGTAGAAGTCTTATGCAGATGTATGCCATCGAGTGCTGGAGTTTGTTGTTAATGATTGGGTCTTCCTGAAAGTGTCGCCTATGAAAGGCGTTATGCAATTTGGCCGAAAAGGCAAGATGAGTCCTAGATATATTGGGCCCTACATAGTTATCCGCAGGATAGGAAAAGTGGCCTATGAGTTGGAGTTGCCACAAGAGTTAGCGGCAGTCCACCTAGTATTTCATGTATCGATGTTGCGGAAGTGTATAGGAGACCCAACCCGTGTTATGCCTATCGATGATGTCTGAATTTCTAAGGAGATGACCTCCACCGAGGTTCCAGTTGCTATTCTTGATCAGCAAGTCAGGAAACTTCGAACCAAAGAATTCGACTCAGTTAAAGTATTATGGCGAAGTAATAACATCGAGGAAGTGACTTAGGAGGCTGAGGAGGAAATGAAGAATAAATATCCTCACCTATTTACAATGTCGATGTGATGTTAAGGTATGTGTTTGATACTTAAGTTACTGAGTATCTATTTTGAAGAATATTAAGTGAAATTAATTTCCATTCGGGGATGAATGTTCCTAAGGGGGGGAGTATATAACACCCCAGAAAATTTTTGATGATTATTTGATGTTTTTATTCTAGGTTAAGGAAAGTACGGGTTGTATATTGGTTGTAGATGACAAGGGAAATGTGTACAATCAAAAAACCAAAGAGTATGTGAAGTTCATAAGTAAGGGTCAACTTTAAACAATCATATCTCCCAATATATAATGAATTAGAAGCCCTACAATCTATCCAATTAAAGTTCTTTGATTCTAGTTTTCAGAACATCAAACCTCTTGTCAATCGGAGATCGGAGTAAGAAGTTATGAGCATTTTACCGAAGCATCGCGAGCAGTGACACATGCATGACGCCCTAGCGCCTCCACCGCCCTATTTACTTAAATTCTGATTTTTCACTTGTAGAAAACATTTTCAGATAAATCTAAATTGACCAGCTTGCTAAGGATTCCGTTCCTCTCTCAATTCCAGTAGCTAGAACAAAGAAAATCAAGGAGGAACATCTAGCAAAGCTCAAGAAAATCACAAGATAAGTTGAGATTACTTTGCCAAGTGTGTTAGGGGCTGTTTTGGAGCTCGTTTTGGCAAGGTTTTGAAGATGTTTTTCTGCGTTTCAAAATCTATTTGGACTGCCTATACATACACCTTTGAGTAGGTGTTGAAATCAGGAGAAAAGGTAAGGATTTCTCCCCTTTTAAACCTCTCAAATTGCAAATCAAAAATCTGGAAATTGGCAGCTAAGTGAGCTGCCGATGGACTGTTTCTGCACTGAGTTTTGCTCATTTTCCTTTTGCGTTTTGGCTGTTTCTTTTGCTGGAATTATACATTATACTGAGGGGAAGAATTACATAAAAACTAAGATAAAATTTCGTCTTGTTTCTCCGTCAAAACTTAGTGAAAACTAGTTGAGAAAATGGCTAAATATTGTTGATGTTGCCATGTGTTGTTGCTATTGTGAATGCCTCTGGTTAGTTATTTTGGCTGCATTTTTTTGCTATAGATTAAGCTTATCGTTGGACTGTAAAACCACTTGATTAAGGAGGTTGAAGGATGATCATTGAGATAGGAAATCGGCTAGAGAAAAGTTCATCGGAGAAAGGTATGTAAGGTGCCCCGTCTATCATTCTTTTAAGCACAATTCGTGTGTTGTGAATTGAATGAGCCAGAAACCTATTTAAAAGTCACGAGGCAGTATGTTAAGCTTCATTTAAGCTTTAAAGTTCCATGTTTTATTGAGGATAAATGTTGAGATTATGCCTAGCCGAAGTTAGACATCTAAAGTGTGATATTGTGTTGATTGTTGTCGTAGTTGTACATTGAGTTGGAGACCCCTCAGTGTGGGAATTGTTAGCTGGTCCTTAATGTATGTCATGTGTATATATATGTGATGTTAAAAGTGTTTAAAGGTATGGTTGCTAACTGAATTTGGTGAAAGAGCCAAGATGAGGACGTGTAAACGATTTTAAGCCACGTAAAGACGTCGAAAGCTATTAAGGGTAAATGAGCTTATCGAATTACGATTTACTAGTTATGGTTGTCCTTTATCTTATGTGTATGTTATAAAATATGTCAGTACAAGGGAAGATTTCATAATCCCTTTCCCTTAAGCCGAACGACAAGCTAGAAAGTTTCTGAGCTCTAATGTCCCTTAAACACAATCTATAAATTTTGTTGAAACACTTAGGTCACCAGTTCCTTATGATTTATACAAGTTTTTGAATACATACGTTTAAGTTCTATTTTCTAGATTTACATGTTATATGTACTCAGTTCCAGTTATGCATCACGAAGGAGGCCTATGCAGGCCACATGTTTAGTATTCGTCATTTCTATGTTGTACGTATTGAGATGGTCCAGTATAAGCCATATCGGCTCCATTTATGATTTTGTCTAAGATTTATTGATTTTTCCCTGGTGTGGTACACCGACTGGAGGTCTTGTTATTTTACCCCAGTGTGGTACACTGGCTGGACGGATTTTACCCCGTTATGGTACACCGGCTAGAGGCATTTTTATTTTTACCCCGGTGTGGTACGCTGACTGGACGAATTGTATATAGATTTTATGGTCAGTTGTCTGTTGGCATTTCATTTATAGACTTTGTTGTGCATTAAATGATTGCATTTACACTTCAATAATGAGTTATTGTCAGGTTTATGTTTTCAGGATTCCGAGTTGTTACTACTCCTTATTTCTGGCCTAGTTATCATTTTTATCTTACATGTTTACAGTTTTCAGCCTTACATACCAGTATATTTTATTCGTACTAACGTCCCTTCATCTTGGGACCCTTCCTGCAATCGTGCTGCAGGTACAGGCCGAGGCTCAGATCATCAGACGTAGTAGGAGCCAAATTTCAGCAAAATAGTGGTATGCTCCTCTCTTCCAGGAGCCATGTCCTAGTTTGGACTATTTCCAGTTTTGTGTACAACATGGGTAGGTGGGGCCTTGTCTCATGCATTTCAATTTGTTTACTCTATAGAGGATGATGTGGACTAGTTTGTATAGTGGTGTTGGTTGTGTAGGCCTATTGGTTTTTCATTGCTTTGCTTAGCTTTATTGTAGCCTTGTCGGCTTTCTAGGTTGCATATTTATAATTGTCAAGGCCTTATTGGCCCAATATTTATCTTGGTTAGTTGTGACAGGTGGCTTGGTCAGCCTTAGTGTTTCATTTATAGATGCTATATAGTTGGCTTCTCGATCGATTATGAATCGAGTGCCAGTTGCGCCCAATACAGTTTTGGGGCGTGACATCTAGCCTTTGAGTTTCCGAGGCATTACACCTGCGTTTCAGCCGGCGTTTTATCGGGCATGTCCAGTGATTCACCTATGGAATGCCGCTCACTCTTACTCCAATTTAGCTAATAACAATCCCTCCAAAATCATGATTCACCCACTCACTGCACATCACTATTATTTACGCAAGCAATGCGTACAAAATAACACTGCCGATTTTGCCCTTAAAATAGATATCACCCTATCTATCATCGGGAAAATCATATATTTTAAGAAGTTGGGGATACTCAGACATCACCCCCAACTACATCTCTATCATCTAAATCATGAAACATGTTTACCAAAGAAAATACCCACATCAATATTCAAACATCTAACCACCCCCGCTAAGATACCCACAATATGGAAAATATTCAATTGATGAAAAACACAAAATGGAAGATGGGGAACATGGGTGAGACAAAGATCTACTCTAACATACTTTAGTTTAGATTCATATTCTTAATATAAGCGCATCAAATCAAGGAGACATATATCAAGTTGGAAGTGAAAATAAGGAAGGGGATGGAAGCTTGTTAACTCACCCAACTATGGTGCCTTCACAGTGATGGGAGATAAGGAGAAATGAAAGGAGTAAAGGAGGAGAGTTTTTAAAGGCTGAGAGAGGAGAGGTGATTGGGTAGGAAGAAGGTTGGTGTTAATAGTGTTAGGTTGGGAAGGTGGGTTTTGGGAAGATAAAAAATGGTGGGAGTTTTTGATAAAAAAAGGGAGAGAAGGGTTTTTTTGGTAGTTGGAAGACTTAACCGGAAATCCCTGGGTCGGGTTGGTCAACACTTTAAATGAAGTTCATACCTTGACCTGCACTTAACCGGCGGTCACTGGTTTAATCACCAATGACCATCATCCTTTCAGTTCACGATTTTGCAAATCGGGGTTAGACCGACAATTTGCGATTTTGCACCAGCATTCCGCCGATTGGGTCACTGATTATACCCCAACTCTCACGTGTACTGGTTTGAGCTAGTACCCCTCTGGTGGTTCGCGTATTGTCCGGTGGGTCGCCGATTTCCTCTCATTTTCTCCATTACTTTGCTTTCCACCTATGACAGGGCGGTGCCTCACGCTTGTGTACCGGTGTTTTGCTGGTGTAGCGTAGTGCCTGCCCTTTTCTTCTCTTCCTTATTTAATATCCAGTCCACCTACAAAACAAAAACAAAAAGGAATTCAAAGCAACAAAGGTAAAAATGCTTGTGTTGCCTTCTAAGAAGCACCTTGGTTAACGTAATGGCTCGACTGATGCACCTTGTCTGCTATGGTTCAGGTACATCACCTCTACTTGGAAAACCTCCTCCAATGTCCCCAAATACTTCTTCACCCTTTGCATTCACCTTGAATTTTTACCCATTTTCTCCCTCAAGTTCAACAGCACCATTCCTGAAAACTTAGGACACCTTAAATCAGTCTGACCTTTTAGATTTAAGCTTTCCTGGGAATAACATTAGTCTTGAGTTAAACAACAGCACCCATTCTCCTGGAGCAAAACTTCGATTCCAGATTTTCTGATCATCTTAATGCTTCATGCGGACCTTATAGATGGTTGCGTTCTCATATGCCCCCATTCTAAATTTGTCCAACTCATGTTGATTTTCCACTCGCCCTTTGATGGCTTTCCCCTAATCAAGGTTCAAACATTTCAGTCCCACAGGGCCTTATGATCTAGCTCAATGGGAAGGTGACAAGCTTTACCAAAAACAAGTTGGTAGGGCGACATTCTAGTTGGCGTTTTTATAAGCAGTCCGATACGCCTACAAGGCGTCATCTAGTTTTCAAGCCCAATCTGTTCTGTTCACATTGTCTGTTTTAGTCAAGATGGACTTGACTTACCAATGGGAGAGTTCTTCTTGGCCACTGGTCTAAGGATGATAAGGGGTAGCCACTTTGTGCTTCATACCATACTTGGTTAGCAAGGCGCTGAATAATCGATTACAAAAATGTGATCCCCCATCAATGATGATGGCCCTAGGGGTGCCAAATCATAAGAAAATATGCTTTTTCAAAAAAGGATGTTATGCTCTTCTCCTCATTATTGGGCAATGCCACAACTTCCACCTATTTTGAGACATAATCAACAGCCACCAGTATGTACGTGTTTCTATAAGAGTTCACAAAAGGGCCCATAAAATTGATTCCACATACATCAAACACTTTCACCTCTAAGATTTGTGTCAAAGGAAGATCATGTCACCATAAAATACTTCCTGTTTGTTTACACAGATCACATTTCTTAACAAAATCATGGGCATCCTGATAAAGAGTAGGCCAAAAAAATCCACACTGTAGCATTATTGTTGTTGTCCTAATACTCCTATAATGGCCCCCGACCGATGACGAATGACAAGCCTTGAAGATTGGCATCATTTCAACCTCTGGGACACACCAATGAATTATACCATCAACACAACTATGAAAAAGGTACGCGTCGTCCCAATAGAACTTCCGAACATCATGCATGAATTTCCTCTTTCGATGAAAGTTTTAACCCTGCGAATGTGATATTGCTTTCCAAGGGGTTATCGAAATCTCTAAAACACGGTGTTATTACATGAGTTACAACCAAAATCCGTTAGTCAGGAAAGTCATCATTAATCTCCACATGTGCCCTGGCCTTACCATTTGTTTCCAAGTGAGAAAGATGGCCAGCCACTTGATTTTCACATCCTTTCCGATCCTTTACTTTAAAAAAGATCTTGTAATAAAAGGACCCACCTAATAAGCTTGAGTTTAGCATCTTTCTTGGTCATTAAATATTTGAGTGAAGCATGGTCTGTGTGCACCACAACCTTTTTCCCTAGAAAGTATGCCCAAAAATTTTCAAACGCACACACTAAGGCGAGTACCTCTTGTTCTATCAATGTGTAGTTTCCTTATGCATTATTCAGGGCTTTACTGACATAGTAAATGGGGTGAAAAATCTTTTCCATCCTTTGACCAAGAACTGCCTCTAATGCTACTCCACTGGCATCACAGATTAGTTTAAAGGGCTTTGACCAATCTGGTGCAATGATGATGGGAGCGGAGACACGCTTCTCTTCCAATTCCATAAAAGGCCTCATAAAATCCACATTGAAATTGAATTTTTCATATTTTTCTAATAATTAGAATAGTGGATGTCCTATCTTAAAGAAATCTTTGATAAAATGACGATAAAATCCCACATGTCCCAGAAAACTCCTAATACCCTTCATAGTTTTGACGGAGGTAATTGCTCAATGGTGCTAATTTTAGCTTGGTCTACCTCAATCCCTTTCTCAGAAATCTTGTGTCCCAAAACAATTCTTTCTTTTACCATGAAGTGACACTTTTCCCAATTAAGTACCAAGTTTGTCTCTTCACATATCTTCAACACCTCTTATAGGTGAACCAAACAATCTTCAAATGAATTTTCCACAACCGAGAATTCATCCATGAAGACTTCCATAGTTTCCTCTACCATATTCGAAAAGATTGAAATCATACACCTTTGGAAAATGGCTGGGGAATTGCAAAGCCTAAAAGGCATCCTATTAAATGCAAAATTTCCATAAAGACATGTAAATATGGTTTTTTCTTGATCCTCGAGAGTGATAGAAATCTGATTGTAGCATGAGCATCCATCCAAGAAAAAATAATATTCTTTCCTAGCCAAGGATCTAGCATTTGGCCAATAAAGGGAACTGGAAAGTGATCCTTCTTAGTCCATGAGTTCAACTTGCGTTAATCCATACACACCCTCCATCCGTTTACTGGACACATTACAATCAACTCATTCTTCTAGTTCTGTACCACTGCAATCCCTCCTTTCTTCGGCACACATTGGATAGATCTTACCCAACTGCTATCAACTATAGGACACATAACTCCTGCATCTAACCATTTGATAATTTCTTTCTTAACTACCTCTTTCGTTGGTGGATTTAGGTGTCTCTGATACTGAACTAATGGGCTATATTTGTCTTGAAGGTTTATCTCATGAGTGAAAATGCCTAGCGGTATACTAATGATATCCGCTATTGACAATCCCATTGCTCAGATATGCCTCCTCAATACAACTAGAAGTGCTTTTACTTGTTGGTTGTCGAGCTTAGCTAAGATAATCACCGGGAATGTCTTATTTTTAACCAAATACGCATACAGTAGATGGGCAGGTAATGGTTTGAGCTCTACAACCGGTGGTGAAATGTTGGATGGTTGTGATGGTCGGGTTGTCCAATTCTGAGGTCAAGATCATGTTTCTTTGGTTGAAAAGAATAGGTGCCCAACCCTTTACTCACATGACACACCTTTTCCAATCCTCCACCGCTCAAAAAGATACTTTCAAATGTTTCTTTCAAAATTTCTTCCTCCACCCTCCATTCCACAGCTTCTTCCTCCACCATGGTTGGTAGCGGTGGAGTCTTTTCTTCCTTTATCACCTGTTGGGTTGCAATTTGAGATGCTAATGAATTCATTTTGTCCTCTAACTATCTGATAGACACTTCATGGTCCTTCACCTTTTAAGTGAGGTCCAAGAGATCATTTCGCAGCTACTGAACCCCTGAATAAGTAGAAATGACCTGGTCAAGAACAACCTCAAGCATGCTTTCAATGCGGGATGAGGAGGACTCTTCACTTCTCGGGCTACTCGTTTCATCTGTACATACAAAGTTCCGACATTGATTTTCATTATAAGGATACCAATAGCCAGGGTTGGCTTGTTGGTACCTCATATGAAAACCTATCATACAATTTGCTTGTAGCTATATTTGCTTCATTACCATCATTAACACTG
Source organism: Datura wrightii (assembly GCA_035772735.1). Lineage (NCBI taxonomy): Eukaryota > Viridiplantae > Streptophyta > Magnoliopsida > Solanales > Solanaceae > Datura > Datura wrightii. Next base: position 39,170,767 of record JASDFA010000027.1, read on the forward strand.
TGTCTTTTCTCTCTTCTCTCCTCCACATCTCATACATCAATTAGAGGGTTTCATCATAAGATGCCCCATCGGCATTCCTCAGTAACTGTCACGCCCTGAGACTACACCCTGGACATAACACGGTACCTGAAGTCACAGGTGAACCCAAGTCGACCCTTGATCTATCATACACTAGTATTCTAAGTAAACATGCACAGTGGAACTTAGAAAAAATATCATAAAGCATTTATGAAAAAACAAGTCTTAGAACATAAAGTTCAAAACACTTGAACGATACTAATAAATCTGAAAATCATGTCTGTCTGAAAGCCATCTAATAGAGGAATTGATGGGACAAGCCCCCAGCTAACTCTAAGTGTAACTGAAACTAATAAATGACTGAAAGAAAGTAATAATGCCCTCGGATGATGAGGACTCACACTTCACTGCTGAGGTGGAGAATCTGAACTACGGCAACTAACGGTGCTGAGTTTGAGAACCTGCAGCTGTATCATGAAACAATACAACATAAAAGTATGCGTCAGTACTTTGAATGTACTGAGTAAGTTGGAAAAACATAACTGAATATAAATTCTGAACTGAAATGACATGCAATGACCAATAGGTAAGCTGAACTGAACTATTGATGTAATCTGAAATAGTCAAGATGACCCTACCTGATGGTTATGGAAATTCCCTAAGTTTGAAACACTGAGTCTGAGATACTGTACTGAACTGAGTTAAACTGATAGAACTAGAACTGAAATGAACTGCTTATTCTGAAACTTGAATGGATTGACTAGTGGGAGAGTCTATAACCAATATATAACCACGTGAGCTATACGTGGAGTCCGATGTATACACCCCACCGGTAGGACCCGATATACCTTGCCAGGGTATAAAGGCATGAACTAAGTGATCACAAAAGTCTGGGGCCAATCAGGACAAGTAATACTCTAACCTACGTTGGCAATGTAGTTTTGGAAACCTGGGTGCACTGGAACCCCGACCTGCTCGGTGCTAAGTTCTACTATCACTAGAAAACGTAAAACTGAACTACTAAGTTGATAGCTCAAAACTGGGGTCCAAGACTAGTCAAGGACGTATAAATGCATGTACCCTAAGAGTCTTATCAGACCAGATTCTGAACCTGGGTTGTATATTGGTCAGAGCTGCTTGTTTGGAAGCACCGTAACCGTCTATGAACAAGTTGTAACTGAACTGGGGTCCTTAGGCTGGTAAGAGCTATATACTGGAATGTCATGATAGCCTCATGGACAAAAAACTATAATTTTAGTCTGATTCTAATAACTGAGAGGCACCACTGACACCTCGAAATAAGATAGAACTCAAACTGATCAGTGGACAATTTTTTGAAAGATTCTAAAGAGACTCTACATTCTAACTAATCTGAACTACTAGCAACTAATAGAGAACTCAACTTATCCCAACCATACGGGAATTTCATAATATGGAAACAATTCAAGAACTAAAGAAATCTCATCCAACAAGGCTAAAAATCATTCTTATCAGTGAAATAATTGCTCAACAAATATATAGTAAGAATTTCTAGGAAATTCAGTCCAAAACATTCTTCATTCACTAGATGAAATTTAATAAGAAAATCATTACCCGAATGTTAGGGCTTAAATTCACTTTTTGTACGAACATTGACAATTTAATTAGGAACTTATGAAGATAATATGAACAACCAACATGGATATTATTCCAGGAGAAATTAACAAAAAATAACATAGAATTCATTCGTATTCAAAAGCTCAGAGCTAAAACTGATAAGCGAGTTATGGTAGGATTTTGGGGGATACAAGGGAAGGACAATTCCCTTGTTGAATTCCCACATACATAACTAAAATTCACCCAGAGAAGAGGACTTGAACTGCTGCAATAGATGAGAACCCTCAGCTTGCTTGAGAGTTTTGGGAGAGGACTTTCGATAAGTTTCCTAAGGATAATCGTGAGAATGAGGGGATAAATCGTCCAAACCCTCTAAATAAGTCTGATTTATGCTCAAAACAACATCGTTTAAAGCTCAAGAGAACATGAAATTACTAAATATCCCTTGGAGATTCGCTGAGAAAAATTCTTAGGTGCCCTTAACAGGTGAACTAACGGGTCGTGGTGACTGACCACGACTTGTGGTCACTCCTGTCAGGTACACTGTCTGGGATCCTCAGTAGGTTATCACGAGGAACCTAACGAGTCGTGGTCACAGTCGTGGACCACATTGGTTCACTGCTGAAGATTTTACTCTACACTAGGTAACAAGACACTTAACGAGTCATTGCCATAGGTGATGACTCGTTTCACCCACTCGTCAAGTACACTGGTCAATTCAAAATATTCCCAACTCAGACCTGACCATGAATGACTTAACCGGTCATGGTCAGTGACCACGAATCATGACGTCCCTTGTTAGGTACACCGCCTCCCTCCTTTATATTACCCCGCCTACTCCTCACGACTCACCTAACGAGTCGTGAGGTGGCTTAATGACTCGTCAGGTGGGCCATCCTGCAACATTTCTGTAGTTTTTTAGATTTTTGTGATTTAAGTCCTGGAATTATAGTTTGAGTTTCCAGGGCATTGCAATATCTCCCCCTTGTAAACATTCATCTTCGAATGTTAGAAAACACATAGGAAGCAGAAAAACAACAATCAAAATTTCCAAATACTGCTCATTTGACTTCAAAATTGCTGGAGTGAATACCTCCATTTCAAAATACATAACTGAACAAGATTTACTTATCATACATACATTCAAACACATTAATGAGACTTGAACATCTGAACTGAGTCATGAAAACTAAACTGAGTTCTAGGGTCATAGCTAATATCTCAAGTTGTACTGGAGCCGATAGGGAACAAGTGTGGGTATTTGGCCATCATATCTACTTCGGCCTCCCACGTAGCTCCCTCAACTTGCTGATTTCTCCATAAGACTTTGACTGAAGCTATTTCCTTGTTCCTCAGCTTACGTACCTGATGGTGAAGGATCTGGACTAGTACTTCCTCATATGAGAGACTATCTTTTATTCCTATGCTGTCCCAATGGCACAACTGAGGTTGGATCTCCGATGCACTTCTTCAAAAGTGACACATGGAAAATTGGATGTACAACTACTAATTATGAAGGTAACTCTAGTTCATAATCCACATTGCCGATATGCCTCAAAATTCTATGAGGTCCCACATACCTCAGACTGAGCTTCCCCTTCTTTCCAAACCTCATAACCCCTTTCATGGGAAAAATTTTCAGGTATACCTAGTCATCAATTGCAAACTCCAACTCTCTTCTCCGCACATCGGCATAAGATTTCTGGCGGCTCTGAGTTGTTTTCAAACTTTCTCGGATGAGCTGAACTTTCTTCATTGCCTCATGAATCGAGTCTGGCCCTATCAAGGTAACTTCACCAACTTTAAACCACCCTATAGGAGATCTACACCTTCTACCATAAAATGCTTCAAATGGGGCCATTTAGATGCTAGAATGGTAGTTGTTGTTGTACACAAACTCGATAAGAGGCAAATGGTCATCCCAATTACCCTTAAAACCAATCGCGCATGCTCTTAGCATATCTTCTAGAGTCTGAATAGTCTGCTCAACTTGCCCATCTGTCTGCAGGTGAAAAGTTGTATTGAGCTTGACCTGAGTGCCAAGTCCCTTCTGAAAAGACTTGTAGAAATGGGAGGTGAACTGGGTACCCCTGTCTGAAATAATGGCCAATGGCACCCCATAAAGTCTAACCAGCTCCCGAATATAAGTTTAGCATACTCCTCTGCTAAATCCGTGGTTTTGACTAGGAGGAAATGTGCTGACTTAGTCATTCAGTATACTACTACCCAGATTGAGTCATGCTGCCGACGAGTCCGAGGTAGACTCGTAATGAAGTCCCTATTTACTTCTTCCCACTTCCATGTGGGTATGCTGATATCCTGGGTCATACCTCCTAGTCTCTGGTGTTCTACCTTGACTTGATGGCAGTTCCGACACTTAGCTACAAATTCCACAATATCTCTTTTCATGCCATTCCACCAGTAAATATCCCGCAAATCGTGGTACATTTTGGTAGCACCAGGGTGAATGGTGTATCTCAAGCTGTATTCCTCAGCCAGTATTTATTTTCTCAACTCACCCACATCCGGTACCAACTTGCCTTGGTAACGAAGCACCCCATCTCCCCTTTGGGAGAAAGCCTCAACCTCCTTTCTAAGTACTGCTTCTTTAAGTTTAAGTAGAACTAGATCTTTATCTTGTCTGGACTTAACTTCAACTACCAAGGATGAATCTGACTCGCTTTGCATTACCATGCCACCTTCAGCTGAATCCACCAATTGCACACCTACCGGGCTAGCCTATGAACTTCTTTCGCTAGCTCCCTCTTGCCTTCCTTAATGTGAGCTACACTTCCCATAGACCGTCTACATAGGGTGTCAGCCACCACATTGGCTTTTCCCGGGTGACACAGTATACTAATATCGTACTCTTTCAGGAGCTCTAACCACCTTCTCTGTTGGAGGTTTAGGTCCTTCTGGTTGAACATGTACAAAAGGCTCTTGTGATCTGTAAATACATCTATGTGAGCTCCATATAAGTAATGACTCCACATTTTTAGCGCAAACACCACCATTGCCAACTCCAAGCCATGAGTTGGATAATTCTTCAAATGAACTTTGAGCTATCTAGAGGCGTAGGCTATCATTTTGCCCCGCTGCATCAGGACGCAACCGATTGCAACTCTGGAAGCATCACAATAAGCAACAAACCAATATGCTCCTTCTGGCAGGGTCAAAACTGGAGAGGTAGTGAGTCGAGTCTTCAACTCTTGGAATCTCTTCTCACACTCATACGACCACTGATATTTCACCTCCTTCTTTGTGAACCTAGTCAGAGGTGATGCTATGGAGGAGAAACCTTCCATAAAACGTCTGTAATAGCCTGCTCAGCCCAGGAAACTCCTGATTTCAGTAGGAGAGGTAGGTTGGGGCCAATCCTACACTGTTTCTATCTTATGAGGATCTACTTGTATCACCTCACTTGAGATCACATGACCTAAGTAAGTCACAAACTTCAACCAAAATTCACACTTGCTGAACTTGGCGAATAACTAGCGATCTCTGAGGGTCTGTAATGCTAGCCTTAGGTGATTGGCATGCTCTTCCTCATTTCTGGAGTATACTAGAATGTTGCCGATGAATACAATGACGAACATATCGAGGTACTACTTGAAGACCCTATTCATCAAATCCATGAAGAATGCTGGGGCATTCGTTAACCCAAAGGACATCACCCCAAATTCTTAGTGACCATACCAAGTTTTGAATGCTGTTTTCGGTTTGTCACACTCCCTAACTCTTAGCTGATGGTACCCTGACCTGAGATCGATCTTGGAGAAGCAGCTGGATCCCTGAAGTTGTTCAAATAGATCGTCAATTTTGGGCAGAGGGTACTTATTCTTAACTATGACCTTGTTCAACTGACGGTAATCTATGCACATTCTGAGGGTACCATCTTTTTTACGCACGAATAAAACTGGAGCACCCCAGGGAGAGATGCTGGGTCTGATAAAACCCTTGTCAAAAAGGTATTTTTGTTGCTCCTTCAACTCTTTAAGCTCAGCTGGAGCCATTCTATAAGGAGGGATGGAGATAGGCTGAGTATTTGGGAGGAGATCTATTCTGAAGTCTATTTCCCGTTCATGAGGAACTCCAGGAAGATCCTCAGGAAAAACATCTTGAAACTCACTAACTATTAAAACTTACTAGATGGTTGGGGTCTTAGAGTTGGAATCCTTGACTCGAACCAGATGATATTGACATCCTTTGGAAATGAGTTTCTGGGCCTTAAGGTAGGAAATAAACCTACCCTTAGGCGCGGAACTGTTGCCCGACCATTCTAACACTGGTTCATTTGGAAACTGAAACTTAACAACTCTAGTTCTGCAGTCAAATGAGGCATAGCAGGAGTGTAACCAATCCATGCAGAGAATAAGGTCGAAGTCGACCATGTCTACCTCTACGAGATGAGCTGGAATTACTTTGTTCAGGATTGAGACCGGACAATTTCTATACACCCAACTGGCTCTAATTAACTCGCCAACTGGGGTGGAGACTTAGAATGGTTCTAAGAGGACCTCTAGACTTATATCAAAATGAACCGCTATATATGGAGTTACAAAAGAAGGAGTAGCTTCTGGATCTAATAGGGAATATATGTCTAGATGGAAGAGACGTAACAAACCAGTAACTACGTCAGGTGAGCTTTCTTGATCTTGACAAGAAGATAGAGCATAGAAACATTTTGGCGCTGACCGCCATCTGTACCTGATGAGTTGTCCTGCTGAGCTAGTCGGCCTTCTGGAGCTGATGATGTGGTAGATTGTGATCTCCCTCACCCTGCTAACGGGCACTCCCTAAGCCTGTGTCCAAGCTTTCCACACCCAAAGCGGCCCTCTCGTCCCTGAAGGCATTCTCCTGGGTGATTCCTACCACACTTGGGACAAGCTGGATACTTTTTTCCAGTATTGTGAGCCTGAGAATGAGTGACAGATGACCCACCCCTCCGATCCTGGCGGGACCGAAAGGTTGGGGCGCTGGCTGAACTAGGTGCTGGGGCTCTCTGTTGTTGTTGCTGCTGGGGTTGTTGCTATGGGCGGCTACTAACGCTAGACCTCTGATGGCCGAAATCTGACTAGCAAGTCCTTGCTCGTTTGTTCTTACGTTCCATATCTTTCATCTTTTCGGCCTCAATCTGTTGGGCATACACAATTACGCTAGAGAGGTCCATATCCTTGATTAGCATTGTCGCCCTGTACTCTTTGAGGACAAGATTAGATACTCAATTTACGAACTTCAACATGCGAGCCCTTGGCTCAACTACCATATCCGGAGCATACTTTGATAGTCTGGTAAACTCTAGAGCATATTCCTCCACTGTTCTATTTCCCAGATGTAGATTCATAAATTTCGCCATCTTAGCCTCCCTCAACTCCCGAGGAAAAACCTATCCAGGAAAGCTGTGGGGAATTCTTCCCACTCCACTGGTCCTACTTCCATTGGCCATCCTTCCTTCCACTAGTCATGCTAGACTTGGTTTACTCCTTTCAGCTGGTAGGCAGCCAAATCAGCACTTTCAGTGGAACTGACACCCATAATTTGGTGATCTTTCTAATCTCATCTAAAAACCCTTATGGGTCCTCTCCCACCTTCATTCCATGAAAATATGGAGGGTTCATCCGAGTAAAATCCCACACCTGAGTAGTAGCTACAGACCCTTTTATGGCTATTGGAACCACCTGCTGGTTCACCTGGTTGGTGACTGTTTGAGCCAGCAGTTGAATGGCCACCCTAAATTTGACGGTGGATATGGATTCATCCTGAGGAGCTGCCGGAACAGATGGGGAAGGTCTGTTGACATTACCAGCCCTTCTTCCATTACCACGTCAGGGAGGCATGGTTCACTGAAATGAAACAAAGCACGAATTAGAAGGGCATTTCTGGAATTGAACTTTAACGCACGATAAAGAATATGAACAAAAGAGTGTTTTAATAATAATATCTCATACCCTCCACTTCATAAGTGTGGCGCGCTTCACACTCATGAAAAGGATTCTACTCGATGCGGCTTTCAGATATTCCGAGGATACTCTAAACCTAGTGCTTTGATACTAAGTTTTTCACGCCCTGAGACTACACTCTGGATGTAACACGGTACTTGAAGTCACAGGTGAACCCAAGTCGACCCTTGATCTATCATATACTGGTATTCTGAGGAAACATGCATAGTGGAACATAGAAACAATATCATAAAGTATTTATGAAAAAAGAAGTCTGAGAACATAATGTTCAAAACACTTGAATAATACTGATAAATATGAAAATCATGTCTGTCTGAAAGCCATCTAATAGAGGAGTTGCTGAGAAAAGCCCCCATCTAACTCTAAGTCTAACTGAAACTAATAAATGACTAAAAGAAAAAAATAATTACCTCGGATGATGAGAACTCACACTTCACTGCTGAGGTGGAGAATTTGAACTGCGACAACTAACGGTGCTAAGTCTGAGAACCTGCAGTTGTATCATGAAATGATACAACATAAAAGTATGCGTCAGTACGTTGAATGTACTGAGTAAGTGGGAAAAACATAACTGAATATAAAGTCTGAACTGAAATGATACACAATGGCCAATAGGTAAGCTGAGCTGAACTACTGTGTAATCTGAAATGGTCAAGATGACCCTCTCTGATGTTCAAGGACATTCCCTAAGTCTGAGATACTATACTAAATTGAGTTAAAACTGATAGAAGTAGAAATGAAATGAGTTGTTATTCTGAAACTTGATTGGACTGACTAGTGGAAGAGTCTATAACAGACATATAACCATGTGAGTTAGACGTGGAGTTTGATGTATACACCATACTGGTAGGACCCAATATACCTTGCCAAGGTATAAAGGCATGAAGCGAGTGAGCACAAAAGTCTGGGTCAATCATGAAAAGTAATACTGTAACCTATGCTGGCAATGTAGTTCAGGGAATCTAGGTGCATTGGAACCTTGGATCACTCGGTACTAAGTTCTACTCCCACTAGAAAACCTAAACTGAACTACTAAGCTGATAGCTAGAAACTGGGGTCCGAGACTAGTCTGGGACGTATAACTGCATGTACCTTGAGAGTCTTATCGAACCAGATTCTGAAACTGGGTTCTAGACGAGTCAGAGCTGCTTGTATGGAAGCGTCGTAAACGTCTAAGAAAAAGTTGTAACTGAACTAGGTCCTAGGGATGGTTAGAGCTATATACTAGAATGTCATGACCACCTAATGGATAAAAAACTAAAATCTGAGTCTGATTCAGATAACTGAGAGACACCACTGACACCTCAAAATAAAACCAAAGTCAAACTAATCAGTTGACAATATCCTGAAAGATTTTGAAGAGACTTTATGTTCTAATAGGTCTGAACTACTAACAACTAATAGAGAACTCAACTTATCCCAACCATACAGGAATTTCATAAAATGGCAACAATTCAAGAACTAAAGAAATCTCATCCAACAAGGCTAAAATCATTCTTATCAGTGAAATAATTGCTCAAAAAATATATAGTAAGATTTTCTAGGAAATTCAGCCCAAAACATTCTTCATTAAATATATGAAATTTAATGAGAAAAATCATTACTCGAATGTTAGGGATTAAATTCACTTTATGTACAAACATTGAAAATTTAATTAGGAACTGATGAAGATAATATGAACAACCAACATGTATATTATTCCAGGAGAAATTAACTAAAAATAACATAGAATTCATTCGTATTGGAAATGTCAGAGCTAAAACTGATAAGGGAGTTAGGGTAGGATTTTGGGGGACACAAGCGAGGACAATTCCCTTGTTGAATTCCCACATACCTAACTAAAATTCACCCAGAGAAGAGTACTTGAACTGCTGCAAGAGATGAGAACCCTAAGCTTGCTTGAGAGTTTTTGGAGAGACATTTCGATAAGTTTCCTGACAATAATCGTGACGATGAGGGGAGGAACTATCCAAACCCTCTTATAATTCTGATCTTACGCTCAAAAAATGACGTCTTTTAGAGCTCAGGAGAATAGGAAATTACTAAATAGCCCTTGGAGATTCGCTGATAAAAACTGTCAGGTGCCCCTAATGGGTCGTGGTGACTGACCACAACTCGTGGTCACTCCTATTAGGTACACTGCCTGGGATCCTTAGTAGGTCATCATGAGGGACGTAACGAGTCGTGGTCACCAGTTGTGGACCACACTGGTTCACTGCTGAAGATTTAACTCTAGATTAGGTAACGAGTCACTTAACGAGTCGTTTCCACAGGTGATAACTCGTTTCACCCACTCGTCAAGTACACTAGTCAACTCAAAATATTCTCAGCTCAAACCTGACAATGAATGACTTAACGGGTCGTGGTTAGTGACCACGTCCCTTGCTAGGTACACTGCCTCCCTCCTTTACATTATCCGGCCTTCTCCTTACAACTCACCTAACGAGTCGTGAGGTTTTTTAACGACTCGTCAGGTGGGCCGTCCTGCAATATTTCTGCAGTTTTCCATATTTTTCTAATTTAAGTCTCAAAATTAGATTTTGAGTTTTCAGGGCATTACAGTATCCTTTCAAAGGGACTCATTGTCATACAAAGAAAAGTTCAACAATGGGAGAACAAAACATAAGATGCTTAATTAACTCAACTCAATAATCAACTAAAGGCTAACAAACTATATTCCCCAGCAACAATGCCGTTTTTGATAACGTCCAAATTCACTCCTCTTAATGACAAAGTGTAAACGATCGTTGGCAAAATAAATATACCCGATGAGTGTTGGGGTTGAATCCCATAGGGAATAGTACTTGATCATGCAAGAGTTGTCTATCAAATTGAAGTAACATGGATTAATGTCTCGACAACAATAAAGTAAAAATTAGGGAAATCACAACTTGTCAACTAAATTACAAAATTTTCTCACGGAAATGCGGACAAAAAATAGAAATACCAAAGGAGAGACTACTAGGGGTGTGATATTATCAAGGAATCATCGGATTGGGATTATTAACTGCTACTAGCATTACTCAACAGTATAATTAGTTATGGGGGCATCATCGGATTGGGATTATTAACAGCTTCTAGCATTACTCAACAGTATAATTAGTAGTGGACGAGGAGGCACCTTACATTTTCAACCAATTAGGTTCCTTATACCTCAGGTTTTCTCGAACCCCAAAGTCCTTTTCACAACAACCACATCAACTTGGGTAAGAATCAACTATCTCTAGCTTTGATTCTCAATGGGTGTTTAACGATGGGTTTTGGCTATCTCTAGCCCAATCCCACATGATCAAAACCCAATTACCTACTAATGTTTCATCACCCATACTCTAAATTGCTTTTTCAAGAGAAATTAGAGTAAGTAAATACAACTAACATTTTTAACTATGAGTATTTAGATTAAAACTTAGATGAAACACTAGAATTAGTCTAATTAATTGAGTAAATCTAAGACTAATCTGTTATACCCCGTAGAATTCCCGGCACTTAGATGACCTATTCGCACGTTGGTTAAGCATATTTGAAAGCCATACGTGCTAGGGAAAGGCCCGGGAAAAGATCGGACGAGAAACCTGTCGAACCTTCGCGGGAGGAGCCGAGGCAGAGCCCCTCCGCGATGGCAGCGTGTCACGGAGGTGAGGCCTACGCGATGGCTCCGTGACACGTTGCCCGTGTCCAGGCCCAAGTATATAAAGCCTCCACTTCAGTCCAAATCAGATTATACTTGAAAAATTTCCAGAACACGCAGCAAACAGAGAGAATCGAAGGAGAATTAAATATTTTCGTCCGATTACGCTGCCAAACGCTGCCCAAACCCAAATTAATCCTAGATACCAAGGTATTTAGCAGCAGAGAGCATTTCTACGGAGTTAGTTTTGCGAAATACGGCCGACGAATTGGCGAGCCGCCGAACTAAAGTAAGTAGAATTGCTCTAAATTAATGTCTATGTGTTCCTAGCTGAGAAGTAAATAATTCTCCCTTCTGGGCCGCTGGAAAATAGCGAGTTTTTGATCGTCTTTTGATAAGCCTAAGTTTAGGCTATAAATTAAATCGAAAGTAACATCGCTCTTTATAGTAATGTTGTATTTAGTATTGATTGACGTATTTATGAATGCAGTTGGGAGAAAATAGTTGAAGTACCGGCCGAGCCTCGTCCGACGGACGAATAGTCGAAGATAAGGTATGTAAAGTTAGTTTTCTTCGTCAAGTTAAGTAATATCAGTATAGCGTAATAAATTACGGACCAGTAGAATGTTCAGAAGTCGAGTATTGCGTTATTATGAATGGTGGTACGATGTGAGAAACATTGAGTTGTAATGTGTATGAAACCTAACGATATGAAATAGATTCTAACGCAAGCGTTAGAGATTACCCAGTATATCCAGTGTATGATGTAATATGCCATGTTAAGATATTGTTGTGTTCAGCTGAAACCCCGTGAAGTAGTACAGTATCCGTAAAGCACTTCAGAAATAGAATAGCAGACTAAAATGAAGTTCAGAAAGCATGTCAGGATTAGTAAATCCTGTTACTATAGAAAGTTAGTATACAGCGTAGTCTAGCAGAAAGATTATATTCGTACATACATATATAGTACTTCCAGCTTCAGCAGGTATTAAGTATGTACTTATTTCTATCATTAGTCCAGCATATAGTGTATACAGAAACTTAGTAAACAGCAGAATTTTCAGCAGAAACATTATCTTATATAGCATTTGCTCAGTACAGCACGGCAGGAGACTATGTTCACATTTATACATCTTTACCTGCCTCAGCACGTATTAAATACGTACAGATTACTATCAGTAGCCCAGCATGTAATATATATGATATTGTATCCCTATTAGCCTCAGCATGTGAGATACCCAGACAGTATTACCAGTTGAGACCGTTGTATTATTTGGGGTTGGATTACCTAGCATCCATGACCGCCCAGGGTTAATAGCTGTATCGACTCGTCCGCCAGAGGACGAGGATACGTCACTCCACGGAGTGGCATGCTATCCCGCCAGGGGACGAAGATGGGATGCCAGTTTTTCCCCATACTTGTGCCTTGATCGGCCCTTACACACCCCAGTCGAGCGGATACGCCCGGGTGCAGATTCAGGAGTCCTCCGGACTCAGATGCAGTTATAGTCAGGGGCTCAGCGAGCCCAAGTGCATACCCAGGCGACCGGCAGGATGCTTACAGCCAGTATAGGAGATGGGTTGACCGGGGTAGGGGTATAGATTCTGTGTTGATTGTACCTCCCGGCTTATGGGGCCGGGTAAGGTTGTGTATGCCATGTTATGTTATGTATGTTATGCTATATTACAGTAAATATGAGCAGATTAGTAGTAGAATGATACGTCTCCAGGTATGATTCCTACCCCCTTCAGTATGATTAAGAACAGGTACGATCTACACTATCAGACATTTATCTACTCCTTCTTATTTCAGTTTTGATAGTTATGTTATTGATTTCAGATATCCCTTCAGTTCTTACAGATTCAGTTATCTCATACTATTCAGAATTTTTAGTTATATTACTTGTATTCAGCTGTATTCAGTTTGCTTTACATACTCAGTACCAGCGGTACTGACGCCCAGTGGGGCGCTGCATTACTTGCCTGCAGGTACCCATAGACGCGCAGGCGATACCACGTGATCCCCATCAGCGGTCGAATATTCAGCTCCTGTCATCCGGAGACTGAATTTCTAGAGGTGTAGTTCAGTTCCTTTTGTTGTACAGTACGGGTAGGTCGGGGCCCTGTCCCGATCATTTCTATTATCCTTCTTAGAGGCTTGCAGTCTGCATATATTCCCTGTGGTCAGATGAGCCGGTCGTGAGAGGCCGTGCAGTTGTATAGTTGCCTTTACTACTTCTTTCTTTTGTAATGGCCGTGTGGGGCCATAGTTTACCAGTAGTGGTGACCTTGCCGGTCACGTAGCTTTTCAGTATGTTATGCTTGAGTTTGCAGATAACTAGACAGCATGGTGGCCTTGTCGGCCCGCATAGGTTCCCCTGAATGACCTTGTTTCTGGTCAGCTGTAATACAGGTACAGAAGGCTATAGGCCAATGGGCCGGGGGCTGTATTTACAGCCGTTATATAGCCTTTTGTTTCGAGAAATTTGAGTTAGAGCCAGCTAGGCGCCAGACGCGCCCAGGCTTAACAGTTCAGCAGGTCAGGTCTTAGTTGGGCACCAGGTGCCAGTCATACCCCCCAAGGTGGGGCGTGACAAACTTGGTATCAGAGCAGGTCGTATCCCAGGGAGTCTGCAAGCCGTGCTAAGTAGAGTCCTGTCCATGGATGTGTTGTGCACCACATACTATGGGTAGGAGGCTGCAAGGCATGATAGGATGGTTGTCTTTTATTCTGATTCAGTCGTGCTATAGAGCTGTACAGTATAGGGTTGAATTCCTAAAAATCTTACCATATTCTTTGGTTACAGATAATGTCAGACCAGCGCCATCCTATTACAGGTCGGAACTTAGACATCGCAGCAGGAGAAGGCACCAGCAGGATGCCTCTCCCTCATTTGGAGACAGCCCGATCAGAGGGCCCTACAGAGGCTTCATCTCAGCCTCCTCAGCAGTCTCCACCACGTCAGGAGTCACTTGGGGTGACATTACCTTCAGCAGCCCCTATATTGACTCCTTCTGATCAGGAGGTTAGGAGTGCTGTAGTTTTGTTAGCACAGATGATGGCTGCTCAGCGTCAGCCAATGCCATCTACAGTTGCAGAATCATCAGGAGGGCCCGGTAGTTCGAGGGTCCTAGAATTCTTAGCCCTGAATCCCCCACAGTTCATGGGTACGGACCGAACAGAGGACCCCCAAGATTTTCCGGATCAGATGCAGAGAATCTTCAGGGTTATGCATGCCACGTCTACCGAGTCAGTTGAGTTGGCCGCATTCCGGTTACGGGATATTGTGGTGTTATGGTACGAAAGCTGGGAAAGGTCCCGAGGGAGAGATGCTTCCCCTCCCACCTGGTCCAGCTTTTCAGGGGCCTTTTTGGATCATTATTTGCCGCGGGAGATTCGACAGGCCCGGGTAGACCAGTTCCTACATCTAGAACAGGGGGCCATGAGTGTTCGGGAATATTCTTTGCAGTTTGATTCTCTAGCCCGATATGCACCGGCCTTCGTTGATACCATGGCATCCAGAGTGCATCGCTTCATTACGGGCTTGAATCCAGAATATGTTGAGATTTGTACTACAGCTACACTGCGAGAGGACATGGATATTGCTCACATTCAGGCATTTGCTCAGAATATTGAGGGCATCAGGCAGCGGCAACGAGAGGTCAGAAGGGTTAATCAGGAACAGCGTCGCCGGGACAGGCCAGTTGAATTACAGGGAGAGGCCCGGGGAGGACCCAGGCCCCGAATGTCAGACAGGCCGCCCAGGCCCCCGCCTCCGCCACAGTCGCAGGGGGGTAGATCCAGCCGCAGGGGGCAGTCAGGGACTGGTAGAGGCTCGCAGATGGCAGATCCACCATTACAGAGAAGAGCATGGCAGAGTAGGTATACCCTACCACTTTGCCCTATATGCAATCAACGTCATTCTGGAGCATGCAGATATGGCTCCACCGCATGTTATATTTGTGGCCAAGAAGGCCATTTGATGAAAGATTGCCCAGCCAGAGGTCGAGAGGACCGCGATAGATAGGATAGGACATCAGCAGGGTCACGAGCCACAACATCCTCGACTGGGCGTAGGCCCCCAGTTTCAGTAGGCAGGGGTCGAGGCAGATCAGGGGCCTCCAGTACAGGTGCGGGTCCAAGCCGCACGTATGCCCTACCAGGGAGGCAAGATTCAGAGGCATCGCCTGATGTTGTGACAGGTATGTTAACTATCTGTTCACACCCTGCTTATGTGTTAATTGATCCAGGGTCTACTTTGTCCTACATTACTCCATTTGTGGCACGAAAGTTTAGTATTGTACCAGAATCATTACGGCAACCCTTTCTGGTATCTACGCCCGTCGGTGACTCTATCACAGCTAGCCGAATCTACCACGGGTGTACAGTAGAGATTGTTGACCGTCAGACCACAGTAGATCTGGTCGAGTTAGAAATGATAGACTTCGATGCCATAATGGGTATGGACTTGTTAGTGCCATGCTTTGCCAATGTTGAATGTCGGACCAAGACGGTCCGATTCCACTTCCCAGGAGAAGCAGTACGGGAGTGGAAGGGTAGCACCGCTACGCCAAAAGGTAGGTTTATTTCCTACCTTCAGGCGAGAAAGTTGATATCTAAGGGGTGCATTTACCATCTTGTCAGAGTTCGAGATGTCCAAGCAGAATCTCCGACACTCCAGTCTGTCCCAGTGGTAAATGAATTCCCAGATGTATTTCCTGATGAGTTACCTGGTCTTCCCCCAGAAAGGGAAATAGACTTCACTATTGACTTGCTACCAGGCACTCAGCCAATATCAATACCTCCTTATCGTATGACTCCTGCAGAACTCAGAGAATTAAAGGAGCAGTTGAAAGACCTGTTAGATAAAGGTTTTATCAGGCCGAGTACTTCCCCGTGGGGTGCGCCAGTCTTGTTTGTGAGAAAGAAAAATGGCTCGCTCCGAATGTGCATAGATTATCCGCTCCCCAGAATTGATGACTTATTTGATCAGTTGCAGGGAGCCAGATACTTTTCTAAGATTGATTTGCGGTCCGGATACCACCAGGTCCGAGTACGTGAGAGGGATATTCCTAAGACAGCATTCAGGACCCGATATGGGCATTTTGAATTTCTGGTTATGTCCTTCGGGCTAACGAACGCCCCAGCAGTCTTTATGGATCTGATGAACAGTATTTTCAGACCCTTCCTGGACTTGTTCGTGATAGTATTCATTGATGAAATTCTGGTGTATTCTCGCTCTGAAGCAGATCACCGGACTCATTTGCGAACAGTGCTCCAGATTCTCAGGGACCGCCAGTTGTATGCTAAGTTTTCGAAGTGCGAATTCTGGCTTAACTTAGTGGCCTTTTTAGGGCATATTATCTCAGACGCTGGTATACAGGTAGATAAGCAGAAGATAGAAGCAGTTAAGTCATGGCCTAGGCCTACCACCCCGACTGAAGTTCGTAGTTTTCTGGGGTTAGCAGGATATTATCGGAGATTCGTTGAGGGATTCTCAACCATTGCAGCACCTTTAACAAAATTGACACAGAAAGCAGCAAAGTTTCAGTGGACGGAGGCATGTGAGCAGAGTTTCCAGGAACTGAAAGATAGATTGACCTCCGCTCCCGTATTAGCACTGCCGGAAGGCACAGAAGGTTATTCAGTCTATTGCGACGCGTCAGGTGTCGGATTGGGCTGTGTATTGATGCAGCATGGTAGAGTAATTGCATATGCTTCCAGGCAGCTGAAAAAGCATGAAAGGAATTACCCCACCCATGACTTAGAGTTGGCCGCAGTAATTCATGCCTTGAAGATGTGGAGGCATTATCTGTATGGAGTCCATGTTGACATTTATACAGATCATAAGAGCTTACAGTACATTTTCACCCAGAGGGAGTTGAATCTGCGGCAACGCCGCTGGTTAGAGTTGTTGAAAGACTATGATGTGAATATTCTATACCACCCCGGGAAAGCTAATGTTGTAGCAGATGCCCTGAGCCGTAAGTCAATGGGGAGTTTGGCGTATTTGCGACCTGAGAAACAGAAATTAGCTAAAGAAATTCATCAGTTAGCTGGCCTAGCCGTTCAAGTAATAGAAACAGAAAATAATGGACCAGTAATTCAGAATTCTGCAGTGTCATCGTTAGTTACAGAGGTAAAAGAACGGCAGTATGAGGATCCCGATTTAGTCCAGCTCAGAGATAGAGTTCAGAAGGGTAAGGAGCCAGATTTTCAGATAACCGAGGATGGTGTGCTACATTGTAAGGGCCGCCTTTGTGTCCCGAATGTCGCAGGACTTCGTGGGCAGATCATGCATGAGGTACACTACGCTCGCTATTCCCTTCACCGAGGGGCCACGAAAATGTACCATGACATCAGAGACATCTACTGGTGGCCAGGTATGAAAACAGAGATAGCTGAATTTGTATCTAGATGTGCTAATTGTCAGCAGGTGAAAGCAGAACACCAGAAACTGGGTGGTTTGACTCAGGAGATAATAATAGCTATGTGGAAATGGGAAGTAATAAACATGGATTTTGTAAAAGGGTTACCCCGTACTAGACACAGAAATGATTCCATTTGGGTAATAGTTGACAGGCTGACAAAATCAGCTCATTTCCTGCCAGTAAGGGCTACCTTCTCAGCTGAGGATTATGCCGAATTGTATATCAGAGAAATAGTTAGATTGCATGGCATGCCGGTATCTATCATTTCAGACAGGGGAGCACAGTTTACAGCTAGATTCTGGCAATCGTTTCAGAAAGGTTTGGGAACGCAGATTAATTTGAGCACAGCATTCCATCCTCAAACAGATGGGCAGGCCGAACGTACAATTCAGACGCTCGAAGATATGTTACGAGCGTGTGTGTTAGATTTTGGGGGTAGCTGGGATGAACATCTTTCGTTAATTGAATTTGCTTATAATAACAGCTACCATTCAGCTATTCAGATGGCGCCTTTCGAGGCATTGTACGGGCGAAAATGTAGATCACCAGTGGGCTGGTTTGAAATAGGAGAATCAGCATTAATTGGCCCAGACATTGTTCGGCAGTCCGAGGAAAAGATAAAGCTTATCCGAGAACGTTTACTGACCGCTCGGAGCCGTCAGAAGTCATATGCAGATAGACGGCGCAGAAATCTAGAATTTTTGGTAAACGACTGGGTATATCTGAAAGTGTCCCCGATGAAAGGGGTAATGAGGTTTGGCAAGAAGGGCAAGCTTAGCCCAAGATTCATTGGGCCGTATCAGGTTCGGCGAAGAATAGGCCGCGTGGCATACGAGTTGAACTTGCCTCCAGAATTAGCGTCAGTACACCCAGTATTCCACGTTTCCATGTTAAGAAAGTTCGTAGGGGACCCTTCTACAGTAGTTCCAGTCCAGGATGTTCAGGTCACAGAGGAGTTAGCCTACGAAGAGGTTCCCGTAGCTATCTTAGACAGACAGATTCGCAGATTGAGAACTAAAGATGTTGCATCTGTCAAGGTATTGTGGCGTAACAGAAATCGGGAAGAAATGACGTGGGAGGCTGAAGAAGATATGAAAACCAGATACCCTCACTTATTTCAGGCCTAGTCAGACGACAGGTATGTCCGTATCATTATTTACACAGTACTTTATGGTATGTATGTTGTAAACGATAAAGAAAGAAGTGATATTTAGTTGTCCAGTGGATTGTAGAATATTGTGTGCAGTGCCTGTGTTGGACTTTTTCTGCGTTTCAGGTCTTTGCGATAGTCCATATTACAGGGGAAACTCTGCCAAAATTTTTCCAGAAACTAGAATAAACAGTCCTCTAGATAGCAGTATACATTCGAGGACGAATGTCCCTAAGGGGGGGAGAATGTTATACCCCGTAGAATTCCCGGCACTTAGATGACCTATTCGCACGTTGGTTAAGCATATTTGAAAGCCATACGTGCTAGGGAAAGGCCCGGGAAAAGATCGGACGAGAAACCTGTCGAACCTTCGCGGGAGGAGCCGAGGCAGAGCCCCTCCGCGATGGCAGCGTGTCACGGAGGTGAGGCCTCCGCGATGGCTCCGTGACACGTTGCCCGTGTCCAGGCCCAAGTATATAAAGCCTCCACTTCAGTCCAAATCAGATTATACTTGAAAAATTTCCAGAACACGCAGCAAACAGAGAGAATCGAAGGAGAATTAAATATTTTCGTCCGATTACGCTGCCAAACGCTGCCCAAACCCAAATTAATCCTAGATACCAAGGTATTTAGCAGCAGAGAGCATTTCTACGGAGTTAGTTTTGCGAAATACGGCCGACGAATCGGCGAGCCGCCGAACTAAAGTAAGTAGAATTGCTCTAAATTAATGTCTATATGTTCCTAGCTGAGAAGTAAATAATTCTCCCTTCTGGGCCGCTGGAAAATAGCGAGTTTTTGACCGTCTTTCGATAAGCCTAAGTTTAGGCTATAAATTAAATCGAAAGTAACGTCGCTCTTTATAGTAATGTTGTATTTAGTATTGATTGACGTATTTATGAATGCAGTTGGGAGAAAATAGTTGAAGTACCGGCCGAGCCTCGTCCGACGGACGAATAGTCGAAGATAAGGTATGTAAAGTTAGTTTTCTTCGGCAAGTTAAGTAATATCAGTATAGCGTAATAAATTACGGACCAGTAGAATGTTCAGAAGTCGAGTATTGCATTATTATGAATGGTGGTACGATGTGAGAAACATTGAGTTGTAATGTGTATGAAACCTAACGGTATGAAATAGATTCTAACGCAAGCGTTGGAGATTACCCAGTATATTCAGTGTATGATGTAATATGCCATGTTAAGATATTGTTGTGTTCAGCTGAAACCCCGTG
The DNA here is from genome assembly GCA_035772735.1 of Datura wrightii. Classification (NCBI taxonomy): domain Eukaryota; kingdom Viridiplantae; phylum Streptophyta; class Magnoliopsida; order Solanales; family Solanaceae; genus Datura; species Datura wrightii. The sequence goes on from JASDFA010000027.1 coordinate 39,190,779, forward strand.
AAGTAGTACAGTATCCGTAAAGCACTTCAGAAATAGAATAGCAGACTAAAATGAAGTTCAGAAAGCATGTCAGGATTAGTAAATCCTGTTACTATAGAAAGTTAGTATACAGCGTAGTCTAGCAGAAAGATTATATTCGTACATACATATATAGTACTTCCACCTTCAGCAGGTATTAAGTATGTACTTATTTCTATCATTAGTCCAGCATATAGTGTATACAGAAACTTAGTAAACAGCAGAATTTTCAGCAGAAACATTATCTTATATAGCATTTGCTCAGTACAGCCCGACAGGAGACTATGTTCACATTTATACATCTTTACCTGCCTCAGCATGTATTAAATACGTACAGATTACTATCAGTAGCCCAGCATGTAATATATATGATATTGTATCCCTATTAGCCTCAGCATGTGAGATACCCAGACAGTATTACCAGTTGAGACCGTTGTATTATTTGGGGTTGGATTACCTAGCATCCATGACCGCCCAGGGTTAATAGCTGTATCGACTCGTCCGCCAGAGGACGAGGATACGTCACTCCACGGAGTGGCATGCCGTCCCGCCAGGGGACGAAGATGGGATGCCAGTTTTTCCCCATACTTGTGCCTTGATCGGCCCTTACACACCCTAGTCGAGCGGATACGCCCGGGTGCAGATTCAGGAGTCCTCCGGACTCAGATGCAGTTATAGTCAGGGGCTCAGCGAGCCCAAGTGCATACCCAGGGGACCGGCAGGATGCTTACAGCCAGTAGAGGAGATGGGTTGACCGGGGTAGGGTATAGATTCTGTGTTGATTGTACCTCCCGGCTTATGGGGGCCGGGTAAGGTTGTGTATGCCATGTTATGTTATGTATGTTATGCTATATTACAGTAAATACGAGCAGATTAGTAGTAGAATGATACGTCTCCAGGTATGATTCCTACCCCCTTCAGTATGATTAAGAACAGGTACGATCTACACTATCAGACAGTTATCTACTCCTTCTTATTTCAGTTTTGATAGTTATGTTATTGATTTCAGATATCCCTTCAGTTCTTACAGATTCAGTTATCTCATACTATTCAGAATTTTTAGTTATATTACTTGTATTCAGCTGTATTCAGTTTGCTTTACATACTCAGTACCAGCGGTACTGACGCCCAGTGGGGCGCTTCATTACTTGCCTGCAGGTACCCATAGACGCGCAAGCGATACCACGTGATCCCCATCAGAGGTCGAATATTCAGCTCCTGTCATGCGGAGACTGAATTTCTAGAGGTGTAGTTCAGTTCCTTTTGTTGTACAGTACGGGTAGGTCGGGGCCCTGTCCCGATCATTTCTATTATCCTTCTTAGAGGCTTGCAGTCTGTATATATTCCCTGTGGTCAGATGAGCCGGTCGTGAGAGGCCGTGCAGTTGTATAGTTGCCTTTACTACTTTTTTCTTTTGTAATGGCCGTGTGGGGCCATAGTTTACCAGTAGTGGTGACCTTGCCGGTCACGTAGCTTTTCAGTATGTTATGCTTGAGTTTGCAGATAACTAGACAGCATGGTGGCCTTGTCGGCCCGCATAGGTTCCCCTGAATTACCTTGTTTCTGGTCAGCTGTAATACAGGTACAGAAGGCTATAGGCTAATGGGCCGGGGGATGTATTTACAGCCGTTATATAGCCTTTTGTTTCCAGAAATTTGAGTTAGAGCCAGCCAGGCGCCAGACGCGCCCAGGCTTAACAGTTCAGCAGGTCAGGTCTTAGTTGGGCACCAGGTGCCAGTCATACCCCCCAAGGTGGGGTGTGACATAATCGAACAATTACCAATCCAAATCAACCCATTCATTAACACACCTCTAGCTAGAAATTTATCTACTCATGTAAGTAGAAGAAGACATTGCATTCAATAGTAATTCAAATATCTATTCAACAAAATGAGTAAGAAAATTTCAAGCGCAGGGTTTTGAACTCCAATAAAGTTTTCTAACTTTTCAAAGAAGAAGATGAGTGCTTCACTCTCTACTTCTCTCTAATTCGATACAAGGCCAATAGAATAATAAGGGAATAGAATATTCGGTTCCTCTTTGAGATGTACAAAAGTAGGGTACAAAAATGCTCCTCCTTTTTGAGGTCGACACTTTTTCCCTTTTCTGATGGGCGTCACTTGCGAGACACCGGCGGTTTGTTGGTGCTAGTCTGCGGTCCACTGATCAGTCACAGCTGATGGCCAATGATTTTCAGAGCAATTCGACATTGGCACCGATAATTTGTTGGTGTCCTCCAGTAGAGAACCGGTCCTCGTCTCCATTTTCATGCTTTTTGCTCAATTTTATGCTTTTTTGCTTAAATTAAATACCTACAAAGATCAAGGAGAAAGAGCATAAAATCCACCTAAAAGACTTGAAAATCGAGCAAACACTCATGTTTAAGAGCCTAATGAGTTGGTAAATTACCAACTCATCATCAAAAATAGACCTCGGATCTGGATATCATTACCTCGGACTTATGGAGAGTGACATTCTGAAGACAGCTTTAGGACTCGATATGGTCACTATGAGTTCGTAGTTATGTCTTTCGAACTAACGAATGCCCGTTAAACTTTTATGGATTGGACGAATAGGGTATTCAAGAAGTATTTAGATATATTCGTGGTTGTCTTCATAGATGATATTCTCATATACTCTCGGAGTGAGGAGGAGCTTGCTACTCATTTGAGGATTATGTTGTATACTATTAAGAATAACCAGTTATTTGCTGAATTCAAGAAAGTGTGTGTTTTGGCTGAAAGCGATGTAATTTTCGTGCCATGTAGTGTCTAGCAAGGGTGTACAGGTGGACTCTCCAAAAATAGAAGCGTGAAAAATTATCCTAGACCAGTTATCCCTTCCGATATAAGGAGCTTCTTAGGTTAGCTGGGTACTACAGGAGGTTTGTAGAGGGATTTTCATCCATTGAAGCACCATTGACTAAGTTGACCCAAAAGAAGGTCAAATTTCAGTGGTTGAACGCTTGTGAGAAGAGTTTTCAGGAGTTAAAGACTCGACTCACTTCAGCCCCAATGTTGACCCTATCGAATGACACATGTGGTTTTATTGTGTATTGTGATCCTCTAGGGTTGGTCTCAGTTGTGCATTGATTCAACATTGTAAGTTCATTACGTATGCCTAAATAGCTTAAGACTCATGAGAATTATCTGACACATGACCTAGAGATTACAGCCATGGTGTTTTCTTTGAAGATTTGGAAACACTACTTATATAGGGTGCTTGTAGATGTGTTCACAGACCACAAGATCCTTCAGTATGTGTTCACTTAGAAGGACCTGAATTTACGACAAAGGAGATGGCTAGAGCTTCTCAAGTACAATGACATGAGTGTCCCTTATTATCCAAGTAAGGCCAATGTAGTGGCGAATGCTCTTAGTAGGCTGTCCATGGAGTGTGTGTCTCATGTGGAGGCTAAGAGGAAGGAGTTGGTAAAAGGTATTCATTTGGGGGTTCGCTTTATAAATTCGACGGATGGTGGTGTGAGTATTTAGAATGGGTTGGAATCTTTTTTTGTGATGGAAGTTAAATCTAGGCAATATGAGGTTCCTATCTAGTATAACAAAAGGAAGCTATCTGGAATCAGAACATGGAGGTTTTCTCCAAGGGAGAGATGGTGTATTTCGATATCAGGGCCACTTTTGTGTGCTAGTTTTTGATGACTTGAGAGAGAGGATGTTGAGCGAGTCTCATGGATCTCGATACCCTATCCAACCGGGCGCCACCAAGATATACCATGATCTACGTGAAGTCTATTGATAGAATGGCATGAAGAAGGACATAGCGGAGTTTGTGGCTAAGTATTTAAATTACCATCAAGTACAGGTTGAGCATCAAAGACCTGGAAGTATGCTTCAGGACATTAGCATCCCTTCATGGAAGTGGGAAGACATAAATCTGGACTTCATTACAGGTTTGCCTCATACACTTCGACTATGTGTGTCTATATGGGTGATTATGGATAGATTGACCAAGTCAACCCATTTCTTACCAGTCAAAACTATTGATTCTGCTGAGGATTATGCTAGATTGTACATTTGGGATTTAGTTCAGTTGCATGGAGTTCCTTATGAGGATCTTTATAGGTGGAGGTATAGATCACCTATTAAATGGTTTGAGGTAGGTGAGGCTTTATTGATAGGGATATATTCAGTTCATGAGGCCATGGAGAAGGTTCAACTTATAAGAGAAGGAACGAAAATAGCTCAGAGTCATCAGAAATCACATGCGGATGTTGGATAGAAAGATGGAGTTTGAGGATGATGTGTTACACCCCGTAAATTCTTGACATTTAGATGGCCTATTCGCGTGTTGGTTAAGAGATTTAGAATGCCATACGTGCTAGAAAAAGGGCCCGGGGAGAGACCAGAAAAGCGCCAAGTCGAAGTGTTGCAAGGCAAATGCGACTTATAAATCGCATTCGACAAATGCGACTTAAAGGCCCAAGTATATAAAGCCTTCCCACTTTGTTTTAAATCATTTCCCATCTTTTAATTTCAAGTAAGCAACCAAAAATAGAGGAAGACGAGGATTCCATACAAATATTCGTCTGATTACGCCATCAAACACAGTCCAAACTCAAATTAACTTCGGGTAGCGAATTATAAAGATGCAGGGAGCATTCCTACGAAGTTAGTTTCGTGAAATTCGGCCGGCGAATCGTCGTCCTACCGAGCTAAGGTTAGTGGAATTGCTCCAAATTAGTGTCAATATACTCCTAGCCCTAAAGTGAGTATTTCTCCCTTCTGAACATCTGAGAAATAACGAGTTTTCGGCTGTTTTTCGATAAGTCAAAGTTTGGGCAGTATATATATTAAAAGTAGTGTTTTCTTCCAGAATATTGATGACTTTAGTTTTATTTGCTATGAATATGAATGCACTTTGAAGAAATAGATGGATATTGGCCAAGTTACGCCAGTTACTCAAGAAGTCGGCAACTGAGGTATGTAAAGTCAGTTTCTTCGGCAAGATAGTAATTCTAGTATAGTAAAATAGAATAAATTCCAGAAGAACGTTTCAAAGCCGAGTATTATGCCCAGTGTGAATTCAGTAAGCATGCTTGAATAATATTTATGTCATATTCAGAATAAAAGTCAGTAAATTAGTATCAGATAGCGAGATATTATTCCAGACTCAGTATAACTCAGTATCAGATTCAGTATAATTCAGCAAGGGATTCAGAATAGAATATCAGAACATGGACAGTATTATCAGATTTAATATATATGTTATATGTGATTATTGTTGTTTGTAGAGACCTGATTGTTCTATGTTGGGCACCCTTAGAGATTCCTTGCTGCCCCAGGGTTAATAGCTGTGTCGACTCACCCGCCAGAGGACGTGGATACGTCAATCCAAGGAGTGGCATGTCGTCCGCCAGAGGACGAAGATGGGAGGCAACATTCCCTATAGCAGGCTCATCAGCATTATAGCACACCCCCATCGAGCGCTTGCGCCCGGGGTACAACTTACAGATTACAGATACATATCTCAAATCATAGTTTACAGGAGTCCTCCGGACTCAGATACAACTATAGTCAGGGGCCTAGAGAGCCCAAGTTGCATACCCAGGGGGCCGGCGGGATGCTCGTAGTTACTAGGTGAGTGGTATGAATAGTAACTAGGTGGATGGCGACCCGGGTAGGGGTGTGTAGATTGCATGTTTATTGGTACCTTTCGGCTTATGGGGGTTGGTATAGGTTCTTGTATGCTATATGTGTTATTTATTAAATTGATAGGTAGTATGATGCTGCACTAACAAGTATGATTCTCACCTTCTCTCCAGTACAGTTAAGCTCATTTCAGATTCTGTTATTCCAGGAAGTCTTAGCCATCTACTATACTTCAGTTACAATCAGTATTACTGTTTATCTTCAGTTACGTTCTAGTTATTACTTTGAATACTCGGTACCTGTGGTACTGACGCCCGTTTGGGGGTGCTGCATTACTTGCCTGCAGGTACTCATAGACGAGGAGTCGATCCCTCATAATTCTAGCCAGCACACATAGTCATCAACTCCTGTCATCTGGAGCTTGATAGCTAGAGGTTTATTTCTCTTTATGGTGTACAGTACGGGTAGGCCGGGGCCCTGTCCTGACCATCTTATTATCATTCTTAGAGGCTAGCAGATTGTATATTCCCTATGATTAGTCGTACTGGTTGTGTGAGGCCGCGTGTATGTTTTAGTTTGTTTATGATGGCTGTGTGGGGCCTTGTATAGTTGATAGTTGGTGACCTTGTCGGTCAAAGAGCAGTTTAGCATTTAGTTAAGCTTTTCAGTGAAACTAGTCAACATGGTGGCCTTGTCGGCCCGCATAGGTTCCTTTATACTCCTGTGGTTATGGTCAGCTATTGTTTTCTTACAGGAGGCTACAGGCCTAGTCGGTCGGAGGCTGTATTTACAGCCGTTATATAGCCCGTTGGTTCCATGAATCCAGGGTTAGAGCCAGCCTGGCACCAGAAGTGCTTAGGCTCAGTAGTCTAGCAGTCCAGGTATTAGTAGGGCACCAGGTACCAGTCATGCCTCCCAAGGCGGGGTGTGACAAACTTTGTATCAGAGCAGGTCGTATCCCAGGGAGTCTGCAAGCCGTGCTAAATAGAGTCTTGTCTATGGATGTGTTGTGCACCATATACCATTGGCAGGAGGCTGCAAGGCATGATAGGATGGTTACTTTTTCTACATATTCAGTTGTGCTATAGAGCAGTACAGTATAGGGTTGACTCCCTAAAGCTTATCATACTCTTTGTTTACAGATAAAATGGCAGACCAGCGACATCCTGTCACAGGCAAAAGATTGGATACCGCAACAGGATGCCTTAGCCTCATTTAGAATCAGCCCGATTTGAGGGCGATACAGAGACATCATCTCGACCTTCACAGCAGTCCCCACCCCACCAGGAGCCACTCGGGATGACATTACCTCCGACAGTTCCTATAACTACACCATCCGACCAGGAAATTCGAAGTGTAGTTGTTACGTTGGCACAAATGATTGCTACTCAGCACCAGTCAGTGCCACCCGTAACAGCAGAATCATCAGGCGGGCCTGGCAGTTTGAGGGTCCGAGAATTTTTGGCACTAGGTCCCCCACAGTTCACAGGGTCGGATCAAACAGAGGACCCCCAGGACTTCCTGGATCAGATGCAGAGAATCTTCCGAGTCATGCATGTGACATCTACAGAGTCGATTGAGTTAGAGGTATTCCGGCTGCGGGATATTGCTGTGTTGTGGTACGAGAGTTGGGAGGGGTCTTGAGGGAGAGATGTTGCCCCTATGAACTGGTCCAGCTTTTCAGAGGCTTTCTTGGACCGTTATCTACCACAAGAAATCCGACAGGCCCGGATGGACTAGTTTTTGCACTAGGAGCAAGGGGAGAGAAGTGTACGGGAGTACGCCCTGAAGTTCGATATCTTGGCCCGCTATGCTCCAGCCTTTATGGACACCATGCCATCTAGAGTCCACCGGTTTATTATGGGTCTGAACCCAGAATTTATTGAGGCATGCATGACAGCTACGCTGCGGGAAGATATGGATATTGCTCGGTTTTAGGCCTTTACCCAGACTATAGAGGGCCTTAGACAGTGGCAATAGGATAGTAGACGAATAAATCAAGAACAGTGTCGCAGAGATAGATCAAATGAGATACAGGGGGAGATTTGGAGAGGGCATAGGCCACGATTGTCAGATAGGCCACCTAAGCCCCCGCCTCCATCACAACAGCAGAGGGGTAGATTTGGTCGTCGGGGACATACAGAGTCCGGCCGGAGTTCTCGAATGGTAGATTCACCCCAGCAGAGGAGGGCAGAGCAGATTAGGTATACACCCCCACCTTGCCCTATTTGCAGCCGACCCCACACTGGAGCTTGCAGATATGGCTCCGCAGGGTGTTATATATGCGGGCAGGAGGGTCATGTGATGAGAGACTGTCCAGCCAGGGGTTAGGGTAATCGAGATATATAGGACAGGGCATAAGCAGGGCTGCGAGCTCCATCAGCCTCGGCAGGGCGTAGGCCCTCAGTCCCAACAGGCAGGGGCCGAGGCAGATCAAGGGCCTCGAGTTCAGGTACGGGCCCAAGCCATACCTATGCATTACCAGGGAGGCAGGACTCAGAGGTGTCTCCAGATGTGGTAACAGGTATGATGACTATTTGCTCTCACCCTGCTTATGTATTGATTGATCCAGGATCTACCTTGTCCTACGTTACCCTATTTGTGGCTCGAAAGTTCAGTGTTGTACCAGAGTTGCTTCAGCAACCCTTTTCAGTATCTACACCCGTTGGTGACTCCATCATAGCCAGAAGGGTTTATCGAGGGTGTACAATAGAGGTTGCTGATCGTCAGACCATAGTAGATCTGGTAGAATTAGAGATGATTGATTTCGATGCCATTATGGGTATGGATTGGTTAGTGTTGTGCTATGCCAATGTAGAATGCTGGACCAAGACAGTCTAATTCCACTTTCCAGGGGAGGCAGTATGAGAGTGGAAGGGCAGTACAGCTACGCCAAAAGGTAGGTTTATTTCCTACCTTCATGCAAGGAAGTTGATAGCTAAGGGATGCATTTGCCACATAGTCAGAGTCCAGGATGTGCGGGTAGAGCCTCTGACTCTCCAGTCTATTCCAGTGGTTAATGAATTCCCCAACGTATTCCTAGATAAGCTACCTGGTATTCCCCTAGAAAGAGAAATAGATTTTGCAATTGATTTGCTACCAGGAACTCAGCCCATATCGATCCCTCCGTATCGTATGGCTCCTGCTGAACTCAGAGAACTAAAGGAGCAGCAAAAGGATCTGTTAGATAAGGGCTTTATTAGGCCGAGTACTTCACCTTGTGGTGCGCCAGTTCTATTTGCAAGAAAGAAGGACAGCTCCCTCCGCATGTGCATAGACTACCGGCAGTTGAACAAGGTTACAGTCAAGAATAAGTATCCGCTTCCCAGAATAGATGATTTGTTTAATCAGTTACAGGGTGCCAGATATTTCTCCAAGATTGACTTATGGTCCGGATATCATCAGGTTCGAGTTCGTGAAAGGGACATTTCAAAGACCGCCTTCAGGACCATATACGGCCATTTCGAATTCGTAGTCATGTCCTTTGGGCTGACGAATGCTCCCGCAGTATTCATGGACCTGATGAACAGCATCTTCAGACCATACCCAGAACTATTTGTGATAATGTTTATTGACGATATTCTGGTGTATTCTCGCTCAGAGGCATACCACCAGGATCATTTGCAGACAGTGCTCCAGATTCTCAGGGACAGTCAGCTGTATGCCAAGTTCTCTAAATGTGAATTTTGGCTGAACTCAGTAGCCTTCTCGGGGCATATCGTGTCGGATGCTGGTATACAAGTAGACACACAGAAAATAGAAGCAATAAAAACATGGCCCAGACCTATCACTCCGACCGAAGTACGTAGTTTTCAGGGATTTGCAGGGTACTACAGAAGATTTGTTGAGGGATTCTCCACCATAGCGGCACCTCTGACTTAGCTGACGCAAAAAACAGTAAAGTTTTAGTGGACGGAGGCATGTGAGCAGAGTTTCCAGGAATTGAAAGACAGGTTGAGCTCCACCCCAGTGTTAGCATTGCCAGAAGGTACAGAGGGTTATGCAGTTTATTGTGACGCCTCTGGTATTGGGTTAGGATGTGTGTTGATGTAGCATGGTAAAGCAATTGCTTATGCTTCCAGACAGCTGAGGAAACACGAAAAGAATTATCCTACCCATGACCTAGAACTAGTCGCAGTGATCCACGCCCTAAAGATATTGAGACATTACTTGTATGGCGTCCATGTGGATATTTTCACTGATCATAAGATCCTACAGTATATCTTCACCCAGAGAGAGTTGAATTTGCGGCAGTGTCGCTGGTTGGAGTTGTTGAAAGATTATGATGTAAATATTCTGTATCACCCAGGAAGAGCCAACGTAGTAGCAGATGCCCTTAACCGTAAGTCTATGGGGAGTTTGGCGTACTTGCAGCCCGAGCAACGGGAATTGGCCCGAGAATTACACCAGTTAGCCAGTTTAACCGTTCGTGTAGCAGAAACAGAGGACAACAGAGCGGTAATTCAGAACACCACAGTGTCGTCATTAGTTGTGGAGGTAAAGGAACGACAGTATGAAGATCCTGACCTGGTTCAACTTAAAGATAGAGTTCAGCAAGGAAAAACGTTGAATTTTCAGGTAACTGACGATAAAGTGTTGCGATATAAGGGCCACCTTTGTGTTCTAGATGTTGCAGGGCTTCGCCAGCAGATTATGGGCGAGGTACATTACACCCGCTATTCTCTCCATCCAGGCACGACGAAAATGTACCACAATATTAAAGAAATCTACTTGTGGCATGGTATGAAGAGGGAAATAGCAGAATTCGTAGCCCAGTGTCCTAACTGCCAGCAAGTAAACACTGAACACCAGAAACAAGACGGATAGACTCAAGACATAGCTATGCCTCTTCTGAAGTGGGAAGCAGTAAATATGGATTTTGTAGCAGGATTACCCTGTACCAGGCATAGAAATTACTCGATTTGGGTAATTATTGACAGACTAACAAAATCAGCCCATTTTCTACCAGGAAGGGCTACTTTCTCTGCCGAAGATAATGCTGAGTTGTATATCAGAGAAATAGTCTGACTGTACAGTGTTCCAGTGTCCATTATCTTTGACAGAGGGGCACAATTTACAGCCAAATTTTGGCAATGATTTCAGAGAGGCCTGGGAACACAGATTAATCTGAGCACAGCTTTTCATCCTCAAATAGATGGGCAGGCAGAACGCACTATTCAAATGCTCGAGGATATGTTGCGAGCGTGTGTGTTGGACTTTGGAGGTAGTTGGGATGAGCACTTACCACTTATTAAGTTCTCTTATAATAACAGTTACCATTAAGCTATCCAGATGGCGCCTTATGAGGCATTGTATGGTCGAAAGTGCAGATCACCAGTTGGCTGGTTTGAAGTAGGAGAGTCAGTGCTGATTGGGCCGGATATTATTCATCAGTCAGAGGAAAAAGTAAACCTTATCAGAGAACGCCTACTGACTGCTCAGAGCTGCCAGAAATCGTATGCTGATGTGCAATGAGAAACTTGGAATTTAATGTGAATGACTGGGTATTCTTGAAAGTTTCTTCAATGAAAGGGGTGATGAGATTCGGCAAGAAAGGCAAGCTCAGCTCGAGATTTGTTGGGCCTTATCAGATTCGCCAAAGAATAGGCCAATTGGCATACGAGTTGAACTTACCTCCAGAGTTAGAGTCTGTTCATCCAGTTTTCCACGTGTCCAAGCTGAGGAAGTATATAGGAGACCCCTCCAGAGTTGTCCCAGTTCAGGATGTACAGGTTACGGAGGAGCTGGCCTATGAAGAGGTTCTAGTAGTCATACTAGACCGGCAGATTCACAGATTAAGAACTAAAGATGTTGCTTCTGTCAAGGTATTATGGCGTAACAGGAACTGAGAGGAAATGACTTGGGAAGCAGAGGAAGATATGAAAGTCAGATATCCTCAGTTATTTCAGACTTAATCAGCCAGAGGTACGTTAGTATTGTTGTTTTATGATTTGCCTTATATTTATGTGTATAAATGAAATAGTTGACTCTAGTCTATTATGTGATGAATACTATAGTATTGTGTCGAATACCGGTATTGGACTTTTTTGTATTTCAGGATTTTTGAGGTAGTCTATATTACAGGGGAAACTTTGCAAAAAATTTTCGAGAATAAGTCGAGTAAGTTGAGATTCCCGTAAGCAGGAGTTTACATTCGAGGACGAATGTTCTTAAGGGGGGAGGATGTTACAGCCCGTAAATTCTTGACATTTAGATAGCCTATTCGCATGTTGGTTAAGAGTTTTAGAATTCCATACGTTCTAGAAAAAGGGCCAGGGGAGAGACCGGACAAGCGCCAAGTCGGAGTGTCGCAAGAAAAATGCGACTTATAAATCGCATTCGACAAATGCGACTTAAAGGCCCCAAGTATATAAAGCCTTCCCACTTTGTTTTAAATCATTACCCATCTTTTAATTTCCAGTAAGGGACCAAAAACAGAATAAGACGAGGATTCCATACAAATATTCGTCCGATTACGCCTTCAAACGCAGTCCAAACTCAAATTAACTTCGAGTAGCGAAGTATAAAGCTGCAGGAAGCATTCCTAAGGAGTTAGTTTCATGAAATTCGGCTGGCGAATCGTCGTCCTACCGAGCTAAGGTAAGTGGAATTGCTCCAAATTAGTGTCAATATACTCCTAGACCTAAAGCGGGTATTTCTCCCTTCTGAACTTCTGAGAAATAACGAGTTTTCGACTGTTTTTCGATAAGTCAAAGTTTGGGCAGTATATATATTCAAAGTAGTGTTTTCTTCAAGAATATTGATGACTTTAGTTTTATTTGCTATGTATATGAATGTTGTTGGAAGAAAAAGCTGGATATTGGCCAAGTTATGCCAGTTAGTCAAGAAGTCGGCAACTGAGGTATGTAAAGCCAGTTTCTTTGGCAAGATAGTAATTCTAGTATAGTAAAATAGAATTGTTCGGTGGGTTTGTTAGGTGTTAAAAACCGACACGCAAGTGCACGTGGTCAAACAAGTAATAAAGTGGCTAAGTAAGCCAAGTATCGATCCAAGGAGGCTCAGGGTATGTAAAATTTGCCTAAGTATACTATATTCTTATCTTACTTCTAACTATGCTAACAACAACGTAACCAACAGTTAATTGAGTTTTTGTTTATAAAATATATACTAAAACTATTAACAATTATTTACCGTGAATTTAAACTATGGATAAGAGCATACCAAGGTTAAGAACAAGTAATGAATTCGATTGTAATAATAATTCGGTTAATCTCTTCTTCATGTTGCTAGCCAAGAACTTTAGCCTAGAAATTAAAACTCTCGTATTTAATTTCACTTAAGAATCATAAACCATTCGTCTACATTTCTGTGATCAAATGCAATTTACAACCTAGCAATACAATTCCGGTTCCTAAATTGACTAATACGGCTTTCAAGTATATTTCTATCAGGAAAACACATCAAAACCCAATTTTCCCAAATCAAGTTAAGAACAATACCCTATTAATTCACAACTTTCCAATTTCTTGCTCTCTCGAGTGAAATTGGACTTTTTAGATGTACATTAATGTCGGCCAAGCACTAATGCAGTAAGAACAAGAATTAATAGAACAACATGAAAGAAGAAGAAGAAAACCATATCATTTACAATCAAAATTCACTACACATGTTCAAAACCTTAGCAAGGAAGAAAATTAGCCACTCATTTGTGGATTGATCATCCTAAAACAAGTGTAAATCATACATACAATTGATTGAAAGAAGAAAGGAAGAGAAGAAATCCCTTAGCTTTTTCGTCCCTCAACTGCTGCTAACCCACGTCCTTGCTCCACCAAGTCTGAACTAATTAAAATAAACCTAAGTGTGCTATTTATACTAGTGGGAAATTTTTCCCGGAATAACAAGCAACGTGTCACGGAGGTCAACGCGGAGCACTGCCTTCGTGACACGGCGTGGACGCGGACCTTCACTGGAAATCCAGGGTCCGGTAAATTAGCCTCAACGTGGCACGGAGGCCAACGCGGAGGCCTATCTCCGTGCCACGGAGCTGTCGCGAGGCCTCACTGGAAATTGCCATTTAATTGCCTCTCCAGGCAGTGTGCCTCCGCGATGGTAGCGTGGCACGGCTCCATCGCGGAGCCCTTATAATTTGTGCATTCTAATGTCTTTTCCACGCTCGTATTCAAGTCCAACTCCGATATAGTTCCAACATGCATTTTAGCTCCTAAAAATCATATTTTCCTGCAAAAAAAATGCTAATCATGTTGGTTAGTATAAATTCACATTTTATTACCAATTACATGAGAATATATACATATTGCACACAAACAAGGCGAAAATAATACGTTTGAGTATCACTTGGGCATATAAATCTGCCCAAGATCACTTACCCCACACTTAAACCCTTGTTCGTCCTCGAACAACACATACACAACTCATGCAAATTACATCCCAACCTTCGTCACTATGGTGCGACCATTTACGCTACGGTCTTACCGATTATTCAATTTTTGCAAATCATCACGAAAACATGCTTGGTCTTACAATACAATGACCTTTAATACATCAAGACTTCCTAGACTTCATGAATTTATTCTTGATATCGGCAAACTCATGCAAATCAGCTAATCAAGAAATCCGACACGAAAATCAATCTTTCATCAAGCATGTGCCCTCACACTCAAGAGAATCTTCCCCTTTTTGTTCATGCAACACACAAACATTCAAGTAGGGCATATAAAAATTAATTTCACTCACTCTCCCAAAAGAATTCACATGCATCATGTCGTGACCCATAGGCTTGCCCTTAGTGTATTACTCCACTAATATAAAGAAATGCAATGTAGGATCAAGTAGGACTTTAATGGGTTGTAACGGGGCTATGGATCTAGTATATATATTGGATTAGCCAATAATAGTCGCTAGCATCCTTAAGCGCCTTTTCAACACATTCCCATCGACTCATGGACATTGTTCCTCTCTTTTCTCTTTTTCTCCCATTCATGCTGGTTTACTTTCGTACTGCCCATTTCATCAAACACACTTGACACAAAACAAAGGGTTTTCATGTACCCTCAATATCATTTAATTATAACAAGTGCCTCTTCAACATCATCTTTTCTTTCCTCACTCTGCTTTTCTTTTTCTTTTCACTCCTTTCACTCTTTAACACTTTGGGAAACATTTTCTTTTCTTTGTAAGCGCTTAAGAGTTTTGTATAGACTTTAAGGCTAATGAAAAGAAGGAATAAAGCTTAGTTTATACAATTTTGGACAAAAGAAAGAAAGCAATCGGCTAAAGGCTCAACCGGCTGACTAGGGTATACAACATATAAAAAGGTAGAATTTGACAAGAAAAAAAAATGGAAACTATCGGTTAAAAACAAAGAAATGCCTACATCCTTTCCAACACTACACCTCCTTCATTTTGTTTTGTAAACACACCAGGCAAGTTCTAGACAATTCACAATGGCATGCAATAACAATACCTCACTTCACACTTCATGCACATGCTCGAATCAAGATGCATTCACAGATTCTCTAATTAGCCAATCACATGAATTCAAAATTAAGCCTCAATCATGCTGAATCAAATTCTATAGCCTAGGTAACTCAACATATTTACCAAAATTGCATGCTTTCAAACGAATCATTTTCACATTTTGAACATCGGTTACACACGCAACGAAATTTTTGCAACCATAAAGCAACTACAGTTCATTACAAAACAGAATTTCGAGTGGTGGAACTCCCTGATCAGTCGAAATATTCGACTTCTTCATCTGGTGCTGCTGCCTCTTCGCCCATATCTGAGTCAGCTCCATCGTCGTCATCAGACTCCACATCGGAGTCCTCCCGACGTGTCTCCTCATCAGTAGGGACATCGTCATTCATCGGCTCCATGAAGGCTGGTCCCACTCTGCATAAGGCTCTGGCATTCTCGCCAAATGGGTAATCCATCTCCAGCTGCCATAATTCTTCCTCTGTGGCTGGTCTCCCACCAATCCGTAGCTGAAGCATCTGCATGCCGAACATACGTGCCATGTACTGATCGTCACGAGCATGTCGCTCGCCCAAAGTCAGCACTGGTCCGTGTGTGGTGTCGGGGGCCTTAGTTTTTGTCACATCGAGGGCCCTCCGCTCCAACTGCGGAATGTAATCCAAGGCTTCTTCCTCGACTTCGAGGCCTTGGAGGAAGGTGGTGATGAGTCCGCCAAACCCGTATCTGTGGCCCTGGTGTAGTCTGGCTCTCTTCATGGCGGATATAATTACCGCCCCAACATTAATCTCAAGCCCCTTCATAAGGGCATACACCAAGCAGACACGGTCCCGGGTCACATCCGTCATATGAACTCCCGGGATCAAACACGAACATACAATTTTCAGCCATATTCTGGCCTCCCTATTCATCTGCGAATAAGGCAGAGTCTGGTGGTAACCCCTCTCCTTATGTCTACTCCATCGGGCTGTGGATCGAGCCCCACACAACGTACGTCTGATGTCGGTGTACGGTGGGGTGATGTTTAGCTGGCGGAGAACGTGAGCATCTGTGTCCCACGCTCCAACGATGGCATTGAACTGCTGGGGTTCCAGAGTAACAATCTACCCTCTGATTTTTATTGTGTGGCTTCTTATGGCCGGGTTCCAATTTGCGTAGAACTCTCGGATCAAATGAAGGTTGCACTCTTGGGCTCCTGAAAGATAAAGCTGAGCCCAGCTGCTTCAATCCTTTGCACAATACAGGGGAACTCCTGTGCTAGTGGTTCCCGTGCAATATGTTCCTCCGGGAAGTACTTGCTCTCCTTATGCTTAGCATACCATTTCTTTCCTTCCTCGGTTACCCACCTTGTTCCGTATTGGCGGCGTTGGCCGCGCGGAACAGCTGGTGCAGCTGGGACTGCGGTGCCCAATCTCATTCTTTTCCTGCCGGTGCCTGAGGTAGAAGCACCCTTGCCCTTATCCTGTCTGCTAGCCATTGTACCTGTCAATATAAATTAACAAGCACAACGTTAAGCTATAAAGATGTTAACTTAGGCTAAGGTCAGGTTACACAACGTTTACCCCACATTTAGGCCTTAGCTACTTTTACAAAACTACGGCAAGGATAACTCTATTTACACCAAAGACAACAAGTATACACTTTATGCTTAGTGCGTTTACAAAACAAAAAAAATTTCGACAGCATAACGGTTAGCGTACTACTCAGACTTCATACAGCTAATCCCAATCCTACTATCGCTAACAGTTCAACCATCGCACAAGCAATAAAAACAAAACTAAAAACAACGACAAAAACATTCTATATACAAACGAATCCAATTAATCAAACCAATTTACACAATTTTCACATTTTCCCAAAAATTCGAGACTTCGTCGTCTTTTAACATTCCTACAATATTTACAACGACTTATCTCAATTTACAAACACACCCCGGCATCTAATATATCGAATTATCAAGTCACCCAAGTCAAATTCAACAACCCATGCCCTAGAATACAATGCTACAATCAAATTCGAATTATTTATGTAATCGATTAGTTCAAACGCTAATTACAACAATCCGAACATATATCAATCACAAATAACTCAACATCATGTTAAATTGCTACTTGGGGTGATATATCTCACCTCACATGCCCAAATTCGACTAAAATCGCCAAAAATTTGAGAGAAACGAGGAAAACGTACCTTTGAGTTGAAGAACTGAAGAAACTTGACGTATTCCTTGCCTAATAGCATGGCACGTTGGTTGGGGAGGGGGATTTGGGTGTTTTGGTCGCGGAGAGTAGAAGAAATGGGGAAAAATTGGGCAAAATCGAGGTTAATTTAAAGAAAAACACACGGGTCACCCGGCAACCTGGTGTGACCCGGCACTGAATAAAGGGCAACGTGTCACGGAGGGTAACGCGGAGCCCCTCCTCCGTGACACGGAGCCAACGCGTTGGCTCTCTGGAAATTTTTAAAAAAATCTGATTTTGCCTTCAACGTGTCACGGAGGGTAACGCGGAGCCACTCCTCCGTGACACGGAGCCAACGCTCCAGTGCACTGTTTCTTCAATAAAAATTATTTTCATACCTTGCCTTATTTTTCCCGCTTCCATGCATATTTTTCTCCGTTAGACCTGAAAATCACCTCACTAAACGAAATTGGTTAGATTAATAGATTTCCCTAACTAAAACGAAAAATATTAACTAAAACAAGAATCTAAACCTAATCAAGAAAAGAAAAATAAAAAAATAAAAAATTATTTACACTAAGAAAGAAAGAAAGAAAATATTTTTCACGGGTTACCTCCCGTGCAGCGCCTGGTTTACCGTCGCGGCTCGACGTACCAAGTTTCACCGCTTTTTCCTCCGCCTTGAGGATATGAATTTCACCCCTAATTTCTTCTCTAATTTCCTCTTATGCTCCTGGGGTGGTGGTGAAAAATCGTAAGGACCAAACAATAGGTGTTGCCTTTTTACTTTATTGGCCCTCAAGTAAGCGAAGTCATTTTGTCTCTCCGCGTTGGCAAATTTCAAAATATATGGTGCTTGGTTCTCCTCTAGACATTTCTCTATAAGCTTGGAAGACTCTCTTTCTATGTTGTCAACCAAACTTAATGTCGAAAAATGCTTCGAGTGTGGTCCAATACACCTCAACTCTGAAACTGCATTGTGCTTGACCTCCTTACTTGTAAACGCCTTCTTAACATCGACATCTATCTCTCCATTAATGTCGAATGGGGGGTACTCTATCTCTTCTTTCACGAATAGATTTTCCATAAGTTTGAGCCCATCACGGGGACACTCAAGAGATTCTAATTGTTGGGCTTCATCAAAAAATTCACCCATGTCTTCCTCTTGTAGTTCCTCTTGAATATCGGCTAAAACTGTCACCTGCAAATTATCACAAGCTTCAGCCTCAGCACACATCTCCGTGAGTTTGACGCTCATCCTGCTTACAGCCTCTGCATTCTCCTTTTGCTGAATTATCAATTCTGCCACCGACTCCTTCATTGCTTCTGATTGCTCCAAGAGTTGTTTCATCATGTCCTCTATTTGAACTTGGCGTCCCAAGTCCTCATTTTCAACATGCCTATATTCAGCAAAAACAACAGAATGATCATAGCGGGGGCTTGGGGGAGGGTAATATGCATTCGAACAGCCATCCTAATGGCCATCTTGACCACCACATATATTGCACGTGTTACAGTGTTGCCACGAGTGGTGTCCTCCGCAATTCAGACAAGATTCACTAAAATATGAGTATCCACCATTGAAACCATTTATATTCCACGATGTCATGTCAATCAGGGTATACGAACAAGCAGAAAAATAAAATAAAATAAAATGAAAAAAAGAATTAAAACAAACACTAAGACCAAGTTGTCAGCACTTAAGAAAATAAAATAAAAATACAGTAAATTTACACTTAACACAATTTCACCAATTGCCTAGACTCCCCGGCAACGGCGCCAAAAACTTGTTCGGTGGGTTTGTTAGGTGTTAAAAACCGACACGCAAGTGCACTTGGTCAAACAAGTAATAAAGTGGCTAAGTAAGCCAAGTATCGATCCAAGGAGGCTCAGGGTATATAAAATTTGCCTAAGTATACTATATTCTTATCTTACTTCTAACTATGCTAACAACAACGTAACCAACAGTTAATTGAGTTTTTGTTTATAAAATATATACTAAAACTATTAACAATTATTTACCGTGAATTTAAACTATGGATAAGAGCATGCCAAGGTTAAGAACAAGTAATGAATTCGATTGTAATAATAATTCGGTTAATCTCTTCTTCATGTTGCTAGCCAAGAACTTTAGCCTAGAAATTAAAACTCTCGTATTTAATTTCACTTAAGAATCATAAACCATTCGTCTACATTTCTGTGATCAAATGCAATTTACGACCTAGCAATACAATTCCGGTTCCTAAATTGACTAATACGGCTTTCAAGTATATTTCTATCAGGAAAGCACATCAAAACCCAATTTTCCCAAATCAAGTTAAGAACAATACCCTATTAATTCACAACTTTCCAATTTCTTGCTCTCTCGAGTGAAATTGGACTTTTTAGATGTACATTAATGTCGGCCAAGCACTAATGCAGTAAGAACAAGAATTAATAGAACAACATGAAAGAAGAAGAAGAAAACCATATCATTTACAATCAAAATTCACTACACATGTTCAAAACCTTAGCAAGGAAGAAAATTAGCCACTCATTTGTGGATTGATCATCCTAAAACAAGTGTAAATCATACATACAATTGATTGAAAGAAGAAAGGAAGAGAAGAAATCCCTTAGCTTTTTCGTCCCTCAACTGCTGCTAACCCACGTCCTTGCTCCACCAAGTCTGAACTAATTAAAATAAACCTAAGTGTGCTATTTATACTAGTGGGAAATTTTTCCCGGAATAACAAGCAACGTGTCACGGAGGTCAACGCGGAGCACTGCCTCCGTGACACAGCGTGGACGCGGACCTTCACTGGAAATCCAGGGTCTGGTAAATTAGCCTCAACGTGGCACGGAGGCCAACGCGGAGGCCTATCTCCGTGCCACGGAGCTGTCGCGAGGCCTCACTGGAAATTGCCATTTAATTGCCTCTCCAGGCAGTGTGCCTCCGCGATGGTAGCGTGGCACGGCTCCATCACGGAGCCCTTATAATTTGTGCATTCCAATGTCTTTTCCACGCTCGTATTCAAGTCCAACTCCGATATAGTTCCAACATGCATTTTAGCTCCTAAAAATCATATTTTCTTCCAAAATAAATGCTAATCATGTTGGTTAGTATAAATTCACATTTTATTACCAATTACATGAGAATATATACATATTGCACACAAACAAGGCGAAAATAATACGTTTGAGTATCACTTGGGCATATAAATCTGCCCAAGATCAAGAATAAATTCCAGAAGAACATTTCAAAGCCGAGTATTACGCCCAGTGTGAATTCAGTAAGAATGCTTGAATAATTATTATGTCATATTCAGAATAAAAGTCAGTAAATTAGTATCAGACAACGAGATATTATTCCAGACTCAGTATAACTCAGTATCAGATTCAATATAATTCAGCAAGGGATTTAGAATAGAATATCAGAACATGGACAGTATTATCAGATTTAATATATTTGTTATATGTGATTATTGCTATTTGTAGTGACCTGATTGTTCTATGTTGGGCACCCTTAGAGCTTTCTTGACGCCCCAGGGTTAATAGCTGTGTCGACTCGCTCACCAGAGGGTGAGGATACATCACTCCAAGGAGTGGCATGCCGTCCGCCGGAGGATGAAGATGGGAGGAAGCATTCCCCATAGCAGGCTGATCAGCATTATAGCACACCCCCATCGAGCGCTTGCGCCTGGGGTACAGATTACAGATTACAAATATAGATCTCAGATCATAGTTTACAGGAGTCCTCCAGACTCGGATATAGCTATAGTCAAGGGCCTAGAGAGCCCAAGTTGCATACCCAGGGGGCTGGCGGGATGCTCGTAGTTACTAGGTTAGTGGTGTGAATAGTTACTAGGTGGATTGCGACCCAGGTAGGGATCTGTAGATTGCATGTTGATTGGTACCTTCCAGCTTATGGGGGCTGGTATAGGTTCTTGTACGCTATATGTGTTATTTATTAAATTGATAGATAGCAGGTCGCTGTACTGACATGTAGGATTCTCACCTTCTCTCTAGTATAGTTAAGCTCATTTCAGATTCTGCTATCCCAGGAAGTCTTAGCCATCTCCTACACTTTAGTAACTATCAGTATTATTGTTTATCTTCAGTTATGTTCTAGTTATTGCTTTGTATACTCGGTACCTGTGTTACTGACGCCCGTTTTGGGGGCGCTGCATTACTTGCCTGCAGGTACTTATAGACGAGGAGTCGATCCCTCGTAATTGTAGATAGCACACAGAGTCATCAACTCCTGTCATCTGGAGCTTGACAGCTAGAGGTTTATTTCTCTTTATGGTGCACAATACGGGTAGGCCGGGGCCTTGTCCCGACCATCTTATTATCATTCTTAGAGGCTAGCAGATGGTATATTCCCTGTGGTTAGTCGTACCGCTCATGTGAGGCCATGTGTATGTTTTAGTTTGTTTATGATGGTTGTGGGGCCTTGTATAGTTGATAGTTGGTGACCTTGTCGGTCACAGAGCAGTTTAGAATTTAGTTCAGCTTTTCTGTGAAACTAGTCAGCATGGTGGCCTTGTCGGCCCACATAGGTTCCTTTATACTCCTGTGGTTCGTGTCAGCTGTTGTTTTTCTTACAGGAGGCTATAGGCCTAGTCTGCCGGAGGCTGTATTTACAGCCATTATATAGCCCGTTGGTTCCATGAATCCAGGGTTAGAGCTAGCCTGACACCAGAAGTGCTTAGGCTCAGTAGTCCAGCAGTCCAGGTATTAGTAGGGCACCAGGTACCAGTCATGCCACCCAAGGCGGGGCGTGACGTGATGATTGGGTATTTCTGAAGATGTATCCCATGAAGGAAGTGTTGAGGTTCGGGAAGACAGGGAAGCTTAGTCCCCGATATGTTAGTCCTTATAGGGTTTCAAGAAAAGTTGTAAAGGTGACATATGAGTTGGGGCTTCTAGAAAAGTTAGCTTTGGTGCATCCAGTTTTCCATATATCTTTGTAGAACAAGTGCATTAGTGACCTAGTCATAGTTGTTCGGTGGAGAGTTTAGGTTTGTAACGGATAGTCTTACCTATGTAGAGTTCTAGGTTGAGATCCTTGATCATCAAGTCTAAAAGTTTTAAAATAAAGAAGTAGCTTTAGTGGAGGTGTTTTGGAGAAATCAGGCCGCTGAAGGAGCAACGTGGGAAGCCAAAGTAGATATGATGGCTGGAAACCTATATCTTTTCCTATCCAGCTCAGTTCCAGCATGAGGTGTTAGTTTCATCCTTATTAATCAATTTAGTTTCATGTCAAGATCATGTCTCTAAGTTTCTTTCATGCGGTAGCATGTACATATGTTTCATGAATTCAGTTCAGTCATGTGTACCCGTACGGAGTCAGTCACTCCATCTATTTTCAGATCTAGTTGTTCAGTTTTGGGATTGCAGTTCCTTCCCTAGCCTTTCAGTATGTTTAATCTACATTTGAGGATGAATTTTCCCAAGGAAGAGATAATGTAACACCCCAAAAGTTCCTAAGATCAGACTCGGGGATTGAACTAGAGAAAAATAGGAAAATTTCACCAGAGTTATAGGATGAGCCAAGGGAAAAGTCATTATAGGGAGAAATGATCCGTCATGTCCTCGTGGTATGTCCCTAGTCAGGATTCCTAGCAAATAACGAGCCAAGTGATGACTCCTTGTTTCATGTAATGGGCTGTCCAGGGTGGTCGTTGATTGGAGTTTAGAAAAGGGCCAGATCTGAGTCAGTGTTCACGAAAGGTGCAACAACCCGTTGTGGTGAGTAACAACTCATGGTAATGGTCCATTGGAAGGAATTCAGAAGCTATGATAGGGTGGCCGAGGTGATGATGAAAGGATATGATAAGTCATTATTTCAAGTAATGACTTGTCCTGTCTGGTCGTTTCTTTGAGAACAAGAAGAGTAACATAATTTCCCCTGGAAGCAATGGGTGGAGTGACGAGTCATTGTTTCATATAATGACTAGTCTTGATAGGTCATTAATCAGAACTTTAGCAGAGTATCAGAAGGGCTTCAGATACAACAACTGACTCAACGACCCATCATATCCTACATTGACCCGTTGGAGTAGTCGTTATAGCCGACAGACATTTTTTTATGTGAATTCCCAGGGTTAGTTTCATAGATTCCTGAGCTCCTAACTTTCTAATGACGTAGTTTAACTCCCTGAAAGGAGTGTTTGAAGAGGTTTTAGCCTATCCTAAGTCATTAGGCTCTCATGCATGTAATTGAGATTCCTTTTAAGATAGAGCTAGAATTCTCCCCAATTCTCTTGGACTTTCAAGGCTAGTTTGAAAATAAGTTTGCCAATGTATGTAGGGCTATGAATGGGGGATTTATTCTGCACTAATACCCAAGCTTCTTGTTTCATTATTTAATTGAAGCTCATAATCAAATGTATTGATTCATAGGGTTTTAAAATACTATGAAACTACCTATTCTATGTTTGTGGGTCTAATCCCCTGATGTTCTAAATTATGTTTTAAGTCTAACGGTACGATTTTATCCTCAATCTGATTATAAATTCATGATTTTAAGCTACTAGAAATTATACCCTATTATTCAAGTTTTTATAAAATTCAAGTGTATGATCCATAATTTAAAGTATGATGAGATATCTGGTATGCATGAATGTTTATGAACTCTCAGATTATGATTCCAAGATTATGATTTATGAAACCTATTTCAAGTACGCATAATTTTATGATTTGGAGAAAGCCTAAGCAAGTTAAGTATGGTTATGTTTTAGCCAAGGCTAGTAAGATCAATTTACGATATGGTTTAGAGTCAAGACTCCTAATACAACTTATGATATATTTTGGAGCCAAGACTCTCAATGGATTTCAAGCTACATTTGAGATTATGATTTTAGCTTCTTTGAAAAATGATGTGAGCACTATGCATATTTTTGGGAGTAATGTCTTGCACCGTGTAGGCTTAGGGTATCGAGGGTCCCCGGTCTTAAAACTACGTGAAAACAAAGGTATATGTTTATATAATTGGGACCTCTCAAGATAATTTTTCCCGCCCTAAGGGGCTCAACTTGATATCTATATCATGGTTTAGTGTTCTTAGCTCTGGAAGGTTTTTGGAAGGCTCTGTCTTCTTGAGTGTGATAGTTGGGGCATCACATGAGTTCTATCATGATGGTGTCGGGTATGACAAGTCTCCCATTATTCCTCATTATTTTAGTTATTCATGTTCATGACTTATGAGATTATGTTTTATAGCAGATTTGACCCAATGATTAGCTTATGAGCTTTTACTTACGATTTTAGTTATTACAAGTCCTATGATTTCTATTTCTAAATCGCTGGTCACTATGTTCAGTGATGATAATTTGCTTATGATTATGTATATCTTAGATACAGTTTTTAGCATGCAGTACTTACTCTCATGATATTTTAATTTATATGAATGTTTTCGACTAATGATTTATTAAACATATTTTACTTGCCTTACATATTCAGTAATTTCCAAGTATTGACCATATATTTTATGCTATATCATCTCATGATACAGATTTTGGTGATCCAGCTAGTCTCGCCGATAGCTCGTTTCCTCTTCAGTCCAGTTCAACCCTTGCTTTAGGTGAATCCTTATTATCCGAGGACATCTATCAGTTTAGATTTGTTATGTTAGTTTAGTTTCAAACTTGAAGATAGCTGGGAGCTTGTCCTTATATCTCATTCATTAGTAGAGGCTTTTTTAGACATAGACTAGTATGATCTTCTTTGAGATTCAACATTGTAATGTATTCACTTAATTTATGTTTTATGATATTCAGTCTTCTGCTTGTTCATGTTCATGCCGTTTTTCTGCTTGATTATGTTATTAAGTCATGCTATCACTACTGCAAATGTTCCTTTTACATGGGAATTTTTTTTGCAGATAATTCCTGTGGATTTTCATGCAAAAACTTAAAAAATCACGAGTTCTAGAATATTTACTTGTGGATTTTTGTTCACCAGAAAACACCACAAGTAAACTTGGTGAAGTTGAGCTGGAAAATATTACCTAGAAACTTACCTCGAAAACAGTTCTGTAGGTATTATATCTACAGTAAATCCCTAGGTATGAAACTTTATATTTGGAAAAAAAATTTCCTTTGTGTTTTTGAAGGAAAATTATATTTGCTTAGTAGTAATATGATATATATGGAGTACATCATGTCATAATTAGATTATTTCAAAATATTACAATATGAAAAAAATAAATATTATTATGTTTATTGTACAGATTTTATAGATATGATAAAAAAATCACGTCATAATTAGAGTTATTTTACATTATAATATTTATCATTTAAATTATATAATTATGATGTTAATATGATATATATGAAAAAAATTTATTTGATTGGCAGTAATATGATATATATTTAATATATTATGTCATAATTAAATTATTTCAAAATTGGAATTACATGAAAAAATCAATATATTATTAATATTCTAATATGGAATACAAAATAAATATGAAAAATATTTACGCTGTAATCATAGTCTAATAGGAAAGATTCCTACGACATATTTTATATATCTAGAAGGTTTTGTTTAATATAATACGAATGGTTATAGTACCCATGATATAGAAATAAAATAATGTAAGAGTATCTATGCAATCAACATCTGCTATGCCGAAAGAAATTAATGAAATGATTAGATCTCAAGTCTACGAGTCCAATGCTAAATTATATAATCAGTTGCAAGAAGAGCATCATTAAAATGATGGAATGAAGCGTCAAAATAAAGAGATGAGGAAGAAGTTGGGTGACACAAATAAGAAGCTAAATGCATTGATGAAATATGTGCATTAACTGGTATCTTCAAATACACAACTGTCCTCTTTGGAAGACAATCAAAGTTCTGAATGTGATAAAAATAATGGTTCTAATAATTTAAATGATGAAGAGTTTAGATTTTTAGTTGGTTAAAATATTTAGAATTTACAGATAAGATTCTTAATATTTTTTATTTAAAAATCATACATTACTATCTACTAATATTATGAACTATATTTTTATGTCATAGTTATTACTTTAGGTTTGTGTTGACTTTTTTGTTGAAGAGGTTAGGTTGACTATTATAGGTACATTAAATTATATGAAATATAATTTAAAATAAAATAAAATAAAATAAATTTTGCTAAAATGTAAAAATCACTCGTGGATTTTCATGGGAAAATTTCTTGAAGAGGATCAATTTTATATGGGAATTTACCAGCAAAAAAAAATTAAATGAAAATTTTTGGCTAATATTATATGGGAATTTTCTAATAAAAAATATTTATATAGGGATTTATTTTAGGGATGTAGAATAAAACTTTTAGTTAACCATGAATATATTTGGTGATATACCAGTGACTTATTATTTGGAAAATTTTATGCGAATTTGTATGCCTGATTTCATGGGGATATTTCTGCATAGATATGTGGTGTTACTTGGGGATATTAATAGGAATTTTAATTATTCCACAAAAATTTCCTTTTCACAATCTTTTTGTTGGATATTTTTTGTGCATTTTGTTGGGGTGTTTCCTCAGGATTTACTTGCGTATTTTACCCATGAAATTTCTCAAGAGAATTCCTTTTTTTCCACAATTGATCAACAAAATTTCTTTGGCATTTTTTATACTTCATGCAGAAATATCCCTATGAAAATTACATATGAATATATAATACTCAGGCATTTTTCCTTAGGATATTAAATCCCTAGGTAACATTCTTGGGGATTGATAAGTCCACAGGTAAAAGTTACCCACATGCTTATTTCCAACAAATTCTTGTTGGCAAGAAAATTTTTAGGAAATGGTAGTTGCTGCGAACTTTTATTACAATCCATAGGATAAAATGCATGTAACTTTTCTATTGGTGTACGTTTGTATCATGGGTAAGCGTGGAGCTATTCATGGTTCTAAGTTCCGTGTCTCGAACTAGAGTCCCAGCTCTGGTCGTGACACGTCAAGTCTACTAACAGGTCATTATATGACTCATTATGACTGTGCGGGTGAATTTCTTAGACAAGTCATAAGGGTATTTCTATACTTCCTATGCACGTAACTTCTAAACTAAGTCATTTTGAGATCCTAAGTACTCCTAACACCTCAATTTAAAAATAAAATCCTCTCAAGCCCTAATGCAATCAAGGTTCTCCTTCTTCTCCAATTCTCTTGGGTTTCAAACCCTAGCCAGGTCTCTTCAAGCCCGAGTATGTTGGGTCATGAATGAGGGATTTTTTCAACCCTTATTTCCAATTTCATCTCAATCTCATGAATTCAAGTCTCCAATCATGTTTCATGAAAATTCTAGGGTTAGACTCAATTTTGATGAGATCTCTTATGATCTTCTATGAATTCAATTCTCTCATGATTCAGTCCATGTTTATGATTATGAATGCATGTTTTCTACAAGAAGCATTTATGAACCTATGATTTTCATATTATGATGATTTACTCAATAGTGTATAAATTTTTATGAATCTCAAGCTTATGTATCATGGCCGGCTCAACAACATTGTTTTCATGGATAGTTCACGAATGACAAGTATGACTATAACTTCATGTATTCTAACTAGTCCATGAATAACCAAGTATATTTCATGATTATGAATATGAGAAATATGCATGTTTTGGGATTAGCATGTAGCATCGAGTAGGTCGGGTTTAGTGCACCCAGGTCTTAGAACTACATGCCACCGTAGGTATATAACCATGTTTTGGGCCTCGACAGAGTATTCCCTCATCTGACGGGGCTTACGACTTCCCTGGCAAGGCTTAAGACATCTTTGCCAACTTGAGTTAGATAGTTGGTCATTATGTGCATATTTATGGTGGTGTCGGTTATGAGAGTCTCCCATTATTCCTTGATTTTCAATGTATGTTCATGTTCATGACTTATGCTTTTGTGACTTATGATATTTTGGATCAATATACATTTCATGAGGTTTTAATTATGAAATCATTCATGTCCAATTTTATGAATGAGATTTGAAAACCTTGAGCAATTATTCTCAGTCAAAAATTCATACTCTAACTTGCTCTGTACTCATGAATTCAGAATATCATTTTACTAACATGTTTTACTTATCCTATATTCTCAATATATTCAAAGTACTAATCATATACTTTTTTAATATATCTTCTCATGATATAGGTTTGGGCGATCAGTTTTATCCCTAACATTAGCTTCGTTCCCCATTCAGTCCAGTTCAGCCCCAGCTTAGGTGAGTCCTAATGATATGAAGGTGTCAGTGTTGTTACATGCTCTTTCTTTTATGTCTTTCAGTTTTAAGATATTGGTAGAGCAGTATAGGGTGTTTTCCGATCACCTCATCTATGACTAGAGGCTACTCAGACAGTTATGTGTAGAAGTTTCAGCAATGTTGGCTTGTAGTTGAGTTTATGCTTTATAAGATTCTTGATTTCTTCTCATGTTATGTTTTATGTTTTAGATCTGCTTATTCGTATACTCTTGATCATGCTATGTATATGTCATGGGTTAACTTGGAGCCATTTGTAGTTCTGGGTCCTATGTTATGGTCGGGGGTCCATGCTCAGCTCGTGACAGACTTGTTATTAAAGCAATAGGTTTAGGTGTATCATAGGATTTCTGAAAGCTACATTAAGTAGAGTCTTTTTCATCGGTGCAAAGCACACCACACTTATGATGAAGAGTCTACAAGACACTTTAGGAAACATCCCTTCTTTCATGATTTATGTCGTGCAATAGATTTCAACTCTCTATATTTCTCTAATTCGTGCTATATGCATTTATAGAAAAATGCCTCCACACCGAGTCACAGAAGAAGGTATGGAAACCGAAATGGCCATGGGAATGACAATAGAGATGGGAATTAGCTAACCTCACCAGTTCCGGTGGATTCTTTGCATGATAGAGTGTGAGACTTTACCAGGATGAACCCCCCAGAGTTTCATAGTTCTAAGATGGACAAGGATCCACAGGAGTTCATTGAGGTGATCTAGAAGATTACCTGAACTATAGGAGTTTCAAGAAAGGAGAATGTAGGTTTGGCCTCCGATCAGTTGAAGGGGATAGCTCATGTTTGATTCCAACAATGGAAGGAGGGTCGTGGAGTAGGCGCAACTCCTATTGGCTAAGATGAGTTCATTACGGCGTTCTTGGATAGGTTCTTTCCCTAAAAGTTGAGGGAAGCAAGGGCAGAAGAGTTCATCAATTTGAAGAAAAATAACATGACTATTAAGGATTATGCCTCGAAGATCACCCAGCTATCCAAATATGCCCAAAAATGGTTGCAGAGCCAAGGGCTCGTGTGTGCATATTCGAGAATAGGGTCTTTGAATAGTTTGTCAACGAGTGAAGAATCTCTATGCTTACCAGTGACATGGATATCTCTCGATTGATGATGTATGCTTAGCAGATAGAGAAGGAACAGATGAAGGAGAGAGAGAGAGAGGACAAGAGGGCTAGGACCGGGAGCTTTGGTTATTCTCAGCAGAGGTCCAATGGTGGACATCACCTACAATCACATTAGAGGTCATCAACCTTAGCTCTATCATCAGCCAGTGTTCCATGTTGGCCTAGAGGTGATCAGAGAGGTAAAGAATTAGGCTCTTCATGTCAGAGGAGCATGACTAGGGAGCGCCCTATCCCACCTTGCAAAATGTGTGGTAAGAATCACACAAGAGAGTGCTCAG
Source organism: Datura wrightii (assembly GCA_035772735.1). NCBI lineage: Eukaryota > Viridiplantae > Streptophyta > Magnoliopsida > Solanales > Solanaceae > Datura > Datura wrightii. The sequence goes on from JASDFA010000027.1 coordinate 39,220,700, forward strand.
TTGGGTCAAATATTTTCTTTGGATGGGGGAAGCCAGGGCACATGCACAGGGATTATCCTTCAGCTAGATAGGTAGACGGTAGAGGCCGTGCCCCAGTAACCACTTCAGCAGCTCTAACAGCTCGCCCATCTCAGCAGGACGCATCTTCTATTACATGTGGCAGGCAATGTAAGAATAGGTTCTATGCACTATCATTTCGTCAGGAGTAGGAGAGCTCACCCAATGTGAACACGAGTATGTTACGAGTTTTCTATCTAGATATTTATGCATTGCTAGACCTCGGGGCTATATTATCCTTCATGACTCCCTATATTGCTATTATTTATGGCTTTATTCTAGAAATTCTATTAGAACCCTTCTCAGTATCTACTCCTGTTGGTGAGTTAGTTATAGCTCAATGGGTATATAGAAATTGCACTGCTACAGTTCTTCAGAAAGTTACATTAGCTGACTTGGTGGTGTTAGATAATAAAGATTTTTATGTTATCTTCGATATGGATTGGTTGTATGCTTTCTATACTTCAGTTAATTGTAGAACTCGGTTCGTAGAGTTTTGATCCCAGGTAAGCTAACCCTAGAATGAAGGATAGTTCAGTTGTGCCTATAGGTCGCTTTGTCTCTTATCTTAATTCCAGGATGATGATCTCCAAGGGTAGTGTATATTATCCAGTTTGGGTTAAGGATTTTACATCGGAGACCCAAACTCTCCAATCAGTTCTTGTTGTATGTGAGTATCCTGAGGTGTTAAGTGGAGGCGTTATGGATAAGAGAACTTGATTGTTTTCCTAGTGGTAACGGATGGTGGGTGACGACCTATCAACTCCACTAACATTATTTTACTCATTGTGACTATCGTGGTGAATTTCTCAATAGAGTTATTAAGGGTATTTCCGTACTTTCTACGTACTTGACTCTTAAACTAATTCATTTTGAGGAATAAGAGGGTGTATTATAGGATTTTATTCATTCTTAACCCTCATTCTACTCCTAGTACCTCATATTGAAGATCAAATCCTCTTAAGTCCTCAAGAAATCAAGGTGCCCCTTCTTCTCCAATTCTCTTGGGTTTCAAAGCCTTGCAAGGTATCTTCAAACCCAAGTATGTAGGGTCATGAATGGGGAATTTCTTCTATCATCATGCTAAATTTTATCTCAATCTCATAAATTTTAGTCTACACTCACGTTTTATGAAAATTCTATAGCTAGATCCAATTTTTATGAGATCTCTTATGATCTTCTATAAATTCAATTCTCTTAAAATTCAATCCATGTTTTATGATTATGAATGCATGTTTTCTACAAGAATCTCTTTTAACCAATGATGTTCAGGTTATGATGATTTTACACAATTATGTATGCTTTTCGTGAATCTCAAGCTTATGTATCATGTCCGATTCAGCAACATTGTTTTCATGGCTAGTTCACATATGATAAATATGACTATGATTTTCATGTTTTATAACTAGCTCATACAAAACCAAGTATGTTTCATGATTATGAATATGAGCAATTTGCATGTTTTGGGAGTAGTATCTAGCACCGAGTAGGCTAGGATTCTGCACACCTATGTCTCAAACTACATGTCACTGCAGGTATATATTCATGTTTGCGGCCTCGCTAAAGAGTATTCCCCTCCCAACGGGGCTCACGAGTAATATCACACCCTTATCATTCTTTACCCTCGTAAGGCTTAGGAAAGCTCTGCCAACTTGAGCAAGAGAGTTGGGTGTCATTTGCTCATTCATGTTGATGTCGGTTATGAGAGTGTCCAACAATTCCTTGATTTTCTATACATGTTTTTGTTTGTGTCTTATGCTTTTATGACTTATGATATTTTAGTTCAATATATGTTTTATGAGGTTTCACTTATGAAATCAGCCATGTCCAGTTTTATAAATCAGTTTTGAAAGCCTTGAGCCATTTTTCTCGATTTTGATCAGAAACTCTTGTTTTAGCGTACTCTATACTCATTATTTCAAAATATCATTTTATTATCATTATTACTTATCCTCTATAATCTGTATATTTAAAGTATAGATCACATACTTTTGCGCTATATCATCTCATGATATATGATGGGGGTGATTAGTCTCAGCCCCGACATTAGCTCCTCTCCCGCTTTAGCCCAGTTCAACCCTAGCTTTGGTGAGTCGTCATGATCCAAGGGTGCGTCAATTTTTTTACAAGTTCTTTCTTTTATGTTTTTCATTTTTTAGATATTCGTAGAGCTAGTTGGGGGTGTTGTCCCATTAACTTATCTATGACAAGAGGCTTTTCAGATAGTTATGTGTTGATGTTTCAACGATGTTGGCTTGTAGTTCTGTTTATGCTTTGTAAAATTCTAGATTTCCACTCACGATATACTTTATGCTTTACTTCTTCTTAGTCATATACTCTTAATCAAGCTATATATGTGCCATAGATTAGCTTGGAGTAATTCGTAATTCTAGGCCCCGTGTTGCGGTTCGAGGTTGATTCTCGGGGAGTGACATAGCCATATGCTCTTAATCATGCTATGTATGTTCCATGGGTTAGCATAGAACCATTTGTGGTTCTGGGTCCCATGTCGCGGTCTGAGTTCCATGATCAGGTCGTGAAACTGAGATTCAACTTCTTCTGGCTGAAAGCATACTAAAGACTCATGTCGTTAGTGAGCATGTTAACACGCGCACTGTAAAGGTAATGATGCCAAATATTTACCACAAACACAACCTCTACCAATTTAAATCCATGAGTCAGATAATTTTTCCTTTGGACCTTATGTTGTTTAGAAGCATAAGTTATTACCTTATTGTTTTACATAAATACACAACCAAGGCCCACTCTGGATGCATTGCAATACGCAACAAAACCCTTTGTACAATCAATTAGGGTCAACACTAAGGTAGTAGTCAAATGAGTTTTTAATTCCTTAATGCTTTTCTCACAAGCTTCAGACAATTGAAAATTAACCTTTTCCGGAGTCAACATAGTTAATGGGGCAATAATAGATGAAAAACCTTCCACAAATATTCTGTAATATTGAGCCAAACCCAAGAAACTTCTAATGTCAATCTGAGTTGTGGGACTGGGCCAACTCTTTACTACCTCTATCTTCTAGGAGTCAACCTGAATACCCTAGTTGGAGACTAGGGATGGCAATGGGGTGCAGTGGATGCGGGGTGGAGTGGGTTTGATGCTATGAGTGGTGGAGTGGGTTTTAAGCTATGTGGGTGCAGGGAAAGTTAGATTTAATTTTTTTAAAACTGATGCGGGGCGGGGCGGCTTGCGATATTTTAAAAAACCTATATAAGTTACAAAGTCAAAAAAATTAATTTAAGACACTATTTTCTTGACTCTTTTTACAAAGTTACAACTTCAGTAAATTAATATTTACAACAAATAATAGTTAAACATTCAGTATGGCTGTTAGTATAATTAAAAGAGATTTTAGAAAAATGCAATCTGGAAACAGAGGTAAATGGACATAACACAAAACAGAGGTAAATATCACACAGTAGTGGTATCTTAATATCTCTTACAAACAGTACTTTGAAGTGAACACAATCAAAATCATGGTTCTTTCTCTTTGACAATATAAATTTAAAAACTTTTTCTTCTAAAATAAAAATTAACAAATTATGCGGTGGGGGGCTTATGCGGTGCAGATTTAGGCGGGGTGGGTGACACGACGCGAACATAGGCCCGGATTAAGACACGGGATAATAAATCCCGAGAGGCTCCAAGTAGAACCATGGCATGAACAAACATATTACTCAATCAATAAAAACAGAAGATAAACATAATAACATAGTGGTAGTTTGAACATAGCCTAACATCAGAACATAGAACACGAGCCTGAAGCTTAATATAATCTATGTCTGAGAAAGCCTTTAACACTGACGATTTGATGGGACAAGACCCCAACTAACTCGATAGAATCTGAAACTGAAAAGATGTAATACAACTGATAAGAAAGGGTCCTCGCAACATGAGGGCTAACCAATTGAGGCTGAGGAAAGCTAACTCCAGGAATCTTACTATTGGCGGGACTGAGCCTGGATATCAGAGCATGTATCATAAGACAATACAACATAAAATATGTGGTCAGTACTTGGAAGGTACCGAGTATGCAAGGTAAGTAAAATGGATAGTCAAAATACATAGGAGTAGGACAACATGATCATAACGTAAATATCATAATATAAACATAAGGGCTCAAGGTTTTTCAAATATTTGTAAATCAGTCATCTTCATAATACTAATAGAGGAGCTTTATTAAACATGACTTGAGCCAAAGTAACTATTCATAAACATGCATAAATCATGAGGAAAAGTGGGAGATTCTTATAACCGACATACCCCTACCCCACATGAGCACACATAAAGCCCGACCTGTAAATCCCTAGTCGGGGGGGGGGGGTGTTCGTACCTTGACAAGGGTAGAACCATGAAAATAGGTGTGCTGTCACAATGAAAGGCCCATTCGGGAAATCAGGACAGTCTCAAGGGAGGTCCCAACATGGCTACATTGGCGCGTAGTTTTGATACTCGGGTTATGCTTGGACCCTGGGTCTATTCGGTGTTAAATACTACACCCAAAATATACATAGTGCTCATATGATAATAGAAAAAACATACATGAGATTCATGGGCTAGATAAATCAAAATAATCTTAACTAGCTTGAAATATGTGAACTAGCCATGAAATAAGGCCAGTGAGTCGGCCATAATCATAAATCCATAAGTCATGAAATTTATGCATACTTGTAAAACATGTATATACTTGATAATTTATAAATCCATGATGAGTACTTGAGAGAAATGAAATCATAAAGTATAAATCATAATTGGGCTAATTAAGATCAAGATCATAGCAAAATCATAATTTAACTTTTCATAAAAACATACATAATTTGGTATAATTGGATTTAAACTCAAATCTATCAATTTATACTAAAAATAGCCATAAAATATGCACATCGATCATAAAATATAATCTAATACATGAAGGAGATTGACCAATCGATAGATCATATCGAATTTCACAAGAATTGACATAAACTTAATGGATCCTGAAACTTGACCTTTAGAATTGGAATTCATAAAATTTTAGAAGAGTTAAGGGCATGAGAGTGAAAGGGACACTTATTTATAGCCTCACATACATGGGTAAGTTGATTTTACTCTCTTTCTTTATCACACAAATGAAATTGAAGAAGAGTTGAGGAAGAACCTTGATGAACTATGCTTGATCACTCTCTAAATCCTCAAACTTGCATGCATGAGTTTTGAATAGGCTATAATGACTTCACCCATCTTAATACCCTCTACTCTGGGCCTAAAACGCCGTAGTTTAGGCCTTATTAATATCGGAATTACGAAAAATCCCTTACTAAACTCGCAGGGAAAAACAGACTGTCAGTGCCAACAAGGGACTGGAGGAGTCGTCGTCAAAGGCCACGACTCATGGTCTGCAGTCTTTGGCATCACTGGAAGCTTCATCTAGATAGTCACAACGAGGAAATTAATGACCCATTACTGTTGACCATGACTTGTGGTCGCATCCCATCCTAGGCACTGCCACGAAATCCCCTGGAGATCATCACAGGGAACACTACGACTTGTGGTGCACCCAACGAGTCGTGGTGATGACCCGTCACAAACACTGCCAGCTTCTGTTCTTCCTTTTACCATCCTTGACCGCATGTGACCTAATGGATCATGGGGTTGACCACGACTAGTGGTCATACTGTTGGGCAAATGATCATCCCAAATACCTTTAAAATCCATAACACATGCCCTCAACATGTCCACAAGAGTATGGATTGTTCGCTCGGCTTGGCCAACCGTTTGCAGATGTAAGGCTGTACTGATCTTGACTTGAGTCCCAAGTCCCTTTTGAAAAGACCGCCAGAACTGGGAGGTAAACTGAGTACCTCAATATGAAATAATCAACAAGGGCACTCCATGAAGTTGAACAAACTCTCGAATATACAACTTGGCATAATCAACTGCCGAATCCATGGTCTTGACTGCTAAAAAGTGTGCATCCTTGGTTAACCTATCCACAAAAACCCAAATGGAGTCATACTGAATCGGAGTGCGGGGAAAACCTGTTATAAAGTCCATGTTGATCTCTTCCCACATGTAGGAATGCTGATATCTTGGAGTACACCTCCCGGTCTCTGATGCTCAACTTTCACTACTGGCAATTCAGACACTTGGTTACAAATTCTGCAATATCCCTCTTGATTCCATTCCACCAATAAACTTCCCGCAAGTCATGATACATCTTGGTGGTATCTGGATGGATAGAATATCTAGTACCATGTGCCTCATGTAATATTTGAACTCTCAAATTATCAATATCCGGAACACATAGTCGACCCTGGAGTCGTAGCACACCATCTCCCCCTTGGGAGAAAACCTCCAACTTTTGACTCTGCACTACTTCCTTCAGCTTCTTCAAATCGGGTCCTTATCTTTCTTAGGTTTTACATCGACGACCAAGGACGATTCTGACCCATTTTGCACAATAACGCTGCCATCGGTCGAATCAATCAATCTAAATCCCAACCTTGCAAGTCGGTGGACATCCTTCACCAACTCCTTCCTTCCCTCATCCACATGGGACACACTCTCCATAGAGACCCTACTAAGGGCATCTTCCACCATATTAGCCTTGCTCGGGTGGTAAAGAACACTCATATCATAGTCCTTTAATAACTCCAACCACCTTCTTTGCCGAAGATTGAGATCCTTCTGCATAAACACATATTGCAAGCTCTTGTGATCCGTGAATACATCCACATGGACCCCATACAAGTAATGAATCCATATCTTCAATGCGAACACCACCACGGCCAACTCTATATCATGGGTCGGGTAATTCTTTTTGTGAACGTTCAGCTTCGGGAGTCATATGATATTACTTTCCCATGCTGCATCAACACACATCCTAGTCCAACTCTCAAAGCATCACAATATACAACGAAGCCATCCGTGCCCTTGGGTAAAGTCAACACTGGTGTTGAAGTGAGTCGGGTCTTTAATTCCTGGAAGCTTTTCTCACAAGCCTCTGACCATTGGAACTTTACCTTTTTATGAGTTAACTTAGTCAATGGTGCGGTAATAGATGAAAAACCCTCCACAAATCTCTAATAGTAGCCTGTCAGGCCCAAGAAACTTTGAATTTATAAAGGACTCCCCGGTCTAGGTCAATTCTTCACCACCTCGATTATCTAAACATCCACTGTTATGCCCTCGCGTGATACTACATGGCCTAAAAAAGCTACCGAGTTTAACAAGAACTCACACTTGCTAAACTTGGCATACAACTGACGATCCTTGAATTTCTGAAGCACTACTCTCCTATGAGCGGCAAGCTCCTCCTTTCTCCGGGAGTATATAAGGATGTCATCAGTGAACACAATCACGAACATGTCTTGGTATTGCTTGAACACCCTATTCATCAGGTCAAGAAAAGTTGTAGGAGCATTGGTTAGTCCAAAAGACATAACTATAAAGTCGTAAGGGCCATACCGGTTCTAAAGGCTGTCTTTGAGATATCACACTCCCAAACTCTGAGCTGATGGTATCTGAACCTGAGATCTATCTTCGAGAAACACTTGGTGCCCTAGAGCTAGTCAAATAAATCATCAATCCTGGGTAAGGGGTACTTGTTCTTGACAGTGACCTTATTCAACTGCCAATAATCAATACACATCTAAAGTGATCCATCCTTTTTTCGAACAAAGAGAACCGGTGCACCTCATGGAGACTTTCTCGGTCTAATGAAACCCTTATCCAACAAGTCCTTCAATTGTTCTTTTAAATCCGTTTTCTTGGCTGGACCCATCCTGTATGGAGGAATGGAGAAAGGCTGCGTATCGGGCAATAGATCAATACTGAAATCAATTTCCCTATCCGGAGGAACACCTAGCAAATCATCGGGGAAAACCTCCGGATACTCACACACCACTGGAACTAACTGAATAGTCGGGGTCTCGGATTCTACATCCTTAACCCTAACTAGGTGGTACATGCAACCCTTAAAGATCATTTTCCGGCCTTTAAGGTATGAAATAAACCGACGGGCTGGTACAACTGAACTACCCTTCCATTCCAAAACTTACTCACTTGTAAATCAGAATTCCACCACAGTGGTCCTACAATTAATCGAAGTGTAACATGCAAACAACCAATCCATACCCAAAATTATGTCAAAGTCAGTCATGGCCAATTCTACTAAGTCCGCAGAGGTAACCTTATGGAACACCGTAATGGGGCAACCCCTATACACCCGCCTAGCTACCACTGATTTACCGATTGGAGTAGATGCGGAGAATGGTTCTGACAAAATTTCAGGACTAACTCCAAAACTACTATAAATATAAGGGGTCACAAAAAATAGTATATCCTGGATCTAAAAAAGCATAAGAATCAGTATGGAAGACTTGCAACATACCCGTGACCACATCTGGTGAAGCCTCCTGCTCTTGGCGAGGCACTAGCGCATAAAACCTGTTTTGGTGCTGACCACCTACTGAACTAGTAGAGGCACCCGGCTGAGGGGGTCGTGCTTCTTGAGAGGTAGAACTGGCTGAAGGTCAATCTCTGATCCTGTGTTCGGGTTTGCCACATCCAAAACAAGCATCGGCGCCGACCAGGCACCTTTCGGGATGATTCTTACCGCACTTCGCACAAACTGGAAAGTACGCTCCACCTGCATGCTACCATGATCCCTCAAGCCTGTAGCTCTACTCCTATGATCTCCTCTGAACCTGGATGGCGTGCTGACCGATGATGGAGCTGGAGCAATGGACCTGTGTTGGGTCTGCTAACAAGGTCCACCTTCTATCCTGGCTTGAGAAACCTCATAGCTATCGGTACTGACCCTCTTGGCCTCTCTCTGCCTCTTGTAGACTGACTCCATCTGCTACGCATGTAATACAATATGGGGAAAATCAATGTCCCGGTGAAGCATGGTGATCCGGAAATCCTTGTCCAAGTAATCTCTACTCCATGCACAAAGCGGCTCACCCGAGCCCGCTGGTCTGCCACTAACTCTGGAGCATATTTAGACAATCGGGTGAACTCCAATGCATATTCCTGGACCGACATGTTACTCTACTTCAGATTAACAAACTCGGCCTCCTTAAGCTCCCTCATCTCCCAAGGGAAGAATCGATCCATGAATGCATTCTGAAACTCATCCCAACCTATCGGGCCTGCACCCTCCACCCTGGCATCTATCCATTGCTTAAATCATATATGTGCTACCCCCTTTAGCTGATAGGAGGTCAAGTCAACACATTCCTCATTTTTCACCCCCATAACCTGGATGATCTTCAGAATCTCAGCAACGAAATCATGTGGATCCTCATCCACCCTTGACCCCATGAACTCCGAAGGGTTCATCCTCAAGAAGTCCCTCACCCTAGCTGTCGCTGCATTCCCATTCTGAGGGAGATGTGCCACTGTCTGATTCTGGACCTGGGCAGTCATGGCCTGTGCCAGCATCTTAATCGCTTTCCTAAACTCGGCATGGGCAGCTGGCTATAGTACGTGTTCCTCATGAACGGGTTGGGCTAGATGATGCTCACCATCATGGGCACCCTCATGATCATTACCATTACCGTTTCTCCTGGAGTTTACCTGACGTGGAGACATGATTCTAGAAATGTGAATAGCACGAATTAGAAGAGTAAAGGATGTTCATCGCATGACATAGATCATGAAAGAAGGGAATATCTCCTAAATGTCTAGTATCTTTTTTGTCATAAGGGTGGTGCGCTTCACACCCATGAAAAAGATTCTACTTAACGCGACTTTCAGACTCCATAGGACACATAAACCTATGGCTCTGATACCAAGTTTGTCACGACCAAAGCATACACCTGAATCATTGACATGGGACAAGGAGCCCCGAGAGACCCCAAGTCAACCCATGGCATGAGCGTACATCTAATTCAATCACATGAGTGGAAGACTTAACATAAAGAACGTAATTACAACATAGAATAAGGGAAAAACAGTACAAGACTTGTACAATACGGCAGAACACAACTCGTAGTCAGATAAGCCTCTAAACGTGAAAGACAGATTGATGGGACAAAACCCCTACTAATCCAACATCCATAAACTGAAAGAACAACATAGAGTATGAACATATAGCCCTCGAAGCATGAGGACTCACCAAGAGAGCTGAGAGCGAATATGAAATTATCTACAGATGAGGATGAGCCTAAGAACTAGGACTTGTATCATGAGACGATACAACATAGAAAGTATGCGGTCAGTACGTTGAATGTACTAAGTATGCAAGGTAAGTAAAACGGATATTTAAAACATATATGAAATTCATAAATGATCATTAGAGTAGGAGGTCATGCTCAAATCGAAAATCATAATAACATATCATACGGCTCAAGGTTTTCAAAATATTCGTAACATGAACATAATCATAATCATAACAGAAGAGCTTTACTTAACATTACTTGAGAAAATATACATAATCATAACATACATAAATCGTGAGGAACAGTGGGAGATTCTCTTAACTGACATACCCCTTGTGAGCACACATGAAGCCCGACTTGTAACCCTAGTCGGGATGGTGTTCGTACCTTACCAAGGGTAGAACCATGAAAGTGTGATATCACCATGAAAAGGGCGATTTGGGCCAAGGACTAACATGAAAGGGATCCCAACATACCTATGGTGGCACGTAATTCACGAGATCCAGGGCTTAACCAGAGCCCCGAACCTACTCGGTGTTTGATACTATTCCCAAAACATATATAGTGCTCATAATAATACATACATTAGTTCATGGGATAGTTAAATCATGATAATCGTAAATATGCTTGAACATATGCGATCTAGCCATGACATGAGGCCCGTGAGTTTGCCCAAAATATAATTCATGAGTAATAAGATTCATACATACTTGTAAATCATGCATATAGATTGAATTTTATGAAATCATAATGGGTAACTTAATTAATTCTTAATTTAAAACATAATTCATGCTACGTTTTTAAAGAGCATCGATGGGATAATAAGTAATAAATTGATTCATCATGGGGCATGCATAATTAAGCTTAATTATTTATAAAATCAAAATCACTAATATTATAATCAATTTAAATCTCCAAAGATGATCAAAATCTTAGATTATGATAATATTTCAAAATCACAAAACCCATAATTAAATCATTAGAATATATATAATCAAATATAAAACCCCATAAGTTTTTAATGAATTTTAAGTAAAATCATAGAGTAGGAGCATGGGTGTGCAAGAATTCACCCATTGATGACCTTACATAACTGGAAACACTTGATTCTACCCTTTAAAGCCCAAGATGGAATTTTGAGAAATTGGGGAAGAACACCTTAAATCACCTTCTAGACTCCTCTCTACACTCTTGCATGCATGAATGAGGCTTAGCATACACTAATTCCCCTTAAAAGACCCTATTCAGACCGTAATATGACATAGTTTATGCCATAGGAATTTAGGAATTATGAAAGCACCCTTACTAAAGACACAGAAATTCCTGGTTACCAGTCCCCACGAGGGACCTCACGAGTCGTTGCCAGGGGGCACGATTTGTGGTTGGGATCCGAGATGCCCACTGCCAAAACAAGCTCAGGGGACCCCATAAATTGTGGTGGCTAACCAGGACTCGTGATTATCACCCATGGTCCCTGCTGCCTCATGTGTTCAATCCTTGCCACGGGTGACCTCATGAGTCGTGAGGTCTGACCACGACTCGTGGTGACCCCCGTGGCCTCCCCAAAACACTGCCAAGCGCAGCCTGACCACGAGTCACTTCACGACTCGTGGTCTCACCTAACGAGCCACCTCACAAACCGTCCTGTGACCTGCTGCAAATTTTCAGTTTTTCTCTGTTTTGAGTCCCGGGTCTTATCCTTGTGTTCTCGGGGTATAACATCCCATCTATCACAACTCAAGTGGGTAGAGCCATCCAAAGCCTTACCAGGGATAAAGATGATACCATGATATCGATATCAAGCTCATGGCCTAATCGGGGTAGGGGATAGCTCAAATAGGAGGTCCCAAAATAATCTGATTATACTTACATTGGAGCGTAGTTCTGAGGCATAGGGTTGACTGACCCATAGCCTTCTCGGTGCTGGACACTACTCCCAAATCATACATATGCTCTCCATCATTTTTCAACGAAACTGACCATCGTCTATTTACGAAGCTGAATAATCATGAATACATAAATCTGAATCATACGTGAGGAGCCTTGGGTAAAACCTTACCACAAGATAAACATAAATGGGAGTCTTCGGTCCAAAACCATGTGGTAAGCTAAATTCGTAAAAGCATAATCATGTTTGAACATACGGGCATTGCCCAATACTTTAACTTGCTTGAACATGCATGATTCACTTGAAAATACGTTCATAAACATGGGTAACTTGAAAAAATGTGTTTCATCATAAAAACCTCATCATACTAGAGCATTCATCATAAATCTCAACTTTCATGAACTTCTCATAATTGGGCATTTTAATTTGTAAAGCTTGAGACATGATTTTCATTGAAAACATCATAAAACTTGACCATAAATCATAATTCAATTATAGGAAGATATTTAAATCATACCCATCTAGAGAATTAGGAATTTCATGCATTGGGTCAAAACCCCATAGAATCAACATAGAAATTTTCATGATTTTAAAGAGAGATTGGGCATAGGTGTGAATGGATTCACACATTTATAACCCTACACACCTGATTAAAGCTGATTCTTACACTTTCGTGATTGCCCAAGAGGAAATTGAGAAGAATTGGGAAGGGCTTAAGCTTGATCTCCTCTCTAACTTCCTAACTTTGCATGCATGGGTTTACAATAGGCTAGAATGACTTAACCTATCTTAATACACTCTGGAAATGGCTTAAAACGACATAGTATAGGACCTTAGAGCATTGGAATGATGAGAATACCCTTAATAACTTTGCATAAAATAACTACTCATCAGTCCCCACGAGGGACCTAGCCAGTCGTTGCCACCATCCACGAGTCCTCACATCAGTCGTTAGGTACACTATCAAAATTTACTTGGAACTCGTAACGGGCCATCATACGAATCGTTGTCGGTGACCACGACTTGTGGTCACCACTCGTCACCTTCATTGCCTTAAATTCAAATTATACCCATCATGCCGACCACGATCCACCCCACAATTCGTGGTGACTGACCATGACTTGTGGCCTAGTCCCCTTCACCTCCCCCCAAAACCTTGCCCACGACTGACTCAATGAGTCATGGGGTCTGAACATGACTCGTGGTCACGTCCATGGGAATCATGAATTCCAAAACTCCAACTCATACCTTGAACCTCACCACGAGTCACCTCACGACTCGTGGTCTACACCACGGGTCACAGAACGACTCATTCTGTGACATGGTGCCAAATTTCCAGTTTTCCTGTTTCAACTTTCGGGTCTGATCTTTGCGCTTTTGGGGTATTACAATATCTCCCCCATGGGAACAATCATCCTTGAATGATGGAAGTCATATAGAAAAATAGAGAAATGCAATCATCATATAAAAATATCGTTAAAGATGAAAAATGACGGAATGACTATCTCCATTTCAAACTACATGGCTGAACTAAATTCAGGAAGCATACATACATCCATATACATGAAAGAAGCTGGAGCACATGAACTTGACATGATAATTGAAAACAGTACTAGAGAAAAAATTAATACCTCAAGCTGAAACTGAGCCGCTAGAGAATAAATGTGGGTATGTAGCCATCATGTCCGTCTCAACTTGCCACGTAGCTCCGTCTACATGCTGATTCCTCCATAAAACTTTCACTGAAGTTACTTCCTTGTTCCTTAGCCTTCGAACTTGACGATCCAGTATTTCCACTGGAACCTCTTCATAACTAGAGTTGGATCACTCAAACACTTCTTTAAGAGCAATACATGGAGTACAGGATTCACAGAAGCTAATTCTAAGGGAAACTCCAATTCATATGCCACCTTGCTGGCCCATTTTACAACCCGGTAGGGGCCAACATAATGAGGGCTGAGTTTTCCTTTCTTTTCAAACTGCATCACTGCCTTCATGGGAGACACCTTCAAAGACACCAAATCATCTACCTCGAATTCTAATTCTCTCCTTCTCACATTGACATAGAACTTTTGGCGACTTTGAGCTATTTTCCCGTATGAGTTGAACCTTCTCCATAACCTCATGGATTGAATCTGGGCCTATCATTGCTACTTCACCAACTTCGAACCAACCAATAGGCGATCTACATCTTCTCCCATAGGGAGCCTTAAACAGAGCCATCTGAACACTTGAATGGTAGTTGTTATTGTATGCAAACTCAATGAGAGGAAAATGATCTCCCCAATGACCGTTGAAGTCAATCACGCATGCTCTCAACATGTCCTCGAGAGTCTGAATTATCCTTTCCGCTTGACCATCCATTTGTGGGTGAAATGTTGTGTTGAGCTTAACCTGAGTACCTAGCCCCTTTTGAAACGACCTCTAAAATTGAGAGGTAAATAGGGTACCTCTATCTGATATGATGGACAAGGACACTCCATGTAACCAAACTAGCTTTCGAATGTATAGTTTGGCATAATCCTCCACGGAATCCGTGGTTTTGAGTGGTAGAAAATGAGCAGCTTTAGTCAGCCTGTCTACAACAACCCAAATGGAGTCATATTGTTGGTGAGTGAGAGGCAACCCTGTGATGAAGTACATATTGATTTCTTCCCACTTCCAAGTAGAAATACTGATATCCTGAAGCACACCTCCCAGTCTCTGATGCTCAATCTTCACTTGCTGATAGTTAGGGCACTTAGCTACAAACTTCACGATGTCCTTCTTCATGCCATTCCACCAATAGACTTCTCGTAAGTCACAGTACATCTTGGTGGCACCTTGATGTATAGAGTACCTAGATCCATGCGCCTCATACAACATCCGATTCCTCAAATCACCAACATCCAGAACACATAAGTGACCCTGGTATCGAAGCACACTATCTCCCCCTTTGGAGGAGACCTATACCTTTTGATTTTGAACGACTTCCTTTATCTTTACCAAAATTGGGTCCTCATCTTGTCTAGCTTTTACATTAATTACCAAGGACGTTTCAAATCTGTTCTAAACAATAACACTACCATCGGTCGAGTCAACAAATGGAACTCCCAACCTTGAAAGTCGAAGCACATCTTTCACCAGCTCCTTCATTTCCTCATCTACATGGGACACACTTTCCATCGAGAGTCTACTAAGTGAGTTTGCTACCACATTAGCCTTCCTAGGATGATAAAGAACACTCATGTCATAATCCTTAAGTAGCTCCAACCACCTCCTTTGCCGAAGATTGAGATCCTCCTGGGTAAACACATATTGTAGACTCTTATGATCCATAAATACATCCACGTGGACCCCATAAAAATAGTGTCTCCGCGTCTTCAAGGCAAATACCACCGCGTCCAATTCAAGATCATGGGTCGGGTAATTCTTCTCGTGGATTTTCAGTTGTTTGGAGGCATATGTTATAACCTTCCCGTTCTACATTAAGACACACCCAAGTACAATCCTTGAAGCATCACAATACACCACGAACCCATCGGTACCCTCACAACAATGCGGAGGTGGGTCAAGTCTTCAACTCTTGGAAACTCTTTTCACAAGCTTCCGACCATTGGAATTTCACCTTTTTTTGGGTCAATTTGGTCAAGGGTGTTGTAATAGATGAGAAACCATCCACAAATCTCCGATGGTAGTCGATTAAACCCAGAAAGCTCTGGATATCTGAAGGATTCACCAGTCTAGGCTAATTCTTCACTGCTTCTATTTTATGAGAGTCCACCTTTATGCCCTCACTTGATACCACATGGCCCAAAAATGCCATGAAGTTCAACCAAAACTCAAACTTTCTGAATTTGGCATATAATTGGCGATCCTTGAGAGTCTGTAGTACCACTCTCAAATGAGCGGTATGCTCCTCCTCGCTTCGAGAGTATATCAGGATATCATCAATAAATACATTCATGAACATATCCAGGTATGGCTTGAACACCCTATTCATCAAGTCCACAAAAGCTACAGAAGCATTCGTTAGTCGAAAAGGCATAACTACAAACTAATAATGATCATACCGCATCCTGAAGGCTGTCTTCGGGATGTTACTCTCCCAAACTCTAAGCTGATGGTGCCTGGATTTGAGATCTATCTTTGAAAAGCACTTGGCACCCTAAAGTCGGTCAAATATATCATCAATCCTAGGTAGAGGGTATTTGTTCTTGATGGTGACCTTGTTAATTGCCGGTAATCAATACATATCCAGAAAAGAACCATCTTTCTTTCGGACAAAGAGAACCGGTGCACCCCATAGGGACTTGCTCGGTCTGATGAAACCCTTATCTAATAGATGCTTTAACTGTTCCTTCAACTTTTTTAGCTCGGCTGGAGCCATTTGGTAGGGAGGAATACATATAGGCTGGGTGTCGGGAAGAAGATTAATACAAAAATCGATTTCCCTCTCGGTAGGAACACCCGGTAGATCATCTAGGAAGGCTTCTGGATATTTACATACTATTGGAACTGACTGGATAGTCGGGGTCTCTAACTTTTCATCCTTAACCCTAACTAGATGGTACACACAACCTTTGGAAATCATCTTCCTGGCCTTATGGTAGGAAATGAAATGACCTACAGGTACAGTTGAACTACCCCTCCACTCTAAGATTGGCTCACCCGGATATCTAAACTCTACAGCCTGGGTTCTACAATTAACTGAGGCATAACATGAAAATAGCCAATCCATGCCAAGGATAATATCAAAATCGATCATGGATAACTCTACTAGATCTGCTGAGGTGACTTTATGAAGGACTGCGATCGGGCAACCTCTATATACCCGTCTAGCTACGACTAAATCACCCAATGGAGTAGAGAATGAAAAGGATTTTGACAAGACTTCGGGTCTAGCTCTGAAGATACTTCCATATAAGGTGCCATAAATGACAAGGTAGCCGTCGGATATAATAGAGCATATACATTTAGATGAAAGCCTCATAACATACCAGTAACTACGTCCGGAGAGACCTCTTGTTCCTGATAGGATGCTAATGCATAGAATCTGTTCTGACGCTGACCACCACTTGTGCTAGTAGATGCCCCTGTTGTGCTGAACGTGCGGGTGGGCCATTGAATTGGAAACTGGGCCTCGACCCCTATCATGGCCCTATCTCTCTGCTGGGCAATCTCTAAGAATATGTCTGGGCTTCCTACACCCGTAACGAACACCTGACCCTTCCAAGTACTGGCTCGTGTGCCCTTGACCACACTTGCCACGAACTGGGATGCTAGAATCTGGGATCCTGCAGCTCTGACCCCCAGAGCCTGATGCTCGCCTCCTCTGGTCGTGCCTAGGTCTGGATGGCATAGATCTCTGGTGGGTCTGTTGTCGGTGCCCACCAACTGACCTTGGTTGAGAGAATCTGTAGCTGTCATTTTTGTCCCTCTTGGCCTCTGTCTCCCTCATATGCGCCGCCTCCATCTGCTGGGCGTACAAGACTATCCGAGGGAATCCATATCCTGATGGAGCATAGCAGTCTTGCAATCCTTGTCTAAATAGCCCACCACGCCATGGACGAATCTGCTCACCCACGCCCTCTAATCAACCACTAACTCTGGGGCGTACTTTGATAAACAAGTGAACTCAAGGGCATACTCCTGCACAGTCATTTTCCCATGCTTAAGATTCCTAAACTCGGTTGCCTTCAACTCCCTCATCTCACGAGGGAAGAACCGATCTACAAATGCCACGTGGAACTCCTCCCAAGTGACAGGGCCTGCTCCGGCTTCCCTACTAGCCTTCCATTGTCGAAACCAGATATGTGCAACCCCTTTAATTGATATGAGGCCAACTCAGCATACTCAACTCCATTCAGCCCCATGACCTGGGTGATCTTCACAATCTCATCAATGAACTCATGCGGGTCCTCATCTACTTTTTACCCAAGGAACTCTGGCAAGTTCATTCTCAAGAAATCCCTTACTTGAGTTGCAGCCACATTTCCATTTTGTGGTACATGAGCCACTACCTTCTGGTTGACCTGAGCAGTCAAGCCCAGCATCTGAGTAGCAGCCCTAAATTCAGCATGGGCAACCGGATCTTATGCATAGTGCTCCTAGACTGGTGGGGCTTGTTGGTGCCCATTCCCATAGCCATCCTCGTGGCCTTTTCCATTCCCATTACTCCTACCGTTAACTCTAAGGGGAGCCATGATTCTGTAATCATGAATAGCATGAGTTAGAAGGATTGGCAGATATTTCATCGCATGACATAGATCATGAAAGAAGAGAACATTTCCTAAATGTCTCGTAGCCTCTTCGCCTTAAGGGTGGCACACTTCACACCCATGAAAAAGACTCTACTTAACACGGCTTTTAGACACCCTAGGACACTTCAAACCTTTGTCTCTAATACCAAGTTTGTCACAATTTAGATATAGAACCAGATTGAGACACGGGAAAAGGAGCCCCGAGAGACCCAAGTTGACCCATGGCATGAACATACATCTAACTGAATCAAATAAATAGAAGGATTGACATGATAATCTTAGCAGAAGTCTAAAATAAGCATAACATCAGAAATACACGGATCTGGAGCTAAATACATTCTATTGTTTGAAAAGCCTCTATGTTTGATGAGTTAATGGGATTAGACCCCAATTAACACTCTAATACTGAAACTAAAAGTACATTAATATCTTAAAGCAAATGGTCCTCGGAAGATGAGGACTCACCACTAAGCTAGGTGCTAACCCTGGAACTGGCTACTGACGGGGTTGAGTCTGAGTACCGGGGCTTGTATCATGAAATGATACAACATAGAGCATGCGGTCAGTACGTGGAATGTACCGAGTATGCAAGGTAAGTAAAATCGCTTAAATAAGTAAAATCATTTAAAAACATGCATAATGTAAAACATAAGCCAAATGAGAATCTGAGAATAGGGCTTGCATGCTATCTTTCTAAAAATATGATCTCAACATAATATAACATCATAACTGAATCGATTGACCCAAAGCTAAAATCTGATAGTCATAAGTAAAGCTAAACGTTGGGTCAAACCTGCTTTAGAACATATAGAGATATGTACAACATGAGTGATAAACATGCATACTTGAAATCATGAGGAACAATGGGAAACTTGTCTTTTAACCGACATACCACGATAGAGCTTACATGGTCCCAACTATCACACTCAAGTGGGTAGAGTCATCGAAAGCCTTACTAGGGCTAAGGACGATACCATAATATCGATATCAAGCTCATGGCTCTATCGGGGCAGGGGATAACTCACATAGGAGGTCCCAATAAAATCTGATCATACCTCGTTGGCGCATAGTTCTGAGGCATAGGTTTGACTGACCCATAGCCACTCGGTGCTAGATACTACTCCCAAAAACATGCATATGCTCTCCATTGTTTTTCGACGAAGTTGACCATCGTCTATTGACAAAGTTGAATAATCATGAATATATAAATCTGAATCAAACATGAGGAGCCTTGGCTCAAACCATACCATAAGCTAAACATAAATTGGAGTCTTCGCTCCAAAATCGTGTGGTAAGCTAAATTCGTAAAATAGTAATCATGCTTGAACATAAGGGCATTCCCCAATACTTTAACATGCTTGAAAATACATCATTTGCTTGAAAACATGATCATAAACATGGGTAACTTGAAAACATTTTTTTCATCAAAAAAACCTCATCATACTAGAACATTCATCAAAACTCTCAACTTTCATGAACTTCTCATAATTGGGCATTTTAATTTGTAAAGCTTGAAACATGATTTTTATTGAAAACATCATAAAACTTGCCCATAAACCATAATTCAATAGTAGGAACATATTTAAATCATACCCATGTAGAGAATTAGGAATTTCATGCATTAAGTTAAAACCCCATAGAATTAACATAGAAATTTTCATGATTTTCAAAAGAGATTGGACATGGGTGTGAACGGATTCACTCATTCGTAACTCTACATACATGATTAAAGTTGATTCTTACACTTCTTTTATTGCCCAAGAAGAAATTGACAAGAATTAGGAAGGGCTTAAGCTTGATCTCCTCTCTAACTTCCTTACTTTGCATACATGGGTTTAGAATAGGCTAGAATGACTTACCTATCTTAATACATTCTGAAAATAATCTTAAAATGACATAGTATGGACTTTAGAGCATAGGAATGATGAAAATACCCTTAATAACTTCGTAGAAAATAACTGCTCGTTAGTCCCCATGAAGGACCTAGCGAGTCGTTGCCACCATCCATGAGTCCTCACATCAATCGTTAGGTACATTGTCGTAATTTCACCTGGAACCCATAACGGGCCATCATACGAATCTTTGTTGGTGACCAAGACTCGTAGTCACCACTTGTCACCTTCACTTCCTTAAATTCACACTATACCCATCATGCTGACCATGATCCATCCCACGATTTATGGTGACTGACCACGACTCGTGGGGCCTTCCATAGGGTACACAATTGACTCAATGAGTCGTGGGGTCTAACCACGACTCATGATCACATCCGTGGGGATCTGAATTGTATAACTCCAACTCACACCCTGAACCTCACCATGAGTCACCTTACAACTCATGGTCTACTCATGGGTCACAGAGCGACTCGTTTTGTGACCGATGCCGAATTTCCAGTTTTCTCAATTTCAACACCCAAGTCTAATCTTTGGTATTACAATAAGTAAAACCTGTGAGTAAGGACAATGTGCCAAAATGTTATAATCATGATAGTCACAAAACATAAGCTATTTATCATAATTTGAAATATAATGTCCAAAGGTTTTGGAAATAAAATCACAAGGCTTAACATGTTTGAAATCATAAGTAAAACTCATAAACTGATCAAATGGGTTGAAAATACAATAATTCATAACATCATGAAACATGAACACGAAGAATTATGAAAACATAAGGAATAGTGAGAGATTCTCAAAACCGACAAACTCCATGTATGCCTCACGGAGCTCGACCTATACCCTTGATCGGAAAGGTATCCATACCTTGCCAAGGGTAAGAACCATGAAAGTGTGATATCATGCATGAGCCTAGTTTCCTAATGGAGACACTCTCAACTAGTGGGGAACCCTTAGGCTAGGGTCAAGGGAGACACTCTCTACTGGTGAGGACCCTTTATCCTATGGTGGCACATAGTTTTGACACCTCGGTGCACTGAACCTTGGCCTACTCCGTGTTATATACTACTCCCAAAACATACATAGTTCTCATAATCATACATAAAACATGGGTTTTTCATGGGCTAGTTTTAAAAAATGATAGATTGATAAACTACTTGACATATGTGAACTAGCCATGAAAAAATGCAAAAAATACAGTCATGATATATAAGCTTGATATTCATGAGATTCGTACATACTTGAGAAAAATCATGCTAACTTGAAAATAGAGACTCTTGAAAGTTGTTCATAGAAACCGTGTAATCATAAATCATAAATCATAAGAAGAATCATGAGAGAATCAAATTCATAAAAGATCATAGAGTTTTGCACAAAAAAGGTCTAACCCTAGAAATTCATGAGACTTCAATAATGTAAATCATGAAATTAGACTTGAGATTAGGCATGAGGTGGAAGAAATACCCCCATTCATAACCCCACATACCTGGATTGAAGATTTCTTGACTAGACATTAAAGCCCAAGAGAATTTGAGAAAAAGAAGAACCTTAGATGCTTGAGAACTTTGAGGAAATTTGATCTTCTTATATATGGTGTTCGAAGAGGAATGAGAGTTTAGGATAAGTTTAACCCATAAATGCCACTCTTAGGAAACTCAAAGGGACCTACTTTAGGAGTTAAAAGCATAGGAAGTCATGAAAATACCCTTGAAAAATTGCACTTAAAAAGTGCCTGCAAGTCGTCATGACTCACACCACGAGTCATTGGTTCTCAGCATGACTCATGGTCGCCATCCATCACATCCCAGGAAAATTTTCACTTATATGATCTTCATACAATGACCCTATACCATGATACAATACTTCTCTCAATTATTCTCCACATCCTCCCGTGGTTATTGGATTTATGTTGTACGTTCTCTGAATATCACCCTACTGCTCCTCATCATGACTCATTACAAGGACCAACGTTGTCCTATGACTTGTTACATCAGGACCTTCTTTGTAGATACAATCCAATGACTCATGACCACGAGTCATACCATCCTACCATGACTCATGGTATGGACTCATGGTCTGAGGGATAAAACTTTTGAGGCTTACCTCAAACCATTAACGACTCATCCAATCATACCACAACTGATAGGACGAGTTATTCTCAAAAAATTTCAAATTTTCTACTAGTTTCTACTCCATTTCTAGGGTCGTATCTTAGGGACTTTTGGGATGTTATATTATCTCCCCCTTGGGAACATTCATCCTTGAATGAAGGTTAAACAAGTTGAAAAGATAGGGAAAGAACTGCAATCCCAATACTGAAAACTAAACACTGAATATTGATGGAGTGATTGACTCCAAACTAGGATAAATATATTAAACTAAATTCATCAAAATAAATGCATACTAAAAAATGAGAGAAACTGAAAGATATGTAATTGACATGAAATTGAGTAGAGTACTAAGAAAGAAACTAGTACCTCATGGTGGAACTGAGTTGGGAGGGATAAAGTGATGGTACTTGCCCATCATATCTACTTCGGCTTCCCAAGTAGCTCCTTCAATAAGCTGATTCCTCCATAGGAATTTCAGTGAAGCGACCTCCTTGCTCCATAACTTAAGAACCTGATGGTCAAGAATGTCAATTGGATCCTCTTTATAAGTGAGGCTATCGTTCACCCAAATACTCTCTAATGGCAAAACTCAAGCTATCACCAATGCACTTCCTTAATAAAGACACATGGAAAACTGGATGTACTAATGCTAACTCCGCGGGCAATTCCAACTCATAGGCCATATTACCAAGATTCTGCAAAATCCAGTAAGCATCAAGTTATTAAGGAATAAGCTTCCCCTTATTGCTAAATCTCATCACCCCTTTCATTGCTGACACCTTCAGAAATACCCAATAATCAATTGTGAACTCCAGCTCTCTCCTCCTCATATCCGCATAGGATTTACGACAACTCGAGGCTATTTTAAGCCTTTCTCTAATGAGCTGAACCTTCTCTATAGCCTCATGAAATATTTCTAGCCCTATAAGAATAGCCTCGCCTACCTCAAACCATCAAATAGGTGATCTACACCTTCTCCCATATAGAGTCCCGAACAAATCCATTTGAACATTTGTGTGGTAGCAACTATTGTAGGCAAACTCAATGAGAGGTAGGTGGTCATCCCAATTACCTTTGAAATCAATCTCACAAGCTCTCAGCATGTCCTCTAATGTATGACTGGTCCATTCAATCTATGCATTAGTCTGCAGGTGAAAAGTTGTGCTATGCTTAACTTGTGTAATACGACACTCTTGAAATGATTTTTGAAACTGCAAGGTGAACTATGTACCCCTATTTGAGATAATGGAAAATAAAACACCATGAAACCTAACTAACTCCTGAATGTAAAATCTAGCATAATCCTCAGCTGAATCTGTAGTCTTAACTGGCGGGAAATATGCTGACTTAGTCATTCGTTCCACTATCACCCATATAAAATCATGTTATCAGTCTATATGAGGCAAATGTACAATAAAGTCCATGTTTATCTCCTCCCACTTTAAATTAGGAATACTTATATTCTTATTTATTCCACCTAGTCTTTTGTGCTCAACTAGAATTTGTTCGCAATTCGGATACTTTGCCAGAAATTTCGCGATATGCCTCTTCATGCCATTCCACAAATAGACTTCATGTAGATCATGGTAAATCTTGGTGGAAACTAGTTGGATAGAGTATCGAGAACTATGAGCCTCTCTGAATATTTTCTATCTCATGTCATCCATATTTGGAACACAAAATGGATGTTGATATTGGTCTACACCATCTACCCCTTGGGAGAAAACCTCCATTTTCAGATTCTGGACTGCTTCCTTCAACAAAACTAAAATAGGATCCTCATCTTGCTTTGCTTTAACATTTTTCACCTATGAATATTTCAAACCATTTTGAACAACGACACCACATCACCGAATGTATAAGGCGAACCCCTAAGCGAGCAACCCTATGAACATCTTTAGCCAACTCCTTCTTCTCGTCCGCCACATGAGTGACAGTCCCATAAACAACCTGGTGAGAGCATCTGCCACTACATTGGCCTTACTTAGATAATAAAGGATACTCATGTCATAGTCCTTGAAGAGCTCAAGCCATCACCACTGAGTAAACACATACTGAAGGCTCTTATGGTCCGTGAACACATCCACACGTACCATACAAATAATGCCTCTATGTCTTCAAGGAAAACAACACTGCTACTAACTCAAGGTCGTGTGTGGGGTAATTCTTCTCACGAGTCTTAAACTATCTCAAAGCATAAGCGATGACCTTACAACGTTGCATCAACACGTACCCTAGGCCAACTCTAGAGCTATCACAGGGTCAAGATTGGAGCTGAAATAAGTCGAGCCTTTAATTGCTAAAATCTATTCTCACAAGCATCAGACCACTAAAATTTGACCTTCTTCTAGGTCAATCTGGTCAAAGGTAAGTCAATGGATAAAATTCAGTCTACACACCTCTTGAAGTAGCATGCTAAACCCAAAAAGCTTCTAATATCTGTAGGATTGATAGGTCTAGGCTAGTTCTTCACCGCCGCAATCTTTTGAGAGTCTAACTGCACACGCTCACTAGATACCACATGCCCAAGAAAAGCAACTGACTTCAACCAAAGCTTGAACTTGCTGAACTTAACAAACAATTGATGGTCTTTAAGAGTCAGCAACACAATCCTCAAGAAAGCAGCATGCTCCTCCTCAGTTCTAGTGTATACAAGGATATCATCAATGAAGACAATGATGAACATATCTAAATACTTCTTGAACACTTCCTTCATCAAATCCATAAAAGATGCAAGAGCATTTGTTTGTCCAAAAGACATAACTATAAATTCATAGTGACCATAATGAGCTCTGAAAGCTGACTTGGAGATGTCACACTCTCTAACTTTAAGTTGATGATAGTCGGATCTTAGGTTTATCTTGTAGAAAAGACTAGCTCCCTAAAGCTTATTGAACAAGTCATCAATCCTAGGAATGAAATACTTATTCTTTATTCTGGCCTTGTTTAATTGGTAGTAGTTGATGTAGCCCTTAGAAAACTGTATTTTTCAATAAAAGCACCCCATGGAGACTAACAAGGCCTAATGAAACCCTTAACTAAGAGATTGTTTAACTGCTCCTTCAAATTCTTAAGCTCAGCTGGAGTCATTCTGTAAGGAGGAGTGGTATGGGCTGCATATCAACGAGAAGGTCTATCCAAAATCTCCCACTAGGGAGGGACTCCTGGAGATCATCTAGGAACACCATTGGATACTCACATACATCTGGGACTGATTAAAGAGTCGGTGTATTGGACTTAGAATCCTTAACCCAAACTAAATTATATACACAACCCTTGGAAAACATCTTCCTATCCTTGTGGTAAGAGACAAAGCGACCTAAAGGCATTGTGGAACTACCCTTCTACTCTAGGACTGGTTCAACTAGGAATAAGAATTCTACTATTCATGTTCTACAATCGACTAAAGCATCTCAAGAATACAACTAATCCATGCCAAAGATAACATTAAAGTCAGTCATGTCTAACTCTACTAGATCAGCAGAGGTGACTTTCTGGTTAATTGTAACAGGGAAATTGATGTATATGCTCTGTGTTAAGATTGACTCACCGACAAGAGTAGACACTAAAAAGGGTTCTGAGAAGATTTTGGGACTAACACCAAAACACATAGCAACATAGGGAGTTACGAGGGATAACATGGCCCCTAGAACTAGCAATGCATAAACATCAAGTTAAAAAACTCATAACATGCCCGTGATCATATTTCGTGAGCTCTCCTGCTCCTGGAATGACAAAAGTTCATACAAAAGGTTCTAGCACTGTCCACCACCTGCATTAGAAGAGGCGCCCTATTGGACAGGCAAGCTGCTAGGGCTGCTGAAGAGTTGGCTAGGGAACGACCTCTATTGTCACCCTGTTAGATGGAAGGACAGTCCCTAAGTCTATGTTCGGCTTACCACACTTGAAACAATCATCTGAACCAACAAATCACTCTTTAAGGTGGTTCCTACCACACATCCTACATGCTGGGAATGTGCATCCTCCGAACATGCTCCATTTTATCTTAGTGTCATACCTATACCCGGAGGAGCATTACTGTCACCTGTGCCAAACCTAATCCAGCATACACTAGCACAAATCTAACTATAACAAGCCAAAATCGATGAGGTTTGGCATCAAAACACAATCTAAATCAGAGTAAATGATAGGCTAATAGGCAAGCTAGCTTACAAACCAACCAATGGATACACAATAGGCCGTCAAGGCCAAAGAATGAAAAACAACTTTATAATCAAGCCCACCTAGTATTTAGCAATATGCTAAATTCACAGTGATTTCTACGAGCAAAAATAGGATAAATGAAAATTTGAAAACACACCACACTAATTCATTGCATAAAAATGGAGAAATGGGAGGAAAAAGTTGAAAAATTAAAAAGGGTAAAATAAGTTTAAAATGGAGCCACGTGTATGTGATGCCAAGGAGGGTTTGTTCACTAAAAATTCCACATTTACCATATCCAACCCGAAAGCATATATTACGAGCCGAATAAAATCCTATAGTGATCCTAGCCTGATTGTCCAAAGAGTCGAAGTAGAGAAAATAAGGGCAAGCCTATGGTATCTGATGTGCAGTATTTGGAACTTCCATGTGAGAGTGAGAGTCTTACATGTTCAGTCCCATGTTTCATATGTTCGTGTATCTGTGAGTTGGGGACTTCATTTGCGGTGAGGGAAGATGATTTGTACTTTATTCTGCTAGTTGTCCATATGAAAAACATTGGCAATGACTTGCTTCTCTATTAACAGATGACATGTATTGATTCCTGTTTTTCATAGATCGTGGTTACTTGATGTACATATGCTGATTTGGTTACCGGGAAAAAGGTCAAAAGTTGTTTGAGTTTATAGTGCAAATTTTATTGGTGTTGGTTGTAGTATCCTAGGTTTATTTTCTTGTTAAGCATCATTTTTAGTTTTTGTTTTCTTTGCCTAAGAACATGAAACAGTCTTAAGTTGAGGGTGTTGATGTGCTTTGAGTTTGCAACTCTTTTGACGCTTAAAATTGGGAAAATACTGTGGACTTATGTATGTTTATACAGATATGAGGTATTTTTACTTTATTTTTAGGAAAAATAGGTGTTGGAGAAAAAATGTATAAAAAGATGCACAAAAATGTAGAAAAGAAGCCAACTACTCTTCTCAGTACGAGCCATACATAGATTGTATGAGACGTACTGAGACTCGTGAGAAAGCTCAGAAGGCTAGAATACTACAAATGCAAAGTACGACTCTCAGTACGAGTCATACCAAGCTGGTATGAGACATTACTAGAGTCATGGAATACTTCAGAGAGAAGTTGCACAACTGAAATCTCCTGGTACAGGTAGCACCTACAGATCATAGCATCTACCTACGAATTGTACCAAGATTCGTGGGAAGCTTCAAGGATCATAAGGACTTGGCAGAACTCAAGATGTGACAAACTATTAAGAGTAGTAGGAGCAAGGTACTAGGCATACCATCATGCTCGTATAAAACTTCAGAAGATAAAGTTCTCAGAGTCAAACCACGATTTGAGTGTACGAATCGTGGGATCATGTTACGAGTCGTACCAACTGCCAACACTTAGCTAATTCTGCAAAAGTCAAGGAAAGTAGGAGAGCAAGGAACGACCCCTATAATGCTATTACAGGTGGTATGATGAGTCCTACGATATGTCGGCATCAGATTTGGTGATTTCCTTGTTAACTTAGGAAAATGATTTCATTGTCTATATAAATACGTTTTATGTTTCTATTAGGTTAGAGACGGTCATAATTAGTTGATTGTCAATTTCCATAAAGTTTGTAATTAGTTTTTGACAACATCGGAGAGCAATTCTTGAGAATAAAAACTTGGATTTCTCCATTGTTCTTTATTTTGTTCATTGTATTTTATTGCAATATTCATAGCAGGTTTTCTTTCAATCATCATTGTAAGTATTTAATTATGTGTCTGCTATGAATACTAATCACAATCTTATTATCATGAGAGGCTAAAACCTCCACAACTAGGGTTGTCGGAACCATGGTGGATTAACGAACTAGGGTTACACAAAGTGATTCGAAACCAATGTTAGGCACTTGTATTGTATTCTCTTCGTCTTTAATGTTTCTTAATGAAGTGCAACGTTAAGACTTGCTTGAATTCTTTACTTGCTTGAATCTAGAAAGGTAGAGATTAGGAAAAGAAAATTACAACAAAGCCTCGATTTTATGATCATTATATAACTTGAGCTACAGTAGCAGGATAGTTAGTTTGGAACATAGTGATAATGGTTAATTTGAAATCTCTCATGAGACCTAACCCAATGATTTGGTATAGTCATCCAATAGGGACGAACCAGTCCTTTGGATGAACCCTACTTATCAGTTCTATAAGTAAGCATTAGGATCGATCACCAGTGTACACCTGAAGTAGTTATGAACCCGTAGTGAACATTTACCATAGTTAATTACAAATCTTGATTAACAACACTTTGTTTTTATGTTTGTTTTACAACTATTTCTCTATAGATCTCTCAATTTTGAGATAACTCACCAAAAAACTTAAATATGACATTAGTCTAGTTCTTACCATATTCCCTGTTGTTTCGACCCCATCCTCTTTGTAGGGTTCTTTATTGACAACGTCTGCTTGATACTTCTTTAGGTGTGGGCTTAGGATTCAAGAAAATATTCGAATGCTAGAGGGTTGTAAAGACTTCGCAATTACCTTATACCTACTACCGAGCCTCTCTCCAAGACAGTTCCCAAATATTTACGCCTTTCGTATGGGTCGGAACTTACACAACAAGGTATTCCATATAATATATAAAAAAACTCTAGATATTTGAGATCTTTTTCTTTGAATAAGATCTCAATTTCAGCGACGGTTTCATTAGATATCTTAAAACTAGAATCCCTCTTTTTTCTATTGAGTTTGAGTGCTATCAAAAACTGGCGTCGTTGATGGGGAATATGGCTAAGACTAGATTAGTTGCTTGTATTTGACTTTTGGTTGTTATTTCGTCATTTACATTTTCTTTTTGTTTTTGACACCCACATTTTGTCTCTTAGTGAATGCGAACTACTCGACGGAGTGGAAACCTCCCTATTCCTTTGGATCTCGAAAATGAAAGAACACTGTGAAGGATGGATAACCAAGAGTAGAGAGATGCCTATCTTTCTGAAGAAGCTAGGCAAGCCGAGCTAGCTTGGCAAGCTGCACTTCAGGAAGCCGATGATGCTCGAGATGAAGCAGTGAATGTTGGTCACCATGGAAGGAGCAACAACAACCAATGATATGCCCCTCAATATTTGATGAGGATGACCCAGATATTGATGAAGTTGGGTCAACCAGAGCTATTGTACCACTATTGTTTCCTATTTGGCCGAAGTTTGACATCACTAGCACCATGGTACAATTGCTCAATATGAGAGGGATGTTTAATGGTCATGCAGCTGATGATGCCAACCTTTAGTTAATGAACTTCGCTGTAATATGCAAGGCGTACAAGTTTCCCGGAGTCAGCCAAGACGCAATAAGGCTAAGACTCTTCCCACTCTCTCTATCTGGGGAACCCACTTTATTGTTATCAGAGCTTTTCGACGACTCCATTACCAATTGGAGGTAGCTCAAACAAACTTTTCTATAGAGATTCTTCCTAACCTCTAGGATGCTACAACTTAAGGATGAGATCTACAATTTTTGAAAACTGAAAATGGAGGCACTATAGGTCATTGAAGAACAGTAGTAAAGTTGTTGAAGACACTATGGCAAGAGGAGCACTCACGAGTCATACCTAGGAGCAAGTTGCCATTATTCTTGACAGAGTGACCAAAACTAACAGGGCATGGCACAATCGAGGAGCAGAAGTAGCAAGTGTTACATATGTTGTTGGTATGACTGTATACCACCAGATGAAGGAGGAGGAATGAATCATGAATTGGCTCACATGCGTACATCATTGGTCCTACTCACAAAACATATCATGGTTGTTAGGGCCAGAAAAGTTAATGCAATAGGGAAAAAGGGACAAGAACTAGGGCTAGAGCATTTATATTTCGAGGAGGAGGAAAACTTCTCGGAAAACCAGGTGGCGGGTTTTCGGGACAACGCCCAAGGGTCTGGATAGGACATTACACGCCAAGGTTATCAAAATCAAGATCGGAACCAATACCAAGACAATTACAACTTAAATGGGTACAAATACAAAATCCAAGTTTGAGAGCGAGAGGGAGAATAGAGAAGGAATGATGGTTACCGCAACGACCGAGCAGGATTATACGTGCCTCCTAATGCACGTAAGGGGGAGGCTGGACAATTAAATTTGGAGAGCATGATGGCTGAGATGCTTAAAAAGGTGAGATCCACGGAGGAACAACTAAAAGACATGGAGATATATCTGGCATGGGTCAGAGAGTCGAGTCACATTCCACGTCCATCCAGCAAATAGAGCAGTAGTTGGGTCAACTATCGACATTCCTGAACCCTAGGAGAAAGGGAACACTACCTAGCAACACAACCTAAAATCTGAAGAATGAAAGTCACTATATGGTTATGATGACTAGGAGTGCAAAGAGCATGATTGATCTCCCTCTGCCAGTTGTAGTTGAATTGCAAAGGAAGAAAGAGAGTGATTAATGTTGATGAAGAGGTTTCTAAACAAGAACTTAAGGAAGAAGTTGAGTTGATTGAGGCTCTAGTGTTGAGAAGGAGCCTGAAGCTGAACAAGGAAAGATACATGGAGCCACACAGATTTATAAGGCTGTCCCACGACAATCACCACCGATCCCTGAATGAATGAAGAAAATGGTGGAAGATCTTTCAAAAATTTTTATCGATGCTTCAACAATTATCTATAAACATACCGTTGGTCAAGGCAGTGGAGCAGATGTCGAGTACGCCAAGAAAAGGTTTGTGAGCTATAAGCCTGTGGGTAACTTGCATCACTGTAGTGCCATAGCCTCATGGTTCCTTGCCTAGAAAAAGGAGGACCAGGTGTCTTCACTATTCCATGTACTATTGGTGATGTTTAGTTGTCGAAGGCACTCTATGACTTGGGAGCAAGCATCAATATGATGCCATTAGTTGTGTTTAAGAAGCTGGGCATGGGATCCCCCACATCGACTATATGCGACTACTGATGGCTGACCAAACTACGAAGAAGCCTATGGGGATCCTATTTGATGTACTTGTAAAGGTGGATAGATTCATATTCCAAGCGGACATCATGATCCTTGATAGCGATGTTGACTTTGAGGTCTCCACTATCTTGGGGCGACCATTCCTTGCCACTGGTAGAGCTTTAGTAGATGTGGAGGCTAGCTAGCTAAAGTTCAGGCATAATAAAGAGGAGGTCACCTTCAATGTATGCCAGTCAATAAAGCAACCGAATGAGTTTAGAGTTGTCTAAGCAATCGAGGATGAGTCTGAGTTTGTTGACGAAGTTTGAGTAGTCAGAGACCGTCATCGTTCCGCGACATTAAATAAAGTACTGCATGGGAGGAAATCCATGAAAGGTGACGTCTGAGTATCCACAAGTATGTTCCTTTCCTTATGTTATATATTCTATGCTTTGGGAACGAAGCATGCTTTTCGAAAGATGATGGGGTGTACTTGTATATTTTTTTGGATTTTTGGATTTGTCCGAGGGTTTTTCTTGCCATGTTTCTTTTCATTAGGGAATGCTATCTAGTAGAATCGAACTGTTTAGGATGTTTTTGTTTAGTTATAAAGTATCTTAGATTTACTCAGCCAATAAAATGCACTAATTTAGAAATACTGAAAAAATTGACCCTATTTAAAATTTTTGATGGTTAGTTGTGCACTTGTTGATTGCAAAACATGATTTTAATGTGGATCTTTTTATGTCATTTAGTGTATTAACATGAGTAGTTATAGTTGGCCATATATGAATCTAACAGGTAGAATGAATGCAAAATATGTAACATGAGTGAGTGAGGTCTATACCTGGTTCAATACTGCGTAGAGGATCTAGAACTTGCTCGATTGGTCTTTACGTAGGTTTTAGGATAATTGGTTAGGAAAGAATTATAAGACATTTTTTCTTGGCCCATTTTAACTTAAATTACCCTACCAGAATGATATGATTCCCTTGATCCTGATTTTGTGCCTGAAATGAATCAATTTTCCTTGATTAACCGGTTAACCTTACCCATTTTTTTTATAATCAACCAATTTTGGCCTCTGGTCTCTCCTTGTCTATTGTGAACCTCAATTCAGGAAAAATCGCTAAGTTAAGGGGGCTAGAGTTGGGGTGCATAGATCTTGAGAGGGTGAACAAGGAAACAAAAAGAAAAAGGGTTAAAAATGAGGTATGATGTGACAACCAAAGAAAAAAAAGAGCTGAAAAAGAAAAATTTAAAAGAAAATAAAAAAATAAAAAAAATGAAAATTTGAAAACACACCACACCTATACATTGCATAAAAGTTGAAATATTGAAAAGGATGAAATAAGATAAAGGTGGATCCATGTGTATGTAGTGCCAAGGAAGGTTTAGTCACTAAGAATTCAATATTTACCATACCCATTCCGAAAGCCTACATTACGAGCCGAATAAAATCCTATAGTGATCCTAGCTTTTCTGTCCGAAGACCCGAAGTAGAGAAAATAAGGGAAATCCTATGATATCCGATGTGCAGTATTTGGAACTTCCTTGTGAGAGTGATTGTCTTACTTGTTCAGTTCCATGTTTCTTACGTTCATGTATTTGTGAGTTGGAGACTTTATTTGCTATGAGGTAACATGGTTTGTATTTTATTCTGTCAGTTGTCCGTGTGAAAAACATTAGTAATAACTTGATTCTTTGTTAATAACTAGATGACATGTCTTGATCCTCTTTTATCATGGTTATGGTTACTTGATATACATATCCTGATTTGGTTTACCAGGAAAAGGGTCAAAAGCTATTTGAGTTCATAGTGCAAATTTTGATTGGTGTTGGTTGTAGTATCCTAGGTTTATTTTCTAGTTAAGTGTCTTTTCTAGTTTTTGTTTTCTTTGCCTGAGGAACGAAAAAGTATTAAGTTGAGGGAGTTGATGTTCTCTGAGTTTATAACACTTTTGATACTTAAAATGGGGAAAATAGCATGAACTTTGGTATGTTTATATGGATATAAGGTGCTTTTACTTTGTTTTCAGGGAAAATAGGTGTTGGATAAAAAATGTGCAAAAAATGCAGAAAAGCAGCCAAGTACTTATCGCAGTATGAGCCATACCTAGACTATATGAGATGTGTTGAGACTTGTGGAAAAGCTCAAAAGGGTGGAACACCACAAACACAAAGTACGACTCTCAGTACAAGCCGTACCAGGCTGGTATGAGCCGTAACTGGAGTCGTCGAATACTTTAGAGAAATGTTGCACAACTGAAGTCTCCTGGTACGGGTAGCACTTACGGATCGTAGCATTTACTTACGACCCATACACGGAGCCGCAAGAAGTATCAGGGATGTTATGGACTTTGCAGTACTCCTGATGTTAAAAGTTTTTATGCGTTGTAGGATGAAGGTATGAGGCATACCAAGACACTCATTGAAAACTTTAGAAGATATCAAAGTTCTCAGAGTCAAACAACGATTGGATTGTATGACTCGTGGGATCATGTTATGAGCCATACCAGCTGCTAACAATTAGCCAATTCTGCAGAAGTCAAGGAATGTACGAGAGCAAGGCACGGCCTGTACAATCCTATTACAGGTCGTATGATGAGTTGTAGGATGTGTCTGCATTAGATTTGGTTATTTCCCTGTTAACTTATGAAAAGGATTTAATTATCTGTATAAACACGTTTTCTATTTCTTTTAGGTTAGAGAGGGTCAGAATAAGATGAGTCAATTGCCATCAAGTTTTTAAGTAGTTTTTGACAACATTGGAGAGAAATTCTTGAGAATCAAAACTTCGATTTCTGAATTTTTCTTGATTTTGTTCATCATATTCTATTGAAATATTCACCACAGGTTTTCTTTCTATCATCGTTGTAAGTATTTAATTATGTATTTTTCTATGAATACTAATCACAATCTTACAATCATGAGAGGATAAAACCTCTACAACTAGGGTTGTGGGAACCATAGTGGATTAACGAACTAGAGTTACACAATGTGATTCTAAACCAATGCTAGATGCTTGTATTGTATTCTCTTTGTCTTTAATTTTTCTAAACAAAGCACAACCTTAAGACTTGCCTGAATTCTTTGCTTTCTTTAATCTAGAGAGGTAGAGATTAGGAAAAGGGAATTGCAAAGAATCCTTAATTTTTATGATCATTGTATAACTTGAGCGGCGGTCGCAGGATAGTTAATTTGGAACAAACTAATATCGGTTAATTTGAAATCACTCATGAGACCTAACCCGGTGATTGAGTATAGTCATCCAATAGGGACTGTAATTCCCTGAAAGACCTATGATCAGACCCGAGGGTTGAAATGGAGAAAATAAGATTTTTTGCACCAGGTCATAGGACGACTCGTTCAGTGCCCTGTGAGGTGCACCACAAATCATTAAGTGATTCACCGGAAGAAAGGATAGACTTGGTTGGATTTTTTGATTTAGGGCTGATCACGGGTGAGACCACGAGTCGTCAGGTGGTCCATGGTTAGAAGTTGACTTGAGGTTGAAGAGCATGGACAGTGCAAGCCACGATTTGGTCAGCACTAGTAGTTGAGTACACCACGAGTCATGGTGTCCCTCGTGGCGACCCTCAGAAGCATGATCCTAGTGATGGCAACGACAGGAAGACAACGAGTCTTGGTGTGGGGCACTATTCGTCCAGTCCCTTGTTCGGACTGGCAGTAAGAATTTTCCTAAAAATTTATTAAGGGCTTTTCCATAATTCCTAAGCTCCTAAGGCCTATACTACATTGTTTTAAGCTCAGAAAGATATTTCTTAAAGGGGGTAAGATCATTCTAAGCCTATTCTCTTCCATACGTGCAAGTCTAGAGGTACTAAGGGGTGATCAAGATTAGAATTCATCCAGTTCTTCCCCAATTTCCATTGGGCTTTCAAGAGATTTGTGAAATCAGATTCTTCCAGGTATGTAGGATTATGAATGGGTGTATTCATCCACACCTATACCCAAATCCCTCTTCAATTTCATGAAAATTCTAGTTGATATATCCATGGGGTTTTAACCCAACATGTGAATTATCTAAGTATCAATCATGGGTATGACCTATGCATGTTTCCAATGTTGAATTTTGAATAATGGGTATGTTTTACAACATTTTCAATTCTAAATTATGTTTTCATAAATTATGATGCCTATCCATGGAAGTTCATAAAAGTTGAGATCTAATATATATGTATTCAAGCATGATAAAATGTATATGATGAAAGTATGATTTTGAATTACCATGTCCATTTTAAAGTTTTTGAATGATCAAGTCTATGTCAAGAATGTTTAAGTATTGGGCAAGCCCATATTATCAAGTATGTTCAATAATTTATCTAAATTTCACGTTATTAGATTACCACATGGATTTGGAGTCTAGACTCCTACTCTTTTCATCTTGTGGTATGGTTTGAGCCCAAGACTCCTCATGTTATGATTTCAAATTTATGCATGCATGTTATGAGTCAGCTTTGTCACTACACAATGATTCATCTTCTTGAAAAACGATGGAGAGCATATGCATGTTTTTGGGAGAAGTGTCTAGCACTGAGCAGACTAAGGGTCAGTCAACTCTATGCCTCAGAACTACGTGCCAACATAGGTATGTTAAGATTATTCGAGAGCTCCCTTGTGAGCTTCTCTGCTTGCAAGGGGCCTTAAGCTTGATACTGATATTATGGTAGCGTCCTTAGCCCTAGTAAGGCTTTGGATGGCTCTGCCCACGTGAGTGTAATAGTTAGGACCCCGTAAGCTCTATCATGTTAATTTCGGTTATAAGATGAGTCTCCCATTGTTCCTCATGATTTCGATTATGCATGTTCATCAATCATGACATTATGTTTTCAGCAGGTTTGACCTAATGTTCAAGTTTTCTTATAACTATCGATTTTCAACATTGGGTTATTCTATTCAGTTATGATATTTATTTATGATAATCAGTTATGTATGAATCAGTTTTTAGATAACAACATGCATGTCCTACTCTACGACTCTTATGATGAAATGTTTTATGTTATACATGATTTCTGATTTCACTTACTTAGTGATTTTACTTACCTTGCATATGTAGTGCATTCCATGTACTGACCGCATACTCTATGCTATATCATTTCAATATACAGGCTCGGATATTCCAGCTCAGTCCCGCCAGTAGCCAGACTCTCAGTATTAAAATTTTCCACTCTCAGTTGGTGAGTCCTCATCTTCTGAGGGCCCTTTTATTCGTTGTATTTAGTATTTTTCAGTTTTAGACTATAGTGAGTTAGTTTGGGCTCGTCCCATGTACTCGTCAGTAGTAGAGGCTTATCAGATATAGTATCTTTTAAGTTTGAGCCTTCTATTATGTATTCATATGTAATGATGTTATCAGACTTCCTCTATATTATATATGCTAGACTTGCACTTGATTTTGTTGAGTTTAGATGTCATGTTCATACCATGAGTCTACTTTGAGCCTCTCAGGGTTCTTTATCCCGTGTCTCGATCTGGACCTATGTTCGGGTCATGACAAACTTTGTATCAGAGCATTAGGTTTTGAAGTATCCTAGGGTGTTTGAAAGCTGCATTAAGTAGTGCCTTTTTCATGGGTGTGAAGCGTGCCACACTTATGATGAAGAGGCTATGAAACATTTAGGAAATGTTCCCCTTCTTTCATGATCTATGTCATGCGATGAAGTGTCTCTCTATCATTCTAACTCGTGCTATATGCATTTGCAGAATAATGCCTCCTCGTTGAGTTAACGAAAGAAGGAATGGAAATGCAAATGGACACGAGAACGACAATGGGGATGGGCACTAGCAGGCCCCAGCAGCCCATGAGGATCATGTACCTGAGTAGGTTTTCCGCGCAGAGTTTAGGGTAGCCATACAGATGCTAGATCAGGCCTTAACAACCCCGGTCAATCAACAGGAAGTAACGCACATCCTTAAGAATGGGAATGCGACAGCGATGCAAGTCAGAGATTTTCTGAGGATGAAAACTCTGAAGTTTCTTGGGTCAAAGGTGGATGAGGATCCACGTGAGTTTATTGATAGAGGCGGTATAGGTGAGTGAGCAGGAGAAAGAGGCCAAGAGGGCTAGGATTGATAGCTTTAGATTCTCCCAGTAGAGACCTAATGGACACTTCTAGCTATCCCACCAGAGATCTTCAGACCCAGCGTCGTCAGCTATGAGTGTGCCATATAGGTCCAGGCACGACCAGAGGGGACGAGCATCAAGATCTAGATGTCAGAGTAGAAGAACCGCAGAGTCCAGCATTCCAGAGTGTGGCAAGTGTGGCCGAAGACACATGGGTCAGTGCTTAGCAGGTTTAGGTGCTTGTTTCGGGTGTTGGGAGCCCAAACATATGCTTAGAGATTTCCCAGTAGCCACACAGGGCCATGATAGGGGCTGAGGCCCAGCCTCCAGTTCAGCAGCTCTACCAGCACACCCAGCTCAGTAGGGGGCATCTTCTAGTACCGATGGTGGTCAGTGCCAAAATAAATTCTATGCTCTAGCATCTCTTCAGGAGTAGGAGGTCTCCCCAGATGTAGTCACTGTTATGTTACGAGTATTCCACCTTGATGTATATGCATTATTAGATCTAGGGGCTATTTTGTCTTTTGTGACGCCCTATATTTCCAATAGTTTTAGAGTCAGTCCCAAAATCCTATTAGAACCCTTCTCAGTCTTTACTCCAATTGGTGATTCAGTTATAGCTCGACGGGTATATAAAAATTGCCCTGTCATAGTTCTTTAGAAAATCACCTCAGCAAATTTAGTAAAGCTAGCCATGACCGATTTTAATGTTATCTTAGGCATGGATTGGCTACATGCATGTTACGCCATAGTAAATTGTAGAACACGTGCAGTAGATTTCATATTTTCGGGTGAGCTAGTCTTAGAGTGAAGGGTAGTTCAGTTTTACCTGTAGGTCATTTCATTTCCTACCTTAAGGCTAGAAAGATGATTTCTAAGGGTTGCATGTACCATCTAGTTAGGGTAAAGGATGTTGCGTCGGAGACCGCGACTATCCAGTCAGTGCCCATAGTGCATGAGTATCCAAAAGTGTTTTCAAATGATTTTACTGGGAGTTCCGCCGGAGCAGGAGATCGATTTTAGTATTGATCTTCTTCCTGATACGCAGCCTATATCTATTCCTCCTTACATAATGGCCCCAACCGAGTTAAAGATCTAAAGAAATAGTTGAAAGACCTCTTAGACAAGGATTTCATTAGACTAGGCAAATCCCCGTGGGGTGCACAAGTCCTTTTTGTCCGAAAGAAGGATGTGTATTGATTATAGACAATTGAACAAGGTCACCATCAAGAAAAGGTATCCCCTCCCTAGGATTGATGATTTGCTTAACCAGCTACAGGGTGCTAAGTGCTTTTCGAAGATATACCTCACATACGGAAACCATCAACTCATGGTTCGGGAGAGTGACATTCCAAAGACAACCTTCAAGACTCAGTATGGTCATTATGAGTTTGTAGTTATATCTTTTCGACTAACGAA
This sequence comes from Datura wrightii, assembly GCA_035772735.1. Lineage (NCBI taxonomy): Eukaryota > Viridiplantae > Streptophyta > Magnoliopsida > Solanales > Solanaceae > Datura > Datura wrightii. Next base: position 39,259,654 of record JASDFA010000027.1, read on the forward strand.
TGCTCCTGCAGCTTTTATGGATTTGATGAACAAGGTGTTCACAAAATATTTGGATATGTTCGTGATTGTGTTCATAGATGATATTCTTGTATACTCTCGGATAGAGGAGGAGCATGCCGCTCATTTTAGGGTGGTGCTACAGACTCTTAAGGTTCTCCAGTTGTATGCTAAGCTCAAAAAAATTGAGATTTTGTTGAATCAGTTGCATTTTTAGGTCATGTAATGCCAAGTAAGGGTGTACAGGTGAACTCTCAAAAGACAGGAGCGGTGAAGAATTGACCTAGACCAGTTAGTCCTTCGGATATTAGGATTTTCTTTGGTTTAGATGGTTATTACCGGAGGTTCGTTGAAGGGTTTTCATCCATTGCAGCATCGTTGACTAAGTTGGCCCAAAAGAAGGTGAAGTTTCAGTAGTTAGAGGCCAGTGAAAGCTTCTAAGAGTTGAAGACTCGACTCACCTCAGCAGCGATGTTGACCCTACCTGATGGTACCGATGGGTTCATGGTATATTGCGATGCCTCGAGGATTGGCCTTGCTTGTGTAATAATGCAGCATGGTAAAGTTATAGCCTATGCTTCCAGGCAGCTGAAAGTTCATGAAAAGAACTATCCGAGTCACGACCTCGAGTTAACGTCAGTAGTATTTTCCTTGAAGAGTTGGAGACACTATATGTACAGGGTCCATTTGGATATGTTTACGGACCATAAAAGCCTATAGTACATGTTTACCCAAAAGGATTTGAATCTACATTAGAGAAGGTGGTTGGAACTTTTGAAAAATTATGATATAAGTGTCCTCTATCATCCAGGCAAAGATAATGTGGTGGTAGATGCTCTAAATAGGCTTTTTATGGAGAATGTGTCCCATGTAGATGAGACAAGGAAAGATTTAGTGAAGGATGTACATTAGCTTGCATGGCGAGGAGTCCATCTTCTTGACTCAACAGATGGAGGTGTCATTGTTTAGAATTGATCAGAATCTTCCTTGGTGACCGAGGTCAAAGCTATACAAGACGAGAATATGATTTTGGTAAAATTGAAGGAAGCCGTTCAGAATCAGAAAGTGGAGGTCTTTTCCCCGGGGGGAGATGACGTGCTATGATTTCAGGGTCATTTATGTGTTTCGGGTGTTGTTGATTTGAGAGATTGGATGTTGTATGAAGCTCCTGGTTCTAAATATTCTATACATTCAGGTGCCACCAAGATGCACTGTGACCTGTAGGAAGTCTATGGTGGAATGACATGAAGAAGGACATAGCAGAGTTTGTGGCCAAGTGTCTGAATTGTCAATAGGTAAAGGTTGAGCATCAAAGACCTAGAGGTGTGCTACAAGATATTAGTATTCTAACTTGGTAGTTCGAGCAGATCAATATGGACTTCATTACGGGGTTGCCTTGTACACGCCGACAGTATGACTCTATTTGGGTTGCTGTAGACAGGTTGACCAAAGTAGCTCATTTTCTACCAGTCAAAACTACCGATTCAGCGGAGGATTAAGCTAAATTATACATTTGGGAGTTAGTTTGGTTGCATGGAGTGCCCTTGTCCATTATATCAGATAGAGGTACTCAGTTTACCTCCTAGTTTTGGAGATCGTTTCAGAAGGGACTTGGTACTCAAGTTAAGCTTAGAACAACATTTCACCCACAAACAAATAGTCAGGCCGAGTAGACCATTCAGACTCTTGAGGATATGTTGAGAGCATTTATGATTTATTTCAACTATAGTTGTGTTGATCATTTGCCTCTCATTGTGTTTCAATATAACAACTACCATTCCGGCAGTCAGATGGCTTTGTTTGAGGCTCTCTATGAGCGGAGATGTAGATCACCTAGGTCGATTTGAAGTCAGTGAAGCTTCATTGGTAGGACTAGATTCAGTTCATGAGGCTATAGAGAAGGTTCAACTTATAAGGGAAAGGTTGAAAATAGCTTAGAGTCATCAAAAGTCCTATGCAAATGTCAGGAGGAGAGAGCTTGAGTTTGAAGTTGATGATTGGGTGTTTCTAAAGGTACCTCTAATGAAGGGAGTGACGAGATTTGGCAAGAAAGGGAAACTCACTCTCCGTTATGTTGGTCCATACCGGATTGTGAAACAGGTTCGCAGGGTAGAATATGAGTTGGAGTTCGCCATCGAATTAGCTTCAGTTCATCCAATTTTCTATGTATCGCTTTTACAGAAGTGCTTGGATGATCCAACTCTGGTTTTCCCGGTGGACAGTGTAGGTGTGAAAGATAGCCTTAGTTATGAAGAGGTTCCAGTGGAAATACTTGATCGTCAGGTTTGAAATCTAAGAAAAAAAGTAGCCTCAGTAAAGGTTTTGTGGAGGAACTAGCATGTTGAGGGAGCTACACGGGATGCCGAAGTAGATATGATGGATAAATACCCGCATCTATTTCCTTTTGGCATAGTTCCAGCTTGATGTACCTGTTTCCTCCATAGTACTCTATTTAGTATCATGTTCAATTAATGTCCCCCAGTTTCTTTCAAGTCAATGTTTGTATGTATGATCCAAGAATTTAGTTCAATTTAGTTCAGTCATGTAGTTCATCTCGGAGTCAGTAACTTCATTAGTTTTCAACGTAATTGTTCAGTATTTGAGTATGATGATTGAATTTCTCAGATTTTAGTATGATTTCCCACATTCGAGGATGAATGTTCCCAAGGGGGAAATATTGTAATACCGCAAAGGCCCTAAGATTTGACACGAGGGTTGAAATGGAGAAAATAGGATTTTCTTCACTAGTCAATTAGACGAGTTATCCAATGACCCCTGAGGTGCACTATGAGTCGTTAAGTGACTCATAGGAAGGAAGGATAGAATTGGTTGGATTTGTTTATAAGGGGCTGACCACAGGTGAGACCACGAGTCGTGGTCATCACCACGAGTCGTCAGGTGGTCCATGGTCAGAAGTTGTCTTGAGGTTGAAGAGCTTGGAAAATGCAAGCAATGACTTGGTCCACCACGAGTCATTAGGTACACCACGAGTCATAGTTTCCCTCATGGTGACCCTCAAAGGCATGAACCCAATGATGGAAACGATAGGCAGGCAACAAGTCATGGTGTAAGGCACGATTTTTCCAGTCCCTCGTTTGGACTGGTAGTGAATACATTTCTAGGAATTTATTAAGGGCTTTTTCATAATTCCTAAGCTTCTATGGCCTATACTATGTAGTTTTAACCTCAGAAAGGTGTGTTTTAATTAGGGTAAGTTCATTCTAAGCCTATTCTCTTCCATGCATACAAGCCTAGAGGATCTAAGGGGTGATCAAGCTTAGGATTCATCTAGTTCTTCCCCAATCTCCATTGGGCTTTCAAGAAGGTTTGTGAAATCAGATTCTTTCAGATATGTAACGTTATGAATGGGTGTATTAATCCACACCCATGCCCAATCCCTCTTCAATTTCCTAAAAAATCTAGTGGATGAATCCATGGGTTTTTAATCCAACATGTGAATTCTCTAAGTATCAATCATGGGTATGACCTATGCATGTTTCCAATGTCAAATTATGATTAATGGGCATATTTTACAATGTTTTCTATTACTAATTATGTTTCCAAACTTTTATAAATTATGATGCCCATGTATGGAAGTTCTTGAATGTTTGGATCTATGATATATGTATTCAAGAATGATGAAAATATGATTTCGAATAATCCATGTCCATGTTCGTGTTTTCAAATGATCAAGTCTATGTCAAGTATGTTTATGTATTGGGCAAGCCTATATCAAGTATGTTTCTTGATTTATCTAAATTTCATATTATTAGCTTGCCACATGGATTTGGAGTCTAGACTCCCACTATTTTTAGCTTGTGGTATGGTTTGAGCCCAAGGCTCCTCATGTTATGATTTCAGATTTATGCATGTATGTTATGAGTCAGCTTCATCACTAGACGATGGTTTAGATTCGTTACTAGACGATGGTTCATCTTTGTTGAAAAACGATGGAGAGCATATGCATATTTTTGGGAGTAGTGTCTAGCATTGAGCAGGCTAAGGGTCAGTCAATCCTATGCCTCAGAACTATGTGCCATTGTAGGTATGTTAAGATTATTTGGGACCTCCCTTGTGAGCTTCCCCACCCCCAAGGGGCCTTAATCTTGATATCTATATCATGATAGCATCCTTAGTCTTGGAAAGGCTTTGGACAGCTCTACCCACTTGAATGTAATAGTGGGAACCACGTAAGATCTATCGTGGTAATGTCGGTAATAAGACGAGTCTCACATTGTTCCTCATGATTTCAGTTACACATATTAATAAGTCATGATATTATGTTTTCAGTAGGTTTGACCCAATGTTAAGTTTTACTTATGACTATCAATTTTCAGCTTTGGGTCATTTGATTCAGTTATGATATTTTGTTATGATACTCAGTTATGTATGAATTATGTTTCAGAAAACAACATGGCAATCCTACTCTCAGACTCTTATGATGAAATGTTTTATGTTATGCATGATTTTTTATTTCACTTACTTAACGATTTTACTTATATTGCATACTCGGTACATTCTACATACTGACCGCATACTCTATGTTGTATTATTTCATGATACAGGCTCGGATATTTAGGCTCATTCCCGCCAATAGCTAGACTCTTAGTATTAACATCTTTCAGTCTCAATTGGTGTGTCCTCAGCTTCCGAGGGCCCTTTTATCCGTTGTATTTAGTATTTTTAGTTTAAGACTATTTTGAGTTAGTTGGGGTCTTGTCCTATCAACTCGTCAGTAGTAGAGGCTTATTAGACATAGTATGTATTTAGTTTCAGCCTTGTGTTATGTGTTCAGATATAATGATATTTTCAGACTTCCACTATATTATATATGCTAGACTTCCACTTGATTATGTTGAGTTTAAATGTCATGTTCATGCTATGGGTCGACTTGGATCCTCTCGGGGTTCATTGTCTCATGTCTCGATCCAGGCCTATGTTCGGATTGTGACAGGGATGAACCAGTTCTTTGGATGAACCCTAGTTATAAGTTCTAAAACTAAGCAGTGGGATCGATCACGAGTGTAAACTCGAAGTAGTTATGAATCCATGGGGAACATTTACCCTAGATAATTTCAAATCTTGATTAACAACAATTCTCTATAACCCTCCCCCTCCAATTCGGAGATAACCCACTAAAAAGCTTAAATATGGGATTATTCTAGTTCTTACCATATTCCCTGTGGGTTCGACTTCAACATCTTTGTTGGGTTCTTTATTGACAACGTCTGCTTCATACTTTGTATGAAGTGCGTGTTTGAGCATTATAGGTACTCAAGCCCAAGCCACCAACCAAACCAGCACCTCGTACACACATTTATCATAATATAAATAGCAGAACAAGATTTGAATAATAATAATAATGTAACACAATGCTTCACAAAATAACCGACACACACGTCAACACCCACGACAACGACTACGGAATTCATGCCGACAAAGGGAAGGACAATCCTAACATACCTTAGCTTCAAGCGTATCTAAGACCAAGCCTTCAACACCATGAACCTACTTCCTGTAGGCAGTCCAAGATGCTTCCATGAACACAACCAAGAAACTTAATGAAGAAACAAGGCAAATGGAGCATAACCTACAAAATTCATACGAATTCGACAATAGAAACTCCGAGAGAACAACCTACCAGGGTTAACACACCTATAACCAACCTGAATAACAAAGCAAAACCAAAGGAAGAAGCCTTAATAATAGAATTACCACGAAACAACCACAAAAAGCCCGGAAAAGACACCAAAATGCAAGTTACACGCGATTTCTGACATCAAAATCATGTTGAAGCATGGCTTCCTAGGCCCAAAAACATAATGAACATGTGAGGGAAGCTTTGGAAATAGTTTAGGATGAGAATCCTTCTTGATATTTGGATAATTATCGAAGACCGACCAAGGGACTTAAATTGTCCTCCACTGCCGTAGCAAATTTTTGACATGCCTGCTTATGCGGTCTAGTAAGAATGTGAATGTCTCGTAATGAGTTGGTAATTGTTTAGCTAATCATTAAGCTCTTAAGCATGATCATTGGGTATGTTTTAAACTCATCCGGGAATGTTTTATGCCTTTTCTTTGATTTGTAGGTATGGGGCTCAACCAAAGAAAGAAAAAGAATTGAATAAAAAGCAAATGCCTGAAGCACAATCCCGGCACTTTGCAGGATCCGAACTTGCGAAATGCAGGCCAAACACAGGAGTGCATTGGGATGATGCTGAAGAGCACCTGCATCAGCCGCAGAACACATCTAGATCCCTTTGATCCAAAGACGCAAGTGAACTGCGCCTCGTGGATGGTAACCTGCGAAATGCAGGTGCCACACAAGTGAGGCCATGTTGAAAAGGGTTAAATGATACAACTCTGGCACAAGGATAGGTTAAAAGATTCTAAGGGTGAAATGGGGATCTGTGCAGCATAAAGAAAAGCAGAATTTCCCTAATTTATACACACTTTTCATTTTAGTAAGCAGGGAACTTTTTGATTAGATAATTTTTGTAGAGAGAGAAGTATAGAGAGAAGTAAGTTAGTCTTCTTCCTCTCTTTCTTCTTCAATTTTGTAGGGTAGGCATTCTCTATTGAATTATATAATTGAAGATAAAGTTTAATATTTAATTATGAATGTGAATGAATCTCTTATTGATTTAATTATCTTATTTATATTCGTAAGTAGCTAATTTGATTTCTACAGGTGTGTGCTTGATGTGGGTGTAGATTTGATTGGTTGTTATTAATTTAGTCTTCAAGTCACTTATTATGCATGAATCTAATACTTTCTCTATGTTTTTAATGCAAATATTTATGGTTGCAGACATAGATTGTATTTACTTATCTTGCTTTCGCTTGAAAAAGGGAAGTAGGATTGGGTGAGAAAGCATTAGTGGGATTTGAGTTTTGCAAATGTGTGGTTGGGCTAGAAATAGGCAAAACTTATTTTTATAACTTAATTTAAGGATTAAAGCTAGAAATAGTTTAATTCTTCCCTAAGCCAATACGGTTAATGTGCTAATTGATCTTGGGGTCCGAAAGAACCCAAGTAGAATATGCCCAAGTGGTCGAAAGTAATCGGGTATAGATTGTCACGGCTTGAACATAGGCCTGGATCGATACACCGGACAAAGAAACCTGAGAGGCTCCAAGTTTACCCATAGCATGAACATAACATCTAAGCTCAACATTCAGAAGTGTGGAAATCTTACATATAAAACATAGGGAAAGTCTTAAAATCTGATTACACGAATATCTGAATACATACACGACTCTGAAGCTGACAAACATACGATGTCTGATAAGCCTCTACTACTGATGAGATGATGGGACAAGATCCCAACTAATTCACTATAGTCTGGAACTGAAAACATTAAATATAACTGATAAAGGGCCCTCGGAAGATGAGGACTCACCAACTGAGACTGAGTGTGCTAATATTGAGAGTCTGGCTAATGGCGAGACTAAGCTTAAATATTCGAGCCTATATCATGAAACAATATAGTATAGAGTATGCGGTCAGCATGTGGAATATACCAACTATGAAAGATAAGTAAAACGGCTAGGTAAGTAAAACCAATGATCATGCATAACATAAAATATTTCAACATAAGAGTCTGAGAGTAGGTTGCATGCTATTATCTGAAAACATGATTCATACATAACTAAGTATCACAACTGAATATCATTACTAAATCGATTAACCTAAAGATAAAACTGATTATTAATAAGTAAAATTGAACATTAGCTCAAACCTGCTGAAAACATAATATCATGACAGCTAATCATGCATAACGGAAATCATGAGGAACAATGGGAGACTCATCTTTTCACCGACATTACCACAATAGAGCTTAGGTGGTCCCGACTTTTACACTCAAGTGGGCAGAGCCGTCCAAAGCCATCCCAAGGCTAAGGCCGCTACCATGATATTGATATCAAGCTAAAGGCCCCTTGGGGTAGGGGAAGCTCGGAAGGGAGGTCTCAATAATCTTAACATACCTATGTTGGCGCGTAGTTCTGAGGCATAGGATTGACTGACCCTTAGCCTACTCGGTTCTACACACTACTCCCAAAAAAATGCATATGCTCTCCACCGTTTTTCAATGAAGCTGAACCATATTCTAGTGAAGAAGTTGACTCATAACATACGTACATAATCTGAAATCATAACATGAGGAGCCTTGGGCTCAACCATACCATAAGATAAAAATAGTGGGAGTCTAGACTCCAAAACCATGTGGTAAGCTAATAATCTGAACTTTAGATAAATAATGAAACATACTTGCTCATATGGTCTTGTCCAATACTTAAACATGCTTGACATAGACATGATCATTCAAAAACATGAACATGGACATGGGTAATTCGAAATCATACTTTCATCATATGCATCTCATCATGATTGAATACATATATCGTAAATCTCAACTTTCATGAACTTCCATGGATGGGCATCATAATTTGTAAAACTTGAAAACATGGTTTGTAATTGAAAATACTGTGAAATATGCCCGTTAATCATAATTCAATATTAGAAGCATACATAGATCATACCCATGATTGATACTTAGAGAATTCACCTGTTGGGTTAAAACCCCATAGATTCATCAACTAGAATTTTCATGAAATTGAAGAGGGATTGGGCATGGGTGTGGATGAATACACCCATTCATAACCCTACATACCTAGAGAAATCTAATTTTACAACCCTCTTGAGAACCCAAAGGAATTTGGGAAAAAACTTGATGAATCTAAGCTTCATTATCCTCAGGAGCTTCTAGCTTAGAATAAACTTAGCACACTTAAAACACACCTTTCTGAGCTTAAAACGACGTAATGTAGGCCCTACAAACATAGGAATAACAGAAAAACCCTCAATAAGTTCACAAGGAAAAATGCACTGCCACTCCCAATGAGGGATTGGACGACTAGTCTTCATTGACAAAGGCTCGTGATCATCTCTCGTTGCCAACACTATAATTTCATCACCACTGGTCATCACGAGGGACACCATGACTCGTAGTGTGCCCTAGGACTCGTGGTGACAAATCGCTAGGGGCACTGCCAAAAACCTACAACCTTCAAACCAACCATTGACCATGACTCACTTGACGACTCGTGGTGATGACCACGACTCGTGGTCGCACCCTTGGTCAACCTCAAGCCGAAAATTCCAACTATGTCCACCCTCCTCCCCACGAGTCACTTAACGACTCGTGGTGCACCTCACGGGTCACTAGATGACTCGACCTTTGACCTAGTGCAGAAAATCTTATTTTCTCTATTTCAACCCTCAGGTCTAATCTCAGGGCTTTTGGGGTATTACAATATCTCCCTCTTGGGAATATTCATCCTCAAATATGGGAAATCATACTGAAAAGCTGAGAAATGCAACTGTTGTATCAAATACTGAACATTTAGAGCTGAAAACTGACTGAGTGACTGACTCCAGATTGAACTACATGACTGAACCGTATTCATGAACCATACATACATAAATTGACATGAAACAGACTGGGGCACATGAACTGGACATGAAACTCAATAGAGTACTAGGGAGGAAACTGATACCTTAAGTAGAAATTGAGCCAGAAGGGAATAGATGTAGATATTTAGCCATCACATCTGCCTCGGCTTCTCATGTAGCTCCCTCAACATGCTGATTCCTCCACAAAACCTTTACTCAAGCTACTTCATTGTTTCTTAGCTTTCAAATCTGATGATCCAGTATTTCAACTGGAACCTCCTCATAGCTAAGGCTGTCCTTCACACCTACACTCTCCACTAGAACAACCAAAGCTGGATCACCTAAACACTCCTTTAAGAGCGATACATGGAAAACTGAATTAACAGAAGCTATACTAAAAACCCATTAGTACCCTCAAGTAGGGTCAACATTGGTGTTGAGGTGAGTCGAGTCTTAAACTTTTGGAAGCTCTTCTCACAGGCCTCCGACAATTGAAACTTCACTTCTTTTAGGTTAACTTAGTCAATGGTACTGCAATGGATGGAAAACCTTCAACAAACCTCTGATACTAACCAGTTAAACCCAATAAAATCTTGATATCCATAGGACTGACTGGTCTAGGACGATTCTTCACTGCTTTTATCCTTTGAATGTCCACCTATACACGCTCACTTGACACCACATGACCCAAAAATGCTTCAGAGACTAGCCAAAACTCTTTCTTGTTGAACTTAGCATATAATTGGTGATCCTTCAGGGTCTGTAACATCACTCCTAGTTAAGAGGCATTCTCCTATTTACTTCGAGAGTATATGAGAATATAATCTATGAACACAATCACGAAAATGTCTAGGTAAGGCTTGAACACCGTATTCATTGAATTCATAAAAGTTGCAGGAGCGTTTATTAGTTCAAAAGACATAACTACAAACTTATAGTGACTATACCAAGCCTTGAAGGATGTCTTCGGAATGGCACTCTCTCTAACTCTGAGCTGATGGCACTCGGATCTGAGGGCTATCTTTGAAAAGCACTTAGAACCCTGAAGCTGGTTGAACAAATCATCAATCCAGGGGAGAGGATACATTTTCTTGAAGGTAACTTTGTTTAATTGCCGATAATCAATGCACATCCAAAGGGAACCATCCTTCTTTCGGACAAAGAGGACTGGCACACCCACAGGGATTTCATAGGTCTGATGAAACCCTTGTGTAAGAGATCCTTTAGCTGCTCCTTCAACTCCTTTAACTCAGCTGGGGCCATTCTGTAAGGAGAAACAAATATATGTTGTATATCGTGAAGAAAGTCAATACCAAAATCGATCTCCCGCTCGGGAGGGATTCCTGCTAAATCATCCAAAAACTCTTTTAGATACTTAGACATAGTATCCTTAACCCTAACTAGGTGGTACACGCAACCTTTAGAAATCATCTTTCTAGCCTTAAGATATGAAATGAAGTGACCTACAGGCACAACTAAACTACCCTTCCACTCTATGACTGGCTCACCCAAAAATCTAAACTCTACTGCACGAGTTCTACAATTTACTAAGGAACAACATGCATGTATCCAATCCATTCAAAAGATAACATCAAAATCGGTCATGCTAACTCTACTAAATCTACTGAGGTGACTTTCTCAAGAACTGTGACAAGGCAATTTATATATACTCGTTGAGCTATAATTGAATCACCGACTGTAGTAGAGACTGAGAAGGGTTCTAATAGGATTTTGGGATTGACTCCAAAACTACTAGAAACATGGGGCATCACAGAAGATAAAGTATCCCCTAGATCTAATAATGCATATACATCAATGTGGAATACTCATAACAAGCAAGTGACTATATCTGGGAAGACCTCCTGTTCCTGATGAGATGCTAGGGCATAAAATCTATTCTAGCGCTGACCACCACCAACACTAGTGGATGCCCCCTGCTGAGCTGGGTATGCTGATGGAGCTGCTGAACTGGAGGTTGGGCCTCAGCCCATATCATGGCCCTGTCTAGCTTCTGGGAAATCTCTAAGCATATGTTTGGACTTTCCACAACCGAAACCAGCACCTGAACCTACCAAACACTGACATGTGTGTCTCCGGCCACACCTGCCACACTCTGGAATGCTGGATTCTGGTTGTTTGCTACCCTGACATCTAGAGCCTAATGCTCGTCCCCTATGGTCGCGCCTGGATCTGGATGGCACAATCATAGCCGAAGACGCTGGGGCTGAAGATCTCTGGTGGGACTACTGACCATGACCACCACCAGGTCTTTGTTGGTATAATCCAAAGCTATCAGTCTTGGCCCTCTTGGCCTCTCTCTCCTACTCATTCACTTCTACCGCCTCTATATCCTGGGCATATAGAACTATTCAATGAAAGTCAATGACAAGATGAAGCATCATAGTCCGACAGTCCTTGACCAAATAGTCTGCTAAACCATACATGAACCTGCTCACTCAGGCTCTCTAATCTGTTACCATCTCAGGTGCATACTTGTACAAGCATGTGAACTCAAAGGCATACTCCTGAACTGTCATTTTTCCTTGATTCAGGTTCACAAACTCGGCTGCTTTAATCTCCCTCATCTCACGAGGGAAGAAACTATCCAGAAATGCAGCATGGAACTCATCCCAACCAATGGGGTCTGCCCCAACTGTCTTGTAATCTTTCTACTACTTGAACCAAATGTGCGTAACCCCTTTCAACTGATACGACGCTAGATCTGCGCACTCTTCCCCAGTCTCTCCCATGATATGGGTGATTTTAAACACTTCATCAATAAACTCATGTGGATCCTCATCCACCTTTGACCCAAGAAACTCCGGAGGGTTCATCCTCAAAAATCTCTGCCTCTTGCCGCTGCCGCATTCCCATTCTGAGGGACATGCACTATTGCCTGTTGGTTGACTTGGGAGGTCAAGGCCTAAGCTAGAATCTGAATGGCATCCCTAAACTCTGTGTGGGCCACCTGGTCGAGTACATGATCCTCACGGGCTAGTTGGGCTGCTAGTGCCCATCCCCATTGCCATCCTCAAGGTCATTTCCATGTCTATTCCTTTTTTCGTTAACTCAGCGAGGAGGCATGATTCTGCACACGCATATAGCATGAGTTAGAAGGATAGAGAGACATTTCATCGCATGACTTAGATCATGAAAGAAGGGAATATTTTCTAAAACGTTTTGTAGCCTCTTTTTCATAAGTGTGGAGCGCATCACACCCATGAAAAAGACTCTATTTAACGCAGCTTTCAGACACCTAGGACACTTAAAAACCTAAATACACTAATAGCAAGTTTCTCACAATCTGAACATAGGCCCTGATTGATACATAGGACAAAGAACCCCGAAAAGCTCCAAGTCGACCAATGGCGTGAACATAACATCTACACTCAACATTCAGAAATACAAAAATATAACATATAAAACATAGTGGAAGTCTAAAAATCTGATAACACAAATATCTAAATACATACACAAGTCTGAAGCTGAAATACATACTATGTCTGATAAGATTCTACTACTGATGTGCTGATGGGACAAGAGCCCAACTAACTTACCATAGTCTGAATTTGAAAATATTAAATACAACTGATAAAGGGCCCTCAAAAAATGAGGACTCACCAACTGAGATAGGGAGGTGCTAATACTGAGAGTCAGGCTAATGGCAGGACTGAGCCTGTATCTTGAAACGATACAACATAAAGTATGCAGTCAGAATGTGGAATGTATCAAGTGTGCAAGGTAAGTAAAACCGCTAAGTAAGTAAAATCAATGATCATGCATAACATAAAACATTTCATCATAAAAGTCTGAGAGTAGGGCTTGCATGCTATTATCTGAAAATATAATTCATACATAACTGAGTGTCACAACAAAATATCATAACTTAATTGATTGAACCAAAGCTAAAACTAATTATTCATAAGTAAAATTGAACATTGGGTCAAACCTATTGAAAACATAATATCATGACTGTTGAACATGCATAACTGAAATTACGAGGAACAATGGAGACTTGTCTTTTAATCGATATTACCACGATAGAGCTTAAGTGGTCTCAACTATTACATTCAAGTGCGCAGAGCCGTCCAAAGCCTTGCAAGGGCTAAGGACCTACCATGATATCGATACCTAGCTGAAGGCCCCTTGGGGCAGGGGAAGCTCTCAAGGGAGGTCCCAGTAAACTGAACATACCTACATTGGCATATAGTTAAGAGGTATAGAGTTGACTCACCATTAGCCTACTCAAAGCTAGATAGGACTCCCAAAAACATGCATATGCTCTCCATCATTTTTCAACAAAGCTTCACCATCGTCTAGTGACGAAGTTGACTCATAACATACATGCATAATCTGAATAAGAATGTCAATATATGGTTGGCCAAGTGGGGGATTCTTGTCAAGGATATCAAGGTGCCAACCAAGACCCTTGGTGTCCTCGTGATGAGAATCAAGGTTGGAGAAATCGGGATCGTCAAGGTAGGAATGATAGGAATGAAACATGGGAAAACCGTGAACCAAATTTTGAAGGGGAGTGATACCACAGAAGTTCAAATCCATATGTTCCCCCTCCCAAGGTTGGTTCACCCCAAATGTAAACTGGAGTGTGTGATTTTTGTAACTGAAATATAAAAGATATGTTGGCAAGAGTTTTGAACATGGTTGAGTCCATAGATAGTGGGGGTGAGTGATCTTAAAGGGGAGGTGTCTAACCTTGCCCAAACAGTGAGTTCTCATTCGGCTTCCATTAAGCATTTGAAAGCTCAAATGGAACACATTTAAGCCCAAATGAATCCCTAAATTAAGAGAACCCTCCGTAGTGATACCATACCAAATCCAAAAAAGGATGGCTATTGCACAGAGATTGTGCCCTACCTCTAGCTTCCGCCTACTACTAGCTAAACGATGCACTCATGCGTTCCCCCAATCGAGCTTTCGCCTGCATGTGTCATGCTTTAAACTCTCAATATGCACATGTACACATTGGCTAGACAAAAATAAAAGATTTATGGGGTGTATCATCACTCCCCCTCCCCCTTAGGGACATTCATCCTCGAATGTAATTCAATCTTAGAAGGATCAATTATCAGATATTGATAGAAAAATTTTGGTAGAGTCTCCTAAGTAATATGGACTATCTGAAAACTTGAAACACAGAAAAGTCCAACATAGGCACCTCATGGGATGTAGTTCTACAACATATAGGTGAGTAACTAACAACAAAAGCAACAATACTCTATCCGAGAACTACCTCGCAACTACAGTTGTCTAAGTTGGTATACTATCATCATAGGGCCTGGAACAACTGAGGATATCTAGACCTCATGTCATCCTCTACTTCCCAAGTCATCTCTTCTACATTTTTTCTCCTCCATTAGATTTTATAAGAGACTACATCTTTTGTCCTCATTCTACGAACCTTCTGATCTAATATAGCTATTTGAGTCTAGGATCTCCCACACACATATGTAATATCAACACATAAAAAACTAGATGAACAAATTCTAGTCCCAAAGGTAATTCTAACCATAGGCCACTTGGCCCATCTTTCGGAGAATTTGGTATCGCCCGATGAATGTAAGGCTAATCTTTCCCTTCTTGTCAAATTTCATAATTCCATTCTTTGGTGAAACTTTTGAGAATACCCAATCATCGACACAAAACTCTACGTCTCTATGTCGTATATTGGAATAGGACTCCTGATGACTTTGGGCTGTCAATAAGCGCTCTCTGATGAGTTAACTTTATCTTTTGACTGATGTATCATGTCAGGTTTAATCAACCCTGACTCACCTACTTCAAATAATATTGTGGGGAACTTGCATTTAGCCTCATAAGGTGCCCTCTTGGTGGTAGAGCCATAACTATTATTATGTGTAAACTCAATAAAATGTAGGTGATTGTCCCAACTTCCTTGAATTCCAGCACACACATTTGCAACATATCCTCAAGCATCTGAATGGTGCACTTTACTTGGTCATTTGTCTAGGGTTACAGAGTTGTACACAAGTTAAACTGCATCCTCAAACCTTTTTGAATTCACTTCCGAATCTAGCTATAAACTATGCCCCTCTATATAAGATGATTGATACTAGGAGACCATATAGCCAGACTATCTCTTTAATATACAACTCAACATAATTTTCAGTAGAGAAGGTCGTCTTGATGGAAAAGAATGAGCTGATTTCGTCCTCCTATCAACAATGACCCAAATAAAGTCAAATTTATGCCTGGTGTAAGGTAGACCTGTAACAAAATCCATATTGATTGATTCCCACTTGCACATAGGCACAGCCATCTCCTGAGTCAGCCCGCCAGGTTTTTGATGTATACGTTCTACATGCAAGCAATTGGGACAGTGTGCTACAATACATCAATATCTTTTTCATCCTATGCGACCAGTAGATCTCTTTTATATCATGGTACATTTTCGTCGATCCCAAGTGAAGAATATAATGGAAAGAATGTACCTCTACCATAATTTGGTGACAAAGCCCTGCCATATATAGAACGTAGAGTCAACCTCTGAATCTCAAGACTCTGTCCCCTGTTATCTCAAAGGCCAAAGACTCCTTTTGTTGAGCCTTGCCTCTAAGTTGTACTAGGCTAGGGTCTTCGTACTGTCCCTCTTCCTCCTATACAACTCGAGATGACACTATAGTATTCTGAACTACAACCCCATTATCATCTGAGTCCATCAACCGAACCCTTAGCCTGGCTAATTGGTGCAGCTCTTGAGCGAATTCTCTCTTTTCTGGTCTCAAATACAATAGGCTGCCCATGGATCTGCAACTCAGGACATCGTCTACAGTGTTCGTCTTTCCTGGGTGATACAAGATGTTTATTTCATAATCTTGCAGTTACTAAAGCCAATGACATTGTTACAAATTCAACTCTTTCAGTTTAAAAATATACTGGAGGCTCTTATGATCAGTGAAGATGTCCATATGAACACTACATAAGTAATGCCTCCAAATTTTCAAAACATGTACAACTGTAGCGAATTCTATGTCAAGGGTAGGGTAGTTCTTCTCGTGCTTCCTTAACTATCTCGGAGTATAAGCAATCACCTTGTCGTGCTGCATTTGTACATATCCTGGCCCACTACCTAAGGCTCACATTATATAACATAGCCATTTGAGCCCTCTAGCAAGGCTAATATTGGTGCCAATGTCAGTCTATCTTTCAATTGCACTGGAACTTAGATGTTTCATGACTTAGCTTTGTTAATAGTGCTAATAGGCAGAGAATCCTTCCAAAACCTTCTGTAATACTGAGCTAAGCCTAGAGAGCTGTGAACTTCTGTTGGAGTTGTGAATCTGGGAAAAGTCATAATAGCCTTTAACTTTTGGAAGTTGCCCTGAATACCTATACCTGACACAATATGCCCCAAGAAAGCTACAAAATTTAAATAGAACTTACTTTTAGAGAACTTTGGATATAACTTGTGATCTTTAACAATCTAGAATACCATTCGCAGATGACCTCTATGCTCAGCTTCTATGTCTCCTCGCAATGTGGTTGTAATATAGGCCCCACATACTCTAATTTCAGCCCTACTATAAGACAATATACCCTGCCTGGCGTAGTATAAACAAATGCTAGTGCATGTCTAGCCAAGGAATCGAACCTCAATGCATACTCTCTGACGCTCATCCAGCCCTGCTCCAAGTGTATGAACTGCTTTATTTTGGCCTATCAAATCTCTCAAGGAAAATAATGGTCTATGAAGGCCTCAGAGAAACTACGCCAAGTAGATAAAGGTGCATCTCTGCCTTTGGACCTTCCTCAACTCTCGTACCACAAGACTTCTATATACTTAAATCAAAATGCTTCTAGCTTAACTAACTATGTGGATGAAGTATACGTGACCTTGAATATCCTTTGTAATTGGTATATAAGGTTTAGGGGGTCCTCTCTGCGGTCTGCCTAGATGAACTATAGAGATCTTAAAGCAAGAAACTCACGAATCCTCAAACTTTTGAGCACCTCAATAGGCTTGGTAAAAACTAGTACTACTGGATGGTGCTGAGCAACCATCATCTGTGCCAACATACATACTATATTCCTGACATCCTTATCTAAGGGTACAGGAAGAACTAGAAGTGGTGTGAGCATATTCGTTGACTTATGAGGTTCCTGGTGCCCTGAAGAATGCTGGAGAAATCGAGAAAATGTCTCCCTTTTGCCCTCAGGCTGGGCTGTCCCTCACTGTGGGACCTTGTTAGTAACCTCTCCTACTATTGTATCAGGCCCTCAGCTAGCTATTGTCTATCTTACATCATACATCACTCTATACAAACAAAACAATATAATCTTAGGGACACAACCCTATACAAATCGGCTATATAGCACAATCTTAAAAGAAGGAGGGGTAACCATAATATCATGCCTCGTAGCTTCCTATTTATAGAATGTGGTGCAAAACACATTTATAAACAAGACTTTTCTAGATACAGCTTGTAGACTCCCTAGTATATAACATTGTTCTAATACCAAGTTTGTCACACCCTATCTTGGAAGGCGCAACTGGCACCTAATGCCATAGTAGACTCTGAGCTGACCTAGCTGGACATATTCACTTATGGTGCATACCAACAACACATAATCAAGAAAACAAACCACTATATCTCCGCTCAAAACATAGATTTGGGCCGACAAGGCTGCTACATAAATAGTCGCATGAAATCAGCTAACCCAATATTTCCAATAATGTCATCCTATATGGGACAACAAGACAACCATGCTGCTAGCATATAATATAACAAGGACCCATATGTCCATCATTGCACACTATATCACATATAGGCCTAAAATAGCCAATAATGCATAATAAACAAAGAACTGTAGTCTGCAAGCCTCTAAGAGTAAGATATTGGTCAGGACAGGGCCCCGACCTACCAAAACTATACATCAAATGACGAGCAAACCTCTAATACCTGGAAACTCAGAAGGAAAGGAGCTGGCCAATTTGCTGAATCTGAACAACTACAAAGGAGGTCTCGGAACCTGTTTGTCTTGTCTTGTAGGCAAGTATACAATGCCCCATGCATGGGCATCAGTACAATATGTACCGAATATGCAAGGCAAAAAATAACAACTGAATAGAAGCTGATAAGGAATGGAAAGTAATAAGCAATAAGGGCCAGAAGTTATCCTGAATAATCTTATAAACATGAACTATAGCTAGTAGGGAAATATATAACAAGAACCTAACCTAGCCCCCATAAGCCTAGAAGGTGAAAACAGTACAGAATAACCTACCTGGGCCCCCATAAACTCTGGTAAATGCAAAGCAATCTACACACTCCTATCTATATTACTATGGCCTCGTAGGCAAGCTGTAACTAAGGCACACTCGACCTCTGAAACTATATCTGAGCCTTTTAGGCTCCAGTGTTTGTGTTGGAGCCTTCTGTGCTCCTATAACTGTAATTGAGCCATCTGGACTCCTATAACTATATCTGATTCATCTAGGCTCTTGTATTTGTATTTGAGCTATTTGAGCTCCTGCGACTATATCTAAGCTATTTGAGCTCTTGTAACTGTAGTTGAGCTATCTGAGCTCCTATGACTGTATTTGAGCTATCTAAGCTCCTATAACTCTAATTGAGCTGTCTGGGCTCTTATAACCGTCCTGCTTTGGTATAGAACTCGTAATCCCTCCGTATTCTAGCTTGTATACCAAGGAACAAGGCTATTCCAATTCAAAGGGCAAGAAAACAACATCAATCCCGCAAAACACGAAGATACAAATTACAACGAGTTTAACCTTGCAAAATCTCATGAATTTTTATAGGTTAGAAGGGTAGAAATACTTACTATCACTCGTATACATACTAGACCTCAATAGAAATGATTTCTATGGCTTATACTCCATCGGGATCCATCAAACCGAGAAAATTTTAAAGATTCAACTCCATATATACGTTCTTCAAAGGCCTAGTAATCACTACCCAAGAAGAATTGATGTTTGAATATGATTTGACAGCATAATCCAACTTCACTTTGACGAAACCCTCATCCAAAAATTACCCAACATTGAATCCCTCTATAGAAACATTAAAAATGAGCAACCTTCTACACTTTAAAATATATATGGGGGAGGTGGTGTAGGGGAGCCATGGCGCGCTACCCAAAGCACTGACAGACAGGCGCGACGTCCCTCTCTAGGCACCGAAAGAGGGGCGCGACGCGACGCTTCTTGTACCTCGCCTCTGGCTTCCGCCTCCTACTTGCTCGACGATGTGCTCGTGTGTTCCCCTCTTCGAGCCTTCCCCCACATATGTCTTTCACTCAAGTCTCAACACACACATGCACACATCGGCTAGATAACAAAAAGATTTATGGGGTGTAACAATATGGGACACTATCGTGGGTGAAATTGCGCGGCAGGACCTGACGTCTGAGGGAAAGTTGTGGCTTGAATTTGTATGTGGTCACATTATGCCATCTAAGAATGATCAATGGGTGAACCACAAAGTGGTCATACTCATTGCCTACATCATGTCTGGGGTTCCCATTAGGTTTGGAGAAGTGGTGGATACTCAAATAAAAAATAAGGATAGACAACAAGCGACTTCAACGCCATACACTATTCTCATTAGCAAACATTGTCTCAAAGTGGGAGTTCCACTATCTCAATGAATCCCCAAGCTCCACTACTGGTGTCAAAAAGGGATACGGATTCACTCAAAAGAAAAAGAAAGCAGATGCAAGCATGGAACACACCCGAGGGCTCCACCACACGTAACATCAGTGGGGCCTCCTTTGCCCTAGATCATAATGTTATACCCCGTAGAATTTCCAGCACCTAGATGACCTATTCGCACGTTGGTTAAGCATATTTGAAGGCCATACGTGCTAGAGAAAGGCCCGGGAAAAAGATCGGACGAGAAACCCGTCGAACCATCGCGGGAGGAGCCGAGGCAGAGCCCCTCCGCGATGGCAGCGTGTCACGGAGGTGAGGCCTCCGCGATGACTCCGTGACACGTTGCCCAGGTTCAGGCCCAAGTATATAAGCCCCACTTCGGTTGAAATTCATTAATCATTCAAATAATTTCCAGAAAACAGAGCCAACCATCAGGGAGAAGGGAAGGAACGAAGGGGGTAATATAATTTTCATCCGGTTACGCTGCTAAACGTTGCCCAAACTCAAATTAACTTCAGATACTGAGGTATTTAGCAGTAGAGAGCATTCCTACGGATTCAGTTTCGTAAAATACGGCCGACGAATCGTCGAGCCACCGAGCTAAGGTAAGTGGAATTGCTCTAAATTAATGTCTATGTGTTCCTAGCTGAGAAGTGAATATTTCTCCCTTCTGGACCGCTGAAAAATAGCGAGTTTTCGACCGTCTTTCGATAAGCCTAAGTTTAGGCCATAAACTATATCGAAAGTGATATTGCTCTTTACAATAAAGCTGTATTTAGTATTAATTGGTATATTTATGAATGCAGTTGGGAGAAAACAGTTGAAGTACCGGCCGAGCCTCGTCCGACAGACGAATGATTCAAGGATAAGGTATGTAAAGCTAGTTTCCTCGGCAAGTTAAGTAATATCGGTACAGTATAGTGATTTACAGGCCAGTAGAATGTTTAGCAGTCAAATGTTGCGTTTATTATGAATGTTGCTACGATATGAGAAGCACCGGGTTGTAACTTGTATGAAACCTACTAGCACGACATAGATTACAGCACAAGTGTTAGAGATTGCCCAGTATGCTCAGTATGTGATGTAATATGACAGGTTAAGATATCTTTGTATTTAGTTGAAACCCCGTAAAGTGTTGCAATATCCGTAAAGCACTTCAGAAATAGAATGGCAGGCTAGAATAAAGTTTAGAACGTATGTTAGGAATAGTAGATTATGTTAATACAGAAACTCAGTAAACAACATAGTTTTCAACAGAAACACTATCTTGTATAGCATTTGCCCCAGTACAGTTTGGCAGCAGACTATATTCATGTATATGTATATTTACCAGCCTCAGCAGGTGAGATATGCAGACAATATTACTAGTTGAGGCCGTTGTGTTGTTTGGGGTTGGACTACCTAGCATCCATGACCGCCCCAGGGTTAATAGCTGTATCGACTCGTCCGCCAGAGGACGAGGATACGTCGCTCTACGGAGTGGTATGCCGTCCCACAGGGGACGAAGATGGGATGCCAGTTTCCCCATATTTTGCCTTGGTCGGCTTTTATACACCCCCGTCGAGAGGGTACGCCCGGGGTGTTGATTCAGGAGTCCTCCGGACTCAGGTACAGTTATAGTCAGGGGCTCAGCGAGCCCAAGTGCATACTCAGGGGACCGGCAGGATGCTTACATCCATTATAGGAGAGGGGGTGACCGGGGTAGGGGTATAGATTCTATGCTGGTTGTACCTCCCGGCTTATGGGGGCCGGGAAAGGTTTGTGTGTGCTATGTTATGTTATGATGTGTTATACCCTGTTACAGTAGATCCGCGTAGATCGACAGTAGCATGATAAATTCTCAGGTACGATTCCTACTCCTTCCAATATAATTAAAGAAAAGGTATGGCTTACATTATCAGACAGTTAATTCATTCCTTTCTATTTCAGTTTCATCAGTATATCATTGTTTCTCAGATACTTCTTTCAGTTGTTGCTTTACATACTCAGTACCAGCGGTACTGACGCCCGGTGGGGCGCTGCATTACTTGCCTGCAGGTACTCGTAGACGAGCAGGCGATACCACGTGATTCCTATCAGCGATCGAGTATTCAGCTCCTGTCATCCGGAGACTGAATTTCAGAGATGTATTTCAGTTTCTTCTGATGTATAGTACGGGTAGGTCGGGGCCCTGTCCCGATCATTTCAATGGCTATTCCTAGAGGCTTGCGGTCTGTATATGTTTTCCCTGTGGTCAGATGAGCCGGTCGTGTGAGGCCGTGCAGTTGTTTAGCTGTTAGTATTTCTGTTTCTTTCATGTTGGCCGTGTGGGGCCATAATTTGCCAATAGTGGTGACCTTGCCGGTCACGTAGCTTTCTAGTATCCCATGATTGAGTTATAGATAACTAGACAGCATGGTGGCCTTGTCGGCCCGCATAGGTTTCCCTGAATTAATATGTTTCTGGTCAGCTGTTAGAACAGGTACAGAAGGCTATAGGCCAGTGGGCCGGGGGCTGTGTTTACAGCCGTTATATAGCCCTTTGTTTCCAGAAATATGAGTTAGAGCCAGCCAGGCACCAGATGTACCCTAGCTTAGCAGTTCAGCAGTCCAGGTCCTAGCAGGGCACCAGGTGCCAGTCATTCCCCCCAAGGCGGGGTGTGGCAAACTTGGTATCAGAGCAGGTCGTGTCCCAGGGAGTCTGCAAGCCGTGCTAAGTAGAGTCTTGTCTATGGATGTGTTGTGCACCACATACTATAGGCAGGAGGCTGCGAGGCATGATATGATGGTTACCCTTCCTTCTCAGTCAGTCGTACTTTAGAGCGGTACAGTATAGGGTTGAGTCCCTGAGAACTTACCGTATTCTTTGATTACAGATACAAAGGCAGATCAGCATTACCCTATCACAGGCAGAAGATCAGAGATAGCAACGGAAGAGAGTATTAGTCAGTTACATGATAACTACAGCAGCAGGAGGAGGTATCAGAGACCTCCCAGCGTGATACCTTTATTGTCACTATTCCCAGTATACGTTGATAACGTCAGAATAGGAAGTCAGAAGTATAATGTACATATGAGTTGATTTACTTATTAGTTATATAAGATCTGATTAAGATTATAGATAAGGTCAGACCACCAGGTAAGTATGAAAAAGAGAGGGAAATGCAGGAATCCCAAATACCTCTTTTCGGATATGGTACAGTCAAACGCTTTGACTTGTTGCAATAAGAAAAAGGGCTATTCCCACCCCTTGGTTTTGATGCCAGTATAGTAAAGGGGCATAAGACTTGAGATGGGGTTGCCAAATCAAGCAGTAAGTAAAGATGGGCTGATTGATCCTAGTAAGTATTAGAAAGTATAAAGAGCTCCTATGATTACGTAAGCTGCGCAGACCCTTATGATAACAAGTCAGTAAAGAAAGTAAGACTATTTAGCTTACCCGAAGCAGGGGTAAAAGATCTGTTAGTAATGAATGCTTAGTAATACTCAATTTCGAGTCAGAAAAAGGCCAAGTCCGCCATATATGCTAATAGACAGCAAGACATACCTGTAAGATTATAGATATGATTCAGTTGTGATATCGAAAGGGTGAGAGGTCATGTGAATCAGATAGGTCTGATTGCAAGTCAGGGGAACTACGAACTGATACGTGACCAGTAATCTTACTAATAATGAAGAGCAGATACCTTGAACCCAGAGTTCAGTTTAAGTAAGATGAGGGAAGGAAGCAGGAATGTCAGATCTTATGGGGAAATTAGAATTATCCCTGGATTGATAAAATATCGTATTAAGGATTAAGCCTCGGGCTGACAGTAAGATTGCGGTTCAGAATACCGCAGTATGCCCGCTATGGAGAAGTTAAAGAAGTTACCGATACAACAATTCTAATTTAGTGTTGCCTAGAGATAAGGCCCAGCAGACAGTCATGAGCTCTCAATATATGCCTAGTAAGGCTACAAGATTCGAATGTCAACCCCACATCGCAAGAGTGGAGAATTTCAAACAGCAGACGATAACTAAAATGTCTATGTTTGTTACTTTCAGAATGGGGTGACAATGCAATAAAATGATAAGTCAGGGCAGGAGGTATTATTAGGCCGTAAGAAGCAATGTATCATGTACGATATGAGATTCAGCAGAGCATGTCAGAGATTATGTGTTACCGCAGAACTCAATACATATTGTACGTAGCTATTGATATATATATATATACAGATAATAGATATGCTGTGAGTGGCTGCCTATAAGGGCTACAATCACAGATGCTGATTAGTAATAGAAAGCATATACAAATTGCATTGCAGGACACCCCCCCCTCGCCAAAAAAAAAAAGAAAGAAGAAAGAGGGAGAAGAAAGAAAGAAAAGAAGAAGAGAAAGGGTGGATTAGGTGTGAATTACGTACGAAGTCATAGAAACTATCTCAGTTTTTAGTTATTAGGTTAACAGACTTATGTGTTGCTGTCAGATCTAGGCTCTAGGAGCTTACCAGAGTTAATGGCCTAAAACAGATGGCTAGATGATAAGGGCGCAGTTAGACGGTCTACCGACCAGCTGGCGCCTGCATTAGCAGGAAGGCGTCCCTGAAGATCGGTAACAATAGTGCATGTGCTAGAACCAGGATTAGAGACCGAATAGGTAAATTTCAGAGATTAGCAATACCAAAAAATTGTTCTAGTATGTTAAGTGGTCGTACGTCATTTTCCCAGCCTTGTAGGTGAGAGTCGGCCTTAACCAATCTAGCAGTTATTATGTGGAACACCCTATAAGTCAGTCGGTCGTCCCAGTCAGAATACTCGTGGGTACCCCAAGGAAGGGTCCACATCAGTAGTCAGTGACAGACTAGTACTTCAGCTGGGTTTCGTAAGATATTCAGATACAGAGCCCTAGCAGAATGCCAGTAGTTACAGAATAGCTTATAAGACCGAGAATTCCCCAGAATAGCAGTATAAATCCAAGTGGATACACACAAAGGCGTAAGAAATTGATAGTACCCTGCTAGCACAGTGTTTATTAAGACCGGGGGATCAGTAGACTCCCCGTGAAAATCCAGAGATTGATCGCCTGGGAGTAAGTTGATTAAGCCCAGTCTTATAGTGGTTTAAGTAAAATAACAGAGCAATTAGACGCCCACGAGTCTGCGGTTACGCACGAACTATAAGAACTTAAGTTGAACAGTTAGAGCATTGTTAGACTACTACCACATTCGGGTCATTCAACCCGACTATTCAGTTATTTAAAGGTTATGCAGCTAGGTCATTAGAGGTCATGATCAATATCAGGACCCCCTGATCAAATACGGGCACATGGTGTACAGATAGTCATTCAAGGTTACCTTAGCAACAAGCAGCCTTAGCATGCGGTCAGAAGGCTAGGTAAGCTCTAGCTATACCGGTAGATTACTTGTCAGATTCTCCGGTATAATAAACTATGACCGTCAGTTATATGTCAATTTTTTGTAAATGTGAATTTTGGTTGAGTTTAGTAGCCTTTTGGTCACATTGTGTCGGAGGCTGGTGTACAGACAGACACACAGAAAAATTGAAGTAGTAAAGACATAGCCTAGACCTACCACCCCGATCAAAGTATGTAATCCCTGCGGTTAGCCGGGTACTGCAGAGGGTTTGTGAAAGGATTTTCCACCTTAGCAACACCTCTGACTAAATTGACACAGAAGGCAGCAAGGTTCCAGTAGACCGAGGCGTGTGAGCAGAACTTCTAAGAGTTAAAAGCCAGGTTAACGTCAGCTCCAGTGTTAGTATCGCCAGGAGGTACAGAAGGTTGATGCGGCATGGTAAAGTAATAGCTTATGCTTTCAGGCAGTTGGAAAAACGTGAAGAGAATTATCTTACCCGTGACCTGGAGTTAGTTGCAGTAGTTTATGCTTTAAAAAGTGAAAATTTTGTATCACCCAGGAAGGGCTAATATGGTAGCAGACGCCCTTAGCCGTAAATCTATAGGGGATGAAATGTTGCGATATAAAGGCCGCATTTGCGTTTCAGATATTTTGGGGCATCGCCAGCAGTTTATGAGCGAGGCGCATTACGCCCGCTATTCTCTCCACCCAGGCGCGATAAAAATGTGCCATGATATCAAAGAAAACTACTGGTGGCCAGGTATAAAAAGAGAAATTGCTGAATTTGTAGCCCAGTGTCCTAACTGCCAACAGGTGAAAGCAGAACATCAGAAACCAGGCAAGTTAGTTTAGGACATAGCTGTGCCTCTCTGGAAATGAGAAGCAGTAAATATGGATTTCGTGGCAGGATTACCCCGTACCAGACGCGGAAATGATTCTATTTGGGTAATAGCTGACAGGCTGACAAAAATCAGCTCATTTCCTGCCAGTGAAGGCTACCTTCTCGGCTGAGGATTATGCCAAATTATATACCAGAGAAATAGTTAGATTGCATGGAGTGCCGGTATCTATCATTTCTGATAGGGGGCACAGTTTACAGCTAGATTCTGGCAGTCGTTCCAGAGGGGTGTGGAAACGCAGATTAATTTAAGCACAGTATTCTATCCTCAGACAGATGAGCAGGCTGAGCGCACAATTCAGACGCTCGAAGACATGTTGCGAGCGTGTGTGCCAGATTTCGATAGTAGCCAAAGTGAGCATTTACTGTTAATCGAATTTGCCTACAATAATAGCTATCATTCAGCCATCCAGATGGCGCCTCATGAGGCATTACACGAGCAAAAATGCAGCTCGCCGAACAATGTTTGAAATCGGAGAATCAGTGTTGGTTGGCCCAGATATTGTTCAGCAGTCAAAGGAAAAGGTAAAGCTTATCCGAAGAATGCTTACTGACTGCATAGAGCCGCCAGAAATCATATGCAGATGTGCGGCGCAGAAAAATTGGAGTTTGATGTATATGACTGGGTATTTCTGAAGTATCCCCAATGAAAGAGGTAGTGAGGTCCGCCAAGAAAGGTAAGCTCAGCCCGAGATTTGTTGAGCCTTGTCGGATTCGTTGAAGGACAGGCCGAGTAGCATATGAGTTGAATTTGCCTCCAGAATTAGAATCCGTTCATCTGGTCTTTCCTGAACCTATGCTGAGGAAATGCATAGGAGACCCGTCCAGAGCAGTCCCAGTCCAGAATATCCAGGTTACGAAAAAAAAGCTGGCCTATGAAGAGGTCCCAATAACTATCTTAAACAGATAGATTCACAGATTGAGGACTAAAGACATTACGTCTATCAAGGTATTGAGACGTAACAAGAACCGAGAGGGGATGACTCGAGAAGTAGAGAAAGATATGTGGACCAGATATCCTCACCTATTTCAGACCTAGTCAGGCGACAGGTATGTCCACATTATTACTTATGCAGTACCTTATGGTTGTATGTCTGTGAATGAGAAAGATTGATATTTAGTTATCCAGTGGATCCTAGAATATTATGTGTAGTGCCTGTGTTGGATTTTTCTGCATTTCAGGTTTTTGCTATAGTCCATATTACAGGGGAAACTCTGCCGAAATTTTTCTAAACAAGTAAGTTAAGTAAGTCCTCTAGATGACAGTATACATTCGAGGACGAATGTTCTTAAGGGGGGGAGAATGTTATACCCCGTAGAATTTCCGGCACCTAGATGACCTATTCACACGTTGGTTAAGCATATTTGAAGGCCATACGTGCTAGAGAAAGGCCCGGGAAAAAGATCGGACGAGAAACCCGTCGAACCATCGCGGGAGGAGCCGAGGCAGAGCCCCTCCGCGATGGCAGCGTGTCACGGAGGTGAGGCCTCCGCGATGACTCCGTGACACGTTGCCCAGGTTCAGGCCCAAGTATATAAGCCCCACTTCGGTTGAAATTCATTAATCATTCATATAATTTCCAGAAAACAGAGCCAACCATCAGGGAGAAGGGAAGGAACGAAGGGGGTAATATAATTTTCATCCGGTTACGCTGCTAAACGTTGCCCAAACTCAAATTAACTTCAGATACTGAGGTATTTAGCAGCAGAGAGCATTCCTACGGATTCAGTTTCGTAAAATACGGCCGACGAATCGTCGAGCCACCGAGCTAAGGTAAGTGGAATTGCTCTAAATTAATGTCTATGTGTTCCTAGCTGAGAAGTGAATATTTCTCCCTTCTGGACCGCTGAAAAATAGCGAGTTTTCGACCGTCTTTCGATAAGCCTAAGTTTAGGCCATAAACTATATCGAAAGTGATATTGCTCTTTACAATAAAGCTTTATTTAGTATTAATTGGTATATTTATGAATGCAGTTGGGAGAAAACAGTTGAAGTACCGGCCGAGCCTCGTCCGACAGACGAATGATTCAAGGATAAGGTATGTAAAGCTAGTTTCCTCGGCAAGTTAAGTAATATCGGTACAGTATAGTGATTTACAGGCCAGTAGAATGTTTAGCAGTCAAATGTTGCGTTTATTATGAATGTTGCTACGATATGAGAAGCACCGGGTTGTAACTTGTATGAAACCTACTAGCACGACATAGATTCCAGCACAAGTGTTAGAGATTGCCCAGTATGCTCAGTATGTGATGTAATATGACAGGTTAAGATATCTTTGTATTTAGTTGAAACCCCGTAAAGTGTTGTAATATCCGTAAAGCACTTCAGAAATAGAATGGAAGGCTAGAATAAAGTTTAGAACGTATGTTAGGAATAGTAGACTATGTTAATACAGAAACTCAGTAAACAACATAGTTTTCAACAGAAACACAATCTTGTATAGCATTTGCCCCAGTACAGTTTGGCAGCAGACTATATTCATGTATATGTATATTTACCAGCCTCAGCACGTATTAAATACGTACAGATTACTATCATTAGTTCAGCATGTAATATATACGATACCTTACCCCTATTAGCCTCAGCAGGTGAGATATGCAGACAGTATTACTAGTTGAGACCGTTGTGTTGTTTGGGGTTGGACTACCTAGCATCCATGACCGCCCCAGGGTTAATAGCTGTATCGACTCGTCCGCCAGAGGACGAGGATACGTCGCTCTACGGAGTGGCATGCCGTCCCACAGGGGACGAAGATGGGATGCCAGTTTCCCCATATTTTGCCTTGGTCGGCTTTTATACACCCCCGTCGAGCGGGTACGCCCGGGGTGTTGATTCAGGAGTCCTCCGGACTCAGGTACAGTTATAGTCAGGGGCTCAGCGAGCCCAAGTGCATACTCAGGGGACCGGCAGGATGCTTACAGCCATTATAGGAGAGGGGGTGACCGGGGTAGGGGTATAGATTCTGTGCTGGTTGTACCTCCCGGCTTATGGGGGCCGGGTAAGGTTTGTGTGTGCTATGTTATGTTATGATGTGTTATACCCTGTTACAGTAGATCCGAGTAGATCGACAGTAGCACGATAAATTCTCAGGTACGATTCCTACTCCTTCCAGTATAATTAAAGAAAAGGTATGGCTTACATTATCAGACAGTTTATTCATTCCTTTCTATTTCAGTTTCATCAGTATATCATTGTTTCTCAGATACTTCTTTCAGTTGTTGCTTTACATACTCAGTACCAGTGATACTGACGCCCGGTGGGGCGCTGCATTACTTGCCTGTAGGTACTCGTAGACGAGCAGGCGATACCACGTGATTCCTATCAGCGATCGAGTATTCAGCTCCTGTCATCCGGAGACTGAATTTCAGAGATGTATTTCAGTTTCTTCTGATGTATAGTACGGGTAGGTCGGGGCCCTGTCCCGATCATTTCTATGGCTATTCCTAGAGGCTTGCGGTCTGTATATGTTTTCCCTGTGGTCAGATGAGCCGGTCGTGTGAGGCCGTGCAGTTGTTTAGCTGTTAGTATTTCTGTTTCTTTCATGTTGGCCGTGTGGGGCCATAATTTGCCAATAGTGGTGACCTTGCCGGTCACGTAGCTTTCTAGTATCCCATGATTGAGTTATAGATAACTAGACAGCATGGTGGCCTTGTCGGCCCGCATAGGTTTCCCTGAATTAATATGTTTCTGGTCAGCTGTTAGAACAGGTACAGAAGGCTATAGGCCAGTGGGCCGGGGGCTGTGTTTACAGCCGTTATATAGCCCTTTGTTTCCAGAAATATGAGTTAGAGCCATCCAGGCACCAGATGTGCCCTGGCTTAGCAGTTCAGCAGTCCAGGTCCTAGCAGGGCACCAGGTGCCAGTCATACCCCCCAAGGCGGGGTGTGGCACATAATGTGCCACAACCCAAGATATCAGGTCATGTTTCCAGAGATGCACCCCCCCTTTGCCTCCTCGTCCATTGTCAAGATTGAGTGGAATTCAAAAAGAAGCAGAGATGACAAGATCAAATGAAAACCAACTCCAAAGGTTGGCTCAAGATTTATCTGCTCTTATACAAACTTCAATCAAGAAGAGAGTGAAGGATGTGTTTGATAGCTTAAACAGGCTATGCTCCCATGTCGATGTTGTGAAGGAGTAGTCTCCTCTCTTTGAACTGATGTAAGAGAACTCCAATACAGGGCACCGATAGTAGACCCCGACTTGAGCTTAATCCATGGCTGCCCCATCAACTGCCCGAGGACAAATTGATGATTTATTTACTGGCTTTAAGGAGGAGGATGGAGCCGAGCAAGGAGGTGACTTTGATGAGAAAGAGGAGGCCAATGATGTTGCTAATGAGTAGCCATATCAAGGATTTCTTACCACCCTTGTTCTTTAAGTGTACATTGGGGGCAATGTAATTTAATATTTGGGGGTGGGTTGTTAGGGTTAATTCCCATGCTTTTGATATTTCTAGTTTAATATTTTCTTACTTGGATGAATGCCCTTGTCGGATTTGTGTTGAATGAAAAATTTCTTTTGACTTTTTAGTAGCCAATGATGGGTCCATTTTACTTTGCTAATTGTTTGATGACCCACGGTTCAAAAATTCTCCTTTGTTTATAGTACATTAGCAATAAATACCAAGGGTTTTCTTTATACAATGGTTCTTTTCACAGGAGCGATCTCTTTTTCTTTTCTTTTTGTTGTCGAACCCGGTGGCACTTCCCGATGATAGATTGAGAGGCGACTTTTTAAAGGGAAAATGCCAAGCCTGGAGTCTTTTTGAGTCTTTTTGTTGAACTTGCTTTAAGAGGTACCACCAGAAAAAATTTTATTGTCTACGCAAAAGAATTTTGAAAAAAAGAGGTACTTGAAATCTCAAATTGAGCATGCTCTTGTTATGAATGGTACATTCCTTGATTGGCTTTTTGATTTAGATACTAATTTTTCTAAAGTCACACCTTTGATGTAATTTTGTAAGTTTGTAAACCCCTTAGGTTGTGAACCCTTGTGTGGTGACATATATGGCTGAGTTCGTGTGTATGTTGAATTGTCTAGAGCTTTCCCTAAGTGTGGCTAAAGGAGAAATCCTAGATGCGGCTGCACTTAGAACATGATCTTAAGCGTTCTTTTGATAAGCCACATCACCCAAAATGGTCTCCATTAACATCTATACCTGCTAACCAATGTTTGAGCCTTTGACCCTTTTCTTTGGAAACCACAATACAAGCCTAGTACTTTTTTTGTAATTCCTCTCTTGGCACCCATCCTTCCTAAGTGCTAAAATTGAATGAATGAAAATAGGGATTACAACCCAAAATTGTGGGGAAACATAAGGAAGAAATGAGGCAAAATCCTAAGTTTGGGGGTTTGCAAAAAGGGGAAGAAAATGTGAGCTCCAATGAGAGGTAGTACCAAGTTGTGCTAAAATGATGGAAAGGGTTGGTTGAAAAACCTGTAACAACAAGAATGATTGAAAGGTGCTACCTCTTTCTTATATAAGGCTAAATGTTGATTCAAAAGGGGATATAAGGAGGATATTTGATAAAGAATGATAATGATGAATAATGAGAGATAAGGTGGAGTGAGCTCATCAGTGAAGTGGTATGCTTAAGCAATGTTAACAAAAGGCATTTGGGAAGTTCTAGTCACTAGAGCTAAAAAATTGTCCTACCTATACCCCTAGCCTTCATGATAACCTACATCTCCTTGCTAATTTTGAGTGTAGAAACTCTATATTAGTGGCGAGATACATGAAGGGTAAGCCTATGGATCAATTTGCATGCATTTGAATTTCTTTGTGACAACGTGTGTGTTTGCTCTATCTTATAATCTCTATGTGTGAAATACCTGAAATGTGAAAGGGATTCGCTCTTGATGTGAGTGGTATCGCTTCTTTAGGGTACATGCTTAAATATGTTCTAAATTGAAAAGTGTGTGATTGAGGCAAAGGTGCAGTGAACTTGAAGGAAAAATTTGAATGTGCAATACCCCTGAAGTGCCTTGGACTAGACCCAGGATTTGAAATGAAAAGTAGAAGGAAATCTGAAAATTTTCACAGAATAACTCGTTGTACGATACATTTGTGTGACTAGCGACCCATTGAAGGTGCTCGTGGTGAGAATTTGTAGAGTAGGCTATGAAGTAACCGGTCTCAGGATGACCTACTGGTTGAAGTAATAAATCGTTGGAAGGAGTCATTAGGATGATGGTCTTAGGCAATGAAGGATGGCACGAGTTATGGAACGACTCATTGTTGGGAGCAACCAGTCGTTGTAACTGTCGATTGGGAGGAATCCCAGAATAGGGGCAATGGTGACGATGACTGGAAGCGACGAGTCATTGGAGCTTGTAATGACTCGTCTTATTCGGTCATTGTAGGAGACCTAAGACTAGAATCAGGATAAGACAATGAGAGGAATGATGATTCGTGAGAGCTTGTAACGTTCCGTTGGATCGGTCGTGGTCACTGCCAGTGCAGATTTTCTAGGTTTTTCAATTAAGGGTATTTTCATTATTCCTAAATTCTAGGGTCCTAAATTACATTGTTTTAAGCTCAGTAGCAGGATTTTTAAGGGGATAAACCTATTCTAAGAATCCCCACTAAGCATGCAATCTAGAACCTTCCTTGAAGATTAAGTTTGAGGAATTTCATCAAAATTCTGTCCGATTTCCTTTGAGTTTTCAAGTAGGAGTGTGAATTCGATTTACCCAGATATGTGAGGCTCTGAATGGGAGTTCCTTTCTTCCCCATGCCCTAGTTTCTTCTCAAATTCTATGAATTTCAATTCTTAATCCAATTTTCATGGTCTATGGGGCTTATCCCAATTCTTGTGAATTTCTCTATGAACTATCTATGGGTTGATTCCCTTCATGTATCAAATCATGTTTTATGATTTATGGGCAGATCTTATAATTATTTCAATTATAAATTTACAGATTTGATTTTCCCTTTAATTACACCCAATTATGTATATTTCATAAAAAGTCAAGTTATGATTTCATTACAGTCATGATTTTCTTTAGCCAATTACAAATTATGATTTGTAGTACGAATTCTCTCAAATGCTCATCAGGAATTGATGAATATTAAGTATATCAATGTTTTTCAAATATGCATGGATTTCATGATTTATAGACATATGGCTCTTGGCCAACTTATGGGCCCTAATTCATGGCAAATCATGTATTTCAAGTATGATCAAGTATATTATGTTATAATTGGCCATGTACTTTATGGTCACGCCCCGCCTTAGAAGGCATGACTGGTACCTAATGCCACACTGGGATCTGGGCTGACCTGGCTGCGTGTACGTAGTGCTGGTGCTTACCGGCGACACATAATCAAGAAATCAAACTGCTATATCATGTCTGTAAACATAGCCTAAGGTCGAAAAGGCCACGCAACACTTGTAAAAGAAGACAACTAACTCAACCAATACAAAACTAAAAGGGATCCTATGCAGGCTGACAAGAACATCATGTTGTCTTGTTATAACAAAAATAAAAACAGCCAGCTATGCTAGGCCCCACATGTCCAACACGTAAAATAATACATATATTGGTCCCACACGTCCAATAACAACCAACTAACTGAATATTGTAGTCTGCAAGCCTCTAAGACCGAAAATTATTGGTCGGGACATGGCCCTGGCCTACCCAAAAACTAACCAAATAAAAGAAGGTAATCTCTAAACCTGGCAACTCCGGATGAAAGGAGTTGGCCGAACTGCTGACCCTGAACAGCTGCTAGTGGAGGTCCTGAACTTTGTCTGTCTAAACCTGCAGGCAAGTATGCAGCGGCCATAGTTTGGCGTCAATACAATATGTACAAAATATGTAAGGCAGTAACAGAAGCTAATTAAAACTGATAAAGAATTGAAGGAGCACAACACTAATGGCCAGAAGTTAACCTGTAAGCTTTCTTATCTGCAGCCTTGATCTAGTAAAACACTAGAGGTATATGAGCTGAAACTGTATGACTATTCATTCATAAGCTATAGCTGGCAGACAAATATATAGGCATGACCCTAACTCGGCCCCCATAAGCCGGAAACAGGTACATATTAATTTATCTTTAGTTGATGTTTTGAAGGGAGTGCCGAAATATGCCAAGTACATCAAGGACATTGTAGCAAACAAAAGCAGATTGACGGAGTATGCTATAGTGGTGCTTACTGAGGAGTGCACTTCTCGAATACAGAACAGATTGCCGACAAAGCTAAAGGATCCTCGGAGCTTTACTATTCGCATTAAAATTGGGAAATCTATTCAAGCTCGCGGATTATGTGATTTCGGAGCAAGCATAAACTTGATGCCGGCATCGGCGTTCAAAATGTTGGGGCTGGGAAGCCCTAGACCAACTACTGTGATGTTGTAGCTAGTTGACCGTTCATTGGCCAGACCTGATGGTATTGTGGAGGATGTGCTAGTGCAAGTGGGCTCCCTTATTTTCCCGGTGGACTTTATAATCTTGGATTTTGAGCTGGATGCGGAAGTCCCATTTATTTTGGGACGTCCTTCTTGGCAACCGGGCGAGCCTTGATTGATGTGGCTAAGGGGCACCTAACCATGCGAGCCCATGACAAAGTAGAGGTTTTTGATGTGTACAAGGCCATGAAGCTACCGACCGTTTATGAGGAGCTATCAGCAATCAGTGTTTTAAATTAGGAATCGACTCTTCAGAATGTTGACTTACAGGACCCATTGGAGAGAGCCCCGGTAGGCTCCGATCATTTTGGGGACAGTGCTACATATGAGATGGTGCAAAATCTGAACGAGCCAAAATGATTTCTCAGGAAGCAGGACTTTGAACCGTTGAAGAGGTCCTTGGAACCCTTGCCAAAGCCATCAATTGAGGAGGAGCCGAAATTGGAGTTAAAGATATTGCCTCTACATATGCAGTATGTATTTTTGAGTGAAGATGACACCTCGCCAGTCATCATTTCAGTAGAACTGACAGATGCACAAGTGAAAAATGCATTGGTGGTCCTTAAGAGGCGGAAGAGAGCAATGGGTTGGCAAATGGCGGACATCAAAGGAATCAGTCCAGCTTTCTGCACACATAGGATATTCATGGAGGAAAGATCTAAGCCAACAATACAACATCAGCGGAGGTTGAACCTAGTGATGAAAGATGTAGTCAGAAAGGAATTGATCAAGTGGCTTGATGCAGGTGTGGTATGTTCCAAATAAAGGAGGGATGACTGTGGTCATCAACGAAAAGAATGAGTTGATTCCCACACGCACAATCAAAGGCTGGCGAATTTGCATGGATTATAGGAAGCTCACTGAAGCCAAGAGGAAAGATCATTATCTTATTCCATTTATTGATCGGATTTTTGACAGGTTTGCAGGTCAGAAGTATTATTGTTTTCTGGATGGATATTCTGGCTATAATTAAATAGCCATAGAATCGGAGGATCAGGAGAAGACCACTTTTACATGTCCTTATGGGACATATGCTTTCAGACGAATGCCATTTGGTCTATGCAATGCACCAGCAACATTCCAGCGATTCATGATGGCGATCTTCCATGATATGGTGTAAGATTTTGTCGAGGTATTTATGGATGACTTTTCTATTTTTGGTAATTCGTTTGCTACATGTCTGCAGAATCTTGACAGGGTGTTAGCTCGATGTGAAGACTCAAACCTGGTGCTCAACTGGGAGAAGTGTAACTTTTTAGTCAAGGAGGGTATCGGCCTTGGCCATAAGTTGTCATGCAAAGGGTTGGAAGTCGATCGTGCGAAGATTGAGGTGATTGAAAAGCTACCACCACCAGTGTCAGTGAAGGGTGTTCGCAGTTTTCTCGGACATGCGGGGTTTTACAGACGGTTCATCAAGAACTTTTCAAAAATTTCTAGACCGATGTGTCGGTTGCTAGAAAAAGAGGTGAAGTTTGAATTTGACAAGGACTGTGTAGAAGCATTCGAGGAGCTAAAACAGAAGCTGGTGGAAGCGCCTATTCTAATTTCTCCGGATTGGGAACACCCTTTTGAATTGATGTGTGATGCAAGTGACGTGGCTATAGGAGCTATATTGGGGCAGCAGAGGAATAAAATTTTTCATTCTATTTATTATGCAAGAAAAACACTTGACGCTGCCCATGTCAATTATACAGTCACAGAAAAGGAGATTCTAGCATTGGTGTTTGCATTTGATAAATTCAGATCCTACCTGGTGGGTTCGAAAGTGGTGGTATATACCGATCATGCAGCAATTCAGTATTTGTTTGGCAAGAATGATGCGAAGCCCAGGCTAATCAGATGGATATTTTTACTACAAGAGTTTGATCTAGAGATTCGGGACAGAAAGGGGAGCGAGAATCAAGTGGCAGATCACCTATCGCGATTGGAAAGTCGTTTGCATATGAAGAAAGGTGATAGCATCAAAGAAGAGTTCCCAGATGAGCAACTCCTGGCAATAAGGGAAGCTGAAATCCCTTGGTATGCAGATATTGTGAACTTGCTGGTAAGTGGTGTCTACCCACCTGAGGCTACGACTCAGTAAAGAAAGAAGCTGAGACATGATTCCAGATATTACATATGGGATGAGTCATATCTTTTTAAGCAGGGACCAGATCAAGTGATGAGACGATGCATTCCAAGCCAGATTTCAGAAGTATTGAGGAGTTGTCACTCATCGCTGTATGGAGGGCACCACGGAGGAGAGCGGACAGCTCAAAAGGTGTTACAGTCAGGTATCTTTTGGCCTACACTGTTCGGAGACGCTATAGCATATGTAAAAATGTGGGATAGATGTCAAATAACAGGCACAATCGGTAGAAGAAAGGAGATGCCACTACATCAGATATTAGAAGTTGAGGTTTTTGATGTATGGGGAATAGACTTCATGGGCCCGTTTCCACTGTCATTTGGTAATCATTACATCTTGGTAGCGGTTTATTATGTGTCTAAGTGGGTCGAGGCAGTAGCTTGTCGTAGGAACGACAACAAGGTGGTGACGAAATTTGTGAAAAAGCAAATTTTCACTAGGTTCGCTACGCCCCGAGCTATTATCAGTGATGGAGGGGCTCATTTTGTGAAATGTAAGTTTCAGGAACTTGCTAGCTAAGTATGGGGTGAGGCACAAGGTGGCGACAGCGTATCATCCTCAAACTAGTGGGCAAGTGGAGGTGTCAAACAGGGAGATTAAGCAGATCCTACAGAAAACTATGAATGCACAACAAATTGATTGGGCAAGCAAACTTGACGATGCGTTGTGGGCTTATAGAACTGCATACAAGACACCCATTGGGACTTCTCCGTACAGATTGGTTTATGGAAAGGCATGTCATCTACCTGTGGAGCTGGAACATCGAGCTTTTTGGGCTATAAAAAAGCTAAATATGGATCTGGAGCTAGCAGGGAAGAAGAGGTTGATGCAGCTAAGCGAATTAGATGAGTTTCGATGGCACGCCTATGAAAGTGCTAAATGCTACAAGGAGAAAACTAAAAGGTGGCACGACGGGCATATGGTGCATCGGATCTTTGAGCCAGGGAAAAAAGTGTTGTTGTTCAATTCGAGGTTGAAACTCTTCCCAAGGAAGTTGCGGTCCAAGTGGTCAGGGTCGTTTGAAGTTGTGAGAATGACCCCACACGGGGCTGTGGAATTGTGGCAAGAGGATAAGAGTGCCACGTTTTTGGTGAATGGGCAGAGATGTAAGCATTACTGGGGTGAATACGTTATTCGAAAGAAGATGTATATCACTTTAGCGGATGATTAAGGATGAACAGTGTCGAGCCGCGACGGTAAATCAGGTGCTGCACGGGAGGCAACCCGTGAATGTGATGTAATAGAATAATTAGGATTATTGAAAAAAAAAAGAGAAAAAGAAGCTGGCAATAGTTGAGAGGCAACCTATGATTTCTAACGAATTTTTTTTGTGGTTGAATGATTTTCAGGTGAAAGGGAGAGTCAAAATACAAAAAAGCGCAAAGGAAAAATCAAGGTGAGAAAATAAAACTTGGGGAAAGTTCCAGTGAGCCATCGTGTTGGCTCCGTGTCACGGAGGAGAGCCTCTGCGTTACCCTCCGTGAAACGTTGAGGCTTATCCCAAAATTTTTAAAATTCCAGAAAGCCTTCGCGATAGCTCCCTGTCACGGAGCATGGCCTCCGCGATGGCCTCCGTGACACGTTGAGGTGTATTTCGCGTCGGGTCACCGGGTAAACCCGCGCAAAAAACCCCCTTTTTAACCCCAAATCCCTTAATTTTTCCCCATTTCTTCACACCCTGCGCGAACAACACCCCAAAACCCCTTCTCCCTCAACGTGCCATGGACCTAGTGAGCAAATTTCTTTGATTTTTCTTCGACCTCATCAAAGTAAAGGTATGTTCTTGACTTTTTCCTCATTATTGCGCAATTTTTCGATTCTTGAACATGTTTTTGTGATGAAACTTTTCCCTAAGTGATTAACAAGTTTGTAAACAATTGAGTTATGGATTAATGATGTTCATATGATTGATGTGAGTAGATTAACTCAATAGTTGCATGCTTTGTTGAAATTCTTACGATGTTGATAACTAGGATTGAGCATTGAAATAGGAAGAAGAAGAAAGGTTAAAATATAGCTATTTCGGGTTGTGCATGATGTTTGAATTGAAACATATTGTGATTGAAGTGGATTATGCTATGGTAGAAGATGGATTTTTGGGGGATGAAAATAGAGAATTATCATAGGTTGTTGTGCGCAAATTGAAAAGTGCTCATGATTATATAATTAATCGATGGAGGAATTTTCACGGCTAACGACTAAGTGTGGGGTGATAAAATTAAGCCCAACCTTAGTCGTAGCCAACTATGCCAACATTTGAATTGTATGTTTATGAATACATAGGACAAATGTCTGGAAGGCGGGACAAAGGCAAGGGCGCATCCATAGCTGGCGCCAGCAGAAAAAGAGTGAGACTCGGGGCAGCAGTACCAGCAGCACCAGCGGTTCCTCGAGGGCAATGCTGATAGTATGGAACCAGATGGGTGACAGATGAGGGGAAGAAATGGTATTCCAAACATAAGGAAACCAAGTACTCCCGAAGGAGCAGATAGCACGGGAACCACTAGCACAGGAATTCCCGCAGATTCTACATAGGATTGACACTGCTGGGCTAAACTTCATTTTTGAAGAACCCGGAGAGTGCAATCTCCATCTTATCCGGGAATTCTATGCTAACTGGAACCCAACTTTGCGCAGCCACACCATCAAGATCAGAGGCCAGGTGGTCACCTTTGAACCACACCATTTAAATGTAATCCTAGAGGCGCGGGAGACAGATGCTCATGTCCTCCGCCAACTGAACATCACTCCACCTTACGCGGATATCAGACGCACCTTATGTGGAGCTCGATCGATAGCTAGGTGGGGTAGGCACAAGGAAAGGGGATACCACCAGACATTGCCCTATTCCCAGATGAACAGAGAGGCCCGGATATGGTTGAAGATAGTTTGCTCGTGTCTAATCCCGGGGGTGCACATAACTGATGTCACCCGGGATAGAGTTTGTCTGGTTGATGCGCTAATGAAGGGGCTAGAAATTAATGTTGGGGCGGTGATCATCTCCGCCATGAAGAGAGCCTGACTGCATCAGGGGCATCGCTATGGGTTTGGTGGTCTTCTCACCACTTTCCTGAGGGGCCACGGTATTGAGGAGGAGGCCCTCGACTACATTCCTCAGCTTGACAGGCGTGCTTTGGATGTTACTAAAACCAAGGAATCTGATACTACTTATGGGACAGTGCTTACACTAGTCGAGCGACATGCTCGGGATGATCAATACATGGCCCGAATGCATGGGATGCATATGTTGCAGTTGTGCATCGGTGGAAGGCCTGCAACGGAGGATGAGTTGTGGTACCTCGAATTGGATTATCCATTCAATGAGAATGCCCGAGCTTTATGCCGAGTGGGGCCTGCATTTGTAGAGCCCGCGGATGACTACATCCCTACTGATGAGGAAACTCGCCGGGAGGACTAAGACATTGAGTTGGACGAGGTCAGTGGGGGCGATTCTGATCTTGGGGATGAGGCCCTGGCACCTGATGAGGATATTGAATATTTTGATTGATCAAGGAGTTTCACCACCCAAACTTTGTTGTTAAATTGCAATTATGTGAACATTGGGGACAGTGTTCTGATTAAGTGGGGGGTGGGAGTGTTAGGTGCTAGCTGTTGTGTTTGTTTTTTTGTGGATTGTACTAATTGTGACCTTGTGACTCTGTGTTTCATGTTATGCAACTGACGAAATTGTGGTAGTTGGTGCTGTAATAAATATTAAACTATTGCTGTCTCTGATGTGTAAATTTTTCAATTTTATATTTAAATTTTTTTTTCTATCAAAATTTTTTTTTGGGGTTTCTCGGTTTTTGTTTTCGGTGCTTTTCCCGAGAATAGTCTCCTTGAACCGACGTTGTAGATAGAGATTATTCCATATGATGGATGGATGACGACCGTCTTAAGGGAAATTTAGTCGATAGGATTAGTTTTCTTTTTCTCTTTCTTTCATTTGTTGTCCAAACGTGTAGCTAATTAGTGGTTCGACATTCTTGTTACGTGTTACACATGATTGTAAGAAGCAAGTGTGATTCATATGAAAGCATGCATATGTGTTAAACATGTTGAGATACCTAGACCCTAGAATTTGATTCGGTGTGATCGAGGCTTAATAGTGAATTCTTGTAATTAACTGAATGAAGAGTGTGAATATGTCTTAAGTTGAGCATGTGCAGTGAGTGTGAGGTTTCGACTATTCCATGCTATTGTGATGTTTCTAGAACTTTTCTGATGTGTATACTAAACGAAATGAAGGATGTGGATAGTAGGAAAACATGTAGGCATTTCTTTGAATGAACCGAAAGTTTCTCCCTTATCATACTCACCTTGAATGTTACATCCTAGTTAGCCCCATTGAGCCTTTAGCCTATTCTTTGATAGATTCAAACCGAGCTTAATCCTTTTTCTTACTCATTAGCCGTGAATTTGATCCAAAACTCCTAAGCGCTTAAGAAAATCAATTTGTCCCAAAGAGTGAAGGAGTGAGAGGTTTGAAACGGAAGGGAAAGTGGAAGTTGTGAAAGTTAAAGAAAAGGTCAAAGGTGCACTTGTTGAAATTGATTAATTAATAGTAGAGAGTAAGAAAATCAATGAATGAAAAAAAAGATGCTTAAATACTCTTTGCTAGTAAGTCGAGTGTGCCTAAAGAAATGGGAACAAAAACAAAGAAAAAATTCAAGAGTAAGAGGATTGAGGAAGAAGCAATGTCCATAATGAAGGTGGGATGTATTAAAAGCTCTTAGGGAAGCTAGTTACTATTATTGGTTAGCCCAGTATTTACTACTTCCTTAGCTTACATTACAACCCATTAAGTCCTATGTGATCTTACATCATGCATCCTTAAATTAGTGGAGTAAAACACTAGGGGCAAGCTTATGGTGCAAGACATGATGCATGTGAATTCTTTGGGAGAGCGAGCGTAATCTTGTTCATATACCCTTACATGTAGTGCTTTGAAAATCTTATGAGTGCACATGGGGTAATTCTCTTGTGTTGCGAGGGTACATGCTTGACGAGAGATAAAATTTCGTGTCGGATGTCTTGATCAGTTGATTTACACGAGTTTTCCAAGATCGAGAATAGATTCTTGAGGTTAGGAGGTCTTAATGTGGTGTACTTCATGTTATTGATGAAACCATGCATGCTCTCTTGATGATTTGCTATCTTAAATAATCCGTATAGCCGTAGCCTGAATTGTCGCGCCAAATTAGCTATGCATGGGTTTCAATTGCATGAGATGTGAGAGTATTGTTCGGTGATGAACAAGGTTTTAAGTGTGGGGTAAGTGATCTTGGGCAGAATTGCATGCCCAAGTGATACTCAAATACTTCATTTCTACTTGTTTATTTATTTTTATGTGTGCGTTCTCATGTGATTTTTATGTAAATATTCAATTTATACTAACCAACATGATTAGTGTTGTTTTGCAGTTTATAAGAAATTTTTGGAAGCTAATCTATAGGTTGGTAAAGTGTGGAAATGGACTTAGAAGCAAGAAGTGGAAGTTGACAAGGAAAATTGGCCAAAATAGGGGCTCCGTGATGGCTCCGTGTCACGCTACCATTGCAGAGGCATTTTGCCTAGGAGGGAAAATTATGTCAAATTCTAGTGGAGGTGCGCATTACCTCCATGGCACGGAGCTGATGCTCCGCGATGCACTCCGTGCCACGCTGAGGGTGATTATCCGGAACCTCAAGTTCCAGTGAAGGTGCGCGATAGCACTGTGGCACGGAGGCAGTGCTCTGCGATACATGCCGTGCCACGCTGAGGTGCATTTACCTGGGAGCTGAGTTCCAGTGGGGGTCTGCGACAGGGCCGTGGCACGGATGCAGTGCTCCGCGATACACTCCATGCCACGTTGCTTGTTATTCTGGTAAAAATTCCCACTAGTATAAATAGCACACTTAGGTTTTATTTTAAACATTCTAACATTTTTGGAGCAAGAACGTGGTTAGCAGGTAGTTGAGAGGAAGAATTTCTAGGGTTAATTCTCTTCCTTTTTCTCTTTAATTTCAATTGCTTGTATGAATTCTACTTGTTTGAAGATGTTTAATCCACAAATGAGTGGCTAATTCACCTCTTGCTGAGGTTAAGGATAATTGTAGAGGAATGTAATTACTAATTATTTCAGTTTTCACCTTCTCTATAATGGTTGTTCCATCAATTCTTTTTTTTACTATGTTAATGTTTGGCCAATGTTAATATATATCTTAGAATTCCAATTTTTATTTTGAAAGGGAATTAATTGGATAGATGTGAATTGGTGGGATGTGATCTTTTCTTAGTTGGGAAAATTGAGAGAAGATTTACGTTCAGAAAAGAAATATATCTGAATGTCATATTAGTCATTTATGGAATTTGTTTTGTATGGCTAGAGCATGGGGTTTTTTCATATAGAAATGTGTAATGTAAGTC
The DNA here is from genome assembly GCA_035772735.1 of Datura wrightii. Taxonomy (NCBI): domain Eukaryota; kingdom Viridiplantae; phylum Streptophyta; class Magnoliopsida; order Solanales; family Solanaceae; genus Datura; species Datura wrightii. Next base: position 39,302,943 of record JASDFA010000027.1, read on the forward strand.
TCATGATTCTTTAATTGGAGAGGAGTCGAAAGATCAAATCCATATGTTATTAATTCCTGACTAACAACCAAGAGAAGATTGACTGATTCTAATTAATGAATTTCAACCCTGCATGCTTGCCCTAACCTCAGATTGTTCATTGCTATTGTTCAGACTTTAATTTACACTATTTACTTAGGTTCTTATTAACTATTAATATTGACTCATAAAACATTATTTGTTTGGTTGTCTACCTTCATAGCGATATCGTTCACTAACAATTAGGATAATTATTACCATAATTCAGTCCCTGTGGGATCGATAATTGGCTTGAAATAAAGCCACTTTACTACTTGTACGACCACGTGCACTTGCGTGTAGTTTAGTTCGAACAAGTTTTTGGCACCGTTGCCGGGGACTGGCAATTGGTAAATTAATTTTCTTAGTGTTAGTTTACAAGTTCGATATAAGTGTTGACAACTTGATCTTGGTCTTCCTCTTGCAGGTACTGAATTTTTCTGAACACTAGCAAGAGATAAGGAGTTGGTGGATTCATTTATAGAGCCAGAGAGACAATTTCATCGCCAAAGAAGGGAAGCTCTAGAGAAGAAGCTGCAGTTGCTAAGACAGGAAATTCTAGAGAAGCAACAGAATCCACCGATTGTAAGGGCAGTTTTAGTGCCCGAAGAGATGGCAGCAAGACAGGTCCACCAAGTGGCAATCCCACACGCAAATAATGTAACATCCAGCATTCGCAGACCAGAGCCAGGAGGGAGGTTCGAGCTCAAGCAGAATATGGTGCAGTTGTTGCACAGCAGCGGGCAATTTATAGGTCTCCCTCATGAAGATCCACAACAACATCTCCAAAACATTTTGGAGATAAGTGACACCTATATCCCCGTTAGAGTATCATCCGACTACTTGGGATGACCTCGCAAAGAAGTTTTTGATACGATTCTTTCCATCAGGGAAACAGCCAGACTTAGAAGTCAGATTCTAAGTTTCAAACAGAGAGAGGGTGAGAATTTATATTAGGCTTGAGAGAGGTTCAAGTCAATGCTAAGGGATTGTCCTCATCATCACCAGTCAAATGATGTGTTGGTGCATACATTTATTGAGGGTTTGGAACCGCATAGTAAGAATCTGTTAGATTCAGCAGCTGGTGGGCAGGCATTGAGAAGACCTATGAAGAGCTTTACACATTATTAAACCGTATTTCATAGGGAAATCCAGAATGGAATGCAGATTCAACTCGAGGAGGAGCAAGGAAAGCTGCAAGAGTCTCTGAGGTGGATGGTTTTACAGCTATTGCTGCACAGATAGCGGTGTTGCAAAATCAACTCAACACCCACTTCAGCAATACGATCTTGAGCCAGGCACAAGCCCCAGTCAATGCAGTTCATCAGGTGTGGTGTGAAGTATGTGGAAGTAGTGAACACTCAGCTGAGTATTGTGGTGCAAATCCAGACTTAGTGAATTTTGTTGGAAACGTCAAGAGGAACAATAATCAACAGTATGGCAACAGTTAAAACCCACATTGGAGGAATCATCCGAATTTTTGTTGGGGGAGTACTAGTCATCATGGACAGAATTCAAATTAGGGTGTGCAGAGAAATCAAGGGGGGCAACAAAATTAGTGGAAACAATGCACCTCCTCCACCACCCGGCAACATCGAGGATATGTTCAAAACATTGGTAGCTAACCAAGCACAGATGCAGGATGATTACGTGAAATTAGTGACTGACATGAAAAATTAGCAGTTAGCTACAAAGGCATTGGAGTATCAGTTTTGACAGTTAGCTAGAGCTCAAAACACCAGACCCAGGGGAGGATTACCAAGCGATACTGACCCAAATCTCAAGCAGGCCAATGGAGTTACCACCAGGAGTGGAATTCAACTCAAGGAGGTGGAACCAGAAAGGCCACCTCAGAAATCTGGAGCGGCAGAAAAAGATGAAGAACATGATGATGTGAGCTGGAAGGAAAAGGCAGCTGAGATAGAAAGACCACCGCCCCCGTTTCCTCGGATATTATAAAAGCACAAGGAGGAAGCTTGCTTCAAGAACTTCATGAAAGTGTTGAAACAAGTACATATTAATTTACCTTTAGTTGATGTTTTGCAGGGAGTGCCGAAATACGCCAATACATCAAGGACATTATAGAAAACAAAAGCAGATTGATGGAGTATGCTACAATTGTGCCTACTGAGGAGTGCACTTCCCGAATACAGAACAGATTGCCGACCAAGCTCAAGGATCCTGTGAGCTTTACTATTCAGATTACAATTGGGCAATCTATTCGATCTCGCGGATTATGTGATTTGGGATCAAGCATAACATTGATGCCCACATCGGTGTTCAGGAAGTTGAGGCTGGGCATCCCTAGACCAACTACTGTGATCTTGCAGCTAGCTGACCATTTATTGGCTAGACTTGATGGTATTGTGGAGGATGTGCTAGTGCAAGTGGGCTCCCTCATTTTCCCGGTGGACTTTATAATCTTGGATTTCGAGCCGGATGTGGAAGTCCCATTTATTTTGGGACGTCCCTTCTTGGCAACCGGGCGAGCCTTGATTGATGTGGCTAAGGGGCAGCTAACCATGCGAGCGCATGACAAAGTAGAGGTTTTTGATGTGTACAAGGCCATGAAGCTACCGGCCATTTATGAGGAGCTATCAGCAATCAGTGTTCTAAATCAGGAATCGACTCCTCAGATTGTTGACTCACAGGACCCATTGGAGAGAGCCCTGGTGGGCTTCGATCATTTTGGGGACAGTGCTACATATGAGATGGTGCAAACTCTGAACGAGCCAAAATGGTTTCTCCGGAAGTAGGACTTTGAACCATTGAAGAGGTCCTTGGAACCCTTACCAAAGCCATCAATTGAGGAGGAGCCGAAATTGGAGTTAAAGACATTGCCTCTACATCTGCAGTATGTATTTTTGAGTGAAGATGACACCTCGCTAGTCATCATTTCAGCAGAACTGACAGATGCACAAGTGAAAGATGCATTGGTGGTCCTTATGAGGCGGAAGAGAGCAATGGGTTGGCAAATGGCGGACATCAAAGGAATCAGTCCAGCTTTCTGCACACATACAATATTCATGGAGAAAGGATCTAAGCCAACAATACAACATCAGTAGAGGTTGAACCCAGTGATGAAAGATGTAGTCAGAAAGGAAGTGATCAAGTGCTTGATGCAGGTGTGGTATATCCTATCTTAGACAGTGAATGGGTTCGCCCAGTTCAGTGTGTTCCAAAGAAAGAAGGGATGACCGTGGTCACCAACGAAAAGAATGAGCTGATTCCCACACGCACAGTCACAGGCTGGCGAATTTGCATGGATTACAGGAAGCTCAATGAAGCCACGAGGAAAGATCATTATCCTATGCCATTTATTGATCAGATTTTTGACAGGTTTGCAGGTCAGGAGTATTATTGTTTTTTGGATGGATATTCTGGCTATAATCAAATAGCCATAGCACCGAAGGATCAGGAGAAGACCACTTTTACATGTCCTTATGGGACATATGCTTTCAGGCGAATGCCATTTGGTCTATGCAATGCACCAGCAACATTCCAGAAATGCATGATGGCGATCTTCCATGATATGGTGGAAGATTTTGTCGAGGTATTTATGGATGACTTTTCTGTTTTCGATAATTCGTTTGCTACATGTCTGCAGAATCTTGATAGGGTGTTAGCTCGATGTGAAGACTCAAACCTAGTGCTCAATTGGGAGAAGTGCCACTTTTTAGTTAAAGAGGTTATCGTCCTTGGCCATAAGGTGTCATGCAAAGGGTTGGAAGTCGATCGTGCGAAGATTGAGGTGATTGAAAAGCTACCACCACCAGTGTCAGTGAAGGGTGTTCGCAGTTTTCTAGGACATGCGGGGTTTTACAGAAGGTTCATCAAGAACTTTTCAAAAATTTCTAGACCGATATGTCGGTTGCTAGAAAAAGAGGTGAAGTTTGAATTTGACAAGGACTGTGTAGAAGCATTCGAGGAGCTAAAAAAGAAGCTGGTGGAAATGCCTATTCTCATTTCTCCGGATTGGGAACATCCTTTTGAATTGATGTGTGATGCAAGTAACGTGGCTGTAGGAGCTGTATTGGGGCAGCGGAGGAATAAAATTTTTCATTCTATTTATTATGCAAGCAAAACACTTTGACGCTTCCCAAGTCAATTATACAGTCACGGAAAAGGAGATTCTAGCATTGGTGTTTGCATTTGACAAATTCAGATCCTACCTGGTGGGTTCGAAAGTGGTGGTATATACTGATCATGCAGCAATTCAGTATTTGTTTGGAAAGAAGGATGCAAAGCCTAGGCTGATTAGATTGATATTGTTTCTACAAGAGTTTGATCTAAAGATTCGGGATAGAAATGGGAGCGAGAATCAAGTGGCAGATCACCTATCATGATTGGAAAGTCGTTCGCATGTGAAGGAAGGTGATAGCATCAAAGAAGAGTTCCCGGATGAGAAACTCTTGGCAATAAGGGAAGCTGAAATCCCTTGGTATGCAGATATTGTGAACTTGCTGGTAAGTGGTGTCTACCCACCTGAGGCTACGACTCAGCAAAGAAAGAATCTAAGACATGATTCCAGATATTACATATGGGATGAGCCGTATTTGTTTAAACAGAGACCAGATCAAGTGATGAGACGATGCATTCCAGAAAGCCAGATTGCAGAAGTACTGAGGAGTTGTCACTCATCGCTGTATGGAGGGCACCACGGAGGAGAGCGGACAGCTCACAAGGTGCTACAATCAGGTTTCCTTTGGCCTACACTATTCAGAGACGCTATAGCATATGTAAAAATGTGTGATAGATGTCAAAGAACAGGCACAATCGGTAGAAGACAGGAGATGCCACTGCATCAGATATTAGAAGTTGAGGTTTTTGATGTATGGGGAATAGACTTCATGGGCCCGTTTCCACCATCATTTGGTAATTGTTACATCTTGGTAGCGGTTGACTATGTGTCTAAGTGGGTCGAAGCAGTAGCTTGTCCTAGGAACGATAACAAGGTGGTAACGATATTTGTGAAAGAGCAAATTTTCACCAGGTTCGGTATGCCCCGAGCTATTATCAGTGACGGAGGGGCTCATTTTGTGAATGCAAGTTTCAGGAACTTGCTAGCTAAGTATGGGGTGAGGCACAAGGTGGCGACAACGTATCATCCCCAAACTAGTGGGCAAGTGGAGGTGTCAAACAGGGAGATTAAGCAGATTCTACAGAAAACTGTGAATGCACAACGAATTGATTGGGCAAGCAAACTTGACGATGCTTTGTGGGCTTATAGAACGCATACAAGACACCCATTGGGACTTCTCCGTACAGATTGGTTTATGGAAAGGCATGTCATCTACCTGTGGAGATGGAACACCGAGCTTTTTGGGCTGTAAGAAAGCTAAATATGGATTCGGAGCTAGTAGGGAAGAAGAGGTTGATGCAGCTCAGCGAATTAGATGAGTTTCGATGGCACGCCTATGAAAGTGCTAAATGCTACAAGGAGAAAACTAAAAGGTGGCACGACAGGCATATGGTGCATCGGATCTTTGAGCCAGGGCGAAAAGTGTTGTTGTTCAATTCGAGGTTGAAACTCTTCCCAGGGAAGTTGCGGTCCAAGTGGTCAGGGCCTTTTGAAGTTGTGAGAATGACCCCACATGGGGCAGTGGAATTGTGGCAAGAGGATAAGAGTGCCACATTTTTGGTGAACGGGCAGAGATGTAAGCATTACTGGGGTGAAGACGTTATTCAAGAGAAGACGTCTATCACATTAGCAGAGGATTAAGGATGAAAAACGTCAAGCCACGATGGTAAATAAGGCGCTGCACGGGAGGCAACCCGTGAATGTTATGTAATAGAATAGTTAGGATTATTTAAAGAAAAAAAGAGAAAAAGAAGCTGGCAATAGTTGAGAGGCAACCTATGATTTCTAATGAATATTTTTTGTGGTTGAATGATTTTCAGGGGAAATGGAGGTTCAAAATACAAAAACGCGCATAGGAAAAATCTAGGTAAGAAAATAAAACTTGGGGAAAGTTCCAGTGAGCCATCGCGTTGGCTCCGTGTCACGGAGGAGGGCCTCCGCGTTACCCTCCCTGACACGTTGAGGCTTATCTCGGAATTTTTAAAATTCTAGTAAGCCTTCGCGATAGCTCCGTGTCACGGAGCATGGCCTCCGCGACGGCCTCCGTGACACTTTGAGGTGTATTTCGCGTCAGGTCACCTTGGATCACCGGGTAAACCCGCGCAGAAAAACCCCCATTTTAACCCCAAATCCCTTAATTTTTCCCCATTTCATCACACCCTCCGTGTCCAACACCCCGAAACCCCTTCTCCCTCAACGTGCCATGGACCTAGTGAGATAATTTCTTCGATTTTTCTTCGATCTCATAGAAGTAAAGGTATGTTCTTGACTTTTTTCTCATTATTGCGCAATTTTTCGATTCTTGAACATGTTTTTGTGATGAAACTTTGCCCTAAGTGATTAACAAGTTTGTAAACAATTGAGTTATGGATTAATGATGTTCATTTGATCGATGTGAGTAGATTATCTCAATAGTTGCATGCTTTGTTGAAATTCTTACGATGTTGATAACTAGGATTGAGCATTGAAATAGGACGAAGAAGAAATGGGTTAAAATGTTGCTATTTAGGGTTGTGCATGATGTTTGAATAGAAACATATTGTGATTGAAGTGGATTATGCTATGGTAGAAGATGGATTTTTGGGGGATGAAAATAGAGAATTATCATAGGTTGTTGTGCGCAAATTGAAAAGTGCTCATGATTATATAATTAATCGATGGAGAAATTTTCGCGGCTAACGACTAAGTGTGGGGTGATCAATTTAAGCCCAACCTTAGTTGTAGCCAACTATGCCTCAAATAACATTTGAATTGTATGTTTTTGAATACACAGGACAAATGTCTGGAAGGCAGGACAAAGGCAAGGGCACATCCACATCTGGCGCCAGCAGAAAAAGAGTGAGACTCGAGGTAGCAGTACCAGCAGCACCAGCAGTTCCTCGAGGGCAACACCGACAGTATGGAACCATATGGGTGACAGATGAGGGGAAGAAATGGTATTCCAAACACTAGGAAACCAAGTACTTCCTGGAGGAGCAGATAGCACGGGAACCACTAGCACAGGAATTCCCACGGATTCTACATACGATTGACACTGTTGGGCTAAACTTCATTTTTGGAAAACCTAAAGAGTGCAATCTCCATCTTATCCGGAAATTCTACGCTAACTGGAACCTGACTTTGTGCAGCCACACCATCAAGATCAGAGGCCAGGTGGTCACATTTGAACCACACCATTTAAATGCAATCCTGGGGGCGCGGGACACAGACGCTCACGTCCTCCTCCAGCTGAACATCACTCCACCTTACGCGGATATCAAACGCACCTTATGTGGAGCTCAATAGACAGCCAGGTGGGGTAGGCACAAGGAAAGGGGCTACCACCAGACATTGCCCTATTCTCAAATGAACAGAGAGGCCCGGATATGGTTGAAGATAGTTTGCTCGTGTCTGATCCCGGGGGTGCACATGACTGATGTTACCTAGGATAGAGTTTGTCTGATTTATGCGCTAATGAAGGGGCTAGAAATTATTATTGGGGCAGTGATCATCTCCGCCATAAGGAGAGCTTGACTGCATCAGGGGAATCGCTATGGGTTTTGTGGTCTTCTCACCACTTTTCTGAGGGGCCACGGTATTGAGGAGGAGGCCCTTGACTACATCCCTCAGCTTGACAGGTGTGCTTTGGATGTTACCAAAACCAAGGCACCTGATACTACTCATGGTCCAGTGCTTACACTAGCCGAGCGACATGCTCAGGATGATCAATACATGGCCTGAATGTATGGGATGTAGATGTTACAGTTGTGCACCGGTGGAAGTCCCGCAACGGAGGATGAGTTGTGGTAGCTCGAATTGGATTATCCATTCAATGAGAATGCCCGAGCTTTATGCCGAGTGGGGCCCGCATTTGTAGAGCCCGTGGATGATGACGTCCCTACTGATGAGGAGACACGCCGGGAGGACTCAAACATTGAGTCGGACGAGGACAGCGGGGGCAATTTTGATCTTGGAGATGAGGTGCTGGCACCTGATGAGAAGATTGAATATTTTGATTGATCAGGGAGTTTCACTACCAAAACTTTGTTGTTAAATTGCAATTATGTGAACACTGGGGACAGTGTTCCGATTAAGTTCGGGGTGGGAGTAGTTAGGTGCTAGCTGTTGTGTTTGTTTTTTTGTGGATTGTGCTAATTGTGACCCTATGACTCTGTGTTTCATGTTATGCAACTGACGAAGTTGTGGTAGTTGGGGCTGTAATAAATATTTAACTATTGCTGTGTCTGATGTGTAAATTTTTCAATTTTATATTTAAATTTTTTTTTCTATAGACATTTTTTTGTTTGGGTTTCTCGGTTTTTGTTTTCCGTCCTTTTTTCGAGAATAGTCCCCTTGAACCAATGTCGTAGATAGCGACTGTTCCCTATGATGGATGGATGGCGACCTTCTTAAGGGAAATTTAGTCAATAAGATTAGTTTTTTTTCTTTCTCATTCTTTCGTTTGTTTTCCAAACGTGTAGCTAATTAGTGGTTCGACATTCTTGTTACGTGTTACACATGATTGTAAGATGCAAGTGTGATTCATATGAAAGCATGCAAATGTGTTAAACATGTTGAGATACCTAGACCCTAGAATTCGATTCGGTGTGATCGAGGCTTAATAGTGAATTCTTGTAATTAACTGAATGAAGAGTCTGTGAATATGTCTTAAGTTGAGCATGTGCAGTGAGTATGAGGTTTCATCTATTCCATGCTATTGTGAAGTGTCTAGAACTTGCCTGGTGTGTATACTAAACGAAATGAAGGATGTGGATTGTAGGAAAGGATGTAGGCATTTCTTTGAATGAACCTAAAGTTTCTCCCTTATCATACCTATCTTGAATGTTACATCCTAGTTAGCCCCATTGAGCCTTTAGCCTATTCTTTGATAGATACAAACCGAGCTTAATCCTTTTTTTCCTCATTAGCCATGAATTTGATCCAAAACTCCTAAGCGCTTAAGAAAATCAATTTGTCCCAAAGAGTGAAGGAGTGAGAGGTTTGAAACGGAAGGGAAAGTGGAAGTTGTGAAAGTTAAAGAAAAGGTCAAAGGTGCACTTGTTGAAATTGATTAATTAATAGTAGAGAGTAAGAAAATCAATGAATGAAAAAAAAAGATGCTTAAATACTCTTTGCTAGTAAGTCGAGTGTGCCTAAAGAAATGGGAACAAAAACAAAGAAAAAATTCAAGAGTAAGAGGATTGAGGAAGAAGCAATATCCATAATGAAGGTGGGATGTATTAAAAGCGCTTAGGGAAGCTAGTTACTATTATTGGTTAGCCCAGTATTTACTAGTTCCTTAGCTTACATTACAACCCATTAAGTCCCACATGATCTTACATCATGTATCCTTAAATTATTGGAGTAAAACACTAGGGGCAAGCTTATGGTGCACGACATGATTCACGTGAATTCTTTGGGAGAGCGAGCGTAATCTTATTCATATACCCCCACATGTAGTGCTTTGTAAATCTTATGAGTGCACATGGGGAAATTCTCTTGTGTTGCGAGGGTACATGCTTGACGAGAGATAAAATTTCGTGTCAGATGTCTTGATCAGTTGATTTGCACGAGTTTGCCAAGAGCGAGAATCGATTCTTGAGGTTAGGAGGTCTTAATGTGGTGTACTTCATGTTATTGATGAAACCATGCATGCTCTCTTGATGATTTTCTATCTTAAATAATCCGTATAGCCGTAGCCTGAATGGTTGCGCCAAATTAGCTATGCGTGGGTTTCAATTGCATGAGATGTGAGAGTATTGTTCGGGGATGAACAAGGTTTTAAGTGTGGGGTAAGTGATCTTGGGCAGAATTGCATGCCCAAGTGATACTCAAATACTTCATTTCTACTTGTTTATCTATTTTTATGTGTGCATTCTCATGTGATTTTTATGTAAATGTGAATTTATACCTTATCTTGGGCAGAATTTCATGTCCAAGTGATACTCAAATGCTTCATTTCAACTTGTTTGTATATCATTATTGTGTACATTCTCATGTGATTTGTAGTTAAATGTGAATTTATACTAACCAACATGATTAGTGTTGTTTGGCAGGTAAAGTGAAATTTTGGGAAGCTAAGATACATGTTGGTAAAATCGGGAATGGACTTGGAAACAAGGAGTGAAAAAGGACATGGAAGATCAGCAAAATCAAGGGCTCCGCGATGGAGCCGTGTCAGGTTGCCAACGCGGAGGCACTCTGCCTCAGAGGAAATAAATTTGGCAATTTCTAAGGGAGGTGCACGATAGCACCGTGTCACGTTGGCCAGGCTCCGCAATGCAGGCCGTGGCACGTTGATGTTAAATAGCCTGGGGGGCCGACTTCCAGAGAAGGTCCGCGATACCTCCGTGGCACGGAGGGAGTGCTCCGCGATACACTCCGTGCCACGTTGCTTGTTATTCTGGGAAAAATTCTCAATAGTATAAATAGCACACTTAGGTTTTATTTTAAACATTTTGATTTGGTTGAGCAAGAACGTGGGTTACAGGCAGTTGAGGGGACGAAAATTCTAGGGTTCTTCTCTACTCTTTCTCTTTTATCTCAATTGTTTGTATAAATTCTACTTATTTGATGATGTTAAATCCACAAATGAGTGGCTAAATTCACTTCTTGCTGAGGTTAAGAACAATTGTAGTGGAATGTAATTGTTAATCATTTCAGTTTTCATCTTTTTTTCAGTGGTTGTTCTATCAATTCTTGTTCTTACTACATTAATGTTTGGTCAATGTTAATGTATATCTAAAAAATCCAATTTTGATTTTGAAAAGGAAAGAAATTGGAAAGATGTGAATTGGTAGGATATGATCTCTTCTTAGTTTGGAAAATTGAGAATTGATTTACATTCAGAATAGAAATATATCTGAAAGTCTTATTAGTCAATTAAGGAATCGGCAATGTATGGATAGAACATGAAATCCTTTTATCACAGAAATGTAGATTAAGGCTCATGATTCTTAAGTTGGAGGAGTCGAAAGTTCCAATCGGTAGGCAATTATTCTTGACTAGCAATCAAAGGAAAGATTAACTGGATTGTATTGATAAATTAATTCCCTGCATGTTCGTTTTAACCTCCGCTTTCTCATTCCTATTGTTCAGACTCACTTTATAATTTTGCCTTAGATTCTTATTAATTAGTAAACTCAAACTCTCAAAATATTATTTATTTAGTTGTCTGCATTCTTAAAGATATAGTTCATTAACACTTAAGTAAATTAGTACCGTAGCTCAGTCCCTGTGGGATCGATACTTGTCTTTACTTAAGAAACTTTACTACTTCTTCGACCATGTGCACTTGCGTGTAGTCACCACAGAAGCCGAACAAGTTCTTGGCACCGTTGCCAGGGACTGGCAATTGGTAAAATTATTTTCTTAGTGTTAGTTTACAAATTCTATTTAAGTGCTGACAACTTGATCTTAGCCTTTCTCTTACAGATATTGAATTCTTCTTAACACTAGCAAGAGACAAGGAGTTTGTGGATTCATACATAGAGCCGGAAAGACAATATTATCGTCAAAGAAGGGAAGCTCTAGAGAAAAAGCTACAGTTGCTCAGATAGGCAATTCTGGAGTAACAACAGAATCCACCACTTGTGAGGGCAGTGTTAGTGCCCGAGGAAATGGCAGCTAGGCCGGTTCGCAAAGTGGCAATCCCACATGCTAACAATGTTACATCAAGTATTCGCAGACCAGAGCCAGGAGGGAGGTTAGAGCTTAAACAGAACATTGTGCAACTGTTGCACACAAGCGGGCAATTCACTAGTTTCCCTCATGAAGATCCACAACAGCATCTCCAAAACTTTTTGGAGATAAGTGACACTTACATTCCTGCTGGAGTATCATCCGACTACGTGAGGCTTACATTATTCCCATTTTCATCATTGGGGGAAGCAAAGAGGTGGTTGAAAGCTAAACCACCTAACTCTATCACCACTTCAGATGATCTTGCAGGAAAGTTTTATATAAGACTCTTTCCATCCGGGAAAATAGCAAGACTTAGAAGTCAGATTCTAAGTTTCAAACAAAGAGGGGGAGAATCTATATCAAGCTTGGGAAAGGTTCAAATCATTGCTAAGGGATTGTCCTCACCATCACCAGTCTAATGATGTGCTGGTGCATACTTTCATAGAGGGTTTGGAACCCCACACAAAAATTTTGCTAGACTCAGCAGCTGGGGGACAAGCATTAGAAAAGACTTATGAGGAGCTGTATACTTTGTTAAATCGTATTTCACAGGGAAATCCAGAGTGGAATGCGGACTCTTCAAGAGGAGGAACAAGGAAAGCAGCAGGAGTCTTTGAGGTGGATGGTTTTATAGCTATCGCTGCACAGATAGATGCATTGCAAAATCAACTCAACACCCACTTCAGCAGTATGAGCTTGAATCATCCACAAGCCCCAGTTAATGTAGTGCAGCAGGTTTGTGTGAAGTATGCGGTAGTAATGAACACTCAGCTGAGTGTTGTGGTGCAAATCCAGATTTAGTGAACTTTGTTGGGAACATCAAGAGAAATAATCACCAGCAGTAGTATGGCAATAATTACAACTTAAATTGGAGGAATCATCCGAATTTCTCTTGGGGTAGTAAGCCATCAAGGGCAGAGTTCGAATCAGGGTATGCAGAGAAATCAAGGGGGGCAGCAGAATTATCAGTCTCATTACAGAGGAAACAATGCACCTCCTCCATCAACCAACAACATTGAGGAAATGCTCAAAACAATGATAGCTAATCAAGCTCAAATGCAGGCTGATTATGTGAAATTAGCGGCAAAATTAAAAAAAACAGTTAGCTACAAAGGCGTTGGAGTACCAGTTTGGACAACTAGCTAGAGCTCAAAACACTAGGCCCAAAAGAGGACTACCGAGTGACACTGACCCGAATCCTAAGCAGGTCAATGCAGTGACCATAAGGAGTGGTTTACAACTCAAGGAGGTGGAACCAGAAAGATCACCTCAGCAATTAGGAGCAGTGGAAAAAGATAGGGAACATGATGATGAGAGGGGGAAGGAGAAGGCAGCTGAAGTAGAAAGACCACAACCCTCGTTCCCTCAAAGATTAAAGAAACACAAGGAGGAAACTTGTTTTAAAAAGTTCATAGAGGTGCTTAAACAGGTACACATTAATTTACCTTTGGTTGATGTTTTGCAGGGAGTGCCTAAATATGAAAAGTATATCAAGGACATCGTAGCTAACAAAAGCAAATTGACGGAGTATGCTACGGTGGCACTTACTGAGGAGTGCACTTCCCGGATTAAGAACAGGTTGCCAACAAAGCTCAAGGACCCTGGGAGATTTACAATTCAGATCACAATCGGGCAAACTATCTGAGCTCGCGGACTATGTGATTTGGGAGCAAGCATAAACTTGATGCCGACCTCGGTGTTCAAGAAGTTGGGGCTGGGCAGTCCTAGACCAACTACAGTGATCTTGCAGTTAGCGAATCTTTCTTTGGCCAGACCAGATGGCATTGTGGAGGATGTGCTGGTGCAAGTGGGCTCCCTCATCTTCCCGGTAGATTTTATTATCTTAGATTTTGAGCCGGATGTGGAAGTCCCATTTATTTTGGGACGTCCTTTCTTGGCAATAGGGAGAGCTTTGATTGATGTAGCTGCAGGCCAGCTAACCATGCGAGCGCATGACAAAGTGGAGGTATTTGATGTGTATAAGGCCATGAAGCTTCCTGCCATCTATGAGGAGCTTTCAGCAATCAATGTGCTAAACCAAGAAGAAATTCTTCAGATTGTTGATTCTCAAGATCCATTGGAGAGAGCGTTGATGAGCTCCGATCATTTCGGAGATAGAGATACTTATGAGATGGTGCAAATGTTGAATGAATCAAAATGGTATCTCAGGAAGCAAGACTTTTAGCCGTTGATGAGGTCCCTGGAACCATTGCCAAAACCATCTATTGAAGAAGCACCAAAACTGGAGTTGAAGACATTGCCTCCACATCTGAAATACGTCTTTTTGGGGGAAGATGACACCTTGCCAGTCATCATCTCCACAGAATTGATGGAGGCACAGGTAAAGGATGCATTGGTGGTTCTAACGAGGATGAAGAAAGCAATGGGCTAGCAAATGCCAGACATTCGGGGTATCAATCTAGCTTTTTGCACACACAAAATTTTCATGGAGGAAGGAGCAAAGCCAACTGTACAACATCAGCGGAGGTTGAATCCGATGATGAAGGATGTGGTTAGGAAGGAAGTGATCAAATGGCTTGATGCAGGTGTGGTCTATCCTATTTCAGACAGCGAATGGGTCAGCCCCGTTCAGTGTGTTCCAAAGAGAGGAGGGATGACCGTGATCACCAATGTGAAAAATGAGCTAATCCCTACACGCACAGTCAGGCAGGCGGATTTGCATGGACTACAAAAAGCTCAATGAGGCCACAAGGAAAGAACACTATCCTATCTCTTTTATTGATCAAATATTGGACATATTGGCTGGTAAAGAATATTATTGTTTCCTTGATGGTTATTTTGGCTATAACCAGATAGCCATAGCACCGGAGGACCAGGAGAAGACTACTTTCACATGTCCTTATGGGAAATATGCTTTTCGGCGGATGCCATTTGGTTTATGCAATGCACCCGCCACATTCCAGAGATGCATGATAGCGATCTTCCACGATATGGTGGAAGATTTCATCGAGGTATTTATGGATGATTTTTCTATTTTCGGTAATTTGTTTGCTACTTGTTTGCAGAATCTTGATAGAGTGCTAGCTCGTTGTGAAGAATCCAACCTTGTACTCAACTGGGAGAAATGTCATTTCTTAGTCAAGGAGAGTATCGTCCTTGGCCATAAAGTTTCTTGCAAGAGGTTGGAAGTCAATCGTGCAAAGATCGAGGTTATTGAAAAGCTACCACCACCTGTGTCAGTGAAGGGTGTTCGTAGTTTTATCGGACATGCAGGGTTCTACTGACGGTTCATCAAGAACTTCTCTAAAATTTCTAGACCAATATGTAGGTTGCAAGAAAAAGAGGTGAAGTTCGAGTTTGATAAGGGTTGTGTCAAAGCATTCGAGGAGTTGAAACAGAAGTTGATAGAAGCACCTATCCTCATTTCTCCGGATTGGGAGCAACCGTTTGATTAATGTGTGATGCAAGCGATGTGGCGGTAGGAGCTGTATTGGGGCAGCGGAGAAATAGAATTTTTCATTCTATTCATTATGCAAGAAAAACACTGGACGCAGCCCAAGTCAATTATATAGTCACAGAAAAGGAGATGCTAGCATTGGATTTCGCGTTTGATAAATTTAGGTCCTATTTGGTGGGTTCTAGAGTAGTGGTGTATACCGATCATGCAGCGATTTGGTATCTGTTAACAAGAAGGATGCAAAGTCCAGGTTGGTCAGATGGATCTTTTTGTTACAAGAGTTTGACCTAGAGATTCAGGATAGAAAAGGGAGCGAGAATCAAGTGGCAGATCACCTATCACGATTGGAAAGCCGGTCACATGTGAAGGAAGGTGACAACATCAAAGAAGAGTTCCCAGATGAGCAGCTCTTGGAAATAAGGGAAGCTGAAATCCCTTGGTATGCGGACATTGTGAATTTTCTAGTGAGTGGAGTCTATCCACCGGAGGCTACGGCTCAGCAGAGAAAGAAGTTGAGACATGATTGCAGGTATTATATTTGGTATGAGCCGTACTTGTTTAAGCAGGGACCGGATTAGGTGATGAGAAGAAGCATTCCGGAGAGCCATATTGCAGAAGTGTTGAGGAGTTGTCACTCTTCATTGTATGGAAGGCAGCACGGAGGCGAGCGGACAGTGCACAAGGTGCTACAGTCAGGTTTCTTTTGGCCTACACTGTTCAGAGACTCTATGGCATACGTAAAAATGTGTGGTAGATGTAAAAGAACAGGCACAATTGGTAGAAGGCAAGAAATGTTGCTGTAGAAGATATTAGAAGTGGAGATCTTTGATGTATGGGGTGTAGATTTCATGGGCCCGTTCCCACCGTCATTTGGTAATCGTTACATCTTGGTGGCCGTTGATTATGTATCAAAGTGGGTTGAAGCAACAGCTTGCCCCAGGAATGACAACAAGGTGGTAACAAAATTTGTGAAAAAGCACATTTTCACCAGGTTTGGGACACCCCGAGCCATTATCAGTGAGGGAGGGGCTCATTTTGTAAATGCAAGTTTCAAGAATTTTCTAGCTAAGTATGGGGTGTGCCACAAGGTAGCAACAACATATCATCCCCAAACTAGTGGGAAAGTGGAGGTGTCGAACAGAGAAGTAAAGCACATTCTACAGAAGATAGTGAATGCACAACGTAGTGATTGGTCAAGCAAACTCGACGATGCGTTGTGGGCTTATAGAATTGCGTACAAGACACCAATTGGGACTTCTTCGTATAGATTGGTCTATGGAAAGGCGTGTCATCTTCCTGTGGAGCTAGAACACCAAGCTTTCTGGGCCATGAGGAAATTGAGCATGGATCTAGAGCTAGCTGGTAAGAAGAGGCTGATGCAACTCAGCGAACTTGATGAGTTTCATTGGTATGCCTATGAAAGTGCCAAGTGCTACAAAGAGAAAACAAAGAGGTGGCACGATAAGCATATGGTGCATCAGATCTTTGAGCCGGGGCAGAAAGTATTGCTATTCAATTCAAGATTGAGGCTTTTTCTAGGAAAATTGCGGTCCAAATGGTCAGGGCCGTTTGAGGTGGTAAGAATGACCCCGCATGGGGCGGTGGAGTTGTGGCAAGAAGATAGAAGTGCCACGTTCTTAGTAAATGGGCAGCGATGTAAGCATTATTGGGGTGAGGACGTTATTCAAGAGAAGACGTACATCACTCTAGAGGATGATTGAGCATTGAATGACGTTGAGCCGCGACGGTAAATCAGGCGCTGCACGGGAGGAAACCCGTGAAATTGTTGTAATAGATGAGTAGAAATATTTGAAAAAAAGAAGAGAAAACAAAAAGAAAAAGAGAAAAAGAAAAAAATATATAATAAAAATTATGTTTGCATTGAAACCTAAGAATTCTAACCAATTTCTTGTGGTGAAGTGATTTTCAGGCGGAACGGAGGGCAAAAGTGCAAAGAAATGCAAAGAAAAAAATCGAGTGAGAAAAATAATAAATCGACACATTACAGTGAGCCTACGCGATGGCTCCGTGTCATGGAGGGGGTGCTCCGCGTTACCCTCCGTGACACGTTGAAGAGTATTCTGGATTTTTTAAAAATCCAGAACACAGGCGCGATGGCTCCGTGTCACAGAGGGGGTGCTCCGCGTTACCCTCCGTGACACGTTGAGTGTTATTTCGCGTCGGGTCACACCGGATCGCCGGGTAACCCGTGCGAAATATCACTTAAAAACCCCAATTTCCCTCAATTTCTTCATTATTTTCCCTTTCCACCGCGACTAACACCCCAAAATCCCTTCTCCCCCAACATGACATGGACCTAGGCATCGATTTTCTTCAAGTTTTCTTCAATTTCATCGGATTAAAGGTGTGTTCTTGAACTTTACCTCATTTTTGCTTGAATTTTTTATTCTTGAACATGTGTAGTGATTGAAACTTGCCCTAAGTAGAAATTAAGCTTGAATTCGTTTAAGTTATGATTGATTGATGTTCATAGTATTATTGTGAGTATATGAACTCGATGAATGCATGTGTTATTGAATTTTTGCGAAATTGTTAGCTAGGGTTGGAATATGAATTTGAAGAAGACTAAAATTGTTTGAAATGTTGAACAAAAGTGGGTTGTGCATGTTGGGTGAATTGAATTATGTTGTAATTAATGTTAAATATGCTACATAGAAAAGGGGTTTTCGGGAGAACGAAATTGGTAAATTGCATAGGGTGTTGAGAACAAAAATTTGGCTAAGTGCTATGATGGTGGAAGTGAATTGTTGGCGATAATTTTATTCATTGTACGAAGTCTGAGTAGTACATAGTAATTGTTCCATCGATTTATATGAATGCACTAAGCCGGTTGAATGTTAAAAATGAGAAAAATCATGAATGTCTTGTCGAAATTGTTTTGATTGTGGCTAAAGACTAAGTGTAGGGTGATCTAATTAAACCCAACCTTAGTTGAAGCTAATTGTGACTTCAATAACATTAGGATTGTATGTTCGATTGTACAGGAACAATGTCAGGCAGGCAAGACAAGGGAAAGGGCGCATCCACATCGGGCGTCGGCAGAAAAAGAATAAGATTGGGAACAACAGTTCCAGCAACACCAGCGGTTCCGAGAGGCCAACGCTGACAATACGGAACCCGTTGGGTGACTGACAAAGGGAAGAAATGGTATGAAAAACACAAAGAAACCAAATACTTCTTGGAAGAGCATATATCAAGGGAGCCGCTGGCACAGGAATTCCCACGGATCGTACACCGGATTGACACAGCTGGGATGAACTTCATCTTCGAAGAGCCCAGGGAGTGCAATCTCCATCTCATTCGAGAGTTCTATGCCAACTGGAACCCGACCCTTTGTAGTCATACTGTCAAGATCAGGGGGCAAGTTGTCACTTTTGAGCCCCATCACCTGAATGCTATCTTGGGGGCGCGGGACATAGACGCCCATGTCCTTCGGCAGCTGAACATCGCTCTACCTTATGCGAACATCAGACGCACTCTATGTGGAGCCCGTACGACAGCAAGGTGGAGAAGGCACAAGGAGAGGGGCTACCATCAGACACTTCTCTACTCGCAGATGAACAGGGAAGCCAGGATATGGCTTAAAATTGTGTGCTCATGCTTGATCCCAGGGGTGCACATGACAGATGTCACCCGGGACTGAGTTTGCTTGGTGTATGCCCTGATGAAGGGGATAAATGTTGGGCGGTGATCATCTCCGCCATGAAGAGAGGCTGACTGCATCAGGGGCACAGATACGGGTTCGGTGGTTTGCTTACCACGTTCCTGAGGGGCCATGATATCGAGGAGGAGGCCCTGGATTACATCCCACAGATTGACAGGCGTGCCTTGTATGTCACCAAAACCAAGGCACCTGACACTACTCATGGGTCGGTGTTCACACTAGCCGAGTGACATGCTCGGGATGATCAGTATATGGCCCGCATGTATGGGATGCAGATGTTGTAGCTGTGCATTGGCGGGAGGCCTGCAACGGAGGATAAGCTACGGCAGCGAGAACTGGATTACCAATTTGGCGAGAATGCCCGAGCTCTATGCAGAGTGGGGCCCGCATTTGTGGAGCCTGTAGATGATGACGTCCCCACTGATAAGGAGACACGACGAGGACTCAGATGTTGAGTCAGATGAGGACAATGGGGGCGATTCTGATATGGGAGACGAGGCAACGACACCTGATGAAGAAGTTGAATACTTCGATTGATCAAGGAGTTTCACCACCCACCTTTGTGATATGTTGACTTTTGTGAACACTGGGGACACTGTTCGGTTTAAGTGTGGGTTGGGAGTAGTTAGGTGCCAGCTGCTTTGTTTTTGTTTATGTTTATGTTTTGTTGTTGTGCCTGTGAAAAATGTGGCCCTGTGACTTTGTGTTATGTGTTCTGTAATTAAGTGGTGTTGTAATGAATGTTATGTTGTTGTGTGTTGTGTTGAACTGTTGGTTGTTGTCTAAATATTTTTGTTTTCTATTGAAATTATCGAAATTTTTAAAATTTTTTGTTAAATTTCTTTTATGCTGGGTTTCTCGGCCTTTGTTTTTGGTGCTTTTACCGAGAATAGTCCCATTGAACCGAAGTTGTAGATAGTTATCGTTCCCTATGATAGATGGATGACGACCGTCTTAAGGGAAATATAGTCTATAGGAGTAGTTTTTTCGTTCGTTCTTTCTTTTGTTTGTGTCCTAAACGTGTCGCTACTTCATGGTTCGGAATTCTTTTTACGTGTTGTACATGATATTAAGTTTCAAAGGTGATTCGTATGAAAGCATGCAAATGTGTAAACATGTTGAGATACCTAGGCCATAGAGTTCAATTTGGTGTGATCGAGGATTAATAGTGAATTCTTGTAATTAGCTGATTGAAGAGTCTGTGAATATGTCTTGAGTTGAGCATGTGCATTAAGTGTGAGGTGAGGGTTCGATTATTCCATGCTATTGTGAAGTGTCTAGAACTTTCCTGGTGTGTGTACGAAACGAAATGAAGGATGTGTATTGTAGGAAAGGATGTAGGTGTTTCTTTGAATAAACCGAAAGTTTCTCCATTATCATACCTACCTTGAATGTACATCCTAGTTAGCCCCATTGAGCCTTTAGCCTTTTTTTTCCTTTCTTTGAAGAGGTACAAACCGAGCTTAATCCCTTCTTTCCATTAACCGTGAATTTGATCAAAAACTCTTAAGCGCTCAAGAAAAATAATTTTCCCACAGAGTAAAGGAGTGAGAATTGTGAAAAGGAAAGAAAAGCGGAAGTGGTGAAAGTTAAAGAAAAGGTCAAAGGTGCACTTGCTGAATTTAAAATAAACTAAATATGTATAACTAATCATTGCTAGTAAGTCGAGTGTGCTTAAAGAAATGGGAACAAGAACAAGGAAAAAATTCTTCAAGAATGGGAGGATGAAGGAAGAAAAAAATGACCGTAATAATGGTGGGATGTATTGAAAAGCGCTTAAGGAAGCTAGTTGCTATTATTGGTTAGCCCAGTATTTGCTAGTTCCTTAGCTTACATTACAACCCGTTAAGTCCTACGTGATCTTACATCACTCATCCTTATATTAGTGGAGTAATACACTAGAGGCAAGCCTATGGTTCATGACATGATGCATGTGAATTCCTTGGGGGAGAGAGCGAAATTGTATTCATATACCCCGACATGTAGTGATTTGGAAATCATATGATAGTAAAGGGGATAGTTTTCTTGTTTTATGAGGGCACATGCTTGACGAGAGATTAATTCCGTGTTGGATGTCTTGATCAGTTGATTTGATTTAGGAGGTCTTAATGTGATGTACTTCACTATATTGATGAGATTATGCATGTTTTCTTGATGATTTGCTATATTAAATAATCGGTATAGTCGTAGCTTGAATTGTTGAGCCAAAGTAGCTATGCGTGAGTGTCAATTGCATGAGATGTGAGAATATTCTTCGAGGATGAACAATAGTATAAGTGTGGGTAAGTGATCTTGGGCAGAATTTCATGCCCAAGTGATACTCAAATGCTTCATTTCGACTTGTTTGTATATCATTATTGTGTACATTCTCATGTGATTTGTAGTTAAATGTGAATTTATACTAACCAACATGATTAGTGTTGTTTTGCAGGTAAAGTAGAATTTTTGAAGATACATGTTGGTAAAAACGGGAATGGACTTGGAAACAAGGAGTGAAAAAGGACATGGAAGATCAGCAAAAACAAGGGCTCCGCGATGGAGCCGTGTCACGTTGCCATCACGGAGGCACTCTGCCTCAGAGGAAATAAATTTGGCAATTTCCAGTGGAGGTGCGCGATAGCACCATGTCACATTGGCCAGGCTCTGCGATGCAGGCCTTGGCACGTTGAGGTTAAATTGCCAGGGGTCCGACTTCCAGTGAAGGTCCGCGATACCTCCGTTGCACGGAGGGAGTGCTCCGCGATACACTCTGTGCCACGTTTCTTGTTATTCCAGGAAAAATTCTCAATAGTATAAATAACACACTTAGGTTTTATTTTAAACATTCTGACTTGGTTGAGCAAGAACGTGGGTTACAGGCGGTTGAGGGGACGAAAATTCTAGGGTTCTTCTCTATCTCTTTCTCTTTTATCTCAATTGTTTGTATAAATTCTACTTATTGGATGATGTTAAATCCACAAATGAGTGGCTAAATTCACTTCTTGCGGAGGTTAAGAACAATTGTAGTGGAATGTAATTGTTAATCATTTCAGTTTTCATCTTTTCTTCAATGGTTGTTCTACCAATTCTTGTTCTTACTGCATTAATGTTTGGCCAATATTAACGTATATCTAAAAAATCCAATTTTGATTTTGAAAAGGAAAGAAATTGGAAAGATGTGAATTGGTAGGATATGATCTCTTCTTAGTTTGGAAAATTGAGAATTGATTTACATTCAGAATAAAAATATATCTGAAAGTCTTATTAGTCAATTAAGGAATCGGGAATGTATGGCTAGAACATGAAATCCTTTTATCACAGAAATGTAGATTAAGGCTCATGATTCTTAAGTTGGATAAGAGTCAAAAGTTCCAATCGAGAGGAAATTATTCTTGACTAGCAACCGAAGGAAAGATTAACTGGATTGTATTGATAAATTAATTCCCTGCATGTTCGTTTTAACCTCAGCTTACTCATTACTATTGTTCAGACTCACTTTATAATTTTGCCTTATATTCTTGTTAATTAGTAAACTCAAACACTCAAAATATTATTTATTTGGTTGTCTGCATTCTTAAAGATATAGTTCATTAACACTTAAGTTAATTAGTACTGTAGCTCAGTCCCTGTGGGATCGATACTTGGCTTTACGTAAGCCACTTTACTACTTGTTCGACCACGTGCACTTGCGTGTAGTCACCACAGAAGCCGAACAATACTAATCAACATTATTAGTGTTGTTTTGCAGTTTAGAAGGAATTTTTGGAAGCTAATCTACAAGTTGGTGAAGTTTGGAAATGGACTCGTAAGCAAGAAGTGGAAGTTGGCAAGGAAAATTGGCCCCTCGATGGCTCCATGTCACGCTACCATCATGGAGGCATTCTTCCTAGGTGGGAAAATTATGTCAAATTCCAGTGGATGTGCGCGTTACCTCCGTGGCATGGAGATGATGCTTTGCAATGCACTCCGTTCCACACTGAGGGTGATTATCCGGAACCTCAAGTTCCAGTGAAAGCGATAGCACCGTGGCACGGAGGCAGTGCTTCGCGATACATGTCGTGCCACGCTGAGGTGCATTTCCGTAGGATCTGAGTTCCAGTGGGGGTCTGCGACAGGGCCGTGGCACGGAGGCAGTGCTCTGCGATACACTCCGTTCCACGTTGCTTGTTATTCCGAGAAAAATTTCCACTAGTATAAATAGCACACTTAGGTTTTATTTTAAACATTCTGACATTTTTGGAGCAAGAACGTGGTTAGCAGGCAGTTGAGAGGAAGAGTTTCTAGGGTTAATTCTCTTCCTTTTTCTCTTTAATTTCAATTGTTTGTATGAATTCTACTTGTTTGAAGATGTTTAATCCACAAATGGGTGGCTAATTCACCTCTTGCTGAGGTTAAGGATAATTGTAAAGGAATGTGATTACTAATTATTTCAGTTCTGACGTTCTCTATAATGGTTGTTCCATCAATTCTTGTTTTTACTATGTTAATGTTTGGCCAACGTTAATGTATATCTTAGAATTTCAATTTTTATTCTGAAAGGGAAATTAATTGGATAGATGTGAATTGGTGGGATATGATCTTTTCTTAGTTGGGAAAATTGAGAAAAGATTTACGTTCAGAATAGAAATATATCTGAATGTCATATTAGTCATTTATGGAATTTGTTATGTATGGCTAGAGCATGGGGTTTTTGCATCACAGAAATGTGTAATGTAAGTCTCATGATTCTTTAATTGGACAGGAGTCGAAAGATCAAATCCATAGGTTATTAATTCCTGACTAACAACCAAGAGAAGATTGACTGATTCTAATTAATGAATTACATCCCTGCATGCTTGCCTTAACCTTAGATTGTTCATTGCTATTGTTCAGACTTTAATTTACACTCTTGACTTAGGTTCTTATTAACTATTAATATTGACTCATAAAACATTATTTGTTTGGTTGTCTACCTTCATAGCGATATTGTTCACTATCAATTAGGATAATTATTACCATAATTCAGTCCCTATGGGATCGATACTTGGCTTGAAATAAAGCCACTTTACTACTTGTACGACCATGTGCACTTGCGTGTAGTTTGGTCCGAACAGTTTACATACCCTCTCTGTTCTTGGCTGAGGTATTCTTGGAAAATGATTTGAATTTAACAAGGAAACATATATATAGGCATAGAGTGGTGGCCTGGGCGGCGCCCACTGGCCAACACGCCAAGAGGTCGGCATACCGTGTTGGCCATCGCACCAAGGGGCCTGCCGCGCCGCGCCTCCCAATGCACAAGCGGGATGGAGCGTTGTGTTGGCCCCTCGCAGCTTGGCCTCAGCCAACCCTGATTTCGAGGCTTTTCACCATACGGGTCAAACTCCCTCTCTACTCATCACAAGCACACGCGCACGCATGCTAGCCGCTAACATCTTACGGGGTGTAACATCGTCCCCTCTATATGAGCATTCATCCTCGAATGTAATCTTCAGGCTACTCAACTCCTTTAGCTAATGCCAAAAAATTTTCGGTAGAGTCTCCTCTGTAATATGGACTATCCGGAAACATGAATGCAGAAAAAAACCCAACGTAGGCATCTCACAAGATGCTATCTGCAACTGAATAATATGGTGCCAATACATATATAAGCGATTGATAACAATAAAAATAAGGGCTCTACTTAATACTTGAACACTTTCTTACCGTTTTTGAATTGTCTGAATCTGTATGTTGTCACTATAGAGCCTGGAATAACTGAAGATATTCTGCTATGTTACTATTTCTCTAAACCTCTTATGGATCACATCTTTGATCCTTACGGACCCGATGACCTAATATAACTATTGGAGTTTCCGCATGGGACAACTCTTCTGTAGAATAAGCATCCTCGACTGGGTCAATATGAGAAAAGGACTCCTACACTCTTGTGTAGTGTTGATAAATAGATCCTAACCCCGAAGGCAACTCTATCTCATAGGCCACTTGGCCAATCTCTCGGAGGACCCAGTATAGTTTAATGAATCTAGAGATGGACTTGCCCTGCTTGTCAAATCTCATAATACCATTTAGTGGAGAAGTTCTTAGGGACATCCAGTCATTTCTTCAACCTCTAACTTCTCCATATACTAAAGTAAGGCTCCCGGCGACCCTGAGTTGCTGGTACATATCTCCGGATTAGTTTAACTATTTCCCTCCGACTAACGCAGTATGCTCGGTTCAATTATCCCTAACTTACCTGTTCTAGGTCGTCATATAGGGAACCTACATTTCCACCCTTAACACATCCCCGGGTGCCTGAGTGGTGCGCTCTATTTGGCCATTCGTTTGGGATAAGAAATTGTACTCAAATTACCTTGCTTCTCTATCTGCTCTGACATCTTTCCCACAACCTAGCTGTGAGTTAGCCTCTCTGCTAGACTGGAATACATACTGGGACATCACATAGTCGGTCTATCTCTTTATTACTTAAATCAGCGTAATCTTTAGTTGTAACATGATTCTGATCGATAAGGATGAGTTGACCTCATTAGTCTTTCAATAATAACTCAAGTGTGGTCAAATTTATGCTTGTTACATGGCTTTTCTCACCCTTCCGGGTGACTACTTCCCACTTTCACTTAACATAGGCACAACTATCTCCTAATTTGGCCAGCTCAGTTCCTTCGACCTCGGGAGTATGCTGGGGAGATTAAAAGATGTCTTCTTTTGCCCGTAGGCTAACTACCCCCCTCCCCCCCCCCCAATTGTGGAACCTCACTGGTACCCTCTCCTGCTGCTGCAGCTGACTTGCGGCTGACTAAAGTCTGTCACATATCAAACATTATTTCGATTAGACATAACAATGAAAGCTTAGGGACTAATCCATGTACAACTCGTCTCTATAGCACGATCTAAAAAGAAGGAGGGGTAACCATACTATCATGCCTTATAGCCTCCTGCTTATTAAATGTGGTGCACAACACATTTATAAACAAGACTATACTAGACACAACTTGCATACTCCCTTGAATACGACCTTCTCTAATACAAAGCTTGTCACACCCCACCTTGGGAGGCATGAATGGCAACTAATGCCACACTAGGATCTAGTGCTGACCTGGCTAGGGTACACACCGCTGGTGCTTATCAACGACACATAATCAAGAAATCAAACTGCTATATCTCGGCTGTAAACACAACCTCGAGCTGACAAAGCCATGCACCACCTGTAAAAGAAGAAAGCTAACCTAACCAATACAGAACTAAAAGGGATCCTATGCGGGCTGAGAAGACCACCATGCTGTGTAGTTATAACAGGAATGAAAATAGGAAACTATATTGTGCCCCACATGGAAAACACATAAAATAAGACATACATGGGCCCCACACGGCCAATAACAACCAACTAACTGAAGACTATAGTCTGCAAGCCTCTAAGACTAGAAAATGTTGGTCAGGATAGGGCCCCGGCCTACCCAAATACTAACCAAATAAAAGACGGTAATCTCTACAACCCGGAAACTCCGGATGAAAGGAGTTGGCCAAACTGCTGACCCTGAAAAACTGCTAATGGAGGTTCTAAACTTTGTCTATCTAAACTGCAGGCAAGTATGTAGCGCCCCATAATTGGGCGTCAATATAATATGTACCGAATATGTAGGTAGTAAGAAAAGCTAATTAAAACTGATAAAGAACTGAAGGTGAACAGTAGTAAGGGCCATAAGTTAACCTGTATGCTTTCTTATCCATAACCTACATCTAGTAAAACACTACACGTATATGAGCTGAAACTGTATGACTACTCA
The DNA here is from genome assembly GCA_035772735.1 of Datura wrightii. Classification (NCBI taxonomy): domain Eukaryota; kingdom Viridiplantae; phylum Streptophyta; class Magnoliopsida; order Solanales; family Solanaceae; genus Datura; species Datura wrightii. The sequence continues at coordinate 39,329,591 of JASDFA010000027.1, forward strand.
TTCATAAGCTATAGTTGGCAGGCAAATATAAAGGCAACAACCTAACCTGGCCTCCATAGGCCGGGAAGGTACAAACAACATAACAATAAACTACCTAGGCCCCCATAAGCCTCAGCAGGTGCCGATCAGTCTTATGTATATACCCCTACAGGTATCCCTTAGACCCTACAAGTAACTGTAACTATATCTGTACACGGACCTCACAGCCTAAAAAAAGTCCTCACGGCCTCAATACGACCCTCACGACCTCAATACGTCCCTCACGATCTCAATACGACCCTCACGACCTCAACACGGCCCTCACGACCTAAATACGACCCTCAAGGCCTCAATCTGGTCCCCGCGGACATCATATTGCTCTTCCGAGTGTAGCCCTATAAGCAAAAAAACACCCAACAACCCAAACATCGTATGTTAGACCAAACTAACTAGGGTTAACTCTTACGAAGGTTACTATGTCCTCGCTGTCGACTCAATTCTATTTATAGAAGCTAACCATTATAGGCTTACTCTAGAATACTTGTTTTGTGCATTGAACAACTGTAGGGCTGCTACTAATCATATATGCTCCTGATCAGTTAGCCCTAACCTTCCATGGGCAGCTTATTATAACTCTTAGCCTAGAGGTAATACCATAATACTGTGGTTCTAGTCCCTTAGACCTAACTTGGTCTGATCAAATTTCATGCACTTTCAGTGGGTCATTTCTAACCTCGTAGGTGTCTTTATCTGGACTTAGCCATTCCTGGCAACCTGCACCATTGTATAAGAGTTTGCTGGGGCGTTGACCCCGTATCTAGCTACTAACAAAGCTTCCTCCTTAGGGTATCTACTGCTCTATCAGAATAGTAACAACTGGGGTGGTGACCTAAGTGACCTGTATGATAAACACCACGTCGACTAAAACTAACTACCATCGGTGGTAGCCACTAGGTGGCAGACTGACCCCCGACAAATTAGGCAACTCTGATGCTGTGGACTTTAGGGTAAAACCATTCTAATATAAATCTAGCCCTAGAGGTGTCAAGGTATGCCAACGGCCTCTGGGTGAGATTTACTGACAATACAAGTGCCAAACTGATTGTTATATCACCCGGCTGTGCCTATGCTGTTCAACTCACTACCTCAAGACCAACAACTATCCACAAAATTCTAAATCCTAGGCGTGACAACAAAACATCAATTCTACTAACATAGTGAATAGAAGGGGAGAGGAGTTTCTATGACGCTTCTTGCATAAGTCACACTTAACATCTTCTTTCCCGACAAGGGATACTACAACATACTCTTAACATGCTTTCTAGCAGCTAGCCATAACTTCTGTAATCACAATCTATTGATAGAAGCTATTACAACATGTAGGATCGTTGTCTACGTTCAAAAACATAGGTCATATCATCATACGATGAGAATAACTTGCCAAAGGAATAAGCCTTACATACCTTGAACACTAAAAAATATTGGTCGGGACAGGGCCTGGCCTACCCAAAAATCTAACCAAATAAAAGACGGTAATCTCTACAACCTGGAAACTCCAGATGAAAGGAGCTGGCCGAACTGCTGACCCTGAACAACTGCTAATAGAGGTCCTGAACTCTGCCTGTGTAATCTTGCATGCAAGTATGCAACGCCCATAGTTAGAATCAGTATAATATGTACCAAATATATAAGGAAGTAACAGAAGATGATTAAACCTGATAAAGAATTGAAGGTGCACAGCATTAAGGGCCAGAAGTTAACCTGTAAGCTTTCTTATCCATTGCCTGCATATAGTAAAACACTACAGGTATATGAGCTGAAAAAGTACGACTATTCATTCATAAGCTATAACTAGCAGACATATATACAGGCAAGACCCTAACCTAGCCCCAATAAGCCTGAAGTTACAAACAACACAATAATTACCTATTTGGGCCCCATAAGCACTAGCAAGAGCCAATCAGTTTATATACCCCTAAAGGTACCCTTTAGACCCTACAAGTAACTATAACTATATCTCTGCCTCACAGCCTTAATACAGCCATCACGGCCTCAATACAGCCCTCACAACCTCAATATGGCCCTCACGGCCTTAATCTGGTGCTTGCGGAAATAATATTGCTCTTGCGAGCGTAGCCCTATAGGCTACAAAACACCCAACAACCCAAACGTCGTATCCAGAGACCAAGATAACTAGGGCTACTATGTCCTCACTGTCGACTCAATTCTATTTGTACTAGCTAACCATAATAGGCTTACTCTGCAATACTTGTTTTCTACGTTGAACAACTGTGGGGCTGCTACTAATTGGATATGCTCCTAAGCAGTCAGCCCTAACCTTCCACAGACAACTTTTTATAACTCTTAGACTGGAGGTAATACTGTAATACTGTGGTTCTAGTCCCTTAGACAATAACTTGGTCTGATCCGATTTATGTGCTTTCTCTGGGAGATTTCTAACCTCGTAGGTGTGTTTGTCTGGAGCTAGCCATTAGCAGCAACCTGTACCTTAGTATCTTATAAGAGTACGTTGGGGCGTTGAAACCATATCTAGCTAGTAACAAGTCTTCCTCCTTCGGGTGTCTACTGCTCTATCAGACTAGTAACAAATGGGATGGTGCCCTTAGTGACCTGTATGATAAACACCGCATCGACTGAAAGTAACTTTCACTGGCAGTAGCGACTAGGTGGCAAACTGATCCCCAACTCACTAGGTAACTCTGATGCCGCTGACTCAAGGATAAGACCATACTAACATAATTCTGGCCCTGAAGGCATCAAGGGACATGACCAAGCCAACCTATGTATCACCACAGCTACTAACATGTCATCGATACAGCTGACAACTCAAATATAAAAAAATAACATCACAACATTCGACCATGACCACTCTAGACCCTCACTCACTTGTCAATATCACCACCTAATCTTATTCACACAAGAAACCCACAACCTTCTGCAAGAACGACACGACCTCTCGACACCTACCTAATAATTTTCCATGACTACGATTCTCTGCACTCAAGCCCGAGCCACAAAACAAGCCCGAGCCACAAAACAAACCTGCACCTCATGCACACATTTATTATCATATAAATAGTAGCATAAGAATAAAATAACAATATAACACAGAGCTTCAGAATAAAGCCAAACACACACGTTGATACCTATGACAACGACTATGGAATTCATGCTAAAAAGGGAAGGACAAGACTAACATACCTTAGCTTCAAGCCTAGCTGAGCCCCATACATCAACACCAAAAACCTACTGCATATAGGTAGTCCAAGATGCTGTGAAGAACATAGCCAACAAAGTCAATGTACAAACAACGCAAATGGAGCTTAACCAATAAGATTCATACAAATTATATGGTAAAAATTCTAAAACAACAACGTACCGGGGTTAAACACCTTAACCAACCTCAACAAGGGAAACCAAAGGAAGAAGTCTTACCAATATCTTCACTACAAAACAACCATCAAAAACCCGAAAAAGACATCAAATGGCAAGTCACACGTGATTCTTACTTTTCGACATCAAAATAATGTTGAACCATCGATTCATAGGCCCAAAACCATAAAGAACATGTGAGCGAAGCTTGGGATAGATTATAGGATGATAAGCCTTCTAGAAATTTGGATAATGATCCAAAACACATGCCAAGGGACTTAAATAGTCATCCACCACCTTAGCCCATTTTTGGACGTGCCTACTTGCGCGGTCTCGAAAAAATGCGAATATATATCTATTTCAAAATTAGATTGGTGAATGGTTTAATACGTAGTAAAGTAGACTTATTGACCTTTAATATGGTAGGTGGTAGCCCATATTTCCCCTTACATATTAGGAGAAAAGCTTCGAGACATTTAACCTAAATTTCAGAGAATCTCAAAAAGGAAATTTGTGATAACTTTTGCCGAATTTTGTTCTACAACTTGATCGACTACCAATTATAAATAAAATCATAAAGTGACCCAAATACCTCATAACACTTCCTTATTATCCCCTTAAGTACTCTTAGTCCTATCTTGAAGTATAAATTTATAGATCAAATTATCCAGTGTGTTACACTTAGATCCTGGTGCTTTACCCTTCTGATCACGTCTAATCCTAAATGGAATGTTGGTTGATGATGGTGCTTGGGTTGATGACCTCTAATGTGACTATGAGCGATGCCCACCCCCTGTCCTCTACTGGGAGACCTCGAAATTCCCTATCCTAGCCCTCCTAGTCTCTTTCTCCTTTCCCTTCAACTTCTACTCCTCAATTTGCTGGGCATGATCCATGAGTCTAGAAATACCCATGTCACTGAAAAGCATGGTGGTCATGCACTCTATGGCCATTAAATCTTAGACTCCTAACACAAACTTTCTCATTCAAGCCCTCAGCTCAGCCACCATCTCGGGGACATACAATGACAACTAAGTGAATTTCAAAACATTCTCTTGAACCATCATATTGTTCTACTTCAAATGGATGAACTCTACAATATTTTCTTCCCTCATCTCCTAAATATAGAACCTGTCCAAGAAAGCTTTCACAAACTCATCCAATCAACTAGAGTTGTGCCTGCCCTGCGGCCTTTCTTCCACTACCTGAACCATATATGAGCTAACCCCTTCAACTAATAGGAGGCTAAATCTTCACTCTCCTCTCCGATAATACCCATAATATGGGTAATCATTTGTATCTTATCAATGAACTCCCCTGGATCCTCATCCACCTTCCTGCCATGAAACTTTAGTGGGTTCATCCTAGTGAAGTCTCGAACTCTAGCCATCATTACACTCCCATTGGTGTTCATAGGTGCAACTGCCTATTGGTAGACCTGGGTCGTCATTCCAACAATTGAAAAGTAGCCTTAAACTCCACATGAGACACCTGCTCATTTAAAGGGTTTGCTGGAGCCAGTGGGGCTGGCTAATTACATTTCCTTTACCATTGCTATTTGTTCTTCCACTGGCTCTTAGAGGAGGCATTTTTTGCAAATATGTATGGCACAAGTTAGAAGAATCAATAGAGTTGGATTTCATGGCACGATATAGAATATTGAAAAAGGGAAGTTTCCTAAAACATCTCATAGCCTCTTCCTCATAAGCATGAAATGCTTCACACCTATGAAAAAGGCTCTATTAGGAGATTGTAATTTACAAAGTCATTTGGCTCTTAAGCATGAGTTATTGCTTTGTTTCAACAAAATCTAAAAAGGCTTTATGATTTTTCTCTTCTTTTATGCATGCATTTGAGGAAAACAAAGAAAATGAAAAAATTGAATCGAAAGCAATCTGCTTGAAGAAAAATAGGGACATGGGTGCCACATATCTGCATGTGCGTTTAGTAGATGCCATGCAGGAGGATTTGGAGATTTGCTAGAACCTAACATTCATGCTATAGATTGGTATCTGCAGATGGCATATGTTAATGCAGACAACTTAGAAGGAGCACTTCTTAGGCCTGAAGTGGCACCTGCATGCCGCAGATAGGCAAATGCAAAATGTAGTTGCCAGCGCAAGTGTCCCGCGTCACCATTGAAAGGAAAAATCATCCTAAAATGCACACATGTACCTAAAAAGATTCCAATTACATTTTTTGATAGTTGCGCATAGAATTTATGTTGATATTTTACCCAAATTATGTATATCATCATAAAGAAGACTTGTATTGAAAGGGACATTACAATAGAGAGAATATTGCAGAGAGTGATTGAGATAGTACATTTTCTAATCTTCTTCTTCATTCTCTTGGGAAAAATAGAATTATCGAAAACTCAAAAGCTGAGAATTGATTTTATTTTCTGATGATGAATGAAATTGAGATATTTTCCCTTGGTATAATTTCTCTTTCCTTAATTATAAGTACCTAAAGTTCCTTCTAGGGGTGTGTATGGACGATGGGTGTCTAAATCCAAATGGGTATTGAGTAATTGATCGTAGATTTGAGCAGTAAGCATGGATTTATTGATTTCTTAAAGTTTTAATTTAATAATTAATGGTTGTAAAGATTAATTGAGCTCTCTAACATTGTTTTTGCTTGAAAATGGAAAGTAAAGTTGGGTAAGACTTCAATAATTGGAGTTTTGGATCTATGGGTTCTAGCTAGAAATAGTCTACACCCAAATTGATGCTCCATTAAAGGGTTAGAGCTATAAATAGTCAAAACACTTCCTCAAGAATTGCTTATTTGTATAGTAGATGTAATGCCCCACCTTGGGAGGCATGACTGGCACCTGGTGCCCTACTAGGACTTGAATTGCTGAGTTGACTAAGCCTAAGCACCTCTGGTGCAAGGCTGACCCTAATTCTAGAATCAAGAAAACAATGGGCTATATAGAGGTTGTAAATACAACCAACGGCTGACAAGGCCTATAGCCACTTGTGAAAATAAACAGCTAACCAGAGACAAACAATCATAGGGAGTCCTATGCGGGCCGACAAGGCCACCATGATATCTAGTTATAACTGAAAAGTAAAATCAGATGCTAAACTAAACTATGACCGACAAGGCCACCAATCAACAGCTAAACAGGGCCCCACACGGCCAACACACATAATCGAAAACACATATGGGCCCCACACGACCGATATCATCTAACCACAGGGAAGTAACACAATCTGCAAGCTTGTAGGAGTAATAAGATGGTCGGGACAGGGCCCCGACATACCCAAACTGTATAAACAAAAGGAATATACCTCTATCATACAAGCTCCGGAAGAAGGGAGCTGACGGTTCTGTACGGCTGACTGGAACTACGAGGGACCTGCTCCTCGTCTATCTGTACCTGCAGGCAAGTAATGCAGCGGCCCAGAAAAGGGAGTCAGTACCACAGGTACTGAACATGTAAGGCAGTAACTTTAAATAACTGAAAGTAACGAAATAGAACCGACAATGACTGAAGTAAAGGAACCGGACTTAAAATGACTGAAGTAGTGAAATCAGGGCTAAACTTAACTGTAATAAGGAGGGTAGGGGTCATACTTGACAAACGAGGCATCTTACTATCTAACTATCAGTAACTAAAGCAAACATAAATCTTACCTAGCCCCCATAAGCCAGAAAGTACAATCAGCACAGAATAACCCACTTGGGCCCCTATTAGCCCTATTGAGTACACCTCAATCTATATATACCTATCCAGGTCATACTGTGTCAACTACCAGCTATAAGCGTCCTACCGATCCCCTTGGTCTACAACTGGCCCGCTTGGCCCCTGACTGTAGTTTTATCTGAGTTTGGAGGACTCCTGATATCTACACCCCGGGCGTAAACGCTCGGCGGAGGTGTGTATAAGGCCAACCACGACATATGAGGATATGTATCCCCATCTTCGTCCCTTGCGGTCGGCATGCTGCTCCGTAGAGAGGCGTATCCTCGCCTGGCGGGTAGCGACACGGCTATTAACCCTGGAGTGGTCAGGGAAGCTATACAGGTGTAATCCAGCCCAAAACAATACAAATTACAAGCCTCAACTAAAAACAACAAGTAGACATGATAACATACTCCTGAGATGCTTTATTGGGATTCATACTGGACTACTATGCTGAAGAAACTTACTTGCCAAAAGGAAATGCCTTAACATACCTCGTTCGCTGTTTACCAATTAACCGACGAGTTTTGGCTTGTGTTCAACTACCCTTCTTGACAGTAATCATATTAACGGAAGAATAGGGCTACTTTATTACTATATTCGAAGAAAACAATAACTTATATATATATACGGACTATACTTCAACTTATTAAAAGACGATCAAAAACTCGTAATTTCTCGGGAATCTAGAAGGGAGAAATACTTACTTTAGGCACATGATCGTATTAACACTAGTTTGAAATAATTCCACCAACTTAGGCTCGGCGGGACAACGATTCGCCGGGCGTATTTTACGAAAATAACTCCGTTGCGATGCTCTCTGCAACCTTATACTTCACTACCCGGTGTTAATTTAGATTTGAACGGCGTTTAGCAACGTAATCAGATTATTTTCAATAGTTTCCCTTTGTTCCTACCTGTTCCGACCGAGGTTATTCTAAAAATAACATAACATCTAAGTGTGAGGCCTTTATATACTTTAGGCGGCAGACAAGTCAACATGGTACTCTGCCTGTCGCACCAATTCTGCTCTATGCCACTTTGGGTAATGCGTAGGGGGCTGCTCCGAGCCACTTTGCCCCTCTGGGCAACTTAGTTCAGCCTCCCCCCATGAAATCCCGACTTTGCACTAGTTCGGCCTTTCCCCGGACCCTTTCCTCATACGTATGGCACTCTAAAACTCTCAACCAACATACGAGTAGGCCGACTAAACGTTAGAAACTTACGTGGTGTAACATCCTCCCCCCCTTAAGAACATTCATCCTCGAATGTTAACTTCTGCTTTAAAGAACCTTAACCTTGCAATTACTTATTCTAGAAAAATTTCGGCAGAGTCTCCCCTATAATATGGACTATCCAAAAACCTTGAAACGCAGAAATGTCCAATACAGGTACTTCACATAATACTATGGAGTTCACTGTACAATAGACTGAAGTCAATTATCTCACATATACATGTATATAATTCAACTTATGAAACAACAACAACAACATACCTCTAGCTGCACAATCTAACTAAGTCTGAAATAACTGAGGATATCTGGTTTTCATATCGTCTTCTGCCTCCCAAGTCATCTCCTCTCGGTTCTTATTCCGCCATAACACTTTAATGAAAGAAACATCGTTAGTTCTTAGTCTGCGGATCTATCGATCTAGTATGGCTACTGGAGCTTCTTCATAAGCTAACTCCTCGGTGATTTGGACGTCTTTGACTGGGACAATCCGGGAGGGATCTCCTATGCACTTCCTCAGCATTGATACATGAAAAACTGGGTGAACGGGTTCTAATTCTGGAGGTAAATCCAATTCAAAAACAACCTGGCGTATCCTTCGACGAATCTGATAAGGCCCAATAAACCTTGGGCTGAGCTTGCCTTTCTTACAAAATCTCGTCACACCCTTCATTGGTGAAACCTTCAGGAATACCCAGTCACCCACATTAAACTATAGGTTTCTTCGCCGCACATCAGCATAAGATTTCTGGCAGCTCTGAGCCATAAGCAGACGTTCACTGATAAGCTTTACTTTCTCTTCTGACTGATGAATAATATCTGGCCCAATCAATGCCGATTCTCCTACCTCAAACCAACCAGCTGGAGACCTGCACTTTTGCCCATATAACTCTTCATAAGACACCATCTGAATTGCTGAATGATAACTGTTATTATTGGAAAATTCAATAAGCGGTAGATGTTCATCCCACATGCCCGTAACATATCCTCAAGCGTCTGGATTGTACATTCTGCCTGCCCGTCTGTCTGAGGATTGAAGGTTCTTCTCAGGTTAACCTGCGTCCCCAGGCCCCTTTGAAAAGACTGCCAAAATTTAGCTGTAAACTGCGCCCCTCGGTCAGAGATAATTTACAACGGAACACCATGCAATCGGACTATTTCTCTAATATACAGCTCAGCATAATCTTCGGCTAAAAAGGTAGCCCTGACTGGCAGAAAGTGAGCTAATTTTGTCAACATGTCAGTAATTACCCAGATAGAATCATATTTAAGCTTGGTACGAGGTAACCGTACTACGAAATCCATATTAACTGCCGCCCATTTCCATAAAGGCACGGTTATATCCTGTGTCAGTCCGCCTGGTTTCTGATGTTCAGCTTTCACCTGTTGGCAATTGCGACATTGATCTACGAATTCTGCTATCACCTTTTTCATTCCCGGCCACCAGTAAATGTCTTTTACGTCATGGTACATTTTTGTCAAACCTGGATGGAGAGAGTAACAGGCATAGTGTACCTCGCCCATAATTTGCTGGCGAAGCCCTGCCACGTCTGGAACTCAGAGGCGATCCCTATATCTGAAAACTCCATCCTTGGTTACCTAGAAATCTGTCACTTCCCCTCGCTGGACCCTATTTCTAAGCTGAACCAGGCTAGGATCTTCATACTGCCATTCTTTCACTTCCACAACCAATGATGATATTGTGGTATTTTGGATTACCGCTCCATTGTCTCCTCATTGTACTATACGAACGGCTAAACTGGCTAGCTGATGCAATTCTCAGGCCAATTCCTACCGCTCAGGCTCTAAATATGCCAGGCTTCCCATGGATTTGCGACTAAGGGCATCTGCTACAACATTGGCCCTTCCTAGATGATATAAAATATTCATATCTTAATCCTTTAACAGCTCCAACCAGCGATGCTGCCGCATATTCAACTCTTTCTGGGTGAAAATCTACGGCAGGCTTTTGTGATCAGTGAAAATATCTACGTGGATGCCATACAGGTAGTGTCTCCATATTTTCAAGGCATGAATCACCGCGGCTAACTCCAGGTCATGCGTAGGGTAGTTCTTCTCATGCTTCCTCATCTGCTTGGAAGCATAGGCAATCACCTTACCATGCTGCATCAAAACACATCTTAACCCAACACCCGAAGTGTCACAATAGACTGCATAAACCTCTGGTCCTTCTAGAAATGCTAGCACAGGTGCTGATATCAATCTGTCTTTCAGTTCTTGAAAGCTCTGCTCACATGCCTCAGTCCAATGGAATTTTGCTGCCTTCTGCGTCCATTTGGTTAAAGGTGCTGCTAAAGTGGAAAATCCTTCCATGAACATTCTGTAATACCCGGCTAACCCCAGGAAACCACGTACCTCGGTTGGAGTGGTAGGTCTAGGCCATGTTTTCACTGCCTCTATCTTCTACGTATCTACCTGTATACAAGCATCTGACACAACATGGCCCAAGAAGGCTACTGAATTCAGCAAAAATTCACATTTAGAAAATTTTTCATATAGCTGGCGATCTTTGAGAATTTGGAGCACGGTCCGTAGATGATCCTGGTGATATGCCTCTGAGCGGGAATACACCAGAATATCATCGAGAAATACTATCACAAACAAGTCTAGGTATTGTTTGAAAACATTGTTCATCAGGTCCATGAACACTGTTGGGGCATTTTTCAGTCCAAAGGACATGACTAGAAATTCAAAGTGGTCGTATCTGGTCCTGAAGGCATTCTTTGGAATATCTCTTTCACGAACCCGGACCTGATGATATCCTCACCTTAAGTCAATCTTTGAAAAATACCTCGCTCCCTGTAGATTATCAAACAGGTCGTCTATTTGGGAGGAGGGTACTTATTCTTGATAGTGACTTTATTCAGCTGTCGATAATCTAGACACATACGGAGGGAGCCTTCCTTCTTCCTCACGAAAAGAATTGGCGCACCCCATGGTGAGGTACTCAGACGGATAAAGCCCTTGTCTAGCAAATCCTTCAATTGTTCCTTTAGTTCTCTTAGTTACAGCAGGAGCCATCCGATATGGAGGAATAGATATAGGCTGAGTACCTAGTAATAGATCAATTGCAAAATCAATTTCCCTTTCTGGGGGAATACCAAGAAGCTCATCTGGAAATATGTCGAAAAATTCATTAACCACTGGAATATATTGAAGGGTCGGAGGCTCTGCCCGAACATCCACTCTGACAATATGATAAATGCACCTTTTTGCTATCAATTTTCTCGCTCGAAGATAAGAAATAAACCTACCTTTTTGGCGTGGCTGTACTACCTTTCCACTCCCATACTGCCTCCCCTGGAAACTGGAATCGGACAATCTTGGTCCAACATTCGACATTGGCATAGCATGGAGCTAGCCAATCCATACCCATAATGACATCAAAATCAACCATTTCTAATTCTATCAAGTCTATCGTAATCTGACGACTGGCAACCTCTACTGTACACCCCCGATAGACCCTTCTATCTATGATAGAGTCACCAACGAGTGTAGACACTTAGAAAGGTCGCCGAAGAAATTCCGGCATAATACTAAACTTCTGAGTTACTAACGGTATAACATAGGACAAGGTGGATCCTGGATCTATCAACACATAAGCAGGATAAGAGCAAATGTTCAGCATACCTATCACAACATCTGGTGACGACTCTGACTCCTATCGTCCCGGTAGTGCATAAGTACAGTCTAAGCCGGCACCTGAACTGGAGGCCCCTGATCTGCCTCGGCCTCTGCTGGCTGAAGGTGAGGGCCTATGCCCTGTCGGGGATGCTGGATCTCGTGATCCTACCGAGGACCTATCCTATTGATCTCGGTCACCTTGACCCCTAGCTGGACAATTCCTCATCCGGTGACCCTCCTTTCAACAAATGTAGCATGCAGTGGAACCATACCTGCATACTCCAGAGTGGCGTCGACTGCAAATAGGGCAGAGTGGTATTGTAAACACACTCTGCTCCACTCTCCTCTGCTGTTGTGAACCTACTGCTCGTGAACCTTCGCTGGGCTCTGACTTCCCTCGACGACTAGACCTGTTCCTATGCCGCTGTGGTGGAGGCGGATGTCTAGGCGTTCTATTTGATAACCGTGGCCTAAGTCCTCCCCGGGACTCCTCCTGTAATTCACCCGGTCTGTCCCTACGGCGCTACTCCTGACTTGTCCTCCTAATCTGCCGTTGCCGCTGTTTGATACCCTCAATATTCTAAGAAAAATCCTGCACACAGGCGATATCCATATCATCTCGCAGTGTGGCTGTGATGTAGGTCTCAACATATTTCGGGTTCATCCCCATCATAAAGCGGTGTACCCTGGCTGGCATTGTGTCCACAAAAGCTGGCGCATAATGATCAAAGGAATCAAACTACATAGCATATTCCCGAACACTAATCGACCCCTGCTCCAAGGGTAGGAACAGATCAACCCAGGACTGTCGAATCTCCCGTGGTAGGTAATGATCCAAGAATGCCTCTGAGAAGCTGGGCTAGGTCGGAGGGGAAACATCTCTCCCCCGAGACCTTTCCCAACTCTCATACCACAGCGGCGATGTCCCGTAGCCGGAATACCGCCAACTCAACTGACTCTGTAGGTGTAGCATGCATCACCCTGAAAATCCTCTTCATCTAGTCTAAGAAGTCCTGAGGGTCCTCGGTTCGATTTGTCCCTGTGAATTATGGGGCATTTAGTGCTTGGATATCTCGGACCCTCGAGCTACAAGGCCCTCCTAAGGATTTTGCAATTGTAGGTGGCATTGGCTGGCACTGAGCAGCCATCATCTTGGTTAGCATAACCAGCGCACTCCTTACCTCCTGGTCGGATGGTACGGGTTTAGAAACTGCTGGAGGCGGTGCCTTCACACCGGCCGTCCCAAGTGGCTCCTGATGTGGTGGAGACTACTGGGGAGGTCAAGATGATACCTCCGTATCATCCTCAAATCAGGCTGATTCTGACCAAGGCTGAGGCACCCTGCTGGTTCCCTCTCCCGCTGCTACATCTAGCCTCCTGCCTGTCGTAGGGTGTCGCTGGTCTAACATTTCTCTGTAAGCAAAAGAGTAAAATGAGCTTAGGGACTCAACCCTATACTGTACCGCTCTATAGCACGACTGAATAATAAGAAAGAGTAACCATCCTATCATGCCTTGCAGCCTCCTACCTATACTATGTGGTGCACAACACATCCATAGACAAAACTCTACTTATGATGGCTTGCAAACTCCCTGGGATACGACCTACTCTGATACCAAGTTTGTCATGCCCCACCTTGGGAGGCACGACTGGCACCTAGTGCCCTACTAGGACCTGAACTGCTGAGCTGACTAACCCTAAGAAACCTCAGGTGCAGGGCTGACCCTAATTCTAGAATGAAGAAAACAACGGGCTATACAGCGGCTGTAAATACTAACCCCCGACTGACAAGGCCTATAGCCACCTGTGAAAATAAACAGCTAACCATAGAAAAACAACCATAGGGAGTCCTATGCAGATTGACAAGGCCACCATGATATCTAATTATAACTAGAAAGTAAAATCATATGCTGAACTGAACTATGACCGACAAGGCCACCATGATATCTAATTATAACTGGAAAGTAAAATCATATGCTGAACTGAACTATGACCGACAAGGCCACCAATCAACAGCTAAACAGGGCTCCACACTGCTAACACACATAATCTAATACACATATCGGCCCTACACGACCGATATAATCTAACCACAGGGAAGTAACACAATCTTCAAGCCTCTAGGAGTAATAATATTGTCAGGACAGGTCCTCGACCTACCCATACTGTACAAACAAAAGGAATAAACCTCTATCACACAATCTCCGGAAGAAGGGAGCTGACGGTTCAGTACGGCTGACTGGAACTATGAGGGACCTACTCCTCGTCTATCTGTACCTGCAGGAAAGTAATGCAGCACCCCAGAAGAGGGTGTCAGTACCTCAGGTACTGAATATGTAAGGCAGTAACTTTAAATAACTGAAAGTAAGGAAATAGAACTAAAATGAATGAAGTAAAGGAACCGGACTGAAGATGACTGAAGTAGTGAAATCAGGGCTAAACATAATTGTAATAAGGAGGGTAGGGGTCATACCTGACAAACAAGGCGTCTTACAATCTAACTATTAGTAACTAAAGCAAACATAGACATTACCTGGCCCCCATAAGCAGGAAGGTACAATCAGCACAGAATAACCCACCTGGGCCCCCATTAGCCCTACTGAGTACACCTCAATCTATATACCTCTATCCAGGTCATACTAAGTCAACTACCAGCTATAAGCGTCTTGCCGATCCGCTGGGTCTGCAACTGGTCCCGCTTGGCCCCTGATTGTAGCTGTATTTGAGTTTGGAGGACTCTTGATATCTACACTTCGGGCGTAAATGCTCGGCGGGGGTGTGTATAAGGCCAACCACGACATATGAGGATCTGGATTCCCATCTTCTTCCCTTGACGACAGCATGCCACTCCGTAGAGCGACGTATCCTCGCCCCTGGCGGGCGGCGACACAACTATTAACCCTGGGGTTGTCACGGAATCTATACAGGTGTAATCCAGCCCAAAACAATACAAATTACAATCCTCGACTGACAACAATAACTAGACAAGATAACATACTCCTGACATGCTTTACTGGGATTCATACTGGACTACTATGCTGAAGAAACTAACTTGCCGAAACAAAATGCATTAACATACCTCGTTCGTTGTTTGCTGATTAACTAGCGAGTTTCGGCTCATGTTCAACTGCCCTTCTCAATTGTAATCATATTAACGGAAAAATAGGGCTTCTTTATTACTATATTCGAAGAAAACAATAACATATATATATACTGACTATACTTCAACTTATCGAAAGACGATCAAAAACTCATAATTTCTCAGAATTCTAGAAGGGAGAAATACTTACTTTAGGCACGTGATCGTATTGACACTAGTTTGAAATAATTCCACCAACTTAGGGTCGGCGGGATGATGATTCGCCTGGTGTATTTTACGAAAATAACTCCGCAGCGATGCTCTCTGTAGCTTTATACTTCACTACCCAAAGTTAATTTAGATTTTGATGGCATTTAGCGGCGCAATCAGATGATTTTCAATAGTTTCCCTTCGTTCCTACCTGTTCTGGACGAGGTTATTTGGAAAATAACATAACATCTAAGTGTCAGGCCTTTATATACTTGAGGTGGCAAACAAGGCAATGTGGCACTCTGCCGGTCGCGCCAATTCTGCTCCGTGCCACTTTGCCCCTCTGGGCAACTTGGTTCAGCCTCATCCCCTGAAATCCCGACTTTACACTCGTTTGACCTTTCCCCCAGCCCTTTCCTCATAAGTATGGCACTCTAAAACTCTCAACCAACATATGAATAGGCTGACTAAACATTAGAAACTTATGTGGTGTAATAGTAGATTGTGGTTTTAAGGTTTGAGAAAACCCAAAGTAAACGCACTCTTTTGGTTCCGAAACATAGGGTGTAGCCCAAATCCAAAGCTATCCATGCACTAATTGAATCTAAGGCTTCTATCAATATCTAAAAAATCGAGACCTCATCAAATGTCCAACCCTAGTCTCTCATCTTGCTAGCAACAATTGTTTATCCCCTTTCTTTGATTAAATATTACATTTGAAGTTTTTCAAACTATTCCCCTAAATTTTATTTGATAGTTTCGACACGATAAATGCTTGTGTGAATTAAATTACTACATTTGGTGAATCCAAACTCCAATCCTTGTGGATTTTACCCCTAACTATTTGTTGGCTTACTTATTTTGTGAAGACTGCAGTCACCTCCCTAATGGGAGAGTTATTTTGGATATTATAAAAAATGGCACTGTTATTGAGGATTTGAATTTGATTGCCATTTGTTTTTCTTGGTTGACATTCGTGTTGCATCTTATTTTATTTTTGTCACGAGCCAACGTACACCCGGATCATAGACATGGGACAATGAGCCCCGAGAGACCCCAAGTCGACCCATGGCATGAGCATACATCTAATCCAATCACATGAGCGGAAGACTTAGCACATAGAATGTAATCATAACATAACATAATGGAAACCAGTACAATAATTATACAATACGCCGGAATACAACTTTTTAGTCTAATAAGCCTCTAAACATGAAAGACGAATTGATGGGACAACTCCCCAACTAATCCAACATCCAAAAACTGAAGGAATAACATAGAGTGTGAACATGTATCCCTCAGAACATGAGGACTCACCAAGTACGCAGAGAGCAAGTCCAAATCTATCTACGGGTGAGGATGCGCTTGAGAACTGAGAAATGTATCATGAGATGATACAGCATAGAAAGTATGCGGTCAGTACATGGAATGTACTGAGTATGCAAGGTAAGTAAAGCGGACCTTTAAAACATGAATAAAAATCATAAATGGTCATAAGAGTAGGAAAACATGCTTGTATCACAAATCACTACAACATATTATACAACTCAAGGTTTTCAAAATATTCATAATATAACATAGTCATAATAATAATAGAAGAACTTCGCTTAACATAACTTGAGCCAACATACATAATCATAACATGCATAAGTCATTAGGAAAAGTGGGAGATTCTTAACCGACATACCCCATATGACCACACATGAAACCCGACTTGTAACCCTAGTCGGGAGGGTGTTCGTACCTTGCCAAGGGTAGGAACCATGAATGGCGTGATCACACATGAAAAGGGATATTTTGTCCAGGGACAAATATGAGAGGGTCTCAACATACCTACGGTGGCACGTAGTTCATGAGATCTGGGGCTTAACCTGAGTTTCGAACCTACTCGGTGTTCGATACTACTCCCAAAACATATATATAATACTCATAATAATACATACATGAGTTCGTGGACTAGTTAAATCATGATAATCGTAAACATTCGTGAACATATAAGAACTAGCCATGACTTGAGGCCCGTGGGTCAGCCAAAAACATAATTCATGATTGATAAAATTCATACATACTTGTAGATCATGCATATAGCTTGAAATTCATAAGTTCAAAATAGATAACATAATAAATTCATAAATAAATTCATAATTCAGGTTGGGCTTATCAAAACACTGATGGATCAATGGGTCATAAAACGATTCATCATGGGGCATGCATAATCAAGCTTCATTGTTTAGAAATTCAAAATCAACAATATCATAATCAATTTAAATCTCTACAGATGATCAAAATCAATAGATTATGACAAGATTTCAAAATCACAATACCCATAATTAAGTTATTAAATTCTATACAAATCAAATACAAAACCCCATGAGTTTTTAAGCAAATTTTTAATAAATAATAGAGAAGGAGAATGGGTGTGGACGAATCCACCCATTGAAGACCCTACATACCTGGGATTATCAACTCGTAACCCTCCTTAAAAGCCCAAGAATGAAATTGAAGGAATTGAGGTGAAAAGCTTGAAATCCCCTTGAATCACCTCTCAAAGTTCTTGCATGCATGAATGGGAGTTTAGAATAGGTCACTCTCTTAAAAACCCAGCTTTCCCAAGACAAAATGATGTAGTTTAGGGCCTTATATAGTGAAAAAATCAAAAATACCCTTAATGAACCTGCCCTGAAAACTGGCCAGATGGATCCCATGTGTGGTACCAACAGATCATGGGAACCACTAGAGACCCATCATGTCCCTCATTGAATGGACTATTGAATGACCTAGTCTCGAATCCAAACACTGGGTTGACAGGATGATCCGTGCCTTCAACCCATAACTCGTTACATCGTCTGTTGTTTGCTCATCACAAAATCTGAACCCCCTTACCACGAGCCTCACCACGACTCGTGGTTCCTTCCTACGAGTCGTGGTCTCAACCCATCACCTACACTGGGAATTCTTACACTCCAACAACAACCACAACCAATGAGCCGTGGCTTCTCCTAATGGGTCGTTGGGTCTCCAGTTGTTTACACTATTTTCTAGCCTGACCCTAACCACGATTGCAAAGGACGGCGCGTTGTATCCCAAAATGGGTCGTCATACCTCTCGTTGTCTCCACTGTCACCATCCTTTCCACAACCAACGACAACATACAACGACTTGTGGTTTGACACCACTAGTCGTTCTGTTGTCCGTCCTATGACTTCTTCCCAATTTCTGAAGTTTTCAACTTTCAACCTCCCAGGTCTATTATAACGCACTTCTGGGGTATTACACTTTTACTTTATTTGTTGTTGTTGTTGAATGAATAGGAGAAAGATGATCCACGCAGGTGATATTGGCAGCATGGATGGATTTATGGATGAGCTTGTTGCTCATGATGTAGCTGATTCTATGCACCTACCTCCAATGGTGGGGAATGTAGGGTTCTATGTCACTAGCACCATGCTACATCTCATATAGATGAATGGGTTGTTTGGTGGTCATTCTAGTTAGGATGCTAATCGGCATCTACAGAATTTCATTGAAATCAGCCAACCATTCAACATTTTAGACATCATCCAGGATTTAATTTGATTGAGGTTGTTTCCATTCTCTCTAATAGGGGATGCTACAACTTGGTTGGAGGAGCTACCTCCCCGGTCTATCACATAATGGAACGAGTTGACTAAAATGTTCCTTGATCGGTTCTTCCCACCCTCTAACATTCTATAATTGCGTGATGAGATCTCAAACTTCTGATAACTCCTAAGAGAACCAATACATGAGGTGTGGCTAAGGTTTAAAAAGAAAGTGGCCATTTTCCTAAATAATGGGTTGCCAAATGGAGTGCTTTTACAAAGTTTCTATTGATCACTTGATTTAATTGGTCGGTGGTTCAATCATGGACAAAACCTTCGAGCATGGAAAGGCCCTTTTGGATAGAATGAAAAAAACACACCGAGCATGGCACATAACGAAAATCGAGGTGTCCTCAAGTGCACCTTCCAACCAAATAACAATTGATATGAGAAGAAAGGATGAAGAGAGGGATGAGACCTTGGCAAAAATGATGACGCAAATGATGTTACTTACTAAGCATGTGATAGCCTATGGCACAAAAGTGTAAATGCTATTGAAGCCCAAGGGACTAACTCCTATTAGAATGATTCTCCCCATGCAAGATTGATGAAGTTTAAAAATATAACGAGCCAAATAATGGATTCTTGTCCTGGGTATTAAGGTGCAAACCAAGGCCCTTGGCGTCCTTGTGATTCGAATCACAGTTGGAGAGATCGTGAGAGTAATGAAGAGATAGTGATCATGAGAAAAAGTGTGATAGGTATTATCATCGAAGCTCAAATCCATATACACCTCCTCCAAAGGCTGATGGCGTTCCAATGCAAACAAGTGTGACTGATCCCAAAATTCAAAAATTTAAGAAATATTGGTCAGGGTGTTGAAAAGAGTTGAATCGACCGATAATGGAGTGAAAGAGATGAAGGGTAAGGTATACAACCTTACTCAAGCTGTAAGCTCTCACTTGGCGTTGATAAAACACCTTGAGGCACAAATGAACCATCTATCTGCTTAAATGAACCCCTGGATGAAGGGCACTCTCCCTAGTGACACTATGCAAATCCAAAGAATGATGGCCATTGAATAGGATCATAACTAGGAGTGGAAAGGTTGCTGAGGATGCATGTGACAAGCCCAAAAAGGATTATTGTACAAAGAAGAGTGATGAGGAGTTGAAAGATGGGGTGCTAAGTGCACCTATGGTAGTTGATGATGAGAAAATGGTAGAGGAGGAAAAGGTTGATACTCCTTAAATTGTGAGTGATGATGAAGAATGTGAAGAGGCTCCAAGTGCTAAAGGTCAGGTGCCTAAATGTTCACCTACTTACCCCCAGCAGCTGATGAAAAAGAAAAAGGACAATTAGTTCAAGAAGTTCGTTGACATGTTCAGCAAATTGTTCATGAACATCCCATTGGTAGATGCTCTATTACAAATTCCTGGGTATGCTACCTTCATGAAAAAGTTGTTGAAAAAGAAAAAGGTAATCGATGTGGGAACAATGAAGGTGTCACATTATTACAGCACAATTTTGGCTAGTAATTTAGTTCCGAAGAGAGGGGATCGAGAGGCTTTTACAATTCAATAAACCATTTGGGTTGTATTTATTTAACAAGGCCTTATTTGACCTAGGGGCAAGCATCAACCTGATTCCCATTATGATCTTTAAGAAGTTAGGTTTGGGAGATTCTAAGCCTACTCTTATGAGGTCACTTATGGAGGATAGATCTATCAAACGATTGAAGAGAACTCTCTTTCATGTGTTAGTTAAAGTTGATAAGTTCATCCTTCCAGTTGATTTTGTGGTGCCGGATTGCGGTGTAGACCTCGAGGTGCCCAGCATTTTAGGGCACCTATTCTTTGCTCCCTGACATACTTTAGTGGATATTGATTGAGGTGAACTTAAATTTAGAGTTGGTAGCTATGAGATCACATTCAATGTATGAAAATCGATGAAACTCATGGATGAGTGTAGAGTTATGGTAGTGATTGACATGAGAGACGAGTTGGTTGAGGTCCCTTCTGTGGAGGCTGAGCCTCTGAGTCCTTGTTGACAATTGAGGTTATAGTGTTAAGCCGGGATGTTAAATCAAGCACTTCTCGGGAGGCAACCCAAGTGTCTTTATATTTCTTTTTACTTCACTTCTTTGTTGTTTTTGTTTGTTGTAGGTGTTCGGTGCTGTAGTGACTACACGCAAGTGCACGTGGTCGATCAAGTAGTAAAGAGGCTTATGTAAAGCCAAGTATCGATCCCACAGGGACTGAACTACAGTACTAATTAACTTAAATGTCAGTGAACTATGTCTTTATGAATGCAGACAACCAATTAAACAATATTTTGAGAGTTAAGTTTGCTAAGTAATAAAAATCTAAGTTAAGATTATAATTTGAGTCTGAACAATAGTAATGAGCAATCTAAGGTTAAAACAAGCATGTAGGGAATTCAACTAATCTTTTCTTCGGTTGCTAGTCAAGAATTATTGCCTATGGATTGGATCTTTCGACTCCTATCTAATTAAGAATCATGAAACCTTAATCTACATTTCTGTGATAAAAGAATTTCATGCTCTAGCCATACAATACCGTTTCCTTAATTGACTAATAAGACTTTCAGATATATTTCTATTCTGAATGTAAATCAATTCCCAATTTTCTAAACCAAGAAGAGATCATATCCTACCAATTCACATCTTTCCAATTTCTTTCCTTTTCAACATCAAAATTGGATTTCTAGATATACATTAACATTGGCCAAACATTAATGCAGTAAAAACAAGAATTGATAGAACAACCATTGAAGAAAAGATGAAAACTGAAATGAACAACAATTACATTCCACTACAATTATTCTTAATCTCAGCAAGAAGTGAATTAGCCACTCATTTGTGGATTAAACATCATCAAATAAGTAGAATTCATACAAACAATTGAGATAAAAGAGAAAGAGATAGAGAAGAACCCTAGAATTTTCGTCCTCTCAACTGCCTGTAACCCACGTTCTTGCTCAACCAAGTCAGAATGTTTAAAATAAAACCTAAGTGTGTTATTTATACTCTTGAGAATTTTTCCCGGAATAACAATCAATGTGGCACGGAGTGTATAGCGGAGCACTCCCTCCGTGGCACGGGGGTATCGCGGACCCTCATTAGAAGTCAGCTCCTTAGCAATTTCACCTCAGCATGGCATGGCTTGCATCGCGGAGCTTTGACTTCGTGCCACCGTGCTATCGCGCACCTTCACTGGAACTTGATATTCCAGGTAATTGTACTCAACGTGACACGGAGTGCATCGCGGAGCACTGCCTCTGTGTCATGGAGGTAACGTGAACCTCCACTGGAAATTGCCAAAATTATTTCATCCGAGGTAGAATGCCTCCGCGATGGCAGTGTGACACGGCTCCATCGCGGAGCCCTTATTTTGCTGCTCTCCCTTGTCATTTTCCACTCCTTGTTTCCAAGTTCATTCCCGATCTTCACCAACATGTATATTAGCTTCCAACATTTCCTTTTACCTACAAAACAACACTAATCATGTTGGTTAGTATAAATTCACATTTAACTAAAAATCACATGAGAATGTACACATAATGATAGATAAACAAGTCAAAACAAAGCATTTGAGTATCACATGGGCATGAAATTCTGCCCAAGATCACTTAGCCCACACTTAAAACCTTGTTCGTCCTCGAACAATACTCTCACATCTCATGCAATTGACACCCATGCATAACTACTTTGGCTCGACAATTGAAGCTACAGCTATACCGATTATTTAATATAGAAAATCATCAAGAAAACATGCATGGTCTCATCAATACAATGAAGTACGCCACATTAAGATCTCCTAAGCTCAAGAATCAATTCTCGATCTTGGAAAACTCTTGCAAATCAACTGATCAAGACATCCGACACGAAATTTAATCTCTAGTCAAGAGAATTACCCCATTTGCCATCATATTCTTTCCAAAGCACTACATGTAGGGGTATATGAATACGATTTCGCTCTCTCTCCCAAAGAATTCACATGCATCATGTCATGAACCATAGGCTTGCCTCTAGTGTATTACTCCACTAATATAAGGACACGTGATGTAAGATCACATAGGACTTGATGGGTTGTAATGTAAGCTAAGGAACTAGTAAATACTGGGCTAACCAATAATAGCAACTAGCCTCCTTAAGCGCTTTTCAATACATCCCACCATCATTATGGGCATTGTTTCTTCCTTCATCCTCTCATTCTTGAAATTTTTTCTTTGTTTTTGTTCCCATTTCTTTAGGCACACTCGACTTACTAGCAAAGGTTAGTTATACATCTTTATTTTATTTAATTTCAGCAAGTGCACTTTTGACCTTTCTTTAACTTTCACAACTTCCCCTTTCCCTTCTGTTTCACAATTCTCACTCCTTTACACTGTGGGAAAATTGTTTTTCTTGAGCGCTTAAGATTTTTGGATCAAATTCACAGCTAATGAAAAGAAGGGATTAAGATCGGTTTGTACCTCTTCAAAGAAAAGAAAAAAATAGGCTAAAGGCTCAATGGGGCTAACTAGGATGCACATTCAAGGTAGGTATGATAATGGAGAAACTTTCGGTTTAATCAAAGAAATGCCTACATCCTTTCTTACAATACACATCCTTCATTTCGTTTAGTACACACACCAGGCAAGTTCTAGACACTTCACAGTAGAATGAAATAATCAAAACCTCACCTCACACTCCTTGCACATGATCAACTCAAGACATATTCACAGACTCTTCAATCAGCTAATTATAAGAATTCACTATTAAGCCTCGATCACAACGAATCGAACTCTATGGCCTAGGTATCTCAACATGTTTACACATTTGCATGATTTCATAAGAATCACCTTTGCATCTTAATATCATGTACAACACGTAGCAAGAACTCCGAACCATTAAGTAACGACACATTTGGGAAACAAACAAAAGGAAGAAAAGAAAGAAAAAAATTACTCCTATCGACTACGTTTCCCTTAAGACGGTTGTCATGCATCCATCATAGGGAACGGTCACTATCTACGACTTCGGTTCAATGGGACTATTCTCGATAAAAGCACCGAAAACAAAGGCTGAGAAACCCAACAAAAAAAATTCAAAAAAATTCGATAGAAAAAGATAAAAATTTTAATTTGAACAATATTTACACCACACAACACAATAGTAGCTCGACACAACACACAACAGCTCAACATTCATTTCAACACCAACTTAATTACAGAACACACAACACAGAGTCACAGGGTCACATTTTGCACAGGCACAACAACAACAAAAAAACAAAACATAAACATAAACAAAGCAGCTGGCACCTAACTACTCCCACCCTACTCTTAAACCGAACACTGTCCCTAGTGTTCACATAATTTCACATATCACAAAGGTTGGGTGGTGAAACTCCCTGATCAATCGATGTATTCAACTTCTTCATCAGGTGTTGTTGCTTCATCTCCCATATCTGAATCGCCCCCGCCGTCCTCGTCTGACTCAACATTTGAGTCCTCCTGGCGTGTCTCCTCATCGATGGGGACATCATCATCTACGGGCTCCACAAATGCGGGCCCCACTCTGCATAGAGCCCGGGCATTCTTGCCGAATGGGTAATCCAATTCTAGCTTCCAAAGCTCATCCTCTGTTGCCGGCCTCCCGCTTATGCGCAGCTGCAACATCTGCATCCTGTACATGCGGGCCATATACTGGTCATCCCGAGCATGTCGCTGGGCTAGTGTGAGCATCGGCCCATAGGTAGTGTCAGGTGCCTTGGTTTTAGTGACATCCAAGGCATGCCTTTCAATTTGTGGGATGTAATCCAGGGCCTCCTCCTCAATATCATGTCCTCTTAGGAACGTGGTAAGCAAACCACCAAACCCGTATCCATGCCCTTGATGCAGTCGAGCTCTCTTCATGGTGGAGATGATTACCGCCCCAACATTGATGTCCAGCCCTTTCATTAGGGAATACACCAAACACACTCTATCCCGGGTGACATCTGTCATGTGCACCCCCGGGATCAAGCAAGAACACACAATTTTCAGCCAAATACGGGCTTCCCGGTTCATCTGAGAGTAGGGCAATGTCTGATGGTAGCCCCTCTCCTTGTGCCTACTCCACCTTGCTGTTGATAGGGCTCCACATAGGGTGCATCTGATGTCTGCATAGGGTGGAGTGATGTTCAACTGCCTAAGGACATGAGCGTCTGTGTCCCGCACCCCCAGGATTGCATTCAAATGATGGGGCTCAAAAGTGAAAACCTGCCCCCTGATTTTGACAGTGTGACTGCGTAGGGTCGGGTTCCAGTTGGCATAGAACTCCCGGATAAGATGGAGATTGCACTCCCTAGGCTCTACGAAGATGAAGTTCAGCCCAGCAGTGTCAATCTGGTGTACAATCCGCGGAAATTCTTGTGCCAGCGGCTCCCGTGCTATCTGCTCCTCCGGGAAGTATTTGGATTCTTTGTGCTTCGCATACCACTTCTTTCCCTCATCAGTCACCCATTGGGTTCCGTATTGTCAGCGTTGGCCTCGCGGAACCGCTGGTGCTGCTGGAACTGCTGTTCCCAATATCACCCTTTTTCTACTGGCGCCTGATGTGGATGCGCCCTTGCCCTTATCTTGTAGGCCTGACATTGTTCCTGTACATTCAAACAGACAGTCCCAATGTTATTCAAGGCATAATTAGCTTCAACTAAGGTTGGATGTAATTGGGTCACCCCACACTTAGTCTTAAACCACAATCCCAACAATTCGACAAGACATTCATGCTTTTCCAATTCTTAACATTCAACATGCTTAGTGCATTCATATAAGTCGATGGAACAATTAATATGTACTATTCAGACTTCGTACAATGAATAAAAATATCGCCATCGATTCCATTACATCATCATAGCACTTAGCGAATTTTTTCAACAACCTATGCAATTCTCCAATTTCATTCTCCCGAAAATCCCTTGTCTACTTAGCATATTCAACATCAATCACACTATATTTTGCTTCACCCAACATGCACAACCCAATTTTTTTCAACATTTCAAAGAATTTAGTCTTCTTCCTATTCAATTTTCAACCCTAGCTATCAATTTCGCAAAAATTCAATAAAACATGCAATCCTTTAGTTCATATATTCAAAATGATACTATGAACATCAACCCATCATAACTCAAGTGAATTCAAGCTTAATTATCACTTAGGGAAAGGTTTAATCACCAAACCTATTCAAGAATAAAAAATTTGAGCAAAAATGAGGTAGAGTTCATGAACATACCTTTAATTTGATGAAATTGAAGAAAACTTGAAGAAAATTGATGCCTAGGTCCGTGTCACGTTGAGGGAGAAGGGGATTTGGGGTGTGGGTCGCGGAGGAAGTGAAAAAATAGGAAGAAAATGAGGGGTTTTGGGGTTTTAAAAGGTATTTTTCGCGCGGGTTACCCGATGACCCGGTGTGACCCGATGCAAATTAACCCTAAACGTGTCACGGAGGGTAACGCGGAGCACCCCCTTCCTGACACGGAGCCATCGCGCCAGTGTTCTGGATTTTAAAAAATCCGGAACAAGCCTCAACGTGTCACAGTGGGTAATGCGTAGCACCTCCTCCGTGGCACGGAGCCATCGCGCAGGCTCACTGTAATGTGCCAATTTTTATTTTCTCACCTCGATTTTTTTCCTTTGCATTTTTTTTGCATTTTTGCCCTCCGTTCCACCTGAAAATCATTTCACCACAACAAAATTGGTTAGACCTCGTAGGTTTGAACACAAAAGAATTTTTCTTTTTCTTTTTCTTTGTTTTTCTCTTTTTGTATTTTTCGTTTTTTTTCAAATAGTTCTACTCATCTATTACAACACATTCACGGGCTGCCGATCTTGGGCAGATTTATATGCCCAAGTGATACTCAAAAGTATCATTTTCGCCTTGTTTATTTAGCAATGTGTATACATTTTCATGTAACTGGTAATAAAATGTGAATTTATACTAACCAACATGATTAGCATTGTTTTGCAGGTAAAATGTGATTTCAGGAAGCTAAAATGCATGTTGGATGATATCGGAGTTGGACTTGGATGCGAGCAATGGAAAAGGCATTGGACAGCATGAATTACAGGGGCTCCGCAATGGAGCCGTGTCACGCTGCCATCGCGGAGGCATTCTGCCTGGATGGGGAAAATTCACCTAATTTCCAGTGGAGGTCCGCGTTTGCTCCGTGGCACGGAGCCAGTGCACCGCGATGCATGCCGTGCCACGTTGAGCTTGAATTCCCGGACCCCCAGTTCCAGTGAGGGTCCGCGTTCATGGCGTGTCACAGAGGAAGTGCTCCGCGATGCATGACGTGCAAGATTCGCGCGTCCGCAAGTGTACGGGTCGTGCAAGTAATATAGTGGCTCTTTTTAAGAACCGTATTGTCGAACCCACAGGGACTGGACCCATTCCTCTAACTATCCATTTCTAGTGCGATCTTAAATACCTCAAGTGTTGGTTATAGACATTTTCAATTGAGATTAATTAAGTCTAAGTTTGGGTCAACGAAATATTCTGAAATCACTCTAGGAGCAACATAGAGTTAAAACCAATTAATCATGCGATCCTACGATTTGCAATGGGTTAAGCATGGAACTATCAATTGTTATTTCACATAATTAGAATTGCATGTTTATGGTCTTTCGAGCCTCTAAACACGGCAATCTAGCCTCACTACATCATTGTGAGCGAGGAGTTTAATTTTCTAGTCGCGGGCAATCAATTATGTTGTGGTTTACGGGGAAACGATTAGGGACTTTCGTACGTCTAACCATTTAACTCAACTTAGCCTCACAACTACTTCTTCGAGTGGTGATGTGACATCCCAAGTTGGTCTTTCATAACCCCCGTGTGTCAACCAAGCAAGGTGTGAGGTATATTTCTATCCTAACACAATATCTCTCCCTAGAGACAAACTCGCTCCTTACATTCTCATGTCCTGACCTAGGTAATGCTTTCTTAAGCTATTACTCAAGCTAACAAATATGCTTTCATGGTGATCAATCATAAAAACAACCAACAATCCAAAATGCAAGATGAAAACAACAATCAATAACTTAATTCCAAAACAATTTCATAAAATCACAATCATAATTCATGGCTTCAACCCTAGAGGAAGGGTTCTTGCCATTCATGTTTGTAAAACTACGATTAACTAATACTAAACTAACATACTTACATGAATTTGGTAGATGAGAAGGGAATTTGATAAACCCTAGATGAGTTCTCCCACTTCTCCCTTCACTCCTAGGTGGTTTTTCAGAATAAAATCGTGACCAAATGATTTTAGGAGCTAAGGGTCCTATTTATAGTAAATGGAAAACGTGCATAATTTAGCCTGTAATGGAACGGCTCCGTGTCACAGAGTGTATCGCGGAGCACTGCCTCCATGACACGGAGGCAACGTGAAAGCTCTCTGGAAAGTGCCTCAGGAACCCAAGCTGCCGAGGGTCACCGCGCTGGCCAACGTGGCACGCTGCTCATGCAGCGCGTTGGCATGTTGCTGTCGCGCAGCTGGCCTAGCGTGGCACGGCGCTGGCACGCTAAGTTACTACCTACTGCTGCCTGCTGGTGCCTTTCCTCGTGCGCTTGGCAAGGGCGTGGCACGGCGCTGGACGCGGCACACGCACAGCGTGGCACGCTGCCTGGCGCGGCCAGCCTTGCCAAGGCATGCTCCTTGCCGACTTTCGCCACTTGCTTCCACTCCATTCCTTGCTATTCATCAACTTGTGAATTAGTTCCTCAAATGCATTATTAACCTACAAAACAAGGACTAATCATGTTGGTTAGCACATATATTCACATTTATATAAAATCACATGAAAGTATGTAAAATAACTTCGATAAACAAGACTACATTAAGGTATAAAGCGTATCTCAGGCATGCTATTTTGCCCGTGATCAATGCACTCTGTGACACGTTGCTCATTATTCTGGGAAAAATTCCCAGCAGTATAAATAGAACACTTAAGTTCATTTTTCAGAATTCAGACTTGGTGGAGCAAGGACGTGGGTTACAGGCAGTTGAGGGACGAAAAGTTCAAGGTTTTTTCTCTCTTTCTTTCTTCTTTAACTCAATTGCTTGTATGATTAACACTCATTTTATGATGATTAATCTACAAATGAGTGGCTAATTCCCTTCCTTGCTGAGGTTGTGAACAATTGTGATGAAATTTGATTATTGATTATCTGGTTTTTCATCTTTTCTTCCATGTTGTTCTATTAATTCTTGTTCTTACTGCATTGGTGTGTGGCCTACATTAATGTACATCTAAAAAGTCCGATTTCACTCGAGAGAGCACGAAATTGGAAAGTTGTGAATTAATAGGATATTGTTCTTTACTTGGTTTGGGAAAATTGAGTTTTGATGTGCATTCAGGATAGAAATATACCTGAAAGTCGTATTAGTCAATTTAGGAACCGGAATCGTATGGCTAGAACATGAATTGCATTTGATCACAGAAATGTGGACGGATGGTTCGTGATTCTTAAGTGAGATTAAATATGAGAGTTTTAATCTCTTGGCAAATGTTCTTGGCTAGCAACAGGAAGAAAAGATTAACCAATTTATGATGATAATCAGTTTCATTACATGTTCGTTTAACCTTAGCATGCTCTTATCCATAGTTCATATTCAAGGTAGATAATTGTTCTTAGTTTTAGTGAAAAATTTATCAAACAAACTATCAACTTTTTGGTTACGTTGTTGTCAGCATATTTAGAAGTAAAAATATAGTATACTTGAGCAAATTGCACTTAACCCAAGTCTCTGTGGGATCGATACTTGGCTTACTAAAGCCACTTACTACTTGTTCGACCACGTGCACTTGCGTGTTGTTTTATATACCCATAAAATGCCGAACAAGTTTTTGGCGCCGTTGACGGGGACTTGGCAATTGGTGAATTTGTTTTAAGTGTTAATTTATTGTATTTTTATTTTTTCTTAAGTGTTGACAACTTGGTCTTAGCCTGTATTTTGCAGACTTAATTGCTGTGAACACTGGCAAGAGACAAAGAGCTGGTGGAATCTTATATAGAGCCCGAAAGAATATTTCACAGTAAGAGAAGAGAAGCTCTACAAAGAAAGCTGCAGTTGCTCAGACAGACGATCATGGAGCAACAACAGAATCCACCGGTTGTAAGGGCAGTGTTAGTGCCCGAAGAAGCAGCAGCAAGGCCGGTTCGCGAGGTGGCAATCCCACATGCCAATAATGTTACATCAAGTATCGGCAAACCAGAGCCTGGAGGGAGATTTGAACTGAAACAAAATATGGTGCAGTTGTTGCACACAAGCAGGCAATTTACTGGTCTCCCTCATTAAGATCCACAACAGCATCTCCAAAATTTTTTGGAGATAAGTGACACTTACATACCCGCTGGAGTGTCACCAGACTATGTTCGGCTTACATTATTTCCATACTCCTTACTAGGAGAAGCCAAGAGGTGGTTGAAAGCTGAGCCACCAAATTCTATCTCAACGTGGGATGATCTCGCACGGAAGTTCTTGATAAGGTTTTTTCCCTCTGGTAAAACAGCAAGACTTAGAAGTCAGATTCTAAGTTTCAAACAGAGGGAGGGAGAAAATTTATATCAAGCCTGGGAGAGATTTAAATCAATGTTGCGGGACTGTCCTCATCATCATCAGTCCAATGAGGTGTTGGTGCACACATTTATTGAGGGTTTGGAACCCCATACCAAAATTGCTAGATTCAGCAACTGGAGGGCAAGCGCCGGAAAAGACTTATGAGGAGCTGTATACCTTGTTGAACCGAATTTCATAGGGCAATCCAGAATGGAATGCTGATTCATCACGAGGTGGGATGAGGAAAGCAGTAGGAGTGCTTGAAGTGGATGGGTTTAAAGCTATCGCTGCACAGATAGCTGCATTGCAAAATCAATTGAACAACCATTTCAGCAACATGACTTTGAACCAGCCTCAAGCTCCAGTTAATGCAGTTTAGCAATTGTGGTATGAAGTGTGTGGAAGCAGTGAGCACTCAGCTGAGTGCTGTGGAGCCAATCCTGACTCGGTAAACTTTGTGGGTAATGCACAAAGAAATCACCAGCAGTATGGTAGTAGCTACAATTCAAATTGGAGGAATCATCCTAACTTCTCATGGGGTAGCAACAACCATCAAGGACAAAGTTCGGGTCAGGGTGTGCAAAGGAATCAAGGAGGGCAACAAAACTACCAATCTCAATTCAGAAACAACAATGCACCTCCTCCACCACCATCACCCAGCATTGAGGAGATGTTCAAGACCATGATAGCTAACCAAGCTCAATTGCAGGCTAACTATGTGAAATTGGCAGCCGAAGTGAAAAACAATCAGTTAGTTACCAAGGCTCTTAAGTATCAATTTGGGCAATTTGCTAGTGCCCAAAATACAAGACCTAGAGGAGGGCTGCCAAGCGACACGGATCCGAATCCCAAGCAGGTAAATGCAGTGACCACAAGGAGTGGTTTGCAGCTGAAGGAGGTGGAACTAGAAAGATCACCTCAACATTCGGGAGCAGCAGAAGTTGAGGGGGAGCAATGTTCGGAAAGGGGGAAGACCAAAGAAGCTGAATCAAAAAGACCTCCACCCCCGTTCCCTCAACGACTCAAGAAACACAAGGAGGAGGCGTGTTTCAAGAAATTCATGGAGGTGCTTAAACAGGTACATGTTAATTTACCTCTTGTTGATGTCTTGCAGGGAGTGCCTAAATATGCCAAGTACATAAAGGACATCGTGGCCAACAAAAGTCGGTTGACTGAGTATGCTACGGTGGCTTTAACGGAGGAGTGCACTTCCCGGATCCAAAACAGACTGCCCACAAAGCTAAAAGACCCTGGATGTTTTACTATCCAGCTTACTATTGGGCAGAGCATCCGAGCTCGTGGATTGTGTGACCTAGGGGCGAGCATAAATTTGATGCCATCTTCGGTATTCAGAAAGTTTGGTCTAGGGAGTCCCAGACCCACAATGGTAATATTACAGTTGGCGGATCGATCCTTAGCTAGGCCGGGTGGCATTGTTGAGGATGTTCTAGTGCAAGTTGGCTCCCTAATTTTCCCGGTAGATTTTGTTGTGCTGGATTTTGAACCAGACGCGGAAGTCCCATTTATTTTGGGACGTCCCTTCTTGGCAACCAAGAAAGCATTAATTGACGTAGCTGTGGGGCAACTTACAATGCGAGCACATGACAAGGTAGAGGTGTTCGATATGTATAAGGCACCCAAGCTCCCGATGGTGCATGAAGAACTCTCGGTGATCAATGTGATTGATCATGGTAATGACAAGCAGATGAAGGATTCCAGAGAGTTAATGGGAAGACCACCGGATAAGTGTAAGCACTACTGGGGGGAGGACAGTGATCGAGAGAAATCGTCCATCACCCTAGCGGACAATTGAGCTTAAATGACGTCGAGCCGCGACGGTAAACCAGGCGCTGCACGGGAGGCAACCCGTGAAAAAATTTTTTTTTTCTTTTTTTTGTAAAGTGTAAATAGATTTTTTTTTCTTTTTCTTTTTCTTAATTGACTACAAAATTTTTCGTTGTAGTTATTGTTTTTAATTTTAGTTAGGTGAAACCTATAATTCTAACCAATTTTATTTAGTGAGATGATTTTCAAGTCAAATGGAGGAAAATGTGCACGGAATCGCGAAGGAAAAGTCGAGGTATGAAAAATTAATAAAAAGTGGAAAACAGTGAGCTGGGGCGATAGCTCCGTGTCACGGAGGAGGACCTCCGCGTTACCCTCCGTGACACGTTGAGGTATAACCCGGAAATTTTAAAAATTTCCAGAATGCTATCGCGATGGCTCCATGTCACGGAGGCAGTGCACCGCGATGCACTCTGTGACAAGTTGCCGTGTATATCGCGACGGGTCACACCGGGTTGCCGGGTGGCCCGCGTGTTTTTCTACCCTTTTAACCCCGAAACCTCCCCTTTTCCCCTCATTTTCTAATTCTTCCGCGACCAAACATCCCAAAACCCCTCCCCCATCAACGTGCCACGGCTTAAGGCAACAAATTACCAACTTTTCTTCGATTCTTCAACTTCAAGGTATGTTTTCCGATTCCCTCTCAAGTTTTTGTCGATTTTCTTCGAAATCAAGCATGGGAGGTGAGCTAAATTGCCCTAAGTCGAAATTAAGCATGAATTCGAGTTATTTTTTGATTGATAAACGTTCGGAATGTCATTATGATTGTTTGAACTTGTCGATTGCATAAATTATTCAAATTTGATTGATAGAATCAATTCTAGGGCTTGTTGTTGAATTTGAAGTTGGAAATGTGTTGAAATCGTGAATTTTATGCCGGGGTGTACGTGTTGAATGAGATAAGTCGATGTACAAATTGTTAGGATGTTAATAGACGATGAATTCTCGGGTTTGGGGGTAATGTTGAAATTTGTTCGAATTTGGTTGGTTGGATAGGTTCATGTACATAATTTTTGTTGTTATTTTTGTTTCTTTGTTTTTCTTGGCGAAGTGCGATAGTTAAAATGTTAGCGATGGTAGTGATTGAGATTAGCTGTACGAAGTCTGAGTAGTACGCAGAAGTTATACCGTCGATTTTTTTTGAACGCACTAAGCATAATTGTATAGTTGGTTGTTTTGTGTAAATAAAGTTATTCTTGCCGTATTGTTGTAACTGTAGCTAAGGACTAAGTGTGGGGTAACTTAGCGTAACCCGACCTTAGCCGAAGTTAATATTTATTTAGCTTAACATTGAGTTTGTTGACGTGGGTTGACAGGTAAAATGGCAAGCCGGCAAGAGAAAGGGAAAGGTGCATCAACTTCAGGCACCAGAAGGAAGAGACTCAGATTGGGCATAGCAGTCCCAGCTGCACCAGCAGTTCCACGCGGCCAGCGCCGCCAATATGGAACGAGATGGGTGACGGACGAAGGGAAAAAAGTGGTACGCAAAGCATAAAGAGAATAAATATTTCCCCGAGGAGCATATAGCATGGGAGCCATTGGCACAGGAGTTCCCAAAAATGGTTCACCAGATCGAGGCAGCTGGGCTCAATTTCATATTTGAGGAGCCCAAGGATTGCAATTTGCACCTGGTTCGAGAGTTCTATGCCAATTGGAACCCGTCAATCAGAAGCCACGCCATCAAAATCAGAGGGCAGATAGTCACTCTGGAGCCCCACCAGCTCAATGCCATCATAGGAGCACGGGACACAGACGCCCACGTCCTTCGACAGCTGAATATTACCCCACCGTATGCTGACATCAGACGCACATTGTGTGGGGCCTGATCTACAGCTAGATGGAGCAGGCACAAAGAAAGGGGCTACCACCAGACTCTGCCCTATTCACAGATGAACAGGGAAGCCCGAATCTGGCTTAATATAGTCTGCTCATGCCTCATCCCAGGGGTACATATAACTGATGTAACCCGGGATCGTGTTTGCCTGGTGTACGCCCTGATGAAAGGGCTGGAGATCAATGTCGGGGCGGTTATTATATCCGCCATGAAGAGAGCCCGGTTGCACCAGGGGCACAGGTATGGTTTCGGTGGACTACTCACCACCTTTCTCGGGGGCCTCGATGTTGAGGAGGAGTCCCTCGATTATATCTCGCAGTTGGAGCGGCGGGCCTTAGATGTTACCAAAACTAAGGCTCCCGACACCACCCACGGGCCAGTGCTGACACTTGGCGAGCGTCACGCTCGTGATAACCAGTACATGGCGCGGATGTATGGGATGCAAATGCTCCAGCTAAGGATAGGTGGGAGGCCAGCGACGGAGGAGGAGCTATGGCAACTCAAGCTAGACTACCCGTTTGGCGAAAACGCCAGGGCTCTATGCCGAGTAGGGCCAGCCTTTATAGAGCCCACAGATGATGACGTCCCCACGGATGAGGAGATGCTCGGGAGGACTCCAATGTGGAGTCTGATGATGACGACGGAGGCGACTCGGACATGGGAGATGAGGCAGCAGCACCTGATGAAGAAGTGGAATACTTTGATTGATCAGGGAGTTCCACCACCCGATTTTGTGCTATTTAATTTTTGTGAACACTGGGGACAGTGTTCGGACTAAGTGTGGGGTGGGAGTAGTTAGGTGTTGGGCTGGGCTGTTTTGTTTGTATGTTTTCCTCTGTTATTGTGTATGTTGTTTGTCCCTGTGATTTGTGAATTGTTTAAGTGATGGTTCTGTATTTGTAAATATTCGTGAAATTGTTGTGTGTTGTTGAATGGTTGCTAGCTGATTCTGACTCTGTACATATTTTAGTTATCGAAATGATCGATATTTTGCAAATTTTTCAACTTTTTAAATTTTGGGTTTCTCGGTGTTTGTTTTCGGTTCTTTTATCGAGAATGGTCCCATTGAACCGAAGTCATAGCTAGTGACTGTTCCCTATGATGGATGGATGACGACCGTCTTAAGGGAAATGTAGTCGTTAGGAGTAGTTTTTTTTCAATTAATTTTCAGTTTTTTTTCTTTGGTGGATTGCATCTCGAAACCTGTAGTTACTATATGGTTGCAAAAGTTTGGTTGCGTGTTGTACATGATATTCAAAATGCAAAGGTGATTCGTATGAAAGCATGCAAATTTTGTAAATATGTTGAGATACCTAGGCTGTAGAGTTCGATTCAGTGTGATTGAGGCTTAATGTTTGAATTCATGTAATTAGCTGATTGAAGAGTCTGTGAATACATCTTGAATCGAGCATGTGCATAAAGTGTGAAGTGAGGTGTTGATATTCCATGCTATTGTGAAGTGTCTAGAACTTGCCTGGTGTGTGTACAAAACGAAATGAAGGAGGTGTATTGTATGAAAGGATGTAGGCATTTCTTTGTTTTAACCGAGAGTTTCTACTTTTTTTCTTGTCATACCCCCCTTTCTGTGATTATATACCCTAGTCAGTCCTTTGAGCCTTTAGCCGATTGTTTTCTTTCTTTCGTCCAAAAAGTGTAAACCGAGCTTAATTCCTTCTTTTCATTAGCCGTAAAGTCTATACAAAACTCTTAAGCGCTTAAGAAGAGAAAATCATTTTCCCAAAGTGTCAAAGAGTGAGAAAGGTGAAAAGAGAAAGAAAAGCAGAGTGAGGGAAGAAAAGAAAAGGTTGAAGGTGCACTTGTTATAAATAAACGATAATGAAGGTGCATGAATAATCTTTGTTGTTGTGTCAAGTGTGCTTAATGAAATGGACCATACTAAAGTAAACCATCAAGAATGGGATGATAAAAAAAAAAAGAGAGAGAAACAATGTCCATGAGTGATGGGATGTGTTTAAAAGGCGCTTAAGGATGCTAGTGGCTATTATTGGCTAATCCAATATTTACTAGTTCCATAGCTTCCATTACAACCCATTAAAGTCCTACGTGATCTTGCATTGCATTTCTTTATATTAGTGGAGTAATACACTAAGGGCAAGCTTATGGGTCACGACATGATGCATGTGAATTCTTTTGGGAGAGAGAGTGAAATTGTGTGTACATGCCCCTGTTTGAATGTTTATGACTCACATGAGCAAAAAGGGGAAGATTCTCTTGTGTTGTGAGGGCACATGCTTGATGAAAGATTAATTTTCATGTCGGATATCTTGATCAGCTGATTTGCATGAGTTTGCCGATATCAAGAGTCGATTCGTAAAGTCTAGGAGGTCTTAAGGTATTGAAGGTCATTGCATAGTTAAGACCATGCATGTTTTCTTGATGATTTGCAATATTGAATAATCGGTATGACCATAGCTTAAATTTTCGTACCATAGTAGCGAGGTTGGGATGTAAATTGCATGAATTGTGTGTTTGTTGTTCGAGGACGAACAAGGATTTAAGTGTGGGGTAAGTGATCTTGGGCAGATTTATATGCCCAAGTGATACTCAAAAGTATCATTTTCGCCTTGTTTATCTAGCAATGTGTATACATTTTCATGTAACTGGTAATAAAATGTGAATTTATACTAACCAACATGATTAGCATTGTTTTGCAGGTAAAATGTGATTTCAGGAAGCTAAAATGCATGTTGGATGATATCGGAGTTGGACTTGGATGCGAGCAAGGGAAAAGGCATTGGACAGCATGAATTACAGGGGCTCCGCGATGGAGCCGTGTCACGCTGCCATCGCGGAGGCATTCTGCCTGGATGGGAAAAATTCACCTAATTTACAGTGGAGGTCCGCGTTTGCTCCGTGGCACGGAGCCAGTGCTCCGCGATGCACGCCGTGCCACGTTGAGCTTGAATTCCCGGACCCCCGGTTCCAGTGAGGGTCCGCGTTCATGGCGTGTCACGGAGGCAGTGCTCCGCGATGCACTCCGTGACACGTTGCTCATTATTCCGGGAAAAATTCCCACCAGTATAAATAGAACACTTAAGTTCATTTTTCAGAATTCAGACTTGGTGGAGCAAGGACGTGGGTTACAGGCAGTTGAGGGACGAAAAGTTCAGGGTTTTTTCTCTCTTTCTTTCTTCTTTAACT
This sequence comes from Datura wrightii, assembly GCA_035772735.1. Taxonomy (NCBI): domain Eukaryota; kingdom Viridiplantae; phylum Streptophyta; class Magnoliopsida; order Solanales; family Solanaceae; genus Datura; species Datura wrightii. The sequence goes on from JASDFA010000027.1 coordinate 39,366,833, forward strand.
CAATTGCTTGTACGATTAACACTCGTTTTATGATGATTAATCCACAAATGAGTGGCTAATTCCCTTCCTTGCTGAGGTTGTGAACAATTGTGATAAATTTGATTATTGATTATCTGGTTTTTCATCTTTTCTTCCACGTTGTTCTATTAATTCTTTTTCTTACTGCATTGGTGTGTGGCCTACATTAATGTACATCTAAAAAGTCCGATTTCACTCGAGAGAGCACGAAATTGGAAAGTTGTGAATTAATAGGATATTGTTCTTTACTTGGTTTGGGAAAATTGAGTTTTGATGTGCATTCAGGATAGAAACATACCTGAAAGTCGTATTAGTCAATTTAGAAACCGGAATCGTATGGCTAGAACATGAATTGCATTTGATCACGGAAATGTAGACGGATGGTTCATGATTCTTAAGTGAGATTAAATACGAGAGTTTTAATCTCTTGGCAAATGTTCTTGGCTAGCAACAGGAAGAAAAGATTAACCAATTTATGATGATAATCAATTTCATTACATGTTCGTTTAACCTTAGCATGCTCTTATCCATAGTTCAGATTCAAGGTAGATAATTGTTCTTAGTTTTAGTGAAAAATTTATCAAACAAACTATCAACTTTTTGGTTACGTTGTTGTCAGCATATTTAGAAGTTAAAATATAGTATACTTGAGCAAATTGCACCTAACCCAAGTCTCTGTGGGATCGATACTTGGCTTACTAAAGCCACTTACTACTTGTTCGATCACGTGCACTTGCGTTTTGTTTTATATACCCATAAAACGCCGAACAGTTGCCTCCCGTGCAGCGCCTGATTTACCTTCGTGGCTTGACGTCATTCATTGTTCAATCATCCTCTAGAGTGATGGACGTCTTCTCTCGAATAACGTCCTCACCCCAATAATGCTTACATCTTTTCCCATTCACAAAAAATGTTGCACTTCTATCTTCTTGCCACAACTCCACTGCCCCGTGCGGGGTCATTCTCACCACTTCAAATGGCCCTGACCATTTGACCGCAATTTGCCTGGAAAAAGCTTTAGTCTCGAATTAAATAGCAACACCTTCTGCCCCGGCTCAAAGATCCGATGCACCATATGCCTATCGTGCCACTTTTTCGTTTTCTCCTTGTAGCATTTGGCACTTTCATAAGCATGCGAACGAAACTCATCATGTTCGCTGAGTTGCATCAGCCTCTTCTTCCCTGCTAGCTTCAGATCGATGTTCAATTTCCTCACAACCCAAAAAGCTCGATGTTCTAGCTCCACAGGCAGATGACATGCCTTTCCATAGACCAATCTGTACGGAGAAGTCCCAATGGTTGTCTTGTACGCAGTTCTATAAGCCCACAACGCATCGTCGAGTTTGGTTGACCAATCAATTCGTTGTGCATTCACTGTCTTCTGTAGAATCTGCTTGATTTCTCTGTTCGACACCTCCACTTGCCCACTAGTTTGGGGATGATATGTTGTTGCTACCTTTTGGCGCACCCCATACTTAGCTAGCAAATTCTTGAAACTTGCATTTACAAAATGAGCCCCTCCATCACTAATAATGGCTCGAGGTGTCCCGAACCTGGTGAAGTATGCTTTTTCACAAATTTTGTTACCACCTTGTTGTCATTCCTGGGGCAACTTGTTGCTTCAACCCACTTTGATACATAATCAACGGCTACCAAGATATAACGATTATCAAATGACGGTGGGAATGGGCCCATGAAATCCATTCCCCATACATCAAAGATCTCCATATCTAATATCTACTACAGTGGCATCTCCTGCCTTCTACCAATTGTGCCTGTTCTTTCACATCTATTACACATTTTTACATATGTCATAGAGTCTCTAAACAGTGTAGGCCAAAAGAAACCTGACTGTAGCACCTTGTGCGCTGTCCGCTCGCCTCTGTGGTGCCCTCCATACAATGATGAGTGACAACTCCTCAATACTTCTGCAATCTGGCTCTCTGGAATGCATCTTCTCATCACCTGATCCGGTCCCTGCTTAAACAAGTACGGCTCATCCCAAATGTAATACTTGCAATCATGTCTCAACTTCTTTCTTTGCTGAGCTGTAGCCTCCGGTGGATAAACTCCACTTACCAGCAAATTCACATTGTCTACATACCAAGGGATTTTAGCTTCCCTTATTGCCAAGAGTTGCTCATCTGGGAACTCTTCCTTGATGATGTCACCTTCCTTCACATGCAACCGGCTTTCCAGTCGCGATAGGTGATCTGCCACTTGATTCTCGCTCCCCTTTCTGTCCCGAATCTCTAGGTCAAACTCTTGTAACAACAAGATCCATCTAATCAGCCTGGGCTTTGCATCCTTTTTGTTAAACAGATACCGAATCGCTACATGATCGGTATACACCACTACTCTAGAACCCACCAAGTAGGACCTGAATTTATCAAACGCGAACACCAATGCTAGCATCTCTTTTTCAGTGACTGTATAATTGGCTTGGGCTGCGTCAAGTGCTTTGCTTGCATAATGAATGGAAAGAAAAATTCTATTCCTCCGCTGCCCCAATACAGCTCCTACAGCCACATCGCTTGCATCACACATTAGTTCTAACGGTTGCTCCCAATCCGGAGAAATGAGAATAGGTGCTTCTATCAACTTCTGTTTCAACTCCTCGAATGCTTTAACACAATCCTCATCAAACTCAAACTTCACCTCTTTTTCTACCAACCTGCATATTGGTCTAGAAATTTTTGAGAAGTTCTTCATGAACCGTCTGTAGAACCCTACATGTCCGAGAAAACTGCGAACACCCTTCACTGACACAGCTGGTGGTAGCTTTTCAATCACTTCGATCTTTGCACGATCGACTTCCAACCCTTTGCAAGACACCTTATGGCAAAGGACGATACCCTCCTTGACTAAAAATTGACATTTCTCCCAGTTGAGTACAAGGTTGGAGTCTTCACATCGAGCTAGCACCCTGTCAAGATTCTGCAATCATGTAGCAAATGAATTACCAAAAACAGAAAAATCATCCATAAATACCTCCACGAAATCTTCCACCATATCATGAAAAATCGCTATCATGCATCTCTGGAATGTGGCGGGTGCATTGCATAGACCAAATGGCATCCGCCTGAAAGCATATGTCCCATAAGGACATGTGAAAGTTGTCTTCTCCTGGTCTTCCAGTGCTATGGCTATTTGGTTATAGCCAGAATATCCATCAAGGAAACAATAGTATTCTTGACCTGCCAACCTGTCCAATATCTAATCAATAAATGGGATAGGATAATGATCTTTCCTCGTGGCCTGATTGAGCTTTCTGTAGTCCATGAAAATTTGCCAGCCTGTGACTGTGCGTGTAGGGATCAGCTCATTCTTCTCGTTGGTGACCACGGTAATCCCTCCTTTCTTTGGGACACACTGAACGGGACTGACCCATTCACTGTCTGAAATGGGATAGACCACACCTGCATCAAGCCACTTGATCACTTCCTTCCTAACCACATCCTTCATCACCGGATTTAACCTCCGCTGATGTTGTACAGTTGGCTTTGCTCCTTCCTCAATAAAAATTCTATGTGTGCAAAAGGCTGGGTTGATCCCCCTAATGTCTGACATTTGCCAGCCCATTGCTTTCTTCCACCTCTTGAGAACCACCAATGCATCCTTTACCTATGCCTCTTTTAGTTCTGCGGAGATGATGACTTGCAAGGTTTCATCTTCCCCCAAAAATAGATATTTCAAATGTGGAGGCAATGTCTTCAACTCCAGTTTTGGTGCTTCCTCAATAGATGGTTTTGGCAATGGTTCCAAGGACCTCATCAATGGCTGAAAGTCTTGCTTCCTGAGATACCATTTTGGTTCGTTCAACATTTGCACCATCTCATAAGTATTCCTGTCTCCGAAATGATCAGAGCCCATCAAAGCTCTCTCCAATGTATCTTGAGAATCAACAATCTGAACAATTTCTTCCTGGTTTAGCACATTGATTGCTGATAGCTCCTCATAAATGGCCGGAAGCTTCATGGCCTTATACATATCAAACACCTCCACTTTATCATCACTCGCATGGTTAGCTGCCCCGCAGCTACATCAATCAACACTCTCCCGGTTTCCAAGAAAGGACGTCCCAAAATAAATGGGACTTCCGCATCCGGCTCAAAATCCAATATAATAAAATCCACCGGGAAAATGAGGGAGCCCACTTGCACTAGCACGTCCTCCACAATGCCATCTGGTCTAGCCAAAGAACGGTCTGCTAACTACAAGATCACTATAGTTGGTCTAGGACTGCCCATCCCCAACTTCTTGAACACCAATGTCGGCATCAAGTTTATGCTCGCTCCCAAATCACATAATCCGCGAGCTCGGATACTTTGCCCGATTGTGATCTGAATGGTAAAACTTCCAGGGTCCTTGAGCTTTGTTGGCAACCTATTCTGTATCCAGGAAGTGCACTCCTCAGTAAGCGCCATCGTAGCATACTCCGTCAATCTGCTTTTGTTTGCTACGATATCCTTGATATACTTTGCATATTTCGGCACTCCTTGCAAAACATCAACCAAAGGTAAATTAATGTGTACCTGTTTCAGCACCTCCATGAACTTCTTAAAACAAGATTCCTCCTTGTGCTTCTTTAATATTTGAGGGAACGGGGGTGGTGGTCTTTCTGCTTCGGCTGCCTTCTCATTCCCCCTCTCATCATCATGTTCCCTATCTTTTTCCACTGCTCCTTATTGTTGAGGTGGTCTTTCTGGCTCCACCTCCTTGAGTTGTAATCCACTCCATCTGGTCACTGCATTGACCTGCTTGGGATTTGGGTCAGTGTCACTCGGTAGTCCTCCCTTGTGTTTTGAGCTCCAGCTAGGTGTCCAAACTGGTACTCCAACGCCTTTGTAGCTAACTGCTGGTTTTTCATGTCCGCCGCCAATTTCGCATAATCAGCCTGCATTTGCTCTTGGTTAGCTATAATTGTTTTGAACATTTCCTCAATGTTGTTGGGTGGTGGAGGAGGTGCATCGTTTCCTCTTGAGACTGATAATTCTGATGCCCCCCTTGATTTCTCTGCCCACCCTGATTCGAACTTTGCCCTTGATGGCTATTACTACCCCAAGAGAAATTTGGATGATTCCTCCAATTTGAGTTGTAATTGTTGCCACACTGTTGGGTATTATTTCTCTAGACATTCCCAACAAAGTTTACTGAATATGGATTTGCACCACAACACTCAGCTGAGTGTTCATTACTCCCACATACTTCACACCATACCTGCTGCACTGCACTTACTGGGGATTGTGCTTGATTTAAGCTCATACTGCTGAAGTGGGTGTTGAGTTGATTTTGAAACGCAGCTATCTGTGTGGCGATAGCTGTAAAACCATCCACCTCAAAGACTCCTGCCGCTTTCCTTGTTCCTCCTCTTGAAGAGTCCGCATTCCATTCTGGATTTCCCTGTGAAATACGATTTAACAAAGTATAAAGCTCCTCATAAGTCTTTTCTAATGCCTATCCCCTAGCTTCTGAGTCTAGCAAAATTTTTGTATGTGGCTCCAAACCCTCTATAAAAGTATGCACCAACACATCGTTGGACTTGTGATGGTGAGGACGATTCCTTAACATCGATTTGAACCTTTCCCAAGCTTGATACAGATTCTCACCCTCTCTTTGTTTAAAACTTAGAATCTGACTTCTAAGTCTTGTTGTTTTCCTGGATGGAAAGAATCGTATCAAAAACTTTCTTGCAAGATCATCCCAAGTGGTGATAGAGTTAGGTGGTTCAGCTTTCAACCACCTTTTTGCTTCCCCCAATAATGAAAATGGGAATAATGTAAGCCTCACGTAGTCGGATGATACTCCAGCGGGAATGTAAGTTTCACTTATCTCCAAAAAGTTTTGGACATGTTGTAGAGGATCTTCATGAGGGAGACCTGTGAATTGCCCGCTGGTGTGCAACAACTGCACCATGTTCTGTTTAAGCTCAAACCTTCCTCCTGACTCTGGTCTGTGAATACTAGATGTAACATTGTTAGCAAGTGGGATTGCCACTTCGCGAACCGGCCTTGCTGCCATTTCCTCGGGCACCAAAACTGCCCTCACAAGTGGTGGATTCTGTTGTTGCTCCAGAATTGCCTGTCTTAGCAACTGTAGCTTCTTCTCTAGAGCTTCCCTTCTTTGACGATGAAATTGTCTTTCCGGCTCTATATATGAATCCACCAACTCCTTATCTCTTGCCAGCGTTCAGAAGAATTCAATATCTGTAAGAGATAGGCTAAGATCAAATTGTTAGCACTTATATAGAATTTGTAAACTAACACTAAGAAAATAATTTTACCAATTGCCAGTCCCTGGCAATGGCGCCAAAAACTTTTTCAGTGCTGTAGTGACTACACGCAAGTGCACGTGGTCGAACAAGTAGTAAAGTGGCTTATGTAAAGCCAAGTATCGATCCCACAGGGATTGAACTACGGTACTAATTAACTTAAACGTCAGTGAACTATGTCTTTATGAATGCAGACAACCAATTAAACAATATTTTGAGAGTTAAGTTTGCTAAGTAATAAAAATTTAAGTTAAGATTATAATTTGAGTCTGAACAATAGTAATGAGCAAGCTAAGGTTAAAACAAGCATGCAGGGAAGTAATTTATCAATTCAATTCAGCTAATCTTTTCTTCGGTTGCTAGTCAAGAATTATTGCCTATGGATTGAATCTTTTGACTCCTATCCAATTAAGAATCATGAAACCTTAATCTACATTTCTGTGATAAAAGAATTTCATGCGCTAGCCATACAATACCGATTCCTTAATTGACTAATAAGACTTTCAGATATATTTCTATTCTGAATGTAAATCAATTCTCAATTTTCTAAACCAAGAAGAGATCACATCCTACCAATTCACATCTTTCCAATTTCATTCCTTTTCAAAATCAAAATTGGATTTCTAGATATAAATTAATATTGGCCAAACATTAATGCAGTAAAAACAAGAATTGATAGAACAACCATTGAAGAAAAGATGAAAACTGAAATGAACAACAATTACATTCCACTACAATTGTTCTTAACCTCAGCAAGAAGTGAATTATCCACTCATTTGTGGATTAAACATCATCAAATAAGTAGAATTCATACAAACAATTGAGATAAAAAAGAAAGAGATAGAGAAGAACCCTGGAATTTTCATCCTCTCAACTGCTTGTAACCCACGTTCTTGCTCAACCAAGTCAGAATGTTTAACATAAAACCTAAGTGTGTTATTTATACTCTTGAGAATTTTTCCCGGAATAACAAGCAACGTGGCACGGAGTGTATCGCGAAGCACTCCCTCCGTGCCACGCTGGTATCGCAGACCCTCACTGGAAGTCGGCTCCTCAACAATTTCACCTCAGCGTGGCACGGCTTGCATCGCGGAGCTTTGTCTCCCTGCCACGGTGCTATCGTGCACCTTCACTGGAACTTGATGTTCCAGGTAATTGTACTCAACGTGACACGGAGTGCATCGCGGAGCACTACCTCTGTGTCACGGAGATAACGCGAACCTCCACTGGAAATTGCCAAAATTATTTCATCCGAGGAAGAATGCCTCCGCGATAGCAGTGTGACACGACTCCATCGCAGAGCCCTTATTTTGCTGCTCTCCCTTGTCATTTTCCACTCCTTGTTTCCAAGTTCATTCCCGATCTTCACCAACATGTATATTAGCTTCCAAAATTTCCTTTTACCTGCAAAACAACACTAATCATATTAGTTAGTATAAATTCACATTTAACTAAAAATCACATGAGAATGTACACATAATGATAGATAAACAAGTCAAAATGAAGCATTTGAGTATCACTTGGGCATGCAATTCTACCCAAGATCAGTAGGAATGCAAGAAGTTTGATTGTGGCAATGAGTTAAAGGAAGAAAAATGAGGCACATGCGCTAGACCTGTGAAATGTCAGTCCACATCTGCACCATGCAGGTGTAGCACAAGTGATGTCCATAATACTTGGAAGAAAAGCATTCAGAAGCAAGGGACCTGCACCTCATATTCGAAATGCAGATAAGGACCTACGACATGCATGTGCAACTCAAGTCCCAGGTAGCAAACTAGCACATCTGAGACATACTTGTGCTTGACCTGGGTGTTGCACATCCAAATCTACAACTGTATGTACAGGCGCATACGTATGTATGACAATTTAAAAGGTTGACTAGCCATTTAACTAACCCAGCTTTTGACCCGCGACCTTTTCTATTCCCCATCTTCGTAAAATCAACTATTTTGCCATTTTCCCCCCATTTTCACTCTCCATTACTTCTCCACTTCCTCCCCATTAAATTTATATAACTTCTCACACTGCACACCCTTCACTCTCATATTTTCCTCTCATCCCTACACTACCAAACCACTGCGCCAAAGCTAGGGTATCAGTAACCACCTTTACCATTTGTGTGAATCTTGATTTTCACTTACCCATTACTCCTCAATCTATTTCATGTGCTTCTTTGCATAGATTTTAATTTTATTGTGATTGACGAGTGTTGTAGGATAAGCATGATAGTCTATATTTTCCCATTCTCCTATTCCCCCATATGTGCACATATGTTATCTTGAAATTGAATTTTATGGTATATGTGGTTTGATATGAAATTGAAAATGTATGGGAAATTTTTTCTTCATATGATCTTATGTGACTATTATGATCATTTATTCCATGAATATACTTGAGTGTGAAGTCTAAGTAAACATTTTGATTGTGATGCTCGATTTGTCCCTATGATAGATCGGGTAACGTCTTTCTTAAGGAAAAATCGTCGTTTCTTCAAGAATGTGTTGGTTGTGTTGATGGGTTTTAATTAGAATTCCATTGTACTTGATAATATTGATGATTAGTAATCATCCTAGTGAGCATTTTGGGTTGTTATTAATGAAAATGATGTTGATGGTAGAAGTAAGATAGGTAACTTGACATTCCCGATGATAGATAGGGTAACATCCTTCTTAAGGGAAGCCATGAAGTAGTTGTAGTTGGTTATGTGGTGCTTTTTTGTTTGATGGTTTGTCTTTCGGGGATGTCTAAGTACCCATTAGACTTTGAATTATTTGAATATGGTTTGAACTTGGGTTAAAAACTTTAGAACTTAAGGTTAACATGTTGTAGAGCACATGCGAGTGTAGATGTTGCTTTGCAAAATGCAGATCCAATACAGGTGATGGTCAGGAGTCCCAAACTCACTATCCCCATATGCATTCTACCTGCATGCTACAAATCTCCATCTACAACACATAGATATAAATGCAGAGTGCTAGTATAGTTTCCAGTGTTCTACTCTACATCTGCGTCTCATCTGCATAATGTAGGTCACTTGTGAAACGCAGGTGACTCAAAAGTATAGGCAGTTTAAATCTTGCTGCCTTTTCCTCTATGCATTCCAAATATTTTTCTTTTCTTAGCTCATTGTAGTTGTTTCCTTTTGTTTTTTATTGCAAAATACAAAAAGAGTTTGGTTTTGTTTTGTGGAACTAACATCATTTTGGAGGAATATGTCTTCATCTAGGCGACACGATAAAGGGAAGGATACATCTTACACCACAGGAAAGGAAAAGGGAAAAGGCAAAAGAAAGGAGACTCCTGTCCCAGCAAACACCGAGAAAAGTCTCCACTTATGTGTTGAGGGCATCAAGCCTACTTCATTAAATACTGGGATGGTAGGTTATTCACACCAGAAAAATGCTCAATCTAGTTGGGATAGGGCAGAAGTTCCCTAATATCAACAAATAATTTGCTGAAAGAGATTCGTTCCCGTTCTTGGATGCACCTGAAGGTTACTACCCCAATCCGGTGCTTGAGTTTTATGCCTCTTATCAAGAGAGACATGACTCAATGAAGCATTTGGGAAGGGTGAATAAGTTCTCCAGTCAACCATTTGTCATCGTACGAGGGAAAATTAATTGATATCACTCCTGATGCAATAAACTCAATCTATTAAGTGGACCCAATTCCTCGGAGAACTGGATTTGTGGAACAAATTGTGATCAAGAACCACCAACTCAAATGGGTGTCTAAAATTATTGCAAATTGGCTGCCAATGTGGGCCACCTTGAGTGGCAGATTTGAAATGCAAGATCTCTATTTCAAAGCTAAGTTGTGGCTAGATTTTGTTTGTTCTTTCCTCATGCCATCCAAGAATGATCAGAAGGTGCAATTGGATGCCGCCATCCTGATAGCTTACACTATGTCAGGGGTGCAGGTGAACTCCAGGGATGTGATCACTGTGCAAATTAAAAGGAAAGTTTGATATCCATCTTTGTCCATGTCATTATCTGTGTTGATTAGCCAGCTATGTGCTAGGGCGGGGGTCCATTATTTTGATTATCACAGTTCTTGCTCCGCAACCGAAGTAATTGACATCGACAAGAACTGAGATACTGATGCCCCTAAAAAGAGAAGCGGAGAATGCCGTCATGGAAATTTCCTTGAGGATTTTGTGGTATATGACACAGGTAGTGTCCCAGTGGCACAAGACCTCAATATGCTTTCTCCTAAAATATGGGGAAATGTTTTTGAGGAGGTTCCACCTCCGCGATCTTCATTACCACCTCCCTCATTCCGACATATTGGGCTTCAAAAGATGGTCAACATGACATATTCCCACAAAAATTAGCTCACAAAGTTGGTCAAAAATCTTCCATCCCTAATTTGAAAGTCCATCAAGAATACAATGAAGGACATGCTTAATAGCCTTAACAAGTTGTGCTCCAGAGTTGATGTGGTCAAGGGAGTGGTTTCTTCACTCCTGGCTGACATGAGGGAGATAAAGGGTAAGGACCCCCAGTCCAACACTGATATGTGCTTCTTAGATGAAGCTATGGCGGCCCCATACATCCCTAGAGACCTGATTGACGAATTACATAGGGGTTTAGAGGAGGATAAGGAGGACGAGCAAGAGGAGGATGGTACTGCCTCTTCTTCATAGATGCAAGATGTGTTTTTTTGGTTCTTAGGCATAGCTCATTCCTGTAGAGGTGGCATAGGCACTATTGCAGAGGTAGAGTCGCGTGATGATAATGAGTAGATGGCTCAGGGAGTTCTTCCCCCTTTATCCTTTGTTTGATAACAATGGGGACAACATTTGCATTTTTAGTTGGGAATGGGATGTGCTCTTTTGATTGCTACGATTATTGCCCTTGCCGGGTTTGTTTTGTTTTGGATGTTGTGAATTTTCTTAATTAGATATTTTATTTTGATGAATAAATGCCCTTGTCGGGCTTGTTTTGTATTAATTTTAACATTTGACCATTGCTGGGCTTAGTTTTTTTGTTATGAGGCTGTGAGTTGCCATTGCTGGTCAATTTTATACTTCAATTGTCTTACTACCGGTGCATAACACTCACCTTTGTAGATATTAGCTAGTAAACAAACTCTCAGGGTTTTTTTCATACCATGGTTCTTTCCCAAGGAGAAAAATATTTCTTATCTTCATATTTGTGTCGAACCACGTGATATTTCCCAATGATGGAGTGAGGGATGACTTTCTTAAAAGAAAATACCAAGTTTTAGTGTCATTTTGAGTCTTTGTGCACTAATTTTAGGAGGCAACACCAAAAACGTTTCTCTTGGCAAAGAAATTTAAAATTTGAGAAAAGAGGGGTAATTGAATTTTAAGAAAAAAATCATTCACTTGTCATGATGCCTACATTCTTTGTTTGGCTTTCTGATTCACAAAAGAGTCATATGGAACTCGGAAGAAGTTGTGAAAAGTCATACTTCTCAATTGATCTTTAGAATTACTAAACTCCTTGGAATTGTGGTGTTTTGTGGGGTAAGGCTATTGTTTGATTCTTTTGTATGCATATCATCTAGAACTTTCCCCGAGTGTAATTCAAGGAAAAATTCTAGATGTGGTTGAGCATGAAAAATGACCTTAGGCCTCTTTTGAATAGTCACTTTATAGAAAGCAAGGCCTTCCTTTTAACATTTATCCTAGTTAACCATTTTTGAGCCTTAAACCTCTTTCTTGAAACGCACATTACAAGCCTGAAACCCTTTGTGAATCCATTAGCACCCATTCCTTCCTAATTGCTTGTGATGAAATGAAAAATAAGGGGCTTAAAGCCCAATAATTGCGGGAGAATGAGAGAATAAAATGTTGATGTTGGCAAGAGCCTAAGTTTAAAGGTGGTATAGAAGGGGAAAAGGGGAATGAACTTCAGTGCGAGGTAGCACCAATTGCTTAATGCAAAAACAAAATGGCTGGTTCAAAACCTTTGATCAAAAGAAGAATGAAAAGAATTTAGTGGTTCTATCTCTTGTATAGGGGAGGCTTAATGTAAAGAATCTAAGGTGATTAAAAGGGTGGCTCTTTGGGAAAATTGGGATTGTGAAAAGGAGAGATATGTTGAAGTGGACTCCATATTTTATGAAGGATGTTGATTCGTGTTGCAAAAGAGTTTGGGAGGTTCTAGTCACTTGAACTAAATGATATCTTACCATTATCCCTAGCCTATATTATGACCCGCATGTCTTTACTAATTCAAAGCATGGATACTCTACATTAGCGGTGAGTTACATGAAGGGCAAGCCTATGGTTCAATAAGTGTGCACTTGAATATCTATGAGAGAGAGAGCATTTCTAGATCATATTGTAATCCCTATTGTGTGAATTAGATGATCATGATTGGGATTATCTTTCTTTTCTGAGTGGCATTACATCCTTGGAATAAATGTGAAAGTCTTAATCTCAATTGAGAGATATGAATGCGACAAGTTATGTAATGAACTTTTGAACAAACCTTGAAAGTGGGATATAAATGATTCGAGATGCTTGATTACTTTTTATTGAAATGAAAATTTTCGCTTATTTGAATTGAAAGAATGATGATAATATTTATCAAGTATTTGTGGTGGTACCAATTGAAATTTGTGCACTTGTTTGAGTCTTTTTACTTTCTTGTGTCTTTTTGTGATTGTTGGAGTATTTTGAGTCTTAGTGGTCCTGTATGCAGCCTTCATGATGTAATAAGCTTAAGTCAATTCTATTTTTGATTGAATTCCCTGCCAAAAGACAAGTAATAGTTCGAGTTTGGGGGTTTGATAAGTTTGTAATTTACCAACTCATTTCACTTTTAAGAATGAGTTATTTCTTTGTTTTAACACAATTTAGAATGGATTTATGGATTTTCTCTTTTTTTGTGTGTGCATGCATTTTATTGATACTAAGAAGATGAAAGAATTGAACTAAAAGCAATTTGCCGGAAGAAAAAAGGGGACATGTGTGCCACACATCTACATCTGCATTTAGAAGGTACCATACAGGAGGATCTAGAGTTTTCCTAGAACTTGACATGCATGACACAGATTGGCATCTGTAGACTACAAATGTCAATGCAGACAGCTTAAAAGGATCATTGCTTTGGCCTAAAGAGGCACATGTGTGCCGCAAATTGGCACCTGCATGCCGCAGATTAACCCCAGCATAGCACAAGTGACCTGCACCACTGTTGAAGGGTAAAATCATCTAGAAAGGCACACACTTACCTAAGAATCTTCCAAGAGCATTTTTGGATCACTGTCCAAAGAATTTATGCTAATATGTTATCCTAATTGTACATATCATCATAGAAAAGACATTGTATTTAAAGGGAGAGTATAATAGAGAGAATATTGCAGAGAGTGATAGAGATAGTACATTTCTAATCTTCATCTTTATTCTCATGAGAGAAACACCATTGTTGAAAACTCAAAAGTTGAGAATTGATTTTAATTGGTGATGATGAATGGAATTGAGATATTTTCCCTTCATGTAATTTCTCTTTCCTTAATTATGAGTACGTAATTTCCGCAGATAGCATATGTTAATGAAGACAACTTAGAAGGAGCACTTCTTAGGCTTGAATCGAACCTCAAATCCTTGTTGATTCGACCCCAACTCTTTGTTGGGTTACTTGTTTTACGATGAGCGTAGCCACCTCCCTACAGGAGAGTTGTTTTGGACATTATCACTCTACACAACGCGGCTTTCAAACACCCTAGGATACACCTAAACCTAATGTTGTGATACTAAGTTTGCCATGATCGGAGCAAAGACCCCGGACATAACACGAGACCTAGAACCATGAATGACTCCAAACTAACCCATAATACATACATAAAATAAGCATAAGCATACACTAAGTAGAAACAATTATTAGATATAACATAAGTTGAAGTATAAGATATCTAACACATAGAAACTAGAACAATAAGTCAAAACAGCATAATATCTATATATCATCGTCCGGAAAGCCTTTAAAATTAGATGAGCAAATGGGGAAAGCCCCAAACTAGGTCTACTAAGTCTATAAGTGGAAATACAAAAGAAGACATGAACCAAAACTAATGTCCTCAGATGATTAGGGCTCATCAACACGGAGCTGAATTTGGAGCAAGATCAAATCTAGTGGGGGGTTGAGACTGGTCACCTAAACCTATATCATGAGATGATATAGTAAAAAAGTAAGCGATCAGTACTTTAAATGTATTGAGTGTGGAGGATAAGTAAATCATGAGATTAAGAATGACATGCAAAACAGTCATGATCGTGATTGTCATAAAACATTAGCTTTTCACGACACGAGCATGGACCTCAAATCGAGATGCGAGACCTAGATTCACGAATCAATCCAAGCTAACCCAAGGCACATACATAGCATAAATAACACCATATCTAAAGTGTAAAGTAAGGCATAAAATAACATAAGTGGAAGTCTAGAATACATCATAAAGTATAACCGGAGATAACAAGTCTACAATGCTGAGCTATCTAAGATACTGTTTGAAAGCCTCTCGCCATAAGATGAGCTAATAGGATAGCACCCCCAACTAGCTCGATATGTCTGGAACTAAATACACATAGACAAGGAACATAAAACTATTGAATTTCCTATGATGATGAGGGATCACCTAGGAAGGGGACTGAGCTGGACTGCTATGGGAGAAGGACTAACTACAAGGCTGAGACTGGTCACCGAACCTATATTATGAAATGATATAGCATAGAGTATGTTGTTAGTACTTTGAATGTACTAAATATGTAAAGGTGTGTAAACATGCTTGTAAAACAGTATAAAAGAGATCATGAGAGTAAAATAGTAAAAAATGCGAGGTTCCAATCATAAACTGAACATGAGGGCTCAAGGCATTTCATAATATTTACATAAGTTGAACATGACTGAAGTAATAGTAAAACCTTATAAAAAAATAACTTGAGCGACGATATCATAAGTTGAAAAATAATGAAACATGAATATATATATATATATATATATATATATATATATATATATATATATATATATATATAGAAACTAAGAAATAGTGGAAGACTCATCATAACTGATACCATCATGATAAAGCTTACATGATGCCCTAACTATCTTACTCAAGTGGGTAGAGCCGTACCAAGCTTGCCAATACAAGAAACAATTAAGGCATGATATAACCATAACTAAGGGTGACAATCTCAAATAACAACGAACCCTGCATATGCCATTAAGGAATGGGAGACACTATACAATAGCGAGGATCCACTATTCCTCGGGCTAAGGGAAACATTCTCTAATATAGAGGATCCCTTATCCTACGGCGGCATGTAGTTTTGAGATTCGGAGTTTTCCTGAACCCCTGGCCCACTCAGTGCTAGACACTACTCCCAAAAGTATGTACATGGCTCATAGACATTATCGTGAAAACATACTTGAACTTGCATGGGCTAGCCAAAACATGAAATCATAATCATATTTGACATATATGAAGTAACCATGAAAAGGATTCCATAGTTGAGTTGGCCATGATACTTGAACTTGAATTTCGTGAAAATCATACATGCTTGAATAAAACTTCATAACTTGAAATCATAAAATTCATAAGCTTAAGATTCATAAACTTTCATATAGATTTTGATAATACCTCAAGACTTGAAATCATAGGCTCATAAACTTGGAAATCATAGGAACATGCATAATTGGATAAAATCATCATAAGCATAAAATTATGAAATAATAAGAAATTTGAGGGTCAACTTTTCCATAATAACCATAATTCATAAATTAAAACATGAGGTAGTTGAAACCATGGAAAGATCATAGAAAATTTCATTAAATTTGATCTAACCCAAGAATATTCATAAAAACTTGATTAAAGACTTGAATTCATGAGTTAGAGATGGAATTGGACATGAGGGTGGAAGAATTCACCCCATTCATGACCCTACATACCTAGGTTTGATATTCCCTTGACCTAACTTGAAGACCCAAGAAAAATTTGAAGGAATTTGATGATGAACCCTAGCCTTGATCTTGAGACAAAAAATAAATCTTACGGTCTTTGAAGAGAGTGAAGAATTAGGCTATGTTAGATCCTTTAATCTGACCCGTAGGAAACCTAAAACAATTCCATTTATCAGTTAAAAGAATAGGAGTTTACCAAAACACCCTCAAACTATCGGAATAAAGCATGAAACTACTAGAACTAATGACTAAAGGGATGGGTACTTGATTGACAGGACGACCTGCACTGAGGTTCATTTAATGCTTGGTGTTGTTTAACTAAACTGATCATCACTTTTTACTCTGAACTCCGATTAATGCAAGTCCAGATGCACTGGAAAGAAAACTCAAAGGTCTTCAATTTGATGTATTAAATCACACATAAAAAATTTGTAAAATTAGAGTTATGTTTGTTTGAAGTTTACCCTTATAAGAACTTATATGAAAACCAAATCGTTAAGAAGAGTCTAAACTTAACATTGTGCTAGAGGTTCCATATGACCTTAATTTGTGTTGAATGAACCTCTCAAACTTAAGAATTGATATTAAGCTCAATTCTTTCCACATGCCTAGAACAATTTCAAACTTAGCCTTATTATAATATCTCAACTTATGACTGAAAAGACGACCAATTCAATCGAACAACGGTTCATACAATCCTTCCAAATTTTCATAGCTCACTAAATTGATTCAACGTCCACAACTAATGGCTTGTTGATTCATAAGACGAGCCATTTTGACGGTTGTCCAATGGCTCTGGTGCCATTCCCTGTTGTTTTCTGCTACAGATCTTGAGTATGATCTAAGGGACTTTTTGGGTTATTAGAAAGTTGTTCATCATAATCAAATGTATAATGACCCAAGGTTTTGAAAAAAAAGAATCATAGGGCTTAACATGTTTGAAATCATATGTAAAAATCATAAACTGATTAATGGGTCAAAGATACCATAAGTCATAACATCATGAACACATGAACATGAAGAATCGTGAAAATATTAGGAACAACGAGAGGTTCCTATTGCTGACATACTCCAAGTGAGCTGTATGGATCCTGACCTATACCTTTGGTTGAGAGGGTGTCGATACCTTGCCAAATGTAAGATCCATGAAGGCATGATATCACGCCTGAGCACAGTAGCATAAGGGAGACACTCACAGCTAGTGAAGAACTCTTAGGATAAGGGAAAGGGAGAAACTCTATACTAGCAAGGACCTCTTATTCTATGATGGAACATAGTTTTGAGATCTAGGTGCGCTGATCCCCGGCCTACTTGGTATTAAATACTACTCCCAAAACATACATAGTGTTCATAATCATACATGAAAGATGGGTTTTGCATGGGCTAGTTTAAAGACATAATAGATTCATAAACTACTTGACATATGTGAACTAGACATGAAAACAATGCTGAAAATATAGCCATGATACATGAGCTTGATATTGGTGAGATTCATACATACTAACTTGAAAAAAGAGAATCATTAAGAATTTTCATATAAATTATGTAATAATAATTATAAATCAATAGAAGAATCATGAGAGAATCAAATTCATAAGAGATTATAGAGTTTTGCATAAAAAAGCTCCAATCCTAGAAATTAATAAAAATATAATTGGAGACTCGAAGAAATTGAAATCATGAAATTAAACTTAAGATTGGGCATGACAGTGGATGAAATCCCCCCATTCATAACCTAACATACCTGGCTTAAAGTGTTCTTGACTAGAATTTGAGATCCAAAAAAATTTGAGAAGAAGAAGAACCCTAGTTGCCAGAGAGCCTTAAGGGAATTTATTCATAAATCTATGGTATTTAGAGAGGAATGATACTTTACGCTAGGTTTAACCATTAAATACCCCTCTTAGGAAACCAAAAATGACCTGGTTTAGGAGTAAAGCATAGAAAGTTATGAAAACACCCCTAGGATGTCGCACTTAAAAACAGTCTGCTATTCGGAATGACTCACACCATGAGTCGTTGGTTCTCACCACAACAAGTGGTGACAATCCGTCATATGCTGGGCTAAATTTTACTTCTCTAATATTTATACAACATCCCCATAGCACGACTCCTCACTTCTCTCCACGAATCATCATATCCTCCTGTGGTTACTGGATTCATGTTGTGCGTTCTATTACTTTCATCCTATGACTCCTCATGGTTAACTCGTTATAAGGGCCAATGAGTTGTCTTGTGACTCCTTACATTAGGAACTTGTCTGTAGATATAATTCCATGACTCACGATTACGAGTTGTACTATCTTACCATGACTCGTGGTATGGACTTGTGGTGTGAGGGATGAAACTTTTGAGGCTAACCACGACTCATATGACTAGCTATTCTAAGAAAATTTAAAATTTTTCTTCTATTTTCTATTCCATGTATAGGGTATGATCTTAGGTACTTTTGGAATGTTACAAGAATTTCTCAAGAAATGTATGATTGGGGGACCCATAGGTGGGTGCCCTCATTATGTATTTGCTTGAAACGATCTCATGCTTCAAATAGTTATTCCCCGGAAGCTATCTCAAGCTGAATATTTTGTTCCTTTTTTCTAGGAGGGAACAATTTCTTCAAAAATATATTAAAAATATCTTGCCATGTGTGAATGGAGTAGGGAGGTAATCGGTGCAACCAATATCAAGCTTTTCCAGCCAAGAAGTATAGGAAAATCCCTAGCCGAATGGCATCGTCAAAGACATTATTATTTTACTTATGGAGGTTGAAAACCTCCAAAAAGTTCTTGAGGTATTGATGTGGGTCATTATCTGAGGAATTAAGGAACCGGCCTTAAAATTTAGCATAGTGTAGATACTACAATCAATCTTAAAAGAGGTAGCATTGACCCTTGGTGGCACAATTGTGCTAGCGTGGTCAACTTTATCATTGACTTCAACAACCACATTGTCCACTTCTCCTTGTGGTAATGCCATGATACTCCTACTTCACAAAACAATGCAAAGAAAAAGTGATAGTGTAGAATCAATAACACAAACCAAATTAGAGGTTCTAGATAGGACCTATGACAAAGTCCCTTTCAATGACACCAAATTTAACAACATTGCCCTTGACCCACCTAAAATAGTGAGACTATACGCGATTGATATAATATAATTACCCTATTTTAGAAGGGATTATATCCACAGAGACTTTGTTAGACCAATAATATCAAGCGTTTCATATATGATTTGTGAGTTGAAGGTCTATTCAAGTCAGGGTAAAAAAAAGATATTATAACTAAGAATTTAAATGCTTCAAGTTGTAAATTACTATTAGGAAAAACTAGGGAAATGTCCCAAATTTGGGTTGATCCCCTAAATCACTGAAAAGGGATAATTGCTAATAGGTT
This sequence comes from Datura wrightii, assembly GCA_035772735.1. Classification (NCBI taxonomy): domain Eukaryota; kingdom Viridiplantae; phylum Streptophyta; class Magnoliopsida; order Solanales; family Solanaceae; genus Datura; species Datura wrightii. The sequence goes on from JASDFA010000027.1 coordinate 39,386,452, forward strand.
TATGGTGAATACGCAAGCAGTCAACTTAGGCAACCAATAGGTTTCTTTTTACAATCCCAATGGTGTCAATCTATATCAATTTTATCAAATTGAAGAGTAACTCCATTCTACCTGATTGCATTTTGTCAATTGGATTCCTTCTTGTCTAGGTGAATCTATTAAACAAGGGTTTGAGCAATTGGACATTATTGATTGAAACTACTCAAACCTAAATTGTCTTTCTCAAGCACAATAAAGACAATTGGGAAGGATTGAATGACTTTTATCACCAACAATCAAATATTCTCAAGACCATAATCAATTTCATGACTTTTATCACCAACAATCAAATATTCTCAAGACCATAATCAATTTCACCCAATTGAGATCACTAGTGTTCACAAAACACATTGGGTTCACAACCCTAGATCTGGGCTTAGTTACCCATAGCAGAAGAAGAAGAAGAAGAAGAAGAAAGCAAGTAATTAGACATTGTCACTTACAATGCAATAATCAGAGAAGAAAAACTTGGATTGAGCAACTTTCTCATCAACTTCAATTACAATGCTAAACCTATGGAAAAAATGGAACACTAGGTAAAACTATCTTTGAAAATATAATCTAGTTGAACTCTTCATAAAACGAACCAAAAACACTATTTATACTAACTCTATAAAATCCATATTTAATTCATAACTAAAGGGTCCCAGCTTGCAGAGGAAGACCATCTTTTGAAAAGATGGTTCTCACATTTAGTCGTCAATTACTTATGCATTTTGCATGACCGATGTTAGGCGTATTTATGCCCTTAATTACCATATTTTTCTCATACCTAACTATGTTTTGATAATAAATAATGTGTGTTTCCTTGATTTTAAATGATATTTGTGAAAAAGAGCTACCACACATGATTACATGTTTGTAGATGAAAAGTGATGGATTTTGACACAGTTGCCCTTAAGAAATAAATGTTGCTAAATCATACTTGAACAAGACAAGATCAAAGGCTTAAACATAGGATGGCATTGCATAGGAAGAATAGTACACTGCACCAAGCTCCATGTAGCAGAGCAAAAATGCCACAAGTAGCCCCTCGTCATGGAGCAGAGACTCCGCAATAGGCCTCGCGATGCATAAGCATGGTTATCCAAGAAAGATTTTGCAAAGTAAAATACTAGTCCAACTATGAGAGATGCAGACTTATTATACTACTATAAATACCCTTAGGACGTTTTATATTAGTCATTCAAGTAGATTCATGCATAGTAGCATAATATTCTAAGTGTGGAACACATTATTCAATAGCATTGTTAAGAGAAACATCAAATTCTTGTGATTCTATTTAGCTTTTTAAGATTTGTCAAAAAATTTCATCTTATTGTAAGTGATCATCATGACTTCTTTTATATATTATGTTATTGTTTCTTCAAACATGAGCAGCTAAATTATTTAGCTAGGGTTATGTGAACCATGATCGATTAGCGGACATAGGCAAACATAATAGTGATTTTTTAACAATGAAGTTGATTGTAATTCTCTTAATTTTTATTTGTTTTAGTGATTACAAATGTTGAAAAATGCCTGTATCATCAACTTGCCTAGCCAAAGAGATTGAAGTTATAAAAAGACTGAGGATTGTAAGTCAAAGACTTATGAAGAGGGCAAAATAGGAACACCTAAAGTCTAAGAGGATTTAGAGTGAAATTTGTCTATGTATGTCAAGTAACATAAGATGAACATAATTGTTAATCTTGCATGGAATTCATTAGGATAGATCACTAATAAAATAAGCTTGCTACGTTATGAAATAATCGAGAACACATTCCTAGTTTCTTCTCATACATTTGTTATAAATGATATTATAGTTCAAATTTCTTCATTTTATTGCAACCCCCACCGAAATATTGACTATTAGTTGAATTACTCACTGTTAATGAATTATTTCTCACCTCTTCCCTGTGGGATTGATCCTAACCTTATTGGGTTACTATATTTAATTGCGTACACTTCATACTTCATTATGAGATATAATTTAAGAGTGATTAAATTTTGGAACCATTGACGGGGAGTACGATTTAGAAATAGTTAACTAGTGTTTAAATTTTTCTTGTAGTATTTATTTTGCGATTTACTTTTTTTGTGTTTTTATTTTTCGTTTATCACAGGAAAAATGGCAAAACCTTTAGCGCAGCTTAACCTTCCACTGGAGGAAGAGTTGACAGAAGCACAGCGGGCTGAAGCTGTGTGACAAGCGGAGGAAGCCAATTAGCTAAGGCAGCTAGGAGGGCTGGGGCCATAGAATTAGCTACCGCTCTAGCAGAAAGAGATACACAACCAGCCCCCACCCCCCACCCCCCACATCACTAAGGGAAAAATATCGTACATAATGTGCTCTTTGAGGGGTAGTTTGATCTGGAAATGGTTTGTTACAAGGGAGCCATTCTCCCCCCCCCCCTACCACCACTTCCAACTAATGCTAAGTTCGATATTGTCACGCCCCGAGTCTATACCCTAGATGAGACACGATACTTGGAGTCACAAGTAACCCCAAGTCAACCCATGGTCTATCATAACACTGGCATTCTGAGTAAAACATAGTGGAAACTTTAAAATAATAAAATGAAACATTTATGAGGAAGAACTAAATCATAATATTTTAATACGACTGAAAACAAACTGAAAATCTGGATCTGTGTCTGTGTCTGAAAGCCATCTATCTGATGAGTTGTTGGGACAAGCCCCTAAGTCTAAATGAAAGAATGCAATTGAAGGAAGATAATCATCTTCCTCAAAAGACTAGGACTCACCACTGGTACGGCTAAAAGCTCCTGGATAAGATCTGCTAACAGGGCTGAGACTAAGAACCTGTAGCTGTATCATAAGAATATACAACATAAATGGTATGCATCAATACTTTGAATGTATTGAGTAAGTAGGATAACCATAACACGGAGAATAACATAATTGAACTAAAAATACAAGCAATGACCAACTGAAATGCTGAAATTGAATAAACTGAATATACTGAAATGGTCAAAATAACTCTATCTGATGGTCAAAGACATGCCCTAAATCTGACATACTGATCTGAAATACTACCCTAAACTGATCTGAACTGAGTAATTTGAAACTAAACTGAATTGACTAGTGGGAGAGTCTATAACTGACATATAACCACGTGAGTTAGACGTGGAGTCCGATATATACACCCCATCGATAGGACCCTATACCCTGCCAGGGTATAAAAGCATGAATTGGGTGATCGCAAGTTTGGGGTTGTGAAGCTAATAAAAACAACCTATGGCGGCAACAGACTTTTGGGAACCTGGATGCGCTAGAACCCCGGTCCGCTTGGTGCTAAGTCCTACTCCCACAAGATAGTCCTAGACTGACTAATAAGCCAATAGATTAAAATTGGAGCCCAACACTAAGTTAGGAATACCTATCTGGAAGTACTCCGAGAGACTTATCAGATCGGATTCTATAACTGGTGCTCAAAGACTGGTCAGAACTGCTTATCTGGAAGCGTCGTTACCATCTAAAGAACAATCTATAATCAGAAACTGGGGTCCCAAGGCTGGTTAGAGCTACTTTTTTGGAAGTTTCACGACCTCCTAAAGAACCACTACAATCTGATACTGAGTCTAATACTGATAACTGGGAGGCACCACTGACACCTTAAGAATTAACTGTAGTCAAGTGATTAGCTGACATTTTTTGGACAACATGGAGTGTAATAATCTGACTGAGACTGGATATGTATATATATCTGAGTAAAATCTCCACAAACATTAATATAGGGATCTCAAATCTGATAGAATCAAGCTACAGGGAAACTAGTCCAACACGCAATATTCTAAATTCTATTGAATTGAGAACTAGGGCTAAATCATTCCACAAGATACAATTCTCATCAATTTCTAGAAATAGGGAATAATAAAGCAGTTAAAAATCATGAGAAATACTCTAATTGAAATCTCAATGAAATTAGTCTAATAAGTTTCTACATTTCGAATCCATAAGGCTGAACTGATAGAGAAAATAGAGAAGATTTTGGGAAAACAAGGGAAGAACTATTCCCTTGTTGAATTCCCACATACCTAGCATAGAAATCCCTAAAAAAGACATCTTGAATTTATGCACTGATGAGGAATCCTAGTTCTTGCTTGAGAGAAGAAGTACAATCATTTTTCTGAGAGTTTATGTGGGGAATGAGGGGCAAAACCATTCATTCCCTCTAATATCTCTTAAATAGTACTTAAAATGATGTAATTTAGGGACTAGATAGGTGGAAATTACAAAAATATCCCTGGATTGAAAATCTAAAAACTGGCCGACAGGAAACCAACGAGTCACTCAATGAGTCATCAATTGTGACCACTTCTCCCTGGGATCTCTCGTTGGTCCTACTTCTTTGGTGATGGCTATCACTAGACCTGGAAATTGGGGACACCATGAACAATTAGTTGAACCAACAGGTCATTGGTTCCTCCCGTGATTAGTGGACCAGGAAACCTAGAAGGCTTGACAATGGGTGACATAACGCCTCTGTTGGTTGAACCAACGGATTTTTGTGTCCAATCATAACCTTCAATGGAAAAATTATACAGATTCTCAAATTTGACATGACGGGTGGTGACCAAGACTCGTTGTGGGACAGAACGTGTATTCCCACTCGTCACCACTGGGAAGTGTTGCTAGGGTTCTCACCCAATGACTCCCACAACGGGTCATTATTTATGACAACGACTCGTGGGTTGAGTCATGGGGTTCTGGATAAGGGATTCTGAGCTGGGGAACCAATGAGTGATAGGAGGACTCATTGTTTCTGATAATAGGTCGTTCCTTCTCCTGGGAGTTATCGACTGATCAAGCAGGGTTGACCACGACTGACACAATGAGTCATTGAAGCTGACCAAGACTTGTTGTCTCAGTCGTTCTGAGGCATTTTTCTGGTTTTCTTCTGGATTTTTCTTGCAAGGTCTGAGTCTAGTCTAGGAACGTTTCGGGGTGTTACAGATATCCCAAGAAAAATGATGCAATTTCTGAGCATAAAAGGGTTATTCAATGGTTTATTAGGAGAAGATCTAAATCAGCATTTCGTAAATTTCACTAGTATATCCAATGCCTAAAGACTGTCAGGGGTGACATAAAAGGCTATCTAGCTTAGGTTATTTCCCTTCTCGCTCATGAGGGAAGCCACACTATGATTGAACGAGCTTGCATATGAGTCTATTATCCCACCCTCATGGATGGTTCAACTGAGGGATGAGATAAATAACTTTTGATAGTGACCAGGAGAAGCCTTGCATCAGGGATGGCTCATATTTAAGAATAACATGAAATAGTGTTTGAATCACAATCTTGCAGGGGAAGTTCTTCTAGAAATCTTTTACAGGTCACTGAGTGCCACTAATAAAGTTGTAGCTGATGAGATTACAGATAGGTGTATGATGGCGCATATTTTTGTAGAGATCAGTGAAATACTAGATAAGATGACAAAGACAAATCGGGCATGGAACACCAGAGAATCTAAAGTTGCTGCAATAAACTCTTCAAGGAGAATATCAGCAGAGCAGCAAAAGGCAGAGGAAGAGCGTGATCAGGATATGGAACATCTCAAAACTCAAATAGACCTGATCTCCAAGTACTTAACTATTATGAACACATGAAAGGTGCAAGCAGTTAACGCTCAAGAGAAATTGCCCAGGTATGATAACTATTACCCGGATTGGAAGATGAGGATTATTTTGTCAATAACCATGTGGGGGATTTCTGAATCAACACCCAACGTCCTAGACAAGACTCTTGGCATCATGGTATGAAAAATCAAGGTTGGAACTATTATGGCAATAACAATTATGACATGTTAGGGTTGAAAGATAGAGATCAAGGCATATGAAGAAATTGAGCCTAATGAATGATAGGAACGAAGCTTATGTGGCTCCAAGGACTAGAGGACCAACTGGTAATAACTCCAACAATGCAAGGATGGAGGACATGATGAACTGAATGTTGAAAAAGCTTGACTCGACTAAGGTCGAAATTAAAAAGATACATGGAGAAGTATCAAATCTTAGTCAGCTAGTAGACTCACACTACAAATCCATTAAGTAGTTAGAGCATCAGATGGGATAGGTCCCAACAGCACTGAATCAGAGATAAGAGGGCACTTTGCCTAGTGACACTATCCCAAAACCTAGGAAAGAGGGTCATTACATGGCTATCATTAATAGGAGCAGGAAGACTATAGATGAGCCTAGAATAGATAAAGATGCTAAAAAGAAGGAAAAATATTGATTCTGAGAGACCAACCCCAACACTGAGAAGGAGAAAAAGAAGGAACGCCAAAAGCAATACACTCCTATTTTGAGGCCAGCACCTCCTAAAGAAGAAGGCTAAGAAGGGTAAATTTCAAAAATTCATGGCCATTCTAAAGCAGCTACTAGTGAACATCCTATTGATTGAGGCACTCGAGCAAATTCCTGGTTATCAAAAATGGGTGAATGATTTGGTGACGAAAAAGAGGATTGTGAGCTATGAGCTTGTAGATAATATGCACCATTATACTGCAGTAGTTGCACACTTCTTATCTCAGAGAAAGGAGGATACCAGAGCTTTTACAATTCTATGCATTGTGGGGTCCTTTAATTTGATGAAGGCACTATGTAACTTGGGTGCAAATAAATTTAATGTTGTTGGCAACCTTTAAGAAAATATTCTTGGGAGCACCCAAACGAATGACAATGCTTCTACTCATGGGCGACCGAATTATGAAATCACCCATGGGCATATTAACTACCTTATAAAGGTGAACTACTTCACTTTCAAGCAGACTTTGTCATTCTGGATTGTGAAGCTAACTTTAATGTCCACACAATTCTAGTATGTCCATTCTTATCTAATGGAAGGGCATTACCTAAGGTAGAAGGGGGAAGCTTATGTTCCGATTGAATGGTGAGGAAGTCGTGTTCAATGTTTGTAGATCTTCTAAGCATCCTAGAGATATAAGGGTCATATCAATGATTAATATGGTAGAATAGGAGCACCACCTGAGTGAAATTAGGTATCTTGATGAAGTATGAGTAATCCAGATACCTATGTCGTGTTGCGACATTAAATCAGGCACTATTGGAAAAACCCAAGGTAATTTAGTTCTTATTTTTCGTTATACATTTTTTTAGAGTTGATGTGTTTATTTATGATGTAGGAAAGAAGTCACGGGTATATAATTGATTTTTGGGAACAATAAAACAACACATGAGATGTGCAGTCTGTGTACGGTGCGGAGTTGCACATTGTGCATGCCAGACTCCGCATAGAGCTGTGTGACATAGAGTGCTAATGATGCAATGATCCGAAAATGCGTGGAAGGATAGGCGCATTGAAAATCATGAAGCGAGATGGTGGAAGCTGCCTGTACCCCTACGGATAACGAGGAGTAGGACTAAAGAGTTCTTCTTTCACCCTTGTACTTGTAATTTATTATTTTAGCATTGGGGACAATGCTTTTGATTAAGTGTGGGTTGAGAAAAATTAAATTTCCTTGTATGCTTAAATTGCTATAATTGTTCATGGTCCTAGTGTTTTTTGATGATTTGTGATTTGATTCCTGCGAGATTGAGTTGTTTGTAGTAATTTTGGTGTATTTTTATTTGGGTTCCCAAGTTTCATTTTTGATAGTTTTTCAGTCGATAGTACCTTACAACCAACTAGAATGTCTAGATTTTTTTAGTCATAGTCATGACTTTTCCTGATGATAGATGGATGACGATCGTCTTAAGGGTGAATTAGTCAGTGATAGGAGAAGAAGAACTTGAAACCTTCTGAATGCTAGGTTCTTCACTCAAGATATCATTCAGGATATCATTCAGACTTCGTATGAATTTACTCAAAAATGCATGAAAAGGTATAAAACTTAGACATTTGGAAATGCTTGAAAAATTGAGGTTGATAATGTGAGACATTAAGTGTTGATGTGTGTATTAATGTAATCTTGGTCGCCAGTATTGAACCATTTATGCCATTGTGTATATGATATTCTTTTGAATATAATCCATGCTTCCACATTGATTCCTAGAACTTTCCCGGTGTATATGCAAAGCCAAATGAGAATGTTGAATTTAGAAGGTGATATAGACATTTCTTGGTAGCCTATTTTTATCCTTCTTTTACCTACCTTTATGTGATTATCTTTGTTAGCTATTTTGAGCCTTAGCCTATTCTTTGATAGCCCTATTAAAAGATAAATCCCTTTTGTTCTATTGATCTTTATTTGATCTAAATGACACCTAAAGAACTTCTATTGAAATTTTTTATATAAAAGGAGCACGAGTGGAAAAAAAAGGAAAAAAAGCTAAAGTGTGAAAATTAGAATAAAAAAGAAGGTGAAAAATGCAAATCAAAGAAGGTAATGTTAGTAAGGAAAGAAAGAAAAACAAATTTTAGAGAAAAAATGAATAAATGAATAGAATGGAAAGCAAGAGACGAAAAAAATTTGAATCAAATGAGCTTAATGTAAAGAATTTCCTACTAATAACCTAAGTTGCAAAATGTCAATACCAGGGGAGGTATAAGGACACATGGGGGATTGAAAAATGCGCTAAAAAAATTGAAAGAGTTGCGAAGTATTAAATTGCTTAGGAAGGTTAGTCACTATTTTGAAAAAATAGTTCTTACCCGTCCCTTAGCCAACAATACAACCATCTTAAGTCTTAATTGATCCTAGATTTGATGTTTTATATTAGTAGAGTATTTATACTAAGGGAAATCCTATGGTGTTTCTTTTACATGCATGTGAAGTTCTTTGAGAGAGTGAGTGATATTACTTTAGCTATGCCAAGTTAACTATGTTCTGCATCATGTGAGTGAAGGGACATCTCTCTAAATGTTGAGGGAACATAATAGTAAGACCTTTGTATTCTTTATTTCAATATTACACATTTTCTTGTTTGCCTGAATGTATCTATTTTTGATAGTTCTAGGAGCTAAGTCATTTCGACATATGACCTTTGAATGTGGATTTTATATGAATATTGAGTGGTTTTATTTAGCATGATTGAATTTTCTAATGGAGCTGAGTGTAAGCAGACTTGTTTGTGAAGTGAATTTTTTGTTTGAATCTATAGTTGGGTAGTAGATTGTTTGAGGACGAACAATAGTTTAAGTACGAGGTGGTGATGTTGGGAGTATTTACGCACTTAATTACCCTATTTTTCCCATACTTAGCAATGTTTTCAGAACAAATAATGTGTGGTCACCTTGATTTTAAAAGATATTTATGAAAAAGAACTAACACACATGATTAGATGTTTGGAAGATGAAAAGGGATGGATTTTGATTCATTTGGCCTCAAGAAACAACCGCTGCTATACCGTAATTGAATAAGACAAGATCAAAGGCTTAAACAGATGATGACATCACGCAGGCAGGGCAGTATGCCACACAAAGCTCCAGACCGTGGAGAAAATATGTCATAAGAAGCCTCGTGTCATGGAGCATACACTCCGCAATACGCCTTGCGATGCACATGCATGTTTATCCGTGCAAGATTTTGCAAAGTCAAATCCCAGTTAAAGCAAGAAAGATGCAGACTTATTCTACTACTATAAATACCCCTAGGAAATTTTATATTTTTAATTCTGGTAGATTCACACATAGTTAACACAAATTATAAGTGTGGAACACTTTATTTCATACCATTGTTTGACAGAAATATCAAGTTGTTGTGATTCTATTTAGCTTTTCAAGATTTGTCAAACAATTTCATCAAATTGTAAGTGATCATCATGACTTCTTTCACACACACACAAACACACACACACACGCACACACACACACACGCACACACACACACACACACACATATATATATATATTGTGTTATTGTTTCTTCAAATAAGAGCGGCTGAATTGTTTAGCTTGGGCTTTGAGAACCATGATGGATTAACGGGGGTAGACAAACATAATAGTGATTCTTGAATTGTGAAATTGAGTGTATTGTTATTCTCTTCATTTTAATTAGTTTTAGCGGTTGCAAACGTTAAAACATGCCTATATCATCAACTTGCTTGACCAAAGAGGTTGAAGTTAGGAAAAGAGAATACCAATGGAAATTTGAGTCTACCAACCCTCATCTAGTTGATTTGAGAAATAACCGAGGATAGTAAGTCTAAAACTTATGACGAGGGAAAAATATGAACACCTAAAATCTGAGAGGACTTAGAGTGAAATTCATCTATGTAGGTCGAGAGATGTTAGATAAACATAAACGTCAGTCTTGCATGAAATTCATAGGGACTAATCACTAATAAAATAAGCCTACTATTTTATGAAATTATGGTAATATAGTCCTAGATTCTTCTCATCTATTTGTTATAAACAAAATCATAGTTAAAATTAATTCTTTTTCATTGCAGCACCCATCTAAAATACTGATTACCAATTAAATTACTCACTATTAACGTATCATTTCTCATGTATTCCCTATGGAATCGGCCCCAGCCTTGTTGGGTTAGTATATTTGACAGTGATCTCTTTATACTTTATTGCAAGGTATAATTTGGGCATGATAACTGATCTTGATCCGTCTTCCAATTGGCAGACCATTTTCTGAGAAGAGGGTATGCATTTTGAATCATCGATTTCATATCACTTAGGTGTGTTCTTTGGATCACAAGGCATTTGAAGATACGGACAGACTATTGGAAGAGTGCTCCATCTTTTATTGAAATTAGTACCAACTTTTGTGATTTCCAAGCCCTCTTTTTATCAACTCATTGGGTTCCTAAAACTTTATGCAACAAAGTTAGTTTTGACTTTAATTAGTACTTAGAGGCATGTTAAACTACATGAAAAGAAGTGCAAAAGTGTCAAAAATTCCTGAAAAATTAGTAATATTTTAATTTGTGTATCTTGATCTATTTTATCAAACTTTGTTTGGTGTGACAGTGAAATAGGTGTCTAATGACTAGTCTTCCACTAGGTGAGGTGGAAAACATATTTGTGGAGGCAAATGATGAAATTGACTATGCAAGTGCAATAGTGCCACCCTCAGTGAATGCCCCCACATTCAGAATAGATGGCAATATATACACTAGGCTCAAGGCAGAGGGTCAATTCTATAATTCAACCAACCAAGCCCACACCAACATTTAGAAAATTTCTTGGAGGTGTGAAATATGCAGAGGCAAATAAATGTCTCTGATGATGCCATCAGCTTAGGGTGTCCAACTACTCATTTGCGAGGGAGGCCCGTGATTAGTTACACCACCTTCCACTGCATTCCATCCACACTTGGATAGAGTTAGTCAATGTGTTTCTAAAAAATTGGTTTCCTCCCATGTAAAAAGGCGAAGCAACATGATAATATTTTTAACTTTCCACAGCTACTTAGGAAACAACAAATAAAGCTTAGGAATGACTCAAGCAATATTTCTTAGGAAATGCACCCATGGATTCCTAATAATATAATTCTTAAAAAGTTCTACACAAGATTACATCTGTCACACCCCACCTTGGAGGGGGCATGACTGGCACCTGGTGCCCTACTAAGACCTAACCTGCTAGACTGCTAAGCCTGGGCGCATCTGGCGTCTGGCTGGCTCTAACTCACATTTCTGGAAACAAAGGGCTATATAACGGTTGTAAATACAGCCCCCGGCCCATTGGCCTATAGCCTTCTGTACCTGTCTTAGCAGCTAGCCAGAAACATAGTAATTCAGGGAAACCTATACGGGCCGACAAGGCCACCATGCTGTCTAGTTATCTGCAACTTAATCATAAAGCACAAAAAGAAGCTACGTGACCAGCAAGGTCACCACTACTGACAACTATGGCCCCACACGACCATCACAAAAGTAAGAAAGAGTAAAGACAACTATACAACTGCACGGCCCCACACGACCGGCTCATCTGACCACAGGGATTTCATACAGAATGCAAGCCTCTAGGAATAGTAATAGAACTGATCGGGACAGGGCCCCGACCTACCCATGCTATATACAACAAAAGGAACTGAACTACACCTCTGAAATTCAGCCTCCGGATGACTGGAGCTGAATACTCAACCGCTGACAGGGAGTCACGTAGAATCGCCTGCTCGTCTAGGAGTACCTGCAGGCAAGTAATGCAGCGCCCCACTGGGCGTCAGTACCACTGGTACTGAGTATGTAAAGCAACTGAAATAATATAACTGAAAACAACATCTGAAATCAATAATATGACTGATGAAGCAGAAGTAGGAGGAATAACTTAACTGTCTGAGGAAGTAGATCATACCTGTTCTTACTGATACCGAAGGAAGTAGGAATCATACCTGGAGGCGTATCATTCTACTACCAACCCAATCGCGTCTAATATAACATAGCATAGCATACATAACATAACATAGCACACACAAACCTTACCCGGCCCCCATAAGCCGGGAGGTACAATCAACACAGAATCTATGCCCCTACCCCGATCATCCCATCTCCTATAGTGGCTGTAAGCATCCTGCCGGTCCCTGGGTATGCACTTGGGCTCGCTGAGCCCCTAACTATAACTGTATCTGAGTCCGAAGGACTCTAAATCAACACCCCGGGCATACCCGCTCGACGGGGGTGTATAAGGGCCGACCAAGGCACAATATGGGGAAACTGGCATCCCATCTTTGTCCCCTTGCGGGACGGCATATCACTCCGTAGAGCGACGTATCCTCGTCCTCTGGCGGACGAGTCGATACAGCTGTATCAAATACTAAATACAACGTTATTGTATTTAGTACGTCAATCAATACTAAATACAACGTTATTGTAAAGAGCGACGTTACTTTCGATTTAATTTATAGCCTAAACTTAGGCTTATCGAAAGACGGTCAAAAACTCGCTATTTTTCAGTGGCCCAGAAGGGAGAAATATTTACTTCTCAGCTAGGAACACATAGACATTAATTTAGAGCAATTCTACTTACTTTAGTTCGGTGACTCGCCGATTCGTCGGCGTATTTCGCGAAACTAACTCCGTAGAAATGCTCTCTGCTACTAAATACCTTGGTATCTAGGATTAATTTGGGTTTGGGCAGCATTTGGCAGCGTGATCGGACGAAAATATTTAATTTCCTTCGTCTTCCCTCTGTTTACCTACGTTTTCTGGAAATTTATTAAGTATATAATGATCTCAAACCGCAGTGGGGGCTTTATATACTTGGGTCTGGACAAGGGCAACGTGTCACGGAGCCATCGCGGAGGCCTCACCTCCGTGACACGCTGCCATCGCGGAGGGGCTCTGCCTCGGCTCCTCCCGCGATGGTTCGACGGGTTTCTCGTCTGATCTTTTTCCCGGGCCTTTCCCTAGCATGTATGGCTTTCAAATATGCTTAACCAACGTGCGAATAGGTCGTCTAAGTGCCGGGAATTCTACGGGGTATAACATTCTTCCCCCCTTAGGAACATTCGTCCTCGAATGTATACTGCTATCTAGAGGACTGCTTACTTTACTTTCTGGGAAAATTTTGGCAGAGTTTCCCCTGTAATATGGACTATCGCAAAGACCTGAAATGCAGAAAAAGTCCAACACAGGCACTGCACACAATGTTCTACAATTCACTGGACAACTAAGTATTACTTCTTTCTTTATCATTTACAACATACATATCATAAAGTACTGTATAAGTAATGATACAGACATACCTGTCGTCTGACTAGGCCTGAAATAAATGAGGATATCTGATTTTCATGTCTTCTTCAGCCTCCCACGTCATTTCTTCCCGATTTCTGTTACGCCACAATACCTTGACAGATGCAACGTCTTTAGTTCTCAGCCTGCGAATCTGTCTGTCTAAAATGGCTACGGGAACCTCTTCATAGGCTAACTCCTCTGTGACCTGAATATCCTGGACTGGAACTACTGTAGAAGGGTCCCCTACAAACTTTCTTAACATGGAAACGTGGAATACTGGGGGAACAGATGCTAATTCTGGAGGCAAGTTTAACTCATATGCCACGCGGCCTATTCTTCGCCGAATTTGATACAGCCCAATGAATCTTGGGCTAAGCTTGCCTTTCTTGCCAAACCTCATTACCCCTTTCATCGGGGACACTTTCAGATATACCCAGTCGTTTACCGAAAATTCTAAATTTCTGTGTCGTCTATCTGCATATGACTTCTGACGGCTCTGAGCGGTCAGTAAACGTTCTCGGGTAAGCTTTATCTTTTCCTCGGACTGCCGAACAATGTCTGGGCCAACTAATGCTGATTCTCCTATCTCAAACCAGCCCACCGGTGATCTACATTTCCGCCCGTACAATGCCTCGAAAGGCGCCATCTGAATAGCTGAATGGTAGCTGTTATTATAAGCAAATTCGATTAACGAAAGATGTTCATCCCAGCTACCCCCAAAATCTAACACACACGCTCGTAGCATATCTTCGAGCGTCTGAATTGTACGTTCAGCTTGCCCGTCTGTCTGAGGATGAAATGCTGTGCTCAAATTAATCTGCGTCCCCAGACCTTTCTGAAATGACTGCCAGAACCTAGCTGTAAACTATGCCCCTCTGTCTGAAATGATAGATACCGGCACTCCATGTAATCTAACTATTTCTCTGATATACAATTCGGCATAATCCTCAGCTGAGAAGGTAGCCCTTACTGGCAGGAAATGAGCTGATTTTGTCAGCCTATCAACTATTACCCAAATGGAATCATTTCTGCGTCTGGTACGGGGTAACCCTGTTACAAAATCCATATTTATTGCTTCCCATTTCCACATAGGTATCGATATCTCTTGAGTCAAACCACCCGGTTTCTGGTGCTCCGCTTTCACCTGCTGACAATTAGCACATCTAGATACAAATTCGGCTATTTCAGTTTTCATACCTGGCCACCAGTAGATGTCTCTGATGTCGTGGTACATTTTCGTCGCCCCTGGGTGAAGGGAATAGCGAGCGTAATGTATCTCGTGCATGATCTGCCCACGAAGGCCTGAGACATTCGGGACACAAAGGCGGCCCTTACAGCATAGCACACCATCCTCGGTTGTCTGAAAATCTGGCTCCTTACCCTTCTGAACTCTATCTCTGAGCTGGACTAAATCGGGATCCTCATACTGTCGTTCTTTTACCTCTGTAACTAACGATGATACTGTAGAATTCTGAATTACGGCCCCATTATCTCCTGTTTCCATTACCCGAACGGCTATCCAGCTAACTGATAAATTTCTTTAGCTAATTTCTATCTCTCGGGTCGCAAATACGCCAAGCTCCCCATTGACTTTCGACTCAGAGCATCTGCTACAACATTAGCTTTCCCGGGGTGGTATAGAATATTCACATCATAATCCTTTAACAGTTCTAACCAGCGGCGCTGTCGCAAGTTCAACTCCCTCTGAGTGAAAATGTACTGCAAACTCTTATGATCTGTATAAATGTCAACATGAACGCCGTACAGGTAATGCCTCCATATCTTCAAGGCATGAATTACTGCGGCCAACTCTAGATCATGGGTGGGGTAATTCTTCTCGTGTTTCCTCAGCTGCCTGGAAGCATATGCAATTACTCTACCATGCTGCATCAACACACAACCCAATCCGACACCTGACGCGTCGCAATAGACTGAATAACCTTCTGTGCCTTCCGGCAGTGCTAGTACTGGGGCGGAGATTAATCTGTCTTTCAGTTCCTGGAACCTCTGCTCACATGCCTCCGTCCACTGAAACTTTGCTGCTTTCTGTGTCAATTTCGTTAAAGGTGCTGCAATGGTTGAGAATCCCTCAACGAACCTCCGATAGTATCCTGCCAACCCCAGAAAGCTACGAACTTCAGTCGGGGTGGTAGGCCTAGGCCATGACTTAACTGCTTCTATCTTCTGCTTGTCTACCTGTATACCGGCGTCTGAGACAATATGCCCTAAAAAAGCTACTGAGTTAAGCCAGAATTCACACTTCGAAAATTTAGCATACAACTGGCGGTCCCTAAGAATTTGGAGCACTGTCCGCAAATGAGTCCGGTGATCTGCTTTAGAGCGAGAATACACCAGAATATCATGAATGAATACTATCACGAACAAGTCCAGGAAGGGTCTGAAAATACTGTTCATCAGGTCCATAAAGACTGCTGGGGCATTTGTTAGCCCGAAGGACATAACCAGAAATTCAAAATGTCCATATCGGGTCCTGAATGCTGTCTTAGGGATGTCCCTCTCACGTACTCGGACCTGGTGATATCCGGACCGCAAGTCAATCTTAGAAAAGTATCTGGCTCCCTGTAACTGATCAAATAGGTCATCAATCCTAGGAAGCGGGTACTTATTCTTTACTGTAACTTTGTTTAGCTGCCGATAATCTATGCACATTCGGAGCGAGCCATCTTTCTTTCTCACAAACAAGACTGGCGCACCCCACGGGGAAGTACTTGGCCTGCAAAAACCTTTATCTAACAGGTCTTTCAACTGCTCCTTTAATTCTCTGAGTTCTGCAGGAGCCATACGATAAGGAGGTATTGATATTGGCTGAGTGTCTGGTAGCAAATCAATAGCGAATTCTATTTCCCTTTCTGGGGGAATACCAGGTAACTCATCAGGAAATACATCTGGGAATTCATTTACCACTGGAACAGACTGGAGTGTCGAAGATTCTGCTTGGACGTCTTGAACTCTGACAAGATGGTAAATGCACCCCTTAGATATCAACTTTCTCGCCCGAAGGTAGGAAATAAACCTACCTTTTGGCGTCGCGGTGCTGCCCTTCCACTCCCGTACTGCCTCCCCCGGGAAGTGGAATCGGACCGTTTTGGTCCAACATTCAACATTAGCAAAACATGGTACTAACCAGTCCATACCCATTATGGCATCGAAATCTATCATCTCTAACTCGACCAGATCTACTGTGGTCTGACGATCAACAACCTCTACTGTACACCCGCGGTAAATTCGGCTAGCTGTGATAGAGTCACCGACGAGCGTAGATACTAAGAAGGGCTGCTGTAATGATTCTGGTACAATACTAAACTTCCGTGCCACAAATGGAGTAATATAGGACAAAGTAGACCCTGGATCAATTAGCACATAAGCAGGGTGTGAGCAGATAGTTAGCAAACCTGTCACAACATCAGGCGATGCCTCTGAATCTTGCCTCCCTGGTAAGGCATATGTGCGGCTTGGACCCGCACCTGTACTGGAGGCCCCTGATCTGCCTCGACCCCTACCTGCTGAAACTGGGGGCCTGCGCCCAGTCGAGGATGCTGTAGCTCGTGATCCTATTGATGCCCTATCCTGTCTGTCCCGGTCCTCACGACCTCTAGCTGGGCAATCTCTTATCAAATGGCCTTCTTGGCCATAAATATAGCATGCGGTGGAACCATACCTGCATGCTCCAGAATGGCGTCAGCTGCATATAGGGCAAAGTGGTAGGGTATACCTACTCTGCTCCGCCCTCCTCTGTGACGGTGAGTCTGCCGTCTGCGAACCTCTACCAGCCTCTGACTGCCCCCTGCGGTTGGATCTACCTCCCTGTGACTGTGGCGGAGGCGGGGGCCTGGGCGGCCTATCTGACAATCGTGGCCTGGGTCCTCCCCGGGCCTCTCTTTGTAACTCAGCTGGCCTATCCCGGCGACGCTGCTCCTGATTAACCCTTTTGATTTCCCGATGTCGCTGTCTGATGCCCTCAATATTCTGGGCAAATGCCTGGATTCGGGAAATATCCATATCTTCTCGCAGTGTGGCCGTGATACAAGTCTCGACATACTCTGGGTTCAACCCCATAATAAAACGGTGCACTCTGGATGCCATGGTATCAACAAAAGCTGGTGCATATCGAGCCAAAGAATCAAACCGCAAGGAATATTCCCGAACACTCATGGCCCCCTGTTCCAGATGTAGGAACTGGTCTACCCGGGCCTGTCGAATCTCCCGCGGCAAATAGTGATCTAGAAAGACTCCTGAAAAGCTGGACCAGGTGGGAGGGGGAACATCTCTCCCTCGGGACCTCTCCCAGCTTTCATACCATAACACCGCAATATCTCGCAACCGGAATGCGGCCAATTCGACTGACTCAGTAGGTGTAGCATGCATAACCCTAAAGATTCTCTGCATCTGATCCAGAAAATCCTGGGGGTCCTCTGTGTGGTCCGTGCCTGTGAACTGTGGGGGATTCAGGGCTAAGAACTCTCGGACCCTCGAACTACCGGGCCCTCCTAATGCTTCTGCAACTGTGGATGGCATTTGCTGACGCTGAGCAGCCATCATCTGTGCTATCATAACTACAGCACTCCTAACCTCCTGGTCGGAAGGTGTCGGTATAGGGACTGCTGAAGATACTGTCGCTCCAAACGGCTCCTGACGTGGTGGAGACTGCTGAGGAGGATGAGATGAAGCCTCTGTAGGGCCCTCTGATTGGGCTGTCTCCAAATGAGGGGGAGGCATCCTACTGGTGCCTTCCCCTGCTGCAATGTCTAAGCTCCGACCTGTGACGGGATGGCGCTGGTCTGACATTATCTGTAGCCAAAGAATATGGTAAGATTTTAGGAATTCAACCCTATACTATACAGCTCTATAGCACGACTGAATCAGAATAAGAGACAACCATCCTATCATGCCTTGCAGCCTCCTACCCATAGTATGTGGTGCACAACACATCCATGGACAGGACTCTACTTAACACGGCTTGCAGACTCCCTGGGATACGACCTGCTTTGATACCAAGTTTGTCACACCCCACCTTGGAGGGGGCATGACTGGCACCTGGTGCCCTACTAAGACCTAACCTGCTAGACTGCTAAGCCTGGGCGCATCTGGCGCCTGGCTGCCTCTAACTCACATTTCTGGAAACAAAGGGCTATATAACGGCTGTAAATACAGCCCCCGGCCCATTGGCCTATAGCCTTCTGTACCTGTCTTAGCAGCTAGCCAGAAACATAGTAATTCAGGGAAACCTATACGGGCCGACAAGGCCACCATGCTGTCTAGTTATCTGCAACTTAATCATAAAGCACAAAAAGAAGCTACGTGACCAGCAAGGTCACCACTACTGACAACTATGGCCCCACACGACCATCACAAAAGTAAGAAAGAGTAAAGACAACTATACAACTGCACGGCCCCACACGACCGGCTCAGCTGACCACAGGGATTTCATACAGAATGCAAGCCTCTAGGAATAGTAATAGAACTGATCGGGACAGGGCCCCGACCTACCCATGCTATATACAACAAAAGGAACTGAACTACACCTCTGAAATTCAGCCTCCGGATGACTGGAGCTGAATACTCAACCGCTGACAGGGAGTCACGTAGAATCGTCTGCTCGTCTAGGAGTACCTGCAGGCAAGTAATGCAGCGCCCCACTGGGCGTCAGTACCACTGGTACTGAGTATGTAAAGCAACTGAAATAATATAACTGAAAACAACATCTGAAAGCAATAATATGACTGATGAAGCAGAAGTAGGAGGAATAACTTAACTGTCTGAGGAAGTAGATCGTACCTGTTCTTACTGATACCGAAGGAAGTAGGAATCATACCTGGAGGCGTATCATTCTACTACCAACCCAATCGCGTCTAATATAACATAGCATTGCATACATAACATAACATAGCACACACAAACCTTACCCGGCCCCCATAAGCCGGGAGGTACAATCAACACAGAATCTATGCCCCTACCCCGGTCATCCCATCTCCTATAGTGGCTGTAAGCATCCTGCCGGTCCCTGGGTATGCACTTGGGCTCGCTGAGCCCCTGACTATAACTGTATCTGAGTCCGAAGGACTCTAAATCAACACCCCGGGCGTACCCGCTCGACGGGGGTGTATAAGGGCCGACCAAGGCACAATATTGGGAAACTGGCATCCCATCTTCGTCCCCTAGCGGGACGGCATATCACTCCGTAGAGCGACGTATCCTCGTCCTCTGGCGGATAAGTCGATACAGCTATTAACCCTGGGCGGTCAGGGATGCTAGGTAATCCAACCCCAATCAATACAATGGTCTCAACTAATCATGCTGTCTGTGTATCTCATAAGCTAAGATTAACAGGTGCAGGGTATCGTATAAATCACATACTGAGCTAATAATAGTAATCTGTAAGTGTCTGATATATGCTGAGATAGGTAAGTCTAAATGTAAATATAGCCTCCTGTCAAACTGTACTGGGGTAAAAGTTATACGAGGAGGTGTTTCTGCTGAAAGCTATACTGTTTACTAAGTTTCTGTGGTAACATAATTTCCTATTTCTAACATGCTTTCTAAACCATATACAGTTACTATTCTATATCTGGAATGCTTTACTGATACTGTACTACTTCGCGGGGTTTCAGCTGAACACAACAATACCTTAACATGGCATATTACATCACATACTGAATATACTGGGCAATCTTAATTACTTACGTCCGAATCTATATCATACGGATAGGTATCGTACACGTTACAACCCAAAACTTCTCATATTGCACCAATATTCAAAATAACACGATAATCGATTTCTAAACATGCAACTGGTCTGTAAATTACTATACTGCTTCGAGGTTACTCAACTTGCCGAGGAAACTTAACTTTACATACCTTATCTTTGAATGTTCGTCCGTCGGACGAGGCTCAGCTGGTACTTCAACTATTTTCTCCCAACTGCATTCATAAATACGTCAATCAATACTAAATACAACGTTATTGTAAAGAGCGACGTTACTTTCGATTTAATTTATAGCCTAAACTTAGGCTTATCGAAAGACGGTCAAAAACTCGCTATTTTTCAGCGGCCCAGAAGGGAGAAATATTTACTTCTCAGCTAGGAACACATAGACATTAATTTAGAGCAATTCTACTTACTTTAGTTCGGCGACTCGCCGATTCGTCGGCCGTATTTCGCGAAACTAACTCCGTAGAAATGCTCTCTGCTCCTAAATACCTTGGTATCTAGGATTAATTTGGGTTTGGGCAGCGTTTGGCAGCGTAATCGGACGAAAATATTTAATTTCCTTCGTCTTCCCTCTGTTTACCTACGTTTTCTGGAAATTTATTAAGTATATAATGATCTCAAACCGCAGTGGGGGCTTTATATACTTGGGCCTGGACAAGGGCAACGTGTCACGGAGCCATCGCGGAGGCCTCACCTCCGTGACACGCTGCCATCGCGGAGGGGCTCTGCCTCGGCTCCTCCCGCGATGGTTCGACGGGTTTCTCGTCCGATCTTTTTCCCGGGCCTTTCCCTAGCACGTATGGCTTTCAAATATGCTTAACCAACGTGCGAATAGGTCGTCTAAGTGCCAGGAATTCTACGGGGTATAACAATATCCTATCACACATTTAGTGGCTAATAATGCAACCGATGGATTTTTCATTGATAAAACCTATAACCACATTGTCACTATCCTTGGCAGAATTACCAAGCATAATCAAGCTTGGCATGTCAGTGACCAAAAGCGGAGTTATACATGTTGGTTCCCTATCTATGACCCACTTGGTAAAGGAAAATTGAGAATGCAACCAAATGAGGGCATCCATGGCCACCAATATTGTGTTGCTTACAAAGAAGGTGACCAAAAATAAGCTCAAAAAAAGTGAATATGGTAGATGATTTGGAAGGTTTCCCTCCTCCTTATTTTCATGGATGCTACCCTTAATAGTAGAATCAACAATATCAAGGCCACCCTCCAGTACACATTGAGGATACAAAGTACATTAGCAATGCAACGGGAGGTTATTCATGATAGAATTATGAACGATCAAACCAAAGCTATCCACCATCCAACTACCAAGGTTAATGGAGACCACAATCCCAAGCCCAAGGTAACCATTATGGTAAAAATGACCATGGAGGCTCAGGTCCAAGTTTACAAAATAGCAACTTCTAGAATAGGAGCTCAAATCCTTATGTTCCACCGATGGGCTCCTCCTCTAGTTCTCAAAATTTGAGGGAAGGGCTGTCTCAAGATCATGGGAGCTCAAAAATGGAAGTTGCATTGGAGAAAATGCTACAAAATTAAGAGAGGTCGAATGCAAGTTTAAAAAGTTCAACAGAATGTGCTAACTCCCACACAGCATCCCTCCAAATATTGGAACAACAATTGAGAGCCCTTTATAGAGAGAACAATCAGAAGCAAAAGGGACAACTTCCTAGTGACATGATGATAGGAAAAAAGTACGTATTTTCGGCCACTATCTTCCTTGAATTTTATTTCTTTTGTCAACTCTTTGAGTATCATTTTTATGAATTATTCCTGTATTTCTATGTTGTGATTAGGTTCATAATACATAAATGTGGTGGAAATTGACCTGAAAAGAGTGATAAAGGATGGTTTGGAGATTTGAAGCAACTTTGGATGGATTACCAGAAAAAATCAAGTTGGTGCACTGGCTGGCGCATGTCACGACCCAAATATAGACCCATATCGTATCATAGGACAAGGAACCTTGAGAAGCCCCAAGTCGACTCATGGCCTAAGCATACATCTAACTTCACTCAATTTTGGGCGGAAGGCTGAACATAAGGCAGAGAGGAAACATAAACATAACATAACATATCATAACATTCAGAGACACTAGATATATACATAAGTTGAGTACTACATACTGTCTGAAAGCCTCTACTACATAAGCTGGGTTGATGGGACAACACCCCCAACTAACCCGGCCAAATACTAAAACATAAAATAACATAAATGTCTAGTGAAACGGCCCTCAGAACATGAGGACTCACCAATAAGGCTGAAAGTAACCTCTGAGATGGTCTAAGGATGAGGATGAGCCTGAGAGTCGAGTAAGTATCATGAAATGATACATCATCAAAAGAATGTGGTCAGTACGTGGAATGTACCGATGTAAAAACCCATAATACATCATAAGAGTAGGACATCATGCTCATATCATAAATATCATCACATAACATAACATAATACTCAAGGTTTTCAAAACATTCATAATACATTCGAAATCATAATCATGCGAGGAAAGTCGTATTGAACATAATCTGAGCCAATATACATAATAATAGACATGTATAAATCATAAGAAATAGTAGGAGATTCTCTTAACCAACATACCCCATATGAGCACACATGAAGCCCGACTTGTGACCCTATTTGGGAGGGTTTCTATACCTTGCCAAGGGTAGAACCATGAAAATATGATATCACCAAGCCATTTGGGCGGGGGACAGTCACAAAGGAGGTCCCAGCATTCCGATGGTGGCATGTTGTTTATGATATCCGGGGCAGAAGCTAGGCCCCGAACCTACTCAGTGTTCGATACTACTCCCAAAACATATATAGTGATCATAGTATAACATGAATGAATTCATGGGCTAGTTAAATCATGATAATCATAAACATACTTGTACATACGTGAACGAGCCATGACATAAGGCCCGTGAGTCAGCCAAAATATAATTCATGAATCATAGGTTTCATGCATACTTGTAGATCATACATATAACTTGTAAATCATCAAATCATGATGGGTAATTGAATAAATCCATATTTATAATCATAAATCATGTTGGGCTTGTAAATATCATCAATTGAAGAGAAGATCATAAATCGATTCATAATGGATCATGCTTAAATAGGGTTAATTTAGTAGAAATTGAAATCAATAATTTTATAAGCAAATTAGTTGTAAAATTGGATCAAAATTCATAAAATATGATATAATTCTCAAATTATAACAACCCATTAGTAAATCATTAGATTTTCACAAAAGTGGATTCAAAACCCCATGAGATTTTTGATAGATTTTCATGAATTAATAGATAATGGGCATGGGTGTGAATGGAAACACCCATTCATAACCCTACATACCTGATGGAGGATGAATCTTACTTTCCCTTGAATGCCCAAAAGAAGGTTGAAAGAGATAGAAGATTTCTAGCTTGATCACCCGCTCAAATCTCTTCTACTTTGCATGCATAGATGAAAAATGAGTAATCTGAAGTTAACCCCATAAAAGACTATTATTCATACCCCAAAACGTCATAGTTTAGGCTTTAGGAACTTAGAAATTACAAAAAGGCCCTTAGTAAATTCGCAAAAAATAACTGCCAAGTGGCCTTAACGGACGACCTGATGACTCGTTACCTTGGGCAACGGCTCGTGGTGTCAACCGTCATGTGCACTGCCTCACTCTCAGGGATTTCTCATCTGGATGGTAACGATTGACCCCATGACTTGTGGTGACTGACCATGATTAAGTGGATCCCTCCGTTGGGTTCACGACTCGTGATCTTGTCTGTGGGGTACCTTTTTCCCATAATTTCAGACTTCATCCCCGGCCTCCCACACGAGTCACATCACGACTCGTGGGCAGCTCCAACGGGTCTCTTGGTGACTCATTCTATGACTGGTGTAAAAATTTCAATTTTCCCCGTTTAAACTCCCGAGTCTGATCCTTGGGCTCCCGGGGTATAAACATATCTCTCCCTTGGGAACATTCGTCCTCGAATGTTGGAAAACACACATAAAAATAGAGATGATGTAATCATCACATTCAAATACTGATAATTTAAATGACAAACTGACGGAATGACTACCTCCAATGCATACCACATAGCTGAACTGATTTCATACTTCACATACACAACCATACACATAAATGAAACTTTAACACATGGTTTGAACATGAATACTAAATAGAATTATAGGGCAAAACAGATACCTCAAGTCGAAACTGAGCCGGTAGAGAATAAGTATGGGTATTTAGCCATCATATCCGCTTCCGCTTCCCATGAAGCTTCTTCAACATGTTGATTTCTCCACAAAACTTTAATTGAAGCTACTTCCTTGTTCCTTAGCTTCCGAATCAGACGATCTAATATTTCCATCGGAACCTTCTCATAGCTAAGGCTATCTTTTACACCAACGCTGTCCACCGGTACTACTAGAGTTGGATCTCCCAAACATTTCTTCAAAAGTGATACATGCAACACAAGATGTACGGAAGATAACTCTGAGGAGAGTTCCAACTCATACGCTACTTTACCAATTCTTCTCATAATCCGATAGGGACAAACATTGCAGAGACTGAGTTTTTCTTTCTTCACAAACCGCATTACTCCCTTCATGGGAGATACCTTCATAAACACCCAATCGTCCACCTCGAATTCCAATTCTCTCCTCCTCACGTGCGTATAGGACTTTTGATGACTCAAAGCTGTTTTAAGCCTGCCCCTTATCAACTGAACCTTCACCATAGCCTCATGAACCAAATCTGGCTCTATCATAGCTGCCTCACCAACCTCAAACCATCCGATGGGTGACCTACACCTCCGCCCATAAAGTGCCTCGAACAGTTCCATCTGAATATTGGAGTGATAGCTGTTGTTGTGCACAAACTCGATTAGGAGCAAGTGATCATCCCAACTACCTTTGAAGTCCATTACACATGCTCTCAACATGTCCTTAAGAGCCTGGATTGTTCGTTCTTCTCGGCAATCTGTTTGTGGATGAAAGGTTGTGTTATGATTAACCTGAGTCTTAAGACCCTTCCAGAAAGACCGCCAAAACTGGGAGGTAAATAGAGTATCTCAGTCTGAATAAATGGACAAGGGCACTCCATGTACTTGAACCAGCTCCCAAATATATAGTTTGGCATAATCATCCGTTGAATCTGTGGTCTTTACCGATAGAAAATGTGCAGCCTTGGTCAACCTGTCTACCACAACCCAAATGGAGTCATATTGTCGGCGAGTACGAGGTAGCCCTATTATAAGATCAATGTTAATTATTTTCCACTTTCAAGTAGGATGTTGATATCCTTGTTCGGTCTACGTTATATGGGTATATAACTACACGCAAGTGCACGTGGTCGAACAAGTAGTAAAGTGGCTTAAGTAAGCCAAGTATCGATCCCACAGGGACTGGGATGAAGTGCAATCTGCTCAAGTGTACTATATTTCAATTCTAAAAATGCAGACAACAGTGTAACCAAGAGTTTGATATTTTGATTTCTAATAATTATGCTAAGTCTAAACAGTTATCTAATGTCAGTCTGACTATGAA
Source organism: Datura wrightii (assembly GCA_035772735.1). Lineage (NCBI taxonomy): Eukaryota > Viridiplantae > Streptophyta > Magnoliopsida > Solanales > Solanaceae > Datura > Datura wrightii. The sequence goes on from JASDFA010000027.1 coordinate 39,412,394, forward strand.
TGTGAGCATGCTGAGGTTAAACGAACATGTAATGAAATTAATTGTCGATATAATTTGGTTAGCCTTTTCCTCCGGTTGCCAGTCAAGAATTATTGCCAAGGGATTAAAACTCTCGTATTTAACCTCACTTAAGAATCATGAACCATCCACCTACATTTCTGTGACTAAATGCAATTCATGTTCTAACCATACAAAACCGATTCCTAAATTGACTAATACGACTTTCAGGTATATTTCTATCCTGAAGGTAAATCAATTCTCAATTTTTCCAAACTAAGAAAGGATCATATCCTATTAATTCACAACTTTCCAATTTCTTGCTCTCTCGAGTGAAACCGGACTTTTTAGATATACATTAACGTAGGCCACACATTAATGTAGTAAGAACAAGAATCAATAGAACAACCATGGAAGAAAAGATGAAAACACCAAAGAATCAATAATCACATTTCATTACAAGTGTTCATAACCTCAGCAAGAAGAGGAATTAGCCACTCATTTGTGGATTAAACATCGTTAAATGAGTGTTAAACATACAAGCAATTGAATACAAGAGGAAGGAAAGAGAGAAAAACCCTGATAATTTCGTCCCCTCAACTGCCTGTAACCCACGTTCTTGCTCCACCAAGTCAGAATATCTCAAATAAAACCTAAGTGTGCTATTTATAGTAGTGGGACTTTTTCCCGGAATAACAAGCAACGTGTCACGGAGTGCATCGCGGAGCACTGCTTCCGTGACACGCCACTGACGCGAAAGCTCTCTGGAAATCACCCGAAATTGGCCTCGGCAGCACCCTACCGCGTTGGCAGCGTGTCATGCTGCTTGGGCAGCGCGTTGACACCTCATTGTCGCGCAGCCAACCTGCCGTGGCACGTTGCCAACGTGCAGGTGGGCTGTTGTGATCAGCCTGCCTGCCGTGGCACGTTGCCGACGCGCAGGTGGGCTGTTTTGTGCCTCCTCTTTGCCGACGTTCACGGGTTAATTCCGTTTCAAAGCCTCTACTTGACCAACTCATGGATTAGTTGCTCAAAAGTCATCAAAACCTACAAAACAAAGGCTAATCATGTTGGTTAGCACTTATCCTCACATTCATATAAAATTACATGAAAATGTATACAATTACTTAGATAAACAAGACTAACTTAAGTCACAAAGCGTATCTCAGGCATGCTATTTTTGCCCGTGATCAATCCTGAAGTACTCCCCCCAGCCTTTGATGCTCAACCTTTACGTGCTGACAGTTCGGGCACTTGGCTACGAATTCTGCAATATCCTTCTTCATGCCATCCCACCAATAGATTTCTCGTAAATCGCGATACATCTTAGTGGCACCTGGATGGATGGAGTACCTGGATCCATGGGCCTCATGCAACATCCGGCTCCTCAAATCATCAACATTTGGAACACATAGGTGACCTTGGTAGCGAAGAACACCATCTCCCCCTTGGGAGAAAACCTCCACCTTCTGACTCTGAACAACTTCCTTCAACTTTACCAAAATCGGGTCCTCATCTTTTCTAGATTTCACATCAGTCACTAATGATGATTCGAATCTGCTTTGCACAACAACACACCATTGGTAGAGGCAACCAACTAACTCCTAACCTTGCGAGACGATGCACATCCTTCACCAACTCTTTCTTTTCTTCATCCACATGGGAAACACTCTCCATGGAGATCTTACTAAGTGTTTCCACCACCACATTAGCCTTTCCCGATGGTAAAGAACACTCATATCATAGTCTTTGAGTAGATGTAACCACCTGCTTTTTCATAGATTGAGGTCTTTCTGTGCGAACACATATTGTAAGCTCTTGGGGTCCGTAAACACATCCACGTGGACCCATACAAGTAATGTCGCCATATCTTTGATGCGAACACTACTGTGGCCAACTCAAGATCATGGGTCGGGTAATTCTTCTCATGGATCTTTAAATGTATAGAGGCATAAGCTATTACTTTCCCTTGATGCATTAATACACACCCGAGTCCAATTCTCAAAGCATCACAATACACCATAAAAACATTCGTACCCTCTGGTAGGTTCAACACCGGTGCAGTAGTGAGTCGAGTCTTCAACTCTTTGAAGCTCTTCGCACAAGCCTCCGGCCATTAGAACTTTACCTTCGTTTGAGTCAACTTGGTCAAAGGTGCTGTAATCGATGAAAAGCCTTCAGCAAATCTCCGGTAATAACCAGCTAGGCCCAAGAAACTCCAAATATTTGAAGGATTCACCGGTCTAGGCTAATTGCTTACCGCCTCAATTTTCTAAGAATCTACCTTTATACCCTTTCTTGAACCACATGGCCCAAAAATGCTACGGAGTTCAACCAAATCTCACACTTTCTGAACATGGCACACAATTGGAGATCCTTGAGAGTCTGAAGCACTACTCTTAAATGAGTGGCATGCTCTTCCTCGCTCTCAGAGTATATAAGGATATCATCAATGAACATGATCACAAACATGTCCAGGTACTGCTTGAACACCCTGTTCATCAAGTCCATAAAAGCTGCAGGAGCATTTGTTAGTCCGAAAGACATAACTACAAACTCATAATGACCATACCACGTCCTGAAGGCTGTCTTTGGGATATCACACTCCCGAACCCTAAGCTGATGATACCCGAACCTGAGATCTATCTTTGAGAAACACCTTGCACCCTGAAGCTGGTCAAATAAATCATCGATCCTGGGTAGAGGATACCTGTTCTTAACGATGAATTTGTTTAATTGCCTATAATCAAGGCACATTTGAAGCGAACCATCCTTCTTCGAACAAATAAGACTGGTGCACCCCATGGAGACTTGCTCGATCTAATAAAGCCCTTGTCTTTCAACTGATCCTTCAACTCCTTTAGGTCGGCTGGAGCCATTCTGTAAGGAGGAATGGCGATAGGCTACATGCCAGGTACAAGATCAATACCAAAATCAATTTCTCTCTCGGGAGGAACACCTGGTAAATCATCCAGAAATACTTCTAGGTACTCATGCACCACCAGAACTGACTGAATTGTCGGGGCCTCAGACTCAACATCCTTAACACTAACTAGATGATAAATGCAACCCTTAGAAATCATCTTACTGGCCTTGAGATATGAAATAAATAGACCTGCTGGTATAGCCGAACTACCCTTCCACTGCAAGACTGATTCACCCGAAAAACAAAATTCCACCGCACGGGTTCTACAATTTACAGAAGCATAAAATGCATACAACCAATCCATTCCAAGAATAATGTCAAAGTCAGTCATGGATAACTCTACAAGGTCTATAGAGGTGACTTTAAGCAATATAGTGACCGGGAATCCTCTATACGCTAGCCTAGCTACAACCAAATTAACAACAGGAGTAGATACTGAAAATAGTTCTGATAGAGTCTCGGGACTAACTCCAAAGCTACTAGCAATGTAAGGTGTCACAAAAGACAAAGTAGCCCCCAGATCTGGCAAAGCATAAACATTAATATGAAAGACTTGTAATATACCAGTGACCATATCCCAGTAGACCTCCTGCTCCTGGCGGGGTGCTAAAGCATAAAACCTGTTTTGGCGCTGACCACTGGTTGAACTAGTCGAGGCACCTTATTAAGGGGGATGTGCTGCTGGAGCGGCTGAACTGGCTACTGCCATACGGGCTACAGCATCCCCTAATTTGGCTGAAGGGCAATCCTTTAGTCTGTGTCTGGGTTTTCCACAGCCGAAACAAGCATCCAAACCAACTAGGCACCTCCCTGAGAGATTCATGCCGCACTTCCCACAAGTTGGGAAAGTGCGCTCTATCTGTATGCTACCCTGGCCTCTCGAGTCTGCAGCCCTTCTTCTCTGTTCCCCTCAAAAGTCTAGACGGCGTATTGGCCGATGATGGTGCTGGAGCAACAGACCTATGCTAAGACTGCTGACGTTGTCCACCCCCTGATCTGACCTAAGAAATGACCTAACTGTCGGTCCTGGCACTCTTGGACTCTCTCTGCCTCTGATGGACCGACTGTATCTGCTTAGCATGCAACACAATGTGGGGAAAATCTATATCCTGATGTAATATGGAGATCCTGCAGTCCTTATCCAAATAGTCCTCCACTCCATGTACAAAATGGCTCACCCGAGCCCTCTAGTTCGCCACCAACTCTGGTGCATACTTGGATAGACGGGTGAATTCCAATGCATACTCCTGAACGGACATGTCACCCTATTTCAAGTTAACAAACTCATCCGCCTTAAGCTCCCTCATCTCTCGAGGGAAAAACCGATCCAAGAATGTCGCATGGAACTCTTCCCACCCTATAGGGCCTACACCCACTGCCCTAGCATCTCTCTACTGCTTGAACCATATGTGTGCCACCCCCTTTAGCTGATAGGACGCTAAAACAACACAATCTCCATTGGTCACCCCCATAACCTGGGTGATCTTTAGAATCTCCTCGATGAAATCATGTGGATCCTCATCCACCTTGGACCATGGAACTCCGGAGGGTTTATCCTCATGAAATTTCTAATCCAGGCCGCCGCCGCCATATTGCCATTATGTGGAATATGCACAACCGCCTGCTGATTGACCTGAGTGGTCAAGGCCTGCGCCAACATCTAGATAGCCGCTCAAAACTCCGTGTGGGCAAAAACCTCTGGTGCCTGTGGCTCCTGAGCAGGTGGGGCTTGCTGATGCCCATGATAATATTCATCTTCGTGGCCCTCACCGTTTCCATTCCTTTTTCTGTTCATTCTTCTGGGAGCCATGATTTTGGAATCGCGATAGAAAGAATTAGAAGGATAGAAAGACTTCTCATCGCACGACATAGATCATGAAAGAAGGAAACATTTTCTAAATGTCTTGTAGCCTCATTGTCCTAAGTGTGGCGCGCTTCACACCCATGAAAAAGACTCAACTTAACACGTCTTTCAGACACCCTAGGATGCATCAAACATATTGATCTGATACAAAGTTTGTCATGACCTGAATGTAGACCCTGATCATAACATGGGACAAGGAACCCCGAGAGGCCCCAAATCGACACATGGCATAAGCAAACATCTAAATTCACTCACTTTGATTGGAAGGCTGAACATAAGGCATAGCAGAAACATAAACATAACATAACATATCATAACAATCAGAGACACGGGACATATACATAAGCTGAGTACTACATACTGTCTAAAATCCTCTACTGCATAAGATGGGTTGATAGGAAAACACCCCCAACTAACCCGGCCAAATTCTAAAACATAAAATAACATAAATGTCTAGTCAAATGGCCCTCAGAACATGAGGACTATCCAACAAGGCTGAAAGTGAACTCTGAGATGGTTTAAGTATGAGGATAAGCCTGAGAGTCGATTCTTGTATCATGAAATGATATAACATAGAAAGTATGAGGTCAGTACATGGAATGTACCAAGTATGCAAGGTAAGTAAAAAGTACATTTACACCATGTAAAAACCCACAATACATCATAAGAGTAGGACATCATGCTCATATCGTAAATATCGTAATATAACATAACATAAGGCTCAAGGTTTTCAAAACATTCATAATACATTCAAAATCATAATCATGAGAGGAAATCCATATTGAACATAACCTAAGCCAATATACATAATCATAGACATGAATAAATCATGAGGAATAGTGCGATATTCTCGTAACCGACATACCCCATATGAGCACACATAAAGCCCGACTTGTGACCCTAGTCGGGAAGGTGTCCGTACCTTGCCAACGATAGAACCATGAAAGTGTGATATCACTATGAAAAGGGCCATTTGGGTTGGGGACAGTCACAAAGGAGGTCCCAACATACCTACGGTGGAATGTAGTTTATGAGATCCAAGGTAGAACCTAGGCCCCGAACCTACGACTCCAAAAACATATATAGTGCTCATAGTATAACATGCATGAATTCATGGGCTAGTTAAATCATGATAATCATAGACATACTTGTACATACATGAACTAGCCATGACATAAGGCCCGTGAGTCGGCCAAAATATAATTCATGAATCATAGGTTTCATGCATAATTGTAGATCATACATATAACTTGTAAATCCTCAAATCATGATGGGTAATTGGAAAAATCCATATTTATAATCATAAATCATGCTGGTCTTGTAAATATCATCAATTGAAGAGAAGATCATAAATTGATTCATCATGGATCATGCATAAATAGTCTTAATTTAGTAGAAATTAAAATCAATAATTTTATAAGCAAAATAGTTGTAAAATTGGATCAAAATTCATAAAATATGATGTAATTCGTAAATCATAACAACCCATTAGTAAATCATTAGATTTTCACAAAAGTAGATTCAAAACAACATGATATTTTTGATAGATTTTCATGAATTAATAGAGAATGGGCATGAGTGTGAACGAAAACACCCATTCGTAACCCTACATACCTGATGGAGGTTGAATCTTACTTTCCCTTGAATGCCCAAAAGAAGGTTGAAAGAGATTGAAGATTTCTAGCTTGATCACCCTCTCAAATCTCTTCTACTTTGAATGCATGGATGGAAAATGAGTAATATAAACTTAACCCCGTAAAAGGCCATTATTCATATCCCAAAATGTCATAGTTTAGGCTTTAGGAACTTAGTAATTACAAAAAGGCCCTAACTAAATTCGCAAAAAATAACTGCCAGATGGTCTTAACAGACGACCGGATGACTCGTGGCCTTGGGCAACAGCTCGTGGTGTCAACCATCATGTGCATCGCCTCACACTCAGGGATTTCTCATCTGGCTAGTAAGGATTGACCCCACGACTCATGGTGACTAACCACGATCCATTGGATAACTCCGTTGGGTTAACTGCCTCCTCGTCTTTATCTCTCAATTGCCACTACCCCACAATTGACTTAACAAGTCATGGTGACTGACCACGACTCTTTGTCTTGACTGTGGGGTACATTTTTCGAAGAATATCAGACTTCATCCCTGGCCTCCCTCACGAGTCATATCACAACTCGTGGGAAGCTCCAACGGGTCTCCTGATGACTCATTCTCTGACTGGTGCAAAAATTTAAGTTTTTCCCCGTTTAAACTCCCGGGTCTGATCCTTGGGCTGCCGAGGTATAATAGTGCACTATGCCAAATTCCAAACATCAGCAAAATAAAAGGTGGAAGGTTGGTAAAATAGCTGGTGCAACATAGCTACACACTAGAAAAATAGCTAGCACAGTGCACTAGAGCCTGAACTTCAGAACAATCAAAAGTCACTAGGCTAGCGCACTGCATGGAGCGGCGCACCAAGCCCTTCCATAGTTGTGTTTTCTTAAGTTTAAAAGCCTATCTGAAGTAGGGCTAAGGAGATATTTTCCATTTATTATATATGTGAACGCTAATACATTTGAGATGACATTCATCATCGGAGGTTGGACAGTGTTAGATGAAATTATAGAGGAGAGCAAGGGGGAAGATGAGTTTCTCTTTCTGGTTACTTCTTCTCCTAACTTTCTATGATTTTTGTCTTATAAACTCATGAATTCCCTTTATCTGTTGGGAATCATGAGTAGCTAAACACTATAGTTCTAAGGATTTTGCATGAACATGAAGGTTTAATGTTGATTATTTCTTATATTTATAAAAGCTTTTCGCTATTGAGTTATTTATTTCTTCTTGGACTAAATTGTTTGATATTTAAAAAATTAGTTAACATTTTCTATGAATCGTTAATTGAACTTGAAAAAGTGAATTGCATGGGAAATAAGAAGGAATAGGGCATATTTGTAAAACTTGTAGGGAAAGGGGAATGATTCACTAATGTAGATAGAACCCATTAGCCTTGCTTAGTTGATACAGAGAAAATCTTACACGCATTTCACTATATTCCTATACCATAGAAATATTAGCGTAAGGGTAGTCAAATAGTCTTATAGTTATTAGAAATGATTCTCAATTAAGTTATATCATCCTACAACTAGTAACTCACAAAAGCGAATAAATAATGCAATTTGATGCTTCAACTTGATTGTAGAAATTGCCAAGACCCTAGATCCTTTATATGAGCTGAGAAGCAACCAACCATTTATGTGTTTTATTAAGACTTTAAATTATTTACTTAGTAGTATAAGACACTATATAAGAATAATTTCTTTATTTTGAAATAGTTTTAATAAGATTTTAAATTAGAAAAATAATCTAACATGTCCTTATGGGTACGACGTTTGGACTTCACCGATCTATATTACTTAACAACCCTGTACACTTGTGTGTGAATTTGGATGCATCAAGTTTTTAGCATCATTTCCAGGAATTTGGCAGAGATTATTTTTCTTGTTTAAATTTTTATTTAACTATTCTGTGTTTACTTATTTTCTTATTCTTAGTTCACCTCACATCACAAGTTAGTGTATGCAAGATACTCGGAGTGAAGGCCATCCCTCGATTTTGCTTGATCCTGAAATCGAAAGAACACTCCAAGAATGGAGACAAATGGTAGAAGAAATTTGTGATCCTACCCTTGGTAAGAACAGGGAAGTTAGAATGGCTTGCAGGATAGCACCGGAGAGGATTCCTATGTTAAAATATGAAAGATTTTATAAGTGACTATCCCTCCCTTGGCACTACATACATTGGCTACACCATTCACCGATTTCACCCTTTTTGCTTTTCATTCCTTTTCTTCTCTTTTCACCTCTTTTATGCACATTTGTACGGGTGTGGTGTATTGTCAACTTTTTCAAGATTTTTTTTCCTTTTGAGTTCCTTTTTCAAGATTTTCAAAAAAATTTCTCATCTCTCCCTTTTGTTTATCTTTTTTTCACACCACACCTCTTTTCCAACCTTTTCTCTTTTCTCTCCCTTTTTCTCGTTCCCATCATTTATGAACCCCTAATCTAGCCACCCTCAACTTAGGCATTTTTCTTATGTTGAGGTTCACAATATCCAAGTAAGGACCAGCGCCAAAACAAGTTCATTATAAAAATGGGTACGGTTCATCGGTTAATTAAAGAAAAATAGTCTATTAAAGGCTCAAAATTGGGATCAAGGGAATCATATGATTTTGGTATGGTTATTTAGGCTAAAAGTGAGCTTAATAAAATTGGCCTATGATCATATCCTAACCAACCATCCTTAGCCTATGCAAAGACCAACCAGGAAAGTTCTAGATCTTCGACACAATATGGAACTAAGTATTATATCTCGCTCACTCATGGTACATGACTTATATTTACCTCACCGGATTGGTTTACACATGGATTAACAAGACTCCTTATGTTAATAAACTAAATGACATCAAAAGATCCACAAAAATCATGCATGCAGTCACAAATACATAGCTAATGCATCGAAATTTTTTAAACAGGGACATTTTTTTCAACAATCAAAACTAGTATATTTTCATTGGCTGAGTAATCCTAAGTTATTCCCTAATTAAACAAAATTCACAAAATATGAAATAAAAATACTAAACATGCCGATTCTACTAGATAGCATGTCTGAGGGAAAAAGAAACACGGCAAGAAAAACCCTCGGACTAATAAAAAATCCTAACAATTACAAGTACACCCCCTCCCCTTTTTAAAAAGCATGCTTCATCCCCGAAGCATAGAATGTAAAAACAGAGGGAAGGGAATATACCTTTGGCTACTCAGACTTCACCATCCACGGGTTGCCTCCCATGCAATGCCTGATTTAACGTCGTGGCACGACGCAGGTGGCCCCGTTACTCAGACTTCACCAAGCCACCACTTGGGTTGCCTCCCCAAAAGCGCTTAATTTAACGTCGCAGCATGAGGCAAGTCTCTTCACTACTCAGAATTCATCAAGTGACTCATATTCATCCTGTAGTGCTGAGGTTACACTGAACTCCTTTGGTTGCTGCATTGACCGGAAGATGTTGAAAGTGACCACTTCTTTGTTTAATCTAAACTTTAGCTGGCCAGCCTCCACATCTATTAAGGCCCTCCCAGTCGTAAGGAATAGTCGCCCCAGAATGATGGGGACCTCATAATCAACCTCGCAATCCAAAATCATGAAGTTTGCTGGGACTATGAATTTTTCCACCTTAACCAGTACATCAAACAGGATCCCTACTTGCTTCTTCACCGTCCTGTCGGCCATTAGTAGCCGCATAGAGGTCGGTGTGGGGGGGCCTAAACCCAATTTCTTGAATACTAGCAAGAGCATCAGGTTGATGCTTGCTCCTAGATCACAAAGTACCCTTGCGAACTCGACATTGCCAATGGTGCATGGTATAGTGAAAGCACCTAGGTCTTCCTTATTTTAAACCTAGACCCATGTAGCTATGGCACTACAGTGATGTACATTGTCTACTGGCTCATAGCTTATAGACCTCTTCTTCGTCACCAAGTCCTTCATAAACTTAGCATATCCCAACATTTGTTCCAATGCCTCAACCAATAGTATGTTCACAGATAATTGCTTAAGCATTGAAAGGAATTTCTAGAACTTACCATTTTTCGCCTTTTTCTTCATTCTTTTAGAGAACGGTGGCGGTGATCGCCGGATAGCTCGATGCACTTGAGTTGCTCCTTGATCAATGTCAGGTTCTTTTGCCTCTATCGGGGCCTATGGAAACTCCACACTCTCCATCTCAACACTTTTATCAGTCTCCTCAATAATGTTCTCTTCAACTACAACCGGAAAAGGGGCGCCAACTGTGTTCTTACCACTCCTAGTCATCACCACCATGCAATGGTCATCATTCTTTGGGTTCTGGACGGTGTTACTAGGTAGTGTACCATTTTATCTAGGGTTTAGTGATGCTGACAGTTGCCCAAGATGCTTCTCAATTTGCTTGATGGTGGTTGCATGAGATTCCACTCTCTGACCCATACTTGATATGTCACCACAGATCTCCTTTATTTGCTCATCAGTGGACCTCACCTTCTTCAACATCTCGGCCATCATGCTCTCTAACTTTTATTGCCCATCCTCCCCCACTCATGCATTAGGAGGCACATAAACTCCAGCCCGATCATTGCAGAAGCCATCGTTTCTTCTCCATTCTCCATCGTGCTCACGACCACGGCTCCTATATCTGTATTCGTTTCAATTGTAGTTGTCTCTGTATTGGTTCTGACCTTGGTTTCCAGAACCTTAGTGCCAGTTTTTTTGTCTAGATGCCTGGGCGTTGGCTCAGAAACCCGCCACTTGGCTGTCCATGAAATTTGGTTCTTCCTCGGAGTCAAAGTCATCAGTTCCCGGCTTCATTCCTTGTATTCCCACTGCATTTACCTTTTTGGCTCCTTCTCCTATGTTGTGCTTTGTAAGAAAATCCAATGATGTGAGCATGTGAGCCAACTCCTGATCATGTTCTTATTCCTTCTTACATTGATCTATAGTCAAACCAACAGCATATGTACCGACCGCTGCATTTGCCTCCCTAGTATGCCATGCCCTGTTTGTCTTGGTCACCTTATCAAGGATAGTAGCAGTTTGATCCTAGGTGTGACTCATCAATGCTCCTCCTTCCACTGTGTCTGCAACAACTTTTGTACTATTATTTAAAGACCTGTAGAAAATTTCCAACAAACTGTCATCTGGGATTTTATGGTTTGAGCACTTTGTCAACTTCTTCTTGAACCTCAGCCAGGTTTCATGAAGTGCCTCGGTTTGAGTTGTCGGAAATTGTAGATCTCATCCTTTAGCTGCCACATTCTAGAGGGGGAAAAGAATCTCTCCAAGAAGACCTGCTTGAGTTCCCTCCAGTTGGTTATGGAGTCGTTGGGCAACTCCAATAACCATAAAGTTGTTTCCCCTGATAGGGAGAAGGGGAGAAGTCTGAGCCTAATGGCATCTTGGCTAACTCCGGGCAACCTGTACGCGTTGCATGTTCCTACGAAGTTCATCAAGTACAGGTTGGCATCATCCGATGCATGACCACTGAACACCCCTTTCATGTTTAACAATTGAATCATGGTGCTCGTGATGTCGAATTTGGCCCAAGCGGGCAGTGGTGGTGGAACAATTGCTCCAGTTGACCCAATTTCATCAATGTTTGGGTATTCATCATCGAAGAACTTAGGGGCAAGTCTATAACCTCTTTTTCCCCTCCCATGTCGACCAGCATTAACTACCACTTCTCTGACATCTTCCGCATCCTGAGGTGCAGCTTGCCTAGCTTCTTCAGCTATGCGGGCATCTCTTCGTTCTTGGTTTTCAATCCTGTGTATTGTTCTTTCAATTTTTGGGTTCAAAGGAATCAGGGGTCTCCATTACTCCGAGTGCTTGGCATTCACCAGAAAAATAACTTGTGGGTATCAAAAGCAACAACAAAACATAATTAAGGAAATAACTACCAAAAAAGTCAAATACAAGCAAATAATCTAGTCTAAGTTGTATTCCCCAACAACGACACCACTTTTTGATAACGCTCAGACCATACCTCCTATCGAAGTATGAAATGGGCGTTGTCAATAAAGAACCCAACTAGAGGTTCGGGTCAAACCCACAGGGAATATGGAAGAGCTAGACTAAAGCCGGTAAGTGAACTTGTTAGGTAGTTACTCTAAATTAGGGGTTCTAAAGAAAACAATAATTAAAACCGCAGTTAAAACTTTGGTTGAGATCAAGAATAAAAGATAACTAGGGTTTTGCATTCCCCATGGGTTCATAACTTCTTCAGGTATACATATGTGATCATCACCAATTCTTACTTGTAGAACTGATAGCTTAGGTTCATTCAAATGACTGGTTCGTCCCTATTGAATGACTACACTCAATCACCGAGTCAAGTCTCATGAGCGATTGCAAACTAACCGTTATCAATTTGTCCCAAATTTAACTGTCCTACGACCACAACTCAAGTTAATACAATGATCATCAAGATTAAGGCTTTGTTGTAACTCTCTTTTCCTAATCTCTACCTCTCTAGGCTAAAGCAAGTAAATAATTTGGGCATGTCCTAATGTTGTAAACCATTAAGAAACGTTTAAGCATGAAGAGAATACAATACAAGAGTTTTGCATTGATTTTGAATCACTTTTATGTAACCCTAGCTTGTTAATCCACCATGGTTCCCACAACCCTAGCTATGGAGGTTTTAGCCTCTCATAGTTTTAAGATTGTGATTTGTATTCATAATTAAATACATAAATCAATACTTACAATTACGGATGAGAGAAAAACTTCTTTTTATAAATCAGCAAAATCCTCAAGAACAAAATATGAAGATCAAGAGAAAGTCAAGAAAAGGTTGATCACAAGTCGAACAACTCAATTCTCACATCCTGTAGTCAGTTATAACTCATGTATAATTCTCTCTCTAACTTAATTTCTAATCACCTTGAATGAAAATAAAACATAAAACCTATTTATACTGACATAAAGATACTTGTTCCTAGGCTAACTGAGTGAATTTCCATAACTAAAGTCGCCTGCATCACGACCTGTCCTACGACCCATAGCAGGTAGGTACGGGTCCTACCTTCTACCCATATGTCATTGGATGGATGAAGTTTTGCTAATTGTTGGACCTTGGTACGACTCGTACATACTTCCTACAAGTCATACTGTGCTTCCGTGGCTTGACTTTGGGACTTTGCAATTCTTCTGAAGTTCTCCATGAGTGCTTTGGTACGACTCCTACCTTGATTCCATGACTCGTACTGTTTATCCGTATCAGTGCCAGCCTCTTGTTCAAATCTTCTGAATCTTTCCATGACTTCTTCACTATGGCCCGTACAATCATTGTACAATTCATACTGAGAGTCGTATGATGAACACTTCATCCTTAGCTTTCTGAAACTTCTCACGACCTGCAGTACGGCTTGTAATAGCTTCCTACGGCTCGTATTAAGAACTGTGATTTAAGCCTATTTTCTACACTTTCAGGCTATCTTTTGTACATTTTTGCTCCAACACCTATTTATCCTGTAACCAAAGATAAAGTTCCTTATATCCATATAAATATAGCTAAGTCCATGCTATTTTCTTATTTTTGAGCGTCGAAAGTGTTGTAAACTCAAAGCACATCAGATGCCCGTGAGAAGAGTTTCAAGGAGTTGAAGACTCTACTCACTACCGCTTCAGTGTTAACCTTAACAGGAAGGAACAGATGGGTTCATAGTGTATTGTGATGCTTCTAGAGTTGGACTCGATTGCATTCTGATGCAGCGGGGTAAGGTGATAGCTTACGCCTCTAAACAACTCAAGGTTCTTGAAAAGAACTATTTGGTTCGTAGTGTATTGAGACACTTATAGAGTTGGACTCGGTTGCGTTCTGATGCAGCAGGGTAAGGTGATAGCTTATGCCTCCAGACAGCTCAAGGTTCATGAAAAGAACTATTCGACTCATGACCTTGAGTTGGCAGCAGTGATGTTTACATTGAAAATATGGAGGAATTACTTTTATGGGGCTCACGTGGATGTTTTGACCGATCATAAGAGCCTTTAGTATGTGTTCAGTCAGAAAGATTAAAATCTCCACCAGAGAAGGTGGTTTGAGCTATTGAAGGATTACGACATGAGTGTGATGTACCACCCGAGCAAAGCCAATGTGGTGGTTGATGCCCTAAGAAGGATGTCTACGGGGAGCATGTCTCACATTGATGAGAGCAGAAAAGAACTAGAAAAGGATATTCATAGGTTAGATCGATTGGGAGTGCAATTGGTTGAATCAGCTGAGGGCGGATTAGTGGTGCAGAGTGGATCTAATTCCTCATTTGTCGTGGAAGTTAAGTCCAGGCAGGATAAAGATCCCATACTTCTTAAACTAAAAGAAGTAGTTCTCAGAAAAGAAGTGGAGGTTTTCTCCAAAGGGGGAGATGGTACGTTTCGTTACCAGGGTAAACTATGTGTGCCAAATGTAGGTGACTTAAGACAGTAGATACTGGCTGAAGCACAAAGTTTGAGATATTCTATCCACCCAGGTGCCACTAATATGTACCGAGATCTACAAGATATTTACTAGTGGAACGGCATGGAAAGAGACATAGTAGAATTTGTGGCTTAGTGTCAGAACTGTCAGTAGGTTAAGGTGGAACATCAAAGACCTGGGGGTATGACGCAGGATATCAGCATAGCCACATAGAAGTGGGAAGAATTAAATATGTACTTTATTATAGGTCTACCTCATAGTCATCGGTAGCATGACTCTATTTAGGTGATAGTAGACCGGATGACCAAGTCACACATTTCCTTTCAGTTAAAACTACATACTCAGCAAAGGATTATGCTAGGCTATATATCCGGGAGTTTCTCAGACTGCATGGGGTTCCCTTGTCCATTATTTTAAATAGAGGTACCCAGTTCACCTCGCATTTCTAGAAATCATTTCGAAAAGGACTCGGTACCCAGGTCAAGCTCAACACAGCTTTTCACCCGCAGACATATGGACAAGCTAAGAAAACTATCCAGACCTTGGAAGATATGATGAGAGCATGTGTGATTGATTTCAAGTGCAGTTGGGATGATCACCTACCTCTCATAAAGTTTGCATACAACAGCAGCTACCACTCCAGCATCCAGATGGCACCGTTTGAGGCATCATACGGTAGGAGGTGTAGGTCTCCTATAGGGTGGTTTGATATTGGTGGAGCTACCTTGTAAAAGAACAAACTCCATTCATGAAGCTATGAAGAAGGTGCAACTTCTTAGGGAGAGGTTGAAAATAGCGCAAAGCCAATAGAAATCCTACGATGATGTGAGGAGAAGAGAGTTAGAGTTTGCAATAGATGATCGAGTTTATCTAAAAATTTCACCCATGAAAGGGGTGATGAGGTTTGGGAAGAAAGGAAAACTCAGTCCGAGATAAGCTGGATACTTGTTCCCGGTAATGTGGGCCTGAGACTGAGCGCCAGATGACCCACCTCTCCGCTACTAGTGAGACCGAAAGGTTGGAGCGGTGGCTGAATTGGGTGTTGGGGCTCTCTACTACTGCTGTTGTTGTTGTGCGCGGCTACCATTGCTGGACCTCTGATGGCCATAATCTGAATGGCTAGTCCTTTCTCGTTAGTTCTTTCACTTCATATCCCTCAGCTTTTTGGCCTCAATCTGCTGGGCATACACATTCAAGCTGGAGTGGTCTATATCTTTAATCAACATCACCGTCCTGCACTCCTTGAGGACCAAATTCGACACCCCGTTCACAAATTTCAACATGTGAGCCTTTGGCATAGCTACCATCTCTGGAGCATATTAGACAGCCTGGTAAACTCAAGAGCATACTCCTAAACGGTTCTATTCCCCTGCCTCAAATTCATAAACTCCGCCATCTTAGCGTCCCTCAGCTCCCGAGGGAAAAATCTATCCAAGAAAGTTGTGTGGAACTCCCCCCACTCTATTGGTCCTGCTACCGCTGGCTGCCCCTCCTTCCACTATTCATACCATACCTAGGCTACCCCTTTTAGCTGGTAGGCAGCTAGATCAGCACTTACAGAGGAGCTGACGCCCATAATGTGGGTAATCTTCTTAATCTCATCCACGAACACTTGGGGATCCTCCCCTACTTTAGATCCCTAAAAGGATGAAGGGTTGATATGGGTGAAGTCCCGCACCCTCGCAGCTGCTGCAAACCCATTCATGGCTACCAGAACCACCTGTTGGTTCACCTGGTGGGTGACTATTTGGGCTAGCAATTGAATGGCTACCCTGAATTTGGCGATAGACGCTGAATCATCTTGAGGAGATGTTGGGGCTGGTGCGGCAGATCTGTTGGTGTTACAAGCACTTCTTCTGCTATTGCATTTGGGAGGTATGATTCACTGAAATGAAACATAGCATGAGTTAGAAGGACATTTCTGGAATGGATCTTTAACGCACAATAAAGAGTATGAACAAAAAAGAGGTTTTCCTAATAACATGTGGTAACCCCGTCTTCATAAGTGTGGCGCGCTTCACACCCATGAAAAGAACTTCACATTCCGAGGATACTCTAAACCTAGGGATCTGATACTAAGTTTTTCATGCGTTGAGTCTACACCCTAGACGAGACACGGTACTTGAAGTCACAAGTGACCCCAAGTCAACCCTGGTCTATCATACACTAGTATTCTGAGTTAAATAAATATAGCAGAAGCTTTGAGGTAATAGCATAAAATCATTTACGAAAATAAAACTGAAATCATAAAGTTTAGGAACATCTGAAGTCTGAAATTAATTTTGTGTCTAAAAGCCCTCTAACTGATGAGTTACTGGGACAAGGCCCCAGCTAACTCTATGTCTGGAAATAAATAATGAACTAATGAAAGAAATGTAATAAGGCCCTCGAATGATGAGGACTCACACTTCGACTGCTGAGGTGGAGGATCTGAACCGCGGCGACTAACGGTGCTGAGTCTGAGAACCTACAGCTGTATCATGAAACAATATAGATAAAAGTATGCATCAGTACTTTGAATGTACTGAGTAAGTGGGAGAAAGAATAACTGAATATAATGCCTGAACTGATATGACATGCACTGACCAAAAGTAACTGAACTGAACTATTGAAGTAAACTGGGGTGGTCAAAATGACCCTCTCTGATAGTCAAGGCATATCCTTAGTCTGAAAGTACTGAGTCTGAGATGCTGAACTGAACTAAGTTAAACTGATAGAACTAGAACTGAACGGAGATGCTTATTCTGAAGCTGGACAAAACTGACTATTGGGAGAGTCTATAACTGACATGTAACCACGTGAGCTAAACGTGGAATCTGATGTACACACCCCATCGATAGGACCCAATATACCTTGCTAGGGTATAAAGGCATTGACTGGGTGATCACAAGAGTCTGGGGCCAATCAGGCCAAGTAATACTGTAACCTACGCTGGCAATGTAGTTTTGGGAACCTGGGTGGGCTGGAACCCCGGCTCGCTCGATGTTAAGTCCTACTCCTACTAGAAAACCTATATTGAACTATTAAGTTGATAGCTCAATACTGAGGTCCAAGACTAGTCAGGGACATATAATTGAAAGTACCTTGAGAGTCTTGTTGGACCAGATTCTGAAACTGGGTTCTTGACTGGTCAGAGCTTCTTATCTAGAAGCATCGTAACCATCTAAGAACAAACTGTAATCTGAACAGGGGTCCTAAGGCTAGTTAGAGCTATAAATATAAAATGTCATGACCACCTAATGGACCAATAAACTGGATTCTGAATCTGATTCTAATAACTGGGAGGCACCACTGACACCTCAAGGAAAGACTGAAGTCAAACTGATCAATTGACATGTTCTGAATAGTTCTGAAGAGGTTCTACGTTCTAACTGAACTACACTACTAAGAAACTAATAGAGAACCTAACTCATTCCAACAACACATGAATTCCATAATATGACAAAAATTCAAGAATTAAAGAAATCTTATCCGACATGGCTAAAATCATTCTTATCGATGGAGTATTTACTCAACATATAAACAATAAGAAATACTAGAAAATTCATCCCAAATCACACTTCACAACTAGAAGGAATTTAATACACAAATAGTCTTTACTCGAAAATTTACGGCTTAAAGTCACTTTGACAATAATATCAACAATTCAGGTAAATATTGATGGAGATCGTATCAATAATAAGCAAGGATATCATTCTATGTGAAATTTATGAAAAACCACAAATAATCTCCTCGTTTTTAAAAACTAAGGGCTAAAACTAATAGAGAAACGATGAGAGGGTTTTGGGGGACACTAGAGAAGGTCAATTCCCTTGTTGAATTCCAACATACCTGACTAAAAATCTCCTGGAGAAGAAGGCTTGAACTGCTGTAATATAGTACAACCCTAAGCTTGCTTGAGAGTTTTCTTAAGGGACTCTTCGATGAACTTTCTCAGATTAAACATGGGAATGAGGGGAGGAATGGTCCAAACCCTCTAATAAGCCTGAAACTACGTCCAAAATGACGTTGTTTAAAGCTTAGAAGAATAGGAAGTTACTAAATAGTCCTTAGAAAGTCGCAGGAAAAAATTGTCAGGTGGCCCTAATGGGCGACCTAAATGGTCGTGGTCAGTGACCACGACTCGTGGTGACACTCATTAGGTGCAATGTCTAAAAATTTACTAGGGCTGGTAATGGGGGAACTTAACGAATCGTTACTGGTGACCATGACTCGTGGTCACCATCCATCTAGTACACTGCCCAATAATTTAACTCCTGACCCGGCCTGCTCAGGAATGACCTAACGGGTCGTGGTGACTGACCACGACTCATAAGGTCTTCCATTGGGTACACTGCCTCTCCCTTATCCTATATCATTCCTCCTTCCCACGACTAACCTAACGAGTCATTGGGTCTCTCAACGACCGTTTAGGTGAGTCGTCCTGTAGCATCTCTGCTGATTTTTTCCAGATTTTCTAATTTAAGTCCCAGATCTAGTCTTTGAGTTTCCAGGGCATTACACATGGGAAAGAAACAGTAGAAGAATTAATAGCCAGAATGTTGGCTGAGGAACAAGCTTGAGCACGAGATAGAGAAGCAGCAAGGTTGGCTAAAGAGCAACATCAAGCTCCGAAGCTGAGCGAGCTAGAAGGAACAACGGTCCAAACCAACAGAGGTATCGGTACTTTGATGATGATGATGATGTTGATATTGATGAGGTCGGTGCCACTAGAGCTATTGTCCCTCCCCCTTTTCCTACTGGGGCAAAGTTTGATATTACTGGTGCGATGATCCAATTGCTCAACATGAAGGGGCTATTTGCAGGTCATGCTACTGATGATGCACATACTCATTTGAAATTTTTTTTGAGCATTTGCAAAGAATACAAACAACTAAGGGTAAGTTAAGATGCGATAAGACTAAGCTTATTTTCCTTTTCTCTAGGGAGTGAGGCAACGTTGTGGTCGGCTGAACTGCCAAATGATTTTATCACTACTCGGAGGGAGATTAAAAGAGCTTTTCTCGAAAGATTCTTTCCACCTTCCAGAGAATTTCAGTTGAAAGATGAAATTTATAAATTCAGGTAGTTGAATTTTGAAGCACTTCATGAGACTTGATTGCGGTTCAACAAGAAGCTAAAAGAAGTGCTCAACCACAGGATCCCAAATGATACACTAATGGAAATATTTTATCGGTCTCTGAATGCTAACACCAAGGCGGTGGCAGATACGGTCTCTGGCGGCACATTCATGAGTCATACATATGCTGAGGCTGCTGAGGTCCTTGACAAGATCACCAAAACCAACCGTTCATGGCACACAAGATAATCGAAAGTTCCAGTTGGTACTTATGCAGTACGTATGTCTTCAGAGCAGAGAAGAAAGGATGAAGAGCAAGATCATGATATTGTTGAGATCAAAACACAATGGGCCTTCTGGCTAAACATATTATTGGAGTCGGGACAGAAAAGGTGAATGCAGTTGGTTCACAGGACAAGGCCCCGAGAAATAATGGTGGTGAGTCAGAGTCTAAGGAGGAAGCCAATTATTTAAATGATCAAGGGACGAGTTTCTAGACCAACACACAAGGTTTTAACCAAGACTCTTGGCATCAAGGTCAGGGGAACCAAGGTCGAAACTTTTACAGAGAAAACAACTACAATCGGTGCCAATACAGGGACAGGAGTGGAGACTTGATGACTCGTCATGAAAAGGCAGGTGCATTCGTCCTCAACACTAGAAGTTTCAAAGCTCAAAAGTCACGAGGGTCCTAACGATTCGTGTAGTCACTTTACGAATCGTTGGGTGACCCATTGTCCAGAAGAATTTATATGCTGAGCACGAGCAGTCCTTGCTTTCCATGGCTCATTAGGATACCTAACGAGTCGTTACCACATCCGTTGCCATGCCGACCTTCACAGGAAAGGATTTGTCTAAAGTAAATAAATACTTTCTATAGGTTTATTTTTATAGTTTATGAAATTTTTACGACTTTGCACTATATTGTTTTTAGTTGTAGATTAACATTAAGGTTCAAGAAACAATTTTCATAATTGTGTTCTTGAATTTGGTGATTCAAACAACTTTGGAGTATTAATCTTAGATTCTTGTTGATTTATTCAAGACGCATGGTTTCTTCTACGAATTATTGTAAGTTGCAATTATGATTTCCTCTTTAATCTCTAATTGTAATATTTCAAGCATGAGTAGCTAAATCCCTAACTAGGATTGTGGGAACCATGATGAATTAACATAGGAAAAAATACTTAGTGAATCTTCAATGGGGCTTATGCATGTATTGTTTTTCTCTTCGTTTTAATTGTTTCTTAACGGTTGCAAACGTTAGAATTTGCCTTCTTCTTACTCATTGGATAAAGGGGAGTAATGAATGGGTAAAGGGATTAAGAACGGAGATTTGAGGCTATCAACCCTCATCTAATAGCTTGACCTTATCCGGAAATAGATAATCTGATATCAAGGGTAAGGCTAAATCAAGTATACATCCGCATACGGATCAAGTTGCGTGGTGATAATCGTCTATGTAGGGGACCAACCATTTAGGTGAAGTTAACTTACCGATATTGCATGTTAAACACTAGAATAGATCACTAGTATAAAACATCTTGTAGTTATGAAGTCATGCGGAACACAATCCTAGTTAGTGCACTCTTTGAATTCAATCAATTTTAAATCAATGATCTACTCGTTACTCTCTACTGTTTTCTATTATTTCTTTCTAAAATTTCCCCCATAGGAAATAAGTAAGCCAATAGTAGTAGTTAAACGCATTAACTAAGATCCTCGCCATATTCCTCATGGGATTCAACCCCAACCCTGATTGGGTTCTATATTTGACATCGACTGCTCTATATCTCATTACGAGGTGTAATTTGAGCAACATCAAATTTTGGCGCCTTTGCCGGGAAATACGGCTTAGGCTTTTATTAATTGTGTTTGCTTTGTTGTTGGTACTTATTTCCTTTTTTTCTTTATTGTTTTTGCTTCTTAACCGGTATCAGGTTCATGTATGCCCAGTATTAGGAGCCGAGGAAAATCCCTGGTTCTAATTGATCATGAACTTGAACGAACACTAGAGAATTTAAGGAACATGGCCAAGGCACATGGGAAAGAAACAGTGAAAGAATCAACAGCCCAAATGTTGGCTGGGGAACAAGCTCGAGCACGAGATAGAGAAGTAGCGAGGCCCATTGAAGAGCAACGCCAAGCTGCCAAAGCTAAGCGAGCTAGGAACAGAGGTCCAGACAAGTAGAGGCATCGGTACTTTGATGATGCTGATATTGATGAGGTCGGTGCCACTGGATCAATTGTCCCTCCCCCTTTGCCTACTGGGGCAAAGTTTGATATTACAAGTACGATGATCCAAATGCTCAACATGAAGGGGATATTTGCGGGCCATGCCACTGATGATGCACATACTCACTTAAACAATTTTGTGGGTATTTGCAAAGCATAAAAACAACTGGGGGTGAGTCAGGATGCCATAAGACTGAGGTTATTTCCTTTTTTTCTAGGGGGTGAGGCAACAATATGGTTGGCTGAACTACTAAATGATTCTATCACTACTTGGAGGGATCTTAAGAGAGCTTTTCTCGAGAGATTCTTTCCACCGTCCAGAGCATTGCAGCTGAAAGATGAAATTTATAACTTCAGGCAGTTGAATTCTGAAGCACTTCACGAGACTTGGTTGTGGTTCAACAAGAAGCATAAAAAGGTGTGGAACCACAGGTTCCCAGATGATACACTATTGAAAATATAGTCTAGGTCTCTGAATGCTAACACCAAGGTAGTGGAAGATACTGTCTCGGGTGACACATTCATTAGTCATACATATGTTGAGGCTGCTGATGTCCTTGACAGGATCACCAAAACCAACCGCGCATGGCACACAAGAGAGTCGAATGTTTCGGCTGGTACTTATGCAGTAGGTATGTCTACAGAGTAGAGAAGAAAGGATGAAGAGTGAGATCATGATATTACTAAGATCAAAACTAAAATGGGCCTTCTGGCTAAACATAATATGGGAGCCGGGACAGAAAATGTGAATGCAGTTGGTTCCCAGAGCAAGGCCCTGAGAAATGATTGTGGTGAGTCAGAGTCTGAGGAGGAAGCTAATTATTTAAATGATCAAGGGGCGGGTTTTTGGACAAACACACAAGGGTCTAACCAAGACTCTTGGCGTCAAGGTCAGGGGAACCAAAGTCGAAACTTTTACAGAGACAACAACTACAACCGAGGACAATACAAGGACAAAAGTAGAGGAAGAGAGAATGGAGACTGATAAAAGCGTGAGGAGTACCAAAATGATAGAAGTGGTCACTATGTTCCTCCATGAAATCGTGAACCAGAGTCTAGCAGTTCAACGGTGGAAGATATGTTGTCGAATGTACTCAAGCAGATGGATGCAACAAATGGCTATTTTAAGGAACTCCGCGCTGATATTTCTGGTATGAACCAAATGGTGGAATCACATGCCATTTCCATTAAGAAGATTGAGCAACAGATTGGTCAGATATCTGTTACTATGAACTAGAGGCAAAAGGGCACGCTTCCCAGTAATATAGTTTAGAATACGAAAAATGATAGTCATTTCATGGTTGTCACTACTAACAGTGGGAAGGAGACAATTAATCCTTCTATGACGATTGTGACTGATGAGATAGTCGAGCCCTCAGTGATTGTTGATGATAGGGTGGCGGACTCTAAGGAGCTAGTTTTAATTGATAATGTATTTGAGAAGACAGCTCCTCGTAATGTAGAGGAGCATGGGTCTGACAAAAGGAAAGAGAAGGAGGTACCTCAAAGGATAACGCCTATTCCTAGACCTCATCCCCCTTTCCCGCAGAGGCTGAAGAAGAAGGTCGAAGATTGGACGTATCACGAATTTATTTCAATACTAAAACAATTATCTGTGAACATCCTATTATTCGATGCGCTTGAACAAATACCTGGCTATACTAAATTTATGAAGGACCTTGTCACTAGAAAGAGGACCATGAGCTTTGAACCTGCTAATAATTTGCACCACTATAATGCAATAGCATCCCGGTCTCTTGTGTATAAAAAGGAAGACCCTGGAGTTTTCACCATGCATGCACTATTGGATCCTTTAACTTTGCTAAGTCATTTTATGATCTAGGTTCTATTATAAATATGATGTCGTTGGCAGTATTTAGATAGTTGATCTTCGAAGCACCCAAATCAACTACAATGTGGCTATTGATGGCAGATCGCATGGTGAAAAATCTGGTGTGGATTCTTTATGATGTGCTGGTGAAGGTGGATTCCTTTATATTTCTAGCCAACTTTATTATTCTAGACTGTGAGGTTGATTTCGAGGTCCCCATTATCCTGGGGCACCATCCCTCGCCACTGGGTGTGCTCTAGTAGACATGGAGAATGGACAGCTAAGATTATGGTTGAACAATAAAGAGATGACATTTAATGTGTGTGGGTCCATGAAACAAGAAAACGACATGCGGGTGGTCTCAATGATTGATGTTGTGGAGGCTGAGCTTCCAATCATGCCTATTGATGATAGAGTGACTATTGAGGACTTAGCATCAGTGTTGATGAATGTTGATGCGGAAGAGATCAATGAGGGCGATGAGATCGTTAATGCACTTTGTAGTATAAGGTCGTACACTTATGCACCAAATAAGATTGATTTTGATCTAAAAATCATGTGACCCCACCGGCTAAGCCTTCTATTGAGGAGCCTCCAGTATTGGAGCTCAAGGCATTCCAATCTCACTTACATTATGTATTTCTGGGGATCGAAAACACATTACCGATAATAGTTGTAGCTGACTTGGTGGAATGGCAAGTGAAAACTTTGATCTCCATTCTGAAGAGGTATAAAAAGGCCATTGGGTGGACCATCGCAGACATTATTGGGATCCCATCCTGTATTTGCACACATAAGATCCATCTTGAGCCAGATTGTATTTCGAGCATTAAGCATCAGCGTAGGTTGAATCCATCTATGTAAGAGGTGGTCAAGAAGGAAATTATTAAGTGGTTGGATGTAGGTGTGGTTTACCCTATTGCTGACAGCAAATGGGTGAGCCCAGATTAGTGAATACCAAAAAAGGAAGTAATCACTATGGTCCCAAATGCTAATAATGAGCTCATTCCACTAAGACCAATTACAAGTTGGAGAGTATGCATGGACTATCGGAAGCTAAACCACTGGACGTAGAAAGATCATTTCCCGATGCCATTAATGGATCAGATGCAAGACCGACTTGAAGGCAAAGGGTGGTACTGCTTTCTCGATGGATATTCGGGGTATAATCATATCTCTATAGCCCTCAAATACCAAGAGAAAACAGCTTTCACCTGCCCCTATGGGGCATTTGCTTTCAAGAGGATACCGTTTGGGTTGTGTAATGGGCCTGCCACTTCTCAACGCTGCATGATATCCATATTCTCTGACATGGTGGAGGACACCATTGAAGTCCTTATGGATGATTTTTCAGGTGGTGGGTGACTCATTTGAGGACTGTTTGACTCATTTGGGCAAGGTGCTGTAGCGATACAAAGAGACCAACTAGGTGCTCAATCTGGGAAAGTGCCATTGTATGGTCAAAGAAGGTATAGTGCTCGGCCACAAGATTTTTGGTAAGGGCATTGAGGTGGACAGAGTGAGGATCGATGTAATTGCTAGTCTACCACCTCCAATTTCTATAAAGGGTGTTCAAAGCTTTTTGAGTTATGTAGGATTTTATCGGAGATTCATCAAGGATTTCTCAAAGATTTCTCATCCCTTGTGCAAGATACTTGAGAAAAAGGTAAAGTTTGTGTTTGATGATGCGTGTTTGAAGGCTTTTGAATGCTTGAAGGAGAGATTGACTACTTCTTTGATCATAGTGGCCTCTGACTGGTCCTTACCATTTAAGGTTATGTGCGATGCTAGCGGAGTAGCCCTGGGAGCTGTTTTGAGCCAAAGGCATGAAAAGATTTTTCATCCACTTTATTATGCTAGCAAGGCGCTTAATGCAACTCAAAAGAATTTCACCATGACGGAATAAGAGTTGTTGGTTGTGGTAGTTGCATTTGAGAAGTTTCAGGCGCACCTGCTTGGAATTAAGGTGATAGTTCATACAGACCATGCAGCTCTAAGATATTTGATGGCAAAGAAGGATTCCAAGCCACAGTTGATTCGATGGGTTCTGCTGCTGCAAGAGTTTGAGTTTGAGGTTAAGGACCGGATGGGGACCAAAAATCACATAGTGGATTAGTTATTAAGATTAGAGGCAGATGCAGCACTTCAAGATGACCTTGATATAGATGACACATTTCTCGACAAGCAGGTTTTGGCTGCTTCCTGAGATCTCATCCCATGGTTTGTGGACTTCGCTAATTATCTGGTAAGTGATGTTGTACCAAAAGATTTATCTTTTCACCAGCGGAAAAAATCCATGTCTGATGTGCGGAAGTTTTTCTAGGATGAGCCTTACTTATTCCACATATGTGCTGATGGGGTGATTCGTACATGTGTGCCCAAGGCTGAGATGTTGAACATATTGGAGGCTTGTCACGTATCCCCTATTGGGGGTCATCACAACGGAATTCGCAGAGCCCACAAAATTCTGCAATGTGGGTACTATTGGCCAACCATTCACCAAGATTCACATGATTTTGCAAAGGCATGTGATGCATGCCTAAGGCAAGGAGGCATATCAAGGAGGCATGAGCTCTCTCTTACTCCCATCCTTATCATTTTGAGTTGTTTGATATTTGGGGAATTGACTTCATAGGCCCGTTTGTGAGTTCAAATGGGATGAAATACATACTTGTTGTCATGCCCCACCTTGGGAGGCATGACTGGCACCTAATGCCACACTGGGATCTGGGCTGACCTGGCTGGGCATATGCACCACTAATACCAGCCAACAACTTAAAACCAAGAAAAAAACTACTATATCTCGGTTGTAAACATAGTGTTGGGCCGACAAAGCCATGCAGCACCTATAAAAGAAAACAACTAACCCAGCCAACATAAAAATAAAGGGATCTTATGCGTGCCGACAAGACCACCATGTTGTCTAGTCATAACAAAAAAAGAAGGATGTCATATATGAACTAAATCCAACAAGGCTGCTACCTAAAAGCAACACTAGGCCCCACATGGCCAACACACAAAATATAACATACATAAGCCCCACACAACCAACGATAACTAACTATCTGAAGATTGTAGTCTGGAAGCCTCTAAGAGTGGAATACTGGTCAGGACAGGGCCCCAACCTACCCAAAACTATACAACAGAAAGAGCAAACTTCCAAAACTTGGCAACTCTGAATGAAAGGAGCTGACCAACCCGCTGACTCCAAATTGCTTCTAATGGAGGTCCTGATATCTGTTTGTCAAAACCTGCAGGAAAGCATGTAGCGCCTCGTGTGTGGGCATCAGTACAATATGTACCGAATATGTAAGGAAGTAATAAAATCTAGATAGAAGCTAATAAAGAACTGAAAGTAAATAGAAAGAAGGGGCATAAGTTAACCTATATGCTTTTATAACCATATCGTGCACCTAGTAGACAACTTATACAAATAAGAGCAAAAGTTGTACGGTTATACATTCATAAGCTATACCTAGTAAGCAAGTACGCAAACAAGAACCTAACCTAGACCCCATTAGCCTGGAAGGTACAATCATCACAAAAATCACCTACCTAGGCCCCCATAAGCCCCGAAATGCGCCAATTAGTCTATATAACCCTACTGGTACCCTTGAGGTCCTGTAAGTAACTGTATCATAGAAATCTGGGCTCTTGTAACTGTATCTGAACCATCTGGCCTCCTGTAATTGTATTTGAGCCATCTGGGCTTCTGTAACGCCACTGCAGCATACAAGAAGTCAATAAGTGAATAGACTCCCATATGGCATCGTAGGCTTCACTTTTTTCTTCATAGATAATATATGGCTCTGTAAGCAATTCAGTAGCTCCATAGGCAATACAGCATCGTTGCTCTGTAAGCAATCTATATCTCTGCAAGCATTAGCAACATCATAGCTCCGTAAGCATTATATAGCTCCGTAAGCAGTTCATACAACTAGCAGCCTCTTAGCTACTCATGGTGAGAGGAAGTATGAAATACAATCTACCCCATCCAGGGATACTATACTACAATCCACAAATCTAGTCACTCAAAAGGCGTATCTATCCTCATAATCCTAACGCGACCACTACTCGTCCTTAACACAGTTTATATAGTTGCTAACAGGCACACTCTGTATGCCCACACCTGGCCAGAGGGCCCTTGCCGCGACTACAACCTCTGTCAGCTCAGATGGAAAAGGACGAGGCCTGGGTGACCTAAGTGGTAGGCTGAAGACCATGTTAGAACAATGATAGCTCATAAGCGAAAAGTAAGGTCGCAGGCGACCAACTATTTTAGTTCCTTCTCTTAGAACAACTATGAGGCCGGCGTACTATAACTCTTAGCCTAGAAATAACACTGTGATACTATGGTTCTAGTCCCTTTAAAAATTAACTTAATCTAACCAGATTTCATGTGGCTCCTCTAGGCGATTCATAGCCTCGTAGGTAGGTATATTTGGACCTAGTCCTTCGCGAAAACATGTACCTGGGCATCTATAAGAGTATCCTGGGATGTTGGCCTCACATTTGACTACTAATAAAGTTCCCTCCTTAGGGTATCGACTAGTCTATCAGGCTTGTAAAAACTGAAGTGGTTTCCTAAGCGACCTGTATGACAAACATTAAGTTGGTTGAAACTAATGGACACTGACAGTAGCCAATTATATATAAGCTATTTCTTAGTTTTCTAGGCAACCCTAGTGTCACTGAATCGAAGGTAATACCACCCTATCTAAATTTTGGCCCTAGAGGCGTCAAGGTATGCCAACAGCCTCTGGGTGAACTTTACTGCCAATATAGGAGTCAAACTGAAAGTTATATCACCCGGCTATGCCCTATGCTATCCAACTTACCAAGTTGGGCCCAACACCTAACCATAAACTTCTTAGGCCTTGGCATGACAACAAAACATCATAATTCCTTTAAATGGTAAGGAGGTGAACGGGGAACTCTCTATCGCGCACCCAACGTTACACACACTTAGCATACCCTTTCCCGACGAGGGATGCTATGGTATAGTATCAATACGTCTTATA
The DNA here is from genome assembly GCA_035772735.1 of Datura wrightii. NCBI lineage: Eukaryota > Viridiplantae > Streptophyta > Magnoliopsida > Solanales > Solanaceae > Datura > Datura wrightii. Next base: position 39,441,327 of record JASDFA010000027.1, read on the forward strand.
GAAGCTAGTGACAACATACAGAATCATTATCTACTAACAGCAGCTAATCATAACATACAAGATCATTATCTACTTTCGAGGGCATGGGTCGTATTACCATACAACTATAATAACTTGCCAAAGAGATAAGCCTTAACATACCTCGAATGTTAATTTTCGTATCCAAGTAGTTTCAAACTGAAGCCAGTTATTCCACCTAATTACAGCATTTAAGCTGAGAGAATAAGGCTATATTAAATAGTAGGAATCGACAAATAACGATATCTTTCAAAGAACATTTACTACATTTTAACTTTGTTCAATTCGACCGAAAACTCACAAATTCTCGAGACCTCTGGATGGTAGAAATGCTTACCTATAACTTGTATCCGCTTAGGACTCGATTAGAAGTGATTCCGACAACTTTTACTTGGCGGGGTTCTGGTACCCCGAATGAATTTTCAAGAAATAACTCCACAGGGACGTTCCTCGTAGGCCTATAACTTGTTATCCAAGAAGAATTTGCATTTGGATGGAGCTTAGCGGTGTAAATCGGCGAAAAATGAATGAAAAATAGAGAGGAAGCTTCGAAGGGTTGAGGTTCTGATTTTAGGAAATTTTTAAAATGAAACTCATTTCCACACTTAACATATAAATATATATGAGGTGGTGGCTGATGAGTTGGAAATTTACCAACTCATTAGGTTGCTAATCATCAGTTTTTGCCTAGTTTTCAAGTCATTTATGTGGATTTTATGCCCTTTCTCTTGAATTCTTTCTAGGTACCTCGTGTGAGTAAAGAAAGCATGAAATAGAGAAAAACACATGGAACTATCCAAGAAATTTGATGAGTTATCATATAAGGGAGAGGAGGCAAAGATAAGGGAATATTTGAGCTCAAAAAGAGGTGCAAGGACATGCTTTGAATCGGTTAAAGTTTAGTGCTCCACGGATTGCAACTGGCGAAATGCCGGTTCCTCACCAGAAGGGCCGTCTAATGAAGGGTAAAAAGGGTCCAAAAAGGTCTCAAAAGAATCTAGAAGCTACAAGGACATTTGGGGAAATTTGTACATAAGAAAGTACAGATATATAACCTCCATTGTACACCAGCTAAAAGAGAGAACCATTCAACCAACAAATTACTCATCTAATTTTAATCTTCTTCATAAAATTAGGAGGAGAATCTTTTCTCCATTGTTTTGTAGAGCTAGGTAGTACTTTTCTTCTTCTTTTTCTTTAACCCATTTTGGGGGAATTCCACCATTGTTGTAAGAGCTTGTGAAGTAGATTTGTGAAGCTAATGCCTTGAATGTAAGGGGAATCCTCTTTGTATCTTCTCTCTATCTTCAAATATGTTTTACTAATTTGCTAGTTAGAAGTATATTCATGGTGGGTTTGTTAATTTGATTAGGTTTTGATAAATTGCTCTTGGATTCTTATAGAATTGTAGGTGGGTGCTGCTAGATTCATCTTCCTATTGTTCAACTAAGTGTAAATCTATTATATTCTCTTGAATCTATTAATGAAGATCCATTGATTATGATATGGGTCTATCTATACTTGCTTGATTTTTGCTCGAGAGAGAATGATTAAGTATTGGGAGGGAATCTAGTAGTGGGTATGGATAGGAGATTGTAAAATTAAGCTAGAAATAGCTTAAATTACTTCCTTCTTCCTATTTAGAAGCTAATAGCTAGGAATAGTGAGGTTGCTAATCCAAATCAATTGGGGTTGAGCTAAATCACAGCTAGATTTTTAGAAAACTCTAGCTACGGGTAGTCAATAGGCTGAGAAGCTGAGGCTACCTACTTCCCGAGATTATTTACACTTGAGTCTAAGGCATTATTCTGATTTAATTGTGATCTCACCCATAAAATGTTCCTAACTCTCACTTGTGATTACTTCAATTCGAATTCCCCCCAATTAATTTTAGTTTAGAATTAGTTAGCTAATTTTCCATTTTTAATTCCCCCCCCCCAAATTTTATTTTTACTTTTCAAATGTTGAGCAATTACGCTTTCTAGTTTGAATTAGTTTATAACTTTTGATTTATCGACTCAATTCTCTGTGGGATTCAACCCCGACATCCGTCGGGAATATGTTTTTTGAGCATCAACCGTTTATGCTCTTTTGTAAAGAGGATTGTATTTTGGACATTATCAAAAATGGCGTCGTTGCTGGGGAATTGAGTTCTGATAAGCCATTAGTTATTTATTGGTTCAAACTAGTTTTGCATTTTTGTTCTACATTTTGTTTTGCTTTTATCTTTTGTTTTTGTTTTTATTTATTTGTAGTTGAATGATGGCATCATGGAAGAAAGAAGGTTTATTGGTGGAAATCCTTATTATGATGACCCATGTCCCTAATGTGGAGGACCACACTATTGGCAAGATTTCAAATATGCCCCTAGAAGGGAGATAAGTGCACCTTCTCCTTCCTATGATGGGTATAGATGCATATTATGTGGTAGTCATGGGAGACATTGGGATGGATGCCCAAATGGGTTCACTTCCCGCTATAATGGTTATGATAGGAATTGTTCTCCCGAGATTGAAAGAAATAAAGCCATGGCAAGTGAGGGAAGGAGAAGCACATGTGAACGCATAAAAGCCATGCTCCAAGCCTTTGTGGAGCGGGAGTCTAATGCGGAAAGAATACCAAACCCCTCTATGCCCATGGACAAATCCTCTATAAGAAAGATGTAAATCTCTAAAAGAAGAAGCAGAGGAGACCTTGAGGAGCATAGCAAGACGAAGTGAACAATGGGGCATAGCTCAACTTGACTCATGGGAGTGTCACGACCCAAGTTTACACCCTAGTCGTAACATGGGAAAAGGAACCCTTGAAAGGGCTCCAAGCCGACCCATGACATTATTATAGCATGTTCTATCAAAGAAATAACCAACAACATGATTAAGCGGAAGCTAACTATAAGAATCAATTATAAAATCCATAATCATAAATATAATACACTGGATACAATGCTGAATCCATCTAGACAATGTCTAAAAGTCTTCTACTAAATTGATGAGTTGCTGGGACAAGCCCTCAGCTAACTCCTAAAGTCTGAAACCTCAACATAAGAAAATAAGAACATAAACCACATCCTTGAAAGATGAGGACTCACCATTATTAGCTGAGAGAGGATGAAGCGTATCTAACCACGAGGCTGAGTCTGGAAACCTGAAACTATATCATGAAACGATATAGCACAAGAAGGCGTGCGGTCAGTACTTGGAATGTACTAAGCATGCGAGAAGCATAATTAAACTAAACATACAAATATACAAAGAAGGAGTAATTTAAAAACGCATTAATAGTAATATAACTGAAAGGAGATACAACAATCTTATATGATATTTACATATACATATTAACATAATCACTTATAGGGACATTCATTAACATAAGATCAACTGATGCGCAAAATATAATAAATGGAAATAATACAGAGGTACAATGCCGTGACCGATATCAAAAAGAGTCCCTGACTGTCTAAGGGAGAGTTCCTGACAGTCAAAGGGATACGTCTCATCTAGAGGAAATCCATGACTGTCTAAGGGAGAGAATGCTCTGATATAGAGTCACTGGCTGACCAAGGGAAACATTCTCGGCTGAAGAGAATCCCGACTAACTAAGGCTAGAAATACTCCACTGGCGATTGCGGATGTGACTCCCGACCGACTAAGAGAAGACATACTCCACTAGAGATTAGGAATGTGAGTCCCAACGGACCTAAGCTGGTCTAAATTGCTACAGCTAACCAGAGACAAAAGCATTCACCGCTCTCTATCATACAACACTCATTTTAAAGGATTAGAGCTATCTCTTTTTGCACACAGGCTCAACAGTCTGACATGTTATGTACAGGCTTTATCATCATAGTTCACATCATCACAAAACCAATTTAATATTTACTCTGAACGTCATACACTAACGGGCATGCTATAGATTCACATTATGCACAATACCATCACAACATCCCAATTCCGGTTTCATCTCACCCAATATATATATAGCATAAGGTCAAGCATGATTTATAGATTCAACTCATACTTTACCAGATATGCACGGCTTCTTTTATTTAGATTTACAAACAACCTGTACATTCAACTTATACCTCACCATTTATAACAAACCATGGAGAGAGCATTCATTTTCATTACATAAGTCTCGTCTCATAATTTATTTCAAATTCACGAGGAAAATACAATAACTAGGTCATTTTCATGGATCAACTCATGCCCAAACAATTCAATTGAAAACATGGTGATAATACATAATTTACTTTCAATATTCCAAGCCCACAAACTCAAACTCATCCCAACATAGTTATTATTGACATTATCGGATTTTTAGGGTTAATTACCCAATATTCCCACAATTTCATCATATTCATGCACTACTACGATAATCAAGTGAGCAATAAACTAATCCTATTCAATACTCAAGCCCATTTATGAAGAACATGATAAACTCTTGCATTCCAAACATATAATCTACATTTCAAAGTAACCCATTAATTTCTATCCCAATTATGTTCATAATAGCAGTAGATTTTTGACAACTAAAAGATATAGAAGAAATTACCCATCACCCAACCCTAAATCATACTAATCTAGATTAATTGGAAATGGGTTTTTAATAAAGAATTTTTTAGGCACAAGGAGGAAAGGATATCCTTGTTTAATAAAACCCGCATACCTGGCAGACGAAATCCCACCCAGAAATCACACCTTGAGGCCCTTGAAGAATCCTTGAACTTGAAAAAGGGGAGGAAGAAAATTTTGAGAGAGTATTTTGAGAGAATGAGAGATTAGGCTTAGGAAAACGTGCAAGGTAGTACCCAAAATGACATAGTTTAGAAATCAAAAGCGTAGGAGTTTAGGAAAATGCCCCTTGAGAAAACCTGAAATTTTCCCGAACTGGAACCAATGACCCTCAGGATGAGTCATTGTCTCATACAATGACTCGTTGACACCGTCCATTAGACTCACTGGTATTCTTCAAACTTCTAGATTCTCCAAACCACGATTGACAGGACAGGTCATTGTCACCTACGATGACCCGTTACGACCACCCGTTGATTGCACTGCTACCTTGACTGGTGACCCAACCACGAATGACATGATGAGTCATTTCTTGAACCAACGACTCATTCTATTCTTCCATTGCCACCACTAGTCCTTCCTTCACCCTCCTACCAACGACCAATACAACAGACCATTACAAGTTCCAATGGCCCGTTGTCTCCATCCGTTGTCACCGCCCGGGAAACCTAACCTCCAACCCACGACCACTTACGACGAACCGTCATTTGAACCAATGAGTCATTAGATGACTCGTTCCTTCCCAGTAGCCTAGCCCGGGATCTCACCACGACTGCTTCTAATGAGTCATTGTTTGTCACAGCGACTCGTCCCTCCTCCTATCTTGTAACTTTTTCCCAATTTTCAGAAATTTAAATTCCTAAATTACTGGGTCTACTCTTAGGAACTTCCAGGGTATTACTAGGAAGAAGCTCAAAATGATGATGAAGTAGGAGTCAAGGTGAACTTTTAAGAAGTTATAGAGGTGCAACAACAAACCAACATTGCAAAATTGAAAGATGCCAAGGTTAAAGAAGTGACACTAAGTATCCAAATGATATCCAACAATTCATGCTCAAGGACTCTAGTGCACTTTAAGAGGAGGATGGCAAGCAAGAGGCATGCTTGAAAAGGGAGCGACTTAAACCGTCCTCTTATCATTTTTCAACATTAACCTTGGTTGACAAAATGGAAACTGAGGAGACAAAGTTGATGAAGGGACTTGAGGAGGAAGATCAAGATGGCTTCATCTTAGAGTATGCCATGCCAACAAGGCCAAAGCACATCCCTCCTTCAAGGGCCAAGAAACACAAGATGCAACATCCGTTGCTTATTTCTTTGATGCTTACACCACCACCCCTAAAGCGGAGTGAAAGAATGGTCAAGAAACTAGGGGTGTGATTCAGATGCTCAAAGTAGAGAAAGAAGTGGTGAAGTTGGAGTCGTCGAGCCACGAGGTAAAATAAGGAGCTTCTTGGGACGCAACCCAAGTGCTTTTATTTTTTGTTTTTACTTTTTAATTTTATTTTTTTTACTTTATGTTTGTGATTTATTTGATTTTGGAACAAGTGTGGAACATGGCAAACAGTGAGAGAATAAAAAGAAAAAGGAGAGCATGGAAAATGCATGTAAAATGAATGCCTCCATCGTATCAGGGAATCCTCTCACCCATTCCTTCCTCATTTTGTTTAACCTTTGGCATCGAGGACAGTCCATTATTTTTTGTTAGGTGATCTTGGGCAAATTTATATGCCCAAGTGATACTCAAAGGTGTCATTTTAGCCTTGTTTATCTATCAATGTTTATACATTCTCACGTTATTGATAATAAAATGTGAATTTATACTAACCAACATGATTAGCGTTGTTTTGCTGGTGAAATATAATTTTGGAAAGCTATAATGCATGTTGGGAGAGATTGGTGTTGGACTCGGATGTCAACAAGGAAAAAATGCAAAATTTGGCCTGTGGTGGAACAGCAACGTTTCACAGAGGCAGTGCTCCGCGATACACACCGTGTCACGGAGGCAGTGCTCCGCGATACACAATGTGTCATGGAGGCAGTGCTCCGCGATACACTCTGTGACACGTTGCTTGTTATTCCGGGAAAAATTTCCACCAGTATAAATAGAACACTTAGGTTCATTTTTAATATTCTGACTTGGTGGAGCAAGAACGTGGGTTACAGGCAGTTGAGGGGACGAAATTATCAGGGTTTTTCTCTCTTTCCTTCTTCTTGTATTCAATTGCTTGTATGTTTAACACTCATTTAACGATGTTTAATCCACTAATGAGTGGCTAATTCATCTTCTTGCTGAGGTTAAGAACAATTGTAATGAAATGTAATTATTGATTCTTTGGTTTTTCATCTTTTCTTCCATGGTTGTTCTATTAATTCTTGTTCTTACTGCATTAATGTGTGGCCACGTTAATGTACAACTAAAAAGTCCAGTTTCACTCGAGAGAGCAAGAAATTGGAAAGTTGTGAATTAATAGGATATGATCTTTTCTTAGTTTGGGAAAATTGAGAATTGATTTACCTTCAGGATAGAAATATACCTGAAAGTTTTAGTAGTCAATTTAGGAACCGGGTTTGTATGGCTAGAACATGAATTGCATTTATTCACAGAAATGTAGGTGGACGGTTCATGATTCTTAAGTGGGATTAAATACGAGAGTTTTAATCCCTTGGCAATAGTTCTTGACTAGCAACCGAAGGAAAAGACTAACCAAATTATGTCGATAATTAATTTCATTACATGTTCGTTAAACTCAGCATGCTCCCATTCATAGTTCAGACTCACATTAGATAGTTGTTTTAGATTTAGCATAAAAATTATAAATCAAAATATCAAACTTTTGGTTACGCTGTTGTCTGCATTTTTAGAATTAAAATATAGTACACTTGAGCAGATTGCACTTCATCCCAGTCCTTGTGGGATCGATACTTGGCTTACTTAAGCCACTTTACTACTTGTTCGACCACGTGCACTTGCGTGTAGTTATATACCCATATAACAAACAGACCGAACAAGTTTTTGGCGTCGTTGCCGGGGACTGGCAATTGGTGAAATTTTCTTAAGTGTAAATTTACTATATTTTTTTTCTAAGTGCTGACAACTTGGTCTTAGTGTTTGTTTTAATTCTTTTTTTTTATTTATTTTTTTTTATTTTTTTTTATTTTTTTTTATTTTTTTTTTCTTCTTTTTGGGATACCCTTATTGACATGACATCTTGGAATACAAATGGTTTAAATGGTGGATACTCATATTTTGGTGAATCTTGTCTGAATTGCGGAGGACACCACTCGTGGCAACCCTGTAACATGTGCAATATATGTGGTGGTCAAGATGGCCATTGGGATGGCTGTCCGAATGCATATTCCTCTCCCCCAAGCCCCTACTATGATCCTTCTGTTGTTTTTGCTGAATATAGGCATGCGGAAAATGAGGATTTAGGACGCCAAGCTCAAATAGAAGACATGCTGAAACAACTCCTGGAGCAATCAGAAGCAATGAAGGAGGCGATGACAGTATTGAGAATTCAGCAAGAAGAGAATGCAGAGGCTCTAGAAAGGATGAGCGTCAAATTCACGGAGATGATTGCTGAGGCTGAAGCTTGTGATAAATTGCAGGTGACAGTTTTAGCCGATATTCAAGAGGAACTACAAGAGGAAGTCAAGGGTGAATTTTTGGATGAAGCCCAACAATTAGAATCTCTTGAGTGTCCCTGTGATGGGCTCACACTTATGGAAAATCCATTCATGGAAGAAGAGATAGAGTATCCCCCAGTTGATATTAATGGAGAGATAGATGTCGATGCTGAGAAGGTGTATACAAGTAAGGAGGTCAAGCACAATGCATTTTTAGAGTTGAGGTTTATTGGACCACACTCGAAGCATTTTTCGACATTAAGTTTGGTTGAAAACATAGAAATAGGGTCTTCCAAGCTTATAGAGAAATGTCTAGAGGAGGACCAAGCCCCGTATATTTTGAAATTTGCTAACTCGGAGAGACAAAATGACTTCGCTTACTTAAGGGCCAATAAGTTCAAAAGGCAACATCTACTGCTTGGTCCTTACAATTTTTCACCACCACCCCTGGAGCATAAGAGGAAATTAGAGAAGAAATTAGGGGTGAGATTCATATCCTCAAGGTGGAGGACAAAGCGGTGAAACTTGACGTCGTGCCGCGATGAAAAATTAGGCGCTTCTTGGGAGGCAACCCAAGGGTACCATGGGTACCATTTTAATTTCTTGCATTTAAGTTGATTTTATTTATTTTTCATCTTGTGTTGTTTTGGTGGAAAGTTAAGCACAGATGGAGGGGAAGTCTGAGTACCCGTGGTGGAGGAAGCTAACAAGCATGGAAGAGAAAAAGTGTGGGGTCGAACACCCACTTGTGCAAAGTTGAAGAAAGGCATGTTGTTAGCTAGGCCTAAAGTCCTCAGGGAGTATTTCTCACCCTCTTTAAATGTTAAGTTGATGCTATGAGGACATAGCATGATTCAAGTGTGGGGTGAGGAAAATTTTAAAATTTTTGTGCTTAACGATTTTTGGTGAATGTAATGCTTGTGAGAAATATTTGGAAAAAAAAAATTTTTTTTTTGTGAGTCAAGCATGACTTCATCACCCGTTGGTTTTTCTTTTCGGTTCTTTTCCAACGGGGGGTCTTTGAACCGAAGAATAAAAATTTTTCTTTGTCTGTATATAATGTTTTTAGTCATAGTTAGAGACTGTTTCCTACGATGGATGGATGATGACCGTCTTGAGGAAAATTAGTCAGTAGGTTGGTTTTTGAACCCGTAGCTAATTGATGGCTTGATATTCTTGTTATGTGCTATAAATGATTTTAAGATGCAAGTATGTTTAGTGTTGAAGCATGCAAGTGGTATACCTATGTTTGAGACACCTAGGCTCTTGAATTTGACTTGATATGATTGAAGCTTGATTTTGAATTCTTGTGATTAGCTGAGTTAAGAGTCTGCAGAATGTGTCTTGAATTGAGCATGTGCTTTGAGTGTAAGTTTTTCGAATATTCCGTGCTATTGTGCAATGTCTAGAACTTTTCTGGTGTGTATATAAAACGAAATGAAGGATGTGAATTGTAGGAGATGATTTAGGCATTTCTTTGAATGAACATAAATGTTATCCCTCACTTTACCTACCTTGAATATTTAATCCTAGTTAGTCCCATTGAGCCTTGAGCCTATTCTTTGATAGCTACAACATAAGCTTAATCCTTTTTCTTTCATTAGCCTTGAATTTGATCCAAAACTCCTAAGCGCTTAAGTGAAAAAATTCCAAAGAATGAGGGAGTGAGAAGCGTGAAAAAGAAGGAAAAGTAGAAGTTGTGAAAGTTGAGAAAAGGACAAAGGTGCAATTGTGTAAAAATGGTTGATTATTAGTAGGGAGTAAGAAAATAAATGAATGAAAAAAAATTTTTTTTGCTTAAGTACTCCTTACTACTAAGCTGAGTGTGCTTAAAGAAATGGGAACAAGAAGAGAAAATTCAGGATTGAAAAGAATGAGGGTGAAGTAAGGGAAGAGATATCCTTAATGAAGGTTGAAGTTATTAAAAGCGCTTGGGGGAAGATAGTCACTATTACTGGCCAGAATAGTACCTACTCATCCCTTAGCTTACATTACAACCCATTAAGTCCTACTTGATCTTACGTTCAAACATCCTTAAATTAGTGGAGTAAAACACTAAGGGCAAGCTTACGGGTCATTACATGATGCATGTGAATTCTTTGCGAGAGTGAGCGTAATTCTATTCATTTACCCATACATGTTGTGATTTAAAAATTTGCGTGTGAAAATGGGTAACTCTCTTGTTGTGAGGGCACATGTTTAATAAAGGATATAATTCATGTTGGATTTCTTGATCAGTTGATTTGCATGAGTTTGCTAAGATAGAGAGTAAATTCTTGAGGTTAGGAAGTCTTAACATAATTGTATTCCATTTCAATGATTAAATCGTGCATGCTCTATTTTTAGCTTGCTATCTTAAACAGTCATTGTAGTTGTAGCTTGATTTGTCTTGCTAAAATTACCTATGTGTAAGTCTTCATGTGCATGAGATGTAAAAGGTTTGTTCGAGGACGAACAAGACTTTAAGTGTGGGGTAAGTGATCTTGGGCAAATTTATATGCCCAAGTGATACTCAAAGGTGTCATTTTAGCCTTGTTTATCTATCAATGTTTATACATTCTCATGTGATTGATAATAAAATGTGAATTTACACTAACCAACATGATTAGCGTTGTTTTGCTGGTGAAATATAATTTTGGGAAGCTAAAATGCATGTTGGGAGAGATTGGGGTTGGACTCGGATGTCAACAAGGAAAAAATGCAAAATTTGGCCTGTGGTGGAAAAGCAACGTGTCACGGAGGCAGTGCTCCGCGATACACACCGTGTCACGGAGGCAGTGCTCCGCGATACACAACGTGTCACGGAGGCAGTGCTCCGCGATACACTCCGTGACACGTTGCTTGCTATTCCAGGAAAAATTCCCACCAGTATAAATAGAACACTTAGGTTCATTTTTAATATTCTGACTTGGTGGAGCAAGAACGTGGGTTACAGGCAGTTGAGGGGACGAAATTATCAGGGTTTTTCTCTCTTTCCTTCTTCTTGTATTCAATTACTTGTATGTTTAACACTCATTTAATGATGTTTAATCCACAAATGAGTGGCTAATTTATCTTCTTGCTGAGGTTAAGAACAATTGTAATGAAATGTGATTATTAATTCTTTGGTTTTTCATATTTTCTTCCATTGTTGTTCTATTAATTCTTGTTCTTACTGCATTAATGTGTGGCCTACGTTAATGTACATCTAAAAAGTACAGTTTCACTCGAGAGAGCAAGAATTGGAAAGTTGTGAATTAATAGGATATGATCTTTTCTTAGTTTGGGAAAATTGAGAATTGATTTACCTTCAGGATAGAAATATACCTGAAAGTCGTATTAGTCCATTTAGGAACCGGGTTTGTATGGCTAGAACATGAATTGCATTTAATCACAGAAATGTAGGTGGACGGTTCATGATTCTTAAGTGGGATTAAATACGAGAGTTTTAATCCCTTGGCAATAGTTCTTGACTAGCAACCGAAGGAAAAGATTAACCAAATTATGTTCATAGTTAATTTCATTACATGTTCGTTTAATCTCAGCATGCTCCCATTCATAGTTCAGACTCACATTAGATAGTTGTTTTAGATTTAGAATAAAAATTATAAATCAAAATATCAAACTTTTGGTTACGCTGTTGTCTGCATTTTTAGAATTAAAATATAGTACACTTGAGCAGATTGCACTTCATCCCAGTCCCTGTGGGATCGATACTTGGCTTACTTAAGCCACTTTACTACTTGTTCGACCACGTGCACTTGTGTGTAGTTATATACCCATATAACGCGAACCGAACATTAGGGGGTGGTGTCTGAGTAACCCACTTGTTAAGTGATGTACGATCTGGCCCTATGATAGATTGGGTAACGCCATTCTTAAGGGAAAATTGTCATTACTTGCGAGTTTGTATTGCCTTTTTAGATAGTAGTCTTGGAATAAACTCCAAGGGTTTTCTTTATACTACTGTTCTTTCCCAAGGAGTGATTTCTTTGTCTTTTCTTTTGGTTTCGAACTGGATTGGCACTTCCCAATGATAGATTGGGAGACGACTTTCTTAAGGAAAAATGTCAAGTCTAGAGTCTTGTGAGTCTTTTTTGCACTTGTTTGATGAGGTACCACAAAAAATTCTTGCTTGGAATTGTGCATGAGCTTTTGAAAAGAAAAAGAGGGGCATTTAAATATGAAATGAGCATGCTCTTATCATGAATTATATATTTTTTTCTTGGCTTGTTGATTCGTAACTATCTTGTTAAAAGTCATCCTCTTAATGTGACAAAGAAAATGTGTGAACTCCTTGAATTGTTATGCCTTATGTGGTGAGGTTTTTGGCATAATTCTTGTGTATGCATGATTGTTTAGAACTTTTCCTAAGTGTGATTCAAGGTGAAATGATAGATGTGGCTGCACTTAGAACATGATCTTAGGCCCTCTTTTATTAGTCACTTCACCCAAATGACCTCCTTGAACATTAATCTTTGATAGCCAAAGTTTGAGCCTTGGACCCTTTCTTTGGAAACCACATTACAAGTCTAATGACCATTTTTAATTCTTCTCTATGGCACCCATCCTCCCTAATTGCTAGTGATAAAATAATGATAAATGGGTCTTGAAGCCCGTGAGATGGGGAGTGATAAGGAAATGAATGTGAGATGAGGAAAAATCCTAAGTTTGGGGGTTTGCAAGAGAAGGAGAAAAATGAGAGCGTCAATGTGAGGTAGCACCAAAATCATGATGAAATGAATGAATCGATTGTTTGAAAGAGCTCGAATTATCAAAATAGGAAGAATAAAAAAAAAGTGCTATCTTTTGCAAAGACAAGGCTAAATGTGAAATTCATGGGTGTTATAAGGGTGGCTTGTGCTATACAAAAGTTAAAGATGATGAACAAGGAGAAATAAGGTGGAGTAATTTCAATAAGATGATGGGGTGTTACAAGCTTTTGTAAAGGCATTAGGGAGGCTTTAGTCACTAAATAAGCAATTATCGTACCCTCACCCCTAGGCCTCATTATGACCCACAGGTCCTAATTGATTCTAGGTGTAGAAACACTACATTAGTGGCGATATACATGAAGGGCAAGTCTATGGTCAATTTGTGTGCACTTGAATTTCTTTGTGAGAGTGAGCGCATTTTTCTTATCTTATAATCCTATTGTGTGAAATGCTATGAAAATGTGTATGGGATTCTCTATTCTTGTGAGGGGCATCATTTCCTTGGAGTACATACTTAAAATTATTTTCAAGGAGAGGTATTATTAAGGCAAGAAGGTAGCAAACTTTAAGGCAAGCTTTGAATGTGAATTATCAATGACTTGAGATGCTATTTGAACTTGTTTTGAGGAACTATGTCCCTTGTTTGAAGGCAATGAAGGCATGTAAGATATGTTTAATGATTGTGGTTACCTATTGAAGCTTGTGCAACATGGTTTGAGTCTTTTCTTTTTCTTGAATTGGTGTATAATGTTTGGGTTGTCGTGTGGATTGATGATTTTGTGTACAACTCCCATAGTGTCCTAATCCCTAGAAATGTTCCCTTGTGCAAGAATGTCATGATTGGACCTTGATGAAAAAACTCATATATATAGCATGTTTTTCATTTGCTCAACTGTAAAGTATTACATTACTTGAGGACAAGCAATGGTTCAAATTTGGGGGTTTGATGAGTTGGAAATTTACCAACTCATTAGGCTCCTAATCATGAGTTTTTGCCTAGTTTTCAAGTCATTTATGTGGAGTTTATGCCCTTTCTCTTGGATTCTTTCTAGGTACCTCATATGAGTAAAGAAAGCATGAAATCGAGCAAAATACATGGAATTTGAGAAGAAATTTGATGAGTTAGCATATGAGGGAGAGGAGCAAAAGATAAGGGAAGATTTAATCTCAAAAAGAGGTGCAAGGACGTGCTTTGAATCGGCTAAACGCGAATCTGGCAGGGCAAAACACAGGCAAAAAACTGAAGCTATTGCCTAGACTGACTAAACAACCAGCCCTTCACGAAATGGCACTGGCTAAAAGCCACTGAAACGCCGGTTCCCCCCTGCCAGGACACTATTTTCAACCGGCTAAAGTTAGGTGCTCCACAGATTGCAACCGGTGAAACGTCGGTTCCTCACCGGAAAGGCCGCCTAATGAAGGGTAAAAGGGTACAAAAAGGTCTCAAAAGTATATAGAAGCTACAACGACATTTGGGGAAAGTTGTACATAAGAAAGTACAAATACATATCCTCCATTATACACCAACTAAAAGAGAGAACCATTCAACCAACAAATTACTCATCTAATTTTCATCTTCTTCATAGAATTAGGAGGAGAATCTTTTCTCCATAGTTTTGTAGAGCTAGGTAGTACTTTTCTTCTTCTTTTTATTTAACCCATTTTGGGGGAATTCCACCATTGTTGCAAGAGCTTGTGAAGTAGATTTGTGAAGCTAATGCGATGAATGTGAGGGGAATCCTCTTGGTATCTTCTCTCTATCTTTAAATATGCTTTACTAATTTGCTAGTTAGAAGTATATTCATGGTGGGTTTGTTAATTTGATTGGGTTTTGATAAATTTCTCTTGGATTCTTATTGAATTGTAGGTGGGTGTTGCTAAATTCATCTTCCTATTATTCAACTAAGTGTAAATCTATTAGATTCTCTTCAATCTATTAATGAAGATCCATTGATTATGATATAGGTCTATTTATACTTGCTTGATTGTTGCTCGGGAGAGAATGATTAAGTATTGGAAGGGAATCTAGTAGTGGGTATGGATAGGAAATTGTAAAAGTAAGCTAGTAATAGCTGAAATTACTTCCTTCTTCCTAATTGGTAGCTAATAGCTAGGAATAATGAGGTTTCTTATCCAAATCAATTCGGGTTGAGCTATATCACAGCTAGATTTTGAGAAAACTCTAGCTAGGGGTAGTCAATAGGCTGAGAAGCTGAGGCTACCTTCTTTCCGAGATTATTTACACTTAAGTCTAAGGCATTGAAGGAATTCCCGATTTAATTGTGATTTCACCCATAGAATGTCCCCAGCCTCTCACTTGTGATTACTTTAATTGGAATTCCCCCCAATTAGTTTTAGTTTAGAATTAGTTAGTTAATTTTCCCTTTTTAATTCCTCCCCCCTCCCAATTTTATTTTACTTTTCAAATATTGAACAATTATGCGTTCTAGTTTGAATTAGTTTATAATTTTTGATTTATCGAATCAATTCTCTGTGGGATTCGACCCCAACATCTGTCGAAAATATTTGTTTTATTCAATGACCACTTATGTTGTTTCGTAAAAGAGGAGGAGTGTATTTTGGACGTTATCAATGGAAAGAGGTGCACGACACGCTGCTCATAGATTCAATACAGAGGCACGACGCCCCGCTCAAGGTGTTGAGGCAAGGGCGCGATGCGGCACTCCTTGCGCCCTGCCTCTACTTTGGCGTCCTGCTCGCTTGATGATGTGCTTGTGCGCTCTCTTTTTCAAGTCTTTTCCCACATGTGTTGTGATCCCGATACTATCACAAGTGCATACACTCGTCCACTAATCAACGGCAAAATACAATGTGTAACATCATCCCCCCTCTTTAGGAACATTCATCCTCGAATGCAATCTGATCTTAAGAGACTCAAATCCTTTAACCATTGCCGAATAAATTTCAACAGAGTCTTCTCTATAATATGGACTATTTGGAAACTTGAAACATAGAAAAGTCCAACATAGGCGTCTCACAGGATACTACAAGCAACAATACAACATAGCTCCATATCATAAAAGCGAATAGCTAAACAACACTGATATTATAAGTAAAAACACAACATTTGAACAACAACTCACCTTAATTGAACAATCTTGGTAAGGTTTGGAATAAGTTAGGATATTTAGACCTTATGTCTTCCTCAGCTTCCACAGTAATTTCTTCTACCTTTCTATTCCTCTTTAAGAATTTAGTAGGCTACAGCTTTGGTTCTCAAGATAGACCCTACGGACCTGCCAATCTAATATAACTATGGGAGTATCCTCATGGGACGGCTCTTTTGTGACTTGACCATCCTTGACTAGGATAACCCGAAATAGGTCCCTTATGCACTCGCATAGTGTTGATGAACCAATCCTAGCCTTGAAGGCAACTCTATCTCATAGGCCACTTAGCCGATCTTCCGGAGGATCCGGTATAACTTATTGAATCTAGGATTAGGCTTGTCCTCCTTGTCGAATCTCTTAACGACCTTAATTGGTGAAATTTTCAAGAATACCCTGTCGTTGCCTTAATCTCCAACTCCCTACACGGTACATAGGAATCGAATTGTTGATGGCTTTGGGCTGTCAGTAACGGCTCTCTCATGAGGTCAATCTTCTCTTCTAATTGGTGTATCTTTCCAAGTCCCATTACCCCTTATTCCTTCACTTCGCAGCATCTCACACCATCCTATGTGGGATCTGCACTTCTATCCATTTATAGCCTCATAAGGCGTCATCTTAAATGCTAAAATGGTGACTGCTATCATATACAACTCCATAAGAGGTAGATGGTTATCTCAACTTCCTTAAAGTCTAGTATACACACCCGTACCTATCTTCGAGCGTCTCTCTAGAATGAATTCGAAAGTCCAGTTGTAAATTGTGCCCCTTTGTCATAGATAATAGACACTGGGACACTATGCTGCCGGGATATATCTCTGGCATACAACTTAGCATAATCTTTAGCTAAAACGTAATTTTGACTAGAAAGAAATGACTTGATCCCATTTGTCTCCCAAGAATAACTCAAACAGGGTCGAATTTACACCTAGTATAAGATAACCCTGTAGTTATATTCGTATTGACTAATTCCCACTTCCATGCAGGCACGGCTATCTCCTGAATTAGCCTACCCAGTTTCTGGTGTCCAACCTCTCCTTTCTGCCCATTGGAGCTCTATGCCACAACTCGATAATATGCGTTTTCATTAACCCCGGGTGGAGGGAATAAGGGACATAGTGTGCCTTGCTACAGTCTGCTAACGAAGCCCTATCATATTTGGAACACAGAATCGACCTCTATGTCTCAAGACTCTGTCCTCTGCTATCGCAAAGGTCGATGATTCCTTTTGTTGGGCCTTGTCTCTGGACTATACTAGGCTAGGGTCTCCATACTGTTATTCCTTCACATCCACAACTAGAGGTGACATTGCGGTATTCTAGGTTATAATATTATTATTTTTTAAATGTTAGCCTGATGCCTATTTTTCGATACTTAGCGGCAGTTCCCACTCTATCCGTCCACTACAATCTAGAGGTGGTTCTATTATCCTCCAGAGCTACATGCTCATGTCATGCCCTTACTTCTATGGGCTAATAATTGGGGTTCTTGCCCCATGCTCCATACTAGCAAGGATGCTACCGGACAAGTCTACCAACCTATATCATCCTGACCCGTAATCGGGTCGGTTCCCCTTATAGAATCTCTCTATCCTTTTATATAATAATCTGGGGGTTGTAGGCTTTGCTCTCCAGGTATCCCTTACCACCATACACACTGCGGTGGGGTTAGTCTATTTCGAATCTGACCTTTGTTATTGCTGGGAACCTATTGCTTATGGACTCTCACTTGTACTCGGTTACTCTTAGCGGTCTTACCTATCATCCTAATCTTTACTGTAGTGAAGGTATAGGGTGGCTTATTTAAGTACTAGGGGTCTTGACCACTTTCCTAACACCCTCTCAGGAATCAGCGGATCTAGCCCTCCTCTACTATTTTCTCTTGGCAACGCAGCATCAATACTTACGCTCGTTGTAATACTGAGAAGAGGCTGGGAGGAGGAAAATAACCATATTATTGTATAACGGGGATAAGGTATGAAACTCAACAAACTCTAAAGGTCTGGAGGTAAAACCTCGCAATTACACAATCCTTTACATATCTCAGGTAATCCAACATTAACTATTGCCCCTGTCCGATACTAAATAGATACTAAATAAGATAGGACATATATTACACTCCTGACCTCCTGTTCTAAGAGTGTAAGAAGAACTGACAGTAGTGTTTCCATGTCTGTTACCTTATAAGGTTCCTGGTGCCCCAGGAGGATGCTAGGGAGATTGATAAGAATGCTTCTCTTCACCCTCAAGCTGGGTTGTCTTCTATCTGTGGCACCTCGTTGGTACCCTCTCCTGCTATTGTATATGAGTTGCGGCTAGCTATAGTCTATCTCATATCAAACATTATTCCATATGGCATAACAATGAAAGCTTAAGGACTCAACCCTATACAACTCAGCTCTATAGCATGATCTGAGAATAAGGAGGGGTAACCGTACTATCATGCCTCTTAGTCTCCTGCTAATAAAATGCGGTGCACAAGACATTTATAAATAAGACTCTACTAGACATGGATTTCAGAATTCCTAGGATACTACATTGCTTTGATACCAAGTTTGTCACGCCCCATCTTAGGAGGCATGACTGGCACCTAATGCCACACTGGGATCTAGGCTGACCTGGCTGGGCATATGCACCACTAATGCCTGCCAGCAACTTAAAACCAAGAAAACAAACTACTATATCTCGTTTGTAAACACAGCGTCAGGCCGACAAGGCCACGCAGCACCCACAAAAGAAAACAACTAACCCAGCCAACATAATAATTAAGGGATCCTATGCAGGCCGACGATACCACCATGCTGTCTAGTCATAACAAAAAGAAAGCAGGCAGTCATATATGAACTATAGCCAACAAGGCTACTACCAAAAACTACACTAGGCCCCACACGGCCAACACACAAAATATAACATACATAAGCCCCACACGGCCAATGATAACTAACTGTCTTATGACTGTAGTCTGCAAGCCTCTAAGATTGGAATAGTGATTGGGACAGGGCCCTGACCAACCCAAAATTATACAGTATAAAGGGAAAACTTCCATTACGTGGAAACTCGAAATGAAAGGAGCCCCGACCTACCCAAAACTATACAATAGAAAGAGAAAACTTCCACTACGTGGCAACTCAGAATGAAAGGAGCAAACCAACCTGCTGACTCCGAATAGCTGCTAACGAAGGTCCTAAACCCTATCTGTCTAAACCTGCAAGCAAGTATGCAGCGCCCCACACGTGGGCGTTAATTCAATATGTACCGAATATGTAATGTAGTAATAAATGTTGGATAGAAGTTGATAAAGAACTGAAAGCAAATAGAAATAAGGGGCAGAAATTAACCTGTATGCTTTTATAACTATAGTCTTCACGTAGTAGACAACTTATATAAATAATAGCATAAGCTTTACGGTTATACATTCATAAGCTATACATATAAAGCAAGTATGCAAACAAGAACCTACCTGGCCCCCATAAGCCTGGAAGTTACAATCATCAAAGAAATCACCTACCGGCAGGCGCCAATCAGTCTATATACCCTACTGCCCCTGAGGTCCTATAAGCCATCAGGGCTTTTGTAACTCTATCTGAGCCGTCGAGGCTCTTATAGCTGTATTAGATCTGTCTGGGCTCCTGTAACACCACTACAGCATAGAAGAAGTTCATAAGTGAATAGACTCCAATATGGCCCTGTAGGCTTCATTTTTGTCTTTATAGATAATATATGGCCCCGTAAGCGATTCAATAGCTCCGTAAGCAATACAGCATTGTAGCTCCATAAGCAATCTATAGCTCCATAAGCATTAGTAGCATCTTAGCTCTGTAAGCATTATACAGCTCAGTAAGTAGTTTGTACAACTATCAGCCTCTTAGCTTTTCATGGTGAGAGGTAGTACGAAATACAATCTACCCCAACCAGGGATACTATGCTACAATCCACAAATCTAGTCACCCAAAAGGTGCATCTATCCGCATAGGCCTAACACAACAACTACTCATCCTTAACACAGTTTATATAGCTGCCAACAGGCACACCCCGTGTCCCCACACCTAGCCAGAGGGCCTTGGCCGTGACTACAACCTCCATCGGCTTAGACGAAAAAGGATGAGACCTGGGTGACCTAAGTGGTAGGCTGAAGGCCATGTTAGAACAATGATAGCTCGTAAGCAAACAATTAGGTCACAGGCGACCAACTATTTTGTTCCTATGCTTAGAACAACAGCGAGGCTGCTACTAATGAGACATGCTCTTAAGCAGTCAGCCCTAACTCTCCACAGGCAACATACTATAGCTCTTGTCCTGGAAGTAACGTTGTGATACTATGGTTCTAGTCCCTTTAAACCTTAACTTAATCTGTCCAAATTTCATGTGGCTCCTCTGGGTGATTCATAGCCTCGTAGGCAGGTATATTTGGACCTACTCCTTCATAGAAACATGTACCTGGGCATCTATAAGAGTAGCCTGGCAAGTTGGCCTCACATCTGACTACTAATAAAGTTCCCTCCTTACGGTATTGACTAATCTATCAGGCTTGTAACAACTGAAGTGGTTTCCTAAGTGACTTGTATGACAAGCATTGAGTTGGCCGAAACTAATGGTTATTGACAGTAGCCAATCATATGGCAAGCTGTCAGTCAGTTCGCTAGGCAACCCTGATGTCACTAACTCGAAGGTGAGACCACCCTTTCTCAATTCTAGCCTTGGAGGCATCAAGGTATGCCAACAGCATCTGGGCGAGCTTTACTGATAATATAGGCGTCAAACTTAAAGTTATATCACCGAGTTATGCCCTATGTTGTCCAACTTACCAAGTCAAGCCCAACAGCTAACCATAAACCTCTAAGGCCTTGGCACAATAGCAAAACATCATAATACATCTAAATGGTAAGAAAGAGAATGGGGAACTCTCTATGGCGCACCCAATGTTACTCACGCTTAACATACCCTTTCCCGATGGGGGATGCTATCCGTTAGAAAAATATCAGAAAAAGGTATAGACTCAATACGTCTTATATAAGCTAACCACAACAACAGAATCATTATCTACTAACAGCAGCTAATCACAATATATAAGATCATTATCTACTTTCAAGGGCATAGGTCATATTACCATACGATGAGAATAACTTGCCAAAGAGATAACCCTTAACACACCTTCAATGCTGATTTTCATTTATCAAAGTCGGAGGCGGTGCCGTCACACTGGCCATCCCAAGCAGCTTCTGACGTGGTGGAGACTATTGGGAAGGTCGAGATGATACCTCCATATCGTCCTCCGATAGGGTCGATTATGACCGAGGCTGAGGCACCCTGCTGGTGCCCTCTCCTACTACTACATCTAGCCACCTACCTGTTTCAACCTGAAGCCGGCAATTCCACCCAATTGCAGCCTTTATGCTGAGAAAATAATGCTATTTGCAAAAGTAGGAATTGGCAAATAACGATATCTTTCAAAGAACATTGACTACAATTCAAATTCATTTAATTTTGCCTAAAACTCACAAATTCTTGAGAGTCTGGAAGGTAGAATTTCTTACCTATCACTTGTGGCCACTTAGGACTTGATTAGAAGTGATTCCGACAACTTTTACTCGGGGGGTTTCGATACTCCTAGTTAATTTTCAAGAAATAACTCCACAGAGACATTTCTCGCAGGCCTATAACTTGTTATCCAAGATAAATTTGCATTTGGATGGAGTTTAGCAGCGTAAATCGACGAAAATAGATGAAAATAGAGAGGAAGCTTCGAAGGGCCAAGGTTCTGATTTTACAAAATTTTTGAAATGAATCTCATTTCCATGCTTAACATATAAATGTATATGAGGCGGTGGCAGGGGTGCATGGTGCCACCCATAGAGCCAATACAGATATACGATGTGACCTTCAAGGCGCTGGGGCTGGGTCGCGATGCGCTGCTCCTTGCGCCCTGCCTCTGCTTCGGCCTCCTGCTTGCTCGATGATGTGCTCGTGTGCTCCTTTTTTGGGCCTTTTCCAACACGTGTTGTGCTCCTGATACTATCACAAGCACACACACTCATCCACTAATCAACGGCAAAATATGGTGTGTAACACTCGTAGCTATGGAGTATGTTTCTAAATGGTTGGAGGCAATTGCGCTTCCAAATAATTAAGGCAAGAGTGTCACAGCATTCTTAAAGCGGAATATTTTCACCAAGTTTGGGACTCCTAGAGCCATCATTAGTGATAGGGGTTCGCACTTTTGCAACCCGTTATTTCGGACATTGCTTGAGAAATATGGGGTGAAACATAGGGTGGAAACACCTTATTATCCACAATCTAGTGGGCAAGTTGAGGTCTCCAACCGAGAGATAAAGAACATCTTAGCAAAGACTGTGAATGCTAACCGAACAGATTGGTCTAGGAAGTTAGATTATGCGTTATGGGCTTATCGGGACTGCATTCAAGACCCCTATAGGTATGTCTCTGTATCAGCTTGTGTATGGGAAAGCATATCATCTTTCAGTCGAACTTGAGCACAAAGCTATGTGGGCGCTCAAGAAGCTGAATCTGAATTGGAGCGATGCTACGAACTTGAGGCTGGATCAGTTGAATGATCTAGATGATTTCGTTTGCAAGCCTATAAACGTTCATAAATTTATAAAATGAGGATGAAGATACAGCATGACCGAAAGATTGAGCAGAGAGAGTTCAGCCCTGGAAATATGGTGTTGCTATTTAATTCTAGGCTTTGCTTGTTTCCTGACAAGTTGAAGTCCAAATGGTTGGGACCATTTCAAGTGGTCCAAGTATTCTCCTATGGGGAAACTGAACTGGAAAATCAAGGCAAACGGTTTAAAGTGAATGACCAGCAGGTGAAAGTATATCTGGGGAAGAGTGATGAAATTAAACTGGTGGACCTTTGGGCTCTGGGTGAAGTCTAATTAACTCGAGGACTTGCGTCTTTCCACGCCGTTAAATTAGGCGCTACATAGGAGGCAACCCATGGAGGTATCTTGGTGAAGTCTGAGTAATCAAGATAGCTGCGTCGTGCCGCGACGTTAAATCAGGCGCTCCTTAGGAGGCAACCCAAGCTGTAAATGTAATATTAACATAGTGTTTATGTGTGTTGACATGTGCAAGTGATTACGATGAAAAATTTGAAGCGGGAACCAAAATTCAGAACCTTAGATTCTGGGGCCAAAAAGCATAGGACGAGTCGTTACCTAACTGAACGACTCGTCAAGACCACTCGTGCCCACTGAAGCAGAAATAGTACAACTCTGAAAGTCAATGATGAGTGACTCACTGAATCGTGAGGTAACTCAATGATTCGTCAAGTTACTCATCTTGACACTACTGAATATTCACCAGAGTGTAGGGCCAATGACTCAAGACACGACTCATTGGGTAAGACCACGAGTTGTTGGCTGAGTCATTAGGTCCCAAGTAAGATTTCTATTTTCAACTCAAGTAACAGATAGCATAACGAGTCGTGACTTGAGAAATGACTCGTTGTGTGGGTCGTGATGCACCTAAATAAAGTTATATCACCTGACCTAGCCCACGTACACATTGGGTAAATTTAATTTTAAGTCATGTAAAACCCACATTTTTTATTGTGTAACCCATATTTCCAACACCACTCTCCCAATCGGCTTCCCTCTCCCTTAATCACTTCCCATCTCAAAATCACACACGCACATCTTCTCAAGATTCGAACATCTCAATCGTAACCCACCACTGCTCAAGCTTTCATCTTCTACTCTTGAAATTGTGAGTATTAAACTGTTTTTATATAAACTTTAAATTATTCATGTTTGTAACTGTGATTCACATGAGGATTTAGTCCCAAATATGAAACCCTAAGTTGCCATGACTTCATTTTCTTAAAAAAAATATGATCACTACACTGTTAGAACTAAAATGGCCTCTGATTGTGTGCATGATTACTGTCCAATTGAGATTGAGTTTGGGTTGATGTGGGTTTTCTTACACACATTGAGTCGGCGGGCATTACGATCTGTAAAGGCTTTGTTCACAAAGCTTTGATTGTTTTTCCCGCCCAACTCCCACCAAAATGAAAGTATTTAACATATGACATGGGTGAATTCTGAATAACTCATCAAAATTTGGATGGAAAAAAATAGGGTTTAACAGGTTATTCAATGATGACGCTTCATGTAACGATTCGTGGGCATGCCTAACGAGTCGTTACATGACTCGTCACCACTGACATATGGTACTGTAAAGGGAACTCTTAAGTATGAGTCATATAACGAGTCATGGTATCACCTCATGACTCGTGATGTGCCTCGTCTTGAGTGGGACAAATAATTGTGTTGAAGTTCTAAAGCTACTGACCACGATTGACTTTATGATTCATTGCCACAAGCAACGACTAGTCAGGTCAAGTCATCAAGTACACTGGATTCAAATGAAATTTTTGACCTATAGATAACAGATGACTTCACAATTCGTTCCTATTGGTAAGGATTCATTAGGTCCCCGTCCTTTCCGCAGGCAGTCACAATTTTTTTCTTTTCACATACTCTAATCTTGGATACTAACAATTATTCCACAGGTACAATGGCACCAAAAGGAGCTCCCAATAAACAGGGGCAGAAGAAGGGCCAGCCCTCGACTCACAGACTAACAGACAAGCCATCATCTTCAGAAGAGTCGAGTGTCTTAGTTGAGGAATATCAAATATCTGAGGAACAGCTGGAGTTGAGGTTTACCAAGGCTAGAACTAAATGCCCTATTAATCCAACAGCCATGGTCGCTTCTTTGACTCCACTCACAAGGGACCCACCCAGCTTGGAGGAAGAATATGCTAGGGTCTCAGCCTCAAATATCCATGAGGGCACTACGGCTACAACTAATTATGAGGATAAAAATGAATCGCATGGCTAACAGGAGAGCATTGATAATGAGGATACTGAGACCTCCCACACATCTATGGATCAGCCTTGGAGAATGGTAAGGAGGTGGTGTGTTCGGGCATGCGGTCAATTTGGAGCTGAGACATCACTCCCACAGATAAGGGCCACCCAAAATGGATCATTTATGAGGAGC
This sequence comes from Datura wrightii, assembly GCA_035772735.1. Taxonomy (NCBI): domain Eukaryota; kingdom Viridiplantae; phylum Streptophyta; class Magnoliopsida; order Solanales; family Solanaceae; genus Datura; species Datura wrightii. The sequence continues at coordinate 39,466,400 of JASDFA010000027.1, forward strand.
CGAGGTTGGTCAGTATAGGGTTCAAGGACCTCCTGGACATTCAGGCATTGTTTGAGAAATATTGGTTTGGGTGGTTGAGTGAGCCATCCTGCAGCTATAGTCCACCGATGGTCAGAGAATTCTATCTAGCATATGCGGCCACACTAAAAAATCAGGCCCTGGGAGGCCAGGATTGGAGGAAACGGCCTGCACTGATGCGGGTGATGGTAAGGGAGACGCCCGTGGATATTTCTAAGCAAACCATCTCCCATATGCTATATGGTCCAGAATATGAGCCCCCGATGAACACAGCTGAGTTCGATCATCGGTTGAGTGAGCTATAAAACAACAAGACCAAAAAGTTGAGCCACGAGGACAGAAAAAGACAGTATACATGGCTGGCTCGAATCATTTATTATACCCCGAAAGCCCAAAGATCATACCCGGGAGTTGAAATGGAGAAATTTAGAAATTTAGCATCAGGTATCAGAATGGGTCGTGAGGTGACCCGTTGGAGCAGCCCACAAGTCGTGATGTGACTCGTGGTGAGGTTCAAGAGATGAATTTGAAAATTAGGAAGTTGACTCCCCATAGACATGATCATGAGTGGTGGTCAGGCCCCACAACTCGCTAGGTTAGCCGTGGGAAGTGGTGGGTGAGAAAAGTAAATGAAAGAGGCAGTGCACCTAACGGAAGGACCCCACGAGTCATGTTCAGTCACCACGATTCGTGGGATGAGTCGTGGTCAGCTGATGGGGTTATTTGAAAATCATAGGTAGTGTATCTGACGAGTGGTGACCACGAGTTATGGTCACCAGTAACGAGTCATTAAGTCTCCTGTTACGAGCGCCAGACGGTTGCTAAACAGTGTACTTGACGAGCGACTCCACAAGTCGTGGCCCTTGATGATGAGTTGTTAGGTCCCTCGTGGGGACCAACTGACAGTTATTTTCTTCGAATTTAGTAAGGGTTTTCCGTAATTTCTAAGATCCTATGGCCTAAACTACGTCGTTTGAGTTATGAATAATGATTTTTCAAGGGGTTAAGTTCATTTTAGGCCATTTTCATATTCATGAATGCAAGAGTGATAGTCTAGAGAGGTGATCAAGACAATCCTTCAAGGTTTTTTTCAATTTCTTCTTGGGAATTCAAGGGAGTGTAAGAATCAGCCATTTACAGGTATGTAGGGTTATGAGTGGGTGTTTTCATTCACACCCATGCCCAATCTCTCCTAATTCATGAAGTGATGCTCAAAAATCTTATGGGATTTAATTTTAAATCTTGTGGAATTCTAATGATCTATCCATGAGTTATTGTTTTTCATGATTTACACTGTATTTTTTGAATCATGATCAGATTTTACAACTAATTTGATTATAAATTTATTGATTTCAATTTCTAATAAATTATCCCTAATTATGCATATTTTATGATGAATTGAGTTATCATCTTTACCTCTATTATGGATATTCATAAACCCATCATGATTTATGAGTCATGATATGGATTTATTCAAATTCCCATTTTGAATTTATGATTTGAAAAGCCTATACATTATTTACAAGTATGAATGAACCTCATGATTTACTAATTATGTTTTTGGCCGACTCACGGGCCTTACCCTCATGGCTAGTTTACGTATTTACAAGCATGCTTATGATTATCATGATTTAACTAGCCCATGAATCTCATGCATATTATACTATGAGCACTATATATGTTATGGGAGTAGTATTTAACACCAAGTAGGTTTGGGCCTAAGTTTAGCCCCTCAAAACTATGTGCTATCGTAGGACATGATAGGACCTCCCTTTTGACTATCCCCTTTGCCCAAATGGGCCCCTTTGATGTGTGATATCATGCCCTTCATGGTTCTATCATTGGCAAGGTATGAACACACTCTCCACTAGGGATTTAAAAGTCAGGCTCCATTTGTGCTCATATGGGGTATGTCGGTTATAAGAATCTCCCATTGTCCGCATGTTTTATGCACTATTATGTTTTGTTAATGTGGTTCAAGTGATGATTTATAAAGTTTCTCTTATGAATATGGTATTGAATGGGTTATGAATGATTTTAAAAACCTTGAGTCTTATGTTATTGTATGATATTCATGTTATGAGCATGTTGTCCCACTTTTATGATCTCTTATGAGTTTTTATTTATTTTTAAATGTCCATTTTATTTACCTTGCATACTCAGTACATTCACATTCTACGTACTAACCGCATACTCTATGTTGTATCATTTCTTGATACAGGACCTGTGTCACACCCCACCTTGGGGGGTATGACGGGCACCTGGTGCCTGCTTGACTCTGGCTCTATTTTAAGAAACGAACCAGCTATATAGCGGCTGTAAATACAGCCCCCGGCCAATTAGGCCTATAGCCACCTGCAATGCACAACAGCTAACCAGAATGATGACACTATAATCTGAAGCAACTGCTATTCATATTTGTGACCGACAAGGTCACTAACTATAACCAGAAGAAGGCCCCACGCGGCCATCATCAACAACTAAACACATATATACATGCCCGGCCCCACACGACCGGCTCCACCACCATAGGGAAACATCAGACTGCAAGCCTCTAGGAAGTAATAATAGATTGGTCGGGACAGGGCCCCGACCTACCCAAACTGTAATAAAAAAGGAAATAGGAGCAACCTCCGACTGTCTAGCTCTGGAGGATAGGAGCTGATAACTCTGCTGACTGGATCACGAGGAATAGACTCCTCGTCTATGTGTACCTGCAGGAAAGCAATGCAGCGCCCACACGGGCGTCAGTACCACAGGTACTGAGCATGTAAAGCAAACTGAAATATACAACTGAAATGGGTAACAACAATAACATGAAATATAAGCAGGAAGTAGCTGAATCTTTCTGGCTGAGGATAACTGGGGAGAGTTTACCAATTCTGTAACTAAACTGGGCGTGCCTGACGATGTGTCGTCCTACTGTCTATCAGTATCTAATAGCATATATAGTTATACATATAAATACACACAATACCTGACCGACCCCCATAAGCCGGAAGGTGCCAACCAACAGAACAATCTATTTACCCCTACCCGGGTCTAAACCAAAAAAAAATAAGTCACTCCACTCAGCTGATAACTGTGAGCTCCCCCTACCGGCCCCCTTGGGTACGTAGCTCAGGCCTTGGCCTCTAACAATGAACTGTGTCTGAGTCCGAAGACTCCTGCCTCTGGGCGCAAGAGCTCAACCGGGTAATCTGCTGTTGTATCTGTGACTGAAACTGCCCCTGGGTGTAAACACACAACAGGGTAATTTTTTTATAAAAATCTGTATCTAAAACTGCCCCCGGCCACAAGCGCACACAAAGTAGTCTGCCCCTGTAAACAGGATAATCTGGCTCTGTGCAGAGTGAACTGAACTGCCCCTGCAAGCAGGGTAATCTGGACCGTATTATTATGGTGGTCGTCCATCATCATCCTCTAGGCGAACGACATCGCCCGGCTGGGGGCGGTATCTGAATCTGGTATCGACACAGTTATAACCCAGGGGCGGCGGGGATGCTAAAGGATGCCCACATGCCATAACAAGTCTCAACATGCAAAACACATACACAGTAAGCATGCTCAAATGAAAAATACTAATCATATTCTCTTCTTTTATTTCAAGGCCAGTCCATTTTAAACAACTGATACTATATTCTGTTTTACACTATTTCTGATTGTTGGGCTAACTACTACCTAGCCTTTATCTGTTTATCTGATTATTGTTATCCGTGATCTGAAGCTATATCAGTTTCTAGAGCCATATCTATTTCTGGAGCTATATCTGCATCTGCAGCTATATCGGTGTCTGGAGCTATTTCTATATCTGATTACTGATTTAATTATATCTGGATATAACTCAATAACATAGAACATGCCATCTATAACTAGATATAGCTCAATAATATAAAATGTGCCATCTATTACCGGATACAGTCTCAACAAATGTAATACATACTATCTGTGATCTTGCTAATTCATTATACTGCTTTTACAACTTCCATTCTGGGTATTACGTAAGAACATGCTGAGCTACTAGCGGATACCACATTACTATCTGAAATCACCTGACTATCCGTTATTCTGATTATTGCATGATACGTAATGATATACTAGCATGCTTGCTGGAAATTGTAGTGAAATCGTTCCTGTACGCTGGGTATCTGTTAATAGCCTTTATTCTATTTATTTTCTAGATTGTACTTCCTGGCTTGCCGAAGGAATAGCTTTACATACCTGGTTTCTGAGTACCCGACTGACCGATGTGATTTTCGTCGGTACTTCTGTTGTTTCTCCCAACAACATTCATATACATTTCAATTAGAACTAAATACATTAATATCCAGGAGAAATTATCACTTTTGATATATATTTATCCCAAGCTTCGACTTATCGGAAAATGGTCGAAAACTCGTTATTTCTCGATAGTCCAAAAGGGATAAATGCTGACTGCAAGGCTAGGAACACATTGGTACTAATTTAAAGCAATTCTATTTACTTTACCTCGGTAGCACGACGTTTCGCCGGCCAAATTTCACGAAACCAACTCCGTAGGATTGCTCTCTGCAGCTTTATGCCTTGGTATCTAAGCCGAAATGGAGTTTAGACCGCGTTTCGAAGCGTAATCGGAAGGAAATATATATAAAAGTCGTGGGTTTCCTTCTTCCTACCTATATTCCCCTGTTTTTCTGGAAATTTATTGATATATAAGAAAAAACCGACTTTTTTCCTTTTTTTTTCTTGCTTGCCTTCTAAATCCCTTAACCAACATGCCATTAGGCTATTTATTCATTTAAAATTTACGGGGTGTAACATCCTCCCCCCCCCCCTTAAGAACATTCATCCTCGAATGATACTCTGTCTTATAGAAATCTTAACTGGCTGACTTATCCCTAAAAAAATTTCGGCAGAGTTTCCCCTATATTATGGACTATCTCAAAATTCCTGAAAAGCAGAAAAGCCCAATACAGGTACTCCACACGATATAATAATATTCATATATAACTGTCTATAATCAATCGCCTGCTTCCATATATGAAATATAAGCATTTATAAGGAAAAAAACAGTTCTAACATACCTCCTGTTTGCCTATGCCTGGAATAAGTGGGGATATCTGGCTTTCATGTCCTCCTCGGCTTCCCAGGTCATCTCTACTCGGTTCCTGTTACGCCACAATACCTTGACAGATGCAATATCTTTAGTTCTCAATCTACTAATCTGTCTGTCTAAGATCTCTACTGGAACCTCTTCAAATGCTAACTCTTCTGTGACCTGGACATCCTGAACTAGAACAACTGTGGAAGGGTCTCCTACGAACTTCCTCAATATAGATACATGGAATACTGGGTGAACAACCTCAAATTCTGGGGGCAAGTTTAATTTGTATGCTACTCGGCCTATTCTTTGCCGAATCTGATATGGCCCAATGAACCTCGGGCTAAGCTTGCCTTTCTTGCCAAATCTCATCACCCCTTTCATCGGAGACACTTTCAAATATACCCAGTCATCCACTGCAAATTCTAAATTTCTGTGCCGCATATCTGCATAAGACTTCTGGCGGCTCTGAGCAGTCAGTAGGCGTTCTCTGATAAGCTTCACCGCCTCTTCTGATTGACAAATAATATCCGGCCCGATCAACGCTGTCTCCCCCGCTTCAAACCAGCCAACGGGTGATCTACATTTCCGCCCGTATAATGCTGCAAAGGGCACCATCTGGATAGCTGAATGATAACTGTTATTATAGGCAAATTCAATCAACGACAGATGCTCATCCCAGCTACCCCCAAAATCTAGTACACACGCTCGTAGCATATCTTCAAGCGTCTGGATAGTCCATGCTGCTTGCCCGTCTATCCGAGGATGAAAGGTCGTACTTAAGTTAATCTGTGTCCCCAGGCCTTTCTGGAACGACTGCCAGAATCTCGCTGTAAATTGTGCTCCTCTATCTGAGATAATAGACACCGGAACACCGTGCAATCTGACTATCTCTCTGATATACAGTTCAATATAATCCTCAGTAGAGAATGTAGTTCGTACTGGCAGGAAATGGGCTGATTTTGTTAATCTGTCAACGATTACCCAAATAGAACCGTTTCTGCGTCTGGTACGGGGTAACCCTGTTACAAAATCCATATTTATCGCTTCCCATTTTCACAAAGGCACAGCTATATCCTGCTTCAGACCGCTCGGTTTCTGGTGTTCTGCTTTCACCTACTGGCAGTTAGGACATCTAGATACAAATTCAGCTATTTCAGCTTTCATACCTGGCCACTAGTAGATGTCTCTGATGTCGTGGTACATTTTCGTTGCTCCTGGATGGAGGGAATAGAGAGCGTAATGTACCTCATGCATGATCTGCTGGCGGAGCCCTGAAACATTCGGGACACATAGGCGGCCCTTACAACGCAGCACTTCATCCTCAGTCACTTGGAAATCTGGCTCCTTACCTTTCTGAACTCTATCTCTGAGCTGGACTAAGTCAGGGTCCTTGTGCTGCCGTTCTTTTACCTTTGTAACTAATGATGACACAGCAGAGTTCTGAATCACTGCTCTGTTATTTTCTGTTTCTACTACTCGAACGGCTAAACCAGCTAGCTGATGAATTTCCTTGGCTAGCTCCCGCTTCTCGGGTCGCAAATACGCTAAACTCCCCGTTGACTTATGGCTGAGGGCATCTGCTACTACATTAGCTCTCCCCGGGTGGTAGAGAATATTTACGTCATAATCTTTCAGCAATTCTAACCAATGACGCTGCCGCAGATTTAACTCCCTCTGTGTGAAAATGTACTGCAGGCTTTTATGATCTGTAAAAAATGTCTACATGAACGCCATACAGATAATGCCTCCAGATTTTCAGAGCGTGGATCACTGCGGCCAGTTCTAGGTCATGGGTCAGATAGTTCTTTTCGTGCTTCCTCAGCTGTCTAGAAGCACAAGCAATTACCTTTCCATGTTGCATAAGCACACAACCCAGTCCAATGCCTGAAGCGTCGCAATACACCGCATACCCATATGTTCCCTCTGGCAATGCTAGTACTGGGGTGGAGGTCAATCTGTCTTTCAATTCTTGAAAACTCTGCTCTCATGCCTCTGTCCACTGAAATTTCGCTGCTTTCTATGTCAGCTTTGTCAGAGGTGTTGCTATAGTGGAGAATCCTTCAACAAATCTCCGGTAATACCCTGCTAAACCCAGGAAACTGCGGACCTCGGTCGGAGTGGTAGGTCTTGGCCATGTCTTGACCGCCTCTATTTTCTGTGTGTCCACCTGTATACCAGCATCCGACATCATATGCCCCCAAAAGGCAACTGAGTTCAGCCAGAACTCACACTTGGAAAACTTGGCGTACAGCTGACGGTCTCTAAGGATCTGGAGTACTGTTCGTAAATGGTTCTGGTGATCTGTCTCTGAACGAGAATATACCAGAATATCATCGATAAATACTATCACAAACAGATCCAAATACGGTCTGAATATGTCGTTCATCAGGTCCATAAACACTGCGGGAGCATTCGTCAGCCCAAAAGACATGACTAGAAATTCAAAGTGACCATATCTGGTCCTGAAAGCAGTCTTTGGAATGTCCCTCTCACGAACTCGGACCTGGTGGTATCCGGACCTCAGATCTATCTTAGAGAAACATTTGTCCCCCTACAACTGGTCAAACAAATCATCTATTCTAGGGAGCGGGTATTTATTTTTAACCGTTACCTTATTCAACTGCCGATAGTCTATACACATACGGAGTGAGCCATCTTTCTTTCTTACAAACAGAACTGGCGCATCCCATGGGGAAGTACTAGGCCTGATTAAGCCTTTGTCGAGTAGATCTTTTAACTGCTCTTTCAACTCTCTAAGCTCAGCTAGTGCCATGTGATACGGGGGAATGGATATAGGTTGAGTCCCTGGCAATAAATCAATTGCAAAATCTATCTCCCTTTGGGGAGGGATACCAGGTAACTCATCTGGAAATACGTCAGGGAATTCATTGACCACTGGAACAGACTGAAGAGTCGGAGGTTCCACCCGAACGTCCTGGACTCTAACTAGGTGGTAAATACATCCCTTTGCTATTAATTTTCTCGCCTGAAGGTAGGAAATAAACCTACCTTTTGGCGTAGCTGTGCTCCCTTTCCACTCTCGCACTGCTTCCCCCGGAAAGTGAAATCGGACCGTCTTGGTCCAGCATTCTAAGTTGGCATAGCATGGCACTAACCAGTCCATACCCATAATGGCATCGAAGTCGACCAGCTCAAGTTCTATTAAGTCTATTGTGGTCTGGCGATCAGCAACCTCTACCGTACACCCTCGGTAAACTTTTTTAGCTGTAATCGAGTCACCGACCGGTGTAGATACTAAAAAGGGTTGCTGTAATAACTCTGGTACGACATTAAACTTTTGAGCCACAAATGGGGTAATATATGACAGAGTGGACCCTGGATCAATCAGTACATAAGCAGGGCATGAACAGATAATCAATATACATGTGACCACGTCGGGAGATGCCTCTGAATCCTGCCTCCCTGGTAATGCATAGGTACGGCTGGGGCCTGCACCTGAGCCAGAGGCTCCTGATCTACCTCGGCCCCTATTTACTGAACCTGAGGGTCTGCGCCCTGCTGAGGCTCTAGAGCTCGTGGCCCCGCTGATGCTCTGTCCAGACTATCCCGGCTACCCTGCCCTCTGGCCAAACAATCTCTCATTAAATGCCCTTCCTGTCCGCAGTAATAGCACCCTGAGAAGCCTTGCCTGCAGGCTCCAAAATGGGGTTGGTGGCATATAGGACAAGGGGTAGGTGCAAATCTACTCTGTTCTGCCCTCTGCTGCTGAGGTGATGCTACTGTCCGTAAACTGCTACCGGACTCTGACTGACTCCGGCGAACAAATCTGCCTCTCTGCTGCTGTACCGGAGGTAAAGATCTGGGTGGCCTATCTAAAAACCGTGGTCTCGGCCCCCTAGGGATTTCCCCCTAAATCTCAGCGGGTCTGTTTCTACGGCGCTGCTCTGAAGTCGCCTGCCTGTCGCGCCGCTGCCGTTGTCTCAGGTCCTCAATTGTCTGTGCGAAGGCCTGTACCCTGGCTATGTCCATGTCCTCTCTCAAAGTAGCCATCATGCATGCCTCTATGTAATCTGAATTCAGGCCCATAATAAAGAGATGGACTCTGGACGATATGGTGTCCACAAATGCTAGTGCATAGCGGGCTAAGGAGTCGAACTGTAAAGAATACTCACGGACGCTCCTGGCCCCGTGCTCTAAGTGTAAGAACTGGTCCATCCGGGCCTGTCTGACCTCCCTGGGTAAGTAGTGGTCCAGGAAGGCCTTCGAGAAGCTGGACCAGGTCAGAGGGGCAACATCTCTCCCTCGAGACCTTTCCAAACTCTCGTACCATAATACAGCTATGTCCCGCTACCGATACACTGCCAGCTCAACTGATTCTGCCGGGGTCACATGCATAACCCGAAATATTCTCTGCATCTGATCTAGGAAATCCTGGGGGTCCTTAGCTTGATCTGACCCAGTGAACTGCGGGGGTCCCAATGCCAAGAATTCTCTAACCCTGGAACTACCTGGCCCACCTAGAGATTCTATTACTGCAGGTGGTACTGGCTGACGCTGAGTAGCTAGCATCTGGGTTAACATAACCACCGCACTGCGTAGATCCTGATCAGATGAAGTGGGTGCAGGAGCTGTGGGAGGCGATGCTGCCTCAAATGGTATCTGGCGAGGCGAAGGCTGCTGGAAGGGTCGAGATGACACCTCCACATCGCCCTCAGACCGGGCTGAACCTGGCTGTACGTGAGGCATCCTGCGGGTGCCTTCACCCACCTTTGTATCCAATCTCCTGCCTGTAGCAGGGTGCCACTGATCTGCCATAGTATTTGTAGACAAAGAGGGTGGTAAGTTTCAAAAGAACCAACCCTATACTGTACTGTGCGATGGCACGACTGAGTATGAAAGAAGGGTAACCATCCAATTATGCCTCGCAGCCTCCTGCCTATAGTATATCGTGCACAACACATCCATAGACAAGACTCTACTTAGCACGGCTTGCAGACTCCCTGGGACATGAACTGCTCTGATACCAAGTTTGTCACACCCCACCTTGGGGGGTATGACGGGCACCTGGTGCCTGCTAGACTCTGGCTCTATTTCAAGAAACGAACCGGCTATATAGCGGCTGTAAATACATCCCCCGGCCGATTAGGCCTATAGCCACCTGCAATGCACAACAGCTAACCAGAACGATGACACTATAATCTGAAGCAACTGCTATTCACATTTGTGATCGACAAGGTCACTAACTATAACCAGAAGAAGGCCCCACGCGGCCACCATCAACAACTAAACACATATATACATGCACAGCCCCACACGAACGGCTCCACCACCACAGGGAAACATCAGACTGCAAGCCTCTAGGAAGTAATAATAGATTGGTCGGGACAAGGCCTCAACCTACCCAAACTGTAATCAAAAAGGAAATAGGAGCAACCTCTGACTTTCTAGCTCCGGAGGATACGAGTTGATAACTCTGCTGATTGGATCACAAGGAATCGACTCCTCGTCTATGTATACCTACAGGCAAGCAATGCAGTGCCCACACGGGCGTCAGTACCATATGTACTGAGCATGTAAAGCAAACTGAAATATACAACTGAAATGGGTAACAACGATAACATGAAATATAAGCAAGAAGTAGCTGAATCTATCTGGCTGAGGATAACTGGGGAGAGTTTACCTATTCTGTAACTAAACTGGGCGTACTTGACGACGTGTCGTCCTACTGTCTATCAGTATCTAATAGCACATATAGATATACATATAAATACACATAATACCTGACCGACCCCCATAAACCAGAACGTGCCAACCAACAGAACAATCTATTTACCCCTACCCGAGTCTAAACCAACAAAAAATAAGTCGCTCCACTCAGCTGATAACTGTGAGCTCCCCCTACCGGCCCCCTTGGGTACGTAGCTCAGGCCTTGGCCTCTGACAATGAACTGTGTCTGAGTCCGAAGACTCTTGCCTCTGGGCGCAAGCGCTCAACGGGGTAATCTGTTGTTGTATCTGTGACTGAAACTGCCCCTAGGTGTAAACACGCAACAGGGTAATTTTTTTATAAAAATCTATATCTGAAACTGCCCCCGGCCACAAGCGCACACAGAGTAGTCTGCCCCTGTAAACAGGGTGATCTGGCTCTGCGCAGAGTGAACTAAACTGCCCCTGCAAAAAGGGTAATCTGGACTGTATTATTATGATGGTCGGCCATCATCGTCCTCTAGGCGGACGGCATCTCCCAGCTGGGGGCGGTATCTGAATCTGGTATCGACACAGTTATAACCCAGGGGCGGCGGGGATGCTAAAGGATGCCCACATGCCATAACAAGTCTTAACATGCAAAACACATACACAGCAAGCATGCTCAAATGAAAAATACTAATCATATTCTCTTCTTTTATTTCAAGGCCAGTCCATTTTAAACAACTAATGCTATATTCTGTTATACACTGTTTCTGATTGCTGGGCTAACTACTACCTGGCCTTTATCTGTTTATCTGATTATTGTTATCCGTGATCTGAAGCTATATCAGTTTCTAGAGCCATATCTGTTTCTGGAGCTATATCTGTATTTGGAGTTATATCGGTGTCTGGAGCTATTTCTATATCTGATTACTGATCTGATTATATCTGGATATATCTCAATAACATAGAACATGCCATCTATAACTAGATATAGCTCAATAATATAAAATGTGCCATCTATTACCGGATACAGTCTCAACAAATGTAATACATACTATCTGTGATCTTGCTAATTCATTATACTGTTTTTACAACATCCATTCTAGGTATTACGTAAGAACATGCTGAGCTACTAGCGGATACCACATTACTATCTGAAATCATCTGACTATTCGTTATTCTCATTATCGCATGATACGTAATGATATACTAGCATGCTTGCTGGAAATTGTAGTGAAATCGTTCCTGTACGTTGGGTATCTATTTATAGCCTTTATTCTATTTATTTTCTAGACTGTACTTCCTGGCTTGCCGAAAGAATAGCTTTACATACCTGGTTTCTGAGTACCCGACTGACCGATGTGATTTCCGTCGGTACTTCTGCTGTTTCTCCCAACTACATTCATATACATGTCAATTAGAACTAAATACATTAATATCCGGGAGAAATTATCACTTTTGATATATATTTATCCCAAGCTTCGACTTATCGGAAAACGGTCAAAAACTCATTATTTCTTGATAGTCCAGAAGGGATAAATGCTCACTGCAAGGCTAGGAACACATTGGTACTAATTTAAAGCAATTCTATTTACTTTACCTTGGTAGCACGACGTTTCGCCGGCCAAATTTCACGAGACCAACTCCGTAGGATTGCTCTCTGCAGCTTTATACCTCGGTATCTAAGCCGGAACAGAGTTTAGACTGCGTTTTGAAGCGTGATCAGAAGGAAATATATATAAAAGTCGTGGGTTTCCTTCTTCCTACCTATATTCCCCTATTTTTCTGGAAATTTATTGATATATAAGAAGAAAAAAAATGACTTTTTTCCTTTTTTTTTTCTTGCTTGCCTTCTAAATCCCTTAACCAACATGCCATTAGGCTATTTATTCATTTAAAATTTACGGGGTGGAACAACCCGACTCTCAGGCTTAGCCCCATTCATAGTCAATATTCAAAGTTAGCATCTTACATTGTTGGTGAGTCCTCATCTCCCGAGGACTAGACTTATTCAGACTTTCTCTATGTCTTTTTAGTTTCAGCTTTGTTGAGTTAGTTGGGGATCTTGTCATCAACTCGTCATGTGTAGAGGCTTTTCAGACAAAGGATGTATCCAGCTTCAGATTGTGTATTCTATTGTTATGTTTAATTTATACTTCCACTAAGTTTATCATGTTGATTCTTCAGTTTTATTGATCGAGTTAGATGTATGCTTATGCCATGGGTCGACTTAGAGTCTCTTGGTGCTCCTTGTCCCGTGTTACGATCCGGGCCTCCATTCGGGTCGTGACATCATTGTCACTCAGGGTACATTATTTGAATGGCTAAATGGCCTAGAGGTGCAGATCAAGAAGGCCATTTTGAACTTTTAGGATAAATTGTGGTGGTCGCTAGTACGACACAGGCTGGTCTTTCGAGCAAGACTCAAGTAGTGTGGAACTCTCAAAGGCTATGTCTGCACTTTTCGTGTTCTCTCCACAACTTTCTCATTACGAAAATGAGTATATTTTGTATATAATTACCTGTCCAACAATGATAATGTGGTATCACCAGACCGAGCTGCACTGGTAGTTAGTATCACGGAGGGCAATGCTATTGTTACACCCCCTAAAAGTTAGTGATTAGTAAGTGTACGCGTGGATTTGTGATGAATAAAGAGTGTACAATGCGTGTAGAAAAGCCTCAGAAGCAGGATCAAGTGAGCCTACGTCGTGAAGGGCCAGCACGACGCACCAGCCAACAGGACACCAGCCAGTGCGGCACGCCAGCACACTGGCACTATAAGGAGCACGACGCGGGGTTGCTTTGGTGCCCTGGGTGGGGCGGGGCGCCTCTATACCACCGCCTTAGCCTATATATAAGGCCCCTCCTTTTAATGGTAGTTCATTTCCTTCAAATAGATTCGGCCAGAGAGAGAGAAATACGAAGAATTCAATTAAGTTTTTCCCAATTACACTATTAAACACCATCCAAATTCAAATTAACTTCTGGTATCGAGTTTTAAGCCTACATGGAGCATTACTACAGAGTTATTTTCTCGAAATTTTCCCAACAAATCATAACCTCGCCGAGAAAAAGTTGTTAGAATTCCTCCAAACTAATTTCTATATGATCACAGGAATCAAGTAAGAATTTCTCCCTTCTGAACCCTTGGGAAATCATAGGTTTTCGATCGTGTTTTATGTAGTTGAATTACAGTTGTTATTAGTATTAAAAGTTATCATTTTAAGCCGAATTTGGTATTGAAATTAGTCTCTTCCTCCCAGTATTACGGTTATAGTTGAAAAGAGCTGACGAATACAAGTTGAAACTCATCAGCTTTTTGGGAAACAACAATCGGGATATGTTAAGGCGAATTTCTTCGGCAAGTTAGTTTCGATAGTACTATAATACAGTCTGAGTCCCAATAAGAAAGCCAGAAGTCTTCTTATTGTAAATAGCTGTTGTTATTAGCTGAGATCAATACTTATGTTTAGTTTGGGATTGACTTTGCCCTGTATAGCCTTCCATGACCAACCCAAGGTTACTAGTTGTGTCGTCGCCCGCCAGGGGCTAGATGACGCCTCTCCAAGGAGCGGTATGCCATCCGCGAGGGACGAAGATGAGGTCCGAGGACATTATACAGTCCATCCCATGGATGGACTACTCTTATGTCGTATCGGCACCACACACCCATCGAGCTTGGTGCCTAGGATGCAGGTACCAGGAGTCCACTAGACTCAGACACAACTATAGTTCAGGGGTAGAGCAGGCTCAGTTGCAGACCCAGGGAACTGGTAGGACGACTATAGTTATTAGTTGGCATGTTTAACTTTGTTAGGGGTATGTATATTGAAGTGTACTCGTCAAGGATTATAGGGTTCCTGGGTGGGTTATTCTGTGTTGTTTTTACCTTTCGACTTATGGGGGCCAAGTAAGGTTCTTGTTTGCATTATTTACTAGTAGATTAGATAGCAGGAAGTTAAGTAAATCAGGTTATTGTGCGGACTGTCTGCTTTGGGTATAAAGCTACACGCAAGTGCACGTGGTCGAACACGTAGTAAAGTGGCTTAAGTAAGCCAAGTATCGATCCCACAGGGACTAGGATAAGGTACAATCTGCTCAAGTGTACTATATTTTAATTCCAACAATGAAGACAATAGTGTAACCAAGAATTTGATATTTTGAGTTCTAAATTTTTATGCTAAGTCTAAAACAACTATCTAATGTGAGTCTGAACTATGAATGTGAGCATGCTGAGGTTAAATGAACATGTAAAGAAATTAATTATCAATATAATTTGGTTAGTCTTTTCCTCCGGTTGCTAGTCAAGAACTAATGCCAATGGATTAAAACTCTCGTATTTAACCCAACTTAAGAATCATGAACCGCCCACCTACATTTCTGTGATTAAACGAAATTCATGTTCTAGCCATACAAACCCGGTTCCTATTTACTAATACGACTTTCAGGTATATTTCTATCCTGAACGTAAATCAATTCTCAATTTTCCCAAACTAAGAAAAGATCATATCCTATTAATTCACAACTTTTCAATTTCTTGCTCTCTCGAGTGAAACCAGACTTTTTAGATGTACATTAACGTAGGCCACACATTAATGCAGTAAGAACAAGAATCAATAGAACAACCATGGAAGAAAAGATGAAAAACCAACTTAATCAACAATCACATTTCAATACAATTGTTCTTAACCTCAGCAAGAAGAGGAATTAGCCACTCATGTGTGGATTAAACATTGTTAAATGAGTGTTAAACATACTAGCAATTGAATTGAAGAAGAAGGAGATAGAGAAAAACCCTGATAATTTTGTCCCCTCAACTGCCTGTAACCCACGTTCTTGCTCCACCAAGTCAAAATAATTAAAAATGAACCTGAGTGTTCTATTTATACTAGTGGGAATTTTTCCCGGAATAACAAGCAACGTGTCACGGAGTGCATCGCGGAGCACTGCCTCCGTGACACGCCACTAACGCGGACCCTTATTGGAAATTGGGTGTCCAGGTAATAAAGACCAACGTGGCATGGTGTGCAACGCGGAGCTAGGCCACCGTGCCACGGACCGAACGCGCACCCACACTGGAATTTGACCAAAAATCTCCTATCCAGGCAGAAGGCCTCCGCGATGGCAGCGTGACACGGCTCCATCGTGGAGCCTCTTTATTTTGTGCCTTCCAATGCCTTGTCCTTTGCTAACATTCGAGTCCAACCCCGATCTCTCCCAACACGCATTTTAGCTTCCCAAAATTACATTTTTCCTGCAAAACAATTCTAATCATGTTGGTTAGTATAAATTCACATTTTATTACCAATCACATGAGAATGTATAAACCTTGATAGATAAACAAGGCTAATATGACACATTTGAGTATCACTTGGGCATATAAATTTGCCCAAGATCACTTACCCCACACTTAAATCCTTGTTCATCCTCGAACAACAATCTTACACCTCATGCAATTTACACCCCAACCTCGCTACTTTGGTTCGACAATTCAGGCTACGGTCATACCGATTATTCAATACAGCAAATCATCAAGAAAACATGCATGATCCTATCAATGCAATGACCTTCAATACATCAAGACCTCCTAGACGTAAGAATCGACTCTCGATATCGGCAAACTCATGCAAATCAGCTGATCACAACATCCGACACGAAAATTAATCTCTCATCAAGCATGTGCCCTCACAACACAAGAGAATTTTCCCCTTTTTGATCGTACAAACTCAAATGATTACATGCAGGGGCATATAGATACAATTTCACTCTCTCTCCCAAAAGAATTCACATGCATCATGTCACGAACCATAAGCTTGCCTTTAGTGTATTACTCTACTAATATAAAGAAGTGTGATGTAAGATCACGTAGGACTTTAACGAGTTGTAATGTAAGCTACAGAACTGGTAAATATTGGGCTAGCCAATAATAGCCACTAGCATCCTTAAGCGCCTTTTCAATACATCCCATCAAACTCATGGGCATTGTTTCTTTCTTCATCCTCCCATTGTTGAAGTTTTTCTTTAGTTTGGCCCATCTTATTAAGCACACTTGACACAACAACAAAGATTATTCGTACACCTTCATTATAGTTTATTTATAACAAGTGCACCTTCAACCTTTTCTTTCCCTTTATCACTCTGCTTTTCTTTTCTTTTCACCATTCTCACTCTTTAACACTTTGGGAAAATTATTTTCTCTTCTTAAGCTCTTAAGAGTTTTGGATCAAATTACAGCTAATGAAAAGAAGGGGTAAAGCTCGGTTTACACATTTTGACACAAGAAAAAAAATAGGCTAATGGCTCAACGGGCTGACTAGGGTGTACAATCCAGGTGGGTACGATAAGGAAAAAGAGAAACTTTCGGTTAAAAACAAAGAAATGCTTACATCCTTTCCTACAATACACCTCCTTCATTTCGTTTTGTACACACACTAGGCAAGTTCAAGACACTTCACAATAGCACGGAATAACAAAACCTCACTTCACACTTATTGCACATGCTCAATTCAAGACGTATTCACAGACTCTTCAATCAGCTAATTACAAGAATTCAAAATTAAGCCTCAATCACACTGAATCGACTCTATGGCCTAGGTATCTCAACATACTTACAAAGTTTCATGCTTTCATACGAATCACCTTTGCATTTCAAATATCATGTATAACACGCAACCAGAATTCCACAACCATAAAGTAACTACAAGTTTTGGGATGCAACCCACAAAAGAAAAACAACTAAAAAAAATAAATGAAAAAAAGAAAAAAAAATCTACTCCTAATGACTACATTTCCCTTAAGACGTTCGCCATCCATCCATCATAGGAAACGGTCATTAACTAAGACTTCGGTTCAATAGGACCATTCTCGGTAAAAGAACCGAAAACAAACGCCGAGAAACCCAAGAATTGAAAAAAAATTTAAAAAAAATATCGATCATTTCGATGAACAAAAATATGTACAAAATCAGCTAGCAACATTCAGCAACGCACAACAGTTTCACATATAATTACAATACAGAACAACAGTTTCACAATCACAAATCACAGGGTCACAAAAAAAAAATTCACACGCATAACAACAGATGAGAACATACATAATAGCACAACCAGCACCTAACTACTCCCACCCCACACTTATCTCGAAAACTGTCCCCAGTGTTCACAAAAATTAAAATAGCACAAAATTTGGGTGGTGGAACTCCCTGATCAATCAAAATACTCCACTTCTTCATCAGGTGCTGCTGCTTCATCTCCCATGTCTGAATCACCCCCATCGTCATCATCGGACTCCACATCGGAGTCCTCACGACGTGTCTCCTCATTTGTGGGGACATCATCATCCGTGGGCTCCACAAAAGCTGGCCCCACTTGGCATAGAGCCCTGGCATTTTCGCCAAAAGGGTAGTCTAGCTCGAGCTGCCATAGCTCCTCCTCTGTTGCCGGCCTCCCGCCTATCCTCAGCTGGAGCATCTGCATCCCGTACATGCGAGCCATGTACTGATCATCTCGATCATGTCACTCGGCAAGTGTAAGAACAGGCCTGTGGGTGGTGTCGGGTGCCTTAGTTTTAGTGACATCTAAGGCCCGCCGCTCCATCTGCGGGATGTAGTCAAGGGCCTCTTCCTCAACATCTAGGCCCCTCAGGAATGTGGTGAGTAGTCCACCAAATCCGTATTTGTGCCCCTGATGCAACCGGGCTCTCTTCATGGCGGATATAATCACCGCCCCCACATTGATCTCCAGCCCTTTCATCAGGGCGTACACCAAGCATACACGATCCCGGGTTACATCCGTAATATGTACCCCCGGGATTAGGCATGAACACACGATCTTAAGCCATATCCTGGCTACCCTGTTCATCTGTGAGTAGGGCAAAGTCTGATGGTAGCCCCTCTCCTTGTGTCTGCTCCACCTAGCTGTTGATCGGGTTCCACACAAAGTGCGTCTGATGTCCGCATATGGTGGAGTGATGTTCAGCTGTCAAAGCACGTGGGCGTCTGTGTCCCGCGCCCCTAGGATAGCATTGAGGTGGTGGGGCTCAAAGGTGACTATTTTCCCTCTTATTTTGATGGTGTGACTTCTGAGAGTCGGGTTCCAATTGGCATAGAATTTCCGAATCAAGTGCAAGTTGCATTCCTTTGGCTCTTCAAAGATGAAGTTGAGCCCAACTGCCTCGATCCTGTGGACGATCCTAGGGAACTCCTGTGCCAACGGTTCCCGTGCTATGTGTTCCTTGGGGAAGTACTTGCTCTCCTTGTGCTTTGCATACCACTTCTTCCCCTCTTCTGTCACCCACCTAGTTCCGTATTGGCGGCATTGGCCGCGTGGAACCGCTGGTGCTGCTGGGACCGCTGTGCCCAATCTGATTCTTTTTCTGCCGGCGCCAGATGTTGATGCGCCTTTTCCCTTGTCTTGTCGGCTTGCCATTGTTCCTGCCAACCCAAACAGACAAGTTCAATGTTAAGCCAATGAGTAATAGCTTCGACTAAGGTTGGGTTAAGCTAGGCTACCCCACACTTAGTTCTTAGCTAAAACTACAGCATTACGGCAAGATCATCTTATTTACACAAACAACCATCCAAATATAACAAACATGCTTAGAGCATTCGCATAACTCGACGGTATATATTCTATGTACTACTCAGACTTTGTACAGCTAACCACAATCATTACCATCGACAACATTTTATCTCATAGCACTTAGCAAGGAGAAATAAAACAAAAGAAAAAAAGAAAAAAATTAACTACGTGATCCTATATAATTCAACCAATTCTTGCAATTTCCGATATTACCCTAACCCGAGAATCTGTTGGTTTTTGAGCATAGTAACAGTTAGCACAATCGACTTATCTCACTCAACATGTACAACCCAACATGAATTTCACTAGTTCAACTAAATTTTTCCATTTCAAATTCAAAGGCAAGCCCTAGCTATGATTTTATCACAAATTCGATTAAACTATGTCATTATCGAGTTCAAGCAATCACAATGATACTCCGAACATGAATCAACAATAATTCAATATAATTTAAGCTCAATTTCTACTTAGGCCAAGTTTAGCTCATATCACAAGTTCAATATCGAAAAAAATTCGACATGAATTGAAATAGAGTTGAAGAACATACCTTGAATTCGAAGAATTGATGAAAATTCGATGAAATTATTGTCCTAAGTCCGTGTCACGTCGAGGGGGGATGGGTTTTTGGGAGGTTGGTCGCGGAGTGTGTGAGAAATGAGGGAAAAATAGGGGGAATCGGGGTTAAAAAAGGGGGAAAATCGCGCGGGTCACCCGGCGACCCGGTGTGACCCGTCGCGATATAAACATCAACGTGTCACGGAGGGTAACGCGGAGCATGCCCTCCGTGACATGGAGCTATCGCGAGGGCATTCTGGAATTTTTTAAAATTCCAGATTTACACCTCAACGTGTCACGGAGGGTAACGCGAAGGTCCTCCTCCGTGACACGGAGCTATCGCCCTAGCTCACTGTTTTGCCACTTTTTATTGATTTTCATACCTCGCATTTTCCTTTGCGATTCCTTGCACATGTATCCTCCGTTCAACCTGAAATTCATCTTACGACAAGAAATTGGTTAGAATTATAAGTTTCACTCAAAATAAAACTACAATAAAAAAATATAAAACTAAAAATTTTGTTGATAATCAAGGAAAAAAAGAAAAAAGAAAAATCTATTCACAATTTACAAAGAAAAATTTCACGGGTTGCCTCCCATGCAGCGCCTGGTTTACCTTCGCGGCTCGACGTCATTCAGCTCAATTGTCCTCTAGGGTGATGGATGTTTTCTCTCGACCACCGTCCTCCCCCCAGTAGTGCTTACATTGCTCCGGTGGTTTTCCCAATAACTCTCGTGAATCCTTTATCTGCGCATCATCAACTCGATCAATCACATTGATCACCGAGAGCTCCTCGTACACAGTCGGGAGCTTGGTGGCCTTGTATACATCAAACACTTCCACCTTGTCGTGTGATCGCATGGTTAGCTGCCCTGCAGCTACATCAATTAGTGCTTTCCCGGTCGCCAAGAAAGGACGTCCCAAAATAAATGGGACTTTCGCGTCTGGCTCAAAATCCAGCACGACGAAATCTACCGGGAAGATCAGGGAGCCAACTTGCACCAGAACGTCCTCCACAATGCCATCAGGTCTGGCTAAGGACCGATCCGCTAACTGCAAGATCACTGTTGTGGGTCTAGGACTCCCAAGACCCAGCTTTTTGAATACTGATGACGGCATCAAATTAATGCTCGCTCCCAAATCACATAATCCACGAGCTCGGATACTCTGCCCAATAGTAATTTGTATAGTAAATCTCCTAGGATCTTTGAGCTTTGTGGGCAGTCGGTTTTGTATCCGGGAAGTGCACTCCTCCGTGAGAGCCACCGTAGCATACTCAGTCAACCGACTTTTGTTTGCCACGATGTCATTTATGTACTTTGCATATTTCGGCACTCCCTGCAAAACATCAACAAGAGGTAAGTTAATATGTACCTGTTTCAGCACCTCCATGAATTTCTTGAAACACGCCTCCTCCTTGTGTTTCTTTAATCTTTGAGGGAACGGGGGTGGTGGTCTTTCTGATTCAGCTTCCTTTTCCTTCCCCCTCTCATCACTTTGCTCCCTCTCAACTTCTGCTGCTCCCGATTGTTGAGGAGGTCTTTCTGGTTCCACCTCTTTAAGCTGCAAACCACTCCTTGTGGTCACCGCATTCACCTGCTTGGGGTTGGGATCTATGTCACTCGGAATTCCTCCTCTAGGTCTGGTGTTTTGGGCTCCAGCAAATTGCCCAAATTGATATTCAAGTGCCTTAGTAGCTAACTGGTTGTTTTTCACCTCGGCTGCCAATTTTACATAGGCAGCCTGCAATTGATCTTGGATAGCTATCATCGTCTTGAACATCTCCTCAATGCTGGGTGATGGTGGTGGAGGAGGTGCATTGTTGTTTCTATATTGTGCCTGATAGTTCTGCTGCCCTCCTTGATTCCTTTGCGCCCCCTAACTAGAACTTTTCCCCTGATGGTTGTTGCTACCCCAAGAGAAATTCGGGTGATTCCTCCAGTTGGAATTGTAGCTGTTGCCATACTGTTGGTGGTTGTTCCTCTATACATTTCCCACAAAGTTCACCGAGTCAGGATTTGCTCCACAACACTCAGCTGAGTGCTCAATGCTCCCGCACACTTCACACCAAATCTGTTGTACTACATTCACTAGGGCTTGAGTCTGGTTCATTGTCATGTTACTGAAGTGGGTGTTGAGTTGATTCTGTAAAGCAGCTATCTGTGTAGCAATAGAGGTAAAACCATCCACTTCTAGAACTCCTGTTGCTTTCCTTGTCCCTCCTCGTGACGAATCAGCATTCCACTCCGGATTGCCCTGCGAAATACGGTTCAACAAGGTATACAGCTCCTCATAGGTTTTCTCCAGCGCTTGTCCCCCAACTGCTGAGTCTAGCAATATTTTTGTATGGGGTTCCAAACCCTCTATAAAAGTGTGCACCAGCACATCATTGGATTGATGATGATGAGGATAATCCCGCAACATGGACTTGAATCTCTCCCAAGCCTGATATAGATTCTCTCCCTCTCTCTATTTGAAACTTAGAATTTGACTTCTAAGTCTTGCTGTTTTACCGGAGGAAAAAATCGTATCAAGAATTTCCTTGCAATATCATCCCACGTAGAAATAGAATTGGGTGGCTCAGCTTTCAACCACCTCTTGGCTTCTCCCAGTAGTGAAAATGGGAACAATGTAAGCCTGACATAATCTGATGACACTCCAGCAGGGATGTAAGTGTCACTTATCTCCAAAAAATTTTGGAGATTCTGCTGTGGATCCTCATGAGGGAGACCTGTAAACTGCCCGCTGGTGTGCAGCAATTGCACCATCTTTTGTTTAAGCTCGAACCTCCCTTCTGGCTTAAGTTTGCGGATGCTAGATGTGACATTATTAGCATGTGCGATTGCCACCTCGCGAACTGGCCGAGCTGCTACTTACTCGGGCACTAACATTGCCCGTACTATTGGTGGATTCTGTTGTTGCTCCATGAGTGTTTGTCTGAGCAACTGCAGCTTTCTTTCTAGAGCTTCTCTCCACTGACGATGAAATAATCTTGCTGGCTCTAAATACGAGTCCACCAGCTCCTTGTCTTTTGCCAGTGTTCAACAGAGATTAAATCTGCAAAATACAGGCTAAGACCAAGTTGTCAACACTAAGAAAATAAAAATATAGTAAATTAACACTAAAGAAAAATTCACCAATTGCCAGTCCCCGGCAACGGCGCCAAAAACTTGTTTGGACTGTCTGCTTTGGGTATAAAGCTACACGCAAGTGCACGTGGTCGAACAAGTAGTAAAGTGGCTTAAGTAAGCCAAGTATCGATCCCACAGGGACTGGGATAAGGTACAATCTGCTCAAGTGTGCTATATTTTAATTCCAACAATGAAGACAACAGTGTAACCAAGAATTTGATATTTTGCGTTCTAAATTTTTATGCTAAGTCTAAAACAACTATCTAATGTGAGTCTGAACTATGAATGTGAGCATGCTGAGGTTAAATGAACATGTAAAGAAATTAATTATCAATATAATTTGGTTAGTCTTTTCCTCCGGTTGCTAGTCAAGAACTAATGCCAATGGATGAAAACTCTCGTATTTAACCCAACTTAAGAATCATGAACCGCCCACCTACATTTCTGTGATTAAACGAAATTCATGTTCTAGCCATACAATCCCGGTTCCTAAATTGACTAATACGACTTTCAGGTATATTTCTATCCTGAAGGTAAATCAATTCTCAATTTTCCCAAACTAAGAAAAGATCATATCCTATTAATTCACAACTTTCCAATTTCTTGCTCTCTTGAGTGAAACCGGACTTTTTAGATGTACATTAACGTAGGCCACACATTAATGCAGTAAGAACAAGAATCAATAAAACAACCGTCGAAGAAAAGATGAAAACCCAACTTAATCAACACTCACATTTCAATACAATTGTTCTTAACCTCAGCAAGAAGAGGAATTAGCCACTCATGTGTGGATTAAACATCGTTAAATGAGTGTTAAACATACAAGCAATTGAATTGAAGAAGAAGGAGATAGAGAAAAACCCTGATAATTTCATCCCCTCAACTACCTGTAACCCACGTTCTTGCTCCACCAAGTCAGAATAATTAAAAATGAACCTAAGTGTTCTATTTACACTAGTGGGAATTTTACCCGGAATAACAAGCAACGTGTCACGGAGTGCATCGCGGAGCACTGCCTCCGTGACACGCCACTAACGCGGACCCTTACTGGAAATTAGGTGTCCAGGTAATAAGGCCCAACATGGCACGGCGTGCAACACGGAGCT
Source organism: Datura wrightii (assembly GCA_035772735.1). Lineage (NCBI taxonomy): Eukaryota > Viridiplantae > Streptophyta > Magnoliopsida > Solanales > Solanaceae > Datura > Datura wrightii. The sequence continues at coordinate 39,490,528 of JASDFA010000027.1, forward strand.
AGGCCACCGTGCCACGGACCCAACGCGCACCCACACTGGAATTTGACCAAAAATCTCCTATCCAGGCAGAAGGCCTCCGCGATGGCAGCGTGATACGGCTCCATTGCGGAGCCTCTTTATTTTGTGCCTTCCAATGCCTTGTCCTTTGCTAACATCCAAGTCCAACCCCGATCTCTCCCAACACGCATTTTAGCTTCTCAAAATTACATTTTTCCTGCAAAACAATGCTAATCATGTTGGTTAGTATAAATTCACATTTTATTACCAATCACATGAGAATGTATAAACATTGATAGATAAACAAGGCTAAGATGACACATTTGAGTATCACTTGGGCATATAAATTTGCCCAAGATCATTTATGCCTCTATCCCTTTCGTTCAGTTACTTTCAGTTTTATTTCAAGTTTATTCAATTATTTCCAGTTATTGCTTTACATATTCGGTACATATTGTACTGACCCCCATCTTGGGGCACTGCATTACTTTCCTGCAGGTGAGATAGACACGGATCAGGACCTCCTTAGCTTCCAGCCCGAGTCAACAGTATAGTTAGCTCCCCTCCTCCGGAGCTGATTAGTTAGAAGGTTTGTTCTTTTGATTGTACAGTATGGGTATGTCGGGGCCATGTCTTGACCTATTCCACTCCTAGAGGCTTGCAGATTTACAGTTTCCCTGTGGTTAGTTTGTTGTTGGCCGTGTGGGGCCTATGTATGCTTTACTTCGTGTGATGGATGTGTGGGGCCTTGTTTAGCTGTTGGATAGTGACCTTGTCCGCTATAGTATAGTTATAGTTGCCTGAATTTCATTTCAAGTTATAATTAGACAGCATAGTGGCCTTGTAGGCCCGCATAGGAATCCCTTTTATTTCTTCTTGTTGGGTAGTTGTTTCATTTACAGGTGGCTATAAGGCCTTGTCAGCTAGAGGTTGTTTTTACAGCCGAGATATAGCCCTTTCATTTCATGAGATAAGTTGCAGGCTTGCACCAGACGTGCATAAGCCTTGCCAGGTCAGTCATATTTCAGTATGGTACTAGGTGCCAGTCATGCCTCCCAAGGTGGGGTGTGACAAACATGGTATCAAAGCAGGTCGTATCCCAGGGAGTCTGCAAGCCGTGCCAAGTAGATTCTTGCCTATGGATGTGTTGTGCACCACATTCTATAGGAAGGAGGTTGTGAGGCTTGTTAGGATGGTCACTCTTCATTCTCTGGTAGTCGTGCTATAGAGTTGTATTGTATAGGGTTGAGTTCCTAAGTTTACTATAATCTGTCTTTCTACAAAGAAATGTCAGACACGCGACAGACCACGAATAGAAGGAAGTTAGACGTCTGATCTTGGGCATATTTACATGCCCAAATACTATTTTATACCGATGTTTTACCCATGATGTACCTTAATTTAAGAATAATCTCATGTATTTTGTGTAATTTGTGGCCATGGACTAACAAATATGATTAGCACTCTTTGTAGGTTGAAATTGCCAATGTATGGAGCTCAATGTGAAGATAATGGTCCTAATATTGAAGATAAATATTAAGGGATGGATTATGGATGATGAGACAAGCTAAAAGGGACATTTGGAGTCAACTCCGTGTCACGGAGAAGCATTGGGGCGTTCAACAACGTGCCACAAAGCAAAGAATTAATTTATATGAGCAAGGGCTGTCAAGCCAGTGTGTTGTCGCGTTACCTATGTGCCACGGAGCAGTTCACCTCCATGCCATGGAGCTGTTCCACCATAGGCCAAATTTTGCATTTTTTCAGCTTATTATAAATTGAACCCATGCCTTCAAAAATCATTTGTCACAAAATATTTTTTGGAAACCGTAGAGGAGCGAAGGGAGAAGTGAAGAACTCACCTAGGGTTCACTAATTTTTCATTCTTTCTTACCTATTCTTGTAAGTACTCTACTTTGACTATGTTTTTAAGTTATTGTACGAACATGAGTGGGTAAAACCCTTCCCCTAGGGTTGACGCCATGTGATATGATTGTAATGCATGAATTCATTTTGGTTTGAGTTGTTAATTATTGTTTTGTCTTACATTCTTGATTATGGTTGTTTTTATGCTTGATCGCCATAAAAACATACATGTTAATCTAGGTAAAATCTTGAAAGAGTAACCCTAGCTAAGAACATAGGAATGTAGGGAGAAAGTTCTTATCTTTCGATATGATTCGCAATTAGGATAAATAATATACCTAAATTTCCTTGCTTGGATGATAAAACGGGATGATAGCAAGACACCGGCTTAGAATTGTCACTCCACCACTCGTAGAAGTAGTTGTGAAGCTAAGTTAGGTTAAATGGTTAGAGATACAAAAGCCCCTAATCAAGAGCACAAACCCCGTAAACCACATCCATGTAGTTGAATTGTCCACGAACTAGGACGTCACATCCCCGCTCAATGATGTAGTTGTGAGGCTAGTTTGCCGTGTTTAGAGGCTCGAGACACCATGAACATCACATTTCCAACTACATGAGACAACAATTGATAATTTCATTTGTGAATCACTACGAAGTGTAGCATTGTATGATTATCCGGCCTTAGCTCTAGTTGCTTCTTATATCATTTCCAGATTGTTTTGTGACCATTCCTAGATTTAATTATAATTTCTCGAAAACTTCTATAATTAACACTTGTGAATGTTAATCTTACACTTCAACATGAATATTCGCTGAATTGGTCCAGTCCCTGTGGGTTTGACATCCGGCTCTTAAAAAGGGCCACTTTATTACTTGTACGACCACGTACACTTACGTGTGCGCTGGAGCGCGAACAAGTTTTTGGCACCGTTTTTGGGGAACAGGTGAAGTTTAGTAAATTTTTCTATTTTTTTGTGATTTTTAATTTCCTTAAGTGTTGAGAAACTTTGTCTTAGTTTGATATATTGCAGGTGACAGGTTGTCCTTGCAGAGCTGCCAAGGAATAGAGAGCTAGTGGAACCGTTGCTTGAACCTGAACGTCAACTTCATTTACGCAGGAGGGAAGCTCTAGAGCGAAAGCTAAAGAGACTTCAGGAGAGGTTACAACAACACCCACCAGTAGGGCAAGCGAAGTTGTCACCTGAAACCATGGCAGCCCAACCAGTTCGCGAAGTGGCGATCCCACTAGCGACAAATGTGACCTCTAGTATCCGCAAACTGGAACCTGGAGGAAACTTTGAATTGAAACAGAATATGGTGCAGCTGTTACATTCTAGTGCCCAGTTAACTAGGATGACTCATGAGGACCCACAGCAGCACTTACAGAACTTCCTTGAGATTAGTGACACGTTCGTCCCCACCGAAGTGTCCACAGATTATGTCCGACTTACCCTCTTTCCATTCTCATTGTTGGGAGAGGCAAAGTGGTGGTTGAAATCTGAGCCACCGAATTCCATAACTTCTTGGGACGATTCGGCAAAGAAGTTTCTCATCAGATGCTTCCCTTCAGGAAAGACTACCAAACTTAGGAGTGAAATATTAAGCTTCAAGCAGAGGCCGGAGGAGAACTTGTATTTGGCTTGGGAGAGATTCAAGTCATTATTGAGAGACTACCCCCATCATCAGCAATCCAATGAAGTGCTAGCCCATACCTTTGTGGAAACTCAAGACCCACACACAAAAATTTTACTAGACTCTACATCGGGTGGGCAAGCATTAGAGAAGACTTATGATGAGTTGTACACTTTGTTGAATAGGATTGCTCAGGGAAATCCAGAGTGGCACAGCGATTCATCAAGAGGGGCAGGAAAGAGAACAGCAGGGCTGATAGAAGTGGACGGTGTAAATGCCTTGGCTGCACAGCTAGCATCATTTCAGCATCAGATGATGACTCAGTTCAATAAACTGAGTATGAACCAACAGCAGGGACAGGTAAATGCAGTTCAACAAGCTCCTAGTTGGTGTGAAATCTATGGAAATAATGGGCACAATGCAGAATCTTACGGGGCCAATCCTGAATCGGACAATTTTGTTGGGAATGTTCAGAGAAACAATCAGAATTTCGGGAACAATTACAACAAGAATTGGCAGAGCCACCCGAATTTTTCTTGGGTGGAAATCAAAGTCAAAGCTACCAGCAATCTCAGCAGCAGAACAGGAAGAATGGTGTCCAGTTGAGCAGCAACATTGAGGAGACGTTGCAGAAGATTATGGAGACACAAACCCCATTAGCAGGGAATCAGGCGAGGATGGCATCAGATTTGAAAAATCAGTAGTTGGCCACCCGTAATCTAGAGAAGCAAATGGGTCAAATAGAAGCTACTCACCACACTAGACCGCAGGGAGGATTACCCAGTGACACAAACACAAACCCCCGACAAGTCAATGCCATCAGTTTGAGGAGTGGCAAGCAATTGGCTGATGCACCACCAAAAGAGAGGAGAAATGAGGTACAGTCGGAGTTGGTTAGAAAGGGCCATTCACTGAAAAGGGAGAGAATTAGAGTGTTGTGCAACAAAATGCACAATCATCATTGCATCCAGCACAGAGACCACCACCACCATTTCTGCAAAGACTCAAAAAGAGCAAGGAGGAGGAATGCTTTAGAAAGTTCTTTGATATTTTCAAAGAACTTCACATAAATTTGCCTTTGCTTGATGTTTTGCAGGGAATGGCCAAGTGTTCTAAGTACTTGAAAGATGTGGTGGCCAACAAAGCCAGATTGGTGGATGTTCAGACAGTAGCACTGACTGAGGAGTGCAGCCACAGGGTAATGAGCAAGATACCTAAAAAGCTCAAAGACCCAGGGAGTTTTACCCTCCCCATACAAATTGGTAAAGCTGAGGTGATAAGATCTCTATGTGATTTAGGGGCCGCAGTTAATTTAATGCCCCTATCTTTGTTTAACACCTTGGGGTTGGGTCAACCGAGACCAACACGATTGATGCTGCAGCTGGCAGACAAGTCACGAGTGGCACCAGATGGAATAATCGAGGACCTTCTCATCAAAGTGGGTAAGTTCATTATACCCGCTGATTTCATTAAATTGGATTTTAAAGTTGATGACAAGGTACCCCTGATCTTGGGATGGCCCTTCTTGGCCACTAAAGGAGCGATTATTAATGTAAGAGTAGGGACCTTGAAAATGAGGGTCGATGATGAAGAAGAACTCTTATGGGTCTACAAAGAGAAAACCCGCCCACACATTATAGAGACCATTGTAAGGTCAGTACGTTATCAGAGGCTAAAGGTGGGGTGGCAGATTCAATAGGTCTAGGGCCACCGGAGATGATTACTTTTCAGCCCGAATCTGATGAAGGACTTCTGTTAGAGAAGGAGTTGGAGGAAGAGAGGGACAGAGTGGTAGTTGTTCCCTTGAAAAACAAAAAGAGAAGAAGATAGTTCTCGAAAGGGAACATGGGTATGAGGATTTCCTGAAAAGGATAGTCCACGTCATGCTGCGACGTAAAATTAGGCGCTGCTTGGGAGGCAACCCAAGGGTACCACAGGTACAATTTTAATTTTTTTCATTTGTGTTGATTTTGTTTATTTTCATCTTGTTGTTGTTTTTGGTAGAGAATTAAGCACAGATGGAGGGGAAGTCTGAGTATCCTTGGAGGAGGAAGCTAAGAAGCATGAAAGAGGGAAAGTGTGGGGTCGAATTTCCACTTGTTCAAAAATGAAGAAAAACATGTTGTTAGCTAGGCTTAGAGGCCCCAGGGAGTATTTCTCACCCTTTTTGAATTTTAATTGGATGCTTTGGGGACATAGCATGATTCAAGTGTGGGTGTGGGATGTTTTAAAATTTTGTGATTAATGATTTTGGGTGAATTTAGTGCTTGATAGGTATTGGTTGAGGGAAAATTCTTGAGTTGAGCATGATTCCCCACCCGTTGGTTTTTCTTTTCGGTTCTGTTCCAATAGGGGCACTTTGAACCGAAGAATAGAAATTTTCTTTGTCTGTACCTAGTTGCTTTTAGTCATAGTTAGGGACTATTCCCGACTATGGATGGATGACAACCGTCTTGAGGGAAAATTAGTCAATAGGTTTTGGTTTTTGAACTCGTAGCTAATTGATGGCTTGATGTTCATATTATGTGCTATAAATGATTGTGAGATGCAAGTGTGGTTTGTGTTAAAGCATGTGAGAAGTTGTATAACTCTGTTTGAGACACCTAGGCTCTTGAATGTGACTCTATGTGCTTAAAGCTTAATTTTGAATTCTTGTGATTAGCTGAGTTAAGAGTCTACTGAATTTCTCTTGAATTGAGCATGTGTTGTGAGTGTAAGGTTTTTGAATATTCCATGCTATTGTGTAGTGTCTAGAACTTTCCTAGTGTGTATACAAAACAAAATGAGGGATGTCAATTGTAGGAGATGATTTAGGCATTTCTTTGAATGAGCCTAATTTTTATCCGTCGCTTTACCTACCTTGAATGTCTGATCCTAGTTAGCCCCATTGAGCCTTAAACCTATTCTTTGATAGCTACAACATAAGCTTAATCCTTTTCTTTCATCAGCCTTAAATTTGATCCAAAATTCCTAAGCGCTTATGTGAAATTGCAAAGAAGTTAAGGAGGGAGAAGTTGGAATGAGAAGAAAAATAGTGGTTGTGGGAGTTAAAGAAAAGACTAGAGGTGCACTTTTAAAAAAAAAATTGAACAAGAGTTAGTAAGGAGTAAAAGAAGAAAAGAGCGAAAAAGAAGATTAAAGAAAATAATTTTTTAAGTACTCCTTACTAGCAGTTTGAGTGTGCTTAATGAAATGGGGAAACAAAAGCGAAAAATGGGAGAAAAAAGAGAAAAGGTGAGGTAAGAAGATGGAAATTCCTAAGGAAAGTGTGATGTCTCAAAAGAACTTGGGGAAGATAGCCACTATTACTAGCCAGAATAGTACCTACCTGTCTCTTAGCTTACAATACAACGCGATAAGTTCTACTTGATCTTACGTTCAAACATTCCTAAATTAGTGGAGTAATACACTAAAGGCAAGCTTATGGGTCAATACAGGATGCATGTGAATTCTTTGTAAGAGTGAGTTAAATTCTTATTCATATACCCATACATGTTATAATTGGAAAACTTGCAAGTGAAAAATTGGTATCTCTCCTGTTGTGAGGGCACATGTTTGAGAAAAGAATTCATGTTAGAATTCTTGATTGGCTAATGTGCATGAGTTTTCTGTGGTTGTAGAGTCGATTCTTGAGGCTAGGAGGTCTTTACTTGGTTGTATAGATTTGAATTATGTTATATATTATATATATATAACATGCTTTATTTCAACTTGTCATCTAAATCAGTCATTGTAGCTTTAATTTGATTTGTCTTGCGTCAATTGGTAATTGTGAGTCTTCATTGTGCATGAGATGTAAAGGATTTATTCGAGGACGAACAAGTCTTTGAGTGTGGGGTAGTGATCTTAGGCATATTTACATGCCCAAAATACTATTTTATACCCATGTTTTACCCATATTGTACTATAATTTAAGAATAATCTCATGTATTTTGTGTAATTTGTGGCCATGGACTAACAAATATGACTAGCTCTCTTTGTAGGTTGAAATTGCAAATGTATGGAGCTCAATCTGAAGATAATGGTCCTAATATTGAAGATAAATGTTAAGGGATGGATTATGGATGATGAGACAAGCTAAAAGGGACATTTTGAGTTAACTTCGTGTCACAGAGAAGCATTGGGGCGTTCAACAACGTGTCACGGAGCAAAGAATTAATTTATATGAGCAAGGGCTGTCAAACCAGTGTGCTGTCGCGTTACCTCCGTGCCACGGAGCAGTTCACCTCCATGCCATGGAGCTATTCCACCACAGGCCAAATTTTGCATTTTTTCAGCTTAGTATAAATTGAACTCTTACCTTCAAAAATCATTTGTCACGAAATATTTTCTGAAAACCGTAGAGGAGCGAAGGGAGAAGTGAAGAACTCACCTAGGGTTCACTAATTTTACATTCTCTTTTACCTATTCTTGTAAGTACTCTACTTTGACTATGTTTTTAAGTTATTATACGAACATGAGTGGGTAAAACCCTTCCCCTAGGGTTGAGGCCACGTGATATGATTGTAATGCATGAATTCGTTTTGGTTTGAGTTGTTAATTGTTGTTTTGTCTTACATTCTTGATTATGGTTTTTTTTATGCTTGATCACCATAAAAACATACATGTTAATCTAGGTAAAAACTTGAAAGAGTAACCCTAGGCAAGAACATGGGAATTTAGGGAGCAAGTTCTTATCTTTCTATATGATTCGCAATTAGTATAAATAATATACCTAAATTGTCTTGCTTGGTTGATAAAATGGGATGATAGCAAGACACCGTCTTAGAATTGTCACTCCACCACTCGTAGAAGTAGTTGTGAAGCTAAGTTAGGTTAAATGGTTAGAGGTATAAAAGTCCCTAATCAGGAGTACAAACCCCGTAAACCACATCCATGTAGTTGAATTGTCCACGAACTAGGACGTCACATCCCCTCTCAACGATGTAGTTGTGAGGCTTGTTTGTCGTGTTTAGAGGCTCGAGAGACCATAAACATCGCATTTCCAACTACGTGAGATAACAATTGATAATTTCATTCGTGAATCATTACGAAGTGTAGCATTGTATGATTATCCGGCCTTAGCTCTAGTTGCTTCTTATATCATTTCCAGATTGTTTTGTGACTATCCCTAGGTTTAAGAATAATTTCTAAAAAACTTCTATAATTAACACTCGTGAATGTTAATCTTACACTTGAACATGAATATTCGCTGAATTGGTCTAGTCGCTATGGGTTTGACATCCGGGTCCTAAAAAGGGCCACTGTATTACTTGTACGACCGCGTACGCTTGCGTGTGTGCTGGAGCGCGAACAACGTCGCAGCAGGAGAAGTCACTAGAAGGGTGCCTCAGTTAGAGTTAGCCCGATCGGAGGGTGACAAGGAGACTTCTCGGTCTCCCCAGCACTCTCTACCACGCCAGGAGCCGTCCAGAGTGGCAGATGTGTCGGCACCGCCTCCAGCAACTCCTATACCGATACCATCAGGCCAGGAGGTCAGGAGCGTTACCTTTATGCTAGCTCAAATGATGGCTACGCAGCGCCAGCCAGTGGCACCCGTGGTTGCCAAATCTTCAGGAGGACCTGGTAGTTCAAGGGTCTGACATTTTCTCGCATCGAGTCCCTCGCATTTCATAGGGACAGACTGAGATGAGGACCCTCAGAACTTCCTGGACCAGTTACAACGGATCTTTAAAGTAATGCATGCCACGCCTGCAGCGTCGGTTGAGTTAGCGGTATTTCAGCTTCAGGACATAGCATTGCTATGGTACGAGAGTTGGGAGAGGTCCCGAGCTAGAGATGTTCCTCCTCTGACCTGGTCCAGCTTTTTAGAGGCCATATTGGACCACTATTTTCCATGAGAAATCCGACAAGACTGGGTAGATCAGTTTTTGCATCTGGAGAAAGGTTAGATTAGTGTTCGGGAGTATGTTATGAGATTTGAATCCTTGGCCCGATACGCACCAGCTTTTGTAGATACTATGCTAGCCAGGGTGCACCGATTCATTATGGGGCTAATTCTAGAGTATGTAGAAACTTGTATTATGGCTACTTTGCGAGAGGACATGGATATTGCTCGTGCTCAGGAATTTGCTTAGTATATCGAGGGGATCAGGCAGTGACAGCGGGAGAAAGAGAGGTCAAATCAGGAGCTGCGCCGCAAGGCTAGACCTAGGGACACTCAGACAGAGTTTCAGGGCGGACCCAAGCCACGACTATCAGGCAGACCACCCAAAGCTCCACCTCCACGGTAGCAGCAGGGTGGTAGACCAGGCCGTCGGAGGCAGTCAGGACCCGTCGAGAGCTCACGGTTGATGTCTCCCAAATTACACCTCGCAATTAAGATATAAAGCGGTCAATTGTAAAATATAGAACCCAACAAAGATTGAGGTTGATTCCACAGGGAATATGGTAACAACTAAAGTTAATGCGAATAGTTGCTACTATTGAGTTACTTATTTCCTATAGGGGAAAGAAATAGAATAATAAACAAAAGTAAAAATGTTGAATGCTTAGATCAAATTCGGTTTGTATTCAATTAACGAGTTGACTAGGATTGTGTTCCCCAAGACTTCGTAACCACAAGACTTATACACCATTGATCTATTCCGGTGTTTAACATGCAATATCGGTAAGTTAGGTTCACCTAAATGGTTGGTCCCCTATTTAGATTATTATTACCATGCAACTTGATCCGTATACAGGTGTACTTTAATTAACCCTTACCCTTAATATTTGATTAGCTATCCCCGGACAAGTTCAAGCTATTAGATTAGGGTTGATAGCCTCAAATCTCCGTTGTTAATCCCTTTTCCCATTCATTACCTCTTTGGCCCAGTAAGTAAGAATAAGGCAAGTTCTAACATTTGTAACCATTAAAAATCAATTAAAATGATGGAAGAAACAATACATGCATAAACTCCGTTCAAAAATTACTAAGTATTTAACCTATGTGTGTTACTTCATCTTGGTTCTCACAACCCTAGTTATAGGTTTAGCTACTCACGCTTGTATGATCACAATCACAAAATATTGAATAAATCATAATTGCAACTTACAATTTATCGTAGAATAAAAACCAAGTAGATTGAATAAAACTCCAAAATTGATAAGAAAATTTTAATGTTGCTTTTGATCCTCAAATTCAAGAACAAAATTATAACCTTGTTTCTTGACTCAAGAATAATCGTACAACACCAAAATCTTACTTGAAAAATAATAATAATAATCTCCTTCTCTACGAAAATAAACCTAAACTGTGTATTTATAGTTCCAAGAAAACCTTTTCCTAACTAAAACTAGAAACCAGGTCGGCAGTGGCCACGGGCTAGGTGATGAATCATTGGGACCTCTGACGAGTTGTGCGTTGCTAAAAATAATCATCCTTAGCATCGTACTCAATTGTGGCAACAGGCCACCTAATGACTCTTCATGCCTGGGCATGAGTCGTTAGGCCCCTCGTGGTCTAACTCTTCCAAAATTTCAGTTCACCTTACGGTTGGTTCCAATGATCTGCCAATGAGTCGTTTAGTCAACTAACGACTCGTTAAGTCTATCGTTAACTCCACTATTTACTTTGGCAATAATTTCTCTCCCAGTCTTCATGACTGACGTCACGACTCGTTACCAAATGTAACGAGTCGTTCCCTCAACCCATCAGGTACATTATCTTGCATCTTCAAAATTCATCTTTTGCCAATACTTTCAACAACGAGTTGTGATTCTTTCCTACGACTCATGAAGTGCCTGGTAGTCACCCTTTCAGTTATTTTCAGCATAAATTTTCCCAGCTCACTTCCAAGCCTATTTTCCTGCAACATTAAGCACAAAACACATCATACCTATATAAACATACTCGGAATATGCATAATTTCTTGGTTTTAAGCGTCGAAAGTTTCGTAAAATCACGGCACATCAACACCCTCAACTTTGAACTTTTGCATGTGCTCAGGCAAAAACAAAATAAAATAAAATAAAATGAACTACTTCGACGCTTCAATCGAAAAAATTCAAGGAAACTTACGGCAGTCACACTCATTCATCAAATCAAAATTTTCTAACCCCTCCCTCATTGTATCAACTCAAATCAATATGCATATGCAAAATTTCCAACCATGACACAAAGGAATCAAAACATGGCAAAACACTGTCACTTGCAACCACGCATATAAATCTATAACACTGACCCAGATAATTTGCAGACGATTTTGTTGACCAAATGCTCTCACCTCAAAGAAGTCTCATACTCACACATGTGTATATGATTATATCGATAAATTTCTCTTGGGACTAGGTAAGATTCACTCGCTCTCACAAAGAAATTCGAACTGTGTGCATACAATACCATAGGCTTGCCTTTACTTTAAATACCTCGATTTTCCGACAAGTAAACAGGATCACTATAGGACTTTCTAGGCTTGTAATGTAGGCTCGGGCTCGGGCATGGTACATATGAAATTAGTAGCTCAGCCCTCCTTGGCACTACACACCTCTTGACTCCACTTTTCACCTTTTTACTATTTTCTCCCCTTTTTCCTTTAACTACTTCTTCTTTTCTTTGCGTTAGCAACTACGGATGCGGTTTCGTTTTATTCAAGCTTTTATTGATGTCACATTTTTCTTTTCTTTTCTTTTCTTTCTCTTTAGCAACAATTTTTATTTCTTTCTTTTCTTTTCATTATGCATACTGCACCCCCTCTTGCCTTTTTCATTACCCAATTTTCATTCCTCTCAACTCTTCTTAATAACCCCTATAGTAGCCACCCTCAAATTAGGTGATTTGCCTGAGTTGAGGTTCACAATGTCCAAGGAGGGACCAGGGCCAAAACAGGTTCATAAGAAGGAAGGTGAATTGGTGTAAAAAAAAAGAAAGGTCGATTTAAGCTCAAACATTTGGATCGAGGGATTTTTATTCTCTTTTGATAGGTCTTTTAAGGCTAAAGTGGGATCATAAATCAAAAACGGCCTATGATCCTTTCCTAGTTTCCTATCATCTATCTCAGTACGAATGACTAGGCAAGTTCTAGATTAACACACAACCGAATTCGACTATTAAACCTCACTCACACATAGCACATGTCAACATCATCACTTCTACTAACTGCTAGTTCAGGTACAGCCATACAATGGTAAACATATAAAAAAATTTGGAGGGGTATCAAATTATCAATCAACAAAAATCAACAATTTAAGCTCCTTGACTACCTTTAGTGCACCTAAACTTTCTTCCAACTGACACAAACAAATACTAAAAAATAAAATAAAATCCTAAACTTGTCGGTTCTACTAGATATGGAATACCCGAGGGAAAAGATATCCAGTAAGAAAAACCCTCGGGTTATGTTCAGCAAAAGCATGCACAGGTATCCCTCCCCACCCCCATCAAGAAAAGTATGCATCGTCCTCAACGCATATATATATCTAACAAAACTAGAGAAATAGGGAACATACCTGTGTGACCTAGGTGTCAACTACCTGGTTGGTAGAGGGTGTAGATACGCCTCCAATGTTATCTCCAACATCACCATCTTGACCTAGTGCATTTTCAGATCCAACAGAGCTCGTTCCTTCTCCACGAGCTCTCGCTGCCTCAGTCTCGGCTCTCTGTCGAGCCTCTTCTTTTAATACATGCAGTGCTCTCTCCATCTCACTCTGCTCTCATTTTTGTTGATGGGGCAGAGAAGCATCCTCTTCGAAACCTGCCTCCTCACGAGGCCTCTTTCCCTTATCATGTGCCACCGGCTCCTTCGCGATAAAATAAAAAATTGGTGGCAACTCTTCTTCAAACTCATCATCTATCACAGGAAGCACCGGTGGAGGCACTGCAGCTACCTGTCGTGCGGTCAAGTCTCGCACCTCGAATTTGAGTGCTCCTAGCTCTGAGAACCATTTTGACAACTCAGGTGCATGTAACTGTTCAAGGCGCTCATCCATTCTTTTCTCAAAAGCTTCCAATCGGCCATGCATAGAACTTGACAATGTCTCCAACTCCTTCTACACCCACGGCTTACCTGCTCCATCAAAACTTTAACCTGTAGATCCATGTGTGCCTTCTACTTTTCAACCTTAGCTAGTCGCCAAGCCATATAAACTAAAAACTCCTGTGAAATCGTAACTAGGCCAGCTATAGTGGCTCGTGGAGACGCAACTGGTGGTATGGGGTCTACTGTTGTAGATGATGACTCAGGAACATCAGCAGGTGTGGTGGTGTCCGCTGCATTTGTCGCCTCGGGCTGGCTACCTGTCTCTCTGCCCTTAATAGGTTCAACTGCTAACTCAGTGAACTGTGATGCATCAGTTTGCATCCAGCTGCCAAATGCCTCTACTAATATGGTTGCTCCAGCGGATGCAGCTGCTGAGTCCTTGCCCTCGATACCGGGTTTGTGTCATCTCAAATTAACCCAAAATCAGTTATCTTCTGGACCACTATTCTCTGGTAAACTGATGGTAGCTATGGAACCTTTGACTCTTGACAGAGTCTCAATCAGGCAGGGAAAGGGGATTATAGTACCGTCATTGATCACCCGCTCTCTAATCTCCTCAGCAATGTACCGCGGGAAATTGATGGCACATCCCTCCATTATACTTGCCACCAGTGCTGCTCTGTCAGGTGAGAGGATGTTATCATTGATGGTTGGTACCAGCCTGTGCCTCACCAGTGACCACCAAAATATTTCCTGAAAGTTCAGTGTGGCCTTCTTTATCTGAGACTCTATGTCGTGCAGCCATTCAACCAACGGACCTCTCGTAGCAATGATCCAAGACAGCCAAGTGTATTGCCTAGTGCACTCCTGGCTATTCAACTTTTTGGTCTTTACTTTCTTCAACTCATATAGCCTATGTTTGAACTTGTCTATGTTCATTGGACCCTGATAATCTGGCCCATACAGCATCCTGGAGATGGTTCTCTCAGATATATCTACGGACTCTCTCACACCAACACCTGATTTAAGGGCCTCTTTTTCCAATCCTGTCCCCCTAATGCCAAACGTTGTAATGTAGCTGTATAGGCTGCATAGAACTCTCTACCTAAGCAGGGGATGTAGCTACGGATGGCTTGGTCAACCAACCGAACCTGTACTTATCGAACACTACTTGTAATTCTGGAAGGTCTTTCAGCCCTGTAGTGATCAGCCTCGGCTCCTCGTATATGCTTCTCTTCAGATTTCCTTTCTCATTTGGAGCAATATCTCTATTGTATATGGCCCTCATACCATGAACACACCATCTCCGCACGTTCCTTGGTTGCTCATTTGATGTGTCCAAGGTCTTAGTCAGTTCATTATCAGAGTCCCCTCGCTGAGTTTTTGATTCTTCAGCTATCTCTATGTTTTGCCCAGCTGTGGGGGCCTCGGGAGCAAGTGCAGCTGCAGTACGGCTAGGCGGATCCCTCGCCAGTGGAGTGGGAGCATCGACCAGGGATATCAGATTTGAAGTTTGTTGAGCCTTAGCCCTGGTTGACCTCCTCACTAGCTGCTCCTCTGATATGTCATATTCTTCCTCAGAGCCACTTGACTCTTCAGAGGAGGATGGGTCATCACGCAGTCTGCGGTGTGATGGTAGACTGCGCTCAGGTGTTTGTTTCTTTGCTGGACCTTTCTTTGGGGTACCTCTTGGAGTCATTGTACCTGTGGAAATATTGTTAGTATGCAAGATGAGATGAAAAAAAAAACATTTTTGAGCTGGTGCCCAGTGGTCCTGACGAGTGACTAAATGAGTCGTTGCCTCTAGCAACGACTCGTGAGGTCCCTCGTTGACACAAACTAATATTCCTTCATGTTGGGCTAGTGTATTTGAAGACTGGTCCCAATGAGTCATTACCAAAAGCAATGAGTCGTTAGGTCAGTCGTTAGGTGCACTGCCTTAATGGTTTAATTTTTCCACTCAGGACGAGTTGCACAATGAGTCGTTTGGTGATCCAACGACTCGTAATGTAGCTCGTGCTCAAGAGTTTCAGTTAACCCATTCATTCATCTTCATCTTCTTCTTATCATTCAACTCCACAGACACAGAACTTAACTTCTCAAACCAACCCAATGTAAATTCAGTCGCAATCCATTTGTTTAAACCTTTCTAGGGTTCATTAACTTCAAGAGGCACAGATTGACACAAGCACGACATTACTCCAAATAAATTCAATTTCATTCAAAACATGGGTCCTCAAAATTCTTGTTTAGATGTAAAGATATTCAAATGCAATCGATACTCCAAATTAACTGGGAAAAAGGGTACTCACAAAATGCTAGATCGGAGATGAAAGTGAAATAGTGTGTGCATGCGAATGTTGGGAGTGCAAGGTCGAAGATTTTTAGATGGGATTTGAGAGAAGAAGAGGACGAGGGAAATTTGAAGTTGTTGGGTTAAATCTTAGTGGTGAGAATTTGGAAAAGGAAAAGAAATCGGGTTTTATGTGTTTTAAATTAAAAGTTACCCTAATTTGATCCTGGGTCGGGTCGGATGTCAGTTAAGTGAAATATATGACGACTGACTAAACAAGTCATTTCATGATGAAACGAATCATTTTGGTCATTCGTTCTTTGACTTGAGTTCCACAAACTTACTTGGGACCTAACGAGTCAAGCAATGACTCATGGTATCACCCAACGACTCGTGGCCTGAGTCGTGGTCCTTGAACTAGTGTAGCTTCAAGACGGGTCACCTAACTAATTGTTTGGTCTCCCAATGATTCGTTGAGTGAGTCATTATCACCCTTTTCCTTTTAATTCTGCCTTTGATCCGGTGTACATGATGGAGGACCTCACGATTCATTTCTTGAAGAAACGAATCGTTAAGTCACCCGTTGCTCCCCTATTTTCTGCGGTTCTCTTCACGATTTGATTGAACGAGTTGTCAGGTCAAACAACGACTCATTCTGTGACTTTTTGCAACAGAACTTAAGTTCTATATTTTGGTTCCAACTTCAAATTTTCCATCTTAATCACCTGCACCCATCAACAAATGTAAACACTACATTTTTCTTACATTTACAACTTGGGTTGCCTCCCAAGAAGCGCTTGATTTAACGTCGCGGCACGACGTGGGTGTTTTGGATATTCAGACTTCACCAAAATACCTCCATGGGTTGCCTCCCATGCATTGCCTAATTTAATGTCGCAGCAAGATGCAAGTCTCTTGACTACTCAGAATTTGTCAAGTAATTTGTCTTCGTCCTCCGGTGCTGAGACTATGCTGAATTCCCTTAGCTGTTTCATTGTCCGGCTAATGTTGAAGGTGAACGCTTCTTTGTTCAACATGAATTTTAACTGTCCTGCCTCCACATCTACTAGGGCCCTACCTGTTGCAAGGAATGGTCGCCCCAAAATGATGGGGACCTCAGAATCGACTTCGCAGTACAGAATCACGAAGTCTACTGGGAATATAAATTTTTCCACCTTGACAAGCACATCAAATAAAATCCCCACCGGCTTTTTAATGGTTCTGTCGGCCATCAGTAGCCGCATAATAGTCGGTGTGGGGGTTCCCAAGCCTAACTTTTTTAAGGCTGCTAGTGGCATCAAATTTATGCTAGCTTCCAAGTCACAATGAGCCCTTGCAAACTCAACATCCCCAATGGTGCAAGGTATAGTAAACGCACCTAGGTCTTTCTTCTTCTGAGCTAGGACCCGTGTAGTTATGGCACCACAGTGGTGCAAATTATCGGCAGGTTTCCAACTTACATTCCTTTTCCTGGTGATGAGGTCCTTCATGAATTTTGCATATCCAGGCATCTTCTCAAATGCCTCAACTAATGGGATGTTCACTGACAAGTGCTTAAGCATGGAGATAGATTTTTGATACTTTCCATCTTCGGCTTTCTTCTTCAACTGCTATGGATAAGGAAGAGGAGGCCTAGGGATCACTGTAAGCTTTTGTTGTGCCTCCTTCTCCTTCTCATGGGCAGCTCCTTGCTCCTTTTGCATTGCTTGGAGCAGTTTTCACATCTGAATCCCTAACCAAAGTTGGGTCTCAAAATCCGTGACACTGTCATCATTCATCAAGATGGGCTTCTCTGACTCCTTAATTACAACTGGCCTAGGAGGATCAACTGTGGCCTTCCCCCTCCTAATAGTGACCGCCATGCAATGACTGTCATTTTTTGGATTTTGCACTGTGTTGCTGGGAAGTGTGCCTTTCTGCTTCTGATTCATTGCAACAGACGTCTGACTCATCTGCTGCTCAATCTTCCTGATCATGGCATGTGACTCCACCTTTCGATTTAAACCAAAAATATTAGCGTGGAGCTCCTTAAAGTGGCCATCTGTTGTCTCCACATGCTTGAGTACTTGGGACAGCATGTCTTCAACCCTGGAACCACTGGACTCTGGCTCACGGTTTCATGGAGGAACATACAGACCGCTCCTATCATTTTTGAACTCCTAGCGCTTCTTCCAGTCTCCATTATCTCGGTATTGGCCCCGGTTGTAATTATCCTTGTGAAAGTTCTGATCTTGGTTCCCTTGACCTTGATGCCAAGAGTCTTGGTTAGACCCCTGGGTGTTGTTCCGGAAACCCGCCCTCTGATCATTTAAATAATTAGCTTCTTCCTCATACTCAGATTCACATCCATCATTTCTCGGGGCCTTGCCCTGAGAACCCACAACATTAACTTTCTCTGCTCCGACTCCCATCAAGTGCTTGGCAAGAAACCTTATAGTGGTCTTTATATCTACAATATCTTAATCACGCTCCTCATCTTTTCTCCTCTGTTCTGCAGACATAACAACCGCATAAGAACCAGCCGGAATCTCTGACTCTCTAGTGTGCCAAGCTCGATTGGTTTTGGTGATCCTGTCTAGCAGCCTCTGCATAAGTGTGGCTCATAAAGGTTCCTCTCCTTGGTGTTGGCATTCAGAGACCTATAAAAGATCTCCAACAATGTATCATCCAGAATCCTGTGATTTAGCACCCTTTTGAGCTTTTTGTTGAAGCGCAGCCAGGTCTTGTGAAGTGCCTTAGAATTTAGTTGTGTGAAGTTATATATTTCAACTTTCAACTACAACTCTTTGGATGGTTTGAAGAATCTTTCAAGAAAAGCTCTCTTAAGTTCTCCCCAAGTAGTGATGGAATCATTTGGCAGCTCAACCAACCACGTCGTTGCCTCACTCCCTAGTGAGAAGGTAAATAACCTCAGTCTGATCGCGTCCTAGCTCACTCCTGATTTTTTATATACCTTATATATACCCACGAAATTTGTCAAGTGAGCATGGGAATCATCGAATGCATGATTCGCAAATATTCCCTTCATATTGAGCAGTTGGATCATTGCACTGGTAATATCAAACTTTGCCCCAGAAGGCAAAGGAGGAGGGACTATAGCTCCAGTGGCACCAGCTTTGTCTATATCGGCATCATCCTCCTCATCAAAATACTGATTTCTCTAGTGTTATGGACCTCTTTGTCTTATAGCTCGCTCTTCTTCTGCAGCTAGACGTTGCTCTTCAGCAACTCTAACTAACTCACGATCTCTAGCCCGAGCTTGTTCTTCAGCCAACATTCTCATTGTGGCTTAGTCCATGGTTTCTTGCTCTTAGATATTGGTCATTCTCCTCAGGTTTCTGAACGCCTGCTCAAGTTTGTGATCAATTGGAACCAGGGGATTTCCTTGGCTTCTAGTATCGGGCATGCACAAACCTAAGACCTGTTAAGCAACAAAAACAACAAAAGAAAAAATGAAAAAATAATAAGAACCAATAATAAAGCAAACACAATTAACAAAAGCCCTAGCCGTATTCCCCGGCAACAGCGCCAAAATTTAATGTCGCCCAAATTACACCTCGCAATTGATATAAAATGGTCGATTGTCAAATATAGAACCCAACAAAGGTTGAGGTCGATCCCACAGGGAATATGGTAAGAACTTAAGTTAATGCTAATAGCTGCTACTATTGAGTTACTTATTTCCTACAGGGGGAAAGAAAGAGAATAATAAAAAAAAGTAAAACTGTTGAATGCATAGATCAAATTCGGTTTGTATTCAATTAACGAGTTGACAAGGATTGTGTTCCCAAAGACTTCATAACCACAAGACTTATACACTAGTAATCTATTCCGGTGTTTAACATGTAATATCCGTAAGTTAGGTTCACCTAAATGGTTGGTCCCCTATTTAGATGATTATCACCATGCAACTTGGTTCGTATACGGGTGTACTTTAATTAACCCTTACCCTTAATATTCGATTAGCTATCCCCGGAAAAGTTTGAGCTATTGGATGAGGGTTGATAGCCTCAAATCTCCGTTGTAATCCCTTTTCCCATTCATTCCCTCCTTGGCCTGGTAAGTAAGAATAAGGCAAGTTCTAACATTTGCAACCGCTAAAAATCAATTAAAATGAAGAAAGAAACAATACATTCATAAAATCCGTTCAAGAATCACTAAGTATTTAACCTATGTGTGTTAATTCATCTTGGTTCCCACAACCCTAGTTATGGGTTTAGCTACTCATGCTTGTATGATCACAATCACAAAATATTGAATAAATCATAATTGCAACTTACAATTTATTGTAGAAGAAAAACCAAGTAGATTGAATAAAACTCCAAAATTGATGAGTAAATTCCAATGTTACTTTTGATCCTCAAATTCAAGAAGAAAATTATAAACCTTGTTTCTTGACTCAAGAATAATCATACAACACCAAATTCTTACTTGAAAAATAATAATAACCTCCTTCTCTACAAAAATAAACCTAAACTATCTATTTATAGTTCCAAGAAAACCTTTTTCTAACTAAAATTGGAAACCAGGTCGGCAGTGGCCACGGGCTAGGTGATGAATCATTGGGACCTCTGGCGAGTCGTGCGTTGCTAAAAATAGTTGTCCTCGGCATTGTACCCAGTTGTGGAAACGGGTCACCTAACGACTCATTGTGCCTGGGCATGAGTCATTAGGCCCCTCGTGGTCTAACTCTTCCAAAATTTTAGTGCACCTTATGGTTGGTTCCACTGATCTGCTAATAAGTCATTTAGTCAACTAATGACTAGTTAATTCTATCATTAACTCCACTGGTTACTTTGGCAATAATTTATCTCGCAGTTTTCACGACTGACTTCACGACTCATTACTAGATGTAACGAGTCATTCCCTCAACTCGTTAAGTGCCTGGCAGTCACCCTTTCAGTTATTTTCAGCATAAAGTTGGCCAGTTCACTTCCGAACCTATTTTCCTGCAACATTAAACACAAAACACATCATACCTATATAAACATACGGGAATGTGCATAATT
Organism: Datura wrightii; assembly: GCA_035772735.1. Taxonomy (NCBI): domain Eukaryota; kingdom Viridiplantae; phylum Streptophyta; class Magnoliopsida; order Solanales; family Solanaceae; genus Datura; species Datura wrightii. Next base: position 39,511,230 of record JASDFA010000027.1, read on the forward strand.
TCTTGGTTTTAAGCGTCGAAAGTGTTGTAAAATCACGGCACATCAACAGCATCGGGTTCACAACAGAGAGGGTCGAAGAAGAGTAGATTCATTGTACCACCTTGTCCTATTTGTAGTCGATGTCATCTTGGGGCATGCAGGTATGGTTCTACTGCATGTTACACCTGTGGACAAGAGGGTCACTTGATGAAGGACTATCCATCCAGGGGTCAGAGTGATTGGGACCGACAGGAAAGATCTTCAGTAGGGTCACGTGCTCTAGCATCTCCAGCAGCGCGTAGGCCCTCAGCTCCAGCAGGTAGAGGCCGAGGCAGATGAAGGACCTCGAGTTCAAGTACCGGTCCGGATCGCACTTATGCTTTACTGGGACGACAGGAGTCAGAGTCGTCGTCGGATGTTGTGACAGGTATGCTGGACATTTTCTCTCATTCTGTGTATGCTTTGATAGACCCAGGTTCCACTTTATCTTATGTTACACCATTAGTGGCCCAAAAATTCAATATCACACTAGAATTGCTTCAGCAACCTTTTTCAGTGTCCATGCCCGTTGGTGATTCTATTATAGCAAAAAGGATCTATCGGTGTTGTACGTAGAGGTGTTGGTCGCCAAACTTCAGCAAATTTAGTGGAACTAGACATGATTAACTTTGATGCAATTATGGGTATGGATTGTCTAGCACCATGTTACACCAATGTAGAATGTTGTACCAAGACTGTCCGGTTTCACTTTCTAGGGGAGGTAATATGGGAGTGGAAAGGCAATGCAGCCACGCCAAAAGGTAGGTTTATATCCTATCTTCGGGCGATAAAGTTAATAGCAAAGGGTTGCATTTATCATATTGTCAGGGTTCAAGATGTCCAAGCAGAATCCCCGACACTCCCGCCCATTCTAGTAGTCAATGAATTTCTAGATGTGTTCCCAGATGAACTTCCTAGTATTCCCCCAGAATGGGAAATCAATTTTGCTATCCACCTATTACCAGATACTCAGCCTATCTCCATCCCTTCGTACCGTATGGCTCTTGCTGAGCTTAGAGAATTGAAGGAATAGCTAAAAGATCTACTGGATAAGGGCTTCATCAGGCTGAATACTTCACCATGAGGTCTGCCAGTTCTGTTTGTAAGAAAGAAGGATGGCTCCCTCTGCATGTATATAGATTACCGGCAGCTAAATAAAGTCACCGTCAAAAATAAGTACCCATTTCCCAGGATGGATGATTTGTTTGATCAGTTACAAAGGGCGAAGTATCTAAGATCGACTTAAGGTCTGGGTGCCATCAGGTTTAGGTTCGGTAGAAAGATATCCCTAAAACGGCCTTCAGGACTAGGTATGGACATTTTGAATTCCTAGTCATGTCCTTCAGATTGACGAATGCTCCTGCAATGTTCATGGATCTGATGAACAGCATCTTCCGGCCGTATCTAGATTTGTTTGTGATAGTGTTCATTAATGACATTCTGGTGTATTCCCGTTCAGAAGCAGAACACCGAGATCATCTGCGAACAGTACTTCAAATTCTCAAGGATCGCCAATTGTATGAAAAAATTTCTAAATGCGAGTTTTGGCTGAATTTGGTAGCCTTTCTGGGTCATATTATGTCGGATGCTGGTATTCTGGTAGATTCATAGAATATTGAGACAGTAAAGACATGGAATAGACCTACAACTCCAACTGAGGTACGCAGTTTCCTGGGATTGGCTGGGTATTACAGAAGATTTGTAGAAGGGTTTTCTACCTTATCAGTGCCTTTGACCAAGTTGACTCAGAAAGTAGCTAAATTTCACAGGACTAAAGCATGTGAGCAGAATTTCCAGGAGTTGAAAAATAGATTGACATCAACGCCAGTACTAGCTTTGCCGGAAGGATCAGAGGGTTATGCAGTGTGCTGTGATGCTTCGGGCATCGGGTTAGGATGTGTTTTGATGAAACATGATAAGGTAATTGTTTGTGCTTCAAGACATCTGAGGAAACATAAAAAGAACTATCCCACCCATGACCTCGAGTTAGCGGCAGTAGTCCACGCCTTAAAAATCTAGAGACACTACCTGTATAGGGTGCACGTAGACATTTCCACTGATCATAAGAGCCTTGAGTACATCTTTACACAGAAAGAGTTGAATCTACGGCAGCGTCGCTGATTAGAATTATTGAAGGACTATGACGTGAATATTTTATATCATCTAGGGAAGGATAATATCATAGCAGATGTCCTTAGTCATAGATCAATAGGGAGTTTAGCGCACTTGAGGCCCAAACAGCGGGAGCTGGCTCGAGAATTGCACCAGTTAGCCAGTTTGGCCATCCGAATAGTAGACTCGGGAGACAGTGGGGCAGTGATTCAGAATACTACAATATCATCCCTGGTCGTAGAAGTAAAAGGACAATAGTATTAAGATCCTAACCTGGTACAGCTCAGATATAAAGTTCAGCGAGGGGAAGTACCAGCTCTTGCGGTAACCGAAGACGGGGTCTTAAGATGTAGAGGTCGCCTCTGCGTTCCAAATGTGGCAGGACTTCGCCAAAAGATCATGGCGGAGGTACATTATTCTCATTATTCTCTTTATCCAAGTTCAAAAAAGATGTATCATGACATAAAAGAGATTTATTGGTGGCCGAGAATGAAAAAGGGCGTAACAAAATTTGTAGGACAATGCCCTAACTGCCAGTAGGTAAAGAAGGAACATCTAAAACCCGGCAGGTTGACATAGGAGTTAGAGATGCCTATGTGGATGGGAAGTAATCAATATGGATTTTGTGATAGGCTTACCCCGTACCAGCAGCAGATTTGATTCTATCTGGGTAATTTTCAATAGATTGACGAAATCAGCTCATTTTATGCCAATTAGAACCACTTTCTCAGCCGAGGACTATGCTGAATTGTATATTAGAGAAATAGTTCGACTGCATTGTCTCCCGACTTTTATCATTTTTGACAGAGGGGTCAGTTCACAGCCAGATTTTGGCAGTCATTTCAGAAGGGCTTGGGTACACATGTTAATCTGAATATAGCATTCCATCCTCAAACAGAAGAGCAGGCAAAACGCACAATTTAGACGCTCGAGGATATGTTACGAGCATGCGTGTTATACTTTGGAGGCAGTTGGGATGAGCATTTACCCCTTATTGAATTTGCTTACAATAACAGTTATCATTCAATAATCCATATGGCACCTTATGAAGCCCTATATGGGCAAAAGTGCAGATCCCCAGTTGGTTGGTTCGAGGTATGAGAATCAGAGTTAATTGGACCAAACATAATCCACCAGTCAGAATAGAAAATAAAGCTTATCAGAGAGCACTTGCTAACAGCTCAGAGCCGCCAGAAATCCTTCTCTAATGTGTGGCATAGGGCCCTGGAATTCAATGTTGGTGATTGGGTGTTTTCGAAAGTTTCGACCATGAAGGGCGTAATGAGGTTTGGTAAGAAGGGCAAGCTCATCCTAGGTTTATTGTCCCATATCGGATCCTCCGGAGAATAGGCCAAGTGACATATGAGTTAGACTTACCTCCAGAGTTGGAGTCTGTTCACCCGGTCTTTCATGTATCGGTGCTGCGAAAGTGAATAGGGGATCCGTCCCGAGTTTTCCCAGATGAGGACATCTAGGTTACTGAAGAGTTAGCCTACGAAGAGGTTCCAGTGGCCATATTAGATCGACAAGTTCACAGGTTAAGAACTAAACACGTCACCTCTGTTAAAGTATTGTGGAGGAATAGGAATAGAGAAGAGATGACCTGGGAAGCTAAGGATGATATGAAATCTAGATATCTTCACCTATTCCAGGGCTGATATAGGTTATGCAGTTAACGTGAGGTTATTGTACATTTGTTATCTCACTGCTTATGTTATCAGTTTGTTGTTTAACTACCCCATTATTATTATGTAATAGTTGTTATAGCATCCTGCGAGGTGCCTATGTTGGACTTTTCTGTGTTTCAAATTTCCGAATTGTCCATATTACAGAGGAAACTCTTTCGAAATTTTTCTAAATCCTGGATAAGAGAGTTAACTTCCTTAAGCCTGAGAATGTCATTTGAGGACGAATGTTCCTAAGGTGGGGAGGATGTTACACCCCAGAAAATTTAGCGATTAGTAAGCGTACGTGTGGATTTGTGATGAATAAAGAGTGTACAATGCGTGTAGAGGAACCTCAGAAGCAGGATCAGGCGAGGCCAGGCCGCAAAGGCCAGCACGATGAACCAGCCGGCAGGACACCGACCAGTGCAGTGCGCCAGCACACTAGCTCTATGAAGGGCGCGACGCGGGGTGCCCCCCTGCCACTGCCCTAGCCTATATATAAGGCCCCTCCTTTTAATTATAGTTCATTTCCTTCAAATAGTTTCGGCCAGAAAGAGAGATATACAAAGAATTCAATTAATTTTCGCCCGATTATGCTTGTAAATGCCGTCCAAATTCAAATTAACTTCGGGTATCGAGTTCTAAGCCTATAGGGTGGATTACTATGGATTTATTTTCTCGAAATTCTCCCGGCAAATCGTAACCCTGCCAAGCAAAAGTTGTCAGAATTTCTCTAAACTGATTTCTATACGATCATAGGCATCAAGTAAGCATTTCTCCCTTTTGAACCCTCGGGAAATTATAGGTGTTTGACCATGTTTTACATAGTTGAATTACAGTTGTTATTAGTATTAAAAGTTATTAAGCTAAATTTGGTATTGAAATTAATCTCTTTCTCCCAGTATTATTATAGTTGAAAAGAGCTGACGAATACAAGTTGAAACTCATCAGTTGTTCGGGAAACGACAATCGAGGTTGTGAAGGCGAATTCCTTCGGTAATTTAGTTTCGTTAGTACTATAATGTAGTCTGAGTCCCAGTAAGAAAGCTAGAAGTCTTATTATTGTAAATAGTTGTTGTTATTAGTTGAGATCAGTACTTGTGTTTAGTTTGGGATTGACTTTGCCCTGTATAGCCTTCCATGACCAACCCAGGGGTACTAGCTGTGTCTTAGCCAGCCAGGGGCTAGATGACATCGCTCCAAGGAGCAGTATTCCGTCCGGGAGGGACAAAGATGAGGTCCGAGGACCTTATATAGTCCATTCCATGCCTAGACTAATTTTATTCCATATTGGCACCACACCATCATTGAGCCTGGTGCCTGGGGTGCAGGTATAGGGTGTAAACCCCGGGAAGGGCTAAGAATAGACCCGGGGGTTAAATTTAAAAAGTGTATAAAAACTGGCAAAACATCATAGAACGGACCATAGAATGGCTCGTGGTATCAAACCATGAGTCGTTGTATGGTGTCGTTGATTGGGGAAAGGATGGTGTCAGTGGAGACCACGGGATATGTGATGACTCATTGTGGGAAACAACAAGTCATCGTTAACAGTCGTAGGAAGGAGACAGGCTGTTTAGGTGACTTTCAACGGGCATCCCAACGACCCATTAGAATAGACCACGAGTCGTTGTTTGAGTTTTAGTTTTTCCAGTGGACTCTACGGGGGATAACAACTGTCCGTTGTTTCTTATGATGGGTCGTGATGTGACCCTTTAGGAGAAGAGATGCCAAGGTTTAGGGGGTTAACCACGGGCGATGTGATGAGTCGTTGGTTGAAGGTATGGGTCGTCCTGACGATCCGTTGTTTGGGTTCTGAGAATGGGTGATATTGGGCGTATTTAATCAACCAAACTCCATATTTTCAACCCGTTGTGAGTATGAATAGGGAGAATATTGATGTATTTGTGCATGTAGAGTTAAATAAGGTTATTCTTCTTTTTTTGTTTCGGATTAACAATTGTGTGGTGACTAATTGCAGGTGGAGAAGAAAGTGGCAAAACTGGAGGAGCAAGCAAAACTCCGAGGGATAATAGGATAATATTTGGAGGCCGTAAAGAGAAATTTAAAGTTCCCCCACCGTGTCACGCTAAGGATGGTCCGCGTCGAACAACGTGCCACATTACATGGGAGGAAGACTAAAATGATGAAAAATGGGAAGGCACAAAACAATGAACCCTCGCAATGGCTCCGTGGCACGGAGCCTGACCTCCGCGATGGCCTCCGTGCCACGTTGAGGAGATTATTGTTGTACCTGAATTCCAGTGAGGCCTTGCAATGGCTCCGTGGCACGGAGTTTGAGCTCCGCTATGGCCTTCGTGCCACGTTTCTAGTTTATTTCAGGAAATTTTCCACTTGTATAAATAGAACACTTAGGCTTTTATTTTGGTTATCTGACATTTTATGCACGAACGTCGGAGGCAGGCAGTTGAGCTGAAGAAAATCCTAGGGTTATTTCTCTTCGATTTTCCTCCAAGTTTCAATTATTTGTATGATTACTACTTGTTTGAAGATGATTAATCAACAAATGAGTGGCTAAATTACCTCCGTCTGAGGTTGAGGAAAATTGCAGAAGTGTGTAATGTATTATTAATTCAGCTTAATTCTCTTCTCTTAAGAAAGGTTGTTCTGCTATTCTTGCTTGCATTGTGTTAATGTTCGGCCATCATTAATGTACAATTTTGAATCCTAATTTTTTTCTGAGAGGAAAATTATTAGGATAGACGTGGAGTAGGGAATATGTTCTTGTCTTTGTTGTGGATTAAAGGTAAGATTCGCGTGCAGGATAGAAATATAAATGTAACGTCATATTCGGTTACATAGGGAAACTATTGTGATTCGTTAGAAGATGAGCTCTTGCATCATAGAAATGTATTGTGTAAGGCTCATCATTCTATAGTTGGCTAAGGTTCGAAAGACCCAAGCCATAGGTCAGCCATCCCCGACCATCAACCTAAGAGAAGGGTTAGATGAAATATAATAAACATTGTACTTACCTGCATGTTTTGCCTTAACCTTAGATTGCTCGAGCTATTGCTTAAATCACATTATTTTCATTTTAATTAGTATTACATTAACTATTAATCTTTAACAAATTCTCATTCGATGTTCTCCACATACTTGTATAAAGACGTTGTGACTACTTAAGTAAGAAATTTATTGCCACGCTACAGTCCTTGTGGGTTCGACATCCGGCTTGAAAAAAAACCACTATATTACTTGTACAACCACGTGCACTTGCGTACATTGGGGAGCGCAACAAGTTTTTGGCGCCGTTATCGGGAACTAGTGTAATTGGTGAAATAAATTTTTTAGTGTTAGTTTACAAGATCTATACAAGTATTGACAACTTGATCTTAGCGGTTACTCTTGCAGGTACTAAGTCTTTTCTGAATGCTGGCAAGAGATAAGGAATTGGTGGATCCATTTTTGGTGCCTGAGAGACAGTTTCATTTGCAGAAGAGGGAAGCTCTAGAAAGGGAGTTGCAATTGTTACAGAGGGAAATTCTGGAACAACAACAGCACCCACCATTGGGACAGGCAGAGTTAGTGCCTGAAGTGATGGCTGCAAGACCGGTATGCGAGGTGGCAATCCCACATGTGAATAATGTGACATCCAGCATCAGCAGGCCGGACCTAGGAGGTAGATTTGAGCTAAAACAGAACATGGTACAGTTATTTCATACCATCGGACAATTCACAGGTCTCCCTCATGAAGACCCACAGCAGCATCTCCAAAATTTTTTGGAGATCAGTGACACATACATACCCGCTGGAGTATCATCGGATTATGTGAGGCTTACATTGTTTCCATTTTCATTGCTGGGGGAAGCTAAGAGGTGGTTAAAGGCTGAACTACCTAATTCTATTACCACATGGGATGATCTGGCAAAGAAGTTCTTAATTGGATTCTTTCCGTCAGGGAAGACAGCCAGGCTTAGAAGTCAGATTCTAAGTTTCAAGCAGAGAGACGGTGAAAATTTGTATCAAGCATGGGAGAGGCTCAAGTCGATGTTGAGAGATTGTCCTCACCATCATCAGTCAAATGATGTATTGGTGCATACTTTTATCGAAGGCTTGGAACCTCATACAAAAATTTTGTTAGATTTTGTAGCGGGGGGACAAGCGCTGGAAAAGACATATGAAGAGCTATATACCTTGTTGAACCGTATTTCACAAGGTAATCCTGAATGGAATGCTGACACAACCAGAGGGGTGGTGAAGAAAGCGGCAGGGGTCTTGAAGGTAGATGGACTCACAACTATTGCTGCACAGATAGTCGCACTACAGAATCAGATCAACACTCATTTTAGTAGCATGAGCTTGGGTCAGTCACAGGCTCCAGTCAAAGCGGTCCAGCAGGTATGGTGTGAAGTTTGTGGTAGCGGTGAACACTCAGCTGATGTATGTGGTGCCAATCCAGATTCAGTTTATTTTTTTGGCAATGCACAAAAGGGCAACAATCAGCAGTATGGAAACAATTACAACCCAAATTGGAGGAACCATCAGAATTTTTCCTGGGGTAGTAATAGTCATCAGGGGCAAAGTTCAAATCAGGGCTTGCACAGGAACCAAGGGGGTCATCAGAATTTTCAGTCTCAGTTTAGAGGAAATACTGCACCTCCTCAGTCTAGCAACATCGAGGACATGCTGAAGACCATTATAGCTAACCAAGCTCAGATGCAAGCTGACCAAGTAAAATTGACAGCTGACATGAAAAACCAGCAGTTAGCCACAAAGGCTTTGGAGTTTCAGTTGGGACAGTTAGCTGGAGCACAGAATACTAGACCTCGGGGTGGATTGCCAAGTGATACAGACACAAATCCCAAGTAGGTGAATGCAGTTACAACTAGAAGCGGACAGCAACTGAGGGAGTTGGAACCCGAAAAGCCACCAGAGCAAGCTGAAGCAACAGAACAGGCTGAAGAGAATGAGAATGTGAGGGGGTGTGAAAAGGTAGTAGAGAATGAAATACCACCGACCCTGTTTCCACAGAGATTGCAAAAGCATAAGGAGGAAGCATGTTTCAAGAAGTTTATGGAAGTGTTGAAGCAGGTGCACATTAATCTTCCTTTGGTAGATGTGTTGCAAGGAGTTCCTAAGTATGCAAAGACATAAAGGATATTGTGGCAAACAAGAGCAAACTGACAGAATATGCTACAGTTTCACTTACTGAAGTGTGCACCTCTTAGATACAGAATAGATTGCCTACAAAGCTCAAAGATCTGGGAAGTTTTACTATCCAGATTACATTTGGGAAGTCAATTCGAGCTCGTGGTTTGTGTGATTTGGGAGCGAGTATCAACTTAATGCCTACATTTGTATTTAAGAAGTTGGGGTTGGGTAGTCCCAGACCCACTATAGTAATCTTGCAGCTAGCCGATCGTTCATTGGCGCGGCCAGATGGAATTGTGGAGGATGTGCTAGTGCAAGTGGGCTCCCTTATTTTCCCTGTGGATTTCATAATTCTTGACTTTGAGCCAGATTCGAAAGTCCCATTTATTTTTGGACGTCCCTTTTTGACAACTGGGTGAGCTCTGATCGATGTAGCTCCTGGGAAGCTAACCATGAGAGCTCATGATAAGGTAGAAGTATTTGACGTCTACAAGGCTATGAAGCTACCTGCCATCTATGAAGAGTTATCAGCCATCACTATTGTGGATCAAGAGTCAACACTTCAGCTTATTGGCCCAAAGGATCCCTTGGAGAGAGCATTGGTGGGACATGATCAGTCAGGGGATGGCGCAACATATGAAATGGTGCAAACTCTGAATGAGGCAAAAATGTTCTTTCGAAAGCAGGAGTTTAAGCCTTTGCAGTGGTCCTTAGAACCATCACCAAAGCCATCAATAAAGGAGGCACCCAAATTGGAGCTTAAAACATTGCCTCCACACCTGCAGTATGTATTTTTGGGAGAAGATGACACATTGTCGGTCATTCTTTCAGCAGAACTGACAGATTCACAGGTGCAAGATGCGTTAGTGGTCTTGAGGAAGCGAAAGAGAGCGATGGGATGGAAAATGTCAGACATCAGGGGAATCAGTCCAGCTTTCTACATGCACAAGATATTGATGGAGGAAGGATCTAAGCCAACTGTACAACATCAACGGAGGCTGAACCCGGTGATGAAAGATGTAGTTAGGAAGTAAGTGATTAAGTGGCTAGATGCAGGAGTGATGTATCCTATCTCAGACAGCGAGTCGGTCAGCCCGGTTCAATGTGTCCCAAAGAAAGGGGGGATGGCAGTTGTCACTAACGAGAAGAACGAGTTAATTCCCACGCGAATAGTCACAGGTTGGAGGATTTTCATGGATTATAGGAAACTCAATAAGGCCACTCGTATAGATCACTATCCTATACCATTCATCGATCAAATGTTGGATAGACTGGCAGGGCAGGAGTATTATTGCTTTCTGGATGGTTATTCTGACTATAATCAAATAGCTATAGCCCCAGAAGATCAGGAGAAGACCACACTCACATGTCCCTATGGGACATATGCTTTCAAACGGATGCCCTTTGGATTATGCAATGCACCAGCCACCTTCCAGTGATACATGATGGCAATATTTCATGATGTGGTGGAATACTATGTTGAGGTATTTATGGATGATTTTTCTATTTTTGGTAACTCATTTGCTATGTGTTTGCACAATTTAGACAGGGTTTTAGCTAGGTGTGAAGACTCAAACTTGGTGCTCAATTGGGAGAAGTGTCACTTTCTAGTCAAGGAGGGCATTGTTCTTGGCCATAAGGTGTCGCACAAAGGTTTGGAGGTTGATCATGCAAAGGTAGAGGTGATCGAGAAGCTACCACCACCAGTATCGGTTAGTGGTGTCCGCAGTTTCTTAGGACATGCTGGCTTTTACAGAAGGTTCATTCAGGATTTCTCAAAGATCTCCGGACCAATATGCCGATTGTTAGAAAAAGATGTAAAGTTTGAGTTTAACAATGAGTGTGTGAAAGCATTTTAGGAGCTGAAGAAGAAGCTGGTGGAAGCTCCCATTCTCATTGCTCCTGACTGGGAACACCCCTTCGAGCTGATGTGTGATGCTAGTGATGTTGCTGTGGGGGCGGTATTGGGGCAGCGAAGGAAAAAGATTTTTCATTCCATCTACTACGTAAGCAAAACGCTGGATGCCGCACAGGTGAACTATACAGTCACCGAGAAGTAGATGCTGGCACTTGTTTATGCATTTGACAAGTTCAGATCCTATCTGGTTGGGTCAAAAGTGGTGGTACACACGGATCATGCTGCAATTCGATACTTATTTGGAAAGAAAGATACAAAGTCTAGGTTAATCAAGTGGATATTATTGCTGCAAGAGTTTGACTTGGAGATCCGAGACAGGAAGGGAAGTGAAAATCAAGTTGCAGATCACCTGTCACGACTAGTGAATCGGTCACATGTGAAGGAGGGTGAGCGCATCCAAGAAGAGTTCCCTGATGAACAACTCTTGGCGTTGAAAGAGGCAGAACTCCCATGGTATGAAGATATAGTAAACCTGATAGTGAGTGGAGTATACCCACCAGATACAACTGCTCAACAAAGGAAGAAGCTGAAGCATGAGTCCCGGTACTATATGTGGGATGATCCGTATTTATTCAAGCAAGGACCAAATCAAATAATGAGGTGGCACATTCCAGAGACTCAGATAGGTGAGGTGTTGAGAAGATGTCATTCATCACCGTATGGCGGTCATCATGGAGGAGAGCGTACCGCTCACAAAGTCCTCCAATCTGATTTCTTTTGGCCAACATTATTCAAGGATGTTGCAGCCTATGTCAAGGCCTGTGATCAAGGTCAAAGAACAGGGACAATCAGCAGGAAACATGGGATGCCATTGCATAACATCTTGGAAGTTGAGGTTTTTGATGTGTGGGGGATAGACTTTATGGGGCCTTTTCCACCATCGTTTGGTAATCAGCATTCTGGTAGCCTTGGATTACATGTCTAAATGGGTTGAGGCAGTGGCTTGTCCCAAAAATGATAACAAGGTGGTGGCAAGATTTGTGAAAAAGCAGATTTTTACCAGATTTGGAACTCCACGAGCAATTATCAGTGATGGAGGATCACACTTTGTTAATGCCTGGTTCTGAAAGTTGTTGGCTAAATACGGGGTGCAGCATAAAGTGGCTACAACATATCACCCCCAAACTAGCGGGCAAGTAGAAGTGTCGAACCGGGAAATCAAGTAAATCTTGTAGAAAATAGTGAATGCTCAACGCAGAGATTGGGAAAGCAAATTAGATGATGCGTTGTGGGCGTATCGAACTGCGTACAAGACGCCAATTGGGACTTCACCGTATCGGTTAATTTACGGGAAGGCGTGTCATCTACCTGTAGAGCTTGAACATCAAGCCTATTGGGTTGTGCGGAAGCTGAACATGGATCCCGAGTTAGCTGGGAAAAAGCGGTTGCTGCAATTGAGTGAGTTGGATGAGTTTCGGTGGCACACATATGAGAGTGCAAAATTGTACAAGGAAAAAATAAAGAGGTGGCATGACAAGCATATAGTGCATCGAATATTTGAGTCGGGCCAGATGGTTTTGCTATTCAACTCCAGGTTGAAGTTATTCCTGGGAAAACTGTGCTCTAAGTGGTCTGGACCGTTTGAGGTGGTAAGGATGACGCCGTACGGGGCTGTTGAATTGTGGCAAGAAGATAAAAGTGCCACATTTTTAGTAAACGGTCAGCGGTGCAAACACTACTTGGGTGAAGGCTTGATTCAGAGAAGACGTCTATCACCTTAACGGATGAATGAAGATGAGAGGCGTCGTGCTGCGACGGTAAATCAGGCACTGCACGGGAGGCAACTCGTGAATGCAATGTAATAGTTAGAAATTATTGGGAAAAAAAAGCCATGCCATGAATAAAACTACGGCGCTAGGTGGGAGGCAATCCACTATTTTCTGATTAATGGGTGGTTGTGGATGATTTGCAGGAGGTACAGAGCCCAAACAAAATTGCGGAAGTGCAAGCCAAGGTAAGATGTTGATATACTAAGGACAAGATACAGTGAGCCTGCACGTTGGCTCTGTGGCACGAAGCCTGAGCTCTGCGATGGCCTCTGTGCCACGTTGAGGTCATGCGCAGGGGTCCCGGATTCCAGTGAGCCTGTGCATTGGCTCCGTGGCACGGAGCCTGAGCTCCGCGATGGCTCCGGGCCACGTTGCTCTTATAATGTTGATGGGTTCATTTAAAGAACCGGGTTGACCCGGCCGAAACCCCATACTTTTAAACCAAAAAATCAGCAATCACCCTTATTTTTTCCAAGACCTCCATGACAGAACCCCCATTCCCCCTTCTCCCTTGAGCGTGCCATGCCGTAGCTCCCACAAATCTTCCTCCCTCCTTCACAACTAAGATTAATAGGTATGTTTAAGGTTGTTCTTCCATGTTTTATGCAAAATTTCTTAGCATGAACTATGGGAAGACAAAATTCCGACCTAGGTCATGGAAACTTGTTTTAATCAAGTTTTTATGGGTCAATAATGCAATTAGGATAATATTTGATTTGTAAAATCAATAATTGCATGATTATTGTTTCATTTCATAAGTATCTAAATGTTAGGACTGCTTGTTGAGTTGAATGAAGAGGAAGAAGATAGGAAAATTAGAAAATGGGCCATTAATTCTTGTATACTTAGAATGGGCATTAGAATTTGTGTAGAGGATGGTTGCAAGGATGGTCTTTGTGAATGGGGGCATGAAAAAATCCCAAAGACTAATATTCATCAGGGTGAGTTATCAACTACATTAAGTCTGAGTCAAGCAACATTAATTTTATGGAATTGCTAAACTAATGAACATGAGAAGTCAATTGTACAAAGTCTGAGTAGTACAAGAAATTGCCCTGTCAAATGTACTGATGTAATGCTAGATAATATTGTGTCATCTTATCTTGTCAAAGTGTGATTTACATCAAGTGTGGGAATATTGAGCATGGAAGTGTGAAGAAGGGGAAGTCTGAGTACCCGACTGACTATGACTCGTGAAACCATGCTAGCAACTAAGTGTGGGGTGACCAACTGAAGCCCGGCCTTAGTATTAGCTAGCCATGTTGTTACTGACAATGTTAGTGTATGTTTATGTTGAACAGGACAGATGTCGGCTCGACAAGATAAGGGAAAAGGTGTTTCAACTTCTAGCACTGGCAGGAAAAGATACAGAGTGGGCTCAGCTGTTCCAGCAGCCCCACCAGTTCCTAGGGGCCAAAGAAGACAGTTTGGTACTAGATGGGTGGTGGAGGAAGGCAAAAAGTGGTATGGAAAGCATAAGGAGTCAAAGTATTTTCCTGAAGAGCAAATTGATAGGGAACCTTTGGCACAAGAATTCCCCCGGATATTGCACAGGATACACGCCTTGGGTATGGACTTCATCTTTGATGCACCCAAGGAGTGTAATTTACACATGGTGAGGGAATTCTACGCGAATTGGGACCCTACTCTACGCAGCCACACCATCAAGATTCGGGGGCAGGTGGTAACTTTGGAAGCACACCATCTAAATGCCATCTTGGGGACACCTGACACAGATCCACATCCTCTTTGCCAACTGAAAATCACCCCACCATATGCTGATATCTGACACACATTATGTGGACAAAGATCAACAGCCAGGTGGAGTCGTCATAAGGAGAAAGGGTACCACCAAACATTGCCATATTCACAGATGAACAGGGAAGCCGGAATTTGGTTGAAGATTGTTTGCACTTGCCTCATTCTTGGGGTGCATATGACAGATGTCACCCACTACAAAGTTTTTCTGGTATACAATCTGATGAAAGGCTTGGAAATTAATGTTGGGGTTGTGATCATATCATCCATCAAAAAGGCCAGACTACATCAGGGGCACAGGTATGGATTTGGTGGTCTACTCACTACTTACCTCAGGAGCCATGACATTGAAGAAGAGGCTCTAGACTACCAACCGATGTTCAACCACCGTGCTTTAGACGTGACTAATACTAAGGCACCAGACACCACATATGGCCCTGTTCCTACATTAGCAGAGCGACACGCTCGTGATGATTGCTATGCTGCCAGGATGTTTGGACTACAGATGCTACAGTTGCGGATAAGTGGACTGCCCGCAACAGAGGATGAACTGTGGCAGGTGGATATAGATTACCCAATGAATGAGCATGCTCGAGCCATGTGCAGGATTGACCCAGCATTTGTAGAGCTGGTGGATGATGATGTACCCACCGATGAGGAGACACGTCGTGAAGACTCACACATTGAGTCAGATGAAGATAGAGGAGAAGACTCAGACCTCGGTGACGAGGCATTGGCACCAGATGAAGAAATTTAACCAATTGATTGATCAGGGAGTTTTCACCACCCTAACTTTGTTCTTAAATTGATATGTGCGAACACTGAGGGCAGTGTTCAGAATAAGTGTAGGGTGGAGGTTATCTTTTGTTTGTTTATCTGTGTGGGTACTCTGGCATGTATAATCTGATTGGTAATACTACGTTTGTGTACTTGTGTGGCTAGCTGTGACATGAAAAATTGGGTTGTAATAGCTAGTAAGCTCTGTTCCAAGGCACTTTGTTTTGTATGGGAAGATATTTTTGTTATTTTTATTTTGATTCTTAATTTTTATTGTTTTTGGTTCCTCGGTTTTGTTTTCGGTGCTTTTCCCAAGGATAGTCCCTTTGAACCGAAGTCATAGGTAGAGACTGTTCCCTATGATGTATGGATGACGACCATCTTAAGGGAAGTTAGTCACGTTAGGAAATAGACAATAAATACATCATTATTGGGCTAAAGCATTTCACTCGGTTAGATGCTAGACTTCATGGCACATGCATTTGGATAAGCAAATGGTTGAACTTAAGCGAATCACATAGGTATGAATGTTGAACTCTAAATTGCTGAATTTTAGGCTTAATTGTGCTTGTCACTCAATATGGTTGAAATCATGAAAGGAGATAAGCTAACCAAAAGTTACCCTCTTTACCATGTGTGGTGAGAACTAGTTGTATTCATGCAAGCTAACGTCTAGAATTTGCCTTGTGTGTACAAAAAGTCGGAAATGGCATTAAGCTTAGAGGACATGATTAAGGCACTTCTTTCTGAACCGAGATAGTTTGCCCATTTAATTTCGGTTCCTAACCTTAACGATTTCCCCTAGTGAGCCAGTTTGAGCCTTTGAGCCTAAGTTTTTTTTGAAACAACCGCACTAAGAAACCTTACCCCATTTTTTCAAATAGCCTCAATGTCATTTTGATCCCAATAGATCCCATTGCACTTTATTAAGGCAACATGAAAAAGGGAAAGAAAGAGTGTGAGTGCTGCATATGTAATCATAAGCTATATATATACGGGTGCAGAAAAAAATAATATATATGTATATATATATAGACATTTGTGTACATATAGTATGTTGATGAGTTCAGTCAAGGGTACAAAAGTCGATGCATCTAGGAAGACAATTTGAAAGGAATTGAAGTGAATGGAGAAAGAAGTAAATTGCCAAAAAGAAAAATTGTGGAAGTGTCTTAAAGTGCAGAGGGATATAAGTCACTATAGAACAAATAATCCTACATGTCCCTTAGCCGACATTACAACCTGGAAAAAGTCCTTCTGATCCTATAAGTGATGCAATGATCGATTGAGTATTACACTAAAGGCAAACTCATGATGCATTAGATTTGCTTGGAATAATCTTTGGAGTGTGAGTGATTCAGTGCATAATGTGCGTAAGTGTGAGTATCTCGGTTTCATGGAAATAGAACCGGTGTACATCAGTGAGGGCATAAGTTGGGGGACTTTTGGTTAAGCTAATAGTTTGCTATTATGATTCAGACATGTTGGCCAGATTTTTAGTTAAAGAGTTAATCATGAGGTCTGTATGATTTTGCTCAATAGAATAATGAATATACCTTGCTTAATTAATGTTACTCCATGATTAAAGGGTTTAGCACAACTAGATATGAGTTACTTTGGCCCCATAATGATTGTAAAGTAGTTGCAAGCATGTCGATGATATTAAAAGTTTGTCCGAGGACGGACAAGGGTATAAGTGTGGGGTAGTGATATTGGGTGTATTTATACTACCAAACTCCATATTTTCAACCCGTTGTGAGTCTGAATAGGGAGAATATTGATGTATTCGCGCATGTAGAGTTAATTAAGGTTATTCTTCTTTTTTTGTTTTGGATTAATAATTGTGTGGTGACTAATTGCAGGTGGAGAAGGAAGTGGCGAAATTGGAGGAGCAAGCCAAACTCCGAGGGATAATAGGCTGATATCTGGAGGGCGTAAAGGGAAATTTAAAGTTCCCCCACCGTGTCACGCTAAGGATGGTCCGCATCGAACAACGTGCCACATTACATGGAAGGAAGACTAAAATGATGAAAAATAGGAAGGCACACAGAGAACCCTCGCGATGGCTCCGTGGCACTGATCCTGACCTCCGCGATGGCCTCCGTGCCACGTTGAGGGGAAATTAGTGCCCTACCCCAAATTCCAGTGAGCCCTTGCGATGGCTCTGTGGCATGGAGCCTGACCTCCGCGATGGCCTCCGTGTCACGTTGAGGAGATTATCGTTGTACCCGGATTCCAGTGAGGCCTCGCGATGGCTCCGTGGCAAGGAGTATGAGCTCCGCGATGGCCTCCGTGCCACGTTGCCAGTTTATTTCGGAAAATTTTCCACTTGTATAAATAGAACACTTAGGCTTTTATTTTGGTTATCTGACATTTTATGCACGGACGTGGGAGGCAGGCAGTTGAGCTGAAGAAAATCCTAGGGTTATTTCTCTTCTCTTTTCTTCCAAGTTTCGATTGTTTGTATGATTACTACTTGTTTGAATATGATTAATCAACAAATGAGTGGCAAATTGCAGAAGTGTGTAATGTATTATTAACTCAGCTTAATTCTCTTCTCTTAAGAAAGGTTGTTCTGCTATTCTTGCTTTTCATCGTGTTAATGTTCGGCCATCATTAATGTACAACTTAAAATCCTAATTTTTTTCTGAGAGGAAAATTATTAGGATAGATGTGGAGTAGGGGAATATGTTCTTGTCTTTGTAGTGGATTAAAGGTAAGATTCGCGTGCAGGATAGAAATATACCTGTAACGTCATATTCGGTTACATAGGGAAACTATTGTGATTCGTTAGAAGATGAGCTCTTGCATCATAGAAATGTGTTGTGTAAGGCTCATCATTCTATAGTTGGCTAGTGGTTCGAAAGAACCGAGCCATAGGTCAGCCATCCCCGACCATCAACCTAAGAGAAGGGTTAGCTGAAATATAATACACATTATACATACCTGCATGTTTTTCCTTAACCTTAGATTGCTCGTGCTATTGCTTAAATCATATTTTTTTCATTTTAATTAGTGTTACATTAACTATTAATCTTTAACAAATTCTCATTCGGTGTTCTCCACATATTTGTATAAAGACGTTGTGACTACTTAAGTAAGAAATTTATTGCCACGCTACAGTCCTTGTGGGTTCGACATCTGGCTTGAAAAAAAACCACTATATTACTTGTACGACCACGTGCACTTGTGTTCATTGGGGAGCGCAACAATGGGCTACCAGTAGTGGCTTCAACGAGGGATGTGACGGGTCATGGGTGGTTTGAATGACCCGTTCGTTCCACCCGTGGGATCAATCTGGAAAGTTTTCAGGGCGGGTTCATTAAGGGTATTTTTGACTTTTTCACGATATAAGGCCCTAAACTACGTCGTTTTTTCTTGGGAAAAGTTGGGTTTTAAGAGGATGACCTTGTCACACCCCGCCTTGGGGGGGTATGACTGGCACCTGGTACCCTACTGGGATCTGGACTGCTGGACTGCTAAGCCTGGGCACATCTGGTGCCTGGCTGGCTCTATCTCATATTTCTGAAAACAAAGGGCTATATGACGGCTGTAAACACAGCCCCAGGCCCATTGGCCTATAGCCTCCTGTACCTGTACTAACAGCTGACCAGAAACATATCAATTCAGGGAAACCTATACGGGCCGACAAGGCCACCATGCTGTCTAGTTATCTATAACTCAATCATGAAGTACTAGAAAGCTACGTGACCG
Organism: Datura wrightii; assembly: GCA_035772735.1. NCBI lineage: Eukaryota > Viridiplantae > Streptophyta > Magnoliopsida > Solanales > Solanaceae > Datura > Datura wrightii. The sequence continues at coordinate 39,530,078 of JASDFA010000027.1, forward strand.
GCAAGGTCACCACTACTGGCAAACTATGGCCCCACACGGCCAACATAAAAGAAAGAAAGAGTACTAACAGTTATACAACTGCACGGCCTCACACGACCGGCTCATCTGACCACAGGGAGATATATACAGACTGCAAGCCTCTAGGAATAGCAATAGAAATGATCGGGACAGGGCCCCGACCTACCCGTACTATACAACAAAAGAACTGAAATACACCTCTGGAATTCAGTCTCCAGATGACAGGAGCTGAATACTCGATCGCTGACAGGAATCACGTAGTATCGCCTGCTCGTCTATGAGTACCTGCAGGCAAGTAATGCAACGCCCCACCGGGCGTCAGTACCGCTGGTACTGAGTATGTAAGGCAATAACTGAAGGAGTATTCCACGAGTATTCTGACTGGGACGGCCGGCTAACTTATGGGGTATTCCACATAATGACTGCTAGGTTAGCTAAGGCCGAATCTCACCTACAAAGCTGGGAAAATGACGTACAACCACTTAACATACTAGAACAATTCTGGTATTGCTAATCTCTGAAATTTGCCTATTCGGCCTCTAATCCTGGTTCTAGCATATACACTACTGTTACCGATCTTCAGGGACGCCTCCCTGCTAATGCAGGCGCCAGCTGGTCGGTAGACCGTCTAACTGCGCCCTTATCATCTAGCCATCTGTTTTAGGCCACTAACTCTGGTAAGCTCCTAGAGCCTAGATCTGGCAACAACACATAAGTCTATTAACTTAATAACTGAGGACTGAGATAGTTTCTATGACTTCATACGTAACTCACACTTAATCCGCCCTTTCTCTTCTTCTTTTCTTTCTTTCTTCTCCCTCTTTCTTCTTTTTTTTTTTTGGCAAGGGGGTGTCCTGCAATGCAATTTGTATATGCTTTCTATTACTAATCAGCATCTGTGATTGTAGCCCTTAAAAGCAGCCACTCACAGCATATCTATTATCTGTATATATATATATATATATATATATATATATATATATATATATATATCAATAGCTACGTACAATATGTACTGAGTTCTACGGTAACACACAATCTCTGACATGCTCTGCTGAGTCTCACGCCGTACATGATACACCGCTTCTACAGCCTAATAATATCTCCTGCCCTGACTTATCATTTCATTGCATTGTCACCCCATTCTGAAAGTAACAAACATAAACTCTCTAGTTATTGTCTGCTGTTTGAAATTCCGCCACTTTTGCGATGTGGGGTCGACGTTCGAATCTTGTAGCCTTACTAGGCATATATTGAGAGCCCATGACTGTCTGCTGGGCCTTATCTCTAGGCTACACTTGTATCGGTAACTTTTTAACTTTTCCATAGCGGGCATACTACGGTATTCTGAACCGCAATCTTACTGTCAGCCCGAGGCTTAATCCTTAATATGATATTTTATCAATCCGGGGGAAATTCTAATTTCCCCACAAGATCTGACATTCCTGCTTCTTTCCCTCATCTTACTTAAGCTGAACTCTGGGGTTCAAAGTACCTGCTCTTCATTGTTAATAAGATTGCTGGTCCAGTATTAGTTCATAATTCCCCTGACTTGCAGTCAGACCTATCTGATTCACATGACCTCTATATCTTTCAATGTCACAACTGGATCATAACTATAATCTTACAGGTATGTCTTGCTATCTGTTAGCATATATGGCGGACTTAGCCTTTTTCTGACTCGAAATTGAGTATTACTAAGCATTCATTACTAACAGATCTTTTACCCCTGCTTCGGGTAAACTAAATAGTCTTACTTTCTTTACTGGCTTGTTATCATAAGGGTCTGCACCACTTACGTAATCATAGGAGCTCTTTATACTTTCTAATACTTACTAGGATCAATCAGCCCATCTTTACTTACTGCATGATTTGGCAACCCCCCTCTCAAGTCTTATGCTCCTTTACTATACTGGTATCGAAATCAAGAGGTAGGAATAGCCCTTTTCTTATTGCAACAAACAAGAGCATTTAACTGTACCATACCCAAAAAGATGTATTTGGGATTCCTGCATTTCCCTCTCTTTTTCATACTTACCTGGTGGTCTGACCTTGTCTATAATCTTAATCAGATCTTATATAACTAATAAGTAAATCAACTCATATGTACATTATACTTCTGACTTCCTATTCTGACGTTGTCAACGTATACTGGGAATAGTGCCAATAAAGGTATCACGCTGGGAGGTCTCTGATACCTCCTCCTGCTGCTGTACTTATCATGTAACTGACTAATGCTCTCTTCCGTTGCTATCTCTGATCTTCTGCCTGTGATAGGGTAATGCTGATCTACCTTTGCATCTGTAATCAAAGAATACGGTAAGTTCTCAAGGACTCAACCCTATACTGTACCGCTCTAAAGCACGACTGACTGAGAAAGAAGGGTAACCATCCTATCAAGCCTCGCAGCCTCCTGCCTATAGTATGTGGTGCACAACACATCCATAGACAAGACTCTACTCAGCACGGCTTGCAGACTCCCTGGGACACGACCTGCTCTGATACCAAGTTTGTCACACCCCGCCTTGGGGGGGGTATGACTGGCACCTGGTGCCCTACTGGGATCTGGACTGCTGGACTGCTAAGCCTGGGCACATCTGGTGCCTGGCTGGCTCTATCTCATATTTCTGGAAACAAAGGGCTATATGACGGCTGTAAACACAGCCCCCGGCCCATTGGCCTATAGCCTCCTGTACCTGTACTAACAGCTGACCAGAAACATATCAATTCAGGGAAACCTATGCAGGCCGACAAGGCCACCATGCTTTCTAGTTATCTATAACTCAATCATGAAGTACTAGAAAGCTACGTGACCGGCAAGGTCACCACTACTGGCAAACTATGGCCCCACACGGCCAACATAAAAGAAAGAAAGAGTACTAACAGTTATACAACTGCACGGCCTCACACGACCAGCTCATCTGACCACAGGGAGATATATACAGACTGCAAGCCTCTAGGAATAGAAATAGAAATGATCGGGATAGGGCCCCGACCTACCCGTACTATACAACAAAAGAACTGAAATACACCTCTGGAATTCAGTCTCCGGATGACAGGAGCTGAATACTCGATCGCTGACAGGAATCACGTAGTATCGCCTGCTCGTCTATGAGTACCTGCAGGCAAGTAATGCAGCGCCCCACCGGGCGTCAGTACCGCTGGTACTGAGTATGTAAGGCAATAACTGAAGGAAATATCTGAAATCAATAACATAACTGATGATAGTGAAATAGAAAAAAAATAGATTAACTGTCTGATAATGTCAGTCATACCTTTTCTTAATCATACTGGAAGGAGTAGGAGTCATACCTGAGGATTTGTTGTTCTACTGTCGATCTACTTGTATCTACTGTAACACAGTATAACATATCATAACATACATAGCACACACAAACCTTACCCGGCCCCCATAAGCCGGGAGGTACAACCAGCACAGAATCTATACACCTACCCCAGTCATCCCATCTTCTATAACCCCTGTGAGCATCCTGCCGGTCCCCTGGGTATGCACTTGGGCTCGCTGAGCCCCTGACTGTAATTGTACTTGAGTCCGGAGGACTCCTAAATCTACACCCGGGCGTATCCGCTCGACTGGGGTGTGTAAGGGCCGATCAAGGCACAAATATGGGGAAAACTGGCATCCCATCTTCGTCCCCTGTGGTACGGCATGCCACTCCGTGGAGCGACGTATCCTCGTCCTCTGGCGGACGAGTCGATACAGCTATCAACCCTGGGGCGATCATGGATGCTAGGTAGTCCAACCCCAAACAATACAACGGTCTCAACTAGTAATACTGTCTACGTATCTTACATGCTGAGGCTAATAGGGGTAAAGTATCGTATATATTACATGCTGAACTAATGATAGTAATCTGTACGTATTTAATACGTGCTGAGACTGGTAAATATGTATATATGAATATAGTCTCCTGCCAGACTGTACTGGGGCAAATGCCATACGAAATATAGTATTTCTGCTGCAACCTATGTTGTATACTGAGTTTATGTATTAACGTGGTTTACTATTCCTAACATGCGTTCTAAACTTTATTTTAGCCTGCCATTCTATTTCTAAGGTTCTTACGGATATTACATCGCTTTACGGGGTTCCAGCTAAATACAATAATATCTTAACATTTCATATTACATCACATACTGAGCATACTGGGCAGTTTCTAACACTTGTGCTAGAATCTATGTCGTACTAGTAAATGTCACGCAAGTTACAACTCGATGCTTCTCATATCGTATCAACATTCATAATTGATCTTGGGCAGATTTATATGCCCAAGTGATACTCAAACGTATCAATTTTACCTTGTTTGTTGTGCAATGTGTATATAATATCATGTAATCGGTAATAAAATGCGAATTTATACTAACCAACATGATTAGCATTTGTTTTGCAGGTAAATGTGATTTTTAGGAGCTAAAATGCATGTTGGAACTATATCGGAGTTGGACTTGGATGCGAGCGTGGAAAAGACATTGGAATGGACAATTTATAGGGGCTCCGCGATGGAGCCGTGCCACGCTACCATCGCAGTAGCACACTGCTTGGACAGGAATTAAAATGATAAATTCCAGTGTGCCATCGCGTCAGCTCCGTGGCATGGAGAGAGTGCTCCGCGTTGGCCTCCGTGCCACGTTGAGGCTAATTTACCGGACCCTGAAATTCCAGTGAAGGTCCGCGTCCACGCCGTGTCACGGAGGCAGTGCTCCGCGTTGGCCTCCGTGACACATTGCTTGTTATTCCGGGGAAAATTTCCCACTAGTATAAATAGCACACTTAGGTTTATTTTAAGCAGTTTTTTTAGTTTTTAGACTAAGTGCAGAAGTGGAGAGCAAGGACGTGGGTTAGGAGCAGTTGAGGAACGAAAAAGCTAAGGGATTTCTTCTCTTCCTTTCTTCTTTCTATCAATTGTACGTATGATTTACACTCATTTTAGGATGATCAATCCACAAATGAGTGGCTAATTCTCTTCCTTGCTGAGGTTTTGACACTTGTAATGAATTTTGATTATAATTGAGATGGTTTTCTTCTTCTTCTTCCATGTTGTTCTATTAATTCTTGTTCTTACTGCATTAGTGTGTGGCCGACATTAATGTACATCTAAAAAGTCCAATTTCACTCGAAAGAGCAAGAAATTGGAAAGTTGTGAATTAATAGGGTATTGTTCTTAACTTGATTTGGGAAAATTGGGTTTTGATGTGCTTTCCTGATAGAAATATACTTGAAAGCCGTATTAGTCAATTTAGGAACCGGAATTGTATTGCTAGGCCATAAATTGCATTTGATCACAGAAATGTAGACGGATGGTTTATGATTCTAAAGTGAAATTAAATACGAGAGTTTTAATTTCTAGGCGAATGTTCTTGGCTAGCAACATGAAGAAGAGATTAACCAAATTATCATGATTATCAAGTTCATTACTTGTTCTTAACCTTGGCATGTTCATATCCATTGTCTAAATTCTCAGTAAATAGTTGTTATTAATTTTAGTATATATAGTTTAGAAATAAAAACTCAAGTAACTGTTGGTTACATTGTTGTTAGCATAATTAGAAGTGAAATAGGAATATAGTAAACTAGGCAACTTTACATATCTTGAGCCTCCTTGGATCGATACTTGGCTACTTAGCCACTTTATTACTTGTTTGACCACGTGCACTTGCGTGTCGGTTTTTAACCTATACCGGAACACCCGAGCAATAATAAACGTAACACTTGACTTCTAAACATTCTACCGGCCTGTGCATTACTATACTGTACCAATACTATTTAACTTGCCGAGGGAACTAGCTTTACATACCTTACTCTTGAACTATTCATCCGTCGGACGAGGCTCGGCCGGTACTTCAACTATTTTCTCCCAACTGCATTCATAAATACATCAATTAATACTAAATACAGCTTTATTGTAAAGAGCGACGTTACTTTCGATATAGTTTATAGCCTAAACTTAGGCTTATCGAAAGACGGTCGAAAACTCGCTATTTTCCAGCGGTCCAGAAGGGAGAAATATTCACTTCACAGCTAGGAACACATAGACACTATTTTAGAGCAATTCCACTTACCTTAGCTCGGTGGTTCGACGATTCCTTGGCCGTATTTTACGAAACTGAATCCGTAGGAATGCTCTCTGCTGCTAAATACCTCAGTATCTGGAGTTAATTTGAATTTAGACAACGTTTAGCAGCGTAATCGGACGAAAATTATATAATTTCTTCGTTCCTTTTTCTCCCTCTGCGTTTGCCCTCTGTTCTCTGAAAATTTTAAATGATTTTATCACTTAAAACCGAAGTGGGGCTTTATATACTTGGGCCTGGACAAGGCTAACGTGTCACGGAGCCAACGCGGAGGCCTCTCCTCCGTGACACGCTGCCATCGCGGAGGGGCTCTGCCTCGGCTCCTTCCGCGATGGTTCGACAGGTTTCTCGTCCGATCTTTTCCCGGGCCTTTCTCCAGCACGTATGGCCTTCAAATATGCTTAACCAAAGTGCGAATAGGTCGTCTAGGTGCCGGGAATTCTACGGGGTATAACATTCTCCCCCCCCCCTTAAGAACATTCGTCCTCGAATGTACACTGTTATTTAGAGGACTACTTACTTTACTTTCTAGAAAAATTTCGGCAGAGTTTTCCCTGTAATATGGACTATAGCAAAAACCTAAAATGAAGAAAAGTCCAACACAGGTACTGCACATAATAGTCTAGGATCCACTGGATAACTAAGTATCAATCTTTCTCATTCACACACATACAACTATAAGGTACTGCATAAATAATAATACAGACATACCTGTCGCCTGACTTGGCCTGAAATAGGTGAGGGTATCTGGCTTTCATATCTTCTTCAGCTTCCCACATCATTTCCTCACGGTTCCTATTACGCCACAATACTTTGACAGATGCAACATCTTTAGTCCTTAACCTGCGAATCTGTCTGTCTAAGATAGCTACGGGAACCTCTTCATATGCTAAATCTTCTGTGACCTGGACATCTTGAACTGGAACTACTATAGAAGGGTCCCCTACGAACTTCCTTAACATACAGACATGGAAGACTGGGTGAACAGACGCTAACTCTGGAGGCAAGTTCAATTCGTATGCAACTCGGCCTATTCTTTGCCGAATCTGATATGGCCCAATAAATCTCAGGCTAAGCTTGCCTTTCTTGCCAAATCTCATTACGCCTTTCATTGGAGACACTTTCAGATATACCCAGTCATTTACTGCAAATTCTAGATTTCTGCGCCGCATATCTGCATAAGACTTCTGGCGGCTCTGAGCGGTCAGTAAACGTTCTCGAATAAGCTTTATCTTTTCCTCTGACTGCCGTACAATGTCTGGCCAACTAATGCTGACTCTCCTATTTCAAACCAGCCCACTGGCGACCTACATTTTCGCTTGTATAATGCCTTGAAAGGCGCCATCTGAATAGCTGAATGATAACTGTTATTATAAGCAAACTCAACTAACGAAAGATGCTCATCCCAGCTACCCTCAAAATCTAGCACACGCGCTCGTAGCGTATCTTCGAGCGTTTGGATAGTCCGCTCAGTCTGCCCATCTGTCTAAGGGTGGAATGTTGTGCTCAAGTTGGTCTGCGTTCCCAAACCCTTCTGGAATGACTGCCAGAATCTAACCGTCAACTGAGCTCCTCTATCAGAGATAATAGATACTGAAACACCGTGTAATCTAACTATTTCTCTGATATACAATTTGGCGTAATCTTAGGCAGAGAAAGTAGCTTTTACTGACAGGAAATGGGCTGTTTTCGTCAGTCGGTCAAAAATTACTCAGATTGAATCGTGTCTATGCCTGGTACGGGGTAATCCTGCTACAAGTCCATGCTTACTGCTTCCCATTTCCAGAGAGGCACAGCTACGTCCTGGGTCGAGCCGCCTGAGTCCTGATATTCTACTTTCAGCTGTTGGCAGTTAGGACACTGAGCTACAAATTCAGCAATTTCTCTTTTCATACCTGGCCACCAGTGGTTATTTTTTAATATCATGGCACATTTTCGTCGCGCCTGGGTGGAGAGAATAGCGGGCGTAATGCGCCTCGCTTATAAGCTGCTGGCGATGCCCCCAAAATCTCTGGAACACAATGCGGCCTTTACATCGCCACACTTCATCCCCGGTTATCTGAAAATATGTCACCTCTCCATAAATTACGGCTAAGGGCATCTGCTACCACATTAGCCCTTCCTGGGTGATACAAAATTATTCACTCTTTAAGGCATAAACTACTACAGCTAACTCCAGGTCGTGGGTAAGAGAATTCTCTTCACATTTCTTCAACTGCCTGAAAGCATAAGCTATTACCTTACCACACTGTATCAACCCTCTGTACCTCCTGGTGATACTAACACTGGAGCTGATGTTAACCTGGCTTTTAAATCTTGGAAGTTCTGCTCACACGCCTCAGTCTACTGAAACTTTGTTGCCTTCTGTGTCATTTTAGTCAGACGTGCTGCTAAGGTGGAAAATCCTTCCACAAACCCTCTGTAATACCCGGCTAACCACAGGGATTACGTACTTCGATCGGAGTGGTAGGTCTAGGTTATGTCTTTACTGTTTTGATTTTTCTGGGTATCTATCTGTACCCCAGCCTCCGACACAATGTGGCCAAAAAGGCTACTAAACTCAACTAAAATTCACATTTACAAAAATTGACATATAACTGACAGTCATACTGGTTTATTATACCGGAGAATCTGACAAGTAGGCTACCGGTATAACTAGAGCTTATCTGGCCTTCTGGCCGCATGCTAAGGCTACTTGTTGCTAAGGTAATCTTAAACGGCTATCTACACACCGTGTGCCCGTATCTGATCAGGGGGACCTGATATTGTCCATGACCTCTAATGATCTGGCTGCATAACCTTAAGTAACTGAATAGTCGGGTTGAATGACCCGAATGTGACAGTAGTCTAACAATGCTCTAACCGTCCTACTTGAGTGCTTATAGTTCATGCATAACCGCAGACTTGTGGGCATCTAATTGCTCTGTTATTTTGCTTAAGCCACTGTAAGGCTGGGCTTAATCAAACTTGCTCCCAGGTGATTGATCTCTGAATCTTCACGGGGAGTCTACTGATCCCCTAGTCTTAATAAACACTGTGCTAGCAGGGTACTATCAATTTCTTACGCCTTGTGTGTATCCACTTGGATTTATACTGCTATTCTGGGGAATTCTCGGTCTTATGGGCTATTCTGTAAATACTGGCCTTCTGCTAGGGCTCTGTATCTGAATATCTTACGAAACCCAGCTGAAGTACTAATCTGTCACTGACTACTGATGTGGACCCTTCCTTGGGGTACCCACGAGTATTCTGACTGGGACGGCCGGCTAACTTATGGGGTATTCCACATAATGACTGCTAGGTTAGCTAAGGCCGACTCTCACCTACAAAGCTGGGAAAATGACGTACAACCACTTAACATACTAGAACAATTCTGGTATTGCTAATCTCTGAAATTTGCCTATTCGGCCTCTAATCCTGGTTCTAGCATATACACTACTGTTACCGATCTTCAGGGACGCCTCCCTGCTAATGCAGGCGCCAGCTGGTCGGTAGACCGTCTAACTGCGCCCTTATCATCTAGCCATCTGTTTTAGGCCACTAACTCTGGTAAGCTCCTAGAGCCTAGATCTGGCAACAACACATAAGTCTATTAACTTAATAACTGAGGACTGAGATAGTTTCTATGACTTCATACGTAACTCACACTTAATCCTCCCTTTCTCTTCTTCTTTTCTTTCTTTCTTCTCCCTCTTTCTTCTCTTGTTTTTTGGCAAGGGGGTGTCCTGCAATGCAATTTGTATATGCTTTCTATTACTAATCAGCATCTCTGATTGTAGCCCTTATAGGCAGCCACTCACAGCATATCTATTATCTGTATATATATATATATATATATATCAATAGCTACGTACAATATGTACTGAGTTCTACGGTAACACATAATCTCTGACATGCTCTGCTGAGTCTCACGCCGTACATGATACACCGCTTCTACGGCCTAATAATATCTCCTGCCCTGACTTATCATTTCATTGCATTGTCACCCCATTCTGAAAGTAACAAACATAAACTCTCCAGTTATTGTCTGCTGTTTGAAATTCCGCCACTCTTGCGATGTGGGGTCGACGTTCGAATCTTGTAGCCTTACTAGGCATATATTGAGAGCCCATGACTGTCTGCTGGGCCTTATCTCTAGGCTACACTTGTATCGGTAACTTTTTAACTTTTCCATAGCGGGCATACTACGGTATTCTGAACCGCAATCTTACTGTCAGCCCGAGGCTTAATCCTTAATATGATAATTTATCAATCCGGGGGAAATTCTAATTTCCCCACAAGATCTGACATTCCTGCTTCTTCCCTCATCTTACTTAAGCTGAACTCTGGGGTTCAAAGTACCTGCTCTTCATTGTTAACAAGATTGCTGGTCCAGTATTAGTTCATAATTCCCCTGACTTGCAGTCAGACCTATCTGATTCACATGACCTCTATATCTTTCGATGTCACAACTGGATCATAACTATAATCTTACAGGTATGTCTTGCTATCTGTTAGCATATATGGCGGACTTAGCCTTTTTCTGACTCGAAATTGAGTATTACTAAGCATTCATTACTAACAGATCTTTTACCCCTGCTTCGGGTAAACTAAATAGTCTTACTTTCTTTACTGGCTTGTTATCATAAGGGTCTGCACAACTTACGTAATCATAGGAGCTCTTTATACTTTCTAATACTTACTAGGATCAATCAGCCCATCTTTACTTACTGCATGATTTGGCAACCCCCCTCTCAAGTCTTATGCTCCTTTACTATACTGGTATCGAAATCAAGAGGTAGGAATAGCCCTTTTCTTATTGCAACAAATAAGAGCATTTAACTATACCATACCCAAAAAGATGTATTTGGGATTCCTGCATTTTCCTCTCTTTTTCATACTTACCTGGTGGTCTGACCTTGTCTATAATCTTAATCAGATCTTATATAACTAATAAGTAAATCAACTCATATGTACATTATACTTCTGACTTCCTATTCTGACGTTGTCAACGTATACTGGGAATAGTGCCAATAAAGGTATCACGCTGGGAGGTCTCTGATACCTCCTCCTGCTGCTGTAGTTATCATGTAACTGACTAATGCTCTCTTCCGTTGCTATCTCTGATCTTCTGCCTGTGATAGGGTAATGCTGATCTACCTTTGCATCTGTAATCAAAGAATACGGTAAGTTCTCAGGGACTCAACCCTATACTGTACCGCTCTAAAGCACGACTGACTGAGAAGGTAGGGTAACCATCCTATCATGCCTCGCAGCCTCCTGCCTATAGTATGTGGTGCACAACACATCCATAGACAAGACTCTACTCAGCACGGCTTGCAGACTCCCTGGGACACGACCTGCTCTGATACCAAGTTTGTCACACCCCGCCTTGGGGGGGGGGGGTATGACTGGCACCTGGTGCCCTACTGGGATCTGGACTGCTGGACTGCTAAGCCTGGGCACATCTGGTGCCTGGCTCGCTCTATCTCATATTTCTGGAAACAAAGGGCTATATGACGGCTGTAAACACAGTCCCCGGCCCATTGGCCTATAGCCTCCTGTACCTGTACTAACAGCGGACCAGAAACATATCAATTCAGGGAAACCTATGCGGGCCGACAAGGCCACCATGCTGTCTAGTTATCTATAACTCAATCATGAAGTACTAGAAAGCTACGTGACCGGCAAGGTCACCACTACTGGCAAACTATGTCCCCACACGGCCAACATAAAAGAAAGAAAGAGTACTAACAGTTATACAACTGCACGGCCTCACACGACCAGCTCATCTGACCACAGGGAGATATATACAGACTGCAAGCCTCTAGGAATAGCAATAGAAATGATCGGGACATGGCCCCGACCTACCCGTACTATACAACAAAAGAACTGAAATACACCTCTGGAATTCAGTCTCCGGATGACAGGAGCTGAATACTCGATCGCTGACAGGAATCACGTAGTATCGCCTGCTCGTCTATGAGTACCTGCAGGCAAGTAATGCAGCGCCCCACCGGGCGTCAGTACCGCTGGTACTGAGTATGTAAGGCAATAACTGAAGGAAATATCTGAAATCAATAACATAACTGATGATACTGAAATAGAAAAAAAATAGATTAACTGTCTGATAATGTAAGTCATACCTTTTCTTAATCATACTGGAAGGAGTAGGAGTCATACCTGAGGATTTATCGTTCTACTGTCGATCTACTTGTATCTACTGTAACACAGTATAACATATCATAACATACATAGCACACACAAACCTTACCCGGCCCCCATAAGCCAGGAGGTACAACCAGCACAGAATCTATACCCCTACCCCGGTCATCCCATCTTCTATAACCCCTGTGAGCATCCTGCCGGTCCCCTGGGTATGCACTTGGGCTCGCTGAGCCCCTGACTATAACTGTACCTGAGTCCGGGGGACTCCTGAATCTACACCCGGGCGTATCCGCTCGACTGGGGTGTGTAAGGGCCGATCAAGGCACAAATATGGGGAAAACTGGCATCCCATCTTCGTCCCCTGTGGGACGGCATGCCACTCCGTGGAGCGACGTATCCTCGTCCTCTGGCGGACGAGTCGATACAGCTATCAACCCTGGGGCGGTCATGGATGCTAGGTAGTCCAACCCCAAACAACACAACGGTCTCAACTAGTAATACTATCTACGTATCTTACATGCTGAGGCTAATAGGGGTAAAGTATCGTATATATTACATGCTGAACTAATGATAGTAATCTGTACGTATTTAATACGTGCTGAGACTGGTAAATATGTATATATGAATATAGTCTCCTGCCAGACTGTACTGGGGCAAATGCCATACGAAATATAGTATTTCTACTGCAACCTATGTTGTATACTGAGTTTCTGTATTAACGTGGTTTACTATTCCTAACATGCGTTCTAAACTTTATTTTAGCCTGCCATTCTATTTCTAAGGTGCTTACGGATATTACATCGCTTTACGGGGTTCCAGCTAAATACAATAATATCTTAACATTTCATATTACATCACATACTGAGCATACTGGGCAGTTTCTAACACTTGTGCTAGAATCTATGTCGTACTAGTAAATGTCACGCAAGTTACAACTCGATGCTTCTCATATCGTATCAACATTCATAATAAACGTAACACTTGACTTCTGAACATTCTACCGGCCTGTGCATTACTATACTGTACCAATACTATTTAACTTGCCGAGGGAACTAGCTTTACATACCTTACTCTTGAACTATTCGTCCGTCGGACGAGGCTCGGCCGGTACTTCAACTATTTTCTCCCAACTGCATTCATAAATACATCAATTAATACTAAATACAGCTTTATTGTAAAGAGCGACGTTACTTTCGATATAGTTTATAGCCTAAACTTAGGCTTATCGAAAGACAGTCGAAAACTCGCTATTTTCCAGCGGTCCAGAAGGGAGAAATATTCGCTTCACAGCTAGGAACACATAGACACTATTTTAGAGCAATTCCACTTACCTTAGCTCGATGGCTCGACGATTCCTCGGCCGTATTTTACGAAACTGAATCCGTAGGAATGCTCTTTGCCGCTAAATACCTCAGTATCTGGAGTTAATTTGAATTTAGACAACGTTTAGCAGCGTAATCGGACGAAAATTATATAATTTCTTCATTCCTTTTTCTCCCTCTGCGTTTGCCCTCTGTTCTCTGAAAATTTTAAATGATTTTATCACTTAAAACCGAAGTGGGGATTTATATACTTGGGCCTGGACAAGGCCAACGTGTCACGGAGCCAACGTGGAGGCCTCTCCTCCGTGACACGCTGCCATCGCGGAGGGGCTCTACCTCGGCTCCTTCCGCGATCGTTCGACAGGTTTCTCGTCCGATCTTTTCCCGGGCCTTTCTCCAGCACGTATGGCCTTCAAATATGCTTAACCAACGTACGAATAGGTCGTCTAGGTGCCGGAAATTCTACGGGGTATAACAGACCTATTCTAAACTCCCATTCATGCATGCAAGACTTTAAGAGGGGATTCAAGCGGAGATTTCAAACTTCTCACCTCAATTTCTTCAATTTCATTCTTGGGTTTTTAAGGAGGGTTAGGAGTTTATAATTCCAGGTATGTAAGGTCTTCAATGGGTGGATTCTTCCACACCCATGCTCCTTTTATATTAATTATCCAAAATTTATTTGAAAACTCATGGGATTTTGTATTTGATTTGTATAAAATTAAATGATTTAATTATGGGTCTTATGATTTTGAAATCTTGTCATAATCTACTGATTTTGATCATCTTTTGAGATTTAAATTGATTATAATATTATTGATTCTAAATTTCTAAATAATTAAGCTTGATTATGCATGCCCCATAATGAATTGATTTATGATCCATTGATCCACTGGTGTTTTTGATAAGCCCAGCATGAATTATGAATTTATTATGTTATCTATTATGAACTTATGAATTTCAAGCTATATGCATGATCTACAAGTATGTATGAATTTTATCAATCATGAATTATGTTTTTGACCGACCCACGGGCCTCAAGTCATGGCTAGCTCTTATAGGTTCAAACATGTTTACGATTATCATGATTTAACTAGCCCATGAACTCATGTATGTATTATTATGAGCACTATATACGTTTTGGGAGTAGTATCAAACACCGAGTAGGTTCCGGGCCCATGTTAAGCCCTGGATCTCATGAACTATGTGCCATTGTAGGTATGCTGGGACCCTTTTATGTTTGTCCTGGCCCAAGTGGCGTTTTTCATGTGTGATCACGCCCTTCATGGTTCCTACCCTTGGCAAGGTACGAACACCCTCCCGACTAGGGTTACAAGTCAGGCTTCATGTGTGCTTATAATGGGTATGTCGGTTAAGAGAATCTCCCACTATTCCTCATGATTTATGCATGTTTATGATTATGAATGTTGGATCAAGTTATGTTAAGTAATGCTCTATTATTATGATTATGATTATGTTTACGTTATGAATATTTTGAAAACCTTGAGCCTTATGTCATATTACGATAATTATGTTATGAGCATGTTGTCCTATTCTTATGATCACTTATGAGTTTTATACATGTTTTAAATGTCTGTATTACTTACCTTGCAAACTTAGTACATTCCACGTATTGACCGCATACTTTTTATGTTGTATCGTTTCATGATACAAGACCCAGCTCTCAGGCTCACCCTCCTCAGTAGCTCCTCAAAGTTCGCTATCAACTTATTTGGTGAGTCCTCTTGTTCCGAGGGCCATATGTTCAGACTCTATTGTTCTCTTTCAGTTTCAGTATTGTAGGGTTAGTTTTGTTGTCCCATCAACTCGTCTTCTATGATTAGAGGCTCTTCAGACTATGAGTTGTATTCAGCGTCATGTATGGGTCATGTATTGTATTTTTTTTCTTCGTTATTATGACATGTTTATGTTTCTTTATGTTAAGTCTTCCGCTTATGTGAATTATTTAGATGTATGCTCATGCTATGGGTCGACTTCGGGCCTGTGGGGGCTCCTTGTCCCGTGTCTATGACTCGGGTGTACGTGCAGGTCGTGACATCAGGAGTCCACTAGACTCAGACACAGCTATAGTTCATTGGTCGAGCCGACTCAGTTACAGATCCAGGAACTAGTAGGACGGCTATAGTTATTAGTTGCCTTTTTGACCTTGTAAGGAGTATGTAGATTGAAGTGTACTCGCCAAGGCTTATGGGGACCCCGGGTGGGTTATTCTGTGTTGTTTGTACCTTTCGGCTTATGGGGGTCATGTAAGGATCTTGTTTGCATTATTTACTGGTAGATTAGACAGCAGGAAGTTATGTTAATCAGGTTATGTCTCTATCCCTTTTGTTCAGTTACTTTCAGTTTTATTTCAAGTTTATTCAGTTATTTCCAGTTATTGCTTTACATATATGGTACATATTGTATTAACGCCCATCTTGTGGCACTGCATTACTTGCTTGCAGGTGTGGATAGACACGGAGCAGGACCTCATTAGCTTCCAGCCCGAGTCAGCAGTATAGTTATCTCCCCTCCTCGAGAGCTGATTAGTTAGAAGGTTTGTTCTTTTGATTGTATAGTATGGGTAGGTTGGGGCGCTATCAAGACCAATATTCTACTCCTAGAGGATTGCAGATTTACAGTTTCCCTGTGGTTAGTTTGTTGTTGGCTGTGTGGGGCCTATGTATGCTTTACTTCGTCTGATGGTCGTGTGGGGCCTTGTTTAGCTGTTAGATAGTGGCCTTGTCGGCTATAGTATAGTTTAGTTGCCTGACTTTCATTTCAAGTTATAATTAGACAGCATGGTGGCCTTGTCGGCTCGCATAGGACTCCCTTCTATTGCTTGTTGTTGGGTAGCTGTTTTCATTTACAGGTGGCTATAATGCCTTTTCGACCGGAGGTTGTGTTTACAGTCGAGATATAGCCCTTTTTTTTCTTGAGATAAGCTGCAGGCTTGCACCATATGTGCATAATCCTTGCCAAGTCAGTCAAATTCTAGTATGGCTCCAGGTGCCAGTCATGGCTCCCAAGGTGGGGCATGACAGCTGTCAACTTCCCAAGGTACATTGCAGAGGAGATCCGAGAAAGAGCTATTATGGACAGCACAAGCATCCCCTTCCATGCCTCATAGCTCGGCTCTGTGAGGAGTCTCAGGTTCTGGAGTTGCCATTTGTAGACCAAAAAGTGGAGGTTCACAAGATTACAGATATCGGGTTGATCAGAGATGATACAAACCCAGTTTCGAAGGCCAAGATTAAATAGCCATATTCGCAGGGGCCACATTACTAGCTAAGGCATTGAGCGGAGGTCTTCAGAGTGATACTATGAGGTTTACAGAATTCGAGACAGATCTGTCAGCAGCCCATGAAACTGGTAGCCAACCTGATGCTACCATTGCAGCAAATACTCCATTGCCTGCTGAGGTCACAGAGTCATCCTCCACTGCTCTAGAAGCTCTCTCCCGTTACAACATCTCGCTCCTCACCCGCTGGCCTAGTCACGATATCTCAGGATTTCCTAACCACATGGCTAGGCTTTTAGCAAAGGCCGAAAAACAACAGGCTCACACGACACTTCAGGTGAAGGTGCTAATGGAGCAAGTTAAGCCTTGGGTGATGAAGGAATTAGAGAGCCTATCTGGGACATGGCATGATAGATTGTATGCCTTTGAAAGGCAGATGGATGAGCGCCTTGCTTAGTTACAGGCCCCTGAGCTGACCTGATGGTATGCAGAGGTGGAAGCCCTTAATTTTGAGTTGCAAGAGCTTTCTGCACGACAAATACCTACCATCACACTGCCTGTGCTCCCAAGTAGTAGAGGATGAGAGTGAGGAGGAGCTACCTCCGGTAGTGGATTTCATCACAAAGGAGCTGGTAGCTCATGAAAAAGGGAAAAGACCTCGAGAGGAGGTGAGTGAGGGTAAGAGTGGTGATCTGCTATAAGAGCAGAAATGGGAGAAAAGAGACATGGAGGCAACATTGAAGCTGTCTAGAGATAAGGGTCGAGAGAGGGATGAGATTGATGTTCTAGAGCTCGTGAAGAGGGTACGAGCTTATTGGTTCAGAGAGTGTGCTGGAAATCCCCGGTGCCACAGGAGAGGAGATTGGGGGTGCATCTGCGCCCTCCACCAACTAGGCCACAGGCATCTAGGTCGCACAGGTATATTCCCTATTCCCATGTTTTACTTTTCATACGCATCGATGATGCCACATGTTTTTTTATGGGGGTGGGTTGTGATACTTGGGTTTTTGCTAAACATAACCTGAGGATTTTTCTTGCCGAATATCTTTTTCCTTGGGTGTTTCTTATCTAATAGAATTGGCATGTTTAGGTTTTTATGGTCCGTGTTTTTTTGTCAATTGAAAGGAAAAGAGTGAACTTAGGAAAGTCAAATAACATGGAAAGATTTTATGTGATAATGTTATACCCCTCCTAAAAATTTTGTGTGCGTGCATGCTAAGTAGACAAGAATGACCTTTATTAATCATTGCATGGCATTAATACTGTGAATGTGTTTACCATTGTGTGACTATGCCTGAACTAACAGTTCGTAGTAGTGATGATATTGGCATGTGCATTGTGTGAGTGAGGATAGAGTTAGTTCTATTGTGTGTGTCAATCTAAAACTTGCCTGGTCGGTCATACCGCGGTATAGGATGGGAAATTAGGAAAGGATCATAGGCCGTTTTTGATGAGAAGTCCACTTTAGCCTTTAAAGACCTACCAAATGGAAATAAATATCCCTTGATCCTGATTTTGAGCTAAAATTGACCTTTCTTTTTGTTTTTTAGACAATTCACCTTCCTTCTTTGATTATAATGGATCTGTTCTGGCCTTGGTTCCTCCTTGGACACTGTGAACCTCAACTCAGGCATATTGCTTAAGTTTAGGGTGGCTACTATAGGGGTGAATAAGAAGAGTAGGGTGGAAAACAATTGAGTAATGCAAATAAAAGGAGGGTGCAGTGTGCATAATGAAATTTGAAAAAAAAGAGCAAAGAGAAAAATAAAAGCAAGAAAGAAGGAAACAATGCTTGAAAGGAGGAAAACCTCACCCATAGTTGCAAAAGAAAGAAAAAGAAGAAGAAAGCAAGGGGAAAAGGGAGAGAAGTGAAAAAGAGGTTAAGTGGAGCCAAAGTTAGTGTAGTGCCAAGGAGGGTTAAGTTACTATTCCCATATTTACCATACCCAACCCCGAGCCTACATTACAAACTGAAAAAAGTCCTATAGTGATCCTAGTTCAACTGTCTGAAAATCAAGGTATTGAAAGTAATGACAAGCTTATGATATTGTTTGTGCACAGTTAGAATATCTTTGTGAGAGCAAGTGAGTTCTTACCCAGTCCAAAGATAAAACATTGCCATGATCATATATGTATGTGCGGGAGGGGGACTTGTTTGCAGTAAGGGCATATGGTCAACAACATCATCTGAAAATTGTCTTTCAGTGTCATAGGATTGTATGCATAGTTTCAAGTTAATAGTGTAATGTCATTCTTTGATTCCTTTGTGTCATGGTGGAAAACTTTGCAAGTATTTAGCACTGAGTGGGTGAAAGGGTTGAGACAACCCATAAGCCCCATAACTGCGTAGCAAACGTAGGGTAGGATTGTTCCATTGGTCAGGTGATTTCTTAGAGATAGTCCCTATTAAGGACTCGATGTTATTGTTGCGCCCCAGCGCAGGTGCAAATGTACGTGGTCGTACAAGTAATACAGTGGCCCTTTTTAAGAGGCCGATGTCGAACCCACGGGGACTAGACTAATTCAGCGAATATTCAAGTTCATCAATTTAACCTTCACAAGTGTTGATAGAAGATATTTTGGATAATTATAATTAAATCTAAAGGTAATCACAAAATAATCAAGAAACAATACAAGAAACAACTGGAGTTAAGGCCTGATAATCATGCAATGCTACAATTCAAAATGGTTCGAGTACGAAAACTTCAGTTTTTGTCCACATTGTTAAAATGCGGTATTCATGGACTCTCGAGCCTCTAAACACAACAAACTAGTCTCACACCTACATCGTTGATCGGGGTTGTGACTTCCTAATTCATGACCATTTTAACTACGTGGATGTGGTATACGGGGTTTGTGCCCTTGATTATGGACTTTCGTACCTCTAATTATTTAACCTGACTTAGCTTCACAACTTCTTCTATGAGCAGTGATGTGACAATTATAAGTTGGTGTCTAGCTCATCCCGTTTTAGTAACCAAGCAAGGCGAATTAGGTATAATTCCTATTCCAACCGTGAATCCTATCATAAAGATAAGAACTTGCTCCCTGCATTCTTTCTTTCCAACCTAGGGTTACTCTTTCGAGCTTTTGCCTAGGCTTAACAAGTTTGTTTTCATGGTGATCAAGCATAAAAACAACAATGATTAAGAATGCAAGACAAAATAACAACTAAAACTCAAACCAAAGATGAAAATTGATCAATTGCATTCATATCATGCGTCCTCAACCCTAGAGGAAGGGTTTAGCCACTCTTGTTCATAAAAATACTTAAAAACATGATAAAGTAGAGTACTTACAAGAATAGATAAAAGAGAATAAAAAATAGTGAACCCTAGGTGGAGTTCTTCCTTTCTCCCTTCGCTCCTTTCCATTGTTCTCAAAATATTTCGTGATAATGAATTTAGAAGCTAAGGGTTCAATTTATAATAAGTTGAAAAAATGCAAATTTAGTCCTGTGGTGAAATAGCTCTGTGTCATGCTGGCTATCGCGGAGATTTGCCTCCGTGACACGCTGCCTATCGCGGAGATTTGCCTCCGTGACACTCTGCTGTCGCGGATGCTCATTGTTTGGCGGTCCCTGCTCATATAAATTAATTCTTTGCTCTGTGGCACATTGTTGAATGCCTCAATGCTTCTCCATGGCACGGAGTTGACTCCAAATTTCCTTTATAGCTTGTCTCATCATCCATAATCCGTACCTTAACATTCATCTTCAAGATTAGGACCATTATCTTCACATTGAGCTTTATACATTGGAAATTTCAACCTACAAAGAGAGCTAATCATATTTGTTAGTCCATGGACACAAATTACACTAAATACATGAGATTCTTCTTAAATTAAGGTACAAGATGGGTATAAAATAGTATTTGGGAATGTAAATATGCCCAAGATCACTACCCCTTGCTTAAAGCCTTGTTCGTCCTCAAACAAATCATTTACATCTCATGCACAAGGAAGACTCATAAATTACCAATTGACACAAGACGACTCAAATTAAGGTTACAATGACTGATTTAGATGGCAAGTTTAAATAAAGCATGCTATATATATAATATATAACACAATTCAAATCCAATACAACCAAGTTAAGACCTCCAGCCTCAAGAATCGACTCTACAACCACAGCAAACTCATGCACATTAGCCAATCAAGAAGTCCAACATGAATTCTATCTTTTCTCAAACATGTTCCCTCACAACAAGAGAGATACCCATTGTTCACTCGCAAGTTTTCCAATTATAACATGTATGGGCATATGAATAAGAATTCAACTCACTCTCACTAAGAATTCACATGCATCATGTATTGACCCATAAGCTTGCCTTTAGTGTATCACTCCCCTAATTTAGGAATGTTTGAAAGTAAGATCAAGTAGGACTTATCAGGTTGTAATGTAAGCTAAGGCATAGGTAGGTACTATATGTGGCTATCTTCCCTAAGCGCTTTTAATACATCACACTTTCATTACAGACATCTCTTCTCTTACTTCAACTTTAATCTTTTCACTCATAAATTTCCTATTTTGTTTCCCCATTTCTTTAAGCGCATTTAGCTTATTAGTAAGGAGTACTTAAGCAACTTTTTTATTCTTTTGTTCTCTTACTCTCTACCAATACTCATGCATTTTCAAACAAGTGCACCTCTAATCTTTTCCTCAACTCCCACAACCGTTATTTTTCCTTCTTTTTCATGATTCTCACTCCTTTACTCTTTTGAATTTTTCACTTAAGCGCGTAGGAGTTTTGGATCAACTTCAAGCTATTGAAAGAAAAGGATTAAGCTTATGTTGCAACTATCAAAGAATAGGCTTAAGGCTCAGTGGGGCTAACAAGGATCAGACATTCAAGGTAGGTAAAGCAAGGGATAAAAATTAGGCTCATTCAAAGAAATGCCTAAATCATCTCCTACAATCGACATCCCTCATTTCGTTTTGTATGCACACCATAAAAGTTCTAGATACTACACAATAGCATGGAATATTTAAAAATCTTACACTCACAGCACATGCTCAATTCAAGACAGATTAAGTAGACTCTTAACTCAGCTAATCACAAGAATTCAAAATTAAGCTTTAAGCACATAGAGTCACATTCAAGGGCCTAGGTGTCTCAACTAAAGTTATACAGCTGGTTAATATGGTTCTCAATTAAAACCACTTGCATCTTACAATCATGTATAACACATAAAAAGAAAATCAAACTATCAATCAGCTCAGGGTTCAAAGACAACACCTATTGACTAATTTTCCCTCAAGACGGTCGTAATCCATCCATCATCGCAAAAAGTCCCTAACAATGATTGAAAAGTTATGTAGAAACAAATGAAAATTTTTATTTCTCAGTTCAAAGTGCCCTTTTTAAAAAAGAACACGAAAAGAAAAACCAAAGGGT
Source organism: Datura wrightii (assembly GCA_035772735.1). Lineage (NCBI taxonomy): Eukaryota > Viridiplantae > Streptophyta > Magnoliopsida > Solanales > Solanaceae > Datura > Datura wrightii. The sequence goes on from JASDFA010000027.1 coordinate 39,552,295, forward strand.
GGGTGAACTATGCTCAATTCAAATTTTTTCAACAAAAACATTATACCCAGCACCACATTCACCCGAAATAAGTTAGCACAAAATTCTGAAATTTCCCTCACCCCACACTTAAAATATGTTACATCCCCAAAGCATCAATCACAATTAAAAAAAGGTTGAGAGATACTTCCTGAGGCCTCTAGGCCTAGCTAACAGCATGTTTTTCTCCATATTTGAACATGTGGGCCATCGACCCCATACTCATTCTTTTTTCATGATCCTTAGCTTTCACTTTTATGGGTACTCAGACTCCCTTAAATCTGTGCTTAAAAACCAAAAAAAACAACAACAAGTGAAAAATAACCAAAATTACAAACAAACTGAAAAGAAAGTGTACCTGTGGTACTCTTGGGTTGCCTTCCAAGTAGCGCCTTATTTTACATCACAGCACGACGCATCAAGTTTCACCACTTTTCCTTCCACTTTGAGGATATGAATCTCACCCCTAATTTCTTCTCCAGTTTCCTCTTATGCTCCAAGGGTGGTGGTGAAAAAATGAAAGGACCAAGCAGCAGATGTCGCCTTTGGCACTTATTGGCCCTTACGTAAGTGAAGTCATTTTGTCTCTCAAAATCAGCAAATTTCATAATATACGAGGCTTGTTCATCCTCTAGACCTTTCTCTACAAGCTTGAAAGACTCTATTTCTAGGTTGTCAACCAAACTTAATGTCGAGAAATGCTTCCAGTGGGGTATAATACACCTCAACTTTGAAACTGCATTGTGCTTGACCTCCTTACTTGTGTACACCTTCTCCACATCAACATCTGACTCCACATGAATGTCAAATAGTTGTAACTCTATCTCTCCTTTCATGAATGGATTGGTCATATGTGTGAGACCATCAAAGAGACTCTTAGGAGCTTCTAACTGTAGTGCTTGTTCTTAGAACTCACCCTTTTCTTCTCCTTACAGTCCCTCTTGAGTATTGGCTAAGACCTTCACTTGCAAATCAAAGCAAGCTTCAGCCTCAGCCATCATCTCCGTGAACTTGGCGCTTATCATTTCTAAGGCCTCTCCATTTTCCTCGGTCTGAACTCCTAAAACTTCCATCTACTCCCTCATCGCTTCTATCTGCTCAAGAACCTGTTTTAACATATTTCCTATTCGAACTTGGTGTTCTATGTCCTCCTCTACATCATTCTTCTACTCATAAAAAACAACAGAAGGATCATAGTAGGGGCTTGGGGTAGGGGAATATGAATTTGGACGACCATTCCAATGGCCATCCTGACCACCACATATACTGCAAGTCACATAATATTGCCACAAGTGGGGACCTCCACAATTCAGACAAGAATCATTGACATAGGAGTATCCACCATCCAACCCATTTGTACTTCATGATGTCATGTTAATAAGGGTATCAAGCTAAAAAAATAAAAATAACACTTCTAAAAAATAATTTTTTCAACACTTAGAAAATTCTACATCAACTCAAAAAATATGAAATTCACCAATTTCACCAGTCCCTGGCAATGGCTCCAAAAACTTTTTGTGCCCAAGCGCAGGCGCAAGCGTACATAGTCGTACAAGTAATACAGTGGTCTTTTTTAAGAGCCCGATGTTGAACCCACAGGGACTGGACTAATTCAGCAAATATTCAAGTTCAAGGGTTAATTTAACCTTCACAAGTGTTGATAGAAGATATTTTGGATAATTATAATTAAATCTAAAGGTGATCACATAACAATCGAGAAACAATACTAGAAACAACTAGAGTTAAGGCCTTATAATCATGCAATGCTACAATTCATAATGGTTCAAGTATGAGAACTTCAGTTGTTGTCTCACATAGTTAAAATGCGGTATTCATGGTCTCTCGAGCCTCTAAATACAACAAACTAGTCAAACACCTATATCGTTCAGCAGGGTTGTGACGTCCTAATTCATGAGCATTTTAATTACATGGATGTGGTTTACGGGGTTTATGTCCTTGATTATGGACTTTCGTACCTATAATAATTTTACCTAACTTAGACTACTTCTATGAGCGGTGATGTGACAATTATAAGTCGGTGTCTAGCTCATCCTGTTTTAGTAACCAAGCAAGGAGAATTAGGTATAATACCTATCCTAACAGTGAATCCTATCGTAAAGATAAGAACTTTCTCCCTGCATTCTTTTGTTCTAACCTAGGGTTACTCTTTCGAGCTTTTGCCTAAGCTTATCAATTGTGTTTTCATGGTGATCAAGCATAAAAAGAATAATGATTAAGTATGCAAGACAAAACAACAACTAAAACTCAAACCAAAGATGAAAATCAAGCAATTACATTCATATCATGTGGCCTCAACCCTAGAGGAACGGTTTTAGCCACTCATGTTTGTAAAAATTCTTAAAACATGATAAAGTAGAGTACTTACAAGAATAGATAAAAGAGAATGAAAAATAGTGAACCCTAGGTAAAGTTCTTCTTTTCTCCCTTCGCTCCTCTCCGTTGTTCTCAAAATATTTCATGGTAATGAATTTAGAAGCTAAGGGTTCAATTTATAATAAGTTGAAAAAATGCAAATTTTGGCCTGTAGTGAAACAGCTCCGTGTCCCACTGGCTATTGCGGAGATTTGCCTCTGTGACACGCTGCCTATCACGGAAGATTTGCCTTTGTGACACTCTGCTGTAGCGGATGCTCACTGTTTGGCAGCCCCTGCTCATATAAATTATTTTTTGCTCTGTGGCACGTTGTTGAACGCCCCAGTGCTTCTCCGCGGCACGGAGTTGACTCAAAATGTCCTTTATATCTTGTCTCATCATCCATAATCCGTACCTTAACATTTACCTTCAAGATTAGAACCATTATCTTCACATTGAGCTCCATACATTGGCAATTTCAACCTACAAAGAGAGCAAATCATATTTGTTAGTCCATGATCATAAAGTGCACAAAATACATGAGATTATTCTTAAACTAAGGTACAACATGGGTAAAACATGGGTATAAAATAGTATTTGGGCATGTAAATATGTCCAAGATCAGTTATGGATTCCAAATTGTGATCATCCTCTACCATGGAAAGATTTTGGACGGTTCTACCAACTTGAGCGAGATAGTTAGGCATCATGTGCTTATTAATAATGGTGTCGGTTATAAGAAATTCCCACCCAACCTACTATTGATATACTTTACTTGCATAAGTATGTACAGAGATGCTTTGACGCATAAGTTTTATTGTATAAATTATCTTACACATTTTCATATTATGTCCTATGCATCATATTGAGTTCTAGAGTACGGTCCCCCTTTATTGTTTCATGTCAAGTTTATTGATTCTAGTTATGTCGTTAACTTGAGATATTTGTTATACCCTGTAAGTTGCCATTGATTAGCGGACGTGTGCATACTTTTGTGATAGTGTCGGGAGCACGATGATAATGCTCAAACCACACCTCTTACTAAAGTGAGAAGCGGACGTTGTCAATAAAAAACCCAACTAGAGGTTGGGGTCGATCCCACAGGGAATAGGGAGAACTAGATTATAGCCGGTAATTGAACTTGTAAGGTAGTTCCTTCAAAATAGGGGGATTCTAAAAGAAATCAATAATAAAAACAAGTATCAAAATTCTAATGTTGAGTCAATATTAAAGAAATAACTAGGGTTTGTGTTTTCCATGGGTTCAAAACTGCTTTGGGTATACACTCGTGATTATCACCAATACTTACTTACAGAACTGATAACTTAGGTTCATTCAAACAATCGACCAGTCCCTATTAAATGACTATACTCAATCACTCGACCAAGTCTCATGAGCGGTTTCAAACTATCCATTATCACTAAATTCCAGATTTAACTATACTGCGACCACAGCTCAAGTTAATACAATGATCATCAAGATCAAGGCTCTATTGTAATTCTCTTTTCCTAATCTCTACCTCTTTGACCAAAGCAAGTAAAGAATTCGGGCACTTTCTAACAATGCGCACCGTTAAGAAACGTTTAAGAATGAAGAGAATACAGTATAAGTATTTGTATTGGTTTTAAGATCACTTTGTGTAACCTTAGCTTGTTAATCCACCATGGTTCCCACAACCCTAGCTATGGAGGTTTTAGCCTCTCATCGTTGTAAGGTTGTTAATTGTATTCATTATTAAGAACATAAATCAATACTTACAAGAATGAATGAGAAAAACACTTCCTTTAATTACTCAGCAAAATCGTGATTAACAAGTAGCAAGAACAAGACAAATTCAAGAAAAGGTTGATCACAAGTTGAATCAACTCTATTCCCCTCAAAGATCTCTTCTCTCCTTGTCTTTTCGTGTATTTCTTATGTGTCTATGACTGTCTGCAGAAAAATAAAACCTAAAATGTATTTATACAAACACAAGAATCCTTTTCCTAGGCTAACTGGATGAATTTCCATATCTGGTGTCACAGTCGTCACGAGCCATGTCACGATCCGTAGCTGCTTCCGGTCATACCTTGCATTTTTGGCTGAATTTTGCTAAGTGTTGGATCCTGGCACGATTCTTACATCCATCATACGACCCGTACTGAGCTCCCGTGATTTGATTCTGAAATTTTGGAATTCTTCTAAAGTTCATTACGACCGTCATGGTACGACTCGTACCTTCTTCCCACGGGTCGTACTATCTTTCCGTAGCAGGAGTCAGCACCTTATGCAAATTTTTTGGATCTTGTCATTATTTCATCACCACGACCCGTACTAAGACTCGTACATTGCATGTTTTCAACTTAGCCTTCTTTAGCTTTTCACGACCATCAGTACGACTCGCAGGTCCTTCCAACGGCTCGTACTGTGGTCTGCAATCTGAGCATATTTTGTATTTTTCAAGCTTTCTTTTGTAATTTTCAAATTCAACACTAATTCATCCTACAACCAAAGGAAAAGTGCCTTATATCCACATAAACATACCTTAAGTCCATGTTATTTTCTTAGTTTTGAGCATCTATAGTGTTGTAAATCCACAACACATCAACACCCTCAACTTAAGACTTTTGCATGTCCTCAGCCAAAGAAAAGAAAAACTAAAACATGACGCTTAACTAGAAAATAAAATTAAGATAATACAGCCAATACTCAAACAAACTTGCACTTTCTATACAAACTCTATTGACCCTTTCTCATGGAACAACATCAGCTAATGTATTACAAGCAACCTCAAAACATGCCATTCATCTATCAATAGGCAATTCAGTCATCACCAATATTTTCCACACAGACCAATGGGAAAAGCAGCATAATCTATGTACCCTCACACAAATGAAGTCCCCACTCAGATACGAGATGTCAAATATAATATGGGACTAAACAAGTAAGGCACTCACTCTCACAAAGAAGCTACAAGTATTATGTGTCAGATACCATAGGTTTGCCCTTATTTTCTCTGCTTTGGTTTATTAGATGCTCGGGTTAGGATCACTATAGGACTTGATATGGCTTGTAATGTAGGCTCAGGGCTGGACATGGTAAAGATGAAAAATTTTACAAGGGACTATTCCTTCCTTGGCACTACATTCATTAGCTACACCATTCACCTATTTCACCCTTTTATTATTTCATTCCCTTTTCTTCCCTTTCTCTCCTTTTTATACACATTTGTATGAGTGTGGCAAGTTTTCAACTCTTTTTAGCATTTTCAGATTTCCTTTGGCTTTCTTTTTCAAAATTTTCAGCATTTTCATCTCTTTTTTCATCATCTCACCACACTTCATTCTTCACCATTACTCTTTCTTTTCTTTTCCTTTCTTCCGTTCCCACCTTTTATGCACCCCTACTCTAGACACCCTCAACTTAAGCATTTTCATTATGTTGAGGTTCACAATATCTAAGGAAGGACCAGGGCCAAAACAGGTTCATTACAAAAAATGGGTACGGTTAATCGGTAAATCAAAGAAATCATGGTCTATTAAGGCTCAAACTTGGGATCAAGGGATTCATACAACTTTTGGTTGGGTAATATAGGCTAAAAGTGAGCTAAACAAAAAAATGGCCTATGATCATATCCTAATCAACCATCCTTAGCCTATGTAAAGACCAACCAGGCAAGTTCTAAATCTTCAACACAATACCGAACTGACTACTATACCTCACTCACACATGGTACATGAACTATTGTCACCTCACATGTCTGGTTTATTCATGGCTTAACAAAACTACTCATGTTGCCAAAATAAATGGCATCAAAAGATCCCCAGCAATCATGCATGTTGTCACAAATACATAACTAATGCATCAAAAAAAATTTAAACAGGGTCACTTTTTTTCCAAAAACCAAAACTAGTGCATTTTTATTGGTTGAGTACTCCTAAGCTACTTTCTAATTGAACAAATATCACAAACTAAAAAATAAAAATCCTACATGTGTCGGTTCTACTAGATAGCATGTCTGAGGGAAAAGAAACATGGCAAGAAAAATCCTCAGACGAACCAAAAATTCCAAAAATCACAAGTACACCCCCTCCCTTTTTGAAAAGTTAGCTTCATCCCCGAAGCATCATCTATAAGTACATGGGGAAGAGAACATACCTGTGGCGTAATAGGCGCTCCTGTCATCTGGCGGAGGGGGTACCTCCACTATAATAGTGGCTCTAGCAGTGGCCGACATGCTCAATTGTGTGTCAATAGGGGGAGTAGTCCCCCCCCCCCCAATAGTCGTGGCCTCTTGGACGGCCTCTGAAATTTTTGGGGCAGAATATGGCTCTCCCGAAAGGTCATGGCCACGGGCAAGCTCGGGCTGAGGTACGGTGGAGCTGCCTGCTCCTCTAGGTCTCTCACGCAGCTTAGTCATATGTGTGTCATGAGTCCGCATGCTCTATGATCTAGCCCGCTTGCGCTCTTTTCTCTCCTTCTTTCTTTTTTTTCTCAAACTTTCCTCACCAGCATCGTCAGCAGCTCTTTTCTTGCCTTTATCACTAGCTGTAGTCAGCTACTAATATGCCGCCAAATCAAAATCCTCATCAAGCTCGGCATCTAGGTCCAGAAGAGTGGGGGCTGCTAAAACTGTTGGTTGTCGTGATGACAACTAAACTACTTGGCTTTGAAGAGCCTCCAACTCCGCATGGAGGCAACTGGTATCGGTCTGCTCCGCCATTATTTCATTGAATCGGCTCTCAAAACTATCTAGGCGAGCATGTAGAGCCTGAGTTGCTGCCTCTATCTCTGACTTGACCCATAGTTTTACATTATCCATCATGGCCTGGATCTTACGCTCCGCTATGGTCAATCTTTTGGCTAGATTTTGGAGGAAGTCCTGTGGTACCAAAGTGTATCCTGTTGGTGCTAGTCCTTCATGCTGGGCAGTGGCGTAGCTGAGGTGCTGAGAGCAACTCTGAATGACCGGCGTTTATAGCCGATGTCTCTCTTTGCTCCTGTGTAGTGGGGACATTCACCTGTGCGTCCCTTGTTGACTGGGCTGCTGGGATAGCTGTGGGAATTCTGGATCTGCTTACTGGGTTCATTTCATCCCGGATAAGGCCTATATCTGCAATCCTTTGGCCTCCAATCAATCGCTCGTCACCCCGTGGAGCTCCTGCCTCCATATATAATCTAAAAACAAGACTCAGGAATGGGATAGTAGTACTTACTCCCACCGCTCAGTCCCGTATCTCATCCTCTATAATCCTCGGAATATTAATGGGGTAGTGAGACATGAGGCGTGCAACCAAGGCCGCTCTATCAGCACTCAGTGTGTTGTCGTTGACCGTAGGTGCTAACCGATGGTGCACTAGTGTCCAGAAGGCTTTTGCAATGAAGTTCAGTGAATTCTTCGTCACCTTCTTTCCACCTGTAACCCGTTCAGCTTCATCTTTGTTCTCAGCAATCACCCCTACTAGCCATTGCAGTTGCCTCTGTCGCTCCAGCATACCCAGGGATCTAATCTGCTTCATTTCCTCCACCCTGTAATCATACTCTAGCATCATCCTAGTAGGCATGAACTATGGGCCATACAACAATTGAGTAATGGTTCGCTCAGATATATCAACTTCTCGACCTCGGACCATGACACTCTCCAGACAAGGCTAGGCTTTTATCTTTTGTCCCTCTTTTTCCTTCACCTCCATGGTGGCCAAGTAGTTGGCATAAAACTCCTGAACTATCTCTTTTATGTACTGTGTTGGAGTCTTGGCCATCCACTCAAAACCGTAGAAGCTAAAAACCACTTCATCTCCTCAACTTCATTCAATGTGTTTGTGAGGATCTGCAGTTCTTCTTGAATGCTCCTCTGTGGATTATTTTTGGCGGTGATATAGATTCCTTGTTCATAGATTTCTTTGGCTCCCGACACTCTCCACCGGATTGTACAGTTTGCTCTGGGTGGGGTCTGCTCTTGTGCAACAACAGGAGCCTCTTCCTTTGACTCATCCCTTCCGCTTTCCTCTTCACTCTAGGTCTCCCCTAACCGTTCTTCAGCATTGGAGTCACTCCCTGACTTTTGTTGTTTCTCTCTAACTCCCTCTTCAGACTGGGGAGCTTGAGCAGATGTGGCAGTGGTTGCTTCAGCTTCGGCCTTTTCTCTTGCCCTAGTGGTTCTGGTTCCATCGGTGTCCAAGGTGTCTACTTGATACTCCTCAATTGAACCAATAGGTGAGTCTCCTACCTTGTCAGACTCCGAGTCAGTTGGTTCATTAATTAGTCTCCTTTGGGCTTTTGTTTTGTCTGCCTTGCGTTTGTATGTCATTGTACCTGTAGAGAAAAAAGTTAGCATTCCATTTTTGAAAAAGAAGAATTAGAAAGGAGATATTTAGAATTTCATCATGGGCCCTCACCACGGGTCGTATCATGGAGGTACGACTCGTGAGAAGTCCCAGAGTTGCAACATTTGTCAGTACGACTCGCAGGTACGATCCGTGCTACGAGTCGTCTGATGAAGCCCGGCATTACTATTTTTCTAAATTTTTCCACGACTCATGGTACGACCCGTAGGTTGATTCCACGAGTCATAAGAAGGACATTTCCATGCATCTATGCTCAGTTTGGTGGCACGAGTGCTCAATACGACTCGTAGTGGCAACCTATAGTCCGTACTATGACTCATACCACTTCAAATTTTCTCAGTTTGCACTGATTCTTTTTCAATTTTTAGGGTACTCAGATTTTCCCCTAGGTCTAGGCACATCAATGACTCAATTTAACCTAAGCTCAATCCTACCCTTTTTAACCTACTACCCCTAACTCATTAAGTGTCAAAACCTCTATTCATCTAGAATTTAGCATCCCTTTAGTTGAAGAGGATAGTAACAACACCCTAATCATTGTCTATTTTCAAAATCAGATCTTCAAGCCTAGTTACTGACTCACAGGGGTGTTGACACCTACAATCTCAATATGTGACTTTTAACAATGTTTAACACAACACACTTACTTGATTGATGCTTCATTAGAGTAAATGACAGTGTGGGGTTTTCTGAGCTTGAGTTGAGCGAGAAATTTGTTTGATTCTTTCGGTGTTATTGAGTTACGGGTATGGGAAAGTGAGGTTAAGTCGAGTGTTTGAATGCTTGAGCGTGGACAAGGGGTTCAGGGGATTAAAATAAGGGCAAATTTAAAAAAATTTAGGTCGAGTCGGGTATTAATGCCAATTTTAACCCATCACCACTCATACCACGAGTCATAGGAAGAACCTACGGCTCATCCCTTGGACTCGTATGCAACCTGTTAACGAAAACTTACCTAGCAACCTACGATTACATCCTAAGACTCGTACCATCAAGGTACGGTCCGTAGGGTGAATCATAGGTCAGAGCTTGGGATTATTTTTTTTGAAACTCACCACGACTGCTGCTACTGCTCCTAGGATCTCATCACAGGTCGTACTGAGAGCCATAGCAGCTGATGTTTCAGCCTCCTATTTTTAACTTTCCTTGCACACTGAGCACACATTAGTTTAATAACTTGAGTTGCCTCCCAAGAAGCGCTTGATTTAACGTCGCGGCACCATGGAGGTAGCCTGGTTACTTAGACTTCACCAATCTACCACTTGGGTTGCCTCCCAAGAAGCGCCTTATTTAACATCGCGGCACGACGCAAATTTCTTAACTACTCAAAATTCTTCAAGTGATTCACACTCATCCTCCAGTGCTAAGATCACACTAAATTCCTTGGGTTGCTTCATTTTCTTGCAGATGTTGAATGTGACCTCTTCTTGATTCAGCCTAAACTTCAACAGGCCAGCTTCCACATCTACTAGAGCTCTTTCGATCAGAAGGAATGGTCGCCCCAAAATGATGGGGACCTCATAATCAACCTTGCAATCCAAAATCACGAAGTCTACTTGGAATATAAATTTATCTACCTTGACTAGCACATCAATCAGGATGCCCACCGGCTTCTTAACTATTTTGTCGGCCATCAATAGTCGCATATTGGTCGGTGTGGGGGCTCCCAATCCTAATTTCTTAAATATAGCCAAGGGAATAAAATTAATGCTAGCTCCCATATCACAGAGTGCCCTTGCAAACTCGACATTGCCAATCATACATGGTATAGTGAAGGCACCTGGGTCCTCATTTTTCTGTGTTAAGACCCTTGTAGCTATGGCACTATAGTGATGCATATTGTCAATAGGTTCATAGCTCACAGATCTCTTCTTCGTCACCAGGTCCTTCATAAACTTTGCATATCCTGGCATCTGCTCCAACGCTTCAACCAATGGTATGTTCACAGACAGTTGCTTAAGCATTGAAATGAACTTCTGGAACTTACCATTCTCCACCTTCTTATTCATCCTTTGGGAGAATGGTGGTGGTGGTCGTGAGATAGCTTTCTGCACTTGTCTTGCCCCTTGATCCATGTCAGGTTCCTTCTCACCTCTCAGGCCCTCTTGCAACTCACCGGTCTCTTTCTCAGCACTTGTATTATCATCCTCCATTATGCTCTCTTTGTTCCATTAAACTTCAACTGGAAACGGGGGGTCAACTGTGGTTTTACCACTCCTAGTCTTCACTGCCATACAATGTGCATCGTTCTTCATATTTTGGACAGTGTAGCTAGGTAGTATACCCTTTTGTCTAGGGTTCATTGATACTGACAGTTGCCCAAGTTGGTTTTCAATTTTCTTGATGGCGGTAGCATGAGATTCCACTTTTTTGACCCATACTTGACAAGTCTCCTCATCCTTCAGCTGATCATCAGTGGACCTCACCTTCTCAAACATCTCGGCCATCATGCTCTCCAACTTTGATTATCCCAGCCTCCCCTTCTCGTGCATTAGGAGGCACATAGAATCTAGCCCGGACATTGAAATATCGATCATTTAGCCTTCAATCTCCTTCGCACTCACGACCTCAGCTCCTATCTCTGAACCCATTTCTATTGTAGTTGTCTCTATACTAGTTCCGACCTTGATTTCCAGAACCTTGGCGCCAATTGTCTTGTCCAGATGCTTGGGCGTTGGTTCAAAAACCTTCCACCTGGCTATCAAAGAAGTTTTCCTCCTCCTTAGAATCAGAGCAATTGGCTCCTTGATCCCTTCCTTGAGTACCCACTGCATTGACCTGTTTGGCTCTGGCTCCCATAATATGCTTTGTTAGCAAGTCCAATGATGTGTGCATATGAGCCAACTCCTGGTGGCGCTCTTCTTCTTTTCTTCATTGGTCTACAGTCAAACCAATAGCATAGGTGCCTTCCATTGCATCAGCCTCCCTCGTATGCTAGGTCCTATTTGTCTTAGTCACCCTGTTAAGAATGGTGGCAGCTTGCTCAAAGGTGTGACTCATCAATGCTCCTCCAGCTATCGTGTCTACTACAGCCTTGGTGTTATTGCTCAAAGACCTGTGAAAGATTTCCAACAACCTATCATCTGGGATTTTGTGGTTGGGGCACTTAGTCAACTTCTTTTTGAATCTCAACCACGTTTCATGAAGTGCCTCGGTTTTAATCTGTCGAAAATTATAGATCTCATCTTTTAGCTTCAACATCCTAGATGGGGGAAAGAATCTCTCCGAAAAGGCTGGTTTAAGCTCCCTCCAGTTGGTTATGGAGTCATTTGGCAACTCTGATAACCACAAAGTAGCTTCCCCTAATAGAGAAAAAGGGAAGAGTCTGAGCCATATTGCATCCTGGCTTACTCCGGGCAACTTGTACGCCTTGCATATTCCTACGAAGTTCATCAAGTGCAGGTTGGCGTCATCCGCTGCGTGACCACTAAACACCCCTGTCATATTTAGCAACCGAATGATGGTGCTTGTAATGTTGAATTTGGCCCCAGAGGGCAATGGTGGTGGCACAATTGCTCCAGTCGAGCCGACTTCATCAATGTCCAGATCATCATCATCATTAAAGAACTGAGGGGAAAATCTATGAGCTCTGTTGCCCCTCCCTTGTCGACCAGCATTTACCACTTCATCTCTTTCATATTCCTTATGTTGTTGTGCAACTTTCTGAGCTAGCTCGGCTTGCCCATCTTCTTCAGCTACGTGGCCTTCTCTTTGCTCGTGGTTCTCCATTCTATGAAGTGCTCTTTCGATTTCTGGATTTAGTGGAACAAGGGGATTTCCTCTACTCCGAGTGCTTGGCAATCACTGGAGAACAGCTTGAAGGTATCAAAAATAAAAAATAATCATAATTAAGAAAATAACTACCAAAAAGTTAATTACAAGCTAATCACCTAATTTCAGTCGTATTCCCCGGCAACAACACCACTTTTTGATAATGCTCAAACCACACCTCTTACTAAAGTGAGAAGCAGACATTGTCAATAAAGAACCCAACTAGAGGTTGGGGTCGATCCCACAGGGAATAGGGAGAACTGGATTATAGCCGGTAATTGAACTTGTAAGGTAGTTACTTCAAAATAGGGGGATTCTAAAAGAAATCAATAATAAAAACAAGAATCAAAATTCTGATGTTGAGTCAATATTAAAGAATAACAAGGGTTTGTGTTCCCCATGGGTTCATAACTTCTTTGGGTATATACTCGTGATTATCACCAATACTTACTTACAGAACTAATAACTTTGGTTCATTCAAATGACCGACCAGTCCCTATTGAATGACTATACTCAATCACTCGACCAAGTCTCATGAGCGGTTTCAAACTATCTGTTATCACTAAATTCCAGATTTAACTATCCTGCGACCAGAGCTCAAGTTAATACAGTGATTATAAAGATCAAGGCTTTGTTGTAATTCTCTTTTCCTAATCTCTACCTCTTCGACCAAAGCAACTAAAGAAGCGGGCACTTCATAACGTTGCACACCGTTAAGAAACGCTTAAGCATGAAGAGAATACAATATAAGTATTTGTATTGGCTTTAAGATCACTTTGTGTAACCCTAGCTTGTTAATCCATCATGGTTCACACAACCCTAGCTATGGAGGTTTTAGCCTCTCACCGTTGTAAGATTGTTAATTGTATTCATGATTAATAACATAAATCAATACTTACAAGAATGAATGAGAAAAACACTTCCTTTAATTATTCAGCAAAATCTTGAAGAACAAGTAGCATGAACAAGACAAATTCAAGAAAAGGTTGATCACAAGTTGAATCAACTCAATTCCCCTCATAAATATCTTCTCTCCTTATCTTTCTGTGTATTTCTTACATGTCTATGACTGTCTATAGAAAAATAAAACCTAAAACGTATTTATACAGAGACAAGAATCCTTTTCCTAGGCTAACTTGATGAATTTCCATATCTTGTGTCGCAGTCGTCACAGGCCATGTCACGATCTGTAGCTGCTTCCTACGACCCCTAGCTGCTAAATAGGACTCGTAGCTTCCTATCATACCTTGCATTGTTGGCTGAATTTTGCTAAGTGTTGGATCTTGGTATGATTCGTACCTCCATCATACGACCCAAACTGAGCTCCCGTGATTCGATTCTGAAATTTTTGAATTCTTCTGAAGTTCATTACGACCGTCATGGTACGACTACCTTCTTCCCATAGGTCGTACTGTCTTTCCATAGGAGTCAGCACCTTATGCAAATTTTTTGGATCTTGTCACAATTTCACCACGACCAGTACCAGCTTGGTACGACCCGTACTAAGACTCGTATATTGTATATTTTCAACTTAGCCTTCTGCAGCTTTTCACGACCATCAGTACGACTCGTAGGTCCTTCTTACGGCTCGTATTGTGGTCTGCAATCTGAGCATATTTTGCATTTTTCAGGCTTTCTTTTGCAATTTTCAAATTCAACACAAATTCATCCTGCAACCAAAGGAAAAGTGCCTTATATCCACATAAACACACCTAAGTTCATGTTATTTTCTTAGTTTTGAGCGTTGATAGTGTTGTAACTCCATAGCACATCACACGGCATGTGCGAGAAAAGGCCCGAATAGGGGAACACACGAGTACATCATCGAGTGAGTAGGAGGCCGAAGCCAGAGGCAAGGCGCAAGGAGTGCCACATCGCGTCCCCTTCCCCGGCGCCTTGAGTGGTGCGTCATGCCCATCTGCCGGCATGTTGGGGCGGTGCGCCGTGCACCCTGGCCACCGCCTCCCTATATATATGTTAAGTGAGGGAAAGCTTGTTTCATTTAATATTTCCCCCAATATAGGACTTGGGTGAGGCGATAAGGGTAAGAGGTTTTCTACTTTTAGAAGCCAAATGACACCGCTAAATCACCTCCAAACGTCAATTCTTCTCAGGTAATGATTCCTAGGCCTACGAATAACATATATACGGAGTTATTTCTTCGATATTGGCCTGGTTCTATGGAGTCCTTCCAAGTAGAAATTTTATAAATCACTTCTAATCAAGTCCTAAGAGTCTACAAGTGATAATTAAGTATTTCTACCTTCTTAATTCTTAGGAATTCATAAGTTTTGGTTGAATTTGAGCAGATCATAAATTATGGTTGTTATGTATATTCTTGAATGTTGCTATCTATTTTCATGGACTAAGAACAAATTACTACATCGACGTAAAGGCTATGAGTTGGAGGAATTGTTGGTTCTAAGTTGGAACAAGATTGGGTGAGAAGAAATCGACAATTGAGGTATGTTAAGGCTAACCTCATTCGGCAAGTTATTCTCGTCGTATAGTTGATACGACCTATACCTTTGTAAGTAAGTTGAACGTACATATGTTGTGATTAGCTACTACCAGTAGATAATGGTTACATATGTTGTTGTTAGTTGTTGCAAGATGAATTAAGATGCATCGTAGTATCCCTCAACGAGAAAGAGTATATTAAGTGTGATTAACGCTAGGAGCGTCATAGAGATTTCCTTGCTCACCTATTTACTGTTTAGAGGGATTCTAATATCTTGTTGTTGTACCAAGGCCTTAGATGCTTGTAGTTATCTATTGGGATTAACTTGGTAAGGTTGGACAGCATAGGGCGCAGCTGGGCGATATAACTTTCTGTTTGACGCTTATCTAGACAATAAAGCTTGCCCACAGGCTATTGGCGTACCTTGACACCTATAGGGCCAGAATCTTGATAGGGTGGCCTTACCTTCAAGTCAATGGCACTAGGGTTGCCTAAGGAACTGAGCAACAGCTTGCCATATGATTGGCTACTGTCAGTGACTGCTAGCTTCAGCCGACTTACTACTTATCGTATAGGTAGCTCAGTAAACCACCCCAGTTGTTAGAAATCTGATAGACCAGGTAATTTCCTAAGGGGGGAAACTTTATAGAGATTAGACGTGGGGCCAACGCCCTGGGCTACTATTGCAAACACCCACGTGCATGTTGCTGCAAAGGGCTAAATCCAGATGTACCTGCCTACGGGGCTATGAATTGCTCAAGCGAGCTATATGTTATCTGGATAGACTAGGTTGATGTCTACGAGACTAGAACCAAAATATTATAGTATTACCTTCAAGCTAAGAATTATAGTAGGCGGCCTGTGGGAATTTAGGGCTAATTGCTTAGGAGCATGTCTAATTAGTAGCATCCATACAGTTGTTCTATGCGAAGAAACTAAATAGTTGGTCGCTTGCGACCTTGCTTTTTGCTTATGAACTATCACCATCCTTGTATGACCTTCAGAGTATTGCTTAGGTCACTCCAAACCCCGCCCTATTCTGAACCCCGCCTATTCTATCTAAAACTGACAGAGATTGTAACTGCTGCCAGGACACACTGGTCAAGTGTAGGCACATGAGGTGTGCATGTAGGCAGCTATATAGACGGTTTTACACTTTGTCTGGATTATGGTTACCCATGGTTTTATAATATATGATACTGTATTGTATGGTATTGTACTTTACTGTAATATAAATATAATGTTTGGATAGATTTTATCGTTTGCTACTGTCTAATAATATTCTTATTGTTTGGTTTGACTGTATCGTAATTGATAAATTTACTAAAATGCCCTAAATTATTATATATGTTAAATTCATCAATAATTACTAATAAAATTATTTAAGATAATTTTTTTCTGTTAATTCATCACAACTTATGCTTTGTAAATATATTAAGTTGTTAAATTCATGCAAATTCTAACATAATAAAAAATAGGTCAAAATAAATGTATTCGAATTTCAACAAAAATAAAAGCAGTCTTCTAAGAAGTTTAAGAAAACAAACCTAGTAAAAGAGAAGACTGAATACATAAAACTATATAGGATAGGATTTTTGAGTGGAATTAAATAATATAGGGTAAAGGACAAAATAGGATTATGTAATATTAAGCAAGGGCATAACTGAAAAAAATTAGGAAACAATGGGATTATACCAAATTGGTGGTTTAATAAAGTGAGGCTTTTCATGGTTATCATGGAATCAAACCATACAATACCATATATTTTAAATAACAATCAAAACAAACATGGTACTCTTAGTAATAATATCATACTATACCATGGGTAACCACCATCCAAAAAAAGGGTTAAGGGAGAGTGATGGTTGTGTCAGGCCTAAAGAGCAGGGTATGCCTATTGAGTGATAATATTGAGGCTATAGCATCATACTCTTGTAGAGGTTGACCCACCTTAGTTGGTCTCCCGTCAAACGACCTCAGCATGGCTAACAGTATCATTGCCTACGGGACATCGGATTGTTCAGAGGAGCTATTTGACGTCTGAAAGGACTATATTCAAGCCTATAAGGCCGTATCGAAGTCCATTTGCGTATGTCTCTCCTTTATGCCATAACGGCATTACTGACCCTCCATGGAGCCTTGGCGATCCCAGGGTGCAGTTATAGAAGCCTAGAGGGCTCAGATACAATTACAAGAGCCCATGGGTTCAGTTGCAGTCCTAGAGGCCGAATAGATTTGGTTATAGTTACTTGTGAAACCATAGCGACCTGGTTAGGGGTATATAGATTGATCTGTAGTTGCAAAGGTTTATGGTGGCCCAGTCAAGTTATCTTTGTGTTGCTTATACCTTTCCGGTTATGGGGGCCAAGTTAGGTTCTTGTTTGTATACTTGCCTACTAGATATAGCTTATGAATATATAATCATACAGTTTGTGTTCATAGTTGCATAATTGTCTACTAGATGCAGGTTGTGGTTATGAACGCATACAGGTTAACTTCTACCCCTTTTCGCTGATTACTTTCAGTTCTTTGTCAGCTTTTATTATTGCCTTACATACTCGGTACATATTGTACTAATGGTCATACATGGGGCGTTGCATGCTTGCCTTCAGGTTTAGACAGACAAGTTCCGTGACCACTTTTAGCAGCTATTCAGAGTCAGCAGACTGGTCAGCTCCTTTCATTCGGAGTTGCCAGATAGTAGAGGTTCGCCCATCCCTTATTATATAGTTTTTGGGTAGGGCGGGGCCCTATCCCGACCTATATTTCACTCTTAGAGGCTTGTAGACCATAGTCTATAGTTCCTAGCTAGTTGATCATTGTTGGTTGAGTGGGGCCTATGTATGTTATGTTTTGTATGTTGGTCGTGTGGGGCCTAGCTTAGCTATCAGTTAGCAGTCTTGTCGGCTATATTTTATATATAACTGCCTCTCTTTTTTTTATGAATTAGACACCATGGTGGTCTTGTCGACCCGCATAGGATCCCTGGATTATCATGATTGTTGGGTTAGCTGTTTTTACGCAGGTTTGGTGTGAGGCCTTGTAGTCCCAAAGCTGTGTTTACAACCAAGATATAGCTATTTGTTTTCTTGAGTTTGAGTTGCTGGCAGGCACCAGAGGTGCATATGCCCGGCTAGGTCAGCCCAGGTTCTAGTGTGGCACTAGGTGACAGTCACGCCTCCCAAGGTGAGGCGAGACAATATTCTTGCTAATGTTGTTTCACTTAGCTATTTTACATACATGCATTCCATGTACTAATTCCATTTTTGGCGTTGCATCTTATTATGATGTAGACTCAGGTAGACATGATCAGCTACTGATGCTTCGCTAGGACTTCATCTACATTTAGCTTTTGGTGAGGCCTCCTACATTCAGAGAGTCCCAATTATTAAGTCTTTTATTTATAGAGATTGAGGGAGCCATAAAAACTATGTCCCATTACCCCTTCTATAGTTATTAGAGGTTTCACATATAGAGTTAGATGTTGTGTCAATAATGTTACTTCTTAACATCTATTTCAGTTATAGAATAAATTCTCTTTTATTATATTGAGCTTACTATGTTTCAGCTTCCACATTGTTTATTAAGATCTAAATTGATAGTAAGCCAGGCCAAGGGTTCCTTGGATCACGAAAATGTTCTCAGTGTTGATCGACGCCATAGGTCTAGATTGAGGCGGACAAAATGGACCTCAGATCTGGCTACCATCAGCTTAGAGTCATAGAATGTGATATTTTGAAAATAGCCTTCAAAACTCGGTATGTTCACTATGAATTTTTAGTTTGTCTTTTGGACTAACTAATGCCCCTGCATCTTTCATTGATTTGATGAATACGGTATTCAAGCAGTACTTGAATATGTTCATCATTGTCTTCATAGATGATATCCTTATATACTCTCAGAGTGAGGAGAACATGCTGATCATTTGAGAATTATGTCGCAAACTCTTAAGGACCGTCAGCGATTTGCCAAGTTCAGCAAGTGTGAGTTTTGGCTGAAATCAATTGCATTTCTTAGACATATAATGTCTATTGTGAGTGTTCAGGTAGACTCTCAAAAGATAGAAGTGGTGAAGAACTGGCTTAGAACTATCATTCCCTCTGATATTAAAAGCTTTTTGGATTTAGCTTGTTACTAGAGGAGGTTTGTAGAAGGATTTTTGTCTATAGCTTATCCTTTAACCCGATTGACTCAGAAAAAGGTTAAGTTTCAGTGGTCCGACGCTTGTGAGAAGAGCTTCCAGGAGTTAAAGACTCGACTCACTTTAGCTCTAGTTTTGACTCTACTAACGAGTACAGATTGGTTCGTAGTCTATTCCAATGCCTCCAGAATCAGCCTTGGGTGTGTTTTGATGCAGCACGGTAAGGTCATTGCTTATGCTTTTAGACAGCTTAAAGTCCATGAAAAGAATTATCCGACTCATGACCTTGAGCTAGCAATGGTAGTTTTTTCCTCAATGATTTGGAGACACTATTTGTATGGCTTCTATGTTGATGTGTTCACTGACCATAAGAGCCTTCAATATTTATTTATTCGGAAGGTCCTAAATCTTCAGCATAGAAGATGGCTTGAACTTCTCAAGGATTATGACAATGAGTGTTCTGTACCATCCGGGTAAAGCCAAGGTTGTGGCTGATGCCCTAGCAGGTCATCCACGGGTAGCATGGCTCACATTCAAGAGGGAAAGAATAAGTTGGTTAGAGATGTCCATAGGTGTTTCTCATTTACGGGATCACCTTGCAAAATGGGCAGATGGTGGCATCACTATTCAGAATGGTTCGGAATCTTCATTGGTGGCGAAAATTAAGGTAAAACAAGATGATGATCCTATTATGATAAAGTTGAAGGAAACTTTCCACAATCATAAAGTGGAGGTATTCTCCCAAGGGGGATATGGCATGCTCCGATATCAAGGCCGGTTGTGTGTTTTCAATATTGGTAACTTGAGACAGTGAATGCTGGGAGAGGCTCACAACTCTCAGTATTCTATTCACCCGGGTCCCACCAATATGTATCATGGCTTACGGGAAGTTTATTAGTGGAATGGTATGAAGAGAGATATTGCAGGGTTTGTGGCTAACTACCCCAATTGCTAGCAGATTAAGGCGGAGCATGAGAGATCGGGAGGTATAACTCAGGATATCAGTATTCCTACTTGAAAGTGAAAAGTGATAAATATGAGGACTTCATTATGGGGTTACCTCAGATGTGTCGACAACATGAATCTATATGGGTGGTAGTGGACCGAATAACTAAGTCAGCTCATTTCTTACCAGTCAAGACTATAGATTTAGCTGAGGACTATGCTAGACTTTACATTCGAGAGTTAGTCAAGTTGCACAGGGTTCCTTTATCCATTATCTTAGATAGGGGTATGCAATTCATATCTAAGTTCTGTAAGTCCTTCTAGAAGGGTCTCAGTACCCAGGTGAATGTCAGCACAACTTTCCACCCGCAGACAGTTGGTCTGGGAGTGGACTATTCAGACCCTAGAGGACATGTTGAGGGCTTATGTGATCGACTTCAAAGGTAATTAGGATGATTACTTACCTCTCATATAGTTTTCCTACCATAATAGTTTTCATTCCAGTATTCAAATGGCTCCCTTTGAGGCGCTTTACGGGCGGAGATGGAGGTCACATATTGGATGGTTTGAAGTAGGTGAGGCTACATTGATAGGGCCAAATTCAATTCATGAGGCTATGGAGAAGGTTAAGCTAATTAGAGAGAGGTTGAAAACCGCTCAGAGTAATTAAAAATCCTATGCATATGTAAGAAGGGGAGAACTTGAGTTCGTAGTTGATGACTGGATGTTTCTAAAGGTTTCACCCATGAAACGGGTGATGATTGGTAAGAAGGAAGAACTTAGCCCCCTGATATGTTGGTCCTCACGGGATTCTAAGGTGCATTGAAAATGTGGCTTATGAATTGGAATTGCCTGCAGAGTTAGCATTGGTGCATTCGGTTTCATGTGTCCTTGTTGAAGAAGTGCATCGGCGATCGGCTCTAGTTTTACCTTTAGATAGTATTGGTATGAACGATAGTATCTCTTGAGAAGAGGTTCCATTTGAGATTCTTTACCGTCAAGTTTGTAAGTTGAGAAATAAGGAAGTTACTTCCGTGAAGGTGTTGTGGAGGAATCAGCTGGTCAAGGGAGCCACTTGGGAAGCTGAAGCATATATGATGACCAAGTATCCTCATATTTCTCTCCTAGTTCAGAAACATCTTGAGGCAGTATTCCCTTCTTGTAGTACTCTTTTCAGTGTCATGCCCCATTAGTGTTCTTAAAATCCTTAGTATGCATGCATGTTCCCTGAATTTAGTGGTGTCATACTCTCAGTAAAATCAGCTATCATGTCAGTAACTCAAACCTCTAAAATTAGTATTCGGGTTAGACTAGTAGCTTCTTCCCTATTAGTCCAGTTTCAGTCTCCATTCAAGGACAAATAATTCCAAGGGGGAGATAATGTAACACCCCAAAAGTTTCTAAGATCAGAGCTTAGAAATGAAGCTGAAAACCAGCAGGAGGTGAACTACTTCACACAGGACGACCCACACCACGAGTCTTGGTGAGGAACAATGAGTCATAGGAGGACTCATGGTAAGCGGTCATAGGTGTTCCATGTTCCCAGACACCATGAGTCAAGGGACTACTCATGGTACCATAGGACGGATCGTCCTGTCTGGTTGTGGTAAGAGGTTCAGAAAGTGTTCAAAATTATTTCAGTGACCAAGAATAAGAACCACGACTCATGGTATCAAATGACGGATGGTCCTAATGAACCGTGGTGTGAGGTTCCACAAGTAATCAAATGGTTTAGTGACCAAGAGTGCATACCATGAGTCATGGTATGAAGCAACGACTCGTGGCATGAATCATCATGACTAGACACCAAGATTTCCAATACATTTCTAGGGATATTTTCGTAACTTTTTAAGCTTTTAACTCCTAAAATAGGACGTTTGGTTTTTTCTAGGGGGAAATTAAAGGGGTTTAGTTGACTAACCTCCCCTATTCTTCTCAAAACATTAAATAGTCACAAATCCTTAACTCTCAAGAACTCCTATGGATTTTCTTCTCTAATTCATGGGTTCTCAAGAAATAGACAGGAAATTATCAAGTCTACGTATGTGGGATTATTAATAAGGGTTTCCTTTTATCCTTATGCCCAAAACCCAAGCTTTAAGTTTATGTTTTCAATGTGATTATCCGAATTCTTTATTTCTAGGGATGAAATATTCTTATGCAAAAACTCTAAACTCGTGTATGATATGTTTCTCTCGTGATTCCTACATGTGTTTACAATTATGTATGGGTTGAATCCTTTGAAATAATCCTATGTATATCTATACTCAAACCTAGCATGATTTTCCCAAAATAAGTATATTTTCAAATGATTTTCAGTGTTATAATATCATGGTTTCAGAATCAGCTTAGTTTGTATGACTAGTTCAACATTTTAGAAATTCAATACCTAGCATAATTTTTAAACTAGTCTATGCAAAAACCTATAAGAATTCAAATATTATTATAAGCACTTATGTATATTTTTAGGAGTAGTATTTAACACCTAGAAGATGCGGTTCAGATAATCCAAGTCTCAAAATTATGTGCCACCGTAGGTTAAAGGGTTCTCAGTAGTTTACAGTGCCTCTCTTACCCGAATGGGCTCATGAGTGAATTCACACCTTCATGGTCCTTACCATTTGCAAGGTATGACACCCTCCCCACCAGGGTCATAGTTTGGGCTTCATGATGCTTACTTTGAGCATGTCGGTTATAAGAATCTCCCATAGTCATAGTTATACTATGTATACCTTTTATAATAATTCTACATGGCCCATAGTTTCAGTATTTAAACTTATTTTATGACTCCAGACATGTGCAGCTCCTCGTGTATGTTTTAAAAACCTTAGGTTATTGTACTTCAGTATCTTATCCCTGAATATTTTACTACTATAGTATGTGTCATGCCCTAAAACTAAAAAAGGACGTAACTGGCACTCGATCCTAAGATAATTGAGAAATCAGCTATATAGCGTCTATACCGGTAATGCTGAGGCCAACCAAGCCACCTGTTTATGCCAACCAAAATAGATATTAGACCCATGAGAACTCCGCAACAACAATTAAATAACTTAAAAGCCGATCAGGCTACAATAAAGTAAACTTCACAACAAAAGTCCAACAAGGTCACACAACCCAAATAGCTATACAACTAGTCCACTCAAGCCTTTAAAGAGTAGGTAACTGAAATGCACAGGATAGGACCCCGGCATACCCAACTAAACACAACTCAAATAGTCAAAAAAAGAAACATAGCTCTTGGAAGAAAGGAGCATACCACTACTCTGCTGAAATTAGGCTCCTATTGCAACTGCCGATCCAAGCCTCTCTGTGTACCTGCAGCATGATTGCAGGAAGCGGGTCCCCAAGTGAAGGGACGTTAATACGAATAAAATGTACTGGTATGTAATGCTGAAACACTAAACACAGATACATCTAAGATATTGAAAACCATAGCAAGAAATGGATACAACTTGTGACCCTGGAAGCTGATATCTGAACAAAATATGATGCATCATGTGAATACATTCAAGTAAGAACATATAAAAGTCACACTGCATTATTCATAAGCTATACAGTCCCTAATCAAATAATGACCTAGTCTAGTCAATCAATATTGCCTTGCCGAGGTGGCCATCTCGAAGGTATCATAACTGAAAGGAAATCTTCCCACCTGACATAACCATATCGGTAGTAAGGCCATAGCCTCATATATGAATGACAACTGCTCAGCTGACATAATCGCGTCGATGGTAAGGCATAAATCTCATATATCAAATATGCCAAAGGACAACTACCCATGAACATATCAGGTCGGTGATAAGGTCATAAGTCTCATATATCAAATATGACAAAGGACAACTACCCACAGGATGTACCAAGTCGGTGGTAAGGTCATAGTCTCATATCCGGAGCTGACTGGGCTCATATCAGTCTGTCTAACATATATGGCATAAAAACATGATAAATTCTGAGACTGCAACTTGAGTAGGCCTCTTTCATAATTCATAGCTAAATATAAGCACATATATCACATAAAACTTTAAAATAACACTTAGGTGCATATACTCAATGACTTTCATAGTTACAAGAACGTTCGGGCAACATAAGGAGTTCAACAAGCTCCACCGACAACACATAGGCACATTTTGGATTCAAAAACTCGATAACCTAACGTTTAGCTTAAGGGAGAGGAATTATGGTATCTGTCCTTATACTATCAAACCTCATAACATATATATAATATAAAGACAACAATGATAAGGTATTTTTACTTCGACAAGCTCATTTACCTTTACTAGATTGTGACATCGATCCTTAGATCAAACTTATTTACATGTCGTCATCTTAACTCTTTTCTCAATTTCACTTGACTCCAGACCTTTAGATACACTTAACATCACATATACACATAATAAATTAAAGGATCAGCTCAAGGTTCCCACAATAAGGAGACTTCAGACTCAATTTATAACTATGACACAATTGGAAGTAACACATATTTTGCTTCACATTTACTTCTTCCAAACATGATTAACGAGTCAAACTCAATGTCATTCTCATTTGTCCCTTTATGAAGAATTATACTTGCTTTAATATGAGTGTGAAGACACAAGAATGTTAGCCCTTTCGGCAGTATATATTCGTGCTTGAACAACGAGGATAGAACGCCTTAACATACCTTATTTCGACGAGCTTTCTTTAGTCGCTTCTTTCCTTCAACAACCAGAACTTATCCCCTTTAATTACTTGAGTTTATAACCAAATGAAAAGAATATTTCAAGCTAATATATCCAACCAAAAATTCACACCAACAGCAGCCACAACAACAACACACAAGGCAACATTAATAATATTTAGCCATTTTCTCTACTTGTTTTCATTAGCGTTTGAGGGGGGAAATAAGAAGAATAATTACCTAAATTCTACTGTAGTCCTTCCCATCATACGAGGTATATTTCCATCCAAACAAACTGCCAAAAAGTCTTTAAAAAATGAATAAAAACTCAGCTCAAGACACTCCAATCAGCAGCTCATTTAGCTGCCGAATTTCAGCCCTTTTGCTTGCAATTTGAGGGCTTTAAAGAGGGTGAAGTCCTTACCTTTTCCCTTATATTTAATACCAAAACTTCAACGTGGATATATAAGTAGAATAAATTTATCTTCTAATGCAACAACTTCTCCCAAAAAACTACCAAACGAGCTCCACAAACACACCTGGCACACTTAGAAGCCAACTTTCTTAACTTGTCTTGTATTTAATTGAGTTGTGCTTGTGGTTTCTCCTTGTTTTCCATTAATTTTTTTCTGGAAATTTGAAAGAATTGCAGAGGGTAAGCAAGAACCTCAAATCTGAAAAGTTGAAAGTAATCTCATAATACAAAACTCAAAATATAAAGGGGTATGAGCGGTGGCCACGTCGTTGCTCGAGAGTGCCACCATAAAATACCTATAACTTTTTATTTCGAACTTCGATTGACAAGCGATTTAATATTCTAAAAACTACACTCAAATACCTTTAATTTGATAGGTCGTGGGCTTCTAAATCCTTACAGATTGGGAGATATGATCGTTTAAAGTTGCTTTTACTTATTAACTTCACGTACTGTTTGCTTTTCCTTCGTACACGTTTCCCTCCTCACCTAATACCAATATACAACCAGTACTTCCCTTAATATAGCATACAAATATCAAATAATTACTAAAAAAATCGGGATGTAATAGTATGATTACAGTTTTTAGCATGATTTTCCTATTTTCTCATATTTTACTTATCCCATATACTCAGTATATTAAAGTACTGATTGCATACTTTGCACTATATCGTCTCATGATATAGGTTTAGGCACCCAGACTTAGTCCCGCAGCTAGAAACATCTCAGTGCTTGATCAGCTTCGCTTGGTGAGTCCTCATCATCCGTGAATGAGAGTCTGTTATGTTTGCTCTTTATTTTTTTGCTCAGTTTCAGTCTTTAGAGCTAGTTGGGGACCTTTCCCTTCAGCTTATCAGTTTAGAGTCTTTCAGACATTATTAGACATTCGGCTTGGTGAGTTTATTGATATGTTTTCAGACTTAGTCCTTTATATTTAATTTCAGACTTACTCAGTTAAGTACTCAAGTACTATTTTAGCTTCCGCTCAGTTGTCTCGATTAACTCAGTTTATTTAATGTGTGTTTCATGTCATGCCAGTACTGTCATGACCCGAACAGAAGCCCGGATCTTAGACACGGGACAAGGGACCCCAAGAGACCCCAAGTCGACCCATGGCATAAGCATACAACTAACTCATTTAATAAACATGAAGAAAACATAACTATAAACTTAGCGTAAGTCTCATACATCAGCATATCAGGATGATATCCGAAGATACACATACATAAGTCTGAAAGCCTCTAATCTAGACGAGTTGATGGGACAAGACCCCAACTAACTCAATAATACTGAAACTGAAAATTCATAAAGGAAGATGATAGTCTAGTCCTAGAAGGATAAGGACTCACCAATCCAAGCGGATACTAACTCCGAAAAGCTGTCTAAGAATGGGGCTGAAGCTGCGAGCCGGTCCTGTATCATGAAACGATATAGCATAGAAAGTATGCAGTCAGTACATGGAATGTACCGAGTATGCAAGGTAAGTAAAACCGTTTTAAGTAAAGTAAATCCTTTAAAACATTCATGACATATCATAAACTTTCAAGCATAAGTAGAAGGGCTACATGCATTCATTCAAAAATCGAAATCTTATTATAACATGACCATGCATAGCTTTATAACATCACGACTGACTCGATTGACTCAAAGCTAAAACGTAACATTTATACTTAAAAGCTGAACAATGAGTCAAACCTTGCTTTTAGAACATCCATGCGTAGAGTAATCATCATGAGTAATGAATATGCAACTCTGAATGATATAGACAGTGGGAGACTCGTCACTTAACCGACATACCACGATAGAGCTTACGTGGTCCCGATTATCACACTTAAGTGGGCAGAGCCATCCAAAACCTTATCAGGGCTAAGGAGGCTACCATGATATCGATATCAAGCTGAAGGGCCAATGGGGCCGGGGATAGCTCACAAGGGAGGTCAAGATAATATAATAGTATAAACCTACGTTAGTGTTCTAGGGCATAGGGTAATCGATCCTTAACCCACTCGGTGCTAGACTCTTCTCCCACAAAATGTGCAATGCTCTACACTGTATATAAAAAAGCTCAACATCATCTATTGACGAAGGTCAACATCGTCCATTGACGAAGCTAAAGATGAAATTATGCATTGCTCAATATCGTATGAAGTGAAGCTCAACATTGTCTATTGACAAAGCTCATAATGAAATCATGCATAGACTAGAAATCATATAAATATGAAGCTCAACATTGTCCTTTGACAAAGCTCAATGATATACACCTTGATTATGAATTCATGCATATGAGAGGCTTTGTTTCAAAACATACCACAACTAGAATTTATGAAATTTAAGGAGACTTCGCTCCAAATAATGTGGTAAGCTTATTTCCGAAAAATCATCAGTTTAAATCAACATGTGGGCATTTCCCAAAGCTTTATCATACTTGGATCTACTCAATTCATTTTGAAAACAGTATCATAGTCATGGGTAGCTTTAGAAACATACTTTTCATCATCAAGTCTCATCATCATCCTACATTCATCATCATTCTCTTCTTTTATAAACTTCTCACCCATAGGCATTTAATTTCATAACTTAGAAAATATGATTTGCATTGAAAATACTTTAAAATCTTCCCAAACTTCATAATTCATCAATATAAATATAATCTAATCATACCCATGTATAGAGATTGAGGAATCATGCAATTGGGTGAAAACCCCATACTTGATCATAAGCAATTTATCATGATTTGATAGAAATTGGGCATGGGTGTGGAAGGAGACACCCACTCATAGCCTTATATACCTGGAAATGGTGAATTCTAACACCTTCTAATTGCCCAAGCTGAGATTCCAATGGAAACCTTAAGATTTTGCCTTGAGTCACCCCCTTCAAACCTTCAAACTTGGATGCATGGGAAGAATGACTTAGAATAGGTTTTCCCCCGCTAAAAACCCACTAAAACGAGCATTAAATGACATAGTATAGGCTCCTAGGATTTAGGAATTACGGAAAAGCCCTTACTAAAATCGCTGAAAATAACTGCCAGGGAGTCCCAACGAGGGACCTAACGATTCGTCAAGAGAGGCAACGACTCGTCAAGTCATTCGTCAAGTACACTAGATAACATATCTCTTAGGGCTCGTAACGCGTGACTTAACAATTCGTTCCACAAGACCACGACTCATGGTCACCTTCCGTTAGGTACAATAGTCAATTCTTTTATTTATTTCTCAACTTTACCCCACGGCTATCCTGACGACTCGTGGTGGCTGATCACGAGTCATTCCCTCACCCGTGGGGACCTCTAACTTTCATTTCATCCAGGCCTCCCCCACGAGGTACCTGACGACTCGTGGGGTCTCCTCATGAGTCGTCAAACGACCCGTCCTACAACTGAAGCACCTATTTCCAGTTTTTCCCGTTTCAACTCCCGGATCCGATCTTTAAATTCTCGGGGTATAACAAATACCATGGGTTAGCTTAGGACTACTTGCGATTCTAAGTCCCGTGTCACTTTCAAGATATAGACTCGGGTCATGAAAATATTAAAGGACGATTATTAATCGTATAAGGGTCCAGATACATTACTTCATTCATGTCTTCTTGACTCTAGAATTTCACCACATAGTATCCATCATCATGATAATACAAATATGGCATTGGAACCTTACTCCACATTTGATTAATGTACCTTTTCATGTAGTTATACCAAGTGTATCACCCACCACATAGAAAATCAGAGCACATATCCACTTCTTCGTTTCTATTTCTACATTTGATTGATCCAATTTAACTACCATTTCACTATTAATTAAGGTAGGAGTAACATAGTTTAAAGTCATACCATTATTCACAACGCAATTTTCCAGCAAACAGACTAGTCCATTCCTTTTTCACCTCTCCATTTATAGTTTCTTCTGTAGTACCTTCATCCACGGGTTGCACATCCTGATCTGCATGTTCGATCATAATAGCTCTGGCAATGAAATAGTACTTGGTTGTTTCTTTGTAGCTGACGGGGTCTGTTGAGCTCGATTAATCTCATGCATAGGATTTATATAGTCAATTGGTCGATTCTGCCTCTGTGAAGCCTCAATTGCCTCATTCACCATGACTGAGCTACTCAAGAACAGCTCCATTTCTTCTGATTGCACTCTTTTTTCTTTTTTTTTGCTTAGATCTAGAACATGTAGCTTGAATAACTCTATCTACCAGTAATGGGAGCTTTCATGGTCTGCCTCAATCCCTCTTCCCTGCCATGGACAAGCTCGACGTACGTTAGCCTTAAACTACGCCGAGAGTAAGGAGAAGAAGGAAAATATCCTCTGAATGTACTTTTTTGATAAACTTTTAACGTGATTATCTTTAAACTATCATGTATATTTCCAAACTCATAATGACTCAGGGATTCCCATAATTCAATCAAATACCCTATTCAACATCTTAATGCAAAATAAAGTTACACACTTTAATTTATTTTCTTGTACAGCGAGTTAAAAAATTATGATGGATAATTAGTTAGTTTAATAAATAAATGATTAATATAAGTTCCGAGAATTATAATTGATTTTAAAATCTTAAATGTTAGGACTTTTAATATAGTTTAAATAAGGAAAGATTTAAGAAGCAAAATTTTACTAAATTTTTAAAATACTAAATATTAGGAGTTCTTACCTTTTACAAATAAGTAAAGATTTAATAGTTACAACTCCAATTAATTTTAAAGTCCTAAACATTAGGATAATAACTATACGACAATTATTTAAGAACAATAGTAAATAACAATTTTATCTATTGTAGAATCTTTTAATGAAGGGAAAAAAGTTCAAACAACATTTCTAAGGACTTTCACACTTTTAATATAATACTAGTCTAAATATACGCGCTTCGCGCGTGTCCCTCGCTTGAATAAATATAAATTTATAAAAATAGCATGAATGATATTTAAAAGATGTGTTTGTGTAACAATATAAGAACTTGCAAAGAAAATTATCAATTTCAAATTGATAAATGATTACGTTTAAGAGTTTGATCCAATCTAGTAGTTCTTATACTTGTTTCAATGAATAAACACGTCATAAAAATAGCGTTTGATTGAAACGTAAAAAAATCGTTCATTTCTATATGAGCACTTAAATGCATGTGTTATATGTATATAAATATTAATATTTTTCATATATTTCAAATGAGGAAGAATATTATACATAAAATTTAGTTAATTTTAAAATCCTAAATATTAGAAAAATAATTAAATAACTATTTTGACAAGCGTAAGCTCTATTTTAAAAAGGGTAAAAAGGTAAATAATATTTTGCTATGAGGCTTCCTACTTTAAATATTTAGTTATAACTTAATTTACAATTTTTCATTTTATCCTTTATGAGATGATTTCGGCTCAATTTTGCTTCTCGTTCTCTTAGTCTATGTGTTTAGTCAAACACTTCACATAAATTGAAACGAAAAAATATAGTGTAGATTTAACTAAAAAGAGTGAATTACAAGAGTATTCGATTAATTGAAACAACTTAAAGTATGTTGTGTTTCTATATATTTTCTCCCGATCATACAATTTTTTTAAGAAGAAAAAGAAGAAGGAATTCACGTATTAATATATAATAAAATTACACTCTTTAATTTTTTATTTTGTATTGAAATATTGTGATGGATAATCAGTTAGTTTAATAAATAATACATTGGAATATAAGTTAACAGAATTGTAATCGATTTTAACGTCTTAAATGTTAGAACTTTTAATATAGTTCAAATAAGGAAAGATTTAAGAAGTAAAATTTTATTCAATTTTAAAATACTAAATATTAGGAGTTTTACTTTTTACAAATTAATAAAGATCTATAATGATTAAATAAAAACTAACAGAGAAAAATAGTAAATGACAATTTTGTCTATTATAGAATCTTTTAATAAAGGGCATTGATTGAACATTTCCAAGGACTTAATTGATCTTTGTCTTGTTATAAATATTCTTTTTCACTTTTCAATATAATTATTGAAAAGTATAGCATGAGCATTCCCCACAAAAAGCTTTAATAGTCATATATATATATGTAAAAATATAAAATATAATTATACACTATAATATGAAAAAAAATAACATTTTCTTCAATTAATGTTATAGTCATTCGTGCATCTTTTTTTATTCCCTTTTTATACTTTTTTAGATCTTTATTATCCAATGAGAATCATATTCCCTTAAGTTGTTGATTGGCATAGTTTCATTTGCAAAATCATTTTCAGATTTCATTGCAAAATTACCTAAAATAAATTATGCATAAGAGTTATAATTATAATAATTTATAATTTTATAAAAAATTTATTTTATGAGATGAAGAAATTATTTTACCTGAATAGATAAAACTTGTTAATGTATGAGTAGACGAAGAATGTCAGCTATAAATAACACAAAATTTAAATCACATAATATCAATATAAGACGCAATTAAAGCAGATAACATAGCATCAATATTATAGCCTGTTTGGTCAAACTTCTTAAATCAGCTTATTTTGAGAAGTGTTTTTTTCAAAAGTGCTTATCAAACAAGTACTTTTGATGAGAAGCAGTTTGTGTTTGGCCAGTAAATTTAAAAAATACTATTTGAGCAACAATTAGTGTTTCTAAGTATATTTTTCACAAACTGCTTTTCAAATAAGTGCTTTTGGGTAGATGCTATTTTTTTAGCTTCTGAAAAACAGCTTCTGCTACTCCCTAAAAGCACTTATTTTCTCTCAAAAATTTGGTCAAACACTTTTTGTTTATTTTAAATAAGTATTTTTTAGAAAAAATAAGCACTTGTGCTCGCTATTAGAATCAAATAAAAGAGACAATTTAAATTGAACTATTTTAAATATAAATAACTTGAGTTAGTAATAGCAAATTACTAATGTCTTTTTTAAATCTGCAACATAAAAAGAAATTCATAACATCAAAAAAGAAGATATATTAACACAAAAACATATAAGGTTGGAGATTGAATCAAAGAAGTTGATGAATTAAATTATGTAATTACAAATCAGTTTATAAAAGTAAAAATTTTATAAATAAAAAAATTTAAAAGTATAAAAATATTACGACATTATATTGAAAAGGAAAAAAAATTATCGAAAAAAACAATTCTTCATTGACAATGAAAAAGGGAAAAAGAAATTAAAAAGAAAAGAAAAAAAATAACTACATTTGTATCAAAAAGGAAAAGAAAATTCGTAGAAGGTTTTTTTTTTAAAAAGATTTATCGTATAAATAGTATTATACCTTAAGCAGAAAATCTAATATAATAAAATAAAATTTAAATAAATTTCATGACTATAAGAAAAAATATCGGTGAATTTTTTTAAATTCTTTTTAGGTTTACACCATAAATAAAAGTATCCCAAAATTAAAAAACTTGATATGAAAATAAGGTGGTGAAAATAATTTTAAATAATAATTGTGTAAAAAATAGTAAATGATAATTTTATCTATTGCGATGTCTTTTAATAAAAGGCAAAAAGTTCAATAAACATTTCTAAGGACCTTCACACTTTTAATATAATATAGATAAATATATAAATATGATATGATACGATAAAATATTAATATTTAATTATGTATTAACTAAATTTTAATTTAGTGGAGGGGCAAATGGGTAATCTAACTTTTAACTAAGAGTCTTTTCACTTATATAATAATATGATATATATATATATATATATATATATATATATATATATATATATATATATATTGATAAAAATAGATAAAAACTCAAACATATATCTAAAAATATAAAATATAAATATAGAATATGATACGAAAAAGAATTATTATCTCTTTATCAACAAATGTTACAGTCATTCGCATACTTTCCTTTGTTCTTTTTATACTCTTTCACTAATCTAGCTTTAATTAGTAAGATTTTAATTATTCAATAAGAATCATATAGCCTTAAGTTGTTAATTTCACAATTTTGATCACGAAATCCTTTTTAGATTATATTACAATATTATTTAAAATAAATTATGCAAAAAAATTATAATTATAATTATTTTTAATTTTATAAAAAAAATATTTTATAAGATAAAGAGATTACTTTACCTGAATAGATGATACTTGTAGATGTATGAGTACATAAAAAATGTCAGTTATAAATAACATAAAATTCTAAATCACATAATATCAATATAAGACTCAATTAAAGAAGATAACATAGTATCGATATTAGACTCAATTAAAGGAGACAAACAAAGTTAAATTATTTTGAATACAAACAAGTTGGAATAACAATTACTATTGTATTTTTTAAATCCACAACATTAAAAAAATCTAACATAAAAAAAAAAAGATAGATTAACACGAAAACATACAAGGTTGGAGATTGAATCAAATATGTTGATGTAGAAGAGTTGATGAATTAAACTATGCAATTATAAATTTTTTTATAAAACTGAAAGAATTTATAAATTAAAAAGAATTTGAAAATGTAAGAATATTAGTATTAAAAATAATTTTTTTTAATTAAAAAGGAAAAATTAATAAATTGTGACTATGAAAAACAAAGGAAAACTTTTGTAAAACTTCCCTTTTTAAATTTTGTTTTTTAAAAAAATTATTTTGTAAAACTTCCCTACAATCAAAAAGGGAAAAAAAGTCTCCAAATCATAAAGGGAATTTTTTTTCGTGGAAGTGCTTTTTTTCTTTTATTTTTTAAAATTTTAAAATTTACACTATAAATAGACTTATGTCACAAATAAAAAATTTAATATAATATAAGGTAAAAATAAATTCGTGACTATCAAAAAGGGAAAAAAATTGGTGGAAATTTTTTATTTCTTTTTTGATTTGCACCACAAATAGAGTTATGTCATAAATGGAAAGCATAATATGATAAAATAAGGTCATGAAATAATTAAAAATAATAATTATTTAAAAATAGTAAATGATAATTTTATCTATTGCAGAGTCTTTTAATGAAGGGCAAAAAGTTCAATCAACATCTCTAAAGGTCTTCACACTTTTAATATCATATAATATAATATATATACACACACACTATAAATAGTGTTATGCCATAAATAAAAAATCTAAAATAATAAAATAAAGTCAAAAAATATTCATGATTATCAAAAAGGAAAAAAAAATTGATGGAATTTCATTTGTTTTGTTTAGATTTACACCAAAAATAGAGTTATATCATAAATAGAAAACCTAATATGATAAAATAAAGTGATGAAAATAATTGAAAATAATAATTTCAAATAATAATTGTATAAAAATAGTAAATGACAATTTTATCTATTATGATATCTTTTAATGAAGGACAAAAAATTCAATCAATATTTTTAAGGGTGTTCACACTTTTAATATAATATAGATAAATAAATATAGATAATTATAAATAAACTAAAATATAATCTTAATATAATGTGATATTTATCTTAAGCTAAATTTACATAATTTTCTCTGAAAATACTATACTGTTGATATATATGTGTATATATATATATATATACACACACACATACAACCTTTGTTCTCTTAATTATTTATTTATTATGTGAGTCTTTCTTCGTACTTTCAACAAAGAAAGTAGTACCAAATTTCTAATTCCGTGAAAACAAATTTTAGCTGTGCCTCGCAAGTATTAATTATACAGATTTTTTTTTCTAATTTTACAAGTTGATCAATGCAAATATTATATTTTTAAGTTCAATAATTACGAGCCAAAGAAATTTGACACCATTAACATCAACTATGTAAGGCATAAAATAGTTTATATCCTTTTTGTAATTTTTTTATTTCCTATACAATTTATACAAATTAAATGAAGTTTCTGAGACATCAGTGAAGCAAGTGGTTGTACATAATCAAGAAAGACATTAATGATGTTTCTTTAATTTTACTCTTATTTAAATGGAAAGAGTTTTACATAATCAAGAAAATGCTAAAGAGTTATATCTTTTTCAAGATATTTATTAAGGGTAAGTCGGTAAAAAAATATGTTCTACTTTATAAAAATAATTAGTTTTTTTAAAGGGCATGCCCAAGCTAAAAGCACCACTAACTTCAAAACGGAGGGACTACATCCCTATTAGTATCTCCATTTCATTTTAATTGCTAGGCATACTAAAAATAGTTATTTCAAAATACTTGCTAGTTTTAAAATTTAAGAGATAATTGACCATATCTTTTTCTATTCTATCCTTAGTACTTAAAGTCATTCTAAAATGTGAAAAAAAATTATGATTGTATTATGAAATAATAAAGGAAGAACAAGTATATTGTAGAGAAAGAGAGAAAGAGAGAAGTTTTTATTTCTCTTGATGGGATGAAATACAATAAAGGAGAACCCCTCTATTTATAGGGATAATTCCTCCTAACTTTTCTCCAAAAGATAGACCTTCACTAGAATATAAATACACATATTCGATACAATGCAAATTCTTTTATAGCTCATTTATAACACTCCCCTTTGAATGTCTATTTTATAAATAATGTGCCTCGTCAAAACCTTACTAGAAAAAATTCAGTAGAAAAAAATCTAGTGAAGGAAAACGAGTACACATATCTAATAATGCACATTTTGGCTGCCTCATTAAAAATCTTACAAGGAAAATCCAGTGGACAAAACCTCATAAGGAAAAAAGAGTACAGCGCGTATTAACTCCCCCTAATTAGAACATCCTTGAATCTTTGCATCCCGATCTTGTGCACCATCTTCTTGAAAGTTATAGTTGGTAGAGATTTGGTGAATAAATCAGCCACATTATCACTTGAACGAATCTGTTGCATGTTGATATCACCATTCTTTTGGAGCTCATGTGTGTAGAAAAATTTTGGCGAGATGTGTTTTATTCTATCTCCTTTTATGAATCCTCCCTTTAGTTGTGCAATGCATGCTGCATTATCTTCATATAAAATTGTGGGTACTTTGTCACATTTCAAACCACATTTTTCTCTAATGAAATGTATCATGGAGTTCAACCACACACATTCTCGGCTTGCTTTATGAATAGCTAGTATCTCAGCATGATTTGATGAAGTAGCTAAGAGAGACTGCTTTGTAGATCTCCAAGATATGGCAATACCACCACATATGAACATGTAGCCAGTTTGAGATCGAGCTTTGTGTGGATCAGATAAATACCCTACATCAGCATAACCAATGAAATTAGGACTGCAATTGTTAGAATAAAATAAGCCGATATCGGTAGTCCCTTTTAGATACCGCATTATGTGTTTGATCCCATTCCAATGGCTCCTAGTAGGAGCAGAACTATACCTTACTAATAAATTAACTGAAAAGGCTATATCAGGTCTTGTAGTATTAGCAAGATACATTAGTGCACCAATTGCACTAAGATATGGTACTTTGAGACCAAGAATTTTCTCATTCTTTTCTTGAGGTCGGAATAGGACCTTATTCACATCAAGTGATAGAACAACCATCGGAGTTCTTAATGGATGTGCTTCATCCATATAAAATCTTTTCAATATCTTTTCTGTATAGGCAGATTGATTAACAAAGATACTGTTTGTCAAGTGCTCTATTTGCAAGCCAAGACATAATTTTGTCTTTCCAGGATCTTTCATCTCAAATTCCTTCTTTAAATAATCAATTGTCTTTTGAAGCTCTACTGGAGTTCCAATAAGTTTTATGACATCTACATAAACAGCAAGTATGACAAACTCCGATGTTGTTTTTTTATAAAAACACTTGGGAAAATTTTATGATTTATATAACCTTCCTTAGATAAATATTCACTAAGACGGTTATACCACATGTGTCCAGATTGCTTCAAACCATACAATGATCTTTGAGATCTAATTGAATACATTTCCCGAGACTTTGAACGATATGCTTCAGGCATTTTAAATCCTTCGAAAATTTTCATGTATATCTCATTATCAAGTGATCCATATAGATAGGTTGTAACCACATCCGTAAAATGAATTTCAAGCCTCTCATGGACAATGAAACTAATAAGATAACACAAAGTTATTGCATCCATAACTGGTGAGTATGTCTCTTCATGGTCGACACCAAGCCTTTGTAAAAATTCTTGTGCAACAAAGAGTGTTTTATACCTTTGTACTTCATTTTTCTCATTTCCTTTTGGCACAAAGACCCATTTATAGCCAACAGTGTCATGCCCCACCTTAGAAGGCATGACTGGCACTTGGTGCCCTACTAAGGTCTAAATTAGCCTGGCTGAGCTTACGCACCACTGGTGCATGACTAACATTAACGCTCAGGTCAAGAAAACAACGGGCTATATCTCGGCTATAAATACAGCCCCCGGCCAACAAGGTCTTATAGCCACCTGTAAAATAAAATAGCTAACCAGAAACAGATAATGATAGGAAATCCTATGTGGGCCGACAAGACCACCATGATGTCTAGTTATGACCGAAAAGTAAAATCAGTGCTAAACTAAGCTATGGCCAATAAGGCCACTAACTATCAGCTAAGCAAGGGCCCATATGGCCAACACATAAGATCAAACACATACGGACCCCACATAGCAAACAACAGCTAACCACAGGGAATCTGAAATAATCTGCAAGCCTCTAGGAGTGATATACTGGTCGAGATAGGGCGCTGACCTACCCATACTGTACAACAAAAGAGAGTCAACCTACTAATCTATTAGCTCCGGAAGAATGGAGCTGACTGCTCTGTTAGTCCTGATAGAAATTTAAGAAGGTCCTGATCCACGTCTATCGGCACGTGCAGGCAAGTAATGCAGCACCCCCAAGAAGGGCGTCAATACAATATGTACTGAATATGTAAGGCAATAACTATAAATAACTGAATAGAGGAAATAGAACTGAAAATAACTGAAAGGGAAGGATAGAGATTCTACCTATATAGCTGAACTTTTTACTATCTAATTTATCAATAACTAAAGTAATCAAGAACCTTACCTGGCTCCATAAGCCGGAAGGTTCAACCAGCACAGAATAATTCACTTGGAGCCCCCATAAGCCCTGGTGAGTACACCTCAACCTATACACCCCTAGCAAGGTTACACTGGGTCAACTAATAGCTATAGCCGTCCTACCAGTCTCCTAGGTCAGCAACTTAGCCCACTCGGCCCCTAACTGTAGTTGTGTCTGAGTCTAGTGGACTCCTGATATCTGCACCCCAGGCACCAGGCTCGATGGGGGTGTGGTGCCGATATGGCATATAATAGTCCAACCATGGAATGGACTGTATGAGGACCTAGGACCCCATCTTCGTCCCTCACATAAGGCATACCTCTCTGTAGAGCGACGTCATCTCGCCCCTGGCGGGCGACGACGCAGCTAGTAACCCTGGGTTGGTCATGGAAGGCTATACAGGGAAAAGTCAATCCCAAGATAGGCAAACAATACTAGTCTCAGCTAATCACAATCCATATGTTGTTGGTTCTCTTACAGGGATTTAAAATGATCTACAATACTGAAGAAACTAACTTGCCGAAGGAATACTCCTTAACATACCTGAATTGCTGATTTCTGATTAATTGGCGGGTTTCAGTTCATATTCAATAGCTCCTTCCGATTGTATTGTACTACTGGGAGAATAAGGCTGTCACACCCCGCCTTGGGGGGTATGACTGGCACCTGGTGCCCTACTAGGACCTGAACTACTGGACTGCTAAGCCTGGGCACAT
Organism: Datura wrightii; assembly: GCA_035772735.1. Taxonomy (NCBI): domain Eukaryota; kingdom Viridiplantae; phylum Streptophyta; class Magnoliopsida; order Solanales; family Solanaceae; genus Datura; species Datura wrightii. Next base: position 39,591,103 of record JASDFA010000027.1, read on the forward strand.
CTGGTGCCTGGCTGGCTCTAACTCATATTTCTGGAAACAAAGGGCTATATGACGACTGTAAACACAGCCCCCGGCCCATTGGCCTATAGCCTCCTGTACCTGTACTAACAGCTGACCAGAAACATATCAATTCAGGGAAACCTATGCGGGCCGACAAGGCCACCATGCTGTCTAGTTATCTGCAACTCAGCAATAAAATACTAGAAGGCTACGTGACCGGCAAGGTCACCACTACTGTCAAACTTATGGCTCCACACGGCCAACATAAAAGAAGCAAAAGTGCTAATAGCTAACAACTGCACGGCCTCACACGACCGGCTCAACTGACCACAGGGAAATATACAGACTGCAAGCCTCTAGGAATAGCAATAGAAATGATCGGGACAGGGCCCCGACCTACCCGTACTATACAACAAAGAACTAAAATACACCTCTGGAATTCAGTCTCCGGATGATAGGAGCTGAATACTCGATCGCTGACAGGAATCACGTAGTGTCACCTGCTCGTCTATGAGTACCTGCAGGCAAGTAATGCAGCGCCCCACCGGGCGTCAGTACCGCTGGTACTGAGTATGTAAAGCAACAACTGAAAGAAATATCTGAGAAACAATGATATAACTGATGAAACTGAAATAGAAAGGAATAAATTAACTGTCTGATAATGTAAGCCATACCTTTTCTTTAATTATACTGGAAGGAGTAGGAATCGTACCTGAGAATTTATCGTGCTACTGTCGATCTACTCGTATCTACTGTAACAGGGTATAACACATCATAACATAACATAGCACACACAAACCTTACCCGGCCCCCATAAGCCGGGAGGTACAACCAGCACAGAATCTATATCCCTACCCCGGTCATCCCATCTCCTATAAACCCCGTAAGCATCCTGCCAGTTCCCTGGGTATGCACTTGGGCTCGCTGAGCCCCTGACTATAACTGCATCTGAGTCCGGAGGACTCCTGAATCTACACCCGGGCGTATCTGCTCGACTGGGGTGTGTAAGGGTCGATCAAGGCACGAATATGGGGAAAACTGGCATCCCATCTTCGTCCCCTGTGGGACGGCATGCCACTCCGTGGAGCGACGTATCCTCGTCCTCTGGTGGACGAGTCGATACAGCTATTAACCCTGGGCGGTCATGGATGCTAGGTAATCCAACCCCAAACAACACAACGGTCTCAACTAGTAATACTGTCTGCGTATCTCACATGCTGAGGCTAGTAGGGGTAAGGTATCGTATATATTACATGCTGAGCTACTGACAGTAATCTGTACGTATTTAATACGTGCTGAGGCAGGTAAATCTATATATATATATATATATATGAATATAGACTCCTGACGGGCTGTACTGGGGCAAATGCTATACAAGATAGTGTTTCTGCTGAAAACTATACTGTTTACTGAGTTTCTGTATTAACATGATTTCCTATTCCTAACATGCTTCCTAAACTTCATTTTAGCCTGCTATTCTATTTCTGAAGTGCTTTACGGATATTGCATCACTTTACGGGGTTCCAGCTAAATACAATAATATCTTAACATTTCATATTACATCACATACTGAGCATACTGGGCAGTTTCTAACACTTGTGCTAGAATCTATGTCGTACTAGTAAATGTCACGCAAGTTACAACTCGATGCTTCTCATATCGTATCAACATTCATAATAAACATAACACTTGACTTCTGAACATTCTACCGGCCTGTGCATTACTATACTGTACCAATACTATTTAACTTGCCGAGGGAACTAGCTTTACATACCTTACTCTTGAACTATTCGTCCGTCGGACGAGGCTCGGCCGGTACTTCAACTATTTTCTCCCAACTGCATTCATAAATACGTCAATTAATACTAAATATAGCTTTATTGTAAAGAGCGACGTTACTTTCGATATAGTTTATAGCCTAAACTTAGGCTTATCGAAAGACGGTCGAAAACTCGCTATTTTCCAGCGGTCCAGAAGGGAGAAATATTCACTTCACAGCTAGGAACACATAGACACTATTTTAGAGCAATTCCACTTACCTTAGCTCGGTGGCTATTCGTCGGCCGTATTTTACGAAACTGAATCTGTAGGAATGCTCTCTGCTGCTAAATACCTCAGTATCTGGAGTTAATTTGAGTTTGGGCAGCGTTTAGCAGCATAATTGAACGATAATATATATTCCCTCTTCGGCTTCCTCTGTTTTGCTGCGTTTTCTGGAAATTATAATGAGTTTAAGTGAGATTAAACCGAAGTGGGGCTTTATATACTTGAGCCTGGACAAGGCCAACGTGTCACGGAGCCAACGCGGAGGCCCCTCCTCCGTGACACGCTGCCATCGTGGAGGGGCTCTGCCTCGGCTCCTTCCGCGATGGTTCGACAGGTTTCTCGTCCGATCTTTTCCCGGGCCTTTCTCCAGCACGTATGGCCTTCAAATATGCTTAACCAACGTACGAATAGGTCGTCTAGGTGCTGGGAATTCTACGGGGTATAACATTCTCCCCCTCTTAAGAACATTCGTCCTCGAATGTACACTGTTATTTAGAGGACTACTTACTTTACTTTCTAGAAAAATTTCGGCAGAGTTTTCCCTGTAATATGGACTATAGCAAAAACCTGAAATGCAGAAAAGTCCAACACAGGTACTGCACATAATAGTCTAGGATCCACTGGATAACTAAGTATCAATCTTTCTCATTCACACACATACAACTATAAGGTACTGCATAAATAATAATACGGACATACCTGTCGCCTGACTAGGCCTGAAATAGGTGAGGATATCTGGTCCTCATATCTTCCTCTGCTTCTCAAGTCATCTCCTCTCGGTTCTTGTTATGCCTCAATACCTTGATAGACGTAATATCTTTTAGTCCTCAATCTGCGAATCTGTCTGTTTAAGATAGTTATTGGAACCTCTTCATAGGCCAGCTTTTTCGTAACCTATCAAACTCCAATTTTTCTGCGCCGCACATCTGCATATGATTTCTGGCGGCTCTGTGCAGTCAGTAAGCATTCTTCGGATAAGCTTTACCTTTTCCTTTGACCGCTGAACAATGTCTGGGCCAACCAGCACTGATTCTCTGATTTCAAACACCGTTCGGTGATCTGCAGTTTCACTCGTATAATGCCTCAAAAGGCACCATCTGGATGGCTGAATGATAGCTATTATTGTAGGCAAATTCAATTAACGGTAAATACTCACTTTGGCTACTACCAAAATCTAGCACACACGCTCGCAACGTGTCTTCGAGCGTCTGAATTGTACGCTCAGCCTGCTCATCTGTCTAAGGGTGGAACGCTGTGCTCAAGTTAATCTGCGTTCCTAAACCCTTCTGAAATGACTACCAGAATCTAGCTGTGAATTGTGCTCCCCTATCTGAAATGATGGATACCGGCACTCCATGCAATCTAACTATTCCTCTGATGTATAACTCGGCATAATCCTCAGCTGAGAAGGTAGCCCCTACTGGTAGGAAATGAGCTGATTTTGTCAGCCTGTCAACTATTACCCAAATAGAATCATTTCCGCGTCTGGTACGGGGTAATCCTGCCACAAAATCCATATTTACTGCTTCTCATTTCCAGAGAGGCACAGCTATGTCCGAAGCTAACTCGCCTGGTTTCTGATGTCCTGCTTTCACCTGTTGGCAGTTAGGACACTGGGCTACAAATTCAGCAATTTCTCTTTTCATACCTGGCCACCAGTAGTTTTCTTTGATATCATGGAACATTTTTTATCGCGCCTGGGTGGAGAGAATAGCGGGCGTAATGCGCCTCGCTCATAAACTGCTGGCGATGCCCCAAAATATCTGGAACGCAAATGCGGTCTTTACATCGCAACATTTCATCCCCTATAGATTTACGGCTAAGGGCATCTGCTACCATATTAGCCCTTCCTGGGTGATATAAAATTTTCACTCTTTAAGGCATAAACTACTGCAGCTAATTCCAGGTCATGGGTAAGATAATTCTTTTCACGTTTCTTCAACTGCCTGAAAGCATAAGCTATTACCTTACCACGCTGTATCAACCCTCTGTACCTCTTGGCGATACTAACACTGGAGCTGATGTTAACCTGGCTTTTAACTCTTGGAAATTCTGCTCACACGCCTCAGCCTACTGGAACTTTACCGCCTCCTGTGTCAATTTAGTCAGAGGTGCTGCTAAAGTGGAAAATCCTTCCACAAACCCTCTGCAGTACCCGGCTAACCGCAGGGACTGCGTACTTCGATCGGAGTGGTAGGTCCAGGCTAGATCTTCATTACTTCGATTTTCTGTGTATCTATCTGTACACCAGCCTCCGACACAATGTGAACAAAAAGGCTACTAAACTCAACTAAAATTCACATTTACAAAAATTGACATATAACTGACAGTCTTACTGGTTTATTATACCGGAGAATCTGACAAGTAATCTACCGGTATAGCTAGAGCTTTATCTGGCCTTCTGACCGCATGCTAAGGCCACTTGTTGCTAAGGTAACCTTAAACGGCTATCTACACACTGTGTGCCCGTATCTGATCAGGGGGTCCTGATATTGACCATGACCTCTAATGATCTGGCTGCATAACCTTAAATAACTGAATAGTCGGGTTGAATGACCCGAATGTGGCAGTAGTCTAACAATGCTCTAATTGTTCTACTTGAGTGCTTACAGTTCATGCATAACCGCAAACTTGTGGGCATCTAATTGCTTTGTTATTTTGCTTAAGCCACTGTAAGGCTGGGCTTAATCAAACTTGCTCCCAGGTGATTGATCTCTGAATCTTCACGGGGAGTCTACTGATCCCCTAGTCTTAATAAACACTATGCTAGCAGGGTACTATCAATTTCTTATGCCTTGTGTGTATCCACTTGGATTTATACTGCTATTCTGGGGAATTCTCGGTCTTATGGGCTATTCTGTAAATACTGGCCTTCTGCTAGGGCTCTGTATCTGAATATCTTACGAAACCCAGCTGAAGTACTAATCTGTCACTGACTATTGATGTGGACCCTTCCTTGGGGTACCCACGAGTATTCTGACTGGGACGGCCGGCTAACTTATGGGGTATTCCACATAATGACTGCTAGGTTAGCTAAGGCCGACTCTCACCTACAAAGCTGGGAAAATGACGTACAACCACTTAACATACTAGAACAATTCTGGTATTGCTAATCTCTGAAATTTGCCTATTCGGCCTCTAATCCTGGTTCTAGCATATACACTACTGTTACCGATCTTCAGGGACGCCTCCCTGCTAATGCAGGCGCCAGCTGGTTGGTAGACCGTCTAACTGCGCCCTTATCATCTAGCCATCTGTTTTAGGCCATTAACTCTGGTAAGCTCCTAGAGCCTAGATCTGGTAACAACACATAAATCTATTAACTTAATAACGGAGAACTGAGATAGTTTCTATGACTTCATACGTAATTCACACTTAATCCGCCCTTTCTCTTCTTCTTTTCTTTCTTTCTTCTCCCTCTTTCTTCTCTTTTTTTTTGGCAAGGGGGTGTCCTGCAATGCAATTTGTATATGCTTTCTATTACTAATCAGCATCTGTGATTGTAGCCCTTATAGGCAGCCACTCACAGCATATCTATTATCTGTATATATATATATATATATATATATATATCAATAGCTACGTACAATATGTATTGAGTTCTGCGGTAACACATAATCTCTGACATGCTCTGTTGAGTCTCATATCATACATGATACATGGCTTCTTACGGCCTAATAATATTTCCTGCCCTGACTTATCATTTCATTGCATTGTCACCCCATTCTGAAAGTAACAAACATAAACACTCTAGTTATTGTCTGCTATTTGAAATTCCGCCACTCCTGCGATGTGGGGTCAACGTTCGAATCTTGTGGCCTTACTTGGCTTATATTAAGAGCCCTTGACTGTCTGCTGGGCCTTATCTCTAGGCTACTCTTGTATCGGTAACTTTTTAACTTTTCCATTGAGGGCATACTACGGTATTCTGAACCGCAATCTTACTGTCAGCTCGAGGCTTAATCCTTAATACGATATTTTATCAATCCGGGGGAAATTCTAATTTCCCCACAAGATCTGACATTCCTGCTTCTTTCCCTCATCTTACTTAAGCTGAACTCTGGGGTTCAAAGTACCTGCTCTTCATTGTTAACAAGATTGCTGGTCCAGTATCAGTTCATAATTCCCCTGACTTGCAGTCAGACCTATCTGATTCACATGACCTCTATATCTTTCGATGTCACAACTGGCTCATAACTATAATCTTATAGGTATATCTTTGTCTTGCTATCTGTTAACATATGTAACAGACTTGGCCTTTTTCTGACCCGAGCTTGACTATTACCCGGCATTTATCACTAACAGGTCTTTTACCCCTGCTTCGGGTAAGCTAACAGTCTTACTTTCTCTACTGGCTTATTGTCATAAGGGTCTGCACAACTTACGTAATCCTAGGGGCTCTTTACACTTTCTAATACTTACTAGGATCAATCAGCCTATCTTTACTTACCGCTGGATTTGGCAACCCCATCTCAAGTCCTATGCCCCTTTACTATACTGGCATCAGAACCAAGAGGTGGGAATAGCCCTTTTCTTATTGCAACAAGTAAAAGCATTTAACTGTACCATACCCAAAAAGATGTATTTGGGATTCCTGCATTTCCCTCTCTTTTTCATACTTACCTGGTGGTCTGACCTTGTCTATAATCTTAATCAGATCTTATATAACTAATAAGTAAATCAACTCATATGTACATTATACTTCTGACTTCCTATTCTGACGTTGTCAACGTATACTGGGAATAGTGCTAATAAAGGTATCACGCTGGGAGGTCTCTGATACCTCCTCCTGCTGCTGTAGTTATCATGTAACTGACTAATGCTCTCTTCCGTTGCTATCTCTGATCTTCTGCCTGTGATAGGGTAATGCTGATCTACCTTTGCATCTGTAATCAAAGAATACGGTAAGTTCTCAGGGACTCAACCCTATACTGTACCGCTCTAAAGCACGACTGACTGAGAAGGAAGGGTAACCATCATATCATGCCTCGCAGCCTCCTGCCTATAGTATGTGGTGCACAACACATCCATAGACAAGACTCTACTTAGCACGGCTTGCAGACTCCCTGGGATACGACCTGCTCTGATACCAAGTTTGTCACACCCCGCCTTGGGGGGTATGACTGGCACCTGGTGCCCTACTAGGACCTGAACTGCTGGACTGCTAAGCCTGGGCACATCTGGTGCCTGGCTGGCTCTAACTCATATTTCTGGAAACAAAGGGCTATATGACGGCTGTAAACACAGCCCCCGGCCCATTGGCCTATAGCCTCTTGTACCTGTACTAACAGCTGACCAGAAACATATCAATTCAGGGAAACCTATGCGGGCCGACAAGGCCACCATGCTGTCTAGTTATCTGCAACTCAGCAATAAAATACTAGAAGGCTACGTGACCGGCAAGGTCACCACTACTGTCAAACTTATGGCTCCACACGGCCAACATAAAAGAAGCAAAAGTGCTAACAGCTAACAACTGCACGGCCTCACACGACCGGCTCAACTGACCACAGGGAAATATACAGACTGCAAGCCTCTAGGAATAGCAATAGAAATGATCGGGACAGGGCCCCGACCTACCCGTACTATACAACAAAGAACTAAAATACACCTCTGGAATTCAGTCTCCGGATGACAGGAGCTGAATACTCGATCGTTGACAGGAATCACGTAGTGTCACCTGCTCGTCTATGAGTACCGCAGGCAAGTAATGCAGCGCCCCACCGGGCGTCAGTACCGCTGGTACTGAGTATTTAAAGCAACAACTGAAAGAAATATCTAAGAAACAATGATATAACTGATGAAACTGAAATAGAAAGGAATGAATTAACTGTCTGATAATGTAAGCCATACCTTTTCTTTAATTATACTGGAAGGAGTAGGAATCATACCTGAGAATTTATCGTGCTACTGTCGATCTACTCGTATCTACTGTAACAGGGTATAACACATCATAACATAACATAGCACACACAAACCTTACCCGGCCCCCATAAGCCGGGAGGTACAACCAGCACAGAATCTATACCCCTACCCCGGTCATCCCATCTCCTATAAACCCCGTAAGCATCCTGCCGGTTCCCTGGGTATGCACTTGGGCTCGCTGAGCCCCTGACTATAACTGCATCTGAGTCCGGAGGACTCCTGAATCTACACCCGGGCGTATCCGCTCGACTGGGTTGTGTAAGGGCCGATCAAGGCACAAATATGGGGAAAACTGGCATCCCATCTTCGTCCCCTGTGGGACGGCATGCCACTCCGTGGAGCGACGTATCCTCGTGCTCTGGCGGACGAGTCGATACAGCTATTAACCCTGGGCGGTCATGGATGCTAGGTAATCCAACCCCAAACAACACAACGGTCTCAACTAGTAATACTGTCTGCGTATCTCACATGCTGAGGCTAGTAGGGGTAAGGTATCGTATATATTACATGCTGAGCTACTGACAGTAATCTGTACGTATTTAATACGTGCTGAGGCAGGTAAATCTATATATATATATATGAATATAGTCTCCTGCCGGGCTGTACTGGGGCAAATGCTATACAATATAGTGTTTCTGTTGAAAACTATACTGTTTACTGATTTTCTGTATTAACATGATTTCCTATTCCTAACATGCTTTCTAAACTTCATTTTAGCCTGCTATTCTGTTTCTGAAGTGCTTTACGGATATTGCATCACTTTCCGGGGTTCCAGCTAAATACAATAATATCTTAACATTTCATATTACATCACATACTGAGCATACTGGGCAGTTTCTAACACTTGTGCTAGAATCTATGTCGTACTAGTATATGTCACGCAAGTTACAACTCGATGCTTCTCATATCGTATCAACATTCATAATAAACGTAACACTTGACTTCTGAACATTCTACAGGCCTGTGCATTACTATACTGTACCAATACTATTTAACTTGCCGAGGGAACTAGCTTTACATACCTTACTCTTGAACTATTCGTCCGTCGGACGAGGCTCGGCTGGTACTTCAACTATTTTCTCCCAACTGCATTCATAAATACGTCAATTAATACTAAATACAACTTTATTGTAAAGAGCGACGTTACTTTCGATATAGTTTATAGCCTAAACTTAGGCTTATCGAAAGACGGTCGAAAACTCGCTATTTTCCAGCAGTCCAGAAGGGAGAAATATTCACTTCACAGCTAGGAACACATAGACACTATTTTAGAGCAATTCCACTTACCTTAGCTCGGTGGCTCGACGATTCGTCGGCCATATTTTATGAAACTGAATCCGTAGGAATGCTCTCTGCTGCTAAATACCTCAGTATCTGGATTTAATTTGAGTTTGGGCAGCGTTTAGCAGCATAATTGAACGATAATATATATTCCCTCTTCGGCTTCCTCTGTTTTGCTGCGTTTTCTGGAAATTATAATGAGTTTAAGTGAGATTAAACCGAAGTGGGGCTTTATATACTTGAGCCTGGACAAGGCCAACGTGTCACGGAGCCAACGCGGAGGCCCCTCCTCCGTGACACGCTGCCATCGCGGAGGGGCTCTGCCTCGGCCCCTTCCACGATGATTCGACAGGTTTCTCGTCCGATCTTTTCCCGGGCCTTTCTCCAGCACGTATGCCTTTCAAATATGCTTAACCAACGTGCGAATAGGTCGTCTAGGTGCCGGGAATTCTACGGGGTATAACAAAGGCCGACTTCAGTACTAAATTTAGTCAAAACGATAAGTTTCACTATAAATACCAACAATACTTCAGCTTGCTAGAACACGATCGAAAACATATAATTTATCGAAATTTCAGAAGGGAGAAATACTCACTTGAAGCCTATGATCCTATAGAAATTAATTTGGAGCAATTCTGACAAATCTGGCTCGGCGGAGCTACGATTTGTCGGGAGAATTTTATGAAAATAACTCTGTAGCAATGCTCCCTGTAGGCTTATAATTCAACACCTGAAGTTAATTTGGATTCGTGCGGCATTTGGCAGCGTAAACAGAAGAAAATTAGTACAGCTCTTCGTGTTTTCCCTCTCCTAGTCGTATCTGAATTTGGAAAATGAAATAAAATCAAAGGGAGGGACTTATATATACTTGGGGCGGTATAAAGGGGTCCGTGGAATGGACCCTGTCGTGGCAAAGGTCGGGCGTGCCACGGATCCATCGCACCAGGGAGGGTCCGTGACACATTGCCCCTTTGGGCAGCCAGTATGGCCTTCTCCCACACGATCCTAATTCCATGCTCGTTCGACCTTTCTCTGGGCCCTTTCTTGTATGTTTTGCACTCTAAAACTCTTAACCACCGTACGAATAGGCCGTCTAAATGTTAGAAACTTATGGTGTGTAACATCCCCCCCCCTCTTAGGAACATTCGTCCTCGAATGTCACTTTGGCTCACGGGAGTCTAACTCCTTTAACTACAATTCTGGAAAAATTTTGGCAGAGTTTCTCCTGTAATATGGACTATCTGAAAACCCTGAAACGCAAGAAGAGTCCAACACAGGCATTTCACATAACACTATAGCAACTGTTTCTCAACAACATTGTATCCAGCTGAGTAATATATGTAATACACATCATAAAACAAACTAAATCGTAGATGTACCTTAACTGCATGGCCTGGATAAGTCTGAAACAAATGAGGATACTTGGATCTCATATCATCCTCAGCTTCCCAGGTCATCTCTTCTCTATTCCTGCTCCGCCACAGTACTTTAACAGAAGCGACATCTTTAGTCCTTAGTCTGCGAACTTGCTGATCTAGTATGGCTACTGGGACCTCTTCATAGGCTAACTCCTCGGTAATCTGAACATCCTTAACTGGCACAATTCGGGACGAGTCTCTTATGCACTTCCATAACTTCCACACATGAAAGATCGGGTGGACAGATTCTAATTCTGAAGGCAAATCTAGCTTGTATGCCACCTGACCTATTCTCTGGAGGATTCGATATGGTCTAATAAACCCGGGCTGAGCTTGCCCTTTTTACCAAATCTCATCACGCCCTTCATCGGCGAAACCTTCAGAAATACCCAGTCACCCACATCAAACTCCAAGTTCCTTTGTCGCACATCAACATAAGATTTCTGGCCGCTTTGAGCTGTCAGCAGGTGTTCTCTGATAAGTTTCACCTTCTCTTCTAACTGATGGATTATATCTGGTTCAATTAATCCCGATTCTCCTACCTCGAACCAACCAACTTGGGATCTACATTTTCGCCCATATAAGGCCTCACAAGGCGCCATCTGAATTGCTAAATGGTAACTGTTATTGTAGGCAAATTTAATAAGCGGCAAGTGCTCATCCCAGCTGCCCCTAAAGTCCAGCACACACGCCCGTAACATATCCTCGAGCGTCTGAATTGTACGTTCTACCTGCCCGTCTGTTTAAGGATAGAAGGTCGTACTCAAATTAACCTGCGTCCCCAGGCCCTTCTGAAAGGACTGCCAAAATTTAGCTGTAAACTGTGCTCCTCTGTCGAAAATAATTGATAACGGAACACCATGCAATCGGACTATATCTCTGATATACAGTTCAACATAGTCTCCAGCTAATAAAGTAGCCCTCACTGGCAGAAAATGAGTTGATTTCGTCAACCTATCAACAATTACCTAGATAGAATCAAATCTGCATTTGGTACGGGGTAGCCCAGTTACAAAGTCCATATTGATAGCTTCCCATTTCCACATAGGCAATGTTTCTCCTGTGTCAACCCGACGGGTTTTTGATGTTCCGCCTTCACCTACTGGCAATTAGGACATTGTGCTACAAATTTTGCTACTTCCTTCTTCATTCCCGGCACCAGTAAATTTCCTTGATGTCATGATACATCTTTTTTGAACCTGGGTGAAGAGAATAACGAGAGTAATGTACCTCTGCCATAATCTGCTGGCGAGGTCCTGCTATATCTAGAACACAAAGGCGGACTTTACATCTCAAGACCCCATTTGCGGTTACTTCGAAAGCTGATATTTCCCCTCGTTGAGCTTTATCTCTGACCTGAACTAGGTTAGGGTCTTCGTACTGCCGTCCTTTCACTTCTAAAACCTATGATGACACTGCAGTATTCTGGATCACCGTTCCACTGTCTCCTAAATCTACTATTCGAACAGCTAAACTAGCTAACTGATGCAATTCTCGAGCCAGTTCCCTCTGTTCGGGCTTTAAATATGCCAGACTTCCCATGGATTTGCGACTTAGGGCATTTGTTACCATATTGGCTTTTCTTGGGTGATATAGAGTGTTCACATCGTAGTCCTTCAGCAGCTCTAACAAGCGATGTTGCCATAGATTCAACTCTTTCTGTGTGAAAATATACTGGAGGCTCTTATGATCAATAAAAATATCTAAATGGACACCATACAGATAGTGCCTCCATATTTTCAAGGCATGAATTACAGCGGCCAACTTCAGATCATGGGTGGGGTAGTTCTTTTCATACTTCCTCGGCTTTCTGGAAACGTAATCAATTACCTTACCATGTTACATCAGAACACATTCTAATCCGATGCCTGAAGCATCGCAGTACACTGCATAACCCCCTGATCCTTCAGGCAACGCTAATACTGGTGCTGAGGTCAATCTGTTTTTCAACTCCTGGAAGCTCTGTTCACATGCTTCATTCTAGTGAAATTTAGCTGCTTTCTGAGTTAGCTTGGTCAAAGGTGCTGCTAAGGTAGAAAATCCTTCCACAAACCTTCTATAATACCCGGCTAACTCCAGGAAAATACGTACCCCAGTCGGAGTGGTAGGCCTAGGCGATGTTTTAACTGCTTCAATTTTCTGCGAATCTACCTGAATACCAGCATCTGACACAATGTGGCCCAACAGGACACTGAATTCAGCCAAAATTCACATTTAGAAAACTTCGCATATAGCTGGCAATCCCTGAAAATCTGGAGCATTGTTCGTAGATGATCTCGGTGATCTGCCTCTGAACGGGAATACACCAGGATATCATCGATAAATACTATCACAAATAAGTCCAGATACGGTCTAAAGATGTTCATCAGATCCATGAACATTGCTGGAGCATTCATCAACCCAAAGGACATGACTAAAAATTTGAAGTGGCCATACTTGGTCCTGAAAGTGGTTTTTGGAATATCCCTCTCGCTAACCCGAACCTGATGGTACCCAGACCTTAAATCGATCTTTGAGAAATACTTCGCCCCTTGTAACTGATCAAACAATTCGTCTATTCTGGAAAGCGGATACTTATTCTTGATAGTGACTTTATTTAGCTGCAGGTAGTCTATACACATGCGGAGGGAGCCATCCTTCTTTCTCACAAATAGGACTGACTCACCCCACGGTGAAGTACTCGACCTGATGGACCCCTTATCTAATAGATCTTTCAACTGCGCCTTCAATTCCTTGAGCTCAGCAGGAGCCATTCGATACGGGGGGGGTGGATATGGGCTAAGTACTTGGTAGTAAATCAATTGCAAAATTAATCCCCCGTTCTGGGGGAATACCAGGAAGTTCATCTGGGAACACGTCTGGGAATTCATTAACTACAGAGATGGACCGTAAAGTTGGAGATTCTGCTTGAACATCCTAAACCCTGACAATATGATAGGTACAACCATTTGCTATCAACTTCCTCGCCTGGAGATAGGAAATAGACCTAACTTTCGGCATGGCCGTATTACCTTTCCACTCCCGTACTACCTCTCCTAGAAAGTGGAATCGGACAGTTTTGGTCCAACATTCAACATTGGCATAGCATGGCGCCAGCCAATCCATACCCATAATTGCATCGAAATCAATCATTTCTAGTTCTATCAAATCTACTAAAGTCTGATGACCAACAACCTCTACTATGCATCCTTGGTAGACCCTCTTGGCTATGATAGAGTCACCGAGGGGAGTAGACACTGAAAAAGGTCACTGAAGCAATTCTGGCGTAATACTGAACTTCCGGGCCACTAATGGGGTAACATAAGACAAGGTGAATCCTGGATATATCAATACATAAGCAGAATGAGAGAAAATGTCCAGCATACCTGTCACCACATCTAGCGACAACTCTGACTCCTGTCTTCCCGGTAAGGCATAAGTGCGATTTGGGTCGGTGCCTGAACTAGATGCCCTTGGTCTGCCTCGACCTATGCCGGCTGGAGATGCTGGGGCACATGACCCTACTGAAGATCTATCCTATCGGTCTAGATCACTCTAACCCCTGTCTGGACAATCCCTCATCCGATGACCCTCTTGTCCACACGTATAACATGTCGTGGAACCATACCTTCATGCCCGGAGTGACGTCAGCTGTAGATAGGGAAAAGTGGTACAGTAAATCTACTCTTCTCTAACCCCCTCTGCTGCTGCAAACTTGCTGGCCGTGAGCTCTCACCGGGCCCTAACGGCCCCCGGCGAACAGACCTACTCCCCTGTTGCTGTTGTGGAGGTGGGAGTCTAGGTGGTCTATCTGATAATCACGGCCTGGGTCCGCCCTAAAATTCTGCCTGCACATCACTAAGTCTAGTCCTGCGGCGTTGCTCTTGTCTTACCCTTTCTATCTCCCGTTATCGCTGCCTGATTCCCTCTATATTCTAGGAAAATGCCTGGACATGGGCAATATCCATGTCCTCTCATAGAGTCGCCGTGAAACAAGTCTCTACATATTCTGGATTTAGCCCCATAATAAACCAGTGCACCCTAGCTGGCATAGTATCTACAAAGTTGGTGCATAGCTGGCCGGGGAATCAAACCTCAAGGCATACTCCCCAACACCTATCGAGCCCTGCTCCAGATGTAAAACCTGATCAACCCGGGCCTGCCGAATTTCCCGTGGCAAATAATGATCCAAGAAGGCCTCTAAAAAATTGGGCCAGGTCGGAGGAGGTACATCTCTACCCCGAGACCTCTCCTAACTCTCGTACCATAACACCGCAATGTTCCATAGCCGAAATACTGCCAACTCAACTGACTCTGTAGGTGTGGCATGCATCACCCTAAAAATCGACTGCAATTGATCCAGAAAGTCTTGAGGGTCCTCATCCCGGTCTGTCCCTGTAAATTATGGGGGACTCAATGCGAGAAACTCTCAGACCCTCTAACTACCTGGTCCTCCTGAAGATTCCACGACTACGAGTGCCACTGGCTGACGCTTTGCAGCCATTATTTGAGCTAGCATAACAACAGCACTCCTAACCTCCTGATCGAACGATGTCGGTATAGGCATTGCTGGAGGGGGTGCCGACATTTCCACTGCTCCAGATGGCTCTTGACGGAGCAAATACTGTGGGGGAGACCAAGGTGGAGTCTCCCTATCGCCATTAGTTCGGGGTGACTCTAGCTGAGGCACCCTGCCAGTGCCCTCTCCTGCTGCTACATCCAATTTCCTGCCAGTCGTAGTATGTCGTGGGTCTGACATTTCTCTGTAGATAAGAAGAACATGGTAAGCTTGGGGACTCGACCCTATCTATACAGCACTACAGCACGACTGGAAAACAAAGAAGAGAAACCATCCTATCATGCCTCGCAGGAGCCTATAAAATGTGGTGTTGCTATCCTGAAATTTTTTTGTCTTTTCTGAGTGATAAGGAGAGAAAAAAAATTGGGTCAAAAGAAAATGCCATTTTGGAGTTTTATCAACAATTTGCTTGTGTAGGTGGCGATCCGGTATTTTGCACAACACATCCATAGATAAGACTCTACTTAGCACGGCTTGCAGACTCCCTGGGATACGACCTTCTCTGATACCAAGTTTGTCACACCTCACCTTGGGAGACATGACTGCACCTGGTGCCCTACTAAGGTCTGAACTAGCCTGGATGAGCTTACGCACCACTGGTGAATGACTAACATTAACGCTCAGGTCGAGAAAACAACGGGCTATATCTCAGCTGTAAATATAGCCCCCGGCCGATAAGGCCTTATAGCCACCTGTAAAATAAAATAGCTAACCAAAAACATATAATGATAGGGAATCCTATGCGGGCCGACAAGACCACCATGATGTCTAGTTATAACTGAAAAGTAAAATTAGTGCTAAACTAAGCTATGGCCAACAAGGTCAACTAACTATCAGCTAAGCAAGGCCCCACACGGACAACACATAAGGGCACCACATGGCCAACAACAGCTAATAATAGGAAATCTGAAACAATCTGCAAGCATCTAGGAGTGATATATTGGTCGAGATAGGGCCCCGACCTACCCATACTGTACAACAAAAGAGAGTCAACCTGCTAATCTATTAGCTCCGATGGAATGGAGCTGACTGCTCTGCTAGTCCTGATAGAAAGCTAAGAAGGTCCTGATCTGCGTCTATCGGCATCTGTAGGCAAGTAATGTAGCGTCCCCAAGAAGGGCGTCAGTACAATATGTACCGAATATGTTAGGCAATAACTGTAAATAACTGAATAGAGGAAATAGAACTTAAAATAACTGAAAGGGAAGGATAGAGATTCTACCTGCATAGTTGAACTTTCTACTATCTAATTTATCAATAACTAAAGCAATCAAGAACCTTACTGGCCTCCATAAGCCGGAAGATACAACCATCATAGAATAACCCACCTGGGGCCCCTATAAGCCCTGGTGAATACACCTCAACTTATACGCCCCTAGCAAGGTCACACTAGGTCAACTAATAGCTATAGCCGTCCTACCAATCCCCTGGGTCTGCAACTGAGCCCGCTCGAGCCCTGACTGTAGCTGTGTCTGAGTCCAATGGACTCCTGATATCTGCACCCCAAGCACCAGGCTCGATGGGGGTGTGGTGCCAATACGGCATATAATAGTCCAGCTATGGAATGAACTATATGAGGACCTGGGACCCTATCTTCGTCCCTCATAGATGGCATACCGCTCTGTAGAGTGATTTCATCTCGCCCCTGGCTAGCGACGACACAGCTAGTAATCCTGGTTTGGTCATGGAAGGCTATACAGGGAAAAGTCAATCGTAAGCTAGGCATAGAATACTAGTCTCAGCTAATCACAATTCATATGTTGTTGGTTCTCTTACTGGGATTTAAACTGAGCTAGAATACTGAAGAAACTAACTTGTCAGAGGAATACGCCTTAACATACCTCAATTGCCGATTTCTGATTAATTGGTGGGTTTCAATTCGTATTCAATAGCTCCTTCCGATTGTATTGTACTACTGGGAGAATAAGGCCGACTTCAGTACTAAATTTAGCCAAAAGGATAACTTTCACGATAAATATCAACTATACTTCAGCTTTCTATAACACAATCGAAAACATATAATTTCTCGAAAGTTCAGAAGAGAGAAATACTCACTTGAAGGTTGTGATCGTATAGAAATTAATTTGGAGCAATTCTGACAACTCTGGCTCGGCGGGGCTGCGATTCACCGGGCGAATTTTACAAAAATAATTCTATAGCAATGCTCCTTGCAGGCTTATAATTCAATACCTGAAGTTAATTTGGATTAGGGCGTCATTTGATTGCGTAAACAGAAGAAAATTAGTAGAGCTCTTCGTGTTTTCCCTCTCCTGTCCATATCTGAATTTGGAAAATGAAATAAAATCAAAGGGAGGGACTTATATATACTTGGGGCGGTGGACAGGGGTCCGTGGCACGGACCTTGTCACGCCATAGGTCGAGCGTGCCACAGAGCCATCACGCCAGGGAGGGTCCTAGACACGTTGCCCCTTTGGGCAGCCAGTCCGGCCTTCTCCCGCGCGATCCCAATTCTGCGCTCATTCAACCTTTCCCCGGGCCCTTTCTTGTACGTGTTGCACTCTAAAACTCTTAACCACCATACGAATAGGCCATCTAAACATTAAAAACTTACGGGGTGTAACATCCAGGTTTAATACCATTAGGTGTTTGAGCTATAGGTCCAAAAACTTTACGTTTGACAAGTGAATTCAATTCTAATTAAATTGCTTTTTGCCATTTTGGCCAATCATTTCTTTGTCTACATTCTGTGGCAGACTGAGGTTCAATACTATCTTGCATGATTTTTGTTGCAATATTATATGCAAAAATATAATCCACCATTATTTTTGATTGATTAATTCCAGCATCACTTGAATTTAAGGATAGTTCCTCATTTTTTTGAGTCTCAGGCTCATTGATTCCTTCATGGATATCAAAATTGCTCAAGTCTTGAACTTTCATATGTGGTTCTTTCGTAGTGTCATCTTGATCATTTATTTTTCTTTTTCTAGGATTTCGATCCTTAGAACCCAATGGTCTACCACGCTTTAGGCGTGCTTTGGACTCATTAGCTATGATACTAGTAGATGGTCCTTCAAGGACATCAATTAGAATTGGGACATTCTCTGCAGGAATATGTGATTTACTAATTCTTTTCAAATCTGTAAATGCGTCTGGCATTTGATTTGCAATTTTCTGCAGGTGAATAATGTTTTGTACTTCTTGCTCACAAATAGAAGCACGTGGATCAAGGTGAGACAGTGATGGTTTTTCCACAAAATTTCTCTTTTGATTTCACTATTTTCTCCCCCTAATTTTGAAAAAACTGTTTCATCACCGATAATCAGCAAATCGATCAGTGAACATATCTCCAGTTAATGGTTCAAGGTAGCGAATAATGGAGGGCGATTCAAACCCAACATAAATTCCTATCCTTCTTTGGGAACCCATCTTTGTGCGATGTGGTGGTGCTACAGGCACATATACAACACATTCAAAAATTTTAAGATGAGATATATTAGGTTCTTGACCCAAAACCAATTGCAACGGAGAAAATTTATGATAATTTATCGGTTTGAGACGAACAAGTGTTACAGCATGCAGAATCGCATGACCCCAAATAGAAGCGGGCAACCTAGTTTTCATGACCAATGGTCTTGCTATCAACTACAGATGTTTAATTAGTGACTCTGCAAGGCTATTTTGAGTGTGAACATGAGCTACAGTATTTTCAATTTTTATCCCAATTGATAAGCAATAATAATTAAATGTTTGGGATGAAAACTCTACAGTATTATCAAGGTGAATGGACTTAATTTGATTATCAGGAAATTGTGCCCGTAATCGTATTTATTTATGCCAATAATTTTTCAAATGCCAGGTTGTGAGATGATGATAGGCACACATGAGACCATCTAGAAGAAGTATCTATTAGGACCAGGAAGTATCTAAACGACCCACTAGGCGGGTGGATAGGTCCAAAAATATCCCCGTGTATATGTTCAAAGAACGCAGGAGACTCAATCTCAATCTTTGTTGGTGATGGTCTCACAATTGACTTGCCTTGATAACAAGCAGTACAAGAAAATTCACCATTTGAAAGAATCTTCAACTTCTTTAATGGATGTCCATTTGAATTTTTTATAATTCGTCTCATCATTATAGATCGAGGATGTCCCAGATGATCATGCCAAAGTATTAAAGTATTGGAATTAGTAAACTTCTAGTTTACTATAGAATGTGCCTCAATTGCACTAATCTTTGTCCAATACAAGCCAGAAGATAAAGCAGGAAACTTTTCTATAGCACATGTCTGCCCAGAGACGTTCTTGGTGATACCAAGATATTCAAGATTCATCTCATCCATTATGTTGATATGATAACCATTTTCACGGATATCTTTAAAACTCAACAAATTTCTCCGAGACTTAGGAAAAAATATGGCATTATTTATGATGAGTTTAGTTTCCTTAGGCAAAATTATAATGGATTTACCAAAGCCTTCAATCAAATTGGTACTATCAAATATCGTAGAAACATTTATCTTGCCCATGTTTAAGTGAGAAAAATATTTCTCATCTTTGAATATCGTATGCGTTGTACCAGAATCAATGAAACAAATGTCTTCATAATTGGATAACTTGCTTTGTGAATTATCCATATCTTCAAATGACATACAAAAAATGTCTTTGAATATATATATATATATATATATATATATAATAAATATTGGTACAAAATAAAAACTAAATAAATTTATATTAGTTTTGAAAATGAAGTGCCTTTGAATATAAATTTCTTACATATTTTTTTATTTAATTTTAGGATTGGACTTGTGCGGTACACAAGGCATAGGAGGAGCATTGTTGTGTTATAAACCAGCAAAAATGTTTTGTGCAACTCAATCATTAAACAAACCAAATTCTCCAAAAGTCACCACCTCTTCAGGAGGGGGACACAATGCATGCGAACGTATTTTCACAAAAATAAATGCTAACTTCAAACAAACAAAATACTCCAAGTTTTAATATGAATTGCCACTAACAAACAAAGTACAGCCGTTATTCATAATCTCCTATGGCATAGATTTTCATTATACATTACATAAAATTTTATCCCATAAGGATGTTAAAAAAAATAATGAATAAATTTTAGCAGCACAAGTACATAACAATTTTTAAATTATTTGCTAGAAAATTTATTAATAACTAACTCCAATAATATGGCTAGACTATTTAATACTAATATAACCAGTACTCATGATCTTTCTTCATTACTATAAATTTATAAGAAAAATTAAAATCAAACTAATTAATCTTCACAGAACCATCACCAATCGAGTGATCTATCTATCCTTTAGGGTGCTCAAAGAAATCTGCTACGTCCAAGTGTGTGATGTCAACATAATTTTCAGGGATAAAATTAACTTCATGATTTTTCTCTTTCTTCTTTTGTGATGCTTGATAAAGTTCAACCAAATATTTTGGAGTACAACAGGTACGTGACCAGTGTCCTCTTCCACCACATCGATAGCATCTGTTTTCTGAGTCTCTTGCTTCTCGCTTCTCATCCTTTTTTTTATGGTGTTTTTTCTTTGAAGAATGATTAACACCAGGAACATGATTTCTTTCATGATCACGACTACGACCACGTCCACGACCAGAGCCTCGACTTTTTCCACGCCTATCATGGTGGGCATACACCTTATTCACTTCAGGAAATGGTGTAGATCCAGTAGGTCGATTCTCGTGATTTTTAATTAACAAATCATTATTTTGTTCAGCTATGAGAAGATGAGAAATCATTTCAGAATACTTCATGAAACCTTTCTCTCGATATTGTTGTTATAAAAGCACATTCGAGGCATGAAAGGTGGAGAGCGTTTTTTCAATCATATCGGCATCATTAATAGTCTCTCCACATAGTTTCAATTGAGACACAATTTTGAATATGGCAGAGTTGTACTCCTAAACAGACTTATAGTCTTGAAACCTCAGATGCATCCAATCATATCGTGCCTTTGGATGAATGACCATCTTCAGGTGGTCATATCTTTCTTTCAGGCTATTCCACAAAATAAGTGGATCCTTAATCGTAAGATATTCAATTTCAAGAATTTCGTCAATATGATGACGCATGAATATCATAGTATTAGCAGAATTTTGGTTTGATGCTTTGTTTTCAGTTTTAATGGTGTCTTCAAGACTCACTGCATCCAAATGGATTTCAGTATCCAACACTCATGAAAGATAGTTCTTGCCCGAACTTTGAAGGGCAACGAACTCAAGTTTCGTAAGGTTACTCATATTAAAAGGAAGAGGGAAGAAAAAAATATAATACCTTAGCTTTCAAATTTTGAGACGGTAGAGTCTCGTGCTGGTAACGTGTTATGAAATAATAAAGGAAGAACAAGAATGTTGTAGAGAAAAAGAGAAGGAGAGAAGTTCTTATTTCTCTTGATGGGATGAAATACAATGAAGGAGAATCCCTCTATTTATAGGGATAATTCCTCCTAACTTTTCTCCAAAAGATAAACCTTCACTAGAATATAAATACACACATTCGCTATAATATAAATATTTTTATTGAACAATAGACAATCTCCTCCTTTTATCCTAATTGACTTTTTAAAATACCTATTTACCCTTACATTATCAACTTTATCTTCTTCTTTTTACTTCTTTAGAATCATAATATATTTTTTTAAAGTCTATGTAACTGTTATAAACATATTTGTATTATAGTGAATGTCTATAAAGGTATTTGCATTGTAGTGGATACATGTGTTTATATTATAGTGAAAGTTTATCTTTTGGAGAAAAGTTAAGAGAAATTATCCCTATAAATAGAGGGATTCTCCTTCATTGTATTTCATCTCATCAAGAGAAATAAGAACTTTTCTCTTTCTCTATATATTCTTGTTCTTTCTTTATTATTTCATAACACGTTATCAGCACGAGTCTCTGCCTTCATCACTCACTTTGAAAGATCTGAGGTAAGAAAAATCAAAGTTTCTTTGAAAAGATCAAGGTTAGTGTTTCTTGATATTTATGTTTTTACTAATAAGAATATAGATTTTGTTTGTGGATCTGAGAACGACTTATTGATTCACTTGGCAATTCATGTCTCATAATTGTTCCAGAAGAACAAACATTATGAAAATATATTTGTTCCAGCAGAACAATATATATATATATATATATATATATGATCACTAGAAGTGATAATATTTTCACATGTAATTATAATAAGCTTATGAAAATATGGATGCAATGGGTCATGGAGACACCATTAAAAGTGAAAACAAAGCATCAAATCAAGATCGTGCTAAGGCTATGATATTCTTGCGTCATCATCTTGACGAAATTCTTAAAATTGAATATCTCACGATTAAGGATCCACTTGTTTTGTGGAATAGCCTAAAAGAAAGGTATGACCACCTGAAGATGGTCATATACCCAATGGCACGATATGATTGGATCCATCAAGACTATAAGTCTGTTCATGAGTATAGCTCATCAACATTCAAAATTGTTTCTAAGTTGAAAATATGTAAGAGAAATCATCTACGATATATGCATGTCTCAATTTGCTCCTGAAGTAGCAATATCTTAAAAGAGGTTTTAAGCTATCATACCTTATGTGGTTAAGGCATATTTAGATGATCATGTTCCATTCCTGAAGAATGAGAAATTGAGAACTTTTGATAAATGTTACAAATACAGATCTAGTCCCTGAAGTGAATGTGACAATACTTAATAAAATCTTGAAATTTACTCCCGAAGTAGTAAATCTGAAATTTACTTCCAGAGTAGTAAATATGAAATTTACTCCTGAAGTAGTAAGAATTAAACAGCTATTCCTGAAGTAGTAAGACTCTTCAAAAGTAAATCTTGTAATTTACTCCTGTCTTACAATTTACTCCTGAAGTAGTAAAACCTACAATCTACTCTCGAAGCTGTAAAAGTTTGAAATAATGAAGTTTAGAACTCAATATTTACTATTTATTTCTTGACACCTGCAGTGTCTGAATTTGCTTTCACGATACCAGAAGTATTTAAGCAATATTAGATAGTGTAAATTAATGATCAAGGTCTGCAAAAGAACGTGATTGTTTGTCAACAAGAATCATGACACCAGTAGTGTCCAAATAATATTATGAAAAATAAATTGAAAGCTCTTGAAGAGTTTATTTATTATTATGTCATTCATCTCATATTGTAGTACAAAGTTGTTATGATTAAAACACAAATTGTAGTAAACCTGAAGTTTACCAACAATAAAAATGGTTATCCTACAAATGATTGGAAGATTAAATATCTCCAAAGTACCAGGGAAAGGTTATCCGATTTGTACTACAAATATACGCATGATGAAATTACATGCTATAGTAAACCAGAAGTTTATTGACGTGAAATTCATGACATAGTAAATTTGAAATTTACTAAAATAAATAATACATGTCATGGTAAACCTGAAGTTTACTAGTATGGATTATCAGTTGACATGACCATTTTGATCATCCTGATATGATGTGTTAATTGAGTATTGCAATATATATATATATTGAAGAACTAGAAGATTCTTCAAGAAATCTTTTATATTGTTTGTTCTCATGACAAGTTGATCATACCAGCTAATGATGGGACTGAATCCCCAAATTCTGAAAAGTGTAAAAGGTGAATATGGGCCCATTCACCAGCCATGTGATGTCTTAAGTAGATGCATCCATAAGATGGTCACACGTGCATTTATTGTCAACCTGTAGTTTGACATTGACAAAGATGCTTACTCAACATTAATTGAGTTAAAAGTATAATTTTCAGACTGTTTAATCAAGACAATTTATCTTGATAATGCTGGTTTATATATAAGCTGGTTTGACATTAAATTCCTCCGATAAATAGTTAAACCATTGCTTATTAGAACAAAACTTAGTGAGTTGGTCTATCATATGATATATTACATACAATAACACTTGTATGCTGACCAATAAATTATGATTAATCCTCCTTCCACTCAATTGGTTCTAGGTCAGGAACCAAATATTTTCATCTAATAACTTTTGATGTGTAATATATGATTAATGAATCTATCAGGATACACATAGATGAATTCCCCAAAGAAGATCGGGGATGCATGTTAGTTTTTCTAACATGAGGGGGAGAGAATAAGCAGCTAAGAAATATATTGTGAATTATTATTAGTATGATCCTCCTTCAAAATAATTCAAGTCAAAATGCCTGAAGCATTTGCTGACCTAAAATTATTTTTATATTTCAGCTGCAAAAGCTCCTATTAAATTTATGTCCCTGAAGGACAGAGTCTACAGTATGCATGAAGCATTGTAGATCAATCGGTTTCTTTTGCAATAATCTTTGAAAAAAAGAAATGGAGCAAATAATCATAATAAGGAGGCACTTACGACATAACACTTCATGAAACCTTATGAGAGGTTTAGGTACCTAACAAAACATTGAAAGTGATGAGATCTCAATGGGTTATGTCCAATTGCAAACTGATACAAATGTATACCGTCGACGATATCTTTGATACAATATAGCGCGCAATATTGTAAGAGATTGTGAGGATCTGAATTCTACGTCTATTAAAGCATGTTGATGTAGAAATAATTATCAAGTGAAATGATGCGTATTCATAAGCATAAAGCTTATTGGACCTGTAGTCCAAACACTAGAAGATGTCACGCATTTAAATATTAATTAATATTATCACTTGATAAAATTTGTACGAAAATCATGAAGGATTCGAAATTCCTGAAGCATTTACAAGTTTCGTTAAACTTGTTCATAATTCTTATATGAGGAAATCCTTGGTCCTGAAGTGCTATATCTTAGTGTGATTGATGCACTAATATATTTTGCTAATACTACAAGGCATAACATTTGGTTAATTTGTTAGCAAGTCCTGATCTTATTGGTTATTCTGATACTGGGTATTTATCTGACCCACACAAAGCTCGATCTCAAACTGGCTACGTGTTCATATGTGGAGGTACTGCCATATCTTGGAGATCTATAAAGCAGTCTCTCGTAGCTACTTCATCAAATCATGGTGAGATAATAACTTTTCATGAAGCAAGCCGAGAATGTGTGTGGTTAAGGTCCATGATACATCTCATTAGAGAAAAATGTGGTTTGAAATGTGACAAAGTACCCATAATTTTGTATGAAGATAATGCACCATGTATAACACAACTAAAGGGAGGATTTATAAAAGGAGGTAGAACGAAGCACATCTCGCCAAAGTTTTTCTACACACATGAGCTCCAAAAGAATAGTGATATCAATGTGCAACAGATTCGTTCAAGTGACAATGTGGCTGATTTATTCACCAAATCTCTACCAACTGCAACTTTCAAGAAGATGGTGCAGAAGATCGGGATGCAAAGATTCAAGGATGTTCTAATTAGGGGGAGTTAATACGCGTTGTACTCTTTTTCCCTTACGAGGTTTTGTCCCACTGGGTTTTCCTTGTAAGATTTTTAATGAGGCAGCCAAAATGCGTATTATTAGATATGTGTACTCTTTTTCCTTCACTAGATTTTTTCCCACTGGGTTTTTTCTAGTAAGGTTTTAACGAGACACATTATCTATCAAATAGACATTCAAGGGGGAGTGTTATAAACATATTTGTATTATAGTGAATGTCTATAAAGGTATTTGCATTGTAGTGGATACATGTGTTTATATTATAGTGAAAGTCTATCTTTTGGAGAAAAGTTAAGAGAAATTATCCCTATAAATAAAGGGATTCTCCTTCATTGTATTTCATCCATCAAGAGAAATAAGAACTTCTCTCTTTCTATATAATATTCTTGTTCTTTCTTTATTATTTCATAACAATAACAATATATTTAATAAAATAAATAAATATTAACTTTTGAGATAAAATAAAATAAAAAATACTGATTGAATGTATAAATTAATGACGTCCAATAATGATATAAATTAACAGAATAAAAAAATATTAATAATAATCAAAATTCTAATATTTATTTATACAAGTGAAAATAAAAAGTAGTAATAATTTTATAAATATATTTCAATGCATGAAATTATAAAAAATTAATAAAATAAAGATAAAATTGAATATTATTTATTTATAATATAATTAATTTTAAATTATAATTTACAAAATATTCTATTAATAACAATCAAATTTTATTTATTTATATAGACAATAGAGGAAAATAAAGAGGATACATATATATACACATTTAATGCATATTATATTTTAATAAAAATAATTTTAAAAAATTACTAAATAACATTAGATTTTATGACAAATTCATAGAAGTATTGTTCTACTAATAATATTAATGAATTTAAGTAAGAAACTATAAATATCGAGGTTAAAAAATAAATATTATATGTAATTTAAAGAGGTACTACATAAATGGAGAATTAAAACTAACAAGGATAAAATAGGTATTTTGAAAAGTCAATTAGGATAAAGGGGAGAGAATGTCTATTGTTCAAAGTTGAGGAGGGAGTTTGATTTTTAAAGTAAAGTTGAGGGGTGAAAACGATTTTCACCTAAAAATAGAAAGAGTGCGTATGTGGAAAAAAAACACTAATAGATTTTCTTAGCGAGATTATTTTAAATACAATTTTTTTTAAAATATTTATACTTGAAATTAACATACATGATATTAATGATAATTATTATAAATATTTTAATATTTTATTTTAGATATAATATATTTATATTTTATATATAATATGTCACTATAAAAGGATAATTTTAATCAATAAGTGGTTGTAAAATAATGATTGTATAAAGAGTCGCACTACATTGTATATATAAAGTCTCAATACCTAGGTAACAATAGAAAGGGAAACTTGTCAAGGTTTTTCTCGATAAGGAAAAGGTATCACACATTCTTTGGGCAGACGACGTGCATATTATCTCCTCTCATATATATCCTAATAATAAAAATCTAATAAATCATGTGAGATAAGACGCAATGATTGTGAAAAAAAAAATATAGGCAGGGTAGGGGGCGTTACTAGTAATTTAGGGGGAAGTTAGGTTAGGCTTAAGTGTGTTATGTTGGTGAATGAGTGACGGCTTCATATTCTTCTTATCTTCCTAAACAAAAACCAACCAATTATTCCTATAATCTTGTCTATTAGTAACTTTATTCACTTCCATAAGTCATGGGCTTCTGTGGGTCCCACTTCATGTCATCTATTCATTTTTTTAAAAAATAGTTTTTGTTATGAAATAATAAAGAAAAAACAAGAATATTATAGAGAAAGAGAGAAGAGAGAAGTTTTTATTTCTCTTGATGGGATTAAATACAATGAAGGAGAACCCCTCTATTTATAGGGATAATTTCTCCTAACTTTTCTCCAAAAGATAGACTTTCACAATGATATAAACACATGTATCCAGTACAATACAAATACCTTTTATAGACATTCACTATAATACAAATATGTTTATAACACTCCCCTTAAATGTCTATTTGATAGATAATGTGCTTCGTTAAAACCTTACTAGAAAAAATCCAGTGGGAAAAAAATCTAGTGAAGGAAAAAGAGTACACATCTAATAATACGCATTTTGGCTGCCTCATTAAAAACCTTACAAGGAAAACCCAGTGGGACAAAACCTCGCAAGGGAAAAAGAGTACAGCGCGTATTAACTCCCCCTAATGAGAACATCCTTGAATTTTTGCATCCCGATCTTGTGCACCATCTTCTTGAAAGTTGCAGTTGGTAGAAATTTGGTGAATAAATCAGTCACATTATCACTTGAACGAATCTGTTGCACATTGATATCACCATTCTTTTGGAGCTCATGTGTGTAGAAAAATTTTGGCGAGATGTGCTTCGTTTTATCTCCTTTTATGAATCCTCCCTTTAGTTGTGCTATGCATGCAGCATTATCTTCATACAAAATTGTGGGTACTTTGTCACAGTTCAAACCACATTTTTCTCTAATGAGATGTATCATGGACCTCAACCATACACATTCTCGGCTTGCTTCATGAATAGCTATTATCTCAGCATGATTCGATGAAGTAGCTACGAGAGACTGCTTTGTAGATCTCTAAGATATGGCAGTACCTCCACATATGAACACGTAGCCAGTTTGAGATCGAGCTTTGTGTGGGTCAGATAAATACCCAGCATCAGCATAACCAACAAGATCGGGACTTGCTAACAAATTAACTGAATATTATGCCTTGTAGTATTAGCAAGATATATTAGTGCATCAATCACACTAAGATATGGTACTTCAGGACCAAGGATTTCCTCATATAAGAATTATGAAGAAGTTTAAAGAAACTTGTAAATGCTTCAGGCATTTCGAATCCTTCATGATTTTCGTACAAATTTTATCAAGTGATAACATTAATTAGTATTTAAATGCGTGACATCTTCTAGTGTCTGGACTACAGGTCCAATAAGCTTTATGCTTATCAATACGCATCATTTTACTTGATAATTATTTCTACATCAACATGCTTTAATAGACGTAGAATTCAGATCCTCACAATCTTTTACAATATTGCGCACTATATTGTATCAAAAATATCGTCGACGATCAGTTCCAATGCGGCATAACTTATTGAGATCTCTTCATTTTTCGTCATTTTCAGGTACCTGAACCTTTGCCAAGGTTTTATGAAGTGTTATGTCGTGGTGCTTTCTTAAAGCACTTGCCTCATCATTATGACCATCTTAATCATTTGCTCCTCTCCTTCTTCAAAGAGTTCTATATTTGGAACCGTTTGGTCTATCACGCTTCAGGCGTCTCAAGACCCTGTCCTTCAAGGACCTTTCATTGGAGCATTTGCAACTGATTTATAAAATAGAGTTAGCAAATATATCTGGCAATTGATTTGCAATATTTTGCTTAGTGAATTATCTATTGAACTTTAAGTTCACTTTTTTTTTTTCCGAGGATCTAGATAATTCATCACACACTCAATTTTCAGTTGCTAATCACTTCTCCCCCTAATGTTAGAAAAACTAACATTTACCCCTCAAGCTCATTTGGGGACCCATCTTTGTGTGTTGTGGTGGGGCAATTGAATCATATATCGCACATTCAAATTTTTAAATGAAATTATTTGGTTCTTGACCCTGAACCAATTGTGATAGGGGACCCTTGTTGGCTTGATGCATTCAAGTGTTGCTACATGTTAAATAAACATATCTCATACCAAATTTTATTTGGGAGTTTTATTCTCATAACCAATGATTTAGCTTTAATTGGAGGCATACAATTTTCGCTAAACCAACATAGATATGAATCAGCATTATCAACATGATTTTATAATTTGGAACTATGCTCTTAATTTAATAATTCGAGCAACAACCTTACAAAAATCAATTGCAAGTTGATATCAAAACACATGTGACCATACCATAGATGCATCTATTAGAAAACGGTTCACATGGTAGGTGAATGGGCCCATATTCACCTTTTTATAAGTTCCAAAATTTCACGGAATATAATTTCAATCTTAGCTGATCAAGATCATTCTATCACGAGAACAAGCAACACAAGAGAATTCTTGAAGAATCTTTTATTTCTTCAACATATAGCCACGTGAATTCTCAATTATTTTTGCATCACATTTGAACCGGGATGGCCAACCGGTTATGCCAACTTATTTCAGTAAACTTCTAGTTTACTTTCGTATGTGATTTCATCATCATACCCATATTTATTTACTACAAATAAAAAAACCGGCGGGTAATCTTTTACATAAATATTTATAACCCGCTTCAATTGTAGTAGCATGAAGATATTAGATCTTCCCATAATTTATAGTCTCATTTTCTTTTTCAATATCCTTGAAACTTATAAGTTTCCTTTTGAGACTTACTACAACAATTTCATTCCTTCAGGTAGTAATACATTAGCTCTTCCGGAGCTCTCAATTAATTTTGTATACTACCACATTTTCAATCATATCAAAATAGTTTCTCCACATAGTTTTGACTTTGAAACAATTTTGAATGTTGATGAGCTATACTCATGAACAGACTTATAGTCTTGATGGATCCAATCATATCGTGCTTTTGGGTGGATGACCATCTTCAGGTGGTCATACCTTTCTTTTAGGCTATTCCACAAAACAAGTGGATCCTTAATCATGAGATATTCAATTTTAAGAATTTCGTCAAGATGATGACGCAAGAATATCATAGCCTTAGCACGATATTGATTTGATGCTTTGTTTTCACTTTTAATGGTGTCTCCAAGACCCATTGCATCAATATGGATTTTTGATGCTTTGTCTTCACTTTTAATGGTGTCTCCAAGACCCATTGCATCCATATGGATATTTGATGCTTTGCTTTCACTTTTAATGGTGTCTCCAAGACTCATTGCATCCATATGAATTTTTGATGCTTTGTTTGCACTTTTAATAGTGTCTCCAAGACCTATTGCATCCATATTTTCATAAGCTTATTATAATTACATGTGAAAATATTATCACTTCTAGTGATCATATATATATATATATTGTTCTGCTGGAACAAATATATGTCCACAATGTTTGTTCTTCTGGAACAATTATGAGGCATGAATTGCCAAGTGAATCAATAAGTCGTTCTCAGATCCATAAACAAAATCGATATTCTTATTAGTAAATACATAAATATCAAAAAATACTGACCTTCATCTTTCTAAGAAAACTTTGATTTTTCTTACCTCAGATCTTTCAAAGTGAGTGCTCAAGGCAGAGACTCGTGCTGATAACGTGTTATGAAATAATAAAGAAAGAACAAGAATATTATAGAGAAAGAGAGAAGAGAGAAGTTCTTATTTCTCTT
This sequence comes from Datura wrightii, assembly GCA_035772735.1. NCBI lineage: Eukaryota > Viridiplantae > Streptophyta > Magnoliopsida > Solanales > Solanaceae > Datura > Datura wrightii. Next base: position 39,622,095 of record JASDFA010000027.1, read on the forward strand.
GATGAGATTAAATACAATGAAGGAGAACCCCTCTATTTATAGGGATAATTTCTCCTAACTTTTCTCCAAAAGATAGACTTTCACAATGATATAAACACATGTATCCAGTACAACACAAATACCTTTATAGACATTCACTATAATACAAATATGTTTATAACAGTTTTAGTAATAATTTGTTTGTCCAAATTTTTAAAAGGTCAAATGTGTTTATTTTTTTTTAAAAATACTTAATTTAAAAAAGTGAGTTGTCTAGTAAAAATTTTGGAAGAAAATAAGTACTTATGTGAAGTCGTTATGAAAAATAGCAAAAATTATTTTTTCAAAAGTTAAAAAAATTAATTTCTCCTTAAAAATACTTTTAAAAAAAAAGTTTGATAAATGCTAATGCTTCTTAAAAATATTATATGAATTAATTGACCGAACAAAAATTACTGTTCATCAAACATATATTTTTAAAAGGACTTGTATAAAAATTATTTTTCTAAATAAGTTGGTTTTGAAAAGATTTGGCAAGACTAAGTTGTTATATGTGAGGAATTTCATTAATCATATAAAATTCATCGCTTTTAAATCTGAAAAGTTCTTTATCTAGTGGGATGTCAACAACTCAGAACAAGAGCTCCATCTCTTCCACTAAATTGTTTGTCTTTGTTGAAAACATAATCTATCAAATTCAAGCGTGGATTATTTGATATATCAACCCGATTAATTGAGATTGTTATATACTTTAATAGATCCAGAACTTAAAGAGTAACTCTTTTTTAAGACAATTAATGGAAACAGATTATTAAAATTGAGAGAAAGCCAAACGGGTAGGTCATAATCCCAGATGGCCTCATCAAACGAATATTTGGTCCGTGGGCCCATTATTATTTCATTTTAAAGAAATTACTTTACTGAAAACGACTTACCAGTTCTTTTTTAAAAAATTCTTATGAGTCATATGCATAATCATGGCTAGTAATTATTTATTATTCTTTTAAATTCTTTTTGGCGTGTTGTGTGGCAGTTTTCACGATTTATCAAATACTTTTTTTTGAAAAGAATTTCCGTGTGTCATGTCTTGAACCTGACTTGCCCTTAAAATTTGTATTCTCCTTCATCGGTTACTACATTGAGAAACAGTAGCCATTTTCCCGTTCTTCCCCGAGACTCATCTTGACGATAATCAACAAAATTATTATTATCATTTATTTGAGGTAAGAATGGCAATGAGATGAGGCGGGATAGGACAAGCTCTTGACGGGACAGATCAGGTGATGACTTAAACAGCACGAGACAAGGCAAAATTAATTTTATTAACAATTTAAATAGAACAGAAAAGATGATGACTTTTGACGATAATCAACAAAATTATTATTAACATTTATTTGAGGTAAGAATGGCAATGAGATGAGGCGGGATAGGACAAGCTCTTGACGGGACAGATCAGGTGATGACTTAAACAGCACGAGACAAGGCAAAATTAATTTTATTAACAATTTAAATAGAACAGAAAAGATGATGACTTTTGAGAAAGAGAAGATTACATAATTAAACAAATTTTATTATATAATAATATTTTTTAAAAATTATAGAAAATAGTAAAATAATTATAAAAATAGTGAATTTTTTTTAAAAAAAAATAATTACTATTGTATCAAATTTTGTGTATTCTCTTTTTAACTTAGTGTGTTCTCTCTCCAATTAATATCTTTTTTTTCTCATTGTAACTGTCTAAAAATTTCTCTTCCAAATCTCTCAAAATTTCATTCGATCTTCTTCTGAAAACTGTTTCATCTTCGTCTATTTTCTCTGGCAAAATCCTACAGTAATTTTCCTTCAGCTCTCTCTCTCTCTCTAATACACAATTGATGCAGGCTTTGTTTTCATATTAATGATACGTACAATCAGTAATAGACTGATTAAGAATGATATAGCCAATGTTTATCTTGTATCTGAGTTATAACATTCTATGATACAAATTTTATTTTTATATTAATGATATAATATATCAATCTCTTCTCCTTTGTTTTTTGGATACAACCAACTACTTGAACAATATCGCTTTCATATTAATGAAACAATACTAAATGTATCAATCAATAATAAATTGATACACAAAGAACTGTTTTAATTTATTTCTGATACATATATACATTGTTCACATTATAATAGCATTGTGTTGTATCAATTTTAAAAATGGCAGTTGGTGTTTTACTAATGAGACTTGTGATATATATGAAGCATACCCAGTAAAATATCTTTAAATATTTTTTGATACATGTATAAGTATCAATTTAATTTTTACAATACAAAAATGATACACAGTGGCGTGTTTGTATATTGTTGATACATCCATAAACAAGGATATACTTTTCAAATGATAGTGACGATGATACATCAAAAAAAAAAGTTTTACCAAACCTACAATGACGATACACCCAAAAAAAAAAAAAGAAATTCTCTCTAATATCTGTGATTTTTCGAAGATGATAATTTTTTCAGATATGGATTAATTGTTTCAACTTTTTCATAAATAGCGATGATACACCAAAAAATAAAATAATTTTTCCCCAAGATCTGCACCTCTTTTAAGAAGATAATCTTTTCCGATATGGATTAATCGTTTCAAATCTTTTAGATATGATAAAAAAAAGGCTGAAATCAATTGGAGAATCACTAATTCCCCGAAATCATGTCGGCTCTGTTAATTACTTAATAATTAGCACAATTATAAAAAGTTACTTAAGTTCAAATTTTAGATAGATTAATCATGCTTTTCTGTAAATTATATCAAAAAAAAACTATTATTTTATATAAATAAAATAAATCGTGCTATCTTGTATAATTATTTTACTATCTAATAACTCCATTACAGTATTACTCTTCTTTTCTTATTTACTTGTCGTGTCAATAATTAAATTTTTTTGTCTGTAAATCAACTTTTACTCAGTTTTTCTTTCAAAACAAAAAATATTTTGATTAAAAAATCAGTTCACAATACAAACTGTGATTGTGAATATTATGTTGATTCATATTTTTTTATTCCATCAAAATAGCATCTGTCAATATATATTCTAACTAAATTGCTGACCAATATCATATTTATATCAGGCTAGCTAAATTATTTTTTTACATTTTATCATGTTATATATATATAATAAAGTATAATGCAGAGGCCTGAAATCTCAAAATTCAGATTGTCATTTTTATTTTGATGAGAAAAATGAATGAAAATATAAGCAGGGCAGGGCTTGGCGGAGCGGGATGGAGCAGGGCAATTTTTTTTTTAAATGCTAAACATGATAGGATAAAGCTAATTGAAATTTTAGCAGGTCAAGACTTGTCTCCCCTTAATCCGCGTCATCCCTAATTTTGGTTCTTGCGTTTGTGGTGTTTTAATATTGCTAAAACAAATCCAAAACTCAAGTATTTTATTCGATTTTGGAGAAAAATAATCTATTTTGAGGTATTTTTTTGTAACCCAATTCTTAAAAGCGTTTTGCACATATAATAATTGTTTAGTCATTAGAGATCTGCCATATTTTAAATTTTAAATCCTTTTTAACTGTTTCTTCATACGGCATCTTTTCGAAAACGAATATATTTTGATGTATTTTTTCTAACCCAATTTTTAAAAGTGTTTTGCACATATAATAATTGTTTACTCATTATAGATCTGCCATATTTTAAATTTTAGATCCTTTTTAACTGTACGTATTTATTTTTATTTTATTGCACTAATGTTGTTTTAGATTTTAAACATGTAATACTATTTAGTCATTATAGATCTATCATATTTGAATCTTTTAGTTTTTTTTTTAATTGTATGTATTTATTTTTATTTTATTTTTTCACCAGTATGGTGTTAGATTTTAAATATGTCTTGTCATTTTTGTAACAACTTGTCATTACTAATAGAATGAGAATGTTGAAATAAAAAACTTATTAAATTTTGAAGAAGAATTGTAGTAATTGCAACGAAATTTTATATATAAAACTTATTGGAATAAATGGATCACTAATAAAACGAAATACAAACAATGCTTGTGCACGTATCATTAAAAAAATGTATTCGCACTTTGCGCGATCATAAGAAATATATTAATAATTGATCCTATGAATAATTGTCTTCTTTATTATAACATGTTCATGAAATTATAATAATTTCTACTTCATATACGACATACATTATGATCTAAACTTCCATTCAAGTCATATTTAATTTACTTTTTTAAATATTTACATATAAAAAATTTCACTATATTTTGTAAAGTTATTACCGCTTACAATACATATATTTTTATTTTTTTCTTCATGCAACACTTAAACAGTAGAACATTAAGTGATTTTTGGAGTTGAATACTCTTTTTTGAAAAATCCACCTGCATATTTTAATTATTTTTTATAATTTTGCTAAATACATAACTGAATAATATTTTTACCATAAGTTAAGTTATTCAATCTCTAACTTGTTTTTTTCAACTATAATACTCACAAAAAAAAAGATATTTTTATTCAAGAACTAATCTATAAGTCTACAAAGTAAATTTTATCGTCTAAGCAACAATAAGAAATATTAGATTCATATTATGAATTGTGAATTTTTAAAGTTATTATTTGTTAGTTTGTTTCGAAGATAAAAAATACTTACCTCACATTTGTATCCTCAATTGCTTTAGTGCCTCCCTTTCCCCACCATTTAAATGTTCATTACAGAAAAAGGAAAAAATTATTAGACACTACGAGTACGTATATTTTATATTATATTTCATACAGACATTTATCTGAATGAGTTTTTTTGCTTCTTCATACTTCATTCTTTCTTTTGTGTGTATGTATGTGTAGAATTATTTTATTATTTTTCGATTTATACTATTGAGCGATAAAAAAGTTTTAAAAAAATGAACTACAAGAGAATAGAAATACAATTATCACTTATGGTATCACTCTTTACATCTTCAAACAAAGCAGTGTCCATTGAAATTGCTAAAGTAGATGTATACATGCATATATAGATGCATTTTTAATTGACGTTGAGCCTTTCTGATTAGGTTTAATGTTAAACTACTATAATAAACTCGTAAACTAAGCCTAAGGATCAAGATGAAGGAAATAAGATGATTTTAACAGCCCTCGATTTTCTATAACTCCACATTTTGCCTTCCTTTCATTATCTTCTTTTTGTTAATCAACCAATTATTGTCGTTTTATGATAGAGAATAATTAACAAAATCAACAAAAGAAAGAAGAGGATACAAAATAGCTCGAAAAGTACTATAGGTTGTAACTAATGTCATATATAATATGGTGAATTTTTTTTAAAAAAAAATATTATCGAAATTCATATAATTTGACTCTTGAAAAGAGAAATATGAGAAATATTTTAGGGCAGAGAAAGTAATATAAAATATACAACGGAAGAACATATATAAAGCACTTGATATACTGAAAAGGACTTGTTCTAGTGATAAATTAAATTTGAAAGTTTGTTAAATAAAAAATTTCTAGTTAATAAGTACAGCTGAGATTGTATCTTTAAATATTACCTCATTATATGATAGGAAGAACAATTTCAACTCTTCATTTTTAATAACCTATTCCTAAAAATCAATAAAAAATATGTTAGTGCATACAAATTAGAGTATGTACAAAAATTTACTTCCAATTTATATATAGCTAGTGCATAACAAAGAATATTAAAAAGCATAGTGATTAATTATCAGTGCAATTGTGAGATATTACCATTAAATATTATTGTAATTAAAATACGTAAATGAAAAAAAACTGTTAGAAATATTGTAATTAATTAGGAAAAACTATTATGGAATATGAAATATATAACATGTGATGACAAATGTTATTTAATATGGTAAACGTTGTTCTGCATTACATCATACGTTTTATCTTAGGCAGATGGAACATTGAATGTTTTATATACTTATTGATAAATTGAGTTTATTTTCTAGCAAATATTTTGAGGAGAAAATATAAGGGAAAAAAGGTTAAAAGATTGACAAAAAAATATAAATATCAATAGTGGTCTAAAAGAAATGCTTATAATTGTGATTTATAGCAATGTCATATATATATATATATATATATATATATATATGTAAGTAAATGTACAAAATGAAGGAGGGAGGGGGAGGCAACATAAATTCTTTCTATATGGCTTGTTTAGGAAGGAAAAAATATAAAAGAAAAATAAGTTTACTAACTTAAGTAAATTATTTTATATATATATGTATCATATATTAAAAGTGTGAAGGCCCTTAGAATGTTGATTGAACTTTTTGCCCTTCATGAAAAGATTTCGCAATAGACAAAATTGTCATTTGCTATTTTTACACAATTATTATTTAAAATTATTATTTTTAATTATTCCATCACCTTCTATTTTTGGCATAACTCTATTTATGATATAAACCTAAAAAAATAAAAAAAATTCACTGAATATTTTTTTTATAGTCAAGAATATTTTTTTCTACCTTATTTTATTATTTGAATTTTCTACTTATGTCATAATTCTATTTATAGTATAAATTTTTAAAAAATTAATAACAAAAGATTAAAAAAAACAAATTAAAAAATTCCTTCTACGAAAACTTTTTGATTTGAAAAAAGCTTTGTTCCTCTTTTTTATGACACAAAATTTTAATTGACTTTTTTTTCTCCTTTTCCATAGTAGGGAAATATTTTTTTTCCTTTTCGATAGTAATGTCCTAATTTATAAATCCTTCTACTTCTATAAAAAGATTTATAATTACATAATTTAATTCATCAACTCTTCTACATAATAATTTTTTATATTGTGAATTTGAAAAAGACAATAATAATTGTTATGTCATAACTTAGATTGTCTCTTTTAGTTGAGTTTAACATAGATATTGTGTTATCTCCTTTAATTACGTCCTATATTGATATTATGTGATTTAAAATTTATGTTTGTAACTGACATTCTTCATCTACTCATTCTGAAGTTTCATCTATTCAGGTAAACTAATCTCTTCATCTCATATTCTATATTTATATTTTATATTTTTATATGCATGTTTGACTTCTTATCTATTTTTATTATGTATTATATTTTTATATATATATTTGAGTTCTTATCTATTTTTATTATATTTTATATTTACATTTATATTTTTTTTTACCGTTAAAGTTTACTTCTTTACAGGGCACAAAAGTTCATACTATATTTTCTAATAATTATACTGAAAAGTGAAAAAAAATATTTACAACAAGATAAGATAAGTTACATCATAAACAAACGCATTAATAGTGTTAATCCTAATTTTGTATCAGTAAACAAGGAGATTGTGTCACTTTTCTACCATTACTTTTTCAAACAATTTTGTTTCATTTAAAGATGCAATACAATTTTTCGATGAAATAATTTTTGGTAATTTCTTTAGATTTTTTCAACTAATATAACATTCAATATATGCATAATATTTTATTCCTATTTACTTAACAAAATATTTTTGTCGATATACTTGGCATCTTTGTCTAAGATCTTCAAGTCTGAAGACCCTTAGTAACATTGATTGAACGTTTTGCTATTCACTAAAAGACATTGCTATAGATAAAATTGTCATTTACTATTTTCTTAAATAATTATCATTAAATTATTCTCCTAATACTTAGGAGTTTGAAATTAATCAAAGTTATAAGTATTAAATTTTTTTATTTGAAAAAAGTAAGAACTCTTCATATTAGTATTTTAAATTTGACTAAAAATTTTCTTTCTTAAATCTTTCTTTATTTGAACCAAATTAAAAGTCCAAATATTTAAAATTTTAAAATTACTTATAATTTTGTTAACTTATATTAATCTTTTATTTATTTAAACTAATTAATTATCCATCACAATTTAGCAAAATTTTATTATGCATTAATACGTTGAATTCCTTTTTTTCTTTTTACTTTTTTTAATTTGTATAATTGAAAAAAAGAAAAGAATATATAGAAACACAATATACTTTAAGTTGTTTCAATTAATCAAGTGGTCTTGCTATTCACACTCTTTAGTTAAATCTACACTATTTTTTTATTTTAATTTATGTGAAGGTGTTAGATTAGACACATAGATTAAGACCAAGAGAAAAAATTCAGCTAAAATCATTTCATAAAGCGTAAAATAAAAAAATTAAAATTATGTTATAACTAGATATTTAAAATACGAAGCCTCATAGCAATTATCATTCACTTTTTTACCCTTTTAAAAATAGAATTTTGTTTTCACTAATTTTGATGAGTTTTTTTTAATTTGGACGATTAATACAAAAAAAATGCGTTTGTGATTTGATATGAATTATTAGTGCCAAAGCAACTCATGATACGATTTCGCAAGTGGTAATTGTTTAAATGAATAACTTACACTATTTGTTCTATTATACTATACAACTATGTATTACAATACGTCTTCATAATGCTAATATTTATATTAAATATTAATATGGTAATAGTGTAGTAATACAATTATTTTTATACTAGATAAGTATAGCCCGTGTATAACATGGGCCCAACACATAAAAAGTTTTAAAATCTAATTTTGAATCAATTTTTTTTTTAATTTTTTAAACTTTTTTTTAAAAAGACAGTGTTAAGTTTCTTACGCGCTTTTTCAAATTAAATTTTTAAAAAACTATACTCAAGCAAAGTTTAAAAGATTTCATTCTTTGATAGAAAGGTTTGTTATACTAATTTTTTATCTCATTTTAACATTAATTAATTTACCTTTTATTTTAATTTAATGTAAATATTAATTATTTTTTCTTTATATTTCAAATATAATTTAAATAAATTTAGCATTGATTCATCATTTTGTATACATAACTTTAGTAAAATTTTAATTATCACTTTTTTATATTTACTCTTATATAAAAATATTCAACATCTTATAATAGAAAAAATATGTAAGAAAATTAAATCATATTATATATTTTAATGTTGAATAAATAATTGACTTTTATTATTATGAAAAAGTATGTGAGACAATCATATAATATATCTCTTTTAAATTGAAGTAAAAGAGACTTTTTAAGTTTTGGGTGTTTAATTAATGAAATTCTATAAAATATTATTTTAAAATAATATGATTAAAAAAGTTAAGCTAATTAAAATGTCATTTCTCCGAAATAGAACTACTTATGGTGTTTAATACTTTAGATATATTTTTCTTACAAAAAAAGTAGTCTATACTTATTTTTTTAAGCAAATTACATAAGTTATTTTAATTATAACTTTCTCTACTTTTATATCTTATTTTGACATATGAATAATATGTTTTGTTTATACTTATAACATCATTATTGAACATCATTTTTAATTTATGTATGTTTTATTAATTTTATATTCTCAATAAATGTTTGAAAATCATCTCACATATCAAATATATATTTTATTAAAATATTGTATGACTCTATATCATAGTGTTTATTGATATATATTATATTTATTTGTATACTCGCAATAGTAATCGCTCCTGATTGAAATTATTTGCATTCAATATTTACGTCAAACTAATAAATGTGTGAAATCTATTTTTCATATATACTTTTATCACTAAATCACGGTTAATATATAATTTAACCATGATAAATTAATGTGATTTAGTTTAAACATCTAGCATGATACATGTTAACTCTGACCAATACTCCATCATAATAACATTTTATTAAATATTTTAGGCAAAATTCTATTTTCATGAGAATTTCAATATCATATTAAATAACATGTATTTTTTATTAATACATATGTAAATATTAGTTTAAATATTGTACTTATATAAATATTATTTTTATCAAGTAGAAATACAAAACTTAAGTTCAAAAAGTGATATAACCACATTATAAAATAAGGATGAAAAATAATTTTATTTGTTGAAATATAATCAATAGATCAAATAAGAAAGACCCAAATACATGATGGACCTTCTAAAATTAGGTAAAAGAAATAGTCTTGGATTAAAAGAGAAGATTATGATTTTTGTGTTATTTGACTAAAATATTCAAGTCCTATTTCAAAAGAATATAGTACATATTAGCATGATCTTAGTGAAATATTAAAACTATTGTCGGTCTCACTTCATTTTTCTATATAAAAATAAATAATATGATAGAAAATTCAATTCTATCATTATTGCTTATCTTATTATAATTTTTAAATTACATATAATTTCAATTCAAAGTCAAATCTTAATGTTTAAAACTTAAGTTGTCAATAACCATATCTTCTATAGTGCAATAAATTTCAAATAAGAAATTATCTTTTGTCTAAAATTTTTTTTATATATATGGTCTATAAATTAATTCTGGCGAATTTTATATATTTGTTAGTAGAAGTTCATGACAATAATTTTTGAGCTAAAATATAGTTTTAAAATGTTTGAATTTTGAAAATATAAATTTAGAAGTACAGTTTGATATTTAAAAGAGTCGTAGTTTTATTGAATGCATCATTATATTAATAGTAAATAATAAGTGAAATAATTTTTTTTTAAATATGACAAAATATAACATGAATGAAAGTTGATAATGGTTATACATTTAAAATTTTATGAGGTTGAATAAGTTTATATAAAAAAAGTATCAAACTACTATAATTACATTGTATAAAAAGAATGAGCTCATTAAAAAAATACAATTAGCCTCATATATATTACATGTGTTTAGAGACTATTAGTGAGAAAATAAGATAAAGCTAAGTATATAGTGCAATTTATATTACTTCATGTACGATTTTTTATAGTCATGGTTGTTCTTCCATGACTCTTCTATATAATAAAAAATAATTAACATTAAATATATATATATATATATATATATAATGTATGAATTTAAGTGCCCATGAAAAAAAGAAGGATATTTGACCTTTCAATCAAACGTTATTTCTATGACGTTTTATTCATCGAAGCAAGTATTAGAACAAACTGAGGAAAGAACTATTGGAAGATCAAACTCTTAAACACAACCATTTATTAATTTTAAGTTTATAATTTTCTTTCTAAATTCTTATGTTATTATTGAAACACGTCTGTATATTATTTATGCTATTTTAAAATTTTTGTTCTTATTAATATGAGAGATACGCGCGAGGCTCGTACACTAAAACTAGTTATTATATAAGTGGGAAGACTCTAAGTTGAAAGTTAGATTACCATTTTGCCCCTTCACTAAATTAAAATTTAATTAATACATAATTAAATATTAATATTTTATCACATCATATCATATTTATATATTTATTACTATATAAGTGGGAAGTTAAAAAAAAATAATAATAATAATAATAATAATATATTATACTAAAAGTGGAAAGCCCTTATCTTAAAAGTTGAATTGCCATTTTGCCCCTTTAGTAAATTAAAATATAATAAAATATCTAATTAAATTATATATATATAAATGAATAAAGTCCTGATTTACCTTCTTGTTTTGTTGTTGTTGGCATTTTGGGTTTGTATGAAATTTTTATAAACTTGATAGAAGCAGCCTCAAACCTGCAGATTAAATTTACTCTTGGCATTGACTTATATTTATGCCCATCATGATAACTTATATTTTATGTATTTCTTTCACATTTCTGCAAAAATATTAAAAAAAATTTAATTTTTCATTTTTATTTCGGTGGTCTTATCATGCTTTATTCTTAATTGTCATCAAAGCATGATTTGTAAACTAATGTATCTAAAATGCAGTTTAATCATTTTGAATTTACACTTATCGCAACTCTATATTTAATTATTGAATATGGATATACAAGTGAGAAGACCTTAAGTTAGAAGTTAGATTATGAATATGCTCATTGTTAGGAAAAAAAATAATTTATTAAAAAAAGTAATTTTAGTATTTAAATCATATACACATAATTAAGATGCTTTAAACTTTAATTGTCGCACAGTTTCAACTGCCACACTAAATATCTATATTTTCATCTTGATATTTTTTTAATGAATTAAATATGTGAAGAAAAATGAAATAATTTACATTTTAAAAAATAAATTTAATCCATATTATCATATTAATTCTACTTATTCAAATTTCTCATATTACTATGAAAAAAAGATTTAATATAATAATCTGTGATTTTTTCTTGCAAAACTAAAGAACTTTTGATATTTTTCAGCATTGATAATGAATTATCTTATCTATTCTATTAAATTCTATTCAATTGGTTATATAGATATGATTTATAAATCTAGAGTATGTTTATCACTTACTGTTAGAAGAAACACTAAAGGAAAATTGCAAATTTATCAGGTAAGTTCACTTTTTTTAAAATTACTTTTTATATATGAATATTCATAAAAATCTAATTTTTTAGAAAGTTAGATTTTACTAAAAAGCTTGGTATTGTGAAAATATTCATAAAAATATTTTTTTTAAATATTATTTTTTATGAATTTAAATTTTTATATGCTATTTTTTCATTACCGAGTGATCAAGAATACCTACAAATAAATCTTTTAAAATGTAAAATTTGAAATCTTAAAATAAAACATATTCCAACAAGTGAAGATAATGTGAAGGTGTAAAAATTATTTACACTAACGAGTCACCGGGTATATCAAAGACCATAATAACAATTTTGTCAAAAATAAATGCACACAAAATTTAAAAACTCTTACTGTCCTTCTACAATAGAGACAATGAGATTTGACCACACCTAAATTATTTTTATAATAATTATTAACGCAAGCACACAGTTCAAAACTCAAATTAAACTGATGTATTTATAAAGAAGTATGAGAAACTTTTAATCCTCTTATATGCATGCCTCATCATTTTGCTTGATTCGTGGTTTGAAGTTATTCAAAATGTTAATGTTTGATGTCTTAAATTTGTTGAAATTGGTAAGAGCAATGAATAAATGAAAAAAAAATATAAGTATTCATATATTATATTTTAGTGATTTGTGCTAATATTTTTCTGATTATAGAATTATAAGTAGTGGATATATAAAATAAACAGTTGAAGACATAACCAAACATCAAAGTGAACATACAACAACGACGTTTATAAAAATGTATCAAGTAACATATCAATATATTACATATTTGCACCTAATAACATTAAAATATAACTAATTGTACATTTTACTAATCTAATTAAATTTAATTGTTCAATTCTTCAAATTCAGATAATATTTAATCATTTGTGGTTCGATAAAAAAGTTATTCGAACAAGTTAATTATTCTTCTATTTCAACTTATACCTTTTCACTTTAAATTTTATGTTATCTGTTATACTATAGCCTTGATATAATACATATCATATGTACAATTTGCATGGGACACACGTGCTATGTACGTGTCCGAAAGTAGTATATATATATGAAGAGACGCAAGAATTAATTAATATATAATTATTTAGAGATTAATACACATTAAAAATTATTGTAATTATATTATTTATTAGATTCTCAATAATATATATATTTTTATACCATAATATTATGAAATAATCTAATTATGACATGATGCATTCCATACATACATACATACATACATATATATATATATATCATATTATCGTCAATCAAATAATTTTTTTCATATATATCATATTAACACCATAATTATATAATTTAAATGATAAATATACAAAATGTAAAATAACTCTAATTACGACATGATTTTTTTTTTCCATATCTATATAATAAAAATAAAAATATTAATATTATTTATTAATTTTATATTTTTCATATTATAATAAGATGAAATATTCTTTTTGTTGTAAAAGTGTCAAGTGACTAGTTCTCAATTCGCCACTTGCCTTAACCTCATGCTTCACTACCCACCTATTAATAATATATTGGATATACATTATAATATTTTTTTTTTCATATTATAATGTTCTGAACTGATCTAATTATGACATGATGTATTTCACATATATCATATTACCGCCAATCAAATAACTTTTTTTCATATATATCATATTAACGCCATAATTATATAATTTAAATGATAAATATAGAGAATGTAAAATAACTCTAATTATGGCATGATTTTTTTGCCATATCTATATAATAAAAATAATAATATTAATATTATTTATTAAAATATTTATTAGATTTATATTTTTTTCATATATATATATATATATATATATATATATATATATATATATATATATATATGTCATATAATTGTCAATCAAATAATTGTATACTGTTATGTCTCTAATTATAGAAAATAATCTAATCAACATTATTTCTACAGTATTTGATATAAATACATATATATATCACACCATAATTAGTTTTAAGCGATAAATTTTCACAATCTCTAATAATATAATTTAAGTTATAATGACTCTAACTATGACGTGATTATTTTTCATATATATCATATAATTGTCAATTAAATAATTATATATTGCTATCGATGTATTATAGAAAATATTCTAATCTATATTATATATTAATATAGCAATATTAATATTATTTATTAGATTATTTATAATATTTTATTTTTTATATTATAATATTCTAAAATAATCTAATTATTACATGATGTATTCCATATATATCATATTACCGTCAATCAAATAATTTTTTTGCATATATATCATATTAACACCATAATTATATAATTTAAATGATAAATATAGTGAATGTAAAATAACTCTTATTATGACACAATTTTTTTGCCATATTTATATAATATAAATAATAATATTAATATTATTTATTAAAATATTTATTAGATTTTATATTTTTTTAGTATTATAATAAGATGAAATATTGTTTTGTTGTAAAAGTGCCAAGTGGCTAATTCTGAATTCGTCATTTGGCTTAACCTAATGCTTCACTACTCTCCTTTTAATAATAGATAGATATTTATTAGATTTACATATTTTTTATATTATAATAAGATAAATATTTTTGTTATTGTAAAAGTACAAAGTGACTAGTTCTCAATTCGCCACTTAGTTTAACCTCATGTGATTTTTTTTCATATATATCATATAATTATCAATCAAATAATTATATATTGCTATGTCTCTAATTATAGAAAATAATCTAATCAACATCATTTCTGTAGTATTTGATTTAAACATACACACACACACACACACACATCACGCTATAATTAGTTCTAAGTAATAAACTTTCACAATCTTTAATCATATAATTTAAGTTGTAAATATATAGAATATGTCGTAGTAATCTTTTTAATTAGAATGACTCTAACTATGATGTGTTATTTTCATATATTCATATAATTTTCAATTAAATAATTATATATTGCTATCGATGTATTATGAGAAATATTCTAATCTATATATTATTTTAATATTATTTATTAGATTATTTATAATATTTATTTTTTATATTATAATATTTGAAATAATCTAATTGTAACATGAAGTATTCAGTATATATCATATTATCATCAATAAAATCATTTATTTGCATATATATCATATCAACACCATAATTATATAATTTAAATGATAAATATAATGAATGTAAAATAACTCTAATTATGTGATGATTTTTTTGTCATATCTATATAGTAAATTATATTTTTTTCATATTATAATAAGATGAAATATTTTTTTGTTGTAAAAGTGCCAAGTGACTAGTTCTCAATTCGCCACTTCACTTAACCTCATGTGATTTTTTTTTCATATATATATATATATATAAATATATTTGTGTGTGGTGTGTCATATATTTGTCAATCAAATAATTATATATTGTTATGTCTTTAATTATAGAAAATAATCTAATCAACATTATTTCTGCAATATTTGATATAAATACATATATATTACACCATAATTAGTTCTATGCAATAAATTTTCACAATCTTTAATAGTATAATTTAAGTTATAATGACTCTAAATATGACGTGATTTTGTTCCCGTATATATCATATAATTGTCAATCAAATAATTATATACTGCTATGGATGTATTCTTGGAAATATTCAAATCTATATATTATATTAATATAGTAAAATTAATATTATTTATTAGATTATTTATAATATTTATTTTTTATATTATAATATTCTGAAATAATCTAATTATTACGTAATGTATTAATGTATTCCATATATATTATATTAACGTCAATCAAATAATTTTTTTTGCATATATATCATATTAACATCATAATTATATAATTTAAATGATAAATATAGTGAATGTAAAATAACTCTAATTATGACACAGATTTTTTTGCCATATCTATATAATGAAAATAATAATATTAAAAATTATTTATTAGATTTATATTTTTTTCATATTATAATAAGATGAGATATTGTTTTGTTGTAAAAGTGTCAAGTGACTAGTTCTCAATTTGTCATTTCACTTAACCTCATGC
Source organism: Datura wrightii (assembly GCA_035772735.1). NCBI lineage: Eukaryota > Viridiplantae > Streptophyta > Magnoliopsida > Solanales > Solanaceae > Datura > Datura wrightii. Next base: position 39,638,430 of record JASDFA010000027.1, read on the forward strand.
TTCACTATCCTTTTTTTAAATAATAAATAGATATTTATTATATTTATATTATTTTTTATATTATAATAGGATGATATGTTTTTTTGTTGTAAAAGTGCAAAGTGACTAGTTCTCAATTTGCCACTTGACTTAACCTCCTGTGATTTTTTTCTATTATATATATCATATAATTGTCAAGCAAATAATTATATATTTCTATGTCTCTAATTATAGAAAATAATCTAATAAATAATATTTCTTTAATATTTGATAAATACGTGCGCGCACACACACAGACATCATGCCATAATTAGTTCTAAGCAATAAACTTTCACAATCTTTAATTATATAATTTAAGTTGTAAATATATAGAATATGTCGTAGTAATCTTTTTTTTTAGAATGACTCTAACTATGACGTGCTTTTTTCATATATTTTATATAATTGTCAGTCAAATAATTATATATTGCTATGAATGTATTACAGGAAATATTCTAATCTATATATTATTTTAATATAGTAATATTAATATTATTTATTAGATTATTTATAATATTTATTTTTTATACTATAATATTTCTGAAATGATCTAATTATGACATGACGTATTCCATATATATCATATTACTGTAATCAAATAACTTTGTGCATATATATCATATTAACATTGTAATTATATAATTTAAATAATAAATATAATGAATGTAAAATAATTTTAATTATGACATGATTTTTTGTCATACCTATATAATAAAAATAAAAATATTAATATTATTTATTAAAATATTTATTAGATTTATATGTTTTTTCATATTATAATAAGATAAAATATTTTTTTGTTGAAAAAGTGTCAAGTGACTAGTTCTCAGTTAGGTACTTCGCTTAACCTCATGCTTCACTATCCTCCTTCTAATAATATATAGATATTATAATATTTTTTTTTTGTATTATAATATCCTGAAATAATCTAATTATGACATGATTTATTTTATATATATATATATATATATATATATATATATATATATATATATATAGAGAGAGAGAGAGAGAGAGAGAGAGAGAGAGAGAGAATGTAAAATAACTCTAATTATGACATGATTCTTTTACCATATCTTTTTAATTGACATAATAATATTAATATTATTTATATAATATTTATAAGATTTATGTTTTTTCTTATAGAATATAACAGTAACTTTAGTTATGACATGATTCTTTTACCATATCTCTGTAATAGATATAATGATATTAATATTATTTCAGTAGTATTTGATTTAAATACACACACATGCACATGCATACATATATATCACGCCATAATTAATTTTAGGCAATAAATTTTCAGAATCTTTAATTATATAATTTAAGTTGTAAATATGTACAATATGTCGTAGTAAGCTTTTTTATTAGAATGACTATAACTATAACTTGTTTTTTTCATATATATCATATAATGTCAATCAAATAATTATAATTTGCTATGGATGTATTACAGGAAATATTCTAATCTATATATTATATTAATATAGTAATATTAATATTATTTATTAGATTATTTATAATATTTATTTTTATATTATAATATTCTGAAATAATCTAATTATGACATGAAGTATTCCATATATATATATGTATATGTATCATATTACCGTTAATTAAATAATCTTTTGCAAATAATTTTTTGCACATATATCATATTAACACCATAATTATATAATTTAAATGATAAATATAATGAATGTAAAATAAATCTAATTATGACATAATTTATTTTTCATATTTATATAATAAAAATAAAAATATTAATATTATTTATTAAAATATTTATTAGATTTATATACTTTTTTATATTATAATAAGATGAAAGTTTTTTTGTTGTAAAAGTGTCAAGTGACTAGTTATCAATTGGGCACTTCACTCAACCTCATGCTTCACTATCCTCTTTTTAATAATATATAGATATTATAATATTTATTTTTCTCGCATTATAATATCCTAAAATAATCTAATTATGACATGATATATTCCATATATATCATATTATTACCAATCAAATAATTTTTTTCATATATATATATTTATATATATATAAATAGAGAGAGAGTAAAATAACTCTAATTATGACATGATTCTTTTACTATACCTCTTTAATAAACATAATAATATTTATATTATTTATTAAAATATTTTATAAAATTTATGTTTTTTCTTATTGAATATAAAATAACTCTAGTTATGGCTGATTTTTTTGCCATCACTGTAATAGACATAATAATACTAATATTATTTCTGTAGTATCTGATTTAAATACACACACATACATATCATGCCATAATTAATTCTAAGCAATAAACTTTTACAATCTTTAATTATATAATTTAAGTTGTAAATATATAGAATATATCGTAGTAATCTTTTTTATTAGATGACTCTAATTATGACGTGTTTTTTTCATATATATAATATAATTGTCAATCAAATAATTATATATTGCTATGGATGTATTATAGGAAATATTCTAATCTATACATTATATTAATATAGTAATATTAATATTATTTATTAGATTATTTATAATATTTATTTTTTATACTATAATATTTCTGAAATGATCTAATTATGACATGACGTATTCCATATATATATCATATTACTGTAATCAAATAACTTTGTGCATATATATCATATTAACATTGTAATTATATAATTTAAATAATAAATATAATGAATGTAAAATAACTCTAATTATGACATGATCTTTTTGTCATATTTATATAATAAAAATAATAATATTAATATTATTTATTAAAATATTTATTAGATTTATAATTTTTTTATATTATAATAAGATGAAATATTTTTTTGGTTGTAAAAGTGTCAAGTGACTAGTTCTTAATTCGCCACTTTGCTTAACCTCATGTGATTTTTTTTCATATATGTGTATGTGTGTGTCATATAATTGTCAATCAAATAATTTTATACTGTTATGTCTCTATTATAGAAAATAATCTAATCAACATTATTTCTGCAGTATTTGAGATAAGTACATATATATCACACATAATTAGTTCTAAGCAATAAACTTTCACAATCTTTAATAGTATAATTTAAGTTATAATGACTCTAACCGTGACGTAATTTTTTTTTCATATATATCATATAATTGTCAATCAAATAACTATGTACTGCTATGGATGTATTATAGGAAATATTCTGATCTATATATTATATTAATATAGTAATATTAATATTATTTATTAGATTATTTATAATATTTATTTTTTATATTATAATATTCTGAAATAATCTAATTATTACATAATGTATTCCATATATATATATATATATATATATATATATATATATATATATATATATATATATATATATATATATATATATATCATATTACCGTCAATCAAATATATTTTTTCTACATATATATCATATTAATACCATAATTATATAATGTAAATGATAAATATAGTGGATGTAAAATAACTCTAATTATGATATGTTTTTTTTTTCATATCTATATAATAAAAATAATAATATTAAAAATTATTTATTAAAATATTTATTAGATGTATATATTTTTTCATATTATAATAAGATGAAATATTATTTTTTTGTAAAAGTGCCAAGTGGCTAGTTCTCAATTCGCCATTTGGCTTAACCTTATGTTTCACTACCCTTCTTTTAATACTAGATAGATATTTATATTTATTAGATTTATATATTTTTCATATTATAATAAGATGAAATATTTTTTTTATTTTAAAAGTGCAAAGTGGCTAGTTCTTAGTTTGTCACTTAGCTTAACCTCATGTGATTTTTTTTCATATATATATATATATATATATATATATAATTGTCAATCAAATAATTATATATTGCTATGTCTCTAATTGTAGAAAATAATCTAATCAATAATATTTCTGTAGTATTTGATTTAAATACACACACACACATCACGCCATAATTAGTTCTAAGCAATAAAATTTCAGAATCTTTAGTTATATAATTTAAGTTGTAAATATATATAATATGTCGTAGTAATCTTTTTTATTAGAATGACTCTAGCTATGACGTGTTTTTTTTATATATATATCATATAATTGTCAATCAAATAATTATATATTGCTATGAATATATTATAAGCAATATTCTAATCTATATATTATATTAATATAGTAATATTAATATTATTTATTAGATTATTTATAATATTTATTTTTTATATTATAATATTCTGAAATAATCTAATTATGACATGAAGTATTCCATATATATCATATTACCGTCAATCAAATAATTATTTATAATATTTATTTTTTATATTATAATATTCTGAAATAATCTAATTATGACATGAAGTATTCCATATATATCATATTACCGTCAATCAAATAATTTTTTGTATATATATCATATTAACACCATAATTATATCATTTAAATGATAAATATAATGAATGTAAAATAACTCTAATTATGACATGATTTTTGTCATATCTATATAATAAAAATAATAATATTAATATTATTTATTGAAATATTTATTAGATTTATATATTTTTTTTAATATTATAATAAGATGAAATATTTTTTTGTTGTAAAAGTACCAAGTGACTAGTTCTCAATTCGCCACTTCGCTTAACCTCATGCTTCACTACCCTCCTTTTAATAATATATAGATATTATAATATTTATTTTTTCCGTATTATCATATCCTGAAATAATCTAATTATGAGATGTATTTCATATATATCATATTACTGCCAATCAAATAATTCTTTTTATATACATACATACATACATACACACACACACACACATATATAGATAGATAGATAGAGAGAGAGAATGTAAAATAACTCTAATTATGACATTATTCTTTTACCATATCTCTTTAATAGATATAATAATATTAATATTATTTATTAAAATATTTATAAGATTTATGTTTTTTCTTTTAGAATATAAAATAACTCTAGTTATGACATATTTTTTTTGCCATATCTTTGTAATAGACATAATAATATTAATATTATTTATTAGATTTATATTTTTCCTTTATTATAATAAGATGAAATATTTTTTTGTGTAAAAGAGTCTAGTGACTAATTTTCAATTTGTCATTTGGCTTAACCTCATGCTTTACTACCATCCGTTTAATAATATATAAATTTTTCCTTTATTATAATAAGATGAAATATTTTTTGTGTAAAGATAACAAGTGACTAGTTTTCAATTTGCCATTTAGCTTAACCTAATGCTTCACTACTTTTAATAATATATAGGTATATATATTTGTTAGTTTTTTTCAACTGTAAGTATTAATTTATTAGAGGTGGTTATGCATTTCTTTAAAAAATTATTATAGATAGTTTTTAATGTCTGCAATTTATAATTATACTTGATTTAGAATAAATTATGATAACCTAAAACAAATTGATAAAGTTTAAGCCTAATTTATTAAAGTTAGATCATTGTCGAATGATGATTAAGTAATAATTTAGTACAACACCATTAAAGAAAATAATGTTGATGTCAAAGTGACAATTTTTTAAAATAAATATATACGTAAATGTAGTCATTCTTTCACAAATTTACATTAACCCCCCAAAAAATCTATTATAACCTTAAATACTAGAAAATATTTTTTTAATGTTAAGATTTCATGTAAAACTCTAAAACTTAAATAAAATCCACATAATAACAAACACGTTTTGGTTAGAACCTAAAATTCCCAACAGAGTCGCTATACTGTCGCACCTCATTTTTCTCACGAAAAGCGGAATTCAACATGTGACAACTCTTTTAGGATAAAACATGAAGAGTCGCCACCTAACGAATTAAGGTGCGTTAGGGCACCATTTTACACTAAAAGTCTATTTAACTAACATAGGTTACCAGAGTCGGGTAAGGGTTCAAGTTACCTCGAAAGGAAGGTATTAGACACCTTTCGAGGTCCATAAATGTGGGCCCTTCCAGATTCATTAATTATGTGGGGAAAGACTAAGTGATAAGCAAAAAAGTCGATTATTATTAAACCTAAATCACTAAAAGAATATGATAAATGAATAAAAGATATTTTAGACTAATTTTACAAAAGTATTTCTTTAAAAGAGTTAAGTTATATGAATTAAATGGAGAACAGACAAACAGACAAGAAAAAGGAAGATTGAGACAACGCAGAGGGAAAAGGCTATGAAACATACATCAAACAAATAATAAAAAAAATGAAAAAAACACAAAAACAAACAGATAAAAAATTTAAGGATTGGATCGAACCTCGGAGAGGCGCCTATGTATCCCTGAAGGGAATCAGACCAGACATAGTTATGCTATTTAAAGGGGGGTTATTTTAACCTAACGGGATTACCCTGTGCAACTAAAATAATACTTCGCAATCATTTAAGATTGCTCGTATTATTCAGCAAGCACAAACTATCATATCCAACTACCCACCTAATTAGTTAATTATTAAATCTAACATCATTCTAAATAAATATACTAACGCCCTAACATGTGCCTACCCGTCCCAAACCTATTGTCCAAGAGGCATTTGGACTGTTACTATAGATTTGAGATCTAAAGCTCTTAGGGTTGTTAAAGGTGATAAACGTCAAGCAAAACAAATAATTAATTTAAAAGCAGTTAGCACAAAAGGTTCCACACAGCCTCAAATCCTATGAACGTGAGTCCTAATGCAAAAAAAAATGATATTTAAATAGGCGAAACGAATATGACTGTCCGACAAGGTGTATGATTTAAATAAGTTCGTATTTGATCCTATAGACATGATTTCTAAGAATACGCAAGCAAGACCATTATATTACAAATTCTATGGACATGAATTCTATGGCTTGGAAAACAAAATACTTCAACTTGTTTAGGTTCCTATAGGCATGATTTCTAGCGTGAATAATTTATGTACGTATTAGTCCGATAGGCATGATTTCTAGCGTGAATAATTTATGTACGTATTAGTCCTATAGGCATGATTTCTATATGAGATTGCCTAATTAGCAGTCACGAAATAAAACGGTAAAGAACATACAAATCCCGCCCTCATAAACCCCTTTTCGCTATTATTAGCGTCATTACAATTATTACAAACCAATAAAAATAGATAAATAAATTATAAAAAAATACATGAAAAAGCAATAATACTAAATTACTTAGTTTCCATAGCCCTCTCTTATCCCAGCGACTCTCCGATGAATTACGAAATAAATTAAAAGATACCTGCTTAATAGGTTAGAAACAACAATAGACACATAATAGTAATCACATACTCATGGTGCTATAACACACTTATCCCAAGCAAACTTAAATAATTTTATGTCCAATAACATATTAATACACATAGTCACAATAAGCTGGCAATTGAAGAGACTAAATAACAGATTTATCATATAAGTGATCATCATTTTTGTAAAGTTAGATATACTAACTAGTCAATGACTTAATTTAATAGAAAAACCAATGAGCCAATACTGTCACCTATACCTCAACACATCAAGATCACGAGAATCTCAGGGATTCTGAGCAGTGATTGTGCTGAGGAGGTACATAAGATTAAAGAATTAAAGAAGAGAGCAGAACATATAGGGAAGTGCTTGATAGTAATATCAATACATCAATGGAGGCAAAACAGTTAATGAGATCATGCTATTTCCTAAAGAAAGCCAATGTTTGAATGTTATGTTGTTAAGAAGAAATTTTTTAGTGATAGGACTTAAAAGAACAGGAGAGGTTTAGATGAAAAATGATGAAGAGTAAGCTCTCTTCCCTCCTCCCCCCCTCCCTCGTAAGAGAGGAGGAGGCCCTCCTTTTATAGTTGATAAGTAAGAGAATTTAAAAGCGGATAAAAAATATTTACATATCAATTAAAGAAAATCTTTTCCTAAATTAACATATATGAAATCAATTAGAGAGTAAAAAGGAAAAGAAAAATAGAGAAAATCTTTTTTTTTTAAAAAACCTTTCCTTAAATGATGTGTCTAAATACTATCACAATTTACCTTGACCAAACATACAACGAATCATTATAAAAAGAAAGAAATCATTCACAACAATCTCCCTTTATAATGACAACTTATAATAATTTATGGTAATTAAACATATGCCTAATTTAAAGGAAGGAACAGGAAGGGCATAACGAATTACATGAAATTTCTTCCTTTAATAATAGGCAAAGTCACCACTAAAGTTGTCCTTAATCATACAAGGATAGAAAAAGGGAGATATTAGCAGTATTTAATTAAAGAAAAAATTACCATAATGCACTTAGGAGATGTAAAATTAACTAAAATTTATCGTAAATCATTATGTACTGGTTGTTGCCAATTAATTAAGCAAAAAAGAAAAATTAGATACGTGTTATAGCTTTCCCTGTTGATAGATATTGATATTTGACATCTTACCATGAATAAACAAGTACTAGAGATTTTTTAAAGAAGCAAGAGAGAAAATTTTATGTTCATACAATGTTTAAGAAATGCAATAGTGAAAATTATTCTAACACATGTATGAATCAGATTTATCATTAAAGGGAGGATAACAACAATTCATAGCTATCAAAATTTAGAGTATATCAAGTATTAACCATGAATCAATGTTTAAACAAGAAACAAGTATTAACCATGAATCAATGTTTAAACAAGAAAAAGAAATAAATTAGCTAAACTTGCTATGAAATGGTGAATCCCAATTCAATGAACAGAATGATATTCTTCAAACTTAAAATAAGTGGGTAGTTGAAACGTGTAGAACGATTGAGAAACTCCACACAACTTGAAAACCCTCACGAAGGAGTTAAAATCATCAAGTTTTGGCAGAAATTAACAACTAAAATTCACAAATATTTAAATCTAATAAAACTGTTAAGAACAAATAGTCGAACCAAAGGTAAAGGCGAGCAAGCAAAATGTTCACGATTTCATACCAAAAACAGACTCATAAAAGTCCACCGTAAAGAAAGATCACATCTGAGATTTGGTGATGGACGTGGTCATGGAGTTTGGTTCTGGTAGGATACGGGTAAGAGAAGAGAGAAGAGGAAGAGATGAGAGGTCTATGAGTGTTTCTCCAGAGATGACAATGGAGGGCTGAGATGTGGAGGTTTCTGTTCGGTTGTCGCTGGGGTTCGCCGGAATAAATGGAGGGAGGTAAATGATATCTGTTTTGATTGCTGGCTTTGCCGGATAATAAGAAACATTGGTGGTGGAGGCCTAGTTTTGCCGGAAATGGGAGAGGAAGAAGAGAGGGTTGCAGTACAGCCGCTGGGGTTGGTGTGCGACTGTGGTGGCGCTTCGATTTGACAGAGAAGACAAAGCCACGGTGGTTAAGGCCTGATGTGTGGGTGTGCGGTGCTGGGTAGAGAGGGGAAAGAGAAAATGAGAATTAAATTTAGGTTTGGGGTAGGGTAGTTGAAAATAGGAAAGCGGGGTTTAATTGTGTACCATTGGATTAGCTTAGACATAGGGCCGAGATTAAATATAGGAAATGGGTCAGGTTATGGGTCAATTCTCGGGTCACAGATGGTTTAATGTGTAGGAATTAAAATGAAAATTGAATTAGAATTTAAAATGTGGCCAGAATTTGATCAAAATGGTTAGAATTGTCACAAATTAAACACAAAGTGGCTAAAGTTTAAATAAATTAGGCTAAGATTGAATTATGCTGTTATATAATTAATAAAGTACTACACTTGTAAATGATTTAGTAAATAGGTAATATAATAGTTTATTTTACAATAAAATGATATAAATATTATTATTAATATAAATAATTTTTATAATTATATAAATAGTTTATAAAATTAAAGTAAAATTATATATTTTTAGATAAAATCTTATTTAATTGAAACTATATATGCATACATATTAATATGCAATATACTACATATGAAATAATTACATAACACTAGAAAAATAAATTGAAACTAAATGTAAATAAATATTTTTTTAAAAATTATAATTTAGAATAGTTATGCAAAATTAATTATTAAAATATTATGAATGCGAACTAAATAATTACGTAAAAGAGGTAATTTCAAAATATGTATTATATATTAATAAGAAGCTTAGATGGGGTATACGAAGGTCAAAATTGGGTGTCAACAACTACCCCTTCTTTGCTTGGGAATGAAGGATGAATTATCGAGTAAAGAACGTTGACTTAGTAGCCAATTTTGTCTGACCGAAGAACGATCTCGGTGGGACTGGGTAAGAAAAGAAAATAAATAAATAAATAAAAATTATCAAGACATTTTGGCCGAGACTTCAGTATCAAAGTCGCCTACATATCTCGAATTTACGAGAATCATGCTGTGTGTCTTTCTAGATTTAGGAATGAACGGGATTCCTAAAGCAAGTTGATAATACAGGATTAAGGAACAAAAAGAGTATGAAATGATGAGAATTAGACAGATGAAAGAGATAGATTAAATCATTACTTTCATATCTAAATGCGATAATATCAGAATGAGGGCTAATCTAAAAGATAAAAGATTTGAAAACGAGATGAAAGCGAAAATCGCTTCTAAGTGCGGTGAAAATTGATAGAGCTTGAAAGTAAATGAATAAATAAATAATGAAGAGCTGAGATAATTAAAATAACATATAAATTTTTGGAAATGAAACGTAGCTTGGAAAACTTTGGGAGGATAGTACTTAACCCGAACAACGTTCGAAACAGTAGGACCATGCCTAGCACTCAAAAGTTTGAAAGGTAATGCTTAACCCAATCAAAAGAATGGTTAGCAAATAGCGGCTTGAAATAATACAGTAGTAGCTTGAAAATAGCATAATAGTTAGTAGCTTGATTCAAAAATCACGAGAATGGCTTGAAATAACACAATAGTAGTCTACAAACTTTAAAATACTGGACAAAAGTGATTAGTCAATAAGCATAAGATAATATTTTGCAAAATTAAGGATTAGCTCGAATAAATTTGAAAAGATAATGCTTAACCCGATCAAAATTTAAAAGGCAGTGCTTAACTTTAAAAATTGGAGGGTAGTGCTTAACCCATAGGGCAATGCTTAGCCCTTTAAAAAAATTGAAGGGTAGTGTTTAACCCATTTAAAAAAGTAATAGGGAAATACTTAGCCCTTAAGAGATTTTAGGATAGTGCTTAACCCATAGGACAGTGCTTTGCCCCTTAAAAAATTGAGGGTAGTGCTTAACCCATAGGATAATGCTTAGCCCTTAAAAAAATTGAGGGTAGTGCTTACTCATTTAAAAAAGCAATAGGCCAATGCTTAACCCTTAAGAGATTTTAGGGTAGTGCTTAACCCACAGGACAATGCTTTGCCCTTAAAAAATTGAGGGGTAGTGCTTAACCCATAGGACAATGCTTAGCCTTTAAAAAAAATTGAGGGTAGTACTTAACCCATAGGGTAGTGCTTAGCCCTTAAAATTTATGGTAGTGTTTAACCCATAGTACAATGCTTACCCCTTAAAAAATTGGAAGGTAGTGCTTAATCCATAGGACAATGCTTTGCCCTTAAAAATTGAGGGTAGTGCTTAACCCATAGGACAGTGATTAGCCCTTAAAGTTGAGGATAGTGCTTAACCCATAGAGAAGTCAAAATAATACTTATCTTAAATAAAATAATTTTCAGCTTCGAGCAACTTACTAGGAGGGTAATGCTTAACTCCGTTCACAATTCGCAAGGTATTGGCAAGCTTCAAGAGTTTATTTTTACCATTGATAACAGATACCTTCGTAAATCTTGATGATATATAGAGTGATAGCAAATTTGTACTTTTCGTTCCTGTTCTCAAAGAAAAAATTATAAGTTTAAAAGGAAAAGATTGATTTGTGCTTCTATTCGTCCGTTGCTATCCCGATCTTATGAGCTTTAAATTTGTGATCAGACCGGATGTCATGTCTTTTCATAGACATCCTCTTGGAGAATTAATCCCTTGTCTTTGACTTAATCCTGATGAAATTTTGAGATCCTTCTCAAAATTTCTGCCCCATTATAGAACATGACGTAGACTTTCTTGCAAATGACGTGATGTTGTGAATTTTTGAGGTTCTGTAAAATGTCTGCCCCAGTTCTGTAGAAAAGCTTAATCCATGAAATTTTTGAGATCATCTCAAAAATTCTGCCCCAATTGGTACTCAGAAAGGGAAAAGAAAATTCTATTAAGATATAGACCGAACCCTATAAGGGCTCCTACGTATCCCTTTTAAATGGGAATCAGGTTCGACGTAGTTCAGAATACAATTAGTAAAAGACTTTCAAATAAAGGAATAGATTAAACTGAGAGTAGCCTTCGACTTCAATAGACATCATTTTTCATTTTGGGTGTATCACCTTGGCATCAATCAATGCTTGAATCTTATCTTTCAAAGCTCGACACTCTTCTATGGTGTGTGCTCTCATCCCTGAATGATAGTCACAAATCTTAGTATGATCGATCCATTTCGCATGTGTATCTATCACTATTGCAGGAATTGGAGCGATATAGCCGACAACCTTTAATCTCTTATACAATTAGGTTATAGACTCACCTATACTACTTGGATGAATTTGCTCGGGATCTTGCAAGCTGGCGAGATTGTCGATTTGGTGGATTTTGATAAACTGGGGGGCTTTGAAGTGTAGGTAGAGGGAACTGAAAGCATGTAGGTTGTGTATTATGAACAAGATAAGTAGCAGGGTTGTAGAACGACATTGGGTGATTGTATGTTGGTGCAGTATATTGAAATAGAGGTAGTTGGTATTGGAGCGGAGGTGCTTGGTAGCTCCAAAGAGTTTTTGGCCCTTCTGTAGGCGATACAACATTCACCTCTTTCATGTTCTTGTTCTAAGTGGTCCTACCAGACTGCAAAGTCTTGCTAGCTGCTTGCAATGCTCCCCAATCGATAATGGTACCATTCTTGATGTCGTCTCAATATTTTCACCTAATTTGATAATTTCGGCGAAGCTATTCTCACTAACCAACATCAACCTATCATGTACTTGTGGGTCCAGATTCCGCATGAAGATATCCTTCATTTGAACTTCTTCCATTGGAGGTCGCACTCTGGCGGCCTCGAACCTCCAACGGCTAGCATATTCCCTAAATGTCTCTGTAGGCTTTCGTTTCAAGTTCTGAATGTAGTGCAGATTCAGTGTATTTTTTGTATTGAAACTGAACCGCTTTATGAAAGTTGTAGCCATATTAGTCCAATTAATCCATTTTCTCGGATTTTGCTCTACGTACCAACTGAGGGCATATCCAGTCAAACTTCTCATGAACAACTTCATTTGGATTTTTTCATCTCTTCCTACTCCAATCAACTTGTCACAATACATTCTTAAGTGGGCTTTCGGATCACCAGTGCCAGTGAACATTTCGAACTTTGGAGGTTTGTATCCCACCGGTAGCTCGACATCATGATGTATGCATAGGTCTTCATAATTTAGGCCTTCTATCCCCTTGGCCCCTTCAATATTCTGTATTTGGTTGTTCATTTTCTTGAGCTCTTCAACCATAGTCTATATCAACATGTCTTTCTCAGAGAGTCCAGATTCTCCTAGGTGATGAGTGAGTAGAGAAATCTCAATGTACATGGAATTCAAGGTATAATCTCCGGGAGCATAAGCACAAGACATGTTGGAGATGGATGGAGGAGGTTAGGCGGACCTTGTGAGGCGGCTTGATTTTGGTGTACATTTGATGGAGTTGGGTAAATATCGTGCAGATATTGTAAATGATTTTGAGGAATCGAGTAGATATGACTAGAATTGTTTTGAGGATATGAGACTTGATGGGATGACAGAGAAAGACTTGTAAAGAGACATGAGGCTTGGTAGGGGCATGGACCTCAATTTGCGGTTCCAACGAAGTTTCCAGTTGGATCGATGGATGGGTTGCATTACAAACTTGGGATAATTCCCCTTGAAGTTCCAAAATCCTTTATTCCATCCTTAGTACCATTCCAAGGATATCGAGATCTTATAGGGATAATGCATGCATGATCTAACATAAATTTCTAAGAGTTGGTAGACACGGGCTGAAAGGTTTTCTTATGCTAGAAGACACGTGGTCACATGGTAGTAAAACTATCCATTCACCCCACGTATATGCCAACTCTCTAAATAGGATTTTAAAAGAAATTTGGAGAAGTGCAAAACACAAATTGCGTGTATAGTATGTGATAGTAAGAGATTTCCAAGTGTGGAAAGTATAAACAGAATGTCAGTTACAAAATAGTAACAGTTAGCAAGCAATGAAAAATGATAACAATTAAAAATATCAAATAATAGTGAATAAGGGAGTGAGAACTAAATATTAAGTAAGACAAAAAAATTCATTAATATTTATAATAAGGAAAGGAATCAAGCAAAATAATTTAAATATGAAAACAAAGAAAGGGAGTAAGGAAAGAGATTAAGTATGTCAGGAAAAAATAATCTAAGTATGTTAGCAAATAAAGAGAAATAAAAACAAATACATGATAAATGAATAGGCATAATGAGGGGGTTTAAAAGACACAGTTCCCTCAAGCGGATGACTTAAGAGCGAGAAAGCTAATGACCGTCGACGCACCGCTGATCGACTAAATCATGAAGCATTCCTAGAGAGGTGTTATAATAGTGGACGACCGTGAAATCACTCAATCGTTATTAAGTGTGTGACAGTGAGAGGTCCCCAAGTGGAGAAAGTATGAGCGAAATGATAATTTATAAAAGTAGACAAGTAATTAATTATTACAAATTACAATAAAACAAGACATGATAAATAAAAAAAAATAAAAAAAGGAAAGCATATTAGAAACTTCATGTTTAAGGATGTAATATATAAAAACAAATAAGGAAATAGATCAATTATCAGGGAACAAATAAATGTAAGAAATGAAAGAGATTGAGCTTTGTGAGGAAGAAAATAAATAGTAAAAAGGAAAGGATTTTTTTAATTAAAGAAAAACTCAAAAACTTAAATAAAATCCCACATAATAACAAACACGTTGTGGTTAGAACCTAAAATCCCTAGCAGAGTCTCCATGCTATCGTGCACCATTTTTCTCGCGAAAAGCGGGATTCAACATGTGACAACTCTTTTAGGGTAAAACATGAAGACTCGCCACCTAACGAATTAAGGTGCGTTAGGGCACCATTTTACACTAAAAGTCTATTTAACTAGCATAGGTTACCAAAGTCGGCTAAGGGTTCAAGTTACCTCGAAAGGAAGGTGTAAAACACCTTTCAAGGTCCACAAATGTGGGTCCCTTTTGAATTCATTAATTATGTGGGGAAAGACTAAGTGATAAGCAAAAGGGTCGATTATTATTAAACCTAAATCACTAAAAGAATATGATAAATGAATAAAGGATATTTTAATCTAATTTTACAAAAATATTTTTTTAAAATAGTTAAATTATATGAATTAAATGGAGAACAGATAATTCAAATAGACAAGAAAAAGGAAGATTGAGACAACGCAGAGGGAAAAGTCTATGAAACATACATCAAACAAATGATAAAAAAATGAAAAAAACCACAAAAACAAACATATAAAAAATTTAAGGATTGGACTGAACCTCTGAGAGGCGCCTATGTATCCCTGAAGGGAATCAGGTCAGACGTAGTTCTGCTATTTAAAAAGGGGGGGGAGGGAGGGGTTATTTTAACCTAACGGAATCACCTCATGCGATTAAAATAATACTTCACAATCATTTAAGATTGCTCGTATTATTCAGCGAGCAAAGACTATTATATCCCACTATCCATCTAATTAGTTAATTATTAAATCTAACAACATTCTTAAAGAAAAATACAAACGCCCTAACATGTGCCTACCCGTCCCAAACCTAATGTCCAAGAGGCATTTGGACTACTACTATGGATTTGGGATCTAAAGCTCTTACAACTGTTAAAGGTGATAAACGTCAAACAAAACAAATAATTAATTTAAAAGTAGTTAGCACAAAAGGTTCCATGTAGCCTCAAATCCTATGAACGTGAGTCCTAATGCAAAAAAATCATATTTAAATAGGCGAAACGAATATGACTGTCCTACAAGGTGTATGATTTAAATAAGTTCGTAATTGATCCTATAGGCATGATTTCTAAGAATACAAAAGCAAAACCATTATATTACAAATTCTATGGATTTGAAAACAAAATACTTCAACTTGTTTAGGTTCCTATAGGCATGATTTCTAGCGTGAATAATTTATGTATGTATTAGTCCTATAGGCATGATTTCTATATGAGATTGCCTAGTTAGCAGTCACAAAATAAAATGGTAAAGAACATATAAACCACGCCCCCATAAACCCTTTTTCACTATTATTAGCATCATTACAATTATTACAAATCAATAAAATAAATAAATAAATAATAAAAAAATACATGAAAAATCAATAACACTAAATTACTTAGTTTCTATAGCCCTCTCTTATCCCAGCGACTCTCCGATGAATCACGAAATAAATTAAAAGATACCTGCTTAATAGGTTAGAAACAACAATAGATACATAATAGTAATCACATACTCATGACGCTATAACACACTTATCCCAAGCAAAGTTAAATAATTTTATGTCCAATAGCATATTAATACACATAGTCACAATAAGCTGGCAATTGAAGAGACTAAATAATAGATTTATCATATAAGTAATCATCATTTTTGTAAGGTTAGATATACTAACCAATCAATGAATTAATTTAATAGAAAAACCAACGAGCCAATACTATCACCTAGACCTCAACACATCAAGATCACGAGAATCTCAGGGATTCCGAGCAGTGCTTGTGTTGAGGAGGTATATAAGATTAAAGAATTAAAAGAAGAGAGCAGAACATATAGGGAAGTGCTTGATAGTAATATCAATACAACAATGGAGGAAAAACAGTTAATGAGATCATGCTATTTCCTAAAGAAAGCCAATGTTTGAATGTTATGTTGTTAAGAAGCAAATTTTCAGTGATAGGACTTAAAAGGACAGAAGCGATTTAGATGAAAAATGATGAAGAATAAGCTCTCTCCCCCCTTCCCCATCCCTCATAAGAGAGGAGGAGGCCCTCTTTTATAGTTGATAAGTAAGAGAATTTAAAAGAGGAGAAAAAATATTCACGTATCAATTAAAGAAAATCTTTTTCAAAAATTAACATATATGAAATCAATTAGGGAGTAAAAAGGAAAAGAAAAATAGAGAAAATCTATTTTTTTTAAAACCTTTCCTTAAATGATACAATTGAGTCAATTAAGTCTAAATACTATCACAATTTACCTTCACCAGACATACAACGAACCATTACGAAAAGAAAGAAATCATTCACAGCAATCTCCCTTTATAATGACAACTGATAATAATTTACGATAGTTAAACATATGCCTAAGTTAAAGGAAAGAACAGGAAGGGCATAACTAATCACATGAAATTTCTTCCTTTAATAATAGGCAAAGTCACCGCTAAAGTTGTCCTTAATCATACAAGGAAAGAAAAAGGGGGATATTAGCAGTATTTAATTAAAGGAAAAATTACCATGATGCACTTAGGAGGTGTAAAATTAACCAAAAATTATCGTAAATCATTATGTACTGGTTGTTGCCAATTAATTAAGCAAAAAAGGAAAATTAGATACGTGCTATAGCTTTTTCTATTGATAGATATTGATGTTTGGTATCTTACCATGAATAAACAAGTACTAGAGATTTTTTAAAGAAGCAAAGAGAGAAAATTTTATGTTCATACAATGTTTAAGAAATGCAATAGTGAAAATTATTACAACACACGTATGAATAAGATTTATCATTAAAGGGAGGAGAGCGACAACTCATAGCTATCAAAATTTAGAGTATATCAAGGTACAACCATGAATCAATGTTTAAACAAGAAAAAGAAATAAATTAGCTGAGCTTGCTATCAAATGGTGAATCCCAATTTAATGAACAGAATAATATTCTTCAAATTTAGAATAAGTGGGTGGTTGAAACGTGTAGAACGATTGAGAAACTCCACACAACTTGAGAACACTTATGAAGGAGTAAAAATCATCAAGTTTCGGCAGAAATTAACAACTAAAATTCACAAATACTTAAATCTAATAAAAATATTAAGAACAAATAGTTGAACAAAAGGTAAAGGCGAGCAAGCAAAATGTTCATGATTTCATACCAAAAATAGACTCATAAAAGTCCATCGTAAAGAAAGATCACATCTGAAATTTGGTGATGGACATGGTCATGGCATTTGGTTCTTGTAGGGTACGAGTAAGAGAAGAGAGAAGAGGAAGAGATGAGAGGTCTGCGAGTGTTTCATCGGAGATGACAGTGGAGGGCTGAGATGTGGAGGTTTCTATTTAGTTGTCGTTGGGGTTCGCCGGAATAAATGAAGGGAGGTAGATAGGTATCTTTTTTGATTGCTGGCTTTGCCGGAGAATAAGAAACATCGACGGTGGAGGCCTAGTTTCTCCGGAAATGGGAGAGGAAGAAGAGATGGTTGCGGTGTGGCCGCTGGGGTTGGTGTGCGACTGTGGTGGCGCTTTGATTTGACGGAGAAGACAAAGCCATGGTGGTTAAGGCCTGATGGGAGGGTGTGCGGCGCTGGGTAGAGAAGGTAAAGAGAAAATGGGAATTAGGTTTATGTTTGGGGTAGGGTAGTTGAAAATAGGAAAGTGGAGTTTAATTGTGTACCATTGGTTTAGCTTAGATAGAGGGCCGAGATTAAATATAAAAAATGGGTCGGGTTATGGGTCATTTCTCGGGTCACAGATGGGTTAATGTGTAGGAATTAAAATGAAAATTGAATTGACATTTAAAATGTGGTCAGAATTTGATCAAAATAATTAGAATTGTCACAAATTAAACACAAAGTGGCTAGAATTTAAATAAATTTGGCTAAGATTGAATTAAGCTGTTATATAATTAATAAAGTACTACACTTGTAAATGATTTAGTAAATAGGTAATATAATAGTTTAATTTACAATAAAATGATATAAATATTATTATTAATATAAATAATTTGACAACTATTGTGCCGCTTTTAGATGTATTTGACAACTCTTTGTGCCGCTTTTAGATGGACCTCACTAGAATAATGCATGAACCATTATAAAATGCTTACAACATATAAAATATCAAGTCTTGTAGCTGTGAGATACATCAAACAACCAACTAAGCCTCTGAAGTACGTTTCCTCCACTTTCCCTGCTCCATCATTCTTGCTTCGTTTCTCTTTTTGGTTCACAGGAGTACTCATCTCCTTGCAATCTTCCATGTTGAACTTCTTGAGAATTTCCTTAGCATATTTCTTCTGGAAAATGAAAACTTTATTCTGTCTCTGTTTGATTTCCATTCCAAGAAAATAGGACACTCGATCAAGATCAGTCATCTCGAAGGCTTGCATCATTTCTTGCTTGAAATCCTCAATATGTCTTATATTGCTCCCTGTAACTAGTACATCATCCACATATATAGACACTACAAGAATATCAATGCCATTATGTTTAACATAAAGAGTAGATTCTGATAAACTCTTTTCAAAACCTAATCCAAGTAAATGGTCATCTATACGACCATACCAGGCCCTTGGTGCCTATTTAAGTCTATACAGTGTCTTTCTTAGCATATAAACTTTGTCCTCCTTTCCTTTTACCACAAAGCTCTCGGGTTGCTCAACATAAATTTCTTTTTAGAGAAAACCATTAAGAAATCCTGATTTGACATCCATCTGGTACACTTTCCAGCCCAATTGTGCAGCAAGAGCAAGAAGTAACCTGATCGTGTCAAGCCTAGAAACTGGCACAAATGTACCAAAATAATCCACACAAAAAATTTGAGCATATCCCTTAACTACAAGTCTTGCTTTATGTTTGTTGACTAAACCATTAGTATTTAGCTTGGTTCTAAAGACCCATTTCAACCCAATTACCTTTTTGTCTTGAGGTTGATCAATAAGCTCCCAAGTCATATTCTTTTCAATCATAAACAACTCCTCTTCCATTGTAGCCACCCAATTTTCATCATTCTTTGCCTCGTTATGCCCAACAGGTTCACATACCGCCACACTACTTCTATGACATATATCAGAGAGCAATCGAGTACCTTTAACTGGTGAATGATCCATTATTTCATCCTGCCATGAAAATGACATTTGCTTTCCAGAAACCTTGGCAGGAAACTTTTCTGCTGAGTCAGAAGAGTTTAGGACAGATTTCTTTGAGTCTTCCCAGCACCACTCTGTAAACTCCATAAAATACACATCTCTACTAAAGATTATATTCTCAGTTTGTGGTTGAAAGACATTATATGCCTTTGAAACTGCACTGTATCCAATAAAAATGTTTGGGACAGATTTCTTATCTAACTTATCTCATTTAACCTAAGGAATATAGGAAAAACAAAGAAATCTAAACACTTTAAGGAAATTTAACAATGGTTTGAATCCATACCGAGCTTCAAAAGGAGTTCCGTCTTTCGCTGCATTTGTGGGAAGCCTAGTTTAGAGAAACACTGCTGTATTTGCTGCCTCTGCCCAAAAGTTCTTTGGCAAGTTCTTCTCGTGCAACATGCATCTGTTCATATCCATAAAGTATCTGTTTCTTCGTTTACTTACTCCATTTTATTGTGGAGTATAGGGAGTAGTAAGTTGATGATGACTCCCTGCTTCCTCACATAACATGTTGAATTGGTGAGAAGTGTATTCCTATCCATTATATATTCTTACGGACTGAATTTTACGATCAACTTCATTTTCTACTTTTGCTTTGAACTTTTGAAAGACATTAGCAACCTCTGACTTATACTTGAGAAAGTAAATCCAACACATGCGGGTTAGATCATCAACAAAAATGATGTAGTAAAGACTACTGAAACGCCCATGAATTTTATCAACTTGATGAATTAATTTCAAGATATAAGGCTTTCCTATTATAACAGGTTGTTCAAAAGGATTACCTTTTAGTGATGGAGTCCTTTGAGGTCCTGCTATATTAGTATGAATCAATTGCAATTTGCTTGAGGCTCTCCAAGTTGTCTTTGCAAATGGAAGTCTACCTTGTTTTCCATATTGACAAGCAAGGCAATTTGAAGAATTCACTTGTAAAAAAGGAAAGTGCTAAACTGTTTTCGCCTTTTTCACTTTAAGAAACCTTTCATAGTGGTAATATCTTAGTCTCTTGAGTCATATTTCTGCAGCACTTTCCTTGGCTGAAAAAACGACATGCTCCTCCTCAAATGGATCTCATGAGAAACTTTTGCCTTTTATTCTTACTTTAAATATTTCTTGATCTGAGACATCCTTGATCAAGTAATGTTTATATTCAAAATTTAATTTGTAGCCTTTTTCCATCAATTGGCCAACACTAAGCAAGTTTTGATCTAAGTCATGTACATAAAGCACATCGGAAATTGTTTTATTACCTGAATTACTTGGAATAGCAACGGTTCTTTTTCCTCTTACAGGAAGATGTTCTCCATTACCTATTCTGACTTAGTAATGGTTGTAGGCTTCAATTCCTTGAAGAGAGCCATGTCATTTGTCATATGATTAGTGCATCGACTATCAATCAGCCAACACTCACTCGATGATCTACTTGAAAAACATATAGAAACAAAGAGTTGATCTTCCTCCTCTCCATCAACAATCTGAGCCTCTGCTTCTTATTATTGACGATTGTTCTTACAAATGACAACTTCATCTCCAAGTTGATTGCATTTACTACACCTAGCATCAGGCCTTCTCCAACACTTGTATGACGGATGACCTTTCTTGTTACAATGCTTATAAGGAGGATAACTTCTCTTTGAGTTTCCAGCTTTTCCTTTGGTAGTACTTGCTGGAATGCCTTCACCATTTTTTTGCTGATTTTTCTTCTTATTCTTTTTGTTTTTTTCTCCATCTTGATGTTTGACAGGCAATGCTCCCTCAGTATTTCCTTCTTCTCTCATGAGCCTTCATTGTTCTTGAGCCTACAAAGAATTCAACAATTCTGCCAAGTTTAACTTGGACAGATCCTTGATATTTTCCAATGTGGTTATGGTTGCTTCAAATCTTTCTGGTACAGTTACCCCCTCTTGGCGAAAAGTCAAGAAATCCACAAACAAAAATTGAATCTAATTAGGATAATTAGGGGGCAGAATTTTTTCAATAATACGTGAATCATTGAACACAGAACCAAGCAATCTTACCCTGTTTTCTATGTTCAGGAGCCTTTCAAAGTAATCTTTGATGGTTTCGATTTCTTTCATCTTCTGCATCTCGAAATCTCTTATAAGATTTAGCACTTGCATATCTCTGATCTTTTCATCTGCTTCGTATTTTGCCTTGAGATAATCCTAGATAGCTTTGGCTGAATTTATAGAGATAATTTGAGTGAAAATTGAAGAAGATACTGCTGAAAATAGATAGATCTTTGCCTTTGATTTTCTGATTTTTCTGTTCTTTTGGTTCATGATCTGGGCCATAGTTGGATTGTTAGGCAATGGAGGAATTTCATAATCCTCTTCTACTGCCTCCCACATATCCATGGCATCTAGTTTCCATCCTTACCGCCCAAAACTAATAGTTATCACCATTAAAAATAGGTGGTGCCATTATTGAAAAACTTGATTCTGCTTCCATGATTGTTAAACTTGCCTTGTTGGTTTCAATTCTGACTTTGATGAAACACCCTTAGATCCTTTAAGAAATAAATGCTCTGAAACCAATTGTGAGTTTTCAGAGAATGAAGAATAGAAAAATCTATTTTTTTTGATGTTAAACAAGTGAAATATAAGTTTGATTAAAATTTGATAAACCAACAAAAAGATATTGATAAAAGCAAAACTACTTACTTCATTATATATTCCATACTAATTTATAGAGTTTTTCAATCTCAACTGAAATTAAGAAACCAACTCCTAAGGATTAGGGATAACATAGAAACAAATTAACTGCTAAACAGTAAATAACTACTACACATATTACACAGAACTTGGATTGCTGCAGTTCTTATGCAATTTCTTGACACTTTTTGATGGCTAAATCTTCACTCTTTCATCTTTTCAAATTCTTGTACAGGTTTCTCTTTCTTGTTCATGTATATTTCTTTTCTTTCTTTCTTATTTATTTATGATGATGTCTTTTGTTGGCATATCTCTGTTTTGTGGGAGTGTTCGTACCTGAATTTGATCCTACATTGAATATGCATGTCATGCCCCACCTTGGGAGGCATGACTGGCACCTGGTGCCATACTAGGATCTGAACTGACTTAACTAGGCCTGTGCACTCCTGGTGCAGGCTTACTCCCCAAATTAAGAAAACAATGAGCTATATCTCGGCTGTAAATACAACTTCCGGCCGACAAAGCCTTATAGCCACCTGTAAAGAAAAATAGCTAACCATAAACAGGCAATAACAAGGAATCCTATGCGGGTCGACAAGACCACCATGATATCTAGTTATGAATGTAAAGTAAATCCGGTGCTAAACTAAGCTATGTCCGACAAGGCGGCTAACTGACAGCTAAACAAGGCCCCACATGACCAGCACGTAAACTAAAACATATATGGGCCCCACACGGCCACCAACAGGTAACCACAGGGAAATATAAACAATCTGCAAGCCTCTAAGAGTAATATGATGGTCCGGACAGGGCCCCGACCTACCCAAAACTGTACAATCAAAAGAAGTAAACCTTCTATCTACAAGCTTCGGAGGAAAGGAGCCGACTTTTCTAACAATCCTATTTGAAGGCTAAGAGGGACCAGCTCCTCGTCTATCTGCACCTACAGGCAAGTAATGCAGCACCGCAAGGATGGGCGTCAATACAATATGTACCGAATATGTAAGGAAATAACTGAAACTGAATGAATAAAACTTAAAAATAAAGGTGAAAGTAACTCAGTGAAAGAGATGGAAATATAACCTGAATACTTACCTTCCTACTGCATAGTCTATCAATAAATAGTGAAAACAAGAACCTTACCTGGCCCCCATAAGCCGGAAGGTACAACCAGTATAGAATAACCCACTCGGGCCCCCCATAAGCCTTGGTGGGTATACTTCAATCTATATACCCCTAATAAGGTCATGCCGAGTCACCTAATAACTGTAGCCATCCTACCATTCCCCTGGGTCTACAATTGAGCCCGCTCGACCCCTACACTATAACTGTATCTGAGTCTGCTGGACTCCTACTGTCTGTACCTCGGGTACCGAACTCGACGGGGTGTGACGGTAAGGCATAAAAGTAGTCCAACCATGGAATGGACCGTATGAGGACCTCATACCTCATCTTCATCCCTCACGAACGGCATACCGCTCCTTGGAGCGATGTCATCTAGCCCCTCGCAGGCATCGACACAGCTAGTAAACCTGGGGTTGGTTATGGATGGATATACATGGCATAGTCAATCCAAAACTAAACATGGAATACTAGTCTCAGCTAATAACAATATCTAATCGTAACAAATATGCTTATGGTATTATTACTGGGATTCAAACTGAGTTATGATACTGAAGAAACTAACTTGCAAAAGAGATTCACCTTAACATACCTGGATTGGTGATTTCTGCTTAACTGGCAAGTATCAAATTTGTATTCAATAGCTTTTCTCAATTGAAATCGTACTACTGGGAAAATGAAACTAGTTTCAGTACTGAATTCGGAAAAAGCGATAACTTTATATATAAATATTAACTATATTTTAACTTAACGGAACACGGTTGAAAACTCATAATTTCTCAAAAGTCCAGAAGGAACAAATGCTTACTTGAAGCCTGTGATCGTATAGAAATTAGTTTGGAGCAATTCCAACAACTTTAGCTCGGCAGGGTTACGATTTGCCGGGCGAATTTTGTGAAAATAACTCCGTAGTAATGCTCCCTATGGGCTTAAACTTTGATACCTGAAGTTAATTTGAATTTAGGCGGTGTTTTGTAGCATAAACAGATGAAATTTACTTGAAAGTTGCGTTTTGCTCTTCCTCTGGACGATTGATGGTTGGAAAATAACTTACAAATCACTTAGAGGGGTATTTATATACTTAGGATGGTGGCATAGGGGGCGCCTCGCGCCGCCCATCACACTGCCTTGCCCCGCGTCGCACCCCTCATCGCGCCAAGGGGACTGGCGCGTCGCACTACCTAGGGCGCCAAGGCTACCGGCGCGCTGCGCTGGCCGGTGTCCTGCTGACTGGCGCTTCACACTGGCCCTGTGTGGCCTGTCGTTGCTCGACCTAACTTATGAGGCTTGTCTACACACGTCGTACTCCCTTTATTTATCACAAATCCATGCATACACTTACTATTCATTAATTTTTACGGGGTGTAACATCCTCCCCCCTTAGGAACATTCATCCTCGAATGTCTACTTTGGTTTACAGGAGTTTAGCTCTTTTAGGACTATTATTTTGAAAAACTTTTGGCAGAGTCTCCCCTATAATACGGACTATCCAAAAATCCTGAAACGCAGAAAAGTCCAGTACAGATATCTTATATGAGATCACAACAACCCTTTCATTACCGAAATTGTAATCAACAGAATAATACATGAACCGTAAAGCATAAAACAACAATTACATCAACATTTTTACATTAACTGCATAATTTAGATTAAGCTTGGAACAAATGAGGATATCTAGATTTCATGTCGTCCTCATCTTCCCAAGTCATTTCTTCTCTATTCTTATTTCTCCATAGTACGTTAATAGAGGCAACATCCTTAGTCCTCAACCTAGGAACCTGCCTATCTAATACAGCCACTGGGACTTCTTCATAAGCTAAATCATCGGTAATCTGGACGTCCTCAACTGGCACAACTTGGGATGGATCCCCTAAGCACTTCCATAGAATTGACACATGAAAGACCGGGTAAACAGATTCCAGCTATGAAGGCAAATCTAGCTCGTATGCCACCTGGCCTATTCTTCGGAGTATTTGATACGGCCCAATAAACCTTGGGCTAAGCTTACCCTTTTTGCCAAACCTCATTACGCCCTTCATTGGCGAGACTTTAAGAAACACCCAGTCGTCTACATTGAACTCCAAGTTCCTACGCCGTACATCAACATAAGATTTCTGGCGGTTTTGAGCTGTCAACAGGTATTCTCTAATGAGCTTCACTTTCTCATCTGACTGATGGATCATGTATGGTACAATTAACTCTGATTCTCCTACTTCGAATCAACCAACTGGAGATCTGCACTTCTTCCCATATAAGGCTTCATAAGGTGCCATCTGGATTGCCGAATGATAATTGTTATTATAGGCAAACTCGATAAGGGGTAAATGTTCATCCCAGCTGCCCCCAAAGTCTAGCACACACGCCCGTAACATATCCTTGAGTGTCTGAATCGTATGTTCTGCCTGTCTATCTGTCTGAGGATGAAATGCTGTACTTAGATTAACTTGCGTTCCCAATCCTCTTTGAAAAGACTGCCAGAACCTAGCTGTGAATTATGCTCCTCTGTTAGAAATAATAGACACTAGGACACCATGTAATCTAACTATTTCCCTGATGTAAATCTCGGCATAATCCTCAGCTAAAAAGGTGGTCTTGACTGGAAGAAAATGAGCTGACTTCATCAATCTGTCAATAATCACCCAGATGGAATCAAATATGCGTCTGGTACGGGGTAACCCTATCAAAAAATCCATATTAACTATCTCTCATTTCCACATGGGCATTGCTATCTCTTGTGTCAATTCGCGGGTTTTTGGTGTTCTATTTTCACCTGCTGGTAATTAGGGCATTGCGCTACAAACTCTGCTACACTCTTTTTCATTCCCGGCCACCAATAAATCTCTTTTATGTCATGATACATCTTTGTTGAACCTGGGTGCAAAGAATAACAGGAGTAATGTACCTCTGCCATGATCTGCTGGCGAAGTTCTGCCACATCTAGAACGCAGAGGCGACCCCTACATCTTAAAATCCCATCTTTGGTTACCTCGAAAGCTGATACTTCCCCTTGTTGTACCTTATCTCCGAGCTGTGCTAATTGAGGATCTTCATACTGTCGCTCTTTTACCTTCACTACTAGGGATGATACGTCTGTATTCTGAATTATCGCCCCATTGTCACCTGAATCTATTACCCGGACAACTAAGATGGATAACCGATACAACTCCTGAGCCATTTCCCGCTGCTCCGGCCTTAGGTATTCCAAACTCCCCATAGATCTACGACTGAGGGCATCTGCCACGATATTAGCTTTCCCCGGATGATACAAAATATTCACGTCATAGTCCTTTAGCAATTCTAACCAGCAATGTTGCCGTAGATTCAATTCCTTCTGTGTAAAGATATACTGGAGGCTCTTTTGATCAGTAAAGATGTACACGTGAACCCCATACAAGTAATATCTCCATAGTTTCGAGGCATGAAGCACCGACGCTAATTCCAGGTCATGGGTGGGGTAGTTCCTTTCATGTTTTCTTAGCTGTCTCGAAGCATAAGCAATTACCTTACTGTGTTACATCAAGACACACCCCAATTCGACACCTGAAGCATCATAAATGTACTGCATAACCCTCTGAACCTTTTGGCAAAGCTAGGACTAGTGCCGATGTCAATCTATTTTTTAACACTTGGAAACTTTGTTCACACACCTCATTCCAATGAAATTTAGCTGCTTTCTGAGTTAACTTGGTCAGAGGTGCTGTTAAGGTAGAAAACCCCTACACAAACCTTCTATAATATCCAGCTAACCCCAGGAAATTATGTACCTCAATTGGAGTTGTAGGCTTGGGCCATGTCTTTACTGCCTCAATATTTTGTGAATCCACCTGAATACCAGCATATGATACAACATGACCTAAAAAGGCTACTTAATTTAACTAGAACTCACATTTAGAAAATTTCGCATACAAGTGACGATCCCTGAGAATCTGGAGCACCGTTCGCAAATGATCCCAGTGATCTGCTTCAGAACGGGAATACACCAGGATGTTATCAATAAACACAATCACAAACAAGTCCAGATACGGCCGGAAGATGCTGTTCATCAGGTCTATAAACACTGCAGGAGCATTCCTCAGCCCGAAAGACATGACTAAGAATTCAAAATGGCCATACCTGGTCCTAAAGGTTGTTTTCGGGGTATCTCTCTCCCGAACCTGAACCTGGTGGTACCCGGACCTCAAATTGATTTTTGAGAAGTACTTCACCCCCTATAACTGGTCAAACAAATCATCTATTCTGGGAAGTGGATACTTTTTCTTGATGGCGACTTTATTCAACTGCTGACAGTCTATACACATGTGGAGGGAGCCATCCTTATTTATCACAAATAGGACTGGCGCACCCCACGATGAAGTACTCGGCCTAATGAAGCCTTTATCTAGCAGATCTTTCAATTGTTCTTTCAATTCTCTAAGCTCGACAGGAGCCATTTAGTAGGGGGGAATAGATATAGGCTGAGTGCCTGGTAGTAGATCGATGGAAAAATCAATTTACCATTCCTAGGGAATACCAGGAAGTTCATCTGGGAAGACATCTGGAAATTCATTGACTACTGGGATGCACTAAAGAGTCGGGGGTTCTGCTTGCAGATCCTGAACTCTAACAATGTGATAAATACAACTCTTTTCTATCAATATCTTTGCCCGAAGATAGGATATAAACCTACCTTTTGGTGTAGCCGCATTGCCTTTCCACTCTCGTATCACCTCCCCAGGAAAGTGGAATAGAACTGTCTTGGTCCAGCATTCTACATTGGCATAATAGGGTGCTAACCAATCCATACCCATAATTGCATCAAAATCAATCATGTCTAGTTCAACTAGGTATGCAAAGGTCTAGCAACCCACAACCTCTACTGTACAACCTTGGTAGATCTGTTTAGCTATAATAGAATTGCCAACAGGCGTAGATACTGAAAAGGTTCGCTGAAGCAATTCTAGTGTGATACCGAACTTTCGGGCCACTAATGGTGTGACATAAGACAAAATGAAGCCTGGATCTATCAAAACATAAACAGAATGAGAGAAAACATCCAACATACCTATCACGACATTCAGTGATGATTCTGACTCCTGTCGTCCCGGTAGAGCATAAGTACGATCTGGACTGGTGCCTGAGATGGATGCCCCCGGTCTTCCTCGGCCTCAGCCGGCTGAACCTAAGGGCCTACGCCCTGCTGGAGATACTGGGGCACGTGACCCTGCTGAAGATCTATCCTGTCGGTCCTGACCACTCTGACCCCTGGCTGGACAGTCTCTCATCATGTAACCCTCTCGTCCACAAGCATAGCACGCCATAGAACCATACCTACAGGCTCCAAGATGATGGTGACTGCAATTAAGGAAAGGTGGCATAGTGAGTATACTCTACTCTGACCCTCTCTACTGTTGTGGACCCGATGGTCGTGAACTCTCGTCGGGTCCTGACTTCCCCCGACGACCAGGTCTGCCACCTTGCTGTTGCTAAAGTAGGAGTCTGGGTGGTCTATCTGACAATCGTGGCCTGGGTCTTCCTTGAGACTCTGCCTGAGTATCACTAGGTCTAGCCCTACGGTGCTGCTCCTGGCTTCCCCTTTACCCTTCGCTGTCGCTACCGGATCATTTCTATATTCTGAGAAATGCCTAGATACGAGCGATATCCATATCCTCTCGTAGAGTAGCCATAACACAGGTCTCCACATACTCTGGAAGAAGCCCCATAATGAACCGATGCATCTTGGATGGCATGGTGTCAACGAAAGCTAGTGCATATCAGGCCAAGGAGTCGAACCTCATAACCTACTCCTGAACACTCATCGAGCCCTGCTCCAGGTGCAAAAATTGATCAACCCGGGCCTATCAGATTTCCCACGACAAATAATGATCCAGGAACGCCTTCGAAAAGCTGGACCAAGTTGGAGGGGGAACATCTCTACCTTGGGACCTCTCCCAACTCTCATACCATAATATTGCTATGTCCCGTAGCCAAAATACTGCCAACTCAACCGATTCCACAGGCGTGGCATGCATTACCCTGAAGATCCCCTACAATTGGTCCAAGAAGTCCTGAGGGTCCTCGTCTTGATCCGTCCCTGTGAAATGCGGGGGAATCAGAGAAAGGAACTCTCGGACCCTCAAACTACTGGTCCTACTGAAGACTCAGCAACCACGGGCGCCACTGGCTGTCGCTGCGCAGCCATCATATGAGCTATCATGAAAACAGCAGTACTGACCTCCTGGTCCAAGGGTATTGGAATAGAAATTGCTGAAGGTAGTTCCGACACATCCGCTGCTCTGGGCGGCTAGTGGCGTGGCGGAGGAGACTGGGGATACCGAGATGAAGTCTCCTTGTCGCCCTCAGATTGGGCTGACTCTGACTGAGGCACCCTGTTAGTGCCCTCTCCTGCTGCAATGTCTAATTCCTTACCAGTCGTGGTATGTCGCAGGTCTGACATTTTTCTGTAGACAGGAAGAATATGGTAAGCTTAGGGACTCAACCCAATACTATGCAGTTCTATATCATGACTGGATAAGGAAAGAAGAGTAACAATCCTATCATGCCTCGCAGCCTCCTGCCTATGGAATGTGGTGCAAAATACATCCATAGACAAAACTCTACTTAGCACGGTTTGCAGACTCCCTGGGATACAACCTGCTCTGATACCAAGTCTGTCACGCCCTACCTTGGGAGGCATGACTAGCACATGGTGCCCTACTAGGATCTGAACTGACTTAATTAGGCCTGTGCACTCCTGGTGCAGGCTTACTCCCCAAATCAAGAAAACAACGGGCTATATCTCGGCTGTAAATACACTCCGACCGACAAGGCCTTATAGCCATTTGTAAAGGAAAATAGCTAACTAGAAACAAGCAATAATAGGGAATCCTATGCGGGCCGATATGACCACCAGGATATCTAGTTATGACTGTAAAGTAAATCTGGTGCTAAACTAAGCTATGGCCGACAAGACGGCTAACTAACAGCTAAACAAGGCCCCACACGACCAACACGTAAACTAAAACACATATGGGCCCCACACGGCCACCAACAGCTAACCACAGGGAAATAGAAACAATCTGCAAGCCTCTAAGAGTAATATGATGGTCGAGACAGGGCCCCGACCTACCCAAAACTATATAATCAAAACAAGAAAATCTTCTATCTACAAGCTCCGGAGGAAAGGAGCCAACTTTTCTGACAATCCTGGTTGAAGGCTAAGAGGGACCAACTCCTCGTCTATCTGCACCTACAGGCAAGTAATGCAGCGCCCCAAGGATGGGCCTCAGTAAAATATGTACCAAATATGTAAGGCAATAACTGAACCTGAATGAATAAAACTTAAAAATAAGTTGAGAGGAACTGAGTGAAAGAGATGGAAATATAACCTGAATACTTACTTTCCTGTTGCCTAATCTATCACTAAATAGTGCAAATAAGAACCTTACCTGGGCCCCATAAGCCAGAAGGTACAACCAACACAGAATAACTCACTCGAGGCCCCCATATGCCCTGGTGGGTACACTTTAATCTTACCCCTAATAAGGTCAGGCTGAGTCACCTAATAACTGTATCCATCCTACCATTCCCCTGGGTCTGCAACTGAGTCCGCTCGACCCCTGAACTATAGCTGTGTCTGAGTCCAGTGGACTCCTGCTGTCTGTACCCCAGGTACTGAACTCGACGGAGTATGTTGATACAACATAAAATATAGTCTAGCCATGGAATGGACTGTATGAGGACCTCGGACCTAATCTTCATCCCTCACGGACGACATACCGCTCCTCGGAGCAACATCATCTAGCCCCTCGCGGGCGTCGACACAGCTAGTAACCCTGGGGTTGGTTATGGAGGGCTACACAAGGCATAGTCAATCCCAAACTAAACATGGAATACTAGTCTCATCTAATAACAATAGCTAATCGTAACAAATATGCTTATGGTATTCTTACTGGGATTCAAACTGAGTTATGATGCTGAAGAAACTAACTTGCCGAAGAGATGCGCCTTAACATACCTGGATTGGTGATTTCTTCTTAACTGGTGAGTATCAGATTCATATTCAATAACTTTTCTCAATTGAAATCGTACTACTGGGAAAATGGAACTAGTTTCAATACTAAATTCGACAAAAACGATAAATTTATATATAAATATTAACTATATTTCAACTTAATGAAACAAGGTCTAAAACTCATAATTTCTCAAAAGTCCATAAGGGAGAAATGCTTACTTGAAGCCTGTGATCATATAGAAATCAGTTTGGAGCAATTCCAACAACTTTAGCTCGGCGGGGTTACGATTTGCCGGGAAATTTTCGTGAAAATAACTCTGTAGTAATGCTCCCTATGGGCTTAAACATTGATACTTGAAGTTAATTTGAATTCGAACGGTGTTTCGTAGCATAAATGGATGAAATTTACTTGAAAGTTGCGTTTTGCTCTTCCTCTGGACGATTGATGGTTGGAAAATAACTTACAAGTGACTTAGAGGGGTATTTATATACTTAGGGCGGTGGAAGGGGGGGCGCCCTGCGCCCCCTCATCGCACCAAGGGGACTGGTGCATCGCACTGCCCAGGGCACCAAGGCTGTTGACCCGCCGCGCTGGCCGGTGTCCTGCCGGCTGGCGCGTCGCACTGGCCCTGTGCGACCTGGCCTTGCTCGACACGACTTCCGAGGTTTCTACACACATCGTACTCCCTTTATTTATCTCAAATCCATGCATACACTTACTATTCATTAATTTTTACGGGGTGTAATAATGCATATGGTGACTCGGGTTTCGAAACTCTAGATCTGCTATGTGCCTTTACTTATAATGCTAGCGCTTGATTTGGGTTTGTGTTAGAAACCCTGATATTTCTAATTTTTGCACTTAAATTTTTCTATACATTGTGAGTGTTTTCTTTATTGTGGTCCTCTTGTTTTGTTGTTGTAGTTTTTATAGAGCGTAATTTGTGTTCTGTCTATATTTATCACTATTTTTTGCTGCTGAACTTATTACCATTTTCTGTTCTTGATGTATGCCTTGCCCCTTCTCCTGACATGATTGCATATGGTTCCTATCATCATTTCTCATCTTTGATTCTTAGATATGTGATAACGCTAAAATCATACTCATGTAAAAGTATGACATGGACGTTGTCAATAAAGAACCCGACTAGGTTGGGGTCGATCCTACAGAGAATATGGTCAAGATATAGAGTAACACTAGTATTTAAGCTTTTAAGTATGTTATTTTCTAAAGGGGGGTATTGTAAGAAAGTAAACACATAACAATATTAACAATTGAATTTTTATCAAGATGATACAATTAACTAGGGAAGTGTTCCCCATAAGTTCATAACTATTTCGAATTTTACACTTATGATATGACTATACTCACCCAAATTGATATGACTTGTAGAACTAATAACATAAGTTCACCCAAATGACTGGTTCGTCCCTATTGGATGACTATACTCAATTACCGAATTAGGTCTCTTGAGTGATTTCACTTTAAACGTTATCCATTTATTCTAAATTAACTATCCTGCGACTGTAGCTCAAGTTATACAATGAACCATAAAGTTCAAGGCTTTGTTGTTCTTCTCTTTTCCTAATCTCTACCTCTCTAGATTCAAGCAAGTCCTAACATTGCACTGCATTAAGAAACGTTTAAGATGAAGAGAAGACAACACAAGTATTAGTATTGGTTTAGAATCACTTTGTGCAAACCCTAGTTTGTTAATTCACCATGATTTCTACAACCCTAATTGTGGAGGTTTTAGCCTCTCATGATTGTAAGAAAACAATTAATATTCATAGATGAAAACATAATTTAGAACTTACAATGGTGATTGAAAAGTAAACCTGCTTGATGATTGCACAAAAATAATGAAGAAGAATTTAAGAACAATGGAAGAATCAATGCAAGAAACTCTCCAAAAATTATTCTCAATATTCCCAAAAGACGGATATTAGTCAAAAGAATCGAACTCCTAACTAAAATAACCTAGAAAAGTATTTATATAAATAATTAGAAACCTTTTCTAAATTAACAGGAAAACTGATAAACTGTCACCACCTTCACCTACGACTAGTACCATGATTGTATGGGTCGTACCTCTGCTCGTACAATGTCTAGCAACTTTTGATTGTGGCTAAGTGTAGGAAAATGGTACAACTCGTATAATGATTCTATGAGTCATACAATCCTATCGTGGTCTGAATCTAAGATTTTTGACATCCTTTGAATAATTTAACGAGTGTCTTGGTACGACTCAGACCTTCCTCCTATGCCTCATGACTGTCTCTCATACCTTGAGATCTGCCATTACTCAATCCTTCTAAACTTTACCACGATTCCTTGGTATGGGTCATAGGTAGGTATCACGATCCGTGGTTGCTACCCATACCAAGAGACTAACCCAGTGCAACTTCTTCTGATGTTTTCTATGATTGCCTTGGTATGGCTCCGTAGCTTGGCCGTTGCCTTAAGCTCATCTTCTGAACTTTTCCACGACTCTCAATACGGCTCGTACCATGATTGTATGGCTCGTGATAAGGTCTGTACTTGGCCCTTTTCTAT
The DNA here is from genome assembly GCA_035772735.1 of Datura wrightii. Taxonomy (NCBI): domain Eukaryota; kingdom Viridiplantae; phylum Streptophyta; class Magnoliopsida; order Solanales; family Solanaceae; genus Datura; species Datura wrightii. Next base: position 39,672,870 of record JASDFA010000027.1, read on the forward strand.
ACTCTTTTCATTTCTTTTACAGATTTCAAATCCAACACCTAATTTCCCTAAAAATAAAGCAAAAGTGCATCATATCTGTATAAACACACCTAAGACAATGCTTATTTCCTTATTTTAAGCGCCGAAAGTGTTCTAAACCCACAAAACACCAACACCCTCAACTTAAGACTTTTGCATGTCTTCAAAAAAATTAAACTAAACTATAAAACTACGCTTAACTAGAAAGTAAACTAAAAGACCTATATCCAACATAACCAAATCTGCACAAAAAACCATTATCAAATTTTGGCCCCTTTTTCTTTCAAACAAAGTCAGCTATGTACACATGCAACTACAACTCATGACATTCAGGGATCAAGATATGACATCTAACTATCAACAAAGAATTAAGCTATCACTAGTGCTATTCACACAAATAACTGACAGAATGCAATAAAAACCATGTACCCTCACAATAAATGAAGTCCCCAAAACTCAAGATATATAGGAATATGAAACTTGGGACTAATAAAGTAAGACTCTCACTCTCACAACGAAGTTCCAAATACCGCACATCGGATACCATAGGCTTGTCTATATTTTTCTCTACTATGGCTTTTCAGACAGTTAGGCTAGGATCACTGTAGGACTTTTCTCGGCTTGTAATATAGGATTTGGTTTGGGTATAACATATATGGATATTAGTGACTAACCCTCCTTGGAACTACACAACACGACTTCACTTTACACTTTACACTTTTTACCCCTTTATTCTCCTTTTAACTTTTTCCTCCCTTTTTCATCATTCAAATGCAATATGTGAGCGTGGTGTATTTTTCCTCATTTGTTTTCAATTCTTTTTATTTTCTTTTAATAATTCAGCTTATTTTTTATTCACTTTTTCTTTTTTACACCACACCTCACTTTTCATTGACTTTTTCTTTCTTTTCCACCTACTCACAGTCTATACACCCCTACTATAACCACCCTCAACTTAGGCATTTTGCCTGAGTTGAGGTTCACAATGTCCAAGGAGGGACAAGGGACAAACAGGTTCATTATAAATATGAAAAAGGTGAATGGGTAATCAAAGAAAAATAGTCAACTCTTAGGCTCAAAGTCGGGATCAAGGGATTCATTTTTATTTGATAGGGTAATTTAAGCTAAAGTGGACTAAATCAAAAACAGCCTATGATCCTTTAGTAACCAACTATCCTACAACCTGTAAAGACCAACCGGGCAAGTTGTAGATCCTTTATGCAGTATTGAACTAGGTAAGCATCCTCACTCACTCACGATTTTCATTGATTCTACCTATCCAATTCATGCACAACTAAGCTACAATTACATATGCCAATATACTATATTCCATACAAAGATTCACAGTAGTCATACTTTGTAGTCAACATACACAACCAAACCCAAATTTTTTTAAAACAGGTCATTTTTTCAACATTTCAAAACATGTGCATTTATTGGCTATAAAGTACTCCTAAACTCCTTCTAGATAAACAAAATACAAAACAAAAAATCCTAAACATGTCGGTTCTACTAGATAGCATGTCCTAGGAAAAAGAAATAGGGCAACAAAAACCCTTGGACGAAAATCAAAACCCAAAAATCATAAGTTACACCCCCTTTAAAAAGCATGCTTTGTCCCCAAAGTATAAAATGTAAGAACTGGAAAAAAGGACATACCTGTGGCACTCTAAGTGCTCCTCTCATCCTGCCGAGGTGGATGTGCAAGCCACCCCTTTTTTGCTGTAGTCGTGGAGCTAGAGATGGCCGGCGCACTCAGTGGGACATCACTCGGGGCAGTGTTCACCCCCTCACCTGTGGTAGTTGCCTCAGCGACATCAACTTTAACTCTGGCTAACTGTGGCTCACCCAAAGGGTCCTTATCACCCGTAGGCTTGCTCCGGACAGTGGCAGAGCTCCCTGCTCCTCTGGCTCTCTTATGCAACTCTGACATATGCTCGTCATGAGTTTGCAAGTTATCCACTGCCGCCTGCTTGTGCTCTTTTTTCTCCTTTCTCTTCCTCTTATTCTTTGCGGGCTCATCTTCAACTATTTTTGAGACCCTTGTTTTCCTTTTCTCTCCATCGGTCACTGTCAGATCCCAATATGCCTCAAAATCTAGCTCCTGATTGAGCTCAAAATCTAACTTCGAAATGATGAGGGTTGCTAATATTTTCGGTTGTCTAGATGATAACTCAGTTACTTGGATCCGCAAAGCCCCCAACTCGTCCCTTAAACTACCCGTGTCTGACTGTTCAAGTAAGTGCTCATTGAAGTGTAGCTCAAAGTCCAACCAACTTTACAAACCTCTAGCGGCCTCCTCTCTCTCAGCCTTCACCCAAGGCTTGATAGTCTCTATCATCATGTTGACCTTCTTCTCGATCAACGTCAATCATTTGGCCATCTTTTGGAGGAATTCCTGTGAAACCAAGTCATAGCTGGCTGGAACCTGGCTAGGAATACCCAATGAAGGAGTGAAAGATGAACCCGGAGCTGCTGCTATATGGTCGGCCTTTGTAGCCGGCATCTCGCTCTGATCCTGTGAGGTAGGGGCATCTATATGCTCACCCCCTGCTGGCTGTAGTGGTGGAATTACTACAGGTAGTCTAACCCGGCTCACCAGGTTCATCTCATCCTGAATCAATCCTATATCTACAGTTTTGTGTCCCCCAACCTCTGTGTCAATCCCCTCTATCACCCTCACCCTGGCGTCTCTACGCACCCTATGAATGAGACTTAGGAATGGAATAGTGGTGCTAAAACCCATAGCACGGTATGGAATCTCCTACCCTGTTACCTTCGGTATGTTGATGGCGTATCTAGACATGATACACACCACCAATGTTGCTCTATCCATACTGAGGGTGTTTTCATTCACTATCGGCACTAGCCTATGGCGGACCAGTGTCCAACAGGCCTTCGCTATAAAGTTTAGAGAGGCTTTAGTGACCTGCCGACCACCAATCACCCACTCTATCTCCTCCTATCATTTTCTATCACCCTCACTAGCCATTTCACCTGACTCTATCTCTCCTCGTAGCCCAGCTATTTTACCTTTTTCAAGGCATCTACTCTGTAGTTGAAGTCAACCGTGGCATCTGGAGCTCGGTACTATGGCCCATACAACACCAGTGCAATGGTCCTCTCGGAGATATCAACTGCTTTGCCCCGGACCATCACACTGTCAAACTCAGGTTTCTCCTTCAGTTTTTTCCCAACCTCTGTTTTCTACTCCATCGTGGCCAAATAGTTGGCATAGAACTCCCTAACTAATGCAACACTGTAGTTGTCAAGGGTCTTAGCCATCCAGTCAAATCCATAGAAGCTGAAAATCCACTTCATCTACTCGACCTCATTTAATGCACTGCTCAGAATCTGCAGTTCCTCCTGAATACTCCACCTGGGGTGTTGCTTGGGTGAGAGCAAGACCCCGCTCATAAATTTTCTAAGAACCGGGTACATGCCACCTCCTAGTATGACTCTCTCGAGGCGGGGTCTAATCATCTTTTTCCTCAGCAGCGTTTTCATTAGACCCGGCCTCATTGTTACCATCTCTAGATTGGGCCTCCTTAGACCTATCCTCAGCATTTGATACACTACCACACTCCTGAGTCTGATCACCTTCTCCCTCCTTATACTGGGGAGCAGCTGCTGGAGCACTAGATGTAGCTTCGGCCAGAACCTTGTCCTGTGCCCTAGTGGTCTATGGTTCATTAGTGTCAGTTGTATCTACTTGGTATTCCTCTACCAAACTACTAGGGGTGTTTCATGCTTGGTCGTAGTCTGAGGGCTTATCTCTCAATGCCTTCCGAGCAGCAATTTCAGCCTTGGCCCTCTTGTCTTGGCCCTTCTTGTTTGATTTCCTTTTGAATGTTATTTTACTTGTGGAGAAAAAGGTTAGTATGTAAGATCTGAGAAAAAGAAAGTAAAAATATCATCCTCAGTTATTTTTCATGAGTCATCAGTACGAGTCGTACCATAATGGTACAATCCGTACTAAGACTCGTAGTATGCTATGACACTGCCACGAATCCTTGGTACGACTCATACCAAGTTGGTACGGTTCGTACTAAGGGTCGTATTAACTATGGTTCTTAGTATTTTTATATGACTCATGTTATAGATCATAATTGGATTCCATGAGTCATACTAGGGATCGTACTGTTACTTTTTGAACTTAACCCTCCCTGCTCCTTGGTGCAAACACCAAGTACGACTCGTAGTGAGATATCATGGGTCATACTAGGTCCCGTACCATGAGCTTTTAGTTAAGATGGCTTGGACAGTCCCAACGAGCCATCCTACGAGTCGTAGTATGAAACCACGAGTCATAGGAGTGATGTAAAGCCTATCCTCACCTTATTCAGGTCTAATTGTGCAGGTAAACATGATTTTGAATCGTTACTCATAATTCCCCATCAAATCTATGCAACTTTCATTAATTTTATCTACCTAGTTAACCCCAAAACATGCTTCACACCCTGTAACTCATTATCTATAATCACTTTTTGTGTTTGAGCATTTTGATTCCTAAACCCATTTAGAATGATGCACATTCAGTCCTCAATCACATTCATCATCCTCTTTTACAAGAGTTTGAGGAATCATTGTTCAATTTCGGCCATCTCTTAGCAAGAAATTTCAATAGAGGAAATAATCACTTGAGATTTCAAGTTCTTGCACGATTTATTGCTTTCTTCAGCACTTGGGTTAGGAATTCAAGTGACTTGTACAAATTTATTTGCACGAATTTGAGCTCAACAATTTCGTGCTTCAATTATGGGTAATAGAGGATAGAATGGAGGTTCTCTTGGGTCATGCTTTATGTTTGCGTGGGAGTTTAGGTCTGACAAATTTGATTTTAAATAAGTTTTGGGCTAATTGAAAAATTTGGGTCAAGTCGGGTCGATTTAATTAATTTTGCCCATCATGACTCATACCACGAGTTGTAGGTCATACCTACAACTCATCCCCTGGACTCATAGCAAGAAATTGAGAAAACTTACTTTGGGACCTAAAAAAGCATGGTACGAGTCATACCATGATGGTACGGATCGTACTATTGTTCGTAGGTCATTATTTTCTACACTTTCACACTTAGCATATTTCATCGTTACGGTGGATACTATGACTCGTACAATAGAGGTACGATTCGTAATGACCAACCGTAACATGAAATCATGTATTATACCAAGTTTCTGCTTTTAACCATGGGCAGTACCACAAGTCGTACCATTTTACTACGACTCATACTGAGACTCGTAGTAAAGTCCTATGCTGTAATTTTCACCCACTAGTTTTTGGTTTCACCTGCAAACTGAACACACATAAGTTAAAATACTTAGATTGCCTCCCAAGAAGCCCTTGATTTAACGTCGCGACATGAAGCAAGTGGTTTGGTTACTTAGACTTCACCAAACCACCTTATGGGTTGCCTCCCAAGAAGCGCCTGATTTAACGTCGCAACACGACTTAAGTATCTTGACTACTCAGAATTCGTCAAGAGACTCAGAATCATCCTCAATTGCTGACACACCCTAAACTCATTGAGCTATTTTGTTAACTGACAGATATTAGAGGTGACTTCCTCCTTATTCAGCCTGAATTTCAACTGGACTACCTCGACATCTACTAGAGCTCTCCCAATGGTGTGGAATGCTAGCCTCAAAATAATGGGGACATCAAATCAACCTCGCAATCTAGGATCATGAAGTCCGCTGGGAAGATGAATCGATCCACCTTAACTAGCACATTAACAAGGATCCTTACTAGCTTTTTCTGTGCAGTCAATCATCAATAGCCACATCGTCGTCAGTGTGGGGGCTCCCAAGATCAATTGCCTGAATACAGCTAATGGCATTAAGTTGATGTTAGCTCCTAAGTCACACAGTGCCTTCGTGAACTCAAAGTCACCAATCGTACAAGGAATGGTGAAGGCACCTGGATTCTCTTTCTTTTGGACAAGACCCCGTGAGGCTATGGCAATACAATTATGCAGGTTACCCACCGGCTCATAGCTCACGTACCTATTCCTAGTCACAAGGTCGTTCATAAACTTGGCATATTCAGGCATCTTCTTTAATGACTCGACCAATGGTATGTTCATAGACAATTGTTTTAGCATTGAGAGGAATTTCTGAAACTTATCATCTTCCGCCTTCTTCTTCATCTTCTGAGAGAATGGTGATGATGGTTGAGGAATGGCCCTATACACCTGTGTGACCCCTGTTCCTTCCCTTTATTAGCTCTAGATCGCTTTGCACCAACTGGAATCTTAGGCAACTCAGTCTCACATGTAAGATCCTAGTCAGCAGCCTCATCATCCTCATTAAGCTCGATCTCCTTCTGTCTTTCCATTTCAACTACAATCGGCAGGGGAGGATAAATAGTGGTCATCCCATTCCTAGTCATCACATCCATATAGTGACTGTCGTTCTTTGGGTTCTGGACTATGTTTCTAGGAAGTGTAACCTTCTGCCTTTGGTTTAGGGAAGCTGACATCTGCCTTAGCTGCTGCTCTATCTGCTTGATTGTTGTAGCATGGGATTTAACTTCCTGGTCCATGCCAGATATATCACCCCGAATATCCTTCAGCTGATCATTAGTTGGTTTATCTCTCTTGAGCAACTCACCCATCATGTTCTCCAATTTTGAGGGTCCAGCCTCACCCTCACGAGCATTTGGAGGAACATACAAACCTGCGCAGTCGTTGCAATAGCCATCATTCTTTCTTCACTCTCTTTCTCGCTCATGACCTCTGCTTCTATCCTTGTACACATTCCTATTATAGTGTCTCTATACTAGTTCTGACCTTAATTTCCAGAACCTTGGCACCAAGTGTCCTGTCCAAACCCTTGGGCATTAGTTCAAAAATCCACCACCTGGTTGTCCAAGAAGTTTGCTTCCTCCTCGATATTTGACTGCTCAAACTTCAGCTCTTGACCTTGAGCCCCAACTGCATTTACCTTTTTTGCACCAGAGCCTATAATATGATTTGTGAGCAGGTCCAAGGATGTCCTCATGTGAGCTATCTCCTGATCATGCTACTCCTCCTTTTTGTGCTACTTCGTAGTTATACCAATAGCATATGTACCCACTATTTTTTCTACTTCCCCGCTATGCCAGATCTTGTTCTTCTTGGTCACTCGATCAAGTATAATAGTTGAATGCTCCCATGAGTGACTGATAATGCTCAAACCATACTTTCTACCGATGTATGAAACGGACATTGTCAATAAAGAACCCAACTAGAGGTTGGGGTCGAACCCATACGGAATATGGATGAGCTAGACTAAGGCCGGTAAGTGAACTTGTTAGGTAGTTACTCCAAATTGGGGGTTCTAAAGAAAACAATAATAAAAAACACAGTTAAAACTTTGGTTGAAATCATGAATGAAAGATAGCTAGGGTTTTGTGTTGCCCATGGGTTCATAACTGCTTCGGGTATACATACGTGATCATCACCAATGCTTACTTGTAGAACTGATAACTTAGGTTCATTCAAATGACTGGTTCGTCCCTATTGAATGACTATACTCAATCACCGAGTCAGGTCTCATGAGCGATTAGAAATTAACCATTATCACTATGTCCCAAATTTAATTATCCTGTGACCACAACTCAAGTTAACAAAATGTTTATCAAGATCAAGGCTTCGTTGTAATTCTCTTTCCTAATCTCTACTTCTCTAGGCTCAAGCAAGTAAAGAATTAAAGCAATACCTAATGTTGTACACCGTTAAGAAACATTTAAGCATGAAGAGAATACAATATAAGTGTTTTGCATTGGTTTTGAATCACTTTTATGCAACCCTAGCTTGTTAGTCCACCATGGTTCCCATAACCCTAGCTATGGAGGTTTTAGCCTCTCATAGTTGCAAGATTGTGATTTGCATTCATAATTAAATACATAAATCAATACTTACAATTATGGATGAGAGAAAAATTTCTTTGTATTAATCAACAAAATTCTCAAGAACAATATGAAGATCAAAAGAAAACCAAGAAAAGGTTGCTCACAAGTCGAACAACTCAATTCTCACGACTAATTCTCTTTAACTTGATTTCTAATTACTTCTAATCACTGATAATCACCTCTCTAATGAAAATAAAAAATAAAAATTTATACAGACATAAAAATCCTTTTCCTAGGCTAACAGGGTGAATTTCCATAGCTAAAGCCACCTGCGTCACGACTTGTCCTACGACCCTTAGCAGGTATGTATGGGTCGTACCTACTTCTAGTAGCAGGTATGTACGGGTCGTACCTGCTTCCCATAGTAGGTACGGGTCATACCTACTTCCCGTATGTCATTGGCTGGCTGAAATTTGGCTAAGTGTTGGACCTTGGTACGACTCGTACATGCTCCCTGCGAGTCGTATTGAGCTTTCATGGCTTGAATCTGAAACTTTGCAACTTTTCTGAAGTTCATCGCAAGTGCTATAGTACAACTCGTACCTTGATGCCACAACACGTACTTTCTACCATAGCAGGAGTCAGCCTCTAATGTAAATTTTCTGAATCTTTCTATGACTTCTTCACTACGACCCATACAAGCTTTGTACAACTCGTATTGAGAGTCGTAGGATGCACTTCTTCATCCTTAGCCTTTTGAAACTTCTCATGACCTGCAGTACGGCTCGTAGCACCTTCCGACGGCTCGTACTGAGGACTGTGAGTTAAGCCTATTTTCTGCACTTTCAGGCTATCTTTTGCACATCTTTTCTCCAACACCTATTTATCTTGTAACCAAAGAAAAATTGCCGTATATACATATAAATATACCTAAGTCCATGCTATTTTCTTAATTTTGAGCGTCAAAAGTGTTGTAAGCTCACAGCACATCAACACCTTCAACTTAAGACTTTTGCATGTCCTCAGGCAAAGAAAAAGAAAAACTAAATACGACGGTCAACTAGAAAATAAACCTTAGATACTACAGCCGACACTAACAAAACTTACACTACACATTGAAGAATTTTCTGACCCTTTTCCATGAACCAACATCAGCTAATGTACTACAAGCAACCACAAAACGTGGTAAGCAGGGATCAAGACATGTCATCTAGCTATCCATAGGCAATCAAGTCATCACAAATACTTTTCACACAGACCAATGATAAAAGTAAACATAATCCATGTACCTTCACAACAAATAAAGTCCCTACTCATAGATATAGGGTCAAATATTGCATGGGACTAAACAAACAAGGCGCTCACTCTCATAAAGAAGTTTCAAGTATTATGTATCAGATACCCTAGGCTTGCCCTTATTTTCTCTACTTCGATTTATCAAATGGTTGGATTAGGATCACTATCGGACTTGCTGGGGCTTGTAATATAGGCTTTAGGGCTGGACATGATAAAAATGAAAGATTTTATAAGTGACTATCCCTTCCTTGAAACAACATACATTGGCTACACCATTCACCTATTTCACCATTTATGCTTTTCATTCCTTTTCTTCCCTTTTCATCTCTTTTATGTACATTTGTATGGGTGTGGTGTATTTTCAACTTTTTCCAACACATTTTTTTTCTCTTTTGAATTTTCTTTTTCAAGATTTTCAAATTTTTTCACACCACACCTCATTTTAAACTTTTTCTCTTTTCACTCCCTTTTTCTCGTTCCCATCATTTGTGCACCCCTACTCTAGCCACCTTCAATTTAGGCATTTTGACTATGTTGAGGTTCACAATATCCAAAGAAGGACTAGGGCCAAAACAGGTTCATTATAAAGAAATGGGTACGGTTAATTGGTTTATCAAAGAAAAATGGTCTATTAAAGGCTCAAAATTGGGATAAAGGGAATCATATGATTTTGGTAGGGTTATTTAGGCTAAAAGTGAGCTTAATAAAAATGGCCTATGATCATATCCTAACCAACCATCCTTAGCCTATGCAAAGACCAACTAGGCAAGTTCTAGATCTTCAACACAATACTGAACTAAGTACTACACCTCACTCACTCATGGTACATGACTTATATTCACCTCACCTGTCTGGTTTACACATGGCTTAACAAGAATCCTCATGCTAATAAACTAAATGACATCAAAAGATCCACAGAAATCATGCTTGCAGTCACAAATACATAGCTAATGCATCAAAAATTTTTAAACAGGGTCAAATTTTTTTCACAAATCAAAACTTGTGCATTTTCATTGCCTGAGTACTCCTATGTTATTTTTTAATTAAACAAAAATCAGAAAATAAGAAATAAAAACCCTAAACATGCCGGTTCTACTACATAGCATGTCCAAGGAAAAAGAAATACGATAAAGAAAATCCTTGGACGAATCAAAAATATCAAAAATTAAGCTTCGTCCCTGAAGCATGAACTACAAGAACATAGGGAAGGGAACATACCTGTGGCACTCTAGGCGCTCCTGTCGTCCTGTGGAGGAGGTACCTCTACTGTAATCGTGGTGCTAGCGGTGGCCAATGCACTCAATGAAGTATCCATAGGGGGAATGGTTACCCCCTTAGTAGTCTTGGCCGCTTCTACGACCTCTGTGTCAATATGGGCTGAAGGTGGCTCACCCGAAGGGTCACAACTATTGGCAAGATTAAGATGAGTCATGGTGGAGCTGCCTGCTCCTCTAGCTCCTCCTACAACTCAGACATATGTGAGTCATGAGTCTTCAGGCTCTCTGCTCTAGCCCATTTGCGTTCTTTCCTTTCCTTTTTCCTCTTCTTCCTCAGACTCTCCTCTCCAACATCTTCAACAGCTCTTTTCTTTCCCTTATCTCCAGCAGCTACCGTCGACTCCCAATAAGCTGCCAAGTCAATCTCCTCATCGAGCTCTACATCTACATCTGGAAGAGTGGGGGCTGCTATGACTGCCAGTTGTCGTGATGAAAACTCGACTACTTGGCTCCGAAGATCCCCCAACTCCTCACGGAGACTGCTAGTGTCCATCTGCTCTGCCATATGCACATTGAACTGTCTCTCAAGTCCATCCAAACAAGCATGTAGATCCTGCGCTGCTGTATCTATCTCCGCTTTGACCCATGGCTTTACGTTTTCCATCATATCTTGATTTTTTCGTTTTGCCACGGTCAATTGTTTAGACAATTTCTGGAGGAAGTCATGAGGCACCAAAATATGCCCTACTGGAGTTTGAGTCTGCAGGCTAGGCTGTGGTGCAACTGAAGTGTTAGGAGATGACTTTGAATAACCAGCATCTATAGCTGGTGTCTCGCTCTGCTCCTATAAGGTGGGGACGTTCACCTGTGTGCCCCCTGTTGGCTGGACTGATGGAATTGTGGTGGGAATTTTGTCTCAGGTTACTGGGTTCATCTCATCCCGGATAAGGCCAATGTCTACAATCCTCTGGACTTCGATCAGACTCTCCTTACCCCATTGTATTGGCACCCCTGCCTCTGTGCATAGCCTGAATACAAGACTCGGGAATGGGATGGTAGTGCTCACTCCCACTGCCCGATCTCGTATCTTGTCTACAATGATCCTCGGGATGTTAATATGGATAATAGGACATGAGGCATGTCACCAAAGCTGCTCTGTCAGCACTTAATGTGTAATCGTTGACTGTAGGTGCTAACCGGTGGCGTACTAGTGTCTAACAGGCTTTTTCTATGAAGTTGAGCAAGTTCTTTATCACCTGCTTTCCACCAGTAACCCTTTCAGCGTCGTCCTTATTTTCAGCAATCACCCCTTCCAACCATTGCAGTTGCCTCTGCCTTTCTTGCAAGCCCAAGTTCCTGATCTGCTTCATTGCCTCCACCTTGTAGTCATACTCAAACATCATCCGTGTAGGCGCGAACTATGATCCATACAGAACCCGAGAGATGGTCTGATCTGATATGTCTACCTCTCATCCTCAGACCAACACACTCTCCAGTCAGGGCTGGTCTTTTACTTTCTGCCCCTCCTTTGCCTTTTGCTCCATGGTGGCCAGATAGTTGGCATAGAACTCCCTGACCAATTCTGCTGTATACTGAGCTGGAGTCTTGGCCATCCACTCAAAAACATAGAAGCTGAAAATCTGCTTCATCTCCTCAACTTCGTTCAGTGAGTTTATCAGGATTCGTGGTTCTTCCTGGATGCTCTGCCTTGGCTTGTTCTTCGCGGTGAAAGAAATGCCTTACTCATAAATCTCTCTAGCTCTTGGCGCTCTCCACCGGAGTTTGCGGTTCTCTCTGGATAGGGTCTATACTTGTGTAGCATTTGGAGCCTCCTCTTATGATTCTTCACTTCTATTTGCTTCACCTGATTGGGTCTCCTCAGACCCTTCTTCTGCGTTTCAGTCATTTATCAACTCCTGATTACCTCCTCTATCTCCCTACTCAGACTGGGGAGCTTGGGCTAATGTGGCAATAGCTGCTTTGGCTTGTGCTCTTGATTTTTCCCTAGTGGCTCAGGTTCCGTCAGTGTCTGAAGTATCTACCCGGTAATCCTCAATTAAACCACCAGGGGAGTTGCCTGCTTGCCCAGCCTTGGACTCGAATGTTTCATAAAATAATGTTCTCTGGGCTGTTGCGTTGGATGCTTTTTGCTTTATTGTCATTGTTCCTAGAGAGAAGAAAGTTAGAATTCCATATTTGAGAAGAAAAAGAACTAGAAAAGAACAATTTCAGATTCTTAACACGGGTCGACAGTACGGGTCGTACGCTGAACGTACGACTCGTATGAAGGCCCAGGAACTCTGTATGCATATTAAGGCTCACAGGTACGACTCGTACCATGAGGGTACGACCCGTACCTTGAGTCGTCTGATGAAGCCCCATTACTAACATTTCCTCTGTATTTTTCCACGACTCGAGGTAGGACCCATAGGTCGATTCCACGAGTCGTAGAAAGGACTTCTTCTGCCTCATCTGGCTTAGCCCTGTTCAGATCTTGGGTACGAACACACAGTACGGCTCATAGTGACAGACCATAAACTGTATTGTGTTTCATACCACTTTCTTGACTTATTCAATTTTGTTCAGTTTGCAGGTATTCTTTTTCACAATTTGGGTACTTAGATTTCCCAGGTCTAGGCATATCATTCAATCAATTAACCACTACTCATCCCTCCCTTTTTAGTCACTACCCATAACTCAAATTTGAAAGGCTTCAATTCACAAGTTTATCCCAAAAAAAATATAATGCTTTCCTAGTTGTTCATGGTTCGCTAACATCCCTGATCATTATATTTTTGAGATTTTTCGAGCAAAGACCACTATTCATAGGGGTTTTGATAGTGATACTTCAAGCAAGTTAAGATTTTAGATATTCTGTGCATTACTTACTTGTTGCTTCTTTCTTCGACTGGTAATCACAAATGTGAATTTAAACACACTTAATTTGAGCAAGAAATTGCTCGTAGATTTGAGTCACGGGTGTGAGGGATTCGTAGGTAGGGTTCGTAGTTTTGATGTTGGTTGAGTGGGAAGAAGGGTCATGTGAGGTTTTTGATTTAAAATAGGAAAAGGGAAGATGTGAAAACCTAGATCGAGTCGGGTAATTTTAAAAATTTTGACCTGTCACGACTTGTACCACGAGTCGTAGGAAGGACGTACGACTCGTCCCTTGGACTAGTAAGTTAGAGTTTTGAAAACTTACCTGGGGACCTATGAGTACATCATATGACTCATACAAGGTGGGTACGGTTTGTATGATGACTCATAGGTTGTTGCTTTTGGATTACATCTCTGAACCTCACCACGCCTCCTGCTACGGCTCGTAGGATGCTGTCACGAGTCGTACTTAGAGCCGTAGCAGCTGCTTGTTCAGCAATTTTTCTACCTCCAATTTTTTTCCCTGCACATTGAGCACATATTAGTTCAATAACTTGGGTTGCCTCCCAAGAAGTGCTTGATTTAACGTCGCGACACGACAGAGGTGGCCCGGTTACTCAGACTTCACCAAGCCACCACTTGGGTTGCCTCCCAAGAAGCACCTGATTTAACATCAAAGCACAACACAAGTCTCTTGACTACTTAGAATTTGTCAAGTGACTCATATTCATCCTCTAGTGCTGAGATTACACTGTATTACTTGGGTTTCTGCATTGTCCGATAGATGTTGAAAGTGACCTCTTCTTTGTTTAGTCTGAACTTCAGCTGGCCAGCCTCCACATCTACTAAGGCCCTCCCATTCGTAAGGAATGGTCACCCCAGAATGATGGGGACCTCATAATCAACCACTCAATCCAAAATCACAAAGTCTGCTGGGAATGTGAATTTGTCCACCTTAACCAGTACATCGAACAAGATCCCCACTGGATTCTTCACAGTTCTGTCAGCCATCAGTAGCCGCATAGTGGTTGGTGGTGGGGCTTCTAAGCCCAATCTATTGAATACCGCCAAGGGCATCAGGTTGATGCTTACCCCCAGATCACAAAGTGCCCTTGCGAACTCGACATTGCCAATGGTGCACGGTATAGTGAAAGCACTTGGGTCTTCCTTCTTTTGAGCCAGGACCCGTGTATCTATGGCACTACAGTGATGTACATTGTCTACCGGCTCTTAGCTTACGGACTCTTCTTCGTCACCAAGTCCTTCATAAACTTAGCATATCCTGGCATTTGTTCCAATTCCTCTACCAATGGTATGTTCACAGATAGTTGCTTAAGCATTGAAAGGAATTTCTGGAACAAACCATTTTCCGCCTTCTTCTTCATTCTTTGAGGGAACGGTGGCGGTGTTTGCGAGATAGCTCAATGCACTTGAGTTGCTCCTTGATCAATGTCAGGTTCTTTTCCTCTGTAGGGGCCTTTGGAAACTCAAAACTCTCCATCTCAGCACTATTATCACTTTCCTCAATAATGATCCCTTTCTTCCGTTCAACTACAATCGGAAAAAGGGGGTCAACTGTGGTCTTACCACTCCTAGTCATCACCGCCATGCAGTGGCCATCATTCTTTGGGTTCTAGACGCTGTTGCTAGGCAGTGTACCCTTTTTTCTTGGGTTCAGTGATGCTGACAATTGCCCAAGCTGCTGCTCAATCTGCTTGATGGTGGTTGAATGAGATTCCACTCTTTGGCCCATACATGATATGTCATCATGGATCTCCTTCAATCGCTCATCAGTGGACCTCACCTTCTTCAGCATCTCGGCCATCATGCTCTCTAACTTTGATTGCACAGCCTCCCCCTCTCGTGCATTGGGAGGCACATAAAATCCAACCGGTCATTGCGGTAGCCATCGTTTCTTCTCCATTCTCCATCGCGCTCACGACTGCGGCTCCTATCTCTGTACCCATTTCGGTTGTAGCTGTCTCTATATTGGTTCTGACCTTGGTTTCCAAAGCCTTGGCGCCAATTGTCTTGTCCACACGCTTGGGCATTGGCTCGGAAACCCGCCACTTGGCTATCCAGGAAATTTGCCTCTTCCTTGGATTCAGAGTGATCAACTCCTAGCTCTATTCCTTGTGTCCCCACTGCATTTACCTTTTTGGCTCCTGCTCCCATGATGTGCTTTGTAAGAAAATCCAATGATGTGCGCATGTGAGCCAACTCTTGGTCGCGTTCTTCTTCCTTCCTATGTTGTTCTTCAGTCAAGCCAACAACATATGTAACGACCGCTGCATCAGCCTCCCTGGTATGCCATGCCCTGTTTGTCTTAGTCACCTATCAAGGATTGTAGTAGCTTGCTCTCAAGTGTGACTCATCAATGCTCCTCTTACCACCATGTCTGCAACAACTTTTGTGCTATTATTTAAGGATCTGTAAGAAATTTCCAACAAACTATCATATGGGATTTTATGGTTCGGGCACTTTGTCAACTTCTTTTTGAACCTCAACCAGGTTTCATGAAGTGCCTCTGTCTTGAGTTGTCAGAAATTGTCGATCTCATCCTTTAGCTACAACATTCTGGAGGGAGGAAAGAATCTCTTCAAGAAGGCCTGGTTGAGTTCCCTCTAGTTTGTTATGGAGTCATTGGGCAACTCCGATAACCATAAAGTGGCTTTCCCTGATAGAGAGAAGGGGAAAAGTCTGAGCCTAATGGCATTTTGGATAACTCTGGGCAACCTGTACGCTTTGCATATTCCTACAAACTTCATCAAGTGCAGGTTGGCGTCATCTGCTGCGTGACCACTGAACACCCTTTTCATGTTTAACAATTTAATCATGGTGCTCGTGATGTCAAATTTGGCCGCAACGGGTAGTGGCGGTGGCATAATTGCTCCACTTGAGACAACTTCATCAATGTCTGGGTCCTCATCATCAAAGAACTGAGGGGCCAATCTACAACCTCTGTTGCCCCTCCTATGTCGACCAACATTAACTACCTCTTCTATGATATCTTCTGCATCCTGAAGTGCAGCTTGCCTAGCATCTTATGCTATGCGGGCATCTCTTTGTTCCTGGTTCTCCATCCTGTGCAGTGCTTGTTCAATTTTTGGGTTCAACAGATTCAGGGGATCTCCACAACTCCAAGTGCTTGGCATTTAACGGAAAATAGCCTGTGGATATCAAAAATAAAAAGAAAACGTACTTAAGGAAATAACTACCAAAAAAGTCAAATACAAGCAAATAATCTATTCTTAGCCGTATTCCCAAGCAAACGACACCACTTTTTGATAACGCTCAAACCCTACCTTCTGCCAAAGTATGAAGCGGACATTTTCAATAAAGAATCCAACTATAGGTTGGGGTCGAACCCACAAGGAAGAGCTAGACTAAAGCCGATAAGTGAACTTGTTAGGTAGTTACTCCAAATTGGGGGTTCTAAAGAAAATAATAATTAAAAGCACAGTTAAAACTTTGGTTGAAATCAAGAATGAAAGATAGCTAGGTTTTTGTGTTCCCCATGGGTTCATAACTACTTCGGGTATACATACATGATCATCACCAATGCTTACTTGTAGAACTAATAACTTAGGTTCATTCAAACGACTGGTTCATCCCTATTGAATGAATATACTCAATAACCGAGTCAGGTCTCATGAGCGATTAAAAATTAACCATTATCAATATGTCCCAAATTTAACTATCCTACGACCACAACTCAAGTTAATACAATGTTCATCAAGATCAAGGCTTTGTTGTTATACTCTTTTCCTATTCTCTACTTCCCTAGGCTCAAGCAAGTAAAGAATTTGGGCCGGACCTAACATTGTACACCGTTAAGAAACGTTTAAGCATGAAGAGAATACAATACAAGTGTTTTGCTTGGTTTTGAATCACTTTTATGTAACCCTAGCTTGTTAGTCTACCATGGTTCCCACAACCCTAGCTATGGAGGTTTTAGCCTCTCATAGTTGCAAGATTCTGATTTGCATTCATAATTAAATACATAAAACAATACTTACAATTATGCACGAGAGAAAAATTTCTTTATATTAATTAGAAAAATCCTCAAGAACAATATGAAGATCAAAAGAATACGAAGAAAAGGTTGTTCACAAGTCGAACAACTCAATTCTCACGTCTAATTCTCTCTAACTTGATTTCTAATTACTTCTAATCACTCCTAATCACCTCTCTAATGAAAATAAAACATAAAATGTATTTATACATACATAAATATTTTTTCCTAGGCTAACAGGGTGAATTTCCATAACTAAAGATGCCTGTGTCAAGACTTGTCCTACGACCCGTAGTAGGTATGTACGGGTTGTACCTGCTTCCCATATGTCATTGGCTTGCTGAAATTTGGCTGAGTGCTGGACCTTGGTACAACTCGTACATGCTTCCTACGAATCATACTGTGATTCTGTGGCTTGACTCTAAAACTTTGCAATTTTTCTAAAGTTCATCACGAGTGCTATGGTACAACTTGTACCTTGATTCCACGACTCGTATTGTCTATTCATAGCATGAGTCATCCTCTTGTGAAAATCTTCCGAATCTTTCCACGAATTCTTCACTATGGCCCGTACAAGCTTTGTATGACTCATACTGAGAGTCGTAGGATGCACTTATTCATCCTTAGCCTTCTAAAACTTCTCATGACCTGCAGTACGGCTCATAGCACCTTCCTACGGCTCATACTGAGGACTGTGAGTTAAGCCTATTTTTTGCACTTTTAGGATATCTTTTGCACATCTTTGCTCCAACACCTATTTATCCTGTAACCAAAGAAAAAGTTCCATATAAATATACCTAAGTCCATGCTATTTTCTTAGTTTTGAGTACCGAAAGTGCTGTAAATTCACAACACATCAGTGACCCATCAATGCTCCTGCTGCCACCATATCTTCTATAGCCTTAGTGCTGTTGTTTAGAGACATATAAAAGATTTCCAACAAATTGTCATTGGGAATTTTATGATTTGAGCACTTAGTCAGCTTCTTTTTAAATCTTAGCCATGTTTCATGAAGTGCCTCCGTCTTAAGTTGGCGGAAATTATAGATCTTGTCCTTTAACTGTAGCATCCTGGAGGGTGGAAAGAATATTTCCAAGAAGGCCGATCTAATATCCCTCTAGTTGGTTATGGAGTCATTGGGCAACTCCAACAATTAAATTATGGCCTCTCCAAATAGATAGAATGAGAAGAGTCTCAATATTATAGCAGCTTGGCTGACACCTGGTAATCTATACACCTTGCATAAACCAATGAAGCTCATTAAGTACAGATTGCATCGTCAATTGCATTACACTAAACACCACTTTCATATTCAGAGAGCTGAATCATGGTGCTAGTGATATCAAACTTTTTCCCAGCAGGCAAAGATGGTGGTACAATGGCTCCTATTGACCCGGCTTCATCATCATAGAATTGTTGAGAATATCTTTGGCCTCTATTTCCCCTTCCATGGAGGCCAACATTCACTACCTCATCACGAGCATCCTCTGCTTCCTGCAGTGCATCTTGCCGAGCTATCTCAGCTTGATGAGCTTCTTCCGCCAAATGGGCCTCTCTCTGCTCAACATTCTTCATCCTACACAGTATTCATTCTAATTCAAGATTAAGTGGAATCAAAGGGTTTTTGCTCCATCGAATACCTGACATTCACTGAGAGGCAACCTGTGTGTGTCAAAAACACAAGAAAATATAAATAAGGAAATAACAACTAAAAGTTAAACATAGGTAATTTCTCCAATCCTAAGCCGCATTCCCCAGCAACGACGCCACTTTTGATAATGCTAAAATCACACTCTTGTAAAAGTATGATGCGAACGTTGTCAATAAAGAATTCAACTAGGCTGGGGTCGATTCCACGAGGAATATGGTCAAGAAACAGAATAAGCTAGTATTTAGCTTTTAAGTCTGTTATTTCCTAAGGGGGGTTTTGTAAGAAATTAAACACGTAACATTATTGACAGTTGAATTGTTATCAAGATAATGCAATTAACTAGGGAAGTGTTCCCCGTGGGTTCATAACTACTTTGAGTTTTACACTTGTGATCTATGCTAATACTTTCCTTGTAGAATTGATAACATAAGTTCATCCAAACGATTGGTTCGTCCCTATTGGATGACTATACTCAATTACCGGATTAGGTCTCTTGAGTGATTTCACTTTAGTCTTATCAATTTGTTCCAAATTAACTATCTTGCGTCGCAACTCGAGTCACACAATAAACCATAAAGTTCAAGGCTTTGTTGTTCTTCTCTTTTCCTAATCTCTACCTCTCTAGATTCAAGCAAGTAGAGAATTCAGGCAAGTCCTAATATTGCACTCCGTTAAGAAACGTTCAAGATGAAGAGAAGACAATACAAGTATTAGTATTGGTGTAGAATCACTTTGTGCAAACCCTAGATTGTTAATTTACCATGGTTCCCATAACCCTAGTTGTGGAGGTTTACAATGATGATTGAAAGGTAAACCCACTTTTTGTTTGCACAAAAATAATGAAGAAGAATTTAAGAACAATGGAAGAATCAATGCAAGAAACTCTCCAAAAGTTATTCTCAATATTCCCAAAAATCGGATACTAGTCAAAAGAATCGAACTCCTAACTAAAATAACCTAGAAAAGTATTTATATAAATAATTAGAAATCTTTCCTAAATTAACAGGAAAACTAATAAAACTATCGCCGCCTTCACCTATGGGTCGTATCATGATTGTACAGGTCATACCTCTGCTCATACAATGTTTGGCAACTTCTAATTTTGGCTAAGTGTTGGAAATTGTTACGACTCGTACAATGATCCTATGAGTGATAAAATCCTATCGTGGTCTGAATTTGAGATTTCTAACATCCAATGAATAATTTCACGAGTGTCTTGGTACGACTCATACCTTCCTCCTATGCCTCGTGACTGCCTCTCGTACCTTGAGATCTGCTATTACTCAATCCTTCTGAACTTTACCACGACTCTGTGGTACGGGTCGTAGGTAGGTGTCACGATCTATGGTGCTACTCGTACCAAGAGACTAACCCGGTGTAGCTTCTTCTAAAGTTTTCTCTGACTGCCTTGGTATGACTCGTACTAGGATGGTATGGCTTGTACCATGAGTCGTAACTTTGCCACTGCGTTAAGCTCATCTTTTGGACTTTTCCATGACTCTCAGTACGACTCGTACCATGATTGTACGACTCGTACTGAGGTTTGTACTTGGCTCTTTTCTGCACTCTTTTCACTTCTTTTGTAGATTTTAACTCCAACACCTAATTTCTCTAAAAACAAAACAAAAGTGCATCATATCCATATAAACACACCTAATACCATGCTCATTTTCTTAGTTTTAAGCGTCAAAAGTGCTGTAAATTCATAGCACATCAATATGGTATTTGTGATTTATCATTGTGGATGATATTTCTTTGCTCCCTTTTTATTTCTCAAAATTGTGGCACTTGAGATTGCCTACTAGTGCTTGATTTGCTAGAGCATCTGCCAATTTATTCCCTATCCTTAATATGTATGTGTACATAACTTGCATTTTCTTATTGATTTATTGGATATGTTCCACCAAACTAGCTATGTTTCATGGAGGTTTCCAACTTTCAACAAGTGACTTCTGTAGTAACATGGAATCTATCTACATAATGATGCAATCAAGGTCCTTATCACTATAATACTTGATAACTTATAGTATAACAAAAGGTCTGCTTTGGTATTTGTAATGTGTCATATCTCCTTTGCTTGGGCATAAACTAAGCCCCCTCAAATATTTTTAACATAAAAACCATATACGTTTTTACCTGGATTTCCCCTTAAAGCTACATCTATATTACATATTCATCATCCTTCTAAGAGAAACTGCCATAACACCTTAGTGACCTTCAACTTAGGTTTACACCTTTCTAGCGTTTGAATCAAATTATTCTATTTATTAGGTATTTTTACCGTAGATGAATTTCTAAAATGGACTAGCCATTGAATAGTTGAGAAAACCTAGTAGATGACTCTGGCCATTGATCTTTTCTCCCCATGTTTTATTGCATTCTTCCTTTTCCATAGTTCATATAAGATAATATTAGGCCGAAATACTGGTGTAAGCCTACCTATCACAAATTCTTGCCACCTTTTCAGTATGATCTGCTGCAAGTATAAACCTTCAATATTTATACCTGCAAAAGAACAAAAATAGGAACAAACCTTGTTAGCTGAAAGTTATGTGGTAAATAGATGTTGGATTATCTCTTTCTTAGAATTTGAATAACACCAATATCTAGATACAATGTTGTAAATCATTCTCTTCAACACATCATCTGATGGTAATTTGAATTTCCAACATATCCACATAAAGGAGATTTTGGTAGGTATTCCTTTAACCCACATGTTATTGTAAGTCTTCACCTTCTGCACTTTGAGTCTAATACAGTCCCAGACGAAGTTCAATGAGAACCCCTCCCCCTGTGTTTAAAAATCATAAATGTCTGTCCATATCCTTTTTAAGTTTGGTGGTTGTATAGTATCTACAATGAGTTCCACAACCTCCTTTCTTAATGTCTCGGTCAACTTTTTCTATCCCATTCTTCATTGGTCATTACTTCATTAACATTATGTATTTTATCATCATAGTAGTTATTTGTTGGAGCATAATACAATGCTCCTAAACTTGGCCAATCATCAAATCAAAATTATGCATTCTCCATTCTTACCTTCCACCATATTGGACGCTTTGTTAAATATCTTGCTTTTAACATCTTCTTCCAAATTTGGGATCCATACTTCCATTGTGAAATTACTGCATTTACCTTTTGCCTTATTTATTTCTCATAAAGGATATCCACAATAATGGTTTTGTCTTAAAATTCCATAATATCTTGCAATATAAAACTATAGATACATCATGTAGTGATCTAAACCCTAACCCTTCCTTCTTGTGTTGGTAGACAAAAATGTGACCATGATGACCAATGTATTTTTTTCTCTCTCGCTATGTTACTCCAAAAGAACTAGTCAAACATCTTATGCATTTAATTAATCACACAATCTGAAGGGTTTACAACTGATAATAGATGAATAAGCATGCTTTGTAGGACATGTTTGATCAAAACTATCATTCCTCCAAAAGAATATATCTTTCCCTTCCAATATTCTAATCTGTTCATGATTTTAAGTAGTATAGTATTATAGAAATCCTTACTTCTTCTTCTATAATAGATTGGACATGTAAAGTTTGAAGTCCTTTCTACCAATTCCTATAATAATCTCCACCTGTCCCTAGGGATATTATGATGCATATAAACTAAAGTCTTCTCTTTATTGATTTTCTTTCCTGATGTAGTCTTATATTTTCTTAATATAACCATGACTAATCTAAATGAGTGGAGGTCTGTTGAAGAGAATATGATCATAGCATCTGCATAAACCGTGTGTTTAGTCCTTAGGTTCTTCCTTGATATTTCATATTTACTAAACTGTGGTATCTAATTTAAGGTGTTCATATTCCTTGTAAATGCCTCTTCTGCTAGTATAAATAAGATGGATCATAGTGGATCCCTTGTGATACTCCCCTAGATGACTAAAAGAAACCTTATTGTTGCCCATTAATCAGAATTGAGTGCCAATTTTTACTTACAATTTTGAAAACCATGTCAATTAGTCTCTCCGAATAACCCATCTTCCTTAATGTCTTGGTTAGAATTCATCAGGATACTCTGTCGTATGCCTTAGTCATATCAATCTTCATTACTTCATGAGTTGTTTTGGTCCTCAATGTGATTTATGAAATTATATTTTGTGTCAAAAACACATTCTCTATTATGCTCCTTTCCTTCACAAATTCTGCTTGGTTTAAAGAAGTGATATCTTCCAAACAATTTACTAGTCTCTCATGTATTAAACTAGAAAAAAATTTATTCACAAACTTATTCAAGCTAATTGGTCTTATATCTGAGAAGGTATTAATCCGATCCTTCTTTGGTAACAATAGCATGAGCAATAATCATGGTAATTGAGCTCCACAAAATAAAGCTTTAACCATGTTTCTAATGTCCTGTCTCATGATTTTTCACCAGGTTTGATAGAATAAAATTGTGAAACCATCTACGCCCCAAAACTCTCTCCATTTAGTCTAAAACACTACATTTTTTACTTGCTCATATGCTGTCATCTCTTCCATATCCTTATTCTGCATTTCAATAATCATACTTGCTATCTAGTTTAGTAATACAAAACTTTCTAGATCTGTGGTTTTGGTGAGTTATTTTTTTAAAAAAATCTGATAGCATTCTCTAACATTTCTTCATTATTATCTAACCAGTTGCCATTCATGACCTATAT
The DNA here is from genome assembly GCA_035772735.1 of Datura wrightii. Classification (NCBI taxonomy): domain Eukaryota; kingdom Viridiplantae; phylum Streptophyta; class Magnoliopsida; order Solanales; family Solanaceae; genus Datura; species Datura wrightii. Next base: position 39,696,443 of record JASDFA010000027.1, read on the forward strand.
TCTCCTCAATTGTAGTCTTTTTCTTATTTATTTTTTACATACACATGACAAAATTCCTCCTATATTCCACTTAAAATCATTGCATGCTAGCCTTTTGCTTCTAAATTTCTTTTTCTAAATGTAGATATTTGTTTTGATCAGCTTAGCAATCTTTCACTAATAAGAAGGTTATGCATCAAAATGTATGTGATGCACTTTTTTGACATCTTTTAGAGCTTCTATTTTCTAAAATATATTTTAAAAGTTGGACTTACTCCATTATGCAAAGTTATTTCTCCTTTCTCATCTTGTGATGGAAAAGAGTGTTAGGGTTTGTCATAAAGTTTGTTGAGAAGTGTGCCTTAATATGTGCAAGAAAGTATCATTTTTGACCTAAAAGTTTGTAAATTTAAAAGACTTTTTAATCGGGATAGTATTCGCTAAGTATATATCAATAGAGGTGCATGGTTATACCCATTTTCAATTAAGTGGCTAATATCAATGCGAAGATATCTATTTTGGAGTGCTTGATTGCCTAAACATCTGTCTAACCTCATAAAAATATAGTCTTCACTACAACATCCATTCCACCATATTTACTTGCACTATTTATAACCCAAATCATGTACCTCACAGTTCTAAATACATTGTTTAAATTTTTGTATTTCGTATATCCCAACTAGTAAACCCCTACTTTTCTTCAGTTGACGTGATAACATTGAAATCCCCTTTTATCATCCATGGATTGTTAATTTTATTTGTTACTTCTTCTAGTTATCCCCTGATATGTCGCGGATTAGCGACACATCTTTACTTTTTTTTCATAGCATTTTGCATGTCTTTAGGAGTTAAACTAAGTTGAAACTAACCTTATTGTGCTATGTTTCAGGAACCTAAGCACTTGAAAGAAGAAAGGAATTTAGGCCAAAAAAATGCTTAAAAGACGAGGCAACGTACGAACTGTTTGTCTGAAAGACAGTTCACACCTCTGTCCATCCCTTCCCATCTGTAGATTTCAGAAACCCAGCAAAATGGGTCTCCAAAGGACAGTTGGAAGGACAGACTGTCTTCTCAAAGGACGGTCTTTCAACTGAAGATTTGACCCAAGCTTGGCAGAATGAGATTCCTACAATATGGATCAATGTACGACATCTTTCCAGATGATCCCTCTTTCAAAGGACGACAAACAGAGGGACAAAAGCAGAAAAGTAAAAGATGATTCAATGGAAGATTGTTTCTTCCAAAGGATGGACTATCCCTGCACTCCTGGTACTCCGACATTTAAATTAAAGAGGCTTTTTGATGCATAGAATATTTTTATTATAATTTTAGGGAGCTTTTACATTCCTTATTTCTTACTTAGTGTAAAGAATAGAACTTAGCTAATTTTAGCCCCAGTTTCAAAGGCGATTGTAGAACTAGTTTTTAATTGAAGATTCTCATTCATCTATTGAAGATCTCAATTCCTTTTGGTGAGAATGTCTTATTACTTTGCTTTTCTTTTTCTTCTAGCTATGGGTAACTTGTTAGATCTAAGGTTGTGAACCCTAATGATCCTAATTTGTTAAAAATTGAGTTTTGGCTTATGAACATTTGATTGATTTTTTATTTGTAACGTGTTATTGGTGATGAGAGTCATCCAATCCTACCCAATTACCTTTATGAGGCTTGGAAGAGCAAATTTAGGTTGGTTTATCATTAATCAATAATGACTCAAGGCATAACCCTTGTTTAATGGATTCTCTTAGACATAAGTAGAATTCCAAATTGGCAAACAAGCAATTGGATAAAAGGGAGTTCTCATCAATTTGATGAAATTGAAGTAGATGGACACCTATGGTGCTATTGAAAGATACCCATGTGGTTCCTAAGTAAATTGCTTAAATGTTCAGCCTTAGCCCACTGTCAATTCTTTCATATTAGGTGATTTAAGGGGAGCGACCCAAAATTGGCCTCACTTTTCTAGAATTATATCTAATTGATTATAACCCTAGCTTATTGCAATCTGTAGTTGTAGTAAATTTTTATCACTCTCAATTCGAATAGACTCTAATCTTGCAATACTTTACTGTTTAGGACTAGATAGTCTGGGCTTTGAGTAGTCTCTGTGGGATTCGACCTAAACTCCATATTAGGTTGTATATTTGCATTGATCATTTACTCTAACCAATATTGGGAGTGGACTTGAATGACAATCAAATATTATGTCGCCATTGGCAGGGGCTAGGCATAAAACCTATCTAACATTAATAGTCCAATTTGCTTGCTTAGATCTATTCTTTTACCTTTTCTTTTTGTTTTTGTATCTTGATATAGGATCGTGGCAGTTCTTCTTGGAAAACATGTTCACAAATATCAATGAGGAAGGTTGCTATGCGAGTGTGATCATCCCACCAATGATAAATACTGCCTCATTCAAAATTGATGGTAGTATCGACACTATGCTGAAGGGTGAGGGAAAATTTCACAACTCCATACACGACGACCCTCATTAGCATTTACAATTTTTTTGGAGGTGTGCAACCATCATAAACAAAATAACATTTCAGATGATGCTATCCCACTATGAGTGTCGTTAGCCAGAGAGGCAAGGGATTGGTTGAACAGATTCCCTCCAAACTCAATTCATACTTGGCAAGAGTGGTGAGTGTCTTCTTAAAAAATTGATTCTGCCTAGCAAAAAGGCAGAGCAATGCGACTATTCTATTTTCAGTAGCAATCGAGAGAACAGTTGTTCGAAGCATGGAAAAGATTCCGACAATACATTCTTTGGGTGTCCAACCATGAGTTCCCAGAACATATCTTGTTGGAGAAGTTTTACACCGGGTTAGATGCCTTGACACAGTCCATTGCCAATAGTGCTGCAGGGGGGTACTTCATGGACAAGACGTTCAACAGAATTGCCAAATAGCAAAGCACAACCATGCTTGGCATGGTGGGGACTTAGGTGGAAGAATCAATGTTGAGAATCCTTCTTTTATCTTATTTGATAAAGGAGAATCATCAGCGTGATCAAATGATGGCCACTATGGAAACCAACATAGATCTCCTCACAAAGAAGTTAACCGAATCTAATGTCAAGAAAGTTCATGCTATTGATGAAACCATGACCAAAATTCAATACGGGTATAGATGCCCTCCTCCTCCATACCAATATCAGCCATTACAAGAGCCACAACCTTTGCAAGTTGAAGATGCCCACTATGTTGGTAACTCATCCGGTTGCTATAGACTATAGTATCAATAGTGCCACACCTCTTCTTCGTACCAAGGGAAATGGAGACCTCAGCCTCAAGGCCAAGGTCAATATTACCCTTAGAACGATTATAGAGGTCAAAGTTAGGGTTGGAAAAATGGTGGAAATTACCAAAACAGAAGCTCATCTTCTTATATTTCGCCTAGAGGTCCTCCCTCTAGCTCCTAAAATTGGAGGGAAGGACCTCTATATGATCATGGAGGCTTGAAGCTTGAAGGGATTCTAGAAAAGGTTCTTTTCAACCAAGAAAGAACGGTTGCATGTCTTAAGTGTCTCACGTAGATTGTAGGCTCTCACACAACTTTTATTCAAAAATTAGAGCAACAGGTACAAGATCTTTCTCATGACCAAAATCGAAAGCAAAAGGGTTATCTCCCTAGTGAGACAGTGGTGAATTCAAAAGGACGTGTGTGATCTTCAATTACTAAGTGTATGGATATAGTCAGTAGGAGTGGAAAGATTGTGCAACCTGTTGATGTTGAGGTTGAAGATGGTGCGGTGGAAGACAAATTTGAAATTGTGATCGAGTTGGATGGACAAGAAGAGAGGCAAAGCCATATGTTGATAGGATAGTTGAGAGTGGATCCAACAAACCATTGTGAGAAGAAATTCAAAAGGATGTGTTAGTTGCCCCAAAGATAGGGGAAAAGCTAAGGGAAGAGTGAAAGACTTTGCAAAATAATTTTCTCTGCCTGTCCCTCTATTTCCTCAAAGATTTGCTGTCACGGCTGAGACCCCGTATCGATACATGGAACCTAGAACCATAAATGGCTCCAATTCAATCTATGGAATGAACATGACAACTAAAGATCATCATAACAAGTTGATAACTGAATTCTAAAATAGCGGAAATTTGAATGACAAACATTTAACCAATGGAAACATCACAAAACAAAATCTGAAGCTAAATACACAAGTCTATGTATGAAAAACCTCTAACATACTGAAGAGATGATGGAACAACACTGCAACTAGATGAAAATAACATAACTCAACTAACTGAAGGTCCTTGAAAGATGACGACTCACCACCAACAACAGTTAAATAAACTTGGGAGACTGGCTAACTACGAGACTGAGTCTGAATGTTTGAGCCTATATCATGAAATGATACAACATAGAGTATATGGTCAATACTTGGAATATATTGAGTATGCAAGGTAAGTAAAATTGGCTGAGTAAGTAAAAACTGAAATCATGCATAACATAAATCATAACATAATAAGATTCTGAGAGTAAAGGCTACATGCTGATATCAGAAAACATGAATATACATGAAATGGATCTCATAATTGAATCGAATGAACCAAAGTTGAAACTGAGGTTTTTATGTAAAATTGATAACCTGATCATTGGGTCAAACCTACTAAAAACATAGTATCACAACCGATAAATATGCATAACTGAAATCATGAGGACCAATAGGATACCCTTCATATAACCGATACTATCGTGATAGAGGTTACGTGATCCCCACTATTACACTCAAGTGGGCAGAGTCGTCCAAAGCCTTGCCAGGGCTAAGGGCGCTACCATAATGTTGATATAGAGTTGAAGGCCCCTTGGGGTAGGAAAAACTCACAAGAGAGGTTCCAATATAATTATATAAACCTATGTTGGCGCGTAGTTATGAGACTGGGGAACCTTGGAACCCCAATCCTACTCGATACTAGGCCCCCCAAAACATGCAAAGTGCTCTCCATTATTTTCAACGGAGCTAAAACCATCATTTTTCAACAAAGCTGATAATGTAATTACATGCATAGTCTGAAATTTGAACATGGGGAGTCTTGACTCCAAAATATATCATAAGCTGTAGTGGGAGTCTTGACTCCAAAATATATGATAAGTTGATCTTATTAGCCTTGTCTAAATCATGAAAACATACCTAACTTGTGTGGGCTTGCCTAAATCTTAAAATCATGTATACTTGAAATAGTCTTCATAAGTCAATATGATAGATTCATTCTTGGGTAATTTGTAAACATTTAATCATGATAGATATCTCATCATACTTGAATTCATGGATCATAAACTTGACTTTTCAAGAAACTGGCATAATTGGGCACAATTTTTTAAAAAACATGAAATCATGAATTTATAATCAATTAGCATATAATATCTGCCCATGAATCTTAAAACATGCTTTGAAACCAGAAGGGAATCATCCCATTAATAAAGTATAAATAATTTCTAAACTTAAGTTAAAACCACATAAGATGAAACGCTTGGAATTCATGAACTTGAGAAGAAATTTGGGCATGAGAGTGAAAGAATACTCTCATTCATGGCCCTACATACCTGGGTAAGCTGAAGTCACACCCTTCCTTGAAAGTCTAAGAGATTGGGGGAGAACTTGAAGAATTCTAGGCTTGACCTCCTATGGAATCCTCTAAACTTGCATGCATGGGAAGGGAGTGGGTTAGAATAGGTTAATCCCTCTTAAAACCCTTCTAATAGAGCTTAAAACGACGTAGTTTAGGGCTTAGGAGCTTCAAATTTATGAAAATACCCTTACTTATTTTGAAAAAAACTAACACTGCCAGTCACCACAAGGGATTTGATGAGTTGTTGGGTCTACTAACGACTCGTGGTCCTCTCTCGTAATATTCACTGGAAAAATCCTCATTCGCTGAACTTCCTCACTCCACAAGTCACTTGATGAGTCATTAGGTGCACAAGGACTCGTCCCTCTATCCATTGCCAACACTGCCAAAACCCTTCCTTGCACACTTCATGAGGGACACCAAGACTCGTGGGCGACATGATGACTCATTCTTAAATCTTCTGATCTGCAACTTTCTCTGCGCACTTAACGACCACACTAATAACTTATTGAGTCTCATGATGAGTCGTTCCTCGACTCGTTGCCACTAGTAAAACTCCTTCGAAGCCGTGCTCTTCCTAACGAGTCACTTAACGACATGTTGGGTCACACCACAAGTTACTGGACGACTCATTTTGTGACCTGGTGCAGGTTTTTTCTTGCTTTCTCCTATTCAACCCTCGGGTTTGATCTTAGGGACTTTTGGGGTATTACAATATCTCCCCCTTAGGAATATTCGTCGTCGAATATGGGTAAACATACTGAATAACTGGGAAATGAACTACCATCCCAAATATTGAATATCTATAGCTAAAAATTGACAGAGTAACTGACTCCAGACTGATATACATGACTAAACTGAATTCATGAATTGCACATACATGCATTGACATGAAAGTAACAGAGAGACATGAACTAGACATGAAACTGAATATAGTATTATAGAGAAAACGGATACTTCATGCTGGAACGTAACTAGAAGGGAATAAATGTGGGTATCTAGCCATCATATCTGCTTTGGCTTCCTACGTTGCTCCCTCAACAGGCTGATTCCTCCACAGAACCTTTATTAAAGCTACTTCTTTGTTTCTCAACTTCCGAACCTAATGATCAAGGATCTCAACTGGCACCTCCTCATAACTAAGGTTATCCTTTACACCTATGCTCTCCACTGGAACAACCAAAGTCGGATCACCAATACACTTCTTTAACAGTGATACATGGAAGACCGGATGTACTGAAGCCAACTCCGCTAGTAGCTCTAACTCATAGGCCACTTTGCCAACCATCTCACTATCTGGTAGGGACCAACATATCAGGGACTAAGCTTCCCTTTCTTTTTGAACCTCATTACCCCCTTCATTGGAGATACCTAAAAGAATACCCAATCATCAACTTCAAACTCAAGCTCTCTCCGCGTAACATCAACATATGACCTTTGATGATTCTGAGCTATTTTCAGCCTTTCTCTGATAAGTTGAACTTTACCCACAGCCTCATGAATTGAATATGACCCTATCAATGTAGCTTCACCTACCTCAAACCAACCAATAGGTCTACATCTCCGCCCATATAGAGTCTCAAACAGAGCCATATGAATACTCGAGTGGTAACTGTTGTTATAAGAAAACTCAATAAGAGGTATGATCATCCCAACCACCTTTGAAGTCAACCACATATGCTGTCAACATATCCTTGAGAGTATAAATGGTCCGCTCGGCCTGACCATCTATTTGTAGGTGAAAAGCTGTGCTAAGCTTGACCTGAGTACCAAGTTCCTTCTGAAATGATCTCTAAAACTGCAAGGTGAACTGAGTACCCCTATATGATAATATGGACAAGGGAACTCCATGAAATCAAACTAAATCCCAAATGTACAATCTAGCATAACCCTCGGCTGAATCAATAGTTTGGATAGGTAGAAAATGAGCTACTTTAGTCAACCTATCTACGACCACCCAAATAGAGTCATACTGTCAACGAGTATGACGCAACCCTGCAATGAAGTCCATAATGATCTTTCCCACTTCCAAGTAGGGATACTGATGTCTTGTAGCATACCTCCTAGTCTTTGATGCTTAACTTTCACATGTTGAAAGTTCGAACACTTAGCCACAAACTCTGCTATGACTTTCTTCATGCCATTCCACCAATAGACTTCCCATAGGTCATGGTACATCTTGGTGGCACCTGGATGCATAGAATATAGGGAACCATGAGCCTCATGCAACATCCACTCCCTCAAATCATCAACGCCTGAAACACATAAATGACCCTGATATCAAAGCACTCCATCTCCCCCTTGGGAGAAGACCTCTAGCTTCTGATTCTGAATTGCTTCCTTCAACTTTACCAAAATAGGATCCTCATCTTTCCTTTCCTTGACCTCAATCATCAAAGAGGATTTTTGAATCATTCTGAATAATGACACCACCATCCATCGAATCAACAAGCAAAACTCCTAAATGAGAAATCCTATGTACATCCTTCACTAACTCTTTCCTTTCATCCTTCACATGAAAAACACTCTCCATGGATAGCCTGCTAAGAGCATATGCCAGTACATTGGCCTTGCCTGGATGATGAAGGACACTCATGTCATAGTCCTTGAGAAGCTCTAACCACCTCCTTTGTTGTAAATTCAGGTCCTTTTGAGTAAACACATACTTAAGGCTCTTATGGTCTATGAACACATCTACATACACCCCATATAAGTAGTGCCTCCAATATTCAATGCGAACACCATTGCTACCAATTCTAGGTCATGTATAGGATAATTCTTCTCGTGAATCTTTAACTATCTAGAGGCATATGCAATGACCTTACCATGCTGCATCAACACACAAAAAGGACCAACCATAGAGGCATCGCAGTACACAACAAATCCATCCGTGCCCTCTGGTAGGGTCATTACTAGGGCTAAAGTGAGTCAAGTCTTTAACTCCTGAAAACTCTTCTCACAGGCATCCAACTACTGAAATTTAACTTTTTTTCGGGTCAACTTAGTCAACGGTGCTGCAATGGATTAAAATCTTTCAATAAACCTCCTGTAGTAGCCAGGTAAACCCAAGACACTCCTTATATCCGAAGGATTAACTGGTCTTGGCTAATTCTTTACAGCTTCTATCTTTTGATAGCCCACCTGCACACCCTAACTTGACACCACGTGGCGAGAAAATGCTATTGAATCCAACCAAAACACACACTTGTTGAATTTAGCAAACAACTGATGATCCTTGAGAATCTGTAGCACAATCCTCACATGAGCAGCATGCTCCTCCTCTCTCTAAGAGTATATGAGAATATCATCAAGACAATCACAAACATATTCAAGTGTGGATTGAACACCCTGTTCATCAAATCCATAAAAGCTTCAAGAGCATTCATTATTCCAAAAGACATAACTACAAACTCATAGTGACTATACTGAGTCGTGAAGGCTATCTTCAGGCTGTCACTCTCCCTAACTTTGAGCTGATGATAAATGAACCTGAGGTCTATCTTTGAGAAGTACTTGGCACCCTGAAGTTGGTCAAACAAATCATCAATTCTGGGGAGGGGATACTTGTTCTTGAGTGTAACCTTGTTCAACTGCCGGTAGTCAATGGTAGTCAATGCACGTATGAAGAGATCCATCCTTTTTTCTAACAAAGAGAACTGGTGCACCCTATGGAGACTTGCTAGGTCTGATGAAGCCCTTATCTAAGAGATCTTCTCTTTAAACTCCTTTAGCTCAGCTGGAGCCATTCTATAAGAAGGAATAGATATAGGCTGCGTATCGGGAAGAAGGCCAATACCAAAGTCAATTTTTCGCTCGGGAGGGACTCTTGGTAGATCATCTGGGAAAACCTTCGGATACTCACACACTATAGGAACTGACTGGAGAGTCGGGGTTTTGGATGTTGCATCCTTAACCCGAAGTAGATGGTAAACACAACCCTTGAAAATCATCTTCCTAAGAAATGAAGCGACCTACAGGAACAACTGAACTACCCTTTCATTCTAGGACTAGCTCACTTGGAAACCTGAACTCTACCATACGGGTTCTATAATTTACTGAGGCGTAACATGCATGCAACCAATCCATACCAAAGATAGCATCAAAATATTTCATTCTACTAGAACGGCTGAGGTGACTTTCTGAAGGACTATGACAGGGCAGTTTCTGTATACCCATCGAACTATAACTGAGTCACCAACTAGAGTAGAGAGTGAGAAGGGTTCTTATAGGATTTCGGGACTAACTCCAAAACTAATAGCAACATAGGGAGTCACAAAAGACAAGGTATCCCCTGGACCTAACAATGCATATACATCAAAATGGAATACTCGTAACATACAAGTGACCACGTTTGGAGAGACCTCCTACTCTTGACGTGATGAGAGGGCATAAAATCTGTTCTAACACTGACCACCACCTGAACTAATGGACGCACCCTGCTGAGTTAAGCATGCTGGTGGAGCTGCTGAATTGGTAATTGGGTCACGATCTCTACCATGGCCTTGTCCAGCTGCTGGACAATCTCTGAGCATGTGACCAAGCTTTCGACACCAAAAAATGCCCCTGAGCCTACTAAGAATTGTTCAATGTTCCTCTTACCATACCTATCACAAATTGGAATACGTGGCTCTACTGACCTGCTCCTCTAACCTCGAGAGCCTGATGTATTTCTTCTCTGATCGCGCCTAGACCTGGATAGCACACTAGCTGATGATGGTGCTGGGGTTGACGATCGATGGTGAGACTGCTAACAATGCCTGCCACCAGACCTCGACTGGGAAAACCCAGAACTCTCTATCCTGGCCCTCTTAGGCTCTCTCTCCCTCTGCATTATTTGCTCCGCCTTTATCTGCTGGGCATACAAAACCAATCAGGAGAAGTCAATGTCCTAATGAAACATAGCAGTCCTGAATCCTTGACAGAATAATCTGCTACTCCATTCACAAATCTGCTCACCTGAGCCCTCTGATCGGCTACCATCTTCAGTGCATTCTTGGACAACTGGATGAACTCTAGAGCATACTCCTAAACGATCATGTTGTTCTGTTTCAGATTTATGAACTCAGCTACCTTGATTTCCTTCATCTCTTAGGGAAAGAATTGGTCCAAGAATGTGGTGAGAAACTCATCCAATTGATGGGACCCGCTGTGACTCCCCGACTATCCTTCCACTACCTATACCAAATATGAGCGACGACTTTCAACTGATAAAAGGCTAAGTCTGCACAATCTTCCCCTATCACCCCAATAATCTGGATGATCTTCTGGATCTCCTCGATGAACTCGTGTGGGTCCTCTCCCATTGTTGACCCAAGTAACTTAGGGGGATTCATCTTGAGAAAATCCTAGACTCTAGCCACCGCTGCGTTCCCATCCCATGGAACATGAGTCACTTCCTGCTGATTGACCTCAACAATCAATGCTTGTGACAACATCTGAATGGCTGCCCTAAACTCAGATGGGCAACTTGCTCTAGCATGAGATTCGCTGGGGCTGGTGGGGCCTGCTAGTTCCCATCTCCATTACCATCGTCATGGCCATTTCCATTTTCATTTATTCTTCCATTCATACGGTGTGGAGGCATAATTCTGTAAATGTGTAAAGCTGGAGCTAAAGGAATCGAGAGAGTATAACTCATAACACGAGATAGAATCTAAGAAGGGAAGTTTCATAAAATGTTTTGTTAGCCTCTTCATCATAAGTGTGGAGCGCTTCACACCCATGAGAAAGAATCTACTTAACGTGACTTTTAGACAACCTAGGACACTTCACATAATGCTCTAATATCAAGTTTGTCACAATCCGAGCCGAGACTCCAGATCGAGACGCGAAACCTAGAACCATAAATGGATCTAAGTCAGCCCATGGTATGAACATGACAACTAAAGATCATCATTACAAAGATGATAACTGAACTCTGAATAACAAAGGTTTAACCAATGGAAACATCAAACATAAAATCCGAAGCTAAATACACAAGTCTATGTATGAAAAGCCTCTAACATACTGACGAGCTGATGGGACAACACCCCAACTAGTTCACTAGAAGTGTGGAACTGAAAATAACATAACTCAACTAACTAAAGGTCCTCGAAAGATGAGAACTCACCAACAACAACACTTGGATAAACTCAGGAGACTAGCTAACGACGAGACTGAGTCTGAACGTCTAAACCTGTATCATGAAATGATACAACATAGAGTATGCAGTTAGTACTTGGAATGTACTGAGTATGAAAGTAAGTAAAATAGGCCGAGTAAGTAAAAATTGAAATCATGCATAACATAAATCATAACATCATAAGATTCTAAGGGTAAAGGCTACATGCTGATATCTGAAAACATGAATAGACATGAACTGGATCTCATAATTGAATTGAATGACCTAAAGCTAAGACTAAAGTTTCTAAGAAAAATTGATAACCTGATCATTGGGTTAATCCTGCTGAAAATATAGTTTCACAATTAATAAACATGCATAACTAAAATTATGAGGAACAATGGGAGACTCATCATATAACCGACACTATCACGATAGAGCTTATGTGATCCCAACTATTACATTCAAGTGGGCAGAACCGTCCAAATCCTTGCCAGGGCTAAGGACGCTACCATGATATTGATATCAAGCTGAAGGCCCCTTGGGAGCAGGGAAAACTCACAAGAGAGGTCCCAATGAAAATATATAAACCTACATTGGCGCGTAGTTCTGAGACTTGTCACGATTCGAGTTCACACCCTAGCCATAACACGGGACAACGAACCTCGAGAGGCTCCAAGTCAGCCCATGGCATTACCATAGCATACACTTAACATGATAACGAACAAACAACATAAATAAGTGGAAGCTAATAACATGAATCTAATATAAGCCATAACGACAATTTAATAACACTTAGATACAACGCTGAATTTGTCTAGATAATACTCTGCCTTTTTCATACATCATTCATTTCGGAAGGATCGAGGCTACTTTCTACTAACAACAAGCCCAACATTTGGAAATTATCATTCTCATGCTTTATCATCACAATTCATATCATCATGGAGCCATACCAGAATTTCTTAATAGGTCTAACATTAATGAGCATCTTTAGTTCCACATCATGCATACTACTTTCTCATTGTTAAATTCCAACTTCATATTAATCAACATGTATCATAGAGACATTCATGACCCATACATTCAACTCATACTTTAACAGGCATACATTGAGTCATATAATCTAGATTTACAGGGAAACTATGTGCTTACTCATATTTCAGCATGTACAACAAATCATATGGGAAGTGTGCATCTTTGTTTCATGAGACCCATTTCACAATTTATTCTAATTCATGAGAAGAATGCATTAGATAAGCCATTATCATAAATTTACTTCTTAACCAATTAATTCCATCAGGACATAAGGACATGCATATTTTACTTTCAATTATTCAAGACCATGAACTCTAATTTAATCTCATCACATCTATCATTGACATATTCAAATTCTCATGGGTAATCATACAATCATCACATATTAAACATGGATACAAGGGATTTGTGATAATTGAATGATAATGACAAAAACCTTATTTAACACTCTAATCATTCATGAAGAATTTTTCATAACTCCACACTTTTCATCACCCAACACATAATTCAAGTTAACCCAATCATTTTACGCCATACTTATCTCAAAGTCACAATGGATATTGAAATTTAAAGAGTTGTAGGAGGATTCACCATCAATTTAAAACCCTAGGTCATGCATCTTCTAGACTAGTAGAAATTGGGTGTTTTAAATGAAAACATTTTGGGGCACAAGGATTGAAGAGTATCCTTGTTGAAAAACCCGCACACCTGGTAGAAGAACCCTGCTCGAAATCTTCCTTGAAGCTTGATGAACAACTTGGTGAAGTTCTTGAATCTTGAGAGGAGGGGAAGAAGAAGAGCTTGAGAGATATTTTGAGAGAATGAGGGTTTAGGCTTGTAGAAACCCTTAAGAACGTCCCAAACAATACACAAAATGACGTAGTTTAAAAGTGAAAAGCATAGGAGTTTATAAAAATGTCCCTGAAGAAAACTGGAAATTTCCCCAAATTTGGAGTCACGACTCATCCCATCCAACAACTCGTCATCTAGCCCGTTAAGCGCATTGGAAAATTCACACAATTTTATCATTCTTCAAACCATGACCAACGTAATGAGTCGTTACTCCACCCAATGACTCGTTAGACCCATTCGTCAATGCAATGGAAGACTATTTCACAACTTCAACTCTTCCCATCTAACGACAGACATGACGAGTCATTCCCACACTTAACGACTCATCACATCCTTCCGTCAACTACACCGACTTCTCACTTGATTCATTACCCAACCTAACGAATCATTGCCAGGCAATATGACTCGTCAGGTCATCCTTGGACACTGGGCTTTCCATCCCCTCCTTACAGTTCATCACGGGTCAAACTACGACTCGTACGGTCTCCTAACGAGTCGTTTCCCTGACTCGTTCTGAGGCAAATTTCTCATGACATTCCTGCTGAGCTTCTTCTAACTCCGGGGTCTAATCTATAAGACTTCCGGGGTGTTACAAGACTGGGGAACCTTGGAAACCCAAGCCTACTTGGCATTAGACGCTGCTCCTAAAAACATACAAAGTGCTCTCCATTATTTTTCAACGAAGCTGAAACCATCATTTCCCAATGAAGCTGATAATGTAATTACATGCATAGTCTGAAAATTCGAACATGGGGAGTCTTGGCTCCAAAACATATCATAAGATGTAGTGGGAGTCTTGGCTCCAAAACATATGATAAGCTGATCTTATTAGCCTTGGCTAAATCATGAAAACATACTTAACTTGTGTGGGCTTGCCCAAATCTTAAAATCATGCATATTTGAAATAGGCTTTATAAGTCATAATCATAGATTCATACTTGGGTAATTTGTAAATATTTAATCATGCTAGATATCTCATAATATTTGAATTCATGGATCATAAACTTGACTTTTCATGAAACTTGCATAATTGGGCACAATTTTTTCAAAACTTGAAATCATGAATTTTTAATCAATTAGTATATAAAATATGCCCATGAATCTTAAGACATGCTTTGAAACATGAAGAGAATCGATCCATGAATAAAGTATAAAGAATTTGATGAACTTGAGTTAAAACCACATAAGATCAAACACTTGAATTCATGAAATTGAGGAGAAATTTGGGTATGGGAGTGAAAGGAAATACTCATTCATAGCCCTACATACTTGGGTAAGCTGTATTTACACCCTTCCTTGAAAGCCCAAGAGATTTAGGGATGAACTTGAAGAATTCTAGTCTTGACCTCCTATGAATTACTCTAAGCTTGCATGCATGGGAAGAAAATAAGTTAGAATAGGCTAAACCCTCTTAAAACCCTCTTAAAACCCTCTTAACAAAGCTTAAAATAACGTAGTTTAGGGTTTAGGAGCTTAGGAAATACGAAAACACCCTAACTAATTTTGCAGGAAAACTGATACTGCCAGTCACAACGAGGGACTTGATGAGTCATTAGGTCTACTAACGACTCATAGTCCTCTCTCATCATTTTCACTAGAAAAATCCTCATTCGCTGAACTTCTCACTCCACTGGTCACTTGACGAGTCGTTAGGTGCACGATGACTCATCCCTTAATCCATTGCCAACACTGCTAAAACTCTTCCTCGCACACTTCACGAGGACACCATGACTCGTGGGTGACACGATGACTTGTTCCTTTACTCGTTAAATCTCTTGATCTGCAACTTTTTGTGCGCACTTAATGACCATACTAATGACTCGTTGAGTCTCATGATGAGTCGTTCCTCGACCCATTGCCACTGGTAAAATTCCTTCAAAATTGGGCTCCTCCTAACAGGTCATTTAATGACCCATTGGGTCATACCATGGGTCACTAGGTGACTCGTTTTGTGATCTGGTGTAGGTTTTTTTTCTGCTTTCTCGGATTCAACCCTCGGGTCTGATCTTAACGACTTTCGGGTTATTACAATTACTTAACAAGCCCTTGATACAAAAGTAGCAAAGAATATTGAGAGGCTTAAAGAAGCAACAATCTGGGTACCATTTATTGACGCCATCAAAGAGATGCCCGAATTTGCTAAGTACTTAAAAATGCTTTTCACTGGAAAGGTATAGTGTGATAAATAGGAGATCATTCCCGTGACCTATAGAGTGAGTTCCATCATAGCAGGCATATGTGTTGAGAAGAAAGGCGACCCAGAGGAATTTACCATGCCTTGTCGGATCAATATGGGAGACCCTTCCTGGTTACTGGAGGTTTAAATTCCGAGTTATGCATGATGAATCCCACTTCCATTCATCTTTAGATGGCTGATAAATCCATTAAGACTCCAGTGGGGGTGGTGGAGGATGTGCTTGTCAAAGTTGGCAAATTTGTACTACCGACAGACTTTTCAGTTCGTGAATGCAATATGGATCGATACATACCTATCATTCATGGGAGACCATTCCTGGCTACTAGGAGAGCCTTGATGGATTCTGAAAAGCATGAGATAATGTTTCGAGTTGAGGATGAGAGCATTAGTTTTAAAGATGGGATAGGTCACTTGTTGCTTATAGGAGTTGGGGACATCTGTGTGGCGAATGTTGAACAAGAATTTGGTAGGGTAGCACAACATGCTATTGATGAATCATCAAAGAGAAGAATGCTAAATCATCATAGGTGAAGCAGTACATTTATGGCACCAAAGGTAGGAAATGGGTGAGGAAGTCCCGTCGCATGGATAGCTCACCAAATTTGTGATAAGGTATCTTGCATCGTGTCGTGATGCTAAATTAGGCGCTTTTTGGGAGGCAACCCAAGGTATGCTACACTATGTGTAGTATCCACGTTGTGCCGCCACGTTAAATCAAGCACTACTTGGGAGGCAATCCAAGATTTTTTTAAAACTAATGGGTGTTAGTGGATGCAAGTACACTTAAAAATTTGGAGGAAAGTGGTCTAAACCAAAAATGAAGAAATTTGGTGCACAAAAGATAGTGGAAATGATAGACCCTCCTTTCAAAGAACAGACTATATGTCCCTTTGTCATATGCACCTGGTCCTAGAAGGGAATGGGCAAGAGATGGTCTAATGTATGGACTGTACTCTGCCCGAACGACTCATCTGTTGGACCGTCTCTGGTCACTAATGGAATAAATCAATGAGCCATGTGGAAAATGAAATTTTAGGTCAGGTATTATTTAATTGGGTTGGGTTAGCCTTTAATTTTCCACCCATTGTCTTGACCGACCTGACCTAGTTGACTTTAAAATAAATAAAGTGTGCGATGGACGACTATTCAGCCCGACATATGCACAACTTTTCTCTCTTCTTCTTATCCATTTCCCCCTTTCTTTCCTACTTCAAAATCCCTCCTTTACTGCTATTTAGAGATTCAACACCTTTCTCCACCGCACTTCTTCTCACAAGCACACATATCACCGAAGGAATCTAGGGTGAGTTTATGAAAGCTTTAAATCATTAATATTTCACTCATATTAGATAAATACTCTGTGATTTATGCCATATTATGAGGTTCACTCGGGCCAGCAATAGCATCCAGTGATGGACAAGCCTAGGCCCAAGGTCTAGGCGTGATAGAACATTGAAGGTTTTACAACCAATTGTGATGTTTCACGGATTGGCCATGGGTGTGTGTTGATGCAAAAAGGAAAGTTGATAGCTTATGCTTTGAGGTAGTTGAAGATTTACAAGGAGAACTATCCTACTCATGACTTGGAGTTGGCAGCAGTAGTATTTTCTTTGATGGTCTAGAGGTATTACTTTATGGTGTATGTTGTGAGGTTTTCACGGATCATTGTAACCATTAATTTATTTTCAATTAGAGGACCTCGATTTGAGGTAGAAGAGATGATTGGTGTTGCTCAAGGATTATGATATGACCATTTTTTATCATTCGGGCAAGACCAATATGGTAATAAATGCCTTTAGTCAAAAAGGCTGTTTACATGGGTAGCTTGGCTATGTGCGGGTGGAAGATCAACCTTTGGCTATGGATGTTAAGACTTTGTCTTATAGATTCATGAAACTTGACATTTTGAAGCCTGACATGATTATAGCTTGTGTGGAGGCATAGTCACTTTTGATGGAGTAGATTAAAGCTCAACAATTTAAAGATGAGAAATTTTTCATAATTCAAGCCAAAATGTTGAAGGGTGAGGATAACAAATAAATTTTTGATTAGGAAGGTATTTTTATGGATTTATAATATTTGTATTCCTATAGCGGATGACTTGAATAGGTTGATCATGGAAGAGACTTATAGTTCCAGATATTCTACTCATTTAGGAGCAATGACGATGTACCATGACTTAAAGCCACACAACTGGTAGTATAAGATGATAAGGGACATTGCAGAATAAGTGCCCAAGTTTTTGAATTACCAGCAACTGAAGTATGAGCACTAATGACTAGGTGATATGATTTAGAGTATGCCTATACCCGAGTAAATGTAGGAGCATATTGCTATGGACTTCATGGTATGTCTACATTGACTATAAGGAGATTTGATAATGTTTAGGTCATTATGGATAGATTGAGCAGATCTGCTTATTTTATTCTAGTTTAGACAACCTACACTTTAGAGACATTAGCCAAAATCTAAATCCAAGAGATTGTTTGTTCTCATGGTATGCCAATTTCTATCATTTTAAACTGGGAAACTCAGTTTACATCTCATTTCTAGAGATGTATGTATAAAGAGTTAGGTACTCGAGTAGAGCTCTACATACTATTTCATCCATATAAAAATGGTTAGTCTGAGCAAACTATTTAGGTTCTAAAGGATATGCTACGGCATATGTGGTTGATTTTGGGGGTCACTAGGACTAGTTCTTGAATTCAGTAGAGTTTGCATATAATAATAGTTATCGTTCCAACATTCAAATGACTTTATTTTAGACTTTATATGAGAGGAGGTTTAGATCTCTGATTAGTTGGTTTCATGCTTTCGAAGTCTGGCCATGAGGTATAGAACTACTAAGAAATTCAATGGATAAGGTAAAATTGATTCAGGATTGACTTTTCTAAACATAGAGAAAATAGAACAGTTACGCATATCAGATGGTTCGTGACTTAGAGTTCATGGTTGATGAGAAGTTTGTGTTGAAAGTGTCACCTATGAAAGGTGTTATGAGGATTAGGAAGAAGGGAAAGACCAAGTATAAGTTCATTTCTCTATTCAAGTTGTTGCAGTGTATTGACGCGATGGCTTATGATTTAGCTTTGCCCCCAGGTTTATTAGGGGTTCCATATTTTGTTTATGAAGAAATACCATTCTGATGGCTCTCATGAGATTTAGTGGGATTTAGTGCAGTTGGATAAGAAGCTAGCATTTGATAATAGTAGCTCTTTTGGATATGTAGATTTGGAAGCTAAGTTCTAAGTAAAGAGCATCTATGAAGGTGCAGTGGAGGAAGCCACCTAGGAGACTGAGTTATTAATGCAAAAGAAGATATTCCCCGCTTTTTGATAGATCAGGTACTTCCTTTGTCTTTACATTTGAGGACGAACATGTATTTTAAGATAGATTGTAACACCCCATATGATTTAAGAGATAAAATTATACTTTTGAGTTATGGCCAAGAGTGCTTAATACCATAAGAAGTATGTTTTATGAGGTATTCAAATCACTCAATGATTGTATGTTACGATTTGAAGTCAGCAAATTGTAAAATAAAAATTGGCAAAAGTTATCGCAAATTATTTTTAGAAATTCTCTTAAATATGGATCATATATCTCGGAGCTTTTCTCCCAATCTATAAGGAGTTACGAGGACCAATACCTATTAAATTAAAGGTCTATAAGTCTAGTTTCAAATACATAAAATGTCTCATAGATACAACTTCATAATAGAGAGATATTAGTGTTTTTTCAAGATTATACAAGTAGGCACGTGGAGGTGCGCCCTTTATCGGTGGGAATATCTCTATACGAGTTGGATGTAATATTTTTCATTCCAAACAGTTCCTAAAATACCAGATCATCTTTTCCATGGTTACTCTAGTTTTCCAAGTTTCAATATAGGTAATTCCACCATCCAAACTCTCCCAAAATCAAGGTAAAAGTCGGGGTTGTCGTGGAGAACAACTAGCACGCATTTGTTTCATCGATTTTAGCTTTGTTTGCGAGTTCTTTGAAGGGGAAGATTGTAGAGGGGACTGTTTATGAGTTTTTATATATTTTAGATTTTAATTTAATGGTTCCTAACCCTCCTTCCATCATTAAATTTGAAAGTTATACGCTATATATCAAAATGACTATCGACATTGGAAATTATTTCTGTTTGTTGCGTTGTGGACTGTTTTAGGCATCTATAAAGTTGTATAACGTAGTGAATATTGTGATAAAGTATATAATTAAAGTATTGGTTGAGAATGGTCGAGCTATTGGATCTTTTACGAGTTGTGTTAAGGCAAAACATTTTTCGGCAAGTTTCCTTCATCGTTTAGCTGATACGACTTTTTCTTTATCCCATAGTGCTCGAAGCCATAATAGTTGTTGATTGAGTTGGCTAATGGAGTTATATATATGTGTTCATGTGAGATTTACTTGGCAGGATTGGTCTTATTTAGCTGCTTCCACATGTTACAAGAGACACAAAAAGCTTCTCGTCTAAATCCTCGTCGCTTAGTTGGCTATTGATTGTTTGTTGTTTTGCTGATGCCTTAAGGGCTTGTGATTAGATTCTTAGCATTTCATCTTGATATTGGCAGCATAATTATTGGTTTGGAATAAAAACTATGTGATTGTAATGCCTATGAACTACATAGCTCGCCTACGGGCCCTTGGCATATCTTGAGCCTATAGAGCGAAAGAATTAGAGTTGTAGTCTTACCTTCGGGCAAATAGCGTCGTGGCTGTCCGGCTGGTTCGGTAGGGGTTAAAAACCGACACGCAAGTGCACGTGGTCAAACAAGTAATAAAGTGGCTAAGTAAGCCAAGTATCGAACCAAGGAGACTCTGGATAAGTAAAATTGCTTAGGTATACTATATTCTATCTTACTTCTAAATATGTTGACAACAACGTAACCAAAAGTTAAATAAGTTTTTGTTTATAAATTATATACTAAAACTATTAACAAATATTTACCGTGAATTGAAACTATGGATATGAGCATGCCAAGGTTAAGAACAAGTAATGAACTTGATTATAATCATAATTCGGTTATTCTTCTCTTCATGTTGCTAGCCAAGAACATTAGCCAAGAGATTAAAACTCTCGTATTTAATCTCACTTAAGAATCATAAACCATCCGTCTACATTTCTGTGATCAAATGCAATTTATGACCTAGCAATACAATTCCGGTTCCTAAATTGACTAATACGGCTTTCAAGTATATTTCTATCAGGAAAGCACATCAAAACCCAATTTTCCCAAATCAAGTTAAGAACAATACCCTATTAATTCACAACTTTCCAATTTCGTGCTCTCTCGAGTGAAATTGGACTTTTTAGATGTACATTAATGTCGGCCACACACTAATGCAGTAGAAACAAGAATTAATAGAACAACATAGAAGAAGAAGATGAAAAACCATACAATTCAATAATCAAAATTCATCACCATTGTTCATAACCTCAGCAAGGAAGAGAATTAGCCACTCATTTGTGGATTAATCATCCTAAAACAAGTGTTAATCATACAAACAATTGATTGAAAGAAGAAAGGAAGAGAGAAAATCCCTTAGCTTTTTCGTCCCTCAACTGCCTCTAACCCACGTCCTTGCTCCACCAAGTCTGAATTCTGAAAAATAAACCTAAGTGTGCTATTTATAGTAGTAGGATTCTTTCTCGGAATAACAAGCAACGTGTCACGGAGTGCATCGCGGAGCATGGCCTCCGTGACACGCTACGGACGCGGAAGCCCTATGGAAAATCACCCGAAACTGGCCCGGGCAGCACCCTGCCGCGTTGGCAGCGTGTCACGCTGCCTGGGCAGCGCGTTGGCAGCCCTTGGTCGCGGAGGCCACCTGCCGTGGCACGTTGCCAACGCACAGGTGGGCTGTTGTGAGCGGCCTGCCTGCCGTGGCACGTTGTCGACGCGCCGGTGGGCTGTTTTGTGCTTCCTCTTCGCCGACGTTCGCTTGTTAATTCCGTTTCCAAGCCTCTACTTCACCAACTCATGGATTAGTTGCTCGAAAGTCATCAAAACCTACAAAACAAAGGCTAATCATGTCGGTTAGCACATATCTTTACTTCCTCTAAAATTACATGAAAATATATACCATAATCTTAGATAAACAAGACTAATTTAAGTCATAAAGCGTATCTCGGGCATATATTTTTGCCCGTGATCAGTGGCTGCCTATTAAGTTATGGTGGTGAGATGCTAGGTGTTCCACCTATTTATTAGTAACCTTATAGTTTGATACAACGTATAGAATGTCATGACCCCAGTCTACACCCTAGAAGTGATACGGTGCTCAGAGCCACAAGGGACCCCAAGCTAACCTATGGCATGGCATAACACTATTACGATCTAATTTACAGAAATACTGAGAAAAAGCAAACTGAATGTATAAAAACTTTCTAAAAAATGAAATACTCTGAATTAAATCAAAGAAGTAAAGAAATACTAAGTCTGACACCAAAGCATAAAATTGAAGATAATAAATGTCTGTATGTCTAAAAGCCTCTACTAACTGATGAGTTACTGAAAAAATTATCACACCTTGAGCCTACACCCCGGGAGTGGTTGGCACTCAGACCACCTAGTGATCCAACAGAATCCTTGACCTGGCTTACTACTAGGTTAGAATACAATAAAGAAATGCGAAAACTAAAGCTGTAATGGGCTCAATATAATAAAGTAAGATTTATTAACTGTAACTGAAAAGAATGTTATAAAGTAACATTATTGACTCAACTCTAACTCTATCTATGAAGCCTCTATAACTAAAGACAGGTGTTGGATAGAGATTCCACGGCTACCTTAAGCTTTACTAAAATAAAACAACTCAATAAGATTGGGACTATCTGAAAGTAGGAGGCCTCACCAAAGATGAATGAAGTGAGATCCTAATGAAGTATTTGATGCTGATCCTCTCTACCTGAATCTGCATCATAATATGATGCAACGCTAAATGGCGTTAGTACATGGAATGTACGGTACGTAGAATAGCTGAATGAAATAACGTTAGCAAGAATGTCTCAATCGAAGGACATAACTAGAATCAATAAAATGAAATTGTAGTTTGAAACTCCAAATTATGCATAGGACACAAATGATAACATGATCAATATGTAGAACAGTTTAAGCAATAAAACTCATGCATCATAATGATCTCTGTAAATATATATGCAAGTAATGTATATTTTTAAATAGGGAGTTTCTCATAACCGACAACCATCATGAATGAGTGCATGATGATCCCACATCTGGCCCACATGGAGGAGGGCATTCCAAAGCCTTGGCAGTGCTGAGGACAAAACTGAACTATGGATCTATAACTGATGTCCTTACCAAGGACTTAACTAAGGAGTTGCCCCAACCAATGTTATGATCCTATCCTATGCTGGCTACATAGTTCTGGGGCTTATGAGTTGTCTGAACCCATTCACCCAACTCAGTGCTAGATAATTCTCCCAAAGTATATGCTCATATAAATTTGCCTATCTGAGGCAACCGAAAACATCTTTTACATAACACTTTAGCTATAAATATAATAGATGTTTAAAAATCTCTATGGAGACTTTTGCTCAAAATTTGTAAACTTTAATAAAGAGTCTTTCGCTCAAAACTTCTCATGAGTTCCAAAACAAGACTTCGGTTAAGCTTTTGAAATCATACTTTCTTTCTCAATATCACTTTAAATTGTACTTATAAGCCTTAGCTCAAAATAATCTCATGATTTTAAAAAATAAGACTTTACTTAAGCTTTTAAAAGTCATGAAAAAATTTATATCTTTATATACTAAAATCTCGTGTTGACTTTACCTGAGGGTACGGATGACTTTGTTGTATATTGTGATGCCTTGAGAGTCGGACTGGGGTATGTGTTGATGCAGCGTGGGAAAGTGATAGCATATGCCTCACGACAGTTGAAGGTTCATGAAAAGAATTACCCGACCCATGATCTCAAGTTGGCCGCGGTGGTACTTGCATTGAAGATATGGTGGCATTATTTGTATGGGATCCACGTAGATGTGTTCAAGGATCACAAGAGCTTGCAATATGTGTTCACGCAGAAGGATCTCAATCTTCGGCAAAGGAGGTGGTTGGAGTTATTGAAGGATTACGATATGAGTGTTCTTTACCACCCGGGAAAGGCTAATGTGGTGGCGGATGCACTTAGTAGGCTTTCTATGGAGAGCATGTCCCACGTGGATGAGGGAAAAAAGAGTTGGTGAAGGATGTCCACCGACTCGCAAGATTAGGAGTTAGATTCATCGACTCAACCGATGGTGACGTCGTTGTGCAGAATGGGTCAGAATTGTCCTTGGTGGTTGATGCCAAATCTAAGCAAGATGAAGATTCGATTTTGAGGAAGCTGAAAGAAGTAGTGCAGAGTCAAAAGGTGGAGGTTTTTTCCCAAGGAGGAGATGGTGTGCTATGATACCAGGGTCAACTATGTGCTACCAACGTCAATAATTTGAGGGTTCGGATATTGCATGAGGCACATGGTACCAGATATTCCATCCACTAGGATCCACGAAGATGTATGGGGACTTGCGAGAAATCTATTGGTGGGATGGTATGAATAAGGATATTGTGGAGTTCGTAGCCAGATGTCCGAATTATCAACAAGTGAAGGTCGACCACCAAAGGCCGGGAGGTGTACTTCAGGATATTAGCATTCCCACTTGGAAGTGAGAAGAGATTAATATGGACTTTATTACATGGCTACCTCTTACTCACTGACATTATCATTCCATTTGGGTGGTGGTAGACAGGTTAACCAAGGCTGCACACTTTCTACTAGTCAAGACCACAGATTCAGCGGATGATTATGCCAAATTATATATTCAGGAGTTGGTTCGACTTCATGGAGTGCCCTTGTCTATTATTTCAGACCGAGGTACATAGTTTACCTCCCACTTCTGGTGGTCTTTTCAAAAGGGACTTGGGACTTAAGTCAAGCTCAACACAGCCTTTCATCCGTAGACGGATGGCCAAGCCGAACGAATGATCCAGACTCTTGAAGACATGTTGAGGGCATGTGTTATGAATTTTAAAGGTAGTTGGGATGATCATTTTCTCTTGATCGAGTTTGGTTATAATGACAACTATCACTCCAGTATCTAGATGGCACCGTTCGAGGCTCTATACGGGCGAAGGTGTAGATTTCCCGTCTGATGGTTTGAGGTTGGTGAGGTAGCCATGATAGGACCTGATTCGGTTCAAGAGGCCATGGTAAAGATCCAATTGATAAGGGACCGGTTGAAAACCGCTTAGAGTCATCAGAAATCATATGCGGATGTGAGGAGGAGAGATTTGGAGTTTGATGTGGATGACTGGGTATTTCTCAAAGTATCTCCCATGAAGGGAGTCATGCTGATCGAAAGGAAAGGGAAACTCAGTCCCCGATATGTTGGCCCCTATCGAGTGGTGAGAAGAGTTGTTAAGGTGGCATATGAGTTAGATTTTCCCTCAAAGTTATCTTTAGTACATCTGGTGTTTCATGTGTCACTATTGAAGAAGTGTTTGGGAGATCCAACTTTAGTGATTCCGATTGACAGTATTGGTGTAAGAGACAGCCTCAGTTACGAAGAAGTTCCGGTGGCAATATTAGATCGTCAAATCCGTAAGCTAAGGAACAAGGATATAGCCTCAATTAAGGTTTTATGGAGAAACCAACATGTTGAGGGAGCTACGTGGGAAGCTGAAGAAGATATGATGGCGAGATACCCACATTTATTCTCTACCGACTCAGTTTCAACTTGAGGTACCAATTTTACCCTACGAATCTACTTAGTTTTCATGTTCAGTTCATGTGTGCAAGTTTCTTTTATGTGTATGAATGTGTATGTGAAGTATGAGATCAGTTCAACTATATGGTTTTACTCGGAGGTAGTCATACTGTGAAAATTTCGGTTAAAATAGTAAGAATTTGAGTGTGATAATTGTATGTCTCTGATTGCTGCTTGTTTATAACATTCGAGGACGAATGTTCCCAAGGGGGAGATATTGTAATACCTTGAAAGTGCGTAGGAGTAGACCCAGAAGTCAAAAAAATTGAAAACTGCAGAAAATTGGGAAAAATGTCTCAGGTAGGGTCAAGGTACGACTCTTGGTGACATACCACGGGTTGTTGTAATGAGTTGTTGGTTGGGATAGGCTGGGTGATAGTGTAGACGACGGGCGACATGATGACTCATTATGGGAAACAATGAGTCATTATTAGCAGTCGTTAGAGGAGGCTGGGTTCTTTAGGTAGGCTATAACGGGTCTCCCAACAACTCGTCAGGAGATACAATGAGTTGTTGGTTGTGGTAGTTGTTGGGGGATAGGGTTTCCAGTGGGCTCGACGGAAGGGAAACAACGACTCGTCATTGTTTGTGATGAGTCGTGGTGTGGCCTGTTAGAAGATAAGATGCCAAGGTCTATGAGCAAACCACGGACGATGTAATGGACCATTGGTTGTTACGACGAGGCGTCCTATCCGTCCATTGAATGGTTCCGAAAGTAGGTCTTCAGCAATGCATACGACGAGGGACATGATGGGCCGTTGGTGGTTCCCACGATCCGTTGGTACAACCGTGGGTTCCATCTGGTCAGTTTTTAGGGCAGGTTCATTAAGGGTATTTTTGACTTTTTATGATATAAGGCCC
Source organism: Datura wrightii (assembly GCA_035772735.1). Lineage (NCBI taxonomy): Eukaryota > Viridiplantae > Streptophyta > Magnoliopsida > Solanales > Solanaceae > Datura > Datura wrightii. The sequence goes on from JASDFA010000027.1 coordinate 39,722,833, forward strand.
TAAACTACATAATTTTGGCTTGGGAAAGCTGGGTTTTTAAGAAAATAAACCTTCCTAAACTCTCATTCATGCATGCAAGGATTTTGACAAGTGATCTAAGGGGAGATTTCAAACTTTTCACCTCAATTCCTTCAATTTCATTCTTGGGCTTTTAAGGAGGGTTAGAAGTTGATAATCCCAGGTATGTAAGGTCTTCAATGGGTGGATTCTTCCACACCCATGTTCCTACTCAATGATTTCACTCAAAATTTATTTAAAAACTCATGGGGTTTTATATTCGATTTGTATAAAATTTGATAATTTAATTATGGGTTTTGTGATTTTGAAATATTGTTATAAACTACTGATTTTGATCATCTTTTGAGTTTTAAATTAATGTTAATATTGTTGTTCTTGAAATTTCAAAAAATTAAGTATTATTATGCATGCCCCATGATGAATCGATTTATGATCTATTATCCCATCGATGATCTTTACCAGCCCATCATGAATTGTGTTTTAAATTATGAATTCATTACGTTACCCATTATAATTTTATGAAATTCAAAGCTATATGCATGATCTACGAGTATGTATGAATCTTATTAATCATGAATTATGTTTTTGGCCGACTCACGGGCCTCATGTCATGGCTATTCACATATGTTCAAGCATGTTTACTATTATCATGATTTAACTAGCCCATGAATCATGTATGTATTATTATGAGCACTATATATGTTTTGGGAGTAGTATCGAACACCGGGTAGGTTCGGGGCTTAAGTCAAGCCCCGGATCTCATGAACTACGTGCCACCGTAAGTATGTTGGGACCCCTTTCATGGTTGTCCCCGGCCCAAATGGCCCTTTTCATGGTGATATCACACTTTCATGGTTCTACCCTTGGCAAGGTACGAACACCCTTCCTACTAGGGTTACAAGTCGGGCTTCATGTGTGCTCATATGAGGTATGTCTCTTAAGAGAATCTCCCACTGTTCCTCATGATTTATGCATGTTATGATTACTTAGGTTAGCTCAAGTTATGTTATGCAAGGTTCTTTTATTATGATTATGACTATGTTTATGTTATGAATGTTTTGAAACCTTGAGCCATATGATATGTTATAACGATTTATGATACGAGCATGCTGTTCTACTCTTATGATCTTTTATGGACCTTATTTATGTTTTAAATGTCCGTTTTACTTACCTTGTATACTCATTACATTACACGTACTGACCGCATACTTTCTATGCTGTATCGTTTTATGATACAGGTCCCAGTTCTCAGGCTCATCCTCACCCGTAGATAGTTCAACCTTGATCTCAGTGCACTTGGTGAGTCCTCATGTTCTGAGGGCTACATGTTCATACTCTATGTTATTTCTTTCAGCTTCTAGATATTGGATTAGTTGGGGAGTTGTCCCATCAATCCGCCTTTCGTGTTTAGAGGCTTATCAGACTACAAGTTGTATTCGCCGTATTGTATAAGTCTAGTACCGATTTTCCCTTATGCTATGATATGACTACATTCTTTATGTTGAGTCTTCCGCTCACGTGATTTAATTAGATGTATGCTCATTCCATGGGTCGAATTGGGGTCTCTCAGGGCTCCTTATCCCGTATATACGATCCTGGTGTACGTTTGGGTCGTGACACCCATTCCCACAGAGGTTTAAGAAGAAGAAGGAGGACTCAGCTTGCCAAAAATTTCTTGATGTCTTGGAACAGGTACATGTTAACTTACCATTGGTGGAGCTTTTGCAGGAAGTTCCAAAATATGCTAAGTGCCTGAAGAACATTGTGGCCAGCAAGAGGAGGTTAACGAAGTTTGAAGCTTTGGCTCTCACGGAAGAGTAAGTTCTCGGGTTCAAAATAAAATTCTCAAAAAGCTGAAGGACCCGGGAGCTTCACCTTTCCAATGGTGATTAGGAATAAGGAAGTAGGTTCTTTGTTTTTTGAATTGGGTGCAAGCATTAATCTGATGCCTGCATCCCTATTTAGAACTTTGGGTTTAGGTAAACCACGTCCTACCACAGTGACTTTGTAGCTTGCAGATCGATCTCTTGCTTATCCCGATGTAATAAAAGAAGACGTTTTGATAAAGGTGGGACCTTTCACCCTACTGGTGGACTTCATAATTCTATATTATGAAGCAGATGCAGCAGTTCCTCTCATATTAGGGAGAGATTTTTAGCCACTGCCGATGCTGTCATACAGGCAAAGATGGGCAATATTTCTATGAGGGTGGATGGTTAGGAGGCAGTTTTTGAGGTGCTTAGAGTAGCAAGAATGCCTCCTCACTATGAGGACTTAATAGTTAAGTCGGCAGTAGAGCCAGAAGGGTGTAATCAGTTAGTTGAGCAGTGTGTGTTGCATGAGAGTTTTAGATCATCAGTTTGGTCAATGTTTCACTTGGATGAAGGAGTGAAAGTGACCTTAGTCATGCCATGACATTAAATCAGGCACTGCATGGAAGGAAACCCATGAATGTCATGCCATGACTATAACTAAGGTGCTTGGTGAGAGGCAACCAATCTTTCTAACATTTTTTACATTCTTTTTTGTTTTGTAGAGATGAATAGGGCTTTGGAGGCAAAAAAGAGCTGGGAAAATGAGTTGAAAAAGTTCAAGTCTGGGGTGAGATACCTCAGGTGTTAAACTATAAAACAAAAATCTGTTAGGTTGGTGCTATGGGTGGCGCACCGCACCAAACCCAGTCCTCAAAGAAATTTTTTTTCTAAGTATGTAGGGCTATGGAGGGGGCGGTGAGCTAGGGGCATTCTGGCCAAAGTTTTTTTTGTCAATTGGGTCAATGTTGACACAAAGACCTTAAAATTACCAAAAAACCTATGCTCCACACCTTTATTTAAAATCCCATTCAGGCCTTTTCATTAAAAAATTGAAAAACAAAAGGTTCTCTCTCCTCTCCCCCACTAAGCTGTAACTCCCTTCCCCTCTTTCCCCTCTTGGTGAAGCTCCCATCTCCAACTCAAGTAAGTATCTTTGGTGAAGCACCCATCACCAACTCAAGTAAGTATCTCTCTTCTCTCTTTTTTAGGTAATGTTGAAAGCATGCTCCCACACACATCTTTCCCAAGATTAAAGACCTAAATCACCATGGTGGGTGAAAAGCTTAAGTTTCATATTGTGGGTTTCGTGAGCTTTAATTTCATAAATTCTTTCATGATAATGTGTTATCTTTGTTGGGTAACTTATTTCTTGGTTGAATATAGTGATTTGAATTTGTGGGGGATGAATGGGGATGGTGAATTGAATTCTTGAATTTGGTAGGTAGGTGCATTAATTGTAGAGGGAGAAAGTACATGTTAGTAGTTTCTTGAATGTAAATAATTCGTGACTTGTTGAAATTCATGGTTAATTCATTATGGATGGTAGTAAATTGTTTGTTGGATTGTTTCATGAATTAAATGTAGCTACTTCCATATATGAATTACTTGAATTATGAATTGAAGAAGGGAAAGTTAGAGGGATGGCCAAAGTGAGGTATTCTTGAAGAGTTCAAAGTGAGCGGAGAGTTGATAAATTCATGAACTTGGTTGTAGTTAGATTTAGTGAATAAATTAGTATAAATGTGATTTGTTGATGATGGAGGAGGTCTTGAGTACCCTGTTTGACAAGTCTCACAAGTATGCTAGCAAATTAAGTGTGCGGTCAATTTTGCACCTTTGACACTTAATTCGTTAGCTTTGCTATTCATGAACTAATCTTGTAAAGTTCTTAATTTTTGATTGGCAAGTGTCACGACATCAAAGGGAAAAGAAGTGGTGATCTCTAATCCGAGCCTCAAGAGGCTTCGAAAAGGTACAAAGGGAGCTAGTTCATCAGTAGCCAAGGCTGGCCTTGCTAGAAGATTTGGAGCAAAGGCTATAGAGCCTCATGGACTTACATGGTGTTCAACACATAAAAGGAGGCCAAGTATGCTCCTGAGAACTAGATAGATGAGGGCCGCCTTGCTCTTGAGTTCCCGACCATCCGAGACAAGCTCCATGAGTTGGGAGTTCGATACATCTTTGCTGAGCTGGAGGAGTGCAACCTCACATTGGTGAGGGAGTTCTATGCAAACTGGGACATTTCATTTGGAGAAAGCACCAAAGTGAAGATAAGGGGTCAGGTGGTACGGTTCACTTCCAAGAGGTTCAATGCTTTCCTTGGCACACCTGAGGTAGACCCTTTAGAGTACTTTATCCTTCCTAAGAAGCCTCCTTACCATGACATCCATCACACTCTATGTAGTGAGCACTAATATGCCCGTTGCGTAAGGGACCACAAGGAACAAGGGACCACAACATGCCTACGAACCTATAGTAGTCTAGATAAGAGGGGTGTGCATTGTTTGTACTTTCCGGGGCTTATGAGGGCCCAGGTAGGTTATTTTTTATGTTGATTGTACCTTCCAGGCTTATGGGGGCCCGGTTAGGTTCTTGTTTGTACCTATACTTGCTAGTTATAATTCAGATGGTGAGGTCATTCAGGTTAAATTTCTATCCTCATTGATTACTTTTAGTTCTTTAGATTTCATTATTGCCTTACATATTTGGTACATATTGTACTGACGCCCATCTTTTGAGCACTGCATTACTTGCCTGTAAGTGTGGATAGACGTGGTTCAGGACTTTCCTAGCTACCAGTCAGAGTCAACAATTCAGTCAACTCCTTTTCTTCAGAGTTGATAGTTAGAGAAGGTTTTTTCTTTTATTGTATAGCTTTGGGTAGGTCGGGGTCCTTTCCCGACCATTATTCCACTCCTAGAGGCTTGCAACCTATAGTTTCTCAGTTGTTGTTTTGGTTGGCCATGTGGGGCCATGTATATTATATGTTGTGTGTTGGCCGTGTGGGGCCTAGTGTAGCTGATTAGCTAGCTGCCTTGTCGACCATAGTATGAGTATGGTTACCCATTTTGTATTCTTCTATAACTAGACAGCATGGTGGTCTTGTCGGCCCGCATAGGATCCCTTTTATCGCCTTGTTGTTGGGTTAGCTATTTTTCTTTATAGGTGTTGCATTAACTTGTCGGCCCAAGGTTGTGTTTATAGTCGAGATATAGCTCGTTGTTTTCTTGATTTTGTGTTGCTGGCAAGCACCAGAGGTTCCTATGCCTAGCCAGGTTAGTTTAGGTCCCAGTGTGGCACTAGGTGACAGTCATGCCCCCCAAGGTAGGGCGTGACAGACTTGGTATCAAAGAAGGTCGTATCCCAGGGAGTCTGCAAGCCATGTAAAATAGAGTCTTTTCTATGGGTGTGTTGTGCACCACATTCTATAGACAGGAGGCTACGAGGCATTATACTATGGTTACCCTCCTTTCTCTTCCTTTCGTGCTAAAGAGCTGTGTTATATAGGGTAACTCCCTAAGCTTACATTATTCTACTTATTTACAAAGAAATGTCTGACGCACGACAGACCACAACTGGCAGGGAGCTGGATGTCACGATAGAAGAGGGAGACCCCAGTCAGAGTCGGCCTGATCTAGGGGCGATTGGGAGACATCACTTTGATCTCTCCAGCACTCATCGCCGCATTAGAAGCCTTTTAGGGCAGCAGATATACCAGTACCACCTCCATCCATCCCTGTGCCATCGGACCAGGAGATTAGGAGCGCTAGTATATATGTTGGTCCAGATGATGGCTGCCCAGTGTCAGCCTCAGTAGTAATACCAGCTGTTGTTGAGCCTATTGAGGGTCCCAAGAGTTTGAGAGTTCGTGAGTTTCTTTCTTTGAGTCCTCTGCAGTTTACAGGGATAGACCGTAGAGAGGACCCTCAGAACTTCATAGACCAGTTATAGAGGATATTCAAGGTTATGCATGCCTCTTCGACAGAATCAGTTTAATTAGCAGTGTTCTAATTGCGAGAGATAGCAGTTTTGTGGTACGAGAGTTAGTAAAGTTCCCGAGGCAGAGATGCACCCTAACCTACATGGCCTAGCTTCTTTGAAGCTTTCATAGACCACTACTTGCCCTGAGAGATCCGTCAGGCCAGAGTAGAGCAGTTTTTACATCTAGAGCAGGGTAGAATGAGTGTCAGAGAGTATGCCTTGAGGTTTGATTCCTTCGCCAGATATGCGCCAACATTTGTTGATACTATGCCAGCCAGGGTACATCGGTTTATTATGGGACTTGTGCCAGAATATGTGGAATCTTGTATCACAGTCACACTGCGAGAGGATATCGATATCTCACGAATTTAGGCCTTCACTCAAAACATAAAGGAAATCAGACAACGTTAGTACACGATTGATAGGGTAGGTCATGAGCAGAGTCAAGGGATAGACCTACAAACTTTTAGGGTAGGCCTAGGCCTTATTTATCAGGTAGGGCACCTAGGCCCCCATTTCAGCAGCAGTAAGGCAGCAAATCAGATCGTCGTGGACAGTCAGGTCTCGATGAAAGTTCACGAGTGTCAGGCTCGCAGCAGCAGTGGGGTCCAGATCAGATGGGACCAGCTATACCACGTTGCAGTACCTATATAGGTGACATCCGGAGAGATGCAGATACGGTTCCACCGCCTGCTATTCTTGTGGACAGGAGGGGCACATGATAAGGGATTGTCCGACTAGATACCAGGGTGATCAGGACCAGCAGAATAGGTCCTCCGTAGGTTCACAAGCTCCAGCACCTTCTGCAGGGCGCAGGCTCTCCACTCCAGCTGGCAGAGGTGTAGATCGGCGGCTTCTAGTTCAGGCAGTGGTTAGGATCACACTTATACACTACCGGGACGACAGGAGTCAGAGTCATCACCAGATGTTGTGACAGGTATGCCGGATGTTTGTTCTCACTCAGTTTATGCTCTAATAGATCCAGGTTCCACTCTGTCTTATGTTACACTGCTAGTGGCCCGGAAGTTTAGTATAACACCAGAATTACTCCAGCGACCCTTCTCAGTGTCTACACCCATCAATGACTCTATTGTTGCTAAGAGAATTTATCAGGATTATACAGTAGAGATTTTTGGTCGCTAGACCTTAGCAGTTCTAGTGGAGCCGGAAATGATTGACTTTGATGTAATTATGGGTATGGATTGGCTGGCATCATGTTACACCAATGTAGAGTGTTGGACCAGAACGGTCTGATTTCACTTTCTAGGGGAGGTAGTGCGAGAATGGAAAGGCAATGCAGCTACGCCAAAAGGTAGGTTGACATCCTATCTTCAGGCGAGGAAGTTGGTAGCGAAGGGCTATATTTACCATATTATTAGGGTTCGAGATATGCAAGCAGAATCTCCGACTCTTCAGTCTATCCATGTGGTTAGTGAGTTTCTAGATGTGTTCCCAGATGAGCTTCCTTGTATTCCCCCAAAGCGTGAGATCGATTTTTCTATTGATTTGCTACCGGGTACCCAACCTATATCCATCCCTCCATATCGAATGACTCCTGCCGAGTTGAAAGAGCCAAAAGAACAGTTGAAAGACTTGTCAGATAAGGGTTTTATTAGGCCTAGTACTTCGCCGTGGGGTGCGCTAGTTCTGTTTGTGAGAAAGAAAGATGGCTCCCTACGCATGTGTATAGATTATCGACAGTTGAATAAAGTTACTATTAAGAACAAATACCCCCTCCCAAGGATAGATGATTTGTTTGACCAGCTGCAAGGGGCCGAAATATTTCTGCAAAATTGATTTGTGATTCGGGTACCACCAGGTACGATTCTGGGAGAAAGATATCTCGAAGACAGCTTTCAGGACCAGGTACGGTCATTTTGAATTTTTAGTCATGTACTTCGGGTTGACGAATTCCCCAACAGTGTTCATGGATCTATAGACAATATCTTCAGGCCATATTTAGGTCTGTTTGTGATAAAGTTTTTGTTGATGATATTCTAGTATATTCCCGCTCAGAGGCTAAACATAGAAATCACTTACGAACAGTACTCGAGATCCTCAGGGATCAACAGTTATATGCAAAGTTCTCGAAATGTGAGTTCTGGTTGAATTCCATAGCTTTCTTGGACCACATTGTATCAAATGCAAGTATTTAGGTGGATTCATAGAAAATCGAGGCAGTTAAGACATGTCCTAGACCTACATTCCATAAATCCATGATAAGTACTTGAGAGGATTCATATCATAAAACATAAACCATAATTGGTTTAAAGAAGATCAAGATCATAACGAAATCATAACTTGACTTTTCATAAAACATACATAATTAGGCAAAATTTGATTGAAAATCCAAATCTATAAATTTATATTCAAAATAGTTATAAAATCTGCCCATAGATCATAAAACATGATTTGATACATGTAGGAAATTAACCCCTAGATAGATCATCGAGAAATTCATAAGAATTAGGATAAACCCCATAGATCATGAACTTGAATCTAGAATTGAAATCCATGAAATTGAGAAGAATTTAGAGCATGAGAGTGAAAGGGACTCTCATTCATAGCCTCACTTACCTGGGTAAATCAGATCAACAGTCCCTCTTGAAAGCCCAAAGGAAATTGAAGAGAATTTGGAGAGATTCTTCAAACTTGATATCTAAGGAAAAACTCTAAGTTGCATGCACGAGAATGGTAAGGCTAAGAATAGGTTTAACACCCTTAAAACCCTACTACTGAGCTTAAAACGACGTAGTATAGGACTTAGAAACTAAGAAATTACAAAAAAGCCCTAAATAAATTCACAGGAAAATACTCACTGCCAGTCCCCAACGAGGGACTGGACGACTCGTGCCCATCACCACGACTCGTCGTCTGCTCCTCATTGCCTGCACTGGAAATTGTCAATACTGGTCACCACGAGGGACACCACGACTCGCGTGTGCCCAATGACTTGTGGTGACTGGTCGTTAGATGCATTTCCCAAATTCTTGATCCCTCCGTTAGCCCTTGACCACGGACCACCAGACGACTCGTGGTGGTGACCCCAACTCTTGGTCAACCCTAAATCTCAAAATCTCAACCATGTCCAACCTCCTCCCCATGAGTCACTTAACGACTTGTGGTGCACCCAATGGATCACTGGATGACTCGTCTTGTGACCTAGTGCAGAAAAATCTATTTTCTCCGTTTCAACTCCTGGGTATGATCTTAGGGTATTGGGTATCACCATATCTCCCCCTTAGGAACATTTGTCCTCAAATGTGGAAAAACATACTGAAAAGCAAAGAAATGCAATCATCATACTCAAATACTGAACGTATGAGCTGAAAACTGACGGAGTGACTGACTCTGAACTAAACTACATAATTGAACTGAATTCATGGATCACATATACATTCATTGACATGAAAGAAACTAGGGAACATGAACTGAACATTAAACTAAATAGAGTACTAGGGAGGAAATTGATACCTTAAGCTGAAATTGACTTGGACGGGAATAGATGTGGGTATTTACCTATCGTATCTGCTTCGGCTTCCCACAACTCCCTCAACATGCTGGTTCCTCCATAAAACCTTGACTGAAGCTACTTCGTTGTTTCTTAGCTTTCGAACATAATGGTCAAGGATTTCTACAGGAACCTCCTCATAACTAAGGCTATTCTTCACACCTACACTTTCCACTGGGACAAATAGACCTGGAATACCCAAGCACTTCTTTAAGTGTGATACATGGAAAATTTGGATGAAATGAAGCCAGTTTTGAGGGCAACTCCAACTCATATGCTACCTTTCCAACCCATTTCACAATCCGGTACGGACCAACATAAAGGGGACTGAGTTTTCCTTTCTTTTTGAACCTCATCAATCCCTTTATGGGAGATACCTTCAGAAACACCTAATCATCGACTTCAAACTCAAGCTCTCTCCTCCTCACATCCACATAAGACTTTTGGAGACTCTAAGCTATTTTCAACCTGTACCTTATAAGTTGAATTTCTCCATAGCCTCATGGACTAAATCCAGTCCTATCATCATAGCTTCATCAGCTTCAAATAGGTGATCTACATATCCGCCCATAGAGAGCCTCAAACAGGGCCATATGAATGCTAGAATGGTAACGATTGTTATATGTGAATTCGATGAGAGACAAATGATCATCCCAACTACCCTTGAAATCAATCACACACGCTCTCAACATGTCCTCGAGAGTTTGAATATTCCGCTCTGGTGTATATTTAGATCCTTCTGGGTAAACATGTATTGTAGGTTTTTATGGTCCATAAACACATCTACATGTACCCCGTACAGATAGTGTCTCCAAATCTTCAAGGCAAATACTACCGCCGCCAACTCGAGATCGTGATTCGGATAGTTCTTTTCATGGACTTTCAGCTGCCTGAAAGCATATGTTATAACTTTACCATGCTGCATGAGTACACAACCAACGTTGATCCTTGAGGAATCACAATATACCACAAACCAATCGGTGCCCTCATGTATGGTCAACACTTGTGCTGAGGTGAGTCGAGTCTTTAACTCTTGGACGCTCTTCTCACAAGCCTCGGACATTGAAACTTCACTTTCTTCTAGGTCAATTGAGTCAACGGCACTGCAATGGATGAAAACCCTTCAACAAACCTTCTATAGTAACCAGCTAAACCCAAGAAACTCCTGATACCCGAAGGACTCACTGGTCTAGGCCAATTCTTCACTGCTTCTATCTTTTGAGAGTCCACCTGTACATCCTCACTTGACACCACATGACACAAAAATACCACTGAGTTCAACCAGAACTCACATTTACTGAATTTAGCATACAACTGGCGATCCTCAAGAGTCTTTAGCACCACTCTCACATGAGAGGCATGCTCATCCTTGCTCCGAGAGTATATAAGAATATCATCTATGAACACAATCACGAACATATCCAAATATGACTTGAACACCCCATTCATCAAATCCATAAAAGCTGCAGGAGCATTCGTTAGTCCAAAAGACATAACTACAAACTCATAATGATCTTACCTGTCACGCCCTGAGCCTACAACCTGAATGTAACACGATACTTGAAGTCACGAGTGACCCCAAGTCAACCCCTGGTCCATCATACACTGGTATTCTGAGTAAACACGTACAACGGAAATTTAAAATAATACATCATACCATTTATGAAAAATTAAAAACTGCACATAGAGAATTAAAATATCTGAAAATCTGAAATCAAGTCTGTTCTGAAAGCCATCTAAATAAAGAGTTGCTGGGACAAGCCCACAGATAACTCTAAGTCTGGCTGAAAACAATAAAGAAACTGAAATGAATAAAATGTGCCCTCGGAATATGAGGACTCACACTGCTGCTGCTGATAGAGAGACCTGAACGTAATCAGCTAACGGTGCTGGCTCTAAAAACCTGCGGCTGTATCGTGAAATGATACAACATAAAAGTATGCGTCAGTACTTTGAACGTATTGAGTAAGTGAGAGAAACATAAATAACATGAAAGAACTAGTAACTGAACTGAAATGACATGAAATGACCAACTGAAAATACTGAAAACTAATACAATAATATAACTGAGATGGTAAAAAATGACCCTGGATGATGGTCATAAACATGCCCTAAGTTTGAAATACTGAGTTTGAGATACTGCATTGAACTGATCTGAACTGAACTAAATTGAGAAATTTGAGAATGAGCTAAACTGACTAGTGGGAGAGTTTATAACCGACATATAACCACGTGAGCTAAACGTGGAGTCCGCTGTATATACCCCACCGGTAGAACCCAATATACCTTGCCCGGGTATAAAGGCATGGACTGTGAGAATCATTGTCGGGGGGGGGGGGGGAACATGAGGCCAAGTAAATATAACCTACGGTGGCAATGTAGTTCTGGAACCTGGGTGCGCTGGAACCCCGGCCCTTTCAGTGCTAAGTCCTACTCCCACTGGATAATCCTATCACCACTACTACTGACAAGCAGATAGCTCGACACTGGGGCCCAAGACTATAACTAACTCAGGGATACTGTCTGAGAGTTCCCTGAGCATCTTATAGGATCGGATTTGGAAATTGAGTTTTAAGACTGGTTAGAGTTGCTAATCTGGAAGCGTCGTAACCGTCTAAAGAAAAAATTGATAGCTGAACTGGGGTCCTGGGGCTGGTCAGAGCTATTTAACTAGAATGTCATGACCACCTAATATACCAAATAAATTATATTCTTAGTCTAATTCTGATAACTGAGAGGAACAAATGACACCTCGAGAAAAGATTGGAGTCAAACCGATCAGCTGACATTTTTTTCTAACACTGAATATTCTAGTACTTTGACTGAAACTGAACTGTTAATTCTGAGAAATACAAAGTATATTGACCTTCTGACTGAATCTGAATAATATACATGTAACTGATTTTTTTAACACATACAATCATTATAGAAGCCCCTAATTCTGAAAGATGCAAACAATTCTCAAGAATTCAAAGCTTGAATAGGATTCTAATTTCTGACTTTTAAAAAGTTAGGGCTGAATTTCTAATTTGATGGAACAAACATCATTTTAGTTACAAACTGGTGTAAAATAGCTACAATTAACATAGTATAGTATTCCACATGAAATAATCCCAGAACGATAGTAATAATTTCAAATTTGCAAACTTAGGGCTAGGACTGAAAGTGAGTAGAGATAGTTTTGGGGGACGCAAGGGGAGAACAATCTCCTTACTCAATTCCCACATACCTGAAGAAGAAAACCCTGGTGAAAATCCCTGAGAAAACTGAGAATAAAATCAACCCTAGCTCCTGCTTTGTGCTTCCAGAGAAGTTTTACGCTCTGTTCTTGAGGGAGTTGAGAAAAATGAATAGAAAGGGTCGTTCTAATCCTTTAATTCCCTCATATACGAACCCAAAACGACATGGTTTTAAGTTTAGAAAGCTAGGAAAATACTAAAATACCCCTGGAAGAAAGAACTAAAAACTGCCCGACCCTGAACAACGGATCTCAGGAGGGGTCTTTTGGTTCAAAAAACGGCTCATTGAAAGCTGTCGTTGGTTCTGATTACTAAAGCCGGACCTACTAGCCTGAAACAATGAGAGGATCCAATGGTCCATTAGAAGCACTAACGAGCCGTTGGTTCCTATCGTTGTTATGGAGAGGGAAACTCGGGCCCTAAAACAATGATAGCTACAACAACTCATTGTTAGGTACAACGGGTCGTTGCACCCACTCATTGTCAACACTGTTGGGGCCTGGGTCCTAAAGACAGGTGGAAAGGACGGCCCATTGGTGATAAAAACGAGTTGTTGATTCCACTCGTTGCTTCCAACACAAACCCTACCCCATACTGGAAGATCTAACAACGGCTACCTACAAAGGGTCATTGGAACTACCAACGACTCGTTGGTCGGATCGTTGTTTCTGGGAGGAAATATGCTGAGCAAACCACGACTCCTTACAACAGCCCGTGGGTTCCTCCAACGGTCCCTTTTCTGGGTTGTCTGAGACAAAAATGTTTCTCTGGTTTTTCTATGGTTTTTCATGCAACATCTGAATTTGGTCTAGGAAAGTTTCAGGGTGTTACAATATCTCCCCCTTGGGATCATTCGTCCTCTAATGAAGACCAAAACAAGGAAAAGAGTTGAAATTTCTAAAGTTGAGGCTATAAACTGATTTCTGAAGGAGTAACTGACTCCGAACTGACTTAACCGTACTAACAGAGCTGATGCAACTGGGGTGCACATAGGAAATCTAAATAGAGCTGATCAGTACAAAACTGAGTAGAGTACTGAGAAGGGATTTAGTACCTGATTCCAAAACTGAACTGGGAGAGAAAAAGTGACAGTATCTGGCCATCATGTCTGCTTCTGCTTCCCATGTGGCTCCCTCAACTAGCTGATTCCTCCACAAAACTTTCACCGAATCGATTTCTTTATTTCTCAGCTTACGAACCTAATGGTCAAGGATCTGAACTGGAACTTCTTCGTAAGAGAGACTATCCTTTATCTCCACACTATCCAATGGCACCACTGAAGTTGGTGATCTATTTCAGTAGCGACACATGGAAGACGGGGTGCACGACTGCTAACTCTGAAGGTAACTTCAACTCGTAAGCTACCTTATCAATCTGCCGCAGAATCCCGTAGGGTCCCGCATATCTTTTACTGAGCTTTCCCTTCTTCCAAAATCTCATCACCCCTTTCATGGGTGATATTCTCACATAAACCCAGTCATCAACTACAAACTCTAATTCTCTTCTTCTCACACCGGCATATGATTTCTGATGACTCTAAGCTGTTTTCAACCTCTCTCGGATGAGCTAAACTTTCTGCATTGCCTCATGAACTGAGTCTGGCCCTATTAAAGTAGCTTTACCAACCTCAAACCACCCTTTGGGAGATTTGCACCTCCTACCATATAATGCCTCAAACGGGGCCATCTGAATGCTAGAGTGGTAGCTGTTGTTGTATGCGAACTCAATGAAAGGCAAGTGGTCATCCCAACCGCCCTTGAAATCAATCACGCAAGCCCTCAACATAACTTCTAGGGTTTGAATGGTCTGCTCATCTTGTCCATCGGTCTGCGGGTGAAAGGCTGTGCTGAGCTTAACTTGGGTTCTTAGCCCTCTCTGAAAAGATTTCCAGAAGTGAGAGGTGAATTGGGTACCTCTGTCTGAGATAATGGATAATGGAACCCCATGAAGTCTAACTGGTTCTCGGATATAAAGCCTAGCGTAGGAATCAGCTGAATTTGTGGTCTTGACTAAGAGGAAATGTGTTGACTTAGTCATCCGGTCTACTATCACCCAGATTGAATCATGTTGCCGACGAGTCCAAGGTAGATACGTAATGAAGTCCATGTTTACTTCTTCTCACTTCCATATGGGTATACTAATATCCTGAGTTCCTTCTGGTCGTTGGTGTTCCACCTTAACTTGCTGGTAGTTCAGGCACTTGGCTACAATTAGCAGTGTCTCTTTTCATGCCTTTCCACCAATAAATATCTCGCAGATCACGGTACATCTTTGTAGCACGGGGTGAATGGAGTACCTCGAGCTGTGTGCCTCAGCTAGTATCTGCTGTCTCAACTCACCAACATCCATTACACACAACCTTCCCTGGTAATGAAGCACACCATCTCCCTTTTTGGAGAAAGCCTCAACCTCCTTTCTGAGAACTGCTTCTTTAAGTTTAAGTAGAACTGGATATTCATCTTGTCTGGACTTAACTTCAACTATCAAGGATGAATCCGAACCACTTTAACTTACCACTCCACCTTCGACTAAATCCACCAGCTACAACCCTAACTGGGCTAGCCTATGAATATCCTTCGCCAGCTCCTTTTTTGCCTTATTCTACATGAGCCACGCTACCCATAGACACTCTGCTTAGGGCATCAACCACCACATTGGCTTTGCCCGGGTGATATAGCACACTCATGTCATAGTCTTTTAGTAGTTACAACTACCTTCTCTGATGAAGATTTAGGTCCTTCTGACTGAACACATACTGAAGAATCTTGTGATCTGTAAATACATCTACATGAGCTCCATATAAGTAATGCCTCCATATGTTTAGCGCAAACACCACCGTTGCCAACTCCAAGTCATGAGTTGGATAATTCTTCTCATGAACTTTGAGCTGTCTGGAGGCGTAGGCTATAACTTTGCCCCACTGCATCAGAATGCAACCGAGTCCAACCCTGGAAGCATCACAATAAACAACCAATCCATTTGTTCCTTCTGGAAAGGTCAGAACTGGAGCAGTAGTGAGCTGAGTCTTCAACTCTTGGAAACTCTTCTCACACTCGTTCGACCATTGAAATTTTACTTTCTTTTGTGTTAACTTAGTCAGAGGAGATGCTATGGAGGAGAAAACTTCCACAAACCATTGGTAATACCCCGCTAGGCCTAGAAAACTTCTGATTTCAGTAGGTGAGGTAGGTTTGGGCCAATCCTCCACTGCTGCTATCTTATGAGGGTATACTTGTATCCCTTCAGCGGAGACCACATGACCTACAAAAGTTACGGACTTTAACCAAAATTCGTACTTGCTGAACTTGGCGAATGACTGGCAGTCTCTGAGTGTCTGTAATGCTAATCTTAGGTGATTGGCATGCTCTTCCTCATTTCTGGAGTATACTAGAATGTCGTCAATAAATACAATGACGAACATAACCAGATACTACTTGAAGACTCTGTTCATTAAATCCATGAAAACTGTTGGGGCATTTGTTAACCCAAAGGACATCACCACAAACTCATAGTGACCAAACCGAGTTCTGAATGCTATTTTCGGTATGTCACACTTCCTAACCCTTAGCTGGTGGTACCTTGACCTAAGATCGATCTTGGAGAAACAACTGGCTCCCTAAAGTTGGTCAAATAGATCGTCAATTCTGGGTAGAGGATACTTGTTTTTGACTGTGACCTTGTTCAGCTGACGGTAATCTATGCACATTTTGAGGGTACCGTCATTCTTATGCATGAATAGCACTGGAGCACCCCGGGAGATATGCTGGGTCTGATAAAACCCTTATTAAGAAGATCCTTTAATTGTTCTTTCAGCTCCTTAAGCTCAGTTGGAGCCATTCTGTAAGGAGGGATGGAGATGGGCCGAGTATCTGGGAGGAGATCTATTCCAAAGTCTATTTCCCATTCAAGGGGAACTCCGGGAAGATCCTCAGGAAAAACATCTGGGAACTCGTTGACCACTGGAACAGACTGAATAATCGGGGTCTCAGAGTTGGAATCCTTGACCCGAACTAGGTGATATATACATCCCTTTGAGATGAGTTTCTAGGCCTTAAGGTAGGAAGTAAACCTACCCTTAGGCGCTGAACTATTGCCCATCCATTCTAACACTAGTTCATTTGGAAACTGGAACTTGACAACTCTTGTTCTGCAATCAACTGAGGCAGAGCAGGAGTGTAGCTAATCCATGCCGAGAATAAGGTCAAACTCGACCATGTCTAACTCTACAAGATCAGCTAGAATAACTTTATTCAGGACTAAGACTGGGCAGTTTCTATACACCTGGCTAGCTCTAACTGACTCGCCAACTGGGGTGGAGACTGAGAAGGGTTCTAATAGGAACTCTAGATTGATGTTGAACTGAACTGCTATATATGGAGTCACGAACGAAAGAGTAGCTCCTGGATTTAGGAGGGCATATACGTCTAGATGGAAAAGACGTAACATACTAGTAACTACGTCAGGTGAGCTTTCTTGATCTTGATGGGAAGAAAGAGCATAGAAGCGATTTTGCCGCTGACCGCCATCTGTACCTGATGTGGCAGCCTGCTGAGCTGGTCGGCCTGTTGGAGCTGATGATGTTGTAGATTGTGATCTCCCTCACCCTGTTGATGAGCACTCCCTGAGCCTGTGTCCAAGCTGTCAACATCCAAAACAACCCTATCGTCCCTGAAGGCATTCCCCTAGGTGATTCCTACCGCACTTGCAAGCTGGATACTTATTCCCGGTACTGGGAGCCTGAGACTGAGTGCCAGATGATCCACCCCTCCGATCCTGGCAGGATAGAAAGGTTGGGGCGCTGGCTGAACTAGGTGTTGGGGCTCTCTGCTGTTGTTGTTGCTGTGAGTGACTACTACAGCCATACCTCTAATGGCTGAAATATAATTGGCCAGTCCTTTCTTGTTTGTTCTTACGCTCCATATCTTTTAGCTTTTTGGCCTCAATTTGTTGGGCATACACAATTAACCTAGAGAGGTCCGTATCCTTGATTAGCATCGCCGTCCTGCACTCCTTGAGGACCAGGTTTGACATTCCATTAACAAACTTCAGCATGCGAGCCCTTGGCCCGGCTACCATCTTTGGAGCATACTTAAACAGCCTAGTAAACTCAAGAGCATACTCCTCCATAGTTTTGTTGTGCTGTCGCAAGTTCATAAACTCCACCATCTTAGCCTCTCTTAGCCCCCAGGGGAAAAACATGTCCAGGAAAGCTTTGTGGAATTCTTTCCACTCCACTGGTCCTGCTCCCGCTGGCCGTCCTTCCTTCCACTAGTCATGCTAGACCTTGGCTACTCCTTTCAACTGGTAGGCAGCCAAATCAACACTTTCAGAGAAACTGACACCCATAATTTAGGTGATCTTCCTGATTTCGTCCACGAACTCTTGGGGGTCCTCCCCTACTTTGGACCGCTGGAATGATGGAGGGTCCATCCAGGTGAAATCCCTCACCCTCGCAGTGGTTGCAGACCTGTTAGTGTTCATCGGTACCACCTGCTGGTTCACCTGGTTGGTGACTGTTTGGCGAGTAGCTGGATAGCCGCTCTGAACTCTGTAGTGGACATTGTGTCGTCCTGAGGGTCTGCTGGAGCTGGTGGGGCGGGTCTGTTTGCATTTCTGGCCTTTCTTCCATTACCTCGTTTAGGAGGCATGGTTCATTGAAATGAAATAGAGCATGAGTTAGAAGGGTGTTTCTAAAAGTGAACTTTAACACACGATAAGGAATGTGAACAAAAGAGCGTTTTCCTAATAACATCTTGCATCCTCCTCTTCATAAGTGTGGCGCGCTTCAAACTCATGCAAAGGACTCTACTCGATGCAACTTTTATTCTTTCCGAGGATACTCTAAACCTAGTACTCTCATACCAAGTTTGTCACGCCCCGAGCCTACACCCTGGACGTAACACGGTACTTGAAGTCACGAGTGACCCCAAGTCAACCCCTGGTCCATCATATACTGGTATTCTGAGTAAACATGCACATCAAAAATATAAAATAATACATAATAGCATTTATGAAAAATTAAAGACTGCACATAGAGATTTAAAATATCTAAAAATCTGAAATCAAGTCTAGTCTGAAAGCCATCTAAATGAGGAGTTGCTGGGAAAAGCCCCCAGCTAACTCTAAGTCTAGCTGAAAACAATAAAGAAACTGAAATGAATAAAATGTACCCTTGGAATATGAGGACTCACACTGCTGCTGCTAATAGAGAGACCCGAACGCAATCGGCTAATGGTGCTGCGTCTGAGAACCTACGGCTGTATCATGAAATGATACAACATAAAAGTCTGCGTCAGTACTTTGAATGTATTGAGTAAGTGCGAGAAACATAACTAACATGAAAGAACTAGTATTTGAACAGAAATGACATGAAATGACCAACTGAAAATACTGAAAACTGATACAACTGGAATATAACTGAGATGTTCAAAAATGACCCTAGCTGATGGTCATAAACATGCCTTAAGTATGAAATACTGAGTCTGAGATACTGCATTGAACTGATCTGAACTGAATTGAGAAATCTGAGAATGAGTTAAACTGACTAGTGGGAGAGTCTATAACTGACATATAACCACGTGAGCTAAACGTGGAGTCCGATGTATACACCTCACCAGTAGGACCTAATATACCTTTCCAGGGTATAAAGGCATGGACTGAATCACTGTCAGAAGTGGGGGGGGGGAGCCATGAGGCCGAATAAATATAACCTATGGTGACAACGTAGTTCTAGAACCTGGGTGCGCTGGAACCCTGACCCTTTCGGTGCTAAGTCCTACTCCCACTGGATAATCTATCACGATTACTATTGACAAGTGGATAGCTAAACACTGGGGCCCAAGACTATAACTGACTTAGGGATACTATCTGAGAGTTCCCTGAGCGTCTTATAGGATAGAATTTGGAAACTGAGTTCTAAGACTGGTCAAAGCTGCTTATCTGGAAGCGTCGTATCCGTCTAAAATATAAACTGATAACTGAACTGGGGTCCTGGGGCTGGTCAGATCTATTTAAATAAAATGTCATGACCGCCTAATGGACCAAATAAATTATATTCTAAGTCTGATTCTGATAACTGAGAGGCACCACTGACACCTCGGGAAAAGACTGCAGTCAAACTGATCAGCTGACATTTCTAACTAACATTGAATATTCTAGTACTTTGACTAAAACTGAATTGTCAATTATGAGAAATACAAAGTATATATACTTTCTGACTGAATCTGATTAACATACATGTAACTGAGTTTTTAACACATACAATCATTATAGAAGCCCCTAACTCTAAAAGATGCAAACAATTCTCAAGAATTCAAAGCTTGAACAGGATTCTAATTTCTGACTTTTCAAAAGCTAGGGCTGAATTTCTAGTTTGACGGAACAAGCGTCATTTTAGTTACAAACTCGTGGAAAATAGCTATAATTGACATAGGATAGGATTCCACATGAAATAATCCAAGAACGATAGTAATAATTTCAAATTCACAAACTCAGGGATAGGACTAAAAGTGAGCAGATAGAGAGGTTGGGGGACGCAAGGGGAGAACAATCTCCTTGTTGAATTTGCACATACCTGAAGAAGAAAACCCTGGTGAAAATCCCTAAGAAAACTGAGAAGAAAATCAACCCTAGCTCCTGCTCTGTGCTTCTAGAGAAGTTTCACGCTCTGTTCTTGAGGGAGTTGAGAAAAATGAATGGAAAGGGTCATTCTAACCCTTTAATTCCCTCCTATACGAACCCAAAATGACATGGTTTCAAGTTTAGAAAGCTTGGAAAATAATAAAATACCCTTGGCAGAAAGAACTAAAAACTGCCCGACCCTAAACAACGGATCTCATGATGGGTCGTTGGTTCAAACAACAGCCCGTTGAAAGCTGTTGTTGTTTCTGGTTTCTGAAGCTGGACCTACTGGGCTGAAACAACGAGAGGATCCAATGGTTCGCTAGAAGGACTACGAGCCGTTGGTTCCTCTCATGGTTACGGAGAGGGAAACTCAGGCCCTAAGACAACGAGAGATACAATGACACGTTGTTAGGTACAACGGGTCATTGCACCCACTTGTTGTCAACACTGTTGGAGCTTGAGTCCTGATGAAGGGTGGAAAGGACGGCCCGTTGGTCATAAAAACGATCTGTTGATTCCACTCGTTGCTTCCCAACACAAACCCAACCCCATACTGGAACTACCAACGACTCATTGGTCGACTCATTATTTCTGGGAGGAAATATGCTGAGCAAACCACGACTCCTTACAACGGCCCGTGGGTTCCTCCAACGGTTGTTTGAAATAGAAATTTTTCTCTAGTTTTTCTATGGTTTTTCATGCAACGTCTGAATTTGTTCTAGGAAAGTTTCGGGGTGTTACAGTACTGAGTCCTGAAGGCTATCTTCGGGATGTCACTCTACTGAACTCTGAGCTGATGGTATCCGGATCTGAGATCTATCTTTGAAAAGAACTTATCGCCCTGAAGCTGGTGAAATAAATCAACCCTGGGAAGAGGGTACCTATTCTTGATGGTAACTTTGTTCAAATGCCAATAATCAATGCACATACGAAGAGAACCATCCTTCTTGCAGACAAAGAAAACTGGTGCACCCCACTGGGATTTTCTAGGTTTGATGAAACCCTTGTCTAAGAGGTCCTTCAACTGCTCCTTCAACTCCTTTAATTCGTATGGAGCTATTCTATAAGGAGGAATAGATATAGGCTGCATATCAGGATGAAGGTCAATACAAAAATCAATCTCCCGTTCGAGAGGGATTCCCGCCAAATCATTTGGAAACACTTCTGGGTACTCATACACTATAACAACTGTCTGGATAGTCAGGGTTTCAGACGTAGCATCTTTAACCCTAACTAGATGATACATGCAACCTTTAGAAATCATCTTTCTAGCCTTAAGGTAGGAAATGAAGCGACCTACAGGTTTATCTGAACTACCCTTCCACTCTAGGACTGGCTCATATGGAAATTTGAACTCTACTGCATGGGTTCCACAATTGACTGAGGCATAACATGCATGTAGCCAATTCATACCGAACATACATCAAAATTGTTCAAGGCTAACTCCACTAAATCTACTGAGGTGACTTTCTGAAGGACTGTGATAGAGCAATTTCTATATTCCTGCTGGGCTATAATTGATTAACCAACTGGAGTAGAGACGGAGAAGGGTTCTGATAGAATTTTGGGACTGACTCTGAAACTACTAGCAAAATAGTGGCGTCACAAAAGATAAAGTATCCCTTGGGTATAAATGTTCATATACATCAAGGTGAAATAATCGTAACATACCCGTAACCACATCTGGTGAAGTCTCCTGCTCCTATCAGGATGCAAGGGCATAAAACCTATTTTGGCGCTAGCCACGACCTGCACTGGTGGACGCACCTTGCTGAGCTGGGTGTGCTGGTTCTGCCGCTAAGCTGGTAGATTGAGTACGACCTCTACCATCACCTCGTCGAGCCAACAGACAGTCCCGGTGCCTATGCCCGGGTCTACCACACCCAAAATAGATATCTAACCCAATCAGGCACTCCCCTATATGATTCTTGCCACACATCCTACAGGTCAAGAAAGTACGCTCTATCTGCATGCTACTGGCCCCTAGAACCTAAGGCTCTACTCCTTTAATCACCTCGCGGTCTGGATGGTGCACTAGCCGATGATGGTGCTGGAGCTAATGATCTCTGATGAGACTGATAGCGATGTCCGCCTACCAATCTCTGCTGAGAGAACCCATAACTATCCGTCCTGGCCCTCTTGGCCTCTCTCTCTCTCAGATGCATGATGAAGGGCGTATTTTCGCACTTTATAGACATATTTTTACCTGTACTTTACTATGTTTTGAGAACAAATTTTGTGTGTTTGCATGAGATTATGTTATATATTTGTAAAAATGACTAACGCATGTAATTAGATGTTTTTTAGGGCTAAAAGTGATGGATTTGGGTGTGTGTGAGACGTTTGTATTGAAGTTGAAGAAGAAGGAATGAACTAAGCAATATTAAAGAAAGAAAAAATAAATAGAGTGCATTGCCAATGCTGCACGACCAGATGTGTGACGCAGCCCCTGTGCTGCGTGATTCCATGCGCGAGGCGCCGGTCTCCCTGCTCAACTGAGTGTGCGATGCGGCGCAAAAGCTGTGCGATGACATGAGCAAGGCGCCTTTCCACCTGCGTGATGTAGCCTGTGACGCACCCAAGGGGAATCCAACGGCCAAAATTTAACTCCTACTTCAACTAGGAAAAGGAACTTTCAATCCCAAATCAAATCCGCAAAGGAACAAGAAAAGCATAAATCTACTACTATAAATACCCTTTTATTTTCATGTAATAGTTATTTTGTTTTTATGTATTCAAGGAGGATTAGAGTTTTAAGTCTCAAGTTTTTAGATACAAGTTTGGTGTATTACGGTTTGAATTTTGAGACGATTGTTCAATTGTTCTTCCGAAATTTTGCATTAATCAAATGAAGGTTCTTCCGATCATTGTTGTAAGTATTAATTTATGCTTTTGTCTATGAATGCTATTAATTTACTTATAAACATGGTAGGCTAAAACCACCACAACTAGGGTTGTGGGAACCATGGTGAATTAACAAACTAGGGTTTGCACGACGTGATTCTA
The DNA here is from genome assembly GCA_035772735.1 of Datura wrightii. Classification (NCBI taxonomy): domain Eukaryota; kingdom Viridiplantae; phylum Streptophyta; class Magnoliopsida; order Solanales; family Solanaceae; genus Datura; species Datura wrightii. The sequence goes on from JASDFA010000027.1 coordinate 39,746,025, forward strand.
AACCAATACTTAATGCTTGTATTGTATTCTCTTCATGATTAAACGTTTCTTAATGGTGCGCAACGTTAGGACATGCCCAAATTCTTTACTTACTTAGGTATAAGAGGTAGAGATTAGGAAAAGAGAATTACAACGGAGCGTTGATCTTGATGATCATTGTATTAACTTGAGCTGTGGTTGCAGGATAGTTAAATCTGGAACTTAGTTATAACGGATAGTTTGAAACCGTTCATGAGACTTGGTCGAGTGATTGAGTATAACCATTCAATAGGGATTGATTGGTCATTTGAATGAACCTAAGTTATCAGTTCTACAAGTAAAGTATTGGGATAGATCACTAGTGTAAAACCTGAAGTAGTTAAGGATCCATGGGGAACACTTACCCTAGTTAATTGCAATAATTTAGAAACAACCATCAATTTCTAAACATTATTACTTATTAATTTTACAAATCCCCCCTCTTAGGAAATAATTGATTAAAAATCTTAAACACTAGCATTGTTCTAGATCCTTCCATATTCTCTGTGGGATCGACTCCAACCTCTAGTTGGGTTCTTTATTGACAACGTCCGCTTCATACTTCCGACGGAGGTGTGGTTTGAGCATTATCAATGCACAACCTCCATATACTGGGCGTACAACACCAATTGGGGAAAATCAATGTCCTGATGAAGCATAATGGTCCTACAATCCTTGTCAAAGTAGTCTGCTACTCCATGTACAAACCTGCTCACCCGATCTCTCTGATCAACCACTAGTTCTGGTGCATACTTGGACAAATGACTGAACTCCAAAGCATACTCCCCGACTGTCATGTTACCATGCTTCAGGTTCACAAACTTTGCTACTTTAATATCCCTCATCTCACGAGGAAAGAACCGATCCAGAAATGCGGTATGGAACTCATCCCAACCAATGGGACCCACACCAACTATCTTGCTATCCTTCCATTACCTGAATCGAATATGTGCAACCCCTTTCAACTGATATGAGATCTGCGCACTCCTCCCCAGTCACCCCCATGATCTGGGTGATCTTTAGAACTTCATCAATAAATTCATGTGGGTCCTGGTCCACCTTTGACCTAAGGAACTACGGAGGGTTCATTTCAGAAAATCTCTAACTCTCGCCGCTGCCGCATTTCCATTCTAAGGGACATGTGCTACCGCTTGTTGGTCGATTTGGGCGGTCAAATCTTGAGCTAGCATCTATATGGCTGCCCTAAACTCTGCGTGGGCAACCTGTTCAGGTACATGATCCTCGGGCATGGTGGGCCATTCCCATTGCCATTCTCATGGCCATTTCTATTTCTATTTCTTCTTCCGTTAACTCGATGATGAGGTATAATTCTGCAAAACGTATGGCATGAGTTAGAAGGATAGAGAGACATTTCATCGCACAACATAGATCATGAAAGAAGGAAACATTTCCTAAACTTTTTGTAGACTCTTCGTCATAAGTGTGGCGTGCTTCACACCCATGAAAAAGACTCCACTTAATGCGGTTGTCAGACACCCTAGGACACTTCAAAACCTAATGCTCTGATACTAAGTTTGTCACAACCCAAACATAGGTCTGGATCGAGACAACGGACAAAGAACCCCGAGAGGCTCCAAGTCGACCCATGGAATGAACATATCAACTAAGATCATACTATAAGCAGATACTGATATAATAAAACATGCGTAAGAGGAAGTCTGCGTACATATCAAGCCAATATCGAATCAGAAATAACAAGCTGATTTCCACATAATGTCTGAATAGCCTCTAACATAATTAATGAGCTAATGGGACAACATCCCCAACTAGGTCAATGAAAGTCTGTAACTGAAAGAACACTATAGATAACTGAATTTCCTCGAAGGATGAAGACTCACTAATTCTGGGTTGACAAGTCTGAGAGAGAAGCAGGACTAATGATGCGACTGAGACTGATCCCTCGGACCTGTATCATGAAATAATACAACATAAAGTATGTGGTCAGTACTTGGAATGTACTGAGTATGCAAGGAAAGTAAAACGGACAATTAAAATATATAAGAGTTCATAAAAGTAGGACAACATGATCATAAAGTAAATATCATAATGTGAACATAAGGGCTCAAGGTTTTCAAAACATTCGTAAAACAGTCATAATCATATTCATAAGAGGAAGCTATATTAAACATAACTCGAGCCAAAGTAACATAAACATAACCATATATAAATCATGAGGAACAATGAGAGTATCGATGAGTTGGTAATTTACAAACTTATTAGACTCTAAAACTTGAGTTTTTGTTTCGTTCTCGAGTTGATTATTTGGATTTTATGAACCTTTTGCTTTTGTTGTATGCAGATGCCTAAGTTTGAAGAAAAGAGCAAAAATGGAGAAAAAGGAGGACGTTAGAATGAGTGGCGAGTCGTAGGTGTGAATCAGCAAAATGCCCCTGCCTCAGAGGTTGAATGCCACAGGAGGTTCATGACTCGCCAGCTGTGAGTCACTGGTTCAGTTGCCAAATGACACCCAGGAGTTCTAGAATTGGCATTGAAGATCTGATAGTTCACAGATTGGCATCGGCGAAATGCCGAAGTTCATTGAAAATGAGTGCAGAAGAAGAGCAGATACCTAGCGGTTCACGGATTCCATCGGCGGTTCTAGAATGGTGCTATTAAGGGTATAATCATCCAACACTGGAAAGGAGATGAAAAGTACCCTAATTTTTAGGGTATAAATAGAAAAAATTACTCTGATAAGAGGCAGAGAAGAAAAAGGAGAGAAAAAGATGAGATACAGATAGAGAGATTGAGAGAAAATCCAAGTGCCCATCACATCATTATTTCCTCTTTTAGCTGAAGACAATCTTTTAGCTGAGAAAGGAATTTTGATTATAACTTGTAGAAAATACTATACTCTATTTTCTTCTTTGGTATTATAAAGTTTCAGCTATGGTTGAAGGATAATTGTGCTTGTGATTTATCTACTCTTATTATTGAATTCAATGATGCTATTGATGAATGTGTTTTTGAATTTCTTAACTATGAGTAGCTAAAATCATTAACTAGAGGTGTGTGATGATGAATACTTAATTAGATTGGGTATTTCTAGAGTCATCTTCATAATGTTCAATTAAGTATAAATATATTAGGTTCCCTTCAATTTATTAATGAAGATCCCTGAGTCGTCGTAAGACAAAAAAAAATTCTGGTTCTTTCTAGTTTTTCATGCAAGCCTGAGTTTGGTCTAAAGAAAGCTTTGGGGTGTTACAAGTTTACCTCTATCTCTCTAAAAATTATTCATAGACAACCTCTCATGCATATATATGCATTGAAGCATCTATGCATCTCCTCATCATATGCTCAAATCATCTCAACATCACTTTCCATATCATGTCCTCCATAGAATCCACTCTAACGTTGTCCTGGATATCCTTATTTCAAATCCTATGGGTCTATCTATACTTGCTTGATTGTTGCTCGGCAGAGAGTAATTAAGTATTGGAAGGGAATATAATAGTGGGCATGGATAAGAGATTATAAAATTAAGCTAGAAATAGCTGAAATTACTTCCTCCTTCCTAATTGGCATCTAATAGCTAGGAATAGTGAAGTTGCTGATTCAAATCAATTCGGTTAAGCTAAATCACTGCTAGAATTTTGAGAAAACTCTAGCTAGGGGTAGTCAATATGTTGGGAAGATGAGACTACCTACTTCCCTAGATTATTTACACTTGTTGAACTTATGAGATGACCTGGCCTATCCCGATCTAGTTAGTATTTCATCTACACCGCACCTCTAGTATTTCGCACTATTGTCAACAACTTAGCTGATCTTGTTACTTTTAGTTCACTAAATCACTTTGTGTAATTCTCTTCAAAGTTTAACCCCCCCCCCATTTTCCTTGCTTTTATATTAAATCTATATGGTGCAAGCTAATATCAATTTCTCAATCGATGCTTGAATTTAATCATTCCTTAGTCCTCTGGGGATTCGACCCCGAAACTCGTTGTGTTACTTGTTTTGATACTTAGACCATGTGTATTCTTTGAATTATGAATATATTTTGGACGTTATCAAAAATGGTGCCGTTGCCGGGGACTAGCGCTTGATAATCTTATGATTGATTGTTAAGTGGAATTAGTGTGCATCATAGCTACTTGATTAGATTTTCTTTTGTGTTGTTAGGATCTCATCACCACATGAGCCATCACTCCCAAGCAGGGGACAACTCTGTGGAGGGTAACATGGAACTTGAAGAAGATAATTTGGTGATGCTGGAAATTGCAGGAGCCATTCGCCTACCTCCAACTATAGGGAATGCGGTGTTCCGTGTTACTAGCACCATCTTGCACTTGTTAAAAATGAAGGGGCTTGATGAGTTGGTAAATTACCAACTCATTAGACTCTAAAACATGAGTTTTTGTCTAGTTCCCGAGTTGATTATGTGGATTTTATACCCTTTTTGCTTTTGTTGTGTGCAGATGCCTAAGTTTGAAGAAAAGAGCAAAAATGGAGTAAAAAGAAGGAAATGAGTATAAGCAGCAAATCGCAGGTGTTAACCGGCAAAACACCGGTTAAAAGCTGAAGGTCACTGCCTCAAGGGAGGAATGCTACCGGCGGTTCACGAGTCACCAGTTGCGAGGGCTGAATGACACTCAGAAAATTCTGTAATTGGCATTGAAGATTCGGCAGTTCACGGATTGTCATCAGCGAAATGCCGGGTGAACCACTGAAGTTCATTGGAAATGAATGCGGAAGAAGAGAAAGTATTTGGTGGTTCACGGATTTCATCGGTGAACCACCGGTACCTTCGCTGGTTTCAGAATGATGCTTTTAAGGGTATAACTATCCATTGCTGAAAAAGGAAGGGAAAGTACCCTACTTTTCAGGGTATAAATAGAAAGAGAGGTACTCTACAAAAGGGGGGAAAAAGAGAGGAAGAAGATATAGAGTCAGAGAGAAAAGCCAAGTACACATCACATCATTATTTCCTCTTTTAGCTGAAGACAATCTCTTAGTTGATAAAGGAATTTTGATTGAAATTTGTAGAAGATACTCTTCTCTATTTTCTTCTTTGATATTATTAGGTTTCAGCTGTAGCAAAGGATAATTGTGTTTCTGATTTATCTACTCTTCTTATTAAATTCACTGATGCTATTGATGATTGTGTTTTTAAATTTCTTAACTATGAGTAGTTAAAATCATTAACTAGAGATTTGTGATGATGAATACTTAATTGGATTGGGTATTGCAAAAGTCAACTTCATAATGTTTAATTAAGTGTAAATCTATTGGATTCCTTTCAATCTTTTAATGAAGATCCATTGATGATGATATGGGTCTATCTATACTTGCTTGATTGTTGCTCGAAAGAGAATAATTAAGTATTGAAATGGAATATAGTAGTGGGTATGGATAAGAGATTGTAAAATTAAGCTAGTAATAGCTGAAATTACTTTCTCCTTCCTAATTAGCAGCTAATAGCTAGGAGTAGTGAAGTTGCTGATCCAAATCAATTTGGGTGAGCTAAATCGCAGCTAGAGTTTGAGAAAACTCTAGCTAGGGGTAGTCAATGGGCTGAGAAGATAAGGCTACCTATTTCCCTAGATTATTTACACTTGTTGAACTTATGAGATGACCTGGCCTATCCCGATCTAGTTATTATTTCATATACACCGCACCTCTAGTATTTCAAACTATTTTCAACAACTTAGTCGATCCTTTTACTTTTAGTTCACTAAAGCAACTTGTGTAATTCTCTTCGAAGTCTATTCCCCCCGTTTTACTTGTTTTTATGTTAAATCTATATGGTGCTAGCTAATATCAATATATCAATCGACGCTTGAGTTCATCACTCCCTAATCCTCGTGGGATTCACCCCCGGGGCTTTTTGGGTTATTTGTTTTGATACAACGACCATGTATATTCTTTGACTTGAGAATATATTTTTGATGTTACAAAAATTGGCGTCGTTGCTGAGGACTAGCGCTTGATAATCTACTGATTGATTGTTAAATTGAATTAGTGTGCATCGTAGCTACTTGATTTGATTTACTGTTGTATTGTTAGGATCTCACCACCTCATGAGCCATCACTCCCAAGCAGTATATATCTCAGTGGAGGGGAACATGGAACTTGAAGAAGATAATTCGGGATGCCGGAAGTTGGAGAAGCCATTCACCTACCACTGACAGTAGGGAATGTGGTGTTCTATGTTACTAGCACCATGTTGCACTTATTGAAGATGAAAGGGATTTTCGGTGGCAAACCAAGCGAAGATGCAAATCGGCACTTGAGGAATTTCTTAGAAATTTGCCAGCCCTTCAATATCACAAACATTAGTCAAGAGTTAATCAGGTTGAGACTCTTCCCTTTCTAATTAACGGGGGAAGCAACAATGTGGCTGGAGGAATTTCCTCCGGGGTGTATTACTTTGTGGGAAGAGTTAAACAAGGCTTTCCTAGATCGGTTTTTCCCTCCCTCAAAGATGTTACAACTGAGGGATGATATCAAAAACTTCCGACAAGAACAAGGAGAGCCTTTGCATTAAGCATGGTTAAAGTTTAAAAAGAGGGTTTCTCTTTGCCCAAATCATGGATTACCAGATGGAGTACTTCTCTAAAGCTTGTATAGGGCCCTTGTTTCAATCAACAAATCCATTGCCAACAATCTAGCTGGGGATTCAATTATGGACCAAACATATGGGTTAGCCAAAGCTCTCCTTGATCAAATGAAAAAAACCAACAGGACTTGGCACACAAGGGAGACAAGTGTGTCCACTCATGAGATCAGTTCAAATGCATTGGCGGTGGAGTTGCGGAAAAGGGATGAAGAGCGGGATGAGACTCTTGCAAATATGATGACACAATTAAAATTGTTGACCAAGCATGTGATAGGAGCAGGTTCGAAGGTAGTAAATGCTGTGGGAATGCAAGGTCCCCTGCAATATGAAAGGGAGCCTTCACCACCAAGATATGACGAAGAATGTCAATATATGGGTAACCAAATGGGAAGGCCTCGACCTAGCTTCCAAGTAGAAAACCAAGGCCCGTGGTGCTCGAGGGATGATAACCAAGGATGGAAAAATCATGAGCAATAAGGATGACTCGAAAGGAATGAGAGGTGGAGCAATAGAGAGTCAAACCAAGAAGGTAATCGCTACCGTCGAAGTTCAAATCCTTATATTCCACCATCCAAGGTTGGAAATCCTCAAAACCAGCCAGGAGTAAGTGATATGGGTAGCTAAAGAATCAAAGAAATGTTTTCAAGAGTTTTGAAGAAGGTGGAATCGACCGGAAGTGGGGTGAAAGAATTAAGAGGGGAGGTGTCTAACCTCGCTCAAACAGTGAGTTCACACTCGACATCCTTCAAGCATTTGGAAGATCAAATGAATCACCTATCGACCCAAATGAACCCTAGAATGAAGGGAAAATTACCTAGTGACACAATGCCTAATCCGAAGAAAGATGGTCAATGTATGGCTATTTTCACTAGAAGTGGCAAGAGGATTGGAGATGCCCTGGGAAAGCCTAGTGAGGTGGAGAACCCGAAAGTAGTTGATGAAGATGAGGTTAATTAAATGCCAATGACTCTTGAGAATGAAGAAAATGCTGAGGAAGAAACAGAGGAAAAGGATGATGAGATCCACATTCAAGTTGATGATGATGAAGAGGCGGGCATGAAGGTCTCTGTTGATGATAGAGTTGAATCAAGAATCCCACCACCGTATCCACAACGACTTACCAAGAAAAAGAAGGAGGATTAGTTTAAGAAGTTTGTTGACATGGTTAGCAAGTTGTCCATAAACATACCATTAGTGGACGCATTGATCCAAATGCCCGGTTATGCAAAGTTTATGAAGGATTTGTTGAAAAAGAAGAAGGTGGTTGATGCTAGAAATGAAGAGAAAATGAACCATTGTAGCGCGGTAATGATGAGAAACCTTTCCCCAAAAAGAAAAGATCCCGAAGCTTTTACAATTCCATGCATGATTGGGATTTGTGTGTTTAAGAAAGCTCTATGTGATCGATGCAAGTATAAATCTGATGTCCCTGCTCATTTTTAAGAAATTAGGCCTCGGAAGCACGAAACCGACATCGATGCGACTACTAATGGCAGACAGGTCAATCAAAAGACCAGTGGGGATGCTAGAAGATGTACAGCTGTGAGTGGAAAAGTTCATTCTCTCGGCTGATTTTGTTATTCTGGATTGTGACATGGATGTGGAAGTTCCCATTATTTTGGAAAGACCTTTGTTGGCTACCAGGAGAGCAGTGGTAGATGTGGAGCTTGGAGAGTTAAAATTTCAGGTTGGTAGTGAGGAAGTCACCTTCAAGGTATGTCCGTCAGCTGGAACTCCACCCGAACGCAAGGTGATTTGAGTATTACAAAATGATGATGAGGATAAGGGATTGAAGCTGAGGGAGACGGAAGCGGATAATGACTCGTGGAAAATGAAGAATCGAAAAAAAGACTATGTCATGCCACGATGATAAATAAGGCGCTTCTTGGGAGGCAACCTAAGTGTTTATTGAATTATTTGATGTTTTTGTTGTTTTTGTTTGTGTAGGAACTGAGAAATGAGAAGCAAAGTAACAAGCAAGTCAGGAAGAAAGAACCGGCGAGCGACTAGTGAACCACCGGTCCAGAAACGTGGATCAACGAGGATGATGGAGCTCAAAGTAGAAAGGTGTGGTTTGATTTGACTAACGGGCAAGCCACTGGTGAACCGCCGAACCAGATTCATGGGTAGTCGGTGATCGCCGACCTGAAGCTAAACCACAGATTCAGCAGATGACCGATGAAACGCAAATGCAATTTGTGAACCACTGGTACATCGTCGGCTAGAACCAGAACACTGGGCATAATACAAGGTGAGGTAAGGCACATCGGTGAATCTCCGAAGGTAATCGGTGAATTGCCGGTGTAGCACCGGTCGGGGCTCGTACTGAGTAAAAAAGAGGAATTTAAAAAGACTGGCCCACAAAATCCCAAATACCTACCCAACCACCCTATTCTGCAAATATTCCCATAGCTCCCCTTTTTTCCAACATTTTTCTTTCCATTTTTGTCACTCCATTACCCAACCTCCTCTATTCCGTATATTCTCCATTTTTCTTTTTCCACCTTTTCACCTTACAACCTCCCACCAACACACCCACATTAAACTCCTCACCTTCCCCTCAACCTATCACATTCCCACTCTCCACCTATAAATACCCATCCATATTTCACTATCAAAATCACTTCACTCATACAATCTACTCTATACTCACCTGAAGGTGTTACTATCTTAAGCTATTTTCCTTTTTGAGGTTAGAGGAGTTCAAATAGTCTCCCAATTTGGTAATATTTCTTTTTCTCCTATTTTAATTTTATTATAGGTACCTGATTCTGTAGGAGTAATATCTCACTTCCATTCCTTGTTGAAATCTCGAAGGTGTTATACTTGTAAATGGAGTGGATATGTGTTTTTATGATAAAATTACGAAAAGGGTGAAGTCTGAGTAACCCATTTACATCTAGCACAACGTTGTGCCCGATGATAGACCGGGTGACACCAATTTTAAGGGATAAACGTCATAAATATGTGTGAATGGAGTATAGTTGCTGGTATTATGTTTGTTGTGAATGTGTGTTAATGGGTGTTTGTGAGTAATGAGTCGTGATTGAATACAACAGGGGCCGGCAATTTGCCGGTCAGATTCGGCAAAATGCCGCTTGGGGCGCCAGTTCACTCTGAAATTGGTCTTGGCTACTGAGTGAATCCGATGCTACTTTGGTGGTTCACGAAATGTGACCGGCGAAACGCCGGTTGAACTGTCGAAAATGTCTTGATTTTCCCTAGTGATCTGTTAAGCATCGGCGGCCGGTCGGCGTCTCGCGAATTATCTTTGGCGAATCACCGGTACCACCTGATCTTTGAATGATTGTTTGATTTTCCTTTGCTCCTCAGTTCTTCTTTAGACTAGTTTCTTTTCTTGTAAATTCTACTTCAATGTCTTGTCACTAACATACCTCTTGCAGAAACACAAATCATGTCATCCTCCAGGAACATCGGCAAAGGAAAGGCCCCTACTTCATTTGCTAGAAAGGGCAAAGGCAAAGCAAAGGCTGCTCCACCACGAGCCAACACGAAGGAAGCCATCATTCTCTGTGTTCCGAATATGAAGGAACACTATGTCATCTACCAGGGGCGCTCTATCACGGTGGAGAAGAGGTTTGACATGGCTGGGTTGAAAGGTGATTTCCCTAATATCACTGAGTAGTTCATCCACCGGCAATGGCATGCATTTGCCAACCCTTTGCCACCATACTACCCCAGCTTTGTCACAGAGTTCTATTCCTTCTATCAGGCTCGCGAAGAGAGCATGGAACATCGGGGTAAAGTGGATGAGTTTCCCTACTTTCCTTTGGTGATGATTCGTAGGGTGGAAGTTGATATCACCCCAACTGCTATAAATTATCTGTTTTGGGAAGATGAAATAGACTCTGCTATGGAGTACATGGCATGGGTGGCTGATATAAAAGACCAGTATGCATGGGTGGCTCGCATTATTGCTGCTAATACTCCTCTTTGGGCCTCCATGGGTGGCAAAATCTCTCGCCACGATTTGAAGTTCGAGGCCAAGCTATGGCTAGACTTTATTTGTTCTCACATCATCTCATCCAAGAATGAGCAGCGGGTCACCATGGAAGTGACATCATGATTGCTTTCATTATGTTGGGGGTCCCCATCAACTTCGGGGAAATTGTAGCTCAGTAGATGAAGAAGAAGGCCCGACAGTCCAGTACATCCATGCCATATGCTGTTTTGATCTCCCAACTTTGTGAAGCAGCTGGAGTGCCTATTTTTCCTAACGAGACTCCTTCCTCTGCGCTAGGAGTGATTACCATTGATAGGAAGAGAGACTCCAAGGCACCGACAGTGAAAAGAAAGTGCCTTCAAGCCTTCGACGTGCAAAAAGAAGCCCTCTCCCACGGGTCAGCCAATCACCAATCGCCCTAGAATCTGATATGCCTCATCTTGACATGTTGGGCCAAGCACCGGGTGACATGCCCAAGCAAAGAGTTTCTCCACCTCCCTAATCTTATTAGCCAAGTGTTCTCCATTGCTTCATGGAGATGACAAACTCGCATGAAAGCCAGCCTCAAAGTTTGGCCAAGAGCCCCCCCGCACTCATTGCCAAAACAATCAAGAAGGAGCTCAAATAATTATACGAGAATGTCTCCACTTTGTGCAAGAGGGTGGATGCAGTAGAAGGGGCAGTCACTTCCTTGCGAATTGAAGTGCAGGAGTGGGAGAGTCGGACTTCGGTCGAAGTGCCCAACATGAGATCCTTGGATGCTACAATGGCTACTCCATCCTTAGCTCGGGGGCCAATTGATGACTTGTTTGAAGGGCTGGGCGATGATTTCGCTGGGCTTGGTGATGCCAGCGGAGGTGATGGTGGTGAGGCTGAGGCTGACGATTAAGAGGAGTGACCCGCTCAGGGAGTTCCTTGTCCCTTTTTCCTTTTTGCATATTTATATTGGGGACAATGTATGATCTTAAGTGGGGGAGTGATGAGCGCTGTTGATGGGAGGAGATTTGTTTCTTGTGAAATTTTGATATTTTTATTTAAGCTTCAGTAGGTCCAGCCTTTATCGGGCCGTGGTGGTTGATGATTAAACTTGTCGGGCGTGTTTTGTTATATGAATGAATGAATGAATTGGTTTGTGTCTTTTTGTGAATGGTACTTAGTGGCTAAATGGGTCTTTGGTTTTAAGCATCATATTTTGAAATTTTTGAATGAGATGACCCCAAAATTGTGTTTCTTTTTCGCCATTGTAAATAGTAGGGTAGAAATTAAAACTCAAATGGTTTTCTTTTGACCACGGTTCTTTCCCAAGGAGCAGTCTTTTATTTTAGTTATTTTTGTTGTCGAACCGCATTGCCTTTTCCCGATGATAGATTGAGTGGCAACATTCCTAAGGGAAATGCGATGTCACTCTGAGTCTGTTGTGAAGTTGTTTTAAGAGGCACCAACTAAAATTTTTCTTGTGTTGAAATGAAACTATGAAAACAAGGGCATGAGGATGAAGATAATGAACAAATGTTGACATGTAGCATAGTAATCTTGGTCGTACATTGTAAATTCCCAGCTTGACTTATGATGTTTGCTTGCTTAACTTGCTTCATGTCCTAATGTGATGTTTAGTTTGGGAAAATGACTCTTGTAGACCCTCTAAGGGTGATGCTTTGTTTGGCGAGGATATTTTTGTGAATCTTGTGCATTACATCTTGTCTAGAACTTGCCATAAATGTGATTCAAGGCGAAATCCTAGATGTAGTGACACCAACAAAATGAGTTTAGGCCCTTAGTTGTCTAGCCACTTTAACCATACACTCTCCATGATCATTAATCCTTGTTAGCCAATTTTGAGCCCTAAAAACCTTTCGTTGGCAACCACATTACAAGCCTTAGGACCATTCTTAATACCTCTTTTGGCCCCAATTCTCCCTAAATGCTAGTGACAAGATAAGTACTGAAGTAAGGCTCAGGGCCTAAGAAGAAGGGAATGAGAAAAGCAAGTGTGAAAAATGAGGCAAGAGCCTAAGTTTGGAGGTATGTAAAACAAAGGGGAAAGATAAGAATCATAGTGTGAAGAGAACATCATCTTTTGTTAAAGTGCACCAAAAGATGAATCAAAAAAATAAAGGAAAAAGACTATTTGTGTGAATTGGTGTTCCCTCTTGAGGTAAAAGGCTAAGGGTGGAAGCAAAAGAGGGGTTATAAGGGGTAGTGTTAAAGAAATGAAAGGCATCGACAAGAAAAGAAAGGAAAAGAAGGTTGAGTGAGAAAAATTGATTTAAGGCATGTCATGAAAAGCATTAGGGAGGATCTAGTCACTATAGCCAAATGCTCATCTTACCTTGACCGTAAGCCTACATCACAGCCCGCAAGTCCTAAATGATTCTAGGTGTAGCTACTCTACATTAGTGGCGAACTACATGAAGGGAAAGCCTATGGGTCAAGTGTGTGCATGAAGATATCTTTTGGGAGAGTGAGTGTGAGTGTCTCTTCTAATTAATCCCTAGTACGCATTAAAATGATCAAAGAACTAAGAGAATAGAGATCCTTATGTTGGGTGAGTAGTATCATTCCTTTTAGGGATGCAAGAGCATTTAGAGTTAATATGGACATAGAGCAAGGAGTGCAAACTCTAAGACAAACTTTGAATTTTTAGTGGTTATAACTTGAGACGCTATGTGTGTTACTTGGTTGAAAAATGCCCTTGTGTGATTAATGATTCCTTTGAAAAAGCTTTACTTGATAAAAAGTGGTTTCCTGCTTGAAACATCTTCATTGTTTTGGTCTTTTGGGGTATTTTCTTCTCTTTTCAGTAAGTGTGGTGAGTATTTTTGGGTTGTCATAGTCCAGGTGATCAACGAGATCTAATTGTGAAGAGATAAAGTATCGCATTACTTGAGGATAAACAATGATTCAAGTTTGGGGGTTTTGATGAGTTGATAATTTACCAACTCATGTGACTCTAAAACTTGATTTTTTGTTTCATTCTCGAGTTGATTATTTGGATTTTATGCCCTTTTGAATTTTGTTGTATGTAGATGCCTAAGTTTGAAGAAAAGAGAAAAAATGGAGCAAAAAAAAAGGAAGTGATAATGAGCGGCGAGTCGCAGGTGTCAACCGACGAAACTCCGGCTAAAAGCCTAATGTCCCTGCCTTAGAGGTTGAATTCCACCAACTGGCAAGTCGCCGAATGAAACTTAGGAGTTATGGAATTGGCATTGAAGATCCGACGGTTCACGGATTGGCATCGGCGAAACACCGAAGTTCACTAGAAATGAGTGCAGAAGAAGAGTAGATACCTGGCGGTTCACGGATTTCATCGGCGAACCGTCAGTACCTTCACCGGTTCCATAATGGTGCTATTAAGGGTATAATTCTCTAGCACTAAAAAGGAGATGAAAAGTACCCTACTTTTTAGGGTATAAATAGAAAAAAGTACTCTGATAAGAGGCGGAGAAGAAAAAGAAGAGAAAAAGAAGAGATAGAGATAGAGAGATTGAGAGAAAATCCAAGTACACATCACATCATTATTTTCTCTTTTAGCGGAAGACAATCTTTTAGCTGAAAAAGGAATTTTGATTGAAACTTGTAGAAAATACTCTGCTCTATTTTCTTCTTTGGTATTATTAAGTTTCAGCTGTAGTTGAAGGATAATTGTGCTTTGTGATTTATCTACTTTTATTATTGAACTCAATGATGCTATTGATGAATGTGTTTTTGAATTTCTTAACTATGAGTAGATAAAATCATTAACTAGAGGTGTGTGATGATGAATACTTAATTAGATTGGGTATTGCTAGAGTCATCTTCATAATGTTCAATTAAGTGCAAAGCTATTAGATTCTCTTCAATCTATTAATGAAGATCCGTTGATGATGATATGGGTCTATCTATACTTGCTTAATTGTTGCTCAAGAGAGAATAATTATGTATTGGAAGGGAATCTAGTAGTGTGTATGGATAAGAGATTATAAAATAAAGCTAGAAATATGTTATACCTCGAAAATTCAAGAATCGAACCCGAAAGTGAATAAGGAGAAAAACTGGAAAATATTGCAGCAGTTGCAGAACGGGTCACTTAACAACTCGTGAGGAGGCCTAACGAGTCATCGGGTGGTTCCTGGGGAAGGCTTGAGATGTTGAAGGACTCGAGGTCCTCACGGGCGATGTAACGACTCGTGGTCAGTCACCACGAGTCATCATGTCAGTCGTGGGGTGGTCTTAGAGAAAGACAGTGAAACTTATCTAGTGTACCTGACGGGTGGTACCTAACGAGTCATCATCAGTCCTAACGACCCGTTAAGAGGGCAGTCACTAAGACAGTTGAATTTTCATGAATGATGAGGCAATGGACTTGATGGGTGAATCAACGGATCGTGTGCCCTAGTAACGAGTCGTCAGGTCATCTGTTAGGACCCCTAACAGTTATTTTCAATAATTTCAGTAATGGCTATTCCATAATTCCTAAGTTCTAAGGGCCTATACTACGTCATTGTAAGCTTGTAATAGAGGGTTTTAAGCTGAGAAAGACCCATCTAGGTCATTTTCTTCATGCATGCAAGGGTCAGAGCTTGAAGGGAAGAAAGTGAGGAGAAATTCAAGGTTTTCAAGGGAAATCTCAGCTGGGCAATTAGGAAGAGTTAGGATTCTTCATTCCCAGGTATGTAAGGCTATGAGTGGGTGCTTTCTTCCACACCCATTCCCATTCCCTATCAATTTGTGATTGGTTTGTGATGATCAAGTACAGGTCTTCATTTAATTGCATGTTTCTTACATTTCTACTCATGGGTATGATTAAATTGAGTTGATATTGGTGATTTACTGAGCTTGGATGGATTCTACCTTAATTTCTTTTACAAAAAAAATTATTTTTTTCTAAAATTGAATCTAAAACGTCCATGTGTGGGTACTTCATGATAGAAGGTGATGATGAAAAGCATGTTTCCAATCTTACCCATGATTTTGATGATGTTTACAAAGAAGATTAAATAGACCCATGTATGATGAAGCTTTGGGTAGTGCCCAATGTTGAGTATGAATGATGATTTTTGTGAATTGACTTCATTACTTAGTTTTGGATTGAAATCTCCCGAATTACAATGTTTCCAAATAAATTGTATGATTTCAAGCGTGATAAGGTTTTGGGCAAGGTTCCTATGTTGATGATAATGAAGTGATATTTCTAAAAGTAGCCTTACCACATGATTTTGGAGAACAGTCTCCCACTATTCTTGAGCTTGTGGTATGTGTAGTAGTAAAGCTTATGCATGAATTCATGATTGAGATGTATGTTATCATTAATCTTCATTTCACATGATGTTGAGTTAAGCATGATTCTATTCTAAGCTTTGTCGATATGACATTGTTGAGCTTCATAGTTACAGGATGTCTAATGCATGCATGATTTCATAATGAGCTTTGTCAATAGACAATGTTGAGCTTCATTTCATACGATGTTGAGTTTATGCATGATTTCATGTTGAACTTTGTCACTAGACGATGTCGAGCTTCATATTTATACGATGTAGAGAATATCATATTTTGGGAGAAGAGTCTAGCACCGAGCGGGCTAAGGGTCTACTACCCTATGCCCCAAAACTACGCGCCAACGTAGGTTGATTCTATTATACTATTGGGACCTCCCTTGTGAGCTATCCCCAGCCCGATTGGCCCTTCGAGCTTTATATCGATATCATGGGATCGTCCGTAGCCCTGGCAAGGTTATGGATGGCTCTAGACACTTGAGTGTAATAGTCGTGACCACGTAAGCTCTATCGTGGTATGTTTGTTAAGTGACTAATCTCCCACTGTCTATATTGTTCGAGTTTACATACACATTACTCATGATGATTGTCTTATGCATGCATGTTTGAAAAGAAAGGTTTGACTCATTGTTCATCTTTTGATATAAATGTTTTGATTTAGCTTTGAGTCATTCGATTTAGTCATGATGTTCTAAAACCATGCATGACCATGTATTAAATAAGAATGATTTCATAATGAATGCTTGTGATGGTTTCCTATCCTTAAAGGCTATCATATATGTATGGCTTGTTTTAAAAAGGCTATTATTGCTCAAGCGGTTTTACTTATGTTGCATACTTGGTACATTTCATGTACTGACCGCATACTTTCTATGCTACATCGTTTCATGATGCAGGATTTGGTTCTCAGGTTCAGCCCCGTTTGTAGCCGCCTATAATAGTAAGAATTTGCTTGTTTGGTGAATCCTCATCTTCCGAGGACTAGACTATCAATTATTTTTAGCGTATTTTTAGTTTCAGTATTTCTGAGCTAGTTGGGGGTGTTGTCCCATTAGCTTGTCCAGATTAGAGGCTTATTAGACTTAGACATGTATTCAGCTTCAGATGTTTATTCCGTTGTTATGCTAAGTTATACTTTCGCTGAGTTATATTTATGTTTCCTTCATGTTTATTGAATGAGATAGTGAATGCTTATGCCATGGATTGACTGGGGTCTCTCGGGGTCCCTTGTCCCATGTCTACGATCCGGGTATACTCACGGGTCGTGACAAACTTGGTATCAGAGCAATAGGTTTGAAGTGTCCTAGGGAGTCTGAAAGCCGCGTTAAGTAGAGTCTTTTTCATTGGTCTGAAGCGCGCAACACTTATGACAAAGAGTCTATGAAACATTCTAGGAAATGTTCCCATCTTTCATGATCTATGTTATGCGATGAAAAGTCTTTCTACCCCTCTAATTCGTGCTATTCGCGATTGCAGAATCATGGATCCTCGAAGGATGAATGGAAGGAAAAATGGAGACGGTGAAGGCCACGAGGATGGCATGGGTGATCATGGGCAAAATAGCATGCCCGAGTGATGCTTTATAACTTAGTTTTGTCTTGTTTATCGAAATAATTATATGCATTCTCATGTGATTTTATGTAAATGTGAATATATACTAACCAACATGATTAGTCCTTGTTTTTGAAGGTTAATAATGCATTTGAGGAACTAATTCATTATTTGGTGAAGTGGAAGAATGGAATCAAGAGCAAAACGTGAAAGCCAACAAGAAAACATGCAATAACTGGCACCCTGCGCGATAGGGGTCGTGGCACGCTGCCAACGCGGCAACACTTGGCCAAAAATTGCATTTTTTGGCACATTCCAGTGAGGGTACGCATTACCTCCGTGTCACGGAGGTCAAGTAGGGCGTTCAGCTCCGTGACACGTTGCTGTTCCACCACAGGCCAAATTTTGCATTTTTTCAGCATAGTATAAATTGAACCCTTAGCTCCTAAAATCAGGTTGTCACGATTTTATTCAGGAAAACTACCTAGGAGTGAAGGGAGAAGTGGGAGAACTCATGTAGGGTTTGTCAAATTCCCTTCTCATCTACCAAATTCATGTAAGTATGTTAGTTTAGTAGTAGTTAGTTGTAGTTTTACGAACATGAATGGCAAGAACCCTTCCTCTAGGGTTGAAGCCATGAATTATGATTGTGATTTTATGAAATTGTTTTGGAATTAAGTTATTGATTGTTGTTTTCGTCTTGCATTCTGGATTGTTGGTTGTTTTTATGATTGATCACCATGAGAACATATACGTTAGCTTGGGCAATTGCTTGAGAAAGAATTACCTAGGTCAGGACATGAGAATGTAAGGAGCATGTTTGTATCTCATGATATAATTTCGTGTTAGGATAGAAATATACCTAACACCTTGCTTGGTTGATAAACGGGGGTTATCAAAGACCAACTTAGGATTATCACATCACCACTCGAAGAAGTAGTTGTGAGGCTAAGTTGAGTTAAATGGTTAGACGCACGAAAGTCCCTAATCGTTTCCCTGTAAACCACAACATAATTAATTGCCCGCGAACTAGAAATTAGCATCCTCGCTCACAATGATGCAGTGAGGCTAGTTTGCCTTGTTTAGAGGCTCGAAAGACCATGAACATGCAATTCTAATTATGTGAAATAATAATTGATAGTTCCATGCTTAAACCATTGCAAATTGTAGTATTGCATGATTATCTGGTTTTAACTCTATGTTGCTCCTAAAGTAAATTCAGGATATTTCGTTGACCAAAATAAACTTAATTAAATTTCCCTCAAAAACTTCTATAACCAACACTTGAGAAAGTTAAGATCACACTTGAAATGGATAGTTAGAGAAATGGGTCCAGTCCCTGTGTGTTCGACATTTCGATTCTTAAAAAGAGCCACTATATTACTTGCACGACCCGTACACTTGCGGGCACGTCAATGGGTCGTGGGCATCAGTAGGTCCCACCAGTTCAGGAGCCTCAAGCACCGGAGCTAGCCGCCCACGCTGAGTTCCGGGCTGCTGTCCAGATGCTTGTGCAGTCCTTGACCGCTCAGGTCAATCAGCAGGCTGTTGCGCACGTTCTGCAAAATGGCAATGCAGCGACGACTCAAGTCAGGGACTTCTTGAGGATGAACCCGCTGGAGTACTTGCGATCCAAGGTAGGTGAGGACCCACATGACTTCATTGATGAGATCGTCAAGATCACCCAGATTATGAGGGTGAGCAGTGTTGAGTGCGCAGAGTTGGCCTCCTACCAGTTGAAGGGGGTTGCGCATATCTGCTTCTGTCAATGGAAGGAAAACAGAGTTGCTGGAGCAGGTCCGGTCACTTGGGAAGAGTTCCATGTTGCATTTCTTGATCGGTTCATCCCTCGAGAGATGAGGGAGCTAAAGGAAGCTTAGTTCGTAAATTTGAAGCAAGGGAGGATGACGGTACTAGAGTATTCCCTTGAGTTCACTCGCTTGTCGAAGTATGATCCTGAGTTAGTGGCTGACCAGAGTGCGTGAGTGAGCAGGTTCGTGCATGGGATAACAGGTTAATTGGATAAGGATTGAAGGATTGCTATGCTCCATCAGGATATGGATTTCCCTTGGATGGTGTTGTACGTCCAGCAGATGGAGGCGACACATTCTAGAGAGAGAGAGTCCAAGAGGGCCAGGATTGAGGACCACAAATTCTCTCAACAGAGGTCCGGCAATGGGCACCATCAGCAGACTCTCCAGAGATCATCCACCCCAGCTTCATCAGCTTTGAGTGTGCCATCTCGATCTAGGCATGATCAGAGAGGGCGCGCGTCAGGCTTAAGGGGTCAGAGCAGCAGACCCATAGATTCAGGTGTCCAGGTTGTCGCAGGTATGGCCGAGGGCCTACAGGCCAGTGCTTGGAAGGTTCGGGTGCGTGTTTTAGGTGCGGGCAACCCGGACACATGCTTAGAGATTGTCCAGCGGCGAGAAAAAATTAGGTTTGGGGCCGTGGCCCAGATTCTAGTTCAGCAGCCCCACCCCCTCTCTCAGCACATCAGGGGGCAGCTACCAATACAGCTGGCAGTTAGCTCCAGAACAAATTCTATGCCCTGGCATCCAGTCAGGAGCAGGAGGTCTCCCCGGACGTGGTTATCGGTATGTTACGAGTCTTCCATTTTGATGTTTATGCATTGTTAGATCCAGGGGCCACCTTGTCCTTTGTGACACCTTATGCAGCCAGTAGCTTCGGAGTCAGTCCCGATGTCTTGTCAGAATACTTTTCAGTTTTTACTCCAGTAGGTGACTCAATTATAGCTAGACGGGTGTATAGAGATTGCCCGGTCTTGATTCTCTATAAGGTCACCTCAGCAGATCTGATAGGGTTAACCATGAACGATTTCGATGTTATTCTTGGCATGGATTTGTTGTATTCTTGTTATGCTTCCATTAATTGCAGGACCCGGTCAGTAGAGTTTAGATTCCCGGGTGAGCCAGTCTTAAATGGAAGGGTAGTTCAGCGGTGCCTGTAGGTTGCTTCGTTTCCTACCTCAAGGCTAGGAAGATGATTTCTAAGGGTTGCATGTATCACCTAGTTAGGGTTAAGGACATGGAGTCCGGAACCCCGACTATCCAGTCCATTCCAGTAGTACGTGGGTATCCAGAGGTCTTTCCTGATGATTTGCCAAGTATCCCTCATCGGGAGATTGATTTCGGTATTGACCTCCTTCTCGATACGCAACCTATAGCTATTCCACCCTACAAGATGGCTCTAGTCGAGCTAAAAGGGTTGAAGGACCAGTTAAAGGATTTTCTAGATAAGGGTTTCATTAGTCCGAGCCAGTCCCTATGGGGTGCACCGGTATTATCTGTTCGGAAGAAAGATGGTTCCCTTCGTATGTGCATTGATTATCGACAGTTGAACAAAGTCACTATCAAGAACAGGTATCCCTTACCCAGGATCGATGATTTGTTCGATCAGCTTCAGGGTGCGAGGTGTTTCTCGAAGATAGATCTCAGATCTGGGTATCATTAGCTTAGAGTTCGGGAGAGTAATATCCCAAAGACAACATTCAGAACACGATACAATCATTACGAGTTTGTAGTTATGTGTTTTGGACTAACAAATGCTCCTGCAGCTTTTATGGACTTGATGAACAGGGTGTTCAAGCCATATTTGGATATGTATGTGATCGTGTTCATTGATGACATCTTCGTATACTCTCGGAGCGAGGAGGAGCATGCCGCTTACTGGAGAGTAGTGCTCCAAACCCTCAAGGACCGCCAATTGTATGCAAAGTTCAGCAAGTGTGAGTTTTGGTTGGATGCCGTGTCGTTCTTGGCCATGTGGGTCTAGCGAGGGCATAACAGTAGACTTGCAAAAAATTGAGGTGATGAAGAATTGTCCCAGACCGGTGAATCCTTCAGATATTCGAAGCTTCTTGGGCTTAGCTGGCTACTATCGGAGGTTTTTGGAGGGTTTCTCAACCATTGTAGCGCCTTTGACTAAGTTGACTCAGAAGAAGGTGAAGTTTCAATGATCGAAGGCTTATGAGAAAACCTTTCAAGAGTTGAAGGCTCGACTTACCTCAGCACTAGTATTGATCCTACCCGAGGGTTATGATGACTTCGTGGTGTAATGTTATGCTTCCCGAGTTGGACTTGGGTGTGTGTTGATGCTGCGTGGGAGGGTGATAGCTTATGCCTCTCGACAGTTGAAAGTGCATGAAAAAGAATTATCCGACCCATAATCTTGAATTGGCTGCCGTGATGTTCGCATTGAAGGTATGGCGGCATTACTTGTATGGGGTCCACGTGGATGTATTTACAGACGACAAGAGTTTGCAATATGTGTTCACACAGAAAGATCTAAATCTTCGGCAAAGGAGGTGGTTGGAGTTACTTAAGGATTATGAAATAAGTGTCCTTTACCACCTGGGTAAAGCTAATGTGGTTGCGGATTCTTTTAGTAGACTCTCAATGGAGAGTGTGTCCCATGTGAATGGGGGAAGAAGGAATTGGTGAAATATATTCACCATCTTGCGAGGCTGGGAGTTAGATTGCTCATTCGACCGATGGCGGTGTTGTTGTGCATAACAGGTCGGAATCGTCCTTGGTAGTGGATGTTAAATCCAGGAAAGATGAGGATCCAATATTGAGGAAGCTGAAGGAGGCGGTGCGGAGTCAGAGAGTGGAGGTTTTCTCCCAAGAGGGAGATGGTGTGCTACGATACCAGGGTCGACTATGTGTTTCGGATGTTGATAATTTGAGAGTTCAGATATTGCATGAGGCACATGGTACCAGATGTTCTATTCATGCAGGACCTACGAAAATATATCGGGATTTATGAGAAATCTATTGGTGGGATGGTATAAAAATGGATATTGTGGAGTTTGTAGCAAATTTTCCAAACTATCAGCAAGTAAAAGCTGAGCATGAAAGACCTGGAGGTGTACTTCAGGATATTTCCATTCCCACTTGAAAGTGGGAAGAAATCAATATGGACTTCATTACAGGTCTACCTCGTACTCGCCGGCAATACGACTCCATTTGGGTTGTGGTGGACAGGTTGACCAAGGCTGCACACTTCCTACCAGTCAAGACCACAGATTCAGCAGACGATTATGCTAAGTTGTATATTCGGGAGTTGGTTCGACTTCATGAAGTGCCCTTGTCTATTATTTCGGATCAAGGTACTTAGTTTACTTCTCAATTCTGGCGTTCGTTTCAAAAATTACTCGGGACTCAAGTTAAGCTAAGTACATCTTTTCACCCCTAGATGGACGGCCAAGCAAAACGAACCATTTAAACTCTTGAGGATATGTTGAGGGAATGTGTTATGGATTTCAAAGGCCATTGGGATGATCATTTTCCGTTGATTGAGTTTGCTTATAATAATAGTTACCACTCTAACATCCTGATGGCACCGTTCGAGGCTCTCTACCAGAGAAGGTGCAGATCTCCCATTGGATGGTTTGAGGTTGGTGAGGCAGCTGTGGTAGGACCAGATTCAGTTCATGAGGCGATGGTGAAGGTTAAGTTGATAAAGGGACCGGTTGAAAACCGCTCAGAGTCGTCAGAAATTGTATGCTGATGTGAGAAGAAGAGAATTGGAGTTTGATGTTGACGATTGGGTGTTTCTAAAGGATCTCCCATGAAGGGAGTCATGCGGTTCGGAAAGAAAGTTAAACTCAGTCCCCGCTATGTTGGTTCGTACCGGGTTGTGAGAAGAGTTGGTACGGTGGTATATGAGTTGGACTTACCTTCAGAATTGGCTCCAGTTCATCCCGTGTTCCATGTATCGCTGTTGAAAAAGTGTTTGGGTGATCAACCTTGGTGGTTTTGATAGACAACATTGGTGTGAAAGACAACCTCAGTTATGAACAAATTTCGGTTGAAATCTTGGATCAACAAGTTCAAAGGCTGAGGAACAAGGAAGTAGCCTCAGTAAAGGTGTTATGGAGGAATCAACATGTCGAGGGAGCCACGTGGGAGGCCGAATCAGATATGATGGCTAAATACCCCCATTTGTTCCCTATCGGCTCAACTTCAGTTTGAGGTATCAAATTTTTTCCCTAAACCTCTATTCAGTTTTTCATGTTCTATTCATGTGAATAAGTTTGTTTTATGATATGATATGTGTATGTGATCTCTGAACTCTAACCAGCTATGTGATTCTCTTCGGGAGTAGTCGTTCCGTCAATTTTCGGCTTGAATGTCAATGATTAGCATCTATATATATATATATATATATATATATATAATTATTGTTGTTTTTGGGTTTTCAGCTTGTTTATAACATTCAAGGATGAATGTTCCCAAGGGGGAGATATTGTATACCTCGAAAATTTAAGAATCGGACCCGGAAGTGAATCAGGAGAAAAACTGGAAAATGTTGTAGCAGTTGTAGAACAGGTCACTTAACAACTCGTGAGGAGGCCTAATGAGTCATCAGGTGGCTCGTGGGGAAGGACTGAGATGTTGAAGGACTTGAGGTCCTCAAGGGCGATGTAAAGACTCGTGGTCAGTCACCACGATTTGTCATGTCAGTCGTGGGGTGGTTTTAGAGAAAGATAGTGAAACATATCCAGTGTACCTGACGGGTGGTACCTAACGAGTTGTCGTCAGTCCTAACGACCCGTTAGAAGGGCCGTCACCAAGCCAGTTGAATTTTCATGAATGATGAGGCAGTGTACTTGATGGGTGAACCAACAGATCGTGTGCCCTAGTAATGAGTTGTCAGGTCATCCATTAGGACCCCCTAACAGTTGTTTTCAACAATTTTAGTAATGGATTTTCCATAATTCCTAAGTTCTAAGGGCCTATACTACGTCGTTGTAAGCTCGTATAGAGGGTTTTAAGCTGAGAAAGACCCATGTAGGCCATTTTCTTTATGCATGCAAGGGTGAGAGCTTGAAGGGAAGAAAGTGAGGAGAAATTCAAGGTTTTCAAGGGAAATCTCAGCTGGGCAATTAGGAAGAGTTAGGATTCTTCATTCCCAGGTATGTAAGGCTATGAGTGGGTGCTTTCTTCCACACCCATTCCCATTCCCTATCAATTTGTGATTGGTTTGTGATGATCAAGTACAGGTCTTCATTTAATTGCATGTTTCTTACATTTCTACTCATGGGTATGATTAAATTGAGTTGATATTGGATGCATGCATGTTTGCAAAGCAAGGTTTGACTCATTGCTCAGCTTTTGATATAAATGTTATGATTTAGCTTTGAGTCATTCGATTTAGTCATGATGTTCAAAAACCATGCATGACCATGTATTAAATAAGAATGATTTCATAATGAATGCTTGTGATCGTTTCCTATACTTAAAGGCTATCGTATATGTATGACTTGTTTTAAAAAGGCTATTATTGCTCAAGAGGTTTTACTTACCTTGCATACTCGGTATATTCTACGTACTGACTGCATACTTGCTATGCTACATTGTTTCATGATGCAGAATCGGGTTCTCAGGTTTAGCCCCATTCGTAGCCGCCTATCAGAGTTAGCATTTGCTTGTTTTGTGAGTCCTCATACTTCTAGGACTAGACTATTAGTTATTTTGAGCATATTTTTAGTTTTAGTATTTCCGAGCTAGTTGGGGGTGTTGTCCCATCAGCTCGTCCAGATTAGAGGCTTATCAGACTTAGACATGTATTCAGCTTTAGATGTTTATTCCATTGTTATGCTAAGTTATACTTCCGCTATGTTATATTTATGTTTCCTTAATGTTTATTGAATGCAATAGTGAATGCTTACGCCTTGGGTTGACTTAGGGTCTCTTCGGGTCATTGTCCCGTGTCTATGATCCGGGTGTACTCTCGGGTTGTGAAAAAATAGCTGAAATTACTTCCTCCTTCCTAGTTGGCAGCTAAGCTAGGAATAGTGAAGTTTCTGATCCAAATCAATTTGGGTTGAGCTAAATCGCAGCTAGATTTTGAGAAAACTCTAGCTAGGGGTAGTCAATAGGTTGAGAAGTTGAGGCTACCTACTTCCCGAGATTATTTAAACTTGTTGAACTTATGAGATGACCTAGCCTATCCCATTCTAGTTAGTATTTCATCTACACTGCACCTCTAGTATTTCACATTATTGTCAACAACTTAGCTGATCTTGTTACTTTTAGTTCACTAAATCACTTTGTGTAATTCTTTGCAAAGTTTAACCCCCCCATTTCCTTGCTTTTTTATTAAATCTATATGGTTTATGATAATATCAATTTCTCAATCGACGCTTGAATTTATCATTCCCTAGTCCTCGTGGGATTTGACCCCGACACTCGTCGGGTTACTTGTTTTGATACTTCGATCGTGTGTATTCTTTGAATTAAAAATATATTTTGGATGTTATCAAGGACTCATCTTAACTGACACCATCATGATAGAGCCTTACATGATCCCCCACTATTTCGCCCAAATGGTTAGGACCATCCCCGGCTTGCCAGGCAGGGGGACGTGCATGCGTGGTGATATTACAGGGATCCAATAATTATAATATATATATATATATATATATCTGTGTGTGTGTGTGTGTGTGTGTATACACACACACACCTATGGTGGCATGAAATTCCGAGACCGCGGGGTTTACTGTTGCGCCCTAGAGCACGTGCAAGCATACACGGTCATACAAGTAATACCGTGGCCCTTTTTAAGAGACAGATGTCGAACCCATAGGGACTGGACTAATTCAACGAATATTCAAGTTCAACAGTTAAGTTAACCTTCACAACTGTTGATTTAAGGGATTTTGGATAATTGTAATTAAATCTAGGGGTGATCATGAAACAATCGGGAAACAATACAAGAAGCAGCTAGAGTAAGGCCTGATAATCATGCAATGCTACAATTCACAATAGTTCCAGTACGATAACTTTAGTTGTTGTCTCACAGAGTTAAAATGCAGTGTCCATGGTCTCTCGAGTCTCTAAACACGACGAACTAGTCTCACACCTACATCGTTGAGTGAGGAAGTGACGTCCTAATTCGTGAGCAATTTAACTATGTGAATGTGGTTTACGGGGTTTATGCCCTTGATTATGGACTTTCGTACCTCTAATCATTTAACCTAACTTAGCTTCACAACTACTTCTACGAGTGGTAATGTGACATTTTTAAGTCGATGTCTAGCTATCATCCCGTTTTATTAACCAAGCAAGGAAAATTAGGTATAATTTCTATCCTAACCGCAAATCCTATCGTAAAGACAAGAACTTTCTCCCTATATTCTTGTGTTCTAGCCTAGAGTTACTATTTCGAGATTTTACCCAAGCTTAACGAGTTTTTTTTCATGGTGATCAAGCATAGAAACAACAATAATTAAGAATGCAAGACAAAACAACAACTAAAAACTCAAACCAAAGATGAATTCATTCTTTTACATTCATATCTTGTGGCCTCACCCCTAGAGGAATGGTTTTAACCCCTCATGTTCGTATAAAATACTCAAAAACATAATTAGAGTAAGATACTTACAAGAGTAGTTAAAAGAGAAAGAAAAATAATGAATCCTAGGTAGAGTTCTTGTTTTCTCCCTTCGCTCCTTTCCGTTTTTCTCAAAATATTTCATGATAATGAAATTAGAAGCTAAGGGTTCAATTTATAATAAGTTGGAAAAATGCAAAATTTGTCCTGTGGTGACACAGCTCTGTGACATGCTGGCTACACCGGAGATTTGTCTCCGTGACACTCTGCTATCGCGAATGCTCACTATTTGGTAGCCCCTGCTCATATAAATTAATTCTTTGCTCTGTGGCATGTTGTTGAATGCCCCAATGCTTCTCCATGGCATGGAGTTGACTCCAAAGGTCCTTTTTAGCTTGTTTCATCATCTATAATCTGTCCCTTAACATTTATCTTTAAGATTAGGACCATTATCCTTACATTGAGCTCCATACATTGGCTGTTTCAACCTATAAAGAGAGCTAATCATATTTTTTAGTCCATGGCCACAAATTACAAAATACATATGATTATTCTTAAATTAAGGTACAACATGGGTATAAAATAGTATTTGGGCAGGTAAATATTCCCAAGATCACTACCCCATACTTAAAGCCTTGTTCATCCTCGAACAAATCCTTTACATCTCATGCACAAGGAAGACTCCCAAATTACCAATTAACGCAAGACGACTCAAATTAAGGCTACAATGACTTATTTAGATGGCAAGATCAAATAAAGCATGCTATATATATATATATATATATATATAACATAATTCAAATCCAATACAACCAAGTTAAGACCTCCTAGCCTCAAGAATCGACTCTACAACCAAAACAAACTCATCCAAATTAGCCAATCAAGAAGTCCAACATGAATTCTATCTTTCCTCAAACATTTTCCCTAACAACAAGAGAGATACCCATTTTTCACTCGCAAGTTTTTCAATTATAACATGTATGGGTATATGAATAAGAATTCAGCTCACTCTCACAAAGAATTCACATGCATCATGATTTGACCCATAAGCTTGTCTTTAGTGTATTACTCCGCTAATTTAGGAATGTTTGAAAATAAGCTAAGGGACGGGTAGGTACTATTCTGGCCAGTAATAGTGACTATCTTCCTTAAGCGCTGTTAATACATCACACTTTCATTACAGACATCTTTTCTCTTACTTCACCTTTATTCTTTTCACTCATAGATTTTCTCTTTTGTTTCCCATTTCTTTAAGAACACTTAGCTTATTATTAAGGAGTATTTAAGAAACCTTTTCATTCTTTTGTTCTCTTACTCCCTACCAATACTCCTGCATTTTCAAGCAAGTGCACCTCTAGCCTTTTCTTCAACTCCCACAACTACTCTTTTCCTTCTTCAAATTCTCACTCCTTAAATATCTTGCATTTTTCAATTAAGTGCTTAGGAGTTTTGGATCAAATTCAAGGCTATTGAAAAGAAACGATTAAGCTTATTTTGTGGATAGAAAAGAATAGGCTAAAGGATCAATGAGACTAACTAGGATTAGACATTCATGGTAGGTAAAGCGAGGGATAAAAGTTAAGCTCATTCAATGAAATGCCTAAATCATCTCCTACAATCGACATCCCTCATTTCGTTTTATATACACACCAGAAAAGTTCTGGACACTATACAATAGCATGGAATATTCAAAATCCTTACTCTCATAGCACATGCTCAATTCAAGATAAATTCTAGATTCTTAACTCAGCTAAGCACAAGAATTCAAACTTAAGCTTTAAGCACATAGAGTCATATTCACGAGCCTCGGTGTCTCAAACAGAGTTATACGATTGCTAAACATGCTTCAAAATTTACAACACTTGCATCTCACAAACATGTATAGAACATAACAAGAATATCAATCCATTAATCAACTAAGGGTTCAAAAACAAAAACCTATTGACTAATTTTCCCTCAAGACGGTTGTCATCCATCCATCGTCAGGAAAAGTCCCTAACTATGACTAAAGAAAACTATATACATACAAAGAAAATTTTTATTCATTAGTTCAAAGTGCCCCCCTTCGTAAAAGAATCGAAAAGAAAAACCAAAGGGTGGGTGAAATGTCCTCAATTCAAAATTTTTCATCAACCAATATCATACCAAGAACGAACTTCACCCGAATTCATTAAGCACAAAATTTTTAAAATTTTTTAAATTTTCCTCACCCCACACTTGAATTATGCTATGTCCCAAGATCATCAATTAAAATAATACAAGGGTGAGAAATACTCCCTAAGGCCTCTAGGCCTAGCTAACAATATGTTTTTCTTCATTTTTGAAATCATGGATCACCGACCCCACACTCATCTTCTTGTCATGCTCTTTAGCTCTTACTTCCTCGGGTGCTCAGACTTCCCCTAAGTCTGTTCTTAACAAACAAAACACACAAAACAAGTAAAAAATAACAAAATACAACACAAATTAAAAAGAAAGTGTACCTATGGTACTTATTGTCCCTTCCATAAGTGAAGTCACTTTGTCTCTTGGAATTAATGAATTTCAGAAAATACGGGGCTTGTTCCTCCTCTATACCTTTCTCTACAAGCTTGGAAGACTCTATTTCTAGGTTGTCAACCAAACTGAATATCAAGAAATGCTTCGAGTGGGGTACAATACACCTCAACTTAGAAACTGCATTGTGCTTGACCTCCTTACTTGTGTATACCTTCTCCACATCAACATCTGACTCCACATGAATGTCAATGGTTGGAACTTTACCTCTCCTTTCAAGACTGGATTGGCCATATGTGTGAGACCATCACAGAGACTCTCAGGAGCTTATAACTGTTGAGCTTGTTCAATGAACTCATTCTTTTCTTGTCCTTGCAGTCCCTCTTGAGTATTCGCTAAGCCCGTTACTTACAAATCTACGCAAGCTTCAGCCTCAGTCATCAATTCTGTGAACTTAGCGCTTATCATTTTTAGGGCCTCTCCATTTTCCTTAGTCTGAAACCCCATTACTTCTATCTGCTCCCTCATCCCTTATGTCTGCTCAAGGACCTATTTTAACATATTTTCTATCTGAACGTGGTTTTCTAAGTCCTCCTCTACATCATTCCTGTACTCATCAAAAACAACAAAAGGATCATAGTAGGGGCTTGAGGGCAGGGCATACAAATTTGGACAACCATTCCGCTGGCCATCCTGACTACCATATAGACTGCAAGTAGGATAATGTTTCCACAAGTGGGGTCCTCCAAAATTCAGACAGGACTCACTGAAATATGAGTATCCAACATTCAACCCATTTATGTTCCATGATGTCATGTCAAGAAGGGTATCAAACTAAAAACAACAATAAAGGAAATCTAAAACTAATAAATATTTTTTTAACACTTGGAAAATTAGACACTAACAAAAAACAATAAATTCCCCAATTTCGCCAGTCCCTGGCAACAACGCCTATAACTTGTTGCGCTCTAGTGCACGCGCAAGCGTATGCGGTCATACAAGTAATACAGTGGCCCTTTTTAAGAGCCATATGTCGAACCCATAGGGACTGGACTAATTCAACAAATATTCAAGTTCAAGTGTTAAGTTAACCTTCACAGGTGTTGATTTAAGATATTCTGGATAATTGTAATTAAATCTAGGGGTGATCACAAAACAATCGGGAAACAATACAAGAAGCAACTAGAGTTAAGACCTGATAATTATGCAATGCTATAATTCACAATGGTTCAAGTATGATAACTTTAGTTGTTGTCTCACAGAGTTAAAATACAGTGTTCATGGTCTCTTGAGCCTTTAAACATGAAAAACTAGTCTCACACCTACATCGTTGAGGGGGTATGTGACGTCCTAATTCTTAAGAAATTTAACTACATGGATGTGGTTTATAGGGTTTCTGGACTTTTGTACCTCTACTCATTTAAATTGACTTTGCTTCACCACTACTTCTATGAGCGGTGATGTGATATTTTGTAAGTTGGTGTCTAGCTATCATCCCATTTTGTTAACCAAGCAAGGAAAATTAGGTATAATTTCTATTCTAACCTCAAATCCTATCGTAAAGACAAGAACTTGCTCCCTACATTCTTGTGTTCTAGCCTAGGGTTACTCATTCGAGCTTTTACCTAAGCTTAACGAGTTTGTTTTCATGGTGATCAAGCATAAAAACAACAAGAATTAAGAATGCAAGACAAAACAACAACTAAAACTCAAACCAAAGGTGAATTCATGCATTTACATTCATATCTTGTGGCCTCACCCCTAGAGAAAGGGTTTTAGCCACTCATGTTCATACAAATACTCACAAATATAATTAGAGTAAGATACTTACAAGAGTAGTTAAAAGAGAATGAAAAATAATGAACCCTAGGTAGAGTTCTTCTTTTCTCCCTTCGCTCCTTTGCGTTGTTCTCAAAATATTTTGTGATAATGAAACTAGAAGCTAAGGGTTCAATTTATAATAAGTTGGAAAAATGCAAAATTTGGCCTGTGGTGAAACAGCTCCGTGACATGTTGGCTATAGTGGAGATTTGTCTCCGTGACACTCTGCTATCGCGAATGCTCACTATTTGGTAGCCCCTACTCATATAAATTAATTCTTTGCTCCGTGGCGCATTGTTGAATGCCCCAATGCTTTTCCGTGGCACGGAGTTGACTCCAAATGTCTTTTTTAGCTTGTCTCATCATCCATAATCTGTCCCTTAATATTTATCTTCAAGATTAGGACCATTATCTTTACATTGAGCTCCATACATTGGCAATTTCTACCTACAAAGAGAGCTAATCATATTTGTTAGTCCATGGCCATAAATTACACAAATTACATGATATTATTCTTAAATTAAGGTACAACATGGGTATAAAATTGTATTTGGTCATGTAAATATGCCCAAGATCATTTACCTGAATGCCGGGTCTACTCGGTGCTAGACATTGCTCTATAAAACATGAACATGAGGGCTCGTATCGTAATCATGGATTTATCAATAAAGTTCATGGCCCAATAAGTAGTAACATCATTGATTCGCATTTGAACTACATAATTAGCCATGAACAAGGGCCCATGAATCTGCAAGGAGTCATAAATCCATAAATCATGAAATCCATGCATTCTTGTAAAACATTTATAAACTTGACATTCCATAAATCCATGATAAGTACTTGAGAGGATTCATATCATAAAGCATAAATCATAATTGGTCTAAAAATGATTAAGATCATAACGAAATCATAGCTTGACTTTTCATAAAACATACATAATTGGGCAACATTTGATTGAAATCCAAATTTATAAATATATATTCAAAATAGTTATAAAATCTTCCCATTGATCATAAAACATGATTTGATACATGAAGAAAATTGATCCATAGATGGATCATAGATAAATTCACAAGAATAGGGATAAACCCCATAGATCATGAAACTTGAATCTAGAATTGAAATCCATAGAATTTAGAAGAATTTAGAGCATGAGATTGAAAGGGACTATCATTCATAGCCTCACATACCTGGGTAAATATGATCAACACTTCCTCTTGAAAGCCCAAATGAAATTGAAGAGAATTTGGAGAGATTCTTCAAACTTGATCTCCAAGGAAAAACTCTAAGCTGTATGCATGGGAATGGTGAGGCTTAGAATAGGTTTAACACTTTAAAAACCTACTAACTGAGCTTAAAACAATGCAACATAGGACTTAGGAATTACAGAGAAGTCCTTAATAAATTCGCAGGAAAATACTCATTGCCAGTCCCAATGAGGGACTGGACGACTCATGGTCTGCTCCTCATTGCCTGCACTAGAAATTGTTAACACTGGTCACCACGAGGGGAACCATGACTGGTGGTGCACCCAACGACTCGTGGTGACTAGTGGTTAGATGCAATGCCCAAATTCTTCATCCCTCAGTCAGCCCATGACCACGGACCACTTGACGACTCGTGGTGGTGATCCTGACTCGTGGTCTCACCCATGGTCAACCCCAAATGTCAAAATCTCAACCATGTCCAACCTCCTCCCTACGAGTCACTTAACGACTCATGGCGCACCCAACGAGTCACTGGACGACTCGTCCTATGACCTGATGTAGAAAATTCTATTTTCTCCGTTTCAACTCTGGGATCTGAACTTAGTATTTTTGGGGTATTACATACAGGCTCGGATATTCAGGATCAGTCCCGTCAGTAGCCATACTCTCAGTATTAGCATCTCCCATTCTCAGTTGGTGAATCCTCATCTTCCGAGGGCCCTTTATCAGTTGTATTTAATATTTTTTAGTTTCAGACTATAGTGAGTTAGTTGGGGTCTTGTCCCATCAACTTGTCAGTAGTAGAGGCTTATCAGACATAGTATGTATTCAGTTTCAGCCTTGTGTTATGTATTCAGATATTATGATATTTTCAGACTTCCTCTATATTATATATGTTAGAACTTGATTATGTTGAATTTAGATATCATGTTCATGCCATGGGTCAACTTGGAGCCTCTCGGGGTTCTTTGTCCCGTGTCTCGATCTATGCCTGTGTTCGGGTCATAACAGAAACATTTGGCACCCTAAAGTTGGTCAAAAAAGTCATCAATTCTGGGAAGACGATACTTGTTCTTGATGGTAACTTTGTTCAACTGCCGGTAGTCAATGCACATGCGAAGAGAACCATCCTTCTTTTGGACAAAAGAGAATTGGCTCACCCCACTAGGATTTGCTAGGTCTGATAAAACTCCTGTCTAAGAGATCCTTCAACTGCTCCTTTAACTCTTTTAGGTTAGATGGAGCCATTCTATAAGGAGGAATAGATATAGGCTGCGTATCAGGAAGAAGGTTGATACCAAAATTGATCTCCCGCTCGGGAGGGACTCCCGGTAGATCATCTGGAGACACCTCTAGATACTCATGCACTATCAGAACTTATTGAATAGTCGGGGTCTTGGAAGTATTATCCTTAACCCAAACTAGGTGATACACGAAACGCTTAGAGATCATCTTCTTAGACTTAAGGTAGGAAATGAAGTGACCTACAAGAACAACTAAACTACGCTTTCACTCTAAGACTGGTTCACCCGAAAATCGAAACTCTCATGTGGGTTCTACTATTTACTGAGGTGTAACATGCATGTAGCCAATCCATGCCAAAGATAACATCAAAATCTGTCATGGATAACTCTACAAATCTGCTGAGGTGACTTTCTGAAGGATTATGATAGGGCAATTTTTGTATACTCGTCGAGCTATTACTGAATCACCGACTAGAGTAGAGACTGCGAAGGGTTCTGATAGGATTTTGGGACTGACTCTGAAACTACTAGCAATATAGGGCATCACAAAAGATAAAGTAGCCCCTAAATCTAGCAATGCATATAATCAAGATGGAATACTCGTAACATACCGTGACTACATCTGGAGAGACCTCCTGCTCCTGACGAGATGCGAGGGCATAAAACCTATTCTGACACTGTCCACCACCTGTAATAGTGGATGCACCTTGCTGAGCTGAGTATGCTGGTGGAGTTGCTGAACTAGTGGATAGTCTCGGCCTCTACCATGGCCCTGTCTAGCTACTGGACAATCTCTGAGCATATGTCCGGGCTTTCCATACCCAAAACAAGCACCTGTACTTGCTAAGCACTCACCAGTGTGCCTCCTACGACACTTATCACAACCTAGAATGCTAGGCTCTATGGGTCTGCTCCCCGGACCTCCAAATCCTGATGCTCGTCCCCTATGGTCGCTCCTAGATCTAGATGACACACTCACTACTGATGGCGCTGGGGCTGATGATCTCTAGTGGGACTGCTGATAATGCCCACCACCAAATCTCTACTGGGGGAAACCCAAAACCATCGGTCCTGGCCCTCTTAGCCTCTCTCTCTCTCTCTTAATCACCTGCACCACCTCTATTTGCTGGGCGTATAGGACCAACTGTGAGAAGTCAGTATCCTAATAAAGCGTATCAGTCCTGCAATCCTTAACCAAATAGACTACTATCCCATGAACAAACTTGCTCACCTGAACCCTCTGATCAGCCACCATCTCCGACGCAGATTTGGACAAACGGGTGAACTCCAAAGCATACTCTTGAACTATCATATTATTCTACCTCAGGTTCACAAACTCTGCTGCCTTGATCTCCCTCATCTCTCAGGTAAAGAATCAATCCATGAACACAGTGAGAAACTCATCCCAAACAATAGGGCCCGCTCTAACTCCCCTAATATCCTTCCACTATTTGAACCAAATTTGAGTAATGCCTTTCAACTGATAAGAAGCTAGATCTGCACATTCCTCTCTCGTCACCCCCATAATCTGGGTGATCTTCTGGATCTCATCAATAAACTCGTGTGGGTCCTCGTCCACCCTCGACCTAAAAAATCCTGAGAAAGTCCCTGACTCTAGCCACTGCAGCATTCCCATTCTGGGGAACATAAGCCACCGCTTGCTAATTGGGATGAGCGGCCAATGTTTGTGCAAACATCTAAATGACTTCCCTAAACTCAGAGTGAGCAACCTACTCAGGCACATGATCCTCGGGGGCTGGTGGGGCTTGCTTGTGCCTATCTCCATTGCCATTCTCATGGCCATTTCCATTCCCCTTCCTTCTTTTGTTAACTCGATATGGAGGCATGATTCTGCAAATATGTATAACATGAGTTATAAGGATAGAAAGACATTTCATCGCACGACATAGATCATGAAAGAAGGGAAATTTCCTAAAATGCTTCGTAGCGTCTTCGTCATAAGTATGGCGCTCTTCACACCCATGAAAAGGACTCTACTTAATGCGACTCTCAACACCCTAGGACACTTCGAAACCTATTTCTCTGATAACAAGTTTGTCATGGCCCGAGCATAGTCCCCGACCTATACACGGAACCTAGAACCATAAATGGCTCCAAGTCAACCCATGTCATGAACAAGATAACTAAAGCTCAACATAAATAATGCGGAAAACTAAATTCATAAATAGCGGAAGTTTGAACATTTAATACATCTGAACAACAGAATATCAAACACCAAATGCGAAGCTAAATACACAACTATATCTGATAAGCCTCTACATACTGCCGAGCTAATGGGAGAAGACCCCAACTAGCTCACTAAAAGACTGAAGCTAAAAGACAATAATAACAAGGCTAACTAAAGGTCCTCGATGGATGAGGACTCACCACCAAGACTGGATATGCTAAACTTTGAAACTGGCTAATAGTGGGACTGAGCCTGGACGTCTGAGCCTGTATAATGAAATGATACAACATAGAGTATGCGATCAGTACTTGGAATGTACCAAGTATGCAACGTAAGTAAAACAACTGAGTAAGTAAAACTGAAAATATGTGTATCATAAATCATTACATCATAAGATTCTCAGTGTAAGGCTTGCATTCTATTAACTAAAAACATGATTAAACATAACTGAGTCTCATAACTGAATCGAATGACCCAAAGCTTAAACTGATAATCATAAGTAAAATTGAACATTGGGTCAAAACCTGCAAAAAATATAATATCATAACTAATGAACATGGATAACTAAAATCATGAGGAACAATGTGAGAATCATCATATAACCGGCATTACCACGATAGAATTACGTGGTCCCCACTATCACACTCAAATAGGCAGAGCCGTCCAAAGCTTTTCCAGGGCTAAGGGCACAACCATGATATCTATATCAAGATGAAGGCCCCTGGGGGGTAGGGAAAGCTCACAAGGAAGGTCCCAAAGAATCTGAACATACCTACGTTGGCATACAGTTCTGAGGCACGAGGCTGTCTTAACCCCTAGCCTACTCGATGCTAGATGATACTCCCAAAAACATACATAACCTCTCCATAGTTTTTCAACTAAGCTGAACCATCATCTCTCAAAAAAGGTGTTCATAACAATATATACATAGTTTGAAAACTGAACATGAGGAGCCTTGGCTCAAAACATACCATAAGCTGAAAAAATGGGAGTCTTCCAAAAACCATGTGGTAAGCTAATATCATAAGATTTAGTCAAATCATGAAGTCATACTTAGATCATGTGGGCTTGCCCAAACATTAATATGCTTGAAAAAGACTTGATAGTAGAAATCATGGATACATACATGGGTAACTCATAAACATTCTTAAATACTGGAAATCTCATCATACTTGGGAGCATAAATTATAAATTCAACTTCTCATGAAACTAGCATAATTGGGCATCATACTCTTAAAACTTGAAATCATGAATTTTAATCAAAATCATTATAAAACATGCCCATAAATCTTAAAACATCATGAAAAACATTAATAGAATTGACCCATGATAGAAACATAGAGGATATCATAAATTGGGTTAGAACCCCATGGAACCATGCACTTGAATTCATGAATTGAGAAGGAATTTGGGCATGAGAGTGAAGAGAAACTCCCATTTATAATCCTGCATACCTGGCTAATATGGTTTTACACTCTTCCTTGAATCCCCAAGAGACTTGGAGAAGAAATTGAAGAGCTCTATGCTTGATCTCCTTAGGAATCCTCTAGTCTTGCATGCATGGGGAGGGAATAGGTTAACATAGATTAAACCCTCTTAAAACCCTCCGAATTGAGCTTAAAATGACGTAGTTTATGGCTTAGAGACTTAGAAATTATTAATTTCCCTAATAATAACACATGAAAATTACATTGTCAGGTGCCATGACTCGCCCTACAGATCATACCTCAATCCTATGGGTCGTGGTTTCCTCCCGTTGTAGCCTTTGATAAAACCTGAGTTATGAACTTTTCCACGATTCACACCACGACTTGTACCTTTATCCAACGACCCATTTTGGATCCATCTGTTACCTTGAATGGGAGAAATTCCCTACTCCTTCCTATGGGTTGGGGCAATGACTCGTTCCATTCAACTGGTCGTACCTTGACCCGTACCATCCATCTCTGCCACCCTCGACCCCAACCAATTAGTCCTTACCATGATCCGTGTGGTTTCTCACCACCGGTCATACCATGAGTCATCCGGAGTCAAAATTTCAGACTTTTTTGCTGATCATATTTTAAATTTCGAGTCTAGTTTTAGGCACTTACGGGGTATTACAGTTTACTTGCTTCTATGGCAATGAAAGATAGAACTTTAATTGCAAAATCCTTATTGATTCTATAAGAAAAGACTAGCAGTCAAGTAATGAAAAAGGGGCATGAGAAAACAAGAAAAAAGGTAAGTGAAGTGAAGGGTGAACAACAAGGAAAAGGTGGTGGACAAGAAAAATGAAAAAATTCTTAAAAGTGCTTAGGCTGGTAGTCACTATAAATGAAATATCATTCCTACCCGTCCTTTAGCCGACATTACAACCATGAAATGTCCTTGAGATCCGAATCTCTTGAAACAATCGAGTAGTTTAAATGTACATGAAGGGCAAGCTTATGGTATGTGACATATGCATGAGGGTGCCTTGCTTCCTATGTTCCATGTGTTTGCATTGATAATGTGAGAGAGGATCATCACTAAAGGTGAGGGGCACAAGATGTCTAAGTCGGTGTAATATTTGTTGCATGTGTCACCCTTAATCATATTGGCCCTGTGTTTTGAAAGGATGAGTCAATTATAGAGGTTTGATCTTGGGCAGATTTATATGCCCAAGTGATACTCAAAAGTATCATTTTCGCCTTGTTTATCTAGCAATGTGTATACATTTTCATGTAATTGGTAATAAAATGTGAATTTATACTAACCAACATGATTAGCATTGTTTTGCAGGTAAAATGTGATTTCGGGAAGCTAAAATGCATGTTGGATGATATCGGAGTTGGACTTGGATGCGAGCAAGGAAAAGGCATTGGACAGCATGAATCAAAGGGGCTCCGCGATGGAGCCGTGTCACGCTGCCATCGCGGAGGCATTCTGCCTGGAGGGTGAAAATTCACCAAATTTCCAGTGAAGGTCCGCGTTTGCTCCATGGCACAGAGCCAGTGCTCCGTGATGCACGCCGTGCCACGTTGAGCTTGAATTCCTGGACCCCCAGTTCCAGTGAGGGTCCGCGTTCATGGTGTGTCACGGAGGCAGTGCTTCGCGATGCACTCCGTGACACGTTGCTCATTATTCCGGGAAAAATTCCCACTAGTATAAATAGAACACTTAAGTTCATTTTTCATAATTCAGACTTGGTGGAGCAAGGACGTGGGTTACAGGCAGTTGAGGGACGAAAAGTTCAGGGTTTTTTCTCTCTTTCTTTCTTCTCTAATTCAATTGCTTGTATGATTAACACTCGTTTTATGATGATTAATCCACAAATGAGTGGCTAATTCCCTTCCTTGCTGAGGTTATGAACACTTGTGATGAATTGTGATTATTGATTATATGGTTTTTCATCTTTTTCTTCCATGTTGTTCTATTAATTCTTGTTTTTACTGCATTGGTGTGTGGCCTACATTAATTTACATCTAAAAGGTCCGATTTCACTCGAGAGAGCACGAAATTGGAAAGTTGTGAATTAATAGGATATTGTTCTTTACTTGGTTTGGGAAAACTGAGTTTTGATGTGCCTTCAGGATAGAAATATACCTAAAAGTCGTATCAGTCAATTTAGGAACCGAAATTGTATGGCTAGAACATGAATTGTATTTGATCACAGAAATGTAGACGGATGGTTCATGATTCTTAAGTGAGATTAAATACGAGAGTTTTAATCTCTTGGCAAATGTTCTTGGCTAGCAACAGGAAGAAAAGATTAACCAATTTATGATGATAATCAGTTTCATTACATGTTCGTTTAACCTTAGCATGCTCTTATCCATAGTTCAGATTCAAAGTAGATAATTGTTCTTAGTTTTAGTGTAAAATTTATCAAACAAACTAAAAACGTTTTGGTTACATTGTTGTCAGCATATTTAGAAGTAAAAATATAGTATACTTGAGCAAATTGCACTTAACCCAAGTCTCTGTGGGATCGATACTTGGCTTACTAAAGCCACTTACTACTTGTTCGACCACGTGCACTTGCGTGTTGTTTTATATACCCTATAAACGATCCGAACAAGGTTGTGTGGTCTTAATTGACAAAACTTTATATACGATTGATGAGAATTGTTGTATGTTGATGAACCACTTAATCTATGCTCTATGATAGTTGGTTGAGTATGAATTGATAGGGGTATCAAATGTGGTGGTAAAATAAGAGTTTATGTGTGTATTAAGGATTGTTCGAGGACGAACAATGATTTAAGTATGGGTGGTGATGTTGCACATATTCCTATGCTCATTAGATTTGTTTCTTCCCATCTTTTACCTTGTTTTGAGTGCATAATCCTTATGAAATACATATATTCATGTGTTTGTTTGTTTTGTATGCTAAGAAATGATTTAAGATGTTTTGAGCAGGAAACCAAGGAAAAAGGACCCAAAATAACCCATGGTAAAAGGTCTGAGATGTTGACAAGATGGACCTGGGGTTATGACTGGGGCTAGGTGCCAGATCATAAGCTTTAGAGAAATGTGTATTAAAGTTGGGGCAATAGGTGGCACCCAGTGCCAAGACCCAAACTTCAGAGAATAGTTCACTCTTGGCGAGATGGACAGTGTGGAACCGCAGAAGCATCCAGGCATAGAGAAATTTCCCAAAATTTTGGTGTTATGGATGGGGCTGGGTTCTAGAGAGGTTTTAGAGCCAAGAATTTTGACTAACACTCTAGGGCTATAGGTGGCGTGGCGCACCCAGATGATCTAGAAGAGTAGAAATTTGGCTAACTCCATCGTACTACAGATGGGGCTGGGCGTTGAAAGACAAACTTCAGAGGAAACTTGATCCCAAGTTGGGTCTATAGATGGGGAGGCGCACCAAGACTATTTCGGAGCAGAAATTGCTAATTTTAAAGCTAAGTATTTGAAGAAGCATCATTTGAAGGCTCAACTATATATATAGCTTCTAGGTCATTTGTTAAAAAAATTTTGTGTTAAAACCCATAAGTTTCTAACGTTTGGTCCGCCTATTCGTATGTTGGTTTAGAGTTATAGAGTGTCGTACGTACGAGGAAAGGGCTCGGGGAAAGGCCGAACGACTGCAAAGTCGGGATTTCACTGGAGGAGGCCAAACCAAGTTGCCCACAGGGGAAAAGTGGCATGGAGTAGCCCCCTCCGCATTACCCAAAGTGGCACGGAGCAGAATTGGCGCGACCGATAGAGTGCCACATTTTCTTTTCTGCCGCCTCAAGTATATAAAGGCCTCACACTTAGATGTTATGTAATTTTCCAAATAACCTCGGCTAGTAGAGGTAAGAATGAGGGAAAACTATTGAAAATCATCCGATTACGCTGCTAAACGCCGTCCAAATCTAAATTAACTTTGGGTAGTGAATTATAAGGCTGTAGAGAGCATCGCTGCGGAGTTATCTTTGTAAAATATGCCTAGTAAATCATCGTCCCCCCGAGCCAGAGTTGGTGAAATCACTTCAAACTAGTGTTAATACGATCACAGACCTAAAGTAAGTATTTCTCCCTTCTAGACTCCCAAGAAATTATGAGTTTTCAATCATCTTTCGATAGGTTGAAATATAGTTACTATTTTTATATATATAAAGTTATATTTGTCTTTGAATTCAGTAATGAAGTTGGCCCTATTCTTCCATTAATATGATTACAGTTGAGAAGGGCAGTTGAATATGAGTTGATACTCATCAGTTAGTCAAAAAACGGCGAACGAGGTATGTAAGGCTTAAATCTCAGAAAGTATCCTTGTTGTACAGTGTTACGACTTATGTTCTCGAATAGAAATAACGATCTCAGATGCTGCAGATAGTTGCTACCATTAGATTGTAATTCGATATGTTGTAATTAGCTGTTATTGATATACATATATAAATATCAACTATGTTGCGATTAGCTGCTAATAGGGATTACAGTTACATAAATTCTGGCTAGCTGCTAGAAAACGTATACAGATCATACTAACGGACCCCTCGCTGAAAGCGAGCAGATTAAATGTGGTTAGCGTTATGAATGTTATAGAAACTCTTTTAGTTCTCAGTTTAATGTGATGGTAGACTTATATGTTTGTTGCCAGGCCTAGACTTCAGAAGCTCCCAAGAGTTATTGTCCTATATCAGTTGGTTAAACAGTATGGGCGCAGTTAGGCGGTCTAACGACCAGTTGACGCCTGTATTGGCAGGAAAGCATCCCTAGAGGTCATTGACGTTATCGCACATTCTAGAACTAGAAATAGAGACAGAATAGGTATATTCTAGAGTTAGCGACACCAGGGTTGTCCAGTGTATTAAGTGATCGTCTGCCATCCTTTGCCTTATCAGCGATTTTCAGTCTTAGTTGACTTAAAAGTTATCACGTAGGATGCCCAGCAAGCCATCCCAGTCGTCTGAGTTAGATAAACCCGTGGGTACCCCAAGAAGGGGTCCACATATGTAGTCAGTGACCGGGCCAGCACCCTAGCCGGTTTTTGTAAGGTATTCAAGTACAGAGTACTAGGAGAGAGCCAGTCTATATAGAATTGCCTATAAGATTGGGAATTGCCCAGAATAGTAATATAGATCCGAGTGGATTCAGATAAGGCCTAAGGAGTAACCACAAGTTAAGGAGATCGGTAGGCTCCCTATAGAGGACCAGGCTGTCAATCGCGTAGAAGCAAGTTTGACTAAGCCCAGCCCTATAGTCGTTTAATTAGAAGAATAAAGTAGCTAGCTATCCGTAACCCGCAGTTATTCATGAGTTATAGATGTCTGAGTAGGACATTC
This sequence comes from Datura wrightii, assembly GCA_035772735.1. Classification (NCBI taxonomy): domain Eukaryota; kingdom Viridiplantae; phylum Streptophyta; class Magnoliopsida; order Solanales; family Solanaceae; genus Datura; species Datura wrightii. Next base: position 39,788,456 of record JASDFA010000027.1, read on the forward strand.
AGAGTATTGTTAGGCCACTTCAGACCTCGCTCTATTCAGCCCAGACTATTGGAGATCATGATCACTATCAGGATCCTCTGATCAAATACGGGCACATGGCGTGCCTGCAGACAGCTATATAGATTATCCCAGAAGCGAGTAGCATTAGCATGAGCCCCAGAAGTCCAGATACGCTCTCTTTATACAGATAGATTGATGTGTCAGTATAGCACCTGGGTTGGGGTTGCCCTCAGTTAGAAGCCTTCCATGACCGCCCTAGGGTTGATAGCTGTGTCGTTGCCCACCAAGGGCGAGATTACGTCGCTCTACAGAGCAACATGTCATCCGCAAGGGACGAAGATGGGGATCCAGATCCTCATATGCCGTGGTTGGCCTTATACAAACCCCTGCCGAGTGTTTATGCCCGGGGTGTAGATATCATGAGTCCACTGGACTCAGACATAGGTACAATTCAGGGGCCAAGTGGGCCCAGTTGTAGACCCAGGGTACTGGTAGGTTGGCTACAGTACCAGTAGAGTTGTAGAAACCTGAGTAGGGTATATAGATTGAGATGTGCTTGCCAGGACTTATGGGGGCCTGAACGAGTTATTCTGTGTTGATTGTACCTCCCGACTTATGGGGGCCAGGTGGGGTTCTTGTATGAATTCTTTGCTGCTAGCTGTAGTGTATAAACGTGTAAGTATGCAGTCTTAGCTTATGTACATGTAGTTTCAGTTAGATACAGATTACGAATCAGCAGGCGTACAGGTTAATATTTTGGCCCTTCTTTTTATTTACTTCCAGTCCTATTCAGCTTATCTATTTCCTTACATATTCGGTACATATTGTACTGACGCCCTTCCCAGGGCGCTGCATTACTTGCCTGCAGATTTAGACAGACTGGGTTCAGGATCTTCAGTAGCAGTTGCTCAGAGTTCACTGTTGGGCCAGTTCCCTTCATTCGGAGCTTCCAGGTTGCAAAGAGGTCTTGTATTTCAGTTGTATAGCATTTTAGGCCTTGTCGGTCGGGGGTTGTAATTACAGCCGCTATATAGCTCGTTTTTTTCTTGATTCTAGAGTTAGAGTCAGCCCTGCACCAGAGGTGCTTAGGCTCAATCAGCTCACTAGTTCAGGTCCTAGTAGGGCACCAGGTGCCAGTCATGACTCCCAAGGTGGGGCATGACAAACTTGGTATCAGAGCAGTTCATGTCTTAGGGAGTCTGCAAGCTGTATCTAGTAGAGTCTTGCTTATAAATGTGTTATGCACCACATTCTATAAGCAGGAGGCTACGAGGCATGATAGTATGGTTACCCCTCATTCTTGGATCTTGCTATAGAGAAAAGTTGTATTGGGTTAAGTCCCTAAGTTTTTCTTAATGTCTGTCTAGGGTAATGTTTAATATAAGACATACACCAGCCAGTTGCAAGATAACTATAGCGGCAGGAGGAGGTATCATTAAGACTCCATAGTTGGGAGATAGTCAGCCTAAGGACGGGAGCAGACATCTTTTATCTCCCCAATACTCTTCCGAGGTACTAGGAACCTCACAATGTGATACATATACCCGCACCGTCTCCAGTTCCTTTTTATAACCTTAGAGTAGGAAGTCAGAAGTATAGAGTATATACGAGTCGACTTATCTATTAGATATACAAGATTTAGTCAAGACGACAGTTAATATTAGATTACCTGATGGATGCGAAAAAGAGAGGAAAATGTAGGATTCCCACCTCTATCCTTTCAAATGTTGTACAGTTCCATATTTCCGTTTCATTGCGGTAAGAAAAGGCCATTCCTACCTCCTAGTTTTGTTTCCAGTATAGCAAAGGGTGTAAGAATTGAGGCGATGTTGCCCGGAGTAAATAGTAAGCGAAGGTTGAATTTGTTGACTCTAGAAAGTGTTAGGAAATAGTAGGGACCCCCAATGTTTATGTAAGTTATCCAGACCATCACAGTAATAAGTCAAAAGAGCGGGTAAGACTACCAGATTACTCGAAGTGTGTGTAAGAATCCATCAGTGATAAATTCCCAGTAATAGTCAAGTTCAAGTCAGAAAAAGGCTGAATCCGCCGTAGCATGTTAATGACGGTAGGATATGCCTGCAAGATAATGGTTATGATCTTAATTTGTTATATCGAAAGATAGGGGGTCATATGAATAAAATGGGTCCGACTGCAAGCCAGAAGAAGTATAGGCCGAGACCTGGCCGGTAACCTTATTGACAATGTAAGGCAGGTACCATGAACCCTAGAGCTCAGTCTAAGGAAGGTAAGGGGAAAAGCGCGAATACCAGACTTTAGGGAAAATCAGAATCACCTCCAGGTTGATAGAACATTGCAGATTGAGGACTAAGCCTCGGGATAACAGTTAAAAGACAATAAGGTTGTAGCCTAGAATGTTGCGGTACGCCCGCCTAAGGGGAAGGTAAGAGAGTGCCGACATGGAAACTCTAATCTAGTGCAGCCTGGAAACAAGGCCCAGCGGACAGTTACGGGCCTTCAATATAACAACAAGCAAGGTCACACGGTCCAGATGTTGACCTCACATTCCAAGGGTGGCAGAACTTCAAATAGCAGACCATAGCTAAGGTGCATGTGTTCCTTGCTCCCAGAATTTAACGAAAATGCATTGAGATGGTACGAGAGGACAAGAGATATCATTAAATCATAGAAGCAGAGCCCCAGTGACAGGCCAAAAAAGGTGAAATAGCAGGAACCGAGCTATCCAATATAAGAGATGGTCGTGTCTGCAAGGGAGTGGAGAGTAATTAATATGAATACAGTCACAGGGTTATCTCACACAAGGTGTAGCCTAACCTTATTTGAGTCAGTATAATAAGACCAATGAGGTCAATTCGTGCCTCGCCAGATGAAATTATGTTGCTACTAAGACTTCTGCCAGGTTAAATACCCAGAAGTAGATGGAGTACATGGAGCCCCAGTGTTTGATAAACTCCAACAGAGGGGAGCAATCTACGACTAAATTTTAGGAAAGGAAGTTAGAAGAGATGGTGACATATGTTAACTTAAGCACGGTTGCTCGTACCCTAACTGGTGGCTTAGTAGAATATACAACTCAGACTATCGAGGCCCATTATAAATGGAAGTGAAGCCTTCTGGATGATAACTTCAGGTAGATAGAGAAAACTTGGGCATGTTAAAATGGGCAGAAGGAAAAGGTAAAGCTTATCAGGGAACGCCTGCTGACTGCTCAGAGCCGCCAAAAATCTTATGCTGATGTGCGACGGAGAAACCTAGAGTTTAATGTGGGTGACTGGGTATTCCTGAAGGTTTCACCGATGAAGGGCGCGGCGAGATTTGGTAAGAAAGGCAAGCTCAACCTGAGGTTTATTGGGCCTTATCATATTCTCCGAAGGATAGGCCAAGTGGCTTATGAATTGGATTTACCTCCAGAATTAGAATCTGTTCATCCAGTTTTTCACGTATCAATGTTGAGGAAGTGCATAGGAGATCCCTCTCGGATTTTCCTAGTCAAAGACGTCCAAATCACTAAGGAGTTAGCTTATGAAGAAGCTCCAGTAGCCATACTAGATCGGCAGATCCACAAACTAAGAACTAAAGATGTTGCTTCTGTTAAAGTATTATGGAAGAATAAGAACCGATAGGAGATGACCTAGGAGGCAGAAGACGATATGAAAACTAGATATCCTTAGTTATTTCAGACTTAGTCAGATTGTGCAGCTAGAGGTATATTGTTGTTGTTGTTTCATAAGTTGCATTATATACATGTATATGTGAGATAATTGACTCCAGCCTATTGTGAAGTGAATGCTATAGTATTATGTGAAGTACCTGTATTGGACTTTCCTTTGTTTCAGGGTTTTTGGATAGTCCATATTACAGGGGAGACTCTGCTGAAATTTTTCCAGAATAAGTAATTGCAAGGTTAAGGTTCTTATAAGTAGAAGTTAACATTCGAGGACGAATGTTCTTAAGGGGGGAGGATGTTACACCCTGTAATTTCTAACGTTTAGTCAGCCTATTCGTATGTTGGTTGAGAGTTTTAGAGTGTCGTACGTATGAAAAAAGGGCCGGGGAAAGGCCGAACGAGTGCAAAGTCCGGATTTCATGGGAGGAGGCTGAACCAAGTTGCCTAAAGGGGCAAAGTGGCACGGAGCAGCCCCCTCCGCGTTACCCAAAGTGGCAAGGAGTAGAATTGGCATGACCCACAGAGTGCCACGTTGCCTTGTCTGCCGCCTCAAGTATATAAAGGCCTCACACTTAGATGTTATGTTATTTTCCAAATAAACTCGGCCAACAGAGGTAAGAACGATGGAAAACTATTGAAAATCATCCGATTACACCGCTAAACACCGTCCAAATCTAAATTAACTCCGAGTAGTTAATTATAAGGCTGCAGAGAGCATCGCTGCGGTGTTATTTTTGTAAAATATGCCTGGCAAATCGTCGTCCTGCCGAGCCAGAGTTGGTGGAATTGCATCAAACTAGTGTTAATACGATCACAGACCTAAAGTAAGTATTTCTCCCTTCTAGACTCATGAAAAATTATGAGTTTTCAATCATCTTTCGATAGGTTGAAATATAGTTACTATATATATAAAGTTATCTTTTTCTTCAAATTCAGTAACGAAGTTGGCCCTATTCTTCCATTAATATGATTACAGTTGAGAAGGGCAGTTGAATATGAGTTGATACTCATCAGTTAGTCAAAAAACGGCGAACGAGGTATGTAAGGCTTAACTCTCGGAAAGTATCCTTGTCGTACAGTGTTACGACTTATGTTCTCGAATAGAAATAACGATCTCAGATGCTGTAGATAGTTGCTACCATTAGATTGTTATTCGATATGTTGTAATTAGCTGTTATTGATATACATATATAAATATCAGCTATGTTGCGATTAGATGCTAATAGGGATTACAGTTACATAAATTCTGGTTAGCTGCTAGAAAACGTATACAGATCGTACTGACGGACCCCTCGCTGAAAGCGAGCAGATTAAATGTGGTTAGCGTTATGAACGCTATAGAAACTCTTTTAGTTCTTAGTTTAATGTGATGGTAGACTTATATGTTTGTTGCCAGGCCTAGACTTCAGAATCTCGCAAGAGTTATTGGCCTTAATCAATTGGTTACACAGTATGGGCGTAGTTAGGCCGTCTAACGACCAGTTGGCGCCTATATTGGCTAGTAAGCATCCCTAGAGGTCATTGACGCTATCGCACGTTCTAGAACTAGAAATAGAGACAGAATAGGTATATTCTAGAGTTAGCAACACCAGGGTTGTCCAGTGTATTGAGTGATCGTCTTCCATCCCTTTAGCCTTATCAGTTATTGTCAGTCTTAGTTGACTTAAAAGTTATCACGTAGGATGCCCAGCAAGCCAGCCCAGTCGTCCTAGTTAGATAAACCCGTGGGTACCCCAAGAAGGGGTCCATATATGCAGTCAGTGACCGGGCCAGCACCCTAGCTGATTTTTGTAAGGTATTCAGGTACAGAGTACCATGAGAGATCCAGTCTATATAGAATTACCTATAAGATTGGGAATTGCCCAGAACAGTAATATAGATCCGAGTGGATTTAGATAAGGCCTAAGGAGTCAGTAGTACTCTGCTAGTTCAATGTTAACCACAAGTTAAGGAGATCAGTAAGCTTCCTATGGAGGATCAGGGTGCCGATCGCGTAGAAGCAAGTTCGACTAAGCCCAGCCCTATAGTCATTTAATTAGAAGAATAAAGTAGTTAGCTATCCGTAACCCCACAGTTATTCTTGAGTTATAGATGTCCAAGTAGGACATTCAGAGTATTGTTAGGCCATTTCAGACCTTGCTCTATTCAGCCCAGACTATTAGAGATCATGATCACTATCAGGATCCTCTAATTAAATACGGGCACATGGCGTGCCTGTAGGCAGCCATATAGACTATCCCAGAAGCAAGTAGCATTAGCATGAGGACCAAAAGGCCAGATACGCTCTCTTTATACAGATAGATTGATGTGTCAGTATAACACCTGGGTTGGGGTTGCCTTCAGTTAGAAGCCTTCCATGACTGCCCCAAGGTTAATAGTTATGTCGTCACCCACCAGGGGTGAGATTAAGTCACTCTACATAGTGGCATGCCATCCGCAAGGGACGAAGATGGGGATCCAGATCCTCATATACCGTGGTTGGCCTTATGCACACCCCCGCCGAGCGTTTATGCCTGGGGTGTAGATATCAGGAGTCCACCGGACTCAGACATAGCTACAGTTCAGGGGCCAAGCGGGCCCAGTTGTAGACCCAGGGGATCGGTAGGTTGGCTACAGTACCAGTAGAGTTGTAGACACCTGAGTAGGGTATATAGATTGAGATGTGCTCGCTAGGACTTATGGGGGCCTGAACGAGTTATTCTGTGTTGATTGTACCTCCCGACTTATGGGGGCCAGGTGGGGTTCTTGTATGAATTCTTTTCTGCTAGCTGTAGTGTATAAATGTGTAAGTATGCAGTCTTAGCTTATGTACATGTAGTTTTAGTTAGATACAGATTACGAATCAGCAGGCGTACAGGTTAATATTTTGGCCCTTCTTTTTATTTACTTCTAGTCCTATTCAGCTTATCTACTGCCTTACATATTCGGTACATATTGTACTGATGCCCTTTCCGGGGCGCTGCACACTTGCCTGTAGATTTAGATAGACTGGGTTCAGGATCTTCAGTAGCAGTTGATCAGAGTTCGTCGTTGGGCCATTTCCCTTCATTCGGAGCTGCCAGGCTGCAAAGAGGTTTGTATTTCAGTTGTATAGCATTTTGGGGTAGGGTGGGGCCCTGTCCCGACCACTATTTGTACTCTTAATGGCTTGCAGACTACAGTTGTCAGCTGGTTAGTTGTGTGTTGGGCATGTGGGGCCCTGTTTAGCTGTTGATTGGCGGCCTTGTTGGCCCGCACAGAACTCCCTATGATTGTTTTTCTCTGGTTAGTTGTTTACTTTCACTAGGGCTATAAGCCTTGTCGGTCAGGGGTTGTATTTACAGCCGCTATATAGCCCGTTGTTTCCTTGATTCTAGAGTTAGAGTCAGCCCTGCACCAGAGGTGCTTAGGCTCAGTCAGCTCAGCAGTTCAGGTCCTAGTAGAGAACCAGGTGCCAGTCATGCCTCCCAAGGTGGGGCGTGACATTTTGATCACTTTTACATTACATATATAATTTTGTGGAGGTTGTAAGCCGCTTGGAAGAGTAGACAAGTTCTACACTAGGTTTCTTCTTTTCTTTATTGTTTTTCTTTGAATGATGATGATTAAGTCTTTGTTTTCTCACTTGTCTATGAGTGGCTAAACTCATACTCTAGGGTTTTGGCCATGGTGGATGGTTGAAGTTTGATAGACTAATGTATACTATTTTCAATTCCTTATTAATGGTTGTTTATATTCACTTATTTTAATTGCTTATTCATTAGCCTGGTCAACTTATGAGTAAATCTATTGGCTTTCAGTTGAACATGGGAAAGGGAACTGAAAGGGTTAAAGGTAAATATAGAACAGGAATTCAAAGACCCTTGAACCTATTGGTGAGAGGATAGAAGTTATTTTTGAGGATAAAGATATACCCTTTAACCCTATTTAGTTAAAATTCAGATTGGCATAACAGTTGTTTCATGTTTCTCCTGCGACTATAGGGAAATAGGCATTAGGGTTCATGAGATAGTTTTTCGATGATTGAGAGAGTGGAAAGGAATGGGATAGTAACTTGCAACTAGAAACCATATGAAGAATCGTTCTAGTGGAATCACATCTTGAAAAATCAACCTGAAACTAAAAGTGCCATTTCCCTAGATTTTCCTCATCATTTGAAGTAAAACCAAGTTTGCAATAGTCTTTAGTTAATTTTGTATTTAAAGGTTTTAGTAGTTAATTTTCCAAACCATTCCCCATTTCAACTGTATGATAGAATAGTGAAATAAGAAACTACCTTAAACAATTGAACTGACAAGTCTCTGAGGTATCGATAATTGGGACTTCCATTCCTATATTACTTGACGACTACATAAGCTTGCGTGCGCTTGGGAGACATCAAGTTTTTGGTGCTGTTTCTAGGAACTTGAATATTGTTTGATCGCTTTTTAGGTTAGTATTTTATTCTGCTATTCTGTATTTTATGTTTGTTTCTTGTTTTTTGAAGTTTACAGGGTTGTATGCTTAGTGTATGCCAAGTACAAAAAGTCAAGAATCACTTTTGGCTTCTTTTAATCCTGAAATTGGGAGAACGTTTCGAATTAATCATGGAGAATAACAAGAAGGCACAGGGCAACAATCAGGAGAGGGTTCTAGTGTTGAACTTTGCTAGGACGAACTTGGAGAGAGAGCTTCTAAAGCGATCGTCAAGTCGGCTATCAATGGGAACTTTGAGTTAAAGGAAGGGACCATCGATTGGTCCAAAACACTTGCCAATATCAGGGTAAGCCACATGAGGACCTCTACAGGCATCTGATGATGTTCATGGAGCTAAGTGAGAATTTTCACTACCATAACGTGTCAGATGAATATGTTAAACTGATATTGTTTCCGCTCTCGCTAATTGATGAAGCCAAGGAGTGGCTTCAAAATGAGCCAGCAGGTTCCTTCACCACATAGGAGGCATTTTCTAACAAATTCATCAACAGGATTTTCTCTTTAAGGAGAACTAAGAAGTTCAGAGGGAAGATCTTCAGGTTTGTGCTGAAAGATGGTGAAACCTTAGGTCAGGCGTGGGAACTATACATGGGCTATTTGAACTACTCAGGAGAGTCTTGACTAGTTCAGATTCTATCGATGAGTGTTGAAAGCCTGGACACAGACTTAAAGATTACCCTTCTACCAAAAAAGGTGACGGTAGAGGCTATGCCCCAGTCACCACTTCAGCAAATCCATTATCTCGCCCCACTCAGCAGGGCGCATCTTCTAGTGTAGGTGGTGTCCAACACCAGAATAGGTTCTACGCACTATCATCTCTCCAGGAGCAAGAGAGCCCACCAGATGTGGTCACGGGTATGTGATGAGTATTTCATCTTGATGTTTATACATTGCTACACCCAAGGGACATATTATCTTTTGTAACTCCTTATGTTGCTATCAGTTCTGAAATCCTCTTAGAACCCTTCTTAGTCTCCATTCTTGTCAGTGAGTCAATTATAGCTTGATGGGTATACAAAAATTGCCTTGTTGTAGTTTTCCAGAAAATCACCTCAACCGACTTAGTAGAGTTAGATATGAAAGATTTTGATGTTATTTTTAATATGGATTAGTTGTATGCTTTCTATGATTCAGTTAATTGCAAGACCCAGTTAATAGAGTTTCGATTCCCAAGTTAACCAGTCCTAAAATGGAAGGGTGATTCAGCTGTGCCTATAGGTCGCTTTGTCTGTTACTTAAGGCTAGGAAGATGATCTCCAATGGTTGTGTGTACCATCTAATTTGGGTCAAGGATTCTAATTTTGAGGCCCTGACTCTCCAGTCAGTTCCTGTTGTGTGTGAGTACACAGAGGTGTTTTCAGATGATCTACTAGGAGTCCATCTTGAGCGGAATTTTGACTTCGGGATTGACCTTCTCCTTGATATGTAGCCCATATCCATACTTACTTATAGAATGGCTCTATCTGAGCTGAAGGAGTTGAAAGAATAGTTGAAGGATATCTTAGATAAGGATTTCACTAGGCCTAGTAAGTCCTTGTGGGGTGCTCCAGTCCTTTTCATTCAAAAGAAGGATGTTCTCTTAGGATGTGCATTTAATATCGTCAGTTGAACAAGGTCACAATCTAGAATAAGTTTCCCCTCCCCAGGATTGATGACTTATTTGACCAGCTTTAGGGTGCTAGATGATTTTCAAAGATAGACCTCAGATCTAGCTATATCAGCTCAGAGTTAGGAGAGTGACATTCTGAAGATTGCCTTCAGGAGTCGGTATGGTCCCTATGAGTTTGTGGTCATGTCTTCTGGACTAACAAATGCTCCTGCAACTTTTATGGATTTGATGAACAAGTTGTCAAAGTAGTATTTGGATATGTTCGTCATCATCTTCATAGATGATATCCTCATATACTCTCAGAATGAGGACGAGCATGCTACTCATTTGAGGATTATGTTGCAGACTTTTAAGGATTGTCAGTTGTTTGATAAGTTTAGCAAGTGTGAGTTTTGGCTGTGATGTGCTGTGAGTTTACAACACTTTCGACGCTTAAAACTTAGGAAATAAGCATGTACTTAGGTGTGTTTATATGGATATGAGGAACTTTTACTTTAATTTTAGGGAATATAGATGTTGGAGTTGAATTGTGCAAATGGTGGAGAAAATTACAGAAAAGTAGCTAAGTACGTACCTCAAAATAAGTTGTACCATGCTGGTACTAGCCGTACTGAGAGTCATGGAAAAGTACTAGCCAAAAGTATTGAGGCAAAGGCAACTTACGACTTATGGTATGAGTTGTACCATCTTGGTACAAGCCATACCATAGCAGTCATAGTAAAACTTCAGAAGATTTGCACAGGTTAAGTCTCCTGGTTAGGGTAGCAACCATGAATCGTGAGATCTACCCAAGAACCATACCAAAGAGCCATGGAAAAGTTCAAAAGAAGTGAATACTGGCGGGTCTCAAGGTACGATAAGGAGTCATAGGTCGTAAAACTGAGGTACGAGTCATACCAAGCCATTCGTGATAAAATTCAAAAGATTGCCAGAATTGTCATTATCAAACCATGACTGATTGTACGACTCGTAGGTTCATGGTACGAGTTGTACCAGTTCACAACACTTTATCCAGATTCAGCAGATGCCAACCAACGTACAAGTCGAGGTATGACCCGTACAATCTTGTTATGGGCCGTAGGTAAAGTTGGTGGCAGTTTTAATAATTTCCCTGTTAACTTAGGAAAAGGTTCTAAATATTTGTATAAATATTTTTTAGGTTATTTTCAGTAGAAAAAAGTTGAAAAGCACACGAAATACATTAAGGAAAATTGTTGTCACTTTCTATTCAAGTGTTGGAGATTTTCTTGCTTTGATTTTCTTCATTGTTCTTGAATAATTTTTCATATGTTCTTGCAATAATCAAATGGGTTTTCTTTCAATCATCTCTGTATGTATTAAATTATGTGTTTGTGTATGAATGCTTATAATTTTCCTACAATTTTCAGAGGCTAAAACCTCCATAACTAGGGTTGTGGGAATCATGGTGAATTAATAAACTATGGTTGCACAAAGTGATTCTAAACCAATGGTAAAAACTTATACTGTAATTTCTTCATCTTTAATGTTTCTTAACGGAACACAACATGAGGACATGCCCAAATTCTTTACTTTCTTGAACCTAGAGAATATAGATTAGGAAAAGGGAATTACAAGAAAGCCTTGATCTTTATGGGTCATTGTATGACTTGAGGTTTAGTTGCAGGATAGTTAATTTGGGACGAATTGATAACGGTTGAAGTGAAATCGCTCATGAGACCTCACCCAGTAATTCAGTATAGTCATCTAATAGGGACGAACCAGTCGTTTAGATTAATCCCAGTTATCAAGTTCTACAAGTAAGAATTGGGATAACTCACAAGTGTAAAATCTAAAGTAGTTATGAACCCATAGGGAATACTGAACCTAGTCAATTATATAATCTTGATAAAAAATAATCAATTTTCAATCTTGTCATATAATTGCTTTTATAAACACCTTTTTTAGAGATAACACACTTAAAAGCTTAAATACTAGTGTTATTCTATATCTTGACCATATTCCCTGTGGGATTATGCCAACCTTTATTAGGTTCTTTACTGACAACATCTTCTTCATACTTTATCAGGAGTGTGAGTTTGAACATTATCAAAAAGTGGCGCCATTGTTGGGGACTACAACTTAGGATTAGAGTAATTGTTGTGTTTAACTTTTAGTTGTTATTTCCTCATTTATGTTTTCTTTTTGTTTTTGACACCCACAGGTTGTCTCTTGGTGAATGCCAAGTACTCAATGGAGCGAAAACCCCATGATTCCTCTTGATCTTGTATCAGAGCGAAGTCTGAAGAGAATGGAGAACCCTGAGCAGAGAGAGGCCCGTATGGCTAAAGAAGCTCGGCAAGCTACATTTCAGGAAACAGAAGATGCTCGGGAGGAAGTAATGAATATTGGTTGCTATAGAAGGGGAAATAGAGGTCAGAGATATTCTCCTCAGATCTATGATCAGAATGACCAGAATATTGATGAAGTTGGGTCAAGTAGAGCCATCATACCACCACCTTTGCCTGCTGTGACGAAGTTTGATATAACTAGTACCATGATACAGCTATTGAGTATAAAAGGTATGCTTAGTGTTCATGCAGCTGATGATGCTAACCTACACTTGATGAATTTTGTCGGGATCTGCAAGGCTTACAGGTTACCTGGTGTAAGCTAGGATGCGATCAAGTTGAGACTCTTTAAATTCTCTCTCTCCGGAGAGGCCACTTTATGGTTATCGAAGTTGCCCAATGACTCCATTACCAACTAAAGGGAGCTTAAACAGGCTTTCCTAGAAAGGTTCTTCCCACGCTCTAGGATGCTACAGTTAAAGGATGAAATTTATAACTTCCGACAATCGAAGACTGAGGTACTACATGAGACATGGTTGAGATTTAAGATGAAGCTGACCAAGTGCCTGAACCATACAATTCTAGATGATAGTTTGTTGGAAATTTTTTACAGGTCCTTAAGTAACAGCATAAAAGCTGTAGCAGATATAGTGGCGGGAGGAGCATTGATGAGTCATACGTGGGAGAAAGCAGCTATTATTTTGGATAGAGTGACTAACACGAATAGGGTCTGGCACACCAAGGACGCAGAAGCAACTGCAGGTACATATTTTATTGGTATGCCTATAGATCAACACAGAAAGGAGGAGGAGCGTGATTAGGAACTGGCTCATATGTGGACATCATTAGACCTGCTCATGATGCATATCATGGGTGTTGGTGCTAGAAAGTTAAATGCAGTGGGAGCTCAGGGTCAAGAACCGGGACAGGAGCATTCAGATTCCAAGGATGAGGCAAACTTCTTAGACAACCAAGTGGCGAGTTTTTGGGCCAATGCCCAAGGATCTGGATAGGACACTTGGCACCAAGGTTTCAAATATCAAGTTTGAAAACAGTATCAGGACAACAACAATTGAAATGCGTATAGGGATAGGAGCCGAGATCGTGAGCGAGAGGGAGAATGAAAAAAGAAGTATGGATATCGCAATGATTGCACATGTTTGTATGTTCCTCCTAATGCACGTGAGGGTGAGATTGGACCCTCAAGATTGGAGAACATGATGTCTAAAATGCTCAAGAAGGTAAAGTCAACTGATGATCAACTGAGGGAGATCTGGGGGGATATATCGGGTACGAACTATAAAGTTGAATCGCATGCCACAATGATCAAATAGATTGAGTAATATCTTGGTCAGATGTTGGCCTCCCTAAACCAAAGGTAGAAGGGAACACTTCCTAGCAACACAGTGCAAAATCAAAAGAATGATAGTCACTGTATGGCTGTGATGACTAGGAGTGGAAAGACCACAGTTGATTCCCCTCTGCCAGTTGTAGTTGAGATGGAGAGACGAAAGGAGATCGAGCTTGGTGAGGAAGATGAGGTTGCTGAGCATGAGCTCACAGGTGAAACTAAGTTGACAAAGACTCTAGTTGCTGCAAAGGATTCCGAAGCTGATAGTTGTAAGAAGCAAGGGGTTGCGCAAATTTATAAGGCTATCTGACCACCGCCATCGTTCCCTCAAAGGATGAAGAAAAAGACGGAAGATGGTAAGTTCCAAAAATTTCTCTCTATGCTTAAGCAGTTATCTGTGAACATACCATTGGTCAAGGCATTAAAGCAGATGCTTGGATATGCCAAGTTCCTGAAGGACTTTGTATACAAGAAGAGGTATGTGAGCTATGAGCCGGTAGGTAACTTGCATCATTGCAGTGCCATAGCTTTGCGAGGTTTTGCTTAAAAGAATGAGGATCCAAGTTCCTTCAGTATTCCATGTACTATTGGTGATCTTTAGTTTGCAAAGTGTAATACCCCAGAAGTCCCTAAGACTAGTCTCGGGATTAGAAAAGAGATCAATAGAAAAGTTGGGAAAAGATCACAGAACAACTCATGGTACGAGTCATAGGTTAGTCCCACGGGTCGTAGGATGGAGCCGTTAGGTTTGATATAAGGTTGGTCAGAGAAAGTGGTACGGGTCGTGGTACGATCCATCATGGTCGGAGGCTTGTGAGAAGATCTTCCAAGAGTTAAAGACTCGACTCACCTCAGCACCAGTGTTGACCTTACTTGAGGGTACCAATGGATTTATGGTATATTGTGATGCTTTGAGGCTCGGCCTTGGTTGTGTATTGATGCAGCATGGTAAGGTTATAGCATATGCTTCCAAGCAACTGAAGGTCCATGAAAAGAACTACCCAACTCATGAACTCAAATTGGTGGCAGTAGTATTTTCCTTGAAGATTTGGAGGCACTATCTGTACGGGGTCCATGTGGATGTGTTTACGGACCACAAAAGCCTATAGTACATGTTCACCCAGAAGGATCTGAATTTGTGCCAGATGAGGTGGTTAGAGCTATTGAAGGACTATGATATGAGTGTCCTTTATCATCTGGGCAAGGAAAATATGGTGGAAGACGCTCTTAGCAGGCTTTCCATAGAGAGTGTATCTCATGTATGTGAGAAGAGGAAAGAGTTTGTAAAGGATGTGTACCGACTTGCATGACTAGGAGTTCGTCTGGTTGACTCGACGGATGGTGGTGTCATTGTTCAGAAGAGGTCAAAATCATCTTTAGTGACCAATGTTAAGGTAGGCAGGACGAGGATCCTATTTTGGTGAAGTTGAAGGAAGCTGTTCAGAACCAGAAAGTAGAGATCTTCTCCAAAGGGGAAGATGGTGTGCTCCGATATCAGGGTCATTTATGTGTATCAGTTGTTGATGACTTGAGGGAGTGGATGTTTCATGAAGCTCATGGTTCCAGATACTTTATACATCGAGGTGCCACCAAGATGTATCAGGACCTACGAGAAGTCTATTAGTGGAATGGCATGAAGAAGGACATAATAGAGTTTTTGGCTAAGTGTCCGAATTGTCAACAGGTGAAGGTTGAGCATCAGAGACTATGAGGTGTGCTTCAAGACATTAGTATCCCTACTTGGAAGTGGGAGGAGATCAATATGGACTTCATTATAGGGTTTCCTCGCACTCGTCGACAGTATGACTCTATTTCGGTGGTTGTGGACAAGTTATCTAAGGCAGCTCATTTCTTGCCGGTCCGAACTACCGATTCAGCGGAGGATTATGCTAAATTGTACATTCGAGAGTTAGTTCGGATGCATGGAGTGCACCTATCCATCATATTAGATAGAGGCACTCATTTTACTTTTAGTTTTGGAGATCATTTTAGAAGGGACTTGGTACTCAGGTTAAGCTTAGCACAACTTTTCACCCGCAGACAGATGGCCAGGCAGAACAGACAATTCAGAATCTCGAGGATATGTTGAGAGCATGTGTGATTGATTTCAAGGGTAGTTGGGATGATCATTTACCTCTCATCGAGTTTGCATACAACAACAACTACCATTCTAGCATTCATATGACCCTGTTTGAGGCTCTTTATGTGCGGAGGTGTAGATCACCTATTGGTTGGTTTGAGGTAGGTGAGGCCACTTTGCTAGGACTAGATTCAGTCCACAAGGCCATTGAAAAGGTTCAACTTATAAAGGAAAGGTTGAAAACAACTCAGAGTCGTCAGAAGTCTTATATGGATGTTAGGCGGAGAGATCTTGAGTTTGTCATTGACGAATGGGTGTTCCTAAAGGTGTCTCCCATGAAGGGAGTGATGAGGTTTGGGAAGAAGGGGAAGCTTAGTCCCCGATATATTGGGCCATACCAAATTGTGAAGCGGGTTGGCATTGTGGCTTAACCAGTGGAGTTAGCTTCGACGCATCTGGTGTTTCACGTGTCCTTATTGAAGAAATGCATCATGGACCCAACTTTGGTTGTCCGGTAGAGAGCATTAGGGTGAAGGACAGCCTTACCTATGAGGAAGTACCAATCGAGATCCTTGATTGTCAAGTTCATAAGTTACGGAACAAGAAAGTAGCCTCGGTAAAGGTTTTGTGGAGGAATCAGTTAATTGAGAAAGCTACGTGGGAGGCCGAAGAAGATATGATGGCTAGTACCTACATCTTTTTCCTTCTAGTTCCAATTCAGATTGAGGTATAAATCTCATCCTTAGTATCCTATTCAGTTTTATGTCAAGTTTGTGCATCTGAGTCCCTCTCATGATTTAGCATGTGTGTATGTTTCCCGAATTCAGCTCCGTCATGTGTTTCATGTTCGGAGTCAGTCACTCCCTCAGTTCTACCGTAGTTATGCAGTCCTGAGATTCTTGTTCCTTTTCTCTCTCTCTCTATCTCTCTCTCTCAGTATGCTTAGCCCACATTCGAGGAAGAATGTTCCTAAGGGAGAGATATTGTAATACCCCGAAAGTCCCTAAGACTAGGCTTGGGATTAGAAAAGAGATCAATAGAAAAGTTGGGAAAAGATCACAGAATGACTCATGGTACGAGTCGTAGGTCGGTCCCATAGGTCATAGATGGAGCCGTTGTTTTATATATGGTTGGTCAGGGCAAGTGGTATGGGTCGTGGTACGATCCATCATGGGATACCACGGGTTGTGGTAGGCGATCGTTGGAAGTTGAGTAGTCAAATTTGTGAGCTATGGGAGCAGGAAACAAGCCATTGGATGGGGGCACTGTTTGGTGCTGTAGTGACTACACGCAAGTGCACGTGGTCGAACAAGTAGTAAAGTGGCTTAATTAAAGCCAAGTATCGATCCCACAGGGACTGAACTACGGTACTAATTAACTTAAGCGTCAGTGAACTATGTCTTTATGAATGCAGACAACCAATTAAACAATATTTTGAGAGTTAAGTTTACTAAGTAATAAAAATCTAAGTTAAGATTATAATTTGAGTCTGAGCAATAGCAATGAGCAAGCTGAGGTTAAAACAAACATGCAGGGAAGTAATTTATCGATTCAATTCAGCTAATCTTTTCTTCGGTTGTTAGTCAAGAATTATTGCCTATGGATTGGATCTTTCGACTCCTATCCAATTTAAGAATCATGAACCCTAACCTACACTTCTGTGATAAAAGAATTTCATGCTCTAGCCATACATAACCGATTCCTTAATTGAATAATAAGACTTTCAGATATATTTCTATTCTGAATGTAAATCAATTCTCAATTTTCTAAACTAAGAAAAGATCATATCCTACCAATTCACATCTTTTCAATTTCTTTCCTTTTCAATATCAAAATTGGATTTCTAGATATACATTAACATTGGCCAAACATTAATGCAGTAAAAACAAGAATTGATAGAACAACCATTGAAGAAAAGATGAAAATTGAAAGAATCAACAATTACATTCCACTACAATTGTTCTTAACCTCAGCAAGAAGTGAATTAGCCACTCATTTGTGGATTAAACATCATCAAATAAGTAGAATTCATACAAACAATTGAGATAAAAGAGAAAGAGATAGAGAAGAACCCTAGAATTTTCGTCCTCTCAACTGCCTGTAACCCACGTTCTTGCTCAACCAAGTCAGAATGTTTAAAATAAAACCTAAGTGTGCTATTTATACTCTTGAGAATTTTTACCGGAATAACAAGAAACGTGGCACGGAGTGTATCGTGAAGCCCTCCCTCTGTGCCACGGGGGTACCGCGGACCCTCACTGGAAGTCGGCTCCCAAGCAAATGTACCACAATGTGGCACGACTTGCATCGCGAAGCCTCGCCTCCGTGCCACGGTGCTATCGCGCACCTTCACTGGAACTTGAGGTTCCAGATAATTGTACTCAACATGATACGGAGTGTATCGTGGAGCACTGCCTCCGCGTCACGGAGGTAACGCGAGCCTCCACTGGAAATTGACAAAATTAATTCCTCCCGGCAGAACGCCTCCGCGATGGCAGCGTGACACGGCTCCATAGCGGAGCCCCTATTTTTGCTGCTCTCCCTTGTCATTTTCCACTCCTTGTTTCCAAGTTCATTCTCTATCTTCACCAACACGTACATTAGCTTCCAAAATTTCCTTTTTCCTGCAAAACAACACTAATCATGTTGGTTAGTATAAATTCACATTTAACTAAAAATCACATGAGAATGTACACATAACAATAGATAAACAAGTCGAAATGAAGCATTTGAGTATCACTTGGGCATGCAATTCTCCCCAAGATCACTTACCCCACACTTAGAACCTTGTTTTTCCTCGAACAATACTCACACATCTCATGCAATTGACACCCACGCGTAGCTACTTTGGCTCGACAATTCAAGCTACGACTATACCGATTATTTAATATAGCAAATCATCAAGAAAACATGCATGGTCTCATCAATACAATGAAGTACATCACATTAAGATCTCGTAAGCTCAAGAATCGATTCTCGATCTTGGCAAACTCGTGCAAATCAACTGATCAAGACATCCGACACGAAATTTGATCTCTCATCAAGCATGTGCCCTCACAACACAAAAGAATTACCCCATTTGCCATCATATGATTTCCAAAGCACTACATATAGGGGTTTATGAATATGATTTCGCTCTCTCTCCCAAAGAATTCACATGCATCATGTCATGAACCATAGGCTTTCCTCTAGTGTATTACTCCACTAATATAAGGACGCGTGATGTAAGATCATGTAGGACTTAACGGGTTGTAATGTAAGCTAAGGAACTAGTAAATACTGGCTAACCAATAATAGCAACTAGCTTCCTTAAGCGCTTTTCAATACATCCCACCTTCATTACGGGCATTATTTCTTCCTTCATCCTCTCATTCTTGAAATTTTTTCTTTGTTTTTGTTCCCATTTCTTTAAGCACACTCGACATACTAGAAAAGGTTATTTATACATCTTTATTTTATTTAATTTCAGCAAGTGCACCTTTTACCTTTCTTTAACGTTCACCTTCTTCCGCTTTTCCTTCTGTTTCACAATTCTCACTCCTTTCCACTATGGAAAAATTGTTTTTCTTGAGCGCTTAAGAGTTTTGGATCAAATTCACGGCTAATGAAAAGAAGGGATTAAGCTCGGTTTGTACCTCTTCAAAGAAACAAAAGATAGGCTAAAGGCTCAATGGGGCTAACTAGGATGCGCATTCAAGGTAGGTATGATAATGTAGAAACTTTCGGTTTATTCAAAGAAATGCCTACATCCTTTCCTACAATACACATCCTTCATTTTGTTTTGTACACACACCAAGAAAGTTCTAGACACTTCATAATAGCATGGAATAATCGAAACCTCACCTTGCACTCATTGCACATGCTCAACTCAAGACATATTCATAGACTCTTCAATCATCTAATTACAAGAATTCACTATTAAGCCTCGATCACACTGAATCGAACTCTCTGGCCTAGGTATCTCAACATGTTTACACATTTGCATGCTTTCATACGAATCACCTTTGCATCTTAATATCATGTACAACATGTAGAAAGAACTCCGAACCATGAAGTAGCAACACGTTTGGGAAACACACAAAAGAAAGAAAAGAGAGAAAGAAACTACTCCTATCGACTACATTTCCCTTAAGACGGTCGTCATACATCCATCATAGGGAACGGTCGCTATCTACGACTTCGGTTCAATGGGACTATTCTCAGTAAAAGCACCGAAAACAAAGGCCGAGAAACCCAACATAAAAAAAAATTCAAAAAAAATCGATAGAAAAAGATAAAAATTTTAATTTGAACAATATTTACACAACACAACCAACAGTATCCCAACACAACACACAACAGCTCAACATTCATTTCAACACTAACTTAATTATAGAACACACAACACAGAGTCACAAGGTCACATTTTGCACAGGCACAACAACAACAAAAAAATAAAACATAAACAAAGCAGCTGGCACCTAACTACTCCCACCCCACACTTAACCCGAACACTGTCCCCAATGTTCACATAATTTCATATATCACAAAGTTTGGGTGGTGAAACTCCCTGATCAATCGAAGTATTCAACTTCTTCATCAGGTGTCGTTGCTTCGTCTCCCATATCCGAATCGCCCCCGCCGTCCTCGTCTGAGTCAAAATCTGAGTCCTCTTGGCGTGTCTCCTCATCGGTAGGGGCATCATCATCTACGGGCTCCACAAATGCAGGCCCCACTCTGCATAGAGCCCGGGAATTCTCGCCGAATGGGTAATCCAACTCGAGCTGCCAAAGTTCATCCTTTGTTGCCGGCCTCCCGCCTATGCGCAGCTGCAACATCTGCATCCCGTACATGCGGGCCATGTACTGATCATCCCGAGCATGTCGCTCGGCTAGTGTGAGCACCGACCCATAAGTAGTGTCAGGTGCCTTGGTTTAATGACATCCAAGGCACGCCTGTCGATCTGTGGGATGTAATCCAAGGCCTCCTCCTCAATATCATGGCCCCTCTGGAACGTGGTAAGCAAACCACCAAACCTGTATCTATGCCCCTGATGCAGTTGGGTTCTCTTTATGGAGGAGATGATTACCGCCCCAACATTGATTTCCAGCCCTTTCAGCAGGGCGTACACCAAGCACACTCTATCGCGGGTGACATTTGTCATGTGCAGCCCCGGGATCAGGCAGGAATACACAATCTTCAACCAAATCCGGGCTTCCCGGTTCATCTGAGAGTAGGGAAATGTCTGATGGTAGCCCCTCTCCTTTGTGCCTGCCCCACCTGGATGTCGATCGGGCTCCACATAGGGTGAGTCTGATGTCCGCATAGGGTGGAGTGATGTTCAGCTACCTAAGGACATGAGCGTCTGTGTCCCGCACCCCCAGGATTGCATTCAAGTGATGGGGCTCAAAAGTGACAACCTGCCCCCTAATTTTGATGGTGTGACTGCGTAGAGTCGGGTTCCAGTTGGCATAGAACTCCCTGATAAGATGGAGATTGCACTCCCTGGGCTCTTCGAAATTGAAGTTAAGCCCAACGGTGTCAATCCGGTGTATAATTCGCGGGAATTCCTGTACCAGTGGCTCCCGTGCTATCTTCTCTTTCGGGAAGTATTTGGTTTCTTTGTGTTTAGCATACCACTTCTTCCCCTCATCAGTCACCCATCGGGTTCCGTATTGTCGGCGTTGGACTCGCGGAACCACTGGTGCTTCTGGAACTGTTGTTCCCAATCTGACCCTTTTTCTGCTGGCACCCGATGTGGATGCGCCCTTACCCTTGTCTTGTCTTCCTGACATTGTTCCTTTGATTTGATGAAATTGAAGAAAACTTGAAGAAAATTGATGCCTAGGTCCATGTCACGTTGGGGGAGAAGGGAATTTTGGGTGTGGGTCGCGGAGGAAATGAAGAAATAGGAAGAAAATGAGGGAATTTGGGGTTTTAAAAGGTATTTTTCGCGTGGGTTATCCGGTGACCCGGTGTGACCCAACGCGAAATAACACTCAACATGTCACGGAGTTCAACGCGTAGCACTGCCTCCATGACACTGAGCTATCGCGCCAGTGTTCTGGATTTTTAAAAAATTCGGAACAAGCCTCAACCTGTCATGAAGGGTAACGCAGAGCACCTCCTCCGTGACACGGAGCCATCACGCAGGCTCACTGTGATGTGCCAATTTTCATTTTCTCACCTCGATTTTTTTCCTTTGCGTTTCTTTGCATTTTTGCCCTCCGTTCCACCTGAAAATCATTTCACCACAAGAAATTTGTTAGAATTCCTAGGTTTCAATGCAAAAATTTTTATTTTTGTTTTGCTTTGTTTTTCTCTTATGTATATATATTTTATTTTATTTTTTTCAAATAGTTCTACTCATCTATTACAACACATTCACGGGTTGTCTCCCGTGCAGCGCCTGATTTACCATCGCGGCTCGACGTCATTCATGCTCAATCATTCTCTAGAGTGATGGACGTTATCTCTCGGATAACGTCCTCACCCCAATAATGCTTACATCGTTGCCCATTCACCAAAAATGTGGCACTTCTATCTTCTTTCCACAACTCCACTACCCCATGCGGGGTCATTCTCACCACTTCAAACGGCCCTGACCATTTGGACCGCAATTTGCCTAGAAAAAGCTTTAGTCTCGAATTAAATAGCAACACCTTCTGCCCTGGCTCAAAGATCCGATGCACCATATGCCTATCGTGCCACTTCTTCGTTTTCTCCTTGTAGCATTTGGCACTTTCATAAGCATGCCATCGAAACTCATCAAGTTCACTGAGTTGCATCAACCTCTTCTTCCCTGCTAGCTCCGAGTCTATGTTCAACTTTCTCACGGCCCAAAAAGCTCAATGTTCTAGCTTCACAAGCAGATGACACGCCTTTCCATAGACCAATCTGTACGGAGAAGTCCCAATGGGTGTCTTATACGCAGTTCTATAAGCCCACAACGCATCGTCGAGTTTGCTTGACCAATCAATTCGTTGTGCATTCACTGTCTTCTGTAGAATCTGCTTTATCTCTCTGTTCGACACCTCCACTTTCCCACTAGTTTGGGGATGATACGCTGTTGCTACCTTGTGGTGCACCGCATACTTAGCTAGAAAATTCTTGAAACTTGCATTTACAAAATGAGCCCCTCCATCACTGATAATGGCTCGGGGTGTCCCAAACCTGGTGAAAATATGCTTTTTCACAAATTTTGTTATCACCTTATTGTCATTCCTGGGGCAAGATGTTGCTTCGACCCACTTGGATACATAATCAACGGCTACCAAGATGTAACGATTACCAAATGACGGTGGGAACGGGCCCATGAAATCTATTCCCCATACATCAAAGATCTCCACTTCTAATATCTGCTGCAGTGGCATTTCCTGCCTTCTACCAATTGTGCCTGTTCTTTGAAATCTATCGCACATTTTTACATATGCCATAGAGTCTGTGAACAGTGTAGGCCAAAAGAAACCTGACTGTAGCACCTTGTGCGCTGTCCGCTAGCCTCCGTGGTGCCCTCCATACAATGATGAGTGACAACTCCTCAATACTTCTGCAATCTGGCTCTCTAGAATGCATCTTCTCATCACCTGATCTGGTCCCTGCTTAAACAAGTATGGCTCATCCCAAATGTAATACCTGCAATCAAGTCTCAACTTCTTTCTTTGCTGAGCCATAGCCTCCGGTGGATAGACTCCACTTACAAGCAAATTCACAATGTCTGCATACCAAGGGATTTCAGCTACCCTTATTGCCAAGAGCTGCTCATCCGGGAACTCTTCCTTGATGCTGTCACCTTCCTTCACATGCAACCGACTTTCCAGTCGCGATAGGTGATCTTCCACTTGATTCTCGCTCCCCTTTTTGTTCCGAATCTCTAGGTCAAACTCTTGTAACAACAAGATCCATCTAATCAGCTTGGGCTTTGCATCATTCTTGTTAAACAGATACCGAATCGCTGCATGATCGGTATACACCACTACTTTACAACCCACCAAGTAGGACCTGAATTTATCAAACGCGAACACCAATGCTAGCATCTCCTTTTCAGTGACTGTATAAATAACTTAGGCTGCATCTAGTGTTTTTCTTACATAATGAATGGAATGAAGAATTCTATTCCTCCGCTGCCCCAATACAGCTCCTACAACCACATCGCTTGCATCACACATTAATTCAAACGGTTACTCCCAATTCGGAGAAATGAGATCAACTTCTGTTTCAACTCCTCGAATGCTTTAACACAATCCTCATCAAACTCGAACTTCACCTCTTTTTCTAGCAACCTGCATATTGGTCTAGAAATTTTAGAGAAGTTCTTCATGAACCATCTGCAGAACCCTGCATGTCCGAGAAAACTGCGAACACCCTTCACTGACACAGGTGGTGGTAGCTTTTCAATCACTTCGATCTTTGCACGATCGGCTTCCAACCCCTTGCAAGACACCTTATGGCCAAGAACGATACCCTCCTTGACTAAAAAATAACATTTCTCCCAGTTGAGTACAAGGTTTGAGTCTTCACATCGAGCTAGCACCCTGTCAAGATTCTGCAAACATGTAGCAAAGAATTATCGAAAACAGAAAAATCATCCATAAATACCTTGACGAAATCTTCCACCATATCATGAAAGATCGCTATCATGCATCTCAGGAATCTGGCGGGTGCATTGCATAGACCAAACGACATCCACCTGAAAGCATATGTCCCATAAGGACATGTAAAAGTGGTCTTCTCCTGGTCCTCCGGTGCTATGGCTATTTGGTTATAGCTAGAATATCCATCAAGGAAATAATAATATTCTTGACCTTCCAACCTGTCCAATATCTGATCAATAAATGGGATAGGATAATGATCTTTCCTCGGGGCCTGATTGAGCTTTCTGTAGTCCATGCAAATTCGCCAGCTTGTGACTGTGCATGTAGGTATCAACTCATTCTTCTCGTTGGTGACCACGGTCATCCCTCCTTTTTTTGGGACACACTGAACGGGACGGACCCATTCACTGTCTAAAATGGGATAGACTACACCTGCATCAAGCCACTTGATCACTTCCTTCCTAACTAAATCCTTCATCACCGGATTCAACCTCCATTGATGTTGTACAGTTGGCTTTGCTCCTTCCTCCATAAAAATTCTATGTGTGCAAAAGGCTGGATTGATGCCCCTAATGTCTGACATTTTCCAGCCCATTGCTTTCTTCCTCCTCTTGAGAACACCAATGCATCCTTTAACTATGCCTCTGTCAGTTCTGCGGAGATAATGACTGGCAAGGTGTCATCTTCCCCCAAAAATACATATTTCAAATGTGGAGGCAATGTCTTCAACTCCAGTTTTGGTGCTTCCTCAATAGATGGTTTTGGCAGTGGTTCCAAGGACCTCATCAATGGCTGAAATTCTTGCTTCTTGAGAAACCATTTTGGTTCGTTCAACATTTGCACCATCTCATAAGTATCCCTGTCTCCGAAATGATCGGAGCTCATCAAAGCTCTCTCCAATGGATCTTGAGAATCAACAATCTAAAGAATTGCTTCCTGGTTTAGCACATTGATTGCTGATAACTCCTCATAGATGGCCGGAAGCTTCATGGCCTTATACACATCAAACACCTCCATTTTATCATCCGATCGCATGGTTAGCTTCCCCGCAGCTACATCAATCAACGCTCTCCCGGTTGCCAAAAAAGGACATCCCAAAATAAATGGGACTTCCGCATCCGGCTCAAAATCCAATATAATAAAATCTACCGGGAAAATAAGGGAGCCCACGTGCACTAGCACGTCCTCCACAATTCTATCTGGTCTGGCCAAAGAATGGTCCGCTAGCTGCAAGATCACTGTAGTTGGTCTAGGACTGCCCAGCCCCAACTTCTTGAACACCGATGTCGGCATCAAGTTTATGCTCGCTCCCAAATAACATAGTCCGCAAGCTCGGATACTTTGCCCGATTGTGATCTGAATGGTAAAGCTCCTGGGGTCCTTGATCTTTGTTGGCAACCTGTTCTGTATCCGAGAAATGCATTCCTCAGTAAGCGCCATCGTAGCATACTCCGTCAATCTGCTTTTTTTTTCTACGATGTCCTTGATATACTTTGCATATTTCGGCACTCTCTGCAAAACATCAACCAAAGGTAAATTAATGTGTACCTGTTTCAGCACCTCCATGAACTTCTTAAAGCGAGCTTCCTCCTTGTGCTTCCTTAATCTTTAAGGTAACGGGGGTGGTGGCCTTTCTGCCTCGGCTGCCTTCTCCTTCCCCCTCTCATCATCATGTTCCCCATCTTTTTTCACTGCTCCAGATTGCTGAGGTGGTCTTTTTGGTTCCACCTCCTTGAGTTGTAATCCACTCCTTGTGGTCACTGCATTAACCTGCTTGGGATTTGGGTCAGTGTCACTCAGTAGTCCTCCTCTGGGCCTGGTGTTTTGAGTTTCAGCTAGTTGTCCAAACTGGTACTCCAACGCCTTTGTAGCTAACTACTGATTTTTCATGTCTGTTGCCAATTTCACATAATCAGCCTGCATTTGCACTTGGTTAGCTATAAGTGTTTTAAACATGTCCTCAATGCTGTTGGGTGGTGGAGGAGGTGCATTGTTTTTCTCTGTATTGCGCCTGAAAATTCTGATGCCCCCTTTGATTTCTCTGCACACCCTGATTCGAACTTTGCCCTTGATAGCTATTACTACCCCAAGAGAAATTCGAATGATTCCTCCAATTTGAGTTGTAATTGTTGCCATACTATTGGTTATTATTTCTCTGGACGTTCCCAACAAAGTTTACTGAATCTAGATTTGCACCACAACACTCAGCTGAGTGTTCATTACTCCCACATACTTCACACCATACCTGCTGCACTACACTTGATTCAAGCTCATACTGCTGAAGTGGGTGTTGAGTTGATTTTGCAACGCAGCTATCTGTGCAGCGATAGCTATAAACCCATCCACCTCAAAGACTCCTGCCGCTTTTCTTGTTCTTCCTCGTGATTAGTCTGCATTCCACTCTGGATTTCCCTGAGAAATACGATTTAACAAAGTATAAAGCTCCTCATAAGTCTTTTCTAATGCCTGTCCCCCAGCTGCTGAGCCTAGCAAAATTTTTGTATGTGGTTCCAAACCCTCAATGAAAGTATGCACCAACACATCGTTGGATTGGTGATGGTGAGGACAATCCCTTAACATCGATTTGAACCTTTCCCAAGCCTGATACAGATTCTCACCCTCTCTTTGTTTAAAACTTAGAATCTGACTTCTACGTCTTGTTGTTTTCCCAGATGGAAAGAATCATATCAAAAACTTTCTTACAAGATCATCCCAAGTGGTGATAGAGTTAGGTGGTTCAGCTTTCAACCACCTCTTTGCTTCCCCCATTAATGAAAATGGGAATAATGTAAGCCTCACGTAGTCGGATGATACTCCAGCGGGAATGTAAGTGTCACTTATCTCCAAAACGTTTTGGAGATGTTGTGGATCTTCATGAGGGAGACTTGTGAATTGCCTACTGGTGTGCAACAACTGCACTATGTTCTGTTTAAGCTCAAACCTCCCTCCTGGCTCTGGTCTGCAAATACTAGATATAACGTTGTTAGCATATGGGATTGCCACTTCGCAAACCAGCCTTGCTGCCATTTCCTTGGGGACTAAAACTGCCCTCACAAGTGGTGGGTTCTGTTGTTGCTCCAGAATTTCCTGTCTTAGCAACTGTAGCTTCTTCTCTAGAGCTTCCTTCTTTGATGATGAAATTGTCTTTCCGGCTCTATATATGAATCCACCAACTCCTTATCTCTTGCCAGCGTTCAGAAGAATTCAATATCTGCAAGAGAAAGGCTAAGATCAAGTTGTCAGCAGTTATATAGAATTTGTCAACTAACACTAAGAAAATAATTTTACTAATTGCCAGTCCCCAGCAACGGCGCCAAGAACTTGTTCGGTGCTGTAGTGACTACACGCAAGTGATACGTGGTCGAACAAGTAGTAAAGTGGCTTAATTAAAGCCAAGTATCGATCCCACAGGAACTGCACTACGGTAATAATTAACTTAAGCGTCAGTGAACTATGTCTTTATGAATGCAGACAACCAATTAAACAATATTTTGAGAGTTAATTTTACTAAGTAATAAAAATCTAAGTTAAGATTATAATTTGAATCTGAACAATAGCAATGAGCAAGCTGAGGTTAAAACAAACATGCAGGGAAGTAATTTATCGATTCAATTCAGCTAATCTTTTCTTCGGTTGTTAGTCAAGAATTATTGCCTATGGATTGGATCTTTCGACTCCTATCCAATTTAAGAATCATGAACCTTAATCTATATTTATGTGATAAAAGAATTTCATGCTCTAGCCATACATAACTGATTCCTTAGTTGACTAATAAGACTTTCAGATATATTTCTATTCTGAATGTAAATCAATTCTCAATTTTCTAAACTAAGAAAAGATCATATCCTACCAATTCACATCTTTCCAATTTCTTTCCTTTTCAAAATCAAAAAAGGATTTCTAGATATACATTAACATTGGCCAAACATTAATGCAGTAAAAACAAGAATTGATAGAACAACCATTGAAGAAAAGATGAAAACTGAAATGATCAACAATTACATTCTACTACAATTGTTCTTAACCTCAGCAAGAAGTAAATTAGCCACTCATTTGTGGATTAAACATCATCAAATAAGTAGAATTCATACAAACAATTGAGATAAAAGAGAAAGAGATAGAGAAAAACCCTAGAATTTTTGTCCTCTCAACTGTCTGTAACCCACGTTCTTGCTCAACCAAGTCAGAATGTTTAAAATAAAACGTAAGTGTGCTATTTATACTCTTGAGAATTTTTACCGGAATAACAAGCAACGTGGCACGGAGTGTATCGTGAAGCACTCCCTCTGTGCCACGGGGGTATCGCGGACCCTCACTGGAAGTCGGCTCCCAAGCAAATGTACCACAACGTGGCACGACTTGCATCACGAAGCCTCGCCTCTGTGCCACAGTGCAATCGTGCACCTTCACTGGAACTTGAGGTTCCAGATAATTGTACTCAACGTGACATGGAGTGTATCGCGGAGCACTGCCTCCGTGTCACGGAGGTAACGGGAGCCTCCACTGGAAATTGACAAAATTAATTCCTCCAGGCAGAAGACCTCCGCGATGGCAGCGTGACACGGCTCCATCGCGGAGCCCCTATTTTTGCTGCTCTCCCTTGTCATTTTCCACTCCTTGTTTCCAAGTTCATTCCCGATCTTCACCAACATGTATATCAGCTTCCAAAATTTCTTTTTTCCTGCAAAACAACACTAATCATGTTGGTTAGTATAAATTCACATTTAACTAAAAATCACATGAGAATGTACACATAACGATAGATAAACAAGTCGAAATGAAGCATTTGAGTATCACTTGGGCATGCAATTCTTCCCAAGATCAAGCACGACTCGTGGTCAAGAGTCGTGGCATGTAAGGTGGGTCTCAGGTAAGAATCAGACGACGGGGACTCATTGGAAGTACCAATGAGTCGTTGGTTGTCGGGGAAACTCCTGAATGGTGATGGTTCGAGGATAGTAGCCATAATGGAAGGAAGAAACGAATCATTATGACGAGTAATGACTCGTCCTATCTAACCGTTGTGGAAGAAACTGAAATTGAGGCAAGCATGAATGTTAGTAACGGGTGATACCACAAGTTGTGGTATCAAAGGAGGACTCATGGTGAGGGTCGTTGTACCTGGCAAAGCCCATTTTCAAGAAATTTCATTAAGAGCATTTATGTAAATCCTAAGCTCTAAGGTCCTAAACTAAATCATTTTAAGCATGGAAAAGAGTGTATTAAGGATATTATTCACTCTAGATCACCCATTACTTCCCTAACACTCTAAATTGAGAAATCAATTCTCTCAAATCTCTCAAGGAATTCCTAGGGTTTTTCCTCAAACTCTCCAAGAATCAAGTGCGGTTCATCATTTTCAGTTGGGATTCATTTATTCAGGTATGTGGGTCGATTCAATGGGGTTTCCTCTCAACCCCATGCCCCTTCTTATCAATGTATGATCACCCAATTCCCCAAAGTCTATAAATTTGAAAATCATGATCTTATGATTGGGTTTTGAAAATTGTTCATGATTTCTTTATGGGTAAAGATGAATTGATATACAAATATGATTTCCATGATAGGTTTTATGATTTCTTCAAGTATTTTATGAAATTAAAATATCTCATGATATAAGCATGATAATGATATTTTAGGGTTTAAATTCCCTTCATGAATTCCTTTGAATTACTTATGAATTTTAATCTCTCAAGTCCTAATTCATGATTTATATTCAATAATGCATGATTTCCTTCAAGCTTACTCTATGAAACAATGATTCGAATTACGAGGATTACTATTAAGTGTTCATGATGACTCTTCATATTTTCTCACGATTATGCTTATGGCCGACTCACAGGCCTTATTACATGGCTAGTTCAAGTAATTCAAGCATGCTTATGATTATTATGATTTAAACTAGCCCATGAATCTCATGTATGCTTTTCATACTATAATATGAGCACTATATATATATTTTGGGAGTAGTATTTAAGACTGAGTACAGTCAGAGTCCAAGCATACCCCAAGTCTCAGAACTACGTGCCAACGTAGCCATGATGGGACCTCCCTTGAGATAGTTCCCTTATGCCCGTATGGGCCTTTCATGAGTGATATCACACCTCTTTTCATGGTTCTACCCTTGGAAAGGTACAAACACCCTCTCGACTAGGGATTAAAGGTCGGGCTCCATGTGTGCTCATGTAGGGTATGTCGGTTATATGAATCTCCCATTGTTCCTTATGTTTTATTATGATCATGATTACGATACATTCGATCAAGTAATTCTTTTACAAGGTTTCTATTATGGTTACGATTATGACTGGTTTGTGAACGATTTTGAAAACCTTTATCCCTCCTGTTTATGTTATGATTATCCTTGCACATTTTGAATAGTCCTACTCTTACAAAATCTTATATGGTTTCAATTGTCCATTTTACCTAACCTACATACTCGGTATATTTCAAGTACTGACCACATATTCTATGTTGTATCGTCTCATGATGCAGGTTCGAGAGATCAGGTAAAACCTCGCCCTTAGTCGCACTCTCTTTAGTCTAGCTAGCCTACTCTCTTTGGTGAGTCCTCATCTATCGAGGACATGCAGTTAGCCTTGTTTTATGCTTACTTTTCAGTTTTGGTACTTAGAGAGCTAGTTGGGGGTGTTGTCCCATCAGCTCGTAAGATACTAGAGGCTTTTTCAGACATTATGTGGCTATGTTCAGTTCTTGTATTAGATGTTAAATGCTCAAATGTTCAAATTTTCTATTTCTATTTCGGCTTATCTTATGGTTTGGATGATTCCTATTTTAGTTATGTTCTTTAGTCTTTATGCTCATGCCATGGGTCGACTTGGAGCCCTCTCGGTGTTCTTTGCCCCGTGTCTCTATTCGTGGTCCTAGCTCGGATCGTGACACAAAGACATTTGTGACTTAGGAGCAAGTATCAACTTGAAGTCTTTAGCCGTATTTAAACAGATGGGCTTGGGAGCCCCTACACCGACATCAATGCGGCTATTGATGGAAAACTGCACAGACAAAAAGCCAGTGGGGATCTTAGTAGATGTGCTTGTCATGGTGGACCATTTCTTCTTCCTAGAAGACTTCGTAATCCTAGATTGTGAGGTTGATTTTGAGGTCCCCATATCTCGAGGAGACCATTCCTGGCCATTGGGAGAGCCTTGGTGGATGTTGAAGCTGGCCAACTAAAATTCAGGCTAAATAAAGATGAGGTCACTTTTAACATCTGTCGGTCAATGAAGTAGCACAAAGAATTTAGGGTTGTCTCAGCAATCGATGATGATTCTGAGTTTCTTGATGAATTCTTAGTTGTCAAGAACTTGTGTTGTACCGAGATGTTAAATTAGGCACTTCTTTGGAGGCAACCATGAGGTGATTTGGTGAAGTATGAGTAACTAGACCATCTGCGTCGTGCCACGACATTAAATCAGACACTTCTTGGGAGGCAACCCAAGTATCTTAACCTTTGGTGTGTTTAGTGTGCAGGTGAAACAAAAACTAGTGGGAGAAAAATTGCAGACCATACCAGTGCTGTGAGTCTCAATACGACTTGTAAGATCTTTGTATGGGTTGTAGTACCAGTTGTGGTAAAAAGCAGAAGCCAGAATTCGTGTTACGGTTGATCATTATGAATCATACCCTGATTATAGGGGTCATAGTACTCACGATAAATATGAATTGTGCTAAGTCCAGAATTTCTCAAACATTGACTTATGAGGCAATGTACGAATCGTACCTTCGTGGTACGAGTCGTAACATGCACTCATAGGTCCCTAGGTAAGTTTCCTAAGTCTTCTGCTACGAGTCCAAGGGATGAGCTATAAGTCCAACCTAAAACTCGTGCTACGAGTTGTGATGGGCTAAATCAACTTGACCTAACTCGACCTAGATTCCCAAAATTCCGCCCGAACCTATTCAAATCAAAACCCTTCAGAATTTAACTCCCACGCGAATATACACATCGAACCCACGACTCTCACCCACGATTCTTGCACCTGTGACTCAAAATCTCAAGCAGTTCAAGATTGAATTTATGCAAGATTACTTCTGCAAAGTCAGAATTCCTACCCTAATCACTGAAACGAGCACGAAGTCGAGCAAACCCTTGAAAATTCAAGTAAGTAAACATGTTCAATTCACAATAATCTTGCTCTTTATGAACTGATAGAACTCGGTGATTCCTCAAACTCACTGAAAATGGGTTGAGGAAGATGATCATTACATTGTGTGATTTCATTGAATGGGTAGGAATTTGAAATGCCAAACACTAAACTTGATTACTAAAAACAAGTTACGGGGTGTGCTATTTGTTGGGGGTGCACTAGGTAGATGTAAATAATAGATGTTGGTAGCATAAAATGGGGAAGTTTGAGTGCCCAGATCAAAAAAATCATTTGCCTGAATAACTGAACTAATCAAGGTAAGGACAGGTTTCACAAGCCTTTTTTCATACTACGATTCGTGGGAGGGCTCGTTGGGACTGCCCTAAGCTATTTGTGACTGAACCCGATGATATGAAACCTGGAACAACCCGCAGTATCCTACTTCAAGTTATACCATGTAATCATATCATAAATCTGAAAGGATCAGAGTTCAAAAGAAATGGTACGATACTTACTATGACTCATGAAAACAAATCATGATCCGTAACATGAGTTGTAGAAAAATATAGAACACAGTTTAGGGGAATCCCTCAGTAAAACTCAAAAAATATAGAAGAACACAATTTATGGGAACCCCTCAGTATGACTCCTAGTACGAACCATACCATCATAGTACGAGTCATAACTAAGAGTCATGACAGGCCCATCATGAACTACAAGTCTTAGTACGAGTCATTCCACCATGTACGACCCGTACTGAAAGATTCATGGAAAACTTCAAGAGGTACGTTTCTTGCTTTCTTTTTCTCAGATAATTCATACTAGCTCTTTTCTCTACAGATACAATGATGCTAATAAGGATATCAAAGAAGAAGCCCCAAGACAAGCGGCTAGAGCTGAGATAGCTGCTAGGAGGGCATTGAGAGATGATCCCTCCGACTTTGCTCAAGTAGGATGCTCAAGCCAAGGTACAGGCTGAAACTATTTTTGATGCTCCGGCCACTACTGCCCAGTCTGAAGAGGGAGCAGAGGAACAGGTTGAAGAGTCCAAGAGTGGCTCTAATGAGGAAGAAGGGTTCAAGGAGGCCCAATCCAGAGGTGAGGGCAAAGAGGCCACAGAGGAAGAAGGTGGATAAACTCCATCTCAGGAGAACCATACTATTAGGTGGAGAGTACCCGGTTCTCAGGACATATATGAGCAGGGTCTTGCTCTCCCCTCCAAGAACCATCCGAGGCGGAGCATACAGGAAGAACTGTGGATCCTCACCAGTGCCTTGAATGCAGTAAAGGAAATGAAGTGGATATTCAGTTTTTATGGATTTGATTGGATGGCTAAAACTCAAGAGAAGTACATTCGTATAATAGTCAGAGAGTTCTACGCTAATTATTCGGCCATGATAGAATAGAATGCAAAAGGTGGGCAGAAATTGAGAGAACAACCCAAGTTGGAGAGCTTGGTAGTGTGAGGTCACACGGTTGATATCTCCGAGTGTACTATTTCCCGGGTACTCTATGGGCCACAATTCAGAGCTCTAGACATGACAGTTGAGTTTGATAACAAAATGGACACCCTGAAAAGGATAAATAAGCTAGGTTATAAGGAGAGGCAGACCCAAATTAAATGGCTAGCTAGGGTTCTAGTGGATGACAAGGAGGATGTGGACTGGGTGGCTAGTGGAAAGCAGGTCACCAAAGTGAGGACATGGACTGGGTGGCTAGTGGAAAGCATGTCACCAAAGCCTCGCTGAACTTCATAGAGAATGCCTACTAGACACTAGTCTGCCACCAATTGGCACCAATGGTTAATGACAACATCTTTAGTGCAGATAGAGCAGCCTTGGTGGTGTGTATCATGTCGAGATATGCCATCAATATTCTGAGGGTCATCGCAGAGGAGATTTGAGACCGAGCTTTAGGATTGAGCACTATGATCCCAATTCCTGAGTCTCGTGTTCAGATTATAAGTAAAGGTGAGCCTTAAGGTAAAGATGGAGGTTGATACTATGATTGGAGGATAGATGAAAGTGGATATAGGTTTGATTCGGGATGAGATGAAACCTGTGAGCTGGGATAGACTTCCTACCGTAGTCCCAGTACCACGGGTATTTGGGGGCGAGCATATTGATGCCCCCGCCTAAGTGGAGTAGGATGAGATGCTGGCTATAGAGGTTGGCCACACAGAGGTAGCTCCTAGTACTTCATCTGCACCTCTGAGCTAGACCCTAGTTGGGTATATTTTGGTCCCACATGAGTTCCTCCAGAAGATGGCTAAAAGGTTGATAGTGACCGAGAGAGAGGTTCAATCTATAATAGAGAATATCAAGCCTTAGGTGAAGGCGGAGATTGAGGAGGCCGTGAGGGTGTTGCATCGCTGTATAGATAGCTTCAATCGCCGCTTCAATGAGCACCTAGCTAACATAAATCCTTAGGGAAGAGTTCGGGGCTCTTAAGAGCCAAGTGACTGAGTTATCGTCTAGACAATTGGCGATTCGAGAAGCCCCCACTCTTATGGACTTAGATGTGGAGCTTGATGAGGAGCTAGATTTAGAGGCATATTGGGTCCCGTCTATGGCTACTGGAGGAAAGGCTAAGAAGAGGGTCTCGGAGGAGGTTGGACACAAGCCCTGAAGAAGAGAAAAAAGAAAAATAGAAAGTGGGTGAGATTAGAGAGCATGCGAACTCATGATACACATATGTGAAAGTTGTAGGAGCGAGATAGAAGAGCGGGGAGCTCCACCACTACCTAGAGAGTGCTTGGAAGTCATGAGGACCCTTCGGGAGAGCCACATTCATCCAGATTGGAGACTGAGGTCACTGAGGTGACTGCTACTATGGAGGGGGTAACCAATCACCCAATTGACGTCCTATTGAGTGCCCTAGCCACCGCTAGCTCCACTATTATAGTTGAGGTACCGCCCCCATAGGATGACAGGATCACTTCGTGCGCCACAGGTAAGTCCCTTCCGCTTGTTCTTACAGTTGATGCTTTGGGGCCGAAGCATGTTTTCCAGGGGGTGTATTTGTAGTTTTTGGGTATCTTGTTTGTCCGAGGGTCTTTCTTGCTGTGTTTCTTTTCCCTCGGACAAGATATCTTATAAAACTGACATGTTTAGGTTGTTTTTGTTATTAGTTTAATTAGAAGTAGCTTAGGATTACTTTACAGCTAATAAAATGCACTAGCTTAATGTTTTTGAAAAAAATTGACTCTGTTTAAATTTTTCAAAAAGTTGTGTATTTCATTGCAATTGCATGACTTCTTCGAATCTTTGTATGGCATTTTTATCATTAGCATGTGTAGTTTCAGCTTAGCCATGCATGAACTGGATATGTAGATTCAATGCAAACCGGTACCATAAGTTGAGTGAGGGTACTTAGTTCAATACTGCTTTGAGGATCTAGAACTTGCCTGGTTGGTCCTTATATAGGTTTAAGGATAGTTGGTTAGGAAATGATCATAGGCCATTTTTTATTTTAGCCACTTTAGCTTAAATTACCCTTTAAAATAAAAATAAACCCCTTGATCCCAATTTTGTGCCTAAGATTGACCATTTTTCTTTGATTAACTGATGACGCCCAAATTACACCTCGCAATTGAGATATAAGCAGTCGTTTGTCAAATGTAGAACCCAACAAAGGTTGAGATCGATCCCACAGGGAATATGGTAAGAACTTAAGTTAATGCGAATAACTATTACTATTGAGTGATTAATAATTATTATCATTTTTCTTTGATTAACTGATGTCGCCCAAATTATACCTCGCAATTGAGATATAAGCGGTCGATTGTCAAATATAGAACCCAACAAAGGTTGAGATCGATCCCACAGGGAATATGGTAAGAACTTAAGTTAATGCGAATAACTATTACTATTGAGTGACTTATTTCTAAAGGGGGGAAAATATTGAATAATAAACAACAGTAAAATTACTAAATGTTGAAATCAAATTCGGTTTGTATTCAATTAACAACTTGACTAGAATTGTGTTCCCCAAGATTTCATAACCACAAGGCTTATACACTAGAGATCTATTCCGGTGTTTAACATGCAATATTGGTAAGTTAGGTTCACCTAAATGGTTGGTCCCCTATCTAGATGATTATCACCACGCAACTTGGTCCATATACGGGTGTACTTTAGTTGACCCTTACCCTTGATATCGTTAGCTATCCCCGGGCAAGTTCAAACTATTAGATGAGGGTTGATAGCCTCAAATCTCCGTTGTTAATTCCTTTTTCCCATTCACTACCTCCTTGGTCCGGTAAGTAAGAATAAGGCAAGTCCTAACGTTTGCAACCGTCAATAATTAATCAAAAAAAAGGGAAAAACAATACATGCATAAAACCCCGTTCAAGAATCACTAAGTGCTTTTACCTGTATGTGCTAATTCATCTTGGTTCCCACAAACCTAGTTATGGGTTTAGCTACTCATGATTGTATTATCACAATCACAAAATATTAAAGAAATCATAATTGCAACTTAAAAATTAGCGTAGAATAAAAACCACGTAGATTGAATAAAAACTCCACAATAGATGAATAAAACTTCAATGTTGCTTTTGTTTCTTGAATAAAGAACAATTGATCAATACTAAAATTATAGTTGAAAACTAATAAATTTGGTTCTCTCAATTAATCTAGAACTGTAAGAAAAAATCGTCTAAAAATCCTCTCAAAAATCATCCTTAAGATCCTCTAAAAAATCGTCCCTCAAAAATAAACCTAAACTGTATATTTATAGTTCCAAGAAATCCTTTTGCTAATTAAAACTGGAAACCAGGTTGGTAGTGGCAACGGGCTTGGTGACGATTCATTTGGCCCTCTAATGAGTCGTTCCTTGCTTAAAACAGGCATCCTCGGCAACATACCCAGTCGTGGCAATGGGTCACCTAACGACTTGTCATGCCTGAGCATGAGTCATTAGGTCCCTCGTGGTCTCCTTCCTCTAAAATACCAGTGCACCTTACGGTTGGTCCCAGTGATCTGCCAATGAGTCGTTCCTTCATGTGACAACTCGTTATATCAATCGTCAACTACACTGGCCAATTTGTTAAGATTTCCTCTTTCAGCTTTCACAGTTGACCTCGCGACTCATTACCAGTTGTAACGAGTCATTTCCTCAACTCGTCAA
The DNA here is from genome assembly GCA_035772735.1 of Datura wrightii. Lineage (NCBI taxonomy): Eukaryota > Viridiplantae > Streptophyta > Magnoliopsida > Solanales > Solanaceae > Datura > Datura wrightii. The sequence goes on from JASDFA010000027.1 coordinate 39,825,717, forward strand.
GTGCACTGTCTTGCATCTTCCAAACCCATCTTTTTCCCACGCCTTAAGAAATGAGATGCCTTCTTCCAATGACTCGTGAAGTTCTTGGCAGTCACCTTTTTCAGTGATTTTCAGCATTAATTTGACCAATTCACTCCCGAACCTGTTTTCCTGCAACATTAAGCACAAAACACATCATACCTATATAAACATACCTGGAATGTGCATAATTTCTTGGTTTTAAGCATCTAAAGTACCGTAAAATCACGACACATCAACACCCTCAACTTAGAACTTTTGCATGTCCTCAGGAAAAAACAAAATAAAACAAAACAAGCTAAACTACTTCGATGCTTCATTCGGAAGAACTCTAGGAAACTTATGGCAGTCACACTTAAACATCAAAATCAAATTTTCTAACCCCTCCCGTATCAAATCAAATCTCTATGCATATGCGAAATTTCCAACCATAACATAGAGGTATCAAAACATGGCAAGATAATATCACCTGCAACTTTGCACATAAATCTATAACACTGCCCCAACCAATTTGCAGACGATTTTGTTGAACAAATGCTCTCACCTCAAAGATGTCCCAAACTCACACAAGTGTATATGATTATGTCAATAAATTCCTCTTGGTACTAGCTAAGATTCACTCACTCTAACAAAGAAATTCGAACTGTGTGCATACAATACCATAGGCTTGCCTTTACTTTCAATACCGCGATTTTTGGACAAGTAGCTAGGATCACTATAGGACTTTCTAGGCTTGTAATGTAGGCTCGGGCTTGGGTATGGTACATATGGAATTAGTAGCTCAACCCTCCTTGGTACTACACACCGCTTGACTCCACTTTTCACCTTTATTTCTATTTTCTCCCTTTTTTCTTTAACTGCTTCTTTTTCTTTGCTTTTGCATCTACGGATGCGGTTTCTCTTTATTCACACTCATTGATGTCACACATTCTTTTTCTTTTCTTTTCTTGCTTATTTAACAACAATTTTTATTTTTTTTCTTTTCATCATGCATATCGCACCACCTCTTTTCCTTTTTCACTACCTAATTTTCTTTTCACCAAAATCTTCTTAATCACCCCTATAATAGCCACCCTAAACTTAGGCGATTCGCCTGAGTTGAGGTTCACAATGTCCAAGGAGGGACCAGGGCCAAAACAGGTTCATTCATAGTAAAATCAAGCAGGTGAACTGGTGTAAACAAAAAGAAAGGTCAATTTAAGCTCAAACATTTGGATCAAGGGATTTTTATTCACTTTTGGTAGGTCTTTTAGGATAAAGTGGACTCATAAATAAAAAAGGACATATGATCCTTTCCTAGTTTCCTATCCTGTATCTTGGTATGACTGACCAGGCAAGTTGTAGATTGACACACACAATCAAATTCAGCTATTAAACCTTACTCACACATAACACAGGTCAACATCATCATTTCTACCAATTTCTAGTTCAGGTATAGTCATACAATGATAAACAAGTTCACAGTTTCAATGCCATACAAAGATTCACAAGGGTCATACTTGTCAGCTTTCACATACATATATACAATTTTTTTTTCTGAGGGGTATAAAATTATCAAACAATAGTTATTTTTAACAATTTCAGCTCTTGACTTCTTTCAGTTTTCCTACTTCCTTCAAAATGACACAAAAAACATAAAATAAAATCCTAAACATGCCGGCTCTACTAGATAAGGAACACTCGAGGGAAAAGATATCCGGCAAGAAAAACCCTCAGGTTATGTTCAGCAAAAAAGAATGCACAGGTATCCCTCCCCACCCCCATCAAGAAAGCATGCATCATCCTCGACGCATATGTAAACCAAATAAAAATTAAGGAAATAGGGAACATACCTGTGCGACCTACGTGTCAGCTACATGGTCGGTGGAGGGTGTAGATACGCCTCCAATATCATCTCCAATATTATCGGCTTGACCCGATGCATTTCAGATCTAACAGAGCTTGTTCCTTCTCCATGAACTCTCACTACCTCAGTCTCGGCTCTCTGTCAAGCCTCCTCTCTCGATTCATGCAGCGCTCTCTCCATCTCACTCCGCTCCTGTTTTGCTGACGGAGCAGAGAAGCATCAACTTCAACACTTGCCTCCTCACGAGCCCTCTTCCCCTTATCATGTGCCACCGCCTCCTCCGTGCTAAAGTCAAAAATAGGTGGCAATTCCTCTTCAAACTCGTCATCTATCATGGGAAGTGCTGGTGGAGGTACTACAGCTACCTGTCGTGCGGCCAAGTCCTGCACCTTGGATCGTAGCCCTCCTAGATCTGAGTACCATCGAGATAACTCTAACACCTATAACTGTGCAAGACGTTCATCCATTCTTCTCTCAAATGCATCCAGTCGGCCATGCATTGAACTGGACAGTGTCTCCAACTCCTTTGACACCCACGACTTTACCTGCTCTATTAGAACTCTAACCTGTAGAGCCGTGTGTGCCTGCTGCTTCTCGGCCTTAGCTAGCCGCCTAGCCATATCAACTAATAATTCCTATGAAACCATGACTAGGCCTGCTGTGGTGGCTCGTGGAGGTGCAACTGGTGGTCTCGGGGCTGCTGCAGTAGATGAAGACTCAAGACATCGGTAGGTGTGGAGGTATCTGCTGCATCTGTAGCCTCAGCTTGGCTACCTGTCTCTCTGCCCTCCATAGGCTCAGCTGCCAACTCAGCGATCTGTGCTGTATCAGTCTGCTTCCCGCTGCCAAATGCCTCTGCTATATTGTCGCTCCCGCAGATGCAGTTGCCTGAGTCCTCGCCCACGATACAGGGTTTGTATCATCTCGAATCAACCCGATATCGGTAATCTTTTGAACCACTACTCTCTGGTCCACTGATGGCAATACCGGTACCTTTGACTCCTGACATAGTCTATCAATCAAACATGGAAATGGAATGGTAGTGTCGTCATTGATTGCCCGCCATCGAATCTCCTCAACAATATATTGTGGGAAGTTAATGGCATACCCCTCTATTATACTTGCTACCAAAGCAGCTCTGTTAGGTGATAGGATGTTGTCATTGCTGGTTGGTACTAGCCTGTACCGCACTAGTGACCACCAAAACTTTGCCTAAAAATTCAATGTGGCCTTATTTATCTGCGACTTTGTACCATGCAGCCATTCTACTAGTAGAACTCTCATAGCAATAATCCGAGACAACCAAGTGTACTGCTGGATTCGCTCCTAGCTATTCAAGTTCTTGGTTTTGACTTTCTTCAGCTCAGATAGCCAGTGATCAAATTCTTCTATGTTCATTGGAGCCTGATAATCCGGCCCATACAACATCCTGGAGATTGTCTGCTCAAAAATGTCAACTGGAGTCTCATGCACCAGTACTTGATTTAATGCAGGCCTCTTCTTCCAATCACGGCCTCCTAATGCCAACCGCTGCAATGTGGCTGCATATTCTTCATAGAACTCTCGAACCAATCACGGGCTATAGCTGCCTGATGGCTCAGTCAACCACCCGAACTTGTTTTTATCAAATATGTCTAGTAGCTTAGGAAGATCTTTAAGCCTTGTAGTGACCAGCCTCAGCTCCTCGTATATGCTCCTCTTCAGATTGCCTTTTTCATTAGGAGAAATATCTCGATTGTATATAGCCCGCATGCCATGGACACACCATCTCCGCATATTTATCGGTTGCTCATTTGATGTGTTCGAGGTCTCTATCATCTCATTATCAGAATCCCCTCACTGAGCATGTGATTCATCAATAGCAGTCCTAGCATTCTTATCAATGCGACTGGGCGGATCCCTTACCAGTGGAGTGGGAGTATCGACCTGGGCTATCGGATTTGAACTTTGATGAGCCCTAGCCCTGGTAGATCTCCTCACTAACTGCTCCTCTGATATGTCATACTCTTCCTAAGATCCACTTGACTCTTCAGAGGAGGACGGATAATCACGCAGTCTATGATATGAAGGTTGACTGCACTTTGGTGTTTGTTTCTTTGTTGGGCCCTTCTTTGGTGTACCTCTTGGAGCCATTGTACCTGTGGAAATAATGTTATTATGCAAGATGAGATGAAACAGAAAATATTTTTGGGTTGGTGCCTAGTGGTCCTGATGGGTGACTAAACGAGTTGTTGCCACTGGCAACGACTCGTGAGGTCTCTCGTCACCCCAAACTGGCCTTTCTTCAAGTTGGTCCAGTGTACTTGAAGACTTCTCCCAACGAGTCATTACTAAAGGCAACAAGTCGTTAGGTCGGTTGTTAGGTACACCGCCTCAGTAGCTTACTTTTTCCACTCAGGACGAGCTACACAACGAGTCGTTTGGTAATCCAACGAATTGTGATGTCGCTCGTGCTCAAGAGTTTGAGTTCACAGGGTCATCTTCATCTTCTTCCTAATTTTCAATTCCACAAACACAGAGCTTAACAATCTAAAATCAACCCAAGTGAAATACAATCGAAATTTAAATCTTCCTAGGGTTTATGTTCATTAAGAGGCACATATATACACAATATCAATCGAAATACATTCAAGCTCATTCACGACATGGGTCCTCAATAATTCTTGTTTAAATGAAACAATATCAAAAATTTTAATGGGGAAGATTACTCACAGTGTGCCTGATCAAGGATAGAGTGCAATTATTTGTGAGTGTGCTTGAGTGACTGGACATGCAGTGATGAAGGTATTGTCGATGGGGTTTGAGTGAAGAAGAAGAAGAAGAGAAGAGGGAAATTTGAAATTTTTTTTGTGGGTTTAATTTTAATGGGGAGAGGGTACATGAAGTCGGCTTTTTGTTGATTTAATTTAAACTTTTCCCAATTTCTAGTCGTGGGTCGAGTTAGATCTGGTCATTAAATTTTTCTATGACACCTATGGTGACGAGTCGTTTAGTGATTAAATGACTCGTTGAGCCTTTGCATGTCATGACTAGAATTTAGTAAACTTACATGGGACCTATGACTCAAGTAACAACTCGTGGGGTCACCCAATGAGTCGTGACCTGAGTCGTGGTCCTTGGACTGGTGTAGCTTCACGACAGGCAACTTAACAACTCATTTGGTTTCCCAACGATTCATTGAGTGGGCCGTTATCAACCTTTTCCTTTTAATTAATACTTTTCTCTAGTGTACTTGATGGGGGACATGATGATTCATCTCTTGAAGACACGAATTGTTAAGTCACCAATTTCTCCCCTATTTTCTGTAGTTCTCTTCACAGATTGATTGAACGAGTCGTCAAGTCAGACGACGACTCTTTCTGTGATTTTTCTGCACCAGAACTTAAGTTCCAGTTTTTGGTTCCAACTTCAGATTTTCCATCTTATTCACCTGCACCCATCAACAAACGTGAACACTAACTATTTCTTAATTTTACAACTTGGGTTACCCCCCAAGAAGCGCTTGATTTAACATCGCGGCACAACGTGGGTGTTTTGTCTACTCAGATTTCACCAAAAAACCTCCATTGGTTGCCTCCCATGCAGCACCTGATTTAACATCGCGGCAAGACACAACTCACTTGACTACTCATAATTCATCAAGTGACTCTTCTCCATCCTTCAATGCTAAAATTATGCTAAATTCCTTTGGTTGTTTCATAGTTTGAGTAATGTTGAAGGTGACCTCTTCTTTGTTCAATCTGAATTTCAACCGGCCTACCTCTGCATCTACAAGGGTCCTACCTATTGCAAGGAATGGTCACCCCAATATGATGAGGACCTCAGAATCGACTTTGTAGTCCAAAATCACGAAGTCTGCTGGGAGTATGAATTTGTCCACTTTGACTAGTACATCAAACAAAATCCCCACCAGCTTTTTAACAGTTCTATCAGCCATCAGTAGCCGCATAGTAGTCGGTGTAGGGGTTCCCAAGCCCAACTTTTTAAACACTGCTAGCGGCAGTAGATTTATGCTAACTCCCAAGTCACAAAGCGCCCTTACAAACTCAACCTCCCCAATGGTGCAAGGTATAGTAAATGCACCTGGGTCTTCCTTCTTCTGTGCTAGGACTCGTGTAGTGATGGCACCACAATGGTGTAAATTATCAGCAGGTTTCAAACTTACCGTCCTTTTTCTGGTGTTGAGGTCCTTTATGAATTTGGTATATCCGGGCATTTTCTTAAGTGCCTCAACCAATGGAATGTTCACCGATAGGTGCTTAAGAATAGAGATAAATTTTTGATATTTCCCATCTTCAGCTTTCTTCTTCAAGCGCTGGGGATAAGGAGGAGGAGGTCTAGGGATTGCTGTTAGTTTTTGTTGTGCCTCTTTCTCCTTCCCAGGGGCATCTTCTTGCTCCTTTGCACTACTTGGAGCAGTTTGCACACCTGAGTCCCCAACCAAAGTTGGGTTTTCAAAATCCACTACATCATCATCATTTATCAACACAGGCTTATCTAACTCTTTAAATACAACTGGCCTTGGGGGATCAACGTGGCCTTCCTGCTCCTAGTAGTGACCGCCATGCAGTGACTGTCATTTTTCAAATTTTGCACAGTATTGTTGGGGAGTGTGTCTTTTTGCCTCTGATTCATTGCAACGGACATCTGACTCATCTGCTGTTCAATCTGCCTGATTTCCACGGCATGTGACTCCACCTTTTGATTTAAACAAGAAATATCAGCGCGGAGCTCCTTAAAGTGGCTATGTGTTGTCTCCATCTGCTTGAGCACTTTGGATAACATATCCTCAACCCTTGAACCATTGGACTCTGGCTCTCGGTTTTGTGGAGGAACATACAGACTGCTCCTATCATTTTTGAACTCCTCACGCTTCTTCCAGTCCCCATTGTCTCGGTATTGGCCCCGGTTGTAACTATTATCTTTGTAGAAGTTCCGACCTTGGATCCCTTGACCTTGACGCCAAGAGTCTTGGTTAGAACCTTGGGTATTGGTCCGGAACCCATCCTTTGATCATTCAAATAATTGACTTCTTCTTTAGACTCAGACTCGCAACCATCATTTCTCGGGGCCTTGCCCTGAGAACCTACAACATTCACCTTTTCTGCTCCGACTCCCATCAAGTGTTTGGCAAGTAACCCCATGGTAGTATTTATCTCTTCTATATCCTGATCACACTTTTCATCTCTTCTCCTCTGTTCAGCAAACATACCAACCGCATAAGAACCAGCCAGAACCTCCGACTCTTTAGTATGCCAAACTCGGTTGGTTTTGGTGATCCTGTCTAGCAGCTCCAAAGCTTCTGCATAGGTGTGACTCATAAAAGTTCCTCCGGAGACGGTATCAACCACCGCCTTGGTGTTGGCATTCAGATACCTATAAAATATCTCCAACAATGTATCATCTGGAATTCTGTAATTTGGAACCTTTTTGAGCTTTCTGTTGAAACGCAGCCAGGTCTCGTGGAGTGCCTCAGATTTTAGCTGTTTGAAGTTATAAATCTCATCCTTCAACTGCAATGCCTTGGATGGTGGGAAGAACCTTTCAAGAAAATCTCCCTTAAGCTCTCCCTAAGTTGTGATGGAATCATTCAGCAACTCAGCAAGCCATATCGTTGCCTCACTCCCTAGAGAGAATGGAAATAACCTCAATCTTATAGCGTCCTGGCTCACCCCGATTGCTTGTATGCCTTACATATTCCCATGAAATTTTCCTGCAACACTTAACACAAACACATTATATCTACATAAACATATCCGAAATTTGCATATTTTCTAGTTTTAAGCGTCGAAAGTGCCGTATAATCCCGGTATATCAGGACCTCATGGCCTCAATTTAGTCCCTTCGAACATCATATTGCTCCATAAGCCTAACGAGACCGCTACTCTTACTCGCCCTGAACTAGTCTATGTAGCTTCCAACAGGCACAGTCTGTGTGCCTGCACCTGACCTGAGGGTCCTGGCTGTGGTCACAACCTTCGTCAACTTAGACAGAAAGGTTGAGGTCCGAGTGACCTAGTGATAGTCTGACGGTCATGCTGAGGCAAGGATAACTCATAAACTATCTGTAGGGTCACAGGTGACCAACTATTTAGTTCCTCCGCTTAGAACATTTGTGGAGATGCTACTAATCGGGCATTGCCTTTAAGCAGTCAGCCCTTAATCTTCCACAAACAACTTACTATGATTCTTAGCCTGAAGGCAATACTGTACTAACATGGTTCTAGTCTCTTAGACCTTGACTTGGTCTATTCAGATTTCATATGTCTTCTTTGGGAGATTTCTAACCCCGTCGGTAAGTTTATTTGGACTTAGCCACTCAAGGCAACCTGTACCTGAGTATCTTATAAGAGGAGGCTAGGCCATTGGCCCCACATTCAACTACTGATAAGATTCCCTCCTTAGGGTACCCATGGGTCTATCTGACTCGTACAACTGTGATAACTTCCTGGGCAACCTGCACGACAAGCATTAAGCTAATTGAAACTAATAGTCACTGGCAGTAGCTAATTAGATGGCATGTTGCCACTCAGTTCACTAGGCAACCCTGGCGCTGACTCTAAGGTATGGCCATCCTATCCAACTTTCTAGCCCTGGAGGCGTTAAGGTGCGTCAACGGCCTCTGGGCAGACTTTACTGACAATACAGGCGTCAAACTGAAAGTTATATTGCCCGGCTGCACCCTATGTTGTCCAACTTACCAACTTAGGCCCAACAGCTAACCACAAACTTCTAAGGCCTTGGCCTGACGCCAAAACATCAAAATTCTATTAATACAGTGAACAGAAGACCAGAGGAGTTTCTATGATGCTACTAGCATGAGTCATACTTAACATACTATTTCCCGATAAGGGATACTGTAATATACTCTCAATTCATTTTCTGGCAGCTAACCACAAACTTCTACAATCATAATCTATTGTAGCAGCTAATCACAACATATAAGCTCATCATCTACTGGTAGAAGCTAATCACAGTATACAGGATCATTATCTACGTTCGATAGCATAGGTCGTATTACTACACAACGAGAATAACTTGCCGAAGATAAGCCTTAACATACCTCAAATGCCGATTCTTGTTTAACTAATGAGTTTCAACCTGTAACCGGCAGTTCCACTCAAATGCAGCCCTTACACTGAAAGAATAAGGTTATTTTCAATACTAAATTTGGCAAACAATGACATATTTCGATAATAATAATAATTATTATAATTCAACTCTATTTAACTCGACCGAAAACTCACAATTTCCCAAGATTTTCGAAGAGAGAAATGATTACCTACTGCCCCTGGCCGTTTAGGACTCAATTTGGAGTAATTCCTACAACCTTTACTCGGCGGAGTTTCGATATGCCGGGCGAATTTTCAAGAAATAAATCTGCAGAGATGTTTCCCTTAGGGCTAGAACTTGTTACCCAAAGTTAATTTGCGTTTGGACAGCGTTTGATGGTGTAATTTGATGAAATTTGGATGAAATTTGCGCATCTTCCTTATTCGGGACCGAGGGAAATGTTTACAATGAATACTCAACTTCCACTTCACTATTTATACTTATTGAGGCAGTGGGCAAGGGGAACAGCACGCCAGAAAGGGGTATGCAGCGCGCCAGCCATAACGCCAGCCAAGGGTGTGCGACGTGCTGCTCAAGGCGTCGGGATGGCAGGCGCAGCGCGACACCCAGTGCGCCTAGCTTCGACCCCGACCTCCTGCTCGCTCAATGTCGTGTTCGTGTGTTCATTCTCCGAGCCCTTTTCTGTATGCGTTGTATTCTCAAAACTCTCAACATACATACGCACACATCGGTTAATCGATAGAAACTTACAAGGTGTAACAGATTCAAAGAGTGTGATTCGAGATCATTGAAAGATGACTCTTTGGGGATCTTTTATAAGGTAAGTCCCTACTTAATTATATCAATTGGAGGGATAATTGGAGTTATTATAGCCTATTGAAGGGCATCATAGTCGGTGGGTTATTCTCAAAACTGTTAGAACGTGAACTTTGTACTATGACCTAGATTTTTCATAAAAGAGTGGGAACTTATGAAATTGGATTAAAGTTCTAACTTTTATCATCCTAATGAATTTTAGAGTGATATTTGAATGTTGTTGAGCACGTTAGGATGTTTTTAGCGGGTTTGAGGCATATCTCTTTATTAACATATTTTCCTTCAAGGTTTCAATATGACTTTATGCACATGTAGTATAAGCTTGCATTAAACCGTCATATTTTGATGTCTTACTAAAATATATATAGATGAACGTTTTTTACCCTATGAAAAGGGATTTTTGAACTTGGTTTCTAAAGTGATGATCTTTGGAAAAATATGATTTTGCTCCATGAATGAGTTAATGACTCTAAATACGGTTTCTAAACTAAAGAATGACTTGATGTACCTCTATTAATGAGAAGAGTATCAAAAAATGATTCAGCTAATTATGTCATAATTAATGATTCGACTGAAGTGCCATTATTGCTAAAATATTTGTGTACGAGTCTGATGGGCAAGTTGTGCTATTTCAGAGGATGAATAGTTATTATGGATCCTAAGGCAACACTGTGTCAATCTAGAGAGTGACAATCCTCTGAGGGTTAGTAGTCTTAGTGCATCACTTTTGAGCAATGGGATCCTATTTATGGCTCTCCCATCTTTGTTTCCCCTATTAGCATGATTAATTTGGTTTTCCCTCTACTGTCTAATAATAAGATTTTGCTGATTATTGGCCTTGAATATTCTAATATGAACTTCAAAACATAATGAACTAAAAATGATTATTTCTTCGTGGATGATTTTATCTGGGTTTAATGATTTATCTTATCACTGGATTTAAACTGATGCATTTATGTGACATTACTTAATTTATTATTGTATGATTATTTTTATTATATTAACTCTTCTCCCAAGACATTCACTGATTACCCCATATTTAGATACTATTTTTTTATGGTGTGTTAAGAAAGCAGAAGAAGAAAGTTTTAGTTATTCGAGATGTTTAGGAACGAAATTTGAAGTGAAAACGCAGAGAATACAAATTGAGGAAGTGAAGGGAGAAGACTTATATAAGTTTAGAAAAATAAATTCATCATTACTTCTGGAATCGGCTGCGGTTCTGAGCCAATTGAAGGAAGGCATGTGTTCATAGCATTAAATGGGAAGAGATGTGTGTGGCATCAAAGTGCTAGGCGGCTTTTCGTTTGCTTTCCCAGCAAGAATTAAAAGACCTTTTTCCTTTTCGATCATGAGCTAGTAAGTAACTGAAATGTGGGGGACTATCTATATATGGTAAAATCCTAACTCGATAGACAGATGAATCAAAATGTGACATGTGACAAACGCGACATGTCAAACATGAGTTAGTAGAAGTTGCATTAAGGAAGCCGACACGAGATGACACCGTTCATGGAAAGTGTGATATGCTACCATCAGTGACTTAGTGTTTTGAAAAAAATCTCATTTAGCTTCAAAGGTGCAGTATCGGGCACTAAAGGCGAATTAAAGTTACTTGATCGTTCAACTCAACCTTTACATGAGATTCTAAGATCATCACTAGTTGTTACCTAACAGTAAATGGGCAATTAAGAGGCTTTATGATTGCGTAATCTGTGAATCTTGCCCCTTTATATGTAGCTATAAATAGAACCTTACCTTTCTGTTGAAGGGTATCTAAATTTCATTTATTCACAAGTATTATGCTCAAAGTTTCTAAGATCAGACAACCTAAGCATTCTAAAGTTAGCTTTTACAGCTACGTATCTAGTAAAACTCACCAGAACTTAGGATAAATCCACTTTGTGTCTCTATTTATATTGTTCTATTACTTTCTTATTGTTTACTGTTTACAAGTTATTTCATTGCAATTTCAGTATCTGGTCAATTCAATCTACGTGTTCTTAAATCACATGTACAAATTTAACTGTATAGTTTGAAGGGTAAACACTAATGATCGGTGTAAATTCAGACATAGAATTTTCAATTTATTTGAATAAAATTTACATATTTAGAAACTATATAAAAGTACTATAAGTCAACAATTGAATGTATTTTAAAAGTATTTGAAAATTTACAATCAAAGAAAATATTGTTTGACTGTCCAAATAGTAACTAAGAATAACAAATTGCAATGGAACGAGTATGTAGTTATGCAATAATTGTCAGATGCTCTCTCTATTTCAGTAGAGCGGCACAAGAGGAAGGAGGAAGAGAAAGAGTTTAGGAAGAAATAGGAAAGTAAAAGGATAAAAATGTCAATATTGTATAAAGTAAAAGGAGCTTGTTTTTGCAATAATTTGTAAAATGAGAAAATCTATATATATTGAATACCAGAATCACGCAGGAACAACCCACACAAATATATTTAGATCTCAATAATGTATCTCCCAATTTACAGTATTAATACTTTTGTTAGTTTGTATTTTTATAATTTTTAATGAGATAGAAGTTAAACATTGATCCTAAAAGGGATGCTTATATCAATAATTATTCCGTTCAGCAATAAAATCTGTTTTTTCAAAAAATTAGCGAGAGTGATCCCATTAAAACATATAATTTGCATACAATTATATTATTGTATGTATTTTATATGCATTATGTATGTTGTGTAGATGTCAATTTACGTCTAACGGTATATTGGACAAACAAATAATAAACATTCGAACTATAAATACCCTATTTATATATCGAAATCTAAAAAGAAAAAAAAGCATTGTTCTTCTTTTTCTTCTAGTTTCAACCGAAAATTCTAATAAAAATCAACTCATATCTTCACCAAACTCTCTCAAAATTCACGTATAAACTCCAAATTATATTGCCAATCATTTACAACAACATCCAATCCAAATAAATAATAATTTCACAAAACTCAAATTTTAAATCTTTTTAATAAATGTTGAATTAAGCTTTTCTTGACTTACGTGTGCTTGCATATGTTTGGTGAGAAAGAGAAAGAGAGAAAGAAAACGACGAATAGTAGAGCATAAAAAGAAAAATATTAAAGCCTAATGTCTTATATTTGCTATAATTAATAAAATATTATTATATTTTAATTAAATAAGATTATGATAAAAATAATAATTAAATCTTAAAGTAGTTTACATGGGTAAAACTTTCTAATTTTTACACTACATTTATTGTTAAAAGTAGTTTACCCATATAATTGTCAGCTTCAATGAACAACTATTTTTAATGAACTCTCATCCAAATTTTTTGTATAGAGCCAATTTTGAACCCCTACTTAAGGTATAGCTGAAATATATGCAAAGAAAAATTGAATTTTGTCACTTCAAAATAACTTTTAGATGTAGGTTATTAATTACGTTGAAAAATTTAAGCATGAAGTTACATACTTCAAAAATACAATCCTAAAATCAAAAGGATCAACTTCAAATTTCAAATAATTCAAAAGTAAATATTTTTGTCCAAAGTTTGATTTAATAGTCCAAAATTTCAAAATCGTATATCTTTTAAGTTTGAGACTGCTCGCAGCTAGGCCATATCTTCTTCTTGTTGTAGTGTTTGGATCTATACTGCAACTCATTTGTGTATACTAACGGGTGTTTAGAAAAAAAAAATCGAATTCATTAATTTAATTTGATTAACATTTAAAAAATCGACTAAAATCAAACCGCGGACGCTCCTAATATATACAAGATGCATAATCTTTATTAAAGTCCCATGTCAACTTCTTAATAAGCAACTTGTGTCGCACCTTTACAATCAAAGTTAAGGGGTGTATAAAAAAAACAGAAAATTGCACAAAATTAATAATTTGAGTCAAATCAAAATAAACGAGTAACGATTAGATTTAGTATTGAAATAAATTTAAAAATTTCTACTGTAAATTTGATTCGATAGTAACTAAAAAGAAAAAAGAAAAGCAAATTAAAATAAACCCGACATCACATTTTGACATTTTAAAAAATAAACAACATAAAACTATTTATTATTATACTAGTCTTCGTGAACATGCGTTGCACGTTTACTGCAAAATAATTATTACAATAAAATTTTTCAAATGATAAATTTTAAATGGTATATATTCAAGCTTTCTTTGAACTAAAAATAGAAATTAAAACATACAAAGAGTAACAAATTGAAATTTGAAAATTTTATAAATTTGATACTATTAAGTGATATATATATATATAGTACTTTAAGTTAAAGATACACGAATACTCGAACATATATAAATGCATGCATATGATAAAAAATTAACATTAATGCATGAAATATAAAATTAAACAAATACATATTTTCAATCACTTCATGATAAACCTAATGAGGTCATAAGTCATACGAATTTTTCGCGATTCAAACATATGAGTATTAAAAAAGAAAAAGAAAAAAAGTTAAAAAAAGAAAGATGGATATACAGTAATTATTGCAGAGCATAAAATGAGAAATACAATATCATATATGAGATTATTAATATAACAATTGAAACTAATAAATATAGAAAAATAAATAAATCATTTTTATACTTCAGCAAGTACCTGAAACTGAAGATGATGTAGAATAATAAGTGAGCTAATTAAGAGAAGACGATGTTATACGGAAAATATTGTGAAAGTATCATAATAAGCACAAATTTAAATTTAAATCTTCAATAAAAATAATAAAGACTAAGGTATAAAATACAAATCAGTGGAAAGAAAAAAAAAACCCAAGAAATATTTATACTAATGTGTATGAAAACTTTTAAGATTCTTTTTCAGCATTATAAGAATATAAAAGATTTAAATAAGATTTTTCATTCACCAACCTGTTTAAATTGACATACAAATTCAATGATACTATATTTATTGTGCATTAAAAAAAACTGAAAACTCTAAATGTGAAGTGAATCTAACATTTTAATACGAAGAGGCAATTTAAAATTTTTGTGGAATAAATAAAGTAAACTAATTATTAGAAAGATGATTGTCTTGGTGGTTATAAGTTTTTATTATCCACGTTTACTACAATTCTTCATCTAATAACATTGTGTCTTTTTAAATGATTTATTAAAATTAACTGAATGGTTAAATAATACACATTTCAAGAAGAGGAAATGTTGGCATTAATTAGTAGAAGAAGAAAATCTCCTTATTAAAATGCACATTAAGTAATTCAAAATTTAATGGAAGGTAGTTTTATATATATACACATAAAATAAAAATTGAAATGTGAAAAGTTATAAATTGTAAGGACATTTAAAATAATTTATGTTTAGAAAATATTTACACAATGTGGAGCATTAAACTAAAACTCCTAATTAATACAATTATTAAATATTTTATAATACAATTAATTTCACTAAGGGGAATATACTGAAATGTGAAAAGTTATAAATTGTAAGGACATTTAAATAATTTATATTTAAAAAATGTTTATACAATGTGGAGCATTAAAATAAAACTCCTAATTTAATGCAATTATTAAATATTTTATAATATAATTAATTTTAATAAGGGCAAAATCGTAATTCAGCTTTTAACTTCAAGGGCTTCCCACTTATATAATAAAACTAGTCTTAGTGTACGCGCCTCGCGCGTGTCCCTTATATTAATAAGAATAAATTTTAAAAATAACATATAATATTTAAAAGATGTGTTTGTGTACAATACAAGAATTTAGAAAGAAAATTTTAAATTTTAAGTTGATAACTAATTATGTTTAAAAGTTCAATCCAATCCAGTAATTTTTTCTTCAGTTTGTTCTACTACTTGTTTCAAGGATCAAAAACATCTTAGAAATAGCGTTTGATTGAAAGGTTAAAAAAAGTCGTTCGCTTTTATATGAGCACTTAAATGCATGTATTATATGTATATTTCATGTTAATTATTATAAAATTTTAAATTGCTACACTATTAACAGTTAAACATTTAATATAAATATTAGCATTACGAAAACGCTCTGTAATATAAAGTTGTATAATAGATAGACCATGTAGTATAAAAAATGTGACGTTTGTTCAAATAATCTATCTATAGTAATTATTATTGTCTTCTTTCAAATCCACAACATGATATAAAAAAGATAGATAATATATCTGATTCAAATTCACAACATGAAATAAAAAAGATAGATTATTATCTTCTTCAAATCTATAACATAAAATAAAAAATATGAATTTAAAACTTTTGAGATAAAATTGTTTATGAAAAAGACTTGAATAAATAAAAATTATACAATTATAATTTTTTTCTAAAAGTGAAGAATCTTAAGCCACTCAGCCACACCTCCAAGTTGTTGAAGATGAATATTTCACATGGAGGAGTGTGCATCTTTATGTTGCGTGTTCTTCTGTCGTGTTTGAATAAGACACTACTATCATAAATTAAAAAAATATTTAAAATGTAAAAATATTAAGACACCACTATAGGAAAAAAAATAGAAATTCAATTTGATGCATGCTAGTAAAACATTCATGCAAGGAAATAGAAGAATTAACACAAAGAAACTTTATTTAAGGGAAACGTTTTTTAGGATACTTATTTAGGCAAGGAAATTTTTTTTTTTAGGATTTCTTATGCAAGGAAATTTCTTTTGGTAGGAAATATGTTTATGATTTACATATAATTATGACTTTATATTGTATAAAAATATTATAAATTTAATTAGATAATAGTTTTAAAAAATAATAAATAACAATTTTATCTATCGTAGAGTCTTTTAAAAAGGATAAAAAGTTCAGTCAGCATTTCTAAAAGCCTTCACACTTTTAATATAATATAGATATGATGATAATTCATAAATATTTTTTTACACTTTTTCAGAGTTTCCATCTTTTACCATAATATTCATGTATTTGACTTAAAATTTTAAACAGTCCAACAAATATAATAGTTGTAGATATCTGATGAACAAGAATTCAAATAAAGTTCAAACTAAAATTAAATCAAAACTAATGCTAACTAAAAGAAAAATAAAATTCAATCCACTTCTTCTGTAACTTATTAGCATTACTTATTTTATAAGATCTCATTATTTTATTGTTTATGGCACTATTTCTTTCGTATAATACCATGACTCACTTTACCAAAAAGTGGGCTTTTATTAGTTTGATTGTATTTTTAAAATTAGAAAACCAATGGAAATGACTTTATTTGATTAAGTGAAAATTTTGAACCAATCCGACATATATACATACATACACCCTTAATCAAAACCATCATTCAATCAACAACTAACTTCATTTGAAGTTTGCCAATGGTTATATCTTTTGAGCTAAACAATTTGAAAAGACCAATCCCTTTTGGGTCATGCTCCTTTTTTTTTTCTCAAGGATGAATTTGTCTTATGACCATATTTTGTATGCAAATTTATTACATCTGGTGCATCTGCAGGTTGCTGGATAGTTTTTACACCATCTCGAGCTGAAAGAAATGCACTGTAATTCGAGTCAGGATCAGCTCAAACGCCGAGTAAGCGGGAAAAACTTATACAACACGCAACAAGGAGGACAAAGATAACACGGATCGAAAATCACAAAGAACAACAAAAGCCTTATTATTTATCCACATTGGCAATTGCTATTTTAAGCACCTGGTTTTCAACAACCCCCCCCCCCCCCCCCCCCCCCACTAAAACGGAGAGCACAAATAACAGCACTAATTTTTTTCCCCAACACATGAACCCCTTCCGATTTGGCATTCATCAACGATTACCAATCCCCTAGAATCAGAACCTTTAATGAAATTCTTGCAAGTTATAAGGCAATCTAATCTTAACTGAAAGAAGTTGATTCAAGAAATCAACTCTCGAGGAGAAAAACACATGTACATTACCCCATAGTGAGCCAAACTGATGGAAGCTTTTTGTTAAGTTTATATCCGACTTATATCACGACCAAATATAAAAGTTGTCAGCCAGTTGATTGCTACATAGAATCTGTTTCGCCAGCTTACAACACGGGTAAGATATGCTGAACGCCAAATTAACCAACTCGTGAATCCTGCCAAAGAGAGACCTTTTCCTTCCTGCAATAAGTCATGAAATAAATTAGCTAACAAAGTTTTATCAGGTAAGAAGCATATCTACAAAATGAGAAAGACCTTGCTCTCTCTAAGGTCCACAAGGGCCTTATATCTGCCAACAGTAGCCATGCTCCCCAAGTGTTTATAGACAAATGGATCTCCAAGGTCCGTGTCCTTTGCTGAATTAGCACGCCCTCTACCTTCTTTACCCAACCTGTTCAACAAACCTGCCAGATATTTTCCCTGGCGTTCTGCAACCTGATCAAAACAAAGAACAGTACATCAAGAAAACTGGACCCATTTCCTTTTTAACGCTGCAGTTAGTTCAGACACACTATGTACTTAACCATAACAGAATATTCATCATCTACCACAGGCATCCAACAACAATATGCAACCCGGATTACATAAGATGTTATCAGACAGCAAGTTCCATGAATTTTCTCGACCTCACCTAACAGAATAATGCACTGAGCAACATAACTACTAAGATAAACCAATGGAAATGCCACCTCCAATGCCCGATAGCATAAAACATGTCTAAGATGGAGGAAATCCGAGATGGTGAATACTGAGTAACAACCAGCCACAGTAACAATATATCTTCATACGAAGATATGCATTACAAAGCTTCTGAAAAATGAGGGGTTTACATAATCGTCTATAATAAAGCATTTGAATCAGCAAGCACATAACTATGTTTATTCATATTCAAGTGAATTGATGATGCGCAAAAGAAGAAAATATATAATTAGCCTGGCGTCCAATAATTTAAAAAATTTATGACTTTGCGACATCATCTTGAGACTTGACACACTTTCGCAACTCTATATGAAAAATAGTTTGAAATGTCTAGTCGCAGTAACTCACCTGGGCCAAAGCTGGAAGAACTTGTCTGCCTGTACTTTCAAGGAACCCACTGCAATCACCAATGGAGAAGACATCCTGAACTGATGGGACGCGCAACCATTCATCAATTCCTATCCTGTTAATTTACAGGGAGTTATCAGTGTACAACAATAACAACTACACCTTATTTGCTATTTGTTACTATAACAAATAAATGTATGCAAAATAAGGCCTAGCTTGCGAAAAACGAAACGTGGGAAAACAGTGGTAGCGATGTGGCAATTATCCAGCTATCTATTTGATAAACTCCTCTAGTGAAGGTAGAACTTGACAAGCAGGAAAACATAAGTTGGAATAGACCAATACTTAGGCTGATTTGATTATTTATGATCACCAAACAGAACAACCTCACCTCTTTCAGCTGAGCAGAAAAACCTTACCAAGATCACCAAACAGAACCTCCTCACCTCTTTCAGCTGAGCAGAAAAAATCTTACCAGTAAAATGTCCAGATACAGATATAAGTGACTTGCTTCAATTCTAAATCTCGACTCACCTCCCCCTAGCTTTTGGTAAATCCAGCGTGTTCACAAATGGTGAGGGCCCAACCCCAGTAGACCATACTAATAGTCCATATGGGACATCCGTGCCATCACTAAGAATTATCTTGTCAGGTTGCACATCCTTTACAACTCCTCGTACAAGACGAACTCCTGACTGAAAACTGAAATTAATAGTAACTGGATCCAGAAATGAAATGAGGACAGAATATGAAATACCATAAAAATAACAATTATTACCGACATGCTCAAATTGAAAGGGCAGGGAGGAAACAACATGAAAATTCATCATCATGTATGCTACCAGACAAATTATGAAAACAATGAGACAGCAAAAAAGATGGAGTGAATAAGAAAAAGTATGGCAAGGAAGTTCCATGGAGAAGAAACAAGTGTGTAAGCGAGAAATTAAATCCAGAACTGGATCCATAGGAGCAACAAGGGCATAAGATAGAAAATTAATTCCATTGCTGGAGCTAGACAAGATAGAAACCTAATCCATTGCTGGAGCCACAGCACGACAACAAGGGCATAAGGTAAAAACAACCTGTATTTCTCGGACACTTCAGTAATATCAAGGGGTCCATGTCAGAACCTCTAAAACTAGTGCTATTTTGGAGGATCCGATAAAGATGCAGCAACATATATGGAAAATGTGAGCAACATAGAAAAAAACTAATTCTTGTCCAAACCCCACTTGGTAGGATTACACTAGGTATGTTGTTGTAGTCCAAAGACATTAAGGTAGTAATTCCCGTATCGATTGAAGCAATCAGTAGCTATATATGAAAAATATTATGTCGATCATAGCAGGAAGCACGTGGCGTAGGAACGAGGAGTTGATGTCATAATGGTAAAACCGATGGAAAGGCAGAAGTAATATTTGGAAAAGTGGCAAGAAGCATCCGGCGATGCTTATTCATCAAATACCGTCATTCCTTCTTCTCCGGAAAAAGACGTTCACCACCCGTGGGCCTTCTACCTCCACGCGGCATTGCTCCGTAGGCTTTCTCCCATTGCGGAAAATTCCCCACTGCTGCCTGCTCTCGGCGTCGGGAGTTACCAAGTCCTCAAACAAAGACGTAATAAATTGGTTAAAAGGTAAAAGAGATTTCGGAAATCGGATCTAGGGACACTCACGGGAAATCGGGAAGGAGGAAATTGAAGACAATTACAGAGGCCACGGATTCATCAACAACTTGGGCATAAAGGCATAATGAAAAGGACAGCGACATGTAAGCAAAGTCGTACAAAGGATCTACGCAAAACAACAAAATAGTAGTTGGCATTTGAAATATCTTAGTACTAGAGTCATGATTACCACTAGTGTACCATCCGCCAGATGAGAGAGACAAGCTACGACCCTCAATACAAAAGGACCAACCTATGCCAAACAGATTTTGTAGGTCTTGCAAAGATGAAAAATGACGGTATCTATGGTCAGACAGCTCCAAAGTGAAAGGATAACCAGGTCTTAAAAAATTTACGCTCTCGATAGGTTTGGGGATACAAACTCGGACTTTTTCTTCTGACCAGTGGCAATCAACTCGAACCACCGGAAGGAAGGCCTCCGTAATGGAGGAAACATAGTCACTAGCCAATTGGTCTCGATCACCCACTTGGCTAATGGAAGTCACTCGGGCTTTAAAATTGTTCTGAACATTCCAAGATTTTAGAACTATCATGTCAACAGTGGGTTCTAAGGGGGTAGCATCGAGTTTCTTATTTCTCTTTGGCTCTCCACCAAGTAAAGAAGAAGGTATGGTTTGTTTCCTAAAGAAGACATTATGAAGATATAAAAGGTATTCTGGAAAGAGATCTGAAGATTTGAAGGCATCGTTGAAAAGAAGATGAAGCATTAAAGATAGGAAGCGAGAAGATTTGAATGAGCTTCTTGAAAGTGGGTGAAGGATTAAAGGCCGAAAATAGGAAGATTTGAAGGTGCTTGCTCGAGGAAAGTCGATGAGCCTAAAAGAATAAGGGATAATGGATGTCTATATTTATAGGAGGAGAAGCAATAATGACCTTGAGAAGGAAAACTGTCCTGAGCATTGAAGTAATGACATGTGAAGAGTAGAATTTAAAGCGAGAAGAGAGGAGTCTTTTCGGGTGTCAGAGCAAGGAATCAGATGATTTCCCGCCTAAAGAGATCCCTTGATTTTCAATTGACTGTTCCGCTTCCCGAATACTTCTCTGATCTGGATTTGGAAACCAGAGGGAGAACTAATATAGGGAAAATATTATGTCGAGACCCATGAAAGAAAGCACATGATATGGGACGGAGGAATTGAAGTCTTAATGATAAAACCAATGGAAAGGCAGAAGTAATATTTGGATATGTGGAAAGAAGCATCCAGGATCAGGAGTTACCGATCCCTCGTAGACAAAGACATAATAAGTTGGTTAAAGGCTAGGTAGAAGAGGTTTTCAAATATCGGATCCAAGGACGATCATCAGAAATCGGAAAGGAGAAACTGAAGACAATTATAGAGGCTACGGATCCAACATCAACAACTTGGGCATGAAGGCATAATAAAAAGGATAGTGACACGTACGCAAAGTCGTACAAAGGATCTATGCACAACGACATAATAGTAGCTGGCATTTGAAATAGCCTAGTGCTAGAGTCATGATTACCACTAATGTACTATTGGTCCAGCTGGAGCCATTTCATTAATTACAGTATAATTGTGAGAAACTATGAATAGTTAATCTCCTTACATATAATACACATGAATGAACAGTGAATACACTACTACTATACTTTAGCTACCATCGGCTCTCATTGCTTCTTTTTATTCCCGGTTACATATTCAGTTCATTGGTTCCAAACAATCTTCAAATGTTTCAAGAAGTCACAACATTCAACCCATAAAAGTTTCGGAGAACATTTATTTCTAAATATATTTACTGGTTTTGTTTGTTGGTACTGTCCAATTGCCTTAATCATTGTTATCCATCCCCATAATTCAAATTCGTGAGTTAGTCAATATAGCATGTCTGTGACCTCACTATAAATTTAACTGTATCGATTTTATTGGTCAACAATAGCAACTTATGTTTCCTAATCACTTCGAAAAGTACTTTTGGGTAGCAATTTGTGTTTGGATAAGTGATACTTCCATGGGCAAGGATGACACTATAGAAGCCTAAGAAGACCATCTTCAAGATATCAAGCTAAGGAGTTGCAAGCCAAGGTAGTCGGGCTTCAATGGACAATTAAAAAGATGCTTATCGTGGAAGAAAAGCCCAAGAATTGTAGAGAAGAATGAGCTATGTGCTACACATATTTCATGGTTCAAATGCAAGCCCAAAAGGAGGAAGATGGAGAACCCATGAAGCCCTGAATAGCTGAAAATCCGCCCAAAATAGGCTGAAATCTCACACAAAAAGGGCTGATACATGCCCAAGAATTGGAGCAAGAATAGGGGTGTGTTTTTGGTTCTTAACATGTGACTTTTCTTACTTTGTTAGGGAAGCATTTTAGCATTCTTTTTACATGCTTTTTTCCAGTTTAAAGTTTCATAATTAGGTTTTACTGTTTACTATTTTCATAAAAGTAGGATCCCAATCTCCTACTATTTGGGAAGAGTAAAGTTAATTTATTGAAATTACAGATTTTACTTTTATAGATATGTATTACTTATAGAAAGATAAAATTTACTTTTTCGTACAAAATTATTGTAGGAGTAATATTTAAGTGCTGTAAAGAAGTCGTTTAATATTTGGTTGACATTTTGGTAATTCGACTTTTTAACTTTTTGGTTCCCACTTTTAGAATAGTACAGATAAAAATAGGATTTGAATCTCATGCTATTTGGGATAGGTTTCCTGAGTGGATTTTGTTCTTTTTCATAACACATTATTAATATTATTGAGAGTTCTTTTCTTTACACCTTTGTGTATTGGCTACTTGGATTTATTTTACAACCTTACAAGACTAGCTCTTTAAGAGGTAAGATTAATAATGTGCTTGATATGTTTGGTTCTTATTTGAATATATTGGAGAAAGTAATTAGTCTTATACTAATTATTGTCTTTAATTATTCAATTAGGGGTCTAGATCATTTTGTATCTAAGTTCTTGAATTGATTTTACTAATAACATAATTAGTCTTAATCCACTAATTTTGATTACTAAGTTCAATTAGGGTTCTTACCACTTAATTTTTAAGTTTGAGGATTTTATTCTTGAATTTTGTCTATCTTTAATTTCTAATCTATAATCTTTGTATTTTCACTTCCGCGTTACTTTCAAGTAGCCCAATTCTTATCAACAAGTTTTTCAAAAAGTGCTTTAATGTATCAAATTATAAATAAGAACATTAAAAGATTTAATAGTTAAAATTGTTTAAGTAGATAAATAATTTTGTTATTTATTATGAAAAATTACAATTAAGTTTTCATCTTTATTCAAGTAAAATTAAAAATTACTTTACAGAGATTTCCATAAAAACAAATTCTCGAGAATGAATTGCGATCAGAATGCGTACATATTAGGTTAAATTAAGTAGGGTTATTTTGATATATAAATTCTTTTGCTAAAGGTACTTTTACTAAGACGAAAATTAAAAACAACTTTTTGCTCCTACTCAAGCACTTATTTTCTCCTGAATGCTTGATCAAACACCACAACTCTCTAGAATGTGCAGTTTTTGCAAACATCAACAGTTTTGACCTCCAAAAACTTGGCCAAATAGGTTATTAGACAGCTATTGAGGTATTGACGTATACAATTGTACTTTTCTTTTCGCATCTATATCTATCATACATCTTTATTACAATTATTATCTCACTCTTCAGTGACTTCTTTGTTATACAGGACCTCAATACGAGAAGGATGATTGGAGAAGGGTGTGAGTCAAACGGACTTTGTTATCTCAAATCTCCCAGCCCACTCTAGTTTGTTCGGTCACTAACTCTCCAAATTTAATACACAACATAATTGGGACACCCTAGTTTATCCAAACTTCAAAAGTTGGTATCTAGCTTGTCAAAATTGTCTAAGTTAGACGGAGAGTCATGTCAATTAGGGAAGCACACCCAAACTACTTTTCCAATAGTCTTATTAATCATGCTAAATCTCTTTTTCATTTAGTACATTCAGATATTTGGGGTCCTACATACTAGTAGAGTTGGTTCCACGTTGGATTTTAAGTATTTGTTAATTTCATTGATAATTACTCAAGGTGTACTTGAATTTTCTTAATGAAAGATCATTTTGAATTGTTTTTTATGTTTCAAACTTTTAGTATGTATACAAAATTAGTTTGGTGTTTCTATTTGCACTTTTTGTAGTGATAACACACGTGAATATTTGCCACCTCAATTTCAACAATTTATGTGTTCCCATGAAATTCATTAAACATCTTGTCCTTACACTGCACGTCAAAATGGGGTTGAAGAGAGAAAATATAGGCATACTGTTGAGATTGCACGCACCCTACTCATACAAGCAAATGTGCATTGCATTTTTGGATGTAGTACTCACATCTTGTTATTTGACTAATTCTATGCCTTTCTCTGCTATCCAAAACTTTGTTTTGCTTCCTCAAATCAATCCAGTTTTCTCTTTCACCATGTGTCGTTGGGAGCATATGCTTTGTCCATATCCTCGCTCCAGGAAAAGACAAATTGGCTCCTCGTGCTCATAAATGTGTCTTTCTCGATTATTCGAGGATACGAAAAGGATATCAATGCTTCTCACCCAACATCCAGTGGTAGCTTATGTTTGTTGATGATACTTTCTTTGAAGGTCAACCCTACTTTATATCCTGTTACTAAATTTTAGGCATTTTTGAGGTTCTACCAGTTTCATGTTTTTGGGGATCCTGTCATAGTCTATCCTTCCACTTCACCTTCTACAACTCCATCTTCCTCATCTAGACCTCCCACCACTATTAACTTGGTATCGATGTCCACACTCCTCATCAAATCCAAACAATTTATGCCCTCCACCAAGAGTCCTTGATTGTTGTTGACTTATCTACACAGAATCCTTTCATTTCCACTCGAAAAGGTATTCTCTCTACTCGTAACCCTCATCCTATCATTGGTTGTCACCAACCCATTATGTCTTGGTATCATTGCTATCATTTGTCTATCCTAAGACTAGAGGTAAAGCTCTCCCTCATCCAGGCTAACAAGCTATGATTGAGGAGATGTCAACCTTACACTCTAGAGGTACTAAGGAGCTCGTTCTTCTACCTTCAAGTAAGGCTACAGTTAGTTGTCGTTGGATATAGATGGTGAAGGTTGGCCCCAATGGGCAGATTAATCGCCTAAAGGCTTGACTAGTTGTCAAGGGTTATACACATATTTTTCGTCTTGACTATTGTGATACCTTCTCTCATGTGGCTAAGATTGCTTCAATCTGTCCTATTTTTTCCCATGGTGGTTGTTCGTCATTGATCTCTCTACCACTTAGGGGTCATTTAGTTGGGTGTATAAAGATAGAGTTGAATATGATGAATAGTAATGCTGGATTAGTTATTTGAGATTATTTCTTATGCACCGTTTGGTTTAGTGTATTAAAAATAACATGCATTACATATCTTTTTAAAAACAATATTTGTTTACCCCCAGGTGGAAAGGATGTGGGAAAGGTTTGAGGAGCAATTGTGTCTTTAACCATACTAATGCATGCATTATAAACCCTTGGATTACTTATACCATGATTTGCCACGTATTAGTTATACATAGCATAATACCAAATAGAGTATATAACTAATGAAAAAGTGTATCAAACAAGATAGTAGTAATACACAAAGTTATACATGCATTATGTTTTTTAATGCATCCTACCAAATGGTTGCAAAAATGTTTTTCTTCATGGGTATCTCGAAGACGAGGTATATATGGAGCAAGCTGGTTTTGTTGCTAAGAAGGAATCTAGTAACATGGTGTGCAAACTACAACGAGCACTTTATGGCCTCAAGCAGTCTCCTCAAGCATGGTTGACATGGTACGGAGTGAAGCTGATCATTTTGTGTTTTTTCATCACTCTGCTCCAAGTTTATGCATGTGCGTGGTGGTTTACATTGATGACACAGTCATCAAAGGTAATGATGATAAGGGAATTATTTTTTTTAAGAATGATGATGAGGGAATTATCAGCTCACCTTTTTCAGCACTTTCAGATTAAGGATCTTGGTCGAATGAGGTGTTGCTTGGGTATTGAGGTTGCTCAATCCAAATTAGGAATTGACATTTCACGAACGAAGTGTGCACTTGATATTCATAAGGAAACGGGAATGACAAATTGTAGGCTTGTTGATTCTCCAACGGATCCAAATGTTAAGCTCCTACCAGGTCAGGGGAGCCTTTTAGCGATCATGAAAGATATAGAAGACTGGTAGGGATGTTGAATTATCTCACTGTGACCCAACGTAACATTACCTTCCTGACTAGTTTTGTAAGACAGTTCTTGGATTCTCCTTATAACAGTCATTGGAATGGAGTGATTCGCATTCTTCAATACATAAAATCCACTCCCAAGAAAGGGCTACATTATGAAGATCAAGGATGTGAGAAATTTTTTGGATATTCAGATGCAGACTAAGCAAGATCACCCTCAGATAGACAATCCACTTCAAAATATTTTCTTCTAGTTGGGGCAAATTTGGTGTCTTGAAAAAATAAGAAACAAAATGTGGTTACTAGATCTAGTACAGAAGCATAATATCAGGTCATGGCAGTGACAGCATGTGAAATATATGGATCAAGCAACTACAGAAGGAGTTGAAATTTGGAGAGATTAAGAAATGGAACCTGTGTGCGATAATGAAGCTGCACTTCACATTGCAATCGTATCCAGTGTGTCACGAAAGGACCAAACACATACGGATTGCTTGTCATTTAGTCAAAAATAAGGTAAGGTACTCTTAGGAGACTATCACTAGGTTTGTGCGTTCCCTAGCCAGTCCCCAAACAAGTTAAAAGCTCAGTACATGCAATTTGTATGCACCAGCTTGAGGGGGAGTGTTACAATCCTTGTAAATATTCTAGCATATATGTATGTATAGTAGGTAGCTTAATTTACTCCAATTGTAATTAGTTATTGATTTGTATTGGTTTCCTTTCCTTTTTAGGACATGTAAACATAGCTATTTAAACCCAATAGCTTGAGGGAATAATCAAGCCAAGTTCTCTCTCATTTTCTCTTCTGCTTCACAGTAATATCTTATTCAATTCATTGTTATCGACACACTTAGCTTAAAGGGTTCACTTGGAGAGGGTAGTGTTCATTGGGTGCCCAATCACAGCCTAGATGTCAGATTTCGGGCATGAAATATACATAAAAGATTCATGCATTCCCTGGAGTAATGGTGCCTAACAACTATCGAGGTAGGTTCAGAAAAAAACGCATCAATTTAGAATGAAGCTTCTCCATTGTTTATGAGATTCTCTGACCATTATCATGTTATGGATGTTCAGAGGTATAATTTACAAAAATAATCACTAGAAAATTTTTGAACTTAGCTACACAAAAAGAATGCTTTCACATTAAGAAAGAACCAAGGAACAAGTCAGTCATTGTCACATCTTAAATTCGCTCAGAAGCTTCATCATCACGTAATTCATGTGTCCTATTTCTGCTTTCTCTGGGAATGAAGTCATAAGCTGAATAGAATATGGACTTGCTTGTTGTATTTGATTCAGGACCTCTTGATGTTATGTCAAACACTATGAAGGAACTAGAATACAAAACAGAGTTCTATCAACTAAATGATAAAGAAGCTAACATGCCAAAATTCATAGTAAACCCTCTCTCTTCTACATGAATTTAGAAACTGTTTTTTTGCTTTATTATTGTGCCTGTGGAGATTAGAGAGCTTTTACGGCAGTTGACCCAAGAAGCACCATCCTGCTGGCATCAAAATTTGGGAAAAGCACGTTGACAGAAATTTCTTCTCATCTTTTCTATATTTTTAATTTCTAAGGCTTTTGGCTGAGCTTCATGAATTTAGGATGAGGTTGTTGCATTTACGGAAAGTAGAAGGTTTATTCCTCTTTGGTGATGCATTCATCCAATCCTAAAGTTATCCCCTCACCTTTTAAAACTGTTAACAAGGCTGCAGGAAACATAGGTAAATACATTGCAGAGCCTACTTCATTGAACAATTGTTTTGAGTAGATGTGATAGTTTGACTGCACGTATAAGTGTTGCTTAGAGGCCGTTAAAGCTAGAGAGGAGATCGAGGGTAACCAGAATTTGAATCCCACCAGAGGCAAGAGTTAGTGATTACTTCCCGTCTGCATAAGCCTCATTGACAAAGTTACCCGATACCTACATCGGTTAAAGAACGCAATACCTGATGAAATAATCGAAGTGCGGGTAAGCTAGTCCGGACACCATTGTTTTAAGAAATAAGGTTGTTTGTGTGTGTGTGTGTGGGGGGGGGGGGGGGGGGGGGGAGTTTGTCTTCCAGGAAGGAAAGACATTTTGTAGCTCTGTCAGCCATAACTTGATTTTGTGACTTGGATGTAATTCAGTGAACTTTGACAAGTTTATAAAAAGATAGAAGTTCTCATTATTCAATTGCTCTTTCAGATATATATACAGATTCAAGAGGTCAGTCTTTTAGTCCATCCACTTTTTTCTGTTACTGGTCTTAGCGTACGCGCCTTGGGTGTGTCCCTCATATAAGAATAAATTATTAAAAATAGCATAGATAATATTTAAAAGATGTTTGTGTAACAATATAAAAATTTAGAAAGAAAATTATGAATTCTAATTAATAAATGATTATGTCTATGAGATTGATTCAATTCGGTAGTTCTTTCTTCAGTTTGTTCTAATATTTGTTTCAGTGAATAAAAATCTTGTAAAAATAACATTTGACTGAAAGGTAAAAAAAGTTTGTCGCTTTAACATGCGTACTTAAACACATGCATTATATGTATATTTCATGTTAATTATTATAAAATTTGTATTACTACACTATATAACAGATTAACATTTAATACAAATTTTTAGCATTACAAAGACGCATTGCAGTACAAAATTGTATAGTAAGAATATTACATATAGCATAAGTTATTCGTTTAAACAATTAGCACTTACAAAATCGTATTGTGAGTTATTAATGGCTTGTTTTGACACTAATAGTATCATAAACACATTTATTTATTTGTAATTGGTATCCAAACTAACAAAGGCTCATCAAAATAAGTGAAAACAACCACTACTGCTTGCATTAGGGAGACTGTCTATATTACACTCCTTGGGGTGTGATCCTTCTTTGAATCCTATTAATGCATGATGCTTTGTGCATGGGGCTGCCTTTTTTTCGAATTGCATTTTCAAAAGTCCTAAACATAAGGTTGATTTGTATTATAAGTACAATTTCATTTAACGTGTAATTATTTCTTAAAAGATAAAATCTTGATCGCTTTTAAATTTCTAAATATTAATATTTTCTATATATTTCAAATAACGAAGGAGTTAATACATTAAATTTAGCTAATTTTAACATTCTAAATATTAGAAAAAATAATTAAATAACTATTTTTTCAAGTATAAACTCTACTTTTAAAAGAGTAAAAAGGTGAATGATATTTTGTTATGAGATTTCGTACTTTAAATATTTAGTAATAACTAATTTTAAACTTTTCATTTTACACTTTATGATATGTTTTTCAACTCAATTATTTTCCTCTCTCCTAATCTATGTGTCTAGTCAAACACCTTCACATAAATTAAAACGAAATAGTGTAGATTTAACTAAAGAGAGTGAATAACAAGAGCAGACGATTTATTGAAACAACTTAATATGTGTTGGGTTTCTATATTTTCTTTTTTTTCGATTATACAATTTTTTTTTAAAAAAAAAAAGAAGAAAGAACTCAACGTATTAATACATAATAAATTACACTCTTTAAATTATTTTCTCATACTGTGAGTTGAAAATTTGTGATGAATAATTAGTTAGTTTAATAAATAAAGGATTGATATAAGTTAACAAAACTGTGATTGATTTTAAAGTCTTAAATGTTAGGACTTTTAATATAGTTGAAATAAGAAAAGGTTTAAGAAGCGAAAATTTAGTCAATTTTAAAGTACCAAATATTAAGAGTTCCTATCTTTTACAAATAAGTAAAGATTTAATAACCAAAACTTTAATTAATTTTAAAGTCCTAATATTTAGGATAATAACTAAATAATAATTATTGAAGGAAAATAATAAATAACAATTTTGTCTAGTGTAGAGTTTTTGAATGAAGAGCAAAAAGTTCAACCAACATTTCTAAAGACCTTCGAGCTCTTAATATAGTATAGATTCTTAATATGATACATCCCAACTCTTCAAGGGAACTCTCCAAATTACTTCATCATCGGGAAAATTCTCCCAGTACCAAATTTCTTCTATCATGGATAGCTTCAGCAGAGCTATACAGATCAAGCTATACAACCAACCTACTCTCTACTCTTCCTTGCATAATAGTATAAATTCTATAGAAGATAAACAATCAAGAAAAAAATTTCCTGTTTCCATAGTTTTAAATAATTATCAAGTATATGGCGGCTTTGACATATTGTGAAAACCGTGAAATTGCACTTCTTTCTTAGATAAGTTGAAACTGCGCATTTTAGTATGTCAACCACTATCCCCAGAAAATGTCATTATACAAATTAAAAATTGTGAAGTAATGACTTCTTATGAGAAAACAGATGATGCCTCCATTTTTTAAAATGCTATAGTACATACAACATATACACATACGCACTACATAGCTATATATATGTCAGAATAAACCATAATTATATATATTTTTGACGAATTCTCACCTTAGTCAACTGTTTGATTGCATATACACGTAAACGATCATCGAAGGAGGATAATATCTCATTTGCCTGTCAGGTGAGAACACAAATTAATTAATTAGCGCTTACGATAGTTCCTTCACTGGTAAATAACAGAAAAGCAAGTATATTGATACTAACCCCTCAAGGCGATAGAAACATCTGAAGGCTATCTTTTAGAAAGATTTTTAATTCATGAGACATAATGTTTTGCAGTGAAAAGAACCCAAATGAAAAACTACAAAGAGATCCATAGCCATTTAAAAAATTGTAATAAGTTTTACCTCAATCAATGTGACGTGAATATAGTCTTTGACATGAGCATATCTTTGATGAACATCCCTCATGATAAAATCACTAAGTTCACCGCTGAACTCAACTCCTGTTGGCCCACCTCCAACAACTACACAGTGTAAGAGTCTACGCTTTTCTTCCTCAGTAACTCCTGCTCTCATTACCCAATCTAAAAATTAGTCTATAACTTATTTTACATACTAGATGTTTTAACTGCATGAAAAACATACCAGGCACATCAGAGAGCATCAGGTTTAGAAGCAGTTTCCTACGTATTTCCTGAGCATGGTGGACCTCACGCAGAAAAATAGCATGCTCCATTACGCCCTTAATCCCAAAGGTCATCGCTTGTGCTCCAGAAGCAATCACCAACTTGTCATATGAAATATTAAAGTTCCACGGCTCAAGGATGTCAACTCCATCCGTCACAGTTTGGCAGCTCACCTAGATGTACACAGAACTGCTAATAACATCTATGGGCCATGACGAGTCTACCAAAATACTCCAAAATTGAACCAAGGAATCAACCCATTAATTTGTTGAGATTATGAAATCTAAACTCCGTTGAATAAGATGTTAATTCTCTAAGATTGAACAGCTAATAAAATGGTGTATTTGGTATGACGTAAATTTCCAACGTTTGGCAATCTTGATTTATAGGAATGTTTTCCACCAAAAAGGAAACAATGAATACTCTCCCTGATACCTCCACTCATTTTGTTAAACCAAGTCTAAGGGGTCACGACATCTTGTTGATATTGATAGAGTTGGAGGTACTTGAGCAGGCTGAATCCATCTACAAACCTAGACTGGGGTAACCATTGTAACCAAAGCCTCACGACAACATTCAAAGGTGACCTTTGGATTCTTACGTAGGGGGCAACTGATGTTTAGCTATTAGTGTTTTCACTCTGTTTCAGTGGTGCTCCTAATGGTTTATATGGAAAATTTACAAGAGTTATGCCTAATTGAGCTATTTTGGGTGTCAGGGAGTTGAAAGGATGAACTAAAGAAAAGTTGAATGTTTGAAGTAGAAATTAAATCAATTGAAGATAGCTCAGTAAGGACACACCGCACGAGCACCGGCGAGAAGGAATAAAATTTTGTCCTGAAAGAAAGCTTAAAACAGCTCAGTATGGACTCAAAACATGAGCTTAAATTGTCTGCTAAAATCAATCCGCACGGCTCACGGGCGTCAAGCGAAGGAGTTTTTACTGGCAAAAATTAAAGGTTAATTCGAGCAAATCCTTATTTCCTACCGGTACAAAAGCTTCCTTTCTTTCTTCCAGCCTGAATCTAGACCTAGCAAGGAGGAGAACACCATTTGTGAAGCAAGAAAGAGCTTGGAAGAGTCTTGAATCCATCCTAATTTTGATTTGAAGACAATTATGGATAATGCCTTATTGTGATTATTAGGTCAGTTGAACACATTATCACCTGAGGTTCATTCTGAAGAAGAAATTGAGGAAATTATTGCTAATAATCAGGTGATATTAGCAAAAGCATGAAGAACTTACAATCAATAGAGGAATTGAGGCAAGATTTTCGGAAGCATGTCATTTATTCATCCCGATAATGGGGAAATCGTTATTCCAGGCTTTTTACTCATTGAATACTCTGTCGTGTAATCTAGATAGAGATTTCATTTAGTCTTTAACTGTTAGTTTATTAATACTCAAACTACAATCAATATTTTTCTATTTAAACTATTTGACTGTAGCACTTCGCAATGTTCATTACGGAAAACTAATGTAAGTTCCTGTGGGTGGGTTCGACTCGGGACTCTAAAAATGGATTATTTTTGCAACGACCATTTATCCTTTTTAGGAAGAGTTTTGGGCATGCAGAAGCACATTGGAAACCGACCACTATATAAGCCACTACTAGCTTAGGAAAAGCGAGCAGCGCCTTGTATGGGTTGGGCCGAGCTTCACAAAGCAACTTTTACTCCACATCACTTAATTCAATCAACAGTTGGACATTATTGTCAAATTTTGATATGCAAAAGCATAATCTGAATATTGTCCTCGTCTAGGACTATGAATGTCACCAACTTTTATCCAACCTAAACATAGGAAAATGACCCCAAAAAAATAAGTAAAGAATTTTTCATAGAAATTTCCATGGAAAGCTAACACACCTTGACATGTAACTGTAGCTTGATTCTTCACGAGTTCCCCACATTTACTCTTTCATCAAGGATTTTAAAGAAAATATACTTTTTGTGTGAGAAAAAAGGATACCTTTGTCCCATTTTATGGGGAGAAGATGAACCTCTCTATATTTAGAAACAATTTAATTTTAAACTTTTCATTTTACACTCCCTCAATGAGATGATTTATGATCACAAAAATGTAGTTGTAGCATGATTCTTCATGAGTTCCCCACATTTATGCAGTCATAAGAAAATTTTTAAAAATCTTGAAAAAAAGAAAGACACTTTGTCCCATTTTATGTGAAAAGAATGATATGTTTTTATAGTTGGAAATAATTAAATTTTAAAGTTTTCTAGGATATGATTTAAATTCACTCTGACATAGCTTGTTCTAGGCAGGGGCGTATCTATATGGAGGAGCAGCTTCTTTCCGTATACCGTGTATAGCAATATAATATGTCTTCAAAAATACTTCAATATTAGATGAGTGCACTCAAGCTGAAAGAGTTTTATGGTGCAATTATTATTGGTGCACCTTTACAAATGAAGTTGGGATTTTTTCCTTTCTTTTTCTAGAATTGAACTCGGGGTTTCAAATCTCACATTTGTGAATGTGGGCATGTCTGAAGTCCTCTCTTGACATGAGTATAGACAATGTTAAAAATCACTAAAATTTGCAAAAGGTAATGGATTCATGGTAAGAATCAAAAGGTTGAACCCATAAATTGTAAGTCCTAGATCAACCTATGTGTAACAGCACAAACTTCAAAAGTTTTTCTTTGTTTCTTAAACTATTTCTAACACCTAAAGGACGGAGTAGCTTTTATCTTAATTCTTAAACAATGAGACGAACAAAAGGACAGTAAAAGGAAAAAGGAAAGTGACAAGATAGGCATACCACATTCTTGTCAAAATCAACGTCAGTGCAATTAGCAAGATAGAAATAGGAATCAGGTTGGCTAGAAATAGCAGGTTGAATCCGGCCGATAGGTTCTGCTACAGACCTGAACTCGAGAGTACCCACACAGGTAGATGCCAGCAGTGGGGTGAACACCATATGGTTCCTCGGTGATACACACACCACATCATAAATGCTGGTGTCCAGACCCTTCATAAGTCTGCATCCAGCCCATCCGGAACCCAGCACCACCACTCTGGGTTTCTGGTCCCCTTTTGTTGGGCCCAACCCTGCAACCCCACTTGCCACCGAGTAGTCCCTATTGAATTGCAGCAATTGGGTGAGTGAAGGTTTGATTGATGATTGTTTGAACCTGGTGGAAGAAAGTTGGATGAGTTTCTTGAACCAAGGCATATTTTGAAATTGTTACTATTGGTTCCTCCCGTATTGTTGGAAGAATCGAAATTAAACGAAGAGAAGATCCCCAAATGCTACCAAGTAATAATTTTGATCAAAGAGATGGTTTTGGGGGTCAATGCAAGGTGGCAGTTGAATGCAACATACGTGTCGACTTAGCTCTTTCAGCACAAGGCGTCTGGCACTAATTTGGTTGGTATAATTGCACTAATATACTGTTAACAACCTTACATCATAATTACATACTCAAATTTTTAATAATATAATTAATTATTTTCTTAAAATAGTGGTTAAAAATGTAATTTAGAACATTATAAAAAAACTTTATTATTTTTCTTTTATAATAATATCTAAAAATTCGATATACAATATTATAGACCCACTATATAAATATTATACAAAATTATAAGAAGTATTTATACACTCATATACAATATTATACACTACTCTCTCCATTTCAAAATAAGTTGTGCTTTAGTTTTTTGATTTGTTCAAAATAAGTTATGTTTTACATAATCAAGAAGACATTGATGATGTTGTTCTAACTTTACCCTTATTTAAGTGGAGAGAGTTTTACATAACTAAGAAAATAATAAAGAATTACATTTTTTTCAAGATATTTGTTAGGGTTAAATGGGTAAAAGCATATTTTACTTCCTAAAAATAAGTAGTTTTCTTAAGGGGTGTGTCCAAACTAAAAACAACACTTATTTTGAAACGGTTGGAGTATTATACAAAAAACTGACTTCTTCTTATTCCTTTACTTCAAGCACCAGATTCATTCAAAACACCTCAAAAACTACACCAAATCATCCTAAATTTCACATTTAGGATCCTCAATACGTACCTGATCTTTTACAATAATACTCACTCAAACCAAAGCATATTTACGAAAACTTAATTTTCAAATTTTGAAACTTTGAGCTTCAACAATGGATACATGCGAAGTCTCTGCTTATAACAATAACAACAAAATCAAAAAGAAAGGGAAAAAATGAGAATGTAGAGGAAGAAAAATAAAAATGAAGGAAGACATCGGTGTTTTGCGTTATTGGGTTAAGAAATGAAAAATAAATTTTAATTTACATAAAAATTAGATTAAATAAGGCAAGAAGTTAAAATATAAGCTTATTTAGTAACATTATTATCTCACATGATATACAATGTAATTTTTTTCTTTTTGTTTTACTCCCATTTTTTGAGCGGAGGCTAGGACTGGCCGGCGGGACGGGACGTCCCGGTCCGTCCCCGAGGGTCCCGGTAGTCCTGGTCCGGCTGGCTCAGCCAGTTACGTGAGATGGTGAGATCGAAATTATGGGACGGTATGGGACGGAAATTTTTACCAGTAGTCCCGCCCCGGTTCGTCCCAGTATTGGCCCGTCCCGTCCCGATTTCGGCTGGTTTTTTTTTTTAAAAAAAAATTTAATAGTACTAGCCGTTTCCGGCCGTTGGGGTGGGGGCCCCCAAAGGCTATATTCGCTAATTCAGCCCTCCCCCCCCCCCAGCCCCCCAACCCCCTTTATTTAAAAAAAAAATTACACCCTTGAGTTTTAAAAATTACACTTTGGTCTTTTTTTAAAAAACTATAAATACCCCCATATTTTCACAATTTATTCACAATTCATCTCCTCTTCTCTAATCTCTACTACACACTCATTCTCTCAAATATTATCAATTATCAATTTCTCTCAAATCTCCCTACAATCTACATTCTCGTATTCTCCAAGTTTCAAAATTTATAATTTTCAAATTCAAATTGTGTTAGTTATTTTAGTTTCAAGTCTCAACTCTCAAGTTGCTAATTGCTACTTGCTAGTTTTTCTACATCAATTTTAGAATTTCGAGTTTCCGACAATTGGTTATAATCGCCTATTTTTTACACAGACGTTTGGTACATTCGTTCCATAATCCATACTTACTTCTGTTATTTATTTATTTTACGGCTTTACGCATTTAATTTTTCTATCTTATTTATTTAAATGTACTTGTGTTATATTTATTTAGTCATAATTTTAGTTGTGTTTTATTTATTTATTCATAAATTATAATATGGATTCTGGAAAAAAATTTCTGAAAAGGAAAGGGTGTTATGGCCAAGGTTGCAGGTGCATTGGGTATTAGTACTGGTAAAAAAAGTACAGGTTCTAGTTCAACTACTAAAAAAATTGGTGGCTCTTCTTCAGTCCCTAGAGTTAGAATTAATAACGAAGATTTTACGCAATTTGGTTGTTACACCCCGTAAGTTTCTAGCACTTAGTTGGCCTATTCGCATGTTGGTTGAGAGTTTTAGAATGTCATACGTGCGAGAAAAGGGCCCGGGGAAAGGCCGAACGAGTGCCAAGTCAGATTTTCGTAAGAGGAGGCCGAACCGTGTTGCCCATAGGGGCAACGTGGCACAGAGGCCCCTCCTCTGCGATGGACAATGTGGCACGGAGCTAGATTGGCACGATGGCCAGCATGCCACATTGCCATGCTTCGGGCTCCAAGTATATAAAGGCCTCACTCTTCATTTTCATGATATTTTATAAGTTAAACGACCAGAAAACAAATAGGATGAAAAGTTAACATAAATTTCCGTTTAATTACTCCGTCAAACGCTTTCCAAAGTCAAATTAACTTCGGGTATCAAAGTATAAGGCTGCAGGGAGCATTTCTATGGAGTTAGTTTCGCAATAATCGCCCGGCGAATCGTCGTCTCGCCGAGTCAAAGTGATTGGAATTGCTCCAAACTAGTGTTAAAAGTGAGTATTTCTCCCTTCTAGACTCCCGAGAAATTACGAGTTTTCGACCGTTCTTCGATAAATCGAAGAATAGTCAGTATATAGACTTAAAGTATTGTCTTCTTCCAGTATAATAATGAAGTTAGTTCTATTCTTTCGTGAATATGATTACAGTTGGGGAGAACAGCTGAATATTAGCCGAACCTCACCAGATAATCGAAAAACCGACAGTCGAGGTATGTAAAGCCAGTCTCTTTCGGCAAGTTAGTTTCTCCAGTATAGTAAAATAGTATGAATCCCAGTAAGATATTGCAGAAACAGTATATCATGCTCAGTATGAAATTTAATGAAGCACGTCAGAAGTATTATATCATGTTCAGTATGAGACTCAGTACAACATGTTAGAGATTATATTATTATCTTATTCAGTGTGTATTATATGTAGTTATTTCTGTCAGTTGAGACTTGATTGTATTGTTTGGGGATGGATTACTCGTATAGCTTCCGTGACCACCCCAGGTTTAATGGCTGTATCGACTCGTCCGCCAGAGAGCGAGGATACGTCACTCTATGGAGCGGCATGCCGTCTGCCAGAGATGAAGATGGGGAGCCATCTCCTCATAGTTTGCCGTGGTTGGCCTTTATACACCCCCGTCGAGCGCTTGCGCCCGGGGTGTTGATTTTAGGAGTCCTCCGAACTCAGGTACAACTATAGTCAGGGGCCCAGCAGGCCCAAGTTGCATACTTAGGGGAACCGGCAGGATGCTTATAGCTACCAGGTGATGTGGCATGATCTGGTAGGGGTAAATAGATTGTGATGATTTCACCTTCCGGCTTATGGGGGCCAGGTAAGGTTTATGTTATGTTGTTTTAGTTATTGATAGATAGACAGTAGAACGCCACGTTATCAGGTATGACTCTTACTCTTCTCAGTATAGCTATGTTAGCCCTGATTCTTCTATCTCAGTCAGTTTCAGTCCGTTTCTTATTACTTTAGTTACTTTCAGCTTTATTACTTACTTTCAGGTGGTTTCAGTTATTGCTTTACATACTCGGTACCTGTGGTACTGACGCTCGTTTGGGGCGCTGCATTACTTGCCTACAGGTGCGCATAGACGAGGAGCAGATCCCTCGTAGTTCCAGTCAGCGATACAGAGCCTTCAGCTCCTTTCATCCGGAGCTTGAAAGGCAGAGATTTACTCTCCTTTTGATTGTACAGTATGGGTAGGTCGGGGCCCTGTCCCGACCATCTTATTATTCTTAGAGGCCTGCAGATTGTATCATATTCCCTGTGGTCAGATTGTATGGTTGTGTGGGGCCTTGTTCAGTTGTTAGTTGGTGACCTTGTCGGTCACAGATCAGTTTAGGGCCTGATTTCGTTTTCTTCAGCTATAACTAGATATCATGGTGGCCTTGTCGGCCCGCATAGGACTCCTTATATTTAGTTGTTTCTGGTTAGCTGTTTGCTTTTAACAGGTGGCTATAGGCCTTGTTGGCTGGGAGCTGTATTTACAGCCGCTATATAGCCCATCGTTTTCTTGAATCTAGAGTTAGAGCCAGCCTTGCCCCAGAGGGGCTTACGCTCAGTTAGTTCAGCAGTCCAGATCCTAGTAGGGCACCAGGTGCCAGTCATGCCTCCCAAGGTGGGGCGTGACATTGGTAGTACTATTATTAATATTAATTCAGATACTTCATTAGATAATGAAGTTCTGAAAAGGTTTTATGGTAATTTATTAGAGGAAGAATTAGATGACGAAGTAGAAGTAGAAGTAGAAAGAAGAATTAGATGATACACCTACTAATCCCGTTACCGAAACTCCAAATCAGGATACTCCTCAGTATGAAGCTCAACTTCCCCCTTTGCATCCTACTAAGGGTAAGACTAGGGTTCAACGGGCTAAAACTTCAGTTGTTTGGCAATTTATGCATCAAAATGAGGAGCGAAGTAAAGCTATTTGTAATAAGTGTAAAAAGGTATTTAAGCATGAATGCGGCGGAAGTAAAGGTGTAATTGGGGGGTTACATAGATATTTATTACAATGTTCTAAACTTGAGTATTTTGCGGCTAAAGAAGCCTCTAAAGCCGTCGGTTGTGATGTCCCTATTGGATCGTAAGGGGGTTCCAATATGGTTCAGGGCCAGTTAAATCCTTCAAACCCAGTGGCCCTGTTACACAACGGAAATATGATAGGGATAGAGACCGTGAGAACATCGTAAAAATAGTTGCGGTCTGTGGTTTTCCTTTTAGTTTTTTCTCCCATCCTGGATTTATTATGTATATTCAACAAACATATAATCCTTCTTTTGAAGGTTTTTCACGAAGCATGATTAAACGTGACATTTTTGAATTTCAGGCAAAACATGCTCATTATCTTCATTGTTTATTTAGCTATTTTGATGGTAGATTTTCTATTACTTCTGATATGGGTCGTAGCGTCAATTTCGTTGATTATTTTACTGTTACTGCACATTGGATTGATCATAATTAAAATTTACAAAAAAGAATAATAGGTTTATAAAATTTGTGAGCAGAGAAAAACTGCTACATATATAGCTGCTACTATACTTGAAGTTTTACAATCTTTTGGCATTTGTGATAAAATATTGAGGGTTACACTAGATAATGCTTCTTCTAATACTAGTGATGTTAGTATGTTAAGAACTCGATTATGTCCAATTAATAATGCTACTTTCCGTGTTAGATGTGCTGCTCATATATTTAATTTGGCTGTACAGGATGTCATTAAATTATTTGATACTGGGTGTTCCAAAGTTGAATTAGCATGTTTTTGAATTTTTCGAATGAATAAAAGTTCTAGAATTCGTGAATTTAAAGAACTTTGTAGAATATGTGAACTTCCATATAGAAAAGTTCTAAAACATGTAAAAACTAAATGGAATTCATTATTCGAAATGCTAGAAGTTGCATATATTTATAGAAGGCCTATCACTATGTTGTATAATGCTCATAATTCCGAACCTGATTTGAAACTTGATGATAATGACTGGGAGG
This sequence comes from Datura wrightii, assembly GCA_035772735.1. Taxonomy (NCBI): domain Eukaryota; kingdom Viridiplantae; phylum Streptophyta; class Magnoliopsida; order Solanales; family Solanaceae; genus Datura; species Datura wrightii. The sequence continues at coordinate 39,866,247 of JASDFA010000027.1, forward strand.
AAATAAATGAACTTAAGCAATTTTTAAAATTATTTTATCAAGCAACAAAAAAATTTTCCGGCGTGTATTTTCCAACTATTTGTGAAGTTTTAATAAATGCATATGTTGTTACTATTAAATTTGCTGAATATAAAAACAATGAAAAATTTGTACCGACTATTGAGGTCATGATTCAAAAGTTCAAAAAATATTTTTTTTCCTATCCCTCAAATTTATTTAACTGCTATGCTTTTTAACTCAAAATATAAAGAACGAGGTACAAGAGGAGTTGTTCAAAAAATTTATGAAAATTTAGAAATAGAAGATAATGAAACTCCAACTTTAGAAAGTTGTAAAAATAGTATTAGAGTGTAGGCTAAAATGATGTATGAGACTTATTGCCAGTTGCATAGTGGTAATTCCGTTAATGCTCCTGAAACTTCTAGGGTCTGAGTAGATAGTACTCATGGATATGTGTAAAGTACTATTGGTTTTGATTTTTCTGACAGTTGTCATTTTGATGACTATCTTTCTTCAGCTAGGGAAAATGTTACAATTTTCGCTGACGGCACGCCGGACATTCTGAGTTGGTGGAGGGCTCGTGGCAGCGTATTTTCAATGCTTAGCAAGATAGTTCGGGACATGCTAGCTATTCAAGCATCATCTGTTGTTTCGGAGGCTGCTTTCAGTGCGGCAAGATTTCAACTTGGAGATCATCGATATTCACTAGCAGAAGACAGCTTGGAGGTATCTATAACTTTCAGAGATTGGATTAATGCGGAGCGGAGAAATCATGAGTTACCGAAGTTAACTTCCCAAGAAGAAGTTTTTTTGAATTCAACAATTAATAGTGATGATGACATGGAAGCGCAAGACTGACAACAATCTATGTCGGTGCCGAAAAATATTTCGGCTCAACAAATAGAAGAATTAGAAAGAGATTTCATAAAGATGTACAAATATTAGTATTATATTCGCTTAATCCAAATAGAACCCTTCCTAGAAGGTGGCTGCGTAGATTAGACGCTCTACTAATATTTGTAAATTGTAATACAAATTTTTATGATATTATTTTAATTTTTATATGAATAAATTTAAAGGCTTTTAACCTTAATTTTCAATATCATTATCTGTTGTATTATATGTTAATTATTTACAAACATATCTATAAGTTATATATAAAAATAAATATTCAATAACTACTTCATATTTCAAAAATCAAAATTCAAATTTCAAATTTCAAAAATTAAAATTTCAAACTTTAAGTCTTTAAGTCTTTAAGAGTTAAGACTTAAGACTTTAAATCTTTAACAAACTTTATAAATTATTTTAGCCTTAAAATATTAAATTCTTAATTTCAATTTGTAATTTTTAATTTTTAAATTAATAACTAAATGTTTACTTCATATTTCAAATTTCAAACTTTAAGTTTAAAATTTTAAGTTTTTAATAAACTTTAGAGTTTAGAGTTTACATTTTAATTGAATTTTTAGCCTTAAATTTGTATTTCAAATTTTAAATTTTAAGTTCAACTTTGAAATTTGAAGTTCTTTCTTATTTATAAATTTTAACTTCTAAGTTTCTAAGTTCTAAGTTCTAACTTCTAACTTTTAACTATTAGCCTTAAAATTGAAATTCTTATTTCTAAATATAAGACTTTAAGACTATAAATTTTTTAAAAATATTTAAATTTTAATATTAAAAAAATTATTTTTATCCCGTCTCATCCCGACCCGTTAATATAGTGGGACGGGACGGGACTATTGGTTCGTCCCGGCTCGACTTTCCATCCCACTTTCCCTCATCCCGTCCCAGTCGGTCCGATCCCATTCGTCTCGTCCGGGCCAAATTACCAACCCTAGCGGAGGCATGTGTGGGGGCCATTCAAGAATTCATACTCTTTTGTTAATTTAATTTGTTTAAGGAAGAATAGTTTCTTGTAAAATAATAGTAAGCAAGTAATATATATATATATAAAGGAGAGTTAGAGACATGTTGATGTGGCATGCCTCTAAAGCTCTATTCTTTTTTTTTAAAATTTTTTTTTTCTATTTTAAAATTATTTTTTTATCTATTTAATTAATGTCATTTAATGTTATGTCATTAAACAAGACCCACTAAATAAAATAAATAAATAATAATAAAAATAAATTAAATTAAAATATAATAAAGGTGAAAAATTTTCAACTTCAAAGTTGCATTACCATTTTAACCGTCCACTAAATAAAATAAATAAATAAAATAAAAACAAATATAATATGTAAATATAATCATCTTATCATATTATTATATAAGTGGGAAGCCAAAAAGTGAAAAGTTAGTTTAACATTTTGCCCCTTCACCAAATTAAAATTTAATTAAATACATAATTAAATATTAATATTATCATATCATACCATAATTATATATTTATTTTATATAAGTGAGAAGCTAAAAAATAAAAAATTAAAATAAATATATAAATAATAATAAATAAATATAAATAATAAATAATAATAATAATAATAATAATAAGAATAAGAATAAATGTAAATAATAAATAATAATAAATATAAATAATAACTAACTAACTAACTAAATAATAATAATAATAATAATAATAATAATAATAATAATATTACTATATAAGTGGAAAGACAAAAAGTGAAAAGTTAAAATACTAAAATAACCTTCAAATTTGAGAGACTAATATATCCTTCAAATAGTAAATAGATTTACTCCTTCATCATCATCTAAATAATTCATTGTGAAATATTTAATGGTCTAATAATATTTATTTTTATGCAATTTTAACTTTTAGTATATATAATATTATAGGAATAGTTTTAGATTAAAGGATAAAATAGTCATTCAATATTTCATGAACACTTGCATATATATCATATATCTTTAATTTACTTTTAATGGTAATCTAACTTTTTACTTTTTGACTTTCCACTTATATAATAATATGATTATACTAAAAGTGAAAACGCCTAAATCTAAAGTTAAATGACCAAAATATCCATAAAAAATTGAACGACCATATTTACCCTTTATTTCAAACATATTCATCTACTAAAATATAATTTACGTTTCAACAAATAATAAAGTGATAGTACATAATAAATATAAAAAATGAATAATATGAAGATGGTTCATGTTTTTAAAATTAATGTCATTTATTGTAATCAATTAAATTTAGAATTACTTTAATCTTTTCTATCTATTACAAATGTTCGTTAATATCAATCTTTAATATGTCTATTCAATATTTAGTTTCTTCATTTTTCAACTTCCTGATGGACAGTATATTTATTCATTCATTCATTACTTAAAGAAAAAGCTCAATGACATATTCTGTGTTCAAAGTGTGTCCCTGTTGGTGATGGTTAGTCTTCTCTTTTGTTATTTTAATTGGTGACATTTTGTTTAGATGATGCAATGGAGGTCCGTTGATGTTGTGATATAATCAAGTCATTGATCCTGATCCTGTAAAGTCTTCTAAACTATGTTTTAATTACTTTTTATATTTAATTATTTCTCAATTATCTTCATTTATTTGCTAAACAATATTTATTTTATCCTGTTACACCATATTTATTTTATCGCGATTAAAACGATCACTTTTATCATAAAATATTTGTTCCATGATAATATATTTTTATTAACTTATTATGTTCTCTAATTTATATTTTAATGTAATTCACATCTAGGACACAAAGACATATATGCATGTCAAGAAAGAGCCAGCATATGGAAGAAAGTCAATTGAGTGAATGGCGACGATGCCAAAAATTAAAATTTTGAGATTTACAAATCGTACATTTTTTTAAAATTATTTTTTGAGGAATTTAGTAAGGTCGACAACTTTTTATCTATTTCGTTTATAAATTTGATTTGCGGTTATTCTATTCAAGCACATATGTATACTGTTTTGCTTTTGCTAAGTCAATGAACAACTCTATTTTTGATTTTCAAACAAAAAAAAATAAATTACCAACTCAAACACAAATTTAGTACTCATAATATTTATGTGATTTAAAATTTTTTTATACTTATATTTGATATGAAATACAAGTGTAACACGCATACTCAAATACTAGTAATATTAAATAAAAAATAGATAAGAAATATAAAGAGTAAGAGAGGAGAGCTTTTTTATTTTTTTCAAGTGTTTCTCAAGTCTTCAAGTGTCTTGATAATATGACTTCTTATTCTTTATTTATAAGATTACATAGAGGTAGACAAAGAGAATATCATAAACATGACATTAAAGGGGAAGATCATTAAGGAGGTGAGAGACATAACATTAAGAATGTGAGATTATGAAGGAGGTGGAACATAATGATAAAGAGCAATGGGATATCATATTTAGTGGACATTATTATATATTATAACACTCCCTTGGATGTTCATAGATGATGTGCCTCATTAAAAGTTTACTAGAAAAAACTTAGTGAAAAAAATTCCTAGTGAAAAGAGTACACAAATCTCAAAATACGCATTGCTTGTCGTCTCGTTAAAAATCTTGCCAGATAAATTCAGTGGGATAAAATTTTAGCTAAAAAAAAGAGTACAACACATATTTTGCTCCCCCCTGATGAAAACATTAATTCATGTTTCAGTAATGATAAATTCTATTCTTGTACAATAATTTTACAAATATTGAGATTAGCAATGCCTCAATAAATCTGTCGAATTATTATTTGAGCAATTTTTATTTCACAATTATGGTGAAGATTATGTCTGAAAAAGTACTTTGCTGAATTGTATTTTACTTTTTCTTCTTCGATATATTCTTGTTTCAATTGATCTATGCAAGTAGCATTATCTTCAACTTATTATAATCTTCGTTTCAAAGGAAAATCACACATCTTCTATGTGATGTGTCGTTTACTTTAAAATTGCTAGTATCTTGGAAGGACCTGAATAAGTATTAATGATTAATTGGCTAGTCAAATATGATAATGTAATAGTACCCTCACATGCAAATTGATAACTTTTGTGAGTTTCAAACATTATGCAGATCAAATAATTTTTTTGCATTTGTATAACCAATAATTCCTTGACAATATTGGTTAGAAATAATAAATTCATAGCAATATTTAATTTCACTCAAATATCTCCACATAAAAGTGAAAGTATATCTTGCCTGCGCTAATAAAAAAAAATATTTTCTCATGGATAGTAATAGTAGGATATATAAGTGCACCGACTGCACTAAGAAATGGTACTTTTTAACAATTTTAATGAGATCGAAATTGTCATGACCCAAATAGACGGGCTGTGCTGGTCGTTACATCAGATACCAATTAAAAATTCATTCATCTCCCAACGATGCTACGATATTGAGGCGGTTTTTTTTTTACCCCAAGTTGATAATTAACAGTGGTCATAAATTCCTCTCACTTCTAGCCAATGTCGAGACTTGTTGACTTTTGTGTCCCGAACTCCAGAATGATTATTTTCGAAACCCTTTTATTCACCTTGCTCTTAATTTTTTCATATGTAGCTGATAATTCTAGCGAAGTTATAATTATTCGTCTGAAGCTTAATCAAGACCCGAGCATCAAATTACATCATTACCCTTCCTTCGGTGTTACAGTTTTCCATATCTACTCGGGTGTCCAAAGTATTACCATATTTTGTTGGACGGCTTGGACCGATCATTTTTGAAATGAAGAGGTCTGGTGATGAAATCCCAACAGTCATTGTTTTTAACCGTCCGCTGCAGCGAGTGGCTTTTCCGCTACAGCGGTTCCGCCGCAACGAAAAATGATCCGCTGCAGCAGACTACGGGGTTAGTTAAAAGCAGATTCAAAGATTGCATTTTCATTATTCAACATTTTCACTTCTATTTTGAGCAAATCCTCTCAGCTCTCCTGGCGATTTCTCTCGATTTCTCAGGTAATTCTCACCCTCATGGCTTCTTTACTTCATTTGCTAGTGAATGACTATCGTGTATTGCATATTTATTTTATTTTTGGGTATTTATAGGGCGATATGGGTAGGTTCTGTCATTTTGAATTCATGACTAGATTGTCGTAGCATGCTAGTTGTATTTACGTTCTCAAGTGTTCCCTACTATTCTCTGCATGATTCTGGCCGGTTTCATGGGGCTGTAGGGTAAAAAATGAGAGGGTTTGGATAAGGTGGTGGTTTGATTTCCTTGAAGCTTGAATCCTTGCCCCATTGGGGTGGAAATAGTCATTAGGGCTTGGGCAAGTTCTGCCCTTGCCCGATCTGTAGTAAATTCGAAGAAATACAGAGGTTGAAATTTCAACCTCTACTGATGGTGTCTGAAGATCTAGGGAAGACGATGTCCTCTGCAATGAAATGATGATCGTTGTAGAAGTATCATTACAACGGACCTTCTTCCGCTATGGCGAACTCATTACAGCGGGCATACGTCTACTGCAGCGATTCGCCTGAGCAGTGGCTCCCCTGTGAACTCTGATTTTTCTTTTTCTCCCATACACTGTTCCCCTAATCCTTTAGTTCCCCTTCTAATGCTCATTATTGATGCAAGCTTGTTGTTATAGCTTCCTCTAGGAGCAACATCCACACTAAAGACTACATTCGTTTCGTGAACGACCAGTGTCAGTTCCGACACAATGAACAGGCCATAAAGGACTTGCTGCATGAGAGGGGTTTTGTCATGCAGGATGTGGAGGAGAAAACACCGGAGTTCTATACCCTCTTTCATGAGATTGGATGGGGCCCATTGGTGGAGGATCCGGGTAAGGCTAATGAGACTTGAGTGAGGGAGTTTTATGCCAACCTCCCCACAGTATCTTGGAGCCGGTACTAGCCAATTGATTATGTCAGGGGCATGCAGATTACCTTGAACCCTGCCGCCATCAACGACGCTCTGGGTGTTATACCTCTTAAGTTTTTAATGTTTAGACAGCCTATTCGTACGTTGGTTAAGGGTTTTAGAGTGAAATACGTGCGAGAAAGGGGCTTGGAAAAAGGTCGAACGAGCACGGAGTCGGGACCACGCGGGAGGAGGCCGGGCCAGCTGCCCAAAGGGGAAGCGTGGCACGAACCATGCCTCCACGATATATATATGTTCCATCCTTTGATTTCATGTCATTTCATATATTATATACAGCCAGACTTGAGAGAGTACAAAGGAAACAAGTAAATTTCCTCCGTTTACGCTGCTAAACGCCTCCCCAATTCAAATTAACTTCGGGTATTGAAGTTTAAGGATGCAGTGAGCATTTCTACAGAGTTATTTTCACTAAATTCGTCCGACGAATTGTAACCCCACCGAGCTAAAGTTGTTGGAATTGCTCCAAACTAGTGTCAATACCATCACAGGCTTAAAAGTATGCATTTCTTTCTTTTGGACTTTTGAGAAATTATGAGTTTTCAACCGTGTTCCGTTAAGTTGAAATATAGTTAATATTTATATGTAAAGTTATCATTTTGCTCCGAATTTAGTACTGAAATTAGTCATTTCTTCCCCAGTAATACGATTGCAGTTGAGAAGAGCAGTTGAATACGAACTGAAACTCGCCAGTTAATCAGTAATCGGTGAATGAGGTATGTTAAGACAATTTCCTTCGGCAAGTTAGTTTCCTTAGCATGATAACTCAGTTTGAATCCCAGTAAGAATAATAGAAGCATGTCTAGTATGATCAATTGTTGTTATTAGCTGAAATCCGTATTCCATATTAGTTTGGGATGGATTATGCCTGTATAACCTTCATGACCGATCCCTGGGTTATTAGCTGTGTCGACACCCGCCAGGGGAGAGATGACGTCGCTCTACGGAGCGGTATGTTGTCCGCCAGGGATGAAGATGGGCTCCCAGGTCCTCATATGCCGTGGTTAGCTCTATACACACCCGTCGAGCTTGGTGCTGGGGGTGCAGATATCAGGAGTCCACTGGACTCAGAAACAGCTACAGTCAAGGGCCGAGCAAGCTCAGTTGCAGACCCAGGGGGTCGGTAGGACAGCTATAGCTATTAGTTGACCCGGTGCGACCTTGATAGGGGTATATAGACTAAAGTGTACTCACCAGAGCTTATAGGGGCCCAGGTGGGTTATTCTGTGCTGATTGTACCTTCCGGCTTATGGGGGCTAGGTAAGGTTTTTGTTTGCTTTAGTTATTAATGAATTAGATAGTGAGGAGTTCTATTACTCAGGTATGATCTCTACCCCTTCATTTCAGTTATTTCAGTTCTATCTCTTTATTTCAGTCATTTACAGTTATTGCCTTACATATTCAGTATATATTGTACTGATGCCCTTTCTGGGGTGCTGCATTACTTTCCTACAGGTATGGATAGACGAGGAGTAGGTCCCTCGTAGCTTTCAGCCAGCATCATCAGAGCAGTTAGCTCCTTTCTTCTGGAGCTTGTTTTTAGAAGGTTTACTCTTTTGATTGTACAGTTTATAAGTAGGTCGGGGTCCATCATATTACTCCTAGAGGCTTGTAGATTGTTTCTATTTCCCTGTAGTTAGCTGTTATTGGTCGTGTGAGGCCTATATGTGTTTTAGTTTACGTGTTGGCCGTGTGGGGCCTTGTTTAGCTAATAGAGTAGCAGCCTTGTCGGCCATAGTTTAGCTTAGAACTAGATTTACTTTATAGTCACAACTAGATATCATGGTGGCCTTGTCGGCCCGCATAGAATTCCCTGTTATTGTCGTTTCTGGTTAGCTGTTTTACTTTACAGGTGGCTATAAGGCCTTGTCGACCGGAGGTTGTATTTACAGCCGAGATATAGCCCGTTGTTTTCTTGATTTGGGAAGTAAGCCTGCACCAGGAGTGCATAGGCCTAGTTAAGTCAGTTCAAATCCTAGTAGGGCACCAGGTGCCAGTCATGCCTCCCAAGATGGGGCATGACACTGGGTCTGCCAAACCCCCCCGAGACTGAACTGAAGGCTTATGATATAATTGGGAATGGGCAGTGGTTAGTGGATACCCTGGTGGTAGAGGAACAGAGGGCTACAACCAATTGGGATATTACCAGGATGAGTATCCAGAGTACTCATTTTATGGTGGAGGCCAGGAGGTGGTTCAATCTAGTGTCTTGAAGGATCCGCCCGTCCTCCAATGTCATAAACGTGACCTATCATCGAGCGTTGGTGGTGGCCGCTATTTTGAGTGGGGTGAGGGTGAATATGGGGGCTCTGATTATTGAGGAGTGGAAGTACTTCCATACGAAGACCAGTATTGGCCTACCATTTTCTTCCCTTATCACCAGACTATGCAAGTGAGACAATGTCCATCCGGAGTCCTGGGATGTCATTGTGGATTGCGACAGGACTTTTGACCCTCTGAGGGTGAAGGGGGCTCTGAAAAGGGGCATAAAGAAGAGGAAGTCCACCTCAGCTGAAGGTGACGATGGGGAAAGCACTTTCAGGCCCGCGAGGCTGCTCGAGAGGATAGAGGCCGAGATGGCGGCCATTCAGAAACTCCTCGGAGGGTTACCAGACCTCCTTGCCCCAGCAGGCCTTTTGCTAGCTGACCCTCCACCAGACAACCCTTAGGTGCAGTAGCTGCCGATCTAGGAGAGATGTAGGGGTAATTGCCGCTCTAGCCCAGGCCTATGTTGTTATACCCCAGGAACCCAAGGATCAGACTTGGGAGTCAAACGGGGAAAAATCTGGAAAATATTGCAGCGGTGCAGGACGAGTCATTAGACGACTCGTGAGGAGACCCCACGAGTCGTCAGGTGGCTCATGGGAAGGTTGGACTAAGGTGAGTAGTTGAGGTCCCCACGGGCGTGGGAACGACTCATGGTCAGCTACCATGAGTCGTAGGTCCACCGTGGGATAAGGTTGAGGATTTAATAGGAGGTCTGGCAGTGTACCTAACGGATGGCACCCCATGAGTCGAGGTCAGTCCCAACGACTCGTGAAGTGGGTCGTGAGCAAGACAGGGAATTTTATCTGAGGCGGGGGTAGTGTACTTGACGGGCGACACGATGAGTTATTGCCTGTCCTGACGAGTCGTCAGGTCACCCGTTAGGGTTGCTTGGCAGTTATTTCCTGCGAATTAGTAAGGGCCCTCTCGTAATTTCTTACACTCCTAAGGCCCAAACTATGTCATTTTGAGGTCGGGACAGGGTCTTTTAAAGGAAAATAATTCATGTTAAGTCTCATTTGATGCTTGCAAGAGTTAGAGAAGGGAGTAGGAGGTGATCCTAGGGTTCTTCAAATTCTCTGAATTTTCATCTTGGGCATTTTAGGGGAGTTAAGAATCAAGTAATTCCAGGTATGTGGGGTTTTGAATGGGTGGTCTAGTACCTACCCATGTCCAATTCTTCCCAAACTCTATGTTTAAAGTTACTAAATCTTTATGGGTCTTAGCCTAAATGCATGATTCCTCGAAAATTAATATGAGCTTGCTGTAGTATGTCTAAATCATGGGTTTCGAATTATTGGATGTTTTCACTTGTTTTATTCAATTGTTGATGATCTAATCCCTAAAAGCATAGGTGCCCAAATCATGAGGAGTTTGGGTAAAGTTCATGGTTATGGTGATTCCTCAAGCATGATATGAATTTATGAATTTTAAGCATGTCTTCAATCTCTCAGGTTATTATGATCATGGTTTCTATAAAAGTTAAGCATTTCAAGGATGTTGAAAATACGGGTAATGCCCACATGAAGCTTATGGTTCATGAACTATGATTTTGGCCGATCCACGGGCCTGATTTTATGGCTAGTATTACGAATTCTCAAGCATGTGATGATTATCACGATTTAACTATCCATGCTTGTCATGTATGAATTTCTATGAGTATGTTGCATGTTTTGGGAGTAGTACTTAACACCGAGTAGGTTCGGGGCCCAGGTTGCGCCCCGAATCTCAAAACTTACGTGCCACCGTAGGTTATGTTTGGGACCTCCTCAGTGACCGTCCCCTATGCCCTACGGGGCCTTCATGAGTGATATCACGCCTTTCATTGTTCTACCCTTGGCAAGGTATAAACGGCCTCCCGACTAGGCTTACAGGTCGGGCTCCATGTGCGCTCATATGGGGTATTTCGGTTATAGAAATCTCCCACGGTTCCTCATTGTTTTAATGCATGTATTATTATGTTCTTTGGCTCAAGTCATGTTTTATGAAATGTTTTAGTCTCATGTTATGACTATGACATGTTTACAAATGCTTTTGGAAAACCTTGAGCCTTACCATATATTTATGATTTCAGTCTTTATGATCATGATGTCCTACTCTTATAACTCTTATGTTTTTAAGTATTATTTTACCTACCTTGCATACTCTGTACATTCCAAGTACTGACCCATATATTTTCTATGTTGTATCATTTTATGATTCAGGATCCGGATCTCAGGCTCAACATGGCTCCTAGCTTTCTCTCAGTTCTGCTCTCAGTTCTCCTTAGTGAGTCCTTATGATTCGAGGGCTTTATGTTCAGATCTTGGCTATCTTTTGTTTCAGAATGTTGGGGTTAGTTGGGGTCTTATCCCTTCAACCCGTCTATTATGATTAGAGGCTTTCAGACCTATTTGTAGTATTCAACTGTTTATGCTTGGATCATGTATTGTTGTTCCTTATATTTCATGCCTCGATTTTCTTTCAGTTCATGATCATTAAGCTAATTCTTCCTTCTTATGTGAATGGTTTATCTACATGCTCATGCCATGGGTTGACTTGGGGTCCCTCGGGGCTCCTTGTCCCATGTTTACGATTCGTGTGTACTCTCGGATCGTGACAAACTTGGTATCAGAGCCATAGGTTTAGGTGTGTCCTAAGGAGTCTAAAAGCCGTGTTAAGTAGAGTCTTTTTCATAGGTGTGAAGTGCGCCACACTTATGATTAAGAGGCTACTAAATGTTTTAGGAAATGTTCCCTTCTTTCATGATACATGTCGTGCGATGAAAAGTCTCTCCATACTTCTAATTCGTGCTATTCGCGATTGCAGAAAATTATGGCTCCCAGAAGAATAAGTGGAAGGAGGAATGGAAATGATGAAGGCCACAGAGATGGCAATGATCATGGGCGTCAGCAAGCCCCACCTGTCCAAGAGTCGCAGGCACCAGAGCTAGCTGCCAATGCTGAGTTTCAGGTGGCTATTCAGATGTTGGCGCAGGCCTTGACCGCTTAGGTCAACCAGCAGGCTGTTGCGCATGTTCCACAGAATGGCGATGCAACATCGGCTCGGATTAGATACTTCTTGAGGATGAACCCTCCTAAGTTCAGGGGATCAAAGGTGGACGAGGATCCACATGATTTCATTGAAGGGATCTTGAAGGTCACTCAGGTGATGCGGGTGACAAGTGAGGAGCGTGTTGACTTGGCCTCTTATCAGCTAAATGAGGTCGCTTATATTTGGTAAAAGCAATGGAAGGACAGAGGGAGAGAGTCCTATCAGTTGGGATGAGTTTGTTGACACCCAATTTTGACCTACCTTCGCCTCAATATTGCTGCTTATATATGTATATATTTATTTATTTATTTAACGTGAAAAATTCGACTTATTTTTTTTGTATTTATAAAATAATTTATTATCATAATATTGCGAAAATTATTTCAAGTTATATATATATATGACTTATATTAACTTTAAGTTTTGATATTAAATAATTACGACGCATATAATATATTTCGTATCAATATGCGCCCTTATTTTTAAATATATCATAAACTATTTACCTAATTTTACTAAATTTTGTAAATTTATTTGAACAATAATATTACTCCAATTTACAAATTATTTATATTAATAATATTATTTTATAATGTTTGATAACTTAATTTTATTTTCTAGTCGTTAAATTATTTATAAATATAGTAATTTAATTATATGATATTTACGTAAGTGTACTTAAAGTTAGAATTTATTTATTAATAATAATATTTATATGATTTTCTTATAGTTTAAACTATTTTATTATCTATTTATTAAATTATTTAAAAGTGTAGTATATTTATTAATTTAATAGCAGCTAAATCCTATTTCAATCAATTCATTTAAATTATAGTCATTTCCTATTCAATTTCATCCAATTTATTTCAAATCTGGCCACTTTCTATTCAATTTATTTCAATTTTAGCCACTTTGGATCAATTTGGCTATTATTTAAATTCAATTCCTAATTACTCTACCCGTGACCCGCATAGACCCACTACCTGACCCACAACCCGACCCAGATTACACCCTTTTAATTCTAACCGTTTATCTAATCTAATCCTACGGCTAAGATTAACCCTAGCCTATTTCCATATTTTAATCACTTCCTACCCCAAACCCTATCAGATTTTCATTTTCCCACTCCCTCTCTAACTCTTCTCCTTCACTCCCTCTTCTCCATAAGCCGCCGACCTCACCTCCCTCTCTCCCTCTCGTCGCCCCATCTCCCTCTCTTCGCCAGAGACAGCCCCACCAACAACACCACGCCTCCACCATCTACCTCTCCCATTTTTATTTCTTTTTTTTTCGTTCAGAACAACAACCCAACAAACCCGACCAACCTCCTCTCTCTTCTCACTTCACCGCCGGCGACGGCAGTGGCAACAACAGCCCACCGGCCTCCTCTCTATCACCATCACCTACGACCAGCCCCAGCCCCTCTTCTCGCCGGAAAACCTCCATAACAACCAACAGCCGCCGACCTCTCTCTTTCTCTACGCCAAAAGCCACCGCAAAACAGTAGCCCAACACCAAACCGGCACTTCCATCTTCACCGGACCTTCCTCAGTTTCTCACCATCGCCGAAAAATTAATACCCGAAACACCACAGCAAACCTAGCCGACCCTTCCTTTTCCCTCTTCCCTAACTCCAGCGCCGTTCACCTCTTTCATCTCGTCTCCGCCTGCATAACCACTACGCCGGCCGGAAATCACCATTAACACCAAAAACAAAAGCTGGCTGCCTCTCATCTTCTTCGTCCAAAAATCCGGCGAAAACAACCTCCCTCGCCGTCATCTTCTCCCCTCACCGGCGAAATACCTTTTCCTCTTCCCCTTTTGCGATGAACTAATGTTGGGTTTTTCGTTAATATTGTGCATATGTTGTCATTTTGATTTGCTTAAAAGTCATTTCGTTTATTGATGATTCTGCCTAGATTACGTATATATTGTTAAGATTATTGTTGTCATGAATGGGAATTATTTAAATTTTAATTGCAATCTTTACTTCTATTTATTTATTTTGAAGTTACTAACCGTTTTTTTTCTTTGTTTTGTTATTATTTATTGTTCATATGTAAGAAAAATCGTCATAAATATTGTAATTTTTTCATTTATTAATTGGCATATCTTTCATATTTCCCCACTTGGGAATTTCACACTTTCACACACAATGACGGTTGCGTGGTTTCACGGCCGTTCACCAGTTTAAAACACCTCGAGGATTGTTTATGATTTGGTCGATCAGCGGTGCGTCGACGGTCATAAGCTTCCTCACTCTCGAGTTATCCGCTCGAGGGAACCATGTCAAACCCCACTCTTACTCCTAGACTGTGATCGTGTACTCCTTTAGTAAGGCTTGCACATCTTTTAAAACCTAGAAAAATCGCGACGTCCATGGTACGTCAAGATTAGTAGGAACTTGCCCTAAGTCTTAAGGGATCACTTTTAATCCTGAAAAAAGACGATTCATGAATTATGTGCATTTTAAGAGAAATTTTGTTTAAAATATCATCATTGTGCTCCCGGGTGGGTAGGATAGTCTAACCTTCCTTTTATTGCAGGCACAATGAGTCTCCCAACTTCTTATCCAAGATTCGACATGGTTTGGTGCATGCCTGTAGGCATGAAAGCTTGGTGGTCGAATTTAGGAGAATACGGACAGAACGAAGTAAGGAAAGTGTTAGGACATTTACCTTCGTTAATGCAAGTTACTCCCTGCCGAGAATTAATAGAAGCAGCCATAACTTTTTGGACGAGAAAAGAGTGGTATTCAGATTTGGTGAAGTTGAAATGACCCCGTTATTGGAAGAAATTGGGGGTTATGTGGAGAATGTGAGTTTATTATGGAGAAACAGGAAGTGGGAAAAAGCAGAAATGATCATTCCCAAACGCGTCTCTCTAGAAGATGCGCGTCACAAATTGGGGTTACAAGGTAGCGAAATGGTGTCCTTTGTAATGAAGGGGAGGATGCCGGGAAAATATCTGCTAACTCGATTCGGTCACAGTTCTTCTCGGGATATATACAAAGAAGACAATACTGATCTAGACTCATGGACGAGCAGACGAATTTTTGCATTCATGGTCTATTTTTTAGGGACGGTGGTTTTCCCACGAGGAGCTGAGGAGGACATCGATATTCGTCTCATTTCAGTTGTTCATGCTTTGTGTAATGGTATAGACAAGGGACATTGCACTATCGTCCCAATGATTGTAGCAGACATTTACCGATCTTTGGGAAAGTGTAAAAATGGGTTCAAACACTTCGAGGGTTGTAACTTATTGCTGCAGCTCTGGCTCATTGAACATCTTCAAAAGGTGCGTGGCAATCCAACCATGCCTCGGCCTACAGAAACCGATCATATTGCCGCTCACCATTGCAGAGTCACCATGGGAGTTAAGCCGATAAAACGACCCGAAGAAGTGGAGAAATAGGGTCAAATGTTGGGCAATTTAACCGAAGACTCTGTTCAGTGGATGTTCGACTGGTTTCCGAGGATGCACTTTGCTGTATATACAAAGGCCCGATACTACCTGGTTTTGATAGGATTACGAGGTCTCCAACCGTACTCTCCAATGCAAACGATGCGGCAGGCTGGAAGAATGCAAATAATACCCCGGGTTGCCGACATGGACGCATACCAAGTGGATTACAAGGATGATTTCGTTCCACATGCTTTAGACATTGTAAAAGCCTGGAGCAAAAAGGTCTATCTCGATGAAAAGAGCATAGAGGTTGACCGATATCAAGCAGGCTACGTAGCCGGGTATATCGAATGGTTACATGATGATTGGGCTGGTACTGCAATAGAAAGTGTCAAACGAGGCAAGCATGTAGAAGATAAGGAGGCTCAAGCGCAAACCCTTTATCGCCGTTTAAAAAGAAAAGTCCAGGATTCCGAGGCTTGTCATCGGCAGCTGCACGACGACAATGCCAAAGAAATTGCTGAAGTAGGAAAGGAATTGGAATATTGGAAAGATCGCGCTTTTGGTTTAGATTTGAGGATACAAGATTTGCGTGATGAGTTCAGCAAACAAGGAGAAGAATGCTTGAATAAAGGAGCTATGGGAAAAGATCTAGCATTGGCCTACCTTTTGTCCAGTCGCCACCGTTTCGACAAAGTACTAGAAGATCCAAAGAAGTTGGATGTCGACGAAGATGTTTTTAAGATTTAATGTTTTGTTGTAATTCTTGTAATTTTATATAATAATAAAGTTTATTTTTGGGGTTTATTTTGGGAGCAAAATGACGATATTTAATAACAAGTTCTCTTAAACTCGCTAGGCCTACCT
This sequence comes from Datura wrightii, assembly GCA_035772735.1. NCBI lineage: Eukaryota > Viridiplantae > Streptophyta > Magnoliopsida > Solanales > Solanaceae > Datura > Datura wrightii. The sequence continues at coordinate 39,882,616 of JASDFA010000027.1, forward strand.
CTGGCATAAAAGAGGCCCCAAAATTAGGAAATACGTCACTATTGTTATTTGATCTTTCTTTTAATCAAATATTATTTCTAACTTCTATTACTAATTATGGTTTATTTGTTGTTTGTCTCATTTTTCCTCTTCCCAAAGGTTGATCTGTGCAAAACTGGCTTACCACACAAGATCGAAAGGGGCTCCTCCTTCTCCTCCTCCCGTCTCTAACCGCAACAAAGGAAAGGATAGAATGGATGAACATAATAGCAGCGGTAGCGACACACCCAGAAATGAGCGAGACAACTTTGAAGGGGCCGGCCCTCCAGGTTATAATGAGATTATTATGAGGCTCGAACAGAAAATCTTTGAGTTACAAGAAGAGTTGGCACAAGTTCGAAACGCAAATACTCAGGCGGCACTATTTGGGACACAAGCTGATGCCTCAACTTCAAAAGCACCAGCCAGTCTTCCCATGTCCTCACAACCCGCAGCTCCACCACAGGACGCTCCACCCCAACATTACCAATACCCTCCTTATACTTATCCCCATCCACAAGCTCCAGCTACCGCCCATTATCCATCACCACCTCAAGAAATACCTCCTCCAACTCATATAAATACGGCCTACGCCCACACCCATACCAACCCGATCTATGTGGAGACTGCGCCTGTAACACATCATTGTGAGGAATCTGAGCCTTCTGAAAAGGATAGACTAATTCAGACTCTGGCAGAAGAGTTGAAGAAGATGAATACCAGGTTGCAAAATGTTGAAGGCAACAAGGGAATTACGGGTCTGGATTATGAAGATTTGTGTATACATCCAGATGTTGAATTACCGGAGGGGTACAAACCTCCTAAGTTTGAACTCTTCAATGGAACCGGTGATCCAAGGGCCCACCTGAGGTTGTATTGCGACAAGTTGGTAGGAGTAGGGCGGAATGAGAAGATAAGGATGAAATTGTTTATGAGAAGTTTGACCGGAGAAGCTCTTAGCTGCTATGTAGAGCAGGATCCGAGAAAATGGTTTACTTGGGCAGAAATGGCGTCAGCCTTTGTAGAACGTTTTGGATTCAACACGGAAAATGCACCTGACTTGCATTACATCCAAAACTTGAAGAGGAAGCCCACAGAGACTTTCAGGGAATTCGCAACTCGATGGAGGACTGAAGCCGCAAGAGTGCGACCTCCAATGGAAGAGTCTCAAATGAAGGATATTTTCATGCGGACCTTAGACCCGCAGGTTTATGACAGATTGATGCTGGTTAGCGAAAAAAGCTTTGCAGAGATCATTAAGCTTGGAGAAAGGATTGAGGATGGTATCAAGGATGGTACCATTATCAACTTGAATGCCTTGCAGGCGGCCAACAAAGCGTTGTAGTCCGGAACTGCTTCGGAGAGCCGCAAGAAAAAAGAAATTGGAACAGTTATGATGGCCCAGGGGCCGAAAAATTATGTGTACAGACCTCAGACCCCAACACCACAATACCAAATGCCAACCCCACACTTCAAAACTCCACCTCCACCATATCATGCTCCGTCATCACCTTACCAAACTCCATCTCCATATCAAAATCTCCATCCCTATCAAGCTCCATATCAAACTCCCCCTCCAACCCACTTCCAAACACCTCCCTCACATTACCAAGCCCCTACCTACCCTATTTATAACACCCAACCCTCTTATCCACAGCATCCTCACCCACAACCCTCTCATCCATGACCTTCTCACTCACGACCTTCTTTCTCACCAAACCAAAGGCCTAGGGCTCAGTTTAGGCCAACAAAAACTTATACCCCTCTAGCCGAACCAATTGACCAGCTGTACGTAAGGTTGAAAGAAGCTGGTTACATTGAGCCTATTCCTGCACTACCGGTCGATACCCAAGCTAAGTGGTACGACCACAACAAAATATGCATGTACCACTCGGGAATGAGGGGGCACACCACAGAGTCCTGCAGATCTTTGAAGGATAAAATACAGAAGCTGATTGACACCAAGGTTATTCACCTTAAGGATCCGGCACCGAATGTGACAAGAAATCCTTTGCCGAATCACCAAGTGAACATGATTTCTTGTAATGAGGCTGAGGACTTGGCGAATGTTATTGGGATGATTGAACGCGGAGTAGGTTCTTCTTTGGATTCATCTCGGAGAATACAGGTGCGCCCTCCGTTCGAGGTTGAGATAGCTGCTCCAAGGCCTCCCTTCATGGTGGAAAGAGCTACTCCAGTTTCATACAAGCCAGTCCCATGGAGCTACAAGGAAAGCGCCTCGCATAAAACAAAGGTGTTGGAGGCAGATGCGGCACAAGGAGTGACACGGTCTGGAAGAGTATACACTCCTGAAATTTTGGTCCAAGGAGCCGATAAAGGGAAGCAGCCAACGGTGGAAGCAGAAAATGGGATATGGAAAAAGGTGCAGCCAAAGCAGTATTCGGTAGTAGAACAGTTGGGCAAGACCCAAGCCCAAATTTCTATCTTATCTCTTCTGCAGAGCTCCGAGCAACACCAAAAGGCTTTGATGAAAGTGCTAGGAGAAGCCTATGTCCCTGCAAATATATCGAGTAGTGAGGTGGCCAATATGGTGGGTCAGGTATTTGAGGCCCAGAAAATAGCCTTCCATGAACATGAGTTACCTATGAAAGGCGTGGCCCATAATAAAGCGTTACATATCACGGTGCAGCACTCGGACAAATTCATCACCAAGGTATTGATTGATCCAGGCTCGGGCTTGAATATTTGTCCACTAAATACCTTGACTCGGCTGGAAGTTAACCTCGCTAGGATCAAGCATTGGAAGATGAACGTCAAGGCTTTTGACGGTTCACAAAGGGACACTGTTGGAGAGATAGATTTGGACGTGTTGGTTGGGCCTGCCACATTCACCATAACATTTCAGGTAATGGACATCCCAGCCTCTTACAATCTGTTACTGGGACGTCCATGGATTTATGCTGCGGGAGCGGTGTCTTCGACTCTGCACCAATGCCTGAAATTTGAGTGGGACCATCAAGAAGTCGTGGTCCACGGGGATGAAAACCGTCCAATTTGCGCTGCTCTTGTTATCCCTGTCATTGAAGGAAAGGGAGGCCTAGACGGGGAAAGTTTACACACCGTAGAGCTAGTCGGTGTCGTTGAAGAAGGTAGATGGTGGAGTGATAAGATCCTGAGTATGCTACTTTGGCTAGGGTTTGAACCAAGTCGGGGTCTTGGAGTGAAATTACAAGGAATCTCCGAGCTGCTGCAAGTGGCAACGCAAAAGACCACTTTTGGATTGGGATATCAACCTACTAAACAAGAGTTGGATAAATGGAAACATCCCTTGGGAAAGAGAAATTTTCTGTTGCCAAACCCATTGCCTTCGCTTCAACAGACTTTTGTTTCAGATGGCTTCCTTGATGTCAAACGGGCCGAAGAAGATGCCATACTGCTCAGTCTAAGGGATTTGTTTCTGGATGACAATGGTTGTAACGCCATTGGCCACGGGGAGGAAGGAGGGGCCCCGCAACAGGAATTTGGAGTGCAGAGAACCGCCAATTGAACAGCCACACCATCCAGAGCTCGCCGGGCATCTGGGTAGACCAAAGGATTAGTTTTTCATTTTTATTCAAAACAAATATTTGTTTTCAAAAGTTGTGAATTCTCTTATGAGTATTATGTCAAGTTCTGATCGTTTTTAATAAAATTATTTCTCTTTCATATATTTAATTTAATTTAATTTAATTTATTTTCAGCATTTCTAATATCGAACGAGTTGAATCTAAGGCCATGGCTTGTAATGAAACTGTGCGACATAACATAGGCAACTCTTTAGAAGCTGAAGAAGATGAGTTACCTGCTGAAATTATCAGGGAAATCAAAGAGTTTGAGGACAAGCCCAAAGCCAATCTGACAGATACCGATGTGGTAATTTTGGAAGATTCGGAAAAGCCCAAAGAGACTCAAGTCAGTACTCACTTGCCAAAAGATGAGATTGAGAAGTACATAGAGTTTCTGAAGGAGTATAAAGACATCTTCGCCTGGTCCTACGATGACATGACTGGGCTAAGCCACTCTATAGTAGCGCATAGGTTGCCTACTGATCCAGCGTATCCCCCTGTGAAGCGAAAGCCGAGGAAATACAAGCCTGACATGAGTTTGAAAATTAAAGAAGAGGTAGCCAAGCAGATTGATGCCGAAATCCTCAAAGTGGTAGAATATCCCACTTGGTTGGCCAACATCGTGCCTGTACCAAAGAAGGACGGAAAGGTCAGAGTCTGTGTGGATTACAGGGATCTCAACAAGGCCAGCCCTAAAGATGATTTTCCGTTACCAAACATCCACATCCTTATAGACAACTGTGCCAAGCATGAAACACAGTCATTCGTGGATTGTTTTGCTGGTTATCATCAGATCAGAATGCATGAAGAGGATGCTGAGAAAACCGCATTTCTTTCCCCATGGGGGGTGTATTGTTACAAGGTAATGCCATTCAGGTTGAAAAATGCTGGAGCCACCTACGTGCGGGCCATGACTACCATCTTCCACGACATGATTCACAAGGAAATTGAAGTTTATGTGGATGATGTCATTATCAAGTCGAAGAGAAGCTCAGATCATCTGGCGGATTTCAGAAAATTCTTTGACAGATTGAGGAAGTATAATCTGAAGCTAAATCTGCAAAGTGTGCATTTGGGGTTCCGTCAGGGAAATTATTGGGTTTTATCGTCAGCCGTCGTGGTATTGAGCTGGATCCAAGCAAGATTAAGGCCATCCAAGAGCTCCCACCGCCGAAAAGTAAGAAAGAGGTTATGAGCTTTTTAGGACGCCTCAACTACATTAGCCGTTTCATTGCTCAGTCAACGGTTATTTGTGAACCTATCTTCAAATTACTAAAAAAGGATGCTGCTTCAGAATGGACTCCTGAGTGTCAGCAAGCTTTCGATAGAATCAAAGATTATCTATCAAAACCTCCAGTTTTAGTGCCACCAGAACAAGGAAGACCTTTGCTCCTGTATTTGTCCGTGCTAGAGAATGCCTTTGGCTGTGTTTTGGGACAACATGACGAGACAGGGAGAAAGGAGCAAGCCATATACTATTTGAGCAAGAAGTTCACACCGTATGAGGCTCGGTATACACAGTTGGAAAAAACATGTTGCGCTTTGACTTGGGTCGCTCAGAAGTTGAGGCACTATTTGTCTGCCTACACAACTTATTTGATTTCAAGGATGGATCCGTTGAAATATATCTTTCAAAAGCCCATGCCTACGGGGAAGTTGGCCAAGTGGCAGATATTGCTGAGTGAGTTTGACATTGTTTACGTTACGCAAAAAGCCGTAAAAGGACAGGCTCTTGTAGACCATTTGGCAGAAAATCCTGTAGATGAGGAGTATGAGCCACTGAAGACATACTTTCCTGACGAGGAAGTATCCTTCATAGGAGAAGATATTGTCGAAGAGTACGATGGTTGGAGGTTATTCTTCGATGGAGCAGCGAACTTCAAAGGAGTAGGCATTGGAGCAGTGTTAGTATCAGAAATTGGGCAACATTATCCTGTATCGGCTAAACTTCGATTTCCCTGTACCAACAATATGGCTGAGTATGAAGCTTGCATTATGGGTATTCGACTGGCAGTTGACATGAGCGTGCAATCGTTACTGGTAATTGGAGACTCAGATTTGTTGATGCACCAAGTAAGGGGAGAATGGGCCACGAAGAACACGAAGATTCTTCCCTATCTACATTGTGTGCAAGATTTGTGCAAGAGGTTTATTAAGATTGAGTTCCATCATGTTCCCAGAATACAAAATGAATTTGCGGATGCTTTATCCACTTTATCATCAATGATCTAGCACCCTGATAAGAATTACATTGATCCCATTCCTGTTCACATACATAAGCAGCCGGCTTATTGCTTTCATGTTGAGGAAGAGCCAGATGGTGAACAATGGTAAGCCGATATCAAAAGGTATCTGAAAAACGGGGGTTACCCTGAGAATGCTACAAGCATCCAAAAGCGCACGATTCAGAAGCTAGCCAATCAGTTTTTCCTAAACGGGGAAATCCTTTATAGGAGGACTCCCGACTTGGGATTGCTAAGATGTGTGGATGCTAAAGAGGCTACAACTTTGATTGAGGAAGTTCACGCTGGGACTTGTGGACCCCACATGAACGGTTTCATGCTGGCAAAGAAGATCTTGAGAGCTGGCTATTTTTGGTTGACTATGGAGACAGACTGTATCAAATACGTGCAAAGATGTCATCGCTGTCAAACCCATGCCGATGTGATTCGCGCTCCCCCTAATGAGCTTCATGCCACAAGCTCTCCTTGGCCATTCGCATCTTGGGGGATGGATGCAATTGGCCCCATCGAGCCGGCAGCATCCAATGGACATAGATTCATTCTGGTTGCAATTGACTACTTCACTAAGTGGGTTGAAGCTACCTCCCACAAGTCTATCACAAAGAAGGTAGTGACAGACTTTGTCCGCGACCATCTCATTTGCCGATTTGGAATACCTGAATCAATCATTACCGACAATGGCGCCAATTTGAATAGCGACTTAATGAGAATGACGTGTGAAAATTTCAAGATCAAGCACCGCCATTCTACTGCATATAGGCCGCAAATGAATGGAGTTGTGGAGGCTGCGAACAAGAATATCAAGAGGATCTTGCGCAAGATGATTGACAATTACAGACATTGGCATGAGAAGCTGCCCTTTGCTTTGTTGGGATATCACACCACTCTCTGAACGTCTACTGGTGCTACACCTTATATGTTGGTATATGGTAACGAAGCAGTGCTACCAGCTGAAGTGGAAATTCCTTCTTTGAGAATCATTCAAGAAGCAGAACTGAATGATGCGGAATGGGTGCAAAGTAGATTCGAGCAACTCACACTCATTGAGGGGAAAAGGATAAATGCAATCTGTCACGGTCAACTTTATCAGAACAGGATGACCAAGGCCTTTAACAATAAAGTTAGGCCAAGACTCTTCATGCCTGGGCAGTTAGTTTTGAAGCGGATTTTTCCAAGCCAAGATGAAGCTAAAGGCAAGTTCTCGCCTAACTGGCAGGGTCCCTACATAGTTCACCGAGTGCTGACCGAAGGAGCACTTATCCTAGAAGAGATGGATGGTGAAATCTGGCCTAAACCCATCAACTCCGACGCGGTTAAGAGATACTACATTTAGATTGGGATTTTTGTTTCTTTTTTGCTCTGATTCGTAACCTGAACTACGTTGGACCTGATTCCCGTTTAAGAGGGATACGTAGGCATCCCTGTGGGACTCGGTCTATATCTTTATAAAATTTTCTTCTTCCCTTCAAAGGTTCTCGGTGCTTCTTTCACATTTTCACGGTATTTCGGTTAACAAGCTGCAACTGGGGCAGAATTTTTGAGAGGACCTCAAAAATTCTCAAATCTCTGTGCTTGCAAGGAAGTCTATGTCATCTTCTACACTGGGGCAGAAATTTTGAGAAGGATCTCAAAATTTCGTCAAACTAGGTCAACACGAGGTTCCAATTTACAAAAGGACGTCGTACGGTTTTAAAATATGCCATGGCCCATGATCTAACTCAATTCTTTTCTATGTTTTTACTTTACTCTTACTAAACTATTCACCTTTTGTCTAAACTATGTGCCCGAATGTATGCCTGGATGGAGTGCAATAACAGACATCCAACGAGTAGAAGAAGGCCACGAGATGAACACACAGATCAATCTCCCCTTTTCGAACTGACAAACTTTCTTTGAATGCAGAAATAACAGAAATGCAAGGCAGAGACAGAAAATGCCGTGTCACAAGGCAACATAGAGCTAAGTCACTCTTTCTTACGCCCCTATTTATTATCTTGCTATCCTCAGAACATTCAGTTTCATATCAAACCCATGATATACATTTTAATACATGCATTTGTGTGCATTTCGAAGCCCGTATCGCATTATGAGCCCGTGACATTTATTTATAGACATTTGAGCCCGTGACATTTATTTATAGACATTTGAGCCCGTGATATTTATTTATATACATCTGAGCACGTGACATTTATTTATATACATCTGAGCCCGTGATATTTATTTATATACATCTGAGCCCGTGATATACATTCACGTATGTATTCAAGCTCGAATATACATTTTGCGTATGCATTTGAGCCCGGATTTACATTTTACGTATGCATTTGAGCCCGGATTTACTTTTACGTATGCATTTGAACCCGGATATACATTGTGCATATGCATTTGAGCCCGTGATATACACTTTATATATGCATTTGAGCCCGGATATACAATTTATATTTGCATTTGAGCTCGTGATTATTTATATATACATACATATGAGCTCGGATATACAATTTATATTTACATTTGAGCCTCGAATATACGATTTACATATGCATTTGAGCCCGGATATACATTCTACGTATGCATTTAAGCCCTGTTACGCATTCATGTATGCATTTGGGCCCTGATATGCATTTGAGCCCTAATTTACTTTTACGTATGCATTTGAGCCCTGATTTACTTTTACGTATGCATTTGAGCCCTGATATACATGCATTTGAGCCCGGATATACATTTTACATGTGCATTTCAGCCCGGATATACAATTTATATTTGCATTTGAGCCCGGATATACAATTTATATTTGCATTTGAGCCCGGATATACAATTTATATTTGCATTTGAGCCCTTGATATACATTTACATATGCATTTGAGCCCTTGATATAGATTTGCATATGCATTCAAGTCCGTTATTTACATTTTAAGTCCGTTTACTCATTTGAGCCCGTTTATGCATCTCAAGCCCATTATTCGCATTTGAGCCCGTTCACACATCTCGAGCCCGTTATTTGCATCTTAAGCCCATTTATGTACTTCGAGCCCTTAGTTGCATTCTAAGCCCCGTAACTTATTTGCATTGAGCCCGAATAAACTGAAGCTCTCGATTGAATTATTAAGGCTCTCGAATAATTTACTTTCTTTGGATTAGCATTTCTTCCACTCATCCTAAGGCATCATAGTCTAAAGGCATCGTTTCATGGCCTGTTGGACATCATGTCATAGCCTAAGGAATTTTACTTTCCAGTTTATCATGCCCTAAGGCGTCATAGTCTAAAGGCGTCATTTTCATGGCCTGCAGACATCATTTCATGGCCTAGGGAGTTTATTTTCTGTTTATCATGCTCCTAAGGCGTCATAGTCTAAAGGCGTCATTTTTTCATGGCCTGCAGACATCATTTCATGGCCTAAGGAATTTATTTTTGCGTATCATGGCCCAAGACATCATGGTTTAGAGACATCATCCATTATCTCTAAACTAACATTCATTGTCTAAAGGGAACTTGCATCATGTTTCAATTTTTTGCATCTGGTTATTTTACGAAGTATTTGATGCATATGCTTTAGTATTTACGCGAACACCGAACAAATCGCAAGTTACGAATGATAGTGCCTTCCTACTTTCTTCTCTTGAACTGTATCCTCACCTGTTTATTTTCATAATGCATTCTCAAATCATGACGATTCATGCTACCCATCCTTATTCAAGCCTCGTGTTATAAATTTTTAGGGATCTCGTTCTTTCCTAAATCCAGAACTACACGCGACCTGATTCTTGTGACACCCGAGATATGTAGGCGACTTGAAACTGAAGTCTCGGTCGCGATATCTTCACGACTTCATTTCCCTTTATTTAGCCCCGCCGAAATTTTTGCTTCGGTCGGACAAAATTGGCTACTAAGTCAACGTTCTTTGCTCAACAATTCATCCTTCATTCCCGAGCAAAGAAGGGGCAGCTGTTGACACCCAATTTTGACCTACCTTCGCCTCAATATTGCTGCTTATATATGTATATATTTATTTATTTATTTAACGTGAAAAATTCGACTTATTTTTTTTGTATTTATAAAATAATTTATTATCATAATATTGCGAAAATTATTTCAAGTTATATATATATGACTTATATTAACTTTAAGTTTTGATATTAAATAATTACGACGCATATAATATATTTCGTATCAATATGCGCCCTTATTTTTAAATATATCATAAACTATTTACCTAATTTTACTAAATTTTGTAAATTTATTTGAACAATAATATTACTCAAATTTACAAATTATTTATATTAATAATATTATTTTATAATGTTTGATAACTTAATTTTATTTTCTAGTCGTTAAATTATTTATAAATATAGTAATTTAATTATATGATATTTACGTAAGTGTACTTAAAGTTAGAATTTATTTATTAATAATAATATTTATATGATTTTCTTATAGTTTAAACTATTTTATTATCTATTTATTAAATTATTTAAAAGTGTAGTATATTTATTAATTTAATAGCAGCTAAATCCTATTTCAATCAATTCATTTAAATTATAGTCATTTCCTATTCAATTTCATCCAATTTATTTCAAATCTGGCCACTTTCTATTCAATTTATTTCAATTTTAGCCACTTTGGATCAATTTGGCTATTATTTAAATTCAATTCCTAATTACTCTACCCGTGACCCGCATAGACCCGCTACCTGACCCACAACCCGACCCAGATTACACCCTTTTAATCCTAACCGTTCATCTAATCTAATCCTACGGCTAAGATTAACCCTAGCCTATTTCCATATTTTAATCACTTCCTTCCCCAAACCCTATCAGATTTTCATTTTCCCACTCCCTCTCTAACTCTTCTCCTTCACTCCCTCTTCTCCATAAGCCGCCGACCTCACCTCCCTCTCTCCCTCTCGTCGCCCCATCTCCCTCTCTTCGCCAGAGACAGCCCCACCAACAACACCACGCCGCCACCATCTACCTCTCCCATTTTTATTTCTTTTTTTTTTTTCGTTCAGAACAACAACCCAACAAACCCGACCAGCCTCCTCTCTCTTCTCACTTCACCGCCGGCGACGGCAGTGGCAACAACAGCCCGCCGGCCTCCTCTCTATCACCATCACCTACGATCAGCCCCAACCCCTCTTCTCGCCGGAAAACCTCCATAACAACCAACAGCCGCCGACCTCTCTCTTTCTCTCCGCCAAAAGCCACCGCAAAACAGTAGCCCAACACCAAACCGACACTTCCATCTTCACCGGACCTTCCTCAATTTCTCACCATCGCCGGAAAATTAATACCGGTGAAACACCACAGCAAACCCAGCCGACCCTTCCTTTTCCCTCTTCCGTAACTCCAGCACCGTTCACCTCTTTCATCTCGTCTCCGCCTGCATAACCACTACGCCGGCCGGAAATCACCATTAACACCAAAAACAAAATCTGGCCGCCTCTCATCTTCTTCGTCCAAAAATCCGGCGAAAACAACCTCCCTCGCCGTCATCTTCTCCCCTCACCGGCGAAATACCTTTTCCTCTTCCCCTTTTCCGATGAACTAATGTTGGGTTTTTCGTTAATATTGTGCATATGTTGTCATTTTGATTTGCTTAAAAGTCATTTCGTTTGTTGATGATTCTGCCTAGATTACGTATATATTGTTAAGATTATTGTTGTCATGAAAACGATCACTTTTACTGGTCATCTTTATCGTTTATATGTTTGACCTTTGCTACTGGTTTAAAAGACGCTCTCAATTTATTATAACTCGCCCTTTACGAATTCGGATTTTCAGGATTTTATCTTACTTGGTTATAATCTTGTGAATGCAAATATGTATTACTGCTCTTTTGATTCTTATTTGTCTAGTATGTGTGATTAGTTTCTAGTCAGTCATGATTTCCACATTCTAGGCTTCGTAGCTTTTTGCTTATTATCTTGTCGTGATCCATTTATTTATTGTAATAAATGGTCAAATAGCAGTGGATTGATATTTCTAGGCTAACCACGTATTGAGTATTGTAATCTTCACTGTTGTGTGCACAAAAACGACATTATATAATTAATTTAATATGAAGTTTCTGCTTTTTTTGTATTTCTTTAAATTTCTCTGGTAGTTGTTTATTCATGATAAGCTGGATGGTGAGAACAATTATATCATATATCTGCTATTTCATCCCATATAAATTGATAAGAATATGAGTTGCTTGATGTCTTCCTCGTATGATAACTTTAGATCTTATGTAGTCTTATAATATTAGCACTAAACATATAGGGTAGTTTAATAGATAGGAATAATTTAGCATTCATAGTAAGTTATTTGTTTTTATAGTTAAATGATTGATTCACTAGCTTTAAGGGAAGTTTTAAAATAATTAGTATGCATGATTGTGTATTGGTTTGAAATATGACAACTGGTTTAGAGGTTTGCTATTCTTAGTGGGTTGATTTATATTTAAAATTGATTCTTATGTGATTCTAAATTCTCACCATTTGTTTAACTTTCCTTAATTGATTAAGGTTGTTTGTGCACTCAATTAGCTGATTAGAATATTATCGGGATTTCCGTATTGACCAGTTTCCTTCCTTGATTTAATGTGTGATATTTAAGGAATTTGTAATAATTTTATTTTGATTTGGCAATTATGCTTCCGCTTAAGGAAAAGATCTCTTTTGGCTGATTTTCCTTTTATTTTCTTTCCTTCTATGCCGCTACTTGATTATGGGAATTAATTAACCTTGCTCATTTTAGTCCCTAAGGTTAATTATATAAGCAGCCCTCTTTATTTTCATTTTTAGGGGGAGATCGGCTGATGAAAAAAAAAATTACTTTAATTCCAACCTCTTGCTTCTCCCTCTCCCTCCTCAACACGAGCACTGCACGGAATCCACAAGATTCTTGTGATCTTGACGTGTTGAGATTTGGATTTTATTTGTTGAAAAAAAAAAATCTTTTGAAATTACTGATATTTGCGGATGTTATTATTAAGCGGTTAGTTTATTCTAAGGCTATGTTTAAATTCTCTATATGTATGTTTGATATTTGATATTCCTTTTACTTCTATGCCCAGTAATATGTCTGAAAGTTATTCGATATGGTCATGCTCGCATAAGTTTTTGAAGATTCTAAACTCTGATTTTTTTCAGTTCACAATGTGTATACTTTATACATATATTTTTTGCTGTATCTATTTTTGTTTAACAGATTCTTTGTGAAGTAGAACGAAGGATCGCCGGGATGTGGAAGTGCATTGTGAATTAGTTTTTTTTTTTAATTTTTTTTTAATTTTTTTTTATTTCTATTGATTTGTAATAAGTGTAATAGACGCTCATAATAGTGAAAAGGGGATGCGAAAGGGGGCGGGGATCATGTGATGTTTTGCTCGTCTTATTCCTTATCCCTACCCCCAAGTCATTCGTTTAATTCATTCTATGCTTGTTAGACATCATGTCTATAGGGATATTAATTATTAGAAATCATGCCTATAGGAATAATGTGAATTTAACTATTTTTATTAGAAATCATGTCTATAGGATTAATATTTCTCAAATTAGTTCTACTAGACATTATTCCTAAATAGGAACCAAAAACAATACGTCTCTAGATCTTATGTTATTTATAAATTTGCCCCTAGGTTACCCCCTCTTAAATCTCACTTTATTTATTTTTTAATCGGTTTGATAATTTAAATAAAAGGATATGAATAAGTGTCAAAATTTTTCTCATATAAGATGTTTCCAATTGCAACCTAGATATCATGTATATTGGATTATGGATTGATCTGTTTAAATTGTATTTTTGTCTGAAACATTTATTATGTGTTAGAACATTTAAATTTGATCATTTTTGCATTAGAAATCATGTCAATAGGATTTATTTACACATGTATATAAATCATGTTCATAGGACTTGAGGCTATATGAAGCCCTTATGTTTTTATCATTTTGTCTTTGATTATTTGGCGTTAATCACCCTTTAACAGCCAATCTTAGGAATTTTAGACCTAAAATCCAAAATAGTAGTCCAATTGCCTCTTGGACATTAGGATTGGGATGGGTAGGCACATATCTTCTCCATTTAGATCACTTAGGCTTAACGATAATTAAATTAATTAGACGGGTAGACGGGAGATGATGATGCAGACAGGCTATAGTTGACTTCTTGTATGAAGCGCATATTAGCTTTGTAAATACAAAGCAATTTGTTATTCCCATCTTTTCTAATTTTGTGTTTTTAAAGAAGCTTTCAAAGACTTTAAAATTTGTCTTATTACGTTAAAATATTGACATACTTTCATAAAAAAAATGTTTAAAAATACATATATATATATATATATATATATACATGATTTTCTTAAAAGTGCATTTTTACTCAAGTTTTATATATATATATATATATATATATATATTATTCTTTTCATACTATTTTGATTTAGAAAAAAAATAGAATAGATGGGAGTAATATCGCATTGGGCCCATTTTTAGCCTTGTCAAAACCTGATCCCATTCTTAAATTTTAGCTTTATAATTTGTTAATTAAGTATTTGTGTTGCATTCTATTTAGGCTTAATAATTCACCGACCTTATTTGATCACTTAGATAAAACCTCCACTTTGATGAATTTGGCCGGGAACCACATTTGTGGACCTCGAAAGGTGCCTAACACCTTCCTTTCGAGGTAATTAAAGCCCTTACCCGAACTCTGGTAACCTAGATAAAAATTGGCTTAAAACGGTGCCCTAACGCACCTTAATTCGTTAGGTGGCGACTCTTCTATTTTCAATCCTTAAGAGACGTCACATGTTGGGTCCCGCTTTTCCGCGAGGGAAAAATGGGGCGCGACAGAGTTCCACATGGCCTTTCTCTACAGGTTTTTCCCTCGATAGATTAGGGAATTGAAAGCAGCTGAGTTTGTTAACCTCAAATAGGGAAACATGACAGTGTTAGAATATTCACTTGAGTTCACTCGCCTGTCAAAGTATGCCCTAGAGTTAGTGATGGACCAGAGGGCGTGGGTGAGTAGATTCATGTAGGGAGTAGCTAAGTAGTACTGCAGAACAACCATGCTTCATCAGGATATGGACTACCCACAGATAGTCCTTTATGCCCAGCAGATGGAGGTAGCTCATATGAGGCAGAGAGAGGCCAAGAGTGCCAGAACTGATAGCTACAGGTTCTCCCAGCCGAGGCCAGGAGGTGGGCCTTACCAGCAGTCCCAGCATAGGTCTATTACACCAGCACCATCTTCATCCAGTACCTCATCCAGGCCTCGGGACGATCAGAGGAGTAGGGCCTCAGGTTTGAGGGGTCAGAGTAGCATGCGCACAGAGTGCACATTCCCATCTTATGCTAGTTGTGGCAAAAACCACCAAGGGAGGTGTTTGGTGGGCTCATATGCTTGTTTCGGGTGTAGCAAACCTGGACAGAGGCTCAGGAATTGACCCGCAGCCAAGTCAGGGGGTGGTGGAGCTCGCACTCCAGCAACTAGTATAACAGCTCCAGTGGCACATCCTACTCAACAGGGTGCCTCGACTGGTCCAGCTGGCGGCTAGCGCCAGAACTGGTTTTATGCATTTGGCTCTCGACAGGAGCAGGACACTTCTCCCGATGTGGTTAAGGGTATGTTGCTAGTCTTTCATATTGATGCTTATGCTTTGTTAGATTTGGGAGCTACACTATCTTTTGTGACACCTTACATTGCTAGTAACTTTGAGATCAGTCCTGAAACCTTGTCAGAACCATTTTCTATATCTACTCCGATTGGTGATTCAGTTGTAGCGAGGCAGGTATATAGAGGTTTACCCATTACAGTATTGCATAAGGTTACCTCCGCAGACTTAGTAGAATTGGCTATGACTGATTTTGACATTATTTTGGGCATGGATTGGTTGTTTGCATGTTATGCTTCGATTAACTGTAGAACCCGAGCGGTGGAGTTCCGGTTTCTAGGTGAACCAGTTTTAGAATGGAGGGGTAGTTCAGCGGTACCTATAGGCCGCTTTATCTCCTATCTCAAGGCCCGGAAAATGATTTCTAAGGGTTGTATTTACCATTTGGTTAGGGTAAAGGATGCCACGTCCGAGACCCCGACCATTCAGTCAGTCCCCGTGGTATGTGAGTATTTCGAGGTATTTCCAGATGACCTACCAGGTGCTCCTCCTGAGAGGGAGATTGATTTTGAGATTGATCTTTTACCCAACACGCAATCCATATCGATTCCTCCTTACAGAATGGCCCAGTCGAGATAAAAGAGTTAAAGGAGCAATTGAAGAATTTGCTGGATAAGGGTTTCATTACACCGAGTAAGTCTCCATGGGGTTCCCTAGTGTTGTTCGTCTGGAAGAAAGATGGTTCTCTTCGGATGTGTATTGACTATAGGTAGTTGAACAAGGTCACCGTCAAGAATAGATACCCTTTACCCAGGATTGATGACCTATTCGATCAGCTTCAGGGTGCCAAATGTTTCTCCAAGATAGACCTCAGGTTCGGGTATCACTAGCTCAGGGTTCGGGAGAGCGACACCCCGAAGACTGCTTTTGGGACATGGTATTGTTACACCCCATATATTCTCGACATGTAGATGGCCTATTCGCATGTTGTTTAAGAGTTTTTGAATGCCATACATGCTAAAAAAAGGCTCGGGGGAAAGACCGGATAAGAAATTCGTCGAACCATCGCTGAAGGAGCCGGGGCACAACCCCTCCACGATGGCAACGTGCCACGGAGGGAGGGCCTCCGCGTTGGCTCCGTGTCACGGAGGCCCTGTCCAGGCCCAGGTATATAAGCCTCCAACTTCAGTTTTAATGATATAATTCATAAAAATTTCCAGAGAAGCCGAGAGAAAACAGGGAGAACGAAGGTTCCTTAGTAATATTCATCCGATTACGCCGTCAAACACGATCCAAACTCAAATTAACTCCAGATACTAAGGTATTAAGCAGTAAGGAGCATTCCTACGGATTCAGTTTCGTGAAATTCGGCCGGCGAATCGTCGTGTTACCGAACTAAGGTAAGTGGAATTGCTCCAAATTAGTGTCAATATACTCCTATCCCTAAAGTGAGCATTTCTCCCTTCTGGATTTTCGAGAAATAGCAAGTTTTCGACCGTTTTTTGATAAGCCAAAGTTTGGGCTATATATATATTGAAAGTGATATTTTCTTCCAGAATATTAGCATATTTAGTTCTAATTGACATATATATGAATACAGTTGGGAGAAATAGCAGAAGTACTGACCAAGCTACGCCAGTTAGTCGGAAAATCCAAAGCGAAGGTACGTAAAGCTAGTTTTCTCGGCAAGTTAGCAGTCTCGATATAGCAAAATAGTTCAAAGGCCAGTAGAATGTTTCAGAAGTCGTGTGTTATGTTTAGTATGAATATTAGTACGATATTGAAAGCATCATGTTATATATAGCGTGAAACTTGCTAGCACGATATAAATTCTAATACAAAGTGTTAGGAACTGTACAACATGCCCAGTATGTGGTTTAGTAAAGCATGTTAGGATATTATCATGTTCAATTGAAACTTATTAAAGCAATATAAGTATCTCTAAGGTATCTCAGAAGTAGAATGGTAGATTAAAATGTAGTTTAGAAAGCATGTTAGAAATAGTAAATCATGTTACTATGAAACTCAGTTATACAACATGATTCCCAACAGAAAAACTATATCTTGTTCAACATTAGACTCAACACAGTATGATAGAAAATTATATACATATACCATTATCAGTCTCAACATGTATTAAATACATACATATCACTATCACTAGTTCAACATATAGTATGTACAGATACATTATCATCACTAGCTTCAACATGTGGTATATGAAGTTAGTATTACTAGTTGAGACCACTGTATTGTCTTGGGGTTGGATTACCTAGCATTCATGACCGCCCCAGGGTTAATAGCTGTATCGACTCGTCCGCCAGAGGGTGAGGATACGTCACTCTATGGAGTGGCATGCCGTCCCATAGGGGACGAAGACGGGATGCCAGTTTCCCCATATTGTGCCTTGGTCGACCTTTATACACCCCCGTCGAGCGGGTACGCCTGGGGTGTTGATTCAGGAGTCCTCCGGACTCAGGTACAGTTATAGTCAGTGGTTCATCGAGCCCAAGTGCATACCAAGTGTGAATTCTGGCTGAACTCAGTAGCTTTCTTGGGGCATATTGTGTCAGATGCTGGTATACAGGTAGATACGCAGAAAATAGAAGCAGTCAAAACATGGCCTAGACCTACCACTCCGACTGAAGCCCGCAGTTTTCTGGGATTAGCAAGATACTATAGAAGGTTTGTTGAGGGATTCTCCACCATAGCGGCACCTCTGACTAAGCTAACGCAGAAAGCAGTAAAGTTCCAGTGGACAGAGGCATGTGAGTAGAGTTTCCAAGAATTGAAAGACAGGTTGACCTCCGCCCCAGTATTAGCGTTGCCAGAAGGTACAGAGGGTTATTTAGTGTATTGTGATGCATCAGGTATTGGGTTGGGATGTGTGTTGATGCAGCACGGTAAAGTGATTGCTTATGCTTCCAGACAGCTGAGGAAACACGAAAAGAATTATCCTACCCATGACCTGGAGTTAGCCGCAGTAATCCACGCCTTAAAGATATGGAGACATTACTTGTATGGCATCCATGTGGATATTTTCACAAATCATAAGAGCCTATAGTATATCTTCACTCAGAGGGAGTTGAATTTGCGACAGCGTCACTGGTTGGAGTTATTGAAAGATTATGACGTGGACATTCTGTATCATCGGGGGAAAGCCAATGTAGTAGCAGATGCTCAGCCATAAATCGCTGGGGAGTTTGGCATATTTGCAGCCCGAGTAGCGGGAGTTGGTCAGAGAAATACATCAATTAGCCATCCTAGCTTTTCATGTAGCAGAGACAGAGGGCAACAGAGTAGTAATTCAGAATACCGCAGTGTCGTCATTAGTTGAAGAGGTAAAAGAACGGCAGTATGAAGATCCTGACCTGGTTCAGCTTAAGGACAGAATTCAGCAAGGGAAAGCGCCAGATTTTCAGGTAACTGAGGATGAAGTGCTGAGATGTAAGGGCCGGCTTTGTGTTCCAGACATTTCAGGGCTTCGCCAACAGATCATGAGCGAGGCGCATTACGCCCGCTATTCTCTCCACCCAGGCGCGACGAAAATGTACCATGATATCAAAGAAATTTACTGGTGGCCAAGTATACAGAGGGAAATAACAGAATTTGTAGCCCAGTGTCCTAACTGTCAGCAAGTAAAAGCGAAACACCAGAAACCAGGTGGGTTGACTCAGGACATAGCTGTGCCTCTTTGGAAGTGGGAAACAGTAAACATGGACTTTGTAGCAGGACTACCCTGTACCAGGCATAGACATGATTCAATTTGGGTAATTGTTGACAGACTGACGAAATCAGCCCACTTCCTGCCAGTGAAAGCTACTTTCTCTGCCGAGGATTATACCGAATTGTATATCAGAGAAATAGTTAGATTACATGGTGTTCCAGTATCTATTATCTCTGACAGAGGAGCACAATTTACAGCTAGATTTTGGCATTCATTTCAGAGAGGTCTGGGAACGCAGATTAATTTGAGCACAACATTCCACCCTCAGACAGATGGACAGGCTGAACGCACTATTCGGATGCTTGAGGATATGCTACGTGCGTGTGTGCTAGACTTTGGAGGTAGCTGGGACGAGCATTTTCCCTTGATTGAGTTTGCTTATAATAATAGTTATCACTCAGCTATCTAGATGGCGCCCTTTGAGGCACTGTATGAGCGAAAATGTAGATCGCCAGTTGGCTGGTTTGAAGTGGGAGAGTCAGCGCTGATTAAGCCAGATATTATTAAACAGTCAGAGGAGAAGGTAACGCTTATCAGAGAGCGCCTACTGACTGCACAGAGCCGCCAGAAATCATATACCGATGTGCGGCGCAGGGACCTGGAATTTGATGTAAATGATTGGGTATTTCTGAAAGTATCTCCAATGAAAGGGGTGATGATATTCGGCAAGAAAGGTAAGCTCAGTCCGAGATTCGTTGGGCCTTATCAGATTCGGCGGAGAGTAGGACAAGTGGCATACGAGTTGAACTTGCCCCCAGAGTTAGAGTTTGTTCATCCAGTTTTGCACGTGTCTATGCCGAGGAGATATATAGGGGACCCCTCCAGAGTTGTCCCAGTCCAGGATGTCCAGGTTACGGAAGAGCTGACCTATGAAGAGGTTCCAGTAGCTATCTTAGACAGATAGATTCGTATATTGAGAACTAAAGATATTGCGTCTGTCAAGGTACTGTGGTGTAACAGGAATCGAGAGAAAATGACTTGGGAGGCAGAGGAAGATATGAAAATCAGATATCCTCACTTGTTTCAAGCCTAGTCAGTCAAGAGGTATGTTAGTATTGTTATTTTATATAGTGCCTTATAGTATATGCATAAACGAGATAATCGACTCCAATCTTTTGTCTGATGATTGCTATAGTATTGTGTGGAGTACCTGTATTGGAATTTTCTGCATTTCAGGTTTTTGAGATAATCCATATTATAGGGGAAACTCTGCCAAAATTTTCCTAGAAAAAAAGTTGAGTAAGTTGAGAATTCCTATAAATAGAAGTTTACATTCGAGGACGAATGTTCTTAAGGGGGGGAGAATGTTACACCCCGTAAATTCTTGACATATAGATGGCCTATTTGCATGCTGGTTAAGAGTTTTTGAATGCCATACATGCTAGGAAAAGGCCCGGGGGAAAGACCGGATAAGAAATCCATCGAACCATCGCGGAAGGAGCCGGGGCAGAACCCCTCCGGGCGATGGCAACATGACACGGAGGGAGGGCCTCTGCGTTGGCTCCGTATCAAGGACGCCCTGTCCAGGACCAAGTATATAAGCCTCCAACTTCGGTTTTAATGATATAATTCATAAAAATTTCCAGAGAAGCCGAGAGAAAACAGGGAGAACGAAGGTTCCTTAGTAATATTCGTCCGATTACGCCGCCAAACACGATCCAAACTCAAATTAACTCCAGATATTGAGGTATTAAGCAGTAAGGAGCATTCCTACAGATTTAGTTTCGTGAAATTCGGCCGGCGAATCGTCGTGTTACCGAACTAAGGTAAGTGAAATTGCTCCAAATTAGTGTCAATATACTCCTATCCCTAAAGTGAGCATTTCTCCCTTTTGGATTTTCGAGAAATAGCAAGTTTTCGACCGTTTTTTGATAAGCCAAAGTTTGGGCTATATATATATTGAAAGTGATATTTTCTTCCAGAATATTAGCATATTTAGTTCTAATTGACATATATATGAATACAGTTGGGAGAAATAGCAGAAGTACTGACCAAGCTACGCCAGTTAGTCGGAAAATCCGAAGCGAAGGTATGTAAAGCTAGTTTCCTCGGCAAGTTAGCAGTCTCGGTATAGCAAAATAGTTCAAAGGCCAGTAGAATGTTTCAGAAGTCGTGTGTTATGTTAGTATGAATATTAGTACGATATTGAAAGCATCATGTTATATATAGCGTGAAACTTGCTAGCACGATATAAATTCTAATACAAAGTGTTAGGAACTGTACAACATGCCCAGTATGTGGTTTAGTAAAGTATGTTAGGATATTATCGTGTTCAATTGAAACTTAGTAAAGCAATATAAGTATCTCTAAGGTATCTCAGAAGTAGAATGGTAGATTAAAATGTAGTTTAGAAAGCATGTTAGAAATAGTAAATCATGTTACTATGAAACTCAGTTATACAACATGATTCCCAACAGAAAAACTATATCTTGTTCAACATTAGACTCAACACAGTATGACAGAAAATTATATACATATACCATTATCAGTCTCAACATGTATTAAATACATACATATCACTATCACTATTTCAACATATAGTATGTACAGATACATTATCATCACTAGCTTCAACATGTGGTATATGCAGTTAGTATTACTAGTTAAGACCACTGTATTGTCTTGGGGTTGGATTACCTAGCATTCATGACCGCCCCAGGGTTAATAGCTGTATCGATTCGTCCGCCAGAGGGTGAGGATACGTCACTCTACGGAGTGGCATGCCGTCCCATAGGGGACGAAGACGGGATGCCGGTTTCCCCATATTGTGCCTTGGTCGGCCTTTATACACCCCCGTCGAGCGGGTATGCCTGGGGTGTTGATTCAGGAGTCCTCCGGACTCAGGTACAGTTATAGTCAGGGGCTCATCGAGCCCAAGTGCATACCCAGGGGATCGACAGGATGCTTATAGTTATTATAGGAGATGGGACGATCGGGGTAGGGGTATAGATTGCGTGTTGATTGTACCTCCCGACTTATGGGGGCTTGGGTAAGGTTTGTGTGTGCTATGCTATGTTATGTCATGTTATGCCACGTTACGCTAGATACGAGTAGATCGACAGTAAAACGTTACATTTCCAGGTATGACTCCTACTCTTTCCAGCATAGTTGAGATCAGGCTTAGCTTTTCATTTTCAATCAGTTCCAGTCTATTTCATTCTGTTTCAGTTCCATCGGTTGTATTGGTGTTTTCAGATATTTTTTAGTTGTTGCTTTACATACTCAGTACCAACGGTACTGACGCCCGTATGGGGCGCTGCATTACTTTCCTGTAGGTACTCATAGACGAGGAGCCGATACCTCGTGATTCCAGCCAGCTCACAGGGTCATCAGCTCCAGTCATCCGGAGCTAGATAGCTAGAGGTTTATCCATTTTCTTTTGTTGTACAGTATGGTTAGGCCGGGGCCCTGTCTCGACCATCTTTTCAGTATTCTTAGAGACTTGCAGTCTGTATATATTTCCCTGTGGTTAGTTGTGCCGGTCGTGTGGGGCCGTGCGAATGTTTAGTTGTTTATGTTGGCCGTGTGAGGCCTTATCCAGTCAGTAGTGGTGACCTTGCCGGTCACATAGCTGTTCAGCATTTATTATATTGATTTAGAGTTAACTAGACAGCATGGTGCCCTTGTCGGCCCGCATAGGTTCCCCTATATGAATGTGATTCTAGTTAGCTGATGTTATAGTACAGGTGGCTATAGGCCTAGTCGGCCGGAGGCTGTATTTACAGCCGTTATATAGCCCGTTGTTTCTGTGAATCTGAGTTAGAGCCAGCCAGGCACCAGATGTGCTTAGGCTCAGTAGTCTAGCAGTTCAGATCCTAATAGGAAACCAGGTGCCAGTCATACCCCCCAAGGCGGGGCGTGACAGGTATGGCCATTATGAATTCGTTGTTATGTCTTTTGGACTACCCAATGCCTTTGCAGCTTTTATGAATCTAATGAATAGGGTATTCAAGGCATATCTGGACATGTTTGTATAGTGTTCATTGACGACATATTGATATACTCCACGAGCAAGGAGGAGCATGCCGCACACCTGAGGGTGGTACTCCAAACCCTCAAGGATAGCCGACTATATGCCAAGTTCAGCAAATGGGAGTTCTGGCTGAATTCAGTTGCATTCTTGGGATATGTAGTGTCAGGCGAAGGTATAAGGGTAGATTCCCGGCAGTAAAGGACTAGCCCAGACCTGTAAACCCTTCGGAGATCGGGAGCTTTTTGGGCTTAGCGATTTATTATCAGAGGTTCGTGAAATATTTCTCATCCATTGCAGCCCCATTGAGTATATTGACTCAGAAAAGGTGAAGTTCCAATGGTCGGAGGCTTGTGAGAAGAGCTTCCAAGAATTGAAAGCCCGACTCACTTCAGCACCGGTGTTGATTTTACCGGAGGGCACCAATGGATTTGTTGTATATTGTGATGCTTCGAGAGTCGAACTGGGATGTGTATTGATGATGCACGAGAAAGTCATAGCATGTGCTTCCAGACAGCTGAAAATTCACGAGAAGAACTACCTGACCCATTATCTTGAGTTGGCCGTGGTGGTGTTTGCTTTGAAGATATGGTGACACTACTTGTATGGGGTTCATGTAGATGTATTCACGGACCACAAGAGTTTACAATATGTGTTCATGCAGAAGGATCTCAATCTTCGGCAACGGAGGTGGTTGGAGCTACTTAAGGACTACAACATGAGTTTCCTTTACCACCCAGGTAAGGCCAACGTGGTAGCGGATTCCCTTAGTAGACTCTCTATGGAGAGTGTGTCGCATGTGGTGAAAACAAAAAGGAGCTGGTGAAGGAGGTACATCGACTTGCACGATTGGGAGTTAGATTAGTTGGCTCGACCGATGGTGGTATAGTTGTTCAGAATGGATCAAAGTCGTCCTTGGTAACGGAGGTGAGGGCTAAATAATACGAAGATCCAACGTTGGTAAAGTTGAAAGAAGCCGTTCACAGTCAGAAGGTAGAAGTCTTCTCCAAAGGGGGAGATGGTGTACTTCGATACCAGGGTCGCTTATGTGTTTCGAACGTGGGTGATTTGAGGATCCGGATGTTGCATGAGGCTCACGGATCCAAATATTCTATCCATCCAGGTGCCACCAAGGTGTGTCATGCCCTTGCGGGAAATCTACTAGTGGAATGGCATGAAGAGGGATAATGCAGAATTTGTAGCCAAGTGTCCGAATTGCCAACAAGTGAAAGTTGAGTATCAGAGACCGGAAGGTGTACTTCAGGATATCAGCCCTACTTGGAAGTGGGAAAAAATCAACATGGAATTCATAACAGGTTTACCCCGCACTCGTGGGCAGTACAACTCTATTTGGGTTTTGGTGGATAGGTTAACCAAGGCTGCTCATTTTCTACCGGTTAAAGCCATTGATTCAACGGAATATTATGCCAAATTATACATCCGAGAGCTGGTTAGGTTGCATGGAGCGCCCTTGTCCATCATATCGGATAGAGGCACTTAGCTTACCTCTCAATTTTTGGAGGTCTTTTCAAAAGGGACTTGGTACCCAGGTTAAGCTTAGCATGACATTTCATCCGCAAAAAGATGGTCAGGCGGAGCGGACTATCCAGACTCTCGAGGACATGTTGAGAGCTTGCGTTATTGACTTTAAAGGTAGTTGGGATGAGCATTTGCCTCTTATTGAGTTTGCCTACAACAACAACTATCACTCTAGCATCCAAATGGCGCCGTTCAAGGCTCTTTATGGGAGAAGGTGTAGATCGCCCATTCGGTGGTTTGAAGTCAGTGAGGCTTCATTGGTAGGTCTAGATTCAGTCCATGAGGCTATGGAGAGAGTTCACTTGATAAGAGAAAGGCTGAAAATGGCTCAAAGTCGCCAAAAGTCTTATGCGGATGTGAGGAGAAGAGAGCTTGAGTTCGAGATTGATGATTGGGTGTTTTTGAAGGTATCTCCCATGAAGGGAGTAATGGGATTCGAAAAGAAAGGGAAACTCAGCCCCCGCTATATTGGCCCCTACCGGATTGTGAGATTAGTGGGTAAAGTAGCTTATGAGTTAGAGTTACCTTCAGAGTTAGCTTCAGTTCATCTCGTATTTCATGTATCGCTCTTGAAAAAGTGCTTGGTAGATCCAGTCTTAGTGGTTCCGGTGGAAAGTGTTGGTGTGAAGGATAGCCTCAATTATGAGGAAATTCTCGTTGCAATCTTGGATCGTCAGGTTCGGAGGCTGAGGAACAAGGAAGTAGCTTCAGTAAAGGTGTTATGGAGAAATCAACATGTTAAGGGAGCTACGTGGGAGGCCGAAGCGGATATGATAGCTAAATACCCTCATTTGTTCCCTACCGACTCAATTTCAGTTTGAGGTATCAGTTTTTTCCCTAAACCTCTAATCAATTTTTTTCATGTTCTGTTCATGCGTGCAATTTTGTTTTATGATATGATATATGTATGTGATGTCTGAATTCAGTCCAGCTATGTAATTCTTTTCGGGGGTAGTCGTTCTGTCAGTTTTCGGCTTAAATAATCACGTATTTGCATATGGTGATTGTTTGTTCCTGAGTTTCTGCATGTTTATAACATTTGAGGATGAATGTTCCCAAGTGAAAAATATTGTTATACCCCGGGAACCCAAGGATCAGACCGGGGAGTCAAATAGAGAAAAATCTGGAAAATATTGTAGCAGTGCAGGACGAGTCGTTATACGATTCGTGAGGAGACCCAACGAGTCATCAGGTGGCTCGTGGGAAGGTTGGACTAAGCTGAGGAGTTGAGGTCCCCACGGGCGTGGGAACGACTCGTGGTCAGCTACCACGAGTCTTCAGTTCCACCGTGGGGTAAGGTTGAGGATTTAATAGGAGGTCTGGTAGTGTACCTAACGGATGGCACCCCATGAGTCGTGGTCAGTCCTAACGACTCGTGAGGTGGGTCATGAGCAAGACAGGGCATTTTATCTAATGCTGGGGCAGTGTACTTGACGGGCGACACGACGAGTCGTTGCCCGTCCTGACGAGTCGTCAGGTCACCCATTAGGGTCGCCTGACAGTTATTTTCTGCTAATTAATAAGGGCCTTCTCATAATTTCCTACACTTCTAAGGCCCAAACTATGTTTTTTTGAGGTCAGGCAGGGTCTTTTAAGGGGAAATAATTCATGTTAAGTCTCATTTGATGCTTGCAAGAGTTAGAAAAGGGAGTAGGAGGTGATCCTAGGGTTCTTCTTCAAATTCTCCGAAATTTCATCTTGGGCTTTTTAGGGGAGTTAAGAATCAAGTAATTCCAGGTATGTGGGGTTTTGAATGGGTGGTTTAGTCCCTACCCATGTCCAATTCTTCCCAAACTCTATATTTAAAGTTACTAAATCTTTATGGGTCTTAACCCAAATGCATGATTCCTCGAAAATTGATATAAGCTTATTGTAATATGTCTAAATCATGAGTTTTGAATTATTGGGCTGTTTTCACTTGTTTTATTCAATGGTTGATGATCTAATCCCTAAAAGCATAGGTGCCCAAATCATGAGGATTTTGGTAAAGTTCATGGTTATGGTGATTCCTCAAGCATGTTATGAATTTGTGAATTTAAAGAATGTCTTCAATCTCTCATGTTATTATGATCATGTCTTCTATAAAAGTTAAGCATTTCAAGGATGTTGAAAATATGGGTAATGCCCACATGTAGCTTATGGTTCATGAACTATGATTTTGGCCGATCCACGGGCCCGATTTTATGGCTAGTATTACAAATTCTCAAGCATGTTATGATTATCATGATTAACTAGCCATGCATGTCATGTATGAATTTCTATGAGCACGTTGCATGTTTTGGGAGTAGTTCTTAACACCGAGTAGGTTCGGTGCCCAGGTTACGCCCCGAATCTCAGAACTACATGCCACCATAGGTTATGTTTTGGACCTCCTCAATGACCGTCCCCTATGCCCTACGGGGCCTTCATGAGTGATATCACGCCTTTCATTGTTCTACCCTTGGCAAGGTATGAACAGCCTCCTGACTAGGCTTACAGGTCGGGCTCCATGTGCGCTCATATGGGGTATGTCGGTTATAGAAATCTCCCACGGTTCCTTGTTGTTTTAATGCATGTATGATTATGTTCTTTGGCTCAAGTCATGTTTTATGAAATGTTTTTCTCTCATGTTGTAACTATGAAATGTTTACAAATGCTTTTGGAAAACCTTGAGCCTTACCATATGTTTATGATTTCAGTCTTTATGATCATGATGTCCTACTCTTATAACTCTTATGTTTTTAAGTATTATTTTACTTACCTTGCATACTCGGTACATTCCAAGTACTGACCCGTATATTTTCTATGTTGTATCGTTTTATGATACAGGATCTGGATCTCAGGCTCAACATTGCTCCTAGCTTGCTTTCAGTTCTACTCTTAGTTCTCCTTGGTGAGTCCTCATGATTCGAGGGCTTTATGTTCAGATCTTTGCTATCTTTTGTTTCAGAATATTGGGTTTAGTTGCGGTCTTGTCCCTTCAACCCGTCTATTATGATTAGAGGCTTTCAAACCTATTTGTAGAATTCAACTGTTTATGCTTGGATCATGTATTGTTGTTCCTTATATTTCATGCCTCGGTTTTCTTTCAATTCATTATCATTAAGCTAATTCTTCCGCCTTATGTGAATGGTTTAGTTACATGCTCATGCCATGGGTTGACTTGGGGCCCCTCGGGGCTCCTTGTCCCGTGTTTATAATTCGGGTGTACTCTCTGGTCGTGACACATGTTAATCTCCGAGAGGACTTGGAGCAGGAGAGGAGGAGACAAGGCTCTCGGGATAAGCTCTTTGTCCGCATGTGGAAAGGGATCAAGAAGATCCTAAAGACACTAGCTCCCCGGTAAAGGCCACCCTAGGCAACCCGACAGGATCTCTCCAAGTGCTCTTTCCTCAGCGAGTTCGAGGAGGGAATAGATGATGAGGCGGGCAGCGCAGTGACGAGGCCTCCAGCTAGACGAGTCCCAGTGTTTCCCCCCTGTTTTGTCTATTATAATTGTTTTTGGTTAGCCCCCGTTTGGGCCTTTTAAGATAATCTTATTTCCTTTTTTGGTTTTTGTAGTTGAATGATATACTAGTTCTACCTTAATGTATGGATGCCCATTTGACATTCTCAGACATTAGCCATGTTGGCCCTCTTTATAATATCGCAGTAGTTTACCTATATTCGCATTGCTTATCCGTCGTCACTAGGTTCTATTTGTTATCTGATATTCATAATAGGGAATATTGCAATTTTGGATCCTGACATTCTGCCTGACCACGTCCACTTTAGTGGTCGTCTTACCCCAATAACGGTACCTCTTCCACTGTAGCAAGTCCCCTGCAGTGAGACAGCCTTCGCTGTTGCGAAACTTGATAAGAAGAACAAGTGTTATAACAAGAGTTTTTCTGTCTCTCTGGTCAACTCAAGTCAATCCCACCCACCAGTCTTATTGCAGGTTTTCACTAATCACTCCTAGGTAGATACCAATTAGACCTGTCAAGATATCAATTGAAAATTTTTAAATACCAATTGGACTCAACTCGAGCAATCAACACAACCGGACAACACGGTGGGAAAGAAATAAATGTAACTTTCTAATGCCTTATAGCTTCCCGAGGATTAGATATCGACGTCTACACACCAATCTATAGGAGTCTACTCAACATTGCTCTTGTACTTGTAGACCGATAACCTAGACGCTCTGATACCAGCTTGTCATGACCCAAATGGACGGGCCGTGGGGGTCATTATAGAAATTGATCTTTCTTTACGTTAAGAGATCTCACAACCATTGAGGTATTAAATGGGATCAGTTTCAAACCTTTTAAATCCTTCAAGAATTTTCATGTAAACTTCATTGTCTATCTAGACATGAAAATAATTTCATTATACGCATATCAAGTTTTCTTATATTGTCAAACTCATAAGCAGCCTAAAAATAAATGCATCCACCGCAAAAAGACCTCTCTGTGTAATAATCTCAGGACTTTGCGAAAATTTTATATGCAACAAGACACAAGTTGTATTGTATATCTTCTGGCTTTAATTTTTATTTCACATTTTTCACAAGAATTTATTTGTATCCTACTGACGTTACATCTTCAGGTCTTTAGACTATAGGTCTAATTTTTCACTTTTTCAAGTAAACTGAGGTCAAATTTCAATTGTTGTGAAAGTTAAGGAATGAATTTATTTTATTCTAATTCAATCTAATAATAAAAATCATGCTCTATAGGATTTGAACATACGACATCAGGTTTTGGAGACCCACGTTTTGCCAAATTGAACTAAGAGAGGTTTATTATCAAAATAGATAAGATCGTAAACAAAAGTGCTTGGAAATACCACTGTTTTTAATTTTGGATCTTTCAAATAATTTCTGCGGGAGATTCGAACCTATTTTTTCTGATACTTCCAGAAAAAGATTCATTCTCTACATAAAAAATAGGAGGACAATATATAATTGAATTGTGTATTTTTATTTGGCCATTCATTTATCTTCCAAACTATTTGATAGATTTGAATTCAAGACCCTCGTTACCATATATAATGTTGAGCACTACATTATATCAAAGATACCGCCGATGTTCATTTTTATATTGGTTCTAATGCAACATAACTTATCGAGATCTCTTTGTTTTCATCATTTTTAGGTACTTAAACCCTTCCCAAGATTTTATGAAGTATTATATTATGGTGCTCTTTTGAAACGCTTGCCTCACATGACCATCTTTATCATCTTCTTATCTCCTAATCCGAGGAGTTTTACCATTGGAACTGATTGATCTATCATGCGTCAGGAATGCCATACACTCTGTCCTTCAAGGACTTCTCATTAGAGCACTTTCAAATGAATTATAACATAGGGGTCAAAAATACATCTGACAATTGATTTGCAATATTTTGCAAATGAATTATCTCTTGAACTTCAAGCTCACATTCTTTTTTTAATTAAAATTTTGATAATTCATCTCACACATAATTTTCAGTTATTAATAATCTCCCCCTCATGTTAGGAAATCTAACATTTTCCTAACCTCATTTGGGGACCTATATTTTTTGCGTTGTGATGGAGAAATTAAATCATATATAACATATTCAAATTTTTTAGATGAGAATTCTTTGGTTCCTGACCCTGAATCAATTGTGATAAGGGAATCTTGGTGGCCTGATGTGTACAAGTGCTTCTACCTTTTAAATAACACATCTCATGTTAAATTTGATTTGGGAGATTTGTTCTCATAACTAACAATTTAACTATAATCGGAGGCATATAATTTATGCTAAACCCAGTTGAATATAAACAAGCATTATCTATATAATTTTATAGTTTGAAACTGTGCTCTTAATTTAACAATTTGAATAAACAATCTTGCAAAAACCAAATTGCAAGTTGATGTCAAAGCATATGTGACCAATCATAGATACATCTATTAAAATCATATAATGGTAAACAATACACATGATAGGTAAACGGGCCTATATTTACATTTTTATATGTTTCAAATATTTAGGGGATAAATCCCAATCTTAGCTGGTGCAATAATCAATTTATCGTGAGAACAAGCGACATAAGAGAATACGTGATGAATCTTTTATTTAATCAATATATATATATATATATATAAAATCACATAAATTCTCAATTATTTTCGCATCACATTTGAACCTGGATGGACAATCGATCATACCAATTGATATTTCTTTTAGTAAGGTTCTAGTTACTATTGCATGTGATTTCATACTACAAATAGGAGAAAAAGACAGGTAACCTTCACATAAATATTTATAACCTGCTTTGGTTGTAGTAATATGAAAATATTGAATTTTTTCATAATTTATAGTCTCAATATAATTTATTTATTTTTACAAATGCCTTTGAAGCTTAATAAGTTTCTTTTGAGACTTACTATAACCTCAATATTATGAACAATTTCATTCCTCTGTATAGTAAAACATTAGCTCTATTCAGATCTCTCAATTAATTTTATACTATCAAATTTGTTATGACCCCATCCATATGGTGAATGTCTCCTTCACAGAGAAAATCATATTATCATTGTCATAGTCAAAATCACTATAAGAAAGACCACTTTCGTGCTTTACTTTTTCTTTTAATAAATTTTTATAAGATCTGACAAAATATTTTAATGTACCATAGGTACACGACTAATGACAAATTCATGTTGCACACAACAATATTTATGGTCATGGTCAGAATCTTTATAGACGAGAACTATTTCTCTCTTTTACACTTTGGTAGTTCATGATAAGGCATGCCACAATATTTATGATGTACTAAAAGTACGTGATCAATAACCTTTGTGTCAAAATAAAATTTATTTATTTCTCTAAAACCTCTCGTAGAGGTGAGTTGTAATATTTATCCAACCATACATGGATATGTCCCTATCCATAACTTTTATCATGTATTGACACATTCATTTTCAAAAATGGCTAAGCATTTGCAATACTTATCATAAGTCTCATTCTCTTCAAGGAATGAACTATAATTATATGGACGTGCTTCATAAATTTTTATTATAAGCTCGTTATCATACCTTGACATTTATCATATTTATATGACTGACCCCAACATAACCTTGAACGGTTAAGTGCACCATCACTTTATATTCCTTTATTTTGGTGGAGGATTTACGAAACTTATTAAATTAGGTCACACGACAACCATGTGTCCTATACCTTTCATATCAAATTGATGGTAAAAATAAGCTTTGCCTTTGAAGGGCCATTTCAAGAATTCATAATATTCTTCCTTTTATAATTACCACAATGATGACTATTATTATTTTCTCCTTTGTCATTTTCACGTTCATTTGTACAACCACAATAATTATTTTGTCATCTTTCGGACTAATCATATACTGCTATCACATTTATTTAAGAAAATGGAGTAAATTCAGTAGGGCAGATAGACTTCA
This sequence comes from Datura wrightii, assembly GCA_035772735.1. Lineage (NCBI taxonomy): Eukaryota > Viridiplantae > Streptophyta > Magnoliopsida > Solanales > Solanaceae > Datura > Datura wrightii. The sequence goes on from JASDFA010000027.1 coordinate 39,914,677, forward strand.
TAAGTTTTCATCAAAATCATATTATTTTTCTTTAGTATCAATATAGTTCATTGAGACCTAAACCCAATGTCTTATCCAAATAAAGCTGTTTTAAATAATAATGTGATGGGACCTAAATCCAATATCTTATATTATCATCATAGTGCACTGGGACTCAAAATCTGCTACTTATCCTCTTGGTGTGATAAGACTTGAATCCATCGTCTTACACCTCAACCAATGGAATAATAGGACAAAATGCAACAAGACTCATCCAATGCCAGAGAAGTTGTTATCTCTCTCCCTCAATCACGAAGAAATTATTTTTTTCTTCTTGTGTGGCTACAGTAATTCAGAGTTTTTAGCACCAATCTAAACATTCAATTGAGTAATTGTCTTTCTATTTATCAAGTCAAACAAAAATATTGAATTATATCCTCGCAAGAGTAACACATGTAGAAGTTGTGAATTTCAAAGCTTACTGCAATAATGTCAATTATAGTAAGAAAAAATTAGCACATCTTTCAAGAGTACTCTGCAAATTTTGAATATTTTTGTCACGCCCCACCTTTGGAGGTACGACTGGCACCTAGTGCCACACTGGGATCTGAACTAACCTGGCTGGGCTGAGGCACCTCTGGTGCCTACTAGTGACTCAAATTCAAGAAAACAAACTGCTATACCTCAGCTGTAAATACAGCCTCAGGCCGATAAGGCCAATTGTAAAAGAAACCAACTAACCAACAACAAGGTAATGAAAGGATCCTATGCGGGCTGACAAGGCCACCATGCTGTCTAGTTATACAAAAATAAAAACAGGTAGATACACTGGGCCCCATACGACCAACACGTAAAATAAGACATATATAGTCCCCACACGGCCAACAACAACCAACTAACTGATGACTATAGTCTGAAGCCTCTAAGAATACAAATAGTGGTTGGGACAGGGCCCCGACCTATCCAAATGCTATACAAATGAAAGACTGTAATCTCTACAACCTGGCAACTCCGAATAAAAGAAGCTAGCCAAACTGCTGACTCTGAACAGCTGCTACTGAGGATCCTGAACTCTGTCTGTCAAGACCCGTAGACAAGTATGCAGCGCCCCACAGTTGGGCATCATTACAATATGTACCGAATATGTAAGGCAGTAATAAGTTGAATAAAAACTGCTAAAGACTAAAAGTAAGTAGAAGGAAGAGCAGAAATTAACTTGGAAGATTACTTATTCATAACCCGCATCTAGTAAAACACTACACATATATGAGCTAAGACTGTACAATCATATATTCATAAGCTATAGCTAGTAGACAAGAATACAACATGAACCTAACCTGACCCCCATAAGCTTGGAAGATACAATCAACACAGAATAACCCGTCCAGGACCCCATAAGCCTTGGTGAGCACACTTCAATCTATGTACCCCTAACTAGGTTTATATGAATCTACTGGTGCTATAGCCAGCCTACCGGTCCCCTGAGTCTGCAACTGAGCCCACTCATCTCCTGATCTGTAGATGTGTCTGAGTCCAGTGGACTCCTGATAACTGCACCCTGGGCACCAAGCTCGACGAGGGTGTGATGCCGATACGACATAAAGATAATAGTGTAGCCATGGAATGGACTGTAATATGGCCCTTGGGCCTCTACATAGTCCCTTAGGACGACATATCGCTCCTTGGAGCAACGTTATATAGCCCCTGGCGGGTGACGACACAGCTAGTAACCCTAGGTTGGTCACGGAAGGCTCTTAGGCGAGAGCAAACCCAACCAATGTGCTATACTAAAGTCTCAATCTAGACAATCAAAAGGCATATTTGGCCTTCTGGGCCTAACACGACCACTGCTCTCCCCTAGAATAATCTGTATAGCTCCTAGCAGGCACACCTTATGTACCTGTATCTTATCAGAGGATCTTGATAGTGATCATAATCTCTAATGGTCTAGACCGGACGTGGCGAGTGGCCTAATAATACTCTGAATGTCCTACCGGACGGGTCGAATGGCCTGATAATACTCTAAATGTCCTAATCGGACAACTATAACTCATAAGCAACTATAGGGTCATAGATGACCAATTACTTAGTTCCTTTTCTTAGAACGACTGTAGGGCTGCTACTGACCGAACATGCTTTCGAGCAGTCGACCCCTTATCCTTAACAGGTAGCCTACTAAAATTCTTAGCCTGAGGGTAATACTGTGCTAACATGGTTCTAGCCCTCTAGACCTTAATTTGGTCTGCTCAAATCTTATATGACTTTTCTGGATGATTTCTAACCTTGTAGGTAAGTTTACATGAACTTAGCCACTCACGACAACCTGTACCTGAACATCTTATAGGAGTATGCTGGGGCGTTGTCCCCGCCTCTAACTATTAATAAGGTCCCCTTCCTTAGGGTACCCATGGGTCTATCTGACTTGAATGAATGGGATGGCTTCCTGAGCGACCTATATGATGAATCCTAAGACAACTGGAACTGACAGTCACTGGTAGTAGCTAACTAGATGGCAGGCTATCACTCAGTTCACTAGAAAACCCTAGTGCCGCTGACTCTAAAGTATGGCCATCCTACCTAAATTTCTGGCCCTGGGGCGTGAGGGTACACCAAAGGCCTCTGGGTGTGCTTCATAGATAATACAGGCGCCAAACTAGTAGTTATATTGCCTAGTTGCGCATATGCTTTTTAACTTACTAACTCAGGCTGGATAACAATCCACGAACTTCTAGAGTCTAGGCCTGACAATAAAGTATCCAATTCTACTAACATAATGAACTGAAGAACAGAGGAGTTCCTACGATGCTTCTAACGTGTGTCATACTTAACATATTCTTTCCCGATACTATAATATAATCTTTATATGTTTTATAATAGCGAACTACAACATATGTAACCGTAATCTACTGTCAGTAGCTAATCACAACATGCCTGATCCTTATATACTAGCAACAACTAATTACAACACATAGGATCATTATCTACGTTTAAAACATAAGTCGTATCACTATACGACGAGAAAAACTTGCTGAAGAAATAAGCCTTAACATACCTTAAATGTCGATTCTCGTTTAACTGGCGAGTTTTGACTTGCAAACGGAGGTTCCTCTCAACTGCAACCTCTATGTTGAGAGAATAGAATGAATTTCAATACTAAACTCGGTAAATATCGATAACTTTCAATAATAGAATTAACTATAATCCAACTTGAAAAACTCAGCCGAAAATCTATAATTTTTCGAGAGTTCAGAAGGGAGAAGTGTTTACCTAATTGCTGTGATCGAGTAGGAATCAATTTGAAGAAATTCTGAGAACTTTTACTCGGCAGAGTTCCGGCTTGCCGAGCAAAGTTTTGAGGAGTAGTAGTAATGCTTTCCGTTGGCCTAAACTCGTTACCTAAAGTTAATTTGCATTTTAACGATGTTTGATAGCGTAATTTGATAAAAAAATTGATGAACCTCCTGTGCCTCCTCTGTTCTTGGTCGAGCTTTATGTTAAAATGATTTAAATTTCACTAAGGATGACTTTATATAGGCATAGGCAGTGGCAGGGCCGGCGCCCTGCGCTACCCAGCGCATAGGCAAGGCTGGTGCCTCGCGCTGCCCATGGCGTAAGCAAGCCTGGTGCCTCGCGCTGCCAATTGCGCAGGCAGGGCCGGTGCCTTACGCTGCCCATCGCGCAAGGGGGATGGCGTGTCGAGCTGGCCCTTTGCGTCCCGGTCCCGTCTGACCCTTCTTTCAAGGTTCTTCCCACACGCATCAATCTCTCTTTACTCAACACAACCCATGCGTATGCCTACTAACTATTAACATTTTACGGGGTGTAACATCCTCCCCCCCTTTAGGAACATTCATCCTCAAATGTCATCTTTGGCTTACAGAAGTTAACTCTTTTAACCAATATTTAGATAAGTTTCTATAGTGTCTCCTCTGTAATATGGACTATCCAAAAATCTGAAATGCAGAAAGGTCTAACATCGGCACCTCACAAGGCACTATAAATAGCTATTTTACCACAAAGTGGTAGGAAGCTAAACAATACTAATAATATAAGCAGTAAAATAATAACTGAATAGCAACATCGCCTTAACTGCATAGTCTAAGTCAATCCTGGAACAAGTGATGGTATCTAGACCTCATGTCATCCTTAGCTTCCTAGGCTATCTCTGCTTTATTCTTGTTCCTCCATAGGACATTAACAGAGGCTACATCTTTGGTTCTTAACTACGAATTTACCGATCTAGTATGGCAACTGGAACCTCTTCATAGGCTAACTCCTCAGTAGTTTGAACGTCCTCAACCGGTACCACTCGGGACAGATCTCTTGTACATTTCGCAACATTGACACGTGAAAGACTGGATGGACAAATTCCAGCTCTAGAGGCAATTCTATCTCATATGCCACTTTGCCTATCCTCCGAAGGATACAATACAGGCCAATGAATCCAAGGCCAAGCTTGCCCTTTTTACCAAATCTTGTAACGGCCTTCATTGGCGATGTCATTAGGAATACTCAACTGTTACTTCAATCCTTAACTGCCTATGTGGTATGTTTGGGTAAGGCTTCGTACGACCCTGGGCTGTCGGTACCCATTTTTTGGTAAGTTTTAACCTTTCCCATCTGATTGATGTAGTACGCCCCGGGTAACCACCCCTAAGTTACCTGCTTCAAGTCATCATATAGGGGACCTATATTTTCACCCATAATAGGTCTCTGGGCATCTAACCCCTGTGCTCTACTTGGCTATTTGCTTGGAGATGAAAAGCCATACTTGCATTAGCGTGCGCTCCAATATGTTGTAACAGCTTCCCAAAACCTAGCTGGGAGTTGTGCCTCTCTGCCAGATTTTATTAGACACTGGGGCTCCACGTAACCAGACTACTTCTTAAACATTTAACTCGACATAAGCTTTGCTAAAACATAATTCCATCCGGTGAGACATAAGTTGATCTGTTTAGCCTTTCTATATCGACTCAAATGAGGTCAATACACATTTGGTACGAGGTAATCCTATAACTGTATTCATGCTGACTATTCTCCACTCCTCTTGCAGGCACGACCAACTCCTAAATTGTCCTGCTTAGTTCCTGCAGTCCAGTCTCCTCTGGATGGTCATTGGAGCTCTATGCTACTACTCAATGATATCTTCCCTCTTCCCATGCCATCAGTACATCTCTCTTTATGACTTGATGTATTTTCATTAATCTCTGGGTGGAGGGAGTAATGGACATGGTGCACCTTGGACATAATCTGCTAACGAAGTCCTGTTACCTTGGAACGCAGAGCCGAACTCTGGGTCTCATGACTTCGTCCCTTATTATCTTAAGGCCAATAATTCCCTACTGTGCCTTGTCTCTAGGGTGTACAAGGTTATAGCCTCTGCGTCGCCACTCCTATACTGTTATACCCCGTAGAATTCCCGGCACCTAGATGACCTATTTGCACGTTGGTTAAGCATATTTGAAGGCCATACGTGCTAGAAAAGGCCCGGGGAAAAAGACCGGATGAGAAACCCGTCGAACCATCGCGGGAGGAGCCGAGGCAGAGCCCCTCCGCGATGGCAGCGTGTCACGGAGGTGAGGCCTCCGCGATGGCTCCGTGACACATTGCCCAGGTTCAGGCCCAAGTATATAAGCCCCACTTCGGTTGAGATTCATTAATCATTCATATAATTTCCAGAAAGCGCAGCAAAACAGAGGAAGCTGAAGAGGGAATATAAATTATCGTTCGATTACGCTGCCAAACGCTGCCCAAACTCAAATTAACTCCAGATACGGAGGTATTTAGCAGCAGAGAGCATTCCTACGGATTCAGTTTCGTAAAATACGGCAGACGAATCGTTGAGCCACCGAGCTAAGGTAAGTGGAATTGCTCTAAACTAGTGTCTATGTGTTCCTAGTTGTGAAGTGAATATTTCTCCCTTCCGGACTTCTGAAAAATAGCGAGTTTCTGGCCGTTTTTCGATAAGCCTAAGTTTAGGCTATAAACTATATCGAAAGTGACGTTGCCTTTTGAAATAAAGTTGTATTTAGTATTGATTGACATATTTATGAATGCAGTTGGGAGAGGACAGTTAAAGTACCGGTCGAGCCTCGTCCGACGGACGAATAATTCAAGGATAAGGTATGTAAAGTCAGTTTCTTCGGCAAGTTAGTAGCTTTAGCCTTGTATAGTTCAATAAACTCCGTAGTAGAATTACCGGAGTTGAATGTTAAGTATTGTGCAAAGTTCAGTAAACCTAGTTTGCGTTGTTATATCGTATTCAGTCTGAAAGTGAGAAAAGCATGTGCCCAAGGGCAAGTTAGTATTTCAGATTCAGTATAGCCTATTATGTGAATGGCAAGCATGTTGTAGAATAAAAAGGAACAAAATTTCATAATAAAAGTCAGTAAAGAAAGATCAGATAGACAAACAGTATCTTGGCTACAGATTAGCCATACAGTTAAACAGAGATTTCAGAATCAGTATAATCAGTAAAGAATCAGTTCAGTATAGAAACAAATCAGAATAAGAAGTTAGATTCCAGATAGTCTTTTCAGTTATACATGCTTGCTATTTCTATGTGCTATTTGTTTGTTGAGACTTGTTGTGTCATGTGGGCACCCTTTTAGCATCCCCACCGCCCCTGGGTTATAGCTGTGTCGATACCAGATTCAGATACCGCCACCAGCTGGGCGATGCCGTCCGCCCAGAGGACGATGATGGCCGACCACCATGATAATACGGTCCAGACCACCCTGCTTGCAGGGGTAGTTCAGTTTACTCTGCGCAGAGCCAGTCCACCCTGTTTACAGGGGCAGAACACTCTGTGTGCGCTTATGGCCGGGGGCAGACTCAGGTACAGATTTTTTTATAAAATTACCCTGTTGTGTGCTTGCACCCAGGGGCAGTTTTTATTACACACCCCATGTGCACTTGCGCCTAGAGGCAGGAGTCTTCGGACTCAGACACAGTTTATTGTCAGAGGCCAAGGCCTGAGCTACATACCCAAGGGGGTCGGTAGGAGGAGCTCACAGTTATCAGATGAGTGGTGTGACTTATTTTTGGTTGGTTTTGACCCGGGTAGGGGTATATAGATTATTTGCTTGCTTGGCGCCATCCGGCTTATGGGGGTTGGTATTGGCTCTTGTTTGCTACTTGTATATCTATTTATGTGCTCTATACATTATATACTAGCTACTAGACAGCAGGACGTCGCGTCTACAGGTACGCCTCTGCCTTATCAGTACAGAAAGCTTGAGTCAGTTTATATCAGCTTCTTCAGATTCAGCTATCTCCTGCTATACAGAAATGCTAGTTATGCTATCTATATTCAGTTGTTTTCAGTTGTATTACTTCAGTTGCTTTGCATACTCAGTAGCAGTGGTACTGACGCCCAGAGGGGTGCTGCATTACTTGCCTGCAGGTACTCATAGACGAGGAGGCAATCCCTCGTGATTCCAGCCAGCTATTGAGTATTCAGCTCCTGTCATCCGGAGTCTGAATTCTAGAGGTGTATTTTGTTTTCTTTTGTTGTACAGTATGGGTAGGTCGGGGCCCTGTCCCAATCATTTCTATTGCTATTCCTAGAGGCTTGCAGTCTGTATATTTCCCTGTGGTTAGTTGAGCCGGTCGTGTGGGGCCGTGCAGTTGTTAGCTGTTAGTACTTTTGCTTCTTTATGTTGGCCGTGTGGGGCCATAAGTTTGACGGTAGTGGTGACCTTGCCGGTCATGTAGCTTTCTAGTATTTCATTGCTGAGTTGCAGATAACTAGACAGTATGGTGGCCTTGTCGGCCTACATAGGTTTCCCTATAGTTGCATGTTCTGGTCAGCTGTTATTACAGGTACAGGAGGCTATAGGCCAATGGGCCGGGGGCTGTGTTTACAGCCGTTATATAGCCCTTTGTGTCCATAAATATGAGTTAGAGCCAGCCAGGCACCAGATGTGCCCAGGCTTAGCAGTTCAGCAGTTCAGGTCCCAGTAGGGCACTAAGTGCCAGTCGTACCCCCCAAGGTGGGGTGTGACAAACTTGGTATCAGAGCAGGTCGTGTCCCAGGGAGTCTGCAAGCCGTGCTAAGTAGAGTCTTGTCTATGGATGTGTTGTGCACCACATACTATAGGCAGGAGGCTGTGAGGCATGATATGATGGTTACCCTTCCTTCTCAGTTAGTCGTGCTTTAGAGCGGTAAGTATAGGGTTGAGTCCCTGAGAACTTACCGTATTCTTTGATTACAGATACAAAGGCAGATCAGCATTACCCTATCACAGGCAGAAGATCAGAGATAGCAACGGAAGAGAGCATTAGTCAGTTACATGATAGCTACAGCAGCAGGAGGAGGTATCAGAGACCTCCCAGCGTGATACCTTTATTGGCACTATTCCCAGTGTACGTTGATAACGTTCGAATAGGAAGTCAGAAGTATAATGTACATATGAGTTGATTTACTTATTAGTTATATAAGATCTGATTAAGATTATAGACAAGGTCAGACCACCAGGTAAGTATGAAAAAGAGAGGGAAATGCAGGAATCCCAAATACCTCTTTTCGGATATGGTACAGTCAAATGCTTTTGCTTGTTGCAATAAGAAAAGGGCTATTCCCACCCCTTGGTTTTGATGCCAGTATAGTAAAGGGGCATAAGACTTGAGATGGGGTTGCCAAATCAAGCAGTAAGTAAAGATGGGCTGATTGATCCTAGTAAGTATTAGAAGGTATAAAGAGCCCTTATGATTACGTAAGTTGTGCAGACCCTTATGACAATAAGCCTTTAAGCCAGTAGAAAAAGTAAGACTGTTAGCCTACCTGAAGTAGGGGTAACAGACCTGCTAGTGATGAATGCCTAATAATAGTCGAGTTTGAGTCAGAAGAGGGCCAAGTCCGCTATATATGCTAACAGATAGCAAGATATACCGGTAAGATTATAGTTATGATCTAGTTGTGACATCGAAAGATATAAAGGTCCTGTGAATCAGATGGGCTTGAATATATGCCAGAAGAAGTATAGGCCGAGGCTTGATCAGTGATCTCATTAGCAACGAAACGCAGGTACCTTGAACCCCAGAGTTCAGTTTAAGTAAGATGAGGGGAAGAAGCAGGAATGCCAGATTTGATGGGGAAATCAGGGTTACCCCCCCCAGATTAATAGAGTATCGTTTTAAGGATTAAGCTTCGGGCTGACAGTAGGATTGCGGTTCAGAATACCGCAGTATGTCCGCTATGGAAAAGTTAAAAAGTTACCGATACAGCAATTCTAATCTAGTGTAGCCTAGAGCTAAGGCCCAGCAGACAGTCATGGGCTCTTAATATATGCCTACGTAAGGCTACAAGATTCGAACATTGACCCCACATCGCAAGAGTGGCGGAATTTCAAATAGCAGACAATAACTAAGGTGTTTATATTTGTTACTCTCAGAATGGGGTGGCAATACAATGAAATGATAAGTCAGGGCAAGAGATAGTATTAGGCTGTAGAAGCAGTGTATCATGTACGGTATGAGACTCAGCAGAACATGTCAGAGATTATGAATTACCGTAGAATTCAGTACATATGGTACGTAGCTAGCGATATATATGTATACAGATAATAGATATGTTGTAAGTGGCTGCCTATAAGGGCTACAATCACAGATGCTGATTAGTAATAGAAAGCATATACAAATTGCATTGCAGGACACCCCCTTGCCAAAAAAAAAATATAAGAAAGAGGGAGAAGAAAGAAAGAAAAGGAGAATGGAAGGGGCTGAATTATGTATGAAATCATAGAAACTATCTCAGTTCTCAGTTATTAAGTTAATAGATTTATGGGTTGTTGCCAGATCTAGGCCCTAGGAGCTTATCAGAGTTAATGGCCTAAAACAAATGGCTAGATGATAAGGGCGCAGTAGACGGTCTACCGACCAGCTGACGCCTGCATTAGCAGGGAGGCGTCCCTGAAGATCGGTAACAATAGTGTATATGCTAGAACCAGGATTAGAGGCCGAATAGGCAAATTTCAGAGATTAGCAATACCAGAATTGTTCTAGTATGTTAAGTGGTTGTACGTCATTTTCCCAGCCTTGTAGGTGAGAGTCAGCCTTAGCTAACCTAGCAGTCATTATGTGGAATAACCCATAAGTTAGCCGGCCGTCCCGGTCAGAATACTCGTGGGTACCCCAAGGAAGGGTTCACATCAGTAGTCAGTGACAGATTAGTACTTCAGCTGGGTTTCGTAAGATATTCAGATACAGAGCCCTAGCAGAAGGCTAGTATTTACAGAATAGCCCATAAGACCGAGAATTCCCCAGAATAGCAGTATAAATCCAAGTGGATACACACAAGGCGTAAGAAATTGATAGTACCCTACTAGCACAGTGTTTATTAAGACTAGGGGATCAGTAGACTCCCCGTGAAGATCCAGAGATCAATCACCTGGGAGCAAGTTTGATTAAGCCCAGCCTTACAGTGGCTTAAGTAAAATAACAGAGCAATTAGATGCCCACAAGTCTGCGGTTATGCACGAACTATAAGCACTCAAGTAGAACGATTAGAGCATTGTTAGACTACTGCCACATTCGGGTCATTCAACTCGACTATTTAGTTATTTAAGGTTATGCAGCCAGATCATTAGAGGTCATGGTCAATATCAGGACCCCCTGGTCAGATACGGGCGCATGGTGTGCAGATAGTCATTCAAGGTTACTTTAGCAACAAGTAGCCTTAGCATGCGGCCAGAAGGCTAGATAAGCTCTGGTTACACCAGTAGTCTACTTGTCAGATTCTCCGGTATAATAAACCAGTATGACTGTCAGTTATATGTCAATTTTTGTAAATGTGAATTTTGGTTGAGTTCAGTAGCCTTTTTGGTCACATTGTGTCGGAGGCTGGTGTACAGATAGATACACAGAAAATCGAAGTAATGAAGATCTAGCCTGGACCTACCACTCCGATCAAAGTACGCAGTCCCTGCGGTTAGCCGGGTACTGCAGAGGGTTTGTGGAAGGATTTTCCACTTTAGCAGCACCTCTGACTAAATTGACACAGGAGGCAGTAAAGTTCCAGTAGGCTGAGGCGTGTGAGCAGAACTTCCAAAAGTTAAAAGCCAGATTAACATCAGCTCCAGTGTTAGTATCGCCAAGAGGTACAGAGGGTTGATACAGCGTGGTAAGGTAATGGCTTATGCTTTCAGGCAGTTAAAGAAACATGAAGAGAATTATCTTACCCATGACCTGGAGTTAGCTTCAAGTAGTTTATGCCTTAAAGAGTGAAAATTTTGTATCACTCAGGAAGGGATAACATGGTAGCAGATGCCCTTAGCCGTAAATCTAATGGGAGTTGGCATACTTGTCGCCTGAATAGCGAGAATAGACCCGAGAATTTCACTAGTTAGCCGATTTAGCCGTTCACATAGCAGAAATAAAGGATAACAGAACGATAATACAGAATGTCGCAGTGTTATCGTTAATGGTGGAAGTAAAGGAACGGCAGTATAGAAACCCTAGCCAGGTCCAATTTGAACATAAGGTTCAGTAAGGAGAGGTGACATATTTTCAGATAACCGAGGATGAAGTGTTACGATATAAAGGCCGCATTGTGTTCCAGATATTTTCGGGGCATCGCCAGCAGCTTATAAGCGAGGCGCATTACGCCCGCTATTCTCTCCACCCAGGCACAACGAAAATGTGCCATGATATCAAAGAAAACTACTGGTGGCCAAGTATGAAAAGAGAAATTGCTGAATTTGTAGCCCAGTGTCCTAACTGCCAACAGGCGAAAACAGAACATCAGAGACCAGGCGGGTTACTTAGGACATAGCTATGCCTCTCTGGAGATGAGAAGCAGGGAATATGGATTTTGTGGCAGGGTTGCCCCGTACCGGATGCGGAAATGATTCTATATGGGTAATAGTTGACAGGCTGACGAAATCAGCTCATTTCCTGCCAGTGGAAGCTACCTTCTCGGCTGAGGATCATGCCGAATTATCTATCAGAAAAATAGTTATATTGCATGGAGTGCTGGTATCTATCATTTCTGATAAGGGAGCACAGGTTACAGCTAGATTCTAGCAGTCGTTCCAGAGGGGTCTGGAAACACAGATTAATTTAAGCACAGTATTCTATCCTCAGACAGATGAGCAGGCTGAGCGCATAATTCAGACGCTCGAAAGTATGTTGCGAGCGTGTGTACTAGATTTCGGTAGCAGCCAAAGTGAGCATTTACCGTTAATTAAATTTGCCTCCAGAATTAGAATCCGTTCGTCCGGTCTTTCATGTATCTATGCTGAGGAAATGCATAGGGGACCCGTCCAGAGCAGTCCCAGTCCAGAATATCCAGGTTACGAAAAAGCTGGCCTATGAAGAGGTTCCAATAACTATCTTAAACAGACAAATTCGCAGATTGAGGACTAAAGATATTACGTCTATCAAGGTATTAAGGCGTAAGAAGAACCGAGAGGAGATGACTTGGGAAGCGGAGGAAGATATGAGGACCAGATATCCTCACCTATTTCAGGCCCAGTTAGGCGACAGGTATGTCCGTATTATTACTTATGCATTACCTTATGGTTGTATGTTTGTGAATGAGAAAGATTGATATTTAGTTATCTAGTGGATCCTAGAATATTATGTGCAGTGCCTGTGTTGGACTTTTCTGCATTTCAGGTTTTTGCTATAGTCCATATTACAGGGGAAACTCTGCCGATTTTTTTTTTTTTTTAAACAAGTAAGCTAAGTAAGTCCTCTAGATGGCAGTATACATTCGAGGACGAATGTTCTTAAGGGGGGGAGAATGTTATACCCCATAGAATTCCCGGTACCTAGATGACCTATTTGCACGTTGGTTAAGCATATTTGAAGGCCATACGTGCTAGAGAAAGGCCCGGGGAAAAAGACCGGACGAGAAACCCGTCGAACCATCGCGGGAGGAGCCGAGGCAGAGCCCCTCCGCGATGGCAGCGTGTCACGGAGGTGAGGCCTCCGCGATGGCTCCGTGACACGTTGCCCAGGTTCAGGCCCAAGTATATAAGCCCCACTTCGGTTGAAATTCATTAATCATTCATATAATTTCCAGAAAGCGCAGCAAAACAGAGGAAGCCGAAGAGGGAATATAAATTATCGTTCGATTACGCTGCCAAACGCTGCCCAAACTCAAATTAACTCCAGATACGGAGGTATTTAGCAGCAGAGAGCATTCCTACGGATTCAGTTTCGTAAAATACGGCCGACGAATCGTCGAGCCACCGAGCTAAGGTAAGTGGAATTGCTCTAAACTAGTGTCTATGTGTTCCTAGTTGTGAAGTGAATATTTCTCCCTTCCGGACTTCTGAAAAATAGCGAGTTTCTGGCCGTTTTTCGATAAGCCTAAGTTTAGGCTATAAACTATATCGAAAGTGACGTTGCCTTTTGAAATAAAGTTGTATTTAGTATTGATTGACATATTTATGAATGCAGTTGGGAGAGGACAGTTAAAGTACCGGTCGAGCCTCGTCCGACGGACGAATAATTCAAGGATAAGGTATGTAAAGTCAGTTTCTTCGGCAAGTTAGTAGCTTTAGCCTTGTATAGTTCAATAAACTCCATAGTAGAATTACCGGAGTTGAATGTTAAGTATTGTGCAAAGTTCAGTAAACCTAGTTTGCGTTGTTATATCGTATTCAGTCTGAAAGTTAGAAAAGCATGTGCCCAAGGGCAAGTTAGTATTTCAGATTCAGTATAGCCTATTATGTGAATGGCAAGCATGTTGTAGAATAAAAAGGAACAGATTTTCATAATAAAAGTCAGTAAAGAAAGATCAGATAGACAGACAGTATCTTGGCTACAGATTAGCCATACAGTTAAACAGAGATTTCAGAATCAGTATAATCAGTAAAGAATCAGTTCAGTATAGAAACACATCAGAATAAGAAGTTAGATTCCAGATAGTCTTTTCAGTTATACATGCTTGCTATTTCTATGTGCTATTTGTTTGTTGAGACTTGTTGTGGCATGTGGGCACCCTTTTAGCATCCCCACCGCCCCTGGGTTATAGCTGTGTCAATACCAGATTCAGATACCGCCACCAGCTGGGCGATGCCGTCCGCCCAGAGGACGATGATGGCCGACCACCATGATAATACGGTCCAGACCACCCTGCTTGCAGGGGTAGTTCAGTTTACTCTGCGCAGAGCCAGTCCACCCTGTTTACAGGGGCAGAACACTCTGTGTGCGCTTGTGGCCGGGGGCAGACTCAGGTACAAATTTTTTTATAAAATTACCCTGTTGCGTGCTTGCACCCAGGGGCAGTTTTTATTACACACACCGTGTGCACTTGCGCCCAGAGGCAGGAGTCTTCGGACTCAGACACAGTTTATTCTCAGAGGCCAAGGCCTGAGCTACGTACCCAAGGGGGTCGGTAGGAGGAGCTCACAGTTATCAGATGAGTGGTGTGACTTATTTTTGGTTGGTTTTGACCCGGGTAGGGGTATATAGATTATTTGCTTGCTTGGCGCCATCCGGCTTATGAGGGTTGGTATTGGCTCTTGTTTGCTACTTGTATATCTATTTATGTGCTCTATACATTATATACTAGCTACTAGACAGCAGGCCGTCGCGTCTACAGGTACGCCTCTGCCTTATCAGTACAGAAAGCTTAAGTCAGTTTATATCAGCTTCTGCAGATTCAGCTATCTCCTGCTATACAGAAATGCTAGTTATGCTATCTATATTCAGTTGTTTTCAGTTGTATTACTTTAGTTGCTTTGCATACTCAGTAGCAGTGGTACTGACGCCCAGAGGGGCGCTGCATTACTTGCCTGCAGGTACTCATAGACGAGGAGGCGATCCCTCGTGATTCCTGCCAGCTATTGAGTATTCAGCTCCTGTCATCCGGAGTCTGAATTCCAGAGGTGTATTTTGTTTTCTTTTGTTGTATAGTATGGGTAGGTCAGGCCCCTGTCCTGATCATTTCTATTGCTATTCCTAGAGGCTTGCAGTCTGTATATTTCCCTGTGGTCAGTTGAGCCGGTCGTGTGGGGCCGTGCAGTTGTTAGCTGTTAGTACTTTTGCTTCTTTATGTTGGACATGTGGGGCCATAAGTTTGACGGTAGTGGTGACCTTGCCGGTCACGTAGCTTTCTAGTATTTCATTGCTGAGTTGCAGATAACTAGACAGTATGGTGGCCTTGTCGGCCTACATAGGTTTCCCTATAGTTGCATGTTCTGGTCAGCTGTTATTACAGGTACAGGAGGCTATAGGCCAATGGGCCGGGGGCTGTGTTTACAGCCGTTATATAGCCCTTTGTGTCCATAAATATGAGTTAGAGCCAGCCAGGCACCAGATGTGCCCAGGCTTAGCAGTTCAGCAGTTCAGGTCCCAGTAGGGCACTAGGTGCCAGTCGTATCCCCCAAGGTGGGGTGTGACATATACCTTCACATGGGTGGTGATATTACATCATTCTAGGTTACAATTCACTATCTCTCAACTATCGGTTCAATGCTTATTTCTCAATATTCAGAGGTGATTCCATGCTCTATCAACCTACCACCGCCTAGAGGTGATTCTGTTTTCCTCTAGAGTTAGATACTCGTGCCTTTCCCCTTTCTCCCTTAGACTGAGCTTTGGGGTTCGTGCTTTTTTCCTCATACTGTCAAAGATATCACTGACCAAGTCTACTGAACTGTATCCTTCTAACCCGCACTTGGGCCTATTTCATTCATATGATCTCTCTGTTTTTCAACATAACAAACTGGGGCCATAGCCATTATCTTGCAGATATGCCCTACTATCACTAGCATACTGTGGCGGAATCAGCCTACTATTGCTGGGGGTCTATTACTGATGGACTCTCTCACACGAACTTGAGTGTTATGGGCAATCTTGTCTGCCCTCCTAATTTACTACTGTGAGGGTCTAGGTAACTTTATAAACACTAGGGGTCCTAACCACTTTCTCACCCTTATCGAAATCAACAATTCTAGCTCTCCTTTACTCCTTCTTTTGGGCAATATGGCATTGCTGCTTATGTTTTCTGTTGTATTAAAAGAATAAACTGGGAGGTGAAAAGTAACCCTATCATTCTATACCTGGGTTAGGACGTGAATTTCAACAACTCTAAAGGTTGGAGGTACAAATCTTGCACGATCCTTTATATGTTTCGGGTGGTCCAACATTAACTGTTGCCCCTATCCAATTCTAAGTAGCTAGTAGGTAAGCCAACTCATATATATACTATTCCGAGGTATTATTCCGAAGCCGAAGAAGGAATCAGGGATGATGCTGATATATCTGTTACCTTATGAAGTTCCCGGTGTCTCGGGAGGGTGATTGGAGGAAATTAAAAGACGTCTGCTGCCCTTAAGCTGACTGTCCCCTGACTATGGCACCTCACTGGTACTTCCTCCTACTTCTGTAGTTATCTTGCGGCCTGCTGGAGTCTGTCTTATAATGCATATCACTCTAGACAGACATAGCAATGAAAGTTTAGGGACTCAACCCTGTACAACTTGGCTCTATAGCATGATCCGAGAAGAAGAAAGGGTAACCATACTATTATTCCTCGTAGCCTCCTACCTATGGAATGTGGTGCACAACACACCCATAGACAAGACTCTACTAGACACGGCTTGCAGACCCCCTAGGCTACGACCTGCTCTAATACCAAATTTGTCACACCCCACCTTGGTAAGCACGACTGGCACCTATGTGCCACACTAGGATCTGAACTGACCTGGCTGGGCTCAGGCACCTCTAGTGCCTACCAGTGACAAATTCAAGAAAACAAACTGCTATACCTCAACTGTGAATACAACCTTAAACCGGCAAAGCCACTTGTAAAAGAAACCAGCTAACTAGCAACAAGGTAATGAAGGGATCCTATGCAGGCCACCATGCTATCTACTTATACAGAAATAAAAATAGGTAGATACACTGGGCCCCACTTGGCCAACACGTAAAATAAGACATATATAGGCCCCACACGGCCAACAACAACCAACTAACTGAAGATTGTAGTCTGCTGATCTTGGGCATATTTACATGCCCAAATACTATTTTATACCCTTGTTTTACCCATGTTGTACCTTAATTTAAGAATAATCTCATGTATTTTGTGTAATTTGTGGCCATGGACTAACAAATATGATTAGCTCTCTTTGTAGGTTGAAATTACCAATGTATGGAGCTCAATGTGAATATAATGGTCCTAATATTGAAGGTAAATGTTAAGGGATGGATTATGGATGATGAGACAAGCTAAAAGGGACATTTGGAGTCAACGCCGTGCCACGGAGAAGCATTGGGGCGTTCAACAACGTGCCACGGAGCAAAGAATTAATTTATATAAGCAGGGGCTACCAAATAGTGAACCTCCGTGTTTGCTTCGTGGCACAGAAGAAAATCTCCGTGATAGCCTCCGTACCATGGAGCTGTTCTACCACAGGCCAAATTTTGCATTTTTTCAGCTTAGTATAAATTGAACCCTTAGCTTCTAAAATCATTTATCACGAAATAACTTGGGGAAACTGTAAAGGAGCGAAGGGAGAAGTGAAGAACTCTACCTAGGTTGATTATATTTCATTCTACTTTAATTAGTCTTGTAAGTACACTACTTTAAACATGTTTTTGAGTATTTATACGAACATAAGTAGCTAAAACTCTTCCTCTAGGGTTGAGGCTATGTAAGATGATTGTAATTGCATGAATTCTTCTTGATTTGAGTTTTAGTTGTTATTTTGTCTTACATTCTTCATTTTGGTTGTATTGTGCTTGATCACCATGAAAACAAATGCGTTAAGCTTAGTTAAAAGCTTGAGAGAGTAACCCTAGGCTAGAACAAGAGAATATAGGGAGCAAGTTCTTACTTTTATGATAGGATTCACAATTAGGATAGAAATTATACCTAATTTCCCTTGCTTGGTGGATCATCGAATCAATAGCAATAAGCCCAGTTTGAAGAGGCTCATATACTGAACGACGCGAAATAATACCCGGGGTGGTAGATTCAATTAATCGGAGCTAGACACCAACTTAGAATTATCACATCACCACTCGTAGAAGTAGTTGTGAAGCTAAGTTCGGTTAAATGATTATAGGTATGAAACTCCATAATCAAGAGTGCAAACTCCGTAAACCACATCCATGTAGTTAAATTGCTC
Source organism: Datura wrightii (assembly GCA_035772735.1). Taxonomy (NCBI): domain Eukaryota; kingdom Viridiplantae; phylum Streptophyta; class Magnoliopsida; order Solanales; family Solanaceae; genus Datura; species Datura wrightii. The sequence goes on from JASDFA010000027.1 coordinate 39,932,742, forward strand.
ACGAATTAGGATGTTGATCACGGGCAAAAATAGCATGCCCGAGATACGCTTTATGACGTAAATTAGTCTTGTTTATCTAAGTTATTGTATACATTTTCATGTAATTTTATATGAAGTGAAGATATGTACTAACCAACATGATTAGCCTTTGTTTTGTAGGTTTTGATGACTTTTGAGTAACTAATCCATGAGTTGGTGAAGTAGAGGCTTGGAAACGAAATTAACACGCGAACGTCGGCAAAGAGGAGGCACAAAACAGCCCACCGGCGCGTCGGCAACGTGCCACGGCAGGCATGCTGATCACAACAGCCCACCTTCACGTTGGCAACGTGCCATGGCAGGTTGGCTGCGCGACCAAGAGGTGCCAACGCGCTGCCCAAGCAGCGTGACACGCTGCCAACGCGGTAGGGTGCTGCCGGGGCCAAGTTCGAGTGATTTCCAGAGAGCTTCCACGTCCGTAGCATGTCACGGAGGCATTGCTCCGCGATGCACTCCGTGACACGTTGCTTGTTATTCTCGGAAAAAGTCCCACTACTATAAATAGCACACTTAGGTTCATTTTTCATAATGCTGACTTGGTGGAGCAAGGACGTGGGTTACAGGCAGTTGAGGGACGAAAAGTTCAGGGTTTTTTCTCTCTTTCTTTCTTCTTTAATTCAATTGTTTGTATGATTAACACTTGTTTTAGGATGATTAATCCACAAATGAGTGGCTAATTCCCTTCCTTGCTGAGGTTATGAACACTTGTGATGAATTTTGATTATTGATTATATGGTTTTTCATCTTTTTCTTCCATGTTGTTCTATTAATTTTTGTTCTTACTGCATTGGTGTGTGGCCTACATTAATGTACATCTAAAAAGTCCGATTTCACTTGAGAGAGCACGAAATTGGAAAGTTGTGAATTAATAGGATATTGTTCTTTACTTGATTTGGGAAAATTGAGTTTTGATGTGCTTTCCTGATAGAAATATACTTGAAAGCCGTATTAGTCAATTTAGGAACCGGAATTGTATGGCTAGAACATGAATTGCATTTGATCACAGAATTGTAGACGGATGGTTCATGATTCTTAAGTGAGATTAAATACGAGAGTTTTATCTCTTGGAAATTGTTCTTGGCTAGCAACTGGAAGAAAAGATTAACCAATTTATGATGATAATCAGTTTCATTACATGTTCTTTAACCTCGCCATGCTTTTATCCATAGTCCAAATTCAAAGTAGATAATTGTTTGTAGTTTAGTATAAAATTTATAAAACAAATTATTCAAATTTTGGTTATTTAGTTGTCAGCATATTTAGAAGTAAAAATATAGTATACTTGAGCAGATTGCACTTATCCCAAGTCTCTGTGGGATCGATACTTGGCTTACTAAAGCCACTTACTACTTGTTCGACCACGTGCACTTGCGTGTCGGTTTTATAACCCCAACAAACACACCGAACAGATGTCACATCCCCACTCAATGATGTAGGTGTGAGACTAGTTTGTCGTGTTTAGAGGCTCGAAAGACCATGAACATAGCATTTTAATTATGTGAGACAACAATTGAAGTTTTCATACTTGAACCATTGAGAATTGTAGCATTGCATGATTATTAGGCCTTAACTCTAGTTGCTCCTTGTGTTGTTTCTCGAGTATTTTGTGATCACCCCTAGACTTAATTATAATTTCCCGAAAATTTCTATGATCAACACTTGTGAAGGTTAATTTTAACACTTGAACTTGATAATTTTTTGAATTGGTGCAGTCCTTGTGGGTTCGACATCCAGCTCTTAAAAAGGGCCACTGTATTACTTGTATGACCGCGTACTCTTGCGAGTGCACTGGACGCAACATCTGCAAGCCTCTAAGAATACAAATAGTGGTTGGGACAGGTCCCTGGCCTACCCAAATGCTATACAAATGAAAGACTATAATCTCTACAACTTGGAAACTCCGAATGAAAGGAGCTGGCCAAACTGCTAATTCTGAACAGCTGCTACTAAGGATCCTGAACTCTGTTTGTCTAGACCTACAGGCAAGTATGCAACATCCTATGGTTGAGCGTTAGAACAATATGTACCGAATATGCAAGGCAGTAATAAGATGAATAAAAACTGCTAAACACTAAAAGTAAGTAGAAGGAAGGGCAAAAATTAACGTGGAAGTTTGCTTATTCATAAACTGCATATAGTAAAACACTACACCTATATGAGCTAAGACTGTACAATCATATATTCATAAGCTATATCTAGAATACAAGAATACAACATGAACCTAACCTGGCCCCCATAAGATGGAAGGTACAATCAACACAGAATAACCCACTCGGTCCCCCATAAGCCCTAGTGAGCACACTTTAGTCTATATATCCCTAACCAGGTTTCTATGACTCTACTGGTGCTATAGCCAACCTACCGGTCCCATGGGTCTGCAACTAAGCCCACTCGACTCCTGATCTGTAGCTGTGTCTGAGTCTTGTGGACTCCTGATAACTGCACCCTGTGCACTAGGCTCGACGAGGGTGTGATGCCAGTACGACATAAAAATAATAGTCTAGCCATGGAGTGGACTGTAATATGTCCCTTGGGCCTCTACATCATCCCTTGGGACGGCATATCACTCCTTGGAGCAATGTCATACATCCCCTGGCGGGCGATGACATAGCTAGTAACCTTGGGGTGGTCACGGAAGTCTCTTTGAGGGCAAACCCAACTGATGTGCTATACTGAAGTCTCAATCTAGCCACTTAAAAGGCATATCTGGCCTTCTAGGCCTAACACAACCGCTGCTCGCCCCTAGAATAATCTATATAGCTGCTAGCAAGCACATCCTATGTACCTGTATCTGATCAGAGGATCCTGATAGTGATCATAATCTCTAATGGTCTAGACCGGACGGGGCGGGGTCTGAGTGGCCTGACAATGCTCTAAATGTTAGGCTCAGACAACTATAACTCATAAGCAACTGTAGGGTCGTAGACGACCAATTACTTAATTTCATTGCCTAGAACGACTGTAGGGCTGCTACTGACCGAGCATGCGTTCGAGCGATTGGCCCCTAATCCTCAACAGGTAGTCTACTGAAACTCTTAGCATGAGGGTAATATCGTGCTAACATGGTTCTAGCCCTCTACCTTAACTTGGTCTACTCAGATCTTATTTGACTTTTTTGGATGATTTCTAACCTTGTAGGTAAGTTTACATGAACTTAGCCACTCACGGCAACCTGTACCTGAACATCTTATAGGAGAAGGCTGGGCGTTGGCCCCACTTCTAACTGCTAATAAGGTCCCCTTCCTTAAGGTACCCATGGGTCTATCTGAGTTGAATGACTGGGATGGCTTCCTGAGCGACCTATATGATGAATACTAAGGCAATTGGAACTGACAGTCACTGCTAGTAGCTAACTAGATGGCAGATTGTCACTCAGTTCATTAGACAATCCTAGTGTCGGTGACTCTAAAGTATGGCCATCCTACCTAAACTTTTGTCCCGGGGGTGTGAGGGTACACCAAAGGCCTCTGGGCGTGCTTCATAGATAATACAGGTGCCAAAATGGTAGTTATATCGCCTAGCTGCGACTATGCTATTCAACTTACTAACTCAGGCTGGATAATGATCCACGGACTTCTAGAGTCTAGGCCTAACAATAAAGAATCCAATTCTACTAACATAATGGACTGAAGAATAGAGGAGTCCTATGATGCTTCTAACATGTGTCACACTTAACATATTCTTTCCCGATACTACAATATAATCTTTATATGTTTTCTAATAGCGAACTACAACATATGTAACCGTAATCTACTGTCAGTAGCTAATCACAACATGCCTGATCCTTATATACTAGCAGCAAATAATTACAACACATAGGATCATTATCTACGTTTAAAACATAAGTCGTATCACTATACGACGAGAAAAACTTGCTGAAGAAATAAGCCTTAACATACCTTGAATGTCGATTCTCGTTTAACTGGCGAGTTTTGACTTGCAAACGGAGGTTCCTCTCAACTGCAACCTCTATGTTGAGAGAATAGAACGAATTTCATTACTAAACTTGGTAAATATCAATAACTTTTGATAATAGAATTAACTATAATCCAACTTGAAAAACTCAGCCGAAAATCTATAATTTCCCGAGAGTTCAGAAGGGAGAAGTGCTTACCTAATTCCTGTGACCGAGTAGGAATCAATTTGGAGCAATTCTTACAACTTTTACTCAGCAGATTTCTGGCTTGCCTAGTGAATTTTTGAGAAATAACTCCATAGTAATGCTTTCCACAGGCCTAAAACTCATTACCCGAAGTTAATTTGTGTTTGGAAAGCATTTGATAGCGTAATTTGATAAAAAAATGATGAACCTCCCATGTCTCCTCTGTTCTTGGTTGAGTTTTATGTTAAAATGATTTAAATTTCACAAAGGATGACTTCATATTGGCATAGGGGTGGCAGGGCCGGCGCCCCGCGCTACCCGCAGTGCAGGCAAGGCCGGCACCTCATGCTGTCCATAGCGCAGGCAAGCCCGGAACCTCGCGCTGCCCGTCGCGTTGGCAAGGCCGATGCCTCATGCTGCCCATCATGCAGGGTGGCTTGGCGTGTCGAGCTGGCCCTTTGCGGCCCGGTCCCGTCCAACCCTGCTTTTGAGGCTCTTCCCACACGCGTCAATCTCTCTTTACTCGACACAACCCACGCGTACGCCTACTAACCGTTAAAATTTTATGGAGTGTAACAATTTTGAAACTAAATTACCAATTATAAAAGATCAAAAATTCTAAAGAATCAAAGTATAATTATATAAAATAATTAATGAAAAAAATTACAAATTTATACCTTCTCTGTAACACCCCGGATAGTTTGAGCGATAAAATCGTTCTTCTTAGGTAGGACTAAGAGTACCTAATAGGATAAAAAGGAAGTATTATGAATTATTTGAATCACTCTATGATCATATTTAAGATTGGATGTCGATCAAGTTGTAGAACGAAATTCAGCAAAAGTTATTGCAAAATTTCCTTCTTGAGATTTCTTGAAATTTAGGTCAAATGTCTAGAGTCGTTTCTCCCAATATATAAGGAGTTAGGGGGTGTACGACCTATCAAATTAAATATCTATGAGTCTATTTTCCATCTCATTAAACCTTTTGCCAATACGACTTCGGAGTATATAGATATTCGCATTTTTGCGAGACCGCGCAAGTAGGCACCTCTAAGGTCTTAAGGCGGTGGAGGATTATTTAATTCCCTTTGGTAGGTTGTTGGTCATAAAAAATTTATTTTACATAAATATATTTCGTATGAAACCTCTCTCAATTTCTCTCCATGTTTTCTTTTGGGTTTTTGGGCTAGAAGCCATGGCTCAACACGATTTTGGTGTTGGGAAGTTGGGAATCGCGTGTAGTCTGTGATTTGGTGTCTTTTCCTGGCTGTTGGTGGCTTTTTCGTGGTAAAGATGTTGGTAAGACTTCTTACTTTTGTTCTTCTTTGTCTTTAAGGTTGTTTATAGGTGTGTTCACCTCAGTAGGTTGTTGTCTCAGAGTTTCTACCGTCGAATTCTTATAAATCTTATCGGGTAAGCTTCATTTATCTTGTTTTGTTATTGAGTTGTGTTGGATGTGTTTTGGCAGAATATTTGACTTCCTTTAGGCAGTATTTTCATTGTTTTGAAGGCTCAAGTTCGACTAGGCTTGAAGCTAAGGTATGTTAGGCTTGTCCCTCCCTTTGTCGGCATGAATTCCATAGCCGTTGTTGTCCATATTGGCATGTGCATTGGCTGTTAGATTACTTGTATTTTTTGTATTATTGAACTCTTTTTCTTCTGTTTATATGGTGATAATGGTGTGCTTAAAGTTCTGGTTTGGTTGGTGGCTCGGGCTTGAGTATGGAGAATCGTAGTCACGGCAAATTGTTAGGCTTGTGTCAAGAGGCCGTGTGTGAGGCATGTGGTTCTTGTAGCAACTTGTGGGATGATTGAGTGAATAAGATTAAGTGATTATATTGGCAAGTGAATGAGGGATTATAGTGGTTAAGTTCGATGGATGCGACGATCTTTTGTTATATTTGAATGGTGATCATATCGACCGTGTCGATGGCACGTGATGGCCTTGGTGACACTTGGGCTGATTTGGTCGTGTCCCTTGATATTAGTGGTAAGTAGAGTGGTGTGTGGGCTATTTATAAAGCTTGAGGATAGACGGGTTAGGATGGTAATCCTTAGCTTGGTTAGTGGCTCGTTAGTGGATGGCTAGATGTGAAAGAATAGTATTGTGTTATAATAGTTGGGTTGTGGGGTTTGAGAGCCAATTGTGGGCTATTTGATCATGTATTATTATGGTTTTTGATTGTGTGTGTGTGTTATGTTTGAGGCCTTGTGTCTTGTGGATACCTGATGCACGAGAGTTGTTCCAGCAAGGGGTCGAGCCCGAGGTGCCTTGTGGCTTGTGGCTACCCGATGCATGAGAGTGTTTCTGGCTGAGGGGTTGATCCCAAGAAGTGAAATGACCTATGGGGTTGAGAATGATGTCCTCCGTAGTGTCAAGTTGAGACATGATTTGAGAGTGGTCCAACATGTCTAAGCCTTCCTGGGATCGCGATTGGTTCTCCCAGATGGATTAAGCTCCCCTAACTGTGCGTAGCCGAGAGAGTGTCTGACAGTGCTTGATTGATGATGTTCATTAATTGGTGTTTACTCTTGATTTGCTTGGCATTACACTGTGGTTGTTGTTTGTGTTATACATTATCTGATAGCAGTGGATGCTAGATGTTGGCTGGTGTTAGCTGAGTCCATTGAGAGGTCTAGAGGCGATGACAGGTAAGTTGGGTCGGCTAGGTGGTGTTGTATTGTTATTTACTTTTGGACTTGCCGGGCTTATGGGGGCCAGGTAGGTTGTGTTTGTATGTTTTCTTGTACTTGCCAGGCTTATGGGGGTCAGGTAGGTTTTATGTGTTTGCTTAAGTTGAGTTCGCCTTCTGCTATATCTGGTATATCTGTTGATCTCTAATCTTTGTCTTCCATTTTTTTTTTGCCTTTCATGCTCGGTACATTATTGTACTGACGCCCTAGTCGAGGTGCTGTATTCATGCCTACAGGTGATGGTGGGCATTTAGATCGAGTTCTTAGGTGCTGAGTGAAGTTCCAGCTGAGTTGGTGCGCTCAGGTCTTTCGGAGTCGCCAGAGTTTGAGTTATGGGTAGTTTAGGGCCCTGTCCTGGACAGTTGATTTCTATTATATTTTTTAGAGGCTCGTAGATATTTATTGTGGGTGTAGTGTCATTGTTATAGGCCAGGTGGGCCATGTTGTATAGTTGTTTTCCATTCCCTGGCCTTAACGGCATGTTGTGTTTATTTTTTGGTTGGTCAGGTAAGCCAGCTTCCTCTATAGTCTATCGTCTTATTTTGATTTTATAGTTGTTGTGTTGCTGAACCTCATCGGTTCTGGCCTTTGTTTTATTTTTGGGGCATCAAGTATGCTCATATCAGGGTGGCACCAGGTGCCAGTCACGCCTCGCCGGATTTGGGGTGTGACATTCTCCCTTGAAGAGATTTTATGGATAGTGAATGGTCAACCAATAACATATACCAACACCATATATATATATATATATATATATATATCAATGTTAATATCAAAGAATATGAGTAGGATTAAATAGTGTGTAAATGGGATTTCACTGTAAGAAGAATTATTAGTTAGCATACCTTGCATAGAAGAAATTGAAACTTGTGGCAGGCTAGAGTTCAAGAGTTTCATGCTAATAATGTGTGATAAAATAGAGTACACAGGTAACAATATTAAACAAGAAAGTAGAAAAAAATAAAAGGAAGAGGAGAGCTTTTGATTTCTTCCACGTGTTTTTCAGGTCTTCAAGTGTCTTTACAATATGACTTTTTATCCTCTATTTATAGGATTACATAGAGGTAGACAAAGAGAATACTATAAACATAGCATTAAGGGGGAAGATCATAGAGGAAGTGAGAGATATAGCATTAAGAATGTGAGATCATGAAGGAGGTAGAACATAATGGTGAAGAGTAGTGTGAGATTGTATTTAGTGGACATCCATATAAATAATATATTTTATTACATGATTTCTTTTAAAAGCAATATTTGGCTTTTATTAATAGTAAAGTAAAACTCAAATAGGAAGAATACAAGTAGGAAGGATCAAAAATAGAAATTTTATCTTTTTTTTAAATAAAAGTTTCTACAGTGCACGCTCATGTGGGTGTCGGGTTCTGAGGTAGCTCGCAAATGAAAGCTAGAGGTTTGAGGGTTTGTGGCACATTTTTTCAGCTTTCGAGGTAGGTTATGGATTAATTTTCTTTGACTTAGATTGGATGAAAACTTTTCGTATAAATCATGATATGGATTGGGAGAAATAAAAGGGATTGGTTTATTAGAGGAATGAATCGTTATTATAGAAATTGGGATTGGGATTTAGTTGATTGAGATTGGGATTTAGATGATTTAGTTGATAGTAGATCTTGCATGATATTATCTGAAAACATGATTCATACATAACTGAATATCATAGCTGAATATCATAACTGAATATCATAACTGAATCGAATGACCCAAAGCTGAAACTGATTATTCATAAGTAAAACTGAACATTGGGTCAAACCTGCTGAAAATATAATATCATGACTGATGAACATGCATAACTGAAATTATGAGGAACAATGGGAGACTCGTCTTATAACTGACATTACCACGATAGAGATTACATGGTCCTTACTATTACACTCAAGTGGGCAGACCCGTCAAAAACCTTGCCAGGGCTAAGGACGCTACCATGATATCAGTATCAAGCTCACAAGGGAGGTCCCAAATAATCTAAACATACCTACGTTGGCACGTAGTTCTAAGGTATAGGGTTGACTGACCCTTAGCCTACTCGGTGCTAGACACTACTCCCAAAAATATGCATATGCTTTCCGTCATTTTTCAACGAAGCTGACCATCGTCTAGTGACGAAGTTGAATCATAACATACATGCATAATTTGAAATCATAGCACGAGGAGCCTTGGGCTCAAACCATACCATAAGCTGAAAATGGTGGGAGTAGAAACATGAAATCTAGATGAATCATGAAACATACTTGATCATATGGGCTTGCCCAATACTTAAACACGCTTGACATAGACTTGATCATTCGAAAACATGAATATAGACATGGGTAATTCGAAATGACACTTTCTTCATGAACATCTCATCATACTTAGAAGCATAGATCATAAGCTCATCTCATCATGAATTTTCATGGATGGGCATCTTATTTGTAACACATTGAAATCATAATTTGTATTCGAAAGCATAGTGAAACATGCCCATGAATCATAATTCAAAATTAGAAACATGCATAGAGAATACCCATGATTGATACTTGGAGAATTCACATGTTGGGTTGAAACCCCATAGATTCATTAACTAGAATTTTATGAAATTGAAGAAGGATTGGGAATGGGTGTCGATGATTATACCCATTCATAACCCTGTATACCTGGAGAAATCTGATTTCACAAACCCTCTTGAAAGCTCAATAGAATTTGGGGACGAACTTAATGAATTCTTAGCTTGATCACCCTTAGAGCCCACTAAGTTTGCATGCATGGAAGAGAATGGGTTTAGAATGAGCTTAACCCTATCAAAACACCCTTTTCTGAGCTTAAAATGACATAGTATAGGTTTTAGAAACTTAGAAATTATGGAAAAATCCTTAATAAATTTGCTGGAATATACACTCTGCCAGTCCCAACGAGGGATTGGATGAATCATGGTTTGGTGGGGGGGGGGGGGGAGGGACGACTCGTCGTCTGCCTGTCATTGCCATCAGTGGAATCATTCCTCTGAGGGTCACCACGAGGGACACCATGACTCATGTTGTACCCAACGACTCGTGGTGACCAAGTCGTGGCCTGCACTGCCCAATTTCTCCCACCTCAAGTCAACTCTTGACCATGTCTAACTGGACGACTCGTGGTCTCACTTGTGGTCATCCCCAAATCCAAAAATCCAACCAAGTCCACCCTCCTGCCCATGAATCACTAAAGACGACTTGTCTTTTGACCTAGTATAGAAAATCTTATTTTTTTCATTTCAACCCTCAGATTTGATCTTAGGGATTTCGAAGTATTACAATATCTCCCCTTTGGGAACATTTGTCCTCGAATGTGGGAAATCATACTGAAAAGCTGAGAAATGCAATCATCATACTCAAATACTGAACATTTTAGCTGAAACTGATGAAGTGACTGACTCCAAGCTGAACTACGTGGCTGAACTAAATTCATGAATCATACATACATACATTGACATGAAAGAAACTGGGGCACATGAACTGAACATGAAACTTAATAGAGTACTAAGGAAAAAAATGATACCTCAAGCTTGAACTGTGCCGGAAGGGAATAGATGCGGGTATTTAGCCATCATATCTGCTTCAGCTTCCTATGTAGCTCCCTCAACATGCTAGTTCCTCCACAAAACCTTTACTGATGATACTTCTTATGGTCAAGTATTTCCACCGGAACCTCCTCATATCTAAGGCTATCCTTCACACCTAACCTCTCTATCGAAACAACTAGAGCTGGATCACCCAAACACTTCTTTAAGAGGGATACATGGAAGACTGGATGAACTGAACCTAATTCTGAGGGAAACTTCAATTCATAGGCCACCATGCCCACGCGTCTCACAATCCGGTACGACCAACATAACAGGGACTAAGTTTTTCTTTCTTTCCGAACCTTTTCACTCCCTTCATGAGAGATACCTTCAGAAACACCTAATCATCAACTTCAAACTCAAGTTCTCTCTTCCTCATATCCATTTTCAACCTTTCTCTTATAAGTTGAACTTTCTCCAAAGCCTCATGAATCGAATCTGGTCCTATCAATGTAGCCTCACCAACCTCAAACCAACCGATGGGTGATCTACATCTCCGCCCATAAAGAGCCTCAAACAGAGCCATCTGAATGCTGGAATGGTAGCTGTTATTGTATGCAAACTCAATGAGGGGCAAATGATTATCCCAACTACCTTTGAAATCAATCACACACGATCTCAATATATCCTCAAGAGTTTGAATGGTCCACTCGGCATGGCCATCTGTCTGCGGGTGAAATGCGGTGCTAAGCTTGGCCCGAGTACCAAGTCCTTTCTGAAACAATCTCCAAAACTGGGAGGTAAACTGCATACCTCTATCTGACATGATGGAAAAGGGAAATCCATGCAACCGAACTAACTCTCGAATGTACAACTTAGCATAATCCCCCATTGAGTCGGTAGTTTTGATCTGTAGGAAATGAGCAGCTTTAGTCAACCTATCTACAACCTCCCAAATAGAGTCATACTATCAACGAGTGTGAGGAAACCCTGTAATGAAGTTCATATTCATTTCCTCCCACTTCTAAGTAGGGATGCTAATGTCTTGGAGCACACCTCCAGGTCTTTGATGCTCAACCTTTACCTGTTGACAATTCGGACACTTAGTCACAAACTTTGCTATGTTCTTCTTTATGTCATTCCACCAATAGACTTCCCATAGGTCACGGTACATCTTGGTGGCACCTGAATGTATAGAATATCTAGAACCATGAGCCTCATGCAACATCCGCTCCCTTAAGTCATCAACACCTAGTACACACAAACGATCCTGATATTGTAGCGCACCATCTCCCCCTTGAGAGAAGACCTCCACCTTCTGATTCTGAATGGATTCCTTCAAATTTACCAAAATAGGATCCTCGTCTTATCTAGATTTGACCTCGGTCACCAAGAAAGATTCTGACCCATTCTGAACAATGACACCTCTATCTGTCGAGTCAATAAGGCGGACTCCTAGCAGTGCCGATGCACATCCTTCACTAACTCTTTCGTTTCATCATTTACATGGGACGCACTCTCCATAGAAAGTCTGCTAAGAGTGTCTGCCACCACATTAGCCTTGCCTAGATGATAAAGAAAACTCATATCATAATCTTTCAAAAGCTCCAACCACCTCCTCTTACATAAATTTAGATCCTTTTGGGTGAACAGGCAAATACTACCGCTGCCAGCTCGAGGTCGTGAGTCTAATAGTTCTTTTCATAGACTTTCTGCGCCTGGAAACCTAAGCTATAACTCTACCGTGCTGAATTAGTACACAACCAAGGCTGATCCTTGAAGCGTCACAATATACCACAAACCCATTGGTACCCTCAGGGAGGGTTAATACCGCTGTTGAGGTGAGTCGAGTCTTCAACTCTTGGAAGCTCTTCTCATAGGCCTCTGACCATTGAAACTTCACCTTCTTCTAGGTCAACTTAGTCAATGGTTTTGCAATGGATGAAAATCCATCAATGAACCTCCAATAATAACCAGATAAACCCAAGAAACTCTTAATATCCGAAGGACTCACTGGTCTAAGCCAATTCTTCACCGCTTCTATCTTTTGAGAGTCCACCAGTACACCCTAACTTGACACCACATGACCCAAAAATGCCACAGAGTCTAGAAAAAACTTGCACTTTCTGAATTTAGCATACAACTGGCGATCCTTCAAGGTATGTAGCACCACCCTCAGATGAGCGACATGCTCCTCCTTGCTCTGAGAATATATAAGGATGTCATCTATGAACACAATCACGAACATATCCAAGTATGGCTTGAACACCCTGTTCATCAAATCCATAAAATCTATAGGAGAATTCGTTAGTCCAAAAGTCATAACTACAAACTCATAGTGACCATACCGAGTCCTGAAGGCTGTCTTCGGAATGTCACTCTTCCGAACCCTGAGTTGATGGTATCCGGATTTGAGGTCTATATTTAAAAAGCACTTAGCACCCTGAAGATGGTCAAAAAAATCATCAATCCTAGGGAGAGGATACCTGTTCTTGATGGTAACTTTGTTCAATTGCCGATAACTAATGCACATCCGAAGGGAACCATCCTTCTTTCGGACAAAGAGAACTGGTGCACCCCATGGGGATTTGCTAGGTCTGATGAAATCCTTGTTTAGAAGGTCCTTCAACTACTCCTTCAGCTCCTTTAACTCAAATGGAGTAAGGAGGAATAGATATAGGCTACATATCAGGAAGAAGGTCAATACCAAAATCGATTTCCCGTTCGAGGGGAATACCCGATAAATCATTTGGAAACACTTCTGGATACTCACGCACTACGGGAACTGACTGGATAGTCAGGGTCTTGGATATAACATCCTTAACCTTAACTAGATGGTACACACAACCCTTAGAAATCATCTTTCTGGCCTTAAGGTAGGAAAGAAGTGAGCTACTGGCACAACTGAACTACCTTTTCACTCTAGGACTGGCTCACCCGGAAATCTAAACTCTACTACAGGGGTTCTACAATTGACTAAGGCATAACATGCATGTAGCCAACCCATGCTGAAGATAACATCAAAATCGATCATCGATAGCTTACTAAATCTGCTGAGGTGATTTTCTGAAGAACTGTGATAGGGAAATTTTTGTATACCCATCGAGCTATAATTGAATCACCGACTAGAGTAAAGATTGAGAATGGTTCTGCTAGGATTTCGGGACTGACTTTGAAACTACTAGTGACATAGGGCGTGACAAAAGACAAAGTAGCCCCTGGATCTAATAATGCATAAACATCAAGGTGGAATACTCATAAAATACCAGTGAATACATCTGGGGAGACCTCCTGCTCCTGACGAGATGCTAGGGCATAGAGTCTATTTTGGTGTTGAATACCACCCGAACGAGTAGATGCTTGCTGAGCTGCGCGTGTTGGTGGATCTGCTAAAATGGAGGCTGGGCCTCGGCTCCTATCATGGCCTTGTCTGCTGCTGGGCAATCTCTAAGCATGTGTCTAGGCTTCCCACACCCAAAACAAACACCTGAACCTGCTAAGCACTGACTCGTGTGTCTCCGGCCACACCTGCCACACTCTGGAATGCTAGACTCTGCGGGTCTGCTACCCTGACCTCTAGAATCTGATGCTCGTCCCCTCTGGTTGTGCCTGGATCTGGATGGCACACTCATAGCTGATGGCGCTGGGGCTGAAGATCTCTGGTGGGACTGCTGACGGTGCCCACTACCAGGTCTCTATTAGGAGAATCCAAAGCTATCAGTCCTAACCCTCTAGGCCTCTCTCTCTTGCTCACTCACCTATACCGCCTCTATCTGCTAGGCGCAAAGAACTATCCGAGGAAAGTCAATGTCTTGATGAAGCATCGCGGTACGACAATCTTTTATCAAATAGTCTGCTATACCATGCATGAACCGACTCACTAGGGCTCTCTGATCTGTCACCATCTCAGGTGCATACTTGGACAAGCGAGTGAACTCTAAAGCATACTCATGAACTGTCATCTTCCCTTTATTTAGGCTCATAAACTCGGCAACTTTAATCTCCCTCATCTCATGAAGGAAGAACCAATCCAGAAATGCGATATGAAACTCGTCCTAACCAATGGAGCCCGCTCTTACTATCTTGCTATCTTTCCACTACTTGAACCAGATGTGCGCAAACATTTTCAACTAATACGAGGCTAAATTTGCGCACTCCTCCCCCGTCACACCCATAATGTGGGTGATCTTTAGAACCTTATCAATAAACTCGGATCCTCATCCACTTTTGACCTAAGGAACTCCGGAGGGTTCATCCTCAGAAAATCTCTGACTCTCATAGCCGACGTGTTGCCATTCTGAGGGACATGAGCTACCACCTGTTGGTTGACCTGAGCGGTCAAAGCCTGAGCTAGCATCTGAATGGCAGCCTAAACTCCGCATGGGCCACCTGCTCGGTTACATGATCCTCACAGGCTAGTGGGGCCTGTTGGTGCCCATCTCCATTGGCATCCTCATGGCTATTTCCCTTTTTGTTTCTCCTGCCATTAACTCTACACAGAGGCATGATTCTGAAAACGCGTATAGCATGAGTTAGAAGGATAGAGAGACATTTTATTGCACGACTTAGATCATGAAAGAAGGGAATATTTCCTAAAATGTTTCATAGACTTTTCGTCATAAGTGTGGCGTACTTCACATCTATGAAAAGACTACTTAACATAGCTTTCAAACATCCTAGGACACTTTATAACCTAATGCTCTAATACCAAGTTTGTCACGATCCGGATATAGGCCTGGATTGAGACACGGGCCAAAGAATCCTGAGAGGCTCCAAGTCGACCCATGGCATGAACATGACATCTAACTCAATCGTAATAAAAGTGGAAATCAGACATATTTGGCATAGAGGAAGTCTAAAAATATCATAACATCTGAATACTTAACACAAGTCTGGAGCAGAATACATACTATATTTGATAAGCCTCTACTACTAACGAGTTGATGGGACAAGACCCCCAACTAACTCACTAAATTATGAAACCAAGAGTTCTGAATATAACTAAATAAAAGGGGCCCTCGAGAGATGAGGACTCACCGATTGAGATTGGGGTGTTATGCCCCACCTTGGGAGGCATGACTGGCACTCGGTGCCTTACTAGGATCTGAATTGAGTTAACTAGGCCTGTGCACTCCTGGTGAAGTCCTATTCCCCATTTCAAGAAAACAACGAGCTATATCTCAACTGTAAATACAACCTCCGAACAACAAGGCCCTACAGCCACCTGTAAAGGAAAACATCTAACTAGAAACAGGAAATAACAGGGGATCCTATGCGGGCAGACAAGACCACCATGATATCTAGTTATGACTGAAAAGTAAATCCGGTGCTAAACTAAGCTATGAACGACAAGGCCACTAACTAACAGCTAAACAAGGCCCCACACGGTCAACACGCAAACTAAAACATATATGGGCCCCACACGACCACCAACAGCTAACCACAAGGAAATAGAAATGATCTGCAAGCCTCTAGGAGTAATATGATGGTCGGGATAGGGCCCCGACCTACCCAAAACTGTACAATCAAAAGAAGTAAACCTTCTATCTACAAGCTCCGGAGGAAAAGAGCTGACTTTTCTGACAATCCTGGCTGAAGGCTAAGAGGGGCCTACTCCTTGTCTATCCGTACCTGTAGGCAAGTAATGCAGTACCCCAGAAAGGGTGTCAGTACAATATGTACTGGATATGGATATGTAAGATAATAATTGTAAATAACTGAAATAAAGAAATGAAACTGAGAATAACTAAAATGGAAGGATAGAGATCATACCTAAATAGTTGAACTTTCTATCATATAATTTATTAGTAACTAAAGCAAACAAGAACCTTACCTAGCCCCCATAAGTCGAAAGGTACATCTAGCACAGAATAACCCACTCAGAGCTCCTATAAGCTTGGTGGTACACTTCAATATATATACCCCTAATAAGGTCATACTGCATCATCTAATAACTATAGCAGTCCTACCCGTCCCCTGGGTAGGCAAATGAGCCCTCTCGGCCCCTGAACTATAGCTGTGTCTGAGTCCGATGGACTCCTACTGTCTGTACCCCGGGTAACTAACTCGAAGGGGTGTGCTGATAAGACATAAGAGTAGTCCAACCATGGAATGGACTATATGAGGACCTCAGACCTCATCTTCGTCCCTCACAAATGACATATTGCTCCTCAGAGCGACGTCATCTAGCCCCTCATGGGCGTCGATACAGCTACTAACCCTGGGGTTGGTTATGGAAGGCTATACAGGGCATAGTCGATCCCAAACTAAACATGGAATGTTGGTCTCAACTAATAACAACAGCTAATCACAATTCATATGTTGCTGGCTCTCTTACTGGGATTTAAACTGAGCTACAATATTGAAGAAACTAACTTGCCGAAAGAATATGCCTTAACATATCTGGATTGGTGATTTCTGCTTAACTGGCGAGTATCATATTATAATCAACAACTCTTCTCAATTGAAATCATTCTACTGGGAGAATGAAACTAGTTTCAGTACTAAATTTGGCAAAAATGATAGCTTTATATATAAATATTAACTATATTTCAACTCAACGAAACTCAGTCAAAAACACGTAATTTATCGAAATCCCAGAAGGGAGAAATGCTTACTTGAAGCCTGTGATCATATAGAAATTAGCTTGGAGAAATTCCAACAACTTTGGCTCGGCGGGGTTACGATTTGTCGGGTGAATTTCGTAAGAATAAATCCATAGTAATGCTCCCTGCAGCCTTATACTTTGATACCCGAAGTTAATTTGAATTTGGACAGCATTTTGTAGCGTAAATGGAGGGAAATCTATCAATTTGTTTGTCCTTCTCTTCTGCTGGCTGAATATAAACATGTATATAACCAATATAATAAAGGGAGGACCTATATATACTTGGGCGGTGGACTGGGGGTCTGTGGCATGGACCCCAATGCGCCAGTTTACGGGTGTCCATGGAGCCCATCACGAAGGGAGGGGGTCTGTGCCACGCTTCCCCTATCGCTGCTTGCACTGGCCTTCTCCCATACGATCTCGATTCTGCGGTCGTTCGACCTTTTTCTGGGCCCTTTCTCGTACGGTAAAACTCTTAACCAACGTACAAATAGGCCGACTAATCATTAGAAGCTTACGGGATATAACATCTTCCCCCCCTTAGGAACATTCATCCTCGAATGTTAACTTCAGCTTACAGGAGTCTTATTTCTTTTAACTTACTTATCTTGGAAAAATTTCGGCCGAGTCTTCCCTGTAATATGGACTATCTGAAAATCCTGAAATGCAGAAAATTCCAACACAGGTACTTCAAACAGTACTATAGCAACCATTTAACAACAAGGCTAGAGTCAAGTACACCAGATATATACGACACAAATCATAGAACAACAACTGAAGCACTAAAGGTACCTTGACTGCATGGTATGAGATAAGCCTGGAACAAATGAGGATATCTGGATCTCATATCATCTTCAACTTCCCAAGTCATCTCTTCTCTATTTCTGTTCCTCCACAATACCTTAACAGAAGCGACATCTTTAGTTCTCAGTTTGCGAACACGTTGATCCAATATAGCTACTGGAGCCTCTTCATAGGCTAATTCCTCAGTGACTTGGACATCCTTGATTGGCAAAATTCAGGATGGATCCCCTATACACTTCCGTAGCATCGACACATGAAAGAGTGGGTGAACTGATTCTAATTCTGAAGGTAGATCTAACTCGTATGCCACCTGGCCTGTTCTCCGGAGAATTTGATATAGTCCAATAAACCTCGGGATGAGCTTGCCCTTTCTACCAAATCTCATCACGCCTTTAATTGGCGAAATCTTTAAGAATACCCAGTAACCTACATCAAACTCCAGGTTCCTTCGTCGCACATCAACATAGGATTTCTGGCGGCTTTGAGCTATCAGCAGACGTTCTCTAATAAGCTTCACATTCTCTTCTGACTGATGGATAATATCTGGCCTAATTAATCCCAATTCTCCTACCTCAAACCAACCAACTGGGGACCTGCACTTCCGCCCATATAAAGCTTCATAAGGCGCCATCTGAATTGCCGAATGGTAACTGTTATTGTAACCAAATTCAATAAGCGGCAAATGTTCATCCCAGTTGCCTCTGAAGTCTAACACGCATGCCCGTAACATATCCTCGAGCATCTAAATTGTACGTTCTGCCTGCCTGTCTGTTTGAGGATGGAAGGTTGTACTCAGATTAACCTGTGTCCCCAGACCCTTCTAGAAGAATTGCTAAAATTTAGCTGTGAACTATGCCTCTCTGTCAGAAATAATTGATACTGGAAAACCATGCAATCGAACTATCTCCCTGATATACAATTCAGCATAGTCCTCAGCTGAGAAGGTAGCCCTGACTGGCAGAAAATGGGCCGACTTCGTCAACCTATCAACAACCACCTAGATAGAATCAAATTTACACCTGGTGCGAAGTAACCCTATTACAAAATTCATATTAATTGCCTCCCATTTCCACATAGGCACTTCTATTTCCTGTGTCAATCCGCCGGGTTTTTAATATTCAGCCTTCACCTGTTGGCAATTAGGACATTGTGATACAAATTTTCCTACCTCCTTTTTCATTCCCGGCCACCAGTAAATTTCTTTTATATCATGATACATCTTTGTTAAGCCTAAATGAAGAGAGTAACGGGAATAATGTACCTCTCCCATGATCTGTTGGCGAAGTGCTGCCACATCCGGAACACAAAGACGACCCCTGTATCTCAAAACTCCATCTTTGGTTACCTTGAGATCTACCACTTTCCCTCGCTGAGCCTTATCTCTGAGATGAACCAGGTTAGGGTATTCGTACTACCGTTCTTTCGCTTCTACAACCAATAATAATACTGCAGTATTCTGAATTACTGCTTCGTTGTCTCCTGAGTCTACTATATGGACGGCCAAACTGGCTAATTGATGCAATTCTCTGGCCAGTTTCCGTTCTTCTGGCTTCAGATATACTAAACTCCCCATGGATTTACAACTGAGGGCATTTGCTACAACATTAGCTTTCCTTGGATGATATAAGATATTCATATCATAGTCTTTCAATAATTCTAACCAGCGGCGCTGCCGCAAATTCAACACTTTCTGTGTGAAAATATACTGGAGACTCTTATGATCAATGAAAACATCTACATGGACACCATATAGATAGTGCCTCCATATTTTCATGGCATGAATTACTGTTGCCAATTCCAGATCGTGGGTGGGGTAATTCTTTTTCATGCTTCCTCAACTATCTTGAAGCGTAAGCAATTACCTTACCATGCTACATCAGAACACATCCTAACCCGACACTCGAAGCATCACAATACACTGCATAACCCTCTGACCCATCTGGCAAAGATAATACTGGTGCTGAGGTCAACCTGTTCTTCAACTCCTGAAAACTCTACTCACATGCTTCAGTCCAGTGAAATTTGGCTGCTTTATGAGTTAACTTAGTCAAAGGTGCTGATAAAGTGGAAAACCCCTCTACAAATCTTCTGTAATATCCAGCTAACCCTGGAAAACTACGTATCTCAGTCAGATTTATCGGTCTAGGCCATGTCTTTACAACCTCGATCTTTTGCGAGTCCACCTGGATACCAACTTCTGACACAACATGACCCAACAAAGCCACTGAATTCATCCAAAACTCACATTTAGAAAATTGTGCATATAGCTGGTGATTTCTCAGAATATGGAGTACTGTTCGTAAATGATCCCGATGTTCTACTTCTGAACAGGAATATACCAGAATATCATCAATAAATACTATCACAAACAAGTTCAGGTACGTCCTGAAGATGCTATTCATCTAGTCCATAAACACTGCTGGTGCATTCGTCAATCCAAAGGACATGACTAAGAATTCAAAGTGGCCATACTTGGTCCTGAAAGCAGTTTTTGGAATATCTCTCTCGAACTCGAACCTGATAATACCTAGATCTTAAGTCAATTTTTGAGAAGTACTTTTCCCCCTGTAACTAGTCAAACAAGTCGTCTATCTTGGGAAGCGGGTACTTATTCTTGATAGTGACTTTATTCAACTACCAGTAGTCTATACACATGCGGATGGATCCATCCTTCTTTCTCACAAACAGAACTGGTGCTCCCCACGGTGAAGTACTCGGCCTGATGAAGCCCTTATCTAGCAGGTCTTTCAACTGTTCCTTCAATTCTATGAGATCAGCAGGAGCCATTCAGTATGGAGAAATAGATATAGGCTGAGTACGTGGTAATAAGTCAACTGCAAAATCAATCTCCCATTCCGGGGGAATACCAGGAAGTTCATCCGGGAATACATCTGGAAATTCATTAACTACTTGGATAGATTGAAGAGTCGGAGATTTTGCTCGAACATCCTGAACTCTGACAATATGATAAATACATCCCTTCGCTATCAATTTTCTCTCCCAAAAATAGGAAATAAACCTACCATTTGGCGTGGATAAACTACCTTTCCACTCCCGTACTACCTCCCCAGGAAAGTGGAATCGGACAGTCTTGATCCAACTTTCTCCATTGGCATAACATGGTGCTAGCTAATCCATACCTATAATTGCATCAAAGTCGATCATCTCTAATTCTACCAAATCTGCTAAAGTCTTGCGACCAACGACCCCTACTGTGCACCCCCGGTAGACTCTTTTAGCTATGATGGAATCACCAGTGGGTGTGGACACCGAAAAAGGTCGCCGAAGCAATTTTGGCGTGATACCAAACTTTCGAGCCACTAATGGGGTGACATAAGACAAAGTGGAACCTGGATCTATCAAAACATAATGAGAATGAGAAAAAATGTCCAGCATATCTGTCACAACATTCGGTAACGACTCCGACTCCTATCGTCTTGGTAAAGCATAAGTGCGATCCGGATCGGTGCCTAAGCTGGATGCCCCTGGTCTGCCTTGGCCCTTGCCGGCTGAAACTGAGGGTCTACTCCTAGCTGGAGATGCTGGGGCACGTGACCTTGCAGAAGATCTTTCCTATTGGTCCTGACCACTCTGACCCCTGGCTGGACAGTCTCTCATCATATGATCCTCTCGTCCACAAGTATAACACACCGTAGAACCATACCTACAGGCTCCAAGATGACGACGATTGCAAATAGGGCAAGGTGGCATAGTGAGTCTACTCTGCTCTAACCCTCTCTGCTGCTGTTGACCCAATGGTCGCGAACTCTCGCTGGTTCCTGACTGTCCTTGACGACCAAGTCTTCCACCCTGCTACTGCTATAAAAGTGGGTATCTGGGTGGTCTGTTTGACAGTCGTGGCCTGGGTCCACCCTGAGACTCTGCCTGAGTATCACTAGGTCTAGCCCTGCGGTGCTGCTCCTGGCTTCCCCTTTCTATCCTTCGCTGCCGCTGCCTGATCGCTTCTATATTCTAAGCAAATGCCTGGATACAGGCGATATCCATGTCCTCTCGTAGAGTAGCCATAACACAGGTCTCCATATACTCTAGAAGTAGCCCCATAATGAACCGATGCACCCTAGATGGCATGGTGTCAACGAAAGCTGGTGCATATCGGGCCAAGGAGTCGAATCTCATAGCATACTCCCGAACACTCATCGAGCCCTGCTCCAGGTGCAAGAATTGATCAACCCGGGCCTATCGGAGTAGATAATGATCTAGGAAGTTGTCCAAAAATCTGGACCAAGTCAGGGGGGGAACGTCTCTACCTCAGGACCTCTCCCAACTCTCGTACCATAATATTGCTACGTCCCGTATCCGAAATACCGCCAACTCAACCAACTCCGCAGGCATGGCATGCATTACCTTGAAGATCCGCTACAACTGGTCCAAGAAGTCCTGAGGGTCCTCATCTCGATCCATCCCTGTGAAATGTGAGGGACTCAGAGTGAGGAACTCTCAGACCCTCGAACTACCCGGTCCTACCAAAGACTCAGCAACCACGGGCGCCACTGGCTGTCGCTGCACAACCATCATCTGAGCTATCATGAAAAACAACACTCCTGACCTCCTGGTCTGAGGGCATTGGGATAGAAACTACTGGAGGCGGTGCTGCCACATCCCCTGCTCTGGGCGGCTTTTGGCCTAGCGGAGAAGACTGGGGAGACCGAGATGAAGTCTCCCTATCGCCCTCAGATCGGGCTGACTCTGACTGAGGCACCCTTCTAGTGCCTTCCCCCACTACGGTATCTAACTCCCTACCAGTCGCGGTCCGTCATGCGTCCGACATTTCTCTATGGACAAGCAGATTATAATAAGCTTAGGGACTCATTTCTATACAGAATAGCTCTATAACACATCTGGAAAAGAAAGAAGAGTAACCATCCTAACATGCCTCACAGCCTCCTGCCTATAGTATGTTGTGCACAACACATCCATAGACAAAACTCTACTTAGCACGGCTTGCAGACTACCTGGGATACAACCTGCTCTGATACTAAGTTTGTCACGCCCCACCTTGGGAGGCATGACTGGCACTCGGTGCCCTACTAGGATCTGAACTGACTTAACTAGGCCTGTGCACTGCTGGTGCAGGCCTACTCCCAAATTCAAGAAAAAAATGGGCTATATCTCGGCTATAACAAGGCCCTATAACCACCTGTAATGGAAAACAACTAACCAAAAACATGCAATAACAGGGGATCCTATATGGGCCGACAAGACCACCATGATATCTAGTTATGACTGAAAAGTAAATCCGGTGCTAAACTAAGCTATGGATGACAAGGATGCTAACTGATAGCTAAACAAGGCCCCACACGGCCAACAGATAAACTAAAATACATATGGGCCCCACATGGCTACAAACAGCTGACCACAGAGAAATAGAAATAATCTGCAAACCTCTAGGAGTAATATGATGGTGGGGACAGTGCCTAGGCCCACCCAAAACTGTACAATCAAAAGAAGTAAACCTTCTATCTACAAGCTCCGGAGGAGAGGAGCTGACTTTTCTGACAATCTTGGCTGAAGGCTAAGAGGGGCTTGCTCCTCGTCTATCCGTACCTGCAGGTAAGTAATACAGCGCCCTAGAAAGGGCGTCAGTATAATTGTACCAAATATGTAAGGCAATATTGTAAATAACTGAAATAAAGAAATGAAACTGAGAATATTGAAATGGAGGGATATATATCATACTCGAATAGTTGAGTTTTCTATCATCTAATTTATCAGTAACTAAAGCAAACAAGAACCTTACCCGGCCCCCATAAGCCGGAAGGTACATCCAGCACAAAATAACCCACTTGGGGATCCCATAAGCCCTGGTGGGTACACTTCAATCTATATACCCCTAATAAGGTCATACTACGTCATCTAATAACTATAGCTGTCCTACCGTCCCCTAGATCTACAACTGAGCCCGCTCGGCCCCTGAACTATAACTGTGTCTAATTCTGGTGGACTCCTACTTTATGTACCTCGGGTACCAAACTTGACGGGGTGTGCCGATATGGCATAAGAGTAGTCCATCCATGCAATGGACTGTATGAGGACCTTGGACCTCATCTTCGTCCCTCACGGACGAAATACTGCTCCTCGGAGCGACGTCATCTAGCCCCTCGCGGGCGTCGACACAGCTAGTAACCCTGTGGTTGGTTATGGAAGGCTATCTAGGGCATAGTCGATTCCAAACTAAACATGGAATGTTGGTCTCAGCTAATAACAACAGTTAATCACAATTCATATATTGCTGGCTCTTTTACTGGGATTTATACTAAGCTACAATACTGAAGAAACTAACTTGCCGAAAGAATATGCCTTAACATACCTGGATTGGTGATTTCTGCTAACTGGCGAGTATCAAATTATAATCAATAGCTCTTCTCAATTGAAATCATTCTACTGGGAGAATGAAACTAGTTTCAGTACTAAATTCAGCAAAAACGATAACTTTATATATAAATATTAACTATATTTCAACTTGATGAAACTCAACCGAAAACATGTAATTTCTCAAAAGTCCAGAAGGGAGAAATGCTTACTTGAAGCCTGTGATCATCTAGAAATTATTTTGGAGCAATTCCAACAACTTTGGCTCAGCGGGGTAACGATTTGCTGGGCGAATTTCGCGAGAATAACTCCGTTGTAATGCTCCCTGCAACCTTATACTTTGATACCCGAAGTTAATTTGAATTCGGGCAGCGTTTCATAGCGTAAATGGAGGGAAATCTATCAATTTGTTCATCCTTCTCTTCGGCTGACCGAATATAAACATGTA
This sequence comes from Datura wrightii, assembly GCA_035772735.1. NCBI lineage: Eukaryota > Viridiplantae > Streptophyta > Magnoliopsida > Solanales > Solanaceae > Datura > Datura wrightii. The sequence goes on from JASDFA010000027.1 coordinate 39,957,303, forward strand.
TATAACCAATATAATAAAGGGAGGACCTATACATACTTGGGCAGTGGACTGGGGGTCCGTGCCACGAACCCTAACACACCAGCTTACGGGCGTGCCATAGAGTCCATCGCGGAGGGAGGGGGTCCGTGCCACACTACCCCTGTCGCGGCCTGCACCATCCTTCTCCCACGCGATCTCGATTCCATGCTCGTCCGACCTTTTTTCGGGCGCTTTCTCATACGTGTTGCACTCTAAAACTCTTAACCAATGTATGAATAGGCTGACTAACGTTAGAAACTTAGGGAGTGTAACATGGGGAAACGCGATCACTGAAAGTTTGGCTAACGGTGGGACTGAGCCTGAATATCCGAGCCTGTATCATTAAACGACACAGCATAGAGTATGCGGTCAGTACGTGGAATGTACCGAGTATGCAAGGCAAGTAAAAATGCTAAGTAAATAAGTAATATCAGTGATCATGCATAACATAGAACATTTCATCATAAGAGACTGAGAATAGGGCTTGCATGCTATTATCTAAAAACATGATTCATACGTAACTGAATATCATAACTGAATTGAATGACCCAAAGCTGAAGCTGATTATTCATAAGTAAAACTGAATATTGGGTCAAACCTACTGAAAACATAATATCATGACTGATGAACATGCATAACTGAAATCATGAGGAACAATGGGAGACTCGTCTTATAACCGACATTACCACGATAGAGCTTACGTGGTACCGACAATTACACTCAAGTGGGCAGAGCCATGCAAAACCCTGCTAGGGCTAAGGAAGCTACCATGATATCAATATCAAACTGAAGGCCCATTTGGGACAGGAGAGTATTTGTACGAACATGAGTGGCTAAAACCCTTCCACTAGGGTTGAGCCCACATGATATGAATGTAAATGCATGAATTCGTCTTTGGTTTGAGTTATTAGTTGTGTTTTGTCTTACATTCTTCCTAATTGTTGTTTTCATGCTTGATCACCATGAAAACAAACTTGTTAAGCTTAGGTAAGAGCTCGAAAGAGTAACCCTAGGCTAGAACACAACAATGTAAGGAGCAAGTTCTTATCTTTACAATAAGATTCGCGGTTAGGATAAAAACTATACCTAATTTGCCTTGCTTGGTTAATAAAACGGGATGATAGCAAGACACTGATTTAGAATTGTCACATCACCGCTCATGGAAGTAGTTGTGAAGTTAAGTCAGTTTAAATGATTAGAGGTACGAAATTCCAAAATCAAGGGCACAAACCCCGTAAACCACATCCACGTAGTCAAAATTGCTCACGAATTTAGGATTACATCCCCACTCTACGATGTAGGTGTGGGACTAGTTTGTTGTGTTTAGAGGCTCGAAAGACCATGAACACTACATTTTAACTATGTGAGACAATAACTGACATTTTCATACTCAAACCATTGTGAATTGTAGCATTGCATAATTATCAGGCCTTAACTCTAGTTGCTTCTTGTATTGTTTCTCGATTGTTTTGTGATCGCCTTTAGATTTAATTATAAATTTTCCAAAAGCACTCAATACTTGTAAAGATTAAATTAACACTTGAACTTGAATATTCGCTGATTTAGTCCAGTCCCTGTAGGTTCGACATCCGGCTATTCAAGAGTCACTAAATTACTTGTACGACTGCGTAAGTTTGCGCGTGCGCTAGGGCGCAATAAGTTTTTGGTGTCGTTACCTAGGACTGGTGAAATTGGTGAATTTCTTATTTTTTGTGTTTATGTAGAATTTTCTTAGTGTTGAAACAAAAATTTATTTGGTAGATTCTGTTATTTTTATTTTTTTTAGCTTGATACCCTTCTTGACATGACATCATGGAGTACAAATGGGTTGAATGGTGGATACTCCTATGTCAATCATTTTTGTTTGAATTGTGGAGGACCCCACTTGTGGCAACATTGCATGACTTGCAATATATGTGGTGGTCAGGATGGCCATTGGAATGGTTGTCCAAATTCATATTTCCCTACTCCAAGCCCCTACTATGATCCTTCTGTTGTTTTTGATGAGTACATGAATTATGTAGAGGAGGCTTAGAACACCAAGTTCAGATAGAAAATATGTTAAAACAGGTCCTTGAGCAGACATAAGTGATGAGGGAGCAGATGGAAGTATTTGGAGTTCAGACCAAGGAAAATGGAGAGGCCTTAGAAATGATAAGTGCCAAGTTCACAGAGATGATGGCTGAGGCTGAAGCTATCTTTGATTTGCAAGTGACGGTCTTAGCCAATACTTAAGAGGGACTGCAAGGAGAAGAAAAGGGTGAGTTCTTGGAACAAGCTCAATAGTTAGAAGCTCCCGAGAGTCTCCGTGATAGTCTCACACATATGGCCAATCCATTCATGAAAGGAGAGATAGAGTTCCAACCATTTGACGTTCATGTGGAGTCAGATGTTGATGTGGAGAAGGTGTACACAAGTAAGGAGGTCAAGAACAATGCAATTTCAGAGTTGAGGTGTATTGTACCCTACTCGAAGCAGTCCTCGACATTAAGTTTGGTTGACAACCTATAAATAGAGTCTTCCAAGCTTGTAGAGAAAGGCCTAGAGGAGGGACAAGCCCCGGATGTTCTGAATTTGCTGATTCCGAGAGACAAAATGACTTCACTTACATAAGGGCTAATAAGTGCCAGAGGCGACATCTACTGCTTGGTCCTTTCATTTTTTCACCACCACCCCTTGAGGATAAGAGGAAACTGGAGAAGAAATTATGGGTGAGATTCATATCCTCAAAGTGGAGGGAAAAGTGGTGAAACTTGATGCATCTTTTGGCAACATAAAATAAGGCGCTGCTTGGGAGGCAACCCAAGAGTACCACAGGTACACTTTCTTTTCAGTTTGTTTGTAATTTTGGTTATTTTTCACTTATTGTTGTTTGTTTTGGTTTTTAAGCACAAATTTCGGGGAAGTCTGAGTACCCATGAGAGTGAAAGCTAAGGAGCATGACAAAAAGATGAGTGTGGGGTCGATGACTCACGTGTTCAAAAATAGAGAAAAACATGTTGTTAGCTAGGCCTAGAGGCCTCAGGAAGTATCTCTCACCCTTGTTTTAATTGTAATTAATGCTTTGGGGACATAGCATATTTTAAGTGTGCAGTGAGGGAAATTTCAGAATTTTGTGCTAAGTTATTTTTGGTGAATTTGGTGCTGGGTATAATGTTTTTGTTGAAAAAATTTGAATTGAGCACAGTTCACCCACCCTTTGGTTTTTCTTTTCGATTCTTTTCCAAACGGGGGCACTTTGAATCGAGAAATAAAAATTTTCATTTGTTTGTACATAACTTTTCAGTCATAGTTAGGGACTTTTCCTGACGATGGATGGATGAAAATCGTCTTGAGGGAAAATTAGTCAATAGGTGTTGTGTTAGAACCCTGAGTTGATTGATAGTTTGATGTTCTTGTTATGTGTTGTACATGATTGTAAGATGCAAGTGATTTTAATTGAGAAACATGTTAACCAATTGTATAACTTTGGTTGAGACACCTAGGCTCTTGAATGTGACTCTATGTGCTTAAAGCTTAATTTTGAATTCTTGTGATTACCTGAGTTAAGAGTCTACTTAATTTGTCTTGAATTGAGCATGTGCTGTGAGTGTAAGGTTTTTGAATATTTCATGCTATTGTGTAGTGTCTAGAACTTATCTAATGTGTATACAAAACAAAATGAGGGATGTCGATTGTAGGAGATGATTTAGACATTTCTTTGAATGAGCCTAATTTTTATCCCTCGCTTTACCTACCTTGAATATCTGATCCTAGTTAACCCCATTGAGCCTTAAGCCTATTCTTTGATAGCTGCAACATAAGCTTAATCCTTTTCTTTCAATAGCCTTAAAGTTGATCCAAAACTCCTAAGCGCTTAAGTGAAAAATCCAAAAGAGTAAAAGAGTGAGAATCATGAAAAAGAAGGAAAAATAACGGTTGTGGGAGTTGAGGAAAAGATTAGAGGTGCACTTGTTTTGAAAATGCTTGAGTATTGATAGGGAGTAAGAGAACAAAAGAATGAAAGTTGCTTAAGTACTCCTTACTAATAAGCTAAGTGTGCTTAAATAAATGGGGAAACAAAAGAGGAAATTTATGAGTGAAAAAATAAAGGTGAAGTAAGAGAAGAGATGTCCGTAATGAAAGTGTGATGTATTAAAAGCGCTTGGGGAAGATAGCCACTATTACTGGATAGAATAGTACCTACCCTTCCCTGAGCTTACATTACAACCTGACAAGTCCTACTTGATCTTACTTTCAAGCATTCATAAATTAGCAGAGTAATACACTAAAGGCAAGCTTATGGGTCAATACATGATGCATGTGAATTCTTTGTGAGAGTGAGATGAATTCTTATTCATATACTCATATATGTTATAATTGGAAAACTGGCAAGTGAAAAATGGGTATCTCTCTTGTTGTGAGGGCACATGTTTGAGGAAAGATAGCATTCATGTTGGACTTCTTGATTGACTAATGGGCATGAGTTTGCTGTGGTTGTAGAGTCGATTTTTGAGGCTAGGAGGTCTTAACTTGGTTGTATTGGATTTGAATTGTGTTATATATTATATATAGCATGCTTTATTTGAACTTGCCATCTGAATCAGTCATTGTAACCTTAATTTGAGTCGTCTTGCGTCAATTGGTAATTGTGAGTCTTCCTTGTGCATGAGATGTAAATGATTTATTCGAGGACGAACAAGGCTTTAAGTGTGGGGTAGTGATCTTGAGAATATTTACATGCCCAAATACTATTTTTACCCATGTTGAACCTTAATTTAAGAATAATCTCATGTGTTTTGTGTAATTTGTGGCCATGGGCTAACAAATATGATTAGCTCTCTTTGTAGGTTGAAATTGCCAATGTATGGAGCTCAATGTGAAGATAATGGTCCTAATCTTGAAGATAAATGGCAAGGGACGGATTATGGATGATGAGACAAGCTAAAAAGGACATTTGGAGTCAACTCTGTGCCACAGAGAAGCATTGGGGCGTTCAACAACGTACCACGGAGCGAAGAATTAATTTATATGAGCAGGGGCTGCCAAACAGTGAGCATCTGCGACAACAGAGTGTCACGAAGGAAAATCTCCGCGATAGCCGGCGTGTCATAGAGGCGAATCTCCGCGATAGCCAGCATGACACGGAGCTATTTCACCACAGGACAAATTTTGCATTTTTCAAACTTATTATAAATTGAACCCTTAGCTTCTAATTTTATTATCATGAAATATTTTGAGAACAACAAAAAGGAGCAAAAGGAGAAAGGAGGAACTCTACCTAGGGTTCACTAATTTTCATTCTCTTTTAACTACTTTTGTAAGTACACTATTTTAATTATATTTTTGAGTATTTTTACGAACATGAGTGGCTAAAACCCTTCCTCTAGGGTTGAGGCCACATGATATGATTGTAAATGCATGAATTCGTCTTTGGTTTGAGTTATTAGTTGTGTTTTGTCTTAAATTCTTCCTAATTGTTGTTTTTATGCTTGATCACCATGAAAACAAACTTTTTAAGCTTAGGTAAAAGCTCAAAAGAGTAACCCTAGGCTAGGACACAAGAATGTAGGGAGCAAGTTCTTATCTTTATGATAGGATTCGCGGTTAGGATAGAAACTATACCTAATTTTCCTTGCTTGGTTAATGAAATGGGATGATAGCAAGACATTGATTTAGAATTGTGACATCACCGCTCATAGAAGTAGTTGTGAAACTAAGTCAGGTTAAATGATTAGAGGTACGAAAGCCCATAATCAAGGGCGCAAACCCTGTAAACCACATCCACGTAGTCAAAATTTCTCACGAATTAGGATGTCACATCTCCGCTACACGATGTAGGTGTGAGACTAGTTTGTTGTGTTTAGAGGCTTGAAAACCATGAACACCGCATTTTAAATATGTGAGACAATAACTGACATTTTCATACTCAAACCATTCTGAATTGTAGCATTGGATGATTATTAGGCCTTAACTCTAGTTGCTTCTTGTATTGTTTCTCGATTGTTTTGTGATCATCTTTAGATTTAATTATAATTTTCCAAAACTTCTACATCAACACTTGTGAAGATTAAATTAACACTTGAACTTGAATATTCGTTGATTTAGTCCAGTCCATGTGGGTTCGACATCCAGCTCTTCAAGAGTCACTATATTACTTGTACGACCGCGTATGCTTGCGTGTGCGCTGGGGCGCAACACCAAGTTTATCACAACCTGAACATAGGCATGAATCAAGATATGGGACAAGGAGACCTGAGAGACCTCAAGTTGATCCATGACATGAACATGCTTCTAACTCAATCAAATAAAGTGAAAAACTTAACATAATAAATATAGCAGAAGCCTAAGCATAACATACAATCTGAAAATACAACACGAGTTTGAAACTGAATATGATCTATTGTCTGAAAAGCTTTTAAGTCTGATGAGTTGATAGGACAAGGCCCCAACTAACTCTCTAAGCCTGAAAACTAAAAATACCGAGATAACTGGTAATGAATGGTCCTCGGGAGATGACGACTCACCAATAGAGACTGGATGCTACCTCCGAAAGCTGCCTAGTGGTGGGGCTGAGTCTGAAGATAGGAGCATGTATCATAAAACGATACAACATAGAGTATACGGTCAGTACGTGGAATGTACCGAGTATGCAAGGTAAGTAAAATCGCTTAAATAAGTAAAATCATTTAAAACATGCATAATATAAAACATAATCAAAACAAGAATCTAAGAGTAGGGCTTGCATGCTATTTTCTGAAACCATAATTTGAACATAACTAAACATCATAACTAAATAAAATGACCCAAAGCTGAAATATGATAATCATAAGTAAAATTAAACATTGGGTCAAACCTGCTTTAGTACATATATATATATACACACACACACACACATACACACATCATGAATGAAAAACATGCATAACTAAATTATGAGGAACAATGGGAGACTCATCTTATAACCGACATTATCACGATAGAGCTTACGTGGTCCCAACTATCACATTCAAGTGGGTAGAGCCGTCCAAAACCTTCCCAGGGCTAAAGATGATACCATGATATCGATATCAAGCTCGAGGCCCATCCGGGGCAGGGGATAGCTCACAAGGGAGGTCCCAAAGTATATATGATATGTAAACCTACGTTGGCACGTAATTCTAAGGCATAGGGTTGACCGACCCTTAGCCTACTCGGTGGTAGACACTACTCCCAAAAACATGCATATGCTCTCCATCGGTTTTCAACGAAGCTTACCATCGTCTATTGATGAAGCTGAATAATCAAATACATATCAAATCTGAAATCATATATGAGGATCTTTAGCTCAAACCATACCGTAAGCTGAACATAATTGGGAGTCTTAACTCCAAGACCATGTGGTAAGCTAAATCGTGAAATCATAAATCATAATTGAATATATGAGCATTTCCCAATACTTTAATCATGCTTGAAAATACATAATTCACTTGAAAACATGATCATAACATGGGTAACTTGAAAACATGCTTTTCATCAATAATATCTCAGCATATTTGAACATTCATTATAAATCTCAACTTTCATAAACTTCTCATAAATGGGCATTTTAATTTATAAAGCTTGAGAACATGATTATAATTTAAAACAATGTAAAACTTACCCATGATTCATGATTCAATATTAGAAACATAATTAGATCATACCCATGTAGAAAATTAGGAATTTCATGCATTGGGTTAAAACCCCATAGAATTCAACATATGGATTTTTATGATTTAGAGAGGGATTGGGCATGGGCGTGAATGAATTCACCCATTCATAACCCTACATACCTGATAGGATCTGATTCTACCACTTTTCTAATTGCCCAATGAAGAATTGAAGAGAAACTTGTAGAAAACCTAAGCTTGATCACCTTCTAAGCCTTCAACTTGCATGCATGAATGTGATGAGCCTAGAATGAACTTACCCCTCATAAAACTGCCTATTTCGAGCTTAAATGACGTAGTTTAGGATCCTAGGGCTTAGAAATTATGAAAATATCTTTAATGAAAATCCTAGAAAAACTGAACTGCCAGTGACAACGGACGTCAGTACGATCCGTTGTTACCACTCGTTGCTACTCCGTGAATCCAGGTCTCTGGTCCCTCACCACGACCGGACAAGATGAGTCATTCCTAGCTCAAACGACTCGTTGCTGCCAGTCGTCATCACCACTGCCTTAACCTGGGATCCCTTTAAATGACTGCTGACCACAACCCATTGTTACCTGCAACAGGTTGTGCTACGACTCGTTACTTCCTCCTTGACCAAGGACCAGTCTCACAATGACCCCATCCAACAACTCGTAACATCGATCAATGGTTCGTTCCTAGACCCGTTACTTCCAACTTCAAACCTGCAGTACCTCACCACGGACACATCCTGTGGATCGTTAGTGGCACCAACGACCAGTACCATGACCGGTTCTGAGAACATTTTCCAGATTTTTGCCATTTTTCATTTTTAAATCTCAGGTCTAGTCTTGGGCACTTTCGGGGTATTATAATATAAAAAGCTATAGGGTGTTTAGGAATGGTTACCTTTCTCTATCTCTTAGAATTGTTCAAATAGAGACAAGTCATAGGAATATGAATCTAACTCGTGCTTAATGATGTTGTTATAGCCATGCCTGTTAGGTTGAATACCACTAGCGGACGGGCCAATGTGGATGCAGGAGAATGCACTAGTCATGCCTTGCATGGTCAGGGAGTTGGGCATGAACCTAGGGTGAATCATTAGCATCATTCGCACATCCTGTGGTGTCCGAGATAGAGGGAGCGAGAAGGGATCCAGTGACCCCTGTTCCTCATATCCACTCACACTTGAAGGAGAAGTTACAGGGGACCCAATACCACTAGTTCCCCCATCTGGCGAGCAAATCTAGATATTGGAAAGGCAATCCAGTAACAACAAATGGCTAGATTAATACAGAGAGTAGTCTTACAGTAACAACAAATGGCTAGATCTTCTGATAACTCCAGAAGTTCTAGAGTTCGAGAATTTGTTAGCTTGAATCCTCTTATATTTACAGATTCTAACCTAAAAGAGGATCCTCGAGAGTTCATTGATCAACTTTACATGATATTTTAAGTCATGCATGTCGCGCCCCATTTTTCCGCGTGGAAAGCGGGACTCAACATGTGACGTCTCTTAAGGGTTTGTTATTTTGAAGAGTCGCCACCTAACAGATTAAGGTGCGTTAGGACACCGTTCAAAGCTAAATTTTGTTACCTAAGTTACCAGAGTTAGGCAAGGGCTTAAATAACCTCGAAAGGAAGGTGTTAGGCACCTCTCGACGTCCACAAATGTGGTTCCCAACTGGATTCATTAATAAGTGGAGGAATTATCTAAGTGGACAAGTAAAGTTGATTTTAACTTATATGTACTTAAACTAAATTAATAAACGAATAAATAATTAAATAGATAATTAAGTTTAGACAGCGAGAAGAAAGAAATTTGGGCAAAATGAAACTTAAAAGTGAATTTATCTTATTTTATTTTTTAACAATAAATACAAAAATTGGGGCAAATAAAGTAAAACATAAATAACAAAAACAGAACAATTTATTAAAGTCCACAAATAAACGTTTATTAATATGGGGCCGAACCGCGATGAGGCACCTACGTATCCCTTAAGGGAATCAGGCCAAATGTAGTTCTTAAAAAATTGTTTGACCTAATGGGATCATCCCGTGCAACTTAAATAATATTTCGCAATCCTTTGAATTGCTCGTATTATTCAGCGAGCACAGACTATCATTTCCCATCTACCCGCCTAGTTGATTATTAACTTAAAACGTTCTATGTGACAAACTAACGTCCTAATATTTGCCTACCCGTCCCAAGCTTAAAGTCCAAGAGGCATAGGACAGCTATTTTGGATTTTTGGTCTAGAATCCTAAGGTTGTTAGGGTAAAAAAAAATTCAAACAAGTTGATTAAAATAAGTAGAAAATATTGATTTCAAATAAGCCTCCATTACAACAAATTAAGAGACATAAACATGAAGGAATGTGGACAGATCTTAAGCATGATTTCTACTGCGAAGAGGCAATCAATTTTTTTTAAGTAAACAATCATAACAAAGTAGTTTGACAGTAGAATCAAATAACCAGGTATATGTAATTAGGTTCATGATATACCGAAAGTAAGATTCTGTTCAGCATACAGGCCGCAAATGAACTTAGTGCATCATTTTTGTTTAATTCAAGAATAGATGATGTATTCCCATTGCCAAGATTCATATATGGTGAATGGTGTTATTTAAAAAAAAGGTTAAAATGACATTAGCATAAGTTAAAATCGGAAGAATAGGTATGTTGAACATGAGCTTCTCCGGATGATTTTATTAATTGATTCCTGTGTTTCCTAATGTGTAGAATGCATAATTTAAAGTATGAAGAAAAGACCTTGAATTAGTCTCAATTTAATCTCAAAGGAGCGTTGAAATAATTCATTCGGCTTATATCATTAACCAAATAATTAAGTAAAATCTGATCAAATATTTATTTAGTGAAAACTATTATGGGCACGCTGTTTATAGACATAGTTTCAGAGAAAAAAAATAAAAGTATGAATCACTGCAGAAAATTGATCCCATAAACATTTTATCTAACCTGCTTTTATTATTATTATATTTTTTTAAAACAAATAATATAAAATTTGCAAAGTAAACAAATTTAACTTGAAATGAATATTTGATATGTTGGCACGCGTTATTCACTTCCAGTTTGATAAACCTAAGGGGGCATGATATCTAGTACAATATTTGAGTCTAGAATGTGCTTACAGGAAATAAAATAAAATCATTTGTTAAACTATTTGAGCAGACCGACATATACCGAAATAATTCCTATAGGCAAGTTTACTAATAATGCTTCAATTAATTCGTTGTAATATCTATAGGCATGATTTCTATTTGCTGCGTACGTTATGAAAATCATATAGGCATGCTTTCTAGATTAACAATCAAAACAATAAGGAAAAAACATACAATCCCCACCCCCGAAAGACCTCTTTTTTCACTATTTATAGCGTTTTATATAATTATTACAAACTGAAGAAAGTAAAATAAATCAACACATCATACATGAAATAATGAATTGAAATTAAACAAAATCCCTCTTGCCCCCAAGCGAACTCTTCGTTCCGGATTATGATAACCTGTTAAACAGAACTATACGACAAGATTGTGCACCATACTCTATAACAGATTGTGCAATTTATATACAAACATCTATTTGAACATACTACATTATAACAGATATGCACATAAATGTAAAATTCATACTTGTGAAATCTAATGCAAACAATGAGTTCACATAGCACGAAATTTAGATTAAGATAGAAAGGTGAACTAACCAGTTAATCAGTGAAAGAACAAAGCAACAGTCAGTAATTTAGCAAAAGAGCTTTCAATGATCGGAACCCGAACTCAACACACCAAGATCACGGAAATCTCGTGGATTCTGAGCAGTGCTCGCGTTAAGGCAGTATAAAGGTGTTTGTAAATAAAAGTGAAGAATAAAGAAAGAGAAAGGGTAGTTCAGGATCTTTTCTTTTACCGTGTTCGAATGCCCTAAAAAGAGAGAGTAGGATCGTTTTTATAGCTAAAGGGGTAAAGGGAAGGGAAAAAATTTAGCCCCCAATTAGAGAAAAACTTCCTTAATTAAAGAAAAATCAAAAGATTTGGACTAATTAAACTTTTTCATAAATAAACAATATTCAGACTGTCCGAACAAATAAAGGAAGTAAATAAAAAATTGATCATGACCCAATAAAAGCAAAGAATCAGTCAAAGTAATTATTTTCTAAAAATATCAAATTAAAACACTGTAAAACCAATCAATAATTATTATGGCAACTAGTATTAAATCTATTAAGGAAACAAATAAACAATCAAAATGGGTTTTCCCAATAAAATTTTACCATCAATAAACATGTAATCGGCTGTCCTAATCAATTTAAAGGATAATAAAGGATTGGACTGTCAATTTTCTTTAAAATAATTAATAATGTGTAACCATAATTAGTTGTAGGGAAAGAGAATCAATAAAGAGGGCACATTTCCTTAATTTACAAAATTCTGTAATAAGAACAAACCTATTTTACCATAGTTACACCAATATTCGAAGAAGGAAAGAATCATTCAGGGAATATTTTCCTTAGGAACAAATGACTATGTATCATATAAATCAAACCTGACCAAGAATAAATAATTAAAAGCTCAAATAAATAAATAAATAAAATATACCAATTAATAAGGCAAATTAGTAACAACCTATAATTAACTACCAAGTATGTGGGGGAAGAACAAATGGAATCATTTAGGAGAAATATTGAAATAAATTAAGAGATAAATATGTGTAGTCCAACGGATACTTTGAAACAACATCGAATCTTGCCATGAATAAACAAGTAACATGAATTTTTAAAACTAAGAAATGAAATTCATATTTCGATTATACTAATTATGTAACTTTGTTTAAGAAATTACAAAGGTGAAAATTACTAAATTTATTCATTAATCAAAATCTGTTAAGACAATCACAAGAACTAATCGTAGGATTTTGCCAAGCCATGATTTTTTATATGAATATACAACCTAATTAAATTAACACCATAATGTAGCAATTCAATTTGCACACTTTGACAGAAAAATACCAAGCAAGCAAGCCAAGACACACATATATACAAGAGTTTCTGATAGAGGGCAATATGAATTGATGAAACAAAAAAGGATTATATATTATTACATAAATGAAACAAAAAAGGATAACAATATATATTACTTATATATATATATATTATATTTATATATGCATATCTATTTTATTGTTATACCCCGTAGAATTCCCGGCACCTAGACGACCTATTCACACGTTGGTCAAGCATATTGAAGGCCATACGTGCTAGAGAAAGGCCGAAAAAAAAAGATCGGGCGAGAAACCCGTCGAACCATCGCGGGAGGAGCTGAGGCAGAGCCCCTCCGCGATGGCAGCGTGTCACGGAGGTGAGGCCTCCGCGATGGCTCCGTGACACGTTGCCCAGGTTCAGGCCCAAGTATATAAAGCCCCACTTCGGTTTTAATTGAGTAAAATCTTTAAAATTTCTAGAGAACAGAGGGCAAACATAGAGAAAGAGAAAGGAACGAAGGAAATTATATATTTTCGTCCGATTACGCTGCCAAATGCTGCCCAAACTCAAATTAATCCCAGATACCGAAGTATTTAGCAGCGGAGAGCATTCCTACGGATTCAGTTTCGTAAAATACGGCCGACGAATCGTCGAGCCACCGAGCTAAGGTAAGTGGAATTGCTCTAAATTAATGTCTATGTGTTCCTAGCTGAGAAGTGAATATTTCTCCCTTCTGGACCGCTGAAAAATAACGAGTTTTCGACCGTTTTTCGAAAGGTTAAAGTTGGGATAAATATATATATCTAAAGTGATAATTTCTCCCGAATATTAATGTATTTAGTCCTAATTGACGTGTATATGAATGTAGTTGGGAGAAACAGCAGAAGTACCGACGGAAATCACATCGGTCAGTCGGATACTCAGAAACCAGGTATGTAAAGTTATTCTTTCGGCAGGCCAGGAAGTACAGCTTAGAAAGTAAATAGAATAAAGGCTATTAACCGATACCCAGCGTACAGGAACGATTTTAGTATAATTTCCAGCAAGCATGCTAGTACATTAATCACGTATCATGCGATAATTAGAATAGTAGATATTCAGGCAATACATAGTACATCTGTTGAGATTGTATCCAGTAGTAGATGGTACATTTTATGTTATTGAGCTATATCCAGATATAATCAGATAGACAGATAAAGGCCAGGTAGCAGTTAGACCAGCAATCAGAAGCAGTGTAAAACAGAATATAGTATCAGTTGTTTAATACAAACTGGCCTTGAGATACAAGAAGAGAATATGATTAGTATTTTTCATTTAAGCATGCTTGCTGTGTATGTGTTTTGTATGTTGAGACTTGTTGTGGCATGTGGGCACCCTTTAGCATCCCCACCGCCCCTGGGTTATAGCTGTGTCGATACCAGATTCAGATACCGCCACTAGCTGGGCGATGCCGTCCAACTAAAGGACGATGATGGCCGACCACCATGATAATACGGTCCAGACCACCCTGCTTGCAGGGGTAGTTCAGTTTACTCTGCGCAGAGCTAGCACACCCTGTTTACAAGGGCAGACCACTCTGTGTGCACACCGGTGCCCAGAGGCAGGAGTCTTCGGACTCAGACACAGTTTATTGTCAAAGGCCAAGGCCTGAGCTACGTACCCAAGGGGGCCGGTAGGAGGAGCTCACAGTTATCAGATGAGGGGAGTGACTTGTTTTTGGTTGGTTTAGACCTGGGTAGGGGTAAATAGATTGCTTGCTTGGTTGGCACCTTCCGGCTTATGGGGGTCGGTCAGGTATTGTTTGTACTGTTATGTATATTGATATGTGCTAGTAGATACTGATAGACAGAAGGACGATACGTCTTCAGGTACATTCAGTTAGTTGCAGAATGTATAAACTCTCCCCAGTTATCCTCAGTTAGGTAGACTCAGCTACTTCCTGCTTAAATGTTATGTTATTGTGCTATTCGTTTCAGTTGCATATTTCAGTTTGCTTTACATGCTCAGTACCTGTGGTACTGACGCCCATCGGGGCGCTGTATTGCTTGCCTACAGGTACTCACGGACGAGGAGCCGATCCCTCGTGATTCCAGCCAGCCAGTGAGTCATCAGCTCCTGTCATCCGGAGTCTGATTCCCAGAGGTGTAGCTCCTTTTCTTTTGTTGTACAGTATGGGTAGTCGGGGCCCTGTCCCGATCATTTCTATTAGTTTCTTACAGTAATCGTAGAGGCTTGCAGTCTGTATATATATTCCCTGTGGTTATTTGAGCCGGTCGTGTGGGGCCGTGCAGTCTGCTGTAGCTGTTTTGTGTTCCAGTTTATGTTGGCCGTGTGGGGCCTTAGTTTGACAGTAGTGGTGACCTTGCCGGTCACGTAGTTTTATAGCAGTCTTGTGTTGAGTTACAGATAACTAGACAGCATGGTGGCCTTGTCGGCCCGCATAGGTTCCTTGTTACAGGTCTGTTTCTGGTTAGCTGTTGTCACAGGTTCAGATGGCTACAGGCCAGTTGGCCGGAGGCTGTAGTTACAGCCGTTGTATAGCCGATTTGTTTCTTGAAATGGGGCCAAAGCCAGCCAAAGCACCAGATGTGCTCAGGCTGGACCAGTTAGCAGTCCAGAGTCTAGCAGGCACCAAGTGCCGTCATACCCCCCAAGGTGGGGTGTGACATTTATATATATTATATTTATTATATATTATGATATATAAATGAAACATAGAGGGAAAACAATATTCTATATATACATATTTATTATATATATATTATTCATATATATATATATATATATATATATTTATTTATTTATAAATATATTTATTATATACATATATTTATTATATATTTATTACACATATGTATAAATAAAACAAAGAGAAAAATAAATAATAAAAATAAATAAATAAAATAAGGAAGTCTATGGATAGATCTTCGTAGATCTGTCCGAGTTCAGTCGGCTGGGAGATGATCGGAGAGGCGGGGGGTTGGTTTCGGTGGTTTTCTGGCGAGAAGAGGGGGAGGAGAAGAGGGTGCACCGGTGTTTCCGGCGAGGTCGGCGGCTGGTTTGCTAGAGCAGGAGGAAGACGAGGGAATAGGGATGTGTTTCGCCGGCGTCTGGAGGCGATGGGGCGAGGGAGATCTGATGGTCTCTTCGATTGATAGAGAGACGATGAGAGATGGAGATAGGGAGAAGGGGAGGTGTTTCGACGATGATTTTGGTCGGAGGAGAGGGAAACGAGGGAGTGAAGATGGAGAAGAAGAAAGTGTTGTAGAGGGGGTACAGCTGCTGCCGTGGAGCAGTGATGAGCAGCAGTCCGGCGGTTTTTAGTTCGCCGGAGAAGATGAAGAGGAGAAAGGATGGCGGAAGATTTGTTAGAGAGGGAGTTACGGCTGCTGCTTTGTGATGGTGGTGGCG
The DNA here is from genome assembly GCA_035772735.1 of Datura wrightii. Classification (NCBI taxonomy): domain Eukaryota; kingdom Viridiplantae; phylum Streptophyta; class Magnoliopsida; order Solanales; family Solanaceae; genus Datura; species Datura wrightii. Next base: position 39,973,370 of record JASDFA010000027.1, read on the forward strand.
ACGCGGTGAAAGAAAAGGAATGAAAGAGAGGAGAGGGAGAAGGGGGTGGCGGCGTGGTGTTGTTTTTCCGGCAAAGGTGTTGGGTGGCCAGAGAGGAGAAAGAGAGAAGAGGGAGAGGCGGCTGCTCTAGAGGGAGAGGGGAAAATAGAAAATGTTTTAGGGTTTGGGGTGTGGATATTAGAAATAGGAAAGTGGGTAGGATTTTAATCTCATCCGTATGATTAAGTTTGATGAATGGATAAGATTAATCCTTAGGTTTTGAGTCAGGTTATGGGTTATGGAGCGGGTCGCGGGTATTTAAATTGAATTGGCTGATTTAGTGGCTGAATTGGTATTTAAATTCTGGCCAGAAATTGATTAAAGTGGCTAGAATTGACATAAATTAAATAGAAAGTGGCCAAAAAATTGGTATGAATTGATAGAAAATGGCTAAAATTTAAGTAAATTGGAGGAAAGTTGAATTAGCTGCTATTAAATTAATAAATATACTACACTTGTCGATAATTTAATGAATAGATAATAAAGTAATTTAAATTATGAAAAAAAACCACATTAACATTATTATTAATATAAATAAATCCTAAATTCAAGTATATTTACGTAAATATCATATAATTAAATTATTATATTTATAAATAATTTAATGACTAGAAAATAAAATTAAGTTATCAAATATTATGAAAATCATATTATTAACATAAATAATTTATAAATTCGAGTAATATTATTAGTCAAATAAATTTGTAAAATGTAAAATTAGGTAAATAGTTTATGAAGTAAAGAATATATTTCAAAATAAGGGCGCATATTAATACGAAATATATTATATACGACATAATTATTTAATATCAAAAATTTAAAATTAATATGAGTCATATATATGTAACTTGAAATAATTTTCACAATATTACGATAATAAATTATTTTATAAATATAAAAGTAAGTCGAATATTTACGTAAAATAAATAAATAAATATATAAGCAGCATATTAAGGCGTAGGGAGGTCAAAATTGGGTGTCAACAGCTGCCCCTTCTTTTCTCGAGAATGAAGAATGAATTGTTGAGCAAAGAACGTTGACCTAGTGGCCAATTTTGTCCGACCGAAAGAAAAATTTTCGGTAGGGCCAGACGAAACGAGATGGGGTTGTGAAGATGTTGTGGCCGAGACTTTGGTATCAAGTCGCCTACATATCTCGGATCTCACGAGAATCAGGCCGCGTGTAGTTCTGGATTTAGGGACGAACGAGATCCCTAAAAATTGACAACACGGGGCTTGAATAAGGATGGGGTAGCATGAATCAACACGATTTGGAATGCATTACAAAATAAACAGGTCGCAATACGGTTCAAAAGAAGAAAGTAGGGAGGCGCTATCATTCGTAGCTTGATATTTCTTCGATGCTCGTGTAAACAACTAAAGCATATGCATCAAAATACTTCGTAAAATAAATGGATGCGAAAATTAAACATGATGCAAGTTCTCTTGAGACAATGAAAGTTTGCTTTGAGATAAAAGGATGATGTCTCTAAGCCATGATGTCTCGGGCCATGATACGCAAAAATAAATTCCTTAGGCCATGAAATGATGTCTGCAGGCCATGTAAAATGACGCCTTTAGACTATGACGCCTTAGGAGCATGATAAGCAGAAAATAAATTCCCTAGGCCATGAAATGATGTTGCAGGCCATGAAAATGACGCCTTTAGACTATGACGCCTTAGGGGCATGATAAACTGGAGAGTAAATTTCCTTAGGCCATTAAATGATGTCTGCAGGCCATGAAAATGACGCCTTTAGACCATGACGCCTTCGGATGAGAGGAAGAATGCTAATTCAAAGAAAGTAAATTATTCGAGAGCCTCAATAATTCGATCGAAAGCTCTGGTTTGGTCGGGCTCAATGCAAATAAGTCACAGGGCTCAGAATGCAACAATGGTCTCGAAATGTGAATAACGGGCTCAAAATGCATAAATGGGCTTGAAATGCAAATAACGGGCTCGAAATGCATGAACGGGCTTAAGATGCAAATAAACGGGCTCGAAATGTATAAACGGGCTTGAAATGCGAATAACAGGCTTGAAATGTATAAACGAGTTTGAAACGCAAATAACGGGCTCGAAATGCATAAACGGGCTTAACGGGCTCAAAATGCATAAACGGGCTTAACGGGCTCAAATGCAAGTGCGGGCTCAATTGTATATCAAAATGTGTATATCACTTGCATCACGAGCTCAATATGCAAATAAAGACTCAGATGCATGTTATAATATATATCACGGGCTCAATATATGAATACGGGCTCGAAATGCATGCATACCACGGGCTTGTATACCAGGGGCTCAAATGCTTATGTAAATGTATACCAAGGGCTCAAATGCATATATAAAATGCATACCACGGGCTCAGAATGCATGCATATATAAATGTATACCAAGGTCTCAAATGCTTATATAAATGTATACCGAGGGCTCAAATGCATATATAAAATGTATATCCGGGCTCAAATGCTTATCTAAATGTATATCAGGGCTCAAATGCATATATGAATGTATACCATGGGCTCAAATGCATACGGGGCTCGAATGCACAAAAAATGCATATGTAAATGTATACCAAGGGCTTAAATGCATATATAAAATGTATATCAAGGGCTCAAATGCATGTATATCAAGGGCTCAAATGCATATATAAAATGTATACCAAGGGCTCAAATGCATATTAAAATATATATAAAGGGCTCAAATGTATATATAAAATGTATATCCCGGCTCAAATGCTTATATAAATGTGTACTACGGGCTCAGATGTGTATAAATAAATATCACGGGCTCAAATGTATGTATATCACAGGCTCATATGCAGATTCGGGCTTAATGCAAATAGGGGCTCAGATGCATATGTCAGAATGTATACCATGGGCTCAGATGTATATAAATAAATATCACGGGCTCAAACACATATAAAATGTATATCACGGCTTAGATATGCAACTGAATGCTCAGATGATGGAATAACAAGATAATAAGTAGGGGCATAAGGAAGAGTGACTTAGCTCTATGTCACCTTGTGACAAGACATTTCCATCTCTCCCTTTTGCATTTCTGTTATTTCTGCATTCAAAGAAAATTTGTTAGTTCGAAAAAGGGAGGTTGATCTGTGTGCTTATCTCGTGGCCTTCTTCTATTCAATGGACACCTGTTGTTGCACTCCGTCCAGGCATACGCTCGGAGACAAAGTTTAGAAAAAAGGTGAATAACTTAGTAAAAGTAAAATAAATACATATTAAAAATTGAGTTAAATCACGGGCCATGACATATTTTAAAACCGTACAACGTCCCTTTGTAAATCGGAACCTCGTCTTGACCTAGTTTGACGAAATTTTGAGATCCTTCTCAAAATTTCTGCCCCAGTGTAGAAGATGACATAGACTTCCTCGTAAGTGACAGAGATTTGATAATTTTTGAGGTCCTCTCAAAAATTCTGCCTCAGTTGCAGCTTGTTAATCGAAACATCATGAAAATGTAACAAAATCGCCGAGAACCTTTGAAGGGGAGAAGAAAATTTTATAAATATATAGACCGAGTCCCACAGGGACGCCTACATATCCCTCTTAAACGGGAATCAGGTTCAACGTAGTTCAGGTTACAAGGCAGAGCAAAAAGAAACAAAAATCCCAATCTAAATATAGTATCTTTTAGCCGCGTCTGAGTTGATAGGTTTAGGCCAGATTTCACCATCCATCTCTGCTAGGATAAGTGCTCCTCCTGTCAGCACTCGGTGAACTATGTAGGGACCTTGCCAGTTAGGCGAGAACTTGCCTTTAGCTTCATCTTGGTGTGGAAAAATCTGCTTCAAAATTAGTTGCCCAGGCATGAAAAGTCTTGGCCTAACTTTCTTGTTAAAGGCCTTGGTCATCCTGTTCTGATAAAGTTGATCGTGACAGACTGCATTTATCCTTTTCCCATCAATGAGTGCTAGTTGCTCGAATCTACTTTGCACCCATTCTACATCGTTCAGTTCTGCTTCTTGAATGATTCTCAAAGAAGGAATTTCCACTTCAGCTGTTATCATTTCTTCATTACCATATACCAACATATAAGGTGTATCTCCAGTAGACGTTTGGAGAGTGGTGCGATATCCCAACAAAGCAAAGGGCAACTTCTCATGCCAATGTCTATAGTTGTCAATCATCTTACGCAGAATCCTCTTGATGTTTTTGTTTGCAGCTTCCACGGCTCCATTCATCTGTGGCCTATATGCAGTAGAATTGCAATGCTTGATCTTGAAGTTCTCACACGTCGTTCTCATCAGGTCACTATTTAGATTAGCACCATTGTCAGTAATGATTGAATCAGGTACTCCAAATCGGCAAATGAGATGGTCGCGGACAAAATCTGTCACCACTTTCTTTGTGATAGACTTGTGAGAGGTAGCTTCAACCCACTTAGTGAAGTAGTCAATTGCAACCAGAATGAATCTATGTCCATTAGACGCTGCAGGCTCGATGGGGCCGATTACATCCATTCCCCAAGCTGCGAATGGCCAAGGCAAGCTTGTGGCATGAAGCTCATTAGGAGGAGCTCGAATCACATCAGCGTGGGTTTGACAGCGATGACATCTTTGCATGTACTTGATACAGTCCGTCTCCATAGTCAACCAAAAATAGCTAGCTCTCAAGATCTTCTTCGCCAACATGAAACCGTTTATGTGGGGTCCACAAGTCCCAGCGTGAACTTCCTCAATCAAAGTTGTTGCCTCTTTAGCATCCACACATCTTAGCAATCCCAAGTCGGGGGTCCTCCTATAAAGGATTTCCCCGTTTAGGAAAAACTGATTGGTTAGCCTCCGAATCGTGCGCTTTTGGATGTTTGTAGCATGCTCAGGATAACCCCCGTTTTACAGATACCTTTTGATGTCGACATACCATGGTTTACCGTCTGGTTCTTCCTCAACATGAAAGCAATAAACCGGCTGCTTATGTATGTAAACATGAATGGGATCAATGTAATTCTTATTAGGGTGCTGGATCATCGACGACAAAGTGGCTAGACCATCCGCAAATTCATTCTATATTCTGGGAACATGATGGAACTCAATCTTGATAGACCTCTTGCACAATTCTTTCACACAATGTAGATAGGGAAGAATCTTCGTGTTCTTCGTGGCCCATTCTCCCCTTACTTGGTGCATCAGCAAATCTGAGTCTCCAATTACCAGTAACAATTGCACGTTCATGTCAAGTGCCAGTCGAATACCCAAAATGCAGGATTTATACTCAGCCATGTTGTTAGTACAAGGAAATTGAAGCTTAGCTGATACAGGGTAATGCTGCCCAGTTTCTGATACTAACACTGCTCCAATGACCACTCCTTTGAAGTTTGCTGCTCTATCGAAGAATAACCTCCAACCATCGTATTCTTCAGCAATATCTTCTCCTATGAAGGCTACTTCCTCGTCAGGAAAGTATGTTTTTAGTGGCTCATACTCTTCATCTACGAGATTTTCTGTCAAATGGTCTGCAAGAGCCTGTCCTTTTACGGCTTTCTGCGTAACGTAGACAATGTCAAACTCACTTAGCAATATATGCCACTTGGCCAACTTCCCGGTAGGCATGGGCTTTGGAAAGATATACTTCAACGGATCCATCCTTGAAATCAAATAAGTTGTGTAGGCAGACAAATAGTGCCTCTACTTCTGAGCGACCCAAGTCAAAGCGCAACATGTTCTTTCCAACAGTGTATACCAAGCCTCGTACGGTGTGAACTTCTTGCTCAAATAGTATATGGCTTGCTCCTTTCTCCCTGTCTCGTCATGTTGTCCCAAAACACAGCCAAAGGCATTCTCTAGCACGGACAAATACAAGAGCAGAGGTCTTTCTTGTTCTGGTGGCACAAAACTGGAGGCTTCGATAGATAATCTTTTATTCTATCGAAAGCTTGCTGACACTCAGGAGTCCATTCTGTAGTGACATCCTTTTTCAACAATTTGAAGACAGGCTCACAAATAACCATTGACTGAGCAATGAAACGGCTAATGTAGTTGAGTCATCCTAAAAAGCTCATAACTTCTTTCTTACTTTTCGGCGGTGGGAGCTCTTGGATGGCCTTAATCTTGGTTGGATTTAACTCAATACCCCGACGGCTGACGATAAAACCCAATAATTTTCCTGATGGAACCCCAAATGCACACTTTGCTGGATTTAGCTTTAGATTATACTTCCTCAATCTGTCAAAGAACTTCCTAAGGTCTGCCAGATGATCTGAGCTTCTCTTTGACTTGATGATGACATCATCCATATAAACTTCAATTCCTTGTGAATCATGTCATGGAAGATGGTAGTCATGGCCTGCATGTAGGTGGCTCAAGCATTTTTCAATCCGAATGGCATTACCTTGTAGCAATATACGCCCCATGGGGAAAGGAATGCGGTCTTCTCAGCATCCTCTTCATGCATTCTGATCTGATGATAACCAGCGAAACAATCCACGAACGACTGTGTCTCATGCTTGGCACAGTTGTCAATAAGGATATGGATGTTTGGTAACGGAAAATCATCTTTAGGACTGGCCTTGTTGAGATCCCTATAATCCACACAGACTCTGACCTTTCCGTACTTCTTCGGTACCGACACGATATTGGCCAACCAAGTGGGATATTCTACCACTTTGAGGATTCCGGCGTCAATCTACTTGGTTGCCTCTTCTTTGATTTTCAAACTCATGTCAGGCTTGTATTTCCTTGGCTTTTGCTTCACAGGGGGATACGTTGGATGAGTAGGCAACCTATGCACTACTATAGAGTGGCTGAGCCCTGTCATATCAGCGTAAGACCAAGAAAAGATGTCTCCTTTAGAAACTCTATGTACTCCTCAATGTCTTCTTTTGGAAAGTGAGTGCTGACTTGAGTCTCTTTGGGTATTTCTAAATCTTCCAAAGTTACCACATCGGTATCTATCAGATTGGCTTTGGGCTTGCCCTCGAACTCTTCTATTTCCCTAACAATTTCAGCAGGTAACTCATCTTCTTCAGCTTCTAAAGAGTTGCCTGTGTTATGTCGTACAGTTGCATGACAAGCCATGGCCTTAGATTCAACTCGTTCGATATTAGAAATGCTGAAAATAAATAAAATTGAATCAAATATATGAAAGAAAAATAATTTTATTAAAATCGATCAAAATTTGACATAATACTCAAAAGAAAATCCACAACTTTGAAAAGAAATATTTATTTGGAAAACTGGTCCTTTGGTCTACCCAGATGCCCAGCGAGCTCTGGATGGAGTGGCTGTCCAATTGGCGGTTCCTTGAACTCCGGCTTCCTATTATGGGGCCCCTCCTTCCTCCCCGTTGCCAATGGTGTGACAACTATTATCATCCAAAAACAAATCCCTTAGACTGAGTAGCACGTCGTCTTCTTCGGCCCACTTAACATCCAGAAATCCATCAGAGACGAAGGTTTGTTGAAGCGAAGGCAATGGGTTCGGCAACAGATTACTTCTCTTTCCCAAGGGATATTTCCAATTGTCCAGCTCTTCTTCAGTAGGTTGATATCCCAATCCAAAAGTGGTCTTTTGCGTTTCCACTTGCAACGGCTCAAAGACTCCTTGTAATTTGACTCCAAGACCCCGACCTGGTTCAAACCCCAACCAAAGTAGCATACTCATGATCTTATCACTCCACTATCTACCTTCCTCGACGACACCGACAAGCTCTACGGTGTGGAAACTTTCCCCGTCCAGGCCTCCCTTTCCTTCAATGACAGAGATAACATGAGCAGTGTAAATTGGACGGCTTTCATCCCCGTGGACCACGACTTCTTGATGGTCCCACTCAAACTTTAGGCATTGATGCAGAGTTGAAGGCACTGCTCCCGCAGCATGAATCCATGGACGTCCCAATAGCAGATTGTAAGAGGCTGGGATGTCCATTACCTGGAATGTCATGGTGGATGTGGCAGGGCCAACTAGCACTTCCAGATCTATTTCTCCCACAGTGTCCTTTGTGAACCATCAAACACTTTGACGTTCATCTTCCATTGCTTGATCCGGGCAAGGTCAATTTCCAGTCGGGTCAAAGTATTCAACGGACAAATATTTATACCGGAGCCTGGGTCAATAAATACCTTGGTGATGCACTTGTCCGAGTGTTGCACTTTGATATGCAGCGCTTTGTTATGGGCCAAGCCTTCCACAGGCAACTCATCTTCATGGAAGGATATTTTCTGGGCCTCAAATACCTGACCCACCATATTAGCCACCTCATTGCTAGATATGCTTGAAGGGACATAGGCTTCTCCTAGCACCTTCATCAAAGCCTTTTGGTGTTGCTCAGAGCTCTGCAGAAGTGATAAGATAGAAATTTGAGCCTGGGTCTTGCTCAATTGTTCTACCACCGAATACTCCTTCGCCAACACCTTTTTCCAGATCCCATTTTCTGCTTCCACCGCTGGCTGCTTCCCTTTATCGGCTCCTTGAACTAAGGTATCAGGAGCGTATACTCTTCCAGACCGTGTCACTCCTTGTGCCGCATCTGCCTCCAACACCTTTGTTTTATGTGAGGCATTTTCCTTGTAACTCCAAGGTATTGTCTTGTATGAAATTGGAGCAGCTCTTACCACCGTGAAAGGAGGTCTTCGTGTAGCTACCTCAACCTCGAACGGAGGGCGCACCTGTACTCTCCTAGATGAATCTGAAGAAGAACCTACTCCGTGTTCAATCACCCCAATAGTATTTGGCAAGTCCTCAACCTCATTACAAGAAATCATGTTCACCTGGTGATTCGGCAGAGGATTATTTGTCACATTCGGTGACGGATCCTTGAGGTGAATAACCTTGGTGTCAATCAACTTCTGTATTCTATCCTTCAAAGACCTGCAGGACTCTGTGGTGTGCCCCCTCATTCCCGAGTGATACATGCATATTTTATTGTGGTCGTACCACTTAGCTCGGATATCGACCGGGAGTGCAGGAATAGGCTCAATGTAACCAGCTTCTTTCAACCTCACATACACCTGGTCAATTGGTTCGGCTAAAGGGGTATAAGTTTTTGTTGGCCTAAATTGAGCTCTAGGCCTTTGGTTTGGTGAAGAAGAAGGTCGTGAGTGAGAAGGTCGTAGATAAGAGGGTTGTGTATTATAAACGGGATAAGTGGGGGCTTGGTAATGTGATGGAGGTGTTTGGAAATGGGTCGGAGGGGGAGTTTGATATGGAGCTTGATAGGGATGGAGACTTTGATATGGTGATAGAGCTTGATAAGGTGATGACGAAGCATGATACGATGGAGGTGGTGTTTGGAAATGTGGGGTTGGGGTCTGCGGTCTGCAAACATAACTTTTTGGCCCCTGGGCCATCATAACTGTTCCAATTTCCTTCTTCTTGCGGCTTTCCGAAGTAGTTCCGGACTGCAAGGCTTTGTTAGCCGCTTGTAGTGCATTTAGGTTTATAATGGTACCATCCTTGATACCATCCTCAATCCTCTCTCCAAGCTTGATAATCTCTGCAAAGCTTTTTTCGCTAACCAGCATCAATCTGTCATAAACTTGCGGGTCTAAAGTCCGTATAAAAATATCCTTCATTTGAGACTCTTCCATTGGGGTCGCACTCTTGCGGCTTCAGTCCTCCAGCGAGTTGTGAATTCCCTAAAAGTCTGGGTGGGCTTCCTCTTCAAGTTTTGGATGTAATGCAATTCAAGTGCATTTTCCGTGTTGAATCCAAAACGTTCCACAAAGGCTGCTGCCATTTCTGCCCAAGTAAACCTTTTTTCGGATTCTGCTCTACATACCAGCTGAGAGCTTCACCGGTCAGACTTCACATGAACAACTTCATTCTTATCTTCTTATTCCGTCCCACTCCTACCAGTTTATTGCAATACAATCTCAAGTGGGCCCTTGGATCACCGGTTCCGTTGAAGAGCTCGAACTTGGGAGGTTTGTACCCCTCCGGTAATTCAACATTCGGATGTATGCACAGGTCTTCATAATCCAGACCCGTTATTCCCTTATTGCCTTCAACATTTTGTAATCTGCTGTTTATCTTCTTCAACTCTTCTGCTAGAGTCTAAATTAGTCTATCCTTTTCCGAAGGTTCAGATTCCTCAAGATGATGAGTTATAGGTGTCGTCTCCACATAGATCGGGTTGGTATGGGTGCGGGCGTAGGCTGCATTTATGTGGGTTGGAGGAGGTATTTCTTGAGCTGGTGATGGGTAATGGGCAGTAGCTGGAGCTGGCGGATGTGGATAAGTATATGGAGGGTATTGGTGATATTGAGGTGGGGCGTCTTATGGTGGAGCCGCAGGTTGTGAGGACATGGGAAGACTGGCTGGTTCTTTTGAAGTCGAGGCATCAGTTTAAGTCCCAAATAGGGCTGCCTATGTATTTATGTTTCGAACCTGTGCTAACTCTTCTTGAAGCTCAAAAATTTTCTGCTCGAGCCTCATAATAATCTCATTGTAACCTGGAGGGCTGGCCCCTTCGAAGTTGTCCCGTTCATTTCTAGGTGTGTCGCTACCACTGCTATTATGTTCATCCATCCTGTCCTTTCCTTTGTTGCGGTTAGGGATGGGAGGAGGAGAAGGAGGAGCCCCTTTTGATCTTGTGTAGTAAGCCAGATTTGCACATATCAACCTTTGGGAAGGGGGAAAATAAGACCAACAACAAACAAACCATAATTAGTAATAGAAGTTAGAAATAATATTGATTAAAAGAAAGATCAAATAAGAATAGTGACGTAATTCCTAATTTTGGGGCCTCTTTTATGCCAGAGGTAGGCCTAGCGAGTTTGAGAGGAACTTGTTATTAAGTATCATCATTTTGCTCCCAAAATAAACCCAAAATAAACTTTATTACTATAAAAGTTGCAAGAATTACAAGAAACAAACTAAAACATTAAATCTTGAAACCTTCTTCGTCGACGTCCGACTTCTTTGGATCTTCTAGTACTTTGTCGAAATGGTGATGACTGGACAGAAGGTAGGCCAATGCTAGATCTTTCCCCATAACTCCATTATTCAGGCATTCTTCTCCATGTTTGCTGAATTCATCATGCAAATCCTGTATCCTCAAATCCAAACCTAAAGCCCAATCTTTCCAATATTCCAATTCTTTTCCCATCTCAACAATTTCTTTGGCATTGTCGTCGTGTAACTGCCAATGACAAGCCTCAGAATCTTGGACCTTTTTTTTAAATGGCGATAAAGGGTTTGTGCTTGAGCCTCCTTATCCTCTATATGCTTGCCTCGTTTGACGCTCGCTATTGCAGTACCAGCCCAATCATCATGTAGCCACTCAATATACCCGGTTACGTAACCTGCCTGATATCGGTCAACCTCTATGCTCTTTTCATCGAGGTAAATCTTTTTGTTCCATTCTTTCGCAATGTCTAAAGCATGCGGAACAAAGCCATCCTTATAATCCACTTGGTATGCATCCATGTTAGCAACCCTAGGTATTATTTGCATTCTTCCAGCCTGCCGCATTGTTCGCATTGGAGAGTACGGTTGGAGACCTCGTAGTCCTAGCAAGACCAAGTAGTATCGGGACTTGGTATATACAACAAAGTTGGATCTCGAAAACCAGTCGAACATCCACTGCACAGAGTCTTCGGTCAAATTACCCAACATTTGACCCCATTTCTCCACCTCTTCGGGCCGTTTTATTGGCTTAACTCCCATGGTGACCCTGTAATGGTGAGCGGCAATGTGATTGGTTTCTGTAGGCCGAGGCATGGTTGGATTGCCACGCACCTTTTGAAGATGTTCAATAAGCCAGAGCTGAAGCAATAAGTTACATCCCTCGAAGTGCTTAAATCCATTTTTGCACTTCCCTAGAGATCGGTAAATATCGGCAACGATCATTGGGACAATAGTGCAATGTCCTTTGTCGATACCTTTGCATAAAGCGTGGACGACTAAAACAAGGCGGATATTGATGTCTTCCTCAACTCCTCGTGGGAAGACCACCCTCCCTAAAAAGTAGACCATGAAAGCAAAAATTCGTCTGCTCGTCCATAAGTCTAGATCGGAACCGTCTTCTTTGTAAATTTCCTGAGAAGAACTGTGATCGAATCGGTTGAGCAGATATTTCCCTGGCATCCTTCCCTTCATCACAAAGGACACCATGTCGCTACTTTGCAATCCCAATTTGTTACGCGCATCTTCTAAGGTGACGCGTTTGGGTATGATCATTTCCGCTTTTTCCCACTTCCTATTTCTCCATAATAAACTCATGTTTTCCACATACCCCCAATTTCTTCCAATAACGGGGTCATTTCAACCACACCAAATTTGAATACCACTCTTTTCTCATCCCAAAAAGCTGTGGCGGCTTCTATGAGTTCTCGGCAGGGAGTAACTTGCATTAGGGAAGGCAAATATCCCAATATTTTCCTTACCTCGTTCTGTACATATTCTCCCAAATCCAACCACCACGCTTTCATGCCTACAGGCATGCACCAAACCATACCGAGTCTTGGGTAAGAAGTTGGGAGACTCATTGTGCCTGCAGCAAAAGGAAAGTTAGACTAACCTACCCATTCGGGAGCAAAATAATGTTACTTTAAACAATGTTTCTCTAAAAAAAATGCACATAATTTATGGATCACCTTTTTCGGGATTTTAAAAATCCCTTAAGACTTAGGGCAAGTTTCTATTTAATCTTGACGAACCATGGACATCGCGATTTTTTTAAGTTTGAAATGAGGTGTATGCCTTACTAAAGGCGTACATGGTCACGATTTAGGAGCAAGAGTGGGTATGACACGGTTCTCTCAAGCGGACAACTCGAGAGTGAGGAAGCTTATGACCGTCGACGCACCGCTGATTGACCAAATCACAAGACAATCCTCGAGGTGTTTTAAAATGGTGAACGACCGTGAAACCACGCAACCGTTATCGTGTGTGATAGTGTAAACTTTCCAAGTGGGGGAAATATGAACGATATGCCAGTTAATAATAAAAAATTACAATATTTTATAAATTACGATTACATAAGAAAATAAGTAATAAACAATAACAAAAAAAAACAAAGAAAGAAAACGGTTAGTAACTTCATGGCAAAGTCAAAAATAAGTAAAAATAAAAGAAATCAAATTGGGTATTTATTAAATTCAAACTTACATAAAACCCCATTTAATGAACACGTATTAGTTAAAGCCTAAACTCCCCAGCAGAGTCGCTATGCTGTCGCGCCCCATTTTTCCTCGCGGAAAGCGGGACTGAACATGTGATGTCTCTTAAGGGTTTTTTATTTTGAAGAGTCGCCACCTAACGGATTAAAGTGCGTTAGGACACGGTTCTAAGCTAAATTTTGTTACCTAGGTTACCAGAGTCAGTCAAGGGCTTAAATAACCTTGAAAGGAAGGTGTTAGGCACCTCTCGAGGTCCACAAATGTGGTTCCCAGCCGGATTTATTAATAAGTGGGGGAATTATCTAAGTGGACAAGTAAAGTTGATTTTAACTTATATGTACTTAAACTAAATTGATAAAGGAATAAATAATTAAATAGATAATTAAGTTTAGACAAGCGAGAAGAAAGAAATTTGGCAAAATGAAACTTAAAAGTGAATTTATCTTATTTTATTTTTTAACAATAAATACAAAAATTTGTGGCAAATAAAGTAAAAGATAAATAACAAAAACAGAACAATTTATTAAAGTCCACAAATAAACGTTTATTAATTATGGGGCCGAACCTTGATGAGGCGCCTACGTATCCCTTAAGGGAATCAAGCCAAACGTAGTTCTAAAAAAATTGTTTGACCTAATGGGATCACCCCGTGCAACTTAAATAATATTTCGCAATCCTTTGAATTGCTCGTATTATTCAGCGAGCACAGACTATCATTTCCCATCTACCCACCTAGTTGATTATTAACTTAAAACATTCTATGTGACAAACTAACGTCCTAATATTTGCCTACCCGTCCCAATCTTAAAGTCCAAGAGACATTGGACAGCTATTTTGAATTTTTGGTCTAAAATCCTAAGGTTGTTAGGGTAAAAAAAACGCAAACAAGTTGATTAAAATAAGTAGCAAATATTGATTTCAAATAAGCCTCCATTACAGCAAATTAAGAGACATATAAACATGAAGGAATGTGGACAGATCTTAAGCATGATTTCTACTGAGAAGAGGAAATCAATTTTTTTAAAGTAAACAATCATAACAAAGCAGTTTGACAGTAGAATCAAATATCCAGGTATATGTAATTAGGTTCATGATATACCGAAAGTAAGATTCTGTTCAGCATACAGGCCGCAAATGAACTTAGTGCATCATTTTTTTCTAATTCAAGCATAGATGATGTATTCCCATTGCCAAGATTCATATATGGTGAATGGTGTTATTTAAAAAAAAGGTCAAAATGACATTAGCATAAGTTAAAATCGGAAGAATAGGTATGTTGAACATGAGCTTCTCCGGATGATTTTATTAATTGATTCCTGTGTTTCCTAATGTGCAGAATGCATAATTTAAAGTATAAAGAAAAGACCTTGAATTAGTCTCAATTTAATCTCAAAGGAGCATTGAAATCATTAAGTCGACTTATATCATTAACCAAATAATTAAGTAAAATCTGATCAAATATTTATTTAGTGAAAACTATTATGGGCACGTTGTTCATAGACATAGTTTCGGAGAAAAAAAACAAAAGTATGAATCAATGCAGAAAATTGATCCCATAAATATTTTATCTAACCTGCTTTTATTATTGTTATATTTTTTTAAAACAAATAATTTAAAATTTGCAAAGTAAACAGATTTAACTTGAAATGAATATTTGATATGTTGGCACGCGTTATTCACTTACAGTTTGATAATCCTAAGGGGGCATGATATCTAGTACAATATTTGAGTCCAGAATGTGCTTACAGGAAATAAAATAAAATCATTTGTTAAACTATTTGAGCAGACCGACATATACCGAAATAATTCCTATAGGCAAGTTTACTAATAATGCTTCAATTAATTCGTTGTAATATCTATAGGCATGATTTCTAGTTGCTGCGTACGTTATGAAAATCATATAGGCATGCTTTCTAGATTAACAATCAAAACAATAAGGGAAAAGCATACAATCCCCACCCCCGAAAAACCCCTTTTTTCACTATTTATAGCGTTTTATACAATTATTACAAACTGAAGAAAGTAAAATAAATCAACACATCATACATGAAATAATGAATTAAACAGAAATTAAACAAAATCCCTCTTGCCCCCAAGCGAACTCTTCGTTCCGGATTATGATAACCTGTTAAACAGAACTATACGACAAGATTGTGCACCATACTCTATAACAGATTGTGCAATTTATAAACAAACATCTATTTGAACATACTACATTATAACAGATATGCACATAAATGTAAAATTCATACTTGTGAAATCTAATGCAAACAATGAGTTCACATAGCACGAAATTTAGATTAAGATAGAAAGGTGAACTAACTAGTTAATCAGTGAAAGAACAAAGCAACAATCAGTAATTTAGCAAAAGAGCTTTCAATGATCGGAACTCGAACTCAACACGTCAAGATCACGGGAATCTCGTGGATTCCGAGCAGTGCTCGCGTTAAGGCAGTATAAAGGTGTTTGTAAATAAAAGTGAAGAACAAAGAAAGAGAAAGAGTAGTTCAGGATCTTTTCTTTTACCGTGTTCAAATGCCCTAAAAAGAGAGAGTAGGATCATTTTTATAGCTAAAGGGGTAAAGAGAAGGGAAAAAATTCAGCCCCCAATTAGAGAAAAACTTCCTTAATTAAAGAAAAATCAAAAGATTGGGACTAATTAAACTTTTCCATAAATAAACAATATTCAGACTGTCCGGACAAATAAAGGGAGTAAATAAAAAATTGATCATGACCCAATAAAAGCAAAGAATCAGTCAAAGTAATTATTTTCTAAAAATATCAAATTAAAACACTGTAAAACTAATTAATAATTATTATGGCAACTAGTATTAAATCTATTAAGGAAACAAATAAACAATCAAAATGGGTTTTCCCAATAAAATTTACCATAAATAAACATGTAATCGGCTGTCCTGATCAATTTAAAGGAAAATAAAGGATTGGACTATCAATTTGCTTTAAAATAATTAATAATGTGTAACCATAATTAGTTGTAGGGAAAGAGAATCAATAAAGGGGGCACATTTCCTTAATTAACAAAATTCTGTAATAAGAACAAACCTATTTTACCATAGTTACACCAATATTCGAAGAAGGAAAAAATCATTCAGGGAATGTTTTTCTTAGAAACAAATGACTATGTATCATATAAATCAAACCTGACCAAGAATAAATAATTAAAAGCTCAAATAAATATAAAAAAAAAATATACCAATTAATAAGGCAAATTAGTAACAACCTATAATTAACAACCAAGTATGTGGGGGAAGATCAAACAGAATCATTTAGGAGAAATATTGAAATAAATTAATAGACAAATATGTATAGTCCAACAGATACTTTGAAACAACATCGAATCTTGCCATGAATAAACAAGTAACATGAATTTTTAAAACTAAGAAATGAAATTCATATTTCGATTATACTAATTATGTAACTTTGTTTAAGAAATTACAAAGGTGAAAATTACCAAATTTATTCATTAATCAAAATCTGTCTAGACAATCACAAGAACTAATCGTAGGATTTTGCCAAGCCATGATTTTTTATATGAATATACAACCTAATTAAATTAACACCATAACAGTAGCAATTCAATTTGCACACTTTGACAGAAAAATACCAAGCAAGCAAGCCAAGACACACATATATACAAGAGTTTCTGATAGAGGGCAATATGAACTGATGAAACAAAAAAGGATTATATATTATTACATAAATGAAACAAAAAAGGATAACAGTATATATATAAGTACATATTATATATTTATATATGCATATCTATTATATATATATATATATATATATATATATATATATATTATATTTATTATATATTATGATATATAAATGAAACATAGAGGGAAAACAGTATACTATATATACATATATATATATCTATTATATATTATTCTATATATACATATTTATTATATATACATTATTCATATATATATATATATATATATATATATATATATATATATATTTATAAATATATTTATTATATACATATATTTATTATATACTTATTACACATATATATAAATAAAACAAAGAGAAAAATAAATAATAAAAATAAATAAATAAAATAAAGAAGTCTATGGACAGATCTTCGTAGATCTGTCCGGATTCAGTCGGCTGGGAGATGATCGGAGAGGCGGGGGGTTGGTTTCGGTGGTTTTCCGGCGAGAAGAGGGGGAGGAGAAGAGGGTGCACCGGTGTTTCCGGCGAGGTCGGCGGCTGGTTTGCTGGAGCAGGAGGAAGACGAGGGAATCGGGATGTGTTTCGCCGGCGTCTTGGAGGCGATGGGGCGAGGGAGATCTGATGGTCTCGTCGATTGATAGAGAGACGATGAGAGATGGAGATAGGGAGAAGGGGAGGTGTTTCGACGACGATTTTGGTCGGAGGAGAGGGAAACGAGGGAGTGAAGATGGAGAAGAAGAAAGTGTTGTAGAGGGGGTACAGCTGCTGCCGTGGAGCAGTGATGAGCGGCAGTCCGGTGGTTTTTTAGTTCGCTGTAGAAGATGAAGAGGAGAAAGGATGGCGGCAGATCTATTAGAGAGGGAGTTACGACTGCTGCTTTGTGGTGGTGGTGGTGACCGGGGAAAGAAAAGGAATGAAAGAGAGGAGAGGGAGAAGGGGGTGGCAGCGTGGTGTTGTTTTTCCGACGAAGGTGTTGGGTGGCCGGAGAGAAGAAAGAGAGAAGAGGGAGAGGCGGCTGCTCTGGAGGGAGAGGGGAAAATAGAAAATGTTTTAGGGTTTGGGGTGTGGATATTAGAAATAGGAAAGTGGGTAGGGTTTTAATCTCATCCGTAGGATTAAGTTTGATGAACGGATAGGATTAATCCTTAGGTTTTGGGTCGGGTTATGGGTTATGGAGCGGATCACGGGTATTTAAATTGAATTGGCTGATTTAGTGGCTGAATTGGTATTTAAATTCTGGCCAGAAATTGATTAAAGTGGCTAGAATTGACATAAATTAAATAGAAAGTGGCCAAAAAATTGATATGAATTGATAGAAAATGGCTAAAATTTAAATGAATTGGAGGAAAGTTGAATTAGCTGCTATTAAATTAATAAATATACTACACTTGTAGATAATTTAATGAATAGATAATAAAGTAATTTAAATTATGAATAAAAATCACATAAACATTATTATTAATATAAATAAATCCTAAATTTAAGTATATTTACGTAAATATCATATAATTAAATTATTATATTTATAAATAATTTAATGACTAGAAAATAAAATTAAGTTATCAAATATTATGAAAATCATATTATTAACATAAATAATTTATAAATTCGAGTAATATTATTAGTCAAATAAATTTGTAAAATTTAGTAAAATTAGGTAAATAGTTTATTAAGTAAAGAATATATTTCAAAATAAGGGAGCATATTAATACGAAATATATTATATACGAAATAATTATTTAATATCAAAAATTTAAAATTAATATGAGTCATATATACGTAACTTGAAATAATTTTCACAATATTACGATAATAAATTATTTTATAAATATAAAAGTAAGTCGAATATTTGCGTAAAATAAATAAATAAATATATATATATATAAAAGCAGCATATTAAGGCGTAGGGAGGTCAAAATTGGGTGTCAACAATGCATACCTCAGAAATAGAAGTAGTGATGTTGGCATCTTTTGGACTACAAGTTGTGGCTATTTTATGGTATGAAGGCCTGGGAGAAGTCCAAGGGATTAGATGTGCCTCTACTTGAATGGGAGGAATTTTTAGTAGCTTTTTTAAATCTTAATCTTTCCTAAGAAGCTAGACAAGCTAGAGTTAATTAGTTCTTGGCTCTCAGATACAGAAGCATGAGTGTTCGAGAATACAGTCTCAGGTTTGACTCTCTAGCCAGGTATGCTCCTATTGTGGACACAATGTAGGATAGAGTTCACCATTTTGTGAATTGTTTAGGGCTACATTTGATTAGATATTACACTATATCCTCCTTGAATGACAATATGAATATTTCCTGAATCTAGGTAATTGCTCCAAATCTAAAAAAAATCTCTGGCATCAGTTTTGGGATAATAAGAATAGATAAAGAGAGTAGGACAAGAGGGATAGATCTTTAGGGTCTTATGGAGGATCCTAGGGTGATTTTAGGCCCCAATCTACTCAACGACCGCCATATTCTGCCAATAATGTTCAAGTCCAATTATAGAGACCCGGATATAGTCACTATGCTCATTTCGGGTTAATTCAGGATTTAGAAGCACCTAGCTCCATTTGCCAAGAGAAATTCGATTAGATAAGGTCATCTCATACATCGTTTAATTAGTGTAGAAGAACACATCATGTACCTTTCCTTTAGGGTATAGATGTGTTTTACCAATATGGGTTTCTAAGTTGTATGATGTGGCAATAACTTAATGGAGGTAGAAGTGGCACAACACAACCATTAGGGTCGATAATAGCCTCTTTTTCTAGTGTTTTTCTTTTAGGGACCGGTCCTCAAATATCTGTAAGTCAAGAAAGAGGTAGAAAAAGAGGAGCATCTAGTTTAGGTAGTGGTCTAAACCGCTTCTATGCTTTGGTAGGATATCAAGACTCTTAGGCATCCCAGATATTATTATAGGTATATTATCTATTTTATCACATGATGTATATGCACTAATAGATCCAAGGCTACATTTTCATAAATTACTCCCTATATTGCGGAGAAATTTAGGGTAGAACCAGAAAAGTTGTGGAAACCATTTGTAGTGTCAACTCTAGTTAGTGAGTCAGTTATAGCAAGGTAGGTCTATCGCAATACCATTACAGTAAGTGGCAGAGATACTACGATAGATCTAATTGAGATCTAAATGGTTGACTTTAATCTTATTAATTGTGAGCATGGATTGGCTATCCGCTTTTATGCCACTATTAACTGTCGAGCTAAGGTTGAATGATTTCAATTCTCGGGTGAGCCAGTCCTGTAGTGGAAGGGTAATCTTGTGATGCTTGTGAGTAGATCTATTTCCAAATTTAATGCTAGGAAGTTAATTTCAAAAGCGAGTTTATATCACTTCTTCTGGGTAAGGGATTTTGATTCTGAACAGGAAGCACTGACTCTTAAATCTGTGCTAATTGTAAACAACTATCCTGAAGTGTTCCCTGAGGAACTTCCTAGACTTCCACCAGACAGAGAAATAGATTTTGATATCGATGCTAATCTTAATACCTAACCTTTATCTATTCCATCCTATAGGATGTTCATAGCAGAATTGAAAGAGCTGAAAGAACAATTGAAAGATCTTCTTGACAACGGTTTTATCTGATCTAGTTTATCCCCACAGGGAGTGCCCATATTATTTTTAGGCAAGAAATATGGATCATTACAAATGTGTATAGATTACGGACAACTGAATAAAGTCACTATAAAGAACAAATATCCACTCCCAGAATTGAAGACTTATTTGACCAATTACAGGGGGCCAAATGTTTTCCAAAAATTGATTTGAGGTTTGGAGACCATCAGTTGAAGATCAGGGAAGTAGATAATCCAAAGACAACTTTGCCAACTAAATACTCATGATCTTGGGCAGAATTATATGCCCAAGTGATGCTCAAATGCTCTATTTTATCTTGTTTATCTATCGTTATGTGTGCATTCTCATGTGATTTGTAGTTAAAATGTGAATTTATACTAACCAACATGATTAGTGTTGTTTTGCAGGTAAAATATAATTTTATAAAGCTAAGATACATGTTGGTAAAGATCGGGAATGGACATGGAAGCGAGCAGTGGAAAAGGTCAAGGAAGAGCAGCAAAAATAAGGGCTCCGTGATGGAGCCGTGTCATGCTGCCATCGCGTAGGCACTCTGCCTCGGATGGTCTATTTTGGCAAATTCTAGTGAAGGTCCACGTTGCCTCCGTGACACGGAGGCAATGCCACGCGATACAAGTCGTGGCACGTTGCGCAAATTTACCTGGAACATCAATTTCCAGTGAGGGTCCGCGTTTGCACCATGGCGCGGAGGGAGTGCTTCGCGATACACTCTGTGCCACGTTGCTTGTTATTTCAGAAAAAATTCCCACTAGTATAAATAGCACACTTAGGTTTATTTTTAATTATTCTGACTTGGTTGATCAAGAACGTGGGTTACAGGCAGTTGAGGGGACGAAAATTCTAGGGTTCTTCTCTATCTCTTTCTCTTTTATCTCAATTGTTTGTATGATTTATACTCATTTGATGATGTTTAATCCACAAATGAGTGGCTAAATTCACTTCTTGCTGAGGTTAAGAATAATTGTAGTGGAATGTAATTGTTGATCAATTTAGTTTCCATCTTTTCTTCAATGATTGTTCTATCAATTCTTGTTCTTACTGCATTAATGTTTGGCCAATGTTAATCTATATCTAAAAAATCCAGTTTTATCTTGAAAAGGAAAGAAATTGGAAAGTTGTGAATTGGTAGGATATGATCTCTTCTTAGTTTGGGAAAATTGAGAATTGATTTACATTCAGAATAGAAATATATCTGAAAGTCGTATTAGTCAATTAAGGAATCGGTTTTGTATGGCTAGAACATGAAATTCTTTTATCATAGAAATGTAGGTTGAAGGTTCATGATTCTTAAGTTGGGTAGAATACGAAAGTTTCAATCCATAGGCAATAATTCTTGACTAGCAACCGAAGGAAAGATTAACCGAATTGTATCGATAAATTACCTCCCTGCATGTTCGTTTTAGCCTCAGCTTGCTCATTACTATAGTTCAGACTCACTTTATAATTTTGTCTTAGATTAGTATAAATTAGGAAACAAACTCTCAAAAATCCTATTTAAATTGTTGTCTGCATTTTTAAAGTTAGAGTTCATTAACACTTAGGTTGATTATTACCTTAGTTCAGTCCCTGTGGGATCGATACTTGGCTTATTTAAGCAATTTTGCTACTTGTTTGACCATGTGCACTTGCGTGTAGTTACCACAGAAGCCCGAACAAGTTTTTGGCGCTATTGTCGGGGACTGGCAATTGGTAAAATTGTTTTCTTAGTGTTAGTTTACAATTTCTATATAAGTGTTGACAACTTGATCTTAGCCTGTCTTTTACAGATATTGAATTTTGTGAAACACTGGCAAGAGACAAGGAGCTGGTGGATTCATACTTAGAGCCGGAAAGACAGTTCCATCGTCAAATAAGGGAAGCCTCTTGAGAGAAAGCTACAGTTGCTCAAACAGAAAATCCTGGAGTAATAACAGAATCCACCACTTGTAAGGGCAGTGTTAGTGCCCGAGGAAATGGCAGCTAGGCCGGTTCGCAAAGTGGCAATCCCACATGCTAACAATGTTACATCAAGTATTCGCAAACCTGAGCCAGGAGGGAGGTTTGAGCTGAAACAGAATATGGTGCAATTGCTGCACACCAACGAGCAATTCACAGGTCTCCTCACGAAGATCCACAACATCTCCAAAACGTTTTGGAGATAAGTGACACTAGCATCCCCACTGGAGTATCATCTGATTACGTAAGGCTTACATTATTCCCATTTTCACTATTGGGAGAAGCAAAGAGGTGGTTGAAAGCTGAGCCACCTAATTCCATCGCCACTTGGGATGATCTTGCAAGAAAATTTTTGATACGGTTCTTTCCGTCCGGGAAAACAGCAAGACTTAGAAGTCAGATTCTAAGTTTTAATCAAAGAGAGGGGGAGAATCTGTATCAAGCTTGGGAAAGGTTCAAATCATTGCTAAGGGATTGTCCTCACCATCACCAGTCCAATGATGTGCTGGTGCATACTTTCATAGAGGGTTTGGAACCCCACACAAAAATTTTGTTAGACTCAGCAGCTGGGGGGCAAGCATTAGAAAAGACTTATGAGGAGCTGTATACTTTGTTAAATCGTATTTCGCAGGGAAATCCAGAGTGGAATGCAGACTCTTCTAGAGGAGGAACAAGGAAAGCGGCAGGAGTCTTGGAAGTGGATGGTTTTACAGCTATAGCTGCACAGATAGCGGCGCTGCAAAATCAACTTAACACCCACTTCAGAAAAATGAGATTGAATCAACCTCAAGCCCCAGTTAATGTAGTGCAGCAGTTTTGGTGTGAAGTATGCGGTAGTAATGAACACTCAACTGAGTGTTGTGGTTCAAATCCTGATTCAGTGAACTTTGTGGGGAATGTATAGAGAAATAATCACCAACAGTATGGCAATAACTACAACTCGAATTGGAGGAATCATCCGAATTTCTCTTGGGGTAGTTACAGCCAT
Organism: Datura wrightii; assembly: GCA_035772735.1. Lineage (NCBI taxonomy): Eukaryota > Viridiplantae > Streptophyta > Magnoliopsida > Solanales > Solanaceae > Datura > Datura wrightii. The sequence continues at coordinate 39,996,732 of JASDFA010000027.1, forward strand.
CAAGGGCGGAGTTAGAATCAGGGTGTGCAGAGAAATCAAGGAGGGCAGCAGAAGTATCAGACTCAATACAGAAGCAACAATGCACCTCCTCCACCACCACCCAACATTGAGGAAATGTTTAAAACAATGATAGCTAACCAAGCTCAATTGCAGGCTGATTATGTGAAATTGGCAGCAGAGGTAAAGAAAAATCAGTTAGCTACAAAGGCGTTGGAGTACCAGTTTGGACAGCTAGCTGGAGCTCAAAACACCAAGCCAAGAGGAGGACTACCGAGTGACGCTGACCCGAATCCCAAGCAAGTAAATGCAGTGACCACAAGGAGTGGTTTACAACTCAAGGAGGTGGAACCAGAAAGACCACCTCAGTAGTTAGGAGTAGTGGAGAAAGAAAGGGAACAGACTGATGAGAGGGGGAAGGAGAAGGCAGCTGAAGCAGAAAGACCACCACTCCTGTTCCCTCAAAGATTAAAGAAACACAAGGAGGAAGCTTGTTTCAAAAAGTTCATGGAGGTGCTTAAATAGGTACACATTAATTTACCTCTTGTTGATGTTTTGCAGGGAGTGCCGAAGTATGCAAAGTATATCAAGGACATTGTAGCGAACAAAAGCAGATTGACAAAGTATGCTACGGTGGCGCTGACTGAGGAGTGCACTTCCCGGATACAGTATAGGTTGCCAACAAAGCTCAAGGACCCTGAGAGCTTTACAATTCAAATCACAATTGGGCAAAGTATCCGAGCTCGCGAATTATGCGATTTGGGAGCGAGTATTAACTTGATGCCGACATCGGTGTTCAAGAAGTTGGGGCTGGGCAGTCCTAGACCAACGACGGTGATCTTGCAGTTAGCGGACCGCTCTTTATCCAGATCAGATGGCATTGTGGAGGACGTGCTGGTGCAAGTGGGCTCTGTCCGGGTGGTTCGGTATGTGTTAAAAACCGACACGCAAGTGTACGTGGTCAAACAAGTAATAAAGTGGCTAAGTAGCCAAGTATCGATCCAAGGAGGCTGCTCTGGATATGCAAAATTTCCTAGTTCACTATATTTCTATTCTATTTCTAACTATGCTAACAACTATCCAATCAAGAATTTAGGTAGTTTTGTTTCTAAACTAATTATATACTAAACTTAACAACTATTATTTACGTTGAATTCAGACAATGGATATGCTCATGCCAAGGTTAAGAACGAGTAATGGAGTTGATAATTATGATAATTTGGTCATCCTCTTCTTCATATTGCTAGTCAAGAACGTTTGCCTAGAAATTAAAACTTCCGTATTTAATTTCACTTTAGAATCATAAACTATTCGTCTACATTTCTGTGATCAAATGAAATTTATGACCTAACACTACAATTCCGGTTCCTAAATTGACTAATACGGCTTTCAAGTATATTTCTATCAAGAAAGCACATCAAAACCCAATTTTCCCAAATCAAGTTAAGAACAATACCCTATTAATTCACAACTTTCCAATTTCATGCTCTCTCAAGTGAAATTGGACTTTTTAGATATACATTAATGGTGGCCAATCAAGAATGTACTAAGCATAAGAATTAATAGAACAATATGCAAGAAGAAGAAGAAACCATATCAATTATTACCAATAATCATTGCACAAGTTCAAAACCTCAGCAAGAAAGGAATTAGCCACTCATTCTTGGATTAATCATCCTAGAATGAGTGTAAATCATGCATACAATTGAAGGAAAAGAAGAAGGGAAGAGAAGAAAACTCTTATCTTTTCTATTCTTCAACTGCCACAAAACCACGTTCCTCTCTCCACTCCTGAACTCTGCTAAAAACTAGAACTAAAAGAAGACCCCTTTAAAAATAACCTAAGTGTGCTATTTATACTAGTGGGAAATGTTTCCCGGAATAACAAGCAACGTGTCACGGAGGCCAACGCGGAGCACGGCCTCCGTGACACGGCGTGGACGTGGACCTTCTCTGGAAATTTCAGGGTCCGGATAATTGGCTTCAACGTGGCACGGAGGCCATCGCAGAGGCCTGTCTCCGTGCCACGGAGCTGTCGCGATGCCTCACTGGAATCTGCCACTTAATTTCCTCTCCAGGCAGTGTACTACCGCGATGGCAGCGTGGCACGGCGCCATCGCGGAGCCAGTGTAAAATGTGCCATCCGAGGTCTTTTCCACGCTCGCATCCAAGTCCAACTCCGACATAGTTCCAACACGCATTTTTGCTCCTAAAAATCACATTATCCTTCAAAACAAATGCTAATCATGTTGGTTAGTATAAATTCGCATTTTATTACCAAATACATGATATTATATACACATTGCACAACAAACAAGGTAAAAATGGTACGTTTGAGTATCACTTGGGCATATAAATCTGCCCAAGATCACTTACCCCACACTTAAATCCTTGTTCGTCCTCGAACAACACATACACAAATCATGCACATCACATCTCAACCTTTGTCACTATGGTGCAACCATTTACGTTACGGTCATACCGATTATTCGATTTTTTGCAAATCATCAAGAAAACATGCTTGGTCGTACAAGACAATGACCTTAATACATTGAGGCTTCCTAGACTTTCAAGAATTGATTCTTGATATCAGCAAACTCATGCAAATCAACTTAATAAAGAAATCCGACACGAAAAGCAATCTTTCATCAAGCATGTACCCTCACAACTCGAGAGAACTTTCCCTTTTCTGTTCGTGCAACACACAAACATGCAAGTAGGGGCATATAACAATTAATTTCACTCTCTCTCCCAAAAGAATTCACATGCATCATGTCATGACCCATAGGCTTGCCCTTAGTGTATTACTCCACTAATATAAAGAAATGCAATGTAGGATCAAATAGGTCTTTTAAATGGGTTGTAACTGGGCTATGGATCTAGTATCTATATTGGTTTAGCCAATAACAGTCGCTAGCATCCTTAAGCGCCTTTTCAACTCATCCCCATCGACTCATGGACATTGTTCCTCTCTTTTCTCTTTTTCTCCCATTCATGCTGGTTTACTTTCATCCAACCCATTTCATCAGGCACACTTGACACAAAACAAAGGGTTTTTCATGTACCCTCACTATCATTTAATTACAACAAGTGCCTCATCCACATCATCTTTTCTTTCTTCACTCTGCTTTTTTTTTCACTCTCTTCACTCTTTAACACTTTGGGAAATAATTTTCTGTTCTTTATAAGCGCTTAAGAGTTTCTTATAGACTTTAAGGCTAATGAAAAGAAGGAATAAAGCTTAGTCCATACAATTCTGGACAAAAGAAAGAAATCGGCTAAAGGCTCAACAGGCTGACTAGAATATACAACATATAAAAAGGTAGAATTTGACAAGAAAAAAAAATGGAAACTAACGGTTAAAACAAAGAAATGCCTACATCCTTTCCAACACTACACCTCCTTCATTTCGTTTTGTATACACACCAGGCAAGTTCTAGACAATTCACAATGAGATGAAATAGCAAAACCTCACTCACACTTTATGCACATGCTCGAATCAAGACGCATTCACAGACTCTTTAATTAGTCAACTACATGAATTCAAGATTAAGCCTCAATCATAATGAACCAAATTCTCTAGCCTAGGTAACTCAACATATTTACACAATTGCATGCTTTCCAACGAATCATTTTCACATTTCGAACATCAATTACAACACGCAACGAAATTTTAGCAACCATAAGCACTACAGTTTATTGATGCAATCCACCAAAGAAACTAAAAAAAAAATCTACTCCTATCGACTACATTTCCCTTAAAACGGTCGTCATCCATCCATCATAGGGAATGGTCACTAACTATGACATCGGTTCAATGGGACTATTCTCGGTAAAAGAACCGAAAACAAACTCCGAGAAACCCAAAAATAAAACTTCAAAATTATTGCAACACATCGATCATTTCGATAGAAAATATTTGCAAACTATGTTGATAAATGCAAAATCTTTTCGCAAAAATTTTGAAAAATATCGATCATATAGATAAAGAGAAAAATATTTACAAGTGCAACCATAACTTTCAAAACACACATCATTAGCCACAACACAAATATATACACATACATCACAAATCAGTTCACAACAACAGGGAAAACACAGGCATACATAACGTCAACGAAGAATTATACAGCAAGTTTAGAGCCTATGACCCAGCACCTAACTACTCCCCACCCCACACTTAAATCGAACATTGTCCCCAGTGTTCACAAAAATACAAAGCACAAAATTTTGGGTGGTGGAACTCCCTGCTTAGTCGAAATATTCGACTTCCTCATCCGGTGCTGCGGCCTCGTCGCCCATATCTGAATCAGCTCCATCGCCGTCATCGGACTCTACATCAGAGTCCTCACGACGTGTCTCCTCATCAGTAGGGACGTCGTCGTCAGTCGGCTCCACAAAGGCTGGCCCCACCTTGCATAAAGCTCTGGCGTTCTCGCCGAAGGGGTAGTCCAGCTCCAGCTGCCATAATTCATCCTCGGTGGCTGGTCTCCCACCTATCCGTAGCTGCAGCATCTGCATGCCGAACATACGGGCCATATAATGGTCGTCACGAGCATGTCGCTCGCCCAGAGTCAGCACAGGTCCGTGTGTAGTGTAGGGGGCCTTGGTTTTTGTCACATCAAGGGCCCTCCACTCCAACTGCGGAATGTAATCCAAAGCTTCTTCCTCGATGTCAAGGCCTCGGAGGAAGGTGGTGATGAGTCCGCCAAACCCGTATCTGTGGCCCTGGTGTAGTCTGGCTCTCTTCATGGCGGATATTATAACCGCCCCCACATTAATCTCAAGCCCTTTCATAAGGGCATACACCAGGCAGACACGGTCCCGGGTCACGTCTGTCATATGCACTCCCGGGATCAAACACGAACATACCATTTTTAGCCAGATTCTGGCCTCCCTGTTCATCTGCGAATAAGGCAGAGTCTGGTGGTAACCCCTCTCTTTGTGTCTCCTCCATCGGGCTGTGGATCGAGCCCCACACAACGTACGTCTGATGTCGGCGTACGGTGGGGTGATATTGAGCTGGCGGAGAACGTGGGTGTCTGTGTCCCGCACTCCAACGATGGCATTCAGCTGCTGGGGTTCCAGAGTGACAATCTGCCCTCTGATTTTAATAGTATGGCTCCTGATGGCCGGGTTCCAGTTGGCGTAGAATTCCCGGACCAAGTGAAGGTTGCACTCCTTGGGCTCCTGAAAAATAAAACTGAGCCCAGCTGCCTCAATCCTCTGCACCATGCGAGGGAACTCCAGTGCAAGTGGTTCCCTTGCAATATATTCCTCCGGGAAGTATTTGCTTTCCTTGTGCTTATTATACCATTTCTTCCCTTCGTCGGTGACCCATCGTGTTCCGTATCGGCGGTGTTGACCGCGTGGAACAGCAGGTGCAGCTGGGACAGCAGTGCCCAGTCTCATTCTCTTTCTGCCGGTGCCTGAGGTTGAGGCACCCTTGCCTTTATCTTGTCGGCTAGCCATTGTACCTATCAATTTACACAGACAAGCACAATATTAAGCTAAAAACTTGTTAGCTTCGGCTAAGGTCGGGTTAAACAAAATTTACCCCACACTTAGTCTTTAACAATATTTACAACATTTTAGCAAGGATAACTCTATTTACACCCCCAAACACAATCAACTATAAACATGTTGCTTAGTGCGTTCACAAAATTTCGACAGCATAACGGCTAGCGAACTACTCAGACTTCATACAGCTAACCCAATCCTCCTATCGACAGCTATTCACCCATAGCACTTAGCAACAATAACCACAACAGAAATAAGAACAACAATACAAACCTATTATATACAACTAATCTAAGCAATTCAACCAATTCACATATTATGCACTTCCCCACAAAAATTTGAGAATTAGTCGTCTTTCCACAATTAAACAATAGTTACCACGACTTATCTCAACTACTAAACACACCCAGGCACCAATTTCATCAAACTATCAAGTTACCCACGTTAAAATCCAACAACCCAAGCCCTAGAACTCAATTCGACAATCAATATTGAATTATTCAATCAATCGATAAGTTCAAACGTCAACTACAATAATCCGAACATAATCAATCACACAATAATTCACATCATGTTTAATTTTTTTACCTAGGGTGATATATCTCACCTCACATGCTCAAAAGTGACAAAACTCGCCAGAAATTTGAGATAGAAGATGAAAACATACCTTGGATTTGAAGAACCGAAAAAAACTTGACGTTTTCCTAGCCTATCAACGTGGCACGGAGCTTGGGGGTAGGGGAATGGGTGTTTGGTCGCGGAGGGTAGAAGGAATGGGGAAATTTGGGCGAAAATCGGGGGTTTATTTAAAAGAAACACGCGGGTCACCCGGAAACCCGGTGTGACCCGGCACTGGAATAAGGGCAACGTGTCACGGAGGGTAACGCGGAGCCCCTCCTCCGTGACACGGAGCCAATGCGTTGGCTTACTGGAATTTTAAAAAAATTCCAGATTCGCCTTCAACGTGTCACGGAGGTCAACGCGGGGTATTGCCTCCGTGACACGGCGCCAACGCGCCAGTGCTCTGTTTCACCATCAAATTTTATTTTTCATACCTCGCCTCGTTTCCTCGATTCCAAGTATTTTTCCTCCGGTATACCTGAAAATCACCTCACTGAACAAAAATTGGTTAAATTCATAGATTGCCTACTAAAAAAAAAATAAATAAAAAATAAAAATTACTAATTAAAATGCAAATCTAAGCCTAGTCAAGAAAAAGGAAAGAAAATAGAATAAAAGAAAACTTTACACTAAGGATAGAAAAAAATATTTTTCACGGGTTGCCTCCCGTGCAGCGCCTGGTTTAACGTCGCGGCTCAACAGCCTTTATGCTCACGTGTCTACTAGGGAGATGGACGATTTGTCCCGATCATGGTCATCTCCCCAGTAGTTCTCAACCTCGTCTGGTGGCCTACCTCGTAACTCTCGGAAATCACTCACTCCATTTGCATTCCCATGATCAATCACGTTGATCACCGAGAGTTCCTTATAGACAGTCGGGAGCTTAGGTGCCTTGTACACGTCGAACAACTCAACCTTGTCGTGTGCTCGCATTGTGAGTTGACCCGCAGCTACATCGATCAATGCCTTTCCGGTTGCCAAAAATGGTCGTCCCAAAATAAATGGGACTTCTGCATCTGGTTCAAAATCCAGAACAATGAAATCTACCGGAAAAATGAGGGAGCCTACCTGCACTAGCACATCCTCATCAATGCCATCCGGCTTAGCTAAGGACCTGTCTGCTAGCTGCAAGATCACTGTTGTGGGTCTAGGACTCCCTAGCCCTAACTTTCTGAATACCGAAGATGGCATCAGATTTATACTTGCCCCCAAGTCGCATAACCCACGAGCTCGGATACTTTGCCCAATCGTCAGCTGGATGGTAAAACTTCCAGGATCCTTTAGTTTAGTGGGCAACCTGTTCTGAATACGGGATGTGCATTCCTCTGTTAAAGCCACCGTGGCATACTCAGTCAAGCGACTTTTGTTGACCACGATGTCTTTGATATACTTTGCATATTTCGGCACACCCTGCAAGACATCAACAAGAGGTAAGTTAACATGTACCTGTTTGAGTACCTCCATGAATTTCTGGAAACACGCCTCCTCCTTGTGTTTCTTAAGTCGTTGAGGGAACGGGGGTGGAGGCCTTGCTGGTTCAGCTTCTTTGGTCTTCCCCGTATCTGAGGTTTGTTCTCCCTCAACATCTACTGCTCCTGACTTCTGAGGCGGTCTTTCAGGTTCCACCTCCTTTAATTGTAAACCACTCCTCGTGGTCACTGCATTTACCTGCTTAGGATTTGGATCCGTGTCGCTAGGTAGTCCTCCCCTGGGTCTAGTATTTTGGGCACTAGCAAATTGCCCAAACTGATATTCAAGAGCCTTGGTTGCCAATTGATTGTTCTTTACTTCGGCTGCCAGTTTGACGTAGTCAGCCTGCAATTGTGCCTGGTTGGCAATCATGGTATTGAACATTTCCTCAATAGTCGGTGATGGTGGTGGAGGAGGGGCATTGTGATTTCTGAACTGATTCTGATAGCCTTGTTGCCCTCCTTGGTTTCTGTGCATACCCTGCCCTGAACCTTGGCCTTGTTGATTGTTGCTACCCCACGAAAAATTCGGATGATTCCTCCAATTCGAGTTGTAGCTACCACCAAACTGCTGTTGATTCCTCTGTGCATTGCCCACAAAGTTGACAGAATCAGGATTTGCACCACAGCACTCAGCTGAATGCTCACTACTACCACACACTTCACACCACATCTGTTGGACTGCATTAACTGAGGCTGAAGACTGGTTCAAATTCATAGTGTTGAAGTGAGTGTTTAACTGATTTTGCAAAGCAGCTATCTGTGCAGCGATAGCTGTGAATCCATCCACTTCGAACACTCCCGCTGCTTTCCTTGCTCCACCCCTTGAAGAATCTGCATTCCATTCCGGATTGCCTTGTGAGATTCGGTTGAGCAAAGTGTACAACTCTTCATAAGTCTTCTCCAGCGCTTGCCCTCCAGCTGCTGAGTCTAACAAAATTTTAGTGTGGGGTTCCAAACCCTCAATAAAAGTGTGTACCAACACCTTATTTGACTGATGATGATGAGGACAGTCCCGCAACATGGACTTGAATCTTTCCTAGGCTTGATAAAGATTTTCTCCTTCCCTCTGTTTAAAACGTAGAATCTGACTTCTAAGTTTAGCTGTTTTACCTGAAGGGAAAAATCTGATCAAGAACTTCTTTGCAAGATCATCCCACGTTGATATAGAGTTGGGTGGTTCAGCTTTTAACCACCTCTTGGCTTCACCCAATAAGGAAAATGGAAATAAGGTGAGCCGAACATAATCAGGTGACACTCCAGCGGGTATGTACGTGTCACTTATCTCCAAAAAGTTCTGGAGATGTTGTTGCGGATCTTCGTGAGGGAGACCGGTGAACTGCCCGCTCGTGTGCAAAAGTTGCACCATATTTTGCTTTAACTCAAATCTCCCCCCAGGCTCTGGTTTGCGGATGCTGGAATGTACATTATTAGCGTGTGGGATTGCCACCTCGCGAACCGGCCTGGCTGCTACTTCCTCGGGAACTAACACTGCCCGTACAACTGGTGGATTGGGTTGCTCCATCGTAGACTGTTTGAGCAACTGCAGCTTCTTCCGAAGAGCTTCTCTACGTTGACTATGCAATTCACGTTCTGGCTCTAAGTAAGATTCCACCAACTCTTTGTCCCTTGCCAGTGTTCACAGAAATAAAAATCTGCAAAATACAGGCTAAGACCAAGTTGTTAACACTTAAGAAAATAAAATACAAATACAGTAAATTTACACTAAACAAAATTTTACAAATCGCCTAGCCTCCCCGGCAACGGCGCCAAAAACTTGTCCGGGTGGTTCGGTATGTGTTAAAAACCGACACGCAAGTGTACGTGGTCAAACAAGTAATAAAGTGGCTAAGTAGCCAAGTATCGATCCAAGGAGGCTGCTCTGGATATGCAAAATTTCCTAGTTCACTATATTTCTATTCTATTTCTAACTATGCTAACAACTATCCAATCAAGAATTTAGGTAGTTTTGTTTCTAAACTAATTATATACTAAACTTAACAACTATTATTTACGTTGAATTCAGACAATGGATATGCTCATGCCAAAGTTAAGAACGAGTAATGGAGTTGATAATTATGATAATTTGGTCATCCTCTTCTTCATATTGCTAGTCAAGAACGTTTGCCTAGAAATTAAAACTTCCGTATTTAATTTCACTTTAGAATCATAAACCATTCGTCTACATTTCTGTGATCAAATGAAATTTATGACCCAACACTACAATTCCGGTTCCTAAATTGACTAATACGGCTTTCAAGTATATTTCTATCAAGAAAGCACATCAAAACCCAATTTTCCCAAATCAAGTTAAGAACAATACCCTATTAATTCACAACTTTCCAATTTCATGCTCTCTCGAGTGAAATTGGACTTTTTAGATATACATTAATGGTGGCCAATCAAGAATGTACTAAGCACAAGAATTAATAGAACAATATGCAAGAAGAAGAAGAAACCATATCAATTATTACCAATAATCATTGCACAAGTTCAAAACCTCAGCAAGAAAGGAATTAGCCACTCATTCTTGGATTAATCATCCTAGAATGAGTGTAAATCATGCATACAATTGAAGGAAAAGAAGAAGGGAAGAGAAGAAAACTCTTATCTTTTCTATTCTTCAACTGCCACAAAACCACGTTCCTCTCTCCACTCCTGAACTCTGCTAAAAACTAGAACTAAAAGAAGACCCCTTTAAAAATAACCTAAGTGTGCTATTTATACTAGTGGGAAATTTTTCCCGGAATAACAAGCAACGTGTCACGGAGGCCAACGCGGAGCACGGCCTCCGTGACACGGCGTGGACGCGGACCTTCTCTGGAAATTTCAGGGTCCGGATAATTGGCTTCAACGTGGCACGGAGGCCATCGCGGAGGCCTGTCTCCGTGCCACGGAGCTGTCGCGATGCCTCACTGGAATCTGCCACTTAATTTCCTCTCCAGGCAGTGTACTACCGCGATGGCAGCGTGGCACGGCGCCATCGCGGAGCCAGTGTAAAATGTGCCATCCGAGGTCTTTTCCACGCTCGCATCCAAGTCCAACTCCGACATAGTTCCAATACGCATTTTTGCTCCTAAAAATCACATTATCCTTCAAAACAAATGCTAATCATGTTGGTTAGTATAAATTCGCATTTTATTACCAAATACATGATATTATATACACATTGCACAACAAACAAGGTAAAAATGGTACGTTTGAGTATCACTTGGGCATATAAATCTGCCCAAGATCAGGCTCCCTTATCTTCTTGGTAGATTTTATTGTTCTGGATTTTGAGCCGGATGTGGAAGTCCCATTTATTTTGGGACGTCCTTTCTTGGCAACCAGGAGAGCTTTGATTGATGTAGCTGCAGGGTAGCTGACTATGCGGGCACATGACAAAGTGGAGGTATTTGATGTATATAAGGCCACGAAGCTTCCGACCATGTATGAGGAGCTTTCAGCAATCAATGTGCTAAATCAAGCAGAAATTTTTTCGATTGTTGAATCTCGAGATCCATTGGGAAGAGCATTGGTGAGCTCCGATCATTTTGGAGATAAAGATACTTAGAAGAGGGTGCAAATGTTGAATGAACCACAATGGTATCTCGGGAAGCATGACCTTCAGCCATTCATGAGGTTCCTAGTACCATTGCCGAAACCATCGATTAAGGAAGCACCAAAACTGGAGTTGTGGCAAGAAGATCGAAGTGCCACGTTCTTGGTTAATGGGTAGCGGTGTAAGCATTACTAGGGTGAGGACTTTATTCGAGAGAAAACGTCCATCACTCTAGAGGATGATTGAGTGTCAATGACGTCGAGCTGCGAAGGTAAACCAGGTGCTGCACGGGAGGCAACCCGTGAAATTGTTGTAATAGAAGAGTAGAATTAGTTTTAAAAAAAAGGAAAAAAAGAAAATAAAAATAAAAATAAAAAAAACAAAAAATTGTGTTTGTGTTTGAAACCTATGAATTCTAACCAATTTCTTGTTGTGAGATGATTTTCAGGTGGAACGGAGGGCAAAAATGCAAAGGATCGCAAAGGAAAAAATCGAGGTGAGAAAAAAAATAAAAAGTGGCAGGACAGTGAGCCTACTCGTTGGCTCCGTGTCACGGAGGGGGTGCTGCGCGTTACCCTCCGTGACATGTTGAAGCCAATTTTGGAATTTTTACAAATTCCATAACACCTATGCGATGGCTCCGTGTCACGGAGGGGGTGCTCCGCGTTACCCTCCGTGCACGTTGAGGTGTAAGTCGCGTCGGGTCACACTGGGTCGCCGGGTAACCCGCACGAAAAACACCCTTTTAACCCCGAAATCACCTCATTTTTCCCCATTTCCCATTCCCTCCATGATAAACTCCCTAAATTCCCCCCTCCCCCAACGTGACACGGACCTAGGCACGAAGTTTCTTCAACTTTTCTTCGAGTTCATCAAATTAAAGGTATGTTCTTGAACTTAACCTCAATTTTTGAGCATGTGAGGTGAGTAAACCTTGCCCTAAGTGTAAATTAAGTTTGAATTCAATTAAATGTTGATTGATTGATGTTCATAGTATCGTTGTGAGTATGTGAACTCGATGAATGCATGTTTGATTGAAGTTTTGCGAAATTGGTAGCTAGGGTTAGAATTTGAATAGGAAGAAACTAAATTTGGTTGAAAAAGTGAAAAAATGTGGGTTGTGCATGTTGGGTGATGCGAAGTATGTCGTGATTAAGGTTGAATATGCTAAGTAGACAAGGGAATTGTCGGGAAAATGAAATTGGTGAATTGCATAGGTTGTTGAGAACAAAAATTTTGGCTAAGTGCTATGTGATGTAATGGAATCGATGGTGATATTGTTAGTTGTCGTACGAAGTCTGAGTAGTACATAGTAAGTATTCCATCGACTTATCCGAATGCACTAAGCAATGTGATTGATAAAAATTGGAAAAGCATGATTATCTTGCCGAATTGTTTGAATTGTGGCTAAAGACTAAGTGTGGGGTGGCCTAACTCAACCTAACCTTAGTCGAAGCTAATTTTGACTTGAATAACATTGGGGTTGTCTGTTCGATATTACAGGAACAATGTCAGGCAGGCAAGACAAGGGAAAGGGCACATCTACATCAGGTGCCGGTAGAAAAAGAATTAGGTTGAGAACAGCAGTTCCAGCAGCACCAGCGGTTCCGCGAGGCCAACGCCGTCAATACGGAACCCGATGGGTAACTGACGAAGGGAAGCAATGGTATGCAAAGCCCAAATAAACCAAATACTTCCCTGAGGAGCACATTGCAAGGGAACCGCTGGCACAGGAATTCCCCAGAATCGTATACCGGATTGACACTGTCGGGCTGAACTTCATCTTCGAAGAGCCCAAGGAGTGCAATCTCCATCTGATTCAGTAGTTCTATGCTAATTGGAACCCGACACTCCGCTGTCACACCGTCAAGATAAGGGGGCAGGTTGTCACCTTTGAGCCCTATCACGTGAATGCCATCTTGGGGGCGCGGGACACAGACGCCCATGTACTCCAGAAGCTGAATATAACTCCACCTTATACGGATATCAGACGCACTCTGTGTGGAGCCCGTTCGACAGCGCGGTGGAGCAGGCACAAGGAGAGGGGCTACCATCAGACACTGCCTTACTCTCAAATGAACAGGAAAGCCAGGATTTGGATCAATATTGTGTGTTCCTGCCTGATCCCGGGGGTGCACATGGCAGATGTCACCCGGGATCGAGTGTGCTTGGTTTATGCCCTGATGAAAGGGCTGGAGATAAATGTTGGGGCAGTGATCATCTCCGCCATGAAGAGAGCCCGACTCCATCAAGGGCACAGGTACAAGTTCGGTGGTTTGCTTACCACGTTCCTGAGGGGAAACGACATCGAGGAAGAGGCCCTGGACTACATCCCACAGATTGACAGGCGTGCCTTGGACGTCACCAAAACCAAGGCACCCGACACCACTCACGGGCCAATTCTCACACTAGCCGAGCGACATGCTCGGGATGATCAATATATGGCCCGCATGTACGGGATGCAGATGCTGCAGTTGCGCATAGGCGGGAGGCCAGCAATAGAAGATGAGCTATGGCAGCTCGAGCAAGATTACCCCTTTGGTGAGAATGCCCGGGCTCTATGCCGAGTGGGGCTAGCTTTTGTGGAGCCTGTAGATGACAATGTCCCCACTGATGAGGAGACCCGCCGTGAGGACTCAGATGTTGAGTCAAATGAGGACAGCGGGGGCGATTCGGATATGGGAGACGAGGCAATGACACCTGATGAAGAAGTGGAATACTTCGATTGATCAGGGAGTTTTACCACCCACCTTTGTGATATACTAAATTTTGTGAACACTGGGGACAGTATTCGGTTTAAGTGTGGGGTGGGAGTAGTTAGGTGTTGGATGTTTCGTTGTTGTTTTTGTTTTTGTTTATGTTTTGTGTTGTTGTGCCTGTGAAAAATGTGACCCTGTGATTTTGTGCGTATGTTCTATACTGTAATTCGGTGTTGTAATGAATGTTAAGTTGTTGTGTGCTGTGGTGAGTTGTTGTTGTTGGTTGGTTGTGTAAATATTTTTTTTTCTATCGAAATTATCGATATTTTTAAAATTTTTTGTTGAATTTTCTTATGATTGGGTTTCTCGGTCTTTGTCTTCGGTGCTTTTACCGAGAATATTCCCATTGAACCGAAGTCGTAAATAGTGACCGTTCCCTATGATGGATGGATGACGACCGTCTTAAGGGAAATGTAGTCGATAGGAGTAGTTTTTTTCTTTTATTTTATTTTCTTTCTTTTGTTTGTTTCCCAAACATGTCGTTACTTCATGGTTCAGAATTCTTGTTACGTGTTGTACATGATATTAAGATGCAAAGATGATTCGTATGAAAGCATGCAAATGTGTAAACATGTTGAGATACCTAGGCCATAGAGTTCGATTCGGTGTGATTGAGGCTTAATATTGAATTCTTGTAATTAGCTGATTGAAGAGTCTATGAATAAGTCTTGAGTTGAGCATGTGCAATGAGTGTGAGGTGAGGTTTCGATTATTCCATACTATTGTGAAGTGTCTAGAACTTGCTTGGTGTGTGTGTGAAACGAAATGAAGGATGTGTATTGTAGGAAAGGATGTAGGCATTTTTTTTTATTAAACCAAAAGTTTTTTTTTCCTTATCATACCTACCTTGAATGTACATCCTAGTTAGCCCCATTGAGCCTTTAGCCTATTTTTTTCTTTCTTTGAAGAGGTAGAAACCGAGCTTAATCCCTTCTTTTCATTAGTCGTGAATTTGATTCAAAACTCTTAAGCGCTCAAGAAAAATAATTTTCCCACAGTGTCAAGGAGTGAGAATTGTGAAAAGAAAGGAAAAGCGGAAGTGGGGAAAGTAAAGAAAAGGTCAAGGGTGCACTTGCAGAAATTAAAGAAAATAAAGATGTATAACTAATCTTTGTTATTAAGTCGAGTGTGCTTAAAGAATTGGGAACAAAAATAAAGAAAAAAATTCAAGAATGAGAGGATAAAGGAAGAAACAATGCCCATAATAATGGTGGGATGTATTGAAAAGCGCTTAAGGAGGCTAGTTGCTATTATTGGTTAACCCAGTATTTACTAGTTCCTTAGCTTACATTACAACCCGTTAAGTCCTACGTGATCTTACATCACGCGTCCTTATATTAGAGGAGTAATACACTAGAGGCAAGCTTATGGTTCATGACATGATGCATGTGAATTCTTTGGGAGAGAGAGCAAAATCGTGTTCATATACCCCTACATGTAATTCTTGGAAATCATATGATCGAAAAGGGGGAAAGTTCTCTTATGTTGTGAGAGCACATGCTTGACGAGAGATTGGATTTCGTGTCGGATGTCTTGATCAGTTGATTTGCATGAGTTTGCCAAGATCGAGAGTCAATTCTTGAGTTTAGGAGGTCTTAATGTGGTGAATGTCATGGTATTGATGGGACTGTGCATGTTTTCTTGATGACTTGCTATATTAAATAATCGGTATAACAATAGCTTGAATTGTTGAGCCAAAGTAGCTATACGTGGGTGTCAATTGCTTGAGATGTGAGAGTATTATTCGAGGATGAACAAGGTTTTAAGTGTGGGGTAACTGATCTCGGGCAGAATTATATGCCCAAGTGATGCTCAAATGCTCTATTTCGTCTTGTTTATCTATCGTTATGTGTGCATTCTCATGTGATTTGTAGTTAAAATGTGAATTTATACTAACCAACATGATTAGTGTTGTTTTGCAGGTAAAATGTAATTTTAGGAAGCTAAGATACATGTTGGTAAAGATCGGGAATGGACTTGGAAGCGAGCAGTGGAAAAGGTCAAGGAAGAGCAGCAAAAATAAGGGCTCCGTGATGGAGCCGTGTCATGCTTCCATCGCGGAGGCACTCTGCCTCGGATGGTCTATTTTGGCAAATTCCAGTGAAGGTCACGGAGGCAATGCCACGCGATACAAGTCGTGGCACGTTGCGCATATTTACCTGGAACATCAATTTCCAGTGAGGGTCCGCGTTTGCACCGTGGCACGGAGGGAGTGCTCCGCGATACACTCCGTGCCACGTTGCTTGTTATTCCGGAAAAAATTTCCACTAGTATAAATAGCACACTTAGGTTTATTTTTAATTATTCTGACTTGGTTGAGCAAGAACGTGGGTTACAGGCAGTTGAGGGGACGAAAATTCTAGGGTTCTTCTCTATCTCTTTCTCTTTTATCTCAATTGTTTGTATGATTTATACTCATTTGATGATGTTTAATTCACAAATGAGTGGCTAAATTCACTTCTTGCTGAGGTTAAGAACAATTGTAGTGGAATGTAATTGTTGATCAATTTAGTTTCTATCTTTTCTTCAATGATTGTTCTATCAATTCTTGTTCTTACTGCATTAATGTTTGGCCAATGTTAATGTATATCTAAAAAATCCAGTTTTATCTTGAAAAGGAAAGAAATTGGAAAGTTGTGAATTGGTAGGATATGATCTCTTCTTAGTTTGGGAAAATTGAGAATTGATTTACATTCAGAATAGAAATATATCTGAAAGTCGTATTAGTCAATTAAGGAATCGGTTTTGTGGCTAGAACATGAAATTTTTCTATCACAGAAATGTAGGTTGAAGGTTCATGATTCTTAAGTTGGGTAGAATACGAAAATTTCAATCCATAGGCAATAATTCTTGACTAGCAACCGAAGGAAAGATTAACCGAATTGTATCGATAAATTACCTCCCTGCATGTTCATTTTAGCCTCAGCTTGCTCATTACTATAGTTCAGACTCACTTTATAATTTTGTCTTAGATTAGTATAAATTAGGAAACAAATTCTCAAAAATCCTATTTAAATTGTTGTGTGCATTTTTAAAGTTAGAGTTCATTATTATTACCTTAGTTCAGTCCCTGTGGGATCGATACTTGGCTTACTTAAGCCATTTTACTACTTGTTTGACCACGTGCACTTGCGTGTAGTTACCACAGAAGCCCGAACAACTCACACTTTGAATTTCTTATCACGTCCTTTGGCTTAACAAATGCTCCAACAACTTTTATGGATCTTATGAATAAGGTGATTAAAACCTTTCTTGATCTATTTGTAATTTTGTTTATAGATGACATTCTTATATGTTCACAAAGTGAAGAAGATCATGCAAGCCATCTCAGGGTAATATTACAAACACTTCGAGATCACCAACTATATGTCAAATTCTCCAAGTGTGAGTCCTGGTTGGGTTTCATAGCATTTCTTAGGAATTTGATCTCCAGTGAAGGTATTAGCACGGATTTATAGAAAATAGAAGTGGTCAAGAGTTGGACTGAACAAAATTCTTAGTTTCTTAGTCCTAGCAGGCTACTATCGGAGGATTGTAGAAGGACTTTCTTCTTTATTTGCACCATTGGATAAATTAACTCATAAAGCAGCTAAATTTTAGTGGTTAGAAGCGTGTGAGCAAAGCTTTCAAGAATTGAAGGATAGGCTTAGGTCAACACCTGTATTGACTCTTCTAAAAGCAGTAGAAGGGTATGTTGTATACTATGATGCTTCAAAGATTGGCATAGTCTATATTCTGATGTAACATGGCAAGCTTATTGCGTATGCCTCGAGATAGTTGAGAAAATACGAGCAAAATTATCCGACTCATGATCTTAACTTAGCAGTTTTGGTTTTTGCCTTAAAGATATGGCGTTATCATTTATATGGGTTTTATGTTAACATATTCACATGTCACAAAAGTCTTTAGTATATCTTTAAGTAACGAGAGCTGACTTTGAGGAAAAGAAGATGACTTGATTTGTTGAAAGATTATGATATTAATATTTTATACCATCCAGGTAAAGCTAATATAGTAACAAATGCTTTATTCACAAATCTATGGGTAGCTTAAAGCATATAAGTCAGGCAAGATAGAGACGACTATAGAGTTACATTAGTTGGCCCGTTTGAGAGTTCGGCTCCTAGATCCAAATGATTGAGGAGTTGTTATTCATAATACGATAGAATCATCACTTATATCAAAATTATAGGAATGATAGTACGATGATCCAGAATTAGCAGAATTGAAGGATAGAATTGCACAACAAAAGAATCCTATGTTGAGGCTTAGAGTTACTAGATGTAGGGAGACTATGGAATGAATTACAATAGAAGTTTAGCACTCCTTATATTCAATTCACCAGGAACTACAAAGATGTATCACAACCTCAAAGAGATCTCTTGGTGGGATAAGATGAAAAGAGATATTGCAGAATTTGTGAGTCAATGGCTATTGTCAACAAGTACAAATAGGGCATAAAAAACCCAAAGGATTAACTCAAAATATAGATATTGCAATATGAAAATGGGAAGTGATTAATATGGATTTTATTACAGGTTTGCCTCGCACTAGTCAGAAGTATGACTCTATATGGGTGATAGTAGACAAGCTTACAAAATGCGTCCACTTTCTTCTCATTAAGACTAATTGTACAACTCAATATTATGCTAACTTATATATTAAAAAATAGTAGGACTTCATGGTGTACCAGTTTCTATTATCTCACACAGGGGTGCTTAGTTTATTGCATACTTCTAGAGGTCTTTCTAGCTAGGTTTAGGTACTCAGGTGAATCTCACTACAATATTTCATCCCTAGACCAATGGTCAAGCTAAGCATACTATTTAGATGCTCGAATACATATTATGGGCATGTGTGCTGGACTACAAAGGAAGTTGGGGTGATCATTTACCCCTTATTGAATTTATACAAAATAATAGCTATCACGCCAGTATTCAAATGGCTCCTTATGAGGCTTTATATGGGTGGAAGTTTAGGTCTCCAATTAGCTATTTGAAGTCAGGGAAGCTTAATTATTAGGACTTAATTTGTTTCATCAGGTTGGAGAGAAAGTAAAAGTGATAAAGAACAACTGCTAGCAGCGTAGAGCAGGCAAAAGTTGTATTCAGATATGCGATGCTATGAGTTAGGGTTTAATACTGATGATTGGGTGTTCCTAAAAGTTTCATCAATTGAAGGCATTACGATATTTTGTTAGAAAGTCAAGAATAGTCCAAGATATATTGGCTCATACAGAATCCTTCAAAAGATATGCCAAGTATCCTACAAATTTGAGTTGCCTTCAAATTTGAAGTAGGCCATATATGTCAATGTTATAGAAATATATAGGAGATCCCTATTGTATTACCCGAGAAGAAGATGTGCATAATAGAAGATTTATCTTAAGAAGAGATTCGTATCACTATTCTTGATTGTCAAAGTCGAAAGTTGAGAACCAAAAACATAGCCTCCATGAAAAATGCTTTAGAGGAATAATAACATTGAAGAAATGACGTGGAAAGCTAAAGAGGAGATGAAAGTTAGATATGTCCTTTGTTTTCGAGCTAAAAAGGTAAAAAAAAAGATTTAGAAGAACAAGTACAAAAGTTTGAAGAAGTATGGTAAGTCACTTTGTCCAAATTTTGTATTTCAAAATTACACTATGATACAATTATTTTGGTTGTTAAGTTTATCTAGATATTGTTGTATTGCCCTCCGAGGCATATAGGTAGGGTTTATTGTGTTTCAGGTTCTTAGATAGCAAAAAGTTATAGAGGAAACTCTGTCAGAATTTTGAGAAATCCAACGAGTTAAGTTTAATATAAATTGCCCTTATTTGAGGATGAATGATCCTAAGGAGAGAAGCGTCCTTTGGCCTTAGACATTTCGTCTTTGACTAACAAATTTGTGAGACTTGACATTTCTGAACCCAGAAGTATTCTTGATTACATTAAGGCTCGATCTATGTTATTGGAAAAAATCAAGACTCAACAGTTTGGGGATGAAAAGTTGAGGTTGATTCAAGACAAGGTGTTGAAAGATGAGGCTAGAGAGGCAATTTTAGATCCATAAGGGGTTTTTGGGGATCAATGGTCGTATTTTTGTTCCAAAAGGTGAGTGATTTGACAAGATTGTATGGAGGAGGCTTACAGTTCCAAGTATTCTATCCATCTAGGAGTATCAAAGATGTACCATGGGTTGAAGAAAAACTACTGGTGGTTTGGGATGAATAGGGACATAACGGAGTACGTGTCTCGATGCTTGAATTGCCAACAGGTGAAGTATGAAAAGTCAAAGGCTAGGTGGAATAACTTAGTGATGCCTATACTTATTATGACCTGAGCATAGGCCCCGAACATAACACATGACCTATAACCACAAATGGCCCCAAGCTAACCCATGGTACATGCATAACATAAGCATAAGCATACAACTAAGAGGAAACAATCATAAGATATGGCATATGTGGAAATCTAAGATATCATAAAATCTATAAACTGTGAAAACAAGTCAAAATTGTTGAGCATCTATACATCATAACCTAAAAAGTGTCTAACATAAGATTAATTGATAAAACAAGTCCCCAACTAGCTCTACTAAGTATGTAATTGTAATGACAAAAGAGAAATAAATCAAAACTGCCATCCTCGACTGATAAGGACTCACCAAGACTGAGTTGAAGCTTGGATGAGAGCGAATCTAGCAGCTGAGACTGATCACCCAAACCTAATCATGAGATGATATATCACAAAAGTATGCAATCAGTACTTTGAATGTACTAATTATTATAACACCCAAAAATTCTTAAGACTAAATCCCAGACTTAGAAGGAAAACCAACAAGGAAACCAGAAAATCTTACCTCAGAACGACTTATTGAATGAGTCGTTGTCATGACCAATGACCCATCAGAAGATTCATTTATGGATTTTGAACATTTTTCCTAAGGATCTAATGGTATGTAAAATGACTCGTAGGATGAAGTAACGAGTCGTAATGTCGCCCATTGTGACCAAGTCTAGAAACCTGTCAAACCCTTCCCCGAAATAACGAGCCAAATGATGAGTCATTGGAAGAGGTAACGACTCATCCTATTAAGCTGTTAGATGAATCCAGAAACTCCAGTGACAATGGGTGGAAACAACGAACCGTTGTTCTATTTAACGGTTCATTCTGTCCGCCTGTTGGGAGAAGTTCAGAGTTTGTTCAAAATTTGTCCAGTGACCACGACTAGGTTCAATGACCCGTTGTTCTATCTAATGGGTCATCCTTTCTATACATTGTTCGAAATCCAGAAATAAAATCTTTCAGACCCAGGACCAATGACTGGTCCCAATGAGTCGTGGTTACAACCAACAACTCGTTGTGTGACCTGTTAGATCCTGACGACAGTTTTTCAGACATTTTCTCCAGGGGAATTTTCGTAACTTTTCACTATTTTAGTTACTAAACTATGTTGTATTGGGGTATACTAGGGGGAATTCAGAGGGTCTAGTCGATATTCCTCCCTCATTCATTCCTCACCCTCTTAGAATTCCTCTGTAAGAACTCAGACAGGCATTTCAAGGCAAGAGCTAGTGTTTCAACTTCCATCTCAGATTTTTGCGCTCCATCTCCAGAGATTTCTTCTACAGGTATGTGAGACTTCAATAGATGTTCATTTCACCCTTGTGTCACAAGAATTCAGTACCCCTAGCCTTGAAATTTTAGATTTCATGACCTAGGGCTTTCTTTTCCTTCTAATTGTTGAAATCCCCTACCTTTCTATGATGTTAGACTTTTATGTGTAGAAATATCATATATTCAAGTTAGCATATTCAATACTATATTTGGTTTCATATGATATTAAATTTGTCTTGATGTTCCCATGAAATTGTAAAATGCTGCTTTACAGTGTTTCTGATAATTTCAATATACCTAGTAATAGTGATAGTATCACTTATAAGTATGATATTCAGTACCCACAGTTGTTAGGTCCTTTAGGATTTCGGGACACTTTCAGATAAGTAGTTTTGACTTAGCCTTAGGACACCAGTTTGAGCTATTAGTACAGTTCAGTATTTATATATATACACACATCAATTGTGTGTCATTAGTTGGGAATAGTACTTAGCATCGAGCGGGCTGGGGTTCAGCACACTCAAGTTTCCAGAACTACATACCACCCTAGGATTTAACTCGAATGGGTTTTACAATTAGTGATCACACAGTCCAGTCACTGTACCCTGGCAAGGTACAGTGGGCCCTATCGATGGGGAGTAAATATCAAACTCAACATCTAGCTCACATGGTTATATATCGGTTAACAGGCACTCTCACAGTACAGTCCAGTCATAGTCCAGTCCAGTTTTATAGATTTCAGATATGTTTATGACTTACATTTATAGATTTATCAGTTCTTATAGTATTTTTCTCAGATTTTTAGACTCTTTAATACTGATGATTTCAGACATGGTCATCGCATGTCATGTTAATCCAGTTTATGAATTATCAGCATTCTAATGTTCTATTTGACATATCACATAGTCAGTACATTCCAAGTACTGATCGCATACTCTCTATATGCTATATCATTTTATGATATAGATTCAGGTACCCAGTCTCAGTACTGTAGTTAGGCATCATCCGGCAATATCCAGCAACGTTCAGTGGTGAGTCCTCATTTTCTGAGGATTGGAGCTATTTTCTTTTACTCAATTGTCTTATTTAGTTATAGATTTTGGAGTTATCTGGGGACTTGTCCCAACATCTCATCAGCAGTAGTGGCTTTCAGATGGAGTATTAGTGTCTTAGTTAATGACTCAGAGTTTATTTAAACATTTCAGTTTTCAGTTTATTTCTATATTTACTTGTGGAATGTTTTTGGAAACTCAGTTAGCTTCTGCTCAGTTCTCTAATTATTTTGGATCATGTTAGTAATATGCTATGCCGTGGGTTAGCTTAGGGTTACTTATGATTCAAAGTACCATATCACGTCCATGATGTATACTCGGGTCGTGACAATTATGGAGGATAAGTAAAACATGAGAGCAAGGATAACAAGCTAAAAAGTCATGATAAGTGATGATCTTGATATAGTCATAACACATGAGCTATTCATCATAATATGAAGTATAATAACTCAAGGTTTGAAAAAAACAAAATCATAAAGCTCATCATATTGGAAATCATAAATAAAACTCATAAACTAATCAATGGGTCAAAAATACTATAAGTATTAACATCATGAAACATGAACATGAATAATCATGAAAAATATGAGGAACAGTGGGAGATTCTCATAACCGACATACTCCAAGAGAGCATCATAGAGCGCGACTTGTACCTTTGATCGGGAGGCTGTCCATAAATTGCCAAGGGTAAGAACCATGAAGGTGTAATATAACTCATGAGACAAGTAGCATAAGGGAGACATTCTCAACTAGAAAGGACCCCTTATTCTATGGTGGAACGTAGTTCTATGACTTGACTGCGCTGAACCCCGGCCTGTCGGTGTTAATGATACCCCTAAAATCATACATAATGCTCATAATCATACATACAACATGGGTTTTACATGGGATAGTTTAAAATAACATGATGAATTCATAAACTGCTTGAGATCTGTGAACTAGCCATGAAAACAATGTTGAAGATTTAGCCATGATACATAAGCTTGATATTCATGAGATTCATAAATACTTGAGAAAAATCATGCTAACTTGAAAATAGAGAATCATGAGAGTTTTTCACAAAAATCATGTAATCATAATCATAAATCACAAGTAGAATCATGAGAGAATCAATTTCATAAGAGATCATAAAATTTTGCATAAAAAGGATCTATACCTAGAAATTCATAATTGGAGACTTTAAGGAATTAAAATCATGAAATTAGACATGAGATTGGTCTTGAAGATGGAAAATATTCTCCAATTATGATTCTACATACTTGGCTTGAAGAGTTCTTGACACTAGCTTGAGACACAAGAGAATTGGAGAAGATAAACACTAGCTTATTGAGAATCCTTGAGAGCTTTTGATTTGAAATCTATGGTGTTAGGAGAGGAATGAGAGTTTAGGCTACGTAAAACCCTCTAATAAGCCCCTTAGGAATCCCTAAATGACCTAGTTTAGGAGTTAAAAGTATAAAAAGTTACAAAAATACCCTTGAGATATCGTCTGTAAATTGGACCCGTCAGTGACAATGAGTCACCCAACGACTCATTATAGGATTTGATGACTCGTCAATTCACCCGTCACTCCTCAAAACCACGCTGGTCATTCTCCGATTCTTACCTTTAGGTCCGTCAGAATGACCTACTTAACAAATTGTCACTTAAACTAATGAATCACGGCCTAACTCATTGAGACTAGGAAGAAAAAATCAAATTTTGGAACTTGCCGCATGATGACTTGACTTCAAAACTTGTCAGGTCACTTAAAAACTCACTTGACGAGTCGTTCTGTGATTTTTGACTGGTTTTTGCTGGTTTTTTGCTTCATATCTAGAATATGATTTAAGGGAATTTTGTAGTATTACATTATCTCCCCCTTGGGAATATTAATCCTCAATTGGAGACTAATAGAGCTGAAAAGATAGGGAAAGAGCTGCAATCCATATATTGAGTGTTATAGACTGAATACTAATGGAGTACCTGACTCCGAACTAAGATACATATACTGAACTGAATTCATAAATCATATATGCATACTAAAAAATGAGAGGAACTGAAAGGCATGAAATTGACATGAAACTGAGTAGGGTACTAAGGAAGAAACTAGTACCTCATGTTGGAGCTGAGCTAGAAGGGAAGAGGTGAGGGTACTTGGCCATCATGTCTACTTTGGCTTCCCAAGTAGCTCCCTCTACAAGCTAATTCCTCTAAGGGACTTTGACTGAAGCGACCTATTTATTCCTCAACTTCCAAACCTGATGGTCAAGAATCTCAATCGGAACCTCCTAATAATTGAGGCTATCCTCACCCCAATGCTCTCTATAGGTACAAATAGAGCTGGATCGGTAACACACTTTTTCAACAAGGACACATGAAAAATTGGATGCACTGATGCTAACTCTACGGGCAGATCCAACTCATAAGCTATATTGCCAACATACCTCAGAATGCTATAAGGACCAATATGTCAAGGATGAGCTTCCCCTTCTTTCCAAATCTCATCACCCCTTTCATGGGTGACACCTTCAAAAACACTCAATCACCAATTGCGAACTCAAGCTCTCTCCTTCTCACATCCGCATAGGATTTCTGATGACTCTGAGCTATTTTTAGCCTTTCTGTAATCAGTTGAACCTTCTCTATAGACTCATGAACTAAATTGGACCTATAAATATAGCCTCTCCTACCTCAAACCATCCAATAGTGATCTACATCTTCACCCATAAAAAACATCAAATGGAGCCATCTGAATGTTGGAGCGATAACTGTTATTATAGGCAAACTCAATGAGAGGCGAATGATCATCACAACTACCTTTGAAATCAATCATGCAAGCTCTCAACATGTCCTCTAAAGTCTGAATGGTCCGCTCAGCCTGACCATCTGTCTATGGACCAAAAGTTGTGCTAAGCTTAACCTGAGTACCAAGGCCCTTCTGAAACAACTCCCAAAACTACGAGGTGAACTGAGTACCCCTATATGAGATAATGTACAATGGGACTCCATCAACCTGGCTAAATCCTGATTGTAAAGTCTAGCATAATTCTCAACTGAATTCATGGTCTTAACTGGTATGAAATGTGCTAGCTTAATCATCGGGTCTACAATCACCGTAATCGAATCATGTTATCGGCTTGTACGAGGAAAACCTATAATGAGGTTCATGTTTATCTTTTCCCAGTTCCAAGTAGGAATACTAATATCCTGCATCACACCTCTCAATATATGGTGCTGAATATTAACTTGTTGGCAATTCAGACACATAGCCATAAATTCTGCAATATCCTTCTTCATGTTATTCCACCAATAGACTTTTCGTAGACCACAATACATCGTAGTGGCACCTAGGTGTATAAAATGACAAGAGCTGTGAGCCTCTCTCAACATCCTCTCTCTCAAGTCCACAGTTGAACATATAGTCAACCCTTATAGTGTGTACACCATCTCCCTTTTTGGAGAAAACCTCCACTCTCTGATTTCGGACCGCTTCCTTCAACTTAACTACGATAGGATCCTTTTCCTGTTTTTCCTTAACTTCTGTCACCAATGAAGATTCTGAACTATTTTGAACAATGACACCACCATCCGCTGAATCTCTAAGGTGAACCCTTAAGCGAGCAAGCCTATGGACATATCTAACCCACTCCTTTTTCCCATCTTCCACATGTGCCATGCTCCCCATGGACAACCTGCTAAGAGCGTCAGCCACTATATTTGCCTTCCCTAGATGATAAAGAAACACTCTGTCATATTCTTTGAGAAGCTCAAGCCATCTCCTTTGGCGCAAATTTAGGTCCTTCTTACTAAACACGTGCTGAAGGCTTTTATGGTTCGTGAACAAATCCACATGCATCCCATACAAATAATGCCTTCAAATCTTCAAGGCAAATACCACCGCTGCTAACTCAAAGTCATGTGTCAGGTAATTCCTCTCATGGGTCTTAAGATTTCTTAAAGCATACGCGATAACGTTATCATGACGCATCAACACACACCTAAGATCAACTCTAGAGGCATCACAATACACTACAAAGTCATCTATGCCCTCTGGTAGGGTCAAGACTGGGGCTGAAGTGAGTTGAGCCTTTAACTCCTGAAAGTTGTTCTCACAAGCATCAGACCACTAAAATTTGAACTTCTTCTGAGTCAACCAGGTAAAAGGTGAGGTAATGAATGAAAATCCCTCTATAAACCTCCCATAGTAACCAGTTAAACCTAAAACGCTTCTAATATCTGTAGGATTGCCAAGTCTAGGCCAGCTCTCCATTGTCTCAATCTTTTGAGAGTCCACTTGCACACCCTCACTAGAATCCTTAACCCGAACTAAATATTATGCACAACCTTTGGAAATCATCTTTTTGGCCTTAAGATAGGAAAGAAAATGACCTACATGGACTACGGAATTACCTTTCCATTCTAGGACTGATTCACCCAGAAATTAAAACTTTACTATTTGGGTTTTAGAGCTGAATGAAGCATAACAAGAACACAATCAATCCATGTCAAAGATAACATCAAAGTCGGTCATGTCTAGCTCTACTAGATCAGCTGAGGTGACTTTCTGGAAAACTGTGATAGGGAAATTTCTATATACCCTCTGTGCTAAGACTAACCTCCGACTAGAGCAAAGACTAAGAAGGGTTCAAGGAGGATTTTGGGATAGACACTGAAACTGATAGAAATATAGTGGGTCACAAAGGATAATGTGGCCCCTAGATCTAGCAATGCATAAACATCAAGGTGAAAAACTCGTAACATACTCGTGACCATATCTGGTAAGCTCACCTACTCCTGGAATAATGAGGAAGTACCAGTCCAGATCCTTGATCGTCAGGTTCGTAAGCTAAGAAACAAGGAGATAGCTTCAGTCAAGGTTTTATGGAGAAATCAGCAGGTTGAAGGAGCTACGTGGGAGGCCGAAACAAATATGATGACCAAATACCCGCATTTGTTCCCTACCGGCTATAGCACAGCTTGAGATATTAGTTTTAACCCTAGAACTCAATTTAGTTTTCATGACTCAGTTCAGGTGTACAAGTCTCTTTTACATTTTTGAATGTATGTGTGAAAAGAGAATTTAGTTCAGTTATGTATTTTTAAATAGAGGTAGTCATTTCATTAGTTTTGGAGTTAAATGAGCAGTATTTGGAAATTTTGATTATTATTCTCTGCTTTCCTATGTGTTTTCTAACATTCGAGGACGAAGGGGGAGATATTGTAATGCACCGAAAACTCAAAATCTAATTTCGAGACTGAAATCAGAAAATCTGGAAAAGCTGCAGAAAAGCTACAAGACTACTCACTGAACGGGTTGTTAAGTGACCTAATGACTCGTTAGTTGACATGTGAGAAGGAGGCTAGATAATTTAAAGAAGGGAAGCAGTGTACCTAACAAAGGACTTCACGAGTCGTGGACCCTGACCACGAGCTATTAGGTCACTCATGGTCAGGTTTGAGTTGAGTATATATTTAGTTGACCAGTGTACTTGATGGGTGGGGGCAACGAGTTGTAGTCCCCAGTAACGACTCGTTATGTCGCCCGTTACCAGCCCTATTGGGTTTTTAGCCAATGTACCTGACGAGTGTCAAAATGAGTCGTCGCCAGTTCCAACGGCTCGTTACCCAGCCTAGTATTAAACCTTTAGATGTGAGATAGTGTGGTCCACGACTGGTGACCATGAGCCGTGGTTAGTGACCACGACTCGTTAGGTCCCTCATGGTGATCTACTGAGGATCCCAGGCAGTGTACCTGATGGGAGTGACCATGAGTCTTGTTCAGCCCCCACGACCCGTAAGGTCACCCGTTAGGGGCACCTGGCAGTTTTCCCAGCAAATTTCTTAGGCCTATTTAGTAATTTCCTACTCTCCCAAGCTTTAAACTACGTCATTTTAGTAATAATTTCAGACGTTTTAGTGGAGGAAAATGGTTCATTCCTTATTCCCACTCCCAATTCTCAGAAAACATCGAAAGTTCTCCTCTCAATAACCCTTCAAGCAAGTTTAGGGTTGTTAATCATTGCAGCAGTTCAAGTCTCTTTCTCCAGGAGAATTTTTGTTAGGTATGTGGGAATTCAACAAGGGGAATAGTTCTTCCCTTGTGTCCCCAAGATCCTTCCTTGTTTTTCCTGATTAGTTCTAGCCCTAAGACTTTCGAAAGTGATGAAATTACTTGTTAGACCTCCTTTAAATCCTATAAACTATCGTCTATGTTAAATTGCTAATGATTTTCTACCAGATTGTGTTCGTGTTGTTGCTCATTCCTATAAATATGAAATCTAGAATCTTGCAATAGTGTTCACATACTGAGATTTTTGCTTGATTCTGTCAATGTTGAGAATTTCCATGTTGTTAATTGTATTGTAAACTAGTTAAACTATTGTCAGTTCAGTTTCAGTCAGAAAAATAGAATGTCCAGTGTTAGTCAAAAATGTCAGCTGATCAGTTTGACTATAGTCTTTCCCCGAGGTGTTAGTGGTGCCTCTCAGTTATCAAAATTAGACTCAGATTATAGTTATTTGGTCCATTAGGCGGTCATGACATTCTAGTTACATAGCTTTGACCAGCCCCAGGACCCCTACAGCTTGTTCTTAGATGGTTACGACGCTTCCAGATAAGCTGCTCTGACCAGTCTAGACACAGTTTCAAAATTTGGTCCTATAAGACTCTTAGGGCACTTTCAGTTATATGTCCCTGACTAGTCTTGGACCCCAGTTTTGAGCTATTAGCCTAGTAGTTTAGTATAGGTTCCCAATAGGAGTAGGACTTAGCACCAAGGGGGCCGGGGTTCCAGTGCACCCAGATTCCCAAAACTACATTGCCAGCGTAGGTTACAGTATTACTTGTCGTGATTGGCCCCAGACTTTTGTGATCACCCAGTTCATGCCTTTATACCCTGGAAAGGTATATTGGGTCCTACCGGTGGGGTGTATACATCGGACTCCACGTCTAGCTCAAGTAGTTAAATATCGGTTATAGACTCTCCCACTAGTTAGTTAGTCCACTCTCAAATTTCTTAGTCCAGATCAGTTCAACGTAGTATCTCAGACTCAGTATTTCAAATTTACGGCATGTTTATGACCATCAGTCAGGGTCATTATTGACCATATCAGTTATATTCTAGTTGTATCAGTTTTCAGTATTTTCAGTTGGTCATTTAATATCACTTCAGTTTAGTTACTAGTTCTTTCATGTTATTTATATCTCTCACTTACTCAATACATTCAAACTACTGACACATACTTTTATGCTGTATTGTTTCATGATACAACTGCAGGTTCCCAGATTCAGCAGTGTTAGTCGCCACGTTTCAGTTCCTCCTCAGCCGTAGTAAAGTGTGAGTCCTCATCATTCGAGGGCCTTGTTTTCATTTTTCTTATAGTCAGTTGCAGTTTTACTTTAGACTTAGAGTTAGCTGGGGGCTTGTCCCAGTAACTCATCAGTTAGAAGGCTTTCAGACCCATAGATGTTAAGTTTTCAAGTTTTAAGTTTATTTTAAATTTTTCATAAAATGCCTTATGTTATTATTTTAAATTTCCGTTGTGCTTGTTTTACTCAGAACACTAGTTAATGATAGACCAGGGGTTGACTTGGGGTCACTTGTGGCTTCAAGTTCCGTGTTACGTCCAGGGTGTAGGCTCGGGGCGTGACAAGTCAGTTCCAGTTGTTAGCGAATTTCCTGATGTCTTTCCTGAAGATCTTCCCGGAGTCCCTCCTGAGCTGGAGATAGACTTTGGCATAGACCTTTTTTCAGACACCCAGCTCATCTTTATTCCTCCCTACAGAATGGCTCTAGTCGAGCTTAAGGAGTTGAAGGAGTAGCTGAAGGACCTTTTAGACAAGGGCTTCATCAGACCCAGTATTTCCCCATTGGATGCCCCAGTTTTATTCATGCAAAAGAAATATGGTACCCTAAGAATGTGCATCAACTATTGTCAACCGAACAAAGTTACATTTAAGAACAGGTATCCTCTGCCCAGGATTGATGACTTGTTCGATCAGCTTCAGGGAGCTAGTTATTTCTCCAAGGCCGACCTCAGATCAGGATACCACCAGCTCAGGGTTAGAGAATGCGACATCCTGAAAATAGCTTTCAGAACTCGGTATGGTCACTCCAAATTCGTAGTTATATCTTTTGGACTAACCAATGCTCCTACAACTTTTATAGATCTGATGAATAAGGTATTTAAGTCATACCTGGACATGTTCTTCATTGTGTTCATAGATGACATCTTGGTATACTCCAAGAATGACGAGGATCATGCTAATCACCTGAGGATAGTGTTGCAGACTCTCAGGGACCGCTAGTTATTGGCTAAGTTCAGCAAGTGCGAATTCTGGTTGAAGTCAGTGGTTTTCCTCGATCATGTGGTCTCAGGTGAGGGTATTCAGGTGGATCCTAAAAAGATAGCAGTGGTAAAGGATTGTCCAAGACCCACTTCTCCATCAAATATTAGAAGTTTCTTGGGTTTAGCTAGTTATTACTGACGGTTTATAGAAGGGTTTTCTTCTATTGCATCCCCTTTGACCAAACTGACACAGAAAAAGGTGAAGTTTCAAGGGTCAGATGCAGGTCAGAAGAGTTTGCAAGAGTTGAAGACTTGACTCACTACAACTATGGTTTTAACCTTTCCAGAAGGAACAGATGGGTTTGTAGTTTATTGTGATGCTTCCCTAGTTAGCCTCAGTTGCGTCTTGATGTAGCGGGGTAAGGTGATAGCTTATGCCTCCAGACAACTCAAGGTTCATGGGAAGAATTATCCAACTCATGATCTTGAATTGGCGGCAGTAGTGTTTGCCTTGAAGATTTAGAGACATTACCTTTATGGAGTTTATGTGGATATGTCCACTGGCCATAAGAGCCTTCAGTACATGTTCAGTAAGTAGGATTTGAACATCCGTTGGAAGGATTCCAGTAAGGGTTGAAAAATTTTCCCAAGATGTAACGAGTGGAACCAATGACTCATTGTCCTCTCCAATGAGTCGTTGTTCCCACCTGTCACCAGATCAAAAAACTCTTCAGGGAAAAGGCAGTGGTGACGACGAGCAGTGACAATGATCGGTTGTGCCAACTAATGAGTCGTTTTGTTGTCTGTAGGTAGGAGTCCAAGTTTTTGGTTCAAAACTCTTCCCGTAACCACGAGAGGAACCGATGACCCATTGGTTAATCCAACAAGTCATGTTCCCTCAGGTTGTCCAATTCTAGTAAGGTCAGATTTTTGGCCTAGGACCTACGGCTGGTCCCAACGAGTCGTGGTGTCAACCAATGAGTCATTTTATGATTCGTTTAATCCTGATGGGCAGTTTTTTTAACTTTTTGTAACACCCCAAAAGTTTCTAAGATTAGATTTCGGACTTAAAGAAAGAATTCAGACAGAAGGTGGAAATTTTGCCACATAACGAGTCGTGGTCAGACCCGTGAGGAGCAGTCAAGAGGTGCAACATGGTTCAGGTGACCACAGAAGGCCCAAGAAGTCGTAAGGTAGACAACGAATCATTAAGTTGAACGTTGGGTGTATGTTGGAGATTAATAGTGAGGTACCGAGGCAGTGGAGACCACGAAAGGAGGGATGAGTCATCGTGCACCTGATGACTCGTGAAGTGACCCATGGGGAGAGGAGCATAAAAAGGAAATTCAACCAGTGTACTCCATGACTTGGCCCCACGAGTCGTTGCCTACCCCACAACTCGTGGAGTGCCTCGTGGGGACTGGCAGGGGGATTTGACCTGCGTTTTTCCAGGGGTGTTTTCATAAAATCCTACACTTCTAACTCCTAAACTACGTTGTTTTGAGTATGGTATGGAACGTCTTTAAGGGGATAACTAGCCTAAACCCTCATTTTATCAAAAATCACTCTCAAACTCTTTTTCCTCTCTCTCAAGAATCAAGGATTCAACAAGGGTTTCCTCAAGGCTTCAAGGTGTAAGTTCAAGTGGGATTTCTCTTAATCAGATATGTGGATTTTCAACAAGGATATCCTTCCATCCTTGTGCCCCAAACATTTTATTTAAAAACCTGTTTCTCTTATTCTAGAAAAGCATGATCTAGGGTTTCGATTTATGGATGATTTATTACATGTCCTATATGATTTCTATGACCCATTGGGAGTGAAAGTCATTCATGCTTATGGGATTATTTTAATAACTTGAATTACGTGCTTAGTGATTGAAAATGCATGATTATAGAATTTCCTTCATGAGATAGCTTAAAATTTGATTGGGATTTCATTATTGTTCACTTGATGAAATCATGAACTTATATCCATGTCTAAAATATGTGAGCATCGTAAGAATTCCCTTAAAACCTAGAATATATGATTTGATAGATATGTTTAGATGAGATTAGAACTTATGGGCTTGATCAATGGGAAGTATGTATATGTTTTCATTATGTTTTCGATGCAAATGTTTTGGTTATGAAGTGAACCTATGATAATTGCATAATTATCGAATCTTCCTTATGAATTGGAGTAAATTTCAAAATTGGTTCCATGAAATAAATATATGCTTCTACCATGATTTCGTTGTACATGTTTAAGGTATGAGTTAATTTTATGGGCTCCCTGTAAATTTAGAATATATGAGTTAATGTATACATGTTAAAGTATGAATTAGACCTATGCATCCTACATTACTCTATGTTATACGTCGTACGTGGTGAACTCAGAACTTGAATGTTGTAGAGGTATGTAAAATATGATATATCTATAGATGTTCGTAAATGTAGAATGTGTGGATTAAGTGATGATTTGGTACCATGACGATATGAATTATGATGATAAAGCATGAGAACGATCTTTCATACTTTTAGACTTGTTATTAGTAGAAAGTAGCCCTAATCCTTTCTAAACGAATGTCGTATGATGAAATCAGTAAATGCTCATGTTTATGATTAGCTGTAGTAGCTTAGACCAAATGAATAATGTCAGATTAG
Source organism: Datura wrightii (assembly GCA_035772735.1). Lineage (NCBI taxonomy): Eukaryota > Viridiplantae > Streptophyta > Magnoliopsida > Solanales > Solanaceae > Datura > Datura wrightii. Next base: position 40,030,210 of record JASDFA010000027.1, read on the forward strand.
TACTCCTCATGTTCTAGTCAGTCAGGGACTCTCCATAGCCGAGAATATTTCCCTTAGTTAGTCAGGGACCCTCCATAGCCGAGAATGTTTCCCTTATTCAGTCAAGGACTCTCCATAGCCAAGAATGTTTCCCTCAGACAGTCGGGGACTCTCCATAGCCTAGAATGTTTCCCCTAAATCAGTTGGGACTTTCCATAGCAGAGAATGACTCCCTTAGTTTATGTCATCAGTTTGGCTCAATTCCCTATAGTTCAGACTTCAGTTTAAAATAGATATAGCATAATGCAGACTCAGTTATCAACTGACATTTTGTACAGTGTATGAAATTAGCTTCAGCTTCAACCCTCATTATATGTTCAATACCTGACCCTTATGCATGAGTTTGATGATGCTTTAGAATATGAGTTCCAAATGAAAGTTTCATGTTGATATGTGTATGTGACTCAGAAAAGGGTTGTTGCATTCTAAATCAGTTACATGTTGATGTACTCATTTTATTTCCTTCTTGTATACTTGTATGTTTAGTTTGTTTATGTTTCCCCGCATGCTCAGTATATTCCAAGTATTGACCGTATATTTTATGCGCTATATCGTTTCATGATATAGATTCAGGTATCCAGACTCAGCTCCGCGGTTAGACACACTCTTTCTTCCATCTCAATGGATTGTCGTGAGTCCTCATCTCTCGAGGACAAGATTGATGTTTCTTATTCCAGTTATATTTCAATTTTCAGACTTTAGGAGTTAGCTGGGGGCTTATCTCAACAACTCATCAATTTAGTAGAGGCTTTCAAACATGTGTAATCAGATTCAGTCTATGTATTAAAGTTTTGTTAGTTATGTCTTTAAGTTTTAAATATGACTCCTTACAGTTAGCTTCCGCTCAGTTATGTTTCTATTAGTTGTTTATATTGTTAAGTCTTATGTTATGATAATGCCAGGGATCGACTTGGAGCCTTTCGGGGTTTCTTGTCTCGTATTACGGCTAGGGTGTAAACTCGGGTTGTAACAAACTTGGCATCAGAGCAAAGGTTTAGAGTGTCCTATGGTGTTTGAAAGCCTCATTAAGTAGAGTCTTCTTCATGGGTGTGAAGCGCGCCACACTTATGACGAAGACGCTACGAGACATTTTAGGAATGTCCCCCTTTTCTTCATGATTCTTATCGTGCGTAGAGTATGAAAATCTAACAGTTCCTCCCCTGACTCGTGCTTTACGCTCTCGTAGATAATGCCTCCCAGAAGAGCAAATGGAAGAAGAAATGGTAATGGCCGCCAACAGCCACCAGCCCCGGCTAACCCGATGGACGATCATGTTACTCATGTTGAGTTCTGGGCAACCCTTAATATGTTGGTGCAGGACATGACTGCCCCAGATTAATAAGCAGACGATGGCTTGTGTTCCCCAGAATGGGAATGTAACGACAACAAGGGTAAGAGATTTCCTTAGAATGAACCCACCCTAATTCTTGGGGTCAAAGGTAGACGAGGACCCGTATGAGTTTTTGAAAGAGATCCAGAAAATTACCCAAATTATGGGGGTGATGGGAACTGAGAGTGCAAAATTAGTCTCCTACCAGCTGAATGGAGTCGCGTATATATGGTTTTGCCAGTGGAGAGACAGTCGGGGAATTGGAGCAGGCCCCGTAGGTTGAGATGAATTTATGACTGCGTTTCTAGATAGGTTTTTTCTCTAGGGAGTTGAGAGAGGCAAAGGCGTTAATAGTAGTAGTAGTAGTAGTAGTAGTAGTAGTAGTAGTAGTAGTGGTGGTCATAGTAGTCATCGTAGTAGTGGTAGTAGTAGTAGTAGTAGTAGTAGTAGTGGTAGTAGTAGTGGTAGTGGTAGTAGTGGTGGTAGTAGTGGTTGTAGTAGTGGTCGTAGTAGTGGTCGTAGTAGTCATTGTGTAGTAGTAGTAGTAGTAGTGATGGTGGTAGTAGTAGTGGTAGTAGTGGTGGTAGTAGTAGTAGTAGTATTTCTCCCCATACTTTCTATATATTTACATTCGAGAATAAATTTGCATTTTAGTACTGGATAATATAATGACCCTCAAGGCCTTTTTGCAATTTTGCCTCTTCTATCCTGTATAACCCTCCTCATAGCTTCTGTTAAATTTTTATAATTTGCAGAGATGGGTGACACGACTTTCGAGGTGGTCAAATGTGTTTCAAGAGAGTTCTTAGATTTGTAGGTTTGAAACTAAGTTTGATCAAAGTCAATATATGGGGTTAATAAAATTCATATAGATGATACACCTAATTAGTCCTCTTAACTTGGTTCATTTAGCGTAAGTCCTCAAATACAAGCAAATAACCTAGTCTTAGCCGTATTCCCCAGCAACGGTGCCACTTTTTGATAACGCTCAAACCATACCTCCTACCGAAATATGAAGCAGACGTTGTCAATAAGAACCCAACTAGAGGCTGGGGTCGATCCCACTGGGAATATGGAAGAGCTAGATTACAACCAGTAAGTGAACTTGTTAGGTAGTTACTTCAAAATTGGGGGATTCTAAAGAAAAGCAATACTAAAAACATTTATCAAAAGTTTGGTTTTGAATCAATATTAAAGGATAACTAGGGTTTGTGTTCCCCATGAATTCATAACTACTTTAGGTATACACTCGTGATCATCATCAATACTTACTTATAGAACTGATAACAAAGGTTCATTCAAATGACCGACCAGTCCCTATTGAATGAATATACTCAATCACTCGAACAAGTCTCATGAGCGGTTTCAAACTATCCGTTATCACTAAGTTTCAGATTTAACTATCCTGCGATCATAGCTCAAGTTAATACAATGATCATCAAGATCAAGGCCCCGTTGTAATTCTTTTTACCTAATCTCTACCTCTTAGACCTAAGAAAGTAAAGAATTCGGGAAGGTCCTAACGTTGTGCACCATTAAGAAACGTTTAAGCATGAAGAGAATACAATATAAGCATTTAGTATTGGTTTAGAATCACTTTGTGTAACCCTAGCGTGTTAATCCACCATGGTTCCCACAACCCTAGTTATGGAGGTTTTAGCCTCTCATAGTCTTAAGGTTGTGATTTTCTTTCATGATTAAGGACATAAATCAATACTTACAATTATGAATGAGAAAGACACTTCTTTTAATAAATCAGCAAAATGTTCAAGAACAAGAAGAATTCAAGAAAAGGTTGATCACAAGTCAAATCAACTCAATTCTCTCCTTTCTCAATGTTTTCTAACTATTCTCTCACATCCACACACGTTCTTATGAAAAATAAAATATAAAACATATTTATACAGATATAAAAATCCTTTTCCTAGGCTAGCAGGGTGAATTTCCATATCTGGTTCCGTCAGTGCCACAACCCATCCTACGATCCGTACCATGATCCTACGAACCGTGCCTTCCTCTCATACATTGTTGACTGACTGAATTTTGGCTAAGTGTTGGATCCTGGTATGACTTGTGCCTGTGTCCTACGAGTCGTACAGTTCTCCCGTGGCTCGACTCTAAGACTTTGAAATAATTCTGAAGTCCATCATGAATGCTATGATACGACTCGTACCTTCGTCCCACGATTCATACTGTATATCCGTAGCAGGAGTCAGCCTCTTGTACAAGTCTTCTGAATCTTTTCATGACTTCTTCACCACGACTCGTACAAGCTTTGTACGACTCGTACAAGCTTTGTACGACTCGTACTGAGACTCGTATGATGCACCTGTTCATCCTTAGCCTTCTGCAACTTCTCACGACCAGTAGTATGACTCGTAAAACCTTCCTGCAGCTCGTACTCTGAACTGTGAGTTGAGCCTATTTTATACACTTCCAGGATAACTTTTGCACATTTTAGCTCCAACACCAATTTATCCTGTAACCAAAGGAAAAAGTGTCTTATATCCACATAAATATACCTAAGTCCATGCTATTTTCTCAATTTTGAGCGTCAAAAGTGTTGTAAATCCACAGCACATCAACACCCTCAACTTAAGACTTTTGCATGTCCTCAGGCAAAGAAAAGAAAAACTAAATACGACGCTCAACTAGAAAATAAACTTAAGATACTATAGCAAATACTCAAATAAAACTTGCACTTTCCATACAACCTTTTCTTACCCTTTTCCATGGACCAACATCAGCTAATGTATTACAAGCGGCCTCAAAACATAATAAATAGGGATCAAGACATGTCATCTAGCTATCAACAGGTAATCAAGTCATCACCAATATTTTTCACACAGACCAATGGTAAAAGTAAATATAATCCATGTACTCTCACTGCAAATGAAGTCCCCACTCATATATATAAGTGTCAAACATGACATGAGACTAAACAAGTAAGGCACTCACTCTTACAAAGTTACAAGTATTATGTATCAGATACCATAGGCTTGCCCTTATTTTTTCTGCTTGGTTTATCAGATGATCAGGTTAGGATCACTATAGGACTTGATAGAGCTTGCAATATAGGCTTAGGGCTAGACATGATAAAGATGAAAGATTTTATAAGTGACTATCCCTTCCTTGGCACTACATACATTGGCTACACCATTCACCTATTTCACCCTTTATTCTTTCATTCCCTTTTCTTCCCTTTTCATCTCTTTTATATACATTTGCATGGGTGTGATGTGATGTGTCATGATTTTACGATATTTTTGATGCTTAAAATCAAGAAACATGCACATTCCGAGTATGTTTATGTAGGTATGATGCATTTTGTGTTTAATATTGCAGGAAAACAGGTTCGGAAGTGAAATGGGTGAAGTAAGGCTCAAAACAACTGAAAGGGAGGCTTCTAGTCATGTCACAAGTCGTCGTCACTGTGCATGACTCGTTTCCAAGGCCGTGGGATAGGTTAAACATTTGAAGATGAAGGAACAGTGCAATTTATGGATTGAAGGCACAACTCATTACATCTGGTAGCGAGTTGTGAAGCCAATCTTGAAGGTTGGAAGAAGATTCTTAAAGAAATAGACAGTGGAGATAACGAACGACATCATGAGTCGTTAGCTGACTAAATGACTCATTCGCAGATCACTGGAAGGAATCGTAAGGTGCACTAGAAAATTGAAGAGGCTGGAACATGAGAGGCCTAACGACTCCTGCCCAGACACAACGAGTTGTTAGGTGACCCCTTGCCATGACTGGGCCTAATGCTGAGGACGATTGTGCTTGACTGATCGCGACTTGTTTAAGGTCCTAACTATTCATTACTTAGCCCGTGACCACTGACAACCTGAGTTCCAATTTTAAGTACAAAAAGGTTTTCTTGGAACTATAAATACCTTATTTAGGTTTATTTTCATTAGAGAGTTTATTATTACAGTTTTTACGTATATGTCACGCCCCGCCCTTGGGGGTATGACTGGCACCTGGTGCCCTAGTAGGACCTAGACTGCTATCTGGTGAGCCAAAGCACATCTGGTGCCTGGCTGGCTCTAACTCACATTCTTGGAACCAAAGGGCTATATAACGGCTGTAAACACAGCCTCCGGCCAACAGGCCTATAGCCACCTGCACCTGGAAAACAGCTAACCAGAAACATACTACTACAGGGAAACCTATGCGGGCCAACAAGGCCACCATGTTGTCTAGTTCTCTGTAACTCAACAATAACATGCTAAATAATTACGTGACCGGCAAGGTCACCACTACTGACTGGTTATGGCCGCACACGGCCAACAGGAACAGAAATAACAAATAACTATAACAAGCTGCATGGCCTCACACGACCGGCTCGGCTGACCACAGGGAAATATATACAGTTAGGAATAACAATAGAAATGACCGGGACAGGGCCTCGACCTACCCGTACTGTACAACAAAGGAAAATGAAATACACCTCTGGGATTCAGTCTCCGGATGACAGGAGCTGAATACTCAATAACTGACTGGAATCACGAAGGATCGCCTCCTCGTCGATGAGTACCTGCAGGCAAGTAATGCAGCACCCCACTGGGCATCAGTACCACAGGTACTGAGCATGTAAAGCAACTAAAATACACAACTGAAATGAATAACAACAGTAACATGATATATAAGCAGAAGGTAGCTGAGTCTATCTAGCTGAGAATAACTGGGGAGAGTTTATTTACTCTATAACTAATCTGAGCGTACCTGATGCCGTGTCGTCCCACTGTCTATCAGTATCTAATAGCACAGAGAAGTATACATAATAATACACGCAATACCTGACCGACCCCCATAAGCCGGAAGTTGCCAACCAACACACAATCCATTTACCCCTACCCGGATCTAAACCAACAAAAAATAAGTCACTCCACTCATCTAATAACTGTGAGCTCCTCCTACCGATCCCCTTGGGTACGTAGCTCAGGCCTCGGCCTCTGACAATAAACTGTGTCTGAGTCCGAAGACTCCTGCCTCTGGGCGCAAGTGTACACGGGGTGTGTAATAAAAACTGCCCCTGGGTGCAAGCACGCCACAGGGTAATTTTATAAAAATCTGTATCTGAAACTGCCCCCGGCCACAAGCGCACACAGAGTGTTCTGCCCCTGTAAATAGGGTGGACTGGATCTGCGCAGAGTAAACTGAACTACCCCTGCAAGCAGGGTGGTCTGGACCGTATTATCATGGTGGTCAGCCATCATCGTCCTCTAGGCGGACGGCATCGCCCAGCTGGTGGTGATATCTGAATCTGGTATCGACACAGCTATAACCCAGGGGCGGTGGGGATGCTAAAAGGGACACCCACATGCCACAGCAAGTCTCAACAAACAAATAGCACATATAAATAGCAAGCATGTATAACTAAAAGACTATCTGAAATCTAACTTCTTATTCTGATCTGTCTCTACACTGAACTGATTCTTACTAATTATACTGATTCTGTAATCTTTGTTTAACTGTACGGCTAATCTGTAGCCATGATACTATCTGTCTGAATGGCTAATCTATAGCCATAACTGTCTGTCTATCTGATCTTTCTTTACGGACTTTTATTATGAAAAATCTGTTTCTTTTATTCTACTACATGCTTGCTAATCACGTAATAGGCTATACTGAATCTGAAATACTAACTTGCCCTCGGGCGCATGCTCTTCTAACTTTCAGACTGAATACGATATAACAACGCAAACTCGGTTTACTGAACTTTGCACAATACTTAACATTCAACTCTGGGAATTCTACTACGGAGTTTATTGTACTATACAAGGCTAAAACTACTAACTTGCCGAAGGAAATAGCTTTACATACCTTATCCTCGAACTATCCATCTGTCAGACGAGGCTCGGCCAATACTTCAACTATTTCTCCCAACTGCATTCATAAATATGTCAATTAATACTAAATATAGCTTTATTCTAAAGAACAACGTCACTTTCGATATAATTATAGCCTAAACTTAGGCTTATCGAAAGATGGTCAAAAACTCGCTATTTTTCAGAAGTCCAGAAGGGAGAAATATTCACTTCACAGCTAGGAACACATAGACACTAGTTTGGAGCAATTCTACTTACCTTAGCTCGATAGCTCGATGATTCGTCGGCCGTATTTCACGAAACTAAATCCGTAGGAATGCTCTCTACTGCTAAATACCTCGGTACCTGAGGTTAATTTAGGTTTGGACTGCGTTTGGCAGCGTAATCGGACGAAATTATATTACCCTCTTCGTTCTTTTTCCTTTCTCTGGTTTTCCTCTCTGTTTTCTGGAAATTTTATGATTTAAAACCAAAATAAACGGAAGTGGGGCTTATATATAATAGACACTATAAATCGCATTCATAGGATGCGATTTATAATTCGCATTCCTGAAATGCGATTTATAAGTCGCATTTTGCCTTGCGACGCGCCGACTTGGTGCTTGTCCGATCTTTCCCCGAGCCTTTTTCTAGCATTTATGGATTCCAAATGAGCTCGACCAATGCACGAATAGGCCATCTAGGTGCCGGGAATCCTACGGGGTATAACATTCTCCCCCCCTTAAGAACATTCGTCCTCGAATGTAAACTTCTATCTAGAGGACTACTCAATTAGCTTAACTTGTTCTTAGGAAAATTTCAGCAGAGTTTCCCCTTTTATCTGGACTATCCCAAAATCCTTAAACACAGAAAATTCCAATACAGGTACTCCACACGATACTATAAGATTCATTCGATAACTAAACATCAATCTTTCTCACTTATATATAAATAACTGTAAGGTACTACATAGGTAACAATACTGACATACCTGTCGCCTAGCTAGGCCTGGAATAAGTGAGGATATCTAGCTTTCATATCTTCCTCCGCTTCCCACGTCATCTCTTCTTGGTTCCTGTTACGCCACAATACTTTGACAGACGCAATATCCTTAGTTCTCAATCTACGAATCTGTCTGTCTAAGATGGCTATCGAAACCTCTTCGTAGGCCAGCTCTTCTGTAACCTGGATATCCTGGACTGGGACTGTTCTGGATGGGTCTCCTATGCATTTCATCAGCATAGACACATGAAAGACGGGATGAACGGACTCTAGCTCTGGAGGCAAGTTCAACTCATATGCTACTAGGCCTATCCTCCGGCGAATCTGATAAGGCCCAACAAATCTTGGACTGAGCTTACCTTTCTTGCCGAATCTCATCACCCCTTTCATCAGTGATGCTTTTAAAAATACCCAGTCATTCACCTCGAATTCCAGGCTTCTGCGCCGTACATCTGCATATGACTTCTGGTGGCTCTGTGCAGTCAGTAGGCGTTCTCTGATAAGTTTTACCTTCTCCTCTGACTGCTGAATAATGTCTGGCCCAATCAACGCTGATTTTCCTATTTCAAACCAGCCAATTGGCGATCTGCATTTTCGCCCGTATAAAGCCTCGAAAGGCGCCATCTGGATAGCTGAGTGATAGCTATTATTATAAGCAACCTCGATGAGGGGCAAATGCTCAACCCAGCTACCACCGAAATCTAACACACACGCTCGCAACATATCTTCGAGCGTCTGAATTGTGCGTTCCGCCTGTCCATCTGTCTGAGGGTGGAATGCTGTGCTCAAATTAATCTGCGTTCCCAGACCTTTCTGAAACGACTGCCAGAATCTAGCCGTAAACTGTGCTCCTCTGTCTGAAATAATGGATACTGGTACTCCGTGCAACCTGACTATTTCTCGGATATACAACTCCGCATAATCTGGCCGAGAAAGTAGTTTCCACTGGCAGGAAATGAGCTGATTCGGTCAATCTGTCAACAATCACCCATATAGAGTCATGTCCATGTTTAGTACGGGGTAATCCTGCCACAAAATCCATATTTACTGCTTCCCACTTCCAGAGAGGCACAACTATGTCCTGAGTCAAACCGCCTGGTTTCTGATGTTCTGCTTTCACCTGCTGGCAGTTAGGACACCGGGCTACAAATTCAGCAATTTCTCTTCTCTTTTTTTTCTAGCCACCAGTAGTTTTCATTGATATCATCGTACATTTTTGTCGCACCGGGGTGAAGAGAATAACGGGCGTAATGTACATTGTTCATAATCTGCTGGCGGAGGTCCGAAACATTGGGAACACATAAACGATCTTTACAACGCAGCACTCCATCCTCTGTTAGCCGGAACCCTGGTGCCTTCCCTAGCGGAATATAATCTTTAAGCTGAACTAGGTCAGGATCCTCAAATTGTCGTTCTTTCACTTCCACAACCAACAATGACACGGCAAAGCTCTGAATTACCGCTCTACCGTCCTCTGTTTCTGCTACACGAACGGCTAGGCTAGCTAACTGATGTATTTCCTTGACCAATTCCCGCTGCTCGAGCTGCAAATACGCCAATCTCCCCATGGAATTTCGACTGAGAGCATCTGCTACAACATTAGCTTTTCCCGGGTGGTACAAAATGTTCACATCATAATCTTTTAACAACTCCAACCAGCGACGTTGCCGCAGATTCAACTCCCTCTGAGTGAAGATATACTGTAGGCTCTTGTGATCTGTGAAAATATCAACATGGACGCCGTACAGGTAATGTCTCCACATTTTCAAGGCGTGGATCACTGCGGCTAACTCCAGGTCGTGGGTAGGATAATTCCTCTCGTGTTTCCTCAGCTGTCTGGAGGCATATGCAATCACCTTACCATGCTGCATCAACACACAACCCAACCCAACACCTGATGCGTCGCAATATACTGAATAACCTTCTGTACCTTCCGGCAAGGCTAACACTGGGGCAGAGGTTAATTTATCTTTCAGCTCCTGGAAGCTCTGCTCGCATGCCTCTGTCCACTGAAACTTTGCTGCTCTATTACCTCTTCTTGACTGATATAACATTTTCATACTTAGAGAGCTCGGCATATAATTGACGGTCATACTGGCTTGTCTTGCCGAAGAGATCGACAGGTAGTTTACAAGTGTAGCTAGAGCTTATCTGACCTTCTGGCCACATGCTAAGGCTACTTGTTGCTGGGATAACCTGAACGACCGTCTGCGCACCTCTTACCTTTATCTGATCAGAGGATCCTGATATTGATCATGACCTCTAATGATCTGGCTACATAACCTTAAATAACTGAATAGTCGGGTTGAATGACCCGAATGTGGCAGTAGTCTAACAATGCTCTAACTGTTCTACTTGAGTACTTATAGTTCATGCATAACTGCAGACTTGTGGACATCTAATTGCTTTGTTATTTTGCTTGAACCACTGTAAGGCTGGGCTTAATCAAACTTACTCCCAGGCGATCAATCTCTGGATCTTCACGGGGAGTCTACTGATCTCCTGGTCTTAATAAACACTGTGCTAGCAGGGTACTATCAATTTCTTATGTCTTGTGTGTATCCACTTGGATTTATACTGCTATTCTGGGGAATTCTCGGTCTTATGAGCTATTCTGTAAATACTGGCCTTCTGCTAGGGCTCTGTATCTGAATATCTTACGAGAACCAGCTGAAGTACTAGTCTGTCACTGACTACTGATGTGGACCCCTTTCTTGGGGTGCCCACGGGCTTGTCTGACTTGCGGGGTATTCCTTGCAATAACTTCTAGGTTGACTAAGGTCGACTCTCACCTACAAGACTGGGAAAATGATGTATGGCCACTTAACATACTGGAACAATTCTAGTATTGCTAAATTCTGAAGTATACCTATTCAGTCTCTAATTCTGGTTCTGCCACATGCGCTAGTGTTATTGATCTTTAGAGATGCTTCCCTGCAAATACAGGCGCCAGCTGGTCGGTAGACCGTCTAGCTGCGCCCTTATCATCTAATTACCCGATTCAGGTTACTAACTCTTATAAGCTTCTAAAACCTAGATCTGGAAACAACATATAAGTCTATTAACTTAATGACTAAGAGCTGAGACAGTTTCTATGGATTCATATGTAAATCACACTTAACTTGCCCCTTCTTTTCGCTTTTCTCTTTTTCTTCTCTCTCTTTTCTCTTTTTATTTTTGGCAAGGGGTCCTGCAATGCAATTTGTATATACTTCCCAGTACTAATATGCATCTGTCTGATTGTAACCCCTATTAGCAGCTGCTCACAGCATATTTATTATCTGCACAGATATATATTGATAAATACGTACAATACATACTGAATTCTGTAGTGATACGTAATCTCTGACACACTTTGCTAAATTTCATATTGTACATGATATACTGCTTCTATGGTCTAATAATACCTCCTGCCTTCTCTTAACATTTCATTGTATTGTCACCCCATTCTGAAAGTAACAAACATAAACACTTTAGTTATTGTATGCCGTTTGAAATTCCGCCACTCTTGCGATGTGGGGTCAATGTTCGAATCTTGTGGCCTTACTTGGCATATATTGAGAGCCCATGACTGTCTGCTGGGCCTTATATCTAGGCCACACTAGATTAAATTCGTTGTATCGGTAATTTCTTAACTTCCCCATAAGCGAACATACTGCAGCATTCTGGACCACAATCTTACTGTCAGCCCGAGGCTTAATCCTTAATACGATATTCTATCAATCCGGGGGTAATCCTAATTTCCCCACAAAATCTGACATTCCTGCTTCTCCCCCTCATCTTGCTTAAGCTGAACTCTGGGTTCAAGGTACCTGCTTTTCATTGTTAATAAGATTACTGGTCAAGTATCAATTCATACTTCCCCTGACTTGCAGTCAGACCTATCTCATTCACATGACCTCTCCCCTTTCGATATCACAACTGAATCATATCTATAATCTTGCAGGTATATCTTGTTGTCTATTAGCGTATATGGCGGACTTGGCCTTTTTCTGACTCAAATTTGACTATTACTAGGCATTCATTACTGACAGGTCTTTTACCCCTGCTTCGGGTAAGCTAACAGTCTTACTTTCTCTACTGGCTTATTATCATAAGGGTCTGCACTACTCACGTAATCATAGGGGCTCTTTATACTTTCTAACACTTACTGCTTGATTTGGCAACCTCACCTCAAGTCTTATGCCCCTTACGGAATATAGTCTTTAAGTTGAATCAGGTCAAGAGGTGGGAATACTCTTTTCTTATTGCTATAATACGAAGACATGGAACTGTACTACATCTGAAAAGACGGATATGGGAACCCTGCATTTTCCTCTCTTCTTTTTTTTTTTCACTTATCTGATAGTCTGATATTGTCTGATATCTTAACCAGATCTTATATATCTAAAAAATAAGTCAACTCGTATGTACATTATACTTCTGACTTCCTATTCTAACATTATCAACGTATACTGGGAATAGTACCGATAAAGGTATCACGCTGGGAGGTCTCTGGTACCTCCTCCTGCTGCTGTAGTTATCATGTAACTGGCCGATGCCCTCTTCTGTTGCTATCTCTGATCTTCTGCCTGTGATAGGGTAATGTTGATCTGCCTTTGTATCTGTAATCAAAGAATACGGTAATATTTTAGGGACTCAACCCTATACTGTACCTCTCTAAAGCACGACTGACTGACAAGGAAGGGTAACCATCCTATCATGCCTCGCAGCCTCCTGCCTATAGTATGTGGTGCACAACACATCCATAGACAAGACTCTACTTAGCACGGCTTGCATACTCCCTGGGACACGACCTGCTCTGATACCAAGTTTGTCACGCCCCGCCCTAGGGGGTATGACTGGCACCTGGTGCCCTAGTAGGACCTAGACTGCTATCTGGTGAGCCAAAGCACATCTGGTGCCTGGCTGGCTCTAACTCACTTTCCTGGACCCAAAGGGCTATATAACGGCTGTAAACACAGCCTCCGGCCAACAGGCCTATAGCCACCTGCGCCTAGAAAATAGCTAACCAGAAACATACTACTACATGGGAACCTATGCGGGCCGACAAGGCCACCATGTTGTCTAGTTCTCTGTAACTCAACAATAACATGCTAAATAATTACGTGACCGGCAAGGTCACCACTACTGACTGGTTATGGCCGCACACAGCCAACAAGAACAGAAATAACAAATAACTATAACAAGCTGCATGGCCTCACACGACCGGCTCGGCTGACCACAAGGAAATATATACAGTTAGGAATAACAATAGAAATGATCGGGACAGGGCCTCGACCTACCCGTACTGTACAACAAAGGAAAACGAAATACACCTCTGGGATTCAGTCTCCGGATGACAGGAGCTGAATACTCAATAACTGACTGGAATCACGAAGGATCGCCTCCTCGTCGATGAGTACCTGCAGGCAAGTAATGCAGCACCCCACTGGGCATCAGTACCACAGGTACTGAGCATGTAAAGCAACTAAAATACACAACTGAAATGAATAACAACAGTAACATGATATATAAGCAGAAGGTAGCTGAGTCTATCTAGCTGAGAATAACTGGGGAGAGTTTATTTACTCTATAACTAATCTGAGCGTACCTGATGCCGTGTCGTCCCACTGTCTATCAGTATCTAATAGCACAGAGAAGTATACATAATAATACACGCAATACCTGACCGACCCCCATAAGCCGGAAGTTGCCAACCAACACACAATCCATTTACCCCTACCCGGATCTAAACCAACAAAAAATAAGTCACTCCACTCATCTAATAACTGTGAGCTCCTCCTACCGATCCCCTTGGGTACGTAGCTCAGGCCTCGGCCTCTGACAATAAACTGTGTCTGAGTCCGAAGACTCCTGCCTCTGGGCGCAAGTGTACACGGGGTGTGTAATAAAAACTGCCCCTGGGTGCAAGCACGCCACAGGGTAATTTTATAAAAATCTGTATCTGAAACTGCCCCCGGCCACAAGCGCACACAGAGTTTTCTGCCCCTTTAAACAGGGTGGAATGCGGCTCTGCGCAGAGTAAACTGAACTACCCCTGCAAGCAGGGTGGTCTGGACCGTATTATCATGGTGGTCAGCCATCATCGTCCTCTAGGCGGACGACATCGCCCAGCTGGTGGCGGTATCTGAATCTGGTATCGACACAGCTATAACCCAGGGGCGGTGGGGATGCTAAAAGGGACACCCACATGCCACAGCAAGTCTCAACAAACAAATAGCACATATAAATAGCAAGCATGTATAACTGAAAGACTATCTGAAATCTAACTTCTTATTCTGATCTGTCTCTACACTGAACTGATTCTTACTAATTATACTGATTCTGTAATCTTTGTTTAACTGTACGGCTAATCTGTAGCCATGATACTATCTGTCTGAATGGCTAATCTATAGCCATAACTGTCTGTCTATCTGATCTTTCTTTACGGACTTTTATTATGAAAAATCTGTTTCTTTTATTCTACTACATGCTTGCTAATCACGTAATAGGCTATACTGAATCTGAAATACTAACTTGCCCTAGGGCGCATGCTCTTCTAACTTTCAGACTGAATACGATATAACAACGCAAACTAGGTTTACTGAACTTTGAACAATACTTAGCATTCAACTCCGGGAATTCTACTACGGAGTTTATTGTACTATACAAGGCTAAAACTACTAACTTGCCGAAGAAACTAGCTTTACATACCTTATCCTCGAACTATCCGTTTGTCGGACGAGGCTCGGCCAATACTTCAACTATTTCTCCCAACTGCATTCATAAATATGTCAATTAATACTAAATATAGCTTTATTCTAAAGAACAACGTCACTTTCGATATAATTATAGCCTAAACTTAGGCTTATCGAAAGACCTTCAAAAACTCTCTATTTTCCAGAAGTCCAGAAGGGAGAAATATTCACTTCACAACTAGGAACACATAGACACTAGTTTGGAGCAATTCTACTTACCTTAGCTCGGTAGCTCGACGATTCGTTGGCCGTATTTCACGAAACTAAATCCGTAGGAATGCTCTCTACTGCTAAATACCTCGGTACCTGAGGTTAATTTAGGTTTGGACTGCGTTTGGCAGCGTAATCGGACGAAATTATATTACCCTCTTCGTTCTTTTTCCTTTCTCTGGTTTTCCTCTCTGTTTTCTGGAAATTTTATGATTTAAAACCAAAATAAACCAAAGTGGGGCTTATATATAATAGACACTATAAATCGCATTCATAGGATGCGATTTATAAGTCGCATTCCTGAAATGCGATTTATAAGTCGCATTTTGCCTTGCGACGCGCCGACTTGGCGCTTGTCCGATCTTTTCCCGGTCCTTTTTCTAGCATGTATGGCTTCCAAATGAGCTCGACCAATGCACGAATAGGCCATCTAGGTGCCGGGAATTCTACGGGGTATAACAGTATATTTTGGTGTTGTGTAATATTATTCTTGATTCAAAAAACAAAGTTTACAATTTTGTTCTAGAGTTTGAGGATCAAAAGCAATATTGGAATTTATGCATCGGTTTTGGAATTTTATTCAATTCACTTGGTTTTCTTCTACGAATTTCTGTAAGTTGCAATTATGAATTATTCTTTATTTTGTGCTTGTGATTATACAAACATGAGTAGCTAAACCTATAACTAGGGTTGTGGGAATCATGATGAATTAACATACATACGTAAAAAATACTTAGTGATTCTTGAACGGAGTTTATGCATGTATTGTTTCTCTCTTTGTTTTAATTGATTCTTAACCGTTGCAAACGTTAGATATTGTCTTATTCTTATTCACCGGACCAAGGGGATAATGAATGGGAAAAAGAGTTTAACAACGGAGATTTGAGGCTATCAACCCTCATCTAATAGTTTGACCTTGTCCGGAAATAGCTAATCTAATATTAAAGGTAAGGGTTAGTTAAGCTTACACCTGTATACGGACCAAGTTGCATGGTGATAATCATCTAGATAGGGGACCAACCATTTAGGTGAATTTAATTTACCAATATTACATGCTAAACACTGGAATAGATCACTAGTATAAAACCTTGTGGTTATGAAGTCATGGGGAATACAATCCTAGCTACCTTGTTATTTGAATACAACCAAAATTGACATAATCATCTTTTTGTTTCTACTTTTGTTCATTATTTTATTTTTCAAAACTTCCCCCATAGGAAATAGGTAAGCCGATAGTAATATCTATTCACATTAACTTATGTTCTTTCCATATTCCCTATGGGATCGACCTCAACCTCTCAATTAGGTTCTATATTTGACATCTACTGCTTTATATCTCAATTGCAAGGTGTAATTTGGGCGACATCATGGTGTATTTTCAACTTTTTCAGCATTTTCATTTTCTTTTGAAATTTCTTTTTCAAGATTCTCAATATTTTTCATCTCTTTTCTTTTCACCTCACCACACCTCATTTTTCACCCTTTCTCTCATTCCCACCATTTACGCACCCCTACTCTAGCCACCCTCAACTTAAGCATTTTTCCTATGTTGAGGTTCACAATATCCAAGGAAGGACCAGGGCCAAAAAAGGTTCATTATAAAAAAATGAGTACGGTTAATCGGTAAATCAAAGAAAAATGGTCTGTTAAGGCTCAAACTTGGGATCAAGAGATTCATATAATTTTGATAGGGTCATATAGGCTAAAAGTTAGCTAAACAATAATGGTCTATGATCATATCCTAACCAACCATCCTTGGCCTATACAAAGACCAACCAGGAAAGTCTAGATCTTCAATACAATACCGAACTGAGTATTATACCTCACTCACTCATGGTACATGAACTATTTTCACCTCACCTGTCTGGTTTATACATGGATTAACAAGACTACTCATGTTAATAAACTAAATAACATCAAAAGATCCATAGAAATCATGCAAGCAGTCACAAATACATAGCTAATGCATAAAAAAGAAAATTTTAAACAGGGTCAATTTTTTTTTCTAAAACCAAAACTAGTGCATTTTTATTGGCTGAGTACTCCTAAGTTTTTCTAATTAAATAAAAATCACAAACTAAAAATAAAAATCCTACACATGTCGGTTTTACTACATATCATGCCCGAGGGAAAACAAATATGGCAAGAAAAACCCTCGGACGTATCAAAAATCCCAAAAATAACAAATACACCCCCTCCCCTTTTTTGAAAAGTAAGCTTCGTCCCCGAATCATGATCTATAAGAACATAGGGAAGAGAACATACCTGTGGCATTCTAGGCGCTCCTGTCATCTTGCGGAGGCGGTACCTCTGCTGCAATCGTGGCGCTAGCGGTGGCCGGCACACTCAATAATGTGTCAAAAGGGGGAGTGCCCCCCCCCAGTAGTCGTGGCCGCTTCGACGGCCTCTATAACAATTTGAGCTGAATGTAGCTCACCCGAAGGGTCACGGCCACTGGCAAGCTCGGCCTGAGGCATGGTGGAGTTACCTGCTCCTCTAGCTCGCTCCTGAAACTCAGAAAAATGTGTGTCATGAGTTAGCAGGCTCTCTGCTCTGGCCCACTTGCGATCTTTTCTCTCCTTCTTCCTTATCTTTCTCAGGCCCTCCTCTCTAGCATCCTTAGCAGCTCTTTTATTCCCCTTATCACCAGAAGCTACCGTTGGCTCCCAATATGCCACCAAATAAATGTCCTCATTAGGCTTAGCATATAGGTATGAAAGAGTGGGGGCTGCTATAACTGTCGGTTGTCATGATGACAACTCAACAACTTGGCTTCGAAGAGCCCCCAACTCCGTACAGAGACTGCAGTGTCTGACTGCTCCGCCATCCGTACATTGAATCGACTCCCAAATCCATCTAGGCGAGCATGTAGAGCCTGATCTGCTGCATCTATCTCCACCTTGGCCCATGGCTTTACATTTTCCATCATGGCCTGAATCTTTTGCTTTGCCATGGTCGACCATTTGGCCAGCTTCTGGAGGAAGTCCTGTGGCACCAAAACATGCCCTACTGGTGTCTGACTCTGTAGGCTAGGCAGTGGTGCAGCTGAGGTGCTAGGAGCTGACTCTGAATGACTGACGTCTGTAGCCAGTGTCTCGCTCTGCTCCTATGTAATGAGGACATTCACTTATGCGTCCCCTACTGGCTAGACTGCTGCAATCGCGGTGGGAATCCTGTCTCTACTTATTGGGTTCATCTCATCCGGAATAAGGCCTATGTCTACAATCCTTTGGCCTCTGATCAGCTGCTCCTCGCCCCATCGTACTGGCACCCCTACTTCAGTGCATAACCTAAATACAAGACTCGGGAATGGGATAGTGGTGCTCACTCCCACTACCCTATCTCGTATCTCCTCTGCTATTATCCTTGGGATATTGATAGGGTAATGGGACATGAGGCATGCCACCAAAGCTACCCTATCAGCACTCAATGTGTTGTCATTGACTATAGGTGTTAACCGATGGCGTACTAGTGTCCAGCAGTCTTTTGCTATAAAATTGAGAAAGTTCTTTTTCACCTGCTTTCCACTAGTAACCCACTCAGCTTCTTCTTTGTTCTCAACAATCACTTCTGCTAGCCATTTCAGCTGCCTCTACCATTCCTCCAAACCCAACTGCCTAATCTGCTTCATTGCCTCTACCTTGTACTCGTATTCTGGCATCATTCTTGTAGGCATAAACTGAGGTCCATAAAAAATTTGAGCAATGGTACGCTCAGATATATAAACTTATCGACCTCGAACCATGACACTTTCCAGACGAGGTTGGTCTTTTATCTTCTGCCCCTCCATCACCTTTATCTCCATGGTGGCCAAATAGTTGGCATAGAACTCCCAGACTATTTCTGTTGTATACTGGGCTGGAGTCTTGGCCATCCACTCAAAATCATAGAAACTGAATATCCTCTTCATCTCTTCAACCTCGTTGAGTGAGTTAGTGAGGATCCACGACTCTTCTTGGATGCTCCTCCTTGGCTTATTTTTGGTGGTGAGAGAGATGCCTGCTCATAGATCTCTTTAGCTCCCGGTACTCTCCACTGGACTATGCGGTTTTCTCTAGGTAGGGTCTATTCCTGTGCAGCATCAGGAGCTTCCTCCTCTGATTCTTCACTACCACTTTCTTCTCCGATTTGGGTCTCTCCTGACCCTTCTTCATCATTTGGGTCTTTTATTGACCCCTGATGTTCTTCTCTAGCTCTCTCCTCAGACTGGGGAGCTTGAGCAGATATGGCAGTGGCTGCTTCAGCTTGGGCCTTTGCTTTTTCCCCAGTTGTTCTGGTTCCATCAGTGTCAGAGGTATCTATTTGGTAGTCCTCAAGTGAACCACTAGGGGAATTGCCTTCTTGTCCAGCCTCGGACTCAGATGTTTCATCAATTAATGTTCTTCAAGCTGTTTCTTTGGATGCCTTTCGCTTCTGTGTCATTGTACCTATAGAAAAAGAAGTTAGTATTCCATTTTTGAAAAAGAACAATTAGAAAGGAAAGTTTCAAATTCTCATCATGGGTCAACAGTACGGGTTGTATCATGAAGGTACAACTCGTATAAAGTCCCAGAAACTCTACATGTTTATTACGATTCACAGGTACAACTCGTACCACGAAGGTATGATCCGTACCTTGAATCATCTGATGGAGCCCCAACATTATTATATCTCTGGATTTTTCCACGACTCGTCGTACAATCCGTTGGTCAATTCCACGAGTTGTAGGAATGACTCGTCTTCCTCAACTGGCTTAGCCCTATTCAGCTCTTGAGTACGAATGCACAGTATGACTCGTGGTGGCAAACCACAATCTAAACTGTAGTTCATACCACGTTCTTAACTTGCTCAGTTTTTGCAAGGGTTCTCTTTTTCACAATTTGGGTACTCAAATTTCCCCCAGGTCTAGGCCAAGTATTCATCAAATTAACCCATTCTCATTCCTCCACTCTCTACTCACTACCTGTTACTCAAATTTAAATTTCTCATCTTATAGGTGTATTTCAATCAACTTTCAATGTTTTCCCAATTTATACCCAGTTTGAAAATTCCCCTGACCATCGAAGTATTAACATTTTTTCATCAACCAGTGAGTTACAGGGGTTTAGCAGCCATGACTTCACGCAAGTTAAACTTTTTGATATTCAAAGATTTTACTTACTTGATGATTCTTTATTTGACCGATGATCACGAATGTGGGTCGAGATGTACTAAATTTGAGCAAAATATTGCCCGAAGCTTCCTTGCTTTTGAGTCACGGGTGTGAGGGATTCGTTGTTTAGGGTTTGTAGGTTTGAATTTTTATTCATGGGAAGAAGGGTCGCATGGGGTCTGAGGCTTAAATAGGTAAAGGCCAAATTTCTAAAATTTGTTCCAAGTCGGGTTAGATTTTTTATTTTACCAGTCACGACTCGTACAATGAGTCATAGGAAGCCCCTACGACTCGTCCCTTCGACTCGTAAGTTAGAATTTTAAAGACTTACCTAGGGGCCTACGAGTGCATCCTATGACTCGTACAACTGAGGTACGATCCATAAAATGACTCGTAGGTCAGAGCTTTGAATTGTTTTATGATCCTCACCACGACTGCTGCTACGGCCCGTAGGATACCATCACGAGTCGTACTGAGAGCCATAGAAGCTGATGTTTCAGCAATTTTTTTAGCCTCCTGTTTTTGTTTTTCCTGCAAACTGAGCACACATTAGTTCAATAACTTGGTTGCCTCCCAAGAAGCGCTTGATTTAACGTCGCATTACGACGCAGGTAGCCCGGTTACTCAGACTTCACCAAGCCACCACTTGGGTTGCCTCCCAAGAAGCGCCTGATTTAACATCGCGACACGACGCAAGTCTCTTAACTACTCAAAATTCGTCAAGTGACTCGTATCCATCCTCTAGTGCTCAGACTACGCTGAATTCCTTTGGTTGCGGCATTAACTAGAAGATGTTAAAGTTGACCACTTCTTTGTTCAGTCTAAATTTCAACTGGTCCGCCTCCACATCTGCTAGGGCCCTTCCGGTCGCAAGGAATGGTCGTCCCAAATGATGGGAACCTCATAATCCACCTCGCAGTCCAAAATCATAAAGTCCTCAAGGAATATAAATTTGTCCACCTTGACAAGCACATCGAATAGGATCCTCACCGACTTTTTAACAGTTCTATCAACCATCAGTAGCTGCATAGTGGTCAGTGTAGGGGCTTCCAAGCCTAACTTCTTGAACACTACCAAGGGAATCAAGTTGATGCTGGCTCCCAGATCACAAAGTGCCCTTGCAAACTCGACATTCCCAATGGTGCAAAGTATAGTGAAAGCACTTGGGTCTTCCTTCTTCTGAGCTAGGACCCTTGTAGCTATGGCACCAGTGATGTACATTGTCAATCGGCTCATAGCTCACAGCTCTCTTCTTAGTCACCATGTCCTTTATAAACTTTGCATATCCTGGCATTTGTTCCAATGCCTCAACCAATGGTATGTTCACAGATAACTATTTAAGCATTGAAAGGAATTTCTGAAACTTACCATTTTCAACCCTTTTTCTTCATCCTTTGAGGGAATGGTAGTGGTGGTCGCGGGATAGCTTTGTAGATTTGCGTTGCTCCTTGGTCAATGTTGGGTTTTTCTTCACCTCTTGGGGCCTCAGCATGCTCAGCGCCCTCTATCTCAACACTCTTCTCATTATCCTCCATTATGCTTTCATTCATCCATTCAATTACAACTGGAAACGAGGGATCAACTATAGACTTATCACTCCTAGTCATCACCGCCATGCAGTGGCCATCGTTCTTTGGGTTTTGGACGGTATTGTTAGGTAGTGTACCCTTTTGTCTAGGGTTCATGGATGCTGACAGTTGCCCAAGTTGATGTTCAATCTACTTAATGGCTGTAGCATGAGATTCCACTTTCTGACCCATACTTGGTGAGTCACTTCGGATCTCCTTTAGTTGCTCATCAGTGGACCTTACCTTCTTCAACATCTCAGCCATCATGCTCTCCAACTTTGATTGCCTAGCCTATCCCTCTCGTGCATTGGGAGGCACATAAACTCCAGCCCGGTCATTGTGGTATCCATCATTTCTTCTCCATTCTCCTTTGCGCTTACAGCCTCGGCTCCTGTCTCTGAACCCATTTCTATTGTAGTTGTCTCTACACTGCTTCCGACCTTGATTTCCAGAACCTTGGTGCTAATTGTATTGTCCAGATGCTTGGGCGTTGGCTCGAAAACCCACCACTTGGCTATCCAGGAAGTTTGCCTCTTCCTTAAAATCAGAGTATCAGCTCCTTGCTCCATTACTTGAGTTCCTACTGCATTTACATTTTTGGCTCAAGCTCCCATAATATGCTTTGTCAGCAAGTCCAATGATGTCTGCATATGAGCTAACTCCTAGTCGCGTTCTTCTTCTTTCCTTCATTGGTCTATAGTCAAACCAACAACATATGTGTCGACCGCTGCATTAGCCTCCCTCGTATGCCAGGCCCTGTTCGTCTTAGTTACCCTGTCAAGAATAGTGGCAGCTTGCTCCCAGGTGTGACTCATCAATGCTCCTCCTGCCACCGTGTCCGCTACAACTTTGGTGTTATTATTCAAAGACCTGTAAAATATTTCCAACAAACTGCCATCTGGGATTTTATGGTTCGGGCACTTTGTCAACTTGTTTTTGAATCTCAACCAAGTTTCATGAAGTGCCTCTATCTTAATTTATCAAAAATTGTAGATCTCATCTTTTAGCTGCAACATTCTGGATGGAGGGAAGAATCTCTCCAAAAAGGCCTATTTGAGCTCCCTCCAGTTGTTTATGGAGTCATTGGGCAACTCCGATAACCATAAAGTGGCTTCCCCTGATAGAGAAAAAGGGAAGAGTCTGAGTCGTATGGCATCTTGGCTTACTCCAGGCAACCTGTATGCCTTGCATATTCCTACGAAGTTCATCAAGTTCAGGTTGGCGTCATCCACTGCATGACCGCTGAACACCCCTTTCATATTTAACAATTGAATCATGGTGCTCGTAATGTCGAATTTGGCCCCAGCGGGCAATGGTGGTGGCACAATTGCTCTAGTCAACCCAACTTCATCAATATTTGGGTCCTCATCATCGAAGAACTGAGGGGCAAATCTATGAGCTCTATTGCCCCTCCCATGTCGACTAGCATTTACAACCTCTTCTCTACCATCATCTGCATCCTGCAGTGTATCTTGTCGAGCTAGTTCGGCTTTCCTAGCTTCTTCAGCTATGCGGGCTTATCTTTGATCTTGGTTCTCCATTCTATGCAGTGCTTGTTCGATTTGTGGATTTAATGGAACAAGGGGATCTCCGTAACTCTGAGTGCTTGGAATTCATCGGAGAACAGCCTGTGGGTATCAAAAACACGATGATAAATGTAATTAAGGAAATAATTACCAAAAAGTCAAATACAAGCAAATAACCTAGTCTTGTCGTATTCCCCGGCAATGATGCCACTTTTTGATAACGCTCAAACCATACCTCCTACCAAAGTATGAAGCGGACGTTGTCAATAAAGAACCCAACTAGAGGTTGGGGTCGATCCCATACGGAATATGGAAGACTAGATTACAACCGATAAGTGAAATTGTTAGGTAGTTACTTCAAAATTGGGGCATTATAAAGAACAATAATAAAAACAATTATAAAAAGTTGTAAGAGCGTTGTAACCGTCTAAGAACAAACTGTAATCTGAACTAGGGTCTTGACGCTAGTCAGAGCTATATATCTAAAATGTCGTGACTGCCTAATGGACCAATAAATTGGATTCTGAATCTGATTCTGATAACTGGGAGGCACCACTGACACCTCAGGGAAAGCCTGAAGTCAAACTGCTCAGTTGACAAGTTCTGAATAGTTCTGAAGAGGTTCTACGTTCTAACTAAACTGAACTACTAAACAACTAATAGAGAACCCAACTCATTCCAACAACACGGAAATTCCATAATATGGAAAAATTTCAAGAATTAAAGAAATCTTATCCGACATGGATAAAATCATTCTTATGAATGGAGTATTTACTCAACATATAAACAATAAGAAATACTAGAAAATACAGTCCAAATCACACTTCAAAACTAGACGGAATTTAATACACAAATAGTCTTTACTCGAAAAGTTAGGGCTTAAATTCACTTGGACAAGAATATCAACAGTTCAGGTAAAAATTGATGGAGATCATATCAATAATAAGCAAGTATATCATTCTATGTGAAATTTACGAAAAACAACAAGTAATCTCCTCATTTCCGAAAGCTCGGGGCCAAAACTGATAGAGAAACGATGAGAGAGTTTTGGGGGACACAAGGGAAGGAGAATTACCTTGTTGAATTCCCACATACCTAGCTAAATTTTCCCCAGAGAAAGAAACTTGAAAGGCTGCAACTGGTGAGGAACCCTAGACCTTGCTTGAGAGCTCTTGAGAGAAAACTTACGGAAATCCTTCTAAAAGTCTGAGTGGGAATGAGGAGAAAACCGTTTAACCCCTCTAAATACCTTCAAAACAATTCCAAAATGATGTAGTTTAGAGTCTAGGAGAATAATAAATTACTAAATTACCCTTGGAAAATTGCTGGGAAAAACTGCCAAGTGACCTTAACAGGTCGGGGCGACTGGCCACGACTCGTGGTCACACCCATTGGGTACACTACCTAGGTTTCTCTGCAGGTCACCACGAAGGACCTAAAGAGTCGTTGTAGGTGACCACGACTCGTGGTCACCACCCTTCAAGTACACCGCCAACTTCTAAAATTCTAGGTTCCGGCCTGACCACGAGTGACTTAACAAGTCATGGTACCTGACCACGACTCTTGAGGTCGCCCGTTGGGAACACTATCTCCCTTTTACAGGAGCTCAAACCTCCTTCTCACGGCTGACCTTACGAGTCGTTAGGTCGCTTAACAACCCGTTAGGTGCGTCGTCCTGTAGCATTTCTGCAGGTTTTTCAAATTTTATGATTTAAGTCCCAAATCTAGATTTTGAGTTTCCGGGGCATTACACTCATACTACGAACTATGAGTTGAGCCTATTTTATACACTTCCAGGATAACTTTTTGCACATTTTAGCTCCAACACCAATTTATCCTGTAACCAAAGGAAAAGTGTCTTATATCCACATAAATATACTTAAGTCCATGTTATTTTCTTAGTTTTGAGCGTCAAAATTGCTGTAAATCCACAATACATCACTCGATAAGGGGAAAGTTATCATCCCAACTACATATGACGTCAATCACACATGCTCTTAACATGTCTTTGAGAGTCTGAATTGTCCGTTCCGCTTGACCATCCATTTGCGGGTGGAATGTTGTGCTGAGTTTAACCTGTGTACCAAGCCCTTTTTGAAATGACCTCCAAAACTGAGAGGTAAATTGAGTACCTCTATCAGAAATGATGGATAAGGGCACTCAATGCAATCGAACTAACTCCTGAATATATAGTTTGGCATAATTCTCCACCGAGTCCATGGTTTTAACCATTAGAAAATGGGAAGCCTTGGGCAACCTATCTACCACCACCCAAATGGAGTCATATTGTCAGCAAGTACGAGGTAATCCTATTATGAAATCCATGTTAATTTTTTCCCACTTCCAAGTGGGAATGTTGATATCCTGAAGCATGCCTCCCGACCTTTTATAATCAACCTTTACTTGCTGACAGTTTGGGCACTTGGCTATGAATTCTGCAATATCCTACTTCATTCCATTCCTCCAATAGATTTCCCATAAATCACGATACATCTTGGAGGCACTCGGATGGATAAAATACCTGGATCTGTGACCCTCATGCAACATTCGACTCCTCAAATCATCAACAGCTGGAAAACATAGGTCACCCTGGTACTGAAGCACACCATCTCCCCCTTTGGAGAAGACCTCCACCTTCTGACTCTAAATGGTTTCTTTTAATTTTACCAAAATCGGTTCCTTATCTTGTCTATCGTTCACATCAGTTACTAAGGATGATTTTGATTCCTTCTGTATAACAACTAACCTAACTCCCAAACTTGCAAGTCGATGTACGTCTTTCACTAGCTCCTTCTTCCCCTCACTCACATGGGGCACACTCTCTATAGAGAGTCTACTTAGTGCATCCGCTACCATATTAGCCTTACACCGATGGTAAAGGACACTCATATCAATGTCCTTGAGTAGTTCCAACCACCTTCTTTGATGAAGATTGAGATCCTTCTAAGTAAACACATACTGTAAGCTCTAATGGTTTGTAAACATATCCATGTGGACCCCATACAAATAATTCCACCATATCTTTAATGCGAACACCACCGCGGCCAATTCAAGATCATAGGTCGAGTAATTCTTCTCATGGACTTTCAACTGTCTGGAGGCATAGGCTATGACTTTCCCGTGCTGCATCAATACGCACCCAAGTCCAATCCTTGAAGCATCACAATATACTATGAACCCATTGATACCCTTTGGTAGAGTTAACACCGGTGCTGAAGTAAGTCGAGTCTTCAATTCTTGGAAGCTCTTCTCACAAGCCTCTGACCATTGGAATTTCACCTTCTTCTGGGTTAATTTGGTCAAAGGCGCTGTAATAGACGAGAAACATTCAACAAATCTCCGAGAGTAGCCAGCTAAACCTAAGAAACTCTGAATATCTTAAGGATTCACTGGTCTAGGCCAATTCTTTACTGCTTCTATTTTTTGAGAATCCGCTTTTATACCTTCACTTGTCACCACATGGACCAGAAATGTTATGGAATTCAACCAAAACTCACACTCTGAATTTGGCATATAACTGACAATCCCTAAGAGTCTAAAACACTATTCTCAAATGAGTGACATGTTCCTCCTTGCTCCAAGAGTCTATCAGGATGTCATCAATAAACACAATCACGAACATATCAAAGTATGGCTTGAACATCCTGTTCATCAAGTCGATAAATGTTGCAGGAACATTCGTTAGTCCAAAAGACATAACTACAAACTCATAATGACCATACTGCATCTTGAAGGCTGTCTTTGGGATATCACACTCCTAAACTTTGAGTTGATGATACCCGGATCTGAGATCTATCTTTGAGAAACACTTGGAACCCTGAAGCTGGTCAAACAAATCATCGATCCTGGGTAAATTATACATGTTCTTGATGGTAACTTTGTTCAATTGCCAATAGTCAATGCACATGCGAAGAGAACTATCTTTCTTTCGGACAAAGAGAACTAGTGAACCCTATGGGGACTTGCTCGGTCTAATGAAACCCTTATCTAATAGGTCCTTAAACTGATCCTTCAACTCCTTTAGCTTAGCTGGAGTCATCCTGTAAGGAGGGATAGATATAGGTTGTGTGTCGGGCGGAAGGTTAATACCAAAATCAATTTACCTCTCAGGGGGGACACCTAGAAAATCATTTGAAGATACTTCTGGGTACTCACGCACTATCGGAACAAACTGGATAGTCGGGATCTTGGACTCAAGATCTTTAACCATGAGTAGATTATACATACAACCCTTGGAGATCATCTTTCTAGCCTTAAGGTAGGAAATGAAGCGACCTACAGGCACAGCTGAACTACCCTTCCATTCTAAGACTGGCTCACCCCGAAATCTGAACTCTACTACCTGGGTTCTACAATTAATAGAAGCATAACACGCATACAACCAATACATGCCAAGAATAATATCAAATTCAGTCATGGCTTACTCTACAAGGTCAGTGGAGGTGACTTTATGCAATGTAGTGATCGGGCATATTCTATACAACCGTCTAGCTACAACTGAATCCCCAACAGGAGTAGAAACTGAAAATAGTTCTGAAAAAGTCTCGGGACTAACTCCAAAGATACTAGCAATATAAGGTGTAACAAAAGACAAGGTAGCCCCTAGATCTAACAAAGCATAAGCATCAAGATGAAACACTCGTAACATACCAGTAACCACATCTAGTGAAGTCTCCTGCTCCTGATGGGTCCCAAGGGCTTAGAACCTATTATGGCGCTGACCGCCGGCTGAACTAGTCGAGGTACCCTACAGAGGGGGACGTGCTTCTAGCTCATATTTGGGATACCAGTTCTAAAGGTCCTTCCATAGAGTCTGGTCCTTGTAGTTTGTGAGTTCTTAGAGGTGTTCCCTACAGATCTGTCGAGCATGCTATTGGATCGTGATATTGATTTCTGCATAGATTTAGAGCTAGGGACCCGTCTCATTTTTATTCCTCCGTACCAAATAGCACCAACTGAGTTGAGAGAACTCAAGGAGCAATTGGAAGAACTACTTAGTAAGGGGTTTATTATGCCAAGTCTCTCTCCATGGGGTTCCCCAGTCTTGTTTATGAAAAGAAAGATGGTGGTATGCAGATGTAGATCGATTATCGTCAGTTGAACAAGGTAACTATTTGAAACAAGTACCCTCTCCCTCGAATAGATGATTTGTTTGATCAGTTACAAGGGGTAGCAGTGTTCTCAAAGATTGACTTGAGCTCAGGTTATCACCAGCTGAAGGTTCGAACTAAGGATACTCCCAAAATAGCCTTTTGAACTAGGTATGGGCATTATGAGTTTCTGCTCATGTCCTTCAAACTCACTAATGCCCCAGCTGCGTTCGGTGCTTGATGAATGGTATCTTCAAACCCTATATAGATTCTTTATAATTGTTCTTATTGATGATATCTTGGTGTACTCTAAGACCAAGCAGGAGCATGAGAATCATTTGAGAATTGTGCTAGGGTTGTTGAAGGAGAAGTAGCTGTATGCCAAATTCACTAAGTGTGAGTTTTGGTTAGACTCGGTGTCTTTTCTGGGACATGTGGTATCCAAAGAGGGAATCAAAGTTGATCCACGGAAGGTGGAGGTAGTTAGAAACTGGGCTAGGTCTACTACCATGACAGAGAATCAAAGCTTCGTAGGGCTCGTCAGCTACTACCATCGCTTTGTGAAAGGGTTTGCATCCATAACTTCAGTGCTGACAAGGTTGACTCAGATGGGTGTACCTTTTCAGTGGTCTGAGAAATGCGAAGAGAGTTTTCAAAAGCTCAAGACCCTGCTAACCACGGCAGTTATCCTGGTATTACCAGTGGAAGGTGTAGATTTTGTTGTTTATTGTGATGCATCACGGACTAAGTTAGGTGTTGTATTAATGTAGAAAGGACAGGTAATTGCTTATGCCTTGAGATAGTTGAAGGTGCATGAGAAGAATTACCTCACACATGACCTGGAGCTAGTAGTGGTGGTGTTCGCCCAAAAAATCTGGAGGCACTACCAATACGGGGCTTGTTACGAGGTATTCACAGACCATCAGAGCCTGTAATATGTATTTTCTCATAAGGATCTCAATTTGAGGCAGAGGAGGTGTATAGAACTGCTCAAGTACTATGACGTTACCATCTTGTATCACCCAGGAAAGGCTAATATGGTAGCAGATGCGTTGAGTCAAAAAGAAGTATGGGAAATCTAGCTTTCCTGGAAGCTACTCAACGATTGATGGTCAGAGAAGTCCAGAAACTGGAAAATAGTTTGATGAGATTTTCTTTGACAGAAATAGGTGGGATACTAGCTCGCATGAAGGCTAAGTCATCATTGCTAGAGGAAATAAAGGCCAGACAGTTTGAGGAGGAGAAGTTGGGTAAGATCCAAGATAAGGTTCTGTGGGGAGAAGCTAAGAAAGCAGTACTAGATGTCGAAGGGGTCCTGAAAATAAAGGGACGCATGTGTCTTTTCCAAGTTGGTGAGATAATTAAGACCCTCCTGTCAGAAGCTAACAACTCGAGGTACTCCATCCATCCCGTGGCTACCAAAATGTACCATGAATTGAAGCGGCACTATTGATGGGGTAGAATGAGAAGGACATTGTTGACTATGTCGCTCAATTCTTGAACTGTTAGTAGGTGAAGTACGAGCACCAAAAGCCTGGGAGAGTACTTCAGAGGATGTCTATCCCCGAGTGGAAATAGGAGAGAATAGTGATGGACTTTGTAGTTGGTCTTTCAAAGACACTGGAGAAGTTTGACTCCATTGTCATTGTTGATATATTGACCAAGTCTGCTCACTTTTTGCCTATCCAAGTAACTTACAATGCCGATAGGCTGGCCACACTTTATGTGAAAGAAGTGATTCGGCTCCATGGGGTTTCAGTTTCGATTGTATCATACAGGGGCACTCAATTCACCTCCCATTTCTGGAGGACCTTGTAGGCAGAGTTAGGCACGAGGTAGGATTTGAGTACAGCCTTCCACCCTCAGACTGACCAGCAGTCAGAACGGACCATCCAAGTATTAGAGTACATTCTCTGAGCCTGTGTGATAGATTTTGGGGGCCAATGGGATAAATTTCTTACCCTTGAAAGAGTTTGCTTACAAAAAAGCTATTATTCGAGCATTGGCATGGTGCTATTTGAAGCTCTGTACGAGAGAAAATGTAGGTCTCCAATTGGGTGGTTTGATGCATTTGAGGTGAGACCCTAAGGAGAAAATTTGCTGAAGGAATCCTTGGAAAAATTTTGGATAATCCAAGAATGTCTGGTAGCTGCTCAGAGTAGACAAAAATAGTATATAGACCGAACAGTGAGAGACATAGATTTCACGGAGGGAGAGCAAGTCTTGCTCAAGGTATCCCCCATGAAGGGTGTAATGAGGTTCGGTAAGCGGGGCAAGCTTAGCCTGAGGTACATTGGAACATTTGAAATCCTCCAACGTGTGGGTGAAATAACTTATGAGCTGACATTGCCGCCAGGGATGTCAGGGGTACATCCAACCTTCCATGTTTCCATGTTGAAGAAGTACCATGGGGATAGATCGTACATTATCAAATGGGACACCGTGTTCCTGGATGAGAATTTGTCCTATGAGGAGGAGCTAGTGGCGATATTGGATAGGGAAGTCCTTAAGCTAAGATCAAAAGATATTGCAATGGTAAAGGTCCAGTGGAAAAATTGTCCCATAGAGGAAGCCACTTACGAGACCGAGGCCGATATAAAGATCTAATACCCTCAGTTGTGTATGGAATATGGTACATTCTCTCCTTTGCTTTTGTAGACAGTTCAGGGACGAATGGTGTTTTAATTGGTATCTGGTGTAATGACCCATATGTCATTACTAGGGAAAACCAACTTAGAACAATCTAATGGGGCTAGACAATGGTTAGAAAAGGGTTGTGAAAGTGAGCTAGCGAAAATTGTTGGGTTTTGGGGGAGCTACTTGTTACACCCCATAAGTTTCTAACGTTTAGATGGCCTATTAATACATTGATTAAGAGTTGTAGAGTGCAAAACGTACAAGAAAGGGCCCGGGGAAAGGTCAAACGAGCGTGGAATTGGGATCGCGTGGGAGAAGGCTGGACTAGCTGCCTAAAGGGACCACGTGTCACAGACCCTCCCTGGCGGGATGGCTCCATGGCACGCCCGACTTTTATCATGATCACGGACCCTGTCCACCACCCTAAGTATATATAAGTCCCTCCCTTTGATTTTATTTCATTTTCCAAGTTCATATACGGCCGGGAGAGGGAAAACACGAAGAGTTCTACTAATTTTCCTCCGTTTACGTAACGAAATGCTGCTCGAATTCAAATTAAATTCGGGTATCGAAGTTTAAGGCTACAGAGAGCATTACTACGGAGTTATTTTCATGAAATTCGCTCGGCAAATCATAACTCCTCTGAATTCAAAGTCGTTGGAATGACTCCAAACTAATTTCTATACGATCACAGGCTACAGGTGAGTATTTCCCCCTTCTGCACTTTTGAGAAATTATATGTTTTTGATCGTGTTCTAGCAAGCTGAAATATAGTTGATATTTATGTTGGAAATTACCGTTTTGGCTAAACTTAGTACTAAAACCAGCCTCATTCTCCCAGTAATATGATTTCAGTTGAAAAGAGTTGTTGAATATGAATCAAAGTCCGCCAATTAATCAAAAATCGACAACTGAGGTATGTTAAGGCGTACTCCTTTGGCAAGTTAGTTTTCTTCAGTATTGTAGCACGGTTTAAATCCCAGTAAGAGAACCAGCAACATATGAATTGTGATTAGTTGTTGTTATTAGCTTAGACCAGTACTCTATGCCTAGCTTGCGATTGACTTTGCCCTGTATAGCCTTCCATGACCAACCCAGGGTTATTAGCTATGTCGTCGCTCGTCAGGGGCGAGATGACGTCGCTCTATGGAGTGGTAGGCCATCTGCAAGGGAAGAAGATGGGGTTCCAGGTCCTCATACAGTCCATTCCATGGCTGGACTATTATTATATGCCATGTCGGCACCACACACCCATCGAGCCTGGTGCCTGGGGTGCAGATATCAGGAGTCCACTGGACACAGACACAGCTACAGTCAGGGGCCAAGCGGGCTTAGTTGCAAACCCAGGGGACTGGTAGGACAGCTATAGCTATTAGTTGACCCATTGTGACCTTGCTCGGGGTATATAGATTGAGGTATACTCACAAAGGCTTATGGGGGCTCCAGGTGGGTTATTTTGTGCGAGTTGTAACTTCCGGCTTATGGGGGCTAGGTAAGGTTCTTAATTGCTTTAGTTATTGATAAATTAGATGGCAGAAAGTTTAGCTATGCGGGTAGAATCTCTATCCTTCCTTTTCAGTTATTTTCAGCTCTATTTCCTCTATTCAGTTATTTATAGTTATTGTCTTACATATTCGGTACATATTGTACTGACGCCCTTCTTGGGGGTGCTGCATTACTTGCCTGTAGGTGCCGATAGACGCGAATTAGGACTTTTTTATCTTTCTATCAGGACTAGTAGAGCAGTCAGCTCCATTCCTCCGGAGCTAGTAGATAGCAGGTTGACTCTCTTTTGTTGTACAGTTATGGGTAGGTTGGGGCCCTGTCCCGACCATCATATCACTCCTAGAGACTTGCAGATTATTTCGGATTCCCTCTGGTTAGATGTTGATGGATGTGTGGGGCCCGTATGTATTTTATCTTATGTGTTGGCCTTGTGGGGCCTTGCATAGCTGATAGTTAGCGGCCTTGTCGTCCATAGCTTAGTTTAGCACTAGTTTTACCTTTCAGTCATAACTTGACATCATGGTAGTCTTGTCGGCCCGCAAAGGATTTCGTATCATTATCTATTTCTGGGTAGCTGTTTTATTTTACAAGTGGCTATAAGGCCTTGTCAGCTAGGGGCTGTATTTACAGCCCAGATATAGCCCGTTGTTTTCTCAACTTGAGTGTTAGTGTTAGTCATGCACTAGAGGTGTGTAAGCTTAGCCAAACTAGTTCAGACCTTAGTAGGGCATCAGGTTCTAGTCATGCCTCCCAAGGTGGGGCGTGACAAACTTGGTATTAGAGTAGGTCGCAATTTACAGGGACGGACCGGGATGTGGAACCTCAAGACTTTCTGGATCAATTGCAGTGGATTTTTAGGGTGATGCATGCCACACCTATAGAGTCAGTTGAGTTGGCAGTATTTCGGCTACGGAACATTGCGGTGTTATGGCACGAGAGTTGGGAGAGGTCCCTGGGTAGAGATGTACCTCCTTCAACCTGGTCTAGTTTTTTAGAGGCCTTCGAGGATCATTATTTTCCATGGGAAATTCGGCAGGCCCGGGTTGATCAGTTTTTGCACCTAGAACAGGGCTCGATGAGTGTCCGGGAGTATGCCATAAGGTTTGATTCCTTGGCTAGATATGCACCGGCCTTTGTAGATACTAAGCCAGCCAGGGTGCACCGGTTTATTATGGGGATAAATCCAGAATATGTAGAGACTTGTATAACGGCGACCCTACTAGAGGACATGGATATTTCCTGTGTCCAGCATTTGCTCAGAATATCGAGGGAATCAGGCAATGACAAAGGGAGGTAGAAAGGATAAGCCAGGAGCAGCACCGCAGGACTAGACTAAGTGATGTGTAGGAAAAATTTCAGGGCGGACCCAGGCCACGATTATCAGACAGACCACCTAGACCCCCACCTCCACAGCAGCAGCAGGGGAGTATGTCTGGTCACCGGGGGCTGTCAAGGCCCGGTGAGAGCTCACGGCCAGCAAGTTCGCAGTAGCAGAGGGGGTCAGAGCAGAGCAGAGCAGATTTACTGTACCATTTTTCCCTATTTGCAGTTGAAGTCACTCCGAGGCATGCAGGTATGGTTCCACAGCATGTTATACATATGGACAAGAGGGTCATTGGATGAGGGATTGTCCAGCCAAGGGTCAGAGTAATCGGGACCAACAGAATAGATCTTCAGTAGGATCATGTGCCCCAGCGTGCCCAGTCGGGCGTAGGCCCTCATCTCCAGCCGGCATAGGCCGAGGCAGACTAGGGGCATCTAGTTTAGGCACCGATTCAGATAGCACTTATGCCTTATCAAGATGACAAGAGTCAGAGTCGTCACCGGATATGGTAACAGGTATGCTGGACATTTGCTCTCATTCTGTTTATGTATTCATAGATCCAGGGTCCACCTTGTCTTATGTTACCCCATTAGTGGCCCGGAAGTTCGGTATTACGCCGGAATTGCTTCAGCGACCTTTTTCAGTGTCTACTCCTGGCGGTGACTCTATCATAGCCAAGAGGGTCTACCGGGGATGCACAGTAAAGGTTGTTGGTCGTCAGCCTTTAGAAGATTTTATAGAACTAGAAATGATTGATTTTGATGCAATTATGGGTATCGATTGGCTGGCGCCATGCTCTGCCAATGTTGAATGTTGGACCAAAACTATTTGATTCCACTTTCTAGGGGAGGTAGTATGGGAATGGAAAGGTAATACGGCCACGCCAAAACGTAGGTTTATTTCCTATCTTCAGGAGAGGAAGTTAATAGCAAAGGGTTGTATCTATCACATTGTCAGGGTTCAGGATGTTCAAGAAGAATCTCCAACTCTCCAGTCCATCCCCACAGTTAATGAATTCCCAGAAGTGTTCCCATATGAACTTCCATGTATTCCCCTAGAACAGGAGATCGATTTTCCAATTGATTTACTACCAGGTACTCAGCCTATATCCATCCCTCCGTACCAAATGGCTCCTGTCGAGCTCAAGGAATTGAAGGAGCAGTTGAAAGATCAGTTAGATAAGGGCTTCATCAGGCCGAGTACTTCATCGTGGGGCGCGTCGATCCTGTTTTTGAGAAAGAAGGATGGCTCCCGCCGCATGTGTATAGACTACCGGATCTAAAAAAAGTCACTATCAAGAATAAGTATCTGCTTCCCAGAATAGATGACTTGTTTGATCAGTTACTTGGGGTGAAGTATTTCTCAAAGATCGATTTAAGGTCTGCGTACCATCAGGTTCGAGTTCACGAGAGGGATATTCCAAAAACCGCTTTCAAGACCAGGTATGGCCATTTCGAATTTTTAGTCATGTCCTTCGGATTGATGAATGTCTAGTAGTGTTCATGGATCTGATGAACAGCATCTTTAGACTGTATCTGGACTTGTTTGTGATAGTATTTATCGATGATATCCTGGTGTATTCCCATTTAGAGGCAGATCACCAAGATCATTTACGAATAGTGCTTCAGATTCTTAGGGATCGCCAGCTATATGAGAAGTTTTCTAAATGTGAATTTTGGCTGAATTCAGTGGCCTTTTTGGGCCACATTGTGTCATATGTTGGTATACAAGTAGATTCACAAAAGATTGAAGCAGTAAAAACATGGCCTAGACCTACCACTCCAACTGAGGTACGCAGTTTCCTGGGGTTAGTCGGGTATTCCAAAAGGTTTGTAGAAGGATTTTCTACATTAGCAGTGCCTTTGACCAAGCTAACTCATAAAGCAGCTAAATTTCATTGGACTGAAGCATGTTGATCAAACGGGCAAAAATATATGCCCGAGATACGCTTTATGACTTAAATTAGTCTTGTTTATCTAAGATTATTGTATACATTTTCATGTAATTTTAGATAAAGTAAAGATATGTGCTAACCAACATGATTAGCCTTTGTTTTGTAGGTTTTTATGACTTTTGAGCAACTAATCCATGAGTTGGTGAGGTAGAGGCTTGGAAACGGAATCAACACGCGAACGTCGGCAAAGAGGAGGCACAAAACAGCCCACCGGCGCGTCGACAAGGTGCCACGGCAGGCAGGCCGCTCACAACAGCCCACCTGCGCGTTGGCAACGTGCCACGGCAGGTGGCCTCCACGACCAAGGGCTGCCAACGCGCTGCCCAAGCAGCGTGACACGCTATCAACGCGGCAGGGTGCTGCCCGGGCCGATTTCGGGTGATTTCCAGAGGGCCTCCGCGTCCGTAGCGTGTCACGGAGGCCGTGCTCCGTGATGCACTCCGTGACACGTTGCTTGTTATTTCGGGAAAGAGTCCTACTACTATAAATAGCACACTTAGGTTTATTTTTCATTAATTCAGACTTGGTGGAGCAAGGACGTGGGTTAGAGGCAGTTGAGGAACGAAAAAGCTAAGGGTTTTTCTCTCTTTCTTTCTTCTTTCAATCAATTGTTTGTATGATTAACACTTGTTTTAGGATGATTAATCCACAAATGAGTGGCTAATTCTCTTCCTTGTTGAGGTTGTGAACAATGGTGATGAATTTTGATTGTTAATTGTATGGTTTTTCATCTTCTTCTTCCATGTTGTTCTATTAATTCTTGTTTCTACTGCATTAGTGTGTGGCCGACATTAATGTACATCTAAAAAGTCCAATTTCACTCGAGAGAGCAAGAAATTGGAAAGTTGTGAATTAATAGGGTATTGTTCTTAACTTGATTTGGGAAAATTGGGTTTTGATGTGCTTTCCTGATAGAAATATACTTGAAAGCCGTATTAGTCAATTTAGGAACCGGAATTGTATTGCTAGGTCATAAATTGCATTTGATCACAGAAATGTAGACGAATGGTTTATGATTCTAAAGTGAGATTAAATACGAGAGTTTTAATCTCTAGGCTAATGTTCTTGGCTAG
Organism: Datura wrightii; assembly: GCA_035772735.1. Taxonomy (NCBI): domain Eukaryota; kingdom Viridiplantae; phylum Streptophyta; class Magnoliopsida; order Solanales; family Solanaceae; genus Datura; species Datura wrightii. Next base: position 40,067,153 of record JASDFA010000027.1, read on the forward strand.
CAACATGAAGAGAAGAATAACCAAATTATGATTATAATCAAATTCATTACTTGTTCTTAACCTTGGCATGCTCATATCCATAGTTTCAATTCAAAGTAAATATTTGTTAATAGTTTAGTATATAAGTTATAAACAAAATTATTTAACTTTTGGTTACGTTGTTATCAGCATAATTAGAAGTAAAGCTAGAATATAGTATAGTTAAGCAATTTCACTTATCCAGAGTCTCCTTGGTTCGATACTTGGCTTACTTAGCCACTTTATTACTTGTTTGACCACGTGCACTTGCGTGTCGGTTTTTACCTATAACCAAAACACCGAACACAAGTGAACGGAGCTTCCAAGAGTTGAAAAACAGATTGACCTCAGCACCAATATTAGCCTTGCCAGAGGGATCAGAGGGTTATTTAGTGTACTGCGGATGCTTTAGGCATCGGGTTAGGATGTGTTCTAATGCAACATAGTAAGGTAATTGCTTACGCTTCCAGGCAATTGAGGAAGAATGAAAAGAATTACCCCACCCATGATCTAGAGTTGGCCGCGGTAATTCATGCCTTGAAAATATGAAGGCACTATCTGTATGGTGTCCATATAGATATTTTAACTGATCATAAGAGCCTCCAGTACATTTTCACATAGAAAGACTTGAATCTGCGGCAGCGTCACTGGTTAGAGCTGTTGGTGGACTACGATGTGAATATTGTATATCACCCAAGAAAAGACAATGTTGTAGAAGATACCCTCAGCCACAAATCTATGGGGAGTTTGGCATACCTGAAGCCAGGACATCGGGAACTGGCCTAAGAATTGCGTCAGTTAGCCAGTTTGGCTGTCCGTATAGTAGATTTGGGAGATAGTGGAGCAGTATCCTGAATACTGCAGTGTCATCATTGGTTGTAGAGGTGAAAGAACGGCAATATGAAGACCCTAACCTGGCTCATCTCAGGGATAAAGCTCAGCGAGGGGAAAAATATCAGCTTTCGAAGTAACCGCAGATGGGGTCTTGAGATGTAAAGGTCACCTCTATGTTCCGTTATCAATCATTTCTGACAGAGGAGGGCAGTTTACAACTAAATTTTGGCAGTCCTTTCGGAAGGGACTGGGGACGCAGGTTAATCTAAGTACATCCTTCCATCCTCAAACAGACGGGCAGGCAGAAAGTACAATTCAAACACTTGAGGATATGTTACAGGTGTGCGTGCTAGACTTCGGGGGCAACTGGGATGAGCACTTGCTGCTTATTGAATTTGCCTACTATAACAGTTACCATTTAGCAATTCAAATGGCGCCTTATGAGGCCTTATATGGGCGGAAATCCAGATCCCCGGTTAGTTGGTTCGAGGTAGAAGAATTGGGATTAATTGGACCAGATATAATCCATCAGTTAGAAGAGAAGGTGAAACTTATCCGAGAACGCCTACTGACAGCTCAAAGACACCAGAAATCTTACGCTGATGTACAGCGAAGGAACCTGGAGTTCGATGTAGGTGACTGGGTATTTCTGAAGGTGTTGCCGATGAAGGGCATGGTGAGATTTGGTAAAAATGGCAAGGTCAACCTGAGGTTTATTGGACCATATCGAATCCTCCGGAGAATAGGCCAGGTGGCATATGAGCAAGATCTGCCTTCAAAATTAGAATCTATCCACCCGGTCTTTTATGTGTCGATGTTGCAGAAGTGCATAGGAGACCCATCCCGAATTATGCCAGTTGAGGATGTTCAGATTACCAAGGAGTTAGCCTATGAAGAGGTTCCAGTAGCCATACTAGATCGAAAAGTTCATAGACTAAGGACTAAAGATCGCTTCTGTTAAAGTATTGTGGCGGAGCAGGAATAGAGAAGAGATGACCTGGGAAGCTGAGGACGATATAAGATCCAAGTATCCTCATTTGTTCCAGACTTATTCAGGCCATGCAGTTAAGGTACATTTATGATTTAGTTTGTTTTGTGATGTGTGTTACATATATTGCTCAGTTGGATACGATGTTGTTGGGAACAGTTGCTATAGTGTTATATGAAATGTTTGTGTTGGACTCTTCTGCATTTTAGGGTTTTCAGATAGTCCATATTATAGGGAAAGTTCTACCAAAATTTTTCTAGAATTGTAGTTAAAAGAGTTAGACTCCAGTGAGCCAAAGTGACATTCGAGGACGAATGTTCGAAGAACATGTTACACCCCGTAAGTTTCTAACATTTAGACGGCCTATTCTTGTGTTGGTTAAGAGTTGTAAAGTGAAAAACATACAATAAAGGGCCCGGGGAAAGGACGAACGAGCGTGGAATTGGGATCGCACGGGAGAAGGCCGGACTAGCTTCCCAAAGGGGCAACGTGTCACGGACCCTCCCTGGCGCGATGGCTCCATGGCATGCCCGACTTTTTGCGTGACAAGGTCTGTGCCTGTCCACCGCCCTAAGTATATAAAAGTCCCTCCCTTTGATTTTATTTCATTTTCCAAGTTCACATATAGCCAGGAGAGGGAAAACACGAAGAGTTCTACTAATTTTCCTTCGTTTACATTACGAAATGCTACTCGAATTCAAATTAACTTTGGGTATCGAAGTTTAAGGCTGCAGGGGGAATTACTACGGAGTTATTTTTGCGAAATTCGCCCAGAAAATCGTAACCTCGCTGAGTCAAAGTCATCGGAACGACTCCAAACTAATTTCTATATGATCACAGGCTAAAGGTGAGTATTTCCCCCTTCTACACTTTTGAGAAATTATATGTTTTCGACCGTGTTCTAGCAAGCTAAAATATAGTTGCTATTTATGTTGGAAATTACTGTTTTGGCTAAAGTTAGTACTAAAACCAGCCTCATTCTCCCAGTAATATGATTTCAGTTGAAAAGAGTTGTTGAATACGAATCAAAATCCGCCAATTAATCAGAAATCGGCAACTGAGGTATGTTAAGGCGTACTCCTTCGTCAAGTTAGTTTTCTTCAGTATTGTAGCATAGTTTAAATCCCACTAAGAGAACCAGCAACATATGAATTGTGATTAGCTATATTTATTAGCTTAGACCAATATTCTATGCCTAGATTGGGATTGACTTTGCCCTGTATAGCCTTCCATGACCAACCCAGGGTTATTAGCTGTGTCGTCGCCCGCTAGGGGCGAGATGACATTGCTCTACGGAGTGGTATGCCATCCTCGAGGGATGAAGATGGGGTCTGAGGTCCTCATACAGTCCATTCCATGGCTGGACTATTATTATATGTCGTATCAGCACCACACCGCCGTCGAGCCTGGTGCCTGGGGTGCAGATATCAAGAGTCCACTGGACACAGACACAACTACAGTCAGGGGTCGAGCGGGCTCAATTGCAAACCCAGGGGACTGGTAGGACAGCTATAGCTATTAGTTGACCCAGTGTGACCTTGCTAGGGGTATATAGATTGAGGTGTACTCATCAGGACTTATGGGGGGCCCAGGTGGGTTATTCTGTGCGGATTGTACCTTCCGGCTTATAAGGGCCAGGTAAGGTTCTTAATTGCTTTAGTTATTGATAAATTAGTTTAGCTATGTAGGTAGAATCTCTATCCTTCCTTTTCAGTTATTTTCAGCTTTATTTCCTCTATTCGGTTATTTACAGTTATTGCCTTACATATTCGGTACATATTGTACTGACGCCCTTCTTGGAGGTGCTGCATTGCTTGCCTATAGGTGCCGATAGACGTGGATCAGGACATTCTTAGCTTTCTATCTGGACTAGCAGAGCAGTCAGCTCCATTCCTCTGGAGCTAGTAGATAATAGGTTGACTCTCTTTTGTTGTACAGTTATGGGTAGGCCGGGGCCCTGTCCCGGCCATCATGTCACTCTTAGAGGCTTTCAAATTATTTCAGATTCCCTGCGGTTAGCTTTTGATGCCCGTGTGGGGCCCGTATGTGCTTTAACTTATGTGTTGGCCATGTGGGGCCTAGCTTAGCTGATAGTTAGCGGCCATGTCGGCCATAGCTTAGTTTAGCACTGGTTTTACTTTTCAGTCATAACTAGACATTATGGTGGTCTTGTAGGCCCGCATAGGATTTCCTATCATTATCTGTTTCTGGTAGCTGTTTTATTTTACAGGTAGTTATAAGGCTTTGTCGGCCAAGGGTTGTATTTACAGCCGAGATATAGCCCGTTATTTTCTCGACTTGAGTGTTGGTGTTAGTTATGCACCAGAGGTGCGTAAGCTCAGTCAGACTAGTTCAAACCTTAGTAAGGCACTAGGTCCCAGTCATGCCTCCTAAGGTGGGGCGTGACACTACCAGTTTCGGGGGACCGCTGCAGCGAGACCATGGTAACGGCCGGAGTCCGCCGTAATGGACTGGGGTAATAACCACCGAATCTTCTGTAGAGGCTTCCTGATCGCCTAGCAGGTCTTCTGCAATGGAAAGGTGACCGCTGCAGCGGACGACGAGAATCAAAAAGTGAGTTTATTGGGGTTTGTGGGGTTACACCCTATTATTTTCAAAGCAAAAAACCTCAAGCACTGAAGGCGATCCCCTTCCCTCCCCCCCCCTCCAGAGCAGTAGAATTTCCTTCTCAAGGTAAGATTCTTGAATTTCAACCACTATGATTGATTATGTAAACACCTAGGAATCAAGGAGAACCTTTAATGGTGATTATTTTCTATCAAAGAAACCCTAGGTTGATAAACTAGGGCTGGATCATGAGAAACTAATGAGGGTTTGATTTTGAGTTTAACAGGGAGCAATGATCATTCTCCAAGATATAGTTGTTAAAGAGCATGGTTCATGTGGAAAATAAGACCTAGAAATAGGTGGAATTGGGGTTTACTCTTAAAATTTCCTTTAAAAAAAAGGGTGAGTTTGGGGTGTCCAAGATCATTGTGAGGGTGATAGGTACTAAATCGTGTTATATTTCTTATTTTTAGACTTTGAACATTCGCAGGAATTGAGGAAGAGAAAGGCTCGAGCAGAGTAATTGCTATTTGGATTCTCCCAAAGCGAGGTAGGTTATGGTTTAGAGGAGTTAGACTTTACATAATGACCTGTATGTTTGTGAATGATAATGTGTTGCTTGGGTCTTTGGACATTATTTGTGGTGATGATTGCCCTATTAAAATTTAATTGTTGAAATAAATTTGATATGTTGTTGCCACTGAATCGACATGATATTGTGTTGAACTGCTAAGTGTGTTCTTTTGTATTGCCATTGAATGAATGATGAACCAATTGACTATATGAGTGGGAGAGGAAGGTTGTGATCTCCTAAATGTCATGATGACGAACTTGGCTATGAGAAAATTATTGTGTGAACGAATAGCAATAATGAGAATGCCCTAAGATGAGAGGCTCGTGCCAAAGGGAGAATCCGGGCGAGCATTATTTTTTGAGTGGCTCGTGTCCGAGGGGAGCATCCAGACGAGCATATTAGTGGAAGCGGGTACCAGCCCGTACAGTACATGAATTTCTAGAGTCCCCTGCAGATCATAACTGGAAGGGCAAAAAGAAGACCCTCTAGTATGTGTGTACATCGAGGTTAGTGTTGAAGTGTTGTAGTGATATGATGGAGGCGTGTTCCCAATATATCTCTACTTGATTTTTGTTCTATTCTATGATGCCTTGTAAGAATGTTAGAATTTGTAATGAATAAGTGTTAGTTGGCTGAGCTGAGATTGTGATCTTGTGTTGTTATCTGAACATGGGAAAGTTGCAAGTCTTGACGTTGATACAGTCAAATGGAAACTAGAATGGGAATTTTCCAACATTGTTATGAATTATTTTATATTGCATGTGGTTATGCAGTGTTTTGTGTGTCGGATGTAGTAACTTTTATGTTTCTGAATGAATGAGATAATATGTGATGTTGCGAATAGTTGGTGAAATGATTAAGTATAGCTAAGTCGAGTTACTGCCCAGGGTAGTACCGCTACAGCGGAACCTATTCTTCTATAGCGAGACCGCGGCAGCGGTCAAGCGACCACTGCAGCGAAGAGCCTAATCCAATGAGCAGGCCGGTTGCACCCAAGTAGAGTTAAATTTCCTAGAATGAGTAATGTGTATTTGAATGGTGTTCTAGACTAGTTTCATGTTGTTGTTTGCATTTTTATATATTATTATGTAAGGTCGGTCGATGATGCCTACCAGTACTGTGTTTCGTACCTACGCTACTCCTTCACTTTTTTTCTGAGTGCAGAAACTGACCCAAAAATTTCATCACAACCTCACCTTTAGAGCGGCGATCAAATACTGAAATAGGAGCGATATGGAATGGACAGTTCTACTCCTCCTTCGAAGATGTCTCTCTTCCGGAAACTTGCAGTTTTACTTTTTTTTGGTTATATACATTCTTACTCTTTTTTTAGACGTCTGAAATGAAATGACAATAAGATTCTAGGAATTGTAGTCAGATTTTGTTGATTTGCTTTCGATTTACTTAGCCAATTTTAATTGAATCATGTTATCTTATTAAATTTTAAGGTTATTATTTTCTTTGAATTTTTATTTTCGGTGAAATTATTTAGAATCATTGGTTCTCCCACTAGGAGGTTAGGATGGGTACCAATCACGGCTATTTAGCTCATGACACTATTGATCTATGATGCCTACTAACTAATCGTGTTTTATACTACCCTTGATGCATTTTTTCTGATGCAGATCTTGATACTAGCAGTCCATGGTAATCTTAATTCAAACGAGGTTGTGATCACTTAGAAACTATGGTGAGCTACTCGCGTTAGGAGCGAACTCTGGCTTTAAAGAATGATAGTGGTTTTGGGTCATAACACATACAAAACAGTCAAATATACACATCTTTAAAACTTGCATGAGCTCTCATTTGTCTTCCTTTTATTGGATTTTTAATTATCTACTTAGTTTAATATTTGAATATTTACAGGATCATGGTGAAACTTGGTTTGATTTTCATCTTTTGTAGAAGCAATAGATCTTGCATTTTCATCTTCTTGAGTGAATAGTTCAAAATCACAATATGGACCATCAACAATGAGCAAATAGGGATATATCACGAGCAATCCTCCTAGGTGTGCTATTCAACACCATTGATGCACGAATCATGAGAAATCCTAATAATGTGTCAAATGAAATTGAGAAAGTGAAAAACATAAATACAACACAATGATCAAAAATATATAGTAAATCATTGATAAATACTTATCAATAACTTGTATTTTTGGCAAGAAAATCTAGATATAATGGAGATTGTGCAGAGAAAAAGTGGAAAAGTTTTGATTTAACGCAATTAGAAAAACTATCACCCAAATATTTGGTATAAGTGTATCTATTATGACCCGAGAGTACACCCGGATCATAGACACGGGACAAGGGACTCCAAGAGACCTCAAGTCAACCCATGGTACACGCATTCACTAACTTATTCAATAAACATAAAGGAAACATAAACATAAACTCAGCAAAAGACTAACTTTACATAATAGCATAATGAACATCTGAAGCTGAATACATGTCTAAGTCTGATAAGCCTCTAATCTGGACGAGCTAATGGGACAACACCCCCAACTCACTCAGAAATACTGAAACTGAAAGTACGCTCAAAATAACTGAAAGTATAGTCCTCGGAGGATGAGGACTCACCAAGCATGCAAATACTAACTCTGATAAGAGGCTACAAATGGGGTTGAACCTGAGAACCCGATCCAGCATCATGAAACGATGCAGCATAGAAAGATGCGGTCACTACGTGGAATGTACCGAGTATGCAAGGTAAGTAAAACCGCTTGAGTAATAATAATCTTTCAAAACAAGTCATACATATGTGATAGCCTTTAAGGGTAAGAAAAGATCACAAGCATTCATTATGAAATCATTCTTATTTAATACATGGTCATGCATGGATTTAGAACATCATGAGTAAATCGAATGTGTCACGGCTAAATCATAACATTTATATCAAAAGCTGAACAATGAGTCAAACCATGTTTTTCAAACATGCATGCATAAGATAATCATCATGAGTAATGGATATGCAAATTCAATTGATATAGACAGTGGGAGACTCGTCACTTAACCGACATACCATGATAGACCTTACATGGTCCCAACTATCATACTCAAGTGGGTAGAGCCTTCCATAACCCTGCCAGGGCAATGGACGATACCATGATATCGATATCAACCTCAAAGGGCCAATCAGGTCGGGGATAGCTCACAAGGGAGGTCCCAATAATATAAAAGAATCAACCTAATTTGGCGCGTAGTTCTGGGGCATAGAGTAGTAAATCTCGGTGCTAGACTCTTCTTTCAAAACATGCAATGCTCTACATCGTATAAATACGAAGCTCAATGTCATCTAGTGACGAAGCTCAACATGAAATCATGCATAAACTCAACATCGTATGAAATGAAGCTCAACATTGTCTATTGACAAAGCTCATTATAAAATCATGCATGCATTAGACATCATATAGATATGAATCTCAATAATGTCATCTCGATAAAGCTTAGAACAGGATCATGCTTAAACTCAACATCATGCAAACTGAAGCTTAATGACGACATACATCTCAATTATGAATTCATGCATATGGGAAGCTTTACTACGATACATACCACAAGCTGAAGAATAGTGGGAGACTTTTCTCCAAAATCATATGGTAAAGCTACTTTAGAAATATCACTTCATTATCATCAACATAGGAACCTTACCTAGTCATGCTTGGACCCATTCAATTCATTTGAAAACATTATAATTTGGGAGATTTCACTCCAAAACAAGTAATAAAATCAATGCAAGAGAAATCATTATTCATACTCCACATTGGGCACTACCCAAAGCTTCATTATACTCAGGTCAATTCAACCTTCTTTGAAAACATTATCAAAATCATGGGTAAGTTTGGAAACATCTTTTTCATCATATATTCCATCATCATCACATTCTATTAGGAACTCCCCACAAATAGGCGTTTTAGATTCAATTTTTTAGAAAACAATTTTGTAAAAGAAATTAAGTTAGAATATGCCCAAGCTCCATAAATCATTAATATCAACTCAATTAATCATACCCATGAGTAAAAATATACGAATCATGCAATTGAATGAAAACCCATACTTGATCATCACAAATTAGTCACAAATTGATAGGGAAAGGACATGGGTGTGGAAGAAAGCACCAACTCATAGCCTTACATACCTGGGAATGAAGAATCCTAACTCTTCCTAATTGCCCAGTTGAGATTTCCCTTGAAAAACTTGAATTTCTCCTCACTTTCTTCCCTTCAAGCTCTCACCCTTGCATGCATGAAGAAAATGTCCTAGATGGGTGTTTCTCAGCTTAAAACCCTCTACTACGAGCTTAAAATGACGTAGAATAGGCCCTTAGAACCTAGGAATTATGAAAAATCCCTTACTAAAATCATTGAAATTAACTGTCGGGGGTCCTAATGGACGACCTGATGACTCGTTACTAGGGCTCACGATCCGTTGGTTCACCCGTAAAATGCACTGCCTCGTCATTCATGAAAACTCCACTGGCTTGGTAACGGCGCACCTAATGGGTCGTTAGGACTGACAACGAGTCGTTGGGTGCCATCCGTCAAGTACATTGGATAAGCTTCACTGTCCTTCTCTAGGAACACCCTACGACTGACCTGACGACTCGTGGTGTATGACCACGAGTCGTTACATTGCTCGTGAGGACCTCGAGTCCTCCATTATCCCAGGCCTTCACCACGAGTCACTGGACGACTCGTTTGGCCTCTTCACGAGTCGTTAAGTGACCCGTTCTACAACTGCTGCAATATTTTCCAGTTTTTCTCCTGATTCAGTTTTGGGTCCGATTCTTGAATTCCCGAGGTATAACAATATCTCCCCCTTAGAAAAATTCGTCATCTAATGTTATAAACAAGCATAAAAACTCAAAAACAAACAATCACTATAAATATATATGCTAATCGTTGACATTTAAGCCGAAAACTAACGGAACGACTACCCCCGAAGAGAACCACATAGCTAGTCAGAGTTCAGACATTACATACACATATCATATCATAAACAAAACTTATTCTCATGAATAGAACACGAAAAACTGAATAGAGGTTTAGGGCAAAAACTTGATACCTAAAACTGAAACTGAGCCGGTAGGGAACTAATAGGGGTATTTAGCCATCATATCCGCTTTGGCCTCCCACGTGGCTCCCTCGACATGTTGATTCCTCCATAACACCTTTACTGAGGCTACTTCCTTGTTCCTCAGTCTTTGAACTTCTTGATCCAAGATTTCAATTGGAATTTCTTCATAACTAAGGTTGTCTTTCACACCAATGTTGTCTATCGGAACCACCAAGGCTGAATCACCCAAACACTTTTTCAACAGCGATACATGGAACACGGGATGAACGGAAGCCAATTCCGAAGGAAACTCCAACTCATACGCCAACTTACCAACTCTTCTCATAACCCGGCATGGACCAACATAGCGGGGACTGAGTTACCTTTCTTTCTGAATCGCATGCTCCCTTCATGGGAGATACCTTAAGAAACACCCAGTCATCAATATCAAACTCCAACTCTCTTCTTCTCATATCCGCATACGATTTCTAACGACTCTGGGCAGTTTTCAGCCGGTCCCTTATCAACTAAACCTTCACCATCGCCTCATGAACCGAATCTAGTCCTACCACAGCTGCCTCACCAACCTGAAACCATACGATGGGAGATCTGCACCTTGGCCCGTGGAGAGCCTCGAACGATGCCATCTGAATACTAGAGTGGTAACTATTATTATAAGCAAACTTGATTAAGGGCAAATGATCATCCCAACTACCTTTGAAATCCATAGCACATGCCCTAAATATATCCTTAAGAGTCTGAATGGTTCGTTTTGCTTGGCTGTCTGTCTAGGGATGAAAAGTTGTGCTTAGCTTAACTTGAGTCCCGAGCCCTTTCTGAAACGAACGCCAGAATTGAGAAGTAAAATGAGTACCTCGATCTGAAATAATAGACAAGGGCACTCCATGAAGCCAAACCAGCTTCCGAATATACAACTTAGCATAATCTTCTACTGAATCCGTGGTCTTAACCGGTAGGAAATGTGCAGCCTTGGTCAACCTGTCCACCACAACCCAAATGGAGTCGTATTGCCGGTGAGTATGAGGTAGACCTGTAATGAAGTCCATATTGTTTTCTTCCCACTTCCAAGTGGGGATGGAAATATCCACAAGTACACCTCCAGGTCTTTGATGCTCGGGTTTTACTTGCTGACATTTGGACATTTTGCTATGAACTCCGTAATATCCCTTTTCATACCATCCCACCAATAGATTTCTCGCAAATCCTGATACATTTTCATGGATCCTGGATGAATAGAATATCTGGTACCATGTGCCTCATGCAATATCCGAACTCTCAAATCATCAGCGTCCGAAACATATAGTCGACCCTGGTATCGCAGCACACCATCTCCCCCTTGGGAGAAAACCTCCACTTTCTGATTCCGCACTGCCTCCTTCAGCTTCCTTAATATTGGATCCTCATCTTGCCTAGATTTAACATCAACTACCAAGGACGATTCTGACCCGTTATGCACAACAACACCGTCATCGGTTGAATCAATCGGTCTAACTCCCAGCCTTGCAAGCCGGTAAACATCGTTCACCAACTCCTTCTTTCCCCTGTCCACATGGAACACACTCTCCATTGAGAGTCTACTAAGCACATCCGCAACCACATTAGCTTTGCTCAGGTGGTAAAGGACACTCATGTCATAATCCTTAAGTAACTCCAACCACCTCCTTTACCGAAGATTTAGATCCTTTTGTGTGAACACATACTGCAAGCTCTTGTGGTCCATAAATACATCCACATGGACCCCATACAAGTAATGCCGCCATATCTTCAATGCGAACACCACCGCGGCCAATTCAAGATCGTGAGTCGGATAATTCTTTTCATGCACTTTCAGTTGTCGAGAGGCATAAGTTATCACCCTCCCACGCTGCATGAACACACACCCAAGTCCAACTCTGGAAGCATCAGAATACACCACGAAACCATCGTTACCCTCGGGTAGGGTCAATACCGGTGCTGAGGTAAGTCGAGCCTTCAACTCTTGGAAGATTTTCTCACAAGCCTCCGACCACTGAAACTTCACCTTCTTCTGAGTCAACTTAGTCAAAGGCGCTGCAATGGTTGAGAAACCCTCCACAAACCTCCGATAGTAAATAGCTAAACCCAAGAAACTCCGAATGTCCGAAGGATTCACCGGTCTGGGCCAATTCTTCACCGCCTCGATTTTCTACGAGTCTACTTTTATGCCTTCTCTAGACACCACATGGCCCAATAATTCCACGGAGTCCAACCAAAACTCACACTTGCTTTGGCGGTCCTTTAGGGTCTGGATCACTACTCTTAAGTGAGCGGCATGTTCCTCCTCCCTCCAAGAGTATACCAAAATGTCATCAATGAACACGGTCATGAACATATCCAAATATGACTTGAACACCTTGTTCATCAGGTCCATAAAAGTTGCAGGAGCATTCATTAGTCCAAAAGACATAACTACAAACTCGTAATGACCATACCGTGTTCTGAATGCCGTCTTCGGGATATCACTCTCCCGAACTATGAGTTGATGATACCCGGATCTGAGAACTATCTTCAAGAAACACTTCGCACCCTAAAGCTGATCGAACAAATCATCGATCTTGGGTAAGGGATACCTGTTCTTGACAGTGACTTTGTTCAACTGTCGATAATCAATGCACATACGAAGGGAACCATCTTTCTTCCGAACAAATAGTACTAATGCACCCTATGGGGACTGGCTCGATCTAATGAAACCCTTATCTAGCAAATCCTTTAACTGATCCTTCAACTCTTTTATCTCGGCTGGAGCCATCCTGTAGGGTGGAATAGATATAGGTTGAGTATCGGGAAGGAGGTCAATACTGAAATCAATCTCCCGCTCGGGAGGAATACCTGAAAAATCATCAGGAAAGACCTCTGGGTACTCACGTACTACTAGAACTGACTGGATGGTTGGGGTTTCGAACTCCACGTCCTTAATCCTAACTAGGTGATACATGCAATCCTTAGAAATCATCCTCCTGGCCTTGAGGTAGGAAACGAAGAGACCTACAGGCACAGCTGAACTACCCTTCTATTCTAAGACTGGCTCACTCGAGAATCTAAACTCTACTGATCGGGTCCTGTAATTAATGGAAGCATAACAAGCATACAACCAATCCATGCCGAGAATAACATTGAAATCGGTCATGGCTAACTCTATTAGATCTGTTGAGGTGAACTTATGGAGAACCAAGACCGGGAAATCTTTATACACCCGTCTAGCTATAACTGAGTCACCTACTAGAGTAGAAACTAAGAAGGATTCTGACAAAACATCGGGACTGACTCCGAAGCTACTGGCTAAATAAGGTGTCACAAAGGACAAGGTGGCCCCTGGATCTAATAATGCATAAACATCAACATGGAAGACTCGTAACATACCCGTAACCACGTTCGGGGAGACCTCCTGCTCTTGACGGGATGCTAGGACAAGGGACCCCAAGAGACCCCAAGTCAACCCATGGCACACGCATTCACTAACTTATTCAATAAAAATAAAGGAAACATAAACATAAACTCAGTGGAATACTAACTTTACATAACAGCAGAATGAACATCTAAAGCTGAATACATGTCTAAGTCTGATAAGCCTCTAATCTGGACGAGCTAATGGGACAACACCCCCAACTCACACAGAAATACTGAAACTGAAAGTACGCTCAAAATAACTGAAAGTATAGTCCTTGGAGGATGAGGACTCACCAAGCATGCAAATATTAACTCTAATAAGTGGCTACAAACGGGGTTGAACCTGAGAACCTGATCCTGCATCATGTAACGATGCAGCATAGAAAGATGCGGTCACTACGTGGAATGTACCGAGTATGCAAGGTAAGTAAAACCGCTTGAGTAATAATAATCTTTCAAAAAAAGTCATACATATGTGATAGCCTTTAAGGGTAAGAAAAGATCACAAGCATTCATTATAAAATCATTCTTATTTAATACATGGTCATGCATGGCTTTAGAACATCATGACTAAATCGAATGTGTCAAGGCAAATCATAACATTTATATCAAAAGTTGAACAATGAGTCAAACCTTGCTTTTCAAACATGCATGCATAAGATAATCACCATGAGTAATGGATATGCAAATTCAATTGATATAGATAGTGGGAGACTCGTCACTTAACCGACATACCACGATAGAGCTTAAGTGGTCCCAACATCATACTCAAGTAGGTAGAGTCGTCCATAACCTTGACAGGGTGATGGACGAGACCATGATATTGATATCAAGCTCAAAGGGTCAATCGAGCCAGGGATAGCTCACAAGGGAGGTCCTAATAATAATAGAATCAACCTACATTGGTGCGTAGTTCTGGGGCATGGGGTAGCAGACCCCTAGCCCACTCGATGCTAGACTCTTTTCTCAAAACATGCAATGCTCTACATCGTATCAATACGAAGCTCAACATCGTCTAGTGACGAAGTTCAACATGAAATCATGCATAAACTCAACATCGTATGAAACGAAGCTCAACATTGTCTATTGACAAAGCTCATTATGAAATCGTGCATGCATTAGACATCATATAGATATGAAGCTCAACAATGTCATCTCGACAAAATTTAGAACATGATCAAGCTTAAACTCAACATCATGTGAAATGAAGCTTAATGACGACATACATCTCAATTATGAATTCATGCATATGAGAAGCTTTACTACGACACATACCACAGGCTCAAGAATAGTGGGAGACTTTTCTCCAAAATCATGTGGTAAGGTTACTTTAGAAATATCACTTCATTATCATCAACATAGGGGCCTTGCCCAAAATCTTTTCATGCTTGGACCCATTTAATTTATTTGAAAACATTATAATTTGGGATATTTCACTCCAAAACAAGTAATAAAATCAATTCAAGAGAAATCATTATCCATATTTCACATTGGGCACTACCCAAAGCTTCATTATACTCGGGTCAATTCAACCTTCTTTGAAAATATTATCAAAATCATGGGTAAGTTTGAAAACATGTTTTTCATCATCTATTCCATCATCATCACATTCTATTAGGAACTCCCCACACATGGGCGTTTTAGATTCAATTTTTTAGAAAATAATTTCATAAAAGAAATTAAGTTAGAATCCGCCCAAGCTCGATAATTCATCAATATCAACTCAATTAATCATACCTACGAGTAGAAATGTACGAATCATGCAATTGAATGAAAATCCATATTGATCATCACAAATTAGTCACAAATTGATAGGGAAAAGACATGGGTATGGAAGAAAGCACCCACTCATAGCCTTACATACCTGGGAGTGAAGAATCCTAACTCTTCCTAATTGCCCAGCTGAGATTTCCCTTGAAAACCTTGAATTTCTCCTTATTTTCTTCCCTTCAAGCTCTCACCCTTGCATGCATGAAGAAAATGGCATATATGGGTCTTTATCAGCTTAAAACCCTCTATTACGAGCTTAAAACGACGTAGTATAGGCCCTTAGAACATAGGAATTACGGAAAAGCCCTTACTGAAATCGCTGAAAATAACTGTCAGGGGGTCCTAACGGACGACCTAACGACTTGTTACTAGGGCTCACGATCCGTTGGTTCACCCGTCAAGTGCACTGTCTCTTCATTCATGAAAACTCCACTGGCTTAATAATGGCCCACCTAACGGGTCGTTAGGACTGACAACAAGTCATTGGGTGCCATCCGTCAAGTACACTGAATAAGCTTCACTGTCTTTCTCTAGGAACACCCCACGACTGATCTGATGACTCATGGTGTCTGACCACGACTCGTTACATCACCCGTGAGGACCTCGAGTCCTCCATTGTCCCAGGTCTTCCCCACGAGTCACTTGACGACTCGTTTGGCCTCTTCACGAGTCGTTAAGTGACCCATTCTACAACTGCTGCAACATTTTCCAGTTTTTCTCCTAATTCACTTCCGAATTCGATTCTTTAATTCCCGAGGTATAACAATATCAATGCATATCTGCAATAGAATATGAAATATATCTATGTTGTAATAATGTAAAAGTGCTACTCCCTCCGTTCCATTTTAATTGCTAGATATACTAAAAATAGTTGTTTCAAAATACTTGCTAATTTCAAAATTCAAAAGATAATTGATCATGTTTTTTCAATTCTACCCCTAGTACTTAAAGTTATTATAAAATGTGAAAAGAATTATTATTGTATGCTTTCAAAAAATTAAAAGGGTCATATTAGTCAAATTACCATCCCTATTTTTTTTTCTTAATGGGTGTACAAATCTTATCCTAACAATTAAAATGGAACAAAGGGAGTACTATACATTATAATGATGGAGCTTAATAAGTTTGATCATGCAATTTTTTCAATTTTCAAAATTGAATTGGCACGGCATATCAACTTAGGTCACTAATTGGCATAAAACAACCTAACTTATTGAAATTAAAATTTCATAGCCTACATAAAAAATTTGATATTAAAAAGTTGGCATTTTACAGCCAATCATCAGATAAAATAACTTTAGTTTTTCATTACCTCCTACCTCTCTCTTTCTAAAGCTTGTATCCGATTTTTGTCCCAAATATCTTTAACTCACTCCTCGAATCTCTCTATCATTATATTTGAAAACTCCTCTCTCCCCCCCTCCCTCCCCTCCCCCCCCCCTCTTTTCTTATTATTGTGTAAAAAGGTACAACATTATGTAAAAGTGCAAAATACGTCACTAACTATAAAGATGAACTTTTTTTATGATTTTCAGCTTCAATTTTAATTCAAAATCAATCTAAATCTCCACCAAATGACTTCAAATTTTGTAGAGAGCCTCCTTAGATAACTTCAAACAAGTATAAGCAACACTCAATCCAAATTTCTCACAAAAGGTCATATTCGAAATTCAAATCTACTCCTTCAAGTTTGTTCAATAATAGTAGGTTGTCTTTTTAATTTAATTTTCATCACTCAAGTCTTACGAACTCTTGCCACAATTTGAGCTCCAAATAAAACAACAGGTCGAGTTTTCAACTAAGAATCAAGAGATAGTTGTGCTGAAGAAAAGAAATAGAGAAAGTAACCTACCTTTCAAATTATTTACAATATAGACCATTTTGGGTAGGAGCTGAAAAACATGATTTATTTTGATAATAAGCTTAAGTGGGGTGGTTGAGAGTATAAAATAATGATTGAAACTGTTGGGATAAAAATAATCCGGCGAAGCATTTAAGGTTGTTTGGTTTTGAAATTCATATATTAAAGGTGTCATCAATCGGTGTCATATGATTTTGAGATATTCTGATTTGGCATTTTCGATATTTCATTTTTCTGGTTATAAAAGCTACCCATTAAGAAAATATATGAATGTCTTTTCTTAACGAACTATTATGCTAATAATATCAAATAAAGTGGAACTAAAAGAATATTCCTCTTTCAAAACTTGATAAAAATTTCTCTTTAATCTTTTGTTTTCAGCTGATATATATTCAAAACAAACTCTTTTCAAAATCAAATTCTAATATGTGTTTGCAAAATGTCAAATCAAGATCTGTTTGGATATGATTTCAAATCATGATTCAAAATTAGGTTGATTTAAAATTGAAATTTTATTTGGGCATGCAATTTAGACATTTTAAGGTATTTTTTTCTAATAAACATAAAAATCCTGCAATTTGTGAAAGCTATTAAATCCTTCCCAACACTTATACTATTAAACTAAATGAGCAAATCATAGTTCATAAATAAGGTATCGAAATATCCTAAGATACAAAATTGATATATCACATATCTCTATATTCCTACTAGTCCTGAACATGTGCGTTGCATGTGTGTCCCATGTAAATTTGTACAGAATTATTAGATGATACATGTAGAACGATATATTGTTGCTGACAAATGATAAATATAATTTATAATAAAGAAAAATTACCAAAAATTCAAGGTATTACTTTCTGACATGCACTCAAACAAACCATATTAATTGCTTATATAATTGTAGTTTATCTAAAAATATTTTATCAAATAGTCACTACTATAAATTTATTATAGAAATGAGAAAAATAATACTCTCTTTAAATCTTGTTGAAGCTATATAAGATACAATAGACCTCTTTATTTACCAAATTTGAAATTCAATAAAAACAGTCATCATAGTTTTACGCCTTCAACTACACTCAAAAAGTTTGTATTAGATTTAACTTAAGAGAATGAAAAATAAAAGAGATAAAAAAAATTTTTACACTTTTTTGCAAAATTATGTTCATCAAGGTTGAAAACTTCTAGCAACTTAATTAGGCTACAAAAAAATGAAGAAAAGATAGGTTCGATCTCAAAAGTTATGAAATAATCTTCACGAGCAACCAGAATAGTATATTAAAAGTAATATCTTTAAACCAGAATAATATATATATATATATATATATATATATATAACAAATTATTAGTAAACCAGAATCATATAGTGGCAAAACTAATACCTTTAAAAGTCTACACAATCGATTTGCTTCTAGAAGAAAAAAAATATCAAATAATAATATTGTAATTTATTTTTTCTAGCAGAGTCATATCTTCCTACAAGTAAATTATATTGAAAATAAATCATATACAAATAAATTACATTAGAAAAAATTATCTCCTAACATTAATATGAAAAGAACATGAGGGGTTATCATATAAAAAAGTTTTAAACTTGAAAAATATTGTTATCAAGAAAAAAAAGAAGCAGAACAAGAAGTAAGAACCAGAAACAAAAAACTTCTTGGGAAGAAACAAAAATAAAAAAATAAAATAAAAGGCTGATATAAGACGCCCCCATAAAATTGACCATCTGATAATAACTTCATATTAATTTAATATGACGTGTATAAAAATAAATAAAAGGCTAATATAAAATGTCCCACAAAATTGATCATTGGAGGAATAACTTCCTACTAAATGTAATGAATATTTTAATGTTATAATTAATTTAACCAATAATCAGACTACTTGATCATAATTATTTGACTTTTCTTTATAAAAATATACCAAACTAATGACTCACTATATTTAATTCAAAAAAATGGCTATCTAATAGCAATAAATCAATAAAAATATGTGATAATATGAGATGATGAAATACTTTAGTTCAAACAACATAATAATAATACATAATATAAATTGAAATATAAATGTTAAGGCATATCATTATGCTTACTTGTAGACTTACAAAAAAGAAAATTCTCCGTTAACAACTCTATTAACAGGGAAAATAAGTTAACAGTCATTTTATAAAGAAAATTTTAACATATGTAGTCTAGTGCCCCTTTCTTTTTAAATGTTATTCAAGAATAATATTAATTGTTCTAAATAATAATATTTATCAATAATTTTATTTTACAGTTAATCACCATAAAAAGTTGATTGATCATTTTATTCTTAAAAAAAATAGATTTTAATTAAATATTTATTTTTAAATATATTAAACTTGAATGTGGATAATTCTACTATTTACCCATAGTTATTGCAGATATAAATTTATTTAGTTATTATTCATAATTATTTCTTTCTTTATTCTTTGTTTCTTTCATCTTTCCCCATTAATAGTAATTTTCATGATTATCTTTAATCTTTATATCTTTCATCTTCCACATTAATAATAATATTATTACACAATCTTTTCACGTTCATTTATGAATTTGTAAAAATGGACAACTTTGTTACTCTTAATTATGTCTGGATATCTCTTTTTCCCAAAAAGGTTAATTGATGCATATTTTATTTTTATTTATATTTATATTGAGTTGCATAAGAGATGATGTTAATTCATGTTTAAGACAAAGGAAAATATTGATAATCTTTCTTTGACGTTTTTAAAAATTATTTTTTTCATTTTTAAATTAGCCAAAATATAACATAGTGTTATATTTTTCATGAAGTATTAAAATATCTCATAGATAATTGTATTATATTTCATAACACAATTATATATATACAATTCAACTAATTACAAATTTATTGACATATGAAGCATGAAAAATTTATCATTATTTTATTATTTTAGAGATAATATTTATAATTGCAAATAGTATTTATTAGTAATTATATTTAGAGTTCTGAAATTAAAGGAATTGATAAATGAAAAATGAGAAAACTAAAACACAAACAGGGAAAAAAAAGTTTTCTAGTTCATAAGTATGCCACTTAAATGTTTTCACCCAGAAGAAAATAGAAAAAAAAATTTGATAATCCTAAAATAAAATAGCAATTACTGAGCAATTCAAACGTCTATCACATCACTATTTGAGCTGCATATAACCTGTAAAAAAAAATAATTAAAATAGTTGCTGCAAAATTAAGCTGGCATAATACTTTGTCCAGGTACTAAAATCAACATCTTTAAATTTTAATGAAGAAGAGAGGAAAAAATGATGAATGAAAAAATAGGCTAATCCTCCGGCATGTATTGAAATTTTTGAAAATTAACTATATATTTCAAAGTTTTTCATCATATCAAACGTGGTAAAGAGTAAGATATTGGAGATACAATCCACACTAAAATATTAATTTGATCTCAATTCATAGCCTGGAAATACGAATGAATATTTAAGTCAAATATGAAAAACTCTTTTGCTTCTAAGATATTGACTTCACTTACACGATAATAACTAAATGCATATCAAAGATAAAGAATGCTCTTATTTACGAAAGAATAATGGGGGTTCTCATTAGGAAACAACGGTTGTTTAAACTTTTAATCTTCTTTTCCATTAGATATTTTTAAAGGATTATGACTTTTGACCTTGTAACATAAATTAAATGAAAATATTAATTCTCTATTATGATAATTATAGATTTTTTTATTTAATTTAATAGTTTAATAATATTTATTGCAATATAAATTATACTTTTTAGTACATAAAATATTATTGAAATAGTTTTAGATTGAAATATAAATTATACTTTTTAGTACATAAAATATTATTGAAATAGTTTTAGATTGAAGGGCAAAATGGTCGTTCAATATTTGATGGGCTTGGTCTTTCAGCTTTTAACTTTGGCACTTCCCACTTTTAGAATAAGTATGATAAATATATAAATACGACATGATATGATAAAATATTAATATTTAATTATGTATTTAGAAATTTTAATTTAGTGGAGGGGCAAAATGGTAATCTAACTTTTCACTTTTTTGGTTTTCCACTTATATAATAATATGATTATAAGTAGTCGATTAAATTAACAATAGCAGTAACTAATTATTCTATGATATAATCCTCTCATATAGTACATACAATCTCTTCATGTCAAGCATGAGTTTTTTTTTTTTTTTGGCAAAATTTAAAATCATAAATATTATTTTTGCAAAATATAAAAACTTATGAGTCAAGTTATATATTTTTAAAAAATTAAAACACAGTTTAAAATTTGAAATTTTGAAATTTCAATTATGATTTAAAATGGAAGCTAAAATTTTGTGCAGATTTCATAAACAAACATTTGAATCTTATGGTCAAACGCCTACTAAGAACCAATTCCGTGAAAAACAAAAGCAGATTCAAATATCACTTCGGCCTCATTTATTTTTATGAAGATTAAAATGTCGATTTTTAATATACGTCTGAATATAAAGATGTACATTAAGATTTAGATATTGGAATCTAAATACACACCAGAATATTAAGATACTGTATTAAAATTTAAAAACTAAATAATTAAGATTAATTGTTTTCTCAACATTTGAATATATAAAATTTATTTTTATTTAAAATTTAAAATATAATTTAAATAAAATACTAAATTAATTTAGTACTATAGTAATAAATACTTTTAAAATACTATAAGAAGGTTGATGGTGGCTAGCAGGGGTGACTGTAGGTGCTAATCAGGGATTGTATTAGTTGATAGTGTTGGTTGTGAATACTGGATAGTAGCTATTATAAGATGGCAGTAGTGATTAACAGTGGTGACAACTGATAATTGTGTCGAATGACAGTAACAATTAATGGTGATGGTGAATGATTATGTGGTTGAAGATATATAGTGGCGACTAATAGTAATTGTCGGTGGTTGTTATGGTAATGATGGTTGGTGGTTGTTGTAATAATGATAGTGAATGGTGATGATTGCGAATGATTGATAATGGTGATTGACAGTTGAGTGAGGTAATTGACAATGGAACAATTATGGTTATTACTAAGGATGGTGGTTGTTGGGTGGTGGACGATGGTAATTGATAATAGTGAACGGGGACGATAGTTAATAATGATGGACCACAACAGTTAGCAGTAGACTATTATCTCTATCGAAATCTTTAAATAAATATTTTAATAATTTTGTTATAGCTCTTAATAATTTAAATTTATTTAGGCCATTAAAGTAATGACTAAGATGTAAATTCAAATCTAAAAATCAAAGAAAGGTAATGACTAAAACTTAAAATGATTAATATTAAAAACTCATTAAAATGCAAATAATGAGGCCTAACATAACTAACACCGATATGCTGTCGTTCAAACAAAACAAGAGGAAAGAGGTGGTTAAGAATCTAAGTTTCAGATAGTTTGGCCTGGCTAAATGAAAGAACCATGGTAGGAACAATAATAATTATGCCCTCAATTCCAAATAAAAGAGTAAAATGTGGGTTTGAATTGCTGGCATGCTGCAGTCTGAGTTACAACACACTACTTAATGATGATTCACATCAACAACGGCAAGACAGACAAGCCTTAATAAGGACACCAAAAAAGGCTTAGTACTTTTGGGGTGGTTTTTGGGTGGGAAGCAAACCAAAACGCTTCTTCAGAAGCACTCTTTGCCTTGAAAATTTATCATCAGGCGAAAAGCGGGCTGCAAACAACAGAATCCAGGAAACATCAAAAACAGCAAGAAACAGGTCGATAAGGCATATGTTATAGTATATCAAAAGTTACAGAACACCTTTTCTTTTTGTAACTCTAACTCCACAATAGATTACCTGGGTGAGCAGATTGCGTGGCCAAACCCAGTGGTGACTCTTTCTACATTTATAAAAAGTAAAAGAAGTCAGGCGCTCAAATGCATGTTTAGGAAGTATAAGCAAAAATCATCTTTAATATATGCAACACTCGAGAAAGCCAAGATACTACTTGGGGTTTGAGGAGCAACAAGCACTCAAGAAGAGTGCAGGATCTTTTTATTCCTAATGAAAATTTCCTGCCAAATGTATGAGAGTCAATTCTTAATATGTTAGAAACTGAACTATACCAGTTACTCAACATACAAATTATGAAGAAAAAAGCTGAAAGTTTAAATGTTGTCGAGCAAATCTCCCTTGTGGACACCATCCCACCAAGAAGACCTTTTCAGACTGAATACCCATTTGAATAATAGAATACAGAAACAGGCCTCAAGTTTTCATCTTCCCAGGTTGAATCAAGTATAGTGACATTCAGGCGATACTTGCTCTATTAAGTAAACTTGGAAGCAGAGTTCCACTCAAGGGCATCACATCTAGCTTAACATAGTTGTAAACATCAAAATTCATACTGAAATACTTGTCCCAGACAAGTGCACGACTCTATTAAGTACTATTATTATTATTATTAAAGTGTCATATGTTAACATAAGATACTGGTATGACTAGAGCATAGCAATTTTAAGGATAAAAGTCTTATAACCAACAGGAAAATAAAAATGACAGTTAAATCCATCTGGTTCTAGAAAGCCTAACAAGTTAAGAGTTAGGTAAGAGTTTTGCAATGCGCCCAAGTGCCTAGCCATTAATTGAAAGCTCTCGAGATGAGTTACTGTCTTATGTCCAATTAAGATGTTATTCTTCCTAATTTCTTGGTTTCTCAGAGAGTGCTCTAGTAGGAGTAAGGGCAATTGCAAAGATGATGTAGACATATTCCTAATAATTGAACAGAAAAAGGGGTATAAACCAATAACTGCATTGAATACACAGAATAAAAAAAATCAAATTACATAAGAGAATATTTTTTTGGTCCAAGAAAACATCTTAAGCTCATAGTGTCTCCTTACAAAAATAAATAAAAGCTTTGTCCCGGTCCAATACAACAGAAAAACATGCTTTTATATATGAGAAAGAATGAAAAAAATTTGTCATACTTCCTATAAAACAGTCAAAAAGTGTAAAAACACCAAAGAACCTACAAGACTTGTAAGGAATGATTTGGTGAAGAGATATATACCTTAGTGGTGTAAACTTTATCACCATTTTCATTGATGTAAAACTGGAGATACATCTTTGTTAATGTTTTTCACCTGTTTACACGACAGACAACAGAAAACCAAAAACCTCAGCATTAAAGAGCAAAATAGAGAAGATCGAAATGGAACAAAAATATATTGATTCTTGAGTTTAGGGTTTTTGCAAAAGTAAAACCCTAGCAAGTACCTGATCTTACTTCGCCTGGGAGATTGAGATTGATAGTGAACAGTCATTAGGGTTCCATCATTATAAAGAAGGCGGATAAATAAATACAACGAGGACAAATAAGTAAATTTAACCCAAGTCCAACACGTCTCTCCTACCAATGTCATGTCGTTCTTTCACTCTTTTTCTTCTTCACATTCACACTCCAAACGCCTGAAAGAGACTGACACTTTTTTGATCTCCATTGTTAGCGTAGTCACACTTATCTCTACAAAACAATGTCGTTCGAGGAGGACGAAGAATCGTTTGAGCACACCCTCCTTGTGGTGCGTGAGGTGTCCGTTTTCAAAATCCCGCCGCGTCCGACGAGTGGCGGTTACAAGTGCGGTGAATGGCTACAATCCGACAAGATCTGGACGGGCCGGCTCCGGGTCGTATCCTGCAAGGAACGTTGCGAGATCCGACTCGAGGATCCGAACTCCGCCGAGCTGTTTGCGGCGTGTTTTGTGCCGCCGGGACAGAGAGAGAGCTCGGTGGAATCGGTCCTTGATTCCTCCAGGTACTTCGTGTTGAAGATCGAGGATGGGAGAGGGAAACACGCCTTCATTGGGCTAGGGTTTAACGAAAGGAATGAAGCCTTCGATTTCAATGTGGCGTTATCTGATCATGAGAAGTATGTCAAGAGAGAGCATGAGAAGGAAGTTGGAGATGGTGAGGCTGGTGATGATAATCACATTGATATTCATCCTGCTGTTAATCACCGATTAAAGGTATCTAATTCTTGTTATAAAGAAATTTTCTTTGCACTGCTATCTGCTAGTGAAAACTCCCTAATGTTTGATCAGCCAACTACATTTTTGACTTGGGGAAAGTCCCACCGGAAGTTTGTGAATGACTAGTTATTTGATACTGAACAAGGAATATATTCCCTCCTGCTAATCTTGATGGGTAATCCGTCAGATGCTCTTTGTGAATGTTTCCATTATAAAATGAGAGTTGGATATAATGATCAAGTTACATAGGAATTGAGCTAATACAGGACTGAATTCAAGCTGATGCTTATGAACAGGCAAAAGAAAGGATGAACCTTATTTTTCAAATCTAGTGTGCTTCAAACGTCTACTTGTTAGATTAGAGCTTTGGAGATCCTTTTACCATGACTACACCTTTTCATCTTGCTAGTGTTTGGGAGCATAACATTACTTCTGTTTTGTGATTATAAATCAATCTTATTCATCTGATTGGTTGTTTCTTTCTTTTTAGTTCTAAGTATTGGTGCAAGGAAAACTATGATAGATGTGGATGCCTGCCTATAGTTCTTTTCACTGAATTGGTTTTCTTGCTATCGCCCTCATTTCTCCAGTTCCTTGATCTTCTCGTTCAGACTTAATGTTGCCTGCTTTGTTCCAATATTTGATATAGCAATATATTCATGTCATGGTTTGTGTCGATATTTGTGTTCAAAAGTAATTGTTGTTATCATTGGATTGTCCTTGATAACAATCTTTGCTATTTATCTTAGGGGAATAACTTTTGGTATTTTGGTATATAGGAAGGTGAAACCATCCGGATAAATGTGAAAAACAAACCATCCAGTGGGACAGGTATGCTTTCAGCTGTGGGATTGGCGGCTGGAACAGCAGGAGCTGTGAAAAAAACCCCAGCCCTTGCACCTCCACCTAGTGGAGGCAACAAGATCAGGTCTCCTCTTCCACCCCCTCCAAATGATCCAGCTACTTCTCGGAAGACTTCTACCATTGCCAGTATCGATTTCAAGGGGTCAAAGGAAAATGCCAGGCATTCCACTGATCCACTTTCGGATCTCTCTCAAATTGAGGTATTTTCATATCCACTTTTGCAATGTTCCCAATGAAGATCGCTCTTTGCATATTGCTAAACCTTAAATGCGTGGCCCTTTGTTAGTGCACCTATATTCAAGAAGTAATAGCTAACAGTAACTTTGATCAACAAAACTACTTAACAAAACCTTTGGAATCTTCTGGTCACTTGGCTTTACTATTGTTTCCTGCTCTAATGAACAGTTCTGTAAATATTGATGACAAACATTTTGCAACCGAAGTCTTGTTACAATTAGAAGGTAACTTCAGTGTGCTGATTTTACAATTGAGTTGGAAGTAGTTACATAACAAAAGATTATGCGTCTCACTTGTTGATTGGAACTTGAGGATCTAAACCTATAGCTCTGTGGTGTGTCAGTTTCGATTTATATTATTCTTTTATGATTCATGTGATGCTCGTTTTACCTATTTGCTATGACTGCATTATGAGCAATTATTTCATGTTGAAGTGAGCAAGTCTTTTAATAGCAAATACCCTTATTGGCATCTACAGAGAAGCCTTCCTTCTGCCACTGGATCTGGATCAAGTAAAACCACTGCAGCTGGATGGGCAGCGTTTTGATTTTCATGTGTTAAATATGGCTGACATGTATGATCGCTGTTGTAATACCATAGAAAAATACATCAGGATTCAGAAAATGGAAGAGAAATTTCGTGGTAGTTTTTTCCTCGCATTCTGGAAGATAATTGCAATGGAATATGTTAATGTACTGGCTTGACATCTGAATCGAGCTTCTGTATTACATGCAATAAGGAAAATATCTTATTTTACCGTTTATACAAACATCTCTCAGAGCTTTGTAGAAGTAACTGATTTCGAAAACATATTTTTATCTAGTAAATGTAATTTAAGACTTCCAAGTTCTTGCTGTGATCCATTAAAGCTTATATGATTAGAGATGCCTTTTTTTGTTCTGCTCTTTTCTTATGCTCCTAAGGTTTTTGGCATCCCTCAAATTTAATACGCCCTCTGCTTTAATTTATTTGGCTTAATTCGAAGTACGAGAATCAAATTAACTAATATTCAATGTAAATACGGATATAGATTTTTTAATTTTCTTGAAATAAAATTGACATATTTAGAAACAACATAAAAAAAGTATTACGAGTCACAGTAGTTAATAATTCAAAATATTTGAAAAGATTTTGATTAAAAAATATCATTTGGAAGGAGTATTCATCTTAAAAGAATTTATTAGAGCTGACATCTTGGTGCGAAATGCTAATTCTTCTTGCTCTTTCTTAAATTTGTATTCCATCTGTACGTGTCTGTCAATCAATGTCAAAAACACGGACTAATTGTCGATGTCTATGATAAGTTGCTTCGGCTGCTGTTATGGTGATACATGGAATATAAAAACATTTCTGTCGTAATAAGAAAAAGTAAGTTATTGAATCAACCAACATAAAAAAGAAAAGAAAAAATTGGAGTTTTAAAGTTTTTGAAAGATGTTATAAGGAGATTTTGAAGTTTATACAAGTGTGTAGGAGAACTAAAGTTGCTCATATTTATCTTTCTTGTCCTAACTAATCACTTGAGATCTTCCCTTTATCCTCCAATTTAATCTTCCTTTTACAAGAAACAGTCATTTTACTAGTATCAAATCTACTGATTCAAAGAAGTTGAACAAAACAATAAAGAAGTTGAATACTATTGCTGCACTCTCAAGGAAAAAATTGTTCCCTCGCTTTGAGTAACTTAAAAGGTAATAATTGAATTTTGTCACTTTGTTTACTTCAAATATTTCAACTGCAACCACACTTTAAGTCCATTGATCAAGTCCCCGCAAAATGCAGCTGTGGTGTCTCATATGCGCACACTGTAACCAAATGAAACCGGCACCTGTGTTGTGTAAGAGTCTTTCAGTAAGACAAAGCAAAATAATAATTCTTTTTTCTTTTTTGGACGGTTTATTTCCGGAGTATCAATTATTCCCCCTGTTTACAAAGTAAAAATAAATGATTTATGGGAAGCAGAAATATTATCCGACTATGTACACTGCCCATAGGTCCAACCCACCTAGAGTGCTATAATGACCACAGATGCTGACAACTAATTAGAAAAGTTTCTCACCCTAACGAATTGACCCTCAAAGGATGCGCAAAACTTTAACTGAAAAATGATATTTGAATGACTTGAGATGTTTCCAACTGCTATACGGTATTTCATTTCTGAGAAAGCAAAGCAGAGTTCATGGATCATATGTTTGAACTAGGAAAAGCATTACTGATCCTGATATTCAGGCTTTAGAACCCAGAAAGATCCACTAGGGTTTTTATCAAGAACCGCTATTTCCTTCAATAGATTCTTGAACAGTGGCAGATCCTTTGATGGTACCCTGTCCCTGAAATAATCTACGATGCTGGCTGAATTGGTTTTTCCACCTCTCTGTTGTATAAATGTACAGATCTGGCGAACCAACACTTCTGGCTGAACCACATAGCTAGAAGACGCACTCCGGTGCCCACTACTTAGAGATCCTGCTCTGCTGTTGGAGGTTGAAGCCGAAATACCAAACTGATGTACAAGTCCATCACTAACAGCTTTCTCTTGATTCCCCCTAATCCTAGCCAATAATTCGGCTGAAGACAATGCTTTTCCAGCAGATGCCCCTGCAGCAAAAGCATTTCCCCTAATAGCATAGTCATTTAATGATTCTTCAGATGATTTACTGGTTAATTGAGGATTAACGGTAGAACCAAATTTCCTTTTAGCAGATGATGGCCCTCCAGCAGCTCCTGATTTGCCAGTCCAGGTTGGCACTGCTACACCTTCTCGGCTTCGAAGCATTCTTGATTGCCGCAGTGCTTCTGCAGCTCTCTGAGCTACTTGGGATGCCTGCTCCTCTAGCTTCAACTTTTCTTCATCATGAGCATTCATGATAGCATCATGGTTCATAGCACTCTGGTAAAGCACAAAAGATAAATAAGGCAAGTAGAACAAAGAAATCACTGACAAATAAAGGTGATAAAAGGGAATATAATAAACAGAATAGCAAAATTTAACTCAAAACCAAGCTTCACATTACGTTGAAACAGAAATTAATATGCCTAATTTTTCTCGCAAATCCAAAAGCTACCCCACATGGCTTTAACACAAGTAAAGATAATTGATAAAATAAACCCCAAACCAAAAAAGAAGACAGAGAATAAGGGCGAAAGATATAACGCATTTAGATCCGGTGATCAACTTGATCTCATGCATCAATAGCACATAGTGACATATGGACTGGGGGTGGCCGGGAACACGAAGCCTACTGTGCATTAACTTGCAAAAATAGAGAGCTTACATGGATCCCATGAGCATCAAAAAGACCCCGCAGGATACTTGTTTCTTCATCTAATTCCCCATTGTTGTTATCATCTCCCGCTTTTCCCTTGGTATCCGAGTTGTTTCCCTCGCCAATTTTGGAATCATCATCCTTCTCTGTCGGTGCTTTAAAAGATGGTTTATCTTGATTATCTGGAGCCCCAACAATGTTCACATCTTCAGATACCTGGCTGAAAATACTAGATGTTTCTGTAGATCCCCCATTTCCATCATCATTTAATGTAAAGAGATCCTTCATATCTCTTGCTTTGAAAAATCTTCTTTGCTGTGGGTTTTTCAATATTTTGTTGGTAAGAAAGTGCTTGTATATCTGTCGATGATACACCTTCTCCTCAATAGTTCCTCGGGTAATCAATCTATACACAGTAACATCTTTTCTCTGACCAATACGCCAAGCGCGCTCCCTGGCCTGTCCTATGTAAAGGTCCCAATTAAAAACATTGCACAAATATTCAATTAATTAAAAACATTGCACAAAAAAAAAAAAGATTTCGCAGCTCCCCAATCCCTTAACCCAAACAATACTCTAGTGATTTATCTAATCTAAACCTTTTTTCATGATTTGACTGTAAGTTGCATCCTCAACTTCTGGACAGGTTTGCTACCTTAAACCTGTTTCTGTATCCCCAATATTTTCCTTTTTGTTAATATTCAATCATCTATCATTTTTAAAAGAACGAAATTTTCCAAGCACCACCATCAGTCAGGGGCTAAAGTATGAGAAGCAATATCTGAAGTCCAACAACACAAAACAGCCTGTTGTCGAGGGATCAAGAATCTCATATTCTCCATAATTGGGAAATCAATAACAAGAGGATAAGAGTAGAATACCTGCATATCAGTTGATGGGTTCCAGTCTGGGTCAAAAATGATTACTCTGTTAGCTCCAGTCAAGTTTGTCCCCAGACCACCAACTTTTGTTGTCAAGATGAAGATGAAAATATCATCTGTATTGTTAAATTCATCTATCAAAACCATCCGCTGCTTTACAGGAGTGACACCATCCATTCGCCTATAGTTGTACTCACAAGTAACCAGAAATTTCTCAAGAATATCAAGCATCTGTTGAGTTTGAGCAAAAAGGAGAACACGGTGCCCCTGTTCCTTCCATACCTTAAGCACTTCTGCAACAACTTTCATTTTTCCACTGCGTTCAGGGTTTCCATAATCTGGATCTCTACAGGAGTGCTCTCTCTCAAGAAGATCGGGATGGTTGCAAATTTTACGCATTACATCGATTCCATACAGAGAGTTCCTGCTCCCATCAAAGATCTGTTCAACCTCAGAGCTAGCAAGAAAAGCCCGGTAAACAGATCGCTGCTCTGTAGTGAGGCTACAGAAGAGGACATGCTCAGTTTTCTTTGGGAGATTAGCATTGACATCAGCTTTCATCCGCCGGAGGAGATAAGGCATGATTAAGTCTCGCAACACCACTGCACATCTGCATATCAACAATGCAAAGCCACAGATAATGAACCACAAACTCAATACCAAATCCCCTTGCGAGGACCACCTCAGATCCCCTCAAGGGTCCAACATGTGCCAATCAAACAGGTTTTAGCAATAAATTGAAGGATAACAAGCAATCCAAGTTCTGATCAGTATTTTTCCATTTTTAGCCTCTTTTTAGTTTTACTTTTGTCCTCACAAGAGCCAGGGCAAGAGAGAGAATCAGTTGTCATGGACCACTACAGATTTCCTTATTCATCTTTAGTAAGTTTATCCAGAATTAAATATAAAAAATAAATAAAAAAATATATAGTCCCTTTGCCTTCGACTTGAAAGCTAAAAATCAAGAGTAGAAAGCAACTCCAGTAACCTATAGAACTCTACTATGGGATAAAACACCAACCTGTAAGCTGTGGAAACTTGCAATGGTGTTGCATTAGCATAACCCCCAACAGATATGGGAACCGCAAATTCAGCCTCAAACACAGGTAGAACTCCCAACTTTCCAGGGAAGACAAAATCAAACAATGACCACAGTTCACTCAGCTTGTTTTGAATTGGAGCCCCTGTCATTATGATGCGATGAACAGTCTGGAGCTGCTTGCATACAAGAGTGATTTCAGCATTTGGGTTCCGAATTCGATGTCCTTCATCTAACACTGCATAACCCCATTCGATGTCAAGTAATTTTTCTCCCAATAGACGGAGTTGCTCATAAGTGGTGATCAGTAGCCCAGAATTTGATCTTACAACACGAGCTATCACGGAATCCCACTTTTTGGAAGTCCTAGAAGATGTCTTTCCTTCGGTCTCACTATCGAGCAGATCTTCGCTTTCATAGTCACTTTCAGAATCTGCTTGCTTCTTTTTACTTGACAGATCATGAGCTGAATCATGTAATATCTCCACGTGGAAGCTGGGATACCATGTTTTAGCTTCCCTCTTCCATTGCCTCAAAAGTGTGACCGGACAAATGATAATGCTTGGCGTATACATGTCGCTAAAATGCAGTGATCCAAGAAAAGATAAAACCTGTATGGTTTTACCAAGACCCATCTCATCTCCAATTATCCCACCAGCTCTTTGACAATGAAGTTCCCACAGCCACTGTACACCAACCTTCTGATAGTCAAAAAGTCTGTTAAAGATGGTTTCCGGGATTTTGAATCCACCTTCAAGTGCCACAAAAGGAGGTTCTACATCTTCAATATTCCCTTTGTCGTCCTCATGACTGGAGGTATTGACATCTTCAGCAGACAAACAAACTTTAGTACCTTCTATATATATCATAGTTATATGATGTTCATATGTGAATTTTACGAACCCCCACCCCAAAAAATTTGACCAATATCTTTCTGCTTGGACACCAAAATGTTTGACCAACCATATCACAAAATACAGAAAGATTCAAACTTACAGTCTAAATGTTTGGCATCTAACTAGCATTAAAAGCTAGAATTTCTATCAAGCTTACGAATCATAGTACTGAGACTACTACATCAGGCTTAACAAAAGTTAGTCAAAAACATGAAACTGGTACGAGTTCTAGCAATGGACCCTCTAAAACTATCACTAGAATAAACATATGACATGCTGTTTCGATTGATAGGCAAAGCTCAACTACAACAGAGGGACATTATGGAGCTATTCATGTTTGGAGGAAAATATATCAAGAGCAAACAAAACTACAGAACTAATATAACTTTTTTTGAGAATGGTAACTTTTTAACTATATATCCACAGGTATAATACATCAAGCATTGGGTTCCTATAATTTCTAAAGAAGAATTTGCAATGCATATAGAATATTAGCTAAAAATTCAATACTTATCCAGGAAGGAAGGATAATATATCACAAAATAGCAATCTGTTCTGTAATTTATTAGCAATATCAGAGTGCACACACAAACACACACACACACACACACATATTTTGTGATTAGCCACCCAATTGTTCTCACAGGTTCATAACTAAGAGTAGGGGTGGGCATAAAACCAGAAAAAAACAATCGAACTGAAATTTTTGGTTTTTTGGTTTTGGCTTTCCCAGGATTAATTTCTTATAAGTTTGATTATTCAGTTTGGTGGTCGGTTTCAATCAATTAGTTTTTTGGTTCACCAAAAAGTCGTAATTTTTAAAAAGTTAAGGGATTTTTAAAAACTCTTCAGCTTTCTCATTAGCTGCTCACACTTCGAAATTTCAAATTGTTTTCAGCCTTCCATCAGTCCTCACTTGTCTCGTTCAGGTAAGAAACTTCTGGTTTGGAATTCAAGTATGCGGCTCTGCTCGAAGTTATGTTCTGAAGCAGTTCAGCCTTCGAAATCTGTACTCTCTCCTTTCCCCCTATAGATTTCAAAGTCACTGCTTTTTTATATTCTTTTACTTATTTTGCTTTATGTTGTTCCTCTTATTGTATTTGTTTATTTATTTATGAGTGGGATTTTTTATACTTGCTCCGTTTCAATTTATTTGTCTGGTTTTGACTTGGCACGGAGTTTAAGAAAATAAAGAAGACTTTTAAATCTTGTGATCCTAAATTAAAGATACATAGAATATACTAAAATGTTCTTTAATCTTGTGGTTTTAAACATGTATGTGAAAGTTAAAATTAAAGAGTTGCCAAAAAGGGAAGAGGCATTCTTTATTAAACGGACTAAAAAAAAAAAGTAAGACAAACAAATTGAAAACGGAGGGAGTCGTAAGTTGTGAGGTGGCATTTCGTATGTGATATAATCCTTCTTCCTTAAGTCAATTTGCAGACCAGCTTATGCCCTTCAAGTGAAACTGTCATAAACCAAAGCAGACCTAAACTAGTCATCCACTACCTAGCGACTAGTATCTAATTAGACTTGCTTCAACCAAACAAAAATTTACCAACTGATAACGCCCAAACTGAACCAATATAAACCAAATGAACTAATTTCAGTTCGGTTTAAGTTTTCATTTTTACCAACTAGAAAACCGAAGAACCAAACTGAAAATCTTAAAACTGAACCGAACAGACTGACTCCCCATCCCTATCAAGGGAGTATGCAACCTCCCCCCCTCTCTCCAACCCTTGCTCTCACTTAAATACCATGATTTAATCACTGATAGACTTGAGCTCATGAAGCATACCTAAACTTCATGCATTGGGTCCTTATCATAAAACCAAATCCTAGGTGCATAGTACAGAAGCATGTGTATAAAGGTACCTGATCCTTCCCCCTGGCTTTGCTCATGAGATGCCAACTTTCTCCACTTCTTGCTAGGTAACGGCCTTTTCGTCTTTCTAGTACATTCTCCATTCTTCTCTGTTGTAATTTCTAATGATTGAGGGATTTTTAGGGGTTTTCTTAGTCTTTGGAAAGGGTGGGTTGGTGCATCAAGTTTTGGTAATGATGCAGAATCAAGCAACTTGGTGGTTGGACGAGCTTGGGCTGCCTGTGAGATTGACTGGACAGCCTTGGCTATACTGGTGGAAGCAAGGTCATCGTCAGTACTGTTTATATCAGCTGCAGCACTTTGTCTACCAGAAGACTCTGAATCATGGATTCGACGTTCAAAGCCTTTGAGCTTGTGGAAGGGGGTTAACATTCCTTTTCTTACCAGTGCATCTCTTTCCTACGACAGAGACAATATGAGGTTAGCTTGAGAGCACATATGTTTAGGCATGATAATAGATGCTTATGTTGAATGAAGTACTTATTATTGACACACACACACATAGCTTCCAGCTTACAAAATCTTCAGAGTTTACAGTTCGTAAAAACCACATACTGTTTCCACAAATCCAGAAGATGCTGCAGCTAACACTGCATCAAAATCATCATCATCATCCAGCGACACTGTCTTCCGCCGTTTGCTCTTCTTGTTGCTTGATTTCTGAACTTCTTTCACCTTTCTTTTAAATTTAGGTTGATCCTTAACAAGATCTCTTATCAACACATCAGGCGAAGTATCATTAGCAAAATTAGAAAGTTCTGTCCTGAGTTGAGCCTTTGTTTCAAGAAGACTTCTTAGACGATCATCAGCTAAAGCATGTTGAAGGTCTGAATCATCCAGAGGTGCCTGAATTATGCTTTGCTCGCTCTCTGTATGCTTTGCCTCACTGCTACCATCAGTATCAGGGACTTCCTCCTCATTTCGTCTGAAACGCTCCAAGTGTCCAAAGCCATCTTTAATTGCATCAATTTCTACTTCTACTGCTCTCAATTTATTAAACAAATCTAACTTCTTATCATGTCCTTCTTCAGTTTCTTCCTTTCTTTCCCCTATCTCTTGTTCAGCAATTCCTATAGCTTCATTGCTCTCCCCAACGAGCCTTGTTGCCTGCCAATATATGAAAAATTGAAATCCATCTCCAGCAAGGTTTTAGAGCGCATGGCTAACCAGCAACAGAAAAAGAATTAATGAGCTTTAAGTGCTAAATTGTATTATAAACATCTGAACATATGAAAAAACTAGTCAACATTCTTATTGCCTAATGGTTTACAGACAAGCAACATTTCCACCTCCGCATAACAAACCTGGTCTAAGACGTCACGTTCAATATCTTCAGGATTTGCAGAGGTCACACCCAAACTGCTGAGTAAAATCTTATCTTCCTCCTCTTCTTCCATCTCTCCTTTTTCCTGTCAGCAAAAGAAAACAAGGAAAAACCTCTTTCAGCAATACAATTCAATTCTTATTCCTGATATTCAAAAAGTTAGTGCAAAATGCGTATCATTATGTGGTAAAAACTTAAAAATAGACAAGTGGAATGTCATTTAGTTAAGTGCATCAGAGAATTAAATTTCCTTGAGATGCATTTACAGTTATGCATGGTCAGTAGAATACAGATCAATGAATAGGGTGTAAGAGTATATATGCAGGAAATAAAGCTGGAGCAGGACTTGACGAACAAACTGGATAAAGTTAACTCAGATAATCTTACTAGAAGTAATTCCGCGAGCATAAAATATCGATCTCCCTAACCAAAATATCAAGTTTTGGGATTCCAGACGTAGTTGATTTCTTAATATGAATAAGATTTCAAAATTTGCTCTTTCCCTTTCTACAATTGAACCAAAAAGAAGGTACCAGAAGAATGAATTCTGAGTAACGTATATTTTAAGTACCTCAAATTAGGTAATTGTTGGTGAGAATCCACTTACCAAAATTAACAAGGAAGTAGACACACCGTGAAACTGCCTTTACAAACTCCTGAGCTCGTTTGATTGATAAAGATTATCCACATTAGTGAGAGAGGATGCTTTAATACCATTATTAATCCATAATAATAATAGTATTAGTCAAAAAATTGAAATCGTAGGCCTGAAAAGTCAAGACACTTCAGCGCCTCCCTGTGCGACAGAAACCGATTGGAGTCTCGCAATATAAACCCTAATTTGGGGAGTTTCGCAATGAAAAAACGTTGGCTTGCTTTTATGTCTAAGCGGCTGTTGGGCGACCGCCATTTCGGTTTCTTGAATTCGGGGAAAAATTTTATTTAAATAAAAATAAAATTAAAAAATATTATTAATTATGTAAAATATTATTTATTTTAAAATAAAATTAATATATTAAAAAACACCACTTATTAATTATCTGGCAATAGGATTCGTGTTTCTCCGAGCTACGTGGCTCCTTGTATGCCTTTATTTATTTAAACTTCCAACGTTGTGGATTTTATTGGGAGCTCCAAAAAGGATCCGAGTGGAATTGCACCCAACAGACCGGGCTTTTTGTGGTGGGAATACAAACAGCAAGGTAACGTACATTGCCAGAACAGTTAGGTAGGTGAGCGGTGACAAGTTTTTGAAACCGAATATAAATGTTTACACAACTGTATGTATTGAACAACAGCGAAGATGGAGGGAGAATCAAGCAGTATTCAAGTCAATGGAATGCAATTCTCATACGATTTCCAAAGTCCAATCTTTTTCGATTTCAACCTCAAGATTTCTCCCGGATCTCGATGTCTCCTTGTCGGTGCAAATGGATCCGGTATTATTTACTCTCACTAAGCTTAACGACTACCTTCCACTCCACTAATATGTAGAAATTGGCATTTTGCACCCACTGTCTTCAAATTAATTGTGAGCCTCAATTTTTTCCAATTTGGAATAGGGAAGACCACCCTTTTGAGGATATTGGCGGGAAAGCATATGGTGGGTGGAAAAGATGTAGTGAGGGTGCTCAATTTTTCCGCTTTTCATGACACCCACCTCGTCTGTAGTGGTGATCTGGCTTACCTTGGAGAGTCTTGGAGCAAAAATGTTGGCGCTGTTGTAAGTACTTCATGATAATAATCTGGTCTTGGATTTCATGTCTGCATTTTTGTGGTTTTTGTTTCATGAATTGAGGGTATAATCATGGGCCGGTTTAGCATATGCCACCAGTTGCCATAGTTGAACAACAACAGCTATGCCTCAGTCCCAAACAAGTTGGGATTGGCTAATATGAATCCCTGCTTCTTCATTTAAGCTCATTTCGTATTTCATCTCACGAATGCCATTGTTGAACAACAACAACTACACGTGATGGCTAATATGAATTCCCACCTCTTCATTTAAGCTCATTTCATATTTTCATCATACAGATATCATAGTTGAGCAACTTTTTGAAAATTATATACTGTATGTATTTATGCGAATTCCCACCTTTCTAAAGTAGTAATGGGTGCAATGTTGTGTTGTACCCTGCACCCTCCTCAGGAAAATCCTGAACCGCAATCGGGTATGATGAACTATGCATGTAACAACAACATTCCGAGTGTATCCCCAATTATTCAAATGATGCTGGTTATTGTGGTTGGAGATTTCTATATTGTTATAGTGATAACTTACATTTCCTATTTTAATCTTTTATTTTTTTTTCATAGCATAGATCTTTGACTTTGTTGAGTAAAATCTTGGTCTAAATGGAGTTGTCTTTTGCCAAAATTCAGGGAGAGATTCCACTTCAGGGAGATTTTTCGGCTGAACATATGATATTCGGAGGTGTGTAATCTCTTTTTTCTGCATGTTTCCTTAATCTCCTGATGGCATTACATAATGATCTTCTGTTAGATTTGTGGAGTCATGACTACTGAGTACTTGCTCTATGTTATTCAAGTGGATATATATATTGACGTATACTATGAAAAGACAGAATAGTTGTAGGCATCACTTAAATTGGCATGCACTTGTGACTCGTCTAATCTAGGTTTTCTCAGGATCCTCTTGTTAGTATCAAAACTTTAGAGACGAAAACCGTCGTTTTTTCCCGAGAACTATCAGGTCAAATCATCAAGAACATAATACTAGATACGGAAGCGTACTTGAATCCATGAGTGCCGTAGTGATTCTCTTCAATCTTCCAAAACCAAGACGTGAGCTGCTCTCTCTTTCTAATGACAAGATAGCAGAAAGAAAACCCTATGTTTGATTTGGGGATCATAACCCTATTTATAATATCACAAGGTTTGTCCCTCTAGTTTAGCCCATCATTGAGCTAGAAATTTCAACCAGGTATCTACACATAAGATCCCATACTCTATGAGGTGTCTTTTAGACCCATTAACTTTAAACCTTAGAAGATCACAATTAATTTGGGTCAACCTTTTAATGATAGCAACCAACATACAATTATTCTTAATATATATATATGTGCAAGCCCATAAAAAGTTCTTACAATCTCCCACTTGAACTACACATATATATGTATGAACAACTTTATAACTGTATACCACCTTATGAGCTCAAAGTATTTGCTATTATAATCTGAAGTACCTCAAAACAATCGCATCCATCACTCATGCAATATTGGACCGTGGAGGCTTTTGTTACATTTATCACAACTAAACTATCCTTGATCACGAATACCACACAACCAAATGTCATAGACCAAGTATGGATGTGTAGCATGGAAATTACATCCAATGTGATCTATGCCCTCTATTTCCAACTGATCTACTGAAAAACAAGTCAGAGTGGAAATGTAGTTTATTTCTCCATAAATAACCTCAAAATCCTTAAGATGAAACCATAATCTAAATCTTAAACTGAAAACCAAATTGTGTCTACAAGAATATTCAAGAGGTTAATTACAAACTCCTACTACAATGGAATATTCTGAAATGATATGACACCCATATGAGCAATGTGCCCATGCAAGACTTTGGGTGGCAGTCCTTAGTAAGTGGATCCAGAGCCATAGAATTTATACCAATATATTCTATAAACGCCTAGCCACTCTAAACTCTTTCTTTAACCACCAGGAACTTTACATCAATGTGCTTTGACTTCACTGAACTCCTATTATTATTGGAATACAAGACTGTTAACTTATTGTCACAAAATAACTTAAGCGTTCTTTCAACTTTAGTCATAAATTCACAGCCAATAACAAAATTTTGCAGTCGTATAATATGCCTTAAACTCAACTGTCTTGATGAAAAGAACTATGAGTATTTGTTTAACACTCTTCCTGATATAGCTCATCAACCAAGTATATACTTTATTGGCATATAACAAAGTCGGTATTCGAGTACCTAATTAATTTTAACTTTTTCGACTTTCTTTAACTTTAACTTTACTGCGGTTATTTTTTCGGGACTATTTTGCTATAAGTCGAGGATATATCGGAAACAGCTTCTCTACCTCTAAAGTGGAGGTAAGGTCTGTGTACATTCTACCCTCCCTAGACCCCACTTTGTGGGACTAAACTGGGTGGTGGTTGTTGTTGTTGTTGTTTTCTGACTTTCTTTGTTTAAGCATAAACTATTTGTTCTCTATAAATACATTATGAACCTTTTGGTTTCTTTCTAAAGATAAATATATAAATTATTTAAATATCTGCCCAACATTCCAAAATTGTATGCAAATATTTCAAACGCGTACAAATCAAAAAATAAAATGCTTACTCCTGCTGAACTTGTGGTATACACAATCATCAACAAGATTCACCCCAAAATCAAATGAGATAATAACTTGATGAAATTTGTAATTTTGTAATACCACTAATGTGACGCTTGCATAAATCCATATATAAATTTTTTTTAATGGAATTGATTTTTGAGGTTGTGGAGTTTGTTCTTCGGGAAAAACTTCTAGAACGGGAGGTTGAATTTCATGTCGTGATCTGAATTTGTTTCTTGAACAATGTCAGGTGTAAGAGGTTGTTCCTAAGCATTGTCAATAACAATTAGAGGAATATCAATATGTTCCTCTTTAAAGACAACATCCTTAACTATTTCTCCCCCGCAAACTCTACATTCTCAAAGAACCTCGCATTATTCATCTCATAAATAGCCTTAGTAATGAGATCGTAGAACTGGTAACTCCTGAACCTTCTAGAGTATCTAATAAAATAGAAACTTTAGTTGGAACTCTGTTAAGTATATATGTTAAGGTCTTTAAAGATAGCCATATATTGAGAAGTCGTCTATGAACTTTACGAAATATTATTGACCTGCTCCAAGAAACTGTATGGAATGGCCCACAAATTTCCATGTGTGTAAGTTCTAAGTCGTCTAATTACCTTATTCGTACAAAGGATCCAGTCTTATACTCTTATTTCATAAAGAGTAAACCTTTTCTGGCAGCTGAGAACATATCCCACGAATCAAATTAATATGCGCTATAGTGGCGGACCATTAAACCCTAAGTATAAACTAAAATCGTTTTGACCATAGCCTTTGATTTTCAGAAAAACTGAAAACTGTTTCAACTTTGACTACGTCATATATTCTTTTTGAAAATTCATGCCGCGTGAAAGAAAAAAAAATTCTTCAAGTAATGCAAATTCATTTTGCAATATCAAATACCCAAGACTTGCTTTTTTCACAAGTTAAAATCCATTAATTGCTCTCTTTTTGAAAAGAGAAACCAATTTTTAACAGCTGCCATGTTGTTCACTTTATGAAAATTCATATGGCATGAAAATCAAATCAAAACTAATTCTCAATGATTTAACATGATACAGGCAGGCTCCTGATGCAAATTGTTAGTATCAAAACTTTAGAGATGAAAAGCATCGTTTTTTCCCGAGAACTATCATGTCAAATCATCAAGAACATAATATTAGATGCGGAAGCATGCCTGAATCCATGAGTGTCATAGTGATTCTCCTTTTTGCAGTTATCGGTCTTCCAAAGCAAGGCATGAGCCGCTCTCTCTTTCTAATATGGGATATCAGAAAGAAAACCCTATGCCTGATTTTGGAGACCATAACCCTATATTTGTAATAGCACATGTTTTGTATTTCTAGTTTAGCCCATCATTAAGCTAGAAATTACAACCGG
Source organism: Datura wrightii (assembly GCA_035772735.1). Classification (NCBI taxonomy): domain Eukaryota; kingdom Viridiplantae; phylum Streptophyta; class Magnoliopsida; order Solanales; family Solanaceae; genus Datura; species Datura wrightii. Next base: position 40,108,396 of record JASDFA010000027.1, read on the forward strand.
GTATCTACACATAAGACCCATAGTTTATGTGGTGTCTTTTGGACCCATTAATTTTAAACTTGAGAAGATCACTATTAATTTGGGTCAACCTTTTAATGATAGAAACCGACATACAATTATTTGTAATACAATATATATGCAAGTCCATAAAAAGCTCTAACACCTCTAAACTATTTCAACTAGTACTGGAACTACCAATGTGTTATCTAATACTTTCAACGACTGTCAAACTTTTAAGCTGATTTCCTTTGCATTTTGCACCATTTTACCTCTGGACCTAGGAGCCCATAAACTGATATGAATGTAACTAGAGTTACTAATTTATTGACACCATTTGGTTTTTGGACTATTCTGTATATGATTTTCTGCAAAAATGTGAACTTATTGAGTTCGAATGAAAATTTTCAACCTTTTTTCTGTTTTCTTTGTCATGGTTTAGTTGAAGGAGTGGATCCAGTTCGGCGAGAAAAGTTGATTGAGCTACTGGATATTGATCTGCAGTGGCGTATGCACAAGGTATCTGATGGTCAGAGGCGTAGAGTCCAAATCTGCATGGGTCTCCTTCACCCCTACAAGGTAATCTTTGATGCACTAGGTTCACAGTCGACCATATCAGAGTTGAAAATTTGTGGATCCAAGGTTGCATAATCCCCCTAGAATACTGGTCATATTAGCAGTAGGCTCACAATTTTAAATTTTTCCGAAATAGTTCTTGTGCTCATTCTCATCGGTCGCCTCTCATTTATATTTTTCTTCTTTTCATTGTGGAGGGGGGCTTCATATCTATTTGTCTTTGAGTTATATTTGTCTCATAGTCAAAAGGAGAAGGGAGTTGTGTTTTTACCTCTGGAAAAGTTCTGTTCCTTTGTCATCTGTTGCTTGCTCAATAGTCGAACAATATGCTTACTGTGAGGTGGTTTTCATATTTAGTTTGATAATTATCGGCAGATTGGGTTAGCTTCTTGATGATTGTTGCTAATGGAAAATCGCTTTCTTGCAGGTTCTTTTACTGGATGAGGTCACAGTTGACTTAGACGTTGTCGCGAGGATGGATTTATTGGATTTCTTTAAGGAAGAATGTGAACAGGTATACATTGTTTTCTTCTGAACTCGCTTCTGTGCTGAAACTAGACATTCAACCTGGGTTTAAGCAGTACAAGGGTGGTTTTCGAACAGATGTTAAATATTCCCATTGGATCTTTTCCTAGCTCTATCTTCTTCTTCTTCAAGACTGCATATCCAATCATCACTTGTGTAAGAAGATTTTCCCTTAGTGTCACCTGAAACAAAATCCTACAGAAAATTGTGAAGTGCCATTTAAGCAGTCTTAAAAAAACTACATAATTTATGGAGTTAATATTGGCAAAACCAATTTAGATATTAATTGTGTTACAGATTTTTGTAAATGAAGGTAGACAAAGATAATAATTTTGTGGTTGCATGTCATGATAACAGAGAGGAGCTACAATTGTCTATGCAACACATATATTTGATGGACTGGAGACATGGGCGACTGATCTTGTTTACATCCAAGATGGAGTTTTGAAGAGGTCTGAGAAGTTACCCGAGCTTCCGGAGTTGAAGTCTTCACCCAATTTGCTTTCAGTAGTTGAGAACTGGTTGCGGTCCGAGACCACAGTTGAGAAAAAGAAGCCGGTTCGCGCTCCCCTAAATCCGTTTGGCACTTGTCCATTTCAGTCATCTAGACATATGGCGTATTTTCGCTGATTTGGGGCGTTCTGTTTCCAGTTAGATTGTCAATAAAAGAGATGAGAGGTGGTTCTTGGGTGTTTGCTGTCGGTTTCTATCACGGGCTACACCCTTTGCTTAATTCTAAGGTAGGAATTATGGTAAGTGGGGTTAAATTTACATGTTGAAGTGTTCTGAAAATGTTGCTTTAGTGTTCCATTCTTCTGTTTATATAATAATAGTGTGAAGCAATTTCCTTGTAACACCAATCCCCAAGATACACTATTATGTTTATGGTATCTTACTTTGAAAATGCATGACTTCATTTTTGCGTGTGTAGATGATTATAATCTTATGATGGGATTTCAGAAAATTGAATATTTGTGAAATCAAGATAGAAAAGGAGAATAATGTCAATCACATTGAGCATGCAAGCATGAAGAATGGGTACGTCAAGTTAACGGGCGATTAATAAAGAAAATTTCCAAATGTATAACGCTGAGTGATTGAAGAAAAAGACAAATATGGAATTTATGATAATGATATATGGGTTTGGTTATTGAATTGAATAGGTGATAAGATGAAGATGACAAGTAGTATTAAAAGTTGGAAGATTAGAAGGCAAGATGGGCGATGGAGATAGCCGAAATAGAAGTTTGTCATTGTGTAATCTAACTTCCGTTCCTTTGATGCCTTTGCTTACTAATTTCTTTTCTATATATATATTATTACTATATAGAAGAGGTTAGGAAGCAAGTCTTCGTCGACATGCCTCCTTACGTTGTGATTTATATATGTTCCTGGAATGCCGCGCGTATATCTTCCCTGGGCCTTCGCTTCTATATACTAGAAAACTATGCTATCCATCCTGTTTGGAACTTTGCTTTTATCTATTTCATTATCTCCTTATGGCTGCTTGTTGTTTCAGTTTGCTTCGTCTTGCTCTTCCCTGTTTTGACGCTGCATAATACTCTGTTCAAAGGTGATATTTTTTTGCCGATGTTTCCTATAGCCTGCTCTTCTTTAGCTTCTTAACTTCCCCAAATATGAGCTGCGTGTTTTCTCTTATGACATTCAAACGAGACTTGATTTAGATTGGAGATTACAAAGGGACAACATGTTTCCTCTTCTGCTTATTCGGATTTTTCCTCTATTATTTTCTCTCATCTTCAACTGTATGGTGTGTTGCTATGTTTTGGAATAACCAAGTAAGAACTGGGAAAGAAAGACAATCGCCTTTTGCTCTCTTTCTGTTTGTGGAAATGTTTCATTGAAGCACACTCCTGAGATTTTCGTTGTTCCAGCTTAGCATTCTTCGTAGCTGAACCTACAATCTAATTAGTATGGACTAAGCAATAATTAGGAGTTTAGTCGCGTATAGATGATGAATCCCGCAAAGGAATTTCTTTTTTTTTTTTCATAGTTTGGTTGATTTTTCTTATTTCATAATTAATTTGATCATATTATTTCTGCCGATTTTGGAGTTAAAAAACTCCGTAAAGAGTAGAAGTTTCGTTATTCCATTAGCTTGGTTATATTTCTTTTGATTTTGGGGTTAAAAAGTTTGCGTTGAGATGAAAGTCCCGAGTGAAGTCTGTTTTTTTATAAGAGAAACCAAATTGGTCTATGACGACCTTCTTCTTTGGGTTAGTAGTAATTTCTTGAGCTTCTTGTTAAAAAAATCCAGCAGCTACACCCCTGTTCTGATAAAGTGCATATAGTAGAAATCTTCTCTGAATGATGTACAACATTAAGGTTTGAAATGTTGAGAGAGAGAGCGCTTGAGGTTATTAAAGTTGGTTTCAACTTTCATGTATGTAGTCTCCGGGGCATACTATTTAATTGATAATTATATTTGGTAAGTACAATTGAATTAATAATTAATTAATGTTTTGGACTATTAAATGGTATAATGCAAGTAGATTGGTTTATCAATTCTGTTCTTCTTCTTCAATCCAAATATGCTCCATCACCAATATTATTAACAATTCCAAAATTAAAGCTTCATATAGTATTCTTTGGGTTCATCTGAATTCTCAGGTATTTAATTGTTTACTTATTTAAGCGTAATATTGAATCTTGAAAAGTCACTTCCTTTATTATGTAGGCATCTACCGTGGATTTATTCTTCCTCTTTCCGAGGCAATATAGAAAAAGAGGTTCTAACTTGGTTGTTTTTGTGAAATTATTTGTATTCTCTTTATATTTATACTGCTTAAAAGTTTTGGTTGAGCATCTCTGTTCTTGTGTGCTTATATTTATGCTATGATGCATGGTGGCAAGTGAAATTGAACGTAATACTATTTGTATTTGATGACCGTGTACATAGAGAAGTTGTCACAAATAAATTTTCAATGTCTTACAATTTCATTACTCTTCATGTAGCTTCTTGCATTGCAATAATGGAACAGAGACTACACACCAATAATTACATAGTGGACGATGCAAAGTTCAGGTGGTGGATTCATTTTCAAATATAGACAGTGTGACATATATATAGCTGGATTTTGATTACCTATACAAACCTCATACTCCGCTGCGTCAACATACTATCTCTCTCTTTTGCTGTAAATAACTGTGGATAACGTATCTCTACATCCATGCATAGTTAGACTTTAACAGCTCACATCAAACCTTAGGTATGGGCCACCTTGACAAACTCTTAACTTTTTTTTTGTATAAATATTTGCAAGTTGTATCACTGAGTGATCGCTACTTTGCAAAAAAATATTAATAATTCATTATGATCTGAAAAATACAGAAGACCACCTCCATTGTCATACAAACTAAAACAACAGCGCCATACAAACTTTGGGCGTGTAGTACTCCATGACCCATGTGTTAATCTTCATATTTTTACACTTCATGTTAATATCAGCAGCACTTTAGAGTGTTGTATACTAGTAGTTCTATAAGTACAAGTAGTAGTTATAATTAATTCAAATACGTATATTTTGTGATATTTAAAATTATTGTTAGTTTTTCTTTCAAAAGATAATTAAACAAATAAATTTATAATTTTAAATCCATATGTATTTTGTCAAGATTAAATTTTCAAAAGCTAAAATTAAAGTCAAATCAAATTAAAGTGTCACTTTATTTATTTAAAAAATAATAATAAAAAATAAGAAAAAGTAACTACAAAGACACAACAACAAAGAGTCTAAACTAAAATCTTGAAATAAATCGACTACTTGTACTAAAAATGAATATATATTGAATGATTAATTAATATTCCTCGTTTGGTTTTGAGATATTTAATTGTTCTAAAAATATATGGGTAGTTCTTATCAAGTGATTAGTTGCAACATATATGTCTCATTAATTAAGATATAATGTACTTTTAAGAGTATAATTTTTTTGTTTTAGAAAATATCATTTGTCTTTTTAAGATCATTCAATTAGAGAACACATGACATTAATTAAAAATAATTTAATCCTGAATATTTTATTAATTGTGTTAGAAGTGTTCAATTTTATAAACTTAAAGGATCATTGTCCGCAAATATTAAAATAAAGACAAAAATAGATGTATCAAATTTAAAAGATCATTCGAGGTTTAAACTCATGTATTGATTAATTACTAATAATTTGAAAATAGCGCAATATTTAAGTGACTTTAGTTCAAATCTTAATTTTAATATTTTAAATTTTAAATATTTTTTAACCTTAGTTCCTCAAATTAATTATTACTACTACTTGTACGTATACAACTACTATAACACAACACTCTAAAATGCTGTTGATATTAACATGAGGTGTAAAACAATCAAAGATTAACACATGAATTAAATGGGTTGTCGAGTTCCCCACGCCCAAAATGAAAATTTGAAAAAAAATAAAAACAAAAACAATGAGGCGCTGCTAAGTGTACGACCAAGAAGAGATTATTATCAAAGCTTGTCGGGGGATCTTCCACCATAAATTAATGATTTTTTTAAAAAATAAAAATAAATAAGGCGCTGCTAAATATACGATCAAGAAGAGAGAATCACCACAGCGTGTCATGAAAAATCCCATGCCCAACAAAATTTATTACAAATGGGGCGTGAGGCTTGAGACTTGAGACGCCTTATCCCTTTGATGCATAACTCAATGCTCAATTTTTTAACCGATTAGATTCAGCTCTCCATTTCATCTACCACAATATAACTACATCACGCACGAGCTTTCACCCACTAGTAAGTATATATATATATATATATATAATGCTTGTGTTTTCGGCTCATTCAGTAACTCTCCTACTTCTCCAAAATTTAATCAACCGAAAACAAATTATATAAATATGTTTTTGTTTGATTTGGCTTTCCACAAATTTTTTTTTCAAGCAAAAAAATAAGCAAACATTTTCAAAAATATACAATTCAATATAAAATATTACACTCATATAATTATATTTTTAGTTTTCACCCGCAACAATATTTTACATATAGTATATAATATTATATATTTACTGTAGATAATATATTAATTTTATATAAAATTATACAAAATATATAATAGTATATAAAAGGTGTTTATACACATTTTTTTATGATTATATAAAATTATACAAACTTATGCAAGATTGATATATTATCGACTAACTGCTATGAATAACTAGTTTACGAGAGCTACTTATACACACTTTTACACCGTTATATAAAATTACACAACTTATACGAAAAGTTGTGTTTCATCTCCTATGAACTTCAACTATGAAACTCCATTTGAAATGGGTCAAATCGTTTTCAAATGACTTCAAAATGATACCACCAACGAATCACATCATCAATTTGTTAAAAATTTTAATAAATTCAAAACTTATTTATAAGTTTTTACTTTTAAGAATTTCAACAATGGAGTTTTAAATTTTTTAATTTAGCTCACCGAACAATTAATGTTTAAATTTGTAATGATAAATACTAGTATTACTCTCAATCAGTTTCTAAGCATCAAAATATGAAATTTATAATCACATTAAGTACATTAGATATCAATAGTATAATATTAATGCTATGCGAATATATTTTTATAGTGACATATCTATAAAAATTTACATCTATTCTTTTAGAAAAAAATAAATTTACACATAATATTTATATAGTTGATTATAAAAATTTTGAAATTAAAAAAAAAAAAGCAGTTGCAGAAAAAGGAAAAAAAAAAGGAAAAAAAGAAGAAGGAAGAAGCAGAAAAAATAAAAATAAAAATAAAAAAGAATGAAAAAGTAGCAAAGAAAAAAGAAAGAAGAAGAAGAAGAATGAAGAAATTAAAGAAAGGAAAAAAATAGCAGAAAATAAAAAAGAATGAAGAAGAAGAAAATAAATGTAATTTCTAAAAAGATTAATTAAAAAACTTAGAGATGGCAAAAGTGATAATAAATTGAAATGTGGGCTAAAAATGAATAATTATTTTACCTATTATATAATGTAATTTTTTTTATTTTAACATATCAAGAAAAAATAATTATTTTTTTTCTATTTTATCCTTAATATTAATTACTTATTCTGTAAATTAATTTTTAAAATATAAAACTCTATCAAATAATATAAATATTATGATAAAATATTTATATTAATTATTATTCTTCGAGAGACATATAAAATTTAAAATAGATAAATAAAAATAAACCAGAGAGTAGATCTCATATCTATTGAATGTTCGGGACCTTTTTTTTTCACTCTCTCCGAGAAAGCTATGAAAAAGGGTATACATGTTTGCACAATATTTGAATTGAAACTGAATAAAAAGGAGTATCTGAAGATGTCATTGAATTAAAATTTATAAAAGTTATTGTGTTTGAATATGAATTTTATTTGAATTAAAATAGTTTTTGAATTTATCTCAATATATAACTTCAAATTGATATTTTTAAAATTCAGTTTGTAGTTTAAATTCAATACCTATAAATATTCATGACCAAATTAAGGCTTCATTTGTTTACATTTAAGGGAGATCTGAATTTGAATTGTTCAAACTTTAGGTCATTAAGTGCATTTATTTTCATTAAGATTTAAGCACTGTTTGGTCTGAATAAGTTTTAATCATTGAGATCTAGAACAGAATCTTAATATCATTAAGAGGTATGTTTGTGTTACAATTTTCATCATCCCTCTGTCCACCATCTCTAACCATCTTTCTCATTACAACTACCACCACCATTACCGTCGCTAACCACCAGCCACCACAGTCAACCACCTCTGCCACCATTAACGTCGCCACTCACCCCTGTCATCACAACAGCCACTAACAATCACCACTACTGTCAATCATTATAGTTAGTTTTTATCACGCATACCAACTCCATCATTATAATTATATCAACTGTCACCACTACCACCACTTCTACCATCACTATCAGTCATACCACCACTGGTACCAATTCCTATTACCAACCACCTCCATCATCATAACCAGCACCGCTGTCAACTACTAACATCAACCAACTTCATCATCACAACCACCATTACCAATCGTCGTCATCACGTTAGTCATTACAATACCAACCACCTTCATCATAACAACTATCATCACCAACATTACTAGCAACTATCACCGCACTATTATTAACTACTAACACCAATCATTACCACTATCACCACTACAAATCATCTCCACCATCACTCTCGAACATACGTATTTTATTTTTATCAAATAATAAATTATTTTATTAAATTGATATTTTTTTCTTATATTTAGTCACTTTGTCATTTGAATTGAATATTTAATATGTTTACAAATAAATAAATTAAGTATATTCAGATGTCGAAAAATAAACAACCTTAATCATTCAGTGTTCAAATCTAGAATCTATATCTTAATCATTAAGATATGCAATTCAGATTTAGACGTCTTAATCTTAACCAAAACAAATAAGGCCTAAGTCAATACGTTCAAACTTCAAACATATACTCCCTTCATTTCAATAGTTTGTGAATTTTTTATCTAAATTTAGCGAAATATTAATTACTATTTAAAAGTATTTTAAAATTTATTGATTATATTTTTTTGTTAATTTTTAAAAAGAAAAATACTTTTTAGAATAAGCTAATTTTAACAGTTTGACCAAACAAACTAATATTTTCAAAACAAGTATTTTCTAGGAAAAATAAGTGATTTTAGCCTCTCAAAAATATGGTCAAATAAGTACTAGATGGTGTTTTCTAAAAACGTACTTTTAGGGAAAAATCATTCTTGTAGCTTTTGAAAAACAGCGATATGTTATTTTCTAAAAACACTTATATTCTCCTAAAAACTTGATTAGACACTTAAACTTATTCAAAGTAAACACTTTTTTAGGAAAAATAAAATATTTTTGACTTATCAAAAACTTAACAAATTATAAACAGTGTTTGGATTTAAAAGCAGTTTATTTGTTTGATTTTACCTTCCCCCGCCCCCTTTATTTCTTTTTTGTTTAGATTTGGTCTTAGGAATAATTTATCTTTTTAATTATGAGTGTTTGTTTTGGAGTGTTGGCATTAATTTCCTTCACAAGAATAGTTGTGTAAGTAAGGCTACTACCCATCCATATTATTTTCAAACAGAAAATATAGTAAGTGGCGGTAACATGCTTACACGCCCACGTATATAGTAGTTAGTCAACTTCTACTAGATCTATATGTGGGAGTATTACTAGTTAATAACTACTTAATTTATTTTTAAAATACATTTAGTTTAACATTAGTTAATAACTAGTACTTAATTAGATTTAGATTTGATATATAGGAGTAATGGCACCCACGTCTTAACAGTCTCATAGATTTGATAGGGACCACCATTTAATCACTTAACGTTCTTTATTTTTTATTTATATTTATTAGTTTGTCTAATTAGACAATATACGCACCAATTACAAATAGTTATGTGTTGTAAATTGACAACAAATGAAATTACATAAAACTAAGATATACAAACAAGAGATGTAGAGACAAGGAGAATTAAAATTTCCTTATTTTAAATGTTTTAAATTATATTCTTACATATATTGAAGATCTACGCTGAAAGCAGATAAGTCTTCGTCAATATATCTATATCATGTTGTAGGAATAATTTTGGTGTTTTGAATTTTTTCTGTTTTAGAAAATTAAGATATAATCTATCATTTAGTTTCTAATTTCTTTTTAGTATTAACTATAGTTATTTCTCAATATATTTCTCAAAGCATTAAATTTTATTATATTCAAAAGGTGATATTGTAAAATTGTCATTTAATTTATAGCTTCTTAAAAGGCGTGCTAAGTCAATATGAGACAAGTAAAAATAAATAGAGAGAGTATTAAATAGATAGACAAACATTGATGGAGATCCTTTTCTTCAAAATTAATTTCTTTGATTGAAATTAATAGTTTATTATTAGGCTTCATTTTTTAAAAAGTTGCTAATTGATTAAATTGTGTGATAAATAAGGAATAATATCTTAAGAAACAGGTATAATTAAGTAACACCACTAACTGTAGTTTTGTGATAAAATTAATTAAATATGCCTAAATGTGATGAAATAAACTATGCTTCATTGTAATGTTAATATTTTTAAAATAAAATTAAAATAGGTATTACGTCACAAAAAGACATTTTTACATATTTAAGTTTCTAATTATGAAGCATCAAAATAGTCAAAATAATTTATTAGTAAAATAGTATATAATTATTCTATTTCAAGTAAAATAAAAATAGAGTTTGAACTATATACTTTAAACTATATATATATTTTTTAAAATATGAACTGTGTTAATACTAATTTTAGGAACATTTTTTGAAGTCTCTGTATTTCACGTTATGCATATATGCGATACTTTAAAGATTACATTTTAATTTAGGGGTATGATAGTGTCACATCCCACTTTGGGAGGCATGACTAGCACCTAGTACCATACTGGAACCGGGGCTAACCTAGCTGGGCGTATGCACCTCTGGTGCCTGCCAGCAACTCAAAATTAAGAAAATAAATAGCTATATCTCGGCTGTAGATATAGCCTCAAGCTGACTAGGCCGCGACATACAACCTGCATAAGACAGCTAACCCAGCAATCACAATAATAAAAGAATTCTATGCGGGCCGACATGACCACCATGTTGTCTAAGACATAACAAAAGGAAGACAGGCAGTTATATATAACCTACGGCTGATAAGGCTGCTAACCGATAGCTAAGATAGGGCCCACATGACCAACATACAAAACATAACATATAAAGGCCCCACATGGCCAACAACAACCAACTAACTAGGAACTGTGGTCCGCAAGTCTCTAAGAGTGGAATAGTGGTCGGGACAGCAAAAAGTTGTACAACAAAATGAGAAAACTTTTCTAACAGACAATTGCGAAGAAAAGGAGCTGATTGATACGCTAACCCTGGATAACTGCTAAGGAGGTCCTGAAACTCGTCTGTCCACACCTGCAGGCAAGTATGCAGTGGCCCATATGTGGGCATCAGTACGATATGTACCGAATATGTAAGACAATAATAAAAGCTAAATAGAAGCTGATAAAAGAACTGAAAGCAATCAATAAGAAGGGTAAGAGTTTAACTTGAATAGCCTCACAATCTGAAGTATAGTTAGCAAGTAAATATCTAAACAAGAACCTAACTTGGCCCCTATAAGCCTGGAAGGTACAATCAGCACAAAGTAACCTGCCTGGGCCCCCATAAACCTCGGCAAGTAGAGTTCAATCGATATACCCCTAACAAGGTTATTATGGTTCCACAGGTAACTATAGCCAACCTACCTAGCCTCTGGGTCTGCAACTGAGCCCTCTGGGCTTCTATAACTGCACCCTGGGCCCACAAGGCTCGACGAAGGGTCAGTGATGTTGTTATGAGACAAAGGAAATTCATACGTAAATGGACTTCGATTCGGCCTTATAGACCTGAATATAGTCCTTTCAGACACCACATAACTCCTTTGAGCAATCTGTAGCCCCATAGGCAATGATACAATTAGCAATCCTAAGGTTGGTTAACGGAAGGTCATACTAGGTGGAGTCAATCCTGACAAGAGTACTATACTGTAGTCTCGAGTCTACCTGTAGCATCTAATCACAATATACATGCTTGCAACTTACTTACAAATGCACAGGTCGTATCAACTATACGACGAGGATAACTTGACGAAGAGGTTAGCCTTAACATACCTCAATTGTCGATTTCGGTTCACCAAAATAGTTTCAACCTAAAGCCGATAATTTCTCCAAATTGTGGCCCTTACACTGAGAGAATAAAGCTATTTCCAATACTAGAAAATGGCTAATAACAATATCCTTTAAGGACATTAACTATAAATCAAACTTTGCCCAATTCGACCCAAAACGTATGAATATCAAAGAATTTAGAAGCTAGAAACACTTATCGCTAGTAGACGCTTAGGACTCAATTTGAGATGATTCCTACAACTTCTACTCGAAAGGACTCCCACATTCCGAGCTAGATTTCAAGAAAAAAACTCTGTAGATATGTTCCTCGTAGGCCCGAAACCCATTATCCAAGATGAATTTACAATTGAACGGAATTTAGCAGCATAATTCGGCGAAAACCTTATGAAATAATCGATCACGTCCGCTCTTCTGACTTGGGGAAATATTAGAATGATTCATTAATACTTGAAGGAGTTTATATATAACTTGAGGCGATGGGCAGGGGAGTGCGGCTCGCCATCCATCGCGCTAACATACTGGCACGACGCGCCAGCCCGTGTGCAGGCATGGCTGCATGGCGCGACGCTCAATGCATCCTGCCTCCGGCCTCAGCCTCCTGCTCGCTCGTATGCTCATCCCCTGAGCCCTTTGACGAGTGTGTCGTACTCCAAACTCTTGACATACATACGCATGCATCGGTTAACCAACGAAGACTTACGAGGTGTAACAGATAGTTTAAATGATATTTTGAGATCTAAAAGGATAATTAAAGTTTCATTAGTTTTGAAATGTTAGATAAAGTTTGGTTTGCAGTTAAATAAATGACTATTAACATACTCTTTTTCTAGAAAATAATAATTTAAGGTCACATAAATCTGAAATAAAAGAAATACATTATAGCACAAGTTATTGAACCCCTGCTTTTAAAACTTTTATCTTCTCGCACTTAACTTTAAATAAATATTAAAATATGTTAAAATGGTCTTATAACTACACAAAATTATTGACATATGTTGGCCCACGCTGACACGAGTTCCGATATCTAGTCTTTCATAATAGAATAACATATATACTATTTATAGGTTATAAAGAGTTTGTTCAAGTCATAATACTTAAATGAGTTCATTCATTTGGTATATGAATTGCTAAAAAGTTACCAAAGGAACATCCACATTCAGCGAATTTGTAACACTCCCTCTTAAATATCTATAGATAGTGTGTCTCATTAAAATATTGTTAGAAAAATTCTAGTGAAAAAAGATCTAGTGAAGAAAAAAGAGTACCCACATCATGTAAAACAACTTGAATGTTGACTCATTAAAAATCTTACCAGAAAAACTCAATTAGGATAAAACCTTAATTAAGAAAAAAGAGTACGACATGTATTTTACTTTTCCTATTGAAAACTTTATTTGATAGCTCGAAGACGTCGCATTCCAATCTTGTATTTTAAATTCTTAAATGTTGATGTTGACAATGCCTTAGTGAAAAAATCAGCAAGATTGTCACTCAAACAAAGTTGAACATCTATCTCATAATTCTGTTGAAGATCATGTGTGAATTTTTCTCGATAAAATGTATTTTTTCTATCTCCTTTGATGTATCCTTCTTTTGGTTGAGCTATGCAAACAATATTGTTTTCGTACAATATTATTGAAATTTTAATTTTCAAGAAAACATCACATAATTACTAAATATGTTGAGTCATTGATCTCAACTATATGCACTCTCGATTGAATTTATGAATGACTATTATATCTGCACTATTTGATCAAGAAGAGGTAGCTATTATTTGCTTCACTAAATGACAATGATATAGTTGCACCTCCATATCTAAATAAATAGCCTATCTGAGATAGGACTTTATATGGGTCAGATAAATATCTTGCATATGCGTAACCAATCATTTTTTACTTGGATTCATTAGTATAAAATAACTTCATATCAATGGTTCTCTAAAGGTATTTGAATATATACTTAACACATTTTAATATCTTCTTATTGGGGAGGAGCTGAATCTTGCTAGTAAGATTACTGCTAAAGCTATATTTGATATAATATTATTAATAAGATACATTAGTGTCTCAATTGTACTGAGATATGAAGTTTCATTATCTGAGCACTTCATTATTTTCTTGAGTTTGAAATAGATATTTATTTATATCAAGTGATATTACATTCATTGGAGTACTCAATGAATGTGTTATATCCATATAAAATCGCTTTACTATCCTTTTAGCGTATATAGACTATTGGACAGATATTTCATTCTCTAAATGTTCAATCTGCTGACTAAGATAAAAAATTTTCTTCACAAGATCATTCATTTCAAATTCTTTCTTCAGATATTCTACTGCTTTTGAAAGTTCTTCAAGAGTTCCTATAATATTCAAATCATCAACATAAATAAGCTATTATGACAAATTCAGTTCTAGACCTTTTTATAAAAACACAAGAGCATATAAAATTATTTTTGTACCCTTTTTAAATAAATACTAGATAAAGTGATTGTAACACATCCTCCTTGATTGTTTAAATTCGTTTAAAGATTTAGAATCTTTATTGAACAAATTTCTCAAGAACCATTGTATGCTTCGGGCACTTTGAATCCTTCAGAAATTTTTATAAAGATGTTGTGATCCAATGAGCCATATAAATAGGTTATGACAATGTCTATAAGCGTATTACAAGTTTTTCCTTTACTGTCAAATTTATTTTATATTTGAAGGTAATTTCAACCACCACAGGAGAATATATCTTCACATAATTAATGTCAGGTCTTTGTAAAAATTGTTGTATCATAAATCATGATTTATATCTTATGACTTCACTTTTTTATTTTATGTTTGCATAAAAACTCATTTGTACCTCATTGGCTTGACACCTTCAAGAGTTTAGATTATTGATCAGAAAACTTTATATTTTTCACATGAAGTCAATTCCGCTTGAATTGTGTCCTTCTATTTTGGCCAATCATTTCTCTATTTACATTCATCGGTTTGTAATATTAAGCTTTATTATTAGTTTGACTATGTTCTATGCACTCAAGAATCTGATTCTTTAAGCAACCATGCAAGAAAGTAAATTGCGAAAAGTAAATCAATACAGTATTTAATGTGGCAAACTCCCTTCCCTTAGGATTCAAAAACCATGATCCAACTCTTCGCTATAATTTAAGATTTATAACCGCCCTTGTAACACCTAATGAATTGTTCCCAATAATCTCGTCTTTCTACCTTCTTGACATTTCGTTCACCCTTTACAACTCAAGACAATACCTGCTATAATCTAAAATAATGTAATTAAGATCCTTCCTTCGAATCACTCCAAGAAACTAACTCTTACAAACTAAAGAACTGTATGGATAAAACTTGATAGGAACAAGCTTTTTATTGCAATAGCAACTTCTTCTTCGAGACTCTTCGTGTAGAATTAAGAACATTCTGAGGACTCTATCTTTGGGCGTGGTCGAACTCTATTGTTTGTTTGACGTGTTATTTATATATAATTAAGTCATCGCTTTCTAGTTATCCAATCCAAATCAAATTCTATTTAAGACTTTTCAAGAATTCAATTCTAATTTGACTTAATTTTTCTCTAATTACCGCATATGGGGCTTCCTTGACTCCTTGTTTGAAACTAATTCCATATGCAAGTTTATGATAACTTTCTTGGATAGCTCTTCTAGTTCCTTGTAGAATTACAATTCTCTTATATTACAATTTATCATGAAAATCTGATACACACGTAAACAATCTCAATCTTCTCTCTTCGGCAGCCTCTTTCTTTGCTCAAAGAAATAGGTTCTCTGATGAATTCATTTGGTAGTATTGCTTTTATATGTCCTTTATTTGTAGATGTGTGTGTACCTAGTTCTTTATACTTCCATCTTCCTTTTTCAGGCATGTGAATGTCATTTTTACATAATTTGTCAATCATCAAAATTTTAATCTAACTTCACAAGATCTCGATATAGATTCAAAGATCATTGTGTTTTAATAGTTTTATCATATCAAAGATGTGGTCAAAGTCATTTGATATCAGTTCCAATGCGACATAACTTATTGAGATATTTTCATTTTTTATCATTTTTAGATACCTAAATCTTTTCTAAGATTTTGTGAAGTTTTATATTGTGGGGCTCTTTTAAAGAATTTGAACCTATTAGTATGACCATTTTGATCATTTTCTCCTCTCCTTTTTCAAGGAGTTTTACCTTTAGAAATGATTGTTATATCACGCGTCAGCTGTGTCATAAACTCTGTCATTCAAGGACTTTATACTCTAATTGAGTGTTTGCAATAGAAATATGATATTCACTTTTGGATCAGCAAATGCATTTGACAATTGACTTGAATTATCTTTTAAACGAGGATCATATCAATGATAATTCAACATATATCTTACTTTTCAACTACTTATCATCTCGTCCCCCCTCCCCCCTCCACCCGCCCCCTGATATAAGGAAATCTAACATTTACTCCCAACCTTATTTGAGGACCCATCTTTGTGTATTGTGATGGAGTAATTGAATTATATACCGCATATTTAAATTTATAGATGAAAATTATTTGATTATTGACCATGAACTGAACTTATTATAACTTGTTAGTGTGATGTGTACAAATGCTGCTACATATTGAATGACACATATCATATCAATTTTTTTAGAGTTTTTTCTCATAATTAATTGTTTAGGTATAAATTATAATTTGAGGCATACAAGTATTACTAAATCAACTTGAATATAAATTAATATCATCAACATAATTTTATAGTTTCGAACCGTGCTTTTAATTTAATAATTTGAGCAAACAACCTTGCAAAAATTAAATTGCAAGTTGATACTATATACACATGTGACCATAACATAAATACATCTATTAAAATCATATAATACTAAATGGTCCACATGGAAGGTGAACAGACTCATATTCACATTTTTTATGTTCCAGAATTGAGGAATTCAATCCCAACTTTAATTGGTATAATGATCAATTTATCAGGAGAACAAGCAACACAAAAGAATTCTTGAAAATTTTTTTATCCCTTCAATATATACACAAGTGAATTTTCAACTATTTTTGCATCATTTTTAAATCAAATGGTTAACGGATCGTTGTCAACTAATATTTGTTTATGTAAACTTCTAGTTTACTATTGCATGTAATTCCATTATCATGCACATATTTGTGTAATACAAATTTACAAAAAATGCGGGTAACCTTTCATATAAATATTTATAACCCACTTCGATTATAGTATTATAAAGATATTAAATCTTTTCATAATTTATAGTCTCAATATAATTTATTTTTGACAATGCCGTTGAAACTTAATAAGTTCTTTTAAAACTTACTATAATTTCAATATTGTGAATAATTTCATTTCTCCGTATAGAACAAATTAGCTTTTTTGGAGCTCTAAATAAATTTTGTACTACCAAATATTTTATGACACCATCCACATGACTAATATCTCATCCATGGAGAAAATTATATTATTATTTTAATGGTCAAAATAGTTATAGAAAGGACTCATTTCTTTCTTTATTTTTATCTTTAATAACTTTTATATGGCCTGAAAAAATTCTTTTGACATACTATATGTACACGGTCAATGACAAATTCACGCAACTACATAATAATATTTATTATGGTCATGGCCAAAATTCTTATAGGCATGAATTATCTCTTACTTTTATCTTTTCATTGATCATGATAAGACATACTGGAATATTTATGACACACTAAGAGTACATGATTAATGACCTTTTTATACCAAAATTAAATTTCTTTGTTACTCTCAATCCTCTATCCAATCATACATTAACATATTTTCATTTATAATTTTTATTATATTTTGCCATATTCACTTTTAAGAATAGACATCACAATACTTATCATAAGTCATATTCTCTTCAAGGAATGAACTAATCATTGTACCTGCTTCATAAATTTTGCAATAAACTCGTTGTCACGCCTTAACACATATCATATTTATATGATCCAACTCAACATCATTTTGAAAGGTTAAGTATGCCTTCATTTGGATTATTTTCTTTTAATGAAGAATTTATAGAATTTATCAAATTAGGTCACATGAAAATCGCATGCCCAGTGATCTTTCATACCACATTGATAGCAAAATTATCTTCACTTTTTTAAGGACCAATTTGAGAACCCATAATGTTTTTTATTTTATATTTACCATAATGATGACTATTATATTTTGTCCCTCTATGCCCACATTCATATATTTAATGACTTGTCTTTATTCAAATTTATTATGCATTACTATCACATTTTCTTCACAGAATGAAACATATCAAACGGGAAGGGTTTAATAATTTTTCATCAAAAGCACATTATTTTACCTTAATCATTATTATATCATCAAGATAGTTTATTGAGACTTAACCCAATGCTTTATCCATATAAATGTGTGTTAGGTCATAATATGATGGGACTCGAACCCAACATCTTATCATCTTGATGCAATGGGTTAGTAAATAATATCTTACTTTTTTGGTGTGATGAGACTTAAAATAACCATCTTATCCTCAACCAATAGCATAATAGACCAAAATATACTAGGACTTCCCCTCGAATCGTTAAAATATTATCATTTTGTGATTAAATGGATAAGTGAGTTAAGTTTCACAAGTCATATAAAATATTACCATTCTTATTGTCGAACAATATTTTTTGTAAACTCGATTAGAATTTAAGTAGATCATAAAATTAATGTCACAATATCTCTTGAAATCTTTTGATTATTTGCTACACTAGTGAACTTGTTCGCACTTCGCAGTGTTATACAAGACAATAAGATATTAATAATTTTATTAAATATAATATAAGTAGAAGAGATATTTATAATATATCTCACTCTTTCTCTTTCATTATATATATACACGTACATACATACATACATACATACATATATATATGCATGTAGACGTATAATTAATTTCATAGAGGAAAATGTTTGGTTAGTAGTTAGAAGACTTCCAACAAAGTCATAAGTTACTATTTTGAACCAAAGAAAATTATAAACTTGTTGTTCATAAAATTTTGTAACAAGAACAAGAATTATGTACCTGTTAACAGCAGCGGAAACTTCAAAAAGCCTTTGTTGAAGAAAGCTCTAAGTCGTACTTTGTTTCACTAGGAAGCAAAAGTAACATTTATCCATAAACTAAATGCCTTAATTATGCTTGAATCTCTTCTTTTGTTGTGGGAATGTTTTCTGAAGAAGAACCTCTACCATTCTTCTCTTTTTTCAACTCTTTATATAGAGCACGGTTAAAAAAATTTAACTCCCCTATTCTCCACATTCCGTTCTTTCAGAAGAAGTTGAGGGAGGTTATAACTTCTTCTTTTTTTTACCATATGCAATAACTTATCTTCTCCTAGCTGGATCAGATCAACCCATATGGAGCGATCCACACCTCGTAATCCAACATCTCCCACTTCGCTCATGATGGACTAGACCAAAAATCATATCATATTGATAACACATGTAATTCATATAGGCAAATAGTTCGTGCGACCTACGAGCATCAAGAGTTATAAAATTTTAAACCTATTAAGGTTGTACCACAGCTCCAAGTAGAAATTCAATCACTTAAGAAAGGGATTCACTACTAACAGAAGGATCTTATTACTCACAATACCCTAAACATCCTTCACTACTCCAGTAGCTTACTTATTTGATCCCTCTTCCTCTAAAGTAGTGAACTTAAGTTCATGTTTAACTTTATATCCACAATTACACTTGACACCCTTATGGTAAGTGTAATAGCCGGCATGTGTATACAAGTTAAATTATTAAATTTTAATTGTCTTTTCTTTCTACTCAAATCCATCAATTTTAGATCAACTACTTTCCTAGACACGCACTGCATTGTCGAATCACTCATGACTATTAGTGACATGCTAAAATAGCAACATCGATTGAAACTTCAAGAAACAGTCAAAGGTCGAAGGGTATTCCAATGAAACGTTAATACAACTTTTCGGGTTCTCACACAATGAAGAAGCAGGGATTTAATCTTCCATTAACCTATTGATCTCTTAGCACACGTGGTATGAGACATGTGCTACGGTGTTCTCACCTTATATTGGTATGTGTGTCTCATTCATTTTATTTATTAAATTTTAATTGTCTTTCCTTTCTACTCGAATCCATCAGTTTCAGATCAACTGCTTTCCTAGACACGCACTGCATTGTCGAATCACTCATGACTATTAGTGACATTCTAAAATAGCAACATCGATTGAAACTTCAAGAAATAGTCAAAGGTCGAAGGGTATTCCAATGAAAAGTTAATACAACTTTTCGGGTTCGCACACAATGAAGAAGCAGGGATTTAATCTTCCATTAACCTATTGATCGCTTAGCACACGTGGTATGAGACATGTGCTATAGTGTTCTCACCTTATATTGGTATGTGTGTCTCATTCATTTTATTTATTCAACATCGTACAAATCTTGATCTAGACACCTATAGATGTATAATCCAAGTTTCTCTCTTCAATGATCCTCAAATTCTTCTTCTTAGAGAGACTCACATTTGACTTATAAAACAAGTCATACATGGTGGTGGAACTCATCTCTTCACGTTCCTAGATGTAAGAGGTGATTGCTCGTGTAAGAGAACTAATCTCGCAACTTGTTCGACACACTTTATTATTAAAATACATCATCACAAGCATATGTGATATGAACATAAATTATAAGAGTCAAATATTGATGAGAAAATTATAACAACTAATTCATTTTACAATACAATATATTATCATATCCTACGCAAACCTAGAGCTATAACATATTTCTCAAACAAGTCTCTAGATATTGCATTTGTAAAAGGATCAACTATCATTTTTCGCGTAGGAATGTATTGTAAATTTATTTCTCTACTTACTACTATGTCTCTTATAAAGTTATACTTGATATAAATGTGTTTGGTCTTGCTGTGATACTTAGAATCCTTCTTGTATGTGATAGTCACTTGACTGTCAGAATATAAACTCATGGGACCCCGAGAATTCTTTGCAATAGTTAAATGCTCAAAGAATCTCTTTAACCAAACAACTTCTTGTATTGCAGATGCACAAGCCACAAATTCAACTTCCATGGTTGAAAGGTTGTGCAAGTTTATTTCTTACTTTTCTACGAAATAGCACCACCACTAAGTAAAAAAGCGTAGCCGGAGGTCGATTTTCTATCATTCCGGTCTCCAGCACAATCAACATTTGTATAACCTCTTATGAGTAAATCAAATCCACTATAGCATAGTGAATAATCTATAGTTCCTTTCAGGTATCTAAAAATCCTCTTCACTACTTTCCAATGATCTTTTCCGGGATTGGATTGATACTGCTAACCAGACCTACAACATAACAAATGTCTGGGCGAGTGCACATCATAGCGTACATCAAACTCCCGACAGCACTAGAATATGAAACTCGAGACATGTCTTCCTTTTCTTTTTCAGTCTTTGAATATATTTGAAGGCTTAAAGTTTCACCTCTTGCTATTGGAGTATCCATGGGTTTGCAACTATTCATATGAAAGCGATCCAAAATTTTCTTTATGTATGTTTCTTGAGATAGACTCAAAAACTTCTTGGAACGATCTCTTTGGATCTTAACACCCAATATATAATCTGCTTCACCTATGTCTTTCATGTCAAATGACTTTGAAAGCCATGACTTGACAGTTTCCATATACTACATATTATTTTCAGCTAATAAAATATCATCCACATAAAGAGAAAGAATTGCAAACATTGCATTGGACTTTTTCACATAGATGGAATGGTCTTCATCGATCATGGTGAAATCAAATGAAATCACTTCCTTGTGAAATCTCAGGTACCGCTGCCTTGAAGACTGCTTCAGGCCATAAATTGATCTTTTTAATTTACAGACTTTCTTTTCTTGGCCTTTAACAATAAAATCTACAGGTTGTTCCATGTTGATTTCCTCATTTAATTCTCCATTGAGAAAAGCGGTCTTCACATCAATTTGGTGCAATTCTAGATCCAAACGTGCAAACAATAGCTAAAAGTAATCAAATAGAGGTAAAATTCACAATTGGTGAAAAAATTTCCTTATAATATTTTCCAGCTTCTTTGTAACACCTCGAAACTTTTCTAGACCAGACCAAACTTTTCTTGAGATAGACTCAAAAACTTCTTGGAACGATCTCTTTGGATCTTAACACCCAATATATAATCTGCTTCACCTATGTCTTTCATGTCAAATGACTTTGAAAGCCATGACTTGACAGTTTTCATATACTACATATTATTTTCAGCTAATAAAATATCATCCACATAAAGAGAAAGAATTGCAAACATTGCATTGGACTTTTTCACATAGATGGAATGGTCTTCATCGATCATGGTGAAATCAAATGAAATCACTTCCTTGTGAAATACCGCTGCCTTGAAGACTGCTTCAGGCCATAAATTGATCTTTTTAATTTACAGACTTTCTTTTCTTGGCCTTTAACAATAAAATCTACAGGTTGTTCCATGTTGATTTCCTCATTTAATTCTCCATTGAGAAAAGCGGTCTTCACATCAATTTGGTGCAATTCTAGATCCAAACGTGCAAACAATAGCTAAAAGTAATCAAATAGAGGTAAACTTCACAATTGGTGAAAAAATTTCCTTATAATATTTTCCAGCTTCTTTGTAACACCCCGAAACTTTTCTAGACCAGACTCAAGCCTTGCTAGAAAATTCAGAAGAAAATTAGAAAATCTGCCTCAAAACGATTGAGACAACGAGTCGTGGTTAGCCTCAATGACTCGTTGTGTCAATCGTGATCAGCCCTGCTTGATCATTCAAGAACCCACGGACAAGAAATGACCCGTTGTGAGAAACAACAAGTCGTCCTGTCACTCATTGGTTCCCCAGCTCAGAATCCTTTCTCCAGGACCCCACGACTCAACCAACGAGTCATCGTCAGAAACACTGACCCATTGCGGGAGTCATTGGGTGAGAACCCAGAAGCCTCCTTCTAGTGATGACGAGTGGAAACAACGACCCGTTATGTCCCACAACGAGTCGTGTCACCACTCATTGTGTCAACTTTGAGGTTTTTTAGAAGTTGTCCAGTGAAAGTAACAACTGGACACAACGACCCATTGGTTCCATCAACGAGTTGTTGTGTCACCTGTTATAAAGCTTTCCAGGTTTCCTCGTACAATAACCACGGGAGGAATCAACAACTCGTTGGTTCATCCAATGAGTCGTGGTGTTCTCTATTTCCAAATCCAGTGTTTTCAACCCCCAGGCATTATGACCAACCAGTGGTCCCAATGAGTCATGTTCTCAGCCAATGACTCGTTGAGTGACCCATTGGGTCCCTGTCGGTCAGTTTTTGATTTTTATTCCAGGGATGTTTTTGTAATTTTTTACCTATTTAGCCCCTAAACTATGTATTTTTAAGTATAATTTTAGAAATATTAGAGGGATTGAACGGGTTTCCCCCTCATTCCCTATATAAACTCTATAATATCAATCACAAAAACTCAGACTTTTCCTCTCAAGCAAGAACTAGGGTTCCTCATCAATGCAGAAATTTAAGCTTTCTTCTTCAGGGATTTCTTATCCAGGTATGTGGGAATTCAACAAGAAAATAGTTCTTCCCTTGTGTCCCCAAAAATCTTCGCTATTTTTCTCTATCAGTTCAGCCCTGTGGTTTCGAAATATAGAAAATTGTTAGACTAATTTCTTTAAGATTTCAAGTGGTTTGTTTCTCATGATTTTTAACTGCTTATTATTCCCTATTTCTAGAAATGTATGAAAATTGAATTTAGTGTAATGATTTAGCCCTAGTTCTCAGTTCGGTAGAATTTAGAATCTTGTATGTTGGACTAGTTTCCCTGTAGCTTGATTCTATCAGTTTTGAGATCCCCATATGATTAGTGTATGTGGAAATTTTAGTCAGATATATACATGTCCAGTCTCAGTCAGATTATTACACTTAATATTGTCTAGAAATGTCAGCTGATCAGTTTGACTATAATTAATTTTTGAGGTGTCAGTGGTGCCTCCCAGTTATCAGTACTAGACTCAGTTATCAAATTTTAGTGCTTCTTTAGGCGGTCATGAAACTTCTAGATAAGCAGCTCTGACCAGCCTTAGGACCCCAACTTCATATTACAGTTTGTTCTTAGACGGTTATGATATTTCCAGATAAGCAGCTCTGACCAGTCTTAGGACACTAGTTACAGAATCCGATCCGATAAGACTCTCAGGGTACTTCCAGATAGGTATTCCCGACTTAGTCTTGGGCCCCAGTTTTGAGCTATCAGCTTAGTAGTAAGACTAGGACTATCTAGTGGGAGTAGGACTTAGCACCAAGTGGATCGGGGTTCCAGCGCACCCAGGTTTCCAGAACTACATTGCCACCGTAGTGTTACACTCCATAAGTTTCTAATGTTTAAACAGTCTATTCGTACGTTGGTTAAGAGTTTTAGATTCTAATACGTACGAGAAAGGGGACCGGGGAAAGGTCGGACGAGCACGGAGTCGGGACCGCGCGGGAGGAGGCCGGGCCAGCTGCCTAAGGGGGCAGCGTGGCACAGACCTTGTCCTCTGCGATGGGCGTCGTGGCACGCCCGACTATTGGCGTGACAAGGTCCGTGCCACGGACCCCTGTCCACCACCTCAAGTATATATATGTTTCACCCTTTGATTTTTATTTCGTTTCATCTTCTATATTTGACTAGCAGAGGTTGAGTACAAAGGAAGTAAGTAAATTTCATCTGTTTACGCTACGAAACGCTGCCCAAATTCAAATTAACTTCGGGTATGAAAGTATAAGGCTGCAAGGAGCATTACTACGGAGTTAGTTTCACAAAATTCGCCTGGCGAATCATAACCCCGCCGAGCTAGAGTTATTGGAATTGCTCCAAACTAGTGTCAATACGATCACAGGCTTAAAGTAAGCATTTCTCCCTTATAAATTCTCGAGAAATTATGAGTTTTCGACCATGTTCTGTCAAGTTGAAATGTAGTTAATATTTATATATAAAGTTATCGTTTTTATCGAATTTAGTACTGGAATTAGCCTCATCCTTCTAATAATACGATTGCAGTTGAGAAGAGTAGCTGAATACGAGCTGAAACTCGCCAGTTAATCAGTAATCGACGAACGAGGTATGTTAAGGCAATTTCCTTCGGCAAGTTAGTTTCTTTGGCATGATAGCTCAGTTTGAATTCTAGTAAGATTACCAGGAGCATGTCTATTATGATTAGTTTTTGTTATTACCTGAGATCAGTATTCCATATTAGTTGGGATGAGTTATGCAAGTATAGCCTCCGTGACCGACCCCAGGGTTACTAGTTATGTTGTCGCCCGCTAGGGGCGAGATGACGTCGCTCTATGGAGCGGTATGCCGTCTGACACGGATGAAGATGGGGTTTCGGATCCTCATATGCTATGGTTGGCCTTATATACACCCCCGTCGAGCCTGGTGCCCCAGGTGTAGATATCAGGAGTCCACAGAACTCAGTTGCAGACCCAGGGAATTTGTAGGATGGCTACTGTTATTAGTTGATAAGTGTGACCTTGGATAGGGGTATGTAGACTGAGGTGTACTCACCAGGGCTTGTGGGGGCCCCAGGTGGGTTATTCTATGCTGATTGTATCTTTCGGCTTATGGGGGTCAGGTAAGGTTTATGTTTGCTTTAGTTATGGATAGTTAGACAGTAAGACATTCAATTACCCAGATATGATCTTTATTCCATCATTTCAGTTTAGTTACTTTCAGTTCTACTTCTTTATTTTAGTCATTTACATTCCCTCCTTACATATTCAGTACATGTTGTACTGAATCCCTTTCTGGGGTGCTGCATTACTTGCCTGCAGGTACGGATAGGTGAGGAGCAGGTCCCTCATCGCTTTCGGCCAGTATCACCAGAGCAGTAGCTCCTTTCTTTCGGAGCTTATAGACAGGAGGTTTATTCCTTTTTGATTATACAATTTTCGGGTAGGCCGGGGCCCTGTCCCGACCATCATATTACTCCTAGAGGCTTGAAGATTGTATTTTATTTTCCTGTGGTTAGCTGTTATTGGCCGTGTGGATCCTACATGTGTGTTAGTGTATGTGGTTGCCGTGTGGGTCCCATGTGAGTTTAAGATTACATGTTGGCCGTGTGGGGCCTTATTTAGCTGACAGATTAGCGGCCTTGCCAGCCATAGTTTAGTGTAACTCTGGGTTTACTTTACTGTTATAACTAAACATCATGATGATTTTGTCGGCCCTCATAGGATTCCCAGTTATTGCTTGTTTCTAGTTAGCTGTTTTCTTGTATAGGTGGCTATAAGGCCTTGTCGGCCGAACGTTGTATTTACAGCCGAGATATAGCCCATTGTTTTCTTAATTTAAGGAAGTAAGCCTGCACCAGAAGTGCTTAAGTTCAGTCAGCTCAGTCAGTTCAGATCCTAGTAGGGCACCAAGTGTCAGTCATGCCTCCCAAGGTGGGGCGTGACACGTAGGTTATTTTTATTGGCCTTATGGCCCCAGACTTGTGATCACCTAGTTCATGCCTTTATACTCTGGCAAGGTATATTGGGTCCTATGATGAGGTGTATACATCAGACTCCACGTCTAGCTCACGTGGTTATATGTCGGTTATCGACTCTCCCACTAGTCAATTTAGTCTCAGATTAGCTCAGCTCAGATTAGTTTTAGATTACCCAGATCATTATCTCAGATTTAGGGCATGTCTTTGACCATCAGACAGGGTCATTTTGACCATCTCACTATATTTCAGTTTATTCAGTTCAGTATCTCAATTGGTCATTGCATGTTTTTACAGTTCAGTTACTTTATTCTCCGTGTTATGGTTTCTCCTACTTACTAAGTACATTCAAAGTACTGACTCGTACCTTTTATGTTGTATCATTTAATGATACAACTGTAGGTTCTCAATCTCAGCACTATTAGCACATCACATCCAGGAGTTTTCAGCTGCACCAGTGGTGAGTCCTCATCTTTCGAGGACGATGATTATTTCTTTTCAGTTATATTTCTTTCAGTTAGACTTAGAGTTAGCTGGGGGCTTGTCCTAGCAACTCATCAAATAGATGACTTTCAGATACCGACATGGATCCAGATTTTTAGTTTTGTTTCAATTGTATTAAAACTTTTTGATTTAGTTCTTCTTCATAGACGGTTTTATTATTTTAAAGCTTTCACTATATTTTCATTCAGATTGCCAGTGTTATAATAGACCATGGATTGACTTGGGATTACTTGTGACTCCAAGTACAGTGTCTCATCCAAGGTATAGACTTTGGGCGTGACATTCTTGAGTAAAACCTTTTGCGACCAATCATCCCTTGTGTCTTTCTATTGATCCATCCGACTTGCGTTTAACTTTGAGAATCCATTTGTTCCTAATAGCTCTATGCCCAGGTGGAAGGTCAACTAGATCCCAGACTTTGTTGGTTTTCATGAACTCTAATTCTTCTTTTATCATTTTTATCCACTCATCTTTTCTAGGACTCATTAAAGCCTCAGTCACGGAATTAGGCTCCTCCAATTCTGTGGGAGATACCAAGAAAACATAATCCTCAATCTAATTAGATTGTTTAGGTACACCTTTTCTGGTACTCTTATGTAATTGAAGTTTAGATTCTCCATAGATTTTTGGGATTCAAAGCTCCCACTTGGATCAACAACTAATTCTTGATTGATGGAATTATCAAGAAAGTTTGAAGACACTGTCTGATCATCTAAATTCAACATTTCGTAAAGAGATTCACTTTCCTTTATTTCACCCTTTTTGGAAAAATTATTTTCTAGAAATTGATATCTCATGACTCAATTTCAGTAGTACTTCCCTCCTCCAATTCAGCAATGAACACATACCCTTTTGCGTGTTCTGAATATCTTATAAAGATACATTTCTTTTCGGACTCAATTTACCGAACTCATCAAAATGATCTTTTACATATGTAGCATAACCCCAAGGTCATATATCATTAAGGTTTGGTTTATGACCAGTCTAGAGTTCATAAGAAGTGAAAGATACTGATTTAGAAGGCACTTTATTCAATATGTAGGTTGAAGTCAACAATGCATCTCGCCAAAAGGAGATAGGTAAATTTTCCAGTGCCATCATGGACCTTGTCATGTCCAATAGTATTCTATTCCTTCTTTTAGCTACACCATTTTGTTAAGGTGTATAAGGAATTGTTAACTATCTGATAATGCCTTTTTCAGTACACAATTCTTCAAACTGTTTCAACAAATATTCACGGCATCTGTCAATTCTTAAAGTCTTGATACTTTTATTTAATTGATTCTCAACTTCATTCATATATCTTTTAAAGCACTCAAATGCTTCAGACTTATGAGAAATCAAATAGACATAACCAAAGCGTGTGAAATCGTCAATAAATGTAATAAAAGATACAGCACCAGACCTTGCCCTCACATTCATTGTACCACAGATATCAGAATGGATTAACTGCAGTAGGAACTCAGCTCTTTTAGCCTTCGCAAATGGTTTACGTGTAATCTTTCCAGCAAGACAGTTTTCACATGTTGGCATATCAATTTTGGAGAAAGAACCTAAATATCCTTTTTTTTGCTAACCTATTCGTCCGGTCTTGCCTTATATGAACCAATCTTGCATTCCATGTAATAAAATCTACATCATTGTTACTAGAATAACATGTCATTACACAACGGTCAATATAATAGTCATAAATTGAAGAATTACAATCTAAAACGATAAAACGATTATAACGATGGCCAAAACCATAAAAAATATTGTCTAGAGTAATTCTAACACCTTTGTGACTAAAAATTTAAATTGAAACCAACATTTAAAAGAGCAGACACAGATACTAAATTTTGTCGAATATCTGGAGCATATAGAACGTCATGCAACATCAAAGATCCGTCACCACGCAAGTCCACTTTACAAGTGCCTATTTCTTTGACTTCAAGTTTTGCATTATTTTCTACATATATACACCTTGATCCAGATGAGACTCGACGGAACTCCACAAACGCTTCCCGATCATGACTCACATGGTCGGTGGCTCTGAGTCTACAATCCACATAGGATAAGATTCAGTTAGTAAAGCACTTCTAGAAACATATGTAGCACTCAGAGATGCGTTTAGAAATGCTACCTTTTTTGGCTCAGTATAATCACGAGCAAAATGCCTTAGAACATGGCAGTTGTAGCACTTCATTTTATTCTTGTCTTTCTTCTTGAAAAAACATTTTCCCTTCTTGGAATTTGGCTTGTTCTTTTTCTTAAGGGTCTTTGTCCGGTCTCCTTACCCTTCCCATTCTTTTTCTAATTTTTTTTACGCTTGACACTTGAAGACTTCATACACTTGATTCTGCCACAAAGGCATTAGAAGCAGCTCTAGTAACACCAAGTCGCTCGTCTTCAATTCAACATGACGGACAACATCAGAAAAAGGTTTAATGTTATCATTTTGGGTTAAATTAACCTTCAAGTGTTCCCAATTATTGGGAAGAGACCAGATCACTCCCTAAACCTGTTGCTCATCAGAGAGAACATGACCAACACTTTTGAGTTGAACAATCATGTTTGACATCACCCTGAGGTGTTGCTTTATGTTTTGATCATGACGCTTCTTGTAAGTATCAAACTTGATAGTCAGTTGTCTAAGGCGGGTCATAGATGTACCACCATATGTTCCTCGCAGGTGTACCCACATGGAATTAGCAGTAGGAAATTCCTCGCATTCATGAATGAGGTAATCAATAACAGATTACAATAATTCCACGTGCGGTGGAATCTGTATTTTTTCAAGCTTTGTAAGCTTCAAGATCTCTTCTGTGTTGTGCAGTGTTATCCTCTTCTGGTTGACTTAAAACATGGTTTATACCTTCAAGAGCATTTTGCTCTTTCATTACATATCATATTTTACGACTCCAAATGTCGTAATTGTCACCATTCAGTTTCTCACCTTTGTTCAAGTCACAATTATACTTTTTGATGTCATGTCTATTAATAAGAAACAATTTATGCAAGCTATTCTCATCAATATTTACTTTGATCAATATATGCATGAGATATTCATATACTCACTCAAGCAAATCAATTTTCAAAATAACTTCATATTGAGCATAGAATCGAAATAGTCACTAAGTTTCCAATCATCATCCACAATCTAATATTTAAGCAAAAATAAAAAATATTTCTTAGTGAGTATTTTAGTAATGACTCCCAATTCAACCTCAATACATTTGAAGGAAATAAACAAAAATTTGTAAAGAGAGACAAATAACTTAGAACAAATATTTGAAATAAATAAACAACTTCAAGTTACAAGGAAATTAAAGATAAAAATCCTCCCACGTGACTTCAAGACAACGTATATACACTCTAAAACATTGACTTGGCTAAATGTCGTGATAAACTTTGATTAGTCTATCAACCCTTTTACTAAGATCAATGTAATTGTATGTAAAAAGGTTCTCGGAGAGAGTTCGCTAAAATAGCTAAAGCTTCCCAATTTGATATTTCAACATAACTTTTCAGTTCAACACGTTTCAATTCAAAAAGATGAATGAATTCGGCGACTGAAATACTAGGAGACATCATAAAAGACTTGAACTCTCTAAGTTTTTTCTCTCTTTTCCTTCATATAGCCCTTTCATTCCTCAACAGATTTTGTGTTGCCCTTGGGATACCATCTCTTATGATTTCTCACCCTCGAAAACATTTCCTACGGCGACTTGCTCTTCTACATTGTCCCTTTACTCGACTTCCAAAACTCCCACTTGGAGTAATTCGAGTTTGTTCCTGTTCAACCATGTCTGAAATAGGAACAAGGAAATAATTAGAATGGCTATACCATTCAATGTGAAAACTTATGCCACACAATTTGTAAAAGACAAAATTTGTTTAAGGAACATAAGGACTAAACAATTAGCAAGCCAAAAAAAAAAATTACAGCAACAGATTTTTTTTTTATATAATTATTAACTGTCAAAAAAAATCAGCCAATATCAAAAATTCATATCTCACGCATTTTTAATCCGCTTTAAACGAGTAATAAATCAACGAAAAGCTCTAAACAAGTAGATCATGAACAAAAAAATTTCATGCCAAAAATATAAACTACTGCTTTCCAGAAACGACATTATAGTAGCAGTTTTTTCCACAAAACTGTCAAAAAAATTCAGCCAACTTTAAAAACTCATATCTCACTCGTTTTTAATCTGTTTTAAACGTGTAATATAGCAACAGAATGCCCTAAACAAGTAGATCATGATAAAATAAATTTCATGCCAAAAATATAAGCTACTGCTTTTCAGATATTACTTTATCGTAGCAGTTTTTCACAAAACTGTCAAAAAATTTCAGCCAATTTTAAGAAATCATATTTCACTCATTTTTAGTTCGTTTTAAACATGTAATATATCAATGGAAAGCTCTAAACAAGTAGATCATGATAAAATAAATTTCGTGCCAAAAATATAAGCTACTGCTTTTCAGAAATTACTTTACAGTAGCAGTTTTTTTTAATAAAACTGTCAAAGAATTTCAGTCAACTTCAGAAAAATCATATCTCACTCGTTTTTAATCCGTTTTAATCGTGTAATATATCAATGAAAATTCCTAAACAAGTAGATCATGATAAAAATAAATTTTATGCCAAAAAGATAAACTACTTCTTTCCAAATTACATTACGGTAGCAGTTTTTTCACAAAACTGTCAAAAAGATCATGCCTCGGTGGAACCCTTCCTTTCTGTGATAAAATTTTTCAGCATTCTTTTAAGCAAACTGCTCTTTTCAAAGCAAGATCATGTTGCCAAGTTTAGAAAAACTTGAAAGGTACTCATCTTTGGTGGCTTCTTTAAAAAAATAGCACACGGAGAGCAAATCCGCAACTACACCAATTCATCTGTGTATACCAAAAAAATTAACGGATACGCGACCTGGCTCTGATACCAATGTTAATAAAATTTTGTAATGAGAACAAGAATTGTGTACCTGTTAACAGCAGCGGATACTTCAAAACCCTTTGTTGAAGAAAGCTCCAAGCAGTACTTTGTTTCAGTAGGAAGTAAAGTCAAATCTATCCACAAACTAAATTCTCTTATCACACTTGAATCTCACTTGTGTTGTGAAAATATTTTCTAAAGAAGAACTTCTACCGTTCTGCTTTCTTTTCAACTCTTTATACAGAGCACTGTTAAAAGAGATATAACTCCCCACTCCCCACGTTCTGTTCTTTCAGAAGAAGTTGAGGGAGGTTATAACTTCCTTTTTGTACCATATGCAGTAACTTGTCTTCTCCTAACTGGGTCGGGTTAGCCTACATGGAGCGACCCACACCCTCACTTGTGACAATCAAAAATTGATATAAATACAAAATAAAGAGAAATCATAGAGAAACCATATAAAATAATAAATAATGCACAATCTTTCGAGCTCCTATCGACATCCACTCCCACAAGTCGATCACCATTCAATAGCCTTCATCTTGTTCTTCAAGCCAAACTAAAACATATATAATATTAAAGGAAACATCGAAAACATAACAACTTAAAAGACTAATGTGATCGTTTTTACAAAGTCTTACAATGTCTCTATTTATAGAAGTATAATATGAAATGACAAATAATTTCATGAATATGACTATTAATTATTTTAGGGGTTATGATAATAAAAAGTTGTGGAAGTAATGAAATAAAGAGCATTAAGTTTTATATAAAGAAATAATTTTTTTAGTTTCTTTCCATCGAAAAGCTACCGAACATCATGAACATTTTTAGCATTGGAATAGCTATTCCGCCCATTTTGTCAAGATAAACAAGGCGGATTCTATCATAAGTCGTTCCCGCCAAGAAAAAAAGTGCAGCATCAATAAATCCATGAGAGATTATTTGTAAAAGGACTCCATTAAGTCCCGTATCAGGTTAGAGAACTAATTCCTATAATTATGAAACCCATATGAGAGACAGAGGAATAGGCTATTCTTTTTTTTTTTAAATTTCGTTGGCCAAGAGATGTTGAAGCTGCATAGATTATTTGGATGGTACCGATTATCATCAACCAAGAGATTTAAAAGAGTGACTTTCTTTTTTAATATAACACATAATAAGGAGAAAATAGATAAAAATCCAAAAAAAGGAGAAAAAGAGATGATTGTGTTTCTTGACCAGCGTCACGTGACTTTTTCTATTCCTAACTTTATTATTATATTAGGAAACTTGCTGAGCTTCGCGTAATTATATATGAAAAATATCAGTAAAATTTAGAAATAATTTATCTAGAAATTTTAATTGAGATTGAAGAAAAAAAAAGTATAGAATTAAGAAAATAACAAAATCACAAAATAGATATTAATAGAATTGGAGTTTAAAAAGATTAATTTTCACTATCAAATATACTTTAAAATAAATGGAAAAATTTATTAAGGAAAATTTTCATATATTATGAGGTTAATATATGATTCTCTTGATTAAATGTAGTTTGAATATACAGATTTAAGGATTTGATTTTTTTTTCTTGCTTTCACTAAACGATAAAATTCTTGTTCAGTGAATTTTCTTCTATATCATATTACTACTATATAAGTGGGAAGTCAAAAAGTAAAAAATTGAATTACCAAAATTTTCATCAAATATTAAAAGACTCTTTTACCCTTTATAAAAAAAATATTTTATTAAGTAAATTATTTTCAGCTATATACTCTTAATTATTACTTATAATATTAAACTTTTCAAATTTCGTCTTTCATATGACATGTAACTTATTTCTTTATTAACCACTAACTCACCCAATTAATTTATTAACGCAAAAAACCTAATAGAAATTGAAAAGTTACATGAATTAATTAGATATAGACTAATTTAGTTAGTAGTTAAGTAGAAGAAAAGTCCAAAAAGTATCGAGAAACAAACTATTTAAAGGCTCCAAATAATTTTCATTTCCTAAAAATACTTATCATAGCAAGTTTTTTCCTTCAATTTTTCATCTTCTAGTTTTGATCTGTATATATAGGATTTTGAGATAGTAAAAAACGTGAAGGATATGAAAATTTTATTTGGTGCATTCAACCTTCAATTCACCTCATGTATATATTTTTTAAATTTATACGATGCAACGCCTAACTACTTTTTTTATTGGAGCATTTATGGAGGAGGAATGACTAAAGATTCAAAGAACTGAATTAATCATGAACAATTTTTTTATATTTTCTTTCAATATCAAATACGAGTCTATAGCTTCATATTATTTTCTGTGTATCTTCATAATTTTCATTTAGCTATACTGAGTTATTATTTTCATTGTAGTCATTAATTTGTTTACTAAGAGAAGCTTGTATTTTATTTTTAATCATTAACTTCTGAAACTTCTACAATTTAATTTCTCCTGGTGAATATATATGGCTATCTTCATCCGAGCTAAATAAATTAATTTAATATTTTTAAACTTTGATGTAGGAAAAAGATTTTTATGTATAAATGTAAAAAGTATATTTTATTTTGACTTTTTCTACCAATTAATAAAGTTATCTACTTAGAGATCAGGAAAAGTAATACTCTATATACTTTTTTGTTATAACTTTCCTTTTTAAATTTGCTAAAGAGGATAAAAATCTTTTAAAAAAATTAAAAAAAATTACTTTTTAGATAATTTTTATTTAATAATTTAAATAAAATTTTTAGTATTAATTATAAATTTTAAAATTTGTCTACTTACTAATAAGAGTCCACGTGCGACGTATGTATCCAAAGCTAGTATAAAAAAAAAGCGAAAAAAGTGATGAAACTAAAAATAGGAGAAAAAAGAGATAAGTATTATTCCATTTCCTTTTTGCTATTTTATTCTTTCATTGTTCTTGTTTTTCTTTTTATTTTTTATCATCATTTAAATAAATCATATTGCTAATTTCGTCTCTATTCTCTATTAAAGTATTTTTTTTAATTCACTTATTACTTTCTTCTTCCTTTTTTTCCCTTCTTCTATCCTAAAGTTACTCTGAAAAATGTTATTTTTTTCATGCTTACAAATTTCTACTTTCTTATTCTAACTCTCTGACATTATAGTTTATTGCTATTTCAATATTTCTATTACTCATCTTACAAATAAATAAAAGTATATCTCAAAGAAAAGAGAGAAGTAATAGTCAAAAAATGAAAAAGAAAAAAATCTTACAATGTACATAATTTGTATTTTTAAAAAAATAAGCATGAATATTTAATATTTTTATTTTATTTTATATTTACTCAGTCATGAACATCTCATATGACATTAAATTGGGATTATCACCTCATCATGATCTCAATTATGATAAAAAAAATTACCTAAAGATATATTAATATTTTTATAAAAGAATTTTAGTTTAATTTATTAAAATATATATAATTGATTAAGGTTGAAGTTGAACAATAATATTATTTTTATTAAGTATATATAATTATTACAGTTAATTCTTTTGCTAATTTTCTAAAAGTAGAAGGAATAAATAAATCTTTAAAGAACTGTAAATGTTCGACTTATTCCAATATTTATTATATATTTATTTTAATTCATCACTAATATATTTTGAACCTTGAATAATAGTAGCAGATTTCAGATAAAGTTACACATAATTAATATGAGCCTAAACAAAAATACAAACTTTCGACAATAAAAAATTCATAGAAATTCAAAATAAAGAAATTTCATAAAGAGTACACACGAAAAAGTAAACAAAAAAAAATGATACAACATACACATCTTCCCTAGGACATTAATCATAAGGAAATAAATGTAAAAAAGAAATACAGAATGGGTGCATAAATATTTGAGTTCTTGTCCGACATCCCTTCACGGAAACTGATCAACATCCAAGAGCCTTCTTTCATCGAGTCAAGATATAGCATGGATCCAGTGGTGAAACCAAATTTTTTTTTAAAGGTGTTCAAAATTTTATATATATACACGTATGTATGTATGTATATATGTATGTATGTATGTATGTATGTATGTATGTATGAAAAAAAATTATTGATGTATATACTTCGCATGATTTCTTATATACATAATATAATTTTTTAATGAAGGATGTTCGGCTGGCCAACTTTTGTTATACATGGCTACGCCACTGCATGAATTTAATACTACAATAATAATATAAGGACATCACTACTTCAAATATGGAATGAAAAGGATAATCTTGAGTAGGAGCCTCATGAAAAAAAATTGAGAATCTTTTTAAAAATTTTAAAATTAAATTGTTGGGGATTATGAATATATATGAAAAGTTAAAAATCATAAAGTTAATAATATTATTAAGAGTATAAATTTAATAGATATGAGTTATGGGCGTGAAAATTTAAAACAAATAAAAAAGAAAATAAATAAATAAGGGTGTTACGATCCCAAATAAGCGGTCTTGCGGGCACCTACGTCGACTCTACTCGATAGGAGAACCCTTACAGAATATTACAATCAAAACCCAAGAATTTTCGTTAATTCTCATTAATCAACAATAACTCAAAATAAAAATAAAATACAAACTTCTCAAAAATCATGACTCTCCCAAGATCTAGTCTAGACAGGCAGAAGAGCTCTAATAAAATACATGGCAAGATCAAAAGACGCAACTTTATCTGAAAAGGACACGGGAGCTAATGTGGAGTACTCCATGACAATCAAGGAACTTCAACCTTCCACGACCTACACCAAAAAGGCATAGCAAGGAAGTATCAGTACACCACACGTACCGGTAGGCATCATGGACCGACTAATATTAGTTAACACAATAGCATAATAATCAACATACAATCAATTTTACTAAATAACAACCATTCCATTTTATGCAACCACTCAATAACTTTTAATACTGCAATTATCTTGTCTTAAGTCTTGCCAAGGGTTGTGAAATTACCGTACCATCCTAGCTAGGGCTGGGCATTGGGTCGGGACTGGATGAATCGAGACGGGATAGACCGGGATGGGGGACTGGACAGGATGGGGGGAATCGGTATGGCTAGCCGGGTCGGGACGAACCAGGACGGATGGATAGTCCCATCCCGTCCCACTATATTAACGAGTCGGGACGAGAGGGGATAAATTGGACAAACGGAATGAAAAATAATTTTTTTAATCTTTTTTTAATATTATAATTTAAATATTTTTTAATTTTTTATAGTCTTATACTTTAAAGTCTTATAGTTAGAAATAAGAATTTAAATTTAAAGTCTTATAGTTAAAAACTTAGAATTTATAAATAAGAACTTCAAGTTGAACTTAAAATTAAAATTTAAATTTAAAATATAAATTTAAGGCTAAAAATTCAAATAAAGTCTAAACTCTAAAGTTTGTTAAAGTCTTGAAGTCTAAAAACTTAAAGTTTGAAGTTTGAAATTTGAAATATGAAGTAATTATTTATTTAAAAATTAAAAATTAAAATTAAAAATTTAAGGCTAAAATAATTTCTAAAGTTTGTTAAAGACTTAAAGTCTTAACTCTTAAAGACTTAAAGTTTGATATTTAAATTTTTGAAATTTGAAATTTAAAATTTAAAATTAGAAATGTGAAGTAATTATTGAATATTTATTTGTATCTATAATTTTATTTAAATTTTTTTAAATAATTAAGATATAATACAACAGATAATGAAATATAAAATTAAGGCTAAAAGCCTTTAAATTTATTTATATAAAAATTAAAATAATATCATAAAAATTTGTATTACAATTTACAAAAAATAGTAGAGCGCCTAACGACAACTGTTATCAGGGTCTGTCTTAAGGCATTGACTCTCTAAAAAAAGGATTTCCTATCGCTGCATGGGTTCCTTTTTGTATAAAACATTTTATCTCTGTGGACCGAGGAGAAAAGGGGCTCGGCGAGAACAGGTATGTACCATGAGAGAAGCAAGGAGGCCAACCTAGGATAGAAACTGCTGATATCCGAATGGCATACGGAGTTGCTTACCCTAAGACTTCAACTCCATCTTACATTGAAGTAAGTTCGACTGGATCGAGAGAATCTGGATAGGCATGACCGAAAGAGAGGGCAACTCTGTCTCCGCCTCTGCTCGTGCAAGACAACAAGGGAGGTTTTAGGCAACTCGCTGGTTTCGAGATGGGTTTCGAGATGGGTTTTCTTGCGGGTATGTCCACTTGTTTTCCTATTCAAATTCTGGTTCTCGAGTTGCTCAAATCCAGTAGGAATATCAGGAATAGTAGGATCTAGTGGGAGCTTGCCTTGAAATGCAGTGAGGGAGCCCGGAGCTATTGAATTATTTCATAACCCAAGGAGAAGAATAGGACTCTTTACCAGTATCATAACCTCTACACAGCCACCTTCTAGGAAGGGTTCTGTTTGGATTAACCGTTGAATATAATACTAATATTTGTACATTCTCATGAAATCTTTTTTTAAATCTTCTATTTATTGAGCCAAAATATTTTCGGCACTGGCATGGATTGTTTCGATCTTGTGCTTCTATGTCATCATCACTGTTAATTGTTGACTCCAAAAATGCTTCTTGCTAAGAAGTTAACTTCAGTAGCCCGTGATTTCTCCGCTCCGTGTTGATCCAATCTCTAAAAGTTATAGATACCTCAAAGCTGTCTTCTGCTAGTGAATATCGATGATCTCCAAATTGAAATCTTGTCGCGCTGAAAGCGGCCTCCGAAGCAACAAATGATGCTTGAATAGCTAGCACGTCTTGAACCATCTTGCTAAGCAGTGAAAATACACTGCCACGAGCCCACCAACTCAGAATATCCGGCGTGCAGTCAGCGGAAGCTCTAATATTTTTCTTGCCTGAAGAAAGATAGTCATCAAAATTACAACTGTCAGAAGAATCAAGACCAATAGAACTTTGCACATACCCATGGGTAGTATCTACTCGGACCCTAGAAGTTTCAGAGGCATTAATGGAATTACTACTATGCAACTGGTAATAAGTCTCATATATTAATTTTGCATGCACGCTAATACTATTTTTATAAGTTTCTGGACTTGGAATTTCATGATCCTCTATTTCTAAATTTTCATAAATTTTTTGAACGACTCCTCTCGTACCTCATTCTTTATATTCTGGGTTAAAACACGTAGTAGTTAAATAAATTTGAGGAATAAGAAAAAAATATTTTTTAAACTTTTGAATTATGGCCTCAATAGCTGGAGCAAACTTTTCATAATTTTTATATTCAACAAATTTAGTAGTAACAACACATACATTTATTAAAACTTCACAAATAGTTAAAAAATACATGCTAGAAAATATTTTTATTGCTTGATAAAATAATTTTAAAAATTGATTAAGTGCATTTATTTTCTTCCGGTCATTATCAAGTTTCAAATTAGGTCCAGAATTATGAGCATTATACAACATAGTGATAGCCCTTTTATAAATATATGCAACTTCTAACATTTCATATAATGAATTCCACCTAGTTTTTACATGTTTTGAAATTTTTTTATATGGGAGTTCACATATTCTACAAAGTTCTTTAAATTCACAAATTCTAGAACTTTTATTCATTTGAAAAATTTAAAAACATGCTAATTCAACTTTAAAATACCCAGTATCAAATAATTTAATGTCATCCTGTATAGCCAAATTAAATATAAGAGCAGCACATCTAACATGGGAAGCATTATTATTAATTGGACATATTCGAGTTCTTAACATACTAACAACACTAGTATTAGAAGCATTATCTAGTGTGACACTCATTATTTTACCACAAATGCCAAAAGATTGTAAAACTTCAAGTATAGTAGCAACTATATATGTAGCAATTTTTCTCCACTTACAAATTTTATAGCTTATTATTCTTTTTTGTAAATTTCAGTTATTATCAATCCAATGTGCAGTAACAATTAAGTAATCAACAGAATTGACACTACAACCCATATCAAATGTAATATAAAATCTACCATCAAAATAACTAAATAAAAAATGAAGATAATGACAATGTTTTGCTTGAAATTCAAAATGTCACGTTTAACCATGCTTCGCGAAAAATCTTGAAAAGAAGAATTATAATTTTGTTGAATATACATAATATATCCGGGATGAGAGGGAAAACTAAAAGGCAAACCATAGACCGCAACCATTTTAGTGATGTTTTCACAGTCTCTATCCCTATCATATTTCCATTGTGTAACAAGGTCGCTTGGGTTTGAAGGGTTTAACTGGTCCTGAACCATATTGGAACCCCCTTCCGATCCAATAGGGACAGAATCACAATCGACGACTTTAGAGGCTTCTTTAGCCACTATAAATTCAAGTTTAGAACATTGTAACAAATGTCAATGTAACCCCCCTATTCCACCTTGCTTCTGCCGCATTCATGCTAAAATACCTTTTTACACTTATTACAAATAGCTTTCGTTCGTTCCTCATTCTGATGTATAAATTGTCAAACAGATGAAGTTTTAGCCCGTTAAACCCTAGTCTTACCCATAGTAGGATGTACAGGGGGGAGTTGAGCTTCAGACTGAGGAGTATCCTGAGTTGGAGCTTCGGTAACGGGACTAGTAGGTATATTATCTAATTATTATTATTCTTCTTCTACTTCTACTTCTTCATCTAATTCTTCGTCTAATAAATTACCATAACACATTTCCGTAATTTCATTATCCAATGGAGTATCTGAAGTAATATTAATAGGAGTACTACAAAATTGCGTAAAATCTTCGTTATTAATTCTAACTCTAGGTACTGAAGAAGAACCACCAATTTTCTTTGCAGTAGAACTAGAACCTATACTTTTTTACCAGTACTAATACCAAACGCACCTGCAACCTTGGATAGAATACTCTTTCCTTTTTTAGAATTTTTTTCTAGAATCTATATTATAATTTATTAATAAATAAATATAACACAATTAAAATTATGAATAAGTAAATATAAAACAGTATATTTAAATAAATAAGATAGAAAAATTAAATGCGTAAAGTCGTAAAATAAATAATAACAAAAGTATGGAATGAATGTACCAAACGTCTGCGTAAAAACAGACGATTATAACCAATTGACGAAATTCAAAAATTGATGTAGCAACTAGAAAGTAGCAACTTGAGACTTGAAAGTTGAAACAAAATTAACTAAGACATTTTGAATTTGAAAATTATAAATTTTTAAATTTGGAGAATTAGAGAAAGTAGATTGTTGAGAGATTTAAGAGAAATTGAAAATTAATAATTGAGAGAGTGAGTGTATGGTAAGAAAGAGAAGAGATGAATTGTGAATAAATTATGAAAATATGGGAGTATTTATAGTTTTTAAGAAAAGGACCAAAGTGTAATTTTTAAAATAAAGGGGCGTAAAAAGTTTTTAAAAAAAAGAGGGTGGGGGGCTGATTTTCAGGGAATAAAGCCTTTGGGGGCCCCACCCCAACGGCTGCTTAAAAAAATTTAAAATTTTTTTTGGTCCGAGCCGGAACGAAACCGGGCAGGTACCGGGACGAACCAGGCCGGAAAAACCAGTAAAACAACCTGTTCCATGTCCCATCCCCCATATCCCCTTACAAAGTTGGGCTAGCCGGGACCCGATCCAGGCTGGTTCCAGGTCGGACCGGGATGTCCCTCCCGTCTGTCAACCCTAGTCCTAGCCATCGTCTTTTCTCAAATTTGCCTCTCTCTATTTTTGTTGCAGCGAAGACTTAAACCTCTACAGGTGTCGTGTCAATGTACCCACTGCAGCGCTATGGCGATCAATCAGTAGCCGGTTCTTTTTTATTCAATTTCATTCTATTCCGCCATATAGTTTTGTAACACATCTACCTCTTTTATCACTTCCCTATGATCGGCTAAGTCTGTCCATTACCATTTATTAACCCACTCAATTACTTACAGCATTTTCAGACCTTTCTAAATCTAGTACATTAGTTAACAAGGTCTACTTGTTGTTTCCCAGTAATTCGCTACCTTATGTTAAACCATCATGTTACCTTCCGTAATCCACAAAATCAATTAAAACAACATTCAATCACAAGTACAGAATTACTAATTCAAGTACACACAAGTAATCACCAACACATGTAGAGGGAGTTGACTTTTCAAATATTAAAATACATGCACATATCTATCTTCATACTACGAAAAAGTCATAAGAGATTGTACCTGGACCGTATAGCCATATATGGTATTCTAAACATGTTTCTCACCTCAAACCCGAATCATGTCAGTATATTCCTTATCATGCTTATATACCTATACCGTTCTATCTCTGGAGTCGTATGTATAACTAAACCATACTCGCATAATCTCTGTCTCATAATCATCTATTCGGTGATATATCGAGCACACACCTCCGTTATATCACTATACACACATGCCAAAGGATCTTATGCTTGCCCTTCTAGTCATGACCTAGAGGAGACTCTAGAAATTCATGTACTGTACACCCAGCCGTATGAGTCCTTTATCATACTTGTCTGTGTATTCATATCCGTACACCCAGCCGCATGATTTTTTAGCCATACTTGTGTGTGTACTCTCTCATACTGCTCGCCGGATGCTCACCTTGGGCATGAGCCACTCAAGTATCAATTGCTCATTCAAAGTCTAATCGTACTAACCTATTCATCAGAGTTCCTTACCGGCCTCAGGCCTCACATTCATCATCATATCAATAATTTCCCTTCCGTATCATCCATCATCTCAGTCACACATTCGTTTGATACCAACTCGCCCCTCAATCTCTGGATGCATAACATAGCACAACAATTAATAATTCACACACGACAAAATTTACATATACATATCAATAAGTAAAATCACATGCGAAATACTGAACCCAATATCATCCCTAAATAGTAATAATATCAGTTACATTAATATATTACAAAGAATTACAACTTGGCCTGCTCACTAGTTTGGGCTT
Source organism: Datura wrightii (assembly GCA_035772735.1). NCBI lineage: Eukaryota > Viridiplantae > Streptophyta > Magnoliopsida > Solanales > Solanaceae > Datura > Datura wrightii. The sequence continues at coordinate 40,151,080 of JASDFA010000027.1, forward strand.
TGCTGTAGTGATATTTTCTACCGCCAATACGGTCTCGTTGCGCGGTACAATAACCGCTGCAGTGGTACTGCAGGCAGTACTACAACCAGCCTTTATCCACGATTTGTTTCTTCCCCATTTAATGTCTTATTTTTTATTATGTCCACCACAATGGTGGTAGAATCAAATTAAACTTATTTCAACAGTTAGAAATTCCACATTGCAACCATCCACACATACAATATTCACCAATCCAAACAATGTAATATTAACCGCAACACATTTAGGTTATTATGAAAAGTATAACTACCCTAATTCTCGTACTTCAACTCACGTTATATAGTACTCACAATCAATTAATCATTCATTTATTGCATCTATTAAGCATGTTTATATGATTAACCGTCCAAGATATCAATTTCAAGAGAATGACCTTATAATTCTGCACACAGAAAAATACATTGAATACAACATCACAAGGTTAATTTACACACATTTTATACCGTCTCACATACACCCTTAAACATAAACTAAATATTATTGCACTCTCTCTTCTAGGGGTTTCTCATTACAGGGGTATCACTCCCCTTTTGCTAACCCCATCATCCTCAAAATCACACCAATTTCAATTAATCTATAATAAGTTATCTAAATTTTGATCCTACCCATTAAAGGGATATCAACCATATGCATGTATATGTTTAGCTAATCAAAGTCTAACACAAGAGTGAGTAAATCATAGCCTACCTGGCGCCAAGCTATTATCGAGACGTTCCCAATTGCTTGCCTGCCTCGATTTCTTGAGTCCTTGCAGAAAATCCTAGCCATGGAGGATGAATATTCACCTCCTAACCCTTCTTCTTTTTCCTCAAAAGTCTATTCTCTATTTTTGGGCGTTTTTATTAAGTTTTTTTAAGACTAGGTTTTTAAAATTCTAAATGGAATAGGATTGAAAGATTTCGGTCCGTGTCACCCACTGCAGCGAGTCTATTTATAGCTACAGCGATTCCTCTATGGTAGGAGCGCCCTGTCGCGACAGACGCACGCCTGGGTCCACTCTACCATGACTCAGCCCATTCGAACTTGTTCGTCTCGCGCCTTTCATTTTCTGAAAGATTTTATTTCAAATGTCTAAAAATTAAAATTCACCCTCTATTAGGTGGTCGGAGTATTATAACAGCCAGGCGTTTCGTTATATTAGATACCAATTAATAATTCATTCGTTTCGAAAAGGTCCTACAATATAGAGGAGGGGGATTTTATCCACCCTGGGTTGATTCTACATCGGCCGTAGATTTACTTACTTCTAGTTAACCTCGGGACTTATCAATTTTGGTGCCTCAAACCCCATACTGATTGTTTGCGGGACCCTTTTATTATGCCTAACCCTTAACTTCCTCACGTAGGTCTGATAATTTCTTGTGGAACTATGAATCTTCATCTAGGATTGACCAATACGGAGGTTGAAATTTAAACATCCATTGATGAGGTTTTGAAGGTCTAGGGAAGACGATGTCTGCTGCAGCGAAATGAGGATTGCTACAGCGGTACCGTTAAAGCAGTCCTTCTACCGCTATGGTGAACTCACTACGGCGAGCATGAGTCTGCTGCAGCGATTCGCCTGGGAAGTGGCTCCCCCATGAATCCTGATTTTTCCTTTTCTCTCATTCTCCATTCTCCTAGCCATTCAGTCCCCTTTCTAATGCTTTTCATCGATGTAGGTTTATCATTATGGCTCATTCCAGCAGCAATCTCCACACTGAGGAGTACGTCCAATTTGTAAACGACCAGTGTCAGTTAGACACAATGAGAAGGATGTGAAGGATTTACTTCACGAGTGAGGGTTCATCATGCAGGACGTGGAGGAGAAAGCTCCCGAGTTTTATGCCCTTCTTCATGAGATAGGTTGGGGCCCATTAGTGGAGGACCCGAGAAGGGTCAACGAGTCTTGGGTTAGGGAGTTTTATGCCAAACTCCCAATCGTGGTATGGAATTACAGGGAGTCGATGACCTATGTCAGGGGCAGGAAAATTGTTCTCACCCTGGCTACCATTAACGAGTCGCTGGGTCTACCTAACCCCCCCGGAGGAAGAGCTGAAAGCCCGAGATATGGATGAAAACAGACAGTGGTTGATAGATACCTTGGTGGTGGAGGAGCGGAGAGCTTAAAACAATTGGGGTATTACTAGGACGGGCATCCAGAGCACCCATTTTATTGTGGAGGCGGGGAGGTGGCTCAATCTGGTGTTTTGGAGGATCTGCTCATCCTTCAATGTTACGGACATGACCTATCCCCGTGCTCTAGTGGTGGCATGTGAATGGAGTGGGGTGAGGGTGAATGTGGGAGCTCAAATTCTAGAGGAGTGGAGGTACTTCTCAGCTAAGCTCATCACCGGCTTACCTTTACCTTCTCTTATTACCAGGCTCTGCAAATGGGTTAGAGTGCACCTGTTATACCCCGTAGGATTTCTCGGCACCTAGATGGCCTATTCGTGCGTTGGTCAAGCATATTTGGAAGCCATACGTGCTAGGGAAAGGCCCGAGAAAAGACCGGACGAGAAACGTCTCGAACCATCGCGGAAGGAGCCGAGGTGAGCCCCTCCGCGATGGCAGCGTGTCACGGAGGTGAAGCCTCCACATTGGCTCCATGACACGTTGGCCTTGTCCAGGCTCAAGTATATAAAGCCCCACTTCGGTTTATTTTGGATTTAAATCATAAAATTTCCAGAAAACAGATAGGAAAACCAGAGAAAGGAAAAAGAACGAAGAGGGTAATATAATTTCGTCCAATTACGCTGCCAAACGCAGTCCAAACCTAAATTAACCTCAGATACCGAGGTATTTAGCAGCAGAGAGCATTCCTACGAATTTAGTTTCGTGAAATACGACCGACGAATCGTCGAGCTACCAAGCTAAGGTAAGTAGAATTGTTCCAAACTAGTGTCTATGTGTTCCTAGCTGTAAAGTGAATATTTCTTCCTTCTGGACTTCGGGAAAATAGCGATTTTTTGGCCGTCTTTCGATAAGCCTAAATTTAGGCTATAATTATATCGAAAGTGACGTTGTTCTTTAGAATAAAGCTATATTTAGTATTAATTGACATATTTATGAATGCAGTTGGGAGAAATAGTTGAAGTATTGGCTGAGCCTCGTCGGACAGACGGATAACTCGTGGTTAAGGTATGTAAAGCTAGTTCCTTCGGCAAGTTAGTAGCTTTAGCCTTGTATAGTACAATAAACTCCGTAGTAGAATTCCCGGAGTTGAATGTTAAGTATTGTGCAAAGTTTAGTAAACCTAGTTTGCGTTGTTATATCGTATTCAGTCTGAAAGTTAGAAAAGTATGCGCCCGAGGGCAAGTTAGTATTTCAGATTCAGTATAGCCTATTTCGTGATTAGCAAGCATGTAGTAGAATAAAAGAAACAGATTTTCATAATAAAAGTCAATAAAGAAAGATCAAATAGACAGACAGTTATGGCTACAGATTAGCCATTCAGACAGACAGTATCTTGCCTGCAGGTACTCAGAGACGAGGAGGCGATCCCTCATGATTCCAGTCAGCTATTGAGTATTCAGCTCCTGTCATCCGAAGACTGAATTCCAGAGGTGTATTCCATTTTCTTTTGTTGTACAGTACGGGTAGGTCGGGGCCCTGTCCCGATCATTTCTATTGTTATTCCTAGAGGCTTGCAGTCTGTATATATTCCCTGTGGTCAGTCGAGCCGGTCGTGTGAGGTCGTGCAACTTGTTATAGTTATTTGTTCTTTCTGTTCCTGTTGGTCGTGTGTGGCCATAACCAGTCAGTAGTGGTGGCCTTGTCGGCCCGCATAGGTTCCCCTGTAGTAGTATGATTCTGGTTAGCTGTTTTCCAGGTGCAGGTGGCTATAGGCCTGTTGGCCGGAGGCTGTGTTTACAGCCGTTATATAGCCCTTTGTTTCCAGGAATTTGAGTTAGAGCCAGCCAGGCACCAGATGTGCCTTGGCTCACCAGATAGCAGTCTAGGTCCTACTAGGGCACCAGGTGCCAGTCATACCCCCCAGGGCGGGGCGTGACAAACTTGGTATCAGAGCAGGTCGTGTCCCAGAGAGTCTGCAAGCCATGCTAAGTAGAGTCTTGTCTATGGATGTGTTGTGCACCACATACCATAGGCAGGAGGCTGTGAGGCATAATAGGAGGGTTACCCTTCTTTTCATACTCAGTCGTGCCTAGCACAGTACAGTATAGGGTTGGTTCTTTTGAAACTTACCACCCTCTTTGTTTACAGATACTATGGCAGACCAGTGGCACCCAGCTACAGGCAGAAGATTGGATACAGCAGCGGGCGAAGGCACCAGTAGGATGCCTCATTTACAGTCAGATTTAGCCCGATCTGAGAGTGATACGGAGGTGTCATCTCGACCCTCCCAGCAGTCTCCACCTCGCCAGACACCATTTGAGGCAGCACCGCCACCCACAGCTCCTGCACCCACTTCATCTGATCAGGAACTACATAGTGCGGTGGTTATGTTGACTCAGATGCTGGCTACTCAGCGTCAGCCAGTACCACCTGCAGCTGCAGAATCTCTAGGTGGGCCAGGTAGTTCCAGGGTTAGAGAATTCTTGGCGTTGGGACCCCCTCAGTTTACAGGGTTGGATTCAGCGGAGGACCCTCAGGACTTTTTGGACCAGGAGCAGAGAATCTTTAGAGTCATGCACGTAACCCCAGCAGAATCAGTTGAGTTAGTCGTGTTCCGATTAAGGGATATTGCTGTTTTGTGGTACGAGAGTTGGGAGAGATCTCGGGGAAGAGATGCAGCCCCTCCTACTTGGTCCAGCTTCTCAGAGGCCTTCCTGGACCACTATTTACCCCGGGAGGTCAGACAGGCCCGGATGGACCAGTTTTTACATTTAGAGCAGGGGGCCAGGAGCGTTCGTGAGTATTCTTTATAGTTCAACTCCTTAGCCCGCTATGCTCCAGCATTTGTGGACACCATGTCGTCCAGAGTCCACCGCTTTATTATGGGCCTGAATCCAGATTACATAGAGACGTGCATGACGGCTACTTTGAGAGAGGACATGGACATAGCCAGGGTACAGGCCTTCGCACAGACAATTGAGGGCTTGAGACAGCGGCAGCGGGGTGACAGACAGGTGACTTCAGAGCAGCGCCATAGAAGCAGACCCGCTGAGATTCGAGGGGAAATCCCTAGGGGGCCGAGACCACAGTTTTCAGATAGGCCACCTAGATCTTTACCTCCGGTACAGCAGCAGAGAGGCAGGTTTGTTCGCTGGAGTCAATCAGAGTCCGATAGCAGTTCACGGACAGTAGCCTCACCTCAGCAGCGGAGGGTAGAACAGAGTAGATTTGCAGCTACCCCTTGTCCTATATGCCACCGACTACATGCTGGAGCCTGCAGGCAAGGCTTCCCAGGGTGCTATTACTGCGGACAGGAAGGGCATTTAATGAGAGATTGTCCATCTAGGGGACAGGGTAGCCGGGATGATTTGGATAGAGCGTCAGCAGGGCCACAAGTTCCAGTAGCCTCAGCAGGGCGCAGACCCTCAGGTTCAGTAAATAGGGGCCGAGGTAGATCAGGAGCCTCTGGCTCAGGTGTAGGCCCCAGTCGTACCTATGCATTACCATGGAGGCAGGATTCAGAGGCATCTCCCGACGTGGTCACAGGTACATTGATTATCTGCTCATACCCTATTTATGTACCGATTGATCCAGGATCCACCCTATCGTATGTTACCCCATTTGTGGCACGAAAGTTCAATATTGCACCAGAATTATTACAGCAGCCCTTTTCGGTATCCACACCCGTCGGTGACTCGATTGTGGCTAGCAGAATTTACTGGGGGTGTACAGTAGAAGTTGCTGATCGTCAGACCACAGTAGATTTGGTCGAGCTAGAAATGATAGACTTCGATGCCATAATGGGTATGGATTGGCTAGTGTCGTTCTTTGCCAATGTTGAATGTTGGACCAAGATGGTCCGATTCCACTTTCCAGGAGAAGAAGTGCGGTAGTGGAAGGGCAGCACCGCTACGCCAAAAGGTAGGTTTATTTCCTACCTTCAGGCGAGAAAATTGATATCTAAGGGATGTATTTACCATCTGGTCAGAGTTCAGGATATCCGAGCAGAATCTCCGGCACTCCAGTCTGTTCCGGTGGTGAACGAGTTCCCTGATGTGTTTCCGGATGAGTTACCTGGTTTTCCCCCAGAAAGGGAAATAGATTTTGCTATTGATTTATTGCCAGGCACCCAGCCGATATCGATTCCTCCTTATCGCATGGCTCCTGCAGAACTCAGAGAATTAAAGGAGCAGCTGAGAGACTTATTGGATAAAGGTTTTATTAGGCCGAGTACTTCACCGTGGGGTGCGCCAGTTCTATTTGTGAGAAAGAAAGATGGCTCACTCCGTATGTGCATAGACTATCGGCAATTAAACAAAGTTACAGTGAAGAACAAGTACCCGCTTCCCAGGATTGATGATTTATTTGATCAGTTACAGGGAGCCAGATATTTTTCTAAGATTGACTTGCGGTCCGGATATCACCAGGTTTGAGTTCGTGAGAGAGATATTCCTAAAACGGCGTTCAAGACCTGATATGGACACTTTGAATTTCTAGTTATGTCCTTCGGGTTAATGAATGCCCCAGCAGTATTCATGGACCTGATGAACAGTATTTTCAGACTTTTCCTGGACTTATTCGTAATAGTATTTATTGATGACATTCTGGTGTATTCTCGCTCTGAAGCAGATCACCGGACTCATTTGCAGACAGTGCTCCAGATCCTCAGGGACCGCTAGTTATATGCTAAATTTTCTAAGTGTGAATTTTGGCTTAATTCAGTAGCCTTTTTGGGGCATATTGTGTCGGATGCTGGTATACAGGTTGACACGCAGAAGATAGAATCAGTCAAATCATGGCCCAGGCCTACCACTCCGACCGAGGTCCGCAGTTTTCTGGTATTAGCGGGATATTACAGGAGGTTTGTTGAGGGATTCTCTACCATAGCAGCACCTCTGACCAAACTGACACAGAAAGCAGTAAAGTTTCAGTGGACAGAAGCATGCGAGCAGAGCTTCCAGGAGTTGAAAGATAGATTAACCTCCGCTCCAGTGTTAGCCTTGCCGGAAGGTACAGAAGGTTATTCAGTATATTGCGACGCATCAGGCGTTGGGTTGGGTTGTGTGTTGATGCAGCATGGTAAGGTGATTGCATATGCCTCCAGACAGCTGAGGAAACACGAGAGGAATTATCCTACCCACAACCTGGAGTTAGCCGCAGTGATCCACGCCTTGAAAATGTGGAGACATTACCTGTACGGCGTCCATGTTGATATTTTCACAGATCACAAGAGCCTACAGTATATCTTCACTCAGAGGGAGCTGAATCTGCGGCAACGTCGCTGGTTGGAGTTGTTAAAAGATTATGATGTGAACATTCTGTACCACCCGGGAAAAGCTAATGTTGTAACAGATGCTCTCAGCCGAAAGTCCATGGGGAGCTTGGCGTATTTGCAGCCCGAGCAGCGGGAATTGGTCAGGGAAATACATCAGTAGCTAGCCTAGCCGTTCGTGTAGCAGAAACAGAGGATGGTAGAGCGGTAATTCAGGACACTGTCGTGTCATCGTTGGTTGTGGAAGTGAAAGAACGGCAATTTGAGGATCCTGACCTAGTTCAGCTTAAAGATTACATTCCGCTAGGGAAGGCGCCAGGGTTCCGGGTAACAGAGGATGGAGTGCTGCGTTGTAAAGATCGTTTATGTGTTCCCAATGTTTCAGACCTCCGCCAGCGGATTATGAACGAGGTACATTACGCCCGTTATTCCCTTCACCCCGGTGCGACAAAAATGTACCATGACATCAAAGAGAACTACTGGTGGCCAGGTATGAAAAGGGAAATTGCTGAATTTGTAGCCCAGTGTCCTAACTGCCAACAGGTGAAAGCAGAACACCAGAAGCCAGGCGGGTTAACTCAGGACATAGTTGTACCTCTCTGGAAATGGGAAGCAGTGAATATGGATTTTGTGGCAGGATTACCCCGTACCAGACACAGACATGACTCTATATGGGTAATAGTTGACAGATTGACTAAATCAGCTCATTTCCTGCCAGTAAGAACTACTTTCTCGGCTGAAGATTATGCAGAGTTGTATATCCGAGAGATAGTCAGATTGCACGGAGTGCCAGTATCCATTATTTCAGACAGAGGAGCGCAGTTCACGGCTAGGTTTTGGCAATCATTCCAGAAGGGACTGGGAACGCAGATTAATCTGAGCACAGCTTTCCACCCTCAGACAGACGGACAGGCTGAGCGCACTATTCAGACGCTCGAGGATATGATGCGAGTGTGTGTGCTAGACTTTGGTGGTAGCTGGGACAAGCATTTGCCGCTGATAGAATTTGCTTATAATAATAGCTATCACTCGGCTATTCAGATGGCACCTTTTGAGGCTTTATACGAGCGAAAGTGTAGATCACCGGTTGGCTGGTTCGAAGTAGGGGAATCAGCGACAATTGGGCAAGACATTGTTCAGCAGTCAGAAGAAAAAGTAAAGCTTATCAGAGAACGCTTATTGACTGCACAGAGTCGCCAGAAATCATATGCAGATGTACGGCGCAGAGACCTGCAGTTCGATGTGAATGACTGGGTATTTTTGAAAGTATCTCCGATGAAAGGGGTGATGAGATTCGGTAAGAAGGGTAAGCTCAGTCCGAGGTTTGTTGGGCCTTATCAGATTCATCGAAGGATAGGCCGAGTAGCATATGAGTTGAACTTGCCTCCAGAGTTAGAATCCGTTCATCCGGTCTTTCATGTATCTATGCTGAGGAAATGCATAGGAGACCCATCCAGAGCAGTCCCAGTCCAGGATATCCAGGTTACCGAAGAGCTGGCCTATGAAGAGGTTCCAGTCGCCATCCTAGACAGGCAGGTTCGTAGATTGAGAACTAAGGATATTGCATCTATCAAGGTATTGTGGCGTAACAGAAACCGAGAGGAGATGACGTGGGAAGCTGAAGAAGATATGAGAACTAGATATCCTCACCTATTCCAGGCCTAGTCAGGCGATAGGTATGTCCGTATTATTACTTATGTAGTTCCTTATGGTTGTATATGTATAAGTGAGAAAGATTGATGTTTAGCTATCCAGTAAATCTTAAAGGATTGCGTGCAGTACCTGTGTTGGACTTTTCCGCATTTCAGGTTTTTGCTATAGTCCATATTATAGGGGAGACTCTGTCGAAATTTTTCAAGGTAGTAAGTTGAGAAGTCCCCTAGATAGGAGTTTACATTCGAGGACGAATGTTCTTAAGGGGGGAGAATGTTATACCCCGTAGGATTTCCCAGCACCTAGATGGCCTATTCGTGCGTTGGTCAAGCATATTTGGAAGCCATACGTGCTAGGGAAAGGCCCGGGAAAAGACCGGATGAGAAACCTGTCGAACCATCGTGGAAGGAGCCGAGGCAGAGCCCATCCGCGATGGCAGCGTGTCACGGAGGTGAAGCCTCCGTGTTGGCTCCGTGACACGTTGGCCTTGTCCAGGCTCAAGTATATAAAGCCCGACTTCAGTTTATTTTGGATTTAAATCATAAAATTTCCAGAAAACAGAGAGGAAAACCAGAGAAAGGAAAAAGAACGAAGAGGGTAATATAATTTTGTCTGATTACGCTGCCAAACGCAGTCCAAACCTAAATTAACCTCAGATACCGAGGTATTTAGCAGCAGAGAGCATTCCTACGAATTTAGTTTCGTGAAATACGGTCGACAAATCGTCGAGCTACCAAGCTAAGGTAAGTAGAATTGTTCCAAACTAGTGTCTATGTGTTCCTAGCTGTAAAGTGAATATTTCTCCCTTATGGACTTCTGGAAAATAGCGAGTTTTTGGCCGTCTTTCGATAAGCCTAAATTTAGGCTATAATTATATAATTGACATATTTATGAATGCAGTTGGGAGAAATAGTTGAAGTATTGGCCGAGCCTCGTCCGACAGACGGATAACTCGAGGTTAAGGTATGTAAAGCTAGTTCCTTCGGCAAGTTAGTAGCTTTAGCCTTGTATAGTACAATAAACTCCGTAGTAGAATTCCCGGAGTTGAATGTTAAGTATTGTGCAAAGTTCAGTAAACCTAGTTTGCGTTGTTATATCGTATTCAGTCTGAAAGTTAGAAAAGTATGCGCCCGAGGGCAAGTTAGTATTTCAGATTCAGTATAGCCTATTACGTGATTAGCAAGCATGTAGTAGAATAAAAGAAACAGATTTTCATAATAAAAGTCAATAAAGAAAGATCAGATAGACAGACAGTTATGGCTACAGATTAGCCATTCAGACAGACAGTATCTTGGCTACAGATTAGCCGTACAGTTAAATAGAGGTTACAGAATCAGTATAATTAGTAAGAATTAGCTCAGTGTAGAAACAGATCAGAATAAGAAGTAGATTTCAGATAGTCTTTTCAGTTATACATGCTTGCTATTTATATGTGCTATTTGTTTGTTGAGACTTGCTATGGCATGTGGGTGTCCCGTTGCATCCCCACCGCCCCTGGGTTACAGCTGTGTCGATACTAGATTCAGATACCGCCACCAGCTGGGCGATGTCGTCCGACTAGAGGACGATGATGGCCGACCACCATGATAATACGGTCCAGACCACCCTGCTCGCAGGGGTAGTTCAGTTTACTCTGCAGAGAGCCAGTCCACCCTGTTTACAGGGGCAGAACATTCTGTGTGCGCTTGTGGCCGGGGGCAGTTTCAGATACAGATTTTTATAAAATCACCCTGTTGCGTGCTTGCACCCAGGGGCAGTTTTAATTACACACCCCGTGTGCACTTGCGCCCAGAGGTAGGAGTCTTCGGACTCAGACACAGTTTATTGTCAGAGGCCAAGGCCTGAGCTACGTACCCAAGGGGACTGGTAGGAGGAGCTCACAGTTATCAGATGAGTGAAGTGACTTATTTTTTGTTGGTATAGACCCGGGTAGGGGTAAATAGATTGTGTGTTGGTTGGCACCTTCCGGCTTATGGGGGTCGGTCAGGTATTGTATGTATTACTATGTATACCTCTATGTGCTATTAGATGCTGATAGATAGTGGGACGACACGGCATCAGGTACGCTCAGTTTAGTTATAGAGTAAATAAACTCTCCCCAGTTATTCTCAGCTAGATAGACTCAGCTACCTTCTGCTTATATGTCATGTTACTGTTGTTATTCATTTCAGTTGTGTATTTTAGTTGCTTTACATGCTCAGTACCTGTGGTACTGACGCCCAGTAGGGCGCTGCATTACTTGCCTGCAGGTACTCAGAGACGAGGAGGCGATCCCTCGTGATTCCAGTCAGCTATTGAGTATTCAGCTCCTGTCATCCGAAGACTGAATTCCAGAGGTGTATTCCGTTTTCTTTTGTTGTACAGTACGGGTAGGTCGGGGCCCTGTCCCGATCATTTCTATTGTTATTCCTAGAGGCTTGCAGTCTGTATATATTCCCTGTGGTTAGTCGAGCCAGTCGTGTGAGGCCGTGCAGCTTGTTATAGTTATTTGTTCTTTCTGTTCCTGTTGGCCGTGTGTGTCCATAACCAGTCAGTAGTGGTGACCTTGTTGGTCACGTAATAATTTTAGCGTGCTATTGTTAAGTTACAGAGAACTAGGCAGCATGGTGGCCTTGTCGGCCCGCATAGGTTCCCCTGTAGTAGTATGATTCTGGTTAGCTGTTTTCCAGGTGTAGGTGGCTATAGGCCTGTTAGCCGGAGGCTGTGTTTACAGCCGTTATATAGCCCTTTGTTTCCAGGAATTTGAGTTAGAGCCAGCCAGGCACCAGATGTGCCTTGGCTCACCAGATAGCAGTCTAGGTCCTACTAGGGCACCAGGTGCCAGTCATACCCCCCAGGGCGGGGCGTGACAGCACCAAGAGTCTAGGGACCTTATCCTGGGTTGTGACAGGCCTTTTGAACCTCTGAAGGTGAAGGGGGCTCCAGGAAGAGGCATAAAGAAGAGGAAATCTGCCTCATCTGAGGGTGACGGTGGGGATAGTACTTCCAGGACTGCGGGACTGTTCGAGCAGATTGAGGCCGAGATGGAGGCTATGCGGGAGCTCCTTGTAGGGTTTCCCAGACCTCCTTCTCCCAGCAGGCTTTCTACTAGCCAACCTTCCACTAGCCAGCCCTCTGGTGCAGTAGTTGCCGACTCAGGGGAGGTGTAGGGGCAATCACTGCCCTGACTCAGGCCCACATGGAGCTTCAGGAGAACTTAGAACGGGAGAGTAGGAGGAGGCACTCTCGGGATAAGCTGATTGTCTGCATGCGTAAAGGGATCAAGAAGATCCCGAAGACCCTAGCTCTTAGTGCCAAGACATCCTAAGCAACCCGGCAGGATCTTCGTGAGTTCTCCTTTCTCCGTGGGTTCGAGGAGGGCGAGGATGATGGTGTTGGCAGCGGCAATGACGAGGCCTCCAATTAGATGGGTTTGCAGTGTCCCCCCCCCCCCCTATTTTCAACTTTCATATCTGGTTGTTGGGTATCCCCTGCTTGGGGCTTGTAAGAAAATATTTATTTCTTTTTTCTTATTTTTGCCTTTGGATATTGGTACTGGTTTTTACGAATAACCATTTGGCTTTCGCTGATGTTGGTCGTGTTTTTGACCTCCATATGATATCGTAGTAGTTTCCCTATATTCGCATTATTTGTCCATTTTCACTAGGTTCTATTTGTCGTCTGATGTTTGTAACAGGGAATATTGAAATTTTGGAACCTGGCATTCTGCCCGACCGTGTCCGCTACGGCGGTTGCTTTACCGCGATAGTAGACCCGCTATGGTGGTGATTCATCATTGTAGCGAGTCCGCTGCAGTTAGACAGGCTGCGCTGCAGTGAAACTCGCTAATCCAAATATCGTGGGGTCCTCATTTCCCCCCAAGTCACACCAGCCAACCCCGCGTATCAATTTATCTCGCATTCTCAATACTCTTACATGGTCAAACACCACACAATCCTGTCGAGATACCGATTGAAATCTTTCAGATACCAATTGGATCCAATCCAGGCGATCAACATATTCAGACGACACGATGGGAAAGAATAGTGAAACTTCCTAAATGCCTTATAGCCTCCTAAAGATTAGATGTGGACCTCTACACACCAATCCGCAGGAGTCTACTTGGCATTACTCCTATACTTGTAAGACAGGTAATGTAGATACTCTGATACCATCTTGTCACGACCCCAAATAAGCGGTTGTGCAGGCATCTACATCGACTCTACTCAATAGGAGAACCCTTATAGAATATTATAATCAAAATCCAAGAATTTCCATTAATTCTCATTAATCAACAATAACTCAAAATAAAAATAAAATACAAACTTTACAAAATCATGACTCTCCCAAGATCTAGTCTAGACTGGTATAAGAGTTCTAATAGAATACATGACAAGATCAAAAGATACAGCTTCGTCCGAGAAAAAGGACACAAAAGCTGATGCGGAGTACTCCACGCCAATCAAGGAACTTCAACCTGCCATGGCCTACACCAAAAAGGTGTAGCAAGGTAGTATCAGATACCACACGTACTGGTAGGCATCATCGGTCTACTAAGGTTAGTTAACACAACAACATAATAATCAACATACAATCAATGTTACTAAATTCAACAATCAAACCATTTTATGAAACCACCCAATAACTTTTAATACTACATATCTTGCCTTAAGTCTCGTCAAGGGTTGTGAAATTACCCTACCACAGCCATCAGCTTATCTCAAGTCTGCCTCTCTCTATTTTCACTACAATGAAGACTTAAACCGCTACAGTGATCCTGTTGCCGCAGTGATGTGTTGTGAGTTAACAACACTTTCGATGCTTAAAACTGGGAAACTAGCATGGACTTAGGCGTGTTTATATGGATATGAGGCACTTTTTTACTTTATTTTCAGTGAAAATAGATGTTGGAGCTAAATTATGCAAAAGATGGAGAAAAATGCAAAAAAAAGGCTTATTACGGAACTTAGTATGAGCTGTACCATCCTGGTACGAGCCATACTGAGAGTCATGGAAAGGCCCGGGAGCAAAGTATAAGGCAAGGACAAGTTACGGCTCATGGTACGAGTTAAACCATCCTGGTATGAGTTGTACCATGGCAGTTGTGGAAAGTTCCAGGAGGAATTGCACAGGTCAAGTGTCTTGATATGGGTGGAAATCACGAGTCGTGAGACCTATCTAGGACCTTTACAAAGGAACCACGAAAAAGACCAAAAAAATTAAAGACTTGCAGAACTCAAGGTACGAGAAGGATCACAGATCGTGGAACTAATGTATGCGTCATACCAAGCCATCCGTGGAAGTTAATAGGGAATTCCAGAAAGTGCAAGTTCAAGCCACGGGAAGATTGTCCGACTCGTAGGTTCTTGGTACGAGTCGTACCAGAAGTAACTTAACCAGATTCAGCAGAAGCCAGCCAATGCACGTGTCGAGGTACGACCCGTACAATCGTGTTACGGGTCGTATGTGAAGGGAGCAATTGTTTTTGGTAATTTCCTTGTTTACTTAGGAGAAGGTACCAATTATTTGTATAAATACTTTTTAGGTTATTTTAAATAGAGAGACAGAATTAGAGAGATCAGAGAGTCGAACATTGTGTTTTATTTCATTGAGAGACAAGTTGTTGTGAATTTTAATTCAAGTCTTGGAGATACTATTGCTTTGATTTCATCCTTGTTCTTGAATTATTCAACATTGGTTCTTGCAATAATCAAGCAGGTTTCTTTTCAATCATCTTTCTAATTATTCAATTATGTGTTTGTCTATGAATGCTAATAACGATCTTACAATCATGAGAGGCTAAAACCTCCACAACTAGGGTTGTGGGAACCACGGTGAATTAACGAGCTAGGGTTACACAAAAAATGATTCGAAACCAATTCTAAACAATTGTATTGTATTCTCTTCATCTTGGATGTATCTTAACAAAGTGCAATGTTAAGACTTTCTTGAATTATTTACTTGATTGAATCTAGAGAAGTAGAGATTAGGAAAAGAGAATTACAACAAAGTCTTGATCTTTATGGCTCATTGTATGACTTGAGCTGCAGTCGCAGGATAGTTAATTTAGAACAAATTGATAAGGGTTGAATTGAAATCGCTTATGAGACCTAACCCGGTGATTGAGTATAGTCATCCAATAGGGACATTAGATGAACCCTATTTATTAGTTATACAAGTAAGCATTGAGATAGATCACAAGTGTAAACCCGAAGTAGTTATGAATCCATGGGGAACACTTACCCTAGTTAATTGCAAATCTTGATAAACAACAACCAATTTTCAATCTTGTTTAATAACTGTTTTTATAAAACCCCTTTTTTTGGAGATAATATACCTAAAAGCTTAAATACATGTGTTAGTCTATATATTGACCATATTTTCTGTGGTATCAAGCCCAACCTTTGTTGGATTCTTTATTGACAACATCCGCTCCATGCTTTATCAGGAGTGTGAGTTTGAGCAGTATTAAAAAGTGACGTCATTGCCGGAGAATACTGCTTAATATTAGACTAATTGTTTGTGTTTAACTTTTAGTTTTTATTTCCTCATTTATATTTTCTTTTTGTTTTTGACACCCACAGGTTGTCTCTTGGTGAATGTCAAGTACTCGATGGAGCGAAAACCCCTTGATTCCTCTTGATCTTAAACTAAAGGGAACACTACGAAGAATGGAGAACCCTGAGCAAAGAGAGGCTTTTCTTGTTGAAGAAGCTAAGCAAGCTGAGCTAGCTCGGCAAGCTGCACTTCAGGAAGCCGAGGATGCTCGGGATGAAGTCGTCAATGTTGGCCGCCATGGAAGGGGCAATAAAAGCCAGAGATATGCTCTGTAGTTCTTTAATGAGGATGACCTGGATATTAATGTAGTCTGGTCAATTAGAGTTATCGTACCACCGCCTTTGCCTGCTGGGGAAAAGTTTAACATCACTAGCACCATGATACAGTTGCTAAATATGAAATGGGTGTTTAATGGTCATGTAGCAGATGATGCCAATCTACACTTGATGAACTTCGTTGGAATATGCAATGCATACAAGTTGTCCGATGTAAGTCAAGATGCAATAAGATTGAGACTCTTCCCCTTCTCTCTTTCTGGAGAGTCCAATCTATGGTTATCGAAGTTGCCTAACGACTCCATTACCAACTGGAGGGAGCTTAAACAGGCTTTCCTAGAAAGGTTCTTCCTACCCTCCAGGATGCTACAGCTTAAGGATGAGATCTATAACTTCCGACAACTGAAAATGAATGCACTTCATGAAACCTTGTTGAGATTTAAAAAGAAGCTAACCAAGTTCCCGAACCATAAAATTCCATATAACAGTTTGTTGGAGATATTTTACAGGTCCTTAAATAACAACACAAAAGTTGTAGCAGATACCGTGGCGGGAGGAGCACTGATGAGTCACCCGTGGGAGCAAGCTACCATTATTCTTGACAGAGTGACTAAGACTAATAGGGCCTGGCACACCAGGGAACCGAAAGCAGCTGTAGGCACATATATTATTGGTATGACTACAAATCAACGTAAAAAAGAGGAGTGTGACCAGGAATTAGCTCTTATACGGAAATCATTAGACCTACTCATGACGCATATTATGGGTGTTGGTGCCACAAAGGTAAATGCAGTGGGAGCTCAGGGATAGGAACCAGGGCAGGAGCATTTAGATTTCAAGGAGGAGGCAAACTTCTTGGACAACCAGATGGCGGATTTTCGGGCCAACACCCAAGGGTCTAGACAGGACACTTGGTGCCAAGGTTTCAAAAATCAAGGTCAAAACCAGTATTGGGACAACTACATTCGAAATGGGTATAGGGATAGGAGTTGAGGTCATGAGCGAGAGGGAGAATGAAATGATAGTTATCGCAACGACCGCACTGGTTTGTATGTTCCTCCAAATGCATGTGAAGGTGAGATTGGACCCTCAATATTGGAAAACATGATGGCTGAGATGCTTAAAAAGGTAAAATCGACTGATGATCAGTTGAAAGACATTCAACCGGATATATCAGGTATGAACCAGAAAGTTGAATCGCATGCCACTGCGATCAAACAAATTGAGCAACAGTTCGGTTAGATGTCAGCTTCCCTAAATCAAAGGCAGAAGGGAACACTTCCTAGCAACACAGTGCAAAATCAAAAGAATGACACTCCTTGTATGGCTGTGATGAATAAAAGTGGGAAGATCATAGTTGACCCTCCTCTGCCGGTTGTAGTTGAGATGACAAGACAAAAGAAGATAGAGATTGTGGAAGATGAGGTTGCTGAGCAAGAGCTTAAGGAAGAGGCTGGTTGACTGAAGCTCTAGTTGGTGAAAAGGATCCTGAAGCTGATAATGGTAAGAAGCAGGGGGGCACGTAAATTTATAAGACTATCCCTCGACCACTGCCACCATTCCCTCAAAGGATGAAGAAGAACGGAAGATGGTAAGTTCCAAAAATTCCTCTCTATGGTTAAACAGTTACCGGTGAACATACCACTGGTCGAAGCATTGGAGCAGATGCCTGGATATGCCAAGTTTATGAAGGACCTTATTACCAAGAAGAGGTCAGTGAGCTATGAGCCGATAGGTAACTTGCATCATTGCAGTGCCATATCTTCACGGGTCCTTTCTCAAAAGAAGGATGATCCGGGTGTCTTCACCATTCCGTGCACAATTGGTGATTTTGAGTTTGCAAAGGCACTTTGTTATTTAGGTGCAAGCATCAACCTGATGCCATTAGCTGTCTTCAAACAACTAGGCTTGGGAGCCCCCACACTGACAACAATGCGGCTATTGATGGCAGACCGTACAATTAAAAAGCCATTGGGGATTTTAGTTGATGTTCTTGTCAAGGTGGACCATTTTATCTTTCCAGCAGACTTCATAATCCTAGATTGCGAGGTTGATTTTGAGGTCCCTATCATTTTGGGGCGTCCATTCCTTTCCACTAGGAGAGCCTTGGTAGATGTGGAAGCTGGACAACTAAAGTTCAAGTTAAATAAAGAGGAGGTCACTTTTAACGTCTTCCAGATAATGAAGCATCCCAATGAATTCAGGGTTGTCTCAGCAATCAAGGATTATTTCTAGTTTCTTAATGAATTCTGAGTAATCAAGGAGGTTACATCGTGCCGCGATATTAAATCAGGTGCTGCATGTGAGGCAACCAATGGAAGGTGAAGTCTGAGTAGCCATAGGTATGTCCCTTTCTCTTGTTCTTACATATTTTATGCTTCGGCGATGAAGCATGTTGGGGGGTGTACTTGTATTTTTGGAAATGTTTTATTTGTCTGATGGTTTTTCTTGCCTTATTTCTTTTCCCTTGGATATGCTATCTAGTAGAACCAGCATGTTTAGGTTGTTTTCGTTAATTAGAAGTAGCTTAGAATTACTTTACAACCAATAAATCCACTACTTGATGTTTTTTAAAAAATATTGGCCCTATTTGAAATTTTGTTTTAATGTTAGTTGTGTAGTTGATCACAATTGTATCACTTCTGTGGATCTTTGTATGGCATTTAAATTGTGAGCATGAGTAGTTGTAGTTTAGCTGTGCATGAACTGGATAGGTGCAAACCGGTACCATGAGTGAGTGAGGATGCATACTTAGTTCAATACTGCATAGAGGATCTAGAACTTGCCCGGTTGGTCTTTGCATAGGTTTTAGGATAGTTGGTTAGGAGATGATCATAGGTTGTTATTAATTTTAGCCACTTTAGCTTAAATGACCCTACCAAATGATGATGAATCCCTTGATCTCAATTTTGAGCCTTATATTAACTATTTTTCTTTGATTAACCTATTAACAACACCCATTGTTTATAATGCACTTGTTTTGACCCTGGTCCCTACTTGGAGATTGTGAACTTTAACCCAAGCAAAATGCCTAAGTTGAGGGTGGCTATAGTAGAGATGCATAGATTGTGGGGAGGTAAAAAGGAAAAAGAAAGGAAAAAGGTTAAAGATGAGGTGTGGTGTGAAAATAAAGAAGGAAAAAAGAACTGAAAATGAAAAATGAAAAGAAAATACAAGAGAAAAAGGAATATAAAAATGAAAAAAATACAACACACCCATATATTGCATGTAAATGGAGAAAAGGGAGGAAAAAATTAAAAAATTAAAAAGTGGGGTAAAAAAGTGTAAATTGGAGCTACAAGTATGTAGTGTCAAGGAGGGTTTAGTCACTTAACTCCATATTTACCGTACCCAGCTCGAATCCTACATTACAAGACGAACAAAGTCCTATAGTGATCCTAGTTTAACTGTCTGAATTGTTGAAGTAGAGAAAATAAGGGCAAGCCTATGGTATCCGATGTGCAATATTTGAAACTTCTTTGTAAGAGTGAGAGTCTCAGCTGTTCAATCCCAAGTTTCATATTTTTATATATTTGTGAGTGTTGGGGACTTCATTTGTTGTTAGGATACCTAGTTTGTGTTGTATTTTGTCAATTATCTATGTGAATAGCATTGGTGATAGCTCAATTCTCTGTTGATAGTTGGATGTCATATCTTGATCCCTGTATGTCATTGTTTGTGGTTACATGTGAACATAGCTGACTTAGTTTGAACGGAAAAAGGGTCATTAGCTGATTGTGCTTCATAGTGCAAACTTTGTTGTGTTCGTTGTACGTATTCTAGGTTTACTTTCTATTTAAGTGTCGTTTTTAGTTTTTATTTTCTTTGTCTGAGGACATGCAAAAGTCTTAAGTTGAGGGTGCTGATGTGCTGCGAGTTGACAGCACTTTCGACACTTAAATCTAGGAAACTAGTATGCACTTAGTGTGTTTATATGGATATGAGGCACTTTTACTTTGTTTTCAGGAAAAATAGATGTTCGAGCTGAATTGTGCAAAAGATGGAGAAAACACAGAAAAGTGGCATAGTACGGATCTCTGTATGAGTTGTACCATCCTGGTGCGAGTTGTACTAAGAGTCGTGAAAAGGCCCAGGAGCAAAATGTAAGGCAAGGACAAGTTATGGCTCATGGTACGAGTCGTACCATGGAAGTCGTGGAAAGTTTCAGGAGGAATTGCATAGGCCAAGTGTCTTGGTACGGGTGGCAATCACGAGTCGTGAGACCTACCTAAGACCCGTACCAAGGAACTGTAGAAAAGACCCAAAAAATAGAAGACTGACATAACTCAAGGTATGAGAAAGAGTCACGGATGTGGAACTAAGGTATGAGTCGTGCCAAGCCATCCGTGGAAGTTAACAGAGAATGTCAGCAAGTGAAAGTTCAAGCCACGGGAAGATTATACTACTAGAAGGTTCTTGTTACGAATCATACCAGAAGTCAACACTTAACCGGATTCAGCGGAAGCCAACCAATGTACGAGTCAAGGTACAACCCATACAATCCTGTTACGGGTCGTATATGAAGGCGGCGACAGTTTTTGATAGTTTTCCTATTTACTTAGGAGAAGGTACCAATTATTTATATAAATACTTTTTAGGTTATTTTTCAATAGGGGGACGCAATTAGAGAGATCAGAGAGTTGAACATTGAGTTTTATTTCATTGAGAGACAAGTTGTTGTGAATTTTAATTCAAGTATTGGAGATTCTATTGCTTTGATTTCATCCTTGTTCTTGAATTATTCAATATCAATTCTTGCAATAATCAAGCAGATTTCTTTTCAGTCATCTTTGTAAGTATTCAATTATATGTTTGTCTATGAATTCTAATAACGATCTTACAATCATGAGAGGCTAAAACCTCCACAACTAGGGTTGTGGGAACTACGGTGAATTAACGAACAAGGGTTACACAAAGTGATTTGAAATCAATGTTAAATATTTGTATTGTATTCTCTTCATCTTTAATGTATCTTAACAAAGAACAACATTAAGACTTGCCCAAATTCTTTACGTGCTTGAACCTAGAGAAGTAGAGATTAGTAAAAGAGAATTACAACAAAGTCTTGATCGTTATGCTTATTGTATGACTTGAGCTGCAGTCGCAGGATAGTTAATTTAGAACAAGATAACGGTTGAATTGAAATCGCTCATGAGACCTAACCCAGTGATTGAGTATAATCATCCAATAGGGACGAACCAATTATTTTGATGAACCCTAGTTATTAGTTCTACAAGTAAGTATTGGGATAGATCACGAGTGTAAATACGAAGTAGTTATGAATTCATGGGGAACACTTACTCTAGTTAATTGTAAATCTTGATAAACAACAATCAATTTTCAATCTTGTTTTATAATTGTTTTTATAAACCCCCTTTTTATGGAGATCACATACCTAAAAGCTTAAATACTTATGTTAGTCTATATCTTGATCATATTCCCTGTGGAATCGACCCTAACCTTTGTTGGGTTCTTTATTGACAATAACCGCTTCATGCTTTATCAGGAGTGTGAGTTTGAGTGTTATCACGCGGCAATGTACCCGCTACAGTGCTATTACGATCAATCAGTAGCCGATTTTTTCTGATCCAATTCTGTTCTATTCAACCATATAGTTTTGTAAAACATCTACCTCTTTTATCATTTCCCTATGATCAGCTAAGTCGTTCATTACCACTTATTAACCTACTCAATTACTTACAGCGTTTTCAGACCTTTCCAAATCTAGTACATTAATTAACAAGGTCTACTCACTATTTTCTGGTAAATCGCTACCTTATGCTAAACTATCATGTTACCATTCGTAATCCACAAAATCAATTAAAATAACATTCAATCACAAGTACAAAATTACTAATTCAAGTACACACAAGTAATCACCAACACATGTTGAGGGAGTCAACTTTCTAAATATTAAAGTACATGCACATACCTATCTCCATACCATGAAAAATCCATAAGATATAATATCTGGACCGTATAGCCATATACGGTATTCCAAACATGTTTCTCGCCTTAAACCCGAATCATGTAAGTATATATCTTATCACGCTTATATACATGTACCTTTCTGTCTTTGCAATCGTATGTATAACTAAACCATACCCACACAATCTCTGTTTCATAATCATCCATTTGGTGATATGCTGGGCAAACACCTCCGTCACATCACTGTACACACATGTCAGGGGGTCTTATGCTTGTCCTTCGAGTCATGACCTGCAGGAGACTCTAGAAATTCATGTACTGTACACCCAGCCGTATGAGTCCTTTATCATACCTGTTTGCGTACTCATATTCGTACACCCGCCGCATGATCTTTTAGCCATACCTGTATGTGTACTCTCTTGTACCGCTCGTTTGGATGCTCACCTCGAGCACGAGCCGCTCAAGTATCAAATCCTCATACAGAATCTGATCGTACTAACCTATTCATCAGAGTTCTTTACCTTTGGCCCTAGGCCTCATATTCATCATCAGATCAATGATTTCCCTTCCATATCATCCATCATCTCTGTCACACATTTGTTTGATACTAACTCGCCCCTCAATCTTGGGACGCACAACATAGCACCATAATTCATAATTCACACACGATAAAAGTTACATGTACATATCAACGAGTACAATCACATGCGAAATACTGAACCCAATCTCATCCCCAAATCGTAATAATATCAGTTACATTAATACATTACAAGGAATTACAACTTGGCCCACTCATTGGCTTGGGCTCTGCTATAGCGACATTTCTGCCGCCGCAACGGTCTCACTATAGCGGAACAATAACTGTTGTAGCGGTACTGCAGGCAGTACTACGACCAGTCTTCATCCCCGCTTCATCCACGATTTGTTTCTTCCCCATTTAATGTCTCATTCTCTATCACCCCCACCATAATGATGGCAGCATTAAATCAAACTTATTTCAACAACCATCCACACATATAATATTCACCAATCAAAATAATGCAATATTAAACGCAACATATTCAGGTCATTACGAAAAGTATAACTACCCTAATTCTCGGACTTCATCTCATGTTCTATAGTAATCACAACCAATTAATCATTCATTTATTGCATCTATTAAGCATGTTTATATGATTAACCGTCCAAGGTTTCAATTCCAAAAGAATGACCCTATAATTCTGCACACAGAAAAATACATTGGATACAACACCAGAAGGTCAATTCACATACAATTGATTCAGTCTCACATACACTCTTAAGCACAAATTAAATATTATTGCACTCTCTCTTCTAGGGGTTTTCTCATTATGGGGGTATCACTCCCTTTTTTCTAACCCGATCATCCTCAAAGTCACACCGATTTTAATTAATCGACAATAAGTTATCTAAGTCTCGGTCCTATCCATCAAAGGCATATCAACCATACGCATGTATATGTTTAGCTTATCAAAGTCTAACCAAGAGTGATTAAAACATAGCCTACCTGGACGTCAAGCTATCATCGAGACGTTTTCAATTACTTGCTTGCCTTGATTTCTTGAGTCCTTGCGGAAAATCCTAGCCATGGAGGATGAATTTTCACCTCCTAGCCCTTCTTCTTTTTCCCCAAAAGTCTGTTCTCTGTTTTTGAGCGTTTTTATTTAGCCTTTTTTTTAGACTAGTTTTTTAAAATCTTAAATGAAACGGGATTGCATAATTTTGATCCATGTCACCTGTTGCAGCAAGTCCATTTACTGCTGCAGCGGTTCTGCTATGGTGAAAAGCGTCCTGCCGCGGCGGGCGCACACTTGGGTCCACCCTACCGTGATTCAGCCCATTCGAACTTGTTCGTCTCGCGCCTTTTGTTTTTTGGGGATTTCGTTTCAAATCTCTAAAAGTTTAAATTTCACCCTCTATTAGGTGGTCGGAGTACTATAATGGCCGGGTGGTCGTTACAAGAGGAGACAAAAAAATAAATGCAAAAGTGTTATCAATCTTTGTTGATTGTTTGAATTTTATTAGAAAAAATAAGTAGATCAGATTTATTTTTTTCCGCATTATTCTATTGTGTTTAAGAGATTGAAGGAGAAAAATGAAAAAAATGAAAAATGAAAAAAGAAAAGAGATTAATGTTAAAATCTAAAAAGAATTTTAAAAAGAAATAAAGAAATATAAGGTGAAAAAATACAAAATTGAGTTTGTTTCCTTAAATACATATAATCAAATTGTATGAATTTTTCTGTAATTTGCATTTAAATATTTTTTTTTATCTTGCATATATGATCATAGAAATTATTATTATTATTATTATTAAGAAGATTAATATGATTGTAGAAAATTACTGTTATTAAGAGGATTAATAAAAAAGAGAAAATGATTAAGGTGTGATTAAGAGGATTAAAGAAGTGACTTTTGGAATTTGTAACATAACATAAAATAAATTGGGGAGAAAAGATCTCACAAGACCAAGAAATGAGAAAGTGAAAAGGGAGAAAGATGAATCCTTAGCCAAAGAATTTTGTTACATCATCCTCTTATAAACCACAATTATAATATATTAGTAAATATATCAGCACTTCGCGCGATCATAGAAAATATTAGCGATAGAAATATACGTCTTTATAAATTTAATTGGTATAAACGAAATAAAAATATTCAATACACATTGACATCTATATATATTAAACTAAAATATTTCACATATAAATCTTCTCATTGGAATTTGTCGGTTGGTGCCTCTTTCTAAAATATTCAAGTGTCATTTTTCTTTTTATGTACACTTGTCAAGTATACAACCTTCAATTTATCATTGTTCTCTAATAAATTTTATTTATTTGGATCAATATAAGAATTATTTCATTTTAAAATGTTTTCCACAAAATGTAATTCTTTTCAATTTTTGACTCTTAGTATTTATTCAGAAGACTCTCGTTGGGGTATTTGAAGGGATTGGATGACATAGGGCATAACAAAGTATTTCTAGATCCATGTCAAGAAAGTTAACTAATTAGTTTATTTATAAAATTGTGTTTTGCACGATAAGATTAATAATATGATTTTTTTAAAGACCAAATATGAGTCTCTCGGTTGCTAAACTCAGAGCGAGATTCTCAAATTAATTTGACATTTTTAGTGTCCAATGAAACACAAAAGAACTAATTCTTGCTTAACTAATAAAAATAATATTACTAATACAGTCATATTTTTTAAAAAGATCGTCTTTTATCTAATAAATGGTTAAATAAAAAATATTTTTAGTTTATTTTATTTCCTTAAGATTCTATACATCTTTAGTTAAAAAGGAACAATTGCAAACATACATTTTTTTAAAATTTTTTCCAAAAGAGGCTAAATCGGCCCAACTTTATTAAAACCAAAAATAAAACTGTACAAAAATAGGCCCTAAAACAAAAGGCCTAGATCCGAAAAGCCATGTCTGAAATTCTATAAAAAAAAATAGGCAAGCATACTAAATACCACCTCTAGAAATTTCCATAGCCTATTTCAAGATGGAGGAAACCCTTGGTCTTTAATGGAGGGTACTCTATTTTTCTCAGTTCCTTTATCACTATCCCAGCTTTGCGACCGGCCATTAATCATAGCTTCAGAAGGTAAATTCTCTAAGTTGTTTTCTTTATTTGCGCAAGTGCAGACTTCCTACTGTTAATGCAACTCTGAAATTGCAGGTGTCTCTATCTTTGGTCGATTACACCTCAAGTCGTCTTAAACTTTCATCAGACACTATATAATCTGAACTAGTGAAGACCGTTTTCAAGCTTAGAGGAGCTGCTATTCGAGATTGTATTGACATCAAGTTTGCACTCCTCGACTTCTAGCTCAGGTTTTTTCAAGGATATAAAGATATGAGATTTACATCGACTCACCTACGAAGAAATGAACCTCCTAAGAAGTTAATACCACCTCTGTAGGATTATCGGTGCAAATCTCAAAATTCTAATAAATCTCAGAAAAAAACCCAAATGATTTCTTTTTTGTGTATCGAGCTTTAGTTACATTTAGTTTTGATCCTCCTCAATTATTTTCTAAAAATATGCATATTCAATTTTGGTTCTCGTCCACATTTGCTTGTTTCACCAACCATCAATTCGTCAAGCTTCTCAAACTTTCAAAGCGTTACTTTTATAGCTATGATAAAAGAGTAATATTGATTTGTTTTAAAAAAACATAAAAATTTACTACTTTCATACTTAATTTGATTCACGTTGATCGAAAAAGAAAAAGATAAATATATCAAAAATTTGAGGCGATTCACCTTTTGCATTATTGCATATCTTTATTGGTGTTTTTTCTTTTGTGTGTGTGTGTAAGTTTGATAACGGTAGAGATTCTTGTGCCTCCAAGCTAAGGAATAGAAAAGGTTGGAAACCAACAATTATACTTAGAATTAATTAACAATAAATCTGTTGTAACCTTAAACATATAATCAAAACTGACAAAAAAGTAAATCTAAACGTTTATTTTATAAATATATAGAGAGTGTTACATTTAGCACATTTAATATAATTAAGAGGTGATTAAGAGAATTAAAAAAATAAAAATTTTATTTATTTTTTTAATGTAACACATAAATGAAAAAAAAAATCATTAGATTTTTAGCAATATATATATATATATATATATACTAGTTTCTGGGCACGTGCATTGCATGTGTATCCCACGTTATTTTGTACAAGAATTTGCATAATCACATAAGATTATTGCAACACGTTCGAGTAACAAGGACAAACTATTTTTTTAAAAAAAAGTTTCATATATGTGATATTTTTCTAGCTACTTGACAGTCAAGCTCAAAATAAATTAATACGATATCTGACAGTTAAATTTAAATTGCTTGAATATTCATACCTATCACCATATATTACAGCACTGATGATTATATACAACAAAGATAAATTAAAAGTGAAAATTGTATATGATATAATAGAGTATTAATCTAGACTCTAGACCTTAATTAGCTACATACATACAAGCACCAAAATGAAATATAAGCCTACCATCTAAAGACATTGTACATAACTAAGAGAATGATGAAAATAAGAGAAATCTGACAGTTACATTAAATATAAACACAATGAAGCTTCTTCAAACGACCTCATAATTCAATAAGAAAGCCACAAAGCATTGAAAACAATCTATAAAAAAATTAAAAATAATTAATCAGTTGCATGAAATTAACATGGATATAAGAGCATGAAATACAATTATGATCCAACATAAAAATTGGAGGCTCTGTACCAAAATTGATATGAATGTAAAAATCTTTTTAAATAAATTATTTTGTATATTTTGGTCTAAAAGGTTTTTGTGTGGATCCTCAACTACCAATAAACAATTATACAGATATTTAAGAAATTTAAAATTAGTGAATATAAAACAATTTTAATCTATAAGGAGATAAAACTATCCTTACTAAATGATATACCTTAGGGCCATTAGCTTTTCTGCATTTCTTTCTGATACAATAACCTTATCATCTAAACTTCTGGCAAATAAAATTATTCATAATGTTAAAACTATTAAAGAATAAAAAGATAAAGAAGATAACATGCCCAAAGAAATTATTTTTTTTAAATTAAAAAAGAACAACTATACCTGTAAGTGAGAATAATGTGTTAAGAAAATAATTCATACAATTGCAATTTTTTTGAAAAAAAATACAGTGCATAAGACCTGAAACATAAAAAGAAGTAATTAAACCAAATAGTACAAAAATAGGCACAACTAGCAACTTATCATATTATTATATGAGTGGGAAGCCCCTGAGTTGAAAGTTAGATTATCATTTTACCCCTTCACTAGATTAAAATTTAATTAATATTTTATCATGTCATACCATATTTATATATTTATTACTATATAAGTGGGAAGCCAAAAAGTGAAAAACTAAATAAGTAAATAATATTAAATAAATATAAATATAAATAATAATAATAATAATAATAATAAAAAATAATGATAATGATAATAAATAAAAGATAATAATAAATAATAATAACAATAATAATGATAAATCATAATAATAATAATAATAATTAATAACTACCTAATTAACTAAATAAATAAATTATTATTATTATTATTATTATTATTATTATTATTATTATTATTATTATTATTATAATTAAAGTGAAAAACTCTTGTTAAAAGTTGGATTACCATTTTCCCCTGTAGTAAATTAAAATATAATAAAATATCTAATTAACTAGTAATATATATATATATATATATATATATGGATAAAGTAATTCATTGAATCGAGTAAATGAGAAGGATTGTTTCACCTGCCAGTAATTATTGTAAATTACACTTTTATATTTTTTAATTATTATTTCATATATTACCTTTTCACCTTCCAATTATTTCATCTTCTAAGCTTCTACCGGTTACAATAGTATTTATACATAATCTTCTAATGAAGATATGTACCATTAAGAGACTCAATATGAAAAATATATGTCTTTGTGCCATGATCATACTTTACACCTTTTAATAGGTAATATGAAGTTGTTGCATTCTTTCTTCTTCTTTTTGATAGTTTTTCAAATATTTTCTAATTTACCTTCTTATTTTGTTGTTGTTGGCATTTTGGGTTTGTATGAAATGTCTATAAACTTGATAGAAGCAGCCTCAAACATGTAGATTAAATTTTACTCTGGGCTCGTGACTTATATTTATGCCTATCATGATAACTCGTATTTTATGTAATTCTTGCACTTGTCTACATAAGTGTTGAAATTTTTTTTGTTTTCATTTAATTTAAATGATCTTCTCACGCTTTATACTTAATCTTCATTAAAGCATGTTAACAAGGTAAGATAACTAAAAAGTCAGTTCAATCATTTTAAATTTATACTTATCACAACTCTATATTAAATTTATGTCAATATATGGTGAAGAAAAAATGAAAGACCAGGAAGATTAGGAGACTATTGATATATTAATAATACCAAATTAAAATATTGAGTAATGCATTAATGACAAATCTATAGAAACTTTCTGTTTTCCTGTGAAAAGTTATCCGGTGAAGAAAAAAATAAGGCTAGTAACAGCATTATTAGGAGAAGAAAGCTGAAACTTTATTACTCACTATTTAATAGCAATGATGGAACTTTTAAATACAAGGATAGAAAAGAATATAACGGAACATGATATTTATATTTATTTCAATTAATTTTCTTATTTTTGTTGCAAGGCATATTTATATTTTTGTATAAAAATATTTTAAAACTAATTATTTGTTAAAGGGTAAAACTGTCATTCACTTTTTGAGGGGTAAATTCATAAATCAACTTTTCACTTAGAGTTTTTAGTATAATATACTAATTTCGGCGTAGCTATGTTGCACGTGTGCATTACGTAATTGGTAAATTATATATAAATATATATATATATATAATTAGAGATTCAATCAAAGTTACGACAGAGTTAGTGAAGAAAACTATGAGATAAAGCTGAACAAAGTTGATGAATAAGATTGCTAATATTTAGAACTTTAAAATCAACTAAGTTTAATTATTATTTTAATACTCTCCTAATATTTAAACTTTAAAATCAACTAAATAATGTACATTAAATTCTTCTTTATTTAAACTATATAACATAATAAATTTTTAAATTAAAAAAGAAGTACCACCAAAATAAAATAGAAAAAGTCCGTGGACAAGATCTCATATTAAACTTAGGAGTTGTTATTTTTATTATATAATTATAACTACTTAATATTTATAGTTCTATTAATTTAGTAAAAGAAATTAAATGAAATTAAGTTCGTTTATGATGTAACAAATCTTGTCTTCTTATAAATATTTTTTTCGCTTTTTAATATAATTATTGAAAAGTATAGCGTGAACTTTTGTGCCCAGTAAAAAAATTAAAGTTTAATGGTTAAAAATATATATAATATAATATAAGAATAGATAAGAACTCAAACATATGTGTAAAAATATGCAAAAATAATTATTTACCTTCAACTAATATTGTAGTCATTCGCATGCCTTCCTTTATTCCGTTTTTATACCTTTTTACCAATCCAACTCCATTACTAAGACTTTTATTATCCAATGAGAATCGTACCGCCTTAAATTGTCAATTGGTATAATTTTCATAAAAACTTTTTTAGATTTCATTGCAAGATTATTAAAATAAATTGTGCACAAGAGTTATAATTATAATAATTTATACTTTTATGAAAAAAATTATTTGATGAGACGAGGAGATTACTTTACTTAAATAGATGAAACATGCTAATGTATGAGTAGATGAAGAATGTTAGTTGCAAATAACACAAAACTTAAATTACATAATATCAATATAATACTCAATAAAAGGAGATAAAATAGTATCAACATTAGACTCAACTAAAGGAGAAAATCTAAGTTAAATTATTTTGAATATAAACTTGAGCTAACATAACTAAGTCTTTTTCAAATTCACGACATGAAAAAAAGAATCACCTACATGAAAAGAAAAGAAGATAGATTAACATGAAATATATAAAATTGGAGATTGAATCAATCGTGTTAATGCAGAAAAGTTATAAATTAAATTATGCAATTATAATTTTTTTATGAAAGTAGAAAAATTTATAAATCAAAAAGAATTTAAAAATATAAGAATAGTAGGATACTACTTATAAAAGTGTGTGACTATAAGATTCGGAGGGGGGGGGGGGGAGTGTAATAAAAAAAGGGGAAAAATTTTAGTGACTTTTAAAAAAGGGAGAAAGATTATAAATAAATAAAAAAAAAAGAACTTCTCTAAAAATTAGCTACCATCAGGAAGGAAAAAAAATAAATTTTCATTATGAAAAAGGAAAAAAAAGTGATGGTGAAAATTTGGTGGAATTTTTTTTTTTTAAAGTTTACACCACAAATATAGTTATGCCATAAATAAAAATTTAATATGATAAAATAAGATAATAAAATAATTTTAAATAATAATTATGTAAAAATAGTAAATGACAATTTTATCTATTGTGATGTCTTTCAATGAAGGGCAAAAAGTTTAATCAATATTTTTAAGGGCCTTCACACAAAAATATAAAATATAATTAAAATAGATAAGAACTCAAATATATATGTAAAAATATAAAATATAAATATAGAATATGAGCTGAAGAGATTACTTTACCTAAATAGATGAAACTTGTGAAAGAGTGGATGAAGAATGTCAGTTACAAAACATAAATTTTAAATTACTAATATCAATATAAAACTCAATTAAATGAGATAACATAATATCAATAATAAACTCAACGAAAAAGACAATCTAAGTTAAATAATTTTTGAATATAAACAATTTGAGTTGGCACAACAATTATTATTTTCTTTTTCAAATTCACAATATAAAAAAAAAAGATAGATTATTACGAAAATATATAAGGTTAGATATTGAATCAAAAGTGTTGATGAATTAATATGTAATTATAAATATTTTTATAGAAATAGAAGAATTTACAAATTAAAAAGAATTTAAAAGTATAAAAATATTAGGACATTACGATCAAAAAGAAAAAAAGTATTTTCGTTGCTCAGAAAAAAGAAAAAAATTCAATTAGAATTTCGTACCATAAAAAAAAGGAACAAAAAATTAATTTCTCAAATCAAAAAATTTTCGGTGGGGAACTTTTATTTTATTTTTTATTTTTTATTTTTATTACTTTAAAGTTTACACTATAAATAGAGTTATGCCACAAGTAGAAAACTTAATATAATAGAATAAGATAGAAAAAATTTCTTGACTATAACAAAAAAAGATTCAATGGGAATTTTTTATTTTTTTAAGTTTACACCATAAGTAGAGTTATGCCAAAAATAGAAAATCTAATCTATATTATATTTAAAAGTGTGAAGACCTTTAGAAATATTGATTGAACGTTTTTTTCTTCATTAAAAGACTTTGCAATAAACAAAATCGCCATTTACAATATTTACACAGTTATTATTTAAAAATTATTATTTTTAATTATTCCATCACCTTTTATTTTTGGCATAATTCTATTTATGATGTAAACCTTAAAAAAAATAAAAAAAAAATTACTGAATCTTTTTTTTTTTATAGTCAAGAATTTTTTTCTACCTTATTTTATTATATTGAATTTTCTACTTATGGTATAGCTCTATTTATAGTATAAACCTTTAAAAAATAATAACAAAAAATAATTTTAAAAAAGTAAAAAGTTCTTCTACGAAAATTTTTTGATTTGAAAATATTTTTTAAATGGAACAAAATTTTAATTGAATTTTTATTCTTTTTTCTTATTTTTTTTTCTTTTTCATAGTAAGGGAAATATTTTTTCCCCCTTTTTAATTATAATGTCTTAATTTATAAATCCTTCTACTTCTATAAAAAGATTTATAATTACATAATTTAATTCATCAACTCTTTTACATCATCACTTTTGATTCAGTCTCCAACCTTGTATGTTTTCGTATTAATCTATCTTTTTTTTCATGTTGTGATTTTTTTTTATATTGGGGATTTTGAAAAAGACAATAATAATTGTTATGCCAGAACTTAGATTGTCTCTTTTAGATGAGTCTAACATTGATATTATATTATATCATTTAATTGAGTCTTATATTAATATTATATGATTTAAAATTTATGTTTTGTAACTAACATTCTTCATCTACTCATTTTCAAGTTTCATTTATTCAGGTAAAGTAATCTCTTCATGATCTCATATTCTATATTTATATTTTATATTTTTACATACAAGTTTGAGTTCTTATTTATTTTTATTATTTTATATATTTTTTTTAATATTTTTTATCATTAAAGTTTAATTTTTTGCAGGGCTTAAAAGTTCATACTATACTTTTCAATAATTATATTCAAAAGTGAAAAAAATATTTACAACAAGATAAGATCGGTTACATCATAAACGAACGTATTAACAATGTTAAACCTAATTTTATATCATTAAACAAGGAGATTGGGTCATTTTTCTACTGATATTTTTTTAAACAAAGTTCATTTGAAGATACAATACAATCTTAGGATGAAACAAGCTTTGGTAATTTCTTTAGATTTTATCATTTAATTTAACATTCAATATATGCATAATATTTTACTCATATTTACTTAAAAAATTATTCTTTGTAGATATACGTGACATCTTTGTGAGTTCTAAGATCTTCAAGTATGAAGGCCTTTAGTAATGTTGATTGAACGTTTTGCTCTTCATTAAAAGACATTGCTATAGATAAAATTATCATTTACTATTTTTATTAAATAATTATCATTAAATTATTATCCTAATGTTTAGGAGTTTGAAATTAATCAAAGTTGTAGGTATTAAATCTTTACTTATTTGAAGAAGGTAAGAACTCCTGATATTTAGTATTTTAAATTTGACTAAAATTTTATACTTAAATCTAATTTCCTTATTTGAACTAAATTAAAAGTCCTAATATTTAAAACTTTAAAATTAATTATAATTTTGTTAACTTATTTATTTATTAAACTAATTAATTATCCATCACAATTTTTCAACTTATGGTAAGAAAAATAAATTAAAAAGCGTAATTTTATTATGCACTAATACATTGAATTTCTTCTTTTTCTTTTTTTTTAAATTGTACAGTTAAAAAAAAGAAAAAAATTATAGAAACACAACATACTTTAAGTTGTTTCAATCAATCAAGTGCTCTTGTAATTCACACTTTTTAGTTAAACTACACTATTTTTTTCATTTCAATTTATGTGAAGGTGTTTGATTAGAAGATTAAGACTAAGAGAAAAATTAAGTTGAAATCATCTCATAAAGCGTAAAATAAAAAAGTTAAAATCATATTATAACTAAATATCTAAAGTACGAAGCCTCATAGAAAACCATCATTCACTTTTTTATTTTTTTAAAAATAGAGTTTTGATTCCACTATTTTTTATGAGTTTCTTAATTTGGACGATCAATTACAAAAAAATAAATGCGTTTGTGATATGATATCAATTATTAGTGCCAAAGCAAGTCGTGAGTTGTGATATAATAACTTATGATACGATTTCACAAGTGATAATTGTTTAAATGAATAACTTATGTCATCGTTCTATTATACCACACAACTTTGTATTACAATACATCTTCGTAATGTTAATATTTATATTAAATGTTAATATGTTAATATTGTAGTAATGTAATTTTTTTAATTATTAACATGAGATATACGCATAATGCATGCATTTAAGTGCTCATGAAAAAATGAAGGATATTTCATCTTTCAGAAAAACGCTATTTCTATGACGTTTTATTCATTGAAACGAGTATTAGAACAAACTAAGGAAAAAACTACTGAATTAAATCAAACTCTTAAACATAATAATACATTAACATTAAATTTATAATTTTCTTTCTAAATTCTTATATTGTTATACAAACACATCTTTTAAATATTATTTATGCTATTTTTAAAATTTTGTTCTTATTAATATGAGGGACACGCGCAAAGCGCGTATACTAACACTAGTATGATAAAATAAGGTAATGAAACAATTAAAAAGAATAATTTTAAATAATAATTGTGTAAAATTAGTAAATGACAATTTTTTCTATTGCGAAATCTTCTAATGAAGGGCAAAAAGTCCAATCAACATTGTGAAATATAATATAGATGATATAAAAAGAGTGATATGACACCTCTCTTTAGATGTGTGATATTTAAAAAAATAACTAAAAAATTATTCCTTTAACTCTTTTAATTATATTCTTTTTCTTAATTATGTTAAATGTGCTACAATTAACACTCTATACATTTTTAAAATAGTGTATTTAACATAATTAAAAGATTCAAAAGAGTGACTATCATGACCCAAAATGGTCATGATTGACACACACTAACCCTCCGATAGGCGAACCAGTGATCCCCAATAATTTCCCCAACATCAAACATTCAAAAAGAGATAAGAGTTTACAAATAAATGAAAGACGTCATCAGAAGCAGTAATCAACGTATTACAACCAAAACAAAATAAA
The DNA here is from genome assembly GCA_035772735.1 of Datura wrightii. Lineage (NCBI taxonomy): Eukaryota > Viridiplantae > Streptophyta > Magnoliopsida > Solanales > Solanaceae > Datura > Datura wrightii. The sequence continues at coordinate 40,185,854 of JASDFA010000027.1, forward strand.
ACAAAATTAAACCCAAGATCTGAAGGTCATTGCACAAGATGTCTGTTTATAACTCTAAGAATGCTTAAAAACTAAAAACAAAAGGAATAAGTGTCTAGAAGAGAAGGACATATTCAAAACGGGGGACTGACGCTGCTTCCTTATATTGCTCGCCTTTTCACAATTTGTTGCTGCTTACAGGTGAGGGTGTGAAGAATTGCCTGCGTCAAACTCTGTACTAAGAAAATAAGTGCAAGCGTAGGGTCAATACATAACACGGTACTGGTAGACATTATCAGCCGACCTCACATAATAACGTGTAAATAGAGTAACAATGACATAAAATAAGTCTTTAACATCATGCAGGAGTACATATATCAATTCAAGTACACTATCTCTAACACAGGTGACAGCTGGTCTGCTCACTGGATTGGGTCTTCTACTGCAGCGGTCACTTGATGGCTACAGCGGTCTCGTCACAGCGGAAGAATTTTTGATGCAGCGGTACTGCCTTAGGCAGTAGCTCGACTTAGCTGAGACTTCAACAGTTTATCAGCACATCAATTCAACAGTTCATCCATTCACATGTTCTACAAATCAATCCAACTATCACACCAATCTGAGAATCAATAAATAAAAAGTATGTATCCCTTACAATCGCAACAGGTAACTACAAGCAAAAATACACGCAGCATCATGACCGTGTCACCCTTAGAACCAGATTCATGTCTTCCGTTTCAAATTACATAACAAAGTCCAAATTTCTCATAACTATTTCACACATTCTTCATTCATTCGTACATATAAGCACATCGCGACAATGATAAAGTAAAACAAATGGTGACATGTCGGGCACACGTCTCCGCCACGTCCCCATTACCGCTCAAAATTCACGATCTCAGTATACACACATGCCAGAGGGTTTTAATTTTCCATTCCAGTCATAACCTACAGGGGACTCTATAAATCCATGTATCGTGCTGGCGTCGCACCCGCTCCCACTCATATGCTCGTCCGGATGCTCCCCTCGGACTCGAGCCACTCAACAGTATCGCTCGCCCAGATGCTCTCCTCGGGCATGAGCCACTCATCTTAGGATACTTTTATTATCCAATTCATTCTTCATCCATTAAGTACAACATGATACAACTCGTACACATACAAACACGCGCGTGCACATACACACACACATATATGTAATTCAACACTTAGGAGTCTACATTTCACTCCTTCACTTGCACAGGTATAGATCATTGATTCACATTGTAGCATACTTTAAAAGAAATACACTTCACAATTCAATGGAATTTACACAAAAACTCATAATCATCTCATATTAACATGATCTTTCCTAATTATTCAAATAAATCATTTGACAACAGGTAACGTTCGAAGACCAATCTCATTTCACTATTACACATGCATACAAGTCATTATACAGGGTCAATCCCTCTAACCATAACCTACCTTGAAATTCGAAGATAACGATTTGCTTACTCAGCAAGAGCCTTTCCCTTCCTCAATGCTTCAGATTATTCAGAATATACACAACAAGAGTAATTCATTACTTACTGTTCAATCATGGGTCTAATTAGATCAAACCCTCCCCATTGGGGTGTTTTTGAAAGTAAAACCCCAACTCTACTTGGTTCTAGTTTAATTTCCTGTGTAACCCTTGTTCCCCATACGTAATTCTAGGGGAATAATCAAAACTCTTCAAATATCAACCCAAATTACCCCCTAATTGTTCGGGCGTTTCTGGTGACTACACGCAAGTGCACATGATCGAACAAGTAGTAAAATGGCTTAAGTAAGCCAAGTATCGATCCCATAGGGACTGAACTAAGGTAATAATTAACTCTAGTGTTAATGAACTATAACTTTAAGAATGCAAACAACCAAATGAATAAGATTTTTAGAGTTTGAGTTACTAACTAATAAGAATCTAAAGCAAAATGATAAAGTGAGTCTGAACAATAGTAATGAGCATGCTGAGGTTAAAACAAACATGCAGGGAAGTAATTTATCGATACAATTCAGTTAATCTTTCCTTCAGTTGCTAATCAAGAATTATTGCCTACGGATTGAAACTTTCGTATCCCACCCAACTTAAGAATCATGAACCTTCAACCTACATTTCTGTGATAAAAGAATTTCATATTCTAGCCATACAAAACCGATTCCTTAATTGACTAATAAGAGTTTCAGATAGATTTCTATTCTGAATGTAAATCAATTCTCAATTTTCCCAAACTAAGAAGATATCATATCCTACCAATTCACATCTTTTCAATTTCTTTCCTTTTCAAAATCAAAATTGGATTTTTTAGATATACATTAACATTGGCCAAACATTAATGCAGTAAAAACAAGAATTGATAGAACAACCATTGAAGAAAAGATGAAAACTAAATTAATCAACAATTACATTCCACTACAATTGTTCTTAACCTCAGCAAGAAGTGAATTTAGCCACTCATTTGTGGATTAAACATCATCAAATGAGTATAATTCATACAAACAATTGAGATAAAAGAGAAAGAGATAGAGAAGAACCCTAGAATTTTCGTCCCCTCAACTGCCTGTAACCCACGTTCTTGCTCAACCCAGTCAGAATTCTTAAAAATAAACCTAAGTGTGCTATTTATACTGGTGGAAATTTTTTTCGGAATAACAAGCAACATGGCACGGAGTGTATCGCGGAGCACTCCCTCCGTGCCACGGTGCAAACGCGGACCCTCACTGGAATCAGGTTCCTCAGCACTTTCTCCTTGGCATGCCACGGCCTGCAACGCAGAGCCAGGCCAACGTGCCACGGCGCAGTCGCGAACCTTTACTGGAAGTTGATATCCCAGGTCAATGTCCCCAACGTGCCACGGCTTGTATCGCGTGACATTGCCTCCGTGTCACGGAGGCAACGCAGACCTTTACTGGAATTGGCCAAACTAAATCATCCGAGGCAGAATGCCTCCGCGATGGCAGCGTGACACGGTTCCATCGCGGAGCCCTTATTTTTACTGCTCTTCCTTGACCTTTTTCACTGCTCGCTTCCAAGTCCATTCCCGATTTTTACCAACATGTATCTTAGCTTCCTAAAATTACATTTTACCTACAAAACAACACTAATCATGTTGGTTAGTATAAATCATATTTTAACTACAAATCACATGAGAATGCACACATAACGATAGATAAACAAGACGAAATAAAGCATTTGAGTATCGCTTGGGCATATAATTCTGCGCAAGATCACTAATCATCCCACAATCCAGCCCTAGTTCATCAACCTAGGGTTCTCTAAGTTCAAAATTTCACCATTAACGGGTCCCCCTAAGCTTTCTACAATAATCAATACCCTTTAAAAAGTCTAGGGGACAAGAAACTCACCTTAGTGCAATAATTCTCTATTCTGGAGATGAAACTGCCTTCAGGCCCTGCTCTCTCACATTTTAGAAATATGGGAAATAATCCAGAATTTCCACTTAAAATCCACTTTTGATTCTCGGCGTCTACTGCAACAGTCATATTTCTACTACAGCGGACCCGCTATAGCGGCCAAAGTGTCACTGCAGCGGTTCCTGCAGTTATTTTCCAAATTCATTAGGGCGGAACTCCGACCGCTACCATGGTCTCGCTGCAGCAGAAATTTCACCACTGCAGCGGTCCCCCGAACCAGAAGCTATTCGAAATTACCCAATTTCACACTTAGCTTGGTTCACATCATTTTTATTCCTTTATTAGCCTGTTTCTATTGTTCTAGGCCCCTAAATATCCCGTAACAACATCTGGGTCATTATATCAGATACCAATTAAAACATTGTTCGTCTCCAAATGGTCTATACATAGAAAGGGGAGAGTACTTACCGGATTCCAGGAACAGATGAGGATACTTGATTAGTATATCAGCCTCGGTCTTCTAAGTGGCTTCCTCAACCGGACGATTCTTCCACTGGATCTTTACTGTTGCGATTTCTTTCGACCTCAACTTTCGAACTTTTCTAGACAATATCGCTACAGGCTCCTCCTCATAAGACAAATTCTTATCTAATAGTACAGAGTCCCATTTGATAATATACATTCCATCCCCATGATACTTTTTCAACATTGATACATGGAACGTCGGATGCACCCCCGACAACCTTAGCGGCAAGGCCAGCTCATACGCTACTTACCACTCGTCGTAGGATCTCAAACGATCTGATGTACCTCGGGCTAAGCTTTCCCCGCTTCTCCAACCTCATCACCCCCTTCATAGGGACACCTTGAGCGACACTTACTCTCCCTCTATGAATTCCATATCCCTCACCTTCTTGTCTGCGTATTGCTTCTGCCAATTCTGAGCAGCTACCAGACGACCCTGAATTATTCAACTTTTTCCAAGGACTCCCTCAGCAAATTAGTTCCCCAGGTTCTCATTTCAAACGCATCAAACCAATCAATTGGAGACCTGCATTTCTTCCCATACAGAGCTTCAAATGGTGCCATGTCAATGCTCGAGTTATAGCTGTTGTTGTAGGCAAACTCTGCCAAGGGTAATAATTTATCCCAATGGCCTCCAAACTCTATCACACACGCCTGAAGCATATCCTCCAATTCCTGCATAGTCCTTTCTGACTGTCTATCTGTCTAGGGATAGAAGGCTATGCTCAAGTCCAACCTCGTGCCTAACTCAGCCTACAAGGTTCTCCAGAAATAAGAAGTGAACTGAGTGCCCCTATCTGATACAATTGAAACAGGCACCCCATGCAGCCGAATCACTTCCTTCACAAACAGTTTTGCTAGTTTTTCGGCTTTGTAAGTCACTTGGACCGACAAGAAATGAGCTGACTTGGTCAATCTGTCCACAATGACCCAAATTAAGTCAAATTTTCCCAAGGTCTTGGTAAGAGCCACCACAAAATCTATTGTTATTCTTTCCCATTTCCACTCAGGTATAGGCATTCTCCAAAATACTCCCCCAGGCTTTTGGTGCTCGTACGTTACCTATTGACAATTCAAACACTGAGCAACGTAGTCCATAATATCCCTCTTTATCCGGCCCTACCTAATAGTGTTGTTTTAGATTGTGGTACATCTTGGTGACTCCGGGGTGAATGGAGTACCTCGAGTTATGAGCTTCTGCCAAAAGAGTTTCAATTAGCTCGCCAACTTAGGGAACACACACCCGCCCCTTTATTCTCAAGACTCCTTCATCATCTAACACTTCTTCTTTGGCTTCTCCCCGCAAAACCTTATCTCGAATCTTATCCAGCTTTTCATCCTCAAACTGTCTTGCTTTGATTTCCTCTAGCAGTAAGGATTTAGCCTCTATGTTGGCTAGTATCCCACCAATTTCTGTCAGCGACAACCTCATCAAACCGTTTGCCAAAGTCTGAACTTCTCTGACACTCGGCCACTGAGTAGCTTCCAAGCAAGCTAGACTGCCCATTCTCACCGTCTTCCGACTCAATGTGTTTGCCACAACATTGGCCTTTCCTGAATGGTACAGGATAGTGATAGCATAATCCTTAAGTAGTTCCATCCATCTCCTCTGCCTCACATTGAGATCTTTCTGGTAGAATACATACTACAAGCTGAGATAATCCGTGAACACCTCACGTCGAGCTCCATACATATAGTGCCTCCAAATTTTCATAGAAAACACCACTGTTGCTAACTCCAGGTCATGCGCGGGGTAATTCTTTTCATGCACCTTCAACTGTCCTAAGGAATAAGCAATAACATGTCCTTCCTGCATTAACACAACATCCAACCCAGACCGTGAGGAATCATAATAAACAACAAAGTCTTTACCTTCCACTGGTAACACCAGGATGGGTGTTGTGGTTAGTAGAGTCTTGAGTTCCTGGAAACTTGCTTCACATTCCTCTGACCACTAGAAAGGTACATCCTTTTTCCATTAACTTAGTCAACACCGAAGCGATGGAGGTGAAACCCTTCACGAACCAATGGTAATAACTAGCCAACCCTACAAAGCTCCGAATTTCCGTCATATTAGTTGGCCTCGCCCAGTTTTGACTGCCTCCACTTCTGTGGATCAACTTTGATTCCCTCCTTGGAAACCACATGTCTCAGAAAGGACACTGATTTCAACCAAAACTCACACTTGGTGAACTTAGCATACAATTGTTTCTCCTTCAGTAATCTCAACACAATTCTTAGATGATTTTCACGCTCCTGCTTGGTCTTAGAATACACCAAGATATCGTCAATAAACACAATAACAAAGGAATCCAGGTAAGGTTTGAAAATACCATTCATCAGGCTCATGAATACATCTAGGGCATTAGTGAGTCCGAATGAAATGACCAGAAATTTGTAATGCCCATACCTGGTCCGAAAGGCTGTTTTGGGAATATCCTCAGCTCAGATTTTCAGCTAGTGATAACCAGACCTCAAATCAATCTTTGAAAATACCACCACCTTTGTAACTGATCAAACAAATCATCTATTCGAGGAAGAGGGTACCTGTTTCGAATAGTTACTTTGTTCACTGGCGGTAGTCGATGCACATCCGCATACTACCATCCTTCTTCTTCACGAACAAAACCGGGGCACCCCACGGTGATACAGTCGGTCTAATGAATCCTTAACTAAGCAACTCCTGCAGCTGCTCCTTGAGTTCTCTCAACTCAGCAGGTGTCATTCAGTATGGAGGAATAGAAATGGTTGGGTACCTGGTTCCAGGTCTATACAAAAATCTATGTCACGGTCTGGCGGCATGCCGAACAAATCTGCAGGGAACACCTCTATGAACTCACAAACAATCGGGACCACCTCTATGGAAGGACCCTCTAAACTAGTGTCCCAAATATGCGCCAGATACGCTGAACTCCCGCTCTATCAACTTACGGGCACGAATATACAAAATAAGTTTCTTAGGAGCAGGGCTACAATTCCCTTTCAACTCTGACCGAGACCACTTTAGGCCCGATATAGTTACGGTCTTAGCATGGAAATCTAGAATGGCATGGTAAGGGGACAACCAGCTCATTTTCAAAATTATATCAAAATTGAACATGTCTAATATCACTAAGTATGCCAGAGTGTCAAACCCCATGAAATCGATAATGCGATCACGAACACCCTATCCACCAACACAAAATCCCCAATAGGAGTAGACATACGGATAGGAGTATTAAGCACATCATAAATGAGATCCAAAACCAATGAAAAATAAGCATACACATAAGAAAATGTAGAACCTAGATAAAATAACGCAATAGCCATTCTATCGGCCACGTAGATTATACCTATAATAACGGCGTCTGAAGCCTCTGCCTCTGATCTACCAGGAAAAGCATAGAAATAGGCCTAATTACCCGTTTGAGAATTGCTCCGGTTGGGTTGTGCCACCCCTCTACCTGACTGGGTGCCACCCCTACCTACCTGAGCACGTCCTTTACCTTGTTGAGCACCACCTCTAATGGTTGGCTGACCATCTCGTCCCAGCTATGGACAATCCTAACTGAATGCACTACCCCCTCTCCTGGCAGGGGGCCGAAGCTCAAAGAGCTGGGTGAGGAACAATCCGCTCGCCGTGTCCGAACTTGGGGCACCATATGCGGATGTGGCAATACTCGCCACACTCATGATAGACCTTCTCAATCACTGGACTCTAAGCCGGATCAGAGAAAATAGGGTGAGCTTTGAAATCTAAACAAACAATCTAAGTACCCCCAACTGCACCTGATGGTCGTGGAGCTGTCCCTGGCGGACCTCTGGTTGATACCTACATGGCAGAGTGAATAGGGCGCCTAGAGAAACCCTGTGGTACTGGAGCCTTAGAAAAAGAACCACCATAAGAACCTACCCTCTGAGCCTTCTTCTTTGCGTTCCTCGCATACCCCTCATGTCTCACCCCTTCAACTGATTTCACATACTCTACCACCTCCTGGAAGGTCTTACCTGAGGAGATCATCTGCGGAGATGATACCTAGACACCTACATTTAGGCCTTTAACAAACCACCTCATCCTTTCCTCCTCTGTGGGTAGTAAGGGTAGAGCATACCTGGACAGTGAGTGAAATCGTGCCTCGTATACTGCAACAGATGAGCTCCCCTGCTCAATGGTGGTGAACTCATACCCTCTTCTGTCCCTCATAGTGTAGGAAATATATTTTTCCAGAAACATGGAGTAGAACTGAGTCCAAGTCAACGGTGGTGACCCCGTTGGTATGCACTCCATAAAATCTCTCCAACAGAGCTTAGCATCCTCCATCAATGGAAAGGTCACAAACTCTACTCCGTACTTCTCTACCGCCCCCATCTTGTGAAGCCTCTCATATCAGTTGCTGATAAACTCATAGGCGTCCTCTGACTCTATGCTGTAGAAAGTGTGAGGCTTCATCTTGGTGAACCTCCAAAGCAGGTCATGTTCCTCCCCTATCATCACCGGTCCCACTACCAGTCTCGGGAACATGACAGCTTCAGACATATCATCAATCCACGGAGCCACAACACCTGCATGTTGTATCCCCGACTGCTGCCCCACTGGAGTTGCTGGCGCTGCCCTAATACCCACAAGGCACCTCAGGAGGTTGAGAACCTAATCTAGAACCTCAGAGGATACTGGCGCGGCAGGAGATTCTCCCTGCGTTGGAACCTCAGCGTCAACAGTCACCTGCTCATGTACTGCTGGTGGCACGGGAGATATAGACCTCGCCCTGACTAGAGCAGGAGCACAAGCCCCTCCTTTAGTAGCAGCACGCCTCCATCCACGATCTCTGCCCCTTCCTCTGTCGCGAACTGCGGCTGCCGCTATTGGCTCGGGTGCTGCGTCTTTGTTACCATTGGCGCGTGTTCTCACCATCTAGGAAAGAAAGAAATGAAAGTGTTTAGATACCAACTTGGATCACCAGATACCAATTGGAATCAAGTAATCACATGAGAGGAAAGAAGAAAGGAGTTTTCCTAAAATCCCACAGCCTCTCGGAAATAAGTTACGAACGTCTCCACACCGATCCGCGAGATTCTACTAGACCCATCTTAGTGCAATGAGATCAACAAACCTAGGGATCTAATACCAACTTTGTCACGACCCATATGGCCATGATTGGCACCCATACTAATCCCCCGGTAGGCGAACCAGCGATTCCCAATAATTACCCCAAAATCAAACATTCAAAAAGAGATAAGAGTTTACAAATAAATGAAAGGCGTCATTAGATGCAGTAATTAACCTCTTACAACCAAGACAAAACAAAACAAAACTAAACCCAAGACCTGAAAGGCATTGCACAAGACGTCTGTTTACAACTCTAAGAATGCTTAAAAACTAAAAACAAAAGGAATAAGTGTCTGGAAGAGAAGGACATATTCAAAACGGGGGAGTAACACTGCCTCCTTATACTACTCACCTTTTCACAATTTTCTGCTACTTACAGGTGAGGACGTGAAGGACTGTCTGGGTCTAACTCTGCACTCAGAAAAGAAGTGTAGGAGTAAGGTCAGTATATAACACGGTACTGGTAGGCATCATCGTCCAACCTTACATAATAACGTGTAAATAGAGTAACAATGACATAAAATAAGTCTTTAACATCACACAAGAGTACATAAATCAATTTGAGTGCATTATATCTAACACAGGTGACAGCCAACATGATCACTGGATTGGGCCTTCCGATGCAGCGGTCACTTGATCGCTACAGCGGAAGGATTTTCGCTACAGCGGTACTGCCTTAGGCAGTAGCTCGACTTAGCTGCACCTTCAACAGTTTATCAGCTCATCAATTCAACAGTTCATCCATCCACATGTTCCACAAATCAATCCAACTATCACACCAATCTGAGAATCAATAAATAACAAGTCTATATCCCTTACGATCGCAACAGGTAACTACAAACAAAAATACACTCAACAATTACCAGCATCGTGACCATGTCACCCTTAGAACCAGATTCATGTCTTTCATTTCAAATTACATAACAAAGTCCAAATTTCCCATAACCATTTCGCACATTCTTCATTCATTCATACATATAAGCACAACGAGAAAAGGATAAAGTAAAACATATGGTGACATGTCGAGCACACGCCTCCCTCATGTCCCCATTACCACTAAAAATTCACGATCTCAGTATACACACATGTCAGAGGGTCTTAATTTTCCCTTCTAGTCATGACCTGCAGGGACTCTATTAATCTATGTATCATGCCGGCGTGGCACCCTCTCTCACTCATATGCTCGTCCGGATTCTCCCCTCGGACTTGAGCCACTTAACAATATCGCTCGCAAAGAGGATCCCCTCGGGCATGAGCCACTCATCTCAGGATACTTTTATTATCTAATTCATTCTTCATCCATTAATTAAAACATGATACGACTCGTACACACACACACACACACACACACACACACACACACACACACACACATATATATATATATGTAATTCAATACTTAGGATTCTACATTCCACTCCCTCACTTGCACAGACATAGATCATTAATTCATATTGTAGCATACTTTAAAAGAAATACACTTTACAATTCAATGAAATTTACACAAAAGCTTATAATCATCTCGTATTAATATGATCTCTCCTAATTATTCAAATAAACCATTACACAACAGGTAATATCCGAAGACCAACCTCATATCACTATTACACATGCATACAAATCATTATACAGGGTTAATCCCTCTAACTATAACCTACCTCGAAATTTGAAGATAATGATTCATTTACTTAGCTGGAGCTTTGCCCTTCCTCAACGCTTTGGATCGTTCGGAATCTACACAACAAGAGTAATTCATTACTTACTTTTCAATCATGGGTCTAATTAGATCAAACCCTCCCCTTCGGGGTGTTTTTGAAAGCAAAACCCCAACTCTACTCGGTTCTAATTCAATTTCCTGCATACCACTCATTCCCCACACATAATTCTAGGAGAGTAATCAGAACTCTTCAAACATCAACCCAAATTACCCCTATCATCCCATAATCCAGCCCTAGTTCATTAACCTAGGGTTCTCTAAGTTCAGAATTTCACCATTAGCGGGTCCTCCTAAGCTTTCTACAATAATCAATACCCATTAAAGGGGCTAGGAGACAAGAAACTCACCTTAGTGCAGCAATTCTCTACTCTGGAGAAGAACCTGCCTTCAGACCTTGCTCTCTCATGTTTTATAAATAATGGAGAATAACCCAGAATTCCCACTTAAAACCCACTTATGATTCCCCTCGTCCACTGCAGTAGTCATATTTCCGCTGCAGCGGACCCGCTACAGCGGCCAAAGTGTCGTTGCGGCGGTTCCCATAATTATTTCTCAAATTCATCACGGCGGAACTCCGACTGCTACCACAGTCTCGTTGTAGTGGGGATTCCACCACTACAGCGGTCCACAGAATCATAAGCTATCCGAAATTACCCAATTTCACACTTAGCTTGGTTCATGATATTTTTATTTCTTTCTTAGCCTGTTTCTAGTGTTCTAGCCCCCTAACCATCCCGTAACGACATCCGGGTCATTACATTGACTTTTGAGTATTTTAATGCAACACATAAATGAGGAAAAAATAGAAAAAATATCAAAAAAGGAGAAAGTAGATAAATATTTTGCTAAGTCATAGAGGATTACCACATCACCTTTTTTATGCTAGCTTTAATATATATATAGATTTAGATTTAGATGTGTTGTATTAAAAAATAATTTAAAAAATTATTCTTTTAACTCTCTTAATTATGTTTTTGACACGACCCGAATGAGCGAGTCTTGCGGGCACCTACATTGACTTCAGCTCGATAGGAGAACCCCTTCCAATCCAACGTATAAGATAAATTAAATATTCATAACTTTGCATAATACAAAATATTTATAAAACTATAATGAAACTTTCCTTCCGAACCATGACTCCCCAAGATCTAGCCTAGACAAGTACAAGAGCTCTAAACAGAATACTGACAAAATAAAATGACACAGTTTTGTCTACAGAGAGAATGCGGAAGCTGATGCTGAGTGCTCCACATAAATCATGAAACTTCAACCTGCCACAACCTACACCCAAAAAGGTGTAGCAAGGTAGTATCAGTACACCACACATACTAGTAGGCATCATCGGCCGCAACAATTAGTTTATACAATGGCATACAATTAATATGAAATTAATTGATCGATTATTATAATTAACACAATGCTCAAAAATTTATTTAAATTCTTCTTATTTACTCAACTCGATTAACATGATACATGTGCTTACAACGGACCTCAACAACGATATTGGCCTGCACACTATTTAGGCCCGTAGCAGCGGTAACTAGACCGTTGACACGGTCTCGCAGTAACTTAATTCCACTGATCACATAATTTCCAACAGTCCATTTATCTATACATACTCAATAATCATCAACAACTGTAATCATGTCACACTAGTTAATTTAAACATTCTTTTATTCATCTTCTCACGACTATCCACTCTTTTCCTCTTATTTTGCCATAATTATTTTCCCAATAAGGATCAACCCCCTGACAAACATAAACATCTAAATCGATGATTTAGAGTGTACTCATCCGTATATCGTAGTTAAATAAATCAATTATCAAGGGTTTCACATAGCAATACGAAATTATACGACAATTTCAAGAACACACAGGATACACAAATACAGGAACCTGTCTCAATATATCATATTATATGATGTCTGCACACTCACATTGCCATCTCTATGCTCACATCAACACCATACCTATTACGGATCCTTATCACCCAGTCGTATGTATCACATCACATACCTGTATTGATCTCTGTTACACTTAGGACCTCATCATCCGTATACCCATCCGCATGCATATCATATCATACCTGTCTGTGTACCCATGTATGTACACCCAGCCATATGGATATAATAATCAGACCCATCTGTGTACTCTTACTTGTACACTCAACCGTATGAACATCATATCATACCTATATAAATCTCTGTGTCACAATTGAATCATCGGTGAAGTGTCGGCAACACACCTCCGCCACATCACTATACGCACATGTTAGAGGGTCTTATGTTTGCCCTTCAAGTCATGACCTGCAGGGAACTCTAGAAATCCATGTATTGTACACTCAGCCGTATGAACATCATATCATACCTGTATGTGTACTCTTACTTGTACACCCAACCGTATGAATATCATATCATACCTGTCTGGATACTCATACCATACTGCTCGCACGGATGCTCACCTCGGGTACGAGCCACTCATACCATAGATCCTCAGCATAGCGTTCATATATTATATTTCATCAACTCATGTGGCAATTTAGAAAGAAGCATAAATCAACAATAAGCAGCATATTCATTATGCAATTTCATTCAATCAACTCAGGTGATCATTCAACAGTTCATCAAGTATTTCATTAGGTCAACACATATCACACCACATGAGCACACATCGATTATCTCAATTACCCTTAACTCTCACTGGGACAATTATCGCATTGAGCTTCTCAAACTTCATCTACAACTATATCAAAATCAATATTATTCTACACGATCAAGGCACGAAGACCCGTTAACTGAACTCACAAATCACCAGATATGCCAGCTATTTAGTTAAAGAGTGATTCTTCCTATACTGTTATTCATTAAATTATTAGGTATCAATTATTAAATACGTAACCCCACTTCAATCAAAATTCACAACCAAACTATTGCAAGGATACTATTCACAATTCCTCAAGCCAAGTTTACCATCCCTGTTATCACCTAGGGACCTATCATTTATTCTGGTTCTTTTAAACTTATTTATTGCCTTAACTCTGTGAATTTTCATTTTAAGGCAGTCAACTCAGGCCAAATTTCGCCCCATTATTATTTCTAATTTTTATAAGTCATTTCATCAATACATAAGATTAATTAGATAAAATTGAGTCAGTCTAAACCATTCAACCTGATTAACTACAAGTTCTTACAATTACTCATTCTTTCCTTACCTCAGATTTTGTTCTAGTCCAGTTAATTTATATCACCATTTCATATTCTCATGCATGACACGTAAAAGGACATCAACAAGTTCACATAACCCCACTAGGTTTATTCACCTGGCCTCATTCCTATTCCTCTCTCTCTACACGATACATGCACAAAGATGAACTCACAATTTACACCATTAAATACACCATCAAAGGGAAAACATCACTTTATGAATGTGCCCTCAGTACTTCCACATCAACAATATTTCATCAAAAACATAAGACTATGCTTATGCTATCAAGATCATCCAACATTCGCTTGCTACCAAGAATATTCTATCTAGACAACATTATGACTATACATGAAGAACGTACTATCAAGAATCCATAATCAATGTATAACCTTAGAAATACATTATCAAGCCCCATCAAGAAACTCATTATCTCATAAAATCTTACTCATTACCACATCACATATATCATAATTATTTACCAACTAGATTCATCTTTCTCTCACATTCTAGGCTTGGGGTTATCTTTTTCAATTTCATAATCACGTTATTCAAAAGTTATAACGATGTCACAGACTTAATCAAGTATTATCTTTACAATCAATCATACATTAATGGTACACACATATACGATTCACTAATCATAGTCTAACACAAAAGTATTTCATAACCTACCTGGTCACCAAGCTGCTTTCAGAAAGACGATGGGATTTTGTCTGCACCTCGCATCTCGGTGTTCTTGCAGAAAATCTCCGAGGAGGATGGTGGGATCCTTACTCTTCTCTAACCGCCCTTTTTTTCCTTTGAAGATTCAATTTTTCAGTTTGGGCCCTTTTTAATGATTAATCCCTATTCAAATAGGAACTGAGTTTTAAAATTAAGCTGGTCACGGAGTTCTGATCCACGTTGCCCACTGCAGCGAGTGCTTTTATTGCTGCGGCGATCCTATGCCTGGGCCCACCTGATTTTAATTCATCCATTTTAAATCCATCAATACAATGATCATTTATTCCGAGAACATAGCCTTGACCTGCAAAATTTTTAAATTTCTCACGTCTATATCGTCAAGGTTCTATAACTATCGTACGGATCATTACAGTTTTTTTTCTTAATTTTGTTAGATTACATTTAACACTCTCCATATATTTTTAATATAGTGCATTTAACATAATTAAGAGAGTTAAAAGAGTGACTTTTGAGTATTTTAACATGGCAGATAAATAAGAAAAAAATAGAAAAGATGTCAAAAAAGGAGAAAAAAAGATAAATATTTTTCTAGACCATAGAGAGGTGCCACATCACCTTAATTATATGTGTGTGTGTGTTATATTAAAAAAATAATTTAAAAAATTATTATTTTAACTCTCTTAATTATATTTTTTTCTTAATTATGTTAAATGTGCTGCATTTAACACTCTCTCTATATTTTTAATATAGTATATTTAACATAATTAAGAGAGTTAAAAGAGTGACTTTTGAGTATGTTAACATGGAACATAAATGAGAAAAAAATAGAAAAGATGTTAGAAAAAAAGGAGAAAAAAGCTATATATATTTCTAGGCCATAGAGAGGTGCCACATCACCTTGTCTATGCCTAGCTTTAATACATATATAGATTATACACACACACACGCATGCTCCATTTTAACATATTTTCATTCTTCATGGAGGAAATGAAAAGTTGAAGTAGTAAATATTTAGGCTTTTAAATATTACAATAAAGAATAGAAATAACTGGAATAGTAAATTTTGAGACATTTAGTTTTTACAATAAAAAATAGAAATGAATGAAGAGAGTAGTAATTGACATATTTATTTTTGTATAATAATAAATAAATAAAAATATAATAAAAATTATCAAAAAATAATTTTAATTCTTAACCAAAAAAATAAATATCATATCACTTCTCTTACCTAACTTTATATTATATATATAAATTAAGGATAAAACTAAAAAATGAAACATATAAATGCTTCCCTTTCATAATTTCATCAGTAACCGTAGCAAAGTCTTTGAATTTGAGTGGTCATAAATGAACTTATCCATAATATGACTCTTATAAAATATGTACATACCACTTTTAATGATAATGTGTGATGGTAAGAAGATTAATGCTTTCTAAATGCTAAAATCACATCATTAATTATTTGGCATAATATATTGATGCTATATAAGAGGTAAAGTTTTGACCAGTTGTAATATATGCATTATGCAATATTAATGTCATATACTAACTGTGACTACCACTCAAATTTTTGGTCTCCCAAGAGATTGCTTCATAATTTATTCAAACCTTTTAAGATTTTGAGGTTTCACCTGTGGTAAAAAAGTAATTAAAAAACTTAATATAGATAAAATGTTATAAATTAAGAACAAATGAAATAATATATATATATATATATATATATATATATATATATATATATATATATATATATATATATATATATATATATATATAAACAAGAGGAGTACAGCAAAGGAGAAAGCTTTTTTATTTCAAGTATTTTAATTGTATCTTTCATAATAGAATAGCATATTATTTATAGGTTACAAAAAGTATTCTCAAATTACAAAACGCAAATGAGTTCATACATTTGATACATGAATTGACAAATAAATTATCGAAGAGATATCCAAA
This sequence comes from Datura wrightii, assembly GCA_035772735.1. Taxonomy (NCBI): domain Eukaryota; kingdom Viridiplantae; phylum Streptophyta; class Magnoliopsida; order Solanales; family Solanaceae; genus Datura; species Datura wrightii. The sequence continues at coordinate 40,202,401 of JASDFA010000027.1, forward strand.
TTCAACAGATTTATAACATTATGTTAATTATGGACTCAAGAGAGATTTTATTGTTCGATTTCTTATTTATTTATATATTTATTAGTTACCCATGGCTAATTTTTTTAAATAATTTTTTTATGATCACTCGAATTGAAGGTAAATAAATAAAAATTAAAAGGGATGTGCGTTAGGTAACAAAAATATTTTTTGGTGGGTACATGCTTATGTTGGAACACAGTCATACGCAGCAGAAGCAAACAATTCAGGATCAAACTTGCATGTAATATAGACAACACATAAACACAAATTTTAATCAAACATAAAATCGATACTTATCTCTTGAAGCGTGACCGCGAATCAAACCTCTTGAATCTATTGCACAGATCATCCAATGCGTTCTCCAAGTCTGCGATCTTCTGCTATAGCCTCAAAAATCTCTGAGTATAGAATACTTGTGTGGGCAAGTATTGCTTCTCAGAAACGTCAAAAGTTCTTCATTATATTTCATGAAGGAAGAGAATCTTGTTTATAACCACGTTTTTAGGGTATAAAACCCTGTCCCAAAATGTATAGAAATCTTTCTCTCCAAGTAATAGTCAAACTTTCCTTCTAGAAGACTAGTTTATTTTTAACTAAAATCTTGTAGGATTTTACTTCTTCTAGAAATTAATTTCTTTCTTTCCAAGTTCATTAATTAATCAGGCATAGCAGGGAACACAGATTTAATTAATGAGCCTTCCAATTACGGTATTAATTCGCAAAATGAATGAACTAACCTACCATAATAAATAATTTTTAATTCAAAAAAAAAGTCTTCTAGCAAAAAGGGTATATTTTCCCCATTTGATAAACGGCAGGGACATATTTGCACCACTTCTTTAATGGAGGATATATTTGCTCTAAATCACATAGTTGAGGGATATATTTTCCCCTTTCCCATTTAAAAATATAAAAATAAATAAAAGTCCATTAGCAAGAAGGGTATATATTTGCTCCATTTGATAAACGATAGGGACATATTTGCACCATTTTTTTAACGGGGGATATATTTTCTCTAAATCACAAAGTTGAGGGACATATTTTCCCCTTGTCCCAAAAATTTATCAAGGGTTGTTTGAAAAATTATTTTATAATTAAAATTGAGTGTAATCAAACAATCCTGATATGTTTGTCTGATCAAGCAATTATTTGGTCATCACCTGTAATGATCCGCATGATTGTTTTATGCTTTTGAACTCTTCTCCCCTTTTTAACCTTCCCCGTAGTCTTATGTTATTATTTATAACTTATGAGATTAGGTGGCGCAATTCTCAAGGTGATCAAACACATTTCGATGAAGAAATTCTAGTTTTTAAAAGTTTGAAATTGAGAAAAAGGATCAACGTCAATATTTTGGGTTTAACAAGTTCGGATTAAGTTTTGATGATTTTATTAGGCCCGAAGAGTGATCTATGACTTAGTAGGGTATTTTACACGGATCTTGAGGGGATCGAGGGTGATTTAGATCATTGATTGGGTTTCTAGTTCCATTAAAAATTTTGAGTTGACCACGATTAATATTTGGTCAAGATGATCTCAACTCAATTTTTGATTTCTGGTGCCAATGATTTTGACCTTCATGATCGCGTGACAGAATCATGTTTGTGAGGAAGATATTTTCTTGTGCATCGCGATCGCGAATTGGTCATTGCATTCATGAAGAGAGAGGAACCAGGTCGAGTCAAATAGTTTATCGCGTTCACGAGATTAGCCTCACGTTTCTGATGGGTTGGGTGGGGGCAAATTATTGCCTTCAAGTGAAGTGTTTGCGTTCACAAAGAATGAAAAGACCTGGGCAGAATATAAAATTCTATAATAAGATATTGGACACTTTATTTCATATTTGGAGTTCTAGAGTTCAGATTGAGATGATTCTTATGGCTCAAGATTTGAATTGAGGGTAAGATTCTAATCTTAGTTCTGGTATTTTTTTTTTTTTGCTTTTCTCTCAATTATTTGTCTTTATAATTTGTGCTTGGGTGGTAGAAACTGGAGATTTTGCCCTAGATCTAGAAATTATTTTTCTTTAACTTGAAGATTGGTTCGAACTCGATTTTGATTAAATTTGAGATTTGAGATTTGAGACCTATGCTCTATGGTAAGATGATTGTTTGATAAAATTATAGTTTTGACCGTAGGAGCATGGAGTTGAATCTTGAGTTCGAGGAAGAAGTATACCAATATGGATGTCTACACACTCATATGATCTTCTAGATTATATATTTGAACAGATTGAAATCATTCAGAGACTTTGATAAAAAGAGAGGTCATTATTTGATCGTTTGGGCTTCAGATTTAATATAAGTTGAGACTTTTTAGATTCCATTGAAATATTAATTGATAAATAATTAATACTCGGGTAAGGGTAAAGGAGTGACATATAGGCGGGGTGACGAGCTCATATGCAAGAACAAGTATCCGGGTATTTAACTTCTATGAACTATACATTATTGTCAGATTCTATGTGATTTCACTTTGTTATCAGACACACGTGGAGATGTCCGTACTGAGTATGAAATTCTATTATTTTGTTAGATGTATGTGAAGATCATTCGTGCTGTGTATGAAATTTTACATATCGAGATTGTCCATGTGAGTTATGTGAGGTAGCTGATTTAATTGTCTGATTGCTTGAAATAAATGATTATTGAAAACATAACTTGTATACTTGATGTTGTTAGATTGATATTTATATCATACATTGGCATGTTATTACTGTTACGCCCCAAATCTCAAGGAGGCACGACGGGCACCTGGTGACTCACTTGACTAAGCGAACCCTCTAACAAACCAACAATACAACCAACAAAAACAAGTTTGAGCTGACGAGGCTGAGTGCAACAATCCAATTCACAGCTATAAGAAATAAAATAGTTGCTCCAATAGATTCTAAGTACAATAACTAGAATAGAAGCTGGCCCACAATCCAAACATATATACAACAGACCGACAAGGTCAAAGTTGGAAGCTACAGCTATACAATAGGGCTGACAAGGCCTACACCAGACACCACAAACTACGATTAAAATCTACTAGCCTCTAAGTGCATAATAACAGTTATACGATCGATACAGGTACCTGACCCATCCATCAAAGTATAGATACACAAAAGCAAGACAAAAGGGTAACTTCAGACAACATGGAGCTTACCATCAAGTTGAAACTCAACTCGGCTACAAGGATCACGAGTTACTTGCCGATCAACACCTGCAGGCATGTGTGCAACACTCCCAAGCTTGGGACATTAGTACGGAGAATGTACTGAGTATGTAAGGCAACATAACGAATAGATAAAATATAACAGAAATGGAAATTGATACAATACTAACATATTAACCACAACCTACATAATAACAACTCAGTCCAATACCACCTTACCTGCCCCTGCTCTGAGACTACATATGATATGAATGCAATATGATGCAAATGCAACAAACGAACCCAACCCCGCTGGAGCGTACTTCACGGCCTTACAGGTTCATAATCCGTACAAGCTAACAAATAATGCATCCTTCAGTTCTGGTGTCAAATATATATGAAAATCTTAAAATACGTGCCAGATAAAGAAAATAGAAAAAAAAAGAAGAAAGAAGACAATGTCGCGCCCCATTTTTCTCGCGAAAAACTAAACTTGACATGTGACAACTCTTTAAGGTTATTTGAAATGAAGAGTCGCCACTTGACGATGAAGTGCGTTAGGACACCATTCTATGCTAAAAGTCTGCTTAATTATCTAGGTTACTAGAGTCGGGAAAGGGCTTAATTACCTCGAAAGGAAGGTGTTAGGCACCTTTTGAGGTCCACAAATGTGGTTACCAGCCGAATCCATTAATATGCAAGAAATTAAACTAATGAGCAAGGATGGTTGGTTTTAACCTATGTTATTTAAATTTAAACTAGGTTGATAAAATTGAATAAATAAATAAATAAATAAATAAAACTTTACGGACAAGCGAGAAGAAAGAAATTTGAACAAAAAATGCATTAAGAATATTTTTATCATTATTATTTTAGTTACAATATACAATCCAATACTATAAATACAATCAAGAAAAAATAAGTTAATCCATTCAAAAACATAACAAAATCATATAAAAACACATAGAAAAAATGAACAAATAAATAAATTTTTTAAATATGGAGCCGAACCTCAAAGAGGTGCCTACGTATCCCTAAAGGGAATCAGGCCAGACGTAGTTCTACATTTAAAGGGGGGGAGGGGAGTATTTTAACCTAAAGGAATCACCCCGTGCAACTTAAATAATACTTCGCAATGATCTACATTGCTCGTATTATCCAGCGAGCACGGACTATCATTTCCTACGACCCGCCTAATTGATTAATTATTAACTTAAAGCGCTCTATGTGAAGAAAATTAATGGCCTAGAATTTGCCTACCCGTCCCACACCTAACGTCCAAGAGGCGTTGGACCACTATTTGGATTTTAGGTGTAAAGATTCTAAGGCTATTAAGGTGATTGACGCAAACAAATAGATTAAAACAAATAGCAAACATTGGTTTCAAATAGGCCTCTATTACAGCAAATTTTAAAAAAATATAAATATGAAGGAATGTGGACAGATCCTAAACATTATTTCTAATGCAAAGAGGTAATCAAATTTAAGCATATAATGTAATACTGTTAGGCATGATGTACGATTTAAATAAATATATATTTGATCCTACATGCATGATGTATAAACACATATAAGCATATCCATATGTAATGATCCTATTGGCAGATTTATTAATATCAAGAACACGAATGGCCTTCAAAACTGACTGTAATGATCTAGACCTAAAAAATAATTATATATTCCTATAGATAAGACCCCTATATGATGGACAATACTATTTATGATATGATAAACGTGATTTAAATGCAAATGAAGTACAATCAACATATAAAAGGCTTCAAGTAAAAATATGATTTAATTCCTGTAAACAAGATTTCAACAATACAAATATATATGTTAGGGGCTGAAACAGTATATCGGACTTGTTCTAACTTAAATCAAACTTTAAGTCATCGAGACATGATTTAATTTAATGGTCAGGCTAAAATGCTATTAATTGCAAACAGGTTAAGCTTTAAGAGCATATAAAATCTAGTGAACACATTTGATTGATGAACAAATATGGAATTCTAGGCATGATTTTTCTTTTACAAATAGAAGAAGATTTGAATAGATTCAAAGTAGTACTAGCGGCAGTAGGCATGCTTTGACATATGGAACAGGCATAAGATTCTTTTAGCATAATTTCAATTTATAAATTTGAATTAGCATGCAGATACCTATGAGCATATTCTCTACCATCGAATGGTCATGATGAAGTATATTATATATAGGCATGGTTTCTAAAGTTAAAGGTACATCCATCAAATTCCTATAGGCATGATTTCTACTGTGTTTCAGATCAAGTTATTCCAATTCCTTTAGACATGATTTATAATGTTGGATATATTACTAGAAATCTATGAACATGCTTTCTAGGTGAATTTGGCAATTAGAAAGAAAACAGTAAAGAAATAGAACCCCGCCCCCATAAAACCCCTTTTAACTATTGCTCAGCGTTTTTACAACTTATTACTGACTGAATAAAAATAAACAAATAAATACAACAGGTTATATAAAAAATAATGTCCAATCTAATGAGATCCCAAGCTCTATTCATCCTGGCGACTCTCCATGTCATTCTTAAGAGAGAACCTACTAAATAAATAACACCGCAAAACACAGGTGCAAATACATTTTCGAAGATCCAATAAATCACTACTCGTTAATTAAATATTCAAAATATACAAACAGAATGTAGCAGGATAACAAAAGCAATTCAAAGTCATTATAGCAAATTCACACATTATTATCGAAAGTAATGCAGGGAAACAGAATTGACCGGTGAATCAGTAAATAAATAGTGCAACAACCAACAATTTCAGAAAGGTTTTTTCAGTAATTGAAGTCCAAACCTCAATACGTCAAGATCACAAGGATCTCGTGGATCCCGAGCAGTGCTCGTATTGAGGCGGGAAAAGAAATTTAGAAGGAGAAAAGAGTATTTATTTAAAACAAAATATGTTACAGGTTTCTGATAGTGTTCGCCTCTGACCAGAGGGGAGGAGACCCTTTTATATAGTTAATAAACAAGAGGGTTTAAGGAAGGGTATATGCAAACATCAATTAAAGGGAATAAATAATTTACAACTAAATCAAAATATTTTCTTATACCAACAAATGAGGAATCTGACTGTAATTACATGTAATATTTTAAGGAAAAGGAAAGAAAATATTCAGCAAAATCACATAAGGGAATATAGAAATAAGGAAAACAATGATTATGGGATTTTTCCTTAATTAATAGACTTGGAAATTATATGAAATATTCATTATAAATCACGAATGATTTGTCCTAATTATCCAAGGTCCAATAAAATCAGATTAAATCAATTAAGAAATATAAGACGGACCTTAAATTAAGCCAATAAAATATTTTTATTAACTAATGAAATCGGAAATCAAATAATCAACAGAGATTCAATTATTTTTTAAAAAAAATTCCCCTTAAATAAGGCAAATCAAACAGAGAAAATTCAGACAAAGCTGTCATAATTAAGTTTGAAGAACAAATGAAGAAATAATTAAACACGTATTAAGATACCCTAAAGGACGTGTACTAATACAATGAATGTGACTTAATCATGAAAAAGAAACTTCTTTAATTAAGTAAGCCCTACGGGACAAAGTTTACCAAGAATGAGAATAAAACAAAAGAGAATAAATGCATACAAAAATGAATAACAAAATAAATGAATAAATAAATAGATATTGCCAGCATATATTTGAACAGAGATCTTTTTAAATAAATAACGAAAAATAGATAAGTTAAGAAAATTTGCTATATTCTTTAATCACAAAATTTATTTTGTAATGCACAAACTGATTACACAATACCATATTTAACATGCCAATTATTTCAAACATATATATAGGTAGACAAATAAGAATTATCAACTTAATCAACGAGATTTCATTTAATCATAGGATTTTTGAGACAACAATAAATATGTATCATACCTTAGTACTAAATCAACTATTATAAAATCAAACATGTTCATGAAATCTGGATGAGCCAAATGAAAAGCTTCTAAACAGAGGCAAGTTGACTTTCTATTGCAATAATAATAATAGAGTTAGTCTCACTTGCTTTGACAAAGAAGACATTAAGCACGGAGTGATAAATATGAAATCACATTAAGAGTTACACACATATTTGTATGGAGCAGTGCAGTCTTAGTAAACACATATATGAAACTAGCTAGCAACCCAGAAACAAGACAGTGGTATACAATAATTTTCATAAGAATACTCAACGAAGTCGAGGCATAACAGAAACTAGATTCCTAAACACTAGGGCTCCTTGATTATTTTAATAGCGAACGATAAATAGTAATCTAGACAATCTCAACGAGTCAGAGGCGATAAGCAGATAAAAAAAATAAAATAATTAAATCTGGTTAGTAAAAAAAAAGACTAAACAGATAAATGATTAAAGAACTAGATCTGGTTAGTAAATAACATATAAATAAATAAAGAATTAGATCTGATTAGTAAAGAAAAGGGACTAAACAGATAAATAAATAAGAATCAAATCTGGTTAGTAGAAGAAATAAAGCTGTTAGGGTTCCGGAGGAACGAAGGACGGGAGGCGGCAGATCTACGGCCATTGGGTGTTTCTCCGGCGAAGGTGGAGCTTTGGAGAAGAGAGAAACAGATGGAGGTCGAGTGATTTCTGGCCGAGAAATGAGGTTCGGTGCGGTGGGAGACGAAAATGGCGAGGGGAACAAGGGTGGTTTCGTCGGCGCCGTCAATGGTAGTTTCCCGGCCAAATCTGGCCGGAACTAAGAGTGGAAACACAAAAGGAAAGGGACGGAATGGTGTATGTGGTGGTCGGCTTATTGTTGGTTTTGTGAGAGGCAAGGAAAACGCTGACCGGGTGGTATTTTGGTGGTTGGTTGTACGGCCAACATCGGCCGAAAAATGATAGAGGAAGAGAGGCGCGGGGGAAGGCGTGCGGCGCTAGGGTTGGTAGATGAAAAATGAAGAATGATTTTAGGGTTTGGGGTAGAGGGAAATATTTAAGGAAAGAAAAGAGTTGATTTAATCGTGGTCGTTGGATCTAGGGGGATGGGTGGCTAGGATCACATTTTAAGTTTGATGGGTAGAATCCGGGTATCCATGGGTCGCGGAATGGGTAAATTAGGTTAGGAAATTAATTGAATTGAAAAAGTTTCTAGATTTTGATCAAACGTGGCTAAAATTGACAAATTCAGGTAGTAAATGGTTAAATCCTAAATAAATTGAAAGGAATTTTAAAATAGCTGCTACATAATTAATAATTGTAAATAATTTAAATAAGTAACACAATAGTTTAAATTACGTGAAAATTATATAAATATTTTTATCAATATAAATAATTTATAAGATTTAAGTAAAATCATGTAAATATTATATAATTAATAAAATATTATATTTTGTAAATAATTCAATGACTAGAAAATATAATTAATTTATCAAAAATTATATAAACTTTATTAATAATTTATAAGTTCAAGTAAAATTAGTACGCGAATAATTTATAAAACATAGTTAAAATTATGTAAATATTACCATGTAAGTAAAATATATATTTTAAAATAAAGGCATATATTAACACGAAATATACTATATACGATATAATTATTTAATATCAGAACATTAATAAATTAAAATTAATGCAAATTATATATACATATATATATATGTAATTTAAAATAATTTTGCCAGATTATGATAATTACTATTTTAAAAATATGAATGCAAGTCGAATAATTATGTGAAAAAAGATAAATAAATATACATATATAAGCAGCGTACGCGAGACGTAGAGAGGTCAAAATTGAATGTTAACAGACAAATCAGCAGTAAAATTGTTGAAGAAGGCTGGAATGTGAATGAAGGAGGAAATTATCAAGGAAGAAAGAAATTATAGGAGAAGAAATAATTAGTAGTAACGAGGAAAGAAAGAAATAAGGTCATTACGAAAGGATTTTTTAGTTTTTTAAATAACACATAAATAAGAAAAATAAAATAAATGCTAAAACATTGAGAAAAAAATAATTAAGTTTCTTGAAAAAAAAATAGTGTTACATCGCTCTTCTTTTAACTAACTCGCTCTCTTTCTCTCTATACATATAGATAGATAGAGAGAGAAATATTTATCTCCAAATTTGACTTATAATGAAAGATGTCATAAAATTGAATTTCATCCTTAATTAAGGTTATTGACAAACTTAGCTTATACTTAATAGTATTAAAATGGATTAATTACTTGTTATTAAATATTTAAATAGTGTTATAAAATTATAATGGCACATACTGATTCTTTTATCAAACATGTATTTTTGTAAAATGTTTGCTTACTTAGAATTTTATTAATTAATTTAACTAAAATATTATTTATTTAAAAACTATACATCAATATTTTTACAATAATAAGTATAAATTTATATATATATATATATATATATATATATATATATATATATATATATATATATCAGTCGGGGTTCCCGAAAGGGAAACCTCTCTTTCGTCTTGAGACATGTAAGTTTTCTTATGTATTCCCCTGTATATGTAAATTATTTTAATTCATGAATGTTATTTTTAAGTTTGAAATGATATAAAATTAAAAAATTATATCCTTAGTAAATGGTTAGACTCTTAGCTCTTAACAACGAAAGATGGATTAACCTGTAAATTCCTAGGAGTTTGAAGGCGTTTTTAATATGTCCGCTGAAGGACTTTGTGTTACGCCAATATCCGGGGTGTGGTTAAAGAATGAAGTTGTTAAGAATAGGCTAAAGAGTAAGATATTGAAAAGGATATACAAAAATAATACAATAATAATATTATATATATATATATATATATATATATATATATTTAAAAATAATATGTATTTTGAATATGTAATCATAGATAAAATTTAATAATATATATTTCTTCTAGTTTCAGACACGTGCATTACATGTGTGTCTCATGCAAATTATACATATGGTATGAATCATATAAAGACTTTAATATAATGGGTAACATAAAATTTAAAGTGAAAAAGCACAAGCTGAAATAGATGAATAATCGGTCTGTTCAAATATCTTTTTTGTTGAACCACAAATTATTAAATATTATCTATACTTACAAAATTGAACAATTAAATTTAGTTAAATTAAATAAATTATATAATTTAGTTACATTTTATTGTTATTAGATGAAAACACGTATATATTGATATGTTACCTGATACATTTTTATAAGGAAAAAGGGTCAAATTTACCCCTTTACTTTAGTTTAATAGCTATTTTACCCTCTGTTATATAACGAAGCTATATTTGCCCCACCGTCATCAAACTTGTTACACCCCGTATAATTTGAGAAATAAATTCGTACTTTCGAGGTAGGACTAATAGTACTTAATAGAGTAAGAAAGAAGTATTATGAGGTATTTGAGTCACTTTATGATCATATTTAAGATTGGACATCGATCAAGTTGTAGAGCAAAATTCGGCAAGAGTCATCGTAAATCTCTTTCTTGAAATTCTTTAAAATTTGGGTCAAATGTCTCGAAGCTTTTCTCTCAATCTATAAGGATCTAGGGGATGACCTATCAATTGAAGTTTTATGTGTCTAGTTTTCAAACCATTAAATCATTCGCCAATCCGACTTCAGAATAGAGAGATATTCACGTTTTCACGGGCGGGCAAGTAGGCACGTCAAAGTGGACCAAGGTCGTGGAAGGCTATATAAAGTCCCTTTGGTCGGTGGATTGCTATCTTATTTCATTCTGAAAATTTCACGAAGGAAATATTCTCTCAAGGCCTTTCCATGGTGTCATAGGGGTTTGGAGGCTAGGAAGCTAAATTCAAGTGAATTTTGGTGTCGGGAATTTAGAATTCATCATATAACTCATGTAGCAGCGTTGTTTTCAAGTTTTCTTGTGGCTGTTTCGTGGAGTTTCTTGGTAAGCTTTCTTCCATGTTGATTCTTAATGTTCTAAGGTTGGTTTTGAAGTTGTTGGTGATGGTAGGTTGTCACCTTAGCTTTCTCACTGTCGAATTCCTAAGAACTAGCCGATAAATGTTATTTCATGTTGTTTCTCTTGTCGGGTTCCTATAGAAGCTTGTTGATGGTTGTTTAAATTGCTCTTAGGTAGTATCTTGGTGAGCTTAAGGAGTGAAAGTTCGATTGTCTTGCATTCTTTGGATTCCAAGGTATATGGTTAGCCATTTCTTCCCTTTTTCGGCATGATTTTCATAAGTTTTGAACTAGTATTGTTGTCGTGAATATGGGCTACTTTATGGTGTCTTGAGAACGTGTTGGTATATTATTGGTTGAGCTACTGGTTATGTATTATATGTGTATGTGTGTTATCGTAAGATTAGGATAGACTCGTGTATCGGTTGGCACGTCGTCGAGTTAAACAACCCTTAGAATCGATTTGTGTCAAGTGTTGGTTGACATCAGTTGTAAATCGGTTGGGGGCTGCCTAAGACCTTTATATGTGAATGTTGATTGTGAATATTGTGATTATGTGATTATGTGTGTGTGTGTTGAGACCCTTGGAATTCGTGGATACCCAATACTGAGAGTAGGTCCCGCCCCGGGGTTGAGTCCAAGGGATAGAATAATTGGCCTACGGTTGAATTGAGTTTGCCTCCCATAGGGCCGTTCTGAGATGTGCAAGACCTCTTGGGAGGTACATGCCTCGGTAGCATCGTATACATCTGTCTTGAGCCTTCTTGGGATCGCAATTGGTTCTCCCGGATGGAATGAGCTCTGCTAATTGTGCATAGCCGAGAGAGGGTCCGACAGTACTTGAGTGTTGATATTATTTGATGTGATTATCCTTCCATTATTGATTGAACCTATGTGATGGTTTGAGGTCGACCATATGCCCTAGGTAAATGGGTTATCCGGTGGATTTCTGATCTTATCATTCTATGTCTTGTTAGTTGTTTATCAACTTTGGACTCTTGTCTTATTATCGCCTTTCATACTCAGTACATGGTGTACTGATGCCTTATTCGAGGCGTTGCATTCATGCCTGCAGGTTTTGATCGTCATGTTGATCGAGGTCCCTGTGCTCGAGCTGAGTTCCAATTGACGTCAGTACGCTCCAATTTGTTCGAAGATGCCCTTTTGATTTTTGAGTACATATTGGATAGGTCGGGGCCCTGTCCCGATCTGTATGAACTTGTTAACTAATTAGAGGCTCGTAGGCATGACCTGATGGATTGAAACCTGGTGGTTACCCTTGTATATGTCTTTTGGTTTGTTGGCAGGCCTAGTTGACATTGTTTATTGTCGTTTTGTTTCCTATATCCTTTATACACGTCTTGTGGGATGTTGAGTTATCGAACCTTAACGGTTGTGGTCTATGTTTTATATTTGGTCGCTGCGTATGCTCGTATCAAGAGTGGCACCAGGTGTTAGTCACGTCTTCCCAGGTTGGGGTATACAAAACTATGCACTTCTACCCCTTATTTAGCGGAAATCTGACAACAAGATTAATGGTGATGAGAGGTTGCTTAGTTTTAAGAGAGAAATAATATAATGTTATGCAAAGTTAAAATGCGAAGAAGCTACTATAGATAAGGAAAATACATGAAAGAGGAGATACTCCTTCTTATTAGTAACTACAAGTATGCTTGTTCTTTCTAAATCTAATGAGCATTGGAAGTAATGTAAATTAAGTTTGAATTATGTCATAATCAATTAGCCTCCTAACATTAGTATTTGAATCAGTGTATTGTGAGCCTCCTTATCGAAGCACGTATAGTTATTGGTTGTAGAGATATTTTAGAAACAGAAAATTTTAGAGTAACGTTAACTATGAAGGAGTAAAATGAGGTTAATATAGTGATAGACTTGAATTACATGCTACTGAGTATAGCAAAAAAATTGTATTGTGTTACCTCTTGATGGGTTTGCTTGTGGTTGATTATTGTTGTTACACCCCGTAAAATTCTCGACATATAGATGGCCTATTCGCATGTGGGTTAAGAGTTTTAGAATGTCATACATGCTAGGAAAAGGCCCGGGGAAAGACCGGATAAGCGACACGTCGAACCATCGCAAGAGGAGGCTGGCAGACCTCCTCCGCGATGGCCAGAGTATCACGGAGGCTCACCTCCGCGATACCCAGCGTGTCACGGAGGCTCACCTCCGCGATGGCCAGCGTGTCACGGAGGTGAGGTGCAGCCCCAAGTATAAAAGCCTCCAAACTTTGGTTTTAAGTGAAATTTCTTATAATTTCCAATGAGAAACAGAGGGCAAAACCAGAGAGAGGGAAACACGAACCAAACCTACCAAATTCCTTCCGATTACGCCGTTATACGCGGTCCAAACTCGGTATAACCTTGGGTAGCGAGGTATTAAGCAGCAAGGAGCATTCCTGCGGGTTTAGTTTCGCAAAATTCGGCAGGCGAATCGTCGTGCTACCGAGCTAAGGTAAGTGAAATTGCTCCAAATTAGTGTCAATATACTTCTAGCCCTAAAGTGAGTATTTCTCCCTTCTGGACTTCCGAGAAATAGCGAGTTTTCGGCCATTTTTCGATAAGTCAAAGTTTTGGCTATTTATATATTAAAAAGTGTTATCATCTTTCATAATATTAGTGTATTTAGTCCTAATTGATATAAATATGGATGAAGTTGGGAGAAATAGCGAAAATACTGACCGAGCTACGCTAGTTAGTCGGAAAATCAGAAACGGAGGTATGTAAAGCCAGTTTCTTCGGCAAGTTAGTAGTTCCGGTATAGTAGAATAGTTCAAGTGTCAGTAGAATGTTTCAGAAACCGCATGTTATGTTTAGTATGCATTTTAGTATGATATTAGCAACCTCATGTCATGTGTAGCGTGAAACTTACTAGCACGATGCAAATTCTAGTAGAAAGTGACAAAACAGTACAGCATGCCTAGTATGTGATTTAGTAAAGTATGTTAGGATATTATCGTGTTCAGTCGAAACTTAGTAAAGCAATATAAGTTCCTGTAAGGTATTTCAGAAATAGAATGGTAGCCTAAAATGAAGTTTAGAAAGCGTGTTAGAAATAGTAAATCATGTTACTATGAAACTCAGTTATACAACATGATTTCCAGTAGAAAAACTATATCTTGTTCAGTATTAGACCCAGCACAGTATGACAGAAGACTGTATATATACCATTATCAGTTTCAGCATGTATTAAGTACATGCATATCACTATCATTAGTTTTAGCATGTAGTATATACATACACATTATTATCATTAGCTTTAGCATGTAGTATACGCAGTTAGTATTACTAGTTGAGACCTGACTGTATTGTTTTAGGCTAGATTACCTAGCATTCATGACCATCCCAGGGTTAATAGTTGTATCGACTCGTCCGCCAGAGGGCGAGAATACGTCGCTCTACGGAGTGGCATGCCGTCCCCCAGGGGACAAAGATGGGATGCCGGTTTCCCCATATTTTTCCTTGGCCGGCTTTTATACACCCCCGTCGAGCGGGTACGCCCGGGGTGTTGATTCAGGAGTCCTCCGGACTCAGGTACAGTTATAGTCAGGGGCTCAGCGGGCCCAAGTGCATACCCAGGGGACCGGCAGGATGCTTATAGTTACTATAGGAGATGGGATGACCGGGTAGGGGTATGATTGCGTGTTAGTTGTACCTCCCGGCTTATGGGGGGCGGGTAAGGTTTATGTGTGCTATGCTATGTTATGTTATGTTATATTATGCCATGTTATGCTAGATATGAATAGATCGACAGTAGAACGCTACATTTCTAGGTATGACTCCTACTCCTTTCAGCATAGTTGCGGACAGTCTGGAACTCATTCTTTTAGTCAGTTACAGTCTATTTCCTTCTACTTCAGTTCTATTAAGTTATATTGCTTGCCTTCAGTTATTTTCCAGTTGTTGCTTTACATACTCAGTACCAGCGGTACTGACGCCCGTTTGGGGCGCTGCATTACTTGCCTACAGGTGCTCATAGATGAGGAGACGACCCCTCATGATTCCAGCCAGCACACAGAGTCATCAGCTCCAGTTATCTGGAGCTAGATAGCTAGAGGTTTATCCCTTTTCTTTTGTTGTATAGTATGGGTAGGCCGGGGCCCTGTCCCGACCATATTATTAGTATTCTTAAAGGCTTGTAGATTGTGTATTCCCTGTGGTTAGTTATACCGGTTGTGTGAGGCCGTGTGTACGTTTTATCTTGTTTATGATGGCCGTGTGGGGCCTTATTCAGTTGGTAGTGGTGACCTTGTTGGTCACGTGGCGGTTTAGCACATGTTTTCTTGATTTAGAGATAACTAGATAGCATGGTGGCCTTATCGGCCTGCATAGGTTCCTTCATACTATTGTTGTTCTAGTTAGCTGTTGTTTGTTTACAGGTGGCTATAGGCCTAGTCGGCCGGAGGCTGCATTTACAGCCGTTATATAGCCCGTCCTTTTCTTGAATCCAGAATTAGAGTCAGCTAGGCACCAGAAGTGCTTAGGCTCAGCAGTCTAGCAGTTCAGGTCCCAGTAGGGCACTAGGTGCCAGTCATAGCCCCCAAGGCGGGGCGTGACAAACTTGGTATCTGAGCAGGTCGTATCCCAGGGAGTCTGCAAGCCGTGCTAAGTAGAGTCTTTCCTATGGATGTGTTGTGCACCACATACTATGGGTAGGAGGCTGCAAGACATGATATGATGGTTGCCTTTTATTCTTATTCAGTCGTATTATAGAGCGGTACAGTATAGGGTTGAGTCCCTAGAGCTTACTGTATTCTTTGGTTACAGATAATGTCAGACCAGCGACATCCTATCACAGGCCGGAGCTTGGATATTGCAGCAGGGGAAGGCACCAGCAGGATGCCTCACCCTCGTTTAGAAACAGCCCGATCAGAGGGCAATACAGAGGCATCGTCCCAACCTTCTCAGCAGTCTCCACCATATCAGGAGCCACTTGGGGCGACACCACCTCCAGCAGTCCCTATACCGATACCTTCCGACCAGGAGGTCAGGAGTGCGGTAGTCATGTTGGCACAGATGATGGCTGCTCAGCGTCAACCGATGCCGTCTACAGTTGCAGAGTCGTCAGGAGGGCCCAGTAGTTTGAGGGTCCGAGAGTTCTTGGCTCTGAATCCCCCGCAATTTACAGGTACGGACCGGACAGAGGACCCTCAGGATTTTCTAGATCATATGCAGAGAATTTTCAGGGTTATGCATGCCACGCCTACAGAATCGGTTGAGTTGGCAGCATTCCGGTTACGGGACATCGTCGTGTTATGGTATGAAAGCTGGGAAAGGTCCCGAGGGAGAGATGTTTCCCCTCCGACCTGGTCCAGCTTCTCAGGAGCTTTTCTGGATCACTATTTGCCACTGGAGATTCGATAGGCCTGGGTGGACCAGTTTTTACATCTAGAGTAGAGGGCCATGAGTGTTCGGGAATACGCCTTGCGGTTTGATTCTTTGGCCCTGTATGCACCGGCCTTTGTTGATACCATGGCATCCAGAGTACACCACTCATCATGGGGTTTAATCTAGAATATGTTAAGACTTGTATTACGGCTACACTGCCAGAGGTCATGGATATTGCCCAAGTTCAGGCATTTGCCCAGAATATTGAGGGCATCAGGCAGCGGCAGCGGGAGATCGGGAGGACCAGTCAAGAACAGCGTCGCAGGGATAGGCCAGTTGAGTTACAGAGAGAGGCTCGGGGAGGACCTAGGTCACGATTGTTAGATAGGCCACCCAGACCTCCGCCTCCACCACAACCGCAGAGGGGAAGATCTAGCCGCAACAGAGGCTCGCAGACTGCGGATTCACCATTACAGAAGAGGGCAGAGCAGAGTAGGTATACCCTACCACTTTGCCCTATATGCAATCGACGCCACTCTGGAGCATGCAGGTATGGCTCCACTGGATGTTATATTTGTGGCCAAGAGGGCCATCTGATGAGAGATTCCCCAGCCAGAGGTCAGGAGGACCGGGATAGACAGGATAGGGCATCTGCAGGGTCACGAGCTTCAGTATCCTCGGCAGGGCGCAGGCCCTCAGTTTCAGCAGGCAGGGGCCGGAGCAGATCAGGGGCCTCCAGTGTAGGTGCGGGTCCAAGCCGCACATATGCCTTACCAGGGAGGAAGGATTTAGAAGCGTCACCTGATGTTGTGATAGGTATGATGACTATCAGCTCATACCCTGCTTATGTATTGATTGATCCAGGATCTATTTTGTCCTACATTACTCCATTTGTGGCTCGAAAGTTTAGTGTTGCACCAGAGTTGCTTCAGCAACCCTTTTCAGTATCCACCCCGTCGGTGACTCCATTATAGCTAGAAGAGTCTATCGTGGGTGTACAGTAGAGGTTGTTGATCGTCAGACCACAGTAGACCTAGTAGAATTAGAAATGGTCGATTTCGACGCCATTATGGGTATGGATTGGTTGGCTCCGTGCTATGCAAATGTAGAATGCTGGACCAAGACAGTCCGATTCCACTTTCAAGGGGAGGCAGTACGAGAGTGGAAGGGCAGTACAATTACGCCAAAAGGTAGGTTTATTTCCTATCTTTAGGCAAGGAAGTTGATAGCTAAGGGGTGCATTTACCACCTTGTCAGAGTTCAGGATGTTTGGGTAGAGCCTCCGACTCTCCAGTCTGTTCCAGTGGTGAATGAATTCCCTGACGTATTTCCAGATGAGCTACCTGGTATTCCCCCAGAAAGAGAAATAGATTTTGCAATTGATTTACTACCAGGAACTCAGCCCATATCAATTCCACCGTATCGTATAGCTGTTGCTGAACTCAGAGAATTAAAGGAGCAGCTGAAAGATCTGTTGGATAAGGGCTTCATCAGGCCGAGTACTTCACCTTAGGGTGCGCCAGTTCTATTTGTGAGAAAGAAGGATGGCTCGCTCCGCATGTGTATAGACTACCGACAGCTGAATAAGGTTATAATTAAGAATAAGTATCCGCTTCCCAGAATAGATGATTTGTTTGACCAGTTGCAGGGGGCCAGATATTTCTCCAAGATTGACTTACGGTCTGGATACCATCAGGTTCGAGTTCGTGAAAGGGACATTCCGAAGACAGCCTTCAGGACCAGATACAACCATTTTGAGTTCCTAGTCATGTCTTTTGGGCTGACGAATGCCCCAGCAGTATTTATGGACCTGATGAACAGTATCTTCAGACCATACCTGGACCTGTTCGTGATAGTGTTTATCGACGATATTCTGGTGTATTCTCGTTCAGAGGCAGACCACCAGGCTCATTTACGGACAGTGCTCCAGATTCTCAGGGACCGTCAGTTGTATGCCAAGTTCTCCAAATGTGAATTCTGGCTGAACTCAGTAGCTTTCTTGGGGCACATTGTGTCGGGTGCTGGTATACAGGTAGATACGTAGAAAATAGAAGCAGTAAAAACGTGGCCTAGACCTACCACTCCGACTGAAGTCCGCAGTTTCCTGGGATTAGAAGGATACTATAGAAGGTTTGTTGAGGGATTCTCCACCATAGCGACACCTCTAACTAAGCTGACGCAGAAAGCAGTAAAGTTCCAGTGGACAGAGGCATGTGAGCAGAGTTTCCAAGAATTGAAAGACAGGTTGACCTCCGCCCCAGTATTAGCATTGCCAGAAGGTACAGAGGGTTATGCAGTGTATTGCGACGCTTCGGGTGTTGGGTTAGGATGTGTGTTGATGCAACACGGTAAAGTGATTGCTTATGCTTCCAGACAACTGAGGAAACACGAAAAGAATTATCCTACCCATGAACTGGAACTAGCCGCAGTGATCCATGCCCTAAAGATATGGAGACATTACCTGTACGGCGTTCATGTGGATATTTTCACCGACCATAAGAGCCTGCAGTATATCTTCACCCAGAGAGAGTTAAATTTACGGCAGCGTCGCTAGTTGGAATTGTTGAAAGATTATGATGTAAATATTCTGTATCACCCAAGCAGAGCTAATGTAGTAGTACATGCCCTCAGCCACAAATCTATGGGGAGTTTGGCATATTTGCAGCCCAAGCAGCGGGAGTTGGCCAGAGAAATACACCAATTAGCCAGTTTAGCTGTTCGTGTAGCAGAAACAGAGGACAACAGAGCGGTAATTCAAAACACCTCAGTGTCGTCATTAGTTGTGGAGGTAAAGGAACGGAAGTATGAAGATCCTGACCTGGTTCAGCTTAAAGATAGAGTTCAGCATGGGAAAGCGCCAGATTTTTAGGTAACTGAGGATGAAGTGTTGCGATGTAAAGGCCGCCTTTGTGTCCAGATATTCCAGGGCTTCGTCATCAAATTATGAGTGAGGTACATTACGCGCGCTATTCTCTCCACCCACGCGCGACGAAGATGTACCACGATGTTAAAGAAATCTACTGGTGGCCAGGTATGAAAAGGGAAATAGCAGAATTTGTAGCATAGTGTCCTAACTGCCAACAGGTAAAAGCGGAACACCAGAAACTAGGTGGATTGACTCAGGACATAGCTATGCCTCTCTAGAAGTGGGAAGCAGTAAACATGGACTTTGTAGCGGGATTACCCCGTACCAGGCATATACATGATTCAATTTGGGTAATTATTGACAGACTGACGAAATCAGCCCATTTCCTGCCAGTAAAAGCTACTTTCTCTGCCAAAGATTACGCCGAATTGTATATCAGAGAAATAGTTAGATTACACGGTGTTCCAGTATCTATTATCTCTGACAGGGGAGCATAATTTATAGCTAGATTTTGGCAGTCATTTCAGAGAGGTTTGGGAACGCAGATTAATTTGAGCACAACATTCCACCCGCAGACGGATGGACAGGCGGAACGCACTATTCAGACACTCAAGGATATGCTACGGGCGTGTGTGCTGGACTTCGGAGGTAGCTGGGATGAGCATTTACCGCTGATTGAGTTTGCTTATAACAATAATTACCACTCAGCTATCCAGATGGCACCCTTTGAGGCATTGTATGGGCGAAAATGTAGATCGCCAGTTGGCTGGTTTGAAGTAGGAGAGTCAGCGCTGATTGGGCCAGATATTATTCATCAGTCAGAGGAGAAATAAAGCTTATCAGAGAACGCCTACTGACTGCTCAGAGCCGCCAGAAATCGTATGCTGATGTGCAATGCAGAAACCTGGAATTTAATGTGAATGACTGGGTATTTTTAAAAGTATCTCCAATAAAAGGGGTGATGAGATTCGGCAAGAAAGGTAAGCTCAGTCCGAGGTTCGTTGGGCCTTACTAGATTCGGCGGAGAATAGGCCAAGTGGCATACGAGTTGAACTTGCCTCCAGAATTAGAGTCTGTTCATCTAGTTTTCCACGTATCTATGTTAAGAAAATACATAGGAGACCCATCCCGAGTTGTCCCAGTCCAGGATGTCCAGGTTACGGAAGAGCTAGCCTATGAAGAGGTTCCAGTAGCTATATTAGACAGACAGATCTGTAGATTGAGAACTAAAGATATTGCTTCTGTCAAGGTACTGTGGCGTAATAAGAACCGAGAGGAGATGACTTGGGAAGCAGAGGAGGACATGAAAATCAGATATCCTCACTTATTCCAAGCCTAGTCAGCCAAGAGGTATGTTAGCATTGTGATCTTATGAAATGCCTTATATTATATGTATAAATGAGATAGTTGACTCTAGTCTTTTGCCTGATGAATATTGTAGTATTGTGTGGAGTGCCTGTATTGGACTTTTCTGCATTTCAAGTTTTTGGGATAGTCCATATTACAGGGGAAACTCTGCTGAAATTTTTGTAGAATAAGTCAAGTGAGTTGAACTTCTTGCAAGTAGAAGTTTACATTCGAGGACGAATGTTCTTAAGGGGGGGAGGATGTTACACCCTATAAAATTCTCGACATGTAGACGGCCTATTCGCATGTGGGTTAAGAGTTTTAGAATGCCATACATGCTAGGAAAAGGCCCGGGGAAAGACCGGAAAAGCGACACGTCGAACCATCGCAAGAGGAGGCTGGCAGACCTCCTCCGCGATGGCCAGAGTGTCACAGAGGCTCACCTCAATGATACCCAGCGTGTCACGGAGGTGAGGTGCAGCCCCAAGTATAAAAGCCTCCAAACTTCGGTTTTAAGTGAAATTTCTTATAATTTCCAGTGAGAAACAGAGGGCAAAACCAGAGAGAGGGAAACACGAACCAAACCTACCAAATTCCTTCCGATTACGCCGTTATACACGGTCCAAACTCGGTATAACCTTGGGTAATGAGGTATTAAGCAGCAAGGAGCATTCCTACGGGTTTAGTTTCGCAAAATTCGGCAAGCGAATCGTCGTGCTACCGAGCTAAGGTAAGTGAAATTGCTCCAAATTAGTGTCAATATACTTCTAGCCCTAAAGTGAGTATTTCTCCCTTCTGGACTTCCGAGAAATAGCGAGTTTTCGGCCGTTTTCCGATAAGTCAAAGTTTTGGCTATTTATATATTAAAAAGTGTTATCTTCTTTCAGAATATTAGTGTATTTAGTCCTAATTGATATAAATATGGATGAAGTTCGGAGAAATAGCGAAAATACTGACCGAGCTATGCCAGTTAGTCGTAAAATCAGAAACGGAGGTATGCAAAGCCAGTTTCTTCGGTAAGTTAGTAGTTCCGGTATAGTAGAATAGTTCAAGTTCCAGTAGAATGTTTCAGAAACCGCATGTTATGTTTAGTATGCATTTTAGTATGATATTAGCAACCTCATGTCATGTGTACCGTGAAACTTACTAGCACGATGCAAATTCTAGTAGAAAGTGACAAAACAGTACAGCATGCCCAGTATGTGATTTAGTAAAGTATGTTAGGATATTATCGTGTTCAGTCGAAACTTAGTAAAGCAATATAAGTTCCTGTAAGGTATTTCAGAAATAGAATGGTAGCCTAAAATGAAGTTTAGAAAGCATGTTAGAAATAGTAAATCATGTTACTATGAAACTCAGTTATACAACATGATTTCCAGCAGAAAAACTATATCTTGTTCAGCATTAGACCCAGCACAGTATGACAGAAGACTGTATATATACCATTATCATTTCAGCATGTATTAAGTACATACATATCACTATCATTAGTTTTAGCATGTAGTATATACATACACATTATTATCATTAGCTTCAGTAGTTAGTATACGCAGTTAGTATTACTAGTTGAGACCTGACTGTATTGTTTTAGGCTGGATTACCTAGCATTCATGACCGCCCCAGGGTTAATAGTTGTATCGACTCGTCCGCTAGAGGGCGAGGATACGTCGCTCTATGAAGTGGCATGCCGTCCCCCAGGGGACGAAGATGGGATGCCGGTTTCCCCATATTTTTCCTTGGTCGGCTTTTATACACCCCCGTCGAGCGGGTACACTCGGGGTGTTGATTCAAGAATCCTCCGGACTCAGGTACAGTTATAGTCAGGGGCTCAGCGGGCCTAAGTGCATACCCAGGGGACCGATAGGATGCTTATAGTTACTATAGAAGATGGGATGACTGGGGTAGGGGTATAGATTGCGTGTTAGTTGTACCTCCCGGCTTATGGGGGGCGGGTAAGGTTTATGTGTGCTATGCTATGTTATGTTATGTTATATTATGCCATGTTACGCTAGATATGAATGGATCGACAGTAGAACGCTACATTTCCAGGTATGACTCCTACTCCTTTCAGTATAGTTGCGGACAGTCTCGAACTCATACTTTTAGTCAGTTACAGTCTATTTCCTTCTACTTTAGTTCTATTAAGTTATATTGCTTGCCTTCAATTATTTTCCAATTGTTGCTTTACATACTTAGTACCAGCGGTACTGACGCCCGTTTGGGGCGCTGCATTACTTGCCTACAGGTGCTCATAGACGAGGAGCCGACCCCTCGTGATTCCAGCCAGCACACAGAGTCATTAGCTCCAGTTATCCGGAGTTAGATAGCTAGAGGTTTATCCCTTTTCTTTTGTTGTATAGTATGGGTAGTCCGGGGCCCTGTCCCGACCATATTATCAGTATTCTTAAAGGCTTGCAGATTGTGTATTCCCTGTGGTTAGTTATACCAGTCGTGTGAGGCCGTGTGTACGTTTTAGCTTGTTTATGATGACCGTGTGGGGCCTTATTCAGTTGGTAGTGGTGACCTTGTCGGTCACGTATCTGTTTAGCACCTGTTTTCTTGATTTAGATATAACTAGATAGTATGGTGGCCTTGTCGGCCCACATAGGTTCCTTCATACTACTGTTGTTCTGGTTAGCTGTTGTTTGTTTACAGGTGGCTATAGGCCTAGTCGGCTGGAGGCTGCATTTACAGCCGTCATATAGCCCGTCGTTTTCTTGAATCCAGAATTAGAGTCAGCCAGGCACCAGAAGTGCTTAGACTCAGCAGTCTAGTAGTTCAGGTCCCAGTAGGGCACTAGGTGCCAGTCATACCCCCCAAGGCGGGCGGTGACAATTGTGATAAGGAGAAATAGTGTTCTTGAGATAACTCTAGTTACAATGGAAATTCTAACAATTTTTTTTTTTTGGCAATCTTGGGGGTCAGTTACATTTTAGGCTATGATACACACTCAAGGATAAATGTTTCAAAGTGGGAGATAATGTAACACTCCATAAATTGAGGTTAGGTTTGAACTCATTTTATTCATTGGGTTAGACTAAAATTGTAATAAATTTTTGAGTATACTAGTGTAAAAATTGATATTTGAGTTTGTACTAAGTGTTCAAATATTGGAGTTGAAAAGATTTAAAGAGAATCCAAATTTGACTTAAAGTGTGAACAGAAGTTTGCGAATTTAGCTGGACAGTTTTTAAGATTTGGCTTCAAATGAGTATAATTCAAAATTGGTAAGGAATCTGAAAAAACCTAGAATACAAAAGTTGTATACTTTTGAAATACCTTTTCTAACGTATTAAAAAGTCGGGTCAAACAAAGTTTTATACATCGAATTTTGATCATTTAACTGAACCTGTAAAATAAAAATTTCAATTCGCGTAGGATCTGATTATAAAGCCCAAGCTTTTGTGATAACTTGTAAATATATCTTAAAAACGTCTTATATGAGGATTTTTTTAACCAGAGGCTGCTCCCCAATCTCTAAGGTGAGTGTTTTACCAGAAAATCATTATAACCTTATCATTAGCCCTTCTAGACACATGCGATGCACGTGTTTCACATATTTAATTCATGATGACCTATTGTTTAAGTACAGTAATTCGAAACTTATCGAACACCTTAAGGAATTCGAGGTTTCGCTGAAAAATACTAAAGAAAGGGATCTAAACGAAGACGAAGCGTGGTGAAAGAAATTTGGGTCGATTTTTCCATCTGATGTTATAACAGTGAAGCACATAAACACAAGGGAAGATTTATTGGTTTCCAGAAGATTGGTAGTTGTGTTTTTCCTCATGACAATGACTAATTTTAGTGATCAATTGTTTAATTTTCAGGATCTCTTGTTTGAGAAAATGGGGCTTATTTGTTTGGGTGGGCGGTTAGAAATTTGGGTCCATTTTGGTTAAGTTGAATTGGGTTGGGCGAGTTATATTGTGGGTTTATGAGTTTTACTTTTAAAAACGGAGAATTTATTGTGATTTGGGGATTTTCGTTAAATGACGGGTAGAAGTGAATAGTTTGATGATGGCGGGCGTAAATATAGACTCATAGTATAACGGAAGGTAACATTAACTATTAAACTAAAGTAGAAGGATAAATTTGACCCTTTTCCCCTTTTATAAACATCATGTTTATATGTTCACTTTGGTGTTTGGTTATGAATTCAACTGTTTGTTTTATATATCCACTACTTATGATTATAATGTACTACTTTTCTGTAATCAAAAAAACTTTAGCGCAAATCTCTAAAATATAATATATGAAAACTTTTTTTCCTTTCATATATCTCTTACTAACTTCAGCAAATTTAAGATATTAAATATTAACATTTTGAACAACTTTAAGCAAAATGATGAGGCTTGACATATAAGAAGATTAAAAGTTAATATTTCATACTTCTTTATAAATACATCAGTTTAATTTGAACTTTGAACTGTGCTTGTGCTAATAATTTTAAAAAATAATAATTTAGATATGGTCAAATCTCACTGCCTCTATTATAAATAGATGGACAAGAAGAGTTTTTAATTTTATGTGCATTTATTTTTGACAAAATTATTATTGTGGTATTTAATATATCCGGTCACTCGTTGGTGTGAATAATTTTTACATCTTCACATCATCTTTACTTGATGAAATATGTTTTGATTTAAGATTTCAAATCTCACATTTTAAAAGACTTATTTGTACTTATTGTTGATCACACGGTAATGAAAAAAATTGTTTGTACTAATGATGTATAAATTTAAACTCACAAAAAAATATACGTTTTTATAAATATTTTTTCAGTATCAAGCTTTTTAGTAAAATCTGACTCTCTAAAAAAAATATATATTTTTATGAATACCCATATATATAAAGAGTATATTTTTTTTAAAAAGAAGAAGAAGTGAACTACCTCAAAAGTTTGTAGTTTCTTTTTAGTATTTTTTCTAACAGTGAGTGATAAACTTATTCTAGATTTATAAATCATATTTATATAACTTAATTGAAGAGAATTTAATAGAATAGATAAGATAATTTAGTATCAATTAAACGAGATCGATGAAAAATATCAAAAGTTTTTTTGCCTTGCAAGGAAAAATCTGTAAAGCCTTCTTTTCATTAGTAATATGAGAAATTTGTATAGGTGAAATTAATATGATAATAAAGATTAAATTTATTTTTTAAAGTGTAAATGTATTGTCCTTTATTTACATATTTAATACATAAAAAGATATCAAAATGAAAATAGGGATGTTTGATGTGGAAGTTGAAAATGTGCAATAATTAAAACTTAGCGCCTCTTAATTATGTGTATCTGATTTAGTATAGTAAAATTAAGATTTTAATAAATACTCCCTCTGTTTTATTTTAATTGTTAGGATAAGATTTGCGCACCTATTAAGAAAAAATTAATTGGGATGGTAATTTGACTAATATAATCCTATTAATTTTTTGAAAACATACAATAATAATTCTTTCATATTTTAGAATGACTTTAAGTACTAAGGGTATGATTGAAAAAATATGATCAATTATTTTTTGAATTTTAAAACTATCAAATATTGTAAAATAATTATTTTAATATTTTTCACTTATTTAGCAATTAAAATAAAATTAATTTTTTTTTTCGTAATTTAATTTTTAACTTAGGCTTTTCCACTTATGATAGTAGGAGTAGGATGATAAAACCTTTTTTTTTTTAATCTTTTATAATCAATAATTAGCTAAAAGGGAGAAGAAAAGAGTATAAATATAGAAGGCGGGCAAAACTAGAGGGGGAATCGAGGAGGGCAATGAGAGGAAAACTGACCTTTGCTTACAAACCACTTCCAACCAGCGACAATGCCGCTTTAACTTTCTTCCCAGCTCTCTCTCTTTCTCAATTTAGCTCTGTCCAAAGAAAAGAAAATTGAAAAAAGTTTTTATATTCTTCTTTTTTTATTTCATATTTTATTATAATTTTATCTGTACATAACGATCTTGTAAACCTTCAATCTTCTTGTCTTCTATTGTATATATATTATATATACATATATATATATATTTATATGTATGTATAGAATCACCTTGTTTTGTTAATCGGATTACTGTATCTCTGCAGCACAAAGATTTGGTGGTAAGCCTATTTTTTCTTGCGTTTTGATTTGGTGTTCGTAGATATTACTTATCTTGCAGTTTTATTCTTTGTTCTTTTTCAGATGGGGTTGGTTAAATCAATTTATAAATATGTACTTGAATTGGGTTTTAGTTTTGGTGCATCAAATCTATGTGGGTCCTCCCCAAGAACTCTGAATTTACAAGATTCTTCCCTTTTTGCAATATCTTTGTTTTTGTTTGAGAAAAATCTTGATCCTGGTCAAAAACTATATCAGTTAAGAAAATTATTCATTTGTCCTGGCCTGTAACAAGTTCTCTCTATTTCAATTTCCTTTTTTTTTTTTTTTGTTGTTGTTAGAGGTTGTACTTTTGATGGTGGGGGACATGATATATTGATTTCTTTGAGAACCCATAAAAAGTATTGATATTGTGGAAAAACAGATGACTTTGGAATGTTCTGCATTTGACTGATGCCCTCATGTCTTCTTATCCATGTCAATTTACTATGACTTTGGTAGGTTTTTGATTTTGGGGTTATGAGTAGAGTCAGTTTACAATGAGTCTTTGGTTCAAGAGCTCCTAATGTATCACCTCTTAAGCTGAGCAAGAGTAGATGGATTCAGCAAGAAGTTGGTTCCAGAAGTTTCAACCACGAGATCGCTTAAGGTCATCAACCAAGAAGAAAGATTCAATGGGTAGTGGAAGAGAAGGAAGAGAAGACCCCCAGTCAATGTCAGCTGAAGAGGCCTCCAATGTAACGAAGCAGAGGGTCGCTGCAGCAAAGCAATACATTGAGAATCATTACAAAGAGCAGATGAGAAATTTGCAGGAGAGAAAGGAGCGGTATGTCATGCTTGCTACTCTTATAATCTTCTTATGAGTTATCTCTAGTTCCTAAACTTACTTCATCATGCAATATCACTTATCTTCTTTGTTCCATACTTTGATTTGGTTATCCATTCTCCTAAAACCTAAGAGGCATTTTGTTGGTATCATGAGTTAAAATTTACATTTTTTGGTAATAATTAATAGGTTTTGTATTTCCCTGCAAGAATTAAGCAATGTAAGGTGAAAAAGGAAAACACTGGAATTATATTATCCAGGCACGTGGTTGTGAATTTTCTCATTTTCCACATTGCAATGAAGGGCGTATATTTTAAAAGTTGAAAGGAATGAGCTCTTTCTTCATCTTTATTAAAACTTATTCGAGGAATTATCTAAAATAAACTTGGTTGTTAGTAAACGTTCAAACTTGTTTTCTACTGGATAAAACCCTGTTATTTCCTTATCCAAGTTTGTTTTGCTTCAAATAACTCACTTTTATTTGCTTTCTATGCTTGTAACTGTACACAATTAATAACTATAAAACATGGGCATCATTCTTGTCCTATACTATATTCAGTATATTGCATATATGTCAATTTTCTCTCATCATACACAATAAGGCATGTTATGGCCTAAGTTGCATGGACTCTTCTCTTTCGGTGCTGTACCTATGTTGACACCATATGGGTGTGGGGTTTGGATGTGGGATCCATACCAAATATAGTACTTTGACAAAAAACAATAGAGAAATTTGAGACAGATACAATGATTTATAAAATCAAATCAAAAGCTAGGGTGAAATATAATTTAGGCATATGCTTTTTATCGTTAAAAGACATTTGTATTAAAAAGTCCGCAACCTTAAACATATCTACAGGTCAACACTTAACATTAGTGTTGAATGTGCAGTGAACTCAGGAAATCTATCATGTCCTCTATATCATTTGCAATAGTCATGTTGCACACACACAAAAAAACAATAAGGAGATGCATTTGTACTTTATACTCCCTTTTTCCCAAAATAAATGTCGTTTTAAACCATTTCATGCCCATTAAGAAAAAAAATAAATGTAAGGAATAGGTAGTTCTTTAATACAAGGGTATAGTGGGAAATAATTACTATTTTTGCTCTAAAAAATTCGTGCATTTATTTTCTTCCAAATAGTCCACCATAATTTATGCATATTCTTATAACTTACTTTTAGATATTTGATTTATTTTTAGTCGAGTTTCTACGCCCCTACCCATACTTAGATCCATACCCCCGAATCTTAAAATTTAGATCATGAAGGATCTGACCTCTAGCTCCACACTCGTATCGGACACCTGCACCCGAGTCTGAGGAGCTTAGTTGATGACAAAAATTTATCTGCTTTTCTTTTTATATGAAGAAATTGTCCAGTCACATAGGAGTGGCAAAAGTTATTCATATGCTCTCTCCTCCAGCTTATGTCTGCTATTTTCCTCTTGTGACCTTTCTCCTCCCTATTTGATGAGAAGATTAACGTATCTTTTCAAATGGTTGATACTCCTATTACCCCATCTGTTTTCAGCTTGGAGTTGGTTTGCATAATAAGTAAAAAAAATAATGTCATGAATTGTGATATAGGCTAGGTTTGATCACAGCACACTTGTGGGTCAGAAACGAGAAATGCAGGTTCCTTTCCTTACGTTATCCTCTGTCACTTAGACTTCCTTATAAGATTATCAATTCTCGGTCAGTTACCAGATTTTAAAATCTGAGAAGATTTAAAGGCATTTACCTTCCTGCATCAGGAACAAACACAAATAAAGTACATTTTAAACACTTTCCAAATGTTTACATTCAAATTCCTAAAGGTGTTTCTAATGGAAAAGTGTGCTAAGGTAAAACTATGTGCTGTTTGTCAGGCATCTTGTATAACTGAAATATTGGAAACTAGTCAAAGTTACTTTTATGATTGTGCCGATCAATTGGCCAACTTCAACTGCATGAAAGAGACTGCAGGAAATAAGTAGGATTGCCTGTAGTGTTGCATCATTCCAAATGTTAATACTTTCATTCATTCATTTTAGATGATGTGCATGGTCTTTCCTGGTTAGCTGTTAAATTCATTCATTCATTAATTTTGGAAGATGGTGCATGGTCGTGCTCATTAGCCTGATTTGGCTGAATTATCATACTACATAAAGAAGAACACCCTTTTCCTTTTTTCCCTGCATAAGAATTGCATAGTCATGATATTTCTGAATTATCCGCCCTGTGAAGTGCTTTGAAATATAGGCTTTTCCTTTTTATATTTGGTCACCAGTCGAAGTATACTGGAAAAGAAGCTTGCAGATGCTGATGTCTCAGAGGAAGATCAAAATAATCTACTGAAATTTCATGAAAAGAAGGAAACTGAATACATGCGTCTGCAAAGGCACAAAATGGG
Source organism: Datura wrightii (assembly GCA_035772735.1). NCBI lineage: Eukaryota > Viridiplantae > Streptophyta > Magnoliopsida > Solanales > Solanaceae > Datura > Datura wrightii. Next base: position 40,232,373 of record JASDFA010000027.1, read on the forward strand.
AGCTGATGATTTTGAGTTATTAACAATGATTGGAAAAGGTGCATTTGGAGAGGTAATATCTCTATTGAAAAATCTAATTGCTTGTTAACATCTTTGTTTGTTTCTTCTACGATTTTGTTCTAATATTTATACAATCTTAACTACAGTTTTTCATTTTGCCTTGGTCTGAATGTGGATGGTGAAACATCTCACATAAAATAGTAAATTTTACTGCTTTATTTGCCCTTGATTTCTGGATAATGTAGATGCCGAAGTTTCATGACCTAAACAAGGGGGAAATGACCAGCACCTGACAAATGCGGGATCACCAAGCGAACCCTTTCTCCCGTTGTATCGACTAAATCTAAAGCATGAGCATCCCATAGAGAGGCTTGAAGCATCACATAGCTGAATTAAGCCTCGTGAGGCGTAGTTGAAGTATAATACATATAAACTTACACACAGTGAGTCGATGGCTTCTATAGAATACGTTACATATATGTAAAAATGGGACATATCATGGCATGTGATATTAATGGAATAAAATGACAAGAAAAGCCACCACAGGCCCGAGCTCATCACTGAAAGTAAGTAGTGCTCATGCTATGTTGTCCTGTTGAATTACAGGACCTTGAAAACCAAGTAGTACTCTAAGCTTCATAAACCTCCCTTTAAAAAGTGGGCGAGAATGTTAAGAAAACATGCACTTCATTATCAAAATTATATTCCTCAACTGTATCAATAAAAACTCAAAACAATAGTAAGTAGTTGGTAAATCATTTATAAATCAATTTTGAAACCCAATGTTGCTCATAGGCCATAAACAAAATATTTCATAATACTGGGGAGGTTCTATCTAGATATTGACATCATACACCATGCGTATATCATGATGATCGGTCTACCTTCCCCAATTAGCTGAGAACTACACCTACTCGTACTGCCTTACGAGTAGGATAGAGAATGCTAGCAAGATCCAAGAGAAATCCAAATACACCACTAGTTTTAGTGGATAGACACGACCCTTAATCATAATCCCACAACGGAATGTGTGATTCTTGGGTAACACCAACTGTCACGGGGTGAATAACCACTCAGTCATCTAATGGTTCCTCCCAAAAAAATGCTTTTTATCTTTCATATCTCACACACAACCCTCAGGCTTAACCATGAAAATAGCCATCACATGTAAATATCATATCATTTATAACTTGTTTCTTTCCTTATCATGGATTGTAGTTGTAAAACGTATAAAAAATGATCTTACACCCAAGGTATAGCCTAGTGGTTGATGAAGTGGGCTGAATATGATCAAATCCCAACAGGAATAAAAACACTAGGTGATTTCGTCCCATTTGTCCTAACCTTGGTGAAACGAGTTACCTGGTACCTGGTACCTGTTGTTGGTGGGAGGTGACATCATGACAGGTATCACGTGGAATTAGTCGAGGTGTGCGCAAGTTGACCCGAACACCACGATTATAAAAAGAATGTATAAAAATGATCGTACGTATCAGTTGAATCAAGTAGAGGCCATAAAATTCTTAAACATGGTGACACTTGCACAAGCTCATACCCACATGCACGAGAGCATAAAATAACGTTGAGAAAATTCTTTTAACGCACTTAGAGCATAAAATAAAATTAGAAACTTGTGGATCAATCCTGCACTGATCAAGTAATATTTTCCTGTGGTTGCATCATATAATCACATTAAAATATAAATCTATTAAAATATTAATGTTTCTATGATTTTACTTGAAAAAAAAAAGAAAATTCTAAATAAGGAAAGGAGAGATTACTTACTGATTGGGGTAGGCTTCTTAGGCAACTTGAATCAAGTCTAGATTTGTGTTGTTGGGATACAAGCATGAGAAGCTGATATATATAGACATTAAACGACGGTGTAGCTACATTACTGTTGGACCAACTCTTTAAGGCGGCAATAAGTAGATAATTGAGTCCTTAGCTACTAAGTATAAGGGCTTCTTGAACTCTTTTGAAGTGAATTTGGCCAGTTATAAGGTTCAGTCAAATATTTGATGAGCTGCGTATTAGCTCTAATGGAGGGGTGCTATAGTTAGGGAGGTACTACTATATCAATAAGTGAATCCTGCAGGATTTGATCACTTTTTTTTTTTTTTTGATAACCTGGTTGATTACTTTTTATTTTATAACCGAGTTGATTACTTAGCCTAGGACCTAATAATTATGAATGTCAAAATGGCTGGCTAAGTTTTTTTTAGTGGCGGTAGAAACTATCTTGATAAGGGTAGATTTAAAATCATTTATAAAGTATTAGATTCTAGAGTTTTTTATTAACTTTTCCAAGCGACTAATCTCCTGAGTGTTTCTACCATATTAGATTGTAAAACTTAATGTATGTATACATATATTTTGAGAGTAAAATGTCTAAGAACATATTATATCAAATTCTCTCTATCAATATAATCTTAGAGTAGCGCATATATCATGTCCGTATTTTCTAGTTAAAAACTTATATCATACTTCATGAAAAGACTAAAAATGTCATTCCCACATTAACTAAATTTGGGTCCCTGAACATCAACATGTTATTTCGAACTGTCAACTGTCAAGTTCCTTTTTTCTTCTTTGTAGATGAACTCCGGAGAAAATTAAGGCTTCAATATGGATATTCATTATAATGTTATTTGTATGTTGTAGTTTATAGTAATAATGTGTTGTAGTCATGTCTATACTCATCAAAGGGTACTACATGCAACCATGAATACGACCAACAACACTATGAGTATGTGCCTTTAAATAGGTTGAAATTGAGGAGCTATTTTAAGAATCATGCACTTAATCAATTTCTGTGTATGGAGGGGGTCTCTGTTAGACCTTATTCAAGACTTCAAGCAATAAGTTGGGATTTTTCCAAATTTTCTTTGGGCTCTGCTTGCCACTGCCTGGGATATGTTTGCCCATCTCTGGTTGATACTCATTTTTCTATCGCAAGAAGTGTTAAACTCGTAATCCTCTTCTTATCTGATGATTTGTTGGTTATGTTTCTCCTGTAGTATTAGCTTAGACAATAAGAGATACAGATATTTATTGTAGCTGGGACGAACTTCAGAGTGTCATCTATACAGATAAACTGTTTTGAGGTGGCTGAGAAGAGATAGGGACATTACAATTAGTGATAGAGGGTGATTTTAGGCCTATGCTCCATGGTGCTACTTGAACTGAAATCTAACTAATAGAGTGGCCGACATCTTTCCCTCACAAGCACTTGCCATTCCATGGGCAAAGAATAGAAACTAAAAGACATCTGAAGCTTCTGTGTGAATCTAATGACCTTCTAATGAGCAATAAGGAATTCTCACCTCGTTCTTTCATGAGGTTCTTCCCCTTAATTAAGGCTTCTTGGATGGATTACTAGGCAACTCCTTATTCTTGTGTAAGCTGAGCTTTTTATTTCTTTTTTCAATTTAATTTATACTTGCGAGTTTTGATGCTTCAGAAAATAATAAGGTGTTGCCTCCTTCGAGAAAAAGGTTTTGTAGAGACCCAATAGATACAATTCTCATCCTTTCTCGTGTCAAAACTATAGGTTTCATAAAAAATTCATTGTCAAAGCTTGAAAAATTGAGTTTCTGCTGGGTAGTGCTCTGACTCTCCCTCATGAGTCACAAGTTTGTCATGAATCTCCACTAGGTGGTATCTTGCAAGTTACGATTTGTCATCATAAAAGCAGGTTGCCCGATGATCTTCTAATGTAGTAGTCGGACTTAAGTGTCTTCTTGAATATGCTGGAGTGCTTGCATTGTACTTTCAAGACACTGTGCTCTAGCAGCTAATTATTTCTGCGCTCGATATCATGAACTGTGGATAAAAATTTCCTTCTCAGAAAGTCTAAAGGATGTAAAAGTTTGTTTTTCCCCATACAGGTAAGAGTTTGTAGAGAGAAAACAACGGGTCATGTATATGCGATGAAAAAGCTTAAGAAATCAGAAATGCTTCGTAGAGGACAGGTACATGATTATGAACATTAAATTTCCATAATGGTTCTGCTGCTATATTTACTGGTTCTTAGCTTTTGGATCCTATTAGGTTGAGCATGTAAAAGCTGAAAGGAATCTGCTCGCAGAGGTGGACAGTAATTGCATTGTCAAACTGTATTGTTCTTTCCAAGATGACGACTTTCTTTATCTAATCATGGAATATCTACCTGGTGGTGATATGATGACCCTACTCATGAGGAAGGATACACTAACTGAAGATGAAGCCAGATTTTATGTTGCAGAGACTGTTTTGGCTATAGAATCTATCCATATACATAACTATATACACAGGTGATAACTTCTTTTGATGCCTCGTTGCAATTTGTTATGTTCTATTTCTACATTCATACTGGACCTCTTTAAACATTCTAATCTTGTTTCCCTTACACTTTATTTGCTGCAGAGACATTAAGCCTGATAACCTGCTGCTTGATAGATATGGTCATTTGAGACTATCAGATTTTGGACTTTGTAAGCCATTAGACTGCAGCACCCTAGAAGTGAAGGATTTCACAGTGGGTGATAGTGCCCATGGAACTTCTCGGAGTGATGGATCTTCAGCGCCAAAACGCACTCAGCAAGAGCAGTTACAACATTGGCAGAAAAACAGGAGGACACTTGTGAGTCTCCTCCCATTTGGGTATCTTTTTGGTTGAATTTCCCTGTTTTATTCTTTCAGTAGACACCGCTTTACCACTTATTGCACTATGTCACACTCTGTAATGTAGATGGAACAATCATTAGAATTGGTACATGATGACAATTAGTATGTCCCGCATTGGTTGAGGAAATGGGTTGTTGTCTCCTTATATGGTCTTGGGTGATCCTCACCTTTTGAACTAGCTTTTGGGGTTGGGTTAGAACCAAAGTTTATTTTCTTTAACATGTTATCAGAGCTGGACCAAACCCTAATCTTGGTTTATCCAATGTTCGGATCCCATGTCATATTGTCCGCGCTCGAAATATCCAATGCTAGGCGTGCAGGGAGGGGGGGGGGTGTTAGAATGTCCCACATTGATTGAGGGATTGAGTTATTGTCTCCTTGTATGGTTTTGGACAATCTAACTCATGAGTTAGTTTTAGAGTTTTGAGTATATATTTTCTACACAATGACCATAATGCTTACCACTTAACCTGAAGTAGCAAAATTCACGTGGTTTTGTGGATCATTTTAGAGTTGATTTTGTGTGGTTGAGGAAGCAGTCTTCTTAAGAACCATCACTTTGTCGCTTAAAGCGATGAAGATATGCGAAACGAGCTATTATCGCTTCATAGGTGCACCTCAAATAATGGTGCACAAAGTGATTCCAACAAGAATCAACCATTTCTTTGAATTTCAACTTTGAGGAGTTGGATCAATACAACATTTATTGTATATTAGATGCTAAAATTAGTTATTTTACTTGTACTTTAATTTTTATCATACTAAATTCATATATATTTGATATTTTTTTGGCCAAATACACATGTGGCCCCTTAAACTTGTCAAGATTCTCCATTTAGACACCTCAACTAGAAGTGTTACCTATTGAACACTTAATATATACTCAAAGTGTATCTTTTGGAAACATTGCTGACATGGCATAATGAATGTAGAGTACTCATTCAAGGCGAGAGGCTTATCGTTTTTTTTAATTTTTTTCTCTCTTTCCTTGATTTTTCTCCTGTCAGCACCTCCTCCGCCATTTCCCCCACACTGGCACAACCACCTCATTCACCTCTTGAAGAGGTCCTCTTCCTTCATTTTCCCTGCTATGCCCAGAAAAAAATTGATTAAAGCAACATCTATGCTGATGAGTGAAACCCCCCCCCCCCCCCCCCCCCCCCCCCCCAAAAAAAAAAAAAAAGAAAAAGAAAAAACAAGCACATGGTTGATCAGAAGCCACGAGCAAAGTTGCTTAAGATAATAAGACACAAAGTTGTACCTATTTGATATTTTGATAATTTCAAGTTTTGACCATATTTGTTAATGATTAAAAAGAGAGAAAGAGAAAGAAATAATACGCTGATTTTAACGGGTGGGAACATAGGTAAAAGTTGGCAGCTTGAAGGGGGCAAGAAGAAGACGAAGCAGGAGTATACATTAGGTGTTTTATGGGTAATACTTCTAATTGAGGTGTCTAAATGGAAAATCTTGACAAGTTTAAGGGGCACATATGTATTTGGCCTATTTTTTAATATCCTGTTAAATGTGAGCTTCACTTCTTGCTTCAAACTCCATGGACCTTATCACCTTTTTATGTTTCACTTTTAATAACACTGAGAAGAAGTCAATCTCCTTGTCTAACTACATTTCAACAATTGGGGCAACCCAGGCATATTCTACAGTGGGTACACCAGACTATATAGCTCCTGAAGTCCTGCTGAAGAAAGGTTATGGAATGGAGTGTGACTGGTCAGTACAGTTTTCTAATGTATATGAATGGGCTCTTTGACTATATCTTTTTGCTTTTGTTAATTTCTGGAAAATGTTATCTTATGTTAACTTGTTCTAGTTGTAGAAGTTTGTTCTTTCACTCCTGCCTACTATGTCCTCTCCTTTTCAGCTTTTGTTAGTTTGTGTGTATTCCTTCTCTTTCTTTCTTTTTTGTGCTTTATATATTTGTCCTCATGTATTTGACATATATTTGCTCTTGTTCTTCAGGTGGTCGCTTGGTGCTATTATGTATGAAATGCTAGTGGGCTATCCACCTTTCTATTCTGATGATCCCATGTCAACATGTCGCAAGGTGAGCTTCAGAGTGCTGCCATTAACAATCATCAGAATTTACTTGTATATGTTTGTTTTTTTAATAACTGTGGTGTCCGGGGCAGCTTTTGCACACCTCGATTAATTCCATGCTACCTCCCACCAGCAATAGATACCGGGTAACTCTGTCCACCAAAGTTAGGAAAAGGGGAAGAAATCACCTGGTGTTTTTTGTCTTTGCTGGGATTGAACCTGAGACCTCATGATTCTTAACCCACTTCATTGACCACTATGCCACATCCTTGGATGCATTTTACTTCTATATGTTTCCCTTAGTTTGATTTCCTTCTTTTTTATCCCTCATTGGAACAGTTCTACTGTGGTCTCATGTCATCTTATTCAGACCTCTGAATATTTTCTTTATCCTGCCAAGAATTATTTAAACATACTTTTTGGTACTTAGCTAAAAGCACTAGACATTTAGACCAAGGAAGTATCAGGTTCTTAACTTTCTTTTAGAAAAAAAAAATCTCATCGCTTTGCTTTTGTTTCACTCAATTTTAACTTTTAGCACCTTTAGTCATTTAGGGCAAATAATTTTCAAGGCCTTGATAAATCTATGGAATATAACCTAAGTACCTGAACTATTTTAGACTCAGAAAACCACTTCAACTGCAGACATGGCTTCTATATGCCCTTCCACCTGGTTTGATATTTGAAAGTTTAAAAAGGAGAAAATTCAATGCTTTTAAAATGTTTGGGGTGGATCTCATTTTTACTTTTATGTTTCTTAAATTCAACTTAAGTAGAAGCTGTATTTTGTTTGATCATCTAGCTCCCTTCTTCGGCTCTCCCTCTCTCTCTCTCTCTCTCTCTTCCCCGCAAATGTTATGATTAACTAGTTTACATTTTGAATAATATTATAATCTTTTAGAATGGTAGTAGTCTCCAGAAGGACAAAGGAAAAGAGATTTGCATGGAAAACTCTGTGAGGTGAATCAAAATGTGGTGTTGATGGATTGGGGTGGGCAAAGGCGAAGAAAAATTACCAAAAATAGGAGAGGCTGCTGGTACCCGAACATAAACGTTGAACTGAGTAACTGAAACTTAAGCTTCTCCTCATTTGTTGCCGAGATCAATACGTCTATTTCTGATGTTTGTTGATCATAATCTTAAGGAAGGGGCCTATAAAAATATTTGCCTTTTTTTTCCTTGAGATGGTAACATATCACACACACACACACATATATAGCGTGATGGCTACACTGAGAGCCATCTGTACAATCTCAAAAAGAGGAAAAAAAAGATCCTTGTTCTACTCAAAAAAATTCTAAAAGCTCTAAAGGTGGTTCTATATCTTCATTGAGGTCCTCTTTATACCAAAAATAGAACAAGATGGGACAATTTAACTTGATTTTTGTGGATTGAGTTGCTAGAATCTTCAAAGCATCTTTAATTTCCATCCATATGCTCCACCAAATGCAAGCACAGATAATTTTTCATCTATCTCTCTGGTTGTGTGATCTTCCATAGTTGTTCCAACAGTTTAGCACCTCCACTGTCTTTCTTTGGCATCACCCAACAATTACCTCTCATACATAAAAGATCTTAAATAGCAGATGAACATATTCACAATGCAAAAACAGATGGCTTATTGTCTCTTATTCCTTCCCACACTTATAACATGTAGAACAATGTTGAATCCCTCTTTTCATCAAATTATCTTGGGTTAGGACCGCCTCCTTTGCCACTAGCCAAACAAAACAAGCAACTTTGTATGGAATTTTTACTTTCCAAATATGCTTCCATGGCCATAGAATTAACTGAGTATTTCTTTATTTGAGCATTGCATATACTGATTTAACAGAGAATTCTCCTCTGCAAGTCCCCTGGCACCACAATCTATCTTCAGTATCCTTTCAAACCTGTGAATGCTTCCAAAGCTTTGTACAGTTCAGCTAGTCTGTCGACTTCCCTGTCATTTAGCAGTCTTCTATAGATTAAATTCGAACCTTTTTGAGACCAAATTTCTGCTAACATGACATGTTTTCTGCTGATTTAAGGAATAAATGTCAGAGAATTTTATCTTTAGAATACAATTTCAAAAAAATAAAAGATATAGAATACCATTCCAAGCCAATTATCTTCCCACAAGGATGTTCTTATTCCATTACCCACGCTGATGAACTTCTTTATTCCACCATAGTGAATGACCAAGGCTATACTTTAATTAGATCTCCAGTTATTACCAATATTATATGTGCTAGCTCTTTATTACATTGCTTTATTTAATTTCAGAGAAGATGTGAAAGTTTTAATCCAAAAAATAATGAGCAGAAGGTTAAAAAGATAAGCTCATAATAGAAATTAGAAATGGAAGAATGAAAATGAGTTTTTTTCCCATCCATTTATTTCACACTTATTAGCTCAATGTGATAGTTCTAAGAAATAAATAAATAAAAGAAAGGCCTAACTAGGCAGGAGAGGAAGATTAGAAAGATAAATGATGGAATCCCAGAGTGAGGCTAGTGTAATCATATATATCATAATTAACATGCAGTGGAAAAGCTATGGGCATTGTAACGGTCAATTTACTACTCCCTCCATTTCAATTTGTTTGTTTTACTTTCCTTTTTAGTCCATTTCAAAAAGAATATCTCTTCCTTTTTTTGGCAACTCATTAGTTCTATCTTTCCACCTGGCATGTTTAAGACCACAAAATTAAAGGGCATTTTGGTACATTCTGTGTATCTTTAATTTAAAATCACAAGATTCAAAAGCCTTTCTTACTTTCTTAAACTCCGTATCAACTCAAAACCTGACAAACAAATTAAGGAAGGAGTACTATTTTCTTTCCTTATTTTTAATCTTGTTTTCTAAAAGCTATTTCCACATTTTGTTTACTATTTTCCCTTTTTTCTTATTGGCTTCCTGGAGAACCTTTTTCCATTTTTCTTTTCCTTTTCCCTGAAAAGCTAGGATTCATCTCTTCATCTTAAGCAACTCTCTACCCTTGATGCTCTTTTTCACAAAGAAACTACTGAAGAGGACCCTTAGAATCTTGTCATCTGTATAATCTTATCCTTGTACCTGCAGATAGTAAACTGGAAATCACATTTAAAGTTCCCTGAGGAAGCAAAGCTATCTTCAGAAGCAGAAGATCTTATTAACAAACTCCTTTGCAATGTTAACCAGCGACTAGGTTCAAATGGTGCTGATGAAATAAAGGTGTTGTATGGTGTGTCCTATTCTATGTTCTTTTATCAGTTCCAGTGAATTGCAAAGTGTAAATTGCCTGCTTTTTTCATTTCTTTTTTCTATCTTTTCTTCTTTATCAGGTCCACCCATGGTTTAGAGGAATAGACTGGGACAGAATCTATCATATGGAAGCTGCCTTCACCCCTGAGGTTAATGATGAGTTGGACACCCAAAACTTTGAGAAGTTTGAAGAGGTATTGATGTACCTTTTTTCTTCTGCTAATCTGTTCCACTGTTATTTGCTTAACTCGCTTTTGGTATCTTCTTGTTGTCTCTGCAGTCTGAAACTCATTCTCAGAGTGCATCAAGATCTGGTCCTTGGAGGAAGGTATTCATTCTCATGCATCATGTGGGATTTTGTTTTACGCTCTGCTTACTGCAATTTTAGTGATAACTATAGACATTGAACATGGCACGCATAATTGCTTACTGAACTTTCAGATGAGATGTTCACAAATAATCCTTGCCCTAGTGTAAATTATCATTGATGAGCAATTAGGTTGGTTATTCTGTTGTAATACATGAATTGTCCGTTCTCCATCTTCCCCTTGTTTATTCCTTTTACTTTGGAGCCCTTTCTTTTAAAGTTTTTGCAATCTATGTCAGTTGCAATTACAAAAAATTAAACAAAACCTGTTTAGAATTTTTTTTAATGTAAACTTGCTTGAGACACCTTTGCCAATGGGGAACACTCTTGCTTATCAAAACAATGAAGAGAAGTTCAGATGTTTTCAACAGTGGAGCAGACATGTGGAGTCATGTCCATATTGGATGTTGCGAAGAAGTTCTCAAGCTGTGCTTAGTAGTTCTACCTTTTTGTTAAAGTCTTGGCAGGACTTCACTGACGAGTTGAATAGTGATGTTAAGTGTGCAAATTTTGGGACACTTGAAGTTGCATGGTTTTGCTGCTGAAACTAGATTAAGTTGAGAAAGAAGAGAGCAGCAAGTCAAACCGTTTGAGGGAGAAAGTCTTTTCTGTTTCCAGTTATACAATAAGGATCCCAAATAGATGCTACATTACATGGTTGGATATTTATGTGCACCTTAACAGTGTTTCCCACTTTAGAAATGTCTGCAGTTGGACTTCTCTTGTTATTTAATTCTATTAATTCTTCATGGTGTTCCTGAGATTTTATGTTTTCATTATTTCTGTTGTCATACTCGTTAAGTCGTTATTTGTTGGCTACTACAGTTCCTTCACCTTTGTCAATTCCCTCTTTATCCCATTCTTACTTACATTTGTGCAGATGCTCTCATCGAAGGACATCAACTTTGTGGGGTACACGTACAAAAACTTTGAAATCGTGAATGATTACCAAGTGCCTGGAATGGGTATCTCTCTCTCTTTCTTTCTCATGAAGTCCAGAGGTCTGTGACACAGTGAAGCAACTATTAGCGTTAAACTGGAGAAAATATGATTTATAAGATATAAGATCTTTGGTTTTTCATTTTTAGATAATTACTGATGCAGCATTTTTCGTTCTTTTAGTACATGGATGGGTCTTCTTGAATTAGTTCATGCTTCTGCATGCATGGAGCTTCTGTATATCTCTAGGTTGTTATATTGTTTTTAGAGTTCGATCTCATTTATGTAAAGCTAAGATCAGATCTAACTTCATGATATCACAGCACAGTAGCATAGTGGGCATTAAATTCAAGATACATTAAATAGCCGGACCTCATTTGTTAGCTTCTTCTAGTTGCTATTTCTCTGTTATTCTTTCTTATTTCTATGTCAATGAATCAAACTTGAAATTACGGTACTTAAAGAAGCTTGAAGCCCTTTGAGGACAGGAATGTTGAGGGTTCTGGTGTTCCTTGTGAAAATTTGATGCAAGTAATTTGGACAAAGTTTTGTGCTTTGTTGTGGTTATTCATAAGTGTGCCCCCTCTGTGTTTGTTTTCAACCATCAATGGTTGGAATGCCTGACTTCATGTTATATTTTCTTAGTTATGAACTCTTGGAGGACCTGAGATATCTTGAACGTCATGCTCTTGAAGGGATAATTGGTTTAATTGTATGTTCATTGTAGAGCTTTCAGCATTTCTCTATTGTAAATTTCTACATTAAGCTTTGGCGGGGTTGTAATATAGTCAGCCAAGCACGTTTAGGACTAGTAGTTGGGGTCCCTTTCGGATCCTTTATATTGGTTTACGGCATTCATAGGTGAGTGGATATCACAAACAAGTTGACTGCTAAGTTATTTGATTTTAAAACTCATTTTAAAGATAGTATTTGGTGTATTTGTAACAGATTTCTTCATTGCTCTGTGAAAGTTAACCGACTTTGAGGTCTCGTTTTTTTTTTTCCAGCTGAACTGAAGAAGAAGAATACCAAGCCAAAGAGGCCAACAATCAAAGCACTATTCGGTAATACTTGCCTATTCCATCTCTTTATTAAGGAATGTATCTAATTCGGTTGATTCTTCTCGTGTGTTGTTTTGTTCCTTGTCTGAGAGAGTCAATGCTTTGGAATGAAATATCTAGTTATCTGTGTCAAATACAGATTTATGCACGGGGATGTTGAGTGGTTGTAGTCCTACGTTGGCTGTGTCTTGAGAGAACCAATGCTCTTTTTGCATATTGTTTTAGTTGATGCCTTTTTCTCCTCTTTTGAGGAGAATATTTATCATACTTCCCTTGTATTTAATTCTTGATTTTGATATTACCAGACTCAGAAAGAAACGGATAGCTTCATACTTTTGGATACTATGTCGAGAACTCAGTTTTTGTCTTTTAATTTTTCTGCATTGATTTTCAACAGAGGAGGACTCAGAAGGATCAGAGACAGGTAATTCTCAGCAATCCCAAGGAAGCTTTGTAAATCTCTTGCCTCCATGAGTGGAAGTTTGTTAAGAAACGAGGATATATAATCGCGGGGGTTGGTGGGTGGGTCTCACAATGAAATTGAGAGCTCCTTGAACTGTTGTTAGCATGAGTACAGAGTTTTGGCAGTTGGTTAGTGGCTGTTTGATGAGGGATGTTGTTGTAAGTATTTAGGCTGATATGAAGAGAAGAATTATGTGGGATATGAAACTCTACTAATACTGTTAAGAGTTTTGCTTGTAACAGTCCTCCTTTGATTAAAATATAGGTCATGAATGACATGTTTGATCTCCAACTTTAGCATTCATTCTTCACTTGTTTTAAAAGCAGAGAGTAGTTATGGTATATTTTCAGTTTGGGTGATTATTAATGTTGCCAAAGGCGGATCCAGGATTTTATAGCAGTGAGTGTGGAATATTGCAGTCCAGTAATATGTCATTTTGGAAACTCAGTGTTCATCAAAGTTTAGAGAATGATGGAATAGGATAAAGGGAATAGACTGTAAATCCCAAGATCTACAATTGCTTGTAAAATTTGTAGTGTGAAGGTTGCATGCCTTGCAGTTACTGCAAATCCCAGGATGTAGAAGAGCTTCTAATTTTGTACATATCACCTAAAATAATATATATTATGCGTGTGCAATCATATATAATTAGAATGTACATATATGTATATTAACTAAGTAGCGTATATTTACCAATGCGTAAGTTCCCGTTGATCATATTATGCACCCAAGATCTACAAGAGATCTTTGCTTGTAGTAGGATGTGGATGTACTCTTGTGTCCTAGGATTTAAGCTCATTAACTAGGTTTCTTGAACGATATTGCTGTTAATATAAAGGAAAATAACAACTATATTATTGAAAGAAAAAAAATCAGATATTTCTTTTTTTATTTTCTCTACATATATCGTTCAAGTTACCTACAAAGGATTAAATATACAGAGAATTGGATAAAATCACCATTCAACTGACGTTTGGTTTGTCCTTTAATATGTTTAACTTTACTTGCATGTCTTACTATGCCGGCCACATTTATTATTCAATTCAATGATAATAAAATAATACCCGCTAATCACCTGTGACCATTTCTTTGTACATTTAGTTAATTCTCCTTCAAATATAGCCTTTTCACACCATCTCATTAATCCTCCTCTTACTCACATCAATTTAGTACGTAATTCTTTAACACATGATGAAAGGAGGGTCTGAAGTAATTCATCAACATGATCATACTATTATACAACCACCCAATGAACAATGGGATTGTGCTAGTCTTGTTGGATTTCCTGCAGTTGCTTCTGCCCCTAATTATCCCTCCAAGCAAATTGCTGACAATCCTGAAAGAAATGAACTTTCCCATGTCACTAGGCGACTCATAGAAGATTTTCCTGATAATGAAACGGAAGCCTCCTTACAGACTAATGCACTTTTGGGAGAGCTAAGGCCTATGAAAGTTGTGCAAAGAAATTCTTCTGAAGCCATTGGGCACCAATGGAGCTCTCATGATCATGATCATGATCTCGCGAGAGATCAAAATAATACAAACAGAAATGAGGCGGGGGCTGAAGGAATGAGTGGACTGGATGATCAAGGATTAAACTTGATCAATCTTCTTTTGGAATGTGCAGTTGCTATATCAGTAGATGATTTGGGAGAAGCTCATAGAATGTTGCTTGAGCTAACACAAATGGCATCACCATATGGACCATCTTGTGCTGAAAGAGTAGTGGCCTACTTTGCCAAAGCCATGGCTAGTAGAGTCATCAACTCATGGCTAGGAATGTGTTCCCCTTTGATCAATTACAAGAGGGTCCATGCTGCTTTTCAAGTTTTCAACAACATCGCACCATTCATAAAATTTGCACATTTCACCTCCAACCAAGCAATCCTTGAGGCATTCCATCGTCGAGACAGAGTCCATATCATCGACGTGGACATCATGCAAGGTCTGCAGTGGCCGGCTCTATTTCATATCCTCGCCACTCGCATGGAAGGCCCTCCACATGTCACAATGACAGGAATGGGGACATCAATGGAACTTTTGATTGAGACAGGGAAGCAACTTTCCAATTTCACCAAACGCCTTGGAATGTCCTTTGAGTTCCATCCAATTTGGGGGAAAACAGGGGAAATCGACATATCCATGTTCAAAATTAGCAGAGGAGAGGCTATAGCCATACATTGGCTGCAACACTCCTTGTATGATGCCACAGGCCCTGATTGGAAAACAGTGAGACTTATCCAAGAACTATCACCAAGAGTTGTCACACTAGTGGAACAAGAAATAGCACTAGGGGGTAGTTTCTTGGACCGGTTCGTGGGATCCCTCCATTACTACTCCACCATTTTCGACTCGTTAGGAGCTTTGTTGCAGAGTGATGATTCAAGCAGGCATAGTGTGGAACATGGCCTGCTTTATAGAGAAATCAACAACATATTAGCCATTGGAGGGCCAGCAAGAAACGGAGAGGATAAGTTTAGGCATTGGAGGAGTGAATTATCAAGAAGTGGATTCAAGCAAGTGCCAATGAGTACAAATTCAATGGCTCAAGCTCAATTGATACTGAATATGTTTCCACCTGCTCATGGTCATAGCCTGGTGCAGGGTGATGGAACATTAAGGCTAGGGTGGAAGGATACTAGTTTGTATACTGCATCTGCATGGACCTCTCCAAATTCTAGATAAGATTAATTTGGAACATGTACTAACTAACAATTACCTACTACATCTCCATTTGATGTGAATTTAAATTAATTAAGGTAATGAGCTTTGAATATCAAATACTTAAAAGCCAGATAAGATTAAAGAATGAATTAGCAAAATTAGATGGGTAATTATTAATACGTTCAACAGCAGCAAACAAGTGACATTGAATGAATCATTTACAATTCCTTTTTCCAATTCCGTCAACAAGTCAGTCATGAACCAGCCATGACGATCCAAAAGAATATTCTTTTTGAATGACCAACTCCAACTTAAAAAATCTGAAGCAAATGAGTATTAGAGACAAAGCATTAAAGACAACAATATATGCAATAAAGACTACTTCCCCCATTTCAAAATAAGTGGTGCTTTCAGCTTAAGCACATCCCTTAAGAAAACAACTCATTACTAGACAGGAAAATGTAATTTTACTCATTTATCCATAATAAATATTTTGAAAAAGATGTAACTCTTTAATTTTTTCTTGATTATGTAAAACTATCTCCACTTAAATAAGAGTAAAATTGGAAGAATATCATTAATGTCTTCTTGATTATATAAAACACCACTTATTTTGAAACAATTAAAACATCAAAACACCACTTTTTTTGAAACCGGAGGAAGTATTATTTTAAATAACTTCTGGAATTCTTTTTAAACCAACTAGTTTATAGTTGCACGTTTCTCCTTTACTATTTTATTAAATTTATTCATGATTAACTTTATGTTAGATAGTTATTTATCGCATATCACTTTTGTAAAAATGATAGATGTTATATTGATTAAATATGTTTATATATAGAGCTTATATTTACATTTTAAAAAAATTAATGTAAAAGAATGATTTTAAACATAATCTTCTACACTAAAATATATTCTACTAAATATATGCTTTTCTATATAAACACAATCGTGTTAGCTATTTTTTTATTTAATTTTAGTTATTGTCACGACCCAATTGGCCGTACTAACCCCCCCGAGCGAACCAGCGTTTTCAAACTATTTTTTCCAAAACCATCGACATTTTGAAGAAAAAAGACACATTATGAAATTAATTAATGGAACATCAATATAAACAAAGAAACCAAAAATAGTCCGCTATAAAACACTCCCAGAACCTGATTGTCATTGTACATGAGGACATCTACCTAACATTTGTCTAAAAGTAATTCAGAAAAGAGAAGAACAAGAAAACAATCAATGTCTGTACAAGAGACATCTTCTGCGGAGGAGTAGAACAACACATTTTGCGCTGCTCACCTTTCTATTAATCTGCTGCTACTCTAGAGGTGAGCTCGAGATGAGCTTCCGGAATCGATATCTGCACTCATAAAAGAAGTGCAGGAGTAGCGTTAGTACAAAACACGGTACTAGTAGGCATCATCTGCCAACCTTAAATAATAACATACATATATACAAAACAACAATATGTGATTACCTCAGAACACCAGTTCAATGAACAATACTCATTCAGAAGTTAAATCTGCTCAGGGTGCTAGCCGGCCTGCTCACAGGATTAGGCCTCGCTGCAGCGGTCACTTGACCGCTGTCACGGTATCGTCGCAACGGAATTTTATTCCGCTGTAGTGGTACTGCCATGGCAGTAACTCAACTTAGTTGCACACCCACCATTCTATTTCTTTTCAACAGTGGTACTGCATGGCAATAACTCGACTTAGCTGCACACCCACCATTCTGTTAACTCTTTTCAGCACACTAGTTATTATGATCATCCACACTATTCACAGTCATCAATAAATAATTGACACATCATAACCACAAGGAATACAAAATGACTCATTCATGAAGGATTTCACAACTCATCACGAGTCCTCATTTAACTACTCCTAACAATCAAATCATTACAACACCTCAACAATTCAAATGAGCAAAACACATGACTATAGGTTCAGTTCAACTAGGTCCTCATATTTTCAGTCCGATCTTACTTTTTACATTCAATCAAATAATACAATGAATGGTGATATGTCGGGCTCACGCCTCTGTCACATCACCATAAACACTCAATCACTGAATATCGATGTACACACATGTTAGAGGGTCTTATTTCTGCCCTTCTAGTCATGACTTGCAAGGGACTCTAGAAATTTATGTACCGATCAGCGTGATATCCGCTCCCACTCATCTACTCGTCCGGATGCTCTCCTCGGACACGAGCCACTCAACCATCATTGCTCGCCCGGATGCTCCCCTCAAGCACGAGCCACTCATCTCAGGACATTCAAAGTATCCACCTCCATTCACACATCTCAGTGTTTACCACAAAGTTAGTTCATGAACCTAAAAAGGTCTTATCTTATCTCCCTTAACTCGATTACTCACATAATTCATGAATCACGTGTCAAACAATACAAGCGAGGATAAACAACCTCTTCGCATCAAACTTCCACATTACATAAATAATGATTTGATAGCTAATCGTTCATGGATAGAATTTAACAAAAGACCACATCAACAATCAATGTTCGGAGACCAACACACACAATATCATTCCACACACATGTACACTATTATCCAAAGTCTAACTCCTGTTAAACTATAACCTACCTCGATTTGGAGGATTCAAATTTCAATTACTTCGCTGGAGTCTTGTCTTTCCTCAACGCCTTCGAACATTCAAAGTCTAAAAACAAGAGAGAACAATTCAATAGCTATTTTCAAACTAAAGGGTTTTGAGAATTCAAAACCCACCCCATTCTACCTTTATCATAGTCCACCTTGTTACCCAAAACTTTAACTCTTTAAAATTAATCCCACAATAACCATTCCTACATGGTTTATGAAAGTTCTACTCCCGCAAACACTTTTTAAGGTAGTCTTTTTTTTAAGGGTGAAGATCACAATTTCACATAATTCTAGGTCTCAACTTTTACATGGTCAAAGTTCTACAAGGACTTTCACCTTAAGGAGTATTCATTACTCCCTTATAAACCTAGGAACCAACTGATCTCAGGCAAAATAGCATGCCCGAGTGATGCTTTATAACTTAATTTAGTCTTGTTTAGCTAATTAATTATTTACATTTTCATGTGATTTTATATAAATGTGAATATATGTACTAACCAACATGATTAGTCCTTGTTTTGTAGGTTTAAATGAATTTGAGGAACTAATTTATAAGTTGGTGAAGTAGAGGAATGGAGTCGGGAGCAATTTGCAAAAGTCGGCAAGAAGCATGCCTTGGCAAGGCTGGCCGCGCCAGGCAGCGTGCCACGCTGTGCGTGTGCCGCGCCCATGCCAGGCGTGAGAGGAACGCAGCAAGCAGGCAGGCATCCTGCGCGCCAGCGCCCTGCCATCGCGCTGCATGAGCAGCGTGTCACGCCGGCCATCGCGGCAAGCCTCAACATCTTGGCATCATGAGGCGATTTTCAGTGTGCATCCGCGTTACCTCCGTGTCACGGAGGCAGTGCTCCGCGATACACTCCGTGACACAGAGCCATTCAACTACAGGCATAATTTTGCAAAATTCTCATTTACTATAAATAGGTCCCTTAGCTCCTAAAATCATCTTGTCACGATTTTATTCTGAAAAACCACCTAGGAGTGAAGGGAAAAGTGGGAGAACTTACCTAGGGTTCATCAATTTCATCTTGTCCTCTACCAATTCTTGTAAGTATGTTACTTTAACAATGTTTTCTTGTAATTTTACGAACATGAATGGCTAGAACCCTTCCTCTAGGGTTGAAGCCATGAGTTATGATTGTGTTTTTACGAATTTGTGTTGGAATTAAGTTATTGATTGTTGTTTTGTCTTGCATTCTTGATTAGGGTTGTTTTTATGATTGATCACCATGAAAACACACACATTAAACTTAGGCAAATGCTTGAGAAAGCAAACCTAGGGAAGAACATAAGAATGTGAGAGGCAAGTTCTTGTCTTTTGATAAGATTTTGTGGTTAGGATAGAAATATACCTAATACCTTGTTTGGTTGATAAAATGGGAGGAGAGAAAGACACCGGCTTAGAATTGTCACTCCACCACTCGAAGAAGTAGTTGTGAAGCTAAGTTTGGTTAAATGGTTGGAGGTACGTAAGGACCCTAATCAATGGCATACCCCATAAACCACATCCACGTAGTTAATTGCCCACGAACTAGAATTAGCATCCTCGCTCTCAATGAAGTAGTGAGGCTAGTTTGTCGTGTTTAGAGGCTCGGAAGGCCATGAACATGCAATTCTAACTATGTGAGACGACAATTGATAGTTTCATACTTAAACCATTGCAAATCGTAGTATCGCATGATTATCCAGCTTTAACTCTATGTTGCTCCTTGAATGAATTCAGAATACTTCATTGACAACAATTAGACTTTGTTAAACTATATCAAAAACTTCTATAATCAACACTTGCGGTATTTAATGTCACACTTGAACTTGATAGTTAGCTGAATTGGTCCAGTCCCTGTGGGTTCGACATTCCGGTTCTTAAAAAAGGGCCACTATATTACTTGTATGACCCCTACACTTGCAGGGCACCTACCCCACACTTAAAGTCTTGTTCGTCCTCGAACAAACCTTTTACATCTCATGCACATAAAGACTCACACATAGCTAATTTAGCAAGATAATTTAAGCTACGACTATAATAATTATTTAAGATAGCAAGCTAAAAGTAGAGCATGCACGATTTAATCATTGACATGAAATATAACTATGTTAAGACTTCCTAACCTCAAGAATCGACTCTTAATCTTCGCAAACTCATGCAAATCAATCGAGTAAGAAATCCAACATGAATTATATCCTTCATTCAACATGTGCCCTCACAGCAAGAGAGTTACCCATTTTCACACGCAAAAAATTTTTAAATCACAACATGTGTGGGTACATGAATAGAATTACGCTCACTCTCACAAAGAATTCACATGCATCGTGTAGTGACCCATAAGCTTGCCCTTAGTGTTTTACTCCACTAATTTAAGGATGTATGACCGTAAGATCAAGTAGGACTTAATGGGTTGTAATGTAAGCTAAGGGACGGGTAGGTACTATTCTGGCCAGTAATAGTGACTACCTTCCCCAAGCGCTTTTAATAACTTCACCCTTCATTAAGGACATCTCTTCTTTTACTTCACCCTCATTCTTCACTCTTGAATTTTCTCTTCTTGCTCCCATTTCTTTAAGCACAATTATCTTATTAGTAAGGAGTACTTAACAACTTTTTCATTCTTTTATTTTTTTACTCCCTACTAATAATCAACCATTTTCACACAAGTGCACCTTTGTCCTTTTCTCAACTTTCACAACTTCTACTTTTCCTTCTTTTTCACGCTTCTCACTCCTTCACTCTTTGAAATTTTTCACTTAAGCGCTTCGGAGTTTTGGATCAAATTCAAGGCTCATGAAAGAAAAAGGTTTTAGCTTATGTTGTAGCTATCAAAGAATAGGCTTAAGGCTCAATGGGGCTAACTAGGATTAAATATTCAAGGTAGGTAAAGTGAGGGATAACATTTAGGTTCATTCAAAGAAATGCCTAAATCATCTCCTACAATTCACATCCTTCATTTTGTTTTATATACACACCAGGCAAGTTCTAGACACTCCACAATAGCACAAAGTACTCAAAAACCTTACACTCATGGCACATACTCAATTTAAGACACATTCAGCAGACTCTCAACTCAGCTAATCACAAGAATTCAAAATTAAGCTTCAATCACATCGAGTCAAATTCAAGAGCCTAAGTGTCTCAAACAAAGTTATACACTTGCATGCTTCAACACTCAACATACTTGCATCTAAAATCATGTATAGCACATAACAAGAACATCAAGCCATCAATTAGCTACGGGTTCAAAAACCAAAACCTATTGACTAATTTTCCTCAAGACGGTCGTCATTCATCCATCGTCGGAAATAGTCTCTATCTATGAATAAAAACATTATATACAGACAAAGAAAATTTTTATTCTTCGGTTCAAAGACCCCCCCCTCCGTCGGAAAAGAACCGACAAGAAAAACCAACGGGTAATGAAGTCATGCTTGACTCACAAAATTTTTTCAAAAATTTTTCAAATATTTCTCACAAGCATTACATTCACCAAAAATCGTTAAGCACAAAAAATTTTAAATTTTCCTTGAAATTTCCCTCACCCCACACTTGAATCATGCTATGTCCTCATATCATCAAATTAAAATTTAAAAAGGGTGAGAAATACTCCCTGAGGCCTTTAGGCCTAGCTAACAACATGTTTATCTTTTACATCTGCACAAGTGTGTGTTTGACCCCACACTTTTTCATCATCCATGCTTCTTAGCTTCCTCCTCCAAGGGTACTCAGACTTTCCCTCTGTCTGTGCTTAACTTTCCAGCAAAACAACATAAGATGAAAATAAACAAAAATCAACTCAAATACAAGAAATTAAACTGGTACCTGTAGTACCCTTGGGTTGCCTCCCAAGAAACGCCTAATTTTACGTCGCGGCACGACGTGAACTATCCTTTTCAGGACATCCTCATACCTGGGTTCCCATTTGAGAACCACCTCCCTTTCTTTTGATTTTTAGAGGAAACAACCTCCACTCTGTTCCTCTCTTCCTCCAACTTCTTCCTACTCTGAAGCCCTTTATCAGACTCAGGCTGAACACTTATCATTACCTTTGGCCATGGACCTGATGAATCCCCCACCCCACACTCCTCCTGTGACAACACACTAACCTTACACAGGTTTCTGTAGTGTGTGGATGGGTTCATTTCTTGGTATACTCGGAAGAGTTCTTCTTCATCTTCAACCCTCATTTTCAGGGTCCCTGCTCTCAAGTCAATTACCGCTCCTCCGGTGGCCAAGAATGGCCGTCCCAAGATTAAGGGTACCTGATCATCAACATGAAAATCTAAGATAATAAAATCAGTAGGTATAATAAACTTACCCACTTTGATGAGAAGGTCCTCTATTATTCCATCAGGTGCTACTCGCGACTTATCCACCAGCTGCAACATCAACCTTGTTGGCCTCGGTTTCCCAAACCCCAGGGTGTTAAATAAAGATAGAGGCATTAGATTAACTGCTGCCCCTAGATCACACAAGGCTCGTAGCACCTCCGCTTTACCAATTTGTATGGGGAGGGTAAAACTCCCTGGGTCTTTGAGCTTTTTTGGAATTTTGCTCAGTACCCTGTGACTGCACTCCTCAGTCAGTGCTACCGTCTGGACATCCACCAATCTGACTTTGTTAGCCATCACATCTTTCAAGTATTTAGCATACTTGGGCATTCCCTGCAAAACATCAATAAGAGGCAAATTTATGTGAAGTTCTTTGCAACTCTCAAAGAACTTTTTGAAGCACTCCTCCTCCTTGCTCTTTCTGAATCTCTGAGGGAATGGTGATGGTGGTCTCTGTGCTGGCTGCGATGAAGATTGCGCATTTTGTTGCCCAACACTCTGATTTTCTCCATTGTCAGTGGATGGTCCTGGTCTAACCAACTCCGGCTGCACCTCATTTCTTTTGTCTATTGGTTCTGCATCAGCTAATTGCTTGCCGCTTCTCAGACTGATGGCATTGACCTGCCGGGGTTAGGATCTGTCTCGCTTGGTAATCCCCCCTGTGATCTTATGTTTTGAGCAGCTGCTATCTGACCCATTTGTTTTTCAAGATTGTGGGTGGCCACTTGCTGATTCTTTAAGTCTGCTGCCGTCCTCGCCTGATTTTCTGCTAACTGAGTCTGGGTCTCCATGAGTTTCTGCAATGTTTCCTCAATGATGCTGCTCAATTGACCATCATTCTGCCTATTCTGCTGATACTGCTGTTGTTGAGGTTGCTGATAACTCTGCTTTTGGTTTCCACCCCAAGAAAAATTCGGGTGGCCCTGCTAATTTCTATTGTAGTTGTTTCCAAAATTTTGATTGTTCCGTTGCACATTCCCAACAAAATTGACTGATTCCAGATTGGCTCCACAAGATTCTGCATTATGGCCATTATTACCACAAATTTCACACCAACTTGGAGCTTGCTGAACTGCATTAACCTGGCCCTGTTGTTGGTTCATACTCAGTTTATTGAACTGAGTCATCATCTAATGCTGGAATGAAGCTAGCTATGCTGCCAAGGCATTCATACCATCTACCTCTATCAACCCTAATCTCTTTCCTGCCCCTCTCGATGACTCGCTGTGCCACTTTGGATTTCCTTGAGCAATTCTGTTCAACAAAGTGTACAACTCATCATAAGTCTTCTCTAAGGCTTGCCCACCCGATGCAGAGTCTAGTAAAATTTTCGTGTGTGGGTCTAGACTTTCTACAAAGGTATGAGCCAGCACTTCATTCGATTGCTAGTGATGGGGACAGTCTCTCAATAATGACTTGAATCTTTCCCAAGCCAAATATAAATTCTCATCAGGCCTCTGCTTGAAACTTAGTATTTCACTTCTCAACTTTGCAGTCTTGCCTGAAGGAAAAAATCTGATAAGGAACTTCTTTGCCAAATCATTCCAAGAAGTTATGGAGTTCGGTGGCTCAGCTTTCAACCACTTCTTTGCCTCTCCCAACAATGAAAATGGGAAGAGGGTAAGTCAGACATAATTTGTGGACATGCTGGTGGGGATAAATGTGTCACTAATCTCAAGAAAGTTCTGTAAGTGCTGCTGCGGGTCCTCATGTGCCATCCCAGTGAATTGACCACTAGAATGTAACAGTTGCACCATGTTCTGCTTCAATTCAAAGTTTCCTCCAGGCTCCGGTTTATGGATACTAGAGTTCACATTAGTCGCTTGTGGGATTTTCACTTCGCAAACTTGTCTTAACATAGTTATATTTCATGTCAATGATTAAATCGTGCATGCTCTATTTTTAGCTTGCTATCTTAAATAATCATTATAGCCGTAGCTTGAATTATCTTGCTAAATTAGCTATGTGTGAGTCTTCATGTGCATGAGATGTAAAAGGTTTGTTCGAGGACGAACAAGACTTTAAGTGTGGGGTAGGTGCCCCGCAAGTGTACGGGTCGTACAAGTAATATAGTGGCCCTTTTTTAAGAACCGGAATGTCGAACCCACAGGGACTGGACCAATTCAGCTAACTATCAAGTTCAAGTGTGACATTAAATACCGCAAGTGTTGATTATAGAAGTTTTCGATATAGTTTAACTAAGTCTAATTGTGGTCAACGAAGTATTCTGAATTCATTCAAGGAGCAACATAGAGTTAAAGCCGGATAATCATGCGATACTACGATTTGCAATGGTTTAAGTATGAAACTATCAATTGTCGTCTCACATAGTTAGAATTGCATGTTCATGGCCTTCCGAGCCTCTAAACACAACAAACTAGCCTCACTACTTCATTGAGAGCTATGTTGCTAATTCTAGTTCGTGGGCAATTAACTACGTGGATGTGGTTTATGGGGTATGCCATTGATTAGGGTCCTTACGTACCTCCAACCATTTAACCAAACTTAGCTTC
Organism: Datura wrightii; assembly: GCA_035772735.1. Taxonomy (NCBI): domain Eukaryota; kingdom Viridiplantae; phylum Streptophyta; class Magnoliopsida; order Solanales; family Solanaceae; genus Datura; species Datura wrightii. The sequence continues at coordinate 40,257,273 of JASDFA010000027.1, forward strand.
ACAACTACTTCTTCGAGTGGTGGAGTGATAATTCTAAGCCGGTGTCTTTCTCTCCTCCCATTTTATCAACCAAACAAGGTATTAGGTATATTTCTATCCTAACCACAAAATCTCATCAAAAGACAAGAACTTGCCTCTCACATTCTTATGTTTTTCCCTAGGTTTGCTTTCTCAAGCTTTTGCCTAAGTTTAACGTGTGTGTTTTCATGGTGATCAGTCATAAAAACAACCATAATCAAGAATGCAAGACAAAACAACAATCAATAACTTAATTCCAACACAAATTCGTAAAAACACAATCATAACTCATGGCTTCAACCCTAGAGGAAGGGTTCTAGCCATTCATGTTCATAAAATTACAAGAAAACATTGTTAAAGTAACATACTTACAAGAATTGGTAGAGGACAAGATGAAATTGATGAACCCTAGGTAAGTTCTCCCACTTCTCCCTTCACTCCTAGGTGGTTTTTCAGAATAAAATCGTGACAAGATGATTTTAGGAGCTAAGGGACCTATTTATAGTAAATGAGAATTTTGCAAAATTATGCCTGTAGTGGAATGGCTCCGTGTCACGGAGTGTATCGCGGAGCACTGCCTCCGTGACACGGAGGTAACGCGGATGCACACTGGAAATCGCCTCATGATGCCAAGATGTTGAGGCTTGCCGCGATGGCCGGCGTGACACGCTGCTCATGCAGCGCGATGGCAGGGCGCTGGCGCGCAGGTCGCCTGGTGTGGCACGGCGCTGGCGCGTAGGATGCCTGCCTGCTTGCTGCCTTCCTCTCGCGCCTGGCATGGGCGTGGCACGGCGCTGGACGCGGCACACGCACAGCATGGCATGCTTCCTGGCGCGGCCAGCCTTGCCAAGGCATGCTTCTTGCCGACTTTTGCAAATTGCTCCCGACTCCATTCCTCTACTTCACCAACTTATAAATTAGTTCCTCAAATTCATTTAAACCTACAAAACAAGGACTAATCATGTTGGTTAGTACATATATTCACATTTATATAAAATCACATGAAAATGTAAATAATTAATTAGCTAAACAAGACTAAATTAAGTTATAAAGCATCACTCGGGCATGCTATTTTGACCGAGATCACCAACATCCACTAGTTCCCATTATTCAGCCCTAATTTTACCATTCTAGGGTTCTTGAATTAAGAATTCCACCATCAAAGGTCCCCCCTGTAACACCCCATACTTTTCGGCTATGGTTGCGACTATTAGACGTGTGAACTAGATCCTAAATGAGTGAACATGGGTATACTTAGGTGTAAGGGTCAATTCTTTAGTGTGGAAAGTACGTTGGATGTAAATTAAGACCTTAAGGAAACTCTAGAGCAAAGTTGGGTTGAAAGCTCCCACTGATGAAGCTTTTCAGAAAATCTGGTGTAAGGTCCAACTTCAGACAATCATATCTCTCAATTTACAAAGTATTTTTGAGTGTTCTTCCCGTCAAATTAAAGATCTATGAATCTAGTTTCTAACTCATTTTAGCATGCCTAAATTAGAGTTTGGAGTAAAACGTTATGGACATGTTACTGAAGCACTGTCGAGCTATTGCGAATCGCAGACCAAAACGCGGCCAACACCTTGGGAAATGCGGGCCGCGAATTGGACGCGAAACGAAACAATGACCAGTCAGTAGAAGGGTAAAAAATATGGACCAAACCACAGTTAGCGCCTTGGGAAACACGACTCATGGATTGACCATGAAATGCATATTTTTTTTCCACAAAACATGATTTCTTACCCAATTTAAAAATGCAATTTTGGACTCACTTCCTTTTTTTCCCGCCTCAACTCAACTCCAAAAGCCCCAAAAGCTCTACAAAACCATCCTAAGGCTAGGTAAGCATTCTCCAACCTATTGCAACATAAATTCATGAATTTCTTCCTGATTCTAACATCAAAATCATCTCTCTCCTCTAGCAAGGTCAAGAACACCTTCTAAGTGGTGGGGCTTGGAATCTTGAGCACTTCTTCTTTATTTAAGGTAAGTAAATATTATAAAATCATACATGGGTATTGTTTTATAATCCTTCAAGATATTTTAAGGCCAGGACTCATGGGATGGTGCTAGGAAGCCATGAGTTCATCTGATGACCTAGGGTTAAGGTTAGGGGATTGTTTTAGCGTTGAGGATGGAGGTGGTTGGTTTGGATGGACATGTAATTGGTGTGTATTCTATTAAGGGGCTATAGAAAGAGGCGGGTATTAGTACACCCCATCCACACGAGGCTCGAATTTCCTATGCACTTCGGGTGTTCAATGAAATGCCTCTATGACTTGAATTTTGTCGTTAAGTCATTGATTGTAGTTCCTACCTATATAATTATTGTAGATTGACCTATAGAAGGGATTGTTTCTTCGTGGTGATAGTTTTGAGGCCAAGAATAAGGTATGTAATGCTCACATTTGTGGGGGAACACTTTGATTCATTCCCCACACCATGTTTTCATGAAATTTTCATATAAATATCTTTCTTTTTTTGAATAGTTAAAGTTAAGGTCAAGAACGTTATGTCCATATAAATGAGTTTTAAAAACTCTTTGAGCTCCTACATATGTATAAGATTATCCTTGACTTCCCATGAGTTCTATTGAAATCACTTTGTTGAAAGGAGTCAAAACTCTATTAATTATGATTTTGCTTTTTCCGCAGAAAGGAAAGTTTCTATGTTGTTGTGAAAAATGACTATATGAATTAATAGGCCTTATGATGATAAAATACTAGATTTAGATATGATAATGACAAGCTTGATTTCTTATGATGATTTGAAGTAAACCACGTTATGTAATGAAAAGGGAGTAGTATTAATAACCGAGAAGGCTTCATGCCTGAAACTACGTATGCCAATGTAGAATGATGGATCATTTTCGTTGGTTCGGGAGACTCCTACATGCACCTTGGTACGAGATGTTATGGATCCTTACTAGCACTATGATATGTATGTCTAATACCCCAGCAAGGTATGAGATGGCTTAGCTGATCGGGCAGAGATCAGACTCCATGTTTGCATGGTGGTTTATGTCGGTTAAGAAAAGAACCTCCCATAAAGAATTTAATGAATGTCTATGAAAATGTGATTTTGTCATAAAGGGATCTATTACCGATTTGTTTACATCTTTGATTCCTTTTATGCTATATATATATATTTACTTTTTTCTCGGTTACCCTTTTTATATATATTGCTCAACTATGTTATGTTTCGTTCAGCCTTTTTACATACAGTACGATCCTATATACTTACGCCCCTTTGGCCGGGGATGCTGCATTATTTTATAATGCAGATTCAGGTACTTAAGCTGACGATCGAGCTGCTCACTAGGATTCTACTTCATTCAGCTGTTGGTGAGCCCCACTTGTTTTGGGCTTAGTCCATTATCCAAACTTATTAGTTGTTGATTTAGAGGTATGCAGGGTGCTTTGTCCCAGTAAATAGTTAATCCAGTATGTTAGAGGCTTCATAGATTGTTTCTTATGTTATGTAAGCTCAGTAAATCTTCTCTTTAAATTGAGCATTTTGACCTTTTAAATTTAAATTTTACTATTATTTTCACTAATGATTAGATGTATGCTCATGATGTACACCATGTATGCGGTTCGCTCAAGTCAGTAATGGCTTTGAGTGCTGGTCACGCCTAGACCCTATTTCAGGGCATGACAAACTTGATATCAGAGCACTAAGTTCAAGTGTCTTAAGGAGTCTATAAAGCCGTGCCTAGTTGAGTCGTTCTTATAAGTGTGAAGCGCGCCACATTTATAAGTTAGAAGCTACTGGACATATAAGAATGTTACTTTTCTTTCCTACTCTAGGTCGTGCTATAGAGTTGAACTGTAAGTGAATATTCTAATGTTCGCATTGTTGCGTTTCTTACAAAAAGTGCTTGTTACAAGAAAGACAACCTTAAACCGAAGGCCAGTGTTGCCAATGAGGCAAACTTTAGTGAACCTTAGGGAGTTCAGAGGAGGTCTCGGGTCGTCCTGCACGCCAGATCACTCGTACTTCTCCACCATTGATAGAGGGTCCTATGGGGAACCCTACCGCATATGTGCCACCCTAGTACGAGAGATGCCGATATGTGGGGAGCAATCCAGATGCTTACCCAATTGATTGTAGTACAGACTCAACGTCAGGGTACACCGTCGCAGAGTATGGGATCTCATCAAAGCTCAGCTATATCGAGGATCAGAGAATTCCTCAGGATGAATCCACTAGTTTTTAAAAGCTCAGCTATATCGAGGAGAATTCCTTAGGATGAATCCACCAGTTTTTACGGGGTCCAAGCCAGAGGAGGATCCCCAGAATTTTATCGATGAGGTGTAGAGAATTTTATGAGTCATGTATGCTACTGAGACAGAGGCAGTGGTGGTATGTCTAGTCATACAGCCCTCAAAGAATGAGGACTCACCAATAAAGCTGAAAGCAACTCCGAGATAGGCTAAGGATGGAGATGAGCCTGAGAGCGGAGTCTTGTATCATGAGACGATACATCATAGAAAGTATGCGGTCAGTATGTGGAATGTAACGAGCATGCAAGGTAAGTAAAACAGACATTTAAAATATGTAAAAACTCGTAAAAACATCATGAGAGTAGGAAATCATGCTCATATCATAAATATCGTAACATAACATAAGGCCCAAGATTTTCAAAGCATTTGTAGTACAATCGTAATCATAATCATGAGAGAAAAACTATATTGAACATAACTTGAGCCAATATATATAATTATAACCATGCATAAATCATGAGGAACAGTGGGAGATTCTCATAACCGACATATCCAATATGAGCACACATGGAGCCCGACTTGTAACCCTGTCGAGAGGGTGTTTGTACCTTGCCAAGGGTAGAACCATGAAAGACGTGATCACACATGAAAAGGGCCATTTGGGCCGGGGACAGTCACAAGAAGGTCCCAACATATCCTACGGTGGCACGTAGTTTATGAGATCCGGGGCAGAACCTAGGCCCCGAACCTACTCGGTGTTAAATACTACTCCCAAAACATATATAGTGCTCATAGTATAACATGCATGAATTCATGGGCTAGTTAAATCATAATAATCATGAACATACTTGTACATACATGAACTAGCCATGACATAAGGCCCGTGAATCGGCCAAAACATAATTCATAAATTATAGGTTTCATGCATACATGAAAATCATACGTATAACTTGTAAATCATCAAATCATACGTATAACTTGTAAATCATCAAATCATATTGGGTATTTGAATAAATTCATATTTCAAATCATAAATCCCGCTGGGTTGTAAATATCAACAATTTAAGTAAATATCATAACTCGATTCATCATAGATCATATATGATTAGGCTTAATTTAGTAGAAATTGAAATCAATAATTTTATACTCAAAATAATTGTAAAATCTGATCAAAATTCATAAAATATGATGTAAATCACAATTTAGAACAACCCATTGGTAAATCATTAAAATTCCACAAGATTGGAGTTAAAACCCCATGATATTTTTGATAAATTTTTCATAAATTAATAGAGATTGGTCATGGCTGTGAACGGAAACACCCATTCATAACCCTACATATCTGGGTAAGATTCGATTTCAAAGTTCCTTGAAGGCCCAAGGGAGAATCGATGAAGAAGAGCTTGGCAATTGGCTTGATCTCTCTAAAATCTTCGTAACTTGCATACATGGGAATGAATATGTTTGGGGGACTTAACCTATCTTAACATACCCAGAAAATATCATAAAAAGACGTAATTTAGAGCCCTAGAGTATAGGAAAGTCAAAAATACCCTTAATAAAATCACCCTGAAAAACTGCACTGACCAATCCCACGAGCGTAAATACGAGTCGTTGGAGGCTACCACGACTCGTGGTACGATTCGTCGTCTGCATTGCCTAACCCTGACTTCAGATTCCATTCACGACTCAAAAGGAAGAGTTGTGGTCTCTTATCATGGGTCGTTAGATCGGACGTTGTTAGCTTCCTGAAAATTCCTGAGTTTCCCTCACAACGAGCCTCACCACGACTCGTGGTATCCTCCAACTAGTCGTGGTATCCATCCGTTAAATCCACTGGAAATCTGGCACTCCAACCAACGATTGGATACCACAGGTCGTTGCATCCCACCATGAGTCATAGGATGACCCATGGCATCCCTAACTGCCAGCGTCACATACCACCACGACTTCTAAACGACTCGTGTTTCCCAACCATGAGTCGTTACATTGTCCATTCTGCACACTTTTCCCCAATTTTTAGCCAACTTCCATTTTTGATCCTGGGTCTAATCTTAGGCACTTTCGGGTATTACAATATCTCCCCCTTGGGAACATTTGTCCTCGAATGTTGGAAACAAGCAAAAAAAAATTAGAGATATGCAATCATTAAACCTATATACTGATCATCTAAATCGGAAACTAACGGAATAACTATCTCCACTTCATACCACATAACTAAACTGATTTCATGATTCACATACACATTCATATACATAAAAGAAACTTTGAACACATGATCTGAACATGTAAACTAAATAGATTCATAGAGCAAAACTAATACCTCAAGTCGGAATTGAGCCGGTAGAGAATAAATGTGGGTATTTAGCCATCATATCCGCTTCGGTTTCCCATGTAGCTCCTTCAACATGCTGATTCCTCCATAATACTTTAATTGAATCTATTTCCTTATTCCTTAGCCTCCGAACTTGACAATCCAATATTTCCACCGAAACCTCCTTATAGCTAAGGCTGTCCTTTACACCAACACTGTTCATCGGGACTACTAGAGCTAGATCTCCTAAACATTTCTTCAACAACGATACATGAAACACAGGATGCACAGAAGATAACTCTGAGGGAAACTCCAACTCATACGCCACCTTGCTAAATCTTCTCACAATCCGATAGGGGCCAACATAGAGGGGACCAATTTTCCCTTTCTTTTCGAACCGCATTATTCCCTTCATGGGAGATACCTTCAAGAACACCCAGTCATCCACCTCGAACTCAAGTTCTCTTCTCCTAACATCGGTGTAGGACTTTTGGAGACTCTGAGCGGTTTTTAACCTGTCCCTTATCAACTGAACCTTCACCATAGCCTCATGAACCGAATCTGGACCTATCATGGCTGCCTCACCAATCTCAAACCATCTAATGGGCGATCTACATCTCCGCCCATAGAGAGCCTCGAATGTTGCCATCTGGATACTGGAGTGACAACCGTTATTGTAGGTAAACTCGATCAGGGGAAAGTGATCATAACAACTACCTTTGAAGTCCATCACACATGCTCTCAACATGTCTTAGAGATTCTGGATTATTCGTTCCGCTTGGCCATCCGTTTGCGGGTGAAATGCTATGCTTATCTTAGTTTGTGTAACCAATCCTTTTTGAACGAATTCCAAAATTGAGAGGTACATTGAGTACCTCGATCTAAAATGATGGATAAGGGCTCTCCATGCAATCAAACCAACTCCTGGATATATAGTTTAGCATAATCCTCCGCCGAATCCGTGGTCTTAACCAGTAGAAGATGTGCAACCTTGGTCAACCTGTCTACCACAACCCAAATGGAATCATATTGTCAACGAGTACGAGGCAGACCTGTGATAAAATCCATATTAAAATTTCTTTCCACTTCCAAGTAGGAAAGATGATATCCTGAACTACACCTCCTGGTCTCTGATGCTTAACATTTACTTGCTGACGGTTCGGACACTTGGCTACGAATTCTGCAATGTCCTTCTTCATGCCATTCCACCAATAGATTTTCTGTAAGTCACGGTACATCTTGATGACACCTAGATGGATAGAATACCTGGATCCATGAGCCTCATACAACATCCGGCTCCTAAAATCATCAACATTTGGAACACATAAGCGACCTTGGTACTGAAGCACACCATCTCCCCCTTGGGAGAAGACTTCTACCTTCTGATTTTGAACGACTTCCTTCAACTTTACTAGGATCAGGTCCTCATCTTATCTAGCTTTCACATTAGTCACCAAGGAAGATTCTGAGCCGTTATGCACAACGACACTGCCATTGGTCGAGTCGACCAACCTAACTCCCAACCTTGTGAGACGATGCACATCTTCCACCAGCTCTTTCTTTCCTTCATCCACATGAGCCACGCTCTCCATAGAGAGTCTACTAAGCGCGTCTGCTACCACATTAGCCTTACTCGAATGATAAAGAACACTCATATCGTAGTCCTTGAGTAGTTACAACACCTCCTTTGTCGAAGATTAAGGTCTTTTTGCGTGAACACATATTGTAAACCCTTGTGGTCCATAAAAACATCCACGTGGACTGACCAGTCACTGATTTGTTTCACATCCAATCCACGGCTCACGTTTCCCAAGGCACTGTCCACGTTATGGTTCGCGGTTCACAACAGCTCGATAGTGCTTCAGTAAAAAGCCCATAACTTTTTACTCCGAACTCCGATAGGCATGCTCAAATGCTTGGAAAATATATTTATAGATCTTTAATTTTATGGGTAGAACACTCAAAAATACTTTGTAATTTTAGAGATATGATTGTTTAAAGTCAGACCTTACACCAGATTTTCTGAAAAGCTTCATCAGTGGGGGCTTTCAACCCAACTTGGCTCTAGAGTTTCCTTAAGGTCTTAATTTACATCCAACGCACTTTTAACACTAAATAATTAACCCTTAAATCTAAGTATACCCATTTTCACTCATTTAGAATCTAGTTCACACGTCTAATGGTCCCGACCATAGTTGAAAAGTAGGGGTGTTACAATATCTCCCCCTTGGGATTATTCGTCCTCGAATAATGGTCATGGGGAACGAATAGAATTTAACTCTGAAAATTTTCAAAAGTTTTGGTAGAGTTTCCTTTGTACATAGTACTATCCCATTTTCTCAAAGTCTGACAGCTAACCAGAAATATTATCGTAAGCCTCACAGGGCATTAAAAGTGCATAGTCATACAGGAATACATAAGAAGCATAAACGTAGTAATTTTCTCAAAGCTTACCCTTTTCTTTCATTCATCATAACTCATCATTCTTTTTAGAAATTTCATAATTTTTTTTAAAAGGAGAAAAATAATAGGCATGAGTCATACAAGACATGTAGAGTCTATTTTTGCATGGACGTAACATAACACGAGTTCACTTAGATATGGAGGACATAAAATTCATAGAGTAGGATTAGGATTATTACCCCCCGCATCTTCTTCTCTTTCGCGGAACAAGTGAAGATATTTAGCTTTCATGTCAGTTTCGGGTTCCCAGGTAGCCTCTTCAACATTGTGGTTTCTCCATAGTACTTTCACAGATGCCACTTCTTTGGTCCTTAATTTACGAACTTGGCTATCAAGAATGGCCACAGGAGTTTCTTCATAAGTCAGACCTTCTGTGACACCAATATTCTCAATAAAGACCACAAGGGATGGATCCCCCACACATTTCTTCAACATGGAATACTGGATGAACTGATGCCAGTTCTGTAGGCAATTCCAGCTCATAGGCTACCAGCCCAATTCTTTTCAATATCCTATATGGACCAATATATCTAGGACTAAGTTTCCTTTCTTTCTGAAGCGCATAATTCCCTTAATGGGAGAAATTTTCAAGAATACCCAATCGTCCACATTAAATTCTAGATCTCTGCGTCGCACGTCTGAATAGGATTTCTGACAGCTTTGGGAGGTCTATAACCGTTCTTCAATTAGTTTGACCTTTTTCAAAACCTGATGGACCAAGTTTGGTCCTAATAGTTCTGCTTCCTTCACCTACCTCAAACCAACCAATAGGTGATCTGCATCTTCGCGCACATAGAGCCTTATAGGGTTCCATCTTAATACTGGAATGGTAACTATTATTATATGCAAACTCAACCAATGGTATGTGATCATCCCAATTTCCCTTAAAATCCAAAGCGCATGCTCTCAACATTTCCTCGAGCGTTTGAATGGTGCGCTTGACCTGTCCATTTGTCTGCGGGTGAAAAGTAGTACAAAGGTTCACATGAGTACCCAACCCTTTCTGAAAAGACTTACAAAAGTGGGCTATGAACTGAGCACCTCTGTCAGAGATGGACACATGGGTCCCATGCAGCCTAACAATCTCCCGAATATACAGCTTAGCATAATCCTCTGCAAAATAAGTCGTCTTGATAGGCAAAAAGTGCGCTGACTTGGTAAGCCATCCACAATCACCCAAATTGAGTCATGTTTTCTATAGGAGAGAAGTAAACCTATAATGAAATCCATGTTGATCATTTCCCATTTCCGTACAGGAAGTTCAATATTCTGTGCTAGGCCACCGGGCTTCTGGTGTTCCACTTTAACTTGTTGGCAGTTTGGACACTTAGCCACTTGGTCTGCTATGTTCTTCTTCATATCGTTCCACCAATAAATATCTTTTAGATCATGATACATCTTAGTTGAGCCTAGTGGATTAAATACCTGGAGTTGCGTGCTTCAGCCATGACTCTTTCACGTGGATTGTCCATCTCTAGGACATATAATCTTCTTTGATACCATAAAGTACCATCTTCCCCTAGCTCAAAATCCATAGTCTTTTGCTTGTGAATTCCCTCTTTCAACTTGAGCAAGGTCGGATCTTCATACTGTTTCTCCTTCACTTCCACTATTGGTGATGATTCTGCCTTATTTTGAACAACCACATTTCCATCCTCAGAGTCTAACAAACGGACCCCTAGGCTAGCCAATTTGTGAACATCTCTGGCCAATTCTCTCTTGCCTTCTTCAACATGAGCTAGGCATTCCATGGGCACATGACTAAGAGCATCGGCTACAACATTAGCCTTCCCTGGATGATACAGGATCTCAAAATCATAGTCCTTAAGCAATTCAAGCCATCTTCATTGTCTGAGGTTCAATGTTTGGCTTGTTGGGTATAACTACATGCAAGTGCACGTGGTCGAACAAGTAGTAAAGTGGCTCAAGTAAGCCAAGTATCGATCCCACAGGGACTGGACTAAGGTATCAATCTAATCAAGTGTCAATAAACTTTAACTATAAACTGCAGACAACAGTGTGAAGAAGATTTTGATATTTTGTTTCCTAATTTTATACTAAATCTAAAACGAATATACAATTTGAGTCTAAACTATAAGTAGGAGCATGCTGAGGCTAAAATGAACATGTAGAGAAATAAATTATCGATACAATTTGATTAATCTTTCCTCCGGTTGCTAGTCAAGAATTATTGCCTATGGATTAAAACTTTCGTATTTAACCCAACTTAAGAATCATGAACCTTCCACCTACATCTCTGTGATAAAAAGAAATTCATGTTCTAGCCATACAAAACCGATTCCTTAATTGATTAATATGACTTTCAGGTATATCTCTATCCTGAAGGTAAATCAATTCTCAATTTTCCCAAACTAAGAAAAGATCATATCCTATCAATTCACAACTTTCTAATTTCTTGCTCTCTCGAGTGAAACCGGACTTTTTAGATATACATTAACGTTGGCCACACATTAACGCAGTAAGAACAAGAATCAATAGAACAACCATGGAAGAAAAGATGAAAAACCAATTTATCAATAATGACATTTCAATACAAATGTTCTTAACCTCAGCAAGAAGGGAATTTAGCCACTCATTTGTGGATTAAACATCGTTAAATGAGTGTTAATCATACAAGCAATTGAAATAAAGAAGAAGGAGATAGAGAAAAACCCTGAGATTTTCGTCCCCTCAACTACCTGTAACCCACGTTCTTGCTCCACCCAGTCAGAATTATTAAAAATAAAACCTAAGTGTTCTATTTATACTAGTGGGAATTTTTTTCGGAATAGCAAGCAACGTGTCACGGAGTGTATCGAGGAGCACTGCCTCCGTGACACGGTGTGTATCGCGGAGCGTTGCCTCCATGACACGGTGTGTATCGCGGAGCATTGCCTCCGTGACACGTTGCTGTTCCACCATAGGCCAAATTTTGCATTTTTTCTTGTTGACTTTTACGTTTTCCTCTTGATTCCATTCCTCCACTTCACCAAATCATGAATTAGTTCCTCAAATGCATTATTAACCTTCAAAAACAAGGACTAATCATGTTGGTTAGTATATATTCACATTTACATAAAATCACATGAGAATGTATATAAATAATTAGATAAACAAGACTAAATTGCGTTATAAAGTAGCACCTAGGCATGCAATTATGCCCAAGATCACAACTCCACACTTAAAGTCTTGTTCGTCCTCGAACAAACCTTTTACATCTCATGCACATGAAGACTTACACATAGCTAATTTTAGCAAGACAATTCAAGCTACGACTACAATGACTGTTTAAGATAGCAAGCTAAAAATAGAGCATGCACGATTTAATCATTGAAATGAAATACAATTATGTTAAGACTTCCTAACCTCAAGAATTGACTCTCTATCTTAGCAAACTCATGCAAATCAACTGATCAAGAAATCCAACATGAATTATATCCTTCATTAAACATGTGCCCTCACAACAAGAGAGTTACCCATTTTCACACGCAAATTTTTAAATCACAACATGTATGGGTAAATGAATAGAATTACGCTCACTCTCACAAAGAATTCACATGCATCATGTAATGACCCATAAGCTTGCCCTTAGTGTTTTACTCCACTAATTTAAGGATGTTTGAACGTAAGATCAAGTAGGACTTAATGAGTTGTAATGTAAGCTAAGGGACGGGTAGGTACTATTCTGGACAGTAATAGTGACTATCTCCCCCAAGCGCTTTTAATACATCCAACATTCATTAAGGACATCTCTTTTCTTACTTCCTCCTCATTCTTTTCAATCTTGAATTTTCTCTTCTTGTTCCCATTTCTTTAAGCATACTCAGCTTAGTAGTAAGGAGTACTTAAGCAAATTTTTTTTTTCATTCATTTATTTTCTTACTCCCTACTAATAATCAACCATTTTTACACAAGTGCACCTTTGTCCTTTTCTCAACTTTCACAACTCCTACTTTTCCTTCTTTTTCACGCTTCTCACTGCTTCACTCTTTCAGATTTTTCACTTAAGCGCTTCAGAGTTTTTGATCAAATTCAAGGCTAATGAAAGAAAAAGGATTAATCTTATGTTGTAGCTATCAAAGAATAGGCTCAAGGCTCAATGGGGCTAACTAGGATTAAATATTCAAGGTAGGTAAAGTGAGGGATAACATTTAGGTTCATTCAAAGAAATGCCTAAATCATCTCCTACAATTCACATCCTTCATTTTGTTTTATATACACACCAGGCAAGTTCTAGACATTCCACAATAGCACGAAATATTCGAAAAACTTACACTCACAGCACATGCTCAATTCAAGACACATTCCGCAGACTCTTAACTCAGCTAATCACAAGAATTCAAAATTAAGCTTCAATCATATCAAGTCAAATTCAAGAGCCTAGGTGTCTCAAACATAGGTATACCACTTGCATGCTTCAACAATAAACATACTTGCATCTTACAATCATTTATAGCACATAACAAGAAAATCAAGATATCAATTAGTTACGGGTTCAAAAACCAACCTACTGAATAATTTTCCTCAAGACGGTCGTCATCCATCCATCGTCGGAAACAGTCTCTAACTATGACTAAAAACATTATATATAGACAAAGAAAAATTTTTATTCTTCGGTTCAAAGACCCCCCGTCGGAAAAGAACCGAAAAGAAAAACCAACGGGTGATGAAGTCATGCTTGACTCACAAATTTTTTTTTTTCAAATATTTCTCTCAAGCATTACATTCACCAAAAATCGTTAAGCACAAAAATTTTAAAATTTTCCTCACCCCACACTTGAATAATGCTATGTCCCCATAGCATCAACTTAACATTTAAAGAGGGTGAGAAATACTCCCTGAGGCCTTTAGGCTTAGCTAACAGCATGCCTTTCTTCAACTTTGCACAAGTGGGTGTTCGACCCCACACTTTTTCTCTTCCATGCTTGTTAGCTTCCTCCTCCATGGGTACTCAGACTTCCCCTCCATCTGTGCTTAACTTTCCACCAAAACAACACAAGATGAAAAATAAATAAAATCAACTTAAATGCAAGAAATTAAAATGGTACCCATGGTACCCTTGGGTTGCCTCCCAAGCAGCGCCTAATTTTACGTCGCGGCACGACGTATCAAGTTTCACTGCTTTTTACTCCACCTTGAGGATATGAATCTCACCCCTAATTTCTTCTCTAATTTCCTCTTATGCTCCAAGGGTGGTGGTGAAAAATTGTAAGGACCAAGCAGTAGATGTTGCCTTTTGAACTTATTGGCCGTTAAGTAAGCGAAGTCATTTTGTCTCTCCGAGTTAGCAAATTTCAAAATATACGGGACTTGGTCCTCCTCTAGACATTTCTCTATAAGCTTGGAAGACTCTATTTCTATGTTGTCAACCAAACTTAATGTCGAAAAATGCTTCGAGTGTGGTCCAATAAACCTCAACTATGAAACTGCATTGTGCTTGACCTTCTTACTTGTATACACCTTCTCAGCATCGACATCTAACTCTCCATTAATGTCAACTGGGGGATACTCTATCTCTTCTTCCATGAATGGATTTTCCATAAGTGTGAGCCCATCACGGGGACACTCAAGAGATTCTAATTGTTGGGCTTCATCCAAAAATTCACCCTTGTCTTCCACTTGTAGTTCCTCTTGAATATCGGCTAAAAGTATTACCTGCAATTTCTCACAAGCTTCAGCCTCAGCAATCATCTCCGTGACTTTGACGCTCATCCTTTCTAGAGCCTCTGCATTCTCTTCTTGCTGAATTCTCAATACTGCCATCGCCTCCTTCATTGCTTCTGATTGCTCCAGGAGTTGTTTCAGCATGTCTTCTATTTGAGCTTGGCGTCCCAAGTCCTCATTTTCAGCATGCCTATATTCAGCAAAAATAACAGAAGGATCATAGTAGGGGCTTGGGGGAGGGGAATATGCATTCGGAAAGCCATCCCAATGGCCATCTTGATCACCACATATATTGCATGTGTTACAGTGTTGCCACGAGTGGTGTCCTCCGCAATTCAGACAAGATTCTCCAAAATATGAGTATCCATCATTTAAACCATTTGTATTCCATGATGTCATGTCAATAAGGGTATCCGAAAAAAAAAATAATAAAAAAGAATTAAAACAAACACTAAGACCAAGTTTTCAGCACTTAGAGGAAATAGTAAACTAACACTTAAGAAAAATTTTACCAATTGCCAATCCCCGGCAGCGGTGCCAAAAACTTGTTCGGCTTGTTGGGTATAACTACACGCAAGTGCACGTGGTCGAACAAGTAGTAAAGTGGCTCAAGTAAGCCAAGTATCGATCCCGCAGGGACTAGACTAAGGTATCAATCTAATCAAGTGTCAATAAACTTTAACTCTAAACTGCAGACAACAGTGTGAAGAAAATTTTGATATTTTGTTTCCTAATTTTATACTAAATCTAAAACGAATATACAATTTGAGTCTGAACTATAAGTAGGAGCATGCTGAGGCTAAAATGAACATGTAGAGAAATAAATTATCGATACAATTTGATTAATCTTTCCTCCAGTTGCTAGTCAAGAATTATTGCCTATGGATTAAAACTTTCGTATTTAACCCAACTTAAGAATCATGAACCTTCCACCTACATCTCTGTGATAAAAAGAAATTCATGTTCTAGCCATACAAAACCAATTCCTTAATTGACTAATATGACTTTCAGGTATATCTCTATCCTGAAGGTAAATCAATTCTCAATTTTCCCAAACTAAGAAAAGATCATATCCTATCAATTCACAACTTTCCAATTTCTTGCTCTCTCGAGTGAAACCGGACTTTTTAGATATACATTAACGTTGGCCACACATTAACGCAGTAAGAACAAGAATCAATACTACAACCATGGAAGAAAAGATGAAAAACCAATTTATCAATAATCACATTTCAATACAAATGTTCTTAACCTCAGCAAGAAGGGAATTTAGCCACTCATTTGTGGATTAAACATCGTTAAATGAGTGTTAATCATACAAGCAATTGAAATAAAGAAGAAGGAGATAGAGAAAAACCCTGAGATTTTCGTCCCCTCAACTGCCTGTAACCCACGTTCTTGCTCCACCCAGTCAGAATTATTAAAAATAAAACCTAAGTGTTCTATTTATACTAGTGGGAATTTTTCCCGGAATAGCAAGCAACGTGTCACGGAGTGTATCGCGGAGCACTGCCTCCGTGACACATTGCTGTTCCAGCACAGGCCAAATTTTGCATTTTTTCTTGTTGACTTTCACGTTTTGCTCTTGATTCCATTCCTCCACTTCACCAAATCATGAATTAGTTCCTCAAATTCATTATTAACCTTCAAAAACAAGGACTAATTATTTTTGTTAGTGTATATTCACATTTACATAAAATCACATGAGAATGTATATAAATAATTAGATAAACAAGACTAAATTGCGTTATAAAGTAGCACCTAGGCATGCAATTATGCCCAAGATCATGCAACTCTTTCTATTTGAAAATATATTGAAAACTTTTTTGGTTTGTGAAGATATCCACGTGAACTCCATACAAGTAGTGAGGCCACATCTTAAGCGCAAACACTACAGCAGCCAATTCTAAATCATGTATGGGATAGCTCTTCTCATGGATCTTTAGCTGCCTAGAAGCATAAGCTATGACTTTACCATGTTGCATCAAAACACAACCTAGACCAGTCCCTAAAGCATCACAATAAACCATGAACCCATCGCTTCCATCTAGTAAGGTTAGGACTGGAGCGGTAGTCAATTTGGCCTTTAGCTCTTGGAAACTCTTTTCGCATGCATATGACCACTAGAACTTCATCTTTTTCTATGTCAATTTAGTCAAAGGGGACACTATGGATGAGAACCCCTATACAAATCAACTGCAATAGCCTGCTAAACCTAAAAAGCTCCTGATCTCTATAGGAGTTGTGGGTCTAGACCAATTCTTTGTTGCTTCTATTTTCTGGAAATCAACCCTGATACCCTCACCGAAAACAATATGGCCTAAGAATTCCACAGAATTCAACCAAAATTCGCACTTTGAAAACTTTGCATATAGCCGATGATCTCAAAGAGTCTGTAGTACTAACCTGAGATGGTCTGCATGTTCAACCTCATTCCTGGAGTACACTAATATGTCGTCAATAATGACAATCACAAACAGGTCGAGATAAGTTTAAACACTCTATTCATAAGGTCCATAAAAGTAGCCGGTGCATTCATCAATCCAAACAAGGAACTCAAAATGTCCGTATCGAGCCCTAAAAGCAGTTTTCGGAACATCTTTTTCTCTAACCTTCAATTGGTGATAACCTGATCGGAGGTCAATCTTATAGAAACACTTGGCACCCTGCAGTTGGTCAAAAAAATCATCTATCCTTGGAAGTGGGTATTTGTTCTTTATAGTTACCTTGTTCAACTGTTGATAGTTGATGCACATACGTAACGACCCGTCCTTTTTTCGGACAAACAAGACTGGTGTCCCCCATGGTGAGATGCTGGGTCGAATGAACGCCTTGTCAAGTAGGTCCTTCAATTGTTCCTTCAATTCTTTCAATTTAGTTGGTGCCATTCTATATGGAGGAATAGATATTGGTTTGATACCAGGAAAAACATCAATCCCGAAAGCAATCACCCTATATGGAGGAATTCCTGGAAGTTCATCTGGAAATACTTTTAGATATTCGTTAACTATAGGTACAGACTGAAGAGTCTGTGCTTCAGCGTGTCCACCACATGAACCATATGATACAAGCATCCCTTGGAAATTAGCTTTCTAGCTCTAAGATAGGAAATAAACCTACCCTTTGGCATAACTTCATTACCCTTCCATTCTAAGGCTAGCTCATTTGGAAATTGGAATGTAACCACTTTGGTCCTACAATCGTGGGTAGCATAACAAGATGACAACCAATCCATCCCTATAATAATGTCAAAATCGACCATCTCTAATTCGACCAGATATGCCGTCGTGGCTCTTTGACTCACTGTAATCGTACAACCCCTATAGACTCATTTGGTAATAACTGACTCACTAACTGGAGTGGATACAGATAATGGTTCACATAGTCGTTCAGGTTCTAGTCCAAACATCTTAGCAACATAAGGGGTCACATAAGGCAATGTGGATCCAGGATCCATTAGTACATAAACATCATAAGTAAAAAAATTTAATATACCTTTTGCAATGTCTAGAGATTCCTCTAGATCCTGTCGACCTGATAAAGCATATAGGAAATTTTTTCCTCCGCCTCTATTATTACTCTGTCTTGCTGGGGCCTGAGAATCACATGGAGGAGCTACTTGAGTGGTTGCTACATTTTGGGATGAAGAGACATTGCCACAGTTACCCCGTCTAGCTAATGGACAATGTCTCTGAACATGTCCTCCAAGACCACACCCATAACATACGTCCATACCCATGCGACACTCTCCTGGGTGCCTCTTACCACATCTATTACAAGGAAGTTGTTGCAAATTACTCTATGCAACACTACCCTATGATTGAGAACCTAGTGCTCTAGAGTTATGGCCTTGACTATTTTGACCTTGTTTATTATTCCTGTATCTACCAGATGGTGCACTTGTGGTAGATGAGGCCTTGTCTGATGATTTCCCATTAAAGAAGTTCCTTCCGGTGTTACGATCATTATAGCCAGCTAACCTGGCCCTCTTGTGTTGATTATTGTCCCTGTCTGCTCTAATCTTCTTCTTCAGGACCTCCATTTCTTGAGCATAATCCATTAACCTAGAAATATTCATCTCCTTTTTCAGCAAGCCTAAGGTGCATTCACCGGCCAAGTGAGTTCCTAAACCATATACAAAACGACGCATCCTTGCCCGTATAGTAGAAACCATCTCCAAAGCATATCGTGACAGTTGTGTAAACTTAAGGCTATACTCTCGCACACTCATAGAGCCTTGTCTAAGGTATGTAAACTCCTCTGCTTAGGCTTTCCTCAGCTTTTGTAATACCCCAAAAGTGGCTAAGATTAGACCTGGGATCAAGAATGGAAATTGGATGAAAACTGGGGAAAAGGGTGCAGAACGAACAATGTAATGACTCATGGTTGGGAACCACGACTCATTGTTAGTAGTCGTGGTTGGTATGTGACATTGGCAGTTGGGGATTCCACGGGTTATCCTACGACTCATGGTGGGATGCAACGACCCGTTGTATCCAGTCGTTGTTTGGAGTACCAAATTTCCAGTGGATTTAACGGATGGATACCACGACTCATTGGAGGATACCACGAGTCGTGGTGAGGCTCGTTGTGAGGGAAACTCAGGAATTTTCAGGAAGCTAACAATGGTCGATCTAATGACCCGTGAGAAGAGACCACAGCTGATCCTATTGAGTCTTGACTAGAATCCGAAGTCAGGGTTGGGCAGTCCAGACGAAGGATCACACCACAAACCGTCGTAGCCTCCAACGACTCGTAGTTACGCTCATGGGATCGGCTAGTGCAGTTTTTCAGGGTGATTTTATTAAGGGTATTTTCGACTTTCCTATACTCTAGGGTTCTAAACTATGTCGTTTTATGATATTTTCTGGGTATGTTAAGATAGGTTAAGTCCCCCAAACATATTCATTCCCATGCATGCAAGTTAGGAAGATTTTAGAGAGATCAAGCCAATTCTCAAGCTCTTCTTCATCGATTCTCCCTTGGGCATTCAAGGAACTTTGAAATCCGATCTTACCCAGATATGTAGGGTTATGAATGTGTGTTTCCATTCACACCCATGCCTAATATCTATTAATTTATGAAAAAATTATCAAAAATCTCATGGGGTTTTAAATTCAATCTTGTGAAATTTTAATGATTTACCAATGGGTTGTTCTAAATTGTGATTTACATCATATTTTATGAATTTTGATCAAATTTTACAACTATTTTTAGTATAAAATTATTGATTTCAATTTCTACTAAATTAAGCCTAATCATGTATGATCTATGATAAATCGAGTTATAATATTTACTTAAACTTTTGATATTTACAACCCAACAGGATTTATAATTTGAAATATAGATTTATTCAAATGCCCAATAAGATCTGATGATTTACAAGTTATACGTATGATTTTCATGTATGCATGAAACCTACGATTAATAATTTATGCTTTGGCCAACTCACGGGCCTTAAGTATATTCATGATTATTATGATTTAACTAGCCCATGAATTCATGCATATTACTATGAGCATTATATATGTTTTGGGAGTATTATTTAACACCGAGTAGGTTCGAGGCTTAGGTTCTGCTCCAGATCTCATAAACTACGTGCCACCGTAGGATATGTTGGGACCTTCTTGTGACTGTCGCTGGCCCAAATGGCCCTTTTCATGTGTGAACACGACTTTCATGGTTCTACCCTTAGCAAGGTACGAATACCCTCCCGACTAGGGTTACAAGTCGAGCTCCATGTGTGCTCATATGGGGTATGTCGGTTATGAGAATCTCCCACTGTTCCTCATGATTTATGCATTCTTATGATTATATATATTGGCTCAAGTTATGTTCAATATAGTTTTTCTCTCATGATTATGATTACGATTGTACTACGAATGCTTTGAAAATCTTGGGCCTTATGTTATGTTACGATATTTATGATATGAGCATGATATCCTACTCTCATGATGTTTTTATGAGTTTTTACATATTTTAGATGTCTGTTTTACTTACCTTGCATACTTGGTACATTTCACGTACTAACTGCATACTTTCTAGGATGTATCATCTCATTATACAAGACCCGACTCTCAGGCTCATCTCCATCCTTAGCCCATCCCGGAGTTGCTTTCAGCTTTATTGGTGAGTCCTCATGCTTCGAGGGTCGTATGACTAGACATGTATGATGTTCTTTGTTTCAATTTTGGCCGGGTTAGTTGGGGATGTTGTCCCATCAACCCATCTTATACAGTAGAGGCTTTCCAACTGTATGTAGTACTCAGCTTATGTGTATGTCTAGTACTTCCGAATGTTATGATTTTCTATGTCACGTTTATGTTTCCGCTATGTCTTATGCTCAGTATTCCGCATTAAGTGATATGAAGTTAGATATGCTTATGCCATGGGTCGACTTGGGGCCTCTCGGGGTTCCTTGTCCCGTGTTACGATCTGGGTCTACGTTCGGGTCGTGACAAACTTGGTATCAAAGCCATAGGTTTGAAGTGTCCTAGGGTGTCTAAAAGCCGCATTGAGTAGAGTATTTTTCATGGGTGTGAAGTGCGCCACACTTATGACGAAGAGGCTACGAGACGTTTAGGAATTATTCCCTTTTTTGATGATCTATGTCATGCGATGAAGTCTTTCTGTCCCTCTAATTTGTGTTATTCGCGATTGCAGAATCACGGCTCCTTGAAGAGTGAATGGAAGAAGAAATAGACATGGTGAAGGCCATGAATATAGCAATGGTCATAGGCACCAGCAAGCCCCACCTGTTCAGGAGCACCAGGCACCAGAGCCAGTTGCCCGCACTGAGTTTCGGGCAGCTATCCAGATGTTTGCGCAGGCCTTGACTGCTCAGGTCAACCAGCAGGTTGTTGCACATATTCCACAGAATGGCAATGCAGCAGCGGCTCGGGCCAGAGATTTCTTGAGGATTAACCCGTTGTAGTTCCTTGGGTCTAAGGTAGATGAGGATCCGCATGAATTAGAAGGGTCAAAAACGTGGACCAAACCACACTTAGCGCCTTGGGAAGCGCAGCTCGTGGATTGGCCACGAAATGCATATTTTTTTCTCCATAAAACATGACTTCTTTGGACTCACTTCATTATTTTTTCGCCTCAACTCAACTCCAACAGCCCCAAAAGCTCTCCAAAACCCTCGTAAGCCTAGGTAAGAATTCTCCAACCTATTGAAACATAAATTCATGAATTTCTTCATGATTCTAACATCAAAATCATCTCTCTCCTCTAGGAAGGTCAAAAATACTTTTTGAGTGTTAGGGCTTGGAATCTTGAGCACTTCTCCTTTATTTAAGGTAAGTAAATATTCTAAAATCATACATGGGCATTTTTTTAATAATCCTTTGAGATATTTTAAGGTCAGGACTCATGAGATGGTGCTAGAAAGCCATGAGTTCATGTGATGACCTAGGGTTAAGGTTAGGGGATGGTTTGGCCGTTGAGGATGGAGGTGGTTGGTTTGGCTGGACATGTAATTGGTGTGTATGCTATTAATGGGCTATAGAAAGAGGCGGGTATTAGTACACCCCATCCACATGAGGCTCAAATTTCCTATGCACTTCGGGTGTTCGATGAAATGCCTCTATGACTTGAATTTTATAGTTACGTTATTGATTGTAGTTCCTACCTATATAATTATTGTAGATTGACCTATAGAAGGGATTGTTGCTTCGTGGTGATAGTTTTTAGGCCAAGAATAAGATATGTAAGACTAACTCTTGTGCAAGAACACTTTGATTCATTCCGCACACCATGTTTTCATGAAATGTTCATATAAATATCTTTCTTTTTTTGAATTGTTAAGGTCAAGGTCAAGAACATTATGTCCATAATAAATGATTTTTCAAAACTCTTTGAGATCCAACATATATATAAGATTATCCTTGACTTCCCATGAGTTCTATTGAAATACTTCATTAAGAGGAGTCAAACTCTATTATTTATGATTTCACTTTTTCCTCAGAAAGGAAAGTTGCTATGATATTGTGAAAAACGACTATGACTTGATGAATTATGAATTTAAAGGCCTTATGATGATGAAAGACTATGATTTAGATATGATAATGAATGGCGATGACAAGCTTGATTTCTTATGATGATTTTAAGTAAATCACGTCATGTAATGAAAAGGAGTAGTATTAATAACCGAGAAGACTTCATGCCTGAAACTACGTATGCCAATGTAAGATGATGGATCATTTTCGTTGGTTAGGGCGACTCCTATATGCCCCTGGTACAGACTGTTATAGATCCTTGCTAGCACTATGATATGTATGTTTCATATCTCAACAAGGTATGAGATGGCTTAGCTGATCGAGCAGAGATCAGACTCTATATTTACATGGTGGTTTATGTAGGTTAAGAAAAGAACCTTCCATAAAGAATTTAATGAATGACTATGAAAACGTGATTTTATTATAAAGGAGTATATTACCGATTTGTTTACATCTTTGATTCCTTTTATGCTATATATACATATTTACTTTTTTCTCGGTTACCCTTTTTATATATATTGCTCAGCTATGTTATGTTTCCTTTGACCTCTTTACATAAAGTACGATCCCATGTACTTACGCCCCTTTGGCCAGGGATGCTGCATTGTTTTATAATGCAGATTCAGGTACTCACGCTGACGATCGAGCTGCTCACTAGGATTCTACTTCATTCAGCTATTGGTGAGCTTCACTTGTTTTGGGCTTAGTCCATTATCCAAACTTATTAGATGTTTGATTTAGAGGTATGACGGGTGCCTTATCCCGGTAAATAGTTAATCCAGTATGTTAGAGGCTTCATATAAATTTTCTTATGTTATGTAAGCTCAGTAAATCTTCTCTTTAAACTAAGTATTTTGACCTTTTAAATTTAAGTTTAACTATTATTTTTACTTATGATTAGATGTATGCTCATGATGTACACCATGTATACTGTTCGCTCAAGTCAGTAATGGCTTTGAGTGCCGGTTACGCCTAGGCCCTAATTCGGGGCGTGACACCCCCCCTTTTGATTCATTGGTGTTAAGGAATCGAAAGAAGAAGAAATAGTCAAGTTTCTTACCTTGGGAAAGGGAATTACTCTGTTCTTGGGAATATCACCTCTAGTTCTTAGATCTTCATGCCTTAGAAAAATGGGGCAAAACCCCTGAAATTCCACTTAAAGCTCACTTACTGATTCCCATCATCCGCTGCAGCGGTCACTTTACCGGCTGCAACAGACCCGCTATGGCGGTCAGGTCACCGCCACGGCGGATCCAACAATCGTTCCCTGATCCAGTACGGCGGGTCTGCAACTGTGGTAACAGTCTCGCTGCAGCGAATATCCACGCGCTGCAGCGGTGTCCTGTAACCAGTAGCTTTCGGTTTCTGCACTCAAACACCTCGTCAACTCAGAATTTTCACTAACACTCAACCAACACCTTCCTACCCACAACTTAGGTCAGTTAGGGTGCTTTGAACTTATTTCTCTAGTAATGATATATGGGTCACTACAGTTATTTATTTGTAAAATAAAAATTGCTATGTAAAAACTATTTAATTAAGATAATATAACATCTAATGATATGTGTATTGATGCGTAGCACCAAATTATTTTAAAAAAAATTACAAATGCAAAATAATCATGCAAAAAAAAATACAGAAAAGTCATGCCAAGTAAATATCAATAGATAAAAGGCAAACAAAAATGAGATATTCAATTAAAATCTTACCTTTAATAATACATTGAAGGTTAAATAATAAAGATTTAGGTAGAAATTAAAGAACAATTAATTTGAAGAAGGAAAGAAGATCACAGGAAAAGGAAGACTTATTGCATTAGAAAAAATATGTAGGATAAACTAAGAGAATATTTATATGAAAAAAATAATAGTTATCAATTTTGAAGATCTTTCGCATTTTGAATTATTGGATTAATTAGTATATTATTGTTATTGATATTTCAAAATTTCCTAATTTAAGTACAAACAAAAAAATTAATATATTTTCTATCTATAAAATATGATATAGATAAGTTTTCAAACTTTTTTCTTGAGTTTGACTTTTAAATTTTGTTCGCTCTCAAATTATGTATAACACTTCTTCAACAAATTTCTTCTTAAATTTTTTTTTAATGTCTTTCTGCTTATATTTTCATGCAAAATTAGATATATAATATCATGTCTTTTTTTGTAAATTTTAAATGGTATTCCGCAGGAAAAATTGTTGGAAAAAAAAAAGAAAAGCGAGAAAACAAAAACAAAGAAAAAAGGATTTTTGGAAATAAATGAAAGGGAAATAAAAGAATTGCAGCCACAAAGTATCCTTGAAAAATGAAGACTATTTCCCACCTCTATATAGTTTTTTTTGCGGTGATTGTTTAGATTCTTTTTCATATTCTAGTAATTATAAATTAGTCTATATTTTATTATTCACTACCACTCTTCAAATTTTGCAATTTTTTAGTGGTTTCATAATATTTATTGCAATATAAAATTAATTTTTAGTATCTAAAATAAAATATTATATAAACAATTTAGATTGAAAAGTAAAATCATTGTTCAATATTTAATGGATAAACTATTTTTTTAATAATTTACACTTTGGTGCTTCTGAAATTAGATATTTAATTAAATATAGTTATTAAATTAGATATTTAATATAGTGCATAGAAAAGAATATTAAAAAGCATAAGAATTTAATTGTGAGATTAATAAATATGAAATATAATTGTAATTAGAGGTTATAAAAAGAGTCGATTATGAATACAAATGTTAATTAGAAAAAGTGGATTGAGAATGTGAAATATCTTTGATGGCAGATGCAATTATGTGGATTGATGAATCTTTATTATGGGAAAAACGGAACCTTTATCATTTAATTTTGTAAATAAGGGAATCAATAGAAAAATATCATAAAATAATTAAATATTATTATGCAATATCTAATTAATTAAATATTTCATAATATGTTAATTTACAATAAAAACAAAATCATAATTTAACTCCGTAATTTAATTTTGAAGATGAGAGTTTTTCAATTTTAGCATAATAAAGTTACCATTTACTTTTTATTCAACTTCTCATTTTTATAATCAATCAAAAGGTTAAATATTTCTTTTTATACGTCTACGCTTGAGATTATTAGATAATTTTATTGACGAAATAAATAAACATCTAATAAATTATTGAGTTGCATGTTAGTGGCATCAAGTCTATATTATAACAACAACAAGAAAAAAAAATTATTATTGACGAAAAGGTTCAAAAAATTTAATTTTCAGTCGATATAATTTCAAGTAGCCTTCAACTTCCTCGCTTTAATCTTCACCAAATTTTCAAGAACGTAAATATTAAATAGGAGCTTTTTAACATAATTGGATTTCCATTTTCTGAAATGAAAAAATAAATAAATGAGCAAAAATTAAATAATAAAATCAAGAATTCTTTCAAACTATGAACCCAAATACATAATTAATAAAACATATAAAATTGTGGAGAGAAATACTGACCACCTCGATTAAAGTGTAAGTGGTATTGACAAATTTATCATCAGTTATATAGTTCCTGCATATCACATTTTCAATAAAATTCACAATTCACAATTCCCATTAAAAAAAAAAATTGTTGTGAAGTGGAATAGAACTGTGAAATCCTTTCACTTTGAGTTTGATAGACTACTCTTTTGTAAAGTGTTATAAAAATTTGAAAAGACTGAAAAAAATAAATAAATAAGAGTAAAATAACTACAGTTGTTAGAAAAAGAGAATAACTACAATAATAACAAAGACGACAAAGAATGTAAAGAGACAAATGCAAAAGGATTATTATAATTTGTCCATGGAAGATTAAAATTATCAAACGTAAAGACTCTAATAATTAATTAAGAAAATGCATGTATACGGAACAATTCTTCAATAAATAATTTTTAATGGAAGCATTTAGTTTTTTTTAAGGATTAAAAAATCATTCAATTTTTAATGGACATTTTGGTAATTTAATTTTTAACTTTGGGGCTTCTCACTTTTAAAATATATAGATTAAAAATATGATAATATGTAAAAAGAATGTCAAAAGAGTGTCTAAAAGATGAAAAGAACAAATAATAATAAAGGCTAAATAGTAAAAAGTGTAACTTGTAAAGACATTTTAGACAATTTATGTTTGGATGTACAACATATGGAGCATTAAAATAAAACTCATAATTTAATACAATTATTAAATAATTAAATATTTTACAATTTTTTATTTTAATAGGGGGTAAAATCGTAATTCAATTTTTAACTTTAAGAGCTTCCTAAAAACATGTGTTGTACTATTTTTTCTATCATTAATGAGTACAAATGTTTTAAAAAACTCAT
The DNA here is from genome assembly GCA_035772735.1 of Datura wrightii. Lineage (NCBI taxonomy): Eukaryota > Viridiplantae > Streptophyta > Magnoliopsida > Solanales > Solanaceae > Datura > Datura wrightii. The sequence continues at coordinate 40,284,291 of JASDFA010000027.1, forward strand.
GAATAATATCATAATTGTGTCTGAAATATAAAATATTTGGGATAACTTCAAATACCTCCATTCGGATCTCACTCTTAAAGAAAATATTAATGCTGATCATATTCATCTAACTTAGCAAAACAAGAAATTATTTCCCATAGAAGTCATGGTAGGTCTTATTGTAATGTTCATCATATAATCGAGTAACACAACATCCATTAACATTGTTATTTCGAATAATACCACTCATATCACTCTATTTGGGTTGGTCAGTGTTTCATCATCTGTGTCCAATTTATAATATAAAGATGACATATTTCATTGCACAGGAATAGAAACAATCGCGATTACTACGCATTAAACTCTAAATTGGTAAATTTTATTTAACTTTTGCACAATCCACAAAATAATAGCAAGAAATTCCAAGAAGAGAAACAACCATAAAGAATTATAATTGAAGGATGATCCTTCCTAATTTACAGAAATACATAAATGATAAAATAAACTGCACAAAGTCTAACAAATAAAAGGTAGACGACTAGGAAAAGAGGGAGAGAGGAAAACAAATTACCAGAGTAGTAGAAATTGCTAGTGGAAGAATAAATTCAAACGTGGAATATATTTGCAACTCTTCGAATTCTGTAGTTTATTTACAATTAAAGGAAAAAAGTTTGATTCATGTACCTATTCAATTAGAAGAATCATTTAGTTTTCATTATTTTAGTATTACGGCTCTTACAGTTCTAGGAATCCTAATTGACTTTTGTTCTTTTAAAAAATTCTTTCGGATCACCGCATCTGCAAATTATCCATATTATAAAAATGAATTAGACAGAAATTAAGAGTCCTTATAGGAATTATTAATAATTTATACTATAGCTGTTATTTACATTGATAGAATTACACATTTGCAATAAATATTAAAAGATAAAGAATAGTGTTTAAACAAGGTAAAATAGTCATTTTACTTTTAATAGATATTATGATAATTCAACTTTTCAATTTAGAGTCTCCCCACTTAATTAGAAAATAAAAATTACTTTTAATAGATGGAAGATATAACTGACAAACAAATGCCATTCAAATAATGTGAACATAATTAAAATAACACAAATGTATTAAAATTATAAGAATTTGAACCAACTTCAAAAAGTATAACTTTAGAAATGTTAAAGACTTCACATAAATGTCATATTAAATTCTTTAAAAATTCAAGAAAGTGTCACACCCCGCCTTGGGGGGTATGACTGGCACCTGGTGCCCTACTGGGACCTGAACTGCTGGACTGCTAAGCCTGGGCACATCTGGTGCCTGGCTGGCTCTAACTCATATTTCTGGAAACAAAGGGCTATATAACGGCTGTAAACACAGCCCCCGGCCCATTGGCCTATAGCCTCCTGTACCTGTACTAACAGCTGACCAGAAACATATCTATTCAGGGAAACCTATGCGGGCCGACAAGGCCACCATGCTGTCTAGTTATCTGTAACTCAGCAATACATACTAGAAGGCTACGTGACCGGCAAGGTCACCACTACTGTCAAACTTATGGCCCCACACGGCCAACATAAAAGAAGCAAAAGTACTAATAGCCAACAACTGCACGGCCTCACACGACCGGCTCATCTGACCACAGGGAGATATATACAGACTGCAAGCCTCTAGGAATAGCAATAGAAATGATCGGGACAGGGCCCCGACCTACCCGTACTATACAACAAAAGAAACTGAAATACACCTCTGGAATTCAGTCTCCGGATGACAGGAGCTGAATACTCGATCGCTGATAGGAATCACGTGGTATCGCCTGCCCGTCTATGAGTACCTGCAGGCAAGTAATGCAGCGCCCCACCGGGCGTCAGTACTGCTGGTACTGAGTATGTAAAGCAATAACTGGAAGAAACATCTGAAAACAATAATATAACTGATGAAACTGAAGTAGAGAGAATAGATTAACTGTCTGATAATGTAAATCATACCTTCTCTCAATCTTTACTGGAAGGGATAGGAGTCATACCTGGAGATGTATCGTGCTACTGCTGATCTACTCGTATCTATCGTAACATGGCATAACATGAAATAATATAACATGGCACACACAAACCTTACCCGGCCCCCATAAGCCGGGAGGTACAACCAGCACAGAATCTACACCCCTACCCTGGTCATCCCATCTCCTATAACAGCTATAAGCATCCTGCCGGTCCCCTGGGTATGCACTTGGGCTCGCTGAGCCCCTGACTATAACTGTACCTGAGTCCGAAGGACTCCTGAATCAACACCCGGGCGTAACCGCTCGACGGGGGTGTATAAAAGCTGACCAAGGCAAAATATGGGGAAAGCTGGCGTCCCATCTTCGTCCCCTGGGGGACGGCATGCCACTTCGTAGAGCGACGTATCCTCGTCCTCTGGCGGACGAGTCGATACAGCTATTAACCCTGGGGCGGTCATGGATGCTAGGTAGTCCAACCCCAAACAATACAACAGTCTCAACTAGTAATACTGTCTGTATATCTCACATGCTGAGGCTAATAAGGGTAAAGTATCGTATTTATTACATGCTGAACTAATGATAGTAATCTGTACGTATTTAATACGTGCTGAGGCTGGTAAATATGTATATATGAATATAGTCTCCTGCCAGACTGTACTGGGGCACATGCTATACGAAATATAGTATTTTTGCTGCAATCTATGGTATATACTGAGTTTCTGTATTAACATGATTTCCTATTCCTAACATGCTTTCTAAACTTCATTTTAGCCTGCCATTCTATTTCTGAGGTGCTATACGGATATTGCATCGCTTTACGGGGTTTCAACTGAATAAAATAATATCTTAACATTTCGTATTACATCACATACTGAACATGCTGGACGGTTTCTAACACTTGTGTTAGGATCTATGTCATACTAGTAAGTTTCACGCAAGTTACAACTTGATGCTTCTAGTACCGTATCAACGTTCACAATAAACGTAACACTTGATTTCTGAATATTCTACTGGCTTGTAAATTACTATACTGTACCAATATTACTTAACTTGCCGAGGGAACTGGCTTTACATACCTTAGCCTTGAACTATTCGTCTGTCGGACGAGGCTCGGCCGGTACTTCAACTGTTTACTCCCAACTGCATGCATAAATATGTCAATCAATACTAAATACAACTTTACTTTAAAGAGTAACATCGCTTTCGATATAGTTTATAGCCTAAACTTAGGCTTATCGAAAGACGGTCGAAAACTCGCTATTTTTCAGCGGTCCAGAAGGGAGAAATATTCATTTCACAGTTAGGAACACATAGACACTAATTTAGAGCAATTCCACTTACCTTATCTCGGTAGCTCGACGGTTCGTCGGCCGTATTTCACGGTATCTGAGGTTAATTTTAGTTTGGGCAACGTTTAGCAGCGTAATCGGACGATAATATAATACCTTCCTTCGTCCCCCTCTGCCCTCTGCGTTTTCTGGAAATTTTCATAAGTTTTAAATGAACTAAACCGAAGTGGGGCTTTATATACTTGAGCCTGGACAGGGCCAACGTGTCACGGAGCCAACGCGGAGGCTCCTCCTCCGTGACACGCTGCCATCGCGGAGGGGTTCTGCCTCAGCTCCTTCCGCGATGGTTCGACAGGTTTCTCGTCCGATCTTTTCCCGGGCCTTTCTCTAGCACGTATGGCCTTCAAATATGCTTAACCAACGTACGAATAGGTCATCTAGGTGCCGGGAATCCTACGGGGTATAACATTCTCCCCCCTTAAGAACATTCGTCCTCGAATGTATACTGCCATCTAGAGGACTACTTAACTTGTTTAGAAAAATTTTGGCAGAGTTTCCCCTGTAATATGGACTATACCAAAAACCTGAAATGCAGAAAAGTCCAATACAGGTACTGTACACAATACTGTAGGATTCATTAGATGGTTACGTATCAATTTTCCTCATTTATACACATACAACCATAAGATACTACATAAGCAATAATACGGACATACCTGTCGCCTGACTAGGCCTGGAATAGGTGAGGATATCTGGTCCTCATATCTTCCTCCGCTTCTCAAGTCATCTCCTCTCGGTTCTTGTTACGCCTCAATACCTTGATAGACGTAATATCTTTTAGTCCTCAATCTGCGAATCTGTCTGTTTAAGATAGTTATTGGAACCTCTTCATAGGCCAGCTTTTTTTCGTAACCTATCAAACTCCAATTTTTTCTGCGCCGCACATCTGCATATGATTTCTGGCGGCTCTGTGCAGTCAGTAAGCATTCTTCGGATAAGCTTTACCTTTTCCTTTGACTGCTGAACAATGTCTGGGCCAACCAATACTGATTCTCCTATTTCAAACACCGTTCGGCGATCTGCATTTTTGCTCGTATAATGCCTCAAAAGGCGCCATCTGGATGGCTAAATGATAGCTATTATTGTAGGCAAATTCAACTAACGGTAAATCCTCACTTTGGCTACTACCGAAATCTAGCACACACGCTCGCAACATGTCTTCGAGCATCTGAATTGTGCGCTCAACCTGCTCATTTGTCTAAGGATGGAATGCTGTGCTCAAGTTAATCTACATTTCCAGACCTCTGCCAAAATCTAGCTGTAAACTGTGCTCCCCTATCTGAAATAATGGATACCGGCATTCCACGCAATTTAACTATTTCTCTGATATACAATTCGGCATAATCCTCAGCCGAGAAGGTAGCCCTTACTGGTAGGAAATGAGCTGATTTTGTCAGCCTGTCAACTATAACCCAAATGGAATCATATCCATGTTCAGTACGGGGTGATTCTGCCACAAAATCCATATTTACTGCTTCCCATTTTCAGAGAGGTACAGTTATGTCCTGAATTACTGCCTGGTTTCTGATATTCTGCTTTCACCCGCTGGCAGTTAGGATGCTGGGCTACAAACTCAGCAATTTCCCTTTTCATACTTGGCCATCAGTAGCTTTCTGTGATATCATGGCACATTTTCGTCGCGCCTGGGTAAAGAGAATAGCGGGCGTAATGCGCCTCGCTCATAAGCTGCTGGCGATGCCCTAAAATATCTGGAACACAAATGCGGCCTTTATATCGTAACACTTCATCCCTAGTTATCTAAAAATATGTCACCTTTCCTTACTGAACCTTGTGTTCAAGTTGGACCTGGCTAGGGTCTCCATACCGCCATTCCTTTACTTCCACCACTAACGACAACACTGCGACATTCTGTATTATCGCTCCTTAAGGCATAAACTACTGCGGCTAACTCCAGGTCATGGGTAAAATAATTCTTTTCATGTTTCTTCAACTGCCTGCAAGCATAAGCTATTACTTTACCATGCTGCATCAACCCTCTGTACCTTCTGGCGATACTAACACTGGAGCTAATGTTAACCTGACTTTTAACTCTTGGAAGTTCTGCTCACACGCCTCAGCCTACTGGAACTTTACGGCCTTCTGTGTCAATTTAGTCAGAGGTGCTGCTAAGGTGGAAAATCCTTCCACAAACCCTCTGTAATACCCGGCTAACTGCAGGGATTGCATACTTCGATCGGAGTGGTAGGTCTAGGCTATGTCTTCACTGTTTCGATTTTTCTGTGTATCTATCTATACACCAGCCTCCGACACAATGTGACCAAAAAGGCTACTAAACTCAACTAAAATTCACATTTACAAAAATTGACATATAACTGACAGTCATACTGGTTTATTATACCGGAGAATCTGACAAGTAGGCTACCGGTATAACTAGAGCTTATTTGGCCTTCTGGCCGCATGCTAAGGCTACTAGTTGCTAAAGTAACCTTGAACGACTATCTGCACACCATGCGTCCGTATCTGATCAGGGGGTCCTGATATTGACCATGACCTCTAATGATCTGGCTGCATAACCTTAAATAACTAAATAGTCGAGTTGAATGACCCGAACGTGGCAGTAGTCTAACAATGCTCTAATCGTTCTACTTAAGTGCTTATAGTTCGTGCATAACCGCAGACTTGTGGGCATCTAATTGCTCTGTTATTTTACTTAAGCCACTGTAAGGCTGGGCTTAATCAAACTTGCTCCAGGTGATTGATCTCTGGATCTTCACGGGGAGTCTACTGATCCCCTAGTCTTAATAAACACTGTGCTAGCAGGGTACTATCAATTTCTTACGCCTTGTGTATATCCACTTGGATTTATACTGCTATTCTGGGGAATTCTCGGTCTTATGAGCTATTCTGTAAATACTGGCCTTCTACTAGGGCTCTGTATCTAAATATCTTACGAAAACCAGCTGAATTACTAGTCTGTCGCTGACTACTGATGTGGACCCTTCCTTGGGGTACCCACGGGTATTCTGACTGGGGCGGCCGGCTGACTTATAGGGTGTTTCACATAATAACTGCTAGGTTGACTAAGGCCGACTCTCACTTACAAGGTTGGGAAAATGATGCACGACCACTTAACATACTAGAAAAATTCTGGTTCCGGCATATACGATAATGCTATTGATTTTTAAAGATGCTTCCCTGCTAATATAAGCGCCAGCTAGTCATTAGACCATCTAACTGTGCTCTTATCATCTATCCATCTGATTCAGGCCATTAACTCTAGTAAGCTTCCAGAGCCTAGATCTGGCAGCAACACATGAATCCATTAACTTATTAACTGAGAACTGAGACAGTTCCTATGACTTCATACGTAATTCACACTTAATCTGCCCTTTCTCTTTTCCTTTCCCTTTCTCCTTTCTTCTCTCCTTTCTTTCTTTCTTCTCTCTTCTCTCTCTTTTTTTTGCAAGGGGATTCTGCAATGCAATTTGTACATGCTTTCTATTACTAATCAGTATCCGTGATTATACCCCTTGGGCAGCTACTCACAGCATACCTATTATCTGTATATATATATATCGCTAGTTACGTACAATATGTACTGAATTCTGCGGTAATACATAATCTCTGACATGCTTTGCTGAGTCTCATACCGTACATGATGCACCGCTTCTACGGCCTAATACTATCTCTTGCCCTGACTTATCATTTCATTGCATTGTCACCCCATTCTGAAAGTAACAAACATAAACACTTTAGTTATTGTCTGCTGTTTGAAATTCCGCCACTCTTGCGATGTGGGGTCGATGTTCGAATCTTGTAGCCTTACTAGGCATATATTGAGAGCCCATGACTGTCTGCTGGGCCTTATCTCTAGGCTACACTAGATTAGAATTGCTGTATCGGTAATTTCTTAACTTTTCCATAGCGGACATACTGCGGTATTCTGAACCGCAATCCTACTGTCAGCCCGAGGCTTAATCCTTAATACGATATTTTATCAATCCGGGGGTGATTCTAATTTCCCCACAAGATTTGACATTCCTGCTTCTTTCCCTCATCTTGCTTAAGTTGAACTCTGGGGTTCAAGGTACCTGCTCTTCATTGTTAACAAGATTGTTGGTCCTGTATCAGTTTATACTTCCCCTGACTTGCAGTCAGACCTATCTGATTCACATGATCCCTCACCCTTTTGATATCACAACTGGATCATAACCACAATCTTACAGGTATGTCTTTGTCTTGCTATCTGTTAACATATGTAACGGACTTGGCCTTTTTCTGACCCGAACTTGACTATTACCCGGCATTTACCACTAACAGGTCTTTTACCCCTACTTCGGGTGAGCTAACGATCTTACTTTCTCTACTGGCTTATTGTCATAAGGGTCTGCACAACTTACGTAATCCTAGGGGCTCTTTAAACTTTCTAATACTTACTAGGATCAATCAGCCCATCTTTACTTACCGCTGGATTTGGCAACCCCATCTCAAGTCTTATGCCCCTTTACTATACTGGCATCAAAATCAAGAGGTAGGAATAGCCCTTTTCTTATTGCAACAAATAAAAGCATTTAACTGTACCATATCCAAAAAGATGTATTTGGGATTCCTGCATTTCCCTCTCTTTCTTATACTTACCTGGTGGTCTGACCTTGTCTGTAATCTTAATCAGATCCTATATGGCTAATAAATAAATCAACTCATATGCACATTACATTCCTGACTTCCTATTCTAACGTTATTGACATATACTGGGGATGATACCAATAAAAGAGATAACATTGGGAGGTCCCTGTTACCTCCTCCTGCTGCTGTAGTTACCTTGTAACTGGCTAATGCCTTCTTCTATTGTTATATCTGATCTTCTGCCTGTAGTAGGGTAATGCTGATCTACCTTTGTATCTGTAATCAAAGAATACGGTAAGTTTTTAGGGACTCAACCCTATACTGTACTACTCTAAAGCACGACTGACTGAGAAGGAAGGGTAACCATCCTATCATGCCTCGCAGCCTCCTGCCTATAGTATGTGGTGCACAACACATCCATAGACAAGACTCTACTTAGCACGGCTTGCAGACTCCCTGGGATACGACCTGCTCTGATACCAAGTTTGGCACACCCCGCCTTGGGGGGTATGACTGGCACCGGTGCCCTACTAGGACCTGAACTGCTGGACTGCTAAGCCTGGGCACATCTGGTGCCTGGCTGGCTCTAACTCATATTTCTGGAAACAAAGGGCTATATAACAGCTGTAAACACAGCCCCCGGCCCATTGGCCTATAGCCTCCTGTACCTGTACTAACAGTTGACCAGAAACATATCTATTCAGGGAAACCTATGCGGGCCGACAAGGCCACCATGCTGTCTAGTTATCTGTAACTCAGCAATACATACTAGAAGGCTACGTGACCGGCAAGGTCACCACTACTGTTAAACTTATGGCCCCACAAGGCCAACATAAAAGAAGCAAAAGTACTAATAGCCAACAACTGCACGGCCTCACACGACTGGCTCACCTGACCACAGGGAGATATATACAGACTGCAAGCCTCTAGGAATAGCAATAGAAATGATCGGGACAGGGCCCCGACCTACCCGTACTATACAACAAAAGAAACTAAAATACACCTCTGGAATTCAGTCTCCGGATGACAGGAGCTGAATACTCGATCGCTGATAGGAATCACGTGGTATCGCCTGCCCGTCTACGAGTACCTGCAGGCAAGTAATGCAGCACCCCACCGGGCGTCAGTACTGCTGGTACTGAGTATGTAAAGCAATAACTGGAAGAAACATCTGAAAACAATAATATAACTGATGAAACTGAAGTAGAGAGAATAGATTAACTGTCTGATAATGTAAATCATACCTTCTCTCAATCTTTACCGGAAGGGATAGGAGTCATACCTGGAGATGTATCGTGCTACTGCTGATCTACTCGTATCTATCGTAACATGGCATAACATGAAATAATATAACATGGCACACACAAACCTTACCCGGCCCCCATAAGCCGGGAGGTACAACCAGCACAGAATCTACACCCCTACCCTAGTCATCCCATCTCCTATAACAGCTATAAGCATCCTGCCGGTCCCCTGGGTATGCACTTGGGCTCGCTGAGCCCCTGACTATAACTGTACCTGAGTACGAAGGACTCCTGAATCAACACCCGGGCGTAACCGCTCGACGGGGGTGTATAAAAGCTGACCAAGGCAAAATATGGGGAAAGCTGGCGTCCCATCTTCGTCCCCTGGGGGACGGCATGCCACTCCGTAGAGCGACGTATCCTCGTCCTCTGGCGGACGATTCGATACAGCTATTAACCCTGGGGCGGTCATGGATGCTAGGTAGTCTAACCCCAAACAATACAACAGTCTCAACTAGTAATACTGTCTGTATATCTCACATGCTGAGGCTAATAAGGGTAAAGTATCATATTTATTACATGCTGAACTAATGATAGTAATCTGTACGTATTTAATACGTGCTGAGGCTGGTAAATATGTATATATGAATATAGTCTCCTGCCAGACTGTACTGGGGCACATGCTATACGAAATATAGTATTTTTGCTGCAATCTATGCTATATACTGAGTTTCTGTATTAACATGATTTCCTATTCCTAACATGCTTTCTAAACTTCATTTTAGCCTGCCATTCTATTTCTGAGGTGCTATACGGATATTGCATCGCTTTACGGGGTTTCAACTGAATAAAATAATATCTTAACATTTCGTATTACATCACATACTGAACATGCTGGACGGTTTCTAACACTTGTGTTAGGATCTATGTCATACTAGTAAGTTTCACGCAAGTTACAACTTGATGCTTCTAGTACCGTATCAACGTTCACAATAAACGTAACACTTGATTTCTGAATATTCTACTGGCCTGTAAATTACTATACTGTACCGATATTACTTAACTTGCCGAGGGAACTGGCTTTACATACCTTATCCTTAAACTATTCGTCTGTCGGACGAGGCTCGGCCGGTACTTCAACTGTTTACTCCCAACTGCATGCATAAATATGTCAATCAATACTAAATACAACTTTACTTTAAAGAGTAACATCGCTTTCGATATAGTTTATAGCCTAAACTTAGGCTTATCGAAAGACGGTCGAAAACTCGCTATTTTTCAGCGGTCCAGAAGGGAGAAATATTCATTTCACAGTTAGGAACACATAGACACTAATTTAGAGCAATTCCACTTACCTTAGCTCGGTAGCTCGATGGTTCGTCGGCCGTATTTCACGAAACTAAATCCGTAGGAATGCTCTCTGCTGCTAAATACCTCGGTATCTGAGGTTAATTTTAGTTTGGGCAACGTTTAGCAGCGTAATCGGACGATAATATATTACCTTCCTTCGTCCCCCTCTGCCCTCTGCGTTTTCTGGAAATTTTCATAAGTTTTAAATGAAATAAACCGAAGTGGGGCTTTATATACTTGAGCCTGGACAGGGCCAACGTGTCACGGAGCCAACGCGGAGGCTCCTCCTCCGTGACACGCTGCCATCGCGGAGGGGTTCTGCCTCGGCTCCTTCCGCGATGGTTCGACAGGTTTCTCGTCCGATCTTTTCCCGGGCCTTTCTCTAGCACGTATGGCCTTCAAATATGCTTAACCAACGTGCGAATAAGTCATCTAGGTGCCGTGAATCCTACGGGGTATAACAGAAAGATTATTAAATTTCAAAATAAAAGTTGATATTTTATATATTAATATCAAATGATTAATTTAATTCTTAAAAGATATAAAACTCCAACCTTTAATGGGCATTATGGTAATCTAACTTCGCACTAAGGGGCTTCCCATTTATATAACACTGATGCCATTAACTGTATTCAAACAGCTGGACTTCGGAGCCCCCACACCGACGTCAATGCGGCTATTGATGGTATACCGTACAGTTAAAAGACCAGTGGGGATCTAAGTGGATGTGCTTGTCAAGGTGAACCGTTTCATCCTCCCAACGGACTTCATAATCCTAGATTGCGAGGTTAATTTTGAGGTCTCCATTATCTTGGGACGACCATTCCTAGCTACTGGGAAAGCTTTGGTAGATGTGGAAGCTGGCCAACTAAAGTTCAGGCTAAATAAAGAAAAGGTCACTTTTAATGTCTGCCGGTCAATGAAGCAGCCCAATGAGTTCAGGGTTGTCTCAACAATCAATAATAATTTTGAGTAGTCAAAATACTTGCGTTGTGCTGTGACGTTAAATTAGGCGCTTCTTGGGGGGCAACCCATGAGGTGGTTTGGTGAAGCTGAGTAACCAGACCACCTGCGTCGTACTGTGACATTAAATCAAGCGCTTCTTGGGAGGCAACCCAAGTATCTTAACTTTTACGTATTTAGTGTGCAGGTAAAACAAAAACAAGTGAGTGAAAATTGCAGCACAGGGCTATACTACGAGTCTCAGTACGAGTCGTATAACTATTGTACAACTCGTAGTACCGTCCATGTTTAGAGGAAGAGATTGAGCTAAAACATGAGTTTACGTTACGGTTGGTTATTATGAATCGTACCTACGTCATACGAGTCGTAGTACTTACTGCAACAGTAAATTATGCTAAGTGTGGAAGTTCAGAAAAGTGATGACCTATGAGTCATAGTATGGTTCATACCACAATGGTAAGAGTCGTACCATGTACTCGTAGTTCTCCAGGTAAGTTTCCTAAGTCTTCTGCTACAAGTCAAAGGGACGAGCCGTCGGTTAAACCTACGACTCTTGGTACGATTCGTGACAGGCTGATTTAATGAACGAGACCTGACTCAACCTGGATTCCTCAAAATCCGCCCTAACCTATTTAAAATCAATTTTTTTTCGACATTCACTCCCACGAAACATAGCTATTGAACCCACGACTCTCAATCCAATATCTCACACCTGTAACTCAACTTCCCAAGGGATTCAAGCTCAAATTGGTGCAAATTTACACATGCACAATCAGAATTCATATCCTAAATCACTGAACCAAGCAAACACTTGAAAATTCAAGTAAGTACTATGTTTAAATTTGCAAAAATCTTTCTTTGTATGAACTGTTAGCCGATTGTGATTCCTCAAACTCACCAAAAAAGGGTTGAGGAAGATGATCAGTAGCTGTATAATTCTAGTGAAGGGCTAGAATTTTGAAATGCTTAAAACACTAAACTGGGTCATTGAAAAATTGAGTTACAGGGTGTCAATTGGGATGGGAATGAACTGGGTACGCATAAACAATGAACATGGTTAGCCTAAAATGGGGAAGTATGAGTACCCAAAACAAATAATTAGTTTACCTAAACAACTGAACCAAAATAATGTGAGGGTAGGCTTCACGAGTTTTCCTACAACTCGTGGTTTCATACCACGACTGTTGGGATTGTCCCAAGTGAATAAAAGTGCAATTATTGGTAGGAAGCCTAGTACGATTCTTAGGATCCTTCAATGAGTTGTACCTAGTGATCATACCATGAGGCAGAAAGGGTTAAAGTTCACATGTAACAGTACGACCCTTTGTATGACTCATAGAACCTAATCACGGACCGTAACATGAGTCGTACAAAAAGAAAGTAACTTTGAAATTCAGTACAATCCTCATATGACTCTTAGTACTAACCGTACTTGTCTGGTATGAGTCCTACCAAGAAGTCGTGACAAAATCATCATGAACTACGAGTCTTAGTATGAGTCGTGTCACCATGTACGACCCGTACTGTAGACTTGTGGAAAAGTACAAAGGATAATTTTTCTTTATTTCTTCTTCTCAAATGATAGATATTAACCTTCTTCTCTATAGGTACAATGAAAATATTGAAAAGAGCATCCAAAACTGTGCAGGACAAGGGGGGCTAGAGCTGAAATAGCTACTAGGGGGGCATTGAGAGATGAGTCCTCCAACTCTGATCATACAGGAAATATCCCTAGTGGTTCAGTAAAGGAATACTGAGTTTGAGACTTCTGACACAGATGATCCATGAACTACCAGCGCACAGGTCGAGGCGACCACAACCACATCTGCTAAAGCTCTCCGATTTGAGGAGGGAGCTGAGGAACAGTCCAAAAAGTCCGGGAATGGCTTTAATGATGATGAGGGGTCCGAGGAGGCCCAATCTAGAGATGAAAACAATGAGGCCATATTTGAAGAAGGAGATGCTGCAGAGGGAATTGAGCAGACCCCTCCCCCAATAAGGCGTACTATGAGGTGGTATATGCCCGGGGCACAAGAGATCTATGAGCAGGGCTTGGCACTTACATCTAAAGGGCACCCAAGGCGCAACATTCGGGAAGAAGCATGGATCCTCACCAGTGACTTGAATGAGGTTGAGGAGATGAAGCGGATCTTTAGCTTCTATGGTTCGATTGGATGGCTAGGACCCCTGCCAATACCATCCAGATATGGTCAGGGAGTTCTATGCCAACTATTATGCAATGCTGGAGCAGAATGCACAGACCACCAAGTGACTAAAGGAGAAGCCCAAACTTGACAAGGTATTAGTTCGGGGGCAAGAAGTATAGATATCAGAGAAAACCATTACCCAAATATCTATGGGCCACAGTTCATAGCTCCATCATCCACAACAGAGTTCAACAACCAGATAGACGCCCTGAAATGGGTGAAGCAGTTGGGTCATGAGGAGAGACAGAGTCAACTCAAGTGGTTAGCCGGAGTCCTAACTGAGGATAAGAAGGAAGCTGAGTGGGTGGTTGGTGGAAAGCAGGTCACCAAATCTTTGCTGAACTTCATAGAGAAGGCCTGCTGGACACTAGTTCGTAACAGACTGATGCCAACTGTGAATGATAACACGCTCAGTACAGATAGGGAAGCTCTGGTAGCATGCATCATGTCCCGTTATAAAATAAATATCTCAAAAGTGATAGAAAACGAGATTCGGGATAGTTCTCTTGGGTTGAGCACCACCATGCCATTTTTGAGCCTTATTTTTGGATGTGCAGAGACACTGGGGTCCGACTGCTGAAAGAAGTTAATGTCGAGATTGGAGGCCAGTGGATGATGGATATAAGATTGATTCAGGATTAAATGAACCCGGTGAGCCGGGTTGGACTTTATACCGCAATCCCAGTACCACGAGCATCTGGGAAGAGCAGGTTAATGCCCCTACCTCAGTGGAGCAGGACAAGACACCAGCTACAGAGGTCGGCCATATAGAGGCAACCCTTAGTACTTCATCTGCACCTCCGATGGGTCTCCCAAGACAAACCCCAGCTGGGTATGTGTTGGTCCCTCATGATTTCCTCCAAAAGATGGCTAAAAGGCTGATAGTAACAGAGAGAAAAGTTTATTCTATGATGGAAAATGTCAAGCCTTAGGTGAAGGCGGAGATTGAGGAGGCCATGAGGGGGTTGCATGGAAGGAGTGATGGATTCGAGCGCCAATTAAACGAGCGCTTAGCGGAGTAGCCAGACACTGGTAGCCTCTGAGAGGAGTTGAGCGCTCTTCGGAGCCAAGTGATCGAGTTATCGTCTAGACAACTGATAATTCTAGCAGCCCCTACTCTTTCAGATTTAGACGCTTAGCTCAATGAGGAGCTCGACTTGGAGGCATATTGGTGCTGGACGATTGCTAGTGGAGATAAGGGAATAAGAGGGTCTCGGAGGAAGTTGAAAATGATCCCTCAAAGATGAGGAAAAATAAGGAGAAGAAAGAGAGAAAATGGGGCGAGAGTAGAGAGCCTGCAAACTCACGACACACATATATTGGAGTTGCAGGAGTGAGCCAGAGGAGCAGGGAGCTCCACGCTGCCCAGAGAGTGATTGTGGGTGGTGAGGGCCCTTCGGGGGAGCCACATTCAAACAGAGTAGAGCTTGAGGTTGCAAAAGTGACCGCTAGTGATGCGGGGGTAACCTATCCCCCAACAGAGGTACCATTGAGTGCGCCGGCCACTGCTAGTGCCACTGATGTAGTGGAGATACCACCTTTGCAGGATAACATGAGCGCTTAAAGAGACACAGGTATGTCCCTTTCCCTTTTTCTTACATATTTTATGGTTCGAGGATGAAGCATGTTTTTCAAAGGAGGGGTGTACTTGTATTTTTGGGGATTTTGACTTGTCCGAGGATTTCTCTTGTTGTGTGTCTTTTTTCTCGGACATGCTATCTAGTAGAACTGGCATGTTTAGGTTGTTTTTGTTTAATTAGAAGTAGCTTATAATTACTTTGCAGTTAATAAATGCACTAGTTTGATGTTTTTGAAAAAATTGACCCTGTTTAAAAAAATTCATGTTAGCTGTGTAGTTAATTGCACTTGCATGACTTCTATGGATCTTTATATGACATTTAAATTATTAGCATGAGTAGTTATAGCTTGGTTGTGCATGAAATGGATAGGTAAATTTAATGCAAATTGGCACCATGAGTGAGTGAGGATGTATACCTAGTTCAATACTGTGTTGAGGTCTAGAACTTGCCCGGTTGGTCTTTGCATAGGTTTTAGGATAGTTGGTTAGGAGATGATCATAGGCTGTTATTGATTTTAGTCACTTTAGCTTAAATTACCCTACCAAATGGTGATGAATTCCTTGATCCCAAGTTTGAGCCTTATATTGACCATTTTTGTTTGATTAATCTTTAACCTTACCCATTCTTTATAATGAATCTATTTGGCCCTGATCCCTCCTTGGACATTGTGAACCTCAACTCAGGCAAAATTCTAAGTTGAGGGTGGCTATAGTAGGGGTGCATAGATTTTGGGAAGGTGAAAAAGGAAAAGAAAGGAAAAAGGTTAAAGATAAGGTATGGTGTAACAAGAAAAGAAAGAAAAAAAGAGCTGAAAAACAAAAATTAAAAGAAAAGAAAATTCAAGAGAAAAAGAATGAAAAAGATGAGAAAAACACACCACACCCACATATTGGATGTAAATAGAGAAAAAGGAGGAAACATTTGAAAAGTGAAAAATGGGGTAAAAAAAGTGTAAAGTGGAGACACAAGTATGTAATGCCAAGGAGAGTTTAGTTACTTAATTTTATATTTACCATACCCAACCTGAAGCCTACATTAAAAGCCGAACAAAGTTCTATAGTGAAGCTTAACTGTCCGAAGAGCCGAAGTAGAGAAAATAAGGGAAAACCTATGGTATCCGATGTGTAGTATTTGAAACTTATTTGGGAGAGTAAGAGTCCCATTTTTTTAGTCTCAAGTTCATTATTTTATATATCTGTGAGTGTTGGGGACTTGGTTTATGTTGTCTTCTACTAGTTGTTTGTGTAAATAACATTGGTGATAACTCAATTCTCTGCTAATAGTTGGATGCCATATCTTGATCCCTATATGTCGTTGATTGTGGTTATATGTGTGCATAGCTGATTCAGTTTGATTGATCAAAGGGTCAATTGTTGATTGTGATTCATGGTGCAAATTTTGTTGTGTTGGCTGTAGGTATTCTAGATTTACTTTCTAGTTAAGCATTGTTTTTAGTTTTTATTTCTTTTCCCGAGGATATGAAAAAGTCTTAAGTTGAGGGTGTTGGTGTGTTGTTGGTTGACAGCACTTTCGATGCTTAAAACTGAGAAAAATAGCATGGACTTAGGTGTGTTTATCTTTGTTTTTAAGAAAATAGATGTTGGAGCTGAATTGTGCAAAAGATGGAGAAAAGTTCAGAAATGTGGCTAAGTATGGACCTCAATACGAGCCGTATCATCCTGGTACAAGCCTTACTGAGAGTCGTGGCAAGGTCCAGGACCAAATTATGAGGCAAAGGCAACTTACGACTCATGGTACAAGCCGTACCATGGCAGTTGTAGTAAATTCCAGAAGGTTTTGCATAGGCCAAGTATCCTGGTATGGATGGCAACCATGAGTCGTGAGACCTACCTAAGACCCATGTTAAGGAACTATGGAAAAGCCCATAATAAAAGAAGACTGGAGAACTCAAGGTACGAGAAGGAGTCACAGATCGTGAAACTGAGGTACGAGTCATACCAAGACATCCGTGAAAGTTAACAGAGAATGTCAGAAAGTGCAAGTTCAAGCCACAAAAAGATTGTATGACTCATAGGTTCTTGGTACGAGTCATACCAGATGTCAACACTTAGCCAGATTTAGCAGAAGCTAGTCAATGTATGAGTCAAGGTACGACCCGTACAATCCTATTAGGGGTCGTATGTGAAGGCGGCGACAGTTTTTTGGTAGTTTTCCTGTTTACTTAGGAGAAGGTACCAAATATTTGTATAAATACTTTTTAGGTTATTTTCAGTAGAGAGAGTCGAACATTAAGTTTTTCCGACATTGAGAGACAAGTTGTTGTTAAAACTTTAATTCAAGTCTTGGAGATTTTCTTGTTTTGATCTCTTCCTTGTTCTTGAATTATTCATCTTCAATTCTTGCAATAATCAAGTAGGTTTATTTTCAATCATCTTTGTAAATATTCAATTATGTATTTGTCTATGAATGCTAATATCGATCTTACAATCATGAAAGGCTAAAACCTCCACAACTAGGATTATGGGAACCATGGTGAATTAACAAACTAGGGTTACACAAAGTGATTCTAAACCAATGATAAACACTTGTATTGTATTATCTTTATCTTTTAATGTTTCTTAACAAAGCGCAATGTTAGGACTTGCCCGAATTCTTTACTTGCTTGAACCTAGAGAAGTAGAGATTAAGAAAAGAGAATTACAACAAAGCCTTGATCTTTATGGTTCATTGTATGACTTGAGCTACAATTGTAGAATAGTTAATTTAGATCAAATTGGTAATGGTTTAATTGAAATCGCTCATGAGACCTAGCCCAGTGATTGAGTATAGTCATCCAATTGGGACGAATCAATAGTTTGGATGAACCCTAGCTATCAGTTATACAAGTAAGCATTAGGATAGATCACAGGTGTATACCCGAAGTAATTATGAACCCATGAGGAACACTTACCCTAGTTAATTGCAAATCTTGGTTAACAAAAACCAATTCTCAATCTTGTCTTGTAATTGCTTTTATAGACCCCCATTTTTGGAGATAACATACTTAAAAGCTTAAATACCTCCATTATTCTATATCTTGACCATATCCCCTGTGGAATAGACCGCAACCTTTGTTGGATTCTTTATTGACAACGTCCGCTTCATGTTTTTTCACGAGTGTGAGTTTGAGGATTATGAAAAAGTTATGCTGTTGCGGGGGAATATGACTTTAGATTAGATTAATTGCTTGTATTTTAATTTTAGTTATTATTTCCTTATTTATGTTTTATTTTGTTTTTAACACCCACAGGTTGTCTCTTGGTGAATGCCAAGTACTCAACGGAGTGAAAATCCCCTAATTCCTCTTGATCTTGAACTAGATCGAAAACTGCAAAGAATGGTGAACCCTGAGCAAGGAGAGGCCCGTATTGCTGAAAAAGCTCGGCAAGCTGCACTTTAAGAAGCCGAGGATGCTCGGGAGAAAGTCACGAATGATGGCCGCCATGGAAGGAGAAATAGAGGCCAAAGATATGCTCCTTAGTTCTATGATGAGGATGACCCAGATATTGAGGAAGTCGGGTCAACTGGAGCTATGGTACCACCACCTTTGACTGCTGGGGCAACGTTTGACATCACTACCACCATGTTACAATTGCTGAATATAAAAGAGGTGTTTAGTGGTCATGTTTATGATGATTCCAACCTGCACTTGGTGAACTTCGTCGGAATATGCAAGGTGTACAGGTTTCCTGGTGTAAGATAGGATGCTATAAGGTTGAGACTCTTCCCTTTCTCTCTTTTTGGAGAGGCTACTTTATGGTTATCGGAGTTGCCCAATGACTCCATTACCAATTAGAGGGAGCTTAAAAAGCCTTTTCTAGAAAGGTTCTTCCCACCCTCCAGGATGCTACAACTAAAGGACAAGATTTATAACTTCTGACAACTGAAAACAGAGGCACTTCATTGATGTCACCCAAATTACACCTCACAATTGAGATATAAGCGGTCGATTGTCAAATATAGAATGCAACGAAGGTTGAGGTCGATCCCACAGGGAATAGGGTAAGAACTTAAATTAATGCCAATAACTATTACTATTGATTCACTTATTTCCGAAGGGGGAAAATATAGAATAATAAACAAAAGTAAAACTAATGAATGCTTGTATAAAATTGGGTTTATATTCAATTTACGACTAGACTAGGATTGTATTCTCCAAGATTTCATAACCACAAGGTTTATACACTAGTGATCTATTCTGGTGTTTAACATGCAATATTGGTCAGTTAGGTTCACCTAAATGGTTGGTCCCCTATCTAGATGATTTTCACCACGCAACTTGATCTGTATATGGGTGTTCTTTAGTTAACCCTTACCCTTAATATCAGATTAGCTATCCCTCGAACAAGTTCAAGCTATTAGATGAGGGTTGGCAGCCTCAAATCTCCGTTGTTAATCCCTTTTTCCCATTCTTTACCAACTTGATCCGGTAAGTAAGAATAAGACATGTCCTAACGTTTGCAACCGCCAAGAAACAATCAAAACAAAGGGAAAAATAATACATGCATAAAACTCCGGTCAAGAATCACTAGGTATTTTTACCTATGTGTGTTAATTCATCTTGGTTCCCACAAACCTAGTTTATGGTTTTAGCTACTCATGTTTGTGTTATTCCAATCACAAAATATAGAAGAAATCATAATTCAAACTTACAAAGTATTGTAGAATAAAAATCAAGTAGATTGAATAAAATTCCAAAATAGCTTTCGTGTCTTGAATCAAGAACAATTGTATTAAAATTCTCCCAAAAATATCGTTCAAGATTCTCTCTCAAAATCGGCTTAAATCCTTCCAGAAATCGTCTTGAAAAATCTCCTAAAATAACCCTAAAACAGTGTATTTATAATATAAAGAAATCCTTTTCCTAAATAAATCTGGAAACCAGGTCGGCAGTGGAAACATGCTATGTGATGGATCGTTAGGCCTTCAGACGAGTTGTTCCTTACTTTAAAACAGTCGTCCTCAACAGCATACCCAGGCTTGGCAACGGGTCACCTAACGACTCGTCGTGCCTTAGCACGAGTCGTTAGGTCCCTCATAGTCTACTTCCTCAGCAATTCCAGTGTACTTCACGAACGGTTCCAGTAGCTTGCCAATGAGTCGTTCCTTCAGGTGACGATTCGTGATGTCGATCGTCAACTCCATTGGACACTTGGTTGAATTTTTCTCTTCAATGCCTAACGGTTAACCTCAGCTACTCGTTACCATGTGTAACGAGTCGTTCCTCTAACTCGTCAAGTGCACTGTGTCACTTCTTCAAAACTTCATCTTTTTGCCAATGCCTCAAGTGACAGGCCGTGCCTCCTACTAACGACTCGTTGAGTGCCTGGCAGTCACCTTTCAGTTGTTTTTAACATTAATTCGACCAAATCACTTCCAGAACTATTTTCCTGCACATTAAGACACAAAATACCTTATACCCATATTACCTGGAATGTGCATAATTTCTTGGTTTTAAGTATCGAAAGTGCCATAAAATCATGGTACATCAACATCCTCAACTTAGAACTTTTGCATGTCCTCAGGCAAAAACAAAACAAAACAAAACAAAACAATCTACTTCGACGCTTCAGTCGGAAAAACTTTAGGAAACTTACAACAGTCGCAATTTCTTATCGAAGTCAAATTTTCTAACCCCTCCCTCATCTTATTAACTCAAAAACTATTCATATGCAAAATATCCAACAATAACACAGAGGAATTGAAACATGGCAAAATACTGTCACCTGCAACCACGCACATAAATCCATAGCACTGCCCCAGACAATTTGCAGATGACTTTGTTGACCAAGTACCCTCACCTCAAAGAAATCCCACACTCACACATGTGTCTATGATTATCTCATATATTTCTCTTGGGACTAGGTAAGATCCACTCACTCTCATAAAGAAATTCGAATTGTATGCATACAATACCATAGGCTTGCCTTTACTTTCAATACCTCAATTTTCGGACAAATAACTAGGATCACTATAGGACTTTCTCGGCTTGTAACGTAGGCTTAGGCTCGGGTATGGTACATATGGATTTTAGTAGCTCAACCCTCCTTGGCACTACGTCTTTTTACTCAACTTTTCACCTTTATTTCTATTTTCTCCCTCCCCCCCCTCTTTTTTTTCTGCTTTTTCTTCTCTTTACTTTAGACACTATGGATGCGGTTACTTTTTATTCAATAAAAACTTCTTGATGTCACACATTATTTTTCTTTTCTTTTCTTACTTTTTGACAACAACAATTTTTTTTAATCTTTTTCCTTTTCATCATGCATACCACACCCGCTCTTTTTCATCTTTTTCATTACCCAACTTTTACTTCCACCTGACTCTTCTTACTCACTCCTATCATAGCCACCCTCAACTTAGGCGATTTGCCTGAGTTGACGTTCACAATGTCCAAAGAGGGACCCGGGCCAAAACAGGTTCATTCATAATAAAATTAGGCAGGTGAATTGGTGTAAATGAAAAGAAAGGTCAATTTAATCTCAAACATTTGGATCAAGGGATTTTTATTCACTTTGGTAGGTCTTTTAGGCTAAAGTGGACTCATAAATCAAAAACGACCTACGATCCTTTCCTAGTTCCTTATCCTCTATATCGGTATGACTGACCAGAAAAGTTCTAGATTGACAGACACAACCGAATTCAGCTATCAGACCTCACTTCACACATAGAACCGGTCAACATCATCAATTCTACTAATCGCTAGTTCAGGTACAACCATACAATGGTAAACTAATTCATAGTTCCAATGCCATGCAAAGATTCACAAAGGTCATAATTTTCAACTCTCACATACATATATACAAAAATTTTCGGAGGGGTATCAAATTTTCAAAGATCAAAATATCAAACAATTTCAGCTCTTGACTGCTTTCAGTTTTCCTAACTTTCTTTCGACTGACACACAAAAAATAAAAATACAAAATAAAATCCTAAACATGCCGGTTCTACTAGATATAGAACACCCGAGGGAAAAGATATCCGACAAGAAAAACCCTGGGGTTATGTTCAGAAAAACAGAATGAACGTGTATTCCTCCCCACCCCCATCAGGAAAGCATGCGTCATCCTTGACGCATATTTGTACAAGACAAAAACCAAGGGAATAGGAAACATACCTGTGTGACCTAGGTGTCAACTACCTGGTCGATGGAGGGTGTAGATACGCCTCTAATATCAACTCCAATATTGCCGGCTTGACCCGGTGCATTTTAAGATCCAACTAAGCTCGTTCCTTCACCATGAGCTCTTGCTGCCTCAGTCTCGGCTCTCAGTTGAGCCTCCTCTCTTGATTTGTGCAGCGCTCTCTCCATCTCACTCCGCTCCCATTTTTGCTGATGGAGCAGAGATGTATCGACATCATCACTTTCCTCCTCACGAGGCCTTTTCCCCTTTGCATGTGCCATCGACTCCTCTGTGATGAAATCAAAAATAGGCGGTAGCTCCTCTTCATACTTATCATCAATCAGGGGAAGTACCGGTGGAGGTATCGCAGCTATCTGCCGTGCAGCCAAGTCCCGCACCTCGGATCGTAGTGCTCCCAACTCTGTGTACCATCGAGATAACTCTGGTGATTCTAACCATGCAAGGCGCTCGTTCATCCTTTTCTCAAAAGCGTTCAGTCGCCCATGCACCGAACTGGACAATGTCTCCAAATCTTTTGACACCTACGACTTAACTTGCTTCATCAAGACTTTGACCTGTAGAGCCGTGTGTGCCTGCTGCTTCTCTGCTTTAGCTAGTCGCCTAGCCATATCAACCAAAAACTCTTGTGAGACCGTGACTAGGTCGGCTATGCTGGATCGTGGAGGTGCGACTGATGGTCTGGATGCTTCTTGCTGTAGATGATGATTCACGAACATCGGCAGGTGTGGAGGCATCCGCTTCATTTGTAGCCTCATCCTGGCTACCTATCTCTCTGCCGTCAGTAGGCTCAGCCGCTAACTCGGCAAACTGTGCTGCATCGGTCTGCAAAAAGGAAATACAATGGTAGGATTTGCCATCTTTCTTATTAAATAATTAAAAACCAATTGATCGGGAAAGGTCTTGTTCATGGTGGTAAGCGAGGGAGGATGCATCCCACTGCCAAATGCCTCTGCTATTATGGTTGCTCTATCGATGCAGATGCCTGAGTCCTTGCCCTCGATACCGGGTTTGTATCATCTCTAATCAGCCCGATATCGGTAATCTTCTGAACCACCACTCTCTGATCAACTGAAGGCAATTCTGGCACTCGAGACTCCCAACAAAGTCTATCAATCAAGCATGGGAAGGGAATCATCATTCCATCATTTACAGCCCGCTCCCAAATCTCCTTAATGATGAACCGCGGGAAATTGATTGCGTACCCCTCCATTATGCTGGCTACCAGTGCTTCTTTGTCGGGTGAGAGTATATTGTCATTACTTGTTGGTACCAGCCTGTGCCTCCCCAGTGACCACCAAAATTTAGCCTGGAAATTTAAAGTGGCCTTCTTTATCTGTGACTCAGTACCATGCAGCCATTCAACTAACGACCCCTTTGTGGCAATGATGCGGGAAAGCCAAGTGTACTGCTATATCTGCTCCATGCTATTCAACTTCTTTGTTTTGAATTTTTGCAACTCGAATACCCTGTGATCAAACTCTGCTGTGTTCATCAGGGCGCGGTAATCAGGCCCGTACAACATCTTGGAAATCGTTTCCTCAGAAATATCAACTGAGTCTCACGCACCATTTCTTGATTCAAGGCAGGCCACTTCTTCCAATCTTGGCCTCCTAGTGCCAACCGCTGCAATATGGATGCATATGCTACGTAAAACTCGCAAACCAGGCATGGGCTATAACTGCCTGAAGGCTCGGTCGACCACCCGAACCTGTATTTTTCAAATACTGCCTGTAGCTCTGGCAGGTCTTTCAAACTGGTGGTGATTAGCCTTGGCTCCTCATAGATGCTCCGCTTTGGATTGCCTTTGTTACTGAGAGCAATATCCCAATTGTATATAGCCCGCATGCCATGGACACACCATCTCCTCACATTTCGCGGTTGCTCATTCGATGTGCCCGATGTCTCAGTCAGCTCATTGTCTGAGTCCCCTCACTGGGCATACGACTCATCAACTCTTTCTATATTGTGCCAGTTGTGGGAGCCTCTAGAACAAGTGCAGCAGCAGCTCGAGCTCTTTCATTAGTGCGGTTGGGGGGATCTCTTACTAGTGGAGTGGGAGTGTCGACTAGGGCTGTCGAATTTGAACTTTGTTGAGCCCTAGCCCTGGTCGTTCTCCACAGCAGCTTCTCCTCTGATACCTCATGTTCCTCATTAGAGCCACTCGACTCTTCAGAAGAAGGATGGATCATCTCGCAGCCTTCTATATGATGGTTGGCTGCGCTCAGGTACCTGCTTTTTGGTTGGACCCTTCTTTGGTGTGCCTCGTAGAGCTATTATGCCTGTGAAAACAGTGTTAGTACACAAAAGGAGATGAAACAAAAAATATTTTTAACTGGTTCCAGTGGTCCTGATGGGTGACTAAATGAGTCGTTGCCTCTGGCAACGATTCGTGAAGTCACTCGTTACCCCAAGCTGGACATTTTTCAAATAGGTCTAGTGTACTTAACGATTTGTCCCAATGAGTCGTTACCCAAGGCAACGAGTCGTTAGGTCATTCTTCAAGTACACTGCCTCAGCAGTCTAATATTCCCACTTAGCACGAGCTACATGACGAGTCGTTTGGTGACCCAACGACTCGTGATGTGGCTCGTGCTCAAGAGTTCCTGTTCATCTTCTTCTTCTTTCCAGTTTTCAGTTCCACAAACATACAACTTCAATTAATCATCAACCCAGGTGACTACATGATCGAAAATCAATGTTTCATACTTCCTAGGGTTTATCTACATCACAAGGCATGTAAGAACACAATATAAATTGAAAAATCATTCAAGCTCACTCATTCATGGGTCTTTAAAATTTCTTGGTGGCATGCAACCAATATTCCAAGTTTTTGTGTGGGGAAGATTACTTAAAATGCAATATATCAGAATGGAGTGCAATAGCAGTTGATTGTGCTTCTGTGAGTGAGTGTGTAGTGATGATGTTGCTTTCAATGGTGTTTTTGATGGGTTCGCGTGAAGAAGGGGAAGAAGAGAAGAGGGAAATTTAAAGTTTTTAACGGAGAGTATGAAATTGGGTTCTTTAATTTTAATTATTAACTTTTCCCAATTTACAGTCGTGGGTCGTGTTAGGTCAACTTACCTAGGGACCTGACGACTCACGTAACAACTCGTGGTGTTACCCAATGAGTCGTTCCCTGAGTCGTGGTCCTTGGACTGTTGTAGTTTCAGGACGGGTCACTTGATGATTCTTTTGGTTTCCCAATGATTTGTTGAGTGAACCGTCATCACCCTTTTTCTTTAAGTTTCAACTTTGATCCAGTGTACTTGACGGGGGACTAAACGATTCGTCCCTTGAAGAAATGATTCGTGAAGTCACCCCTTGCTCCCCTGTTTTCTGCAGTTCTCTTCACGATTGGCTAAACGAGTCATCAAGTCGGAGGACGACTCGTTCTGTGATTTTTCTGCACCAGAACTGAAGTTCCAGTTTTTGGTTCCAACTTCAGATTTTCCATGTTATTCACCTGCACCCATCACCAAACGTTAACACTAACTTTTTATTACATTTACAACTTGGGTTGCCTCCCAAGAAGTGCTTGATTTAACGTCGCGGCACAACATGGGTGTTTTGGCTACTCAAACTTCACCAAAACACCTCCATTGGTTACCTCCCATGCAGCGCCTGATTTAACGTCGCGGCATGACGCAAGTCACTTGACTACTTAGAATTCGTCAAGTGACTCTTCCCCATCAAAGTATCAGTGTCGCTGGTCTTCTGGTCCTCTGGGTCGTCTAGCTCGTTCAGCTTCTATAGCTAGACGCTGCTCTTCAGCAACTCTGGCTAACTCACGATCTCTAGCCCGAGCTACTTCTCTTCGGCCAACATTCTTTCTGTGGCTTGTTCCATGGTTTCTTGCTCTTTTAGGTTGGCCATTCTCCTTAGGTTCCTTAACGTTAGCTCAAGTTCGTGATCAATTGGTATCAAGGGATTTTCTTGACTTCTAGTGTCGGGCATGCACAAACCTAAGACCTGTTAAGCAACCAAAACAACAAAAGAAAAATAAAACAAAGAAATAAGAACCAATACTAGAGTTAACACAATTAACGAAAGCCTTAGCCGTATTCCCCAACAACGAGGCCAAAATTTGATGTCGCCCAAATTACACCTCACAATTGAGATATAAGTGGTCGATTGTCAAATATAGAACCCAATGAAGGTTGAGGTTGATCCTACAGGGAATATGGTAAGAACTTAAGTTAATGCCAATAACTATTACTATTGATTCACTTATTTCCGAAGAGGGAAAAATATAGAATAGTAAACAAAAGTAAAACTAATGAATGCTTGTATCAAATTGGGTTTATATTCAATTTATGACTAGACTAGGATTGTGTTCCTCAAGATTTTATAACCACAAGGTTTATACACTAGTGATCTATTTCAGTGTTTAACATGCAATATTGGTAAGTTAGGTTCACCTAAATGGTTGGTCCCCTATCTAGATGATTTTCACCACGCAACTTGGTCTGTATATGAGTGTTCTTTAGTTAACCCTTACCCTTAATTTCAAATTAGCTATCCCTCGAACAAATTCAAGCTATTAGATGAGGGTTGGTAGCCTCAAATCTCCGTTGTTAATCCCTTTTTCCCATTCTTTACCTCCTTGATCTGTAAGTAAGAATAAGGCAAGTCTAACGTTTGCAACCGTCAAGAATCAAAGGGAAAAAAATACATGCATAAAACACCGTTCAAGAATCACTAGGTATTTTTACCTATGTGTGTTAATTCATCTTGGTTCCCACAAACCTAGTTTATAGGTTTAGCTACTCATGTTTGTGTTATTGCAATCACAAAATATAGAATAAATCATAATTGCAACTTACAAAGTATTGTAGAATAAAAATCAAGTAGATTGAATAAAATTCCAAAATAGCTTTCGTGTCTTGAATCAAGAACAATTGTATAAAAATTCTCTCAAGAATATCGTTCAAGATTCTCTCTCAAAATCGGCTTAAATCCTTCCAAAAATCGTCTTGAAAAATCTCCTAAAATAACCCTAAAACAACCCTAAAACTGGGTGTTTATAATACAAAGAAATTCTTTTCCTAAATAAATCTGGAAACCAGGTCAGCAGTGGCAATGGGCTATGTGACGGATCGTTAGGCCTTCAGACGAGTCGTTCCTTGCTTTAAAACAGTCGTTCTCAACAGCATACCCAGGCTTGGCAACAGGTGACCTAACGA
Organism: Datura wrightii; assembly: GCA_035772735.1. Lineage (NCBI taxonomy): Eukaryota > Viridiplantae > Streptophyta > Magnoliopsida > Solanales > Solanaceae > Datura > Datura wrightii. The sequence goes on from JASDFA010000027.1 coordinate 40,311,871, forward strand.
CTCATCATGCCTTAGCACGAGTCGTTAGGTCCCTCGTGGTCTACTTCCTCAACAATTCCAGTGCACTTCACGAATGGTTCCAATAGCTTGCCAATAAGTCGTTCCTTCAGGTGACAACTCGTGATGTCGATCGTCAACTCCACTGGGTACTTGGTTGAATTTTTCTATTCAAAGCCTAACGGTTGACCTCACGACTCGTTACCAAGTGTAACGAGTCATTCCTCAAACTCATCAAGTGCACTGTGTCACTTCTTCAAAACTTCATCGTTTTGCCAACACCTTAAGTGACAGGTTGTGCCTCCTGCCAACGACTCGTTGAGTGCCTGGCAATCACCTTTCAGCAGTTTTTAACATTAATTCGACAAATTCACTTCCAGACCTATTTTCATGCACATTAAGCACAAAATACCTTATACCCATATAAACGTACCTGGAATGTGCATAATTTCTTAGTTTTAAGCATCGAAAGTTCCGTAAAATCGTGACACATCATTCATGCAACCTGGTTGAGATTTAAAGAGAAGCTGACCAAGTGCCCAAACCATAAAATTCTAGATGACAGTTTGTTGGAGATTTTTTACAGGTCCTTGAATAACAACACAAAAGTTGTAGCAGATACAGTGGCGGGAGGAGCACTGATGAGTCACACATGGGAGCAAGCTGCCATTATCCTGGATAGAGTGACTAAGACTAATTGGGCTTGGCGTACCGGGGAAGCGAAAGTAGCTGCGGGTACGTATGTTGTTGGAGTGACTGCAGATCAACACAAAAAGGAGAAGAAGCGTGATCAGGAGTTTGTCATATGCGGACATCATTAGACCTGCTCACAAAACATATTATGGGTGCTGGTGCTAGAAAGGTAAATGAGTGGGAGCTCAGGGTTCAGAACTGGGGTAGGAGAATTTAGATTTCTAGGAAGAGGAAAACTTCTTGGACAATCAGGTGGTAGGTTTTAGGGCCAATCCCCAAGGGTCTAGATAGGACACTTGGCGCAAACATTCTGAAAATCAAGTTTGGAACCAGTATCGAGACAATTACAACCGCATTGGGTATAGGGATAGGACCGAGATCGTGAGCGAGAGGAAGAATGGAGAATTGAGAAAGAATGATGGTTATCACAACGACCGCACATGTTTATATGTTCCTCCTAATGCATGTAAGGGTGAGGCTGGACCCTCAAGATTGGAGAACATGATGGATGAGATGCTCAAAAAGGTAAAGTATACTGATGATCATCTGAGAGACATTGGGGCGAAAATATCGGGTATGAACCAGAAAGTTGAATCGCATGCCACTATGATCAAAGAGATTGAGCAGCAGCTTGGTCAGATGTCTGCTTCCCTAAACTAGAAGCAGAAGGGAACACTTCCTAGCAACATAGTACAGAAGCTAAAGAATGATAGTCACTGTATAGCTGTGATGACTAAGAGTGGAAAGACCATAGTTGACCCCCCTCTGCCAGTTATAGTTGAGATGGAAAGACAAAAGGGGATTGAGTTTGGTGAGGAAGATGAGGCTACTGAGCATATCCACACAAGTGAGGCTAAGTTGACTAGGGTTCCAGTTAGTGCAAAGGAGTCAGAAGATGATAATGGTAAGAAGCAAGGGGTCACGAAAATTTGTAAGGCTATCCCTCAACCACCGCCACCATTCCCTCAAAGGATGAAGGAGAAGGTGGAAGATGGTAAGTTTCAGAAATTTCTTTCTATGCTTAACTAGTTATTTGTGAACATACCATTGGTCGAGGCATTGGAGAAGATGCCTGGATATGCCAACTTCATAAAGGACCTTGTGACCAAGAAGAGGTCCATGAGATAAGAGCTGGTAACTAACTTGCATCATTATAGTGTCATAGTTTCATGGGTCCTATCTCAAAAGAAGGAGGATCCATGTACCTTCACCATTCCGTGTACGATTGGTGATTTTGAGTCTGCGAAGGCAGTTTGTGATTTAGGACCAAGCATCAACCTGATGTCATTAGCTGTATTCAAACAGCTGGGCTTGGGAGCCCCCACACTGATGTCAATGCGGCTATTGATGGAAGACCGTCAGTTAAAAGGCCAGTGGAGATCTTAGTGGATGTGTTTGTCAAGGTGGGTTGTTTCATCTTCCCAACGGACTTCGTAATCCTAGATTGCGAGGTTGATTTTGAGGTCTCAATCATCTTGGGGCAACCATTCCTGGCTACTGGGCAAGCCTTGGTAGATGTGGAAGCTGGCCAACTAAAGTTCAAGTTAAATAAAGAAGAGGTCACTTTTAACGTCTGCCGGTCAATGAAGCAGCCCAATGAGTTCAGGATTGTCTTAGCAATCAATGATTATTTCGAGTTTCTTGATAAATTCTGAGTAGTCAAGAGACTTGCGTTGTGCTGCAATGTTAAATCAGGCGCTTCTTGGAGGCAACCCATGAGGTGGTTTGGTGAAGGCTGAGTAACCAAAACACCTGTGTCGTGCTGCAATGTTAAATCAAGCGCTTCTTGGGAGGAAAATCGAGTATCTTAACTTTTGCGTGTTCAGTGTGCAGGTATAAAAGAAACAAGTGAGTTAAAATTGCAGCACAACGCTGTACTACGAGTCATATGACTATTGTACGACTCGTAGTACCGTCCGTGGTTCTAGGAAGAGACTGATCTAAAGCATGAGTTTACATTATGGTTGGTTATTATGAATCGTACCTACGTTGTATGGGTTGTAGTACTTACTATAGTGGTAAACTATGCCAAGTGTGGAAGTTAAGAAAAGTGATGACCCACAGGTCATATTATGGTTCGTACCATAATGGTACGAGTCGTACCATGTATTCATAGGTCTCTAGGTAAGTTTCGTAAGTCTTCTACTATGAGTTAAAGGAATGAACCATAGGTCAAACCTAGGATTCATGGTATGAGTCGTGACGGGCTGATTTAATGAACGAGACCCGACTCGACCATGATTCCTCAAAAATCTTCCCTAACCTATTAAAAATCAAAGTTTTTCGACATTTACTCCCACGCAAACATAGCTATTGAACCTACAACTCTCACCCAATATCTCACACCCGTAAATTAACTTCCCAAGTGATTCAAGCTCAAATTGGTGCAAGTTTACACCTGCACAATCGGAATTCCTATCCTAAATCACTGAACCAAGCAAACACTAGAAAATTCAAGTAAGTACCATGTTTAAATTTGATAAAAGCTTGCTCTGTATGAACTGTTAGCCGACTATGATTCCTCAAACTCACCAAAAAAGGGTTGAGGAAGATGAACAGTAGCTGTGCGATTCTAGTGAAGGGGTAGAATTTTGAAATGCTTAAAAGACTAAATTGGGTCATTGAAAAATTGAATTACGGGGTGTGAAATGGGTTGGGAATGAAATGGGTATGCATAAATAATGAACATGGGTAGCCTGAAATGGGGAAGTCTGACTTCACAAAACAAATAATTTGTTTACCTGAACAACTGAACCAAAATAAGGTAAGGGCAGGCTTCACGAGTTTCCTTATGACTCGTGGTTTCATGCCACAACTTGTATGATGACTCGTTGGGTCTATCCCAAGAGAATAAAAGTGTAAGTATTGGTAAAAAGGCTAGTACAATTCTTAGGATCCTACTACGAGTCATACCTGGTGATCGTACCATGAGGCAGAAAGTGTTAAAGTTCACAAGTAACGGTATGACCCTTTGTACGACTCGTAGAACCTAATCACGGACCGTAACATGAGTCATACAAAAAAACAGAAACTTTAAAATTTGGGACATTACTCATACGACTCTTAGTACGAATCATACCTGTCTGGTATGAGAAGTCGTGAGAGAATCATCATGAACTACGAGTCTTTGAGAGAATCATCATGAACTATGAGTCTTAGTACGAGTTGTGCCACCATGATATGACCCGTACTGTAAACTCGTGGAAAAGTACAGAGGATAATTTTTATTTCTTTCTTTTTCTCAAATCATACATACTAACCTTCTTCTCTAAAGGTACAATGACAATAAAGAAAAGAGCATCCAAAACTGCCCAGGACAAGGGGGCTAGAGCTAAAATAGCTACTCGGCGGGAATTGAGAGATGAGCCCTCCGACTATGATCATGCAGGCAACACCCCTAGTGGTTCATTGGAGGAATACCGAGTTGAGACTTCTTAAACTGATGAGCCATGAACCACTAGCTCACAGGATAGAGCACAGGCCGAAGCGGCCACAACCATATCTGCTAAAGCTCCCCAGTCTGAGGAGGGAGCTGAGGAGTAGTCCAAAGACTCTGGGAGAGGCTCTAATGATGATGAGGGGTTCGAGGAGGCCCAATCCAGAGATGACGAAAATGACGCCGGTTCTGAAGAAGGAGATGCTACAGAGGAAATTGAGCAGACCCCGCCTCCAATGAGGAGTATTATGAGGTGGCATGTGCCCGAGCTGCAAGAGATATATGAGAAGGGCTTGGCGTTCACATTCAAAGGACATCCCAGACGCATCATTCAGGAAAAACCGTGAATCCTCACCAGTGCCTTAAATGAGGTTGAGGAGATGAAGTGGATCTTTAGCTTATATTGGTTCTATTAGATGGCTAGGACCCTTGACCGATACAGTCCAGAGATGCTCAGGGAGATTCTATGACAAATATTATGCAACGCTGGAGTAGAATGCACAGAACGACAAGCACTAAAGGAGCATCCCAAACTTGACAAGGTGTTAGTCCGGGGGCAAAAAGTCAAGATATCAGAGAAAACCACTGCCCAGATACTCTATAGGCCATAATTCATAGCTCCATCATCCACAATAGCGTTCAACCACCGGATAGATGCCTTGAAATGGGTGAAACAGTTAGGTCATGAGTAGAGGCAGAGCTAACTCAATTGGTTAGCCAGAGTCCTAGCTGAGGACAAGGAGGAAGATGAGTGGGTAGCCAGTAGAGAGGAGGCCACCAAATCTTCGCTGAACTTCATAGCGAAGGCCTACTGAACACTAGTCCACCACAGACTGATGCCAACTATGAATGATAACACACTGAGTGCAGATAGGGTAGCTCTGGTAGCATGCAGCATGTCTCGTTATGAAATAAATATCTCAAGGGTGATAGCAAACGAGATCCGAGATTGTGCTCTTGGGTTGAACACAACCATGCCATTTTCAAGACTTATTTATCGGATATGAAAAGACGCTGGGGTCCGACTGATGAATGATGTTGATATCAATATTGGAGGCCATGTTATATCCCGAGAACCCAAGGATCGGGTCCAGAAGTGAATTAGGAGAAAAATTAGAAAATATTGCAGCAGTTGCATAACAGGTCACTTAACGACTCGTGAGGAGGCCAAACGAGTCGTCAAGTGACTCGTGGGGAAGGTCTGGGATGATGAGGGACTCAGGATCCCCACAGGACATATAATGACTCATGGTCAGACACCACGAGTCGTCATGTCAGTCGTGGGGTGATCCTAGAGTAAGATAGTAAGGCCTATCCAATGTACTTAACGGATGGTACCTAACGAGTCGTCGTCTGTCCTAACGAACCATTAGGAGGGTAGTTACCAAGCCAATTGAATCTTTTTGAACAACGAGGCAGTGTACTTGACGAAAGGGCGTTACGAGTTGTATCATCAGGGGACAAGTCATCATGTCTTCTGTTAAGAGCCAAAGGAAAATTTCCAGTGGACTTGACGAAAAGACCATACGACCCGTTGCTTTTGGCAACGAATCATCAGGTCGCCCATTAGGGTCACCTGACAGTTATTTCCTGCGAATTAGTAAGGGCCTTCTCGTAATTGCCTACCCTCCTAAGACCTAAACTACGTCGTCCTGAGGTCGGGACCATGTCTTTTAAAGGGGAATCATCCCTAAAAACTTCATTTTCTATTCATATAAGATTAGAGAGGAAGGAGGAAAAGCAATTCAAGTGTCTTCTCCAAAATTCATCAAGAATCTACCTAGGGTTTCAAGGAAGCTGGGAGACTCGAAATTTCCAGGTATGTGGGGTGTCGAATGGGTAGTTTAGTCCCTACCCATGCCCAATTTCTCCCTAACTCTACGTTTAAGCTACCAACTTTTGATGGGTCATAACTCCTAATGCATATTCCTCAAAAATTGATATGAGCATGATGTAGTATGTCTAAACTCATGGGTTGAGTTATTGGGTTGTTTCCACCTATTTTACTCAATATTTGATGAGTTAATTCTTAAAAGCTCATGTCCCCAAATCATGGGGTTTTTTTTGTGAAATTCATAGCTATGGTGATTTTCAAGCATGACATATGAACTCTTGAATTTAAGCATGTTATCAATTACTTATGATATTATGATCACGTTCCTATAAATTTAAGTACTCCAAGTATGTTTGAGATTTTGGGCAATGCCCACATATCATTTGTGGTTTATAAACTATGATTCTTGGCCGACTCACCGGCCTAAATTCCATGGCTAGGATTATGAATTTGCAAGCATGATATAATTCTCACGATCTAACCAGCCATGCATGTCATGTATGAATTTCTATGAGCATGTTGCATGTTTTGGGAGTAGTACTTAACACCCAGTAGGTTCGGGGCCTAGGTTACGCTTAGAATCTCAGAACTACGTGCCACCTTAGGATCATGTTTGGGACCTCCTCAGTGATTGTCCCCTATGCCCTACGGGGCCTTCATGAGTGATATAACGCCTTCATGGTTCATACTATTGGTAAGGTATGAACGGCCTCCCGACTAGGCATACAAGTCGGACTTCATGTGTGCTCATGTGGAGTATGTCGGTTATAGAAATCTTCCATTGTTCCTCGTGATTTTGAAAATATGCATGATTATGTTCTCTTGGCTCAAGTTATGATTTATGGAATGTTTTCCCTGCATGTTATGTCTTTGACGTGTTTATGAATATTTTGGAAATATTGAGCCTTACGATATACTTATGGTTTCGATTTTATGATCATGATGTCTCCACTCCTATGACTTTTATATTGTTAAGCATTGTTTTGAATACCTTGCATACTCAGTACTTTCTGAGTACTGACCCCCTATATTTTCAGGATTTGGTTCGCAGGCTCAGCGTCGTCCCTAGTTCGTGCGCAGTTCCGCTAAATCTCCAGTGGTGATCCTCATGATCCGAGGGCCACATGTTCGGACTTGTTAAATTGTCTTATGTTTTTTAGAATGTTTGGGTTAGTTGGGGTCTTGTCCCTTCAACCCATCTTTTTCTGATTAGAGGCTTTCAGACTTATGTGTAGTACCTTGTCGTTGATGAATGTCTTTCAATTTGTCGTTCCTTAAAATTCATGATCCGATTTTTAGTTAGTTTATGATTGTTAAGTCAAGTTTTCCGCTTTATATGAATGAATTAGTGTTATGCTCACGCCATGGGTTGACTTGGTGTTTCTTAGGACTCATTGTCTCGTGTCCACGATCCGGGTGTACTCACGGGTCGTGACAGGCCAGAGGATGGCTGATAGTTCAGGATTAAATGAACCCGGTGAGCCGGTTTAGACTTCCTACTACAATCACATTACCACGGGCATCTGGGAGAAGCAGGTTAATGCCCCCACCTCAGTGGAGCAGGATGAGACACCGACTATAGAGGTTAGCCACATAGAGGCAGCACCCAGTACTTCATCTACACCTCCGGTGGGTCTCCCGAGTTATACCCTAACTGGGTATGTGTTGGTCCCTCATGATTTCCTCCAAATGATGGCTAAAAGGCTGAAAGTGACAGAGAGAAAAGTTTAGTCTATGATGGAAAGCGTCAACCATTTGGTGAAGGCGGAGATTGAGGAGGCCGTGAGAGGGTTGCATGGACGGATTGATGGATTCGAGCACCGATTCAACGAGTGCTTAGTGGAGAATCTAGACACTGGTAGCCTCCGGGAGGAATTGTGGGCTCTTCGGAGCCAAGTGACCGAGTTTTCATCTATAAAACCGACAATCCTAGCATCCCCTTGATGTACTGTGAGTTTACAGCACTTTCGATGCTTAAAACTGAGAAAATAACATGGACTTAGGTATGTTTATACGAATATGAGGTGGTTTTACTTTGTTTTCAGAGAAAATAGGTACTGGAGCAAAAATGTGCAAAAGATGCAAAAAAGTGCAGAAAATCAGCCAAGTACTAATCTTAGTACGAGTCGTACCTAGATTGTATGAGCCGTAATAAGACTCATGGAAAAACTCAGAAGGATGAAACAATGCGAAGGCAAAGTTCGACTCTCAGTACGAGCCGTACCAAGATGGTACGAGCCGCAACTGGAGTCTTGGAAAACTTCAGAGAAAATTTGCACAAGCAGTCTCTTGGTATGAGTGGAATCCACAGATCCTAACATCAACTTATGACCTATACCAGGAGCCATGGGGAGCTTAAGTGATTCTTAAAGACTTGACATAACTCAATATGCAACAAGCAATTATGAGTCATAGGAGCAAGGTACGAGGTGTACCATAACGCTCGTAGAAAACTTCAGAAGATGTCAAAGTTCTCAAGGTCATGCCACGGATGGATTGTACGACTCGTAGGACCATGGTACGAGTTGTATTAGTTGCCAACACTTAGACGATTCTGCAACAGCCAAGGAACGTACAAGAGCAAGGTACGACCCGTACAATCCTATTACGGGTCGTATGACCAGTTGTAGGACAAGTCGACGCCAGATATGAAAATTTCCCTATTAGCTTAGGAAAAGATTTTTGATGTCTGTATAAATACCTTTTATTTTTTTTAGTAGGAGAAGAGATCAGAAGACGTGTGATTACATTGAGAGAAGATTTTTAGTTAATTGTTTGTGAGTTATTATCAAGTTTTGGACAATAATTCTTGAGATCAACACTTGGTTTTCTCAATTATTCTTGATTTTGTTCATTAATATTCAAAGCAGGTTTTCTTCCAATTATTGTTGTAAGTATTTAATTATGTATTTGTCTACGAATACTAATTACAATATTACAATCAGGAGAGGTTAAAACCTCCACAACTAGGGTTGTGGGAATAGTGGTGAATTAACAAAATAGGGTTACACAAAGTGATTCAAAACCAATGCTAAACGCTTGTATTATATTCTCCTTATCTTTAAACATTTTTTAACAGTGCACAACATTAGGACTTACTCGAATTCTTTACTTGCTTGGACCTAGAGAAGTAGAGATTAGGAAAAGAGAATTACAACAAAGCCTTGATTTTTATGATCATTGTATGAATTGAGCTGCGAACACAGGAAAGTTAATTTGAAATATATTGATAACGGTTAGATTGAAATCCCTCATGAAACCTGACTCGGTGATTGAGTATAGTCATCCAATAGAGACGAATCAATCGTCTGGATGAATCCTAGTTATCAGTTCTCCCAGTAAGCATTGGGATTGATCACGCTTGTATACCCGAAGTAGTTATGAACCCATGGGGAACACTTACCATAGTTATTTGCAAATCTTGTTAACAACCACAATTGCGATCTTGTTTTATTGTTGTTTTTCTTTAAACCTCCCCAATTTGGAGATAACTTTCCAACAAGTTTAAGTACCTATATTAGTCTAGTTCTTACCTTATTCCCTGCGGGTTAGACCCCAACCTCTTTATTGGGTTCTTTATTGACAATGTTCGCTTCATACTTTGCCAGGAAGTATGAGTTTGAGCATTATCAAAAAGTGGTACCATTGCCGGGGAATACGACTAAGATTAGATTAATTGCTTGTATTTAACTTTTGGGTGTTATTCCCCATTTAATTTTTCTTTTTTTTTCTTTTGTGATTCAACTAGGCTAACACCACGGAAGCTACCTTTGCGAATACCCAGATGGAAGACAAGAGGCTGCTAGTGCCCGTGGGAGAGACGATTAATATTGACACACTAGCAGCTGTCTTGATGAACTATTAGGGAGATGTAGTACCGGGGTACACAGAACTGGTAAATGCCATAGAAGGAATGGGGTCATATAACTTCAGACTAAAGAAGTTAGACCTTGACTTGAAGAACCGTGTGATTCTCCAGCAAAGCCATCACTATAGGTACCACTAGTTCTAGAACTGAAGGCATTATCTCCCCACCTCAAATACGCACTCTTAGGTGAAGACAACACTTTGCCAATAATTATTGCAGCTGACTTGACAGATTGGCAAGTAGAAGCTTTGGTCATAGTATTAAAAAGGCACAATAAGGCAATTGGCTGGGCCATAGTTGACATCATTGGGATCCCCCCAGACATATGTACTCACAAAATCCAGCTCGAGCCGAATTGCACACCAAGTGTAGAGCATCAGCGACGCCTGAACCCACCGATGCAAGAAGTAGTGAAAAAGGAGATTATCAAGTGGCTAGATGCTGGTGTAGTTTACCCCATTGTGGATAGCAAGTGTGTAAGTCTGGTACAGTGTGTGCCAAAGAAAGGTGGATTACAGTGACACCCAATGAGAAGAATGAGATGATACTAATAAGACCAGTCACGGGATGGCGTGTATTTATGGATTACTGAAAGCTCAACCACTGGACCCAGAAAGACCACTTTCTAATGCCCTTCATGGATCAGATGCTTGACAGGTTGGCAGGTAGAGGCTATAACTGTTTCCTTGATGGTTATTCAAGGTATAATCAGATCATTATAGACCTAGAAGACCAAGAGAAGACCACTTTCACTTTCCCATATGGAACATTTGCTTTCAGGAGAATGCCTTTTGAACTGTGCAATACACCAGCCACATTCCAGTGCTACATGATGTTAATATTCTCAGATATGGTAGAGGATACCATCGAGGTATTCATGGACGATTTTTTAGTTGTGGGTGTGTCATGCCCCACCTTGGAAGGCATGACTGGCACCTGGTGCCATACTGGGATCTGAACTGACCTGACAGGTGATCTTGGGCAAATTTATATGCCCAAGTGATACTCAAATGTGTCATGTTAGCCTTGTTTATCTATCAATGTTTATACATTCTCATGTGATTGGTAATAAAATATGAATTTATACTAACCAACATGATTAGCATTGTTTTGCAGGTAAAATGTAATTTTGGGAAGCTAAAATGCGTGTTGGAAGAGATCGGGGTTGGACTCGGATGTGAGCAAAGGACAAGGCATTAGAAGGCACAAAATAGAGAGGCTCCACGATGGAGCCGTGTCACGCTGCCATCGTGGAGGCCTTCTGCCTGGATAGGGAATTTTTAGCCTATTTCTAGTGAAGGTTTGCGTTGGGTCCGTGGCACGGTGGCCTGGCTCCGCGTTGCACGCCGTGCCACGTTGAGCCTGATTACCTAGACCCCCAACTTCCAGTGAGGGTCCGCGTCGGTGGCGTGTCACGGAGGCAGTGCTCCGCGATGCACTCCGTGACACGTTGCTTGTTATTCCGGGAAAAATTCCCACTAGTATAAATAGAACACTTAGGTTCATTTTTCAATATTCTGACTTGGTGGAGCAAGAACGTGTGTTACAGGCAGTTGAGGGGACGAAATTATCAAGGTTTTTCTCTCTTTCCTTCTCCTTGAATTCAATTGCTTGTATGTTTAACACTCATTTAACGATGTTTAATCCACAAATGAGTGGCTAATTCCTCTTCTTGCTGAGGTTAAGAACTCTTGTAATGAAATGTGATTATTGATTCTTTGGTTTTTCATCTTTTCTTCCATGGTTTTTCTATTGATTCTTGTTCTTACTGCATTAATGTGTGGCCTACGTTAATGTATATCTAAAAAGTCCGGTTTCACTCGAGAGAGCAAGAAATTGGAAAGTTGTGAATTAATTGGATATGATCCTTTCTTAGTTTGGGAAAATTGAGAATTGATTTACCTTCAGGATAGAAATATACCTGAAAGTCATATTGGTCAATTTAGGAACCGGGTTTGTATGGCTAGAACATGAATTTTCGTTTAATCACAGAAATGTAGGTGGACGGTTCATGATTCTTAAGTTGGGTTAAATACGAGAGTTTTAATCCATTGGCATTAGTTCTTGACTAGCAACCGGAGGAAAGGTTAACCAAATTATATCGATAATTAATTTCTTTACATGTTCAATTAACCTCAGTATGCTCACATTCATAGTTCAGACTCACATTAGATACTTGTTTTAGACTTAGCATAAAAATTAGAATCCAAAAATATAAAACTCTTGGTTACACTGTTGTCTTCATTGTTAAACTGAAAATATAGTAACACTTGATTAATTGTTACCTTATCCCAGTCCCTGTGGGATCGATACTTGGCTTACTTGAGCCACTTTACTACTTGTTCGACCACGTGCACTTGCGTGTAGTTATATACCCATATAACAAATGAGCGAACAAGTTTTTGGCGCCGTTGCCGGGGACTGGCAATTGGTGAAATTTTCTTAAGTGTAAATTTACTATATTTTTTTTTCGAAGTGCTGACAAGTTGGTCTTAGTGTTTGTTTTAATTCTTTTTTATTTTATTTTATTTTCTTTTATTTTCGGATACCCTTATTGACATGACATCGTGGAATACAAATGGTTTAAATGGTGGATACTCATATTTTGGTGAATCTTGTCTGAATTGCGGAGGACCCCACTTGTGGCAACACTGTAACACGTGCAATATATGTGGTTGTCACGATGGCCATTGGGATGGCTGTCCGAATGCATATTACCCTCCCCCAAGCCCCTACTATGATCCTTCTGTTGTTTTTGCTGAATATAGGCATGCTGAAAATGAGGACTTGGGACGCCAAGTTCAAATAGAAGACATGCTGAAACAACTCCTGGAGCAATCAGAAGCAATGAAGGAGGCGATGGCAGTATTGAGAATTCAGCAAGAAGAGAATGCAGAGGCTCTAGAAAGGATGAGCGTCAAATTCACGAAGATGATTGCTGAGGCTGAAGCTTGTGATAAATTGCAGGTAACAGTTTTAGCCGATATTCAAGAGGAACTACAAGAGGAAGACAAGGGTGAATTTTTGGATGAAGCCCAACAATTAGAATCTCTTGAGTGTCCCCGTGATGGGCTCACACTTATGGAAAATCCATTCATGGAAGAAGAGATAGAGTATCCCCCAGTTGACATTAATGGAGAGTTAGATGTCGATGCCGGGAAGGTGTATACAAGTAAGGAGGTCAAGCATAATGCAGTTTCAGAGTTGAGGTGTATTGGACCACACTTGAAGCATTTTTTGACATTAAGTTTGGTTGATGACATAGAAATAGAGTCTTCCGAGTTTATAGAGAAATGTCTGGAGGAGGACCAAGCCCCATATATTTTGAAATTTGCTAACTCGGAGAGACAAATGACTTCGCTTACTTAAGGACCAATAAGTGCAAAAGGCAACATCTACTGCTTGGTCCTTACAATTTTTCACCACCACCCCTGGAGCATAAGAGGAAATTAGAGAAGAAATTAGGGGTGAGATTCATATCCGCAAGGTGGAGGAAAAAGCGCTGAAACTTGATACGTCGTGCCGTGACGTAAAATTAGGCGCTGCTTGGGAGGCAACCCAAGGGTACCATGGGTACCATTTTAATTTCTTGCATTTATGTTGATTTTATTTATTTTTCATCTTGTGTTGTTTTGGTGGAAAGTTAAGCACAGATGGAGGGGAAGTCTGAGTACCCGTGGAGGAGGAAGCTAACAAGCATGGAAGAGAAAAAGGGTGGGGTCGAACACCCACTTGTGAAAAGTTGAAGGAAGGCATGCTATTAGCTAGGCCTAAAGGCCTCAGGGAGTATTTCTCACCCTTTTTAAATTTTAATTTGATGCTATGAGGACATAGCAGGATTCAAGTGTGGGGTGAGGGAAATTTCAAAAAAATTTTCAGTTGTGCTTAACAATTTTTGGTGAATGTAATGCTTGTGAGAAATTTGAAAAATTTGAAATTTTTTTTGTAATCTAAGCAGGACTTCATCACCCGTTGGTTTTTCTTTTTGGTTCTTTTCCGACGGGGGGTCTTTGAACCGAAAAATAAAAAATTTTCTTTTTCTTTTCTTTGTCTGTATATAAAGTTTTTAGTCATAGCTAGGGACTGTTTCTGAAGATGGATGGATGACGACCGTCTTGAGGAAGAATTAGTTGATAGGCTGTGGGTTTGTGAACCCGTAGCTAATCGATGCTTGAGGTTCTTGTTATGGGCTATAAATGGTTGTAAGATGCAAGTATGTTCAGTGTGAAGCATGCAGGTGTATAACTTTGTGTGAGACACTTAGGTTCTTGAATTTGATTCAATATGATCGAAGCTTAATTTTGAATTCTTGTGATTAGCTGAGCAAGAGTCTACTGAATGTGTCTTGAATTGAGCATGTGCCATGAGTGTAAGGTTTTTGAGTATTCTGTGCTATTGTGGATTGTCTAGAACTTGCCTTGTGTGTTTATAAAATGAAATGAAGGATGTGAATTGTAGGAGATGATTTAGGCATTTCTTTGAATGAACCCAAATGTTATCCCTCATTTCACCTACCTTGAATAATTAATCCTAGTTAGCCCCATTGAGCCTTGAGCCTATTCTTTGATAGCTGCAACATAAGCTTAATCCTTTTTCTTTCATTAGCCTTGAATTTGAACCAAAACTCCTAAGTGCTTAAAGGAAAAATCCGAAGGAGTAAAGGAGTGAGAAGAATGAAAAGGAAGGAAAAGTAGCAAAGTGTAGAAGTGAGAAAAGGACAAAGGTGCACTTGTGTGAAAATTGTTGATTATTAGTAAGGAGTAAGAAAACAAATTAATGAAAAATTATTTATAGAGCTCCTTACTAATAAGCTAAAGGTGCCTAAAGAAAGGGGGAACATAAGAGGAAAAAGAAAGCTGAAAGGAGAAAAAGGTGAAGTAAGGGAAGGGAAATTCGTAATGAGGACGTGATGTATTAAAAGTGCTTAGGAAAGATAGTCACTATTACTAGCCATAATAGTACCTACCCGCACCTGAGTTACATTACAACCTAAAAAGTCCTACTTGATCTTACATTCATACATCCTTAAATTAGTGGAATAAAACACTAAGGGCAAGCTTATGGGTCATTACATGATGCATGTGAATTCTTTGTGAGAGTGAGTGTAATTCTATGCATGTACCCACACATGTTGTGATTTAAAAATTGTTTTTGCGTGTGATTGGGTAACTCTCTTTCTGTGAGGGGCACATGTTGAATGAATGATATAATTCATGTGGGATTTCTTAATCAGTTGATTTGCATGAGTTTGCTAAGATTGAGAGTCGATTCTTGAGGTTAAGAAGTCTTAACATAGTTGTACTTCATTGCGAGGATCAAGTCGTGCATGCTCGATTTTTAGCTTGTATCTTATGTGATCATTATAGCCGTAACTTGAATTATCTTGCTAAATTATTTATGTGGGAGTCTCCATATGCATGATATTTAAAAGGTTGTTCGAGGACGAACAAGGCTTTAAGTGTGGGGTTGTGATCACGGGCAAAAATAACATGCCCGAGATACACTTTATGACTTAAATTAGTCTTGTTTATCTAAGTTATTGTATACATTTTCATGTAATTTTATATGAAGTGAAGATATGTGCTAACCAACATGATTAGCCTCTGTTTTTTAGGTTTTGATGACTTTTGAGTAACTAATCCATGAGTTGGTGAAGTAGAGGCTTGGAAACGGAATTAACCCGCAAACGTCGGCAAAGAGGAGGCACAAAACAACCCACCTGCGCGTCGGCAACGTGCCACAGCAGGCAGGCTGATCACAACAGCCCACCTGCATGTTGGAAACGTGCCACGGCAGGCTGGCTGCACGACATGGAGGTGTCAACGCAAGCAGCGTGACACGCTGCCCAAGCAGCGTGACACGCTGCCAATGCGGCAGGGTGCTGCCGAGGCCAAATTTCGGGTGATTTCCAGAGAGCTTTCGCGTCAGTAGCGTGTCACGGAGGCAGTGCTCCGCGATGCACTCCGTGACATGTTGCTTGTTATTCCGGGAAAAAGTCCCACTACTATAAATAGCACACTTAGGTTTTATTTGAGATATTCTGACTTGGTGGAGCAAGAACGTGGGTTACAGGCAGTTGAGGGGACGAAATTGTCAGGGTTTTTCTCTATCTCCTTCTTCTTTAATTCAATTGCTTGTATGTTTAACACTCATTTAATGATGTTTAATCCACAAATGAGTGGCTAATTCCTCTTCTTGCTGAGGTTAAGAACAATTGTATTGAAATGTGATTGTTGATCAATTTGGTTTTTCATCTTTTCTTCCATGGTTGTTCTATTGATTCTTGTTCTTACTTCATTAATGTGTGGCCTATATTAATGTACATATTAAAAGTCTGGTTTCAGTCGAGAGAGCAAGAAATTGGAAAGTTGTGAATCAATAGGATATGATCTTTTCTTGGTTTGGGAAAATTGAGAATTGATTTACCTTCAGGATAGAAATATACGTGAAGGTCGTATTAGTCAGTTAAGGAACCGGTTTTGTATGGCTAGAATATGAATTTCGTTTAATCACAGAAATGTAGGTGGACGGTTCATGATTCTTAAGTTGGGTTAAATACGAGAGTTTTAATCCATTGGCAATAGTTCTTGACTAGCAACCGGAGGAAAAGTTAACCAAATTATATCGATAATTTATTTCCTTACATGTTCGTTTAACCTCACATGCTCACATTCATAGTTCAGACTCAAAGTATATAATCTTTGTAGACTTAGGATAAAATTAGAAATCAAAATATATCAAACTCTTCGTTGCACTGTTGTCTTCATTTTTAGAATCAATATAGTAACACTTAAGTAATTTGTTACCTCATCCCAGTCCCTGTGGGATCGATACTTGGCTTACTTACGCCACTTTACTACTTGTTCGACCACGTGCACTTGCGTGTAGTTATATACCCATATAACAAATGCCGAATAAGTTTTTGGCGCCGTTGCCGGGGATCGAACCCGGGTCACCCGCGTGACAGGCGGGAATACTTCGGCAGGGAGTGCCGAAGTATGCCAAGTATATAAAGGACATCGTGGCAAACAAAAGTCGATTGACTGAGTATGCTACGGTGGCTCTTATGGAGGAGTGCACTTCCCGGATACAAAACCGACTGCCCGCAAAGCTCAAAGATCCTGGGAGCTTTACTATACAGATTACTATTGGGCAGAGTATCTGAGCTCGTGGATTATGTGATTTGGGAGCGAGCATTAATTTGATGCCTTCATCGGTATTCAAAAAGCTGGGTCTAGGAAGTCCTAGACCCACAATAGTGATCTTGCAATTGGCGGATCGGTCCTTAGCCAGACTTGATGGCATTGTGGAGGACGTTCTGGTGCAAGTTGGCTCCCTGATCTTCCCGGTAGATTTCGTCGTGCTGGATTTTGAACCAGACGCGGAAGTCCCATTTATTTTGGGACGTCCTTTCTTGGCGACCGGGAAAGCGCTGATTGATGTAGCTACGGGGCAGCTAACCATGCAAGCACACGTCAAGGTGGAAGTGTTCGATGTGTACAAGGCCTCCAAGCTCCCGACTGTGTACGAGGAACTCTCGGTGATCAATGTGATTGATCGAGTTGATAATGCGCGGATAAAGGATTCACGAGAGTTATTGGGAAAACCACCGGAATGGTGTAAGCACTACTGGGGGGAGGACAGTGGTCGAGAGAAAACGTCCATCACCCTAGAGGACAACTGAGCTGAATGACGTCGAGCCGCGACGGTAAACCAGGCGCTGCACGGGAGGCAACCCGTGAAATTTTTCTTTGTAAATTGTGAATAGATTTTTTTATTTATTTTTATTCATTTTCTTTTATTTTCTTGATTAACAACAAAATTTTTAGTTTTTATTTTTGTTTTTATTTTTATTTTTATTTTTATTTTGAGTGAAACCTATAATTCTAACCAATTTCTTGTAGTAGAATGAATTTCAGGTCGAACGGAGGGAAAATATACAAGGAATCGCAAAGGAAAATTCGAGGTATGAAAATCAAGAAAAAGTGGCAAAACAGTGAGCTAGGGCGATAGTGTTATACCCCGTAAGATTTCCGACACCTAGATGGCCTATTCGCACGGTGATTAAGCATATTTGAAAGCCATACGTGCTAGAGGAAGGCCCGGAAAAGGATCGGACGGATAGCCTGTCGAACCATCGCGGAAGGAGCCGAGGCAGAGCCCCTCCGCGATGGAAACGTGTCACAGAGGTGGAGCCTCCGCGTTGCCTCCGTGACACGTTGGCCCTGTCCAGGCTCAAGTATATAAAGCCCCACTTCGGTTTATTTCTATTTAAAACATATAAAATTTCCAGAAAACGCAAAGGAACAGAGGAGAACGAAGAGGGTAAATATATTTTCGTCCGATTACGCTGCCAAACGTAGTCCAAACCCAAATTAACCTCAAATACCGAGGTATTTAGCAGCAGAGAGCATTCCTACGGATTTAGTTTCGCGAAATACGGCCGACGAATTGTCGAGCTACCGGACTAAGGTAAGTGGAATTGCTCCAAACTAGTGTCTATGTGTTCCTAGTTGTGAAGTGAATACTTCTCCCTTCTGGACTTCTAAAAAATAGCGAGTTTTCGACCGTCTTTCGATAAGCCTAAGTTTAGGCTATAGTTATATCGAAAGTGATGTCGTCCTTCAGAATAAATTTGTATTTAGTACTGATTGATATATATATGAATGCAGTTGGGAGGAATAGCTGAAATACTGACCAAGCTACGCCGGTTAGTCGGGAAATCAGAAGTGAAGGTATGTAAAGCTAGTTCCCTCGGCAAGTTAGTAGTCTCGGTATAGTAAAGTAGTTTAAAGGCCAGTAGAATGTGTAGAAGTCGTGTGTTATGTTTATTACGAATGTTGGTACGATATTGGAAGCATCATGTTATTTATAGCGTGAAACTTGCTAGCACGACATGAATTCTAATACAAGTGTTAGGAATTGTACAGCATGCCCAGTATGTGATTTAGTAAAGAATGTTAGGATATTATCGTATTCAGTTGAAACCTAGTAAAGCAATGCAAGTATTTGTAAGGTATCTCAGAAGTAGAATGATAGATTAAAATGAAGTTTAGAAAGCATGTTAGAAATAGTAAATCATGTTACTATAGAAACTCAGTTATACAGCATGGTTTCCAGCAGAAAAACTATATCTTGTTCAACATTAGACTCAGTACAGTATGGCAGAAGATTATATTTATATATATATACCATTATCAGTCTCAGCATGTATTAAATACATACATATCACTATCACTAGTTCAGCATACAGTATGTACAGATACATTATCATCATTAGCTTCAGTATGTGGTTTATGCAGATAGTATTACTAGTTGAGACTACTGTATTGTCTTGGGGTTGGATTACCTAGCATTCATGACCGCCCCAGGGTTAATAGCTGTATCGACTCGTCCGCCAGAGGGAGAGGATACGTCACTCCACGGAGTGGCATGCCGTCCCACAGGGGACGAAGATGGGATGCCAGTTTTCCCATATTGTGCCTTGGTCGGCCCTTATACACACCCGCGGGTACGCCCGGGGTGTTGATTCAGGAGTCCTCCGGACTCAGGTACAGTTATAGTCAGAGGCTCAGTGAGCCCAAGTGCATACCCAGGGGATCGGCAGGATGCTTATAGTTATTATAGGAGATGGGATGACCGGGGTAGGGGTATAGATTGCATGTTGGTTGTACCTCCCGGCTTATGGGGGCCGGGTAAGGTTTGTGTGTGCTATGCTATGTTATGTTATGTTATTCCATGTTACACTAGATACAAGTAGATCGACAGTAGAACGATACATCTCTAGATATGACTCCTACTCCTTCTAGTATAGTTAAGAGTAGGCATAGCTTTACATTTTCAGTCAAGTTTAGTCTATTCCTTTCTATTTCAGTTCCTTCAGTTGTATTGTTGTCTTCAGATATCTTTCAGCTGTTGTTTTACATACTCAGTACCAGCGGTACTGACGCCCGTTTGGGGTGCTGTATTACTTGCCTGCAGGTACTCATAGATGAGGGGCCGACACCTCGTGATTCCAACCAGCTCACAGGGTCATCAGCTCCAGTCATCCGGAGCTAGATAGCTAGAGGTTTATCCCTTTTCTTTTGTTGTACAACATGGGTAGGCCGGGGCCCTGTCCCGACCATCTTATCAGTACTCTTAGAGGCTTGCAGTCTGTATGTATTTCCCTGTGGTCAGTTGAACCGGTCGTGTGAGGCCGTGCAGTCTGTTATAGCTGTTTAGCATTTCAGTTTATGTTGGCCGTATGGGGCCTCTATTGATAGTAGTGGTGACCTCGCTGGTCACGTAGCTTTCCAGTATTTCATTGTTGAGTTACAGATGACTAGACAGCATGGTGGCCTTGGCGGCCCGCATAGGCTCCCCTATATCAATGTGTTTCTGGTTAGCTGTTAGTATAGGTACAGGTGGCTATAGGCCCAGCTGGACGGAGGTTGTGTTTACATCCGTTATATAGCCCGTTGTTTCCCTGAATCTGAGTTAGAGCCAGCCAGGCACCAGATGTGCTTAGGCTCAGTAGTCTAGCAGTTCAGGTCCTAGTAGGGCATCAGGTGCCAGTCATACCCCCCAAGGTGGGGTGTGACAAACTTGGTATCAGAGCAGGTCGTATCCCAGGTAGTCTGCAAGCCGTGCTAAGTAGAGTCCTACCTATGGATGTGTTGTGCACCACATACTATGGGTAGGGGGCTGCAAGGCATGATAGAATGGTTGTCTTTTATTCTTGTTCAGTCGTGCTGTAGAGCGGTACAATATAGGGTTGAGTCCCTAAAGCTTACTATATTCTCTGGTTACAGATAATGTCAAACCAGTGACATCCTATCACAAGCCGGAGCCTAGATATTGCAGCAGGGGAAGGCACCAGCAGAATGCCTCACCCTCGTTTAGAAATAGCCCGATCAGAGGGCACTACAGAGGCATCGTCCCAGCCATCTCAGCAGTCTCCACCATATCATGAGCCACTTGGGGCGACACCCCCTCCAGCAGTCCCCATACCGATACCTTCCGATCAGGAGGTTAGGAGTGCAGTAGTCATGTTAGTGCAGATGATGGCTGCTCAGCGTCAGCCGATGCTGTCTATAGTTGCGGAGTTGTCAGGAAGGCCCGGTAGTTCAAGGGTCCGAGAGTTCTTGGCTCTGAATCCCCCGCAGTTTATAGGTACGGACCGGGTAGAGGACCCTCAGGATTTTCTGGATCAAATACAGAGAATTTTCAGGGTTATGCATGCCACGCCCACAGAATCGGTTGAGTTGGCAACATTCCGATTACGGGACATCGCCGTATTGTGGTATGAAAGCTGGGAAAGGTCCCGAGGGAGAGATGTTTCCCCTCCGACCTAGTCCAGCTTCTCAGGAGCTTTTCTGGATAACTATTTGCCGCGGGAGATTCGACAGGCCCGGGTAGCCCAGTTCCTACATCTAGAGCAGGGGACCATAAGTGTTCGGGAATACGCCTTGCGGTTTGACTCTTTGGCCTGATACGCACCGGCCTTTGTTGATACCATGGCATCCAGAGTACACCGCTTCATCATGGGGTTGAATCCAGAATATGTTGAGGCTTGTATTACGGCCACACTGCGAGAGGACATGGATATTGCCCGAGTTCAGGCATTTGCCCAGAATATTGAGGGCATCAGGCAGCGGCATCGGGAGATCAGGAGGACCAATCAGGAACAGCGCCGCAGGGACAGACCAGTTGAGTTACAGAGGGAGGTTTGGGGAAGACCTAAGCCACGATTGTTAGACAGGCCGCCCAGGCCCCCGCCTCCACCACAGCCGCAGAGGGGTAGATTTAGCCGCAGGGGGCAATCAGAGACCGGCAGAGGTCCACAGATTGCAGATTCACCATTACAGAGGAGGGCGGAGCAGAGTAGGTATACCCTACCACTTTGCCCTATATGCAGCCGACGCCATCCTGGAGCATGCAGGTATGGCTCCACCGGATGTTATATTTGTGGCCAAGAGGGCCATTTGATGAAAGATTGCCCAGCTAGAGGTCAGGAGGATCGGGATAGACAGGACAGGGCATCTGCAGGGTCACGAGCTACAACATCCTTAGCAGGGCGCAGGCCCTCAGTTACAGAAGGCAGGGGTCGGGGCAGATCAGGGGCCTCCAGTGTAGGTGCGGGTCCAAGCCGCACATACGCTTTACCGGGGAGGTAGGATTCAGAAACGTCACCTGATGTTGTGACAGGTATGATAACTATCTTCTCACACCCTGCTTATGTATTGATTGATCCAGGATCTACTTTGTCCTATATTACTCCATTTGTGGCACGAAAGTTCAATATTGCACCAGAATTATTGCAGCAGCCCTTTTCAGTATCCACGCCCGTCGGTGACTCTATTGTAGCTAGCAGAATTTACCGAGGGTGTACAGTAGAGGTTGCTGACCGTCAGACCACAGTAGATCTGGTCGAGTTAGAAATGATAGACTTTGATGCCATAATGGGTATGAATTGGTTAGTGCCGTGCTTTGCCAATGTTGAATGTTGGACCAAGACGGTCCAATTCCACTTTCCAGGAGAAGCAGTGCGGGAATGGAAGGGAAGCACTGCTACGCCAAAAGGTAGGTTTATTTCCTACCTTCAGGCGAGGAAACTGATATCTAAGGGATGTATTTACCACCTGGTCAGAGTTCAGGATGTCCGAGCAGAATCTCCGACGCTCCAGTCTGTTCCGGTGGTGAACGAGTTCCCTGATGTGTTTCCACATGAGTTACCTGGTATTCCCCCAGAGAGGGAAATAGATTTCTCCATTGATTTATTACCAGGCACTCAGCCTATATCAATTCCTCCTTATCTCATGGCTCCTGAAGAACTCAGAGAGTTGAAGGAGCAGTTGAAAGATTTGCTAGTAAAGGTTTCATCAGGCCGAGTACTTCGCCATGGGGTGCGCCAGTCCTGTTTGTGAGAAAGAAAGATGGCTCACTCCGTATGTGCATAGATTATCGGCAATTGAACAAAGTCACAGTGAAGAACAAGTACCCGCTTCCCAGAATTGATGACTTATTTGATCAGTTACAGGGAGCCAGATACTTTTCTAAGATTGACTTGCGATCCGGATATCACCAGGTTCGAGTACGTGAAAGAGATATTCCTAAAACGGCATTCAGGACCCGATATGAACACTTCGAATTTTTAGTTATGTCCTTTGGGTTAATGAATGCCCCAGCAATATTCATGGACTTGATGAACAGTATTTTCCAACCTTTCCTGGACCTGTTCGTAATAGTATTCATTAATGACATTCTGGTGTATTCTCGCTCTAAAACGGATCACCGAACTCATTTGCGAACAGTGCTCCAGATCCTCAGGGACTGGCAGTTATATGATAAATTTTCTAAGTGTGAATTCTGGCTTAATTCAGTAGCCTTTTTAGGGCATATTGTGTCGGATGCTGGTATACAGGTTGACAAGCAGAAAATAGAAGCAGTAAAATCATGGCCTAGGCCTACCACTCCGACTGAAGTCCGTAGCTTTCTGGGATTAGCAGGGTATTACAGGAGGTTTGTCGAGGGATTCTCTACCATAGCGGCACCTTTGACTAAACTGACACAGAAGGCAACAAAGTTTCAGTGGACAGAGGCCTGCGAGCAGAGCTTCCAGGAACTGAAAAATAGGTTGACCTCTGCCCCAGTGTTAGCATTACCAGAAGGTACAGAGGGTTATGTGGTGTATTGCGACGCATCAGGCGTTGGGTTGGGTTGTGTGTTGATGCAGCATGGTAAAGTGATTGCATATGCTTCCAGGCAGCTGAAGAAACACAAAAAGAATTACCCTACCCATGACCTGGAGTTAGCCGCAGTGATCCACGCCTTGAAAATGTGGAGACATTACCTGTATGGCGTCCATGTTGATATTTTCATAGATCACAAGAGCCTACAGTATATCTTCACTCCGAGGGAGTTGAATCTACGGCAACGTCGCTGGTTGGAGCTGTTAAAGGATTATGACGTGAATATTCTATACCATCCGGGGAAAGCCAATGTTGTAGCAGATGCTCTCAGTCGTAAGTCCATGGGGAGTTTGGCATATTTGCAGCCCGAGCAGCGGGAATTGGTCAGGGAAATATATCAGTTAGCTAGCCTAGCCGTTCGTGTAGCAGAAGCAGAGGACGGTAGGACGGTAATTCAGAACACCGTCGTGTCCTCATTAGTTGTGGAAGTGAAAGGACGGCAATATGTGGATCCTGACCTGGTCCAGCTCAAAGGCAAAATCCAGCAGGGTAAAGCGCCAGATTTTCAGGTAACTGAGGAGGAAGTGCTGTTATGTAAAGGTCGCCTATGTGTTCCAGATGTTTCAGGGCTCCGCCAGTAGATTATGAACGAGGTACATTACGCCCGTTATTCTCTTCACCCCGGTGCGACAAAAATGTATCACGATATCAAAGAAAACTACTGGTGGCCAGGTATGAAAAGAGAAATTGCTGAATTTGTATCTCAATGTCCTAACTGCCAACAGGTGAAAGCAGAACATCAGAAATCAGGCGGTTTGACTCAGGACATAGTTGTGCCTCTCTGGAAATGGGAAGCAGTGAATATGGATTTTGTAGCAGGATTACCTCGTACCAGACACATATATGACTCTATATGGGTGATAGTTGATAGATTGACAAAATCATCTCATTTCCTGGCAGTAAGAGCTACTTTCTCGGCCGAAGATTATGCTGAGTTGTATATCCGAGAGATAGTCAGATTGCATGGAGTGCCAGTATCCATTATTTCAGACAGAGGAGCACAGTTTACGGCTAGATTTTGGCGGTCATTTCAGAGAGGTCTGGGAATGCAGATTAACTTGAGCACAGCATTCCATCCTCAGACAGATGGACAGGCTGAACGCACAATTCAGACGCTCGAAGATATGTTGCGAGCGTGTGTACTAGATTTCGGTGGTAGCTGGGATGAGCATTTGCCGTTAATTGAATTTGCCTACAATAATAAGTATCACTCAGCCATCCAAATGGCGCCTTTTGAGGCTTTATACGGGCGAAAATGCAGATCGCCGGTTGGCTGGTTTGAAATAGGAGAATCAGCGTTAGTTGGGCCAGACATTGTTCAGC
The DNA here is from genome assembly GCA_035772735.1 of Datura wrightii. NCBI lineage: Eukaryota > Viridiplantae > Streptophyta > Magnoliopsida > Solanales > Solanaceae > Datura > Datura wrightii. Next base: position 40,336,755 of record JASDFA010000027.1, read on the forward strand.
AGTCAGAGGAGAAGGTAAAGCTTATCCGAGAATGTTTACTGACTGCACAGAGCCGCCAGAAATCATATGCAGATGTGCGGCGCAGAGATTTGGAGTTTGATGTGAATGACTGGGTATTTTTGAAAGTGTCTCCGATGAAAGGGGTGATGAGATTCGGCAAGAAAGGTAAGCTCAGCCCGAGGCTTGTTGGGCCTTATCAGATTCGTCGAAGGATAGGCCGAGTAGCATATGAGTTGAACTTACCTCCAGAATTAGAATCAGTTCATCCGGTCTTCCATGTATCTATGCTGAGGAAATGTATAGGAGACCCATCTAGAGCAGTCCCAGTCCAGGATATCCAGGTTACAGAAAAACTGGCTTATGAAGAAGTTCCAGTAGCCATCTTAGACAGACAGATTCGTAGATTGAGAACTAAAGATATTGCGTCTGTCAAGGTATTGTGGCGTGACAGGAACCGAGAGGAGATGACTTGGGAGGCGGAGGAAGATATGAAAGCTAGATATCCTCACTTATTCCAGGCCTAGTCAGGCGACAGGTATGTCCGTATCATTACTTATGCAATACCTTATAGTTGTGTATGAATAAATGAGAAAGATTGATGCCAAAATTTTTCTAAACAAGTAAGTTGAGAAGTCCTCTAGATAGCAGTTCCATTCGAGGACGAATGTTCTTAAGGGGGGGAGAATGTTATACCCCGTAAGATTTCCGACACCTAGATGGCCTATTCGCACGGTGATTAAGCATATTTGAAAGCCATACTGTCACACCCCGCCTTGGGGGGTATGACTGGAACCTGGTGCTCTACTAGGACCTGACCTGCTGGACTGTTAAGCCTGGGCACATCTGGTGCCTGGCTGGCTCTAACTCATATTTCTGGAAACAAAGGGCTATATAACGGTTGTAAATACAGCCCCCGACCTGTTGGCCTATAGCCTTCTGTATCTGTACTAGCAGCTGACCAGAAACATATTATCTCAGGGAAACCTATGCGGGCCGACAAGGCCACCATGCTGTCTAGTTATCTGCAACTCAATCATAAAGCACAAAAGGAAACTACGTGACCGGCAAGGTCACCACTACTGGCAAGCTATGGCCCCACACGGCCAAAGTAAAAGAAAGCAAGAATACTTACAACCAAACAACTGCACGGCCTCACACGACCGGCTCATCTGACCACAGGGAATATATAGACTGCAAGCCTCTAAGAATAGCAATAGAACTGGTCGGGACAGGGCCCCGACCTACCCGTACTATAAAACAAAAGAACTGAAGTACACCTCTGGAATTCAGTCTCCGGATGACAGGAGCTGAATACTCGATCACTGACAGGAATCACGTGGTGTCACCTGCTCGTCTATAAGTACCTGCAGGCAAGTAATGCAGCGCCCCACCGGGCGTCAGTACCGCTGGTACTGAGTATGTAAAGCAATAACTGAAAGCAAAATCTGAATACAATAATATAACTGAAGAAACTGAAGTAGAGAGAATAGACTAACTGTCTGATAATGTAAATCATACCTTCTCTCAATCTTTACTGGGAAGGGTAAGAGTCATACCTGGAAACGTATCGTGCTACTGCTGATCTACTTGTATCTAACATAACATGGCATAACATGAAATAACATAACATAGCACACACAAACCTTACCCGGCCCCCATAAGCCGGGAGGTACAGCCAGCACAGAATCTATACCCCTACCCTGGTCATCCCATCTCCTATAGTGGCTGTAAGCATCCTGCCGGTCCCAGGGTATGCACTTGGGCTTGTTGAGCCCCTGACTATAACCGTATCTGAGTCCGAAGGACTCCTGAATCTGCACCCGGGTGTATCCGCTCGACTGGGGTGTGTAAGGGCCGATCAAGGCACAAATATGGGGAAAAACTGGCATCCCATCTTCGTCCCCTGGCGGGACGGCATGCCACTCCGTAGAGTGACGTATCCTCGTCCTCTGGCGGACGAGTCGACACAGCTATTAACCCTGGGCGGTCATGGATGCTAGGTAATCCAACCCCAAACAACACAACGGTCTCAACTGGTAATACTGTCTGGGTATCTCACATGCTGAGGCTAATAGGGGTGAAGTATCATATATATTACATGCTGAGCTAATGATAGTAATCTGTACGTATTTAATACGTGCTAAGGTAGGTAAAGACGTATAAATATGAGTATAGTCTCCTGCCGGGCTGTACTGGAGCAAATGCTATATAAGACAATGTTTCTGCTGAAAACTCTGCTGTTTACTAAGTTTCTGTATACACTATATGCTGGACTAGTAATAGAAATGTGTACATACTTAATACATGCTGAGGCTGGAAGTAATATATATGTATGTACGAATATAGTCTTCTGCCAGACTATACTGAGGCTAATGCTGAACATGATATAGACTTCCTGCTGAAACTATGTTGTATACTGATTTTCTATAGTAACATGAGTTACTATTCCTGACATACTTTCTAAACTTTATTTTAGTCTACTATTCTATGTCGGAAATGCTTTACGAATACTATACTACGCCGCGGGGTTTCAGCTGAACACAACAATATCTTAACGTAGCATATTACATCACATACTGGTAGGTCTCGTACACGTTACAGCCCAATGCTTCTCATGTTGTACCAATGTTCATAATAACGCAATACTGAACTATACTGTATCTGAGATATTATCTGACTGTCTGCCTATACTGTAACTGAGATATCATCTGACTATCTGATGTTGCTTTACTAACTTTGATTCTGAGTATATGTATATCATAATATCATAAAAACATGCTTACTAAATTCAAACTGGACTTAGTGCTTGACTTATAAGTTCTTTCTTCTGTACATCACGCTATCTATCGTACTGGATTACTAACTTGCCGAAGGAATTAGCTTTACATACCTTATCCTTGACTTATTCGTCTGTCGGACGAGGCTCGGCCGGTACTTCAACTGTTTTCTCCCAACTGCATTCATAAACATATCAATTAACACTAAATACAACTTTATTTCAAAAGGCAACGTCACTTTCGATATAGTTTACAGCCTAAACTTAGGCTTATCGAAAGACGGCCAGAAACTCGCTATTTTTCAGCGGCACAGAAGGGAGAAATATTCACTTCCCAGCTAGGAACACATAGACACTAATTTAGAGCAATTCCACTTACCTTGGCTCGGTGGCTCGACGATTCGTCGGCCGTATTTTACGAAACTGAATCTGTAGGAATGCTCTCTGCTGCTAAATACTTCGGTATCTGGGATTAATTTGAGTTTGGGCAGCGTTTGGCAGCGTAATCGGACGAAAATATATAATTTCCTTCGTTCCTTTCCTTTCCTCTACGTTGCCCTCTGTTTCTCTGGAAATTTTTAAGGATATAATCATTTAAAACCGAAGTGGGGCTTTATATACTTGGGCCTGGACAAGGCCAACGTGCCACGGAGCCAACGCGGAGGCTCCTCCTCCGTGACACGCCGCCATCGCGGAGGGGCTCTGCCTCAGCTCCTTCCGCGATGGTTCGACAGGCTTCTCGTCCGATCTTTTCCCGGGCCTTTCTCCAACACGTATGGCCTTCAAATATGCTTAACCAACGTGGAAATAGGTCATCTAAGTGCCGGGAATTCTACGGGGTGTAACACATACGTGCTAGAGGAAGGCCCGGAAAAGAATCGGACGGATAGCCTATCGAACCATCGCGGAAGGAGCCGAGGCAGAGCCCCTCCGCGATGGCAACGTGTCACGGAGGTGGAGCCTCCGCGTTGGCTCCGTGACACGTTGGCCCTGTCCAGGCTCAAGTATATAAAGCCCCACTTCGGTTTATTTCTATTTAAAACATATAAAATTTCCAGAAAATGCAGAGGAACAGAGGAGAACGAAGAGGGTAAATATATTTTCGTCCGATTACGCTACCAAACGTAGTCCAAACCCAAATTAACCTCAGATACCGAGGTACTTAGCAGCAGAGAGCATTCCTACGAATTTAGTTTCGCGAAATACGGCCGACGAATCGTCAAGCTACTGGACTAAGGTAAGTGGAATTGCTCCAAACTAGTGTCTATGTGTTCCTAGTTGTGAAGTGAATACTTCTCCCTTCTGGACTTCTGAAAAATAGCGAGTTTTCGACCGTCTTTCGATAAGCCTAAGTTTAGGCTATAATTATATCGAAAGTGATGTCGTCCTTCAGAATAAAGTTGTATTTAGTACTGATTGATATATATATATGAATGCAGTTGGGAGGAATAGCTGAAATACTAACCAAGCTATGCCGGTTAGTCGGGAAATCAGAAGTGAAGGTATGTAAAGCTAGTTCCCTCAACAAGTTAGTAGTCTCGGTATAGTAAAGTAGTTTAAAGGCCAGTAGAATGTGCAGAAGTCGTGTGTTATGTTTATTACAAATGTTGGTACGATATTGGAAGCATCATGTTATTTATAGCGTGAAACTTGCTAGCACGACATGAATTCTAATACAAGTGTTAGGAACTGTACAGCATGCCCAGTATGTGATTTAGTAAAGAATGTTAGGATATTATCGTATTCAGTTGAAACCTAGTAAAGCAATGCAAGTATTTGTAAGGTATCTCAGAAGTAGAATGATAGATTAAAATGAAGTTTAGAAAGCATGTTAGAAATAGTAAATCATGTTACTATAGAAACTCAGTTATACAGCATGGTTTCCAGCAGAAAAACTATATCTTGTTCAACATTAGACTCAGTACAGTATGGCAGAAGATTATATTTATATATATATATACCATTATCAGTCTCAGCATGTATTAAATACATACATATCACTATCACTAGTTCAGCATACAGTATGTACAAATACATTATCATCATTAGCTTCAGTATGTGGTTTATGCAGATAGTATTACTAGTTGAGACTACTGTATTGTCTTAGGGTTGGATTACCTAGTATTCATGACCGCCCCAGGGTTAACAGCTGTATCGACTCGTCCGCTAGAGGGCGAGGATACGTCACTCCACGGAGTGGCATGCCGCCCCACAGGGGATGAAGATGGGATGCCAGTTTCCCCATATTGTGCCTTGGTCGACCCTTATACACCCCCGTCGAGTGGGTATGCCCGGGGTGTTGATTCAGGAGTCCTCCGGACTCAGGTACAGTTATAGTCAGGGGCTCAGCGAGCCCAAGTGCATACCCAGGGGATCGGCAGGATGCTTATAGTTATTATAGGAGATGGGACGACCGGGGTAGGGGTATAGATTGCGTGTTGGTTGTACCTCCCGGCTTATGGGGGCCGGGTAAGGTTTGTGTGTGCTATGCTATGTTATGTTATGTTATGCCATGTTACACTAGATACGAGTAGATCGACAGTAGAACGATACATCTCTAGGTATGACTCCTACTCCTTCCAGTATAGTTAAGAGTAGGCATATCTTTACATTTTCAGTCAAGTTTAGTCTATTCCTTTCTGTTTCAGTTCCTTCAGTTGTATTGTTGTCTTCAGATATCTTTTAGCTGTTGTTTTACATACTCAGTACCAGCGGTACTGACGCCCGTTTGGGGCGTTGTATTACTTGCCTGTAGGTACTCATAGATGAGGGGCCGACACCTCGTGATTCCAGCCAGCTCACAGGGTCATCAGCTCTAGTCATCCGGAGCTAGATAGCTAGAGGTTTATCCCTTTTCTTTTGTTGTACAACATGGGTAGGCCGGGGCCCTGTCCCGACCATCTTATCAGTACTCTTAGAGGCTTGCAATCTGTATGTATTTCCCTGTAGTCAGTTGAGCCGGTCGTGTGAGGCCGTGCAGTCTGTTATAGCTGTTTAGCATTTCAGTTTATGTTGGCCGTGTGGGGCCTCTGTTGACAGTAGTGGTGACCTCGCCGGTCACGTAGCTTTCCAGTATTTCATTGTTGAGTTACAGATGACTAGACAGCATGGTGGCCTTGTCGGCCCGCATAGGCTCCCCTATATTGATGTGTTTTTGGTTAGCTGTTAGTACAGGTACAGGTGGCTATAGGCCCAGCTGGCCGGAGGCTGTGTTTACAGCCGTTATATAGCCCGTTGTTTCCCTAAATCTGAGTTAGAGCCAGCTAGGCACCAGATGTGCTTAGGCTCAGTAGTCTAGCAGTTCAGGTCCTAGTAGGGCATCAGGTGCCAGTCATACCCCCCAAGGTGGGGTGTGACAGATAGCTCTGTGTCACGGAGGAGGGCCTCCGCGTTACCCTCCGTGACACGTTGAGGTATAAATCCGGAATTTTAAAAAAATTCCAGAACACCCTCACGAATCCCCCTCAATTTTCCTTATTTCTCACACACTCCGCGACCAATCTCCCTAAAACCCCTCCCCCTTCAACGTGACACGGAATAGGCCAAGGATTTCATTGAGTTTTCTTCAATTCTTCAAATTTAAGGTATGTTCCTCTATTCGATCTCATTTCTTGTCGATTTTCTTCGATATTGAGCATGTGATGTGAGCTAAACTTGCCCTAAGTGGAAATTAAACGTAAATTCAATTGAATTGTTGTTGATGGATGTTCGGAGTATCATTGTGATCGCTTGAACTCGTTAATGGCATAATTTAATCGAATTTTTGATACAACCGTAGTTAGGGCTTGCTTTTGAATTTGAAGTGGAAAAATGTAGTGAACTCGTGAAATTCAGGCTGGGTTGTACATGTTGAGTGAGATGAGTCGATGTGCTAGTTGTTATTATGCTAAAAGACCGACGGATTCTCGGGTTAGGGGAACATTGAAATTTGCAAGAATTGGGTGAGTTGTATAGGTTCATGTAGATAAATTCTTGTTGTTTTCGTTTCTTTGTTTCTCCTTGCTAAGTGCGATAAGATAAAATGTTATCGATGGTAATGATTGTCGTTAGCTGTACGAAGTCTTAGTAGTACATAGAATACATACCGTCGAATTCTTCGAATGCACTAAGCATGGTTGTATATTTGGTTGTTTGTTTGTGTAAATAGGTATGATCTTGCCATAATGTTGTAATTTTAGCTAAGGGCTAAGTGTGGGGTGGCCTAGCTTAACCCAACCTTAGTCGAAGCTAATACTCATTGGCTAAACATTAATCTTGTCTATTTGGGTTGACAGGAAAAATGGCAAGTAGGCAAGAAAAGGGGAAAGGCGCATCGACATCTGGCGCCGGAAGAAAGAGAATCAGACTGGGCACAGCAGTCCCAGCAGCACCAGCGGTTCCACGCGGCCAACGCCGCCAATACGGAACCAGGTGGGTGACAGAAGAGGGGAAGAAGTGGTATGCCAAGCACAAGGAGAGCAAGTATTTCCCCGACGAACACATAGCTCGGGAACCGTTGGCACAGGAGTTCCCTAGGATTGTCCACAGGATCGAGGTAGCTGGGCTCAATGTCATCTTTGAAGAGCCCAAGGAATGCAACTTGCACCTGATTCGGGAATTCTATGCCAATTGGAACCCGACTCTCAGAAGTCACACCATCAAAATCAGAGGGCAAATAGTCACCTTTGAGCCCCACCACCTCAATGCTATCCTAGGGGCGCGGGACACAGACGCCCACGTGCTTCGACAATTGAACATCACTCTACCATATGCGGACATCAGACGCACTTTGTGTGGAACCCGATCGACAGCTAGATGGAGCAGACACAAGGAGAGGGGCTACCATCAGACTTTGCCCTATTCACATATGAACAGGGAAGCCAGGATATGGCTTAAGATCGTCTGTTCCTGCCTAATCCCGGGGGTACATATGACGGATGTAACTCGGGATCGTGTATGCTTGGTGTACTCCCTGATGAAAGGGCTGGAGATCAATGTGGGGGCGGTGATTATCTCCGCCATGAAGAGAGCCCGGTTGCATCAGGGGCACATATACGGATTTGGTGGACTATTCACCACATTCCTGAGGGGCCTAGATGTTGAGGAAGAGGCCCTTGACTACATTCCGCAGATGGAGTGGCGGGCCTTAGATGTCACCAAAACTAAGGCTCCCGACACCACCCACGGGCCAGTGCTTACACTAGGCTAGCGACATGCTCGAGATGATCAGTACATGGCTCGCATGTACGGGATGCAGATGCTCCAGCTGAGGATAGGCGGGAGGCCGGCAACAGAAGAGGAGCTATGGCAGCTCGAGCTAGACTACCCTTTTGGCGAAAACGCTAGGGCTCTATGCCGAGTGGGGCCAGCATTTGTAGAGCCCACGGATGATGATGTCCCCACAGACGAGGAGACACGTCGGGAGGACTCCGATGTGGAGTTCGATGATGACGATGGGGGTGATTCAGACATGGGAGATGAATCAGCAGCACTTGATGAAGAAGTGGAGTATTTTGATTGATCAGGGAGTTCCACCACCCAATTTTTTGTGCTATTTTAATTTTTGTGAACACTGGGGACAGTGTTCGAGATAAGTGTGGGGTGGGAGTAGTTAGGTGCTGGTTGTGCTGTTATGTATGTCCTAATTTGTTGTTGTGCCTGTGAATAAAATTTTCTGACCCTGTGATTTTTGATTGTTAAGTTGTTGTTCTGTATTGTAATTATATGTGAAACTGTTGTGTGTTGCTGAATGTTGCTAGCTGATTTTGTACATATTTTTGTTTATTGAAATGATCGATATTTTTAAAACTTTTTTTTATTCTTGGGTTTCTCGACGTTTGTTTTCGGTTCTTTTACCGAGAATGGTCCCATTGAACCGAAGTCCTAGTTAGTGACCGTTCCTTATGATGGATGGATGACGACCGTCTTAAGGGAAATGTAGTCGTTAGGAGTAGATTTTTCATTTATTTTTCAGTTGTTTTTCTTTTGTGGGTTGCATCCCAAAACTGGTAGTTACTTTATGGTTGCGGAATTCTGGTTGCGTGTTGTACATGATATTTAAAATGCAAATGTGATTCGTATGAAAGCATGCAACTTTGTAAATATGTTGAGATACCTAGGCCATAGAGTCGATTCAGTGTGATTGAGGCTTAGTGTTTGAATTCCTGTAATTAGCTGATTGGAGAGTCTGTAAATACGTCTTGAATTGAGCATGTGCAATAAGTGTGACGTGAGGTTTTGTTATTCCATGCTATTGTAAAGTGTCTAGAACTTGCCTGGTGTGTGTACAAAACGAAATGAAGGAGGTGTATTGTAGGAAAGGATGTAGGCATTTCTTTGTTTTTAACCGAAAGTTTCTATTTTTCATTATTGTACCCACCTTGATTGTGTACCCTAGTCAGCCCGTTGAGCCTTTAGCCTATTAATTTTTTCTTTTGTCGAAAAAGGTAAATCGAGCTTAATCCCTTCTTTTCATTAGCCACAAATTTGATCCAAAACTCTTAAGCTCTTAAGAAGAGAAAATCATTTTCCCAAAGTGTCAAAGAGTGAGAATGGGGAAAAGAAAAGAAAAGCAGAGTGATGGAAGAAAAGAAAAGGGTGAAGGTGCACTTGTTATAAATAAACTATAATGAAGGTGCATGAATAATCTTTGTTGTTGTGTCAAGTGTTCTTAATAAGATGGGTCAAACTAAAGAAATACTTCAAGAATGGGAGGATGAAGAAAGAAACAATGCCCATGAGTTTGATGGGATGTATTGAAAAGGCGCTTAAGGATACTAGTGGCTATTATTGGCTAGCCCAATATTTACTAGTTCCGTAGCTTATATTACAACCCGTTAAAGTCCTACGTGATCCTACATCGCACTTCTTTGTATTAGTGGAGTAATACACTAAAGGCAAGCTTATGGGTCATGACATGATGCATGTGAATTCTTTTGGGAGAGAGAGCGAAATTGTGTTTTTATGCCCTGCGTGAAATTTTGTGAGTTCATATGATCAAAAAGGGGAAAATTCTCTTGTGTTGTGAGGGAACATGCTTGATGAAAGATTAATTTTCGTGTCGGATGTCTTGATCAGCTGATTTGCATGAGTTTGCCAATATCGAGAGTCGATTCTTAAGTCTAGGAGGTTTTGATGTATTGAAGGTCATTGCATTGATAGGACCATGCATGTTTTCTTGATGATTTGCTGTATTGAATAATCGGTATGACCGTAACCTAAATTGTCGAACCAAAGTAGCGAGGTTTGGGTGTAAATTGCATGAGGTGTAAGATTGTTGTTCGAGGACGAACAAGGATTTAAGTGTGGGGTAAGTGATCTTGGGCAAATTTATATGCCCAAGTGATAGTCAAATGTGTCATGTTAGCCTTGTTTATCTATCAATGTTTATACATTCTCAAGTGATTGGTAATAAAATGTGAATTTCTACTAACCAACATGATTAGCATTGTTTTGCAGGTAAAATGTAATTTTGGGAAGCTAAAATGCGTGTTGGAAGAGATCGGGGTTGGACTTCGATGTGAGCAAAGGACAAGGCATTGGAAGGCACAAAATAAAGAGGCTCCGCGATGGAGCCATGTCACGCTGCCATCGCGGAGGCCTTCTGCCTGGATAGGGAATTTTTGGCCTATTTCCAGTGAAGGTTCGCGTTGGGTCCGTGGCACGGTGGCCTGGCTCCGCGTTGCACGCCGTGCCACGTTGAGCCTGATTACCTGGACCCCCAACTTCCAGTGAGGGTCCGCGTCGGTGGCGTGTCACGGAGGCAGTGCTCCGCGATGCACTCTGTGACACGTTGCTTGTTATTCCGGGAAAAATTCCCACTAGTATAAATAGAACACTTAGGTTCATTTTTCAATATTCTGACTTGGTGGAGCAAGAACGTGGGTTACAGGCAGTTGAGGGGACGAAATTATCAAGGTTTTTCTCTCTTTCCTTCTCCTTGAATTCAATTGCTTGTATGTTTAACACTCATTTAACGATGTTTAATCCATAAATGAGTGGCTAATTCCTCTTCTTGCTGAGGTTAAGAACACTTGTAATAAAATGTGATTATTGATTCTTTGGTTTTTCATCTTTTCTTCCATGGTTGTTCTATTGATTCTTGTTCTTACTGCATTAATGTGTGGCCTACGTTAATATATATCTAAAAAGTCCGGTTTCACTCGAGAGAGCAAGAAATTGGAAAGTTGTGAATTAATAGGATATGATCCTTTCTTAGTTTGGGAAAATTGAGAATTGATTTACCTTCAGGATAGAAATATACCTGAAAGTCGTATTAGTCAATTTAGGAATCAGGTTTGTATGGCTAGAACATGAATTTTCGTTTAATCACAAAAATGTAGGTGGACGGTTCATGATTCTTAAGTTGGGTTAAATACGAGAGTTTTAATCCATTGGCATTAGTTCTTGACTAGCAACCGGAGGAAAGGCTAACCAAATTATATCGATAATTAATTTCTTTACATGTTCAATTAACCTCAGTATGCTCACATTCATAGTTCAGACTCACATTAGATACTTGTTTTAGACTTAGCATAAAAATTAGAATCCAAAAATATAAAACTCTTGGTTACACTGTTGTCTTCATTGTTAAACTGAAAATATAGTAACACTTGATTAATTGTTACCTTATCCCAGTCCCTGTGGGATCGATACTTGGCTTACTTGAGCCACTTTACTACTTGTTCGACCACGTGCACTTGCGTGTAGTTATATACCCATATAACAAACGAGCGAACAACAGGACCTATGCACTTCTGGTGCATGCCAGCTCTTCAAATCGAGAAAATGAAGAGCTATATCTCAGCTGTAAACACAGCCTCCGGCTGACAAGGCCACATAGCTACCTGTAAAAAGAAAATAGCTAACCAACAACACGCAGTAAAGGGGATCCTATACGGACTGACAAGATCACCATGCTGTCTAGTTATGTCATACTGAAAACAAGCAATCAGAACTATACTATAGCCGACAAAGCTGCTAACTAATAGCTAAACTAGGCCCCACACGGTTGTCACGCAAAATAAAACATACATAGGCCTCACATAGCCAATAACAAAACTAATACTGGAGATCTGTCGCCTGCAAGCCTCTAAGAGTGGAATAATGATTAGGACAGGGCCCCGACCTACCCATAAACTGTACAACAAAAGAATAAACCTTCTAACTAACAACTCCAGGGCAAGAGGAGTTGAATAGACTGCTGACTCGGCTGATGACTAGGGAGGTCCTGAACTGCGTCTAACTGTACCTGTAGTCAAGTAATGCAACGGCCTAAAGATGAGCATAAGTACAATATGTACCAAATATGTAAGGCAGTAAATGAAAATGACTGAATAATACTGACAGTAAATGAAAATGACTGAATAATACTGACAATGAAATTGAAATAATTCAATAGGAGGGATAGAGAGTTAACCTAAATAGCCCTATAATCTTCTATATAACTGACAAAAAATAATGCAAACAAGAACCTTACTTGGCCCCCATAAGCCCTGACGAGTTCACTTCAATCTATATACCCCTAAAAAGGTCAACATGAGTCAACAGGTAACTATAGCCAACCTACTGGTCCCCTGGGTCTGCAATTGAGCCCACTCGACTCCTGATCTATAGCTGTGTCTGAGTCCGATGGACTCTTGATAACTTCACCCTGGGCACCAGGATTGACGAGGGTTAGTGATGCCGATACAGCATAAAGATAATAGTCCATCCGTGGAATGAACTGTAATATGGTCCTTGGGCCTCTATGTAGTCCCTTGGGACAACTTCTAGCTCATTGGAGAGATCTATATAGCCCTCTAGGAAACGACACAACTAGTAAACCTGGGGTTGGTCACGGAAGGCTATAAAGGGCAGGGTCAATCCCAATCTGAACAGAAACGCTAATTTCAGACTAATAATAGTAGCTAACCACAACAAACATTCTTCTGGCATTCTTACGGGAGTCTAGGTCATATTACAACACGACAGGAATAACTTGCCGAAGGTATTTGCATTAACATATCTTGAATGCTGATTTTTGATTTAACTGGCAAGGTTTAACTTGAAATCGGCAGTTCTTTCCAACTATAACCTTTATACTGAGAAAATTGAACTAATTTCAATACTGAACTCAACAAATATTGATAACTTTCGATGATAATATCAATTATAGTTCAACTTCAAATAACTCAACCGAAAACCTATAATTTCCCTAGAGTTCAGAAGGGAGAGATGCTTACCTAATGCCTGTGTCCGTTTAGGATTCAATTTGGAGAAATTCTGACGACTTTTACTTGACAGAGTTTTGATTTGCTAAGTGAATTTTCGAAAAATAACTCCGTAGTAATGCTTCCTGTAGGCTTAGAACTCATTACCCAAACTTAATTTGAGATTGGACGGTTTTTGGTAGCATAATCGGATGAAAACACAAAGAAGATTACGTGCTCCTTAATCTCTGGCTGTGGGTATCACTTGTGAAATGATTTGAATTAAGTGAAGGGGCTTATATATATAGCTAAGGGCGGTGGTAGGGGGCGCCTAGAGCTTCTCAAAGAATCACAATGCCCCTACGTCGCGCCTCGCAAAGTGCCCATGTCCCTGGCACGTCGCGCCGACCAGGGCACTTCCGGCTGGCGCGTCACATTGGCCCCTCGCGGCCTAGCCTCACCCGACCCTACCTCCGAGACTCTTTCCACATGTGTCGAGCTCTCCTTTCTCATCATAATTCATGCGTAAGCCTACTCACCGATAACATTTTACGGGGTCTAACATCCTCCCCCCTTAGGAACATTCGTCCTCGAATGTCATCTTCAGGTTTATGAGAGTTAACTCTTTTAGGTAATACTTAGAAAATTTTTTGGCAGATTCTCCTTTGTAATATGGACTGTCCGAAAACCTGAAACGAAGAAAAGTCCAACATAGGCACCTCGCAGGATGCTATAAATAACTATTTCACCACAAAGAGGTAGTCAGCTAAACAATACAGATAACATAAGCAATAAAATAACAATTGAATAACAACATCACCTTTAATTGTATAATCTTTGTCAATTCTGGAACAAGTGAGGATATCTAGACCTTATGTCATCCTCAGCTTCCCAGGTCATCTCTTCTTTATTCCTGTTCCTCCATAGTACTTTAACATAGGCTACATATTTAGTCCTCAACCTACGAACTTGCCGATCTAGTATGGCAACTGGAACCTCTTCGTGGGATAACTCCTCAGTAACTTGAACATCCTCAAATAGCACAACTCAGGATGGATCTCCTATGCATTTTTGCAACATTGACACGTGAAAGACTAGATGGACAGATTCTAGCTTTGGAGGCAATTCCAGCTCATATGCCACTCGGCCTGTCATCTGGAGAATCCAATACAGGCCAATAAATCTAGGGCCAAGCTTTCCCTTCTTACGAACCTCATCATGCCCTTAATTGGCAAAACCTTGAGAAATATCTAATCATCAACCTCAAATTCCAAGTCACTATGTCGTACATCAGAATAAGACTTCTGGAGACTTTGGGCTGTTAACAAGCATTTTCTAATAAGTTATACTTTTTCTTTTGACTAGTAAATCATATCAGGTCCAACTAACTCTGACTCCCCTACCTCGAACCACCCAATAGGGGACCTACATTTTCGCCCATACAAGGTGTCATAATGCGCCATCTGAACTGCAGAGTGATAACTGTTATTGTATGCGAATTCAATAAGGGGTAAATGCTCATCCCAGCTTCCTCCAAAATCTAGCACACACGCCCGTAACATATCTTTGAGCTTCTGAATTGTGCATTTTGCCTGACCGTCTGTCTGAGGGTGGAATGTTTTACTCAGATTAGTTGTGTCCCCAATCCTTTCTTAAAAGACTGCCAGACTTTAGCTGTAAATTGCACCCCTCTGTCAGAAATGATAGAGGTAGGGACACCATGTAGTCGGACTATCTCTTTAATATATAACTCAATATAGTCTTCGGCGGAGAAGGTAGTCCTGACTGGTAAGAAATGAGTTGACTTCATTAGTCTGACAACAATGACCCAAATAGAATTGAATCTGCGCTTGGTACAAGATAATCCTGTCACAAAGTCCATGTTGATCGCTTTCCATTTCCACATAGACACTGGTATATCCTGAGTTAATCTGTTGGGTTTTCGATGTTCGACCTTTACCTGCTGACAGTTAGGACATTGTGCTACAAATTCCGCTACTCCTTTTTTCATTCCAGGCTACCAGTATATTTCCTTTATGTCATGATACATCTTTGTTGAACCTGGGTGAAGAGAATAACGAGAATAATGTACCCCTGCCATAATCTGCTGGCTCAGTCCTGCCACATCTAGAACACAGAGACGACCCCTAAATCTTAAGACCCTGTCTTCTGTCAATTCGAATATCGTTAACCCACCTTAATGAACCTTATCCCTGAGCTGTACCAGGTTAGGATCTTCATACTGCCACTCTTTTACCTCCATGACCAGGGATGATACTATGATATTCTAAATCACAGTGCCATTATCCTCTGAGTCTACAATCCGGACGGCTAAGCTAGCTAACTGGTGCAGTTCTCGATCCTTTCCCGTTGTTCTAGCCTCAGATGTGCTAAACTTCCCATAGATCTGCGGCTAAGTGCATCTGCTATAACCAACAACGCTCCTGTAAGTTTAACTCCTTCTGTGTAAAGATGTACTGGAGGCTCTTATGATCAGTAAAAATATCCACGTTCATCCCATACAGGTAATGCCTCCATATTTTCAAAGCATGAACCACTGCAGCTAACTCCAGATCATGGGTGGGATAGTTCTTTTCATGCTTCCTGAGCTGCCTCGAAGCATAAGCAATCACCTTATCGTGCTGCATCAGGACGCATCCTAACCCAACGCCTGAAGCATCACAATATACAGCATAACCCTCTAAACCTTCTGGCAAAGCTAAAATTGGTGCCTACGTTAATCCGTTCTTTAATTCTTGGAAACTCCGCTTGCAGGCCTTAGTCCACTGAAATTTGGCTGCTTTTTGAGTTAATTTAGTCAAGGGCACTGACAGAGTAGAAAATCCTTCCACAAACCTCCGGTAATACCCGACTAATCCTAGGAAACTGCGAACTTCAGTTGGAGTTGTAGGTCTAGGCCATGTCTTTACCGCCTCAATTTTCTGTAAATCAACCTGAATATCGGCCTCTGATACAATATGGCCCAGGAAAGCCACGGAATTCAGCTAGAACTCACATTTAGAAAATTTTTCATACAACAGGCGATCTCTGAGAGTCTGAAGTGCCATTTGCAAATGATTGTTGTGTTCTTCTTCTAAATGAGACTATACCAGGATGTCATTAATAAATACTATCACAAATAGATCTAAATATGGCCTAAAGATGTTGTTCATCAGATCCATGAACACCGATGGGGCATTTGTCAACCCGAAGGACATGACTAGGAATTCAAAATGACCATACCTGGTCCTGAAAGCTGTCTTCGAGATATCTCTCTCCCAAACCCGTACGTAGTGATATCCCAACCTTAAGTCGATCTTGGAGAAATATTTTTCCCCTTACAACTGATCAAACAAGTCATCTATTCTGTGGAAAGGGTATTTATTTTTAACAGTAACCTTGTTCAACTGTCGATAACCTATGCACATGCAGAGGGAGCCATCTTTCTTTCTCATAAAAAAAACTGGCGCATCCCACGGTGACGTACTCGTCCTGATAAAGCCTTTATATAACAGATATTTCAACTATTACTTCAATTCTCTCAATTTCAGTCGGAGCCATTCGGTATTGAGGAATGGATATAGGCTGAGTACCTGGTAGCAAGTTGATGGAGAAAGCGATTTCCCGTTCTGGGGGATACCAGGAAGTTTGTCTGGAAACACGTATGGAAACTCATTGACCACTGGAATGGACTAAAGAGTCGGGGATTCTGCTTGTATATCCTGAAACCCTGACAATATGATATATACAACCCTTTGCTATCAATATTTTCTCCCGAAGATAGGATATGAACCTACCTTTTGGCGTAGCTGCACCGCCCTTCCACTCTCGTACTACCTCCCCTAGAAAGTGGAACTGAACTGTCTTGGTCAAACACTCTACATTGGAATAACATGGTGCTAGACAATCCATGCCCATAATTGCATCAAAATCGATCATTTCTAGCTCCACTAAATCTGCTAAAGTCTAGCGACCAACAACCTCTACTGTGCAGCCCCAGTAGATCCTTTTAGCTTTAATAGAATCATCGATGGGCATAGACACTGAAAAAGGTCACTAAAGCAATTATGGCATTATCCTAAACTTCCGAGCCACTAATGGGTTAACATAGGACAAAGTGGAACTTGGGTCTATCAAAACATAAAATGAGTGAGAGTAAATGTACAACATACCCGTCACAACATCTAGCAAGGACTCTGACTCCTGTCGCCCTGGTAAAGCATAAGTGTGATCTGGACCGCTACCTGAGCTAGATACCCCTGGCCTGCCTCGGCCTCTGCCAGCTGGAGCTGAGGGCTTGCGCCTTGCTGAAGGTGCTAGGGCATATGACCCTGCTGAGGATCTATTCTATCGGTCCCGATCACCCTGACCTCTAGCTAGACAATACCTCATCATGTGACCCTTTTGTCCACAAGTGTAACATACTTGCATGCCCTAAAATTACATTGACTGCAGATAGCACAACGTGGCACAGTAGGCCTACTCTGATCTGACCCCCTCTACTATTAAGAACTTGATGCCCGTGAGCTCTCACCGGGTCCTAACTGCCCTAAGCGGTCTGATCTACCACCCTATTGTTGCTGTGGAGGTGGGGGTCTAGGTGGCTTACCTGATATTCGTTGCTGATTTTTGATTTAACTGGTGAGGTTTAACATACCTCGAATGCTGATTTTTTATTTAACTGGCGAGGTTTAATTTGCAATCAGCAGTTCTTTCCAATTGTAACCTTTATACTGAGAGAATAGAACTAATTTCAATACTAAACTCGACAAATATCGATAAATTTCGATAATAATATCAATTATAGTTCAACTTCAAATAACTCGGTCGGAAACCTATAATTTCTCAAGAGTTCAAAAGGGAGAAGTGCTTACCTAGTGCCTGTGGCCGTTTAGGATTCAATTTGGAGTAATTCTGGCGACTTTTAATCGATGGAGTTTTGATTTGATGAGCGAAGTTTTGAGAAATAACTCCGTAGTAATGCTTCTTGTAGGCTTAGAATTCGTTACCTGAAGCTAATTTGAGATTGGACGGTGTTTGGTAGTGTAATCGGACTAAAACACGACGAAGATTACGTGCTCCTTAGTCTCTGGCCGTGGGTATCAATTTTGAAATGATTTGGATTAAGTTAAGGGGCTTATATATATAGCTAAGGGGGGCGACATGGGGGCCCCGTGCTTCCCAAAGCGCCACAATGCCCTTGCGCCGTGCCTCCCAAAGCGCCCATGTGCCTGGCGCGCCGCGCTGGCCAGGGCACTGCTGGCTGGCACGTCGCGTTGGCCCCTTGTGATCTAGCCTTTCTCGACCTTTCTTTTGATACTATTTCCACACGCGTCGAGCGCTCCTTACTCTTCACGAATCTATGCGTACACCTATTAACCGATAATATTTCACGGGGTGTAACAGGGTGACTCATTCAAATCTTGCCTCAAGCATTTGAGCAAAGTGCTGAATAGATGCGAAGAAACTAATCTGGTACTAAATTAGTAAAAATTTCATTTCATGGTCAAGGAAGAAATAGTGCTGGTTCACGAAATCTCTAAAAAAGGGATTGAAGTGGACAAGGCGGAAATTGAAGTAATAGCAGGATTGCCACCACCTATTTTTAGGGCATGCAGGATTCTATCGGAGGTTCATCAAGGACTTTTGAAAGATTGCACAACCGTTGTGCAAATTGCTTGAGAAGGAGGTGAAGTTCATATTTGATGAGGCATGTCTGAAGGCCTTTGAGTTCTTGAAAGAGAAACTCACCATTGCTCCTATTATCATAGCGCCAGGTTGGTCTCTTCTATTTGAGGTAATGTGTAATGCTAGCGGGGTTGCTCTTGGTGTTGTCTTGGGCCAACGAAGAGCAAATATTTTTCATCCTATCCACTATGCTAGTAAAACACTCAACACAACCCAAAAGAACTACACGATCACAGAACAGGAGCTACTAGCCGTGGTTTTTACATTCGAGAAGTTTTGAGAATACATGCTTGGAACTAAGGTAATCGTCCATACAGACCATACCGCTTTGAGGCACCTAATGTCTAAAAAGGATGCTAAACCCAGATTGATTAAGTGGGTGTTGTTGCTTCAAGAATTAGAGTTTGAGGTCAAAATCGGAAAGGGACTAAAAATTAGGTGGCTGATCACTTATCCAGGATAGAGTTTGAAGCTATAGCAAGAGATGAGATTGATATTGATGATGTATTCCCAGACGAGCAGGTACTAGCTGCATCTTAGGATTTGATTCCCTGGTTCGCCGACTTTGCAAATTATTTGGTTAGCAACATGATCCCAGCAGACCTGACTCCCCAGCAGAAGAAGAAGTTCTTATTCGATGCTCGAAGATACTACTGGGATGAACCATACTTATTTCGCATTTGTGCATATGGGATTATTCATAGGTCTGTGCCAGAAGTAGAAATGTTGAGCATTCTGGAGGCCTGTCATTCATCCCCAGTTGGAGGTCATCATAGTGGTATTAGAACTGGACATAAAATCTTTCAATGCGGGTATTACTGGTCCTCTATCCACAAAGATGCCTATGATTATACCAAGGCATGTGATCAATGTCAAAGGCAGGGCAGCATTACCCGTAAGCATGAGTTGCCATTGACCCCTATTCTGGAAGTTGAGTTGTTTGATGTATGGGGTATAGACTTCATGGGCCCATTTGTTAGTTCATACGGGATGAAATACATCTTGGTGACGGTGGACTATGTATCCAAATGGGTGGAGGCTATTGCACTACCTAATAATGAAGGCAAAAGTGTTACAACATTTCTACGGAAGCACATCTTCGCTAGATTTGGCACTCCCACAGAAATCATCAGTGATGGTGGATCACACTTTTGTAACCGCCTCTTTAGAACCTTGTTGAAAAAATATGGGGTCAAGAACAAGGTGACAACAGCTTACCATCCTCAGTCAAGTGGGCAGGTGGAAGTTTCAAATAGGGAGATAAAGACCGTTATGGCTAAAAGAATGAATACCAATCGGACAGACTGGTCTAAGAAGCTTGATGATGCGTTGTGGGCCTATTGGACAGCTTATAAGACCCCCATTGGTTTATCTCCATATCATCTAGTATATGGAAAGTCATGTCATCTGCCAGTTGAGTTAGAGCATAAGGCATTATGGGCTCTGAAAAAGCCGAACTTAAATTGGAATGAAGCATCCAAGTTGAGACTTGACTAGCTCAATGAGTTAGATGAATTTCGACTTTGATCTTATGAGAGTGAGGCCAATTATAAAGAAAGAATGAAGATCTATCATGATAAGAAGATCGCAAAGAGGGAGTTCAATACTGGTGATCTGGTCCTACTGTTTAACTCAAGACTCCGTTTGCATACGGGAAAATTGAAATCTAGGTGGATGGGACCATATAGAATGGTGAATGTGTCCCCATTAGTGCAATGGAGCTTGAAAATAAAGATGGAAAAAGGATCAACGTCACCGGGCAAAGGATAAAGCTATATCTGGGAGATATCGAGGAAATAAGAGGAATTAACGCGGTGTACCTTGATGATGCTTTAAGAATCATAAAAGTTACATCGTGCCGCGATGGTAAATTAGGAGCTGCACGGGAGGCAACCAATAGAATGTGAATCCTGAGTAGTCACAGGTGTGTTCCCATCCTTCTATTTTATATTCTATGCTTCGGGGACGAAGCATGCTTTTTAAAAAGGGAGGGGGTGTACTTGTATTTTTGAGATTTTTGAATTGGTCCGAGGATTTTTCTTGTCGTGTTTCTTTTTCCTCAGGCATTCTATCTAGTAAAAACGGCATGTTTAGGATGTTCTTGTTTAATTAGAAAGCAGATTAGGATTACTCAGCCAATAAATTGCACTAGTTTTGAAGTTTTGAAAAATTGACTCTGTTTAAAACTTTTGATGGTTAGCTATGTACTTGTTGATTGCAAATCATGATTTCTGTGGATCTTTTTGTGTCATTTAGTGTATTAGCATGAGTGGTTCTAGTTAGCCATGTATAAACCATACATATAGAATGAATGCAAAACATGTACCATGAGTCAGTGAGGTCTATACCTAGTTCAATACTGCATAGAGGATCTAGAACTTTCCCTGTTGGTCTTTACATAGGTTTTAGGATGGTTGGTTAGGAAAGGATTATAGGCATTTTTGTTTAGCCCATTTTAGCTTAATGTACCCTACCAAAATAATATGATTCCCTTGATCCCGATTTTAAGCTTTAAATGAACCATTTTTCTTCGATTAACCGATTAACTGTACCCATTTTTTTAATGAACTTGCTCTAGCCCTGGTCCCTCCTTGGACATTGTGAACCTCAACTTCGACAAAATGCCTAAGATGAGGGTGCATAGATCTTGGGGAGGTGAAAAAGGAAGAGAAAAGAAAAAGGATTAAAAATAAGGTGTGGTGTGACAAGACAAAAGAAGAAAAAGAAAAATTGAAAAGAAGATACAAAAAGAGATAAATGAATGAAAATTTTAAAACACACCACACCCATACAATTGTATAAAAATGGTGAAAAGGGAAGAAAAAGTTGAAAAAAGTGAAAAGTGGAGCCATGTGTATGTAGTGCCAAGAAGAGTTTTATCACTAAAAAGATTCCATATCTACCATACGCATCCTGAAAGCCTACATTACAAGTCGAATCAAGTCCTATAATGATCCTATCTTGACCATACGAAGAGCCGAAGTAGAGAAAATAAAGGTAAGCCTATAGTATCCGATATGCAGTATTTGGAACTTCCTTGTGAGGGTGAGAGTCTAACTTGTTCAGTCCCATATTTTATATTTTTATATATCTATGAGTGGGGAACTTCAGTTGCTGTGAGGGTACTTGGTTTGTGTTTTATTCTGCCAATTGTTCGTGTGAAAAGCATTAGTGATGACTTGACTATCTGCTAATAACTAGATGACATATCTTGATCCCTGTTTATTATGGTTTGTGGTTACTTGATGTGCATGTCACACCCTGCCTTGGGGGGTATGACTGGCACCTGGTGCCCTACTAGAACCTGAACTGCTGGACTGCTAAGCCTGGGCACATTTGGTGCCTGGCTGGCTCTAATTCACATTTCTGGAAACAAAGGGCTATACAACGGCTGTAAACACAGGCCCCGGCCCATTGGCCTATAGCCTCCTGTACCTGTACTAACAGCTGACCAGAAACATGTCAATATAGGGGAACCTATGCGGGCCGACAAGGCCACCATGCTGTCTAGTTATCTGCAACTTAATCATAGAATATTAGAAAGCTACGTGACCGGAAAGGTCACCACTACTGCAAAGCTATGGCCCCACATGGCCAACATGAAGAAACAGAAGTACTAACAGCTAACAACTGCACGGCCTCACACGACCGGCTCATCTGACCACAGGGAACATATACAGACTGCAAGCCTCTAGGAATAGCAATAGAAATGATCGGGACAGGGCCCCGACCTACCCATACTGTACAACAAAAGAAAATGAAATACACCTCTGGAATTCAGTCTCCGGATTACAGGAGCTGAATGCTCGATCGCTGACAGGAATCACGTGGTATTGCCTGCTCGTCTATGAGTACCTGCAGGCAAGTAATGCAGCACCCCACCGGGCGTCAGTACCGCTGGTACTGAGTATGTAAAGCCATAACTGAAAGAAATATCTGACAACAACAATATAACTGATGAAACTGAAGTAGGAAGGAATAGATTAACTGTCTGATAATGTAAGTCATACCTTCTCTTAATTATACTGGAAGGAGTGGGAGTCATACCTGGAGATTTATCGTTCTACTGTCGATCTACTCGTATCTATTATAACACGACACAGCATATCATGACATACATAGCACACACAAACCTTACCCGGCCCCCATAAGCCGGGGGGTACAACCAGCACAGAATCTATACCCCTACCCCGGTCGTCCCATCTCCTATAATAACTATAAGCATCTTGCCGGTCCCCTGGGTATGCACTTGCGCTCGCTGAGCCCCTGACTATAACTGTACCTGAGTCCGGAGGACTCCTGAATCAACACCCCGGGCGTATCCGCTCGACGGGGGTGTATAAGGGCCGACCAAGGCACAATATGGGGAAAACTGGCATCCCATCTTCGTCCCCTGCAGGACGGCATGCCACTCCGTAGAGCGACGTATCCTCGTCCTCTGGCGGACGAGTCGATACAGCTATTAACCCTGGGCGGTCATGGATGCTAGGTAATCCAACCCCAAACAATACAACGGTCTCAACTAGTGGTACTATCTGCATATACCACATACTGAAGCTAATGATAATAAAGTGTTTGTACATACTGTATGCTGAACTAGCGATAGTGATATGTACATATTTAATACATGCTGAGACTGAACATAGTATATATACATAAATATAATCTTCTGTCATACTGTACTGAGTCTAATGCTGAACATGATATAGTATTTCTGCTGAAAACTATGTTGTATACTGAGTTTCTATAGTAATAGGATTTACTATTCCTAATATGCTTTCTAACCTCATTTTAACTTATCATTCTACTTCTGAGATGTCTTACATATATTACATTGCTTTACTGGGTTTCAACTGAATACGATATTATCCTAACATTCTGTGTCACATCACGTACTAAGCATGTTGTGCAGTTTCTAACACTTGTATTAGAATCTATATCGTGCTAGCAAGTCTCGCGCTGAACATAACATAACGTTTCTAGTATCGTACCATCATTCATAATAAACGTCAAACATGGCTTCTGAATATTCTACTGGCCTTTAAATTCCTGTACTGTACCAAGATTACTAACTTGTCGAGGAAACTAACTTTACATACCTTATCCTCGAACTATCCGGCTGTCGGACGAGGCTCGGCCAGTACTTCAATTATTTTCTCCCAACTACATTCATAAATATGTCAATTAATACTAAATACAGCTTTATTGTAAAGAGCAACGTCACTTTTGATTTAGTTTATAGCCTAAACTTAGGCTTATCGAAAGACGGTCGAAAACTTGCTATTTTCCAGCGGTCCAGAAGGGAGAAATATTCACTTCACAGCTAGGAACACATAGACACTAATTTAGAGCAATTCCACTTATCTTAGCTCGGTGGCTCGACGATTCGTCTGCCGTTTTTCACGAAACTGAATCCGTAGGAATGCTCTCTGCTACTAAATACCTCAGTATCTGGAGTTAATTTGAGTTTGGACCACGTTTAGCAGCGTAATCGGACAAAAATTATATTACTACTTCGTTCCTTTTTCCTTCTCCTGCGTTTGCTCTCTGTTTTCTGAAGTTTATATGATTTAATTCTAAAATAAACCGAAGTGGGGCTTTATATACTTGGGCCTGGACAAGGCCAACGTGTCACGGAGCCAACGCGGAGGCCTCACCTCTGTGACACGCTGCCATCGCGGAGGGGCTCTGCCTCGGCTCCTTCCGCGATGGTTCGACAGGTTTCTCGTCCGATCTTTTCCGGGGCCTTTCTTTAGCACGTATCGCTTTCAAATATGCTTAACCAACGTGCGAATAGGTCATTTAGGTGACGGAAATTCTACGGGGTATAACAGTGCATATGCTAATTTGGTTTACCGAAGAAAGGGACAAAAGTTGTTTGAGTTTATGGTGCAAATTTTGATTGATGTTGGTTGTAGTATCCTAGGTTTATGTTCTCGTTAAGCGTCGTTTTTAGTTTTTTTTTTGCTTTTCCTGAGGACATGCAAAAGTCTTAAGTTGAGGGTGATGTGCTATGAGTTTATAGTACTTTCGATGCTTAAAACTGAGAAAATAGCATGGACCTAGGCATGTTTATGCGTATATGAGATGCTTTTACTTTGTTTTCAGGAAAAATAGGTGTTGGAGAAAAAATGTGCAAAAGATGCGTAAAAGTACAGAAAATCAGCCAAGTACCAATCTTAGTACGAGCGGTACCTAGATTATACGAGATGTACTGAAACTTGTGGAAAAACTCAGAAGGCTGAAACTATGCGAAGGCAAAGTACGACTCTCATTATGAGTCGTACCAAGATGGTATGAGCCATAACTGGAGTCATGGAAAACTTCAGAGAAAATTTGCACAAGCAGTCTCTTAGTATGGGTGGAACCCACAATCGTAACATCTGCTTACGATCCTACCAGGAGCCTTGGAGAGCTTCAGTGATTCTTAAAGACTTAGAAGAACTCAAGATGCAACAAGCAATTATGAGTTGAAGGAGCAAGATACAAGGCGTACCACAACGCTAGTAGAGAACTTCAGAAGATGTCAAAGTTCTCAGGGCCAAGCCACGGATGGATTATACGAATCGTAGGACCATGGTACGAGTCATTTTAGTTGCCAACACTTAGTCAATTCTATAGCAGTCAAGGAACGTACGAGAGCAAGGTACGACCCGTACAATCCTGTTATGAGTCGTATGGCCAGTCGTAGGACGAGTCAGCGCCAGATATGGAAATTTCTCTATTAGCTTAGAAAAAGGTTTCTGATGTCTATATAAATACCTTTTATATTTTTTTAGTAGGAAGAGAGATCAGATGATGTGTGATTATATTGAGAGAAGATTTTTAGTTAATTGTTTGTGAATTATTATCAAACTTTGGAGAGCAATTCTTGAGATCAACACTTTATTTTCTCAATTGTTCTTGATTTTGTTCATCAATATTCAAAGCAGGTTTTCTTCCAATTATTATTGTAAGTATTTAATTATGTGTTTGTCTATGAATACTAATTACAATCTTACAATCATGAGAGGCTAAAACCTCCACAACTTGGATTGTAGGAACAATGGTGAATTAACGAAATAGGGTTACACAAAGTGATTCAAAACCAATGCTAAACGCCTGTTTTGTATTCTGTTCATCTTTAAACATTTCTTAATAGTGCGCATCGTTAGGACTTGCCCGAATTCTTTACTTACTTGGACCTAGAGAAGTAGAGATTAGGAAAAGAGGATTACAACAAAGCCTTAATTTCTATGATCATTGTATGACTTGAGCTGCGACAACAGGAAAGTAAATTTGGAACATATTGATACAGTTAGTTTGATATCGCTCATGAGACCTGACCCGATGATTGAGTATAGTCATCTAATAGGGACGAACCAGTCCATTGGATGAACCCTAGTTATCAGTTCTATAAGTAAGCATTGGGATTAATCACGCGTGTATACCAGAAATAGTTATGAACCAACGGAGAACACTTACCCTAGTTATTTGCAAATCTTGATAACAACCATAATTGGGATCTTGTTTTATTATTGTTTTTCTTTAAACCCCCCAATTTGGAGATAACTTACTAACAAGTTTAAGTACCGGTATTAGTCTAGTTCTTACCTTATACCCTGTGGGTTTTGACCCCAACCTCTTTGTTGGTTTCTTTATTGATAACGTCTGCTTCATACTTTGCTAGGAAGTATGAGTTTGAGCATTATCACCCCTACTCTTTCTAATTTAGACGCTGAGCTCGATGAGGAGCTCGACTTGGAGGCATATTGGGGCCTAATGGTTGCTAGTGGAGAAAAAGGGAAGAAAAGGGTCTCGGAAGAAGTTGAAAATGAGCTCTCAAAGAGGATGAAAAAGAAGGAGAAGAAAGAGAGAAAGCGGGCGAGAGTAGAGAGCCTACAAACTCATGACACACATATGCCGGAGTTGCAAGAGTGAGCCAAAGAAGCGGGGAGCTCTACCACTGCCCGGAGAGTGATTATGGGTGGAGAGGACCCTACGGGGGAGCCATATTCAGACAGAGTAGAGACTAAGGTCGCGAAAGTGACTACTAGTGATGTGGGGGTAACCAATCCCCTAACAGAGGTACCATTGAGTGCGCCAGCCACCGCTAGCACCACTGATGCAGCGGAGGTACCACCTCTGCAGGATGATAGGAGCGCTTAAAGCACCACAGGTATGTCCCTTTCTCTTGTTCTTAAATATTTTATTCTTCAAGGATGAATCATATTTTTCAAAGGGGGTGTACTTGTATTTTTGGGGAATTTGACTCGTTCGAGGATTTCTCTTGCCATGTGTCTTTTCCTCGGACATGCTATCTAGTAGAGCCGACATGCTTAGGTTATTTTTGTTTAATTAGAAGTAGCTCAGAGTTACTTTGCAGACAATAAATGCACTAGTTTGATGTTTTTGGAAAAATTGACCTTGTTTAAAAAAAATTTGATGTTAGTTGTGTAGTTAGTTGCACTTGCATGACTTCTGTGGATCTTTGTATGGCATTTAAATTATTAGCATGAGTAGTTGTACCTTGGCCATGCATGAACTAGATAGGTAGATTCAATGCAAACTAGCACCATGAGCGAGTGAGGATGTATACCTAGTTCAATACTGCGTTGACGATCTAGAACTTGCTTGGTTGGTCTTTGCATAGGTTTTAGTATAGTTGGTTAGGAGATGATCATAGGTCGTTATTGATTTTAGTCACTTTAGCTTAAATTACCCTACCAAATGATGATTAATCCCTTGATCCCGAGTTTGAGCCTTATATTGACCATGTTTTTATGATTAACCTTTAACCTTACCCATTGTTTATAATGAACCTATTTGGCCCTGGTCCCTCCTCAGACATTGTGAACCTCAATTCAAGCAAAATGCATAAGTTGAGGGTGGCTATAGTAGGGGTGCATAGATTTTTGGGAGGTGAAAAAGGTTAAAGATGAGGTGTGGTGTGATAATAAAAGAAAGAAAAAAAGAGCTAAAAGTGAAAATAAAATAAAATTCAAGAGAAAAACACACCACACCCACATATTGCATGTAAATGGAGAAGAGGAAGAAAAAAGTTGAAAAGTAAAAAATGGGGTAAAAAAGTGTAAAGTGATAATGCTCAAACCACACCTCTTACTAAAGTATGAAGCGGACATTGTCAATAAACAGCCCAACTAGAGGTTGGGGTTGATCCCACAGGGAATATGGAAGGATGTAGAAGAATGCTAGTGCTTAAGCTTTTTAGTTAATTATTTCCTAAGAGGGGGGAATTTGTAAAAGTAATAAATAGCAAAATTGAGAAATCATGAAGGTTGATTCCAAATTAATGCAATTAACTAGGGTAAGTGTTCCCCATGACTTCATAACCACAAGGCGTTTTATACTAGTGATCTATTCCGGTGCTTAGCATGCAATATTGGTAAGTTAGGTTCACCTAAATGGTTGGTCCCCTATCTAGATGATTTTCACCATGCAACTTGGTCCATCTACGAGTGTATTCTTGATTAACCCTTACCCTTAATATCATATTAGCTATTCCCGGACAAGGTCAAGCTATTAGATGAGGGTTGATAGCCTCAAATCTCCGTTGTTAATCCCTTTTCCCATTCACCACCTCCTTGGTCCGGTTACTAAGAATAAGGCAAGTTCTAACATTTGCAACCGTTAAAAATCAATTAAGACGAAGGAAGAAACAATACATGCATAAACTTCGTTCAAGAATCACTAAGTATTTTACCTATGCGTGTTAATTTATCATGGTTCCCACAACCCTAGTTGTGGTGGTTTTAGCCTATCATGTTTATAAGTAAATTAATAGAATTCATAGATAAAAGTAAAAATTAATACTTACAACGATGATAGGAAGAAACTCACTTGATTATTGCAAAAATAAAGAAGAACAACTTTACAATTGTATCCCGAAGTATGTCTTCAAAACATGTTAAGACTTGTCTAAAACCTGGCTTCTAATTGTTCTCTAAAACTTTAGACTCTAATCTTGACCTTAAAACTTCAACTCTTGAAGACATGCTTATTACATGAAAATAAAGGGGTATTTATAGTAGTAGATTTATGTTTTCCTTGATGAATTTGACTTGGGATTTAAATTTTTCCTTTTCCTAGTTGAAGTAGGAAAGCCAATTTTTGCCATTTTGAGAGCCTTGCGCGTTGCCCCAACCATTGCCGCGTTGCCAGTTGTGGCAACGGGTCACCTAATAACTCGTTGTGCATGGGCACGAGTCGTTAGGTCCCTTGTGGTCTAACTCCTTCAAATTTTCAGTGCACCTTACGACTGGTTTCAATCATCTGCCAATGAGTTGTTTATACAACTAATGACTTGTTAAGTCTGTTGTCATCTTCACTGGTTACTTTGTCAATAATTTCTCTCACAGTTTTCACGACTGACTTCACGGCTCATTATCAGATGTAATGAATCGTTCCCTCAACCCGTCAGGTACACTGTTTCTGCATCTTCCAAACTCAACCTTTGCCCACGACTTCAGCTTCTTTTCATCTTCATTCCATAAGCCTCAAATACATTGAAATCCATCCTTTTTATCCCTGAAAACATCTAATCACATGTGTTAGCTAATTTCACAAATATATAACATAAACACATACAAACATACATAATTTGTTCTCAAAACATAGTGAATTATGGGAAAAATATGTCTATGAAGTGCGTGAGTACGCCTTTCATCATAAATTCCAGCCACAAGTATGTAGTGTCAAGGAAGGTTTAGTCACTTACTTTCATATTTACTATACCCAACCCAAGCCTACATTACAAGTCAAACACAGTCGTATAGTGATCCTAGCTTAACTGTCCGAAGAGCCGAAGTACAGAAAATAACGGCAAGCCTATGGTATCCAATGTGTAGTATAAGAAACTTTTTTAGGAGGGTGAGAGTCCCACTTTTTTATTCCCAAGTTCATTATTTTATATATCTGTGAGTGTTGGGGACTTCATTTGCTTTGAGGGTACTTGATTTGTGTTGTCTTCTACCAGTTGTCTGTGTAAATAGCATCGGTGATAGCTCCATTCTCTACTAACAGGTGGATGCCATATCTTGATCCCTATATGTATTTGATTATGGTTATATGTGTGCAAAGTTGATTTAGTTTAAGTGAAAAAAGGGTCAATAATTAATTGTGATTCATAGTGCAAAGTTTATTGTGTTGGTTGTAGGTATTCTAGATTTACTTTCTGGTTAAGTGTCATTTTTAGTTTTTGTTTTCTTTATTTGAGGATATGCAAAAGTCTTAAGTTGAGTGTAATATTCGGAAGTGCCTAAGACTAGACTCGGGATTCAAAATGAAAAGTAGCAGAAAAATCATAAATTTCTGTCAGAACGACTCGTGGTACAAGCCGTTGGTGGGCCTGAAGGATCGTAGGAAGCAACCGTGGTTGGGTTCTGCTGTAAGGAGTTCTGTCGCAATGGGTCTAAGAACAACCTGTTGTTTGATGTAACAGATCATTGTAAGGGGTTCGTTGGGAGGATGGTCTTGGTCAAAGAGGGTTGGCACGAATCATCGGATGATTCGTGGTTCGATAGGATAGGTCGTTGTATGGTTTCATTGGAAGGGTTTCCAGACCGTAGGCAGTGTTGACAATGGATGGTTACCACGAGTCGTGGGAGCCAAGTACAACTCATGGTATCAATCGTGGTAGCAGGTCTGGTTCTGGAAATTGGGATGAACCAACAAGGGAAGTAACGGCCCGTCGGAGCAAGGAACGACTCGTTGTTGCGCCTGTTGTCATTGGCAGTATAGAATTTCCAGGTTTTTCATTAAGGGAATTTTCGTCATTCCTAAGGCCTAAGGTCCTAAACTACGTTATCTTAAGCTCAGTTAGTAGGTTTTTAAGGGTGTTAAACTTATTCTAAGCATCTCCATTCCATGCATGCAACTTAGAGCCTTTCCTTGAAGATCACGTTTGAAGAATTTCTCCAAATTCTCTCCAATTTCCTTTGGGGTTTCAAATGGGAGTGTGAATCAGATTTACCCAAGTATGTGAGGCTATGAATGAGAGTTTCTTTCACTCTCATGCTCTAAATCCTTCTCAATTACATTGATTTCAATTCTAGATTCAAGTTTCAAGATCTATGGGGTTCTTGTGAAATTCTATATGATCTATCTATGGGTCAATTCCCTTTGTTACAACCCGTAACTTCCAATGTTTAGTCGGCGTATTCGTATATTAGTCAAGAATTTTAGAGTACGACGCATATGAGAAAGGGCCCAAGAAAAGGTCAAACGAGCGCGGAATCGGGGGAGCGAGGGAGAAGGCCAGACAAGATGCCAAATAGGGGCAACGTTTCATGGACCCTACCCCTCTACGATTGGCTCCGTGACACACCCATAATATGGAGAGTTGACGTCGTGCCACAGACCTCCTATCCACCGCCCAAGTTATATATAAATTCAATTGATTTCAACTGTTTTATTTCATATATATCCTCATCCAGAGAAAGGAAGATACAACTTTAAGGTAATTTTCTTCTGATTACATTGCCAAACGCCGTCTAAATTCAAATTAACTTCAAGTATCAAGTTGCAAGCCTACAGGGAGCATTACTACAGAGTTAGTTTCTCGAAATACGCCTGACAAATCATAACCCCACCGAGTAGAAGTTGTCAGAATTGCTCCAAACTAATTTCTATATGATCACAGGCTTCAAATAAGTATTTCTCCCTTCTAAACTTTCGGGAAATTATATGTTTTCGGTCGTATTTCGTTAAGCTGAAGTATAGTTAATATTAGTATTAAAAGTTATCGTTTTTGCCGAACTTAGTACTAAAAATAGTCTCGTTCTCCCAGTAATACGATTACAGTTGGGGAGAGCTATTGAATACGGATTAAAACTCACCAATTAATCAGGAATCGATGATTGAGGTATGTCAAGGCAAATTTGTTCGGCAAGTTAGTTTCTTTAGTATTATAACTCAGTTTGAATCCCAGTAAGAGAGCCAAAAGTACATGTATTATGATTAACTATTGTTGTTAGCTGAGACCAGTATTCTATGTGTAGTTTGGGATTGACTTTGCCCTGTATAGCCCTCCATAACCAACCCCAGGGTTATTAGCTGTGTAAAAGCCCGCCAGGGGAGAGATGACGTCACTCCAAGGAGCGGTATGCCATCCGCGAGGGACGAAGATAGGGTCCCAGGTCCTCATACAGTCTATTCCATAGCTGGACTATTATATGTCGTATCGGCACCACACCCCCGTCGAGCTTGGTGACCTGGGTGCAGATATCAGGAGTCCACTGACTCAAACATAGCTACAGTTCAGGGGCCGAGCGAGCTTAGTTGCAAACCCAAGGGAATGGTAGGATGGCTATAGTTATTAGTTGACTCAGTGTGACCTTGTAGGGGTATATAGATTGAATTGTACTCACCATGGCTTATGGGGGCCCCGGGTGGGTTATTCTGTGCTGGTTGTACCTTTCGGCTTATGGGGGACAGGTAAGGTTCTCGTTTGCATTAGTTACTGATAGATTAGACAGCAGGAAGTTCAGTTATTCAGGTAGCAACTCTATTCCTTTCTTTCAGTTACTTTTAGTCTTCTTTTAGTATATTCAGTTATTTACAGTTACTACTTTACATATTCGGTACATATTATACTGACGCCCTTCTGGGGGCTGCATTACTTGCCTGCAGGTGCCGATAGACGTGGACCAGGATCTTCTTAGCTTTCATACAGAGTTAGCAGGGCAGTCAGCTCCATTCCTTCGGAGCTAGTTGCTAGAAGGTCTACTCCTTTTGTTTGTATAGTTTATGGGTAGGTCGGGGCCCTGTCTCGACCATTATATCACTCCTAGAGGCTTGCATATTATTTCAGATTTCCTGTGGTTAGTTTGTTGCCATGTGAGGCCCGTGTATGCTTTATTTTATGTGTTGTCCATGTGGGGCCTTGTTTAGCTGTTAGTTAGCATCCTTGTCAGCCATAGCTTAGTTTAGTATTGGATTTACTTTACAGTCATAACTAGATATCATGGTGGTCTTGTCGGCCCGCGTAGGATTCCCCGTTATTACCTATTTCTGGTTAGCTGTTTTCTTTTACAGGTGGCTATAAGGCCTTGTCGGCCGGGGGTTGTGTTTACAACTGAGATATTGCCCGTTGGTTTCTTAATTTAGAGATTAAGCATGCACCAGAGGTGCATAAGCTCAGTCAGGCTAGTAGGGCACCAAGTGCCAGTCATGCCTCCCAAGGTGGGGCGTGACAAACTTGGTATCAGAGCAGGTTGTATCCTAGGGAGTCTACAAGCCGTGTTAAGTAGAATCTTATCTATGGATGTGTTGTGCACCACATTCTATAGGCAGGAGGTTGCGAGGCATGATAGGGTGGTTACTCTTCTTTCTCTTCTAATCGTGTTATAGAGCTGTACAGTATTGGATTGAGTCCCTAAGCTTACCATATCCTGCTTGTCTACAGAGAAATGTCGGACAGGCGACAACCTGTTCGGTCTGCTGTTCGGGTTGGTATTATATATTATAAACCGACACGCAAGTGCACGTGGTCAAACAAGTAATAAAGTGTCTAAGTAGCCAAGTATCGATCCAAGGAGGCTCAAGATACGTAAAATTTCCTAGTTTACTATATTCCTATTTCACTTCTAATTATGCTAACAACAATGTAACCAATAGTTACTTGAGTTTTTGTTTCTAAACTATATATACTACAGTTAATAACAACTATTTACTTGTGAATTTAGACAATGGATATGAACATGCCAAGGTTAAGAACAAGTAATGAACTTGATAATCATGATAATTTGGTTAATCTCTTCTTCATGTTGCTAGCCAAGAACATTCGCCTAGAAATTAAAACTCTCGTATTTAATTTCACTTTAGAATCATAAACCATCCGTCTACATTTCTGTGATCAAATGCTATTTATGACCTAGCACTACAATTCCGGTTCCTAAATTGACTAATACGGCTTTCAAGTATATTTCTATCAGGAAAGCACATCAAAACCCAATTTTCCCAAATCAAGTTAAGAACAATACCCTATTAATTCACAACTTTCCAATTTCTTGCTCTTTCGAGTGAAACTGGACTTTTTAGATGTACATTAATGTTGGCCAAGCACTAATGCAGTAAGAACAAGAATTAATAGAACAACATGAAAGAAGAAGAAGAAAACAATATCAATTATAATCAAAATTCATTACACATGTTCAAAACCTCAACAAGGAAGAGAATTAGCCACTTATTTGTGGATTGATCATCCTAAAATGAGTGTAAATCATACGTACAATTGATAGAAAGAAGAAAAGAAGAGAAGAAATCCCTTAGCTTTTTCGTTCCTCAACTGCTCCTAACCCACGTCCTTGCTCTCCACTTCTGAACTCAGTCTAAAAACTTAAAAACTCGTTAAAATAAACCTAAGTGTGCTATTTATACTAGTGGGAAATTTTTCCCGGAATAACAAGCAACGTGTCACGGAGGCCAACGCGGAGCACTGCCTCCGTGACACGGCGTGGACGCGGACCTTCACTGGAATTTCAGGGTCCGGTAAATTAGCCTCAACATGGCACGGAGGCCAACGCGGAGGCCTCTCTCCGTGCCACGAAGCTGACGCGAAGGCACACTGGAATTTTCCATTTTAATTCCTGTTCAGGCAGTGTGCTACCGCGATGGTAGCGTGGCACGGCTCCATCGCGGAGCCCCTATAAAATGTGCATTCCAAGGTCTTTTCCACGCTCGCATCCAAGTCCAACTCCGACATAGTTCCAACATGCATTTTAGCTCCTAAAAATCACATTTACCTGCAAAACAAACGCTAATCATGTTGGTTAGTATAAATTCGCATTTTATTACTAATTACATGATATTATATACACATTGCACAACAAACAAGGTAAAAATGATACGTTTGAGTATCACTTGGGCATATAAATCTGCCCAAGATCACTTACCCCACACTTAAATCCTTGTTCGTCCTCGAACAACATATACACAAATCATGCAAATTACATCCCAACCTTCGTTACTATGGTGCAACAATTTACGCTACGGTCATACCGATTATTCAATTTTTGCAAATCATCAAGAAAACATGCTTGGTCGTACAATACAATGACCTTTAATACATCAAGACTTCCTAGACTTTAAGAATTGATTCTTGATATCGGCAAACTCATGCAAATCAGCTAATCAAGAAATCCGACACGAAAATCAATCTTTCATCAAGCATGTGCCCTCACAACTCGAGAGAAACTTCCCCTTTATGTTCATGCAGCACACAAACATGCAAGTAGGGGCATATAAAAATTAATTTCACTCACTCTCCCAAAAGAATTCACATGCCTCATGTCATGACCCATAAGCTTGCCCTTAGTGTATTACTCCACTAATATAAAGAAATGCAATATAGGATCACGTAGGACTTTAATGGGTTGTAACGGGGCTATGGATCTAGTATATATATATTGGATTAGCCAATAATAGTCGCTAGCATCCTTAAGCGCCTTTTCAACTCATTCCCATCGACTCATGGACATTGTTCCTCTCTTTTCTCTTTTTCTCCCATTCATGCTGGTTTACTTTCATACAGCCCATTTCATCAGACACACTTGACACAAAACAAAGGGTTTTCAAGTACCCTCACTATCAATTAATTACAACGAGTGCCTCTTCAACATCATCTTTTCTTTCCTCACTTTGCTTTTATTTTTCTTTTCACTCTTTAACACTTTGGGAAACATTTTCTTTTCTTTGTAAGCGCTTAAGAGCTTCTTATAGACTTTAAGGCTAATGAAAAGAAGGAATAAAGCTTAGTTCATACAATTTTTGGACAAAAGAAAGAAATCGGCTAAAGGCTCAACAGGCTGACTAGGGTATACAACATATAAAAAGGTAGAATTTGACAAGAAAAAAATGGAAGCTATCGGTTAAAACAAAGAAATGCCTACATCCTTTCCAACACTACACCTCCTTCATTTCATTTTGTATACACACCAGGCAAGTTCTAGACAATTCACAATGACATGGAATAGCAATACCTCACTTCACACTTCATGCACATGCTCGAATCAAGATGCATTCACAGACTCTTTAATTAGTCAATTACATGAATTCAAGATTAAGCCTCAATCATACTGAACCAAATTATATAGCCTAGGTAACTCAACATATTTACAGAATTGCATGCTTTCAAACGAATCACTTTCACATTTTGAGCATCAATTACAACACGCAACGAAATTTTAGCAACCATAAGCAACTACAGTTCATTGATGCAATCCACCAAAGAAAACTAAAAACAAATAAAAATCCTACTCCTACCGACTACATTTCCCTTAAGACGGTCGTCATCCATCCATCATAGGGAACGGTCACTAACTATGACATCGGTTCAATGAGACTATTCTCGGTAAAAGAACCGAAAACAAACTCCGAGAAACCCAAAAAAATAAAAATCGAAAAAATTTTGCAACACATCGATCATTTCGATAGAAACATATTTACAAAAGATTTTGAGAATTGCAAAATATCTTCGCAAAAATTTTGAAAAATATCGATCATGTCGATAGAAAAAAAAAATATTTACAAAATTTACAAAATATTTACACTAGCAACCATAACTTTCAAAAACACACATCATCAGCCACAAAACAAATATATACAGATACATCACCAAACAGTTCACCACAGGGAAAGCACAAACATCCATACAAACCAAGGAAAACAAACATACAGCAAATTAGAGCCTTGTCCCAGCACCTAGCTACTCCCCACCCCACACTTAAATCGAACACTGTCCCCAGTGTTCACAAAAATACAAAGCACAAAATTTTGGGTGGTGGAACTCCCTGCTCAGTCGAAATATTCGACTTCTTCATCCGGTGCTGCGGTCTCGTCGCCCATGTCTGAATCAGCTCCCTCGTCGTCATCGGACTCCACATCGGAGTCCTCACGACGTGTCTCCTCATCAGTAGGGACATCGTCATCTGTCGGCTCCACGAAGGCTGGCCCCACTCGACATAAGGCTCTGGCGTTCTCACCGAAGGGGTGGTCCAGCTCCAGCTGCCATAATTCTTCCTCGGTGGCTGGTCTCCCACCAATCCGTAGCTGTAGCATCTGCATGCCAAAAATACGGGCCATGTACTGATCGTCACGAGCATGTCGCTCGCCCAAAGTCAGTACAGGTCTGTGTGTAGTGTCGGGGGCCTTAGTCTTTGTCACGTCGAGGGCCCTCCGCTCCAACTGCGGAATATAATCCAAGGCTTCTTCCTCAATGTCGAGGCCTCGGAGGAAGGTGGTGATGAGTCCGCCAAACCCGTATCTGTGGCCCTAGTGCAGTCTGGCTCTCTTCATGGCGGATATTATTACCGCCCCCACATTAATCTCAAGCCCTTTCATAAGGGCATACACCAAGCAGACACGGTCCCGGGTCACGTCCGTCATATGAACTCCCGGGATCAAACACGAACACACAATCTTCAGCCATATTCTGGCCTCCCTGTTCATCTGCGAATAAGGCAGAGTCTGGTGGTAACCCCTCTCCTTATGTCTACTCCATCGGGCTGTAGATCGAGCCCCACACAACGTACGTCTGATGTCGGCGTACGGTGGGGTGATGTTTAGCTGGCGGAGAACGTGGGCGTCTGTGTCCCACGCTCCAACGATGGCATTCAGCTGCTGGGGTTCCAGAGTGACAATCTGCCCTCTGATTTTCACTGTGTGGCTTCTGATGGCCGGGTTCCAGTTTGCATAAAATTCCCGGACCAAGTGAAGGTTGCACTCCTTGGGCTCCTGAAAAATAAAGTTGAGCCCAGCTGCTTCGATTCTCTGTACAATGCGAGGGAACTCCTGTGCGAGTGGTTCCCTTGCAATATGTTCCTCCGGGAAGTACTTGTTTTCTTTATGTTTCGCGTACCACTTCTTCCCTTCATCGGTTACCCATCTTGTTCCGTATTGGCGGCGTTGGCTGCGCGGAACAGCGGGTGCAGCTGGGACTGCGGTGCCCAGTCTCATCCTTTTCCTACCTGTGCCTGAGGTAGAAGCACCCTTGCCTTTATCTTGTTTGCTCGCCATTGTACCTGTCAATTTACACAAACAAGCGCAAAGTTAAGCTAAACACTTGTTAACTTCGGCTAAGGTTGGGTTACACAACATTTACCCCACACTTAGGCCTTAGCTACTTCTACAAAATTACGGCAAAGATAACTCTAATTACACTACAGACAACACCATAACTTCATGCTTAGTGCGTTCACAACAAAATTTCGATAGCATATCGGTTAGCGTACTACTCAGACTTCATACAGCTAATCCCAATCCTACTATCGCTAGCAATTCACACATCGCACTTCGCAACAAAACAACAACAATAAAAACATTCTATATACAATCTAATCTAAACAATCTAACCAATTTACACACTTTTTGCATTTTCCCACAAAAATTCGAGAATTTGTCGTCTTTGACAGTTACACAATATTTACCACGACTTCTCTCAAATAACAAACACACCCCGGCATCGAATTCACCAAATTATCAAGTGCCCAAATCAAATTCAACAACCCAAGCCCTAGAATACAATTCTATGATCAATTTCGAATTATTTATGCAATCGATAAGTTCAAATGCTAAATACAACAATCCAAACATGTATCAATCACAGATAATCCAACATTCATGTTTAATTTCTACCTAGGGTGATATATCTCACCTCACATGCCCAAATTTGACAAAAATCGCCAAAAATTGAGATAGACGATGAAAACATACCTTTGAATTGAGAAACTGAAGAAACTTGATGTATTCCTTGCCTAGGAACGTGGCACGGTGCTTGGGGAGGGGGAAATGGGTGTTTGGTCGCGGAGGGAAGAGGGAAATGGGGAAAAATGGGGCGAAATCGGGGGTTTATTTAAAGAAAACACGCGGGTCACCCGGCAACCCGGTGTGACCCGGCACTGAATAAGGGGCAACGTGTCACGGAGGGTAACGCGGAGCCCCTCCTCCGTGACACGGAGCCAACGCGTTGGCTTACTGGATTTTTGAAAAATCCGGATTTTGCCTTCAACGTGTCACGGAGGGTAACGCGGTGCCTTACCTCCGTGACACGGCGCCAACGCGCCAGTGCACTGTTTCTTCAATTAATTTAATTTTTCATACCTTGCCTCATTTTCTCGATTCCATGTATATTTCCTCCGTTATACCTGAAAATCACCTCACTAAACAAAAATTGGTTAAATTAATAGATTTCCCTAACTAAAATAAAAAAAATACTAACTAAAATGAAAATCTAAACCTAATCAAGAAAAGAAAAATAAAAATAAAAATTGGAAATAAACAAATAAAAACAAAAATAAAGATAAAAACTAACTACACTGTGTAAAAGAAAAAAAATAAAATAAAATATTTTTCTCACAGGTTGCCTCCCGTGCAGCGCCTGGTTTACCGTCGCGGCTCGACGTCCTTTAAGCTCACTTGTCTACTAGGGAGATGGACGATTTGTCCCGATCATGGTCATCCCCCCAGTAGTTCTCAACCTTATCCGGTGGCCTACCTAGTAACTCTCGGGAATCACTCATTCCATTAGCATTCCCATGATCAATCACGTTGATCACCGAGAGATCCTTATAAACAGTCGGGAGCTTAGGTACCTTGTACACATCGAACACTTCGACCTTGTCATGTGCTCGCATCGTGAGTTGACCCGCAGCTACATCAATTAATGCCTTTTCGGTTGCCAAAAAGGGTCGTCCCAAAATAAATGGGACTTCAGCATCTGGTTCAAAATCCAGAACAATGAAATCGACCGGAAAAATGAGGGAGCCTACTTGCACTAACACATCCTCAACAATGCCATCTGGCTTAGCTAAAGACCTGTCTGCTAGCTGCAAGATTACCGTTGTAGGTCTAGGACTTCCTAGACCTAACTTTCTGAATACCGAAGATGGCATCAGATTTATGCTTGCCCCCAAGTCGCATAATCCACGCGCTCGGATACTTTGCCCAATAGTAAGCTGGATGGTAAAACTTCCAGGGTCTTTCAGTTTTGTGGGCAACCTATTCTGAATACGGGAAGTACATTCCTCCGTTAAAGCTACCGTGGCATACTCAGTCAAACGACTTTTGTTAGCCACGATGTCTTTAATATATTTCGCATATTTTGGCACTCCCTGCAAGACATCAACAAGAGGTAAGTTAACATGTACCTGTTTAAGTACCTCCATGAATTTCTGGAAACACGCCTCCTCCTTGTGTTTCTTAAGTCGTTGAGGGAACGGGGGTAGAGGCCTTTCTGGTTCAGCTTCTTTAGTCTTCCCCTTATTTGAGATTTGCTCTCCCTCAACATCTGCTGCTCCTGACTTTTGAGGCGGTCTTTTCGGTTCCACCTCCTTCAACTGTAAACCACTCCTCGTGGTCACTGCATTTACCTGCTTCGGATTAGGATCCGTGTCGCTAGGTAGTCCTCCTCTGGGTCTAGTATTTTGGGCACTAGCAAATTGCCCAAACTAATATTCAAGAGCCTTGGTCGCCAACTGATTGTTCTTCACTTCGGCTGCCAATTTAACATAGTCAGCCTGCAATTGTGCCTGATTAGCGATCATGGTTTTGAACATCTCCTCAATAGTCGGTGATGGTGGTGGAGGAGGGGCATTGTGATTTCTGAATTGAGCTTGATAGTTTTGTTGCCCTCCTTGGTTTCTGTGCATGCCCTGCCCTGAACTTTGGCCTTGTTGATTGTTGCTACCCCACGAAAAATTCGGATGGTTCCTCCAATTTGAGTTGTAGCCACTACCAAACTGCTGCTGATTTCTCTGTGCATTGCCCACAAAGTTAACAGAATCAGGATTTGCACCACAACATTCAGCTGAATGCTCACTACTACAACACACTTCACACCACATCTGTTGAACTGCATTGACTGAAGCTGAAGGCTGGTTCAAATTTATATTTCTGAAGTGAGTGTTTAACTGATTTTGCAAAGCAACTATCTGTGCAGCGATAGCTGTGAATCCATCCACTTCAAGCACTCCCGCTGCTTTCCTTGCTCCACCTCTTGAAGAATCTGCATTCCATTCTGGATTGCCTTGTGAAATTCGGTTGAGCAAAGTGTACAGCTCCTCATAGGTCTTTTCCAGCGCTTGCCCTCCAGCTGCTGAATCTAACAGAATTTTAGTGTGGGGTTCCAAACCCTCAATAAATGTGTGTACCAACACCTCATTGGACTGATGATGATGAGGACAGTCCCGCAACATGGATTTAAATCTTTCCCAGGCTTGATATAGATTTTCTCCTTCCCTCTGTTTAAAACTTAGGATTTGACTCCTAAGTCTGGCTGTTTTACCAGAAGGGAAAATCTGATCAAAAACTTCCGTGCAAGATCATCCCACGTTGATATAGAATTGGGTGGTTCAGCTTTTAACCACCTCTTGGCTTCACCAAGTAAGGAAAATGGAAATAAGGTGAGCCGAACATAATCAGGTGACACTCCAGCGGGTATATAAGTGTCACTTATCTCCAAAAAGTTTTGGAGATGTTGTTGTGGATCTTCATGAGGGAGACCGGTAAATTGCCCGCTTGTGTGCAAAAGTTGCACCATATTCTGCTTTAATTCAAACCTCCCTCTAGGCTCTGGTTTGCGGATGCTAGAATGTACATTATTAGCGTGTGGGATTGCCACCTCGCGAACCGGCCTTGCTGCTGCTTCATCGGGCACTAACACTGCCCGCACAACTGGTGGATTTTGTTGCTCCATCATAGACTGTTTAAGCAACTGCAGCTTCTTTCGTAGAGCTTCTCTACGTTGACTATGAAATTCACGTTCAGGCTCTAAGTAAGATTCCACCAGCTCTTTGTCCCTTGCCAGTGTTCACAGAAACAAAATCTGCAAAATACAGGCTAAGACCAAGTTGTTAACACTTAAGAAAATAAAAATAAAAATACAGTAAATTTACACTAAACACAATTTCACAAATCGCCTAGCCTCCCCGGCAACGGCGCCAAAAAAACTTGTTCGGTCTGCTGTTCGGGTTGGTATTATATATTATAAACCGACACGCAAGTGCACGTGGTCAAACAAGTAATAAAGTGGCTAAGTAGCCAAGTATCGATCCAAGGAAGCTCAAGATACGTAAAATTGCCTAGTTTACTATATTCCTATTTCACTTCTAATTATGCTAACAACAATGTAACCAATAGTTACTTGAGTTTTTGTTTCTAAACTATATATACTACAATTAATAACAACTATTTACTTGTGAATTTAGACAATGGATATGAACATGCCAAGGTTAAGAACAAGTAATGAACTTGATAATCATGATAATTTGGTTAATCTCTTCTTCATGTTGCTAGCCAAGAACATTCGCCTAGAAATTAAAACTCTCGTATTTAATTTCACTTTAGAATCATAAACCATCCGTCTACATTTCTGTGATCAAATGCAATTTATGACCTAGCACTACAATTCCGGTTCCTAAATTGACTAATACGGCTTTCAAGTATATTTCTATCAGGAGAGCACATCAAAACCCAATTTTCCCAAATCAAGTTAAGAACAATACCCTATTAATTCACAACTTTCTAATTTCTTGCTCTTTCGAGCGAAACTGGACTTTTTAGATGTACATTAATGTTGGCCAAGCACTAATGCAGTAAGAACAAGAATTAATAGAACAACATGAAAGAAGAAGAAGAAAACCATATCAATTATAATCAAAATTCATTACACATGTTCAAAACCTCAGCAAGGAAGAGAATTAGCCACTCATTTGTGGATTGATCATCCTAAAATGAGTGTAAATCATACGTACAATTGATAGAAAGAAGAAAAGAAGAGAAGAAATCCCTTAGCTTTTTCGTTCCTCAACTGCTCCTAACCCACGTCCTTGCTCTCCACTTCTGAACTCAGTCTAAAAACTTAAAAACTCTTTAAAATAAACCTAAGTGTGCTATTTATACTAGTGGGAAATTTTTCCCGGAATAACAAGCAACGTGTCACGGAGGCCAACGCGGAGCACTGCCTCCGTGACACGGCGTGGACGCGGACCTTCACTGGAATTTCAGGGTCCGATAAATTAGCCTCAACGTGGCACGGAGGCCAACGCGGAGGCCTCTCTCCGTGCCACGGAGCTGACGCGAAGGCACACTGGAATTTGACATTTTAATTCCTGTTCAGGCAGTGTGCTACCGCGATGGTAGCGTGGCACGGCTCCATCGCGGAGCCCCTATAAAATGTGCATTCCAAGGTCTTTTCCACGCTCGCATCCAAGTCCAACTCCGACATAGTTCCAACATGCATTTTAGCTCCTAAAAATCACATTTACCTGCAAAACAAATGCTAATCATGTTGGTTAGTATAAATTCGCATTTTATTACTAATTACATGATATTATATACACATTTCACAACAAACAAGGTAAAAATGATACGTTTGAGTATCACTTGGGCATATAAATCTGCCCAAGATCACAACCCACGACTGGCAGAAAGTTGGACGTTGCAGAAGGAGAGGGCACTAGCAGGGTGCCCCAGTCAGAGTCAGCCCGATCTGAGGGCGACAGGGAGACTCCACCTCGGTCTCCCAAGAAGTCTCCGCCACGTCAGGAGACGCCAGAGCAACAGATGTGTCGGCACCATCTCCAGCAATTTCTATACCGACACCATCAAATCAGGAGATCAGGAGTGATGTTGTTATGTTAGCTCAGATGATGGTTGCGCAACATCATCCAGTGGCACCGGTGGTTGCCGAATCTTCAAGAGGACCAGGTAGTTCGAGGGTCCGAGAGTTTCTTGCACTGAGTCCCCTGTAGTTCACGGGGACGGACCGGGGTAAGGACCCTTAGGACTTTTTGGACCAGTTGCAGCGAAACTTCAGTGTAATGCATGACACACCTGCAGAGTCGGTTGAGTTGGTAGTATTTCGAATACGGGACATATCAGTATTATGGTACGAGAGTTGGGAAAGGTCCCGAGGTAGAGATGTTCCCCCTCCGACTTGGTCTAGTTTTTCAGAGGCCTTCCTTGACCACTATTTGACACGAGAAATTTGATAGGCCCGGGTAGATCAATTTCTACATCTAGAGCAGGGTTCGATGAGTGTCCGGGAGTATGCTATGAGGTTTGACTCTTTAGCCCGATATGTACCAGATTTTGTAGATACCATGCCAGCTAGGGTGTACCAATTTATTATGGGGCTACTTCCAAAGTATGCAGAGACTTGTATTACGGCTGCTCTGCGAGAGGACATGGATATTGCCCATGATCAGGAATTTGCCTAGAATATTGAAGGGATCAGGAAGCGACAGCGGGAGATAGAGAGGGAAACTTAGGAGCAACACCGCAGGGCTAGACCTAGTGACACTCAGGCGGAGTTTCATGGCGGACCCAGGCCACGATTATCAGGTAGACTACCCAGACCCCTACCTCTACAGCAACAACAAGGTGGTAGACCAGGCCGTCGGGGGAAGTTAGGGCCCGGCGAGAGCTCACGGCCATCGGGTTTGCAGCAGCAGAGAGGGTCAGAGCAGAGTAAATTCATAGTGTCACTTTGCCCTATCTGTAGTCGACATCATTCTAGGCATGCAAGTATGGTTTAGTGGCGTGTTACAC
Source organism: Datura wrightii (assembly GCA_035772735.1). NCBI lineage: Eukaryota > Viridiplantae > Streptophyta > Magnoliopsida > Solanales > Solanaceae > Datura > Datura wrightii. The sequence continues at coordinate 40,380,933 of JASDFA010000027.1, forward strand.
ATGTGGACAAGAGGGTCACCTGATGAGAGACTATCCAGCCATGGGTCAAAGTGATCGGGACTGACAGGACAAATCTTCAGTGGGTTCACGTGCCCCAGCATCTCCAGTAGGGCGTAGGCCCCCAGCTCCAGCTGACAGAGGCCGAGGTAGGTCAGGGGAATCTAGTTCAGCTACCTGTCTAGATCGCACTTATGCTTTACCGGGGCGACAAGAGTCAGAGTCGTCGCCGGATGTGGTGATAGGTATGTTGGACATTTGCTCTAATTCTGTTTATGTTTTGATAGACCCATGTTCCACTTTGCCTTATGTGACGCCACTAGTAGCTCAAAAATTCGGCATCAAGCCAGAATTTCTACAGCGACCTTTTCAGTGTCTACACCCGTTGGTGATTCTATTGTAGCTAAAAGGATCTACCGGGGTTGCACAGTAGAGGTTGTTGGTCGCCAATTTTAGTAGATTTGGTGGAATTAGAAATGATCGACTTTGATGCAATTATAGGTATAGATTGGCTAGCACCATGTTATGATAATGTAGAATGTTGGACCAAGACCGTTCGGCTTCACTTTCTAGGGGAGGTAGTATGGGAGTGGAAAGGAAATGCAGCCATGCCAAAAGGTAGGTTTATATCCTATCTTCGGGCGAGAAAGTTGATAGCAAAGGGTTGCATCTATCATATTGTCAGGGTTCAGGATGTTTGAGCAGAATCTCCGACTCTTTAGTTCATTCTAGTAGCCAATGAATTTTCAGATGTATTTCCTGATGAACTTCCTGGTATTCCCCCAGAACGGGAGATCAATTTTGCAATCGACCTATTACCAGATACTCAGCCTATATCCATCCCTCCATACCGAATGGCTTTTGCCGAGCTCAGAGAATTGAAGGAACAGCTAAAAGATCTGTTAGATAAGGGCTTTATCAGGTCGAGTACTTTACCGTGGGGCGCACCAGTTCTATTTATAAGGAAGAAGGATGGCTACCTCCGCATGTATATAGACTATCGGCAGCTAAATAAAGTTACTATTAAGAACAAGTACCTGCTTCCCAAAATAGATGACTTGTTTGATCAATTACAGGGGGTGAAGTATTTCTCAAAAATCGATTTAAGGTTTGGGTACCATCAGGTTCGGGTTCGAGAGAGGGATATTCCAAAAACTGCTTTCAAGACCAGGTATGGCCATTTTGAATTCTTAGTCATGTCCTTCGGGTTGACGAATGCTCCTGCAGTGTTCATGGATCTAATGAACAACATCTTCAGGTCGTATCTGGACTTGTTTATGGTAGTGTTTATTGATGATATTTTGGTGTATTCTCGTTCAGAAGTAGAGCATCGGGATCATTTGCGAATAGTGCTCCAGATTCTCAAAGATCACTAGTTATATGCAATATTTTCTAAATGTGAGTTTTGGCTGAATTCTGTATCCTTTTTGGGCCATGTTGTGTTAGAGGCTAGTATTCAGGTAGATTCCCAGAAGATCGAGGTAGTAAAGACATTGGCCTAGACCTACAACTCCGATTGAGTTACGTAGTTTCCTAGGGTTAGTCGGGTATTCAGAAGGTTTGTAGAAGGCTTTTCTACCTTATCAGCGCCTTTGACCAAGTTGACCCAGAAAATAGCTAAATTTCATTAGACTGAAGAATGTGAATAGAGTTTCCAAGAACTGAAATACAGATTGACATCAACGCCAGTACTAGCGTTGCCAGAAGGATCAGAAGGTTATGTTGTGTATTGTGATGCTTCAAGTGTAGGTTAGGATGTGTTCTGATGCAGCATGGCAAGGTGATTGCTTATGCTTCGAGGAAGCTGAGGAAACATGAAAAGAACTATCCCACTCACGACCTGGAATTAACGGAAGTAGTCCACGCCTTAAAGATCTGGAGACATTACCTGTATGGGGTGCACGTGGACATTTTTACTGATCATAAGAGCCTCCAGTACATTTTCACTCAGAAAGAGTTAAATCTACGGCAGCATCGCTGGTTAGAATTGTTGAAAGACTATGACGTGAACATTTTTGTATCATCCAGAAAAGGCCAACATTGTAGTAGATGCCCTCAGCCATAGATCTATGGGAAGTTTAGCATATTTGAAACCAGAACAATGGGAGTTGGCTCGAGAATTGCATCAATTAGTCGGCCTAGCCGTCCGAATAGTAGATTCGGGAGACAATGGGGCAGTGATTTAGAATACTGCAGTATCATCCCTATTTGTAGAAGTAAAAGAGCGGCATTATGAAGATCCTCATTTAGCACAGCTCAGAGATAAGGTAGTACCAGCCTTCGAGGTAACTAAGGATGGGGTTTTGAAATGTAGGGGTCGACTCTGCGTTCCGGATATGGAAGGACTTCGCAAATAGATCATGGTAGAGGTACATTATTCCTGTTATTCTCTGCACCTAGGTTCAACAAAGATATATCATGACATAAAAGAGACTGGTGGACGGGAATGAAAAAGGGTTTAGTAGAATTTGTAGCACAATTCCCTAATTGCCAGCAGGTAAAGGTGAAACATCAAAAACCCGGCGAATTGACACAAGAAATAGCAGTTCCTATATGGAAATGGGAGGCAATCAATATGGATTTTGTGACAGGATTACCCCGTACCAAATGCAGATTTGATTCCATCTGGGTGATTGTTGACAGACTGACGAAGTCATCTCATTTTCTTCCAGTCAGGACCACCTTCTTAGCCGAGGACTATGTTGAATTATATATCAGGGAAGTGGTTCAATTGCATGGTATCCCAGTATCTATCATTTCTGATAGAGGAGCACAATTTACAGCTAGGTTCTGGCAGTCTTTCCAGAGAGGCTTGGGAACACAAGTTAATTTGAGTATGGCATTTCATCCTCAGATAGATGGACAGGCAGAACGTACAATCCAGACACTCAAGGATATGTTACGAGCATGCGTGCTAGACTTCGGAGGCAGTTGGGATGAGTACTTACCCCTTATTGAATTTTCTTACAATAATAGTTATCATTCAGCAATTCAGATGGCACCCTATGAAGCCTTATATGGACGGAAGTGCAGATCCCCAGTTGGCTGGTTCGAGGTAGGAGAATCAGAACTAGTTGGACCAGACATGATCCACCAATCAGAAGAGAAAGTAAAGCTCATCAAAGAACTCTTGTTGACAGCTTAGAGTTGCCAGAAATCTTACTCTGATGTGCGGTGTAGAAACTTGGAATTCAATGTAGACGACTGGGTATTTCTGAAAGTTTCGCCAATGAAGGGCGTGATGAGGTTCAGTAAAAAGGGAAAGCTTAGCTCTAGGTTTATTGGCCCGTATTGAATCCTTCGAAGAATAGGTCAGGTGGCATATGAGCTAGATCTGCCTTTAGAATTGGAATTCACCCGGTCTTTCATGTATCGATGCTATGGAAATGTATAGGAGATCCATCCCGAGTTGTACCCATTAAGGACGTTCAGGTTACAGAGGATTTAGCTTATGAAGAGGTTCCAGTAGCCATATTAGATCGTCAGGTTCGCAGGTTGAGAACTAAAGACGTTGCCTCTGTTAAAGTATTATGGAGGAACAGGAATAAAGAAGAAATGACTTGGAAAGCTGAGGATGATATGAGATCTAGATATCCTCATTTGTTCCAGACTTAGTCCAGACCATGCAGTTAAGTTATTGATTTAGTCATTATTTTATGATTGTGTTACATATATTGCCTAGTTGACTACAATTTTATTGCGAAATAGTTGTTATAGTACTATGTGAAAAGCCTGTGTTGGACTTTTCTGCATTTCAGGGTTTCTAGATAGTCCATATTATAGGGGAGACTCTACCAAAATTTTTCTAGAATAGTAGTTGAAAAAGTTAGATTCCCGTAAGTTAAAGTGACACTCGAGGACGAATGTTCCTAAGGGGGGAGGATATTACACCCCGTAAGTTCCTAACATTTAGTCACTGTATTCGTATGTTAGTCAAGAGTTTTAAAGTACGACGTGTACGAGAAAAGGCCCGAGAAAAGGTCGAACGAGCACGGAATCGGGGGAGCGAGGGAGAAGGACGGACAAGCTGACAAATAGGGGCAACGTGTCAAGGACCCTCCCCCTCCGCGATGGGCTCCGTGACACGCCCGTAATACAGCACGTTGGGGTCCATGCCACGGACCCCCTGTCCACCACCTAAGTTTTATATAAATTCAATTGATTTCAATTGTTTTATTTCATATACATATATATCTTTGTCCAGAGAAAGGAAGATACAACTTTAAAGTAATTTTCTTCCTATTACACTGTCAAACGCCGTCTAAATTCAAATTAACTTCAGGTATAGAGTTATAAGCCTACGGGGAGCATTACTATGGAGTTAGTTCCTCGAAATTCGTCAGGCAAATCATAACCCCGCCGAGTAGAAGTTGTCAGAATTGCTCCAAACTAATTTCCATATGATCACAGGCTCCAAGTATTTCTCCATTCTAAACTTTTGGGAAATTATATGTTCTTGACCGTATTTCGTTAAGCTGAAGTATAGTTAATATTAGTATTAAAAACTATTGTTTTTGCCAAACTTAGTACTAAAACTAGTTTCATTATCCCATTAATACGATTACAGTTGGGGAGAGCTATTGAATACGGATTGGAACTCGTCAATGAATCAAGAATAGGCGATCGAGGTATGTTAAGGAAAATTCGTTCAGCAAGTTAGTTTCTTTAGTATTATAACTCAATTTGAATCCCAATAAGAGAGCCAGAAGTACATCTATTATGATTAGTTGTTGTTATTAGCTGAGACCGGTATTCTATGTGTAGTTTGGGATTGACTTTGCCTGTATAGCCCTCTATAACCAACCCCAGGGTTACTGGTTGTGTCGACGCCCGCCATGGGCAAGATGAAGTCGCTCCAAGGAGTTGTATGTCATTCGCGAGAGATGAAGATGGGGTCCCAGGTCCTCATATAGTCCATTCCATGGTTGGACTATTATATGTCGTATTAGCTCCACATCCCCGTCGAGCTTGGTGCCCGGGGTGCATATATCAGGAGTCCACTGGACTCAGACACAACTGCAGTTCAGGGGCTAAGTAGTCTCAATTGCAGACCCAGGGGACTGGTAGGATGGCTATAGTTATTAGTTGACTCAGTGTGACCTTGTAGGATTATATAGATTGAATTGTACTCGCCAGGACTTTTTGGGGCCTCGGGTGGATTATTCTATGCTGGTTATACCTTCCGGCTTATGGGGCCAGGTAAGGTTCTTGTTTGCATTAGTTACTAATATATTAGACAGCAGGAAGTTCATCTATTCAGGTAGCAACTCTATTCCTTTCTTTCTATTACTTTCAGTCTTCTTTTAGTTTATTCAGTTATTTACAGTTACTACTTTACATATTCGGTACATATTGTACTGACGCCCTTCTGGAGCACTGCATTACTTACCTGCAGGTGCCGATAGATGTGGACCGAGATCTTCTTAGCTTTTAGCCAGAGTTAGCAGGGCAGTCAACTCCATTCCTCTGGAGCTAATTGTTAGAAGGTCTACTCCTTTTGTTTGTACAATTTATGGGTAGGTCGGGGCCCTGTCTCGACCATTATATCACTCCTAGAGGCTTGCAGATTATTTCAGATTTCCTGTGGTTAGTTTTGTTGGCGTATGTGGGTCGTGGATGCTTTATTTTACGTGTTGGCTGTGTGGGGCCTTATTTAGCTATTGGTTAGCGGCCTTGTCGGTCATAGATTAGTTTAGTACTGGATTTACTTTATAGTCATAACTAGATATCATGGTGGTCTTGTCGGCCCGCATAGGATTCCCCGTTATTACCACTTTCTTGTTAGTTTTTTTCTTTTACAGGTGGCTATAAGGCCTTGTCGGCCGGGGGATGTGTTTACAGCCTAGATATAGCCCGTTGGTTTCTTGATTTAGAGATTAAGCATGCACCAGAGGTGCATAAGCTCAGTCAGGCTAGTTCAGATCCTAGTAGGGCACCAGGTGCCAGTCATGTCTCCCAAGGTGGGGAGTAACACCCTTCATGTATCAAATCATGTTTTATGATCTATGCGTAGATTTTATAACTATTTTGGTTATTAATTTATAGTTTCAAATTTTGATTGAATTATTTTCAATTATGCATGTTTTATGAAAAGTCAAGCTATGATCCTATTATGAATTTGATCTTATCAAGTCTAAATTATAATTTATGATTTATGTTATGAATTCTCTTCAAGCATTTATCATGGATATATGAATATCAAGTGTATACATGTTTTACAAGCATGCATGGACTTCATGATTTATGAATTAATGACTCTTGGTCAACTCATGGGCCCTTATTCATGGCAGATCATGTATTTCAAGTATGATCAAGTATGTTATGTTGTAATTGTCCATGAACTTCATGAATGAATTATGATTATGATGTGAGCCTCATGTGCATATTTTTGCGAGCAGTGTCTAGCACCGAGTAGATCCAGTGTTCAGGTAAACCCCGTGGTCTCAAAACTACGTGTCATCCTAGGTTTATATATACAAACGTTAATGTTATTGGATCCCCTGATATCACATAATGCACGTCCCTTACCTGGCAAGCCTGGGACGACTCTGCCCACTTAAGCGAGATAGTTGGGGTATCATGTAAGCTCTATCATGATGGTGCCGGTTATGACAAGCCCTCCCATTGTTCCTCATGATTTATGCATGGTTATATATTATTACTTTGGCACAAGTTATGTTTTATAAAGTTTTTTTCTTATGATTATGATTATGACTGGTTTACGAATGGTTTGAAAACCTTGAGCCCTTATGTTTACATTATGATATTTACTTATGATCGTGTTGTCCTACTCTTATAAACTCTTATGTGATTTAACTGTCCGTTTTTATTTACCTTGCATACTCAGTACATTTCAAGTACTGACTGCATACTCTATGTTATATTATTTCATGATACAGGCTCTGACATTCAAGTTCAGCCCCGCCATCAGCCGATTCTCAGAGTTCGTATCCCTCCGCCAGTGTTTCTGAGTCCTCATCCTTCAAGTACATTCAGTTATCTATAGTTATGTTTTTTCAGTTACAGACTTTTGTCTAGCTAGTTGGGGATGCTGTCCCATCAGCTCATCAGTTATGTTAGAGGCTATTTATACATTATGTGGAAATTAGCTTATCATTTTAATTCGATGTTAGTTGGATATGTATGCAGACTTCCGCTATTATGTATGTTAGACTTCCGCTTATTTATGTTAAGTTTTAGATATCATGTTCATGCCATGGGTCGACTTAGAGCCTCTCGGGGTTCTTTGTCCCGTGTCTCGATCTGGGCCTATGTTGGGGTCATGACATTGAGGGTGTTGATGTTTTCTGGGTTTACAGCACTTTCGACGCTTAAAACTCAGAAAAATATCATGGACTTAGGTATGTTTATATGGATATGAAGCACTTTTACTTTGTTTTCAGGGAAAATAGATGTTGGAGCTGAATTGTGCAAAAGATGGAGAAAAATGCATAAAAGTGGCTAAGAATGGACCTCAGTACGAGCCGTACCATCCTGGTATGAGCCGTACTGAGAGTCGTGGAAAGGTACAGGACCAAATTATGAGGCAAAGGAAACTTACAGCTCATGGTACGAGCCGTATCATCCTAGTACGAGTCGTACCTTGACAGTCATAGTGTATACCAAAAGGTTTTGCATAGGCCAAGTATCCTAGTACGGATGGCAAGCATGAGTCGTGAGACCTACCTAAGACTCGTATCAAGGAACCGTGGAAAAGCCCTGAATAAGAGAAGACTGGCAGAACTCAAGGTACGAGAAGGAGTCACGGATCATGGAGCTGAGGTACAGGTTATACCAAGCCATCCGTGAATATTAATAGAGAATGTTAGAAAGTGCAAGTTCAAGCCACAGGAAAATTGTACGAATCGTAGGTTCTTGGTACGAGTCATACCAGAAATCAACACTTAGCCAGATTCAGCAGAAGCCAGCCAACGTATGAGTCAAGGTACGACCAGTACAATCCTGTTATGGGTCTTATGTGAGGCGGCGACAGCTTTTGGTAGTTTCCCTATTTACATAGGAGAAGGACCCAAATATTTGTAAATACTCTTTAGGTTATTTTCAGTAGAGAGAGTCGAACATTAAGTTTTTCTGACATTGAGAGACAAGTTGTTAAAACTTTAATTCAAGTCTTGGAGATTTTCTTGTTTTGATCTCTTCCTTGTTCTTGAATTATTCATCTTTTATTCTTGCAATAATCAAGCAGGTTTATTTTCAATCATCTTTGTAAGTATTCAATTATGTGTTTGTCTATGAATGCTAATATTGATCTTACAATCATGAGAGGCTAAAACCTCCACAACTAGGGTTGTGGGAACCATGGTGAATTAACAAACTAGGGTTACACAAAGCGATTCTAAATCAATGATAAACACTTGTATTTATTCTCTTCATCTTTAATATTTCTTAACGAAGCGCAATGTTAGGACTTGCTCGAATTCTTTAATTGCTCGAACCTAGAGAAGTATAGATTAGGAAAAGAGAATTACAACAAAGCCTTGATATTTTATGGGTCATTATATGACTTGAGCTGCGGTCGCATGATAGTTAATTTGAAACAAATTGATAACAGTTGAATTAAAATCGCTCATGAGACCTAACCTGGTGATTGAGTATAGTCATTCAATAGGGATGAACCAGTTATTTGGATTAACCCTAGTTATCAATTCTATAAGTAAGCATTGGGATAGATCACAAGTGTAAACCTGAAGTAGTTATGAACCCATGGAAAACACTTACCCTAGTTAATTGCAAATCTTGGTGAACAACAACCAATTCTCAATCTTGTCTTATAATTGCTTTTATAAAACCCCTTTTTAGAGATAACATACTTAAAAGATTAAATACCTGCATTATTCTATATCTTGACCATATTCCCTGTGGGATCGATCCCATCCTTTGTTGGGTTCTTTATTGAAAACATCCGCTTCATGTTTTATCACGAGAGTGAGTTTGAGCGTTATCAACCCTCTTTATCGAATACATGATTTGTTTGATCAGTTACAAGAAGTAACCGTGTTTTTGAAAATTGAATTGAGGTCGGGTTATCATCAACTGAAGATTTGGGTTGATATTTTCGTAATAGCCTTTCAGACCAGGTATGGGCATTGTGAGTTTCTTGTCATGTTGTTCGCACTCAGTAATGCGCCAGTTGTGTTCATGTGCTTGATAAATGGTATCTTAAAACTCTATTAGATTCATTTGTGGTTGTTTTTATTGATGATATCTTGTTGTACTCTAAGATCAAGCAGGAGCATGAGAATCATCTGAGAATCGTGTTGGGGTTGCTGAAGGAGAAACAGTTGTATGCCAAATGTGAGTTTTGATTGGACTCGGTGTCTTTTCTAGGGAATATATTCTCCAAGGAGGGAATCAATGTTGACCCCCAGAAGGTGGAGGCAGTTAGAAACTGGGCTAGGCCAACTAACATGATCGAGATTAGAAGTTTTGTGGGGCTGGCCAGCTACTACAGCTGGTTTGTCAAAGGGTTTGCATCTATTGCCGCAGTATTGACCAGGTTGACTCAAAAGGATGTATCTTTCCAATGGTCGTAGGAATGTGAAGTGAGTTTTAATAAGCTCAAGACCCTTCTAACCACAGCACCTATCCTGGCATTACCGATTGAAGGTACAGATTTTATTATTTATTGTGATGCCTCACGGTATGGGTTGGGTGCTCTGTTAATGTAGGAAGAGAAGGTCATTGCTTATACCTCAAGACAGTTATAGGTTCAGGAGAAGAATTATCTTACACATGACATGGAGCTAGCAGTAGTGGTGATCGCTCAAAAGATCTGGAGGCACTACCTATACGGAGCTCGTTGCGAGGTGTTCACTGATCATTACAGCTTGCAATATATGTTTTCCCAGAAGGATCTCAATTTGAGGTAGAGGAGGTGGATGGAACTGCTCAAGAAATACGACATCACCATCTTGTATCACCCAGAGAAGGCTAATGTGGTGACAGATGTGTTGAGTCAGAAAGTAGTGAGTATGGGCAGTTAAGCTTGTTTGGAAGCTACTCAATGACCAATGTCCAGGGAAGTTCAGGCATTGGAAAACAGTTTGGTGAGGCTCTCTTTGATAGAAACAAGTGGAATACTAGCTAGCATGGAGGCTAAGTCTTCACTGTTAAAGGAAATAAAAGCAAGACAGTTTGAGGATGAGAAGTTGGTAAGATCCGAGATAAGGTTCTGTAGGGAAAAGCGAAGGAAGAAGCGCTAAATGGTGAAGGGATCCTAAGGATAAAGGGGTGCTTGTGTGTTCCCCGAGTTGGTGAACTAATTAAGACTCTTTTTGTAGAAGCTCACAACTCTAGGTACTCCATTCACCCAGGAGTCACCAAAATGTACCATGACCTGAAGTAGCACTATTGGTGAGGCAGAAATGGGAGAGAATAGCTATGGATTTTGTAGTTTGGTTTCCAAAAACTTTGGAAAAGTTTGACTCCATTTGGGTCATTGTGGACCGATTGACCAAGTCCACTCACTTTTTGCCTGTCCAAATGACTTATAATGCCGAAAAGTTGGTCAAGCTATATATGAAGGAAGTGATTCGCTTGCACAGGTGCCAGTGTCAATTGTGTCTGACAGGGGTACTCAGTTCACGTCTCATTTCTGGAGGATCTTACAGGCAGAGTTAGGCACCAGGTTGTACTTGAGTACAGCTTTCCATCCTCAGACAGACGGACAGTCAGAAAGGACCATCCAAGTGTTAGAAGACATGCTCCGAGCCTGTGTTATAGATTTTAGGGGGCCATTGGGATAAATTTCTACTCTTGATAGAGTTTTCCTACAACAATAGTTATCACTCGAGCATTTGCATGGCGCCATTTGAAGCACTATATAAGAGAAAATGCAGGTCTCCAATTAGGTGGTTTGATGTATTTGAAGTGAGATCTTAGGAATCGATTTGCTGAAGGAATCCTTAGAAAAAGTCCAAGTAATCTAAAAGCGTCTGGTGGTGGCTCAAAGTAGACAAAAACAATATGCAGACAAGAAGGTGAGAGATATGGAGTTAATGGAGGGATAACAAATTCTGCTCAAGGTATCCCCCATGAATGGGGTGATGAGGTTCGGTAAGCGGGGCAAGCTTAGCCCGAGGTACATTGGGCCATTTGAAATCCTCTGACATGTGAGTGAAGTAGTGAAGTAGTGTATGAACTGGCCTTACCGCCAGGGCTGTTTAGGTGCATTCGACATTTCATGTCTCACTGTTGAAGAAATATCATGGGGATGGATCATATATTATCAAATGGGACTCTGTGCTGCTAGATGAGAACTTGTCCTATAAGGAAGAGCCTGTGGCGATATTGGCTAGGTAGGTCCGCAAGCTAAGATCAAAGGAAATTGTGATGGTAAATGCCTAGTGGAGGAATCATCTTATAGAGGAAGCCACTTGGGAGACCGAGGTCGATATATGGATCAAATACCCTCAACTGTTCATGGAATATGGTATGTTCTTTTCCTTGCCTTTATAGACTGTTTGGGGATGAACAGTGTTTTAATTAGTATCTGATGTAACAACCCATATGTCATTACATGGGGAAACTGGCCTAGAGCACTTTAAATGACGCTAGACAGCAGCTAGAGAAGTGTTGTGGATGGAGCTACTGAAAATTGAGGATTCTGAGGGAGCTACTGGTTCGGGGGACCACTGTAGCGGTAGGATTTCTGCTGCAGCGAGACTGTGGTGACACTCAGAGTCCCCCCATAATAGATCGGGGAATTAACCGCCGGATCACTGTAGCAGTTTTCTGACCGCCATAGCGGGTCCACTGCAGCGGAAGTATGACTACTGTAGCAGATGACGGGAATTAGAAAGTGGGTTTAAGTGAGATTTCTTGAGTTATACCCCATTATTTTCAAAACACAAAGAGTTAAGGTCTGAAAGCAATTCTCTCCCCCGAATAGTTGAATTCCTGTCCCAAGGTAAGTTTCTTAAATCCCTATCTCTATGATGAATATTGTTGAATCTAGAATTCATAGGGAACCTTCAATGGTGAAATCTAAGCTGAGAAACCCTACATTGATAGACTATGACTGAATTATGGGGAGTTAATAGGATGGTCTGATTAGAAGCTTTCAAAGGTAATGACTATTCCCCAAGGCTTACTTGCTAGAGAATGTGGGTTATGTGGGAATTGGGGCCTAGAACTAGGTGGAATTGGGCTTTATTTTTAAAGTGCCCTTAAGGGAAGGGTCTGAATTTTTAAGACCCTTGTTTGAGGAGTAAATAATGAATTTACTCTATAATGTTGTTGTAGATTTAGGGCATTCTGAGGCTTTGAGAAAGGGCAAGGTTCCTGCGGAGTAATTGACTTTTTTTACCCAAGAATCAAGGTAGGCTATGATTTAGAGGAGTTAGACTCTATATAATGGCATTTATTTTTGTGCAATGATGATATATGATTGGCTTGCGGAAGTTACTTGTTATGGTGATTTCTCTGTTAAATAAACTGTTGAAGTAATTTGGATATGATGTAGTCTTTGAACTGTTATAAAACTGTGTTGAGTTGTTGAATGTAGTTCTCTACATTGTTATTGAGATGATTGATGATCTGTAGTAATGCAAATGAGGGATTAGATTGTAAACTCCTGAGTGTTTTAATAATGCACCCTATTATATTCAGTTGTTTGTGAATGGTTAGAATAGTAATAATATCATGAGATGAGAGGCTCGTGTCCGAGGGGGGCATTTAGGCGAGCGATATTGGTTGAGTGGCTTGTATTCGAGGGGAGCATTGGGATGAGTATATGAGTGGGAGCGGGCACCATGCCGGTACAGTACATGAATTTCTAAAGTCCCCTGCAGGTCATGACTGGAAGGGCAGAAATAAGACTCTTTAGAATGTGTGTACACTGATATTGATGACGGAGTGTTTGATAGTGATATGGCAGAGGCGTGTGTCCGACATATCACCATTAATTCTATTTTATGATGTAATTGTAATCATATGAAAGACTTGAACTGAGTAAGTGCTAAGTGGTTGAGTTGATTTTGTGATCCTAAAAATGTAATCTGAAGGAGGAAAGTGGAAAAGACTTGAAGTGTGATATGTTTAAACGATTATTGATGTTGAGTTGTTCTTTCTTGTGATAAATTGCTTAAACCGCATGTGATTATGAATAGTTTTGAATTGATGTCAAAAGCTTGTATGTCACGATCCGAACGTAGACCTGTATCGCAACACAGGACAAGGAGCCTCGTGAGACTCCAAGTCGACCCATGGCATGAACATACATCTAAGTCAATCAAATAAAGCGGAATACTCAACATAATAACATAGCGAAAGCATAATCGTGACATAACATAGAAAACAAAACGCACTTCATGCATGACAACTGGATACTACATATAGTCTGAAAGCCTCTAACATATCTGATGGGTTGATGGGACAACACCCCCAACTAACCCGACAAGTCTGAAAAACTGAACATAATGGATAATTGATATCAACTGGTCCTTGGGAGATGAGGACTCACCAATGAACTGGATACTAACTCCGGGAATGGGCTAATGACGGTGCTGGGTCTGAAGATCGAAGCTTATATCATGAAACGATACAGCATAAAGTATGCGGTTAGTACGTGGAATGTCCCGAGTATGCAAGGTAAGTAAAACGGACATTTAAAATACATAAAAATTCATAAGAGTAGGACAACATGCTCATAACATAAATATCACAATGCAACATAAGGCTCAAGGTTTTCAAAACATTTGTTAAACCTGTCAAAATCATAATAATAGGAGAAAAGCTTCATTAGACGTAACTTGAGCCAAAATAATATGAATATAATCATGCATAAATCATGAGGAACAGTGGGAGGACTCATCATAACCGACACCATCATGGTAGTGCCTTACATGATGCCCCAACTATCTCACTCAAGTGGGCAGAGTCATCCTAGGCTTGCCCGGAAAGGGACGTGCAGTATGTGATATCACAAAAGAGGGGATCCATTAACATTGTAATGTATCAATATGAACCTACGGTTGCACATAGTTATGAGACACCGGCGTAGTCCTTTGAACGCCGGGCTACTTGGTGCTAGACACTACATCCAAAAACATGCACATTAGTCTCGTATGTAAATCATAAACATCATTCATGAGATCTATGGCCAAATAAACATTAACATCGTTGATCCCCATTTAAATACATATTTATCCATGAACCAAGGGCCCATGAATTGGTCAATGTCATAAATCGATCAATCATGAAATCCATATCTTAAATCATAACTCATACTTGAACATGTGGGCATTGTCCAATACTTTAACATGCTTGAAAATACTCAATTCCCTTGAAAACATGATTATAAACATGGATAACTTGAAAACATATTTTTCATCAATAAGATCTCATCATACGTGAACATTCATCATAAGTATCAACTTTCATGAACTTCTCATAAATGAGCATTTGAATTTATAAAGCTTGGGCAATGATTTTAATGGAAAACAATGTAAAAATTTTCCATGATTCATAATTCAATAGTAAAAAATTATTTAGATCATACCCATGTAGAGAACTAGGAGTTTCATGCATTGGGTTAAAATCCCATAGAATTAACATAATAATTTCCATGATTTAGAAAGAGATTGGGCGTGAGTGTGAACAGATTCACACATTCATAACCTTATATACCTGTGGAAGATCTGATTTCTACCACTCCATGAAAGCCCAATGAAAGATTGAAGGAAAGCTTGAAGAAAAAGAGCTTGATCACCTCTCTGACTTTCTAACTTTACATGCATAAGTAAGAATAGCCTAAAATGAACTTACCCCTCTTAAAACTCATCATTCATAGCTTAAAAAGACGTAGTTTAAGCCTTAGAACCATAGGAATTACGGAAAAAGTCTTACTAAATTCGCAGAAAATAACTAACTACCAGTCCCCACGAGCGACTGGACGAATTGTTCCCAGGGCCACAACTCGTGGCATTAGTCGTTGAGTGCACTGCCAATAATTCACCTGGGGCTCGTCACGGGGAACCTCACGAGTCGTTACTGGTGACCACGACTCGTGTCCAACACTCGTCACCTTCACTGTCTAAAATCTCAAACCATTCCAACACTCGTCACCTTCACTGTCTAAAATCTCAAACCATTTCCAATATGCTGACCACAACTCATCGCACAAATTGTGGTGACTAACTATGACTCATGGTCATGTCCGTGGGGACTTCCAAAATCCACAATTTCAACTCACACCCAGAACCTCGCCATGAGTCTCCTAACGACTCGTGGTATACCCCATGGGTCGTTCTGTGACCTAGTGCCAAATTTTCAGTTTCCTCCGTTTCAACTCCCGAATCTACTTTTTGGGCTTTTGGGGCATAACATTGTGTGTCATCTGATTGAGTACTGGAAACTGGTGAACTGATGAAAACTGGTGAACTGATGAAGGTGAAGCTAAGTCGAGCTACTGCCCAAGGCAGTACCAATGCAGCAAAAGTTATTCTGCTGCGGCGAGACCACTGCAGCGAAAGGCCTAATGCAATGAGTAGGCTGGTTGTCACCTGTGCAGAGCTTTTGTTCTTGAAATATTTATTGTACAATGTATGATGTTTGGGACTAGTTTTATATTGTTGTTGCATTACTATATGTTATTATGTAAGGTCGACCGATGATGCCTACCGGTACTGTGTTTCGTACTGACCCTACTCCTGCACTTTTTTCTGAGCGCAGAATTAGAACCAGGAAGCTCCTCTCGACCCCATCTATAAGCAGCAGCAGTTTTCGTGAAAGGTCAGCGGTTGCAAGACAGGAAATCCCACTCCTCCGCTGAAGATGTCACTACTCCGGATATTTTAATTCTTTTATAGTTCAGACTTATCATTCCTAGCTCTATACGTAGATGCTCGGTGCAATGACTTTCGGATCTTAGGATTATCGTTTTGTTTTGTTTTTAAGAGGATTTTTATCGTTACTGATGATTCATTTTATTTTAATATAAACTCTTATTTCTTTCTGAATGTTTGATGTCGGGGTAATTATTGGGAATCGTTGGTTCTCTCACTGGAGGTTAATATGAGTGCCAATCACGGTCATTTTATTCAAAGTAACTCTTCAAATTCTTTAGATTTTTTATAACAACAAACTAAAGGCATGTTGATAACTGTACCAATTTTATGAAGAAGGTAATATATCTATTTCAAAGGGTATTAGTTACTCAATTTTATAGAGTTATTTTAGTAATTTAATTTTTAACTTTGTTATTTTCCATTTCTATCACTTAACTTTTAAAGGGTATTATTGTAATTTGATTTTTCACTAAAGAGCTTCTCGTTTATAATATAACTAACTTTTGAACACGTGTGCTACATGTGCATTCTATGCTAGTTGATAAAAATATTTTTAAATTATATTAGTATATGTGCGCTACACAAAATTTGAAGGGTAAAATAAAAATCCAAACTTATGAACGATGAGCACATTTGACCGATGATAATTATCAATGCAAAACATATAAATATATTGGGCATTACTTCTACATGAATGTTAAAAGAATATCCTTCATTTTTAAGTTGGTAAAAGTTAAATTATGGTGATAAATAATCGTTCTTTAGTAGTATATTTTTCTATATCAATCTTCATTATAATTTATAGTTATATAGTTTCAATAGAATTGGCCTGATATCACATTTATCACTTGATTAAATTTATTTTGATTGATTGTTATATGTTGTTTTATTTATAATACTTATATTATTTTGATGATAAATCATCTGAACAAAGTAATGTTTATAATTTTATCTATTAAATTTTCTTATAACACAAATATTCTGCTTGATAATATTTTTTTGTATTTGAACACAGACTTTACAGTTGAATATGTGTAATATCAGTAATTATTGTAAATACTTCGTGTCGAAAAGTTTTTTTTGCCTTGTGTTTAAAAAATTATAGTCAATGTATTGCAATTGCATACATATCAAGAAGTTGTTGCAAATAAAATTAACATTTTGTAAAAATTTTACAGAAATATGATCACATATATCTTTCTTAGGATTTCTAGTAGATTATTGTCTATTTCACGATGCATGTTTGCAAAAGGAAAAAAGATAAAAATTATTTGTGATAAAGATACTTAGTAATTATTAACATTGAAAACTATAATTGATCTATATAAATTAAATTCCACGTACATATACCAGTTATTTGATTTAAAATTGTGATTCTTTTTATCCGTAAATTTAATAAAAAGTTATTAGTTAGATTATTTAATATAATCGTATTACGGTATATAGCGACAGAAAAAAGAAGAGAAGAATAAGAACGTACAAAATCATTTTCATATGATTTCTATGTTAAATTAATTAAACACTATTTTGTCTTCAATATCAATTTACCAAATTCAACAGGCAATTATAAAGTGAAAAGAACAAGGCTAACAAGAATAACATAAAAGATATGTCTATTGATACAACTTGTTGAAAGTTTAATAAAATAATATATAATAAAAATATGTCAAATGTTTTATTTCGTAGAATGAGATTTGGATATTATCTTTATATAGTTCACAACCTCTTGTTTGGTATTTTTTGGGCTTCTCTATCACATGCATAATACTAATTAATTTATATTTAATTATAAAATATAATTCTTCAAATTATATAGTGATACTAACGAAGAGGTAAATATAGTTAATGAAGGAATAGTTACATATATGGTTACATTAAAGATGAAATATATAATAATAATAATAATAATAATAATAATAATAATAATAATAATAATAAACGCAGTTCAAATTATTCATTTAATACTATATATCTGATTAATTTTATGTGCACAATACACTAAATATTTACGGAAGTTTACCTTTGTAAGCCACATTAATTATCTTTTTGGTTTCATGCAAGAAAATAAAATCAGTCATAAGTTGCCTTTGCATTCTACAATCTCGCTGTTGTTATTGAACGCTACTTCGAGGTCCTTATGCACAAATAATAAATTTGTGCAATTTTAAAGAAACATGTGAATTTGACACATTCTCTTTCGTTCAACTTCGAGCTTCAATGTATTTGTCTACGATTTATTACATTCAAAAGAAAAATCACAATAAACACTAAAACATATGTCTCTGTTAAGAATTCTATTTATCTTTTTTGTTGTTGCTTTTCAAAAATCACATTTATTTTCTTTTAAATAATTCATCTAATAATCCCTAGTGTCTTTTGGTTTAACATCTTAATTATCCTCTTTAAAACACGATAAATTTTATAAATACTCATCATATCTATGTTCATGGTATCAAAGGAAGTATCATTTTATAATTTTAAAAGAGAGAAAGAAATAACTATAAAGAAAAAGGATAATAAAAGTAAATAAAACACAGCGGTCCAAATTTTTTTAGCCTCAAACCTTTGTGGAGGACATCTAAAACAATATCATAGAGAATCAATAGCAAGAATTTATAACCCTGCACACAAACCAACAAAAATTTGTCACAATCTAAACGGCTATGATTGTCACTCGTACTAACCCTTCAATAGGCAAATCAACGAATTCCGATACTACCCCTAAAATGAGACATGCAAAAAGGTAAACGCATTCTTTAATTATTGAAATAACTTCACATCATGAATCAATCCCTTAAACCAACATTACAAATAAAAAAAATACCCAAGACCTGAAAGTCATTGTACAAGACGTCTGTTTCCACAACTAAGGAACTAAAACTAAAAACAAAATAAAGTGTTTGAATGTCCAAAAGAAGGACACCTGCAATGAAGGAGTGATCTGCGTTCTCATTTGCTCACCTTCTCAATCCACAAAAGTTGTTGGTTTACAGGTGAGGGTGTGAAGAACTACCGAACTCGAACTCTGCACTCAAAAAAGAATGCAGGGGTAGAGTCAGTTCATGATACAGTACTGGTAGGCATCATCAACCGACCTTACATAATAACAGATAATTATAGCAATAGAGATATAAAAAGGATCCTCAGCTTTATATAGAAGTACAAGTCATTTTATGAACACTAGCTCTACTCAGGAATCACCCGGCCTACTCACTGGATTAGGCCTCTCGCTGCATCACTTGTTCGCTACAGCGGTCTTACTGCAGCAGAAATGATTCTGCTGCAGCGGCACTACATAGGCAATAGCTCGACGTGCTGCACCCTTCTCAGTTCATCCATCCCACAGTTCATTAGATCAACAGTTAACATTCACATTCTCTATAAATCCATCAAACAACCAAAATAAAACAATAATCACAAGAGCTATTAAGAGCTACAAATCCTCAGTTACTCATAGCGACAACTACTCAATAACCACATGGGGTAACAAAGTCGCACTTAGCATTAACACCATGCTCATTGTTATAAATTTGCATCATATCCACGATAATTTTACACATTCTCGTAGCACGTTTTACATCCACCTCATGAACATAAATAAAATCACAGACAAATACGCAAACAACACAACCAAGGGTAGCATGAGGGGCACACGCCTCCACCATCTCCTCTTAATACTCAACCACACGAATCATGTACACACATGTCAGAGGGTCTTATTTGTGCCCATCCAATCATGACCTGCAGGGTATTCTAAAAATCCATATATTGTGCCAGCGTGGCACCCTCTCCCACTCATAAGCTCGTCCGGATACTCCTCTCGGACACGAGCCGCTCAAATATTGTTATTCGCTCGCTCGGATACTCCCCTCGGGCTCAAGCCTCTCATTTTAAGATGTTAAATCTTTCCATTCATCATTCTCATAAAAGGCATGTCAAGTGCATTATTGCAACATACAGAAAGTTACAATTTACTTCTCAAATAAGCCATCATCAATTAACAATTTTCTCATTAATGGAGTAGGATCACTTTACTAATCATTCATCACAGGTAATTACATTAACATACATACACAATCTTTTAAACAAGTCATCATAATACAATATCACATCTTAGTTACATTCTTAAGATAAATTAACACCAATAGCCTCACATACCACGTACACGTTTGAAGACCAATTATATATCAACATTGCACACTATACATTCCATTATATAGGTCTATACCTATAAATTGTAACATATCTTGATTACTTGAAATATCGGCTTCGCTACTCTGCAGGAGCTTTGTCCTTCCTCAATGCTTCGAATTCCTTGAAATCTACACATATATAATCATTGGTTAATCACTCCTCAAGATAGGGCCTAATTCGGTCAATCCCTTCTCTTTTCAGGGTAATTTAACAGAAAACCCTTCCCTTCCATCTAGTACTAGGTCCCCACCTTGTCTAACCCATCAACATTAACAAGAGGGACCCTAGGAAGTAAACATTACTCAAATTTTCAACAATCAACCCTCTCATTACTTCCCTACAATCTCAGCCCTAGCTCATCAACTTAGGGTTTTTCTCTATATAATTTCCTCTATTAAAGGTCCACAAGAAATCTAGGATTTACACTAATCGAAGTAGAGGTTGGAGGATTGAGATTCTTACCTTCGAAGAGTACTTCACTGCTCTAGAGAATTTTTTCCGTCCCTTAGCCGTTCTGAATGAGTTTTTGAGAATGATGGGGTAAAACTCTGTAATTTCCACTTAAAACCCACTTTCTGACTCCCGTTGTCCACTGCAGCGGCCAAAGTTCCGCTGCAGTGGTTCCACTATAGCGGCCATAGGATCGCTTGCGGCGGTTCTCGCGGTTACTCCCTCATTTTGCCACGGTAGGACTCCGACCGCTACCACAGTCTCGCTGCAGCAGTTCCCCAGATCAGTAGCTACCCAAAAATGCACAGTTTTATACTTAGTTTATTCCACCACCTCCCAATATCCTCCTTAGCCAGTTTTAGGTGTTCTATTTCCTTAACCATCTCGTAATAATGATCGATCGTTACATCAGATACCAATTAAAATACGGTTCGTCCTCAAATAGTCTATACAAAAGTAGGAAGAATACGTACCAAATTCTATGAACAACTGGGGATATTTAACCCGCATATCAGCCTCAATCTCCCAAGTGGCTTCTTCTACCGGACGATCCTTTCACTAGACCTTTACTGTTGGAATCTCCTTGGACCTCAGCTTCCAAACCTCTCTGGACAATACCGCGACGGTTCCTCCTCATAGGACAAATTCTCATCCAGCAGCATAGAGTCCCACTTGATGATATATGTTCCATCTCTATGGTACTTTCTCAGCATAGACACATGAAATATCGGATGCACTCTAGACAATCCTAGTGGCAATGTAGCTCATAAACCACTTCCCCTACACGTCGAAGTATTTCAAATGGCCCAATATACCTCGGGCTAAGCTTGTCCCACTTTTCAAACCTCATCACCTCCTTCATGGGGGACACCTTGAGTAGCACTTGCTCCCCTTCTATGAACTCCATGTCCTTGGCTTTCTTGTCCGTGTATTGCTTCTTCCTGCTCTGAGCAGCTACCAAATGGTCCTGAATTATTCTAACCTTTTCCAAGGAATCTTTTAACAAGTGCATTCCCCAAGGCCTCACCTCAAATGCATCAAATCACCCAATTGGGAACCTGCACTTTCTCCCATACAAGGCTTCTAAAGGTGCCATACCAATACTTGAGTGGTAGCTATTGTTATTGGCAAACTTTGCTAAGGGTAGGAATTTGTCCCAATAACCCCCGAAGTCTTTTACACACGCCCGGAGCATGTCCTCCAACACTTGAATAGTTTGCTCTGATTGTCCGTCTGTCTGAGGATGGAAGGTTGTGCTCAAGTCCAACCTTATACCCAACTCGGCGTGCAAAGTCCTCCAAAATTGGGAAGTGAACTGGTTCCTCCTGTCCGATACAATGGACACAGGCACCCCATGTAACCGAATAACCTCCTTCACATATAGCTTGGCTAATTTCTCCGCATTGTAAGTCACCTGGACCTGCAATAAATGAGCATGCTTTGTCAACCTGCCCACTTTGACCCAAATTGAGTCAGACTTTTCCAAAGTCTTGGGAAGACCAACCACAAAGTCCATAGTTATCCTCTCCCATTTTCACTAGGGGATAGGCATTCGCTGAAGTACTCCTCCAGGCTTTTGGTGCTCATACTTCACCTGTAGAAAATTTAAACACTGAGCCAAGTAGTCCACAATGTCTCGCTTCATCCTACCCCACCAATAATACCTTTTTAGATCGTGGTACATCTTCGTGACTTCGGGGTGAATGGAGTACCTCGAGTTGTGAGCTTCTGCCAAAAGAGTTTTAATTAGTTCACTAACTCGGGGAACACACACACACCCCTTTATTCTCAAGACCCCTTCATCATCTAACACTGCTTCCTTGGCCTCTCCCGTAGGACTTTATCTCTGATCTTACCTAGCTTTTCAGCTTCAAACTGTTTGATTTTGATTTCCTCTAACAGCGAGGATTTATCCTCCAGGTTGGCTAACATTCCACCAGTTTCGGTCAGCAACAATCTTATTAAGCTATTTGCCAAGGGTTGGACTTCCCTAGACATCAGCCGTTGAGTAGCCTCCAAGCAAGCCAGACTGCCTATGCTCACCGTCTTCCTGCACAACGCTTCTGCCACCACATTGGTCTTTCCTGGGTGGTACAAGATAGTGATGTCGTAATACTTAAGCAACTCCATCCATCTCCTATTCCTCAAATTGAGATCTTTCTGGGAGAATACATACTGTTAGTTGCGATGATCCATGAACACCTCACATCGAGCTCCATACAGATAGTGCCTCCAAATTTTCTGTGCGAACACCACTGCTGCTAACTCCAGATCATGCGTGGGGTAGTTCTTTTCATGCACCTTCAGTTGTCTTGAGGCATACGCAATAACCTATCCTTCCTGCATCAACACAACACCCAATCTTGACCGTGAGGCATCACAATACACAACAAAATCTTTACCTTCCACGGATAACACCAGAATAGGTGTTGTGATTAGCAGAGTATTGAGTTTCTGAAAGCTCGCTTCACATTCTTCTTACCACTGGAAGGGCACATTCTTATGTGTCAACCTGGTCAATGCCGAAGCGACGGAGGTGAATCCCTTCACAAACCAATGGTAGTAACTGACCAGCCCTACAAAACTTTGGATTTCTGTCATATTAGTTGACCTTGCCCAATTCCTGACCACCTCCACCTTTTATGGGTCAACTCCGATTCCCTCCTTGGAAACCACATACCCCAATAAGGACACTGATTCCAACCAAAAAGCGCACTTGGTGAATTTGGCATACAACTGCCTCTCCTTCAGCAATTCTAGTACAATCTTTAAATAATTTTTGTGCTCCTGCTTGGTCTTAGAATACACCAAGATATCGTCAATAAACACAATAACAAAGGAATCTAGGAATAGTTTTAAAATACCGTTCATCAGGCTCATGAACGAAGTCGGAGCATTAGTGAGTCCGAACAACATGATCAGAAACCCAAAATGCCCATACCTGGTCCAAAAGGCTGTCTTGGGAATATCTTCAGCCTGAATTTTCAACTGGTGATAACCTGACCTCAAATTAATCTTTGAAAATACAGCCTCTCTGAATGTACTGTGATTTTACAACACCTTCGACGCTTAAAACTAAGGAAATATGCAAATTTCGGGTATGTTTAAGTAGATATAATGTGTTTGTGTTAAGTGTTGCAGGAAAATAGGTTTGGAATGTGAAATGGGAAAAGTAAGGTGTAAAAGGACTGAATGGAGGCTGTTAGTCAAGTCACGAGTCGTTGTCACTGTGCACGACTCGTTGTTGAGGTCGTGGGATAAGATTGATTTATGAAGTTGAGAAACAGTGCACTTCACGAGTTGAAGGCACGACTCGTTACATCTGGTAACGAGTCGTGAAGCCAGTCATGAAGATTGGGAAGAGGATTCCTAAAGAAACATCCAGTGAAGGTAACGGAAGACATCATGAGTCGTTGGCTGACTGCACGACTCGTTATGAGATCACCGGAGTGAATCATAGGGTGCACTGGATATTTGAAGAAGCAAGATCACGAGAGGCCTAATGACTCGTGCCCGGAAACGGTGAGTCATTAGGTGATCCGTTGCCATGACTAGGCCTAATACTGAGGACAACTACATTTCACTGATCACGACTCGTTGGGGGCCTAACGAGTCGTTACTTAGCCCGTGACCACCGACGACTTGAGTTTCGATTTTAGTTAGGAAAAGGTTTATTTGGAACTATAAATACATTATTTAGGTTTATTTTTGAAGTTTAGTTTATTATTATTATTTTCACATAGATTTTATTATTATTATTTTCACGTAGATTTTAGTGTTATGTATGATTATTCTTGGTTCAAGAAACAAAGTTGGAAATTTTGTTCTTGATTTTGAGGATCAAAAGCAACATTGAAGTTTATTCATCGATTTTGAAATTTTATTCAATTCAAGAGGTTTTCTTCTACGAATTTCTGTAAGTTGCAATTATGATTTATTTTTTATTTTGTGATTGTACTATTTCAATTATGAGTAGCTAAACCCATAACTAGGATTGTGGGAACCATGATGAATTAACACATATAGGTAAAACACTTAGTGATTCTTGAACAGGGTTTAATGCATGTATTGTTTTTTCCTTCGTTTTAATTATTTCTTAATGGTTGCAAACATTGGAACTCGCCTTATTCTTACTTACCGGATCAAGGAGGTAGTGAATGGGAAAAGGGATTAACAACGGAGATTTTAGGCTATCAACCCTCATCTAATAGCTTGAACTTGTCCGGGGATAGCTAATCTGATATTAAGGGTAAGGGTTAATTAAGCATACACCTATATACGGACCAAGTTTCATGGTGATAATCATCTAGATAGGGTACCAACCATTTAGGTGAACCTAACTTACCAATATTGCATGCCAAACACCGGAATAGATCACTAGTATAAAACCTTGTGGCTATGAAGTCATGGGGAACACAATCCTAGTCACCTTGTTAATTGAATACAACCAAAATCGACGTAATCATCTATTAGTTTTTACTCTTGTTTATTATTTTGTTTTTCTAAACTTCCCCCTTAGGAAATAAGTAAGCCGATAGTATTAGTTAAATGCATTAACCAAAGTTCTCGTCATATTCCTCGTGGGATTCGACCCCAACCCTGGTTGGATTCTATATTTGGCATTGACCGTTTTATATCTCTTTTACGAGGTATAATTTGGGCGACATTAAATTTTGGTGTCGTTGCTGGGGAATATGGCTTAGGCTTTTGTTAATTGTATTTTCTTTACTGTTGGTCCTTATTTCCTTTTTTTTCTTTTGTTGCTTTTGTTCTTAACAAGTCTTAGATTCGTGTATGCCAGTACTAGGAGCCAAGGAAAATCCCTGGTTCCAATTGATCACGAACTTGAACAAACACTGAGAAATCTGAGGAGAATGGCCAACATACATGAGCATAAGACAATGGAACAAGCTACAGCCAGAATGTTGGCTGAGGAAGAAGCTGGGGTAAGAGATAGAGAGTTATCTAGGGTTGCTGAAGAGCAATGCTTAGCTACCGAAGCTGAGTGAGCTAGAAGGAACAGAGTTCATGACCAGCAGAGGCATCGGTACTTTGATGATGATGATGATGATGATGATGATATTGATGAAGTCGGTGCCACTGGAGCTATTGTCCCTCCCCCTTTGCCTGCTGTGGCAAAATTCAATATTACCAGTATTATGATCCAATTACTCAACATGAAGGGATATTTGCGGGTCATGCAACTGATGATGCACATACTCACTTAACCAATTTTGTGGATATCTGCAAAGCGTATAAACAACCGGGAGTGAGTCAGGATGCGATTAGGTTGAGGTTATTTCCCTTCTCATTAGGGAGTTAGGCAACACTCTGGTTGGCTGAACTGCCAAATGACTCTATCACTACATGGGGGGAGCTAAAAAGGGCTTTTCTAGAAAGGTTCTTCCCACCTTCCAGAGCTCTTCAGTTGAAAGACGAGATTTACAACTTCAGAAAATTAGATTCCGAGGCACTTCACAAGACTTGGTTGCGGTTCAACAAGAAGCTCAAAAAGGTACCCAACCACAAGATCCCAGATGATACATTGTTAGATATTTTCTATAGGTCTCGAAATGCCAACACCAAGGCGGTGGCTGATACCGTATCTGGTGGAACATTCATGAGTCACACATATATAGAAGCTGCTGAGGTCCTTGATAGAATTACTAAAACCAACCGCGCATTGTACACACAAGAGTCGGAGGCTCTGGCTGGTACTTATACGGTTGGTATGTCTGCAAAACAGAGAAGAACGAAGAGTGAGATCAGGATATTGCTGAGATAAAGACTACCATGGGGGTGCTTGCGAAGCATTTTATGGGAGCTAGAGCTGAAAAGGTAAATGTTGTGGGTTCTCAGGGCAAGGCCCAGAGAAATGATGGTGAATCTGAATCTGAGAAAGAAGATAACTATTTGAATGATCAAGGGTCGGGTTTCCGGACCAACGCACAAGGTCTAACCAAGGCTCTTGGCGTCAAGGTCAAGGGAACCAAGGTCGGAACTTTTACAGAGATAATAATTATAACAGAGGCCAATACAGAGATAATGGTGATTGGAAGAAGCGTGATGAGTACAAGAATGACAAAAGCAGTTTATATGTTCCTCCAAGGAACCGCGAGCCAGAGTCTAGTGGTTCACGGGTAGAAGATATGTTATCTAAGGTGCTTAAGCAGATGGAGGCGACAGATTTCCATTTCAAAGAACTCCGCACTGATATTTTTGGGATGAACCAAAAGGTGGAATCACATGTCGTTGCCATAAAGCAGATTGAGCAGCAGCATGGTCAGATGTCTGTTGCAATGAACCAGAGGTAGAAGGGCACACTTCCCACTAACACTGTTCAAAATCCAAAAAATGATAGTCATTGCATGGTTGTCACTACTAGGAGCAGGAAAGCAACAGTTGATCCTCCAAGATAGGTTTGTGATTGATGAGACAGATGAGCCCTTAGTGATTGATGATGATAGGGTGGCAGATTCCGAGGATCAGATATTAGCTGATGAATTAGTTGAGAAGACCGCTCCTAGTAATGCAAAGGAGCATGGGTCTAGAAAAGAAAAGGAGAAGGAGGTACAGCAAAAGATCACACCTATTCCAGGACCTCCTCCCCCTTTTCCACAGAGGTTGAAGAAAAAGGCCGAAGATGGGAAGTATCACAAGTTCATCTCAATGTTAAAATAATTGTCTGTGAACATCCCATTAGTCGAGGCACTTGAGAAGATGTCTGGCTATGCTAAATTCATGAAGGACCTTGTCACTAGAAAGAGGACTGTGAGTTCCAAACCTGCGGATAATTTGCACCATTGTAGTGCAATAGCATCTCGTTCTCTTGTTCAAAAAAAGGAGGACCCTAGGGCTTTCACCATACCGTGCACTATTGGAGCCTTTAATTTTTCTAAGGCATTATGTGATCTTGGTGCTAGTATTAATTTTATGTCATTAGCAGTTTTTAGACAGTTGGGCTTGGGAGCTCCCAAATCGACTACAATGCAGCTTTTGATGCTAGATCGTATAGTGAAAATTCTGGTGGGAATCCTCTATGATGTTCTAGTGAAGGTAGAGTCCTTTATATTTCCGCCTGATTTTGTCATTCTGGACTGTAAGGTTGATTTTGAGGTCCCCATTATCTTGGAGCGACCATTCCTCGCCATCGGACATGCTCTTGTAGATATGGAGACTGGACAGCTCAAATTCCATTGAACAATGAGGAAGTGACATTCAATATAAGCAGATCCATAAAGCAACCAAATGATATGAGGGTGGACTCAGTAATTGATGTTGTGGAACCTGAGTTCCCCATTATGCCCATTGAGGAGTTTTTGATTCTTGATGACTTAGCAGCAGTTTTGATGGATGTTGGTGCTGAGGAGATCCATGAGGGTGAGGAGATTATTAATGCACTTGCTGCCATAAGGTCATACACTTATGCTCCAAATAAGATTGATCTAGACTTGAAGAATTAGGTGACTCCACCAGCCAAGCCATCTATTAAAGATCCTCCGGTATTGGAGCTTAAGGCACTCCCGCCTTATTTGTAGTATGTATTTTTGGGAGCCAGTAACACTTTAGCGGTTTTGTTGTAGCTGACTTGGAGGAATGCCAAGTGGAGGCTTTCATCTCCATTTTGAATAGATATAAAAAAGTCATTGGGTGGACCATTGCAAATATTATTGGAATCCCAGTCAGTATTTGTACTCACAAAATCCAACTAGAACTTGATTGCCTTCTGAGCATTGAGCATCAGCATAGGTTGAACCCACCTATGCAAGAGGTGGTCAAGAAGGAAATTATAAAGTGGTTGGATGCGGGTGTGGTTTACCCTATTGCTGACAGCAAATGGGTGAGCCCAGTACAGTGTGTGCCTAAGAAGGGAGGTATCACAGTGGTCCCTAATGCTAATAATGAGCTCATTCCACTTAGACTAGTCACCGGTTGGAGAGTATGCATGGACTATGGGAAGTTGAACCATTGGACTCAGAAAGATCACTTTCCTATGCCATTCATGGATCAGATGCTAAACAGACTTGTAGGCAATGGTTGGTACTATTTTCTTGATAGTTATTCAGGGTACAATCAGATATCTATAGCCCCCGAAGACCAAGAGAAGACCACATCCACTTGTCCATATGGTACATTCGCGTTTAAGAGGATATCGTTCGGATTATGTAATGCACCTTCCACTTTTCAGCGTTGCATGATGTCCATATTTTCTGACATGGTGGCAGACATCATTGAAGTCTTTATGGATGACATTTCTGTGGTGGGTGACTCATTCGAGGATTGTCTGGCCCATTTAAGCAAGGTGCTTCAGAGATGTGAAGAGACAAATTTGGTGCTTAGCTGGGAAAAGTACCATTTCATGGTCAAGAAAGGAATAGTGTTGCACCACAAGATTTCAGGCAAGGGTAAGGAGGTAGATCGAGCCAAGATTGAGGTGATTGCTAGTCTGCCACCTCCAATTTCTGTGAAAGGTGTTCAAAGCTTTTTAGGCCATACAGGTTTTTACAGAAGACTCATCAAGGACTTCTCCAAAATTGCACATCCATTGTGTAAGCTACTCGAGAAGGAGGTGAAGTTTGTTTTTGATGAGGCATGTCTGAAGGCGTTCGAATGTCTGAAAGAGGGATTGACCACGGCCCCTATTATCGTGGCACCTGACTGGTCTTTTCCTTTTGAAGTGATGTGTGACGCTAGCGGTGTGGCCCTAGGAGCTGTGTTGAGTCAAAGACGTGAAAAGATTTTTCATCCAATTTATTATTCTAGCAAGGCTCTTAATGCAGCTCAAAAAAATTACACCGTCACATAATAGGAGCTGTTGGCTGTAGTTTTTGCATTTAAGAAATTTCGGGCATACTTGTTCGAAACCAAGGTGATAGTACACACAAACCATGCAGCTTTGAGATATCTGATGGCAAAGAAAGATGCCAAGCCACGGTTGATTCGATGGGTTTTGCTGCTACAAGAGTTTGAGTCTAAGGTAAAAGACCGGAAAGGGAATGAAAATCAGGTTGCAGACCACTTATCTAGATTAGAGCCTGATGCAGCACTTAAAATTAGCATGTTATAGATGACGCATTCCCATAAGAGCAGGTTCTAGCGGCATCTCAAGATCTCATCCCATGATTTGCAGACTTTGCTAATTATCTGGTGAGTGATGTTGTACCGGAGATCTTATCTTTTCATCAAAGGAAAAAGTTTATGTCCAATGTGCAGAAATTCTTCTGGGATGAGCCTTACTTATTTCACATATGTGTTGATGGGGTTATTTGGAGATGCGTGCCCGAGGTAGAGATTCTGAGTATATTGGAGTCCTACCACTCATCCCCTATTGGAGGCTACCACAGCGAGATCCGTACAGCCCACAAAATTCTACAATATGGGTACTATTGGCCAACCATTCACCAAGATGCACACGATTTTGAAAAGACATGTGATGCATGTCAAAGACAAGGAGGCATATCACGGAGGCACGAGCTTTCTCTTACTCCCATCCTCGTTATTGAGCTATTTGATGTATGGAGCATTGATTTCATGGGCCCATTTGTGAGCTCGAATGAGATGAAGTATATACTTGTCGCTGTTGACTACGTTTCAAAATGGGTGGAAGCAGTTGCTCTGCCAAACAATGAAGGAAAGAGTGTCACGGCGTTCTTGAAGCGGAATATATTTGCAAGATTCGGGACCCCTAGAGCCATCATTAGTGATAGGGGTTCGCAATTCTATACCCGGTTGTTTTGCTCTTTATTGGAAAAATATGGGGTCAAACACAGGGTGGCCACACCCTATCATCCGCAGTCTAGTGGGCAGGTTGAAGTCACCAATAGAGAGATAAAGACTATTTTGGCAAAGACTGTGAATGCAAACCAGACAGATTGGGCAAGAAAGCTAGATGATGCTTTATGGGCCTATCGGACCGCCTTCAAGACTCCTATAGGTATGTCTATCAGCTTGTTTATGGTAAAGCATGCCATCTCCTGGTGGAACTTGAGCATAAATCTATGTGGACGCTCAAGAAGTTGAATCTGGATTGGAACGAGCAGGTTAAGTCGTGGACGTCAAAGGAGTTGGAGCATTATCCAGTTCGGTGCATGGAGATTGGACGCTTTTGAGAGAAGGATGGACGATCGCCTCGCACAATTACAGTCACCAGAGTTATCTCGATGGTACACAGAGTTGGGAGCACTAAGATCCGAGGTGCGGGACTTGGCCGCACGACAGGTGGTTGCGGTACCTCCACCGGTACTTCCTGTGATTGATGATGAGTTTGAAGAGGAGCTACCATCTATTTTTATTTCATCACGGAGGAGACAGTGGTACATGACAAGGAGAAGAGGCCTCGTGAGGAAGCAAGTCTTGATGATGATACATCTCTGCTCCGTCAGCAAAAATGAGAGTGGAGTGAGATGGAGAGAGCGCTGCAAGAATCAAGAGAGGAGGCTCGACTGAGAGCTGAGACTGAGGTAGCGAGAGCTCGTGGAGAAGGAACGAGCTCAGTTGGAATTGAAAATGCGTCGGGTCAAGCCGACAATATTGGAGTTGATGTTGGAGGCGTATCTACACCCTCCACCAACCAGGTAGCTAATACCTAGGTCGCACAGATATGTTTCCTATTCCCATAGTTTTTGTCTTGTATATATATGCATCGAGGACGACGCATGCTTTTTTGATGGGGGTGGGGTGAAATACCTGTGCATTCTGTTTTAGTGAACATAACCCGAGGGTTTTTCTTGCCGGATATCTTTTCCCTCGGGTGTTCCATATCTAGTAGAATCAGCACGTTTAGGATTTTATCTTTTTTTTTAATTTTTGATGTCAGTCGGAAGAAAGTTAGGAAAACTGAAAGCAGTCAAGAGCTTAAAATGTAAATTGTGATTTTTGATAATTTGACACCCCTCCAAAAAATTTGTATATGTGTATGTGAGATTGACAAGCATGACCTTTGTGAATCTTTGTATGGCATTGAAACTGTGAACTTGTTTATCGTTGTATGGTTATACCTGAACTAGCGATTAGTAGAATTGATGATGTTGACCTGTGCTATGTGGGAAGTGAGGTTTAATAGTTGAATTCGGTTGTGTGTGTCAATCTAGAACTTGCCTGGTCAGTCGTACCGAGATAGAGGATAAGAAACTAGGAAAGGATCATAGGCCATTTTTTATTTATAAGTCCACTTTAGCCTTAAATGACCAACCAAAGAAAATAAAAATCCCTTGATCCAAATGTTTGAGCTTAAATTGATCTTTCTTTTCATTCACACCAATTCACCTACCTGACTTTATTATGAATGAACCTGTTTTGGCCCTGGTCCCTCCTTGGACATTGTGAACTTCAACTCAGGCAAATCACCTAAGTTGAGGGTGGCTATGATAGGGGTTAGTAAGAAGAGTCGGGTGGAAGTAAAGTTGGGTAATTAAAAAGAAGAAAAAAGAGCGGGTGCGGTATGCATGATGAAAAGAAAAATAAAAATTATTGTCAAAAAGATAGAAAAAAAAAGAAAAGAAAAATAATGTGTGACATCAATAAGTGTAGAATAAAAATTAACCGCATCCATAGTATCTAAAGCAAAGAAAACGAAAAGCAGAAAAAGGGAAAAAGGGAGAAACTAGAAATAAAGGTGAAAAGTGGAGTAAAAAGGCGTAGTGCCAAGGAGGCTTGAGCTACTAAAATCCATATGTCCCATACCTGAGCCTGAGCCTACGTTACAAGTCGAGAAAGTCCTGTAGTGATCCTAGCTACTTGTCCGAAAATCAAGGTATTGAAAGTAAAGGCAAGCCGATGGTATTGTATGCACACAATTCGAATTTCTTTGTGAGAGTGAGTAGATCTTACCTAGTCCCAAGAAAAATATACCGAGTTAATTATATACAGATGTGCGAGTTTGGGACTTCTTTGAGGTGAGAGCACTTGGTCAATAAAATCAACTGCAAATTATCTGGGTCAGTGTTATAGAGTAATGTGCGTGGTTGCAAGTGACAGTATTTTGCCATGTTTCGATTCCTCTGTGTTATGATTGGAAATTTTGCATATGCATAGTGTTTTGAGTTGATACGATGAGGGAGGGGTTAGAAAATTGGATTTTAATATGAAAATTGTGACTGTTGTAAGTTTCCTAAAGTTTTCCGATTGAAGCGTCGAAGTAGATTGTTTTGTTTTGTTTTATTTTGTTTTTTCCTGAGGACATGCAAAAGTTCTAAGTTAAGGGTGTTGATGTGTCGTGATTTTACGTCACTTTCGACGCTTAAAATCAAGAAATTATGCACATTCCAGGTATGTTTATATGGGTATAAGGTATTTTGTGCTTAATGTGCAGGAAAATAGGTTTGGAAGTGAATTTGAACAAATTAATGTTGAAAACAACTGAAAGGTGACTGTTAGATACTTAACGAGTCGTTGGCAGGAGGCACGACCCATCACTTGGGGCGTGGGCAAAAAGATGAAGTTTGGAAGATACAAGGCAGTGTACTTGACGAGTTGGAGGAACGACTCGTTACACCTGTAATGAGTCGTAAGGTCAATCATTAGGCTACAAAGATAAAAGTTCCACCAAGTGGCCAGTGAAGTTGACGAGAGACATGACGAGTTGTCACATGAAGGAACGACTCGTTGGTAGGTCACGGGAATCATCTGTGAAGTGCACTGGATTTTTGAAGGAAGTAGACGTTAGGTGACCCGTTGCCAAGCCTGGGTACATTGCTAAGGATGACTAATTTAAGCAAGGAATGACTCGTCAGAGGGCTGAACGACCCGTCACCTAGCCCGTTGCCACCGCCGACCTGGTTTCCAGTTTTAATTAGGAAAAGGACTTCTTAGTATTATAAATACCCAGTTTTAGGTTTATTTTTTGAGAGGAATTTTTAGAGAGGATTTGGAGCGATTTTGTGAGATTATTCTTGAGAGGATTTTCATACAATTGTTCTTGATTCAAGAAACAAAAGCAACATTGGAGTTTTATTCAATCTACTTGATTTTTATTCTACAATAATTTGTAAGTTGCAATTATGATTTCTTCTATATTTTGTGATTGCGATAACACAAACATGAGTAGCTAAACCCGTAAACTAGGTTTGTGGGAACCAAGATGAATTAACACACATAGATAAAAATACTTAGTGATTCTTGAACGGGGTTTTATGCATGTATTGTCTTTCCCTTTGTTTTGATTGATTCTTGACGGTTGCAAACATTAAGACTTGCCTTATTCTTACTTACCGGATCAAGGAGGTAAAGAATGGAAAAAGGGATTAACAACAGAGATTTGAGTCTACCAACCCTCATCTAATAGCTTGAACTTATCCGAGAATAGCTAATTCGATATTAAGGGTAAAAGTCAACCACAGTACACCTTATACGGACCAAGTTGCGTGGTGAAAATCATCTGGATAGGGTACCAACAATTTAGGTGAACCTAACTTATCAGTATTTCATGTTAAACACCAGAATAGATCACTAGTGTATAAGCCTTGTGGTTATGAAATCTTGGGGAACACAATCCTAGTCTAGTCGTAAATTGAATACAAACCAAATTTGATACAAGCATTCATTAATTTTACTTTTGTTATTATTCTATATTTTCCCCCTTTGGAAATAAGTAAATCAATAGTAATAGTTATTCGCATTAACCTAAGTTCTTACCATATTCCCTGTGGGATCGACCTCAACCTTTGTTGGATTCTATATTTGACAATCGACCGCTTATATCTCAATTGCGAGGTGTAATTTGGGCGGCATCAGCCACGACGTTAAATCAGGCGCTGCATGGGAGGCAACCCATGGAGGCATTTTGGTGAAGTCTGAGTAATCAAAATACCCGCGTTATGCCGCGACGTTAAATCAAGCGCTTCTTGGGAGGCAACCCAAGTTGTAATTGTAAGAAATATGTATTGTTTATGTTTGTTGATGTGTGCAGGTGATTTAGATGGAAAATTTGAAGTTGGAACCAAAATGAACTTCAGTTCTGGTGCAAAATATCACAGAACGAGTCGTCGTTTGACCTGACGACTCGTTAAGTCCTTTCGTGAAGAATGAGGCAGAAAATAGGGTAACAACAGTCCACCAAATGACTTATCGCCACTGACAACGAGTCGTGGGGTCTTCCATCGAGTACACTATCTTGATATTGCAGAAAAGTTATAAAAGGCACCAGCGAGGGACATAACGAATCGTTGGGTGGCCCAAGGATTCGTCAAGTGATCTGTCGAGACCACACCAGAAGGGCCAACAAAGCCAGGACGTACGACTCATGTCACGACTCGTTGGGTTTTACCACGAATCGTTCATTGATTTGTTAGGTCCCAGGTAAGATTCAACCCAAAACACTGCTCAAAAATCAAAACAAATCATTTTATCACTTGACGAGCCGTTACGTGGTTCGTGGAGATTTAATGTTAAAAAAACCCCAACCCGACCCACGTTCAAATAGGGCATATATTTGATTTCAAATGGAAAAAACACCAAATTGTACACTTAAACCCATCACCCATTGAAACCCATCACTACTCCAACTTAAAAATTTCCCTCTTCTTCTCCTCCCAACCATCCACTCACTGAAAATTCTTCGAATTGCACTCACGCTCACACGGGCACTCTACTCTCTGCTCAACATCCAGTGTTTACTCTTCAGAAATTAATTGTGAGTATCTTTACGTTTAGAATAGATTATTGTTAACCCATGCTTTGTTGAGCTTTTAAATGCCTGATTGATGTTGTACATTGCTTGATTGTTGCTTCAATTTGATAGTAAACCCTAGGTGGCAGGCAATATCGAAATCATGATTTAACTTAAACATAGTGATATGAGAACTATGTTGTTTTTTGTTTGTGGGATTGAAAAATAGCAAGTGTAATGCAAGATGAGGGTGGGTTACCTAAAACTCTTGAGCACGAGCCACATAACGAGTCGTGGTATCATCTCACAACTCGTTGTGTAGGTCA
This sequence comes from Datura wrightii, assembly GCA_035772735.1. Classification (NCBI taxonomy): domain Eukaryota; kingdom Viridiplantae; phylum Streptophyta; class Magnoliopsida; order Solanales; family Solanaceae; genus Datura; species Datura wrightii. Next base: position 40,416,314 of record JASDFA010000027.1, read on the forward strand.
TCCTGAGTGGAAAAAGTGGATTTACACAGTGTACTTCATGACTGGTCTAACAAGTCATTGCCATAGGTAAACGACTCATCGTGACCAGTCGTTAGGTTCACTGGTTCAGTACAGGAAATTATGACCTGCGGACAACTAGCAACATCATGAGTCATGGCCAGTGGCAACAGCTCATTAAGTCCGTCATCAGGTCTGCAGGAACACAGTTAAAGTTGCTTTTTGTTTCATCCCATCTTGTATACTAACGGTTATTCCGCAGGTACAATGGCACCCAAGGGAACTCCAAAAAAGGGTCCGTCCAAGAAACAAGTGTCGGGGAGAAATCAGCCCTCATACCGCAAACTCAGGGATGAGCCCTCATCTTCCGAAGAGTCAAGTGGTTCGGTAGAAGAATATGAAGTTTTCGAGGAGAAGCTCGAGAGGAGATCGACCAGGACTAGGACACAATTCCCAAGCAATCTGACAGCCTGGTCACATCCCCTACCCCACTTGCAAGAGACCCACCGAGCCAAGCTAAAGAGAATGTTGGGGCCATAGTCCCGAAAGCCCCCAAGGGCACCACAGCTGCAGCACATGCAAAGGGGGCTGATGAGTCACGTGCTCAACAGGGGAGTTCAAACAACAAGCTGACTTATACCTCACAAACATCAACTGAACAACCATGGATGGTGAGGCGATGGTCTGTACATGGCATGAGAGATATCTACAACAGGGATATTGAGCCTACTGATAAAGTCCACTCGAAAAGGAGTAGCTATGAGGAGCCTCGATTGGTCACCACAGGGCTCCAGGACCTTCCCGAGCTAAAAGCGTTGTTTCCAAAATATAGATTACAGTGGTTGACTGAACCTTTAGGGAGCTACAGCCTGTGCCTAGTCCAAGAGTTTTATGTAGCCTACACAGCTATGCTAAAGCGTCTGGCCTTGGGAGGCCAGGATTGGAAGAAGAGGCCCGCCTTGCATCAGGTGTTGGTTCGGGAGACACTTATTGACATCTATGATAGGACCATCTCCAGACTGCTCTATGGTCCGGACTATCAAGCCCCAATGAATACAACTGAGTTTGATCACAGATTGTCAGAGCTCAAGAAAGTCAAGATCAAGAAATTGAACAGTGAAGAGCGAATCAGGCAGTACAGTTGGCTTTCGCTCATCATCGCTATAAGGGAACCTTTGGTTGAGTGGTTACATGGCACAGAGTCTCAGATCAAGAAGGCCACACTCAATTTCCTGGAAAAATTTTGATGGTCCTTGGTCCGACACAGGCTGGTCCCGACCAGCAATGATAATGTTCTATCACCTGACCGAGCCGTATTGGTATCAAGCATCATGGAGGGGTATGCCATTAACTTCCCGCGGTACATTGCTGAGGAAATTCGAGAGCGGGCAGTTGTAGACAATACCACTATCCCATTTCCATGCCTCATTGATCGACTCTGTCAGGAGTCAAAGGTGCTAGAGTTGTCATCAGTTGATCAGAGAGTAGTGGTACATAAGATTACCGATATCGGGTTGATCAGAGATGATACAAACCCGGTATCAAGGGCGAGGTGTCAATCCACCGCATCCGCTGGTGCAACTATATTGGTAGAGGCATTTGGCAGCGATATGCAGACCGATACTGCACAGTTTACTGATTTGGCGACAGAGCTCACAGAGGGTAGAGAGACCAATAGCCAACCTGACGCTATAGATGCAGCTGATACCTCCGCACTTGTTGATGTTCCAGAATCATCATCCATAGCAACAGCACCTAGACTACCTGTTGCTCTTTCACGTGCCCCTACAGCCGGCCTAGTTATGATTTCTCAAGAGTTTCTGGTTGACATGGCTAGGCAGCTGGCCAAGGCCGAAAAGCATTAGGCACACACGGATCTACCGATTAAAGTCTTAATGGAGCAAGTAAAGTCATGGATGTCGAAGGAGTTGGAGGCGCTATCTATTTATGTACATGGCCGATTAGATGCCTTTGAGAGGCATATGGATGAGCGTCTTGCTCAGTTACAAGGGCCCCAGCTTACTAGATGGTATGCAGAGCTAGGAGCACTCCGAGCTTAGGTGCGGGATTTGGCCGCACGACAGGTAGCTGCGGTACCTCCACCTGTGCTTCCAGTGATCGATGAAGATAGTGAAGAAGAGCTACCACCGATAGTCAATTTCATCACTGAGGAGCCGGTGGAGCAGGATAAGGGTAAGAGGCCGCGTGCGGAGACTAGTTTTGAGGAGGATGCTTCTCTGCTTCGTGCATAGAAATGAGAGCGTAGAGAGATGGAGGCAGTGCTACAATTATCCAGAGAAGAGGCTTGACACAGAGCTAAAATTAAGGCAGCGAGAGCTCTTGGAGAAGGTACGAGCTCCTTTGATTCTGAAAATGCGTCATTTCAGCCCAGTAACACTGGAGATGACCATGCCGCAGACGCCTAGGTTGCACAGGTATGTTCCCTATTTCTTTGTTTTATATATTTTATATATGTATCGAGGACGACGCATGATTTTCTTGATGGAGGTGGGGAGGGATACCTGTGTAGTTTTGTTGAACATAACCCGAGGGTTTTTCTTGCCAGATATCTTTTTCCTCGGGTGTTCTTTATCTAGTAGAACCGGCATGTTTAGGTTTTTGTGTCTGTTTTGTGTCAGTCAAAAGAAAAAGTAGGTGAACTCAAGGCAGTTAATAGCATAGAATTTTTTAAAATTGTTTCAGCTGATAAACATGATACCCCTCCTAAATTTTTGTTATGTATGTGTGTTAGAGGATAAGCATGACCTTTGTAAATCTTTGCATGGCATTAATACTGTGAAAATGTTTATCATTGTGTGACTGTACCTGAACTAGCTACTAGTATAAGTGATGATGTTGGCCTATGCATTGTGTGAGTAAGGTTCAATAGTTGAATTTTGTTGTGTGTGTCAATCTAGAACTTGTTTGGTCAATCATACTGAGGTAGAAGATGGGAAACTGGGAAAGGATCATAGGTCATTTTTTATTAATGAGCCCACTTTAGCCTTAAAAGACCTACCAAAATAAAATAAACATCCCTTGATCCAAATTTGAGCTTAAATTGACCGTTCTTTTTGTTAACCCAAATTCACCTTCCTGCTTTGATTAAAAATAAACATGTTTTGGCCCTGGTTCCTCCTTGGACACTGTGAACCTCAACTCAGGAAAATTGCCTAAGTTGAGGATGGCTATTATAAGGGTGACTAAGAAGAGTAGGGTGGAAAATTGGGTAATGAAAATGAAAGAGCAGGTGCGGTGTGCGTAATGAAAGAAAAGAAAGAAACAAAAATGTTGTTAAAGTGAAAAAGAGCAAGAAAAGAAAAATGTTAAAGCAATGAATGCTTGAAAGAAGAAGGACCACACTCGTAGTTGCAAACAAAAATAAAAGAAGAAGCAAGTAAAGGAAAATGGGAGAAAATATGCAAAGAAAGGTTAAAAGTGGAGTCAAGAAGTGTGTAGTGTCAAGGAGGGTTAAGCTACTATTCTCATATGTACCATACCCAAATCCGAGCCTACCTTACAAGATAAAAAAGTCCTATAGTAATCCTAGTTAACCGTCTGAAATCAAGGTATTAAAATAAAGACAAGCTTATGGTATTGCATGTGCACAGTTAGAAGTTCTTTGTGAGAGAGAGTGCTTTTATCTAGTCCCAAGAGAAATATATTGTTAGGATCATAAATACATTGTGTGAGTGTGGGACTTCTTTGTGATGAGAGCATTTGGTCAACAAAATCGTCTGCAAACTATCTGGGTCGGTGTGCTAGAATTCTGTACATGGTTGTAAGTGACAGTATATTACCATGTTTTGATTCCTCTGTGTTATGGATGAAAATTTCACATCTGCATTATGATTCGATTTTGTAATGTAAGGGAAGGGTTAGAAAATTCGATTTGATTTAGAGAAGTGGCTGCCATGGGTTGCCTAGAGTTCTTTTGATTGAAGCGTCGAAATGGTTTTCTTTTTTATTTGTTTTTGCCTGAGGACATGCAAAAGTTCTAAGTTGAGGGTGTTGTTGTGCCGTGATTTTACGGCACTTTCGACGCTTAAAACTAAGGAAATATGAAAATTATGGGTATGTTTAAGTAGATATAATGTGTTTGTGTTAAGTATTGCAGAAAAACAAGTTCAAAACGTGAAATGGGCAAAGGAAGGCATAAAAGGACTGAAATGGAGGTTGCTAGTCGAATCATGAGTCATTGTCACTATGCACGGCTTGTTGTTGAGGTCGTGGGATAAGATTAATTTATGAAGCTGAGAAATAGTGCACTTCACGGGTTGAAGGCACGACTTGTTACATCTGTAACGAATCGTGAAGCCAATCGTGAAAACTGGGAGGAGGTGTCACGCCCCGCCTTGGGGGGTATGACTGGCACCTGGTGCCCTAGTAGGACCTGGACTGCTAACTGGTGAGCCTAAGCACAGCTGGCGCCTGACTAGCTCTACCTCAGATTTCTAGAAACAAAGGGCTATATAATGGCTGTAAACACAGCCTCCGGCCAACTGGCCTATAGCCACCTGTACCTGTAATAACAGCTAACCAGAAACATACTCGTAACAAGGAACCTATGCGGGCCGACAAGACCACCATGTTGTCTAGTCATCTGAGACTCAACAAAGGGAATACTGAACAGCTACGTGACTGGCAAGGTCACCACTACTATCAAACCATGGCCCCACGCGGCCAACATAAAAAAACAGAGATACTAAACAGCTATACAACTGCACGGCCTCACACGACTGACCCAACTGACCACATGGAGATAATATATACAATCTGCAAGCCTCTAAGAGTAACAATAGAAATGATCGGGACAGGGCCCCGACCTACCCGTGTTGTACATAAAAGGAAAAGAGCTACACCTCTGGAAATCAGACTCCGGATGACAGGAGCTGAATACTCAGTAGCTGGCTGGAATCACGAGGGATCGCCTCCTCGTCTATGAGTACCTGCAGCGCCCCACTGGGCGTCAGTACCGCTGGTACTGAGTATGCAAAGCAACTAAAATAATATAGTTGGAACAACTGAATATAAATAGCATATCTAGCAAATTTGTATGGCAGGAGATAACTGAATATGAAGGAACTGGTAAAAACTGAATCATGCTTTCTATACTGATAAGGCGGAGGCGTACCTGTAAACGCGATGGCCTACTGTCTAGTAGCTAGTATATAACATATAAATAAATATGCAAGTAGCAGGCAAGAGCCAATACCAACCCCCATAGCCGGATGGCACCAAGCAAGCAAACAATCTATATACCCCTACCCGGGTCAAAACCAACCAAAAATAAGTCACTCCACTCATCTACTCACTTCGGAGCTCCTCTACCGGCCCCCTGGGTCTCCGGCTCGGGCCATAGCCTCCGATATAAGCAACTGTGTCTGGGTCCGGAGGACTCCTGTGTAGACAGTAACAGATAGGGTTTGGATCCCCGAACACAACTCAACGGGGCTATCTGAAACCGGAGCTACACCTATAATAACTGAATGTACAGACAGTAACAGATAGGGTCTGGTTCCCTGGACACAAAACTCAACAGGGCTATCTGAAACCAGAGTTGCACCTGTAATGCTGATCAGACTGCTATGGGGAAAACTTCATCCCACCTTCGTCCAAGCTGGGGACGGCATGCCATCCCTCGGAGTGACATAAAACCCACCCGCTCAGTGGGCGACACGTTTTCCAACCCAGGGGCGGCGAGGACGCTCAATAAGGGGCCCTCACGCCACAACAAGTCTCAACAAACAAATAGCACATATAAATAGCAAGCATGTATAACTGAAAAAGACTATCTGAAATCTGATTTCTTATTCTGATCTGTTTCTGTACTAAACTGATTCTTTACTGATTATACTGATTCTGAGATCTTTCTTTAACTATTGGCCAATCTGTAGCCAGGGTACTATCTGTCTGAATGACTAATCTGTAACCAATATCTCGTCTTGTTTGAATGGCTAGTCTGTAGCCATGAAACTGCCTGTCTATCTAGTTTTACTTTACTAGCTTATATTCTGAAAATCTGTTTCTTTTTATTCTATAACATGCTTGCTAATCATACAATAAGCTATACTGAATCTGGAATGCTAACTCGCCCTTTGGCGCATGCTTTACTAACTTCCGGACTGAATACGATACGGCAACACTATTTAGAATCTATTAGACTTACTTAATTCTCAACATTCAACTCCGAGAGTTTCAAATACGGAGTTTACTATGATTTATACGACTAAAACCTCTAACTTGCCGAGGAAACTACTTTACATACCTGGTTTCTGAGTACCTGTCTGACCGATGTAATTTCTGTCGGTACTTCTGCTGTTTCTCCCAACTACATTCATATACATATCAATTAGAACTAAATACATTAATATCCGGGAGAAGTTATCACTTTTGATATATATTTATCCCAACTTCAACCTTTCAGAAAACGGTCAAAAAATTGTTATTTCTCGATAGTCCAGAAGGGATAAATGCTCACCGCAACGCTAGGAACACATTGGTACTAATTTAAAGCAATTCTATTTACTTTACCTAGGTAGCACGACGTTTCGCCAGCCAAATTTCATGAAACCAACTCCGTAGAATTGCTCTCTGCAGCTTTATACCTCGGTATCTAAGCCGTAACGGAGTTTAGGCCGCGTTTCGAAGCGTAATCGGAAGGAAAATATATATGTTTGTCGTGGGTTTGCCTTTCATGGCTACCCTCTGTTTTTTTGAAGTTTATATTGATATATTAAAGGGAAAACCGACTTTCTCCTCTATTTTTTTTCTAAATCCCTTAATCAACATACCATTAGGCTATTTATTCATTTAAAATTTACGGGGTGTAACAGGAGGATTCCTGAAGAAACATCTAGTGAAGGTAACGGAAGACATCACGAGTCATTGGCTGACTGAACGACTCGTTCTAAGATCACTGGAGTGAATCGTAGGGTGCACTAGATATTTGAAAAGCAAGATCAAGAGAGGCCTAACAACTCGTGCCCAGATACGACGAGTCATTACATGATTCGTTGCCACAACTGGGCCTAATGCTGAGGACGACTGATCTTGGGTATAATTGGGTGCCCAAGTGCTATTTTATAACTTAGTTTAGTCTCGTTTGTCTATTTATGCACTTGCATTGTCATGTGATTTTATGTAAATTAGGATATGTACTAACCAACATGATTAGGCCTTCTTTTTGTAGGTTAAAAATGCATTTGAGGGACTAATCTATGATGGGTGAATTGGAGGAATGGAATAGGAAGCAAAACGCAAAAGTCGGCAAGAAAACATGCAAAACAAGCTACCTGCGCGACAGCACCGTGCCACGCCAGGCATAATTGCACGACAGGGGCCGTGTCACGATGCACAAGCAGCGTGCCACGCTGCCATCGCGGCAAGAGGCTGCCGAAGCTCAAATTTTATGCAAATTCCAGAATGCTGCCGCGATACCTCCGTGTCACGGAGGTAAATGAGCGCGACCACCTCCGTGCCACGGATCCATTCCATGACGGGAAAAAATTGTACATTCCCTCTTTACTATAAATAGGACCCTTAGCTTCTAAAATCATTTTGTCACGAAATATTTTCTGAAAACCGTGAAGAAGCGAAGGGAGAAATGAAGAACTCACCTAGGGTTCACCAAATTTACCTTCTCTTTTATCTATTCTTGTAAGTACATTACCTTAACGATGTTTTTGAGTATTTGTACGAACATGAGTGGCTAAAACCCTTCCTCTAGGATTGAGGCTACGTGATATGATTGTAATTGCATGAATTCATTTTGGTTTGAGTTGTTAATTGTTGTTTTGTCTTACATTCTACATTATGGTTATTTTTATGCTAGATCACCATGAACACAAATGCGTTAAGCTTAGGTAAAAGTTTGAAAGAGCAACCCTAGGCAAGAACAAGAGAATGTAGGGAGCAAGTTCTTATCTTTCGATATGATTCGCGATTAGAATAGAAACTATACCTAATTTGCCTTGCTTGGTTGATAAAATGGGATGATAACAAGACACCGGCTTAGAATTGTCACTCCACCACTCTTTGAAGTAGTTGTCAAACTAAGTTGAGTTAAATGATTAGAGGTACGAAAGTCCATAATCAAGAGCATAAACCCCATAAACCACATCCATGTAGTTGAATTGCCCATGAACTAGGATGTCACATCCCCGCTCAACGATGTAGTTGTGAGGCTAGTTTGTCGTGTCTAGAGGCTCGAGAGACCATGAACATCGCATTTTCAACTATGTGAGATAACAATTGATAATTTCATACTTGAACCATTACAAAGTGTAGCATTGCATGATTATCCGGCCTTAGCTCTAGTTGCTTCTTATATTGTTCCAGACTATTTCTGTGACCACCCCTAGATTTAATTATAATTTAACGAAACTTCTATAATCAACACTTGTGAGGTTATCTTACACTTGAACGTGTTAATTTGCTAAATTGGTCCAGTCCCTGTAGGTTCGACATTCTACTCTTAAAAAGGGCCACTGTATTACTTGTACGACCGCGTACGCTTGCGAGTGCGCTGGAGTGCAACAAGTTTTTGGCGCCGTTGCCGGGGACTGGCGAAGTTTAGTAAATTTTTCTATTTTTGGTTTTATTTTTAATTTCCTTAAGTGTTGAGAAACTTGGTCTTAGTCTGATATTTTGCAGGTGACAGGTTGTCCTTGCAGAGCTGGCAAGGAATAGAGATCTAGTTGAACCGTTGCTGGATCCTGAGCGTCAAATTCATTTACGCAGGAGGGAAGCTCTAGAGCGAAAGCTAAAGAGATTTCAGGAGAGGTTACAACAACAACCACCGGCAGGACAAGCAAAGTTGTCACCTGATATCGTGGCAGCTCGACCAGTTCGCGAAGTGGCTATCCCACTAGCGACAAGAACTCTAGTATCCGTAAATCGGAACCTGGAGGAAACTTTGAATTGAAGCAGAATACGGTGCAGCTGTTACATTCTAGTGGTCAATTCACTGGGATGGCACATGAGGACCCGCAGCAGCACTTACAGAACTTTCTTGAGATTAGTGACACGTTCGTCCCCACCGGAGTATCCACAGATTATGTCCGACTTACCCTCTTCCCATTCTCATTGTTGGGAGAGGCAAAGAGGTGGTTGAAGTCTGAGCCACCGAACTCCATAACTTCTTGGGATGATTTGGCAAAGAAGTTCCTTATCAGATTCTTCCCGTCAGGCAAGACTACCAAACTTAGAAGTGAGATATTGAGTTTCAAGCAAAGGCCGAATGAGAACTTGTATTTGGCTTGGGAGAGATTCAAGTCATTACTGAGAGACTGTCCCCATCATTAGTAATCCAATGAAGTGCTGCTCATAACTTTGTAGAAAGTCTAGACCCACACACAAAAACTTTACTAGACTCTGCATTGGGTGGGCGAGCCTTAGAGAAGACTTATGATGAGTTGTACACTTTGTTGAATAGAATTGCGCAGGGAAATCCAGAGTGGCACAGCGAGGCATCGAGAGGAGCAGGAAAGAGAGCAGGGTTGATAGAGGTAGATGGTATGAATGCTTTGGCGGCATAGCTAGCTTCATTCCAGCATCAGATTATGACTCAGTTCAATAAACTGAGAATGAACCAACAGCAGGGTCAGATAAATGCAGTTTAGCAAGCTCCGAGTTGGTATGAAATCTGCGGTAATAATGGGCACAATGCAGAATCATGCGGGGCCAATCCGGAATAAGTCAATTTTGTTGGGAATGTTCAAAGGAACAATCAGAATTTTGGGAACAATTACAATAAGAATTGGCAAAGCCACCCAAATTTTTCTTGGGGTGGAAATCAAAGGCAAAGTTACCAGCAATAGCAGTATCAGCAGAACAGGCAGATTGATGGCCAGTTGAGCAGGAACATTGAGGAGACGTTGCAGAAAATCATGGAGACCCAGACTCAATTAGCTGAGAATCAGGCAAGGATAGCATCGGATTTGAAAAATCAGCAGTTGGCCACCAGCAATCTAGAGAAGCAAATGGGTCAAATAGCAGCTGCTCACCATATGATATCGTAGGGAGGACTACCCAGTGACACAAATATGAACCCCCGCCAGGTCAATGCCATCAGTCTGAGGAGTGGCAAGCAATTAGTTGATGCGACACCGAAAGAGAAGAGAAATGAGGTGCAGCCGGAGTTGGTTAGAAAAGGACCATCCGCTGACAAGGGAGAGAATCAGAGTGTTGTGAAACAAAATGCACAATCATCATTGCAACCAGCACAGAGACCACCACCACCATTCCCGCAGAGATTCAAAAAGAGCAAGGAGGAGGAATGCTTCAAAAAGTTCTTCGAGATTTTCAAAGAACTTCACATAAATTTTCCTTTGCTTGATGTTTTGCAGGGAATGCCCAAGTATGCTAAATACTTGAAAGATGTGATGGCCAACAAAGTCAGATTGGGGGATGTCCAGACAGTAGCACTGACTGAGGAGTGCAGTCACAGGGTGATGAGCAAGATACCTGAAAAGCTCAAAGACCCAGGGAGTTTTACCCTCCCCATACAAATTGGTAAAGCTGAGGTGATAAGAGCTATGTGTGATCTAGGGGCAGCAGTTAATCTAATGCCCCTATCTTTATTTAACACCTTAGGGTTGGGTCAACCGAGGCCAACAAGATTGATGTTGCAGCTGGCAGATAAGTCGCGAGTGGCACCGGATGGAATTATAGAGGACCTTCTCATCAAAGTGGGTAAGTTCATTATACCCTTTGATTTTATTATATTGGATTTTCATGTTGATGATCAGGTACTCTTAATCTTGGGACGGCCACTGGAGGAGCCATTATTGATGTGAGAGCAGGGACCCTGAAAATGAGGGTCGAGGATGAAGAAGAACTCTTCCGAGTCTACCAAGAGATTAACCCACCCACACACTACAGAAACCTGCATAAGTTCAGCGTTTTGTCAGAGGATAAGTGTGGGGTGGTAGATTTCATGGGTCCACAACCAAAGGAGATAGTTAGTTTTCAGCCCAAATTTGATAAAGGGCTTCAGTATGAGAAGAAGTTGGAGGAAGAGAGGGACAGAGTGGAGGTTGTTCTCTCTAGAAATCAAAAGAGAAGAAGATGGTTCTCGAAAGGGAACTCAGGTATGAGGATGACCTGAAAAGAATAGTTCACATCGTGTCGCGATGTAAAATTAGGCGCTGCTTGGGAGGCAATCCAAGGGTACCATAGGTACAATTTGTAATTGTTGTTTGTGTTGATTTTGTTTATTTTCATCGTGTTTGTGTTTTTGGTGGAAATTTAAGCACAGAGGGAGGGAAAATCTGAGTACCCTTGGAAGATGAAGCTAAGAAGCATGGAAGAGGAAAGTGTGGGGTCAAACACCCACTTGTGCAAATTTGAAGAAAAACATGTTGTTAGCTAAGCCTAGAGGCCTCAGGGAGTATTTCTCACCCTTTTGAATTTTAATTAGATGCTTTGGGGACATAGCATGATTCAAGTGTGGGTGAGGGAAATTTAAATTATTTTTTTTGTGCTTAATGATTTTGGTGAATGTAGTGCTTGATACATAGTGGAAAAATTTTAGAGTTGAGCATGACTTCACCACCCGTTGGTTTTTCTTTTCGGTTCTTTTCTGACGGGGGGTCTTTGAACTGAAGAAAAAAAATTATTTGTCTATATATAGTTTTTTTAGTCATAGTTAGAGACTATTTCCGATGATGGAGGGATGACGACCGTCTTGAGGGAAAATTAGTCAATAGGTTTTGGTTTTGAACCCGTAGCTAATTGATTGTTTGATGTTCTTGTTGTGTGCTATACATGATTGTAAGATGCAAGTGTGGTTAGTGTTGAAGCATGTAAGAAGTGTATAACTTTGTTTGAGACACCTAAGCTCGTGAATGTGACTCGATGTGATTCTAAGCTTAATTCTGAATTTATGTGATTAGCTGAGTTAAGAGTCTGCTGAATGTGTTTTGAATTGATCATGTGCTGAGAGGGTAAGATTTTTGAATATTCCATGCTATTGTGGAGTGTCTAGAACTTGCCTGGTGTGTATGCAAAATGAAATGAAGGAGATAGAGTGTAGGAGATGATTTAGGCATTTCTTTGAATGAGCCAACTTTCTAACCCTTGCTTTACCTACCTTGAATGTTGGATCCTAGTTAGCCCCATTGAGCCTTAAGCCTATTCTTTGATAGCTACAACATAAGATTAATCATTTTTCTTTCATTAGCCTTGAATTTGATCCTAAACTCTTAAGCGCTTAAGTGAAAAATTTGAAAGAGTAAAGGAGTGAGAATCGGGAAAAAGAAGGAAAAATAAAAGTTGTGGCAGTTGAGAAAAGGTCAAAGGTGCACTTGTTTGAAAATGCTTGGGTATTGGTAGGGAGTAGGAAAATAAATGAATGAAAAAGTTGCTTAAGTACTCCTTACTAATAAGCTAAGTGTGCTTATAGAAATGGGAACAAGAAGAGGAAATTCAAGAGTGAAAAGAACGAGGGTGAAGTAAGAGAAGAGATGTCCATAATGAAGGTGCGATGTATTAAAAGCGCTAGGGAAAGATAGCCACTGTTATTATCTATAATAGTACCTACCCGCCCCTTAGCTTACATTACAACTCAATAAGTCCTATTTGATCTTACGTTCACACATCCTTAAATTAGTGGAGTAATACACTAAAGGAAAGCTTATGGGTCACTACATGATGCATGTGAATTCTTTGTGAGAGCGAGCATAATTTCCATTTATATACCCATACATGGTGTGATTTGAAACTTTGTGAATGAAAATGGGTAACTCTCTTGTGTTGTGAGGGCACATGTTTAATGAAAGATAAAAATTCATGTCGGATTTCTTGATCAGTTGATTTGCATGAGTTTTCTAAGATTGAGAGTCGATTCTTGAGGTTAGGAAGTCTTAACATAGTTAAATTTGATTTTAATGGTTAAATCTTGCATGCTCTATTTTTAACTTGCTATCTTAAATAGTCATTATAGTCGTAGCTTGAATTGTCTTGCTAAATTAGCTATGTGGGAGTCTTCATGTGCATGAGATGTAAACGGTTTGTTCGAGGACGAACAAAGCTTTAAGTGTGGGGTAGTGATCTTGGGCATAATTACTTGCCCAAGTGCTATTTTATAACTTAGTTTAGTCTCGTTTGTCTATTTATGCACTTGCATTGTCATGTGATTTTATGTAAATTAGGATATGTACTAACCAACATGATTAGTCCTTGTTTTTGTAGGTTAAAAATGCATTTGAGGAACTAATCTATGATGGGTGAAGTGGTGGAATGGAATTGGAAGCAAAACGCAAAAGTCGGCAAGAAAACATGCAACACAGGCCACCTGCGTGACAGCACCGTGCCACGCCAGGCACAGCTGCGCGACAGGGGCCGTGTCACGGGTGCAAACGCGCTGCACAAGCAGCGTGTCATGCTGCCATTGCAGCAAGAGGCTGTCGAAGCTCAATTTTTATGCAAATTCCAGAATGCTGCCGCGATACCTCCGTGTCACGAAGGTAAATGAGCGCGATCACCTCCGTGCCACGAAGCCATTCCATGATGGGCAAAAATTGTACATTCCCTCTTTACTATAAATAGGACCCTTAGCTTCTAAAATCATTTTGTCACGAAATATTTTCTGAAAACCATAAAGAAGTGAAGGGAGAAGTGAAGAACTCACCTAGGGTTCACCAAATTTACCTTCTCTTTTATCTATTCTTGTAAGTACATTACCTTAATGATGTTTTTGAGTATTTTTACGAACATGAGTGGCTAAAACCCTTCCTCTAGGGTTGAGGCTACGTGATATGATTGTAATTGCATGAATTCATTTTGGTTTGAGTTGTTAATTGTTGTTTTGTCTTACATTCTACATTATGGTTGTTTTTATGCTAGATCACCATGAACACAAATGCGTAAATCTTAGGTAAAAGCTTGAAAGAGCAACCCTAGGCAAGAACAAGAGAATGTAGGGAGCAAGTTCTTATCTTTTGATATGATTCGCGGTTAGGATAGAAATTATACCTAATTTGTCTTGCTTGGTTGATAAAACGGGATGATAACAAGACACTGGCTTAGAATTGTCACTCCACCACTCGTAGAAATAGTTGTGAAACTAAGTTGAGTTAAATGATTAGAGGTATGAAAGTCCATAATTAAGAGCATAAACCCCGTAAACCACATCCATGTAGTTGAATTGCCCACGAACTAGGATGTCACATCCCGCTCAACGATGTAGTTGTGAGGCTAGTTTGTCATGTTTAGAGGCTGGAGAAACCATGAACATCGCATTTTCAACTATGTGAGATAACAATTGATAATTTCATACTTGAACCATTATAAAGTGTAGCATTGCATGATTATCCAGCCTTAGCTCTAGTTGCTTCTTATATTGTTTCAGACTATTCATGTGACCACCCCTAGATTTAATTATAATTTAACGAAACTTCTATAATCAACACTTGTGAGGTTATCTTACACTTGAATGTGTTCATTTGCTGATTTGGTCCAATCCCTGTGGATTCGACATCCGACTCTTAAAAAGGGCCACTGTATTACTTGTACGACCGCATACGCTTGCGAGTGCGTTGGAGCGCAACAACGACTACTTTTCACTGATCACGACTCGTTAGGGGACCTAACGAGTCATTACTTAGTCCGTGACCACTGATGACCTGAGTTCTGGTTTTAGTTAGGAAAAGGTTTATTTGGATCTATAAATACATTATTTAGGTTTATTTTTGAAGTACAATTTATTATTATTTTCACGTAGATTTTAGTGTTTTGTACGATTATTCTTGGTTCAAGAAACAAAGTTGGAAATTTTGTTCTTAATTTTGAGGATCAAAAGCAACATTAAAGTTTATTCATCGGTTTTGGAATTTTATTCAATTCAAGTGGTTTTCTTCTACGAATTTCTATAAGTTGCAATTATGATTTATTCTTTATTTTGTGATTGTAATATTTCAATTATGAGTGGCTAAACTCATAACTAGGATTGTGGGAACCATGATGAATTAACACACATAGGTAAAACACTTAGTGATTCTTGAGCGGGCTTTAATGCATGTATTGTTTTTCCCTTCATTTTAATTATTTCTTAACGGTTGCAAATGTTGGAACTAGCCTTATTCTTACTTACCGGATCAAGGAAGTAGTGAATGGGAAAAGGGATTAATAACGGAGATTTGAGGCTATCAATCCTCATCTAATAGCTTGAACTTGTCTGGGGACAGCTAATACGATATTAAGGGTAAGGGTTAATTAAGATACACCCGTATATGGACCAAGTTGCGTGGTGATAATCATCTAGATAGGGGACCAACCATTTAGGTAAACCTAACTTACTAATATTGCATGCTAAACACCAGAATAGATCACTAGTATAAAACCTTGCGGTTATGAATTCATGGGGAACACAATCCTAGTCACCTTGTTAATTGAATACAACCAAAATTGACGTAATCATCTATTAGTTTTCACTCTTATTTATTATTTTGTTTTTCAAAACTTCCCCATTAGGAAATAAGTAAGCCAATAGTATTAGTTAAATGCATTTACCAAAGTTCTCATCATATTCCTCGTGAGATTCGACCCCAACCCTGGTTGGTTTCTATATTTTGTATTGACCGCTTTATATCTCTTTTACTAGGTGTAATTTGGGCAACATCAGCTCCCTTAATTGTTCAAATAGATCATCTATTCGAGGAAGAGGGTACTTATTCCGAATAGTTACCTTATTCAACTGGTGGTAGTCGATGCACATCCACATACTACCATCCTTCTTCTTTACAAATAGAACCGTGGCACCCCACGGCGATACACTCGGTGTAATGAATCCTTTACTGAGTAACTCCTGCAACTGCTCCTTGAGTTCTCTCAACTCAGCAGGGGCCATTTAGTTTGGAGGAATATAAATGGGTCGGGTTCCTGGTTCCAAGTCTATACAAAAATATATGTCACAGCCCGACAGCATGCTGGGAAAATTGCAGGGAACACCTCTAAGAATTCACAAACAACTAGGACCGACTCTATGGAAGGACCCTCTGAACTAGTGTCCCGAACATGCGCTAGATACGTTGAACAACCCCGCTCTATCAACTTACGGGCACATATATAATAAATAAATTTCTTAGGAGCAGGGCTACAATTCCCCTTTAACTCCAACGTAGACGACCCTAGACCCGATATAGTGACAGTCTTAGCATAATAATCTAGAATAGCATGGTAAGAGGACAACCAACTCATTCCCAAAATTACATCAAAATCAACCATATCTAAGATCACTAATTCCGCTAGAGTGTCAAATCCCATGAATACAAAAATGCAATCACGAACAATCCTATCCACAAACACAGAATCCCCAATTGGAGTAGACACATAGATAGGAGTATTAAGCACATCATACACAAGGTCACAACCCAAAGAGAAATAAGTAGACAAATAAGAGAATGTAGAGCCCTGGTCAAACAACGCAATAGCCATTCTATCGGCTATAAAGATCATACCTGTGATAACGCTATTTGAAGCCTCTGCCTCCGGTCTACCAGGAAAAGCATAGAAATGAGCCTGGTTACCAGCCTGAGAACCACCTCGGTTGGGTTGTGCCACCCCTCTACCTGCCTGGGTGCCACCCCTACCTACCTGAGCATGTCCTTTGCCCTACTGAATACCACCTCTAGTAGCCAGCGGATCACCTCGTCCTAGCTGTGGACGATCCTGACTGAAAGCACTACCTCTGCTTCCGGCAGGGGTCGGAGCTTGAGGAGCCAGATGGGGAACAATCTGCCCGCCCTGTCCAAACCTGGGGCACCATCTATGAATGTGGCCATATTACAACACTTATGGTAGACCTTCTCAATAACTGGTCTCTAAGTTGGAACAGAAGAAATAGGACGAGCACCAAAATCAGAATGAACTATCTGAGTACCCCCAACTGCACCTGACAGTCGTGGAGCTGTCCCTAGTAGACCTCCGGCTGACACCTGCATGGCAGACTAAATAGGGCGCCCAGAGAAACCCTATGGTGCTGGAGCCTTCACATAAGAACCACTGAAAGAGCCAACTCTCTGAGCCTTCTTCTTGTCATTTCTAGCATAACCCTCCTGCCTCACCCCTTCAACCGACTTCACGTACTCTACCACCTACTAAAAAGTCTTACCCAATGAGACCATCTGCATAGCTGATACTTGGAGACCCACATTCCAGCCTTTAACAAACCACTCGGTCCTCTCCTCCTCGGTGGGCAGTAAGGGTAGAGCATATCTGGACAAGGAGTGAAATTGATCCTCGTATGCAACAACTGATGAGCTCCCCTGCTCAACGATGGTTAATTCATCCCGTCTCTTATCCCTCAGAGTGTAGGGAACATATTTCTCTAGGAATGTGGAGTATAATTGGGTCCACAACAATGGCGGTAACCTTGCTGGTCTCACTCCACGAAAGCCCTCCACCAGAGCTTTGCATCACCCATCAGTTGGAAGGTGATGAACTCAACACCGTACTTTTCCACTGCTCCCATCTCATGGAGACTTTTGTGACAATCTATGATGAATTCATTGGATCCTCTGCCTCTATGTTGTAGAAGGTGGGAAGCTTCATCTTGGAGAACCTCCAAAATAAGTCGTTCTCTTCCCCTATCATCACTAGTCCTACCACCGACCTCGAGAACACCACAGCCTCCGATATATCATCGATCCGCAAGGCCACAGTAGTTGCATGCTGAATTCCTGACTGTTGTCCCACTGGAGTTGTTGGCGCTGCCCCGGTGCCTACAAGGCCGCTTAGAAGGTTGAGGACCTAAGCTAAGACCTCTAAGGACACTGGCGCGATAAGATCTTCTCCTTGCATCGGGACCTAGACCTCAACTGCCACTCATTCCCGCACTGCTGGTGGCACAGGAGATGCATACCTCTCCCTAACTGGAGCAGGAGCATGGGCCCCTCCTCTAGCCGCAGTAGGTCTCCGGCCACGACCTCTGCCCCTTCCACTACCGCGAACTGGGGCCGCCACTGCTGGATCAGGTGTTGCGTCTCTGTTACCATTAGCGCGTGTTCTCACCATCTGAGAAGGAAAGAAGAAAAGTTGTTAGATACCAATTTGGATCACCAGATACAAACTGAAATCAAGTAATCACACGAAAGGAGAGAAGGAAGGAGTTTTCATAAAGTCCTGCAGCCTCTCGAAGATAAGTTATGGACATCTTTGCACTGATCCGTGAGACTCTACTTGACCCATGTTAGTGCAATGGGATCAATGAAGTTGAACCTAGGAATCTGATACAAAATTTTTCACGACCTAAACGTCCATGATTGGCACCCACACTAACCTTCCGGTGGGTGAATCAACAAATCTCGATACTACCCCCAAAATGAGACATGCAAAAAGATAAACCCATCCTTTAATTATTGAAATAACTTCACATAATAAATCAATCACTTAAACCAATATTCCAAAGAAAAAAATACACAAGACCTGAAAGTCATTGCACAGGACGTCTGTTTCCACAACTAAGGAACTAAAACCAAAAATAAAATAAAGTGTTCGAATGTCCGAAAGAAGGACATCTGCAATGAAGAAGTGATCTGCGTCCTCATTTTCTCACCTTCTCAATCCACAAAAGTTATTGGTTTACAAGTGAGGGTGCAAAGAACTATCGGGCACGAACTCTGCACTCAAAAAAGAATCCAGGGGTAGGGTCAGTACATGACACAGTATTGGTAAGCATCATTGGCCGACCTTACATAATAACAGATAATTATAGCAATAGAGATAAAAAAAGGATCCTCAGCTTTATACAGAAGCACAAGCCATTTTATGAACACTAGCTCTACTCTGGAATCAGCCGGCCTACTCATTGGATTAGGCCTCTCGTTGCAGTGGTCACTTGTTCGCTACAGCGGTCTCGCCATAACGGAAATGATTCCATTGTAGCGGTACTGTATAGACAGTAGCTCGACGTGTAGCACCCTTCTCGGTTCATCCATCCCACAGTTCATTAGATCAACAGTTAACATTTCACATTCTCCATAAATCTATCAAACAACATAGTAAAACAACAATCACAATAGCTATTAAGAGCTACAAATCATCAGTTACTCATAGCGACAACTACTCAATAACCACATGGGGAAACAAAGTCGCACTTAGCATTAAAATCATGCTCATTGTTATCAATTTGCATCATATCCACGATAATTTTGCACATTCTCATAGCACGTTTCACATCTACCTCATGAACATAAATGAAATCACAAATAAATACGCAAACAACACAACCAAGGGTAGCATGTCGGGCACACGCCTCCACCATCTCCCCTTAACACTCAACCACACGAATCATGTACACACATGGGAAAGGGTATTATTTGTGCTCATCCAATCATGACCTACGGGGGATTCTAAAAATCCATATACTATGCCGGCGTGGCACCCGCTCCCACTCAGAAGCTCGTCCGGATACTCCACTCAAACACGAGCCACTCAAATATTGTTATTCGCTCGCTCGAATACTCCCCTCGGGCTCGAGCCTCTCATTTAAGGATGTTAAATCTTTTCATTCATCATTCTCATAAAAGGCATGTCAAGTGCATCATTGCAGCATACGGAAAGTTACAATCTACTTTTCAAATAAGCCATCATCAATTAACAATTCTCTCATTAACGGAGTGTGATCACTTTACAAACCATTCATCACAGGTAATTATATTAACATATATACACAATCTTTTAAATAAGTTATCATAATACAATATCACATCTTAGTCACATTCTTAAGATAAATTAACAACAATAGACTCACATACCACGTAAATGTCTGAAGACCAATTGTATATCAACATTGCACACTATACATGTCATTATATAGGTCTACCCCTATAAACCGTAACCTACCTCGATTACTCAAAATTACCGGCTTCGCTATTCTGCAAGAGCTTTTCCCTTCCTCAATGCTTCAGATTGCTCGAAACTACACAAAAATAATTATTGGTTAATAACTCCTCAAGATAGGGCCTAGTTCGGTCAAACTCTTCTCTTTTCAAGGCAATTTAATAGAAAATCCTTTCTTTCCACCTATTTCTAGGTCCTGACCTTGTCTAACTCATCAACATTAACAAGAGGAACCCTAGGAAGTAAACATTACTCAAATTTTCAACAATCAACCCTCTCATTAATTCCCTACAATCTCAGCCCTAGTTCACCAACTTAGGGTTTTTCTCTATATAATTTCCACTATTAAAGGTCCACAAGCAATCTAGGATCAATACTAATCGAAGTAGAGGTAGGAGGATTGAGATTCTTACCTTCGGAGAGTAGTTCACTGCTCTGGAGAATTTTTTTCATCCCTTAGCCCTTCTGAATGAGTTTTTGAGAATGATGGGGTAAAACCCCATAATTCTCACTTAAAACCCACTTTCTGACTCCCGTTGTCCACTGCAGTGGTCACAATTCCACTGCAGTGGTCCCGCTACAGCGGCCATAGGATCGTTGCAGCGGTTCTCGCAGTTACTCCCTCATTTTGCCACGACGAGACTCCGACTGCTACCACGGTCTCATTGTAGCGGGAATCCCATCGCTGTAGTGATCCCTCGGACCAGTAGCTACTCAAAAATGCACAGTTCTATACTTAGTTTATTCTACCACCTCCCTATCTCCTCCTTAGCCAGTTTTCGGTATTCTATGCCCTTAACCATCCCGTAACGACGTTCGGGTCGTTAAAAAATATACTTCATAATTATAATAATTGTGACTTTTAAAAAAATTTATGTATTAATAAAAAAATACTTTTTGAGACTTAAGCTTTTCTGAATATAAAATATGAATGATTAAATAGTATATTAATTAAGAATTCATTCTTACAATAATATAGATAAAAACTAATGAGAGAGGGTAAAATATAGAATATTTGCCCATTTCTTATTTTTGATAAGCCGGAGAGAACGGCGAGATAGTATCCATACCTTTTCTTTGCAAAACATAGTGGAAGAAAATTTTAAAAAAAGTAAATACAGTTATAGTTTATGAATCTCATTATTAACAGTACATGATAAAATAATTTTAAATTTTTAAATAAATCTTTCGAAGTTGAATGATCATGAAAATTGCTTGAAGATCTGCAAAAAGAAAAAAGATTTTGAGTTAAAATTATTCCGGAAGCATAACAATGTAAAAATCGCACAATATCATTTTATTGGAAAAATTCAATAAAAAATCCACTCAAGCACTACTGACTGAAAATCACACTAGAATAATATTCTCTTAGAAACACAATATTACCACAAAAGAGCATTACAATACCCATTTAAGGAGAAGACAATTAAGTTTCTTAATTATATTTTGATATTTATCATGAAATTAACTCATATGTTACAACCCTTCAGGCTCTTGTAGAATAACTCACATGTTACATCTTTTAGTCTCCTAAAAATAATGAGTAAAGAATTTAATCAACGGGGAAAATAAAAATTTATATTTTTCTGCAATTATTTTGTAACACCACAAAGTTTTCTAAGACTAGATTCGGGATTTGAAATTTGATCAGGCAGAGAAAACTGAAAAATACCTCAGCACGAGCCTCAGTACGAGTCATAGGTTTATGGTACGAATTCGTAGTACAAACTCGTAATGTGTTGTCCAGAGAACTTAGCAGATTCTGATTGAGAAGTCACGATAATTTCTCACGACTCGTACTAGGTCAATACGAGTCGTAACAAGAATTTGTGGCATGGATTCAGAGAGTTTAGCAGGAAGTGGCAAGGAAACCACGTCTAGATCCTATGATTCGTACTAGGGTGGTATGAATCGTAGTGAAGGATCGTAGGTAGGAGGCTTAGATAATTTTCAAGGAAGGATTAGTAGCTACAAATACTTAGTACGAGTCTTAATATAATGGTATGAATCGTTGTTTCAATCGTGAGTTCAGATATTGTACATCTAGGATTTTGGGCTGAGTTTGAAACCTTTCTAGGTATGTGGATAGATCGTAACCCGATGAATTTTATGAAAAAAAGGTGTTAATATTAATTCTTAAGTGTAAGAAGAGCATTGGATGCAAGTTAAGGTCATAGTGAACCTGTAGCATAAAGTTGAGTTGAGAGCTTTCCTACTGATTGAGTTTTTCATATAAGTTTTTACAAGGATCAATGTTAAATAATCATAACTTTTATTCTACAAAGCTTTTTTGGGTGATCCAACATATCAAATTAAAGCTCTTTGAGTTTTCTTTCTGACGCATTTGACCTTGTGTCAATCGATATTTGAAATAAAAAGTTATGACCAGTTTAGTAAAGCACTACCAGGTTTGACGGATAGGACTAGCCCAGTCACCATGAGTCATGGTATGAATCATGGTATGTAGGTATGACTCGAACCAAGCACCCATAGCAAGAGTTTCAGCAAGCTGTTAAGTCACCCAGAAGCCCCGAATTTCACACCACGACCCGTGGTATGTCACCACGAGTCATGGTACGACCCGTGACGACTAGCAAATAGATTTTTAAGTGTGATTCTTTAGGGGTGTTTTTATAATTTCCTATGCTTTTAACCCCTAAGTGAGGTTGTTTTGAGGTTAATAAGGGGCATATTAGAGGGGGTTTTCTAGACTAATCCCTCGTTGTTCTCTCAATCACTGTATAGTTCTCCTCTCTTCTTTTCTCAAGACTCAAGAACTAGAGTTTCCCTCCAGGGTGTTGTAACCTTCAAGTTGTTATTGAGTATTCTTCAATCAGGTATATGAGAATTTAACACGGGTTTCTTTCATTCTTATGTCCCAATTTATGTCTAAAACCCTAGCTATTTTGATTCTCTAGAAAAGCATCTCTTAGGGTTTCGATTCTACGTATGAATTCTCTTATGTTAGTCATGTCTTCCGAGTTTCTTATGATCAATAGCTATGTATGTTCATGATTACCTTCTAAAATTCATGATTTATGTCCATAATATGATGATAGTATGCTTTTTAAGACTCAATCATAATTTAGCACTGTTTTCAAAGATATGGTCCGTTTGACATAATGATTTCTCCATGATTTGGGTCTATGATTTTTATAAATTCAGTGTGATCAGCATGTTTATGATTCTTAGACTCTCAGGCCTCTTTCTAGCTAGAAAGTAGCCCTAGCTTGTCTTAGAACATCAGTTTTGAGCCCTCAGTATTAGCATATTCATGGTCCTTTAGGCTCTCGGGGTCCTTGTTAGATAAAGTGATTCCAACTAGTCTTAGGACATCAGCTTCAAATTATTAGCTTACATGTATCCTTATGTTCAGTTGGGAGTAGTACTTAGCGCCAAGCAGGCCAGGGTTCCAGCGTACCCAAGTCTCAGAATTACACGCCACCGTAGGATAAAAGACTCTCGATAGTAGAGAATGTTTCCCTTAGCCCAAGAAATATGGGATAGTCTCTAGTAAGAGTGTCTCAATCGCCTCAATGGGCGCATGCAAGGGTCTTCGTTAGTTGAGATTGTCTCCCTGAGTTCACGAGTGATATCACACTAGTCATGGTTCTTACCCTTGGCAAGATACAAATACCTTTCCAATCGGGATTACAAATCAGGCTCCATGAGGCTCACACTGGAGTTTTTCAGTTAATAGTCTCTCCCACAAGATAGTTTTAGTTTCAGTTTAGTGCAGTTATGTTAAATACAACTTTCGATTTATGATTATAGATTTAGTCTTCAATACATGTACATGACCCTTAAAACTGATTTTATTTATATTTCATTAAATGTTTTCAAACTAGCATACCATGTCAGTATTCATACATCTCCGATAGGGTCATTGTATATTATCACAGCTTACGTAATCAGCCATATTTTATGTACAGTCTTTTCTCAGATTTACAACATGTTCTTGTTTTTCAGTTATGTTGCTCATATACTCAGTACATTTCAAGTATTGACCGCATATTCTATGTGCTATATTGTATTATGATAAAGATTCATGTATTCAGACTCAGCCCCGCGGTTAGACACAATTCAGACTTCATCAACTAGCAGTGGTGAGTCCTTATCTTCCGAGGATGGGAGTTATCTTTCCTTTATTTCAGTATTATTTTAGTTTGAAATTTGGGATCCAGCAGCTCATTAGACTAGTAGAGGCTTTCAGAAAGTATAGTGTAGTATCAACTTATGACTCAGTGTTGTTAACGAGCTATGTCCTTGCGCATAATGAATGATTTACATTTCAGTTAGCTTTCACTCAGTTTATGTTTAAAATAAGATTATGTTAGTATGTATGCTATGCCAAGGGTTAGCTTGGAGTCGTTCGTGATTCCAAGTCCCATGTCGCATCTGGGGGCTATGCTTGGGTCGTGACATATTTTTAGAGGGGAAATAATAAAAAAGGCAAGAAAAGAAAAAATACATAAATAAAAATTTATGCCACATCATTTTTCTTTTGCCTTAAGTTATAATATGCATATAGAAGATAAATATAGATTTAGAAGATAAATATAGATTTCAAAATTTATTATACAAAATATTTATATCCGATGGAATTATTAGAATGTATAATTATTGTTTGTACAAGAACATTATAGGAATAATTTTTACGTAAAGAATAAATAATTGTTCAATATTTAATGATCATTTTGATAATTCAATTTTTAAATTTTTTTGATTTCTATTTTTAGAATAGTGTAGATATAGATTTTTATTTTATTTTATTTATCTTTATTTTTATTTTTTTATTTTTTTATTTTATTTAATGGAGGGAAAAACTGATAATTCAACTTTGAAGTTAGGAGCTTCCCACTTTTAGAAAAATTATGATATGATATATTTTTATTTTATTTATTTATTTAGTAGAGGGACAAAATGGTAATCCAACTTTAAAATTAGGAACTTCCCACTTATAGTATAACTAGGCAAAATAGCAATCCAACTTTGAAGTTAGGAGCTTCCCACTTATAGTATAACTAGTGAATATGTTCGCGCTTCGCGCGATGATAAAAGTATTATTGAATCTACCAAATGATCAATAATATAATTATTAATTTAGATATTATTTATCTTTTCTATAAGAAAGAAAAAAATCATAACAATGTATGAGTTAATTTATATATCCGGATTAATTAAACTATTTGAGTTCTTAGAAAAGATTCAAAAGAATCATTTTTTTCCTGTTCTCGAATGCACGCATGATATGATTCATATATAATTGAGGATTTAAAGGTAATTTTAAAGCCTACGTAATGTCATTCTTCAAATATCAAAATTAGACATTTTAAAAAAGAGATTCCAAGTCTTCAAATTCAGATAAATTTAATTCAAATATATTAATTTCTTTTTCCTCATTGAAAATTTTAAACGTAATTAAATATTTCTATTAACTTTTATACATGGAACTGCATTTCTATAATTTTTTTGACTTCTACAGAAGAAGAGAAACATCATTTTTCTTATTTTTGTAAATAAGTAGTTTATTATTTTGTGTTTATATTTGTTATTTTTTCTTAATGAGGTAGTTACATTTTGGTTCATAAATATTATTTAGAAAGAAATCAAAATTAAAATAAAAAAATCACATAGAAAAATAATAAAAAATCTTTAGACACAACCTTTAATTCAATTAAAATACTTATTTTCTTCTCGGTAGTATATTAAGTCCTCTTCTCCTCTTTCAGGTCCTCCATGTTAGTTCGAGAAGGAAAGAAAAAATACAATAATTTAAAACTGCGGTCATACAAAAATTCTACCGAATAACCTATAATAAATCAAATCATAATAATATTAAACTGAAGTAACAATATGGGAAACAAAATCTCAATAAAAAATAAATACTATTACTCCCTCAAATCATTGGATGAATAAAAGTACAAAAAAATATACTATTACTTAATATGCAACACTTAATTGGGCGAAGAAAATAAAGTGAGATATCACCTCAACCTTTTGCTTTTACATTTATATAAAAAAATCATTAATTTACTTTATTGATTAAGAGAGCCAAAAGCTATCAGTGAGTTTATTTGGGGAATTAAGCAAACAAACATAAACGACTATTATTAATAATAATAATTTAATAAGGAATAAGGGAAGCAAATTAGGAAAAAAAATGACTGCCTATGAATTAATCAAATATAGATCACACTTGATTTAAATATTATAAAAAATAATTGACTAAGGTAATAAAATATTTATAAAATAAATTAAATATATATTAAATGATTAGTAATTTAATAAAAAAGACTTTTGGGCTTTCTAAACTGAAAAAGAGATGGATACGTAAGAAAATATGATTAAGAAATAATTAAATAATTCTAGGTTGTTATAAATAGTAAAAATATCAAAAAATTGAAAAAAATAAATAAAAATAAAAGCTTTAGAAGCATGCCATATCATCACATCCATATTCTTCCTTTATATATAAACTAGTAAAAGTATCCGCGCTTCGCACGGTCATTTGAAACCACTGATTTTATGAAATAATACTTTTATTAATTTAATCAAAGTAAAATAAATAGATTAAACAATAAATATGCATGTAAAATAACTTTATAAATTAAATAAATGACAAATATAAATTTATTTCTGTCACACCCCGCCTTGGGGGGTATGACTGGCACCTGGTGCCCTACTAGGACCTGAACTGCTGGACTGCTAAGCCTGGGCACATCTGGTGCCTGGCTGGTTCTAACTCACATTTCTGGAAATAAAGGGCTATATAACGGCTGTAAACACAGCCCCCGGCCCATTGGCCTATAGCCTCCTGTACCTGTACTAACAGCTGACCAGAAACATATCAATATAGGGAAACCTATGCGGGCCGACAAGGCCACCATGCTGTCTAGTTATCTATAACTTAACCATGAAGTACTGGGTAGCTACGTGACCGGCAAGGTCACCACTACTGTCGAACTATGGCCCCACACGGCCCACATAAAGGAAACACAAGTACTAACAGCTATACAACTGCACGGCCTCACACGACCGGCTCATCTGACCACAGGGAAATATATACAGACTGCAAGCCTCTAGGAATAACCATAAAAATGATCGGGACAGGGCCCCGACCTACGCGTACTATACAACAAAAGAAAACGAAATACACCTCTGGAATTCAGTCTCCGGATGACAGGAGCTGAATACTCGATCGCTGATAGGAATCACGTGGTATTGCCTGCTCATCTATGAGTACCTGCAGGCAAGTAATGCAGCGCCCCACCGGGCGTCAGTACCGCTG
The DNA here is from genome assembly GCA_035772735.1 of Datura wrightii. Classification (NCBI taxonomy): domain Eukaryota; kingdom Viridiplantae; phylum Streptophyta; class Magnoliopsida; order Solanales; family Solanaceae; genus Datura; species Datura wrightii. The sequence goes on from JASDFA010000027.1 coordinate 40,443,444, forward strand.
GTACTGAGTATGTAAAGCAATAACTGAAAGAAATATCTGAAAACAACAATATAACTGATGAAACTGAAGTAGGAAGGAATAGATTAACTGTCTGATAATGTAAGTCATACCTTCTCTTAATTATACTGGAAGGAGCAGGAGTCATACCTGAGGATTTATCGTTCTACTGTCGATCTACTCGTATCTACTATAACACGGCACAACATATCATAACATACATAGCACACACAAACCTTACCCGGCCCCCATAAGCCGGGGGGTACAACCAGCACAGAATCTATACCCCTACCCCGGTCATCCCATCTCCTATAATAGCTATAAGCATCCCGCCGGTCCCCTGGGTATGCACTTGGGCTCGCTGAGCCCCTGACTATAACTGCATCTGAGTCCGGAGGACTCCTGAATCAACACCCTGGCGTATCCGCTCGACAGGGGTGTGTGAGGGCCAATCAAGGCACAATATGGGGAAAAACTGGCATCCCATCTTCGTCCCCTGTGGGACGGCATGCCACTCCATAGAGCGACGTATCCTCGTCCTCTGGCGGACGAGTCGATACAGCTATCAACCCTGGGGCGGTCATGGATGCTAGGTAGTCCAACCCCAAACAATACAACTGTCTCAACTAGTAATACTATTTGCATGTCCCGCATACTGAAGCTAATAGTGGTAAAGTATTTGTATATACTATATGCTTAGCTAGTGATAGTAATATGTACGTACTTAATACATGCTGAGACTGATAATAGTATATATGTATAAATATAATCTTCTGCCATACTGTGCTGTATACTGAGTTTCTGTAATAACATGATTTACTATTTCTGACATGCTTTCTAAACTTCATTTTAACCTATCATTCTACTTCTGAGATGCCTTACAGATATTACATTGTTTTGCTGGGTTTCAACTGAATACGATAATATCCTAACACTTATATTAGAATCTATATCGTGCTAGCAAGTCTCGCGCTAATCATAACATGATGCTTCTAATATCGTACCAACATTCGTAATAAACATAACACATGACTTCTGGATATTCTACTGGCCTTTAAATTACTTTACTATACCGAGCTTACTAACTTGCCAAGGAAACTAACTTTACATACCTTATCCTTGACCTATCCGTCTGTCGGACGAGGCTCGGCCGGTACTTCAACTATTTTCTCCCGACTGCATTCATAAATATGTCAATTAATACTAAATACAGCTTTATTTTAAAGAGCAACGTCACTTTCGATATAGTTTATAGCCTAAACTTAGGCTTATCAAAAGACGGTCGAAAACTCGCTATTTTTCAGAGGTCCAGAAGGGAGAAATATTCACTTCACAGCTAGGAACACATAGACACTAGTTTAGAGCAATTCCACTTACCTTAGCTCGGTAGCTCGACGATTCGTCGGCCGTATTTCACAAAACTAAATCCGTAGGAATGCTCTCTGCTGCTAAATACCTCAGTATCTAGGGTTAATTTGAGTTTGGACAACGTTTAGCAGCGTAATCGGACGAAAATTATATTACCTCTTGGTTCCTTTTTCCTTCTCTGCTGTTTCCTCTCTGTTTTCTAGAGTTTTTATGATTTAATTCCAAAATAAACCGAAGTGGGGCTTTATATACTTGGGCCTGGACAAGGCCAACGTGTCACGGGGCCAACGCGGAGGCTTCACCTCTGTGACACGCTGCCATTGCGGAGGGGCTCTGCCTCGGCTCCTTCCGCGATGGTTCGACAGGTTTCTCGTCCGATCTTTTCCCGGGCCTTTCTCTAGCACGTATGGCCTTCAAATATGCTTAACCAACGTGTGAATAGGTCATCTAGGTGTCGGGAATCCTACGGGGTATAACATTCTCCCCCCCTTAAGAACATTCGTCCTCGAATGTATACTGCTATCTAGAGGACTACTTAACTTACTTATTTAGAAAAATTTTGCCAGAGTCTCCCCTGTAATATGGACTATAGCAAAAACCTGAAATGCAGAAAAGTCCAACACAGGTACTGCACGCAATATTTTAAGATCCACTGGATAACTAAATATCAATCTTTCTCATTCACACACATACAACTATAAGGTAATAATACGGACATACCTGTCGCCTGACTAGGCCTAAAATAGGTGAGGGTATCTGGCTTTCATATCTTCCTCAGCTTCCCACGTCATTTCCTCACGATTCCTGTTACGCCACAATACTTTGTCAGACGCAACATCTTTAGTCCTCAACCTGCGAATCTGTCTGTCTAAGATGACTACGAGAACCTCTTCATATGCTAACTCTTCTGTGACCTGGACATCCTGAACTGGAACTACTGTAGAAGGGTCCCCTACGAACTTCCTCAACATAGAGACATGGAATACTGGGTGAACAGATGCTAACTCCGGAGGCAAGTTCAATTCGTATGCAACTCGGCCTATTATTCGCCGAATCTGATATGGTCCAATGAACCTCGGGCTAAGCTTGCCTTTCTTGCCAAATCTCATCACCCCTTTTATTGGAGACACCTTCAGATATACCCAGTCATTTACCGCAAATTCTAGATTTCTGCGCCGCATATCTGCATAAGACTTCTGGCGGCTCTGAGCAGTCAGTAAACGTTCTCGGATAAGCTTTATCTTTTCCTCTGACTGCCGAACAATGTCTGGGCCAACCAATGCTGATTCCCCCACTTCAAACCAGCCCACCGGCGATCTACATTTTCGCCCATATAATGCTTCAAAGGGCGCCATCTGGATAGCTGAATGATAAGTGTTATTATAAGCAAATTCAATCAACGAAAGATGCTCATCCTAGCTACCCCCAAAATCCAGCACACACGCTCGTAGCATATCTTCGAGCGTTTGGATAGTCCGCTCAGCTTGCCCATCTGTCTGGGGGTGGAATGCTGTGCTCAAATTGATCTGCGTTCCCAAACCCCTCTGGAACGACTGCCAGAATCTAGCTGTAAACTGTGCTCCCCTATTTGAAATGATGGATACCGGCACTCCATGCAATCTCACTATTTCTCTGATATATAATTTGGCATAATCCTCAACCGAGAAGGTAGCCTTCACTGGCAGGAAATGAGCTGATTTTGTCAGCCTGTCAACTATTACCCAAATGGAATCATTTCTGCGTCTGGTATGGGGTAACCCTGTTACAAAATCCATATTTATCGCTTCCCATTTCCACGTAGGCACCGTTATATCTTGCGTCAAACCGCCCGGCTTCTGGTGCTCCGCTTTCACCTGCTGACAGTTAGAACATCTAGATACAAATTCAGCGATCTCAGCTTTCATACCTGGCCACCAGTAGATGTCTCTGATGTCGTGGTACATCTTCGTCGCTCCTGGATGAAGGGAATAGCGAGCGTAATGTACCTCATGCATGATCCGCCCGCGAAGCCCTAAAACATTCGGGACACAGAGGCGGCCCTTACAGTGTAGCACATCATCCTCAGTCATTTGGAAATCTGACTCCTTACCTTTCTGAATTCTATCTCTGAGCTGGACTAAATCAGGGTCCTCGTACTGTCGTTCTTTTACCTCTGTAACTAATGATGACACAGCAGAATTCTGAATTACTGCTCTATTATTTTCTGTTTCCATTACTCGAACGGCTAAACCAGCTAACTAATGAATTTCTTTGGCTAACTTCCGCTTCTCAGGTCGCAAATACGCCAAACTCCCCATTGACTTACGGCTCAGGGCATCTGCTACAACATTAGCTTTTCCGGGGTGGTATAGAATATTCACATCATAATCTTTTAACAGCTCCAACCAGCGGCGTTGCCGTAGATTCAACTCCCTCTGAGTGAAGATGTACTGTAGGCTCTTATGATCTGTGTAAATATCAACATGGACGCCGTACAGGTAATGCCTCCACATCTTTAAGGTGTGGATTACTGCGGCCAATTCTAGGTCATGGGTAGGGTAATTCTTTTCGTGTTTCCTCAGCTGTCTGGAAGCATATGCAATTACTCTACCATGCTGCATCAACACACAACCTAACCCGACACCTGACACGTCGCAATAAACTGAATAACCTTCTGTGCCTTCCGGTAATGCTAATACTGGGGCGGAGGTTAATCTGTCTTTCAGTTCCTGAAAGCTCTGCTCGCATGCCTCTGTCCATTGAAACTTTGCTTCTTTCTGTGTCAATTTGGTTAGAGGTGCCGCAATGGTCGAGAACCCTTCAACGAACCTCCTGTAATATCCTGCCAACCCCAGAAAGCTACGAACTTCAGTCGGAGTGGTAGGCCTAGGCCATGACTTAACTGCTTCTATTTTCTGCTTGTCTACTTGTATACCAGCATCCGACACGATATGCCCTAAAAAGGCCACTGAGTTAAGCCAGAATTCACACTTAGAAAATTTAGCATACAACTGGCGGTCCCTGAGAATCTGGAGCACTGTCCGCAAATGAGTCCGGTGATCTGCTTCAGAGCGAGAATACACCAGAATGTCATCAATGAATACTGTCACGAACAAGTCCAGGAAAGGTCTGAAAATACTGTTCATCAGGTCCATGAAGACTGCCGGGGCATTCGTTAACCCGAAGGACATGACTAGAAATTCAAAATGTCCATATCGGGTCCTGAACGCTGTCTTAGGAATATCTCTCTCACGTACTTGGACCTGGTGATATCCGGACCGCAAGTCAATCTTAGAAAAGTATCTGGCTCCCTGCAACTGATCAAATAAGTCATTCTGGGGAGCGGGTACTTGTTCTTTACCGTAACTTTGTTTAATTGCCGATAATCTATGCACATTCGGAGCGAGCCATCTTTCTTCCTCACAAATAAAACTGGCGCACCCCACGGTGAAGTACTCGGCCTGATGAAACCTTTATCCAATAAATCTTTCAACTGCTCTTTTAATTCTCTGAGTTCTGCAGGAGCCATACGATAGGGAGGAATTGATATCGGCTGAGTGCCTGGTAACTAGTCAATAGCAAAGTCTATTTCCCTTTCTGGGGGAATACCAGGTAACTCATCTGGGAACACATCAGGGAATTCGTTCACCACTGGAATAGACTGGAGCGTCGGAAATTCTGCTTGGACATCCTGGACTCTGACCAGATGGTAAATACATCCCTTAGATATCAACTTTCTCGCCTGAAGGTAGGAAATAAACCTACCTTTTGGCGTAGCGGTGCTGCCCTTCCACTCCCGCACTGCTTCTCCTGGGAAGTGGAATCGGACCGTCTTGGTCCAACATTCAACGTTGGCAAAACACGCTACTAGCCAATCCATACCCATTATGGCATCGAAGTCTATCATTTCTAACTCGACCAGATCTACTGTGGTCTGACGGTCAACAACCTCTACTGTACACCCTCGGTAAATTTTGCTAGCCACAATAGAGTCACCGACGGGCGTGGATACTAAAAAGGGCTGCTACAATAATTCTGGTGCAATACTAAACTTTCGTGCCACAAATGGAGTAATGTAGGACAAAGTAGACCCTGGATCAATCAATACATAAGCAGGGTGTGAGCAGATAGTTAGCATACCTGTCACAACATCCGGTGACGCTTCTGAATCTTGTCTCCCTGGTAAGGCATATGTGCGGCTTGGACCCGCACCTGTACTGGAGGCCTCTGATCTGCCCCGACCCCTGCCTGCTGAAACTGAGGGCCTGCGCCCTGCCGAGGATGCTGTGGCTCGTGACCCTGTAGATGCCCTATCCTGTCTATCCCGGTCCTCTCGACCTCTGGCTGGGCAATCTTTCATCAAATGGCCTTCTTGGCCACAAATATAACATGCAGTGGAACCATACCTGCATGCTCCAGGATGGCGTCGACTGCATATAGGGCAAAGTGGTAGGGTATACCTACTCTGCTCCGCCCTCCTCTGTAATGGTGAATCTGCCATCTGCGAGCCTCTACCAGTCTCTGACTTCCCCCTGCGGCTGAATCTACCCCCCTGCAGCTGTGGCGAAGGCGGGGTCCTGGGCGGCCTGTCTAACAATCGTGGCCTGGGTCCTCCCCGGGCCTCCCTCTGTAACTCAACTGGCCTGTCCCGGCGATGCTGCTCCTGATTGACCCTCCTGATCTACCGATGTCGCTGTCTGATGCCCTCAATATTCTGGGAAAATGCCTGAACTCGAGCAATGTCCATGTCCTCTCGTAGTGTGGCCGTAATGCAAGTCTCAACATATTCTGGATTCAACCCCATGATGAAGCGGTGTACTCTGGATGCCATGGTATCAACAAAGCCCGGTTCATACCGGGCCAAAGAATCAAATCGCAAGGAATATTCCCGAACACTCATGGCCCCCTGCTCCAGATGCAGGAACTGGTCTACCCGAGCCTGTCGAATCTCCCGCGGCAAATAGTGATCCAGAAAAGCTCCTGAAAAGCTGGACCAGGTGGGAGGGTAAACATCTCTCCCTCGGGACCCTTCCCAGCTTTCATACCATAACACGGCGATGTCCCGTAACCGAAATGCTGCCAACTCAACTGATTCTGTAGGCGTGGCATGCATAACCCTGAAGATTCTCTGCATTTGATCCAGAAAATCCTGAGGGTCCTCTGTCCGGTCCGTACCTGTAAACTGTGGGGGATTCAGAGCTAAGAACTCTCGGACCCTCGAACTACCGGGCCCTCCTGATGACTCCGCAACTGTAGACGGCATTGGCTGACGCTGAGCAGCCATCATCTGTGCTAACATAACTACAGCACTCCTAACCTCCTGGTCGGAAGGTGTCGGTATAGGGACTGCTGAAGGTAGTGTCGCCCCAAGCGGCTCCTGATGTGGTGGAGGTTGCTGAGAAGGCTGGGACGATGCCTCTGTAGTGCCCTCTGATCGGGCTGTTTCTAAACGAGGGTGAGGCATCCTGCTGGTGCCTTCCCCTGCTGCAATATCTAAGCTCCGGCCTGTGATAGGATGTCGCTAGTCTGACATTATCTGTAACCAAAGAATATAGTAAGCTTTTAGGGACTCAACCCTATATTGTACCGCTTTACAGCACGACTGAATAAGAATAAAAGACAACCATCCTATCATGCCTTGCAGCCTCCTACCCATAGTATGTGGTGCACAACACATCCATGGACAGGACTCTACTTAGCACGGCTTGCAGACTCCCTAGGATACGACCTGCTCTGATACCAAGTTTGTCACACCCCGCCTTGGGGGGTATGACTGGCACCTGGTGCCCTACTAGGACCTGAACTGCTGGACTGCTAAGCCTGGGCACATCTGGTGCCTGGCTGGCTCTAACTCACATTTCTGGAAATAAAGGGCTATATAACAGCTGTAAACACAGCCCCCGACCCATTGGCCTATAGCCTCCTGTACCTGTAATAACAGCTGACCAGAAACATATCAATATAGGGAAACCTATGCGGGCCGACAAGGCCACCATGCTGTCTAGTTATCTATAACTTAACCATGAAGTTCTGGGTAGCTACGTGACCGGCAAGGTCACCACTACTGTCGAACTATGGCCCCACACGGCCCACATAAAGGAAACACAAGTACTAACAGCTATACAACTGCACGGCCTCACACGACCGGCTCATCTGACCACAGGGAAATATATACAGACTGCAAGCCTCTAGGAATAACCATAAAAATGATCGGGACAGGGCCCCGACCTACCCGTACTATACAACAAAAGAAAACGAAATACACCTCTGGAATTCAGTCTCCGGATGACAGGAGCTGAATACTCGATCGCTGATAGGAATCATGTGGTATTGCCTGCTCGTCAATGAGTACCTGTAGGCAAGTAATGCAGCGCCCCACCGGGCTTCAGTACCACTGGTACTGAGTATGTAAAGCAATAACTGAAAGAAATATCTGAAAACAACAATATAACTGATGAAACTAAAGTAGGAAGGAATAGATTAACTGTCTGATAATGTAAGTCATACCTTCTCTTAATTATACTGGAAGGAGCAGGAGTCATACCTGAGGATTTATCGTCTACTGTCGATCTACTCATATCTACTATAACACGGCACAACATATCATAACATACATAGCACACACAAACCTTACCCGGCCCCCATAAGCCGGGGGGTACAACCAGCACAGAATCTATACCCCTACCCCGATCATCCCATCTCCTATAATAGCTATAAGCATCCCGCCGGTCCCCTGGGTATGCACTTGGGCTCGCTGAGCCCCTGACTATAAATGCATCTGAGTCCGGAGGACTCCTGAATCAACACCCGGGCGTATCCGCTCGACAGGGGTGTGTGAGGGCCAATCAAGGCACAATATGGGGAAAAACTGGCATCCCATCTTCGTCCCCTGTGGGACGGCATGCCACTCCGTAGAGCGACGTATCCTCATCCTCTGGCGGACGAGTCGATACAGCTATCAACCCTGGGGCGGTCATGGATGCTAGGTAGTCCAACCCCAAACAATACAACGGTCTCAACTAGTAATACTATCTGCATGTCCCGCATACTGAAGCTAATAGTGGTAAAGTATTTGTATATACTATATGCTGAGCTAGTGATAGTAATATGTACGTACTTAATACATGCTGAGACTGATAATAGTATATATGTATAAATATAATCTTCTGCCATACTGTGTTGTATACTGAGTTTCTGTAATAACATGATTTACTATTTCTGACATGCTTTCTAAACTTCATTTTAACCTATCATTCTACTTCTGAGATGCCTTACAGATATTACATTGTTTTGCTGGGTTTCAACTGAATACGATAATATCCTAACACTTATATTAGAATCTATATCGTGCTAGCAAGTCTCGCGCTAATCATGACATGATGTTTCTAATATCGTACCAGCATTCGTAATAAACATAACACATGACTTCTGGATATTCTACTGGCCTTTAAATTACTTTACTATACCGAGCTTACTAACTTGCCAAGGAAACTAACTTTACATACCTTATCCTCGAACTATCCGTCTGTCGGACGAGGCTCGGCCGGTACTTCAACTATTTTCTCCCGACTGCATTCATAAATATGTCAATTAATACTAAATACAGCTTTATTTTAAAGAGCAACGTCACTTTCGATATAGTTTATAGCCTAAACTTAGGCTTATCGAAAGACGGTCGAAAACTCGCTATTTTTCAGAGGTCCAGAAGGGAGAAATATTCACTTCACAGCTAGGAACACATAGACACTAGTTTAGAGCAATTCCACTTACCTTAGCTCAGTAGCTCGACGATTCGTCGGCCGTATTTCACGAAACTAAATCCGTAGGAATGCTCTCTGCTGCTAAATACCTCAGTATCTGGGGTTAATTTGAGTTTGGACAACGTTTAGCAGCATAATCGGACGAAAATTATATTACCTCTTCGTTCCTTTTTCCTTCTCTGTTGTTTCCTCTCTGTTTTCTGGAGTTTTTATGATTTAATTCCAAAATAAACCGAAGTGGGGCTTTATATACTTGGGCCTGGACAAGGCCAACGTGTCACGAGGCCAACGCAGAGGCTTCACCTCCGTGACACGCTGCCATCGCGGAGGGGCTCTGCCTCGGCCTCTTTCCGCGATGGTTCGACAGGTTTCTCGTCCGATCTTTTTCCAGGCCTTTCTCTAGCACGTATGGCCTTCAAATATGCTTAACCAACGTGCGAATAGGTCATCTAGGTGCCGGGAATCCTACGGGGTATAACAATTTCTTTCAATTAGCACTAACACTTTCTCTTTTTATAGTATCAAGCAATAAAAATAGGATATCTACAATATGAAGAAAATCTATCAGCCTTTAGAACTTCAATAATATATACCTTACATATGAAATTACATAGTAACAAACGTTAATTGAGAAAAAGAAAATGATAGTAACATATTATCATTCATCCTTGAATCAATCATCTTTGATTTTATTTTATTATTTAGCCTTTTGCTTTCTGGAAGTGTTAATATTTGAAATTTTAAAAGAATCAAATAAATGTCAACGTGAAATATTAAATTTTTTTAATAAATAAATAATTATTGGTAAAAGGAATAATAGAAAGGTGGGAAAAAGGTGAATAGATATTCTAGTTATAACTTAATATTTCCTTGTAGAAAGTCCACCCCTCCCTTTTGCATTACATATATCATTTAAATGTTCCCACATTTAAATGGCCCAAAAGAAATTATTAAAATAAAAAATAAAAGGGAGAATATGTCATGATTGCACAAAAAATCAACTAATTATATATATCTAAAGGGAAAAAATATTTCAATATATAAAATAATAAGTGTCTTAGGTGCTTTATAATAAATCAGGATACCAAAGTAATAAGGTTCAATTTAAACTATACCTTTATTCCAATGTTAGTCCATAAATATACATCTATTACTTTAATAAGCATTTACAACTTGCAGTTTAACTTGAAAATATATCCACACTTATCTGCTGAATGTGAGCAAATAAGTTATTATACAGTAAATCATAATCAAATTTACGTACAAATGAAATGGGCGAACAACCGAACCCTTAATTCATATTAAGTTCCATTTATGACATGTCAAATGGCACTTACAAGTTGAAAATTTCAAATATATAAATGTTTTAACCAACAAAACAAGAACTACAATATGAGTATTCGTCTCAACAACTTAAAATGAATGTTTTACTCTAAGACGTTATGTGGTTTACCCTTTTCTTGATTACGTGCATAGCTAGAGTTTACTATATATTATACCTGGATTCAATTATGTTGTATTTTTATGGCTTGATATGTCTTACGACCACAGAAGTTTCATTCCAGTCATGTTCCTAAATGGGTCGTCCAACACAACATCCTTAAAGCCATGTCAAAATATTACTACTTCTCATCTTTTTGTCATGGTTCATTGAACATATCAAAAGTTGATAAGGTTTTTAAGGTCTTCACATTTTTACCATAGGCACACCAAATTTGAATTTATCTTCAAGAGATATCAATATAGATCTTTAAAGAAAATTCTGATTGTACCTTCAACAATTTCAGTAGCGAAAACTCAGTGCAAATGCTCAATTAGCATATATTTCAAATATCAATTCATAGGTCTAATAAATGACATTGACCTTCAATGTATATCCTACCTCCATTACACCAAAAAAAATTACAAATCATTATAAAAAAAATTAGATAACCCAAAAACTGTAGACTAATGCATGCAACATTATAAGTATACATAGAATTAAAGGAGGAACGTTCACTATTCCAAAATAAGAAGGAAAAATCATTCCATTGTGATTTTTATGGGTGGAACTTAGCTATCTATATTTTATTTAATCCTATTTAATGAGGAATATTTGTTTCTATATTCATGTCCGGAGTAAAAAAAGTTTGGGTAATAGACACAATCTCTTATTATACCCTTAATAGACTTCTTATCGTTTAAAAGCTGATGTAAATAATTGCTAGCTGCAGTAATAGAAATATGACTCCTGCAGACTGCAGTAGCGAAGTCATATAGATGATTAAAAATATTTAACCTTTAAGCAAATTAGATCGGTCTCTTCCAAAAATAAAACTCAACAAAAGCAACTGTATATAGAGGTCAGATCTAAAAAAAATCAAAAATTTATCAAACTCACTAACTCAACAACTGAAGGTTCAAAAAATAAGCTCAATACAAAAAAAAATCATAAAATCGCCAAAATAGATGGATAAAGGACATAGAACTTTTACAAATCGGTTGTAGAAGCCAAAAGGGAGAAGAGAATTGAACCCTGATAAAAATCTATGAAAGTCATCATAGCTTTCTTCTTCTTCCTTTTTTCTTGTACTTTATAAGATCTTCTCTAATCTTTTTTCCCCTCTATAGTCTTAGATTGGAGATATTTGCTTTAGCTTTTACAAACCAAATTAACTCAAGTTATGAGAGGTATAAAGTAAGATTAAATAAAATGAAGAAAGATTATTAACAAATTTTAATACATGTTATTAACATATTTCAATACCTTGGTGAAATAATAAAACAATAAGAATTCTCTTATACTTTTAAATGTAAAATTTGCCGAATAGCTCTTTGACCCTCACGAATGCTAGTTGTAACTTGATCACTGGTAACCTCTGTAAAATTCAATACAATATAAAAATTCAATCAAAATATGCTTGATTTTTTAATTTAAAAAATTTATTTTTACTCTACAAATGTTAAGAATACCAACAACTTATACCAATATAGCATTGGTACAACTCATGTAGGTTGAAGCATAGAAATACATCAGAGATCTCATCTCCAAGAACTTAATTATACTAACAACATATATTTTCTTCTAGGGATAAAAAATGATACAGAAAGTACGTCACATGCAATTTTCAATTTATTAGAAGATTAAAAGAAGAATTTTATAGCTTCTTTATTTGAAAAAACTATAGAAAATTCAAAATTTACTCAAGTTTAAGGTAATGAATCGGTAAGTGCTATTAGTCATAACTCAAGGGAACAACTTCAATGCGGAATACTAATTTTGGTTGGTCATTTAGAACCTCTTGAAAAGAGAAGCAACATAACAATTCGGTGACATGTTCATTTTAAGGGTAAAACATCTTATTGATATATGTAAATCTTTTTTCCAACACAAGTCAGCATCAAGTTATCTTGAATTCACACATCAAGGAGCAAATCAAAATTGAACTGCTAGTAAGAATTTAATGCAAATGTGTAAGAGAAACTTGATGACCAATGATATAAGAAAATATCAAGAGTTCACTCCACATAATATTTTCAATAAAAATATTAGCACGTATAGTTCACGTGACTCCTTTATAAAGTAAGATTAGAACTTCTCTGTTGTATGTGTGTATGGTTCAACATCAAAGTTTAAGGACATGACATCTTACATCAAAATAACTGCGGTGACAAAGTTCACACAAAATTATTATTCTTTTCCTTCTTTGGTAATTGCAATTGAAGACCAAGTACACAAACACATAGAGAGTACATAGAGTATTTAGTATTTTTAGATAAATAAGTTTTCGAGAAATTAGAGGAAGAGATGCAATTTTTAGGATTAGTAAAGTGGTTTCTGATTCTTTTAAAAAATAGAACAGTTAGGGAAAAAAAATGACTTAGCTTATTTTTGTTGCTTTTCTAATAAGAGGAGGAAAAGAATTATCTCGTATGATGATAAGCGATAGGTCCAATATAATACCATAAATATTTAATTTCACAGTTCATTTCATTCTGTGCAGCTGATCAAGAAAAGAACAAATGCAAGTGCAGAGAATGTTATGAATTTTTATCATCCCATTAATGTATCAAAATGGGATAAAATCATAAAATTTTCCATTTTTATTCATTTTTGAAAATAAAGGCGGCTCAAAGTTGTAACCAAAAGTTTTACTTGCTTATATATAAATTATTGGTGTTCTTAAAATTCAAAATTTTATTTTGGTTTTCAAATTTAAGCCAACATTGGGCGAGTCTTGGGGTAACTATAAAAGTTGTCGTCATATGACCAGATTACAGGTTCAAGTTATGAAACAGCCTCTTACAATAATGTAAAGTAATACTGCATAAATAAGATCCAATTTGATCTAATCCTTCCCCCGAGCACACTCATAGCGGGTTCTCAATGCACTGGCCTGTTCTTTTCAAGGTTAAATCAAAGGTCACATGTTATATAATTACCAACAAATATTATATGAAATAAGATTGATAACCAAGTTTTTATGTCTTTTAAATGATAGACAATAAAAATAATTATTATATTTATTATGAAAGTGATTGATAAGTAGTAGCAAATATGCAATATCTCATTAGTTTTCGGAGGAGAGACTCATGTTCTTACTCTTAAAAGAAAGTGTAGAACTTATCCTAAAACAGTTTTAAGCATTTAATTATTCTAATTCTAAGTACATTGACAAAACTCAAAAAAAACACTCCTCTTATTCTTAAATACATAATTATTGTTAGGACTGTCCAAACTCCTAAAGGGCTCCAACTCATTGTGTGGTTGCAGTCTAGCAAAACTAGAAGGGCGGAAGAACCTGAAACTTTTGTATATCAAAACTTCGCATCTTATTTTCTAAAATTCCAACAAAACATGTGTTACTAAAATTCTTCAAATGTAAGAATGCATTTTTTGTATATTTCATGAAAGATTAAATGAATCTCATAAATAAGCAGAAAATTAACCAAAAAATGTATTTTTTTAGTTATGTAATAAACCTAAATGTAGCAAGAATTCGATAATATAAATTTAAAGATACATGAAACATCAAATAAACATTTTTAAAAAACTAAAAATCACAAAAAGAGAAAAGAGAAGATTTACCTTCATGGCGAGGAGTAAATTTGGGCAGAATCCCTAATCGAGAAGAATAATCCTTATCCCTTAGCTTATCCTCTATTGAGGTAATAATTCCTAAATTAAATTCAATATTACAGCCAAGTTTTGTTTCATAGAATAAGATTGATAACCAAGTCTAACTGTTTTTCCAATAATAGACAATAAAATAATTATTATATTTATTATGAAAGTGGTTGGTAAGAATTAGCCAGTATGAAATATCTCATTAATTTTTAAGGGAGAGACTCATGTTCTTATCCTTATAAAAAGTGTATAACTTATCATGAAACTGTTTTAAACATCTAATTGTTCTAATTCTAAGTACCTTGACAAAATTCAAAAGAAACACTCTTTATTCTTAAATACATAATTATTGTTGAGACTGTCCAAACTCCTAAAAAGAATCCAACCCATTGTGTGGTTGCAGTCTAGCAGAAACGGAAGGGTAGAAGAACCTGAATCATTTGTATGTCAAAACTTTGCGTCTTATTTTCCTAAAATTTCAACAGAAGGGGTGTTACTAAAACCTTTCAAGTGTAAGAATGTAATTTTTGTATATTTTGTTAATGATTAAACTAATATCATAAATTGGCAACAAATTAACTAAAAGAAACTAAAAATCGCAAAAAGACAAAAGAGAAGATTTACCTTGGTGGCGAGAAGTAAATTTGGGCAGAATCCCTAATCGAGAAGAATAATTCTTGTCTCTTATCCTCTATTGAGGTAATAATTTCTAAAATAAATTTAAGGTTATAGCCAAGTTTCATTTCATGGAATAAGATTGATAACCAAGTTTGACTGTCTTACCGATGATAGACAATAAATAATTATTATATTTATTATGAAAGTGGTTGGTAAGTATTGGTCAGTATATAATATCTCATTAATTTTCAAGGGAGAGACTCCTGTTCTTATCCTTATAAAAAGTGTAGAACTTATCATGAAACTGTTTTAAGCATCTAATTATTCTAATTCTAAGTACCTTGACAAAACTCAAAAGAAACACTCATTCTTATTCTTAAATACATAATTATTGTTAGAACTTTTCAAACTCCCAAAAGGACTCCAACTCATTGTGTGGTTGCAGTCTACAAGAAACAGATAGGTGGAAGAACCTAAAACTTTTGTATGTCAAATCTTCGCATCTTATTTTCCTAAAATTTGAACATAGGAGGTGTTGCTAAAATCCTTCAAGTGTAAGAATGTAATTTTTGTATTTTTTTTAAAGATTAAATTAATTTCATAAATAGGCAATAAACTAATCAAAAGATGCATTATTTTAGTATGTCATAAATCCAAATCAACCAGGAATTCGAGAATATAAATTTAAAGATACATGGAACATCAACTAACATTTAAAAAAAATTAAAAACTGTAAAAAGAGAAAGAGAAGATTTACCTTGGTGGCAAGGAGTAAATTTGGGCAGAATCCCTAATCGAGAAGAATAATCCTTATCCCTTATCCTTTATTGAGGTAGTAATTCCTAAAATAGATTCAATATTACAGCCACGTTTCGTTTCAACTTCTTTCTACTGCACTATATATTCCTCCATTGATATAAAAGAAATTGGAAGAAGATACATGAAATATCAACTAAACATGTAAGAAAAGCTAAAAATCGCAAAAAGATAAAAGAGAAGATTTACCTCGGTGGCGGGAGTAAATTTGAACAGAATCCCAAATCGAGAAGAATAATCTTTGTCCTTTATCCTCTGTTGAGGTAGTAATCTCTAAAATAAACTTAATGTTACAGCCAAGTTTGTTTCAACTTCTTTCTACTGCACTAATATTCCTCTATTGATGTAAGGGATTGGAAGAGAAAAAAATTTTGATCAACAATCCTTAAGAATTTGATATATCAACTTATATCTCACTTTTTTTAAGATGAGAGAGGGAAAGACGCAAAAGAAGATGCAGAGAGGGAGGAAAAGGGGGAGGGGGAGGAAGCGAGTATTTTTGGCAGAAGTTATTAGAGGAAGAGACATCAATTATCAGGATGAATAAACGTGACTGTTGGGTTCTTTTTTTAATTTTACTGAATAGACTGGAAAAAAAAGGAGAAAATACAAAAAAAAAAAAAGATAAATGAGATTTCTAGACTGTGAGGTATGAAACCTAGGCAAGTATAAGTCCCTCCTTTATATAGATATATATAGATTAGTTTTGAACACATGCGTTGCACTTGAATTCTAAGCAAGCAGTATGAATGTTATGAATTATCCTAAAAGTGCATTGTAATGAGTATCACAAATTATTTTGTAGAATAATATATGTTTAAATATATAAATAATTTATCTATTTGTATTATATTTTTGTTTATATGTAATATGTATGACTATATTATTTAATAGTTAAAAATAAGTAACTGCACAAAAATGTAAAATTATTACCAATTTGGTGATGATCTTGATCCAAATAATAACTACAAATCAAGAAATAGTTAAACCCGTTATTATGAGCAAACAAAGAAAATGAAAATGGAACTATGAAAACATCATGGTAGCTAGGAATAATTACAATTTCAATAAGTAGTGGTATTCTTCATAAGAACTGCTGAAGGTAAAGACAATATAGTTGAGCACTCTGTCTTACATATATTAGTAGAAAAAGTAGCAAAATATGAAATAATAATACAAATTGAATTGAGAATCTTTTCAAAATTTTAAATCAATTTTGTGTAGCAAAAAATAAATAATTTGATAAACGAAAATACCACTCTCTTATAGAAATGTACTTTTGAGATTTATATGATAGAAAGTTTTAGTGAACATGTAATCACTAATACTTCTAAAAGTTGTCTCTTATCATTATTATAATTTTTATATATATTTTAAAAATTAAGTTACAAAATAAGAAAGGTTAAAATGAACAATATTGATTTTACATTTTATCTATTTATTAAAATTTCATTCCCAAAATTATAAAAAAAATCTTCAGGTTAATTCGTTCACTCCTTATTACTGTGTGGTTATTATATCTAATCTTTAACAATTTTTCAGGATACTGGTAAATCAGTTGTATCAAAAAGTCTTATAAGACATTCCTCTTTGGTATGTTTCTTCAGCTTAAAATTTCATTTTTACTGAAAATTTCTATAAAATAGATACATATGATAATATATTATTGTAACTCTCTATTCATGCTTCCATATAATTTTTTCACTCTTTGGCCCAATAAAAGGTGCTCTCTGCCATTCTTTAAAGGATAGACTAATAAAGATCTCAAACAAAAGTCGAGATGGATACATCATCAAGCAAGAAATATATAAAACTAATTAAGATAATATATCTTCTAATGATATGAATATGTTGATAGGTTTCTGTTTTAGACTTTAAAAATATATGTATATGCCTTTAACAAAATTAGTAAAGAAATGAAGAATACACACACACACATAAAAAAAAATATCTATAAAGTAAGGTGGCAAAAATCAGTGTACTTATCTATAAAATCATGTCGCAAAAATATAAATAGAAAAAATTACAATGAGATTAAAGTTTTATCACAATATCAAATACCTGACACCAGCATACAAATATATAGAGAAAAAATAGGATTGAATGTCAGAGAAAATAAATAATTTAAATTTATGCCGATCTTCTTCTCCTGCAGCAACTCTAACTCTAATGATCTTGATAATTAGTATATGAGTGATGAGTATGGCAAGAATGAAGAAATTGAGGTGAAACCAAATTTGTCTTCAATATTATAGAATGGTGACTGTTCTTTTCCTTGTAATTGATATTCATTAAAAAAAAATATTAAGAATATTATAACTACAATCGTTTCAACTATACATTAGTTGAACTTAATTGCTAATTAATATATATATATATACACACACACATATATATATACAAAGGAAACTTAGAGGCATGCTGATGTGGCATGCCTCTTTGAGCTCCTTTCATATTTTTTTTTTGTGGTTTTTTGGCATTTTTCTCCTCTTTTTTTTTGTATTTTTCTGAATTAATTTCTGCTACTAATTAAATGAATTATCAATAATTAAATGCAGAAGTCAAATTCAATAAAATCCAGTTCAATCTAATTAACCCAGGTAACAACATCTTCTTAATGCAAATTAAGTGTAATTAATACACCTAATACCTAATAAAAAACTCTTTTTTTTCTTTTCTCTCTTTTTTAGAACAAACCAAAAAAATGAATTCATCACAAGCCACTCTCCTCCTCCAAAAATAGCTCAAAGACCTAAACCGGCACCTGGTTGATGGATTCTCCGCCGGTTTAGTCGACGAAACAATATTTTCGAGTGAGCATCTCAATCATCAATCCGATAGAAACTTTATTCGACAACGAATTTTTCAACGCCATGATGAGTTTCCCGATGGATTACCCAAATAATCCGCCAACGGTGCAATTCATCACGGAGATTTGACATCTGAACATTTACCCTGACAGTCGGGTTTGTATATTGATCCTCCACCCCCCAGTGATGATCCGAGTTTCTATGAGCTGGCAAGCGAGTAGTAGGCGCCGGTGCATACGATGGAGAGTATCATTTTGAGTATAATTTCGATGATTACGAGTCCCAACAATGAGTAGCCAGCGAATGTTGATGCGGCGAAAGAGTAGAGGGATAATAAGCTTAGTTTGTGAAGAAGATGAAACATTGCGTGAGAAGGTCACAAGAGATATTGTGAGAAAACTTTACTTGACTTGCAAGCGGAAACAAACTTCTTTATTTACTTTTTTTCTCAGTTTTTAGAACTAAACTTTTTTTTTATTTCAATTAAGCTCTATATTTTTAGAGTTTTATCAATTATAATTACTCAAATATATGTTATATGTTTTTTTTCATATTATGTTACTAATTTTTTTTCATTACTATAAATACTAATTAAGCAAATGTAGTCCATTGCATAACATTTTTCTTTTTTACTCCATAATTTTTTTGTCAATTCTTCCCATTATTACTTTGCTCCTTTTCAAATATGAAACTTTTTTCACAAGTTTCTTTCATTTCCCTTTTTGTTTTTCTTATTATTGGTATTTATGCCACAATTATTAATCTATCTATATTATAATTGTGGTCTATGACATAATGATGTGACATAACTCTTTGGCCAAGGATTCATCTTCTTTTTATCTTTTTCCTACCTTTTTACTTTCTTATCTTTTAAAGATTTTTGGTGGTTTTTTTGCACTTTAATGTAGTATATATCTATTTTATCATTTTTCTTCTCCTTCTTTTATGTTTTCCCCTATTATCTATGTAATTAGTATAAGAGTAAATGTCTCAATTATCACTATTTATTACAAATTCACCTTTTCCTATTCCTTTCTTGAAACCGTTAGCAGTTATACATCTCTACATGTAGACATGCATTTATAATGAGAATTGAGAGGTTTGAGTTTCCTCTTTCAACAAAATAGGAAAGACAGAGAAATCATGAATTATCAAAATTGTTAGAGGTTTGAAGAAGCATCTGAAGCACAAAAAAGTTCATTATATTATGTGGAAAAACTTGACTAGCTATGCGTCATGAAGAACATGTAAAGTTTAGTATATATGGAGTTGATAATTTATCATTAATGTATTTCTCTACCTCATTGGTGTTCTTTTCTTTCTCAATGTTGTTATTGGTTTAGCTCCTATTTTGTGCTCCAATAAAAATACGAAACTCAATTTTGTATTAGAAAAGTTTTCTTTATTAGTTGAAGAAGCGTCAGTTTTTTCTTTCTTTCTAAAATTATTTTATTCTATATTAATTCAGACAGATAATTTAATTTTACACTAAAATGTATTAGTATCTGAAAAATATAATCCTCTTACTTTATTTGGCAAAGTGTTCACTCTTCATAAGGATACTAAGCCATGGGTTTCACTACCTTAAGATAAAGGAATTAAGTTATCCATCATCGAGGAGTAGACACAGAAGAGACTGGCTGCTCAATATAATATGTCACCACTGCTTAAATTGTCTCAATCAATTATTTCATCAACAGTTCAAATCAATTTCACATTGTTGGAGCATGGATAAAGTTAAGTTTTGTAGTTTAGAATCTAAATATTTATTCTTTTTATTTAGTAATACCTATTTTGTTATGCTGGCAGCCTTTAGAAAAAATAAAACAAGAAAAAGAAGAAGAAGAAGAAGAAGAAGAGAGGTTTAAGTTTAAGTTTCGGGATGCAGATATATGTTGTTATATTTTTTTGAAGTCCGGAGAACGTGAATGTACCATATTGAACTCATGTATCTCCCAAAAAGAAAAATAGATAGCTAATAATGTTGACTTCCCTATTTGAGTTCATATTATATGATATGTCAATCTTTTTTAATCTTTTCTATCTCAACTTAATTTACAAATACATTGATTTGTGTCTTCCTGAGTTAATTTTGCTTATTTTTTGTTGAGTTATTTCATATATTTGAATTAATTTTCTAAATCATGATATCCAAAATAGAAAATGGGAAGTGCCAAAATTTTCTTGAAGAAAGAAATTTCAATTTATTGTGAGAGTGGGAAAAGTATAAAGACTTTATATATTCTTATTTATATATTCTTTTGTCCAATCATTCTTATTTTTAGTTGAATTTAATTTAACGAAAAATCATTTCAATAATATTTTTAGTTTTTTTGGCTATATATTTTCGCTGAGCCTCTTGATTACTTATATGTATAAAATATCTTAAGTTTTTTTAGTCATTTATATCTATTTTAAAGATATTTGAAATGGTTAAAAAGGAAGATCTACTCTTTTATAATTTACTTTTTTTTGCTTTTTATTATTCATTATGTGTTGTTATCGTCTTTTTAGTTATGCTAAAAAAAATATTTACATATATATACACTAAATATTCTTCTCTCTCTCTCTCTCTCTTTTTAAAAAAAAATCTTGTAAGAAAAATAAAATATATCACCTATATAAAATCAAGTATCCCTAGAGATCAAAAACTCTTAGATGAAAAATTAGAAAAAATACAAAACTAATTCTAAATATGAAATGGATTAAAACATGAAATTAATAATTTAGGATTTGAAAATTAAAAGGAATTTTAGCATATTCTAGGCATTTGACTATTAGAAAAGAACTATTTCACAAATCTAATAAGATTTTTGTGATCGCGCGAAACGCAAATCATTTCAGTAGTTGCTCAATATATGAAATTTAATAAAAATATATTAATACAAAGTAATTAATAAAAAGATAATATAATACCTCATAATAATTCAAAGATATTTAAGCAACTAAGAGAGAGAGAGAGAGAGAGAGATATTACAAAAAAATAAAAATAAAAATAGCCACCAGTGAGCCTCAGCCCATTATCTATGAACATAGGGCACAAAGCATTCAAACTATATAAGCAAAGTGGGTGCTTTCAGTCGACGACTTCTGGAAAAGAAAATGCGAGATTCTTTCATTCCTTTCCAGAGAAGGAGCACAAAGAGAAGAGAATTCAGGACTTTGATAAATAGTTCAAGAGAGAAGAAGAAGAAAAAGATAAGTTTCTCAATCTAGTTTATAGATTTGATTCATATAACCCATGACTATCGAATTGGGGTTGAGATTTCAAGAATCAAGGTTAGAAAAATAGAGGAATCTATTAAATTCTCTTGAACTGAGTGGGCACATTAGAAGATTGGAGCATAAACTCTTATATTTCGGCATATACCAAAAAAAATAGAATGGACAAGAAGGTTTTTCAGTCTGTTTTAAGCATAAATTTAGAGATATTTGGGTACAAATTGGACGAATAAATTATATGAATTAGCTGAAATTAGTAGATTTTGTGTAGTTAAATTACTCATGGCATGAGTAAATATAATTCGGCATTAATGGTTAAACATGAAATTCTGAGGGTTGGGTATTTTCAATTAGTTATAATTAGCCTAAATGAGGAAACTAACACGAGATTTATATGAAATGATTATAGATTGATCGAAGGAAGTCATACGGTTTGCTTGAGGTGGCGAGTTTGATACTTCGATATGAGTACTGTGAGTAGTAACCTTACCGCAATTTGTGTTTTCGTAACTTGTATGATTTATAAACGACTTGAAACTATAATGTTTACTGAATGATTTGAAATTGCATGTGGGACAAGTCTTTTACTTGATATGGTATTGAAATAATTATTTGATATATTTTACTATTATTTTAGATGTTCTCACAATTACTAAACATGTTTTACTATTACTTGACATGATTCTCCTTACCGAAAAGAAAGTACGTGATTTTATAAGAACTTAAGTTGCTTATACTATTGTGAAAATGCTTTCATATGAGTACTTACTATTTATAAATAAAAATATTAATGGGAGTAGATAACGGCGGGTTTATTAGACCTGGTACACTTTGTATTTACAGATTACTATTACAGCTCTCGCTAGTGGAAAGGTAGAACTAGCATATGATTACTGATTTTCCTTGAACAAGGACCTACCGTAATATTTGACTCTTTTTTGAAGGGTTCATGGATATTGGCTATCTCTCAAGATAGGGAGCCACATCGATTACATGATTCATTATTGTAAACCTCCCAAAACATAAGATCTAATATGATAGTATTTACAGATTTTATTATCAAATTGTTAATTGATTTATGCTTGCATGAAACAGACAAGACTGATTATTGTTACCGTTTCTCAAAGATATTTTATTTCATGATTTTTTCTTATTATCCTACTAGTATGCTTTCTGATTTGTCCCCCCAAAAAAATAATTTTGGTTTAAGTATTATTACTTAATGAACTGGCGACTCACTCTCTGCTTTTTTTTTCAGAGACCGCAGGTGACGTTGGTGAGGATTTCGTTAACTAAAGCGTTCAAGTTGACAAATTTCTAGTGAGCCTCGCAGTTGTTCACGCGGGCAAGGACTTATTTAATTGTTATGGTCTTTTTCTTTGAACTCTTAGAGTTGCTCTATAGTCATTTTATTAGTTCCATGAGTATTATTTTATTATTACAGACCTGTGATTAGCACTACATGTTCTTCCCTTTGGAGATAGTTAAAACTGTGATGTTGAAAATAGGTTGATTGAGGATGGTTATGGCTTGTTTGGTGTTACTAGTTGTTGTCTATTGATTCTGAGACAGGAAAAAAGTTTATGGATAGGCCTAAAAAAAGAAAAAATTCAGCCCGATTTTCTGTAAATATTTTATTAAGGCTTGCTTTGGAATTCTACCTCTTAATGTTGGTCACGGTCCTAAATTAGATCGTGACAAAGTTTGTATCAGAACCTTAGGTTAGATTATTCCTGTGACTAATGGAGCACATGTCAATAGTAGAATCTCAATTATGGTTATGTAGCCGGACATTTATATAATCGTGATTCTACGATGGAATGATAAGATGTGTCTTGCCTTTTTTCTTAATCCTCCTTAAGCATGACGTTTAGGATCAACTAGATTATTCTAACAGTAATTATTTTGTCAACCAAATGGCTTAAACTCGATCATCTAATGGCAGAGCTACAACAGCTGCACCACAGGCACCTAATTCCACCTCAGATAGGCAGCTGGCTTCCACTACTAGGGAAAGAGGTGGAGCTCACAAAAAGGGCAAAGGTAGGGGCCGTAGTACCACCACAAGGAGTTATATTACTACCACGAAGAGTTGTAGTACCACCACAAGAGTTACAAGAAAGCCTACTCCTGAAATAAGTACTAGCCCACCTTCACCATCACATGAGGGCGTTACTGCTAGGCACTTACCTCCATGCAAAGAGTCATAGAGAGCTTGATTGATAAAATGGATAGGCAGTAGAGGATTGGGCATCAAAACACTACACCAGCTCAGACACAAATACAATCTCAAGCAACTGCACATACTTATACTTTAGGTATCTTTGCAAGAATTCTTGAAGTTGAAGTCCCCATGATTCACAGATTCTGATAGTTCAGTTGATCCTCAAAGTTTATTGGATGGGACACTCAAGGCATTACGAGCACTAGGATGTTCAAGTGAGAGAGTCATCGAGCTTGCAGTGTAAAAACTAGAGGACGTGGCTATTACATGGTATGAAACTGTATTGCTAGGAAGGCATGCAGGAGAAACACCATTGACATGAAATGAGTTAACTAAGTTGTTTATGGATCATTTTCTTCCTGACAGTATGAGGCAGAAATATGCTAGGGAGTTCGAAAGATTAGTCCAGACTCCAGATATGGATGTGTCAATATATAACACTAAATTCTATAAGCTGGCTAGATATGCTCCTTGCTTCGTGGCTGATGAAGCAGCTTGGGTTCAGAGGTTTGTTAATGGGTTGGGTGGTCGTCTATACAGTGCAGTAGCTCCACAGATGAATACTTTGACCTACTCAGATGTCGTTGACCTTGCTAGAAAGATAGAAAACAAAGGACATGAGGAATGTGCAGCCAACGATTTACATAAGAAGACCAAGACAGAGGGATCTTTCAGTGGTGGCTTTAGTGCAAATCCTAGAGCTAGAAATCAGGGACAACAACAATAGGATACACAAACAGAGATAGATTTGGTATCATAGACCACATACAGACCACATCATAAATAGGGTAATAAGGGATTTTCATCATCATTTGGACATCGTAGTTCTGAAAAAATATATGTCACTGCTCCAGCCTACCAGACCTGCGACAGATCACATTTGAGGAAAGTGTCATATTCTGACCGAAGGGTGCTTTCGTTGTGGCTAATTGGGACATCACCTGAGGGACTACCCTTAACCTCTGAAGAATTCCAGCCAGACTTCTGTTCATCTAGCCACCTGCTCGGGCTACTCATAATTCTCCAGGTACAGAAAATAGGGGTCTAGGTGCTAGGAATCAGGGACAGGGGAATGCTGGAAGAGGCCAGGCGAGAATTTTTGCAATTACTAGATAAGATGTTCAGGCCTCAAATGCAGTGGTTATAGGTATTCTTTTAGTTTGTTCATTTGACGTACTTGCTTTGATTGATCCAGAATCTACGCACTCCTATATGTTCTCGCACTTTGCTTTGAGGTTTGATAGACAACTAGATATGTTAATTACCCTTTTATTGTTGTTACTCCCATGGGAGATTCTCCGTTAGTTGAATATGTGTATCGAGAATGTCAAATTTGAGTAGAGGGTAAAAATACCCTAGCTGATTTAATAGCACTTGATATGATTGACTTTGATGTATTGATGGGAATGGATTAATTATCTCCTTTCTATGGTGTAGTCGACTGCCATTCAAAACTAGTTACCCAATGAGCCTACTTTTGTATTAAAAGGGGATCAAGTTCCAGAGGTTGGTAAGGTTATATCTCTTATGAAGGCCCAATGATTACTGAAGAAAGGTTGCATGGATCTCTTAGCTATGGTAAGGGACATTAGAGAGGAAACAATTATCTTGGAGAAAGTACCAGTGGTAAAAGAATTTTCGGATGTAGTTCCTGAGGATTTTCCAAGGTTACCTTTGGTACGAGAGATAGATTTTGGTATTGATTTAAACATGAGATACTACCAATATTTATATCTCTATGTCATATGGCACTGGCATTGATGAGGGAGCTAAAAAAATAGTTGCGTGACTTGCTAGATAAGAGCTCTATTAGATCGAGTGTATCACCATAATGTGCACCAGTACTGTTTGTAAAGAAAAAAGACGGGTCTTTAAGAATTGTACATCGACTACTAGCAGTTGAACAAGGTAACAATACGTAACAAGTATCCTTTACCTTGTATAGATAACCTGTTTGATTAGTTGCAGAGAGTTATCCACTTTTCAAAGATTGATCTTCGGTCTAGTTATCATCAACTTAGGATTAGGGAGGAAGATATTTCCAACACAGACTTTAGAACTAGGTACGAGCACTACGAGTTCCCTGTGATGCCTTTTGGATTGACAAATGATCCAGCTGCATTTATGGACTTGATGAATAGGGTATTCAAGCCATTCCTAGGACAAGTTTGTGATAGTGTTTATTGATGGCATCCTCATATATTCTCGTTGCCAGGAGGAACATGAGAATCATATGAGGACTGTGTTGCAGACATTGCGAGAACATAAGCTTTGTGCTAAGTTCTCAAAGTGTGAATTTTGACTAGACTCAGTAGCATTTTTGGGGCATATTGTATCCAAGGATGAAATTATGATGGATCCTAAAGAGACAGAAGTTGTACTGAAATGGCCTAGACCTACTTCACTTACAAAGATTCGTAACTTTTTAGGCTTGACAAGTTACTACAGGCATTTAGTACAGGATTTCTCCAGAATAGCAGTTCTATTAACCAAGTTTACACTAAAAAATATGAAATTTCAGTGGACAAAGGAATGTGAGCAGAGTTTTCAAAAATTCAAAACAAGTTTAACAACTACACCGATATTGGCCTTACCATCAAGTTTTGAAGGATTTATGGTATTCTGTGATGCTTCGAGAGTAGGATTAGGATGTGTTCTTATGCAAAATGGTTGTATTATAGCCTATGCTTCAACACAGATGAAGAAGCATGAGCAAAACTATCCTACACATGATTTAAAGATGGCTGTAGTGGTATTTGTTCTTAAGATTTGGAGGCATTACCTATATGGCGTAACTTGTGAGATTTATACTGATAATAAGACCTTGAAGTACATTTTCCAGCAAAGAGATCTGAATCTTCGACAGTGTCGGTGGATGGAACTGCTCAAGGATTATGATTGTGTTATTTTGTATCATCCCGGAAAAGCTAATGTTGTGGCTGATATATTGAGCAGAAAGTCAATGGGCAGTTTGGCACATATAACTCCTGAAAAGAGACTGTTGGCAAAGGAGATGCATAAACTCAAAGGCACAGGTGTCATATTTTGGGTGAAAAATTCAGAGACATTGTTGGCTTATGTGCAAGCAAAATCTTCCTTAGTAGAGCGCATAAAGGCCACTCAAAATGAATATGGGAAATTGGGAAAATACATAGATGAGGTCCTAACTGGTAAAAATAAGAAGATGACTATTGAATGTGATGATATTCTTTGACTAGGTAACGAGTTATGTGTACCAGATGTAGATAGATTGAGACGAGTTATTCTTGAGGAAGATCACAACCAGATATACTATACACCCTGGTTCCACTAAGATGTATCATTACCTAAAGGATTTTATTGGTGGGAATGTATGAATAAATATGTTGCTAACTTTGTTTCAAATCACTTGACTTGTCAAGAGGTTAAAGCCGAGCATCAGCGACCCACTAGACTACTACAACAGATCAAGATTCCAGAGTGGAATTGTCACACCCCGCCTTGGGGGGTATGACTGTCACCTGGTGCCCTACTAGGACCTGAACTACTGGACTGCTAAGCCTGGGCATATCTGGTGCCTGGCTGGCTCTAACTCACATTTCTGGAAACAAAGGGCTATATAACGGCTGTAAACACAGCCCCCGGCCCATTGGCCTATAGCCTCCTTACCTGTACCAACAGCTGACCAGAAACATGTCAATATAGGGAAACCTATGCGGGCCGACAAGGCCACCATGCTGTCTAGTTATCTATAGCTTAACCATGAAGTACTGGATAGCTACGTGACCGGCAAGGTCACCACTACTGTCGAACTATGGCCCCACACGGCCAACATAAAGGAAACACAAGTTCTAACAGCTATACAACTGCACGGCCTCACACGACTGGCTCATCTGACCACAGGGTAATATATACAGACTGCAAGCCTCTAGGAATAACAATAGAAATGATCGGGATAGGGCCCCGACCTACCCGTACTATACAACAAAAGAAAATGAAATACACCTCTGGAATTCAGTCTCCGGATGACAGGAGCTGAATACTCGATCGCTAACAGAAATCACGTGGTATCGCCTGCTCGTCTATGAGTACCTGCAGGCAAGTAATGCAGCGCCCCACCGGGCGTCAGTACCGCTGGTACTGAGCATGTAAAGCAATAACTGAAAGAAATATCTGAAAACAACAATATAACTGATGAAACTGAAGTAGGAAGGAATAGATTAACTGTCTGATAATGTAAGTCATACCTTCTCTTAATTATACTGGAAGGAGCAGGAGTCATACCTGAGGATTTATCGTTCTACTGTCGATCTACTCGTATCTAGTATAACACGACACAATATATCATAACATACATAGCACACACAAACCTTACCCGGCCCCCATAAGCCGGCAGGTACAACCAACACGTAATCTATACCCCTACCCCGGTCGTCCCGTCTCCTATAATAACTATAAGCATCCTGCCGGTCCCCTGGGTATGCACTTGGGCTCGCTGAGCCCCTGACTATAACTGTACCTGAGTCCGGAGGACTCCTAAATCAACACCCCGGGCGTATCCGCTCGACGGGGGTGTATAAGGGCCGACCAAGGCACAATATGGGGAAAACTGGCATCCCATCTTCGTCCCCTATGGGACGGTATGCCACTCCGTAGAGCGACGTATCCTCATCCTCTGGCGGACGAGTCGATACAGCTATTAACCCTGGGTGGTCATGGATGTTAGGTAGTCCAACCCCAAACAATACAACAGTCTCAACTAGTAATACTATCTGCATGTCCCACATACTGAAGCTAATAGTGGTAAAGTATTTGTATATACTATATGCTGAGCTAGCGATAGTAATATGTATGTACTTAATGCATGCTGAGGCTGGTAGTAGTATATATGTACAAATGTAGTCTTCTGTCAGACTGTACTGGGGCTAATGCTGAACAAGATATGGTCTTTCTGTCGAAACTATGCTGTATACTGAGTTTCTATAGTAACATGATTTGCTAGTCCTAATGTGCTTTCTAACTTCGCTTTAACTTATCGTTCTATTTCTGAGATGTCTTACAGATATTACATTGCTTTACTGGATTTCAACTGAATGCAATGATATCCTAACATTCTGTGTCACATCACATACTGAGCATGCTGTGCAGTTCTTAACACTTATATTAGAATCTATATCGTGCTAGCAAGTCTCACGCTGATCATAACATAATGTTTCTAGTATCGTACCATCATTCATAGTAAACATCATACATGGCTTCTGAATATTCTACTGGCCTTTAAATTACTGTACTGTACCAAGATTACTAACTTGCCGAGGGAACTAGCTTTACATACCTTATCCTCGAACTATCCGGCTGTCGGACGAGGCTCGGCCGGTACTTCAACTATTTTCTCCCAACTGCATTCATAAATATGTCAATCAATACTGAATACAGCTTTATTGTAAAGAGCAACGTCACTTTCGATATAGTTTATAGCCTAAACTTAGGCTTATCGAAAGACGGTCGAAAACTCGCTATTTTTCAGCGGTCCAGAAGGGAGAAATATTCACTTCACAGCTAGGAACACATAGACACTAATTTAGAGCAATTCCACTTACCTTAGCTCGGTAGCTCGACGATTCGTCGGCCGTATTTCACGAAACTAAATCCGTAGGAATGCTCTCTGCTGCTAAATACCTCGGTATCTGAGGTTAATTTGAGTTTGGACAACGTTTAGCAGCGTAATCGGACGAAAATTATATTACCCTCTTCGTTCTATTTCCCTTCTCTGATGGTTTACTCTGTTTTCTGGAAATTTCATAAGTTTATAATGAGTTAAAACCGAAGTGGGGCTTTATATACTTGGGCCTGGACAAGGCCAACGTGTCACGGAGCCAACGCGGAGGCTCCACCTCCGTGACACGCTGCCATCGCGGAGGGGCTCTGCCTCGGCTCCTTCCGCGATGGTTCGACAGGTTTCTCGTCCGATCTTTTTCCCGGGCCTTTCTCTAGCACGTATGGCCTTCAAATATGTTTAACCAACGTGCGAAAAGGTCATCTAGGTGCCGGGAATCCTACGGGGTATAACATTCTCCCCCCCTTAAGAACATTCGTCCTCGAATGTATACTGCTATCTAGAGGACTACTTAACTTACTTGTTTAGAAAAAATTTCGCCAGAGTCTCCCCTGTAATATGGACTATACCAAAAACCTGAAATGCAAAAAAGTCCAATACAAGTACTGTACACAATACTCTAGGATTCACTGGATGGCTAAGTATCAATCTTTCTCACTTATACATATACAATCATAAGATACTACATAAGCAATAATACGGACATACCTGTCGCCTGACTAGGCCTGGAATAGGTGAGGGTACCTAGCTTTCATATCTTCTTCAGCTTCCCACGTCATTTCCTCACGGTTCCTGTTACGCCACAATACTTTGACAGACGCAACATCTTTAGTCCTCAACCTGCGAATCTGTCTGTCTAAAATAGCTACTGGAACCTCTTCATATGCTAACTCTTCTGTGACCTGGACATCCTGAACGGGAACTACTGTAGAAGGGTCCCCTACGAACTTTCTCAACATAGAGACATGGAATACTGGGTGAACAGATGCTAATTCTGGAGGCAAGTTCAATTCGTATGCAACTCGGCCTATTCTTCGCTGAATCTGATATGGCCCAATAAATCTAGGGCTAAGCTTGCCTTTCTTGCCAAATCTCAGTACCCCTTTCATCAGAGACACTTTCAAATATACCCAGTCATTTACCGCAAATTCTAGATTTCTGCGCCGCATATCTGCATAAGACTTCTAGCGGCTCTGAGCAGTCAGTAAACGTTCTCGGATAAGCTTTATCTTTTCCTCTAATGCCGAACAATGTCTGGGCCAACCAATGCTGATTCCCCCACTTCAAACCAGCCCACCGGCGATCTACATTT
This sequence comes from Datura wrightii, assembly GCA_035772735.1. Lineage (NCBI taxonomy): Eukaryota > Viridiplantae > Streptophyta > Magnoliopsida > Solanales > Solanaceae > Datura > Datura wrightii. The sequence goes on from JASDFA010000027.1 coordinate 40,474,253, forward strand.
TCGCCCATATAATGCTTCAAAAGGCGCTATCTGGATAGCTGAATGATAACTGTTATTATAAGCAAATTCAATCAACGAAAGATGCTCATCCCAGCTACCCCCAAAATCTAGCACGCACGCTCGTAGCATATCTTCGAGCGTTTGGATAGTCCGCTCAGCTTGCCCATCTGCCTGGGGGTGGGAAGCTGTGCTTAGATTAATCTGCGTCCCCAGCCCCTTCTGGAACGATTTACAAACCCTAGCCGTGAACTGCGCTCCTCTGTCCGAAATAACGGATACTGGCACTCCATGCAATCTGACTATCTCTCAAATATACAACTCCGCATAATCTTCAGCCGAGAAAGTAGTTCTAACTGGCAGGAAATGAGCTGATTTAGTCAATCCGTCAACTATTACCCATATAGAGTCATGTATGTGTCTGGTACGGGGTAATCCTGCTACAAAATCCATATTTACTGCTTCCCATTTTCAGAGAGGCACAGCTATGTCCTGAGTTAACCCACATGGTTTCTGATGTTCTGCTTTCACCTGTCGGCAGTTAGGACACTGGGCTACAAATTCAGCAATTTCTCTTTTCATACCTGGCCACCAGTAGTTCTCTTTGATGTCATGGTACATTTTTGTCGTACCGGGGTGAAGAGAATAACGGGCGTAATGTACCTCGTTCATAATCTGCTGGTGGAGCCCTGAAACATCTGGAACATATAGACGGCCTTTACAACGCAGCACTCCACCCTCTGTTACCTGAAAACCTGGCGTTTTCCCCTGCTAAACAGGTCAGGATTCTTATACTACCGTTCTTTTTATTTTCACAACTGATGACGACATGGCGGTGTTCTCGATTACCGCTCTGTTGTCCTTCATTTCTATTACACAAACGGCTAAATTGACCAATTGATGTATCCTTCTGACCAACTCCCGTTGCTCGGGCTGCCCATACACCACACTTCTAATAGATCTATAGCTAAGAGCGGTTGTTGCTCCATTACCTCTTCTTGGCTGGTATAACATTTTCATACTTAGAGAGCTCGGCATATAATTGACGGTTATACTGACTTGTCTTGCCGAAGAGATCGACAGTTACGGGCGTAGCTAGAGCTTATCTGGCCCTCTAGCCACATGCTAAGGCTACTTGTTGCTGGGATAACCTGAACGACCGTCTGCGCACCTTGTGCCTTTATCTGATCAGAGGATCCTGATATTGATCATGACCTCTAACGATCTAGCTGCATAACCTTAAATAACTGAATAGTCGGGTTGAATGACCCAAATGTGGCAGTAGTCTAACAATGCTCTAACTGTTCTACTTGAGTACTTATAGTTCATGCATACTGTAGACTTGTGGGCATCTAATTGCTTTGTTATTTTGCTTGAACCACTATAAGGCTGGGCTTAATCAAACTTACTCCCAGGAGATCAATCTCTGGATCTTCACGGGGAGTCTGCTGATCTCCTGGTTTTAATAAACACTATGCTAGCAGGGTACTATCAATTTCTTACACCTTGTGTGTATCCACTTGGATTTATACTGCTAGGTTGACTAAGGCCGACTCTCACCTACAAGGCTGGGAAAACGACATACGACCACTTAATATACTAGAACAATTCTGATATTGCTAATCTCTGAAATTTGCCTATTCGGCCTCTAATCCTGGTTCTAGCATATGCACTAATGTTACCGATCTTCAGGGATGCTTCCCTGCTAATGCAGGCACCAGCTGGTCGGTAGACCGTCTAACTGCGCCCTTCTCATCTAGCCTTCTGGTTTAGGCCATTAACTCTGGTAAGCTCCTAGAGCCTAGATCTGACAACAACACATAAGTCTATTAACTTAATAACTGAGAACTGCGATAGTTTCTATGACTTCATACGTAATTCACACCTAATCTGCCCTTTCACTTCTCCTTTCCCTTTCTCCTTTCTTCTCTCCTTTTCTTTCTTTCTTCTCCCCCTTTTTTTTTTTTTGGCAAGGGGGGGGGGGGGGTCCTGCAATGCAATTTGTGCATGCTTTCTATTACTAATCAGCATCTGTGATTGTACCCCTTATAGGCAGCTACTCACAGCATATCTATTATCTGTATATATATATATCAATAGCTACGTACAATATGTACTGAATTCTGCGGTAATACATAATCTCTGACATGCTCTGCTGAGTCTCATACCGTACATGATACACCGCTTCTACGGCCTAATAATATCTCCTGCCCTGACTTATCATTTCATTGTATTGTCACCCCATTCTGAAAGTAACAAACATAAACACTTTAGTTATTGTCTGCTGTTTGAAATTCCGCCACTCTTGCGATGTGGGGTCAACGTTCGAATCTTGTGGCCTTACTAGGCATATATTGAGAGCCCATGACTGTCTGCTGGGCCTTATCTCTAGGCTACACTAGATTAGAATTACTGTATCGGTAACTTCTTAACTTCTCCATAGCGGACATACTGCGGTATTCTGAACCGCAATCTTACTGTCAGCCCGAGGCTTAACCCTTAATACAATATTTTATCAATCCGGGGGTAATTCTAATTTCCCCACAAGATCTGACATTCTTGCTTTCCCTCATCTTACTTAAGCTGAACTCTAGGGTTCAAGGTACCTGCTCTTTATTGTTAACAAGATTCCTGGTCCAGTATCAGTTCATACTTCCCCTGACTTGCAGTCAGACCTATCTGATTCACATGACCCCTCACCCTTTTGATATCACAACCAGATCATAACTACAATCTTACAGGTATGTCTTGCTATCTGTTAGCATACGTGGCGGACTTGGCCTTTTTCTAACTCGAACTTGACTATTACCCGGCATTCATCACTAACCGGTCTTTTACCCCTGCTTCGGCTAAGCTAACAGTCTTACTTTCTCTACTGGCTTATTGTCATAAGGGTCTGCACAACTTACGGAATCATAGGGGCTCTTTATACTTTCTAATACTTACTAAGATCAATCAGCCCATCTTTACTTACTGCTTGATTTGGCAACCCCATCTCAAGTCTTATGCCCCTTTACTATACTGGCATCAAAATCAAGAGGTAGGAATAGCCCTTTTCTTATTGCAACAAATAAAAGCATTTAACTGTACCATATCCAAAAAGATGTATTTGGGATTCCTGCATTTCCCTCTCTTTCTTATACTTACCTGGTGGTCTGACCTTGTCTGTAATCTTAATCAGATCTTATATAACTAATAAATAAATCAACTCGTATGCACATTACACTCCTGACTTCCTATTCTGACGTTATCAACGTATACTGGGGATAGTACCGATAAAGGTATCATGTTGGGAGGTCTCGAGTACCTCCTCCTGCTGCTGTAGTTATCATGTAATTGGCTGATGCCTTCTTCTGTTGCTATATCTGATCTTCTGCCGGTAATAGGGTAATGTTGATCTGCCTTTGTATCTGTAATCAAAGAATATGGTAAGTTTTTAGAGACTCCACCCTATACTGTACCGCTCTAAAGCACGACTGACTAAGAAGGAGGGGTAACCATCCTATCATGCCTCGCAGCCTCCTGCCTATAGTATGTGGTGCACAACACATCCATAGACAAGACTCTACTTAGCACGGCTTGCAGACTCCCTGGGACACGACCTGCTCTGATACCAAGTTTGTCACACCCCGCCTTGGGGGGTATGACTGGCACCTGGTGCCCTACTAGGACCTGAACTGCTGGACTGCTAAGCCTGGGCACATCTGGTGCCTGGCTGGCTCTAACTCACATTTCTGGAAACAAAGGGCTATATAACGGCTGTAAACACAGCCCCCGGCCCATTGGCCTATAGCCTCCTGTACCTGTACCAACAACTGACCAGAAACATGTCAATATAGGGAAACCTATGCGGGCCGACAAGGCCACCATGCTGTCTAGTTATCTATAGCTTAACCATGAAGTACTGGATAGCTACGTGACCGGCAAGGTCACCACTACTGTCGAACTATGGCCCCACACGGCCAACATAAAGGAAACACAAGTTCTAACAGCTATACAACTGCACGGCCTCACACGACCGGCTCATCTGACCACAGGGTAATATATACAGACTGCAAGCCTCTAGGAATAACAATAGAAATGATCGGGACAGGGCCCCGACCTACCCGTACTATACAACAAAAGAAAATGAAATACACCTCTGGAATTCAGTCTCCGGATGACAGGAGCTGAATACTCGATCGCTAACAGAAATCACGTGGTATCACCTGCTCGTCTATGAGTACCTGCAGACAAGTAATGCAGTGCCCCACCGGGCGTCAGTACCGCTGGTACTGAGTATGTAAAGCAATAACTGAAAGAAATATTTGAAAACAATAATATAACTGATGAAACTGAAGTAGGAAGGAATAGATTAACTGTCTGATAATGTAAGTCATACCTTCTCTTAATTATACTGGAAGGAGCAGGAGTCATACCTGAGGATTTATCGTTCTACTGTCGATCTACTCGTATCTATTATAACACGGCACAACATATCATAACATACATAGCACACACAAACCTTACCCGGCCCCCATAAGCTGAGAGGTACAACCAACACGCAATCTATACCCCTACCCCGGTCGTCCCATCTCCTATAATAACTATAAGCATCCTGCCGGTCCCCTGGGTATGCACTTGGGCTCGCTGAGCCCCTGACTATAACTGTACCTGAGTCCGGAGGACTCCTAAATCAACACCCCGGGCGTATCCGCTCGACGGGGGTGTATAAGGGCCGACCAAGGCACAATATGGGGAAAACTGGCATCCCATCTTCGTCCCCTATGGGACGGCATGCCACTCCGTAGAGCGACGTATCCTCGTCCTCTGGCGGACGAGTCGATACAGCTATTAACCCTGGGCGGTCATGGATGTTAGGTAGTCCAACCCCAAACAATACAACAGTCTCAACTAGTAATACTATCTGCATGTCCCACATACTGAAGCTAATAGTGGTAAAGTATTTGTATATACTATATGCTGAGCTAGCGATAGTAATATGTATGTACTTAATGCATGCTGAGGCTGGTAGTAGTATATATGTACAAATGTAGTCTTCTGCCAGACTGTACTGGGGCTAATGCTGAACAAGATATGGTCTTTCTGTCGAAACTATGCTGTATACTGAGTTTCTATAGTAACATGATTTGCTAGTCCTAATGTGCTTTCTAACTTCGCTTTAACTTATCGTTCTATTTCTGAGATGTCTTACAGATATTACATTGCTTTACTGGATTTCAACTGAATGCAATGATATCCTAACATTCTGTGTCACATCACATACTGAGCATGCTGTGCAGTTCTTAACACTTATATTAGAATCTATATCGTGCTAGCAAGTCTCACGCTGATCATAACATAATGTTTCTAGTATCGTACCATCATTCATAGTAAACATCATACATGGCTTCTGAATATTCTACTGGCCTTTAAATTACTGTACTGTACCAAGATTACTAACTTGCCGAGGGAACTAGCTTTACATACCTTATCCTCGAACTATCCGGCTGTCGGACGAGGCTCGGCCGGTACTTCAACTATTTTCTCCCAACTGCATTCATAAATATGTCAATCAATACTGAATACAGCTTTATTGTAAAGAGCAACGTCACTTTCGATATAGTTTATAGCCTAAACTTAGGCTTATCGAAAGACGGTCGAAAACTCGCTATTTTTCAGCGGTCCAGAAGGGAGAAATATTCACTTCACAGCTAGGAACACATAGACACTAATTTAGAGCAATTCCACTTACCTTAGCTCGGTAGCTCGACGATTCGTCGGCCGTATTTCACGAAACTAAATCCGTAGGAATGCTCTCTGCTGCTAAATACCTCGGTATCTGAGGTTAATTTGAGTTTGGACAACGTTTAGCAGCGTAATCGGACGAAAATTATATTACCCTCTTCGTTCTATTTCCCTTCTCTGATAGTTTACTCTGTTTTCTGGAAATTTCATAAGTTTATAATGAGTTAAAACCGAAGTGGGGCTTTATATACTTGGGCCTGGACAAGGCCAACGTGTCACGGAGCCAACGCGGAGGCTCCACCTCCGTGACACGCTGCCATCGCGGAGGGGCTCTACCTCGGCTCCTTCCGCGATGGTTCGACAGGTTTCTCGTCCGATCTTTTTTCCGGGCCTTTCTCTAGCACGTATGGCCTTCAAATATGTTTAACCAACGTGCGAAAAGGTCATCTAGGTGCCGGAAATCCTACGGGGTATAACAGGAATGGAAAAAGTTATTATGAATTTTGCGATTAAGCTTCCACAAACTCTTAGAGGTTATGACTCTGTATGGGTAATTGTAGACCGACTAACAAAATCAGTTTACTTTCTGCCGGTAAGGACTACATATAGTGGAGTAAGATATGCCTCAAATATTTATGAATGAAATTGTTCGACTCCACGGAGTTTCAATATTCATCATCTCTGAAAGAGGATCACAATCTTCACGCTTTTGAAAATCCTTACAAAAAGCACTGGTACACGAGTAGATCTTAGTACTGCATTTCATCCGCAAACAGACGAGCAGTCAAAACGTACTATACAAATCCTAGAGGATATATTAAGAGTTTGTGTTCTTGATTTTGGAGGTAGTTGGGATACTTACCTAACTTTAGCTGAATTTGCCTACAACAATAGTTTTTAGTCAAGCATTCATATGGCTCCATACGAAGCCTTGTATGGTAGACGATATTGGTCCCCTATTGAATGATTTGAAATTGGAGAGGAAAATATATTGGGACCAGACTTGGTGCAAGAAGCTGTGGAAAAGTTTCAGCTAATTAGACAAAGGCTACTCACAGCTCAAAGCAGGAAAAAGTCTTATGCAGATAAGAGAAGGAAAGATTTAGCATTCACAGTTGGGGACAAGGTTTTGCTACGAGTCTTCCTTATGAAAGGTGTGATGAGATTCGGAAAAAGGAAAAATTGAACCCGAGATTTATAAGATCATATGAAATACTTAATCGAGTAGGAGAAGTAGCATATCATTTGGCACTTCCTCGTGAAATGTCTTGCATCTATCTGGTGTTTCATGTCTCTATGCTAAGAAAATGTATATCTAACTCCTCTTATGTGCTCGAAACACCACGATTATAGCTTGATGAGAACTTGACATATGAGGAGGAGCTAGTGGCTATTGTTGACAAACAAGTAAGGAAGTTATGGTTAAAAGAAATTTTATCTGTGAAAGTCTTATGGAGAAATTATACAGTTGAAGAAGCTACTTGGAAGTCGAAAAATGATATGCGAGTCAAGTATCCTCACTTGTTTCAGGCTATAGGTATGTACTTGTGTTAAATTCGGGGACCAAAATTTTTAAAGTGGAAAGAATGTAATACCCCATAATAATTAAAAGATATTTAAGCAATTGAAAAAAAAAAAGAGACAAACACAGATTACAAAAAAAAAAGAAGAAATAATAGCCACTAATGGGCCTCAGCCCATTATCTATGAACATAAGGGCACAAAACAAGCAAAATATATATGTAAAGTGGGTGCTTTCAGTCGACGACTTCTGAAAATAAAAAAAAAACGTGAGGTTCTTTCATTCCTTTCTAGAGAAGGAGCACGATGAGGAGAGAATTCAAGACTTTGATAAATAATTCAAGAAATAAGGAGAAGAAAAAGATAAGTTTTTCAACCTAGTTTATAGATTTGATTCATATAACTCATGACTATCGAATTGGGGTTGAGAGTTCAACAATCAAGGGTTAGAAAAATGGAGAAATCTATTAAATTCTCTTGAATTGAGTGAGTACATTAGAAGATTGAAGCATAAACTCTTATATTTCGGCATATTTAAAAAAAATAGAATAAACAGGAAGGTTGTTTTAATTTATTTTAAGCATAAATTTAGAGAAATTTGTGTAAAAATTGGACGAATAAATTATATGAATTAGCTTAAATTAGTAGATTTTGCACAGTTAAATTACTCATGGCATGAGTGAATATAGTTCGGCATTGATGGTTAAACATGAAATTTCGAGGGCTGGGTATTTTTAATTAATTATTAATTAGCCTAAACGACCAAACTAACACGAGATTGATATGAAATGATTATAGATTGATTGAAGAAAGTGATACGGTTTACTTGAGGCGACAAGTTTGATACTTCGATATGAGTACTGTGAGTAGTAACCTTACCGCAATTTGTATTTCCATTACTTGCATGATTTATACATGACTTGAAACTATAATGTTTACTGAATGCTTTGAAATTGTACGTGGGACAAGTCTTTTACTTGATATGGTATTGAAATAATTATTTGAAATGTTTACCATTATTTTAGATGTTCTCACAATTACTAAACACGTTTTGCTGTTACTTGAGATGATTATTCTTACCGAAAAGAAAGTACATGATTTTATAAGAACTTAAGTTGCCTATACTATTGTGAAAATGCTTTTATATGAGTACTTACTATTTACAAATAAAACTATAAATGGGAGTAAACCTTGTTGGATCCCATAGCTAACAACGGTTTTGTTAGACTTGGCGTATCTTTAATTTACAGATTACTATTACAGTCCTTGCTAGTGGGAAGGTAGAACTAGCATATGGTTACTAATTTCCCTTGAATAGGGACCTACCGTAATATTTGACTCTTTTACGAAGAGTTCATGGATACTGGCTATCTCTCAAGAAAAGGAGCCACACCGATTACATGATTCAGTATTGGAAACTACCTAAAACATAAGATTTGATATGATAATATTTATAAATTTTATTATCAAATTATTAATTGATTTATGCTTACATGAAACAGACAAAACTGATTATTGTTCTGTTTCTCAAAGAATATTTTATTTCATGATATTTTCTTATTATCCTACTAGTATACTTTCTGACTTGTCCTCCCAAAAAAATTAATTGTGGTTAAGTGTTATTATTCACTAGCTCGCGACTCACTCCCTACTATTTTTTTCAGAGACTGTAGGTGACGTTGGCGAGAATTTCATTAACTAAAGCGTTCAAGTTGACAAATTTCTGGTGAGCCTCGCAGTTATTCGCGCGGGCAAGGACTTATTTAATTATTATGAAATTTTCTTTTGAACTCTTAGAGTCTCTCCATAGTCATTTTGTTAGTTCCATGAGTATTCTTTCATCATTACGGACCTGTTACTAGTACTACATATTCTTTTCATATTTTGGAGATAGTTAGAACTGTGATGTTGAAAATAGGTTGATTGAGAATGGTTATGGCTTGTTTTGGTGTTATTGATTGTTGTCTATTGATTCTGAGATAGGAAAAAATTTATGGATAGGCCCCAAAAATAAGAGAAACTCAGCCCGATTTTCTTTAAATATTTTGTTAAGGCTTGCTTTGGGTTCCTACCCCTTAGCATTGGTCATGGTCCTAAATTGGGTCATGACAGATAATTAATTATATTATTATAATAGTAAGTAATATGTATATTGATCATGAGTGTGGTAGTGCAATAGGTCATGGGGGGGGGGGGGGTGGATTGCTTTGACAAAAGGTCATTTTTCAATTTTCAGTTGTTAAAATTTACTAAATTTAATCATTTAATATTTTTGTGGTGTATTTATTAGAGTCCGAAACTGAAATAGGTTCCAAAATTTAAACAGATACTAAAGTAAGCAGCTTTTTAAATTTGGTACCAAACGAGGCTTAGCTGACCAAATTAGTCCGCTATATGTTTTTCTAAAATGGAACGGTGACGGTGGATATAACGGACTAAATTATTTCTTCTTATATAGTAGACTAATTTAGTCCGCTATATATATATATAATTCAGATCATCTTCTTCACCAAAAAACACTACGGTCCCACCCCCCAGCCCCTCCTCCCCCCATTTTTGGCTTCAATATTCTTCTTTCAATTAGCATTTGTAACCTTTTTTATTTTTTTATTTACATAAATTTATGGCAGTAGCTTTATGATATTATTTAGTTTATTCCTTCTTTAGGGAAGTACCAAAACTTATTTTTGGTTAGCTCCTTTTTAGTGTGAATTTTATTAAAGTTTCTTTGTGACTGTCCTTAAAGAGCTAATGCTTCTGTTGTGTAACAGGGGAGAAGTAAAAAGTTGTTAACAACTCTTGATTCTCAGCGAAGAAGATGATTTGGGTTTTGCATATATAATGGCTAAATTAGTCTGCTAAATAAGGTGGAATAATTTAGTCGTTATATTCACCGTCACCGTTCCATTTAAGAAAAGCATATAGCAGATTAATTTAGTTCGCTAACTCTATTTTGTTATCAAATTAGAAAAAACAACTTATTTCGGTATCTATTTAAATTTTGAGGCTTATTTCTATTTATTAAGATGAATGTGGTGTGCATTAAATAACTTTATGCAATGAAGAAACATATTATTATTTATTACAAACAATAATATGTTGTGCGTTAAATAATTATATGCAACAAAAAGACATTATTATTTACTACAAATAACTCGTTAAACTTTTCATCTTTTGGAGTAATAAATAGGACGAGAGTCTACTTTAATTTTGCTAATTTGTAAATTAAGAAATAACATAACTTTTAAAAGATATTGAATTAGTATCATAAATTATTGGAATATATAATTACATTTTTATACACGAATATTATAGAAATATTTTTTTACTTAAAGGATAAAATAATCATTCAATATTTGATGGAGATTTAGTGATTAAACTACTTTTTGGTTCTCACTTATTATTATTATTATTATTATTATTATTATTATTATTATTATTATTATTATTATTATTATTATTATTTATTTATTTATTTATTTATTTTAACTTCTCACTTTTTGACTTCTCATTTATATAGTAATAAATATATAAATATGATATGATATGACAAAATAATAATATTTAATTAAAATTTTATTTTGTGGAGGGGTAAAATGGTAATCTAACTTTTCATTTTTTAACTTCCCACTATATAATAACATGATATGATATGATATGATATGATGATAAAAATTCAACTTTTAATAGGCATTATGATAATCTAACTTTGCACTAAGAGGCTTCAACTTATATAATAATATGATATATGATGATATATGATATGATATATGATGATTATAAAGATCCACCGATAAGATCTATTATCTTTTTAAATTTTAAATTTCTGGTACTATGATTCATAATTATATATATTTATATCTTATTATATATATAATAATAATAACATATTCGGTACAATCTCATAAAAGTGAGATCTAGGAAGGCTAAAGTATATACAGATCTTACCTCCACCTCAGAGATAGAGAAATTGTTTCTAATATACCCTCGGCCATTTTGTTATATATAAACCATATATTTCAAAAAAGAAAAATTTACTTCTTAAATTTCATGCACATTTAAACATCATCAAATAGTTAGGACAAATAAAACAGCATATAATAGTAAGTAATCATAATTAACGGGAGAAATGATTTTTTAGCTTTTTATAAAAAAAAAATTAATTTTATAGTTTTTACAACAAATCCTCATTTACATATAAAAAATCTAAAAAAATATTTTTTTTATAAAAGATTAAAAAATTTTATTTATCAGGTAATTAACTCACACGTCTTGTACAGTAAAATAAAATTCTATGCTATACTTCTTAGATGAACGGTCATTGAATTTGAAATTTTAAAAATTGATAAGACAAATCTCGTGTCAAATTCACATCAGAAAACAAATAATACCTGTTCTCTTCTTGTTTGGATGGCTGTTAATTTAAATAGTAATATTTATTTTAATTATTATTTAAATTTTATTATCTTGATAGTTATATAATATGAAAAATCTTGTGATCAATTTTATGCGTTATTCTTTTTTTTATTTTTATCTTTATTTATTATCTAATAATTTTATTTTATTTTTTATTATTTTTTTTTAGAAAATGAGATCTTTTGCCTTTTATAATTTGAATGGAAGAAGATGACATTTTCAGGTCTCTTATGTGTAAAAATGATAATCTTTAATGTATAATAATGAATATTTCTTGTAAAAAGGTCATAACACTAAAAGAATTTTATAAAAAGTTAGAAACCATTTTCTGTTGTGTTTGTCTTAAAATGTTATGATTGTTATAGTAAGGTGTTATTGTATACATATATTAACATATGACATTTAGATCTCATTTAGCTGTTATAAATAAAAGTACACAAAAATTTAGTTTATTTATTTTGAGTAACAAGAAGAAGGAATATGTATTTGTTAACCAATATAACTATAAAAAAAATAGAAAAAATCTGAATTAAAAAAGAAAAGTAAATATTAGTAGTTTTTTCTTGTGAAATTATGATCGTGGACACTATTTTAATATAATTTTTTCTTTTAGATATTTGTACTTAAAATTACTATGTGTATGTCATTAATTATGATTACTTAAATATTTTAATATTTATTTTTATACATAATATCATTCGTAATATTTGAGTATGACTGTTATGAGGGATAGTTTTATAAAAAATATACCGCTATTTGAAAAGTTATTATAGAAAAATAAAAAATATAACATTAAAATAAAAATTAATTATTAAAAAAAATAATTATAATAATTATTATAACGGGAAACTGTTACAGCAAGATTGGATAGTATTAACGGAAACAAGGTGAAGCTGAATTGATTATGGTTATCGTGTGTTATTGTCATAGCGATTAGGTGTACTATTTAGTACCTATTGAAGTAGTGAATAAATTTGTAAGATTTATAATCTAATCGGAAAATACGAAATAGAAAAGAAAGAGAAAAACATGGACAACCTTGTATTTACCCAATTCCGACCCGCACGTTGTACAAAACTACTACTCATAATTCAAGCAATCGTTCTTTTTCTTTTTTCATAACACACACTACACTTAATCAATTGCTTTCCTTTTTCGTGGAAAAAAATAAAGCGCTTTTTGTTTTTCTTCTTTTCCCTCAATTGTCGCTAATTTGTCCCCCCACCCCGCCTCTTCTTCGTTTCCTTCATCTGCCAACGAAGCAGAACAATAAAAAGAAACATATATATATATATATATATATATATATATATATATATATATATACACAGCTCTTGCATGTAAATATAGGTTCGCACATTGATTTTTATTCATCAATGGGGATCCCTTATTTAGGGTTTCAATTTCTTGTCGGTATTTGAAGATTTGTAAAAATTGTTTTCTTTTTTTCTTCTTTAAATCGGCATCCTCTTCCCATTTTTCCTGAGTTGAGAATCATAGTTCTACAACAGTTTTCTTAGTCGACAACGACAATTGGGTGCTTTCCGTTTCTGGATTTTGTGGGATTTGATCCATAACGGTGTATCTTGGATAGATTTTTGTGTAAATTGCATTTTGGATTTTTTGGGTTTCTTTTTTGTTACCAATATTTGGTGAAAATCCGAGTAGAAACGTGTGATTGTTGATTCTTGTAATTCTGAAGTGGGGTTGTTCAGTTACCATGGATCATGTTGTGGGTGGGAAGTTTAAGCTGGGAAGGAAAATCGGAAGTGGGTCTTTTGGTGAGCTTTATTTAGGTATGTTCTTAGCTTTCTCTCTTCAATTGCGTTGGATTTGTTTCGATTATCAACTCCATTTGCTTACTAGTAGCTACTCGTTTGTCTCTGCTTAATTTGATTCAGGTGTGAATATACAGAACGGAGAAGAAGTTGCCATTAAGCTGGTATTTGCTGCCAACCCAAAATGTCGTATTTCTTTCCTGTTAACTTTTTCCTGAAAAATCAGTATAGGAATGAGTGAGTTTTAGAGACCTCCAGTTTTAAAGAACCTAAAAATTTGTCTTGAAAAACAAATTCTTTAGTTTTGGAATGAAATGGACCTGGATAGACTGGAATGAATGAGGGTTCATGTATTCAATGCTAACCAGTTGTAATTGAGGCGTAGGTGAACGTTTGACTGACCGGGGAATTTGTGCTGTTATGTTGTTTCTTTTTTCTTTTTTTTGGTAATGTCTATTGCATATATCGTTAACTTGATGTTTAGTATCACTAGAGTTTTGTCATAATATCCTTCTTAGTCTATTCAGATATAATGGGTTGGATGGATTGAGAAATCCTTTCTCGCCATACTTACCTTGGTAATCATATTATTTTGAACTGTGTATCTGTTGTTAGATTTTTCTAGTAATATTAAGCATGAGAACAAACATGATTGTTCTATTTTGGTTGCATGATCTATTAAAATGTGTTGAATAGAAGCATTTCTAACTTGGGAAATCAGAAAGTATATGTTTTGAGTTGTGTATATGACTTCATTTCCGCAACTGGTTTTCTAGTCAAGTAGAAATATTAAGACAATTCTAAAAGGCTCTTTATTCTTTTTCTTTTCTTTTTTTGTTAACCTTGCTTTTGCTCATCAATTATTCTACTGGGTATCTGTTACATCTCACTAGCATAAATACCAGATAACTCTTCCCCCAAGGCTTAGAAAGATTGAAGAATCACCTAGCCTTACTGGTATTTTAACCCTAGTCTTCCGTTTTTGCACCCATTTAATTGACAACTAGGCTGCACCCTTGGATGCTTAGAAAAGGCTCATTTTCCCTTAGATAATTATCTATGTATTTTCATCAGGAAAAGATGTATATGTTGAAGAGTTTGGAAAGCAGCAATTATATCTGACAGTCAGCTTCTGCGATCTTTGGTATCATAACCTATGTAGAAAAAAAACTATTTTTGTCTTTCATGATGCTTTTGGAAAATGAAAGCAAGACTAGGTCTATTATTTATTAGCTTAAATATTTGATGAGACAAGTTTCTTTAAAGCACACAAGTAAAAGATAAGAGAATGCAGGAGCTCCCAGGCACTTCTCCCGAGGCCTCCAGCTAAGGTCCCTTCAGGACTTCAGTAACCTTCTCTCCGGTGGACTTCCTCCAACGGACATCCAATCTTTTTTTCCTTTCTTCTAAGCCTCACAGTTTTTTTCTCTCCATGGACAACAGGATCTATTTTCGCTTAGGGGGCAAGTTGTATGACGTTACTGTCTCTAGGTCTCAAGCGTAGACTTGGTACGATTGGGTGGAAAGTGCTAGGTGCCACATGAGAAGGCTCATTCTTAGCAAAGGAGCACTACAATGGATATGCAAAAGGCTTAAGGACGCATCTGAGAACAAAGGAAAGACTTTCAAGTCTTGGCGCTGTAGGGATTTTTCATCAAATCTTTTCCTTTCTCAGAAGTTTAACCAATATGGAAGATATATCTCTATCATTTCTGTTAAAGGAAAAGACAGAGAGGTGATTATTCTACCTGAAAATGCATTCAATGAAGGGTGGTTACAGTTGGTAACAAAAATAGAAGGCTTCATTAATAGGGGTGGGGAGTTACAAAATCCCATTAAGTTGCCTGGGGTGGCAGATGTGGACATGCTAAAGGGGAATGGGAACTATAAAACAGCATTCCAAAAAAGTAAATGGACACAGAAGGAGCCACAGTATGGGGATGAGGAGAACCCTTTGAAAGCATCTCTACAACTTGATGATAAGGATACACTGGGAAGATGCCTAGTTGGAAAATTTTCAGGTGAAGATGATACCCCAACCAGAAATGATGTCAGAAGATGGGCACAACAAGTTTGGAACGGAGCACAGGGGATACAAGTCTACAACATGAATGGATTTCAATTTTTATTTGAATTTCAAACAAGGGCTGCTGCAGAACATGTGATATTGGGAGATTGGAGGAGACAAGGAAGACAACTAAAGCTTCAATGGTGGATGCCAACATCAGGGATCTTCCCAAACCACACCAGATTTGATTGCTTTTGGATTCGAGTGATAGGGCTACCATTTCACCTCTGGTCAAATATGTTGTTAAAGAAGATTGGTGAGAGGTGTGGCGGCTGGCTAGAGATGGAGGAGGAGACTGGCCTGAAGAATCACCTGAGGTGGGCCCGTATTTGTGTAAAAGGTCCAATAGAGAAGATCCCGACAATAATAGACATCACCGATGGGGATTATGTTTTTGCACTTCCAATATGGACGAAAACTCCGGCAAGGTACCGGAAAATGGAGTCACGTGAAAGCAGTAGATCGGGGGAAGAAGCAGGGTTGGTTTTTCGAGGAGGGAGAGACACGTCTGTGTCACCAGAAGCGAGAGGAAAGGTACAAATTTTGAAAAAGAAGCAGAACCCTAACAGTACCTATAAAGGTGATAATAGTGAAAAGGAGAAGCACGTGACAAGGGGCAGGTTTTTAAATAAGCTGGACATATCTTTAGAAGGTGGGCCTGACTCTTTAAATGAAAATATCCCCCAGGAAGCCTTTTTTAAAAGAAATGGAAGATTGGGCTTTTTACAGACTAAGCCCAATCAAAGAACACCTTCAGAACCTTTTGCTGAAAAGATAAACGTGGACCTAGAGTCAAAGGCCAAGAATGAATACTTCTCTGCTAAAGATGAGATGGAATGTTGCATGGCAAGGAGAGCAATCTAGTCAATAGAAATGAGGTGCAGCTGGAAGGAACTGATAAGAATTTGGAAAACACGAATGAAACTATACAAGAGCTTTCGATGGAAGAGAAAGAAACAAACGATTTAGGAGATGGTATCGAAAAGCAAATGGCCGTATATACAGACCCAATCCCCCAACAAGCTGTTCTACCATTAACTGACGAAGAAATTGAAGAAAGGGCGACAATCTGGGTGCATAATAACATAATCAGACTGAGTCAAGAGTTTGGGGCAAGTTTTAAGGGATGTGAAAAAGAGGCCTTTGCTTTGTTTATGAAATTGGATGCAAAAAGGGGCGAGGAAAAGAAGGAAACTTTGTCTGGGGAGATGCAAGGTGAAAAACAATTGATTCCTAAAGAGGTAAGAAATTTGGTGTTTGATATGAAGTTCAAGGGGGGCGAACCTCGAAGTGAGCCAAGAAGCAGGGAGAGAAACACAAACAATGTCACATAATGAAAGCCAAAATTATATCTTGGAACATGAGGGGTTTGAACAGGGAGAGTAAAAGGAGTCTAGTAAAGTTATTGGTGTAGCAATGGGGAGCAGATGTATATGTATTGGTGGAGACAAAAATAGGGGGGCAGGTGGGGAATTTTTTCCAGCAATTATGGGGAAACAGATGGGTAGAGGCTGTATGGTTGGACTCAATAGGAAGCAGTGGAGGGATAATTGTTTTGTGGGATAAAAGATTATGGAAAGGAGAATTTGTGGAGAGGGGGGACCAAACACTTACCTGTAAATTTTCAGGGATCAATCAGGATTTATCCTGGTACCTCACTGTTGTATATGTTGATTGTGGGAGAAAAGAGAGAAGGGAGTTGTGGTGGGAACTGGCAGTTGTAAGGGGGGTATGCGAGGGACCTTGGGTGGTATGTGGTGACTTTAATGTGACCAGATTCCCCTCAGAGAGAGTTGATTGCAATAGAATCACCAGAGCCATGGCTGAATTTTCAGATTGCATCAATGATCTGGAATTAATTGATCCTCCTTTATTTGGGGGGATCTTTTACATGGAGAAGAGGTGTTAATCATAGGTGTGCATCCAGGATTGACAGATTCCTCTTCTCATCACTTTGGGATGAAAAGTTTATGCAAATCAAGCAAAGTTTGTTACCTAAGGTGGGGTCTGATCATAACCCCATTCTGCTAACTTGTGGGAACATGAATTTTAAGAAGTCCCTATTTTAAGTTCGAAATTTGGTGGCTTAACGTGGAGGGATTTAGAAGTATAGGACAGGATTGGTGGAGGTCTTTCAATGTGAGAGGAAGACCAGATTTTGTGTTGGCATCCAAACTAAACCTTTTAAAAGGAAAGCTTAAGGAATGGAGCAAAACTAATAGAAACAATTGGAAGGACAAGAAGGATGATATTTTGGCACAGATTAATAGCTTGGAACTCATCCAAGATCAAAGACCCCTGACTGATGATGAATAGCTGCAAAAGGCAAACCTATCTATGGAGTTTGAGGAGGTAGCAAGGAATGAAGAAATTGCATGGCGACAAAGATCAAGAGTCCAATGGATCAAGCATGGTGACAAAAACACTAAGTTCTTCCATAGGTTGGCCACTTCACACAAAAAGATTCAACACAATTGATACTCTGAAGGTTGGTGAAAGTGACAGTACTGACCCTTTGATTATAAAAAGTGCTATCATGAAATTCTACTAGAATCTATATAAGGAGACTGAAGACTGGAGGCCAGATTTTACCTTGCAAGAAAGCCCTCACATCTCTTCAGAGGAAAAGCAGTGGCTAGAAAGACAATTTGAGGAAGAGGAAATTTTTGAAGGAGTCAATCTTTGTGTTGCTGATAAGGCACCTGACCCTAATGGATTTCCAATGGCATTCTATCAAGCTTTCTGGGAAATGCTAAAGGATGATATAATTCACACTATGCAGAATTTTCACACCCATCAGTACTTCGAAAAGAGCTTTAATTCTACTTTCGTAGCTTTGATTCCCAAGAAAGCAGGAGCCACTGAGCTAAGGGACTTCAGACCCATTAGCCTTATTTCTGGAATATATAAAATAATATCAAAAGTGCTGGCTGAAAGGTTGAAAGAGGTGATTGGAAAGCTGGTAAATAAGCACCAAATGGCATTTATCAAGGGGAGGCAAATCATTGATGCTGCTCTTATAGGCTAGTGAGTGCATTGATACCAGGTTGAGATGGGAGGATCCAGGAGTTATATGCAAATTGGATATTGAGAAGCCTATAACTATCTCAACTGGAACTTTCTGGTCAGTGTTCTTAGCAAATGGGCTTTGGCAACAAATGGTTGAAATTGATTGAATTCTACATAAAAACTACCAGGTTCTCTATCCTTGTGAATGGAGAACAAGTTGGTTTTTTTCCAGCAGAAAGGGGAATTAGACAGGGTGACCCTCTGTCCCCCTTTTTATTTATCATTGCCATGGAAGGTCTCAATAGCATGATGAGGATTGCCAGCCATAACAACTGGTTGAAGGGGTTCAGAGTAGGGAACAGAGGAGGTGAAGAGCAAGGGATCTGCCACCTGTTATATGCAGATGACACAGTGGTTTTCTGTGAGGCTCTACTAGAACAGATCAGCTACCTCAGAATGATGCTAGTTATTTTTGAAGCTACTTCAAGATTAAAGGTGAACTGGAGAAAGAGTAATATTTTCCCAGTCAAGGAAGTAGTGCAAACACAGGCCTTGGCTAATATTCTGGGCTGTAGAGTTGAGATGCTACCCACTGTTTATCTTGGCATGCCTCTGGGATCAAAACACAAAGCACTAGGAATATGGTATGGAATCATTGAAAAAACAGAAAAGAAACTAGCACTATGGAAAACTCAGTACCTCTCATTGGGAGGAAGACTCACTCTGATCAATTCAGTGTTGGATGCCCTACCAACATATGTTATGTCTTTGTTTCCCATGCCGAGCCAGGTCCTCGATACTCTGGACAATTTAAGGAGAAATTTTTTGTGGAATGGCAACAAGGAGGGCAGGAGTTTCCACCTGGTAAAGTGGGATATTGTCCAACAAAGCAGAGAAAAGGAGCAATGGGGGTCAGAAACCTGAAGCTGCAGAATAAAAGCCTCTTAATGAAATGGCTATGGAGAAATATTGAGGAGCATCAAGCTCTATGGAAGGAAGTAATCCAACAAAAATTTGGGCAAGAAGGACCCTGGTGCACAAGACCTGTGACAGACACATATGGGGTAGGGGTATGGAGAACTATTAGATCCTTTTGGCCTGATGTTAAGAGGAACTCATGTTACAAAGTGGGAAATGGAAGCAAATTACTCTTTTGGAAAGACAATTGGACTGGAAATGGAACACTACAAGAGCTTTTTCCTGTTTTGTTCACAATTTGCAACAACCCTGACAGCACAATAGAAGGTCTTTGGACAATGCAGGGATGGAATTTAACATTCAGAAGGTTATTGAATGATTGGGAAGTGACTAGTGTGGCTGAACTTCTAAACCAAGTGGAAGGCTTTGTGGGAACAAATACCGAAGAAGACACAATCAGGTGGAAACATAAAAATGATGGAGTATTTACTGTAAATAGAGCATACAAAAGGGGATTACATGACATGCCAGGAATCTCAATTGGCCCTTGGAAATCTGTGTGGAAAAACATGGCATCAACCAAGCTGAAATGTTTCTCATGGTTGGTGGTGAGAAGAGCCTCTCTCACTCATGAAATATTACAGAAAAAAGGAATACAAATAGCATCCAGATGCTCTTTATGTTTAGAGGCAGCAGAGACAAATAATCATCTGTTCCTCCACTGCAAGGTTTCAACACAGCTGTTGTTTTTTTTAATTAGTTTGACCAATGAAAGATGGAGTATGCCAGAACACTGCAGATCTTCTTAGCTGCTAGATCAGAAGAGGGGGGGGGGGGGGCAGCAAGAGTCAGAAGAAATGGTGGAAAACAGGTCCCAGCTAGTATATGGTGCACTATTTGGAAAGAGAAAAATGAAAGAATTTTTGAAGGAAGATGCAATTCCATTCAAAAGATCAAGTGGAATTGTATCAGATCTTTATCCTTTTGGTGCAAACAGCAATGTATAAATGATGATTCACAGATAGTAGATCCTATAGGTCTTTTGTAATTAACTCTCTCTGTAACCTTTTTTTGGAGGTGGCCAGCATATCCCTTAATGCTGAGGAATACAAGTTACCAGTTATCAAAAAAAAATATATATCTAACCAACTGGCTAGCATCAATTAATTTTACTTGATCAAAAAAAAAATTGTCGAGCATATAGTAAATGACATTTATTTTGATGGGAACTAAAGATTCTAGTTGTTGATGCAACAGTACTATTCTCACTATATGTTCATGACTTCATTCTCTTGGTACTGTAATATCAGGAATCTGTCAAGACTAAGCACCCTCAACTGCACTATGAGTCAAAAATATATATGCTTCTCTCAGGAGGAAGTAAGCATTTCTCCCCCACTTCAGCCGTTCTTTGCAAAAAGATTTCAGAATGAGAATGTCATGTGTTCCAATTGATCTTCTTATCTATGTCATTCTGATGAAGCTGGAATTCCAAACCTTAAATGGTTTGGAGTAGAAGGTGAGTACAATGTGATGGTCATAGACCTTCTTGGACCGAGCTTGGAAGACCTCTTCAACTATTGTAATAGGAAGCTTTCTTTGAAAACAGTGTTGATGCTTGCAGATCAGCTAGTAAGCACTTCTTCTTTCACATTTTTAAAGAAAAATCACTGCTGTGCCTATTTGCTATAGGCATTTTAGGGTAATAATCTTGGGTTATGTGTTTTTCAGATTAATAGAGTTGAATACATGCACTCAAGAGGATTTCTTCACCGTGACATAAAGCCAGACAACTTTCTCATGGGTCTTGGTCGCAAAGCAAATCAGGTTTTGATTCATTTCTGTCAGAATTTTGTGAATGAATGGAGTTTATTCAAGTAAATGTTTTGCCTATAAAGAGAGGAAAAACTGAATATTTTGCTAGTTTATTTTTCAGATTATCAAATTTAAATTGTAAATATTTGGTCATTCTGTTGGATGAATAGCTTCTCAGTTCTTATTATTTATGTTTGCTTCAAGTGGCTCTTCTATGCCACTTGGTTTCTGATAATCAAACTCATTGAGGGATATCGAAAGTCTTGCAAGCAACCTACACTAAGCTAAGCGAGCTAGAAGCTAAAGTGAATCTTTTTTGGCATCTTTTTCTTTGCTTTGACCTCGACTTTGTTTGGTCTTCCTCTTTCCTTCGGCCCATATTTCAAAGCTAGCAAAAAGTTCGAGCCTTCGGGATCTCTCTTGAACAGCGGTCGGTCAGTCCTTTTCTTCTGTTGATGCGGAGACTGATGCTTTGACTGTCTCCCATATCATTCGATAATAAAGATCCACTACTTGCCTTGTCGACGCTAAACTCAGTACCTCGCTTCCTTACTAGTACACCTACTAGACCCATACTCATTACGAAGGCGAGGCTCCCAGCGTTCGCTTCGCTGGGGGAAGAGGGGTGGGCAAGTGGGCCGCTTCACAGGGACATTTAAAATGCAGAATCAGACACTTTCCCATTCTCTCCACCCACACAGCTTCCTCACAAGGTGCTTCTGTTCCAGTCTCTGTCTCATCCTCCTTTTTAATCTTGTTTTCTTCTGAGATAGTTTCTTCTTGATCAGCATCTTCCTGAATCATTAGGTTAGACCATTGACTCATTTCTCTCATCCCATCCTTCATTCTCTTAAGCCTTGAATAGTACCTTCATTCAATTTTCAGACTCAGGCTGGATGAAGTTCATTAAATGTAGTTGTATTTTGGAAATAAAATTAAATATGATTTTTCGCTTGAAAATTATTGCTGGTTTAATCGTTTTCCTTATATTGCAATTTTTTTGCTTATAGAAATGAAACTTATCTATGGACGAGTTGGGGGCTGATTTTTACTGGTTGATTGTCCCATTCAGTGCCTTGTACTATGGAAGTGATAATCATGCACTAATCTGGTTGATGTTTGAGCTTATGGAGTGAATTATTAAGATAGTATTCTCCATAAATGGATTTTCTATAATGGGATTTACTTCTGGTTTTAGTTGCTGAAAGTTTGAGTTAGGTCCTTCGGAGAGGTATAAGGAATCAATATGGAATTGAGGACTTTATGTTATGATGATACTTAGAATGTGTATGTGACGTCGTGTTAAGAGTTTTAATGAATGGCTAATTTATGTGTGGGTTTCTATTAAAGACTTAAAGTTCATCATTATGTGCAGTTTTGTTTGACTTGTAACAAAACCAAGTTACCATTGGCATCCGAAATTGCCGTGTTGAAGTTAGAGCTTAAAGGAAAGAAAGCGTATGTGATGTCTAAGGCTTTTTCCTAATGTTGCCAAATCTTAATACTGATGACAGGTGTATGCAATTGACTTTGGACTTGCCAAAAAGTATAGGGACCTCCAGACTCACAAGCATATACCGTACAGGTAGCATGCACTAACCACTATGTTACTCGATTAATCCTTCCAATTTTTGATGTTCTTTTCTGAATGCTTGTTACATTGATTTTGGACAGGTAGCACACTAACCACTAGTGCTTGTTCAAGCTTGCCTCTTTAGCTTATTTAGCTGGTCAAATCTACCCCATCGCTGCCCCCGTTATATTTTTAGATTTCATCAGCTCCCTGTCCTTAGTATAGACACACTGTAATGGAGCTGATCATCCTTTTCTGCTCAACATGTACTGTATGACTTTTGCATCCTTGGATGCCAATAATGATTCTTATTACTTCATTAAAAAAAAAAAGTAAAACAGTTAAAAGGAACAATCTTTATTTTCTTCTATTGCTCCTACCATATGTCCATCATCCAGATACTTTTATTCTCGAGCATTAGTGAGGATTTACTGGAGAATAGGTCTGTGCTAGAGGTACTTGACAAATGGGCCAGGAAATCTCTGGCAAAGGACTTCATAAATCATAGCAGTATGGGGGCTAGTAAAAGTGAACTTTCTAAACCGTATTTTACCTTTCTTGTTCGTCAAGCCATAAGACAAGGGGACAACATGACAGCATACACTCATTGGACACTCTGGTGACTCGTGTATGCAACACCATATGGTAACGACATGATAGATTGATATTGATACTTGTTATTTGATCACATATGGAGAGTACATGAAAGATTGATACTGATACTTGTTATTTGATCACTTATGAAATGTAGACAGTCTTTTCACGTAAACTTTATGAAGCGTAAGATCTTTTAATGTATAGTCTGGCACATTCCCTTTGGTTTTTTCTTCCCTCTGTATTTATACGTTCTTTAATACAGAAAACGCCCTATTTTACTTTTTAGGGCAAATTTTGACCAGTTTCCTGAGTGAGATTGGAAGCTGGTTAGTTGAGTCCAAACTTAGAATGTAAAACAGGAAAGATTTTAAAAGGATTTAGCTTTAAAGTTATCATCAGAGTAAATTTTAATGAGTAGAATAGCCAAAGGACAATGGATTATGGTATTGATTTGCATTTACTTTGATGGTTATAATATATTGCGAGTTCCTTAAGTATATCAATCGCTATATGGTGCTTATGACATCAACGTCACTATTTGATCCTTGAAAGGGAGATTGTGGAAGGCAAACCCGTATTTTCAAGTTTATGGAACTGTGTGTCCTCTTTTGATGTACATTAATATTGCGAATTAATTAATATATCAGTCGCTGATATGGTGCTTAACTGCTTATATGTGGTGTCCTTGCTGTATCATTTTGTTGATCACAATATGAATTTGCTTGAGCTGACCTGACATTACTGCATTTGAGAATAAATTCTACTCTTACTTGAATATTATCAAGCTCTAGTGTAACGAGTTCCAAGTATTTATTATGACAATCTTATCCTTGTTTCCTTACTGCGTTCCTAATGAAAGAGTAGTCAAAAGGAAAAAAGATTAAGAAAAGACTTTAAGCTGGTCAATTTTGTGTCTCATTATTATTTGTTTTGCGCAATTTGTGAGAAATCTGTGCCGTAGCTGCCTTTTACATTATGTATTTTTTTTTTCTCAGGGAAAACAAGAATCTGACAGGCACAGCTCGCTATGCCAGTGTCAACACACACCTTGGAGTTGGTAGGTTAATCATGTTTAGGTTGTCAAGTAACTGCAGGTATGGTAAGCCATAGGTTCAATTGTAGCTGATAAAATGTTTGTCTTGTTTTTTTCCCTTGCAGAGCAAAGCAGAAGAGATGATTTGGAATCTCTGGGTTATGTGCTTATGTATTTTCTTAGGGGAAGGTTGGACTTTAGGGGTTTCACCTTTTTCTTTTTGTCATTGTTTCTGACCAGTCCCTATGCATTTGCAAATCTATGGACATGTTCACTGACTTGAAGACAATTTCTTCTTGGCTCAGTCTTCCATGGCAGGGATTGAAAGCTGGTACGAAGAAGCAGAAATATGATAAAATCAGTGAGAAGAAGATGTTGACACCAATAGAGGTACTATTTATGTGTACAAATGATTCTTGATAATGTCATCTTCACCACTGTTCTGAACTCTGACCGCATATTTTCTGACAAGGCGGATGTCCATTTGTCAACTGTGAAAGAAATACTGCAGTATACACTTCCTATTGTCAAGATAGATGGTTTAAAATGTAACCTATCCCAAAAAAGGATGATTTAAAAGAGTATTTATCTTATTAAGCCAATTGTTATCTCATCTAGCCTGTCTTGCCTTTAATGTATATATTATCTGCTGATGATGTGAGTGATTATATGAGTAAATTGACACAGGATTTGATGGTGTTCCTAACAGGTGCTTTGTAAATCATATCCGTCAGAGTTCATATCATACTTCCATTATTGTCGGTCATTACGATTTGAAGATAAACCTGACTATTCATATTTGAAGAGACTCTTTAGGGACTTGTTTATTCGTGAAGGTATATTTGTAATTCTTTCTCCTTTACTTTTTCAGTCTTAAGTCATCTGAGCTGTAACAGTCAATTTTAGTCTTGAAGCATGTGTTGTGGTCTCTCTCCATCTTAACCTTTTCGCTGGTGCAGGTTATCAGTTTGACTATGTGTTTGATTGGACCATTTTGAAGTATCCTCAGATTGGTGCCAGCTCTAGAGGACGTGTAAGTGCTTGTAAAACTTGTTTCAATTATTGTTGAAAATCTGTTCTTAAAATTTTTTAAGATGGAAGTGTGTGCAATTTTTTTCGCCACCAGAATATTAGTGGAAGTGCGCCGCTAAATGCTGGGCCATCTGCTGAAAGACCAGGAAGAACATCAGGTAATTTTTTTGACCTAAAGTTTTGGACTTTTTGTAGTCCTTTTCTGACTTTTGAGTTCCTTGGATGATATGCCCAAAATTATGAGCCGGCATGCACTTCTGTTTGCTTATTCAAATGGTGAATGTTTGGAGATATGTTTCATGTAAAAGATAAATACTGAGTTTGCAGCTACCAAATTTATCATTATTTGATGCTTGACATGTGTCTGTAATCCAGTGGGACAGGATATTCGAGACAGGTTTTCTGGTGCTGTTGGAGTGTTTGCCCGGAGGAGTGCATCTGGTTCTGGTAGGCATGGGGAACACGCCAGACACAAGACTTCAGATGATATACCTTCATCTAAAGATGTGGTATTGATCCTTCTCTGCCTGAAAGCAATAGAAAGAATGTTCTTTTTTCCCAGTGAGATTGGAGAATATTATTGGTTTTGCTCGTATGTGCATTCAGATGTTAATGCTATTATTAGGGAATTACAGATTAGAATGTCGTATATAGTCTGTCTTTTGTAAAATGAGTGTTCTTTCAGTGAAAGAGTAGTAGGCTAGATTGCTTGTATGAGAAACTAGTAAAAATTAATATGCTTGTAATTTTACAGCAAGCTGATTCAGAAAGAGGCCGTACGTCAAGAAATTGTAGCTCATCCAGAAGGGCTGCGATTTCAAGTAGCAGACCGAGCTCTTCTGGTGAACCTACTGAGAGTCGGTCAAGCAGCAGATTAGTGTCAAGCAGTGGCCGGTTATCTGGGACACAAAGGATTCATTCTGGAGTTGAACCGAAACCATCATTGTTCTCCCGAACTTCAGTTACAAAGGGCAGCCGTGATGACCCTCTTCGGAGCTTTGAGCTTCTTTCAATCAGAAAGTAAAGAGAAATATTCTCGTTGTTTGAGTCTTGTAATCCTGGAAGTCCTGGTGCTGTAAATTGAAATTCATTTTCTACATGAAAACTAAAGCTTGATCCAGCAAAAATTCATTATAGCTTGGTTTGATTTACGCGAAGAGTTTCAGGTCATTGTAACGCTATTTAGGCTCATCCAAAGAAGTGATGAGTAAGATGTACTAAGATATTTCATGATGATGTGCCAATGGCTATATATTTTTTGTGCATGTGAGGAATTCAAGTGCATAGATTTTCTAAAGGCAGCTCACGGATTCTCCATCTCCGAACTGCTAGCATGAAGGTACAATCGAATTATGTATGCGAGTGACCGGGATGAATCATCGGCTCTTAGTTTCTATACAATGTCATATTCAACTTCTTGCAGGAGGTATAAGAAAATGAAAGGGAGACCCAAAATCAAACAAAAAGTTGGTCGGAGCAGTACTACTCCAACTCTCTCATCATTATTTGCTCTAATATTGTATTTGTTGCATAATCAAGTTGATGAAAAAACAAACTGGTCTCTGTAAATTTTACAGCCTAGTATTACATAAGATATGAAAGTGCATCATCGACAACCCCTTAAATATATCAGGACACCCGTTACAGATTGTTTCAACGAAGCACGTGATAAAATATTTCTATTACACACTTCTGATACAAATTTTGAAGAAAAAAATAATACCTGTCCTCAAACATCTATTACAAAATTAAGCTAATAAATAGTATTTATCTCCTTTAATTATATAAATCAACCTCATTTGGGATGAGCCTAAGGTTTTACAACCTAATGAGGTAATATATACATATCCCTACCTACAAAGACTTTCTGATGAACCCTCGGCTAAAAAACACGAGCATGTAAGGTACATAAAGTAGTAAAAAGCCATGTTGAAAGCAATGAATGAAGAAAACAATAACAAATAATACAATAACTTAAAGCAAAGAAAACAACAGGTAAAACTACCATACCATTGAGGAATAAGATAGCAAATACTAACAAAGTAAAAATGAAAGGAATCGAGGCTAATGCCCCTATCATTAAGGGCATTGAGAACACGCAGAAAGGGATCTCCAAAATCTAAAACCAAACGTGTCTAGAAAACACTTGATATGTGTCAAAATGCTCAATTAGAACAAGTTAATAGTTAAAATGTCAAGTTAAAGGGCTAATGAATGCACTAATATTTGATTACAACTTTTATACAATTGATAGTTCCATAAATCTTCGACCGTACAATCTCTCTTTCCCAAGCTGAAAGAGAATTATGCGCAGCTTTCTCAGTCACCAAATGGTAAGATTGAAATCATGCGGCAACTCCAAGACCTTGTCCAAAATTAGTCCTCTTCAGAGTTGAGATAGATATTATTTTGGTCATAATGAAGAGACATTTTTTTTACTATATAGAACGACATGAAGCAATTTCAGGAAATAAAAGGAGCAGATGATACATTAATTGGCGGTTTCCCATCATAAATAAGCAATATCTCAGACAAAAATGATCTCAAATATTGCAAGGCATGAAATATAACAGACTTCTAATAACATCCCTCAAAGCGAAACAAAATACAAGATCCAAAAATCCTATTATATCAATTGCAAGAGTTCTCAAGCAGCAGTCTTCTTGAGCTTCGCAAGCTCTTGTCTCACAACTCCGGCTCTCTGCAATGTCAAAATACATGTATCAGGTTTTGATAGGAGGAACAGCAATTCAAACATAATAGTAAATTAGGATTTTAACTAAGCTAGTAACACAACAAGATGCAGGTTCAAAGATATAAATTTTTCAACGTTGGTCTAGCTAGTAATGGAAACTTAGCCTAGTGATTGCTATCCTGAAACTCACTCCTACATCTTTTGGATGGATGATTGGATGTACAAATAACAAAATGAAGCTGAACTTAAATAGCGAGCATAAACACACCTTAATCTTCGCCAACATAAGCTTGAACCTGTCAAAATCATTAAGTGCAGCCCTCCTCTTCTGCACTATCAACTTCCTTCCCCATGAACTGTTCTCCCACTTGCTCTTCACATCTGGGAGGAAACCAGACAATTCAAAGATTTATTCTTCTTCTTCTTCTTCTTCTTCTAAAGCAGATGAAAGTGCTAAACTAATTGCTGATTAACTTCTTGTAGAATTTCAAAGAGCTAGTAAGCAGCACTCACCAGCAGCTTCCATAGCCTCAACCAGTGTCTTCTTCTTTGGGATTCTTTTGATGTCAATTTTGATATCTGTAAGTGAAAGCCTCTTGAAGTTCATCTGGCTCCTCACCATGTCTGGAGCATCAACAAGAGCCTATAATTTCAAAAATCAGTGAAAATGAGTAGTTGGTAAAATGAGTTTACATTTGCTTCATTTTTCTAGGCTATTTTGGCATTGTGTTGAAGGCAAACTACCATCATCTATGCAAGTTAGAGTAAATCACAAGACATGTTACCCTTTGAACTTCCTTTTAAGGGGTAGGATATAACCATATAAATTCCCCTACATAGAGTATAATCCTAGTATCCATTCTATTCTATAAAGTAAATGAAACAAGAAAAACAACACATTTCATGTGCCAGCTAAATCAAAACAAACATAAAGGTAGGAAGAGTTTTCATATATCACCACAATTTAGTCTTGTTATGGGAAACAATTTAAAAATATTTTCTAACCACATATCAAATATTAACCTCTTAAATAAAGCACAAAACTAATAGTGTTTTAATGGAGCTTTGAGGCTACCCCAATATCCCACAACTTTACAAAGAAAGACTGTATTCCGCTCCACATAAGTAACAACCCTATATCACTGGGACAAAAATAACACAAAAAAGACTGTCCCTAGAAACTATTAAACATAATATTCTTGTGAATCATAATAAAAGGCCTCAGACAATATTAGTTCAATCAAGTTAAAATGATCAGACAATGTAGGCATATATCATATTCCATCATAGGCCTTATATCATATCCTCCAGGAAAAACATGCAAAAAGAATCACAGCACTAAAAATCCAAATCTCACTTTCTTCAAAGCAAACATTTTTCATCACAAAAGTGGTCTAGTCATGGGCATAATTTTCTCATTGTGGGCATCCACAGCCCACATATCAAATATTAACCCTAACATAAGCAGAAAAACATTCAGATTACTACACTGCCTTGCACAGCTTTACAAAGCAAAACTGTATTTCATTCCACAGAACACACAGGTAACGACCTTATATCACTGGGACAGCAAAACACAAAAAGAAGAAAAAAACTAAACTATCTAAACATAATATTCTTGCCGAATCATTAGCATAAGGCCTCAGTCCATGTTTGCTCAATCGAAGTTAAAATGATCAGACAATGTAGGCATATTATCATATTCCATCACAGGCCTTATATTAGATCCTCCAAAACAACTTGCACGTATAAAAACACAGCTGTAAATGGTAAATTCTTTATTTTTCTTCAATGAGATATAACCACAGCTCCGAACAGTACAAATTCTCATCGTGCAGAACCAAACACGAAACAGAAACAAAATAAGCAAAAGTACCCTATTTTGGTCGATGACGTCGACGATAACAACGAGCTTTCCATAGTCCTTTCCATAGTTGATTAGGGCTACCCTTCCAATCTCCACGAACCTCTTGAACGGCTAAACAACAAAACCGAATACATAAATTATTTTTAAAAAAATAAATAAAAAAAATAAAAATCGAACACATCTATGAATTCCAGCATGCATCATCACTATTGGAAAATACACTTTCGAATTCTGACGAGAAAGCATTTTGCATAGACTCACCATTTTCGGCGATCTGAACGAGTAGAAGCGCGAGCAGGCTACAAAAAGAGAAGCTGGAAGGAGTAATATAGTGCTAGGGTTTTTCTATATCGCAATGTACTGCAGTATTCCGATATGGGCTTAGGCCCAGAATTTGCTAAAACGTGGATTGTACTTAATTGATTGGACTGTGAATAGCCCAACCTTCCCAAAAATGAATAAAATTGGACGGGCTAGTCATTTTTTGGACCTAATTGTTGTCGTTTCAAATGTAATTGAAAATAATTATTTTTTTCTGAAAATTACATAAAATATTAATATCAGATATTTAATTACATGTTATATTAATACTTTGTTTTATTTAAATTACAAAAGTATCACTACATACAATTAAAGTAAAACACGTGTTATGAAATAATAAAGAAATATGATGATGAATATTGTAGAGAAAGAGAGAAGAGAGAATAATTTTTATTTCTCTTAAGGGGTTAAAGGGATGATTTACAATGAATGGAGAACTCCTTTATTTATAGAGGAAAACTAACTTGGTCCTAAAGTTACTTACCCTAACTTTCCTTAAAGAAATAGACATTCACCATAGATAGAAAATATATTTATAATACTCCCCTTGGATGTCTATTTGATAGATAATGTGTCTCGTTAAAACCTTACTAGAAAAAATTCAGTGGAAAAAATCTAGTGAAGGAAAAAGAGTACAGTTATCTAATAATACGCATTTTCGCTACCTCGTTAAAAACCTTACAAAGAAAACCTAGTAGGACAAAACCTCATAAGAGAAAAAGAGTACCTCGCGTATTAACTCCCCCTAATTAGAACATCCTTGAATCTTTACATCCCGATCTTGTGCACCATCTTCTTGAAAGTTGCAGTTGGTAGAGACTTGGTGAATAAACCAGCCACATTGTCACTTAAACGAATCTGTTACATGTTGATATCACCATTCTTTTGGAGCTCATGTGTGTAGAAAAAATTTACGAGATGTGTTTCATTCTATCTCCTTTTATGAATCCTCCCTGTAGTTGTGTTATGCATACTGCATTATCTTCATATAAAATTGTGGGTACTTTGCTACATTTTAAATCATATTTTTCTCTAGTGAGATGTATCATGGACCTCGCACACATTCTCGGCTTGCTTCATGAATAGCTATTATCTCAGCATGATTTGATGAAGTAGCTGTGAGAGAATGCTGTGTAGATATCCAAGATATGATTGTACCTCCACATATGAACACGTAGCCAGTTTGAGATCGAGCTTTGTGTGGGTCAGATAAATACCCTTCATCAGCATAACCAACAAGATCGGGACTGCAATTATTGAAATAAAATAAGCTCATATCGATAGTCCTTTTTAGATACCACATTATGTGTTTAATCCCATTCCAATGTCTCCTAGTAGGAACAGAACTATACCTTGCTAACAAATTAATCGAAAAGGCTATATCAGGTCTTGTAGTGTTAGCAAGATACATTAGTGCACCAATTTTACTAAGATATGGTACTTCAGGATAAAAAATTTCCTCATTCTTTTCTTGAGGTCGGAATGGATCCTTATTCCCATCAAGTGATCGAACAACCATCAGAATACTTAATGGATGTACTCCATCTATATAAAATCTTTTTAACATATTTTCTGTATAGGCAGATTGATGAACAAAGACACCATTTTTCAAATGCTCAATTTGCAGACCAAGACATAATTTTGTCTTTCTAAGGTCTTTCATCTCAGCAATAGTCCTATATACCATGTCTCTAAATAAGGCATTAATTTCATTTTTTGTAACACTTGATTGAGGAATTTCTAAGAAATCCTATCATAAGCGTTAGACATGTCAAGCTTAATAACTACATTTGCAGGCTTTTCCCTTTTTTAATATCTGTAATGATTTCTTGAGCCAAAAACACATTCTCTATAACGTTTCTTCCTTGACAAAATCAGACTGATCCTAAGATATCAGTCTTGGAAGAAAGTATTCTAGTCTATCATGCACAATTTTGGATATGACCTTGTTCAGAAAATTACTCAGACTAATGGGTCTTAAATTTTAAAAAAATCTACACCACCTCTTTTTTAGGAATCCGAATCATATTTGTATGAGTAATAGACTTTGAATAGTTCTACCTTCAAAGAAGTCTATTACTACCCTAAGTATATCCTCACCTACTATACTCCATGAAAATTGGAAAAACATCCGGATAGACCATCAGGTCCACTGACACTATCCCCATTCAATTCAAGCACTGTCTTTTGGACCTACTCCAAAGTTGGTAAAATCATTAACTGATCATTGTCCTACTCAGCGATGGCTACTGGGATATGTTGCAATAAGGATAGGTCTTCCTCTGAATCTGCATCTGAGAACTGTTCTTTGTAATAGACAATGGCTACTTGAGCTATATCTATGTCCCCTTCTATTAGAGCTCTACTTTCATTATGAATGCTACTAATGTTCATTCTTTTCCTCCTTTCTTTTACCGAGTTATGAAAGAATCAAATATTTCAATCTCCTTCACTGAACCATATTATCCCTGCTTTTTACCTCCAGAATTCTTCTTCGTAATATAAGCATTGCTTTCATTCTGCTTTAGTTTTTGGTAGCACAACCTATTAGTAGCTGTTGGGATTTCTTCAAATAATGCCTCTTTGATTCTTACAATTTTCTCTCTTATCACCAGTTGTTTGAAGATGTCTCCAAATGTTTCTCTGCTCCATTTAGATAAAGCCGTTTTGACATTTTTGATCTTCTGTTTCAGACTTATGAATATTTCTGAACTATCTTATGATATCCAGTTCCTCCTTACTATCTCATTAAACTCTTTATATTTAGTCCGAAACTTTAGAAATCTGAAAGATCTGCTAGAATTATGAAGTTGTCCTTCATAGGTCATTAATAAATGAGTATGATATGACCATGTTCTTGATAAATATTTCACCTCTATATGTCCAAAATAGTCTATCAACTATTGATTTACTACTTCTATCAAGCTTATTGAAAGTACATTCTTTATTATCCCTACTATTTCACCAAATGTAAAGGCTGCCTCTAAAATTGACTTCAAATAATTCACAAGAGTTGATGTAGAAGGAAAAATCTTATATCTCAGAAGGTAATACCGGCAAGCCCCCTATCTTTTCTTATTCATTAAGAATGGCATTAAAATCGATCACCTCCTATCATCCAAGGGAGATTTTGATTAATAGCTAGGACATATATGTCATCCTAGAGGACTAAACCATCTCTAGCCTCATAACTAGCATATATCATTATACAAAGAAAAGATAACTCTCCTTCTGTGAGATTGATAGTGATTTGTTGAGTAGTGTCACTAATGACCTCAATATTGATGTCCTCCTTTAAAAAATCAAATCTTCCTATTCATATTATGATTAGCATACTTCATCCCTAATTTTCTCTTATACTTCTGTATGTGTCTTGACTATTAAAATGGTTTCATGCGAGTGACTGATCACACCCAAATTATACCTTGCAATTAAAGTATAAAGCGTTCGCTATCAAATATAGTAACCTAATTAGGTTGGGTCGATCCCACAGGGAATAGGGAAGAAATAATATGTTAATGATGTATAAACTAACTTGTAATTAATATTTCGAAAGGGGGGTTTGCAAACAAAGAAATAAAAATAATGCTAACAATGATTAAGTTGTTGTATCAAATTATCAAGACAAAACTAGGACTGTGTTCCCTATGACTTCATAACTTAGTAGGCTTTTACTAGTGATCTATCTTGATGAATTTTGTGTAAGACTGACGATTAAGTTCATCTAACGTCTCTCGACCTACATAAATGAATTTCACTTATCTCCCCTCAGACTCAAAGTGTGTATATTTGCCCTCACCATAAGTCTTGAGCCAACATCCTTGGCGCGTTGCGTCCCTCATAGAACCAACACCCTTGGCGCGTTTTGCCTCTGGGTGCACTGATCAAGCCTGTATGACGCACATGCCATAGCACAGTTATGCCTGTGCGCTGCCAACTTCTATCATTCTCGTTTCGTCAACTCCGTTTTTTCATTCTTGCTATTTTTAGCCATAATTAAGCTCAAGTTCATCACTTTAATACCTGAAAATATCTAATCATGTGTGTTAGCTTTTTTTCACAAATATATCATACGACACTAGAAAATATACATTTGTTCTCAAAATATAGCTAAGCATGTGCAAAATATGGCTAATAAATGTGTAAATTTACCGTTCATTACCACCCCACACTTAAACAATGAACAAACTACTACTTCCCTTCTCCAATTTAATCACAAAATTCACCCTATGAACAAGTCTACTTACACTTAGGATCATTAGATAAATCAATCAAGCTCCAACAATTCAATTGCATGCATATAAGATTAACATTTAAATGTCAAAGTTTGAAATCACTTAGCTTCTAAAATTAACTCAACAAGATATATTCAGCCAACATGAATCATATGTAATTTAGCAATCAAGATGTACCAAAATCTTACCATTATGTGCCTTAACTACTAGGTGAGTTGCCCTTTTACACAAGATATATAACAATATTAACTTGGACATAAATAAATAATTCGCTCACTTTCCCAAAGAACTCAATATGCATGCAAAAGACGACCATAGGCTTGCCCTTAGTGTAATTACTCCACTAATATAGAACATCGAATCAAGGATCTATTAGGATTTTAACTTGATTGTAGTGTAGGCTAAGGGAGAGGTAGGAACTATTTGGACAAGATAGTAACTAATCTCCCTAAGCACTTTAATACTTCACAACTCTTTGAATTTTTAGCACATTCTTCCCTCTCCTATTTTTCTACTTATACCTCCTTTTATTTCTCAGTTTTTTTCAACTTAGGTGTCTAGTGGAGATTTTTCACATTAAGCTTATTCACAAATTTTTTCATTAGTTTTTTCTCTTCAAAGCTCTTTATTCCTTTTGTTTTTCCACTAACATCACCCTCCCTATTTAGCAAATTTCACCCCCCTTTTTTTTTCTAGTTTCCATGGTTTTTAGCTTTTCCATTCAGTTCTCCACTTATGATCCTTTCATGCAAAAATTATCAATTAAAGTGCCTTAGGAGTCATTTGGATCAAATAAGATTTAATAGAATAAAAAAGGATTAAGCTTGTAATATAGCTATCAAAAGAGTAGGCTAAGACTCAAAATGGCTAACTAAGATAATTACATCAAGGTAGGTAAAATAAGATACAAATAGGCTACCAAATAAATGCCTATATCACTTTCTAGGTTCAACATCTTCATTTCATTTTGCACACGTACCGAACAAGTTATAGACATCAAATTGCAAGCATGGAGTATACAAAAATACCTTACTCACACAATGGCACAAATGGTTCAATAATGAAAATCAAGATTACAAAAACACATTTATCCATATTGTATGCATAACATAATTAAGCCAAATTTTTCAAGCATAGGAGTCAAGTTCCAAAAGTATAAGTGCTTCTACCTTTTCATGCATTTTTGAGTGAATTTCACAAAGTCTTAATGATTCCTAAGTGAAGGACCTAGGGTTCATAAGGTTTCAATTTCTTGCTCTCCTAATGACTAATTTTTCCTTAAGACAATCTTCATCCATCCATCATTGAAAAAAGTTATGACTCCATGACTTAAAAAAATAAAAAAAATCTGGATCCTCTAATCGGTTCTAAGGGACTATCTACCGAAAAAGTATCAAAAATAAAAATCGGAGGAACCCAATTAAAAATAAAAATAAAACATCAACCAAAACAAAAAAATTACTACAAGTTAACAGGATATGTCATGCATCACAAAAAAAACTAAGCCCACTATGTCACGACTCGAGCCTGCACCCTGGATGCAATATGGTACTTAGAGTCACGAGTGACCCCAAGCTAACCCATGGCATAGCTTAATACTGATGCTCTAAGTGATGCAAGAAATTTGTATGCGGAAGCTTCATAATACATAAATAAACAAATACTTTAAAGTAGACATGATATCTGATAAGATATTGAAATTTATGCAATTGTTGCAAGAACAACTGAACTACAACTCTGTCTGAAAGCCATCTAAAGAACTGAAGAGTCACTGGAACAAGCCCCCAACTAACTCCCAAATCTAAAACTAAAATAACATTGAAAATAAAGAAACATAGATCTCATCCTCAGAAGATGAGGACTCACCACTATACTCAGCTAATTATTGTCGGAGAGGGACTACTAACGGTGTTGAGACTGAGAACCTGTGCCTGTATCATAAGACAACATAGAGAGCATGCATTAATACTTTGAATTTACTAAGTAAGTGAGATATGAATTAAACATAAAAATACTAAAAATGGGTAAACTATAATGACAATACATGCACTGACCATAACTGAAATCATAAATACTGAAGCATCTGAAAATCTTATAATACTGCAAGTACTAATAACTGTCTGAAAGTCATAAGCATATCTTGAAATCTGGTGCACTGAACTGAACTGGAGACTGTGGGTGTACTGGACTAAGCTGTACTGTGGGAAAGATTATAATCGACATGTAACCACATGAGCTAGACGTGGAGTCCGATGTATGCACCCCATCGGAGAAAGCCCACTGTACTTTGCCAGGGTATAGTGGCTGAGCTGGGTGATCACTTGAGGCCCATTTGGGCTAATAACCTACGGTGGCAATGTAGTTCTGGAAATCTGGGTGCGCTAAACCCCAGCTCGCTCGGTGCTAAGTTCTACTCCCAAAAAATCCTAATTGTGTCTACTAGGCTGATAACTCTAACTAATGTCCTAAGACTTAAGTCAAAACTACTTATCTGAAAGTGTATTGAGAGTCTAAAGGACCTAATAATTGAAAATACTAGTGTTCTAAGACTTGTCAGAGCTGCTTTATCTGAAAGCATCATAACAGTCTAAAGAATGACTAACAAGGTAATAACTGGTGCTACTGAGTTTCTCAAAGACTGATATTAGTCAAACTAATCAGCAGACATTTCTGTAGAACACTAAGTATACTGAGTATTGACTGATAATCTGAGACTGAATATACCAATATATTAACTTCTATTAAAGTATCCACGCTAGTCATTCATAATTTGAGTAAAAGCTACCATATCAAAAAAAAAACATTTCTGTCTGAGTCTAAATCATGCAATTTTTACTCGAATTTATGCTAAGGATTAAGAATAAGAAAGCAGACTAAGTAAATAGGACCAGCGGATATCCATGTAAAATAAAGGAACTAACAAGATTTAAGGAGTTCTTTAATAACTGAAAATCTTAGCTTCAAGTATTCTACAGGGCTAGAATTTAGAAAGTTCCCGAAGTTAGTTTGGGATACAAAGGGGAAAGGAAGCCCTTGTTGATTTCCCATATACCTGAAGAAGAATTGTTCTGAGGAAAGCACCTGAAGTCTAAAGAAGAGAAGAAGCCCTAGCTTTTCCTTGAACTATCTGACTGAGTCTGCTACGTACTGATCTTGAGAGAAGTGAGAAATGAGGAAGGATGTCCACAAAATCCTCCTAAATCCCCTAAATATTAACCCCAACATGACATAGTTTAGGCATTAAAATAATGAAAAGTTATAGAAATGCCCCTTGAGAAATGTCTGGAAGACTGCCTGTCGGGATCCAACGGGTCCCACAACGAATCATTGGTGGTGACCATGACTCGTTGGGACCAGTCATTGGTCCTGGTCTTTCAAACTTTTGGTTCTGGACTTGACCAATGTACGGGAATAATGACTTATTAGACAAGACAATGAGTCATTGGTTCCACCCGTGGTCATTGGAAGAATTTTGGACAAATATCTGAACTACACCTAATGACTCACTCCTTCTAATGACTCGTTAGCTCGACTCATTGTTACCACTAGAAATTTTCTATCCGACCACCCTTCCAAGACAGCGATTCACTTGATGAGTCGTGAAGTGGCACCATGACTCATCCCCTAACTCGTTAAGTCCCCAGGAGATCCCAAGTTTTTACTAATTGATGCACACACGATGGGTCACTTAACGACTCATTGGGTGACACAACGAGTCATTCCACGACTCGTTCTGTGACACGGTGTAGCTTTTCCTGATTTTTTCATTTCAATTCTTAGGTCTGATCTTAGAGACTTTTTGGGTGTTATACACCATGTACAAATTTAGCAATGAAAGCATGCATGGTAAAATAAAGGTTACTTCTCCTACCCACACTTAATTGGTAGTACTGTCCTCAGTGCTAAAATAATAAAGCATAAGTAAAAGAGTAAAAAAAGAACTCCTTGGGCCTCTACTCCTCATCATTAGTGGGGGCAAGAGCCGCTTCCCCCCATCTCAGAATCATCCTCCTCATCATCAGACTCCAAGTCAGAATCGACTCTAGCCTACTCCTCGTCTGTGGTATCATCATTATCTAGGGGTTCCTCAAGGCCCAACTCTGAAGAGAGCCCTTGAATGCTCACTCAAGGGGTAGTACATGTTGAGTTACTGTAGCTGCTCCTCTGTCACTCCATTCATTCTTAATCGCAACATTTGCATGCCGTAAATGTGACTCAACATATTATCAAATCTTGCATGGCACTCACTAATGGATAGGACCAGACTATGTATGCCCTTAGGATCCTTAGTCTTTATCATATCTATCCTCTTCGAATCATACCTAGGTCTATAATCCACTTCCTCCTCCTCAATTTGATACCCTCATAGAAATCGGGTGAAGAGACCCCCAAAACAAAACCTTTGCCCCTTTTTCACACTTGCTCTCCTCAATACATCCTTAATAATTTCCCCAACATTAATAGGCATCACAGTTATCAATACATAAACAAGGCACACTCTCTCCCATATAATATGAGGCACGTGCTTCCCAGGCACCAAACAAGCGCAAATAATTTTAAATCAAATCCTAGCTTCTCTAGTCATACGTGCATAGGAGAAAGACATATGATACCCTTCTTGTTGGTGATGGGCCCACAATGCGATCGAATTTGGGCCACTGAGAGTGTGTCGAATTTCTCTATAGGGAGGTCTCAAAATCAAATTTTTAAAGAGATATGGGTCAATGCTAGGTGAACCAAGTATTCTATTTAAAATAGCGGGCGAAAAATTAACTATTTGCCCTCGAATTTTTACTTGGTCGGACCTTTCCTTTGGTTCCCAATTAGCAAGAAATTCCCTCACCATTTTCAAGTTACATTCTCCCGTATCATTAAACACAAAGCCAAGACCAAGAGTATGTAATCTATCTACAATGTGGGAAAATTCGGATGCCAAACTTTCTCTATTAATAAACAATTCATGTGAGTGCTTTGATTCTTTATGCTCTTTAAACCATTTCTTACCTTCTTGCTTCGTGACCCAACGGAGCCCAAAATGCCTTAATGGTTGTTGTGTTACACTCACATCCTCATTTACTCCTCATTTTCCCTTCTTGATCTTTTTGAACCATGACTTGAAGAAGCCACTCCCTTTCCCTTGCTTGGTTTTGGTGCCATTATTGAAGAATTTTTAAGAAAAATATTATCTTTTATGATTTGGGTGAAAAAGTTGAAGGATTTTGTGAAAAAAGATGAAGATTTTGGAGAAAATTTTAGAGGGGGGTGGGGCTTGCGGTGCGGGTAACTAAAAAGATGGGGAGAAAAATTAGGTTTTAGCATTTAAAAGTGCCCCATAGGTCAGATTTACCCACTTGACCCACGAAAATTTGGCCTGGGACCCTGCCTGTCACGGCGTGCTACTCCATGCACTAGGCTAGCTCTGCATCGCGGCACTGCCTGCACCCCGTTTTTAACTTTTATGCTCAAAAGTCCTCTTTGTATATTACGACTTAACTCGTGCACACTTGAACAAACATATTAACTATAAAAAATCAAAATTATCTTGGGTTGCCTTCCAAGCAGCGCCTGATTTAACGTCGCGACTCAATGTGGGTATCTTGGTTACTCAGACTTCATCAAGATATCCTTTGGGTTGCCTCCTAAAAATCGCCTTATTCAATGTCGCGGCACAACACACTTCTCAGCTTAGAATCCATTCACGTTTCCTCCTTCTTTTTGGAGCTAAAACAATTTGTTAACACTTGAAAGAACAAAATACAACTACAAAAAAACGTAAATCATGAAATAATAACTACAAGCCAAATTTAAACACCAATTAACTATTTCTATACCGTATTCTCCAGTAACAGTGCCAAAATTTAATCACGCCTAGATTACACCTTGCAATTAAAGTATAAAGGGGTCTCTATCAAATTTAGTAACCTAACTAGGTTGGTTCTAATGAACCAACATTAAATTTTGAAACATCAGTTAATCAGTCATATCTTGTGGTTTTAGAAATAATCATCAGTCATATCCTGTGGTTATCTAGTAACAATGCCAAAATTATTCATGCCTAAATTACACCTTGCAATTAAAGTATAAAGCGGTAGCTATCAAATTTAGTAACCTAACTAGGTTGGGGTCGATACCATAGGGAATAGAGAAGAAGCAATATGTTAATGATGTATAAACTAACTTATAATCAATATTTTGAAAGGGGGAGGGGGTTTGCAAATAAAGAAAAGAAAATAATGCTAACAATGATTAAGTTGTTGTATCAAATTATCAAGGCAAAACTAGGACCGTGCTCTCCATGATTTCATTACTTAGTAGGCTTTTACTAGTAATCTATCATGGTGAATTTTATGTAAGACCAATGATTAAGTTCATCTAATGGTTCACGACCTATATAGATGAATTTCACTTATCTCCTCTCAGACTCAAAGTGTGTATATTTTGCTCTCTCCATAAGTCTTGACTTAACTATCCTCGATTAGAGCTCAAGTTAATTAGATGAGGGTTGATAGCCTCAAATTGCCATTGTTATTGTTTTCTTCTAACTTCAACATCCTTGGTTGGGCAAGTTGAAGATACGGGCACGTTTCAATTTTTGCAATTGCTAAAACTAATTAAAATAAAGAGAATAACAATCCATCCAATTCACCATTCAAGAATCACTATTTTATTATGCCTACTTTCATTAATCCATCATGGTTCCCACAAAACTAGATTAAGTGATTTAGCCGTTCATATTTATGAGAAGAAAAATAAAAGATGTATAAGAATTCATAATGAAATACTTACGGTAATATAAACTTATTAACAAAATCTCCAAGCTATATTGAGTCACAAGAACTTGATGAATTTCCAACAAATATCCAACTAAACTATTACACAAATTCGTAAAGTATGAATTCTACAACACTACTTGACTCTAATCACATTAACTGACATGCCTAAGACATGAAATAAAGGGTATTTATAATATTATATTAAGCCTTCATTGTTCCTTTTTGGATTTAAATTGGGTTTTGTAACTTCTGTTCCTAGTCGAATTGAAATTTGACTTCTGGCCATCTAAACTTAGCCTGTGCACTGCATCCTTCATAGCACGAACATCCTTGGCGTGTCGCGCCTCTGGGTGCACTGCCCAAGCTTGTGCGGCGTGCAGGCCATAGGACAACTATGCCTGTGCGCTGCCAACTTCTATCATTCTCGTTTCGTCTCAGCCCCGTTTTGTCATTCTTGCTCTTTTTAGCCACAATTAAATCCAAATTCATCACTTTAATATCTGAAAGCATTTAATCATGTGTGTTAACTCTTTTTCACAAATATATCATAAAACACCAAAAAGCACACACAAGTCGTTTTCAAAACATAGCTAAGCATGGGCAAAATATGGCTAATAAATGCGTAAATTCACCGTTCATTAGCAATCAAGTCAAATTTATAGTGTCTATTTAGCATTTTTACTCTATTTAAAGTTTTTTTTATATTGACAAATCTTATGTTTCAAAATAACATCTTAATTATCCTTTGAATATTGGATTTGTGTCCCTCTTTGACATTATTCTGCTAGGCTCAGAGTTTATCTTTGTTTTATTCTTTTTGTTTCCTCCTCTAAGTTTTGGTAAGAGTCCAGCTTGTTTGTTCATATTCTTTATGTTATGCTAATGATTTGTAACACCTCATACCGTTGTACCAAGGTTTGAATCATTTTATATATGTGGGTAAAAAATGATTCAAATTTTTTTTTGATGAATCTTAAGTGTTTGGAGGAGTCAATCATGAGCAATAAATGTGTTAAGGAAATTTGGAGTTGGTTAGAATTTAAAAGGGTCGATTATTATGACTTTTGCCAAGAGTGGATAAGAGCACGTATCATACCCGACACTGTAAATGAGATGTAAGATTTGAGAACTACTATTCCTAGCCATGAAACCGTATACATAGAATACATGGGAAGTACGAGCCGAATGTTGTCCATATGTGAGAAGGAAAACATGTACAAAGAGAAGAGTCAAGAGTATGTGAAGTATATGAATAAGGGTCAATTTTAAACGACCATAAATCTCAATTTATAAAATATTTTTGGGTGATTCAACCCATCAAATTGAATCCCTTTGAGTTTTGTTTCCAACTTATCTGACCTTGCATCAATCAGAGTTTGGAGTAAAAGGTTATGTGCATTTACTGAGGCGCTGTCAAGCTATTGCGAATCGCGGACTAAGATGCGGCCAGCACCTTGAAAGTGTGGCCTGTGGATGGCAAATTTTGGCTGTGGATCACTAAATAGTGACTGGCCAGTGGAGGGTCCAAATGCGGACTAAAATGCAGCCTGCGCCTTGGGAAGTGCGGCTCACGGATTGCAAATTTTGGCTGCGGAATGCAAATTTTTTTCCATTAAATATGATTTCAACCCCTATTTAAAACGTGATTTCGGATTCACTTCCTTATTTCTTCAATCCAATAGACTCCAACAACCCCATAAGCTCTAAAAAAACCCTTCTAAGCATGGATAAGCATATCCCATGATCTTACTACATAATATCATGAATCTCTCAAGATTTTGACATCAAATCCTCTCTCTTTCCTCTAGCAAGGGCAAGAACGACTTTTGGGTTCATGACTTCGAATCTTTAGCATGAATATTTACTTCAAGTTAAGTAACTTTCCTAAAATATTGCATGAGTACTATTTTCTACTCTTTAGGGATGTTTTAAGGTCAGGACTCATGGGATAGTGCTAGAAAGCCATGAGTTCACGTGATGACTATGGGTTAGGATTTATGGGACAGTTTTGGTGTTGAGGATGGATGTAGTTATTTTGGTTGGACTTGAAACGGTTATGCATGTTGTTAATGGGCAGTAGAAAGAGGCGGGTGTTATTACACCCCACCCATAGGAGGCTCAAGTATCCTACGCCCTCTAGCTGTTCTATGAAATGCCTCTATGACTTGAAATTCATCGTTAAGGTATTGGTTGTAGTTCCTATCCATATAACTATTGTAGATTGACATCATAAAGGGACTGTTTCTTCATGATGATTATTGTGAGCCAAGGATAAGGTATTAAGGCTATATCTACGTGTGGAAACCTCATTGTTCTTACCCCACGCTATGTTATTCATGCTTATGAGCTTTCCCTCCATGTATATGTTAGAGTGATGACAAAAATATTATTCCTTGATCTTATTGATTCTTATGAAATTCAAGACTTGTCTATGATATTTCTCATCCTTTATATTACCTCTTTTTAAAGAATTTTATGAATTTCTACACAAAATTATGAAAGCATGAAAGATACGAAATTCCTTTGAAGTTAGAGTTTGATGATTCCTCTTAAGGATTTACTTATGAAATTCTTCTTCTTCTTAATTTGTTAGGGTTAAGGTCAAAATATTTATGTCTATGATGATTTGCTTTTAAAACTCTATGAGTTCCTATGTATGTTTTAAG
Source organism: Datura wrightii (assembly GCA_035772735.1). Taxonomy (NCBI): domain Eukaryota; kingdom Viridiplantae; phylum Streptophyta; class Magnoliopsida; order Solanales; family Solanaceae; genus Datura; species Datura wrightii. Next base: position 40,518,294 of record JASDFA010000027.1, read on the forward strand.
ATTATTCTTGATTACTCCATAAGTCCCTATGTATGTTTATGATCCTTCCGATCCTTCTATGAGTTCCACGACTCCTCTTACGGAAAGTTTCAATCCCACAATTATGATTTTTTCTCTAAAAGAGAAGTTTCAATGATTTTATGATTATGATTTTTCCTCTACAAGAGTAGTTTAAATGGCTTTATGAACTATGATTTTTCATCTAAAAGAGAAGTTTCAATGATTTTTATGAACAATGATTACGACATGATAAATTATGAATTTAAAGGTCTTACAATGATGAAGAACTATTATTATGATGCGATGATGACTTATGATGATAAGCTTGATTTCTTAAATATGTTTTTGATTGAATCTCTCTATGAAAAAAAGGGGAGTAGTATTATTAACCGAGAAGGCTTCGTGCCTGAAACTACGTATGTAGATAATTGAACGTTTTCATTGGTTCGGGCGACTCTTATATGCCCTTGGTACGGGCTGTTATGGATCCTTTCTAGCAAACTATGTTGTGATGTCTCATACCCCAGCAGGGTATGAGATGGCATAGCTGATCAGGATGAGATCAAAATTCATGCTTACATGGTGATTCATGTCGGTTAAGTTAATAAAATTCCACAATAAAGTAATGAATGATGATGTAAATTTTGATTTTCAAAACCAAAGTCAACCTATTGATTTCATATTCTTGACTTTCCTCATATTATGCCTATACTTTTGGTTGTCCTGTCTATTATCAACTATGTTATGTTACATTCAACCATTTTACATACAGTACGATCCTATATACTCATGACATTATTTTATAATGTAGACTCAGGTACTCAAATCGACAATCGAGCCGCAAAGCTAGGATTCTCTCTATTCCACTATTGGTGAGTCCCACTTATTTTGGGCTTAGTTACTTCACTCAACTTTAGTAGTTTTTGACTATAAGGTGTGTCGGGTGCCTTATCCCGGTAAAATCAGTTATTCCAATTATGATAGAGGCTTCATAAACTATTTTTCATGTTATGTAAACCTGGCAAGTCTCTTTATAAATTGATTTCTTTTATTTTTTAAAGCTTAAGTCTAATTATTATTTCGCTTGTGTTATATGAATGCTCATGATGTATTCTATGTTATATGGTTCGTTTGGGCCAGAAATGGCATCGGGTCCGGCCACGCCCAGGCCCTGAGTCGGGGCATGACAAACTTGATATTAGAGTACTATGTTCAAGTGTCCTAGGGAGTCTATTAAGCTTTATCGGTAGAGTCTCAGTTATCACTGTGAGGGCCCCATATCTATAAATGAGGGACTAGACATTTAATAAGAGTTTCTTATTCTTTCTTACTCTAGATCATGCAACAGGGCTACATCATAAGAAACTGTTCTAATTCTTGCGTTACTCCAGTTCTACCTACTATGCCTCACCTTCGAAGTGATAGAAGTAATAAATCTAAAGCTCTTGTCTATGTGATACTTTTGGATGGAGTCATCAAAGGTGGAAGAGATTGCACAAGGCTTAGGGTAAGTCCATTAGTTCACTGAGATCTCTTATTTCAAGGGATATACTTTAATTTAGATAAATTGTGTGTTTTAATCTAAGGTAAGATGTGCATTCAAATCCTTATTGAAATATCGATGTGAATAATACCCTCTAAGGGAAAGTATGTATCTCAAGGCTTGGGTAAAGTTTCCATTTGAGGGATGATATGAGTTGTTGTAATCCATAAGTAGTAGAATATATGCCAGAGCCAAGATACGAAGTCATGGATGTAGTAGCCAAGAAGTGGAGATAGTGATTGATTGAAATATGCAACTAGAGTCATATAATTTTAGGTAAATAGTGGGATGACTATGTTCTTAGGCGCTGACAAAGAGGTAGTGAGATTGGGGCAGATTCAGAATGTGCTTGGAGGCTACAATTTGATGGGCCTAGTAATTAGGATAAACTATTTTATCATGGATTCTCAATGGGCTAGCATTTCGTTGATATCTTTTTCATAGATATATTTCTATGTTCTATAAATGCTACAGGTTGCTATCCATTTTAGTAGTAAAACACTAGTCTAAAACTCTAAAGGATCATCACGGTGAAAGAATGAAAATATAAGGGTGATAATACTAGTTTTGAGATTGGATCTAGTAGGTTTCATATAGGTAATGCAAGAACTTATGACATCTTTGAAGGCTTACGCATGATATATGTGAGCTCTAGATAAATAAGTGAATGGAGGCTAAAACATTAGGTAAAGATAAAACCCTAAGAATTACGAAGGGAGATGGTGTGACCTGATGAGGAGTATTGTTATATGAGATACTAAGCTTCTAAACTCCACGTGTGCCTAATGTAGTATCCTTAAGTCATGAAAGATGGAGAAATACCAGATGTATCGTGACAAGTGTTCGCATCCTAAGAGCTGAAGTGAGAAGATAATAGACAAATGATGTTAAGGCTCTTATTATAATTTTAAACTCATCTCAATTGGGTGGATAGAAATTTGATGATGCGATGTGAGTAAACTTCTATGAGGAAATCATATTGTTAAGGTTATAAAAGAAGTGGATAAGAAAGATAATAAGAGTATAAGTTATACAGTGATAGCCTTAGAGGCGCAAGAAAATTAAGAGATATCTTAGAAGAAGATCCTATCATGACTTGTAGTACCCATGAATGTATCCTATCAGAAAAGTGCGATAGGAATGAATATATTGATACTACTACTATGCAGAGTAATATAACCATAGACCATCATGGTAGATTCATCTTTTATCAAGTAAACGTGTAAGAAGGTTCCTAACAATGCTTAGTACAAGAGCTACATGAAATAAAGGAAAAATAAGAAAATTATCATCCAGGACTCTGTTTAGAGAAGGGATCTACAGACTTAAAACACCAACTTTTGGACTAAAGCGGAGATGGTTTGGTGAAGTACCCAAACATGTCACATATCCCAGGTAGTGAAGGATTTCAAGGAGAAATGTAATGATAACGAACTATCCTCATTCTAATGAAATCCCAAAACTTTGTCATGATGACACTCTACTGATGTTTTATGTATTCATGTCATGTCTATGCCTATGCCTACGTACTTGGGAATTATTTTCATGATCTTGATGCCTATTAAAACATCAGAATGTAAATCCTAATAGGAGGGGGAGAGTGTTCTAGTGATGTACATTCTCTCGGAGGAATTTATGAACCCATATTGAAATTACAAGCACGGGTGTTAATTTTCCTTTTCCATGAAACTATGTCCTACCTATGCTCAAAGTGATTCCCTATTCATACCTCATATGATTGGTGTACAAAGTACTCGTGCCTATGGTTCTTTCAGTAATGATTCCAGTCAGGATGATGATGATGTTATGATGAGATTCAGGGTGTTGGACAATATTCCATTTCATTCCTTATGATTATGCCCTAAAAGGTGGAACTCTATTCATTTCCTATGCTTATGATCAAGACTTGGAACTCATGAGATTCATGCTTATGCTCTATTCCTCTAATGACTCTCTCTTATCATGTAATATATGGTAGACTGGAGAGGGTAGACATTTGTCATGCCCCAACTTGGGAGGTATGACTGGCACCTAATGCCACACTGGAACCTGGCCAACCTCGCTGGGCATATAAACCTCTAGTGCCTGCCAGCAACACAAAATCAAGAAAACAAACTGCTATAACTCAGCTGTAAACACAGCCTCGGGCCAATAAGGCCACATAACACCTGTAGAAAAAAACAGCTAACCTAGCCAACATAACAATAAAGGGATCTTACGCGGGCTGACAAGACCACCATGCTGTCTAGTCATAACTGAAGGAAAGCAGGCAGTCATATTCATACTATAGCCGACAAGGCTTCCACTAACAAGCTATACTAGGCCCTACACGGCCAACATGCAAAATATAACATACATAGGCCCTACACGGCCAACAATAACCCACTAACTGAAAATTGTAGTCTGTAAGCATTAAGAGTGAGAATATTGGTTTGTACAGGGCCCCGAACTACCCAAATACTATACAATAAAAGACGGGTAATCCTCAACAACCTGGCAACTCCGAATGAAAGGAGCTGGCCAATCTGCTGACTCTGAATAGCTGCTAGGAGATCCCGAAACCTGTCTGTCTAGACCTGAAGGCAAGTATGCAGTGCCCCATAGTTGGGCGTTAGTACAATATGTACCGAATATGTAAGACAGTAATTAAAGCTGAATAAAATATGATAAGGAACTGAAAGTAATCAAAGAGAAGCGCATAAGTTAACTTGTAAGCTTTCTTATCCATAACCTGCATCTAATAAACCACTACACAAATAAGAGCTGAAACTGCACAACAATACATTCATAAGTTATGTCTAGCAAACAAGTATACACACAAGGACCTAACCTGGCCCCCCATAAGCCTGGAAGGTACAATCAATATAGAGATAACTTACTAGGGCCCCTATAAGCCCTAGCAGGTGCCAATCAGTCTATATACCCCTATTGGTACCCCTGAGGCTCTGCAAGTAACTGTAATTGAACATACCTGGTCTTTTGAGACTATACCGGGACCGTCTGGGCTCCTGTAACTGAGTTTGGGCCTTTTTGCGCCTGTTATTGTACCCCGAGCACATGAGGCTCTATGAAGGGTCTGTAATGCCGCTGCGACATAGAAGAAGTCCATAAGTTAATAGCCTTTAATATGGCCCCATAGGCTCTATTTTGGTCCTTACAGACAATATATGGCCTGTAGGCAATTTAGTAGCTTCGGAAGCAACACAACATCATAGCTCCATAAGCATTAGCAGCATCGTAGGTCCGTAAGCAGTATATAGCTCTGAAAGTACTTCGTACAACTAGAAGCCTCTTATCAATTCAAGGCGAGAGGCAGTACGAAACACTATCTATCCCAACTAAGGATACTATGTTAAAATCTGCAAACCTAATCATTCAAAAGGCGTATCTGGCCCCTTAGGCCCAACGCAACTGCTAATCTTACTCACCCCTAGACTAGTTTATATAGCTATCAACAGGCACAGTCTGTGTGCCTACACCTGACCAGAGGGTCCTAACAGTGATCACAACCTTTGTCAACATAGAAGGAGAAGGACAAGGTCCGGATGACCTAAGCTATAGTCTAATGGTCATGCTAGGACAGTGATAGCTCGTAAGCGAACAGTAAGGTCACAGGCGACCAACTATTTAGTCCTTCATTTAGAACAATTGTAGGGCTGCTACTAATCGGACATGCTCCTAAGCAGTCAACCCTAACTTCCCATAGGCAGTTTACAATAACCCTTAACCTGAAGATAATGTCGCGATACGATGGTTCTATCCCCTTTAGACATTAACTTAGTTTGACCAGATTTCATATGTCCCCTCAAGGCAATTCATAGCCTCGTAGGAAGGTATATCTGGACCTAGCCCCTCGCGGCAACACATACATGGGAATTTATAAGAGCGGCATGGAGCGTTGGCCCTACATCTAACTACTAACAAGGTTCTCTCCATAAGGTGTCAGCTAGACTATTCGACTTGTAACAACTAGGATGGTTTCTTTAGCGATCTATGTGACAAGCATTAAGTCGATTGGAGCTAACGGTTTCTGATAATAGCCAAATGTATGGCAAGTTGTTGCTCAGTTTGTTAGGAAACCCTGGTGCCACTGACTCAAAGGTAAGACCATTCTAACAAGATTCTGGTCTTGGAGGCATCGACGTACGCCAATGGCCTAGGGGCGAATTTTACTGTCTATACAGGCGTCAACCAGGAAGTTATATCGCCCCGTTGTGCCCTATGTTGCCCAATTTACCAAGTTAGACCCAACAACTATTCACAAGCTTCTCAAGCCCTGCTACGACCGCAAGACATCAATATCCCACCAATATTGTAAACAAAAGAACATGGGAGTCTCTATGATGCTCCTAGCGTTAGTCACACTTAACATTCTCTTTCCCAACAGAGGATACTATAATATAATCTCAAAACGTCTCGTAGCAGCTCACCACAACACATATGATCATTATTCACTTTCAAAAGCATAGGGCGTATCACTATATGACCGGAATAACTTGCCGAAAAGATTAGCCTTAACATACCTCGAATGCCGACTTCCATTCACCCAAATAGTTTTCAACTTGAAGCCAGCAATTCAACTCAATTGCAGCCTATCACGACCCAAATTAGGATCATGACCGGCGCTAAGGGGTAGGACTCCAAAGCAAGCCGTAACAGAAATTTTACAGAAAATTGGGCAGAGTTTCCCCTGGTTTTGAGCCTATCCAAATTTTTACCTGTCTCAGAAATCCACAAGCAATCCAATAATATCACCAACATTCTATTCGAAATGTCACAATACCAAAATTCATCTCCAAATACATTAATAAATTTAATACTAGTCACAAGTCTATCATAACGGAAGGATATTCATGTCACTAATGAAATGACTATGGAGCGACTCTAAGAGTTCAAAGGAAAAGACCATAACAATTAAATAAGTCCTTGCCCAAGCAAATAACTGCGAGGCTCACCAGAAATTTGTCAACTTGAACGCTTTAGTTAATGAATTCCTCACCAACGTCACTTGCTGACTTTGAGAAAAATATAGAGGGGAGTGAGTCGCTAGCTCAGTGAGTAATAACACTTAACCACAACCATTTTTAATGGGGACAAGTTAAAACCATGCTAGTAAGATAATAAGAAAATATCATGAAATAAAATGTCCTTTGAGAAACGGTAACAATAAGCGCTCATGTCTGTTTCATGTAAGCATAAATCAATTAACCATTTGCTAATAAAATTCGTAAATACTATCATATCAAATCTAATGTGTAGGGAGGTTTCTAAGGATGAATCATATAATCGGTGCGTCTCCCTACCTTGAGAGATATCCAATAACTATATGCTAGTTCTACCTTTCCACTAGCGAGGGTTGTAATAGTAATCGGTAAATACAAGGTGCACCAGGTCTAACGAACCCGTCGTTAGCTACGGGATCCATCAAGGTCTACTCCCATTTATACTTTTATTTGTAAATTGTAAATACTCATATGAAAGCATTCTCACACTCGTATAAGGCACTTAAGTTCTTATAAAATCATGTACTTTCTTTTCGGTAAGGATAATCATCTCAAGTAACAGTAAAACATGTTTAGAAATTGTGAGAACATCTAAAATAATAGTAAACATATCAAATAAATATTTTCGTACCATATCAAGTAAAAGACTTGTCCCACATGCAATTTCAAAGCATTCGGTAACATATTACTTGTAAAATCATGACAAATCATGCAGATTGTGAAAACACAAATTGCGGTAAGGTTACTATTCACTGTACTTGTGTCGAAGTATCAACTCGTCACCTCAAGCACACAATATGACCTCCTTCAATCAATCTATATCCATTTCATATCAATCTCGTGTTAGTTTTCTCGTTTAGGTTAATTCATAACTAATTGAAAATATCCAATCCTCGGAATTTCAAGTTTAACCATCAATACCTAATTAAAATTACTAATGCCATGAGTAATTTAATTGTTCAAAATCTACAAAATTTAGCTAATTCATATAATTTATTTATCCAATTCGTACCCAAATTTCTCTAAATTTATGCTTAAAGCAAACTAAAATAACTTTTCTGTCCATTCTATTTTCTTTGGGGTATGCCAAAATATAAGAATTTACCCTCCAATATTCTAATGTACTCACTCAATTCATGAGAATTTAATAGATTCTTCCATTTTTTTCTAACTCTTGATTCTTAAACTCTTAACCCCAAATTCGATAGTCATTGGTTATATGAATTAAATCTATAAATTAAGTTGAGAGATTTACCTTTTTCTTCTCCTTCTCTCTAGAACTATTTATCCAAGTCTTGACCTACCTCCTCTTTATGCTCCCTTTCTGGATAATTAGTGCTCACTCTCTCACGTTGTTTTTTTCATCTGCTTCAGCCTCTTTCGGCAGAAGCCCTTGCTTCTTTTTTTCTTTCTTTTGTTTTTTGTTTCAGCTGAAGGCTGCTTCAGCCCTCATTCTCTCCTTTAAATTTTCTTTTCTATGTAATTGGGCCTTGGCACATAGATGCCCTTTCTCTTTTTTTTTAAAAACTAAATAAATTTGTTTTTTAAAAAAAAATGGGTATTACACAACGATATCTTTCAAAGAACATTGACTACCATTTCACTTCATTCTATTCGGCCAAAAACTCACAAATTTCTGAGAGTTTAGAAGATATAAATACTTACCCATCACTTGCAGTCGCTTAGAACTCGATTAGAAGTGATTCCGACAATTTTTACTCGGCGGGGTTCCGGTACTCCAAGCAAATTTCCAAGAAATAACTCCGTAGGGACATTCCTCGTAAGCCTGGAACTCGTTATCCAATGAGGGTGTTTTCGTAATGCAAATTCATTGAGGGTGTTTTCGTAAGATAAGTTTAATGGAGTAATCTGGCGAAAATCTGATGAAAGCCTCGTAACCTTGTCGTCTCATCCAAACTCTCTGTTAGGGGGAATATTTAAATGAATCCAACTTGGACCAACTTAAATATATATGTTGAGGGAGGTGGTGGTCGGGCGCGTCGTGTGGGCTATCGCGCTGGAGGGCTACCGTGTTGCGCAGCTAACTGCACCGAGTGGCTGCCGCATCGTGCGGGCCATCATGCAGCAGGGCTGCCACGTTGCGCAGGCCCTCACGACCTGGCCTTGCCCGTCCCTGCCGATCCACTCGACAACATGCTCATGCGTCTTGCTACTGATACTTCTTCGCACGTGACCTGCTCTAACCACTCACCATAATGTTATACCCCAAAAATCCAAGGATCAGACCCGAAAGTAAAAATGGAGAAAAATTAAAAATTTGCACCAGGTCACAGAACGACTCGTGAGGTGAGTCGTGAGAAGTGACCACGAGTCGTGAAGTGACTCGTGGTTAGCTTGGTTTGGCAAAGTCTAAGTGGGGAGGCCACGGGCCTGACCACACGTCGTGGTCAGACCTCAGGACTCGTGAGGTCACCCTTGGTCAACCCCGGAGGATTGGCAATATTGGGATGGGCAGTGTAGGCCACGTCGTGGTCTGACCTCACGACTCGTAAAGTCACCCGTGGGGTTCCCTTGGAGTTTTGGGCAGTGGGCTCAATGGATCAAGGCCACAAGTCATGCCCTATGGCAACGACCCGTTTGGTCCCTCGTGAGGACTGGCGACCAGAGATTTCCTGCGTTTTAATGAGGGTGTTTTCATAATTTTCTAAGTCCTTAAGGCCTAAACTATGTCATTTTGGATATTTTCTGAGTGTGATAAGAGGATTTAAGTCCTTATTGCATGCCCATTCTCATGCAAGGATTTTAGAGAGGTTTTGGGAGATTCAAGGCCTTCTTCCTCAATTTCTTCAATTTATTTATGGGTGCTCAAGGAACTTTAGGTCCATCTATTTTCAGGTATGTAGGGTTTTAAAATGGGTGGAATTCTTCCTCACCCATGCCCAATTTCAAGTAAATTCATGAATTCACCTACTCAAATTCCATGGGGTTTTACTCAAAGCATTTCAATGTGATTTCTCGTTATGGGTATGTTTCAATTGAGTTTTATTTATTAAAATATGCATGATGGGTAGATTTCGTATTATTTTTTTCAAAATCATGTTTCAATCTTTTAAATCTAAATTGCCCATTTATGAAAGTTCATGGAAATTACGATTTATGATGAATAATCATTATTTTAAGTTTATTGATTATGGAAATGCATGAATCTAAGTTACTAATGTTTATGAGCATATTTTAAAATAAATGAGTATAATGAAGTATTGGGTAATGCCCACATGATGAAGAATGATTTATGATTTACGAAATAAATTTCATGAATTATCGATTTATGATGTTGGCCGATATAAAGGGGCCTTGATTATTGGCTAAGCATGTTTTAAAGGGTATCAATGAAGATAAATGTTATATTTTAGCCAATGAATTTTTATGCATGATGTTTATGATTTATGTATGATCCTATATACATGTTTTAGGGAGCTATGTCTAGCACCGAGTAGCCCGACGTTCAAAGGACTATGCCGGTGTCTCATAACCACGTGCCATCGTGGGTTGTAAATATTATATATATTATATTCATACCGATCCCCTCAAATGTGATATCACGCCTAATGCACGACCCTCACTTGGAAAGCCGGGGTCGGCTCTGCCCACTCGAGTGAGATAGTTGGGGCATCATGAAAAGCTCTACCATGATGGTGTCGGTTATGAAGAGTCCTCCCATTGTTCCACATGTTTTATGCATTGTTATATTTATGTTAATGACTCAAGTTATATTATGATAAAGTTATTTACTCTTATGATATTGAATGATTATGAATGATTTTGAAAGCCTTGAGCCTTATGTTTTATTATGAAGATTTTGATGCAAGCATGATGTACTTCTCCTATGTCTATTATGAGTTTACTTTACTTTTAAAATATTCGTTTTACTTACCTTGCATACTCAGTACATTCCACGTACTAACCGCATACTTTCTATGCCGTATAGTTTCATGATACAAGGTCTGGATCTCAGGCTCATCCTCATCCTTAGTCCATCCCAGCCTACGATATCAGCTTGTTAGTGAGTCCTCATGTTCCGAGGACCGTTTGATAAACTTTCCTATTGATTGTGTTTCAGTATTGCTCGGTTAGTTGGGGATGTTGTCCCATCAACCCATCTTACGTATTAGAGGTTTTCAGACAAATGAGTAGTATTTAACTTATGTAAATGTTGGTATTACCTGATGTTGTGTTATGGTTACGTTTCTGCAATGTTTTATGCTTATTATTCCATTTATTTAAATGAGATTAGTGGAACGCATGTGCCGTGGGTTGATTTGGGGTCTCTCAGGGTCCCTTATCCCGTGTTAATGATCCGGGTGTACGTTCGGGTCGTGACACATAAGCACGCGCATACATACACTAATTGCTAATGTTTTACGGGGTGTAACATCATCCCCCCCCTTAGGAACATTCATCTTCGAATGTAATCTTAAGCTTAAGAGACTGAATTCCTTTAACTATAGGCAGGAAAATTTTAGCAGAGTCTCCTTTGTAATATGGACTATCAGAAAATCTGAAACGCAAAAAAGTACAACACAAGCGTTGTCACGACCCGAATGGAGGCCCAAATCGCAACATGGAATAAGCAGCCCCGAGAGACTCTAAGTCAACTCATGGCATGAACATACATCTAACTCAACTAAAAAGACTAAGGAATCGACATGATAATCTTAGCGGAAGTCTAAAATAAATATAACATCAGAATACACAATATGAAGCTGAATACATCCTTCTGTCTGAAAAGCCTCTAAACATGATGAGTTGATGGGACAAGACCCCAACTAACTCGATAAAGTTGGAAATTGAAAATACATAGAGAAATCCGAATAACCATGGTCCTCGGGGGATGAGGACTCACCAACTAGCATAAGATGCTATCTCTAGAGACTGGATATATGTCACACCCCGCCTTGGGGGGTATGACTGGCACCTGGTGCCCTACTAGGACCTGACCTGCTGGATTGTTAAGCCTGGGCACATCTGGTGCCTGACTGGCTCTAACTCACATTTCTGGAAACAAAGGGCTATATAACGGCTGTAAACACAGCCCCCGGCCCATTGGCCTATAGCCTTCTATACCTGTACTAACAGCTGACCAGAAACGTATCAATTCAGGGGAACCTATGCGGGCCGACAAGGCCACCATGCTGTCTAGTTATCTGTAATTCAATCATGAAGTACTAAAAGCTATGTGACCGGCAAGGTCACCACTACTGGCAAACTATGGCCCCACACGGCCATCATAATAGAAAGAAAGAGTTCTAACAGCTATACAACTGCACGGCCTCACACGACCGGCTCATCTGACCACAGGGAATATATACAGACTACAAGCCTCTAGGAATAGCAATAGAACTGATCGAGACAGGGCCCCGACCTACCCGTACTATACAACAAAAAGGAACTGAAATACACCTCTAAAATTCAGCCTCCGGGGGACAGGAGCTGAATACCCGATCGCTGACAGGAATCACGTAGTCTCGCCTGCTCGTCTATGAGTACCTGCAGGCAAGTAATGTAGCGTCCCACCGGGCGTCAGTACCACTGGTACTGAGTATGTAAAGCAATAACTGAAAGCAAAGTCTGGAAACAACAAAGTAACTGATAAACTAAAGTAGGAGGGATTAGATTAACTGCCTGATACTATAAGTCATACCTTTTCTCATTTACACTGGAAAGAAATAGAAGTCATACCTGGAGACGTATCCCTCTACTGCTGATCTACTCGTGTCTAACACAACATGGCATAACATGAAATAGCATAACATGGCACACACAAACCTTACCCGGTCCCCATAAGCCGGGAGGTACAACCAGCACAGAATCTATACCCCTACCCCGGTCATCCCATCTCCTATAGTGGCTGTAAGCATCCTGCCGGTCCCCTGGGTATGCACTTGGGCTCGCTGAGCCCCTGACTATAACTGTACCTGAGTCCGGAGGACTCCTGAATCAACACCCGGGCGTATCCGCTCGACGGGGGTGTATAAAAGCCGACCAAGGCAAAATATGGGGAAACTGGCATCCCATCTTCGTCCCCTGGGGGACGGCATGCCACTCCGTAGAGCAACGTATCCTCGTCCTCTGGCGGACGAGTCGATACAGCTATTAACCCTGGGGCGGTCATGGATGCTAGGTAGTCCAACCCCAAACAATACAACGGTCTCAACTAATAATACTGTCTGCATATCTCACATGCTGAGGCTAATAGAGGTAAAGTATCGTATACATTACATGCTGAACTAATGATAGTAATCTGTACGTATTCAATACGTGCTGAGACTGGTAAATATATATATATATGAATATAGTCTCCTGCCAAACTGTACCGGGGCAAATGCTATACAAGATAGTGTTTCTGCTGAAAACTATGCTGTTTACTGAGTTCCTGCATTAACATGATCTGCTATTCCTAACATGCGTTCTAAACTTTATTTTAGCCTGCCATTCCATTGCTGGAGTGTTTTACGGATATTACCTCACTTCGCGGGGTTTCAACTAAATACAAAGATATCTTAACATGTCATACTACATCACATACTGAGCATACTGAGCAATCTCTAACACTTGTGTTATAATCTATGTCGTACTAGTAGGTTTCATACACGTTACAACCCAATGTTTTTCATATCGTATCGATATTCATAATAAACGTAACATTCGACTTCTGCACATTCTACTGGTCTGTAATTTATTACACTGCACTGATATTACTTAACTTGCCGAGGGAACGAGCTTTACATACCTTATCCTTGAACTATTCATCCGTCGGACGAAGCTCGGTCGGTACTTCAACTATTTTCTCCCAACTGCATTCATAAATATGCCAATTAATACTAAATACATCTTTACTGTAAAGAGCAACATCACTTTCGATATAATCTATAGCCTAAACTTAGGCTTATCGAAAGACGGTCGAAAACTCGCTATTTTTCGGCGGTCCAGAAGGGAGAAATATTCACTTCTCAGCTAGGAACACATAGACACTAATTTAGAGTAATTCTACTTACCTTAGTTCGGCGGCTCGCCGATTCGTCGGCCGTATTTTACAAAACTGAATCCGTAGGAATGCTCTCTGCTGCTAAATACTTCGGTATCTGGGATTAATTTGAGTTTGGGCAGCGTTTGGCAGCGTAATCAGACGAAAATTATAATCCCTCCTTCGTCTTCCTCTGTTTTGCTGCGTGTTCTGGAAATTAAAATGAGTTAAATGATATTAAACCGAAGTGGGGGCTTTATATACTTGAGCCTGAACTTGGGCAACGTGTCACGGAGCCATCGCGGAGGCCTCACCTCCGTGACACGCTGCCATCGCGGAGGGGCTCTGCCTCGGCTCCTCCCGCGATGGTTTGACGGGTTTCTCGTCCGATCTTTTTCCCGGCCTTTCTCTAGCACGTGTGGCCTTCTAATATGCTTAACCAGCGTGCAAATAGGTCATCTAGGTGCTGGAAATTCTACGGGGTATAACATTCTCCCCCCCTTAAGAACATTCGTCCTCGAATGTACACTATTATCTAGAGGACTACTTACTTTACTTTCTAGGGTCCACTGGATAACTAGATATCAATCTTTCTTTATCATTTACAAACATATAACCATAAGGCACTGTATAAGTAATAATACGGACATACCTGTCGCCTGACTAGGCCTGAAATAGGTGAGGGTATCTGACTTTCATATCTTCTTCTGCTTCCCACGTCATCTCCTCATGATTTCTGTTACGCCACAATACTTTGACAGATGCAACATCTTTAGTTCTTAGTCTGCGAACCTGTCTGTCTAAAATAGCTACGGGAACCTCCTCATATGCTAACTCTTCTGTGATCTGAACATCCTGAACTGGAGTTACTGTAGAAGGGTCCCCTACGAACTTCCTTAACATAGAAACATGGAATACTGGGGAACAGATGCTAACTCTGGAGGCAAGTTCAACTCGTATGCAACTCGGCCTATTCTTCGCCGAATCTGATATGGCCCAATGAATCTTGGGTTAAGCTTGCCTTTCTTGCCAAACCTCATTACCCCTTTCATCGAGGACACTTTCAGATATACCCAATCATTTACCGAAAATTCCAGATTTTTGCGTCGCATATCTGCATAAGACTTCTGGCGGCTCTGAGCAGTCAGTAAACGTTCTCGGATAAGCTTTATCTTTTCCTCGGACTGCCGAACAATGTCTGGGCCAACTAATGCTGATTCTCCTATTTCAAACCAGCCCACCGGCGATCTACATTTTCGCCCATATAATGCCTTGAAAGGCGCCATCTGAATAGCTGAATGGTAGCTGTTATTATAAGCAAATTCAATTAATGAAAGATGTTCATCCCAGCTACCTCCAAAATCTAACACACACGCTCGTAGCATATCTTCGAGCGTCTGAATTGTACGTTCAGCTTGCCCATCTGTTTGAGGATGGAACGCTGTGCTCAAGTTAATCTGCGTTCCCAAACCTTTCTGAAACGACTGCCAAAATCTAGCTGTGAATTGCGCTCCTCTATCTGAAATGATGGATACCGGCACTCCATGCAATCTAACTACTTCTCTGATATATAATTCGGCATAATCCTCAGCTGAGAAGGTAGCCCTCACTGACAGGAAATGAGCTGATTTTGTCAGCCTGTCAACTATTACCCAAACAGAATCATTTCTGCGTCTAGTATGGGGTAACCCTGTTACAAAATCCATGTTTATCGCTTCCCATTTCCATATAGGTATCGTTATCTCTTGCGTCAAACCACCCGGTTTCTGGTGCTCGGCTTTCACCTGCTGACAATTAGAACATCTAGACACAAATTCGGCTATCTCAGCTTTCATACCTGGCCACCAGTAGATGTCTTTGATGTCATGGTACATTTTGGTCGCTCCTGGATGGAGGGAATAACGAGCGTAATGTACCTCATGCATGATCTGCCCACGAAGTCCTGAAACATTCGGGACACAGAGGCGGCCCTTACAGTGTAGCACATCATCCTCGGTTATATGAAAATTTGGCTCCTTACCTTTCTAAATTCTATCTCTGAGCTGGATTAAATCGGGATCCTCGTACTGTCGTTCTTTTACCTCTGTAACTAATGATGACACAGCAGAATTCTGAATTACTGCTCTATTATTTTCTGTTTCCATTACTCGAACGGCTAGACCAGCTAACTGATAAATTTCTTTAGCTAATTTCCGTTTCTCAGGTCGCAAATACGCCAAACTCCCCATTGACTTACGGCTCAGGGCATCTGCTACAACATTAGCTTTTCCGGGGTGGTATAGAATATTCACATCATAATCTTTTAACAGCTCCAACCAGCGGCGTTGCCGCAGATTCAACTCCCTCTGAGTGAAAATGTACTGTAGGCTCTTATGATCTGTGTAAATATCAACATGGACTCCGTACAGGTAATGCCTCCACATCTTCAAGGCATGAATTACTGCGGCCAATTCCAGGTCATGGGTAGGGTAATTCTTTTCGTGTTTCCTCAGCTGTCTGGAAGCATATGCAATTACTCTACCATGCTGCATCAACACACAACCTAACCCGACACCTGATGCGTCACAATAAACTGAATAACCTTCCGTGCCTTCCGGTAATGCCAACACTGGAGCGGAGGTTAATCTGTCTTTCAATTCCTGGAAGCTTTGCTCGCATGTCTCGGTCTATTGAAATTTGCTGCTTTCTGTGTCAATTTAGTTAGAGGTGCTGCAATGGTCGAGAACCCTTCAACGAACCTTCTGTAATACCCTGCTAATCCCAGAAAGCTACGAACTTCCGTCGGAGTGGTAGGCCTAGGCCATGACTTAACTGCTTCTATCTTCCGCTTGTCTACCTGTATACCAGCATCTGAAACAATATGCCCTAAAAAGGCCACTGAGTTAAGCCAGAATTCACACGTCGAGAATTTAGCATACAACTGGCGGTCCCTGAGAATCTGGAGCACTGTCCGCAAATGAGTCCGGTGATCAGCTTCAGAGTGAGAATACACCAGAATATCATCAATGAATACTATCACGAACAAGTCCAGGAAAGGTCTGAAAATACTGTTCATCAGGTCCATAAAGACTGCTGGGGCATTCGTTAACCCGAAGGACATAACTAGAAATTCAAAATGTCCATATCGGGTCCTAAACGCTGTCTTAGGAATATCTCTCTCACGTACTCGGACCTGGTGATATCCGGACCGCAAGTCAATCTTAGAAAAGTATCTGGCTCCCTGCAACTGATCAAATAAGTCATCAATTCTGGAAAGCGGGTACTTGTTCTTTACTGTAACTTTATTGAGCTGCCGATAGTCTATGCACATTCGGAGCGAGCCATCTTTCTTTCTCACAAACAAGACTGGCGCACCCCACGGTGAAGTACTCGGCCTGATAAAACCTTTATCTAATAAATCTTTCAACTGCTCTTTTAATTCTCTGAGTTCTGCAGGAGCCATACGATAGGGAGGTATTGATATTGGCTGAGTGCCTGGTAACAAGTCGATAGCAAAGTCTATTTCCCTTTCTGGGGGAATACCAGGTAACTCATCAGGAAATACATCTGGGAATTCATTCACCACTGGGATAGACTGGAGTGTCGGAGATTGTGCTTGGACATCCTGAACTCTGACCAGATGATAAATACACACCTTAGATATCAACTTTCTCGCCTGAAGGTAGGAAATAAACCTACCTTTTGGCGTAGCGGTGCTGCCCTTCCACTCCCGTACTGCTTCTCCTGGGAAGTGGAATCGGACCGTCTTGGTCCAACATTCAACATTGGCAAAACATGGCACTAACCAATCCATACCCATTATGGCATCGAAGTCTATCATTTCTAACTCGACCAGATCTACTGTGGTCTGATGATCAGCAACCTCTACTGTACACCCGCGGTAAATTCGGCTAGCTGTGATAGAGTCACCAATGGGTGTGGATACTAAGAAGGGTTGCTGCAATAATTCTGGTGTAATACTAAACTTTCGTGCCACAAATGGAGTAATGTAGGACAAGGTCGACCCTGGATCAATCAACACATAAGCAGGGTGTGAGCAGATGGTTAACATACCTATCACAACATCAGGTGACGCTTCTGAATCCTGCCTCCCTGGTAAGGCATATGTGCGACTCGGACCCGCACCTGTACTGGAGGCCCCTGATCTGCCCCGACCCCTGCCTGCTGAAACTGAGGGCCTGCGCCCAGTCGAGGATGCTGTGGCTCGTGATCCTGCCGATGCCCTATCCTGTCTATCCCGGTCCTCTCGACCTCTGGCTGGACAATCTTTCATCAAATGGCCTTCTTGGCCACAAATATAACATGCGGTGGAGCCATATCTGCATGCTCCAGGATGGCGTCGACTGCATATAGGGCAAAGTGGTAGGGTATACCTACTCTGCTCCGCCCTCCTCTGTAATGGTGAATCTGCCATCTGCGAGCCCCTACCAGTCTCTGACTGCCCCCTGCGGCTGAATCTACCCCCCTGGGACTGCGGCGGAGGCGGGGCCCTGGGCGGCCTATCTAACAATCGTGGCCTGGGTCCTCCCCGGGCCTCCTTCTGTAACTCAACTGGCCTATCCCGGCGACGCTGTTCCTGACTGACCCTTCTGATCTCCCGTTGTCGCTGCCTGATGCCCTCAATATTTTGGGCAAAAGCCTGAACCCGAGCAATGTACATGTCCTCTCGCAGGGTGGCTGTAATACAAGTCTCAACATATTCTGGATTCAACCCCATGATGAAACGGTGCACCCTGGATGCCATGGTATCAACAAAGGCCGGTGCATATCGAGCCAAAGAATCAAACCGCAAGGAATATTCCCGAACACTCATGGCCCCCTGCTCTAGATGTAAGAACTGGTCTACCCGGGCCTGTCGGATCTCCCGCGGCAAATAATGATCTAGAAAGGCTCCTGAAAAGCTGGACCAGGTGGGAGGGGAAACATCTCTCCCTCGGGACCTCTCCCAGCTTTCATACCATAACACCGCAATATCCCGTAACCGGAATGCTGCCAATTCAACTGATTCAGTAGGCGTAGCATGCATAACCCTGAAGATTCTCTGCATCTGATCAAGAAAATCTTGGGGGTCCTCTGTTCGGTCCGTGCCTGTAAACTGTGGGGGATTCAGGGCTAAGAACTCTCGGACCCTCGAACTGCCGGGTCCTCCTGATAATTCTGCAACTGTAGATGGTATTGGCTGACGCTGAGCAACCATCATCTGTGCTAACATAACCACAACACTCCTAACCTCCTGGTCGGAGGGTGTCGGTATAGGGACTACTGAAGGTAGTGTCGCCCCAAGCGGCTCCTGATGTGGTGGAGACTGCTGAGAAGGCTGGGACGATGCCTCTGTAGTGCCCTCTGACCGGGCTGTTTCTAGACGAGGGGGAGGCATCCTGCTGGTGCCTTCCCCTGCTGCAACATCTAAGCTCCGACCCATGATAGGATGTCGCTGGTCTGACATTATCTGTAACCAAAGAATATAGTAAGCTTTCAGGGACTCAACCCTATACTGTACCGCTCTACAGCACGACTGAATAAGAATAAAAGACAACCATCCTATCATGCCTTGCAGCCTCCTATCCATAGTATGTGGTGCACAACACATCCATGGACAAGACTCTGCTTAGCACGGCTTGCAGACTCCCTGGGATACGACCTGCTCTGATACCAAGTTTGTCACACCCCGCATTGGGGGGTATGACTGGCACCTGGTGCCCTACTAGGACCTGACCTGCTGGATTGTTAAGCCTGGGCACATCTGGTGCCTGGCTGGCTCTAACTCACATTTCTGGAAACAAAGGGCTATATAACGGCTGTAAACACAGCCCCCGGCCCATTGGCCTATAGCCTTCTGTACCTGTACTAACAGCTGACCAGAAACGTATCAATTCAGGGGAACCTATGCGGGCCGACAAGGCCACCATGCTGTCTAGTTATCTGTAAATCAATCATGAAGTACTAAAAGCTACGTGACCGGCAAGGTCACCACTACTGGCAAACTATGGCCCCACACGACCATCATAATAGAAAGAAAGAGTTCTAACAGCTATACAACTGCACGGCCTCACACGACCGGCTCATCTGACCACAGGGAATATATACAGACTGCAAGCCTCTAGGAATAGCAATAGAACTGATCGGGACAGGGCCTCGACCTACCCGTACTATACAACAAAAAGGAACTGAAATACACCTCTGAAATTCAGCCTCCGGGGGACAGGAGCTGAATACCCGATCGCTGACAGGAATCACGTAGTCTCGCCTGCTCGTCTATGAGTACCTGTAGGCAAGTAATGCAGCGCCCCACCGGGCGTCAGTACCGCTGGTACTGAGTATGTAAAGCAATAACTGAAAGCAAAGTCTGGAAACAACAAAGTAACTGATAAACTGAAGTAGGAGGGATTAGATTAACTGCCTGATACTGTAAGTCATACCTTTTCTCATTTACACTGGAAAGAAATAGAAGTCATACCTGGAGACGTATCCCTCTATTGCTGATCTACTCGTGTCTAACACAACATGGCATAACATGAAATAGCATAACATGGCACACACAAACCTTACCCGGCCCCCATAAGCCGGGAGGTACAACCAGCACAGAATCTATACCCCTACCCCGGTCATCCCATCTCCTATAGTGGCTGTAAGCATCCTGCCGGTCCCCTGGGTATGCACTTGGGCTCGCTGAGCCCCTGACTATAACTGTACCTGAGTCCGGAGGACTCCTGAATCAACACTCGGGCGTATCCGCTCGACGGGGGTGTATAAAAGCCGACCAAGGCAAAATATGGGGAAACTGGCATCCCATCTTCGTCCCCTGGGGGACGGCATGCCACTCTGTAGAGCGACGTATCCTCATCCTCTGGCGGACGAGTCGATACAGCTATTAACCCTGGGGCGGTCATGGATGCTAGGTAGTCCAACCCCAAACAATACAACGCTCTCAACTAATACTACTGTCTGCATATCTCACATGCTGAGGCTAATAGAGGTAAAGTATCGTATACATTACATGCTGAACTAATGATAGTAATCTGTACGTATTCAATA
Source organism: Datura wrightii (assembly GCA_035772735.1). NCBI lineage: Eukaryota > Viridiplantae > Streptophyta > Magnoliopsida > Solanales > Solanaceae > Datura > Datura wrightii. Next base: position 40,538,860 of record JASDFA010000027.1, read on the forward strand.
CGTGCTGAGACTGGTAAATATATATATATATGAATATAGTCTCCTGCCAAACTGTACCGGGGCAAATGCTATACAAGATAGTGTTTCTGCTGAAAACTATGCTGTTTACTGAGTTCCCGCATTAACATGATCTGCTATTCCTAACATGCGTTCTAAACTTTATTTTAGCCTGCCATTCCATTGCTGGAGTGTTTTACAGATATTACCTCACTTCGCGGGGTTTCAACTAAATACAAAGATATCTTAACATGTCATACTACATCACATACTGAGCATACTGAGCAATCTCTAACACTTGTGTTATAATCTATGTCGTACTAGTAGGTTTCATACACGTTACAACCCAATGTTTTTCATATCGTATCGATATTCATAATAAACGTAACATTCGACTTTTGAACATTCTACTGGTCTGTAATTTATTACACTGCACTGATATTACTTAACTTGCCGAGGGAACGAGCTTTACATACCTTATCCTTGAACTATTCGTCCGTCGGACGAAGCTCGGCCGGTACTTCAACTATTTTCTCCCAACTGCATTCATAAATATGCCAATTAATACTAAATACAGCTTTACTGTAAAGAGCAACGTCACTTTCGATATAATCTATAGCCTAAACTTAGGCTTATCGAAAGACGGTCGAAAACTCGCTATTTTTCGGCGGTCCAGAAGGGAGAAATATTCACTTCTCAGCTAGGAACACATAGACACTAATTTAGAGAAATTCTACTTACCTTAGTTCGGCGGCCGTATTTTACAAAACTGAATCCGTAGGAATGCTCTCTGCTACTAAATACTTCGGTATCTGGGATTAATTTGAGTTTGGGCAGCGTTTGGCAGCGTAATCGGACGAAAATTATAATCCCTCCTTCGTCTTCCTCTGTTTTGCTGCGTGTTCTAGAAATTAAAATGAGTTAAATGATATTAAACCGAAGTGGGGGCTTTATATACTTGAGCCTGAACTTGGGCAAAGTGTCATGGAGCCATCGCGGAGGCCTCACCTCCGTGACATGCTGCCATCGCGGAGGGGCTCTGCCTCGGCTCCTCCCACGATGGTTTGACGGGTTTCTCGTCCGATCTTTTTCCTGGCCTTTCTCTAGCACGTGTGGCCTTCTAATATGCTTAACCAGCGTGCGAATAGGTCATCTAGGTGCCGGGCATTCTACGGGGTATAACAATATAAACGGGGCTGAGTCTGAGTGCCGGGTCTTGTATCATGAAACGATATAGCATAGAGTATGCGGTCAGTACATAGGAGATTCGTCTTTTAACTGACATACCATGATAGAGCTTATGTGGTCTCAACTATCACACTCAAGTGGGTAGAGCCGTCCAAAGCCTTGCCAGGGCTAGGGACAATACCATGATATCTATATCAAGCTTGTGTCCCAATAGGGAAGGGGATAGCTCACAAGGGAGGTACCGAAGTAATATATATAAGTATAAGCCTACGTTGGCGTGTAGTTCTGAGGCATAGGGTGATCGACCCTTAGCCTACTCGGTGCTAGACACAACTCCCAAAAACATGCATAAGCTCTCCATCATTTTTTAATGAAGCTCAACATCGTCTATTGAAGAAGATCAATAATCGAATACATCTTAAATCTGAAATCATGCATATGAGAAGATTCAACTCAAACCATACCACAAGCTGAAAGATAATTGGGAGTCTTCGCTCTGAAATCATGTGGTAATCTTAATTTGGAAAATCATAAATCATACTTGAACATGTGGGCATTGCCCAATACTTTCACATGCTTGAAAATACTTAATTCATATCGAAAACATGATTATAAACCTGGGTAGCTTGAAAACATGTTTTTCATCATAATATCTCGTCATAATCATACATTCATCACAAATCTCATCTTTCATGAACTTCTCATCAATGGGTTTTTAATTCATAAAACTTGAAACATGATTTTTTATTGACAACATTATAAAACTTGCCCATAATTCATAATTCAATAATAGAAACATATTTAAATCATACCCATGTAGAGAGTTTAAGAAATTCATGCATTGGGTTAAAACCCCATAGATTAGACATAGGAATTTCATGACTTAGAGAGGAATTGGGCATGGGTGTGAAAGGAATCACCCATTCATAACCCCACATGCCTGATTAAAGCTGATTCTTACACTTCCTTGAATGCCCAAGAAGAAGTTGAAGAGAATCTTGAAGGATTTGTCTTGATCACCTCTCAAGACTATTACTCTTGCATGCATGAATGAAAATGGCCTAAGATGAACTTAACCCTCTTAAAAGTCATCATTCATAACTCAAAACAACGTAGTTTAGGCCTTAGGATCTTAGAAATTACGAAAAAGCCCTTACTAAATTCGCAGAAAATAACTGCCAGTCAGTCTCCACGAGGGACATGACGACTCGTCACCCCTGGCCATGACTCGTGGCATCATCCGTTGAGTATATTGCTTATCAAGTCATCTGGGTTCGTCATGGGTGACCTCACAATTCATTACTGGTGACCACGACTCGTGGTCACCACTCGTCATGTACACTACCTCACTCTCAATTGAACGTTACCCTGCTGGTCACGACTCATCCCATGATTCGTGGTGGATAACCACGACTTGTGGGGTCCTTCTGTTAGGTACTCTACCTCCTTCTTTCTCTTTTCTCACTTACCACTCCCCACAACTGACCTAACAAGTCGTGGGGCCTGACCATGACTCGTGGTCACGCCCGTGGGGAGTCAAATTTCCAAATCCCAAGCTCCTCTCCTGAGCCTCACCTTGAGTCACATCACGACTCGTGGGCTACTCTCACGGGTCACTTCACGACCCGTTCTGTGCCTGATGCCAGGTTTTAAGTTTCTCTCCATTTCAACTCCTGGGTCTGATCTTTGGGCTTTCGGGGTATAACAATATCTCCCCCTTGGGAACATTCGTCCTTGAATGTTGGAAAACATACGAAAAAGTAGGGAAATGCAATCATCTATTCAAACACTGATCATTTAAGTCGAAAACTTACGGAATGACTATCTCCGATTCAAACTATGTAGCTGAACTAAATTTATGAATCATACATATGTCCATATGCAAAAAAGAAACTTGGACACATGAACTGAGCATGAAACTAAATAGAGTTTGAGAGTAAAATGGATACCTCAAACTGGAACTAAGTCGGTAGAGAATAAATATGGGTATCTTGCCATCATATCCGCTTTGACTTCCCACGTAGCTCCTTCAACCTGCTGATTCCTCCATAAAACCTTGACTGAAGCTACTTTCTTGTTCCTTAGCCTTCAAACCTGACGATCTAGTATTTCCACCAGAACCTCCTCATAACTAAGGTTGTCCTTCACACCAATGCTATCCATTTGGGACAACTAGAGCTGGATCACCCAAACATTTCTTTAAGAGCGCTACATGGAAAACAAGATGCACGTAAGCTAATTCTGAGGGAAACTCCAATTCATATGCTACCTTGCCAACTCATTTTAGAATTCGGTAAGGGCCAATATAACGTGGGATAAGTTTTCCTTTCTTTACAAACCGCATCACTCCCTTCATGGGAGATACCTTTAGAAAATCCCAATCATCCACCGAATTCTAATTCCCTCGTTCTTAAATCGGCATAGGACTTTTGGCAACTTTGAGCTGTTCTCAACCTATCCCGTATGAGCTGAACCTTCTCCATAGCCTCATAGACCGAATTTGGGCCTATCATCGCATCTTCACTAACTTCGAACCAACCAATAGGCGATCTACATCTCTGCCCATAAAGAGCCTCAAATGGAGCCATCTGGATGCTGGAATGATAACTTTTATTGTATGCGAGCTCGATAAGAGGCAAATGATCATCCCAGCTACCCTTGAAGTCAATCACGCATGCTCTCAACATGTCTACGAGAGTTTGAATTATCCGCTCCGCTTGACTATCCGTTTGAGGGTGAAATGCTGTGTTGAGCTTAACCTAAGTACCAAGCCCCTTTTGAAACGACCTCCAAAACTGAGAGGTAAATTAGGTACCTCTATCTAATATGATGGACAAGGGCACTCCATGCAATTGAACTAGTTCCCGGATATATAGTTTGGCATAGTCATCTGCCGAATCCATGGTTTTGACTAGTAGAAAATGAGTAGCCTTGGTCAACCTGTCTACCACAACCCATATGGAGTCATATTGTCGATTAGTACGAGGTAAAACTGTAATGAAATCCATATTGATTTCTTCCCATTTCCAAGTGGGAATACTGATATCCTGAAGCACACCTTCCAGTCTCTGGTGCTCGACCTTCACTTGCTGATAGTTTGGACACTTAGCTACAAATTCTACTATGTCCTTCTTCATGACATTCCACCAATAGGCTTCCCGTAAGTCACGGTACATCTTGGTGGCACCTGGATGGATAGAATACTTGGATCCATGAGCCTCGTTCAATATTCAGTTCCTTAAATTATCAACATCGGGAATGCACAAGCGACCCTGGTATCGAAGCACACCATCTCCCCCTTTGGAGAAGACCTCTACCTTCTGATTTTGAACCGCTTCCTTCAACTTTACCAAAATAGGGTCCTCATCTTGCCTAGCTTTTACATCAGTCACCAAAGATGATTCTGATACGCTTTTAACAATAACCCTGCCATCGGTTGAGTCAACCAACCTAACTCCCAACCTTGTAAGCCGATGCACATCCTTTAGTAGCTCCTTCTTTCCCCCATCCACATGGGACACACTCTCCATAGAGAGTCTACTAAGTGCGTCTGCTACTACATTGGCCTTACCAGGATGGTAAAGGATGCTCATGTCATAGTCTTTGAGTAGCTCTAACTACCTCCTTTTTCGGAGATTGAGATCCTTCTAGGTAAACACATATTGTAAACTCTTATGGTTCATAAACACATCCCACGTGGACCCCATACAAATAATGTCTCCAAATCTTCAAAATGAATACCACCGCGGCCAACTCAAGATCATGGGTCGGGTAGTTCTTCTCATGAACCTTTAGCTGTCTCGACGCATATTCTATAACTTTTCCGTGCTGCATCAATAAGCACCCAAGTCCGATCCTTGAAGCATCACAATGCACCACGAACCCATCGGTACCGTCTGGTAGAGTTAACACCGGTGCTGAAGTAAGTCGAGTCTTCAACTCTTGGAAGCTCTTCTCATAAGACTCTGACCATTGGAATTTTACCTTCTTTTGGGTCAATTTGGTCAACAGTGCTGCAATCGATGAGAAACCTTCCATAAACCTTCGATAGCAGCCGGCTAAACCCAAGAAGCTCCGAATATCCAAGGATTCACCAGTGTAGGCCAATTCTTCACTGCTTTTATCTTTTGAAAGTCCACCTTTATGCCTTCTCTTGATACCACATGGACCAAAAACACCACTGAGTTCAACCAAAACTCGCACTTGCTAAATTTGGCATACAATTGGTGATCCTTGAGAGTTTTTTGCACCACCCTCAAATGAGCGGCATGCTCCTCCTTGCTCCGAGAGTATATTAAGATGTCGTCAATAAACATAATCATGAACATATCCAAGTATGGCTTGAACACCCTGTTCATCAAGTCTATAAAAGATGCAGGAGCATTCGTTAGTCTAAAAGACATAACTACAAACTCATAATGACCATATCGCGTCCTGAAGGCTGTCTTCGGAATATCACACTCCCGAACTCTAAGATGATGGTACCCGGACCTGAGATCTATCTTTGAAAAACACTTGGCACCCTGAAGCTGGTTGAATAAATCATCAATCCTGGATATAGGATACCTGTTCTTGATGCTGACCTTGTTTAATTGCCGATAATCAATACACATGCGAAGAGAACCATCTTTTTTTTGGACGAAGAGAACTGCTGCACCCCATGGGGACTTGCTCGGTCTAATGAAACCCTTATCTAACAGGTCCTTCAACTGCTCTTTCAACTCCTTTAGCTTGGTTGGAGCCATTATGTAAGGAGGAATAGATATAGGTTGCATGTTGGGAAGAAGGCCAATACCAAAATCAATCTCCCGTTCGGGAGGGATTCCTAATAGAACATTTAGGAAGACCTATGGATATTCACATACTACTGGGACAGACTGGATAGTCGAGGTCTCGGACGTTGCATCCTTAAACCTAACTAGATGGTACGCACAACCCTTAGAAATCATCTTTCTGGCCTTAAGGTAGGAAATGAAAAGACCTATAGGCACAGATGAACTACCCTTCCATTCTAAGACCGGCTCACCCGAAAATCTAAACTCTACTGCCCAGGTTCTACAATTAACTGAGGCATAACATGAAAATAGCTAATCCATGCCAAGGATAACATCAAAATCGGTCATGGCTAACTCTATCAAATCTGCTGAGGTGACCTTCTGAAGGACTGAGACCGGGCAACCTTTATACACCTGTCTAGCTACAACTGAATCACATACTGGAGTAGAGATTGAAAAGGGTTCTGACAAGACTTCGGAATTGACTCCGAAGATACTGGCCACAAAAGGTGTCACAAAATACAAGGTAGCCTCCCGATCTAACAAAGAATAAACATCAAGATGGAAAATTTGTACCAGTGACAACATTAGGGGAGACCTCCTTCTCCTGGCGGGATGCTAGTGCATAGAATCTGTTTTGGCGCTAACCTCCACATGTGCTGGTAGATGCCCCGTGATATGCTTAGCATGCGAATAGGGCTGTTGAATTAGAAGCTGGGCCTCGGCCCCTATCACGGTCCTATTTCACTACTGAGCAATCTCTGAGCATGTGCTCGGGCTTCCCACACTTGAAATAAAAACCTGTACCCACTAATTACTGGCCCGTGTGTCTGTAATGCCTTGGAAACTCAAAGACTAGGTTCGGGACTTAAAACAGAGAAAACTAAAAATCTGTAAAAATGCCTCAGAACGACTCACCTAACGAGTCATTATAAGATCTAACGACTCGTTAGGTCAGTCGTGGGAAGGGTGTTTGAGAAATCGAAGGGAGGAGTTAGTGTGCTCAACGGAAGACCCCACGAGTCATGGTCAGGCACCACGATTCCTGGGATGAGTCGTGGTCAGCCAGATATAAAAATCATTTGGGGTTGAGGTAGTGTACCTGATGAGTGGTGACCATGAGTCATGGTCACCAGGTAATGAATTGTTATGTCTCCCGTTAAGAGCCCAGGAGACTTTTTTAGAAAATCTTTCAGTGAACCTAACGACTGTACACAAAGACCTGTTAGGTCCACTAACGAGTTGTTGTGTCACCCGTCGTCAGCCCCCCAGTTTTCTTGTCCAGTGACCATGGGAGGAACCAACGATCCGTTGGTTCATCCAACAAGTCGTGGTATCTCCCGTTGCTAGATCTAGTGACCCCAGTACTTAGACAATGAAACCAACAACTGGTCCTAACGAGTCGTGGTATCAACCAATGACTCGTAGAGTGACCCGTTGGCTTGTCGACCAGATTTCAGATTTAAATCTCAGGGTTACTTTTGTCCCTAAACTATGACGTTTTGGGTCGGATTAAGGGTTTTATAGGGGGAAAATCGATGGTTTCTCTCATTCTTTTCCATCTCTCCACAGTTAAGCGCAAAGTTTTTCGGAAAGGCTCAGAGCAGAAGTTAGGAAGAATGATTCTTCACACATTTTTCAAGGAATCTTCTCAGGGATTTCTGTCACCAGGTATGTGGGAATTCAACAAGGGGATTTTTCTTCCCTTGTGTCCCCTAAAACTCTTTCTCAGTTCACTATCAGTTCTAGCCCTGAATTTTCAATTGTGAAGATATTGCTATCAAACCTTGTTTAATTCTTAAGGAATATTATTCTATGCGAATTTTTGACATTTTCCACCAATTTTTAATTATAATGATGTATGTTCCATTGAATGTGAATTTTTGCCCTAACTCTTGAAAACAGAAACTAGAATTTGGCAAAGTATTTAATTCTCGAACTTTCTAGAATCTTTCAGAGTTATGGGTTTGTATAATAGTTGTATGTGTTAGAAACTCAGTCTAATATATTTTAGACAATTTTAGTCAGAAAGTTTATATACTCAGAATTGTCAGCTTAGTCTCAGTCAGATTTTTAGCAACCTCCCAGTTGACCAGAATAATGTCAGCTGATCAGTTTGACTATAGAAATTTTTGACGTGTCAGTATCACCTATCAGTTATCAGAATCAGATCCAGAACTCAGTGTATAGGTGCGGTCATGACACTTAGATAGATAGATATGAATATCCCTAGGACCCTAGTCAAATTACAGTTTGTTCTTAGACGGTTACGACGCTTCTAGATAAGCAGCTCTGACCAGTCTAGAACCCAGTTTCAAAATCTGGTCTGATAAGTCTCTCAGGGTACCTTTAGTTGTATATCCCTGACTAGTCTTGGACCCCAGTTTCGTCCTATCAGATTAGTATTTAGTTTAGGTATTCTAGTGAGAGCAGGACTTAGCACCGAGCGGACCAGGGTTCCAGCGCACCTAGGTTCCCAGAACTACGTTGCCAGTGTAGGTTACAGTATTTATTAGCCTGATTAGCCCCAGACATTTATGATTACCTAGTTCATGCCTCTATACCTTGGAAAGGTATATTGGGTCCTACCAGTGGGGCGTATACATCAAACTTCACGTTTAGCTCACGTAGTTACATGTCAGTTATAGACTCTCCCACTATCAGTTTAGTCCAGCTTTAGTTCACTTCAGTTCAGATAAGTATTCCAGACTTAGAACATTCTTTGACCATCAGACAAGGTCTCTTAGACCACCTTAGTAATTTAGCTATTCAGTTCAGTAGCTTTAGTTGGTTCGGTGCCTTTTTAGTTCAACATTTTCTTTTATTTATCCCATGGTGTTATGTTTCTCTCACTTAGTCAGTCTGGGTAATAGTGGACCAGATGACTAAGTCAGCTCACTTCCTCCCAGTTAAAACCACTAACTCAGCTGAGGACTATGCCAAACTTTACATTCGAGAGTTAGTCAGACTTCATGGGGTACCCCTATCTGTTATCTCAAACAGAGGTACCCAATTCACCTCTCATTTCTGGAGGTCTTTTCAGAGGGGACTTGGTACCCAGGTCAAACTCAGCACAACTTTTCACCCACAGACAGATGGGCAAGCTGAGCGGACTATTCAGACCCCAAAAGATATGTTGAGAGCATGCACGATCAATTTTAAGGGCAATTGGGATGACCATTTGCCTCTTATCGAGTTTGCGTACAATAACAATTATCACTCTAGCATTCAGATGGCCCCATTTGAGGCATTATATGGTTGGAGGTGTAGATCTCATATAGGGTGGTTTGAGGTTGGTGAAGCTACCTTGATAGGGCCAGACTCAGTTCATGAGGAAATGCAGAAAGTTCAACTCATCCGAAAAAGATTGAAAACAGCTCAAAGCAGTCAGAAATCTTATGCCGATGTGAGGAGGAGAGAGTTGGAGTTTGCAGTTGATGACTAGGTTTATTTGAAAATTTCTCCCATGAAGGGGGTGATGAGATTTGGGAAGAAAGGCAAACTAAGTCCCAGGTATGTGGGACCCTATAGAATTTTGAGGCGTATCGGCAATGTAGCCTATGAGCTAGAATTACCTTCAGAATTAGCAGCTGTGCACCTAGTATTCCATGTGTCTTTATTGAAGAAGTGCATTGGTGATCCAACTTCAATTGTTCCATTAGAAAGTGTGGGGGTGAAAGATAGTCTCTCTTATGAAGAAGTCCTAGTCCAAATTCTTGAACGTCAGGTTTGTAAGTTGAGGAACAAAGAAGTAGCTTCAGTCAAAGTCATATGGAGGAATTAGCAGGTTGAGGGAGCTACATAGGAGGCAGAAGAAGATATAATTGCCAGATACCCACACTTGTTCCCTTCCGGCTCAGTTTCAGTTTAAGGAACCAAATTCCTCCCTAAAACTCTATTCAATCATGTGTTCCAGTTTCTTTCATATGATTGATCATGAGTATGATTAGTGAATTCAGTTTAGACTTGTAGTTCAGTTCAGAGGTAAGCCTTTACGGTCAGTATTTGAACATAGTGATTGAAATTATCTACTTTTTTGGGTGTTTTCCAACATTTGAGGATGAATGTTTTCAAGGGGGAGATATTGTAATGCCCCAGAAACTCAAAGATTAGATCCGAGACTTAAAATAGAGAAAATTTGAAATCTGCAAAAATGCCTCAGAACGACTCACCTAATGAGTCGTTATGAGATCCAATGACTCGTTAGGTTAGTTGTGGGAAGGGTGATTGAGAAATGGAAGGGAGGAGTCAGTGTACCCAACGGAAGACCTCACGAGTCGTGGTCAGGCACCATGATTCGTGGGAGGAGTCGTGGTCATCCAGATATAAAAATCATTTGGGCTTGAGGCAGTGTACCTAAAAAGTGGTGACCATGAGTTGTGGTCACCAGGTAACGAATTGTCATGTCTCCCATGAAGAGCCCAAGAGACTTTTTCAGAAAATCTTCTAGTGAACCTAACGACGACACAATGACCCGTTAGGTCCACCAACGAGTCATTGTGTCACCTGTCGTCAGCCCTCCAGTTTTCTCGTCCAGTGACCACAAGAGGAACCAACGACCCATTGGTTCATCCAATGAGTCGTGGTATCTCCCGTTGCCAGATCCAGTGACCCCAGGACTTAGAAAGTGAAACCAACGACTGGTCCCAACGAGTTGTGGTCTCAACCAATGACTCGTTGAGTGACCCGTTGGGACCCTATCGACCAGATTTCAGATTTAAATCCCAAGGTTACTTTTGTAATTTCTCACCTACTTAGTCCCTAAACTACGACGTTTTAGGTTGGATTAGGGGTTTTAGAGGGGGAAAACCGATGGTTTCTCCCATTCTTTTCCATCTCTCCACAGTTAAGCGCAAAGTTTTCTCAGAAAGGCTCAGAGCAGAAGTTAGGAAGAACGATTTTTCACAGATTTTTCAAGGAATTTTCTCAGGGATTTCCGTTACCAGGTATGTGGAAATTCAACAAGGGATTGTTCTTCCCTTGTGTCTCCTAAAACTCTTCCTCAGTTCACTATCAGCTCTAGCCCTGAATTTTCGATTGTGAAGATATTGCTATCAGAACTTGTTTAATTCTTAAGGAATATTATTTTATGCTAATTTTTGACATTTTCCACCAATTTGTAATTAGAATTATGTCTATTCTATTGAATATGAATTTTTTTCCTAACTCTTGAAAACAGAAACTAGAATCTCGCATAAGTATTGAATTCTCAAAATTTCTTGAATGTTTCAGAGTTAGGGGTTTCTATAATAGTTGTATGTGTTAGAAACTCAGTCAAATATATGTTAGACAATTTTAGTCAGAAAGTTTATATACTCAGAAATGTCAGCCTAGTCTTAGTTAGATTTTTAGCAACCTCCGAGTTGACCAGAATAATGTCAGCTGATCAGTTTGACTATAGAAATTTCCGAGGTGTCAGTATCACCTCCCAGTTATCAGAATTGATCCAGAACTCCGTGTATAGGTCCACAAGGCGGTGATGACACTTAGAAAGATAGCTCTGACTAGCCCTAGGACCCCAGTTAGATTATGGTTTGTTCTTAGATGATTACAACGCTTCTAGATAAGCAGCTCTGACTAGTCTAGAACCCAGTTTCAGAATCTGATCCTATAAGACTCTCAGGGTACCTTCAGTTATATACCGTTGACTAGTCTTGGACTCCAGTTTCAAGCTATCAGCTTAGTATTTAGTTTAGGTATTCTAATGGGAGCAGGACTTAGCACTGAGCGGACCGGGGTTCCAGCGCACCCAGGTTCCCAGAACTACGTTGCCAGTGTAGGTTAAAGTATTTATTGTCCTGATTGGCCCTAGACTTTTGTGATCACCCAGTTCATGCCTCTATACCCTGACAAGGTATATTGGGTCATATCAGTGGGGCTTATACAACAGACTCCACGTTTAGCTGACGTGGTTACATGTCAGTTATAGACTCTCTCACTAGTCAGTTCAGTCCAGTTTTAGTTCAGTTCGGATCAGTATTTCAAACTTAGAACATGCTTTGTCCATCAGACAGGATCTCTTAGACAAACCTCAGTATTTCAGCTATTTAGTTCAGTAGCTTTAGTTGGTCCGGGCATGCCTTTTCAGTTCAACATTTTCTTTTATTTATCCCATGGTGTTATGTTTCTCTCACTTACTCAGTAAATTCAAATTACTAACACATACTTTTATGCTATATCGTTTCATGATACAGCTGCAAGTTCTCAGACCCAGCACCGTTAGCCAACTTTGATCAGATCTCCCTTTCTCAACAGCAGAAGTGTGAGTCCTCATTTTTCTAGGACATTATTTCACTATCTTAGTTATGTTTATTACATTCAGTTGGACTTAGAGTTAGCTGGGGCCTTGTCTCAGCAACTCACCATTTAGATGGCTTTCAGACATAGATTTGGTTTTCAGACTATCAGTGTAGCTCAAACTATTTTGATGTTTATGATTCAGTTTTAAATTTTCTCATAAACGCTTTATGTTATTATTTCAAGCTTCCTCTATGTGTGTTTTACTCAGTATACCAGTGTATGATAGATCAGGGGTTGACTTGGGGTTACTCGTGACTCCAAGTACTGTGTCCCGTCTAGGGTGTAGACTCGGGGCATGACAGTGTCCCCCACCACATCTGCGGCAAGTTGGGTGTTACACCCCGTAAGTTTTTAACATTTAGTCGGCCTATTCGTATGTTGGTTGAGAGTTTTAGAGTGCCATATGTACGAGGAAAGGGCCCGGGGAAAGGCCGAACGAGTGCCAAGTCGGGATTTCGCGGGAGGAGGCCGAACCAAGCTGCCCAGAGGGGCAAAGTGGCACGGAGCAGCTTCTCCGAATTAGCCAACGTGGCATGGAGTAGAATTAGCGCGATGGGTAGAGTGCCACGTTGCCTTGTCTGCTGCCTCTAGTATATATATGCCTCACCCTTAGATTTCATGTTATTTCTTAAATAAACTCGGCCAACAAAGTTAGAAGTGAAGGGGAATTATAATTTTCATCCGATTACGCTGCTAAACGCCGTACAAATCCGAATTAACTTTGGATATCAAAGTATAAGGCTGCAGGGAGCATTTCTACGGAGTTAGTTTCGTGAAATTCTCGGCGAATCGTCGTCCCACCGAGCCAAAATTGTTGAAATTGCTCCAAATTAGTGTCAATACGATCCCAGGCTTAAAGTAAGCATTTCTCCCTTCTATACTTTCGAGAAATGATGAGGTTTCGACCGTGTTCCGTAAAGTTGGAATATAGTTAATATTTATATATAAAGTTTTCCTTTTTGCTGAATTTAGTGTTAAAACTAGTCCTATCTTTCCAGTAACATGATTTCAGTTTGGAAGAGCTATTGAATACTAATTGGGACCTATTAATTAATCATAAACCGGCAATCGAGGTATGTTAAGACATTTTCTTTTGGCAAGTTAGTTTCTTTAGCATAGTAATCCAGTATGAATCCCAGTAAAGCATGTCAGGAGTATGTTATCATGTCTAGTTTTTGTTGTCAGTCGAGACTCGTAAATGGTATTGTTTTGGGATGGATTACACCTGTATAGCTTCCATGACCAGCCCAGGGTTAATAGCTGTGTCGCCGCCCACCAGAGGCGAGGATACGTCGCTCTACGGAGCGACATGCCGTCCGCAAGGGACGAAGATGGGGATCCAGATCCTCATATTGCCGTGGTTGGCCTTATACACACCCCCGCCGAGCGTTTACGCCTGGGGTGTAGATATCAGGAGTCCTCCAAACTTAGACACAACTACAGTTAGGGGCCGAGTGGGCCCAGTTTTAGACCTAGGGGATCGGCAGGATGTTTATAGCTGGTAGTTGACTCAGTATGACCTAAATAGTGGTATATAGATTGAGGTGTACTCACTAGGGCTAATGGGGGCCCAGGTGGGTTATTCTGTGCTGATTGTACCTTCCGGCTTATGGGAGCCAGGTAAGGTTTATGCTTGCTTTAGTTACTGATAGTTAGACAATAAGACGCCTCGTTTGTCAGGTATGACCCCTACCCTCGTTATTATAGTTATGTTTAGCCCTGATTTCACTACTTCAGTCATTTTCAGTCTGTTTTCTTTACTTCAGTCATTGTTAGTTCTATTTCTTAGTTTTAGTTATTTAAAGTTACTGCTTTACATACTTAGTACCTGTGGTACTGACGCCCTTTTCTGGGGCACTGCATTACTTGCCTGTAGTTGCAGATAGACGAGGAGCAGGTCCCTCGTAATTCCAGTCAGCTGTACAGAGCCATCAGCTCCCTTCTTTCGGAGCTTGTGTGATAGAGGTTTACTTCTTTTGTTTGTACATATGGTAGGTCGGGGCCCTGTCCCGACCATCTTATTACTCCTAGAGGCTTGCAGATTGCATTACTTCCCTGTGGTTAGATGATATTAGTCGTGTGGGGCCCATATGTATTTTAGATTATGTGTGTTGGCCGTGTGAGGCCTTGTTTAGCTGTTGATTGGTGTCCTTGTTGGTCATAGCTCAGTTTAGCATCTGATTTTACTTTCCAGTTATAACTAGATATCATGGTGGCCTTGTCGACCTGCATAGGACTCCCTATGTTTGTTTGTCTCTGGTTAGTTGTTTATTTTCATAGGTGGCTATAGGCCTTGTCGGCCGGGGATTGTATTTACAACCGCCATATAGCCCGTTGTTTTCTTGATTCTAGAGTTAGAGTCAGCCCTGCACCAGAGGTGCTTAGGCTCAGTCAGCTCAGCAGTTCAGGTCCTAGTAGGGCACTAGGTGCCAGTCATGCCTCCCAAGGTGGGGCGTGACATATCGCCCCCTTTGATCATACCTAGGCCTGGATGGCACACTCAACGTTAAAGATGTTGGGGCTGAAGATCTCTGGTGGGTCTGCTGTCGGTTCCCACCACCTGACCTCGATTGAGAGAATCTATAGTCCTCGATCCTATCCCTCTTGGCCTCCCTCTCTCTCATATATGCCGCCTCCATCTGTTGGGCGTACAAGACTATCCGAGGGAAATCCATATTCCGATGGAGCATGGTGGTCCTGCAAGGTCCAAATAGCCCACCACTCCATTAACGAACCTGCTTATCCATGCCCTCGGTTCAGCCACTAACTTCGAGGTGTACTTTGATAGGCGAGTGAACTCAAGGGCATACTCCTGCACCGTCATTCTCCCTTTCTTAAGATTCACGAACTAGGCTACCTTCATCTCCCTCATCACACGAGGAAAGAACCGATCTAAGAATGCAACATGGAACTTTTCCCAAGTGACAGGGCCTTCTCCAGCGGCCCTACTATCCATTGATGAAACAAAATGTGTGCAACCCCTTTTAGCTGATATGAGGCCAACTCCGCACACTCAACTCTATTCACCCCCATAACTTGGGTGATCTTCACAATCTCATCTATGAACTCATACGGGTCCTCCTCTACTTTTGACCCAAGGAACTAACGGGTTCATTCTCAAGAAATCCCTGACTCGAGCTGCCGCTATATTACCATTTTGCGGAACATGCACAATAGCCTGTTGATTGACCTGAGCGGTCAAGGCCTGCACTAGCATCTGAATAGCTGCCCGAAACTCAACATGGGCAATTGGCTCCGGTGCTTGGTGCTCCTGGACTAGTGGGGCCTGCTGGTGCTCGTTTCCGTTGCCATCCTCGTGGCCTTCTCCATTCCTATTCCTCCTACCATTTACTCTTCGGGGAGCCATGATTCTGCAATTGCGAATAGTATGAATTAGAAGGATAAGGAGACTTTTCATCGCACGACATAGATCATGAAAGAAGGGAACATTTCCTAAACATCTCATAGCCTCTTTATCGTAAGTGTGGCGCGCTTCACACCCATGAAAAAGACTCTACTTAACGCGGCCTTCAAACACCCTAGGACTCTTCAAACCTATTGCTCTGATACCAAGTTTGTCACGACCCAAATGGAGGCCCGGATTGCAACACGGGACAAGGAGCCTCGAGAGACTCCAAGTCGACCTATGACATGAACATACATCTAACTCAACTAAAAAGACTAAGGAATCGACATGATAATCTTAGCGGAAGTATAAAATAAACATAACATCAGAATACACAATCTGAAGCTGAATACATCCTTTTGTCTGAAAAGCCTCTAAACATGATGAGTTGATGGGAAAAGACTCCAACTAACTCGATAAAGCTGCAAACTGAAAATACATAGAGAAATTCGAATAAGCATAGTCCTCGGGGGATGAGGACTGACAAACTAGTGTAAGATGCTATCTTCGGAGACTGGCTATGAACGGGGCTGAGTCTGAGTGCCGGGTCCTGTGTCATGAAACGATACAGAACAAAGTATGCGGTCAGTACGTGGAGTGTACCGAGTATGCAAGGTAAATAAAACTGCTTAGATAAGTAAAATCAGTTAAGAACATGCATAATGTAAAACATAAACAATAAGAATTTGAGAGTAGGGCTTGCATGCATTCTTTCTGAAATCATGATCTCATCATAACATAACATAACATCATAACTAAATTAATTGACTCAAAGATGAAATCTGATAGTCATGAGTAAAATCGAACATTGAGTCAAACCTGCTTTAGAACATATATAGATGTATAAATTTCATGAATGATAAACATGCATAATTGAAAGCATGAGGAATAATGGGAGACTTGTCTTTTAACCGATATACCACGATAGAGCTTACGTGGTCCCAACTATCACACTCAAGTGGGTATAGCCGTCCAAAACCTTGCCAGGGCTAGGGACGATACCATGATATCGATATCAAGCTCGTGGCCAAATATGGTAGGGGATAAATCACAAGGGAGGTCTTGAAGTAATATATATAATTATAAACCTACATTGACACGTAGTTCTGAGGCATAGGGTGATCGACCCTTAGCCTACTCGATGATAGACACTACTCCCAACAACATACATATGCTCTCCATCGTTTTTCAGCGAAGCTCAACATCATCTATTGACTAAGCTCAATAATCGAATACATCTCAAATCTGAAATCATGCATATTCGAAGCTTTAACTCAAACAATACCACAAGATGAAAGATAATTGAGAGTCTTCACTCCAAAACCATATGGTAAGCTTAATTCGGAAAATCATAACTCATACTTGAACATGTGGGCATTGCCCAATACTTTCACATGCTTGAAAATACTTAATTCACATCAAAAACATTATTATAAACATGGGTATCTTGAAAACGTGCTTTTCATCATAATCATACATTCATCACAAATCTCATCTTTCATGAACTTCTCATCAATGGGCTTTTTAATTCATAAAACTTGAAACATAATTTTTAATTGACAACATTATAAAACTTGCCCATAATTCATAATTCAATAATAGAAACATATTTAAATCATACCCATGTGAGAGTTTAGGAAATTCATGCATTGGGTTAAAACCCCATAGATTAGACATAGAAATTTCATGAATTAGAGAGGGATTGGGCATGGGTGTGAAAGGAATCACCCATTCATAACCCTACATACCTGATTAAAAAGCTGATTCTTACACTTCTTGAATGCCCAAGAAGAAATTGAAGAGAACCTTGAAGGATTTGCCTTGATCATCTCTCTAGACTATCACTCTTGCATGCATGAATGAAAATGGCCTAAGATAAACTTAACCCTCTTAAAAGTCATCATTCATAACTCAAAATGACGTAGTTTAGGCCTTAGGATCTTAGAAATTATAGAAAAGCCCTTACTAAATTCGCAGAAAATAACTGCAGTCTGTCCCCACGAGGGACATGACGACTCGTCACCCAGGCCACGACTCATGGCATCATCCGTCGAGTACACTTCTTATCAAGTCATCTGAGTTTGTCATGGGCGACCTCACGATTCGTTACTGTTGATCATAACTCGTGGTCACCAATCGTCACATACATTGCCTCAGTCTCAATTGAACGTTACCCTGCTGGTCATGACTCATCCCATGATTCATGGTGGCTGACCACGACTTGTGGGGTCCTTCTGTTAGGTACACTGCCTCCTTCTTTCTCTTTTCTCACTTACCATTCCCCATGACTGACCTAACAAGTCGTGGGCCTGATCACGACTCGTGGTCACGCCCGTAGGGAGTCAAATTTCCAAATTCCAAACTCCTCTCCTGAGCCTTACCACGAGTCACATCACGACTCGTGGGCTGCTCTCACGGGTCACTTCACGACTCGTTCTGTGCCTGATGCCAGTTTTTATGTTTTTCTCCGTTTCAACTCTCGGATCCAATATTTGGGATTTCGGGGTATAACAGGCGTCTCACAGGATGCTACAAGCAACAATACAACATAAATCCATATCACAAAAGCAAATAGCTAAACCATACTGATGTTACAAGTAACAATCATAATAGCTGAACGACAATCTCACCTCAACTGCATGATTTGGGTCATGTCTGAAATAGGTGGGGATATTTAGACTTCATGCTGTACTTAGCTTCCCCAACAATTCCCTCTACCTTTTTTTTCCTCCATAAGACTTTGCTAGGCTATAACTTTGGTTCTAAAGATAGCCCATACTAGCCTGCCAACCCGGTATAACTATTGGAGTCTCCTCGTGGGATGACTTTTCTATGACCTGAGCATCCTCGACTGGGATAACTCGAGAAGGAGCTTTTATGCGCTTGCATAGCATTGATGAGCAGATCCTAGCCCCGAAGGCAACTCTATCTCACAGGCCATTTGGCCAATCTTCCAGAGGATACGGTAAGGCCCAATGAATCTATGGCTGGACTTGCCTTCTTGTCAAGCCTCACAACGCCTTTTTTTGGCAAAATTTTCAGGACTACCCAGTCATTGCCTCAAGCTACAACTCCCTATGTCATACATTTAAATAGGACTACCGACGACCTTGGACTGTCAGTAGATGCTCACTAATGAGCTTAACTCTTTCCCTATGACTGGTGCGGTATGCCCGGTTCAATTACCCCTAACTTACATACTTCAGGCCGTCATGTAGGGGACCTACATTTGCACTTGTAACATATATCCGGGCGTCTGAATTGTGTGCTCTGCTTGGCTCTTTCATCTAGGGATGAGAGGTTGTGCTCAAATTAACTTATGTCCCAATTTGTTCCGACAACTTTTTCAAAACCTAACTGTGAGTTGTGCCCCTCTATCAAACTGCAATAGACACGGGGACATCACATAGCCGGGATATCTCTTACTATTTAACTCAATTAATCCTTAGCTAAAACGTGATTCTAACTGGCAAGAATGAGTTGATCTCATTAGTTTTCCAAGAAGGACTCAAATAGGGTCGAATTTACACCTAGCACGAGGTAACCGTATAACTATATTCGTGCGGGCTACTCCTCACTTCCAAGCAGGCACGGTTATCTCCTAAATTAGCCTGCCAGGTTTTTGATGTCCAGCCTGCCCTTTCTGGCCATTAGAGCTCTATGCCACAACTCGATAATATCTTTCTTCTTCCCATGCCATCAGTAGATCTTTTTCATAACCTGATGCGTTTTTATCAAACCCGGGTGGAGGGAACAACAGACATGGTTTACCTTTGCTACAGTCTACTACCAAAGCCCTACTACATTTGGAATGCAAAGTTGACCTCTGGGTCTCAGGACTCCATCCCCTATTATCTCGAAGGCCGATGATTCCTTCTGCTAGGCCTTGTCTCTAGGCTGTACTAGGCTAGGGTCTTCGTACTGTTACTTCTTCGCCTCCATAACTAATGGTGGTATTATTGTATTCTATGTTACAACCTCCCTATCCTGTAAATATCAGCCTGATGCTTATTTCTCTACATTCAGTGGTGACTCCAAACTCTACCACCCCATTACCGCCTAAAGATGGTTCCCTCTCCTCCGGAGCTCAATGTTCATGTCTTTCCCTTACTTCTATAGGCTTAAAATTGGGGTTCGTGCCTCATACACCATATAGAAAGGATGCTGCTGGACGAGTCTACCAACCTGTATCGTCCTGACCTGTGCTCGGGCTGATTGTCATCATATAATCTCTCTGTCCTTCAACATAATAATCTAGGGCCATAGCCAGTATTCTTCAGGTATCCACTACGTCATCAGCGTACTGCGGCGGAATTAGCCTATCTTTGACATGAGCTTTACCATTGGTGGGGGTCTATTGCTTATTGGGTGCTACTAGAAATCTTACGTACCCTCCCGATTTTCTGTCGTGAGGGTCTAGGTGACTGATTTAGGCACTAGGGGTCTTAACCACTTTCTAACACTTTCTAGGAATCAACGGATCTAGCCCTCTTTTACTATTTACTTTGGGCCACATCGCGGTCAATACTTACACTCTCTATTATATTGAGAAAAGACTGAGAGGTAGGAAATAACCCTATCATTGTATAGTGGGGCTAAGGTGCGAAACTCAACAAACTCTAAAAGCTGGAGGTACAAACCTCATAATCACATAGTTCTTCGCATATTTTAGGTAAGCCAACATTAGCTATCATCCCTGTCTAATTCTAAATGTCTATTAAGTAAGTCGACTCATATATACCTCACTCCTGACCTCCTATTCCGAGGGTGTAGAGAGAACTAGGAACAGTGTTGGCATGTATATTACCTTATAAGGTTCCTGGTGCCCCCGGAGGATGCTGGGGAGATTAAAAGACATCCCCTTTCGCCCTCAGACTAAGCTGTCCCCCAACTGTGGCACCCCGCTTGTACCCTCTCCTGCTGATGTAGCTAACTTGCAGCTGGTTGTAGTCTATCTCATATCAAACATTATTCTAGACAAACATAACAATCAAAGCTTAGGGACTCAACCCTATACAACTCGACTCTACATCACGATCTGAG
Source organism: Datura wrightii (assembly GCA_035772735.1). Taxonomy (NCBI): domain Eukaryota; kingdom Viridiplantae; phylum Streptophyta; class Magnoliopsida; order Solanales; family Solanaceae; genus Datura; species Datura wrightii. Next base: position 40,559,569 of record JASDFA010000027.1, read on the forward strand.
AAGACGGAGGGGTAACTATACTATCATGCCTCATAGCCTCCTACTTATAGAATGTGGTGCACAATACATTTATAAGAAAAACTCTACTAGAAATGGCTCGCAGACTCCCTAGGATACGACGTTGCTTTGACACCAAGTTTGTCACGCCCCACCTTAGAAGGCATGATTGGTACCTAATGCTACAGTGGAACCTGGGCCAACCTGACTGGGCATATGCACCTTTGGTGCCTGCCAGCAACTCAAAATCAAGAAAACAAACTTCTATAACTTGGCTTTAAACACAACCTCGGGCAAACAAGTCCACATAACACCTGTAGAAGAAAATAACTAACCCAGCCAACATAACAATAAAGGAATCCTATGCGGGCCGACAAAACCACCATGCTGTCTAGTCATAACTGAAGGAAAGCAGGCAGTCATATTCATACTATAGCTGACAATGCTGCCACTAACAAGCTATACTAGGCCCCACATGGCCAACACGCAAAATATAACATACACAGGCCCCACAAGCCAACAACAACCCACTAACTGAAGACTGTAGTCTGCAAGTCTCTAAGAGTGAGAATATTGGTCGGGACAGGGCCCTGGCCTACCCAAATAATGTACAATAAAAGATGGGTAATACTCAACAACCTGACAACTCCGAATGAAAGGAGCTGGCTAATCTGTTGACTTTGAATAGTTGCTAAGAGATCCCAAACCTATCTGTCTAGACCTGCAGGCAAGTATGCAGTGCCCCATAGTTGGGCGTTAGTACTATATGTATCAAATATGTAAGGCAGTAATAAAAGCTGAATAAAAGCTGATAAGGAACTGAAAGTAATCGACAAGAAGGGCAGAAGTTAACCTGTAAGCTTTCTTATCTATAACCTGCATCTAATAAACCACTACATAAACAAGAGCTGAAACTGCACAACTATACATTCATAAGCTATGTCTAGCAAGCAAATATACTAACAAGGACCTAACCTGGTTCTCATAAGTCTAGAAGGTACAATCAACACAAAGATAACCTACCAGGGCTCGCATAAGCCCTGGCAGGCGCCAATCAGTATATATACCCTTATTGGTACCCCTGAGACTATACCAGAACCTTTTGGGCTCTTGTAATTGAGTTCGGGCCTTTTCGCCCTTGTGACTGTACCCTGAGCACACGAGGCTCTTTAAAGGGTCTATAATGCCGCTACGACGTAGAAGAAGTCCATAAGTGATTAGACTTTAATGTGGCCCCGTAGGCTCTACTTTGGTCCTTATAGACCATATATGGCCCCATAGGCGATTTAGTAGCTCCATAAGCAATAAAACATCATAGCTCCGTAAGCATTAGCAGCATCGTAGCTCCGTAAGTAGTTTATAACTTTGAAAGCAGTTTGTACGACTAGTAGCCTCTTAGCTATTCACGGTGAGAGGCAATACGAAACACGATCTACCCCAACTAGGGACACTATGTTAAAATCTACAAACCTAATCATTTAAAAGGCGTATTTGGCCCCTTAGGCCCAACGCGACTGCTACTCTTACTCACCCCTAGGCTGGTCTATATAGATACCAACAAGCACAGTCTATGTGCCTACACCTGACCAGAGGGTCCTGAGAGTGATCACAACCCTCGTCAACTTAGACGGAGAAGGACAAGGTGTGGGTGACCTAAGCGATAGTCTAATGGTCATTCTAGGATAGTGATAGCTCGTAAGCAAACAGTAATGTCGCAGGTGAACAACTATTTAGTACTTCATTTAGAACAATTGTAGGGATGCTACTAATCAGACATGCTCCTAAGAAGTCAGCCCTAACTTCCCACGGGCAGTTTACCATAACCCTTATCCTGAAGATAACACCGCGATACTATGGTTCTAGCCCCTTTAGACATTAACTTGGTCTATCCAGTTTTTATATGGCCCTTCTAGGTGATTCATAGCCTCGTAGGCAGGTAAATCTAGACCTAGCCCTTCGCGGCAACACATACACGGGCATCTATAAGAGCGGCATGGGGCATTGGCCCCACATCTAACTACTAACAAGGTTCCCTCCATAAGGAGTCTGCTAGACTATTAGACTTGTAATGACTGGGATGATTTCCTGAGCGACCTATGTGACAAGCATTAAGTCGACTGGAGCTAATGGTTACTGATAGTATCTAAATGTATGGAAAGTTTTCACTAAGTTCATTAGACAACCCTGGTGCCACTAACTCAAAGGTAAGACCAACCTAACAAGATTCTAGTCCTAGAGCCATCGAGGTATGCCAATGGCCTGGGGGCGAACTTTACTGTCTATACAGGCGTCAACTAGGAAGTTATATCACCTCGTTGTGCCCTATGTTGCCCAACTTTACCAAGTTAGGCCCAATAGCTATCCATAAGCTTCTCAGTCCCTGGTATGACACCAATACATCAATATCCCACTAATATTATGAACAAAAGAACATGGGAGTCTCTATGACGCTCCTAGCATTAGTCACACTTAACATTCTCTTTCCCGGCAGAGGATACTATAATATAATCTCAAAATGTCTCGTATCAGCTAACCACAACACATATGATCATTATTCACTTTCAAAAATATAGGTCGTATCACTATACTACCGGAATAACTTGCCGAAAAGATTAGCCTTAACATACCTCGAATGCCAACTTCCATTCACCCAAACAGTTTTCAACCTGAAGCCAGCAATTCCACTCAATTGCAACCTTTATGCTGAGAGAATAAGGCTATTTCAATAGTAAAATTCAAAAAAAAATTGATATCTTTTGAAGAACATTGACTACTATTCAACTTCATTCTATTCGGCCAAAAACTCACAAATTCTTGAGAGTTTAGAAGATAGAAATACTTACCCTACTTGCAGTCTCTTAGGACTTGATTAGAAGTGATTCTGACAACTTTTACTCGGCGGGGTTCCAGTACTCCAAGCGAATTTCCAAGAAATAACTCCGCAGGGACATTCCTCGTAGGCCTGAAACTCGTTATCTAAAATGAATTTGCATTTGGACGGAGTTTAATGGCATAATCTGGAGAAAATCTGATGAAAACCTTGTAACCTTGGCATCTCACTTGAACTCTTTGTTTAGGGGAATATTAAAATGAATCCAACTTGAACCAAGTTAAATATATATATATATATATATATATTTTGAGGGGGGTGGTGGTTGGATGCGTCGCATGGGCCATGGCGCCAGAGGCCTACTGTGCCGTGCAGGCCCTCACGGCCTGGCCTCGCCTGGTCCTGTCGACCCACTCAACAATGTGCTCACACGTCCTGGTATTGAGACTTCTCCATACGTGTCCTGATCTAACCATTCACCACAAGCACACACACACATACGCTAATTGTTAATGTCTTACAGGGTGTAACAACATTCCCTTTTTGTTGGCAATAATATGGTTGCTTGTTCCCTAAAAAGGTTAAAGAATGCGAAAAGTGAAGGAAGTTAGGCTTTAACTCTGTATAGTGATTAGATGGAAGTATTGCACATCTTCTCATATGGTTTGGTATGGTTGTTAATAGTAAGGAAAATTGTAGAAGACAGGTAAGTTTTTGGATGGTCTAAGCAATAAGGGAGTAATGAAATGTATGTAGCGATAAGCTTGAATATTGTATTGATGAATGTGTGGATTCTTGCATTTGCGACTACTTCATGAAATTCGAGGTAGTTTGATCATTGTGATAAGGATGGATAATGTTCTTGGCGATGACCCTAGATGCAAAGAAAATCTTGCTAAACATTAGAAATACCTAATAACCTGATCAATTATTGATGGACCTAAGAAGTAGTATCTGGGAAAGTTCTATAGGGATATCAGGGTGTTGAAGAGGCTACTTGGAAAGCCAAGAAAAGAAATGAGAGTGAATTATCGCCATTGTACTTGATATAAAAGAAAATGCTTAATGATGATGTTCCATTCTATTCTATGTGTAGCGCACTCATGATCCATGATTATGTCACTCAAACTAAATAAAGCTTATGTACAATGCTATGTCGGTCAATTGAATAAATGAAACTTTGACGAATAACTAATCGATTGCCTTTCTTTCAGTTATTCTTTTATTAATACATGACCAATAGTCAATATGCTCTGGCTATATTAATGTTTCATCTCAAACATCTCTTATAATTCGTGCCTATAGTCCTTCTTTCGTTAACGTCATGTGTTACATGATCACGGGCAAAAATAAATGCCCGAGATACTCTTTATTACTTGAATTAGTCTTGTTTATCTAAGTTATCATATACATTTTCATGTAATTTTAGATAAAATAAAGATATGTGCTAACCAACATGATTAGCCTTTGTTTTGTAGGTTTTGATGATGTTTGAGTAACTAATCCATGAGGTTGGTGAAGTAGAAGCTTGGAGATGGAATTAACACGCGAACGTCGGCAAGGAAGAGGCACAAAACAGCCCACCGGTGCGTCGACAACGTGCCACGGTAGGTGGCCTCCGCGACCAAGAGGATGTAACGCGCTGCCCAGGCAGCGTGACACGTTGCCAACGCGGCAACGTGCTGCCTGGGCCGATTTCGGGTGATTTTCCAGAAAGCCTCCGCGTCCGTAGCGTGTCACGGAGGCCGTGCTCTGCGTTGGCCTCCGTGACACGTTGCTTGTTAATCCGGGAAAGATTTCTACTAATATAAATAGCACACTTAGGTTTATTTTTGAGAATTAAGACTTGGTGGAGCAAGGACGTGGGTTAGCAGCAGTTGAGGGACGAAAAAGCTAAGGGTTTTTCTCTCTTTGTTTCTTCTTTCAATCAATTGTACGTATGATTTACACTCATTTGAGGATGATCAATCCACAAATGAGTGGCTAATTCTCTTCCTTGCTAAGGTTTTGAACATGTGTATTGAATTTTGATTGTGAATTATATGGTTTTTCATCTTCTTCTTTCATGTTGTTCTATTAATTCTTGTTCTTACTGCATTAGTGTGTGGCCAACATTAATGTACATCTAAAAAGTCCAATTTCACTCGAGAGAGCAAGAAATTGGAAAGTTGTGAATTAATAGGGTATTGTTCTTAACTTGATTTGGGAAAATTGGGTTTTGATGTGCTTTCCTGATAGAAATATACTTGAAAGCCGTATTAGTCAATTTAGGAACCGGAATTGTATTGCTAGGTCATAAATTGCATTTGATCACAGAAATGTAGACGAATGGTTTATGATTCTAAAGTGAGATTAAATACGAGAGTTTTAATCTCTAGGCTAATGTTCTTGGCTAGCAGCATGAAGAGAAGAATAACCAAATTATGATTACTATCGAATTCATTACTTGTTCTTAACCTTGGCATGCTCTTATCCATAGTTTCAATTCAAGTAAATATTTGTTAATAGTTTTAGTATAACGTTTATAAACAAAATTATTTAACTTTTGGTTACATTGTTGTCAACATAATTAGAAGTAAACTAGAATATGGTATACTTAAGCAATTTTACTTATCCAGAGTCTCCTTGGATCGATACTTGGCTTACTTAGCCACTTTATTACTTGTTTGACCACGTGCACTTGCGTGTCGGTTTTTAACCCCTACCAAAGCACCGAACAAGTTTTTGGCGCCGTTGCCGGGGAGGCTAGGCGATTTGTGAAATTGTGTTAAGTGTAAATTTACTATATTTTTGTTTTATTTTCTTAAGTGTTGACAACTTGGTTTTAGTATTTGTTTCAATTCTTTGTGCATTTTAATTTTTCTCTCTTTTGGATACCCTCATTGACATGACATCTTGGAATATAAATGGTGGATACGCATATTTCAGCGAATCTTGCATGAATTGCGGAGGACCCCACTTGTGGCAAAACTGTAATACGTGCAATATATGTGGGTGTCAATATGGCCATTGGGGTGATTGTCCAAAGGCATATTCCCCTCCCCCAAGCCCCTACTATGATCCTTTTGTTGTTTTTGCTGAATATAGGCATGTTGAAAATGAGGACTTGGGACGCCAAGTTCAAATAGAAGACATGATGAAACAACTCTTGGAGCAATCAGAAGCAATGAAGGAGGCGATGTCAGTATTGAGAATTCAGCAAGAAGAGAATGTAGAGGCTCTAGAAAGGATGAGCATCAAATTCACGGAGATGATCGCTGAAGCTGAAGCGTGTGATAAATCACAGACAACAGTTTTAGCCGATATTCAAGAGGAACTACAAGAGGACGACAAGGGTGAATTTTTGGATGAAGCCCAACAATTTGAATCTCTTGAGTGTCCCCGTGATGGGCTCACACTTATGGAAAATCCATTCTTGGAAGAAGAGTTAGCGTATCCCCCAGTCGACTTTAATGGTGAGATAGATGTCGATGTCGAGAATGTATATACAAGTAAGGAGGTCAAGCAAAATGCAGTTTCAGAGTTGAGGTGTATTGGACCACACTCTACGCATTTTTCAACATTAAATTTGGTTGACAACATAGAAATAGAGTCTTCCAAGTTTGTAGAGAAATGTCTAGAGGAGGACCAAGCACCATATATTTTGAAATTTGCTAACTCAGAAAGACAAAATGACTTCGCTTACTTAAGGACCAATAAATGCAAAAGGCAACATCTACTGTTTGGTCCTTACAATTTTTCACCACCACCCCTGGAGCATAAGAGGAAATTAGAGAAGAAATTAGGGGTGAGATTCATATCCTCAAGGTGGAGGAAAAAGTGGTGAAACTTGGTACGTCGTGCCGCGACGTAAAATTAGGCGCTGCTTGGGAGGCAACCCAAGGGTACCATGGGTACCATTTTAATTTCTTGCATTTATGTTTATTTTATTTATTTTTCATCTTGTGTTGTTTTGGTGGAAAGTTAAGCACAGATGGAGGGGAAGTCTGAGTACCCGTGGAGGAGGAAGCTAACAAGCATGGAAAAGAAAAAGTGTGGGGTCGAACACCCACTTGTCCATAGTTGAAGAAAACCATGCTGTCAGCTAGGCCTAAAGGCCTCAGGGAGTATTTCTCACCCTTTGTAACCTTTAGTTTGATGCTATGCGGACATAGCATGATTTACGTGTGGGGTGAGGGAAATTTCAAGAAATTTCAAAAATTTTTGTTGTGCTTAACGATTTTTGGTGAATGTAATGCTTGTGAAAAATTTGAAAAATTTTTGTGAATTAAGCATGACTTCATCACCCGTTGGTTTTTCTTTTCGGTTCTTTTCCGACGGGGGGTATTTGAACCGAAGAATAAATTTTTTTTTCTTTTCTTTTTTCTTTCTTTCCTTGGTCTGTATATAAAGTTTTTTTTAGTCATAGTTAGTGATTGTTTTCGATGATGGATGGATGACGACCGTCTTGAGGAAAATTAGTCGATAGGTTTTGGGTTTTGAAACCATAACTAATTGGTGCTGGATGTTCTTGTTATGTGCTATACATGGTTGTAAGATGCAAGTATGTTCAGTATGAAGCATGCAATTGTATAACTTTGTTTGAGACACTTAGGCTCTTGAATTTGACTCAATATGACGGAAGCTTAATTCTGAATTCTTGTGATTAGCTGAGTAAGAGTCTACTGATTGTGTCTTGATTTGAGCATGTGCCATGAGTGTAAGGTTTTTGAGTATTCTATGCTATTGTGGAATGTCTAGAACTTGCCTGGTGTGTATATAAAACGAAATGAAGGATGTGAATTGTAGGAGATGATTTAGGCATTTCTTTGAATGAACCAAACTTTTATCCCTCATTATACCTACCTTGAAAAATTAATCCTAGTTAACCCCATTGAGCCTTGAGCCTATTCTTTGACAGCTGCAACATAAGCTTAATCCTTTTTCTTTCATTAGCCTTGAAATTGAACCAAAACTCCGAAGCGCTTAAAGGAAAAATCCGAAAGGGTAAAGGAGTGAGAAGAATGGAAAAGAAGGAAAAATAGCAAGTTGTAAATAGTTGAGAAAAGGAAAAAGGTGCATTTGTGTGAAAATGGTTGGTTATTAGTAGGGAGTAAGAAAAGGAATGAATGAAACATATTGCTTAAGTACTCCTTACTAATAAGCTAAAAGTGTCGAAAGAAATGGGGGAACAAAAGAGGAAAAAGAAAACTAAAAGGAGAAAAAAGGTGAAGTGAGGGAAGGGAAGTTTGTAATGAAGGCGTGATGTATTAAAAGCGCTTAGGAAAGATAGTCACTATTACTAATCATAATAGTACCTACCCGCACCTGAGTTACATTACAACCTAAAAAGTCCTACTTGATCTTACATTCACACATCCTTATATTAGTGGAATAAAACACTAAGGGAAAGCTTATGGGTCATTACATAATGCATGTGAATTCTTTGTGAGAGTGAGCGTAATTCTATTCATGTACCCCCACATGTTGTGATGTAAAAAATTGTTTTTGCGTGTGATTAGGTAACTCTCTTTCCGTGAGGGGCACATGTTGAAAGAAGGATATATTTCATGTGGGATTTCTTAATCAGATGATTTGCATGAGTTTGCTAAAATTGAGAGTCGATTCTTGAGGTTAAGAAGTCTTAACATGGTTGTACTTCATTTCAATGATCAAATCAGGCATGCTCTATTTTTAGCTTGTATCTTACGTAATCATTATAGCCATAACCTGAATTATCTTGCTAAATTAGTTATGTAGGAGTCTCCATTTGCATGATATGTAAAAGGTTGTTCGAGGACGAACAAGGCTTTAAGTGTGGGGTTGTGATCACGGGCAAAAATATATGCCCGAGATACTCTTTATTACTTGAATTAGTCTTGTTTATCTAAGTTATCATATACATTTTCATGTAATTTTAGATAAAATAAAGATATGTGCTAACCAACATGATTAGCCTTTGTTTTGTAGGTTTTGATGATGTTTGAGTAACTAATCCATGAAGTTGGTGAAGTAGAAGCTTGGAGATGGAATTAACACGCGAACGTCGGCAAGGAAGAGGCACAAAACAGCCCACCGGTGCGTCGACAACGTGCCACGGCAGGTGGCCTCCGCGACCAAGAGGATGTAACGCGCTGCCTAGGCAGCGTGACACGTTGCCAACGCGGCAAGGTGCTGCCTGGGCCGATTTCGGGTGATTTTCCAGAAAGCCTCCGCGTCCGTAGCGTGTCACGGAGGCCGTGCTCCGCGTTGGCCTCCGTGACACGTTGCTTGTTAATCCGGGAAAGATTTCTACTAATATAAATAGCACACTTAGGTTTATTTTTGAGAATTAAGACTTGGTGGAGCAAGGACGTGGGTTAGCAGCAGTTGAGGGACGAAAAAGCTAAGGGTTTTTCTCTCTTTGTTTCTTCTTTCAATCAATTGTACGTATGATTTACACTCATTTGAGGATGATCAATCCACAAATGAGTGGCTAATTCTCTTCCTTGCTAAGGTTTTGAACATGTGTATTGAATTTTGATTGTGAATTATATGGTTTTTCATCTTCTTCTTTCATGTTGTTCTATTAATTCTTGTTCTTACTGCATTAGTGTGTGGCCAACATTAATGTACATCTAAAAAGTCCAATTTCACTCGAGAGAGCAAGAAATTGGAAAGTTGTGAATTAATAGGGTATTGTTCTTAACTTGATTTGGGAAAATTGGGTTTTGATGTGCTTTCCTGATAGAAATATACTTGAAAGCCGTATTAGTCAATTTAGGAACCGGAATTGTATTGCTAGGTCATAAATTGCATTTGATCACAGAAATGTAGACGAATGGTTTATGATTCTAAAGTGAGATTAAATACGAGAGTTTTAATCTCTAGGCTAATGTTCTTGGCTAGCAGCATGAAGAGAAGAATAACCAAATTATGATTACTATCGAATTCATTACTTGTTCTTAACCTTGGCATGCTCTTATCCATAGTTTCAATTCAAGTAAATATTTGTTAATAGTTTTAGTATATAGTTTATAAACAAAATTATTTAACTTTTGGTTACATTGTTGTCAACATAATTAGAAGTAAACTAGAATATGGTATACTTAAGCAATTTTACTTATCCAGAGTCTCCTTGGATCGATACTTGGCTTACTTAGCCACTTTATTACTTGTTTGACCACGTGCACTTGTGTGTCGGTTTTTAACCCCTACCAAAGCACCGAACAAGTTTTTGGCGCCGTTGCCGGGGAGGCTAGGCGATTTGTGAAATTGTGTTAAGTGTAAATTTACTATATTTTTGTTTTATTTTCTTAAGTGTTGACAACTTGGTTTTAGTATTTGTTTCAATTCTTTGTGCATTTTAATTTTTCTCTCTTTTGGATACCCTCATTGACATGACATCTTGGAATATAAATGGTGGATACGCATATTTCAGCGAATCTTGCATGAATTGCGGAGGACCCCACTTGTGGCAAAACTGTAATACGTGCAATATATGTGGGTGTCAATATGGCCATTGGGGTGATTGTCCAAAGGCATATTCCCCTCCCCCAAGCCCCTACTATGATCCTTTTGTTGTTTTTGCTGAATATAGGCATGTTGAAAATGAGGACTTGGGACGCCAAGTTCAAATAGAAGACATGATGAAACAACTCTTGGAGCAATCAGAAGCAATGAAGGAGGCGATGTCAGTATTGAGAATTCAGCAAGAAGAGAATGTAGAGGCTCTAGAAAGGATGAGCATCAAATTCACGGAGATGATCGCTGAAGCTGAAGCGTGTGATAAATCACAGACAACAGTTTTAGCCGATATTCAAGAGGAACTACAAGAGGACGACAAGGGTGAATTTTTGGATGAAGCCCAACAATTTGAATCTCTTGAGTGTCCCCGTGATGGGCTCACACTTATGGAAAATCCATTCTTGGAAGAAGAGTTAGCGTATCCCCCAGTCGACTTTAATGGTGAGATAGATGTCGATGTCGAGAATGTATATACAAGTAAGGAGGTCAAGCAAAATGCAGTTTCAGAGTTGAGGTGTATTGGACCACACTCTACGCATTTTTCAACATTAAATTTGGTTGACAACATAGAAATAGAGTCTTCCAAGTTTGTAGAGAAATGTCTAGAGGAGGACCAAGCACCATATATTTTGAAATTTGCTAACTCAGAAAGACAAAATGACTTCGCTTACTTAAGGACCAATAAATGCAAAAGGCAACATCTACTGTTTGGTCCTTACAATTTTTCACCACCACCCCTGGAGCATAAGAGGAAATTAGAGAAGAAATTAGGGGTGAGATTCATATCCTCAAGGTGGAGGAAAAAGTGGTGAAACTTGGTACGTCGTGCCGCGACGTAAAATTAGGCGCTGCTTGGGAGGCAACCCAAGGGTACCATGGGTACCATTTTAATTTCTTGCATTTATGTTTATTTTATTTATTTTTCATCTTGTGTTGTTTTGGTGGAAAGTTAAGCACAGATGGAGGGGAAGTCTGAGTACCCGTGGAGGAGGAAGCTAACAAGCATGGAAAAGAAAAAGTGTGGGGTCGAACACCCACTTGTCCATAGTTGAAGAAAACCATGCTGTCAGCTAGGCCTAAAGGCCTCAGGGAGTATTTCTCACCCTTTGTAACCTTTAGTTTGATGCTATGCGGACATAGCATGATTTACGTGTGGGGTGAGGGAAATTTCAAGAAATTTCAAAAATTTTTGTTGTGCTTAACGATTTTTGGTGAATGTAATGCTTGTGAAAAATTTGAAAAATTTTTGTGAATTAAGCATGACTTCATCACCCGTTGGTTTTTCTTTTCGGTTCTTTTCCGACGGGGGGTATTTGAACCGAAGAATAAATTTTTTTTTCTTTTCTTTTTTCTTTCTTTCCTTGGTCTGTATATAAAGTTTTTTTTAGTCATAGTTAGTGATTGTTTTCGACGATGGATGGATGACGACCGTCTTGAGGAAAATTAGTCGATAGGTTTTGGGTTTTGAAACCATAACTAATTGGTGCTGGATGTTCTTGTTATGTGCTATACATGGTTGTAAGATGCAAGTATGTTCAGTATGAAGCATGCAATTGTATAACTTTGTTTGAGACACTTAGGCTCTTGAATTTGACTCAATATGACGGAAGCTTAATTCTGAATTCTTGTGATTAGCTGAGTAAGAGTCTACTGATTGTGTCTTGATTTGAGCATGTGCCATGAGTGTAAGGTTTTTGAGTATTCTATGCTATTGTGGAATGTCTAGAACTTGCCTGGTGTGTATATAAAACGAAATGAAGGATGTGAATTGTAGGAGATGATTTAGGCATTTCTTTGAATGAACCAAACTTTTATCCCTCATTATACCTACCTTGAAAAATTAATCCTAGTTAACCCCATTGAGCCTTGAGCCTATTCTTTGACAGCTGCAACATAAGCTTAATCCTTTTTCTTTCATTAGCCTTGAAATTGAACCAAAACTCCGAAGCGCTTAAAGGAAAAATCCGAAAGGGTAAAGGAGTGAGAAGAATGGAAAAGAAGGAAAAATAGCAAGTTGTAAATAGTTGAGAAAAGGAAAAAGGTGCATTTGTGTGAAAATGGTTGGTTATTAGTAGGGAGTAAGAAAAGGAATGAATGAAACATATTGCTTAAGTACTCCTTACTAATAAGCTAAAAGTGTCGAAAGAAATGGGGGAACAAAAGAGGAAAAAGAAAACTAAAAGGAGAAAAAAGGTGAAGTGAGGGAAGGGAAGTTTGTAATGAAGGCGTGATGTATTAAAAGCGCTTAGGAAAGATAGTCACTATTACTAATCATAATAGTACCTACCCGCACCTGAGTTACATTACAACCTAAAAAGTCCTACTTGATCTTACATTCACACATCCTTATATTAGTGGAATAAAACACTAAGGGCAAGCTTATGGGTCATTACATAATGCATGTGAATTCTTTGTGAGAGTGAGCGTAATTCTATTCATGTACCCCCACATGTTGTGATGTAAAAAATTGTTTTTGCGTGTGATTAGGTAACTCTCTTTCCGTGAGGGGCACATGTTGAAAGAAGGATATATTTCATGTGGGATTTCTTAATCAGATGATTTGCATGAGTTTGCTAAAATTGAGAGTCGATTCTTGAGGTTAAGAAGTCTTAACATGGTTGTACTTCATTTCAATGATCAAATCAGGCATGCTCTATTTTTAGCTTGTATCTTACGTAATCATTATAGCCATAACCTGAATTATCTTGCTAAATTAGTTATGTAGGAGTCTCCATTTGCATGATATGTAAAAGGTTGTTCGTGGACGAACAAGGCTTTAAGTGTGGGGTTGTGATCACGGGCAAAAATATATGCCCGAGATACTCTTTATTACTTGAATTAGTCTTGTTTATCTAAGTTATCATATACATTTTCATGTAATTTTAGATAAAATAAAGATATGTGCTAACCAACATGATTAGCCTTTGTTTTGTAGGTTTTGATGATGTTTGAGTAACTAATCCATGAAGTTGGTGAAGTAGAAGCTTGGAGATGGAATTAACACGCGAACGTCGGCAAGGAAGAGGCACAAAACAGCCCACCGGTGCGTCGACAACGTGCCACGGCAGGTGGCCTCCGCGACCAAGAGGATGTAACGCGCTGCCCAGGCAGCGTGACACGTTGCCAACGCGGCAAGGTGCTGCCTGGGCCGATTTCGGGTGATTTTCCAGAAAGCCTCCGCGTCCGTAGCGTGTCACGGAGGCCGTGCTCCGCGTTGGCCTCCGTGACACGTTGCTTGTTAATCCGGGAAAGATTTCTACTAATATAAATAGCACACTTAGGTTTATTTTTGAGAATTAAGACTTGGTGGAGCAAGGACGTGGGTTAGCAGCAGTTGAGGGACGAAAAAGCTAAGGGTTTTTCTCTCTTTGTTTCTTCTTTCAATCAATTGTACGTATGATTTACACTCATTTGAGGATGATCAATCCACAAATGAGTGGCTAATTCTCTTCCTTGCTAAGGTTTTGAACATGTGTATTGAATTTTGATTGTGAATTATATGGTTTTTCATCTTCTTCTTTCATGTTGTTCTATTAATTCTTGTTCTTACTGCATTAGTGTGTGGCCAACATTAATGTACATCTAAAAAGTCCAATTTCACTCGAGAGAGCAAGAAATTGGAAAGTTGTGAATTAATAGGGTATTGTTCTTAACTTGATTTGGGAAAATTGGGTTTTGATGTGCTTTCCTGATAGAAATATACTTGAAAGCCGTATTAGTCAATTTAGGAACCGGAATTGTATTGCTAGGTCATAAATTGCATTTGATCACAGAAATGTAGACGAATGGTTTATGATTCTAAAGTGAGATTAAATACGAGAGTTTTAATCTCTAGGCTAATGTTCTTGGCTAGAAGCATGAAGAGAAGAATAACCAAATTATGATTACTATCGAATTCATTACTTGTTCTTAACCTTGGCATGCTCTTATCCATAGTTTCAATTCAAGTAAATATTTGTTAATAGTTTTAGTATATAGTTTATAAACAAAATTATTTAACTTTTGGTTACATTGTTGTCAACATAATTAGAAGTAAACTAGAATATAGTATACTTAAGCAATTTTACTTATCCAGAGTCTCCTTGGATCGATACTTGGCTTACTTAGCCACTTTATTACTTGTTTGACCACGTGCACTTGCGTGTCGGTTTTTAACCCCTACCAAAGCACCGAACATTACAAGTATGATAGTGGTGAGAGGTATTACCTTTTATGATCCCACAAACTCATGTCCCATGTTATGGTACTCATGATCCATAAACTCATGTTTTATGCTATGCTCTCCATGTTCGAGAGAACCCCTACTATAACACATCTATTCTAAACATAGAATGTCCCATATGACTCGTGCCTACTAGTTCTTCCTCAGAATGTTATGGAATTACTTATGATGATGATTCCTATGATGATTCATGAAGGTATAGGTAAGTTTTAGGGAGAATTTCCTTTTGATTCTTTAAACATGCCAAGAGGAGGCATTTGTATATTACTGATATATTCTTTCATGTTAAGCATTATGTGATGCCTAATGAGGCTTATGATAATGTTTCTGGTTAGCTGGCACAGGTTTGAAAATTTGGATATTTACAAAGAAAACTCTGCCAAAATTTTTGAAAAATTCCAGAGTTAGAGTTTGTTAGTGCCGGTAACCATCATTCAAGGTTAAATGATCCCAAGGGGTAGATATTGTAACACTTCTTACTGCCGTACTAAGATTTGAACTATTTTATGTATGTGGATAAAAACTAACCCAAAAATATTTTTTGATGAATCTTAAGTGTTTGTAGGAGTCAATCATGAGCTATAATGTGTTAAGAAAGTTTGGAGTTGGTTAGAAATTGAAAGGGGTTAATTTTTGTGACTTTCGCTAAGAGTGGGAGAGCACGTGCCATCCCTTGCACCATAAATAAGATGTGAGATTCAGGAACTACTATTCCTATCCATGAAGACATATACATAGTGTACATGGGAAGTACGGCCAAATGTTGGCCATATGTGAGAAGGAAAACATGTACAGAGAGAAGAGTGAAGAGTATGTGAAGTGAACAAATAAGGGTCCACTTTAGATGATCATAAATCCCAATTTATGAAGTATTTTTGGGTGATTCAACCCCTCAAATTGAAATCTTTGAGTCTTATTTCCAATGCATCTGACCTTGCATCAATCAGAGTTCGGAGTACAACGTTATAGATACTTTACTGAGGCGCTGTCAAGCTATTGCGAACCGTGGACCAAGATGCAGCCAGCGCCTTGAAAGTGCGGCCTGCGGATGGAAAATTTTGTTCTTGGATCACTAAACAGTGACTGGTCAATTGAGGGTGCAAACATGGACTAAAACATGGCCCGCGCCTTGGGATGTGCGGCCCCGGATTGCAAATTTTGGCCACAGAATGCAATTTTTTTTTCGTAAAACATGATTTCAACCCCTATTTAAAATGTGATTTTGATTTCACTTCCTTATTTCTTCACCCCTATTTGAGCCCAACAGCCCCAGAAGCTCTCAAAAATCCTTCTAAGCATAGAGAAACATCTCACATGATCTTACAACATAAAACCACGAATCTCTCAAGATTTTGACATCTCCTCTAGCAAGGTCAAGAACTACTTTTGGGTTCACGACTTGGAATCTTTAGCACAAATTTTTTCTCCAAGGTAAGTAACTTTCCTAAAATCTTGCATGAGTATTATTTTCTACTCCTTAGGGATGTTTTAAGGTCAGGACTCATGTGACGGTTCTAGAAAGTCATGAGTTGATGTGATGACTATATATTAGGGTTTATGGGACAGTTTTGGTGTTGGGGATGGATGTGGTTATTTTGGTTGGACTTGAAGCAGTTATGCATATTATTGATGGGTATTATAAAGAGGTAGGTGTTAGTACACCCCACCTATAGGATGCTCGAATATCCTATGTCCTCCAGGTGTCTGATGAAATGCCTCTATGACTTGAAATTCATCGTTAAGGTGTTGATTGTAGTTTTTATCCATATAACTATTGTAGATTGACGTCATAAAGAGATTGTTGCTTCTCGGTGACTATTATGAGGCCAAAGATAAGGTATATAAGGCTATCTCTATGTGTTGAAACCTATTGTTCTTCTCCCATGCTATGTTATTCATGCCTGTGAGCTTTCTCTCCATGTATGTATTAGAGTTATGACAAAAATATTATTTCTTGATCTTATTGATTCTTATGAAATCCAATACTGCCTATGATGTCGCTCATCCTTTATATTACCTCTTTTTCAAGAATTTTATAAATTTCTACACAAAATTACGAAAGCATGAAAGATACGAAATTCCTTCAAAGTTAGAGTTTGATGATTCCTCTTAACGATTTACTTATGAAATTCTTCTTCTTCTTCTTCTTAAGTTATTAGGGTTAAGGTCAAGAACTTTATGTCTATGATGAATTTCTTTAAAAACTCTATGAGTTCCTATGTATGTTTTATGATCATTCTTGATTGCTCCATGAGTCTCCATGTATGTCTATGATCCTACTGATCCTTCTATGAGTTCCACGACTCCTATTACGAAATGTTTCAATCTTATAACTAGGATTTTTTCTCTAAAAGAGAAGTTTTAATTATTTTATGAATTATGCTTTTTCCTCTACAAGAGTAGTTTTAGTGACTTTATGAACTATTATTTTTTCTCTAAAAGAGAAGTTTCAATGATTTTTATTAACAATGATTAAGACAATGATGATTTATGAATTTAAAGGACTTATAATGATGAAGAACTATTATTATGATACAATGATGGCTTATGATGATAAGATTGGTTGCTTAAATATGTTTTTGAGTGAATCTCGCTATGTAACAAAAAAGGGAGCAGTATTATTAACCAAGAAAGCTTCATGCCTGAAACTACATATGCCAACGTAGGATGATGGATCATTTTTGTTGGTTCGGAAAACTCCTATATGCCCCTGGTACGGGCTGTTATGGATTTTGCCAGGAAACTATGTTATGATGTCTTATACCCCTGCAAGGTATGAGATGACATAGCTGATCGGGTTGAGATTAGATTGCATGTTTAGATGGTAGTTCATGTTGGTTAAGTTAAGAACCTTCCACAATGAAGTAATGAATGATAATGTAAAATTTGATTTTCAAAACAAAAGTCAACATATTGACTTCATATTCTTGACTTCCCTCATATTATGTGTATACTTTTGGTTGTCCCGTCTATTATCAGCTATGTTGTATTTCAATCAGCCATTTTGTATACAGTACAATCCTATGTACTCACGTTCCTTTTGTCGGGGCGCTGCATTATTTTATAATACAGACTCAGGTACTTAGATCGACAATTGAGCTGCAAAGCTAGGAATCTCTCCATTCTGCTATTGGTGAGCCCCACTTGTTTTTGGCTTAGTTACTTCACCCAGCTTTAGGAGTTTTTGACTATAAGGTATGCCGGTTGCCTTGTCCTATAAAATCAGTTATTTCAATTATGATAGATGCTTCATAGACTATTTTTCATGTTATGTAAACTTGGCAAGTCTCTCTATAAATTAATTTTTTTATTTTTTAAAAGCTTAAATCTAATGATTATTCCGCTTGTGTTAGATGAATGCTCATGATGTATGCCATGTTATGTGGTTTGCCGGATTAGAAATGGCATCGGGCGTCGGTCATGCCCAGGGCTTGAGTCGGAGCATGACATTGTTATCTTTGGCTTCCTTCTATCTGTTCATAGTTATGTGTAACTATGTCATTCAAAGCTTTGTGAGAAGAGTTGCTTTGATGAGCTATTAGAGATTGGATATCGAGTGTGTTAGCTAGAACAAGTTCTTTACTTATCATTGGATATGCTGCTGGTCTCTCTGGGTAAGTTTTAATCACACCTTTATCTGGTTGTAGCTGTTGTTCCCCTTTTTGTGGTTCCTTCCCCTCATCATCTTCTTCTGTATTTTCTAAACTGCTTGAATTTTCAGTAGCTTGAATAACCGTTTGTGGGTATGCTGCATTCTGCTGTATGTTTTTGACCTTCTTTAAGCTATCTGCCTCATAGTCTTCCTCTATCCTAGACCCCTTCTAATCTAAAATATTTCACTTGTTCTTATTTGTTCCTTTTTCTATATTTATAACTTTCTTTCATGTTGTAAATAATTGATTTAGTTTTTTACTTACCTTGAGTTACTCTACCTCTCCTTGCTTTGTAATTGTTGATGTTCTTCCCTTGATATTGTGATAGTAAGTGCAACAAATTTATTCTATGTCTGAATCTGCCCATCCTTATCAATTTGCTTTCCTGTATTCTCAATTTCTTGGATGGTTCATGAATTTCCTTTTATGATTCCCTTACTCATTGTTACTGCATTTCAATCCTCTAGGTTACCTAATGCTTTACCATTATTAAGTTTTCATTGAAAGGAGCCAGTCATAAGCCTTTCCTTTTTAGCTATTTGTTTCTCCTGGATAGTTTCTTTACCTTGTGAATTATGTTCTTTACTATTTTCCTTTTCATCATTGTTATTAATCCTTTTATGTATCAGTTCTGAGTGAATGATTCTCAAATACATGATACCCTTGTAGTTTGCATTCCATGCAGTATTTTGGTAGGTAGCCATATTAAATTTGTACCTTAACCGTCCTTATTGCTCCTGTATTCTCATATTCAATATTCATTCTTACATGCTCTAGTAATTTTTCTATTAGATCAATCACGACTTTCACTTTTGCATAACTAGGCTTATTTTATTTATTGTAGCCATATCTAGATGAAGCGGTGTGCCTAACGCTGATGTTAAGGAGAATAGTGATTCCTTCACATAATATATTATAACAAATTAGGAAAATATATCCATGCCATACCTTTTGTAGTCTCTTTTCTACTTTGAAATTTGAGTCATATATTAGAGGTCTCCTATGATATGAACATCCATTCTTAGATTTTAAATAATACATAGCCTTTGATGTAATATTGATGAAATCTTCCTTCAAGGATAATCTAATTAGCACATGTCGATTTCTGAATAGCCCAATTTGATAATCCCCCTTTATTCCGTATTGAGTAGGGATTATGCTTCTAGGTTCCTCTAATTTTGGCCAACCATAAGAAAATTTGCCTACAATTGTATATTGTAGATTTTTAATAATGTTCGTCGTTGCAACCTAAACCTCCGACCACTATATGTATGATCCTCTATGTAATAGCATATTCTGTCTGAATGAAATCTTAGGCAAACTAGGGCCACGAGCACCATTGTTTACGATTTGCGGTTTAAATTAATTGACGTAACTTAGAGTAGATGGCTCATTGTTAGTGGTGATTGCAGAATTTGGTGGATGTATAAGGTGATTTATCTGATCATCTTTGTCTAATGACTAACCTATGATCGACGTGGCTATATCTGTCACTGGTAATACCTGACCTAGATTATAGAGAGAGAAAATTTAAGAGAGAGGTGAGAGCGTTTTCCAAAAGGTCTACGAATGTTTAAAAAGTTGGTATGGATTTTTTAGATATGTTTTTTTAGTATGAACAGTGTTTAGTTGTTTCTATGTAAAATGCTTAGGACATCACACATATGAAATCTTTGAAATCACAAGATGATTTTCAAAAAGAATTGTGCACGACAAATGAATAGCTAAGGTCCTTTAAAACTTTGCAGCCATCCAGATAATTACCTTTTCATGTTACTTTAGCATTCTATGTTTTCTTTTTCAATAACTGGTCAATTAAGAGGATATGTTGATACAATTTCAGATATTCAATCCAGTAAAACCACTTCAAATATGTTACCAGATTCATAAAATGTCCTTCATTGTGGTCTTGATACTTTAAATAATAAAATAATTTTTTTATTGATCTTAATTTTTCTTACATAACTGCATCATATTTTAGATGGATTAGGTAAGTCTGGAGAAATTGGAGCTTCTTCAACCAAGACACCTACACTTGATGATTTTGAATTGCCTCATTTTAACAACTCTCAGATTGTAGCTATTGAAAATAGATACAATGAAACAGTAACACCCATTCATCAAGTAAGAAAAAGAAATCCTGGTAAATATGCTCAATCTCCATATATGGGTCTAAATGACTCCGAAAGCATATTAGAAAAATCACCGATGTTCTTTAAAACAAAACACCCATTTGTCTGCTGTGATGGATTTGATATCAACATCAATTTGTTGAACGAGTTTACTGATTGGATGTACACCAATATGTCAAAGAGACATGGTAGGTGTGTATTACACAAAATTTATAATAATTTGAAAATATCTACAAGTATTGAAAATTTTCTAAAATAATATATTTTACAAGAAGTCGGCATATTCAAGGTTGAAAAATAAGATAGATCCACTTTTCGATTATGGAGTTGATAAAATGGACTGATTGATAGAATGTTGTTATGTCCCAACAGAGTGCTTCCCCAGGAGTTATATGCCCTGAGTTCTGTCCCTGGCCCTTTCACCTTCCACGGAACCAGAAGCATAAAAGATAGGATCTAACATTTTAGAAGAAAGTCTTTCTCTTTATTGGACTGATTTCACACTATGATTCATGAAGGGGAATCTTGAGGAAACTTGATACGTTTTTATTATTAAATATAAATAAATTAAAGTCATTTATCGTGTTTTCAATTTAATTATCCATTCTAAAATATTAATATTGTTTTGGTATACTAGTTTTATCATGGGTATATAATATAGATTATTAACTCCATAAAATAAATTTTTAATATTAAGTGCTTGTATGTTTATGGCATCAACATTTCTCAGTTTAGTACATATTTTAATTGATTTATGTCATTTTATAACTAATATATTTATTTTTTTATTCCAGCAAGTAAATGTTATAATGTACTACTTAGTGAAAAAGGCAAAATAGGGGCCATATAATGCAACTAGATGCACAATACTGACTGTTTTTTCATTACATGGATGCAACAAATTTACGAACAAATAGAATAACAACGATTGTGACAATAAATTGATAACTACAAATCTATCATGTCGTCTATACATAAGAGATTTCAAAATACCTGCAAATACTTCTGGGAATAAAGTTGATTATGTGTGCATATCAATCAATGTTAGCAATGCTTTTCACTGAATTTTGACAGTATCCTCCATAAAGAGTAGGTATCCTTACGTACCCGACTCTCTTAATGGAGGTGCTGTCCATGATGATAGAGTAGAGAAAATTATAAAGCCTTTATCAATAATCATCCCAATTTTTTATAAGTACCATTTACTATGAAAAGGGATGATATGGACCGGAGGAAAGCCCCGATATATGTTGAGGTAGCTGTTACTGATCCATTGACATATATGTTGCAAGACGACATACCACAATCGGATCCAGATTCTAAGTATGTACTCTACTTTTTTGAATTGAAAAATTATTTATGTCATATAAAAATATAATATTCACAATTTATTTATTTATTTCACAATAATTGTGGACAGTTCACATGCGCATTCGATGAATATAGTAGTCAAAGATCTTGGATCTTAAAAGAGTGAGGTTTGACCTCAATCTATATAGAAGGAGGTATGATGCATTACTTTAGAAATGAGGAAGGAAAAAACAACAATCTAGTCCATTAACAAGAGTGAGGTGACGGGCAACAAGCAGATACGATAGTCCGCGGATTGCAAAAAAATTAGTGCCAGCTAGATATAAAATTGCCAACACCCTAACCACTTTCAACACCAAAGAAATAGACTTTGAAGTTGCTCTTTTTTTTTTTTTTTTTTTCGGTTGGTATTTAGAACTGTCTTTGCTGCTGCTATATTGTAAAATTAGACTTTGCAGCTGCTATGGTAACACTACAGGTCTAGACTTTGTCTTTTAAAAGGTAAATGAAGTTCACCATTCGGATATTTTATGTGTTTCTTATTGATATCAAAGTGCCTATTAATTTTCTCTTATGCCCTAAAAATAGTATTCTGATTTTATTACTATTATTATTTGCATTATCTTAGTTGTTGCTTTATATAGCTAACTAAACCACGAATGATATAGATTGGTATAAATATTTTTATTTAATATATGTATTAAATAAAATAATTTAAATTTACCGAGAATAACACAAATCATACAAATTGAATTATAACCATTTCGCATACTGATTTCATACTGTTCAAATATAAATTCACAAAATTTAAAGTTAGTATGAACACTATAATTTATAATTAACTAGTTTTAGTGTACGCGTTTCGCGCGTGTCCCTTATATTAATAAAAATAAATTTTTTAATATAGCATAAATAATATTTAAAAGATGTATTTGTGTAACAGTATAAGAATTTAGGAAGAAAATTATGAATTTTAAATTAATAAATAATTATGATTAAGAGTTTGATTCAATCTAGTAATTCATTCTTCAGTTTATTATACTATTAACCAATGAATGACATGTGCTTTTTCTTGCGTGGATCCTATTTCAACGGGAACTTGATGAATCGATCCGCTTACACGTCTTGCTTTTACTGTTATATCGTGAGTTACTCCACATATTGCTTGACGTAAAACGTATACTATTAATTGTATTTTAATATAATATAGATAGATAGATATGATGATTATTTTACTTTAATTACCAAAGATTGTTCAATATAATTTTTGAAAGTATAGCTTGAACTTTTATGTCTTTAAAAAGTTAAACTTTAATGGTTGAAAAACATATATATAAAAATATAAAATATAATAAGAATACATAAGAACTCAAGAATATATATAAAATATAAAATAAAATATAAAAAAAATTATTACCTCTTCGTCAACTAATGTTATAGTCAGTGGAGTACCTTCATTTGCTCCCTTTTTATGCTCTTTTACCAATTCAATTTTTTTTATTATCCAATGAGAATCATATCGCCTTAAGTTGTTAATTGGCACAATTTCATTCACGGAATCCTTTTCAGATATTAAGAATGTTAGATATAAATAATACAAATTTTAAGTCGCATAATATCAATATAAGAGTCAACTAAAGGAGATAACATAGTATCAATATTAGACTCAACTAAAGGAAACAATCTAAGTTAAATTATTTTGAATATAAACAACTTGAACTGACATAACAATTACTATTGTCTTTTTTCAAATCCACAACATGAAA
Source organism: Datura wrightii (assembly GCA_035772735.1). Classification (NCBI taxonomy): domain Eukaryota; kingdom Viridiplantae; phylum Streptophyta; class Magnoliopsida; order Solanales; family Solanaceae; genus Datura; species Datura wrightii. The sequence goes on from JASDFA010000027.1 coordinate 40,582,965, forward strand.
AAAAAATTAACAACATGAAAAAGAAATATAGATTAACACGAAAACATACGAAGTTGGAGATTGAATCAAAAGTATTAATGTGCAAGAATTGATGAATTAAATTATGCAATTATAAATTCTTTATAAGAATGATTTATAAACCAAAAAAAATTTAAAAGTATAAAAATATTAGGATACTACTTATAAAAATTTGTGATTATCAAAAAAAGAAAAAAAAATTGTGATTATAAAAAAGGAGAAAAGAATTCGTGACTATAAGGAAAAAAACTATCAACATGAAAAAAAACAAGAAGTAATTACCTTCCAAAAAGGGGGGAAAATCATAACTATAAGAAAAGAAAAGAAGAAGAAATAATTACCTTCAAAAAGGAAAAAAAACTTTAAAGGAGGAAAAAAAAAACGTTTCTTACTGTCAAAAAAGGAAAAAGAAATTTTGATGGAAGAATTAAAAAAAAAAATTTACACCATAAATAAGTTACGATATAAATAAAAAATTTAGTAGAATAATAAAAAATAATAATATTAAATAATAATTATGTAAAACTAATAAATGATAATTTTGTCTATTGCGAATCTTTTAATGAAGGACAAAAAGTTCAATCAACATTTCCAAGGGTTTTCACACTTTTAATACATTATAGATTAAATATGAATCATTTTTCATAAATATAATATGTTATTTTACATTATTTTATTCATTATAATAATACCGAGCACATAACAAATTATACCAAATACAGAATTATTTTTACATTTTATATTATTTTATTATATTAAATATGACACTGCAAATAGTTTAGAAATATTATGATAGAAAACAATTCTTCAAGTTCACAGCCAAGTAAAAAATTCAATTCAATATGATTAAAAAGTGTATATATATATATAAAGGTAAAAACATAATGGCATGATATTAATACTATTATCTTGAAGGAACATTGCAATAGGTCTTCTTGTTGTATTCTTTTTTAGCACATATGCTACATGTCACTTCAAGCTTCTTAAAATTCTCCTCGTGAAATGGATTCTTTCTGTTGTAGTTTGGCCTTCCCTGTTGTTGTAACGACCTGGATGTCGTTAAGGGATGATTAAGGGCATAGAACTCAGAAAAAAGGCTAAGGAAGAGATAAGGATGTTGTGAAATAAACTAAGTATGGAATTGGACATTTTTGGGTAGCTACTAGTCGGGGGGACAGCTGCAGCGGTGGGATTTCCGCTGCAGTGAGAACGTGTGAGCGGTAGGAGTCCCGCCGTGGCGAAATCTGGGGAGTAACCGCTGGAATCGCAGCGACCCTATGACCGCTGAGCGGACGATGCGAATCAAAAAGTGGGTTTTAAGTGGGAATTACGGGGTTTTACCCCATTATTATCAAAATCACGATCAAGAGGTCTAAGGAAAGGGAAAACTCTCCAGAGAAATAACCTCTTCACCCAAGGTAATATTTTCGATTCTCTATCTCTAAGATGAGTAGTTTTGATCCTAGAATCTTTGTAGACCTCTAATGATGGAAGTTTTGTAGAGGAAGAACCCTAGGCTGTTAAACTAGGGCTGGAATTGTGGGGTGTTTGGGGTGATGTTGAGAAGTTTTGACCATTCCCCTAGAATTGCATATTGGGAGCGAGGGTGACGTGGGAAATACAGACCTAGAACCTAGTAGAATTGAGGTTTTTACTCTCGAAAATACCCCGAAGAGGAGGGTTTGATCTGTTAGACCCTAAGATTGAAGAGTAATTAACTTACCCTTGTTGTGTAAATTTGTCACGCCCCGCCTTGGGGGGCATGACTGACACCTAGTGCCCTACTATGACTTGAATGCTAGACTGCTGAGCCTAAGCACTCCCGGTGCCTCGCTGGCTCTAACTCTGATTCACGGAACTGACGGGCTATATAACGGCTGTAAAAATAGCCCCCGGCCGGCTAGGCCTATAGCCACCTGTGCAACCACAACAGCTAACCAGAACCATAACAACACAAGAAAACCTATGCGGGCCGACAAGGCCACCATGCTGACTAGTTTTCACTGAGAAACTGAAACGGCAGCTAAACTACTCTGTGACCGGCAAGGCCACCAACTATAAGTAGAATAAGGCCCCACACGGCCAACATAAATAGCTAGAACATACATACGACCTCTCACGACCAGTACAACTAACCACAGGGAATACACAATCTGCAAGCCTCTAAGAATACTGATAAGATGGTCGGTACAGGGCCCCGGCCTACCCGTACTATACAAAAAAAGAACAGAAATAAACCTCCAGCTGTCTAGCTCCGGATGACAGGAGCTGATGACTCAATGAGCTGGCTGGAATCACGAGGGATCGACTCCTCGTCTATGAGTACCTGCAGGCAAGTAATGCAGCACCCCAAATGGGCGTCAGTACTACTGGTACCGAGTATGTAAAGAAAACTGAGCATAACTGAATATAAGCAATAGTACTGGTAGTTCTGAATAGCAGAAAGTAGCTGAAACTGTCTAGGCTGGCGGGAGCTGAAATAAGCTTATCTGTACTGAAGGTAAGGTAGAAGCATACCTGTCGACGTGGCGTCTTGCTATCTATCAACTAATAAATAACATGTATATACATATATAACACACAAGGACCTATACCATCCCCCCATAAGCCGGAAGGTGCCAACCAACACACAATCTATATACCCTTACCCGGGTCAAAACCATCCAAAAGTAAATCACTCCACTCGCCTACTAACTACGAGCACCTCACCGGCCCCCTGGGTATGCAGCTTGGGCTCTCTGGGCCTGTCACTATAACTGTATCTGAGTCCGGAGGACTCCTGTTAATTGTAAACTGTAATCTGTATCTGTATCTGTATCTGTAATCTGCCCCCTGGGTGCAAGCGCTCGACAGGGTAATCTATAATGCTATGCTGATCAGCCTGATATGGGGAATGCTGCATCCCATCTTCGTCCTACTGCGGACGGCATGCCACTCCGTGGAGTGACGTATCCTCACCCTCTGGCGGGCGAGTCGACACAGCTAGTAACCCTGGGGCGGCAAGGAAGCTCTAAGGGTGCCCTCACAGCACAAACAGGTCTCAACAAACAATATTCACATATATCAAGCATGTTCGATCTGAAAATACTATCCATGTTTTGATATTCTATTCTGAATCTCTTTTCTATATTAAACTGATTCTGTTACTGGGCTAACTGTATCTGAAATAATATCTGGCTGTCTGATACTGATTTACTAACCTTTATTCTGAATATAGCATAATAGCATAAAACATGCTTGCTGGATCATACTGGACTCAATACTCGAATTCTGAATTCTTTCTTCTAGAGTTCATGCTATTTACTATACTAGGATTACTAACTTGCCAAAGGAACAAGCTTTACATACCTTTGTTTCTGATTTCCCGGCTAACTGGCGTAATCCAGTCAATATTCCGCTATTTCTCCCAACTGCATCCATATATATACCAATTAGGACTAAATACATTAATATTCTAGAAGAAAATATCACTTTTAATATATATATAGCCCAAACTTTGACTTATCGAAGAACGATCAAAAACTCGCTATTTCTCAGAAGTCCAGAAGGGAGAAATGCTTACTTTAGGGCTAGGAGTATATTGACACTAATTTGGAGCAATTCCACTTACCTTAGCTTGGTAGCACGACAGTTCGCCGGTCGAATTTCATGAAACTAGACCTATAGGAATGCTCTTTGAAACTTTATACTTCGGTATCTAGGTTTAATCTGAGTTTGGACCGCGTTTGACGGCATAATTGGAAGGAAAATGGTAGATTTTGTTCGTGTTTCCCTCTCTCTGGTTTGCCCTCTGTTTCTTACTTGAAATTATGAGAAATTTCATGAAATAAACGAAGTGGGGGTTTATATAGTGGGGCCTAGACAGGGCCTCCGTGCCACGGCGCCATCGCGGAGACCCTCCCTCCGTGGCACGGCGCCATCGCGGAGGGGTTCTGCCCCGGATCCTCCCGCGATGGTTCAGTGTGATGTTCGTTCAGTTTTCCCCCGGGCCTTTTTCTAGCATGTATGGAATTCAAAAACTCTTAACCAACATGCGAATAGGCCATCTACATGTCGAGAATTTACGGGGTGTAACAAAATTTCACGCATTCCGAAGCATTAAGGAAAGGCAAGGCTCCCATGGAGTAGTCGAATTGTTACTTTCCAAAATTGAGGTGGGTTATAATTTATAGGAATAAACCCTATATAATGGCATATATATTGTGCAATGTTGATATACGATTAGTCTTCGTACATTTACGTGCTATGTGAGTCTATTGTTGATAACTTATTGCAAGAATGTGGTTATGATGTGATATTGATATGTGATAACTTGTTTAAAAAGATGGTGAATATGATATTGAATTTAACTGTGCTATATAACACCGCGGAAGTCCTAAAGATCAAACCTCGGAGTTAGAAGAAGCTCAGCAGAAATTTGCTTCAGAACGAGTCAGGGAACGACTCGCTAGGTGACCTAACGAGTCGTGGCCTAACCCATGGGGAGCAGTCAAGTGAGCTGAGCTGGACGAGTGGCAACGGATGACCTGATGAGTCGTCTGGACTGGAAATGACTTGTCAGGTTTGTCATTGGGTGGAGGACAGGGAGTCTTAGGCAGTGTGGGTAACAAATGGATGTGACGAGTTGTTAAGTGTGATAACGACTCGTCAAGTCAGTCATTAGGAGGGAGAAGCTTTGGTTTTAAAGAAATTTCCAATGTTCTTAACGAAAGGATATGACGAATCATTGGGTGTGGTGACAAGTCGTTACATAGGTCATGGCCTGGTGAATTGATATTTCCAGTGTACCTGCCGAGTGGACCTAATGAGTCATTAGGATGGACAACGACTCGTCAGGTGAGTCGTGGTGTCAATTCGGACAATTTTTTTAGTTTTTTTCAGGGGCATTTTTGTAAACTCCTACGCTTTTAATTTCTAAAATACGTCGTTTTGGGTTCTCCCTTCCACGTTTTTAAGGGTTTTTCATGCCTAAACTCTCATTCTCTCAACTCTCCTTCTTCCTCCTCTCTTCTCAAGATTCTAGGGTTTCATCAAGGTGTTCTTCAAGCTTCAAAGAAGATTTTCGAGTGGGATTTTTGTCTACTAGGTATGCGGTTCTTTCAACAAGGATACTCTTCCATCCTTGTGTTCCAAATATATTTTTATTTAAATACCCGATTTCGATAAATCTAGAAAAGCATGATATAGGGCTTGTAAAAAGGGTAAATTCTTCTTCATTTCTTTTAAATGCTAATATCTACTGCGATTATGAATTTGATTGGATTATAAATTGATGGGTTATCTTGGCTTATGAATTATAGGTTGAGAATGTATGAGTGTAGTATGTTCTTCATAAATTGAATTGAGTATTGAATGGGATTTGTTCATTTCTCCCTTGATTATCGTAGTAATTCATGAACATGATGGAATTGTGGGAATATTATATAATTAACCCTAATGACTTGATTATGACATTAATGACTATGTTGGGTTGAGTAGGAGTTGTGGGCTTGAGCAATTGAGGTAAATTATGTATTAACGCCATGTTTTGATTGAATTGATTAGGTATGTTTGGGTTGTACTTATATTGATAGATTATGAAGTTTGGGCGGATTCTAAATTATTTTCCTTACAAAAATTATTTTTTTCTTTAAACCTTTGAATCTAAAATGCACGTGGATGGAAAGTTCATAAATAAAGTAATTCATGATAAATGTGAGATGATGATGAGGTTGATGATGAGAAGCATAATTCCAAAAAAAATACCCATGATTATGTTGTTGTTTTTAAAATGAATTGAGTAGATTCAAATATGATAAAGTTTTGTGCAAGGCCTCCAGATTGATTTAAAACGATGATTTTCCTGAAATGAGCTTACCGCATTGTTTGGAGCGAAATCTCCCAATTTTATATATATTAGTCTGTGGTATGTTTTGAAATGAATGAATCCATGTATCTTTGCTAAAGTATGAGTGGAAAATATTAATCATGCATGACCTTATGCCACATGATGATGTGAATGATATTGCAACTGTTGGGCTTGTGATTATTAGAAAGTAGCCCTTATCTTGTCGGGGAGAATCGTATGATGGAAATTAGTAAATGTTCTTATCTCTGATTAGCTGTAGTAGCTTGGCATAGCCTTAGTCAGAAATTATAATAATGTATGTCTTTATAATGTGGTTATGTTGATATGAATATGTGAATCTCATATAAGATTGTCGTATCTCAATTCACTTACATTACTATTAATGTATTTTTACATTACTTTCCTCTTGTGTATATTATTAATTAGTTTATTTACGCTTCCTGCATACTCAATACATTCCAAGTACTAATCGCATGCCTCTTATGCTATATTGTTTCATGATATAGATTCAGGTCTACAGGTTTAACCGCGTGGCTAAATACGCTTCTCATTCTCCCAACTGTTAGTGATGAGTCCTCATCTTCCGAGGATGTGATTTACATTCTTATTTTTATTATGTTTCAATTTACAGAGTTTGGGAGTTAGCTGGGGGCTTGTCCCGGTAACTCATCAGTTAGTAGAAGGCTTTCAGACTTGTCTAGACAGTTTCAGCTATGTATTTAAGTGTTGTTACGTTGTCCTTATGGGTTATATTAGATTCTTGTTATTATCTTCTACTCATTTATGTTGTTAGCCATATCCAATGTTAAATGTATGCTATGATTATGACATGGGTCGACTTGGAGCCTTTTGGGGTTCCTTGCCTCGTATCTACGACCTGGGCGTACTCTTGGGTCGTGAAAAACTTGGTATCAGAGCAAAGGTTTAGAGTGTCCTAGGGTGTCTGAAAGCCGCATTACGTAGAGTCTTCTTCATGGGTGTGAAGCACGCCACACTTATGACGAAGAGGCTATGAGACGTTTTAGGAATGTTCCCTTTTTTTCATGATTCTTATCATGTGTAGAGTATAAATCTCAAAACAGTTCCTCCCCAAACTCATGCTTTACGTGCTCGCAGATAACGCCTCCCCGATGAGCGAATAGAAGAAGACGGGGTAATGGCCGTCAGCATTTACCACCAGCCCAGGCAGACCTAATGGATGATCATGTTACTCATGCTGAGTTCCGAGCAGCCTTTTATATGTTGGAACAGGCCCTGACCGCTCAAATTAACCAGCAAGCAGTGGCTCGTGCTCCTCAGAATGAAAATGAAGCGGCGACAAGGATAAGAGATTTTCTTCGGATGAACCCACCCGAATTCCTGGGGTCAAAGGTGGATGAGGACTCATATGAATTTTTAGAGGAGATTCAGAAGATTACTCGCATCATGGGAGTGACAGGGAATGAGCGCGCGAACTTAGCCTCCTACCTGTTAAAGGGAGTTGCTTATATCTGGTATTGTCAGTGGAGGGACAGTCGAGAAGTTGGAGCAAGTCCCCTAGGTTGGGATGAATTTATGACAACATTTTTGGACAGGTTCTTTCCTCGGGAGTTGAGGGAGGAAAAGGCGGCATAGTTTATTAACTTGAAACAAACAGACATGACTTTCCAGGAGTTCGCACTAGAGTTCACTCGGTTATCTAAGTATGCCCCGAAAATGGTAGCCGACCAGCGGGCCCAGGTGAGCAGGTTTGTGAATGGAGTATCAAACTCCTTGGTCAAAGAATGCAGGACTACCATGTTACACCGAGACATAGACTTCCCACGCTTGGTAACATTTGCTCAACAGATGGAAGAAGAACAGGTGAATGAAAAAGAGAGAGAGGCCAAAAGGGCTAGGACTGGAGACCTAGATTTCTCCCATCAAAGGTCGAATGCCGGATATCGCTCACACTACCAGCAGAAATCATCAGCCCCAGTACTCTCGGAAGCCAGTGCTCCATATCAGCCTAGAGTGAGGAAGATTACATACCCATTGTGTATGAGCTGTGGAAAGCACTGCTTGGGAGTATGCATGACCGACTCAGATGTTTGTTTTTGGTGAGGCAAGGTGGGCCATAAGCATCGGGATTGCGCAGCGGCTAAGCGAGGCGAGGGTAGATTCTCGACCACTTCTTCAGCAGCTCTGATAGCCCGCCCGTCTCAGCAGGGTGCATCCTCTAATCTAGGTGACGGGCATCGTTAAAATTGCTCCTATGCGTGGCCTCCCATCAGGATAAGGGCAAGGCGCCGATAGTGGCCCATAGGTATGTTGTAAATCTGGTGTTATTTCTTGTATGTTGCCAATATCAGTATTGAATAAGAAGCTCTGTTGTGATTATGGGACAAGATTGTTGATGTGTGATGTGAATAGCTGTTAGTGTAAGGCTCACAATGAAGGTTAGAAGTGAAAGGGGAGTTAAGAATTAGTAATTTAGTCTGACTTGAAGAAAGATTCGAGAGTCTTACGATGATGACTTTAAGCTAAGGGGGAGATAGTGGAGGTGTGGAATAAGTTAGATCTTGAGAATGCTCAAAAGAAGTTCCAGCTCTAGCAGTTATGGTATGTCGATCTCTTCGAGGTTCAGATGATTTCCCTTGTAATTTCAGTTGAAATTAAGTGGTGTCGATTCTTATGTGCTGATTATCGAGGTGTAGAAATAAATGTTTCAGTCAGTGATTCCAGTCTTGCCTATGAGTCCTTATTGCTTATTTTTGTGTTATGAGTCATTTATGTGTGTTAATTTATGTTTTCCAGTGTAGTCATCTCAAACTCAGTCTATAAAAGTTGCTTAGTAAGTTCAGTAGAACCAGGCTATCTCAAGTATGTGCTCAGTTTTAAATGTCGGAAATGATTCGTGCTTGAAATTCCTTGCTCTCAGTTAGATTAGATATTGGGAAATCCAGCTTAGTATTAAGAAATGATTTGAGAATGAAGAATCAGTCTGTTTCAGTTCTATGCCGGGTTAAAAAGAGGGGAAAGAATTCCTTTCGGTGTTTTGTCTAGTTCTATGCTGGTACCATGTTCTTCGGTTTTCCTTGAGTCATGATGTGCATGTTGGATGTGAATTTTCAAATCTGGTGTATAGGGTTGGTTCGGAGTCACATACTGCATTGGTGTTTAGCAGTGATTGATGGATATTTGAATATCGGCTTCATCTCTATCTTTTCAATATGTTCAGCCAACATTCGAGGACGAATGTTCCCAAGGGGGAGATATTGTAACACCCCGGAAGTCCTAGAGATCGACCCCGGAGTTAGAAGAAGTTCAACAGAAAACGTCAGCAGAAATTTGCTTCAGAACGAGTCAGGGAACGACTCGTTAGGTGACCCAATGAATTATGGCTGACCCGTGGGGAGCAGTTAAGTGAGGTGAGCTGCACCAGTGGCAACGGACGACCTGATGAGTCATCTGGCCTAGCAATGACTCGTCAGGTTGGTCATTGGGTGGAGGACAGGGAGTCTTAGGCAGTGTGGATAACAAATGGATGTGACGAGTCGTTAAGTGTGATAATGACTCGTCAAGTCAGTCGTTAGGAGGGAGAAGCTTTGGTTTTAAAGAAATTTATAGTGTGCTTAACGAAAGGACATGACGAATCATTGGGTGTGGTAACGAGTTGTTACGTTGGTCTTGGCTTGGTGAATTGATATTTTCAGTGTACCTGATGAGTGGACCTAACGAGTCGTTGGGTTGGACAACAACTCGTCAGGTGAGTTGTGGTGTTAGTTTGGGCAATTTTTTCAGTTTTCTTCAGGGGTATTTTTGTAAACTCCTACGCTTTTGATTTCTAAACTATGTCATTTCTACCTTGCACGTTTTTAAGGGTTTTTCATGCCTAAACCCTCATTCTCTCAACTCTCCTTCTTCCTCCTCTCTTCTCAATATTCTAGGGTTTCATCAAGGTGTTCTTCAAGCTTCAAGGAAGATTTTTGAGTGGGATTTTCGTCTACCAGGTATGCGGTTCTTTCAATAAGGATACTCTTCCATCCTTGTGTCCCAAAAATATTTTTATTAAATACCCAATTTCGATAAATCAAGAAAAGCATGATATAGGGCTTGTAAAGAGGGTAAATTCTTCTTCATTTCTTTTAAATGCTAATATCTACTGCGATTATGAATTTGATTGGATTATAAATTGATGGGTTATCTTGGCTTATGAATTATAGGTTGAGAATGTATGAGTGTAGTATTTTCTTCATAAATTGAATTGAGTATTGAATGGGATTTGTTCATTTCTCCCTTGATTATCGTAGTAATTCATGAACATGATGGAATTGTGGGAATATTATATAATTAACCCTAATGACTTGATTATGACATTAATGACTATGTTGGGTTGAGTAGGAGTTGTGGGCTTGAGCAATTGAGGTAAATTATGTATTATCCCCATGTTTTGATTGAATTGATTGGGTATGTTTGGGTTGTACTTATATTGATAGATTACGAAGTTTGGGCGGATTCTAAATTGTTTTCCTTACAAAAATTATTTTTTTCTTTAAACCTTTGAATCTAAAATGCACGTGGATGGAAAGTTCGTAAATAAAGTAATTCATGATAAATGTGAGATGATGATGAGGTTGATGATGAGAAGCATAATTCCAAAAAAAATACCCATGATTATTTGTTTTCAAAATGAATTGAGTAGATTCAAATATGATAAAGTTTTGGGCAAGGCCCCCAGATTGATTTAAAACGATGAATGAATCCATGTATCTTTGATAAAGTATGAGTGGAAACTATTAATCATGCATGACCTTATGCCACATGATGATGTGAATGATATTGCAACTATTGGGCTTGTGATTATTAGAAAGTAGCCCTTATCTTATTAGGAAGAATGTTGTATGATGGAAATTACTAAATGTTCTTGTCTCTGATTAGCTGTAGTAGCTTAGCATAGCCTTAGTTAGTGGGGACTCACATCCCTAGTCGCTAGTGGAGTATGTCTTCTCTTAGTCAGTCGGGACTCACATCCCTAGTCGTTAGTGGAGTATGTCTTCTCTTAGTTGGTCGTGACTCACATCCCTCGTCATCAGTTATGTATCTTATTTCCCTGTATTGGTCGGGACTCACATCTCTAGTCAGTCGGTGACTCTCTATATCAGAGCTTTCTCTCCCTTTGACAGTCAGGGATTCTCTTTAGCTGAGAATGTTTCCCTTTGATAGTCATAGACGCTCCCTTCGACAGTCAGGGACTCCCCCTTCGACAGTCAGGGACCCTCTTGATATTAGTCACGACATCGTATCTTTGTATTAATTCATGATTATTACTTTTGCACATCAGCAGTTATTATGATAATGTATGTCTTTATAATGTGGTAACGTTGATATGAATATGTGAATCTTATATAAGATTGTCGTATCTCAATATACTTGCATTACTATTAGTGCATTTTTACATTACTTCCCTCTTGTGTATATTATGAGTTAGTTTATTTACGCTTCCTGCATACTCAGTACATTCCAAGTACTGACCGCACGCCTCTTGTGCTATATCGTTTCATGATATAGATTCAGGTCTACAGGTTCAGCCGCATGGCTAGATACACTTATCCTTGTCCCAGCTGTTTGTGATGAGTCCTCATCTTCCGAGGATGTGATTTACATTCTTATTTTTATTATGTTTTAGTTTACAGAGTTTGGGAGTTAGCTGGGGGCTTGTCCTAGCAACTCATCAGTTAGTAGAAGGCTTTCAGACTTGTCTAGACAGTTTCATTTATGTATCGAAGTGTTGTTACGATGTCCTTACGGGTTATATTAGATTCTTGTTATTATCTTCTGCTCATTTATGTTGTTAGTCATATCCGACATTAAGTGTATGCTATGATTATGCCATGAGTCAACTTGGAGCCTTTCAGGGCTCCTTGTCCCATGTCTACGATCTGGGTGTACTCTCGGGTCGTGAAAGTTTAGTAAGTTAATTGGACTATGTCAATGAGAGGGTTGTTAGTTGATAATGTCTTACTTGAGGAGTAGATTGTAACCTCATTGTATGTTGAAATAATGCACATTGATGTGTTCTTTTAATGAGAATGATGAATGATAGAATTAACATCTTAAGATGAGAGGCTCGTGCCCGAGGGGAGCATCCGGACGAGAGAATATTATTATTGAGTGGCTCTTTTCCGAGGGAAGCATCTGGACGAGCATATGAGTGGGAGCGGGTGGCACGCCAACACGATAAATGAATTTCTAGAGTCCCCTGTAGGTCATGACTGGAAGGAAAAATATAAGACCCTCTGGCATGTGTGTACACTGAGTTGTGAATTGAGTGATAATGAGGACATGGCGAAGGCCTGTGCTCAATATGTCACTATATGTTTTACTTTGTTCTTGTCGCGCTGTGATTATGTGTATGGATGAATGTGGAACGTGCTACTTAGTTGTTGGATAATGTAGATATATTATGAACTTGAAATAAAGGACATGAATCTGGTTGTTACGCGTGTTCCGATTACTCGTTTTGTAAGTGCAGAGTTATTCTTCTTGGGATTAACTGTTGAATCTGTTGTGAATATGAGTTGTATCAATTTTGATCTAGACTTGTGTGATCTCTGAATTTAATGCGAAGGGATGGTGAATTGTTGAAACTATGAAACTGTTGAGTTGATGAATGGATGAATTATTGAAGGGGCAGCTAAGTCGAGCTACTACCTAAGGTAGTGCTGCTGCAGCAGAACTTCTTTCGCTGTAGCAGGACCGCTACAGCGAAGGCCTAATCCAATGAGCAGGCCGACTGTTATCTGAGTAGAGCTAGCGTTCGTAAAATGGATTGTACTTATATGTGATGTTGAGGACTTGTTTTATATCACTTTTTCCTTGATTATCTGTTATTATATAAGGTCGATGATGATGCCTACCAGTATCGTGTTATGTACTGACGCTACCCCTGCATTCTTTTTTGAGTGCAAAGTTTGAGTTGGATAGTTTTTCGCACCCTCATCTATAGAGCAGGAGTTTTGGAGATTGAGAAGGTAAGCAGATGAGGACGCAATTCACTCCCTCGTGGCAGATGTCTTTCTTTCGGACATTTCAAAACTTTGTTTCATTTTAGTTGCTAGTTTCTTATCTTTGTAAAATAGACGTCTGGTGCAATGACAATCAGGTTTTAGGGATTTGCTTTACTAGTTTGTTTTACACAATATATTGATTTGAAGTTGTTTAAAGAGTATAACAGTTGCTTTATTCATAAATGTTTTGTTTTTGGGTCACTTAGGAATTAGTATTGGATTCACTGGTTCGCCTACTGGAGGGTTAGTGTGGGTGCCAATCACGGTCATCTGGGTCATGACAAAGTTGGTATAAGAGCTCTAGGTTCATTGATCTCATTGCACTAAGACGGGTCTAGTAGAGTCTCGCGGATCGGTGCGGAGACGTCTGTAACTTATCTTCAAGAGGCTGCAGGACTTTAGGAAAACTCACTCCTTTTTCCTTTCATGTGATTACTTGATTTCAATTGGTATCTGGTGATCCAAATTGGTATCTAACAACTTTTCTTCTTTCCTTCTCAGATGGTGAGAACACGCGCAAATGGTAATAGAGACACAACACCCGATCCAGTAGTGGCAGCCCCAGTTCGCAATAGAGGAAGGGGTAGAGGTCATAGCCGGAGACTTGCTGCGGCTAGAGGAGGGTCCCGTGCTCCAGCTCCAGTTAGGGAGAGGTCTGCATCTCCCGTACCACCAGCAATGCAGGAGTGAGTGGCTCTTGAGGTTGAGGTCCCGATGCAGGGAGAAGCTCCTGCTGCACCAGTGTCTTCGGAGGTCCTAGCTTAGGTCCTCAATCTTCTAAGCATCCTTGTGGGCACCGAGGTAGTGCCAACAACTTCATCGAGATAGCAGTCAGGAATTCAGCATGCAGCTACTGTGGCTCCGCGGATTGATGACATGTCGGAGGCTGTTATTTTTTCAAGGCCAGTAGCAGGACCGGTGATGACAGGGGAAGAGCATAATTTATTTTGGAGGTTCACCAAGATGAAGCCTCCCACCTTCTACGGCACAGAGGTGGAGGACGCCTATGAATTCATCACAGATTGTCATGAGAGATTCCATAAGATGGGGGCGGTGGAGAAGTACGGTGTAGAGTTCGTCACCTTCCAACTGATGGGTGATGCAAAGCTTTGGTGGAGGGCATTCGTGGAGTGCATACCAGTAGGGTCACCACCACTGGCTTGGACCAAATTTTACTACACGTTCCTGGAGAAATATGTTCCCCGCACTTTGAGGTATTGGAGACGAGGTGAGTTCACCACCATTAAGTAGGGAAGCTCATCTGTTGCTGCATATGAGGCTCAATTTCACTTCTTGTCCAGGTATGCTCTACCCTTACTATCCACTGAGGAGAAGAGGATCAAGCGGTTTGTTAAAGGCCTGAATGTAGGCCTCCAGGTATCAGCTTTACAAGTGGTCTCTTCGGGTAAGACCTTTCAGGAGGTGGTAAAGTATGTGAAGTCGGTTGAAGGGGTGAGGCAGAAGGGTTATGCAAGAAATGCCGAGAAGAAGGCTCAGAGAGTGGGTTCTTTCAGTGGTTCTTATGTGCAGGCTCTAGAACTACAGGGTTTTTCTGGGTGCCCTATTCAGTCTGCCATGCAGGTGTCAGCTAGAGATCCGCTAGGGACGGTTCCACGATGGACAGGTTCAGTTGGGGGTACTTAAATAGTTCGTTCTGATTTTGGGGCTCGTCCTATTTCTTCTGTTTTAACTTAGAGACCAGTTATTGAGAAGGTTTGCCATGAGTGTGGTGGGTATGGCCACATTCGCAGATGGTTCCCTAGGTTCGGACAGGGCAGAAATATAGTTCCTCATCCAGCTCATCGAGCTTCGGCCCCTACCGGGAGAGAAAGTAGTGCATTCAGTCCGGATCGTCCACAACTAGGACGAGGTGGTCCGCCAGCTATTAGAGGTGGTGTTCAGAAGGGACGAGGATGTGCTCAGGTAGGTAGGGGTGGCACCCAGGCAGGTAGAGAGGTGGCACAGCCCAACCGAAGCGGTTCTCAGGCGCGTAATCAGGCCTATTTCTATGTTTTTCTTGATAGACCAAAGGTAGAGGATTCATACACCATTATCACAGGTATGATCATCATGGCCGATAGAATGGATATTGCTTTGTTTGACCAGGGCTCTACATTATCTTAAATGTATACTTATTTTGCTTTGGGTTTGGATCTTGTGTATGACGTGCTTAATACTCCTATTTGTGTGTCTACTCCTGTTGGGGAATCTGTGTTAGTGGATAGGGTTATTCGTGATTGCATTGTTTAATTCATGGGATTTGACACTCTGGCTGACCTAGTGATCTTAGACATGGTTGATTTTGATATAATTTTGGGAATGAGCTGGTTGTCCCCTTACCATGCCATTCTAGATTTCTATGCTAAGACCGTCACTATATCGGGTCCAAAGTCTTGTAGGTTCGAGTTAAAGGGGAATTGTAACTTCCAAGAAACTTATTTCTTATATTTATGCCCGTAAGTTGATAGAGAGGGGTTTTTCAGCATATCTGGCACATCTTCGGGACACTAGTTTAGAGGGTCCTTTCATAGAGTCGGACCCAGTTGTTTGTGAGTTCTTAGAGATGTTCCCTGTAGATTTTCCCGGCATGCCACCAGACAGTGATATAGATTTCTATATAAACTTGGAACCACGAAACCGACCCATTTCTATTCCTCCATACCAAATGGCACCTGCTGAGTCGAGAGAACTCAAGGAGTTGTTGCAGGAGTTTCTCAGTAAAAGATTCCCTAGATCGAGTGTGTCACCGTGGGGTGCCCCGATTTTGTTTGTAAATAAGAAGGATGGTAGTATGCAGATGTACATCGACTACCGCGAGTTGAACAAGGTAAATATTTAGAATAAGTACCCTCTTCATCAAATAGATGATCTGTTTGGCCAGTTACAGGGAGCAGTTGTATTTTCAAAGATTGTTTTGAGGTTCGGTTATCACCAGTTGAAAATCCAGGCCAAAGACATTCCCAAAACAGCCTTTCGGACTAGGTATGGGCATTACGGGTTTTTGATCATTTCATTCGGACTCACTAATGTCTCAACCACACTCATGAGCTTGATAAACTGTATTTTCAAACCTTACTTGGACTCCTTTGTTATTGTGTTTATTGATGATATCTTGGTGTATTCTAAGACCAAGAAGGAGCACGAAAATCATCTAAGGATTGTGCTATGATTGTTGAAGGAGAAACAGTTGTATGCTAGTTCACCAAGTGCAAGTTTTAATTGGAATCAGTATCCTTTCTAGGGCATGTGGTTTTCAAGGAGGGAATCCGAATTGACCACAGAAGGTGGAAGCGGTCAGAAACTGGGAAAGGCTTACTAATGTGAAAGAAATTCGGAGTTTTGTGGGGCTGGCTAGTTACTACCATTGGTTCGTGAAGGGATTCACCTGCATCGCTTTGACATTGACAAAGTTGACATAAAAGGATGTTCCCTTCCAGTGGTAAGAGAAATGTGAAGTGAGCTTTCAGAAACTCAAGGCTCTGCTAACCACGACACCTATTTTGGTGTTACCCATGGAAGGTAAAGAGTTTGTTATTTATTGTGATGCCTCACGGTCTGGGTTGGGTGCTGTGTTAATGAAGGAAGGACAGGTGATTGCGTATGCCTCAAGACAATTGAAGGTGCATTAAAAGAATTACCCCGCGCACAATCTGGAGTTAGCAGCGGTGATGTTCACACTGAAAATTTGGAGGCACTATCTGTATGGAGCTCGATGTGAGGTATTCATGGATAATCACAGCTTATAGTATGTATTCTCTCAGAAAGATCTCAATTTCAGGCAGAGAAGATGGATGGAGCTGTTTAAGGATTACGACATCACCATCTTGTACCATCCAGGAAAGGTCAATGTGGTGGCAGACGCGTTGACTAGGAAGACGGTGAGCATGGGCTGTTTGGCTTTCTTGGAAGCTACTCAATGGCCGATAGCCAGGGAAGTCCAGACCTTGACAAACAGCTTGGTGAGATTGTCGCTGACTGAAACTAGTGGGGTAGTAGCCAACCTGGAGGCTAAATCCTCGCTACTAGATGAAATCAAAACCAGGCAGTTTGAAGATGAAACGCTGGGTAAGATCAAGGATAAAGTTCTACAAGGAGAGGCTAAGGAAGTAGTGTTGGATGATGAAGGGGTCTTGAGAATAAAGGGGAGGGTGTGTATTCCCCGAGTAGGTGAGCTAATTAAAACTCTCTCGGCAGAAGCTCACAACTCGAGGTACTCCATTCACCCTGGAGTCACCAAGATGTACCATGATCTAAAACAACATTATTGGTGGCGTAGGATGAAGAGGGACATTATTGACTATGTTGTTCAATGTTTAAATTGCCAGCAGGTGAAGTACGAGCACCAAAATCCTGGAGGTGTACTTCAGCGAATGCCTATCACCGAGTGGGAATGGGAGAGGATAGCTATAGACTTTGTTGTTGGTCTTCCTAAGACTTTGAGAAAGTTTGACTCAATTTGGGTCATAGTGACAGGTTGACCAAGTCTTCTCATTTCTTGCCGATCCAGGTGACTTACAATGTAGAGAAACTATCCAAGTTATATGTAAGGGAGGTCATTCAGTTACATGGGGTGCCTATTTCAATTGTATCAGACAGGGGCACTCAGTTTACCTCCCATATTTGGAGGACCTTGCAGGCCGAGTTGGGTACGAGGTTGGACTTGAACACAATCTTTCATCCTCATACAGATGGACAATCGGAATGAACTATTCAAGTGTTGGAGGACATACTCTAGGCGTGTGTCATAGAATTTGGGGGCCATTGGAAAAAATTCTTACACTTGGCAGAGTTCGTCTATAATAATAGCTACACTCGGGCATTGGCATGTTGCCATTTGAAGCTTTGTACGGGAAAAAGTGCAGATTTCCAATTGGGTGGTTTGATGCATTTGAGGTGATGCCATGGGGGACTGGTTTGTTAAAGGAATCCTTAGAAAAGGTTCAAATAATTTAGGACCGTATGGTAGCTGCTCAGAGTAGGCAAAAGCAATATGTAGACAAGAAAGTCAAGGACATGGAGTTCATGGAAGGGGAGCTAGTGCTGCTCAAGGTGTCCTCTATAAAGGGGGTGATGAGGTTCGGAAAGTGGGGCAAGTTCAGCCTGAGGTATATTGGGACATTTGAGATACTCCAACGTGTGGGGGAAGTGGCTTATGAGTTGGCATTGCTTCCAGGATTGTCTGGAGCGCATCCGACATTTCATGTGTCTCTGCTGAAAAAGTACCATGGGATGGAACGTATATCATCAAGTGGGACTCTGTGCTGCTAGATGAGAATCTATCATTTGAGGAGGAGGCTATAGTGATATTAGCTAGAGAGGTTTGAAAGCTGAGGTCCAAGGAGAATCCGACAGTAAAGGTCTAGTGGAAAAATCGTCCGGTTGAGGAAGCCACTTGGGAGACCGAGGCTGATATGCGGGTCAAGTATCCCAAGTTGTTCATAGAATTTGGTACATATCCTTCCTACTTTTATATAGACCATTTGGGAATGAACGGTATTTTAATTGGTATATGATGTAATGGTCCGAACATTTTTATGAGATGGTTAAGGGCATAGAAGTCAAAAAAACAGGCTAAGGAAGAGATAGGGAGGTTGTGAAATAAACTAAGTATGGAATTAGGCATTCTTGGGTAGCTACTGGTCCAGAGGACCACTGCAGCGGTGGGATTTTTGCTGCAGTGAGACGGTGGTAGCGGTTGGAGTTTCGTCGTGGTGAAATATAGGGAGTAACCGCTAGAACCGCTGCAGTAACCCTATAATCACTCTAGAAGGTCTGCTGCAGCAGACAACAGAAATCAAAAAGTGGATTTTAAGTGGAAATTGTGGGGTTTTACCCCATTATTCTCAAAATCTCGATCAAGAGGTCTAAGGAATAGAAAAACTCTCTAGAGCAGTAACCTCTTCAACCAAGGTAAGATTTTCGATTCTCTATCTCTAAGATGAGTAGTTTTGATCCTAGAATCTTTGTAGACCTCTAATGGTGGAAGTTTTATAGAGGAGAACCCTAGGCTATTAAACTAGGGCTGGAATTGTGGGGTGTTTGGAATGATGTTTAGAAGTTTTAATCACTCCCCTGGAATTGCATGTTGAGAATGAGGGTTACGCGGGAAAGAGAGACCTAGAACCTAGTAGAATTGGGGTTTTTATTCTCAAAAGTACCCCGGAGGGGAGGGTTTGATCTGTTAGACCCTAAGATTGAATAGTAATTAACTAATTACCCTTGTTGTGTAGATTCCACGCATTCTGAAGCTTTGAGGAAAGGCAAGGATCTCACGAAGTACTCGAATTATTACTTTCCAAAATCAAGGTAGGTTACGGTTTAAGGGATAGACCCTATATAATGGCATATATATTGTGCAATGTTAATATACAATTGGTCTTTGGACATTTATGTGCTATGTGAATCTATTGTCGATTACTTATTGTAACAATGTTGTTATGAGGTAATATTAAACTCTGATAACTTGTTTATAAAGATTGTGGATATGATATTGGATTTAACTGTGCTGAGTATTTAGTAAGGTGATTAGACTCTGTTAATGAGAGGGTTTCTAGTTGATAATGGCTCACTTGAAGAGTATATTGTAACCTCCTGTATGTTGAAATAATGCACCTTGATGTGTTCTTTTAATGAGAATGATGAATGATAGAATAGACATCCTAAGATGAGAGTCTCGTGCCTGAGGAGAGCATCCGGGAGAGCGAATATTATTATTGAGTGGCTCATGTCCAAGGGTAGCATCCGAACGAGCATATGAGTGGGAGCGGGTGCCATGCTCACAAAGTACATGGATTTCTAGAGTCCCCTACAGGTCATGATTGGTAGGAAAAAATAAGACCCTCTGGCATGTGTGTACACTGAGTTGTGAACTGAGTGATAATGGAGACATGACGGAGGTGTGTGCCCGACATGTCACCATATGTTTTACTTTGTTCTTGTTGCACTGTGATTGTGTGTATGGATGAATGTAGAACGTGCTAATTGGTTGTTGGATAATCAGACTATATTATGAAAATTGAAATAAAGGACATGAATCTGGTTGTTAGGCGTGTTCCGGTTACACATTTTGTAACTGTAGATTTATTCTTCTTGGGATTAACTGTTGAATCCGTTGCGAATATGAGTTGTATCAATTTTGATCTACACTTGTGTGATGTCTGAATTTAATGTGAGGGGATGGTGAATTGTTGAAACTTTGGAATTTTTGAGTTGATGAATGGATGAACTATTGAAGGACCAACTAAGTCGAGCTACTTCCTAAGGCAGTGGCGCTGCAGCGAGAGCGCTGCAGCAAGAGGCCTAATCCAGTAAGCAGGCCGGCTGTTACCTAAGTAGAGCTAGCATTTGTAAAATGGATTGTACTTCTATGTGATGTTGAGGACTTGTTATATATAACTTTTTCCTTGATTATCTGTTATTATGTAAGGTCGATCGATGATGCCTACCAGTACCGTGTCATGCACTGACCCTTCCCATGTATTCTTTTCTAATTCCAGAGTACGAGCCAGACAGTTCTTCACACACTCATCTGTAGAGCAGCAGTTTCGGAGATTGAGGAGGTGAGCAGATGGGGATGCAGTTCACTCCCTTATTGCAGATGTCTTTCTTTCGGACATTTGAAAACTTTGTTTCATTTTGAGTTGTTTGTTTCTTAGATTTGTAAAATAGACGTCTGGTGCAATGGCAATTAAGTTCTAGGGATTTGTTTTACTAGTTTATTTTATGCAATATATTGATTCGAAGTTGTTTAAAGAGTATAACAGTTGCTTTATTCATAAATGTTTTATTTTTGGGTTACTTGGGGATTAGTATCAGATTTCGTTGGTTCGCCCGTTGGGGGGTTAGTGTAGGTGTCAATCACGGCCATTTGGGTTGTGATAGTTGTCTCTTTGAATCAGGTGGCAACTATTTTTGGTTCAAAACATGTCTTGATATATCCCAGGTACTTGCACATGGAAGAGATTCAACCGATATCGCATATGTATATTGAAATTTTTTATTGCTGTAATAAATTCAAGAATATTCATAACCATGTTGGTGTCAGTGCTTGATGATAGCCATAGCATGGCTACAGAGTAATTCATCTAACTTAAAATCTTTCACAACTATACTTTCTAGTTCAAAAACGAACTATAAACTTTTTGAGACCATCTGTAACGCTATGTTAAATTTTTATTGACGCATGCACCTAAAAAAAGAAAATAATTAATTAAAAAAATAAAAAACAAAATCAATTTCCTCAAAACTACTAATATATATACATGCTCCATATAAACTCTATCATATATATAACAAAAAAGTTTTTCAAACTTACAGTCATGTGATGAGATAATGCTTGATTATCATTCATCATTTTAATATATTTTTCAATAAGAACCATGAATGTATTCCTTTATTTTATTGGTATGTTTTGCATTTCATATTTGAGTTGTTTCCCATATGTAATCCATCAGTGATACAGCCGGCAATTTTCTGGCATCCCATATTGCATGTATTACTTATAGATTCAACTATATTGAAAGTCATTGTCCACATCCTTTTAACTATTGAATGTACTCTAGACCATCTAGCATACTCAACATCGAACAAATAATGTCTCAATTTGCCATTTATTTGGGCCAATCTTTGTCACGCCCTAAAACTGGGGTAGGGCACAACTGACACTCAATTCATGATTGATCAAGAAGCCGGCTATATAGCATCTAAAAATGTAACATTAAGGCCGACCAAGCCACCTGTCACGACCAACCAAGATAAATACTAGACCCATAAGGTCTTGATAATGATGAATAAGCAATTTGAAAAGCCGACAAGGCTGCAATAAAGCTAAACATAGATATAGAAAACCAACACGACTAACAACCAAAACTACTATACAAACTAGTTCACATCAGCCTCTACAGAGTAAACAAACTGAAATGCATGGGACAGGGTCCTGGCCTACCCCTACAATACATAAAAATCAAAATGGTCAAAACTAGGACATGGCTCCTGGAAGAGAGGAGCATACCACTATTCTGCTGAAATCTGGCTCCTATTGCATCTGATGATCTGAGCCTCAGCCTGTACCTACAGCACAATTGCAAGAGAGGTCCCCAAATGAAGGGATGTCAGTATGAATAAAATGTACTAGTATGTAAGATAAAAAATTGTAACATATAAGATAACAATGATAACTGAGCCAAAAATAAGGAACAGTAACAACCCAAAATCTTGAAAATTGAAGCTTGACAATAACTCAAAATTAAAGTGTAAATGCAACCATCTAATGGGACATTAGAGCTCGGAGACTTGCTAGCTTGTCGTTCTGATTAAGGGAAAGGGATTATGAAATATCCCCTTGGCCCGGCATATTTTATAACATACACATAAGATCAAGGACAACCTTAATTAGAAAATCCTAATTCAATAAGCTCATTTACCCTTAATAGCTTGCGACGTCTTTACTTGACGTAAAATTGTTTACATGTCATCATCTTATACAACTACGAAAACAATCAACACAATATCGTGTATATATATATGAAACATATAGTAAGGACCAGCTAACAACGCCCATGATGAGGGGTCTCCAATTCGATGTACAACTACGACAACAATCAACACAATATTACACTTTAAATGCCTCACTTCGGCTAGGCATAATCTTAACATTTAACCTCAATAAAATATGAAACTTTAAATCATAAATAAAGCTTAACATACTGCCTCAAGACTTGTAAATAGTTTGCTAGCTCATTCAATTCACAACACATGAATCGTGCGTAAAAGAACGATGGACGGGGCACCTTACATACCTTTTTTTTTCGGCGAGCTTTCTTAGGTCGTTTCTTTCTTTAAAAAATCATCAGTTATCCCCTTAAATTAATTGAGTTTATAACCAAGTGACAAGGCCATTTAAGCCAATATATCTAGCCAAAACATCACAACAATAGTAGCCATAACAACAACACACAAGAAAATATTTTAGCATAATGCTACAACTTGTTCTACACACTTCTAAGGAAAGAATGGAAGTAGAAAATTACCTAAATTCCTTTGTAAAAAACTCCCATCAACATGGAGTTTATTTCTAGTAATATAAAACTACAACAACCTTCAAAAACTAGCAGGAACCTTCAGCAAAATTGCTCCAAAGAATGGCAGCCAAACTTGGTGCCCAGCTACTAGTTTCAAACTAGGATTCTTGCAAGTTGTATACTAGAAACACTTACCTTTGGATGGGGGGGTTTTTCTTGGTTAAAAATAGGAGTAATTTACCTCAACTTCTTGTCCAAAAATGCAGCAACCTTGCTGTCCAAAAGGCAGCAAAAACAGTTCACCAACACACCAAACATACCTCCAACTTCTTGTCTTTTAATCAAAAATTCAAGCAAGGTTAGTAGTAGAATTCTTATCTTTTATACTTGTTTTTAATCCCTACCAAGAGGGAGCATATATGTAACTTATAAAGCTTCAAAAACTGCCGAAGTGCAGCCAAAAGAGCCACCAACACACCACCTTCACCTTGCGATTGATCCCCTTCACTTAACTTTAGTTTTAATGGAGTTTAGCTTAGTGTTTTCCTTATTAGTTTACTGAAAATTTGAGAGAATTTAAGAGGATAATAAAGCACCTCAAATCTAGAAAAGTTGGAAATGATCTCATAGCACAAAACTTAAAATATAAAGATATTTGGATGGTGGCCCTTTTTAGGGCAGTGGCCACATCATGCCCGATAGTGCCACCGTAAAATGCCTATAACTTTTTACTTCGAACTACAATTGATGAGTTGTTTGATATTCTAAAAACAAGACTAAAAAACCTTTAATTTGATAGGTTCATTTAAAGTTGACCCTTATTTATGAGCTTCACATACTCTTTTCTTTTTCGTTCGTACGTATTTCGCTTGTCATCTACAACCAATATAAAACTCGTACTTCCCTTAACATAGCATACAAACACCAAATAATCACCAAAATTTTTTTTCAAGGGTGTAACAATCCTCCCATTAATTCTTCAAATTCCTATATTATGTAAACTTTAGCCACAGTAAACAATAACTTTCTTTACCTCCTCCTGACTTTTGTGTGTCTTTTACGTAAATTAGTGTTGCACCCCTATAAGTTGACTTTAAATATGTTCTGTCAACCACAATTATAGGACAAAAATACTCCCATCCCCCTAATATAGGCGTCGAGTGCAACAAATACATAAAAAATGGTATTTCTTTGTCTTTTTTCAATTAAACAATATACCTAGAATATGTTTTCTGCAATATATATAAGTATATGAAGATATTAGCATAAGACTCAGTCGGATCACCACAAAGTAATGTTGTTTCCTGTTCCTTCTCTCTTCATGCCTGCATGTAGATAAGAAAACATTTTGTATTTTCTTAATGTCTGAAGATATATCCCTTGGGGTATATATTCTTTTTATATTAAAATACTTATTCATTATCATTGCACTAACCACCTCAATAGTTGTTTGGCGCTTTGAGTAAATCATATTTCTCAAGTTGCAAGTGTGCTTTTCATAGAATTTTCTAATTTGAAAGAGTTGAGAAGTATTCCAACTAGAAGCATTTAAAAACTAAGTATAATTATTCATCGGACATTCAAAGTAGTACCTGTAGAGAAACAATAACAAAATTTTAGAATAATAATAATATACTCAGATACATAGAACTAAATAATGGTAAATAAAAAAAAATTACCCTCTAGTACATGATCTTTTCACAATGAATCTCTAATGTTTCATGAATGCGTAGCGCCTCATGACTTGTGAAAGTGTTATCTTATCCTTATATACCTTATTTAAGGCAAAAAATCTATTATGTGGATCGCTAATTATCTCAGTCCCTTTGCTGCCAAAAAGTTCAACATCTACGCAAGACACAATATCATTCTCCCGAAGCACATTTATTTGGTTGTTTTGATTGATAGCCTCGTCCTGTTCTACTACACCAAGCTAAACTAATTGACCATCGTTGTGTTCATCTGTGTATGTAATCTTATCATTCACTGTTATATACAGAGGATACTTACAAAAATAGTCTTTGTTGTCATTCCTTAAAGCTAAATAAATTTAAACACCCATGTCATGTGTCTTATCATTGGTAGAAATCTATCACTAAAAATATTTTTTATCTCCAAATTATTGGTAGATGTGTCTATAGACAGTTTTTCAGTAATCACTAAAATCAATCCATTATAACCAGTGTTTGCGTCATACAAAATTTTCTTTATATAAAAATGCACATATGTAATACCTCAGAAGTTCTTAGACCAAATCCAAACTTGGAATGAAAATCAGAAAAGGAATCAGAAAATTTGGTTTCAAAATGACTCAACCAACGAATCATTGTCAGTAACGACAATCTGTTGTCTGAGTCATTATCAGCCTCTACAGTTTTCTTCCTTAGATTCAATGAGCCATACAATGACCCTTTGTAGCAAGAAACGAGTTGTTGTTTTGATTCGTTGGTAGCATTCTAGAAACCTGTCAAATCTGTCTTTCAAACAACGAGCCAGATAATTGGTCGTTGTTTGGAATAAAGACTCATCGTAGGGAATCATTGAAAGAAATCCAGAAAGGGTTAGAAATCCCTCCAGTGATAATGGTTGGAAACAATAGCCCGTTATTTTTGACGATAGGTCGTTTTGTCCGTTCATTGAAGGATGTCCAAAAGTTGCTCAAAACACTTTCAATAACACTGGGGGAACCGACGACTTGTTATTCCTCTAACGAGTCATTTTTTTCATCCGTTGTTCAATTCCAGTAACTAGAATTTTCATACCCAGGATCATGACTAGTCCCAACAAGTTGTGTTTATAACCAATGACTCGTTCTATGATCCGTTGGAGCATGTTGGGCAGTTTTTCAGACTTTTCTCCAAGAGCATTTTTGTAACTTCCTACTATTTTAACTCCTAAACTAAGTCGTTTTGGAGTATGTTATCAGTTAATTTAGAGGGTTGGTCGATCTTCCTCCCTCATTTTTCACTTTTCTCTCAAAACTAGTATGTAGAAGACTCAGACAGACTTCTCAGGGCAAGAGTTAGGGTTTTGATTTCCTCTCCAGATTCCAAGAGCTTCTTCTGAGGAATTCTCCTTTAGGTATGTGGGACTTCAACAAGGGTTCCTTTCTCTCTTGTGTCCCAAATTATTTTAGAGAAACTTATAAATTTTCAGCCTTGTAAAAGGTTAGAATCTAGGGTTTCCATTCAGTTTAAGAATTCCTTAAATCTTGTTAATTCTCTACGTCTACATGTTTATTTCTAGCTGAAATCCATGTCTTATTTTTGAATTATCCAGTATGCTTTTCTAGTCCTAATTGTTAGCATGACTTTTGAATGAAACTTATATAATTTAAAATCAGATAGAATTATTGTACTATTATGATATTTTTCCATTTGAAATGAAAACTTTTAGCACAGATGCTTTGAATGAAAATGTCACTATTTTTAGTACGTCAGTCCCGGTAATACTGTTAGTACTAAATACATTCAGTAGTATTAGTTTATCAGCATGATTGTCGTTCTTAGACTGTCACGACACTTTCAAATAAAGCAGCTCTGACAAGTCTTAGAGCATAGTTTCTTTCAGGTCCTTAGGCTCTAAGAACACTTTAAATAAGTAGTTATGACTTAGTCCTAGGACACCAGTTTTGAGCTATTTGCATAGTTAGATACAATTAAGCTTTTAGTAGGAGTAGTACTTACCACCTGAGCGGGCTGGGGTTCAGTGCACTCAGATTCTCAAAACTATGTGCCACTGTAGGTTATTAGCCCAAATGGGCCCCAAATAGTGATCACACAGTTTAGTCACTATACCCTGGCAAGGTATAGTGGGCTCTCTTCGATGGGGTGTATACATCGAACTCCACGTCTAGTTCACATGGTTACATGTTGTTTATAGACTCTACCATAATCTAGACAGTCAGGGTTCTCAGTACAGCCCATACTTACAAATTTCAGTCTATTTTTGCAAATATTACAGTTCAACTTACTAGTATTCAGTATATGTATGTTTTAGTTACATATCGCATACGCAATACATTCAATGTACTGATTGCATATTTATATGTGCTATATAATTTTATGATATAGGCTTAGGTACCCAGTCTCAGCACCACAGCTAGTTTTGTACCTAGTCTCAGCACCGCAACTAGTTTTCTCTTGGCGATTCCCCAGCAGATTCAGTGATGAGTCCTCATCTACCTAGGGCTGGAGTTCCATTTTCAGTTGTTATTTTCAGTTTAGTTTCGTACATTAAAGTTAGCTAAAGGCTTATTCCAGCAACTCATCAATTCTTTTAGAAGGCTTTCATATAGTACATGTTATTCTTGAGTTCCAGTGTTTGTTCAGCTTTTGTTATACATCAGTATTTACTTATTTATTTAGTCAACTTCTGTTTAATCTTATTTTCAGTAGATTAGTCTTAATAGAAGTATATTTTACCATGGGTTTTCTTGGGATCACTTGTGATCATAAGTACCATGTTGCATCTAGGGTGTAAATTCGGATTGTGACAAACTTTGTATAACAGCCTCAGGTTTATAGTGTCCTAGAATGTCTGAAAGACGCATCAAGTAGAGTCCTTTTCATGGGTGTGAAGCGCCCCACACTTATGAGGGAGAGGCTATGAGGCATTTTTATGAAAATTTCCTTTATTCATGATTCTTATCGTGCATATAATTTTAGCCTATAATACATCCTCCTATCTCGTACGCTATCCTTTTCAATTGACGATGCCTCCTAGAAGGGGAAACGGAAGAAGGTCTGGCAATGCCAACCAATAAGCCCCACCAGATCTAATAGCCCCTCATGACGACCCAGTGTTCCCTGCTGAATTCAAGGCTGCCATACAGATGCTGGCTCAAGCAATGACCAACCAGGTCAACCAATAGGTCATCGTACCTGCCAATGCCAGTAGGACCACAACTGCTACCAAAGTCCAGGATTTTACTCGAATGAACCCTCCAGCATTTCACGGGTCTAAAGTAGATGAGGACCCGCAGGAATTCATTTAATTAAATTTCAAAAATCACCCAAATAATGGGTGTTACTCCGATAGAGAGTGCAAATTTGGCTGCTTATCAGTTGAAGGGGGTGGCCCAGATTTGGTATAAGTAGTGAAAGAAGGGGAAATGGGTTGGTGTAGGCCTAGTGAAGTGGGACGAGTTTGTAATCGCATTCCTAGACAGATTCTTTTCCCGGGAGTTGAGGGAATAAAAAGCTGTTGAGTTATTAAACTTGAGGTAGAATGACATGACAGTGTAGGAATATGCCTTGAAGTTCACCCAACTGTTAAGGTATGCTCTGGAAAGGGTTGCTGAGCTAAGGGCTCACATGCTCAAGTTTGTGAACGGCGTTTCAGACCTGGTAGTCAAGGAGTACAGGACTGCCATACTGATCAATGACATGGACATCTCCAGGCTCATTGTTCATGCACAACATATCAGGTAGAGAAATTTAAGGAGATAGAGAGGGAGAGTAAGCGGGCCAAGATAGGGCAGTTTGAATAATCCCAGCAGAGTTCAGGTAATGGTAGCCTCCCCCAGTAGCAGCAGAGACCTCCAGCACCCTCGTCAGCCAGTGCTCCTTCTTTCAGGCCCTGCAAAGATCGGAGGGGTGGAGCATCAGGCTCCCAGTCTCAGAGTCAGGTATCCAGCAGCCGTACTTTTTCAGCCTGTCCCAAGTGTGGTAAGAACCATCCCAATTAGTGTCGTATGGGTAAGGAGGGTTGTTTTGGTTGTGGATAGACGGGTCACAGGTTGAGGAATTGCCCATCAGCAGGAGGGGGAAGCCCAAGTCCACCACATCAACAGCTCCGCCAAGTCGTTTAGCTCAGCAGGATACTAGTAACTTTAGGTACAGGTGGCGATCAATACCGAAATCACTTCTATGATTTATCCTCCTATCAGGACCAGGAGAACTCACCTAATATAGTGACTGTTATGTTACATCTCTTTCAGATGGATGTGTATGCTTTACTAGAAATTATAGCTGATTCATAGGTTATATTAAATCAACCTTGCTTTTATTCTTTTTATCAAATCTGTTAGATTAAGTAAATATTTTTTGGCTATATTTTAAAACATGAAAATATTGATATATTTTGTAATTATTACTCTATACATGTATCTGTATTTCTTCCCTTTTTTTATGTAAATAAATTGGATAAACATACTTGTTCAAACTTCAGGATTTCTTAGCAAGTATACAAATGACCGTCAGGTCAAAATTTTTGACACATGAAGCTAGATATAAAATTTCAATTGACCTTTAATAGTAAAATATATTTATTTAAAATCCCTCTCCACTTCTCCCTAAAAATTATGACAAGCTAAGCATAAGTCCTAACAAAATTCTTTTTAATTTTTTAATTTTTGCTATTATTTAATTTTATTTTTTAAAATGTGAAATACACTAGTTGAAAATGTATATAATATATATATATATATATATATATATATATATTATACATTTTCATATACACTTCATGTATATATTTTTTATACAATGTATACACACAGTACTCGTTATATACATTTTTATTGTATATTTTATTATGTATTATCCACATAAAGTTTTAAAGATCCACTACTATATTTGTTTCCTAGGTAGCTCTTTTGGCCGGAGATGATCGCGAGGGAGGGGTTGACCAGTGATTTGTAATTTGTGCAGCGTCGTTGATTATTCTAATTCGTCAGAACTTCGATGTTGCTTTGCCAGAGAAGGATGTTAAAACATATAGAAAAATATATAAAAAAATACAGAAAGATAGAGGGATCACTAGAGTGATTTTCTAAGAGTGACAATGACAAATAAAGCAAAGCAACAATCTCACAATTAAGCTTTTAGCTTATTGCTTGAGATGCCATCGGGCCATGATTTTCAAGCTAGATCTGCAAAAAGACACAAGAATAACAATTTGTCCAATCGTGCAAATAATGAAAATATAACAAAAGAAGTAGATAGATGCGAAAGAGAGAGAGAGAGAGAGAGAGAGAGAGAGAGATGGGTGAGATTTAAGGATTTCAAGCCTTTTTTATTGAGTTTTGAGCTATTACAGCTCAAATTCATGAAAAATGGAGTTCAACTGTGGCAATTCAAATTTCATGAAAATTTTTGAATTTTTTTTTGTATTTTAGTTAGAGTTATTTCTATTCAAATTTTACTTCTGTGTTAAAATGAGATTTAATATTGAGAATAATAATTAAATGGTAATTAGCGGTCCAAAAAGTAATAATTTTCCAATTTCTCCCCCCAAATTGGTAGGTCCTACATTTGTTATGAAGCCTTTTATTTCCCTGCAATAAAAATTAATAGGCAAATAGTCCACTTTATGAAATAGTTAATTAAGTTTGAGCTAATGTTTATTCAAAGTTTAACCTTTTTATTATAAGTATAAAATTTGGACAGAATACTCATAGCTAAAATATGAAAAGTTTCAGCACAATGTGTTAAGTTCAAAAGGTTATTAGTGACGCACTCAAATGTGCAGGTTGTGCGAGCACCTACATCGACTCTAGCTCAACATGAGAATCACTTTTTAAGAAACAAATAAAATTATCAAAAATTTCTCATTTCTTTACATAATTCAATCAATGTTTAAATTCATAAATAATCCCGCCAAATCAAGACTTTCCCAAGTTCTAGTCTAGACAGGTACAAGAGTTATACTTGAAATACTGACAAATAAAATGACACAGCTTCGCTTGTGGAGAGAGTGCAGAAGATGATGCTAAGTGTCGCATTGTTGATAAGGCTCAAACCACACTTCAAACTGAAGTATGAAGAGTACGTTGTGAATAAATAACCCAACTAGAGGTTGGGGTCGATCCCACAGGGAATGTGGAAGATCTAGATTACAGCCAGTAGATGAACTTGTATGGTAATTTCATCACAAAAGGGGAATTCTAATTAAGAAAAGAAATAATTAAAATAAGCAGCAGTCAAGATTATAGTTGTGAATCAATAATTAAAGGATAACTAAGGTTTATGTTCCCCATGGGTTCATAACAGCTTTAGATATACACTTGTGACCTTTACCAATACTTACTTACAGAACTGATAACTTAGGTTCATTCAAACGATCGACCAATCCCTATTGATTGACTATCCTCAATTAATCGACCAAGTCTCATGAGTTTTGCGAACTAACCGTTATCACTAAGTTCCAGATATAACTATCCTGCGACCACAACTCAAGTTAATACAATGATCATCAAGATCAAGGCTCCGTTGTAATTCTCTTTTCCTAATCTCTACCTCTTCGACCAAAGAAACTAAGGAATTCAAGCACTTCCTAACGTTATACACCGCTAAGAATCATTTAAAGATGAAGAGAATACAATATAGGTAATTGGTATTGGTTTTAGAATCACTTTGTGCAGCCCTAGCTAGTTAATCCACCATGGTTCTCACAACCCTAGTTATGGAGGTTTTAGCCTCTCATAGTTGCAAGGTTGTGATTTGGGTTCATTGTTGAGAACATATGACAATACTTACAAAGATGATTGAGAAAAAAACAATTCCTTCAATTAAACCACGAAATCTTTAATAACAAGTAGCAAGAGCAAGATGAATTCGAGAAACGGTTGATTACAAAGTTGAACCAACTCAATTCTATCTCTCAATGATATCAAGTTCGCTTACTATAATGTTTTCCTCCTAGAATTAAGTCTATTCGTCCTCTCTCTATGAAAAATAAACATAAAAAGTATTTATAGAGACACAATAATCCTTTTCCTAAACTAACAGGACTGCTTTCCATATCTGGTGCCGACCTCGTCACGGGTCCACCTATGACTCGTAGGAGCTTCTCACAGATCGTGATATCAACTCGTGGCTTAGAATATTGGCTAAGTGTTGGGCCAAGGTACGATTCGTACCAACTTGCTACGACTCGTACATTGACACCCGTGGCTTGATCCTGAACTTTTGAACCTTTTTCTGAACTTCACTACGACCGGTAGTGTACGACTCATACCTTCATCTCACAGGTCGTAGGTGCTCTCGTATTGAGAATCAGCCTTCAGTGCAATTCTTTTGGATTTCGTCACGACTGGCTTACCACGACTCGTACCACCATGGTACGATCCGTGACAAGTCTCATAAATTCAGTCTTCCAGGTTATCTTTCAGCTTCTCATCAAAGCCCTCAGTACGACTCATAGGTCTATCCTACGGATCGTGCTGTGGTCTGCACTTTTGCACTCTTTTGCACATTTTTAGCTTTCTTTTGCAATTTATTGTTCCAACACCCATTTATCCTGAAATGAAAGGAAAAGTGCCTCATATACACATAAATACACCTAAGTCCATGCTATTTTCTTAGTTTTGAGCATCAATAGCACTGTAAATTCACAGCACATCAACACCCTCAACTTAAGACTTTTGCATATCCTCAGGCAAAGAAAAAGAAAAACTAAATACAACGCTCAACTAGAAAATAAACTCAAGATACTACAGCTAAAACTCAAACAAATTTGTGCACTCTATATACAAACTCTATTTACCCTTCCTCTTGAAACATCATCAGCTAATGTATTGCAAGCAACCTCAAAACATCTTATTCAGGGATCAAGACATGTCATCTAGCTATCAACAAGCAATCAAGTCATCACCTATGTGTTTCACACAGATCAATGGTAAAAGCAAACATAATCCATGTACCCTCACAAAAAATGAAGTCCCCTCTCTAGTATGAAATATCAACTGAAACATGGGACTAGGCAAATGAAGCACTCACTCTCTCAAAGAACTGCAAGTATTATGCATCAGATACCATAGGCTTGCCCTTATTTTCTTTGCTTCAGTCTGTTAGATGGTCAAATTAAGATCACTATAGGACTTTATATGGCTTGTAATGTAGGCTTAGGGTTCGACATGTTAAAAATGAAAGATTTTATTAGTGACTATCCTTTCCTTGGCACTACATTTGTTGACTACACCGATCTCCTATTTCACCCTTCATTCTTTTGTCTCCTTTTCTTTCCTTTTTCCTATCTTATGAACATTCGCATGGGTGAGGTGATTTTTTTCACATTTTTCAACACTTTCAAGCTATTTTGAATTTCTCTTCTTTTTTTAATATTCTCAAATTTTCAGCTTTTTACTTTTTCACCTCACCACACCTTATTTTTCACAAATTTTCTTCTTTTTTCTTTTTCTTTTTTTTCCTCCCGCTCCCACCATTTATGCACCCCTACTTTAGCCACCCTCAACTTAAGCATATTGCTTATGTTGAGGTTCACACTATCCAAGGAAGGACCAGGGGCAAATAGGTTCATTATAAACAAATGGGTACGGTTAGCAGGCAAATCAAAGAAATATGGTCAATTAAGGCTCAAACTTGAGATCAAGGGATTCATGAAACTTTGGTAGGCCAATATAGGCAAAAAGTGGGTTAACACAACAATGGCCTATGATCATCTCCTAACCAACCATCCTCAACTTATGCAGAGACTAACCAAACAAATTCTAGATCTTCACACAACATACCGCAACAAATACTAAGACCTCACTCACACATGATACATGAACTATTTTCACTTTACCTGTCTGGTTCATACATGGCTTAACAAGACTAGCACTATCAATAACTAAATAAAAAAGAAATCATGCATTGTTGTCACAAATACATAGCAAAAATTTTTAAACTGGGTCAATTTTTCAAAAACAACAAAAGTAGTGCATATTCAATGGCTGAGTATTCCTAAGTTACTTTCTAATAAAACAAAAATCACAACTAAAAACAAAAAAAATCCTAACACATGCCGATTCTACTAGATCGCATATCTGAGGGAAAAGAAACACGACAAGAAAAACTCTCAGGCGAACCGAAAATATACCAAAAATACAAGTACACCACCCTCCCTCTTTTTTAAGAATGAGCTTCGTCCCCAAAGAATAAAATATAAGCTTGAAAGGAAAAGGGACATACCTGTGGCTACTCAGACTTCACCTTCCATAGGTTGCCTCCTATGCAGCGCCTGATTTAACATCGTGGCACAACGCAAGTGATCTGGTTATTCAGATTTCACCAAACCACCACTTGGGTTGCCTCCCAAGAATCGCTTGATTTAATGTCGCGGCACGACGCAAGTCTCTTGACTACTCAGAATTCGTCAAGTGACTTATACTCATCTTCAAGTGTTGAGATCACACTAAATTCATTTGGTTGCTTCATAGTCCAATAGATGTTGAAAGTGACCTCTTCTTTGTTTAGCCTGAATTTTAATAGGACAGCTTCCACATCCACTAGAGCTCTCCCATTAGCGAGGAATGGTCGCCCCAGGATGATGGGGACCGCATAATCGACATCGCAATCCAAGATCACGAAGTCTGCTGGGAATATAAACTTATCAACCTTGACGAGCACATCGACTAGGATGCCCACTGGTTTCTTTACTATTCTGTCGGCCATCAGTAGCCGCATGTTGGTTGATGTGGGGGCTCCTAATCCTAGCTTCTTGAAGACTGACAAGGGCATTAGATTAATGCTATCTCCCAGATCACAAAGTGCCCTTGCGAACTCGACATTACCAATGGTACAAGGGATTGTGAAAGCACCTAGGTCTTCCTTTTTCTGAGCTAAGACCCTTGTTGCTATGGCACTGTAGTGATGGACATTGTCAACCGGCTCATAACTTACAGATATTTTCTTTTCCACTAGGTCCTTCATGAATTTTGCATATCCTGGCATCTTCTCTAGTGCTTCGACAAACGGTATATTCACAGAAAGTTGTTTAAGCATTGAAAGAAATT
The DNA here is from genome assembly GCA_035772735.1 of Datura wrightii. Lineage (NCBI taxonomy): Eukaryota > Viridiplantae > Streptophyta > Magnoliopsida > Solanales > Solanaceae > Datura > Datura wrightii. The sequence goes on from JASDFA010000027.1 coordinate 40,617,618, forward strand.
TTTGAAACTTACCGTTGTCCGCCTTTTTCTTCATCCTCTGTGGGAATGGTGGCGATGGTCTTTGGATAGCCTTTTGCAGTAGAGTTGCCCCCTGATCAATGTCTCATTCCTTAGGGGCCTCTTGCAACTCATCTTGTTGGGTCTCATCACCGATCTCTTCTTCCTCAATCACACTCTCTTTTCTCCTTTCAACTTCAACAGGAAACGAGGGGTCAACTGTGGTTTTAACACTCATAATCATCAGTGCCATGCAATGAGCATCATTCTTCGGATTCTGGACATTGTTGCTAGGAAGTGTACCCTTTTGCCTAGGGTTCATTAATGCCGACAATTGCCCAAGTTGGTGTTCTCTGCTTGATGGAGGTGGCGTGAGATTCCACTTTCTGACCCATGCTAGATAAGTCACTTCGAATTTCTTTTAACTGATCATTCATGGACTTTACCCTTTTCAGCATTTCAGCCATCATACTCTCCAACTTTGATTGTCCGGCCTCCCCTTCTCATGCGTTAGGAGGCACATAGACCCCAGCCTGGTCGCTACGGTATTCGTCATTTCTTCTCCATTCTCCCTCTCGCTCACAACCACAACTCCTATCTCTGAACCTGTTCCTGTTGTAGTTGTCCCTGTATTAGTTCCGACCTTGATTTCCAGAACCTTGGCGCCAATTGTCTTGTCCAGACGCTTGGGCGTTGGCTCGAAAACCCACCACTTGGCTATCTAGGAAGTTTGCCTCTTCCTCAAAATCAGAGTGTTTTGCTTCCTGCTCCCTTCCTTGTGTTCCCACTGCATTTACCTTTTTGGCTCCTACTCCCATGATATGCTTTGTTAGCAAATCCAATGATGTGCGCATGTGAGCCAACTCCTGATCGCGTTCTTTCTCCTTCCTTCGTTGGTCTGCAGTCAAACCAACAACATATGTACCTGCCACTACATCAGCCTCCCTCATACGCCAGGCCCTGTTCGTCTTTGTCACCCTGTCAAGGATAGTGGCTGCTTCCTCCCAGGTGTGACTCATCAATGCTCCACCGACCACCGTGTCTGCTATAGCCTTGGTGCTATTATTAAGATACCTGTAAAAGATTTCCAACAAACTATCATCTAGGATTTTATGGTTCGAGCACTTAGTCAACTTCTTCTTGAACCTCAACCAAGTCTTATGAAGTGCCTCCATCTTAATCTGCCGAAAATTATAGATCTCATCTTTTAACTATAACATCCTTGATGGGGGAAAGAATCTTTCCAAGAAGGCTTGTTTCAGCTCCCTCCAGTTGGTTATGGAGTCGTTGGGCAAGTCCGATAACCAAAAAGTAGCTTCCCCTGATAGAGAGAAAGGGAAGAGTTGCAGTCTTATTGCATCCTGGCTTACTCCGGGCAACCTATATGCTTTGCATATTCCTAAAAAATTCATCAAGTACAGGTTGGCGTCATCCGCTGCGTGGTTGCGGAACATCCCTTTCATGTTTAGCAATTGAATCATGGTGCTCGTAATGTCGAATTTGGCCCTAGCGGGCAATGGTGGTGGCACAATTGCTCCAGTTGACCCAACCTCATCAATATCTGGGTCATCATCATCGAAGAACTGAGGGGAAAATCTCTGAGCTCGATTTCCCCTCCCATATCGACCAATGTTCACCACTTCATCTCTATCATCACCAGCTTGCTGAAGTGTAGCTAACCGAGCTAGCTCGGCTTTCCTAGCTTCTTCAGCTAAGCGGGCTTCTCTCTACTCAGGATATTCCATTCTATATAGGGTTCGTTCGATTTCAGGATTGAGTGGAACAAGGGGGTCTCCTCTACTCCGAGTGCTTGGCATCCACCGAATGACAGCCTTTGGGTATCAAAAAAAATATATAAGTAATTAAAGAAATAATTACCAAAAAGTCAAATACAAGCAAATAACCTAGTCTTGGCCGTACTCCCCGACAACGGCGCCACTTTTTGATAATGCTCAAACCACACTTCCAACTGAAGTATGAAGCGGATGTTTTCAATAAAGAACCCAACTAGAGGTTGGGGTCGATCCCATAGGGAATATGGAAGATCTAGATTACAGCTAGTAGATAAACTTGTCTGGTAATTACTTCACAAAGGGGGAATTCTAATAAAAAAAGAAATAATAAAAATAAACAATAGTCAAGATTATAGTTGTGAATCAATAATTAAAGGACAACTAGGATTTATGTTCCCCATGGGTTCATAACAGCTTTGGGTATACACTTGTAACCTTTACCAATACTTACAGAACTGATAACTTAGGTTCATTCAAACGACCAAAAACTCCTTATTGAATTACTATCCTCAATTATTTGACCAAGTCTCATGAGTTTTACGAACTAACCATTATCACTAAGTTCCAGATATAACTATCCTGCGACCACAGCTCAAGTTAATACAATGATCATCAAGATCAAGGCTCCGTTGTAATTCTCTTTTCCTAATCTCTACCTCTTCGACCAAAGCAAGTAAAGAATTCAGGCACTTCCTAACGTTGTACACAACTAAGAATCATTTAAAGATGAAGAGAATACAATGTAGGTAATTGGTATTGGTTTTAGAATCACTTTGTGCAGCCCTAGCTAGTTAATCCACCATGGTTCCCACAACCCTAGTTATGGAGGTTTTAGTCTCTTATAGTTGCAAGGTTGTGATTTGGGTTCATTGTTGAGAACATATAACAATACTTACAAAGATGATTGAGAAAAAAATAATTCCTTCAATTAAACTATGAAATCTTGAATAACAAGTAGCAAGAGCAAGATGAATTCAAGAAAAGGTTGATTACAAGGTCGAACCAACTCAATTCTATCTCTCAATGATATCAAATTCGCTTACTACAATATTTTCCTCCTAGAAATAAGTCTATTCGTCCTCTCTCTATGAAAAATAAATAAAAAAAGCATTTATAGAGACACAAGAATCCTTTTCCTAAACTAATAGGACTGCTTTCTATATCTGGTGCCGACCTCGTCATGGGTCCACCTATGACTCGTAGGAGCTTCTCACAGATCGTGACATCAACTCATGGATTGGAATGTTGGCTGAATTTTGGTTAAGTGTTGGGCCAAGGTATGATTCGTACCAACTTGCTACAACTCGTACATTGACACCCGTGGCTTGATCCTGAACTTTTGAACCTTTTTCTAAACTTCACTACGACCGGTATGGTACAACTCGTACCTTCATCTCACGAGTCATAGGTGCTCTCGTACTGAGAATCAGCCTTCACTGCAATTCTTCCGAATTTCTTCACGACTGGCTTACCATGACTCGTACCACCATGGTACGATCCATGACAAGTCTCATAAATTCAGTCTTCCAGTTTATCTTTCAACTTCTCATCAAAGCCCTCAGTACGACTTGTAGGTCCATCCTATGGATCGTACTGTGGTCTACACTTTTTGCACCTTTTTTCACACTTTTAGCTTCCTTTTGCAATTTATTATTCCAACTCCCATTTATCCTGAAATCAAAGGAAAATGGCCTCATATCCACATCAATACACCTAAGTCCATGTTATTTTCTTAGTTTTGAGCATCAATAGTGCTGTAAATTCACAACACATCAATTGTCAACTATGAAACTGCAAATTACCCGTCACAACCTACACCCAAAGATAAAGGTGTAGCAAGGTAGTATCAGTATAACCCACGTACTGGTAGGCATCATCGACCGACTAGTTCATGCAGTAATATATAATCAACATGAAATCATCTAACCTTTACTAGTAATAATAAACATACACAAAAGCCAAGTCTAAATCTTGATTAGTTCAACATTTAAGTTGTCACGACCCGAGCATGGATCCCAAACCGTGACACAAGATTTAGAACTACGAATGACTTCAAGCTAACCCATGACATATATATAACATATTCTCGAGCATAAACTAAGCAGAAAAGAATCATGAACATAATATAAGAGGAAGATTGAATATCATAAATCATAAGCGTACATAACAAGTCAATAATGCAAAACCATCTATACATAGCCGCCTAAAAAGCCTCTACTCTTACGATGAGCTAATGGGACAACACCCCTAACTAGCTCGATCAAAATTTAAAAAATGAAATATATAAAGAAGAAGCATATGACAAAATTGAAGTCCTCTGATCATGTGGACTCACAAAAATTGGAACTAGACTGGTTCGAAGCTGGAGTGAAGCTAACGTCAGGGCTGAGTCTGATCACCTGAACCTATATCATGAGATGATATAGCATAGAAGTATGTGTTCAGTACTTTGAATGGACTGAGTATGTAAGATAAGTAAAATATGTTAGTGAAACAATGATCATAAATTATGAGTATAAAGTTGTAATGCCCTGGAAACTCAAAGACTAGACTCAAGACTTAAATTAGAGAAAACTGGAAATCTATACCAGGTCACAGAACGAGTCATTTGTGACCCGTGGAGAGTGACCGCGAGTCGTTAAGTGACTCGTGGTGAGACCTAGGAGCTTAGTTTGAAATTTGGTGTATGGGTGACCACGAGTCGTGGTCAACCCCCACGAGTCATGATATGATCCGTTGTCAAGAATTATATAAAATTGGGAAAGGTTAGGAAGTCTATGACTTGTCACCATGAATCCACGGCCCGTTAGGTGACTCATGGTCAAGACTTGGTCAAGAGTTAGAGAAGGTCACCAAAGACCTCAGCTATTCTAGTTGGTGAGTCCTCATTCTTCGAGGACGGAGATTATTTACTTCAGTTATATTTTCCTTCCTTCTATTTAGATTTGGAGTTAGCTGGGGGCTTGTCCCAGCAACTCATTAATCATAGTTTCTTTCAGACGTAGATTGGTTTTGTTTCAGACTTGTAGCTTTGTTCTAATATGTTCAAATATTATGAACCATCTTTATTTCTTTCAAATATTTATATTTTTGCCTCAAACTTCTGCTACATATTGTTGCATGTTACTCAGAATGTTAGTGTATGATAGACCAGGGGTTGACTTGGGGTTACTTGTGACTCCAAGTACCGTGTCCCGTCCAGGGTGTAAGCTCGGGGCATGACAAACTTAGTATCAGAGCACTAGGTTTAGAGTATCCTTGGATGTCTGAAAGCCGCATAGGGTAGAGTCCTCTTCATGGGTATGAAGCGTGCCACACTTATGACGGGGAGGCAACGAGATGTTATTAGGAAAACTCTCTTTATTTCATACTCTTAATTGTGCATTGAAATTTCAGTTCCAAAAATCATTCTCCTAACTCGTGCTCTATTTCATTCCAGTGAATCATGCCTCCGAGCTGTGGTAATGGAAGGAGGGCCGCTAATGCTCACTGACCTGCCCCACCAGCCCTGACAGCCCCTCAGGACGGCTCGGTGTCTACCGCAGAATTTAGGTCAACCATTCAGCTGCTCGCCCAAACTGTTACCAACCAGGTGAACCAGCAGGTGGTTCCAATCAACAACAACGGCTCCGCAGCAGCTGCCCGAGTGTGAGACTTCACCCGGTTGAACCCTTTGGATTTTCATGGATCTAAGGTGGGAGAGGACCTACAAGGATTTGTGGATGAAATTAAAAAGATCACCTGAATTATGGGTGTTAGTCCCTTAGAGCGTGGCGACTTGGCTTCTTACCAGCTGAAAGGGGTAGCCTAGGTCTGGTATGAGTAGTGGAAGGAGGGGAGGCCAGCGGAAGCAGGACTAGTGGAATGGGAGGAGTTCACTACAGCCTTCCTGGATAGATTCTTCCCTCGGGAGCTCAGGGAGGCAAAGGTAGCAGAGTTCATGAATTTGAGACAGGGAAACCGGACTATAGAAGAGTACGCTCTGGAGCTCACCAGGTTGTCCAAATACGCTCCAGAGATGGTGGCCGAGCCAAGGGCTCATATGCTGAAATTTGTAAATGGAGTGTCGAACCTGGTCCTCAAAAAGTGCAGGACAGCGATGCTGATTAAGGATATTGACCTCTCCAGCTTGATTATCTATGCCCAGCAGATTGAGGCCGAAAAACTGAGGGACATGGAGCGAAAGAACAAGCGGGCAAGGACTGGCCAATCAGATTATGGTCACCAGAGATGTGACGGTAGCAGTAGCAGAGGGCTCCAACACCCAGCTCATCCAGCGCCCCTACCTTTCGGTCCCGCCAGGATCGGAGGGGTGGAGCATCTGACTCTCAGTCCCAGAGCTATAGTGCCAGTAACAGGTATCCAACTTTGTCACGACTCAAACGTAGACCCAGATCGTAACAGGGGACAAGGAACTCCGAGAGGCTCCAAGTCGACCCATGGCATAAGCATACATCTAACTTCATTCATTATAAACGGAAGACTAATCACAAGGCATAACAGAAGCGTAAGCATAATCATGACATATCATAACAAGTGGAATCACTTAGACATACACAAGCTGAGTACTACATGTTCGGGTGTTTTGTGGGTATATAGCTACACGCAAGTGCACGTGATCGAACAAGTAGTAAAGTGGCTTAAGTAAGCCAAGTATCGATCCCACAGGGACTGGGATGAAGTGCAATTTGCTCAAGTGTACTATATTTTGATTCTAAAACTGCAGACAATAGTGTAACCAAAAGTTTGATATTTAGTTTTATAGTTTTTATGCTAAATCTAAAATAACTATCTAAATTGAGTCTGAACTATGAAAGAGAGCATGCTGAGGTTAAACGAACATGTAATGAAATTAATTATCATCATAAGTTGGTTGATCTTTTCCTCCAGTTGCTAGCCAAGAACATTTGCCAAGAGATTAAAACTCTCATATTTAACCTTACTTAAGAATCATGAACCATCCGTCTACATTTCTGTGATCAAATGCAATTCATGTTCTAGCCATACAATTCCGGTTCCTAAATTGACTAATACGACTTTCAGGTATATTTTTATCCTGAAAGCAAATCAAGACTCAATTTTCCCAAATCAAGTAAAGAACATATCCTATTAATTCACAACTTTCCAATTTCTTGCTCTCTCGAGTGAAACCGGACTTTTTAGATGTACATTAATGTAGGCCACACATTAATGCTGTAAGAACAAGAATTAATAGAACAAGATGGAAGAAAAGATGAAAAACCAAAGAATCAATGATCAAATTTCATCACAATTGTTCATAACCTCAGCAAGAAGAGGAATTAGCCACTCATTTGTGGATTAAACATCTTAAAATGAGTGTTAATCATACAAGCAATTGAATTAAAGAAGAAAGAAAGAGAGAAAAAACCCTGATATTTTCGTCCCTCAACTGCCTGTAACCCACGTCCTTGCTCCACCAAGTCAGCATATCTCAAATAAAACCTAAGTGTGCTATTTATAGTAGTGGGACTTTTTCATGGAATAACAAGCAACGTCTCACGGAGTGCATCGCGGAGCACTGCCTCCGTGACACGCTACTGACGCGAAAGCTCTCTGGAAATCACCCGAAATTTGGCCTCGGTAGCACCCTGCCGCATTGGCAGCGTGTCACGCTGCTTGGGCAGCGCGTTGACACCTCCATGTCGCGCAGCCAGCCTGCTGTGGCACATTGCCAGTGCGCAGGTGGGCTGTTGTGATCAGCCTGCTTGCCGTGGCACGTTGCCGACGCGCAAGTGGGCTGTTTTGTGCCTCCTCTTTGCCGACGTTCGCGGGTTAATTCCATTTCCAAGCCTCTACTTCACCACTCATGGATTAGTTACTCAAAAGTCATCAAAACCTACAAAATAAAGGCTAATCATGTTGGTTAGCACTTATCCTCGCATTCATATAAAATTACATGAAAATGTATATAATTACTTAGATAAACAAGACTAATTTAAGTCACAAAGCGTATCTCGGGCATGCTATTTTTGCCCGTGATCACAACCCCACACTTAAAGCCTTGTTCGTCCTCAAACAACCTTTTACATATCATGCATATGGAGATTCCCGCATAACTAATTTAGCAAGATAATTCAAGTTACGGCTATAATGATTACGTAAGATACAAGCTAAAAATCGAGCCTGCACAATTTGATCATTGAAATGGAGTACAACTGTGTTAAGACTTCTTAACCTCAAGAATCGACTCTCAATCTTAGCAAACTCATGCAAATCAACTGATTAAGAAATCCCACATGAATTATATCCTTCATTCAACATGTACCCCTCACGGAAAGAGAGTTACCCAATCACACGCAAAAACAATTTTTTAAATCACAACATATGTGGGTACATGAATAGAATTACGCTCACTCTCACAAAGAATTCACATGCATCATGTAATGACCCATAAGCTTGCCCTTAGTGTTTTATTCCACTAATTTAAGGATGTATGAGTGTAAGATCAAGTAGGACTTTTTCGGTTGTAATGTAACTCAGGTGCGGGTAGGTACTATTATGATCAGTAATAGTGACTATCTTTCCTAAGCGCTTGTAATACATCACACCTTCATTACAAACTTCCCTTCCCTCACTTCACCTTTTTCTCTTTTCATCTTTCTTTTTCCTCTTTTGCTCCCCCCTTTCTTTAGACACTTTTAGCTTATTAGTAAGGAGTTCTATAAGTAACTTTTCATTTATTTATTTTCTTACTCCCTACTAATACTCACCCATATTCAAACAAGTGCACCCTCGACCTTTCTCAACTCTTACAATTGCTACTTTCCCTTCTTTTTCATTCTTCTCACTCCTTTACTCTTTCGTATTTTTCCTTTAAGCGCTTAGGAGTTTTGGTTCAATTTCAAGACTAATGAAAGAAAAAGGATTAAGCTTATGTTGCAGCTGTCAAAGAATAGGCTCAAGGCTCAATGGGGTTAACTAGGATTAATTTTTCAAGGTAGGTATAATGAGGGATACAAGTTTGGTTCATTCAAAGAATAGCCTAAATCATTTCCTACAATTCACATCCTTCATTTCGTTTTATAAACACACCAGGCAAGTTCTAGACAATCCACAATAGCACAGAATATTTGAAAAACTTACACTCACAGCACATGCTCAATTAAAGACACATTCCGCAGACTCTTAACTCAGCTAATCACAAGAATTCAAAATTAAGCTTCAATCATATCAAGTCAAATTCAAGAGCCTAGGTGTCTCAAACATAGGTATACCACTTGCATGCTTCAACACTAAACATACTTGCATCTTACAATCATTTATAGCACTTAACAAGAATATCAAGCCATCAATTAGCTACGGGTTCAAAAACCAACCTACTGACTAATTTTCCTCAAGACGGTCGTCATCCATCCATCGTTGGAACCAGTCTCTAACTATGACTAAAAACATTATATACAGACAAAGAAAAGAAAAAGAAAATTTTTATTCTTCGGTTCAAAGACCCCCCGTCGGAAAGGACCGAAAAGAAAAACCAACGGGTGATGAATTCATGCTTAACTCACAAAAATTTTTTCAATTTTCTCACAAGCATTACATTCACCAAAAATCATTAAGCACAAAAATTTTAAATTTCCCTTGAAATTTCCCTCACCCCACACTTAAATCATGCTATGTCCTCATAGCATCAAATTAAAATTTAAAAAGGGTGAGAAATACTCCCTGAGGCCTTTAAGCCTAGCTAACAACATGCCTTTCTTCAACTTTGCACAAGTGGGTGTTTGACCCCACACTTTTTCTCTTCCATGCTTGTTAGCTTCCTCCTCCACGGGTACTCAGACTTCCCCTCCATCTGTGCTTAACTTTCCACCAAAATAACACAAGATGAAAAATAAATAAAATCAACACAAATGCAAGAAATTAAAATGGTACCCATGGTACCTTGGGTTGCCTCCCAAGCAGCGCCTAATTTTACGTCGCGGCACGACGTATCAAGTTTCACCACTTTTTCCTCCACCTTGAGGATATGTATCTCACCCCTAATTTCTTTTCTAATTTCCTCTTATGCTCCAGGGGTGGTGGTGAAAAATTGTAAGGACCAAGCAGTAGATGTTGCCGTTTGCATTTATTGGTCCTTATGTAAGAGAAGTCATTTTGTCTCTCCGCGTTAGCAAATTTCAAAATATATGGGGCTTGGTCCTCCTCTAGACATTTCTCTATAAGCTTGGAAGACTCTATTTCTATGTTGTCAACCAAACTTAATGTCGAAAAATGCTTCGAGTGTGGTCCAATAAACCTCAACTCTGAAACTGCATTGTGCTTGACCTCCTTACTTGTAAACACCTTCTCAGCATCGACATCTATCTCTCCATTAATGTTAAATGGGGGATGCTCTATCTCTTCTTCCATGAATGGATTTTCCATAAGTGTGAGCCCATCACGAGGACACTCAAGAGATTCTAATTGTTGGGCTTCATCCAAAAATTCACCCTTGTCGTCCTCTTGTAGTCCTCTTGAATATCGGCTAAAATTATTACCTGCAATTTATCACAAGCTTTAGCCTCAACAATCATCTCCGTGAATTTGACGCTCATCCTTTCTAGAGCCTCTGCATTCTCTTCTTACTGAATTCTCAATACTGCCATCGCCTCCTTCATTGCTTCTGATTGCTCCAAGAGTTGTTTCAGCATGTCTTCTATTTGAGCTTGGCGCCCCAAGTCTGCATTTTCAGCATGCCTATATTCAGCAAAAACAACAGAAGGATCATAGTAGGGGCTTGGAGGAGGGGAATATGCATTCGGACAGTCATCCCAATGGCCATCTTGACCACCACATATATTGCACGTGTTACAGTGTTGCCACAAGTGGGGTCCTCCGCAATTCAGACAAGATTCGCCAAACTATTAGTATCCACCATTTAAACCATTTGTATTCCACGATGTCATGCCAATAAGGGTATCCGAAAAAGAAGAAAAATAAAATAAAATAAAAAAATATAAAAAAGAATTAAAACAAACACTAAGACCAAGTTGTCAGCACTTAGAAAAAAAATATAGTAAATTTACACTTAAGAAAATTTCACCAATTGCCAGTCCCTGGCAACGGCGCCAAAAACTTGTTCGGGTGTTTTGTGGGTATATAGCTACACGCAAGTGCATGTGGTCGAACAAGTAGTAAAGTGGCTTAAGTAAGCCAAGTATCGATCCCACAGGGACTGGGATGAAGTGCAATTTGCTCAAGTGTACTATATTTTGATTCTAAAAATGCAGACAACAGTGTAACCAAAAGTTTGATATTTAGTTTTATAGTTTTTATGCTAAATCTAAAATAACTATCTAAATTGAGTCTGAACTATGAATGAGAGCATGCTGAGGTTAAACGAACATGTAATGAAATTAATTATCATCATAAGTTGGTTGATCTTTTCCTCCAGTTGCTAGCCAAGAACATTTGCCAAGAGATTAAAACTCTCGTATTTAACCTCACTTAAGAATCATGAACCATCCGTCTACATTTCTGTAATCAAATGCAATTCATGTTCTAGCCATACAATTCCGGTTCCTAAATTGACTAATACGACTTTCAGGTATATTTCTATCCTGAAAGCAAATCAAGACTCAATTTTCCCAAACCAAGTAAAGAACATATCCTATTAATTCACAACTTTTCAATTTCTTGCTCTTTCGAGTGAAACCGGACTTTTTAGATGTACATTAACGTAGGCCACACATTAATGCAGTAAGAACAAGAATTAATAGATCAAGATGGAAGAAAAGATGAAAAACCAAAGAATCAATGATCAAATTTCATCACAATTGTTCATAACCTCAGCAAGAAGAGGAATTAGCCACTCATTTGTGGATTAAACATCTTAAAATGAGTGTTAATCATACAAGCAATTGAATTAAAGAAGAAAGAAAGAGAGAAAAAACCCTGATATTTTCGTCCCTCAACTGCCTGTAACCCACGTCCTTGCTCCACCAAGTCAGCATATCTCAAACAAAACCTAAGTGTGCTATTTATAGTAGTGGGACTTTTTCCCGGAATAACAAGCAACGTGTCACGGAGTGCATCGCGGAGCACTGCCTCCGTGACACGCTACTGACGCGAAAGCTCTCTAGAAATCACCCGAAATTTGGCCTCGGCAGCACCCTGCTGCGTTGGTAGCGTGTCACGCTGCTTGGGCAGCGCGTTGACACCTCCATGTCTCGCAACCAGCCTGCCGTGGCACGTTGCCAACACGCAGGTGGGCTGTTGTGATCAGCCTGCCTGCTGTGGCACGTTGCCGACGCGCAGGTGGGCTGTTTTGTGCCTCCTCTTTGCCGACGTTCGCGGGTTAATTCCATTTCCAAGCCTCTACTTCACCACTCATGGATTAGTTACTCAAAAGTCATCAAAACCTACAAAACAAAGGCTAATCATGTTGGTTAGCACTTATCCTCGCATTCATATAAAATTACATGAAAATGTATACAATTACTTAGATAAACAAGACTAATTTAAGTCACAAAGCGTATCTCGGGCATGCTATTTTTGCCCGTGATCACAACACATTGTCTGAAAGCCCCTACTACATACGATGGGTCGATGGGACAACGCCCCCAGCTAACCCGGACAAGTACTAAAACATAAAATAGCACAAATGTCTGTCAAACGACCCTCAAAACATGAGGACTCACCAATAAGTTGAAAGTACACTCTGAGATGATATAGATATGACGATGAGTTTGAGAGCCAGAACCTGTATCATAAGATGATACAACATAGAAAGTATGCAGTCAGTATATGGAATGTACTGAGTATGCAAGGTAAGTAAAACAGACATTTAAAATATGTAAAAGCTCATAAAACATTATAAGAGTAGGACATCATGCTCATATCATAAATATCGTAATACAACATATTAAAAGGCTCAAGGTTTTCAAAGCATCAGTAATACAATCGTAATCATGATCATAAGAGAAAAGCCAAAATGAACATTTCTTGAGCCAACATACGTAATCATAAACATGCATAAATCATGAGGAATAGTGGGAGATTCTCTTAACCGACATACCCCATATGAGCACACATGAAGCCCGACTTGTGACCCTAGTCGGGATGGTATTCGTACCTTGCCAAGGGAATAACCATGAAAGGCATGATCAAAAATGAAAAGGGCCATTTGGGCCGGAGACAGTCACAAGGGAGGTCCCAACATACCTATGGTGGTACGTAGTTTATAAGATTTGGGGCAGAACCTAGGCCCCGAACCTACTAAGTGTTCGATACTACTCCCAAAACATATAGAGTGCTCATAGTATAATATGCATGAATTCATGGGCTAGTTGAATCATGATAATCATAAACATACTTGTACATAAGTGAACTAGCCATGACATAAGGCACGTGAGTCAGCCAAAACATACTTCATAAATCGTAGGGTTCATGCATACTTGTAGATCATGCATATAACTTGTAAATCATCAAATCATGACGGGTAATTGGATAAATCCATATTTAAAATCATAAATCATGTTGGGCTTGTAAATATCATCAATTGAAGAGAAGATCATAAATCGATTCATCATAGATCATGCTTAAATAAGCTTGATTTAGTAGAAATTGAAATCAATAATTTTATAAGCGAGAATAGTTGTAAAATTTGATCAAAATCCATAAAATATGATGTGAATCACAAATCATAATAACCCATTAACAAATCATTAGATTTTCAAAAAAATTAAATTAAAACCCCAATAGATTTTTGGTAGATTTCCATAAATTACTAGAGAATGGGCATGGGTGTGAACGGAAACACCCATTCGTAACCCTATATACCTGGGTAAGATCAGATTCTAATGTTCTTGAATGCCCAAGGATGAATTGATAGGGAAAAGCTTGAGGAATAGCTTGATCTCTCCAAAATTTCTCCTAATATGCATGCATGGGAATGAGCTATGCAATAGGGACTTAACCTACCTTAAAATTCCCGAAAAATACATGAAACAACGTAGTTTAGGGCCTTATAGCATGGAAAGGTCGAAATTCCCTTAATGAATTTAGCCTGAAAATCTGCACAGGTTGACAAACGGACGTACCAATGAGTCATTGGAAGCTACCACGACTCGTGGTATGGCTCATCGTCTGCACTGCCCAGGCCTTGCTTTCGGAGTCAAACCACGGCTAGACAGGACGACTCGTCCTTTGGTCCAATAGGTCGTTGAGTCGATTGTTGCTTGCCCCTCTGAAATTTCTGAACTTCTTCAAAATGAGTCTTACCACGACTCATTGTTTCCTCGAACGGGTTGTGGTGTCGGTCTGTTAAGTCCACTGGAAATTTTACCATGTAGACAATGACTTCTGATAACGAGTCGTTGTTATTCATGACAGGTCATTGGGTAACCCGATATTTCGCAAAATGCTAAAGTCCATCTCGCACCATGACTATAGACGATAACTCATTTCCCACAACGAGTCGTTACATCGGTCGTTGCTTCCATTGCCACCCGGACTCCTGAAACCACTACTGGTAACAACGGCTCGCGGTTTCCAACCACAAGTAGTTACACCTCTTGTTTTGTGATGTTTTTCCTAGTTTCAGCAGTTTTCAGCTTTTAACTCCCGGGTCTACTCTTAGGCACTTCTGGGATATTACAATATCTCCCCCTTGGGAACATTTGTCCTCGAATATAGGAAACAAGAAGAAAATATAAACATGCAATTATCACATTCAAATACTGATCATTTAAATCAAAAACTAACGGAATGACTACCTCCCATTCATATCACATAGCTGAACTGATCTCCTACTTCACATACACATCCATACACATAAAAGAAACTTGAATACATGAACCGAATATGAAAACTAAATAGAGTCATAGAGAAAAACTGATACCTCAAGTCGGAACTGAGCCGATAGAGAATAAATATGGGTATCTAGCCATCATATATGCTTTGACTTCCCTCATAGCTCCTTCAACATGATGATTCCTCCATAATACTTTAACTGAAGCTACTTCCTTGTTCCTTAGCCTCCGAACCTGACGATCCAATATTTCCACCGGTACCTCCCATAGCTAAGGCTATCTTTCACACCAACGCTGTGTCCACTGGGACTACTATAACTGGATCTCCCAAACATTTCTTCAAAAGCGACACATGAAACACAGGATGCATGGAAGATAACTCTGAGGGCAACTCCAATTCATACTCCACCTTGCCAACTCGTCTCACAATCTGTTAGGGACCAACATAGCGGGGACTGAGTTTTTCTTTCTTCCCAAACCGCATTACTCCATTCATGGGAGATACCTTCAGAAATACCCAATCGTCCACCTCGAACTCCAACTCTCTTCTCCTCACATCCGCATATGACTTTTGACGACTCTGAGCGATTTTCAGCCTGTCCCTTATCAACTGAACCTTCACCATAGCCTCATGAATCGAATCTGGCCCTATCATAGCTTCTTCACCAACCTCAAACCATCCGATGGGCGATCTACATCTCCGCCCATAGAGAGCCTCAAACAGTGCCATTTGGACACTAGAGTAATAGTTGTTATTGTAAGCAAACTTGATCAGGGGCAAGTGATCATCCCAACTACCTCTTAAAGTCCATCACGCAAGCTCTCAACATGTCTTCGAGAGTTTGAATTGTTCGCTCCGCTTGACCATTTGTTTGCAGATGAAATGCTGTGCTGAGCTTAACCTGAGTCGCATGCCCTTTTTGAAAAGACCTCCAAAACTGAGAGGTAAATTGAGTACCTTGGTCTGAAATAATGGACAAGGGCACTCCATGTAATCGAACCAACTCCCGAATATACAATTTGGCATAATAATCCGCTGAATCTGTAGTTTTTACAGGTAGGAAATATGCAGCCTTGGTCAACCTGTCTACCACTACCTAAATGGAATCATATTGTCGGCGAGTACAAGGTAATCCTATTATGAAATCCATATTAATTTCTTCCCACTTCCAAGTAGGAATGCTAATATACTAAAGTACTTCACCCGGACTTTGTTGTTCAACCTTTACTTGCTGACAGTTCGGGCATCTGGCTACGAATTCTACAATATTCTTCTTCATGCCATCCCACCAATAGATTTCTCATAAATTACGATACATCTTAGTGGCACCTGGATGGATGGAATTGTCACGCCCCGCCTTGGGAGGCATGACTGGCACCTGGTGCCCTACTAGGACCTGGACTGCTGGGCTAGCTAAGCCTAAGCACTTCTGGTGTCTGGTTGGCTCTAACTCTAGATTCAAGAAAACGATAGGCTATATAACGGCTGTAAATACAGCCTTCGGCCGACAAGGCCTATAGCCACCTGTAAGAAAACAATAGCTAACCAGAACATTTGAGTCAAGAGGGAACCTATGTGGGCCGACAAGGCCACCAAGCTGTCTAGTTATATCTGAGATATGAAAACAAGTATCAAACTACTATGTGATTGACACGGTCACCACTACCAACTGAATAAGGCCCCATACGGCTGATACAACTAACCACAGGGAATAAACAATCTACAAGCCTCTGAGAATAATAAGAGATGGTCAGGACAGGGCCCGGGCATACCCATACTGGACAACAAAGAAAAATACACTTATGTCTTTCAATCTCCGGATGAAAGGAGCTGAAGGCTCTGTATCGCTAGCTGGAACTACGAGGGGTCTGCTTCTCATCTACGGGTACCTGCAGGCAAGTAATGCAGTGCCCCAAACAGGCGTCAGTACTGCTGGTATTGAGTATGCAACGCAACAACTGGAAAGAACTGAAAACAAGTAGTATAACTGATAGAACTGAAGTAGAAAGAAATAGACTGTAACTGGCTGAAAGTATGAATTCAAGACTGTCCTCAACTATGCTGAAAGGAGTAGGAGTCGTACCTAGTAACGTGGCATTCTACTGTCTGTCTACTCATAACTAACATAACATGGCATAATATAGCGTAACATAACATAGCATAGCACACATAAACCTTACCCGGCTCCCATAAGCTGGGAGGTACAACCAACACGCAATCTATACCCCTACCCCGGTCATCCCATCTCCCCTAGTAACTATAAGCATCCTGCCGGTCCCCTGGGTATGCACTTGGTCCCGCTGAGCCCCTAACTATAACTGTACTTGAGTTCGGAGGACTCCTGAATCAACACGTGTACCCGCTAGATAGGGGGTGTATAAAAGCCGACCAAGGCAAAATATGGGGAAACTGGCATCCCATCTTTGTCCCCTAGGGGACGACATGCCACTCCGAGAGCAACGTATCCTCGCCCTTTGGCGGACGAGTCGATACAACTATTAACCTTGGGGCGGTCATGAATGCTAGGTAATCCAACCAACAATACAGTCAAGTCTCAACTGATAATACTAACTGCATACAATACATGTTGAGGCTAATGATAGTAATGTGTATATATACAATACATGCTGAAACTGATAATGGTATATATATAATTTCTGCCATATTGTGCTTAATCTGATACTGAAACAAGATATAATATTTCTGCTGAGAATAATGTTGTATAACTAAGTTTCATGGTAAACACGACTTACTATTTCTAACATGCTTTCTAAAATTCATTTTAAGCTACTATTCTATTTCTGAAATACTTTACGGGAACTTATATTGCTTTACTAAGTTTCGGCTGAACATGATAATATCCCGACATATTTTACTAAATTACATACTGGACATGTTGTACTGTTTCTGAAACTTCCTACTAGAATTGATATCGTGCTAGTAAGTTTCATGCTACGCATAACATGATGATTCTAACCTCATACTAAACATAATATGCGGCTTTCGAAACATTCTACTGGCACTTGAACTATTTGGCTATACCGGAACTACTAGCTTGCCGAAGAAACTGGCTTTACATACCTTGTCCGTTAACTTTCTGAGTATCTGGCGTAACTCGGCTAATTTTCAGCTATTTCTTCCAACTACATTCATATACACAGTAATTAGATGTAAATCCATCAATATTCCGAAAGAAAACACTACTTTGAATATATATATAGCCTAAACTTTGACTTATTGAAAAACGGCCGAATACTCGCTATTTCTCAGAAGTCTAGAAGGGAGAAATACTCACTTTAGGGCTAGGAGTATATTGACACTAATTTGGAGCAATTCTACTTACCTTAGCTCGGTGAGACGACAATTCGCCGGCCGAATTTCGCGAAACTAACTCTACAGGAATGCTCTCTGCAACTTTATACTTCGATACCCGAAGTTAATTTGAGTTTGGAGGGCCTTTAGCGGCGTAATCGGAAGAAATTTTAATGAGAACCCTCGCTCCTCTCTGTTCTCTTTTCATTCTGGAAATGAAAATGAAAAGAAATGAAATTAAAATGAAGTGGGGGCTTTATATACTTGGGGCTGAACCCCACCTCCGTGACACGCCGGCCAACGCAGAGGTGAGCCCTCCGTTACACGTTGGCCATCGCGGAGGGGGTCTGCCCGGCCTCCTCTTGTATGTTTTAATGTGGCGCTCGTCTGGTCTTTCCCCGCGCCTTTTTATAGCATGTATGACATTCTAAAACTCTTAACCACCATGCGAATAGGCTAATAAAAAGTCAAGAAATTACGGGGTGTAACATCCTCCCCCCTTAAGAATATTCATCCTCGAATGTAAATTTCTGCTCGCAAGAATCTCAACTTACTTGAATTATTCTAGAAAAATTTCAGCAGAGTTTCCCCTGTAATATGGACTATCTCAAAAAAATCCTAAAACACAGAAAAGCCCAACACAGGTACTCCACACAACACTAGTATTCATCACGCAATAGGCTAAAGCCAACTATCTCATTTGTACACATAACATGAGGCAATTCATAAAACAACAATATAACGTACCTCTGGCTGATTATGTATAAAACAGCTGAGGATATCTGACTTTCTTCTTTTTTTTTTATGCTTCCCTAGTCATTTCCTCTTAGTTCCTATTACGCCATAACACCTTGGCAGAAGCAACATCTTTAGTTCTTAATCTGCGAATCTGCCGGTCTAGTATGGCTACTGGAACCTCTTCATAAGCCATCTCTTCCTTTAACCTGGACATCCTGAACTGGGACAACTCTGGAGGGATCTTCTATATACTTCCTCAGCATAGACACGTGGAAAACTAGATGAACAGACTCTAACTCTGGAGGCAAGTTCAACTCTATGCCACTTGGCCAATTCTTCGGCAGATCTGATAAGGCCCAACAAATCTCGGGCTAAGCTTGCCTTTCTTGCCGAATCTTATCACCCCCTTCATTGGAGAAACTTTCAAAAACACCCAGTCATTCACATTAAATTCCAGGTTTCTGCGCCGTACATCAGCATACGATTTCTGGCGGCCCTGAGCAGTCAGTAGGCGTTCTCTGATAAGCTTTACCTTCTCCTCTGACTGATGAACAATATATGGCCCAATCAACGTTGACTCTCCTACTTCAAACCAGTCAACTGGCGATCTACATTTTTGCCCATACAATGCCTCAAAGGGCGCCATCTGGATAGCTGAGTGATAACTATTGTTATAAGCAAACTCAATCAGGGGTAAATGCTCGTCCCAGCTACCTCTAAAATCCAGCACACACGCCTGTAGCATATCCTCGAGCGTCTGAATAGTGCATTCCGCCTGTCCATCCATCTGAGGGTGGAATGTTGTGCTCAAATTAATCTATGTTCCCAGACCTCTCTCAAACTACTGCCAAAATCTAGATGTAAATTGTGCTCCTCTGTCAGATATAATAGATACTGGTACACCGCGTAATCTAACTATTTCTCTGATATACAATTCGGCGTAATCTTCGACAGAGAAAGGAGCTTTTACTGGGATGAAATGGGCTGATTTCGTCAGTCTATCAACAATTACCCAAATTGAATCATGTCTATGCCTGGTACGGGGTAATCATGCTACAAATTCCATATTTATTACTTCCCACTTCCAGAGTGGTACAGCTATGTCCTGAGTCAATCCACCTGGTTTCTGGTGTTCCGCTTTTACTTGTTGGCAGTTAGGACACTGGGCTACAAATTCTGCTATTTCCCTCTTCATACCTGGCCACCAGTAGATTTCTTTGATATCGTGGTACATCTTCGTCGCGCCTGGGTGGAGAGAATAGTGTGCATAATGTACCTCACTCATAATCTGCTGGCGAAGCCCTGAAATATCTGGAACAAAAAGGTAGCCTTTACATCGCAATACTTCATCCTCAGTTACCTGAAAATCTGGCTCTTTCCCTTGCCGAACTCTATCCTTAAGCTGAACCAGGTCAGGATCCTCATACTGCTGTTCCTTTACTTTCACAACTAACGACGACACAGTGGAGTTCTGAATTACCGCTCTGTTGTCCTCTATTTCTGCTACACGAATGGCTAAACTGGCTAACTGGTGTATTTATCGGGCCAATTCCTGCTGTCCGGGCTACAAGTACGCCAAACTCCCCATAGACTTACGGCTAAGGGCATTTGTTACTACAATGGCTCTTCCTGGGTGATACAGAATATTTACATCATAATCTTTCAACAATTCCAACCAGCGACGCTGCCGTAAGTTCAACTCTCTCTGGGTGAAGGTATATTGCAAGCTCTTATGGTCAGTGAAAATATCCACGTGAACGCCATATAGGTAGTGTCTCCATATCTTTAGGGCGCGAATCACTGCGTCTAGTTGCAGGTCATGGGTAGGATAATTCTTTTCGTGTTTCCTCAGCTACCTGGAAGCATAAGCAATTAATTTACCATGCTGCATCAACACACATCCTAACCCAATACCCGAAGCATCACAATAAACTGCATAACCCTCTGTACCTTCTGGCAATGCTAACACTGGGGCGGAGGTCAACATGTCTTTCAATTCCTAAAAACTCTGCTCACATGCCTCTGTCCACTGAAACTATACTTCTTTGTGTTAGTTTAGTCAGAGGTGCCGCTATGGTGGAGAATCCTTCAACAGATCTTCTGTAGTACCCTGCTAATCCCAGGAAACTACGTACCTTGGTCGGAGTGATAGGTTTGGGTCATGTTTTCACTACTTCTATTTTTCTGTGTATCTATCTGTATACCAACCTCTGACATGATGTAACCAAAAAGACTACTAAATTCAACCAGATTCACCTTTAGAGAAATTGGCATGTAATTGACGGTCATATTGATTTATCATACCAGAGAAACTGACAAGTAATCTCTCTGTATAGCTAGAGCTTATTTGGCCTTCTGGCCGCATGCTAATGCTACTCGCTGCTGGGATAATCTGTATGACTATTTGCACACCATGTGCACGTATCTGAGCAGAGGATCCTGATAGTGATCATGATCTCTAATAGTCTGGCTGAATAACCGTGAATAACTGAATAGCTAGGCCGAATGACCCGTATGCTGAAGTAGTCCAACAATGCTCTAAATGTCCTACTCGGACATCTGTAGCTCATGCATAACTGTGGGGTTGTGGACAGCTAACTGCTTTTTTCTTCTAATTGAACAATTGTAGAGCTGGGTTTAGTCGGACTTACTCTCAGGCGATCCGTCCCTGGATCTTCATAGGGAACCTACCATCTTCCTTGTCTTATTAAACACTATGCTAGCAGAGTACTACCAATTCCTTATGCCTGGTTCGTATCCACTTGAATCTATACTGTTGTTCTAGGAAATTCTTGGTCTTATAAGCATTTCTGTAAAGGCTAGCCTTCTTCTAGGACTCTTTATATGAATATCTTATGAGAATCGGCTGGGGTATTAGTCCATCACTGACCAGTGATGTGGATCCTTTCTTGGGGTACCCACGGGTTTGTCTGACTGGGACGACTAACTAACTTGCGGGGTGTTCTACATGATAACTACTAGGTTGACTAAAGTTGACTCTCACCTACAAGGCTGGAAAAATGATGTACGACCACTTAACATACTGGAGAATTCTGGTGTTGCTAACCTCTAGAATAGGCTTATTCGGCCTCTATTTCTGGTTCTGGCACATGCGATAACATTACTGGTCTTTAGGGATACTTCCCTGCTAATACAGGTGCCAGCTGGTCGTTAGACCGTCTAACTGCGCCCGTATCATCTAACCACCTGATTCAGGCTACTAACTCTTGTGAGCTCCTGAAGTCTAGATCTGGCAACAAGTATATAAGTCCATTAACTCAATAAACTGAAAACTGAGAAAGTTCTTATGGCTTCATACGTGAATCACACTTACTCTGCCCCCTTTTTGGCGAGGGGTCCTGCAGTACGATCTGTATATACTTCCTAGCAGCTAACTAGAATCTGTGTGACTGTAACGCCTATTGGCAGCTACTCACAGCATATCTGATATCTGTATATATATCAACAACTACATACAATACATACTTAATTTTTTGTAGTAATACGTAATCTCTAACATGCTTTACTGAATTTCATATTGCACGTGATATACTGCTTCTATAGTCTAATGATATCTCCGGTCCTCTTGTACCATTTTATTAGATTTTCATCCCATTCTGGAAGAAACAAACACATGCACTTTAGCTATGATCTGCTATTTGAAATTTCGCCACTCTTACAACATGGAGTCAACCTTCGGACCTTGTGGCTCTACTTGTCATTATATTGAGGGCCCATGACTGTCTGCTGGGCCTTATCTCCAGGCCGCACTAGAGTCTCTGTGTCGGCACTCTTTTAACTTCCCCCTAGGCGGACATACCATAACATTCTGGACTATAACCTTACTGTCTCTTAACTGTCAGTCCGAGGCTTAGTCCTTAATACACAATATTCTATCAATCTGGAGGTGATTCTAATTTCCCCTCAAAATCTAGTATTCCTGCTTCTTCCCCTTATCTTGCTTAAGCTGAGCTCTGGGGTTCAAGGTACCTGCCTTACAATGTTAATAAGGTTACTAGTCAAGTATCAGCTTATACTTCTTCTGGCTTGTCGTCAGACCCATCTGATTCACATGACCTCCCTACCTTTTGGTACCACAACTGAAATCATAACTATTATCTTGCAGGTATATCCTGCCGTTGTTAGCGTGTTATGGCGGACTTGGCCTTTTCTGACTTGAACTTAACTATTACTGTGAGTTCATTGATCTTGGGCAGATTTATATGCCCAAGTGATACTCAAACGTATCATTTTTACCTTGTTTGTTGTGCAATGTGTATATAATATCATGTATTTGGTAATAAAATGCGAATTTATACTAACTAACATGATTAGCATTTGTTTTGCAGGATAATGTGATTTTTAGGAGCTAAAATGCGTGTTGGAACTATGTCGGAGTTGGACTTGGATGCGAGCGTGGAAAAGACCTTGGCTGGCACATTTTACACTGGCTCCGCGATGGCCTGGGCAGGAATTAATTAGGCAATTTCCAGTGTGCCTGCGCGTCAGTTCCGTGGCACGGAGATAGGCCTCCGCGATGGCCTCCGTGCCACGTTGAGGCCAATTATCCGGACCCTGCAATTTCCAGATAGGGTCCGCGTCCACGCCGTGTCACGGAGGCAGTGCTCCGCGTTGGCCTCCGTGACACGTTGCTTGTTATTCCGGGAAAAATTTCCCACTAGTATAAATAGCACACTTAGGTTTATTTTTAAGTGAGTTTTTTAGTGCTGGAGTTTTTAGACTGAGTTCAGAAGTGGAGAGCAGGAACGTGGGTTTGTGGCAGTTGAAGAATAGAAAAGCTAAGAGTTTTCTTCTCTTCCTTTCTTCTTTCCTTCAATTGTATGCATGATTTACACTCATTTTAGGATGATTAATCCAAGAATGAGTGGCTAATTCCCTTCTTTGCTGAGGTTTTGAACTTGTGTAATGAATTTTGGTGATAATTGATATGGTTTCTTCTTCTTCTTGCATGTTGTTATATTAATTCTTGTGCTTACTACATTATTGATTGGCCACCATTAATGTATATCTAAAAAGTCCAATTCCACTCGAGAGAGCACGAAATTGGAAAGTTGTGAATTAATAGGGTATTGTTCTTAACTTGATTTGGGAAAATTGGGTTTTGATGTGCTTTCTTGATAGAAATATACTTGAAAGCCGTATTAGTCAATTTAGGAACCGGAATTGTAGTGCTAGGTCATAAATTGCATTTGATCATAGAAATGTAGACGGATGGTTTATGATTCTAAAGTGAAATTAAATACGAAAGTTTTAATTTCTAGGCAAACGTTCTTGGCTAGCAACATGAGGAAGAGGATAACTAAATTATCATGATTATCAAGTTCATTACTCGTTCTTAACCTTGGCATGCGCATATCCATTGTCTAAATTCAAAAGTAAATAGTTGTTATTAATTGTAGTATATAAATAGTTTAGAAACAAAAACTCACTCAACTCTTGGTTGCATTGTTGTTAACATAGTTAGGAATAGAATAGAGATATAGTAAACTAGGCAGTTTTACATATCTAGAGCAGCCTCCTTGGATCGATACTTGGCTACTTAGCCACTTTATTACTTGTTTGACCACGTGCACTTGCGTGTCGGTTGATAATACTTAATAATAACCGAAGCAGACCGCGAACAAGTTTTTGGCACCGTTGCCGGGGAGGCTAGGCGATTTGTAAAATTTTGTTTAGTGTAAATTTACTGTATTTGTATTTTTATTTTCTTAAGTGTTAACAACTTGGTCTTGGCCTGTATTTTGCAGATTTTTATTTCTGTGAACACTGGCAAGGGACAAGGAGCTGGTGGAATCTTACTTAGAGCCAGAACGTGAATTGCATAGTCAACGTAGAGAAGCTCTTCGGAAGAAGCTGCAGTTGCTTAAACAGTCTATGATGGAGCAACCAAATCCACCAGTTGTGCGGGCAGTGTTAGTGCCCGAGGAAGTAGCAGCCAGGCCGGTTCGCGAGGTGGCAATCCCACACGCTAATAATGTACATTCCAGCATCCGCAAACCAGAGCCTGGAGGGAGATTTGAGTTAAAGCAAAATATGGTGCAACTCTTGCACACTAGCGGGCAGTTTACCGGTCTCCCTCACGAAGATCCGCAACAACATCTCCAGAACCTTTTGGAGATAAGTGACACTTACATACCCGCTGGAGTGTCACCTGATTATGTTCGGCTCACCTTATTTCCATTTTCATTACTCGGTGAAGCCAAGAGGTGGTTAAAAGCTGAACCACCCAACTCTATATCAACGTGGGATGATCTTGCAAGGAAGTTTTTGATCAGATTTTTCCCTTCAGGTAAAACAGCTAAACTTAGAAGTCAGATTCTAAGTTTTAAACAGAGGGAAGGAGAAAATCTTTATCAAGCCTGGGAAAGATTCAAGTCCATGTTGCGGGAATGTCCTCATCATCATCAGTCCAATGAGGTGTTGGTACACACTTTTATTGAGGGTTTGGAACCCCACACTAAAATTTTGTTAGACTCAGCAGCTGGAGGGCAAGCGCTGGAGAAGACTTATGAGGAGCTGTACACTTTGCTCAACCGAATTTCACAAGGCAATCCGGAATGGAATGCAGATTCTTCAAGAGGTGGAGCAAGGAAAGCAGCGGGAGTGCTTGAAGTGGATGGATTCACAGCTATCGCTGCACAGATAGCTGCTTTGCAAAATCAGTTAAATACTCACTTCAGCAATATGAATTTGAACCAGCCTTCAGCCTCAGTCAATGCAGTCCAACAGATGTGGTGTGAAGTGTGTGGTAGTAGTGAGCATTCAGTTGAATGCTGTGGTGCAAATCCTGATTCTGTCAACTTTGTGGGCAATGCACAGAGGAATCAACAGCAGTTTGGTGGTGGCTACAACTCGAATTGGAGGAATCATCCGAATTTTTCGTGGGGTAGCAACAATCAACAAGGCCAAGGTTCAGGGCAGGGTATGCACAGAAACCAAGGAGGGCAACAAGGCTATCAGAATCAGTTCAGAAATCACAATGCCCCTCCTCCACCACCATCACCGACTATTGAGGAAATGTTCAAGACCATGATTGCCAACCAGGCACAATTGCAGGCTGACTATGTCAAATTGGCAGCCGAAGTAAAGAACAATCAATTGGCAACCAAGGCTCTTGAATATCAGTTTGGGCAATTTGCTAGTGCCCAAAATACTAGACCAAGGGGAGGACTACCTAGCGACACGGATCCAAATCCTAAGCAGGTGAATGCAGTGACCACGAGGAGTGGTTTACAATTAAAGGAGGTGGAACCGGAAAGACCGCCTCAGAAGTCAGGAGCAGCAGATGTTGAGGGAGAACAAACCTCAGATACGGGGAAGACCAAAGAAGCTGAACCAGCAAGGCCTCCACCCCCGTTCCCTCAACGACTTAAGAAACACAAGGAGGAGGCGTGTTTCCAGAAATTCATGGAGGTACTTAAACAGGTACATGTTAACTTACCTCTTGTTGATGTCTTGCAGGGTGTGCCAAAATATGCAAAGTATATCAAAGACATCGTGGCCAACAAAAGTCGCTTGACTGAGTATGCCACGGTGGCTTTAACGGAGGAATGCACATCCCATATTCAGAACAGGTTGCCCACTAAACTGAAGGATCCTGGAAGTTTTACTATCCAGCTGACGATTGGGCAAAGTATCCGAGCTCGTGGGTTATGCGACTTGGAGGCAAGTATAAATCTGATGCCATCTTCGGTATTCAGAAAGTTAGGACTAGGGAGTCCTAGACCTACAACAGTGATCTTGCAGCTAGCAGACAGGTCTTTAGCTAAGCTGGATGGCATTGTTGAGGATGTGCTAGTGCAGGTAGGCTCCCTCATTTTTCCGGTAGATTTCATTGTTCTGGATTTTGAACCAGATGCGGAAGTCCCATTTATTTTGGGACGACCCTTTTTGGCAACCGGAAAGGCATTGATCGATGTAGCTGCGGGTCAACTCACAATGAGAGCACACGACAAGGTTGAGGTGTTTGACGTGTACAAGGCACCTAAGCTCCCGACTGTCTATAAGGAACTCTCGGTGATCAACGTGATTGATCATGGGAATGCGAATGGATTGAGTGATTCCCGAGAGTTACTAGGTAGGCCACCGGACAAGGTAGAGCACTACTGGGGGGATGATCATGATCGGGACAAATCGTCCATCTCCCTAGTAGACACGTGAGCATAAAGGCTGTCGAGCCGCTACGTTAAACCAGGCGCTGCACGGGAGGCAACCCGTGAAAAATATATTTTTTCTTTTTTCTCTTTCTTTAGTGTAAAGTTTTTCTTTTATTTTATTTTCTTTTCTTTGTCGTGACTAGGCTTATATTTGCATTTTATTTAGTAATTTTTTATTTAGTAATTTAGTAAGTTTTTTATTTTTAGTAGGGAATTTATTAATTTAACCAATTTTTGTTTAGTGAGGTGATTTTCAGGTATACTGGAGGAAAAATACTTGGAATCGAGGAAACGAGGCGAGGTATGAAAAATGAAATTTGATAGTGAAACAGAGCACTGGCGCGTTGGCGCCGTGTCACGGAGCCAATGCTCCGCGTTGGCCTCCGTGATACGTTGAAGGCAAATCTGGATTTTTCAAAATTCCAGTAAGCCAACGCGTTGGCTCCGTGTCACGGAGGAGGGGCTCAGCGTTACCCTCCGTGACACGTTGCCCTTATCCCAGTGCCGGGTCACACCGGGTTTTCGGGTGACCCGCGTGTTTTCTTAATAAAAACCCCCGATTTTGCCCCTATTTTCCCCATTCCCTCTTCCCTTCGCGACCAAACACCCATTCCCCTACCCCCAAGCTCCGTGCCACGTTAATAGGCAAGGAAAATGTCAAGTTTTCGTCGATTCTTCAATTCCAAGGTATGTTTTCATCGTCTATCTCAAATTTTTGGCAATTTTTGTCAATTGTGAGCATGTGAGGTGAGATATATCACCCTAGGTAGAAATTAAACATGACGTGAATTATTTTGTGATTGATTATGTTCGGATTGTTGAATTTGACGTTTGAACTTATCGATTGATTGAATAATTCAATTTTGATTGTCGAATTGTATTCTAGGGCTTGGGGTTGTTGAAGTTTAAATTGGGTAACTTGATAGTTTGACGAAATTGATGCCGGGGTGTGTTTATTATTTGAGATAAGTCGTGGTAAATATTGTATAATTGTTGAAAGACGACTAATTCTTGAATCTTTGTGGGAAATTGCGTAATATGTGAATTGGTTGAATTGCTTAGATTAGTTGTATATAAAATGTTTGTATTGTTGTTTCTATTTTGTTGTTGTTATTGTTGCTAAGTGCTATGGGTGAATAGCTGTCGATAGTAGGATTGGGTTAGCTGTATGAAGTCTGAGTAGTTCGCTAGTCGTTATGCTGTCGAATTTCTGTGAACGCACTAAGCAATATGTTTATAGTTGATTGTGTTTGGGGTGTAAATAGAGCTATCCTTGCTAAAATGTTGTAAATATTGTTAAAGACTAAGTGTGGGGTAAATTTTGTTTAACCCGACCTTAGCCGAAGCTAACAAGTTTTTAGCTTAACGTTGTGCTTGTTTGTGTAAATTGACAGGTACAATGGCCAGCCGACAAGATAAAGGCAAGGGTGCTTCAACCTCAGGCACCGGCAGAAAGAGAATGAGACTGGGCACGGCTGTCCCAGCTGCACCTGCTGTTCCACGCGGTCAACACCGCCGATACGGAACACGATGGGTTACCGAGGAAGGGAAGAAGTGGTACGCAAAGCATAAGGAGAACAAGTACTTCCCCGAGGAACATATTGCAAGGAAACCACTTGCACAGGAGTTCCCTCGCATCGTACAGAGGATTGAGGCAGCTGGGCTCAGCTTTATCTTTCAGGAGCCCAAGGAGTGCAACCTTCACTTGGTCTGGGAATTCTACGCCAACTGGAACCCGGCCATCAGGAGCCATACTATTAAAATCAGAGGGCAGATTGTCACTCTGGAACCCCAGCAGTTTAATGCCATCATGGGAGCGCGGGACACAGACGTCCACGTTCTCCGCCAGCTCAACATCACCCCACCGTACGCTGACATCAGACGTACGTTGTGTGGGGCTCGATCCACAGCCCGATGGAGTAGACACAAAGAGAGGGGTTACCACCAGACTCTGCCTTATTCGCAGATGAACAGGGAGGCCAGAATATTGCTAAAAATTGTATGTTCGTGTTTGATCCCGGGAGTTCATATGACAGACGTGACCCGGGACCGTGTCTGCTTGGTGTATGCCCTTATGAAAGGGCTTGAGATTAATGTGGGGGCGGTCATAATATCTGCCATGAAGAGAGCCAGACTACACCAGGGCCACAGATACGAGTTTGGCGGACTCATCACCACCTTCCTCCGAGGCCTCGACGTTGAGGAAGAGGCCTTGGATTACATTCCGAAGTTGGAGCGGAGGGCCCTCGATGTGACAAAGACCAAGGCCCCCGACACTACACACGGACCGGCGCTGACTCTGGGCGAGCGACATGCTCGTGACGACCAGTATATGGCCCGTATGTTCGGCATGCAGATGCTGCAGCTACGGATAGGTGGGAGACCAGCCACCGAGGATGAATTATGGCAGCTGGAGCTGGACTACCCCTTTGGCGAGAATGCCAGAGCTTTATGCAAGGTGGGGCCAGCCTTTGTGGAGCCGACTGATGACGACGTCCCTACTGATGAGGAGACACGTCGTGAGGACTTACATGTGGAGTCCGATGACGACGATGTAGCTGATTCAGATATGGGCGACGAGGCCGCAGCACCGGATGAGGAAGTCGAATATTTCGACTGAGCAGGGAGTTCCACCACCCATATGTTGTGCTTTGTATTGTTGTGAACACTGGGGATATTGTTCGATTTAAGTGTGGGGTGGGGAGTAGTTAGGTGCTGGGTCATAGGCTCTGAATTTGCTGTATAATTTTTCCTTGACGTTTATGTATGTCTGTGCTTTCCCTGTTGTTGTGAACTGATTTGTGATTTATGTGTATATATTTGTTTGTGGCTAATGATGTGTGTTTTTGAAAGTTATGGTTGCCTTTGTAAATATTTTGTAAATATTTTTTTTCTTTATCGATATGATCGATATTTTTCAAAATTTTTGCGAAAAGATTTTGCACTGATCAAAATATTTTGTAAATATTTTCTATCGAAATGATCGATGTGTTGCAAATATTTTGAAGTTTTATTTATGGGTTTCTCGGAGTTTGTTGTCGGTTCTTTTACCGAGAATAGTCCCATTGAACCGATGTCATAGTTAGTGACCGTTCCCTATGATGGATGGATGACGACCGTCTTAAGGGAAATGTAGTCGATAGGAGTAGATGTTTTGTTTTTAGTTTCTTTGGTGGATTGCATCAATAAACTGTAGTTGCTTATGGTTGCTAAAATTTCGTTGCGTGTTGTAATTGATGTTCAAAATGTGAAAATGATTCGTTTGAAAGCATGCAATTTTGTAAATATGTTGAGTTACCTAGGCTATAGAATTTGGTTCATTATGATTGAGGCTTAATCTTGAATTCATGTAATTGACTAATTAAAGAGTCTGTGAATGCATCTTGATTCGAGCATGTGCATGAAGTGTGAGTGAGGTTTTGCTATTCCATGTCATTGTGAATTGTCTAGAACTTGTCTGGCGTGTATACAAAACGAAATGAAGGAGGTGTAGTGTCGGAAAGGATGTAGGCATTTCTTTGTTTTAACCGATAGTTTCCATTTTTTTTCTTGTCAAATTCTACCTTTTTATATGTTGTATACCCTAGTCAGCCCGTTGAGCCTTTAGCCGATTTCTTTCTTTGGTCCAAAATTGTATGAACTAAGCTTTATTCCTTCTTTTCATTAGCCTTAAAGTCTATAAGAAGCTCTTAAGCGCTTACAAAGAACAGAAAATGTTTCCCAAAGTGTTAAAGAGTGAAAAGAGTGAAAAGAAAAGAAAAGCAAAGTGAGGAAAGAAAAGATGATGTTGAAGAGGCACTAGTTGTAATTAAATGATAGTGAGGGTACATGAAAACCCTCTGTTTTGTGTCAAGTGTGCCTGATGAAATGGGCTGTATGAAAGCAAACCAGCATGAATGGGAGAAAAAGAGAAAAGAGAGGAACAATGTCCATGAGTCGATGGGAATGAGTTGAAAAGGCGCTTAAGGATGCTAGCGACTATTATTGGCTAATCCAATATATATATATACTAGATCCATAGCCCAGATACAACCCATTAAAAGTCCTATTTGATCCTACATTGCATTTCTTTATATTAGTGGAGTAATACACTAAGGGCAAGCCTATGGGTCATGACATGATGCATGTGAATTCTTTCGGGAGAGAGAGTGAAATTAATTTTTATATGCCCCGACTTGCATGTTTGTGTGCTGCACGAACGTAAAAGGGGAAGCTTCTCTCGAGTTGTGAGGGTACATGCTTGATGAAAGATTGATTTTCGTGTCGGATTTCTTGATTAGTTGATTTGCATGAGTTTGCCGATATCAAGAATCAATTCTTAAAAGTTTAGGAAGCTTCGATGTATTAAGGTCATTGTTTTGTACGACCAAGCATGTTTTCTTGATGATTTGCAAGAATTGAATAATCGGTATGACCGTAGCGTAAAATGTTGCACCATAGTGACGAAGGTTGGGATGTAATTTGCATGAGTTGTGTATGTGTTGTTCGAGGACGAACAAGGATTTAAGTGTGGGGTAAGTGATCTTGAGCAGATTTATATGCCCAAGTGATACTCAAACGTATCATTTTTACCTTGTTTGTTGTGCAATGTGTATATAATATCATGTATTTGGTAATAAAATGCGAATTTATACTAACCAACATGATTAGCATTTGTTTTGCAGGATAATGTGATTTTTAGGAGCTAAAATGCGTGTTGGAACTATGTCGGAGTTGGACTTGGATGCGAGCGTGGAAAAGACCTTGGATGGACATTTTACACTGGCTCCGCGATGGAGCCGTGCCACGCTGCCATCGCGGTAGCACACTGCCTGGGCAGGAATTAATTAGGCAATTTCCAGTGTGCCTGCGCGTCAGTTCCGTGGCACGGAGATAGGCCTCCGCGATGGCCTCCGTGCCACGTTGAGGCCAATTATCCGGACCCTGCAATTTCCAGAGAGGGTCCGCGTCCATGCCGTGTCACAGAGGCAGTGCTCTGCGTTGGCCTCCGTGACACGTTGCTTGTTATTCCGGAAAAAATTTCCCACTAGTATAAATAGCACACTTAGGTTTATTTTTAGGAGTTTTTTAGTGCTGGAGTTTTTAGACTGAGTTCAGAAGTGGAGAGCAGGAACGTGGGTTTGTGGCAGTTGAAGAATAGAAAAGCTAAGAGTTTTCTTCTCTTCCTTTCTTCTTTCCTTCAATTGTATGCATGATTTACACTCATTTTAGGATGATTAATCCAAGAATGAGTGGCTAATTCCCTTCTTTGCTGAGGTTTTGAACTTGTGTAATGAATTTTGGTGATAATTGATATGGTTTCTTCTTCTTCTTGCATGTTGTTCTATTAATTCTTGTGTTTACTACATTATTGATTGGCCACCATTAATGTATATCTAAAAAGTCCAATTCCACTCGAGAGAGCACGAAATTGGAAAGTTGTGAATTAATAGGGTATTGTTCTTAACTTGATTTGGGAAAATTGGGTTTTGATGTGCTTTCTTGATAGAAATATACTTGAAAGCCGTATTAGTCAATTTAGGAACCGGAATTGTAGTGCTAGGTCATAAATTGCATTTGATCACAGAAATGTATACGGATGGTTTATGATTCTAAAGTGAAATTAAATACGAAAGTTTTAATTTCTAGGCAAATGTTCTTGGCTAGCAACATGAGGAAGAGGATAACTAAATTATCATGATTATCAAGTTCATTACTCGTTCTTAACCTTGGCATGCGCATATCCATTGTCTAAATTCAAAAGTAAATAGTTGTTATTAATTGTAGTATATAAATAGTTTAGAAACAAAAACTCACTCAACTCTTGGTTGGATTGTTGTTAACATAGTTAGGAATAGAATAGAGATATAGTAAACTAGGCAGTTTTACATATCTAGAGCAGCCTCCTTGGATCGATACTTGGCTACTTAGCCACTTTATTACTTGTTTGACCACGTGCACTTGCGTGTCGGTTGATAATACTTAATAATAACCGAAGCAGACCGCGAACATTCATCACTGACAGGTCTTTTACACCCACTTCGAGTAGGCTAGTAGCCTTACTCGCTCTCTGACTTATTACCGTAAGGGTCTGCACAACTTACGTAATCATAGGGGCTCCTTACTCTTTTTAACACTTTGTGGAATCAACCAATCCATCTTCACTTATTGCCTACTTTGGGCATCATTGCCTCAATCCTTATGCCCCTTGCTGTACTGGAATCAAAACTAAGAGGTAGGAATAGCCTTTTCTTACTGCAGTGAAATGAAGACATGGAACTGTACCACATCTGAAAGGATGGAGGTGGGAATCCTGCATTTCCCTCTCTTTCTCACATCTATGCGATAATCTAATATTATCTGTCATCTTAGTCAGATTTTATATATCTAACAAATAAATCAACTCGTATATACGCTATGCTTCTGACTTCCTACTCTGAAGTTATAGAAATATACGGGGGATAGTACCGATAGAGGTATCACATTGGGAGGTCCCTGATACCTCCTTCTGCTGCTGTATCCAATCTTCTGCCTGTGATATGATGTCGCTGGTCTGACATTTTATCTGTAACCCAAAGAATATAGTAAGCTCTAGGGACTCAACCCTATACCGTACCGCTCTACAGCATGACTGAATAAGAAGAAAGAGTAACCATCCTATCATGCCTTGTAGCCTCCTGTCTATAGCATGTGGTGCACAACACATCCATAGACAAGACTCTACTTAGCACGGCTTGCAGACTCCCTGGGTTACGACCTGCTCTGATACCAAGTTTGTCACGCCCCGCCTTGGGAGGCATGACTGGCACCTGGTGCCCTACTAGGACCTGGACTACTGGGCTAGCTGAGCCTAAGCACTTCTGGTGCCTGGCTGGCTCTAACTCTGGATTCAAGAAAACAACGGGCTATATAACGACTGTAAATACAGCCTCCGGCCGACAAGGCCTATAGCCACCTATAAGGAAACAACAGCTAACCAGAACATCTGAGTCAAGAGGGAACCTATGCGGGCTGCAGGGCCACCAAGCTGTCTAGTTATATCTGAGACATGAAAACAAGTATCAAACTACTATGTGACGGACACGGTCACCACTACCAACTGAATAAGGCCCCACACGGACGATACAGCTAACCACAGGGAATAAACAATCTGCAAGCCTCTGAGAATAATAAGAGATGGTCGGGACAGGGCCTCGGCCTACCCATACTGGACAACAAAGAAAAATAAACTTCTGTCTTTCAAGCTCCGGATGAAAGAAGCTGAAGGCTCTGTATCGCTGGTTGGAACTACGAGGGGTCTGCTTCTCATCTACGGGTACCTGCAGGCAAGTAATGCAGCGCCCCAAAAGGGCGTCAGTACCACTGGTACTGAGTATGCAAAGCAACAACTGGAAATACCTGAAAACAAGTAGTATAACTGATAGAACTGAAGTAGAAAGAAATAGACTGTAACTGGATGAAAGTATGAATTCAAGACTGTCCTCAACTATGTTGAAAGGAGTAGGAGTCGTACCTGGTAACGTGGAATTCTACTGTCTGTCTACTCATAACTAACATAACATGGCGTAATATAGCATAGCACACATAAACCTTACCCGGACCCCATAAGTCGGGAGGTACAACCAACATGCAATCTATACCCCTATCCCGGTCATCCCATCTCCCCTTGTAACTATAAGCATCATGCCGGTCCCCTGGGTATGCACTTGGGCCAGCTGAGCCCCTGACTATAACTGTACCTGAGTTCGGAGGACTCCTGAATCAACACGCGTACCCGCTCGATGGGTGTGTATAAAAGCCGACCAAGGCAAAATATGGGGAAATTGGCATCCCATCTTCGTCCCCTATGGGACGGCATGCCACTCCGTAGAGCAACGTATCCTCACCCTCTGGCGGACGAGTCGATACAGCTATTAACCTTGGGGCGGTCATGAATGCTAGGTAATCCAACCCAAAACAATACAGTCAAGTCTCAACTGATAATACTAACTGCATATACATGCTGAGGCTAATGATAGTAATGTGTATATATATAATACATGCTGAAACTGATAATGGTATATATATAATTTCTGTCATACTGTGCTGAATCTGATACTGAAACAAGATATAATATTTCTGCTGAGAATCATGCTGTATAACTAAGTTTCATGGTAAACATGACTTACTATTTCTAACATGCTTTCTAAAATTCATTTTAAGCTACTATTCTATTTCTGAAATACTTTATGGGAACTTATATTGCTTTACTAAGTTTTAGCTGAACACGATAATGTCCTGACATACCTTACTAGATTACATACTGGACATGTTCTACTGTTTCTGAAACTTCCTACTAGAATTGATATCGTGCTAGTAAGTTTCATGCTACACATAACATGATGTTTCTAACCTTATACTAAACATAATATGCTGCTTCTAAAACATTCTACTAGCACTTGAACTATTTGGCTATACCGGAACTACAAGCTTGCCGAAGAAACTGGCTTTACATACCTTGTCCGTTAACTTTCTGAGTATCTGGCATAACTCGGCTAATTTTCAGCTATTTCTTCCAACTACATTCATATATATAGTAATTAGAAGTAAATCCATCAATATTCCGGAAGAAAACACTACTTTGAATATATATATAGCCCAAACGTTGACTTATCGAAAAACAGTCAAAAACTCGCTATTTCTCGGAAGTCCAGAAGGGAGAAATACTCACTTTAGGGATAGGAGTATATTGACACTAATTTGGAGCAATTCTACTTATCTTAGCTCGGTGAGACGATGATTCGCCGGCCGAATTTCGTGAAACTAACTCCACAGGAATGCTCTCTGCAGCTTTATACTTCGGTACCCAAAGTTAATTTGAGTTTGGAGGGCCTTTAGCGGCGTAATCGGAAGGAATTTTAATGAAAACCCTCGCTCCTCTCTGTTCTCTGTTCGTTCTGGAAATGAAAATGAAAAGAAATGAAATTAAAATGAAGTGAGGGCTTTATATACTTGGGGCTGAACCCCACCTCCGTGACACGCCGGCTAACGCGGAGGTGAGCCCTCCGTGACACGTTGGCCATCGCGGAGGGGGTCTGTCTAGCCTCCTCTTGCGATGTTTCAACATGGCGCTCGTCCGGTCTTCCCCCGGACCTTTTTATAGCATGTATGGCATTCTAAAACTATTAACCAACTTGCCAATAGGCCAATTAAAAGTCAATAAATTATGGGGTGTAACAGGAATACCTAGATCCATGGGCCTCATGCAGTATTCGGCTCCTTAAATCATCAACATCTGGGACATATAGGCAACCCTGGTACCAAAGCACACCATCTCCCCCTTGAGAGAAAACCTCTACCTTCTGACTTCGAATAGCTTCTTTCAACTTTATCAAAGTCGGGTCCTCATCTTGTCTAGATTTCACATCAGTCCCCAAGGACGATTCAGATCCGCTTTGAACAACAACACCGCCATCGGTAGAGTCAACCAACCTCACTCCTAACCTTGCGAGACGATGCACATCCTTCACCATATCTCTCTTTCCTTCCTCCACATGGGATACACTCTCCATAGAGAGCCTATTAAGAGCGTCCGCCACCACATTAGCTTTTCCCGGATGGTAAAAAACACTCATATCACAGTCTTTGAGTAGCTCTAACCACCTCCTTTGTGGTAGATTGAGGTCTTTTTGCGTAAACACATATTGTAAGCTCTTTTGGTTCGTAAACACACCCACATGGACCCCATACAAATAATGTCTCCATATCATCAAGGCGAATACCACTGCGACCAATTTAAGATCATGGGTCGGGTAATTCTTCTCATGGACTTTAAACTGTCTTGAGGCATATGCTATCACCTTTCCTCACTGCATCAATACACACCCGAGTTCGATTCTCGAAGCATCACAATACACCACAAAACCATCTGTACCCTTGGGTAGGGTCAACACCAGTGCAGTAGTAAGTCGAGCCTTCAACTTTTGGAAGCTCTTCTCACAAGCCTCCGACCATTGGAACTTTACCTTTTTTTGAGTCAACTTGGTCAAAGGTGCTACAATAGATGAGAAACCCTCAACAAACCTCTGATAGTAGCCATCTAAACCCAAGAAACTCTGAATATCCGAGGGATTCACCGGTCTTGGCTAATTCTTCACCGCCTCGATTTTTTGAGAATCTACTTTTATGCCATCGCTTGATACTACATGGCCCAGAAATGCTACCGAGTTCAAGCAGAAATCACACTTGCTGAACTTTGCATACAATTGGCGATCCTTGAGAGTCTGAAGCACTACTCTGAAATGAGCGGCATGCTCCTCCTCACTCCGAGAGTATATAAGGATGTCATCAATGAACACAATCACGAACATGTCTAGATACGACTTGAAAACCCTATTCATTAGGTCCATAAAAGATGCAGGAGAATTCATGACTACAAAATCATAATAACCATACCGCGTCCTAAAGGCTGTCTTTGGGATATCACACTCCCGAACCCTGAGCTGATGATACCCGGACCTAAGATCTACCTTTGAGAAGCACTTGGCACCCTGAAGATGGTCAAACAAATCATTGATCCTGGGTAAAGGATACCTACTCTTAATGGTGACCTTGTTCAATTGTCGATAGTCAATGCACATCCGAAGCGAACTATCCTTTTTCGGAACAAATAACACCGGTGCACCCCACAGAGATTTACTCGGTCTAATAAAGCCCTTATGTAATAGGTCCTTCAACTGATCCTTCAACTCTTTTAGCTCAGCTGGAGCCATCCTGTAAGGAGGGATAGATATAGGCTGCATATCGGGTAGAAGGTCAATACCAAAATCAATCTCCCGATCGGGAGGAACACTTGGCAAATCATCGGGAAAGACCTCTGGATATTCACGCACCACCGGAACTGACTGGATAGTCGGGATCTCAGACTCAACATCCTTAACCCTGACCAGATGGTACATGCAACCCTTAGAAATTATCTTCCGGGCCTTAATATATGAAATAAATCGACTTGTTGGTACAACCGAACTACCTTTCCACTCCAAAACTAATTCGCCCCAAAAAACGAAATTCCACCGCACGAGTTCTACAATTTACAAAAGCATAACACGCATACCACCAATCAATGCCAAGAATAATATCAAATTCATTCATGGATAACTCTACAAGGTCTGCGGAGGTGACTTTATGCAATATAGTGATTGGGCATCCTCTATACACCCGCCTAGCTACAATCGAATCACTGATAGGAGTAGAAATTGAAAATGGTTCTGACAGAGTCTCGGGAGTAACTCCAAAGCCACTAGCAATGTAAGGAATCATAAAATACAAGGTAGCTCCAGGATCTAGCAAAGCATAAACATCAATATGAAAAACATGCAACATACCAGTAACCACATCCGGGGAGACCTCCTTCTCTTGATGGGGTGCTAAAGCATAAAACCTATTTTGACGCTGACCGCTGGCTGAACTGGTCAAGGCACCCTGTTGAGGGGGTCATGCTGCTGAAGCGGCAGAACTAGCTGCCGGCATACGGGCTCCACCGACCCCTAATCTGGCTAAAGGTCAATCCTTGAGTCTGTGTCCCCAGTTTGCCACACTTGAAACAAGCATCCGACCAGACTAGGCATCTCCCGGGATGATTCTTGCCACACTTCGCACAAGTTGGGAAAGTGCGCCCTATCTGCATACTACCCTGGCCTCTCGAATCTGGAGCCCTGCTCCTCCGATCCCCTCAGAATCTAGATGGCGTACTAGCTGATGATGGTGCTGGAGTAATAGACCTATGATGAGACTGTTGATGATGTCCACCCCCTGATCTGACTTGAGAAGTCTCGTAACCGTCGATCCTAGCCCTCTTGGCCTCTCTCTCTGCCTTCTATACATCGACTCCATCTACTGAGCATGCAACACAATATGGGGAAAATCTATATCCCGATGCAACATGGCAATCCTACAATCCTTATCCAAGTAGTCCGCCACTCCGTGCACAAATCAACTCACTCGAGTCCTCTGGTCTGCCACCAACTCTGGTGCATATTTAGATAGTCGGGTAAAATCCAATGCATACTCCTAAACCGATATGTCACCTTGATTCAAGTTAACAAACTCAACTACCCTTAGCTCCCTCATCTCCCGAGGGAAGAATTGATCCAATAATGTTGTGTGGAACTCTTCCTAACCGATAGGGCCTACACCCACTGCCCTAACATCTCTCCACTGTTTGAACCATATGTGGATCACCCCCTTTAGCTGATAGTAGGCCAAATCAACACAATCTCCATTGGTCACCCCCATAACCTGGGTGATCTTTAGAATCTCCTCGATGACATCGTGCGGATCCACATCCACCTTGGACCCAAGGAACTCCGGAGGGTTCATCCTCAAGAAGTCTCTAATTCGGGTTGCTGTCACATTGCCATTCTGTGGGATATGCACAACAGCTTGCTGGTTGACCTGAGTGGTCAAGGCCTATGCCAACATCTGGTATAGCCGCCTGAAACTCAGCGTGGGCAACTGGCTCTGGTGCCTGGGGCTCCTAAACAAGTGGGGCCTACTGATGCCCATGATCATTGCCATCTCGTGGCCTTCACCGTTCCTATTTGTTCTTCCGTTCATTCTCCTAGGAGCCATGATTATGCAATCGTGAATAGCACGAATTAGAAGGATAGAAGGACTTTTCATCGCACGACATAGATCATGAAAGAAGGGAACATTTCCTAAACGTATCGTAGCCTCTTTGTCATAAGTGTGCCGCACTTCATACCCATGAAAAAGACTCTACTTAATGCGGCTTTCATACACCCTAGGACACTTCAAAACCTATTGCTCTGATACCAAGTTTGTCACGATTCGAACATAGACATGGATCATAACACGGGACAAGGAACCTCAAGAGGCTCCAAGTCGACCCATAGAATAAGAATACATCTAATTCATTCATTATAAACAGAAGACTAATCACAAGGCATAGAGGAAACGTAAGCATAATCATGACATATCATAACAAGAGGAATCA
The DNA here is from genome assembly GCA_035772735.1 of Datura wrightii. Taxonomy (NCBI): domain Eukaryota; kingdom Viridiplantae; phylum Streptophyta; class Magnoliopsida; order Solanales; family Solanaceae; genus Datura; species Datura wrightii. The sequence continues at coordinate 40,657,361 of JASDFA010000027.1, forward strand.
CTTAGACATACACAAGTTGAGTACTACACACTGTCTGAAAGCCTCTACTACATGCGATGGGTTGATGGAACAACGCCCCCAACTAACTAGGATAAGTATGGAAATATAAAATATCATGAATGCCTGTCAAACAGCCCTCGGAACATGAGGATTCACCAATAAGCTGAAAGTACACACTGAGATGATCTAGATATAAAGATGAGCCTAAGAGTCGGAACCTGTATCATAAGATGATACAACATAAAAAGTACGCGGTAAGTACATGGAATATACCGAGTATGCAAGGTAAGTAAAATGGACATTTAAAATATGTAAAATCTCATAAAATATCATAAGAGTAGGACATTATGCTCATATCATAAATATCGTAACACAACATATTAAAAAGGCTCAAGGTTTTCAAAGCATCCGTAATACAATCGTAATCATGATCATAAGAGAAAAGCCAACATGAACATTTCTTGAGCCAACATACCTAATCATACACATGCATAAATCATGAGGAACAGTGGGATATTCTCTTAACCGACATACCCCATATGAGCACACATGAAGCCCGACTTGAGACCCTTGTTGGGAGGGTGTTCGTACCTTGCCAAGGGTAGAACCATGAAAGGCGTGATCACATATGAAAAGGGTCATTTGGTCCAAGGAAAGTCACGAGAGAGGTTCCAACAGACCTACAGTGGCACGTAGTTTATGAGATCCAGGGTAGAACCTAGGCCCCGAACCTACTCGGTGTTCAATACTACTCCTAAAACATATATAGTGCTCATAGTATAATATGCATGAATTCATGGGCTAGTTGAATCATGATAATCATAAACATACTTGTACATACGTGAACTAGCCATGACATAAGGACCGTGAGTCGGGCAAAATATACTTCATATATCGTAGGGTTCATGCATACTTGTAGATCATGCATATAACTTGTAAATCATCAAATCATGACGGGTAATTGGATAAATCCATATTTAAAATCATAAATCATGTTGGGCTTGTAAATATCATCAATCGAAGAGAAGATCATAAATCGATTCATCATAGATCATGCTTAAATAGGCTTGATTTAGTAGAAATGGAAATCAATAATTTTATAATTGAGAATAGTTGTAAAATCTGATCAAAATCCATAAAATATGATGGGAATCACAAATCATAATAACCCATTAACAAATCATTAGATTTTCACCAATAATTAAATTAAAAACCCAATAGATTTTTGGTAGATTTCCATAAATTACTAGAGAATGGGCATGGGTGTGAACGGAAACACCCATTCGTAACTCTACAGACCCAGGTAAGATTAGATTCTAAAGTTCTTAAATTCCCAAGGATGAATTGATAGGGAAAAGCTTGAGGAATAGCTTGATCTCTCCAATATTTCTCCTAATATGCATGCATGGGAATGAGATATGAAATAGGGACTTAACCTACCTTAAAAAGCCCAAAAAATACATGAAACGACGTAGTTTAGGACCTTATAACATGGAAAGGTTGAAAATGCCCTTAATGAATTTAGCCTAAAAATCTGTACAGGTTAACCAAGGGGCGTACCAACGAGTCATTGGAAGCTACCACGACTCGTGGTATGGCTCGTCGTCTGCACTACTTAGGCCTTGCTTCTGGAGTCAAACCACAGATAGATAGGATGACTTGTCCTTTGGTCCAACGGGTCATTGAGTCGATCATTGCTTGACCCTCTAAAATTTCTGAACTTCCTCATGACGAGTCTCACCACGACTCATTATTTCCTCCAACGGGTCGTGGTGTCCTTCCGTTAAGTCCACTAGAAATTTGACCATGTAGACAACGACTGCTGACAGCGAGTCATTGCTACTTATGACGGGTCATTGGTTAACCCGTTATTTCCCCAAATGCTAAAGTTCATCTCTCACCACGACTACGAGAAGATGACTCGTTGTTTCCCACAACGAGTCATTACATCATTCGTTGCTTCCACTGCCACCCAGACTCTTGAAACCATGACTGGTAATAATGGCTCGTGGTTTCCTACCATGAGTCATTACACCTCTCGTTCTATGATGTTCTTCTCAGTTTCAGTAGTTTTCAACTTTTAACTCTCGGGTCTACTCTTAGACACTTCCGGGGTATTATAAGCTTGCCCCAAGTGTGGAAAGAATCACCCAGGAGAGTGTCTTTAGGGTCAAGAGGGCTATTTTGGTTGTGGACAACTTGCTCATCAACTTAAGGAATGCCCGCCAGTGGGACGAGGAAGGTTACAATCCACCACCTCAGCAGCACCAGCAGGCTGACCAACTCAGCAGGCTAATACATCAGGTACGGAGGGCGTTCAATGCCAAAACCGTTTTTATGCATTATCATTTCGTCAGGATCAAGAGAACTCACCGGATATGGTCACGGGTATATTCTATCTTTTCCACCTAGATGTATATGCCCTTTTTGTTCCGGGGTCCACACTATCATCGTAACTCCCTACGTAGCAGTCCAGTTCGATATCAGTCCAGAGGTCCTCTCAGAACCATTTTCAATCTCCACCCCAGTTGGCGAGTTAGTTAGAGCCAGCTGGTGTATAGAAACTGATCAATCTTAGTCTTCAATAAAGTCATTCCAGCTGACCTTGTAGAGTGAGACATGGTCGACTTTGACCTTATTCTTAGCATGGATTTGTTACACTCCGATTATGCCTCAGTCGACTGTAGAACTAGAGTTGTCAGGTTTTAGTTCCCTAATGAGCCAGCTCTAGAATGGACGGACAGTAGTTCAGCGCCTAAGGGTAGGTTTATTTCCTATCTTAAGTCAAGGAAGCTTATATCTAAGGGATGTATTTACCATCTAGTTCGGGTCAAGGATTCGAACTCTAAAACCCCAACTATCCAGTCAGTCCCCGTTGTTAGTGAATTTCCAAATGTTTTCCCTAAAGATCTTCTCGAAGTTCCTCCTAAACGGGAAATCGACTTCGGTATATACCTTATTCCAGATACTTAGCCCATCTCCATTCCTCCTTATAGGATGGCTCCGGTTGAACTTAAAGAGTTTACGGAGAAGCTAAAAGATCTTCTTGATAAGGGTTTTATCAAACCCAGAATCTCTCCCTGGGGTGCTCCAATGCTATTCATATGAAAGAAAGACGGTACCCTTAGAATGCGCATCGATTACCGTTATTTGAACAATGTCACAGTCAAGAACAGATATCCCCTACCTAGAATTGATGACCTGTTCGACCAACTTCAGGGAGCCAATTGTTTCTACAAAAAAAATCTCAGGTCGGGGTATCACCAGCTAAGGGTCAGAGAGTGTGACATACCAAAAATTGCTTTCAGGACTCAGTGTCACGACCCGAATGTAGACTCGGATTGTAACTTGGGACAAGGAACCCCAGAGAGGTCCGAAGTCAATCCATGGCATAACCATACGTCTAGCTTCATATCACTTAAGGCAGAACACTGAACATGCGACCTAGCGGAAACATAACGTAACATAGCATAGCATGACATTCAAAAAATACTTAGAAATACACATTAGCTGAGTACTACAAACGGTCTGAAAGCCACATAAGGTGGGTTGATGGGACAACATCCCCAACTAACTCGGCAAAACTGAAACTAAAGAACATCATAATCTGAACATATGGCCCTTGGAATATGAGGAGTCACCAAAAAGGCTTATAGCTAGCTCTGAGATGGACTAATGATGGAGATGAGCCTGAGAGCCAGCTCTTGTATCATGAAATGATACAACATAGAAAGTATGCGGTCAGTACATGGAATGTACCGAGTATGCAAGGTAAGTAAAACGAACATTTAAAATATGTAAAATCTCATAAAACATCATAAGAGTAGGACATCATGCTCATATCATAAATATCGTAACATAACATAAGGATCAATGTTTTTAAAACATTCATAATACAATCGTAATCATAATCATAAGAGAAAAGCTTTATTTAACATGAATTGAGCCAATATACATAGTCATAAACATGCATAAATCATGAGGAACGGTGGGAGATTCTCTTAACCCACATACCCCGTATGGACAAACATGGAGTCCAACTTGTAAACCTAGTAGGGAGGTTGTTCGTACCTTTTCCAGGGGTAGAACCATGAAGGGCGTGATCACATATGAAAAGGTCCATTTGGGCTAGGTGACAGTCACAAAGGAGGTCCCAAAATATCCTACGGTGGCACGTAGTTTATGAGATTTGGGGCAGAACCTAGGCACCGAACCTACTCGGTGTTAACTACTATTCCCAAAACATATATAGTGTTCATAGTATAATATGCATGGATTCATGGGCTAGTTAAATCATTATAATCATAAATGTCACACCCCACCTTGGGGGGTATGACGGCACCTGGTGCCTGCTAGACTCTGGACTGCTAAATGGTCCAGCCTGAGCACATCTGGTGCTTTGACTGGCTTTGGCTCTATTTCAAGAAACAAACCGGCTATATAACGGCTGTAAACACAGCCTCCGGCCCACTGGCCTGTAGCCATCTGTACCTGTAACAACAGCTAACCAGAAACAGACTTGTAACAAGGAAACTATGCGGGCCGACAAGGCCACCATGCTGTCTAGTTATCTGTAACTCAACACAAGACTGCTGTAAAACTACGTGACCGGCAAGGTCACGACTGTCAAACTAAGGCCTCACACGGCCAACATAAACTGAAATACTAAACAGCTACAGCAGACCGCACGGCCTCACACGACCGGCTCAACTAACCACAGGGAATATATACAGACTGCAAGCCTCTACAAATACTGTAAGAAATTAATAGAAATGATCGGGACAGGGCCCCGACCTACCCATACTGCACAACAAAAGAAAATGAGCTACACCTCTGGGAATCAGACTCCGGATGACAGGAGCTGATGACTCACTGGCTGGCTGGAATCATGAGGGATCGGCTCCTCGTCCGTGAGTACCTGCAGGCAAGCAATGCAGTGCCCCACTGGGCGTTAGTACCACAGGTACTGAGCATGTAAAGCAAACTGAAATATGCAACTGAAATGAATAGCAACATTAACATGACGTATAAGCAAGAAGTAGCTGAGTCTATCTAGCTGAGGATAACTGGGGAGTGTTTGTTCATTCTATAACTAACTGAGCGTACCTGATGACATATCGTTCTACTGTCTATCAGTATCTAATAACACATATCAATATACATAATAGTACACACAATACCTGACCGACCCCCATAAGCCGGAAGGTGCCAACCAAGCAAGCAATCTATATACCCCTACCCGGGTCTAAACCAACCAAAAATAAGTCACTCCACTCATCTGATACTGTGAGCTCCTCCTACCAGTCCCCTTGGGTACTAGCTCAGGCCTTGGCCTCTGACAATAAACTGTGTCTGAGTCCGAAGACTTCTGCCTCTGGGCACAGGTGCGCACACAGAGTGGTCTGCCCCTGTAAACAGGGTGTGCTAGTTCTGCGCAGAGCAAACTGAACTACCCCTGCAAGCCGGGTGGTCTGGACTGTATTATCATGGTGGTCGGCCATCATCGTCCTTTAGTCGGATGGCATCGCCCAGCTGGTGGCGGTATCTGAATCTAGTATCGACACAGCTATAACCCAGGGGCGGTGGGGATGCTAAAAGGGTGCCCACATGCCATAACAAGTCTCAACATACAAAACACATATACAACAAGCATGCTCAATGAAAAAAATACTAACCATATTCTCTTCTTTTATCTCCAGGCCAGTCTGTATTAAATAACTGATGCTATATTCTATTTTACACTGTTTCTGATTGCTGGACTAACTGCTACCTGGCCTTTATCTGTCTATTTGATTATGTCTGGATATAACTCAATAACATAGAACATGCCATCTATAACTGGATATAGCTCGATAATATAAAATATACCATCTAGTACTGGATACAGTCTCAACAGATGTAATATGTATTGCCTGAATATCTATTATTCTGATTATCGCATGATACGTAATAATATACTAGCATGCTTGCTGGAAATTGTACCAAAATCGTTCCTGTACGCTGGGTATCAGTTAATAGCCTTTATTCTATTTACTTCCTAAACTGTACTTCCTGGCTTGCCGAAAGAATAGCTTTACATACCTGGTTTCGGAATATTCGACTGACCGATGTGATTTTCGTCGGTACCTCTGCTGTTTCTCCCAACTGCATTCATAAATATGTCAATTAATACTAAATATAGCTTTATTCCAAAGAAAAACGTCACTTTCGATATAATTATAGCCTAAACTTAGGCTTATCGAAAGACGGTCAAAAACTCGCTATTTTTCAGGAGTCCAGAAGGGAGAAGTATTCACTTCACAGCTAGGAGCACATAGACACTAATTTGGAGTAATTCTACTTACTTTGGTTTGGTAGCTCGACGATTCGTCGGCCGTATTTCGCGAAACAAAAACCGTAGAAATGCTCTCTGCTGCTAAATACCTCGGTACCTGAGGTTAATTTGAGTTTAGACTTCGTTTGACAGCGTAATTGAATGATTTTATATTATTTTCCTTCGTCCCTCCTTGTCTCACGTTCTCTGGAAATGGTTTGTGAAGATGATGACTAATTAAGGGAAGCTATTCACTACTTAAAGGGATCAATTATTAATTAAAAGAAATTATTGTTAATTAAAGAAATCATTATTAATTAAAGAAAATTATCTTATGGGAATTATTATTAATTAAAGGAAATTACATTACAAACTGAGCTCCATATACTTGGACACTATAAATCGCATATTTCCTTGCGACGCGCCGACTTGGCGCTTGTCCGATCTTTCCCCGGGCCTTTTTCTAGCATGCATGGCTTTCAAATATTCTTAACCAACACGTGAATAGGTCATCTATGTACCGGAAATTTTATGGGGTATAACATTCTCCCCCCCTTGAGAACATTCGTCCTCGAATGACCTTTTGTCTAGAAGACTTCCTCAACTTACTCAACTTGTTTCTAGAAAAATTTTGGCAGAGTTTCCCTTGTATTATGGACTATCTCATAATTCCTGAAAAGCAGAAAAGCCCAATACAGGTACTCTACACGATATAATAACATTCATGTATAAAACTATCTATAATCAATCGCCTGCTTTCATATATGAAGTATAAGCATTAATAAGGAAAAACAGTTCTAACATACCTCTCGTTTGCCTATGCTTGGAATAAGTGGGGATATCTGGCTTTCATGTCCTCCTCAGCTTCCCAGGTCATTTCTTCTCGGTTCCTGTTACGCCACAATACTTTGACCGACGCAATATCTTTAGTTCTCAATCTACGGATCTGTCTGTCTAAGATAGCTACTGGAACCTCTTCATATGCTAACTCTTCGGTGACCTGGACATCCTGAACTGGAACAACTGTGGAAGGGTCTCCTACAAATTTCCTCAACATAGATACATGGAATACTGGGTGAACAGATGCTAACTCCGGAGGCAAGTTCAATTCGTATGCAACTCGGCCTATTCTCCGCCGAATTTGATATGGCCCAATGAATCTCGGGCTAAGCTTGCCTTTCTTGCCAAATCTCATCACCCCTTTTGATCTTGGGCAGATTTATATGCCCAAGTGATACTCAAACGTATCATTTTTACCTTGTTTGTTGTGCAATGTGTATATAATATCATGTATTTGGTAATAAAATGCGAATTTATACTAACCAACATGATTAGCATTTGTTTTGCAGGATAATGTGATTTTTAAGAGCTAAAATGAGTGTTGGAACTATGTCGGAGTTGGACTTGGATGCGAGCGTCGAAAAGACCTCGGATGGCACATTTTACAGTGGCTCCGCGATGGAGCCGTGCCACGCTGCCATCGCGGTAGCACACTGCCTGGGCAGAAATAAAAGTGGCAATTTCCAGTGTGCCTGCGCGTCAGCTCCGTGGCACGGAGATAGGCCTCCGCGATGTCCTCCGTGCCACGTTGAGGCCAATTATCCGGACCCTGCAATTTCCAGAGAGGGTCCGCGTCCACGCCGTGTCACGGAGGCAGTGCTCCGCGTTGGCCTCCGTGACACGTTGCTTGTTATTCCGGGAAAAATTTCCCACTAGTATAAATAGCACACTTAGGTTATTTTTAAGGGAGTTTTTTAGTTTTAGTTTTTGGAGCCTGAGTTCAGAAGTGGGAGCAGGAACGTGGTTTTGTGGCAGTTGAAGAATAGAAAAGATAAGAATTTTCTTCTCTTCCCTTCTTCTTTCCTTCAATTGTATGCATGATTCACACTCATTCTAGGATGATTAATCCAAGAATGAGTGGCTAATTCCTTTCTTGCTGAGGTTTTGAACTTGTGTAATGAATGTTGGTAATAATTGATATGGTTTCTTCTTCTTCTTGCATGTTGTTCTATTAATTCTTGTGCTTATTACATTCTTGATTGGCCACCATTAATGTATATCTAAAAAGTCCAATTTCACTCGAGAGAGCATGAAATTGGAAAGTTGTGAATTAATAGGGTATTGTTCTTAACTTGATTTGGGAAAATTGGGTTTTGATGTGCTTTCTTGATAGAAATATACTCGAAAGCCGTATTAGTCAATTTAGGAACCGGAATTATAGTGTTAGGTCATAAATTGCATTTGATCACAGAAATGTAGACGAATGGTTTATGAATCTAAAGTGAAATTAAATACGGAAGTTTTAATTTCTAGGCAAACGTTCTTGGCTAGCAATATGAAGAAGAAGATGACCAAATTATCATGATTATCAAGTTCATTACTCGTTCTTAACCTTGGCATGTGCATATCCATTGTCTAAACTCAACGTAAATAGTAGTTATTAATTTTAGTAGATAATTAGTTTAGAAACAAAACTCACTCAAATCTTGGTTGGATTGTTGTTAACATAATTAGAAATAGAATAGAGATATAGTAAACTAGGCAGTTTTGCATATCTAGAGCAGCCTCCTTGGATCGATACTTGGCTACTTAGCCACTTTATTACTTGTTTGACCACGTACACTTACGTGTCGGTGTATAATATATACCGAGAACGCCAGAGCTTTATGCAAGGTGGGGCCAGCCTTTGTGGAGCCGACTGACGACGACGTCCCTACTGATGAGGAGACACGTCGTGAGGACTCTGATATGGAGTCCGATGACGGCGAGGGAGCTGATTCAGATATGGGCGACGAGGCCGCAGCACCGGATGAGGAAGTCGAATATTTCGACTGAGCAGGGAGTTTCACCACCCAAATTTTTGTGCTTTGTATTTTTGTGAACACTGGGGACAGTGTTCGATTTAAGTGTGGGGTGGGGAGTAGTTAGGTGCTGGGTCATAGGCTCTAAATCTGCTGTATATTCTTCCTTGGCATTTATGTATGTCTGTGCTTTCCCTGTTGTTGTGAACTGATTTGTGAATGATGTTTATATATTTGTTTGTGGCTAATGATGTGTGTTTTTAAAAAGTTATGGTTGCCTTTGTAAATATTTTGTAAATTTTGTAAATATTTTTTTTTCTCTATCGATATGATCGATATTTTTCAAAATCTTTGCGAAAAGATGTTGCACTTATCAACATATTTTGTAAATATTTTTTTTCATCGAAATGATCGATGTGTTGCAAATATTTTGAAGTTTTATTTTTGGGTTTCTCGGAGTTTGTTTTCGGTTCTTTTACCGAGAATAGTCCCATTGAACCGATGTCATAGTTAGTGAACATTCCCTATGATGGATGGATGACGACCGTCTTAAGGGAAATGTAGTCGATAGGAGTAGATATTTTGTTTTAGTTTCTTTGGTGGATTGCATCAATAAACTGTAGTTGCTTATGGTTGCTAAAATTTTGTTGCGTGTGTAATTGATGTTCGAAATGTGAAAGTGATTCGTTTGAAAGCATGTAATTGTGTAAATATGTTGAGTTACCTAGGCTATAGAATTTGGTTCATTATGATTGAGGCTTAATCTTGAATTCATGTAATTGACTAATTAAAGAGTCTGTGAATGCATCTTGATTCGAGCATGTGCATGAAGTGTGAGTGAGGTTTTGCTATTCCATGTCATTGTGAATTGTCTAGAACTTGCCTGGCGTGTATACAAAGCGAAATGAAGGAGGTGTAGTGTCAGAAAGGATGTAGGCATTTCTTTGTTTTAACCGTTAGTTTCCATTGTTTTCTTGTCAAGTTCTACCTTTTTATATGTTGTATACCCTAGTCAGCCCGTTGAGCCTTTAGCCGATTTCTTTCTTTTGTCCAGAATTGTATGAACTAAGCTTTATTCCTTCTTTTCATTAGCCTTAAAGTCTATAAGAAGCTCTTAAGCGCTTACAAAGAACAGAAAATTGTTTCCCAAAGTGTTAAAGAGTGAAAAGAGTGAAAAGAAGAGAAAAGCAAAAGTGAGGAAAGAAAAGATGATGTTGAAGAGGCACTAGTTGTAATTAAATGAAATTGAGGGTACATGAAAACCTTCCGTTTGGGGTCAAGTGTGCCTGATGAAATGGGCTGTATGAAAGTAAACCAGCATGAATGGGAGAAAAAGAGAAAAGAGAGGAACAATGGCCATGAGTCGATGGGAATGAGTTGAAAAGGCGCTTAAGGATGCTAGCGACTATTATTGGCTAATCCAATATATATATATACTAGATCCATAGCCCAGTTACAACCCATTAAAAGTCCTATTTGATCCTACACTGCATTTCTTTATATTAGTGGAGTAATACACTAAGGGCAAGCCTATGGGTCATGACATGATGCATGTGAATTCTTTTGGGAGAGAGAGTGAAATTAATTTTTATATGCCCCTACTTGCATGTTTGTGTGCTGCACGAGCATAAAAGGGGAAGTTTCTCTCGAGTTGTGAGGGTACATGCTTGATGACAGATTGATTTTCGTGTCGGATTTCTTGATTAGTTGATTTGCATGAGTTTGCCGATATCAAGAATCAATTCTTAAAAGTCTAGGAAGCCTCGATGTATTAAGGTCATTGTCTTGTACGACCAAGCATGTTTTCTTGATGATTTGCAAAAATCGAATAATCGGTATGACCGTAACGTAAATGGTTGCACCATAGTGACAAAGGTTGAGATGTGATGTGCATGATTTGTGTATGTGTTGTTCGAGGACGAACAAGGATTTAAGTGTGGGGTAAGTGATCTTGGGCAGATTTATATGCCCAAGTGATACTCAAACGTATCATTTTTACCTTGTTTGTTGTGAAATGTGTATATAATATCATGTATTTGGTAATAAAATGCGAATTTATACTAACCAACATGATTAGCATTTGTTTTGCAGGATAATGTGATTTTTAAGAGCTAAAATGCGTGTTGGAACTATGTCGGAGTTGGACTTGGATGCGAGCGTGGAAAAGACCTCGGATGGCACATTTTACAGTGGCTCCGCGATGGAGTCGTGCCACGCTGCCATCGCGGTAGCACACTGCCTGGGCAGAAATAAAAGTGGCAATTTCCAGTGTGCCTACGCGTCAGCTCCGTGGCACGGAGATAGGCCTACGCGATGGCCTCCGTGCCATGTTGAGGCCAATTATCCGGACCCTGCAATTTCCAGAGAGGGTCCGCGTCCACGCCGTGTCACGGAGGCAGTGCTCCGCGTTGGCCTCCGTGACACGTTGCTTGTTATTCCGGGAAAAATTTCCCACTAGTATAAATAGCACACTTAGGTTATTTTTAAGGGAGTTTTTTAGTTTTAGTTTTTGGAGCCTGAGTTCAGAAGTGGGAGCAGGAACGTGGTTTTGTGGCAGTTGAAGAATAGAAAAGATAAGAGTTTTCTTCTCTTCCCTTCTTCTTTCCTTCAATTGTATGCATGATTCACACTCATTCTAGGATGATTAATCCAAGAATGAGTGGCTAATTCCTTTCTTGCTGAGGTTTTGAACTTGTGTAATGAATGTTGGTAATAATTGATATGGTTTCTTCTTCTTCTTGCATGTTGTTCTATTAATTCTTGTGCTTATTACATTCTTGATTGGCCACCATTAATGTATATCTAAAAAGTCCAATTTCACTCGAGAGAGCATGAAATTGGAAAGTTGTGAATTAATAGGGTATTGTTCTTAACTTGATTTGGGGAAATTGGGTTTTGATGTGCTTTCTTGATAGAAATATACTCGAAAGCCGTATTAGTCAATTTAGGAACCGGAATTGTAGTGTTAGGTCATAAATTGCATTTGATCACAGAAATGTAGATGAATGGTTTATGAATCTAAAGTGAAATTAAATACGGAAGTTTTAATTTCTAGGCAAACGTTCTTGGCTAGCAATATGAAGAAGAAGATGACCAAATTATCATGATTATCAAGTTCATTACTCGTTCTTAACCTTGGCATGTGCATATCCATTGTCTAAACTCAACGTAAATAGTAGTTATTAATTTTAGTAGATAATTAGTTTAGAAACAAAACTCACTCAAATCTTGGTTGGATTGTTGTTAACATAGTTAGAAATAGAATAGAGATATAGTAAACTAGGCAGTTTTGCATATCTAGAGCAGCCTCCTTGGATCGATACTTGGCTACTTAGCCACTTTATTACTTGTTTGACCACGTACACTTGCGTGTCGGTGTATAATATATACCGAGCAGCAGAGCGCGAACACCTTTCATCGGAGACACCTTCAGGTATACCCAGTCATTTACCGCAAATTCTAGATTTCTACGCCGCATATCTGCATACGACTTCTGGCGGCTCTGAGCAGTCAACAGGCGTTCTCTGATAAGCTTTACTTTCTCTTCTGACTGCTGCACAATGTCTTGCCCAATCATCGCTGATTCCCCTACTTCAAACCATCCCACCGGCGATCTACATTTTCGCCCATATAATGCTTCAAAGGGCGCCATCTGGATAACTGAATGATAACTGTTATTATAGGCAAATTCAATCAACGAAAGATGCTCATCCCAGCTACCCCCAAAATCTAGTACACACGCTCGTAGCATATCTTCGAGCGTTTGGATAGTCCACTCAGCCTGCCCATCTGTCTGAGGGTGGAATGTTGTGCTCAAATTAATCTGCGTTCCCAAACCCCTCTGGAATGACTGCCAGAATCTAGTTGTAAACTGTGCTCCCCTATCTGAAATAATGGATACCGGCACTCCATGTAGTCTAACTATTTCTCTGATATATAACTCGGCATAATCCTCGGCTGAGAAGGTAACTTTCACTGGCAGGAAATGAGCTGATTTTGTCAGCCTGTCAACTATTACTCAAATGGAATCATTTCTGCATCTGGTACGGGGTAATCCTATTACAAAATCCATATTTATCGCTTCCCATTTCCACATAGGCACAGCTATATCCTGCGTCAGACCGCCCGGTTTCTGGTGCTCCGCTTTCACCTGCTGGCAGTTAGGACATCTAGATACAAATTCAACTATTTCAGATTTCATACCTGGCCACCAGTAAATGTCTCTGATATCGTGGTACATTTTTGTTGCTCCTGGATGGAGGGAATAACGAGCGTAATGTACCTCATGCATGATCTGCTAGCGAAGCCCTGGTACGTTCGGGACACACAGACGGCCCTTACAACGTAGCACTTTATTTTTAGTCACTTGGAAATCTGACTCCTTACCTTTCTGAATTCTATCTCTGAGCTGGACTAAGTCAGGGTCCTCGTACTGCCATTCTTTTACCTCTGTAACTAGTGATGACTCGGCAGAATTCTGAATTACCGCTCGGTTATTTTCTGTCTCCACTACTCGAACGGCTAAACCAGCTAGTTGATGAATTTCCTTGGCTAATTCCCGCTTCTCGGGCCGCAAATACGCCAAACTCACCATTGACTTACGGCTCAGGGCATCTGCTACTACATTTGCTTTTCCCGGGTGATAGAGAATATTTACATCATAATCTTTCAACAATTCTAACCAGCGACGCTGCCGCAGATTTAACTCCCTCTGTGTGAAAATGTATTGCAGACTTTTATGATCTGTAAAAATGTCTACATGGACGCCATACAGATAATGCCTCCAAATCTTCAGAGCGTGGATCACTGCGGCCAGTTCCAGGTCATGGGTCGGATAGTTCTTTTCGTGTTTCCTCAGCTGTCTGGAAGCATAGGCAATCACCTTACCATGTTGCATTAACACACAACCCAATCCCAAACCTGAAGCGTCGCAATACACCGCATACCCATCTGTTCCCTCTGGCAATGCTAGTACTGGGGCGGAGGTCAATCTGTCTTTCAATTCTTGAAAACTCTGCTCGCAGGCCTCCGTCCACTGAAATTTTGCTGCTTTCTGTGTTAGCTTTGTCAGAGGTGCTGCTATAGTGGAGAATCCTTCAACAAATCTCCGATAATATCCTGCTAAACCCAGGAAACTGCGGACCTCGGTCGGAGTGGTAGGTCTGGGCCATGTCTTGACCGCCTCTATTTTTTGTGTGTCTACCTGTATACCAGCATCCGACACGATATGCCCCAAAAAGGCAACTGAGTTCAGCCAGAACTCACACTTAGAAAACTTGGCGTACAGCTGACGGTCTCTAAGGATCTGGAGTACTGTTCGTAAATGGTTCTGGTGATCTGTCTCTGAACGAGAATATACCAGAATATCATCGATAAATACTATCACGAACAGATCCAAATACGGTCTGAATATGCTGTTCATTAGGTCCATAAACATTGCGGGAGCATTCGTCAGCCCGAAAGACATAACTAGGAATTCAAAGTGACCATACCTGGTCCTGAAAGCAGTCTTTGGAATGTCCCTCTCACGAACCCGGACCTGGTGGTATCCGGACCTCAAATCTATCTTAGAGAAACATTTGGCCCCCTGCAACTGGTCAAACAAATCATCTATTCTCGGGAGCGGGTATTTGTTTTTAACCGTTACCTTATTCAGCTGCCGGTAGTCCACACACATACGAAGTGAGCCATCTTTCTTTCTTACAAACAGAACTGGCGCACCCCATGGGGAAGTACTAGGCCTGATAAAACCTTTGTCGAGCAAATCTTTTAACTGCTCTTTCAACTCTCTAAGCTCAGCTGGTGCCATGCGATACGGGGGAATGGATATAGGTTGAGTCCCTGGCAACAAGTCAATCGCAAAATCTATCTCCCTTTCGGGAGGGATACCAGGCAATTCATCCGGAAATACGTCAAGGAATTCATTGACTACTGGAACAGACTGAAGAGTCGGAGGTTCCACCCGAACGTCCTAGACTCTAACCAGGTGGTAAATACATCCTTTTGCTATTAATTTTCTTGCCTGAAGGTAGGAAATAAACCTACCTTTCGGCGTAGGTGTACTCCCTTTCCACTCTCGCACTGCTTCCCCCGGAAAGTGAAATCGGACCGTCTTGGTCCAGCATTCTAAGTTGGCATAGCATGGCACTAACCAGTCCATACCCATAATGGCATCGAAGTCGACCATCTCAAGTTCTATTAAGTCTACTGTGGTCTGGCGATCAGCAACCTCTACCGTACACCCTCGGTAAACTCTTTTAGCTGTAATCGAGTCACCAACCGGTGTAAGCACTGAAAAGGGCTGCTGAAGCAATTATGGTTCGATACCCAACTTCCGGGCCACAAATGGTGTAATATATGACAAGGTAGACCCTAGGTCAATCAATACATAAACAGGGTATGAGCAGATAATCAATATACCTGTGACCACGTCGGGAGATGCCTCTGAATCCTGCCTCCCTGGTAATGCATAGGTACGGCTGGGGCCTGCACCTGAGCCAGAGGCTCCTGATCTACCTCGGCACCTATTTGCTGAACCTGAGGGTTTGCGCCCTGCTGAGGCTGCTGGAACTCGCGGCCCTGCTGACGCTCTATCCAGATCATCCTGACTACCCTGTCCCCTGGATGGACAATCTCTCATTAAATGACCTTCCTGTCCGTAGTAATAACACCCTGGGAAGCCTTGCCTGCAGGCTCCGGAATGTAGTCGGTGGCATATAGGACAAGGGGTAGATGCAAATATACTCTGTTCTACCCTCCGCTGCTGAGGTGAGGCTACTGTCCGTGAACTGCTACCGGACTCTGACTGACTCCGACGAATAAATCTGCCCCTCTGCTGCTGTACCGGCGGTAAATATCTGGGTGGCCTATCTAAAAACCGTGGTCTCCGCCCCCTAGGAATTTCCCTCTGAATCTCGGCGGGTCTGCTTCTACGGCGCTGCTCTGAAGTCGCCTGTCTGTCACCCCGCTGCCACTGCCTCAGGCCCTCAATTGTCTGTGCGAAGGCTTGTACCCTGGCTATGTCCATGTCCTCTCTCAAAGTAGCCGTCATGCACGTCTCTATGTACTCTGGATTCAGGCCCATAATAAAGCGGTGGACTCTGGACGACATGGTGTCCACAAATGCTGGAGCATAGCTGGCTAAGGAGTCAAATTGTAAGGAATATTCACGGACGCTCCTAGCCCCCTGCTTTAAATATAAGAACTGGTCCATCCGGGCCTGTCTGACCTCCCGGGGTAAGTAGTGGTCCAGGAAGGCCTCTGAAAAGCTGGACCAAGTAGGAGGGGCTGCATCTCTTCCCCGAGACCTCTCCCAACTTTCGTACCACAAAACACCAATATCCCTTAACCGGAACACTGCTAACTCAATTGATTCTGCTGGAGTTATGTGCATGACTCTAAAGATCCTCTGCATCTGGTCCGAAAAGTCCTGAAGGTCCTCCGCTGAATCCGATCCAGTAAACTGAGGGGGTCCCAACGCCAAGAATGGCCCACCTAGGGATTCTGCTGCTATAGGTGGTGCTGGCTGACGCTGAGCAGCTAGCATCTGAGTCAATATAACCACCGCACTACGTAGCTTCTAATCAGATGAAGTGGGTGCAGGAGCTGTGGGAGGCGGTGCTGCCTCAAATGGTGTCTGGCGAGGCGGAGACTGCTGGGAGGGCCGAGATGACGCCTCCGTATTGCTCTCAGACCGGGCGGAATCTGGCTGTAACTGAGGCATCCTACTGGTGCCTTCGCCCGCTGCTATATCCAATCTCCTACCTGTAGCTGGGTGCCACTGGTCTGCCATAATATCTGTAAGCAAAGAGGGTGGTGAGTTTCAAAAGTCAACTCTATACTGTACCGCTCTATAGCATGACTGAATAAGAAAGAAGAGTGACAATCCTAACATGCCTCGCAGCCTCCTGCCTATAGTATGTGGTGCACAACACATCCATAGACAAGACTCTACTTAGCACGGCTTACAGACTCCCTGGGACACGAACTGCTCTGATACCAAGTTTGTCACACCCCACCTTGGGGGGTATGACGGCACCTGGTGCCTGCTAGACTCTGGACTGCTAAATGGTCCAGCCTGAGCACATCTGGTGCTTTGGCTGGCTTTGGCTCTATTTCAAGAAACAAACCGGCTATATAACGGCTGTAAACACAGCCTCCGACCCACTGGCCTGTAGCCATCTGTACCTGTAACAACAGCTAACCAGAAACAGACTTGTAACAAGGAACCTATGCGGGCCGACAAGGCCACCATGCTGTCTAGTTATCTGTAACTCAACACAAGACTGCTGTAAAACTACGTGACCGGCAAGGTCACCACTACTGTAAAACTAAGGCCTCACACGGCCAACATAAACTGAAATACTAAACAGCTACAGCAGACCGCACGGCCTCACACGACCGGCTCAACTAACCACAGGGAATATATACAGACTGCAAGCCTCTACGAATACTATAAGAAATTAATAGAAATGATCGGGACAGGGCCCCGACCTACCCATACTGCACAACAAAAGAAAATGAGCTACACCTCTGGGAATCAGACTCCGGATGACAGGAGCTGATGACTCACTGGCTGGCTGGAATCACGAGGGATCGGCTCCTCGTCCGTGAGTACCTGCAGGCAAGCAATGCAGCGCCCCGCTGGGCGTCAGTACCACAGGTACTGAGCATGTAAAGCAAACTGAAATATGCAACTGAAATGAATAGCAACATTAACATGACGTATAAGCAAGAAGTAGCTGAGTCTATCTAGCTGAGGATAACTGGGGAGAGTTTGTTCATTCTATAACTAACTGAGCGTACCTGATGACGTGTCGTTCTACTGTCTATCAGTATCTAATAACACATATCAATATACATAATAGTACACACAATACCTGACCGACCCCCATAAGCCGGAAGGTGCCAACCAAGCAAGCAATCTATATACCCCTACTCGGGTCTAAACCAACCAAAAATAAGTCACTCCACTCATCTGATACTGTGAGCTCCTCCTACCAGTCCCCTTGGGTACGTAGCTCAGGCCTTGGCCTCTGACAATAAACTGTGTCTGAGTCCAAAGACTTCTGCCTCTGGGCACAGGTGCGCACACAGAGTGGTCTGCCCCTGTAAACAGGGTGTGCTAGTTCTGCGCAGAGCAAACTGAACTACCCCTGCAAGCAAGGTGGTCTGGACCGTATTATCATGGTGGTCGGCCATCATCGTCCTTTAGTCGGACGGCATCACCCAGCTGGTGGCGGTATCTGAATCTGGTATCGACACAGCTATAACCCAGGGGCGATGGGGATGCTAAAAGGGTGCCCACATGCCATAACAAGTCTCAACATACAAAACATATATACAGCAAGCATGCTCAATGAAAAAATTACTAACCATATTCTCTTCTTTTATCTCCAGGCCAGTCTGTATTAAATAACTGATGCTATATTCTGTTTTACACTGTTTCTGATTGCTGGACTAACTGCTACCTGGCCTTTATCTGTCTATTTGATTATGTCTGGATATAACTCAATAACATAGAACATGCCATCTATAACTGGATATAGCTCGATAATATAAAATGTACCATCTAGTACTGGATACAGTCTCAACAGATGTAATACGTATTGCCTGAATATCTATTATTCTGATTATCGCATGATACGTAATAATATACTAGCATGCTTGCTGGAAATTGTACCAAAATCGTTCCTGTACGCTGGGTATCGGTTAATAGCCTTTATTCTATTTACTTCCTAAACTGTACTTCCTGGCTTGCCGAAAGAATAGCTTTACATACCTGGTTTCGGAGTACTCGACTGACCAATGTGATTTTCGTCGGTACCTCTGCTGTTTCTCCCAACTGCATTCATGAATATGTCAATTAATACTAAATATAGCTTTATTCCAAAGAAAAACGTCACTTTCGATATAATTATAGCCTAAACTTAGGCTTATCGAAAGACGGTCAAAAACTCGTTATTTTTCAGGAGTCCAGAAGGGAGAAGTATTCACTTCACAGCTAGGAGCACATAGAAACTAATTTGGAGTAATTCTACTTACTTTGGTTTGGTAGCTCGACGATTCGTCGGCCGTATTTCGCGAAACAAAAACCGTAGAAATGCTCTCTGCTGCTAAATACCTCGGTACCTGAGGTTAATTTGAGTTTAGACTTCGTTTGACAGCGTAATTGAACGATTTTATATTATTTTCCTTCGTCCCTCCTTGTCTCACGTTCTCTGGAAATGGTTTGTGAAGATGATGACTAATTAAGGGAAGCTATTCACTACTTAAAGGGATCAATTATTAATTAAAAGAAATTATTGTTAATTAAAGAAATCATTATTAATTAAAGAAAATTATCTTATGGGAATTATTATTAATTAAAGGAAATTACATTACAAACTGAGCTCCATATACTTGGACACTATAAATCGCATTTTTCCTTGCGACGCGCCGACTTGGCGCTTGTCCGATCTTTCCCCGGGCCTTTTTCTAGCATGCATGGCTTTCAAATATTCTTAACCAACACGTGAATAGGCCATCTATGTACCGGAAATTTTACGGGGTATAACAATAAACATACTTGTAAATATGTAAACTAGCCATGACATAAGGCCCATGAGTCCGCCAAAACATAATTCATAAATCATAGGTTTCATGCATACTTGTAAATCATAAATATAACTTGTAAATCATCAAATCATAATGGGTATTTGAATAAATTCATATTTCAAATCATAAATCATGCTGGATTTTAAATATCTACAATTTAAGTAAAGATCATAACCCGATTCATCATAGATCATATATAATTAGGCTTAATTTAATAGAAATCAAAATAAATAATTTTATAAAAAAATAGTTGTAAAATATGATCAAAATTCATAAAATATGATGTAAATCACAATTTAGAACAACCCATTGGTAAATCATTAAAATTCCACAAGATTTGAGTTAAAACCCCATGAAATTTTTTATCAATTTTTCATAAATTAATAGAGATTGGGCATGGGTGGAATAGAAACACCCATTCTAACCCTATTGTCACGCCCCGCCTTGGGAGGCATGACTGGCACCTGGTGCCCTACTGGGACCTGGATTGCTGGACTAACTAAGCCTAAGCACTTCTGGGGTCAGGCTGGCTCTAACTCTGGATTCAAGAAAACGACGGGCTATATAACAGCTGTAAATATAGCCTCCGGCCGACTAGGCCTATAGCTACCTGTAAGAAAACAAAAGCTAACCAGATCAATAGTAGTATAAAGGAACCTATGCGGGCCAACAAGGCCACCATGCTTTCTAGTTATACCTGAGAAATGAAAACAAGTATCAGCTACTATGTGACCGAAAAGGTCACCACTACCAACTAAAATAAGGCCCAGTACGACCCCACACGACCGTTACAGCTAACCACAGGGAATATACAATCTGCAAGCCTCTAAGAATACTTATAAGATGGTCAAGAGAGGGCCCCGGCCTACCCATACTGTACAACAAAGAAAAGGAATAAACCTCTAGCTGTCTAGCTCCAGATGTCAGGAGCTGATGACTCTGTGTGCTGGCTAGAATCACGAGGGATCGGCTCCTCGTCTATGGGTACCTGCAGGCAAGTAATATAGCACCCCAAACGGGCGTCAGTGCCGCTGGTACTGAGTATGCAAAGCAACAACTGGAAAATAACTGAAGACAAGCAATGTAACTGATAGTACTGAAATAGAAAGAAATAGACTGTAACTGACTGAACGTATGAGTTTAAGACTGTCCTCAACTATGCGGAGGAGTAGGAGTCATACCTGGTAATGTGGCATTCTACTGTCCATCTACTCATAACTAACATAACATGGCGTAATATAGCATAACATAACACAACATAGCCCACATAAATCTTACCCAGCCCCCATAAACCGGGAGGTACAACCAACACGCAATCTATATCCCTACCCCGGTCATCCCATCTCCCATAGTAACTATAAGCATCCCGTCAGTCCCCTGGGTATGCACTTGGGCCCGCTGATCCCCTGACTATAACTGTACCTGGACTCCTGAATCAACACCCCGGGCGTACCCGCTCGACGAGGGTGTATAAAAGCCGACCAAGGCAAAATATGGGGAAACTGGCATCCCATCTTCGTCCCCTAGGGGACGGCATGACACTCCGTAGAGCAACGTATCCTCGCCCTTTGGCGGATGAGTCGATACAGCTATTAACCCTGGGGCGGTCATGAATGTTAGGTAATCCAACCCAAAATAATACAGTCAAGTCTCAACTGATAATACTAACTGCATACGATACATGCTGAGGCTAATGATAGTAATGTGTATATATACAATACATGTTGAAACTGATAATGGCATATATATGATTTCTGTCATACTGTGCTGAATCTGATACTGAAACAGGATATAATATTTCTGCTGAGAATCAGGTTGTATAACTAAGTTTCATGGTAAACATGACTTACTATTTCTAACATGCTTTCTAAAATTCATTTTAAGCTACTGTTCTATTTCTGAAATACTTTACGGGAACTTATATTGCTTTACTAAGTTTCAGCTGAATATGATAATATCCCGACATATTTTACTAAATTACATAGTGGACATGCTGTACTGTTTCTGAAACTTCCTACTGGAATTTATATTGTGCTAGTAAGTTTCATGATACACATAACATGATGGTTCTAACATTATACTAAAATTCATACTAAACATAATATGCGGCTTCTGAAACTTTCTACTGGCACTTAAACTATTTTACTATACCAGAACTACTAGCTTGCCAAAGAAACTGGCTTAACATACCTCAGTTTCTGACTTCTGGACTAACTGACGTAACTCGGCCAATATCCAGCTATTCTTTCCAACTACATTCATATACACAGTAATTAGAAGTAAATACATCAGTATTCCGGAAGAAAACACTATTTTGAATATATATATATAGCCCAAACTTTGACTTATCGGAAAACAGTCAAAAACTCGCTATTTCTCGGAAGTCCAGAAGGGAGAAATACTCACTTTAGGGCTAGAAGTACATTGACACTAATTTGGAGCAATTCCACTTAACTTAGCTCAGTAGGATGACGATTTGCCGGCCGAATTTCGCGAAACTAACTCCGCAGGAATATTCTCTGCAGCTTTATACTTCGGTATCCGGAGTTAATTTGAGTTTGGATTGTGTTTGACGGTGTAATCAGACGAATATTTATCAAAACCCTTCATCCCTTACTGTCCTGGTCGTGTTCTGGAAATTAAATTGTGGGAAATGAAATAAAAAATGAAGTGGGGCTTTATATACTTGGGCCTGGACACCCCCCTCCGTGGCATGTTGGCCATCACGGAGGGGCTTCCTCCATGACACGCTGTCATCGTGGAGGGGGTCTGCCCGGCCTCCTCCTGCGATGGTTCGATGTGACGCTCGTCCAGTCTTTTCCCGAGCCTTTTTCTAGCATGTATGGCATTCTAAAACTCTTAACCAACATGCGAGTAGGCCATCTACATATCAAGAATTTATGGGGTGTAACACTTACATACCTGGGTAAGATCAGATTTCAATGCTCTTTGAATGACCAAGGGAGAATTGATGAAGAAGAGCTTGAGAATTGACTTCATCTCTCTTAATTCTTCCTAATTTTGCATGCATGGGAATGACTATGCAGGGGGGACTTAACTTATCTTAAGATTCCCAGAAAATAACATAAAATGACATAGTTTAAGGCCCTAGAGCATAGGAAAGTCGAAAATACCCTTAATGAAATTTCCCTGTATATCTGCACTGGTCGATCCCACAAACGTACCTATGAGTCGTTGGAGGCTACCATGACTCGTGGTATGTTCCGTCGTCTACACTGCCCAAACCTGACTTCAGATTCCAGCTACACTCAACAAGACGATTCGTGGTTTCTTCTCATGGGTCGTTGGATTGATCGTTGTTAGCTTCTTGAAAATTCCCGAGTTTCCCTTACAACGAGCCTCACCACGACTCAGGTATCCTCTAACGAGCTGTGGTATCCATCCGTTAGGTTCACTAAAAATTCGGCAATCCAACAAAGACTAGCTACCACAGGTCGTTACATAACACCATGGGTCGTAGGATGACCTGTGGCATCCCTAACTGCCAATGTCTCATACCAACCACGATTTCCAACAACGACTCGTTACATCATCCGTACTGCACACTTTTTTTCTAGTTTCAGTCAACTTCTCTTTTTTTTGATCCCGGGTCTAATCTTAGGAACTTTCGAGGTATTACAATATCTCCCCCTTGGAAAATTCGTCCTCGAATGTTGGAAACAAGCAGAAAAACAAAGACATGCAATCATTACACCCAATTACTGATCATCTAACCTTAAAACTAACGGAATGACTATCTCTGATTCAACCCACATAGCTGAACTGATTTCATGTTTCACATACACATCCATATACATAAAAGAAACTTGAACACATGAACTGAACATGAAAACTAAATAGAGTTTTAGGGAAAAACTAATACCTCAATTCGGAACGGAGCTGATAGGGAATAAATGTGGGTATTTAGCCATCATATCAACTTCGGCTTCCCACATAGCTCTTTTAACGTGTTGATTCCTCCATAGCACTTTAGCTGAAGCTACTTCTTTATTCCTTAGCCTCCGAACCTGATGATCTAATATTTCCACTGGAACCTCCTCATAGTTAAGACTATCTTTTACCCAACGCTGTCCACCGGGACTACTAGAGCTGGATCTCCCAAACATTCCTTCAAAAGTGATACATGAAACACAGGATGCACGAAAGATAAATCTGAGGGAAACTCCAATTCATATGCCACTTTTCCAACTCTTCTCACAATCCGGTAGGGGCCAACATAGTGGGGACTAAGTTTTCCTTTCTTCTCAAACCGCATCACTCCCTTCGTGGGAGACACTCTCAAAAATACCCAATTATCAACTTCAAATTCTAATTCTCTTCTTCTCACGTCCGCATAAGACTTTTGGTGACTCTGGGCAATTTTCAGCCTATCCCTTATCAACTGAACCTTCTCCGTTACCGCATGAACCGAATCTGACCCTATCATAGCTGCCTCACCAACCTCAAACCATCCGATGGGCAATGTACATCTCTGCCCATAAAGAGCCTCGAACAGTGCCATTTGAATACTGGAGTGATAGCTATTATTGTAAGAAAACTCGATCAGGGGAAAGTGATCATCCCAGCTACCTTTGAAGTCCATCACACATGCTCTCAACATGTCTTCAAGAGTCTGGGTTGTCTGCTCTGCTTGACCATCCATTTGCTGGTGAAATGTTGTGTTGAGTTTAACCTGAGTACCAAGCCCTTTTTGAATAACCTCCAAAACTGCGAGGTGAATTGAGTACCTTGGTCTGAAATGATGGATAAGGGCACTCCATGCAATCAAACTAACCCTCGGATATATAGTTTGGCAAAATCCTCCGTCGAGTCTGTGGTTTTAACTGGTAGAAAATGTGCATCCTTGGTCAACCTGTCTACCACAACCCAAGTGGAATCATATTATTAATGAGTACAAAATAAATCTGTGATGGAATCCATATTAATCTCTTCCCACTTCCAAGTACACCTCCCGGCCTTTGATGCTCAACCTTTACTTGCTGACAGTTCGGACACTTGGCTACGAATTCTGCAATATCCTTTTTCATGCCATTCCACCAATGGATTTCCCGTAAGTCACGGTACATCTTGGGGGCACTCGGATGGATAGAGTACCTGGATCCATGAGTCTCATGCAGCATCCGGCTCCTCAAATCGTCAATATCTGGAACACCTACGAGACCATGGTACTGAATCACACCATCTCCCCCTTTGGAGATGACCTCTACCTTCTGCTCCTAAATGACTTCCCCCAACTTCACCATGCTAGGATCCTCGTCTAGTCTAGCTTTTACATCAATCATGAAGGACGATTCTGATTCATTCCGAACTACCACACCGCTATCGATCGAGTCGACCAAATGAACCCCTATAATTCACGCTAAGAATTATGAAGTGCCAAGCCCCCTGAGTTTCCATACTTTATGCTTAAGATCATGCCAAATATGCAATGCGCTTGAATCCACCCGAAATCCATCTAAAATCCATCTGAAATCCTTCGGTCACAACCCAAATACGCATTCCAATCCTGAAACCCACTCCGGACCGGTCAGAACCATCAAGTTACCCACATAAGGTTGTTTGACCTCGAATTGACCATGGTCACACCTAGCTTCCTCAAAGCTCATAAATTCAACCCAAGGTTCAAATCACTCCCGAATCACCTCGTAATCCATGCAAACTACCTGGATAAATCATAGGTTACCATCCAGAACCAACAAAGCTTTCAGAATCCCAATTTGAGCTTGACGACCTAGATCGTTGACTTAGGTCAACCCCTCAAACTTCAAACCCTTCAAAAAATCGAAAGTCTCACCCAATATTTATTAAGTCATCTCAGAACGATTTCAAACACTTCCGCAAGTCATGAATAATAGAGTAATGATATGAAAAGTTTCAACCTAGGAAAACAGATTGACAATCACAAATTGACCATGCGGTTTGCTACACTTCAAGGCTTGGTTAATAACTGGGCTTCCTGTAGTATGTCTGATATCTATGGCTGGATAGGGAGTTATCTTGAACGTGCATATCTTAACCATCATTTCCATCATGGGGGACATCCATAGGATTTAGAGTAAGGGAATCATGAGCGCGAATCATGTAAGAAGTCTAATCTTGGCATATACTTGACATAGCACCATCTTATGAGCCGATAGAATAAATCTTGGGGGATGAGTTCATAGGGCTGAGCGTGCTAAGAGACATGAGTTCACATACACAACAAGGATCATGACATGAAGCCGAATGGGTAATATTGGGATCGCGGACTAATGGGGTTGCCTGTCACCTTAGGGTTCTAAACGTAAGCGTAAGTCGAGCATAGCATCAAACGTTATGTAAGGGAACATCTAAAGGAGAAAGAATCGACTACCCCCAGGTGCTATATATACAACTTCCTTACTAGAAAACTCAAGACCTGACTGGGCCCTGCACTTACCATTTTCTTTCCTTCCACGAAATAAACCTCATCTTAAAATACACGAAGGGATTTGTACATCTTACAGTAGTTCTCGAAACTAACAATCATGGTAGGTTCGAGGGAAAAATTATAATATACCTGGGACTACATCTGAGGCTGACTGCCATTGGCTCTTGGTAACCTGTGCTACTAGGATGGGCGATTTGCTGGAGCTGCTGGTCTGACAATTGGCACAACGGCTCTACCCTCGCCCTGCTTGGCCTTTGGGCAATTCCTGCACATGTGCCCGGCTTCCCTACATCGGTAACAAGCATCGGAACCTACCAAACACCGACCCATATGTGTTTTACCATATTTCGGGCATGCCAACTGGCTAGTCATGATCTCTGGAGGGGAAATCGGGGCACGACCTTTCTGTCCATCTCGCTTGGCTGAAGGACAATCCCGATGCTTGTGCCTGGATGACCACAATAGAAGCATACATCTGAACCCACCAAGAACCTTCCTAGGTGGTACTTCTTGCAATGCCTGCAAAGTGGATAAGTGATCTCTCTCACCCGAGGCTTGTACCCTCAAACTTGAGTTGGTGACTTCTGACGGGGTTGAGGGCGACTCCCAATACTCAACCCTTGCTGGGATCCCTCTAAGTCCTCGATCTTGGGCCTTTTGCTCCTTCTCTTCTCCCCTTACTCTCTCTACCCAAAATCGAATAACCACCCTTGGGCGAGCTCCTCTTTGTGAGTTCTTGAACCTTAGTAGCCGCCCTTTCTCTAGTAGGGTTCACAGGTGTAATAGCTTGTTGGGTAGGCTAGGTGATCATGGCCCGTATCAATACTCGGACTGCGGCCCCGAGTTTTTCATCCGTAACCTACCCAAACTTAGGATTCATTGGCGTTGGTGGGGATGGCTTGTTATACCCCGTAGAATTCCCGGCACTTAGATGACCTATTCGCAAGTTGGTTAAGCATATTTGAAGGCCATACGTGCTAGGGAAAGGCCCGGGAAAAGATCGGACGAGAAACCCGTTGAACCATCGCGGGAGGAGCCGAGGCAGAGCCCCTCCGCGATGGCAGCGTGTCACGGAGGTGAGGCCTCCGCGATGGCTCCGTGACACATTGCATAGGTTCAGGCCCAAGTATATAAGCCCCCACTTCGGTTTAAAATCATTTCATACTTAATAAATTTCCAGAAAACGCAGTGGGCTGAGGAAGACGAAGGAAAATTTAATATTTTCATCCGATTACGCTGCCAAACACTGCCCAAACTCAAATTAATCCCAGATACCCGAGTATTTAGCAGCAGAGAGCATTTCTACGGAATTAGTTTCGCAAAATACGGCCGACGAATCGGCGAGCCACCGAACTAAAGTAAGTAGAATTGCTCTAAGTTAATGTCTATGTGTTCCTAGCTGAGAAGTGAATACTTCTCCCTTCTGGGCCGCTGGAAAATAGCGAGTTTTCGACCGTCTTTCGATAAGCCTAAGTTTAGGCTATAAACTATATCGAAAGCAACGTTGCTCTTTACAATAAAGCTGTATTTAGTATTGATTGACGTATTTATGAATGCAGTTGGAAGGAAATAGTTGAAGTACCGGCCAAGCCTCGTCCGACGGACGAATAATGCAAAGATAAGGTATGTAAAGTTAGTTTCCTCGGCAAGTTAAGTAATATTGAGACAGTATGGTAATTTACAGACCAGTAGAATGTTTAGAAATCGATTATTGTGTTATTATGAATATTGGTGCAATATGAGAAGTTTTGGGTTGTAACGTGTACGATACCTATCCGTATGATATAGATTCGGACGTAAGTGGTTAAGATTGCCCAGTATATTCAGTATGTGATGTAATATGCCATGTTAAGATATTGTTGTGTTTAGCTGAAGCCTCGCGAAGTAGTACAGTATCCGTAAAGCATTTCAGATATAGCATTGTAACTAAATAAGGTTTAGAAAGCATGTTAGAAGTAGGAAATCATGTTAAGACAGAAACTCAGTAAACAGTATAGCTTTCAGCAGAAACACCATCTTGTATAACCTTTGCCCCAGTACAGTTTGACAGGAGGCTATATTTATATTTATACTTACCTGTCTCAGCATGTATCAGACACTTACAGATTACTATTATTAGCTCAGTATGTGATTTATATGATACCTTACACCTGTTAGCCTTAGCTTATGAGATACACAGACAACATGACTAGTTAAGACCATTGTATTGATTGGGGTTGGATTACCTAGCATCCCTGACCGCCCAGGGTTAATAGCTGTATCGACTCGTCCGCCAGAGGACGAGGATACGTCACTCTACGGAGTGATATGCCATCCCGCAAGGGGATGAAGATGGGATGCCAGTTTCCCCATATTGTGCCTTGGTCGGCCCTTATACACCCCCGTCGAGCGGGTACGCCCGGGGTGTTGATTTTAGAGTCCTTCGGACTCAGGTACAGTTATAGTCAGGGGCTCAGCGAGCCTAAGTGCATACCCAGGGACCGGCAGGATGCTTATAGCCACTATAGGAGATGGGATGACCGGGGTAGGGGCATAGATTCTGTGTTGATTGTACCTCCCGGCTTATGGGGGCCGGGTAAGGTTTGTGTGTGCCATGTTATGTTATGTATGTCATGCTATGTTACATTAGACATGAGGGGATTAGTAGTAGAACGATACGTCTCCGGATATGACACCTACTCCTCCCAGTATGATTGAGAACAGGTACGATTTACATCATCAGACAGATAATCTAGTTCTTCCTATTTCAGTTTCGTCAGTTATGGTATTGATTTTAGATAGCTTTTTCAGTTATTGCTTTACATACTCAGTACCAGTGGTACTGACGCTCGGTGGGGCGCTGCATTACTTGCCTGCAGGTACTCATAGACGAGCAGGCGATTCTACGTGACTCCCTATCAGCGGTTGAGTATTCAGCTCCAGTCATCCGGAGGCTGAATTTCAGAGGTGTAGTTCAGTTCCTTTTGTTGTATGTTATGGGTAGGTCGGGGCCCTGTCCCGATCAATTCTATTGCTATTCCTAGAGGCTTGCAGTCTGTAAATATTCCCTGTGGTCAGTTGAGCCGGTCGTGTGAGGCCGTGCAGTTGTTTCGTTATCAGTATTCTCGCTTTCTTATGTTGGCCGTGTGGGGCCATAGTTTGTCAGTAGTGGCGACCTTGCCGGTCACGTAGCTTTTCAGTATGTTATGTTTGAGCTATAGATAACTAGACAGCATGGTGGCCTTGTCGGCCCGCATAGGTTTCCCTGAATTACTATGTTTCTGGTCAGCTGCTAATACAGGTACAGAAGGCTATAGGCCAATGGGTCGGGGGCTGTATTTACAGCCGTTATATAGCCCTTTGTTTCCAGAAATGTGAGTTAGAGCCAGCCAGGCGCCAGATGCGCCCAGGCTTAACAGTTCAGCAGGTCAGGTCCTAGTAGGGCACCAGGTGCCAGTCATACCCCCCAAGGTGGGGTGTGACAAACTTGGTATCAGAGCAGGTTGTATCCCAGGGAGTCTGCAAGCCGTGCTAAGTAGAGTCCTGTCCATGGATGTGTTTTGCACCACATACTATGGGTAGGAGGCTGCAAGGCATGATAGGATGGTTGTCTTTTATTCTGATTCAGTCGTGCTATAGAGCGGTACAGTATAGGGTTGGTTTCCTAAAATCTTACCATATTCTTTGGCTACAGATAATGTCAGACCAGCAACATCCTACCACAGGTCAGATCTTAGACATTGCAGCAGGGGAGGGCACCAGCATGATGCCTCCCCCTCATTTGGAGACAGCTCGATCAGAGGGCCCTACAGAGGCTTCATCCCAGCCTCCTCAACAGTCTCCACCACATCAGGAGCCATTGGGAGCGACAGTACCTTCAGCAGTCCCTATACCGACACCTTCCAACCAGGAGGTTAGGAGTGCTGTAGTTATGATAGCACAGATGATGGCTGCTCAGCGTCAGCAAATGCCATCCACAGTTGCAGAAGCATCAGGAGGGCCCGGTAGTTCGAGGGTCCGAGAGTTCTTAGCCCTGAATCCCCCACAGTTCACAGGCACGGACCGAACAGAGGACCCCCAGGATTTTCTGGACCAGATGCAGAGAATCTTCAGGGTTATGCATGCTACGCCTACTGAGTCAGTTGAACTGGCCGCATTCCGGTTACGAGATATTGCGGTGTTATGGTATGAAAGCTGGGAGAGGTCCCGAGGGAGAGATGTTTCCCCTCCCACCTGGTCCAGCTTTTCAGGAGCCTTTCTAGATCACTATTTGCCGCGGGAGATCCGACAGGCCCGGGTAGATCAGTTCCTACATCTAGAGCAGGGGGCCATGAGTGTTCGGGAATATTCCTTGCGGTTTGACTCTTTGGCTCGATATGCACCGGCCTTCGTGGATACCATGGCATCCAGAGTGCACCGTTTTATTATGGGGTTGAACCCAGAATATGTCGAGACTTGTATCACGGCCACACTGCGAGAGGACATGGATATTTCCCGAATCCAGGCATTTGCCCAGAATATTGAGGGCATCAGACAGCGGCATCGGGAGATTAGAAGGGTCAATCAGGAGCAGCGTCGCCGGGATAGGCCAGCTGAGTTACAGAGAGAGGCCCGGGGAGGACCCAGGCCATGATTGTCAGACAGGCCGCCCAGGCCCCCGCCTCCACCGCAGTCACAGGGAGGTAGATTCAGTCGTAGAGGGCAGTCAGAGGCTGGTAGAGGCTCGCAGATGGCAGACTCACCATTACAGAGGAGGGCGGAGCAGAGTAGGTATACCCTACCACTTTGCCCTATATGCAGTCGACGCCATTCTGGAGCGTGCAGGTATGGTTCCACCGCATGCTATATTTGTGGCCAAGAAGGCCATTTGATGAGAGATTTCCCAGCCAGAGGTCGTGAGGACCGGGACAGACAGGATAGGGCATCAACAGGATCACGAGCTACAACATCCTCGACTGGGCGCAGGCCCTCAGTTTCAGCAGACAGGGGTCGGGGCAGATCAGGGGCCTCCAGTACAGGTGCGGGTCCAAGCCGCACATATGCCTTACCAGGGAGGCAAGATTCAGAGGCATCGCCTGATGTTGTGACAGGTATGCTAACTATCTGCTCACACCCTGCTTATGTGCTAATTGATCCAGGGTCCACTTTGTCCTATATTACTCCATTTGTGGCACGGAAGTTTAGTATTGTACCAGAATCACTACAGCAGCCCTTCTTAGTATCTACGCCCGTCGGTGACTCTATCACAGCGAGTCGAATTTACCGCGGGTGTACAGTAGAGGTTGTTGATCATCAGACCACAGTAGATCTGGTCGAGTTAGAAATGATAGACTTCGATGCCATAATGGGTATGGATTGGTTAGTACCATGTTTTGCTAATGTTGAATGTTGGACCAAAACGGTCCGATTCCACTTCCCGGGGGAGGCAGTACGGGAGTGGAAGGGCAGCACCGTGACGCCAAAAGGTAGGTTTATTTCCTACCTTCAGGCAAGAAAGTTGATATCTAAGGGGTGTATTTATCATCTGGTCAGAGTTCAGGATGTCCAAGCAGAATCTCCGACACTCCAATCCGTCCCAGTGGTAAATGAATTCCCAGATGTATTTCCTGATGAGTTACCTGGTATTCCCCCAGAAAGGGAAATAGACTTCGCTATTGACTTGCTACCAGGCACTCAGCCAATATCAATACCTCCTTATCGTATGGCTCCTGCAGAACTCAGAGAATTAAAGGAGCAGTTGAAAGACTTGTTAGATAAAGGTTTTATCGGGCCGAGTACTTCCCCGTGGGGTGCGCCAGTCTTGTTTGTGAGAAAGAAAGATGGCTCGCTCCGAATGTGCATAGATTATCGGCAGCTAAACAAGGTTACAGTAAAGAACAAGTATCCGCTTCCCAAAATTGATGACTTATTTGATCAGCTACAGGGAGCCAGATACTTTTCTAAGATTGACTTGCGGTCCGGATATCACCAGGTCCGAGTACGTGAGAGGGATATTCCTAAGACAGCATTCAGGACCCGATATGGGCATTTTGAATTTCTGGTTATGACCTTCGGGCTAACGAATGCCCCAGCAGTCTTTATGGACCTGATGAACAGTATTTTCAGACCTTTCCTGGACTTGTTCGTGATAGTATTTATTGATGATATTCTGGTGTATTCTCGCTCTGAGGCAGATCACCGGACTCATTTGCGGACAGTGCTCCAGATTCTCAGGGACCGCCAGTTGTACGCTAAATTTTCAAAGTGTGAATTCTGGCTTAACTCAGTGGCCTTTTTGGGGCATATTGTCTCAGACGCTGGTATACAGGTAGACAAGCAGAAGATAGAAGCAGTTAAGTCATGGCCGAGACCTACCACCCCGACTGAAGTTCGTAGCTTTCTGGGGTTGGCAGGGTACTATCGGAGGTTCATTGAGGGATTCTCAACCATTGCAGCACCTTTAACTAAATTGATACAGAAGGCAGCAAAGTTCCAGTGGACGGAGGCATGCGAGCAGAGTTTCCAGGAACTGAAAGACAGATTAACCTCCGCCCCAGTACTAGCACTACCGGAAGGCACAGAAGGGTATTCAGTTTATTGTGACGCGTCAGGTATCGGGTTGGGCTGTGTGTTGATGCAGCATGGTAGAGTAATTGCATATGCTTCCAGACAGCTGAAGAAGCACGAAAAGAATTACCCCACCCATGATCTAGAATTGGCCGTAGTAATTCATGCCTTGAATATGTGGAGGCATTACCTGTACGGCGTCCATGTGGATATATATACAGATCATAAGAGCTTGCAGTACATTTTTACTCAGAGGGAGTTGAATCTGCGGCAACGTCACTGGTTAGAATTGTTGAAGGATTATGATGTGAACATCCTGTACCATCCGGGAAAAGCCAATGTTATGGCAGACGCCCTGAGCCGTAAGTCAATGGGGAGTTTGGCGTATTTGCGACCCGAGAAACAGAAATTAGCTAAAGAAATTCATCAGTTAGTTGGACTAGCCGTTCGAGTAATGGAAACAGAAAATAATGGGGCCGTAATTCAGAGTTCTGCAGTGTCGTCATTAGTTGCAGAGGTAAAAGAACGACAGTATGAGGATCCCGATTTAGTCCAGCTCAGAGATAGGGTTCAGAAGGGTAAGGAGCCAGATTTTCAGATAACCGAGGATGATGTGCTACGTTGTAAGGGCCGCCTCTGTGTCCCGAATGTTTCAGGACTTCGTGGCTAGATCATGCATGAGGTACACTATGCTCGCTATTCCCTTCATCCAGGGGTGACGAAAATGTACCGCGATATCAGAGACATCTACTGGTGGCCAGGTATGAAAGCTGAGATAGCTGAATTTGTATCTAGATGTTCTAATTATCAGCAGGTAAAAGCCGAGCACCAGAAACCGAGTGGTTTGACGCAAGAGATAACGGTACCCACGTGGAAATGGGAAGCAATAAACATGGATTTTGTAACAGGGTTACCCCGTACTAGACGCAGAAATGATTCCATTTGGGTAATAGTTGATAGGCTGACAAAATCAGCTCATTTCCTGCCAGTAAGGGCTACTTTCTCAGCTGAGGATTATGCCGAATTGTATATCAGAGAAATAGTTAGATTGCATGGGGTACCGGTATCTATCATTTCAGACAGAGGGACACAGTTTACAGGTAGGTTCTGGCAGTCATTTCAGAAAGGTCTGGGGACGCAGATTAATTTGAGCACAGCATTCCATCCTCAGACAGACGGGCAGGCTGAACGTACAATTCAGACGCTCGAAGATATGCTACGAGCGTGTGTGTTAGATTTTGGGGGTAGCTGGGATGAACATCTGTCGTTAATCGAATTTGCTTATAATAACAGTTACCATTCAGCTATTCAGATGGCGCCTTTCGAGGCATTGTACGGGCGAAAATGTAGATCGCCGGTGGGCTGGTTTGAAATAGGAGAATCAGCATTAGTTAGGCCAGATATTGTTCGGCAGTCCGAGGAAAAGATAAAGCTTATCCGAGAACGTTTACTGACCGCTCAGAGCCGCCAGAAGTCTTATGCAGATAGGCGGCGCAGAAATCTAGAATTTTTGGTAAACGACTGGGTATATCTGAAAGTGTCCCCGATGAAAGGGGTAATGAGGTTTGGCAAGAAAGGAAAGCTTAGCCCAAGATTCATTGGGCCGTATCAGATTCGGCGAAGAATAGGCCGCGTGGCATACGAGTTAAACTTGCCTCCAGAATTAGCATCGGTTCACCCAGTATTCCATGTTTCGATGTTAAAGAAGTTCGTAGGGGACCCTTCTACAGTAGTTCCAGTTCAGGATGTTCAGGTCACAGAAGAGTTAGCCTATGAAGAGGTTCCCGTAGCCATCTTAGACAGACAGATTCGCAGGCTGAGAACTAAAGATGTTGCATCTGTCAAAGTATTGTGGCGTAACAGAAATCGGGAAGAAATGACGTGGGAGGCTGAAGAAGATATGAAAATCAGATACCCTCACCTATTTCAGGCCTAGTCAGACGACAGGTATGTCCGTATCATTATTTATACAGTACTTTATGGTTGTATGTTGTAAATGATAAAGAAAGAAGTGATATTTAGTTGTCCAGTGAATCTTAGAATATTGTGTGCAGTGCCTGTGTTGGACTTTTCTGCATTTCAGGTTTTTGCGATAGTCCATATTACAGGGGAAACTCTGCCAAAATTTTTCCAGAAAAGTAAAGTAAGCAGTCCTCTAGATAACAGTGTACATTCGAGGACGAATGTTCTTAAGGGGGGGAGAATGTTATACCCCGTAGAATTCCCGGCACTTAGATGACCTATTCGCACGTTGGTTAAGCATATTTGAAGGCCATACGTGCTAGGGAAAGGCCCGGGAAAAGATCGGATGAGAAACCCATCGAACCATCGCGGGAGGAGCCGAGGCAGAGCCCCTCCGCGATGGCAGCGTGTCATGGAGGTGAGGCCTCCGCGATGGCTCCGTGACACGTTGCCCAGGTTCAGGCCCAAGTATATAAGCCCCCACTTCGGTTTAAAATCATTTCATACTTAATAAATTTCCAGAAAACGCAGTGGGCTGAGGAAGACGAAGGAAAATTTAATATTTTCGTCTGATTACGCTTCCAAACGCTGCCCAAACTCAAATTAATCCCAGATACCCGAGTATTTAGCAGCAGAGAGAATTTCTACAGAATTAGTTTCGCGAAATACGGCCGACGAATCGGCGAGCCACCGAACTAAAGTAAGTAGAATTGCTCTAAGTTAATGTCTATGTGTTCCTAGCTGAGAAGTGAATACTTCTCCCTTCTGGGCCGCTGGAAAATAGCGAGTTTTCGACCGTCTTTCGATAAGCCTAAGTTTAGGCTATAAACTATATCGAAAGCAACGTTGCTCTTTACAATAAAGTTGTATTTAGTATTGATTGACGTATTTATGAATGCAGTTGGAAGGAAATAGTTGAAGTACCGGCCAAGCCTCGTCCGACGGACGAATAATGCAAAGATAAGGTATGTAAAGTTAGTTTCCTCGGCAAGTTAAGTAATATTGAGACAGTATGGTAATTTACAGACCAGTAGAATGTTCAGAAATCGATTATTGTGTTATTATGAATATTGGTGCAATATGAGAAGTTTTGGGTTGTAACGTGTACGATACCTATTCGTATGATATAGATTCGGACGTAATTGGTTAAGATTGCCCAGGGTTAATAGCTGTATCGACTCGTCTGCTAGAGGACGAGGATACGTCACTCTACAGAGTGATATGCCATCCCGCAAGGGGACGAAGATGGGATGCCAGTTTCCCCATATTGTGCCTTGGTCGGCCCTTATACACCCCCGTCAAGCGGGTACGCCCGGGGTGTTGATTTTAGAGTCCTTCGGACTCAGGTACAGTTATAGTCAAGGGCTCAGCGAGTCCAAGTGCATACCCAGGGACCGGCAGGATGCTTATAGCCACTATAGGAGATGAGATGACCGGGGTAGGGGCATAGATTCTGTGTTGATTGTACCTCCCGACTTATGGGGGCCGGGTAAGGTTTGTGTGTGCCATGTTATGTTATGTATGTCATGCTATGTTACATTAGACATGAGGGGATTAGTAGTAGAACGATACGTCTCCGGATATGACACCTACTCCTCCCAGTATGATTGAGAACAGGTACGATTTACATCATCAGACAGATAATCTAGTTCTTCCTATTTCAGTTTCGTCAGTTATGCTATTGATTTTAGATAGCTTTTTCAGTTATTGCTTTACATACTCAGTACCAGTGGTACTGACGCCCGGTGGGGCACTGCATTACTTGCCTGCAGGTACTCATAGACGAGCAGGCGATTCTACGTGACTCCCTGTCAGCGGTTGAGTATTCAGCTCCAGTCATCCGGAGGCTGAATTTCAGAGGTGTAGTTCAGTTCCTTTTGTTGTATGTTATGGGTAGGTCGGGGCCCTGTCCCGATCAATTCTATTGCTATTCCTAGAGGCTTGCAGTCTGTAAATATTCCCTGTGGTCAGTTGAGCCGGTCGTGTGAGGCCGTGCAGTTGTTTCGTTATCAGTATTCTCGCTTTCTTATGTTGGCCGTGTGGGGCCATAGTTTGTCAGTAGTGGTGACCTTGCCGGTCACGTAGCTTTTCAGTATGTTATGTTTGAGCTATAGATAACTAGACAGCATGGTGGCCTTGTCGGCCCGCATAGGTTTCCCTGAATTACTATGTTTCTGGTCAGCTGCTAATACAGGTACAGAAGGCTATAGGCCAATGGGCCGGGGGCTGTATTTACAGCTGTTATATAGCCCTTTGTTTCCATAAATGTGAGTTAGAGCCAGCCAGGCGCCAGATGCGCCCAGGCTTAACAGTTCAGCAGGTCAGGTCCTAGTAGGGCACCAGGTGCCAGTCATACCCCCCAAGGTGGGGTGTGACATGGCTGACTCTTGTTGTTGTTCAGCGATGACATGTTTCTGCACACGCGTATAGCTCGAGTTAAAGGAAGGGAGGGAATCAAATTCATTGCACGAAATAGAGTCATAAAAGAAGGGGACATATCCTAAACGTCTCGTAGCCTCTTCATCATAAGTGTGGCGCGCTTCACACCCATGAAAAAGACTCTACTTAACGCGGCTTTAAGACACCTTAGGACACTTCAAATCTATGGCTCTGATACCAAGTTTGTCACGACTCGATCGTAGACCCGGATCATAACACTGGACAAGGAACCCTAGAGAGCTCCCAAGTCAACCCATGGCATAAGCATACGTCTAACTTTATATCACTTAAGGCGGAATATTGAACATGCGACATAGCGGAAACATAAACATAACATAACATAGACATTCTAAAAATACTTAGAAATACACATCAGTTGAGTACTACATACGGTCTGAAAGCCTCTATCAAATAAAATAGATTGATGGGAAAACATCCCCAAATAACCCGGAAAAACTGAAACTAAAGAACATCATAATTTAAACATATGGCCCTCGAAACTCGAGGACTCACTAAAAAGGCTGATAGCTGACTCTGAGATGGACTAATGATGGAGATGAGCCTGAGAGCCGGCTCTTGTATCATGAAATGATACAACATAGAAAGCATGCGGTCAGTACATGGAATGTACCGAGTATGCAAGGTAAGTAAAACGAATATTTAAAATATGTAAAAGCTCATAAAACATCATAAGAGTAGGACATCATGCTCATATCATAAATATCATAACATAACATAAGGCTCAAGGTTTTTAAAACATTCATAATACAATCGTAATCATAATCATAAGAGAAAAGCTTTATTTACATGACTTGAACCAATATACATAGTCATAAACACGCATAAATCATGAGGAACAATGAGAGATTCTCTTAACCGACATACCCCATATGAGCATATATGGAGTCCGACTTCTAAACCTAGTCGGGAGGACGTTCGTACCTTTGTCAGGGGTAGAACCATGAAGGGCATGATCACACATTAAAAGAACCATTTGGTCCATGGGACAGTCACAAAAGAGGTTCCAACATATCCTATGGTGACACGTAGTTTATGAGATCCGGGGCAGAACCTAGGCCCCGAACCTACTCGGTGTTAAATACTACTCCCAAAGCATATATAGTGCTCATAGTATAATATGCATGAATTCATGGGCTAGTTAAATCATGATAATCATAAACATACTTGTAAATACATAAACTAGCCATGACATAAGGCTCGTGAGTCGACCAAATATAATTCATAAATCATAGGTTTCATGCATACTTGTAGATCATAAATATAACTTATAAATTATCAAATCATAATGGGTATTTGAATAAACCCATATTTCAAATCATAAATCATGCTAGGTTTGTAAATATCAATAATTTAAGTAAAGATCATAACCAGATTCGTCATAGATCATACATAATTAGGCTTAATTTAGTGGAAATCTAAATCAATAATTTTATAATTAAAATAGTTGTAAAATATAATCAAAATTCATAAAATATGATGTAAACCACAATTTAGAACAACCCATTGGAAAATCATTAAAATTCCACAAGATTTGAGTTAAAACCCCATGAAATTTTTTATCAATTTTTCATAATAGAGATTGGGCATGGGTGGAACAAAAACACCCATTCTAACCCTACATACCTGGGTAAGATCAGATTTCAATGCTCTTTGAATGCCCAAGGGAGAATTGATGAAGAAGAGCTTGAGAATTGACTTGATCTCTCTTAATTCTTCCTAATTTTGCATGCATGGGAATGACTATGCAAGGGGGACTTAACTTATCTTAACATTCCCAGAAAATAACATAAAATGACGTAGTTTAAGGCCCTAGATCATAGGAAAGTCGAAAATACCCTTAATGAAATTTCCCTGAATATCTGCACTGGTCGATCCCACAGACGTACCTATGAGTCGTTGGAGGCTACCACGACTCGTGGTATGATCCGTCATCTACACTGCCCAAACCTGACTTCAGATTCCATCCACACTCAACAAGACGATTCGTGGTTTCTTCTCACGGGTCGTTGGACCGATCGTCGTTAGCTTCCTGAAAATTCCTGAGTTTCCCTTACAACGAGCCTCACCACGACTCAGGTATCCTCTAACGAGTTATGGTATCCATCCGTTAGGTTCACTAAAAATTCAGCAATCCAACAAAGACTAGCTACCACAGGTCGTTACATAACACCACGGGTCGTAGGATGACCCGTGGCATCCCTAACTGCCAATGTCTCATACCAACCATGATTTCCAATAATGACTCGTGGTTCCCAACCATGAGTTGTTACATCGTCCATCCTGCACACATTTTTTTCCAATTTCAGTCAACTTCCATTTTTTTATCCCAGGTCTAATCTTAGGCACTTTCGGGGTATTACACTCGATATGGTCACTACAAGTTTGTGGTTATGTCCTTCGAACTAACTAATTCCCCTACAGCCGTTATGGACCTGATGAACAGAGTCTTCAAACAATATCTGGATATGCTCGTCATTGTATTTATCAAAGACATTCTGGTATACTCCAGAATTGAGGAAGAGCATGTTAATCACCTGAGGATAGTGCTTCAGACACTCAGAGACCTCCAGTTGTTCACCAAGTTTAGCAAGTGCGAATTTTGGTTGAAGTCCATGAATTTCCTGGGTCATGTGGCCTCGGGTGAGGGTATTTAGGTTGATCCTCAAAATATAGCAGCAGTAAAAGACTGACCTAGACCTACCTCCCCAACCAAAATCAGAAGCTTCTTGGGTCTAGCCGGGTATTACCGACGCTTTATTGAAGGCTTTTCTTCTATAGCATCTCCTTTGACTAAGTTGACTCAGAAGAAGGTGAAATTTCAATGGTCAGATGCGGGTGAGAAGAGTTTCTAGGAGTTAAAAACTCGACTCACTATGCTCCAGAGTTGATCCTACCGGAAGGATCAGATGGATTTGTAGTATATTGTGATGCTTCCAGAGTTGGACTTGATTGCATTCTAATGCAAAGGGGCAAGGTGATAGCGTATGCCTCCAGACAGCTCAAAATTCATGAAAAGAATTATCTGACTCATGACTTGGAGTTGGCAGCGGTGGTGTTTGCATTTAAAATATAGAGACACTATCTGTATGGGGCTCATGTGGATGTTTTCACCGATTACAAGAGCCTTCAGTATGTATTCAGTCTGAAGGACCTAAATCTTCTTTAGAGAATGTGGTTAGAGCTCCTGAAGGATTATGACATGAGCATGCTATATCACTCGGGAAAAACCAATGTGGTGGCTGATGCCCTAAGCAGAGTGTCTATGGGTAGCATGGCTCATGTTGAGGAAAGCAAAAAGGAATTGGCGAAATATATTCACCGACTAGCTCGGTTAGGGGTGTAGTTGGTTCACCCAGCTGAGGGTGGAGTGGTAATGCAAAGCGGGTCAGATTCCTCTTTGGTTGTTGAAGTTAAGTCCAAACAGGATGAAGATCCCATCTTACTTAAACTTAAGGAAGAGGTTCTCAAGAAAGAGGTTGAGGCTTTATCCAAAGGGGGAGATGGTGTGCTCCGTTAGTCAGATTGTGTGTACCGGACGTCGGTAACTTGAGACAATAGTTACTGGCTGAAGAACATAGTTCGAGGTACTCAATCCACCCTGGTGATACTAAAATGTATCGTGATTTGAGGGATATTTACTGGTGGAACGGCATGAAGAGAGACATCGCCGAATTCATAGCTAAGTGCCCGAACTGCCAGCAAGTCAAGGTAGAGCACCAAAGACCAGCAGGTATGACCCAAGATATCAGCATACCCATGTGGAAGTGGGAAGAAGTGAACATGGACTTTATTATGGGTCTGCCTCGAACTCGTCGGTAACATGATTCTATCTAGGTAGTAGTAGACCGGATGACAAAGTCAGCACATTTTCTCCCAGTTAAAACTGCATATTCAGCTGACGACTATGCTAGGCTTTATATCCAGGAGTTGGTTAGACTTCATGGTGTGCCATTATCCATAATTTCAGGCAGAGGTACTCAGTTCACCTCACATTTCTGAAAGACTTTTCAGAAGGGACTTGGTACCCAGGTCAAGCTCAGCACAACTTTTCACCCGCAGACAGATCGGAAAGCTGAGTGAACTATTCATACCCTAGAAGATATGTTGAGAGTGTGCGCGATCGATTTCAAGGGCAGTTGGGATGCCTCTTATCGAGTTTGCGTACAACAACAGCTACCACTCCAGTATCCAGATGGACCCTTTTGAGGCATTGTATGGTAGGAGGTGCAGATCTCCTATTGGATGGTTTGAGGTTGGTAAAGCTGCTAAAATCGAGCTAGACTCAGTTCATGAAGTTATGCAGAAGGTACAGCTCATCAGGGAAAGATTGAAAATAGCTCAGAGATGTCAGAAATCTTATACTGATGTGAGGAGAAAAGAATTAGAGTTTGTTGTGGATGACTGGGTCTATTTGAAAATTTCACCCATGAAAGAGGTGATGAGATTTGGAAAGAAGGGAAAGCTCAGCCCGAGATATGTGGGACCCTACCGAATTATAAGGCGAATTGGCAAGGTGGCTTATAAGCTGGAATTACCTTCAGAGTTGGTGTCTGTGCACCCTGTATTCCATGTATCACTATTGAAGAAGTTCATCACTGATCCAACTTCAATCTTGCCATTGGATAGTGTGGGAGTGAAAGATAGTCTCTCATATGAGGAGGTTCTAGTCCAGATCCTTGACCATTAGGTTCGTAAGCTGAGAAACAAGAAGGTAGCTTCAGTCAAGGTTTTATGGATAAATTAGCATGTTGAGGGAGCTACATGGGAGGCTGAAGCAGATATAATGGCTAGATATCCCCATTTGTTCCCTTCTGACTCAGTTTCAGTTCAAGGTATCAACTCTTTTCCCAAAATTGCTTCTAGTTCGTATGTCTCAATTTCTTTCCTGTAAATGACCATGTGCATGATTAGTGAATTCAGTTCGGACTTGTGATTTAGTTCAGGGATAGTCAGTCCGCTAGTTTTCAGCTTTCATAATCAGTATTTATGTATAAGGATTGCCAGTCTCTGCTTTCCTATGTGTTTTCCAACATTTGAGCATGAATGTTCCCAAGGGGGAGATATTGTAATGCCCCGGAAACTCAAAGACTAGACCGGGGACTTAAATTAGAGAAAACTGGAAAATCTGCACCAGGTCACAGAATGAGTCATTCTGTGACTCGTGGGGAGTGACCATGAGTCGTTAAGTGACTCGTGGTGAGGCCTGGGAGCTTAGTTTGACATTTGGTGTATGGGTGACCACGAGTGTGACCACGAGTCTGGTCAACCCCCATGAGTCGTGATATGACCCGTGGTCAAGAATTATATATAATCGGGAAAGGTTAGGCAGTGCACCTAACGAATTGTCACCACGAATCATGGTCCATGCCATGACCCGTTAGGTAACTTGTGGTCAGGACTCGGTCAAAAGTTAGAGGAGGTTGACAGTGTACCCAACGGGTCCTCACCACAACTCGTTTGGGACACCACGACACCCATGGGGACTCCCGGGATATTTAGGTAGTGTAGTCCACAAGAGGTGACCACAAGTCGTGGTCACTAACCACGACTCATTAGGTCCCTCATGGTGCCCATCAGTGGGTTCCAGGCAATGCACCTCACGGGTGTGACCACGAGTCGTGGTCACTAACCACGACCCATTAGGTCGCCCATGAGGACTGATGATCAGTTTTCCCCTATGGGTTTTCAATGATCTTTCAGTAATTTCCTACCCTCCTAGACTCTAAATTACGTCATCTTTTGCATATTTACAAACTTATTAGAGGGGATAAACGTTTTCTTTCCTCATTCCCCACTCAGAGCTTCAGAAAAGAAATCATAAAATTCTCTCAGGAACTCTCAGAGCAAGAACTAGGGCAGTCTACTTCTCCTTAGATTCTCAAGAAATTC
This sequence comes from Datura wrightii, assembly GCA_035772735.1. Taxonomy (NCBI): domain Eukaryota; kingdom Viridiplantae; phylum Streptophyta; class Magnoliopsida; order Solanales; family Solanaceae; genus Datura; species Datura wrightii. The sequence goes on from JASDFA010000027.1 coordinate 40,700,337, forward strand.
TTCGGGCTTCTTCATTAGGTATGTGGGAATTCAACAAGGGAATAATTCTTCCCTTGTTTCCCAAAATTCCTCCCTACTTTTCTCTATCAGTTCTAGGCCTAAAATTATCGTATGTTAAGAAACTCTTAACCAGTCTTCACCTAATTCATGTGGAGTGTTATTTCATGTTAGCTATAGATATTTTCCTCCAGTTTGTGACTAAAATGATGCTAAATCTTGTGAAGTGAAATTTAGCCTTACTTCTTGAACTAGAAAATCTTAAATTTTGCATTAGTGCTTGAATATCAAAATTTTGCTTGGATTTATTGATGTTGTGGACTCCCATGTTGTTAGTAGCATTGAAACTAAATCAGATTATTGTCAGTTCAATTTTAGTAAGAATGTTAGAATCCTCAATGTCAGACAGAAAATGTCAGCTGATCAGTTTGACTATAGAAATTCCCGAGGTGTTAGTAGTACCTCCTAGTTATCAAATTTAGAATTCAGTTTTTATTGGTCCACTAGGAGATCATGATACTTTAGATAAATAGCTCTGACTTGCCTTAGGGCCCTAGTTTCAGATTTTAGTTCGTTTTGTAGACAGTTACGACGCTTCCAGATAAGCAGCTCTGACCAGTCTTAGAATCCAATTTCAAAATCTGGTTTGATAAGACCCTCAGGGTTTTTTCAGATATGTATCCCTGACTGGTCTTGGGCCCCAGTTTCGAGCTATCATCTTAGAATTTAGTCTAGGACTATCCATAGTTAGTAGGGCTTAGCACCGAGGGGACCGGGGTTCCAGCATACCCAGGTTCCCAGAACTACGTTGCCACCGTAGGTGACAGTATTTATTGGCCTGATTGGCCCCAAACTCTTGTGATCACCCAGATCATGCCTTTATACCCTGGCAAGATATATTGGGTCCTACCGAGGGGGTGTATACATCAGACTCCACGTATAGCTCATGTGGTTATATGACGGTTATAGACTCTCCCACTAGTCAGTTCAGTCTAGTTTAAGATCAGTATTCCAAATTTAGAACATGCTTTGACTATCAAACAGGGTCTTTTAAACCATCTCAGTTATTTCAGTTATTTATTTCAGTAGCTTTAGTTGGTCATTGCATGTCTTTTAAGTTCAGCATTTTTATTCCATTATGTTATGTTTCTCTCACTTACTCAGTACATTCAAAGTACTAACACATATATTTATGATGTATCATTTTATGATACAGCTACAGGATCTCAGTCTCAACCTCATTAGTCGACCGCTCGCCGAAGACCTCAGCTATTCTAGTTGGTGAGTCCTCATTCTTCGAGGACGGAGATTATTTACTTCAGTTATATTTTCCTTACCTTCTATTTAGATTTGGAGTTAGCTGGGGGTTTGTCCCAGCAACTCATCAGTCATAGTGGCTTTCAGACGCAGATTGGTTTTGTTTCAGACTTGTAGCTTTGTTCTAATATGTTGAAATATTATGAACTAGCTTTATTTCTTTCAAGTATTTATATTTTTGCCTCAAACTTCCATTGTATAGTTGCATGTTACTTAGAATGCTAGTTTATGATAGACCAGGGGTTGACTTGGGGTTACTCGTGACTCCAAGTACCATGTCCCGTCCAGGGTGTAAGCTCGGGGCGTGACAAAAGTAAGCTTCGACTTGATAGTAAGGACAACATGCTAAATTATGATTGTGAGATTGTAATAAACATCAGTTATTCATCATAAGCTGAAGCATAATGACCTAAGGTTTTGAAAGTAAAATCATGATTTATCATGTTTCAAACATAAATGAATGCTCATAATCTGATCAATGGGTCAATTACACCATAAACCATGATATCATAAATCCTTTACATAAATAACTTAAAACGTGAGGTTGTCATGACCCGAACGTATACCCATATCGTAGACACGGGACAAGGGACCCCGAGAGACCCCAAGTCAATCCATGGCTCATGCATTTAACTAACCTCATTTAAATAAACAGAATAATAAGCATAAAACATCGAGGAAACATAACCATGACATAACATCAGGAAATACCAATATTTACATAAGCTGAATACTACTCATTTTTCCAAAAGTCTTTAATACGTAAGATGGGTTGATGAGACAACATCCCCAACTAACCCGAGCAATACTGAAACATAATCAACAGGAAAGTTTATCAAACGGCCCTCGGAACATGAGGACTCACCAACAAGCTAATATCGTAGACTGGGATGGACTAGGGATGAGGATGAGCCTGAGATCCGGACCCTGTATCGTGAAATGATACAGCATAGAAAGTATGCGATCAGTACGTGGAATGTACTGAGTGTGCAAGGTAAGTAAAACGGACATTTTAAAAGTAAAGTAATCTCATAAATAGACATAGGAGAAGGACATCATGCTTGCATCAAAATCTTCGTAATAAAACATAAGGCTCAATGCTTTTAAATCATGCATTATCATAATCGTAAATAACTTTATCATAATATAACTTGAGTCAATAACATAAACATAACAATGCATAAAATATCCGGAACAATAGTAGGACTCGTCATAACCGACACCATCATGATAGGGCCTTTCATTATGCCCCACTGTCTCGCTCAAGCGGGCAGAGCCGACCCTGGCTTGCCAGGCGAGGGTCATGCATAAGGCGTGATATCACATTTGAGGTGATCATTATCAATACATCATAACATTTACAACCCACGATGGCACGTGGTTATGAGACACCGGCGTAGTCCTTTGAACGCCGGGCTGCTCAGTGCTAGACATGGCTTCCAAAAACATGCATATAGGCTCATACATAAATCATTAACATCATGCATGAAAATTCATTGGCTAAGATATAACATTTATCATCATTGATCCCCTTTAAAACATGCTTAGCCAAGAATCAAGGCCCTATTTATCGGCCAACATCATAATCGATAAATCATGAAATTCATTTCATAAATCAAAAATCATTCCTTATCATGTGGGCATTGCCCAATACTTCATCATACTCAATTCTTTCAAAATATACTCATAAACATGGGTAACTTGGATTCATGCTTTTCCATAATCAATAAACTTAAAATAATGAATATTCATCATAAATCTTAATTTTCATGAACTTCAATAAATGGGCAATTTAGATTTAAAAAGATTTGTCACGCCCCGCCTTGGGGGGTATGACTGGCACCTAGTGCCCTACTAGAACCTAAACTGCTAGACTGCTGAGTCTAAACACTCCTGGTGCCTGGCTGGCTCTAACTCTGATTTATGAAATCAACGGGCTATATAACTGTTGTAAATACAACCCCCGAACGGCTAGGCCTATATCCACCTGTACAACCACAATAGCTAACCAGAACCACATCAACAAAAGGGAACCTATGCGGGCCGACAAGGCCACCATGCTGTCTAGTTACTTCTGAATCAAGTAAACAGGAGCTAAACTGCTACGTGACCGACAAGGTCACCACTACCAACTGTATAAGGCCCCACACAACCATCATAAACAATCTAAGAAATACACACGGCCTCACACGACCAGTATAACTAACCACAGGGAATACACAAGCTGCAAGCCTCTAAGAATACTGATAAGATGGTCGGGACGGGGCCCCTAGCCTACCCATACTGTACAACAAAAGAAAAGGGATAAACCTTTAGCCATCTAGCTTCGGATGACTGGAGCTGATGACTCAGTGTGCTAGCTGGAATTGCGAGGGATCATCTCCTCGTCTATGAGCACCTACAGGCAAGTAATCCAGCGCCCCAAGTGGGCGTCAGAACCACTGGTACCGAGTATGTAAAGCAAACTGAGCATAACTGAATATAGGCAATAATACTAATAGTTCTGAATAGCAGAAAATATCTGAAACTGTCTGGACTGGCGGGATCTGAAATAAGCTTATCTGTACTAAAGGTAAGGTAGAAGCATACATGTCGATACCTGTCGACGTGGCGACCTGCTATCTATCAACTAAAAAATAACATGTATATACATATATAACATACAAGGACCTATACCAGCCCCTATAAGCCGAAAGGTGCCAACCAACACACAATCTATATACCCTTACCCGGGTCAAAACCATCCAAAAGTAAATCACTCTACTCGCCTACTAACTACGAGCACCTCCACCGGCCCCCTGGGTATGCAGCTTGGGCTCTCTGGGCCCCTGACTATAACTGTATCTGAGTCCGAAGGACTCCTGTAACTGTAAACTGTAATCTGTATCTGTATCTGTATCTGTAATCTGCCCCCTGGGCGCAAGCGCTCGACAGGGTAAGTTATAATGCTATACTGATCAACCTGATATGGGGAATGTTGCATCCCATCTTCGTCCTACTGCGGATGGCATGCCACCCCTTGAAGTGACGTATCCTCACCTTCTGGCAGGCGAGTCGACACAGCTATTAACCCTGGGGCGGCAAGGAAGCTCTAAGGGTGCCCTCATAGCACAAACAGGTCTCAACAAGCAATAATCACGTATAGAAAGCATGTTCGATCTGAAAAATACCATCTGTATTCTGATTTCTTATTTTGAACTCTTTTCTGCTTTAAACTGATTCTCATACTGAGCTATATTGTGTCTGAAATATTATCGAACTGTCTGATATTGCTTTACTAACTTTTATTCTAAATACAACATAATAATATAAAACATGCCTGCTGAATTCATACTGGACTCAATTCTCGACTTCTAGGTTCCTTCTTCTAGACTTTACTTTGTTTACTATACTGGGATTGCTATCTTCCCAAAGAACTAGCTTTACATACCTCGGTTTCTGATTTCCCAGCTAATTGGCGTAATTCAGTCAATATTCCGCTATTTCTCCCAACTGCATCAATATATATATCAATTAGGACTAAATACATTAATATTCTGAGAGAAAATATCACTTTTAAACATTTATATAGCCCAAACTTTGGCTTATCGAAAAACGGTCGAAAACTCTCTATTTCTCGAAAGTCCAGAAGGGAGAAATGCTTACTTTAAGGCTAGGGGTATATTAACACTAATTTGGAGCAATTCCACTAACCTTAGCTCAGTAGCACGATGGTTCGCCGGCCAACTTTTGCAAAACTAAACCCGTAGGAATGCTCTCTGCAGCTTTATGCTTCGGTATCTAGGATTAATTTGACTTTAGGCCACGTTTGGCAGCGTAATCGGATGAAAAATGGATAGGGTGGTTCGCTTCTCCCTCTCTCTGCTTTGCTCTCTATAAGTTGCTGGAAACTTATGAAAATGATCAACTAAAGATGAAGTGGGGGTTTATATAGTGGGGCCTGGACAGGGCTTCCATGGCACGGCGCCATCACGGAGGGGTTCTGCCCCGACTCCTCCCGCGATGGTTCGATGCGACGTGCATCCGGTCTTCACCCGAGCCTTCTTCTAGCATGTATGGCATTCTAAAATCCTTAACCAACATATGAATAGGCCATCTAGATATTAAAAATTTACGGGGTGTAACATCCTCTCCCCCTTAAGAACATTCGTCCTCAAATGTAAACTTCTGCTAATAGGAACCTCAACTTACTCGACTTATTCTTAGAAAAATTTTGGCAGAGTTTCCCCTGTAATATGGACTATCTCAAAAACCTAAAATGCAGAAAAGTTTAATACAGGCACTCCACACAATACTACAGTATTCATCAGACAAAAGATTAGAGTCGATTATTTCATTTATACATATAATATAAGGCATTTCATAAGATAACAATATTAACATACCTCTTGGCTGACTAGGCTTGGAATAATTGAGGATATCTGACTTTCATGTCTTCCTCTGCTTCCCAAGTCATCTCTTCTTGGTTCCTGTTACGCCATAATACTTTGATAGAAGTAATATCTTTAGTTCTCAATCTACGAATCTGTCTTTCTAATATGGCTACTGGAATCTCTTCATAGGCCAGCTCTTCCGTAACCTGGACATCCTGGACTGGGACAACTCGAGATGGGTCTCCTATGTACTTTCTTAGCATAGATACGTGGAAAACTGGATGAACGGACTCTAATTCTGGTGGCAAGTTCAATTCGTATGCCACTTGGCCTACTCTCCGCCGAATCTGATAAGGCCCAACGAATCTCAGACTGAGCTTACCTTTCTTGCCGAATCTCATCACCCCTTTCATTGGAGATACTTCCAAAAATACCCAATCATTCACATTAAATTCCAGGTTTCTGCGCCGTACATCAGCATACGATTTCTGGCGGCTCTGAGAAGTCAGTAGGCATTCTCTGATAAGCTTTACCTTCTCCTCTGACTGATGAACAATATCTGGCCCAATCAGCGCTGACTCTCCTACTTCAAACCAGTCAACTGGCGATCTACATTTTCACCCATATAATGCCTCAAAGGGCGCCATCTTGATAGCTGAGTGATAACTATTGTTATAAGCAAACTCAATCACGGGTAAATGCTCGTCCCAGCTACCTCCAAAGTCCAGCACACACGCCCGTAGCATATCCTCGAGCGTCTGAATAGTGCGTTCCACCTGTCCATCTGTCTGAGGGTGGAACATTGTGCTCAAATTAATCTGTGTTCCCAAACCTCTCTAAAATGACTGCCAAAATCTAGCTGTAAATTGTGCTCCTCTGTCAGAGATAATAGATACTGGTACACCGTGTAATCTAACTATTTCTCTAATATACAATTCGGCGTAATCTACAGCAAAAAAAGTAGCTTTTACTGGCAAGAAATGGCTGATTTCGTCAGTCTGTCAACAATTACCCAAATTGAATCATGTTTATGCCTGGTACGGGGTAATCGTGCTATAAAGTCCATATTTATTGCTTCCCACTTTGAGAGAGGTACAGCTATGTCCTGAATCAATCTAGCTGGTTTCTGGTGTTCCACTTTTACTTGTTGGCAGTTAGGACACTAGGCTACAAATTCTGTTATTTCCCTCTCCATACCTGGCCACCAGTAGATTTTGTTGATATCGTGGTACATCTTCGTCGCGCCTGGGTGGAGAGAATAGCGTGCGTAATGTACCTCACTCATAATCTGCTGGCGAAGCCCTGAAATATCTGGAACACAAAGGCGGCCTTTACATCGCAATACTTCATCCTCAGTTACCTGAAAATCTGGCTCTTTCCCTTGACGAACTCTATCCTTAAGCTGAACTAGGTCAGGATCCTCATACTGCTGTTCCTTTACTTTCACAACTAACGACGACACAGCGGAGTTCTGAATTACCGCTCTGTTGTCCTCTATTTCTGCTACACGAACGGCTAAACTGGCTAACTGGTGTATTTCTCGGGCCAATTCCCGCTGCCCGGGTTGCAAGTACGCCAAACTTCCCATAGACTTACGGCTAAGGGCATCTGTTACTACAATGGCTCTTCCTGGGTGATACAGAATATTTACATCATAATCTTTCAACAATTCCAACCAGTGACGCTGCCGTAAGTTCAACTCTCTCTGGGTGAAGATATACTGCAGGCTCTTATGGTCAGTGAAAATATCCACGTGAGCGCCATATAAGTAATGTCACCATATCTTTAGGGCGCGGATCACTGCGTCTAGTTCCAGGTCATGGGTAGGATAATTCTTTTCTTGTTTCCTCAGCTGTCTGGAAGCATAAGCAATTACTTTACCGTGATGCATCAACACACATCCTAATCCAATACCTGAAGCGTCACAATAAACAACATAACCCTCCGTACCTTCTGGCAATGCTAACACTGGGGCGGAGGTCAACCTGTCTTTCAATTCCTGAAAAATCTGCTCACATGCCTCTGTCCACTGAAACTTGACTTCTTTGTGTCAGTTTAGTCAGAGGTGCCGCTATGGTGGAGAATCCCTCAACAAATCTTCTGTAGTACCCTGCTAATCCCAGGAAACTACGTACCTCGGTTGGAGTGGTAGGTCTGGGCCATGTTTTCACTGCTTCTATTTTTCTGTGTATCTATTTGTATACCAACCTCTGACATGATGTAACCAAAAAGACTACTAAATTCAGCCAGATTCACCTTTAGAGAAATTGGCATGTAATTGACGGTCATACTAATTTATCATACCGGAGAAACTGACAAGTAATCTCTCTGTATAGCTAGAGCTAATTTGGCCTTCTGGCCACACGCTAATGCTACTCGCTACTGGGATAATCTGTATGATTGTCTGCACACCATGTGCACGTATCTGAGCAGAGGATCCTGATAGTGATCATGATCTCTAATAATCTGGCTGAATAACTGTGAATAACTGAATAGCTAGGCCGAATGACCCGTATGCTGAAGTAGTCAAACAATGCTCTAAATGTCCTACTCGGACATCTGTAGCTCATGCATAACTGTGGGGTTATGGACAGCTAACTGCTTTGTTCTTCTAATTGAACAATTGTAGAGCTAGGTTTAGTCGGACTTACTCTCAGGCGATCCATCCCTCGATCTTCATAGGGAACCTACCGACTTCCTTGTCTTAGTAAACATTGTGCTAGCAGAGTACTACCAATTCCTTATGCCTGGTTCATATCCACTTGAATCTATACTGCTGTTCTAGGAAATTCTTGGTCTTATAAGCAATTCTGTAAAGGCTAGCCTTCTTCTATGACTTTGTATCTGAATATCTTATGAGAATCGGTTGGGGTATTAGTCCGTCACTGACCACTGATGTGGACCCTTTCTTGGGGTACCCACGGGTTTGTCTGACTGGGATGGCTGACTGACTTGCGGGGTGTTCTACATGATACCTGCTAGGTTGACTAAAGTTGACTCTCACCTACAAGGCTGGAAAATGATGTACGACCACTTAACATACTGGAGAATTCTGGTGTTGCTAACCTCTAGAATAGGCTTATTCGGCCTCTATACTTTGGGCAACATTGCCTCAATCCTTATGCCCTTTGCTATACTGGAATCAAAACTAAGAGGTAGGAATGGCCTTTTCTTACTGCAACGAAACGAAGACATGGAACTGTACCACATCTGAAAGGATGGAGGTGGGAATCCTGCATTTCCCTCTCTTTCTCACATCTCTCCAATAATCTAATATTATCTATCATGTTAGTCAGATCTTATATATATAACAAATAAATCAACTCATTTATATGCTATGCTTCTGACTTCCTACTCTAAAGTTATCGACACATACTGGAGACGGTACCGATAAAGATATCACATTGGGAGGTCCTGATACCTCCTCCTGCTGTTGTGGTTACACTACAACTGGCTGGTGCCCTCTTCTGCTGCTATATCCAATCTTCTGCCTGTGATAGGATGTCGCTAATCTGACATTGTATCTATAATCAAAGAGTATGATAAAATTTAGGGACTCAACCCTATACTTTACCGCTCTATAGCACGACTGAATAAGAAGAAAGAGTAACCATCCTATCATGCCTTGCAGCCTCCTGTATATAGCATGTGGTGCACAACACATCCATAGACAAGACTCTACTTAGCACGGCTTGCAGACTCCCTGGGATACGACCTTCTCTGATACCAAGTTTGTCACGCCCCGCCTTGGGGGTATGACTGGCACCTAGTGCCCTACTAGGACCTAAACTGCTAGACTGCTGAGTCTAAACACTCCTGGTGCCTGGCTGGCTCTAACTCTGATTTATGAAATCAACGGGCTATATAACGGCTATAAATACAGCCCCCGGCCGGCTAGGCCTATATCCACCTATACAACCACAACAGCTAACCAGAACCACATCAACATAAGGGAACCTATGCGGGCCGACAAGGCCACCATGCTGTCTAGTTACTTCTGAATCAAGTAAACAGGAGCTAAACTGCTACGTGACCGACAAGGTCACCACTACCAACTGTATAAGGCCCCACACAGCCATCATAAACAAGCTAAGACATACACATGGCCTCACACGACCGGTATAACTAACCACAGGGAATACACAAGTTGCAAGCCTCTAAGAATACTGATAAGATGGTCCGGACAGGGCCCCCGGCCTACCCATACTGTAAAACAAAATAAAAGGGATAAACCTCTAGCTATCTAGCTCCGGATGACTGGAGCTGATGACTCAGTGTGCTGGCTGGAATTGCGAGGGATTGGCTCCTCGTCTATGAGTACCTGCAGGCAAGTAATGAAGCGCCCCAAATGGGCGTCAGTACACTGGTACCGAGTATGTAAAGCAAACTGAGCATAACTGAATATAGGCAATAATACTAATAGTTCTGAATAGCAGAAAATATCTAAAACTGTCTGGACTGGTGGGATCTGAAATAAGCTTATCTGTACTGAAGGTAAGGTAAAAGCATACCTGTCGACGTGGTGACCTGCTATCTATCAGCTAACAAATAACATGTATATACATATGTAACATACAAGCATCTATACCAGCCCCCATAAGCCGGAAGGTTCCAACCAACACACAATCTATATACCCCTACCCGGGTCAAAACCATCCAAAAGTAAATCACTCCACTCGCCTACTAACTACGAGCACCTCCACCGGCCCCCTGGGTATGTAGCTTGGGCTCTCTACGCCCCTGACTATAACTGTATATGAGTACGGAGGACTCCTGTAACTGTAAACTGTAATCTGTATCTGTATCTGTATCTGTAATCTACCCCCTGGGCGCAAGCGCTCGACAGGGTAAGCTATAATGCTATGCTGATCAGCCTGATATGGGGAATGCTGCATCCCATCTTCGTCCTACTGCAGACGGCATGCCACCCCTTGGAGTAACGTATCCTCACCCTATGGCGGGCGATTCGACACAGCTATTAACCCTAAGGCGACAAGGAAGCTCTAAGGGTGCCCTCATAGCACAAACAGGTCCCAACAAGCAATAATCACATATAGCAAGCATGTTCGATCTGAAAAATACCATCCGTATTCTGATTTCTTATTTTGAACTCTTTTCTGCTTTAAACTGATTCTCATACTGAGCTATACTGTGTCTGAAATATTATCGGACTTTTTGATATTGCTTTACTAACTTTTATTCTAAATACAACATAATAATATAAAACATGCCTGCTGAATTCATACTGGACTCAATTCTCGACTTCTAGGTTCCTTCTTCTAGACTTTACTTTGTTTACTATACTGGGATTGCTATCTTGTCAAAGAACTAGCTTTACATACCTCCCTTTCTAATTTCCTGGCTAATTGGCGTAATTCGGTCAATATTCCGCTATTTCTCCCAACTGCATCAATATATATATCAATTAGGACTAAATACATTAATATTCTGAGAGAAAATATCACTTTTAAACATTTATATAGCCCAAACTTTGGCTTATCGAAAAATGGTCGAAAACTCGCTATTTCTCGAAAGTCCAGAAGGGAGAAATGCTTACTTTAGGGCTAGGGGTATATTGACACTAATTTGGAGCAATTTCACTTACCTTAGCTCAGTAGCACGACGGTTCGCCGGCCGAATTTTGCGAAACTAAACCCGTAGGAATGCTCTCTGCAGCTTTATGCTTCGGTATCTAGGATTAATTTGAGTTTGGGCCACGTTTGGCAACGTAATCGGATGAAAAATGGATAGGGTGGTTCGCTTCTCCCTCTCTCTGGTTTGCTCTCTGTAAGTTGCTGGAAACTTATGAAAATGATCAACTAAAGATGAAGTGGGGGTTTATATAGTGGGGCATGGACAGGGCCTCCGTGGCACGGCGTCATCGCGGAGGCCCTCCATCCGTGGCACGGCACCATCACGGAGGGGTTCTGCCCCGACTCCTCCCGCGATGGTTCGATGCGACGTGCATCCGGTCTTCGCCCGGGCCTTCTTCTAGCATGTATGGCATTCTAAAACCCTTAACCAACATGCGAATAGGCCATCTAGATATTAAAAATTTATGGGGTATAACTAGATTGAAACATCATTTTGAAGAAAATAATATGAAACCTACCCATCATGCATATTTCAATAAATAAAACTCAATTAAAACATACCCATAAAGAAAAATCACATTGACATGTTTTGGGTAAAACCCCATAGAATTTGGTTACGAGAATTCATGACTTTAATCGAAATTGGGCATGGGTGAGGAAAAATTCCACCCATTTTAAAATCCTACATACCTGGGAATAGATGGACTTAAAGTTCCTTGAGCACCTATAAAGAATTTGAAGAAAAATTGAGGAAGAAGGCCTTGAATCTCCCAAAAACCTCTCTAATATCCTTGCATGAGAATGGGCATGCAATAGGGACTGAACTCCACTTATCACACTCAGAAAATATCCAAAACGACGCAATTTAGGCCTTAGGGACTTAGAAAATTACGGAAACACCCTCATTAAAACGCAGGAAACATCTGGTCACCAGTACTCACGAGGGACCTAACGGGTCGTTGCCACAAGGCACGACTCGTGGCCTTGATCCGTTGAGTCCACTGCCCAAAACTCTAAGGAAACCCCACAGGTGACTTCATGAGTCATGAGGTCAGACCATAACTCGTGGTCACCTTCGTGGCCTACACACCCATCCCAATATTGCCAATCCTCCAGGGTTGACCTCAGGTGACCTCACGAGTCATGAGGTCTGACCACGACCTATGGTCAGGCCCGTGGCCTCCTCACTCAGACCTTTCCAAACCATGCTCACCACGAGTCACTTCACGACTCCTGGTCACTCCTCACGACTCTCCTCACGAGTTGTTCTGTGACCTGGTGCGAATTTTTAGTTTTTCTCCGTTTTTATTTTTGGGTCTGATTCTTGGGTCCCCGGGGTATAACAGAGGCACAACGGGAGACTTCATCATAATCAACACTATGATGAATGAGTACATGATGCCCCAACTATCTCGTTCAAGTGGGCAGAGCCATCCTAAGCTTTGCCAGAGCAAAGAATGATAAAGACGTGATATCACTTGTGAGCATGATCCCAATAGCGTAAGGGAGACACTCTCAACTGGCGAGGAACCCTTAGGCTAGGGGCAAGGAAAATACTCTCAACTGGCGAGGAACCTTTAGGCTAGGGGCAAGGGAGACAACTCCTTATCCTACTGTGGCACATCGTTTTGAGACCTAGGAATTGTTTACATTATAGAAAAAGAAAGAGAGGGCCATTGAACTACGACCTACTCAGTGCTAGATACTACTCCAAAAACATGCATATTTCTCATAAACATAATTATAAAACATACTTGGTTTTGCATAGGCTAGTTGAAAATATGAAAATCATAATCGTACTTGTCATACGTAAGCTAGCCATGAAAATAATGTTGCTGAGTTAACCATGATACATAAGCTTGAGATTCAAGAAATTCATGCATACTTAAATAAATTATCATAACTTGAAATCATAGGTTCATAAGCTAGAAATTCATAAGATCATATAATTGAGTAAAATCATCATAAACTTGAAAATATAGATTCATGAGAAATCTTAGAAGAAAACATGTAATCATAATCTTATATATTGAATCATAAGATACTTGAATTCATAAGAGATTATAAAAGGTTTCATGAGAATGTCTAACCATAGAATTTCAATAAATCATGCTTGGAGACTTGAAATCATGAGATAGAGATGAGATTGGGCATGAGGATGGAAGAAATTCTCCATTCATGACCCTACATACCTAGGTTAGATGATTCTCTAACTTGTCTTGAAGATCCAAAAGAAATTGAGAAGGTGGAGATGATGAACCCAAGCTTACCTTGAGAGGGGAAATCCAATCTACGGTGTTTTTGAATAGAGTGAGGGTTTAGTCTAAGTTTAACACTTAAATCATACCTTTAGGAAGCCTAAAGTAATGCCACTTAGGAGTTGAAAGTATAGGATTTTATCAAAATAACCCAAACTACCGAAATAAATTCTGTAACTAGCAGAACCAACGACCAAAGCAACTGGTAGTTGGTCCATACAATGGCCAGTTGTATCCTGTCTTTGCTTCTTGCTCTGCCTCAGAATCACTCTCTGAACCTGCTCCAACATTTAGAAACAACAACTAATACAATCAAACAATGGGTTATATAATCCACTCATTGGTTCAAGGCAGTTTTTGTTTCAGAAGTTCAATACCATGAGGCACAACCAAGGACTCGTGGATTAGCCATTTGATGATCGTCCAATGACTCAGGTGCCATTCCATACTGGTTTTGGCAGCAAGTTTTGGATATGATCTTAGGGGCTTTTTGGGGTATTACATAAGTACACAATTACACCAACGCGTATTCACCCCTGAACATGCACTACAATTTTCCGCACTCAAACTTAATAATCAATTCATCAACTTTACAATTCCTACACTGATACCGTCATCTCGTTGAGATGGCCACTTGAGCGCTACCCCGATCCCATCGCAGCAAAGGCACACCCGTTGCAGCGGTAATCTGATTAAGTTGTGTCTCGACATTCCTGAATCTTCTCCTCTTCAACTTCCCCTTAACCATCACCTGCTTCAATTTTCATTATATTAAACCTATTTTAATTTCCACTATTTATTCAACTACTCTGCAATATTATACCCACACTAGTTATCATTTATTTAGCCATCATTAACTTTCAATAAGCCATCTTATCCTTAGCAATATCTTAGCTTTGCGCCTATTAGTGGAACCACTCTCCCATTTAGGATCAATCCAGCATGAATTTTATGGACTCGATTACCCATTTATTAAACTAATAATCAAAATCAACCTGGCATAATTTTATTAGACTTATCCCAATTCGGAGCATCACCAAGCATTACGTGTAACAACTAACAACATAAACATACATTTATAAACAATCATCAAGTAATAGATTTGAACCATCATCTATAAATAATCAATCATACAAGTGGAGTCATGTCTATATAGGAATACAGATATAGGTATATATCTGCACCTCCCTGATCTCACTTTTTATCTCTCACATCATGTCAGAATTATGCCGATATATCACATATCACATATGTATACATGAACATCTATCACACATCTGTATATCTTTACAGACATGCCATAGGGTCTTATTTCTGACCTTCTAGTCATGACCTGCAGGGTACTTTAGAAATTCATGTACTATATTAGCGTAGTACCTGCTTTCACTCATCTTCACGTCCGGATACTCACCTCGGACACGATCCAATCATATCATAACTGCTCACCCAGATACTCACCTCAGGAATGAGCCACTCATATACAAGTATTTGTACACATGTACAGTCACACTCAACTCATCCAAATACTCACCTCGGACACGAGCCTCTCAACCCAAGGTAAGGATATGTTACCCGCTTATATTCAGCATCTTTCATCATGCTCTTAATCAATCACCACTTACGAAGGATTACTAGTTCACCTCAATTGCCAAGATTTCACTTAAAGTTTAGGAATAATATTTACGATTCAATCATTTTAGAGTTCATTCAAACAACATGATTAAAAAACTATAAGATTCATCGCAATCATTATCTGAAGACCATTCAAATACATCAATCAAGTCATCAAAACCCAAGACATTAGTCACATTCCCGTTCCACACATTTTTGAATTATATCTAATAGGGTAGATTCTCGAAGCATGTCTGTTATACCCCGGGAGCTCAAAGATCAGACCCGAGAGTTGAAACGGGAAAAATGTAAAAGTGATGTTGCAGACTCAGGATGAGTTGTGGGACGACTCGTGAGGACATCCCACGAGTTGTTAGTTGACTCATGGGGGAGGCCAGTGAGGAGTTGGGAAGTTTGGAGAAAAGGATCCCCACAGGCGTGGAAACGACTCATGGTCAGACACCATGAGTCGTTAGGTCAGCTATGGGGTGAAGGAGAAGGAAAAGAGAAGGAAGAAAACAGTGTACTTCACGGGTGGTGACCATGAGTCATGGTTAGCCACCACGATTCATGGGGTCCCCCGTTGCCATCCAGATGAGAAATCCCGGAGAATGAGGCAGTGTACTTAACGACTGGTGACCAGGAGTCATGATGTTAACCGAGGCGAGCCCAGGAGACAAGGCAAGGCAGTGTACTTGATGAGCAAGGTGACGAGTCGTTGCCTGGACCATGAGTCGTCAGGTCGTCTGTTAGGACCACCTGGAAGTAATTTCCTGCGAATTTAGTAAGGGCCTTTTCATAATTCCTAAGTCCCTAAAGCCTATACTATGTTGTTTAAGGCTCGTTTTAGTGGGTTTAAGGAGGGAAAAACCTATTCTAAATTATTTCTTTCCATGCATACAAAGTTGAGAGGTTGAGGAAGTGATCTAGAGCAAGTCTTCAAGGTTTTCATTCAATCTTTCTTGGGCAATCAAGGAAGTGGTAGAATTAATCCCTTCCAGGTATGTTGGGTTATGAGTGGGAGTCTTCTTCCACACCCATGCCCAATTTCTATCTAAACATGAGAAATTCGCATGATCAAGTTATGGGGTTTCTACCCGAATGCATGAATCTTAAATTTCTTTACATGGGTATGAATTGATTATGATTTCATTATCAAATTGTGAAGCATGGGCTAATTTTATAATGATTTCAATTAAAGTTATGTTTCTAGTCTTATGAATGTTGAAGTCCATGGATGAGATGATCATGAAAAGTGAGATTTACTAAGTATATGTGAAAATGATGAGATTTTACAATGAAAAGCATGATTTGAAGCTACCCGTGTTTATAATTATGTTTCCGATGAGAATTAAGTATTTCTAAGTATGATAAAGCTTTGGGCAATGTCCATATGTTAAGTTAAATGATGATTTTCCGGAACTAAGCTTATCACATTATTTTGGGGCGAAGACTCCCTAATTTTATATTTTAGCTTGTGGTATGTTTTGAGTTAAGTCTTCCTACGCATAGCTTACCACATGATTTTGGAGCAAAGGCTCCCAAGTATGTTTTCAGCTTATGGTATGTTTTGAACTAAAGCTTCTCATATGCATGATTTCGTGTTTGAGATGTATTTGATTATTGAGCTTCGTCAATAGACGATGTTGAGCTTCATTATATATGATGTAGAGCATATGCATGTTTTTGGGAGAAGAGTCTAGCACCGAACGGGCTAAGGGTCAATCACCCTATGCCCAAGAACTACGCGCCAATGTAGGATGATACTATTATACTATTGGGACCTCCCTTTTGAGCTATCCCCAACCCTAATGGCCCATGATCTTGATATAGATATCATGGTAGCTTCCTTAGCCTGGAAAAGTTTTGGACGGCTCTACCCACTTGAGTGTGATAGTCGAGACCATGTAAGCCCTATTATGGTATGTCGGGTATGTGACGAGTCTCCCATTATTTTATATGATCCAGATATGCATATTCATTACTCATTATTCTTATATACTCACGCATGTTCTAAAAGCAAGGTTTGACTCAATGTTCAGCTTTTCTATAAATGTCATATTTTAGCTTTGAGTCATTTGAGTCAGTTTGATGTTATAAAGCTATGTATTGTATGTTATGAAAAGATCATGATTTCAAAAATAATGCTGCAAGCCTACTCTCAGTTTACCGATATTTATGTCTAATGAATGCATTTCCTTTAAATGATTTGACTTACTTAACGATTTTACTTACCTTGCATACTCGGTACATTCCACGTACTGACTGCATACTTTCTATGTTGTATCGTTTTATGATATAGGACCCGGCTCTCAGGTTCAGCCTCGCTCTTAGACAGCTTATCGGAGTTAGCGTCTGCTTATTGGTGAGTCCTCATCATCCAAGGACTAGACTATCTATATTTTCCTTATGTATTTCAGTTTCAGATAGCTGAGTTAGTTGGGTCTTATCCTATCAACTCGTCATATTTAGAGGTTATTCTGACATATGTATGTATTCAGCTTTGAATTTTATATTCGGATGTTATATTCATGCTAGACTTCCACTATAATTGTATTGTCGACTATTTAGTCTCTTGGTTGATTTAGATGTATGCTTATGCCATGGGTCTACTTGGGGTCTCTCGGGGCTCCTTTTTTCCCTTGTCGCGATCCGGGCCTCTGTTCGGGTCGTGAAAATGTCACCTGCATGTTACACCCCGAAATTATTTTTTGATTATTATTTGATGGTTATATGTCATATTAAGGGAACTATGGATCGTATGTTGTCCGTAGGTGAGGAGGGAAACATGTGCAAAGGGAAAAGCGAAGAGTATGTGAAGTTTGTAAATAAGGGTCAACTTTAAATGGTCATATCTCCTATCATTATTATATCAAATGATAGGTATTTGAGTCTAGTTTATAGTGAAAAAACCGCTCATCAATCGGAGTTCGGAGTAAAAAGTTATGCTCGTTTGAAGACAGCACTATCGGCTGGAAAAGCGCCCATGCGCGCGGGCGCCGAGACAGGCAGGCAGCTGGGGCGCGCGCGCGAGGGCACGTCGCATGGGCGCCGCACGCGGGCACCGCCCAGCCTGCCTATATGAAGTAATTTTGAGCTAAAAAGCTCATTTCTACTCCGTTTCACTTCATTTTTTTTTCAAAATTCACAGAATTAAGATATCCATCCAATGGTGAAAACAAATCCCAGGTAATAAATTGTATGGATAGGTCAAATTTCCTTATAGTACAAGCTTGGAAATGGTTTCTTATGTTGTGAGCTTCTAATTGTCGAGTTGCTGCATTTTTGGCTGACAAGATGTTGCGTTTCTGGGCAGTAGGGAGGTGAATTTCTGCCTCCATATTGGTGAGAGCTGAGGAGGTGGTGTTTTTACTCTTTAAATTATCATGAATTAACAAGTTATGTTGGAAGTGAAATTGGAACTTATGTGTTGCGTGGGTGTGTGTTGTTGCTGCGGTTTGGCATCATGGTTGCTACATTTTTGAAATGGAATTTAGCTGAAGAGGAACCCCATATGGGCAGGGGTTATACACAAGTGAAAGGTAAGTGTTCCTACTTGGTTTATCCGCTCAAATTCGCAAGCTAAAGTAAGGAAAAGACATAAAGTCAATATGTGTTTTATGTGATATTTGACTGAGGTTTCTGCCCGTTTTTGGGAGGTTGTTACAGCTATATAGATGCTGGAATTTATCCAAAATATGGAAGGAATACACCACACCTTTGGGGAGGTTAAACACCAAAAGCACGTAAGCGAAACTCTCTTGAATTGCCTCAAGTTTAAGACGCCTAAGGTACGTAGGATTGCTGAAAATTATATTATGATGTGGCTGTTTGGTTTTACGTTTTGGGATATGAATTGTGACTGGGAATTTGGCATAAAAAGTACTCATTCCATGTAGTGTAAGTAAGGAAGTTGAAGGTGTCGGAGTTTCTAGAAAGCGGAAGAAATTGGCTAAAAAGACGCGACGAAGTGAGGTATGTAAAGGCATCCCTATTCTTATTTTCCAAGCACGAAATCTTGTTGTTGATCGGGCCAATGTTCCTATGTTTTGTTTTCCTATTGAGGCATACATGATTCTTCCCAAAGTATTAGAAATATTTCATAGAAGACTTGAAGAGTTAAATATGCTTGCAGTGAACGAATGTGAAGTGGAAGGCGTATTGTTTACTATTATGGTTGTAGTTGTAAATCGAGTATGAAGTCCCCTCAGCGTGGAAACCGTGAGCTGGTCCTTTATATTATTTCATGCATGTGATATCAAATGTGTTCAAAATTCTAGTTGCTATGTGAAATTTGTAAAAAGGAAAGAAGACGACATGCAAACGAACTTAACGCTAGAAAATAATTTTAAGCTAAATAAGGGTAAATGAGAACAGCGAAATGAAAATTCCTTACAATAGTTATCCACCCTATTATGAACATGTTCTAAGGTATATAAGTCCAAGAGGAGATTCCTTGATTTCTCTCTCTTTGTCTAACTGACTAGTTAACGAGTTTTCGAACAAACTGATACGTTGAACTTGAAAGATAGAACTCGAATGTGTAAATTATTGATATTTCTATGAAACCATCTTTTTGGGAAGGTTATACACAGTTTATTAATGTTAGAAGGTTATACAAAAATAAGTATATATTTACGCTTATTCCTACGTTCAAGTTACATGCTAGGGTAACAAGAATTGTCTTTAGAGTGCCACCGTAAATTTACTGTAACTCTTGTGCTATCTGAACCTCCTGAGAGTCGACAAGGAATTAAGTTAAATAAGTGATATAAATATGTTATGTGGTAATGATATAATGAGTATTAGGTGACGACCTTGTATAAATCAACTAGAGTTGAACGTTTGTAAAATAGTAACTTAAGTTAAAGAGAAGCTCTCTGCTATACCCCTAAACGTTTATGTTAAGTTATCGATTCTAAGTGTTGAAATTGTCTTCCATGACCGAAAAAGGTGATCCTAGGAGCTTCTAATCCATTTATAATGATGTAAGCTTTCGTAAGCTCCTCGGTTAATTACAAAGTTGTGAAAGTCAATCCAGCATTGTCCGAATTATGGTTATAAGTCTTTATTTGCCTATAAGGAAGCACTTGGAGAGTTTTTTATGAATTCTCAAGTTGAACAAATCCAAATCTTAGATTCATAAATAATGTCTTCCAGTCCCTAAGTTATGTTGAAGGGTGTTATGCTAATCTAAGAAGTTTTCAAGAGATCATATTCCGAGAATCATGCTAATGTCTCGATCAAGTATTTGAAGTTGCGTACCAGCCTAAGAACTTAAGTCTTTATATGTCTTTCCAGTAAGAAGTCTTAATGTATATGATTTTCATATTATAACATACAGTTGAATTTTGTTTTAGTTATATTCAAGTGACGCATCTATATGTTTAGCTCTTGTTGAGTTATCATTTGAATTCCCTAAATTCAGAAGAGTGATTCTCTCATATACCAATGTTCCTAATATTTAAGTAAGTATAAGCACAAACTATGAAAATGATCAGTTAAGCTTAGAACTTCTAATCCCAGGAAGTCACCTGGAGGTCACTCAGCTAACTAAATACGAGTTTATATGTTATACAGAAGTCTCATCCGTTATATTTCTGTAATTCAGCTCTCAGCTCTACGTATATGTTAAGCATTATGATAATAACTCCAAGCTTCAAGTTATAAGTCCCATGTTTTCCTGCAAATAAGGCAAATGAATTGAGAACTGCATGTGCTCATCGACGTGATAAGTTTGGCAATGAAGTTCCAATGTATAGTTGTCGATACATGTAAAGGAACCACCCTGTGGGCAGTATATATATGTAGTTCTCAGATGTCAAAGGATTATATAGAAATGGGAATCTATGTGCTTCCACTCAAGCGATAAGTTAAATTGGTAAGACTATCTATAGGACATTGCTAGTAAGTCTTCTAAAATTCTTATGTTGGCTAAACCTCCTGAAGGTCCGTCGAGTCACTGAGTAGACATGTTTGTATATAATTTGACAACTTTATGTGATATATGTGCACATTTTCCAATTTTACATGGTATATGTGCTCACTTGTATTTATATGTTACGAAAGAGCCCGATTATGACCACAGATTAAGCATTTGTCGTTTCAATTCTATATCTGTTAAATTGACTCAGTATTAGTTTTATCGGCTCCATTGATTGAGAATGTTTTTATTTTACCCCGGTATTGCACACCGGCTAGAGATGTTTTTATTTTACCCCGGTATTGCACACCGTCTGGAGATATATTTATTTTACCCCGGTGTGGTACCTCGCTGGAGATATTTTTATTTTACCCCGATGTGGTACACCGGCTGGAGATCTTCTTATTTTACCCCGATGTGGTACATCAGCTGGAGATATTTTTATTTTACTCCAGTGTGGTACACTGGCTGGACGAATTTTATATATGGATTTACGGTTGGCTGGTCGCTAGCATTAAAGTTATAGTTTCTTTCTTGTGCATTTCTTAATTGCATTTTCATCTTATTATAGAGTTATTATCAGGTTTCAGTTTCCATGATTCCAGGTTGTTACCATTCCTTATTCCTGGTTCAGTTATCTTGAGTTCAGTTATGTGATAGTAAGTTGATAACAATTATAGGTTGCAGAGTTCCAGGTTATATTTATCCTTTACATGTTTATGTGCTAAGTTAGTTATTACAGGATTGTTATCTCATGGTTACAGTTTCAGCTTTACATACCAGTACATTTCACTCGTACTGATGTCCCCTTGCTTGGGGTCCTGCGTTCGTGCCGCAGGTGCAAGTAGAGGTCAGGATGGCCATTTGAGTAGCAGTTCGTGAGATCAACTGATGGTTGGTATGCTTCTTTCTTCCTGGAGCTAGGGATTAGTTATTTATGCTTGAGTTTAGAGATGCATTTATGGGTAGGTCGGAGCCCTGTTCCGACCATCAGTCAGTTTACCCTTTAGAGGCTTTGTGGACTTAGTGTGTATGGTGTGTTATTCAGTTTGTGGCCTCGTCGGCTTATTGCTGCTTGGTTTAGCACACTAATTGCCTTGGTTGCATTTCGATTGTTTACCCCGTATTGTTGAGACCTTATGGGTCCAGTTTATTCTTCAGTTGATTATGACAGTGGCCTGGATGGCCTAAGTGTTATAGTTACATATGTCATATAGCCAGCTTCTCGATCAATCATGAATCGAGTGCCAGTTGCGCCCTACCCTAGTTTTGGGGCGTGACACTGCATTTATGTTCCTAAGTGTTCCATATTGTTTTCTGCATGCCATTGCATGATTTCACAAGGTTTTTTCTTGAGGAATGGTAGAGTTTGTGTAGAGTAATGGATCGGCTTCTTTGAGCCCTTCGAGATCCAATTCGAACAAGGTTGGGTAGATAGTGGTGGTTAAGGCACGGGTAAGTCTACCCCTTGCTCGATCTATGTCTAAAATTAAGGAAAATTTTGGTTGAAAATCTGACCACTGTTGTTGGGGTGGGAGGTCTACTGGGGGAAACAACATCCACTACAGCAGGGACCTTTCTGCTACGACGAATCTGCTGTGGCGAATATGGTCCCGGGGTAGCGAACTCGCTACAGTGGTCATGCCTTAGGCAGTGAGTTGTGTCCCTTGTTTTTCAATTCGAATTCCAATTCCATCTCCTCTTCATTCGATTACTCTTGTAATGCACTTGCTTTCTACAGGATCTTATTATCACTATGTCTAGCAGTAACAGCAGCAATAACACCTCCAGTTATATCCTATTTATGACCGACTAGTGTCAGTTCCGGCATAACGAGCAGGTAGCAAGGGGTTTGATACATGAAAGGCGATTTATCACGTAGGCTGTGGCAGAGAAGGCGCCAGAATTTTATGCCTGCCTTTAGGGCATGTAAGACAATTCTCATTCCTTTTTCTTGTTTTTAGATATTTCATGTTCTTGCTACTGGTGTATGGATGTCCATTTGGAATCCTCAAACAATGACCATATTTTTGACCCCCTTTGTTTATATCATATCATTATTTTCCCGTATTTATATTGCTTGCTTTTATCATATTTGACATAACTGCAACTTTTTTTTCAAAAATAGGGGAATTCAAATTCTACCTAGCAGCCATCCGCTGCAGCAGACCTGCTACGGTAGCGAGCCACACCTTGTTGTGGTGAAACTCGCTAAGCAAAACACTTACAGGGATTTTTGTCCCTATGGTCAACATCAAGCTAATTTTATCATTACTAGCCTTCACTCATAAATCCTTTTGTATTCCCTCACAATTTACATCGTCAGATACTAATTGAGCATGTAGAGGTACCAATTGGAATTCACCAAATACCAATTAGACTCATCCCAGAAGAACAACGTGTTCGGACAGCATTATGACAGAGAATAAGGGGAAAATTTTCCTAAATGCCTCGTAGCTTCCCAAAGATTAGATGTGGACATCTACATACAAATTCGTAGGATTCTACTCGATATTTCGCTTATACTTGTGAGACTGGTAACTAGATGCTTTAATACCAACTTGACACGACCTAAATGGGCAGGTCGTGCAGGCACCTACATTGACTCTAGCTCGATAGGAGAACCCTTTTTTAAACAATAAATAAAAATATCAAAAATTTCTCATTTCTTTACATAATTCAATCAATGTTTAAATTCACAAATAATCCCGCCAAATCAAGACTCTCCTAAGATCTAGTCTAGGCAGGTACAAGAGCTTTACTTGGAATACTGACAAATAAAATGACATAGTTTCACCTGTGGAGAGAGTGCGGAAGCTGATGCTGAGTGTCGCCCGTCAACCATGAAATTGCAAATTACCTACCACAACCTACACCTAAAGAGAAAGGAGTAGCAAGATAGTATCAGTACACCACATGTACAGGTAGGCATCATCGGTCAACTAGGATTAGTTCACACAACAGTATATAATAAACATGAAATTGTCTAACCTTTACTAGTCACAACAAACATACACAATCATCTATAAACAATCAATCATACCAATGGAATAATGTCCACATAGGAATATAGATATAGGTATATATTAGCACCTCCCTAATCTCACTCTGTATCCTTACATCAAGTCTGAATTATCGGTATATCATATATCACATCTGTATACATGAATGTTTATCATATATCTGTATATCTATACACACATGCCATAGGGTTTTATTTTTGCTCTTCCAGTCATGACTTGCATGGGACTCCAAAAATCAATGTATTTTATTGGCGTGGTACCCACTCCCACTCATCTACTTGTTCAGATAATCAACTCGGACACGAGCCACTCATATCATAACTGTTTTTCCTCGGATGCTCACCTCGGACACGAGCCACTCATATACAAGTATTTGTACACATGCACAGTCACAACCTCAGACACAAGCCTCTCAACCCGAGGTAAGGATGTGTTACCTGATCATATTCAGCATCTTTCATCATACTCTCAATCAATCACCCATATGAAGAATTACAGTTCACCTCAATTATCATGATTTCACTTACAGTTTAGGAATAATATTCATAATTCAATCAGTTCAGAGTTCATTCAAACAACATGATTAAAACACTATAATATTTATCACAATCATTGTCCGAAGATCATTTAAATACGTCAATCAAGTCATCAAAATGCAAGACACTAGTCACATTCTTGTTTCATACATTTTTGAATTACATCTAAGCTAGATATGAAAAAATTAGGCTGACATCTACAAGCACACAAAAGTGTTAAAGTACTTACACCCATATTTATGGAACCCTATATTGTATTCGATTTTCATTATTTATTAGTCCACCCTCACGAATTCTCGCTATCCAAGGAAAATATTCATTAGCAGACTCCCCTCTATCAAACCACCCCTAATTTGAGAAACAACCACTCATAATACTTCTCCACGCCTAGCATAGTTATTAACTAGTAGTCACACCACAACTAAGTTCTGCCAATCTCTCTCTTGACTCGGTAATTCCCTCAAAATTCCATAGTTGTACACATTAATATTTACAACATTCAGCAATGTCCTATTAAGAAATACCACACTCAGATATACCATTAAAACAACCGTTTAGGATTTTCTATTTAGGATATGCAATCAAAAGCTAACATCAAAATTCTATCCAACTTGATATTTTTGACGTGCTACATATTCCCTCTTTTCTTCCTTGTTATTCAATATATTTCTCTTACCCTAAAAAATCATTCGCTATGGTCTATACCTGTAACACCCTAAATATTTTTAAGACTAGACCCTAGATATGAAGCATGGAACCAGCAAGGAGTGAAAAAATTTATCTCAGAAAGAGCGTTGGTACAACTCGTTGAAAGGTACCATGAGTCGTGGTTAGACTTGTGGTGAGTAGCCTGAAATTTTATATCTCGGATTCCAGAACCCACGAGTTGTAGTATGACTTGTCAGACCATACCATAAGCCATAGTAACAAATCGTGGGATAAACTATAGAGAACTGTATTGGGTTGTAACAACTCGTGGTAACCGGGTAAAGGTCATGATATTCCTCTGTAGGACCAACTTCAAAGTATAATCACTGGGATTTTAGATGGTATGAGTGCAAACAATGGTATGTTGTATGGTGGTATAGATCGTACCTCATGCTCGTGTGAAGTCCAAAAACCAAGTTAAGGATGCCCCTCATACAATGAGTCATGTAATGACCTATCACATCTAGTAACGAGTCATATAAGGAGTCGTGGAATGGAGAATCAGAGGGTGTGCAAGGTTAGTTCGCTAACTATGAGTCGTGGAACGACTTGTGGTATCTAAGGATGATTCGTGGTTGGCATCCTTGGGTTGGTGTTCAGAAGGTGAAAATTGATGAACTCAAGTAATGACTCGTAACCACAAGTCATGGTTACAATCAACGACTCGTGGTGTAAATCATGACGACTGGTAGGCAGTTTCCAGGTCATTTTCCTAAGGGAATTCTAGTAATTATCTATGCTTCTAAGTTCTAAAGTACGTCGTATTGGGATCTATTGGAAAGGTAATTTAGGGGATTAGTCGACCCTCTATTCTCATTCTTTGCTAATCTCTCAGAACTTCACTGTTAAAAAACTGAGACAGGCATTTCAGGCTAGAACTAGGGCTTCAACTTTCTTCTCAAGACTTCAAGTGTTTTTCTCTGGGAATTCTTCTACAAGTATGTGGGGATTTAGCAAGGGTATTCCATCCACAATTGTGCCCCAAAATAATCAGTGAACCCTAGTTTTCAAGTTTCCTATAAATCATGGCCTAGGGTTTTCTTCTAACTATTGAAATTACCTATTTCCTAATCTTTTAGAGTTTCCATGACTAGTACCACGTTGTAATTGGGATGTTTATATTAACTTGTAAAATGTCTACCCAGATTCTTGGTTCTTGCATAATTTTGAGATTTCATTTCATGAACTAGGAATGTTTCGTAAATAGTATGATCTTTCAGGGTATATATGATTTTCTCATGATTTATGTAACTAGGCTTTACAGTACTATTAGCATAGTCAGTATACTCAATAATATCATTAATGTCAATAGTACCAGTATTTCAACATTTTTAGTCACTAGGTCTTTTAGGCTCTTAGGACACTTCTAGATAAGTAGTTTAGATTTAGCCTTAAGAGACCAATTCAAGATAATCAGTTCAGTTAGTTATACTTAGGAATTCAGTTGGGAGAAGTACTTAGCATCGAGAAGGTCGAGGTTCCAGCGCACCCAGGTCTCCTAAACTACATGCCACCATAAGTCTTTAGCCCAAATGGGAATTAATTAGTGATCACACAGCCATGCCTTTATACTCTGCAAGGTATATTGGGTTCTATCGATGAGGCATATTACATCGAACCTCATGTTTAGCTCACGTGATTTTATGTCGGTTAGCGGGCTCTCCCATAGTATAGTCTAGTCTCAAATCTCATAACATGTATATGATCCTTTAATCAATTTTTACTAGCTTGACAATATTTTTAGATTTTAGGTTATTTATGGCATTTGTCTTTTCAGACAGTGTCATTTCATATTACTTCAGCACTTTTAATTATAATGTTCTTTATCAGTATGTTTATGTCTTAAATTGCATAGCTTCACATACTCAATACATTCACAGTGCTGATGCATATTTTATATGCTATATTATTTTATTATATAGGCTCATGTACCCAGCCTCAACATCGCAGTTAGCTTCATCAGTGATATCCAGCAGTTGATAGTGGCGAGTCCTCATCTTTTGAGGACCGAAGTCTTTATTTTCAGTTATCGTAGCTTCTAGTTTACAGACTTCAGAGTTAGCTGCGCGCTTTCCCCAGCAACTCATCAGTTAGAATAAGCTTTTAGACAATGTAGTATCAGTTTCAGCTTATTATTGTCAAGGTTGTTTAAAACATCCAGTATTTATCAGATTTTATCTTTTCTCATAAAGGATTGTTTTTTTCACACTTCAGTAGCTTCCACTCAGTTTTTATTTCAATTCTAGTATGTCAGTAATATGCTAAACCATGGGTTAGCTTAGGGTCACTCATAACTCTAAGTACCGTGTTGCGTCTGGGATGTAGACTCGGGTCATGACAATACCGGTTGTTCTCTTTATTAAAACCTTTTGTTCTTCTTATCAATAGCATATCAATCACATACGTATACGAGTCACTAATCAAAGTCTAACACAAAAGTAATCCATAACCTACCTGCAGGCCAAGCTACTACTAAGAAAGTGAGAGAGTTCCGATTCTTGCACTGAGTCTAATATTTCTTGAAGAATTCACGGGAAAGATGGTGGAGTCTTGCCCTTCTCTAGCCACCCTCTCTGTTTCTTGGCTAGAAAATAACTAGGATCATTTTTAAGGAATTTTTAATCCCTAAACCCTGTTACCTAGGATCAGGATTTTAAAAAATGGGAAAACACCAAAGTTCTAATCCGCGTCTCCCGCTGCAGTAATACATACTCCGCTGCAGCGGTCCTGTTATGGCGTAAAGGCGTCCGCTGTAGTTGTCCTATCACTGGACTTATAGAATTTTTAATTTTGCCTCTTATTAGTTGTTAAGCAATAATTATTTTTTGTTCTTACAAAACTACTATCAGTTCTCGCGTCAAGATTGTTAGGGTACTATAATGGCCGGATGGTCATTACAATTGGAGTTTTAGAAAAAAAAAACTTAGGGTCAAGTTCCAAGAAGATTTCCTAGAGTACACTTACACCATTTGAAATTTCATTTGCACCATTTTGAACTATAAATCTCTTATTAGAGCTCTGTGACACTATCTTGGAGTTTCAACTACATAAGTTCAAATCCCATAAAATGTTTTTTTGGAGTTTTACTTTTATAAGATAAAAATCTTGTATAGCATGACTTGTCTGCACTCTATAAATTTTATTAAAATTTCAAGGTATTATCCTCGAGTTTCAATTGTATAAATTTGAATTTCTGGACATAATTTTTCAATATATATATATATAGTTTATGGTACCTCCTATATTATATCAGGACGTACCATAACATAAACTAAATAATTCTTTAATATTATTTCACTCATGGTACTTGTTGAAAATATTAGAATTTACAATTGAAAAGTAAAATGAGCAAAAATAAATAAATAAGTACTCGGCTAACGCACGGATATCTCGCTCTTTCTAAAGAGATTCAAGACCATCATTGTGGAATCTACACAGGTCCAATAGTATAACTCTTGACTTGTTCCCTCAAGAACAACAACTCGACAATATCATATGACTCGAACAGCTCGAGGCTAGTTGAAAAGTCCAAAACTCTACCAATAAAAATATCATCTTTCGATATAAAATTTCTCTCTTTCATAGTGAATAAGTTGGAGACTTAGAATATCTTTCTTTGTCTCAACCCTCTCTTTCACTACACTAATATAAAGACTTTCATAGTCGTTTCTAAATTTTATTTGGTTTTCCTATTTTAACCATTCCCATAGTTCTTATATGGGAATTATGACTTGCGGAGATGGGTGATATAATTTTCAAAATCATCGGATGGGTTTCAAAGAAGATAGTTCATTTTGAGTGTTGAAATTCTAGAAGTTTGACCAAAGTCAATGTTTTGGGCTTACAAGGTCAGATACGAGTTTGAACAATCCCATTAGCTCTGGATAATGAATTATGACTTCATTGGACTCTTTGCATGGGTCTCGAGACACTCAAAAGTGATTTGGGTCATTGGAAGGAATTCTAGAAACTTAAGAAACTTAGAGTTAACCCCACCTAATATTCAATCAAGACGACTTCAGATCAGTGATTTGATGATTTCAACAGGTCCAAAACATGTTTTCTAGTCAATTTGCATCTTTGGTTTTTTTTTATGTTTGGAATAAATTATGAGGGTCCATTCGGAGGATTAAGTTAAGTTTAGCTATTGTTGTCAGTTGATACCTGGTGTCGTCCACAATTTTGATGTCTAATTCACAATTACAAAGTGGCAGATTTTGGGAGAATCTTACAATTACAAAATCTTTGTTCGTAATTGTGATAATGTCCAAATTCACTCCTCACAAGAATAAAGTGTAAACAGTCATTGACAAAATAAATACACCCGACGGGGTCGAATTCCACAGGGAATAGTAGTTGATCATGCAAGAGTTGTCTATCAAATTGAAGTAACTTGCATTAATGTCTCTAAAATAATAAAGTAAAGATTGGGGGAATCACAACTTGTCAATTGAACTGGATTCGCACACGAAAATAGAGATAAGCATAGAAAATACCAAAGAAGAGAATACTAGAGTGTGATATTAACGGGGCATCATCAGATTGGAATTACTAACAGCTCCTAGCATTACTCAATACAAAAATTAGTTGTGGATGAGGTGTCATCTGACGTTTTACAACCAATTAGGTTCCTTATGCCTTGAGTTTTCTCAAATCCCAAAGTCCTTTTCACAACAACCACGGCAACTTGGGTAAGAATCAAACTATTTCTAGCTTTGATTCTCAATGATTTTGTGATAATGGATTTTGGCTATCTCTAGCCCAACCCCACATGATCAACACCCAATTACCCACTAGTGTTTCCTCACTCATACTCTAAATCCCTTTTTTAAGAAAAATTAGAGTAAGTAAAGACAACCCACATTTGCAACTATGAGTATTTAGATTAAAACTAGGAGGAAACACTAGAATTATACCAATTGAGTAAATATAAGATCAATTAAACAATACCCAATCCAAATCAACCCCAATCATTCACACATCCCTAGCAAGGAATTTAGCCACTCATGTAAGTAGAAGAAGACATTGCATTAAGTAATAATTTAATATCCATTCAACAATGAGTAAAAAATTCTAGAACAAGGTTCTATATTCAATGGAGTTTTTTCTACCTTTTCAAAGAAGAAGATGAAGACTTCTCTCTCTATAATTCAATTCAGAAACTCTCTCTACTACCCTCTACTTTCTACTTTCTATTTTCTATATAATGGAATGTTCAGTCTCTCCCCATTTCTAGAAAGGTACAAAAGTAGGGTATAAATGCTCCTCTTTTTCTGAGTTGGACGCTTTTGCCCTTTTCTGATGGTCATTACTTGTGAGTCGTTGGCATTTCGCTAGTGCTGATCCGTGGTCCACCAATCTGTCACATCTGGTGACCAGTGAGTTCTGGAGCAGTTTGGAGTTGGCACCGGCAATTTGCCGGTGTTGATTCGCGGTCTGCCAGTAGATGATCCTCTTCAGCACAGTGAGCATCTGCGGTCAGTTGGCATTTCACCGGTGTTCTCCGGTGGAGCGTCGGTCCTCATCTTAAATTTCATGCTTTTTGCTCAATTTCATGGTTCCTCTACTCAAATTAAGTACTGTTATACCCCGGAAATCCTAAGATCAAACCTTGGAGTTGAAACATAGAAAAAAGGATTTTCTACACCAGGTCATAGAACGAGGCGTCCTATGACCCGTCAGGTTGACCACAAGCCGTTAAGTGACTCGTGGTGAGGAGTATGACTTGAATTGGAAATTTCTGGTTTTGAGTCCTCACAAACATGACCACGAGTCGTGGTTAGCCCCATGACTCGTTAGTCAGTCGTAGTTAGGGATGAGGTTTAGGTAGGAGGAATTAAGCAGTGCACCTAACAGGTGGGTCACTATGACTTGTTGGGTGCACCACGAGTCGTGGTGTGCCCCATGGTGAGCCCAGGTATGATTTGAGAAGTGGAGTTAACGAGTTGTGACCACAAAAGTCGAGGTCACAAGTAATGATTCGTGACGTTGTCCGTGGTGAGTTCCAGGTGAAGCTTTGGCAGTGTACTCGACGACTGATGCGATGACTCGTGGTCAGAGGTAACGACTCGTCCAGTCCCTCATTGGGACTGGCAGTCTATTTTTCTCTGTGAATTTAATAAGGGCTTATCCGTAATTCCTATGATCCTAAGGCCTAAACTACGTCGTTTTAAGCTCTGAATAGTGAGTTTTAATAGGGGTAAGTTCATTCTAAGCTATTCCTATTCATTCATGCAAGTGT
The DNA here is from genome assembly GCA_035772735.1 of Datura wrightii. Classification (NCBI taxonomy): domain Eukaryota; kingdom Viridiplantae; phylum Streptophyta; class Magnoliopsida; order Solanales; family Solanaceae; genus Datura; species Datura wrightii. The sequence goes on from JASDFA010000027.1 coordinate 40,731,918, forward strand.
AGATGTCTAGAGAGGTGATCAAGCTCAATTTCTTCCAAGTTTTCATCAATTCTTCATTGGGCAATCAAGGGAGTTGTAGAATCTAATTCTCTCAGGTATTTAGGGTTATGAATGGGTAAATTTATTCACACCCATGCCCAATCTCTCCCTAATTCATGAAATTCTATTAATAATTCTATGGGGGTTTTATCCCAATTCTTATGAAATCCTTATGATCTATCTATGAGTTAATTTCCCTCATGTATAATTTCATATTTTACGAATCATGGGCAGATTTTATAACTATTTAGATTTAAATTTTCTACAAAACTATGCCCAATTATGTATGTTTCATGATAAATCAAGTTATGATACTACTTTGATTTTGATGCTCATTAACCCATTATGATTTATGAATTATGACATGATTTATCTCAAATAATCATCATGAATTTATGAATATCAAGTATATACATGTTTTACAAGTATGCATGAACTTCATGATTTATGATTTACAATTATGGTTGACTCACGGGCCTTACTTTCATGGCTAGCTCACGTATTTCAAGCATGCTTATGATTATCATGATTTTAACTAGCCTATGAATATCATGTATATTATCCTAGGAGCACTATAGAGGTTTCGGGAGTAGTATTTAACACCAAATAGACCTAGGATCCAATCATGCCCCGAGTCTCAGAACTACGCGCCAACGTAGCCACAATGGGACCTTCATGATACTGTCCCCTTTGCCCAAATGGGCCCTCTTTTGTGATATCACACCTCTTCATGGTTATACTCTTGGCAAGGTACAAACGTCCTTCCAACTAGGGGTTTACAGGTCAGGCTCCATGTGTGCTCATATGGGGTATGTCGGTTATAAGAATCTCCCACTGTTCCTCATGATTTATGTATGGCTATGATTATATACTTTGGCTCAAGTCAAGTTCATAAAGCTTTCTCTTATGATTATGATTATGAATGATTTACGAATGTTTCAAAAACTTTGAGTTGTATGTTGCATTATGATATTTATGTTACGATCATGTTTTCCTACTCTTATGAACTTTTATATATTTTAACTGTCCGTTTTACTTACCTTGCTTACTAGGTACATTCCACATACTAACCGCATACTCTATGTTGTATCGTTTCATGATACAAGCTCCAATCTTCAGACTCAGCCCCGTCACTAGCCAGTTCTCTGGAGTTAGCATTCAGCTTTAGTGGTGAACCCTCATCTCCCGAGGACTATTCATTACCAGTTATCTTGTATTTTCAATTTTCAGACTTGTCGGGTTAGTTGGGGTGTTGTCCCATCAACCCATCAGATATGTTAGAGGCTTTCACACTGTATGTATAATCAGCTTGTCATGTATGTAGTGAATTCTGATTCTGATGTCATGTTATGATTAGACTTCCGTTATGTTTATTATGTTAGGTCTTCCGCTTTATTTGATCGAGTTAGACGTATGTTCATGTCATGGGTCGACCTGGAGTCTCTCGGGACTCCTTGTCCCGTGTCTTGATTTGGGCTTATGATCAGGTCGTGACAAGTACCTACAAAGATCAAGGAGATAGGGCATAAAATCCACCTAAATGACTTGAAAACTAAACAAAAACTCATGTCTAAGAGCCTAATGAGTTGATAAATTACCAACTCATCAAACCCCCAAGCATGAACTATTGTTTGTCCTCAAGTAATGCAATTCTTTACTGCTGAGCAAATGGAACAACATGTTATACCATATGAGTCTATGCACAAAGGATCACTGAGTCTAATACAACCCAAAAATGCTCACTGACTCAATGGAAAGAGAAGAGACTCCACAAAATATGCAAAAGTTTCAAGAGGTAACTACAATAAATAGGCATGATTCACAAATGTTTTCATTCTCGAAAATAAGGGCATGGTTAATCAAAATAAGCACACATATCATCTCAAATCATTGCAAATTCACATTCAAAGCTTGCCTTGAAGCTCACAACACTCCTATCCCAATCACATCTTTATAATAATACAAGCATGTTCTCCAAGGGGGTGATGCCACTCACGAGAAAAGAGAATCCCTTTTTATCATCAAGCAATGCAAACACAAGGGATTATAGAATAAGCCAATAATACTCACTCTCACAAAGAAATTCTCCATGCACACAACTTGACCCATAGGCTTTTCCTTCGTGTAACTCGCCACTAATATAGAGTTTCTACACTCAAAATTAATTAGGACTTGAAGGTCATAATTGAGGATAGTGGTTAAGGTAGGATAAACAATGATTTCTAGTGGTTAGGACCTCCCTAATGTTTTTTTTGCGAACACTTGCAACATTCTTCCTTCTTCATTATTTTTCTTATTTTGTTTAGCAAGAGCCACCCTTATAACTCCTCTCAATTTCACATTCAGCCTCATTTAAGCAAGAGGTAACACCGTTCAACTATTCTTTCTCTTTCAATGATTCAAGGTTCTTTAACAAACCAATTTATTCATTTTAATCACAATTTGGTGCTACCTCGTATTGAAGCTCTCATATTTCTCTCTTTTCTTGTAAACCTCCAAACTTAGGCTTTTGTCTCATTTCCACTCATTTCCTTATCTCTCCCTATTTCTTGGGCTTGAGGCATCATTTTTCATTCTTTCACCACTAGCAACGAGGGAGGATGGGTGCCAAAAAAGACGATTAAAAAGGGTCATTGGGCTTGTAATGTGGTTTTCAAGAAAAAAGGTTTAAAGGCTCAATATTGGCTAGCAAAGGAAGATGTTTAAGGAAGTCATTTTTGGTGAAGTGACTAGCAATAGAAAGCCTAAAATCATATTCTAAGTGCAGCTACATCTAGGATTTCGCCTTGAGTCACACTTAGAGCAAGTTCTAGACAACCGTAAATGTATGAGAATCATTCAATCAACCACACCACACAAGGCATTACACTCCAAGGAGTTAACACAATTCATCACCATAGCCAGATTATGACTTAAGACAATTGAGCATGTGAATCAACAAGCCAAATAAGAAAAGTGCAATATATGACAAGAGAGTGCTACATTTTCCATTTCAAATGCCCATTTCTTTCAAATTCATTTTCCATACCTCAAAAACAATTTAAACAAGACTCAAAAATATGGCATTTTCCCATAAGAAAGTCGCCTCACAATCTATCATTTGAAAATATCACCCGGTTCAACAATAAAAAAGGAAAAAAAATTGCTCCTCGAGAAAGAACCGTGGTATAAAGAAACCCTCAGATTTTATTCACTAACTACTATTCACAAAGGCAAAAAACAAACTTGGGTCACAAAACATTTGACAATTTAAACAAAGACCCAATCATTTGCACTAACAATCAAGAACAATTTTTTTCATTTCATTCATCCTAAGCCCGACAAAGGCTCAACAACCAACGATACTTTCAAAACAACAGCTCGATAAGGGCAACATCAACATCATCAATAAAAGCCCAACAAGGGCAAAAAATCAACAAAAATAACCGCAAGAGAGATACACTTATCCCACCCCCAACTAAAATAATACATTGTCCCAAATGTATGCATGCAAAGCAAGTGAGGGTAAGAACTCCCTGAAATGGTCACTCATCATCATCATCATCCTCGCCACAGCATCTGCAGCATGACTATTATCTCCTAGATCCTCATCATCATCCCCTAAGCTCTCGAACAAGTCTTCTATGGGGCCTTGGGCTGTAAACGGGGCAACCATAGCTGCGTCAAGTGCGCTCATATCAGGAACTTCCACTGATGCCCGACCTTTTCATTCCCTCACTTTAGCCCGGAGAGATGTGACAGCCCCCTCCACAACATCCACACGAGAGCACAACTTGCTCAAGCTATCATACATCGACTTCATCTCCTTTTTCACAGTCTTGGAAATCAGAGTAGGGAGACTTTTAGCCAATTTCTTGAGTTGGTTCTCATGGGATTGTGTCATCTAGAGCTTGTGGAGGCCGCTTGGGCTTATAAGATGTGGGAGAAGGTGAGGCTCCCCTAACAGGTGCTTCTCTCGATGCCTGGCCCGATGCCTCAAGGTGTGGCATGTTGAGATCAGCGGCAATAGGGGCCTGCTCTAAACCGTGGGAGATGGATTCCTCGAGGACCTCAAAGGCTTGCATCCGCTTCTACTTGCTCTTAGGAGCATTCGCGTCCCTCTTTCTATAAACAGTAATCACACCAATAGCGGAGCTGAGGGCCTCATCTGAAAAAAGTGGCACTCCTGCTTGAAGGCAAAGCTGGGATATGAGCACAGCATAAGGCATTGAAGTTTCATCTTTCCTCTCCTTTGTTTTCATTTGAATAACCACTATTTCCCCAAAGTTTGTGGGGACTCCTGTCATGATGCAAGTGATGAGGATGATCACCTCTAGATTCACCCATTGCTCATTCTTCGAGGGCATGATGCGGCCGCAAATGAAATCAAGCCAAAACTTGGCTTTAAACTTCAAGTCACGTCTAGAGATCTCAACACTCATAGAAGCCCAAAAAGGTATGTCGGCGGCAATAATGGGAGTTATCCAACTAAACTGATCCTCTTTGTTGGCGATTCTAGCTGCAAACTCAATTTCGAAGTCAATCTCATCCTCCCAAAATAAAGAATTGATGGTCGCCATGTGATGTCAACTTCCACACCCCTCACTAAAATTGAGGGAAGGTAGGGGAATTCATCAACCTTGCCTTTATACTTCATGCTCTCCTGCCTGGCTTGGTATGATGCATAGAACTCGGGCATTAGGCTAGTGTAGAAGTCTGGAAGAGAATTGGCAAAGACATGCCACTGGAAGTCAGAGAATTGCGTCGTGATGTTAGGGAAGTCACCCCGTAGCCCCACCAAGTCAAAGCGTTTCTCTATTGTGATATAGAGCCCCTTGCAAATAGTATAGTGCCCCTTCATGTCAGGCACACAAAAGATAATAGCTTCCCTGGTGTCGGTGGGGGTTGAGGTCGCCTTTTCTTTCCCCTCGCCCTTACTTTTAGATGTGATCAGGGCCTTCCCTTTGCTTGGTTATCTAGATGAAGACATAATCTGTAGAGCCATGTTAATGCCACACAATAATATTTCTTTTTGAATTTATTTTTGATAATAGAAAAGAAAAATCAACATCTATTCTAAGCTAAGGAAAGAAATTATAAAGATTGGATGTCAAATAAATTGAAGGGTTTAATAATAAATTGCTGGCAGTACTGGTAGAACGCCGGTGAACCGCAGGTGAGGACCCGCGAAGCATCGGTGAGCCATCAGTGCTTGACAGTATCCTGGGTAAACAGCATTCATCAGGCGCCACACTGGCGTTTCTCCAGTCTTGACCCGCGAAGCGCCAGTGAAACGCGGGTCTAGGCAGTGGACTAAAGCCTTGTACCTCGACCTGCATTTCAACCGGGTTTCACGGAGCTTGATCGGTGGTTCATCGGTGAATCGTACAGTACAGTTTCACCCCCAAAGTCAGTTAAACAATACATTTCACATTCATAACTCACTCACTCATTGCACTTTTTGATTGTATTTGCCCAAGCAATACAACAAAAATTAACATGACATCTTACCCTTAAGAAGGACGTCACTCTATCTATCATCGGGCAAATCGTGCATTCTAAGTAAGTGGGGTTACTCATACTTCACCCCCAACCAGTATGTCAAGCACACCAAAAATGGTTCATCATGCTCCACTTCACCATCAAGCACTGCTATGACCTTACACTCATCCGAGGACTTGGTAGGCTGGCACACAATGAAGATGACCTCATCACCACTTACTCAGAACTTAAGCTCCCCAAGATCCACATCAATCAAAGCTCTTCTCATTACTAGTAGTGGGCGCCCCAAGATAATTGGCATCTCGATGTCCATCTCACAATCTATCACAACAAAATCAGCTGGGAGTATGAATTTGTTCGCCCTCACAAGGACATCAACTAACATTCCAACGGGTCTTTAAATTGATCAATCCGCCATCAAAGGCCTCATGGATGTAGATGTAGGTTTGGGATCCCCCAACCCTAGCTTCTTGAAAATCACTATATGCATTAAATTAATACTAGCACCGAGATCGCAAAGAGCTTTATTGAACATGCACAAGCCAACTGTGCAAGGAATAGTAAATGCCCCAGGATCTTCATGTTTTGGAGCAAGGATGCTGGACATCACAGCACTATAATGATGGGTCACCTCCTCAGTACCTGTATCCACCACCTTCTTTTTCTTCAAAAGTTCCTTCATAAACTTTTCATATCCCGACATTTGAACCAAGGCATTCATAAGTGGTATATTGATGGATAATTTGCTGAACATTTATATAAACTTGCGAAATTGATTATCCTCCTTTTTCTTGGTCAGCCACTATGTATATCAAGGTGGAAGTCTTTCTTCTTGATCTTTTTCATTGGGTGTTTCTTACCCTCATACACATTCACATCATTCGAGGGAGTCAAATCAACTTCTCCCTCATCCTTCTCTTTTTCATCATCATAAACACTTGGTGTTTTTAGCACCTCTTCCAACTCATCATCATCATTTGCCCTTGGGGAAACGACATTTTAGGCTTTATTCCCACATCATTTAACATCTTTCCACTCCTAGTCACGATGGCCATACAATGGCCATCTTTCTTTGGATTGGGAATAATGTCATTATACTGTGCACCTTTCATGCGGGGGTTCATTTATGAAGACAAGTGGTTTATTTGCGCTTCAAGGTGCTTGATCAATGCCGAGTAGGAACTTACTGTTTGGGCGAGGTTAGACACCTCCCCTTTTAACTCTTTCACTGCACTATCGGTGGATACTACCTTCTTCAACACCCGATACAACATTTCTTCAATCTTCGAGTTGCCCACATCACTCACTCCAAGCTGCCCTTGAGATGCTTCCTCTTTTGAAGGAGGCACATATGAGTTAGAACTTCGGTGATTTTGCTCTCCTTCATGATTTTTATCTCTATCCCCCCATAGATAATTCCCCCCCCCCTTCCTTGATTGTCGCAGTTTCTCCAATCTTGATTCTCATTCCTTGCATGCCAAGGGCCTTGATTGGCACCTGATACCCAAGGAGAGAACCCCCTACTTGGCCTGCCATGTATTGAAACTGCTCATCATATATCGATGGTGAAGTGTCATCATCAAATTGAGTATGGCCTTGGGAACCTGTCACGACCCGAACGGAGGCCCGAATCGTAGACACGGGACAAGGGACCCTGAGAGACCCCAAGTCGACCCATGACATAAGCATTCAACTAACTCATTCAATAAACATGAAGAAAACATAATTAGAAAATCAGTGGAAGTCAACTTAATATAACAATAGAATAAATATCTAAAGCTGAATATATGTCTAAGTCTGATAAGCCTCTAATCCGGACGAGCTGATGGGACAACACCCCCAACTAGCTCAACAATACTGGAACTGAAAGGACATCTAAAACAACTAAAGATCTAGTCCCTGAAAGATGAGGATTCACCAAATAAGCAGGAGCTAACTCTGAACAACGACTAACGAACGGGGCTGAACCTGAGAATCGGGTCTTACATCATGAAACGATGCAGCATAGAAAGTATGCGGTCAGTACGTGGAATGTACTGAGTAAGCAAGGTAAGTGAAACTGCTAATTAGAATAAATCATTTAAAACATTTTATAACATATCATAAGCTCTCAACATGAGAGGAAAGGCATACATGCATTCTTTTTGAATTCATAATCTTATCATAACATGACCATGCATAGTTTTATAATATCATGAATGACTCGAATGACTCAAAGATGAAACATAACAATTATATCAAAGCTGAACAATGAGTCAAACCTTACTTTTAGAACATGCATGCATAAGGTAGTCGTCATCATCATGAGACATGGATATGCAAATCTGAATGATATAGACCGTGGGAGACTCGTCACTTAACCGACATACCGCGATAGAGCTTACGTGGTCCCAACTATCACACTCAAGTGGGTAGAGCCATCCATAACCTTTCTAGGGAGATGGACGATACCATGATATCAATATAAAGCTTAAGGGCCAATCGGGTCGGGGATAGCTCACAAGGGAGGTCCCGATAATATAATGTATCAACCTATGTTGGCGTGTAGTTCTGGAGCATAGGGTAATCGACCCTTAACCCGCTCGGTGCTAGACTCTTCTTCCAAAAACATGTAATTCTCTACATCGTATATAATGAATCTCAACATCGTCTATTGACGAAGCTCAACATGAAATCATGCATGACTTAACATCGTATGAAATGAAGCTCAACATTGTCTATTGACAAAGCTCATTAATGCCATATATCTCAATCATAAATTCATGCATATGAGAAGCTTTATTTTGAAACATACCACAAGCTCAATCATAGGTGGGAGCATCTACTCCAAATCATGTGGTAAGCTACATGTAGAAATATTTAAACAACATACCACAAGTTAGAATTCATAATAAAAATTGGAAAATTTCACTTTAAACAATGTGGTAAGCTTATGTCGGGAAAATCATCGCTTTAATCAACATGTGGGCATTGATCTTGGGCAGATTTATATGCCCAAGTGATACTCAAACGTACCATTTTTACCTTGTTTGTTGTGCAATATGTATATAATATCATGTATTTGGTAATAAAATGCGAATTTATACTAACCAACATGATTAGCATTTGTTTTGCAGGATAATGTGATTTTTAGGAGCAAAAATGCGTGTTGGAACTATGTCGGAGTTGGACTTGGATGCGAGCGTGGAAAAGACCTCGGATGGCACATTTTACACTGGCTCCGCGATGGCGCCGTGCCATGCTGCCATCGCGGTAGTACACTTCCTGGAGAGGAAATTAAGTGGTAGATTCCAGTGAGGCATCGCGACAGCTCCGTGGCACGGAGACAGGCCTCCGCGATGGCCTCCGTGCCACGTTGAAGCCAATTATCCGGACCCTGAAATTTCCAGAGAAGGTCCGCGTCCACGCCGTGTCACGGAGGCCGTGCTCCGCGTTGGCCTCCGTGACACGTTGCTTGTTATTCCGGGAAAAATTTCCCACTAGTATAAATAGCACACTTGGGTTATTTTTAAAGGGGTCTTCTTTTAGTTCTAGTTTTTAGCAGAGTTCAGGAGTGGAGAGAGGAACGTGGTTTTGGGGCAGTTGAAGAATAGAAAAGATAAGAGTTTTCTTCTCTTCCCTTCTTCTTTTCCTTCAATTGTATGCATGATTTACACTCATTCTAGGACGATTAATCTAAGAATGAGTGGCTAATTCCTTTCTTGCTGAGGTTTTGAACTTGTGTAATGATTATTGGTAATAATTGATATGGTTTCTTCTTCTTCTTGCATATTGTTCTATTAATTCTTGTGCTTAGTACATTCTTGATTGGCCACCATTAATGTATATCTAAAAAGTCCAATTTCACTCGAGAGAGCATGAAATTGGAAAGTTGTGAATTAATAGGGTATTGTTCTTAACTTGATTTGGGAAAATTGGGTTTTGATGTGCTTTCTTGATAGAAATATACTTGAAAGCCGTATTAGTCAATTTAGGAACCGGAATTGTAGTGTTAGGTCATAAATTTCATTTGATCACAGAAATGTAGACGAATGGTTTATGATTCTAAAGTGAAATTAAATACGGAAGTTTTAATTTCTAGGCAAACGTTCTTGACTAGCAATATGAAGAAGAGGATGACCAAATTATCATAATTATCAACTCCATTACTCGTTCTTAACCTTGGCATGAGCATATCCATTGTCTGAATTCAACGTAAATAATAGTTGTTAAGTTTAGTATATAATTAGTTTAGAAACAAAACTCCCTAAATTCTTGATTGGATAGTTGTTAGCATAGTTAGAAATAGAATAGAAATATAGTGAACTAGGAAATTTTACATATCCAGAGCAGCCTCCTTGGATCGATACTTGGCTACTTAGCCACTTTATTACTTGTTTCACCACGTACACTTGCGTGTCAGTTTTTAACACATACCGAACCAGCCGGACAAGTTTTTGGCGCCGTTGCCGGGGAGGCTAGGCGATTTGTAAAATTTTGTTTAGTGTAAATTTACTGTATTTGTATTTTATTTTCTTAAGTGTTAACAACTTGGTCTTAGCCTGTATTTTGCAGATTTTTATTTCTGTGAACACTGGCAAGGGACAAGGAGTTGGTGGAATCTTACTTAGAGACAGAACGTGAATTGCATAGTCAACGTAGAGAAGCTCTTCGGAAGAAGCTGCAGTTGCTCAAACAGTCTACGATGGAGCAACCCAATCCACCAGTTGTACGGGCAGTGTTAGTGCCCGAGGAAGTAGCAGCCAGGCCGGTTCGCGAGGTGGCAATCCCACACGCTAATAATGTACATTCCAGCATCCGCAAACCAGAGCCTGGGGGGAGATTTGAGTTAAAGCAAAATATGGTGCAACTTTTGCACACGAGCGGGCAGTTCACCGGTCTCCCTCACGAAGATCCGCAACAACATCTCCAGAACTTTTTGGAGATAAGTGACACGTACATACCCGCTGGAGTGTCACCTGATTATGTTCGGCTCACCTTATTTCCATTTTCCTTATTGGGTGAAGCCAAGAGGTGGTTAAAAGTTGAACCACCCAACTCTATATCAACGTGGGATGATCTTGCAAAGAAGTTCTTGATCAGATTTTTCCCTTCAGGTAAAACAGATAAACTTAGAAGTCAGATTGTAAGTTTTAAACAGAGGGAAGGAGAAAATCTTTATCAAGCCTGGGAAAGATTCAAGTCCATGTTGCGGGACTGTCCTCATCATCATCAGTCAAATGAGGTGTTGGTACACACTTTTATTGAGGGTTTGGAACCCCACACTAAAATTTTGTTAGACTCAGCAGCTGGAGGGCAAGCGCTGGAAAAGACTTATGAAGAGTTGTACACTTTGCTCAACCGAATCTCACAAGGCAATCCGGAATGGAATGCAGATTCTTCAAGGGGTGGAGCAAGGAAAGCAGCGGGAGTGTTCGAAGTGGATGGATTCACAGCTATCGCTGCACAGATAGCTGCTTTGCAAAATCAGTTAAACACTCACTTCAGCACTATGAATTTGAACCAGTCTTCAGCCTTAGTTAATGCAGTCCAACAGATGTGGTGTGAAGTGTGTGGTAGTAGTGAGCATTCAGCTGAGTACTGTGGTGCAAATCCTGATTCTGTCAACTTTGTGGGCAATGCACAGAGGAATCAACAGCAGTTTGGTGGTAGCTACAACTCGAATTGGAGGAATCATCCAAATTTTTCGTGGGGTAGCAACAATCAACAAGGCCAAGGTTCAGGGCAGGGTATGCACAGAAACCAAGGAGGGCAACAAGGCTATCAGAATCAGTTCAGAAATCACAATGCCCCTCCTCCACCACCATCACCGACTATTGAGGAAATGTTCAAGACCATGATTGCCAACCAGGCACAATTGCAGGCTGACTACGTCAAACTGGCAGCCGAAGTAAAGAACAATCAATTGGCAACCAAGGCTCTTGAATATCAGTTTGGGCAATTTGCTAGTGCCCAAAATACTAGACCCAGGGGAGGACTACCTAGCGACACGGATCCAAATCCTAAGCAGGTAAATGCAGTGACCACGAGGAGTGGTTTACAATTAAGGGAGGTGGAACCTGAAAGACCGCCTCAGAACTCAGGAGCAGTAGATGTTGAGGGAGAGCAAACCTCAGATACGGGGAAGACCAAAGAAGCTGAACCAGCAAGGCCTCCACCCCCGTTCCCTCAACGACTTCAGAAACACAAGGAGGAGGCGTGTTTCCAGAAATTCATGGAGGTACTCAAACAGGTACATGTTAACTTACCTCTTGTTGATGTCTTGCAGGGTGTGCCGAAATATGCAAAGTATATCAAAGACATCGTGGCCAACAAAAGTCGCTTGACTGAGTATGCCACGGTGGCTTTAACAGAGGAATGCACATCCCGTATTCAGAACAGGTTGCCCACTAAACTAAAGGATCCTGGAAGTTTTACCATCCAGCTGACGATTGGGCAAAGTATCCGAGCTCGTGGGTTATGCGACTTAAGGGCAAGTATAAATCTGATGCCATCTTCGGTATTCAGAAAGTTAGGGCTAGGGAGTCCTAGACCCACAACAGTGATCTTGCAGCTAGCAGACAGGTCCTTAGCTAAGCCGGATGGCATTGTTGAGGATGTGCTAGTGCAGGTAGGCTCCCTCATTTTTCCGGTAGATTTCATTGTTCTGGATTTTGAACCAGATGCAGAAGTCCCATTTATTTTGGGACGACCATTTTTGGCAACCGGAAAGGCATTGATCGATGTAGCTGCGGGTCAACTCACAATGCGAGCACACGACAAGGTTGAGGTGTTCGACGTGTACAAGGCACCTAAGCTCCCGACTGTCTATAAGGAACTCTCGGTGATCAACGTGATTGATCATGGGAATGCAAATGGAGTGAGTGATTCCCGAGAGTTACGAGGTAGGCCACCAGACGAGGTTGAGAACTACTGGGGAGATGACCATGATCGGGACAAATCGTCCATCTCCCTAGTAGACACGTGAGCATAAAGGCTGTCGAGCCGCGACGTTAAACCAGGCGCTGCACGGGAGGCAACCCGTGAAAAATATTTTTTTCTTTCCTTAGTGTAAAGTTTTTCTTTTATTCTATTTTCTTTCCTTTTTCTTGACTAGGCTTAGATTTGCATTTTAATTAGTAATTTTTATTTTTTATTTTTTTTTTTAGTAGGGAATCTATGAAATTAACCAATTTTTGTTCAGTGAGGTGATTTTCAGGTATACCGGAGGAAAAATACTTGGAATCGAGGAAACGAGGCGAGGTATGAAAAATAAAATTTGATGGTGAAACAGAGCACTGGCGCGTTGGCGCCGTGTCACGGAGGCAATACTCCGCGTTGACCTCCGTGACACGTTGAAGGCGAATCTGGAATTTTTTAAAATTCCAGTAAGCCAACGCGTTGGCTCCGTGTCACGGAGGAGGGGCTCCGCGTTACCCTCCGTGACACGTTGCCCTTATTCCAGTGCCGGGTCACACCGGGTTTCCGGGTGACCCGCGTGTTTCTTTTAAATAAACCCCCGATTTTCGCCCAAATTTCCCCATTCCTTCTACCCTCCGCGACCAAACACCCATTCCCCTACCCCCAAGCTCCGTGCCACGTTGATAGGCAAGGAAAACGTCAAGTTTTTTTCGGTTCTTCAAATCCAAGGTATGTTTTCATCTTCTATCTCAAATTTCTGGCGAGTTTTGTCACTTTTGAGCATGTGAGGTGAGATATATCACCCTAGGTAAAAAAAAATTAAACATGATGTGAATTATTTTGTGATTGATTATGTTCGGATTATTGTAGTTGACGTTTGAACTTATCGATTGATTGAATAATTCAATATTGATTGTCGAATTGAGTTCTAGGGCTTGGGTTGTTGGATTTTAACGTGGGTAACTTGATAGTTTGATGAAATTGGTGCCTGGGTGTGTTTAGTAGTTGAGATAAGTCGTGGTAACTATTGTTTAATTGTGGAAAGACGACTAATTCTCAAATTTTTGTGGGGAAGTGCATAATATGTGAATTGGTTGAATTGCTTAGATTAGTTGTATATAATAGGTTTGTATTGTTGTTCTTATTTCTTTTGTGGTTATTGTTGCTAAGTGCTATGGGTGAATAGCTGTCGATAGGAGGATTGGGTTAGCTGTATGAAGTCTGAGTAGTTCGCTAGCCGTTATGCTGTCGAAATTTTGTGAACGCACTAAGCAACATGTTTATAGTTGATTGTGTTTGGGGGTGTAAATAGAGTTATCCTTGCTAAAATGTTGTAGATATTGTTAAAGACTAAGTGTGGGGTAAATTTTGTTTAACCCGACCTTAGCCGAAGCTAACAAGTTTTTAGCTTAATATTGTGCTTGTCTGTGTAAATTGACAGGTACGATGGCTAGCCGACAAGATAAAGGCAAGGGTGCCTCAACCTCAGGCACCGGCAGAAAGAGAATGAGACTGGGCACTGCTGTCCCAGCTGCACCTGCTGTTCCACGCGGTCAACACCGCCGATACGGAACACGATGGGTCACCGACGAAGGGAAGAAATGGTATAATAAGCACAAGGAAAGAAAATACTTCCCGGAGGAATATATTGCAAGGGAACCACTTGCACAGGAGTTCCCTCGCATGGTGCAGAGGATTGAGGCAGCTGGGCTCAGTTTTATTTTTCAGGAGCCCAAGGAGTGCAACCTTCACTTGGTCCGGGAATTCTACGCCAACTGGAACCCGGCCATCAGGAGCCATACGATTAAAATCAGAGGGCAGATTGTCACTCTGGAACCCCAGCAGCTGAATGCCATCGTTGGAGCGCGGGACACAGACGCCCACGTTCTCCGCCAGCTCAATATCACCCCACCGTACGCCGACATCAGACGTACGTTGTGTGGGGCTCGATCCACAGCCCGATGGAGGAGACACAAAGAGAGGGGTTACCACCAGACTCTGCCTTATTCGCAGATGAATAGGGAGGCCAGAATCTGGCTAAAAATGGTATGTTCGTGTTTGATCCCGGGAGTGCATATGACAGACGTGACCCGGGACCGTGTCTGCCTGGTGTATGCCCTTATGAAAGGGCTTGAGATTAATGTGGGGGCGGTTATAATATCCGCCATGAAGAGAGCCAGACTACACCAGGGCCACAGATACGGGTTTGGCGGACTCATCACCACCTTCCTCCGAGGCCTTGACATCGAGGAAGAAGCTTTGGATTACATTCCGCAGTTGGAGCGGAGGGCCCTTGATGTGACAAAAACCAAGGCCCCCGACACTACACACGGACCTGTGCTGACTCTGGGCGAGCGACATGCTCGTGAAGACCAGTATATGGCCCGTATGTTCGGCATGCAGATGCTGCAGCTACGGATAGGTGGGAGACCAGCCACCGAGGATGAATTATGGCAGCTGGAGCTGGACTACCCCTTCGGCGAGAACGCCAGAGCTTTATGCAAGGTGGGGCCAGCCTTTGTGGAGCCGACTGACGACGACGTCCCTACTGATGAGGAGACACGTCGTGAGGACTCTGATGTAGAGTCCGATGACGGCGATGGAGCTGATTCAGATATGGGCGACGAGGCCGCAGCACCGGATGAGGAAGTCGAATATTTCGACTAAGCAGGGAGTTCCACCACCCAAAATTTTGTGCTTTGTATTTTTGTGAACACTGGGGACAGTGTTCGATTTAAGTGTGGGGTGGGGAGTAGTTAGGTGTTGGGTCATAGGCTCTAAACTTGCTGTATAATTCTTCGTTGACGTTATGTATGCCTGTGTTTTCCCTGTTGTTGTGAACTGATTTGTGATGTATGTGTATATATTTGTGTTGTGGCTAATGATGTGTGTTTTGAAAGTTATGGTTGCACTTGTAAATATTTTGTAAATTTTATAAATTTTTTTTTTCTTTTTTCTCTCTATCGATATGATCGATATTTTTCAAAATTTTTGCGAAAAGATTTTGCATTTATCAACATAGTTTGCAAATATTTTCTATCGAAATGATCGATGTGTTGCAAAAATTTTGAAGTTTTATTTTTGGGTTTCTCGGAGTTTGTTTTCGGTTCTTTTACCGAGAATAGTCCCATTGAACCGATGTCATAGTTAGTGACCATTCCCTATGATGGATGGATGACGACCGTTTTAAGGGAAATGTAGTCGATAGGAGTAGATTTTTTTTTTTTTTAGTTTCTTTGGTGGATTGCATCAATAAACTGTAGTGCTTATGGTTGCTAAAATTTCGTTGCGTGTTGTAATTGATGTTCGAAATGTGAAAATGATTCGTTGGAAAGCATGCAATTGTGTAAATATGTTGAGTTACCTAGGCTAGAGAATTTGGTTCATTATGATTGAGGCTTAATCTTGAATTCATGTAGTTGACTAATTAAAGAGTCTGTGAATGCGTCTTGATTCGAGCATGTGCATAAAGTGTGAGTGAGGTTTTGCTATTCCATGTCATTGTGAATTGTCTAGAACTTGCCTGGTGTGTATACAAAACGAAATGAAGGAGGTGTAGTGTTGGAAAGGATGTAGGCATTTCTTTGTTTTAACCGTTAGTTTCCATTTTTTTCTTGTCAAATTTTACCTTTTTATATGTTGTATATTCTAGTCAGCCTGTTGAGCCTTTAGCCGATTTCTTTCTTTTGTCCAGAATTGTATGGACTAAGCTTTATTCCTTCTTTTCATTAGCCTTAAAGTCTATAAGAAACTCTTAAGCGCTTATAAAGAACAGAAAATTGTTTCCCAAAGTGTTAAAGAGTGAAGAGAGTGAAAAAAAGCAGAGTGAAGAAAGAAAAGATAATGTGGATGAGGCACTTGTTGTAATTAAATGATAGTGAGGGTACATGAAAAACCCTTTGTTTTGTGTCAAGTGTGCCTGATGAAATGGGCTGTATGAAAGTAAACCAGCATGAATGGGAGAAAAAGAGAAAAGAGAGGAACAATGTCCATGAGTCGATGGGGATGAGTTGAAAAGGCGCTTAAGGATGCTAGCGACTGTTATTGGCTAAACCAATATATATACTAGATCCATAGCCCAGTTACAACCCATTTAAAAGACCTATTTGATCCTACATTGCATTTCTTTATATTAGTGGAGTAATACACTAAGGGCAAGCCTATGGGTCATGACATGATGCATGTGAATTCTTTTGGGAGAGAGAGTGAAATTAATTGTTATATGCCCCTACTTGCATGTTTGTGTGCTGCACGAACAGAAAAGGGAAAGTTCTCTCGAGTTGTGAGGGTACATGCTTGATGAAAGATTGCTTTTCGTGTCGGATTTCTTTATTAAGTTGATTTGCATGAGTTTGCTGATATCAAGAATCAATTCTTAAAAGTCTAGGAAGCCTCAATGTATTAAGGTCATTGTCTTGTACGACCAAGCATGTTTTCTTGATGATTTGCAAAAATCGAATAATCGGTATGACCGTAACGTAAATGGTTGCACCATAGTGACAAAGGTTGAGATGTGATGTGCATGATTTGTGTATGTGTTGTTCGAGGACGAACAAGGATTTAAGTGTGGGGTAAGTGATCTTGGGCAGATTTATATGCCCAAGTGATACTCAAACGTACCATTTTTACCTTGTTTGTTGTGCAATGTGTATATAATATCATGTATTTGGTAATAAAATGCGAATTTATACTAACCAACATGATTAGCATTTGTTTTGCAGGATAATGTGATTTTTAGGAGCAAAAATGCGTGTTGGAACTATGTCGGAGTTGGACTTGGATGCGAGCGTGGAAAAGACCTCGGATGGCACATTTTACACTGGCTCCGCGATGGCGCCGTGCCACGCTGCCATCGCGGTAGTACACTGCCTGGAGAGGAAATTAAGTGGCAGATTCCAGTGAGGCATCGCGACAGCTCCGTGGCACGGAGACAGGCCTCCGCGATGGCCTACGTGCCACGTTGAAGCCAATTATCCGGACCCTGAAATTTCCAGAGAAGGTCCGCGTCCACGCCGTGTCACGGAGGCCGTGCTCCGCGTTGGCCTCCGTGACACGTTGCTTGTTATTCCGGGAAAAATTTCCCACTAGTATAAATAGCACACTTAGGTTATTTTTAAAGGGGTCTTCTTTTAGTTCTAGTTTTTAGCAGAGTTCAGGAGTGGAGAGAGGAACGTGGTTTTGGGGCAGTTGAAGAATAGAAAAGATAAGAGTTTTCTTCTCTTCCCTTCTTCTTTTCCTTCAATTGTATGCATGATTTACACTCGTTCTAGGACGATTAATCCAAGAATGAGTGGCTAATTCCTTTCTTGCTGAGGTTTTGAACTTGTGTAATGATTATTGGTAATAATTGATATGGTTTCTTCTTCTTCTTGCATATTGTTCTATTAATTCTTGTGCTTAGTACATTCTTGATTGGCCACCATTAATGTATATCTAAAAAGTCCAATTTCACTCGAGAGTGCATGAAATTGGAAAGTTGTGAATTAATAGGGTATTGTTCTTAACTTGATTTGGGAAAATTGGGTTTTGATGTGCTTTCTTGATAGAAATATACTTGAAAGCCGTATTAGTCAATTTAGGAACCGGAATTGTAGTGTTAGGTCATAAATTTCATTTGATCACAGAAATGTAGACGAATGGTTTATGATTCTAAAGTGAAATTAAATACGGAAGTTTTAATTTCTAGGCAAACGTTCTTGACTAGCAATATGAAGAAGAGGATGACCAAATTATCATAATTATCAACTCCATTACTCGTTCTTAACCTTGGCATGAGCATATCCATTGTCTGAATTCAACGTAAATAATAGTTGTTAAGTTTAGTATATAATTAGTTTAGAAACAAAACTCCCTAAATTCTTGATTGGATAGTTGTTAGCATAGTTAGAAATAGAATAGAAATATAGTGAACTAGGAAATTTTGCATATCCAGAGCAGCCTCCTTGGATCGATACTTGGCTACTTAGCCACTTTATTACTTGTTTGACCACGTACACTTGCGTGTCGGTTTTTAACACATACCGAACCAGCCGGACAGGCATCACCCAAAGCTCTATCATTCTAGAATCCAATCAATTCATTTAGGAAACAACATCAAAATCATAGGTAGTTTTAGAAACATGCTTTTTATCACACACATTTACCATAAATCGCCTCTTTTATGAACTCTTCACCCATGGGCATTTTAGATTCAAATTTTAGAAAACAATGTTCATAAGTGAAAACAACTTAGAATCCGCCCAAGCTTCATAAATCATTAATATAAATATAATCTAATCATACCCATGTGTAGAGATTGAAGAATCATGCAATTGAGAAAAATTTCATACTTGATCATAGATAATTTATCATATTTTGATAGGGATTGGGCATGGGTGTGGAAGAAAACACCCACTCATAGCCTTACATACCTGGGAATGGTAAATTGTAACACCCTCTAATAGCCCAAGCTGAGATTCTAATGGAAACCTTGAGATTTTTCCTTGAATCTCCTCCTCAATCCTTCAAACTTGCATGCATGAGAATAATGGCTTAGGATAGGTTTTACCCTGCTTAAAACCCACTAAGACGAGCCTTAAACGACGTAGTATAGGTCTTAGGAACTTAAGAAATTACGAGAAAGCCCTTACTAATTCGCAGAAAATAAATGCCAGGTGACCCTAACGGGTGACCTGACGACTCGTTACCAGGGCCAACGATCCATTGGGTTGCTCGTCAAGTACACTGGATGACCTGCCCACTGGGGCTCGTAACGGATGACTTGACGACTCGTCTCCCGTGGCCACGACTCGTGGACACCTTCCGTCTGGTACACTGCCTTAACATTCAACCTGCTTGCTCACGACTCACCTCACGAGTTATTGGGACTGGCCACGACTCGTGGGGTCCCATCCGTTAGGTACACTGGTTGCTGCTTCTAACTTAATTCCAACCTCACCCCACGAGTGACATGATGATTGGTGGTATCTGACCATGAGTCGTTCTCTCCCACGTGGGGACCCCGACCCTTCATCTATTCCAGGACTTCCCACGAGTCACTTGATGACTCGTGGGGTCTCCTCACGAGTCATCCCATGACTCGTCCTGTGCCTGCAACATCAATTCCACAATTTTCCCGCTTCAACTCCCGGGTCCGATTTTTGAGCCCCTGGGGTATAACAATATCTCCCTCCTAGGAACATTCGTCCTCGGATGTTAGAAACACACAGAAAATGCAGAAACATGCAATCATCATATGCAAATACTGATTATTAAAACCGAGAACTGACGGTATGACTACCTCCGAAAAGAACTACATAGCTTAACTGAATTCAGGCATCATATATATTTATCATAACCATATTCAAACTTGCGCACCTGAAATGAACATGAAAACTGATTAGATAATTAGGGTAAAAACTGATACCTCAAAACTGAAACTTAGCCGGTAGGGAACAGGTGGGGGTATTTAGCCATCATAGTCGTTTCGGCTTCCCACGTATCTCCTTCAACATGATGGTTTCTCCACAACACCTTCATCGAAGCTACTTCATTGTTCCTCAGCCTCCGAACCTGACGATCCAAGATTGCAACCGAAATTTCCTCGTAACTGAGGCTATCTCCCACATCAACACTTTCCACTGGGACTACTAAAGTTGGATCACCCCAAGCACTTTTTCAAGAGCGATACATGAAAGATGGGATGAACTGAAGATAACTCTGATGTCAAGTCCAACTCATACCCTACCTTACCAACTCTTCTCATAACCCGGTAGGGACCAATATAGCGGGGACTGAGTTTTCCTTTCTTTCCGAACTACATGACTCCCTTCATGGTAGATATCTTAAGAAATACTCAATCATCAACCTCAAACTCCAAATGTCTTCTCCTCACATCCACATATGACTTTTGACGACTCTAAGCAGTTTTCAGCCGGTCCCTTATCAACTGAACCTTCATCATAGCCTTGTGAACCGTGTCTGGCCCTATCATAGCTACCTCACCAACCTCAAACCATCTGATGGACGATCTACACCTCCGCCCGTAAATATCCTCGAACGGTGCCATTTGGATACTAGAGTGATAGCTGTTATTGTAAGCAAACTCGATCAAGGGCAAGTAGTCATCCCAACTACCTTTAAAATCCATCACATAGGCTCTCAACATATCCTCTAGAGTTTGAATTGTCCATTCCACCTGGCCATCCGTTTGCGGATGAAATTTTGTGTTGAGCTTAACCTAAGTCCCAAGCCTTTTTTGGAAAGACTGCCAAAACTGAGAGGTGAACTGAGTACCTCGATCTGAGATAATAGACAATGGCACACCATGAAGTCGAACCAACTCCCGAATGTACAATTTGGCATAATCATCCATCGAATTTATGGTTTTGACTGGTAGAAAGTGTGCAGCCTTGGTCAACCTGTCGACCACCACCCAAATGGAGTCATACTGTCGGTGAGTACAAGGTAGACCGATAATGAAATCCATATTAATCTCTTCCCACTTTCCAGTCAGAATGTTAATATCCTGCAATATGTCTCCCGGCCTTTGATGCTCAATTTTCACTTGCTGACAGTTCAAGCACTTGGCTACGAATTCTGCAATATCCTTCTTCATGTCGTTCCACCAATATATTTCCCGCAAGTCATGATATATCTTGGTGGTACCCGTATGGATAGAATACCTGGATCCATGTGCCTCATGCAATATCCGATCCCTCAAATTATCGACATCTGGAACACATAGATGACCCTGGTATCGCAGTACCCCATCCCCCTTGGGAGAAGACCTCCACTTTTTGACTTCGAACGGCTTCCTTTAGCTTTACTAAAATCGGGTCCTCATCTTGTCTAGATTTGACATCGACCACCAAGGATGATTCTGATTTGTTTTACACAACAACGCCGCCATCGATTGAGTCGACCAATCTAACTCCCAATCTCACAAGTCAATGAACATCCTTCACCAACTCTTTCTTTCCCTCATCCACGTGGGACACACTCTCCATAGAAAGTCTACTAAGTACATCTGCAACCACATAGGCCTTGCCCGGGTGGTAAAGAACACTCATGTCGTAATCCTTTAATAACTCCAGCCACCTCCTTTGATGAAGATTGAGATCTTTCTGTGTGAACACATATTGCAAGCTCTTGTGATCCGTGAATACATCCACGTGGACCCCATACAAGTAATACCGCCATATCTTTAATGCAAACACCACTGCAACCAATTCAAGATCATAGGTCGGGTAATTCTTTTCATGAACTTTCAACTATCTCGAGGCATATGCTATCACTTTCCCATGTTGCATCAACATACACCCGAGTCCGACTCGCGAAGCATCATAATACACAACAAAGCCATCCGTACCCTCAGGTAGAGTCAACACTGGTGCTGAAGGGAGTCGGGTCTTCAACTCTTGGAAGCTTTTCTCACAAGCCTCCGACCATTGAAATATCACCTTCTTATTAGTCAACCTAGTCAATGGTGCGGCAATAGACAAAAAAAACTCCACAAATCTCAGATAGTAACCCGCTAAGCCCAAAAAGCTCCCGATATCTAATGGGTTCACCGGTCTGGGCCAGTTCTTTACCGCCTCGATCTTTTAAGAATCTACTTTTATGCCCTCACCTGATACCACATGGCCTAGAAATGCCACCGAGTCCAACCAAAACTCACCTTTGATGAACTTTGCATACAACTGGCGATCCTTGAGGGTCTGAAGCACTATTCTCAAGTGAGCGGCATGCTCCTCCTCGCTCCGAGAGTATATAAGAATGTCATCAATTGAGAACACAATCATGAACATGTCCAAATATGCCTTGAAAAATCTGTTCATTAGATCCATAAAAGCTGCAAGGGCATTGGTTAGTCCAAAAGACATAACAACAAATTCGTAATGACCATACCGAGTCCTGAAAGCAGTTTTTAGGATGTCACTCTCCCAAACCCTAAGCTGGTGATACCCGTACTTGAGATCAATCTTGGAGAAACATTTGGCACCTTGAAGCCGGTCAAACAAATCATCGATCCTAGGTAAAGGATATCTATTCTTGATGGTGACCTTGTTCAACAGCCGATAGTCAATGCACATTCTAAGCGAACCATCCTTCTTCTGGACAAATAACACTGGTGCACCCCATGGACACTTACTCATCCTAATAAAGCCCTTATCTAACAGGTCCTTCAACTCTTTTAGCTCGGCTGGAGCCATTTTGTAAGGCGGAATAGATATAGGTTGCGTGTCGGGAAGAAGATCTATACCGAAATCAATCTCCCGCTCGGGAGGGACACCTAGCAAATCATCAGGAAAGACCTCTGGATACTCACGTACTACTGGTACGGACTGGATAGTCGGGGTTTCGGACTCCACGTCCTTAACCCTAGCTAGATAGTACAAACAACCCTTAGAAATCATCTTCCTGGCTTTAAGGTAGGAAATAAATCGACCTACAAGCACAGCTGAACAACCCTCCCATTCTAAGACAGGCTCATCTGGAAATTTGAACTCTACTGACCGAGTCCTAATATTAACTGAAGCATAGCATGCAAATAGCCAATCCATGCTGAGAATAACATCAAAATCAGTCATAGCTAACTCTATCAAGTCTGTTGAGGTGACCTTATGAAGAACTGATATCGGGCAATCTCTATACACCCATCTAACTACAACTAAGTCACCTACTGGGGTAGAAACTGAGAAGGGCTCTGATAAGACATCGGGACTGACTTCGAAGCTACTGGCTACATATGGTGTCACAAAAGATAGGGTAGCCCCCAGATCTAGCAATGCATATACATCAACATGACTCTCAACATATCGGTGACTACATCTGGTGAGGCCTCCTGCTCCTGACGAGTGGCTAAGGCATAGAATCTGTTCTAGTGTTGCCCACCAGTTGTGCTAGTAGATGCCCCCTGATGTGCTATGCGTGAGGGTGGGGTTGCTGAACTAGAATCTGGGCCTCGACCCCCAAACCTGATCCTGTCTCGCAGTGGGACAATCTCTGAGCATATGTCCAGGCTGCCCACATCCAAAACAAGCTCTTGACCCTGCCAAACACTGGCCTGTGTGCCCTCGGCAACACCTGCGACAAGCTGGAGTGCTAAAGTCTATGGGCCTACTGCTCTGACCCCTTGAGCCTGAGGCTCGCCCTCTCTGATCATGTCTGGACCTAGATGACACACTTAGTGCTGAAGATGCTAGGGTTGTTGATTTATAGTGGGTCTGCTATCGATGCCCACCACAGAACCTCTGCTGAGAGAACATGTGGTCCTCGATCCTGGCCCTCTTGGCCTCCCTCTCCCTCGAATGTGCCACCTCCATCTGCTGAGCGTACAACACTATGCGAGGGAAGTCCATGTCCTGATGGAGCATAGTTGTCCTGCAGTCCTTGTCCAAATAACCTGTTATACCATGCACAAATCTGCTCACCCGCGCCCGCTGGTCGGCCACTAACTCCGGGGCATACTTAGATAGGAGGTGAACTCAAGGGTGTACTCCTGAACGGTCATCCTTCCTTGTTTCAAATTCACAAATTCAGCTGCTTTTAACTCCCTCATCTCTCGAGGGAAGAACCGATCGAGGAATGCAACCTAAAACTCCTCCCATGTGACCAGACCTGCTCCAGCGACCCTACTGTCCTTCCACTAGAGGAACTCAAATATGTGCAACCCCTTTCAACTGGTAGAAGGCTAACTCTACGCACTCAACACTTCTCACCCCCATAACCTAGGTGATCTTGACAATCTCATCAATGAAATTATGCGGGTCCTCATCTACCTTGGACCCCAGAAACTCCGACGGATTCATCCTCAAGAAGTCCCTGACTCAAGCTCCCACCGCATTACCATTTTGCGGAACATGCTCAATGGCTTGCTGATTGACCTGAGCGGTGAAGGCCTGCGCAAGCATCTGAATGGCAGCTCAGAACTCAGCATGAGCGGCTGGCTCCGGTGCCTGAGGCTCCTGAACTGGTGGGGTTGGCTGATGCTCATGACCGTTTCCATCCTCGTGGCTTTCACCACCTCCATTCCTCCTTCCATTCATCCTTCGAGGAGCCATGATTCTGCAATCGCACATAGCACATATTAGAAGGATAGAAAGGATTTTCATCACCCGACATAGATCATGAAAGAAGGGAACATTTCCTAAAATATCTAGTAGCCTCTTTATCATAAGTGTGTCACGTTTCACATCCATGAAAAAAGACTCAATTTGACGTGGATTTTATACTCCCTAGGACACATCAAACCTATGGCTCCGATACCAAGTTTGTCACAACCCGAATGAAGGCTTAGATCGTAGACACGGGACAAGGGATCCTGAGAAACCCCAAGTCGACCCATGGTATAAGCATTCAACTAACTCATTCAATAAACATGAAGAAAACATAATTATAAACTTAGCAGAAGTCAACTTAATGTAACAACAGAATAAATATCTGAAGCTGAATATGCGTCTAAGTCTGATAAACCTCTAACTGGACGAGCTGATAGGAAAACACCCCCAACTAGCTCAACAATACTGGAACTGAAAGGACATCTAAAATAACTGAAGGTATAGTTCCTGAAAGATGAGGACTCATCAAATAAGCAGGTCTTAACTCTGAACAACGACTACGAATGGGGTTGAACCTGAGAACCGGGTCCTGCATCATGAAATGATGCAACAAAGAAAGTATGCAGTCAGTACATGTAATGTACCGAGTATGCAAGGTAAGTAAAACCGCTAATTAGGATAAATCATTTAAAACATTTTATAGCATATCATAAGCTTTCAGCATGAGAGCAAAGGCATACATGCATTCTTTCTAAATTCATAATCTTATTATAACATGACCATGCATAGCTTTATAACATCATGACTGACTCAAATGACTCAAAGCTGAAACATAATATTTATATCAAATCTGAACAATGAGTCAAACCTGACTTTTAGAATATGTATGCATAAGGTATTCATCATCATAAGAAATGGATATGCAAATCTGAATGATATAGACAGTGGGATACTCATTACTTAACCGACATACCACGATAGAGCTTACATGGTCTCAACTATCACATTCAAGTGGGTAGAACCGTCCATAACCTTGTCAGGGCGATGGATGATACCATGATATCGATATCAAGTTGAAGGGGCAATCGGGCCGGGGATAGCTCACAAGGGAGGTCCCAATAATATAATAGTATCAACCTACGTTGGCACATAGTTCTGGAGCATAGGGTAATCGACCCTTAACCCGCTTGGTGCTAGACTCTTCTTCCAAAAACATGCAATGCTCTACATCGTATATAATGAAGCTCAACATCGTCTATTGATGAAGCTCAACATGAAATCATGCATAACTCAACATCGTATGAAACGAAGCTCAATATTGTCTATTGACAAAGCTCATTAATGCCATACATCTCAATCATAAATTCATGCATATGAGAAGATTTATTTCGAAACATACCACAAGCTCAATCATAGGTGGGAGCATCTACTCCAAATCATGTGGTAAGCTACATGTAGAAATATTTAATCAACATACCACAAGCTAGAATTCATAATAAAAATTGGGAAATTTCACTTTAAACAATGTGGTAAGCTTGTGTCGGGAAAATCATCGCTTTAATCAACATGTGGGCATCACCCAAAGCTCTATCATTCTAGAATCCAATCGATTCATTTAGGAAACAACATCAAAATCATAGGTAGTTTTAGAAACATGTTTTTCATCATCACACATTTACCATAAATTACCTCTTTTATGAACTCTTCACTCATGGGTGTTTTAGATTCAAATTTTAGAAAATAACTGTGCCTGCAACATCAATTCCACAATTTTCTCGTTTCAACTCGCGGGTCCGATCTTTGAGCCCCAGGGGTATAACAGAACCTACAACATTCACACTCTTTGCACCAGCTCCCATCACATGTTTCATCATCAACTCTAGCTGGGTTATCATCTTAGCAAGAGTTTCATCTCTAGCCTCATCCCTTTTCCTCATCTCCGTATTCATAAAATTGGGGGCAACACCACTAGAAAATACCTCCACTTCTCTAATATACCATGCTCGATTGGTCTTAGTCATTCTGTCAAGAAGTGCCTTGGCCACTCCATAGGGCTGATCCATGATAGATCCCCCCGTCAAATTATTTGCCATAGACTTGTTGATAGAGTCCAATGAACGATATAAGCTATAAAGTAGAACCCAATCGGGCAACCCATGGTTTGGGCAAATGGAAACCTTTTTTTTAAACCTCAACCATGCTTCATGGATTTGTTCCCCTATAAGTTGTTAGAAATTAGTAATGTCATCCCTCAACTGTAACATCTTCGAGAGAGGGAAGAACCTATCCAAAAATGCTTTCGTAAGCTCATTCCAAGAGGTAATGGACCCAGGAGGCAACTCCTCCAACCAAGCGGTGGCTTCCCCAGTTAGTGAAAATCGGAAGAACTTCAATCTGATTGACTCTTGGCTTATATTTGCGATGTTGAAGGGTTGGAAAATCGCAAGGAAGTTGCGGAGATACCTATTTACGTCTTCACTCAGCATTCCTTTGAAGAGCCCAATTATTTGAAGTAAGTGAAGCATTGTACTTGTCACATGAAAAATTACATTTCCTACCATAGGAGGTAAGCGAATGGCACCCGCACATTGGGCATCACGTAATCATCATCCTTGTGATCTATCTGCCTGTCCACCGAACTTTCTCCTTCTTACGAATGTTGGCTCATATCAAGATCAACCTAGATGGAACCAATCACAAAAGTAAAGTCAAACCAACTAAGATGCGAAAATCAATTCAAAGTAACACACAACTAAAAGTTATCAAACTATATTCCCCGGCAACGATACCATTTTTTATAATGTCCAAATTCACTCCTCGCAAGGATGGAGTGTAAATGGTCATTGACAAAATAAATATACCCGACAAGTGTCGAGGTCGATCCCACGGGAAATAGTAGTTGATCACGCAAGAGTTGTCTATAAAATTGAAGTAACTTACATCAATGTCTCAAAAATAATAAAGATTAGGGGAATCACAACTTGTTAATTGAACTGCAAATTCGCATCCAAAACAGGAATAAAGCATAGAAAATACCAAAAGAGAGAATACTAGGAGTGTGATATTAATGGGGCATCATCGGATTAGAATTACTAACATCTCCTAGCATTACTTAATAGTATAATTAGTTGTAGACGAGGTGGCACCAGACATTTTTAAACCAATTAGATGACTTATGCCTCAGGTTTTCTCAAGCCCCAAAATCTTTCTCACAAAAATCACAACAACTTGAGTAAGAATTAAACTATTTCTAACTTTGATTTTCAATGGGTGTGTGACAATGGGTTTTGGCTATCTCTAGCCCAACTCCACATGATCAACACTCAATTACCCACTAGTGTTTCCTCACCCATACTCGAATTCCCTTTTTCAAGCAAAATTATAGTAAGTAAAGACAATCCACATTTGCAACTATGAGTATTTAGACTAAACTCAGAGGAAACACTAGAATTATACTAATTGAGTAAATCTAAAATCAATTGAATAATACCCAATTCAAATTAACTCCAATCATTCACACACCCTTAGCAAGAAATTTAGCTACTCATGTAAGTAGAAGAAGATATTGCATTAAGTAATAATTCAATATCCATTCAACAAAATGAGTAAGAAAATTCTAGCACAAGGTTCTAGTCTCCAATTAATTTTTTCTTCCTTTTCAAAGAAGAAGATGAAGACTTCTCTATCTAAAATTCAATTCAAAAACTCTCTCTACCACCCTCTACTTTCTACTTTCTTTTTTCTATATACTGGCATGTTTAGCCTCTCCCCTTTTCTAGAAAGGTACAAAAGTAGGGTACAGATGCTCCTCTTTTTCTGAACTGGATCCTTTTGCCCTTTTTAATAGCCATCACTTGCGAGTCACCGGTGTTTCATCGGTGCTTCTGTCGCATATAGTGACCAGTGAGTTCTGGAGCAGTCCGTCGTTGGCACTGGCGGTTCACTAGTGCTGATCTGCGGTCCGTCGGTAGATGATCCTCTTCAGCACAGTGAGCATCTGCGATCAGCCAGCGTTTCGTCGGTGTCCTCTAGTGGAGCACTGGTCCTCATCTCAAATTTTATGCTTCCTCTACTCAAGTTAAGTACCTTTAAAGATCAAGGAGAAAGGGCATAAAATTCACCTAAATGACTTGAAAACTTAATAAAAACTCATGTCTAAGAGTCCAATGAGTTGGTAAATTACCAACTCATCAAATTGCAAGATCGGAAAAGAGGTCTAACTGTCAGAAAAACCTTACAATTGCGACAATTTATTTGCAATTGCGAGATTAGAGTCCTTCATCTAAGATCATAGGGTCCTTGCAATTGCAAATGGTTAGATTCGAAATTGTGACACTCGAAGTTGATCCTTGGACATTTTAAATAGGACATATTTCTTACCCAACCTCATTATTCTATTTTCCTTTTTGGGTATGAAACTCGATTCTGAGCAACTTTTAATGTGTTAGATTCACTTATTCTATAAGGTAAGTTTCTAACCTTAAACCCGCTATTTTTTTGCTAAATACATGATTATTTCACACTTTAATCTATAAATTTGAGCGGAAGATTGAAGTTCTAGACTCAGGGTTCTTAGAATAAGAATTTATGGTTTGGGGGTCGAATAATGACCCATTTTAGCTGAAATTCATCAATAAAGGCTTGTTATGCTATGGTTAACATAATTTATAGGAAAATTTTAAATTTGACCCCTAAGGCTCACGGTGACTTCTTGACCCAATTTTCGGATAAAAAAATAAATTAATATGAGTGTCATTAGATTTGTATTCTTATGAAATTCTATGCTTGATCATATTTTGACCGTTTTGAAGCATTATGAAAGAGAGAATTCGTAATTTGATGTTTGGACTTTAGTTTGAGGCAAGTAGAGATTTCTTAATTAATTGATGTGTTAGTTTTAATGTATTAAATAAAATTAAGAGCAGTGGATAATGAAGGGGTCATGCATAAATGAGATGATAATCATTTATGCGGATACCAGTGTTATGATACATGTAAATTTACATAAAATTGATATGTATTGATGATATTCCATGACTTGTGGTGTGATTGATTTACTGAGAATTATATACTGCATTATACTTGATTGTGACTAGATAATTCTTGATTCTTGGGATGATTGATGGACTCGTGTTATATATTGATTCATACGTATTTATACCACTCTTATTGTTCCATGATAATTATTAGCTAATTGGGCCCATTGAGTTATTTTATTTTTATGATTTGACAAACCTACTGAGGAACCAGATACGATACTTGTTGATGGAGCATAGACATTGAAGTATTATGCATTTGTGGAGAACTTGGTTCATGTGCTATATGAGAATCTGGTTCACGGGGGGAACTTAGTTCATGTGTATGTCATCATCAAAAAAGAAAAAATTAATAAAGTATAGACATTGAAGTACTATGCATTTGTTTTGATGATTTGACAAACCTACTGAGGAACCATATGCGATGTTTAAGAAATTGGATTTCTTATCTTTAGACTCAATCTTTATAGCTGTAAAAGCAGTTTTACAACTGTCACTGCCACTGCAGGAGAGCCACAGCACAGTGCAGCACTGTTGTTGTTCTAGCTCTTGTCTAATAGTCAAAGATTCCATCTCTCTCTCATCCTCTCATATACATTGATCAAGAAAAGATGTAAAAATTTGAGTTTTGCAAAAAATAAAAATATCAATCATCTTCTTCATCTACAAAGCCTCAACACTTGTCCAAAAATAAAGCTCCAACAAGTTTGAAGAACCTTTTCCTTAACAGCGAGTTATGTCTTAAATTCTAGGTTAGGCTAGAGTTTGGTTAGCCTGCAGGTCATCTTTTGTTTTGTATTCAATCCTTTGTAGTAGGCTAGAGTTAGCCTTGGTTGTCTTTGTAATAGAGTTATTACAAAGGGCTTACAATATAATTATTATAAAGGGAAAGAGACTAATAGTTTAATTCCTAGGTTGCAATAGGTTGTACTCTAAAATATTGCCTGGTTGTTAGTGGTGTTTGAAAAATCCTACTAGGGTAGATCGTGGTTTTACTCTCTTGGACAAAAATATTTCCATTCAAACATCCGGTATTCTTTATTTTCTATTCTTAATTGCCGAATCAGTTGAGAAACCTGACTCTCTATACTATTTGTCGGGCTCACGCAAACTATCAAAGCGCAAATATATATTTTTATATTTAAAAAAAATAAATTTTAAATAAATTTGTAAAAGAGAATCATAATTTATTGTTCAATTTATTGGCTGATTTTGTTTTGGTGGTATTTCTTGAGGTCGTACTAAAAGCTAGTTTCTCCGATAGGATTAACTGCTCCAACTTCTAATGACGTGTTTACCCTTTTTTTGGGTGCAAACTAATGACATTTTGACGAAAAATATTTATTCGCCTTTCATATTTTAAATTAATTTTAATAATTTAATGTTGAATTACAAAGTTGAGAATACATATTATTTGATAGTTTTGCTGTTTTAAAATAAGTGGTGTTTTTAATTTAGGCACATCCTTTAAGAAACTATTCATTTTTAGAAAATAAAATGCATTTTTACTAACTTATCTTTAATAAATATCTTGAAAAAGATACAGTTATTTAGTAGTTCATAAATCTCTCTTAATTTAACTAAGGATAAAATCGGAAGAATATCCTTAGTGTGTTCTTGATAATGTGAAACAACCGTTATTTTAAAATAAAATAAAAAGACTAAAATACCACTTATTTTGAAACAGAGCGAGTAATTATTAAACAATAAGAGTTCATATTACTAAAAAATATATCTTTTGCATTTATTAATTTAGTACAAACGTTACATGCAAATAAATTATTTCGAGTTGACTATTGATAATATTATATAAGTTTTTCTAGCTCGATGTAAATAATATATTTTTTTTTAAAAAAGACTGTGTATGTTAAGGGGAAAAAGAATTGGGTATTTCCTACTATCTCATTAAGCAAAACTTGTCAAAAGAACATCCTCAAAAGAGAGTATAATTTTTATATTTTCATTTTTCCTGTCCACTGCATATCTTTTTCTAACAACCTTAAATCTGATTGTTGTTTCTAACCATAAAATATTTTTATTAATAAAAGGGAGGGACATTGAGTGACAAGGTAAAAGGAACAAAGATTTCAGGTGCAGGGAAAACTTTGCCGTTGGAGAATAACGTCAAATTCTCCTCCCCCCTGACATTGTAGAAACCGAATCAAGACAAAAAGAAAAGCTTTTCTTTAGAAAAAAAACAATTTTTTTTAATTAAAAAAAAAAGAAGAAGAAAAAGAAACAGCAAGTCAATCTATTCAAATTTGCCTTCATCTCACATTCAAGACAGGTACTTGAAACTTTCGTATATCATTGCATTTCAAAATCAATCTATCTATATATATATATTTGTCATTGTGGGTATCCGTCTATGTTGGAGATCTTTTGCTTCGTTATTCGTAAGAGATGGGTAATTCTAAGTCATCCGTTGCCTTCAAGAAAGATGGTAGGTTATATGTGTTCAATCGAAGATTATGTATGTATGTATCTGCGTCTGTATGTGTTCAATATTTTTTTCTTTTCTTGAAAATGGAGGAATGATTCCTGATTTAGATGCATTGAAGATTGTTCAATTGTTTTGGATTGATTGTGGGGTTTGTGTTTGGAATCAACAGGGGCTCGTGCTATGAAGAATTCGTCTTCAGAGGAGCTAGACTCCTATTATCCTGTTAGGCCTGAATGCCTAGCTGATGTTCCCAAGACCCGTTTCAAAGCAAGGGTATCTTATCATTTCTATGCTACTTTACTATATCTCATTCTTTTTGTTAATTACTATCTCTTCATACTAAGGTGTCTTTTTTCCTTTCTTGATTTTTTGACATTAATTTCTCTCAGACCGTTTAGAAACTTATGCCATTTTCCTGTCTTTTTATAAAATCATTCTCCATCCTTTGAGGGCGTTGTTTTCGGGAGATTTTCACAAATAGGATCATTTAACTTTTAAGCTTTGCGAGATTAGTCGGCGCGTCATAACTTTGAAACATGCTACGGATCCTGCCCAAAGTTATGCTGCTTGGTCTTATATCTGCTGAACTTTTAAAAACGGGGACAAAATTTAAATACCAGCTTTCAAATGAGACACTGGGCGAAAATTCTTGTAGTTGTTTTTATATGGTCCATTGGGAGCTGCTGAATGCAAATATCTTAAATCAATCAATTAGGTAAATAATAATGATGGCAAAAAACAGAGTTTTTGGGTTGGCATTTGTCTTATTCTTTTTTTGATATTTCCTTTTTAAGGAATAAATGTTACTACTTACAATTAGTTAGCTGTTTGTGATAGCTTCGAGGATTAATGGCACAACTAAGATCCTTTCTGTGCTTTTTTAAAACTGTTTGGACAGGTAGGAAAAACTCTTAGCGAAAGAAGATGGAAAGCTGCATTCTCTAAAGAGGGTTATCTGGATATAGCTGGTGTTCTTCGACGAATACAACGAGGGGTACATCTTTTTGGCCATTGTTTCCTGTATTGTATACCACATTCTGATTTTTCTTTGCATGCACGTATTTTTGAGTCAAATGTACTGCTTTACTGGTTCCTGTATTTAAACAATTAAGTGCAGCTATGGAAGATGAGAATTGGATATTTCAATCACGCCATTGTTATCTAACAACTTAAGTTTAAATTGTGAATGCTCTGCAACAGAGACAAGCAAGTGGACTGAAAGCTGACTTCACCCTCCGATTTTATCCCAACTCCTATAACATTTTGGGTTCATATTGGGAAACAGCTTGCTGTTTCCTAGTAAAGAACTGCAGTTTTTATGTATTGCTACTGTGTTTAATATTTGACTGCTTTGGAGGATTCTATTTGAGGTCCATTTGATGTTTTGGAGTTATACTGAAAGTTTAGTTATTGGGCGCTGGAAAGGTTGAAGATGTATCTTATCTTTTGTTGGGAAAGTAGTACATATACTCTCAGACAAGGAGAATTATGGAGTTGCAACAACACTCTATTCGTGTCTTGTTTTGCATTGTCTTATTGTCTTGCCACTCTCAGTGTTTCTTTTTTATCCTTGCTAATCATCATGATCCAGTTAATGTGTAGTCAATATGATGCAGTGAGTGTGTCATTCCAGCCTGGTTTTTACATGCTTGAGATCAGGTGTTTGGACGATGAATATAAGTTATACTTGGTCCTTTAATCCAGGAGTTATCAGCGCAATGATGAAATGAAACTGGTCACATTTAGGACTAAAATATTAATCTCAGGTGGGAGTTGTGAGTGGTGTTGCACCCCAAAACCTATTGACCTTGGATAAACTAGATCACTTGTATTACAAATTGTTTTATTTTCTTATCTATTTGTGAGTTGACGTAAAATTGTTGCAGTTGTTTTCCCTGACAAATCCTCATTAGTTGATTCAATCTATAGGGGTGTATATTCTTCCTTATTTGAAGTTATTCAAGCACTCTAGGAAGTTATTAGCCAATGAAAGTAGGACCCTCTTTCCTCTCTTGGAAAACTAGCATGATCATCAAGCAGTTCTTTCCTACCATGGACAAATGTACTTTTGTTGGTGGAGCTTGCTGCCAAGTAAGTTCTGATCCCCACAGGCAAAGGCTGGAAGAAGCCATGTTCTAAATTGTTATTCGCAGCTCCATAAGGTATCTTCACATGGTGTACAGCAGCGTCACCCCCACACCAAGTCTTGAAAAAGGAGATGGATGCAAAGTTTTATTCATGTATTTTAGAAGTATCCTCCGTTGCTTTGGAGAAACACTTCTGTAGGTTTTAACTGATCTGAAGGCCAAGATATCTCAGAGTTTCTTCTTTGCGGAACATGGAAATGGGAGTACTCCAGTTGTCAGATAAATATTAGGGTAAACTGCATTCAAAAAGTAAATATGGGGGTTCTTTACATTTTTCAGATCAAGCATGTTGGTCCTGTAGGAAGAAGTCCTTTACTATGCTGACAGATATGTCCCTGCTCTGATTGATTGAATAAATGAACAAGCGTGCCTCATAAAAGGGACTAAATTTTTGTTATTCTGCTGTGCGCAAAAGGTTTGACACTCTCTGCCAGCTGCGCATAAAATTTAGGCTGTTGAAATATAAAAACATGTTGGATAACTTGGTCTACTAGTGGCTCATTTGTTGAGTTCATCATGAAGAGGTTGTGTTAATTAATTAGAGAAGTTATTTAATATGCATATTGCTGTTACTTATCAACAAGAAATTTGTGTATCGCTGTTTAGCTGGCAATTGAATTTTAAGAATTATGAAACTCATTAATTGTTCTGTGAATGCTAGGGGATTCATCCATCAATTAAAGGGGCAGCCTGGGAGTTCCTGTTGGGTTGTTTTGATCCTGAAAGCACATTTGAGGAAAGAAATCAGCTTAGACAACAACGAAGGTAATGTGAGTTGTTTCAGCAATTATTAGCACTGATAGCTAAAAAGTCAAACTGGTTGCTCTTAGAATGTAAAGTAAAAATTAAATTACGAAGTAATTATGTTCTAGTTTTATACATTTATATGCTTATAGAAAGTCAAAGAAGTTGATATCCTTTTATGCAATGACTTTCTCATGTTTGATAGAGCTTTTATCTCAAAGTTTAACTTTATTTAATGGTCCCTGCTTTATTGGATTGATTTTATATTAAGCATGCAGAAGCTAAGATGGTGTCTGTAATGCTGGTTTCTACCCTTTCTTATATGGGACCTTTTATATCTGGTGTCAACATGTGACAATTTTTATTTCATGAAGTTACTCATTTTTTACATAAAATTTTAAATTCTTTTGTCTCAATATGTAATTATTCAACTGCAAAAAAGCTCAACCTCTTGTGACTTGGTAGAACTTGCTGTGAGGTTTGTCAAGTTTGAGTACTCAAATATTCTGTTTAATATATTTGGAGGTGGTCATGGATCGTTTTCATCAACATACCTGTAGATTTTTATCATGAGAGGTAAATTTGGATGAACCAACTCTTTGGATAAATTATGGTATAGCTGTGTCTATTCCCAAGTCTTCAATTAAAATGTACCATATTCCTTAAGGGGTCGTTCGGTTATGGGTTAGAGTTATGCAGGTATTAGTAATACATGAATTAGTTATGAGGGAATTTATGTATTATTTTATGCAAAGATTAGTTATGCAAGGATTAGTTATTCATGTATTAGTTATGTAGGTATTAGTTATGCAAGTATTAGTTATGTAGGTATTAGTTATGCAAGTATTACAATACATGAAATGTTAATTATTAAATATTTAATTTATTATAAATTAATATATATTATTTATAAATAAATAAGTTAAAAAATAGTATAAAATTCTTCCTTTTTTTCACAAAAATTAATATAACTTTTTTTATTTTAATAAAAGAGGGCTTACGGCCCTTTAAAAAAAATTAGTCAATAAATTTTTTTAGTTTAAGAATTGTATACTCACATATCGAATTAAAAAAGATTTTAATAGTAAATTGATAGGGGTAGATGTGTAATTTTATTATTTTAATCCATGTATAACTAATACCCACATAACTTATTCCACCTTCTACCCGCATAAAATTATACATAGATTTCCTCATAAGTTAGGTAAGTTTTAGTTATGTAGAATTACTAAAACACAACCAAACACCGCATAAAATTAATACATGAATAACTTTTATACAACATTTTGAAATCTACCAACCAAACATGGTATAAAATTAATACATGAATAACCAAGCTATTCATGTATTAATTTGGGCCTTATACAGTAACCAAACGGCGCCTAAGTGCCCTGATTCAGTTTGAGTCTGTTTCTGAAATCATTGGTGAAAGAAAAAGAATGCCTGCTAAAGGCAGAGTACATTTAGTTCCGTACTTTGATCTCCCTATTCTGTGGTATATAACTTAGAACCAAGAAGAAGAATGGTTAGTCCAATTTTGAGATCTTTTTCCTTAAAATAT
The DNA here is from genome assembly GCA_035772735.1 of Datura wrightii. Classification (NCBI taxonomy): domain Eukaryota; kingdom Viridiplantae; phylum Streptophyta; class Magnoliopsida; order Solanales; family Solanaceae; genus Datura; species Datura wrightii. Next base: position 40,768,310 of record JASDFA010000027.1, read on the forward strand.
AATAGCATAAATGTACAAAAGACTTGGTGAATACAAAATCTTTGGGCCAAAGCGGTATGCTGAAACTGAAATTAAAAAAAAGTTATATATTTATTTGTGGACTAAATTAATGATTTGAAATTTGTATCCTCAGGGAGCAGTATGCTACATGGAAAGCTGAATGTCAAAAGATAGTGCCTGTCATCGGTAGTGGAAAATTCATTACTAGTGCTATAGTCTCCGATGATGGGCAACCTATAACATCTGATGATGGGCAACCTATAACATCTGATGATGGGCAACCTATAGCTTCTGATGATGCGCAACCTATAGCTTCTGATGATGGGCAACCTATAGCATCTGATGATGGGCAACCTATAGAATGTGCAACCATGACCATTAATTCACAAGATAATAGTGATGCCATGCCAGCTGATAATGGTGATTTTGACAAGAAAATGCTTCAGTGGAAGCTTAGCTTGCATCAAATTGGTTCGTGCTTCAGCCACTTCTTATTCTCTATTTATGTAGAGTTTACAGTGACTCTAGAATCTACCGTCATCTCTTCTTCTCTTTCCATCTGTCTGTGACCATTGTTGTAAAAATTCTTGGCAATAACACTCTTAAACTTTCTTAGGATTTTCTCATTCCCAACTATTGGTGTTTGAGTTATGGAGTTGTCTTAGTAAGTTACCAACAAGTGGCACAAAAAATAAATAACCAATTAAAAAGAAAGCCCCAAGGGAGTGGCCTAGCACTGGAACTGGGAGAAACAATCTTGAAAACCAAGGTTCGAATGCCAGCAGAGGCGACACTAGGTGAATTGGTCCATCTGCTAATTTTGATAGGTGGAGTTACCTGGGGTATCCGGTAGATTAATTGATGTGCATCAAACTGGTTGAATTACCACCATAATCAACAACAAAAGGAGAAGAAAAGAAGAAATTTTCCCTTGCACTTATTTTAATGGTTCACATAAGTATAGTTCTGAGATTTGCAGTTCTTAGTTGTAGACTAATGCAATAGATCAGCTCATTTTAAAGATAAGCTCTACCCACATACAATAATTAAGATGAACTGATCAAAATAGATAAAGGGAGTGATGCATGTAAAGTTGCTTATGTCTCTTAATTTTGTCAGTACATATTTCTATAGTAGTCAGAGTGTAATTCTGTGAAGTGGAGATATAGCTATAAAGGACTTTGGGAAGTGGAATTAGGCCATGTTGGAGGTACTTAGTTTGCAGATGTAGGAAGAGTTTCTGGATTTAGAGACTTTGTGTGTATCTTCAGACTGTAATTCTATAAAGATGGTGCTTAGCCACTGGCAAATAGTTACAAATACAAATTAAGGGACCAACAGGTCTTTGGCTATTAATTTCTCTGATAAGTTGAACAATTCAATGAGATAAGTGGTTCCTTTTTCTTCATTACTGGATGGTGTATTCTTGATGCTGAGTTGACAAGAAGCTGAGTCACTAAGAGAAATAATAAGTGTTAGAAAGAGAGAAACTCAAGATCACTTAATTGAACTGAATTTAGTTGCTCTCAAAAACAAGTCTTGCTGAGTTTAATTTTGGAGTTTTGGCTACAGTAAGCCACAAATGCTTTTTTTGAAGACATGATTGTTTAACAGCATCTGTTTGCTGACTGGGCGAAAGCGGGAAGAATTTTGCACCCACTTTGAGAAAGCTTCCTAGATAATTGAATTATCTGTCTCTGTTGACATGAAATACGAATTTTGCAGTATATTAGGAAAGCTTATGCTGGTTTTCACTTTACATACATAATATAAAATAAGCACCTAGAGTTTTGGTAATTCACTCTGCTTTTCTCCTTACACCTGCCAATTGTATAAGGCTTTTAAGCTTTTAACAAGCATGTTGACATTGCTTAGTTCCACTTCCTAAGTTGTTCACTAGAAAGATGGAGTCACTCAATATTTTCTCTCTTTTAACTCCAATGCGGTATATGTTTGGAGCGAGTTTGAACTTTGTAGACAGGAAAACATGTTGAATAACTGTTAGCAATTTTGAATGATAAAGCGATGGTAATCAACTTGATCCTAGTGACTTTTTAGTTGTCCAACTTCTGCTCTGCATAGATTGCTGAATATGAAATATCAAAAATCCACTCTTTTAACCTGGCTAAAGAGGCTGGTGTTTCAACATAGATGATTTTCCTAGTGATATCTGAAACTATCATGACTTATCAATGTTTATTTAGGTTTGGATGTTGTTCGAACGGATCGCACTCTTGTATTTTACGAGAATGAAGCTAATCAGGCAAAACTTTGGGATGTACTCTCTGTCTATGCCTGGATTGATAAAGATATTGGTTATGTTCAAGGTATTATGGAGTATTAGATATCATCTTTCAATATTATCAAGGCCATTCATCAACAGCCCGTCTCATTTTTATGTGAACAGGAATGAGTGATATTTGCTCTCCAATGATAATTCTACTTGAGAATGAAGCAGATGCATACTGGTGCTTCGAACGTGCTATGCGTCGATTGGTATGTCTCTATTGTTTCAAATGCTCGATTAATGGTTATTTTTTAAGGTGCTATTATTGGAGACGATATACAAGTTGCAATAGCAACAATATACAAGTTGCAATAGCAAAAGGCAAAGGACAAAAGTAAAAACACCATGATGGTCACACCATTGTTTGAACTTCTATTTATAAAAGTTAGAACTGGAGTTGCTCTTCTTTAGTGATCTCCCATGAATTTAACTACAAACATATTTCAAGTTTAATACAACTATTTCTTTTCAAATGATTCTCTTGAAAGATAAAGTTGGTCAGGTAAAAACCTTGCATACCCTCGAAGAGGGATGTTAACTTGCACATGTATTTGTATGCTCCTTATTGACATTTTCCTTTCACCTGGTGCATTCCTTTGTGCTCATTCCTCTGGTTATACCTTCCTTCTGTTATAACGACTCAACTTTCATTTCAACAGCGAGAGAATTTCAAATGCAGCACAAATTCTATTGGAGTGCAGTCTCAGCTAAGTACTCTAGCTCAGATTATTAAAACTGTCGATCCAAAGCTTCATCAACACCTGGGTAAGAGAGACTCCTATTCTTTGTAAATCGTCTTCGTCACTATTGCCATGAGTGTAGTAGAGAACTCAAGATCTTCATGACATTGTTGCTTTTCCTCTCCTAATATCTCATGTTGTATCTTGAAAGATTTGATGGGTTTTTACTGGTGTCTTGTGATGGAATATGATTTGGAATGTCAAGAATGATAAATTCAAGCGTTCTCATGATACTATATGTAGGAGCCCATCATACCTTTTTCCGATTATCAACTTTCATCAATTGAAAAGAAATGCACCTAAAGGATTGACTATTGAGAGAGAGAGGGAGAGAGATACCATGGATGAGAGGTTTTTTCCTTCTAAAAGCTGAGTCAAACTTCTTAAGAATTATAGTTGGACAGAAAGGTACAAAAGGAAGTAGTTTCAGCTGTTAACAATTGTTGTTGGAGTTGCGAACAGGAAATAGTTGTCCTTTTACATATCTTGTCTTAATTAGACTCTTGTGAGTCGGAATTAACTTATCTTAAGGGATCACATTAAACTAGAAGAAACAGAGCAACAGAATTACATTCTCTTATGGTTAGATATCTCTGATTGCTGACTCAAATTACTATACCATTTTGTCATTTGGGGCCCTAGTAACAAATCATAAGTTAATCATAGTGATGGAAATCCCATGGTCTGGAAGCCTTCACATGCACATTTCTACTTATTTTTAAGTGTTGGTTCTTGTAAAATACTTGTCAAATCCTTTCAATTAAATATTGAGAATGCCACAGATTACTTACTTTACTATCAAAACACGGAGCAGAGGCTAGGACTAGATTTTAGTCTCTTTCTCTCTCTCCTCTATCTATCTCACAACAGCTATAATTGTTTCGGCAGAGGAGCTAGATGGTGGAGAATATCTGTTTGCATTTCGCATGCTGATGGTACTTTTCCGCAGGGAGTTCTCGTTTGTTGACTCACTCTATCTTTGGGAGGTGAGAAGCCTACTTCTTTTCAATTTGTAATTGTTAGATATATAAATAGCAAAGTAACTTGCAGTCTTTGATTTATTGCTTTAATTACGTTTTCCCGTTCTGCAGACTGTTTAACAGAGAATGTATGCTAACCTTTTGTGTTCTAGAAGAATGAAAGTTTTGATATAAAGGTCAATTGGAAAGAACTAGTTCTTCATATACCTGAACCATGAGAGGTCCAGAAGCAATGAGAAAATGTAGGTAGGAGTTATTTCTATCTTCTGATGGGGTGCTATTTTTCTATTATTCAGGTGATGTGGGCCATGGAATACAATCCAAACATATATTCATCATATGATGACAAAAGACAACCCCTTCTTTCTGAATTATTGTATGATGATAAACCTAATGATAAGCATAAACTAAAGGAATATGGGAAGTTTGAAAGGAACAATCTGAAAACTGGTGCGGAACCGAACAGTGCTCTTTCCGTTTTCCTGGTTGCAAGTGTTCTAGAGACCAAGCACAGGCGACTTATGAAAGAGGCGAAAGGCCTAGATGATGTTGTAGAGGTCATCATTCTTTCTCTCTATATCTATGTTTTCCACGTTATTATGTCTATTGATGCTGACATGAAAAGTTTCCAGATCTTGGGTGAAATATCTGGGAATTTGGATGCAAGAAAAGCATTAGACGAGGCGTTGAAGGTTCATAAGAAGTACTTGAAACAGGTATGTCTCTTTGTACTTGTAGTAGTCTTCAAGCTTTCCACATTAACTTTTCTATGTTTAAGACTTGCACGCGCCCATTGTTTACACCAATCCACATTAATTTTTCATGGTAAGTTATATATTAAGGTGATAACCATGGTTAGTGATAAAAGTGCATATGAAAGATGAATGTCATGTGTTCATTGGTTTGGTATAAACACCGGGATGGATAAATTTCTCGGCACATGAAAATGACTTGGTTTCTCTCAACACACTATTGCAGGCTAAAAAATCATAGTTGGAGTTGCTAGTGGTGGTCACTGCAGCTGCAGCAAGCACCTCCTGTGGTTAAAATCTTGTTTTACATTTTTGTTTTTTTTCATTATTAATTTCATTTTTTTAAACTCATTTTTGGGATTTTATCCCGTTGCTTTTTTAATTTCTTAGAGGTGTTGTAATTCCTCTTTGAATTTATGAGTCATGTCTGTCTTCTTTCTTTTGGGTTATTGTACCTACTGCCTCCTATAAGAAAGTGGAGCATGTATATATGTTTTGATATTTGAAATGTACAATGACATGTTTTTTGATCCAAGTATTTTAACAACTCCAAGAATGTGAATGTAAGATTATTGCAAGCATGACATTGGTGTTGTACAATACCTGGTTTTCTTTATTGAAATTAGTTTCAATTGCTTTATGGATGAAACAAGTTTCAGTTTGAGATACTAGACATATGACAGGATAACTAATTACCCCCGATGAATAAAGGAAGACGTTTAAAACTTGTAATTTTAAATTATGTTTTAAGGATAAAATGAAAATTATTTTTAAATATTCGTGCTATCACATCCCACCTTGGGAGGCATGACTGACACCTAGTGCCACACTGGGATCTGACTGACATGGCTGGGCTTATGCACATCTGGTGCATGCCTGCAACTTAATTCAAGAAAACAATGAGTTATATCTTGGCTGTAAAATATAGTCTCCGGCCGACAAGGCCGTATAGCCACCTGTAAATAAAAACAGCTAACTAGCAACAGGCAACAAAAGGGATCATATGTGGGTCGACAAGACCACTATGCTGTCTAGTTATAACAGAAATGAGAGCAAGCTCTATATTAGGCCCCACATGGCCAACAACAGCTAACCAATAGGATACTGTAGTCTGCAAGCCTCTAAGAATACAAATAGTGATCGGGACATGGCCCCGACCTACTCAAATGCTATACAAATGAAAGACTGTAATATCTACAACCTGGCAACTCCGAATGAAAGGAGTTGGCCAAACTGCTGACTCTGGACAGTTGCTACTGAAGATCCTGAACTTTGTCTGTCTAAACCTGCAGGCAAGTAATGTAGCGCCCAGGGATGAGCGTCAGTACAGCATGTACCGAATATGTAAGGCAGTAAATAAGCTGTTAAAGACTAAAAGTAAGTAGAAACGAGGGGCAGAAAGACTAACCTATAAGCTGGCTTATTCGTAATATGCATCTAGAAAAACACTACATGTACATGAGCTAAGACTTTATAATTACACATCCATAAGCTATAACTAGCAAGCAAGAATACAAACAAGAACCTAATCTGGCCCCCATAAGCCTGGAAGGTACAAGCAACACAGAAATAACCTATCGGGACCTCCATAAGCCTGGCAAGTATACCTCAATCTATATACCCCTTATCCAGGATTCTATGACTCTACTGGTGCTATAGTCAACCTACCTGTCCCCCTGGGTCTGCAACTAAGCCTGCTTGGCTCCTGATCTGTAGTTGTGTCTGAGTCCGGTACACTCCTGATAACTACACCCTGGACACTAGGCTCGTCGGGGGTGTGGTGCCGATACGACATAAAAATAACCCAGCCATGGAATGGACTATATAAGGCCCTCAGACCTCATCTTCGTCCCTCGCGGACGGCATACCGCTCCTTGGAGCAACGTCATCTAGCCCCTCACGGGCGACGACACAACTAGTAACCCTGGGGGTGGTCATGGAAGGCTCCTGAGTGAGGGCAACTCCAACCAAGTTGTTGTACTGAAATCTCAATCTAGCCACTCAAAAAGCGTATCTGGCTTTCTGGGCCCAATGCTACCGCCGCTCACCCCCTAGGATAGTCTGTAAAGCTGCTAGCAGGCACACCGTGCACCTGTATCTGATCAGAAGATCCTGGTAATGATCATAATCTCTAATGGTCTAAACTGGATAGGGCGAGATCTGGAGTGGTCTAACATAATTCTGAATGTCCTACCCGGACAACTATAACTCATAAACAACTGTGGGGTTGCGGATGACTAATTCTAATTACTTAGTTCCTCTGCTTAGAACAATTGTAGGGTTGTTACTGGCCGAACATGCTTTTGAGCGATCGGCCCCTAATCCTCCACAGGAAGCTTACCGACATTCTTAGCCTGTGGGTAGTACTGTACTAACGTGGTACTAGTCCCTTAGACCTCATCTTGGTCTACTCAGATCTTATATTACTTTTCTGGGCTATTGCTAACCCTATAGATAGGTTTTTAGAGACTTAGCCACTCACGACAATCTGTACCTGAATATCTTATAAGAACCGGCTGGGGCGCTAGCCCTGTCTCTAACTGCTAATAAGGTTCCCTTCCTTAGGGTACCTACAGGTCTATTTGACCTGGACAACTAGGCTGGCTTATTGCGCGACCTGTATGACGAATGCTAAGTCAACTAGGACTGACAATCACTGGTAATAGCTAATTAGATAGCAGACTGTCACTCAGTTAACTAGACAACCCTAGGCTGCTGACTCTAAAGTATGGCCTTCCTATCTAAATTTCTGGCCCTAGGGCGTGAGAGTACGTCAATGGCCTCCAAGCATGCTTTCCTGACGATACAGGCGCCAAATTAGTAGTTAAATCGCCTAGCTGCGCCTATGCTGTTCAACTTACTAACTCAGGCCCGATAACTATTCATGAGCTTCTAAGGTCTAGGCCTGGCAATAAAACATACCATTCTACTAATACAATGAACTGGAGGATAGAAAAGTTTCTATGACGCTTCTAGCGCGTATCACACTTAACATGTTCTTTCCCAACGAGGGATAATGTGGTATAACCTATATATGTTTTCTAGCAGCTAACCACAACAAATATAACCATAATCTACTGATAACAGCTAATCACAACATATCTGATCTTTATATACCAGCAACAGCTAATTACAACATTTCTAGTCACAATCTACTGGTAGCAACTATTTGCAGCATATGGGACCGTTATTTCTATTCGAGAACATAAGTCGTAACACTGTACGATGAGAATAATTTGCCGAGAGTTAAGCCTTACATACCTCGACTGTCGTTTCCTGAATAACCGACGAGTTTCAACTTGTATTTGTCGGCTCTTTTCAGCTGTAACTGTTATACTAGGAGAAAGACGAATTTCAATACCAAATTTGGATTTAAATGATAACTTTTGACATCAATAGCAACTATAATTCAACTCCGTAAAATACGGCCGAAAACTTATAATTTTCCGAGGGTTCAGAAGGGAGAAATGCTTACTCGATGCCTATGATCATTTAGGAATTAGTTTGGAGCAATTCTGACAGCGTTTGCTCGGCGGGGTTACGATTTTTCGAGCGAATTTCGAGAAAATAACTCCGTAGTAATGTTCCATGTGGGCTTAGAATTCAATACCTGAAGTTAATTTGAGATCGGACGGTGTTTGGTAGTGTAATCGGTGAAAAATCGATGAAACTTGCGTGCTTCCTTAGTCTATGGTCGTGGCTTATGTTTCACATGACATAAAATGAAATGGGAGGAGTATATATGTACGTGTAGGGTGGTGGCCGGGGTGTGCCTCGCGCTGCCCAACACACCACAAGGCCCCCGCGTCGCGCTTCCCATTGTGACAGCAAGCCTGGCACATCGCGCCTCTCAAGGCACCAACAGGCCTGGCGCATTGTGCTAGTCAGTGTGCACTGCCGCGTTGTGCTGGCCCTGTGCGCACTGATCCTGTCCGACCCTACTTTCGAGATTTTTCCCACATGCAATAAGTTTTCTTTACTCGTCGCAGCCCACACGTATGCCTACTAATCGATAACATTCTACGAGGTGTAACACATGCACTTCGCTCTCTTTATTTTTTAATTTTCCATTCAATACGCAATACTGGATTTAAGTTGAATGTCTGTCGATAAATATTACTTTAGGGGGTATGATAGTATAACGCCTCCACTTAAAGAGCACTAAATTAAGGCTCTTATATTGGATTTTTGAAACAAAACTCATCCTTGAAAAAGCATTAATTAAGATAATGATGTGTTTTTCAACCTTTTCTTTCATTCGGATGATGTGAATTAATTATTTTTTAAAAAAAAATAATTATCTGTCATGTTGGTCCTCGTCCTATTATCTTTCCAAAATTTGCATCATCTTATTAAATTTCCGGATCATTTTTTTTAAAAAAATAAATAGTGGAGCAATAAAAATATTTAAAATGATTAAAATTATCTTTTAATATTTTTATTAATATAGAAGGAATTTAAATAACCTAACTAAAACATAAGACTTGTATAATTTAAATATAAAAATCTAAAATATCTCAACAATCAAAAATTTTCAAGACTTTTTCTTTGCTTCAGTTGCTTCTAGGGGTATACAAAGCAAACCACAAATTGCGCCAATACGATAATTTGAGAGAAAAAATACCCGATTAGTGATTTGGTTCGATTTGATTTGATTTAATGTGATGTTGAAAAAAAAATTCTTATCATAATTGATTTTGATTTGGTTTTTAAAAAAAAAAATCGAACTAAACCAATGACATTATATGTATATAACTTTTATAAATATATTTATGTAATTCGGAATTACTTCTTAAACCTTTTTATAGTTTTTGTCTTTTAACATATTATTTCAAGTTTGGACTTAGAATTTTGAATGATCCTATAAGTTTTATAGCTTATAACTGCATGTTATTAACACAAATAAATTTCAAACCAAAACCAAATCAATATTAATACTAACAAAAGAAATGATTTCAACTTTAGGAATGACAATAATATTAGATATATATTCTTTAGTTTTGCATTGGTTAATTTACACAGTGAAAACATACAACTTAATTTTTTTAATAATATTTAGTAATGTAAGTACAATGGCAACACTAATCTCATATTTTATGTTATTTTGTTAATTAAGAAATATCTTAGATAGTTGTATGTTACTAGAATAAAAAAAATATTTCAAGTATAAGTTATATATTTTGTATGAAGACTTTATTGGGTTTGGAGGGGGGGGGGGGGTGACCTAAAAAATTTGAGGAAATCAAAAAATTTGAAAAACTCTGAAGTTGAAAAACTCATTTTTTATTGATTTGATTTGATTTATAGATTAAAAAACTCGATACATTAATTTAATTTAATATTTAAAAAATCTGAACCAACCCAAATTATATACACTCTTAATTTACTCATTAAGAGCAACTTTCAATCACTTTTAACCCGTATCTATTTGCAAACCATTGTAACTCATGTTTTTAAAGCATGAGCCTTGTTTTTAATTCTTGCTTATTTTTAACGTTTGGTTTCAATATCAATTTTTAATCTATTTTTAATCAATACCTGTTTGAACCATATATATCTTTATCCATGCTGATTTTAACCATGACAAGTATCAATTAATAAATTATATTCAATCAACAAAACATAAAAATTGCTACTTAAAAATACTTGAAGCATGTGGTGAAAAAATGCAAAGAAAATTAAGTTGAAGAAGAAGAAAAAAGAAAATCATGTTAGGAAAGTGTGCAAGTGCAAAACCCTCAAAACAATCTTAAGCACAAATAACTAAAGTAGAAAACAAGGAGGAACAATTTCTTAAATTACAAGAACTGAATCAAAAGAGGCCAAGTATTGAAAATTGCTTTCAGCCACCGTAATAACTTTTAGCATAAAAAGTTGTTTAAGTTTAAAATAAATTTGAATTTTAAATTTCTATTAAGTTGTTTGTTGTAAATATTATTAGTTAATTGTGGATATTCATAACTTTTAGGTATAACTTTCACCACTATGAGTAGTAATACCCATATTTCCACTATCATTGCATTGATCTTCCACGCCCCTTGGTCTCCCCCACATTCTCAAGGATTAATGTCACGTTTATGACAACCTCTGGTGCTTCTCAATGTAATTTTATAAATAGAGGTTTTAAGGATGATATTGTACACACTTGAAAAAAGAAAAATTATCTTATATTGTTCTATCTTATTGTTTCTCTTGTTCTTTATATTGTTTCTTTACATTATTGTTTTGAGCTTTATTTTACAATATTATTTTAATTATTAAGACATTTTAACTTTTTTGAATTTTTAAATTATAAATTTTCTATATATTATATTTTCAAATTAACTATTTAAAACCGTTCTATGTTTAATTAAAATATTAAGAAACTATTTCATTCAATACTTTAAACGTTTTTTGTATTCGACTATGGTGGTCAAATATTCAATTCCATTACTATTCTATTGCCAAATAGAGAGCAAATTAGGCCAGGAAGAATCATAATTTGTTGTGTTTGTGCAATTTTTGATATATTATTATTATTTCCAAGTCAAAAGCCAAAATTAAACTGTGCCTAAAGCGTACAACAAAAGATCAAATAAAATCTTTCTTTTTGTTTTTTGGGCCTATACGCAGCGGGCAATAAGCACGCAGTTAGATCTATAGTTACTCACGATTTCATCTTACTAGTAATTATCCTCCTAAATTTATCATCATCTTTTAACTACTTCAACATATTCCTTTCCCCATATAAACTGATACTTTTATTCCAGAGTCTTTAAGCTTTCTTCTTCACTATCATATATATACACGCAGAGTATTTTGGAGCTCATTTAAAAATAAGGCTTTTGTCCTGATTCGGATAAAGTCTGCTGGTCCATGAGGCTTGAGTGAAGTGGGTTGGGGCAATTCGTGGGCCAAATAAAAAATAAATTATCATTTTAATTGGGTAAAATGTTCTCATCTGATTTTGTGTTTTATTGTGATCTACTGGAACAGAACTAGGTTCATATTTCTATTTAGCTAGTCGTATTGTTACTCATTAACTATTTCGTTTGCTTGTTAATATCTCTATTTGATTTGAGTGCTATCATATCAAAAGTTTTTCAGTTTAACAGAAACTTTATATCCAACAAAATCGTTTTCGTACATGGTTGTACCCAAGATATTTGCATAAACAAACAATAATTTTAGGTTGAAGTCATACAACTAAATTTTTACTTAAAGATAAACTTAATAACTATTGTTAGGATTATTTTGTTGGTAGATTTAAGACTTGATTAACAAGTAGTAACACCTTGTAATATTATCTTGTAAATGTTTATATTTAACATCTTTAAATTATAATTTAAAAATATATATTTTTAGATTGTGGGCTGGCTCGGCCGGCCCATAGCCCACGTAGTGATGGGTTGGGTTTGTTGCTTATTGATGGGCCAAGCCAGCCCAATTCGTCAAATTTCAAAGCCCGCGTGGGCTAACCCCTATGGGTTGGGCCAATACATATTGACAACTCTAGACTATTTATTTCAACTTTTATCTAGAGTCCTCAATTTGTTTATCTTACTTTTCTTTTTAATCCATTTCAAAAAGAATATGTTTTTTTTTTTTTTTGCAACTATTTAATTTCAACTTTTCACATGACATGTTAAGGCCACATGATTGGAGTACATTTTGATATATTCCACATATCATTTGTTTAATATAATAAGATTCTAAAGTTTCTTTTTTAACTTTCTTACGCTCTCTGTGAAATCAAAATCAAATAAATAACTTTAAGACAGGGAGAATAATAACTTCTGAATACATGGATACATTGTTGTTGAGGGCAACACATTACAAATGTATATAGGGTAGACGATGAGGGAGGGGTAGTTAATACATTATACTCCTATCTTACTGGCTTACAAAAAAAAGTTTAAACTAGAGATGAATTTTCCAACAAGTGTGTTGGGAGTCTTGGATCTTGCTTACGATGCCAAAACAAAACCTTGTGATTGATCAAAAAGAGTGAACACGTCCCTTTCATCTAGAGTTGCCTGCTTCTTGTTGTGCCAGACAGTCTATTATTTGATTTTGTTCTCTATATGCATGGCTTAGAGTGACTTCATTCAACTGCTGGAGGAGGTACTTGCAATCATTTTTATGTACAAATGCCTACATAATTTTTTTTAATTCTTTGTCAATAACTTTTTTAGATCCGATTTGGAACAAATAATATGAGCGAAAGGATAAAGATAGAGTTACTATCTTTGTGAAACTAGAAAGTAAGGGTGTGTTCGATATAAAGAATGTGTTCGCTATGAAGTAAAATCTATTATAAATCTATTTTTATTAGAAAATATTTTTTCGAAAAATAGTGAACTTCTTATTTATTTTCTAGCGTTCAATTTGTAAAGAGAAAATATTTCTTAAAAGGCCATTTAGGTATAATTTAGGAAAATACTATGACCCTAGATCCAGACCCATGACCCAACCCTCACCTGACCCAATGCAGGATCTAAACCCCCGTCTTGACACCAACCTAGGACCTGACCCTAATATCGAGTCGAGATACGACCCTGAAGTTGGCCTAAGATCCAACACAAATGTCGATTCGAGACCCAAGACTCAAACCCAACACCAAGATCAAGCCCCAAATTGAGATCCCAACACCGACACCAACCTTGACCCATGACCCCAAGCTTGAGAGCTCAACTCTGAGACTTGAGATCTAACCCCAACTCGACGACCTCGACCTCGAGATCCCAATCCCAAGACTTGATACCCAACCTTAATCCCGACCCCCGACCCAAAACTTGACCCCAACCCCAAGATCTTAACATCAAGACTTGAGACCCTATCCCAAGACTCAATCTCGATACCCGACTCCAATCCCAAGACCAAATTCCAACCCTTGATCCTAAGACTTTAGATTCAACCTCGAGACCCGACCCTAATCCTGACCTAGATACCGACCCTAAGACCTAACCTCGAGTCCACCCTAAGACTCGACTTGACCCTAACCTTGAGACCTAACCCCTTCCAAATCCCGATACCAAAATTCAATAACCCACCCCGACATCAACCTATAACTTGGTCGAGTCTCGATTTAGGGTTTAGGATTTGGTCATATGTCAATTTGGGTTGGATCCCATGTCGGTTCAAGGACGAATCTCAAGTCGTGTTTGGGGATTGAGTCACAGTTCAGGGTCGGTTTTAGGTTCTAGGACGGGGACTGGGTCACAGTTTAGGGTCTGGTTGGGTCCCCAAAATTTTTTTGATGATTATTTGATGTTTGTATGTTATGTTATGGGACTTACGGATATGGAATGGATGATCTACTGTAAAGCAAAGAACTAAGCCATCTACAAAGCATACATGGGAAGTACACGTTGTATGTTGGTCGTATGTGATGAGGGAAATATGTACAAACGGAAGAGCGAAGAGTATGTGAAGTTTATGAGTAAGGGTCAACTTTAAACTATCATATCTCCCAATTTATGAAGTGTCTTTGGGTGTTATACCCATCAAATTAAAGCCCTATGAATCTAGTTTTCAACTCATCCAACCATTCATTAATCGGAGTTCGAAGGAAAAAGTTAAGGGAAAGCAGGTGTTGTTGACACTCAGTTTTGACCTCCCTATGCCCTGCCTAAGTTGCATATCAATATATTTGTGTATATTTTAAAATTACCCATTTAACGAAATTATTTAATTCACATTCGTAATATTCTAGCATTAATTAGCATACATATTTGAATTTTTTTGCATAATTATTTTAATTCATATTTCTAAAATATTTTATTAAATTAATTTCGAGTTCTAATTTTTCAATGTTATATGTAATTACGTCATATATAATATATTGCATAATAATATACATGCATACATATTTTGAATTAAACAAGGTTTATTTACAAAATAAAATTTACTTAGTTTTATAGATTATTAATATTTAATTTCGTCATAATAATATTTATATTATTTTATCATAAATTAAACTATTATGTTATTTATTCATTAAGTCATTTGCAAGTGTAGTGTTTTTATTAATTTAATAGGAATCATTTCAATTTTAGCTAATTTGTTTAAAATCTAGCCACTTTTCATCTAATTTTTGTTAATTTTAGACTATTTTTATCAAATTTGGCCACATTTTTAAATTCAATTAACTCCTATCCATTAACCCAATCCGCTACCCGTGGATATGCCCGAAATCCGACCCATCCATCCTAATAAAATCTCGGCCGTTCATTCACTCTAATCTAACGGACACCTTTTAACTATAATTTACTTCCATATTTATTTCATCCCTCCCCAAAAACTAATTCCTAATTCTCATTACACTCCCTCACCAAACCCTAGCCACCGTATCCCCTTCCTTTCTCATCCCTTTTCCCTCGCCGCCGTCCTCCCTCTTTCCGCCGGAAAACCACTAGAAGAACCTCACCCACCGCACACCTCCTCCATCGCCCTTTCTCCCTCTCACCGGACCTCTCTCTATTTCTCAAAATCTCCGGCCACCATACTAGTACAACATCAGCAAACCACCGAAAAAACTACATCCCTACACCTACTCTCCTTCATCTCCCACGTCGAAACACCACCACGATCACCCGAACCTCCGCCGCCATCCTCACCTCTTCCTCTCCACTACCATCTTCCTCTCTTTTTCTCCGAAAACCACAGCCGCCTCCCCCCTCTCTATTTTCCCTACTCTACAACCACCACCAAATGCCCAGCACCTCTCTTTCCCTCTCTCTTCTCTCCTCACCATCACTGGTCCGTTAAGCCCACCAGACAGACCCCTTTTCTCTTTCCCTCTACCTTCACTATCCCCGAAGAAGACTTTAGCAAAGATTTATATGAATTGGTCACTGTATGATTTCTTTATGCTTGATTATTATCCTTGTTTCCCCGACTCATAATTTCTTTTGATAGATTCTGAGATTCAATACTTGTGCATAATCAGTGTTAAATTTTGACTGAAACTTGTCTGATTATATCCCTCTATGTTTGCATGATATCACATATGAAAATCTTGAATAGTTTTTTATTGTAATTTTAATCTTAATTTCTCTGCTATATCTAAATTAATAATTTTGTAATTCATGCCCTCTATATTTGAATACATTCCTTGGATATTGTAGTGTAGTTGCTTCAAACTCATTTTAATTCGGTTTTCATAAATCAATCATAGAATGATAAAATACTTCAGTCAATTGTCTCTTTCTTTCTTTATAAGTGTGTCCATAACATTTACTTTTGTGATTTTAAGTACTTTTGTTCAAAGGTATGATGAATTTGTGTTAGTTGCCTATTTTTGGTGAGTTGCGACAATCTTGAAGTATTACTCTCTTTCTCTGTTAAGAGTTGATTCATGTTTCCTTTGGACTTGTCTATGATTGATTACATATAGCTTATTAGCTTTTCTATTTCTGATCATCAATTTGTTTCCTTTCTCTCCCGCCTTTTGAATTATGAGACAACTCTAATATTGGAGTACTTATGGTAACCTTGAAATATTTTCAAATATATTTTGGTAAGATTTGATTTCATGTAACCTGCCTTAATTTAGACAAATTTATGTAATTGATTCTACTCTCCTTTAATTAATCTAGTATTTGTTTAATTATGGAAAATAAATATTATTTCTTAGACGTTTTGATCTAATTTTATTAAGAAATATTGCCCTTTTGATTGATTCTCCATTTTCCTCCTTATTTTATTTGCTTAATTTACTATGTCACTCAATTAATGATTGGTTTCTTGTCCATTTCATGAATTCCCTCTATTATATAAATATTTTTTCCTACTTTGAAAGAAAACCCTCGGATTGATTTTGAGAATCCAACTTTAACTCTACCTTTTTTTTAATATTCAAATATCATTTATTCTTATCAAGAACTTTGTTTTCATTCCCTACAACTCCTTTATCCCTCCTCAACACAAGCACTGCTCGAAATCTTTAAGATTCTTGTGATCTTGATGTGTTGAGGACTGGGTACCAGTCAAGGCAATTTTTAACATCATTAATCCGTTAATTTCTTTTCGATTTTGACATTCTGCTGGTTAGTAGTTTATCTTTACAAGATGGTATTTACTCTCTTTATTTGCTCTCTCTTGTCGTGACTATGTGTTTGATACGCTTTTAACATAATTTTACTAAGCTAGCCATAATTGGAGTTGAGAATGTTATGGTTACGCGTCTATTGTTATATTAACCTTTAAACAGGTGTCGGTTATTTTGCTTCGGGATGCCATTGGAGAGTCGTCGGGACAGGAAGTGGCTTAAAATTTAAATTATTTATTTATGTATTTTGTAATTTATTTATTTATTTATTTATTTATTTATTACCAATTATAACAATTACAACAAATGCTAATGATAGTGATACTTTGAGGGGGGCGGGGATCGCATGTCTTTTATCGTCTTAACTGTTTAGATATCATGCCTATTGGGATTAATAAATATATTTATTTTGGTTAGAATCATGCCTATAGAAACTAAAATAACCTGGTTAAAAGCATAGTAGAATTCATGCCAAAAAGGACTTTTTAATTGATGTACATGCGCGATTATATTTTATATATTGGTACCTGTTTAAAACTTATCTGGGAGAATCTTTCTTAATTAATAACATGTTTGTCTCACGAAAGTCTTAAAAATACAATTACAAGGCAATATGATGCTTTAGATGCCCTAATTTAATCAAGATCATTATATTTGATTGAGACAAATTTGATAATCAATTTCTTTTGCCATATTTATAAGAATAAGTCTAATAGATGGCATGTCAAGAATGTAACACTTGCTTACATCTAAGGCCTTGCTGGAATTAATGCCTGAATGTGTTTTATTTCGCTTTTTGCGTTTATTAAGTCTTCCATGATATGTAATACATGTTTAAAGTTGACATCAATTTATATTAAAATCTTATTCACAGGATTATTTTTTTTCAACTATATAAATCACGATCATAGGATCTGCAAATACATTACATACACTTTTTTTAAATCATGTTCAAAGGACTTGAGGCTATGTGAAATCTTTCATGCTACTTGCTTTTTAAGTTATTATTATTTATTTTGTTTGACGTTTAATCACCTTTAATAGCCCTAAGTATATTTTAGACCCTAAAATCCAAATTAGTAGTCCATGGCCTCTTGGACATTACAATTGGGACGGGTAGGCACATGCTAGGGCATTAGTATATTTCTTTATTTAGAATGATTTAGGGCTAATCACTAACGAATTAGGCGGGTAGTTGGGATATAATAGTATGTGCTCGCTAAATAATACGAGCAAACTTAAACGATTGCGAAGTATTATTTTAGTTTCACGGGGTGATCCCATTAGATTAAAATAGCCCCCCTCTTCTAAAGGAGAACTACGTTTGACTGATTTCCTTCGGAGATACGTAGACGCATCTTTGAGGTTCGGTCCATTCCTTAATATTTCTATTTATTTGTTTTGTAGTCTATTATTTTGTTTTCTTTCTTTTTGAAATTATCTGATTGTTGCATTAATTATCTCAAGATTCTTTCTTCTTTATTTGGTTTCTCTCCTTTTGCTTATACTAGTTTTGGAATTTTTCAATTTTAATAATAAGAGCGATTAGTTTATTTGCATGATCTTGTATTTAAATAATTTAGATACGTTTTAAGCTTAATTTCATAGACCTTTTGATTACTTAGTAATACCCCACATATTAATGAATTTGGCTGGGATCTACAGTTGTGAACCTCAAAAGGTGCTTAACACCTTCCTTTCGAGGTAATTTGATGCCCTTACCCGATCTCTGGTGACCTAGGCTAGTAAATCAGACCCTCGGGTTAATATGGTGCCCTAACGCATCAAAATTCATTAGGTGGCGATTATTCTTTTCAATTAATCTCATAAGAATTGTCACATATCGAGTTCCACTTTTTGCGAGAAAAATTAGGCGCGACAGCATGGCGACTCTACTGGGGATTTTGGGTTCTAACCATAATGATTT
The DNA here is from genome assembly GCA_035772735.1 of Datura wrightii. NCBI lineage: Eukaryota > Viridiplantae > Streptophyta > Magnoliopsida > Solanales > Solanaceae > Datura > Datura wrightii. Next base: position 40,787,027 of record JASDFA010000027.1, read on the forward strand.
CATTTTTACGTGGGATTTGTTTGTTCTATCAGGATCCATGAGAGTCCCTTTCCCTTTTTCATATCTTGTTTTTTTTTTAATAATTAATTTTATTATATTCTTACCATGTTCGAATTGTAGCATTTTATTCTTTTATATGCATATAATACCAAATCCTCTTTCCTTAATTGTTTATTTTCTTTTTATATTTGATTTTGTGTTTGCTTCCTGATATGATTGATTTGCTTCCATATTTGAATTTTATTATATGACTAACAAATTTTTTATATAGCATTATGTATTAAAACATTTTGTTTTTTCGTATATATCTTCGTTACATGTCAAACATTATTGTTTCTTCAATCATCTCACTCACACACTTGATAACGATTGCGTGGTTTCACGGTCATTCACTATTAAAGCCCGTATAGAGGAATGCCTCATGATTTGGTCGATCAGCGGTGCATCGACGGTCACGAGCTTTCTCACTCTCAAATTGTCCACTTGAGGGACCCGCGTCTTTAATAATCATTTATTGTTAGGCTTATCCATTTTAGTTTCATGCATATTCCTTTTTCCTTATTCCCCTTTGTTTGCTTATTTGACGTATTTGTAACTTGTTATGTTTGATTTATTACTTTAATAATTATTTATTATTTATTATTATAATTATTTTTATTTGTTCATCGCTTTTATGTGTTATATGTTATTATTGTCATTCCGCTCATATCCTCCTCCATTTGGAACCTCCTTTCTTTATTTTTAGAACGGTTTCATGGTCACACGGACATTTATTTCTAAAACACCCGTGTCGGAAAGTGTCTTATAGATTGGTTGATCAGTGATGCATCGATGGCCATGAACTTTCCCACTCTCAAGTTGTCCACTTGGGAGAACCGTGTCCATCCCACTCTTAGAAATCTATGTTAAGTCATACATGCATTATCCCCTAGGAAGTCTGATACCCTTGGTGTATTGAGGCCATTAGTTTATCTTTGTCCAAAGTCCAATGAGACTTACAATCTCAAAAAGAATATTATCATATCTATTTGTATTTTTATTTGAGAGGTCAATATGTCTAAAAATGTAGACTATTTGCTCCTTATGTGGAAAGGTTAAAACTAACATTTTATGATGCAGGTGTCGAGCACAAATTCACATCGTGTAAGCTAGGAAGAAGCCAAAGAATGAAGAGCATTTCCATAGCTTCATTTTTTTTTTGTAATTTATTTCTTGTAATATTTCATTATGTAAAATAAAGCAATAATTTATTTATGTATTTGAGATTTTAGTGGAGCAAATGGAATGATACATTAATGCATATTTGTCTTTCAAAATGTGCTAGGTCTACCTTTGGCACGAAAGAGGCCCCCAAAATTAGGAAACGCATTAATGTGCTTAATCTTTTATCTATAACATGAAACGTATTAATGTGCTTATATACTTTAATCTTTTATCTGCAACATGTTATGCTCGAGTTTCATTATTGATTTTATTTTCTGTTTATTGTTTATCTTGATTATCCCCCTTCCTACGGTTGATTTGTGCACAATTTCTAGCCATTCCTTTCTCCTAGTCGGTCCACAAAAGTAAAAAGACAATGAATGACAGTGATTGTTCAGCAGTCAGAATTGATACAGTCGCTCCAAGAGATTCTGCCTAGAGTTCGGAGAGAAGGTATCCACCTGAGTATAATGACATGATACTAAGGATGGAACAACAGATTTTAGAACTTCAAGGCGAATTATCTCGAGTTCGTAATACAACCAACCTATCTGTCCCACTGGAAACTTTATTGGAACCACAAATCGAGGTTCATACCTCTACCAAGCCTCACGTCACTTTTACAAGTCTCCCTCTGTCATCCCATCAAGCCTCATATCCTCAAAACAATTCTAGTCATACCTACTTACTTCCTCAAAATCATATACAACATGCGCATGATGCTTACGCAACTCCTTCAAATATACATCATAATCAAGTCGCTTCACAAAGATCACCCACCACATACTTACCTCCTCCATCCACCTCCAACATGTATTACGCCTATGCTCCTGGAAATCATACCTTAAACCCAATTTACATTGAGACTGCTCCGATCACTCATCATCTAGGAGAATCTAGGCTCTCTGAGAAAGACAGTTTGATACAATCTGTGGTCGTGGAGCTCAAAAAGATGAACGACCGTATATAGAATATCGAAGGGGCCAAAGGGATAGAAGGTCTAAATTATGAAGACTTATGCATACATCCTGACGTCAAACTACCGGAGGGGTACAAACCTCCTAAGTTCAAATTGTTTACTGGGGCCGGTAACGCACTTGAGATTGCATTGTAATAAGCTGGTAGGAGTGGGACGAAATGAGAAGATAAGAATGAAACTTTTCATGAGAAGTTTGACTGGAGATGCTCCTAATTGGTACGTAGATCAAAATCTGAGAAATGGATTAATTGGACTGATATGGATGCAGCTTTTGTAGAGCGGTTCAGTTTCAATACAGAGAATGCACCGGATTTGCACTACATTCAGAACTTGAAAAGAAAGCCTACAGAGACATTCAGGGAATATGCAACCCATTGGAGGTCTGAGGCCGCCAGAGTGCGACCTCCAATGGAGGAGGTACAAACGAAGGATATCTTTATGCGAAATTTAGACCCGCAAGTATATGGTAGGTTGATGATGGTTAGTGAGAAGAGCTTCGTCAAAATCATCAAATTAGGCGAAAGAATTGAGGACGGTATCAAGAATGGTACCATTATCTATTAGGAAGCACTATGAGCAGCTAACAAGACTTTGTAGCGTGGTAGAATTACTGAAAACAAGAACTTGAAAGAGGTGAATACCGTATCGCCTACAGAAGGGTCAAAAACTACTAGGAACTACCAAGTGCCTCCATTTCCAGCACCAACATACAATCACCCAATGTCGTTCTACAACCCTGGTTACTTATCTTGTCCATAATGTGCAACCTACACATTTTCAGTTTCCTCCACCAGCATTTCAAAAGCCACCAGTTTATCAAAATCCACCAAATCAACCATCTCACCACCTTGCGAGGCCTCGAGCGAATTCATCCAAGTGGTACACCCCTTTGGGTGAGCCTATAACCCAGTTGTATGACAGATTGAAGGTTGTTGGCTATATCACTCCAATTCCTGCAATAGTGATGGATACACACACGAAATGATTCGATCATAATAAGATTTGCGACTATCATTCAGGGATGAGAGGACACACCACAGAAGAGTGTCGAGCTTTGAAAGATAAGATTCAAGCATTGATTGATGTTAAGGTGATAGCCTGAAATGAAATATGATGCATGTCGAAGTCAAAGGCTACTCTTAGTTTTATTTGCTCCTTTATTTGAAAGCTTTTCGCTATTTGTATTCTTAATTACGTTGGACCTAATTCCTGTTTAAGAGGGATACTCGATGCCCTTATGGGGTTCAGTCTATATCTTAATAAAATTTTCTTTTCCTTTTCTGAGCACCAACTGGGGTAGAATTTTTGGGAGAATCTCAAATATTCCATGGATCAAGCTTTCCTACAGAACTGGGGAAGAATTTTTGAGAGAATCTCAAAAATTCCATGGATCAAGCTTTCCTACAGAACTGGAGCAGAATTTTTGAGACGACCTCAAAAATTCCTTTTGCAAAGAGGTACAAGAATTTCCTGTGTCAATAACTGGGGCAGAAAATTTTGAGAGGTCCTAAAAAATTTCATCAAATAACTTCTCAAGATAAGAGGATGTTTATTTGAAGGACGTGACATCCAGCCTAATCATAAGTTTGAATCTCATTGAAATTGGAATAGCAACAGGCGAATAGAGGCGCAAATCAACCTTCCCCCTTTTTAATCTTATAATTTTCTTTGAGCACAGGAACGACAGGTACGAATTTGCAGTCATCAGGATCTACGAAGGTATCCGTTATCCATGGTAAAATTAGATTATTTGAAGCTCATCAATGCCTTGCGAATCATAAATAAGGTTAAACACTACCCTCTTAGTAAGTTACTCGAAGTTGAACACTGTTGCATTTAAAGCTAAGTATTATTATTTATGATTTCTCTATGGGTTAAGCACTAACTTCCAATCTTAGGGGTTAAACATTTCCCTATGTTTTTAAAATGGGTTAAGTACTACCCTCAAATTTTAAGAGCTAAGCCTTGTCCTATGGGTTAAGCACTATCCTAAATTCTTTAAGGGCTAAGCATTGTCCTATAGGTTAAGCATTGCCCTCCAATTTTTAAGGGCTAAGCATTGACCTAAGGGTTAAGCACCACCCTAAATTTTTTAAGGGCTAAGCACTGCCCTCCAATAGTTAAGGGCTAAGTACTGCCCAATGGGTTAAGCACTACCCTCAATTTTAAGGGATAAGCACTGCCAGATGCGTTAAGCACTACCCTCCAATCTTTTAAGGTTAAGCACGACCTTCTAAATTTTGATCAGGTTAAGCACTATCCTTTCAAATTTATTCGAGCTAATCGTTAATTTTGCGAAACATTACTTATACTTATTGACTAATCATTTTTATCCAGTATTTTAAGGTTTGCAGGCTACTATTGTGTTATTTCAAGTTACGCTCGTGGTTTTGAATCAAGCTACTATCATGCTACTTTCAAGCTCCTATGTTGTTTTGTCACTCTTATGTTATTTTCATACTTTCAAACTACTTTCAAACCATTATCGTTTTCTTCAAGTTACTATTAGCTACTCTTAACATATTATCATTGTGTTGCTATCGCCATTCTTTTAATTGGGTTAAGCATTACCTTGCAGATTTTTAAGGGCTAAGCATGGTCATACTGTTCCTAGAAGTTGTTCGGGTTAAGCACTACCCACCTCAAAGTTATCCGAGATATGTTTTTTTTTGAATTTATATGTTATTTTAATTATCTTTGTCGTCATTATTTATTTCTTTATTTATTTACCTTCAAGGTCTATCACTTTTCATCGCGTATTACTTAGAAGCGACTTTCACTTTCCTATCATTTTTTCAATCTTTTATCTTCCAGATTAGCTCTCACTTTAATATTTTCACATTTTAACACGAAAGTAACAATGTCATCTATCTCTTTCATCTCTATAATCTTATCATTTGATACTTCTTTCATTCCTTATTCAAATCCCGTATTATCAATTTTCTTTAGGGATCTTGTTCGTCCCTAAATCTAGAACTACACACGGCCTGATTCTCGTGGAACCCGAGATATGTAGGCGACTTCAAAATGAAGTCTCGGCCGCAATATCTTCGTAATTTCATTTTCTTTCATCTGGCCCCACCGAAATTTTTTCTTCAGTTCGACAAAATTACCTACTAAGTCAACATTCTTTGCTCAATAATTCATCCTTCATTCCCGAACAAAGAAGGGGCAGTTGTTGATATCAAATTTTGACCTCCATATGCCCTGCCTAAGTTGCATATCAATATATTTGTGTATATTTTAAAATTACCCATTTAACGAAATTATTTAATTCACATTCGTAATATTCTAGCATTAATTAGCATACATATTTGAATTTTTTTGCATAATTATTTTAATTCATATTTCTAAAACATTTTATTAAATTAATTTCGAGTTCTAATTTTTCAATGTTATATGTAATTACGTCATATATAATATATTGCATAATAATATACATGCATACATATTTTGAATTAAACAAGGTTTATTTATAAAATAAAATCTACTTAGTTTTATAGATTATTAATATTTAATTTCGTCATAATAATATTTATATTATTTTATCATAAATTAAACTATTATGTTATTTATTCATTAAGTCATTTGCAAGTGTAGTGTTTTTATTAATTTAATAGGAATCATTTCAATTTTAGCTAATTTGTTTAAAATCTAGCCACTTTTCATCTAATTTTTGTTAATTTTAGACTATTTTTATCAAATTTGGCCACATTTTTAAATTCAATTAACTCCTATCCATTAACCCAATCCGCTACCCGTGGATATGCCCGAAATCCGACCCATCCATCCTAATAAAATCTCAGTCGTTCATTCACTCTAATCTAACGGACACCTTTTAACTATAATTTACTTCCATATTTATTTCATCCCTCCCAAAAAAACTAATCTAATTCTCATTACACTCCCTCACCAAACCCTAGCCACCGTATCCCCTTCCTTTCTCATCCCTTTTCCCTCGCCGCCGTCATCCCTCTTTCCGTCGGAAAACCACTAGAAGAACCTCACCCACCGCACACCTCCTCCATCGCCCTTTCTCCCTCTCACCGGACCTCTCTCTATTTCTCAAAATCTCTGGCCACCATACTAGTACAACATCAGCAAACCACCGAAAAAACTACATCCCTACACCTACTCTCCTCCATCTCCCACGTCGAAACACCACCACGATCACTCGAACCTCCGCCGCCATGCTCACCTCTTCCTCTCCACTACCATCTTCCTCTCTTTTTCTCCGAAAACCACAGCCGCCTCCCCCCTCTCTATTTTCCCTCCTCTACAACCATCACCAAACGCCCAACACCTCTCTTTCCCTCTCTCTTCTCTCCTCACCATCACTGGTCCGTTAAGCCCACCAAACAGACCCCTTTTCTCTTTCCGTCTACCTTCACTATCCCCGAAGAAGACTTTAGCAAAGATTTATATGAATTGGTCACTGTATGATTTCTTTATGCTTGATTATTATCCTTGTTTCCCCGACTCATAATTTCTTTTGATAGATTCTGAGATTCAATACTTGTGCATAATCAGTGTTAAATTTTGACCGAAACTTTTCTGATTATATCCCTCTATGTTTGCATGATATCACATATGAAAATCTTGAATAGTTTTTCATTGTAATTTTAATCTTAATTTCTCTGCTATATCTGAATTAATAATTTTGTAATTCATGCCCTCTATATTTGAATACATTCTTTGGATATTGTGGTGTAGTTGCTTCAAACTCATTTTAATTCGATTTTCATAAATCAATCATAGAATGATAAAATACTTCAGTCAATTGTTTCTTTCTTTCTTTATAAGTGCGTCCATAACATTTACTTTTGTGATTTTAAGTACTTTTGTTCAAAGGTATGATGAATTTGTGTTAGTTGCCTATTTTTGGTGAGTTGCGATAATCTTGAAGTATTACTCTCTTTCTCTGTTAAGAGTTGATTCATGTTTCCTTTGGACTTGTCTATGATTGATTACATATAGCTTATTAGTTTTTCTATTTCTGATCATCAATTTGTTTCCTTTCTCTCCTGCCTTTTGAATTATGAGACAACTCTAATATTGGAGTACTTATGGTAACCTTGAAATATTTTCAAATATATTTTGGTAAGATTTGATTCCATGTAACCTGCCTTAATTTAGACAAATTTATATAATTGATTCTACTCTCCTTTAATTAATTTAGTATTTTAAAATAAATATTATTTCTTAGACGTTTTGATCTAATTTTATTAAGAAATATTGCCCTTTTGATTGATTCTCCATTTTCCTCTTTATTTTATTTGCTTAATTTACTATGTCACTCAATTAATGATTGGTTCCTTGTCCATATTCATGAATTCCCTCTATTATATAAATATTTTTTCCCACTTTGAAAGAAAACCCTCGGATTGATTTTGAGAATTCAACTTTAACTCTACCTTTTTTTTAATATTCAAATATCATTTATTCTTATCAAGAACTTTATTTTCATTCCCTACGACTCCTTTATCCCTCCTCAACACAAGCACTGCTCGAAATCTTTAAGATTCTTGTGATCTTGATGTGTTGAGGACTGGTACCAGTCAAGGCAATTTTTAACATCATTAATCCATTAATTTCTTTTCAATTTTGATTTTCTGCTGGTTAGTTTGTTTATCTTTACAAGATGATATTTACTCTCTTTATTTGCTCTCTCTTATCGTGACTATGTGTTTGATACGCTTTTAACATAATTTTACTAGGCTAGTCATAATTGGAGTTGAGAATGTTATGTTACGCGTCTATTGTTATATTAACCTTTAAACAGGTGTCGGTTATTTTGCTTCGGGATGCCATTGGAGAGTCGCCGGGACAGGAAGTGGCTTAAAATTTAAATTTTTTATTTATGTATTTTGTAATTTATTTATTTATTTATTTATTTATTACCAATTATAACAATTACAACAAACGCTAATGATAGTGATACTTTGAGGGGGGCAGGGATCGCATGTCTTTTATCGTCTTAACTGTTTAGATATCATGCCTATTGGGATTAATAAATGTATTTATTTTGGTTAGAATCATGCCTATAGAAACTAAAATAACCTGGTTAAAAGCATAGTAGAATTCATGCCAAAAAGGACTTTTTAATTGATGTACATGCGCGATTATATTTTTATATATTGCTACCTGTTTAAAACTTATCTGGGAGAATCTTTCTTAATTAATAACATGTTTGTCTCACCAAAGTCTTAAAAATACAATTACAAGGCAATATGATGCTTTAGATGCCCTAATTTAATCAAGATCATTATATTTGATTGAGACAAATGTGATAATCAGTTTCTTTTGTCATATTTATAAGAATAAGTCTAATCGAGGGCATGTCAAGAATGTAACTTGCTTACATCTAAGGCCTGGCTGGAATTAATGCCTGAATGTGTTTTATTTCGAGTTTTGCATTCATTAAGTCTTCCATGATATGTGCTACATGTTTAAAGTTGACATCAATTTTTATTAAAATCTTATTCACAGGATTTACTCTTTTTCAACCATAGAAATCATGATCATAGGATCTGCAAATACATTAAATACTCTTTTTTTAAATCATGTTCATAGGACTCGAGGCTATGTGAAACCTTTCATGCTAATTGATTTTTAAGTTATTATTATTTGTTTTGTTTGACATTTAATCACCTTTAATATCCCTAAGTATATTTTAGACCCTAAAGTCCAAATTAGTAGTCCATGGCCTCTTGGGCATTACGATTGGTACGGGTAGGCACATGCGAGGGCGTTAGTATATTCCTTTGTTTAGAATGATTTAAGGCTAATCACTAACGAATTAGTAGGGTAGTTGGGATATGATAGTCTGTGCTCGCTGAATAATACGAGCAATCTTAAATGATTGTGAGGTATTATTTTAGTTGCACGGGGTGATCCCATTAGGTTAAAATAACCCCCCTCTTCTAAAGGAGAACTATGTTTGACCTGATTCCCTTCAGGGATACGTAGGCGCCTCTTTGAAGTTCGGTTCATTCCTTAATATTTCTATTTATTTGTTTTATAGTTTATTATTTTGTTTTATTTCTTTTTGAAATTATCTGATTGTTGCATTAATTATCCCAATATTCTTTCTTCTTTATTTGGTTTCTCTCCTTTTGCTTATACTAATTTTGGTATTTTCCAATTTTAATAATAAGAGCGATTAGTTTATTTGCAGGATCTTGTATTTAAATAATTTAGAGACGTTTTAAGCTTAATAATTAATAGACCTTTTGATTACTTAGTAATACCTACATACTAATGAATTCAGCCGGGACCCACAGTTGTGTACCTCGAAAGGTGCTTAACACCTTCTTTTCGAGGTAATTTGATGCCCTTACCCGATCTCTGGTGACCTAGGCTAGTAAATCAGAATCTCAGGTTAGTATGGTGCCCTAACGCACCATAATTCGTTAGGTGGCGACTCTTCTTTTCAATTAATCTCATAAGAGTTGTCACATGTCGAGTTCCGCTTTTCGCGAGAAAAATGGGACACGACAGGCGCACTGGCAGGTGCACCACCTCCCCACTCTCCACCGCCTTACCTTCTATATATTTTAAGTTATATGTTGCTTCAAACATGTCATGGTAATCCCCAATTGAGCTGGTTGCTTGGGACTCATGTTCTTTCCATCTTTCTAACAAGAATCAAGGGCAAATCAAGCTATCCAACGCCTTGAACCAACAAGCAAATCCGGGTAGAAGTTTGTAAAGCTCTTAGGATCGTTTCTACGGAACTATTGGGCTGAGTTTCTATGTTGGGAGCTTGTTTCTATGCAGAGAAAAGGGAGGAGAATACTCCTATCTTGGTGAACATCGCCTTCAAGTAAAGGTAAGTAACTTCACCCTTGATTTCTATGAGTTTGAAGAGGTGAAACTTGAAAGAAACTTGTGGTAATTTGTGTTGGTTGTTGTGCATGTGTTGTGTGATTTTGCTGCCTAGAATTTCTTGAAGGAAATCAGTTGTTTGTGGTGATTGGAGGGGAAATTTGAAGAAGCTTCTAGAGTAAGCTTGAAGGAAGATTATCAACCAAGTTGAAGTCGACGTTTTAAGGTATGTAAGGCACCCCTCATCCTTTTTTTTAGCACGATTCTAGGTTCGTAAGTTGAAGTTGAACTAGTATGTTTTTATGTTGGAATTAGTAAGTTAAGACACTCCTAAAATTATAGTTATATGCTAATTGAGGTTAAAGTGTTGAGACTGTATCTTGTCGAAGTGATGAACAAAGTACAATATTGTATACATTGATGTCGTAGATGTAAATTGAGTATGAAGACCCTTAGCGTGGACACTGTGAACTGGTCTTTCTTATTATGTTGATTATATAAATTTTGCTCTCTGTAAAGTTCATATCGCTATGTGAATTAAGCAAATAGAGGCAACGACTCGTAAATTGAAAGTAAGCTAAAAAAGTGATATTGAATGAGCGAAGCATGATTAAGGTTAACATGGTGTTGTGAGAAAGCTGCTGCAAAATATAATGTTGCACTTTGTACATTAAGTGAGAAATGAGAAGCTAAAAAGAGAGGTAAGGAATGAGTAAGAGGTCCTTCAGTTTGTAATAAACTAAGGTTTAACCATTCCGTGTACTTTGTTTTACGATCGCTAGGAGCTATCCAGTATGAGGATTACGAGTTTATGCAGTCGTTATGATATTCTAGTTCCTAAAAATATTGGTTGAACAAAGAAAGTAACAATAAGACCAATTGATTAACTCAAGAAATATGCCTATATTAAGACAAAGGGACCTAAGTTTGTATTATGAAGATTAAAGATAGCAATGGCCTAAAGTCGAAAATAAGAATGTAAGCCTTCGAGTGTCGGTAAAGATGTGATAGAAAGGTCATTCACTCCTATTTTGTGATATGCTCTAAGCTGCTAGAATTCGTTCATAGAAATGATAAACTGTGTATTTAGAAAGCCTCGGGTCATTTAAATCCCAGGAAGTCTCCCGGAGTGTACTCGATTGACCAAATATAAGTTGTACGATACTCAAAGTATCAGGTGTCTTATGTTTACAGTTTCAGTTCTCCAGCTCTACGAATATGTTAGGTGTTATGAAAGATACCCTACGCTTATAAAGTATACACTATAAGTGCTTATGTCTAAAGTGGCATATCAAGCTCACTCTTAAGTTCTTAAAAGAGCTTCAATAAGCTAATTATGCTTATAAGTTAAAGAAGTATAAGTAACTCCAAGTTCTAAGTTATAAGTTTAAGCTCCCAAGTCAAATATTATACGTTCTTAAAGTTAGATAAAATGTTAATCGTGGCGCTAGTTATTCCTATGCTTAAAAGTCATGAAGTATGGGTTTAGTTGCTCAAGTTTAGTACGTTAGCCAATTCTGTGAGGCTCTCAAAAGTACCTCTTGCAAGACAATCACAAATTACAGGCTAAGAAATGACAAAGTCCATAAGTTCCAAGTAACTTTCTAAACCCTCTAACTATAAGCTATACATTTTCTTAAGCATGTGAAATAAGATATGTTAAGCCAAAGAGAGATTTTATGAGTTCCTTCCTTAATGTTAATGTTAATTTATCCAATTTCTAAATTGTAAAGGTAAGTGATGTATGGCGTATTTATGCATTTATTAATCATATTTTGCCCATACTTAGCTATGTTTTGAGAATAAATTATGTTTTATTTGTGTGTTTTATGTGATTTATGTGAAAAAGAGCTAACGCACATGATTAGATGTTTTCAAGTATTAAAGTGATGAATTTAGGCTTAATTATGGCTAAAAAGAGCAAGTGTGGCAAAATGGGATTGATGAAATAAGTGTAATAGAAGTTGACATCACACCGGCACAACAGAGCAAGGGCCTGGCACACTGCACAGTCCAATACACCGCACCAAGCGGCGCGGCACGCCATGCCTATGGCGCTATGGGCAGCACGAGGCACAGGGCAGGTAGGGCGGCCAGCCAAGTCAAATCCCAGTTCGACTAGGAAAAGAAGCTGCAAAACCTAATTTCAATCCAAGAAGGAATGATGAAGGCTTAATATACTACTATATAAACCCCTTCTTCACATATTTTAGGTGTGTACTTTTGAATTACAAGCATTGTGAAATTTAGTGTAACTTAGTTGAGTATTTGTTGGAGAATTCATTAAGTTCTTGTGATTCAATTTAGCTTTGAAAATTTGTTAAACAATTTCATATTATAGTAAGTATTTCATTATGATTTCTTCTACATCTTATGTTATTATTTTCATAAACATAAGCGGTTAAATCTCTTAAACTAGGGTTGTGGGAACCATGATGGAATAATGGAAGTAGGCAAAAATAAAATAGTGATTCTTGAATGATGAATTGATTGGACTATTATTCTCTTCATCTTAATATGTAATTGCATGTATCTTCAACTTGCCCGACCAAGGAGGTTGAAGCTAGAAAAAGAGAATAATAGTGGTAATTTGAGGCTACCAACCCTCATCTAATTAATTGAGCTCTAATCGAGGATAGTTAAACCAAGACTTATGGCAAGAGAAAAATATACACACTTAAAGTCCGAGAGGATTTAGGTGAAATTCATCTATGTAGGTCGAGTGAAATTCATCTATGTTAGGTGAACTTAATCGTCAGTGTTAAACAAAATTCACCAGGATAGATCACTAACAAAATAAGCCTACTATGTTATGAAGTCATAGAGAACATAATCCTAGTTTTGTATCAATAATTTGATAAACAACTCAATCATAGTTCCAGACTACTTTTTCTTTTTATTTGCAATCCTCCTTCCGAAATATTAACTACGGGTTAATTTAATCAATATTAACACATTATTTCTTCCCTATTCCCTGGGGGATCAACCCCAACCTAGTTGGATTACTATATTTGACAGTGACCGCTTTATACTTCAATTACAAGATGTAATTTGGACGTGATCAGTAAGCTTGAAGTAGATCCAAGTATCTAACATTGAGTCTAAGTACTTTAAAGTTGAGTCTAAGTACTCTAGAGCGAGTCTAAGTGCCCTAAAATAAATTTAAGTATCCTAAGTAAGTCCAAGAATTCTAAGCGAATTCGAGTATTCTAAAGTCGAGTCCAAGTTCTCTAAGTCAAGTCCAAGTACTCCAAAGTTGAATCTAAGCGTTCTGAGTTAAATTTGAGTATTCCAAGTTGATTTTGAGTATTCAAAGTTGGGTATTAGTATCCAAAGCTGACTCCAAGAGCTGTAGACAAAGTTAAGTTTCAAGTTCCTCAAGTCTCGAGTTCGTAACTAATCTTTTGAGTTAAGTCATGTTACAAGTCCCCTCCCGCCATTTGTTAGGGGTAATGTATTCAGTTGGTCCCCAGAGTTGGATCTAGTCTCTAAGTCAGTCTTCATGATGTATGGTTTGCCGATCCAAGTATCGATTTTGATTGTTTGGCACTTTATCCGGTACAAGTATCAGAGCATGCCTTCTTTGGTCCAAGTATTAGAGGGTTATTGGTGCGAGGTGTTATATATATAAAATCCTAGTCCAAAGTATCAGGCCAGTTATGGAAATCCTGGTCTGAGTATCAGGTAACTTATAAAAATTCTAGTCCAAGTATCAAGTAACTCTTAGCCATACTTAAACTCCTGGTCCGAGTATCAGGTAGCCATACTTAAATCCTTATCCAAGTATCAAGTAGCCACCGAGTCATTTCTCATAACTCCGGTCTAAGTATCGAAAGTGTTTGCATATGAGTTAATTGAGTTATGCATATGTCTGCATATAAGGTAGCTGGTTACAGAGTTACACATCTCTCCCTACCCTATCTTTTGAGTTATTAGCAGTTATTGTTGTCATTGTTCATGTTGACAGGTTCCAAGGTCCAAGTTGTTATTCCCTATCTTTGGTTCAGTTATCTTTGACATTATTATGTTTGCAACTTTCTGTCTTACATATGAGTACATATCCTTTGTACTGATGTCCCTTCGCCTGGGGACCCTGCAATCGTGATGCAGGTGCAGATAGAGGTTCAGACCATCAGCTACAATAGAAGTTGAGTTTTAGCAGAGAGTTGGTATGCTCCCACTGCCAGGAGCTGAGGTCTTGTTTGCGTATTTTGAGTTTTTGTTGTGCAGTATGGGTAGGCCGGGATCTTTTCCTATGCATTCATTTATTTACTCTTTAGAGGCTTTTGTGGACTAGTTGTATAGTTTTAGTTTAGTTTGTGATGTTACTAGCTTTCCACAGTTTGTTTCAGTCCTATCGTGGCCTTATCGGCATCTTATCTCTTGCTACTGTATGTTGAGACCTGGTCGATCCCTTTCTGAGTTACAGATGACTGTGACATGTGGCCTGGTCGGTCTAAATGTTATAGTTACAAACTGTTATATAGTCGATTTTTCAATCAGTCAGGTATCGGGAGCCACATACGCCCCCTCCCAGTTTTGGGGCGTGACAGGGGTGTTTGAGTGAAATAGGTGGTGGGGTTAGTGAGGCTGAAAAAGAAATTACGAAAATGTTTTTCCTACTTTTAGTGGTGAAGTCATTCTCTTTAAAATAAATTTTAAAAAAAGTTCATTTGAGAAACATTTTCTAAAATATTTAAGTCAATCAAACATAAGAAATTGAAAAATATTTTCGGGCCATACCTAGCACATCCTTAAGCTCAAGTTTTGAAATAATCAAAAAGTTGTGCAAACGGTATATTCTTGAAAAATTGTAAAATAGTAAAATGGAAATGAAAACGGAAACGGAAACGATCACAATGTGATAGAATAATAATGCTAAGTTTGAATGGGAACGTATTTAGTAATTGAGCATTTTACGAAAATAATTTGTGGCGATTCGATTTAAGTGGCCTTTTCCCCCTTAGATTGACAACAATTGAACATTCAAAAAAAGATAGGAAAAAGTCTCCTAAAATCATTAATAAAAAGAATGGTTCCTAAAATTATGATAGGCTTCTGGTTAACAACGTCTTGCAAATGAGTGCCATTGAATGGATGAAGGGATTGCTTTAACATCGTTTTGCTTTATCATAATTACAGAGGAGTCGAACCCAAAATTTTCATTTTGAGGGTTTGAGTCCATTTCTTCGATTTTTATATCTGCTTTTTGAGTATCTTTTTCCCCTATTCACAATCTGGTGCTACTCCCCATATATATATATATTTCTTCCATCCTACTGAAGAAGGTTAATTTCTAATTATATATATGTTCATCTTCTCTCTATTGGAATATGATCTTCATTTTATATTATGATTGTGTTCAGATTGGAGAAATAAATGCATGATTTTGAGTGAAAAGGAACATCTTTAGTAGCAGAAGAAAGGAAAAGGATGGCTGCAAAGGTGAAAGGCTTTTTAAAGGCCTTGGGTATTTCTCAGATGTTTGGTGAGCCATGATGCAATTCCTTTTTCTCTTTAGTATGTTGCTTGCGCTCAATTTGATTGATTAAATCTAACAAAACAAAAATGGCAGAAGAGGAAAAAGAACCAGAAATGCAGATTGGTCTTCCTACAGATGTAAAGCATGTTGCCCATATTGGATGGGATGGACCATCCATTGAAACTCCCAGCTGGGTAATTATTACTGTCTTTTATCTTAATTATTGACATGTTTTATATTGACAACAATTAGTTAATATGTTGTGGCAGATGAAAGAATTCAAAGAACCAGGAAAATTTCATACAGCCCCTTTGGGTCCTCCACTTGATCCTAATGATCATCTAGATAACAGATCAGGTAATTTTCCTTTTCATTTGTGTACCAATTTCAATGGCGGTCCGCTCCCGAATGACTCTTCCTGCAGATGCAGACCAAGTGTACAAGAATGCAAATTCTTCATTACC
This sequence comes from Datura wrightii, assembly GCA_035772735.1. Lineage (NCBI taxonomy): Eukaryota > Viridiplantae > Streptophyta > Magnoliopsida > Solanales > Solanaceae > Datura > Datura wrightii. The sequence continues at coordinate 40,802,982 of JASDFA010000027.1, forward strand.
CGATGACCAACCAGAAGTGTCAAAGACATCAAGGCGCCATTCGTCATCAGAAACGGGGAATGGGGGCACTACTTCTCCAAAGAAATCCAGGAGTTCCAGGAGACAAAAAGAGTCGTCCGATGGTGTAAGATCAAGCCGACACAGCCGCCCTGGGTCAGGTGGCGGATCTGATTCTCCAGCAAGGGACCTTCCAGACATACCCAAAAAGACACGGCGGAAGAAATCCAAGGAGGATGGTGGAGTGAGCTCCGGCTCCTCATCCCGGACCTCTAAATCCAAACCCACCTCCTCTAGTACATCAACAATGGATCCTGGACAAGACACAGGATGTGACAATTCCATTTTAAGTTCAAGAAACAATGAGATAGATAAAGAGTAGTGGCTTTCTTAAGAGAAACAACAACATAACATGGACTCAAAATCAGTCAATTTTTTTTTAATGTAGTCAAGTAAACACTGGGCACCTGTTTTTAAACCCCAAAATTTTCCTTTACATTGATTAGAATCTATTTTACAATATAACCTTTTGATATCTTATATGTAGATTCAGTCTCCTTCCTAGTCATTTTCTTTTTCTTCCTTTCTGGCATTCCTTTTACTTTGAATTTATCATAGCATAATACATCATTACCCTGTATCCCAACTTATATTTGCTTCTTAATAGATTTTTTCCAATGTAGACTTTTCTCTGATAATATGGTTTGTCATTTATGCACTCAACAAACAATACACTCGAAAACGCAACATTCAATTCTGGCAAGCTGTTTTGCATACACCATAGGCAAACATTGCAGTTACAAACTGAAAATAGAAAACCAAGAATGCTGCTATATGAATTTTCCTTAATAACTTATTATTACACCTTTTAGCTTCTTCTCCTTGTGAAAACAGAAAGGGAAAATGCAGAAAGAAAACTCTACTAAAATCCAAAATTTCTATCAACAACAGTCCAAAATTTCCCTATACTTAAAGTCATTGGTCAGTATATGTCCAAGATTGTCTACTAGCATAGGAGAAACAAAATTCCAAGAAAAATGAGAACATGAGCAGGCAACAGTACTAAAGATGCCCCAGAGAAAGGGGAAGACTTGGGAACAGTAGCATTGTTGCACATTTTTAGTGGCCTCAAGCTAACACTAACATTTGGAATTCTCAAGCCTTCATCTGCACAGAGTTGAGGGTTGCCTTCCAACTTCAACTTTTCCCCAACTTTGGAGACAAATTTAGAAGAGAATGGAAGTCTCCCACTCAAATTGTTGTTCTCCAAATGTAACTCATTCACATATTCCAATGCCCCAAACTCTTCAGGCAAAGTACCTTCCAACTTGTTATTATCAAGCCCCAAATAACATATGTTTTTCAGGTACACCCCCATGGAAGCAGGAATGTTCCCAATTAGTCCTGTTCTTGATAATCCCAGCCCCACAACACCCCCAAGATTCTCCCATATTTCTGGAATTTGCCCTCCAAGAAAGTTTCCACTCATGTACACCTCCCTCAAGTTAGGCATCTCCGCCAAAAACAATGGAACCCCAGAATTGGAAAAGCGATTGTAACTCAAGTCCAAAAACTCCAAACTCTTCAAACCCTTCAAACTTTCAGGGATTTTCCCGGAAAGCCTGTTGTAGCTCAAGTCAAGTTTCAAAAGTTGAGCCAAGTTTCCTAGAGGCTCAGGAACACTTTCTTCAAGCTCATTTTGACTCAAATCAAGAACCTTGAGTTTCTTCAATGTCTTCAGACCCACTGGAATTTCACCACCAATCCTGTTTCTTGAAAGTGTCAGCTGCTCTAAGTTGAAAAAACCACCCAATTCATCTGGGATTTCCCCAGAAACAGCACTTCCACTCAAAACCAACCTCCTCAAACTCGTCAAATTACCAACTTTTTCACTTAAAGAACCAACAATAGCCGGGTTCTCCATGAAAACCAGCTCCTCCAGAGAAGAAGGCAAAGATTCGAACTCGGGAAAGGGAACCTCATTTTGAGTGAAACATTTGTAGATGAAGATCTTTGTAAGGTAAGAGAAAGGGGCCAAAAGGGAAGCATTGAGTGTGCTGTTAGGAGTACAAGGTGGGTTAGGAGCATAATCTGAGACATAACCAAGACTAAGCTCAGTTACATGAGCAGTATATGTTGTAGTAGAGTTATCTTGGAGGACAAAGTAGTCACAAAGAACCCCATGTGCGGAAGAGGCACAGAGGTCATCAGGGAAGAGAGAACGCCAAGGGACATCAGAGTTGATGGACTCAAGAACGTTGTACACTGCTTCTTGTTCAACCAAGTTGAGAGCAGATGGCTGAGAAACCACACATATGAAATTAGCCCAAAAACACAAATTCAGAACAAGAACAGAGAGTTTGGGTAAGAATGCCATGGATGTTGCTGCTTTAGAGAAAACAAACGACAAAAGGATTTATGAAGTGACAAGAAAATAGTGGTGATAAGGAAGGGTATTTAAGAGGGAGGAGATCAAGAGCATGTCTGTCTTGAAATATGAAAGAGAAGCGGGCGGTATCAAAAAGACAATATGTTTTTCTTTTTGCAGAGATTTGTTTTACTGTTAACATTCTACGTTTTGTACCCCTTATGGTTCAAATGACCGATTTGCCACTTTTTGGCTGTGCATTCTTTTTTTTTTTTCAATGATTAATTTACTAATTTGTTTTTATTTTTCTCGATTGGAACCGCTTGCTGGCTTTGTTCTTGCGTGAATAAGAATGAAAAAAGGAGGTTACATGCTTTTCCTCCTCTTCAACGACAAACTATATAATACAGTGAATCATTTATGTATCAAATTTTTTTCCAAAAATAGCAAACAAATAAAAAAAGTTTATTTGAAATGTAACTTTATTAGTACTTGTATACCCTTGAAATCACATAAATAATAAAATTTGGTGTGTAGGCTTAATTGAAAAAAGTGTAGTTGATTCATCAATAATCATACATAATGTGCGCCATATCTATCTCTAAGAAACTGAGAAATAAATATAAAAATGTACAATTGAAAAATTAACAAGAAAATCTATTTATTCTTTGGGAAGTATATGTAATAACACCATTGTCTTAATCTTGTCCTTTTTTACCCCTTACAAGAAGGAAAACACCATTATTTTACTAGATTAAGTACTTCTTTTTTCTTTTTCCGTTAACTGGGGCAAAAACGACATTTGAGTAGGATTACGACATTTGTCATGAAGAGCCATGTAAGGGGTCAATGCCAATGATCTGTCCAACACAGATTGCCATTTCTATCCGAATCCCATTCCCATTATTAGGGGACTCATAAATTTGGGTATACAATAAGAAGAAAAAATAAATATTTAAATTCGAATTTAATTATTATTATTTAAAAAAAATTATAAATCTTAAATTTCATAAACTCCTTTCACGCCAATTAATTAGGAATTAGGACTGCCTGCAACTCTATGAACAATTGATTTTAAATTAATTAAAGGAATTGTCAGATGCTACAACTACAAGTCTATAAAATGTAGCATTAGGATTGTTGCTTTAATTGAAAAAACAATGGAGCAAAAGACAGTGAGGTTGCGTGATTAAAACCTGCGGACAATTACGCCGACCAGTGCATGGCGGCAGCCGCCGACTTGTCCTTTCTGCTTTATCTTTTTTCCACAGCGACGTCTAACTGACTGCGGAAATTGCCTGTTTTCGTACAGATACACGTGGCGGATATCTGTACGCCGAACATCCTTCTCATGGGAAATATGGACAGAAAGCATGCGAATTCCATCCAATTCACTTTTTTACCCACTCGTCTGACTGGGTTTTTACCCTTTGATTTGGACATGATTTCATCTAATCTATTTCAAGTTAGTCTGATTTTGTTATTTAAATTTTTTCTTAACTTTTATATTCCTTTCATTTCAATTCAAGTGTCTTAATTTAATTGGGTATCAAATTTAAAAAATAAAAGAAGACGGTAGCATCATCTTAGGTGTTAGAATATATTTGTAATGTATAATATTATGTTAATAAAAAATATATGGAGTAATTTTTATATCCTTATATCAATACTCTAGCACTGGGTATCCTTAACGCCTGGCACCAGGCCATACCCGGAATTAGACCATACCGTCGCCATACAGTCTCATAGACCCCCATCTTTTAAAGAGACGAATTGGTACTACTTCAATGACGGAAACAGCCCCAAAACTCGAGAGGGTCGTCTTTGGAGAAGCGTTTGCCGGTAACCAAAGCCTCACTCTGATTATGTCATTTTAAATTTTGTCATAAATCAAAAATATTTGTAGTCATTTAAATTTTGCGGTCTTAAATTTTCTATATAAAATATTAAATTTAAGAATTTATTAAATATAAAAAGAGACATTATTTTTTGAACAAACCAAAAAAGTAAATATGAAACTTAAATTGAAACGGATGGAATACAATTTTACTCTAAGAGCAAATCATAGTTCATAAGCATTAGAATATCACAAGTGTCGAACTAATAAATTAAATATCTCTATGTTTCTTTTATAAATAAATATTTGCAATTACGTGTTATTATATATACACATAATTTTATAAAGATCTGTTAGTCCAATAAATCAATAATAGTAGTAACTAACTATTCTTTATAATCCTCTCAAATAGTACGAACAATCTCTTCACGTCGAGCATGGGTCTTTTTTGAAAATTTTAAAATTATAGATTTTATTTTGCAAATTCTAAACTTATTGATCAAGTTTTATATATATACTTTTTTAAAATTGAAGTAGCAACTTGAAATTTGAAATCTTACTGTCACGCCCCGCCTTGGGAGGCATGACTGGCACCTAGTGCCCTACTAGGACCTGGACTGCTGGGCTACCTGAGCCTAAGAACTTCTAGTGCCAGGCTGGCACTAACTCTAGATTCAAGAAAACGACGGGCTATATAACGACTGTAAATACAGCCTCCGGCCGACTAGGCCTATAGCCACCTGTAAGTAAACAACAGCTACCCAGAACAACTGAATTAATAGGGAACCTATGCGGGCCGACAAGGCCACCATGCTGTCTAGGTATTTCTGAATCAAGAAAACAAGTGCTAAATTCCTTCATGACCAGCAAGATCACCACTACCAACTGAATAAGGCCCCACACGACCATCATAAACAAACTAAAACATACACACGGCCTCACACGACCGGTACAGCTAACCATAGGGAATGTACAATCTGCAAACCTCTAAGAATACTGATAAGATGGTCGGGACAGGGCCCCGGCCTACCCATATTGTACAATAAGGAAAAGGAATAAACCTCTAGCTGTCTAGCTCTGGATGACAGGAGCTGATGATTTTGTGTGCTGGTTAGAATCACGAGGGATCGGCTCCTCGTCTATGAGTACCTGCAGGCAAGTAATGCAGCGCCACAAACGGGCGTCAGTACCGCTGGTACTGAGTATGCAAAGCAACAACTGGAAAATAACTGAAGACAAACAACATAACTGATAGAACTGAAGTAGAAAGAAATAGACTGTAACCGACTGAAAGTATGAATTTAAGACTATCCTCAACTATGCTGAAAGGAGTAGGAGTCGTACCTGGTAACATGGCATTCTACTGTCTATCTATTTATAACTAACATAACATGGCATAATATAGCATAACATAACATAGCACACATAAACCTTACCTGGCCCCCATAAGCAGGAAGGTACAACCATCACGCAATCTATATCCCTACCCTGGTCATCCCATCTCCCCTGGCAACTATAAACATCATGCCGGTCCCCTGGGTATGCACTTGGGCCCTCTAAGCCCCTGACTATAACTGTACCTGAGTCTGGAGGACTCCTGAATCAACACCCCGGGCGTACCTGCTCGACGGGGGTGTATAAAAGCCGACCAAGGCAAAATATGGGGAAACTGGCATCCCATCTTCGTCCCCTAGGGGAAGGCATGCCACTCCGTAGAGCGACGTATCCTCGTCCTCTGGCGGACGAGTCGATACAGCTATTAACCTTGGGGTGGTCATGAATGCTAGGTAATCCAGCCCAAAACAATACAGTCAAGTATCAACTAGTAATACTAACTGCGTATGCTACATGCTGAAACTAGTGATAGTAATGTGTGTGTATATATATATATAGTACATACTGAAATTGATAATGGCATATATATAATTACTGTCATACTGTGCTGAATCTGATACTGAAACAAGATATAATATTTCTGCTGAGAATCATGTTGTATAACTAAGTTTCATGGTAAACATGATTTACTACTTCTAACATGTTTTCTAAAATTCATATTAAACTACTATTCTATTTCTGAAATACTTTACGGGAACTTATATTGCTTTACTAAGTTTCGGTTGAACACGATAATACCCTGACATACTTTACTAAATTACATACTGGGCATGTTGTACTGTTTCTGAAACTTTCTACTAGAATTTATGTCGTGCTAGTAAGTTTCACGCTACACATGACATGATGTTTCTAACATCATACTAAAATTTATACTAAACATAATATGCGGCTTCTGAAACATTCTACTGGAACTTGAGCTATTTTACTATACCGGAACTACTAGCTTGCCGAAGAAACTGGCTTTACATACCTTGTCCGTTAACTTTCTAAGTATCTGGCGTAACTCGGCTAATTTTCAGCTGTTTCTTCCAACTGCATTCATATTCATAGCAATTAGAACTAAATTCATCGATATTCTAGAAGAAAATACTACTTTGAATATATATATAGCCCAAACTTTGCCTCGTCGAAAAACAGCCGAAAACTCGCTATTTCTCGGAAGTCCAGAAGGGAGAAATACTACTTCCGAGAAATACTCACTTTAAGGCTAGGAGTATATTGACACTAATTTGGAGCAATTCCACTTACCTTAGCTCGGTAGGGCGACGATTCGCCAGCCGAATTTCACTAAACTAACTCTGTAGGAATGCTCCCTGCAGCTTAATACTTCACTATCCAAGATTAATTCGAGTTTGGACCGCGTTTAATAGCGTAAATGGAAGAAATTTCAAGAAACCCTTTGTCCTCCTCTGTTTTCCTTCGTGTTTACTGGAAATTATGTAATGAAATAAAATAAAACCGAAGTGGAGGGGTTTATATACTTGAGCCTGGACAGCCACTCCATGGAACATTGGCCATCGCGGAGGGACGGCCTCCGTGGCACGTTGCCATCGCGGAGGGGGTCTTCCCGGCCTCCTCTTGCGACGGTTCGATGCGGCGCTTATCCGGTCTTTCCCCGGGCCTTTTTCTAGCATGTGTGGCATTCTAAAACTCTTAATCAACATGCGAATAGGCCATCTAAATGTCAAGAATTTACGGGGTGTAACATCCTCCTCCCCCCCCCCCCTTAAGAACATTCGTCCTCGAATGTAAACTTCTACTTGCAAGAATTTCAACTTACTTGACTTATTCTAGAAAAATTTCAGCAGAGTTTCCCCTGTAATATGGACTATCTCAAAAATCCTGAAACTCAGAAAAGTCCAATACAAGTACTTCACATAATGCTATAACATTCATTTCATTAAACTGAACTCAACATCTCACTTTTGCACGTGAATATAAAGCAACAGTAATAACAACATACCTCTGGCTGACTAAGTCTGAAATAACCGAGGATATCTGGCTTTCATATCTTCTTTTACCTCCCAAGTCATTTCCTCTCGGTTCTTGTTACGCCATAACACCTTGACAGAAGCAACATCTTTAGTTCTCAACCTGTGAATCTGCCTGTCCAGTATGGCTACTGGAACCTCTTTATAAGCCAGCTCCTTCATAACCTGGACATCCCGAACTGGGACAACTCTGGAGGGGTCTCCTATATACTTCCTCAACATGGACACGTGGAAAACGGGGTGAACAGACTCTAATTCTGGAGGTAAGTTCAACTTATATGCCACTTGGCCTATTCTTTGGAGGATCTGATAAGGCCCAACAAATCTCGGGCTGAGCTTGCCTTTCTTGCCGAATCTCATCACCCCTTTCATCGGAGAAACTTTCAAAAACACCCAGTCATTCACCTTAAATTCCAGGTTTCTGCGCTGCACATCAGCGTACGATTTCTGGCAGCTCTGAGCAGTCAGTAGGCGTTCTCTGATAAGCTTTACCTTTTCTTCTGACTGATGAATAGATATTCGGCTCAATCAGCGCTGACTCTCCTACTTCAAACCAGCCAACCGGCGATCTGCATTTTCGCCCATATAAAGCCTCAAGCCATTTGGATAGCTGAGTGGTAACTATTATTATAAGCAAACTCAATAAGTGGTAAATGCTCATCCCAGCTACCTCCAAAGTCCAACACACACGCTCGCATCATATCCTCGAGCGTCTGAATAGTGCGTTCTGCCTGCCCATCTGTTTGAGGGTGGAATGTTGTGCTCAGATTAATCTGTGTTCCCAGGCCTCTCTGAAATGATTGCCAAAATTTAGCTGTAAATTGCGCCCCTCTATCAGAGATTATGGATACTGGAACACCATGCAGTCTGACTATTTCTCTGATATACAACTCAGCATAATCTTCGGTAGAGAAAGTAGCCCTTACTGGCAGAAAATGGGCTGATTTTGTCAGTCTGTCAACAATTACTCAAATCGAGTCATTTCTATGTCTGGTACGGGGTAATCCTGCTACAAAATCCATATTTATTGCTTTCCACTTTCAAAGAGGCACAGCTATGTCTTGAGTAAATCCGCCTGGTTTCTGGTGTTCCGCTTTTACTTGCTGGCAGTTAGGACACTGGGCTACGAATTCTGCTATTTCCCTCTTCATACCTGGCCACCAGTAGATTTCTTTAATATCATGGTACATTTTCGTCACACCTGGGTGGAGAGAATAGCGGGCGTAATGCGCCTCGCTCATAATCTGCTAGCGAAGCCCTGAAATATCTGGAACATAAAGGCGGCCTTTACATCGCAACACTTCATCCCCAGTTACCTGAAAATTCGGTGCTTTTCTTTGTTGAACTCTGTCTTTAAGCTGAACCAGGTCAGGATCTTCATACTGCCGTTCCTTTACCTCCACAACTAATGACGACACTGCGGTGTCCTGAATTACTGCTCTGTTGTCCTCTATTTTCACTACATGAACGGCTAAACTGGATAATTGGTGTATTTCTCGGGCCAATTCCCGCTGCTCGGGCTGCAAGTACGCCAAACTCCCCATAGACTTACGGGTAAGGGAATCTTCTACTACATTGGCTCTGCCAGGGTGATACAGAATATTTACATCATAATCTTTCAACAATTCTAACCAGCGACGCTGCCGTAAGTTCAACTTTCTCTGGGTGAAGATATATTGCAGGCTCTTATGGTTAGTGAAAATATCCACATGAACGCCATACAAGTAATGTCTCCATATCTTTAGGGCGTGGATCACTGCGGCTAGTTCTAGGTCATGGGTAGGATAATTCTTTTCGTGTTTCCTCAGTTGTCTGGAAGCATAAGCATTCACTTTACCATGCTGCATCAACACACATCCTAACCCAATACCCAAAGCGTCACAATAAATTGCATAACCCTCTGTACCTTCTGGCAATGCTAACACTGGGGCGGAGGTCAACCTGTCTTTCAATTCCTGGAAACTCTGCTCACATGCCTCCGTCCACTGAAACTTTACTGCTTTTTGCGTCAGCTTAGTGAGAGGTGCCGCTATGGTGGAGAATCCTTCAACAAATCTTCTGTAGCACCCTGCTAATCCCAGAAAACTGCGGACTTCGGTCAGAGTAGTAGGTTTGGTCCATGTTTTTACTGCCTCTATTTTCTGCGTGTCTACCTGTATACTAGCATCCGACACGATGTGTCCTAAGAAAGCCACTGAATTCAGCCAAAATTCACATTTAGAGAACTTGGCATAAAGCTAACGGTCCCTAAGAATTTGGAGCACTGTCCGTAAATGAGCCTGGTGGTCTGCCTCTGAGCGAGAATACACCAGGATATCGTCAATAAATACTATCACGAACAGGTACAAGTATGGTCTGAAGATGCTGTTCATCAGGTCCATAAATACTGTTGGGGCATTCGTCAGCCCAAAGGACATGATTAGGAATTCAAAATGGTCGTATCTGGTCCTGAAGGCAGTCTTTGGAATGTCCCTTTCACGAACTCGAACCTGATGGTATCCGGACCGTAAGTCAATCTTGGAGAAATATCTGGCCCCCTGTAACTGATCAAACAAATCATCTATTCTAGGAAGCGGATACTTATTCTTGACTGTAACCTTATTCAACTGCCGGTAGTCTATACACATGCGGAGTGAGCCGTCCTTCTTTCTCACAAATAGAACTGGCGCACCCCAAGGTGAAGTACTCGACCTGATAAAGCCCTTATCTAACAGATCTTTCAGCTGCTCCTTTAATTCTCTGAGTTCAGCAGGAGCCATACCATACGGAGGAATTGATATGGGCTGAGTTCCTGGTAGTAAATCAATTGCAAATTCTATTTCCCTTTCTGGGGAAATACCGGGTAACTCATCTAGAAATACATCTGGAAATTCATTCACCACTGGAATAGACTGGAGAGTCAGAAGCTCTACTCGAACATCCTGAACTCTGACAATGTGGTAAATGCATCCCTTAGCTATCAACTTTCTCGCCTGAAGATAGGAAATAAACCTACCTTTTGGCGTAATTGTACTGCCCTTCCACTCTCGTACTGCCTCCCCTGGAAAGTGGAATCGGATTGTCTTGGTCCAGCATTCTACATTTGCATAGCATGGAGCCAACCAGTCCATACCCATAATGGCGTCGAAATCAACCATCTCTAATTCTACCAGATCTATTATGGTTGACGATCAGCAACCTCTATTGTACACCCTCGATAGACCCTTATGGCTATAATGGAGTCACCGACGGGTGTGGATACTGAAAAGGATTGCTGAAGCAACTCTGGTGCAACACTAAACATTCGAGCCACAAATGGGGTAACATAGGACAGAGTAGATCTTGGATCAATCAATATATAAGTAGGGTATGAGCAAATAATCATCATACCTGTCACAACATTAGGTGACGCTTCTGAATCCTGCCTCCCCGGTTGTCACATCCCACCTTGAGGGGTATGATGGGCACCTGGTGCCTACTAGACTCTGGACTGCTAAATGGTCCAGCCTGAGCACATCTGGTGCTTTGGCTGGCTCTGGCTCTATTCCAAGAAACAAATCGGCTATATAACGGCTGTAAACACAGCCTCCGGCCAACTGGCCTATAGCCACCTGTACCTATAATAACAGCTAACCAGAACACACTCATAATAGGGAACCTATGCGGGCCGACAAGGCCACCATGCTGTCTAGTTATCTGTAATATCAACACAAGACTACTGTAAGACTACGTGACCAGCAAGGTCACCACTATTGTCAAACTAAGGCCTCACACGGCCAACATAATCTGAAATACTAAACAGCTACAGCAACCTGCACGGCCTCACACTACCGGCTCAACTGACCACAGGGAAATATATACAGACTGCAAGCCTCTAGGAATAACAACAGAAATGATCGGGACAGGGCCCCGACCTACCCGTATTGTACAAAAAGGAAAAGAGCTACACCTCTGGAAATCAGACTCCGGATGATAGGAGCTGAATACTCAATAGCTGACTGGAATCACGAGGGATCGCCTCCTCGTCTATGAGTACCTGCAGGCAATTAATGCAGCGCCCCACTGGGCGTCAGTATCACTGATACTGAGTATGCAAAGCAACTGAAATAATATAACTGAAAACAACTGAATAAAGATAGCATAACTAGCATTTCTGTATAGCAGGAGATAACTGAATCTGAAGAAGCTGACATAAACTGGATCGGGCTTTCTGTACTGATAAGGCAGAGGCGTACCTGTAGACGCAGCGGCCTGCTGTCTAGTAGCTAGTATACAATATATATAGCACATAAATAGATATACAAGTAGCAAGCAAGAGCCAATACCAACCCCCATAAGCCGGATGGCGCCAAGCAAGCAAACAATCTATATACCCCTACCCGGGTCAAAACCAACCAAAAATAAGTCTCTCCACTCATCTACTCACTTCGGAGCTCCTCTACCGGCCCCCTGGGTCTCCGGCTCGGGCCATAGTCTCCGATATAAGCAACCATGTCTGGGTCCGGAGGACTCCTGTGTAGATAGTAACAGATAGGGTCTGGATCCCCGGACACACTCAACGGGGCTACCTGAAATCGGAGCTACACCTGTAATAACTGAATGTACAGACAGTAACAGATAGGGTCTGATTCCTTGGACACACTCAACAAGGCTATCTGATACCGGAGTTGTACCTGTAATGCTGATCAGACTGCTATGGGGAAAGCTTCATCCCATCTTCGTCCAAGCTGGGGACGGCATGCCACTTCTTGGAGTGACGTAAACCCACCCGCTCAGTGGGCGACACGATTACCAACCCAGGGGCGGCTAGGACGCTCAATAAGGTGCCCCCACACCACAACAAGTCTCAACAAACAATAGCACATATAAATAGCAAGCATGTACAACTGAAAAGACTATCCGAAATTTAGCTTCTCATTCTGATCTGTTTCTATATTGAACTGATTCTTTTACTGATTATACTGATTCTGAAATCTCTGTTAACTGTATGGCTAATCTGTAGCCAAGATACTATCTGTCTGGATGGCTAATTTGTATCCATAACTGTCTGTCTATCTGATCTTTCTTTGCTGACTTTTATTATGAAAATCTGTTTCTTTTTATCCTACAACATGCTTGCTAATCACATAATAGGCTATACTGAATCTGAATATTAACTTACCCTTGAGCGCATGTTTTTCTAACTTTCAGACTAAAATACGATACGGCAACGCAAATCAGAATTCACTAAACTTATTCAATTCTCAACATTCAACTCCGAGAGTTTCAAATACAGAGTTTACTATGATTCACAAAACTAAGACTTACTAACTTGCCGAAGAATAACTTCACATACCTTAACCTCGAGTTATCCGACTGTCGGACGAGGCTCGGTCAATACTCCAGCTATTTCTCCCAACTGCATTTAGATATACGTCAATTAATACTAAATATAGCTTTATTCTAAAGAACAACATCACTTTCGATATAATTATAGCCTAAACTTTGGCTTATCGAAAGACGGTCAAAAACTCGCTATTTTTCAGGAGTCCAGAAGGGAGAAGTATTCACTTCACAGCTAGGAGCACATAGACACTAATTTGGAGTAATTTTACTTACTTTGGTTCGGTAGCTCGACGATTCGCCGGCCGTATTTCACGAAACAAAAACCGTAGAAATGCTTTCTACTGCTAAATACCTCGGTACCTGAGGTTAATTTGAGTTTAGACTTCGTTTGGCAGCGTAATTGAACGAATATAGATTACTCTCCTTCGTCTCCCCCTATTTCACGCTCTCTGGAAATTTTTCATGGAATTAAGACTATTGAAAAAGGGACTTATCATTACTTAAGGGAGAATATCATTAATTAAAGGAAACTTTTGTTAATTAAAAGAAATTATTACTTAAAAGATATTATTATTAATTAAAGAAAATTATCTTATGGGAATTATTATTAATTAAAGGAAATTACATTACAAACCGAGCTCCATATACTTGGACACTATAAATCGCATTTTGCCTTGCGACGCGCCGACCTGGCGCTTGTCCGATCTTTTCCCGGGCCTTTTTCTAGCATGCATGGCTTTCAAATATTCTTAACCAACACGTGAATAGGCCATCTATGTGCCGGAAATTTTACGGGGTATAACATTCACCCCCCCTTAAGAACATTCGTCCTCGAATGAAATCTGCTATCTAGAGGACTTCTCAGCTTACCCAACTTATTACTTAGAAAAATTTCGGCAGAGTTTTCCCTGTAATATGGACTATCCCAAAAATCCTGAAACGCAGAAAGGTCCAATACAGGTACTCCACACAATACTATAAAGTTCACTTGATAGCTAAACATCAATCTTCCTCATTTCATACATATACAACTATAAGGTACTGCATAATTAATAATACGGACATACCTGTCGCCCGACTAAGCCTGGAACAAGTGAGGATATCTAGCCTTCATATCTTCCTCAGCCTCCCACGTCATTTCTTCTCGGTTCCTGTTACGCCATAATACTTTGACAGACGCAATATCTTTAGTTCTCAACCTGCGAATCTGTCTGTCTAGGATAGCTACTGGAACCTCTTCGTAGGCCAGCTCCTCTGTAACCTGGATATCCTGGACTGGAACTGCTCTTGACAGGTCTCCTAAGCATTTCCTTAGCATGGATACATGAAAGACTGGATGAACAGATTCTAATTCTGGCGGCAAGTTCAACTCATACGCCACTTGGCCTATTCTTCTACGAATCTGATATGGCCCGACAAATCTTGGGCTGAGCTTACCTTTCTTGCCGAATCTCATCACCCCTTTCATCGGAGACACTTTCAAAAATACCCAGTCATTCACATTAAACTCCAGGTCTCTGCGCCGTACATCTGCATATGATTTCTGGCGACTCTGTGCAGTCAATAGGCGTTCTCTGATAAGCTTTACTTTCTCTTCTGACTGCTGAACAATGTCTGGCCCAACTATCGCTGACTCCCCTGTTTCGAACCAGCCAACCGGCGATCTGCACTTTCGCCCGTATAAAGCCTCAAAAGGCGCCATCTGAATAGCCGAATGATAGCTATTATTATAAGAAAATTCTATCAATGGCAAATGCTCGTCCCAGCTACCACCAAAATCTAGCACACATGCTCGCAGCATGTCCTCGAGCGTCTGAATAGTGCGCTCAGCCTGTCCATCTGTCTGAGGGTGGAATGCTGTGCTCAAATTGATTTGCGTTCCCAAACCCTTCTGGAATGAATGCCAAAATCTAGCTGTAAATTGTGCTCCTCTGTCTGAAATGATGGATACGGGTACTCCATGTAACCTGACTATTTCTCGGATATACAACCCAGCATAATCTTCGGCCGAGAAGGTAGTTCTTACTGGCAAGAAATGAGCTGATTTAGTCAACCTGTCAACTATTACCCATATAGAGTCATGCCTGCGTCTAGTACGGGGTAATCTTGCCACAAAATCCATATTTATAGCTTCCCATTTCCAGAGAGGCACAGCTATAACCTGAGTCAAACCGCCTGGTTTCTGATGTTCTGCTTTCACCTGTTGGCAGTTAGGACACTGGGCTACAAATTCAGCAACATCTCTTTTCATACCTGGCCACCAGTAATTTTCTTTGATATCATGGTACATCTTTGTCGCGCCAGGGTGGAGAGAATAACGGGTGCAATGTACCTCGTTCATGATTTGCTGGCGGAGGCCTGAAACATTGGGAACACATAAACGATCTTTACAATGCAGCACTCCATCCTCTGTTACCTGGAATTCTGGCGCTTTGCCTAGCGGAATATAATCTCTAAGCTGAACTAGGTCAGGATCCTCAAATTGCCGTTCTTTCACTTCCATGACTAACGATGACACAACGGTGTTCTGAATTACCGCTCTACCGTCCTCTGTTTCTGCTACACGAACGGCAAGGCTAGCTAACTGATGTATCTCCCTGACCAATTCCCGCTGCTCGGGCTGCAAATATGCCAAGCTCCCCATGGACTTTCGACTGAGAGCATCTGCTACAACATTAGCTTTTTCCGGGTGGTACAGAATGTTCACATCATAATCCTTTAACAGCTCCAACCAGCGACGTTGCCGCAGATTCAGCTCCCTCTGAGTGAAGATATACTGTAGGCTCTTGTGATCTGTGAAAATATCAACATGGACGCATACAGGTAATGTCTCCACATTTTCAAGGAGTGGATCATTGCGGCTAACTCCAGGTCGTGGGTGGGATAATTCTTCTCGTGTTTCCTCAGCTGTCTGGAAGCATATGCAATCACCTTACCATGCTGCATCAACACACAACCCAACCCGACGCCTGATGCGTCGCAATATACTGAATAACCTTCTGTACCTTCCGGCAAGGCTAGCACTGGGGCGGAGGTTAATCTATCTTTCAACTCCTGGAAGCTCTGCTCGCATGCCTCTGTCCACTGAAACTTTGCTGCTTTCTGTGTCATTTTGGTCAGAGGTGCCGCTATAGTAGAGAATCCCTCAACAAACCTCCTGTAATATCCCGCTAATCCCAGAAAACTGCGGACTTCGGTCGGAGTGGTAGGCCTAGGCCATGATTTGACTGCTTCTATCTTCTGCGTGTCAACCTGTATACCAACATCCGACACAATATGCCCCAAGAAGGCTACTGAATTCATCCAGAATTCACACTTAGAAAATTTAGCATATAACTGGCGGTCCCTGAGGATCTGGAGCACTGTCCGCAAATGAATCCGGTGATCTGCTTCAGAGCGAGAATACACCAGAATATCATCAATAAATACTATTATGAACAAGTCCAGGAAAGGTCTGAAAATACTGTTCATCAGGTCCATGAATATTGCCGGGGCATTCGTCAACCCGAAGGACATAACCAGGAATTCAAAGTGTCCATATCGGGTCCTGAATGCTATTTTGGGAATATCTCTCTCACGTACTCGAACCTGGTGATATCCGGACCGCAAGTCAATCTTAGAAAAATATCTGGCTCCCTGCAACTGATCAAATAAGTCATCTATCCTGGGAAGCGGGTACTTGTTCTTCACTGTCACTTTGTTCAATTGCCGATAATCTATGCACATACGGAGTGAGCCATCTTTCTTTCTCACAAACAGAACTGGCGCACCCCATGGTGAAGTACTCGGCCTAATAAAACCTTTATCCAACAAGTCTTTCAGCTGCGCCTTTAATTCTCTGAGTTCTGCAGGAGCCATACGATAGGGAGGAATTGATATCGGCTGAGTGCCTGGTAACAAGTCAATAGCAAAATCTATTTCCCTTTCTGGGGAATACCAGGTAACTCATCGGGAAACACATCAGGAAACTCGTTCACCACTAGAACAGACTGGAGTGTCGGAGATTCTGCTCGGACATCCTGAACTCTGACCAGATGGTAAATACATCCCTTAGATATCAATTTCCTCGCCTGAAGGTAGGAAATAAACCTACCTTTTGGCGTAGCGGTGCTGCCCTTCCAAACCCGCACTACTTCTCCTGGAAAGTGGAATCGAACCGTCTTGGTCCAACATTCAACATTGGCAAAGCACGGCACTAGCCAATCCATACCCATTATGGCATCGAAGTCTATCATTTCTAACTCGACCAGATCTACTGTAGTCTGACGGTCAGCAACCTCTACTATACACCCTCGGTAAATTCTGCTAGCTATAATAGAGTCACCGACGGGCGTGGATACTGCAAAGGGCTGCTGTATTAATTCTGGTGCAATATTGAACTTTCGTGCCACAAACGGGGTAATATATGACAGGGTGGATCCTGGATCAATCAGTACATAAGCAGGGCATGAACAGATGGTCAGCATTCCTGTTACTACATCTGGAGACGCCTCTGAATCCTGTCTGCCTGGCAAAGCATAACTACGGCTTGAACCCGTACCTGAACTGGAGGCTCCCGATCTACCTCGGCCCCTACCTGCTGAACCTGAAGGCCCACGCCCCGCTGAGGCTGCTGGGGCTCGTGGCCCTGCGAATCCCCTGTCCTGACTGCCTCTGCTCCCCTGACCTCTGGTCGGACAGTCTCTCATCTGGTGCCCCTCCTGCCCGCAAATATAACACCCCGTGGAGCCATATCTACAAGCTCCGGAGTGTGGTCGATTACAATAGGGGCAGGGTGAGGGTGCAAATCTACTCTATTCTCCCCTTCTCTGTTGCGGGGAATCTACTGTTCTGGAACTGCCACTGGACCCTGACTGCCCTCTACGAACATACCTACCTCGCTGCTGCTGCTGTGGAGGTGGGGGTCTAGGGGGTCTATCTGATAGTCGAGGCCTGGGTCCTCTCTGAACTTCCCTCTGTATCTCATCTGGTCTATCTCTGCGGCGCTGTACCTGACTGATCTGTCTACTATTCTGCTGCCGCTGTCTAAGGCCCTCTATGGTCTGAGCAAATGCCTGTACTCGGGCAATATCCATATCCTCTCGCAACGTCGCAGTTATACATGCCTCAATATACTCCGGATTCAAGCCCATGACGAATCTGTGAACTCTTGCTGGCATAGTATCAACAAAGGCTGGAGCATAACGGGCTAAGGAGTCAAACTGTAAAGCATACTCACGAACACTCCTCGCCCCCTGCTCTAAATGTAGGAACTGGTCCATCCGGGCCTGCCGGATCTCTCGTGGCAAATAATGGTCTAGAAAGGCCTCCGAGAAGCTGGTCCAGGTCGGAGGGGTAACATCTCTCCCTCGGGACCTTTCCCAACTCTCGTACCACAGAATAGCTATATCTCTTAATCGGAACGCTACCAGCTCAACAGACTCTGAAGGGGTCACATGCATCACTCGAAATATCCTCTGCATCTGATCTAGGAAGTCTTGGGGGTCCTCTACCGGATCTGACCCGGTAAACTGCGGGGGACCCAGTGCCAAAAATTCCCGGACTTTGGAACTGCCTGGCCCACCTGAAGACTCTGCTGCTACAGGTGGTGCTAACTGACGCTGTGCGGCCAACATCTGTGCCATCATAACTACAGCGCTACGAACCTCCTGATCTGATGGCGAAGGTACAGGAGCTATCGGAGGCGGTGTCGTTCCGAACAGCTCCTGGTGAGAGGGGAACGGCTGAGAGGGCTGTGATGAAGCCTCTATGTTGCCCTCAGATCGGGCTGACTCTGTCTGAATCTGAGGCACTCTGCTAGTGCCTTCTCCTGCTGCTGTGTCTAGCCTTCTGCCTGTGGCAGGGTGTCGCTGATCTGCCATTCTTATCTGTAGACAAAGAATACGATAAGTGTTAGGGACTTAACCCTATATTGTACTGCTCTATAGCACGACTGACTGAGAAAGAAGAGTAACCATCCTATCATGCCTTGCAGCCCCCTGCCTATAGTATGTGGTGCACAATACATCCATAGACAAGACTCTACTTAGCACGGCTTGCAGACTCCCTGGGACACGACCTGCTCTGATACCAAGTTTGTCACATCTCACCTTGAGGGGTATGACGGGCACCTGGTGCCTACTAGACTCTGGACTGCTAAATGGTCCAGCCTGAGCACATCTGGTGCTTTGGCTGGCTCTGGCTCTATTCCAAGAAACAAACCGGCTATATAACGGCTGTAAACACAGCCTCCGGCCAACTGGCCTATAGCCACCTGTACCTATAATAACAGCTAACCAGAACACACTCATAATAGGGAACCTATGCGGGCCGACAAGGCCACCATGCTGTCTAGTTATCTGTAATATCAACACAAGACTACTGTAAGACTACGTGACCGGCAAGGTCACCACTACTGTCAAACTAAGGCCTCACACGGCCAACATAATCTGAAATACTAAACAGCTACAGCAATCTGCACGGCCTCACACGACCGGCTCAACTGACCACAGGGAAATATATACAGACTGCAAGCCTCTAGGAATAACAACAGAAATGATCGGTACAGGGCCCCGACCTACCCGTATTGTACAAAAAGAAAAAGAGCTACACCTCTGGAAATCAGACTCCGGATGATAGGAGCTGAATACTCAATAGCTGACTGGAATCACGAGGGATCGCCTCCTCGTCTATGAGTACCTGCAGGCAAGTAATGCAGCGCCCCACTGGGCGTCAGTATCACTGATACTGAGTATGCAAAGCAACTGAAATAATATAACTGAAAACAACTGAATAAATATAGCATAACTAGCATTTCTGTATAGCAGGAGATAACTGAATCTGAAGAAGCTGACATAAACTGGATCGGGCTTTCTGTACTGATAAGGCAGAGGCGTACCTGTAGACGCAGCGGCCTGCTGTCTAGTAGCTAGTATACAATATATATAGCACATAAATAGATATACAAGTAGCAAGCAAGAGCCAATACCAACCCCCATAAGCCGGATGGCGCCAAGCAAGCAAACAATCTATATACCCCTACCCGGGTCAAAACCAACCAAAAATAAGTCTCTCCACTCATCTACTCACTTTGGAGCTCCTCTACCGGCCCCCTGGGTCTCCGGCTCGGGCCATAGTCTCCGATATAAGCAACCATGTCTGGGTCCGGAGGACTCCTGTGTAGACAGTAACAGATAGGGTCTGGATCCCCGGACATACTCAACGGGGCTACCTGAAATCGGAGCTACACCTGTAATAACTGAATGTACAGACAGTAACAGATAGGGTCTGATTCCCTGGACACACTCAACAGGGCTATCTGATACCGGAGTTGTACCTGTAATGCTGATCAGACTGCTATGGGGAAAGCTTCATCCCATCTTTGTCCAAGATGGGGACGGCATGCCACTCCTTGGAGTGACGTAAACCCACCCGCTCAGTGGGCGACACGATTACCAACCCAGGGGCGGCGAGGACGCTCAATAAGGTGCCCCCACACCACAACAAGTCTCAACAAACAATAGCACATATAAATAGCAAGCATGTACAGCTGAAAAGACTATCCGAAATTTAGCTTCTCATTCTGATCTGTTTCTATATTGAACTGATTCTTTTACTGATTATACTGATTCTGAAATCTCTGTTAATTGTATGGCTAATCTATAGCCAAGATATTATCTGTCTGGATGGCTAATTTGTAGCCATAACTGTCTGTCTATCTGATCTTTCTTTGCTGACTTTTATTATGAAAATCTGTTTCTTTTTATCCTACAACATGCTTGCTAATCACATAATAGGCTATACTGAATCTGAATATTAACTTACCCTTGAGCGCATGTTTTTCTAACTTTCAGACTAAAATACGATACGGCAACGCAAACCAGAATTTACTAAACTTATTCAATTCTCAACATTCAACTCCGAGAGTTTCAAATACAGAGTTTACTATGATTCACAAAACTAAGACTTACTAACTTGCCGAAGAACAACTTCACATACCTTAACCTCGAGTTATCCGACTGTCGGACGAGGCTCGGTCAATACTCCAGCTATTTCTCCCAACTGCATTTAGATATACGTCAATTAATACTAAATATAGCTTTATTCTAAAGAACAACATCACTTTCGATATAATTATAGCCTAAACTTAGGCTTATCGAAACACGGTCAAAAACTCGCTATTTTTCAGGAGTCCAGAAGGGAGAAGTATTCACTTCATAGCTAGGAGCACATAGACACTAATTTGGAGTAATTTTACTTACTTTGGTTCGGTAGCTCGACGATTCGCCGGCCGTATTTCACGAAACAAAAATCGTAGAAATGCTTTCTACTGCTAAATACCTCGGTACCTGAGGTTAATTTGAGTTTAGACTTCGTTTGGCAGCGTAATTGAACGAATATAGATTACTCTCCTTCGTCTCCCCCTATTTCACGCTCTCTGGAAACTTTTCATGGAATTAAGACTATTGAAAAAGGGACTTATCATTACTTAAGGGAGAATATCATTAATTAAAGGAAACTTTTGTTAATTAAAAGAAATTATTACTTAAAAGATATTATTATTAATTAAAGAAAATTATCTTATGGGAATTATTATTAATTAAAGGAAATTACATTACAAACCGAGCTCCATATACTTGGACACTATAAATCGCATTTTGCCTTGCGACGCGCTGACCTGGCGCTTGTCCGATCTTTTCTCGGGCCTTTTTCTAGCATGCATGGCTTTCAAATATTCTTAACCAACACGTGAATAGGCCATCTATGTGCCGGAAATTTTACGGGGTATAACACCGGTAAAGCATATGTGCGGCTTGGACCCACACCTACACTGGAGGCCCCTGATCTGCCCCGGCCTCTGCCTGCTGAAACTGAGGGCCTGTGCCCTGCCGAGGATACTGAAGCTCGTGACCTTGCGGATGCCCTGTCCTGTCTATCCCCGTCATCGTGACCTCTGGCTAGACAATCTCTCATCAGATGACCCTCTTGGCCATAAATATAACATCCGGTGGAGCCGTATCTGCATGCTCCAGAATGGCGTCGACTACATATAGGGCAAAGTGGTAGGGTATACCTACTCTGCTCTGCCCTCCTCTGTAATGGTGAATCTGCGGTCTGCGAGCCTCTGCCGGTCTCTGACTGCCCCCTGCGACTAAATCTGCCCCTCTGCGGTTGTGGCGGATGTAGGGGTCTGGGCGGCCTATCTGACAATCATGGCCTGGGTACTCCCCGGACCTCCCTCTGTAACTCGACTGGCCTATCCCTGCGGCGCTGTTCCTGACTAGTCCTCCTGATCTCCCGCTGTCGCTGCCTGATGCCCTCAATATTCTGAGCGAATGCCTGAACTCGGGCAATATCCATGTCCTCCTGCAGAGTAGTCGTAATACAAGTCTCAACATACTCTGGATTCAACCCCAAGATGAAGCGGTGTACTCTGGACGCCATGTATCAACAAAGGCTGGTGCATACCGGGCCAAAGAATCAAACCGCAAGGCGTATTCTCGAACACTCATGGCCCCCTGCTGTAAATGTAAAAACTGATCCACCAGGGCCTGTCGAATCTCCCGTGGTAAATACTGATACAGAAAACCTCCCGAGAAGCTGGACCAGGTCGTAGGGGAAAAATCTCTCTCTCGGGACCTTTCCCAGCTTTCATACCACAACACGGTGATGTCCCGTAACCGGAATGCTGCCAATTCAACCAATTCTGTAGGCGTGGCATGCATAACCCTGAAAATTCTCTGTATCTGATCTAGAAAATCCTGAGGGTCCTCTGTCCGGTCCGTACCTGTAAACTGTGGGGGATTCAGATCCAAAAATTCCCGGACCCTCGAACTACCAGGCCCTCCTGACGACTCTGCAACTGTAGGCTGCATCGGCTGACGTTGAGCAGCCATCATTTGTGGTAACATGACTACTGCACTCCTGACCTCCTGGTCGGAAGGTATTGGTATAGGGACTGCTGGAGGTGGTGTCGCCCCAAGTGGCTCCTGATGTGGTGGAGACTGCTGAGAAGGTTGGGACAATGCCTCTGTATTGCCTTGTGATCGGGATGATTCTAAACGAGGTGAGGCATCCTGCTGGTGCCCTCCCCTGCTACAGTGTCCAATTTTTGGCCTGTAATAGGATGTCGCTGGTCTGACATTTTACCTGTAACCAAAGAATATAGTAAGCTCTAGGGACTCAACCCTATATTGTACCGCTCTACAACACGACTGAATAAGAATAAAAAACAACCATTCTATCATGCCTTGCAGCCTCCTGCCTATAGTATGTGGTGCACAACACATCCATAGGCAAGACTTTACTTAGCACGGCTTGCAGACTCCCTAGGATACGACCTGCTCTGATACCAAGTTTGTCACACCCCACCTTGGGAGGCATGACTGGCACCTGGTGCCCTACTAGGATCTGGACTGCTGGGCTACCTGAGCCTAAGCACTTCTGGTGCCAGACTGGCTCTGACTCTTGATTGAAGAAAACGACGGGCTATATAACGGCTGTAAATACAGCCTCCAGCCGACTAGGCCTATAGCCATCTGTAAGCAAACAACAGCTACCCAGAACAACTGAATTAATAGGGAACCTATGCGGGCCGACAAGGCCACCATGTTGTCTAGGTATTTCTAAATCAAGAAAACAAGTGCTAAATTGCTACGTGACCAGCAAGATCACCACTACCAACTGAATAAGGCCCCACACGACCATCATAAACAAACTAAAACATACACATGGCCTCACACGACCGGTACAACTAACCACAGGGAATGTACAATCTGCAAGCCTCTAAGAATACTGATAAGATGGTCGGCACAGGGGTCTGACCTACCCATACTGTATAATAAGGAAAAGGAATAAACATCTAGCTGTCTAGCTCTGGATGACAGGAGCTGATGACTCTGTGTGCTGGCTGGAATCACGAGGGATCGACTCCTCGTCTATGAGTACCTGCAGGCAAGTAATGCAGCGCCACAAACGGGCGTCAGTACCGCTGGTACTGAGTATGCAAAGCAACAACTGGAAAATAACTGAAGACAAACAACATAACTGATAGAACTGAAGTAGAAAGAAATAGACTGTAACCGACTGAAAGTATGAATTTAAGACTATCCTCAACTATGCTGAAAGGAGTAGGAGTCGTACCTGGTAACGTGGCATTCTACTGTCTATCCATTCATAACTAACATAACATGGCATAATATAGCATAACATAACATAATATAGCACACATAAACCTTACCTGGCCCCCATAAGCCGGAAGGTACAACCATCATGCAATCTATACCCCTATCCCGGTCATCCCATCTCCCCTGGCAACTATAAGCATCCTGCCGGTCCCCTGGGTATACACTTGGGCCCGCTGAGCCCCTGACTATAACTGTACTTGAGTCCGGAGGACTCCTGAATCAACACCCCGGGCGTACCCGCTCGACGGGGATGTATAAAAGCCGACCAAGGCAAAATATGGGAAAACTGGCATCCCATCTTCGTCCCCTAGGGGACGACATGCCACTTCATAGAGTGACGTATCCTCGCCCTCTGGCAGACGAGTCGATACAACTATTAACCTGGGGCGGTCATGAATGCTAGGTAATCCAGCCCAAAACAATACAGTCAAGTCTCAACTAGTAATACTAACTGCGTGTGCTACATGCTGGAACTAGTGATAGTAATGTGTGTGTGTGTGTGTGTGTGTATATATCTATATCTATATATATATATATATATATATATATATATATATATATATATATATATATATATATATATATATAGTACATACTGAAATTGATAATGGCATATATATAATTACTGTCATACTGTGTTGAATCTGATACTGAAACAAGATATAATATTTTTGCTGAGAATCATGTCGTATAACTAAGTTTCATGGTAAACATGATTTACTACTTCTAACATGCTTTCTAAAATTCATATTAAACTACTGTTCTATTTCTGAAATACTTTACGGGAACTTATATTGCTTTACTAAGTTTCGGCTAAACACGATAATATCCTAACGTACTTTACTAAATTACATACTGGGCATGTTGTACTGTTTCTGAAACTTTCTACTAGAATTTATGTCGTGCTAGTAAGTTTCACGCTACACATGACATGATGTTTCTAACATCATACTAAAATTTATACTAAACATAATATGCGGCTTCTGAAACATTCTACTGGCACTTGAGCTATTTTACTATACCGGAACTACTAGCTTGCCGAAGAAACTGACTTTACATACCTTGTCCGTTAACTTTCTGAGTATACGGCGTAACTCGGCTAATTTTCAGCTGTTTCTTCCAACTACATTCATATTCATAGCAATTAGAATTAAATTCATCGATATTCTGGAAGAAAATATTACTTTGAATATATATATAGCCCAAACTTTGCCTCGTCGAAAAACAGCCGAAAACTCGCTATTTCTCGGAAGTCCAGAAGGGAGAAATACTCACTTTAGGGCTAGGAGTATATTGACACTAATTTGGAGCAATTCCACTTACCTTAGCTCGGTAGGGCGACGATTCGCCGGCCGAATTTCACGAAACTAACTTCGTAGGAATACTCCCTGCAGCTTAATACTTTACTATCCAAGATTAATTCAAGTTTGGACCGCGTTTAATAGCGTAAATGGAAGAAATTTCAAGAAATCCTTCGTCCTCCTCTGTTTTCCTTCGTGTTTACTGGAAATTATGTAATGAAATGAAATAAAACCGAAGTGGAGGGGTTTATATACTTGAGCCTGGACAGCCCCTCTGTGGCACGTTGCCATCGCGAAGGGGGTCTGCCCGGCCTCCTTTTGCGACGGTTCGATGCGGCGCTTGTCCGGTCTTTCCCCGGGCCTTTTTCTAGCATGTGCAGCATTCTAAAACTCTTAACCAACATGCGAATAGGCCATCTAAATGTCAAGAATTTACGGGGTGTAACACTTACTTTTTGGAGAATTTGAAATTTGAGGTTCAAATTTCATAAAGTTCAGATGTTATTGCCACTACTTAGCATACACTGGTTAAAAGATTAAATGGTTCATTTTTCTTAACTTCAGATGAGTTAGGTTCTTTACGCAAATAAGCCAGGTGAAAGGCGCACATGAAGATTCTAAATAATATGTTAAAATCGAATCATCGGCAAGATGTTTATTAGAGAGATTTTATTATGCAATACAATCGAAGGGCTCATAAAATGAAAAACTTGAGAAGTAAGGGAATATCGATGGCCTTTGTTGAACAGAGAGTGAACGGACGACAAGTGACTTTGATCTCATGCTGGCTTTTACTTCGGCTACTATTCCAAAAGTTCCTTTCCGAACTCCTGGAGAGGAAGAGTCATCTTGGGTTGACATATAGTGCGACTTGTCAGATATATTGGGTCATATGGTATTTCCCCGTTCTCTCCCCCGATCGAGATATCCCCCGTTTCGCCCAGGAAAGATACATTAAATCATCAAAAATTTAGAGCGTGAAGTGCAATTAGATCCATTGAAGTTGAATTTTTGTGCAAATTCTGAAACAAACGTTGATTTCAAATAGTGTTTTCAAAAACGTATTAGGAGCGATTCTTAGAACAGGGCGTACTCAAAACACCTTGAGATGTAAATGAAAGGCATAAATCCATAATGTGTACACCC
Source organism: Datura wrightii (assembly GCA_035772735.1). Classification (NCBI taxonomy): domain Eukaryota; kingdom Viridiplantae; phylum Streptophyta; class Magnoliopsida; order Solanales; family Solanaceae; genus Datura; species Datura wrightii. The sequence continues at coordinate 40,829,486 of JASDFA010000027.1, forward strand.
TAGAATATGAGGCTTAAGCTCCGAATGAAAAATCATAAGCCCTGGGAGTAAAAAGTATACGCCCCGATCATTAAATTTGATCTTTATTTCTATGTAAATATTTTTGCTATAGATCTTCAATTTATTATTAGTGTTATGATGCTTATACTTTATATTTACATCTTTTGATGTTGTAATAATTTTTTAAAAAATACATAAAGAAAGAAAACAACTTTAAAAAAAAAATAACACTGTCATAAATAGATTTTTAGATGATTATACTTGAAATTGATAGGATAGAGATTCCTAAGACAACTTTATGTATTTTTTCATTGCTTTTACACTTTTCACTCTTCGTCTTCTTTGAAATATATAAACAAAAATCAGTGCAAATATTAGTTAAGAGTGAAAAGGACTAGTAGATGTGGAGATTGATGATGGTTTTATTTTAAAGATTATCTCAGTTATTATCATTTTTTGTGTTATCAAACAATAATTATAATAATTTTCTATAAGCATGACATCATTATGAACATAAAGTCCCAGCGTATGGAATCCCAGAAAGAGGTTGGTGATTTATTTGAATTTATTTATAAAATTTTAATAAAAAAATTTGTTTTTTGCTTATTTTTTTAAAATAATAAAATTATAAATTGAAGATACATGAGACTTATGCCCCATAAATCCATGATACTTACCCACTGTGTTTTGGAGCTTACGTCTCGCCCCGTGCTGTGTAAAACGCCTCACTTTGCGCCCCTCTCTTTTAAAATATTGATTTCAAATAAAAACTTCAAATTGGGGTCCCAAATTCTTAGGCCTAGGGGTGGGCATAAAAACCGAAAAACCGAAAAACCGAACTGAATCGAGCTAATTCGATTTCTCGATTTCTCGGTTCGATTTCGATTTTTTTTTTTAAATTTTGTTTTTTCGTTGTGGTTTTCGGTTTTAAAATTTTGGTTTTTCAGTTTTTCGGTTTAACCGAAATTTTACATTTTTCTTTTTTAAAAAAAATTATAACTTAATTTCAAAAAAATAAAAATACTACACCCAACCCAAATCTCAAAGCCCATTTAGAGAATTATTTATATAATTGATACAATTGCTTAAGTTTTTTTTACAAATAACAAGTTTTATAATAGTTTTAGCATGTTAAGAAAATTCTTACTATTATTAATATGCTTTGAAAGAAAAATGAAATATATAATATTTATTTAACAAGAAATTAGGGACCATAGATTATTGAAATCTTAAAAGACCCTTAACTTTTTATTGGTTTTGTTATAAGGATATTAAGCATATGAGAAAATTTATTATCAAAAATTCAAATGTTATGTATGTACTACTAAATGTAAATCAATTGATCCCGCTATTTTCTTTATTTAAAAAGTTAAAATTAAGCTTAGTTGAATTAAACTTTAGAATTCAAACTTAAAATAATTTATTTTGAATTTAAAAAGATAAAACAACTCATTTTTAATTAAAAAAGTAACTCATTTTGTAAGTTAAAAAATAGCCCATTAATTAGGCCCATAACCGAAAAAATTGAATTAGAAAAACAGAACCGAACCGAACCGAATTTGAAAAAAATCGAACCGAACCGAACTAGTTTGGTTCGGTGTTCCGTACACTACATGAAAAATCAAAAACCGAAAAAATCGAACTGAAATTTAAAAAAACTGAACTGAAAAAATCAAACCGAAATTTAAAAAAACTGAACCGAAAAACCGAATGCCCACCCCTACTTAGGCCCCATTTAGACATAATTTGAAATCGGATTGATTTGAAATTGAAGGTTTGTTTGGGCATGCAATTTGAAATTTTTAAGTTATATATTTTTCGATAAACATGAAATTCCACAAGTTGTGAAAACTATCAAAATTTCATCAATTTTTACACAATCTTACTAAAAATGAGCCAGTCATAGTTCATAAACATGATATCAGAATATCCTATGGCGCTGCGTTGATAAATCACATATCTCCATATTTTTTTTATAAATAAATTTTTGCGATTATAAAATTTTTAAATACACATAATCTTATAAAGATTTACTAGTCAACAGCAGTAATAACTAGCTATTACCTAATATAATTCTTTTACATGATACGAACAACCACTTCATACTAAACAAGAATTTATTTTTATAAAATTTAAAATGATAATTTTTTTAAAAAAATATAAATTCATGAGATTAAATTTTATAATTTAAAAAAATTAATTTTAAATTTAAAATTTTACTTTTTAAAAAATTTAAAATTTAAAATTATAGATCTTAAATCACATTTTCAAATACCTTTTAAAACTCTTTTCTTTTTCGGGGATAGTGCCTGACAGTTCCTCTGAAGTTTACTCAGTAAAATTTACTTGATCTATTTTACTTTGCCACATAATCTGTAACTTCTTTTTTGTTTTTTTAATTGTTTTGATTATTCTTACGAGCAAGTTATTAAACATCAAGAATTTAATGTTTAAGATCTATAATTTGAGTTAGTTTTTTAAATGGTCACTCATGTTTCAAAAATTTTAAATTTTTTTAATTTTTTTAAAATTGAAAAATCACTTAATTATTTTTACTTTTTTCAAAATATACTAAGCACAATAAAAATCTTCTTCACTCCTAATTGAACTATATCATAATAAACTCTATTATTTAAATGATAAACTTATTTAACTCTATTTGTTTTAATACCATCAAATGAAAACTCTATTAGTTTCTTGCAAGATGTATTCGATCAACCTCTTTTTTCTTAAATTTTGAAAAGACCAAAAAATTATCTTTTTTGAATTTTTATTATTTGACAAAATTTTGAATAACCGAAACAAAAATATTTTTAATTAAATTTTTATTTTCAGTATTAGGTCACACATTTATGATTTTTTTTTTTAAAAAAAGAACTCACATTTATGGGAGGCAGATATTTATTATTTATTGAGTTATCTGGATGAGTTCGATATTCTCATTTTAGTGTAGTAAATGCTTCTAAAAAAAATTGTTTGGCTACCCTGATAGCCACGACAATCCCTAATTATAATCACTCTTTTACTACCATTAAGTTTTCTCCATAAGTTTAATATATAACCTGTTTAAGCCAAAAATAAAAATTAAAAAAAATAAAAAATGGTAGTAGTATATATCTTTTTTTTTTTTTTGTCCAAGAAGCATTGGTAGTATGTATACATTCAAATGGTTTACTTAGCATTTGCTTAACTCAGCTAGTAATCTTTTTTCTTCCTTTTTTAGAGAGACTATCTTTTTTCATTTTATTCCTTTCACGTATTTGAGATCTGTATTTTAAAAAGCGGGCGTGAGATAGAGGCATTTTATGCGGTATACAATGAGGCGTAAGCTTCAAAATATGGAACGTAAGTTTTATGGATTAATTTTATAATGTTATTATTAAGAAGATAAGTAAAAATAATAATATTTTTAATAAATATATAAATAAATTTAAATAAATCATCAATGATATAGAAAAAAAGTTATAATTATTATTTGAGAAAAATAATAACACAAAAAATGATAATAGCCGAGATAATTTTTAAAATGAAACTATCATCCACTTCATCATCAATCTCCACATTTACTAGTCCTTTCCACCATCAACTGATTTTTGCACTGATTATTGTTTATATATTTCAAAAAAGGAGAAGGGTAAATAGTGTAAGAGCAATACTAAACTATAGATAAAGTTGTCTCAGGAATATAGTGCTATGGAATCTCTATCCTATTAATTTTCGACTTAATCATCTAAAAAAACTATCTATGACAGTGTCATTTTCTATGAGTGTTGCTTTTTTTTTTATTAAAATATTCTTTAAAAAATCACTACTATATGAAAACGTGATAGCATATAATATAAATATCATTACACCAACAATAAAAAATATGATTTATTTCAAAAACACTTTAAAATGATAAAAATCAAATTTGACGACCGGGGAGTATAATTTTACGCTTGGGAGTTACACTTTTATGCTCGGACTTATACCCAAATTTTGATACTACGCTTTATGAATCTATACTTTTCATTAGACCCGAACCGTTTTTATACGTCCCGCCTCGAAACTTATCCCGAAAATGTTTTTGAAAACACTGTTTGAGACACTAATTTGGAGCATCAATTCTAAGGTCAAATTTCTCCCAGGCGAGTAGGCCAAGCAGAAGAAGCAACAATTCTGCTTGTTGGTTGTCGAGAAGACGAAAAAATTCACTAAGACATTGTAAACAACAAATTTCAAGTTGAAAAAAGTAAACAACCAAGACAAAATAATTAGGCAATAAAATGTAGTATCTTATTTCAAGGATAATGAGTGTCATAATTTTTATATAATTCTGCGATTCTTCTAACAAAAATATGAATTATGTTGAACTTGAATTTGATTTAGATTCGAGGGCTTGAGTAGCTTGATCTTCAATCTTCGTGCTTGAACTTGTAGCTTGTAGAGAATATGCGGTATTTGATTCATGAGCTCTCGTGTTTATTCTTGTTCTTTAATTCTTCCCTCTTCCCAGAGTTATAAGGATCCTTATATATAGGTGTAGGGGTGATTCAGATTTGATTGGTCGGTTTGAACTGACCAATCACATTTATCTAGTGACAAACTTCAATTTGATTGGCCAAAATATATCATCGACACACTTGGAATGATTTCATTGGTTTATTAAATTGACTTTGATTGTCATATCATTTGACACGTGACATAATTTCGGTGGCTCATTTATTTAATTCGAAATTCACCTCTTGATATGTGGCGTGATAATATTCTCTCATTTATTTGACTCTGATTGATTTAATACGTGTCATGATTTCAATGACTCATTTATTTGAATTAGATTGCCACCTCATTCGACACATGACATGAGCCTAGACTTTAAATGGCTAATAACTGTTTAGACCTTGAGATATTAAATAAACTCGTCATTTAAAGTCTAATTAAATAAACAAATTTAAATTAAATGATTTAATCTAATTATATTAACCATATTATTTAAAATATTATTTTAAATTTAATATAATTCAAATTAATTTATAAATCTAAATCCAATAAGAGTTTAATACTTACAAGAATTATTATAGAATGACTATTACAAGATTAAGGATCAAATTTTAGGTCAAGATAAAATATACATTAAGATAAAGTAGAACAAATATATTTCGTAAATGCAATGATATTGATAGGCCACGAGCTCAATTTCTTGGTCTTCCAACTAATCATTGTTCAAATAGTTTTGGATTTAAGTTTTAAAGAAACAGGTGATAGGATTAAAATTGTTTATTCAAAAACCAGTATATTTAACTTTGTGTAAGGTCAAAAATACCCAAATTAATTTAACTCGTTGGTTAGTTTTTTACTAGATAAATATGCCAATAAGTAAGCTCAATAAAAACATCAATGAGATTAAATAAGTAAAGGAACCGTGAAGCTTAGATGTTTATTGTTTCAGCTTGATTCCGAAGACAACAAAGCGTGGTCTCGGTAGCAGAATCCGAGATGGCAATGCCTTATTTTTCGAGAGCTAAGTATTAAAAATAAATTTCAGAAATATTAGAAAACTTAGAGTACAAGAATGTCAGTATATTTTTTAGTATTGTTAAAAGTCCAACACTTTACAAATGAGTGAAAATTACTATTCATAGGCGATTAAGATAAGAATGTTCCACTCGAGCCCTAAAGTATTATGCCCAATAGAAATGTTCTAGTAGTAAATATCATTACACGTGCCAGCTAGTACTCCCCTATAATTTGCAGGATTTCATACTGTTTTATTTGACACATATGTCCTTTTTGCACGAGTCCTTTTATTATTCTTTCCTGATTTTGGGCCACGAGTTTCTGTCTTTTCTTGGACAACAAGCACCCCATTGACCCAGTAATGAGCAATCAACGATCCAGATACTCTAACAATAAATTCTTGATGGAAGTTCTTCCCTATATTTTTCTCAAATCATCTTTCGATCTCATTATGATGCTAGGTGCCCCTTTGTTGTAACCAGTCCCTTGTATAAGGCAGTTTTCGCAATATAAAAGCGGGTGGGATTTTTTTGTAACACATGGATGGTTTTAATTTTGTTTGAATGAAATACATGTGCCAAGATCAAAAAATATCATGTGGCTATTTTAAAGACCTCAAACTTGTCCGTACATGGTCTATTAATTTAAGGGGCATATTTAAACTCAAACAAAATATTAAGAGTATTTTTAGATTAAAAGATTAACCGAAGATATTTGTGAACCTTTTTTAAAATAATAGGGACATTTTTGACGCCTTTTGTAAATCTTATGTGCTATATATGAATGTGCTAACTGCTAATGTTTCACGTCATAAGACTCAGCGATTTTTTTTTCTTATAAGAAACTACAAGTGTGTTTGGCATGGAAGAAAATGTTTTTAAAAAAATGACAACTCGCTTTAAATCCATTCAATTTATGATCATATTATTATATAAGTGGGAAGTCGTTTAGTGTAAAGTTGAATTATGATATTACCCTTATGGTAAATTAAAATGTAATAAAATATTTAATTACATCAATAATAATAAATTTATACCACAATAAATATAAACACATTCAAATTATAAATATTAAGAAGTTAAATTAATATATATATATATATATATATATATATATATATATATATATATATATATATAAGTGGAAAGCTCCTAAGTTGCAAATTAGATTACCATTTTGCTCCTATAGTAAATTTAAATATAATAAAATATCTAATTAAATAGTAATATTTTACCATCAAATATCTAATATTATAAACCATCAAATATCTAATATTATAATTGATATATATATATATATATATATATAATATATTAAAACAAAAAAAATCAATAAAGTTATTTATTGAACCAAGTAAATGAGGAGGATTGTTTCATCTATCACTAATTATTGTAGGTTACACTTTTATATCTTTTTAATTATTACTTCATATACTACATTTTCAGCTTTCAATTATTTCATCTTCCAAGCTTCTACGGTTACAACAGTATTTATACACAATCCTCTAATAAAAATTTGTATCATTAAGCAGACTCAATATGAAAAATATATATCTTTGTTTCATGATTATACTCTACACCTTTTAATAGGTAACATAAAGTTGTTGCATTCTTTTTTTTTCTTTTTGATAATTTTTCAAATATTTTCTGCTTTACCTTCTTGTTTCGTTGTTGTTTGCTTTTGGGTTTGTATGAAATGTCTATAAACTTGATAGAAGTAGGTTCAAATCCGCAGATTAAATTTACTCTTGGCGCGTGACTTATATTTATGCCCATTATAGTAACTTATATTTTATGTAGTTCTTGTACTTTTCTGCATAAATGTTGAAAAAGTTTTTGTTTTCATTTTATTTTGTTGATCTTGTCACGTTTTATATTTAATTGTAATCAAAGCATGATTAATAAACTAAGGTAACTAAATGGCCAGTTCAATCATTTTGAATTCACACTTATCACAATTTTATATTTAATTATTTAATGTAGATATACACGTGCGAAACACATATCCAAAAATTAGTATATATATAACTTAAAAGTTGGTTGATTATTTTGTCCATTTAATAACTTAGTCATTATTTTTTTCTTTTTAGCTTCCGCCGGTTATTAAAAACTTTTCATTGGCTATGCCAGATACTATAAATGAATACAAACACTTCACTTCATTCTTTAAATTTGCCTGAAAAATTATTGAAGTTCCATTGCCTGCGCATAGTACTCCTTGCAACAAAGGTATACTTTTTTTTTTCTTTTTTTAAAAAAGGAAGAAATTGTTGAATGAAAAGAAATTTTCATTGACGTTCAAATTCTATTTTATACTATTCTTATCATAACTTCTTAAAGTAGTACTTTATATAGTGGTAATTGTCAAAAGTTAGCAATTTTCTAACGTGTTTCATTGAAGCAAATAAAAGGTAAGTCTTCAAAATTTGAAGTGGTATAACCAGAGAGCCATGTATATTAATTTTTGTATCTATATTTTAAGATTTTTAAAAGTCATTTATTTGACTTTTAATTATTTATTTAGTTAAACTTGAATGCAATAATACGTAACTGTTGTTAGATTAATGAAAAGTGAATTATAATTATTATGTACTACTAAGGTCCGAAAATAAATATTATATTAAATTATAAATTTATTTTTTTATTCATATTTTGCTACATATATTGACTTATGGAGAATTTTATGAAGAATTTTAATAGATTAAATTAACGTTTATATTCTTTTAAAATATAATAAAATCAGTAATTATTAATAATATAATTAATAGTAATACATTTATTATAGATATTGTTCGTTTTAATGATTCCCCGAGTCTCTCCACTTTCTAATTATTAATACTCTTTTATATTTAACATGAATACTTGTACATGGACAAATAGATTGTCAATTACTCTTGAATAAAGAGATGACATATAACTATTACTCTTGAAGACAGATTGCTGCATATATATGTATGTGCGTATCAGAAAGAGAAATTATTATTATTTAACTAATATTATTTTGTGAAATAAACATATGAATGGATGCATAATTTTTAATAAGACAATTGCTATATGTATGTCCAATTATGATTTATATATATCAGTTAATTCTTTTTTATGTAAATATCTAAAAACTATCTTTATCATAAATAATTTTTATTTCTTTGAAGATGCATATCATGAAATCAATGATAATGATCTACTATACATTTTAAGGAAGATATATGTCAATCAAATTTATGTACAACTTCTACAAAAATGATAATTTTATTCAAAAATAACTTCTTAATATGTATGCGAGACTATTATTTCTATAAAATGAGATAAAAACTTTTAGAGGTGAAATATTTTACAATAATAGATAATATTATCTTTATTTAAATATAAATTGCATGAATCACAAAAATTATCAAATTAAATATTTGATATTCCGAAAGAATAAAGTTATTCAAATATTACATTTCTTAAATGATTTTTATCATCAAAATAATGTTAATAATATAAATAAAATATTTCATAACGCATTATAATAATTAAAATTGAATTTTAAGAAAATAAGAAAAGAAGTTACCGTACCATTATAAAGTATGTTGTTGATAATATAAAAAACAACTACTAAAAAATGTCTCTCTCTCCCGATAATTCAATTTTTATGCATTTGAAAATGAAGGATATTTTGACTCTTTCATTTTGCACTATTGAATGTTGTTTAATTATTGGTCCATTTATCTTGCATTATTAAAAATATTTGTTCACATGTTGACTCTCCTTTTGTATATTTCAATTATATTTTAGAACCTAAATTATTTTCAAAAACTATATATGTAGTGAAAAATAAATTTTTTTTAGATCACAAATTTTTAAATTTCAATTAATAAACTACATGTGCAATGCACGTTCTCCAAAACTAGTAGTGTAAAATGGTTGAAGCAAATATAGAACCCAACTTGGAGTTAAAGTCGAATCTATAGAGACTACGTTAAGCCCAAACTATCTAGTACCCTTCAATCTAGGTTTGCAGGTTTAGAGACTATTCTGATTAAGATTAGGCAAAATTTAACTACAACTAATGAATGCTAATTGCTTAGGGTTAAATCAATTGATGGAAATACTAGAAAAATGACTCCAATTATGGATCGATCCCCCTAAATCACCCAATATAGGTAAATTGAGAGTGGGCTGTAAATGAACATGCACGCAAAGACTAGGCAACCCATGTGTATTTTCAATAGCACCATAGGTGTCAGTCTACTTTAAATTTATCAAATTGAAGAAAACTTCTTTCTATCCAATTGCTTTTTGCCAATTGGAATTCAACCTATATATAGGAGAATTCATTAAACAAGGGATATGCCTTGAGTTATTGTTGATTGATGCTAACCCAACCTAAATTTGCTCTTTCAAGCCTTATAAAGGTAATTCGGTGGGATTAAGTGATGTTTATAATCAATCACACACTACAAAGCAGAGATCATTCAAATATTGTTAAGTCCACAATCAACTTTACCAATTGGAATCAATTGGGTTCACAACCTTAGATATGGGTTTAGCTACCCATAGCAAGAAGAAGAAGAGAAAGTAAGTAATTAGATATGCTCACCAAAGAAATTGCAAATTGTAGAGGAAAACTTGAATTGATAAACTTGAATCTTCAAAATTACAAGCTAAATTTAAGATAGCTCTACTATATATGAAAAGAAAAGTATTCTATCTATCTCTACTTTCAACTGAGAACTAATCCCCCCAAAATTCAGAAAAAAAGAAGAAAAATCTATCTATACTATTTCTCAAAAACCCATAATTTAAACTCAGAGGGTCTCAGGTGTGCAGGGACGGACCATCCTTTTCCCCGTCGATTAAAATCATCATCTTCCAATCAACTTTTCATTCTTTGATAGGCGGACCATCTTTTGGAAAGACGAGGTATGTGGCTTCGTCGATTAAAGTCAGCCTCTGTCTCCTCATGGATCCATCCGTCGATTGAAGGACCGTCTTCTGGAAAGACGGTCCGTCCTTCAATCCGTCAATTAAGGACCACTTCAAAATGATTTCTAGAAATAATGCCTTTGGCTGGACGAGTGAACATGTCTTTTGAATAGATTTTTGGCTTTGACTTCTCTCTTCTTTATTTTATTTAGGTTCCTGAAATATGAAATAATAATGTTAGTTTCCACTTAATCTAGCTCTCTAAGACATGCAAAATTTTATGAAATGAAGCAAAGGTGTCTCGTAAATTCCGACACATCAGCATTTGCTTGTCCTTAAGCAAACTAAAAAGAGAAACTACCCTAACACCTAAACTAATGTCCCAGAATCACAAATTATAATGACTTAGGTGATTGAGAACAATGGCCACAAACACACACATTTTAGTCCAGCCACCCCTTTTATCCATCAAAAATCAGTTTTCTCGCAACTGCTCTAACTAAGCAAGCAATCTCCTCTAATGACATTATATCAACATACATATACCTAGATTTGAGAAGTAAACATGCTATTCATTCACATCTACATGCCCTCACATTTAGACCGAGAAAAGTATCTATTTTTATGAAGCAATGGTAACAGACTAAATAAGGACACACAAGATTAAGAGACAAGAGAAATACACTCAACTATCATAAAGAGATTCACAAGATAGGTCACAACTACCATATACTTGCCTATTTAATCAAGTGTCTTTCCTTTTGGATATCTGGGTTGAGATTAGACAAAATCTTTTCTTAGCTTGTAATGAGGGTCAATGGGCTGGTAAGGTATAAATATGCATTCAATGACTCACTTACCATCCTTGAATACTTCATCACTTTTCCACGAGATTTTTACCTTTTTGATCCCTTCTTTTCTTCCCTTCTCTTTTCTTAGCACCTTCTCACACCCTAAAGTGCTTTTGTGTGCTTAACTTTCATTTTTCTCTTTTTCTCTTTTATTTTTTTCTTTTCATTTTTTTTTATCTCATTGCTCAATTACACTTTGGGATATGATCAAAAAATCATCTTTTAACCTATTTCTTTTTTTCCCACCTTATCACCCCTCAACTTACAACTTTTTGCTCATTTTTTTATCACTTTTCAAAGTGTCAAGGAGGATGGGTTCAAAAAAGGGTCAACTTGATAATTGATTTTGGCATTTATTGTGGTTAATCAAGAAAAAGGCCAAAGGCTCAAAAGAGAGACTAGGAATACATGCATTATTTGGTAGGTCTATTTAGGCACATGTGGATTGTGAAGTACAAAGAAGGTCTAAGTTCATCTCTACAACCCATAGTCAATCCTAAGTTTGAACACAAGTAGCAAGACAAGTTGTTACACCCCGTAGAATTCCCGGCACTCAGATGACCTATTCCCACGTTGGTTAAGCATATTTGAAGGCCATACGTGTTGGAGAAAGGCCCGGGAAAAGATCGGACGAGAAGCCTGTCGAACCATCGCGGAAGGAGACGAGGCAGAGCCTCTCCGCGATGGCAGCGTGTCACGGAGGAGAGGCCTCCGCGATGGCTCCGTGACACGTTGGCCTTGTCCAGGCCCAAGTATATAAAGCCTCACTTCGGTTTTAAATGATAAAAACTTTATAAAATTTCCAGAGAACGCAGCAAAACAGAGGAGGACGAAGAGGGAATATATATTATCGCTCGATTACGCTGCTAAACGCGGCCCAAACTCAAATTAACTCCAGATACGGGGGTATTTAGCGACAGAGAGCATTCCTACGGATTCAGTTTCGCGAAATACGGCCGGCGAATCGTCAAGCCACCGAGCCAAGGTAAGTGGAATTGCTCTAAATTAGTGTCTATGTGTCCCTAGCTGTGAAGTGAATATTTCTCCCTTCTGGACCGCTGAAAAATAGCGAGTTTTCGACCATCTTTCGATAAGCCTAAGTTTAGGCTATAAGCTATATCGAAAGTGACGTTGCCTTTTGAAATAAAGTTGTATTTAGTATTGATTGACATATTTATGAATGCAATTGGGAGAAAACAGTTGAAGTACCGGCCGAGCCTCGTCCGACAGACGGATAGCTCAAGAATAAGGTATGTAAAGTTAGTTTCCTCGGCAGGTTAAGTAATATTGAGATAATATAGCAATGTTCAGACCAGTAGAATGTTCAGAAGTCGAGTATTGCGTTATTATGAATATTGGTACAATGTGAGAAGCATTGGGTTGTCATGTGTACGAAACCTATTAGTATGATATAGATTCTAACGCAAGTGTTGGAGAGTGCCTAGTATACTCAGTGTGTGATGTGATATGCTATGTTAAGATATTGTTGTGTTCAGTCGAAACCCCGTGAAGTAGTACAGTATCCGTAAAAGCATTTCAGAAACAGAATAGCAGACTAAAATGAAGTTTAGGAAGCATGTCAGGAATAGTAAATCAGGTTACTATAGAAAATCAGTATACCGCATCGTTCAGCAGAAAGACTATATTGGTACATACATATATAGTACTTCCAGCCTCAGCATGTATTAAGTATGTACATATTTCTATCACTAGTCCAGCATATAGTGTATACAGAAACTTAGTAAACAACAGAGTTTTCAGTAGAAACATTATCTTATATAGCATTTGCCCAGTACAGTCCGGCAGGAGACTATATTCATATTTATACATCTTTACCTGCCTCAGCACGTATTAAATACGTACAGATCACTATCATTAGCTCAGCATGTAATATATATATGACACTTTACCCCTATTAGCCTCAGCATGTGAGATACACAGACAGCATTACTAGTTGAGACCGTTGTATTGTTTGGGGTTGGATTACCCAGCATCCATGACCGCCCCAGGGTTAATAGCTGTATCGACTCGTCCGCCAGAGGATGAGGATACGTCACTCTACGGAGTAATATGCCGTCCCGCAAGGGGACGAAGATGGGATGCCAGTTTCCCCATATTGTGCCTTGGTCGGCCCTTATACACCCCCGTCGAGCGGGTACGCCCGGGGTGTTGATTTAGAGTCCTTCAGACTCAGGTACAGTTATAGTCAGGGGCTCAGCAAGCCCAAGTGCATACCCAGGGGACCGGCAGGATGCTTACAGCCACTATAGGAGATGGGATGACCGGGGTAGGGGTATAGATTTGTGCTGGTTGTACCTCCCAGCTTATGGGGGCCGGGTAAGGTTTGTGTGTGCTGTGTTACGTTATTTCATGTTATGCCATGTTATGTTAGCTAAAGGTAGATCAGCAGTAGCACGATACATTCCAGGTATGACTTTTATCCTTTCCAGTAAAGATTGAGAGAAGGTATGATTTACATTATCAGACAGTTAGTCTATTCTCTCCACTTCAGTTCTTCAGTTATATTATTGCATTCAGACTTTGCTTTCAGTTATTGCTTTACATACTCAGTACCAGCGGTACTGACGCCCGGTGGGGCGCTGCATTACTTGCCTGCAGGTACTCATAGACGAGCAGGCGATTCTACGTGACTCCCTGTCAGCGGTCGAGTATTCAGCTCCAGTCATCCGGAGGCTGAATTTCAGAGGTGTAGCTCAGTTCCTTTTGTTGTATATTATGGGTAGGTCGGGGCCCTGTCCCGATCAGTTCTATTGCCATTCCTAGAGGCTTGCAGTCTGTATAGTTCCCTGTGGTCAGTTGAGCCGGTCGTGTGAGGCCGTGCAGTTGTTAGCTGTTAGTACTCTTGCTTCTTTTATGTTGGCCGTGTGGGGCCATAAGTTTGACAGTAGTGGTGACCTTGCCGGTCACGTAGCCTTCTAGTATTTTACCGCTGAATGCAGATAACTAGACAGCATGGTGGCCTTGTCGGCCCGCATAGGCTTCCCTATAGTTGCTTGTTCTGGTCAGCTGTTATTACAGGTACAGGAGGCTATAGGCCAATGGGCCGGAGGCTGTGGTTACAGCCGTTATATAGCCCTTTGTTTCCAGAAATGTGAGTTAGAGCCAGCCAGGCACCAGATGTGCCCAGGCTTAACAGTCCAGCAGGTCAGGTCCTAGTAGGGCACCAGGTGCCAGTCATACCCCCCAAGGCGGGGTGTGACAAACTTGGTATCAGAGCAGGTCGTATCCCAGGGAGTCTGCAAGCCGTGCTAAGTAGAGTCTTGTCTATGGATGTGTTGTGCACCACATACTATAGGCAGGAGGCTGCGAGGCATGATATGATGGTTACCCTTCTTTCTCAGTCAGTCGTGCCTTAGAGCGGTACAGTATAGGGTTGAGTCCCTGAGAACTTACCGTATTCTTTGATTACAGATACAAAGGCAGATCGGCATTACCCTATCACAGGCAGAAGATCAGAAATAGCAACGGAAGAGAGTATCAGTCAGTTGTATGATAACTACAGCAGCAGGAGGGGGTATCAGAGACCTCCCAGCGTGATACCTTTATTGGCATTATTCCTAGTATACGTTGACAACGTCAGAATAGGAAGTCAGAAATATAATGTATATATGAACTCATTTATTTATTAGCTATATAAGATCTGATTATGATTACAGATAAGGTCAGACCACCAGGTAGGTATAAGAAAGAGAGAAAAAATGCAGGAATCCCAAATACATCTTTTTGGATATGGTACAGTTAAGTGCTTTTATTTGTTGCAATAGGAAAAGGGCTATTCCCACCTCTTGATATTGATGCCAGTATAGTAAAGGGGCATAAGACTTGAGATGGGGTTGCCGAATCCAGCGGTAAGTAAAGATGGGCTGATTGATCCTAGTAAGTATTAGAAAGTGTAACGAGCCCCTAAGATTACGTAAGTTGTGCAGACCCTTATGACAATAAGCCAGTAGAGAAAGTAAGACCGTTAGCTTACCCGAAGCAGGGGTAAAGGACCTGTTAGTAATAAATGTTTAGTAATAGTCGAGTTTGAGCCAGAAAAAGGCCAAGCCCGCCATATATGCTAACAGATAGCAAGACATACCTGTAAGATTATAGTTATGATCTAGTTGTGACATCGAGAGATATAGAGGTCATGTGAGTCAGATGGGCTTGAGTATACGCCCAAAGGAGTATAGGCCGAGGCTTGATCAGTAATCTCAGTAGCAACAAAAGGCAGGTACCTTGAACCCCAGAGTTCAGTTTAAGTAAGATGAGAGGAAGAAGCAGGAATGTCAGATCTTGTGGGGAAATTAGAACTACCCCGGTTTGATAAAGTATCGCATTAAGGATTGAGCCTCGGGCTGACAGTAAGATTGCGGTTCAGAATACCGCAGGGTGTCCATTATAGAAAAGTTAAGAAGTTATCGATACAGCAATTCTAATCCAGTGTAGCCTAGAGATAAGGCCCAGCAGACAGTTATGGGCTCTCAATATATGCCTAGTAAGGCTACAGGATTCGAGCGTCGACCCCTACCTCGCAGAGTGGCGGGATTTTAAATAGCAGACAATAACTAGAATGGTTATGTTTGTTACTTTCAGAATGGGGTGACAATGTAATGAAATGATAAGTCAGGGTAGAAGATATTATTAGGCCGTAAGAAGCAATGTATCATGTACGATATGAGATTCAGCAGAGCATGTCAGAAATTATGAATTACCGCAGGAATCAGTACATATTGTACGTAGCCAGCGATATATAGATATACAGATAATAGATAGGTTGTGAGTGGCTGCCTATAAGGGCTACAATCACAGATGCTGATTAGTAATAGAAAGCCTATACAAATTGCATTGGGGGACCAAAAAAAAAAAGAGAAAAGGAGAAGAAAGAGGGAGAAGAAAGAAAGAAAAGAAGAAGAGAGAGGGCGGATTAAGTGTGAGTTACGTATGAAGTCATAAAAACTATCTCAGTTTTCAGTTATTAGATTAACAGACTTATGGGTTGTTGTCAGATTTAGGCTCTAGGAGCTTACCAGAGTTATTGACCTAAGACAGATGGCTAGATGATAAGGGCACAGTTAGACAGTCTACCGACCAGCTGTCGCCTGCATCAGCAGGGAGGCATCCCTGAAGATCGGTAACAGTAGTGCATGTGCTGGAACCAGGATTAGAGACCGAATAGGCAAATTTCAGAGATTAGCAATACCAGAATTGTTCCAGCATGCTAAGTGGTCATACGTCGTTTTCCCAGCCTCGTGGGCGACAGTCGGCCTTAGTCAACCTAGCAGTTGTGATGTAGAACACCTCATAAGTCAGCCGGCCGTCCCAGTCAGAATACCCGTGGGTACCCCAAGGAAGGGTCCACATCAGCAGTCAGCGATAGACTAGTATTTCAGCTGGTTTTCGTAAGGTATTTAGATACAGAGCCCTAGCAGAGGGCCAGTATTTACAGAATAGCTCATAAGACCGAGAATTCCCCAGAATAGCAGTATAAATCCAAGTGGATACACACAAGGCGTAAGAAATTAACAGTACCCGGCTAGCATAGTGTTTATTAAGACCAGGGGATCAGTAGACTCCCCATGGAGATCCAGAGATTGATCGTCGGGAGTAAGTTGATTAAGTCCAGCCTTACAGTAGTTTAAGCAAAATAACAGAGCAATTGGATGCCCACAAGTTGGCGGTGATGCACGAACTATAAGTACTCAAGTAGTACAGTTAGAGCATTACTAGACTACTGTCACATTCGGGTCATTCAACCCGACTATTCAGTTATTTAAGGTTATGTAGCCAGATCGTTAAAGGTCATGATCAATATCAGGATCCTTGGATCAGATAAAGGCACGAGGTGCGCAGACGGTCGTTCAGGTTACCTTAGCAACAAGTAGCCTTAGCATGCGGTCAGAAGGCCAGATACAGCTCTAGCTATACCAGTAGATTACTTGTCGGGTTCTTCGGTATAATAAACCAGTATGACCGGCAGTTATATGTCAAAATTTGTAAATGTGAATTTTGGTTGAGTTCAGTAGCCTTTTTGGTCTCATGGTGTCGGAGGCTGGTGTACAGATAGATATACAGAAAATCAAAGTAGTGAAGACATAGCCTAGACCTACCACTCCGATCGAAGTACGCAGTCCCTGCGGTTAGCCGGGTACTGCAGAGGGTCCGTGGAAGGATTTTCCACCTTAGCAGCACCTCTGACTAAGTTGGCACAGAAGGCAGTGAAGTTCCAGTAGACTGAGGCGTGTAAGCAGAACTTCCAGGAGTTAACAGCCAGGTTAATCGCAGCCCCAGTGTTAGTATGGCCAGAAGGTACAGAGGGTTGGTGCAGCATGGTAAAGTAACAGTTTATACTTTCGGGCAATTGAAGAAACGTGAGATGAATTATCTTACCCATGATCTGGGTATCACCTAGTTAGCTACAGTAGCTTATGCTGGAAAAAGCAAGAATTTTGTGTCACCCGGGAAGGGCTAATACGGTAGTAGATGCCCTTAGCCGTAGATCTATGGGGAGTTGGCATACTTGCCGCCTGAACAACGGGAATAGACCCGAGAATTTCACTAGTTAGCCGGTTTAGCCGTTCACATAGCAGAAATAAAGGATAACAGAACGATATTACAGAATGCCGCAGCGTTATCATTAGTGGTGGAAGTAAAGGAACGGCAGTATAGAAACTCTAGCCAGGTTCAATTTAAACATAAGATTCAGTAAGGAGAGATGACATATTTTTCAGATAACCGGGGACGAAGTGTGGCGATATAAAGGCCGCATTGCGCTCCAGATATTTTGGGGCATCGCCAGCAATTTATGAGCGAGGCGCATTACGCCCGCTATTCTCTTCCTCCCGATACGACAAAGAAGTACCATGACATTAAAGAGAGCTACTGGTAGCCCAGTGTCCTAACTGCCAACAGTTGAAGGCAGAATATCAGAAACCAGGCGGGTTAATTGAGAACATAGCTGCGCCTCTTTGGAAATGACAAGCAGTGAATATGAATTTTGTAGCAAGATTACCCCGTACTAAACACAGACATGGCTCTATATGAGTGATAAGTGACAAATTGAAAAAAAACCAGCTCATTTATTGCCAGTAAGAACTACTTTCTCAGCCGAAGATTATGCTGAGTTGCATATCAGAAAGATAGTCAGATTACATAAAATACCAGTATCCATTATTTCAGACAGAGGAGCACACTTCACAGCTAGATTCTGGCAGTCATTTCAGAAGAGTTTGGGAGCGCAGATTAATTTAAGCACAGCGTTCTATCCTCAGACAGATGAGCAGGCTGAGCGCACAATTCAGACGCTCGAAGACATGTTGCGAGCGTGTGTGCTAGATTTCAGTAATAGCTAAAATGAGCATTTACCGTTAATCGAATTTGCCTTCAGAATTAGAATCCATTCATTCGGTCTTCTATGTAACTATGCTGAGGAAATGCATAGGAGACCCGTTTAGAGTAGTCCCAGTCCCGAATATCCAGGTTACGAAAAAGCTGGCCTGCAAAGAGGTTCCAGTAGCTAGCCTAGACAAACAGATTCGCAGATATGAAGACCAGATATCCTCACCCATTTAAGCGACAGGTATGTCCGTATTATTGCTATGTAGTATCTTATGGTCCGGTATGTATAAGTGAAACAGATTGATATTTAATTATCCAGTGAATTGTGCAGTGCCTGTGTTGGACTTTTCTGCATTTCAGGTTTTTGCGGTAGTCCATATTACAGGGGAAACTCTGCCGAAATTCTTCCAGAAAATAAAGTAATCAGTCCTCTAGATAACAGTATACATTCGAGGACGAATGTTTTTAAGGGGGGGAGAATGTTACACCCCGTAGAATTCCCGGCACTCAGATGACCTATTCCCACGTTGGTTAAGCATATTTGAAGGCCATACGTGTTGGAGAAAGGCCCGGGAAAAGATCGGACGAGAAGCCCATCGAACCATCGCAGAAGGAGCCAAGGCAGAGCCCCTCCGCGATGGCTCCGTGACACGTTGGCCTTGTCCAGGCCCAAGTATATAAAGCCTCACTTCGGTTTTAAATGATAAAAACTTTATAAAATTTCCAGAGAACGCAGCAAAACAGAGGAGGACGAAGAGGGAATATATATTATCGCTCGATTACGCTGCTAAACGCGGCCCAAACTCAAATTAACTCCAGATACGGGGGTATTTAGCGACAGAGAGCATTCCTACGGATTCAGTTTCACGAAATACGGCCGGCGAATCGTCGAGCCACCGAGCCAAGGTAAGTGGAATTGCTCTAAATTAGTGTCTATGTGTCCCTAGCTGTGAAGTGAATATTTCTCCCTTCTGGACCGCTGAAAAATAGCGAGTTTTCGACCGTCTTTCGATTAGCCTAAGTTTAGGCTATAAGCTATATCGAAAGTGACGTTGCCTTTTGAAATAAAGTTGTATTTAGTATTGATTGACATATTTATGAATGCAGTTGGGAGAAAACAGTTGAAGTACCGGTCGAGCCTCGTCCGACAGACGGATAGCTCAAGAATAAGGTATGTAAAGTTAGTTTCCTCGGCAAGTTAAGTAATATTGAGATAATATAGCAATGTTCAGACCAGTAGAATGTTCAGAAGTCGAGTATTGCGTTATTATGAATATTGGTACAATGTGAGAAGCATTGGGTTGTCATGTGTACGAAACCTATTAGTATGATATAGATTCTAACGCAAGTGTTGGAGAGTGCCTAGTATACTCAGTGTGTGATGTGATATGCTATGTTAAGATATTGTTGTGTTCAGTCGAAACCCCGTGAAGTAGTATAGTATCCGTAAAGCATTTCAGAAACAGAATAGCAGACTAAAATGAAGTTTAGGAAGCATGTCAGGAATAGTAAATCAGGTTACTATAGAAAATCAGTATACCGCATCGTTCAGCAGAAAGACTATATTGGTACATACATATATAGTACTTCCAGCCTCAGCATGTATTAAGTATGTACATATTTCTATCACTAGTCCAGCATATAGTGTATACAGAAACTTAGTAAACAGCAGAGTTTTCAGTAGAAATATTATCTTATATAGCATTTGCCCAGTACAGTCCGGCAGGAGACTATATTCATATTTATACATCTTTACCTGCCTCAGCACGTATTAAATACGTATAGATCACTATCATTAGCTCAGCATGTAATATATATATGACACTTTACCCCTATTAGCCTCAGCATGTGAGATACACAGACAACATTACTAGTTGAGACCGTTGTATTGTTTGGGGTTGGATTACCCAGCATCCATGACCGCCCCAGGGTTAATAGCTGTATCGAATCGTCCGCCAGAGGATGAGGATACGTCACTCTACGGAGTGATATGCCATCCCGCAAGGGGATGAAGATGGGATGCCAGTTTCCCCATATTGTGCCTTGGTCGGCCCTTATACACCCCCGTCGAGCGGGTACGCCCGGGGTGTTGATTTAGAGTCCTTCAAACTCAGGTACAGTTATAGTCAGGGGCTCAGCGAGCCCAAGTGCATACCCAGGGGACCGGCAGGATGCTTACAGCCACTATAGGAGATGGGATGACCGGGGTAGGGGTATAGATTCTGTGCTGGTTGTACCTCCCGGCTTATGGGGGCCGGGTAAGGTTTGTGTGTGCTGTGTTACGTTATTTCATGTTATGCCATGTTATGTTAGCTAAAGGTAGATCAGCAGTAGCACGATACGTTCCAGGTATGACTTTTATCCTTTCCAGTAAAGATTGAGAGAAGGTATGATTTACATTATCAGACAGTTAGTCTATTCTCTCCACTTCAGTTCTTCAGTTATATTATTGCATTCAGACTTTGCTTTCAGTTATTGCTTTACATACTCAGTACCAGCGGTACTGACGCCCGGTGGGGCGCTGCATTACTTGCCTGCAGGTACTCATAGACGAGCAGGCGATTCTACGTGACTCCCTGTCAGCGGTCGAGTATTCAGCTCCAGTCATCCGGAGGCTGAATTTCAGAGGTGTAGCTCAGTTCCTTTTGTTGTATATTATGGGTAGGTCGGGGCCCTGTCCCGATCAGTTCTATTGCCATTCCTAGAGGCTTGCAGTCTGTATAGTTCCCTGTGGTCAGTTGAGCCGGTCGTGTGAGGCCGTGCAGTTGTTAGCTGTTAGTACTCTTGCTTCTTTTATGTTGGCCGTGTGGGGCCATAAGTTTGACAGTAGTGGTGACCTTGCCGGTCACATAGCCTTCTAGTATTTTACCGCTGAATGCAGATAACTAGACAGCATGGTGGCCTTGTCGGCCCGCATAGGCTTCCCTATAGTTGCTTGTTCTGGTCAGCTGTTATTACAGGTACAGGAGGCTATAGGCCAATGGGTCGGAGGCTGTGGTTACAGCCGTTATATAGCCCTTTGTTTCCAGAAATGTGAGTTAGAGCCAGCCAGGCACCAGATGTGCCCAGGCTTAACAGTCCAGCAGGTCAGGTCCTAGTAGGGCACCAGGTGCCAGTCATACCCCCCAAGGCGGGGTGTGACACAAGTTCTAGAGTGTGACCAAATCAAGTGAACAAGCAATATTTCTTTCCACACATTGGCACATAGATATCAAAATAACTAAATACATCACTCTCAACTAGACACATTGCCAAAATTTTCATATCAAAACCGGAGGTATACAAATCAATACCGAACAAATACAGTAAAAATTTTGTGGGGGGCATTATCTTCAAAGTCACGTAACTATGTAAGAAACTCAATTGTCACCACCATCTATGTCAAAAGCATTTTATTCATCCAAAGATGACTCAACAAGTAGGCTGATATCCTTAAGACTATCGCCTAGAAATCTATCATTGGACCCACACACTACGATACTTTAACTACATTATTATGCTAGATTCAACAGAAAGTAAGCCTCCCTGAAAAGAAACATGGCTAACAAAATCGAGGAGAACTCTATACTATAAAAGCAAAAAGAAGCTATACTATGAAAGCGGTAAAAATGGACTAAAATGAATTATCATCACACATATCTATAAACTCAATCAAAAGCATCATACATACAAAATGAAAGTTTTCATATTAAGCAACACAAAAGCAATGATCAAATATGGCTCATAGAGCCAAATAATGTCCATCTCCACCCTAAAATGGTGCAATGCCCTCAATGCACATACAAAATAAAATAAAAGAGCAAGAGTGACAGAAACTCCTTGTAGCGCTTAGACCGCGCTACTCTGGATCATATGGTACGTGGGCCGGGATGATTGCTAAAAACCCATGATGGGGTGCAGAAGAAGTGCTTGAATCACCATCAATATGAGGCTTCTCCTTGTGGACATGTCACCCTTGCAAATACAGGTCTATGGTGCCCTGAATGACCCATCTCAGCCTGTATATATCCTCCTCCTGCTTTTGTCTCAACTCTGCTGTAGCTACTGGGAGAGAGGAATCCTCGCTATTAGAGTCCTCCTCAATGGAATCCCGGAAAGAAATGTCAATTAGGGCCCCACTAGATTGGGCCTGATCCCGATCCTCATCGAACTGGAATGCGAATTCCAGAGATGGTGACTCTGTAGATTCTACCCGAACTAAGAGGATGGGTAACATCTCTGATGCCTGAGCTATGGTCCTCCGAGTTTCTGTATGCAAGTACTCGTTCTCATCCTCGTCCTTAAGTTGGGACCTCTTTGGTGTGTTGGTCTTGCCTCCTCTAGGTACAACTCTTTGGGTGCCATTAATTGTGATTATGCAATAATTTTTAGTGCATGGAATCAGGACAACTTGAAATCAGAAAATTGAAGCGAGAGACTGGGGAAGGGACGGTCCACACCTTAAGAGATGGACTGTACCTTGTTTCTTCTATTGAATCCAGAATTTTTAGACTCTATATTTCAACAGATGGTTCAAGGTGCGGCCCATCTTTTGAAAGGACGGTCCATTCCTTAAGTCATCCATTGATGCAGTGGAGTTAAGCATTCGGGTTCAACAGGAAGAGGCAAGGATGGTCTGTCTTTAAGAAAGACAGTCCTCACTTTCTCCGTTTTTTAAGGGTTTCACAACTTCTAACTTTTTGGGCAATTTCAATTAGCACAAAAATACAAATATGGGACGGGGCTTTACCAATAAGACCATTTAACAAATATTATCAACATTCAAGCTCAAACAAGTATTCGCGTAAGACCCATCCAATTTTCTAATGAATTTAACCCAAGTTCTCCCCTCAAATCAATTCCAAGAATTAGTTCAATATTTTTCCCAAGTCAAAGCATAATATAAATCACAGAAGGCATTCATATCAAAGATTAAACAAGAGAGAAAGTACCTAAATGAGTTTCCACTATGCTTGTGTGCTTGATTAATTGAAGATACGAAATGCAGGGCTACAAAACCCTAACTTGCATATACAATAGCTTGGTGTGTGTGAGGGATGTAATGCAAGCAATGAGATAAACAAGGTTCACAGCAATGGAGGTTTTTAGCAGGTGGTAGGAAAGGCATAGGGTACGTTGTGGGAGAGACGAATGATCAAAGAGTATCAGGTAAGGGTTGCCAGATGTACTTTTTAATTTCAAAACATAAGAGAGTGGATCGGGTTAGTTTAGCCTATGGGTGATTTTTTAAAGACCAACCCAACCCACTTTCATAAAACCCGATCGACATCCATCTAAAAAATGACCCACGTGTCCAATATTTAAAATCAAAAGACGGTCCAAAGGGTGGACCATCTAGCCAGAGTATGGTCCGCACATTAGACCATCTGTTGGCTTGCCTTACCAGAACCCAATTTTTAATTGACAGTAGGGATGATCTATTTGTCCCTCCATTGTTTGAATGCTAGAATTTTTCTTTTATATTTTGAATCAGTTTCCTCCACCCTTTAAAGTATACCTGTATGCATAAATACCCATTAGTCCAAAAACACTTGGGTTGCCTCCCAAGAAATGCTTGATTTAATGTTGCAGCACGACGTGAATACTACACATAGTGTAGCATCCTTTGGGTTGCCTTTCAAGAAGCACCTGATTTAATATCATGACACGATGCAAGATACTTGAATCAAGTACATGGTGAGTCATCCTCTGGGGGACTTCATCACCCACTTCCTACTTTTTGAGCTACAAAGGTACTGCTTCACCCATTTGATTTGGCCTTCTTTCTCTTAGGTGAAGCAGCACATATATACTCACCTCCTTTATCATCATTCTTCACCATATTAGACACAAAAATATCCTCAACTCATATAGAAAATAAGTGGCCTCTCCCCGCTATAAAGGTTGTACTTTCATTGTTGACCTGGGGTGTCCCAGTCTATATTACAATCAAGTACAATAAAATCAGTCGAAAGTACAAATTTTCTGACTTTACCAATACATCTTCCACCACGACCACTAGTGTCTTAATAGACTTGTTGGCCATTTGAAGTCGTATAGAGGTGGATTTCGGCATGGTCAATCTGAATTGCTTTTATATGGCTAGAGACATCAAATTTATACTTGTCCCATTGTCACATAGAGCATGAATGCAATCATATCTGCAAATTCTATAAGGAATGGTAAATTCACCTAGATCTCCATTCTTTTCAACACAAGTGCCGGTAATAATGACACTCACATGGTGTGTCACCGGAATCAACTCTTGTTTGTCACATAGTAGTTTCCTTATTAGCAACATCTTCGAGTACTTAGCAAAACCTGACATCTTTTTGATAGCATTAGTAAATGAAACTCAAAGTGTAGCTTTGTTTAGCCATTTAGTGTGCTTTACAACCTTTACATAAAGAACTTGTTAGACTATTCTTTGTGGAAAAGGGGGAATAGGCTGAGAAAAGTATTTGGCAATGTCATCCACTCCTTCCTTGGCCTTTTCTTTCCCTTTTGAAGCAACTGAATCATCTTTGACAATCTCATCTATTGGTGGCCTTTTGACTCTCACGTCAATGCTCTCATCAACACATGGCTTTTATCAACCCTACATCTTGCTCAACACTAACATGTACAATTTCAACCTCTTCATCGACCACACAATTCTTAGCTTCAACAGTCATAGGCTGCACAATGTTTTCACTCGTTATGACAATATCCATACATTGAGCGTTGGAAGGACCCATATGTACTTTCGTATTAACCATGGTGTCACTAGGGAGATGGCCCTTTTGCTTGGGATTTTGGTCACAGAAAAGATCTCTTGCTTGTTGTTCTAGCTTTTGTATGGACGTGGTGTGAGAATCTACAATCTCTTAAGGTTCTTTACGCAAGCATCCGATCTCTCTTGATTAGCAAGCACTTTATCCAATATTCCCTCAAGCTTTGAGCCTCCATGGTCTTGAGAAGGACCCTCCCTCCAAATTTAAGAGTTAGAAGGGGGGCCTCTTAGGCAGAACATAAGAACTTGAGCTTCGATTTTGATAATTCCCACCATTGTGCCTACCCTGATTTGGGCTACCATAATAATTTCTTGGGTAGTATTGACCTTAACCTTGCAGTTATGGTCTCCAAGGCCCTTGAAATGATGAAGGTGGATGGCCTTGCTGATAATACAGTCTATAGCCATCAAATAAGTTATCAGCATAATTGGCGTCTTCAACTTGCATATAAGATGGTTCCTAGAATGATTGATATTGATATAGAGGAGGGGGAATCCATGCCCATATTGAGCAACCATTCATAGCCTCTTCAACTGTATGTACCTTTTTGACCTTAGCCTCGGTCAACTTTTTGGTAAGTAGGTCTATGTTGGTGGCCATGGAGGCAATAATTTGATCACGATTCTGGTTCTCCTTCATCAAGTGAGATAATGAAGGAGTACCCACATTTATCCCTCCACTTTGATCTCCTCTCCACCATGCATTGTTGTGTTTTGCACTCCGATCAAATATAATGATAATCCGGTTAAAGGTCTTATCCATAAAGCATCCTCCAGTGGCATTGTTTGTAATAGACTGTGTTAACAAGTTCAAACCTGTATAGAACTTCTCTCACAAAATATGCCCGGGAAACTTGTGGTTGGGAGCTTGAAGTATATATTGCTTGAACCTTTTCCAAGTTTAAAATAATTAGCTGTCGAAAGTAAAGATCTTATCCCGCTGCTCCGCCTTCTTGCTAGGCCGGAACCACTTTTTGAGAAAGACATTCACAAGTTCTTTCCGTATATATATTGAATTTAGAGGTAGCTTGTGCAACCATTCTCTCGCTTCCTCGACCAAAAAGTATTTGAATATCCTAAGTCGAATGGCATCGTCGGAAATATTATTATGCTTATGGAGATTGTACACCTCTAAGAAATTCTTCAAATATTGATGAGGGTCATTATCAGTGGAGTTGTCGAACTATCCTTCCACCTTGAGCATGATCTATATGCTACCGTGTATCTTGAAAGACGTAGCATTCACTCTAGGTGGAAAATATCACTTGCATAGTCAACCTCGTGGTTGACTTCTGCAAACTCATTCTCCAACTCTCCCGTCGGAACAACCATGATCCTATATCAAACAACAAAAATGAAAGAAAAAAGTAAAAGAATAGGTCTAATCAAGAAAAAAGTAAAAGAATAGGTCTAATCAGGTAAACTAAACTAATAGTGCTAGATAGGGTTTATTCCATAGTCCCCAATAACGATGCTATAATATTTAACAACCCGCTCAAATCCACTTCAATTTATGGTAGTGTAAAACAACTGAAGCAAATATAGAACCCAAATTGGATTCGGGGTCGAATCCACAGAGACTACGTTTAGCCCAAACTATCTAGTACCCTTCAATCTGAATTTGCAGGTTTAGAGACTATTCGGATTAAGATTAGGCAAAATTAACTACAACTAATGAATGCTAATTACTTAGGCTTAAACCAATTGGTGAAAATACTAGGAAAGTGACCCCAATTATAGGTCGATGTCCCTAAATCACCCAATATGAGTAAATTTAGAGTGGGCTATGGATTGAGCATGCAAGCAAAGACTTGGGCAACCCATGGGTATCTTTTAATAGCACTATAAGTGTTAATATACTTCAATTTTGTCAAATTAAAGAGAATCTTCTATCCAATTGCTTGTTCAATTGGAATTCAACCGATGTATAGGAGAATCCATTAAACAAGGGATATGCCTTGAGTTATTGTTGATTGATTCTAACCCAACCTAAAATTTTTTTTCAAGCCTTATAAAGGTAATTGGGCAGGACTGAGTGATGTTTATCATCAATCACACACTACAAAAAAATATCAATCAAATATTATTAAGTCCATAATCAATTTTACCAATTGGGATTAATAGGGTTCACAACCCTAGATCTGGGTTTAGCTACCCATAGCAAGAAGAAGAAGAGAAAGTAAGTAATTAGATATTCTCACCAAAGAAATTGCAAATTGTAGAGGAAAGCTTGAATTGATGAACTTGAATCTTCAAAATCACAAGCTAAATCTAAGATCTAATCTACTATGGATGAAAAGTAAAGTACTCTATCTATCTCTACTCTCTACTGAAAATTACTCCCCCTCCCAAAAACTCTGGAAAAAAAAAGAAAATCTATTTATACAATTTATATAAATAACATTACATAGTAAAATAATTACATAAAATAACACGTTTTATCTTAATTACATAAAGTATAACTTTTTATTTATTTTTTGATACAGATTAATGAAAATCTTGAGTGCTCTATCAAAAATTCAAATTCTTAATTTCCTCCTATAACAACACTATTTAATATTTAATTAACTAAACTTGCGCATTTAATGGGAGAAAATCTCTCTCCATTTTGATCTCGATTGTTTTTTAAACCATATTTAGAGAATTTTAAACAATTAATCCATATCTAAAAAATTTCAAAAAATCACAAATTTCGTGGGGAATTACTTTTTGATACATCCTGGTACTGATACATGT
The DNA here is from genome assembly GCA_035772735.1 of Datura wrightii. Lineage (NCBI taxonomy): Eukaryota > Viridiplantae > Streptophyta > Magnoliopsida > Solanales > Solanaceae > Datura > Datura wrightii. The sequence goes on from JASDFA010000027.1 coordinate 40,857,568, forward strand.
ATCTAAACTTAACTATCTATATCTATAATTGATACATTTATCTATACTGATACATGTATTAAAAACTCATCTATCTATATGAAAGTTATGTATTTCGCTGGAACTATTGATACATCCTAAAAACAGATACACAATAAAAGAGTATATATTTCTTTAAAATTTTATAATATTAGATGGTTTATAAAAATTGATACTATTGTCATACATTGATAAACACGAGGTTAATTTTCCAATTTATAATTTATTTAAGATAATGATGCATGGGTAACAAAGCAATAATAGACAAAGATTCTCTAAATTGATACACAAAGCAATATGGGTAATTTACATTCATGTATTATTGAAAAAAAATTGATACATACTAATAACAATTGGTATAAATATATTGATGCTGACATAGCAATACATTGGTTCATAATAATTCTGAAATTACAAAAAAAGAAGAACAACAGAAGCAATTAATCACGACCGAAATGATGAGAAAAAAAATCTGATAAAATTTTGGGGGATTTGAGAGAGAAATTTTTGGGTAGTTATAATGAGAGAAAAAAGGGGATTAAATTGGAGAGAGAACATAGTAAATTAGAAATAAAATATAGAATATTTGATTCAATAGTAATTGTTTCAAAAAAACAGGGTAATTCGCTACTTTCTGTAATTATTATGCTTTTTTATTTATTTATAATTTTTAATAGATTTGCTAATTATTGTAAATAGCTAGTTAAGTTTGCTTCATTATGTAATTTTTTCTTTATATTATGTATCAAAAAGCCCAAAATAATTTAAATTCAAAGGGTCCCAGGTGTGTAGGATGGACCGTTCTTTTCCGCATCGATTAAAATCATCATCTCTCAATCAGCTTTTCGTCCTTTGATCGGCAAACCGTCTTTCGGAAAGACTATCCGTATGTGGCTTTGTCGATTAAAGTCAACCTTTGTTTCCTCATGGGTCCATCCATCATTGATGGACCATCTTCTGAAAAGACGATTTGTGCTTCAATCTGGTGATTAAAGACTACTTCGAAATGGTTTATGAAAATAATGGCTCTAGTTGGACGGGTGAACTTGCAGACCATCCATCAGAGGGCAGTTCATCGTTTGCTTAGTCTTTTGAGTAGATTCTTGGCTTTGACTCCCCCCTTCTTCATTTTGCTTGGGTTCCTGAAATATGATATAATAAGGTTAACTTCCACTTAATCTAACTCCTAAAGACATGCAAAATGCTATAAAATGTAGCAAAGATGTGTCGCAAATCCTCGACATATCAAATTTTTTTTTCCTATTTCTCATGTTCAGTTGGTTAAAGTTTTTTAAAATATTTTTTTAAGAAAACAAGCTCCTAGAAAATAAAAGGAATGGCTTCCCTAATGAAAGTAAGAAAACTCCTCCCCGCCCTTATTATCACCCACCCCACTCTCTCCCCCCCTCCCTGCTCCCAATCCACCCAGCTCCCACCCCCTACTCGCCCCCACAATGAGCGACCTCCACCACCCTTATTGCTACCCCTACAACCCTACCACTACCTCCACTAACCCCATCTCTACTCCTCACCTACCCCTATTAAATCCTCCCTTACCCCCACCGATCCCTATTAACCCTGCCCCTATGCTACCCTCCTCATCCACCCCAACCCCAGACTCACACCCACCAACCTTCCCTTACCCTCACCACCCCGACCTATCCCACCTCTATCCCTCAACCTCCTGCGTCTTCCCCAATCCACAAGACCCATCACCCCACCCTCATAATTTTGTCTTAAATATATACAAATATTATTAGAAAAATATTTTTTACTTGCATACCGCACACAAAAAAATAAGTAAGAAATCACTTATTTTTCTAAAAAATATTTCTCATGAAAAATATTTTTCTCCGTACTTATTTTTCATAAAATTACTTTTTTTTCGTCCCAAACACACTCTATATTGTGCATGTTTTACATGTGCTATGCATGTTAGTTCTAAATAGTAAACAAATGTACCATCATTTGTTTCTTCATTTGATACAAAGTAATTATTCCTTGAATAGATCAAACTAGTTAAACTTTTATATAGGAGTGAGATATAATTTTTTTAATTAATTAATTAGAGCATTACAGAAAGGGAATTTCAATCAAAAAAATTATTAAAAAATTTACATAATCTAATAAGTGAGAATTCAAATAAACATAACTTTAATAAAAATAGAAATATAAAGATAGTAAAAAAGAAATACACAAGATTAAGTTGGATGTCTGAATCAACTATTACGATAATTTTTAAAATGATATTACATGAGATTATATTTGATTTCTATTCATAATTATTTTCTTATTTTAATTTATAAAAATTATAATTAAATATATATTTCTACTATATAAAAATGTGAAAAGAGGATGACCAAGGATATAATCATCATTTGACTCAATCATAATTTGCAATATAGCGTTCAATCGATCTCATCCTGTTGACGGCTTTTGTTCCAATGCAAGCCCTTATTCCAGAAGCATCAACTTTTTTATCTTTCCAACATCCACAAACAAACATGGCTGCTTCCTTTGTCAGTTTTCAGAATTTCTTCAGATTTCAAGAGCTTCTCGTTCAGTTTCTTTGTATTTATTTCTTTTAATAATTTTTCAAATCTTCATCAAGTTTGTACTAAGATCAATTACTTCACCTCTTCTCTTTCATTCTCTTCAGATTTATCTTTTAGTTCTTTTCATCTTTTTAACTAAGTGTTGCAACTTTCATTAATTTTTTTCTCAAAACTTGTTCTTTTTTCCATTAATTTGTATAGGGTCTTTTTATGGCATGAGACAAAACTTAGAGTTCTTCGTCGATAACAATGTTGGTCTTTTTTTTTTTCATGTTTTTTTTGTTCTTCAAAAGTTGAATCTCTCAAAATAAATTTTATGATTGAATGTGAATAATATGTACATGCAATATTCTCTATAAATATTTTTGGAATTGATTTACTCTAGTTTCTCATATAATCATATATTTGTGGTAGTGCACTAATTCGATTTAGGGAATCCAAAATAATATTGATTCGAATTTTTTTTGCCATTGGATATTTTTTTTATCCGCTTGTTCAGGTAATGTCTATGTATTGTTCTCTTTTTTCTGTTTGATCTATATGAAACTTAGGGGTAAAAAATAATCCAAGAATTTATTGGATTTGGATTCCAATTTTTTACTGGATTCTTAGAAAGTAAATTCATTTCTAGATTTAGATGGATTATATTTATAGTGAAGATCCTCATGTTATTTGTTTAATATTGTTCTAAAATATCTTTTTTAAAAGTACACACTATCAATAGAATTAGATTATTGATGATGGATCAATGAGATCTTAGTTCTCAAAAAAATCCAGTCAAAAAGATATAAGAACCCAGGAGCTTTAGTTCTTTGGAAATAGATTTATTAGTGTTGTCCATTTAACTAATTATATGAAGTTTTGAAGGACTTTTTAAAATCTCTTTACTTGATTTTGATGGATCATCTTTATAATGATGATCGCTTTGTTGCTTTTTTAATATTGCTCTATAAATATTCTTTACAAGTACATGCTTTCATAAGTTTTCAGAATTTTAGGTATGTATTTCTATCAATCTATGTCTAACTTTTATTTAGATCTCTTCATACTTTTGAATTTTACGGCTGAAATTTATTTTTGATATCGTTGTTGTTCGATCTAATTCTCTCTCTCAATTTTAAGTCTCAGTTTTTTGTCCTTCTCACATGTCTATGTCTTTTTATAGCTGCAAATTTATTCTAAAAATAATACAAATTACATATTGATCCAGCAAAAGGTTTACTTTTTTTGGAATTGAGTTGTGTTTTTTAGTCAATCAGTATTCCCATAACCAATTGCTAAAGCTTATCGAGGAGTACGAATACTGTAGTCTAGACTCAATTACTCTATATTTTTTTCTTGGATGGAAGATTTCAAGTATGTCTCTATGTAATATTTTGCATTTCAATTACACTATTTAAAATTCATAACTATTCTTTCACCATCTTATCAGGCTTTTACCTCTAGTGATTACAATATCGAGATTTCTTCAATTTCACTCAGAGGAGATGGGAAATTGCATGTTTAATGTTTTTAAGTCTATGAAGATTCTTCTGTTTTAACAAAGATTGAGTTGATTTAATTTTTGGGATTAATGACTAATGCACCGAAGGCTCCTCTTTTTCTGCTCACTCTGGACAGATCTCATGAATTGAAACATATCTCAAACATTTAAGTGAGATTTTCATTTATTTTATAATATTTTTCTTACAATAATGAATACTTTATGATTAGTTCTTTTCACTACCTATTTGCTATTACTTAAATAAGATGAGAATGTTAAGATGATTATATCCTAAACAAGTTTAAATTTTCTGATTGTGTTTTTTCTTGCTGATTCTCATACACTAATTTAGACAAAAAACTTTGACAACCATGGTATTACCTAATCTTCTCATGTCGATAAATAATTTCAGGATAAACATCAGCTCTCTCATCCCTTTGAAAACATCTCGATCTGGAGCAGTTGTCTTCAATGTACAGCTGATCTGGTAATTCAATAATTTATCAATAACTTTAGGCACGGACGCAAATACCTAGGTATGAGTTGTGTACCATGATAAGAATTGTACAACTTCAATGTAGTGGCCCATTTTACAAATAGTGAATCTATTTTCATTCCTTGTTGTTTGTACCAATTGAAAAAACTAAGAATCATTAAAAATTAGAAGTCTTTGGTGACGAGAACCTAAAGAATGTCAAATGACTTGTAGTTCTAGAAAAGCACAGAAGTTGATCATTTTTTTTTTTTTTTTGTATTTTTCTCTTTTAGTAAATCGAGAATTAAATTTGTTAAAATATAAAACATGGTGGATATGCTTGGCACTCATGATAAGTACACAATAACGTGCAAGATGCCATATCTAGATGAAGGAAATAAAAATACTCAGCAAAATAATATATGCACAAGGGAAAGACCCAACAATAACTATATAGAAAATTTTTATCAAATTAGAGAGAAAGGTAGGAGGCTTTATTCAATACCTCATAAATTCTTAAATCTCACTATGAGAAAATATGTGACAGAGTACCCCTATTTATACTACTAGAAGACCAAATTAGACTAGGACTAGAATACCTATTTTTATATAACTTTGACAAATAAATTCTAGCTAGACATGAGTCAAATAAACTACCAAATATCAAATCCTAAACAAATTAGATTTTCTACTCTTGGTTTATTTCCTACATAGCCTCCTTTAAACCAAGATCTTCAAACTCGACCATGCCTAACATCTTCTTCAAATTTTTGAACAACTCCAATTTTAGTGGCTTTATGAAAACATCAACAATTTGTTCTTCAGTCTTGCAATAACTAACAACTATCTCCTTATCTTGAACCAAGTCACTACTAAAATGAAATATAATATCAATGTGTTTGCTGCGCTCATGAAAAACTGGGTTCTTTGTTAAGTCAATTGTAGACTTACTATCACAAAATATTTTTGTTGGACTATCTTGCTTATGTTGAAGAAATTCAAGCATCCTTCTCAACCATAATGCTTGTGTAGTACTACTTATTGCAGCCATGTACTCTGCTTCAGCTATTGATAAAGCAACAACTTGTTATTTTTTTAAAGACCAAAAATATGCGCTAGACCCCAAATAAAGTGCATAGCCAGAAGTATTTTTTTTTTTTGCATTATATTACCAGCCGAATCACTGTTTGTGAATCCAACAAGATTACTATCATTAGTCTTTGAATAAAATATACTACCAGTGTGCGTATCTTGAATATATCTCATAATCCTCTTATCTTCTTGTAAGTGAGATTGACGTAGAGACACCATAAATCTACTTATTAATCCAACTCCATAAGTAATATCAGGCCTTGTAGAATTCAAGTTCCTTAGACTTCCTGCAATTTTTCTAAAATGTGTAGCGTCTACAAAATCATCAGTTCCATCTTTAGTTAACTTTAATTTCTCTTCAGCAGGGGCCAAAATTTATTGGGCTTTGTGCATATTAAATCTCTTTAAATATCACTAGCATATTTTTTCTGAGAGATAAAGATTCCATCTTTCAATTGAGAAACTTCAATGCGAAAAAAAGAAGACATTAATCCCAAATCATTCATCTCAAACTGGCTAATCATAGCCTCTTTAAACTTAGAAATTAATTTTGAATTATTGACAGTAAATATCAAATCAATCATATAAAAACACTATCTTTACCAGGATTAAATCTGATGTATAAAGTATGCTCATAGGAGCATCTATGAAAAATATTTCCAATAAAATACGAGTCAATGCGAGTATACCAAGCTCTAGGGGCTTGTTTCAACCCATATAATGCCTTTTTTAACTTGTAAACCTTATTATCTTGACCCCTTTTGATATAACCTGCAGGTTGCTCAACATACACTTCTTCCTCATGATCACCATTCAAAAAAGCAGATTGCACATCCATTTGATAAATTTTTCAATAATTATTAACATCCAGAGAAATAATCATTCAAATAGTATCAGGTCTAGAAACAGGTGCAAATACCTCAAAATAATCATGTCATGATCCAAGTGGCCGCCCACACTATCCCCTCCGGTGGGTGAACTAATAAATCCCAACTAATTACTCAAATCTGATAATAAAAATGAGTAAGTTATATTATAAAAATAAATAAAGGAAGCATTAATTAAATGAAAGGAACAAAGTAACATCCAATTGTTTTAAACATCCCAGATTCTGAAAGTCATTGTACAAATGGAGATCTACCTAGCCAAATCTAGAGAGGAATACTTTAAGAAATACTCAAACTAAAATAATGTTTGGAAAAGAAAGACATCTTCAATGGTGCATTCGAAGCAACACATCTGAGTCTGCTCACCTTCAACTAGGTTATTACTGCTCTAGAGATGGGGTCGCGAGGAATTTTTGAGGTCGAGGTTTGTACTCAGAAAAGAAGTGCAGGAGTAGTGTCAGTACAAAATACAATACTAGTAGGCATCATCGGCCGACCTTAATAATAACACATATAAGCGAAACAACAATATGCAATTATCTCTGAACACAAGTTCAGTAAGTAATACTCTCAGAAATCAGTATGTGTAGGGTGTTAGCCGGCCTGCTCATTAGATTGGGCCTTATTGCAACAATTACTTGGATGCTACTACTGTCTCGCCGCTGCGGAATATGCCCCGCTGCACCGGTACTGCCTTAGCAGTAGCTCGACTTCGCTGCACACTTACAGTTCCCTTAACTCTTTACAACATTCTATTCATTACTAATATCCAAGCTACTCATAGTCGTCAATACGACAATCAATATACCATAACCACCTGGAATAGACAATGAACCATTCACAATAGATTTCACCACTCATCACTAGTTCTTACTTAACTTTACAATTACCATCAAATCATCATAATCACATCAACAATTCGAATACACAAAGTACATGGCCAGGAATCTCGTTCATTCAAGTTCTCACATTCCCAAACCGATCTTATTTCCTTGCACTCAGTCAAATAACGTAACAAATGGTGATATGCCGGGTACATGCCTCCTTCATATCACCATGAACACTCTACACTGATAATCGGTGTACACACATACAAGAGGGTCTTTTTTTTTCCTTCAAGTCATGACCTGTAGGGGACTCTAGAAATTCATGTACTGTACGGTGTGGTACCCGCTCCCACTCATCTGCTAGTCCGGATGCATTGGACATGAGCCACTCAACCATCATTGCTCTCCTAGATGGTCCCCTCGGGCACAAGCCACTCATCTAAGGACAAGATCATGTTATCCACTTTATTCACATATTACGGTAGTTTACCACTTAGTCAATTTATATGACCCTTAGGAGGCCTCATCTTACCTCCCTCCACTCGAATACTCACACCATTCATGGATCACTTTCAAACAATACGAAATAACATGAAAAATCCCTCAACATCCAATTCTGCATTACATAAATAACGATATCATGGTAACATTATTCAATAATGAAATCATACAACAAGCAATGTCCAGAGACCAATACACACATTATCATTCCACACAAATACATGCCATTATATAAAGTCTAACTCATTCTAATCCATAATCTACCTCTATTTGAAGGATACAAATAACAATTACTCCGCAGGATCCTTGTCTTTCCTCACGCTTCGGAACATTGAAAATCTATAAAGAAGAGATTAAAGGATGATTCAATAGACTATTTTCAGGAAACAAGAGTTTTAAAAATTCAACTCCACCTCTATTCTAACTGTTCTCACAGTCTTAATCATTACCCACGAGTTAAGTTATCACACTCTAATTCCACCATGATCATTCAAATCCGGTTCACGGAGTTCTACTCCCCAAACCCCCTTTCAAGAAGTTTTTAATTTTAAAATCCCCACTTCTACTGAACTTTAAGTCTCAAATTATAGCAATGATGAATTATCACCCTCACATTCACCCTAGGGAGTATTGATTACAAGCTTATAAACCTAGGGATAAATAACCTTCAACACTCAACCAACTTATCCTACTTTCATAGTTCTAGGGCTCTTAACTTCAAATCACCATTACAGAGCACCCATTGATTTTTCGGGTGATAGAGAATCCTATGATAGAAGGATTAACAAGACAATCTTACCCTGAAATACTAAATTTCCCTTGTCTTTGAAAATTCTCACCAGAGCTATCTAGCTTTGTGCCTTAGGATTATGAGATAAAACCCCTGAAATCCCATGTAAAACCTATTTACTACCTCCCATCATTTGCTGCAGCTGTCACATTTCTGCTGCAGCATACCCACTATAGCGCACAAGACGCCGTCACAGCGAATCCGACTGTAAATGTCCAGGTCCATTATGGCGGCCTCCGGTCATGGTAACTGTCTTACTGCAGCGGTTATCCTTCTACTGCAACGGTCTCCTGTAACCAGTAATTCCCACTTCCTTTACACAAACCACTCCTCAACTTTAAAATTTCACTTACACTCATACAACACCTTACTTCCAACAACCTAGGCAAGAGGGGTTTTTCTGACTTATTTCCCCCGGTAATAACAGGCGGGTCATTACAAATCAGTACCTGCCTTCTGGTTATATCATTTAACTACTAATCTTACCTTAAGGTGAACCCCATTTGGTTTGTATCTCATCTTGTATAACCACTTGACTTCAATTGATATTTATTAGTCAACTCTCATGTATTATTTTTCTTGATAACATGAATTTCTTGATTCATTGCATCCACCCAACACTCATCTTTAGTAGCTTCCTCAAAAGAAACTGGATCTCAGTCTGCAAATAAAGCAAAATTCACAATATCTTCATAGAATAAATCATTATCACTTCTAACAACATAATCTTGCAAATGGGCTAATAAAAGCTCAAAATGGAATGGTATTAAAAACTGAATAGTGTCCGCTCCTATTGTTTTTCGTGTATGGTGTTCCCGTTAGTGTAGTGACCTAGTGAATTAGACTTCTGTAGGAAATTTTGAGACTACTAATGAATTCATAGTACCTTTTTATGTCTAAGTGCACGATTAGGAATTGCTGGGAAGTTGGGATGAAAAACTTGTATTTTGGGATGGGAAAATATGCAGGATTATTGAGATACTGGTTAGTGGTGACCGCTACAACGCTAGGATTTCTGTTGCAGTGAGATCTTCATAGTGGTCGAAGGTCCACCGTAGCGGTCATAGAGGAAAATCATCAGATCTGCTGTATCGAGTCCCTAGAGTAATATGCATGCATTAGTCCATCAATACAATATATTGAGACTCAAAGTTCAAGAAAACTAAGACCTTTGGCATTGAGAACTGTTTGAAAGGGGTTTTGAGGGAGTAGAAACTCTATGAACTAGGTTGGAATGATCATTAGGGATTAGATTTTAAGATTGAAACTGTGGGTAATAAAGTGGACCTTGATAACAAGTAGAATGTAGTGGGTTTGAATCCCTCAAGCCTTTGATTTAAGAAGTATACTGTTGATATGTTCTTTAAATTCTTATTTGTAGACTTTGAATGGTTGGAGGTGTTGAGAAAAGGCAAATTTCCCATGGAATAGCTGCATATTTCAGTTCTTCAATTGAGCTAGGTTATGATTTATAAGGAGTTAGACTTTCTTTAATGACTTGTATGTGTTGTGGTTCTATGAACATTAGTAATTGATCTTCAGACATTGGTTGTGCTAGAATTATGATTGTTTAGTTATGCTTATGAATAAACTCTGAGATTTATACTTTGTGGTTATTGTTGTGGTGAATTCAAGGTGCATTGTGATGATTAGTTTGTTTCTCTTAATTGTCATATGTGTTGACAAAATTGTTGTATGTTGAATCATGCTGATGAATGTGCATTGATACTTCTGAGTGGTCATGTGCATTGATTGATTGATTGATAACATATATAATAAGAAGATGAAAGTTGATAACATATCCTTATCCTAAGATGAGCAGATCGCGCCCAAGGTGAGTATTCGAGAAGGCTACTGTGACATGAGTGGATCATGTATGAGGTGCACATCTGGATGAGAAAATAAGTGAGAGCGGGTACATGTCGATATAATACATGATTTTTAGAGTCCCTTGCAGGTCATGACTGGAAGGCATAAATAAGACCCTTTGGCATGTGTATACAGATATATAGATTTACAGTAATGTGACAGACATGGTACAAATGGTTTGATATTGGTGAGAGGTCTATGTGAGACCGGGTTGATTCTAAAATAAGGAACTTATGAGACATGTTTATCTTCTTGTGTATTTTAATATGCTCATGACTGGTTGCATTGTTTATGTCTTACTTTTATTTATATGTAAAGTTGTGTGAAGTTAATGAATGAATTTTTGAGGATTGTTATGTGTGAACCTATGAAGAGTTAGTGAATTTATTGTTAAGAATTATTAGTTGTAAATCTGTGAAGAACTAATGAATTGATTGTTAAAAAGAATTTACTTCTTTGGTTGTTTAACCAGATTGGACTTGGTGCTTAATATGCTTTTTGAGTGGATAATTTTGGTGAATTAATGAAAACCTTAGATTGTCAGCATTAGTCGAGCTATTTCCTAGAGTAGTACTGTTGCAGTGTAACCAATATTGTTGTGGCGCGACAGCCTACTATGGTCAGGTACCGCTACAGCGAGGCCTAAACCAGTAAGCAGGCCTTCTTTCAACTATGAACTGGTTTATATTAGATTGTGTTTTGATTAATTGTTGTCAGTTTCCATAGTGGTTTCTTTATCTAATCACAATATATACTTATTATTTAAGATTGTCCTATGACACCTACCGGTACATAGTGTTTGCACTGATGCTGCTCTTGTACTTTTTTTAATTGAGTGCAGACTGTGATCTAGGAAGTTGATCTTGGGCATAATTACGTGCCCAAGTACTATGTTATACCATATTTTGAGTCATGTTTGTTGATTTATTTGATTACATTCTTATGTATTTTATGTATATGTGTGTGCATGGACTAACCTATGTGATTAGCGTGTGTTGTAGGCAAAAATGCTAAGGAGGAAGCTAATTATGAAGTTAAGCGCACAAGAAGTAAGTTCGGAAGTGATTGCAAAGAAGTCACATGAAGAAAGCAACATAGTGTCATGACCATTCCATCCAGCATTCCACACCAACAGAAGGGTACACCAGGTAGCGTGTCAAGCTGACCCTGTGCCGCGTTCTCTGCCATGCCATGCTAGGGCATACGCGCATGCGAGGAGCAAAGCAGCAACAACAACGCGTGATGGCACCGTTCCATGCCCGACAACCTACACGACAGGTGTCGTGCCATGCTAGGAAACGCGTACCAGTGCATTTCATGACATGCCGAGATGCCCCATTCCAGTAGCCATGCACGATACCTCCGTGTCACAGAGGCAATCTGCCGTGATGGGTAGCGTGACACGGAGGCAATTCCTCCTTGGCCAATTTTTTCACATTTCTCACTTACTATAAATTAAGCCCTTAGCTTCTTATTTCATTTATCACAAAAATATTTTGCGAAAGCAGAGAGGAGCGAAGGGAGAAGTGAAGAACTTCACCAAGGATTCAAAGTTTTTCATTCTCTTTTAACCATTCTTGTTAGTACTTCACTTTAAACATGTTTTTGAGTGTTTGTATGAACATGAGTAGCTAAAACCCTTCTTCTAGGGTTGAGGTCACATGATGGGAATGTAATTGCATGAATTCAATATTTTTTCAAGTGTATTTATTTTTTTGTCTTGCATTCTTATTAATTGTTATTTTAATGTTTGATCACCATTGAAATGAACTTGTTGCATTCTTATTAATTGTTATTTTAATGCTTGATCACCATTGAAACGAACTTGTTAAGCTTAGGCAGAAGCCCGAAAGAGTAAGCCTAGGTTAAAACGAAAGAATGCAGGGAGCAAGTTCTTGTCTTTACAATAGGATTCACGGTTAAGATAGTAATTATATCTAATTCTCCTTTCTTGATTAATTAACTGGGAAGATAGCTAGACACTTAGGATTAAATTGTCACATCACCACTCTCAGATGTAGTTGTGAAGTTAATTCTAGGTTAAATGATTAAAGGTACGAAAATCCATAATCAAGGGCATAAGCCCCATAAACCACATCCACAATGTTAAATTGCTCACGAATTAGGACTTCACATCCCCGCTCAACATTGTAGGTGTGAGGCTAGTTTGTTGTGCTAGAGGCTCGAAAGACCATGAACACTGCATATTAACTCTATGAGACAACAATTGAATTTCATATACTTGAACCATCGTAAATTGTAGCATTGCATGATTGTCAGGTCTTAACTCTAGATGCTTCTCATTACTGTATTTCCAAATTATTTGTGATTACACTTAGATATAGAATTAAAAGCAAATCTCTAAAACCAGCACTTGTGAAATTTGAATTTAGCACTTGAACTTGAATATTTATTGAAATAGTCCAGTCCCTGTGGGTTCGACATCCAACTCTTAAAGAGTCATTTTACTACTTGTACGACCGTGTACACTTGCGTGTACGTTGGGGCGCATCAAGTTTTTGGTGCCGTTGCCAGGGACTGGCAGCATTTAGTGACTTTTTAGTTTCTGTATGATTTTTATTTTTCCTAAGTGTTGAAAAGCTTGGTCTTAGTCTGTTCTATTGCAGGTAATTGATTGTCCTTGCAGAACTGACAAGGAATAGAGAGCTGGTGGAACCTTTATTGGAGCCTGAATGTCAATTGCCCTTGCTTTGGAGAGAAGCTCTAGAGTGTAAGTTGCAGCACTTAGAGGAGCAGATACAACTGGATCCACCAGTTGGGCAAGAAGAGTTGTTGCCAGAGCCAATGGTAGCCCGACCAGTTTGTGAAGTGGCAATATCACTCACGACAAATGTGACCTCCAGCATCCGCAAACCGGAGCTGGGAGGCAATTTTGAGCTTAAGCAGAACATGGTGCAGCTGTTGCATTCTAGTGGTCAATTCACTAGAATGACACATGACAACCCACAACAGCACTTACAGAACTTCTTCCCATATTCATTGTTGGGAGAGGCGAAGAGGTGGTTGAAGCGAGAGTCACCAAATTCCTCATATCTTGGGATGACCTAGCAAGGAAGTTCCTCATTAAATTCTTCCCTTCATGCAAGAATTCCAAGCTCAGAAGCAAGATCTTAAGTTTTAAGAAGTGGCCTGAGGAGAACTTATACTTGGCCTGGGAGAGGTTCAAGTCCTTGTTGAGAGATTGCCCTCATTATCAGCTGTCGAATGAGGTGTTAGCCCACACCTTTGTGGAAAGTCTAGACCCAAACACAAAAATTTTGCTAGACTCCGCATCCAGTGGACAGGCACTTGACAAGACATACGATGAGCTGTACACTTTACTAAACATAATTGCTCAAGGAAATTCGGAGTGGCACATTGATCATCAAGAGGGGCAGGAAAACGAGCAGCAGGGATGATTGAGGTAGTTAGTGTCAATGCCTTGGCAACACAATTAGCGTCACTACAACATCAAATGATGACTTAATTCAGCAAACTGAGCATGACCCAACCATAGGGACAAGTAAATGCAATTCAACCAACTCCTAGCCGGTGTTGGATTTGTGGAAACAATGGGCACAATGCAGACTTTTGCGGGGAAAATCCAGAGTCAGTCAATTTTGTAGGTAATGTGCAAAGGAACAACTAGAGTTATGGGAATACCTACAACAAAAACTAGTAGAGTCACCCAAATTTCTCTTGGGGTGACAATTAGAGTCAAAGCTATCCGCAACCTCAACAGCAGTAGTACCAGTAGCAGAATAGGAAAAATAATTTCCAATCCAGCAATAGCAACATTGAGGAGATATTGTAGAAAATCATGGCCACTCAGACCCAATTGGCAGAAAATCAGGGGGAGGATGGCCTCAGGCTTGAAGAATCAACAGATGGCCACCAGAAATCTAGAGAAGCATATGGGTTAGTTGGCAGCTGCATAGCATACCAGGCCTCAAGGATGGTTACCTAGTGATAATGATACAAACCCCCGATAGGTCAATGCCATCAGTTTGAGGAGTGGCAAGCAGCTAGCTGATGTACCACAGAATGAGAAGAGAAGTGAGGTGCAGCCAGAGCTAGTCAGTTAGGGTCCATCGACTTATAGAGGTGATAATCAGAGTGCCGCAACATATAATGCAAAGCAGCCAGCACAGAGACCACCACCACTATTCCCACAAAGGCTCAAGAAGAGCAAGGAGGAAGCATGTTTCAAAAAGTTCTTTGATACGTTCAAAGAGCTTCACATAAATTTGCCTTTACTTGATGTTTTGAAGGGTATGCCAAAGTACACCAAGTACTTAAAAGATATGGTGGCCAACAAAGTACGGCTGGTGGGTATCTAGATGGTGGCACTTACTGAGGAGTGCAGTTACAGGGTAATGAGCAAAATGCCAAAAAAGATCAAAGACTCAGGGAGTTTCACTCTCCCCGTAAAATTGGTGAAGTTGAAATAATGAGGGCCCCTATCTCTATTTAACACAGTTGGGTTGGGGAAACCAAGGCCGACTAGAGTAATGCTGCAGCTAGCAGACAAGTCAACAGTGGCTTCGAAAGGAATTATTGAGGACCTTTGCATCAAAGTAGGTCAGTTTATTATACCTACTGATTTTATCATTCCGGATTTTAAAGTTGATGATAAGGTACCGTTGATACTGGGACGTCCATTCATGGCTACAGGTGGAGCAATAATCAATGTGAGAGCTGATGCCCTTAAAATAAGGGTCAGTGATGAGGAAGAGCTCTTCAGAGTCTACCAGGAGATCAACCCACCTGCACACTATAGAGTTCTTTGCAAGATCAGTTTGATGACAGATGCTAAGTATGGGGCGGTAAATTCCATGGGTCCACTGCTGCAGGACATGTTGACACTTCAACCCGAGTTTGATGGAGGGCAGAAATTGAAGAAGATGATGGAAAAAAAGAGGGACAGGGTGGAGGCTGTTTCCTCTATAAATAAAAAGAGTAGAAGATGGTTCCTGAAAGGGAATACTTGTTTGAGGATATCCTGAAAAGAATAGTTCACGTCGTGCTGCAACGTAAAACCATAGGTACAGTGTCTTTTCATTTTGTTTTTGGTTTTGTTTACTTCACATCTTGTTTTTTTTGGTGTGATTCACATATTGAGGGGAAGTCTAAGTACCCTTAGAAGAGGAAGTTAAGGAGCATGGAAAAAGATGAGTGTGGAGTCGGTGACCCACGTGTTCTAAAATGGAGGAAACCATGCTGTGAGCTAGACCTAGAGGCCTCA
This sequence comes from Datura wrightii, assembly GCA_035772735.1. NCBI lineage: Eukaryota > Viridiplantae > Streptophyta > Magnoliopsida > Solanales > Solanaceae > Datura > Datura wrightii. The sequence continues at coordinate 40,873,310 of JASDFA010000027.1, forward strand.
GGAAGTATCTCTATTATACCCTAGAAGCCCAACGATCAGACTCGGGAGTTGAAATGGAGAAAAGTGTAAAAACCGGCACTAGGCACAAAACTAATCGTGAGATGGCTCGTTGGTACAGCCACGAGACGTGGTGTGACTCATGGGGAGGCCAGTGAGGAGTTTGGAGTAATTTGGGAAAAAAGATTCCCACAGACATGACCACGACTCATGGTCAGACCCCACGAGTCGTTAGGTCAGTCGTGGGGTGAGTGAGAAGTAGAAGAGAAGAGTGGAGGCAGTGTACATAACGAGTGGTGACCACGAGTCGTTTTCATCAGTAACGAGTCGTGAGAGTGCCCGTTAAGAGCCCAGGAGACTTATTGAGTAGTGAACCTCACGAGCCTAGACATGAGTCATGACCTGTGACCACGAGTCATTAAGTCCCTCGTTGCAACCACCTGACAGTTATTTTCTGCAAATTTAATAGGGTCTTTTCCGTAATTCCTAAGTTCCTAAGACCTAAACTACGACGTTTTGAGTTATGAATAGTGACTTTTAAAGGGGTTAAGTTCATTTTAGGCCTCATTCATTCATGCATGCGAGGTAGAAAACTTGAGAGAGTGATCAATCTTAGCATTCATCAATTTCTTTTCAATTTTCTATTGGGCATCTAAAGCAGTGTTAGAATCAGCTACCAATAGGTATGTAAGGATATGAATGGGTGATTTCTTTCACACCCATGCCCAATCTCTCTTTAAAGTATGAAATTCCTTGTCTAATCTATGGGGTTTTAATCCAAATGCATGAATCTTCTATTTCTATACATGGGTAAAATTTGATTATGACTATACTATTGAATTATGAAGCATGGACACATTTTATAATGTTTTTGATCTAGAATTATGATTGCAGTTTTATGAATTAAAAGCCCATGAATGAGATGTGCATGAAAGATGAGATTTGTGATGAGTACATGATGATGATGAGATATTGTGATGAAAAACATGTTTTGAAGATACCCATGTTTACAATTATGTTTTCGATAATAATTGGGTATTTTTAAGTATAATAAAGATTTGGGCAATGCCCACATGTTAAATATGAATGATGATTTCCCTAATTAAGCTTACCATATTATTTTGGAGCGAAGGCTCCCAATTATGATTTCAGCTTGTGGTATGTCTTTAGCTAAAGCTTCTCATTTCATGATTTTATAATTGAGATGTATTTGATCATTGAGCTTCGTCAATAGACAGTGTTGAGCTTCATTATAAAATGATGTAGAGCATATGCATATTTTAGGAGTAGTGTCTAGCTCTGAGTAGGCTAAGGGTCGATCACTCTGTGCCTCAGAACTACGCGCCAATGTAGGTTTATACAGTATGACTTTGGGACCTCCTTTGTGAGCTTCCCCTGCCCGGATGGGCCTTCAGTTTGATGTCGATATCATGGTAACAGTCCTAGCCCTGACAAGGCTTTGGACGGCTCTACCCACTTGAGTGAGACAGTTGGGACCACGTAAGCTCTATTGTGGTATGACGGTTAAAAGACGAGTCTCCCATTGTTACTCATGATTTCAGATATGTATGTTTCATTACTCATGAGATTTATATATATGTGAATGTTTTAAAGCAGGTTTGACTCAATGTTCATCTTTACTTATAAATGTCAGAATTCAGCTTTGAGTCAATCGATTCAGTTATGATGTTAAGTTATGTTATAATATGTTATGAAGAGATCATGATTTCAGAAAGAATGCATGATAGCCCTACTCTCAGATTCTTAATGTTTATGTTTACATTATGCATTGTCTTTACAGGATTTTATTTACTTTAATGGTTTTACTTATCTTGCATACTTGGTACATTCCATGTACTGACCGCATACTCTATGCTGTATCATTTCATGATACAAAACCCGACTCTCAGGTTCAACCCCCCTCGTAGTCAGCTTGTTAGAGTTAGCATTTGCATTGTTGGTGAGTTCTCATCTCCCGAGGACTAGACTATTCAGCTTTCCTTTATGTATTTCAATTTTAGTTTTGTGGAGTTAATTAGGGTCTTGTCCCATCAACTCGTCATGTTTAGAGGCTTTTCAAACATATGTATGTATTCAGCTTCAGATTTTGTATTCTAATGTTTTGCTCAAGTTGGACATCCGCTATGAGCATTTTATCGATTATCCAGTTTCTTGATTGAGATTAGATGTATGGTTATGCCAGGGGTCAACTTGGGGTCTCTTGGGGCTCCTTGTCTCGTGTTACGATCCGGGCCTCCGTTCGGGTCGTGACAAACTTGGTATCAGAGCAATATGTTTGAGGTGTCCTAGGGTGTCTGAAAGCCACATTAAGTAGAGTCTTTTTCATGGTTGTAAAGCGCACCACACTTATGATGAAGAGGCTACGAGAAGTTTAGGAAATGTCCCTTCTTTCATGATCTATATCGTGCAATGGAAAGTCTTTCTATCCTTCTAATTCATGCTATTCGTGATTGCAGAATTATGACTCCTCAAAGAACGAATGGTAGGAGAAATAGAAATGGTGAAGGCCACGAGGATGGCAATGGACACGAGCATCAGGAGGCCCCACCAGTTCAGGAGTACTAGGAACTGGAGCCAGTTGCTCACGCTAAGTTCTGGGCCGCTATTTTGATGCTTACGTAGGCCTTGACCGCTTAGGTCAATTAATAGGCTGTTGCGCATGTTTCATAAAATGGCAATGCAGCTGCGACTCGATTCAGAGACTTCTTGAGGACGAACCAGCTAGAGTTCCTTGGGTCCAAGGTAGATGAGGACCGTATAAGTTCATAGATGAGATTGTCAAGATCACCCAAGTCATGGGGGTGAATGGAGTTGCGTGTGCAGAGTTGGCCTATTACCAGTTGAAAGGGGTCGCGCATATTTGGTTTCGCTAATGGAAGGATAGCAGGGTCGCCGGAGTAGGTCTTGTCACTTGGGAATAGTTTCATGTTGCCTTTCTAGACTGGTTCTTCCCTCGTGAGATGAGGGAGCTGAAGGTAGCTGAGTTTGTGAATTTGAAGCAAGGGAGGATGATTGTACAAGAGTATGCCCTTGAGTTTACTCGCTTATTGAAATATTCCCTAGAGTTGGTAGCCAATCAGAGGGCGAGGGTGAGTAGATTCGTCCATAGAGTAGTGGGCTATTTGGATAAGGATTGTAGGACCGCTATGCTCCATCAGGATATGGATTTCCCACGGATAGTGTTGTATGCCCAGCAAATGGAGGTGGAACATCTGAGGGAGAGTGAGGTCAAGAGGGCCAGGACCGATGACCACAGATTCTCCCAGCCGAGGTCAGGTGGTCGGCACCGATAGTAGACCCACAAGAGATCATCAGCCCTAGTATCTTTAGCATTGAGTGTGCCATCCGTGCCTAGATATGATCAGAGAGAGCGGGCATCAGTCTCGAGGGCTCAGAGTAGCAAACCCGCATATTCTAGCATCCTAACTTGTCGCAGATGTGGTCGGGGGCACACAGTCCAGTGCTTGGCAGGTCTAGGTGCTTGTTTCGGGTGTGGGAAGCCTAGACACATGCTTAGAGATTGTCCAGCAGTGAGACAGGATCAGGTTGGGGGACGAGGCCCTATTTCTAGTTCAGCAGCCCCTCCCGCATGCTCAACCCATCAGGGGGCATCTGCTAGCACAACTGGTGGTTAGCGCTAGAATAGATTCTATGCCTTAGCATCCAGTCATGAGCAGGAGGTCTCCTCGGACGTGGTCACTAGTATGTTGCCAGTTTTCCATATTGATGTTTATGCTTTGCTAGATCCGGGGGCTACCTTGTATTTTGTGACACCTTATGTGGCTATTAGCTTTGGAGTTAGTCCCAAAGTCTTGACAAAACCCTTCTCAGTTTCTACTCTAGTAGGTGACTCAGTTATAGCTAGATGGGTTTATAGAGGTTGCCCAGTCTCAGTCCTTCAGAAGGTCACCTCAACAGATTTGATAGAGGTAGCCATGATCGATTTTGATGTTATTCTCAGCATGGATTGACTATTTGCATGCTATGCTTCAGCTAATTGTAGAACCAGGGCAGTAGAGTTCAGATTTTCGGGTGGGTCAGTCCTAGAATGGAAGGGTAGTTCAGTGGTACCTGTAGGTCGTTCACTTCCTACCTTAAGGCCGGGAAGATGATTTCTAAGGGTTGTGTGTACCATCTAGTTAAGGATGTTGAGTCTGAGACCCTAACTATCCAGTCAGTTCCAGTAGTATGTGCGTATCTAGAGGTCTTTCCTGATGATTTGCCAAGTCTTCCTCCTAAGCGGCAGATTGACTTTGGTATTGACCTTCTTCCCGACACACAACCTATATCTATTCCTCCCTACAGAATGGCTCCAGCCGAGCTAAAAGAGTTGAACGAGAAATTGCAGGACTTGTTAGATAAGGATTTCATTAGACCAAGCAAGTCCCCATCGGGTGCACCAATTCTCTTTGTCCGAAGGAAAGATGTTCTCTTCAAGTATGTATTGATTATCGACAATTGAACAAAGTCACCTTCAAGAAAAGATATCCCCTACCCAAGATTGATGATTTATTTGACCAGCTTTAGGGTGCCAAGTGTTTCTCGAAGATAGATCTCAGATCTGGGTACCATCAGCTCAGAGTTCAGGAGAGTGACATCCTGAAAACAGTCTTCAGGACGTGGTATGGTCATTATGAGTTTGTACTTATGTCTTTTGGACTAACGAATGCTCCTGCAGCTTTTATGGATTTGATGAACAGGGTGTTCAAGCCATATTTGGACATGTTCGTGATTGTGTTCATTGATGACATCCTTATATACTCTCGGAGCGAGGAGGAGCATGCCACTTATTTGAGAGTAGTGCTTTAGACCCTCAAGGATTGTCAATTATATGCCAAATTCAGCAAGTGTGAGTTCTGGTTAAACTCCGTAGCCTTTTTGGGCCATGTGATATCAAGTGAGCACATAAGGGTAGATTCTCAAAAAGTTGAGGCGGTAAAGAATTAGCCTAGACCGGTGAATCCTTCAGATATTCAGAGTTTCTTGGGTTTAGCTGGCTGCTATCGAAAATTTGTTGAAGGTTTCTCATCCATTGCGGCACCTTTGACCAAATTGACTAAGAAGAAGGTGAAGTTTCAATGGTCGAAGGCTTGTGAGGAGAGCTTCCAAGAGTTGAAGACCCGACTTACCTCAGCACCGGTATTCACCCTACTCGAGGGTACTAACGGATTCGTGCTGTATTGCGATGCTTCAAGGATTAGACTTGCGTGTGTGTTGATGCTACATTGGAAGGTGATAGCATACGCCTCTAGACAGTTGAAAGTCAATGAGAAGAATTACCCAACCAATGATCTTGAATTGGCGGTGGTGGTATTTTCCTTGAAGATATGGTAACATTACTTGTATGGGGTCCACGTGGATGTGTTGACGGACCATAAGAGCTTACAATATGTGTTCATGCAGAAAGATCTCAATCTTCGACAAAGGAGGTGGTTGGAACTACTCAAGGACTACGATATGATTGTTCTTTACCATCATGGTAAGGCTAATGTGGTAGCGGACACACTTAGTAGACTCTCTATGGAGAGTTTGTACCATGTGGATGAGGGGAGGAAGGAGCTAGTGAAAGATGTACATCGACTCGCTAGGTTGAGAGTTAGGTTGGTCGACTGTACTGATGGCGGTGTTGTTTTACAGAACGGATTAGAGTCATCCTTGGTGACTGATGTGAAATCTAGACAAGATGAGGATCCTATTTTGGTAAATTTGAAGGAAGCTGTTCAAATTCAGAAAGTGGAGGTCTTCTCCCAAGGGGGAGATGGTGTGCTTCGGTACCAGGGTCGCTTATGTGTTCTAGATATGGACGAATTGAGGAGTCGGATGTTGCATGAGGCTCGTGGATCTAGGTATTCTATCCATCCGAGTGCCACCAAGATGTACCGTGACTTATAGGAAATCTATTGGCGGAATGGAATGAAGAAGGATATTGCATAATTCGTAGCCAAGTGTCCAAACTGCCAGCAAGTAAAGGTTGAGCATTAGAGGCCGGAAGGCGTACTTCAGGATATCAGCATTCCCACTTGGAAGTGGAAAGAAATTAATATGGACTTTATCACAGGTTTGCCTCGTACTCGTCGACAGTATGACTCCATTTGGGTTGTGGTAGACAGGTTGACCAAGGCTGCACATTTTTTACCGGTTAAAACTACGGACTCGACGGAGGATTATTCCAAACTATATATCCGGGAGTTAGTCCAATTGCATGGAGTGCCCTTATCCATAAATTCCTACAGAGGTACTCAAATCACCTTCAGTTTTGAAAGTCATTTCAAAAGGGGCTTGGTACACGGGTAAAGCTCAGTACAACGTTTCAACCGCAAATGGATGGTCAAGCAGAGTGGACAATTCAGACCCTCGAGGACATGTTTAGGGAATGCATGATTGACTTCAAAAGGTGGTTGGGATGATCACTTTCCCCTGATCAAGTTTGCCTACAATAACCGCTATCACTCTAATATTCAGATGGCATCGTTTGAGGCTCTCTACGGGCGGAGATGTAGATCGCCCATCGGATGGTTTTAGGTTGGTGAGGCAGCAATGATAGGGCCGGATTTGGTTAATGAAGCAATGAAGAAGGTTCAGTTGATAAGAGAAAGGTTGAAAACTGACCAGAGTCACCAAAAGTCTTATGCGGACGTGAGAAGAAGAGAGTTATAATTGGAAGTTGATCACTGGGTATTTCTGAGGGTATCTCCCATGAAGGGAGTGATGCGGTTTGGAAGGAAAGGGAAACTTAGTCCTTGCTATGTCGGCCCGTATCGGATAGTGAGATGTGTTGGCAAGGTGGCTTATGAGTTGGAGTTTCCTTTAGAACTAGCTTCTGTGCATCCTGTATTTCATGTATCGCTTTTGAAGAAGTTTAGGTGATCCATCTATAGTTGTCCTAGTGGACAGTGTTGGTGTAAGAGACAGCCTTAGCTATGATGAGGTCCCGGTGGAAATATTGGATTGTTAGGTTCGAAGGCTAAGGAACAAGGAAGTAGCTTTAGTTAAAGTGTTATGGAGGAATTAACATGTTGAAGAAGCTACGTGGGAAGCCGAAGTGGATATGATGGCTGATATCCACATTTATTCTCTACCGGTCGAGTTTTAGCTTGAGGTATTAGTTTTGCACTCAGACTTTATTTAGCTTTCATGTTCAGTTCATGTGCGCATGTGTCTTTTATGTATATGGATGTGTGTATGGTTCATGAAATCAATACAGTTATGTAATTCGAATCGGAGGTAGTCATTCTGTCAGTTTTTGGTTTTAATGATCAATATTTGAATATGATGATTGCATTTTCTCTGCTTTTTTGTGTGTTTTCTAACATTCGAGGACGAATGTTCCTAAGGGGGAGATATTGTTATATCCTAGAAGCCCAAAGATCAGACTCGGGAGTTGAAATGGAGAAAAGTGTAAAAACTAACACCAGGCACAGAATGAGTCTTGAGATGACTCGTTGGTATAGCCCACGAGTCGTGGTGTTACTCGTGGGGAGGCCAGTGAGGATTTTGGATAAATTTTGGAAAAATGATTCCCATGGACATGACCACGACTCGTGGTCAGACCCTACAAGTCATTAGGTTAGTCGTGGGGTGAGTGAGAAGTAGAAGAGAAGAGTGGAGGCAGTGTACATAATGGGTGGTGACCACTAGTCATGGTCATCGGTAATGAGTTGTGAGGTTTCCCGTTAAGAGCCCATGAGACCTATTGAGCAGTGAACCTCACGAGCCTAGCCACGAGTTGTGAACTATGAACACGAATCGTTAGGTCCCTCATTGGGACCACCTGACAATTATTTTCTGCAAATCTAGTAAGGGCTTTTCCGTAATTTCTAAGTGCCTAAGGCCTAAACTACAATGTTTTGAGTTATGAATAGAGACTTTTAAAGGGGTTAAGTTCATTTTAGGCCTCATTCATGCATGCATGCAAGGTAGAAGACTTGAGAGGGTGATCAAGCTTATCATTTATCAATTTCTTTTCAATTTCCTATTGGACATCTAAAGAAGTGTTAGAATCAGCTACCAATAGGTATGTAAGGTTTTGAATGGGTAATTTCTATCACACCCATGCCCAATCTCTCTTTTAAGTATGAAATTCCTTGTCTAATCTATGGGGTTTTAACCCAAATGCATAAATCTTCTATTTCTATACATGGGTATGATTTGATTATGATTCTACTATTGAATTATGAAGCATGGGCACATTTTATAATGTTTTTGATTTAAAATCATGATTGTAGTTTTATTAATTAAAAGCACATGGATGAGATGTGCATGAAATATGAGATTTCTGATGAGTACATGATGATGATGAGATATTATGATGAAAATCATGTTTTTAAGATACCCATATTTACAATGATGTTTTCAATAAGAATTGGGTATTTTTAAGTATAATAAAGCTTTGGGCAATGCCCACATGTTAAGTATGAATGATGATTTTCCCGAATTAAGCTTACCACATTGTCTTGGAGAGAAGGCTCCCAATTATGTTTTCAGCTTGTGGTATGTATGATAACACTCAAACTACACCTCCTTACGAAGTATGAAGTGGACATTGTCAATAAAGAACTCAACTAGAGGTTGGGGTCGATCCCACTGGGAATACGGAAGGATGTAGAAGAACACTAGTGCTTAAGCTTTTAGCTAATTATTTCCTGAAACGGGGGATTTGTAAAAGTAATAAATAACAAAGTTGAGAAATTGTGAAGGTTGATTCCAAATTAATGCAATTAACTAGGGTAAGTGTTCCCCATGACTTCATAACCACAAGGCGTTTTATACTAGTGATCTATTCCAATGCTTGGCATGCAATATCTGTAAGTTAATTTCACCTAAATGGTTGCTCCCCTATTTAGATGATTATCACCACAGAACTTGTTCCGTCTACAAGTGTATTCTTGATTAACCCTTACCCTTAATATCGGATTAGCTCTCCCTGGACAAGTTCAAGCTATTAGATGAGGGTTGATAGCCTCAAATCTCCGTTGTTAATCCCTTTTTCCATTCACTAACTCCTTGGTCCGGTAAGTAAGAATAAGGAAAGTTCTAATGTTTGCAACGGTTAAAAATCAATTAAAATGAAAGAAGAAACAATACATGTATAAACTCCGTTCAAGAATCACTAAGTATTTTACCTGTGTGTGTTAATTTGTCATGGTTTCCACAACCCTGGTTGTGGTGGTTTTAGAGTATTATGTTTATAAGTAAATTAATAAAATTCATAAATAAAAGCAAAATTTAATACTTACAACGATGATATGAAGAAACTCACTTGATTATTGCAACAATAAAGAAGAACAACTCAACAATCGTCTCGAAGTTTCAAACGTAAGACACCAAACTTGTATCTAAAAACTTGAGACTTAAAACTCTAATCCTACTTGAAGAATTTTGAACTTGAAACTTCAACTCTTGAAGACATTCAAACCTAAAACTTTATTCTTAAAACTTGATAGCTATTACACAAAAATAAAGGGTATTTATAGTAGTTAGATGCTTTCCTCATTCCCTGATGAATTCACTTGGGATTTCAAAGTTCCTTTTCCTAGTTGAAGTGGAACACCCATTTTTGGCATTGGAAACCTCCTTGCCACGTCGCCCTTGTCAATGCCGTGTTACCAGTTGTGGCAACGGGTTACCTAATGACTCATTGTGCCTTGGCACGAGTCGTTAGGCCCCTCATGGTCTAACTCCTTCAATTTTTCAGTGTACCTTACGGTTGGTTCCAGTGATCTGCCAATGAGTCGTTTAGTCAACTAACGACTCTTTATGTCTTTCATCATCTACAATGGTTACTTTATCAATAATTTCTCTCATAGTTTTCACGACTGGCTTTATGACTCGTTACCAGATGTAACGAGTCATCCCCTCAATCCGGCAGGTACATTGTTTCTGCATCTTCCAAACTCAACCTTTGCCTACGACTTCAGCTTCTTTTCATCTTCATTCCATAAGTTTCAAATACATTGAAATCCATCCTTTTTAGCCCTGAAAACATCTAATCACATGCGTTAGCTAATTTTCACAAAGATATAACATAAACACATGCAAACACATATAATTTGTTCTCAAAACATAGTAAAGTACGAGCAAAATATGTCTATGAAGTACGTGAGTACGCCCTTCATCAATACCCCACAATTAAACTATTGTTCGTCCTCGAACAATCTACTACTTCCCTTCTAACAATTAAGCACAATATTCATCCTACGAATAGGTCTACTTACACTTAGGATCATGAGACAAATCAATGAAGCTCAAATAACTCATTCACATGCATATGGATTCAACATTAAGATGCCAAAGTTCGAATTCTGTATTCTTGTGATTAGCTAGGTCAAAAGTCTAATGAATCTGTCTTGAATTGACCATGTGCACTAAGTGCAAGGTTTTTTTTATATTCCATGCTATTGCGTAGTGTCTAGAACTTGCCTAGTGTGTATACAAAATGAAGTGAGGGATGTGAATTTTAGGTGATGATATAGGCATTTCTTTGAATGAGCCTAATTTTTGTCCCTCACTTTACCTACCTTGAATGTCTGATCCTAGTTAGACCCATTGAGCCTTAAGCCTATTCTTTGATAGCTGCAACATAAGCTTAATCCTTTTCTTTAAATAGCCTTGAATTTGATCCAAAATTCCTATGCGCTTAAGTGAAAAATACAAAAGAGTAAGGAGTGAGAATTTGGAAAAAGAAGGAAAATAGTGGTTGTGGGAGTTGAAGAACAGATTAGAGATGCACTGGTTTGAAAATGCATAAGTATTGGTAGGGAGTAAGAGAATAAAAGAATGAAAAAGTTTCTTAGTAATCCTTACCCTGATAAGCTAAGTGTGCTTAAAGAAATGGGGAAACAAAAGAGGAAATTGATGAGTGGAAAAAATAAAGGTGAAGTAAGAGAAGAGATGTACGTAATGAAAGTATGATGTATTAAAAGTGCTTGGGGAAGATAGTCACAATTACTGGCCAGAATAGTACCTACCCATCCATTAGCTTACATTACCACCTAATAAGTCCTGCTTGATCTTACTTTCAAACATTCATAAATTAGTGAAGTAAAACACTAAAGTCAAGCTTATGGGTCATTACATGGTGTATGAGAATTCTTTGTGAGAGTGAGCTTAATTCATATTTATATACCCATATTTATGTAATTTCAAAAGTTAAGAGTGAAAATGGGTATCTCTATTGCTGTGAGGGAATATGTTTGAGGAAGGATGAAATTCAGGTTGGACTACTTGATTTGGGTAAATTGCATGAGTTTGTTGAGTTTAGGGTCGATTCTTGAGGTTGGGAAGTCTTAACTTAGTTGTATGTGATTCAGTGGTTATATACTACATGCTTTATATTAAACTTGCTATTTGAAACAATCGTTGTAGCCTTATCTTGAATCGTATTGCTTCAATTGGTCATATGTTAGTCCTTCGAGTGCATGAGACGTAATGGAGTTGTTCGAGGACGAACAAGGCTTTAAGTGTGGGGTAGTGATCTTGGGCATAATTACGTGCCCAAGTGCTATGTTATACTGTATTTCGAGTCATGTTTGTTGATTTAGTTGATTACATTCTCATGTATTTTATGTATATGTGTGTGCATGGTTAAAATTGCAACTGCTTGAGAAAAAAAATGAAAATGAAAAATTTGATTCAAAAAGTCGAAAAGAATAAGTAATAAACTAAAAAAAAAGATGGACTAACATATATGATTAGGGTGTGTTGTTGGTGAAAATGCTAAGGAGGAAGCTAATTATGAAGTTAAGCTCACAAGAAGGAAGTTCGAAAGTGATTGCAAAGAAGTCGCATGAAGAAAGCAACACAGTGTCACGGTTGTGCCATCCAGCATGCCACGCCGGCAGAAGGGCGCGCCAGGTAGTGTGTCACGCTGACCTTGTGCCGTGTTCACTTCCATGCCATGTGAGGGCATGTGTGTGCGCGAGGAGCAAAGCAGCAGCAGCAGCGTGCGATGGCGCCGTGCCACGCCCTGCGACCTGTGCGATAGGTGCCTTTCCACGCCGGGCGACGCGCACCAGCGCATGCCATGACAGGCCGAGACTCCCCATTCTAGTAGCCATGCGTGATACCTCCATGTCACAGAGGCAATCTGCCGCAACGGGCAGCGTGACAGGAGGCAGTTCCTCCTCGGCCAATTTTTGCACATTTCCCACTTACTATAAATTAAATTCTTAGCTTCTTATTTCATTTATCACAAAAATATTTTGGGAAAGCAGAGAGGAGCGAAGGGAGAAGCGAAGAACTACACCTAGGGTTCAAAGTTTTTCATTCTCTTTTAACCATTCCTGTAAATACTTCACTTTAAATATGTTTTTAAATGTTTGTATGAACACGAGTGGCTAAAACTCTTCTTATAGGGTTGAGGCCACATGATATGAATGTAATTGCATGAATTCGTTGTTGGTTCAAGTTTATTTGTTGTTTTGTCTTGCATTCTTACTAATTGTTGTTTTAATGCTTGATCACCATTGAAACGAACTTGTTAAGCTTAGGCAGAAGTTCAAAAGAGTAACCCTAGGTTAGAACGAAAGAATGCAGGGAGCTAGTTCTTGTCTTTACGATAGGATTCACGGTTAGAATAGTAATTGCACCTAATTCACCTTTCTTGGTTAGTTAGACAGGAAGATAGCTAGACACTTGGTATTAAATTTTCACATCACCACTCTCAGACGTAGTTGTGAAGTTAACTCTAGGTTAAATGATTTAAGATACGAAAGTCCATAATCAAGGGCATAAACCCCGTAAACCACATCCACAATGTTAAATTGCTCACTAATTGGGACGTCACATTCCCGCTCAACGATGTAGGTATGAGGCTAGTTCGTTGTGTTTGGAACTCAAAAGACCATGAACATTGTATATTAACTCTGTGAGACAACAATTAAATTTCATATACTTGAACCATTGTGAATTGTAGCATTGCATGATTGTTAGGCCTTAACTCTAGATGCTTTTCATTACTGTATTTCTGAATTATTTGTGGTTACACTTTGATTTAGAATTAAAAGCAAATCTCTATAACCAGCACTTGTGAAATTTGAATTTAGCACTTGAACTTGAATATCGCTGAAATAGTCCAGTCCTTGTGTCATGACCCGAACATAGGCCCGGATCAATACACGGGACAAAAAAATCCGAGTGGCTCCAAGTCAACCAATGGCATGAACATGACATCTAACTCAATCATAATAAAGAGGATGATCACCATAATTAATATAATGGAAGTGTGATAATCTCATAATATTGGAATACATAACTCAAGATCGAAGCTGATTACATGCTATGTATGGAAGGCCTCTACTACTGACGAGTTGATGGGACAAGACCACAACTAACTCACTAAAGTATGAAGCTGAATGTACTAGATACAATTGAGAAGAAAGGCCCTCGAATGATGAGGACTCACCACTCTGGCTGGTAAGTGCAAATGCTGCAGGTCTGGCTAATGACAAAACCGAGCCTGTATCATGAGATGATATAGTATAGAGTATACGATCAGTATGTGGAATGTAACGAGTATGTAAGGTAAGTTTAACCACTAAGTAAGTAAAATCATAAACCATGCATATCATAAATCATAATCAAAATAAGATTCTGAGAGTAGGGCTTGCATGCTATTTTCTGAAATCATGATCTGAACATAACTGAACATCATAACTGAATTGAATGACCCAAAGCTGAAAACTGATAATAATAAGTAAAACTGAACATTGGGTCAAACTTGCTAAAAATATAATAACATGACTGATGAACATGCATAACTGAAATCATGAGGAACAATGCGAGACTCGTCACATAACCGACATTACCATGATAGAGCTTACGTGGTACCGACTATTACACTCAAGTGGGCAGAGCCATCCAAAGCTTTACCAGGGCTAAGGACACTACAATGATATCGGTATCAAGTTGAAGGACCCTTGGGGGCAGGGGAAGCTCACAAGGGCGGTCTTAAATAATCTGAACGTACCTACATCGGCGCGTAGTTCTGAGGCATAGGGTTGAATGACCCTTAGCCTAGTTGATGCTAGACATTACTCCTAAAAACATGCATATGCTCTCCATTGTTTTTCAATGAAGCTGAACCATCATCTACTGATGAAGCTGACTCATAACATATATGCATAAATCTGAAATCATAACATGATGAGCCTTGGGCTCAAACTATACCACAAGCTAAAAATAGTGGGAGTCTAGACTCCAAAATCCATATGGTAAGCTAAAACATGAAGTGTAGATAAATCATGAAACACACTTGATCATATGGGCTTGCTCAATACCTAAACATGCTTGACATAGACTTGATCATTCGAAAACATGAATATAGACATGGGTAATTCGAAATCATACTTTCTTCATATACGTCTCATCATGCTTGAATACATATTTTATAGATCTCAACTTTCATGAACTTTCATGGATGAACATCATAATTTATAAAACTTGAAAAACATAATTGAAAATATTGTAAAATATGCCCATTAGTCATAATTCAACATTTGGAAGATGCTTAGGTCATACCCATGATTGATATTTAGGAAATTCACATGTTGGGTTAAAAGCCCATAGATTCATTAACTAGAATTTCATGAATTGAAGAGGGATTGGGAATGGGTGTGGACAATTACACCCATTCATAACCCTACATACCTGTAAAAGTCTTATTTCACAACTCCCTTGATTACACAATGGGAATCTGAGGAAGAACTTGAGGAATTTAGGCTTGATCACCTTTAGGAGCTTCTAGGCGTGCATGCATGGAAGTGAAAGCCTAGAATAAACTTACCCCTCTTAAAACACACAATTTTGAGCTTAAAATGACATTGTTTAGACCTTAGGAACTTAGGAATTACGAAAAAACCCTTAATAAATTCGCAGGGAAAAATATACTGCCAGTCCCCACGAGGGGTTGGACGACTCGTGCCAACTCACCATGACTTGTGGTCTGCTTTCGTTGCCTGCACTGGAAATTCATCACCTCTGGTCACCACGAGGGACACCACGACTCGGGGTGTGCCCTATGACTCGTGGTGACCACCCGTTAGGGACAGGGCCAAAAACATTCGATCTTTAATAAACTCTTGACCACGGACCACTTAACGAATCGTGGTGCTGACCACAACTCGTGTCACACCCATGGTCACCTCAAAACTCAAAATTTCAACCCAGTCCAAGCTCTTCCCCACGAGTCACTCAACGACTCGTGGTGCACCCCACGGGTCACTGAACGACTTGTCCTATGACCTAGTGTAGAAAATCCTATTTTCTCCATTTCAACTCTCGGGTCTGATCTTAGGGTTTTCGGGGTATTACAATATCTCCCCTTGGGAATAGTCATCCTCGAATGTGGGAAAACATACTGAAAAGCAGAGAAAAGCAATCATCATACTCAAATACTTAACATACAGGCTGAAAACTGACCAGTGACTGACTTTGGACTAAACTAAATGACTGAATTGAATTCATGAATCACACATACATTTATTGACATGAATGAAACTGGGGAACATAAGCTGAACATGAAACTGAATAGAATACTAGGGAGGAAACTGATACCTTAAGTTGAAACTGAGCCGGAAGGGAATAGATGTGGGTATTTAGCCATCATATCTGCTTCGGCTTCCCACATAGCTCCCTCAACATGCTGGTTCCTCCACAAAACCTTGAATGAGGCTACTTCTTTGTTTTCTTAGCTTTCGAACCTGACGATCAAGTATTTCTACTGAAACCTCCTCATAACTAAGGCTATCTTTCACATTGACACTGTCCATCGGAACAACCAGAGCTGGATCACCCAAACACTTCTTTAATAGCGATACATAGAAAACTGGATGAACTAGAGCTAATTCTGAGGGCAACTCCAACTCATAAATTACCTTGCCAACCTGTTTCACAATTCGGTATGGACCAACATAACGGAGACTGAGTTTCCCTTTCTTTCCAAACCTCATCACTCCCTTCATGGGAGATACCTTCACAAATACGCAATCATCAACTTTAAACTCGAGCTCTCTCCTCCTCATATCCGCATAGGAATTTTGGAGAATTTAAGCCGTTTTCAACCTGTCTCTTATAAGCTGAAATTTATCCATAGACTCATGCACTGAATCTAGTCCTATCATCGCTGCTTCACTGACTTCAACCCAACCAATAGGTGATCTACATCTTTGCCCATACAGAGCCACAAACGGAGCCATCTGAATGCTAGAATGGTAGCTGTTGTTATATGAAAACTCAATAAGAGGAAAATGATCATCCCAACTACCCTTGAAATCAATCACGCACGCTCTCAACATATACTCAAGAGTTTGAATGGTTTGCTCGGCCTGACCATCCGTTTGTAGGTGAAAGGCTGTGTTAAGCTTGACCTGAGTACCAAGTGTCTTTTGAAACGATCTCCAAAACTGGGAGGTAAACTGAGTACCACTATATGATATGATGGAAAATGGCACCCCATGCAACCAAACTAACTCCCGAATGTATAACTTAGCATTATCCTCCACTGGATTGTTAGTTTTGACCGGTAGAAAATGAGATGCCTTAACCTATCTACAACCACCTAAATAGAGTCATAATGTCGACGAGTGCGAGGCAACCTTGTAATGAAGTCCATATTAATCTCCTCCCACTTCCAAGTGGGGATACTAATGTCTTGAAGCACACCTCCAGTTCTTTGATGTTCCACTTTCACCTGTTGACAATTTGGATACTTAGCCACAAATTCTGCTATGTCCTTCTTCATGACACTCCACCAATAGACTTCTCGTAGGTCACGATACATCTTGATGGTACCTGGATGTATAGAGTATCTGGAACCATGAGCCTTGTGCAATATCAGATCTCTCAAATCATCAACACCTAGAACACACAAGCGACCCTGATATCGGAGCACCCCATCTCCCCCTTTGAAGAAGACGTCTACCTTCTGATTCTGAATGGCTTCCTTCAACTTTACCAAAATAGGATCCTTATCTTTTATAGCTTTAACTTTGGTCACTAAGGATGATTCTGACCCATTCTGAACATTGACACCACCATCTGTCAAGTCAACAAGATAGACTCCTAGCCATGCAAACCGATGTATATTCCTCACTAGCTCCTTCCTTTCCTTATCTATATGGGACACACTCTCCATGGAAAACCTACTAAGAGCGTCTGCCACCACATTAGCCTTTCCCGGATGATAAAGGAAACTCATATCATAATCTTTTAAAAGATCCAACTACCTTATCTGATGTAGATTAAAATCCTTTTAGGTAAACACATACTGTAGGCTTTTGTGACTCATAAACGCATCTACACGGACCCCGTAAAGATAGTGTCTCCAAATCTTCAAGGCAAATACTACTGCTGCCGATTCGATATCATGAGTCGGGTAGTTCTTTTCATGGGCCTTTAGCTTCCTAGAAGCATAGGGTATGACCTTACCATGCTGCATGAGTACACAACCAGGGTCGATCCCTGAGGCATCACAATACACCACAAACCCCTCGGTATCCTCAGGTAGGGTCAACACTGGTGTTGAGGTGAGTCAAGTTTTCAACTCTTGGAAGCTCTTCTCACAGGCCTCCGACCATTGAAACTTCACTTTCTTCTGGTTCAATTTAGTTAACGAGTCTGCATTGGATGAAATCCCTTCAACAAACCTTTGATAGTAACCAGCTAAACCCAAGAAACTCTAATGTCTGAAGGACTCACTGGTCTAGACCAATTCTTCACTGCTTCTATCTTTTGATAGTCCACCTGTACACCTTCACTCGATACCACATGGCAAAAATGCCACTGAGTTCAACCAAAAGTCACAGTTACTGAATTTAGCATACAACTGGCGATCTCTTAAGGTCTGTAGCACCACCCTCAAATGAGCGGCGTGCTCCTCCTTGCTCCGAGAGTATATAAGGATGTCATCTATGAACACAATCACGAACATATCCAAGTATGGCTTGAACACCCTGTTCATCAAATCCATAAAAGCTGCAGGAGCATTCGTTAGTCTAAAAGACATAACTACAAACTCATAATGACCATACTGCGTCCTGAAGGCTGTCTTCGGGATGTCACCCTCCCGAACCCTGAGCTGATGGTATCCGGATGTGAGGTCTATCTTAGAAAAGCACTTAGCACCTTGAAGCTGGTCAAACAAATCATCAATCCTGGGGAGTGGATACCTGTTCTTGATGGTGACCTCGTTCAATTGCCGATAATCAATACACATACGAAGAGAACCATCCTTCTTGCGGACAAAGAGAACTGTCGCACCCCATGGGGATTTTCTAGGTCTAATGAAACCCTTGTCTAGAAGATCCTTCAATTTCTCCTTCAACTCCTTTAGCTTGGCCGGATCCATTTTGTAAGGAGGAATAGATATAGGCTGCGTATCAGGAAGAAGGTCAATACCAAAATTGATCTCCTGCTCGGGAGGGATTCCCAGTAAA
This sequence comes from Datura wrightii, assembly GCA_035772735.1. Classification (NCBI taxonomy): domain Eukaryota; kingdom Viridiplantae; phylum Streptophyta; class Magnoliopsida; order Solanales; family Solanaceae; genus Datura; species Datura wrightii. Next base: position 40,891,759 of record JASDFA010000027.1, read on the forward strand.
TCATCTGGAAACACTTCTGGGTACTCACACACAATAGGAACTGACTTGATAGTCGGGGTTTTAGAAGTAGCATCCTTAACCCTAACTAGATGTAAGGTAGGAAATGAAATGACCTACAGGCAACACTGAACTACCCTTCCACTCTAAGACTGGTTCACCCGGATATTTGAACTCTACGGCACGGGTTTTACAATTGACTGAGGCATAGCATGCATGTAGCCAATCCATGCCAAAGATAACATCAAAATCGGTGATGGCTAACTCTACTAAATCTGCTGAGGTGACTTTCTAAAGAACTATGACAGGGCAATTTCTATATACCCGTAGAGCTATAACTGAGTCATCGAATGGAGTAGAGACCGAGAAGGGCTCTGATAGGATTTAGGGACTAACTCCAAAACTTCTAGAAACATAGGGAATAACAAAAGACAAAGTATCCCCTAGATCTAACAATGATATATATCAAGGTGGAATACTCGTAACACACCAGTGACTACATTTGGGGAGACCTCCTGCTCCTAACGAGATGCTAGGGCGTAGAATCTATTTTTGAGCTGACCACCACCCACACTAGTAGATTCCCCTACCGGGTTGTGTGTGCTGGTGGAGCTACTGAACTGGAGGCTAGGCCTCGACCCTTGTCATGATCCTGTCTGGCTGCTGGGCAATCCCTAAGCATATGTTCGAGCTTACCGCACCTAAAACAAGCACCTAAACCTGCTAAGCACTGACCGACGTGTCTCCGTCCACATCTGCTACACTCTGAATGCTGGTCTTTGCGGGTCTACTGCCCTGACCTCTAGAGCCTGATGCTTGTCCCCTTTGATCACGCTTGGATCTGGATGGCACACTCATAACTGACGGCGCTGGGGCCAAAGATCTCTGGTGGGACTGCTGACGGTGCCCACTAGGTCTCTACTGGGAGAATCCGAAGCTATCAGTCCTAGCCCTCTTATCCTCTCTCTCCTACTCACTCATCTGCACTGCCTCCATCTGTTGGGCATGCAGGACTATCCGAGCAAAGTTAATGTCCTGATGAAGCATCGCGGTTCGGCATCCCTTGAAAATTAGTATGCTACCCCATGAACAAACTGGCTCACTCGGGCTCTCTAATCCGCCACCATCTCAGGTGCATACTTGGACAGATGAGTGAACTCTAAGGCATACTCCTAAACTATCATCTTCCCTTGCTTTAGGTTCACAAACTCGGCTGCTTTGATCTCCCTCATCTCACGAGGGAAGAAACGATCCAGAAATGCGACATGAAAGTCATCCCAACCAATAGGGCCTGCTCCAATTGCCCTGCTATCCTTCCATTGCTTGAACCAGATGTGCGCAACCCCTTTAAACTAATATGAGGCTAGATCAACGCACTCCTCTCTGGTCACCCCCATGATTTGGGTGATCTTCAGAACCTCATTAATAAACTCATGTGGATCCTCGTCCACCTTTGACCCAAGAAACTCCGGAGGGTTCATCCTTAGAAAATCTCTGACTCTTACCATTGCCGCATTCCCGTTCTGAGGGACATACGCTACCGCCTGTTGATTGACTCGGGCGATCAAAACCTGAGCTAGCATCTGTATGGCTGCCCTAAACTCTGCGTGTGGAAACCTGCTCGGGTACATGATCCTCATGGGCTGGTGGGGTCTGCTGGTGCCTATCCCCATTTCCATTCTTGTGGCCGTTTCTTTTCCCATTTCTTCTTCCGTTAACTCGGCAAGGAGGCATGATTATGCAAATGCGTATAGCATGAGTTAGAAGGATATAGAGACATTTCATCGCATGACATATATCATGAAAGAAGGGAACATTTCCTAAACATCTCATAGACCCTTCGTCATAAGTGTGGCGCACTTCATATCCATGAAAAAGATTCTACTTAACGCGTCTTTTAGACACCCTAGGACACTTCAAAACCTAATTCTCTGATACCAAGTTTGTCACGCCCCGAATGTAGGTCCGAATCAAGATACGGGACAAAGAACCCCGAGAGGCTCCAAGTTGACTAATTACATGAACATGATATCTAACTCAATCATAATAAAGCGGAAGATCAACATAATTAATATAACAAACGTCTGATAATCTCATAACATTGGAATACATAACTCAAGACCGAAGATGATTACATGCTATGTCTGGAAAGCCTCTACTATTAATGAGTTGATGGTACAAGACCCCAACTAACTCACTAAAGTTTGAAACATACTAGATACAACTGAGAAGAAGGGCCCTTGAATGATGAGGACTCACCACTCTGGCTGGTAAGTGCAAATGTTGCAGGTCTAGCTAATGACGGAACTGAGCTTGAATATCTGAACCTATATCATAAAATGATACAACATAGAGTATGCGGTCAGTACGTGGAATGTACCGAGTATGTAAGGTAAGTAAAACCGCCAAGTAAGTAAAATCATAAACTATTCATATCATAAAACCTAATCAAGATAACATTCTGAGGGTAGGGCTTGCATGCTATTTTCTAAAATCATGATCTAAACATAAATGAATATCATAACTGAATCGAATGACCCAAAACTGAAAACTGATAATCATAAGTAAAGATGACATTGGGTCAAACCTGCTGAAAACATAATAAGACGACTGATGAACATGCATAAATAAAATCATGAGGAATAATCGTAGACTCGTCATATAACCGACATTACCACAATAGAGCGTACGTGGTCCCGACTATCACACACAAATGGGTAGAGCCGTCCAAAGCTTTTCCAGGGCTAAGGACGCTACCATGATATCGATATCAAGCTGAAGGCCCCTTGGGGACAGGGGAATCTCAGAAGGGAGGTCCCAAATAATCTGAATATACCTATGTTGGCGTGTAGTTCTGAGGCATAGGGTTGACTGACCCATAGCATATTTGGTGCCACTACTCCTAAAAACATATATATTCTCTCCATCGTTTTTCAATTAAGCTGAATCATCGTCTAATGATGAAGCTGACTCAAAACATACATGCATAAATCTGAAATCATAACATAAGGAGCTTTGGGCTCAAACCATACCACAAGCTGAAAATAGTGGGAGTCTAGACTCCAAAATCATGTGGTAAGCTAATACATGAAGTGTAGATAAATCATGAAACATTCTTGAGCATATGGTCTTGCCCAATACCTAAACATGCTTGATATAGACTTGATCATTTGAAAACATGAACATAGACATGGGTAATTCAGAATCATACTTTCTTTATTTAGATCTCATCATGCTTGAACATATTTTATATATCTCCACTTTCATGAACTTTCATGGATGGGCATCATAATTTATAAAACTTGAAAACATTGTAAATTATGACCATTAATCATAATTCAGCATTTGGAACATGCTGAGGTCATACCCATGATTGATATTTAGGAAATTCACATGTTGGGTTAAAACCCCATTGATTCGTCAACTAGAATTTTATGAATTAAAGAGGGATTAGGCATGAGTATGAAAAATTACACCCATTCATAACCCTACATACCTGTAGAAATCTGATTTCAAAACTCCCTTAATTACCCAATGGGAATTTGGGAAAGAACTTGAGGAATTTAGGCTTGATCACCCTTAGGAGCTTCTAGGCTTGCATGCATGGAAGTGAATAGGCCTAGAATTAACTTACACCTCTTAAAACACACTATTCTAAGCTTAAAACGACGTAGTTTATCCTTAGGAATTACAGAAAAACCTTTAATAAATTTGCAAGGAAACATATACTGCCAGTCCCCACGAGGGACTGGACGACTCATGCCCAGTCACCACAACTCTTGGTCTGCTCTCATTGCCTGCACTGTAAATTCATCACCTCTGGTCACCACAAGGGACACCACGACTCATGGTGACCACCCGTTAGGGATAGTGCCAAAAACATTCGATCTTCAATCAACTCTTAACCACGGACCACTTAACGTATCGTGGTGCTAATCACGACTAGTGTCACACCCGTGGTCACCTCAAAACTCAAAATTTCAACCCAGTACAAGATCCTCCCCATGAGTCACTCAACGACTCGTGGTGCACCCCACGGGTCACTGGATGACTCATCCTGTGACCTGGTGCAAAATATTCTATTTTCTCCGTTTCAACTCCCGGGTCTAATCTTAGGGTTTTTAGGGGTATTACACCATGTTGGTTTGACATCCAGCTCTTAAAGAGTCACTTTACTACTTGTACAACCGCGTATGCTTGTGCGTGCGCTGGGCGCATCAGAAGTTGATGTTGGGCATATTATTATGCCCATTTGCAATACTTTTGCCCATCTTTTACCTCATTTTGAGATGTTTATCCTTATGAAATGCTTGAATTCATTAATGTATATGTTAAATGAGCTAACAAGTGTTTTTAGATGGTTTTAGAAGGTAACCTATGGAAAAAGACTCAAAAATGGTTCGAGGTATGAAGAAAGAAAAACTCGAGAAAAGTTGGCTTGCTTATATAGCTGGCGTGGCACAGCAACCCCCAAACTTTAGACAAAATTATGCTCAAATTGGTGCTATGGTGGTGCGGCACGCAAGATCATGAATTTCATAAGAATTTTGATCAACACCTTGGCGAATTGAGTGGTGCGATATGCCAGAGGGGTTCCAGGCTTGAAAATTTTTCTAACACTCTGGTGCATTGGCTAGTGCGACGCGCCAGGTCCTAGTATTGCAGAATTTTGACTAACACCTTGGCGAGGTGACTGGTGCGGCGCGCCAGAGACCAAGCTTTAGAGGAAATTCTAGCCATGTTTGTTGAGATAGGCGGTGCGACATGCCAGAGGCTGTTCGGGGCAGATTTTCTAAGTCTAAAAGCTAGAATACTTGAGGGAGAAAGAGTTATTTACCTAGCTTATAAATACCTAGTCTAGGGCATTTGTTAGGCATCTTTTTCATCAGAAAATAAAATTGTATGCAGTTTTTGGAGGAGAGACAAAAAGTTCATTTTTCTTCTAGGTTTTTCTTCTTTACTTTACTTTGTTTATTCGAATGATGAATTCTTGGGTTTTACACTTGAACATGAGTGGCTAAAGAGTTCTGGGGTTTTGGCCATGGCTGATGGTTGTAGTTTGATTTTTCGTTTATGGTAGACTTTCAGTTCTTCCCATAAAGATTGTTTATGCGTACTTGTTTTCATTGTTATTTGTTAGATTGATCACCTCCCGTATATTATCTTTTGGCTCTTGGTTGAACTCGGGAGAGGGAGCTAAGAGGGTTAAATGGAAGCTTAAAATAGCTTTCAATTGTCTTGTTCAATTAGTGCAAGAGATGATTTCGTTGCTGAAGATAGGGACATACCCTGCAACCATGTTTAGTTGAATACAAGTATAGTCAACCGTCCTTTCATATTTCTCCTCCAATCATAGATATTATGGTGTTAGGGTTCATGAGATAGTTCTTGCATATCCGGGGGAATAGTAAGAAATGGAATAGTAACTTACAACTTGCAATCTTGGGAGAATGTTATCTAGCGTATTCAAATCCTAAAACTCAACCTAAAAGCAAAAATGCCAAAACCCTGAATTTTTCTCATCATTTGAATTACCAACACTTTGCAAACGATTCTAGTTTCTTAGTTTAATTTACATTACAAATTCAGTGGAATAATTCCAAAAAAAAACCAATTCCCCATTTTACTTTTGTTTATTGAATAGTGAAATAAAAGTTCACAACTTGAGCAATCAGTTCATCTAGTCTTTGAGTGTATGATATCAGGACTTCACTGTCCTATATTACTTGATGACTATGTCCACTTGCGTGCTCTTGGCGACATTAAGTTTTTGGCCCTGTTGTCGGGGACTTGAATTGATTGATTATTTGTGGTTAGGATTTTTATTACACTATTCCATAATCTATGTTTGTTGTTGGTTGTTGAAAGTTTTAGGTGGTGTTTGTTCAGTGTATGCCAGCTACTAGAAGTCAGGGACAACCCTTAGCTCACTTTGATCCAGAAATTGAAAGGACTTTTCGTTGGTTAGTGATGACATAAAACAATCAACAAGTATAGGGAAACAATCAGGACTGGATTCCAGTGCTAAATTTTGCTTGGCTAAACTTTAAGAATGCTTCTAAAGCAATCATCAAGCCGGCCATCACTGAAAATTTTGAGTTGAAGGATGGAACCGTTCGATTGGTTCAAAACACTTGTCAATATCAGGGAAAGTCTCATAATGATCCCTATAGGCATTTGATAATGTTTGTGGAACTTAGAAAAAATTTTCACTATCAAAATGTTTCAGATGAGTATGTTAAGCTCACTTTATTCTCGTTCTCATTAATTGGTGAAGCGAAGGAGTGGCTTCAGAATATGCCAGTATGGTCCATTACTACTTGGGAAGCTCTTTCCAATATGTTGATAAATAGATTTTTGTCTTCGAGGAGAACGAAGAAGTTGAGAGGAAAGATCTCATGATTTGTCCAGAAAGATGGTGAGACCCTAGCTCAAGCATTGGAAAAATACAAAGGGTACTTACGAGATTGTTCGCACTATGTGCAGCCAAAGGAGATTATTGGGCACAATTTCATAGAAGGGCAAAAACCAGAGTCTAAGATTTTATTGGATGCTATAGCACAGGGGAAAATCTTGTCTAAAAGCTATGATGAGATAGAGGCTCTGTTGAATCTCATGTCAGCTGGAAGCCAAGATTGTCAGGACTCAGGTAGAGGTTTTACTGCAACTGAAGTCCCAAAAAAGCTTGAGGTTGATGGTGTAGCAGCAATCTGGGCAGATATTAGTTAGTTGGTGAATGTGATGAGCAAGTTAGTGACCACACTAGCTGCAAGCTAAGTTCTTAAGGTTCAGACTCCACCACTTTCATATGAGGCATGCGGAAAAGGTCATGTATATTTAGGTTGTCCCCTAAACCCAAAGTTTATTTACTTTGTGGATTAACAAGGTCGTGGTGGATATTTTGCAGGAAGTAGTTACAATCAGGGGTATAGGAATGTAGTGAATCCCTCATGGGGAGGAAATCAAAACTTATAGAGGCCTCGAATAACTTCCAGAGACCTCAAGGCCAGCATCATGACAGTTCTTTAAAGGATAGCATAAAGTAGTCGATGGTTCAGCAGACTCAGGTGGTTAATGAGATGTAGAAGTCAATCCACGAGTTGGAAAGGCAAATGGGTCAATTAGCCCTTCAACAAACAAATAGACCGCTGATGTGCTGTGGTTTTACAACACTTTTGATGCTTAAAACTTAGAAAAGATGCTTGGTCTTAGGTGTGTTTATATAGATATGATATACTTTTAAGTAAGGAAAATCAGGTCCGGGAGTTGGATTCTAGAAAAAGTGTGGAAAAGTTACAGAAAATGGCTTGCTACAGGTCTCAATATGAGCCGTACCATCCTGGTATGAGCCATACCTAGCAATCATAGCAAAATTTAGAGAAATGCACAAGTGCTGGGCCAAAGTATGACTCATGGTACGAGCTGTACTATCACGACCCGAACATAGGTCTAGACTGAGACACGAAACCTAGAACCATGAATGGTATCAAGTCGACCCAAGGTATGGACATGATAACTAAGGATCATACATCAAGCAAAGAATGATAACTAAAAGATAAATAAATGGAAGACTAGATATCATAAAATGTATATCAAGAGATAATATCCCAACACTGAACACAAAGTTGAATATACTAACTCCATATCAGAAAGCCTCTACTAACTGATGAGTTGCTGGGACAAGTCCCCAGCTAACTCCAAAGTCTGAAACTAAAATAAAGTAAAAGAACTGAAATGAAGTAGATAGCTCTAGTCCTCGAAAAATGAGGACTTACCACTGCTAACTGATCAATTCTGAAACGTATCTAACTGTGGGACTGGGACTGATCACCCGAACCTATATCATGAGATGATATAGCATGGAGTGTGCGTCAGTAATTTTAATGTACTAAGTATGTCGATGAAGTAAAACATGCTAGTAAAACGATAGTCTGAAATCATGCATATAAATCAAATAGATCATGAGAGTAAGGACTACATGCTAAAGCTATATTCTTGAAGTAATCAAAATCATGAGATCTTCATTATTAGGCTGAAACATAGTGACCCAAGGTTTAGAAATAGAAATCATATAATGTACCACACTTGAAATCATACATCAAAAACTCATAAGATAAACAATGGGTCAAATATGCTATAAAACATAATATCAATATATGAACATAAGCAACTGAAAGCATGAGGAACAATGAGAGACTCGTCATAACTGCCACCATCACGATAGAGCTTACGTGATGCCCCACTAAATTGCTCAAGTGGGAAGAGATGTTCTAAGCCCTGCCAGGGTGAAGAATGATCGAGGTGTGATATCACGGTGTGCCCTTGGGCAGGGGAAACACTATCTTGAGAGGTCCCAAAATATATCCCTACATTGGCGCGTAGTTTATGAGATTGGAGAACCTTGGAAACCCAAGCCTACTCGGTGCTAGACACTACCCCCTAACGACACACACACACACACACACACACACACACACACATATATATATATATATATCATGAAGACATCTTGGGAGTCTTGACTCGAAAATATCTCAAAATATAGCTTAAGTTTGGATAGTAGGGAGTCTTGACTCCAAATATCTCTTTAAAATTGATATTGTAAGCCTTGGCTAAATCATGATAAAATATACTTAACTTTACATGGGCTTTCCCAAATCATGAAATCATACTTACAAGAAATTTACTTCATAATTCAAAATCATGAAATCATAATTTGAGAGTTCATAAATATTTGTGCATACTAGATAACTCATCATGCATGAAATTATAGGATCATAGACTTGAATTTCATGAAGACATGCATAATATGGAATAATACTTATAACTTAAAAACATGAATTTAAAATCAAATTGAGTGTAAAAATCTGCTCATTTATCTTAAATAATCAATTGAGACATAAGGGAATTGGACGGATAGACATAACATGGATGTTCACATAGAATTGGGTTAAAAACCCTAGGATATCCATACACTTGATTGGAGACTTGAATTCATGAACATGATGTCACGCCCCACCCTGGGGAGGCATGAATGGCACCTGGTGCCCGTCTAGGACCTGAACTACTGAGCTGATTGAGCCTAAGCACCTCTGGTGAAGGGCTGACTCTAACTCTGGAATCAAGAAAACAATGAGCTATATAGCGACTGTAAATACAACCCCCGACTGACAAGGCCTATAGCCACATGTGAAAATAAACAGCTAACCAGAGACAAACAAACATAGGGAGTCCTATGCGGGCCGACAAGGACACTATGATATCTAGTTATAACTGAAAAGCAAAATCAGATGCTAAACTGAGTTATGACCGACAAGGCCACCAATTAACAGCTAAACAGGGCCCCACACGGCAACACACATAGTCTAAAACACATATGGGCCCCACACGGTCAATATCATCAAACCACAGGGAAGTAATGCAATCTGCAAGCCACTTGGAGTAATAAGATGGTCGGGAAGGGCCCCGTCCTACCCATACTGTATAAACAAAAGAAATAAACCTCTATCACACAAGCTCCGAAAGAAGGGAGCTGACGGTTCTGTACGGCTGACTGGAACTACAAGGGACCTGCTCCTCGTCTATGTGTACCTGCAGGCAAGTAATGCAGCGCCCCAAAAGAGGGCGTCAGTACCATAGGTACTGAGTATGTAAGGCAATAACTTTAAATGACTGAAAGCAAGAAATAGAACTAACAATAACTAAAGTAAAGAAAACGGTCCGAAGCTGACTGAGGTAATGAAATGAGGACTAAACATAACTGTAATAAGGAAGGTAGGGTTCATACCTGGCCAATGAGACGTCTTACTGTCTAATTATCAGTAACTAAAGCAAACATAAACCTTACCTGGCCCCCATAAGCCGGAAGGTACAATCAGCATAGAACAACCAACCTGGGCCCCCATTAGCCCTAGTTGTACACCTCAATCTATATACCCCTATCCAGGTCATACTGAGTCAACTACCCGCTGTAAGCGTCCTGCCAATCCCCTGGGTCTGCACTGGACCCGCTCAGCCCCTGATTGTAGTTGTGTTTGAGTCCGGAGGACTCCTGATATCTATACCTTGGGTGTAAACGCTCGGCGGGGGTGTGTATTGTTCGGTCTGTTTGCTATGGGTGTATATACACGCAAGTGCACGTGGTCGAACAAGTAGTAAGTGGCTTTAGTAAGCCAAGTATCGATCCCACAGAGACTTGGATGAAGTGCAATCTGCTTAAGTGTACTATATTTTACTTCTACAAATGCAGACAACAGTGTAACCAAGAGTTTGATAGTTTGTTTTATAATTTTTATACTAAAGCTAAAACAATTATCTACTTTGAATTTGAACTATGAATGAGAGCATGCTGAGGTTAAACGAACATGTAATGAAATTAATTATCATCATAATTTGGTTAATCTTCTCCTCCAGTTGCTAGCCAAGAACAATTGCCAAGAGATTAAAACTCTCGTATTTAACCTCACTTAAGAATCATGAACCATCCACCTACATTTCTGTGATTAAATGCAATTCATGCTCTAGCCATACAAACCCGGTTCCTAAATTGACTAATACGACTTTCAGGTATATTTCTATCCTGAAAGTAAATCAATTCCCAATTTTCCCAAATCAAGTAAAGATCATATCCTATTAATTCACAACTTTCCAATTTCTTGCTCTCTCGAGTGAAACCGGACTTTTTAGATGTACATTAACGTAGGCCACACATTAATGCAATAAGAACAAGAATTAATAGAACAACATGGAAGAAAAGATGAAAAACCAAAGAATCAATGATCACATTTCATCACAATTGTTCATAACCTCAGCAAGAAGAGGAATTAGCCACTCATTTGTGGATTAATCATCATAAAACGAGTGTTAATCATACAAGCAATTGAATTAAAGAAGAAAGAAAGAGAGAAAAAACCCTGATATTTTCGTCCCTCAACTGCTTGTAACCCACGTTCTTGCTCCACCAAGTCAGAATATTGAAAAATGAACCTAAGTGTTCTATTTATACTGCTGGGAATTTTTCCCGGAATAACGAGCAACGTGTCACGGAGTGCATCGCAGAGCACTGCCTCCGTGACACGCTACGGACGCGGACCCTCACTAGAACTGGGGGTCCAGGAATTAAAGCTCAACGTGGCACGACGTGCAACGCGGAGCCAAGCCACCGTGCCACGGACCAGACGTGGACCCTCTCTGGAATTTGGGCGAATTTTCCCTATCTAGGCAGAAGGCCTCCGCGATGGCAGCGTGACACGGCTCCATCGCGGAGCCCCTTTAATTCATGCTGTCCAATGCTTTGTTCCTTGCTCGCATCCAAGTCCAACCCCGATATCATCCAACATGCATTTAAGCTTCCCAAAATTACATTTTACCTGCAAAACAATGCTAATCATGTTGGTTAGTATAAATTCACATTTTATTACCAATTACATGAGAATGTATACACCTTGATAGATAAACAAGGCCAAAATGGTACTTTTGAGTATCACTGGGGCATATAAATTTGCCCAAGAACACTTACCCCACACTTAAATCCTTGTTCGTCCTCGAACAACAATCCTACACTTCATGCAATTTACATCCCAACCTCACTACTTTGGTTCAATAATTTAGGCTACGGTCATACCGATTATTCAATATAGCAAATCATCAAGAAAACATGCATGGTCTTATCAATGCAATGACCTTCAATACATCAAGACCTCCTAGACTTTAAGAATCGACTCTCGATATTGGCAAACTCATGCAAATCAGCTGATCAAGATATCCGACACGAAAATTAATCTTTCATCAAGCATGTGCCCTCACAACACAAGAGAATCTTCCCCATTTTGCTCATATGACTCACAAACTTTTAAGCAGGGGCATGTAAACACAATTTCGCTCTCTCTCCCAAAAGAATTCACATGCATCATGTCATGACCCATAAGCTTGCCCTTAGTGTATTACTCCACTAATATAAAGAAGTGCGATGTAAGATCACGTAGGACTTTAACTAGTTGTAATGGAAGCTACGGAACTAGTCAATATTGGGTTAGCCAATAATAGCCACTAGCATCCTTAAGCGTCTTTTCAACACATCCCATCAACTCATGGACATTGTTTCTCTTTTTTTTTTCATCATCTCATTCTTGATGTTTTTTCTTTAGTATGGCCCATCATATTAAGCACACTTGACACAACAACAAAGATTATTCGTGCACCTTCATTATAGTTTATTTATAGCAAGTGCACCTTCAACCTTTTCTTTTCTTCTCTCACTCTGCTTTTCTTTTTCTTTTCACCATTCTCACTCTTCTACACTTCGGGAAAATGATTTTCTCTTCTTAAGCACTTAAGAGTTTTGTATAGACTTTACGGCTAATGAAAATAAGGAATTAAGCTCGGTTTACACTTTATGACAAAAGAAAAAAATAATAGGCTAAAGGCTCAATGGGCTGACTAGGGTATACAATCAAGGCGGGTACAACAAGGAAAAATAGAAACTCTCGGTTAAAACAAAGAAATGCCTACATCCTTTCCTACAATACACCTCCTTCATTTCATTTTGTACACACACCAGGCAAGTTCTAGACACATCACAATAGCATGGAATAACAACACCTCACTTCACACTTTTTTTGCACATGCTCAATTCAAGATGTATTCACAGACTCTTCAATGAGCTAATTACAGGAATTCAAACATTAAGCCTCAATCACACTGAATCGAACTTTATGGCCTAGGTATCTCAACATACTTACAAAGTTGCATGCTTTCATACGAATCACCTTTGCATTTTAAATATCATGTACAACATGCAACCAGAATTTCGCAACCATATAGTAACTACAGGTTTTGGGATGCAACCCACCAAAGAAAAACTGAAAAATAATTGAAAAAAATCTACTCCTAACGACTACATTTCCCTTAAGGCGGTCGTCATCCATCCATCATAGGGAACGGTCACTACTATGACTTCGGTTCAATGGGACCATTCTCGGTAAAAGAACCGAAAACAAACGCCGAGAAACCCAAGAGTAAAAAAAATGTTGAAAATATCATCATTTCGATAGAAAAAATATGTACAAAATATTTTGAAATATTTTTTTACAAAAAATTATCGATCATTTCGATAACAAAAATATGTACAGAATCAGCTAGCAACATTCAGCAACACACATCAATTTCACATAAATTTACAAATACAAAACAACAACTTAACAATTCACAACTCACAGGGAACACAAAATTTCACATGCACGACAACAAATGAGAGCATACATACAAAACAACATAGCCCAACACCTAACTACTCCCACCCCACACTTAGCTCGAACACTGTCCCCAGTGTTCACAAAAATTAAAATAGCACAAAATCGGGTGGTGGAACTCCCTGATCAGTCAAAGTATTCCACTTCTTCGTCGGGTGCTGGTGCTTCATCTCCCATGTCTGAATCGCCCCCGTCGTCATCATCGGACTCCACATCGGAGTCCTCCCGACGTGTCTCCTCGTCTGTGGGGACATCATCATCTGTGGGCTCTACAAATGCTGGCCCCACTCGGCATAGAGCCCTGGCGTTTTTGCCGAAGGGGTAGTCTAGCTCGAGCTGCCATAGCTCCTCCTCTATCGCCGGCCTCCCGCCTATCCTCAGCTGGAGCATCTGCATCCCATACATTCTAGCTATATACTGATCATCACGAGCATGTCGCTCGCCAAGGGTAAGCATTGGCCCGTGGGTGGTGTCGGGAGCCTTAGTTTTAGTAACATCTAAGGCCCGCCGCTCCATCTGCGGGATATAGTCAAGGGCCTCCTCCTCGACATCTAGGCCCCTGAGGAAGGTGGTGAGTAGTCCACCGAAGCCATACCTGTGCCCCTGATGCAACCGGGCTCTCTTCATGGTGGAGATAATTACCGCCCCCACGTTGATCTCCAGCCCTTTCATCAGGGCGTACACCAGGCATACATGATCCCGGGTTACATCCGTTATATGTACCCCCGGGATTAGGCATGAGCAGACTATCTTCAACCGGATTCGGGCTTCCCTGTTCATTTGTGAATATGGCAAAGTCTGGTGGTAGCCCCTCTCTTTGTGTCTGCTCCATCTAGCTGTCGATCGGGTCCCACATAGTATGCGTCTGATGTCCGCATACGGTGGGGTAATGTTCAGCTGTCGGAGTACGTGGGCGTCTGTGTCCCGCGCTCCTATGATGGCATTGAGGTGGTGGGGCTCCAAAGTGACTATTTGCCCTCTGATTTTGATGGTGTGGCTTCTGATAGTCGGGTTCCAATTGGCATAGAACTCCCGAACCAGGTGCAAATTACATTCCTTGGGCTCTTCAAAGATGAAATTGAGCCCAGCTGCCTCGATTCGGTGGACCATCCTAGGGAACTCCTGTGCCAATAGTTCCCGTGCTATATGCTCCTCGGGGAAATATTCGTTTTCTTTGTGCTTCGCGTACCACTTTTTCCCCTCATCAGTCACCCATCTCGTTCCATATTGGCGGCGTTGGCCGCGTGGAACTGCTGGTGCTGCTGGGACTGCTGTGCCCAGTCTGATTCGCTTCCTTCCGGCGCCCGAAGTTGATGCGCCTTTCCCTTTCTCTTGCCTGCTTGCCATTTTACCTGTAAACCCAAGTAGACAAGATCAATGTTAAGCTAACGGATATTAACTTCGGCTAAGGTCGGGTTAAGCTAGGTTACCCCACACTTAGTCCTTAGCTACAGTTACAACAATACGGCAAGATTATCTTTATTTACACACAATAACCAACTATACAATCATGCTCAGTGCGTTCGAAAAATTCGACGGTATATCTTCTGTGTACTACTCAGACTTCGTATAGCCAATCACACTCACTACCATCGCTAACATTTTACCCATCGCACTTAGCAAGGAACAACAAAGAAACGAAAACAACAATAAAAATTTATCTACACGAACCTATACAACCAACCAAATTCTTACAAATTTCAACATTCCCTTAACCCGAGAATCCGTCGTTCTATTAACATCCTAACAATTAGTACATCGACTCATCTCATTCAACATATACATCCCGGCCTGAAATTCACAAGTTTACTACATTTTCAACTTCAAATTCAAAAACAAGCCCTATAATTGATATTATCAAGCAAATTCGATTAATTTATGCAATCGACAAGTTCAAGCTATCATAACGACATTCCAAACATTCATCAACAACAATTAAATTGAATTCATGATTAATTTCTACTTAGGGAAATTTAGCTCACCTCACATGCTCAATATCGAAGAAAATCGACAAGAATTTGAGAGGAAATCGGAAAACATACCTTGACTTTGAAGAATCGAAGAAAACTTGTTGAATTTCTTGCCCTACTCCGTGTCACGTTGATGGGGGATGGGTTTTGGGGGGTTTGGTCGCGGAGAGATTAAAAAAATGAGGGAAAAGGGAGGGTTTTGGGGTTAAAAAGTAGGGAAATCACGCGGGTCACCCGGCGACCCTGTGTGACCCGTCGCGATATACACGGCAACGTGTCACGGAGTGCATCGCGGTGCACTGCCTCCGTGACACGGAGCCATGATGAGTCTGTTCTGGAAATTTTTAAAATTTCTGGATTATACCTCAACGTGTCATGGAGGTAACGCGGAGGTCCACCTCCGTGACACGGAGCTATCGCCCCAGCTCACTGTTTGCCACTTTTTATTAAATATCATACCTCGACTTTTCCTTCGCGATTCCGTGCATATTTTCCTCCGTTTGACCTGACATTCATCTCACTATACAAAATTGGTTAGAATTATAGGTTTCACTCTAAATACAAATAAAACAAAAACTAAAACGAAATTTTTTTGTAGTAAATCAAGAAAAAAGAAAAAGAAAAATCTATTTACACTTTACAAAAAGAAAGAAAAATTTTTCATGGGTTGCCTCCCGTGCAACGCCTGGTTTACCATCGCAACTCGTCGTCGTTAAGCTCAGTTGTCCTCTAGGGTGATGGACGATTTCTCTCGATCACCGTCCTCCCCCCAGTAGTGCTTACACCTTTCCGGTGGTTTTCCCAATAACTCCCGTGAATCCTTAATCTGCTTATCATCACCTTGATCACCGAGAGTTCTTCGTGCACCATCGGGAGCTTGGGTGCCTTGTACACATCAAACACCTCCACCTTGTCGTGTGCTCACATTGTTAGCTGCCCCGCAGCTACATCAATTAGTGCTTTCCCGGTTGCCAAGAAAGGACGTCCCAAAATAAATGGGACTTCCGCGTCTGGTTCAAAATCCAGCACGAAAAAATCTAGCGGGAAAATTAGGGAGCCAACTTGCACCAGAACGTCCTCCACAATGCCATCAGGTCTGGCTAAGGATCGATCCGCCAACTGCAAGATTACTGTTGTTGGTATAGGATTCCCTAAACCCAACTTTCTGAATACCGATGAAGGCATCAGATTTATGCTCGCTCCCAAATCACACAATCCACGAGCTCGGATGCTCTGCCCAATAGTAATCTGGATAGTAAAGCTCCCAGGGTCTTTGAGCTTTGTGGGCAGTCTATTTTGAATCCGGGAAGTGCACTCCTCCGTTAGAGCCACCGTAGCATACTCAGTCAACCGACTTTTGTTTGCCACGATGTCCTTTATATACTTAGCATATTTTGGCACTCCCTGCAAAACATCAACAAGAGGTAAGTTAATATGTACCTGTTTCAGCACCTCCATGAATTTCTTGAAACACGCCTCCTCCTTGTGTTTCTTTAATCATTGAGGGAACGGGGGTGGAGGTCTTTCTGATTCAGCTTCCTTAGTCTTCCCCCTCTCAGTACTTTGCTCCCTCTCAACTTCTGCTGCTCCCGACTGTTGAGGTGGTCTTTCTGGTTCCACCTCTTTCAGCTGCAAACCACTCCTTGTGGTCACTACATTTACCTGCTTGGGATTGGGATCCATGTCGCTTGGCAGTCCTCCTCTAGGCCTTGTGTTTTGGGCACTAGAAAATTGCCCAGATTGATATTCAAGTGCCTTGGTAGCTAAATGGTTGTTTTTCACTTCGGCTGCCAATTTCACATAGTCAACCTGCAATTGAGCTTGGTTAGCTATCATGGTCTTGAACATCTCCTCAATGCTGGGTGATGGTGGTGGAGGAGGTGCATTGTTGTTTCTGAATTGTGCTTGATAATTCTGCTGCCCTCCTTGGTTCCTTTGCACACCCTGACCCGAACTTTGGCCCTGATGGTTGTTGCTACCCCATGAGAAATTAGGGTGACTCCTCCAATTGGAATTGTAGCTACTACCATACTATTGGTGGTTCCTTTGCACATTACCCACAAAGTTTACCGAGTCAGGATTGGCTCCACAACACTCAGCTGAGTGCTCACTGCTTCCACACACTTCACACCACATTTGCTGTACTGCATTACTGGGGCTTGAGGTTGGTTCATTGTCATGTTGCTGAAGTGGGTGTTAAGTTGATTTTGCAATGCAGCTATCTGTGCAGTGATAGCTATAAACCCATCCACTTCTAGCACTCCTGCTGCTTTCCTTGTCCCGCCTCTTGATGAATCAGCATTCCATTCTGGATTGCCCTGCGAAATACGGTTCAACAAGGTATACAGCTCCTCATAAGTTTTCTCCAGCGCTTGTCCTCCAGGTGCTAAGTCTAGTAATATTTTGGTGTGGGGTTCCAAACCCTCTATAAAAGTGTGCACTAGCACATCATTGGACTGATGATGATGAGGACAATCCCGCAACACGGACTTGAATCTCTCCCAGGCCTGATATAAATTTTCTCCCTCTCTCTATTTGAAACTTAGAATTTGACTTCTAAGTCTTGCTGTTTTACCGGAGGGAAAACACCGTATCAAGAATTTCCTTGCAAGATCATCCCACGTAGAATAGAATTCGGTGGCTCAGCTTTCAACCACCTCTTGGCTTTTCCCAATAGTGAGAATGGGAACAATGTAAGCCGGACATAATCGGATGACACTCCAGCGGGGATGTAAGTGTCACTTATCTCCAAAAAATTTTGGAGATGCTGCTGTGGATCTTCATGAGGGAGACCGGTAAACTGCCCGCTAGTGTGCAACAATTGCACCATATTCTGTTTAAGTTCAAACCTCCCTCCTGGCTCAGGTTTGCGGATGCTAGATGTGACATTATTAGCATGTGGGATTGCCACCTCGCGAACCGGCCGAGCTGCTACTTCTTCGGGCACTAACACTGCCCGTACTACCGGTGGATTCTGTTGTTGCTCCATGATCGTCTGTCTGAGCAACTGCAGCTTTCTTTGTAGAGCTTCTCTCCGTTTACAGTGAAATATCCTTTCTGGCTCTATATACGATTCCACCAGCTCCTTGTCTCTTGCCAGTGTTCAACAGAAATTAAGTCTGGAAAATACAGGCTAAGACCAAGTTGTCAACACTAAGAAAATAAAAATACAGCAAATTAACACTTAAAACAAATTCACCAATTGCCAAGTCCCCGGCAACGGCGCCAAAAACTTGTTCGATCTGTTTGCTATGGGTGTATAGCTACACGCAAGTGCACGTGGTCGAACAAGTAGTAAGTGGCTTTAGTAAGCCAAGTATCGATCCCACAGAGACTTGGATGAAGTGCAATCTGCTCAAGTGTACTATATTTTACTTCTACAAATGCAGACAACAGTGTAACCAAGAGTTTGATAGTTTGTTTTATAATTTTTATACTAAAGCTAAAAAAATTATCTACTTTGAATCTGAACTATGAATGAGAGCATGCTGAGGTTAAACGAACATGTAATGAAATTAATTATCATCATAATTTGGTTAATCTTCTCCTCCAGTTGCTAGCCAAGAACAATTGCCAAGAGATTAAAACTCTCGTATTTAACCTCACTTAAGAATCATGAACCATCCACCTACATTTCTGTGATTAAATGCAATTCATGTTCTAGCCATACAAACCCGGTTCCTAAATTGACTAATACGACTTTCAGGTATATTTCTATCCTGAAAGTAAATCAATTCCCAATTTTCCCAAATCAAGTAAAGATCATATCCTATTAATTCACAACTTTCCAATTTCTTGCTCTCTCGAGTGAAACCGGACTTTTTAGATGTACATTAACGTAGGCCACACATTAATGCAGTAAGAACAAGAATTAATAGAACAACATGGAAGAAAAGATGAAAAACCAAAGAATCAATGATCACATTTCATCACAATTGTTCATAACCTCAGCAAGAAGAGGAATTAGCCACTCATTTGTGGATTAATCATCATAAAACGAGTGTTAATCATACAAGCAATTGAATTAAAGAAGAAAGAAAGAGAGAAAAAACCCTGATATTTTCGTCCCTCAACTGCTTGTAACCCACGTTCTTGCTCCACCAAGTCAGAATATTGAAAAATGAACCTAAGTGTTCTATTTATACTGCTGGAAATTTTTCCCGGAATAACGAGCAACGTGTCACGGAGTGCATCGCGGAGCACTACCTCCGTGACACGCTACGGACGCGGACCCTCACTGGAACTAGGGGTCCAGGAATTAAAGCTCAACGTGGCACGACGTGCAACGCGGAGCCAAGCCACCGTGCCAAGGACCAGACGCGGACCCTCTCTGGAATTTGGGCGAATTTTCCCTATCCAGGCAGAAGGCCTCCGCGATGGTAGCGTGACACGGCTCCATCGCGGAGCTCCTTTAATTCATGCTGTCCAATGCTTTGTTCCTTGCTCGCATCCAAGTCCAACCCCGATATCATCCAACATGCATTTAAGCTTCCCAAAATTACATTTTACCTGCAAAACAATGCTAATCATGTTGGTTAGTATAAATTCACATTTTATTACCAATTACATGAGAATGTATACACATTGATAGATAAACAAGGCCAAAATGGTACTTTTGAGTATCACTTGGGCATATAAATTTGCCCAAGATCATGTATAAGGCCAACCACGACAATATGAGGATCTGTACCCCACCTTCATCCCTTGCGGACGGCATGTCGCTCCGTAGAGCGACGTATCCTCGCCCGTGGCGGACGGCAACACAGTTATTAACCCTGGGGCCGTCACGAAAGCTATACAGGTATAATCCAGCCCAAAACAATACAATTTGTGAGTCTCAAGTGACAACAACAACTGAACATGACAACATACTCCCGACATGCTTTACTGGGATTCATACTGGTTTACTATGCTGAAGAAACTAACTTGCCGAAAGAAAATGCCTTAACATACCTCGTTCGCTGTTTATCAATTAACTGGCGAGTTCCAATTATTATTCAATAACTCTTCCCAACTGAAATCGTGTTACTGGAAAGATAGGACTAGTTTTATTACTAAATTCGGCAAAAAGGAAAACTTTATACATAAATGTTAACTATATTCCAACTTTACGGAACATGGTCGAAACCTCGTTATTTCTCGAGAATATAGAAGGGAGAAATGCTTACTTTAAGCCTGGGATCGTATTGACACTTGTTTGGAGCAATTCCAACAACTTTGGCTCCGAGGGACGATGATTCGCCGGGCGAATTTCACGAAACTAACTCTGTAGAAATGCTCCCTGAAGCCTCATAATTCGATACCCGAAGTTAATTTGGATTTGGACAGTGTTTAGTGGCATAATCAGATGAAAATTAAATGTTCCCCTTCGTTCTCACCTCTACTGCTCGTGATTATATGAATTATGATCTCATTTCTAAGTGTGAGACCTTTATATACTTGAGGCAGCAGACAAGGCAATGTGGCATGTTGCCCAACGCGCTGATTCTGCTCCGTGCCACATTAGCTAACGCGGAGGATCAACTCCGTGCCACTTTGCCCCTCTGGGCAGCTTGGTTCGGCCTCCTCTCGCGAAATCCCGACTTGGCACTCGTTCAACCTTTCATCGGGCCCTTTCCTCGTACCTATGGCACTCTAAAACTCCCAACCAACATACGAATAGGCCAACTAAACGTTTGAAACATCCGGGTGTAACATCCTCCCCCCTTAAGAACATTGATCCTCGATGTTAACTTCTACTTTCAAGAACCTTAACCTTGCCGTTACTTATAAAAAAAAATTTTGGCAGAGTCTCCCCTGTAATATGGACAATCCAAAAACCCTAAAACGCAGAAAAGTCCAATACAGGTATTCCACACAATACTATGACATTCATTTCACAAAAGACTGAAGTCAACTACTCCACATGTACATGTATATAATGCAACTTATGAAATAACAACAACAAAATACCTCTAGCTGCACAATCTGACTAAGTCTGAAATAATTGAGGATATCTGGTTTTCATATCATCTTTTGCCTCCCAGGTAATCTCCTCTCGGTTCTTATTTCGCCATAACACCTTAACAGAAGCAACATCTTTAGTTCTCAGTCTACGAATTTGCCGATCTAATATGGCTATTGGAGCTTCTTCATAAGCTAACTCCTCAGTGATTTGGACGTCTTTAACTGGGACAATCAGGGAGGGATCTCCTATACACTTCCTCAGCATTGATACGTGAAAAACTGGGTGAACGGATTCTAATTCTGAGGGTAAATCCAATTCATAAGCCACCTGGCCTATCCTTTGGCGATTCTAATAAGGCCCAATAAACCTAGGGCTGAGCTTGCCTTTCTTACCAAATCTCATCACACCCTTCATCGGTGAAACCTTCAGGAATACCCAGTCACCCACATTAAATTCTAGGTTTCTTCGCCGCACATCAACATAAGATTTCTGGCGGCTCTGAGCTGTTAGTAGACGTTCCCTGATAAGCTTTACTTTCTCTTCTGACTGAAGAATAATATTTGGCCCAATCAATGCTGATTCTCCTACCTCAAACCAACTAGCTGGAGACCTACACTTCCGCCCATATAACACTTCATAAGGCGCCATCTGAATTGCTGAATGATAACTGTTATTATAGGAAAATTCAATAAGCGGTAGATGTTCATCCCAGCTGCCTCTAAAATCTAGCACACACGCTCGTAACATATCCTCGAGCGTCTGGATGGTACATTCTGCCTGCCCGTCTGTTTGAGGATGGAAGGTTGTGCTCAGGTTAACTTGCGTCCCCAGGCCTCTCTGAAAAGACTTCCAAAATTTAGCTGTAAACTGCGCCCCTCTGTCAGAGATAATTGACAGCGGAACACCATGCAATCGGACTATTTCTCTAATATACAACTCAACATAATCTTCGACTGAAAAGGTAGCCCTTACTGGCAGAAAGTGAGCTAATTTTGTCAACCTGTTAACAATTACCTAGATAGAATCATATTTACGCCTGGTACGAGGTAACCCTACTATGAAATCCATATTAACTGCCTCTAATTTCCATAAAGGCACGGCTATATTCTGTGTCAGTCCGCCTAGTTTCTGATGTTCAGCTTTCACCTGTTGGCAATTGGGACATTGAGCTACGAATTCTGCTATCCCCTTTTTCTTTCCCGGCCAATAGTAAATCTCTTTTACATCATGGTACATTTTTGTCGAACCCGGATGGAGAGAGTAACGGGCATAGTGTACCTCGCCCATAATTTGCTGGCGAAGCCCTGCCACGTCTGGAACGCAGAGGCGATCCCTATATCTCAAAACTCCGTCCTCGGTTACCTGGAAATCTGTCACTTCCCCTCGCTAGACCCTATTCCTGAGCTGAACCAGGATAGGATCTTCATATTGCCGTTCTTTCACTTCCACAACCAATGATGACACTGCAGTATTCTGGATTACCGCTCCATTGTCTCCTGATTCTACTATACGAACGACTAAACTGGCTTGCTGAAGCAATTCTCGGGCCAATTCCTGCTACTCGGGCTGTAAATATGTCAGGCTTCCCATGGATTTGCGTCTAAGGGCATCCGCTGCAACATTGGCCCTCCATGGGTGATATAAAATATTCACTTCATTATCCTTTAATAGCTCCAACCAGCGACGCTGCCGCAGATTCAACTCTTTCTGGGTGAAAATATACTGCAGGCTTTTGTGATCAGTAAAAATATCTACATGGACTCCATACAGGTAGTGTCTCCATATTTTCAAGGCATGAATCACCGCGGATAACTCCAGGTCATGGGTAGGGTAGTTCTTCTCATGCTTCCTCAGCTGTCTGCAAGCATAGGCAATTACCTTACCATGCTGCATCAGAACACATCCTAACCCAATATCCGAAGCGTCGCAATAGACTGCATAACCCTCTGTTCCTTCTGGCAACGCTAACACCGGTGACGATGTCAATCAGTCTTTCAGTTCCTGAAAGCTCTGCTCACATGCCTCAGTCCAATAGAATTTTGCTGCCTTCTGCGTCAATTTGGTTAAAGGTGCTGCTAAAGTGGAAAATCCTTCCACGAACCTTCTGTAATACCCGGCTAACCCCAAGAAACTACGTACCTCGGTCGGAGTGGTAGGTCTAGGCCATGTTTTCACTGCCTCTATCTTTTTCCTATCTACCTGTATACTAGCATCTAACACAATATGGCCCAAGAAGGGTACCGAATTCAGCCAAAGTTCACATTTAGAAAATTTTGCATATAGCTGGCGATCTCTGAGAATTTGGAGCACTGTCCGTAGATGATCCTGGTGATCTGCCTCTGAGAGAGAATACACCAGATTATCATCAATAAATACTATCATGAACAAGTCCAGGTATGTTCTGAAAATGTTGTTCATCAGGTCCATGAACACTGCTGGGGCATTTTTCAGTCCGAAGGACATGACTAGAAATTCAAAGTGGTCGTATCTGGTCCTGAAGGCAGTCTTTGGAATATCTCTTTCACGAACTCGGACCTGATGATATCCTGACCTTAAGTCAATCTTTGAAAAATACCTCACTCCTTGCAGCTGATCAAATAGGTCGTCTATTCTGGGAAGCGGGTACTTATTTTTGATAGTGACTTTATCCAACTGCCGATAATCTACACACATACTGAGGGAGCCATCCTTCTTCCTCACGAACAGAACTGGCGCACCCCATGGTGAGGTACTCGGCCTGATAAAGCCCTTGTCTAGCAAATCCTTCAATTGTTCCTTTAGTTCTCTAAATTCAGCAGGAGCCAAACGATATGGAGGAATAGATATAGGCTGAGTGTCTGGTAATAGATCGATTGCAAAATAAATTTTCCTTTCTAGAGGAATACCAGGAAGCTCATCTGGAAATACGTCGGGAAATTCATTAACTACTGGAATAGACTGAACGGTCGGAGGCTCTGCCCGAACATCCTGAACACTGACAATATGATAAATTCACCCTTTTGCTATCAATCTTCTTGCTCGAAGATAGGAAATAAACCTATCTTTTGGCGTGGCTGTACTACCTTTCCACTCACGTACTGCCTCCCCTGGAAAGTGGAATCGGACAATCTTGGTCCAAGATTCGACATTGGCATAACATGGAGCTAGCCAATCCATACCCATAATAGCATCAAAATCAACCATTTCTAGTTCTATCAAGTTTGTCGTAGTCTGACGAATGGCAACCTCTACCGTACACCCCCGATAGACCCTTCTGT
Organism: Datura wrightii; assembly: GCA_035772735.1. NCBI lineage: Eukaryota > Viridiplantae > Streptophyta > Magnoliopsida > Solanales > Solanaceae > Datura > Datura wrightii. The sequence goes on from JASDFA010000027.1 coordinate 40,916,180, forward strand.
CTATAATAGAGTCACCAACGGGTGTAGACACTAAGAAAGGTCGCCGAAGCAATTTTGGCATAATACTAAACTTTCGAGCCACTAACGGTGTAACATAGGACAAGGTGGATCCTGGATATATCAACACATAAGCAGGATGAGAGCAAATGTTCAGCATACCTGTCACAACATCTGGTGACGACTCTGACTCCTGTCGCCCTGGTAGTGCATAAGTACTGTCTAGGCCAGCACCTGAACTGGAGGCCCTTGATCTACCTTGGCCTCTGCCGGCTGAAACTTAGGGCCTACACCCTACCGGGGATGCTGGAGCACGAGATCTTGCCGAGGACCTATCCTGTCAATCCCGGTCACCCTGACCCCTAGCTGGACAATTCCTCATCTGATGACCTTCTTTTCCACAAATGTAGCATGCTGTGGAACCATACCTGTATGCTCTAGAGTGGCGTCGACTGCAAATAGGGCAAAGTGGTATTATAAACCCACTCTGCTCCACTCCTCTCGGCTGCTGTGAACCTACTGCTCGTGATCCTTCGTCGGGCTCTGGTTTCCCTCGGTGACTAAACCTGCTCCTCTGCCGCTGCGGTGTAGGCGAGGGTCTAGGCGACCTATTTGATAACCGTGGCCTAGGTCCTCCCCAAAACTCCTCCTGTAATTCACCCGGTCTGTCCCTGCGGCGCTGCTCCTGACTTGTCCTCCTAAACTCCCGTTGCCGCTGTCTGATACCCTCAATATTCTGAACAAAAGCCTGCACATGGGCGATATCCATATCCTCTCGTAGTGTGGCGGTGATGCAGGTCTTAACATTTTCCGGGTTCAGCCCTATAATTAAGAGGTGTACCTTGGCTGGCATTGTGTCCACAAAGGCTGGCGCATATCGAGCCAAAGAATCAAACCGCATGGCATATTCCCGAACACTCATCGACCCCTGCCCCAAGTGTAGGAACTGATCAACCCGGGCTTGTTGAATCTCCTGCGGTAGGTAATGATCCAAGAAATCCTATGAGAAGCTGGGCTAGGTCGGAGGGGAAACATCTTTCCCTCGGGACCTCTCCCAACTCTCATACCATAGTACAGCGATGTCCCGTAACTGGAATACCGCCAACACAAATGACTCTGTGGGTACAACATGCATCACCCTGAAAATCCTCCGCATCTGGTCTAAGAAGTCTTGAGGGTCCTCGATCCGATCTGTCCCTGTGAATTGCGGGGGACTTAGTGCTAGGAACTCTCAGACCCTCGAGCTACCAGGCCCTCCTAATAATTCTGCAACTATAGGTGGCACTGGCTGGCACTGAGCAGCCATCATCTAGGCTAACATAACCACCGCGCTCCTGAACTCCTAATCGGATAGTACGGGTATAAAAACTGCCGGAGGCGGTCCCGTTACACCGGCCATCCCAAGCGGCTCCTGACGTGGTGGAGACTGCTGGGGAGGTCGAGATGATACCTCCGTATCGTCCTCAGATCGGGCCGACTCTGACCGAGGCTGAGGCACCCTGCTGGTGCTCTCTCCTGCAGCTACATCTAACTTCCTGCCTGTCGTAGGGTGTCGCTGGTCCGACATTTCTCTGTAAACGAAAGAGTTTAATGAGCTTAGGGACTCAACCCTATACTGTACTGCTCTATAGCATGACTGAATAAGAAGAAAGAGTAACCATCCTATCATGCCTTGCAGCCTCCTGCCTATAGTATGTGGTGCACAACACATCCATAGACAAGACTCTACTTAGCACGACTTGCAGACTCCCTGGGATACGACCTACTCTGATACCAAGTTTTCACGCCCTACCCTGGGGAGGCATGACTAGCACCTGGTGCCCGTCTAGGACCTGAACTACTGAGCTGATTGAGCCTAAGCACCTCTGGTGCAGGGCTGACTCTAACTCTGGAATCAAGAAAACAACGAGCTATATAGCGGCTGTAAATACAACCCCCAGGCGATAAGGCCTATAGCCACTTGTGAAAATAAACAGCTAACCAGAGACAAACAAACATAGGGAGTCCTTTGCGGGCTGACAAGGCCACCATGATATCTAGTTATAACTGGAAAGAAAAATAAGATGCTAAACTGAGCTATGACCGACAAGGCCACCAATCAACATCTAAACAGGGCCCCACACAGCCAACACACATAGTCTAAAACACATATGGGCCCCACACGACCGATATCATCTAACCACAGGGAAGTAATGCAATCTGCAAGCCATTAAGAGTAATAAGATGGTCGGGACAGGGCCCCGACCTACCCATACTGTACAAAAAAAAGAAATATACCTCTATCACTCAAGCTCCGAAAGAAGGGAGCTAACGGTTCTGTACGGCTGACTGGAACTAGGAGGGACCCGCTCCTCGTCTATGTATACCTGCAGGCAAGTAATGCAGTGCCCCAGAAGAGGGCGTTAGTACCACAGGTAGTGAGTATGTAAGGCAATAACTTTAAATGACTGAAAGTAAGAAATAGAACTGACAATAACTGAAGTAAAGAAAACGGTCTGAAGCTGACTGAGGTAATGAAATCTGGACTAAACATAACTGTAATAAGGAAGGTAGGGTTCATACCTGGCCAATGAGATGTCTTACTGTCTAATTATCAGTAACTAAAGCAAACATAAACCTTACCTGGCCCCCATAAGCTGGAAGGTACAATCAGCACAGGACAACGCACCTAGGCCCCCATTAGCCCTAGTGAGTACACCTCAATCTATATACCCCTATCCAGGTCATACTGAGTCAACTACCAGCTATAAGCGTCCTGCTAATCCCCTGGGTCTGCAACTGGGCCCGCTCAGCCCCTGACTGTTGTTGTGTTTGAGTCCGGAGGACTCCTGATATATACACCCCGGGCATAAACGCTCGGCGGGGGTGTGTATAAGGCCAACCACGGCAATATGAGAATCTGGATCCCCATCTTCGTCCCTTGCGGACGGCATGCCGCTCCGTAGAGCGACATATCCTCGCCCCTGGCGGGCGGCGACACAGCTATTAACCCTGGAGTGGTCACGGAAGCTATAAGGGTATAATCCAGCCCAAAACAATACAATTTGCGAGTCTCAACTGACAACAACAAGTGAACATGATAACATACTCCTGACATGCTTTATTGGGATTCATACTGGTTTACTATGCTGAAAAAACTAACTTGCCAAAAGAAAATACCTTAACATACCTCGTTTGCTGTTTATCGATTAACTAACAAGTTCCAATCAGTATTCAATAGCTCTTCCCAACTGAAATCGTGCTACTGGAAAGATAGGACTAGTTTTAACGCTAAATTTGGCAAAAAGGAAAACTTTATATATAAATATTAACTACATTCCAACTTTACGGAACACGGTCGAAACCTCGTTATTTCTCGAGAATCTAGAAGGGAGAAATGCTTACTTTAAGCCTGGGATCGTATTGACTCTAGTTTGGAGCAATTCCAACAACTTTGGCTCGGCGGGACGACGATTCGCCGGGCGAATTTCACGAAACTAACTCTGTAGAAATGCTCCCTGCAGCCTCATACTTCGATACCCGAAGTTAATTTGGATTTGGACGACATTTAGAGGCGTAATCGGATGAAAATTAAATGTTCCCCTTTGTTCTCACCTCTGCTAGTCGTGATTATATGAATTATGATCTTATTTCTAAGTGTGAGACCATTATATACTTGAGGCAGCAGACAAGGCAATGTGGCACGTCGCCCAACGCGCTGATTCTGCTTTGTGCCACGTTGGCTTATGCAGAGGATCAGCTCCGTGCCACTTTTTCCCTCTTGGCAGCTTGGTTCGGCCTCCTCCCGTGAAATCCCGACTTGGGACTCGTTCAACCTTTCCCCGGGCCCTTTCCTCGTACGTATGGCACTCTAAAACTCCCAACCAACATACGAATATGCCGACTAAATGTTAGAAACTTATGTAACACATGAGAGGGAATTGGGTATGAGGGTGGAAGAAATCCCCCATTCATGGCCCGATATACCCGAGCTTGAAGAATCTACAACTTTACTTGAAGAGATCATAAACCCGATCATGGAAATCATATATTTATATCAAATTAGCTTTACCCATAAGGGAATCATGATCAAATTTCAAAATACAACATAGAATCATTCTTCTCGAAATTAGGGCTTTGGGAAAATTGGGTGATCATACTTTTGATTGAAAAGGGACATGAGGTTGAAAGGAATCCTCATTGATTTAGCCACATACCTGAATTGATAAATCTACAACTGAAAAATAAAACCCACTTGATTCTTGAAGAACATGAGGAAGACCCATAGAAATTTCTTAAGAGATTCGAGAGAATTTGTCCTTCAATTTAGAGTGTTAGGAGAGTAATGGGTTATCTAGGGTGAGTAATAATACCCTCAATACACTCTTTTCCATGCTTAAAATGACATAGTCTAGGACCCTAGAGGTTAGAATTTATGAAAATACCCAATAATGAAACATTTGGGGAAAAAGTTACTGCCAGTCTTCACGATCCTTACCACGAGTCGTACCAAGAAATAATGACTCGTCGTCACCTCCCGTTCTCACCACTGGTCGTAGGACTGATTCTTGAAGGTCATACCACGGAAGCCCCCAATGAGTCAATATATGACCCACAGTTTGTGAGAACACCCATTGTTACTGAGCCTCGGATTTTCTCTGAACCTTCCCACGGTTACACCCCATGACTCGTGGATTCCTACCACTGGGTCGTGACAACACCTCTGTACCAAGAAAACCATGACCCTTATTACGACTCATTGTTTCCCACAATGAATCGTACTGATGATTGTGGTACCTCTTCCTTCCTCTGCAGGTCCAAACAATGACTCCTTTCTACGACCCATTACAAACACCTATGAGTTGTACCATGAATCATTACACCGGACCCTCCTTTACAACTGCTAACCACGATTCATTACGATGAGTCATCACATCGACCAACAAGTCATACCATGGCTCATTGGTACAGAAATTGGCACTCAGTCTTTTCATGACGTCTCCAACTAGGACTCGTTAGACCAACCCATGACTCATACAATGAGTCATCATGAGAGAAAGTAGCAGATTCTTCTGTTGATCCCATTTCCAAATCCCAAATCTAGTCTTAGAAACTTTTGCGATATGGAAATATCTCTCCCTTGGGAACATTTGTCCTCAAATGTAGGTTAAGCATACTAAAAGGATAGGGAAGGAACTGCAAGCCAAAAATGAATAACCAAAGATGAAAATTAGCAAGGTAACTAATTCCAGACCAAGATACATGACTAAAATGAATCTTAAAACATACATGCATGCTATGACATGAAAGGGATTTAGAGGAATGAAATTGTCATGAAACGGAATAGAGTACTAAGGAGGAAACTGGTACCTCAAACTGGAATTGAGTTGGAAGGAAAGATATGTGGGTATCTAGCCATCATATCTACTTCCGCTTCCCAGGTAGCTCCCTTAACAAGCTGATTTCTCCACAGAACCTTCACTGAAGCTACTTACTTGTTTCTCAACCTCCGAACCTGATAATAAAGGATCTCAACTGGAACCTCCTTATAGATAAGGCTATCCTTCACACCTATGCCCTCCATCGGAACAACCAAGGTTGGGTCACCAATGCACTTCTTTAATAGAGATACATGGAAAACTGGATGTACCGAAGCTAACTCCGTTGATAGCTCCACTCATATGCCACGTTGCCAACTCGCCTCAAAACCCTATAAGGACCAATATATCGGGGACTAAGCTTCCCTTTATTTTCGAACCTCATCACTCCCTTCATAGGAGACACCTTCAAGAATACCCAATCATCGACTTCAAACTCAAGCTCTATCCATCTAATATCCGTATCAGATTTCAGAAGACTCTGAGCTATTTTCAGCCTTTCTCTAATAAGTTGAACTTTCTCCATTGTTGTATGAACTGAATCTAGCCCTATTAATGTAGCTTCACCTACCTCGAATCATCTAATAGGTGACCTAAATCTTCGCCCGTAAAGAGCCTCAAATGGAGCCATCTGAATGCTGGAGTGATAACTGTTATTGTGGGAAAACTCGATGAGGGGCAAGTGATTTATCTCAACTACTGTTGAAATCAATTATGCACACTCTCAACATGTCCTCAAGATTCTGAATGGTCCACTCGACCTGACCGTCTTTCTACGGATGAAAAGCAGTGCTAAGCTTCACCTGAGTACCAAGGCCCCTCTGAAACGACCTTCAAAACTAAGAGGTGAACTGAGTACCCTTATTTGAGATGGTGGACAAAGGAACTCCATACAACTGAAATAACTCTTGAATATAAAATCTAGCATAGTCCTTATGCTGACTTGGTTATTCGGTCCACTATTACCCATGTAGAATCATGTTATCGATGTTTCTAAGGCGATCCGGTAATGAAATATAGCTTAACCTCCTCCTACTTGCAATTAGGAATATTGATATCCTGTAGAATGCCTCCCGTTCTCTTATGATCCACTTCTTTAGGCTATACTTCTCTCTAAGCTCCTATCCATAATGAAGTCTGAGTTCGACAACACACTTTCCTTCTCTTTCAGACCTAACTCGGCTACACCTCTTGCAATCCAAAGTTATCCACTAAGAACATTACTCCCCCCTTAACAAGAAAGTCTCACAAGTTTGAGCACTAATCAAAAGTCTAGTCACACCATACTATGGTTTACCTGTATATCACCACCCTATTCAAGTCTATCACCTATGATTATTCCATGGCTCCTTGTAACTAACACTACTCAAGAATTCTCCCTATCTACCAGGCTTGGCTAATAATTGCGCCTTCATGAACTTTTGCATAACTGGAATCTATGGCATGAATAGGGAGTGATCCTGAACGTACATGCTGTAACCATCATTTTTATCATGGGGGAACATACATAGGGCTTAAAGTAAGGAAATCGTGAGCACGAATCATTCAAGAAATTTAAGATGGGCATATTCTTGATATAACTTGATCTTATGAGCCAATAAGGTAAATCATAAGGACTGAGTTCATAGAGTCGAGCATGCTGAGAGACATGAGTTTACATACATAACGAGTTTCATGATATGAAGCCAAATTTTATTAAATCATGGAGTAAGATAGTGATTGCTGACCGAAGAGGTTACCTATCGTCTTAGGAATTTGAACTTAAGCATGAGTAGAGTGTAACATTGACCAAAACATAAGGGAAACCATCTAAATGGGGATGGGCCGACTACCCTTAGATACTATTCCTGGAACTTCCTCACTGAAAAAAACTCAAGATGTGACTTGGACCTTGACTTACCATCTCCCCCTTAGTTTAACGACATTATTCTAAGGCTCTTGGATCTTTTATTAAGGCTAAGCTAACACCACTAGCTCTTGACTTCCCATTCACCTCCAAAGCTATCGTTGAAGACTTCATGCTTATAATCATTTTCCACCATCTACCAGAAAAGTCTCATACTAGAATGTTAAAAGGAGTTTTTTATACCTTACTCTGCCGCTCTTGGCCTAACATTATGCGAGGATCAACTTGAAAGGCTCATGACATACATGTGACTATTTCTGGTGAACACTCCTGCTCCTAACGAGGTGAAAGTGCATTGAACCTATTCTAGCGCTGGTTGCCACCTGCACTAGAGATGCACCCGACTGAAATGAGAGAGTTGCTAAAGATGTTGAAGTGGGGGCTAGGACATGACCTCTACCATTACCCTGTCTAGCTGAAGGACAATCCCTATGGATATATTCGGGTTTCCCATACCTGAAATAAACATAGCCAACTAAACACTCTCTTGGATGGTACCTACCACCCTTCCCGCAAGCGGGAAAATGTGCTCTCCTGACATACCTCTCTAAGCCCTAGAGCCTATGCTCTACCTCTTTGACCACCTTGAGGTCTAGAGGGGAGACTAGTCGAGGATGGGGCTGGGGATGACAACCTCTAATGAGACTGTGATCAGTGTCCGCCACTTGCCCTCTGCTGTGAAACCTCAAGGTTGCCAGTCCTAGCTCTCTTGTTCCCCTTTTCTCTTCCCATACACTTCCCATCCGCCTTTGAATGGTGGAACTTAGACTGACCTTTCTTAGTAAAGTCTCAAACCCTAGTGGCTGTCGTCTCTCCGATAGTGTTAATAGGTGTGATTACCTTCTGGTTAAGCTGAGTATCCATGACGTACATCACTGTTCTGAAGGCAGCCCCGAGCTCCACATTAGTACTTGCCCACTAAAGAGGCCTACTGGAGTTGGTGGGGCTGGTGGGCTCCCATTACCATTTCCTCTTCCATTGTCGGTTTTAGGAGGCATTGTCTGCGAATGCGTAAAGCACGAGTTAGGAGAATACAAGAGTTGAACTTGATAGCACCAGGTAGAATCATGAAAGAAGAGAAGTTTCCTAAAACGTCTTATAGCCTCTTCCCCATAAGTTTGGCGCGCTTCACACGCATGGAAAACACTCTACTTAATGTGACTTTTAGGCACCCTAGGACCCACCTAAACTTTTGCTCTGATATCAAGTTTGTCACGACCCGAACATAGGCCCGGTCCGAGACACGGAAACTAGAACCACGAACGGCCCCAAGTCGACCCATGGAAAGAACATGATAACTATGGATCATATATCAAGAGAAGACTGATAACTAAAATATAAATAAACGAAAGACTAGATATCACATAATGTATATCAAGCGATAATATCCCAACAAAGAACACAAAGCTGAATATACCAACTCTATATCCTGAGAGGTCCCAAAATATATCCCTATGTTGGTGTGTAGTTTATGAGATCGGAGAACCTCAGAACCCCAAGATTACTCGGTGCTAGACACTACTCCAAAAATATATATAGCTCATGAAGACATCTTGGGAGTCTCGACTGTAAAACATCTCAAAATATAGCTTAAGTCTGAATAGTGGGAGTCTTGACTCCAAATATCTCATTAAATTTGATTTTGTAAGCCTTGGTTAAATCATGATAAGATATAGTTAACTTTACATGGGCTTGCCCAAATCATGAAATCATACTTACTTGAAATTTACTTCATAATTCAAAATCATGAAATCATAAGTTGAGAGTTCATAAACATTCATGCATACTAGATAACTCATCATGCTTGAAATCATAGGATCATAGACTTGAATTTCATGAAGATATGCATAATATGGGATAATTTCTAATAACTTAAAAACATGAATTTATAATCAAATTGAGTGTAAAAATTTTCCCATTTATCTTAAATCATCAATTGAGACATAAGGGAATTGGACCCATAGACATAACATGGGTGTTCACATAGAATTGGGTTTAAAACCCTAGGATTGCCATACACTTGATTTGAGACTTGAATTCATGAACATGAGAGGGAATTGGGCATGAGGGTGGAAGAAATACCCCATTCATGACCCTACATACTCGACTGAAAATTGAAACCCCACTTGATTCTTGAAGAACTTGAGGAAGAACTCTACGAATTTCTTGAGAGATTCGAGAGAAATGATCCTTCAATTCAGAGTGTTAGGAGAGTAATAGGTGATCTAAGGTGATTAATACCCTTAATACACTCTTTTTCATGCTTAAGATGACATAGTCTAGGACCCTAGAGCTTAGGATTTATGAAAATACTCTTAATGAAAAATTTGGGGAACAAGTCAATGCTAGTCATGACGACCCTTACCATAAGTCGTACCAAGATGTAACGACTCGTGATCACCTCCCGTTGTCCCTACTGGTCGTAGGACTAATTCTTAAAGGTCCTACCACAGACACCCCCAATGAGTCATTACATGGCACCACGAGTCGTGAGAACACCCATTGTTATTGAGCCTCAACATTTTCTCTAAACCTTCCTATGGTTACACCCCATGACTTGTGGTTTCCTACCACGGGTCATGACACCACCCGACAACACCTCCATACCAAGAAAACCACAACCCTTATCATGACCCATTATTTCCCACAATGAATTGTACTGATAATTGTGGTACCTCTTCCTTCCTCTGAAGGTCGAAACAATGACTCCTTTCGACGACCCGTTACAACCACCTATGAGTCATATCATGAATTGTTACACCAGATCCTCCTTTACAACTGCTAACCATAATTCGTGATGATGACTCATCACATCGACAAAGAGTCGTACCATGGCGCGTTGGTCCAGAACCTGCCACTCAGTCTGTTTACCACGACTCCAACCACGACCTGTCAGACTAACCCACGACTTGTATAGTGAGTCATCCTGAGAGAAAATTGTAGATTCTTTTGTTAATCCCATTTTCAAATCCTAAACCTAGTCTTAGGAACTTCTGAGATATTACATGTACTATCTTGGTATAAGCCGTACCTAGGAGTCTTGGAAATCTTTAGCAGAGGTGCACTTGTGGAAACTCCTAGTATGAGTGGAAGCCACAAATCGCAGTGTCAACATACAAACCATACCATGGGGTCGTGGAAAAGTTCAGAGAAAAATGTAAACCAACAAATCCTAGGATACGAGTAGATTGTACGAGTTGTAGCACCATGGTACGGACCATACCAAGGACTCGTGGAAAGATTCAGAGGATGTCAGATTTGTAGAAAGTACAAACCATGACTGACACTTACGACTCATAGTGGCATTGTACGAGTCATACCAACCTCCAGGACTTGACAGATTCAGAGGCTACATTTTATACCATGGACAGAAACCACGACGTAGGATGTGGCGGTAGCAGTTTCCCTATTAATTTAAGAAAGGTTTTCATTAATTGTATAAATAATTTTTAGTTATTTTCCTTAGAGGGATTCGACACTTTTGACTTTGTATTCATAGTTTTTGGGTTTCCCTAGTTCTTGGAGATCCACTATTCGAATACTTGGGAGAATTCATCATTGTTCTTGAGTTTTTGACAATTAATTGTGCAATCAATTCTTGGGTTCTTTTTTTCATCATTACTGTAAGTCTTCAATTATGTTTTCTTTCATGAAATCTGATTTTATTCTTGCAATCAGAAATAACTAAACCTTCCAAAACTAGAGTTGTGTGAACCATGATGGAATAATAAACTAGGGTTAACATAACGTGATTCTAAACCAATACGATGTATGTATTGTTCTTTTCTTCATGATTAACATTCTTTAATGATGCACAACGTTAGTACTAGCCCGAATTCTCTTCTTTCTTGAACCTAGAGAAGTAAAGATTAGGAAAAGAAAAGAGCAACAAAGCCTTAAAATTGAGTTTCATTGAATAGCTTGAGCTGCAGTCATAGGATAGTTAATTTGAAACTATTGATAAAGGTTAAATTGCAATCGCTCTTGAGACCTATCCCGGAGATTGAGTAGAGTCATCTAATAGGGACGAATCAGTTGTTTAGATGAGCATAATTTATCAATTTTTTAGGCTAAGTATTGGGATAGATTAGGAGTGTAATAATCTGACCTAGTCAGGAAGCCATGGGGAACACCTCCCTAGTTGATTGCATAACTATTGGTTACAACTCTCTTTCAAAATATTGTTGTTTTGCAAACCCCCCTTTAGGAAGTAATTGAACTAAAAGTATGAATACTAGCATAAGAGTATATCTTGACCATATTCCTTGTGGGATCGACCCTAACCTTAGTTGGATTCTTTATTGACAATTTCCGCGTTATACTTCTTCAGGGGTGTAATTTGAGCGTTATCAACTCGCAAGGGGAACTTCCAAGTAACACTAAGAAGAACCCGTAGGAGTATGTTAGCGCAACCTCTTTGCGCAGTGGAAAGAAGGTTGGTGAAGTGATACCCAGAGATAACAAAGAAGAGACAGAGAAGGTTGCAAAGTTCAGCCAGGAGGTTGAGGAGTCAATTAATCACAATTGACAGTGGTAGAGGCTTTGACCACCTCCTCCATTCCTACAGAGATTCAAAAAGCAGAAGGAGGACATAGCTTGTAAAAAGTTTCTTGATGTGTTGAAGCAGATACATGTGAATCTACCATTGGTAGTGTTGTTGCAAGAAGTTCCTAAATATGCTAGGTATTTGAAGGATATTGTGGCAAATAAGAGAAGGCTCATTGAGTTTAACACTGTAGCTCTCACAGAAGACTGTAGTTCCCGGGTTTAAGATAAGATTCCTAAGAAGCTGAAAGAACCCAAGAGCTTCACAATTGCAGTTATAATTAGAAGCTGAGAGGCCGGCTCAACATTGTGTGATCTAGGTGAAAGCGTCAATCTCATGCCAACATCACTGTTTAGAACGTCGGGGTTAGTTGAATAACGGCCCACCATAGTGACATTGCAGTTAGCTAATGGGTCCATCACTTATCTCGAGGGCATTACTGAAGAGATGTTGATCAAAATGGGATCATTCATCCTGCCGATAGACTTCATCATCCTTGACTATGAGGTTGATAAAGCAATTCCCATCATTTTGGGAAGAGAATTTTTGGCCACTACTAATGTAGTCACAAGGGTGAAGTCAGGAAAGATGTCAATGACTACGCATGACCAAGAGGTGATTTTTGATGTATTCAGAGCAGCAAGGTTGCCACCCCACTATGAGGAGTGTAAGATGAGCACGATGATGTAGTCAGGAAATTCTAAGCAGGTTGTTGAGCAACATGTGTTGTTAGTTAAAGCACTAGGAAAGTAGGTTAGTAATCATCTCCCTCAATTGGAGGAGTGAGAAGTCTTGCATCATGCCCCAATGTTAAATCAGGTGCTGCATGGGAGGCAACCCGTAATTGTCGTGTCACGACTATATGTAAGGCACTTGGAGGGAGGCAACCCATCTTTCTAACACATTTTTTGTTTTATAGAGACAAACAGAGAATTTGAGGTGAAAAAGTGGGGAAAGAAAGCTGAAAAAATTCTAAGTTTGGGGCGAAATACCCGGTGTGATACGACAGGTGTTAAACTTCAGAAGAATTTTTTTTTTCAGGTTTGCGAAGTGAGTGGCGCGCTGCACCAGACTCAATTCACCAAGATTTTTTTTCTAAGTGTATGGTGCAGTAGGTGGCGCACCGCATGAGGTGTTATTTGAGCGAAATTTTTTTGGGTCCATGGGTCAAATTTGACCCAAGGACCCTAAAATTAATAAAAACCCATAACTCATACCTTTATTTTTAATCCCCATTCATCTTCTCTCTCTAAAAAATTTAAGAAAAAAGTAAAAGAATATTCTCTCTCCTTTCTCTCTCTTGGCCGTAATTCCCATTCCATTCTCCCCCCATTGTTATATTCTCCATAAAGCTTGGTGACACAAACTTCTTCAACTCAAATAAGTAAATTTATTCTCTCCTTTGTTACTTAATGTTGTAAGCATGCTTGATGACATTCAAATCCACTCCTCATGAGGAGGAAGTGTAAACGATCGTCGCAATATAAATACCCAACTAAGAGTCGGGGTTGAATTGTTATACCTCATAAAATTCCTAACACATAGATGGCCTATTCGCGTGTTGGTTAAGAGTATTTGAAGGCCATACATGCTAGAAAAAGGCCCGGGAAAAGACCAGATAAGAAATCTGTTGAACCATCGCGAAAGGAGCCGGGGCAGAGCCCCTCCGCGATGGCAACGTGTCACGGAGGTGGAGCCTTCGCGTTGGATCCGTGACACGTTGGCCTTGTCCAGGCCCAACTATATAAGCCCTCCACTTCGATTTTAAATGATATAATTCTTATAATTTCCAGCGAAAACAGAGAGAAAATCAGAGAGGAAGAGGAACGAAGGTTTCTTGATAATTTCCTTCCAATTACGCCATCAAACGCGGTCCAAACTCAAATTAACTCCAGATACCGAGGTATTAAGCAGTAAGGAGCATTCCTACGGATTCAGTTTCGCGAAATTCGGTCGGCGAATCGTCGTGCTACCGAACTAAGATAAGTGGAATTGCTCCAAATTAGTATCAATATACTCCTAGCCTTAAAGTGAGTATTTCTCCCTTTTGGACTTTCGCGATATAGCGAGTTTTTGACTGTCTTTCGATAAGCCAAAGTTTAGGCTATAAATATATCAAAAGTGGCGTTTTCTTTCAGAATATTGGTGTATTTAGTTCTAATTGACATGTATATGAATGTAGTTGGGAGAAACAGCAGAAGTACCGACAGAAATCACATCGGTCAGTCGGGTACTCAGAAACCAGGTATGTAAAGCTATTCTTTCGGCAAGCCAGGAAGTATAGTCTAGGAAATAATTAGAGTAAAGGCTATTAACAGATACCCAACGTACAAGAACGATTTTAGTACAATTTCTAGCAAGCATGCTAGTATATCATTACGTATCATGCAATAATCGGAATAACGGATAGTCAGATGATTTCAGATAGTAATGTGGTATCCGCTAGTAGCTCAGCATGTTCTTACGTAATATCTAGAATGGAAGTTGTAAAAGCAGTATAATGAACTAGCAATATTACAAATAGTATGTATTACATTTGTTGAGACTGTATCCGGTAATAGATGGCACATCTTATGTTATTGAGCTATATCCAGTTATAGATGGCATGTTCTATGGTATCGAGTTATATCCAGATATAATCATATCAGTAATCAGATATAGAAATAGCTCCAAATACAGATGTAGCTCCAGAAATAGATATGGCTCTAGAAACTGATATAGCTTCAGATCACGGGTAACAATAGTCAGATAAACAGATAAAGGCCAGGCAGCAATTAGCCCAGCAATCAGAAACAGTGTAAAACAGAATATAGCATCAGTTGTTAAATATGGACTGTCCTTGAAATAAAAGAAGAGAATATGATTAGTATTTTTCATTTGAGCATGCTTGCTGTGTATGTGTTTTGCATGTTGAGACCTGTTTTGGCATGTGGGCACCCTTTAGCATCCCCACCTCCCCTGGGTTATAGCTGTGTCGATACCAGATTCAGATACCGCCACCAGCTGGGCGATGCCGTCCTCCTAGAGGACGATGATGGCCGACCACCATGATAATACGATCCAGATTACCCTGATTGCAGGGGCAATTCAGCTTGCCCTGTGCAGAGCCAGATTACCCTGTTTACAGGGGCATATTAGTCTGTGTGCGCTTATGGCCGGGGGCAGTTTCAGATACAGATTTTTATAAAATTAACCTCTTGCGTGCTTGCACCCAAGGGCAGTTTCAGTCACAGATACAGCAGCAGATTACCCCGTGAGCACTTGCGCCCAGAGGCAGGAGTCTTCGGACTTAGACACAGTTTATTGTCAAAGGCCATGGCCTGAGCTACGTACCCAAGGGGGCCGGTAGGAGGAGCTCACAGTTATCAGATGAGTGGAGTGACTTGTTTTTGGTTGGTTTAGACCCGGGTAGGGGTAAATAGATTGTTCTGTTGGTTGGCACCTTCCGGCTTATGGGGGTCGGTTAGGTATTGTGTGTATTTATATGTATATCTATATGTGCTATTAGATACTGATAGACAGTAGGACGACACGTCATCAGGTACGCTCAGTTTAGTTACAGAATAAATAAACTGTCCCCAGTTATCCTCAGCTAGATAGACTCAGCTACTTCCTGCTTGTATTTCATGTTGTTGTTGTTACCCATTTCAGATGTATATTTTAGTTTGCTTTACATGCTCGGTACCTGTGGTACTGACGCCCGTGGGGGTGCTGCATTGATTGCCTGCACGTACACAGAAATGAGGAGTCGATCCCTCGTGATCCAGTTAGCAGAGTTGTCAGCTCCTATCCTCCGGAGCTAGACAGTCGGAGGTTGCTCCTATTTCCTTTTTGATTACAGTTTGGGTAGGTCGGGGCCCTGTCCTGACCATTCTATTATTACTCCTTAGAGGCTTGCAGTCAGATGTTTCCTGTGGTAGTGGAGCCGGTCGTGTGGGGCCATGCATGTATATATGTGTCTGGTTGATTATATTGGCCGTGTGGGGCCATAGTCTGGTAGTAGTGGTGACCTTGCCGGTCACATAGTTGTTCAATATACTATTGTTAAGTTGCAGATAACTAGACAATATGGTGGCCTTGTCGGCCCGCATAGGTTCCCCTATATGAGATGATTTTGGTTAGCTGATGATACAGTACAGGTGGCTATAGGCCCAGTCGGCCGGAGGCTGTATTTACAGCCGTTATATAGCTGGTTCGTTTCTTGAAATAGAGCCAGAGTCAGCCAAAGCACCAGATGTGCTCAGGCTGGACCATTTAGCAGCTCAGAGTCTAGCAGGCACCAGGTGCCCGTCATGCCCCCCAAGGTGGGGTGTGACATACTTGGTATCAGAGCAGTTCGTGTCGCAGGGAGTCTGCAATCCGTGCTAAGTAGAGTCTTGTCTATGGATGTGTTGTGCACCACATACTATAGGCAGGAGGCTGTGAGGCATAATAGGATAGTTACCCTTCTTTCATACTCAGTCGTGCCTAGCACAGTACAGTATAGGGTTGGTTCTTTTGAAACTTACCACCCTCTTTGTCTTCTGATACTATGGCAGATCAGTGGCACCCTGCTACAGGCAGGAGATTAGATACAGCGGCAGGCGAGGGCACCAGCAGGATGCCTCACTTACATCCAGATTCAGCCCGGTTTGAGGGCGATACGAAGGTGTCATCTCGACCCTCCCAGAAGTCTCCGCCTCGCCAGACACCATTTAAGGCAGCACCGATTCCCACAGCTCCTGCACTCACTTCATCTGATCAGGAGGTACGTAGTGCGGTGGTTATGTTAACCAAGATACTAGCTACTCAGTGTCAGCCAGTACCACCTGCAGCAGCAGAATCTCTAGGTGGGCCAGGTAGTTCCAGGGTTAGAGAATTCTTGGCATTGGGACCCCCGCAGTTCACTGGGTCAGATCAAGCAGAGGACCCCCAGGATTTCCTAGATCAGATGCAGAGGATTTTCCGGGTTATGCATGTGACTCCTACAGAATCAGTTGAGCTGGCAGTATTTCGGTTGCAGAACATAGCTGTATTATGGTACGAAAGTTGGGAGAGATCTCGGGGAAGAAATGCAGCCCCTCCTACTTGGTCCAGCTTCTCAGAGGCCTTCCTGGACCACTACTTACCCCGGGAGGTCAGATAGGCCCGGATGGACCAGTTCTTACACTTAGAGCAGGGGGCCAGGAGCGTCCGTGAGTATTCCTCACAGTTTGACTCCTTAGCCCGCTATGCTCCAGCATTTGTGGACACCATGTCGTCCAGAGTCCATCGCTTTATTATGTGCCTGAATTCAGGTTACATAGAGACGTGCATGACGGCTACCTTGATAGAGGACATGGACATAGCTAGGGTACAGGCCTTCGCACAGACAATTTAGGGCCTGAGACAGCGACAGCGGGGCGACAGGCAGGCGACTTCAGAGCAGCGCCGTAGAAACAGACCCGCTGAGATTCAGGGGGAAACCCCTAGGGGGCCGAGACCACGGTTTTCAGATAGGCCACCCAGATCTTTACCTTCGGTACAGCAGCAGAGAGGCATATTTGATTGCTGGAGTCAGTCAGAGTCTGGTAGCAATTTACGGACAGTAGCATCACCTCAATAGCAGAGGGCAGAACAGAGTAGATTTGCACCTACCCCTTGTCCTATATGCCACCGACCTCATTTTGGAGCCTGTAGGCAAGGCTTCTCAGGGTGCTATCACTGGGGACAGGAAGGGCATTTAATGAGAGATTGTCCGGCCAGAGGATAGGGTAGTTGGGATAGTCTGGATAGAGCATCAGCGGGACCACGAGCTCCAGCAGCCTCAACAGGGCGCAGACCCTCAGGTTCAGCAAATAGGGGCCGAGGTAGATCAGGAGCCTCTGGCTCAGGTGCAGGCCCCAGCCGTACCTATGCATTACCAGGGAGGCAGGATTCAGAGGAATCTCCCAACGTGGTCACAGGTATATTGATTGATCCAGGGTCTACCTTGTCATATATTACACCATTTGTGGCCCGAAAGTTGGGTATTGAACCAGAATTGCTTCAACAGCCCTTTTCAGTGCTTACACCGGTTGGTGACTCGATTACAGCTAAAAGAGTTTACCGAGGGTGTACGGTAGAGGTTGCTGATCGCCAAACCATAATAGACTTAATAGAACTTGAGATGGTCGACTTCGATGCCATTATGGGTATGGACTGGTTAGTGCCATGCTATGCCATCTTAGAATGCTGGACCAAGACGGTCCGATTTCACTTTACGGGGGAAGCAGTGCGAGAGTGGAAAGGGAGCACAACTACGCCAAAAGGTAGGTTTATTTCCTACCTTCAGGCGAGAAAATTAATAGCAAAGGGATGTATTTACCACCTAGTTAGAGTCCAGGACGTTCGGGTGGAACCTCCGACTCTTCAGTCTGTTCCAGTGGTCAATGAATTCACTGACGTATTTCCAGATAAGTTGTCTGGTATCCCTCCCGAAAGGGAGATAGATTTTGCAATTGACTTGTTGCCAGGGAGTCAACCTATATCCATTCCCCGTATCGCATGGCACCAGCTGAGCTTAGAGAGTTGAAAGAGCAGTTAAAAGATTTGCTCGACAAAGGCTTTATCAGGCCTAGTACTTCCCCGTAGGGTGCACCAGTACTGTTTGTAAGGAAGAAAGATGTCTCACTCCGTGTGTGTATAGACTACCGGCAGCTGAATAAGGTAACGGTTAAAAACAAATACCCACTCCCTAGAATAGATGATTTGTTTGACCAGTTGCAGGGGGCCAGATGTTTCTCTAAGATAGATCTGAGGTCCGGATACCACCAGGTCCGGGTTCGTGAGAGGGACATTCCAAAGACTACTTTCAAGACCAGGTATGGTCACTTTGAATTTCTAGTCATCTCTTTTGGGCTGACAAATGCTCCCCCAGTGTTTATGGACCTGATGAACGGCATATTCAGACCGTATTTGGATCTGTTCGTGATAATATTTATCGATGATATTCTGGTATATTCTCGTTCAGAGATAGATCACCAGAACCATTTACTAACAGTACTCTAGATCCTTAGAGACCGTCAGCTGTACGCCAAGTTTTCTAAGTGTGAGTTCTGGCTGAACTCAGTTGCCTTTTTGGGGCATATCGTGTCGGATGCTGGGATACATGTGGATACACAGAAAATAGAGGCGGTCAAGACATGGCAGACCTACCACTCTGACCGAGGTCCGTAGTTTCCTGGGTTTAGCAGGGTATTACTGGAGATTTGTTGAAGGATTCTCCACTATAGTAGCACCTCTGACAAAGCTGACACAGAAAGCAGCGAAATTTCAGTGGACGGAGGCATGTGAGCAGTGTTTTCAAGAATTGAAAGACAGATTGACCTCCACCCCAGTACTAGCATTGCCAGAGGGAACAGATGGGTATGTGGTGTATTGCGA
Organism: Datura wrightii; assembly: GCA_035772735.1. NCBI lineage: Eukaryota > Viridiplantae > Streptophyta > Magnoliopsida > Solanales > Solanaceae > Datura > Datura wrightii. The sequence continues at coordinate 40,935,369 of JASDFA010000027.1, forward strand.
CGCTTTAGGCATTGGATTGGGTTGTGTGCTTATGCAGCATGGAAAGGTAATTGCTTATGCTTCCAGACAGCTGAGAAAGCACGAAAAGAACTATCCGACTCATGACATGGAATTGGCCGCAATGATTCACTCTCTGAAAATCTGGAGGCATTATCTGTATGGCGTTCATGTAGACATTTTTACAGATCATAAAAGCCTGCAATACATTTTCACACCGAGAGAGTTAAATCTACGGCAACATCGTTGGTTAGAACTTTTGAAAGATTATGATGTAAATATTCTCTACCACCCAGGGAGAGATAATGTAGTAGCAGATGCCTTCAGTCGTAAGTCAATGGGGAGTTTGGCGTATTTGCAACCCGAGAAGCGGGAGTTAGCTAAGGAAATTCACCAACTAGTTGGTTTAGCCGTTCGAGTAGTAGAAACATAAAATAACAGAGTGGTGATTCAGAACTCTGCTATGTCATCGTTAGTTACAGAGGTAAAAGAATGGCAGTACGGGGACCCTGACTTAGTCCAGCTCAGAGATAGAGTTCAGAAAGGTAAGGAACCAGATTTCCAAGTGACTGAGGATGAAGTGCTACGTTGTAAGGGCCGCCTATGTGTCCCGAATGTTTCAGGGCTTCGCCAGCAGATCATGCATGAGGTACATTACGCTCGCTATTCCCTCCATCCAGGAGCAACGAAAATGTACCACGACATCAGAGACATCTATTGGTGGCCAGGTATGGATGCTGAAATAGCTGAATTTGTATCTAGATGTCCTAATTGCCAGCAGGTGAAAGCAGAACACCAGAAACCGGGCGGTCTGACGCAAGATATAGCCGTGCCTTTGTGGAAATGGGAAGCGATAAATATGGATTTTGTAATAGGGTTACCCCGTACCAGACGCAGAAATGATTCTATTTGGGTAATCGTTGACAGATTAACAAAATCAGCTCATTTCCTTCCAGTGAAAGCTACCTTCTCGGCCGAGGATTATGCCGAATTATATATCAGAGAAATAGTTAGATTACATGGAGTGCCGGTATCTATTATTTCAGATAGAGGAGCACAATTTACAGCGAGATTCTGGCAGTCGTTCCAGAGAGGCCCGGGGACACAGATTAACTTAAGTACAGCCTTTCATCCTCAGACAGACGGGCAAGCAGAACGAACTATCCGAACGCTCGAAGATATGCTACGAGCGTGTGTACTAGATTTTGGGGGTAGCTGGGATGAGCATCTGCCGTTGATTGAATTTTCCTATAATAACAGTTATCATTCAGCTATCCAGATGGCACCCTTTGTAGCATTATACGGGCGGAAATGTAGATCACCCGTTGGCTGGTTTGAAGCGGGGGAGACAGCGCTGATTGGGCCGGATATTATTCATCGATCAGAAGAGGCGGTGAAGCTTATCAGGGAACGCTTACTAACTGCTCAGAGCCGCCAGAAGTCTTATGCGGATATGCGGTGCAGAAATCTAGAATTTGCAGTGGATGACTAGGTATATTTGAAAGTGTCTCCGATGAAAGGGGTGATGATATTTGGCAAGAAAGGCAAGCTTAGCCTGAGGTTCATTGGGCCATATCAGATTCGGCGAAGAATAGGCCGAGTTGCAAACGAATTGAACTTTCCTCCAGAGTTAGCATCTGTTCATCCAGTATTCCATGTATCTATGTTGAGGAAGTTCGTAGGAGACCCTTCCATAGTTGTTCCAATTCAGGATGTCCAGGTTACAGAAGAGTTAGCATATGAAGAGGTTCCAGTAGCCATCTTAGACAGACAGATTCGTAGATTGAGAACTAAAGATGTTGCGTCTGTCAAGGTATTGTGGCGTAACAGGAACCGAGAGGAGATGACTTGGGAAGCGGAAGAAGATATGAAGACCAGATACCCTCATTTATTCCAGGCCTAGTCAGGCGACAAGTATGTTGGTATTATTATCTTATGCAGTGCCTTATTGTATACATATAAATGAGAAGGTCTATTTTAATCTGTTATTTAAATACTTTGGTATTGTGTAGAGTACCTGTATGGGACTCTATTGCATTTCAGGTTTTTTTGGTATAGTCCATATTACAGGGGAAACTCTGCTGAAATTTTTCTAGAAACAAGTTGAGTAAGTTGAGAAGTCCTCTAGATAGAAGCTTACATTCGAGGACGAATGTTCTTAAGGGGGGGAGAATGTTATACCCCGTAAAATTCCCAACACATAGATGACCTATTCGCGTGTTGGTTAAGAGTATTTGAAGTCCATACATGCTAGAAAAAGGCCCGGGAAAAGACCGTACAAGAAATCTGTCGAACCATCGCAAAAGGAGCCGGGGCAGAGCCCCTCCGCGATGGCAACGTGTCACGGAGGTGGAGCTTCCGCGTTGGCTCCGTGACACGTTGGCCCTGTCCAGGCCCAACTATATAAGCTCTCCACTTTGGTTTTAAATGATATAATTCTTATAATTTCCAGCGAAAATAGAGAGAAAATCAGAGAGGAAGAGGAATGAAGGTTTCTTGATAATTTCCTTCCGATTACACCGTCAAACGCGGTCCAAACTCAAATTAACTCCAGATACCGAGGTATTAAGCAGTAAGGAGCATTCCTACGGATTTAGTTTCGCGAAATTCGGCCGGAGAATCGTTGTGCTACCGAACTAAGATAAGTGGAATTGCTCCAAATTAGTATTAATATACTCCTAGCCTTAAAGTGAGTATTTCTCCCTTCTGGACTTTCGAGAAATAGTGAGTTTTTGACTGTCTTTCGATAAGCCAAAGTTTAGGCTATAAATATATCGAAAGTGGCGTTTTCTTTCAGAATATTGGTGTATTTAGTTCTAATTGACATGTATATGAATGTAGTTGGGATAAACAGCAGAAGTACCGACGGAAATCACATCGGTCAGTCAGGTACTCAGAAACCAGGTATGTAAAGCTATTCTTTCGGCAAGCCAGGAAGTATAGTCTAGGAAATAATTAGAGTAAAGGCTATTAACAGATACCCAGCATACAGGAATGATTTCAGTACAATTTCTAGCAAGCATGCTAGTATATCATTACGTATCATGCAATAATAGGAATAACGGATAGTCAGATGATTTCATATAGTAATGTGGTATCCGCTAGTAGCTCAGCATGTTCTTACGTAATATCGAAGTTGTAAAAGCAGTATAATGAACTAGCAAGATTACAGATAGTATGTATTACATTTGTTGAGACTGTATCCGATAATAGATGGCACATCTTATGTTATTGAGCTATATCCAATTATAGATGGCATATTCTATGGTATCGAGTTATATCCAGATATAATCATATCAGTAATCAGATATAGAAATAGCTCCAGATACAGATGTAGCTCCAGAAATAGATATGGCTCTAGAAACTGATATAGCTTCAGATCACGGGTAACAATAATCAGATAAACAGATAAAGGCCAGGCAGCAGTTAGCCCAACAATCAGAAACAGTGTAAAACAGAATATAACATCAGTTGTTTAATATGGACTGGCCTTGAAATAAAAGAAGAGAATATGATTAGTATTTTTCATTTGATCATGCTTGCTGTGTATGTGTTTTGCATGTTGAGACCTGTTGTGGCATGTGGGCACCCTTTAGCATCCCCACCGCCCCTGGGTTATAGATGTGTCGATACCAGATTCAGATACCGCCACCATCTGGGCGATGCCATCCGCCTAGAGGACGATGATGGCCGACCACCATGATAATACGATCCAGATTACCTTGCTTACAGGGGCAGTTCAGCTTGCTCTGCACAGAGCCAGATTACCCTATTCACAGGTGCATATTACTCTGTGTGCGCTTGTGGCTGGGGGCAGTTTCAGATACAGATTTTTATAAAATTACCCTGTTGCGTGCTTGCACCCAGGGGCAGTTTCAGTCACAGATACAGTAGCAGATTACCCCGTGAGCACTTGCGCCCAGAGGCAGGAGTCTTCAGACTCAGACACTGTTTATTGTTAGAGGCCAAGGCCTGAGCTACATACCCAAGGGAGCCGGTAGGAGGAGATCACAGTTATAAGATGAGTGGAGTGACTTGTTTTTGGTTGGTTTAGACCCGGGTAGGGGTAAATAGATTGTTCTATTGGTTGGCACCTTCCGGCTTATGGGGGTCGGTCAGGTATTGTGTGTATTTATATGTATATCTATATGTGCTATTAGATACTGATAGACAGTAGGACGACACGTCATCAGGTACGCTCAGTTTAGTTACAGAATAAATAAACTCTCCCCAGTTATCCTCAGCTAGATAGACTCAGCTACTTCCTGCTTGTATTTCGCGTTGTTGTTGTTACCCATTTCAGATGTATATTTTAGTTTGCTTTACATGCTCGGTACCTATGGTACTGACGCCCGTGGGGGCGCTGCATTGATTGCCTGCAGGTACACACAGACGAGGAGTCGATCCCTCGTGATCCAGTCAGCAGAGTTGTCAACTTCTATCCTCCGGAGCTAGACAGTCGGAGGTTGCTCCTATTTCCTTTTTGACTACAGTTTGGGTAGGTCGGGGCCCTGTCCCGACCATTCTAGTATTACTCCCTAGAGGCTTGCAGTCTGATGTTCCCTGTGGTAGTGGAGCCGGTCGTGTGGGGCCGTGCATGTATATATGTGTCTGGTTGATTATGTTGGCCATGTGGGGCCATAGTCTGGTAGTAGTGGTGACCTTGCCGGTCACGTAATTGTTCAATATACTATTGTTAAGTTGCAGATAACTAGATAATATGGTGGCCTTGTCGGCCCGCATAGGTTCCCCTATATGAGATGATTCTGGTTAGCTGATGATACAGTACAGGTGGCTATAGGCCCAGTCGGCCGGAGGCTGTATTTACAGCCATTATATAGCTGGTTCGTTTCTTGAAATAGAGTCAGAGTCAGCCAAAGCACCAGATGTGTTCAGGCTGGACCATTTAGCAGCTTAGAGTCTAGCAGGCACCAGGTGCCCGTCATGCCCCCCAAGGTGGGGTATGACATGAATCCACAAGGAATAGTGATTGAATATCACAAAAATTGTCTATTAATTTGAATTAAGATTGCATACATGCATTTGAAAATAAAAATAAAACATTGGGGGAAAATGCGAGATAACAATTTAAATTTAAAATCAACAATCAAGAGAACAAGGCAACCAAATTGAATAGATAATTATGAATAAGGGCCAGAGGTATGCTATTGATGGGGTTTCTATTAGATAGGGATTAGCTTGAAAATTAAATAATTACTCATACGCATAAATAACTGTGGATAAAGTGACACACGATATTTTTCAACATATTGGGTGCTCTATTCCTTGAGTTTTCTCAAACCCCAAGGCCTCAATCAATTAATCCACTATAGCCTAGGCAAGATTTGAGCTATCTCTAGCCTTGATCACAGGCAAAAATAGCATGCCCGAGATACGCTTTATGAATTAAATTAGTCTTGTTTATCTAAGTTATTGTATACATTTTCATGTAATTTTATATGAAGTGAAGATATGTGCTAACCAACATGATTAGCCTTTGTTTTGTAGGTTTTGATGACTTTTGAGTAACTAACCCATGAGTTGGTGAAGTAGAGGATTGGAAACGGAATTAACACGCGAACGTCAGCAAAGAGGAGGCACAAAACAGCCCACCGGCGCGTCGGCAACGTGCCACGGCAGGCAGGCCGACCACAACAGCCCACCTGCACATTGGCAACATGCCACGACAAGTTGGCTGCGCGACCAAGAGGTGTCAACGCGCTGCCCAAGTAGCGTGACACGCTGCCAACGCGGCAGGGTGCTGCCGGGGCCAATTTCGGGTGAATTCCAGAGAGCCTTCGCGTTAGTGGCGTGTCACGGAGGCAGTGCTCCGCGATGCACTCCATGACACATTGCTTGTTATTCCGGGAAAGAGTCCTACTACTATAAATAGCACACTTAGATTTATTTTTCACTATTCAGACTTGGTGGAGCAAGGACGTGGGTTACAGGCAGTTGAGGGACGAAAAGTTCAGGGTTTTTTCTCTCTTTCTTTCTTCTCTAATTCAATTTCTTATATGATTAACACTCATTTTATGATGATTAATCCACAAATGAGTGGCTAATTCCCTTCCTTGCTGAGGTTGTGAACACTTGTGATGAAATTTGATTATTGATTATCTGGTTTTTCATCTTTTCTTCCATGTTGTTCTATTAATTTTTGTTCTTACTGCATTGGTGTGTGGCCTACATTAATGTACATCTAAAAAGTCCGATTTCACTCGAGAGAGCACGAAATTGGAAAGTTGTGAATTAATAGGATATTGTTCTTTACTTGGTTTGGGAAAATTGAGTTTTGATGTGCTTTCAGGATAGAGATATACCTGAAAGTTGTATTAGTCAATTTGGGAACCGGAATTGTATGGCTAGAACATGAGTTGCATTTGATCACAGAAATGTAGACGGATGGTTCATGATTCTTAAGTGAGATTAAATACGAGAGTTTTAATCTCTTGGCGAATGTTCTTGGCTAGCAACAGGAAGAAAAGATTAACCGATTTATGATGATAATCAGTTTCATTACATGTTCGTTTAACCTCAGCATGCTCTTATCCATAGTTCAGATTCAAAGTAGATAATTGTTCTTAGTTTTAGCATAAAATTTATAAAACAAATTATTAACTCTTTGGTTACTTTGTTGTCAGCATATTTAGAAGTAAAAATATAGTATACTTGAGCAAATTACACTTAACCCAAGTCTCTGTGGGATCGATACTTGGCTTACTAAAGCCACTTACTACTTGTTCGACCACGTGCACTTGCGTGTCATTTTATATACGCATGTAAAAAGACCGAACAAGTTTTTGGCGCCGTTGCCGGGGACTTGGAAATTGGTGAATTTGTTTTAAGTGTTAATTTGCTATATTTTTTTTCTCTTAAGTGCTGACAACTTGGTCTTAGTGTTTGTTTTAATTCTTTTTCATTTTATTTTATTTTATTTTTTTGCTTGTTCGTATACCCTTATTGACATGAAATCATGGAATACAAATGGTTTAAATGGTGGATACTCATATTTTGGCGAATTTTGTCTGAATTGCTGAGGACACCACTCGTGGCAACACTGTAACACGTGCAATATTTGTGGTGGTCAAGATGGCCATTGGGATGGCTGTCCGAATGCATATTCCCCTCCCCCAAGCCCCTACTATGATCCTTCTGTTGTTTTTGCTGAATATAGGCATGCTGAAAATGCGGACTTGGGACGCCAAGCTCAAATAGAAGACATGCTGAAACAACTCCTGGAGCAATCAGAAGCAATGAAAGAGGCGATGGCAGTATTGAGAATTCAGCAAGAAGAGAATGCAGAGGCTCTAGAAAGGATGAGCGTCAAATTCACGGAGATGATTGCTGAGGCTGAAGCTTGTGATAAATTGCAGGTAACAGTTTTAGCCGATATTCAAGAGGAACTACAAGAGGAAGACAAGGGTGAATTTTTGGAGGAAGCCCAATATTTAGAATCTCTTGAGTGTCCCCGTGATGGGCTCACACTTATGGAAAATCCATTCATGTAAGAAGAGATAGAGTATTCCCCAGTTGACAGTAATGGAGAGACAGATGTCGATGCTGAGAAGGTGTATACAAGTAAGGAGGTCAAGGATAATGCAGTTTCAGAGTTGAGGTGTATTGGACCACACTCGACGCATTTTTCAACATTAAGTTGGGTTGACAACATAGAAATAGAGTCTTCCAAGCTTATAGAGAAATGTCTAGAGGAGGACCAAGCCCCGTATATTTTGAAATATGCTGACTCGGAGAGACAAAATGACTTCGCTTACTTAAGGGCCAATAGGTTCAAAAGGCAACATCTACTTCTTGGTCCTTACAATTTTTCACCACCACCCCTGGAGCATAAGAGGAAATTAGAGAAGAAATTAGGGGTGAGATTCATATCCTCAAGGTGGAGGAAAAAGCGGTGAAACTGGATACGTCGTGCCGCGACGTAAAATTAGGCGCTGCTTGGGAGGCAACCCAAGGGTACCATTTTAAATTCTTGCATTTAATTTGATTTTTTTTATTTTTCATCTTGTGTTGTTTTGGTGGAAAGTTAAGCACAGATGAAGGGGAATTCTGAGTACCCGTGGAGGAGGAAGCTAACAAGCATGGAAGAGAAAAAGTGTGGGGTCGAACACCCACTTGTGCAAAGTTGAAGAAAGGCATGTTGTTAGCTAGGCCTAAAGGCCTCAGGGAGTATTTCTCACCCTTTTTAAATTTTAATTTGATGCTATGAGGACATAGCATGATTTAAGTGTGGGGTGAGGGAAATTTCAAGGAAAATTTCAAAATTTTGTGCTTAACGATTTTTGGTGAATGTAATGCTTGTGAGAAAATCGAATTTTTTTTTTGTGAGTTAAGCATGAATTCATCACCCATTGGTTTTTCTTTTCGGTTCTTTTCCGACGGGGGGTCTTTGAACCGAAGAACAAAAATTTTCTTTTTCTTTCTTTCCTTTGGCTGTATATAGTGTTTTTAGTCATAGTTAGGGACTGTTTCCGATGATGGATGGATGACGACCGTCTTGAGGAAAAATTAGTCGATAGGTTTTGGGTTTTTGAAACCATAACTAATTGGTGCTTGATGTTCTTTTTATGTGCTATACATGGTTGTAAGATGCAAGTATGTTCAGTGTGAAGCATGCAAGTGTATAACTTTGTTTGAGACACTTAGGCTCTTGAATTTGACTCAATATAATGGAAGCTTAATTCTGAATTCTTGTGATTAGCTGAGTAAGAGTCTACTGATGGTGTCTTGATTTGAGCATTTGCCATGAGTGTAAGGTTTTTGAGTATTCTGTGCTAGTATGAAATGTCTAGAACTTGCCTGGTGTGTATATAAAATGAAATGAAGGATGTGAATTGTAGGAGATGATTTAGGCATTTCTTTGAATGAACCAAACTTTTATCCCTCATTATACCTACCTTGAAAAATTAATCCTAGTTAACCCCATTGAGCCTTGAGCCTATTCTTTGACAGCTGCAACATAAGCTTAATCCTTTTTCTTTCATTAGCCTTGAAATTGAACCAAAACTCCTAAGCGCTTAAAGGAAAAATCCGAAAGAGCAAAGGAGTGAGAAGAATGAAAAAGAAGGAAAAGTAGCAATTGTAAAAGTTGAGAAAGGGCGAGGGTGCACTTGTTTGAATACGGGTGAGTATTAGTAGGGAGTAAGAAAATAAATAAATGAAAAGTTACTTATAGAACTCCTTACTAATAAGCTAAAAGCGCCTAAAGGAAGGGGGAAACAAAAGAGGAAAAAGAAAGATGAAAAGAGAAAAAGGTGAAGTGAGGGAAGGGAAGATGTAATGAAGGCATGATATATTAAAAGCGCTTAGGAAAGATAGTCACTATCCTTAAATTAGTGGAATAAAACACTAAGGGCAAGCTTATGGGTCATTACATGATGCATGAGAATTCTTTGTGAGAGTGAGTGTAATTCTATGCATGTACCCACACATGTTGTGATATAAAAATTGTTTTTGCGTGTGAAATTGGGTAAATCTCTTTCCGTGAGGGGCACATGTTGAATGAAGGATATAATTCATGTGGGATTTCTTAATCAGTTGATTTGCATGAGTTTGCTAAGATTGAGAGTCGATTGTTGAGGTTAAGAAGTCTTAACATAGTTGTACTTCATTTCAATGATCAAATCAGGCATGCTCTATTTTTAGCTTGTATCTTACGTAATCATTATAGCCATAACTGGAATTATCTTGCTAAATTAGTTATGTGGGAGTCTCCATATGCATGATATGTAAAAGGTTGTTCGAGGACGAACAAGGCTTTAAGTGTGGGGTTGTGATCACGGGCAAAAATAGCATGCCCGAGATACGCTTTATGACTTAAATTGGTCTTGTTTATCTAAGTTATTGTATACATTTTCATGTAATTTTATATGAAGTGAAGATATGTGCTAACCAACATGATTAGCCTTTGTTTTGTAGGTTTTGATGACTTTTGAGTAACTAATCCATGAGTTGGTGAAGTAGAGGATTGGAAACGGAATTAACACGCGAACGTCGGCAAAGAGGAGGCACAAAACAGCCCACCGGCGCGTCGGCAACGTGCCACGGCAGGCAGGCCGACCACAACAGCCCACCTGCACGTTGGCAACGTGCCACGGCAGGTTGGCTGTGCGACCAAGAGGTGTCAACGCGCTGCCCAAGCAGCGTGACATGCTGCCAACGCGGCAGGGTGCTGCCGGGGCCAATTTCGGGTGAATTCCAGAGAGCCTTCGCGTTAGTGGCATGTCACGAAGGCAGTGCTCCGCGATGCACTCCGTGACACGTTGCTTGTTATTCCGGGAAAGAGTCCTACTACTATAAATAGCACACTTAGGTTTATTTTTCACAATTCAGACTTGGTGGAGCAAGGACGTGGGTTACAGGCAGTTGAGGGACGAAAAGTTCAGGGTTTTTTCTCTCTTTCTTTCTTCTCTAATTCAATTTCTTATATGATTAACACTCGTTTTATGATGATTAATCCACAAATGAGTGGCTAATTCCCTTCCTTGTTGAGGTTGTGAACACTTGTGATGAAATTTGATTATTGATTATCTGGTTTTTCATCTTTTCTTCCATGTTGTTCTATTAATTCTTGTTCTTACTGCGTTGGTGTGTGGCCTACATTAATGTACATCTAAAAAGTCCGATTTCACTTGAGAGAGCACGAAATTGGAAAGTTGTGAATTAATAGGATATTGTTCTTTACTTGGTTTGGGAAAATTGAGTTTTGATGTGCTTTCAGGATAGAGATATACCTGAAAGTCGTATTAGTCAATTTAGGAACCGAAATTGTATGGCTAGAACATGAATTGCATTTGATCACAGAAATGTAGACGGATGGTTCATGATTCTTAAGTGAGATTAAATACGAGAGTTTTAATCTCTTGGCGAATGTTCTTGGCTAGCAACAGGAAGAAAAGATTAATCGATTTATGATGATAATCAGTTTCATTACACGTTCGTTTAACCTCAGCATGCTCTTATCCATAGTTCAGATTCAAAGTAGATAATTGTTCTTAGTTTTAGCATAAAATTTATAAAACAAATTATTAACTCTTTGGTTACTTTGTTGTCAGTATATTTAGAAGTAAAAATATAGTATACTTGAGCAAATTACACTTAACCCAAGTCTCTGTGGGATCGATACTTGGCTTACTAAAGACACTTACTACTTGTTCGACCACGTGCACTTGCGTGTCGTTTTATATACCCATATAACAAGCTGAACAAGCCTCAAATGTCTAGTGGATACATGACTATGAATTTTGGCTATCTCTAGCCCAATCCCACACACTCAAGACTTAATTTCCTACCATTGCTTTCTCATCCATATTCAATTTCTCTTTTTCAAGAAAAAATGGAATAAGTATACATAACCCACATTTACAACTATGGGTAATTCAATTATAATTTAGGAGAAAGAAACAAATTTATACTAAGTGAATATTAAAAGATTAGTATAGCCATACCCAACCTATTCTACCCCCAATCATGCACACACCCCTAGCAAAATATCTAGCTACTCATAAATGAATAATATAAAAGAATATTGATAGAAAAATTCATAAAATTCATCATTAAGAGTAAAATAGCAAGTTCAAAAATTATCTTCAATGGAGATTTATACCTTGAGGAAGAAGAAGAAGAAGCAAAGCTATTCAATATCTCTCTCTAACTCTACAAATCTAGAATAGAATATTCACTACCTTTTAGAGAATGTATAGAAATAGGTTAAAAATTGCACTTCAAATCCCGTGCTGGATGATTTTACCCTCTTAAACGAGGCCTCACTTGTGAGTAACCAGTGTTCCGCCGGTGCCCACCCGCGGGACGCTGCTTTATCATAAGTGATGTCAGTGACTTTGTGTCTCTGACCGGCATTGGCATTGGCGGTTCACAGGTGCTGACCTGCGTTCTGCCAATGCACCCTCCACTTATGGCCAGTATGCTTCTTCGTTTCAGCCGGCGTTTCGCCTGTTCCATCCGCTGGAGCATCGGTCCCATCCGGTAGAGCTCCGATGCTCTTTTTTAATTCTATGCTTTTGTCCAATTTCTTGCCTTCTCTCCTTAAATGAAATACCTACAAAAACTAAAGAGAAAGAGCATAAAATTCATCCAAATGAATTGAAAACCAAGCAAAATTTCATTTTTAAAAGCCAAATGAGTTGGTAAATTACCAATTTATCAAACCCCCAAACTTGAACCATTGCTTGTCCACAAGCAAGACAATTCTCAACAGATGAATTGTAGGAGTAAGCATGTAATTTTGCATGAGATTATGCACAAGGGACCACTACGACCCAAACAACCCAAAGATCGCTCACCAACACAAAGAAAAAGTGGAGACTCAACACTTTTTGCAAATGCTTCAAGAGATGACCATAATCAATTGGCATGATTCACATTTGATTCCTTCATTCAAAACAAGTTGTTGACCAAAGAAAGCTTATATAGCATTTTAAGTCATTAAAAATTCACATTTGAAGTTTTCCTTCAAGCTCACTACATTCTTGTCTCAATCATTTCTTTTGGAACTTGCAAGCATGTTCCCAAAGGAGGTGATGCTACTCACATCAAGAGAGAATCCCATTTAATTATCAAGAAATTCACACTCAAGGGATTATAGAATGAAACAAATACGCTCACTTTCACAAATAAATTCTCATGAACATAATTTGATCCATAGGCTTGCCCTTCGTGTAACTCTCCACTAATGTAGAGTCGCTACACTTCAAATCAATTAGGACTAGCAGGTCATGATGAATGTAGGAATAAAGGTATGATGACTTTTAAGTTCTAGTAGCAAAAACCTCTCTAATGCCTTTTCTTTTGTGAATCTTATTGCATATTCCATTTTCTTTTGAGATCACCCTCACCTTATCTCTCCTTGAACAACATTTTCACTTTTGAAACAAAAGCCTCCCTTATCTCTCCTTAGTAACCACTTTTCATCTCATTTGAGCAAGAGGCAACACCTTCCTATAATTTGGTTTTTACCACCAAAACAATTCATTCATTCTTTTCACAATTTGGTGCTACCTCTCATTGAAGTTCACATTATTTTTTCCATTTTTCTTTTTGCAACCCCAAACTTAGACTTTTGCCTCTTTCCTTTTTATATTCACACACTTTTGGGACTTCAAGCATCATTTTTGCATTTCTTCTCACAACTAGCACTAGGGAGGATGGGTGCCAAAGAGGGATTAAAAAAGGGGTAATAGGCTTGTAATGTCGTTTTCAAGGGAAAGGCTTAAAGACTCAACATTGGATAGCAAGGATTCTGCTCAATCATATGGGTAAAGTAGCTATCCAAAAGAAAACCTAAAATCCTCTTCCAAGTGCAACTACATCTAAGATTTCTCCTTGAATCACACTTGGGGCAAGTTCTAGACATTCGTTCATGCAAGAGAATTAAACTAAAACCTCACTCACAAAGCATCACCCTCCAAGGGGTTCACACCATTTTCATCACCACATCAAGAGTCATAAAATAAGATATCACGTGAATTAAGAAGCCAAACAAAGAATGTGTAACTTATGACAAAAAAGTACTTAGCTTTCAAATTTGACTACCCCTTTCCTTCTCAAAATTTATTTTTTAATAGCCATGCCGTTTAAGAAACTTTTCTGGTGGTACATCTTGTAAGCCATTGCAATCATTGACTTAAAAAGAACATTAAACTTGCATTTTCCCAAAAGAAAGTCGCCTCTCAATCCATCATTGGAAAATGCTACCCAGTTCGACAACAAAAGAAAAAAAAGAAAAAAAAAGAAAATTTCTCCTTGGGAAAGAACCATGGCATAAAGAAAATCCTTGGAGTTTATTCACTAACTACTATAAACAAAAGGCAATAATTGAGACTTGGGTCATGAAATATTTGGCAATTGAACACATGCCCAATTAATGGAACTAATAATTTAAGAATAATTTTTTATTCATTTTTCCTTCATCACATGCCCGACAAGGGAAACAACCAACAACCATAGAAAGACAAAAAAAAAAAAAGAAATCAAATCAGCCCGATAAGGGAATTCCACCATAATTAAAAACTACAAATCGTCCAGAACACTAGAAATTCAGCCCGACAAAGGCAACACAAACATCAACAACAACAAGCTTGACAAGGGTAAAACAAGTTAATAATAACCACAAGAGAGAAAAAGAGAGCTCAACCCACCCCAACTACAACAATACATTATCCCCAATGTATGCATGAAAAATAGAAAGGGTGGTGGGAAATCCCTAAAGTGGCTACTCCTTGTTCTCATCATTAGCATCATGTCCCTCATCTCCCCAGGTCACCTCATCATCACTTGGGCCCTCAAACAAATCATCAATGGGGCCTCGGGCTGTAGGTAGAGCAGCAATGGCTGCTTCAAGTGCGCTTATGTCCAAATATCCCTTTGGTGTCCGACTTCTTAACTCTTGCACTTCAGCCCGAAGAGATGTCATTGCGCCCTCCACTACATCCACCTGAGAGCATAGCTTGGTCAAGATGTCATACACATTTTTCATCTCCCTTTTTATTGTTCGGGCAATAAGGGCCGGGAGATTTTGAGCCAGCCTTTTAAGTTGGCTCTTGTGAGAATATGTCTTCTCGGTAATCTTGTGAATTTTTCTTAGGAGAGAGGATGTGGGAGAAGGTAAAGGCCCTCTAAATGGTACCTCCCTTGATGCATGACCCGATGTCTCGGGGTGTGACATATTAAGGTTGGGAGCAATGGGGCTCTCCTCTATATCATAGGAGGTGGAGACTTCGGGAGCCTCAAAAGCCTGCACCCTTTTTCTCTTCATATTAGGTGCCTCAGCATCCCTTTTTCTCTCCACATTGATCACACCGGTGGCAGAGCTGGGAGACTAGTTAGGGATAGTGGCACCCCTGTATTAAGGAACAAATGAGAGATAAGCACCACATATGGCATCAACGTCCCCTGCTACCTGACTTTTATCTTCATTTAGATGGCCACGATTTCCCTAATGTTGATGGGTACCACTTTCATGATACAGGCAATGAGTATAGCAGCGTCCAAGTTCACTCTTTGGTCATTCTTTGATGGCATGATTTGAACACACACGAACTTTAGCAATAGTTTTTCCTCAAACTTAAGGTCATGCCTCGAAATTTCCTCACCCATAGAGGCCCACAATGGTTGACCACTGGCAATGATTGGGGCTATTCAGCTAAACTAATTTTCTTTATTGGCCACTCTATCTGCATACTCAGTCCCTGGATCGTTCTCATCAACCTAAAATAATGCATTGATGGCAGCTGGAGTAATATCTACCTCAACACCCCTAATCTGAACTGAAGGAAGGCAGGGAAATTCATCAATCTTCCCTTTATGCTTCATAGCCTCTTGTCGTGCCTGGTATGATGCATAAAACTTAGGCACCAAGTTGGTGTATTACTCCAGAAGAGGCTCAAAAATTACGTTCCATTGATGGTGGTTGAATTGGGCAATGATATTGGGTAAGTCATTCCTCATCCCCACCAGATCAAATCTTTTCTTCGTTGTGATTAATCTACCTTTGCAGATGGCATAGTGTGCCTTCATGTTGGGCACACAAGAGATGATTGCCTCCCTAGTGTTGGTGGGGGTTGGCTTTGACTTGGCCTTCCCTTTTCTCTTGCTTTTTAAAGTAGAGGGAGCCTTGCCCTTGTTTGACTGCCTGGATGAAGTCATAATTCTACAAATTCATGTTAGTGCCGCAATAAAACAGTATTTCTTTTTGTATTTTTTACTAATGGAAAAGAAAAAGCAGCAACTATCCTAAGCTAAGGAACAAAATTCTAAGGATTAGATGACAAACAAGGTGAAACATTAGAAGCCGACATTTGTACAACTGGCAACTCAAGCATCGAACTGCAGGTGGCAACTTGCGTGATGCAGTCGAGCTGCAGGTCTGTGCAGTTATCAGTGCTAAACTTGTAACCCACCAGCATTTCACCGGTCATGATCCACAAAGAGCTGGCAAACCGCGGGTGCCGGGAAGTGGCCTGAAGCCTCAAACCCCTCACTTGCACTTCAACCGGCACTTCGTCGGTCTTGACCAGCAACTCGTAGGTGATATGCCACCTATCAGCTCTGTCCCAAAACAAATTTGAAAAAATTTCTCAAAAATAAGCCTTACTCATACCCTCTCACATTAAGATTCACCCACTCAAATAGAAAAATAAAGAAAACATGATGATTTTCTCTTAAGAATGACGTCACCCGATCTATCATCGGGCAAATCGTGCCTTTTTAGCACATCAGATTACTCAGACTCCACCCCCAACTATTATAACCAGCACACACTTCACCTCATATTTTCAACCAAAATGAACACACACAACAACAATATGCAATTAATATTCAACCCTCAACACACCCATACAATGAGAAATATTCAACAATGAAAAAAACACAAAATGGGTGATGGGGAACATGAGTGTGGGAGCTTTCTAATCTATAATGCTCCATTTTTGCCTCACATTCTCAACAATCAAGAAAGAAGAGAGCAAAATGACACATACTAAATGAGTGGTGAGAGAATGAAGAGCAAATAGACTGAAGCTTGGTTTTGGCCAACAATAATGGCTCCTCAATGCGGAATGCTTAAGATTAGTGAAGTTTTGAGTTACTAGTAATGAGAAGAAGAGAATGAAACTGTGGGGTTTTTATAGGTTGAAGAGAGGGAGTGATATTGGATAGTGAAAAGGTAGGTGTAAATGGTGGGTTTAATGGAGGAAAGTTGGGAAGGTGAAAGGGTTGTGGTTAGGTTAAAAGGTGGAGAGAAAGTGTGTTGGAAAGGTAAAAAGAGTGTTTTGACCCGTTTTGATAATCTTTTTAAAGTGCTACAGATCGGGTTAGTCAATGGGTCGGTCAAGATTCAAACTACATTTACTCACCTCCACTAACGCTAGACCTGTGACCACCGGTGAGTACCGGCGTTTCACTGGTTCAAGCGCCAGTGACTTCTTGTATGCCCAGTTCACTGCTTTATAACTGTGACTGATCGACATTTCGCAGATCGTTATCTGCGTTCCACCGGTGAGTCGCAGCTGACCCTCTCATTTTCCAGTTTCCTCTAGGTGTACTGATTTACACCCGCACCAGACGGGTGTTCTGCGGAATGCCTCCGGCATTTCGCCGGTGAGACGCTGACTTCCTCCCTATTTTATCGAACTTCTTCTTCTATTGTGTGACAGGGCAGCCATTCGCGCTTGAGAACTGCCATTTTGTTGGTCTAGCGTAGTGGCTTTCCTATTTTCCTGCTCCTTTTTTCTCATCTAATCATCCTACAAAAACAAAATCAACAAAGCATCAACGCATCAAAACATAAAAACACTTGGGTTGCCTCCCAAGAAGCGCCTTATTTAACGTCGTGGCACAACGGGTATTTCTTCAAGTGTCAGTTTTCTAGAGGATCATCCCCCGAATCAGCCTCATCAACATAAGCTTCATCTTGTGCCGCCTCATCATTCAAGACCCCTATCACTTTGCGCTCATCCGGGGGCTCAATGGTTTGACAGAACTTGAAGGTGACTTCCTCACCTCCCACTCAAAATTTTAGATCGCCGAGCTCCACATTTATCAAAGCTCTGGCTTTGGCGAGTAATGGCCTCCCAAAGATGATATGTACTTCAACATCCATATCACAATCTAGCACGATGAAGTCAGCTGGAAGGATGAACTTGTTAACCTATACCAAGACGTCCTACCAATTTCTTGATGGATCGATCTGCTATCAACAGCCTTATTGAGGTGGGTTTGGTATTCCCCAACCCCATCTTCTTAAAAATAATAAGAGACATCAGGTTTATGCTTTCTCTAAGATTACATAGGGCCTTTTCGAACATGCACAACCCAATGGTGCAGGGGATAGTAAAGGTTCCCAGATCCTTTCTTTTGGGAGCGAGATTGCTTTTCATCATGGCACTGCAATGATGTGTTACTTCACTTACACCTGCATCAACGACCTTCTTTCTCTTCAACAATTCTTTCATAAATTTGGCATAACCCGACATTTGGAGCAATACGTCCACCAGAGGTATACTAATGGACAATTTACTAAACATCTCAATGAATTTTTGAAATTGATTGTCCTCCTTCTTCTTTGCTAATCTCTAAGGATACAGAGGTGGAATCTAGGCTCTTGGACTATGTCGGGTAAAGCCTCTTCGCTCGTTTCTTCTTCAACAACATCATTCACAGGAGTCACATCAACTTCTCCCTCATCCAATCTGCCTTCATCATTAACAACCTTTAGTGCTTTTGGCACCGTATCCATTACTCCATCACTGCTTGCTCTTGGGTCAACAACATCTTTGGGCTTCACACCTATATCGTACAACACTTTGACACTTCTAGTAACAATCACCATACAATGGACATCCTTCTTCGGGTTGGGTACAGTGTCACTAGAAAGTGTCCCCTTTATTCGGGGATTCATTTGGGAAGACAAATATTTCATCTGCCCTTTCAGATGCTTAATCAATGTTGAGTGGGAGTTCATTGTTTGGGCGAGGTTAGACACCTCCCTTTTCAATTCCTTGACTCTACTATCGATGGACTCCACCTTCTTCAACACTCTTGACAACCTATCTTCAATCTTTGAGTTCCCTACCGATTGCTAACTCTAGGATGTCTTTGAGATGCTTCAGCTTTTGGAGGGGGAACATATGGGTTTGAGCTTCGGTGATAATGTTCCCCATCACAGTTTTGATCACGATTATCCCATCTATCATTTCTATCTGCCCAACCTTGATTGTCACAGTTTCTCTAGCCTTGATTCTCTTCCTATGGGCGCCAAGTGCCTTGATTGGAACCTTGGTACCCCAATCGAGAACCCCATTTGATTTTCCATGAATTGGCACTCTTCTTTGTACCTCGGCAGTGAAGCTTCATTCTCATATCGCATAGGACTTTGAGTCCCCACTGCATTAACATTCTTTGACCCAGTTCCCAAAACATGTTTTTTCTTCAACTCAAGCTAGGTCATCATCTTTGCTAGGGTCTCATCCCTTTCTTCATCTCTTCACCGCATCTCCGCAGTTACAACACTTGGACTAGCATCATTTAAGGATACTTCAGTGTCCCTTGTATGCCAAGCTCGGTTTGTTTTGTTCATTCCATCCAAAAGAGCTCTAGCTATACCGTAGATCTGGTCCATGAGATATCCACCCACCAGGTTATTAGCCACAGATTTTTTGATAGAATCCAAGGAACGATAAAAACTTTGAAGGAGCACTCCATCCGAAAGCCCGCGGTTTGGACATATCACCACTTTCTTCTTGAACCTCAGCCATGCTTTATGTAAAGGTTCTCTCGGGATTCTATTGAAGTTGGTAATATCATGTCTTAGCTACAACATCCTTGATGGAGAGAAGAAACTATCCAATAAAACTTCAGTCAACTCTTGCCATGAATTGATACATCCCAGAGGGAGTTCCTCAATCCATATGGTTGCTTCCCTAGTTAAAGAAAATGGGAAGAGCCTCAATTTGATCGACTCTTAACATATGTTTTTTATATTGAAAAGGTTGGAATATCTCAAGGAAATTTCAAATATGTCAATTTGCATCTTCACTGGGCTGACCTCCGGAGAGTCGTTTCATTTGTAGCAGGTGTAATATTGTGCTGATCACATGGAACACTGCATTTCCTACCATGGGTGTAGGCGAATGACACTTGCTATGTCTGGCATCATGAGGTCATCATCCTCGTGGTCCATATGACCATCCACTGAACCTTCTTACGAATGTTGGCTAATATCAGTCATCCTAAGAAACACCCAGAAACAACTCTAATTGTAAAAATAAAATAAGTAATTCAAATCAACAATCAACTAGGGGCTATCTAATCCTTTTCCCAATAACTTCGCAAAAATTGATGATGTTTAGATCCTCTCCTCACGAGGATAAAGTGTAAACGACCGTTGCAATATAAACACCCAACTAAGAGTCGGGGTCAAATCCACAGAGAATAGTGATTGAATAACATGAAATTTGTCTATTAATTTGAACTAAGATTGCATCCATGCATTTGAAAATAAAAATAAAATGTTGGGGTAAAAATGAGATCACAATTTGAATTTAAAATCAACTATCAAGAGAACAAGGCAACCAAATTGAATAGGCAATTATGAGCAAGAGTCAGGGGTATGCTATTGATGGGGGTTCGATTGGATAGGGATTAGCTAGAAAATCAAATAATTACTCAACCAATTAGGTGTTATATTCCTTGAGTTTTCTCAAACCCTAAGGCCTCAATCAATTAATCCACTATAGCTTAGGCAAGATTTGAGCTATCTCTAGCCTTAAATCTCTAATGGGTACATGACTATGGGTTTTGGCTATCTCTAGCCCAACCCCACACACTCAAGACCCTACTGCCTACCATTGCTTTCTCATCCATGTTCAATTTCTCTTTTTCAAGCAAAATTGGAATAAATAGACATAATCCATATTTGCAACTATGGGTAATTCAACTATAATTTGGGAGAAAGCAACATATTTGTACTAAAAGAGTAATTACAAGATTAATATAGCCATACTCAATCCAATCTACCCCTAATCATGAACAAACCCCTAACAAAAGATTTAGCTACTCATAAATGAATAATATAAAAGCATATTGATAAATAAACTCATAAAAAAATCATTGTTAAGAGCAAAATAGCATGCTCAAGAATTATCTTCATATGGTTTATACCTTGAAGAAGAAAAAGAAGAAAAGTTATTCAATATTTCTCTCTCTAACTCAACAAATCTGGAATAGAATATTTGGTACTTTTCAGAGAATGTATAGAAATAGGTTAAAAATGCTCCTCAAATCCTATGCTGGATGATGTTACCCTCCTAAAGGCTGCCTCACTTGTGAGGCACCGGCGGAACGTGGGACGCCGCTTTGTCGCAGGTGAGGTCAATGACTTTGGGTGTCTGACCGGTGTTGGCACCGGTGCTTCGCAGGTGCTAACCCGCATTCCGCCGGTGCACCCTCCACTTATGGCTAGAATGCTGCCGTGTTTCAGTCGGCGTTTCGCCGGTTCCATCCAGTGGAGCGCCGCTCCTATCCGATAGAACTCCGGTCCTCTTCTTTAATTCCATGCTTTTGTCCAATTTCTTGCTTTCTCTCCTTATATTAAATACCTATAAAAACTAAAGAGAAAGAGCATAAAATCCTTCCAAATGACTTGAATACCAACCAAAAGCTCATGTTTAAAAGCCTAATGAGTTGGTAAATTACCAACTAATTAATTCTCCCATTACCCTTTCTTCCCCAAGTTGAAAAACTCATAACCACCATTACTGGGTAAGAATAATGAACTTCATAATGTGGGTTTTCATGACTTAAATCTCATATGTTCTTCCATAATAATGTTATATCCTTGTTTGGGTTGCTTGTTTTGGTTGAATTTTGGTGATTTGAAGTTGTGGGTATGAAGTGGGTGATGAATGAGTTGTAGAAAAATTTCATGAAAATTTGTGAATTTAGAGTACTTTTGTGGAGGAAGAAATTTCTTGAATATTGTGATTCTTGAATTGTGAAAGTATTGGGTTGTTTAAAAAATTCATGTAATTCATGGTGAAAAGTTGGTGAAATTCATGAGTAGTTGTTGATTGAATCTATTTTGAATGCTTTCACAATTGGGTTGTTGTGAATGGTGAATTAAGAGTTGAAAAGGGAAGTGAATAGCTAAATTGAAGCTCTTGAAAATAAATAAATAAATAAAATAGGTGTGAGGGAAAATCATGAGCATGGTTTATAGTCTAAAGTTGGTGAATAATTTAGGTTTATGTGATTTGGCATGATAATGGGGGAAGTCTGAGTACCGTATTTTATAAATTCTCATGAGTATGCTAGGGGATTCAGTGTGGGTTCGTTTTGCACCTCTTACACCTAATTAGCTAGCGTTGTTATTCATGTAAGTAATTTTGTAAGGTTATTGTTGTTGTTTGGAAGGTACTATGGTATCACGAGAAGACAAAGGAAAAGAAGTAGCAGTTGCTTGTAAGGGGCTCAAAAGGCTCAGGAAGGGAGTTGCATCGATTTCATCAGCCCAAAAAACGCCACCTGCTAGGAGGTTTGGAGCCAAGGCCGTGGAGGAGCATGGGATCAAGTGGTTTAATGTCAAAAAGGAAGCAAAGTATGCTTCAAAAAATTGGATCGATGAGGGTCGTCTGACACTTGAGTTCCCCACTATTCAGGATACCATCCAAGAGTTGGGACTAGGATATGTTTTTGCTAATACATAGAAGTGCAACCTCACCTCGGTGAGGAAATTTTATGCAAATTGGAACACCTCATTTGGAGAGAGTACAAAGATTAAGGTGCAGTGACAAATGGTCAGGTTCACTGCTAGGTCTTTCAATGCATTCCCTGGCATGCCATTGGTGGACCCAGAGATGTACTTCATGATGCTTGTGAATCCCCTACACTGTGACATTCATCATATTTTAAGTGGAGAGCATTCAGCTGCCCGATGGGAAAGAGGTGAAAATAACACTCATTTTACACTCTCTTCTCCTACTTAACCAAGGAGGCCAGTCATTGAGTCAAGTTGGTCTGCGTGGTACTTCTCCCAAAGTACACATACCATGGAGATCATTCGAGAGAGGGTGGTATTAGTGTATATGCTGATGAAGGGGATGCCAATTAACTTTGGTGCAATGTTGAGAGATAACATAAGGTGATCCAAAGATAACTACCGATGGAAGTACTGTTATGGAATTTCGTTGACTCAGTTCTTGCGGGAGGCATTGAAAAAGAGGAGTCAGACCTTCATCTACACTTAGCAGAGCACTTGGCAGGTAAAATGATTGATGTCATAAAAGTCAAGGAGCCAATCAACTCATTGACACCATTTCTCACTCCAACTGAGCGCAATTCCCGGGAAGACAATTGGAGAGGCCGCATATTTGGGATGTTGGAGCTGTAGTTGAAGATTGGAGGTAGAACAACGAGTGTTGAGGAGATGGAAGCACTAGAGGAGTGGTACCCACTTACAGAGAGTGCAATAATGATGTGTAAAGTGTGGTAGGTGTTTGAGGAGCTATTGGATGATGATGAGCCTAAAGTGCTGACTGATGCCGATGATGATGATGATGATGAGGATGATGATACCACCATTGGAGCTATGCATTGATGATGCAAAAGGAGAGGATGATAATGATGATGATCAAGAGTATAATCCTAATGATGATGACTTTGCTTAGAGGCCCTATAAGTTCTTTTTCTCTCCCTATTTGATATGATATGTTTACGCATTGGGGACAGTGCACTATTTAAGTTTGGGGTGGAGGATATAGATTTCCTATTTATTCTATGTTTACTAAAATGTAGAGGGCTGTAGCAATAGTTGTTGGACTTCTGTGTTAGTAGCTTGTAGCTTGGTTTGTAATAGTTAGTATGTGGATGACTGTTGGAAACTGATGCTTTGTTATGGGCTCGTTCATCTCTAGTTGTTTTTCTTTTGTTAATTGAGATTCAAAATTTTTTTATGTTCGTCATAGGAGTAGTGACTCTTCTCGATGATGGATGGATTATGACCATCTTAAGGGAAAATTAGTCACATATTTTTCATTTTTTAGGATGAAGTAAAAAACCATCACTTGTGTGCTCTTGATACTCCACTTAGAAGCTAAGATAGAAGCAATGAAGTGGTCATCTGAATTGCATAAGAAGTGAGAATTCTATGAGAAACACATAGATTCTTTTACTTGACTCAAGGAAAAATCTTAAGGCTTGATAGTGAAAGAATTCATTCAATATGATTGTGTGGATATGTGGCCACAAGAAACTGACTCAGATCATGATGCCATGAGGGGTGAGCTTGATTGTTGTATTTTGTACATAATGTAACATCTAGAACTTGCCTAAGTGTGTATAGGATAGCTAGTTTCCAAAGAGGTATGATGTAATTAAGGAATTTCTTTGAAAACCCCATTTTTTCCATTGTTGTTTTACCTTCTAAAAACTATTCCTAGTTAACCCCATTGAGCCATAAGACTTAAATTTCTTCTTAGACACAAAATAAGCATATTCCCTTTGTTGTGAGACCTCCATAATTTTTGATCCATAAATAGTCTGAGTCACTTTGATATTTAAGAATGAAGGTTCCACTAAAGTAGAAAAAGTTCAGGGAAAAGAAAGAAAGAAGAAATGTGGATGGAAAAATAAGAAAATAGGAAAGAGGGGTGCCCACACAAAATAACATGTTTAGTTGCTGCTAGAACATAAATGAAAGATTTTAATGGTTGATTATTCTTGTTGAACTTACAAGCAGAAACTAGCAGTCAAGTAGTATAAAGAGGGGCATGAGAAAACAAAAGGGGATTAGTGAAAGAAAGAGTGAGCAGTGAGACAAAAGAATAGGTGGACAAGAATGATGAGGTGAAAATGTCTTAAAGTACTTAGGATTGGTAGCCACTACAAAATGAAAATCTTTCCTACTCGTCCCTTAGCCGAAATTACAACTAGGAAAAGTTCTTTTGATCTTACTCATCTTGAAGAGATTAAGTAATCTGACTGTACATGAGAGGCAAGCCTATGATATGTTGCATATATATGGAACATCATTCATGAGCGTGAGTGTTCCTTGATTAATATTGTCACAACCCAAACATAGGCTCGGATCGATACACGGGACAAAGAGCCCGAAGAGGCCTCAAGTTGTCCCATGACATAATCATAGCATAACACTATCATAATAACAACTAATAGAAAACATAACTGAGCGGAAGCTAACTGAAATAGTCTAATTAATATCCATAAGAACAAATCTAATAAAAACTCTGATACAAAAGCTGAATCTGATATACAAGTCTGAAAGCCTCTACTACACTGATGAGTTGCTGGGACAAGCCCCCCAGCTAACTCCTAAAGTCTAAAAACTGAAACATAACTGAAATAGAAAACATAGATCGCGTCCTGGAGAGATGACGACTCACCACATGCAGCTGAGATGTAAATGGAGTGTATCTAACCACGTGGATGAGTCTGGAAACCTGAATCTATATCATGAAATGATATAGCACATAAAGTATGCGGTCAGTACTTGGAATGTACTGAGTATGCGGGAAGTGTAAAAAAACTAAAAAATGCACGTATACAGGAAGGAAGTAAACTGAGTAAATCGTTCAACATATAACTGAGCCGTAATACAATGACCCTGTCTAAGATACATACATACATATATATATATATACATATTTATTTATTTATATAAATTTCCATGAAGCTTTTATTTGAAAACATTTACTGAGGCATAATCAAAATGATACATAAGGGTCATGTACTATACATATACTGGAACTGAAACTATAGCTGATATCATACACTGTACTGAATAATTGCTTATAGCTGAGAATGAATTCTTCTAAGGATAAATTTAAACTAAAGTCTGAAACTATACAGAGCTGAGCTGACTGATATCATGGACTGAGCTAAGGGAGACATTCTCTGCTATGGAGTGTCCCTGGCTGACTAAGGGAGACGTTCTCTACTGTTAAGAATCCCTAACTGAACTAAGGAAAATATTCGCTGCCATGAAGAATCCCTGACTGAGCTAAAGGAGACATCTTTGCTAATGAGACCCTAACTGAGCTAAGGTAGACATTCTATGCTAATGAGAATCTCTGACTGAGCTAAGGGAGACATTCTCTACTAATGAGAATCCCTTACTGAGCTAAGGGACACATTCTCTGCTATTGAGAATCCCTGACTGAGAGAAGGGAGACATTCTCTGCTATTGAGAGTCCCAATATAATTTTTACATGAACATACCAATCTAACAATCATTCATATAGTCTGAGCTACATCAGCTAATTAGAGACCAAAGTGTTCAACTAATTACATCATACTGAATTTATTTAAAATCTGATCTGGGCTACTTTCTACTATCAACAAGTCTGAAAGATCATAATCATGCTTTGTTCTCGAAGTTCATAACATTTAAATCCCAAACTTATAGAATATATCATATATTCTAGATTCATGAAGGCTCCATAGGTTCAAGTCATACTCTAAACATATACACCAAAATCATAGTGAAAACATGTACATACTTCACATTCATCAAAGCCCATAAGTTCTAATCATGCTTCAACACATATACTAAAATATGTATTCTAGATTTATGGAAACCCATATGATCGACTCATGCCTTAAACATATACAATGAGATCATCATAAGAGCATGCGAATATTTCATGAAACCCTATTTCGAAATTTACACTAAATCATGATGAAAATTCTATAATCATGCTATTTCCCTATCATGAACATAATTCTAGAACTTGAAAGTAATTCCATAAGAATACATGGCTATTAAACATGATGGGTCTTAGAATTCATAGAAGGCATATGAGAATTCATCCATAAATCGAAACCCTAGAATATGCTTTTCTAGAAAATCAAGGGATTAGGGTTTTAGTATAAAAATTAGGACATAGGGATGAAAGGAGATCCTTGTTGAGTCCCACATACTTGATTAAAAGGACTCCCTTACAGATCTTGAAGCTTGTAGCTCTTGAAAGAAACCCTAGATGATCCTTGAGCTTGAGAGAAGAAGAAGAAGGGGACCTTATGGATGATTTTGAGAATGAGGGGCTTAGGATTGTGAAAACACCTATATTCAACCCTTTTCAACACCCAAAACGATGCCATTTAAGAACTGAGAGCATAGGACTTTACCAAAATACCCTTGGGATTAAGATTAAAACCTGCTCGTCCAAGGACCACGGCCCACACCATGAGTCGTTGGTCCATATCACATCTCGTGGTGACCGTCCATTGCTTCTGGGATCCCTTTCCTAGATTCTACTTCTTCAACCAATGACCAATAGGACAAGTCATTACTTGATCCAGTGACTCGTCAGTACCTTCTGTCGTCGCCACTGGTCTAACCCTTGAATTCCTTCCAACGACTGACACGATGGGTCATTTCTTCACCTAAGGGTTCGTGGTCTCTGTACGTCATCACTGAACCAGAAACCAAGTCCTTTTATAAGATCCAACTAACGACTCCTCAAGACGACCCATTACAACAACCAATGGGTCGTCACTTGACTTGTCGCGTCTGGGAAGACTGAACTTCCAACTTACCACGGCTACAACTAACGGATCGTTGCTTCCTAAAATGACTCGTTCTTCTCTCTCATGGTATCAAACATACTTAGCAACTTTTTTCTTGAAACCCTTCCAATGACTCATCTAACGGACCATTATAGCAACCCACGACTCGTTGGACAAGTTGTTCTGAGAAATTTCTGCTGATTTTCCTACTGAACTTCATCTAGCTCTAGGGTCTGATTTGAGAAACTCTTGGGGTGTTACAACTATGTTTCAATCTTTGATTGATAATATGAGGGAAGGAACATCACTAAATAGGTGAGGGCATAAGTTGATCAGAATCCGTGTATTATGTGCTAAAATTTTCATACTTAATCATATTGGACTTGTTTTAAAAAGGATGAGTCAGTTATAGAAAGTATGTAGTTTTGAATGTGAAGAGCTTCTTTGTATGTGCTGTGGATTGGATATAAATTGATGAACCACTTAGTTGTGCACTCTGCTCTGGTTGCTTAAGTGAAAGTTGATAGAGGTGACAGGTGGTGTGGAAAAAAAAGTGTTTGTGCATGTAAGAAAGGATTGTTCGAGGACGAACAATGGTTTAAGTGTGGGGTGGTGATGTTGGGCATATTCTTATGCACAATTGCCATACTTTTACCCATATTTTACCTTGTTTTGAGATGTTTATCCTTGTGTAATGCATGAATTCATAAATGTATGTGTTAAATGAGCTAATAAGTGTTTTTAGATGGTTTTAGCAGGTAACCTATAGAAAAAGACTTAAAAATAGTCCAAGGTGTGAAGAAAGAGGAATTTGAGAAAAGTTGGCCTGGTGAGATAGCTGGCGTGGCACACCAACCCCCAAATTTCAGAGAACATTATGCTCATGTTTGTGCTATGGATGGTGTGACATGCCAGAGCTCGAACTTCAAAAGAATTTCGATCAACACCTTGGCAAATTGAGCGGTGCGGCGTGCCATATGGGTTTTCGACTTGGAAATTATTCTAACACTCTAGTTCTTTGGCTAGTGCAGCCCGCCAGGTCCTAGAATTGCAAAATTTTGACTAACACCTTGGTTAGATGGTTGGTGCAGTGTGCCAGAGACCAAACTTCAGAGGAAATTCAAGACAGGTTCGGTGAGACAGGTGGTGCGGCACGCCAAAGGCTATTCGGGGCGGATTTTCTAAGTCTAAAAGCTGGACTACTTAAGGAAAAAATATTCATTTGTTACCTAGCTTATAAATACCTCATCTAGGCATTTTTAGGCATCTTTTTCATCAGAAGATCAAATTGTATGCAGTTTTTGGAAGAGAGACAAGAAGTTCTTTCTTCTAGGTTTTTCTTCCTTAGTTTAATTTGTTAATTCGAATGATGAATTGTTGGGGTTTTACACTAGAACATGAGTGGCTAAACTCCTTTTCTAGGATTTTGGCCATGGCTGAGGGTTGTAGTTATATTGTTCTTTTATGCTAGACTTTCAATTTTTCCCTTAAAGATTGTTTATGCTTACTTGTTTTCATTGTTATTTGTTAGATTGATCACCTTACGAATATTATTTGTTGGCTCTTGGTTGAACTCAGGAGAGGGAACTAAGAGGGTTAAAAGGATGCATAAAATAGGTTTCAATTGTCTTGTTCAATTAGTTCAAGTGTTGATTCGGTTGTTGAGGATAGGGATATACCCGACAACCCTATTTAGTTGAATACAAGTATCGTCAACCGTTATCTCATATTTCTCCTACAACCATAGGGTTATTGGTATTAGGGTTTATGAGATATATCTTTCATATTCGGGAGAATAGTAAGAAATGATATAGTAACTTGCAACTAGCAATCTTTGGGGAATGTTATCTAGCATATTCGAATCCTAAAACTCAACCTGAAAGTAATATTGCTGAAACCCTAGATTTCTCTCATCATTTGAATTACAAACACTTTTCATATGATTGTAGTTTCTCAGTTTAATTTACATTAATAATTTAGTAGAATAATTCCAATAAAAAACCAATTCCCCATTTTACTTGTGTTTTCTGAATAATGAAATAAAGGTTCACAACTTGAGCAATCAATCCATCAAGTCTCTATGGGTATGATTTTAGGACTTCACTTTCCTATATTACTTGATGACCACGTGCGCTTGATGACATCAGAAGTTCATCTCGACCTCATCTCTAGCATGGCTATTGACATTCAGCCCGAGGGTAAACTAATTTCTATTCAGGATGTCGCAAATCTTTCTTAGTTGATTTCTCTTAATTTAGACATTATTCTATTATTTTATTTGATTCCACTACTCTTATATAATGTTTAAGTTATAGTCCTTTGTACTGTGACCTTTCGTTCTTAGGGATTTAGACTATTAGCTCTTTATGAGTTTGGATTTATAATTGTTGAATTAAGAATTTCGTTATTTTGCTCATTATGTTGTTTCTTTGGATTTGAAATGAGTGAGTAAAGGAATGCGTTTGTTAGGAGTGATGGTTCACCCACCGGGAGGTCAAGGTAGATGCCAATCTCGGCCACTTGGTTGTGAAAAATATGGTATCAGAGCCCCAGGTTCATTGATCTTATTGTACAACAACGAATCTAGTAGAGTCTTGCAAATCGGTGTGGAGACGTCCGTTACTTATCCTTGGGAGGCTGTAGAACTTTAGGAAAACTTTTCCTTTGTTCCCTTCGTGCTATTACTTGATTCAAATTGGTATCTGGTGATCCAAATTGGTATCTAACAAATTCATTCTGTCTTTCACAGATGGTGAGGACACACTCAGGAGGAGATCGAAAAGAGGCACCTGAGTCGGCTGCTGGAGCTGTGACTTGAGGTGGAGGATGGACCAAAGGGAGAGGATGAGGCTGCAGATGGAGAGAAACTCCTATTAGAGGGGAATTCTAGCTACTGTTCCAGCCTAGGAAAGGTCCTAATCCCCCATCCCCCCATAGGCTCGGGATAAAGTAGTAGAGAAAGTTGTGGCACAAGTGCAGGGAGGTGTTGTAGCAGCTCCGACTTCCTCAAAGGTGTTGGCTCAGTTCTTCAACTTGCTGAGCGGGTTAGTTGGTAATGGAGCCGCAGCTACAGCTCCAGCAGGTCAACACTCGGGGGTATAGTATGTTGTTGCTGTAGCTCCCTAGATAGATGATAATTTTGATAAGGCATGTTACCGAGACCGGTGGCTGGATCGATTATTACTGGAGAGGAGCGTGTTTTGTTATGAGGTTCACAAAGATGAAGCCTCCCACCTTTTATGGAACCAAGATTGAGGATAACTATGAATTCATCATCTACTATCATGAGAGGCTCCATAAGATGTGATGTGTGGAGAAACTTGGGGTGGATTTCATTACTTTTCAGCTTATTAGAGATGCTAAGCTTTGTGGAGAGAATTTGTGGAGTGCAGATCAACAGGGTTATTGCCACTGAGATAGACTCAGTTCTACTCCAATTTCTTAGAGAAGTTTGTACCTCGCACCTTATGAGATCGGAGGTGTGATGAGTTTTCTAGCATTAAATAGAGAACCTCCTAAGTTGCAATGTATGAGGCCTGTTTCCACTCCCTGTCCAAGTATATTGTTACTACCCAAGAGGAGGAGAGGATAAGGAAGGGCCTGAATGTGGGACTCCAGTTGTCAGCCTTACAGATGGTCTCTTCAGGTAAGACTTTCTAGAAAGTAGTTGAGTATGTCAAGAATGTAGAGGGGGTTAAGCAGGACAGTTATGCGAATAAAATCGAGAAGAAGGCTCAAAAGGGGGGAAATTTCAGTGGTTATTTCTCAAGGGATTCGGTCCCTCAAAGGTGATCTAGACGCCCTACTCAGTCAGCGATGCAAGTATCAGCTAGGGGTCGACAGGGGCCAGTCAGAGCACTTCATGTACTGTGGGAGGTACACAGGTAGCTCGGTTAGATTTTGGAGCCCATCCTATCTCTTCTGTCCCAACTCAAAGGCCCATGATAGTTAAGGTTTGTCATGAGTGTGGTGAGTATGGACACATGCGGAGGTAGTGTCACAGGTTCAAATAGGGTGGGCTGATGGTTCCACATTAGACTCCTCGAGCCCCTGCTATAGCAGGTAGGAGAGGCAATACTTTCAGTAGAGATTGGCCTCATTTTAGGTGGGGCAGCCAATCAGCTAGTAGAGGTCGAGCTCAGCGTAGCAGAGGTGGTGCTTAGACTGGAAGAGGGGGTGCTCAGGCTGGTAGAGGTAGTGCACAACCTAGTAGGGGTAGGTCACATGCAGGCGGTCAGGCTCATTTCTATGCATTCCTGGGCAGACCTGAGGTTAAGGCTTTAGATGCAATTATCACATGTACCATTCTTATGTGCGATTGCATGTCTATTAATTTATTTGATCCAATTTCTACCTACTCATATGTCTCTGCTCATTTTTCTTTGGGGTTGAACCTTCTGTAAGATGTTCTTGATGCTCCGATTCATGTCTCTACTCCGTTGGGGATTTTGTTATTGTTGATAGAGTCTATCGTGCCTGTTCGGTAGGATTCATGGAGTACTAGACGTGGGTAGATTTCGTAATCTTAGATATGGTGGATTTTTATGTTATCCTTGGGATAAGTTGGTTTCCCCCTGACCATGTGATTTTGACTACTATGCTAAGATAGTCACCATAGTGATGCTAGGGTGTGTCTGGATTAGAGTGGAAGGGGGATTGTAGCCCTACTCCTAAGAAAATCATATCGTTTCTTCATGCCTGAAAACTGGTAGTGCAGAGGCGTTGATGTGTTGTAATTTTACAGCACTTTTGATGCTTAGTTGGGTTCTTTATTGACATCGTCCATGTTATACTTCTTCAGGGGTGTAATTTGAGAATTATAAAAAATGGCGTCGTTCCTGGGGAATATGGCTTAGATTAAGATTAATTGGTTATGTTTAACTTTTAGTCATTATTTCTTCATTTACATTTTTCTTTTGTTTTGTTCTATTTAGGCTGCTGCGCAGATACCCTAACTCGAGAGCAACCTCTGTGACCAGCATGATGGAGGAGAAGAGGTTTCTTGTGCCCCTGGAGGAAAGGTTGAGTGTTTAGACATTAGCAGCCCTACTTATGAACATTGATAAGGATGATGTACAGGGGTACCTCGAGATGGTAAATGCATTGGAGGAAATGGCATCTGACAACTTTAGGTTGAAGAAGTTGGACCTTGATCTAAAGAACCGTGTAACCGCTCCAGCCAAATGTCAGTTGACGTACCACCAGTCTTGGAGCTTAAAGATCTACCTCCATATCTGAAATATGCACTTTTGGGGGAGAACAACACCTTGCCAGTGATTATTGCTATAGACATTGTAGAGTGGCAAGTTGAGGCCCCGGTGTCGCTATTGAGAAGATATAAAAAGGCAATTGGTTGGATCATTACTTACATCATTGGTATCCCTCCAGACATATGTACCCACAAAATTCAGCTTGAGCCAAACTGCATACTGAGTATAGAACATCAGCAATGATTGAATCCACCTATGCAAGAGGTGGTGAAGAAGGAGATTATCAAATGTCTAGATACTGGTGTAGTATATCCCATTGCTAATAGTAAGTTGGTGAGTCTAGTGCAGTGTGTACCAAAGAAAGGTGGAATCACGGTGGTGCCAAATCAGAAAAATAAGCTAGTACCGATAGGGCCGGTTTTAAGTTGGCATGTTTGCATGGACTACTGGAAACTCAATCATTGGACATAGAAGGACCACTTCCCGATGCCTTTCATGGATCAGATGCTTGACAGGTTAGCAGGCAGAGGATGGTACTATTTCCTTGATGGTTATTTGGGATATAATTAGATCTCCATAGCCCCAGAGGACCAAGAGAAAACCACCTTTACCTACCCTTATGGGACATATGCAATTAAGAGGATGCCCTTCAGGTTATGCAATGCACCATCCACATTTCAACGTTGTATGATGTCCATCATTTCAAACATAGTGGAGGATACCATCGAAGTATTCATGGATGACTTCTCAGTTGTGGGTATTCATTTGAAGATTGCCTTGAACATTTAAGTGTTGAATAGGTGTGAAGAAACCAATCTGTTCCTCAACTAAGAAAAATTCAATTTTATGGTTAAAGAGGGCATTGTGCTAGGCCATAGAATTTCAGGAAAAGAATAGAGGTGGAAAAAGCTAAAATCCAGGTGATAGCCTGGGTTGCCACCACCTATTTCTATCAAAGGTATCCGGAGCTTTTTGGGGCATGCAGGGTTCTATAAGAGGTTTATCAAGAACTTCTCAAAAATTGCACAACCATTATGCAAACTACTTGAAAAGGAGGTGAAGTTTGTGTTTGATGAAGCATGTCTAAAAGCTTCCAAATGCCTGAAGGAGCGACTCACCTCAACTTCCATTATAGTAGCCCCAGATTGGTCTCTTCCATTTGAGGTAATGTGTGATGCCATTGGAGTTTCCCTAGGTGTAGTCTTGGGCCAAAGGAGAGCAAAGATACTTCAATACACTCAACACAACTCAGAAGAATTACACCGTGATTGAATAGGAGCTGCTAGTAGTAGTCTTGGCATTCGAAAAGTTTTGGGACTACTTGCTCGACACTAAGGTGATTGTCCATACTAATCATGCAACATTGTTGTATCTGATGTCAAAGAAAAATGCTAAACCAAGGCTAATCCGATGGGTATTGCTCTTACAAGAATTTGAGTTCAAGGTAAAGGACTGAAAGGGGACTAAAAACCAAGTGGTTGATCACTTATCTAGACTAGAGGAAGAGGTAAGATTGAAATACGAGATAGACATTGATGATGCTTTCCCAGATGAGAAGGTCTTGGCTGCATCCCAGGATTTGATCCCACGGTTTGCCGATTATGAATATTATTTGGTGAATGATATGATTCCCGAAGATCTAACCTCACAACAAAGAAAGAAGTTCCTATTTTAATGCACTAAGGTTCCATTGGTATGAGCCATATTTGTTCCGTATTTGTGCAGATGGGCTAATTCATAGATGTGTTCCAGAGTTGGAGATGCTGAGCATACTTGAGACTTTCCACTCATCCCCAGTTGGGGGTCATCACAGTGGTATCCAGACTGCACATAAAATTCTGCAGTGCAGGTATTATTGGCCCACAATCTATCAGGATGCTTATGATTTTTTCAAGTCCTGTGATCAATGCCAAAGACAAGGAGGCATCACTCCTAAGAACGAGCTACCATTGACCCTGATTTTGGAGGTAGAACTGTTTGATGTATGGGTATTGACTTCATGGACCTATTTGTGAGATCATATTCGATGTAGTATATTTTGGTGCCTATGGATTATGTATCAAAGTGGGTGGAAGCCATTGCACTCCTTATCAATGAAGGGAAAAGTGTCACAAACATTTTTGTAGAAGCACATATTTGTCAAATTCGATACTCCCAGGTCCATCATCAGTGATGGTGGATCACACTTTTCTAATTGCCTCTTCAGAGCTCTGCTTGAGAAACATGGTGTAAAGCATAAGGTGGCAACACCTTACCATCCTCAGTCAAGCGGACAAGTGAAGGTCTCCAAGAGGGAGATCAAAATCTTGGCTAAAATAGTGAACACCAACCGGATGGACTGGTCTAGGAAGCTGGATGATGCATTCTAGGCAAGAATAACCTATAAAACCCCTATCGACACATCACCATATCAGTTGGTTTATGGCAAGTCATGCCATTTTTTGATGGAGCTGGAGCATAAGGCATTATGGGCACTTAAGAAGTTGAACCTGGACTAGAGTGAAACATCCAAGTTAAGGCTAGCTCAATTGAACGAGTTGGATGAATTTTAGCACCGAGCTTATGACAGTGCAGCCATATATAAAGAGAGAGTGAAGATCTACCATGATCGGAAGATCTGGTGACCTGGTACCGCTATTTAACTCTAGGCTTCGCTTACGTCTAGGCAAATTAAAATCCAGATGGATGGGATCATATAGGATGGTGGAAGAATTCCCATATGGTGCCGTTGAACTAGAGAACAAAGATGGTAAGAAGTTTAAAGTAAATGGTCAGAAAGTAAAGTTGTATCTAGAAATCATTGATGAGGTGAAGGGAATCGAGTTGGTGCATCTGGACAAGGCCTGAATGATCAAGAGACTTGCATCGTTCCCCAATGTTAAATTAGGCGCTACATGGGAGGCAACCCATGAATGGTCGGTGAAGTCTGAGTAGATGACATGAGCTCTTAGAGCGCCACAGGTACGTCCCTCTCCTCGATTTTATTTCTTCGCTTTAGGGACAAAGCATGTTTTTCAAAAAGAGGGGGGAGGGCATCTGTTTATTTTTGGTTTGTTCGAGGGTTTTTGTTGTCATGTTTCTTTTCCCTCGGACATGCTATCTAGTAGAACCGACATGTTCAGTATTTTTTGTTTTTGTTTAACTAGAAGTAGCTTAGAAGTGCTTAACAGCAAATAAATGCACATGTGTTTAATGTTTAGATAATTTTTGAAAAAATGACCCTTTTTAAAAATTTGTGTTTAGCTGTGTATGTGATTGTATAGCATGACTATTGTGGATCTTTTTATGGCATTTAAGTGATTAGCATGATTGACTATAGATTAGCTATGCATGAACCAGATAGGTTGTGTGTGATGCAAACCTATACCATATGTGAGTAAGTTCTTACATAATTCAATATTGTGTGGGTGATCTAGAACTTGCCTGATTAGTCTTTGCTTAGGTTAGACGATAGTTAGTTAGGAAAGGATCATAGGCCGTTTTTGACTGAGCTCACTTCTAGCCCAAATTGCCTGACCAAATAAAATAAGTATCCCTTGATCCAAATGCTTGAGCCTAAATTTACCACTTCCTTTGATTAGCCCTTTCACCTTTCCACTTGTTTATAATGAACTTGTTTTGGTCCTGGTACCTCCTTAGACATTGTGAACCTCAACTCAGGCAAAATACCTAAGTTGAGGGTGGCTATTGTAAGGGTGCGTAAGCTATGTGGGGGAAATAAAAGGATAAAAAGTTAATCAATGAAAAGTGGTGCCGGTGTGAAAGAAAAAGAACAAAAAGAAAAAGAAAAGAAAACAAAAGAAAAGAAAAATCTTGAAATGAAAATAAGAGAAAAGTGAAAAACAAACCACACCGACTAGTTGAAAGATGAATGAAATGGAGAAAAGGGAGAAAAATGAAGAAAAAGGGGAAACGAGTTAAAAATGGATCCGCAAGTTGTAGTACCAAGAAAGGTTAGTCATTATTAGCCACATTTACCACACCCTTCCCTAAGCCTACATTACAAATCAATAAAAGTCCTATAGTGATCCTAAACTAACTGTTCGAAAAGCCAGAGTAGAGAAAATAAGGGCAAACTTATGGTATCACCTGTGCGATGTTTGTATCTTCATTGTGAGAGTGTGAGCTTTGCTTGATAGTCCTTGGTTCCTATATACACACACACACACACACACACACACACACACCATTTTGAGTGTTTGGGACTTTATTTGTCGTGAGAGTAAATGGGTTGCATTGTATTCTGCCAATATTCTATGTAAATAGAATTAGTGATAGCTCGATGATCTGTAAATGATTGAATTCCATCTCTATATCCCTTTGTGTCATGACTTGTAGTTGCATGTAAGCGTAGCTAGCTTGGTTTTGAATGGAAAAGGGGTCCGTACTTGATAGTGCTCATATGTGCAAATTTTGGTGTTGTTGGCTGTAGGTCTTCTGTTTTACTTTCTAATTAAGCATCATGTTATAGTAGTGTCTTGTTTGCTTGAGGAGATGAAAAAGTTTTAAGTTGAGGGTGTTGATGTGCTGTGGTTTTATAGAACTTTCTATGCTTAAAACTTAGAAAAGATGCTTGGTCTTAGGTATGTTTATACATATCTGAGGTGCTTTTACCTTGTTTTCAGGAAACGAAGTTTGGGAGTTGGATTATGAAAAAAAAGCACAAAAAGTGTAGAAAATGGGCCAGTTGTAGGCTTTAGTATGGGCGGTACCTTAGTGGTACGAGCCGTACCTAGAAATTGCAAAAGAATTCAGAGAATTGCACAAGTGCTGGACAACATATGACTCATGGTATGATCCATACCATCCTGGTATGAGCCATGCCTAAAAGTCATGGAAAACATTAGAGGTGGTGCATTTGTAGAAGCTCCTAGTATGAGTGGAAGCTACGAACCATAGTTTCAACATACGACTCGTACAAAGGAACCGTGGTGAAATTCAGAGAACATGTCATTTGGCAGATCCCAGGACACGAGTAGATTCCACAAGTTGTAACACCAAGGTATGAGTCGTACCAAGGACTCATGGTAAAATTCAGAGGATGCCAAACTTCATAAGATCATACCAGGATAGGAAACATACGACTCGTAATATCATTGTACGAGTCGTACTAACTTCTGGGACTTGGTAGATTTAGAGGCAGCATTGCATACTATGGATGGAAGCCATGGCTCGTAGCATCATGCTACGACTTGTAGGACATGCCGGCAGCAATATCCCTATTAATTTAGGAAAGATTTCCAATTTTTTGTATAAATACCTATTTTAGGTTATTTTTCAGAGAGATGGATTCTTTACTTTGTAATCATTATTTTTGGGTTTCCTAACACTACTTGGATATGAAATACATGAATTGTTTGAAGATTTTATCATTGTTCTTGATTTTTGAATCATTTTGATTGTGCAATTATCAATTGGATTTTTCTTCAATCATCATTGTATGTTATTAATTATGTTTTCTTCGACGGAATCTAATTCTTTTCTTGCAATCATAATAGATAAAACCTCCACAACTAGGGTTGTGGCAATCATGGTGGAATAACTAACTAAGGTTAACATAAAGTGTTTATAAATCAATACGCAAGCTTGTATTGTTCATCTCTTCATCATAAATGTTTCTTAATGGTGCGCAACTTTAGGACTTGCTCGTGTTCCCTACTTGATTGAAACTAGAGAAGTAGAGATTAGGAAAAGAGAAGAACAACAAAGCCTTGAACTTTAGTTTCATTGAATGACTTGAGTTGCGGTAGTAGGATAGTTAATTTTGGAATACTTGATAAAGGTTAAAGTGAAATAACTCAAGAGACCTAATCCAGTAATTGAGTATAGTCATCCAATAGGGATGAATCAGTCATTTGGATGAAACTATTTTATCAGTTTTGTAGGCTAAGTAGTGGGATAGACCACTAGTATAATAACCCGAAGTTGTTATGAATCCATGGGGAATGCTCGGTGTATTTCACAACTACACGCAAGTGCACGTGGTCAAACAAGTAGTAAAATGGCTTAAGTAAGCCAAGTATCGATCCCACAGGGACTGAACCAAGGTAATAATCGAATTAAGTGTTAATGAACTCTAACTCTAAAAATGCAGACAACAATTTTAAAGAAGATTTTGAGAGTTGGTTTCCTAACTTATACTAATCTAAAACAAAATTGTAAAGTGAGTCTGAACTATAGTAATGAGCAAGCTGAGACTAAAACGAACATGCAGGGAAGTAATTTATCAATACAATTTGGTTAATCTTTCCTTCGGTTGCTAGTCAAGAATTATTGCCTATGAGGAGTGTTCGGGTGTTTGTTGGACCGACACGCAAGTGCACGTGGTCGAACAAGTAGTAAGTGGCTTTAGTAAGCCAAGTATCGATCCCACAGAGACTTGGATGAAGTGCAAATTTCTCAAGTGTACCATATTTTACTTCTAAAAATGCATACAACAGCATAACCAAAAAGTTGATAGTTTGTTTTATAAATTTTTATACTAAAACTAAGAACAATTATCTACTTTGAATCTGAACTATGAGTGAAAGCATGCTGAGGTTAAACGAACATGTAATGAAATTGATTATCATCATAAATTGGTTAATCTTTTCTTCCTGTTGCTAGCCAAGAACATTTGCCAAGAGATTAAAACTCTCGTATTTAACCTCACTTAAGAATCATGAACCATCCGTCTACATTTCTATGATCAAATGCATTTCATGTCCTAGCCATACAATTCCGGTTCCTAAATTGACTAATACGACTTTCAGGTATATTTCTATCTTGAAAGCAAATCAAAACTCAATTTTTCCAAACCAAGTAAAGAACATATCCTATTAATTCACAACTTTCCAATTCCGTGCTCTCTCGAGTGAAACCGGACTTTTCAGATGTACATTAATGTAGGCCACACACTAATGCAGTAAAAACAAGAATTAATAGAACAACATGGAAGAAAAGATGAAAACCCATAGAATCAATAATTAAATTTCATCACAATTGTTCATAACCTCAGCAAAGAGAGGAATTAGCCACTCATTTGTGGATTAATCATCATAAAATGAGTGTTAATCATACAAGCAATTGAATTAAAGAAGAAAGAAAGAGAGAAAAAACCCTGAACTTTTCGTCCCTCAACTGCCTGTAACCCACGTCCTTGCTCCGCCAAGTCAAAATTATGAAAAATGAACTTAAGTGTTCTATTTATACTGCTGGGAATTTTTTCCGGAATAACGAGCAACGTGTCACAGAGTGCATCGCGGAGCACTGCCTCCGTGACACGCCATGAACGCGGACCCTCACTGGAACTGGGGGTCCGGGAAATTAGGCTCAACGTGGCACGACGTGCATCGCGGAGCACTGGCTCCGTGCCACGGAGCAAACGCGGACCTCCACTGGAAATTGGGTGAATTTTCCCCATCCAGGCAGAATGCCTCCGCGATGGCAGCGTGACACGGCTCCATCGCGGAGCCCCTTTATTTCATGCTGTCCAATGCTTTTTCCCTTGCTCGCATCCAAGTCCAACTCCGATGTCATCCAACATGCATTTTAGCTTCCCGAAATCATATTTTACCTGCAAAACAATGCTAATCATGTTGGTTAGTATAAATTCACATTTTATTACCAATTACATGAGAATGTATACACATTGGTAGATAAATAAGGCGAAAATGATACTTTTGAGTATCACTTGAGCATATAAATCTGCCCAAGATCACTTACCCCACACTTAAATCCTTGTTAGTCCTCGAACAACAAACATACAATTCATGCAATTTACATCCCAACCTCGCTACTTTGGTTTGACAATTTAGGCTACGGTCAGACCGATTACTCAATACAGCAAATCATCAAGAAAACATGCATGGTCTTATCAATGCAATGACCTTCAATACCTTAAGACCTCCTAGACTTTAAGAATCGACTCTCGATATCAGCAAACTCATGCAAATCAGCTGATTAAGGTATCCGACACGAAAATTAATCTTTCATCAAGCATGTGCCCTCACAACACAAGAGAATCTTCCCCTTTTTGCTCATATGACTCACAAACATTCCAACAGGGGCATGTACACACAATTTCACTCTCTCTCCCAAAAGAATTCACATGCATCATGTCATGACCCATAAGCTTGCCGTTAGTGTATTACTCCACTAATATAAAGAAGTGCGATGTAAGATCACGTAGGACTTTAATGGGTTGTAATGGAAGGTATGGAACTAGTAAATATTGGATTAGCCAATAATAGCCACTAGCATCCTTAAGCGCCTTTTCAACACATCCCATCAACTCATGGACATTGTTTCTCTCTTTTTTTTTTATCATCCCATTCTTGATGATTTTCTTTAGTATGGCCCATTTCATTAAGCACACTTGACACAACAACAAAGATTGTTCATGCACCTTCATTATCGTTTATTTATACAAGTGCACCTTCAACCTTTTCTTTTTCTTTCCTCGCTCTGCTTTTCTTTTTCTTTTCACCATTCTCACTCTTTGACACTTTGGGAAAATTATTTTCTCTTCTTAAGCGCTTAAGAGTTTTGTATAGATTTTTCAGCTAATGAAAAGAAGGAATTAAGCTCGGTTTACACTTTTTGGACAAAAGAAAAAAAACAATCAGCTAAAGGCTCAAAGGGCTGGCTAGGGTATACAATCACAGAAAGGGGGGTATGACAAGGGAAAAAAATAGAAACTCTCGGTTAAAACAACGAAATGCCTACATCCTTTCCTACAATACACCTCCTTCATTTCGTTTTGTACACACACCAGGAAAGTTCTAGACACTTCACAATAGCATGGAATGTCAACACCTCACTTCACACTTTTTGCACATGGTCGATTCAAGATGTATTCACAGACTCTTCAATCAGCTAATTACATGAATTCAAATATTAAGCCTCAATCACACTGAATCGAACTCTACAGCCTAGGTATCTCAACATATTTACAAATTTTGAATGCTTTCATATGAATCACCATTGCATTTTAAATATCATGTACAACACGCAACCAGAATTTCGAAACCATCCAGTAAATACAGGTTTCGGGATACAATCCACCAAAGAAAAAAACTGAAAAATAATTGAAAAAAATCTACTCCTAACGACTACATTTCCCTTAATACGGTCGTCATCCATCCATCATAGGGAACGGTCACTACTCAAGACGTCGGTTCAATGGGACCATTCTCGGTAAAAGAACCGAAAACAAACGCCGAGAAACCCAAAATTAAAAAAATGTCGAAAATATCGATCATTTCAATAGAAAAATTATTTACAAAATATTTTAAAATTTACAAACTATTTTAAAAATTTTTTAAAAATATCGATCATTTCGATAACAAAAATATGTACAGAATCAGAATCAGCTAGTAACATTCAGCAACACACATCAATTTCATAAATATTTACAAATACAGAACAATAACTTGAAAATTCACAACTCACAGGGACAAACACATTTTCACATACATGACAGCAAAATAGAGCATACATGCAAAACAGCCCAGCCCAGCACCTAACTACTCCCACCCCACACTTAGCCCGAACACTGTCCCCAGTGTTCACAAAAATTCAAAATAGCACAAATTCGGGTGGTGGAACTCCCTGATCAGTCAAAGTATTCCACTTCTTCATCGGGTGCTCCTGCTTCATCTCCCATGTCCGAGTCGCCTCCGTCATCATCATCGGACTCCACATTGGAGTCCTCCCGACGCGTCTCCTCCTCTGTGGGGATGTCATCATCTGTGGGCTCTACAAATGCTGGCCCCACTCAGCACAGAGCCCTGGCGTTTTCGCCAAAAGGGTAGTCTAGCTTGAGCTGTCATAGCTCATCCTCTGTCGCTGGCCTCCCACCTATCCTTAGCTGGAGCATCTGCATCCCATACATTCGAGCCATGTACTGGTCATCACGAGCATGTCGCTCGCCAAGTGTAAGCACTAGCCCGTGGGTGGTGTCGGGAGCCTTAGTTTTAGTAACGTCTAAGGCCCGCCGCTCCAACTGCGGGATATAATCGAGGGCCTCCTCCTCAACATCGAGGCACCTGAGAAAGGTGGTGAGTAGTCCACCAAAACCATACCTGTGCCCCTGGTGCAACTGGGCTCTCTTCATGGCGGATATAATAATAGCCCCTACATTGATCTCCAGCCCTTTCATCAGGGCGTACACCAGGCAAACACGATCTCGGGTTACATCAGTCATATGTACCCCCGGGATTAGGCATGAGCAGACTATCTTCAGCCAGATTCGGGCTTCCCTGTTCATCTGTGAATAGGGCAACGTCTGGTGGTAGCCCCTCTCTTTGTGTCTGCTCCATCTAGCTGTTGATCGGGTCCCACACAATGTGCGTCTGATGTCCACATACGGTGGGGTAATGTTCAGCTGTCGGAGGACGTGGGCGTCTGTGTCCCGCGCTCCTATGATGGCATTGAGGTGGTGGGCCTCCAGAGTGACTATTTGCTCTCTGATCTTGATGGTGTGACTCCTGATTGTCGGGTTCCAATTGGCATAGAACTCCTGAACCAAGTGCAGATTGCATTCTTTGGGCTCCTCAAAGACAAACTTGAGCCCAGCTGCATCGATCCGGTGGACCATTCTAGGGAACTCCTGTGCTAATGGCTCCCATGCTATGTGCTCCTCGGGGAAATATTTATTTTCTTTGTGCTTTGCGTACCACTTTTTCCCCTAATCGGTCACCCATCTTGTTCCATACTGGCGGCGCTGGCCGCGTGGAACTGCTGGTGCAGCTGGGACTGCTGTACCCAGTCTGATCCATTTCCTTCCGGCGCCTGAAGTTGATGCGCCTTTTCCTTTATCTTGCCGGCTAGCCATTTCACCTGTCAACCCAAGTAAACAAGATCAATGTTAAGCTCACGAATATTAACTTCAGCTAAGGTCGGGTTACGCTAGGTTACCCCACACTTAGTCCTTAGCTACAGTTACAACAATACGGCAAGAATATCTTTATTTACACAAAACAAACAACTATACAATCATGCTTAGTGCGTTCGAAAAATTTGACGGTATAACTTCTGCGTACTACTCAGACTTCATACAGCTAATCACAATCACTACCATCACTAACATTTTAACCATCGCACTTAGCAAAGAAAAACAAAGAAACAAAAATAACAACAAAAATATATCTACACACGAACCTATCCAACCAACCAATTTCTAACAAATTTCAACATTTCCCCCAACCCGAGAATCCGTCATTCTATTAACATCCTAGCAATTTGTACATTGACTCATCTCATTCAACACATCCATCCCGGCATAAAAT
This sequence comes from Datura wrightii, assembly GCA_035772735.1. NCBI lineage: Eukaryota > Viridiplantae > Streptophyta > Magnoliopsida > Solanales > Solanaceae > Datura > Datura wrightii. The sequence continues at coordinate 40,978,903 of JASDFA010000027.1, forward strand.
TCAATAGTTCAATACATTTTCAACTTCAAATTCCAACAAACAAGCCCTAGAATTGATTTTATCAATCAAATTCGATCAATTTATGCAATTGACAAGTTCAAGCAATCATACGACATTCCGAACATTCATCAATCAACAATGAAATCAAATTCATGATTAATTTTGACTTAGGGCAATTTAGCTCACCTCCCATGCTCAAAATCGAAGAAAATCGACAAGAATTTGAGAGGGAATCGAAGAACATACCTTGTTTTTGAAGAATCGAAGAAAACTCGATGAATTTCCTGCCTTACTCCATGTCACGTTGATGGGGGATGGGTTTTGGGGGGTTTGGTCGCAGAGGGATTAGAAAATGAGGGGAAAAGGGAGGTTTTCGGGGTTAAAAAGGAAGAAAATCGCGCGGGTCACCCGGCAACCCGGTGTGACCCGTCGCGATATACACGACAACGTGTCACGGAGTGCATCGCGGTGCACTGCCTCCGTGACACGGAGCCATCGCGAGGCTGTTCTGGAAATTTTTAAAATTTTCGGGTTATACCTCAATGTGTCACGGAGGGTAACGCGGAGGTCCTCCTCCGTGACACGGAACTATCGTCCCAGCTCACTGTTTTCCACTTTTTATTAATTTTTCATACCTCGACTTTTCCTTCGCGATTCCGTGCGTATTTTTCTCCGTTTGACCTGAAATTCATCTCACTATACAAAATTGGTTAGAATTATAGGTTTCACTCTAAATATAAATAAACAAAAACTAAAACGAAAAATTTTGTAGTAAATCAAGAAAAATAAAAAGAAAAGAAAAATCTATTTACACTTTACAAAATGAAAGAAAATTTTTTTTCACGGGTTGCCTCCCGTGCAGCGCCTGGTTTACCGTCGCGGCTCGACGTCGTTTAAGCTCAATTGTCCGCTAGGGTGATGGACAATTTCTCTCGATCACCGTCCTCCCCCCAGTAGTGCTTACACCTTTCCGGTGGTTTTCCCATTAACTCTTGGGAATCCTTCATCTGCTTATCATCACCTTGATCAATCACATTGATCACCGAGAGTTCTTCATGCACCATCGGGAGCTTGGGTGCCTTGTACACATCGAACACCTCTACCTTGTCATGTGGTCGCATTGTTAGCTGCCCCGCAGCTACGTCGATTAGTGCTTTCCCGGTTGCCAAGAAAGGACGCCCCAAAATAAATGGGACTTCCGCGTCTGGTTCAAAATCTAGCACGACAAAATCTACCGGGAAAATTAGGGAGCCAACTTGCACCAGAACGTCCTCAATAATGCCATCCGGCCTAGCTAAGGATCGATCCGCCAACTGCAAGATTACCGTTGTGGGTCTAGGACTCCCTAGACCCAACTTTCTGAATACCGAAGATGGCATCAAATTTATGCTCGCTCCCAAGTCACACAATCCACGAGCTCGGATGCTCTGCCCAATAGTAAGCTAGATAGTAAAACTCCCAGGGTCTTTTAACTTTGTGGGCAGTCTATTTTGGATCCAGGAAGTGCACTCCTCCGTTAGAGCCACCGTAGCATACTCAGTAAACCGACTTTTGTTTGCCACGATGTCCTTTATATACTTCGCATATTTCGACACTTCCTGCAAGACATCAACAAGAGGTAAGTTAACATGTACCTGTTTCAGCACCTCCATGAATTTCTTGAAACACGCCTCCTCCTTGTGTTTCTTTAGTCGTTGAGGGAACGGGGGTGGAGGTCTTTCTGATTCAGCTTCTTTGGTCTTCCCCCTTTCAGACTGTGCTCCCTCTCAACTTCTGCTGCTCCCGACTGTTGAGGTGGTCTTTCTGGTTCCACCTCTTTCAGCTGCAAACCACTCCTTGTGGTCACTGCATTTACCTGCTTGGGATTGGGATCCGTGTCGCTTGGCAGTCCTCCTCTAGGTCTTGTATTTTGGGCACTAGCAAATTGCCCAAATTGATATTCAAGTGCCTTGGTAGCTAACTGGTTGTTTTTCACTTCGGCTGCCAATTTCACATAGTCAGCCTACGATTGAGCTTGGTTAGCTATCATGGTCTTGAACATCTCCTCAATGCTGGGTGATGGTGGTGGAGGAGGTGCATTGTTGTTTCTGAATTGAGCTTGGTAGTTCTGTTTCCCTCCTTGGTTCCTTTGCACACCCTGACCCGAACTTTGGCCCTGATGGTTGTTGCTACCCCATGAGAAATTAGGATGATTCCTCCAATTGGAGTTGTAGCTACTACCTTACTGCTGGTGGTTCCTTTTTGCATTACCCACAAAGTTTACCGAGTTAGGATTGGCTCCACAACACTCAGCTGAGTGCTCATTGCTTCCACACACTTCACACCACATCTGCTGGACTGCATTAACTGGGGCTGGAGGCTGGTTCAATGTCATGTTGCTGAAGCAATTGTTCAATTGATTTTGCAATGCAACTATTTGTGCAGCGATATCTGTAAACCCATCCACTTCAAGCACTCCTGCTGCTTTCCCTGTCCCACCTCGTGATGAATCAGCATTCCATTCTGGATTGCCCTGTGAAATCCAGTTCAACAAGGTATACAACTCCTCATAAGTCTTCTCCAGTGCTTGCCCTCCAGCTGCTGAGTCTAGCAATATTTTGGTGTGGGGTTCCAAACCCTCAATAAATGTGTGCACCAACACATCATTGGATTGATGATGATGAGGACAATCCCGCAACATGGATTTAAATCTCTCCCAGGCCTGATATAAATTTTCTCCCTCCCTCTGTTTGAAACTTAGAATTTGACTTCTAAGTCTTGCTGTTTTACCAGAGGGAAAAAACCTTATCAAGAACTTTCGTGCAAGATCATCCCACGTAGAAATAGAATTCGGTGGCTCACCTTTCAACCACCTCTTGGCTTCTCCTAGTAATGAGAATGGAAATAATGTAAGCCGGACATAGTTTGGTGACACCCCAGCGGGTATGTAAGTGTCACTTATCTCCAAAAAGTTTTGGAGATGCTTCTGTGGATCTTCATGAGGGAGACCGGTAAATTGCCCGCTTGTGTGCAACAACTGCACCATATTTTGTTTAAGTTCAAATCTCCCTCCGGGCTCTGGTTTGCGGATACTTGATGTAACATTATTGGCATGTGGGATTGCCACCTCGCGAACCGGCCGTGCTGCTGCTTCTTCGAGCACTAACACTGCCCGTACTACCGGTGGATTCTTTTGTTGCTCCATGATCTTCTATCTGAGCAACTGCAGCTTTCTTTGTAGAGCTTCTCTTCGTTTACTGTGAGATATTCTTTCAGGCTCTATATACGATTCCACCAGCTCCTTGTCTCTTGCCAGTGTACAACAGCAATTAAGTTTGCAAAATACAGGCTAAGACCAAGTTGTCAACACTAAGAAAATAACAATACAGTAAATTAACACTTAAAACAATTTCACCAATTGCCAAGTCCTTGGCAACGGCGCCAAAAACTTGTTCGGGTGTTTGTTGGGGTTATAAAACCGACACGCAAGTGCACGTGGTCGAACAAGTAGTAAGTGGCTTTAGTAAGCCAAGTATCGATCCCACAGAGACTTGGATGAAGTGCAAATTGCTCAAGTGTACTATATTTTACTTCTAAAAATGCAGACAACAGCATAACCAAAAAGTTGATAGTTTGTTTTATAAATTTTTATACTAAAACTAAGAACAATTATCTACTTTGAATCTGAACTATGAATGAAAGCATGCTGAGGTTAAACGAACATGTAATAAAATTGATTATCATCATAAATTGGTTAATCTTTTCTTCCTGTTGCTAGCCAAGAACATTTGCCAAGAGATTAAAACTCTCGTATTTAACCTCACTTAAGAATCATGAACCATCCGTTTACATTTCTGTGATCAAATGCAATTCATGTCCTAGCCATACAATTCCGGTTCCTAAATTGATTAATACGACTTTCAGGTATATTTCTATCCTGAAAGCAAATCAAAACTCAATTTTCCCAAACCAAGTAAAGAACATATCCTATTAATTCACAACTTTCCAATTTCGTGCTCTCTCGAGTGAAACCGGACTTTTCAGATGTACATTAATGTAGGCCACACACTAATGCAGTAAAAACAAGAATTAATAGAACAACATGGAAGAAAAGATGAAAACCCATAGAATCAATAATCAAATTTCATCACAATTGTTCATAACCTCAGCAAGAAGATGAATTAGCCACTCATTTGTGGATTAATCATCATAAAATGAGTGTTAATCATACGAGCAATTGAATTAATGAAGAAAGAAAGAGAGAAAAAACCCTGAACTTTTCATCCCTCAACTGCCTGTAACCCACGTCCTTGCTCCACCAAGTCAAAATTATGAAAAATGAACTTAAGTGTTCTATTTATACTGCTGGGAATTTTTCCCGGAATAACGAGCAACGTGTCACGGAGTGCATCGCGGAGCACTGCCTCCGTGACACGCCATGAACGCGGACCCTCACTGGAACTGGGGGTCCGGGAAATTAGGCTCAACGTGGCACGGCGTGCATCGCGGAGCACTGGCTCCGTGCCACGGAGCAAACGCGGACCTCCACTGGAAATTGGGTGAATTTTCCCCATCCAGGTAGAATGCCTCCGCGATGGCAGCGTGACACGGCTCCATCGCGGAGCCCCTTTATTTCATGCTGTCCCATGCTTTTTCCCTTGCTCGCATCCAAGTCCAACTCCGATGTCATCCGACATGCATTTTAGCTTCCCGAAATCACATTTTACCTGCAAAACAATCCTAATCATGTTGGTTAGTATAAATTCACATTTTATTACCAATTACATGAGAATGTACACACATTGGTAGATAAACAAGGCGAAAATGATACTTTTGAGTATCACTTGGGCATATAAATCTGCCCAAGATCAAGGAGAAACTTTCGAATTCTACCCAACTTAAGAAGCATGAACCTTCAACCTACATATCTGTGATAAAAGAATTTCATGTTCTAGCCATACCAAACCGATTCCTTAATTGACTAATACGACTTTCAGATATATTTCTATTTTGAAGGTAAATCAATTCTCAATTTTTCCAAACTAAGAAGAGATCATATCCTACCAATTCACAACTTTCCAATTTCTTTCTCTTTCAAGATAAAATTGGATTTTTTAGATATATATTAACATTGCCCAGACATTAATGCAGTAAGAACAAGAATTGATAGAACAACCATGGAAGAAAAGATGAAAAATCAAAATGATCAACAATTACATTCCACTACAAATGTTCTTTACCTCAGCAAGAAATGAATTTAGCCACTCATTTGTGGATTAAACATCATCAAATGAGTATAAATCATACAAACAATTGAAATAAAGGAGAAAGAGTTAAAGAAGAACCCTAAGATTTTCGTCTCCTCAACTGCCTGTAACCCACATTCTTGCTCAACTAAGTCAGAATAATTGAAAATAAACCTAAATGAGCTATTTTAGTGGGAATATTTCCCGGAATAACAAGCAACGTGTCACGGAGTGCATCGCGGAGCACTGCCTCCGTGACACGGTGCAAACGCGGACCCTCACTGGAATTTTATGTTCCAGGTAAACATGGGCAACGTGCCACGGCATGTAACGCGGGCTTGGCCAACGTGCCATGGCCCAGACGCTGACCTTCATTGGAATTTGTCCAAGTAACCCACCCGAGGCAGACTTCCTCCGCGATGGTAGTGTGACATGGCTCCATCGTGGAGCCCCTTTGTTTGCTGCTTGTCCATGACCTTTTCCACTGCTCGCTTCCGAGTCCATTCCCAATTTTCACCAACATGCAACTTAGCTTCCTAAAATTACATTTTTCCTACAAAACAACACTAATCATGTTGGTTAGTATAAATTCACATTTTAACTACAAATCACATGAGAATGTACAAATAACGATAGATAAACAAGACGAAATAGAGCATTTGAGAATCACTTGGGCATATAATTCTGCCCAAGATCACTTACCCCACACTTAAAACCTTGTTCGTCCTCGAACAATAATCTCATATCTCATGCAATTGACACCCACGTATAGCTACTTTGGCTCGACAATTTAAGCTACGGTTATACCTGTTATACCCCGTAGAATTTCCAGCACTTAGATGACCTATTCGCACGTTGGTTAAGCATATTTGAAAGCCATACGTGCTAGGAAAAGACCCGGGAAAAGATCGAACGAGAAACCTGTCGAACCATCGCGGGAGGAGCCGAGGCAGAGCCCCTCCGCGATGGCAGCGTGTCACGGAGGTGAGGCCTCCGCGATGGCTCCGTGACACGTTGCCCGTGTCCAGGCCCAAGTATATAAAGCCCCCACTTCGGTTGGAAATCATTCAATACTTATAAAAATTTCCAGAAACGCTGTGAACCGAGGGAAGACGAAGAAAATTAAACATTTTCGTCCAATTACGCTGCCAAACGCTGCCCAAACCCAAATTAATAGTAGATACCAAGGTATTTAGCAGCAGAGAGCATTTCTACGGAGTTAGTTTTGCGAAATACGGCCGACGAATCAGCGAGCCGCCGAACTAAAGTAAGTAGAATTGCTCTAAATTAATGTCTATGTGTTCCTAGCTGAGAAGTGAATACTTCTCCCTTCTGGGCCGCTGAAAAATAGCGAGTTTTCAACCGTCTTTCGATAAGCCTAAGTTTAGGCTATAAATTAAATCGAAAGTAACGTCGCTCTTTACAATAATGTTGTATTTAGTATTGATTGACGTATTTATGAATGCAGTTGGGAGAAAATAGTTGAAGTACCGGCCGAGCCTCGTCCGACGAACGAATAGTCGAAGATAAGGTATGTAAAGTTAGTTTCCTTCGGCAAGTTAAGTAATATCAGTATAGCGTAATAAATTACGGACCAGTAGAATGTTCAGAAGTCGAGTATTGCGCTATTATGAATGTTGATATAGATTTTAACGCAAGTGTTAGAGATTGCCCAGTATACTCAGTATGTATTGTGATATGCCATGTTGAGATATGGTTGTATTCAGTTGAAACCCTGTACAGTAATGCAATACCCGTAAAGCACTTCAGAAATAGAATAGCAGACTAAAATGAAGTTCAGAAAGCATGTCAGGAATAGTAAATTAGGTTACTATAGAAAATTAGTATATAACATAGTTCAACAGAAAGACTATATTCGTACATGTATATATAGTATTTCCAGCCTCAGCATGTATCAAGTGTGTACATATTTCTATCACTAGTCCAGCATATAGGGTATACAGAAACTTAGCAAACAGTAGAGTTTTCAGCAGAAACATTATCTTATATAGCATTTGCTCAGTACAGCCCGGCAGGAGACTATATTCATATTTATATATCTTTACCTGCCTCAGCACGTATTAAATACGTATAGATTACTATCATTAGCCCAGCATGTATATATATGATACTTTACCCCTAGTAGCCTCAGCATGTGAGATACACAGATAGTATTACCAGTTGAGACCATTGTATTGTTTGGGGTTGGATTACCTAGCATCCATGACCGCCCAGGGTTAATAGCTGTATCGACTCGTCCGCCAGAGGACGAGGATACGTCACTCTACGGAGTGGCATGCCGTCCCGCCAGGGGACGAAGATGGGATGCCAGGTTTTCCCCATATTTGTGCCTTGATCGGCCTTACACACCCCAGTCGAGCGGATACGCCCGGGTGCAGATTCAGGAGTCCTCCAGACTCAGATGCAGTTATAGTCAGGGGCTCAGCGAGCCCAAGTGCGTACCCAGGGGACCGGCAGGATGCTTACAGCCAGTATAGGAGATGGGATGACTGGGGTAGGGGTATAGATTCTGTGTTGATTGTACCTCCCGGCTTATGGGGGTCGGGTAAAGTTATGTATGCCATGTTATGTTATGTATGTTATGCTATGATTACAGTAGATACGAGCAGATTATTAGTGAAATGATACGCCTCCAGGTATGATTCCTACTCCCTTCAGTATGATTAAGGACAGGTATGATCTACACTATCAGATAATAATTTAGTTCTTCTGTTCCAGTTTCGTCAGTTATGTTATTGATTTCAGACATCCCTTCAGTTCTTACAGATTCAATTATCTCCTACTATTCAGAATTTTTAGTTATATTGCTTGTATTCAGCTGTATTCAGTTTACTTTATATACTCAGTACCAGCGGTACTGACGCCCAGTGGGGCGCTGCATTACTTGCCTGCAGGTACCCATAGACGAGCAGGCGATACCTCGTGATCCCCATCAGCGGTTGAGTATTCAGCTCCTTTCATCCGGAGGCTGAATTTCTAGAGGTGTAGCCCAGTTCTTTTTGTTGTACAGTACGGGTAGGTCGGGGCCCTGTCCCGATCATTTCTATTATCCTTCCTAGAGGCTTGCAGTCTGTATATATTCCCTGTGGTCAGATGAGCCGGTCGTGTGAGGCCGTGCAGTTGTATAGTTGCCTTGCTCCTTCTTTCTTTTGTAATGGCCGTGTGGGGCCATAGTTTGCCAGTAGTGGTGACCTTGCCGGTCACGTAGCTTTTCAGTATGTTATGTTTGAGTTCCAGATAACTAGACAGCATGGTGGCCTTGTCGGCCCGCATAGGTTCCCCTGAATTACCTTGTTTCTGGTCAGCTGTAATACAGGTACAGAAGGCTATAGGCCAATGGGCCAGGGGCTGTATTTACAGCCGTTATATAGCCCTTTGTTTCCAGAAATTTGAGTTAGTGCCAGCCAGGCGCCAGATGCGCCCAGGCTTAACAGTTTAGCAGGTCAGGTCTTAGTAGGGCACCAGGTGCCAGTCATACCCCCCCCCCCAAGGTGGGGCATGACAAACTTGGTATCAGAGCAGGTCATATCCCAGGGAGTCTGCAAGCCGTGCTAAGCAGAGTCTTGTCCATGGATGTGTTGTGCACCACATACTATGGATAAGAGGCTGCAAGGTATGATAGGATGGTTGTCTTTTATTCTTATTCAGTCGTGCTGTAGAGCGGTACAGTTTAGGGTTGAGTCCCTAAAAATCTTACCATACTCTTTGGTTACAGATAATGTCAGACCAGCGCCATCCTATCACAGGTCGGAACTTAGATGTTGCAGCAGGGGAAGGCACCAGCAGGATGCCTCACCCTCCTTTGGAGATAGCCCGACCAGAGGGCACTACAGAGGCATCATCCCAGCCTCCTCAGCAGTCTCCACCACGTCAGGAGCCACCTGGGGCGACACTACCTTCAGCAGCCCCTATATTGGCTCCTTCCGATCAGGAGGTTAGGAGTGCTGTAGTTCTGTTAGCACAGATGATGGCTGCTCAGCGTCAGCCAATGCCATCTATAGTTGCAGAATCATCAGGAGGGCCCGGTAGTTCGAGGGTCCGAGAGTTCTTAGCCCTGAATCCCCCACAGTTCACAGGTACGGACCGAACAGAGGACCCCAAGATTTTCTGGATCAGATGCAGAGAATCTTCAGGGTTATGCATGCCACGTCTACCGAGTCAGTTGAGTTGGCCGCATTCCGGTTACGGGATATTGCGGTGTTATGGTACGAAAGCTGGGAAAGGTCCCGAGGGAGAGATGTTTCCCCTCCCACCTGGTCCAGCTTTTCAGGAGCCTTTCTGGATCATTATCTGCCGCGGGAGATTCGACAGGCCCGGGTAGACCAGTTCCTACATCTAGAACAGGGGGCCATGAGTGTTCGGGAATATTCCTTGCAGTTTGATTCCTTAGCCCGATATGCACCGGCCTTCGTTGATACCATGGCATCCAGAGTGCATCGTTTCATTACGGGCTTGAATCCAGAATATGTTGAGATTTGTACCACAGCTACACTGCGAGAGGACATGGATATTGCTCGCATTCAGGCATTTGCTCAGAATATTGAGGGCATCAGACAACGGCAACGAGAGGTCAGAAGGGTTAATCAGGAACAGCGTCGCCGGGACAGGCCAGTTGAATTACAGGAAGAGGCCCGGGGAGGACCCAGGCCCCGAATGTCAGACAGGCCGCCCAGGCCCCCGCCTCCGCCACAGTCACAGGGGGGTAGATCCGGCCGCAGGGGACAGTCAGGGACTGGTAGAGGCTCGCAGATGGCAGATTCACCATCACAGAGGAGGGGAGAGCAGAGCAGGTATACCCTACCACTTTGCCCTATATGCAGTCGACGCCATCCTGGAGCATGCAGATATGGCTCCACCGCATGTTATAATTGTGGCCAAGAAGGCCATTTGATGAAAGATTGCCCAGCCAGGGGTCGAGAGGACCGGGATAGACAGGATAGGGCATCAACAGGATCACGAGCTACAGCATCTTCGACTGGGCGCAGGCCCTCAGTTTCAGCAGGCAGGGGTCGAGGCATATCAGGGGCCTCCAGTACAGGTGCGGGTCCAAGCCGCACATATGCCTTACCAGGGAGGCAAGATTCAGAGGCATCGCCTGATGTTGTGACAGGTATTCTAACTATCTGTTCACACCCTGCTTATGTGTTAATTGATCCAGGGTCTACTTTGTCCTATATTACTCCATTTGTGGCACGAAAGTTTAGTATTGTACAAGAATCATTACGGCAGCCCTTCTTAGTATCTACGCCCGTCGGTGACTCTATCACAGCTAGTCGAATCTACCGCGGGTGTACAGTAGAGATTGTTGACCGTCAGACCACAGTAGATCTGGTCGAGTTAGAAATGATAGACTTCGATGCCATAATGGGTATGGATTGGTTAGTGCCATGCTTTGCCAATGTTGAATGTTGGACCAAAACGGTCCGATTCCACTTCCTGGGGGAAGCAGTACGGGAGTGGAAGGGCAGCACCGTGACGCCAAAAGGTAGGTTTATTTCCTACCTTCAGGCGAGAAAGTTGATATCTAAGGGGTGTATTTACCATCTTGTCAGAGTTCAGGATGTCCAAGCAGAATCTCCGACACTCCAGTCTGTCCCAGTGGTAAATGAATTCCCAGATGTATTTCCTGATGAGTTACCTGGTATTCCCCCAGAAAGGGAAATAGACTTTGCTATCGACTTGCTACCAGGCACTCAGCCAATATCAATACCTCCTTACCGAATGGCTCCTGCAGAACTCAGAGAATTAAAGGAGCAGTTGAAAGACTTGTTAGATAAAGGTTTTATCAGGCCGAGTACTTCCCCATGGGGTGCGTCAGTCTTGTTTGTGAGAAAGAAAGATGGCTCGCTCCGAATGTGCATAGATTATCGGCAGCTAAATAAAGTTACAGTAAAGAACAAGTATCCGCTTCCCAGAATAGATGACTTATTTGATCAGCTACAGGGGGCCAGATACTTTTCTAAGATTGACTTGCGGTCCGGATATCACCAGGTCCGAGTACGTGAGAGGGACATTCCTAAGACAGCATTCAGGACCCGATATGGGCATTTTGAATTTCTAGTTATGTCCTTCGGGCTAACGAACGCCCCAGCAGTTTTTATGGACCTGATGAACAGTATTTTCAGACCTTTCCTGGACTTGTTCGTGATAGTATTCATTGATGATATTCTGGTGTATTCACGCTCTGAAGCAGATCACCGAATTCATTTGCGGACAGTGCTCCAGATTCTCAGGGACCGCCAGTTGTATGCTAAATTTACGAAATGTGAATTCTGGCTTAACTCAGTAGCCTTTTTAGGGCATATTATCTCAGACGCTGGTATACAGGTAGATAAGCAGAAGATAGAAGCAGTTAAGTCATGGCCTAGGCCTACCACCCCGACTGAAGTTCGTAGTTTTCTGGGGTTAGCAGGGTATTATCGGAGATTCGTTGAGGGATTCTGAACCATTGCAGCACCTTTAACTAAATTGACACGGAAAGCAGCAAAGTTTCAGTGGACGGAGGCATGCGAGCAGAGTTTCCAGGAACTGAAAGACAGATTAACCTCCGCCCCAGTACTAGTACTGCCGGAAGGCACAGAAGGGTATTCAGTTTATTGTGACGCGTCAGGTGTCGGATTGGGTTGTGTGTTGATGCAGCATGGTAGAGTAATTGCATATGCCTCCAGACAGCTGAGAAAACACGAAAAGAATTACCCTACCCATGACCTGGAATTGGCCGCAGTAATTCATGCCTTGAAGATGTGGAGGCATTATCTGTACGGCGTCCATGTTGACATTTATACAGATCATAAGAACTTACAGTACATTTTCACCCAGAGGGAGTTGAATCTGCGACAACGCCACTGGTTAGAGTTGTTAAAAGACTATGATGTGAATATTCTATACCACCCCGAAAAAGCTAATGTTGTAGCAGATGCCCTGAGCCGTAAGTCAATGGGGAGTTTGGCGTATTTGCGACCTGAGAAATAGAAATTAGCTCAAGAAATTCATCAGTTAGCTGGCCTAGCCGTTCGAGTAATAGAAACAGAAAATAATGGACCAGTAATTCAGAATTCTGCAGTGTCATCGTTAGTTACAGAGGTAAAAGAACGGCAGTATGAGGATCCCGATTTAGTCCAGCTCAGAGATAGAGTTCAGAAAGGTAAGGAGCCAGATTTTCAGATAACCGAGGATGGTGTGCTATATTGTAAGGGCCGCCTTTGTGTCCCGAATGTCGCAGGACTTCGTGGGCAGATCATGCATGAGGTACACTACGCTCGCTATTCCCTTCACCCAGGGGCGACGAAAATGTACCACGACATCAGAGACATCTACTGGTGGCCAGGTATGAAAACTGAGATAGCTGAATTTGTATCTAGGTGTGCTAATTGTCAACAGGTGAAAGCAGAGCACCAGAAACCGGGCGGTTTGACTTAGGAAATAATAATACCTATGTGGAAATGGGAAGTAATAAACATGGATTTTGTAATAGGGTTACCCCGTACTAGACGCAGAAATGATTCCATTTGGGTAATAGTTGACAGGCTGACAAAATCAGCTCATTTCCTGCCAGTAAGGGCTACCTTCTCAGCTGAGGATTATGCCGAATTATATATCAGAGAAATAGTTAGATTACATGGAGTGCCAGTATCTATCATTTCAGACAGGGGAGCACAGTTTACAGCTAGATTCTGGCAATCGTTTCAGAAAGGTCTGGGGACGCAGATTAATTTGAGCATAGCATTCCATCCTCAGACAGACGGGCAGGCTGAACGTACGATTCAGACGCTCGAAGATATGTTACGAGCGTGTGTGTTAGATTTTGGGGGTAGCTGGGATGAACATCTCTCGTTAATTGAATTTGCTTATAATAACAGCTACCATTCAGCTATTCAGATGGCACCTTTCGAGGCATTATACGGGCGAAAATGTAGATCGCCGGTGGGCTGGTTTGAGATAGGAGAATCAGCATTAGTTGGCCCAGACATTGTTCGGCAGTCCGAAGAAAAAATAAAGCTTATCCGAGAACGTTTACTGACCGCTCAAAGCCGCCAGAAGTCATACGCAGAATGCGGCGCAGAAATCTAGAATTTTCGATAAACGATTGGGTATATCTAAAAGTATCCCCGATGAAAGGGGTAATGAGGTTTGGCAAGAAGGGCAAGCTTAGCCCAAGATTCATTGGGCCGTATCAGATTCGGCGAAGAATAGGCCGCGTGGCATACGAGTTGAACTTGCGTCCAGAGTTAGCGTCGGTTCACCCAGTATTCCACTTTTCCATGTTAAGAAAGTTCGTAGGGGACCCTTCTACAGTAGTTCCAGTCCAGGATGTTCAGGTCACAGAGGAGTTAGCCTATGAAGAGGTTCCCGTAGCCATCGTAGACAGACAGATTCGCAGGCTGAGAACTAAAGATGTTGCATCTGTCAAGGTATTGTGGCGTAACAGAAGTCGGGAAGAAATGACGTGGGAGGCTGAAGAAGATATGAAAACCAGATACCCTCACTTATTTCAGGCCTAGTCAGACGACAGGTATGTCCGTATCATTATTTACACAGTACTTTTTAGTATGTATGTTGTAAATGATAAAGAAAGAAGTGATATTTAGTTGTCCAGTGGATTGTAGAATATTGTGTGCAGTGCCTGTGTTGGACTTTTTCTGCGTTTCAGGTCTTTGCGATAGTCCATATTACAGGGGAAACGCTGCCGAAATTTTTCCAGAAACTAGAATAAGCAGTCCTCTAGATAGCAGTATACATTCGAGGATGAATGTTCCTAAGGGGGGGAGAATGTTATACCCCGTAGAATTTCCGGCACTTAGATGACCTATTCGCACGTTGGTTAAGCATATTTGAAAGCCATACGTGCTAGGGAAAGGCCCGGGAAAAGATCGGACGAGAAACCTGTCGAACCATCGCGGGAGGAGCCGAGGCAGAGCCCCTCCGCGATGGCAGCGTGTCACGGAGGTGAGGCCTCCGCGATGGCTCCGTGACACGTTGCCCGTGTCCAGGCCCAACTATATAAAGCCCCCACTTCGGTTGGAAATCATTCAATACTTATAAAAATTTCCAGAAACGCTGTGAACTGAGGAAAGACAAAGAAAATTAAACATTTTCGTCCGATTACGCTGCCAAACGCTGCCCAAACCCAAATTAATCCTAGATACCAAGGTATTTAGCAGCAGAGAGCATTTCTACGGAGTTAGTTTTGCGAAATACAGCCGACGAATCGGCGAGCCGCCGAACTAAAGTAAGTAGAATTGCTCTAAATTAATGTCTATGTGTTCCTAGCTGAGAAGTGAATACTTCTCCCTTCTGGGCCGCTAAAAAATAGCGAGTTTTCGACCGTCTTTCGATAAGCCTAAGTTTAGGCTATAAATTAAATCGAAAGTAACGTCGCTCTTTACAATAATGTTGTATTTAGTATTGATTGACGTATTTATGAATGCAGTTGGGAGAAAATAGTTGAAGTACCGGCCGAGCCTCGTCCGACGAACGAATAGTCGAAGATAAGGTATGTAAAGTTAGTTTCCTTCGGCAAGTTAAGTAATATCAGTATAGCGTAATAAATTACGGACCAGTAGAATGTTCAGAAGTTGAGTATTGCGCTATTATGAATGTTGATATAAATTTTAATGCAAGTGTTAGAGATTGCCCAGTATACTCAGTATGTATTGTGATATGCCATGTTGAGATATGGTTGTATTCAGTTGAAACCCTGTACAGTAATGCAATACTCGTAAAGCACTTCAGAAATAGAATAGCAGACTAAAATGAAGTTCAGAAAGCATGTCAGGAATAGTAAATTAGGTTACTATAGAAAATTAGTATATAACATAGTTCAGCAGAAAGACTATATTCGTACATGTATATATAGTATTTCCAGCCTCAGCATATATCAAGTGTGTACATATTTCTATCACTAGTCCAGCATATAGGGTATACAGAAACTTAGCAAACAGTAGAGTTTTCAGCAGAAACATTATCTTATATAGCATTTGCTCAGTACAGCCCGGCAGGAGACTATATTCATATTTATATATCTTTACCTGCCTCAGCACGTATTAAATACGTACAGATTACTATCATTAGCCCAGCATGTATATATATGATACTTTACCCCTAGTAGCCTCAGCATGTGAGATACACAGATAGTATTACCAGTTGAGACCGTTGTATTGTTTGGGGTTGGATTACCTAGCATCCATGACCGCCCAGGGTTAATAGCTGTATCGACTCGTCCGCCAGAGGACGAGGATACGTCACTCTACGGAGTGGCATGCCGTCCCGCTAGGGGACGAAGATGGGATGCCAGTTTTTCCCCATATTTGTGCCTTGATCGGCCTTACACACCCCAGTCGAGCGGATACGCCCGGGTGCAGATTCAGGAGTCCTCCGGACTTAGATGCAGTTATAGTCAGGGGCTCAGTGAGCCCAAGTGCGTACCCAGGGGACCGGCAGGATGCTTACAGCCAGTATAGGAGATGGGATGACCGGGGTAGGGGTATAGATTCTGTGTTGATTGTACCTCCCGGCTTATGGGGGTCGGGTAAGGTTATGTATGCCATGTTATGTTATGTATGTTATGCTATGATTACAGTAGATACGAGCAGATTATTAGTGAAATGATACGCCTCCAGGTATGATTCCTACTCCCTTCAGTATGATTAAGGACAGGTATGATCTACACTATCAGATAATAATTTAGTTCTTCTGTTCCAGTTTTGTCAGTTATGTTATTGATTTCAGACATCCCTTCAGTTCTTACAGATTCAGTTATCTCCTACTATTCAGAATTTTTAGTTATATTGCTTGTATTCAGCTGTATTCAGTTTACTTTACATACTCAGTACCAGCGGTACTGACGCCCAGTGGGGCGCTGCATTACTTGCCTGCAGGTACCCATAGACGAGCAGGCGATACCTCGTGATCCCCATCAGCAGTTGAGTATTCAGCTCCTGTCATCCGGAGGCTGAATTTCTAGAGGTGTAGCCCAGTTCTTTTTGTTGTACAGTACGGGTAGGTCGGGGCCCTGTCCCGATCATTTCTATTATCCTTCCTAGAGGCTTGCAGTCTGTATATATTCCCTGTGGTCAGATGAGCCGGTCGTGTGAGGCCGTACAGTTGTATAGTTGCCTTACTCCTTCTTTCTTTTGTAATGGCCGTGTGGGGCCATAGTTTGCCAGTAGTGGTGACCTTGCCGGTCACGTAGCTTTTCAGTATGTTATGTTTGAGTTGCAGATAACTAGACAGCATGGTGGCCTTGTCGGCCCGCATAGGTTCCCCTGAATTACCTTGTTTCTGGTCAGCTGTAATACAGGTACAAAAGGCTATAGGCCAATGGGCCGAGGGCTGTATTTACAGCCGTTATATAGCCCTTTGTTTCCAGAAATTTGAGTTAGTGCCAGCCAGGCGCCAGATGCGCCCAGGCTTAACAGTTTAGCAGGTCAGGTCTTAGTAGGGCACCAGGTGCCAGTCATACCTCCCCCAAGATGGGGCGTGACAATACCGATTATTTAATATAGCAAATAATCAAGAAAACATGCATAGTCTCACAAACACACTGACATTCACCACATTAAGACCTGCTAGACTCAAGAATCGACTCTCGATCTCGGCAAACTCACGCAAATCAGCTGATCAAGACATCCGATAAGAAATTCAATCTCTCATCAAGCATGCGCCCTCACAACACAATAGAATTACCCCTTTTCCAATCATATGATTTCCAAAGCATTACATGTAGGGGTATATGAACACGATTTCGCTCTCTCTCCCAAAGAATTCACATGCATCATGTCATGAACCATAGGCTTGCCTCTAGTGTATTACTCCACTAATATAAGGACGCATGATGTAAGATCACGTAGGACTTAACGGGTTGTAATGTAAGCTAAGGAACTAGTAAATACTGGAATAACCAATAATCTCATCTAGCCTCCTTGAGAGATTTTCAATACATCCCACCATCATTGTGGGAATTGTTTCTTCCTTCATCCTCCCATTCTTGAAGTCTTTCTTTATTTTTGTTCCCATTTCTTTAAGCACACTCGACTCAATAACAAAGGTTAGTTATACATCTTCATTTTATTCATATTCGGCAAGTGCACCTTTGACCTTATCTTTACTTTCACCACTTCCGCTTTTCCTTTCTTTTTCACACTTTTCACTCCTTGACACTGTGGGAAAATTATTTTTTTCTTGAGCGCTTAAGAGTTTTGGATCAAATTCATGGCTAATGAAAAGAAGGGATTAAGCTCGGTTTCTACCTCTTCAGTGAAAGAAAAAAAATAGGCTGAAGGCTCAATGGGGCTAACTAGGATGTACATTCAAGGTAGGTATGATAAGAAAAAAAAAACTTTCGGTTTAATCAAAGAAATGCCTACATCCTTTCCTACACTACACATCCTTCATTTCGTTTCGTACACACAGCAGGCAACTTCTAGACACTTCACAATAGCATGGAAGAATCGAAACCTCACCTCACACTCATTGCACATGCTCAACTCAAGACTTATTCACAGACTCTTCAATCAGCTAATTACAAGAATTCAATATTAAGCCTCAATCACACCGAATCGAACTCTATGGCCTAGGTATCTCAATATGTTTCACATTTGCATGCTTTCATACGAATCACCTTTGCATCTTTAACATCAAGTACAACACGCAACAAGAATTCCGAACCAGGAAGTAGCGACACGTTTGGGAAACAACCAAAAGAAAGAAAATAAAAGAAAGAAAAAAACTACTCCTATCGACTACATTTCCCTTAAAACGGTCGTCATCCATCCATCATAGGGAACGGTCACTATTTATGACTTCAGTTCAATGGGACTATTTTTGGTAAAAGCACCGAAAACAAAGGCCGAGAAATCCAATCATAAAAAAATTCAACAAAAATTTAAATTTTTTTTTTAAAATATCGATAATTTCGATAGAAAGCAAAAATTTTTACACAACCAGCTAACAACAACTCAACACAGCACACAACAGATTAACATTCATTACACACCGAATTACAATACACAACATACTCACAAAATCACAGGGTCACAATTGTTTCACAGGCACAACAACAAGACATGAACATAAGAACAACAAAACAAATGGCACCTAACTACTCCCACCCCACACTTAAACCGAACACTGTCCCCAGTGTTCATCAAATTCAACATAGCACAGAAGTAGATGGTGAAACTCCCTGATCAATCGAAGTATTCAACTTCTTCGTCAGGTGCCGTTGCCTCATCCCCCATATCTGAATCGCCCCCGCTGTCCTCATCTGACTCAACATCTGAGTCATCGCGGCGTGTCTCCTCATCAGTGGGGACATCATCACCAACAGGCTCCACAAAAGCAGGCCCCACTCGGCATAGAGCCCTCGCATTTTTGCCAAAGGGGTAATCTAGCTCGAGCTGTCACAGCTCATCTTCTGTTGCTGGCCTCCCGCCTATGTGCAACTGCAGCATCTGCATCCCGAACATACGGGCCATATATTGATCATCCCGAGCATGTCTCTCGGCTAGTGTGAGAACTGGCCCGTGAGTGGTGTCTGGTGCCTTGGTTTTGGTGACGTCCAAGGCATGCCTATCCATCTGCGGGATGTAGTCTAGGGCCTCCTCCTCGATGTCAAGGCCCCTCAGAAATATGGTCAGCAAACCACCAAACCCGTACCTGTGCCCTTGATGCAAACGGGCTCTCTTCATGGCGGAGATGATTACCGCCCCAACATTGATCTCCAGCCCTTTCATTAGGGCATAAACCAAGCACACACGATCCCGGGTGACATCTGTCATGTGCACCCCCAAGATCAGGCAGGAACACACGATCTTAAGCCAAATCCTGGCATCCCTGTTCATTTGAGAGTAGGGCAGCGTCTGATGATAGCCCCTCTCCTTGTGCCTGCTCCACCGCGCTGTCGAACAGGCTCCACACAGAGTGCGTCTGATATCCGCATCGGGTGGAGATATGTTTAGCTGCCGGAGTACATGGGCGTCTGTGTCCCGCGCCCTCAATATGGCATTCAGGTGATGAGGCTCAAAGGTGACAACCTGCCCCCTTATCTTGATGGTGTGACTGCGGAGTGTCAGGTTCCAGTTTGCATAGAACTCCCGAATTAAGTGGAGATTGCACTCCTTGGGCTCTTCGAAGATGAAGTTCAGCCCGACAGCGTCAATCCTATGTACGATTCTGGGGAATTCCTGTGCAAGTGGCTCCCTTGCAATGTGCTCCTCAAGGAAGTATTTGGTCTCCTTATGTTTGGCATACCATTTCTTCCCTTCGTCCGTCACCCATCGGGTTCCGTATTGACGGCGTTGGCATCGTGGAACCGCTGGTGCTGCTGGGACTGTCATTCCCAGTCTAATCCTTTTTCTCCCAGCGCCTGATGTAGATGCGCCCTTTCCTTTATCTTGCCTGCTTGCCATCGTTCCTGTCAAATCAAACAGACAGTCCCAATGTTATTCAAGTCAAAAATTTGCTTTGATTAAGGTTGGGTTGAGTTAGGCCACCCACACTTAATCTTTAGCCATGATGAAAACAATTCGGCAAGACAAGCATTCTTTTCCAATTTTTATCAATCAACATGCCTCGTGCATTCAGATAAGTTGATGGAATAATGACTAAGTACTACTCAGACTTCGTACAAATAATCACAATTTCACCATCGATTTTATTACATCACATAGCACTTAGCCCAAAAGTTTTCTCAACAACAATAACCTATACAACTCACCAATTTCATTTTCCCGAAAATTCCCTTGTTCATTTAGCATATTCATCCATATTCACAACATCATTTACATCACCCAACATGAACAACCCAATCATTTTCAAATTTTCAACCAAATTTAGTTTCTTCCTATTCAAATTCCAACCCGAGCTACCAATTTCGCACAAATTCAATCAAACATGTATTTATCGAGTTCATATAATCATAACGATACTACGAACATCAATCAACAATGATTTAAATGAATTCATGCTCAATTTACACTTGGGGCAAGCTTTAGCTACCTCACATGCTCAAAAATTGCTAATTTCGGCAAATATTGAGGTTAAGTTCAAGAACGTACCTTTAATTCGATGAACTTGAAGAAAAGTTGAAGAAAATTTATTCCTAGGTCCGTGTCACATTGGGGAAGGGGGGATTTTGGGGAGCTTGTCGCGGAGGGGAGTGAGAAATGGGAAAAATGGGGTGTTTTCGGGGTTAAAAAGAAGGTTTTTCACGCGGATCACTGGCGACCCGGTGTGACCCATCGCGAATAACACTTCAACGTGTCACAGAGGGTAACGTGGAGCACCCCCTCCGTGACACGGAGCCATCGCGCAGGGGTTCTGGAATTTGTAAAAATTCTAAAACACCTTCAACGTGTCACGGAGGGTAACGCGGAGGCCCTCCTCCGTGACACGGAGCCATCGCGCAGGCTCACTGATTTGCCACTTTTAATTTTTACTCACCTCAATTTTTTCCTTTGCGATCCTTTGCATTTTTGCCTTCCGTTACACCTGAAAATCATCTCACAACAAGAAATTGGCTAGAATTTATAGGTTTCAAACACAAATTAAATTTTTTTTTGTTTTTGTTTTTATTTTTCTTTTTTTTCCTTTTTCTTTTTTTTTTCTAAACTAATTCTATTCATCTATTACAACAATTTCACGGGTTGCCTCCCGTGCAGCGCGTGGTTTACCGTCGCGACTCGACGTCATTAAAGCTCAATCATCCACTAGAGTGATGGACGTTTTCTCTCAAATAACATCCTCACCCCAATAATGCTTACAACGCTGTCCATTAACCGAGAATGTGGAACTTCCATCTTCTTGCCACAACTCCACTGCCCCGTGCGGGGTGTCCTCAATCGGTGGTTTTCTCACTGGATCTTGAGAATCAACAATCTGAACAATATCTGCTTGATCAAGCACGTTGATTGCTGAAAGCTCCTCATATACGGCCGGAAGCTTCGTGGCCTTGTACACATCAAATACCTCCACCTTGTCGTGCGCCCGCATGGTTAGCTGCCCCGCGGCTACATCAATCAAAGCTTTCCCGGTTGCCAAGAAAGGACGTCCCAAAATAAATGGGACTTCCGTATCAGGCTCAAAATCCAGCACAACAAAATCTACCGGGAAGATAAGGGAGCCCACTTGCACCAGCACGTCCTCTACAATGCCATCTGGTCTGGTCAAAGAACGATGCGCTAACTGCAAAATCACTGTAGTTGGTCTAGGACTGCCCAGCCGCAACTTCTTGAATACCGATGTCGGCATCAAGTTAATGCTCGCTCCCAAATCGCATAGTCCACGAGCTCGGATACTTTGCCCAATTTTGATTTGAATTGTAAAGCTCCCAGGGTCCTTGAGCTTTGTTGGCAACCTGTTCTGTATCCGGGAAGTGCACTCCACCGTAAGCGCCACCGTAGCATACTTCGTCAATCTGCTTTTGTTTGCTACGATGTCCTTGATATATTTCGCATACTTTGGCACTCCCTACAAAACATCAACAAGAGGTAAATTAATGTGTACCTTCTTAAGCACCTCCATGAACTTTTTAAAACACGCTTCCTCCTTGTGTTTCTTTAATCTTTGAGGGAACGGGGGTGGTGGTCTTTCTGGTTCAGCTTCCTTTTTCTTCCCCCTCTCATCATCGTGTTCCCTTTCTTTCTCAACTGCTCCCGACTGCTGAGGTGGTCTTTCTGGTTCCACCTCCTTGAGTTGTAAACCATTCCTTGTGGTCACTGCATTTACTTTCTTGGGATTCGGGTCAGTGTCACTCGGTAGTCCTCCTCTTGGCCTGGTGTTTTGAGCTCTTGCTAGTTGACCAAACTGGTACTCCAACGCCTTTGTCGCTAACTGATTGTTCTTTACATCTGCCGCCAACTTCACATAGTCATCCTGCAATTGAGCTTGGTTAGCTATCATTGTTTTAAACATTTCCTGAATGCTGGGTGGTGGTGGTGGAGGAGGTGCATTGTCGCTTCTGTGTTGAGTCTGATAGTTTTGCTGCCCTCCTTGATTTCTCTGTGCAACTTGATTCGAACTCTGCCCTTGATGGCTATTACTACCCCAGGAAAAATTCGTATGATTCCTCCAATTAGAGTTGTAGTTGTTTCCATACTATTGGTGATTATTTCTCTGTATATTACCAACAAAGTTCACTAAATCTGGATTTGCACCACAACACTCAGCTGAGTGTTCATTACTACCGCATACTTCACACCAAATCTGCTACACTACATTAATTGGGGCTTGAGATTGATTTAAGCTCAAGTTGCTGAAGTGGGTGTTGAGTTGATTTTGCAATGCAACTATCTGTGTAGCGATAGCTGTAAAACCATCCACTTCCAAGACTCCTGCCGCTTTCCTTGTTCCTCCTCTAGAAGAGTCTGCATTCCACTCTGGATTTCCCTGCGAAATACGATTTAACAAAGTATACAGCTCCTCATAAGTCTTTTCCAATGCTTGACCCCCAACTGCTGAGTCTAGCAAAATTTTTGTGTGGGGTTCCAAACCCTCTATGAACGTATGCACCAGCACATCATTGGACTGGTGATGGTGAGGACAATCCCGTAACTTGGATTTGAATCTTTCCCAAGCTTGATACAGATTCTCCCCCTCTCTTTGTTTAAAACTTAGAATCTGACTTCTAAGTCTTGCTGTTTTCCCGGATGGAAAGAACCGTATCAAGAATTTTCTTGCAAAATCATCCCAAGTGGTGATGGAATTAGGTGGCTCAACTTTCAACCACCTCTTTGCTTCTCCAAATAGTTAAAATGGGAACAATGTAAGCCTTACGTAATCAGATGATACTCCATCGGGGATGTAAGTGTCACTTATCTCCAAAAGGTTTTGGAGATGTTGTTGTGGATCTTCGTGAGGGAGACCTGTGAATTGCCCGCTGGTGTGCAGCAATTGCACCATATTCTGTTTCAGCTCAAACCTCCCTCCTGGCTCGGGTTTGAGAATGATTGATGTAACGTTAGCATATGGGATTTCCACTTCGCGAACCGGCCTAGCTACCATTTCGTCGGGCACTAACACTGCCCTTACAAGTGGTGGATTCTGTTGTTGCTCCAGGATTGTTTGTCTGAGCAACTGCAGCTTCTTTTCTAGAGCTTCTCTCCTTTGATGATGAAATTGTCTTTCCGGCTCTAAGTATGAATCCACCAGCTCCTTGTCTCTTGCCAGTGTTCAACAGAATTCAATATCTGCAAAAGAAAGGCTAAGATCAAGTTGTCAGCACAATATAGAAATCGTAAACTAACACTTAAGAAAACAATTCTACCAATTGCCAGTCCCCGACAACGGTGCCAAAAAACTTGTTTGGTGTATTTCACAACTACACGCAAGTGCACTTGGTCAAACAAGTAGTAAAATGGCTTAAGCAAGACAAGTATCGATCCCACAGGGACTGAACCAAGGTAATACTCGAATTAAGTGTTAATGAACTCTAACTCTAAAAATGCAGACAACAATTTTAAAGAAGATTTTGAGAGTTGGTTTCCTAATTTATACTAATCTAAAACAAAATTGTAAAGTGAGTTTGAACTATAGTAATGAGCAAGCTGAGGCTAAAATGAACATGCAGGGAAGTAATTTATCGATACAATTTGGTTAATCTTTCCTTCGGTTGCTAGTCAAGAATTATTTCCTATGGGGAGAAACTTTCGTATTCTACCCAACTTAAGAATCATGAATCTTCAACCTACATTTCTGTGATAAAAGAATTTCATGTTCTAGCCATACGAAATCGATTCCTTAATTGACTAATACGACTTTCAGATATATTTCTATTCTGAAGGTAAATCAATTCTCAATTTTCCCAAACAAAGAAGAGATCATATCCTACCAATTCACAACTTTCCAATTTCTTTCTCTTTCAAGATAAAATTGGATTTTTTAGATATACATTAACATTGGCCAGACATTAATGCAGTAAGAACAAGAATTAATAGAACAACCATGGAAGAAAAGATGGAAAACCAAAATGATCAACAATTACATTCCACTACAAATGTTCTTAACCTCAGCAAGAAGTGAATTTATCCACTCATTTGTGGATTAAACATCATCAAATGAGTACAAATCATACAAATAATTGAAATAAAGGAGAAAGAGTTAGAGAAGAACCTTAAGATTTTCGTCTCCTCAACTGCCTGTAACCCACGTTCTTGCTCAACTAAGTCAGAATAATTAAAAATAAACCTAAGTGTGTTGTTTATACTAGTGGGAATTTTTCCCGGAATAACAAGCAACGTGTCACGGAGTGCATTGCAGAGCACTGCCTTCGTGACACGGTGCAAATGCGGACCCTCACTGGAATTTTGTGTTCCAGGTAAACACGGTTAACGTGCCACGGCATGTAACGCGGGGCTTGGCCAACGTGCCACGGCCCCGACGCGGACCTTCACTGGAATTTGTCCAAGTAACCCACCCGAGGCAGCCTGCCTCAGCGAAGGCAGCATGACACAGCTCCATCGCGGAGCCCCTTTGTTTGCTGCTTGTCCTTGACCTTTTCCACTGCTCGCTTCCGAGTCCATTCTCGATTTTCACCAACATGCAACTTAGCTTCCTAAAATTACATTTTTCCTGCAAAGCAACACTAATCATGTAGGTTAGTATAAATTCAAATTTTAACTACAAATCACATGAGAATGTACAAATAACGATAGATAAACAAGACGAAATAGAGCATTTGAGCATCACTTGGGCATATCATTCTGCCCAAGATCGGGGAACACTTTCTTAGTTAATTGCATAAACTTGATCACAACACCAATTGCCCACATTCTTACTTGATTCATTCTTTAGACCCCCCATTAGGAAATAACTGAACTACAAACATAAATACTAGTGTTATTCTACATATTGACCATATTCCTTGTGGGATCGGTCCCAACCTTAGTTGTGTTCTTTATTGACAACATCTGCGTTATACTTCTTTAGGGATGTAATTTGAGCATTATCAGGTGGTCAGCTTATGTTGCCTATGTTTGGGATACTAGTAGAGAGACTCCCACCATGGAGTCAGTTTCGATTATTCAAGAGTTCTTAGAGGTATTTTTTGTGGATTTGCCTGGTATGCCACTAAATTGTGACATTGATTTTTTCATAGACTTGGAGCCAAGGACTCAACCTATTTTCATACCATTGTATCAAATGGCACCAGCTTAGTTGAGAGAGTTGAAAGAACAACTGCATGAGTTGCTTAATAAAGGGTTTATTCATTCGAGAGTCTCAGTGTGGTGCTCTAGTATTGTTTTTTTAAGAAGAAAGATGGTAATATGCAGATGTGCATTGACTACCTTTAGTTGAACAAGGTCACCATTCAGAACACATATCCTTTTTCCCGGACAGATGACCTATTTACAGCTTTAGGGTGCATCTGTCTTTTCCAAAATTGACCCGAGGTCAGGTTACCACCCGTGAAGATTCATGCGGAGGACATTCCAAAGATGTCTTTTTAGAATAGGTATGGGCACTACGAGTTTTTAGTTATGTCATTTAGACTTACTAATGCTCCAACTACTTTTATGGGTCTGATGAATGGGATTTTAAAGCCTTATTTGGATCCATTCGTAATTGTCTTTATTGATGACATCCTGGTATATTCAAAGAATAAGCAGGAACATAAGGATCATTTGAGGATTGGCCTAGGGTTGTTGAAGGAGAAACTATTGTATGCAAAGTTTTCCAAGTATGAATTCTGGATGGAACCGGTATCCTTTTTCGAACATGTGGTCTTGAAGGAGGGAATTATGGTTGATCCACAGAAAGTGAAGGTAGTCAGGATTGCGCTAGCCCATATCAGTGATAGAAGTTTATAGTTTTATAGGGTTGGCTAGCTAGTTCTGCTAGTTTTTGAAGGGCTTTGCTACTATTGCATTGGGGTTGACCCAGCTGAGTCAAATATATGCACTCTTTTAGTGGTTAGATGAGTGTGAAGAGAGCTTCCAAAATCTCAAGACTCTGTCGACTACAAAATCCTATCCTGGCGTTGCTAGTGGAAGGTAAGACTTTCTGGTTTATTATTTATACTTCACGATCTGGTTTGGGTATTGTGTTAATGCAGGAAAAACAGGTTATTGCTTATGCTTATAGGCAGCTGAAGGTTATATGAGAAGAACTACCCTACGCATGACTTAGAGTTGACAACAGTAGTATTTGGTTTGAAAATCTAGATGCATTACCTGTATAGGGTCTATTGTGAGGTGTTCACCAGCCTACAACATGTATTTATCTAGAGGGATCTTAACTTGAGACAGTGAAGATGGATGGAGCTTCTAAAAGATTATGATGTCATTATCCTATATCATCTAGGTAAAGCCAATATGTTGGCCGATGCATTGAGCAGGAAAGCTATAAGTATGGGTAGCTTGGCTTGCTTAGAGGCTACCCAAGTCTGATGTCTAGGGAAGTTAAGACATTGTCTAATAGATTTATGAGGCTTACAGTGTCGGATTCGGTTGGAGTATTGGCTAGTGTAGAGGCCAGATCATCCTTTCTAGATGAGATTAAGTCCAGACAGTTCGTAGATGCCAAACTGAACAAGATCCATGATAAGGTTTTTTGAGGGGAGGACAAAAAGGCAGTGATCGATGATGAAGGGGTCTTGAGAATAAGGGGGTGTGTATTTGTTCCCTGGGTTGGTGATGTGATCAAAACCATACTATTAAAATCCCACAGTTTGAGGTATTTTGTACATCCTAGAGCCACTAAGGTGTATCGTAATTTGAGATAACATTATTGGTGGGGTAGGATGAAATGGGATATTGTGGAGTACATTACTCAATGCTTAAATTTTTAGTATTTGAAGTTGAACACAAAATCCGGGGGAGTACTTTAGAGGATGCCTATTCCAAATGGAAGTGGGAATTGATAGCAATGAACTTCATGGTTTATCTTTCGAAGATCTTAGGGAAGTTTGATTCAATATGGGTCATTGTTGATAGACTGACTAAGTCTGCCTACTTTTTTCCAGTCCAGGCGACCTACAATGCAGAAAGGTTAGTCAAAGAAGTGGTTCGATTATATGGGGTGCCAGTGTCAATCATCTTAGATAGATGTACGCAGTTTACTTTTAACTTTTTGGAGGACCTTGCAGGCTGAACAGGGTACTAGGTTGGACTTGAGCACTTTGTTCCACTCTTAGACTGATGAACAGTCGGAGAGGATGATCCATGTGTTGGAGGATATGCTTTTGGCCTATATGATAGACCTTGGGGTCATTGGGTTAAGTTCTTACCCTTGGCAAAATTTGCGTACAACAACTATCATTCAAACATCGGTATGGAAGCGTTTGAGGCATTATATGGGACGCGATATAGATCTCTTATTAGATGGTTTGAAGCATTTAAAGTAAGGCCATGGGATACTGGCCTGTTGAAGGAGTCCCTAAAGAAGGTTAAAGTGATCCAAGAGAAGTTTTTGGGAGCTTAGAGTTCACAAACTGATTAAAAGGTTAAATATATGGAGTTCATGGTGGGAGAGCAAGTTTCGCACAAGGTTTCATCATTGAAGGGCGTGATGGGGTTTGGAAAATAGGGTTACGTTCAGCCAAGATACATCGGCCCATTTGAGGTTCTTTAACATTTGGGTGACATTGGCCCATTTGAGGTTCTTTAACATGTGTGGGAGGTGGACTACGAATTGGTCTTGCCTTCAGGCTTGTCTGGAGTTCATCCCGTGTTTCATGTTTCCATGTTGAAAAAGTATCATGATGATGGCACCTACATTATCTGTCGGCATTCAGCGCTGCTTGAAGAAAATCTGTCCTATGAAGTGGAGCCTGTGGCTGTCTTAGATAGAGAGATCTACAAGCTAAGATTGAAAGGGATTGTGACTGTGAAGGTTCAGCGGGAGAACTGTCCATGGAGAAGGCCATTTGGGAGATCGAAGAAGATTTGCTAAGAAAATATCCCCCAACTTTTCATTGAGTTAGGTACTTTTTTCTCCTTGTTCCTTTTTTTGATTGTTCGGGGATGAACAATGATTTAATTGGTATTTGATGTAATGACCCATCCATCACTATAGGATAATTAAATCCTTATCACCTTGTAGAACTCCCGTGACAAAATGGATCTAATAAAAGCTCAAAATGGAATGGTCTTAAAAATTGAATATTGTTCTCTTCTATTATTTTTCATGTGTGGTGTTCCCATTAGGGGGTGACCTAGTGAACTAGAACTTTATATGGAATTCTGAGACTGTGAATTCATAGCACCTTTTTACATCCAAGTGCATGATTGGGAATTGCTGAGAAGTTTGGATGAAAACCTATGTTTTGGGATGGAAAAATGTGTAGGATTATCGGGCTATTAGTTAGCAGAGATTGCTACAGCAGTAGGATTTCCGCTACAGAGTGACCTTTATAATGGTCAGAGGTCCATCATAGCAGTCAGAGAGGAAAACCATCAGGTCCACCATGGAGAGGCTTTGGTTTCCATAGGGGGTCCGCTATGGTAGAAAATGGACTGCTATAGCAGACAATAGGTGGTAAAATGCCTACTTAAGTAAGAATTTTTACTCCATTAGGCATGATTTTGTAGAAGTTTTAGGCAATTTTTCAAGGACAAGAGCAGCTCCTCTCCCAAGGCAAGAGTTTCCCAATTCACTCTTTCACCCCTAATCTCCCCTAACCCTTTAGAATCATTGAAGGTCCACCAAAGGTAGAATGTGCGTTAGAACCTTAGGGTTGTAAATATTAGAGGAATTCACATGGGTATAGTTAGTTCTTGAATTTTAACATTCTAGGTTGCTAAATTACACTTTCTAGAGTAATATGCATGTGTTAGTCTATCAATACGGTGAATTGAGAGTCAAAGTTCAACAAAACTAAGACCTTTGGCATTTAGAACTATTTGAAAGGGGTTTTGATGGAGTAGAAACTCCATGAACTAGGTTGGAATGATCATTGGGAGATTTGATTTTAAGACTGAAACTATAGGTAACGAAGTGGACTTTGATAATAGGTAGAATGAGTTACACCCCTTAAGTTCCTATCGTTTAATCGGTGCATGTGTACGTGTGTTGAGAGTTTTGGAGTATGACACATGCGGGAAAAGGCCCGAACAGGGGAGTGCACGAGTGAATCGTCGAGCAAGAAGGAGGCCGAAGTAGAGGTAGGGCGTAAGGAGCACCGCGTCGCGCCCCTGCCCCGACGTCTTGAGCGGAGTGGAGCGCCTGACTCCTGACGCTGTGGGTGGCACACCGCACCTCCCATATGCTGCCTCCCTATATATATGTTTAAGTGAGATATTTAATTCATTTTAAAAATTTCTAAAAATAGAACCATGACCCTACGATGAGGTCTATCAATTTCTCTTTGGTTTTTAGCAAAATTACGCCACTAAACTCCTTCCAAATGCAAATTCATCTTGGATAATGAGTTTCAAGCCTACGAGAAATGTCCCTGCGGAGTTATTTCTTGAAAATTAACTCTAAGTACTGAAACCCCGCCGAGTAAAAATTGTAAAAATCACTCCTAATTGAGTCCAAGGTGCTACAAGTGATAGGTAAGCGTTACCTTCTAAACTCTCGGAAATTTGTAAGCTTTCGGCTGAATTGAATAAAATTTTAGTTATAGTCAATGTTCTTGTAAGATATTGTTATTAGCATTCCTATTATTGAGAATAGCCTTATTATTTCAACATAAGGGCCACAATTTGGTGGAATTATCGGCTACAAGTTGGAATTGTTTTGGGTGAACGGAAATCGGCATTTGAGGTATGTTAAGGCTAACGTTTTCGGCAAGTTATTCTCGTCGTATAGTTGATACGGCCTACCTTTGTAGGAAAATTGAACATACATATGTTGTGGTTAGCTACTGCAAGAAGAATTAAGATTTCCTCATAGTATCCCTTAATGGGAAAAAGTTTATTAAGTGTGAGTAAAGCTAGGAGCGCTGTAGAGATTTCCCTGCTCACTCGTTTACCGTTTAGAAGGATTATGATATCTTGCTGTCGTACCAAGACCTTAGAAGCTTGTAGTTAGTTGTTGGGCCTGAATTGGTAAAGTTGGATAGTATAGGGCGCAACTGGGAAATATAACTTTCTGGTGGATGCCTATATAGACATTAAAGTTCATCCGTAGGCCGTTGGTGCACCTTGATGCCTCCGGGGCCAGATTCTTGATAGAATGGTCTTACCATTGAGTCGATGGCACCAGAGTTGCCTAATGAACTAAGTAATAGCCTGCTATACGATTGACCATTGTTAGGGACTATTAGCTTCAGTCGACGTATTGCTTGTTGTATAGGTCAGTCAGGCAACCACCTCAATTGTTAGAAGTCTGATAGACTAGCTGATACTCTAGGGGAAGGAACCTAGTTAGTAAGTTAGACGTGGGGCCAAGCCCCAGGCTACTTTTACAGATGCCCTTATACATGTTGCTGCAAAGGGCTAACTCTAGATATACCTACCTAAGAGGCTAGGAATCACCCTGAGGAGCCATATGAAATCTGGACAGACCAAGTTAACGTCTAAGGGACTAGAACCATAGTAGTGTAGTGTTACCTTCAGGATAAAAATTGTAGTAAGCTGCCTGTGGAAAGTCCAGGCTGATTGCCTAGGATCCTATCCGATTAGTAGTAGCCCTGCTGTCATTCTAAGCAAAGGAACTAAAATTGTTGGTTTCCTGCGACCTTACTGTTCGCTTGCGAGCTATCATTGCTCTAGAATGACCTTCAGCCTATCACTTAGCTCACCCAGGCCTTTTCCTTTTCCGTTTGAGCCGACGGATGTTGTAATCGCTACTAGGACCCTCTGGCCGGGTGTAGGCACATGGCGTGTGCCTAGTGGCAGCAATATAAACTGTTTTAGGGATGCGTGTTGGTCACGTTAGGCCTATGGAGCTAAGATATGCTTTTTGAGTGACTAGATTTGTGGATTGTAGCATAGTATCCCTGCTTGGGGTATATCGTATTTCATACTGCCTCTTGCCATGAATAGTTAAGAGGCTGCTAGTTTTACAAACTGCTTACAGAGTTATACAGTGCTTACGAAGCTATGATGCTGCTAATGCTTACGGAGCTATAGATTGCTTATAAAGCTATGATGTTGTATCACTTATGGAGTTACTGAATCGCTTACGCAACCATATATTATCTGTAAGGACTAAAGTGAAGCCTACGAGGCCATATTGAAGTATATTCACTTATGGACTTCTTCTATACTGCAGTGGCATTACAGACCCTTCGTAGAGCCTTGTGTGCTCGGGGCGTAGTCATAGGGGCCCGAAAGACTCGAACTCAGTTAAAGGAGCCTAGAAGGCTCAAATACAGTTATAAGAGCCCAGATGGCTCAGATACAGTTACTTAACAGACCTCAGAGGTACCAGTAGGGGTATATAGACTAATTGGCACCTACCTGGGCTTATGGGGGCCTAGGTATGTTATTTCTATGATGATTGTACCTTCCAGGCTTATGTGTTCTCCCCGGTCTTACAAATTGATCTTCTGAAAGGGGTGGAAAAAATACAAGGAACGAAGTTGTGAGAAAGTCCCGTGACATTAGATTAGGTCCTTGTTTGCATACATGCTTGGTAGGTATAGCTTATGAATGTATGACTGTACAACCTACACTCTTACTTGTATAAGTTGTTTATTAGATACAGGCTATGGTTATAAAAGCATACATGTTAACTTCTTCTCCTTATCGCTGATTATTTTCAGTTCTTTATCAGCTTCTATTTAGCTTTTATTACTGCCTTACATATTCAGTATGTATTGTACTGACGCCCATGCATGGGGCACTGCATAGTTGCCTGCAGGTTTAGACATATAGGTTTCAGGACCTCTTTAACAGCTATTCAGAGTCAGCAGATTGGTCAGCTCATTTCAAATGGAGTTGCCAGATAGTAGAGGTTTGCTTGTCCTTATTATATAGATTTTGGGTAGGCCTGGGCCCTGTCCCGACCAATATTTTCACTCTCAGAGTCTTGCAAACTACAATCTTCAGTTAGTTAGTTGTTGTTGGCCATGTGGGGCCTAGTGTAGCTTGTGGGTAGCAGCCTTGTCAGCTATTGTATAAATATGACTGCATGATTTCCTTCAGTTATGACTAGACAACATGGTGGTCTTGTTGGCCCGCATAGGATCCCTTTATTGTTGTGTTTGTTGGGTTAACTATTTTCATTTACAGGTTTCTATGTGGCTTTGTCGGCCTAAGGCTGTGTTTATAGTTGAGATATAGTAGTTTATTTTCTTAGTTTTGAGTTGCTGGCAGGCACCAGAGGTGCATATGCCCAGCCATGTCAGCCCAGGTCCTAGTGTGGCATTTGGTGCCAGTTATGCCTCCTAAGGCGGGGCGTGACAAGCTTTGTATCAGAGCAATGTCGTATCCTAAGGAGTTTGCAAGCCATTTCTATTAGATTCTTGTTTATAAATGTGTTGTGCACCACATTTTGTAAGCAGGAGGCTATGAGGCATGATAGTATGGTTAAACCCCCTCCTTCTCAGATCGTGCTATAGAGCAGAGTTGGATAGGGTTGAATCCCTAAGATTTATTGATATATCTTTCTAGAATAATGTTTGATATAAGACAGATTATAGCTAACCGCAAGTTAGATATAGCATCAAGAGAGGGTATCAGCGAGGTGCCAACAGATAGAGGACAGCCCAGCCTGAGGGTGAAGGGAAGGCATTCTTTTAAATCTCCCCAGCATCCTTCCGGGGCACCAGGGACCTCATAAGGTAACAAACATGCCAGTACTGTCCACAGTTCTTCCTACACCCTCGGATTAGGATGTCAGAAGTATAGTATATATGATGGGTTACTTAGTAGATATTCAGTATTAGACAGGGACAACAGCTACTGTGCATCTCCTGAAAGGTGTAAGAGGTTGTGAAATTGTGGGATTTTTGCCTCCAGCCTTTAGAGTTTGTTGAGTTTCGTACTTTAGTCCCATTATAAAGTGATATGGTTATGTCCCGCCTCCTAGCCTTTTCTCAGTATAATAGAGAGCATAAGTATTGGTGCTAAGTAGCCAAGAGTAAATAGTAAAGAAGGGCTAGATCCGTTGATTCCTGGGAGGGTGTTAGAGAAGTATTCGAGACCCCTAGTACCTAAATAAGCCACCTAGACCTTCACTATATTAAAGATCAGAAAGACATGTAAGATTGCTAGGAGCAGCTGAGTACATGTGAGAGTCCATAAGTAGTAGGCTCCCAGTAATAGTGAAGCTCATGTCAGAAATGGGTTAATCCCACCGCAGTGTGTTGGGAGCGGTAAGGAATACCTGAAGGATAATGACTATGGCCCCCAGTTTATAATGTTAAGGGACAGAGAGATCATATGATGGGAGTCATCCCGAGGGCGGGTCAGGATGATACAGGTTAGTAGACTTGGCCAGTAATACCCTTTCCAGCAAGGTGCATGGGGCACGAAACCCAGTTTTCAGCCTATAGAAGTAAGGGCAAGACATGAACATCGAGCTCTGGAGGAAACCGAAACCACCTCTAGGCTGTAGCAGGATGATAGAGCTTGGAATCACTACTGAATGTCGAGAAATGAGCATTAGGCTGATATTTAGAGGATAGTGAGATTGTAACCTAGAATACGACAATATCTCCTCTAGTTGTGGAGGCGAAGGAGTGACGGTATGAAGACCCTAGCCCAATATAGCCCAGAGACAAGGCCCAACAAAAGGAGTCATCGAAATTTGAGATAGCAGGGGTTGGAGTCTTGAGGCCCAGAGGTCGACTCTACGTTCCAAATGTGGCAGGGGCTTCGCAAGTAGACTGTAGCAAAGGTACACCATGTCCATTATTTTCGCCACTCGGGTTTGATGAAAACGCATCAGGTTATAAGAAACAAAAAGATCTAGTGGGGGTACGGGAAGAATAAAAGGCATTGTTGAGCTATTGCACAGTATTCCCATTCCCAGCAAGTAAATGCTAGACATCAGGACCGTGATAGGCTAACTCAGGAGATACCTGTGCCTGCGTGGAAGCGGGAAGGAGCCAATATGAACTTAATCATAGATTACCTCATACCAGGCATAAATTTGACCCTACTTGAGTTATTCTAATAGGATCAACTCATATCTTGCCGGTCAAAATTACGTTTCAACTAAAGAATATGCTGAGTTAAATACTAAAGAGATAGTCTGGCTACATGATGTACCAGTGTCTATCAAAGTCTGATAGAGGGGCACCACTCACATCTACATTTTGGAAAGGACGTTATAATGGATTGGGACGCAAGTTAATATGAGTATAGCTTCTCATCCCTAAGTAAATGGCCAAGCAAGGCGCACGATTCAGATACTTGGAGATATATTGCGGACAACCTGAAATGTTGGCCCCCTTTAGGAAAACCTGCAATAGATAGGTCAGGGTTAATTAAACCTGATATAACAAATCTGTCAGGAGAAAGAGTTTTACTAACATCCCAAAGTCGTCAGCTGTCCTATTCCAAGGTACGACGTAGGGAGTTGGAGATTAAAGCAAT
This sequence comes from Datura wrightii, assembly GCA_035772735.1. Lineage (NCBI taxonomy): Eukaryota > Viridiplantae > Streptophyta > Magnoliopsida > Solanales > Solanaceae > Datura > Datura wrightii. The sequence continues at coordinate 41,013,575 of JASDFA010000027.1, forward strand.
GACTGGGTATTCTTGAAAATTTTTCCAAAGAAGTGCATTATGAGATTCGCCAAAGAAGGGAAAGCCCATCCCTAGATTCACTAAGCTATATTGGACCCTCCGAAAGATTGACCAAGTGACCTATGGGATGGAGTTGTCTTCGGGGCTAGGATATATTTATCAATGTTACACAAATGCTTAGAAGACCTTTTCTCAAATTGACACAATCGGGGATGCTTAGGGTACAAAAGCATCGTCCCACGAAGAGACTTCAATAGTTATATTAGATCAGCAGGTTCGTAGGTTGAGAACTAAATATGTAGCCTCCGTTAAAGTCCTAAGGAGGAACGGACATGTAGAGGAGATAACCTAAAAAGTTGAGGACGACATGAGATCTAGATATCCTCACTTATTTTAGGGTTGACCCAGATCGTATAGTTGAGGTGAGATTATTGTTCAACTATTGTGTTGTTAGTTATAATATCAGTATTGTTTAGCTATTCACTTTTATGATATGAAGCTATGTTTTATTGTTGCTTGTAGCATCCTGTGAGACGCCTATGCTAGACTTTTCTGCGTTTTAGGATTCCAAATAGTCCATATTACAGAGGAGAGTCTACCAAAATTTTTGTGGCTATAGTTAAAGGAATCAAGCCTCCTAAGCTTAGGATTACATTAGAGGATGAATGTTACTGGGGGGGAGGGGTGATGATGTTACACCTTGTAAGTTCCTACCATTTAACCGGTGCATGTGTAGATGTGTGGAGATTTTTGGAGTATGAAGGATGTGGGAAAAGCCCTGAAGAGGAGAGTGCACGAGTGCATCATCAAGCAAACAGGAGGCCAAAGCAAAGGCACCCCTACCCAAGCGCCTTAAGTGACGCGTTGCCCCCGACTCCTGGCGTTATGGGTGGTGAGTCGTGCCTCCCCTCCACCGCCTCCCTATAAATATGTTTAAGTGAGATATTTAATTCATTTTAAACATTTCTAAAGATAGACTCACGACCCTACGATGAAGTTCTCTCAATATCTCTTCAATTTTTAGCAAAATTACACCGCTAAACTCTGTCCAAACGCAACTTAGTCTTGGATAATAAGTCTCAGGCCTATGAGGAATGTCCCTGTGGAGTTATTCTTGAAAATTCCCTCATAGTATCGGAACCACGATGAGTAAAAGTTGTAGAAATCACTTCTAATCGAGTCCTAACCGGCTACAAGTGATAGGTAAGCATTTCTACCTTCTAAACTCTCGAGAATCGTAAGCTTTCAGTCAAATTGGAAAAAGTTTGAGTTATAGTCAATGTTCTTGTAAGATATTGTTATTATCCATTCCTATTATTGAAAATAGCCTTATTCTTTCAATGTAAGGGCTATAATTTGGTGGAATTACCAGCTACAGGTTGGAATAGTTTTGGGTGAATGCAAATCGGCAATGAGATATGTTATGGCTAACCTCTTTGGCATGTTATTCTCATTGTATAGTTGGTATGACCTTAAAATGAATGTATGTATGTTGTGGTTAGCTTCTGCAAGACTAATTAAGATTGCCTCGTAGTATCCCACGACGGGAAAGAGTTTAATAAGTGTGAGTAACGCTAGGAGCGTTGTAGAGATTTCCATGCTCACTTATTTACCATTTAGAGGGATTCTGATATCTTACTGTCGTACCAAGTACTTAGAAGCTTGTAGTAAGTTGTTAGGCCAGATTTGGTGAAGTTAGATAGCATAGGGTGCAGCTGAGCAATATAACTTTCTGGTGGATGCCTATATAGACAGTAAAGCATGCCCACAGCCATTGGCGCACCTTGATGCCTTCAGGGCCAGAATCTTGATAGGATGGTCTTACCTTTAAGTCCAAGGCACCAAGGTTGCCAAATAAACTGAGTAATAGCCTACCATATGATTGGCCACTCTCAGGGACTGTTAGCTTCAGCCGACATACTGCCTGTTTTATTGTAATACCCCAAAAGTGCCTAAGATTAGACTCGGGATCGAAATTGAAGTTGGCTGAAAACTGGAGAAAAATGCTTAGGACGGACGACCCAAAGGATCATTGGTCTAACCAGCGACCTATTGGAGCCAGTTGTGGTTTCAGGAACCCGTGTGGCGGTGGATATAATGGGTGGAGTAACGACTCGTTACTTGAAACAATAAGTCATCGTTTGTACTCGTGGGTAGCATTGACCTGGACAGTTGGGGAAGTAACGGGTCATCCAACGACCCGTGATGTGTAATGATGACCTGTTGCCACCAATTATTGTCTAAGTTGTTAGAATCAATAGTGGACTTAACGGATGGGTACCACGACTCATTAGAGGAAACAACGAGTCGTGGTAAGGCTCATTATGAGGAAAGGCTCAGTAAATTTAGGGGACCAGCAACGACCGAATCAACGGTTCTTCAGATCAAAGGATGAGTCCTCTTGTCGAGCCGTGGTTTGAATCCGGAAGCAGGTCCTGGGCAGTGTAGATGACAGGCCAGACCACGAGTCATGGTAGCTTCCAACGACTTGTTGGTACGTCCGTTGGTTTGACCTATGCAGATTTTCAGGCTAAATTTATTAAGGGTATTTTCGACCTTTCTATACTCTAGGGCCCTAAACTACTTCATTTCATGTATTTTTTGGGCATAATAAGATAGGTTAAGTCCCTCTTTCATACGCCATTCCCATGCATGCAAAATTTAGAGAATTCTAGAGAGATCAAGCACATATTCAAGCTTTTCCCTATTAATTCATCCTTGGGCATTCAAAAACATTAGAATATGATCTTACCCAGGTATGTAGGGTACGAATATTTCATTCACACCCATGCCCATTCTCTATTAATTTATGAAAATTTTATCAAAACTCTTATGGGGTTTTAATTCAATTTTTGTGAAAATCTAATGATTTTCTACTACCTTTTTATGGTTTGTGATTTACATCATATTATGAATTTTGATCAATTTGAAAACTATTTTACTTATAAAATTATTGATTTTGATTTCTACTAAATTAAGCCTATTTAAGCATGATCTATGATGAATCGATTTATGATCTTCGCTTCAATTGAGGATATTTAAAAGCCCAACATGACTTATGATTTGAAATATGAATTTATTCAATTACCCATCATGATTTGATGATTTGCAAGCTATATGTATGGTCTACAAGTATGCATGAAACCTATGATTCATGAATTATGTTTTTGGCCCACTCACGGGCATTATGTCTTGGCTAGTTCACGTATGTACAAATATGTTTATGATTATCATTATTCAAGTAGACCATGAATTCACATATGTTATACCATGAGCAGTATATATGTTTTGGGAGTAGTATCGAACACCGAGTAGGTTCGGGGCCTAGGTTCTGCCCCGGATCTCATGAAGTACATGCCACCGTAGGTATGTTGGGACCTCCTTTGTAACTGTCCCTGGACCAATTAGCCCTTTTCATGGTAATATCACACTTTCATGGTTCTACCCTTGGCAAGGTACTAACGGCTCCCGACTAGGATTACAAGTCGAGATCCATGTGTGCTCATATGGGGTATGTCGGTTAAGAGAAACTCCCACTATTCCTCATGATTTATGCATGATTATGATTATGTATATTGTCTCAAGTTCTGTTCATTATCGCATTCCTCTCGTGCCTATGATTATGAATGTTTTATGAATGATTTGAAAACCTTGAGCCTTACGTTACGTTATGAGGTTTATGATATGAGCGTGATGTCCTACTCTTATGATGTTTTTATGAGATCTTACATATTTTAAAATGTCCGTTTTAATTATCCCGCATACTCGGTACATTCCACATACTAACCTCATACTTTCTATGCAATATCGTTTCATGATACAAGATCCGGCTCTTAGGCTCATCCTCATCTTTAAATAATCTCAGAGTTCACTTTGAGATTGTTTGTGAGTCCTCATGTTACGAGGGCTGTTTATCTAGAAATTTATGTTATTTTAAGTTTCAGTACTTGGCTGGGTTAGTTGGGGGTGTTGTTCCATCAACCTATCATTTGTAGTAGACGATTTCCAATAGTATGTAGTACTCAACTTGCATGTATGTCTAGTGATTCCCCATGTTATGTTATGTTATGATATGTTTACATTTCCGCTATGCCTTATGTCCAGTCTTCCACTTAAATTGAATGAAGTTAGATGTATGCTTAAGCCATTGGTCGACTTGGGACCTCTCGGGGTTCCTTGTCCCGTGTTACAATCCGGGTCTATGTTCCGGTCATGACAAACTTAGTATCAGAGTGATAGGTTTGAAGTGTCCTAGGGTGTCTGAAAGCCGCGTTATGTAGATTCTTTTTTATGGGTGCGAAGCGCGCCACACTTATGACGAAGAGGCTACGATATGTTTAGGAAATGTTTCCTTCTTTCATGATATATGTCGTGCAATGAAAAGTCTTTCTATCCTTCTAATTCGTGTTATTCACGATTGCAGAATCATGGCTCCCACAAGAATGAACGGAAGAAGAAATGAAAACGATGAAGGCCATGGAGATGGCAATAATCATGGGCATCAACAAGCCCCACCTTTTCAAGAGCCCCATGCACCAGAGCCAGTTGCCCACGTGGTGTTTTGGGCGGTTATCCAGATGCTGGCTCAGGCCTTGACCACTCAGGTCAACCAGCAGGCTATTGCGCATATCCCACAGAATGGCAATGCGACAGCAAACTGGGTTAGAGATTTCTTGAGGATGAACCCTCTGGAGTTCCTTGGGTCTAAGGTGGATGAAGATCCGCATGATTTCATCGAGGAGATTCTAAAGATCACGCAGGTTATGGGGGTCACCAATGGAGATTGTGTTAATTTGGCCTCCTATCAGCTAAAGGGGGTGGCTCAGATATGGTTCAAGAAGTGGAGAGATGCTAGGGCAGTGGGTGCAGGCCCTATAGGTTGGGAAGAATTCCATGCGGCATTCTTGGATCCATTTTTCCCTCAAGAGATGAGGGAGCTTAAGGCGGATGAGTTTGTTAACTTGAAGCAGGGTGACATGTTCGTTCAGGAGTACGCATTGGAGTTCACCTATCTATCCAAGTATGTGCCAGAGTTGGTGGCGGACCAAAGGGCTCGGGTGAGCCATTTTGTACATGGGGTGGAAGACTATCTGGATAAGGACTACAGGATCGCCATGTTACATCGGGATATAGACTTTCCCCGCATTCTGCTGTATGCTCAACAGATGGAGTTGGTATATCGAATGCAGAAAGAGGCCAAGAGGGCCAGGACCAACAGTTACGGGACTTCTCAGGTCAGATCAGGGGGTGGACAGTGTCAGCAGTCCCAGCACAAGTCTATTGCTCCAGCACCATCATCGGCCAATACGCCATCGAGATTCTGAGGGGATCGGAGGAGCAGAGCTTTTGATTTGAGAGGCCAGGGTAGTATGCAGATGGAGTGCACTTTCCCAGTTTGTGCGGGATGCAGAATGAATTATCCCGAGAGGTGCCTAGTTGGCTCGGATGTTTGTTTTGGGTGTGGCAAACTCGGACACTGACTCAGGGATTGCCCTTCAGCCATATCAAGGGTCGGCGGAGCCCGTACGCTAGTAGCCAGTTCTACTGCTCTAGTAGCATGTCCCCCTCAGCAGGGTGCATCGACTAGTTCAGCCAACGGTCAACGTCAAAACAGGTTCTATGCTTTAGCACCCCTTCAGTAGTATGAGGTCTCCCTGGATATGGTCACTGGTATGTTGCATGTTTTTCATATTCATGTTTATGCTTTTATAGATCCGGGTGCTACCTTGTCTTTTGTGACTTCTTATATTTCTAGTAGCATTGTAGTTAGTCCCGAGACTCTGTCAGAACCATTTTCAGTTTCTACTCCTATTGGTTATTCGGTTGTAGCTAGGCGAGTGTATAGAGGATGCCCGGTCACTATATTGCATAAAGTCACCTCCACAGACCTTGTAAAGTTATCCATGACTGACTTTGACATTATTCTTGGCATAGATTAGTTGTATGCGTGTTATGCCTCTGTAAATTGTACAACCCGTGCAGTGGAATTTCGTTTTCAGGGTGAATTAGTCCTGGAGTGGAAGGGTAGTTCGGCTGTACCAGTAGGTCGATTTATCTCATATCTTAAGGCCATGAAGATAATTTCTAAGGGTTGCATGTATCATTTAGTTAGGGTTAAGGATGTTGAGTTCGAGACCCCGACCGTCCATTAAGTTCCGGTAGTGTGTGAGTACCCAGAAGTATTTCCGGACGACTTACCAGGTGTTCCTCCTGAGAGGGAACTTGATTTTGCTATTAATCTTCTACTCGATACACAACCTATATCTATTCCTCCTTATAGGATTGCTTTAGCCGAGCTAAAAGGAGTTGAAGGACCTGTTAGATAAGGGTTTCATTAGACCGAGTAAGTCTCATGGGGTGCACCAGTCTTATTTGTTCGAAAAAAGGGTGTTTCGCTTCGGATGTGCATTGATTATCAGTAATTGAAAAAAGTCCCGTTAATAATAAGTATCCTCTACCCAGGATCGATGATTTTTTTGACCAGCTTCAGGGTGCAAGATTTTTCTCAAAGATAGATCTCAGGTCCGGGTATCATCAGCTCAGGGTTCGGGAGTGTGATATCCTGAAGACAACCTTCAGGTTGCAGTATGGTCATTATGAGTTTGTAGTTATGTCTTTTGGACTAACAAATGCTCCTGCAGCTTTTATGAACTTGATGAACAGGGTGTTCAAGATGTACCTAGACATGTTTGTGATCGTGTTCATTGATGATATCCTTATATACTCTCGGAGCGAGGAGGAGAATGCCGCTCATTTGAGAGTAGTGCTTCAGACCCTTAAGGATCGTCAGTTGTATGCCAAGTTCAGCAAGTGCGAGTTTTGGTTGAACTCCGTAGCATTTTTGGGCCATGAGGTATCAGGTGAGGGCATAAAAGCAGATTCTCAGAAAATCAAGAGGGTGAAGAATTGGCCTAGACATGAAGAATTGGCCTAGACCGGTGAATCCTTTGGATATACAGAGCTTCTTAGACCTAGCCGAATACTACCGGAGATTTTTTGAGAGTTTTTCATCAATCGCAACACCTTTGACCAAGTTGACTCAGAAGAAAGTGAAGTTTCAATGGTCGAAGGCTTGTGAGAAGAGCTTCCAAGAATTGAAGACTCGACTCACTACCGCACCGGTGTTTACCCCACTCGAGGGTACAAATGGTTTTGTGGTGTATTGTTATGCTTCAAGAATTGGACTCAGGTGTGTATTGATGCAGCGAGGGAATAATAGCATATGCCTCTAGACAGCTAAAGATCCATGAGCAGAATTACCCGACTCGTGATCTAGAGTTGGCAGCGATGGTATTCACATTGAAGATATGACGACATTACTTGTATGAGGTCCATGTGGATTTGTTTACGGACCACAAGAGCCTACAATATGTGTTCACACAGAAGGACCTCAATCTACAACAAAGGAGGTGGTTAGAGCTACTCAAAGACTATGATATGAGTGCTCTTTACCATCCAGGTAAGGCTAATATGGTGGCATATGCACTTAGTAGACACTCCATGGAAAGTGTGTCCCATGTGGTTGAAGGAAAGAAAGAGTTAGTGAAAGATGTGCATCGTCTCGCAAGGTTAGGAATTAGGTTGGTTGACTTCACCGATGGCGGTGTTGTTGTGAAAAGCGGATCCGAATTGTCCTTAGTGACTGATGTGAAATCCAGAAAAGATGAGGATCCGATTTTGCTAAAGCTGAAAGAAGTCATTCGAAGTCAAAAGGTGGAGGTCTTCTCCCAAAGGGGAGATGGTGTGCTTCGGTACCATGGTTGCCTATGTGTTCCAGATGTTGATGATTTGAGAAGCCGGATATTAAATGAGGCCCATGGATCCAGGTATTCCATCCATCCGAGTACCACCAAGATGTATCGTGATTTACGAGAAATCTATTGGTGGGATGGAATGTAGAAGGATATTGCAGAATTCGTAGCCAGATGCCCAAACTATCAGTAAGTAAAGGTCGAACATCAAAGGCCAGGAGGAGTACTTTAGCCTATCAGCATCCCTACTTGGAAGTGGGAAGAGATTAACGTGGATTTCATAATAGGATGACCTTGTACTCACCGAAAATATGATTCCATTTGGGTGGTGGTAGACTGGTTGACCAAGGCTGCATATTTCCTATCGGTGAAAACCACAGATTCAACGGATGATTATGCCAAACTATATATCTGGGAGTTGGTTCGATTACATGGAGTGCCCTTGTCCATTATGTCAGACCAAGGTACTCAATTTACCTACAATTTTGGCGGTCTTTTTAAAAAGGGCTTGGGACTCAAAGTAAGCTCAGTACAACCTTTTATCTACAAACGGATGGCCAAGCAGAACGAACAATCCAGACTCTCGAGGACATGTTGAGAGCATGTGTGATGGACTTCAAAGGTTGTTAGGATGATCACTTTCCCTTGATCGAGTTTTCTTACAACAACAGCTATCACTCCAACATTCAGATGGCACCATTCGAGGCTCTTTATGGGTGGAGGTGTAGACCGCCCATTGGGTGGTTTGAGGTTGGTGAGGAAGCTATGATAGGTCCAGATTCTATACATGAGGTATAGTGAAGGTTCAGTTGATAAGGGACAGGCTGAAAACCGCTCAGAGTCGTCAAAAGTCCTATGCAGATATGAGGAGGAGAGAGTTGGAGTTCGAGGTGGACGATCGGGTATTTTTGAAGGTATTTCCCATGAAGGAAGTAATGCAATTTGGAAAGAAAGGAAAACTCACCCCCAACTAGGTTGGTCCCTACCAGATTATGAGAAGAGTTGGTAAGGTGGTGTATGAGTTGGAACTGCCCTCAGAGTTGTCTTCTGTGCATCCAGTGTTTCATGTATCACTTTCGAAGAAATGTTTGGGAGATCCAGCTCTAGTAGTCCCGGTGGACAGCGAAGGTGTAAAAGATAGCCTTAGCTATGAGGAGGTTCTGGTGGGAATATTATATCATTAGGTTCGGAAGCTAAGGAACAAGGAAGTAGCTTCAGCGAAAGTATTATGGAGAAATCAACATGTCGAAGGAGCTACTTCTGAAGCTGAAGCGGATATGATGGCGAAATACCCACACTTATTCTTTACCAGCTCAGTTTCAACTTGAGGTATTGGTTTTGACCTATAACTCTATTTAGTTTTCATATTCAAATCATGTGTTCAAGTTTCTTTTATGTATATAGGTGTGTATGTGAAGCATGAAATTAGTTTATCTATGTGATATGAACAGGTGGTAGTCATTCCATTAGTTTTGGTTTAAATGATCAGTATTTGGGTGTAAAGATTGCATTTCTTTGTTTTTCAGCTTATTTCCAACATTCAAGGACGAATGTTCCTAAGGGGAAGATATTGTATAACCTCAAAAGTTCCTAAGATTAGACCCGAGATTGAAATTTGAAGTTGGAAGAAAACTGGAGAAAAATGCTCAGGAATTACGATCCAACAGATCATTGGTCCAACCAATGACCCGTTGGAGCCAGTTGTAGTTTCAGGAGCCCGGGTGGCAGTGGATATAATGGGTGGAGTAACAACTCATTGCTTGAAACAATGAGTCGTCCTTTGTACTCGTGGGTAGCACTAACCTGGGCAGTTAGGGAAGTAACGAGTCATCCAACGACTCGTCATGTGTAACGATGACCTATTTTCACCAATCATTGTCTAAGCTATCAGAATTTATAGTGGACTTAACGGATGGGTACCACGACTCGTTGGAGGAAACAACGAGTCATGGTAAGGCTCGTTATGAGGAAAGGCTCAGTAAACTCAGGGGACAAGAAACGACCGAATCAACAGTCTGTCAGATCAAAGGACAAGTCATCCTGTTGAGCTGTGGTTTGAATCCGAAAGTAGGGCCTGGGCAGTGTAGATGACGGGCCATACCACAAGTCATGGTAGCTTCCAACAACTCATTGATACGCCCGTTGGTTTGACTTGTGCAGATTTTCAGGCTAAATTTTTTAAGGGTATTTTCAACCTTTCTATGCTCTAGGGCCCTAAACTACATCGTTTCATGTATTTTACTGGACATAATAATGTAGGTTAAGTCCCTCTTGCATAGGCCATTCCCATGCATGCAAAATTTAGAGATTTCTAGAGAGATCAAGCATAGATTCAAGATTTTCCCTATCAATTCATCCTTGTGCATTCAAGAACTTTAGAATCTGATCTTGCCTAGGTATGTAGGGTTACAAATGGGTGTTTTCGTTCACACCCATGCCCATTCTTTATTAATTTATGAAAAATTTATCAAAACTCTCATGGGTTTTAATTATATTTTTGTGAAAATCTAATGATTTGCTAATGGGTTATCATGATTTGTGATTTACATCATATTTTATGAATTTTGATCAGATTTGACAACTATTTTACTTATAAAATTATTGATTTTGATTTCTACTAAATTAAGCCTATTTAAGCATGATCTATGATGAATCGATTTATGTTCTTCGCTTCAATTGATGATATTTAAAAGCCCAGCATGACTTATGATTTGAAATATGAATTTATTCAATTACCCGTCATGATTTGATGATTTTCAAGCTATATGTATGGTCTACAAGTATGCATGAAACCTATAATTCATGAATTATGTTTTTGGCCGACTCACGGGCCTTATGTCTTGGCTAGTTCACGTATGTACAAATATGTTTATGATTATCATGATTCAACTAGCCTATTAATTCACGTATGTTATACCATGAGCACTATATATGTTTTGGGAGTAGTATCGAACACCAAGTAGGTTCTAGGCCTAGGTTCTACCCCAGATCTCATGAATTACGTGCCACCGTAGGTATGTTAGGACCTCCTTTGTGCTTCTCCCTGGCCCAATTGGCCCTTTTCATGGTGATATCACACTTTCATGGTTCTACCCTTGGCAAGGTATGAACGGCCTCCCAACTAGGCTTACAAGTCGAGCTCCATATGTGCTCATATGGGGTATGTCGGTTAAGAGAATCTCCCACTGTTCCTCATGATTTATGCATGATTATGATTACGTATATTGGATCAAGTTCTGTTCATTATCGCTTTCCTCTCATGCCTTTGATTATGAATGTTTTATGAATTATTTGAAAATCTTGAGCCTTACGTTATGTTACGAGGTTTACGATATGAGCATGATGTCCTACTCTTATGATGTTTTTATGAGATTTTACATATTTTAATATGTACGTTTTACTTACCTCGGTTACTCGATATATTTCATGTACTGATCGCATACTTTCTATGCTGTATCGTTTCATGATACATGATCTTGGGCAGATTTATATGCCCAAGTGATACTCAAACGTATTATTTTCGCCTTGTTTGTGTGCAATATGTATATATTCTCATGTAATTGGTAATAAAATGTGAATTTATACTAACCAACATGATTAGACTTTGTTTTGTAGGTTTTGATGACTTTTGAGTAACTAATCCATGAGTTGGTGAAGTAGAGGCTTGGAAACGGAATCAACACGCGAACGTCGGCAAAGAGGAGGCACAAAACAGCCCACCGGCGCGTCGACAAGGTGCCACGGCAGGCAGGCCGCTCACAACAGCCCACCTGCGCGTTGGCAACGTGCCACGGCAGGTGGCCTCCGCGACCAAGGGCTCCCAACGCGCTGCCCAGGCAGCGTGACACGCTGCCAACGCGGCAGGGTGCTGCGCGGGCCAATTTCGGGTGATTTCCAGAGGGCCTCCGCGTCCGTAGCGTGTCACAGAGGCCGTGCTCCGCGATGCACTACGTGACACGTTGCTTGTTATTCCGGGAAAGAGTCCTACTACTATAAATAGCACACTTAGGTTTATTTTTCAGAATTCAGACTTGGTGGAGCAAGGACGTGGGTTACAGGCAGTTGAGGGACGAAAAAGCTAAGGGTTTTTCTCTCTTTCTTTCTTCTTTCAATCAATTGTTTGTATGATTAACACTTGTTTTAGGATGATTAATCCACAAATGAGTGGCTAATTCTCTTCCTTGCTGAGGTTATGAATAATGGTGATGAATTTTGATTATTGAATTGTATGGTTTTTCCTCTTCTTCTTCTATGTTGTTCTATTAATTCTTGTTTCTACTGCATTAGTGTGTGGCCGACATTAATGTTCATCTAAAAAGTCCAATTTCACTCGAGAGAGCACGAAATTGGAAAGTTGTGAATTAATAGGGTATTGTTCTTAACTTGATTTGGGAAAATTGGGTTTTGATGTGCTTTCCTGATAGAAATATACTTGAAAGCCGTATTAGTCAATTTAGGAACCGGAATTGTATTGCGAGGTCATAAATTGCATTTGATCACAGAAATGTAGACAGATGGTTTATGATTCTTAAGTGAGATTAAATACGAGAGTTTTAATATCTTGGCTAATGTTCTTGGCTAGCAACTAGAAGAGAAGAATAACCGAATTATGATTATAATCAAGTTCATTACTTGTTCTTAACCTTGGCATGCTCATATCCATAGTTTCAATTCAAAGTAGATATTTGTTAATAGTTTTAGTATATAATTTATAAACAAAATTATTTAACTTTTAGTCACGTTGTTGTCAGCATCTATAGAAGTAAGATAGAATATAGTATACTTGAGCAATTTTTACTTATCCAGAGTCTCCTTGGTTCGATACTTGGCTTACTTAGCCACTTTATTACTTGTTTGACCACGTGCACTTGCGTGTCGGTTTTTAACCCCTACCACAGCACCGAACATGTTTTTGGCGCCGTTGCCGGGGAGGCTAGGCAGATTTGTGAAATTGTGTTTAGTGTAAATTTACTGTATTTTTATTTTTATTTTCTTAAGTGTTAACAACTTGGTCTTAGCCTGTATTTTGCAGACTTGATTTCTGTGAACACTGGCAAGGGACAAAGAGCTGGTGGAATCTTACTTAGAGCCTGAACGTGAATTTCATAGTCAACGTAGAGAAGCTCTACAAAAGAAGCTGCAGTTGTTCCGACAATCTATTATGGAGCAGCAAAATCCACCAGTTGTGAGGGCAGTGTTAGTGCCCGATGAAGCAGCAGCAAGGCCGGTTCGCGAGGTGGCAATCCCACACGCTAACAATGTACATTCTAGCATCCGCAAACCAGAGCCTGGAGGGAGGTTTGAATTAAAGCAGAATATGGTGCAACTCTTGCACACAAGCGGGCAATTTACCGGTCTCCCTCATGAAGATCCACAACAACATCTCCAAAACTTTTTGGAGATAAGTGACACTTATATACCCGCTGGAGTGTCACCTGATTATGTTCGGCTCACCTTATTTCCGTTTTCCTTACTTGGTGAAGCCAAGAGGTGGTTAAAAGCTGAACCACCCAATTCTATATCAACGTGGGATGATCTTGCACGAAAGTTTTTTATTAGATTTTTCCCTTCTGGTAAAACAACCAGACTTAGAAGTCAAATTCTAAGTTTTAAACAGAGGGAGGGAGAAAATCTATATCAAGCCTGGGAAAGATTTAAATCCATGTTGCGGGACTGTCCTCATCATCATCAGTCCAATGAGGTGTTGGTACACACATTTATTGAGGGTTTGGAACCCCACACTAAAATTCTGTTAGATTCAGCAGCTGGAGGGCAAGCGCTGGAAAAGACCTATGAGGAGCTGTACACTTTGCTCAACCGAATTTCACAGGGCAATCCAGTATGGAATGCAGATTCATCAAGAGGTGGAGCAAGGAAAGCAGTGGGAGTGCTTGAAGTGGATGGGTTTACAGCTATCGCTGCACAGATAGCTGCCTTGCAAAATCAGTTAAACAATCACTTCAGCAATATGAACTTGAACCAGCCTTCAGCTTCAGTCAATGCGGTCCAACAGATGTGGTGTGAAGTGTGTGGTAGTAGTGAGCATTCAGCTGAATGCTGTGGTGCAAATCCTGATTCTGTTAACTTTGTGGGCAATGCACAGAGAAATCAGCAGCAGTTTGGTAGTGGCTACAACTCAAATTGGAGGAACCATCCAAATGTTTCGTGGGGTAGCAACAACCAACAAGGCCAAAGTTCTGGTTAGGGTATGCAGAGAAATCAAGGAGGGCAACAAAACTTTCAAGCTCAATTCAGAAATCACAATGCCCCTCCTCCACCACCATCACCGACCATTGAGGAGATGTTCAAAACCATGATCGCTAATCAGGCACAATTGCAGGCTGACTATGTTAAATTGGCAGCCGAAGTGAAGAACAATCAGTTGGCGACCAAGGCTCTTGAATATCAGTTTGGGCAATTTGCTAGTGCCCAAAATACAAGACCCAGAGGAGGACTACCTAGCGACACGGATCCTAATCCGAAGCAGGTAAATGCAGTGACCACGAGGAGTGGCTTACAGTTGAAGGAGGTGGAACCGGAAAGACCGCCTCAAAAGTCAGGAGCAGCAGATGTTGAGGAGGAACAAAGTTCTGATAGGGGGAAGACTAAAGAAGCAGAAGCAGAAAGACCTCCACCCCCGTTCCCTCAACGACTCAAGAAACACAAGGAGGAGGCGTGTTTCAAGAAATTTATGGAGGTGCTTAAACAGGTACATGTTAATTTACCTCTTCTTGATGTCTTGCAGGGAGTGCCCAAATATGCAAAATATATTAAAGACATCGTGGCTAACAAAAGTCGCTTGACTGAGTATGCCACGGTAGCTTTAACGGAGGAATGCACTTCCCGGATTCAGAATAGACTGCCCACGAAACTAAAAGACCCTGGAAGTTTTACTATCCAGCTGACTATTGGGCAAAGTATCCAAGCTCGTGGATTATGCGACTTGGGGGAAAGTATAAATCTGATGCCATCTTCGGTATTCAGAAAGTTAGGTCTAGGGAGTCCTAGACCTACAACTATAATCTTGCAATTAGCGGACAGGTCCTTAGCTAAGCCGGATGGCATTGTTGAGGATGTGTTAGTGCAAGTGGGCTCCCTCATTTTTCCGGTTGATTTTATTGTTCTGGACTTTGAACCAGATGCTGAAGTCCCATTTATTTTGGGACGACCCTTTTTGGCAACCGGAAAAGCATTAATTGATGTAGTTTTGGGTCAAATTACAATGCGGGCACATGACAAGATAGAAGTGTTTGACGTGTACAAAGCACCCAAGCTCCCGATTGTAAATGAGGAACTCTCGGTGATCAATGTGATTGATCATGGGAATGCTAATATAATGAATGATTCCCGAGAGTTAACAGGAAGGCCACCAGATGAGGTTGAGCACTACTGGGGGGAGGACAAGGATCGTGAAAAATCGTCCCTCACCCTAGTAGATAATTGAGCATAATGGACGTCGAGCCGCGACGGTAAACAAGGCGCTGCACGGGAGGCAACCCGTGAAAAATATTTTCTTTCTTTTTTTAGTGTAAATAATTTTTGTTTTTATTTTTCTTTTCTTGATTAGGTTTAGATTCTTGTTTTAGTTAATATTTTTTTCATTTTAGTTAGGGAAATCTATTAATCTAACCAATTTCGTTTAGTGAAGTGATTTTCAGGTCAAACGGAGAAAAATATGCACGGAAGCGGGAAAAATAAGGCAAGGTATGAAAAAAAAAATTAATTTTATTGAAGAAACAGTGCACTGGTGCGTTGGCTCCGTGTCACGGAGAAAGGGTTCCGCGTTACCCTCCATGACACGTTGAAGGCAAAATCCGGATTTTTAAAAAATTTCCAGAGAGCCAGCGCGTTGGCTCCGTGTCACGGAGGAGGGGCTCCGCGTTACCCTCCGTGACACGTTGCCTTATATTTGGTGCCGGGTCACACCCGGTTGCCGGGTGACCCGCGTGTTTCTCTTTAAATTAACCTCGATTTTGCCCAATTTTTCCCCATTTCTTCTACTCTCCGCGACCAAAACACCCAAATCCCCCTCCCCAACCAACGTGCCACGCTATTAGGCAAGGAATACGTCAAGTTTCTTCGATTCTTCAATTCAAAGGTATGTTTTCCTCGTTTCTCTCAAATTTTTGGCGATTTTAGTTGACTTTGGGCATGCGAGGTGAGATATATCACCCTAAGTAGCAATTTAACATGATGTTGAGTTATTTGTGATGGATATATGTTCGGATTGTTCTAATTAGCATTTGAACTTATCGATTACGTAAATAATTTAAATTTGATTATAAAATTGCATTCTAGGGCTTGGGTTATTGAATTTGACTTGGGTGACTTGATAATTCGATAAATTCGATGCCGGGGTGTGGTTGTAAATAGAGATAAGTCGTTGTAAATATTGTATGAAGGTTAAGACGACGAATTCTCGAATTGTTGGGGAAGATGCGAAAATTGTGCAAATTGGTTTGATTATTTGGATTCGTGTGTATATAGAATGTTTTGTCTTTGTTTTTTTTATTTGTTGTTTTTGTTGCTAAGTGCGATGGTTGAATTGTTAGCGATAGTAGGATTGGAATTAGCGGTATGAAGTCTGAGTAGTACGCTAAGCGTTATGCTGTCGAAATTTTTGTGAACGCACTAAGCATAAATTGTATAGTTGTTGTATTTGGTGTAAGTAGAGTTATCCTTGCCGTAGTTGTGTAAAAGTAGCTAAGGCCTAAGTGTGGGGTAAACGTTGTTAACCCGACCTTAGCCGAAGTTAACATGTTTATAGCTTAACTTTGTGCTTGTTAATTTATATTGACAGGTACAATGGCTAGCAGACAGGATAAGGGCAAGGGTGCTTCTACCTCAGGCACCGGCAGAAAAAGAATGAGATTGGGCACCGCAGTCCCAGCTGCACCAGCTGTTCCGCGCGGCCAATGCCGCCAATACGGAACAAGGTGGGTAACCGAGGAAGGAAAGAAATGGTATGCTAAGCATAAGGAGAGCAAGTACTTCCCGGAGGAACATATTGCACGGGAACCACTAGCACAGGAGTTCCCCCGTATTGTGCAAAGGATTGAAGCAGTTGGGCTCAGCTTTATCTTTCAGGAGCCCAAGGAGTGCAACCTTCATTTGGTCCGAGAGTTCTACGCAAATTGGAACCCGGCCATCAGAAGCCACACAATAAAAATCAGAGGGCAGATTGTCACTCTAGAACCCCAGCAATTTAATGCCATCGTTGGAGCGCGGGACACAGACGCCCACGTTCTCCGCCAGCTAAACATCACCCCACCATACGCCGACATCAGACGTACGTTGTGTGGGGCTCGATCCACAGCCCGATGGAGTAGACATAAGGAGAGGGGTTACCATCAGACTCTGCCTTATTCGCAGATGAACAGGGAGGCCAGAATATGGCTGAAAATTGTATGTTCGTGCTTGATCCTGAGAGTTCATATGACGGATGTGACCCGGGACCGTGTCTGCTTGGTGTATGCCCTTATGAAAGGGCTTGAAATTAATGTTGGGGCGGTCATTATATCCGCCATGAAGAGAGCCAGACTACACCAGGGCCACAGGTACGGGTTTGGCGGACTCATCACCACCTTCCTCTGAGGCCTCGATGTCGAGGAAGAAGCCTTGGATTACATTCCGCAGTTGGAGCGGAGGGCCCTCGATGTGACAAAAACTAAGGCCCCCGACACCACACACGGGCCAGTGCTGACTTTGGGCGAGCGACATGCTCGTGACGATCAGTACATGGCACGTATGTTCGGCATGCAGATGCTTCAGCTACGGATTGGTGGGAGACCAGCCACCGAGGAAGAATTATGGCAGCTGGAGCTGGATTACCCATTTGGCGAGAATGCCAAAGCCTTATGCCAAGTGGGACCATCCTTCGTGGAGCCGACTGATGACTATGTCCCTACTGATGAGGAGACACGTCGGGAGGACTCCGATGTGGAGTCCGATGACGATGATGGAGCTGACTCAGACATGGGGGATGAGGCAGCAGCACCAGATGAAGAAGTCAAATATTTCGACTGATCAGGGAGTTCCACCACCCGAAATGTTGTTTTGTAATTTTTGTGAACACTGGGGACAGTGTTCGATTTAAGTGTGGGGTGGGGAGTAGCTAGGTGCTGGGACTTGGGCTCTAATCTGCTGTATGCTTTTCCTTGGTTTGTATGTATGTTTGTGCTACTCTGCTGTGAACTGATTTGTGTGTATCCGTATATATTTTTGTGGTTACTGATGTGTGTTATGCAAAGATGTGGTTGCCAGTGTAAATAGTTTGTAAATATTTCTTTCTTATCGAAATGATCGATATTTTTCAAAAATTTTCGCGAAAATATTTTGCACTTGTAAATATTTTCTTTCTATCGAAATGATCAATGTGTTGCAAAATTTTTCGGTTTTTATTTTGGGTTTCTCGGAGTTTGTTTTCGGTTCTTTTACCGAGAATAGTCCCATTGAACCGATGTCATAGTTAGTGACCGTTCCCTATGATGGATGGATGACGACCGTCTTAAGGGAAATGTAGTCGGTAGGAGTAGGATTTTAATTTGTTTTTAATTTTTCTTTTGTGGATTGCATCAATGAACTGTAGTTGCTTTATGGTTGCAAAAAAAATTCGTTGCGTGTTGTAACTGATGTTCAAAATGTGAAAGTGATTCGTTCGAAAGCATGCAAGTTGGTAAATATGTTGAGTTACCTAGGCTATAGAATTTGATTCAGTATGATTGAGGATTAATTTTGAATTCATGTGATTGGCTAATTAAAGAGTCTGTGAATGCATCTTGATTCGATCATGTGCATGAAGTGTGAAGTGAGGTATTGTTATTCCATGCCATTGTGAATTGTCTAGAACTTGCCCGGTGTGTATACAAAACGAAATGAAGGAGGTGTAGTGTTGGAAAGGATGTAGGCATTTCTTTGTTTTAACCGATAGTTTCCATTTTTTCTTGTCAAATTCTACCTTTTTATATGTTGTATACCCTAGTCAGCCCTTTTGAGCCTTTAGCCGATTTCTTTCTTTCTTTTGTCCAAAATTGTATAAACCAAGCTTTATTCCTTATTTTCATTAGCTGTAAAAGTCTATACAAAACTCTTAAGCGCTTACAAAGAAAAGAAAATGTTCCCAAAGTGTTAAAGAGTGAAAAGAGTGAAAAGAAAAAGAAAATCAAAGTGAGGAAAGAAAAGATGATGTTGAAGAGGCACTTGTTATAATTAAATGATATTGAGGGTACATGAAAACCCTTTGTTTTGTGTCAAGTGTGTTTGATGAAATGGGCAGTACGAAAGTAAACCAGCATGAATGGGAGAAAAAGAGAAAAGAGAGGAACAATGTCCATGAGTCGATGGGAATGTGTAGAAAAGGCGCTTAAGGATGCTAGCGATTATTATTGGCTAATCCAATATATATACTAGATCCATAGCCCCGTTACAACCCATTAAAGTCCTACTTGATCCTACATTGCATTTCTTTATATTAGTGGAGTAATGCACTAAGGGCAAGCCTATGGGTCATGACATGATGCATGTGAATTCTTTTGGGAGAGAGAGTGAAATTAATTTTTATATGCCCCTACTTGAATGATTGTGTGTTGCATGAACATAAAGGGGAAGATTCTCTTGAGTTGTGAGGGCACATGCTTGATGAAAGATTGATTTTCGTGTCGGATTTCTTGATTAGCTGATTTGCATGAGTTTGCCGATATCAAGAATCAATTCTTAAAGGCTAGGAAGTCTTGATGTATTAAAGGTCATTGTATTGTAAGACCAAGCATGTTTTCGTGATGATTTGCAAAAATTGAATAATCGGTATGACCGTAACGTAAATGGTCGCACCATAGTGACGAAGGTTGGGATGTAATTTGCATGGGCTGTGTATGTGTTGTTCGAGGACGAACAAGGATTTAAGTGTGGGGTAAGTGATCTTGGGCAGATTTATATGCCCAAGTGATACTCAAACGTATTATTTTCGCCTTGTTTGTGTGCAATATGTATATATTCTCTTGTAATTGGTAATAAAAAGTGAATTTATACTAACCAACATGATTAGCCTTTGTTTTGTAGGTTTTGATGACTTTTGAGTAACTGATCCATGAGTTGGTGAAGTAGAGGCTTGGAAACGGAATCAACACGCGAACGTCGGCAAAGAGGAGGCACAAAACAGCCCACCAGTGCGTCGACAAGGTGCCACGGCAGGCAGGCCGCTCACAACAGCCCACCTGCGCGTTGGCAACGTGCCACGGCAGGTGGCCTCCGCGACCAAGGGCTGTCAACGCGCTGTCCAGGCAGCGTGACACGCTGCCAACGCGGCAGGGTGCTGCCCGGGCCGATTTCGGGTGATTTCCAGAGGGCCTCCGCGTCCGTAGCGTGTCACGGAGGCCGTGCTCCGCGATGCACTCCGTGACACGTTGCTTGTTATTCCGGGAAAGAGTCCTACTACTATAAATAGCACATTTAGGTTTATTTTTCAGAATTCAGACTTGGTGGAGCAAGGACGTGGGTTACAGGCAGTTGAGGGACGAAAAAGCTAAGGGTTTTTCTCTCTTTCTTTCTTCTTTCAATCAATTGTTTGTATGATTAACACTTGTTTTAGGATGATTAATCCACAAATGAGTGGCTAATTCTCTTCCTTGCTGAGGTTATGAACAATGGTGATGAATTTTGATTATTGAATTGTATGGTTTTTCATCTTCTTCTTCTATGTTGTTCTATTAATTCTTGTTTCTACTGCATTAGTGTGTGGCCGACATTAATGTTCATCTAAAAAGTCCGATTTCACTCGAGAGAGCACAAAATTGGAAAGTTGTGAATTAATAGGGTATTGTTCTTAACTTGATTTGGGAAAATTGGGTTTTGATGTGCTTTCCTGATAGAAATATACTTGAAAGCCGTATTAGTCAATTTAGGAACTGGAATTGTATTGCGAGGTCATAAATTGCATTTGATCACAGAAATGTAGACAGATGGTTTATGATTCTTAAGTGAGATTAAATACGAGAGTTTTAATCTCTTGGCTAATGTTCTTGGCTAGCAACTAGAAGAGAAGAATAACCGAATTATGATTATAATCAAGTTCATTACTTGTTCTTAACCTTGGCATGCTCATATCCATAGTTTCAATTCAAAGTAGATATTTGTTAATAGTTTTAGTATATAATTTATAAACAAAATTATTTAACTTTTAGTCACGTTGTTGTCAGCATCTATAGAAGTAAGATAGAATATAGTATACTTGAGCAATTTTTACTTATCCAGAGTCTCCTTGGTTCGATACTTGGCTTACTTAGCCACTTTATTACTTGTTTGACCACGTGCACTTGCGTGTCGGTTTTTAACCCCTACCACAGCACCGAACAATACAAGACCCGGCTCTTATGCTCATCCTCATCTTTAGACCATATCAGAGTTCACTTTCAGCTTGTTGGTGAGTCCTCACATTCCAAGGGCCATTTGACTAGACATTTATGTTATTTTATGTTTCAGTATTTGGCTTGGTTAGTTGGGGGTGTTTTTCCATCAACCAATCATATGTAGTAGAGACTTTCAGATAGTATGTAATACTCAGCTTATGTGTATGTCTAATGATTCCCTATGTTATATTATGTTATGTTATGATATGTTTATGTTTCCACTATGCCTTATGTTCAATCTTCCGCTTAAAGTGAATGAAATTAGATGTATTCTTAAACCATGGGTCGACTTGGGACCTCTCAGGGTTCTTTGTCCCGTGTTACGATCTGGGTCTACGTTCGGGTCATGACATTTATAGGTCACTCAAGCAACCACCTCAGTCGTTAGAAGTCTGATAGACTAGCTGATACTCTAGGGGAAAGAACCTTGTAAGTAAGTTAGACGTGGGGCCAATGTCCCGAGCTACTTTTATAGATGCCCATGTACATGTTTCCTCGAAGGGCTATGTCCAGATATACCTACCTACAAGGCTAGGAATCGCCCTGAGGAGCTATATAAAATTTGGACAAACCAAGTTAACGTCTAAGGGACTAGAACCATAGTAGTACAATGTTACCTTCAAGCTAAGAATTATAGTAAGCTGCCTATGGGAAGTCAAGGCTAATCGCCTAGGAGCATGTCCGATTAGCAGCATCCCTATAGTCATTCTAAGCAAAGGAACTAAAATAGTTGCAACCTCACTATTCTATTATGAGCTATCATTGTTCTAGCATGACCTTCAGCCTATCACTTAGGTCACCCGGGCCTCGTCCTTTTCCATCTGAGCCGACAGAGGTTGTAATCGCTGTTAGGACCCTCTGGCCGGGTGTAGGCACACGCAGTGTGCCTATTGGCAGCTATATAAACTGTTTTAGGGATGAATAGTGGTCGCGTTAGGCCTATGGGGATAAGATACACCTTTTTAGTGACTAGATTTGTGGATTGTAACATAGTATCCCTGCTTGGGGTAGATCGTATTTGGTATTGCCTCTGGCCATGAATAGCTAAGAGACTGCTAGTTGTACGAACTTCTTATGGAGCTATACACTACTTATGGAGCTATGATGCTGCTAATGCTTACAGGACTAAAGTAAAGATTACTGGGCCATATTGAAGCCTATTCACTTATGGGCTTCTTCTATGCCACAGTGGCATTACAGACCCTTCTTAGAGCCTTGTGTGCTCGGGGTGCAGTCACAGGGGCCCTAAAGACCCGAACTCAGTTACAGGAGACTAGACGGCTCAAATATAGTTACAGGAGCCCAGATGGCTCAGATACAGCTGCTTACAAGACCTCAGGGGTACCAGTAGGGGTATATAGACTGGTTGGCACCTGCCGGGGCTTATAGGCGCCTAGGTAGGTTTTTTCTCTGATGATTGTACCTTCCAGGCTTATGGGGGCTAGGTTAGGTTCTTGTTTGCATACTTTCTTGCTAGGTATAGCTTATGAATGTATAATCGTACAACTTACGCTCTTACTTGTATAAGTTGTTTACTAGATGCAGGCTATGGTTATAAAAACATACAGGTTAACTTCTGCTCCTTGTCGCTGATTACTTTCAGTTCTTTATCAGCTTCTATTTAGCTTTTATTACTGCCTTACATATTTGGTACATATTGTATTGACGCCCATGCTAGGGGCACTGCATGCTTGCCTGCAGGTTTAGATAGACAGGTTTTAGGACCTCCTTAGAAGCTATTCGGAGTCAGCAGATTGGTCAGCTCCTTTCATTCAGAGTTGCCAGATAGTAGAGGTTTGCTTGTCCTTATTATATAGATTTTGGGTAGGCCCGGGCCCTATCCCAACTAATATTTTCACTCTTAGAGGCTTGCAGGCTACAATCTTCAGTTAGTTGGTTGTTGTTGGCCGTGTGGGGCCTACGTATGTTATATTTTACGTGTTGACCATATGGGGCCTAGTGTTGTAATACCCCGGAAACTCAAACTCTAGACCTGGGACGTAAATAAGAGAATCTGGAAAATCTGCAGAAATGCTGCAGGATGACTTACCTAATGACTCGTTAGGTCACCTAACGAGTCACTAGGTCAGCCGTGAGAAGGAGGTTTGAGAATTTGTAAAAGAGAGATAGTGTTCCCAACTGGAGACTTCATGAGTCGTGGCACCTGCAACGACTCGTTATGTCCCCTGTTACCTGTCTTTGTGAGTTGTGAGGCAGTGTACCTAATGAGTGCCCCCAACGAGTCATCATCAATGGAAATGACTCACTAAGTGACTCGTTACCAAGTATGGTATAGGATTTTCAGAAAAGAGGGAGTGTGGTCCACGACTGGTGACCATGAGTCATGGATAGTGACCATAACTCGTTAGGTCCCTTGTGGTGACCTACAGGAGAAACCTGGGCAGTGTACCCAATTGGTGCGACCACGAGTCGTGGTCAGTCTCCACGAGTCGTGGTCAGTCACCACGACCCGTTAGGTCACCCGTTAGGGTTACCTGGCAGTTCTTCCCAGCGATTTTTCAAGGGCTATTTAGTAATTTTCTATTCTCCTAGACTCTAAACTACGTCGTTTTGGAATTATTTTGATGGGATTTAGAGGGGTTAAACGGTTTTTCCCTCATTCCCACTTAGATTTTCAGAAAGATTTGCGTAAGCTTTCTCTCAAGAGCTCTCGACCAAGGTCTAGGGTTCTTCACCAGTTGTATCCTCTCAAGTTTCTTTCTTCGGAGAAAATTTAGCCAGGTATGTGTAAATTCAACAAGGGAAATTGTTCTTCCCTTGTGCTCCCCAAAACCCTCTCATAGTTTCTCTATCAGTTTTAGCCCTGACTTTTCAAATACGCAGAAAGTACATGATACTATTCATTAATTCCATATAGAATGATATCCTTGCTTATTATTGATATGATATCCATCAATTCTTACCTGAATTATTGATGTTCTTGCCAAGTGAATTCAAGCCCTAAATTTTCGAGTAAAGATTATTTGTGTAATAAATTCCATATTGTGAATGAAGTATGTTTTGGGCTGAATTTCCTAGTAATTCTTATTTTATATATAAGTTTAGAAAATATTTCATTGATAAGAATGATTTTAGCCTTGGCGGATGAGATTTCTTTAATTCTTGAATTTTTTGCCATATTATGAAATTCGCATGTTTTTGGAATGAGTTGAGTTCTCTATTAGCTGCTTAATAGATCAGTTCAGTTAGAACATAAAACCTCTTTAGAACTTGTCAACTGATCAGTTTGACTTCAGTATTTTCACGAGGTGCCAGTGGTGCCTCCCAGTTATCAGAATCATACTCAGAATCCAATTTATTAGTCCATTAGGCGGTCAAGACATTTTAGGTATATAACTCTTATCAGCCCTAGGACCCCAATTCATTTTATAGATTGTTCTTAGACGGTTATGACGCTTTAAGATAAGCAACTCTGACCAGTATATAACCCAGATTCAGAATCTGGTCCGGCAAGACTCTTAGGGTACTTTAAGTTATATGTCCCCGACTAGTCTTGGACTCCAGTCTCGAGTTATCAGTCTAGTTGTCTAGTTTAAATTTTCTAGTGGGATCAGAACTTAGCACTGAGCGGGCCGGGGTTCCAGAGTACCCAGGTTCCTAGAACTACATTGCCAGTGGCCTGATTGGCCCCAGACTTTTTTGATCACCCAGTTCATGCCTTTATACCATGGCAAGGTATATTGGGTCCTGCCGGGAGGGTGTATACATCGGACTCCACGTCTGGTTCACGTGGTTATATGTCGGTTATAGACTCTCCCACTAGTCAGTCCAGTCTAGTTTCAGAATAAGTAGCTCAGTTTAGTACAGTATTTCAGACTCAGACCACTCAGACTTAGAGCATGTCTTTGACCATCAGGCAGGGTCATCTTGACCATTTCAGGTTACATCAATAGTTCAGTTCAGCTTACCTATTGACCATTGCGTTTCATTTCAGTTCAGACTTTACATTCAGTTATGTTTCTCCCACTTACTTAGTACATTCAAAGTACTGACGCATACTATTATGCTATATCGTTTCATGATACAGCTGCAGGTTCCCAGACTCAGCATCGTTAGCCGTTGCAATTCAGATCTTCCTCCGCTGCAGCTGAAGTGTGAGTCTTTATCATTCGAGGTCCTTGTTTTACTTTCTTTCATTTGATTTATTAATTTTAGTTAGACTTAGAGTTAGCTGGGGGCTTGTCCCAGAAACTCATCAGTTAGAAGGCTTTTAGACATAGAGTTAATTTTAGACTTAGATGATATAAATTTTATGTTTTCTTCTAGTTTTATTTTCTTAAATGCTCTTATGCTGTTATTCCAAAGCTTCTGCTATGCATGTTTTGCTTAGAATACTAGTTTATGATAGGACAAGGGTTGAATTGGGGTTGACTTAGGGTCACTTGTGACTTCAAGTATCATGTTACGCCTAGAGTGTAGGCTGGGGGTGTGACAAACTTGGTATCAGAGCCCTATGTTTAGAGTATCCTCGGAATGTCTAAAAGCCACTTCGAGTAGAGTCCTTTTCATGGGTTTGAAGTGCGCCACACTTATGAAGGGGAGGCTACGAGATGTAATTAGGAAAACTCTCTTTTGTTCATACTCTTTATCGTGTGTTAAAGTTCAATTCCAGAAATGCCCTTCTAACTTGTGCTCTATTTCGTTTTAGTGAACTATGCCTCCCAGATGTAGTAACGGAGGAAGGGCCGGTAACGCCAACAAACCTGCCCCACCAGCCCCGGTATCCCCTCAAGATGATTCGGTATCTACCACCGAATTCAGGGCAGTTATTCAACTGCTGGCCCAAACAGTCGCCAACCAGGTGAACCAGCAGGTGGTGCCGATGAACACCAATGGGTCTGCAGCAGCTGCGAGGGTGCGGGACTTCACCCATATGAACCCTCCATCTTTTCAGGAATCTAAAGTAGGGGAGGATCCCCAAGAGTTCGTGGATGAGATCAGGAAGATCACCCGTATTATGGGTGTCAGCTCCTCAGAGAGTGCTGATCTGGCTGCCTACTAGCTCAAAGGGATAGCTTAGGTCTGGCATGATAAGTGGAAAGAGGGGCGGCCAGCGGACCAGGACTAGCAGAGTGGGAGGAGTTCCACACAGCTTTCTCGGATAGTTTTTTCCCTTGGGAGCTGAGGGAGGAAAAGATGGCGGAGTTTATGAATTTGAAATAAGGCAGCAGAAATGTGGAGGAGTATGCTCTGGAGTTTACTCGGTTGTCTAAGTATGCTCCAGAGATGGTATCCGAGCCAAGGGCTCGCATGTTGAAATTTGTAAACGGGGTGTCGAACCTGGTCCTCAAGGAGTGTAGGACAGCGATGCTGATTAAGGATATGTACCTCTCCAGCTTGATTGTTTATACCCAACAGATTAAGGCCGAAAAGATGAAGGATATGGAGCGAAAGAACAAACGGGAAAGGACTGGGTATTTAGATTTTGTCCATTAGAGGTATACTAGTGGTAGCCACCCACAGCAGTAGCCGCAGCAGCAGAGAGCCCCAACACCCAGTTCCGCCAGCGCCCCAACCTTTCGGTCCCATCAGGATTAAAGGAGTAGGTCATCTGGCACTCAGTCTCAGGCCCACAGTACTGGGAACAAGTATCCAACTTGTCCCAAGTGTGGTAGGAACCACCTGAGAGAGTGTCTTTAGGGTCGAGAAGGCTGTTTTGGTTGTGGACAGCTCGGACATTGGCTCAGGGAGTGCCCATCAGTCGAGCGAGAGAGACCAAAATCCACCACATCATTAGCGCCAGCAGGTCAACCATCCCAGCAAGCTAACACATCTGGTACGAATGACGGTCAGCGTCAAAACCATTTCTATGCTCTGTCTTCCCCTCAGGATCAGAAGAGTTCACCTGATGTAGTCACGGGTATGTTACGTCTATTTTAGCTAGACGTGTATGCCCTCTGATCTTGGGCAGATTTACATGCCCAAGTGATACTCAAACGTATCATTTTTACCTTGTTTGTTGTGCAATGTGTATATAATATCATGTATTTGGTAATAAAATGCGAATTTGTACTAACCAACATGATTAGCATTTGTTTTGCAGGATAATGTGATTTTTAGGAGCTAAAATGCGTGTTGGAACTATGTCGGAGTTGGACTTGGATGCGAGCGTGGAAAAGACCTTGGATGGCACATTTTTCACTGGCTCCGCGATGGAGCCGTGCCACGCTGCCATCGCGGTAGCACACTGCCTGGGCAGGAATTAATTAGGCAATTTCCAGTGTGCCTGCGCGTCAGTTCCGTGGCACGGAGATAGGCCTCCGCGATGGCCTCCGTGCCATATTGAGGCCAATTATTCGGACCCTGCAATTTCCAGAGAGGGTCCGCGTCCACGCCGTGTCACGGAGGCAGTGCTCCGCATTGGCCTCCGGGACACGTTGCTTGTTATTCCGGGAAAAATTTCCCACTAGTATAAATAGCACACTTAGGTTTATTTTTAATCAGTTTTTAGTTTTTAGACTGAGTTCAGAAGTGGAGAGCAGGAACGTGGGTTTGTGGCAGTTGAAGAATAGAAAAGCTAAGAGTTTTCTTCTCTTCCTTTCTTCTTTCCTTCAATTGTATGCATGATTTACACTCATTTTAGGATGATTAATCCAAGAATGAGTGGCTAATTCCCTTCTTTGCTGAGGTTTTGAACTTGTGTAATGAATTTTGGTGATAATTGATATGGTTTCTTCTTCTTCTTGCATGTTGTTCTATTAATTCTTGTGCTTACTACATTATTGATTGGCCACCATTAATGTATATCTAAAAAGTCCAATTTCACTCGAGAGAGCACGAAATTGGAAAGTTGTGAATTAATAGGGTATCATTCTTAACTTGATTTGGGAAAATTGGGTTTTGATGTGCTTTCTTGATAGAAATATACTTGAAAGCCGTATTAGTCAATTTAGGAACCGGAATTGTAGTGCTAGGTCATAAATTGCATTTGATCACAGAAATGTAGACGGATGGTTTATGATTCTAAAGTGAAATTAAATACGAAAGTTTTAATTTCTAGGCAAACGTTCTTGGCTAGCAACATGAAGAAGAGGATGACCAAATTATCATGATTATCAAGTTCATTACTTGTTCTTAACCTTGGCATGTGCATATCCATTGTCTAAATTCAAAAGTAAATAGTTGTTACTAATTGTAGTATATAAATAGTTTAGAAACAAAAACTCACTCAACTCTTGGTTGGATTGTTGTTAACATAGTTAGGAATAGAATAGAGGTATAGTAAACTAGGCAGTTTTACATATCTAGAGCAGCCTCCTTGGATCGATACTTGGCTACTTAGCCACTTTATTACTTGTTTGACCACGTGCACTTGCATGTCGGTTGATAATATTTAATACTAACCGAATCAGCACCGAACAAGTTTTTGGCGCCGTTGCCGGGGAGGCTAGGCGATTTGTAAAATTTTGTTTAGTGTAAATTTACTCTATTTGTATTTTTATTTTCTTAAGTGTTAACAACTTGGTCTTAGCCTGTATTTTGCAAATTTTTATTTCTGTGAACACTGGCAAGGGACAAGGAGCTGGTGGAATCTTACTTAGAGCCAGAACGTGAATTGCACAGTCAACGTAGAGAAGCTCTTCGGAAGAAGCTGCAGTTGCTTAAACAGTCTATGATGGAGCAACCAAATCCACCAGTTGTGCGGGCAGTGTTAGTGCCTGAGGAAGTAGCAGTCAGGCCGGTTCGCGATGTGGCAATCCCACACGCTAATAATGTACATTCCAGCATCCGCAAACCAGAGCCTGGAGGGAGATTTGAGTTAAAGCAAAATATGGTGCAACTTTTGCACACTAGCGGGCAGTTTACCGGTCTCCCTCACGAAGATCCGCAACAACATCTCCAGAACCTTTTGGAGATAAGTGACACTTACATACCCGCTGGAGTGTCACCTGATTATGTTCGGCTCACCTTATTTCCATTTTCCTTACTTGGTGAAGCCAAGAGGTGGTTAAAAGCTGAACCACCTAACTCTATATCAACGTGGGATGATCTTGCAAGGAAGTTTTTGATCAGATTTTTCCCTTCAGGTAAAACAGCTAAACTTAGAAGTCAGATTCTAAGTTTTAAACAGAGGGAAGGAGAAAATCTTTAGCAAGCCTGGGAATGATTCAAGTCCATGTTGCGGGACTGTCCTCATCATCATCAGTCAAATGAGGTGTTGGTACACACTTTTATTGAGGGTTTGGAACCCCACACTAAAATGTTGTTAGACTCAGCAGCTGGAGGGCAAGCGTTGGAGAAGACTTATGAGGAGCTGTACACTTTGCTCAACCGAATTTCACAAGGCAATCCAGAATGGAATGCAGATTCTTCAAGAGGTGGAGCAAGGAAAGCAGCGGGAGTGCTTGAAGTGGATGGATTCACAGCTATCGCTGCACAGATAGCTACTTTGGAAAATCAGTTAAACACTCACTTCAGCAATATGAATTTGAACCAGCCTTCAGCCTCCGTCAATGCAGTCCAACAGATGTGGTGTGAAGTGTGTGGTAGTAGTGAGCATTCAGCTGAATGCTGTGGTGCAAATCCTGATTCTGTCAACTTTGTGGGCAATGCACAGAGGAATCAACAGCAGTTTGGTGGTGGCTACAACTCGAATTGGAGGAATCATCCAAATTTTTTGTGAGGTAGCAACAATCAACAAGGCCAAGGTTCAGGGCAGGGTATGCACAGAAACCAAGGAGGACAACAAGGCTATCAGAATCAGTTCAGAAATCACAATGCCCCTCCTCCACCACCATCACCGACTATTGAGGAAATGTTCAAGACCATGATTGCCAACCAGGCACAATTGCAGGCTGACTATATGAAATTGGCAGCCGAAGTAAAGAACAATCAATTGGAAACCAAGGCTCTTGAATATCAGTTTGGGCAATTTTCTAGTGCCCAAAATACTAGACCAAGGGGAGGACTACCTAGCGACACGGATCCCAATCCTAAGCAGGTGAATGCAGTGACCACGAGGAGTGGTTTACAATTAAAGGAGGTGGAACCGGAAAGACCGCCTCAGAAGTCAGGAGCAGCAGATGTTGAGGGAGAACAAACCTCAGATACGGGGAAGACCAAAGAAGCTGAACCAGCAAGGCCTCCACCCCCGTTCCCTCAACGACTTAAGAAACACAAGGAGGAGGCGTGTTTCCAGAAATTCATGGAGGTACTTAAACAGGTACATGTTAACTTACCTCTTGTTGATGTCTTGCAGGGTGTGCCAAAATATGCGAAGTATATCAAAGACATCGTGGCCAACAAAAGTCGCTTGACTGAGTATGCCACGGTGGCTTTAACGGAGGAATGCACATCCCGTATTCAGAACAGGTTGCCCACTAAACTAAAGGATCCTGGAAGTTTTACTATCCAGTTGACGATTGGGCAAAGTATCCGAGCTCGTGGGTTATGCGACTTGGGGGCAAGTATAAATCTGATGCCATCTTCGGTATTCAGAAAGTTAGGACTAGGGAGTCCTAGACCTACAACAGTGATCTTGCAGCTAGCAGACAGGTCTTTAGCTAAGCCGGATGGCATTGTTGAGGATGTGCTAGTGCAGGTAGGCTCCCTCATTTTTCCGGTAGATTTCATTGTTCTGGATTTTGAACCAGATGCGGAAGTCCCATTTATTTTGGGACGACCCTTTTTGGCAACTGGAAAGGCATTGATCGATGTAGCTGCGGGTCAACTCACAATGCGAGCACACGACAAGGTTGAGGTGTTCGACGTGTACAAGGCACCTAATCTCCCGACTGTCTATAAGGAACTCTCAGTGATCAACGTGATTGATCATGGGAATGCGAATGGATTGAGTGATTCCCGAGAGTTACTAGGTAGGCCACCAGACAAGGTTGAGAATTACTGGGGAGATGACCAGGATCGGGACAAATCGTCCATCTCCCTAGTAGACACGTGAGCATAAAGGTTGTCGAGCCGCGACATTAAACCAGGCGCTGCACGGGAGGCAACCCGTGAAAAATATTTTTTTCTTTCTTTAGTGTAAAGTTTTTCTTTTATTTTATTTTCTTTTCTTTTTCGTGACTAGGCTTAGATTTGCATTTTATTTAGTAATTTTTTATTTAGTAATTTAGTAATTTTTTTTATTATTTTTAGTAGGGAATTTATTAATTTAACCAATTTTTGTTTAGTGAGGTGATTTTCAGGTATACTGGAGGAAAAATACTTGGAATCGAGGAAACGAGGCGAGGTATGAAAAATAAAATTTGATGGTGAAACAGAGCACTGGCGCGTTGGCGCCGTGTCACGGAGGCAATGCTCCGCGTTGGCCTCCGTGACACGTTGAAGGCAAATCTGGATTTTTCAAAATTCCAGTAAGCCAACGCGTTGGCTCCGTGTCACGGAGAAGGGGCTCCGCGTTACCCTCCGTGACACGTTGCCTTTATCCAGTGCCGGGTCACACCGGGTTTCCGGGTGACCCGCGTGTTTTCTTAATAAAAACCCCCGATTTCGCCCCTATTTTCCCCATTCCCTCTTCCCTCCGCGACCAAACACCCATTCCCCTACCCCCAAGCTCCGTGCCACGTTAATAGGCAAGGAAAACGTCAAGTTTTCGTCGATTCTTCAAATCCAAGGTATGTTTTCATCGTCTATCTCAAATTTTTGGCGATTTTTGTCAATTTTGAGCATGTGAGGTGAGATATATCACCCTAGGTAGAAATTAAACATGATGTGAATTATTTTGTGATTGATTATGTTCGGATTGTTGTAGTTGACGTTTGAACTTATCGATTGATTGAATAATTCGATTTTGATTGTCGAATTGTATTCTAGGGCTTGGGGTTTTTGAATTTTAAGTTGGGTAACTTGATAGTTTGACGAAATTGATGTCGGGGTGTGTTTATTATTTGAGATAAGTCGTGGTAAATATTGTATAATTGTTGAAAGACGACTAATTCTCGAATTTTTGTGGGAAATTGCATAATATGTGAATTGGTTGAATTGCTTAGATTAGTTGTATATAAAATGTTTGTATTGTTGTTTCTATTTTGTTGTTGTTATTGTTGCTAAGTGCTATGGGTGAATAGCTGTCGATAGTAGGATTGGGTTAGCTATATGAAGTCTGAGTAGTTCGCTAGCCGTTATGCTGTCGAATTTCTGTGAACGCACTAAGCAATATGTTTATAGTTGATTGTGTTTGGGGTGTAAATAGAGCTATCCTTGCTAAAATGTTGTAAATATTGTTAAAGACTAAGGGTGGGGTAAATTTTGTTTAACCCGACCTTAGCCGAAGCTAACGAGTTTTTAGCTTAACATTGTGCTTGTTTGTGTAAATTGACAGGTACAATGGCCAGCCGACAAGATAAAGGCAAGGGTGCTTCAACTTCAGGCACCGGCAGAAAGAGAATGAGACTGGGCACGGCTGTCCTAGCTGCACCTGCTGTTCCACGCGGTCAACACCGCCGATACAGAATACGATGGGTTACCGAGGAAGGGAAGAAGTGGTACGCAAAGCATAAGGAGAACAAATACTTCCCGGAGGAACATATTGCAAGGGAACCACTTGCACAGGAGTTCCCTCGCATCGTACAGAGGATTGAGGCAGCTGGGCTCAGCTTTATCTTTCAGGAGCCCAAGGAGTACAACCTTCACTTGGTCCGGGAATTCTACGCCAACTGGAACCCGGCCATCAGGAGCCATACTATTAAAATCAGAGGGCAGATTGTCACTCTGGAACCCCAGCAGCTGAATGCCATCGTTGGAGCGCGGGACACAGACGCCCACATCCTCCGCCAGCTAAACATCACCCCACCATACGCCGACATCAGACGTACGTTGTGTGGGGCTCGATCCACAGCCCGATGGAGTAGACACAAAGAGAGGGGTTACCACCAGACTCTGCCTTATTCGCAGATGAGCAGGGAGGCCAGAACCTGGCTAAAAATTGTATGTTCGTGTTTGATCCCGGGAGTTCATATGACAGACGTGACCCGAGACCGTGTCTGCTTGGTGTATGCCCTTATGAAAGGGCTTGAGATTAATGTGGGGGCGGTCATAATATTCGCCATGAAGAGAGACAGACTGCACCAGGGCCACAGATACGGGTTTGGCGGACTCATCACCACCTTCCTCCGAGGCCTCGACGTTGAGGAAGAAGCCTTGGATTACATTCCGCAGTTGGAGCGGAGGGCCCTCGATGTGACAAAGACCAAGGCCCTCGACACTACACACGGACCTGTGCTGACTCTGGGCGAGCGACATGCTCGTGACGACCAGTATATGGCCCGTATGTTCGGCATGCAGATGCTGCAGCTACGGATAGGTGGGAGACCAGCCACCGAGGATGAATTATGGCAGCTGGAGCTGGACTACCCCTTTGGCGAGAACGCCAGAGCTTTATGCAAGGTGGGGCCAGCCTTTGTGGAGCCGACTGATGACGACGTCCCTACTGATGAGGAGACACGTCGTGAGGACTCTGATGTGGAGTCCGATGACGACAATGGAGCTGATTCAGATATGGGCGACGAGGCCGCAGCACCGGATGAGGAAGTCGAATATTTCGACTGAGCAGGGAGTTCCACCACCCATATGTTGTGCTTTGTATTGTTGTGAACACTGGGGACAGTGTTCGATTTAAGTGTGGGGTGGGGAGTAGTTAGGTGCTGGGTCATAGGCTCTAAATTTGCTGTATAATTTTTCCTTGACGTTTATGTATGTCTGTGCTTTCCCTGTTGTTGTGAACTGATTTGTGATTTATGTGTATATATTTGTTTGTGGCTAATGATGTGTGTTTTTGAAAGTTATGGTTGCCTTTGTAAATATTTTGTAAATTTTGTAAATATTTTTTTTCTTTATCGATATGATCGATATTTTTCAAAATTTTTGCGAAAAGATTTTGCACTTATCAAAATATTTTGTAAATATTTTCTATCGAAATGATCGATGTGTTGCAAAAATTTTGAAGTTTTATTTTTGGGTTTCTCGAAGTTTGTTTTTGGTTCTTTTACCGAGAATAGTCCCATTGAACCGATGTCATAGTTAGTGACCGTTCCCTATGATGGATGGATGACGACCGTCTTAAGGGAAATGTAGTCGATAGGAGTAGATGTTTTGTTTTTAGTTTCTTTGGTGGATTGCATCAATAAACTGTAGTTGCTTATGGTTGCTAAAATTTCGTTGCGTGTTGTAATTGATGTTCAAAATGTGAAAATGATTCGTTTGAAAGCACGCAATTTTGTAAATATGTTGAGTTACCTAGGCTATAGAATTTGGTTCAATATGATTGAGGCTTAATCTTGAATTCATGTAATTGACTAATTAAAGAGTCTGTGCATGCATCTTGATTCGAGCATGTCCATGAAGTGTGAGTGAGGTTTTGCTATTCCATGTCATTGTGAATTGTCTAGAACTTGCCTGGCGTGTATACAAAACGAAATGAAGGAGGTGTAGTGTCGGAAAGGATGTAGGCATTTCTTTGTTTTAACCGTTAGTTTCCATTTTTTTCTTGTCAAATTCTACCTTTTTATATGTTGTATACCCTAGTCAGCCCGTTGAGCCTTTAGCCGATTTCTTTCTTTTGTCCAGAATAGTATGAACTAAGCTTTATTCCTTCTTTTCATTAGCCTTAAAGTCTATAAGAAGCTCTTAAGCGCTTACAAAGAACAAAAAATGTTTCCCAAAGTGTTAAAGAGTGAAAAGAGTGAAAAGAGTGAAAAGAAAAGAAAAGCAAAGTGAGGAAAGAAAAGATGATGTTGAAGAGGCACTAGTTGTAATTAAATGATAGTGAGGGTACATGAAAACCCTCTGTTTTGTGTCAAGTGTGCCTGATGAAATGGGCTGTATGAAAGTAAACCAGCATGAATGGGAGAAAAAGAGAAAAGAGAGGAACAATGTCCATGAGTCGATGGGAATGAGTTGAAAAGGCGCTTAAGGATGCTAGCGACTATTATTGGCTAATCCAATATATATATACTAGATCCATAGCCCAGTTACAACCCATTAAAAGTCCTATTTGATCCTACATTGCATTTCTTTATATTAGTGGAGTAATACACTAAGGGCAAGCCTATGGGTCATGACATGATGCATGTGAATTCTTTTGGGAGAGAGAGTGAAATTAATTTTTATATGCCCCTACTTGCATGTTTGTGTGCTGCACGAACATAAAAGGGGAAGTTTCTCTCGAGTTGTGAGGGTACATGCTTGATGAAAGATTGATTTTCATGTCGGATTTCTTGATTAGTTGATTCGCATGAGTTTGCTGATATCAAGAATCAATTCTTAAAAGTTTAGGAAGCCTCGATGTATTAAGGTCATTGTCTTGTACGACCAAGCATGTTTTCTTGATGATTTGCAAGAATTGAATAATCGGTATGACCGTAGCGTAAAATGTTACACCATAGGGACGAAGGTTGGGATGTAATTTGCATGAGTTGTGTATGTGTTGTTCGAGAACGAACAAGGATTTAAGTGTGGGGTAAGTGATCTTGGGCAGATTTATATGCCCAAGTGATACTCAAACGTATCATTTTTACCTTGTTTGTTGTGCAATGTGTATATAATATCATGTATTTGGTAATAAAATGCGAATTTATACTAACCAACATGATTAGCATTTGTTTTGTAGGATAATGTGATTTTTAGGAGCTAAAATACGTGTTGGAACTATGTCGGAGTTGGACTTGGATGCGAGCGTGGAAAAGACCTTGGATGGCACATTTTACACTGGCTCCGCGATGGAGCCATGCCACGCTGCCATCGCGGTAGCACACTGCCTGGGCAGGAATTAATTAGGCAATTTCCAGTGTGCCTGCGCGTCAGTTCCATGGCACGGAGATAGGCCTCCGCGATGGCCTCCGTGCCACGTTGAGGCCAATTATCCGGACCCTGCAATTTCCAGAGAGGGTCCGCGTCCACGCCGTGTCACGGAGGCAGTGCTCCGCGTTGGCCTCCGTGACACGTTGCTTGTTATTCCGGGAAAAATTTCCCACTAGTATAAATAACACACTTAGGTTTATTTTTAATCAGTTTTTAGTTTTTAGACTGAGTTCAGAAGTGGAGAGCAGGAACGTGGGTTTGTGGCAGTTGAAGAATAGAAAAGCTAAGAGTTTTCTTCTCTTCCTTTCTTCTTTCCTTCAATTGTATGCATGATTTACACTCATTTTAGGATGATTAATCCAAGAATGAGTGGCTAATTCCCTTCTTTGCTGAGGTTTTGAACTCGTGTAATGAATTTTGGTGATAATTGATATGGTTTCTTCTTCTTCTTGCATGTTGTTCTATTAATTCTTGTGCTTACTACATTATTGATTGGCCACCATTAATGTATATCTAAAAAGTCCAATTTCACTCGAGAGAGCACGAAATTGGAAAGTTGTGAATTAATAGGGTATTGTTCTTAACTTGATTTGGGAAAATTGGGTTTTGATGTGCTTTCTTGATAGAAATATACTTGAAAGCCGTATTAGTCAATTTAGGAACCGAAATTGTAGTGCTAGGTCATAAATTGTATTTGATCACAGAAATGTAGACGGATGGTTTATGATTCTAAAGTGAAATTAAATACGAAAGTTTTAATTTCTAGGCAAACGTTCTTGGCTAGCAACATGAAGAAGAGGATGACCAAATTATCATGATTATCAAGTTCATTACTCGTTCTTAACCTTGGCATGTGCATATCCATTGTCTAAATTCAAAAGTAAGTAGTTGTTATTAATTGTAGTATATAAATAGTTTAGAAACAAAAACTCACTCAACTCTTGGTTGGATTGTTGTTAACATTGTTAGGAATAGAATAGAGATATAGTAAACTAGGCAGTTTTACATATCTAGAGTAGCCTCCTTTGATCGATACTTGGCTACTTAGCCACTTTATTACTTGTTTGACCACGTGCACTTGCGTGTCGGTTGATAATATTTAATACTAACCGAATCAGCACCGAACACCCTCCTAGATCTAGGAGCCACTCTTTCATTCATGACTCCCTACGTAGTAGTCCAGTTCAATATCAATCCAGAGGTCCTCTCAGAACCATTCTCAGTCTCCACCCCAGTTGGCGAGTCAGTTAGAGCCAACCGGGTGTATAGAAACTGCCCAGTCTCAGTCCTGAATAAAGTCAATCCAGCTGATCCATAGAGTTAGACATGGTTGAATTTGACCTTATTCTCGACATCGATTGGTTACACTCCTGCTATGCCTTAGTTGATTACAGAACTAGAGTTGTCAAGTTCAAGTTTCCAAATGAACCAGCGTTAGAATGGACGGGCAGCGGTTCTGCACCTAAGGGTAGGTTTATTTCCTACCTTAAGGCCCAGAAACTCATCTACAAGAGATGTATTTATCATCTAGTTTGGGTCAAGGATTCTAACTCTAAGACCCTGATTATCCAGTCGATCCCTGTAGTAAGCGAGTTCCCAGATATTTTTTAGGAGGATCTTCCCGGAGTTTTCCCTGAGCGGGAAATAGATTTCGGAATAGATCTCCTTGTAGATACTCAGCCAATTCCCATCCCTCCTCACAGAATGGCTCCAGCTGAGCTTAACGAGTTGAAGGAGTAGTTAAAAAGATCTTCTTGACAAGGGTTTTATCAGACCCAACATCTCTCCCGGGGGGGCTCCAGTGTTGTTCATGCATAAAAAGGATAGTACCCTCATAATGTGCATAGGTTACTATCAACTGAACAAAGTCATAGTCAAGAACAAGTAACCCCTACCCAGAATTGATGACCTATTTGACCAACTTCAGGGAGCCATCTGTTTCTCAAACATCGATCTTAGGTCAGGGTATTATCAACTAAGTGTCAAAGAGTGTGACATACCGAAAACAACATTCAGAACTCGGTAGGGTCACTACGAATTTGTGGTGATGTCCTTCGGGCTAACAAACACCCCAGTAGCCATCATAGACTTGATGAATAGAGTCTTCAAGAAGTATCTGGATATGTTCATCATTGTATTTAGCGACAACATTCTAGTATACTCCAGGAATGAGGAAGAGCATGCAAATCACCTAAGATTAGCATTGTAGACACTCAGGGACTTCCGGTTGTTCGCCAAGTTCAGCAAGTGAGAATTCTGGTTAAATTCCATGACTTTCTTAGGTTATATGGTCTCAAGTGAAGGAATTCAAGTAGATCCTCACAAGATAATAGTAGTGAAAGATTGGCCCAGACCTATCTCTTCTACTGAAATTAGGAGTTTCCTAGGCTTAGCTGGTTATTACCGATGGTTTTCGGAAGGCTTCTCCTTTATAGCATCTCCTTCGACTAAGATAACTTAGAAAAAGTGAAATTTTAGTGGTCAGATGAGTGTGAGAAGATTTTCCAAGAGTTGAAGACTAGACTCACTACTGCTCCAGTTTTGACCCTGCTAGAAGGAATAGATGGATTCGTTGTGGATTGTGATGCTTCCAG
Organism: Datura wrightii; assembly: GCA_035772735.1. Taxonomy (NCBI): domain Eukaryota; kingdom Viridiplantae; phylum Streptophyta; class Magnoliopsida; order Solanales; family Solanaceae; genus Datura; species Datura wrightii. The sequence continues at coordinate 41,052,101 of JASDFA010000027.1, forward strand.
AGTTAGGCTCGGATGCGTTCTGATGCAGCGGGGAAAAGTAATAACCTATGCCTCTAGACAGCTCAAAGTTCATGAAAAGAACTATCCAACTCATGACTTGGAGTTAGCAGCGGTGGCGTTTGCGCTAAAAATATGGAGGCATTACTTATATGGAGCTCATGTAGATGTATTCATAGATCATAAGAGTCTTCAGTACATGCTAAGTCAGAAGGACCTAAACCTGCGTCAGAGAAGGTGGTTAGAGTTGTTGAAAGACTATGACATGAGTGTGCTGTATCACCCGGGAAAAGCCAATGTGGTGGCTGTCTCCCTAAGCAGACGGTTTATGGGGAATTTGGTTCACATTGAGAAAGGAAAGAAGGAGTTAGCGAAGGATGTTCACAGACTAGCCCGGTTAGTGGTTCAGCTGGTGGATTCAGTCGAAGGTGGTGTGGTAATGCAAAGTGGGTCGGACTCATCTCTGGTAGTTGAAGTTAAGTCCTGATAGGATGAAGATCTAGTTCTACTTAAACTTAAAGAAGCAGTTCTCAAGAAGGAGGTTGAGGCGTTCTCAAAAGGGGGAGATGGTGTGCTCTGTCACCAGGGAAGATTGTGTTTACCAGATGTTGGTGAGTTGAGATAGCAAATACTGGCTGAGGCACACATCTCGAGATACTCCATTCACCCTGGTACTACAAAAATGTACCATGATCTGTGGGATATTTACTGGTGGAACGGCAGGAGGAGAGACATTGCAAAATTCGTAGCCAAATTTTCGAACGGCCAGCAAGTCAAGGTGGAGCATCAAAAACTAGGAGGCATGACTCAAGATATTAGTATACCCACATGGAAGTGGGAGGAAGTGAACACGGATTTCATTACGGGTCTACCTCGGACTCGCTGGTAGCATGACTCAATCTGGGTAGTAGTAGATCGGATGACTAAGTCAGCTTATTTCCACCCAGTTAAAACCACAGACTCAGCTGAGGACTATGCCTGACTTTACATTCGAGAGTTAGTCAGACTCCATGGGGTGCCTTTATCTATCATTTCAGACAGGGGAACACAATTCACCTCACACTTTTGGAAGTCCTTTCATAAGGGACTAGGCATTTAGGCAAGCTCAGCACAGCTTTTCACCCACAGATAAATGGGCAAGCTGATCAGACTATTCAGACTTTAGAAGATATGCTAAGAGCGTGCGCGATCAATTTCAATGGTAATTGGGATGACCATTTGCCTCTTATTGAGTTTGTGTACAACAATAGCTACCATTCTAGCATTCAGATGGCCCCATTTGAAGCATTATATGGGAGAAGGTGTAGATCTCCTATAAGGTGTTTCGAGGTTGGTGAAGCTACCTTGATAGGGCCAAACTCAGTTCACGAGGCAATGCAAAAAGTTCATCTCATTCGAGAAAGGTTGAAAACAGCTCAGAGATGTCAGAAATCTTATGCCAATTTGCGAAGAAGAGAGTTGGAGTTTGCAATTGATGACTGGGTTTACTTGGAAATTTCTCCCATGAAAGGGGTGATGAGGTTTGGAAAGAAGGGAAAACTTAGCCCAAGGTATGTAGGACCTTATGGAATTTTGAGGTGTATCAACAATGTAGCCTATGAACTAGAGCTACCTTCAGAACTACCAGTTGTACACCCAATTTTCCATGTGTCACTTTTGAAGAAGTGCATCGGAGATCCAATCTCAGTTGTTCCATTGGACAGCATGGGGATAAAGGATAGTCTCTCATATGAGGAGGTGCCAGTCCAAACCAGCAGGTGCGTAAGGTAAGGAATAAAGAAATAGGTTCAGTCAAGGTCTTGTGGAGAAATCAGCAGGTTGAAGGAGCTACGTGGGAGGCCGAAGCAGATATGATGGCCAAATATATGCATTTTTTCTCTACCGGCTCTATCACAGCTTAAGATATTAGTTTTGGCCCTAGAACTCAATTTAGCTTTCATGATTCAGTCTAGGAGTTCAAGTCTCTTTTATGTTTTGGAATGTATTATGAAAGGTAAATTCAGTTAAGTTATGTATTTTGAAATGGAGGTAGTCATTCCGACAGTTTTGGAGGTAAATAATCAGTATCTAGAAATTTTCATTATTATTCTCTGCTTTCTTGTGTGTTTTTAACATTCGAGGACGAATGTTTCCAAGGGGGAGATATTGTAATGCCCTGGAAACTCAAACTCTAGACTCTAGACTTAAATTAGAGAATCTGGAGAATCTGCAAAAATGCTACAGGACAACTCACCTAACGACTCGTTAGGTCAGCCATGAGAAGGAGGTTTGAGAATTTGCAAAAGGGAGACAGTGTTCCCAATGGGAGACCTCACGAGTCGTGGTCACTCTCAATGACTCGTTATGTCCCACATTACCAGTCCTAGTGAGTTGTTAGGCAGTGTACCTAACGAGTGCCCCAAACGAGTCGTCATCAGTGGCAATGACTTGTTAAGTGACTCGTTACCAAGTATGGTATAAGATTTTCAAAAAGGAGGCAGTGTGGTCCATGAGTCGTGATCAGTGACCACAACTCGTTAAGTCCCTCATGGTGACCTACAGGAGAAACCCGGATAGTGTACCCAACGGGTGTGACCACGAGTCGTGGTCAGTCACCACAACCCGTTAGGGCACCCGTTAGGGTTACCTGGCAGTTTTTCCCAATGATTTTTCAAGGGCTATTTAGTAATTTCCATTCTCCTAGACTCTAAACTATGTCCTTTTTGGGATTATTTTGAAGGGATTTAGAGGGGCTAAACGGTTTTCCCCTCATTCCCACTCAGATTTTCAGAAAGATTTGCGTAAGTGTTCTCTCAAGAGCTCTGAAGCAAGGTCGACGGTTCTTCACTAGTTGCAGCCTTTCAAGTTTCTTTCTCTGGAGAAAATTTAGCTAGGTATGTGAGAATTCAACAAGGGAAATTATTCTTCCCTTGTGTCCCCCAAAACCCTCTCATAGTTTCTCTATTAGTTTTAGCCCTGAGTTTTCGAATACGCAGAAAGTACATGATATTGTTCGTTAATTCCATATAGAATGATATCCTTGCTTATTATTGACATGATCTCCATCAATTCTTACCTGAATTGTTGATGTTCTTGCCAAGTAAATTCAAGCCCTAAATTTTTGAGTAAAGATTATTTGCCTAATAAATTCCATCTAGTGAATGAAGTATATTTTGGGCTGAATTTCCTAGTAATTCTTATTATATATATATATATACACACATATATATGTTAGGCAAATATTTCATTGATAAGAATTATCTTAGCCTTGTCGGATGAGATTTCTTTAATTCTTGAATTTTTTGCCATATTATGAAATTCCCGTGTTGTTGGAATGAGTTGAGTTCTCTATTAGCTGCTCAATAGATCAGTTCAGTTAGAACATAGAACCTCTTCAGAACTATTCAGAACTTGTCAACTGATCAGTTTGACTTCAGTCTTTTCCCGAGGTGTCACCTCCCAGTTTTCAAAATCCAGTTTATTGGTCCATTTGGCGGTCATGACATTTTAGGTATATAGCTCTGATCAGCCCTAGGACCCTAGTTCAGTTTACAAATTGTTCTTAAAAGGTTACAATGCTTTCAGATAAGCAGCTCTGACCAGTCTAGAACTCAGTTTCAAAATATGGTCCGGTAAGACTCTCAAGGTACTCTCAATTATATGTCCCTGAATAGTCTTGGACCCCAGTTTCGAGTTATCAGCCTAGTAGTTTAGTTTAGGTTTTCTAGTGGGAGTAGAACTTAGCTCCGAGCGGGCCGGGGTTCCAGTGCCCCTAGGTTCCCAGAACTATATTCCCAGGGTAGGTTACAATATTGCTTGGCCTCATTGGCCCCAGACTTTCGTGATCACCCAGTTCATTCCTTTATACCCTAGAAAGGTATATTGGGTCCTACCGGTAGGGTGTATACATCAGACTGCACGTCTGGCTCACGTGGTTATATGTCGATTATAGACTCTCCCACTAGTCAGTCAAGTCTAGTTTCAGAATAAGTAGCTCAGTTTAGTAGAGTATTTCAGACTCAGAACTCTCAGACTTAGAGCATGTCTTTGACCATAAGGAAGGGTCATCTTGACCATTTCAGGTTACATCAGTAGTTCAATTCATCTTACCTGTTGGTCATTGCATTTCATATCAGTTTAGACTTTATATTCAGTTATGTTTCTCCCACTTACTCAGTACATTCAAAGTACTGATGCATATTTTTATGTTGTACCATTTCATAATACAGCTACATGTTTCCATACTCAGCATCGTTAGCCGTTGCAATTCGGATCCTCCTCCGCTGCAGCCGAAGTGTGAGTCGTCATCATTCGAGGGCCTTGTTTTACTTTCTTCAGTTGATTTATTAATTTTAGTCATACTTAGAGTTAGCTGGGGGCTTGTCCCAACAACTCATCAGTTAGAAGGCTTTCAGACACAGAGTTAATTTTAGACTTCAGATGATATAAATTTTATGTTTACTTCTAGTTTTATTTTCTTAAATGCTCTTATGTTGTTATTCCAAAGCTTCCGCTATGCATGTTTTGCTTAGAACACCAGAGTATGATAGACCAGTGGTTGACTTGGGGTCACTTGTGACTACAAGTACCGTGTTACACCTAGGGTGTAGGCTCGGGGCGTGACAACTGTAGCTTGTTGGTAGCTGCCTTGTTGGCTATAGTGTGAATATGACTGCATGCTTTCCTTCAGGTATGAATAGAAAACATGGTGGTCTTGTCGGCCCGCATTGCATCTCTTTATTGTTGTGTTTGTTGGGTTAGCTGTTTTCTTTTACAGGTTGCTATGTGGCCTTTCGGCCCGAGGCTGTGTTTACAGTTGGATATAACAGTTTGTTTTCTTGGTTTTGAGTTCCTGGAAGGCACCAGAGGTGCATACGCCCAACAAAGTCAACCCAGGTTCCAATGTGGCATTAGGTGCCAGTTATGCCTCCCAAGGTGGGGCGTGACAGAATGGGTGGGTTTAAATCCCCTAAGCTCTTGATTTAAGAAGTAGACTATTATTTTTTCCTTAAATTCTTGTTTGTAGACTTTGAATTGTTGGAGGTGTTGAGAAAAGAAAAATTTCCCGTAGAGTAGCTGCATATTCCAGTTCGTCAATTGAGGTAGGTTATGATTTATAAAGAGTTAGACTTTTTTAGTGACTTGTATGTTGTGGTTTGATGAAAAAGATTAATTAATCTTCGGACATTGGTTGGTCTATAATTATGATGGTTTAGTTATGCTTGTGAACAAACTCTGAGATTTATATTTTTTGGTTGTTGTTGTGGTAAATTCAAGGTGCATTGTGATGATCAATGTGTTTCTCTTAATTTTCATATGTGTTGACAAAATTGTTGTATGTTGAACCATGTTGATGAATGTAGATTCATACCTCTGACTGGTCATGTGCATTGACTGATTGATAGCATATGGAATAAGAAGATGAAAGTGGACAACATATACTTATGCTAAGGTGAGCAGCTCATGTCCCAGGTGAGTATCCAGGCGGGCAGCTGTGACATGAGTGGATTGTGTTCGAGGTGAGCATTCGGACAGACGGTTGTGACATGAGTGAATTGTGTCCGAGGTGAGCATTCGGACAGACGACTGTGACATGAGTGGCTCATGTCCGAGGTGAGCATTTGGACAAGTAGATGAGTAGGAGTGGGTACCATGTTGGTACATTACATAGATTTCTCGAGTCCCCTGCAGGTTATGACTAGAAGGCAGAAATAAGACCCTTTAGCATCTGTGTGCAGATATGCAGAGTTACAGTGATGTGACAGACGCGGTACAGGAAGTTCGATACTAATGAGAGGTTTATGTGATACCAGGTTGGTTCTAAAATAAGGAACTTATGGGAAAAGGTTATCTGCCTATACGTTTTAATGTGCTCATAATGTACTGTTGATGTCCTACTTTTATTTACGTGTAAACCTATGTAGAGTTGATGAATTCGTTTTTGAGGATTATTATGTGTGAACTTAAGAAGAGTTCATGAATTGATTATTTAGAATTACTATGTGTGAACCTGTGAAGAGTTGATGAATTGATTGTTGAAAAAATTTACTTGTTTGGATAACAAGATTGGACTTGGTGTGTTATATGCTATTTGAGTGGAAAATTTTGGTGAACTGATGGAAAACTTTAGATTGTCAGCGTTAGTCGAGCTACTACCTAGAGCAGTACCACTGCAGCAGCACCATTACACTGTGGCGAGACCGTTACTACGGTAAAGTTCTGCTGTAGTGAGGCCCAAACCAGTGAACATGCTAGCTTTCAACCATGAACTAGTTTATATTGGATTGTGTTTTGATTAATGGTTGTCTATTACAGTGGTTTTTTATTTAACTAATCATGATATATACTTGTTATTATTTAAGTTCGGCATATGATGCCTATCGGTATATAGTGTTTGTACTGATGCTACTCCTGCACTTCTTTTATTAAATGCAAATTGAGATCCAGGAAGTTCATCCTGACCTCATCTCTAGCGTGAATGTCAAATTGAGATCCAGGAAGTTCATCCCAACCTCATCTCTAGCGTGAATTTCACATTGAGATCCAGGAAGTTCATCCCGACCTCATCTCTAGCGTGACTGTTGACATTCGACTCGAGCGTGAGATGATTTTTAGTCAGGCTACCATGGATCTTCCTTAGTTATTGTCTCTTGATTTTAGATATTATTTTATTATTTTATTTGATTCCACTACTCTTAGACAATGTTTAAATTAGAGTCCTTTATACAATGACCTTCAATTCTCTAGGATTTAGACTGTTAGTTCTTTATGAGTTTGGATTTATAATTATTGAATTAAGACTTCCACTATTTTGCTCATTATATTGTTGTTTTTGATATGAAATGAGCGTGTAAAGGAATAGTTAGTTAGGAACGATGGTTCGCCCATCGAGGGGTTAGGGTGGGTGCCAATCACGACTACTTGGGTCATGACAATTTCAGCCAGATTTGATGCCTCTTCTTTTATTTTAGGTTGATCCACCTTTACTTGCAACTCCTGATTCACTGTTTCAGTTGTCTGTTGATTCAGGGACATCTTGTATGTCACTAATTGTCAAGGACCGTAGTATTTTTTAATAATTTTAACTTGGTCTAATGTTTCTCCATTAGTACTCGTACCATTGACAATTTTAGTAATTTTTATAAAGTATTCTTTGACGTACTCTGTTGGTTTTATCTGGGCTAACTTGCACTATCTTCTCAACTCTTGCAATTTGACTTTCCTTACGTCTGTGGAATCTCGATGTGAATTCACCAAAATCGTTCAAGCCTCGTTTGCTGATTTTACATATAAAAATTTATTGTATTCATGCATTCGACCTTCCTGTCAAAGTAGAAACATGTCTTGTAATTAAATTTTCTATCTTTCTCCAATTGTGATGCTGCTTCACCTGTCATTGTTGTGCCTTCTGCGGTTTTCACGAATCCTTTATCAATAATAGACCATAGTCCAACAACATTGAAAAAATTCTCATATGATAATATCAACTCTTAAAATTATTTTTTTCCATTAAACACAAAAAGAGGACAATTGGATAAATATGAAATATCCATATTTTAAAAAAAGCATTTATTGGATCTTATACGCGACTCTAATGGATCTCATATAGGCTCTGATATCAATTTGAAGAAAATAAAAATGTTCAGCAGAATAATATATGCACAAGTGAAAGATCCAACAGTAACTATATAGAAGAAATTTATCAAACTAGAGAGAAATGTAGGAGGCTTTATTCAATAACTGATAAACTCTTAAATTTCCCTACGAGAAAATATGTAATAGGCACCTTTATTTATACTACTAGATACCAAATTAGACTATGACTAGAAAATCTATTATTATATGTCTTTGATAAATAAATCCTATCTAGACATGAATTAAATAAATTATCAACTATCACATGCTAAATAAAATTAGGTTTTCCACTCTTGGTTTATTTGCTACACTAAAGATGTTAGCTTCCAAGTAAGATAAATTTTAAGGATGATAATTTTCACTATAAACAAAGAAGTAATATTTCCATTGAAAATTGCACATGTATCGATTTTGAATTTGAAAAATCAATATATTTCAATTGTTTGTACATCTGTTTGATCTTTCCAATTGAAAATTCTGTTACTTTTGAAGATAAATGGAATAGAGATGTAATGTATTATTTGGATTGGTGGATCTAGCAAACAAAATTGAGAAAGAAAGTAAAGAATTACTGGTTGAAAAGTAGCTTATTCAAGAGTAAACCCAAAATATTCGAATAATTTATTCAAGTGATTCCTGATTGGTTAAAATTGAATCTCAGACCTGATAGTATGACTCATTTGAATTTTTAATTAATATGTAATTGATTTTATTTTGGTGCATATAAACATCTCACACTAATGAAGACTTTATCATCATTTTAAATAAATACATTATTCTGTAAATGTGAGCTTCTATCTTTACGCAAACCAATAAAATTCATGACATGTTAAAATGGTTGTGCTTAAAGGCTAGTGGCTTTGGACAACCTATTTCTATGAACATTTTACCTTGTAGATGCTTTAGGTGATTTTGACTTTACTATGATAAGTTTGAACATAGTTATTTTCTAGAAACAACCGTACCTTATTTGATTTCATCTTTCTGATACATATGATTCTAAGATGTCATTTATGATGAATTTAAAGAATATGTTTGGAGTATTTTCCTGTGAAACCTCATTAGTGGTTCTATCTCTTCACTTTTCATAACTACTGTTATAGGATGCAAATTGCATGTAAAAAGACTTTACTATAATGTTACAGCCCAGAACATTTTTGATATTTGAATGTGTCATAAGTATGTTGATGTCAGTAATTAAGATAATTCCACGTTTATGTTAACGACAATGATGTATATGAAGTGTATATGATAAGGAATGTCTCGGGGAATGTCACTTTAATTGATTAAATATATGGTGTGAATTTGAAGGAAAATATCTCCTAATATATGTGGAGTTAGTGGTGTACGACCTATCAAATTAAAGGCCTTTGAATCTAGTTTTCAGCAAAAAACTTGTTCGCCAATCGGAGTTCGAAGTAAAAAGTTATGCTCGTTTGAAGACAGCACTATCAGTTGGAAAAGTGCCAAGGCTTGTGGGCTCCGAAACAGGCAGGCAACAGGCATCCATCGCGAACTTGGAAGGCCACACTGCACGGTGCGCCGCATGCAGGCACCACCTAGCCCAACCAACTCGCCTATAAAAAGTAATTTTGAGTTAAAAAGAACATTTATACTCTGTTTCACCTCTTTTTTTTCTCCATAATTCAGAGAATTAAGAGCCCTATCACATGGTGAAAAGATATCCTAGGTAAGAAACTTCACTCTTGTCTCTTTTGGGTTTTGGGAAGAGAACCTTGGAGAAAAGTCATGGCTTGTGTGTTGTCTTGTTGTTGGTTGCTGTGTTGCAAAATTTTTGAGTTGGTTCTTGGCAGAGGAAAGAATAGGAGTCTACTCCTACTTTATCTACTAACATCTCCAATAAAGGGTATGTAATTCCCTCTTTTATTTCTATGAGTTTGTGAGGTTAAAACTTGGGGAATGTTGTGATATTGTATTGTTGTTTTTTTGTGTGTTCTTGTGGTATGTTTCTGCCTAATTTTTTCAGCACTTTGGTTAAGTGAAGTTGCTTCTTGTTGTGGTTGTAAATTGTACTTGAAGGTATCTTTAATGTGTAAGCTTAAAAGGAAGGTTTTAGGCGAGTCGACGTGCCAAGATATGTAAAGACGTCCCTATCCTTATTTTTTCAAGCACGAATCTAAGTAGTTGAAAGGTCTAATACTCCTAATTTTTTAAACCCATATTGAGACATGTATGATTTTGTCCAAAGTGTTGTAAATACTTGACATTAATCTTGAATCATTAGGAATATTTGAAGTGAGTGAATGTGGAGCGAAAGACGTATTGTATATGATTGTTGTTGTTGTTGTAGTTGTAGATTGAGTCTGAGACCCCTCAGCGTGCGCACTGTGAGCTGGTCCTTTATGTTATGTATATATAAGGTGTCAATGTTGTTTAAGGTGATGGTTATTATGTGACACTAGTAAAAAGACTAGGATGATGAAGTGTGAACGAACGATTACCCAAGAAATGACGCTAAGCTTAATGAGGGTAAATGAGTTGTTGAAATGTCGATTCCATAATATGGTTATTTCCCCATATATATATATATATATATATATAAACACATTTTGAGGAACTTAATTTTAAAAACATATTCTTTGACCCCTTTCCCAAAAGTTAAGCAAACGACGTGTGACACAAGTAAGTTAAGACGAAAATCTTAACGAGAGAAGCAGCTAAGTTGTTAAGATTAAATTGAGCTGTTAATAAAAAAGAGAAGATAATAGTGAATACTAACCTTTTAAGTTAATATGTGAAGTTATGTACTATTGTCCAAAGTTGACTATAAAGATTATTGAGCGATGTTTAGCACGATCTAGATATGGTTAAAAAGTAAAGTTGGTGATTAGGTAATAAGGTAAGTACGTATAAAGATTGATGAAATATTTAACATGAAAATAAAGATTCAAGCATAAAATGACATATTGTGGTTGGAAAAAAAGTCAAGATGAATAAGGAAGCTAGAGCTAAAAGATAATTAACTAAAGGCGGCAAGATTTACGGTTGCGAACAAGTTAAGTAAAGTGTTAAGCTTCTACGAAATAATTAGAGTTGAACGTCTGTAAAATAGTAACTTATGTTAAAGATAATCTATCCAATATGCCCCTAATCGATTATGTTAAATTAATTATCCTAAATATTGAATTGTCTTCGAGGTTGTAAAATCTAATACCCTGAAAGTTCCTAAAACTAGACTCGAGATTCGAAATGTGATCAACAACAAAAGATGAGAAAAATGCCTCAATACGACTCAACTTATGAGTCATAGGTTGGTAGTATGGGTCGTAAGAAGACCCGTGGTTAAGATCAGAGATTTTGTTTCCCCAGAACACAAGTCCCCACTACGGTTTGTAGTATGTGGGTATGACCTGTTGTCAGGAGTCGTAGTATGTCCTTGGGGATATTAAGTGATTGGTTATATGAGTGACGGTACGACTCATAGGATAGAGTTATGGGTCGTGGTATGAGTTGTGGAATTCTTTAGAGAGTTGGTGAAATTTGAATGGTTGGTTATGGGAGCTAACCATGAGTCGTAGGAAGATTATACAACTTGTGGTATGGATTGTAGCAGCTGGCAGTTCAGTTTTTTCCGTGAATTCATTAAGGGTATTTTTTTAAATTCTAAACTCCTAACTTTCTAATGACGTCATTTTGAGCTCTGAAAAGAGGGTTTTAAGGGCGTTTTACCTATTCTAATTCATTCAAGTCATAGTCATGCAAGTTTAGAGATTTTTCCTTAAAGATGAAGCTTGAAATTCCTCAATTCTTCCCCAAATCTCTTGGGTTTTCAAAGTCAAGTTCGGATTCAACTTATCCTAGTATGTAGGGCTATGAATAAGAGTTTCCTTTCACTCTCATACCCAAAGTTTTCTTCAAGTTCATGAATTCAATTCTTAATTCAAGTTTATAATCTTATGGGTGTTTAGCCCAATTTCATGAAATTCTTAATGATTTGTTTATGGGTTAGTTCTCTTCATGTTTCAAAGTATGTTTTAAGATTCATGAGAAGATTTTATACCAGTTTTGATTATAAATTCATGATTTTAAGTTTTAGAAAGTTATAACAGATTATGCAAGTTTAATGAAAAGTCAAGTTTATATTCATGATTTTAAGTATGATGAGATATCTAGCATGAATAAATGTTTATAAATTACATATGTATGAATTTATGATTTTGACTTATGAAGTCTATTTCTAGTATGTGTGATTTTATGATTTTGGGCAATCCCACACAATTTAAATATGTTTTCATGATTTATCCAAGGCTAATAAGATCAACTTATCAGATGTTTTGGAGTCAAGACTCCCCATGTTCAGATTTCAGACTATACATGTGATTATGATTTCAGTTTTTTTTAAATGATGGGAGCACTCTGCATGTTTTTGTGAGTAGTGTCTAGCACCGAGTAGGCTTGGAGTTCTAATGTTCTCCGGTCTTAGAACTACGCGCTGAAGTAGGTATACTTATATTTAGGACCTCTCAAGAGGGTTTTCCAGGCCCCCCAGAGGGCCTTCAGCTTGATATGGATATCACGGTAGCGTCCATAGTCCTAGCAAGGTTTTTCGACGGCTCTGCCACTTGAGTGTAATAGTTGGGGCATCATGTAAACCCTATTGTGATGGTGTCGATTATAGCGAGTCTCCCATTATTCCTCATGATTTCAGTTATGCTTGTTTATGACTTATGATATTATGTTTTTCAGCGGGTTTTACCCAATGATCTGTTTATAAGATTTTAATTATAATTTCAGTTATGGCAAGCCATATTATTTCTATTTTAGCTTTGGGTTGTTCTATTCAGATATGATGTTCAGTTTATGACTATACATGATTCAGACTCAGATTTTAGCATGCAATCCTTACTCTCATGATCTTATGATTTATGTTTCTATGCATGGGTTCAGTTTATACTTACACAACATGTTTTACATACCTTACATACTCAGTACATTCTAAGTATTGACTGTGTACTTTATCCTGTATCATTTCATGGTACAGGTTCAGGAGATCTGACTCAATTCCACTGTTAGCCAAGTTCTCCCGCAGCTTAGTCCATTTCAGTTTCTGTGATGGTGAATCCTCATCCTTTGAGGACCTTCAGTTTGTTGTTGAGTTATGTTATTTCAGTTAGGGATTTTGTTCCATCAGCTCTTCAAACACGGCAGAGGTTTATCAGAAAATGTGTAGAATTTTAGCTTTGTCAATGTTGACTCTATTTATGATTGATATGTAATCAAAATTCTGCTTATTCATGATCAGTTTATTAGTTTCCGCTTGATATATGCTCTTTAGCCTCTATGTTCATGTCATCGGTCGACTTAGAGCCATTCGTGATTCTAGGTCCCGTGTTTCGGTTCGGTGTCTCAACTCGGGTCGTGACAAACTTGGTATCAGAGCAACGGTTTAGAGTGTCCTAGAGTGTTTGAAAGCCGTGTTGAGTAGATTCTTTTCCATGGATGTAAAGCGCGCCACACTTATGGGGGAGAGGCTATAAGACGTTTTAGGAAATTTCCCTTCTTTCATGATCTATGTCATGCGATGAAGTATCTCTCTGTCCTTATAGCTCATGCCATATGCAATTGTAAAAATATGCCTCCACGTCGAGTAAATAGAAGATGGAATGGTAGTGGAAATGACCACGACAATGGCAATGGAGACGGGCATCAACAAGCCCTACCAGCATCAGCATATCCTATGCCCGAGCAGGTCACTCATGCCAAGTTCATTGCGGCATTTCAGATGTTTCCACAAGTGATGACCACTCAGATCAATCAGTAGGTGGTGGCTCATGTTCCTCCGAATGAAAACGAAATGGCGTTAAGTGAATGAGGCTTTCTCAGGATGAATCCACTTGAATTTCTGGGGTTGAAGGTGGATGAGGACCTTCTTGAGTTCATTGATTAGGTGTAGAAGATCACCCAGATTTTGGGGGTGACCAAGGAGGAGAGTGTGGATTTAGCCTCCTACCAACTGAAGGGGCTTACTTACATATGGTATCATCGTAGAAGGATGGTAGGGCAGTGGGAGCAGTTCCTGTGAGTTGGGACGAGTTTATGACTACCTTCTTGGATAGGTTCTTTCCTAGGGAGTTGAGGGAGGTGAAGGCAGAGGAGCTTGTCAACTTGAAGCAGTATCACAGGACTATCCAAGAGTATGCCTTGAATTTACCCGGCAGTCCAAGTATGTGCTGGAGATGGTTGCGGATCAGAGGGCTCATATGAGCAGGTTTGTGAATGGAATATTAGACTCGCTGGTCAAGGAGTGTAGGATCGCTATGTTGAACAGTGATCTAGACTTCTCATGATTGGTCATATACGCCCAATAGATAGAGGCGGATTAGACGAGGAGAAGAAGAGAGAGGCAGAGAGGGTCAGGACAGGGAATTACGGACAGTTTAAGCAGAGATCTGGCAGAGGACATGGTCACCAGTCCCATCAGAGATCATCAGCCCCAGCGCAATCATCAGTCGGTGTCCCATCCATCAAGATCTAGGCATGACCAGTGAGGTAGAGCATCAGACTCTAGAGATCAGGGGAGCATGTTAGTAGAGCCCAACTTTCCAGCTTATAGAAGGTGCGATAGGAGGCACACTGAAAATTTCTTAACAGGTTCAGGTGTATGTTTCGGGTGCAGGAAGTTGGGACACCAGCTCAAAGACTGCCTTTTTTCTAGACACGACCATAGTAGAGGCCATGACCTAGCCACCAGTTCAGCAACTCCACAAACATGCTCAGCTCAGCAGGGTGCATCTACTAGTCAGGTGATGGTTAGTGTTTGAGCAGATTCTATGCTCTCTCATCTTGTCAGGAGCAGGAGGTCTCTCTAGATGTGGTCTCTGGTATGTTACGAGTATTTCATGTTGATGTATATGCATTTTCAGATCCAGGGGCTACCTTATCTTTTGTGACTCCCTATGTTACTATTAGTTATCGGAGGTAGTCCCGAGACCTTATCAGAACCCTTCTCAGTCTCTACTCTAGTCGGTGACTCTATTATAGCTTGAGAGGTATACAGAAATTGCCCTGCAACAGTCCTTCAAAAAGTCACTTCAACCGATCTAGTAGAGTTAGACATGACTGATTTTAATGTTATCTTCGGTATGGATTGGTTACATGCATGTTATGCCTCAGCAAATTGTAGAACCCGAATGGTAGAGTTTCATTTTCTTGGTGAGCCAGTCCTAGAATGGAAGGGTATTAGTTCAGTTGTGCTTGTAGGTCGCTTTGTTTCCTACCTCAAGGCTAGAAAGATGATTTCTAAATGCTGTGTGTACCATCTAGTTCAAGTTAAGGATGCTACGTCTGAGACCCCGACTCTTTAGGCAGTTCCTATAGTATGCAAGTATCCGGAGGTATTTTTCGATGATCTACCAGGAGTCCTAATGTGCTGTGAGTTTACAACACTTTTGACACTTAAAACTGAGAAAATAGCATGGAGTTAGGTGTGTTTATATAGATATAAGGAACTTTTTGATTTCATGGAAAATAAGTGTTGGAGCAAAGATGTTGCAAAAAAATCCTGGAAATGCAGAAAATCAGCCAAAGTACCAGTCTCAGTATGAGCCATACCTTAATTGTATGAGCCGTGATGAGAACCGTGATAAAGTATAGAAGGCTGAATAGAGAAAAAGGCAACATAAGACTCTTAGTACGAGTCGTACCGAGATGGTACGAGCCGCAACTGGAGTCGTGAAAAACTTCAGAGAATTTGCACAAGGCAACCTCTTGGTATAGGTGGAACACACGAGTCATAGCACTGTACGACCTATACCATGAGCCTTGATGAGCTCCAGTTCCTATTCAAGTATTGGTGGAATTTTAGACATTACAGATAGTACGAATTATGACAAGGAGGTACGAGTTGTACCACAACACTCGTGAAACATTCTAGAAGATGTCAGAGTTCTCAGGACCAAGCCATGGATGAATTGTATGACTCGTAGGAAGAAGCTATGAGTCGTACAACTCCTAACACTTAGCCAAAATTTTTGTAAGCCAAGCACGTACAAGAGGAAGTTACGACTCGTACAATCTTGCTACGGGTCGTATGATAACTTATGACACAAGCGACACCATTTATGGAAAATTTCCCTGTTAGCTTAGGAAAAGGTTTCTAATATATGTATAAATACCGTTTATGTTTTATTTTGTTAGGAATCAACAGAGAACATAGAATTCAGTAGTTTACGTGTGATTAACACTTCTTGGGAGCAATTCTTGATTTCTTATGAATTGTTCTTGAGATTATTCTCGCATATTCAAAGAAGTTTTTCTCTCAACTATTGTTGTGAGTATTTAATTATATTTTTATCTATGAATGCACGTTATAATCTTACAACCATGAGAGGCTAAAAGCTCCACAACTAGGGGTTGTGGGAACCATAGTGGATTAACAAACTAGGGTTGCACACAAAAGTGATTCAAAACCAATGCAAAAAATATTATATTGTATTCTCTTCATGCTTAAACATTTCTTAACGGTGTACAACATTTGGACTTGCCCAAATTCTTTACTTTCTTGAGCCTAGAGAGGTAGAGTTTGGGAAAAGAGAATTACAAAAAAGCCTTGATCTTAATGATCATTGTATTAAATTGAGTTGCGGTTGCTGGATAGTTAAATTTGAAACATATTGATAATGGTTATTTTGAAATCACTCATGAGACCTGACCCGATGATTGAGTATAGTCATCCAATAGGGACGAACCAGTCGTTTGGATGGACCCTAGTTATCGGTTCTACAAGTAAGCATTGGGAATGATCACATGTGTATACCCAAAGTAGTTATGAACCCATGGGGAATACACACCCTAGTTATTTGAAAATCTTGAGTTAATTAATAGTTATAATATGTTTTACTATTTCTTTCTTTAAAACATTCCAATTTGGAGATAACTTCCCAACAAGTTCACTTACCAGCATTAGTCTAGATCTTCCATATTCCCTGTGGATTCGACCCCAACCTCTTAGTTGGGTTCTTTATTGACAATGCCTGCTTCATACTTCAACAAGAGGTGTGAGTTTGAGTGTTATCAAAAAGTGGCTCCTTTGCTGGGGAATACGGCTAAGACTAGATTAATTGCTTGTAATTGACTTTTGGTTGTTATTTCCTGAGTTACATTTTCTTTTTGTTTGTGATATCCACAGGTTGTTGATCGGTGAATGCCAGAACTCAAAGTAGTGGAAATCCCCTGGTTCCTTTGAATCTCGATCTCGAATGAGAACTACGTAGAATGGATCATCAGGAGCAGAGAGATGTCCATATAGCTGAAGAAGTTAGGCAAGCAAGCTAGCTCGGCAAGCTGCACTTCAAGATACGGAGGATGCTAGAGATGAGGTTGTTAATGCTGGTCGATACGGGAGGGGCAATAGAGGTCATAGATTTGCCCCTCAGTTCTTCGATGATAAGGACCCATACATTGACAAAGGCGGGTTAACTGGAACAATTGTACCACCACCACTGCTCTCTACGACCAAATTTGACATCACGAGCACCATGATTCAATTGTTAAATAGGAAAGGAGTGTTCAGTGGTCATGCAGCTGATGACACCAACCTGCACTTGATGAACTTCATGGGAATATGCAAGGCATACAGGTTGCTCGAAGCCAGCCCAGATGCCATCAGACTTAGACTTTTTCACTTTTCTTTGTCTCGGGAAGCCATATTATGGTTATCAGAGTTTCCCAACAACTCCATAACCAACTAGAGGGATCTCAAGCAAGCTTTCTTAGAAAGATTATTTCCACTCAAGGACGAAATTTACAACTTTCGACAACTTAAAATTGAGGCACTTCATGAAACCTGGCTAAGGTTCAAGAAGAAGTTGACAAACTTCCCAAACCATAAGATTCCAGATGATAGTTTGTTGTAAATATTTTATAGGTCCTTAAACAACAGTATAAAAGTTGTAGCAGACACAGTGGCGGGAGGAGCACTGATGAGTCACACCTAGGAGCAAGCCGCTACTATTCTTGAAAGGGTGACAAAAACAAACTGGGCATGGTACACTCGGGAGGCAGACATAGTGGCTGGTACATATGCTATTGGTTTGACTTCAGACCAATGTAGGAAAGAAGAAAAACGTGACCAGAAGTTGGCTCATAGGCGCACATCATTGGATTTGCTTACTAAGCACATCATGGGAGCTAGAGCCAGAAAGGTGAACATAGTAGGGACACAAGGACAGGAGCCAGGGCCAGACCACTCAGATTTCAAAGAGGAGGCACACTTCTTGGACAACCAGGTGGTGGGTTTCTGAGCCAACACCAAAGGGTCTGGACAAGACACTTGGCACCAAGGTTCTGGAAACCAATGTCATAACCAATATAGAGACAACTATAACTGAAATGGGTACAGAGACAGAAGCCGAGGTCGTGAGCGCGAAGGAGATTGGAAAGGAATAGTGGCTATCCCAACGATCGAGCTGGAGTGTATGTGCCCCCAAAATGCACGTGAGAGAGAAGCTGGACAGTCAAAGTTATAGAGCATAATGGCTGAGATTCTGAAAAAGGTGGGGTCCATAGATGATCAGTTGAAGGAAATCCTTGGTGATATATCAAGCATGGGCCAGAGAGTGGAGTCACATGTGATGGCTATCAAGCAGATTGAACAGCAGCTAGGGTGACTGTCAGCATCTATGAACCCCAAAAAAAAGGGTATACTACCTAGGACCGCAGTCCAAAATCCAAAGAATGATGGCCACTGTGATGACTAGGAGTGGAAAGACCACGGTTGAACCCCCTCTATTGGTTGTAGTTGAAAGGAAGAAAGAGAGCGTGAATGAAGATGATGATGATGTCGCTGAGAAGAAACATAATGAGGATGCGGATCTGCCTGAGGTCCCACTTGGTGAAAAAGGGCATGAAGTTGAACAAGGAGCAACACAAATTTACAAGGCTATCCCGCGACCACCGCCACCGTTCCCCCAAAGAATGTTGAAGAAGGCAGAGAATGGTAAGTTTCTGAAATCTTGTCAATGCTCAAACAATTATCTATGAACATACCATTGGTCGAGGCATTGAAACAAATGTCGGGATATGCTAAGTTCATGAATGACTTTGCGATGAAAAAGAGGTATGTGATCTATGAGCCCATTGATAATATACACCATTGAAGTGCCATAGCTTCACGGGTCCTGGACCAGAAAAAGGAATATCTAGGTGCTTTTACTATTCCATGCATGATTGGGGATGTTGAGTTCGCAAGAGCACTCTGTGATCTGGGAGCAAGCATCAATCTAATGCCACTGGCTATTTTTAAGCAGTTGTTCTTGGGAGCCCACATACCGACTACCATGCGGCTGTCGTTGGCTGACAAAACTGTGAAGAAGCCTATGGGGATCTTGTTTGATATGCTTGTCAAAGTTGACAAATTCATATTCCCAGCAGACTTCGTGATCCTTGATTGCGAGGTTGATTATGAGGTCCCCATCATTTTGGGGAGACCATCCCTTGCTACTGGGAGGGCCTTAGTTGTAATACCCCAAAAATCCTAAGATCAAACCCAGGAGTTGAAATAAAGAAAATAGAGTTTTCTGCATCAGGTTATAGGACGAGTCGTCCAGTGACCCGTGGGGTGAACCACGAGTCGTGGAGTGACTCGTGGGGAGGGGTTTGTCCATGGTTTGAATTTTCAATTTTGGGGTGAGCATGGGTGTGACCACGAGTCATGGTCAGCACCACGATTTGTTAGGTCAACCATGTTCAATAGTGGTTTGAAGGTCGAAGGAAAATTGACAGTGTTCCTAACGAGTCATCACCACAAATCGTTGGGTACACCCCGAGTCATGGTGACCCTTAGAGGCAGAGTTCTAGAGCAGCAAATGGGAGATGACCATGAGTCGTGGTTATTGATGACGACCGTCCAGTCCCTCATTGGAACTCGCAATGTGTTTTTACCTGTGAATTTATTAAGGGATTTTACGTAATTTCTAAATTTCTAAGGCCTAAACTACGCCATTTTAAGCTCTGAATAGAGTGTTTTAAAAGGGATAAGTTCATTGTAGACTTATTCACCTCCATGCATGCAACCTAGAGCCTTCCTCGAAGATCAAGTTTGAGAGATTTCATCAAATTCTCTCCAATTCCCTTTGGGTTTTCAAGTAGGTGTGTGAATTCGATTTACCCAAGTATGTGAGACTATAAATGAGAGTTCTTTTTACTCTCATGCTAAAAACTCTTGTCAATTTCCATGGATTTCCATTCTAAATTCAAGTTTCATGATCTATGGGGTTTATCTCAATTCTTGTGAATTTCTCTATGATCTATCTATGGGTCGATTTCCTTCATTTATCAAATCATGTTTTATGCTTCATGAATAGATTTTATAACTATTTTATATAAATTTTACGATTTATTATTTATGATATGAATTCTCTCAAATGCTCATCATGAGTTTATCAATAGCAAGTATATTAATGTTTTACCAGTATGCATGGATTTCATGATTTATGGATTTATGACTCTTGGCATATCATGTATTTCAAGTATGATCAAGTATGTTATGTTATAATTGGCCATGTACTTTATGAATGATTATGATTATGATATGAGTTATGTTCATGTTTTTGGGAGCAGTATCTAGCACCGAGTAGCCCAGCATTCAAAGGACTACGCCGATGTCTTAGAACTCCGTGCCACCATAGGTTTATATATTCAAATGTTAATGTTATTGGATCCCCGTGATATCACATAATACACGTTCCTTTCCTGGCAAGCCTGGGACGGCTTTACCCACTTGAGTGAGATAGTTGGAGCATCATATAAGCTTTATCATGATGGTGTCGGTTATGACGAGTCCTCCCATTGTTCCTCATAATTTATGCATGTTTATGTTTACGTTACTTTTGCTCAAGTCATGTTTAATGAAGCTTTTCTCTTATGATTATGAGTATTATGGATTTATGGATGTTTTTTTGAAAACTCTGATCCTTTATGTTACATTATGATATTTATGTTATGATCATGTTCTCCTACTCTTATGAACTCTTATGTATTTTAACTATCCGTTTTTACTTACCTTGCATACTCAGTACATTCCAAGTACTGACCGCATACTCTATACTGTATCATTTGATGATACAGGTCCGAGGGATCAGTCTCAGCCGCATCATTAGCCCCTGCTTCCTTGTCTGACCTGTCCAGCTGGTGTTTGTGCGTCCTTATCCTTCGAGGATGTTCAGTCATTTATAGTTTATTTTGTTCCTTTCAGTTTCAGACTTTGTCGAGCTAGATGGGGGTGTTGTCCCATCAGATTAGCAGTTATATTAGAGGCTTTTCAGTCGTCATGTAGAAATCAGCTATTTGATTTTCTTTTAGCTTGTTATATATATGTATGCAAACTTCCGCTATGTTGATTATGTTGAACTTCCACTTTATGATATTGAGTATAGATTTTATATTTATTCCATAGGTCGACTTGGAGCCTCTCGGGGTTTCTTTTCCCGTTTTTTGATCCGGGCCTACGTTCGGGTCGTAACATTAGTATACGTGGAGGCTGGTCAGTTGAAGTTGAGGCTATATAAAAAAGAGGTTACCTTCAATGTCTACCGGTCAATGAAGCAACCAAAGGAATATAGAGTGGTCTCAGCGATAGAAGATGAATCTGAGTTCCTTGACAAATTCTGAGTAGTCAAGAGACTTGTGTCATGCCACGACGTTAAATTAGGCATTTCTTGGGAGGCAACCCAAGTAGTGGTTTGCTGAATTCTGCGTAACCGAACCACCAACGTCGTGCCACGACATTAAATCAAGCGCTTCTTAAGAGGCAACCCAAGTTAATCAACTAATATGTGTTCAAGTGTGCAGGGAAAACAAAACATGTGTCACAAAAAGTGCAGAACAGGCAGATACTACAGGTCTTAGTACGACCCATAATAGGGTTGTGCGAACCATAGTATGAGTTGCAGTGAGAAACAGAGAGTATTTCAGTGCATGAGTTCTAGGTACAGTTGGTCCTACGAATCATAACTCCATTGTACGAGTTGTGGTACCTACTGTGGCTACAAACTATGCAAGGCATGGACAATAATTAAAGGAAAAGACCTACAAGTCATAGTACAAACCGTACCCACATAGTACGAGTCGTAAGATGCACTCGTAAGTCCACAGGTAAGTCTTCCAAATCTCTGTGTTTAGGGTTCAAAGGATGAGTTGTAGGATTTTCATAAGACTAGTGGTACGAGTCGTGATGGGTCAAAAATTTTAAAATACACCCGACTCGGCCCAGATTTTGAAATCTGCCTTATACCCTATTTAAGCTTGAAAAAATTGTATCATTCCCCACGTACTCATAATCTAAGTCACGAACAAAACCCATGACTCCCTCACACCCGTAGCTCAAAATCAAAGATCAATCGAGCAATTTCATGCTCAATCAAGCTTCGTCCAACCCTAATTTCTGATTTCCAATCAAAGTAAGTTGTTAACAAGTAAGTATATTGCTTTGAATTTGATAAAACTTGTATTCTTGATGTAATGGTGCTAAACCCCCTAGGAGTTGGAGTTGTTTCTTGAAAAATTCAAAGAAGACAATGACTAGGGGTGTGATTAAGCCATGAACGACTTGGAAAGAACTTGAAACCGATGAACTTGTGCAATATAATAGCCAAAATTGAGTTATGGGTAGTGACTGAAAAGGGGAGGAATGAGTAGTTATAAAACCGGTTAAAATACATGCCTACAAGTCGTGGAATTGACTTACGAGTCGTACCATGAGTCGTGGAAAAATACAGATATGTTTTTTTAAAATGGGCATCCTCATACAACTCGTAGTACAGATCGTACATTCATGGTACGAGTCGTACCTCAGATTCATAACACTAATCTAAGATATTACGGGTCTCTGTATGAGTCGTACCTCCAAGGTACGACCCGTACTATTGGCTCGTGGTAATTTATAGAGGAACATTTTTTTTGATTTCTTTTTCTTAGACATGGAGTGCTAACTCTCTTTCTCTATAGGTATAATGACGATAAAGTGTAAGGAATCTAAGGCAACTACTAGGAGGCAATTGATGAGACCTCTGAGTCCAAGCAAGAAGGTGACTTCCCCAGTGGTTCAGTTGAGGAGTACAGGGTCGACACTTTAGATACATATGGGACCCAAACCACTAGGGAGAAGGCCAAAGCACAAGTCGTGGCAGCCACTGCCACATCAGCAGGTGCTCCCCAGTTTGAGGAGGGAGCCAAAGAAAGAGATTAAGAGTCAGGCAGCAGCTCTAATGAGGAAGAAGGGGCCGAGGAGGCCCAATTTAGAGATGCAAGCAGCGGTGCTGAATCTGATGAGGAGGCACCAAGTGCCGAGCAGGAGCAAACTCCGCCAAGGGGAAACCGTACTATCTGGTGGAGAGTGCCAGGAGCTCAAGAGATATATGAGCAGGGCACTACTCTCACCACCAAAAACAATCCTAGGCAGAGCATTCAAGAAGAGCCGCGGATCCTCACAAATTCATTGAATGAGGTAGAGGAGATGAAGCGGATATTCAGTTTCTACGGCTTCGGGTGGATGGCTAGGACCCCAAACAAGTACACTTCAGAATTGTCTGTGAGTTCTATGCCAACTATTTAGCGACCATGGAGCAGAAGGTCAAAGAGGGGAAGAAACTAAATGATCAGCCCAAACAGGAGAGTGTTATGGTTAGAGGCTGAGAGGTCGACATATTCAAGTGCACCATTTCTCGAATACTATATGGACCCTAATTCGTACCTCCACATGCCATGCCAAAATATTAGTATCAGGTGGAAGAATTAAAACAGATCAAATAGCTCGCTCGTGATGAGAGGAGGAGGTAGATGCAGTGGTTGTCTGGTGTTATTACTGAGGATAGAGATGAGGCAGAATGGATCATTAGAAGCAAATAGGTCACAAAGAATTCTTTAACTTCAGAGAAAATGCCTGCTGGATGTCAGTGCGACATTGGTTGGCACCAACAGTTAATGATAACACCCTCAATGCGGATATTGAGGAGGAGCTTGACTTGGTGGCCTACTGGGAGCCCACAGTACCGAGGAAATAAAAAGGGAAGAAGAGGGACTCTGAGGATGCTAGAGATAAGACCCTGAACAAAGAGAAAGAAGAAAGATAAAAGAGAATACAAGCGGGCACAAGCAGAAAGCCTGCAGACTCATGACTCACACATGACAGAGCTGCAAGAGCGAGTTAGAGGAGCGGGTAGCTTCACCACAGCCCACCCCAAGCTTTCTAGTGGAAGTGACCTTATAGGAAAGCCACATTCAGTCATGACCATTTCGGAGGCCATAGAGACGGCTGAGACTACTGAGGAGGTAACCACTCCCCCTGCTAACCCACCAGTGAGTGCGCTGGCTAGCGCCAGTGCCACGATTACAGCAGAGGTACCTCCGCAGGATGATAGGAGCGCTTAGAGCACCATAGGTATGTTTCCTTCCCTCTGTTCTTTTATTCTATGCTTTGGGGATGAAGCACACTTTTCAAAAAGGGGAGGGGTCGTACTTGGATATTTTTGGGATTTTGATTCATTCGAGGATTTTTCTTATCATGCTTCTTTTCCCTCGGGCATGTTATCTAGTAGAACCGACATATTTAGGATTTTATTTTTGTGAATTTTGTTTAATTAGAAAGTAGCTTAAGAGTACTCAGCTAATAAATTGCACTAGTTTTAGATTTGTAAAATTTTTACCCTATTTAATTTTTTTTAATGAATTAGCTATGTACTTGTGACTGTATGCATGATTTCTGTTGATCTTTTGATGTCATTTAAGTATATTAGCATGTGTAATTTTTGTTAAACCATGAATAAAATGGACAGGTAGAGTGAATATAAATCATGTACCATGAGTGAGTGAGGTATGATACCTAGTTCAATATTATGTAGAGGATCTAGAACTTGCCTGGTTGGTCTTTGCATAGGGGTTAGGATGGTTGGTTCGGAAAGGATCATAGGCCATTTTTGTTGAGCCCATTTTTATCCTAAATGACCTTACCAAAATGATATGATTCCCTTGATCTCAATTTTAAGTCTTAAATAAACTATTTTTCTTTGATTAATATATTAACTGTACCCATTTTATAATGAACCTGTGTTGGCCCTAGTCCCTCCTTGGACATTGTGAAACTCAACATAGGAAAAATTCCTAGTTGAGGGTGGCTAGAGTAAGGGTGCATAAATATTGGGAAGGTGAAAAAGGGAGAGAAAAGATAAAAAAAGGTGAAAAGCGTCGTGTGGTGTGACAAAAGAAAAGAGAAGCTGAAAAAAATTCAAAAAAGGAATAATGCATGAAAAGGTTTGGAAACACACCACACTCGTCCAAGTGTATAAAAAAGGTGAAAAGGCAAGAAAAAGTGAAAGAATCAAAAAGGGTGAAAAATTAAAAAAAAATGGAGCCACATGTATATAGTGCCAAGGAAGGATTTAGTCACTTAAAAAAAATCCCATATCTATCCTACCCAGCCCGAAAGCATACATTACAAGCCAAAGAATGTCCTATAGTAATCCTAGCCTGACCATCTGACAGACCAAAAAATAAAATAAGGGCAAGCCTATGGTATCTAATATGTAGTATTTAGAACTTCTTTGTGAGAATGATAGTCTCGCTTGTTCAGTCCCATATCATATATTTTGCTATATTTGTTAGTGGGGGACTTCGTTTGCTGTGAGGGTACATGGTTTGTGTTTAACTTTACCAGTGTTCTGTGTGAAAAACATCGGTGATAGCTTGACTACCTGCTAATAGCTTGATGACATGTCTTGATCCCTGTTTATCATGTTTTGTAGCTTCTTGTAATGCATGTGCTAATTTGGTTGATAGGAAAAGGGTCAAAAGGTTTTGGAGTCATGTGGCAAATTTTGTTTGATATTGGCTGTAATGTCCTTGGTTTATTTTCTAGTTAAGTGTCGTGTTTAGTTTTTTTTTTTGTTGCCTGAGGATATGAAAAAATCTTAAGTTGAGGGTGTTCATATGCTGTGAGTTTACAACACCTTCGACGCTAGTGAAACATTCCAGAAGATGTAAGAGTTCTCAGGATCAAGCCACAGATGAATTGTACAACTCGTAGAAAGAAGGTACGAGTCGTACAAGCTCCCAACACTTAGCCAAAATTTCAACAAGCCAAGGATGTATTAGAGGAAGTTTCGACCCCGTACAATCTTACTACGGGTTGTATGATAAGTCGTGGCACAGGTGGCACCAGTTATGGAAAATCTCCCTGTTAGCTTAGGAAAAGGTCTCTGATATCTGTATAAATACCTTTTATGTTTTATTTTATTAGGAATCAATAGAGAATCAAGAGAGAACATAGCATTGAGTAGCTTACTTGTGATTAATACTTCTTGGGAGCAATTCTTTATTTCTTTATCAATTGTTCTTGAGATTATTTTCACATTTTCAAAGACGTTTTTCTCTCAACTATTGCTTTAAGTATTTAATTATGTGTTTGTCTATGAATGCACGTTATAATGTTACAACCATGAGAGGCTAAAACCTCCACAACTAGGGGTTGTGGGAACCATGGTGGATTAACAAACTAGGGTTGAACAAAAGTGATTCAAAACCAATGCGAAAAGCTTGTATTGTATTCTCTTCATGCTTAAATATTTCTAACGGTGTACAAGATTAGGACTTTCCCGAATTCTTTACTTGCTTGAGCCTAGAGAGGTTGCGTTTAGGAGAATAGAATTACAATAAAGCCTTGATCTTGATGATCGTTGTAGTTGGGTTCGACCCGAACCTCTATGTTGGGTTCTTTATTCACAACGTCTGCTTCATACTTCAATAGGAGGTGTGAGTTTGAGCGTTATCAAGTCCCTCCCAAGCAAGAGATAGACTTTGGTATTGACCTTCTTCCTAATACTCAACCTATATCCATTCCACCTTACAGAATGGCTCCAGCTGAGCTAAAGGAGTTGAAAGAATATTTGAAGGATCTTCTAGAAAAGGGATTCATCAGACCTAGCAAATCCTTGTGGGGGTGCTCTAGTTCTCTTTGTTCAGAAGAAGGATGGTTCCCTTAGAATATGCATTGATTATCGGTAATCGAACAAGGTCACGATCAAGAACAAGTATCCCCTCCCAAAATTTATTACTTGTTTGACCAACTCCAGGGTGCTAAGTGTTTCTCAAAAATAGACCTTAGATCCGGTTACCACCAACTCAGAGTTATGGAGAGTCATTTGCTCCTATAGATTTTATGGATCTGATGAACAAGGTGTTCAAGCTGTATTTGGATATGTTCGTGATTGTCCTCATAGAAGATATTCTCATCTACTCATGAAGCGAGGAGGAGCATGTCGCTCATTTGAGGATTATGCTACAAACTCTCAAGGATCGCCAGTTATTTGCTAAATTTAGCAAGTGTGAGTTTTGGTTTGAACCAGTAGCATTTTTGGGTCATGTGGTGTTAAGTGAGGGTGTGCAGGTAGACTCTCAAAAGATAGAGGCGATGAAGAATTGTCCTAGACCATTTAATCCTTCGGATATCAAGAGTTTCTTGGGTTGAGCTAGCTACTACAGGAGGTTTGTTGAAGGATTTTTATCCATTGCAACACCTTTGACTAAATTGACCCAGAAGAAGGTTAAAATTTTAGTGGCCAGATGCCAGTGAAAAGAGTTTTCAGGAGCTAAAGACTTGACTCACTTCAGCCTTAGTATTGACACTACCTGAGGGCATGGATGGATTCGTTGTGTATTATGATGCCTCTAGGGTTGGTCTAGATTATGTATTGATGTAGCATGGTAAGGTCATCGCATACTGCTCTAGACAGCATAAGACTCATGAGAAGAATTAGTCAATGCATGGCCTAGAGTTAGCAACAGTGGTGTTTGCATTGAAGATTTGGAGATACTACTTGTATGGGGTCCATGTGGATGTGTTTACGGACTACAAGAGCCTTCAGTATGTGTTCACTCAAAAGGATCTGAACTTGCGGCAAATGAGGTGGTTAGAACTTCTCAAGGATTACAACATGAATGTCCTTTTTCATCCAAGAAAGGCCAATGTAGTGGCAGATGCGCTCAGCAGGCTGCCCATGGAGAGTGTGTCTCATGTAGAAGGTGGAAGTAAGGAGTTGGTGAAGGATGTACATCGGCTTACTCATTTCGGGGTTTGCCTTATGGATTTGAAAGATGGTGGTGTCATTGTTCAGAATGTGTCAAAATCTTAATTGGTAACCCGGCCTTGATTGTTCTGGTGGAGAGCATAGGTGTAAAAGATAGCCTTAGCTATGAGGAGGTTTCCATTGAGATCCTTGATCTAGTTTCAGAAGTTGAGAAACAAAGAAGTAGCTTCAGTGAAAGTCTTGTAGAGGAATCATCTTGTTGAGGGAGCTACATGGAAAGAAGAAGCAGATAAAATGGCTAGATACTCGTATCTTTTCCCTTCCGACTCAGTTCCAACATAAGGTATCAGTTTCATCCTTAGTACTTTATTCAGATTCATGTCAAGTTCATGTATCTCTTCTCCTTTCATGTTTGAGTAAGTATGTATGATTTATGAATTTAGTTCGGTCATGTGTATCAGTCTGGAGTAAGTCACTCTGTCAGTTTTCAATTGCAGTTATTCAGTTTTGGGATTTACAGTTGTTTCCCCAGCTTTTCAGTACATTTAACCCACTTTCAAGTATGAATGTTCCCAAGGGGGAGATTTATAGTACTCCGAAAGTTTTTAAGACTAGACTCTAGATTTGAGATGTGATCAGTAGGAAAAGCTGGGAAAAGTGCAACAGTACGACTCAACCTACGAGTCGTAGGTTGGTAGTACTGGTCGTAGGAAGACCGCTGATTCAGATTAGAGATTTTGGTTCCCCAGACCATGAGTCCCTACTATGAGTTGTTGTATGTGGGTATGACCCACGGTCAGGCGTCATAGTAAGTCCTTGGGGTTATTAAGTGATTTATTGTACGGGTGATGGTACGACTTGTAGGATAGAGTTACGAGTCGTGGTATGAGTCATGGAAATCTTCAAAGATCTGGTGAAATTTGAATGGCTCATTATGGGAGCTAACCATGAGTCGTAGGAGGATTGTACGAGTCGTGGTACGGGTCATAGCAGCTGGCAATTCAGTTTTTCCTGCGAATTTATTAAGGGTATTTTAGTAAATTGTAAGCTCCTAACTTGCTAATGATGTCATTTTATGCTCTAAAAAGAGGGTTTTAAGGGAGTTTAACCAATTCTAATCCATTCAACTTCCATGCATTCAAGTGTAAACGTTTTCCCTTGAATATCAAGCTTGAAATTCTTCAATTCTTCCCCAAATATCTTGGGCTTTCAAGGTTAAGCTTAGATTCAGTTTACCCAGGTATGTAGGGCTATGAAAGAAAGTTTCTTTTCACTCTCATGCACAAATATCTCCTCAAATTCATGAATTCAAGTCTTAATTCATGTTTATGATCTTATGGGGTTTTAACCCAATTTCATAAAATTCTTTATGATTTATTTATGAGTTAATTCCCTTCATGTTTCAAAGTATGTTTTGAAATTTATGGGCATATTTTATTCCTATTTTGATTATAAATTCATGATTTCAAGTTTTAGAAAATTCTTCCCAGTTATGCAAGTTTCATGAAATGTCAAGTTTATATTTCATGATTTCAAGTATGATGAGATATATAGCATGAATGAATGATTACTAATTAACCATGTATGAATTTATGATTTTGACTTATGAAGTTTATTTCAAGTATGCATGATTTTATGATTTTGGGCAAGTCGATACAAGTTAAGTATATTTTCATGATTTAGCCAAGGCTAATAAGATCAACTTATAAGATGTTTTGGAGTCAAGACTCCCCATATTCAGATTTCAGACTATACATGTGATTATAATTTCAGCTTTGTTGAAAAATGATGGGAGCACTATGCATATATTTGGGAGTAGTGTCTAGCACTGAGCAGGCTTGGGTTCCAAGGTTCCCCGATCTCAAAATGATGCGCCAACATAGGTGTACTTATATTTGGGACCTCTCAAGAGAGTTTTCCCTGCCCGTTAGAGGGCTTTCAGCTTGATATCAATATCATGGTAGCGTCCTTAGCTTTGATAAGGTTTTAGACGGATCTGACCACTTGAATGTGATAGTTGGGGCATCACGTAAGCTTTATCGTGATGGTGTTGAATATGAAAAGTCTCCCATTGTTCCTCATGATTTAGTTATGCATGTTTATGAGTTATGATATTATGTTTTTCAGCAGGTTAAACCCAATGATCAATTTATAAGCTTTTACTTATGATTTCAGTTATGGCAGGCCATATGATTTCTATTTTAGCTTTAGATCATTCTATTCAGATATGATGTTCAGTTTATGAATACACATGATTCAGACTCAGATTTCAGCATGCAATCCTTACTCTCATGATCTTATGATTTATGTTTATATGCATGGTTTTAGTTTATACTTACTCAGCATGTTTTACTTACCTTGCATACTCAGTACATTTCAAGTACTGACTGCATACTCTATGGTGTATCATTTCATGATACAGGTTTAGGCAATCAAACTCAGTTTCGCCGTTAACCCAGTTCTCCCTCATCTTAGTCCAGTTTAATTTCCGCTATGGTGAGTCCTCATCCTTCGAGGACCTTCAGTTTGTTGTTGAGTTATATTATTTTGGTTTTTAGACTTGTGAGCTAGTTGGGGATATTGTCCCATCAGTTCTTCAGACCTGTTAGAGGTTTATCAAACAATGTGTAGAATTTTATCTTTGCCAATGTTGACTTTGTTTATGATTGATATGTAATCAAACTTCCTCTTATTCATGATTAGTTTATTAGTCTTTAGCTGCTATATTCATGCCATGGGTCGACTTAGAGCCATTCGTAGTTCTAGGTCCCATGTCTCGGTCCGGGGTCTTAGTTTGGGTCGTGACATAATATGATTAATCCTTAAAACTTCTAAGATGCTTATAATGACGTTAGGCTTTCTCAAGCTCCTTAGTTAGTTTCCAAGGTTTTGTAAGTTATCTTATTGTTTTCCGAATTATAGCTGTAGGTCTTTATTTGTCTATAAGGCAGTCCTTAAGGAATAGCTTGCAAATGTTTAAGCTAAAGAACTCTAGATCTCATATTCATAAGCTATGTCTTCACAATCATAAGTTACATTGAAACGTGTAATTCTAATCTAAGAAGTTTTCAAGAAATCATATTTCGAGAATCATGCTAATATCTCAGGGAGGTATTAAATTGTGTAAAGGTTTACAACCTCAAGTTTTTATAAGTCTCTTCAGTGAAAGGTTTTAATGTATACACGATCCTTATGTTATGAAATACAAATGCATTCCTTCAGTTATGATCAATTCATATGTTTATATGTACAAGTATTGTTGAGTTACCATGTAATACCCCGAAATCCCTAAGATCGGACCCGAGGGTTGAAACGGAGAAAATTGAATTTTCTGCACCAGGTTACAGGATGAGTCGTCCAATGACTCGTGAGGTGCACCGCGAGTTGTTAAGTGAATCTTTGGGAGGAGGGTGGACTTGGTTGGAATTTTGGGTTTGAGATTGAACACGGGTGAGACACGAGTCGTGGTCATCACCACGAGTCGTCAAGTAGGTTGTGGTCAGTGGTTTGTTGGACGGTTGAAGGTTTCTGGCAGTGTCCCTAATGGTTTGTCACCACGAGTTGTAGGGCACACCACGAGTCGTGGTGTCCCTCGTGGTGACCAGCGGTGATGAGATTCCAGTGAAGGCAACGGGAAGCAGACCACGAATAATGGTCAAAGGCACGAGTTATCCAGTCCCTCGTTGGGACTAGCAGTGTACAATTTCATGCGAATTTATTAAGGATTTTTTCATAATTTCTAAGTTTCTAAGGAATATACTACGTCGTTTTAAGCTCTGAATAGTGTGTTTTAAGAGAGGCAAGTTCATTTTAAGCCTATTCACTTCCATGCATGCAAGTCTAGAAGCTCCTAAGGGTGATCAAGCCTAGATTCATCAAGTTCTTTCCCAAAATATCAGTAGGCTTTCAAGAGGGTGTTTGAAATAATATTTCTCCAGGTATGTAGGGTTATGAATAGGCCTATTCATCCACACCCATGTCCAATCCCTCTTTAATTCATGAAATTCTAGTGGATGAATCTATGGGGTTTTAACCCAACATGTGAATTCTCTAAGTATCAATCATGAGTATGATCTAAGAATGTTTCTAATATTGAATTGTGGTTCATGGGCAAATTCACAATGTTTTCAATCACAATTTATGTTTTCAAGTTTTACAAATTATGATGCCCAATTATGAAAGTTCATGAATAGATGAGATTATGATGTATGTGTTCAAGCATGATGAAATGTATATTAAGAAAATATGACTTCAAGGTACCTATGTCTATATCTATGTTTTTGAATGAATTAAGCCTATGTCAAGCATATTTAAGTATTGGGAAAGCCCATATGATCAAGTATGTTCCATGATTTATCTAAACTTCATGTATTATCTTACCACATAGATTTTGGAGTCTAGACTCCCACTATTTCAGCTTGTGGTATGGTTGGAGCCAAGACTCCTCATGTTATGATTTCAGATTTATGCATGTATGTTATGAGTCAGCTTCATCACTAGATAATGGTCTAGCTTTGTTGAAAAATGATGGACAACATATGCATGTATTTGGAAGTAATCTCTAGCATCGAGCAAGCTAAGGGTTGGTCAACCCTATGCCTCAGAACTAAATGCCAATGTAGGTATGTTAAGGTTATTTGGGACCTCCCTTGTGAGATTTCCCTGCCCCCAAAGGGCCTTCAACTTGATATCGATATCATGGTAGCGTTGTTAGCCCTACCAAGGCTTTGGACGGCTCTGCCCACTTAAGTGTGTTAGTCGGGACCACGTAAGCTCTATCATGGTAATGTCGGTTATATGATGAGTCATCCATTGTTCCTCATGATTTTAGTTATGCATGTGCATCAGTCATGATATTATGTTTTCAGCAGATTTGACCCAATGTTCAGTTTTATTTATGATTATTAATATTTAGCTTTGGGTCATTCAATTCAGTTATGATATTCAGTTACGTTCAGATCATGATTTCAGAAAATAGCATGCAAGCCTTAATCTAAGAATATTATCTTGATTATGTTTTCATAATATGCATAATTTATGATTTTACTTATTTAGCGGTTTTATTTACCTTACATACTCGGTACACCATGTACTGACTGCATACTCTATGTTGTATCGTTTCATGATACAAGCTTGGATATTCAGGCTCAGTCTATTCATTAGCCAGATATGTAGTGTTAGCACTTTCCAACCAGAGTTGTTGAGTCCTCATCCGTCGAGGGCCCTTTGTTTTAGTTGTAGTTAATATTTCCAGTTTCAGACTATAGTGAGTTAGTTGGGATTTTGTCCCATCAACTCATCAGTAGTAGAGGCTTTTCAGACATAGCATGTATGCAGTTTCCTACCTTGTGTTATGTATTCAGATGTTATGATATTTTTAGATTTTCTCTTTACTATATATGTTAGACTTCATCTTGAGTATGTTGATTTTAGATATCATGTTCATGCCATGGGTTGACTTAGAGCCTCTTAGGGTTCTTTGTCTCGTGTATTGATTCGAGCATATGTTCGGGTGTGACAAACATGGTATCAAAGCATTAGTTTTTGAATTGTCCTAAGGTGTCTAAAAGACGCATTAACTAGAGTCCTTTTCATGGGTGTGAAGTGCACTACAGTTATAATGAAGAGGCTGCGAGACATTTTAGGAAATGTTCCCTTTTTTCATGATCTAAGACGTGCCATGAAATATCTCTGTATCCTTCTAACTCATGCTATACACATTTTTAGAATCATGCCTCGTCACCGAGTTAATAGAAGAAGAAATGGAAATGGAAATGGAAATGGCAATGAGAATGGCAATGGAGATGGGCACCAGTAGACCCCACTAGCCCATGAGGAGCATGTACTCGAGCAGGTTGCCCACGCTGAGTTCAGAGTATCCATATAGATGCTAGCTCAGTCCTTGACCGCCCAGGTCAATCAACAATCAATAGCACATGTCCCCCAAAACGGGAATGCAGCGGCAACAAGAGTCAGAGATTTTTTGAGGATGAATCCTACGGAGTTTCTTGGATCAAAGGTGGACAACGATCCACATGAGTTTACTGATGAGGTTCTAAAGATCACCTAGATTATGAGGGTGACTGGGAGTACACCGATCTAGCCTCATATTAGTTGAAAGGGGTTTCATACATCTGGTTCCAGCAATGGAAGGATAGCAGGGTAGTTGGAGCAGGTCTTATTGGTTGGGATGAGTTTCATGCCGCATTTATAGATCGGTTTTTCCCTCGTATGATGATGGAGATTAAAGCAACCGAGTTTGTGAACCTGAAGCAAGGGAATACGATAGTTCAAGAGTATGCCTTGGAATTCACTCACCTATCAAAGTATGTATCTGAGATGGTGGAAGATCACAGAGCCCTAGTGAGCCAGTTCATGCATGGGATAGCAGACTACTTGGTCAAAGATTGCCGGACCATGATGCTTCATCAGGACATTAAATTCCCTGGATAGTTCTGTATGCCCTATAGATGGAGGCTGTACAGGTGCGCGAGTGGGAGAGAGAGGCCAAGAGGGCCAAGACTGATAGCTTTAGATTCTCCCAGCAGAGACATAGTGGGCACTGCCAGCAATCCCACTAGAGATCTTCAGCCCTATTTCCATTGGCTATGAGTATTCCGTCCAGATCCAGGCATGACCACAGGGGACGAGCATTAGGCTCTAGAGGTTAGGGTAGTAGACCCGTAGAGTCCAGCATTCCAGAGTGTGGAAGGTGCGGCTGGAGACACACGGGTTGCTGTTTGGTAGGTTCAGGTTCTTGTTTCAGGTGTGGGAAACATGTACATATGCTCAGAGATCGCCTAGCAGCCAAACAGGGCCATGATAGGGGCCCAGGCCCAACCTCCAATTCAGCAGCTCCACCGGCACACCCAGCTCAACAAGGGGCATCTACTAGTGCGTGTGGTGGCCAGCGCCAAAATAGATTCTATTCCCTAGCTTCTCGTCAGGAGCAGGAGGTCTCCACAGATGTAGTCACTAGTATGTTACGAGTATTCCACCTTAATGTATATGCATTGTTAGATCCAGGGGCTACTTTGTCTTTTGTGATGCCATATGTTGCTAGTGGTTTTGAAGTCAGTATCGAAATCTTATCAAAACCCCTCTCAGTCTCTACTCCAGTGGGTGATGAAGGGCGTACTCACGCACTTCGTAAACATATTTTTCCCGTACTTTACTATATTTTGAGAACAAATTATGTGTGTTTGCATGTGTTTATGTTATATATTTGTGGAAATTAGCTAACGCATGTGATTAGATATTTTTTAGGGCTAAAAAGTATGGATTTGAATGTTTTCGAGGTTTATGGAATGAAGATGAAAAGAAGCTGAAGGCGTGCGAAATTATTGAAGTTTGAAGAAAGAGAGATAGTGTACTTGATGGGTTGAGGGAACGACTCGTTATATCTAGTAAATAGTCGTGAAGTCAGTCATGAAGGCTGGAAGAGAAATTATTGCCAAAGTAACCAGTGAAGATGACGACAGACTTAACGAGTCGTTAGTTGACTAAACGACTCGTTGGCAGATTGCTGGAATCGGCTGTAAGGTGCACTGAAAATTTGAAGGAGTTAGACCACGAGGGGCCTAATGACTTGTGCCCATGTACAATGATTCGTTAGGTGACCCGTTGTGTTATACCCCGTAGAATTTCAGGCACGTAAATGACCTATTCGCACGTTGGTTAAGCATATTTGAAAGCCATACGTGCAAAGGAAAGGCCCGGGAAAAGATCGGACGAGAAACCTGTCGAACCATCGCGGAAGGAGCCGAAGCAGAGCCCCTCCGTGATGGCAGCGTGTCACGGAGGTGGAGCCTCCGCGTTGGCTCCGTGACACGTTGTCCTTGTCCAGGCCCAAGTATATAAAGCCCCACTTCGATTTTAAATGATTAAACCCTTATAAAATTCCAGAAACAGAGAGGAAAACGCAGGAGAAGGGAAAGGAACGAAGAAGTAATATAATTTTCATCCGATTACGCTGCTAAACGTTGTCCAAACTCAAATTAACCTCAGATACCGAGGTATTTAGCAGTAGAGAGCATTCCTACGAATTTAGTTTCGTGAAATACGGCCGACGAATCGTCGAGCTACCGAGCTAAGGTAAGTGGAATTGCTCTAAATTAGTGTCTATGTGTTCCTAGCTGTGAAGTGAATATTTCTCCCTTCTGGACCGCTGAAAAATAGCGAGTTTTCGACCGTCTTTCGATAAGCCTAAGTTTAGGCTATAAACTATATCGAAAGTGACGTTTCTATTTACAATAAAGCTGTATTTAGTATTAATTGACATATTTATGAATGCAGTTGAGAGGAAATAGTTGAAGTACCGGCCGAGCCTCGTCCGACAGACGGATAGTTCGAGGATAAGGTATGTAAAGTTAGTTTCCTCGGCAAGTTAAGTAATCTCGGTACAGTACAGTAATTTAAAGGCCAATAGAATGTTCAGAAGTCATGTGTTATATTTATCACGAATGCTGGTACGATATTAGAAGCATCGAGTTATAACTTGCGTGAAACTTCCTAGCACGACATAGATTCTAATACAAGTGTTAGGAACTGCACAACGTGCTCAGTATGTGATCTGACACAGAATGTTAGGATATCACTGTATTCAGTTGAAACCCAGTAGAGTAATGTAGTATCTGTAAGGCATCTCAGAAATAGAATGATAAGTTAAAATGGAGTAGGAAAGCATGTTAGGAATAGTAAATCATGTTACTATAGAAACTCAGTATACAGCATAGTTTTCAGCAGAAATACTATATCATGTTCAGCATTAGACTCAGTACAGTATGGCAGAAGATTATATTTATATATATATACTATTATCAGTCTCAGTATGTATTAAATACGTACATATCACTATCACTAGTTCAGCATGCAGTATGTACAAACACTTTATTATCATTAGCTTCAGTATGTGGTATATGCAGATAGTATTACTAGTTGAGACTGTTGTATTGTTTGGGGTTGGATTACCTAGCATCCATGACCGCCCCAGGGTTAATAGCTATATCGACTCATCCGCCAGAGGACGAGGATACGTCGCTCTACGGAGTGGCATGCCGTCCCACAGGGGACGAAGATGAGATGCCAGTTTTCCCCATATTGTGCCTTGGTCAGCCCTTATACACCCCCGTCGAGCGGATACGCCTGGGGTGTTGATTCAGGAGTCCTCCGGACTCTGGTACAGTTATAGTCAGGGGCTCAGCGAGCCCAAGTGTATACCCAGGGGACCGGCAGGATGCTTATAGTTATTATAGGAGACGGGATGACCGGGGTAGGGGTATAGATTGCGTGTTGGTTGTACC
Organism: Datura wrightii; assembly: GCA_035772735.1. Taxonomy (NCBI): domain Eukaryota; kingdom Viridiplantae; phylum Streptophyta; class Magnoliopsida; order Solanales; family Solanaceae; genus Datura; species Datura wrightii. The sequence continues at coordinate 41,089,050 of JASDFA010000027.1, forward strand.
TCCCGGCTTATGGGGGCCGGGTAAGGTTTGTGTGTGCTATGTATGTTATGATATGTTGTGCCGTGTTATAATAGATATGAGTAGATCGATAGTAGAACGATAAATCCTCAGGTATGACTCCTGCTCCTTCCAGTATAATTAAGAGAAGGTATGACTTACACTATCAGACAGTTAATCTATTCCTTCCTACTTCAGTTTCATCAGTTATATTGTTGTTTTCAGATATTTCTTTCAGTTATTGCTTTACATACTCAGTACCAGCAGTACTGACGTCCGGTGGGGCGCTGCATTACTTGCCTGCAGGTACTCATAGACGAGCAGGCGATACCACGCGATTCCTGTCAGCGATCGAGTATTCAGCTCCTGTCATCCGGAGACTGAATTCCAGAGGTGTATTTCATTTTCTTTTGTTGTGTAGTACGGGTAGGTCGGGGCCCTGTCCCGATCATTTCTATTGTTATTCCTAGAGGCTTGCAGTATGTATATTCCCCTGTGGTCAGATGAGCCGGTCGTGTGAGGCCGTGCAGTTGTATAGCTGTTAGTGGTTGTGTTTCCTTTATGTTGGCCGTGTGGGGCCATAATTCGTCAGTAGTGGTGACCTTGCCGGTCACGTAGCTATCCAGTACTTCATGGTTGAGTTATAGATAACTAGACAGCATGGTGGCCTTGTCGGCCCGCATAGGTTTCCCTATATTGACATGTTTCTGGTCAGCTGTTAGTACAGGTACAGGAGGCTATAGGCCAATGGGTCGGGGGCTGTGTTTACAGCCGTTATATAGCCCTTTGTTTCCAAAAATATGAGCTAGAGCCAGCCAGGCACCAGATGTGCCCAGGCTTAGCAGTCCAGCAGTTCAGGTCCTAGTAGGGCACCAGGTGCCAGTCATACCCCCCAAGGTGGGGTGTGACAAACTTGGTATCAGAGCAGGTCGTAGCCCAGGGAGTCTGCAAGCCGTGCGAAGTAGAGTCCTGTCCATGGATGTGTTATGCACCACATGCTATGGGTAGGAGGCTGCAAGGCATGATAGGATGGTTGTCTTTTATTCTTATTCAGTCGTTCTGTAGAGCGGTACAATATAGGGTTGAGTCCCTAAAAGCTTACTATATTCTTTGGTTATAGATAATGTCAGACCAGCGACACCCTATCACAGGTCGGAGCTTAGATGTTGTAGCAGGGGAAGGCACCAGCAGGATGCCCCACCCTCGTTTAGAAACAGCCCGATCAGAGGGCACTACGGAGGCATCGTCCCAGCCTTCTCAGCAGTCTCCACCACGTCAGGAGCCACTTGGGGCGACACTACCTCCAGCAGTCCCTATACCGACACCTTCTGACCAGGAGGTTAGGAGTGCTGTAGTTATGTTAGCACAGATGATGGCTGCTCAGCGTCAGCCGATACCGTCTACAGTTGCGGAGTTGTCAGGAGGACCCGGTAGTTCGAGGGTCCGAGAGTTCTTGGCTTTGAATCCCCCACATTTCACAGGTGCGGACCAGACAGAGGACCCTCAGGATTTTCTGGATCAAATGCAGAGAATCTTCAGGGTTATGCATGCCACGCCTACAGAATCATTTGAGTTGGCAGCATTTCGGTTACGGGACATCGCCGTGTTATGGTATGAAAGCTGGGAAAGGTCCCGAGGGAGAGATGTTTCCCCTCCGACCTGGTCCAGCTTCTCAGGAGCTTTTCTGGATCATTATCTGCCACGGGAGATTCGCCAGGCCCGGGTAGACCAGTTCCTACATCTGGAGCAGGGGGCCATGAGTGTTCGGGAATATTCCTTGCGGTTTGATTCTTTGGCTCGATATGTACCGGTCTTTGTTGATACCATGGCATCTAGAGTACACCGCTTTATCATGGGGTTGATCCAGAATATGTTGAGACTTGTATTACGGCCACACTGCGAGAGGACATGGACATTACTCGAATTCAGGCATTTGCCCAGAATATTGAGGGCATCAGACAGCGACATCGGGAGATCAGAAGGGTCAATCAGGAAAAGCGTCGCCGGGACAGGCCAGTTGAGTTACAGAGGGAGGCCCGGGGAGGACCCAGGCCACGATTGTTAGATAGGCCGCCCAGACCCCCGCCTCCGCCACAGTCGCAGGGGGGTAGATTCAACCGCAGGGGGCAGTTAGAGACTGGTAGAGTCTCGCAGATGGCAGATTCACCCTTACAGAGGAGGGCGGAGCAGAGTAGGTATACCCTACCACTTTGCCCTATATGTAGTCGACGCCATCCTGGAGCATGCAGGTATGGTTCCACCGCATGTTATATTTGTGGCCAAGAAGGCCATTTGATGAAAGATTGCCCAGCCAGAGGCCGAGAGGACCGAGATAGACAGGATAGGGCATCTGCAGGGTCACGAGCCACAACATCCTCGATTGGGCACAGGCCCTCAGTTTTAGCAGGCAGGGGTCGGGGCAGATCAGGGGCCTCCAGTACAGGTGCGGGTCCAAGCCGCACGTATGCTTTACCAGGGAGGCAAGATTCAGAAGCGTCACCTGATGTTGTGATAGGTATGCTAACTATCTGCTCACACCCTGCTTATGTGTTGATTGATCCAGGGTCTACTTTGTCCTATATTACTCCATTTGTGGCACGAAAGTTTAGTATTACACCAGAATTATTGCAGCAGCCCTTCTTAGTATCCACGCCCGTCGGTGACTCTATCACAGCTAGCCGAACCTACCGCGGGTGTACAGTAGAGGTTGCTGACTGTCAGACCACAGTAGATCTGGTCGAGTTAGAAATGATAGACTTCGATGCCATAATGGGTATGGACTGGTTAGTACCGTGTTTTGCCAACGTTGAATGTTGGACCAAGACAGTCCGATTCCACTTCCCGGGAGAAGTAGTGCGGGAGTGGAAGGGCAGCACTGCTACGCCAAAAGGTAGGTTTATTTCCTACCTTCAGGCGAGAAAGTTGATATCTAAGGGATGTATCTACCATCTGGTCAGAGTTCAGGATGTCCGAGCAAAATCTTCGACACTCCAGTCTGTTCCGGTAGTGAATGAATTTCCTGATGTGTTTCCGGATGAGTTACCTGGTATTCCCCCAGAAAGGGAAATAGACTTTGCTATTGATTTATTACCAGGCACCCAACCGATATCGATTCCTCCTTATCGCATGGCTCCTGCGGAACTCAGAGAATTAAAGGAGCAGTTGAAAGATTTGTTGGATAAAGGTTTTATCAGGCTGAGTACTTCACCGTGGGGTGCGCCAGTTTTATTTGTGAGGAAGAAAGATGGCTCGCTCCGAATAAGCATAGATTATCGGCAATTAAACAAAGTTACAGTAAAGAACAAGTACCCTCTCCCCAGAATTGATGACTTATTTGATCAGTTGCAGGGAGCCAGATACTTTTCTTAGATTGACTTGCGGTCCAGATATCACCAGGTCCGAGTACGTGAGAGAGATATTCCTAAGACAGCGTTCAGGACCCGATATGGACATTTTGAATTTCTAGTCATGTCCTTCGGGTTAACGAAAGCCCCGACAGTCTTCATGGACCTGATGAACAGTATTTTCAGACCTTTCCTGGACTTGTTCGTGATAGTGTTTATTGATGACATTCTGGTGTATTCTCGCTCTGAAGCAGATCACCGGAGTCATTTGCGGACAGTGCTCCAGATTCTCAGGGACCGTCAGTTGTATGCTAAATTTTCTAAGTGTGAATTCTGGCTTAACTCAGTGGCCTTTTTAGGGCATATCATGTCGGATGCTGGCATACAGGTAGACAAGCAGAAAATAGAAGCAGTTAAGTCATGGCCTAGGCCTACCACTCCGACTGAAGTTCGTAGCTTTCTGGGGTTGGCAGGATATTACAGGAGGTTCGTTGAAGGGTTCTCGACCATTGCGGCACCTCTAACCAAATTGACATAGAAAGCAGCAAAGTTTCAATGGACAGAGGCATGCGAGCAGAGCTTCCAGGAACTGAAAGACAGATTAACCTCCGCCCCAGTATTAGCATTGCCGGAAGGCACAGAAGGTTATTCAGTCTATTGCGACGCGTCAGGCGTCGGGTTAGGTTGTGTGTTGATGCAGCATGGTAGAGTAATTGCATATGCTTCCAGACAGCTGAGGAAACACGAAAAGAATTACCCTACCCACGACCTGGAATTGGCCGCTGTAATCCACGCCTTAAAGATGTGGAGGCATTACCTGTACGGCGTCCATGTTGATATTTACACAGATCATAAGAGCCTACAGTACATCTTCACTCAGAGGGAGTTGAATCTACGGTAACGCCGCTGGTTGGAGCTGTTAAAAGATTATGATGTGAATATTCTATACCACCCCAGAAAAGCTAATGTTGTAGCAGATGCCCTGAGCCGTAAGTCAATGGGGAGTTTGGCGTATTTGCGACCTGAGAAACAGAAGTTAGCCAAAGAAATTCATCAGTTAGCTGGTTTAGCCATTCGAGTAATGGAAACAGAAAATAATAGAGCAGTAATTCAGAATTCTACTGTGTCATCATTAGTTACAGAGGTTAAAGAACGACAGTACGAGGACACTGATTTAGTCCAGCTCAGAGATAGAATTCAGAGAGGTAAGGAGTCAGATTTTCAGATAACTGAGGATGATGTGCTACACTGTCAGGGCCGCCTCTGTGTCCCGAATGTTTTAGGGCTTCATGGGCGGATCATGCATGAGGTACATTATGCTCTCTATTCCCTCCATCCAGGAGCGACGAAAATGTACCACGACATCAGAGACATCTACTGGTGGCCAGGTATGAAAGCTGAGATCACTGAATTTGTATCTAGATGTTCTAACTGTCAGCAGGTGAAAGCGGAGCACCAGAAGCCGGGCGGTTTGACGCAGGATATAACAGTGCCTATATGGAAATGGGAAGCGATAAATATGGATTTTGTAACAGGATTACCCCGTACCAGACGCAGAAATGATTCCATTTGGGTAATAGTTGACAGGCTGACAAAATCAGCTCATTTCCTGCCAGTGAAGGCTACCTTCTCGGCTGAGGATTATGCCGAATTATATATCAGAGAAATAGTTAGATTACATGGAGTGCCGGTGTCCATCATTTCAGATAGAGGAGTGCATTTTACAGCTAGATTCTTGCAGTCGTTTCAGAGGGGTTTGGGAACACAAATTAATTTGAGCACAGCATTCCACCCTCAGACAGATGGGCAGGCTGAGCAGACTATCCAAACGCTCGAAGCTATGTTGCGAGCGTGTGTATTAGATTTTGGGGGTAATTGGGATGAGCATCTTTCGTTGATTGAATTTGCTTATAATAACAGTTATCATTCAGCTATCCAGATGGCGCCTTTCGAGGCATTATACGGGCGAAGATGTAGATCGCCGGTGGGCTGGTTTGAAGTGGGAGAATCAGCATTGGTTGGCCCAGACATTGTTCGGCAGTCAGAGGAAAAGATAAAGCTTATCCGAGAATGTTTACTAACTGCTCAGAGCCGCCAGAAGTCTTATGCAGATATGCGGCGCAGAAATCTAGAGTTTGCGGTAAATGACCGGGTATATCTGAAGGTGTCTCCGATGAAAGGGGTAATGAGATTTGGCAAGAAAGGCAAGCTTAGCCCGAGATTCATTGGGCCATATCAGATTCGGCGAAGAATAGGCCGAGTTGCATACGAATTGAACTTGCCTTCGGAGTTAGCATCTGTTCACCCAGTATTCCATGTATCTATGTTGAGGAAGTTCGTAGGGGACCCTTCTACAATAGTTCCAGTTCAGGATGTCCAGGTCACAGAAGAGTTAGCATATGAAGAGGTTCCAGTAGCTATTTTAGACAGACAGATTCGCAGGTTGAGGACTAAAGATGTTGCGTCTGTCAAAGTATTGTGGCGTAATAGGAACCGAGAGGAAATGACGTGGGAAGCTGAAGAAGATATGAAAGCCAGATACCCTCACCTATTTCAGGCCTAGTCAGGCGACAGGTATGTCCGTATTATGCAGTACCTTATAGTTGTATGTGTGTGAATGAGAAAGATTGATACTTAGTTATCCAGTGGATCTTAAAATATTGCATGCAGTGCCTGTGTTGGACTTTTCTGCATTTCAGGTTTTCTGCTATAGTCCATATTACAGGGGAAACTCTGCCGAAATTTTTCTAGAAAGTAAGTTAAGTAGTCCTCCAGATAGCAGTGTACATTTGAGGACGAATGTTCTTAAGGGGGGGAGAATGTTATACCCCGTAGAATTTTCGGCACTTAAATGACCTATTCGCACGTTGGTTAAGCATATTTGAAAGCCATACGTGCTAAGGAAAGGCCCGGGAAAAGATCGGACGAGAAACCTGTCGAACCATCGCGGAAGGAGCCGAAGCAGAGCCCCTCCGCGATGGCAGCGTGTCACGGAGGTGGAGCCTCCTCGTTGGCTCCGTGACACGTTGGCCTTGTTCTGGCCCAAGTATATAAAGCCCCACTTCAATTTTAAATGATTAAACCCTTATAAAATTCCAGAAACAGAGAGGAAAACGCAGGAGAAGGGAAAGGAACGAAGAAGTAATATAATTTTCGTCCGATTACGCTGCTAAACGTTGTCCAAACTCAAATTAACCTAAGATACCGAGGTATTTAGCAGCAGAGAGCATTCCTACGAATTTAGTTTCGTGAAATACGGCCGACGAATCGTCGAGCTACCGAGCTAAGGTAAGTGGAATTGCTCTAAATTAGTGTCTATGTGTTCCTAGCTGTGAAGTGAATATTTCTCCCTTCTGGAAGGCTGAAAAATAGCGAGTTTTCGACCGTCTTTCGATAAGCCTAAGTTTAGGCTATAAACTATATCGAAAGGGACGTTGCTATTTACAATAAAGCTGTATTTAGTATTAATTGACATATTTATGAATGCAGTTGAGAGGAAATAGTTGAAGTACCGGCCGAGCCTCGTCCGACAGACGGATAGTTCGAGGATAAGGTATGTAAAGTTAGTTTCCTCGGCAAGTTAAGTAATCTCGGTACAGTACAGTAATTTAAAGGCCAATAGAATGTTCAGAAGTCATGTGTTATGTTTATCACGAATGCTGGTACGATATTAGAAGCATCGAGTTATAACTTGCGTGAAACTTCCTAGCACGACATAGATTCTAATACAAGTGTTAGGAACTGCACAGCGTGCTCAGTATGTGATCTGACACAGAATGTTAGGATATCACTATATTCAGTTGAAACCCAGTAGAGTAATGTAGTATCTGTAAGGCATCTCAGAAATAGAATGATAAGTTAAAATGGAGTTGGAAAGCATGTTAGGAATAGTAAATCATGTTACTATAGAAACTCAGTATACAGCATAGTTTTCAGCAGAAATACTATATCATGTTCAGCATTAGACTCAGTACAGTATGGCAGAAGATTATATTTATATATATATACTATTATCAGTCTCAGCATGTATTAAATACGTACATATCACTATCACTAGTTCAGCATGCAGTATGTACAAACACTTTATTATCATTAGCTTCAGTATGTGGTATATGCAGATAGTATTACTAGTTGAGACTGTTGTATTGTTTGGGGTTGGATTACCTAGCATCCATGACCGCCCCAGGATTAATAGCTGTATCGACTCGTCCGCCAGAGGACGAGGATACATCGCTCTATGGAGTGGCATGCCGTCCCACAGGGGATGAAGATGGGATTCCAGTTTTCCCCATATTGTGCCTTGGTCGGCCCTTATACACCCCCGTCGAGCGGATACGCGTGGGGTGTTGATTCAGGAGTCCTCCGGACTCAGGTACAGTTATAGTCAGGGGCTCAGCGAGTCCAAGTGCATACCCAGGGGACCGACAGGATGCTTATAGTTATTATAGGAGACGGGACGACTGGGGTAGGGGTATAGATTGCGTGTTGGTTGTACCTCCCGGCTTATGGGGGCCGGGTAAGGTTTGTGTGTGCTATGTATGTTATGATATGTTGTGCCGTGTTATAATAGATACGAGTAGATCGACAGTAGAACGATAAATCCTCAGGTATGACTCCTGCTCCTTCCAGTATAATTAAGAGAAGGTATGACTTACACTATCAGACAGTTAATCTATTCCTTCCTACTTCAGTTTCATCAGTTATATTGTTGTTTTCAAATATTTCTTTCAGTTATTGCTTTACATACTCAGTACCAGTGGTACTGACGCCCGGTGGGGCGCTGCATTACTTGCCTGCAGGTACTCATAGACGAGCAGGCGATACCACGCGATTCCTGTCAGCGATCGAGTATTCAGCTCCTGTCATCCGGAGACTGAATTCCAGAGGTGTATTTCATTTTCTTTTGTTGTGTAGTACAGGTAGGTCGGGGCCCTGTCCCAATCATTTCTATTGTTATTCCTAGAGGCTTGCAGTCTGTATATTCCCCTGTGGTCAGATGAGCCGGTCGTGTGAGGCCGTGCAGTTGTATAGCTGTTAGTGGTTGTGTTTCCTTTATGTTGGCCGTGTGGGGCCATAATTTGTCAGTAGTGGTGACCTTGCCGGTCACGTAGCTATCCAGTACTTCATGGTTGAGTTATAGATAACTAGACAGCATGGTGGCCTTGTCGGCCCGCATAGGTTTCCCTATATTGACATAGTTTTGGTCAGCTGTTAGTACAGGTACATGAGGCTATAGGCCAATGGGTCGGGGGCTGTGTTTACAGCCGTTATATAGCCCTTTGTTTCCAGAAATGTGAGCTAGAACCAGCCAGGCACCAGATGTGCCCAGGCTTAGCAGTCCAGCAGTTCAAGTCCTAGTAGGGCACCAGGTGCCAGTCATACCCCCCAAGGTGGGGTGTGACACGTTGCCACAACTTGCAATGTGACAGTGGTTGGGGCGACGCGCAAGGCTCCCAAAACGACAAAAATTGGCTTTCCTACTTTAACTAGGAAAAGGAAAATTTTAAATCCCAAGTCAAATTCATCAAGGAACAAGGAAAACATAAATCTACTACTATAAATACCCCTTTATTTTTATGTAATAAGCATGTCTTCAGGAGTTGAAGTTTTACAACAAGTTTTTAGAGTAAATTCTAAGACGTGATTAGAAGACATATTTGAGATATGATTGTAATGTTGTTCCTCCGAATTTTGCATTAATCAAGTGAGTTATTCCTATCATTGTTGTAAGTATTAATTTTAGTTTTTATTTATAAATTCTATTAATTCACTTATAAACATGATAGGCTAAAACCACCACAACTAGGATTGTGGGAACCATGACAAATGAACACACATAGGTAAAATACATAATGATTCTTGAATGGGGTTTTATGCATGTAATATTTTTTTCATTCGTTTTGATTGATTCTTGACAGTTGCAAATGTTAGGACTTATTCTTACTTACTGAACCAAGGAGGTAATGAACGGGAAAAGGGATTAACAATGGAGATTTGAGGCAATCAACCCTCATCTAATAGCTTGAACTTGTCCAGGAATAGCTAATCCAATATTTAGGGTAAGGTTTAATCAAGAATACACCCGTAGACGGACCAAGTTGCATGGTGAAGATCATCTAGATAGGGGACCAACCATTTAGGTGAACCTAACTTACCAATATTGCATGCTAAGCACCGGAATAGATCATTAGTATAAAATGCCTTATGGTTATGAAGTCATGGGGAACACTTACCCTAGTTATTTGCATTAATTTGGAAGCAACAAACAATTTCTCAACATTGTTATTTATTACTTTTACAAATTCCCCCCCTCTAAGGAAATAATTAACTAAAAAGCGTAAGCACTAGCATTCTTCTACATCCTTCCGTATTCTCTGTGGGATTGACCCCAACCTTTGTTGGGTTCTTTATTGACAACGTCTACTTCATACTTTGTTAAGAAGTGTGAATTTGAGCATTATCAAAAAGTGGCGCCGTTGCTAGGAAATACAGTTTAGGATTAGATTAATTGCTTGTGTTTAACTTTTAGTTTTTACTTCCTATTTTTTGTTTTTCTTTTATTTTATAACGTGTCAAAGGGAAGCGTGGTAAAACAAGCGGCCAAGATGTGACCACGGTCTCAACAGGTATCTTGATGAAGTCTGAGTAATCAAGATACCTGTGTCGTGCCGCGACGTTAAATCGGGCGCTACTTGGGAGGCAACTCAAGATGATCTTTTTGTTCGTTTTCATGTGTTTTTTTCAAGTGTGCAGGTGATATGTCATAATTTTTCAATAGATATTGAGCTTAAATATTGAAGACAAGGAGTAGAGGCCCGGGAAGTTCTTCTTGCACTCTATTTCTTTATGTTTCTTTGTTTTAGCACTAGGGATAGTTTAACCAATTAAGTGTGGGGTAGGAGATGTGAATTTCATATTACCATTCATGCCTTAATTGCTAAATTTGTACAAGGTAGGCCAATTTTTTTATTTGAGATTTATGATTTGTCATGCATGATTGTTGGTTTTTAGTATTTTTTTAGTTTTATTATATTTTTGGTTCCTCCGATTTTTGTTTTCGGTACTTTTCCGGTGGATAGTCCCTTAGAACCAATTAGAGAGTCTAGATTTTTTTTTATTTTTTATTTTAGTCATTGAGTCATGACTTTGCCCGATGATGGATGGATGAAGACCGTCTTAAGGGTAAATTAGTCACTAGGAATAACAAGATCTTGGATCCTATGAATGCTAGGTGCTTCACTTTAGGTATCATTAAGACTTTATTAAATTCACTCAAAAATACATGAAAAAGGTAGAAACACTTAGTCTTTTGGGAACTTGACTCTTGTACTTGAAAAAATGGGCTTAATTTTGTTACGCATGCAATATGAATATATGTGTTTATGTGATCTTGATTTCCATTGTTAAACCATTTTGTGCCATTGTGTGAGTAAGGAATTTTTGATATACTCCATGCTTGTAAATTGACATCTAGAACTTGTCCGGTGTGTGTGCGAAGCGAAATAAGAATGATGGATTTTAGGAAGTGATATAGGCATTTCTTTGGTAACCATATTTTATACTATTTTACCTACCTTGATTGCAATTATCCTAGTTAGCTATGTTTGAGCCTTAGCCTTATTCTTTTGATAGCCATATTACAAGCTTAATCCCTTTTGTTCTATTGACTTGCATTTGATCCAAATGACTCTTAAAGCACTTTAATGAAAAAACTTTGTAGGAAAGGAGCATAATTGGAAAAGTGAAGGGAAAAGCTAAAAAGAATGGTGAATTAGAAGAAAAGAAAAAGGTGAAATTCTGCTAAACAAAGAGGGTGATTTTTAGTGGGAAAACAAAAAGAAGAAAGAGCTTTGAAAAATTGAAGTTGAAAAAAATCATGATTTACCGATTAATCGTACCCATTTGTTTACAATGAACCTATTTTGGCCCTGGTCCTTCCTTGGATATTGTGAACCTCAACATAAGAAAAATGCATAAGTTGAGGGTGGCTAGAGTAGGGATGCGTAAAGGGTGGGAACAAAGGAAAGAAAAAGAAAAGAGAAAAAAAATGTGTGTGAATAAGCTCGATGATGAAAAGAAAAATCCCCACTAGTCACCTAAGTTGAAAAATTGAAAAATAAGGAGGTATAAGGAGAAAATTTTTGAAATTGAAGAATTAGATAAAAATCAAAGTGTTGTGAAGTATTAAAGTGCTTAGGGAGATTAGTCACTATCTTGGCCAAATAGTTCCTTCCCGTCCCTTAGCCTACATTACAACAAAATTAAAGTCCTAATTGATCCTTGATTCATAATTCTATATTAGCGGAGTATTACACTAAGGGCAATCCTAGGGTCGTCTTTTGCATGTATATTGAGATTTTTGTGAGAGTGAACGAAAATTATTTTATTTATGCCCAAGTTAATTTATTCTATATCTTGTGTGAAAGGGAATCTCTCTAAAATCGTGAGGGGCACAATGGTAAGACTTTGGTAAATCTTTATTGCTTAATTACATATAATTCATGTTGGCCCAAAATATATCTTGATGAGTTAGTTTTCAAAAGTAAGTGATTTCGAACTTTGACATCTTAATGTTGAATCTATATGCATGCGAGTGAGTTGTTTGAGCATCATTGATTTGTCTCATGATCTTAAGTGTAAGTAGACCTATTCATAGTATAAATTTTGTGCTTAATTGTTAGAAGGGAAGTAGTAGATTGTTCGAGGAAGAACAATTGTTTAAGTGTGGGGTGTTGATGAAGGGCGTACTCACACACTTCATAGACATATTTTGCCCGTACTTTACTATATTTTGAGAACAAATTATGTGTGTTTGCATGTGTTTATGTTATATATTTGTGAAAATTAGCTAATGCATGTGATTAGATGATTTCAAGGCTAAAAAGGATAGATTTGAATGTATTTGAGGCTTATGGAATGAAGATGAAAAGAAGCAGAAAGCGTGGGAAATTATTGAAGTTTGAAGAAAGAGAGACAGTGTACCTGACGGGTTCAGGGAACGACTTGTTACATCTGGTAACGAGTCGTGAAGTCAGTCGTGAAGGCTGGAAGAGAAATTATTGCCAAAGTAACCAGTGAATATGACAACACACTTAACAAGTCGTTAGTTGACTAAATGACTCGTTGGCAGATCACTGGAACCAGCCGTAAGGTTCACTGAAAATTTGAAGGAGTTAGACCAAGAGGGGACTAACGACTTGTGCCTATGCACAACGAATCATTAGGTGACACATTTCCACAACTGGCAATGCGGCAGTGGTTGGGGCGACGCGCAAGGCTCCCAAAATGGCAAAAATTGGCTTTCCTACTTCAACTAGGAAAAGGAAAATTTTAAATCCCAAGTCAAATTCATCAAGGACCAAGGAAAACATAAATCTACTACTATAAATACCCCTTTATTTTCATGTAATAAGCATGTATTCAGGAGTTGAAGTTTTACAATAAGTTTTTAGAGTAAATTTTAAGACGTGTTAGAAGACATATTTGAGATACGATTGTAATGTTGTTCCTTCAAATTTTGCATTAATCAAGTGAGTTCTTCCTATCATCGTTGTAAGTATTAATTTTAGTTTTTATTTATGAATTCTATTAATTCACTTATAATCATGATACGCTAAAACCACCATAAATAGGGTTGTGGACCCATGACAAATGAACACACATAGGTTAAATACTTAGTGATTCTTAAATGGGGTTTTATGCATGTATTGTGTTTTCCTTTGTTTTGACTGATTCTTGACGGTTGCAGATATTAGGACTTGCCTTATTCTAACTTACCGGACCAAGGAGGTAATGAATGGGAAAAGGGATTAACAACGGATATTTGAGGCTATCAACCCTCATCTAATAGCTTGAACTTGTCAGGGAATAGCTAATCCGATATTGAGGGTAAGGGTTAATCAAGAATATACCCGTAGATGGACCAAGTTGCGTGGTGAAGATCATCTAGATAGGGGACCAATAATTTAGGTGAACCTAACTTACCAATATTGCATGCTAAGCATCAGAATAGATCACTAGTATAAAACGCCTTGTGGTTATGAAGTCATAGGGAACACTTACCCTAGTTAGTTGCATTAATTTGGAAACAACAAACAATTTCTCAACATTGTTATTTATTAAATTTACAAATTCCCCCCTCTTTGGAAATAATTAACTAAGAAGCGTCAGCACTAGCATTCTTCTACATCCTTCCATATTCTCTGTGGGATCGACCCCAACTTTTGTTGGGTTCTTTATTGACAACATCTTCTTCATACTTTGTTGAGAAGTGTGAACTTGAGCGTTATCAGGGGATAACTCAGTTATAGCTCGTAGGGTATATAGAAATTGCCCTATGATAGTCCTTCAGAAGATCACCTTAGAAGATTTAGTAGAGTTAGCCATGACCGATTTTGATGTTATCTTTGGCATGGATTGGCTACATGCATGTTATGCCTTAGTCAATTGTAGAACCCATGCAGTAGATTTCAGATTTTGGGGGAGCCAGTCCTAGAGTGAAAAGGTAGTTAAGTTGTGCCTGTAGGTCGCTTTATTTCCTACCTTGAGGCCAAAAAGATGATTTCTAAGGGTTGCGTGTACCATATAGTTAGGGTTAAGGATGCTACATCTTAAACCCCAACTATCCCGTCGATTCCTGTAGTGTGTGAGAATCCAAAGGTGTTTCCAGATGATTTACCGGGAATCCCTCTCGAGTGGGAGATCGACTTTGGTATTGACCTTCTTCCCAATATGCAGCTTATATCCATTCCTACTTATATAATGGCTCTAGCTGAGCTAAAGGATTTGAAGGAGCAGTTGAAAGACCTCTTAGACAAGGGTTTCATCAGACCTAGAAAATCCCCGTGGAGTGCACCAGTTTTCTTTGTCAGAAAGAAGGATGGTTCCCTTCAGATGTGCATTGATTATCGACAACTGAACAAGGTCACCAATAAGAACAAGTATCCTCTACCAAGGATTGATGATTTTCCTAACCAGCTTGTGGGTGCCAAGTGCTTTTCAAAGATAGATCTTCGATCGAGATACCATCAGCTCAGAGTTTGACAGAGTGACAACCTAAAGATAGCCTTCAAGACTCCGTATGGTCACTATGAGTTTGTAGTTATGTCTTTTGGACAAACGAATGCTCCTGCAGCTTTTATGGATTTGATGAACAGGGTGTTCAAGCCGTATTTGGATATGTTCGTGATTGTGTTCATAGATGATATCCTTATATAATCTCGGAGCATGGAGGAGCATGCTTCTCATTTGAAGGTGGTGCTACAGAATTTTAAGGATCACCAATTGTATGCTAAATTCAGAAAATGTGAGTTTTGGTTGAACTTAGTGGCATTTTTGGGTCATGTGGTGTCAAGTGAGGGCGTAGAGGTGTGACTCTCAAAAGATAGAAGCGGTGAAGATTGAACTAGACCAGTTAGTCCTTCGCATATCAGTAGTTTCTTGGGTTTAGCCGGTTACTATCAAAGGTTTGTTGAAGGGTTTTCATCCATTGCAGCCTTATTGATAAAATTGACCCAGAAGAATGTGAAGTTTCAATGGTCAGAGGCTTGTGAGAAGAGTTTGCAAAAGTTGAAGACTCGACTCATCTCAGCACCAGTGTTGACCCTACCTGAGGGTACTAATAGGTTTGTGGTATATTGTGATGCCTCAAGGATCGGCCTTGGTTATGTGCTAATGCAACACGATAAGGTTATAGCCTATCCTTCCAGGAAGATGAAGGTCTATGAAACGAATTACCTGACTCACGACCTCGAGTTGGCAGCGATAGTATTTGCCTTGAAGATTTGGAGACACTATCTGTACGGGGTCCATATAGATGTGTTTACGGACCATAAAAGCCTATAGTACATTTTCATACAGAAGGATCTAAACCTACGTCAGAGAAGGTGGTTGGAGCTTCTTAAAGATTATAATTGGACTGTCTTCTATCATTCGGACAAGGCTAATATGGTGGCAGACGCTCTTAGCAGGCTTTCCATGGAAAGTGTATCCCATGTAGATGAGGAGAGGAAAAAGTTGGTGAAAGATGTGCATCAGCTTTCACAGTTGGGAGTTCGCCTTATTGACTCAACAAATTATGGTATCATTGTTCAAAATGGGTCAGAATCATCCTTAGTGACCAAATTTAAAGCCAGGCAAGATGACGATCCTATTTTGGTAAAGTTGAAGGAAACCTTTCAGAATTAGAAGGTGGAGGTTTTCTCCAAAAGGGTAGATGGTGTGCTTCGATATCAGGATCGCTTATGTGTTCCGGGTGTTGATGATTTTAGAGATCAGATGTTGCACGAGGCTCATGGTTCCAGATACTCTATACATCCAGGTGGCACCAAGATGTACCGTGACCTATGGGAAGTCTATTGGTAGAGTGGCATGAAGAAGGACATAGCAGAGTTTGTGGCTAAGTATCCGAATCGTCAACAGGTGAAGGTTGAGCATCAAAGACTTGGAGGTGTGGTCAAAGATATTAGCATCCCTACTTGTAAGTGGGATGAAATCAGTATGAACTTCATTATAGGGTTGCCTCATACTCATCGACAATATGACTCTATTTGGGTGATTGTAGACTTATTTGACTATGACAGCTCAATTCCTACCGGTCAAAACTACCGATTCAACTGAGGATTATGCCGAATTGTATGTTCAGGAGCTAGTTCGGTTGCATGGAGTGCCCTTGTCCATTATATCAGATAGAGGTACTTAGTTTACCTCCCATTTTTGGAGAGCATTTCAGAAGGGACTTGGTAATCAGGTCAAGCTTAGCACAGCCTTTCACCCACAGATAGATGGTCAGGCTGAGAAGACTATTTAGAATCTTGAGGATATGTTGAGAGCGTGTGTTCTTTATTTCAATGGTAGTTGGGATGATCATTTGCCTCTCATTGAGTTTGCATATAACAACATCTACCATTCTAGCATTCAGATGCCTCCGTTTAAGGCTCTTTATGGGCGAAGGTGTAGATCACCTATTGTTTGGTTTGAGGTCAGTAAAGCTACATTGATAGGTCCAGATTCAGTTCATGAGGCCATGGAGAAGGTTCAGCTTATAAGGGAAAGATTGGAGACAGCTCAGAGTCGCCAAAAGTCCTATGTAGATGTGAGGAGGAGAGAACTTAAGTTTGAAGTTGCTGATTGGGTGTTTCTAAATGTATCTCCTATGAAGGGATTGATGTGGTTTGGAAAGAAAGGGAAACTCAATCCCCATTATGTTGGTCCATACCAGATCGTGAAACGGGTTGGCAAGGTAAGATAGGAGTTAGAGTTGCCCTCAGAATTAGCTTTAGTTCATCCAGTTTTTCACGTATTGCTCTTAAAGAAGTGTTTGAGTGATCCAGCTCTAGTTGTTCCGGTGGAGAGTGTAGTGTGAAGGATAGCTGTAGCTATGAGGAGGTTCCGATGGAAATACTTGACCATTAGGTTTGAAAGCTAAGAAAAAAAGAAGTAGCCTTAGTCAAGGTTTTGTGGAGGAACTAGCATGTTGAGGGAGCTACATGGGAAACAAAAGCAGATATGATGGCTAAATACCCATATTTATTCCCTTCCGGCTCAGTTTCAGCTTGAGGTATCATTTTTCTACTTAATACTCTATTCAGTGTTTAGATCATGTGCCCTAGTCTCTTTCATGTCATGGTATGTATGTATGATTCATGAATTCACTTCAGTCATGTAGTTTAGTTCGGAGTCAGTCACCCCGTCAGTTTTCAGCTTATATGTTTAGTATTTGAGTATGATGGTTGCATTCCTTAGCTTTGCAGTATGATTTCTCACATTTGAGGACGAATGTTTCCAAGAGTGAGATATTGTTATACCCAGAAAGCCCTAAGATCAGACCCGAGGGATAAAATGGAGAAAATAGAATTTTCTGCACCAGGTCACAGGACAAGTCGTCCAGTGACCTTTGAGGTGCACCACGAGTCATTAAGTGACACGTGGTGAGGAGGATGGACAAGTTTGGATTTTGGGTTTGAGGTTGACCACTGGTGAGACCACGAGTCATCAAGTGGGTCGTGGTCAGTGGCTGGTTTGAAGGTTGAAGGTTTTTGGCAGTGTCCATAACGGTTTGTCGCCATGAGTCATAGTACACACCACGACTCGTGGTGTCCCTAGTGGTGACCAGTGGTGATGAGACTCTAGTGCTGGCAGCAGGAAGCAGACCATGAGTAATGGTCTAGGGCATGAGTCGTCCAGTCCCTCGGTGGGATTGGCAGTGTGCAATTTCCTGCGAATTTATTAAGGTTTTTTCCATAATTCCTAAGTTTCTAAGGCCTATACTGCGTCATTTTAAGCTCTAAATAATGTGTTTTAAGAGGGGCAAGTTAATTTTAAGCTTATTCACTTCCATGCATGCAAGTCTAGAAGCTCCTAAGGGTGATCAAACCTAGATTCATCCAAGTTCTTTCCCAAAATTTCATTAGGCTTTCAAGAGGGTGTGTGAAATAAGATTTCTCTAGGTATGTAGGGTTATGAATGGGTGTATACATCCACAACCATGCTTTAATACCCCGGAAGTATCTAGGAGTAGACCCGGGAAGCTAAAATGCAAAACTGCAGAAATTTGGGAAAAAGGTTGCAGGATGAGAGAAACAACGACCCAGGGTATGTAACCACAAGCCATTGTAAGCAGTCGTGGTAAGAGGCTAGGCCTGGTGAAAGTGTAGACAACGCCCGTCACAACGACCCATTGTGAGAAAGGACGGCCCATTGTCTGGAGTCGTGGTAAGGTAGTGGACCTTTACAGTGGAGACGACGGATGGAAACCCCGACCCGTTATAGGATACAACAAGTTGCAGTGAGGCTTGTTATGATGGAGTCCAAATTTGCAGAAGAGGGAAACAACGACCGCTTCAATGACTTGTTGGACCCTAGAACGACTCGTCCTATATGTCCATGGTCTAAATTCGAAATATGGTTGGGGCAGTGCTTAACACGGGCAGATACCATGGGTCGTGCTATCTTTCAACGGCCCATTGGTTCATCCATTGTTTGGTCCATTGACAAGTTTTCAGCGAATTCAATAAGGGCATTTCCATCATTTCCTAGTCCTAAAGCCCTATACTACATCATTTAAGTCTCGTTTTGGAGGATTTTAATAGGGGGAAATCTATTCTAAATGTATTTCTTCCCATGCATGCAAGTTTGAAGGTTTGAAGAGGAGATTCAAGATAAAATCTCAAGGTTTCCATTTGAATCTTAGCTTAGGCAATTAGGGGGTGTTAGAATTCACCATTCCCAGGTATGTAAGGCTATGAGTGGGTGTCTCCTTCCACACCCATGCCCAATTTCTATCACATCATGATAAAATTGTCTATGATCAAGTATGGGGTTTTACCCAATTACATGACTCTTCAATCTCTATACATGGGTATGATTAGATTATATTTAAATTGATGGATTATGAAGCTTGGACAAATTCTAAATTATTTTCAATACAAAAATTGCTTTCCAAAAATCTTGAATCTAAAATGCCCATGGATGAGAAGTTCATAAAAGTAGTGAACGATGTTGAATGTATGATGATGATGAGATTTGATGATGAAAAGCATGCTTCTAAAGCTACCCATGACTATGATATTGTTTTCAAAATGAATTGAGTAGATCTAAGTTTGATAAAGCTTTGGGAAATGCCCACATGTTGATCTAAAATGATGATTTTCCCAAAATAAGCTTACTACATGGTTTAGAGTGAAACCTCCCAAATTTTTCATAAATTTCTAGCTTGTGGTATGCTGAGTTAGATATTTTCACATATAGCTTACCACATGATTTGGAGTAGATGCTCCTAATTATACTTGAGCTTGTGGTATGTTTCAAAATAAAGCTTCTCATATGCATGAATTCATAATCGAGATGTTGTCATTATTGAGCTTTGTCAAAGGACAATGTTGAGGTTCATTTTCATATGATGTCGAGTCTATGCATGATTTCATTAATAAGCTTTGTCAATAGACAATGTTGAGCTTCATTTCATACGATGTTGAGTTATGCATGATTTCATATTGAGCTTCGTCATTAGAAGATGTTGAGCTTCGTCAATAGACGATGTTGAGCTTCATTATATGCGATGTAGAGCATTGCCTGTTTTTGTGAGAAGAGTCTAGCACCGAGCGGGTTAAGCGTCGATCACCCTATGCCCCAGAACTACGCGCCAACGTAGGTTGATACTATTATATTATTGGGACCTCCCATGTGAGCTATCCCTGGCCCGATTGGCCCTTAAGCTTGATATCAATATCATGGTATCGTCCATCGCCCTGGCAAGGTTATGGACGACTCTACCCACTTGAGTGTGATAGTTGGGACTACGTAAGCTCTATCGTGGTATGTCGGCTAAGTTACGAGTCTTCCACTGTCTATATCATTTAGATTTTCATATCCATTACTCATGATGATTACTTTACGCATGCATGTTCCAAAAGCAATTTTTGACTCATTGTTCATCTTTTCAATATAAATGTTATGTTTTAGCTTTGAGTCATTCGAATCAGTCATGATGTTATAAAGCTATTCATGGTCATGTTATGATAAGATTGCAATTTCAGAATGAATGCATGTAACCCATTTACTTACATTTGAAAGCTTATGATATGTTATGAGATGTTTTGAATGATTTCTTTACTTAAGCGGTTTTACTTACCTTGCGTACTCGGTAAATTCCATGTAGTAATTGCATACTTCCTATGCCGCATTGTTTCATGATGCAAGATCTGATTCCCAAGTTTAGTCCCGTTCGTAGTCACTTATCAGAGTTAGAACCCACGTGATTGGTGAGTCCTCATATTTCGAGGACTATACTTTCAGTTATCTCTAATGTATTTTTAGTTTCAGTATTATTGAGCTAGTTGGGGATTTTGTCCCATCAGCTCATCCGGATTAGAGGCTTTTCAAACTTAGA
The DNA here is from genome assembly GCA_035772735.1 of Datura wrightii. Classification (NCBI taxonomy): domain Eukaryota; kingdom Viridiplantae; phylum Streptophyta; class Magnoliopsida; order Solanales; family Solanaceae; genus Datura; species Datura wrightii. Next base: position 41,109,279 of record JASDFA010000027.1, read on the forward strand.
CGTGTATTCAGTTTCTGATGTTTATTATGTTGTTATGTTGAGTTAGACTTCTGCTATGCTTATATTGTTGATCCTTCAGTTTATTGTATGAGTTAGATGAATTCTTAAGCCATGGGTCGACTTGGAGTCTCTTGGGGTCCCTTGTCCAGTTTCTACGGTTCGACCCTCTGTTCGGGTTTTGACAAACATGGTATCAGAGCCATATATTTGAAATGTCCTAGGGAGTCTAAAAGCCGCATTAAGTAGAGTCTTTTTCATGGGTGTGATGCGCGCCACACTTATGACGAAGAGGCTACTAGACATTTAGGAAACATTCCCTTCTTTCATGATCTATGTCATGTGATGAAAAGCATTTCTATCCTTCTAATTCGTGCTATTCACGATTACAGAATCATGGTACCTAGAAGGGTGAATGGAAGGAGGAATGGAGTTGGTGTAGGCCACGAGGATGGTAACACTTATGAGCATCAGCCAGCCCCACCAGTTCAGGAGCCTTAAGCACCGGAGCCAGCCGCTCATGCTGAGTTTTAAGTTTAGATTTAGATGCTTGAGAAGGCCTTGATCGCTTAGGTCAATCAGCAGGCCCTTGCGCATGTTCCTCAAAATGGTAATGCAGCAGTGGCCAAAGTCCGAGACATCTTGAGAATGAACCAGCTGGAGTTTCTGGGGTCCAAGGTAGATGAGGACCCACATGACTTCATTGATGAGATTTTCAAGATCATATAGGTCATGGGGGTGAGTAGTGTTGAGTGAGCAGAGTTATTCTCCTACCAGTTGAAGGGGGTTGCGCATATTTGGTTCCATCAATGGAAGAATAGCAGGGTCACAGGAGCAGGTCCGATCACATGGGAGGAGTTTCAGGTTGCATTCCTAGATAAGTTCTTCCCTCTAGAGATGAGGGAGTTGAAAGCAACCAAGTTCATGAATTTAAAGCAAGGAAGGATGACTGTTTCGGAGTACGCCCTTGAGTTCACCCGCCTATCAAACTATGCCCGGGAGTTAGTGGCCGACCAGCGGGCGTGGATGAGCAGATTTGTGCATGGTATAGTAGGATATTTGGAAAAGGACTACAGGACAACTATGCTCCATCAGGACAAGGACTTCCCTTGCATTGTGTTGTACGCTCAGCAGATGGAGGCAAAAGATTCGAGGGAAAGGGAGGCTACGAGGGCCAGGACTAAGGACCACAGATTCTCTCAGCGGAGGTCCGGTGGTGGGCACCGACAACAGGCCCACCATAGATCATCATCCCTAACATCTTCAGCACTAAGTGTGCCATCTAGGCCTAGACATGATCAGAGGGGGAAAGTGTTAGGCTCAAGGGGTCATAGCAGTAGACCCACATATTCCAGCATTCCAGCTTGTTGCAGGTGCGGCCGAGGACACATAGGTCAGTTCTTGGCAGTGTTAGAAGCTTATTTTTTATGTGGGAAGCCTAGGCATATGCTCAAGTTTGTCCAACTGTGAGACAGGACCAGGTTGGGGGTCAAGGCCCAGCTTCTAGTTCAGCATCCCCTCCCCCACGCACAACACATCAGGGGGCATCTACTAGCATAGTTGGTGGTCAACTCAAAAACATATTCTATTCCTTATCCACTCCTCAGGAGCAGGAGGCCTCACCAGATGTAGTCACCGGTATATTAAGAGTTTTTCATGTTTATGTGTATGCTTTGCTAGATTTGAGGGCTACCCTATCTTTTGTGACACCATATATAGCTAGTAGCTTCAGAGCTAGTCCCGATGTCTTATCAGATACCTTTTCAGTTTGTACTCCAGTAGGTGACTCAGTTATAGATAGATGGGTGTATAGAGATTGCTCGGTCTCTATTCTTCATAAGGTCACCTCAGCAGACTTGATAGAGTTAGCCATGACCGATTTCGATGTTATTGTCGGCATGGATTGGCTATTTGCATTCTATGCTTCAGTTAATTGTAGAGCCCAATTAGTATAGCTCAAATTTCTGGGTGAGCCAGTGTTAGAATGGAAGGGTAGTTCAGTTGTGCCTGTAGGTCGATTTATTTCCTACCTTAAGGTTAGAAAGATGATTTCTAAGGGTTGCATGTACCATCTAGTTAGGGTTAAGGATGTGGAGTCCGAGAACCCGACTATCCAGTCTGCACCAGTAGTACGTGAGTATCCAGAAGTCTTTCCTGATGATTTGCCAAGTGTCCTTCCCAAGCGGTAGATTGATTTCGGTATAGATCTTCTTCCTGACATGCAACCTATATCTATTTCGCCTTACAGAATGGCTCCAACCGAGCTAAAAGAGTTGAAGGATCAATTGAAGGACCTGTTAGATAAGGGCTTTATTAGGCCTAGTAAGTCTCCATGGATGCACCATGTTATTTGTCCGGAAGAAGGATGGTTCACTTCGGATGTGCATTGACTATCGGCAGTTGAACAAGGTCACCATCAAGAATAGGTATCCTTACCTAGGATTAATGATTTGTTTGACCATATTTAGGGTGCCAAGTGTTTCTCCAAGATTGATCTAAGATCCGGGTATCACCAGCTCAGAGTTTGGGAGAATGACATCCCGAAAACTGCTTTCAAGACTCGGTATGGTCACTACGAATTCTTTGTTATGTCTTTTGGACTAACCAATTCCCCTGCAGCTTTTATGGATCTAATGAACAGGGTGTTCAAGGAATATTTGGACATGTTCATGATTGTTTTAATTGGTGATATCCTTATATACTCTCGGAGAAAGGAGGATCATGCTGCTCACTTGAGAATAGTTCTTCAGACCCTTAAGGATCGTCAGTTGTATGCAAAGTTCAGCAAATATGAGTTTTGGTTGGACTCAGTGGTATTTCTAGGCCATGTGGTATCAGGTGAGGGCATAAAAGTAGACTCTCAGAAGATCGAGGTGGTAAAGAATTGGCCCAGACCGGTGAACCTATCAGATATCAGGAGCTTTTTAGGCTTAGCGGGTTACTATCGGAGGTTTGTGGAGGTTTTTTCATCTTTTGCCGCACCATTGACCAAGTTGACTCAAAAGAAGGTGAAGTTTCAATGGTCGGAGGCTTGTGAGAAAAGCTTCCAAGAGTTGAAGACCCAACTCACTTTAGCAACAGTGTTGACCCTACTTGAGTGTACCGATTGTTTTGTGGTGTATTGTGATTCTTCATGAGCCGAAATCGGGTGTGTGTTGATGCAGCATGGGAAAGTGATAGCTTATGCCTCGAGATAGATGAAAATCCACAAAAGGAACTACCCGATCCATGATCTTGAATTGGCCGCGGTGGTGTTTGCATTGAAGATATGGCGACATTACTTGTATGGGGTCCACGTGGATGTATTCACAGATCACAAGAGCTTGCAATATGTGTCCACGCAGAAAGATCTCAATCTTTGGCAAAGGAGGTGGTGGAAGTTACTGATGGACTACGATATGCGTGTCCTTTATCACCCGGGCAAGGCTAATGTAGTAGCAGATGCACTTAATAGGCTCTCTATGGAGATTGTATCCCATATGGATGAGGGAAAGGAGTTGGTGAAAAATGTCCACCGACTTGCGAGGTTGAGAGTTAGATTGGTCGACTCTACTGATGGCAACATTGTTGTGCAAAATGGATCATAATCGTCCTTAGTAGTGGATGTGAAAGCTAGGAAAGATGAGGATCCTAGGTTGGGAAAGTTGAAGGAAGCCGTTCGGAGTCAAAAGGTATAGGTTTTCTCCCAAGAGGGAGATGGGGTGTTGCGGTACCAGGGTCGTCCATGTGTTCTAGATGTCGATAATTTGAGGGATTGGATATTGCATGAGGCACATGGGTCCAGGTATTCCATCTATCCGGGTGCCACCAAGATGTATCATGATTTGCGGAAAATATATTGGTAGAACGACATGAAGAAGGATATTGTAGAATTCGTAGCCAAGTGCCTGAACTGTCAACAAGTGAAGTTGAACCAAAGGCTGGGAAACATATTTCAGGATATTAGCATTCCCACTTGGAGTGGGAAGAGATTAATATAGATTTCATTACAAGCCTATCTCGTACTCACCGACACTATGATTCAATTTGGGTGGTGATCGACGGGTTGACCAAGGCTACACACTTTCTACCAGTCAAAACCACAGATTCAGCAGATGATTATGCCAAATTGTATATTCGGGAGTTGGTTCGACTTCATGGAGTGCCCTTGTCTATTATTTCAGACTGAGGTACTCAGTTTACCTCTCAATTTTGGCATTCTTTTCGAAAGGGACTTGGGACTCAAGTTAAGCTCTGTACAACCTTTCATCTGCAAATATAAGGTCAGGCGGAGCAAACAATCTAGACTCTCAAGGACATGTTGAGAGCCTGTGTGATGGATTTTAAAGGTGGTTGGGATGATCACTTTCCCTTGATCAAGTTTCCTTACAACAACAACTATCACTCTAGTATCCAAATGGCACCGTTCGAGGCTCTTTACAGGCATAGGTGTACATCGCCCATCGGATGGTTTGAGGTTGGTGAGGCAGCATGATAGGACTTGATTCGGTTCATGAGGCCATGGTAAAGGTTCTGTTGATAAGGGACAGGCTGAAGACCCCTCAGAGTCATCAGAAATCATATGTTGATGTGAGGAGAAGAGATTTGGAGTTTGAGGTAGAAGATTGGGTATTTCTAAAGGTATCTCCCATGAAGGGAGTCATGCGGTTTGGAGAGAAAGGAAAACTCAGTCCCTGCTATATTGGTCCTTATCGGGTTAGGAGAACAGTTGGTAAGGTAGCATATGAGTTGGACTTTCCATCAGAGTTATCTTCAGTACATCCCGTGTTTCACGTGTCGCTCTTGAAAAAGTGCTTGGGCGATCCATCTTTACTTGTCTTGGTGGAAAGCGTTGGTGTGGGAGATAACCTCAGTTACGAGAAAATTTCGATTGCAATATTAGATCACCAGGTTCGGAGGGTGAGGAACAAAGAAGTAGCTTCAGTGAAGGTGCCGTGGAGAATCAGTATGTTGAGGGAGCTACATGGGAAGCCAAAATGGCTATGATGGCTAAATACCCCCACCTGTTCCCTACCGGCTTAGTTTCAGTTTGAGGTATCAATTTTTTCCCTAATTCTCTAATCAATTTTCACGTTCAATTCATGTGCACATGTTTGATTTATGTTATGATAGATGTATGTGATGCCTGTATTCTATTTAGCTATGTAGTTCTTTTTGAAGGTAGTCATTCTGTCAGTTTTTGGTTTAAATAATCAGTATTTGCATATGAAAATTGCATGTTTATGTTTTCTACTGGTTTCTAACATTCGAAGACAAATATTCCCAAGGGGGAGATATTGTAATACCCCGAAAGTGTCTAGGAGTAGACCCGGGAAGCTAAAATACAAAACTATAAAAATTTGGGAAAAAGGTTGCAGGACGAGAGGAACAACGTCTTCTGGTGTAAAACCATGAGCTGTTGTAAGCAGTCATGGTAAGAGGCTAGGCTTGGTGACAGTATAGACAGCGGGCGTCACAACGACCCGTTGTGAGGAAGGAAGACCTATTGTATGGAGTTGTGGTAAGGTAGTGGACCTTTACAATGGAGACGACGGATGGAAACTATGACCTGTTGTAGGATGCAACGAGTCATGGTGAGGCTCGTTGTGAAGGAGTCTAGATTTTCAGAAGAGGGAAACAACAACTGGTTCAACGACCCGTTGCACCCTAGAACGACTCTTCCTATATGTCTGTGGTCTGAATCCAAGATATGGTTAGGGCAAGTACTTAGCACGGGAAGATACCACAGGTCGTGCTATCTTCCAACGGCCTGTTGGTTCATCCGTTGTTTGGTCCAGTGACCAGTTTTCAACGAATTCAATAAGGGCATTTTCGTCATTTCTTAGTTTTAAGGCCCTATACTACGTCGTTTAAGGCTTGTTTTGGAGGATTTTAGTAGGGGAAAACCTATTCTAAATGTATTTCTTCCCATGCATGCAAGTTTGAAGGTTTGAAGAGGAGATTCAAGGAAAAATCTCAAGGTTTCCATTGGAATCTTAGCTTAGGAAATTAGGGGGGGTGTTAGAATTCACCATTCCCAGGTATGTAAGGCTATGAGTGGGTGTCTCCTTCCACACCCATGCGCAATTTCTATCAAATCATGATAAAATTGTCTATGATCAAGTATGGGGTTTTACCCAATTGCTTGACTCTTCAATATCTATACATGGGTATGATTAGATTGTATTTAAATTGATGGATTATGAAGCTTGGATAGATTCTAAATTGTTTTCAATACAAAAATTGCTTTCCAAAAACTTGAATCTAAAATGCCCACGGATGAGAAGTTCATAAAAGTAGTGAACGATGTTGAATGTATGATGATGATGAGATTTGATGATGAAAAGCATGTTTCTAAAGCTACCCATGACTATGATATTATTTTCAAAATGAATTGAGTAGATCTAAGTTTGATAAAGCTTTGGGAAATGCCTACATGTTGATCTAAAATGATGATTTTCCCGAAATAAGCTTACTACATGGTTTAGAGTGAAACCTCCCAAAATTTCCATAAATTTCTAGCTTGTGGTATATTGAGTTAGATATTTTCACATATAGCTTACCACATGATTTGGAGTAGATGCTCCCATTTATACTTGAACTTGTGGTATGTTTCGAAATAAAGCTTCTCATATGCATGAATTCATAATCAAGATGTTGTCATTATTGAGCATTGTCAAAGGACAATGATGAGCTTCATTTTCATATGATGTCGAGTCTATGCATGATTTCATTAATAAGCTTTGTCAATAGACAATGTTGAGCTTCATTTCATACGATGTTGAGTTATGCATGATTTCATATTGAGCTTTGTCATTAGAAGATGTTGAGCTTCGTCAATAGACGATGTTGAGCTTCGTTATATGCGATGTATAGCAATGAATGTTTTTGTGAGAAGAGTCTAGCACCGAGCGGGTTAAGGGTCGATCACCCTATGCCCCAGAACTACGCGCCAACGTAGGTTGATACTATTGATATGCCGGGATTTTACGGCACTTTCGACGCTTAAAACTAAGAAATTATGCACATTCCAAGTATGTTTATATAGGTATGATGTGTTTTGTGCTTAATGTTGCAGGAAAACAGGTTCAGAAGTGAACTGGGCAAATTAATGCTGAAAATAACTTAAAAGGTGATTGCCAGGCACTTCACGAGTCGTTGGCAGGAGGCACGACTCATAGTTGAAGTCGTGGGCAAAAGATGAAGTTTGAAGATGCTGAGACAGTGTACCTGACGGGTTGTGGGAATGACTCATTACACTTGGTAATGAGTCGTGAGGTCAATCGTGAAGGATAAGAGTGAAAATCTTAACAAAGTGACCAGTGGAGTTGAGGACAGACATAACGAGTCATCACGTGATGAAACGACTCGTTGGCAGATCACTGGACCCAACTGTAAGGTGCACTGGACTTTTGGAGGAATTAGACCACGAGGGACCTAATGACTCGTGCCCAAGCACAACGAGCCGTTAGGTGACCCATTGCCATAACTGGGTACGATGCTGCGGACAACTATTTTAACCAAGCCCGTTGCCACTGCCAACCTGGTTTCAAATTTTAGTTAGGAAAAGGATTTCTTGGAACTATAAATACACAGTTTAGGTTTATTTTTGGAAAACAGTTAGAGAATAATTTAGAAAGCTGATTTTATTAGTTTTCAAGTAGGATTTAGGTGTTGTACGAATGTTCTTGAATCAAGAAACGAGATTTATAATTTTTTTCTTGAATTTAATGATCAAAAGCAACATTGGAATTTACTCATCAATTTTGGAGTTTTATTCAATCTATTTGGTTTTTCTTCTACAACAATTTGTAAGTTGCAATTACGATTTATTCAATATTTTGTGATTGCGATAATACAAGCATGAGTAGTTAAATCCATAACTAGGATTGTGGGAACCATGACGAATTAACACACATAGGTAAAATGCTTAGTGATTCTTGAACGGGGTTTATGTATATATTGTTTCTTCCTTCATTTTAATTGATTTTTAACGGTTGCGAATGATAGAATTTGCCTTATTCTTACTTACCGGACCAAGGAGGTAGTGAATGGGAAAAGGGATTAACAATGGAGATTTGAGGCTATCAACGCTCATCTAATAGCTTGAATTTCTCCGGGGATATCTAATCCGATATTAAGGGTAAGGTTCAACTAAACTACACTCGTAACGGATCAAGTTGCGTGGTTGATAATCATCTAGTTAGGGGACCAACCATTTAGGTGAACCTAACTTACCAATTTTGGATGTTAAACACCAGAATAGATCACTAGTGTATAAGCCTTGTGGTTATGAAGTCTTGGGGAACATAATCCTAGTCAATTCGTTAATTGAATACAAACCGAATTTGATCTAATCATTCAGTAGTTTTACTTTTGTTTATTGTTCTATTTGTTTCCCCCTTCGAAGATAAGTAACTCAATAGTAACAGCTATTCGCATTAACTTAAGTTTTTACCATATTCCCTGTGGGATCGACCTCAACCTCTGTTGCATTCTATATTTGACAATTGACCGGTTATATCTCAATTGCGAGGTGTAATTTGGGCGACATCAAATTTTGGTGTTGTTGCTGGGGAATACGGCTAAGGCTTTTGTTAATTGTGTTTGCTTTACTTTTGGTTTTTATTTCTTTTATTTTTCTTTTGTGTTTTGGTTGCTTAACAGGTCTTAGGTTTGTGCATGCCGATACGAGGAGCCAAGGAAATCCCCTAATTCCAATTGATCACGAACTTGAGCAGACGTTAAGAAACCTAAGAAGAATGGCGAACATCTAAGAGCAGGAAACTGTGGCCCAAGCCACAACAAGAATGTTGGCTGAAGAGCAAGCTCGGGCTAGAGATCGTGAGTTAGCCAGAGTTGCTGAAGAGCAGCATCTAGCTGCAAAAGTAGAACAAGCTAGACGACCCAGAGGTCCAGAACACCAGCGACACTGGTATTTTGATGGGGAAGATGATGCTGATATAGATGAAGCCGGTGCCACTGGAGCTATAGTCCCTCCTCCTTTGCCTGCTGGGGTAAAGTTTGACATTACCAGTACAATGATCCAACTACTCAATATGAAAGGAATATTTGTGGGTCATGCATCTGATGATGCCCACGCTCACTTGACAAATTTCGTGGGTATATGTAAGGCGTACAAACAACCGGAGGTGAGCCAGGATGCAATCAGACTGAGGTTATTTCCATTCTCACTAGGGAGTGAGGCAATGATGTGGTTTGCTGAGCTGCCGAATGATTCCATCACTAATTGGGGAGAGCTTAAGAGAGCTTTTCTTGAAAGGTTCTTCCCACCATCCAAAGCGTTGCAATTAAAAGATGAGATATATAACTTCAGATAGCTATATTCTGAGGCACTCCATGAGACCTGGCTGCATTTCAACAAAAAGCTCAAAAGGGTGCCAAATCACAACATTCCAGATGATACATTATTGGAGATATTTTATAGGTCTCTGAATGCCAACATTAAGGCGGTGGCTGATACCGTCTCTGGAGGAACCTTTATGAGCCACACTTATGTAGATGCTGCGGAGCTGCTAGACAAGATCACCAAAACCAACCGAGCTTGGCATACTAGAGAGTTGGAGGTTTCGGTTAGTTCTTATGTGGTTGGTATGTCTGCAGAACAAAGGAGAAAATATGAGGAGCATGATCAAGATATTGCATAAATAAAGACCACTATGGGGTTTCTCTCCAAGCACTTGATGGGGGTCGGAGCAGAAAAGGTAAATGTTGTGGATTCTCAAGGCAAGGCCCCGAGAAATGATGGTTGTGAATCTGAGTCTGAAGAAAGAAGCTAATTATTTGAATGATCATAGGGCGGATTTCTGAACCAACACCCAAGGGTATAACCAAGACTCTTAGCATCAAGGTCAAGGGAACCAATATCGGAACTTTTATAAGGATAATAATTACAACCGGGGCCAATACCGACACAATGAGGAATGGAAGAACTGTGAGGAGTTCAAAATTTATAGGAGCGGTCTGTATGTTCCTCCTAGAAACTGTGAGCCATAGTCCAGTGGTTCAAGGGTTGAGGACATTCTCTCCAAAGTACTCAAGAAGATGGAGACAATAGATAGCCACTTTAAGGAGCTCCGAGATGATATTTCCGGTTTAAATGAAAAGGTGGAGCCACATGCCATAGAGATCAGGAAAATTGTGTTGTAGATGAGTCAGATGTCCGTTGTAATGAAATAGAGGCAGAAAGACACACTTCCCAGCAACACAATGCAAAATCCAAAAAATGACAGTCATTGTGTGGTGGTCACTACTAGGAGCGGGAAGGCCACAGTTGATCCTCCTAGGCCAGTTGTAATTAAGGAGTTAGAGAAGCCTATCTTGATAAATGATGATGGTGTAGCGGATTTCAAAAACCCAACTATGGTTGGGGACTCAGATGTGAAAACTGCTCCAAGTAATGTAAAGGAGCAAGGAGCTGCCCATGGCAAGGAGAAGGAGGCACAACAAAAACTTACAACAATCCCTAGGCCTCCTCCCCCTTATCCACAGTGGTTGAAGAAGAAAGCCGAAGATGGGAAATATCAGAAGTTTATATCTATGCTTAAGCAGCTGTCGGTGAACATCCCATTAGTTGAGTCACTTGAGCATATGCCCGGATATGCCAAATTCATGAAGGACCTCGTCACCAAAACAAGGACTATGAGTTTAAAACCTGCTGATAATTTGCGCCACTGTGGTGACATAACTACACGGGTTCTAGCTTAGAAGAAGGAAGACCCAGGTGCGTTTACTATACCTTGCACCATTGGGGAGGTTGAGTGTGCAAGGGCACTTTATGACTTGGGAGCTAGCATAAATTTGATGCCGCTAGCAGTGTTAAAAAAGTTCAGCTTGGGAACCCCCACACCGACTACTATGTGGCTACTAATGGCTGATAGAACAGTTAAAAAGACGGTGGGGATTTTATTTGATGTACTTGTCAAGGTGGAAAAATTTATATTCCCAGCGGACTTCATGATTCTGGACTGCAAAGTCGATTCTGAGGTCCCCATTATTTTGGGGCAACCGTTCCTTGCAACAGGTAGGGCCCTAGTAGATATGGAGGAAGGCCGGTTAAAATTCAGGTTGAACAAAGAAGAGGTCACCTTCAACACTAGCCGGACCATGAACAGCCCAAGGAATTTAGCATAGTCTCAACACTGGAGGATGGAGACAAATTACTTGACGAATTCTGAGTAGTCAAGTGACTTGCATCGTGCCACGACGTTAAATCAGGCACTGCATGGGAGGCAATCCATGGAGGTGTGTTGGTGAAGTTTGAGTAGCCAAAACACCCACATTGTGCCGCGATGTTAAATCAAGTGTTTCTTTGGAGGAAACATAAGTTGTAAATGTAAGAAAAATCTAGTGTTTACATTTGTTGATGAGTGAAGGTGATTAAGATGGAAAATTTGAATTGGAACCAAAAACTGGAACTTAAGTTCTGGTGCAAATTATCACAGAACAAGTGGTTATCTAACCTAATGACTCATTCAGTCAAACCATGAAGAGAACTGCAGAAAATAGGGGAGCAACGGGTGACTTGGTGAGTTGTTTCTCTAAGAAACGAATCGTCATGTCCCCCATCATTTACAATGGATAAAGGTTAGAATCAAAAGGAAAATGGTGAGAATGGCTCACTCAATGAATCGTTGGGAGAACAAAAGATTCATTAAGTGCCTCATCTTGAAGCTACACCAGTCCAAGGACCACGACTCAGGCCACGACTCGTTAGGTGACCCCACGAGTCATTGCTTGACTCGTAGGTCCCAGGTAAGTTTTCTAAACTCTAGTCACAACACGAAAGTGCTCAATGAGTAGTTTAAGCACTTAACGAATCGTCACACTGGGTGTGATAAAATTTAATGACCATATCTGACCCGACCCCAGACTGGAATTGGGGAAAATCTTAATTTGAATCATTAAAACCCGATTTCTTTTCCTTCTCCAAATTCTCCCAACTAAAATTAACCCAAGCAACTTCAAATTTCCCTATTCTTCTTCTTCTACTTAAACCCCATTAAAAGAAGTCCGCGACCTTGCACTTCAAGCCACTCAAACGCACACACGATTGTACTCCATTTTTTATCAAGCATATTGTGAGTATCTTTCCCATTAAAGTTTGAATATCATTGCATCTAAACAAGAATTTTGAGAACCCATGTTGTGAATGAAATTGAAATTACTTCGGGTAATATTGTGTTTATGTCAATATGTCCCTCTCAATGTCAATAAACCCTAGGAAGATTTAAACAAATGGATTTCGATTGTATACAAACTAGGGTTGGTTTAAGAATGTGATGATTTTTTGTTTGTGGAGTTGATTAATAGGAAGAAGATAAAGATGAATGTGTGAACTGAAACAGTTGAGCACGAGCTACATCACGAGTTATTGGATCACCAAACGACTCGTTGTGTATCTCTTCTTGAGTGGAAAAATTAAACCACTAAGGCATCAAGTACACTGGTCCAACTTGAAGGAAGTCTAGTCTGGGGTAACGAGCAACCTCAGGAGTCATTTCCAGTGGAAACGATTCGTTTAGTCACTCGTCAGGACCACTGAGCACCAGCTAAAATTTTTTTTTTGTTTCATCTCATCTTGCATAGTAACAATTTTCCCATAGGTACAGTGGATCCAAGAGGGACATCGAAGAAGGGCCCAACAAAGAAACAAACATCTGACCACAGTCAACCTTCATACCGTAGACTGCGTGATGATCTGTCCTCCTCTGAAGAGTCAAGTGGATCTGAGGAAGAGTATGACATATCAGAGGAGCATTTAGTGAGGAGATCCATGTTCGGTCTGCGTTTTATGGGTATATAACTACACGCAAGTGCATGTGGTCGAGCAAGTAGTAAAGTGGCTTAAGTAAGCCAAGTATCGATCCCACAGGGACTGGGATGAAGTGCAATCTACTCAAGTGTGCTATAATTCAATTCTAAAAATGCAGACAACAGTGTAACCAAGAGTTTGATATTTTGTTTTATAATTTTTATGCTAAAGATAAAACAATTATCTAATGTGAGTCTGAACTATGAATGAGAGCATGCTGAGGCTAAACGAACATGTAATGAAATTAATTATCGACATAATTTGGTTTGTCTTTTCCTCCGGTTGCTAGTCAAGAACTATTGCCAAGGGATTAAAACTCTCGTATTTAATCCCATTTAAGAATCATGAACCATCCACCTACATTTATGTGATTAAATGCAATTCATGTTCTAGCCATACAAACCCGGTTCCTAAATTGACTAATACGACTTTCAGGTATATTTCTATCCTGAAAGTAAATCAATTCTCAATTTTCCCAAACCAAGTAACGATCATATCCTATTAATTCACAACTTTCCAATTTCTTGCCTCTCGAGTGAAACCAGACTTTTTAGATATACATTAACGTAGGCCACACATTAATGCAGTAAGAACAAGAATTAATAGAACAACCATGGAAGAAAAGATGAAAAACCAATATGATCAACAATTATATTTCACTACAATTGTTCATAACCTCAGCAAGAAGATGAATTAGCCACTCATTTGTGGATTAAACATCGTTAAATGAGTGTTAAACATACAAGCAATTGAATACAAGGAGAAGGAAAGAGAGAAAAACCCTGATAATTTCGTCCCCTCAACTGCCTGTAACCCACGTTCTTGCTCCACCAAGTCAGAATATTGAAAAATGAACCTAAGTGTTCTATTTATACTAGTGGGAATTTTTCCCGGAATAACGAGCAACGTGTCGCGGAGTGCATCGCGGAGCACTGCCTCCGTGACACGCTACGGACGCGGACCTTCACTGGAACTGGGGGTCCAGGAAATAAAGACCAACGTGGCATGGCGTGCAACGCGGAGCCAAGCCACCGTGCCACGGACCCATCGCGAACCCACACTGGAATTTGGCTGAAAATTCCCATCCAGGCAGAAGGCCTCCGCGATGGCAGCGTGACACAGCTCCATTGCGGAGCCCCTTTATTTTGTGCTTTCCAATGCCTTGTCCCGTGCTCACTTCCGAGTTCAACCCCGATCTCTTCCAACATGCATTTAAGCTTCCCAAAATTACATTTTACCTGCAAAACAATGCTAATCATGTTGGTTAGTATAAATTCACATTTTATTACCAATTACATGAGAATGTATACACATTGATAGATAAACAAGGCTAAAATGACACTTTTGAGTATCACTTGGGCATATAAATTTGCCCAAGATTACTTACCCCACACTTAAATCCTTATTCGTCCTCGAACAACAATCCTACACCTCATGCAATTTACATCCCAACCTCGCTACTTTGGTTCGACAATTTAGGCTACGGTCATACCGATTATTCAATACAGCAAATCATCAAGAAAACATGCATGGTCCTATCAATGCAATGACCTTCAATACATCAAGACCTCCTAGACTTAAGAATCGACTCTCGATATTGGCAAACTCATGCAAATCAGATGATCAAGATGTCCGACACGAAAATTAATCTCTCATCAAGCATGTGCCCTCGCAACACAAGAGAGTCTTCCCCTTTTTGCTCATATGAACTCACAAAAATTCAAGCAGGGGCATGTAAACACAATTTTGCTCTCTCTCCTAAAAGAATTCACATGCATCATGTCATGACCCATAAGCTTGCCCTTAGTGTATTACTCCACTAATATAAAGAAGTGCGATGTAAGATCACGTAGGACTTTAACTGGTTGTAATGGAAGCTACGGAACTAGTAAATATTGGGTTGGCCAATAATAGCCACTAGCATCCTTAAGCGCCTTTTCAACACATCCCATCAACTCATGAACATTGTTTCTTTTTTTCATCCTCCCATTCTTGATGTTTTTCTTTAGTTTGGCCCATCTTATTAAGCACACTTGACACAACAACAAAGATTATTCATGCACCTTCATTATAGTTTATTTATAACAAGTGCACCTTCAACCTTTTCTTTTCTTCCAGCACTCGGCTTTTCTTTTCTTTTCACCATTCACACTCTTTTGACACTTTGGGAAAATTATTTTCTCTTCTTAAGCGCTTAAGAGTTTTGTATCGACTTTACGGCTAATGAAAAGAAGGGATTAAGCTCGGTTTACACTTTTTGACAAAAGAAAAAAAATAATAGGCTAAAGGCTCAACGGGCTGACTAGGGTATACAATCAAGGTGGGTACGACAATGAAAAATAGAAACTTTCGGTTAAAACAAAGAAATGCCTACATCCTTTCCTACAATACACCTCCTTCATTTCGTTTTGTACACACACCAGGCAAGTTCTAGACACTTCACAATAGCATGGAATAACAAAACCTCACTTCACACTTATTGCACATGCTCAATTCAAGATGTATTCACAGACTCTTCAATCAGCTAATTATAGGAATTCAAACATTAAGCCTCAATCACACTGAATCGAACTCTATGGCCTAGGTATCTCAACATATTTACAAAGTTGCATGCTTTCATACGAATCACCTTTGCATTTTAAATATCATGTACAACACGCAACCAGAATTTCGCAACCATACAGTAACTATAGGTTTTGGGATGCAACCCACCAAAGAAAAACAAAAAAAACTAAACAAATCTACTCCTAACGACTACATTTCCCTTAAGACGGTCGTCATCCATCCATCATAGGGAACGGTCACTAACTAAGACTTCGGTTCAATGGGACCATTCTCGGTAAAAGAACCGAAAACAAATGCCGAGAAACCCAAGAATGGAAAAATTTTGAAAATATCGATCATTTTGATAAACAAAAATATGTACAAAATCAGCTAGCAACATTCAGCAACACACAACAATTTCACATAAATTTACAATACAGAACAACAACATAACAATTCACAAATCACAGGGAACAACAAAATTTCACAGGCACGACAACAGATTAGGACATACATACATAACAACACAGCCCAGCACCTAACTACTCCCACCCCACACTTAGCTCGAACACTGTCCCCAGTGTTCACAAAAATCAAAATAGCACAAAAAATTGGGTGGTGGAACTCCCTGATCAATCAAAGTACTCCACTTCTTCATCAGGTGCTGTTGCTTCATCTCCCATGTCTGAATCACACCCGTCGTCATCATCGGACTCCACATCGGAGTCCTCCCCACGTGTCTCCTCGTTTGTGGGGACATCATCATCCGTGGGTTCTACAAATGCTGGCCCCACTCGGCATAGGGCCCTGGCATTCTCGCCGAAAGGGTATTCTAGCTCGAGCTGCCATAACTCCTCCTCTGTCGCCGGCCTCCCGCCTATCCTCAGCTGGAGCATCTGCATCCCGTACATGCGAGCCATGTACTGGTCATCCCGAGCATGCCGCTCGGCAAGTGTAAGAATCGGCCCGTGGGTGGTGTCGGGTGCCTTAGTTTTAGTAACATCTAAGGCCCGCCGCTCCATCTGCGGGATGTAGTCAAGGGCCTCTTCCTCGACATCTAGGCCCCTGAGGAAGGTGGTAAGTAGTCCACCAAAGCCGTACCTGTGCCCCTGATGCAACCGGGCTCTCTTCATGGCGGATATAATCACCGTCCCCACGTTGGTCTCCAGCCCTTTCATCAGGGCGTACACCAGGCATACACGATCCCGGGTTACATCTGTCATATGTACCCCCGGGATTAGGCAGGAACAGACTATCTTTAGCCATATTCTGGCTTCCCTGTTCATCTGTGAATACAGCAAAGTCTGATGGTAGCCCCTCTCCTTGTGTCTGCTCCATCTAGCTGTCGATCGGGTCCCACACAATGTGCGTCTGATGTCCGCATACGGTGGGGTAATGTTCAGCTGTCGGAGCACGTGGGCGTCTGTGTCCCGCGCCCCTATTATAGCATTGAGGTGGTGGGGCTCAAATGTGACTATTTGCCCTCTGATTTTTATGGTGTGACTTCTTAGGGTCGGGTTCCAATTGGCATAGAATTCCCGAATCAGGTGCAAGTTGCATTCCTTGGGCTCTTCAAAGATGAAGTTGAGCCCAGCTGCCTCGATCCGGTGGACAATCCTAGGGAACTCCTGTGCCAATGGTTCCCGTGTGATATGTTCCTCGGGGAAGTACTTGTTTTCTTTGTGCTTTGCGTACCACTTCTTCCCCTCATTTGTCACCCATCTGGTTCCGTATTGGCGACGTTTGCCGCGTGGAACCACTGGTGCTGCTGGGACTGCTGTGCCTAGTCTGATTCGCTTTCTTCCGGCGCCAGATGTTGATGCACCTTTCCCTTGTTCTTGCCTTCTTGCCATTTTACCTGTCAACCCAAGTAGACAAGATCAATGTTAAGCCAATGGATATCAACTTCGGCTAAGGTCGTGTTAAGCTAGGCTACCCCACACTTAGTCCTTAGCTACAATTACCACATACCGGCAAGATCATGCTTATTTGCATAAATAAACAACCAACTATACAAACATGCTTAGTGAATACGAAGAATTCGACGGTATATATACTATGTACTACTCAGACTTCGTACAGCTAACTACAATCATTACCATCGATAACCTTTTAATCCATCGCACTTAGCAAGGAAAAACAAAGAAACAAAAACAACAACAAGAACTTATCTACACGAACCTATACAACCAACCCAATTCTTGCAAATTTTAATATTCCCCTAACCCGAGAATCCGTCGGTCTTTTAACATGATAACAACTAGCCCATCGACTCATCTCACTCAACATGTACATCCCGGCATGAATTTCACAAGTTCACTACATTTTTCACTTCAAATTCAAAAACAAGCCCTAGAAATGATGATATCAAGAAAATTCGATTAAATTATGTAATTAACGAGTTCAAGCAATCATAATGATATTCCGAACATTCATAAAAAACAATTCAATTGAATTCATGATTAATTTCTGCTTAGGGCAAACTTAGCTCACATCTCATGCTCAATATCGAAGAAAATCAACAAGAAATGAGATGGAATCGAAGAACATACCTTGAAGTTGAAGAATTTAAGCAAACTCAACGATTTTCTTGGCCTACTCCGTGTCACGTTGAAGGGGGATGGGTTTTGGGGAGTTTGGTCACGGAGTGATTGAAAAATAAGGAAAAGGGAGGGGGTTTCGGGGTTAAAAAGTAGAAAAATCGCGCGGGTCACCCGGCGACCCGGTGTGACCCGTCGCGATATACACGGCAACGTGTCACGGAGTGCATCGCGGTGCACTGCCTCCGTGACACGGAGCTGTCGCGAGCCTGTTCTGGAAATTTTTAAAAATTCCAAATTATACCTCAATGTGTCACGGAGGGTAACGCGGAGGTCCACCTCCGTGACACGGAGCTATCGCCCTAGCTCACTATTTTGCCACTTTTTGTTAATTTTCATACCTCGAATTTTCCTTTGCGATTCCATGCATATTTTCCTCCGTTTGACCTGAAATTCATCTCACTATACAAAATTGGTTAGAATTATAGGTTTCACTCTAAATAAAAATAAAAACAAAAACTAAAATGAAAAATTTTGTTGTTAATCAAGAAAAAGAAAAAGAAAAATCTAATCCCAATTTAAAAAGAGAAAAAAAAAGAAATTTTCCACGGGTTGCCTCCCGTGCAGTGCCTGGTTTACCGTCACGGCTCGACGTCGTTAAGCTCAGTTGTCCTCTAGGGTGATGGACGATTTCTCTCGATCACCGTCCTCCCCCCAGTAGTGCTTACCCCGTTCCGGTGGTTTTCCCATTAACTCTCGTGAATCCTTGATCTGCTCATCATCGCCTTGATCAATCACATTGATCACCGAGAGTTCTTCGTGCACCATCGGGAGCTTGGGTGCCTTGTACACATCGAACACCTCCACCTTGTCGTGTGCTCACATTGTTAGCTGCCCCGCAGCTACGTCAATTAGTGCTTTCCCGGTCGCCAAGAAAGGACGTCCCAAAATAAATGGGACTTCCGCGTCTGGTTCAAAATCCAGCACGACAAAATTTATCGGGAAAATTAGGGAGCCAACTTGCACCAGGACGTCCTCCACAATGCATCAGGTCTGGCTAAGGACCGATCCGCCAATTGCAAGATTACTGTTGTGGGTCTAGGACTCCCTAGACCCAGCTTTTTGAATACCGATGACGGCATCAAATTTATGCTCGCTCCCAAATCACACAATCCACGAGCTCCGATGCTCTGCCCAATAGTAATCTGTATAGTAAAGCTCCCAGGGTCTTTGAGCTTTGTGGGCAGTCTGTTTTGAATCCGGGAAGTGCACTCCTCCGTTAGAGCCACCGTAGCATACTCAGTCAACCAACTTTTATTTGCCACGATGTCCTTTATATACTTGGCATATTTCGGCACTCCCTGCAAAACATCAACAAGAGGTAAGTTAATATGTACCTGTTTCAGCACCTCCATGAATTTCTTGAAACATGCCTCCTCCTTGTGTTTCTTTAATCGTTGAGGGAACGGGGGTGGTGGTCTTTCTGATTCAGCTTCCTTAGACTTCCCCCTTTCAGTACTTTGCCCCCTCTCAACTTCTGCTGCTCCCGATTGTTGAAGTGGGTGTTAAGTTGATTTTGTAATGCAGCTATCTGTGCAGCAATATCTGTAAACCCATCCACTTCTAGCACTCTTGCTGCTTTCCTTGTTCCTCCTCTGGACGAATCAGCATTCCATTCAGGATTGCCCTGCGAAATACGGTTCAACAAGGTATACAGCTCCTCATAAGTTTTCTCCAGCGCTTGTCCTCCAGCTGCTGAGTCTAGCAATATTTTTGTGTGGGGTTCCAAACCCTCTATAAAAGTGTGCACCAGCACATCATTGGACTGATGATGATGAGGACAATCCCGCAGCATGGACTTTAATCTCTCCCAGGCCTGGTATAGATTCTCTCCCTCTCTCTGTTTGAAACTTAGAATCTGACTTCTAAGTCTTGCTGTTTTACCGAAGGGAAAAAACCGTATCAAAAATTTCCTTGCAAGATCATCCCACGTAGAAATAGAATTCGGTGGCTCATCTTTCAACCACCTCTTGGCTTCTCCCAATAGTGAAAACGGGAACAATGTAAGCCGGACATAATCTAATGACACTCCAGCGGGGATATAAGTGTCACTTATCTCCAAAAAATTTTGGAGATGCTGCTGTGGATCTTCATGAGGGAGACCTGTAAACTGCCCACTAGTGTGCAACAATTTCACCATATTCTGCTTAAGTTCGAACCTCCCTCCTTGCTCAGGTTTGCGGATGCTAGATGTGACATTATTAGCATGTGGGATTGCCACCTCGCGAACCGGCCAAGCTGCTACTTCTTCGGGCACTAACACTGCCCGTACTACCGGTGGATTCTGTTGTTGCTCCATGATCGTCTGTCTGAGCAACTGCAGCTTTCTTTCTAGAGCTTCTCTCCGCTTACTATGAAATATTCTTTCTGGCTCTAAATACGAGTCCACCAGCTCCTTGTCTCTTGCCAGCGTTCAACAGAGATTAAATGTTCAAAATATAGGCTAAGACCAAGTAGTCAACACTAAGAGAATAAAAATACAGTAAATTAACACTTAAGACAAATTCACCAATTGCCAGTCCCCGGCAACGGCGCCAAAAACTTGTTCGGTCTGTGTTATATGGGTATATAACTACACGCAAGTGCACGTGGTCGAACAAGTAGTAAAGTGGCTTAAGTAAGCCAAGTATCGATCCCACAGGGACTGGGATGAAGTGCAATCTGCTCAAGTGTGCTATAATTCAATTCTAAAAATGCAGACAACAGTGTAACCAAGAGTTTGATATTTTGTTTTATAATTTTTATGCTAAAGCTAAAACAATTATCTAATGTGAGTCTGAACTATGAATGAGAGCATGCTGAGGCTAAACGAACATGTAATGAAATTAATTATCGACATAATTTGGTTAGTCTTTTCCTCCGGTTGCTAGTCAAGAACTATTGCCAAGGGATTAAAACTATCATATTTAACCCCACTTAAGAATCATGAACCATCCACCTACATTTCTGTGATTAAATTCAATTCATGTTCTAGCCATACAAACCCGGTTCCTAAATTGACTAACTTTCAGGTATATTTCTATCCTGAAAGTAAATCAATTCTCAATTTTCCCAAACGAAGTAAAGATCATATCCTATTAATTCACAACTTTCCAATTTCTTGCTCTCTCGAGTGAAACCGGACTTTTTAGATATACATTAACGTAGGCCACACATTAATGCAGTAAGAACAAGAATTAATAGAACAACCATGGAAGAAAAGATGAAAAACCAATATGATCAACAATTACATTTCACTGCAATTGTTCATAACCTCAGCAAGAAGATGAATTAGCCACTCATTTGTGGATTAAACATCGTTAAATGAGTGTCAAACATACAAGCAACTGAATACAAGGAGAAGGAAAGAGAGAAAAACCCTGATAATTTCATCCCCTCAACTGCCTGTAACCCACGTTCTTGCTCCACCAAGTCAGAATATTGAAAAATGAACCTAAGTGTTCTATTTATATTGGTGGGAATTTTTCCCGGAATAACGAGCAACGTGTCACGGAGTGCATCGCGGAGCACTGCCTCCGTGACACGCTACGGACGCGGACCTTCACTGGAATTGGGGGTCCAGGAAATAAAGCCCAACGTGGCACGGCGTGCAACGCGGAGCCAAGCCACCGTGCCATGGACCCATCGCGAACCCACACTGGAATTTGGTTGAAAATTCCCATCCAGGTAGAAGGCCTCCGCGATGGCAGAGTGACACGGCTCCACCGCAGAGCCCCTTTATTTTGTGCTTTCCAATGCCTTGTCCCGTGCTCACTTCTGAGTTCAACCCCGATCTCTTCCAACATGCATTTAAGCTTCCCAAAATTACATTTTACCTGCAAAACAATGCTAATCATGTTCGTTAGTATAAATTCACATTTTATTACCAATTACATGACAATGAATACACATTGATAGATAAACAAAGCTAAAATGACACTTTTGAGTATCACTTGGGCATATAAATTTGCCCAAGATCAATCCACGAGGCCTAGGGCTCAAAAAACTTCAAATCCGACAGCCCTAGTTGATGCTCCCACTCCACTGGCAAGGGATCCGCCCAGCCGCATTGATGAGAATGCTAGGGCTGTAGCTGCACTTGTTCCCGAGGCTCCCACAGTTGGGCAAAACACAGAGAGAGTTGATGAATCACATGCTCGGCAAGGGGACTCTGATAATGAGTTGACTGAGACCTCAGACACATCAAACTAGCAACCAAGAAATGTACGAAGATGGTGTGTTCACGGCATGCAGGCTATACATAACAGAGATATTGCTCCTAATGAGAAAGGCAATCCGAATAGGAACTTATACGAGGAGCAAAGGCTGATCACTATAGGGCTAAAGGACCTTCCTGAGCTACAAGCGGTGTTCGATAAATACAGGTTCGGGTGGTTGATAGAGCCATTAGGTAGCTATAGCCCGTGCTTAGTCTGAGAGTTCTATCCAGCTTATGCAGCCACATTGCATAGGTTGGCACTAGGGGGCCAGGATTGGAAGAAGAGGCCCGCCTTAAATCAGGTGTTGGTGCGTGAGATTCATGTAGATATATTTGAGAGGACAATTTCCAGAATGCTGTATGGGCCAGATTATGATGCTCCGATGAACACAGCAAAATTTTACCACAGGCTACATGAGCAGAAGAAAGTCAGAACCAAAACGTTGAATAGCCAGGAGCGCATCCAGCAGTATACTTGGTTGTCTCCGATTATTGCTATGAGAGGTCCGCTAGTTTAATGACTGCATGGCACGGATTCTCAAATAAAGAAGGCCACACTAAACTTTCAAGCGAAACTTTGGTGGTCACTGGTGTGGCACAGGATGGTACCAACTAGTAATGATAATATCCTCTCACCTGACAGGGCAACTTTGGTAGCATGTATAATGGAGGGGTATGCCATCAATTTCCCGTGGTACATTTATGAGGAGATTATAGAGCGGCAGTACTACAATCCCCTTTCCCTACCTGATTGATAGACTCTATCAGGAGTCAAAGGTGCCAGAATTGCCATCAGTTGACCAGAGAGTAGTGGTCTAGAAAAGTACTGATATTGGGTTGATTCGACATGACACAAACCCCATATCGAGGGCAAGGACTAAGGCAGCTACATCTACTGGAGCGACCATATTAGCAGAGGCATTTGGCAGCGGGATGTAGACTAATGCAACACAGTTCATGGAGTTAGTGGCTGAACCTATGGAGGGAAGAGAGACAGGTATCCAGCCTGAGGCTACAGATGCAGCGCATACCTCCACACCTGCCGATGTTCCTGAGTCATCATCTACAACATCAACACCCAGACCACCAGTCGCATCTCCACGAGCCACTACAACCAGCCTAGTTACGGTTTCATAGGAGTTCTTAGTTGATATGGCTAGGCAGATAGCTAAGGCCGAGAAGCAGCAGGCACACACGACTCTACAGGTTAAAGTGTTGATGGAGCAGGTAAAGTTGTGGGTGTCAAAGGAGTTGGAGACATTGTCCAGTTCGGTGCATGGTCGATTGGAGGCTTTTGAGAAGAGAATGGATGAGCGCCTTGCACAGTTACAGGCGCCTGCATTGACAAGATGGTACTCAGAGCTAAGAGCACTCAGATCTGAGGTACGGGACTTGGCCGCACGACAGGTAGCTGCAGTACCTCCATCGGTACATCCTGTGATAGACGATGAGTTTGAAGAAGAATTACAACCGATCTTTGACTTTATCATGAAGGAGCCGGTGGCACATGATAAGGGGAGGACGCCTCATGAGAACGCAAGTTTTGAAGATGATGTTTCTCTGCTCTGTCAGCAAAAATGAGAGCGGAGTGAGATGGAGAGAGCGCTGCATGAATTGAGAGAGGAGGCTCGACAGAGAGCCGAGATTGAGGCAGCAAGAGCTCATGGAGAAGGAATAGGCTCTGTTGGATATGAAAAAGCACCGGGTCAAGCCGGTAATTTTGGAGATAACATTGGAGGCGTATCTATGCCCTTCATCGACCAGGTAGCTGACACCTGGGTTGCCCAGGTATGTTCCCTATTTCCTTAGTTTGTCTGATATATATATATGCATCGAGGATGAAGCATGCTTTCTTGATGGGGGTGGGGAGGAATACCTGTGTATTCTTTTTGCTAAACGTAGCTCGATGGTTTTGTTGAGCCCACAAGCGTACGGGTCATGCAAGTAATACAGTGGCTCTTTTTAAGAACCAGAATGTCGAACCCACAGGGACTGGACCCATTCCTCTAACTATATATTCCAAGTGTGATATTAAACACCGAAAATGTCGATTATAAAAGTAGTCGAGGGAGGTTTAATTAAGTCCAATTTTTGGTCAACGACATATTCTGAATTCACTCTAGGAGCAACATAGAGTTAAAACCAGATAATCATGCGCTATTACGAATTGCAATGGGTTAAGTATGAAACTATCAATTGTTGTCTCACATAATTAGAATTGCATGCTCAGGGCCTTTCGAGCCTCTAAACACGACAAACTAGCCTCACTGCATCATTGTGAGCGAGGATGCTGCTTCTAGTTCATGGGCAATTAATTACGTGGATGTGGTTTACGTGGAAACGAGTAGGGACTCTCGTGCACCTAATCATTTAACTCAACTTAGCCTCACAACTACTTCTTCGAGTGGTGATGTGATAAATCTAAGTCGGTGTCTAAATAATCCCGTTTTATCAACCAAGTAAGGCATTAGGTGTATTTCTATCCTAATACAAATTATATCGTGTCATACAATCATGCTCCTCACATTCTCATGTTCTGACCTAGGTAAATGCTTTCTCAAGCAAATGCCCAAGTTAACGTGTATGTTTTCATGGTGATCAATCATAAAAACAACCAATAATCCAGAATGCAAGACAAAACAACAATCAATAACTTAATTCCACACAAATTCATAAAACAAATTCATAATTCATGGCTTCAACCCTAGAGGAAGGGTTCTAGCCATTCATGTTCGTAAAACTACAAGAAACTAAAACTAAATTAATATACTTACAAGAATTGGTAGATGAGAAGGGAATTTTCCAAACCCTTGATGAGTTCTCCTACTTCTCCCTTCACTCCTAGGTGGCTTTCCAGAATAAAATCGTGACAAAGTGGTTTTAGGAGCTAAGGGACCTATTTATAGTAAATGAGAATCATGCACAATTTAACCTGTCATGGAATGGCTCCGTGTCACGGAGTGTATCACGGAGCATTGCCTCCGTGACATGGAGGTAACGCGGAGGCTCTTTGGAAATTGCTTCCGGATGCCAAAACTGCCGAGTGTCACCCCGCTGCCAACGTGACACGTGTTCGGTGCTTTGGTAGGGGTTAAAACCGACACGCAAGTGCACGTGGTCAAACAAGTAATAAAGTGGCTAAGTAAGCCAAGTATCGATCCAAGGAGACTCTGGATAAGTAAAATTGCCTAAGTACACTATATTCTTATCTTACTTCTAATTATGCTAACAACAACGTAACCAACAGTTAAATAAGTTTTTGTTTAGGAAATATATATACTAAAACTATTAACAATTATTTACTGTGAATTGAAACTATGGATATGAGCATGCCAAGGTTAAGAACAAGTAATGAATTTGACGATAATCACAATTTGGTTAATCTTTTCTTCATGTTGCTAGCCAAGAACATTAGCCTAGAAATTAAAACTCTTGTATTTAATTTCACTTTAGAATCATAAACCATTCGTCTACATTTCTGTGATCAAATGCAATTTATGACCTAACACTACAATTCCGGTTCCTAAATTGACTAATACGGCTTTCAAGTATATTTCTATCAGGAAAGCACATCAAAACCGAATTTTCCCAAATCAAGTTAAGAACAATACCCTATTAATTCATAACTTTCCAATTTCGTGCTCTCTCGAGTGAAATTGGACTTTTTAGATGTACATTAATGTCGGCCACACACTAATGCAGTAAGAACAAGAATTAATAGAACAACATGAAAGAAGAAGAAGAAAACCATATCATTAACAATCAAAATTCATCACCATTGTTCAAAACCTTAGCAAGGAAGAGAATTAGCCACTCATTTGTGGATTGATCATCCTAAAACAAGTGTAAATCATGCATACAATTGATAGAAAGAAGAAAGGAAGAGAAGAAATCCCTTAGCTTTTTCTTCCCTCAACTGCTTCTAACCCACGTCCTTGCTCCACCAAGTCTGAATTAATTAAAATAAACCTAAGTGTGCTATTTATACTAGTGGGAAATTTTTCCCGAAATAACAAGCAACGTGTCACGGAGGCCAACGCGGAGCAATGCCTCCGTGACACGGCGTGGACGCGGACCTTCACTGGAAATCCAGGGTCCGGTAAATTAGCCTCAACGTGGCACGGAGGCCAACACGAAGGCCTATCTCCGTGCCACGGAGCTGTCGCGAGGCCACACTGGAATTTGCCATTTAATTTCCTCTCCAGGCAGTGTGCCTCCGCGATGGTAGCGTGGCACGGCTCCATCGCGGAGCCCCTATACTTTGTGCATTCCAATGTCTTTTCCACGCTGGCATCCAAGTCCAACTCCGATATAATTCCAACATGCATTTTAGCTCCTAAAAATCATATTTACCTGCAAAACAAATGCTAATCATGTTGGTTAGTATAAATTCGCATTTTATTACCAATTACATGAGAATATATACACATTGCACAACAAACAAGGCGAAAATGATACGTTTGAGTATCACTTGGGCATATAAATCTGCCCAAGATCACTTACCCCACACTTAAATCCTTGTTCGTCCTCGAACAACACCTACACAACTCATGCAAATTACATCCCAACCTTTGCCACTATGGTGCAACAATTTATGCTACGGTCATACCGATTATTCAATTTTTGCAAATCATCACGAAAACATGCATGGTCTTACAATGCAATGACCTTTCATACATCAAGACTTCCTAGACTTTAAGAATCTACTCTCGATATCGGTAAACTCATGCAAATCAGCTAATCAAGATATCCGACACGAAAATCAACCTTTCATCAAGCTTGTGCCCTCACAACTCAAGAGAATCTTCCCCTTTATGTTCATGCAACACACAAACATTCAAGTAGGGGCATATAAAAATTAATTTCGCTCACTCTCCCAAAAGAATTCACATGCATCATGTCATGACCCATATGCTTGCCCTTAGTGTATTACTCCACTAATATAAAGAAATGCAATGTAGGATCACGTAGGACTTTAATGGGTTGTAACGGGGCTATGGAACTAGTATATATATTGGATTAGCCAATAATAGTCGCTAGCATCCTTAAGCGCCTTTTCAACACATTCCCATTGACTCATGGATATTGTTCTTCTTTTTCTCTTTTTCATCATCCCATTCATGCTTGTTTACTTTTGTATGGCCCATTTCCTCAAACACACTTGACACAACAAAAAAGGGTTTTCATGCACCTTTATTATCATTTCATTATACCAAGTGCCTCTTCAACCTCTTCTTTTCTTTCTTCACTCTTCTTTTCTTTTCTTTCCACTCTTCTCACTCTTTGACACTTCGGGAAAAGAATTTTCTTTTCTTCTTAAGCGCTTAAGATTTTTGTATAGACTTTACGGCTAATGAAAAGAAGCAATAAAGCTTAGTTTATACAATTTTGGACAAAAGAAAGAAAGAAACGGCTAAAGGCTCAACGGGCTGACTAGGGTATACAATCACATAAAAAGGTAGAGTATGACAAGAAAAAAAATTAGAAACTCTCGGTTAAGCAAAGAAATGCCTACATCCTTTCCAACACTACACCTCCTTCATTTCGTTTTGCACACACACCAGGCAAGTTCTAGACACTTCACAATAGCATGGAATAACAATACCTCACTTCACACACTTCATGCACATGCTCGATTCAAGATGCATTCACAGACTCTTTAATTAGCCAATTGCATGAATTCATAAATTAAGCCTCAATCATACCGAATTAAATTCTACAGCCTAGGCAACTCAACATATTTACAAAATTGCATGCTTTCAAACGAATCACTTTCACATTTTGAACATCAGTTACAACACGCAACGAAATTTTGCAACCATAAAGCAACTACAGGTTCATTGATGCAATCCACCAAAGAAAAACTGAAAACAAATTAAAAATCCTACTCCTATCGACTACATTTCCCTTAAGACGGTCGTCATCCATCCATCATAGGGAACGGTCACTAACTATGACATCGGTTCAATGGGACTATTCTCGGTAAAAGAACCGAAAACAAACTCCGAGAAACCCAAAATAAAGACCGAAAAATTTTTGAAAAATATCGATCATTTCGATAAGAAAGGAATATTTACAAAATATTTACACTGGAAACCACAACTTTTCATAACACACATCATTAACCACAAAAATATATACGGATACAACACAAATCAGTTCACAGCAGGGAAGCACAAACATACATACAAACCAGGGAAAAAGCATACAGCAGATTAGAGCCTAAGTCCCAGCACCTAGCTACTCCCCACCCCACACTTAAATCGAACACTGTCCCCAGTGTTCACAAAAATTTCAAAACAAAAAAATTGCGGGTGGTGGAACTCCCTAATCAGTCGAAATATTCGACTTCTTCATCTGGTGCTGCTGCCTCGTCGCCAATGTCTGAGTCAGCTCCATCGTCGTCATCGGACTCCACATCGGAGTCCTCCCGACGTGTCTCCTCGTCAGTAGGGACATCATCATCAGTAGGCTCAATGAAGGCTGGTCCCACTCGGCATAAGGCTCTGGCGTTCTCGCCAAATGGGTAATCCAGCTCCAACTGCCATAATTCTTCCTCGGTGGCTGGTCTCCCACCAATCCGTAGCTGAAGCATCTGCATGCCAAACATACATGCCATGTACTGACCGTCACGAGCATGTCGCTCGCCCAAAGTCAGCACTGGCCCGTGTGTGGTGTCGGGGGCCTTAGTTTTTGTCACATCGAGGGCCCTCCGCTCCAACTGCGGGATGTAATCCAAAGCCTCTTCATCGACATCAAGGCCTCGGAGGAAGGTGGTGATGAGTCCGCCGAACCCGTATCTGTGGCCCTGGTGTAGTCTGGCTCTCTTCATGGCAGATATAATGACCGCCCCAACATTAATCTCTAGCCCTTTCATAAGGGTATACACCAAGCAGACACGGTCCCGAGTCACATCCGTCATGTGAACTCCCGGGATCAAGCAAGAACATACAATTTTCAGCCATATTCTGGCCTCCCTGTTCATCTGCGAATAAGGCAGAGTCTGGTGGTAACCCCTCTCCTTATGTATGCTCCATCGGGCTGTGGATCGAGCCCCACACAACGTACGTCTAATGTCAGCGTACGGTGGGGTGATGTTTAGCTGGCGGAGAACGTGAGCGTCTGTGTCCCGCGCTCCAACGATGGCATTAAATTGCTGGGGTTCCAGAGTGACAATCTGCCCTCTGATTTTTATTGTGTGGCTTCTGATGGCCGGGTTCCAATTTGCGTAGAACTCTCGGACCAAATGTAGGTTGCACTCCTTGGGCTCCTGAAATATAAAGCTGAGCCCAGCTGCTTCAATCCTCTGCACAATACGGGGGAACTCCTGTGCTAGTGGTTCCCGTGCAATATGTTCCTCCGGGAAGTACTTGCTTTCCTTATGCTTAGCATACCACTTCTTCCCTTCCTCGGTTACCCACCTTGTTCCGTATTGGCGGCGTTGGCCGCGCGAAACAGCTGGTGCAGCTGGGACTGCGGTGCCCATTCTCATTCTTTTCCTCCCGGTGCCAGAAGTAGAAGCACCTTTGCCTTTATCCTGCCTACTAGCCATTGTACCTGTCAATATACATAAACAAGCACAACGTTAAGCTAAATACATGTTAACTTCGGCTAAGGTCGGGTTACACAACGTTTACCCCACACTTAGTCCTTAGCTACTTTTACAAAACTACGGCAAGGATAACTCTATTTACACCAAAGACAACAACTATACAATTTATGCTTAGTGCGTTCACAAAGAATTTCGACAGCATAACGGTTAGTGTACTACTTAGACTTCGTACAGCTAATCCCAATCCTACTATCGCTACAATTTAACCATTGCACTTAGCAACCAAAAACAACAACAAAAACAAAGACAAAAACATTCTATATACAATCGAATCCAAATAATCAAATCAATTTACACAATTTTTGCATTTTCCCCAACAACTCGAGAATTCGTTGTCTTTTAACATTCACACAATATTTACACGACTTATCTCAATTTACAAACACACCCCGACATCTAATTCATCAACTTATCAAATAACCCAATTCAAATTCAATAACCCAAGCCCTAGAATGCAATTTTTCAATAAAATTCGGATTATTCACGTAATCGACAAGTTCAAACGCTACTTACAACAATCCGAACATATATCAATCACAAATAACTCAACATCATGTAAATGTCTACCTAGGGTGATATATCTCACCTCACATGCCAAAATTCGACTAAAATCGCCAAAAATTTGAAAGAAACGAGGAAAACATACCTTTGAGTTGAAGAACCGAAGAAACTTGACGATTTCTTTGCCTAGTGGCGTGGCACGTTGATTGGGGAGGGGGATTTGGGTGTTTGGTCGCGGAGAGGAAGAGAAATGGGGAGAAAGGGCAAGAAAATTGGGGTTAATTTAAAGAAAAACACGCGGGTCACCCGGCAACCCGGTGTGACCCGGCACCAAATATAAGGCAACGTGTCACGGAGGGTAACGCGGAGCCCCTCCTCCGTGACATGGAGCCAACGCGTTGGCTTACTGGAATTTTTAAAAATCCGGATTTTGCCTTCAACGTGTCACGGAGGGTAACGCGGAGCCCTTCCTCCGTGACACGGAGCCAACGCGCCAGTGCACTGTTTCTTCAATTAAATTATTTTTTCATACCTTGCCTTTTCCTTCCCGATTCCATGTATATTTTTCTCCGTTAGACCTGAAAATCACCTCACTAAACAAACTTGGTTAGATTAATAGATTTCCCTAACTAAAACGAAAAATATTAACTAAAACAAAAATCTAAACCTAATCAAGAAAAGAAAAATAAAAAAAAAAATTATTTACACTGTACAAAAAGAAGAAAAATAAAATATTTTTCACGGGTTGCCTCCCGTGCAGCGCCTGGTTTACCATCGCGGCTCGACTTACCAAGTTTCACCGCTTTTTCCTCCGCCTTGAGGATATGAATTTCACCCCTAATTTCTTCTCTAATTTCCTCTTATGCTCCTGGGGTGGTGGTGAAAAATTGTAAGGACCAAGCAGTAGATGCTTTCTTTTGAACTTATTGGCCCTTGAGTAAGTGAAGTCATTTTGGCTCTCTGAGTTAGCGAATTTCAAAATATACGGGGCTTGGTCCTCCTCTAGACATTTCTCTATAATCTTGGAAGACTCTATTTCTGTGTTGTCAACCAAACTTAATGTCGAAAAATGCTTCGAGTGTGGTACAATCAACCTCAACTCTGAAATTGCATTGTGCTTGACTTCCTTACTTGTGTACACCTTTTCAACATCGACATCTATTTCTCCATTAAGGTCAAATGGGAGATATTCTTTCTCTTCTTCCATGAATGGATTTTCTATAGGTATGAGCCGATCACGGGGACACTCAAGAAATTCTAATTGTTGGGCTTCATCCAAAAATTCACCCTTGTATTCCTCTTGTAGTTCCTCTTGAATATCGGCTAAAACTGTCACCTGCGAATTATCACAAGCTTCAGCCTCAGCACACATCTCCGTGAGTTTGACGCTCATCCTGCTTACAGCCTCGGCATTCTCCTTTTGCTGAATTATCAATTCTGCCACCGACTCCTTCATTGCTTCTGATTGCTCCAGGAGTTGTTTCATCATGTCCTCTATTTGAACTTGGCGTCCCAAGTCCTCATTTTCAACATGCCTATATTCAGCAAAAACAACAGAATAATCATAGAGGGGGCTTGGGGGAGGGGAATATGCCTTTGGACAATCACCCCAATGGCCATATTGACACCCACATATATTGCACGTGTTACAGTTTTGCCACAAGTGGGGTCCTCCACAATTCATGCAAGATTCGCCGAAATATGCGTATCCACCATTTATATTCCAAGATGTGATGTCAATGAGGGTATCCAAAAGAGAGAAAAATTAAAATGAACAAAGAATTAAAACAAATACTAAGACCAAGTTGTCAACACTTAAGAAAATAAAACAAAAATACAGTAAATTTACACTTATCACAATTTCACCAATTGCCTAGTCTCCCCGGCAACGGCGCCAAAAACCTGTTCGGTGCTTTGGTAGGGGTTAAAACCGACACGCAAGTGCACATGGTCAAACAAGTAATAAAGTGGCTAAGTAAGCCAAGTATCGATCCAAGGAGACTCTGGATAAGTAAAATTGCCTAAGTACACTATATTCTTATCTTACTTCTAATTATGCTAACAACAACGTAACCAACAGTTAAAAAAGTTTTTGTTTAGGAAATATATATACTAAAACTATTAACAATTATTTACTGTGAATTGAAACTATGGATATGAGCATGCCAAGGTTAAGAACAAGTAATGAATTTGACGATAATCACAATTTGGTTAATCTTTTCTTCATGTTGCTAGCCAAGAACATTAGCCTAGAAATTAAAACTCTTGTATTTAATTTCACTTTAGAATCATAAACCATTCGTCTACATTTCTGTGATCAAATGCAATTTATGACCTAACACTACAATTCCGGTTCCTAAATTGACTAATACGGCTTTCAAGTATATTTCTATCAGGAAAGCACATCAAAACCCAATTTTCCCAAATCAAGTTAAGAACAATACCCTATTAATTCACAACTTTCCAATTTCGTGCTCTCTCGAGTGAAATTGGACTTTTTAGATGTACATTAATGTCGGCCACACACTAATGCAGTAAGAACAAGAATTAATAGAACAACATGAAAGAAGAAGAAGAAAACCATATCATTAACAATCAAAATTCATCACCATTGTTCAAAACCTTAGCAAGGAAGAGAATTAGCCACTCATTTGTGGATTGATCATCCTAAAACAAGTGTAAATCATGCATACAATTAATAGAAAGAAGAAAGGAGAGAAGAAATCCCTTAGCTTTTTCGTCCCTCAACTGCTTCTAACCCACGTCCTTGCTCCACCAAGTCTGAATTAATTAAAATAAACCTAAGTGTGCTATTTATACTAGTGGGAAATTTTTCCCGGAATAACAAGCAACGTGTCACGGAGGCCAACGCGGAGCACTGCCTCCATGACACGGCGTGGACGCGGACCTTCACTGGAAATCCAGGGTCCGGTAAATTAGCCACAACATGGCACGGAGGCCAACGCGGAGGCCTATCTCCGTGCCACGGAGCTGTCGCGAGGCCACACTGGAATTTGCCATTTAATTTCCTCTCCAGGCAGTGTGCCTCCGCGATGGTAGCGTGGCACGGCTCCATTGCGGAGCCCCTATACTTTGTGCATTCCAATGTCTTTTCCACGCTCGCATCCAAGTCCAACTCCGATATAATTCCAACATGCATTTTAGCTCCTAAAAATCATATTTACCTACAAAACAAATGCTAATCATGTTGGTTAGTATAAATTCGCAATTTTATTACCAATTACATGAGAATATATACACATTGCACAACAAACAAGGCGAAAATGATACGTTTGAGTATCACTTGGGCATATAAATCTGCCCAAGATCAACACGCTGCTCATGCAGCGCGTTGGGAATCTCCTGTCGCGTAGCTGCCCTTGCCGCCACGCTACCTGGCGCGCTGGAGCCTTGCCATGGCATGCTCTTTGCCGACTTTCGCAATTTGCTCCCGACATCATTTCTCTACTTCACCAACTTCTGAATTAGTTCCTTAAATTCATTAAAACCTACAAAACAAAGACTAATCATGTTGGTTAGTACATGTATTCACATTTATATAAAATTACATGAAAACGTATATAATTAATTAGCTAAACAAGACTAAATTAAGTTATAAAGCATCACTGGGGCATGCTATTTTGCCCGAGATCACCTACCCCACACTTAAAGCCTTGTTCATCCTCGAACAAAGCCTTTACATCTCATGCCTATGGAGACTCCCACATAACTAATTTAGCAAAAGAATTCAAGCTACAACTATACTGATTATTTAAGATAGCAAGTTAAAAATAGAGCATGCACGATTTGAACATTGAAATGTAATACAACCCT
Source organism: Datura wrightii (assembly GCA_035772735.1). Lineage (NCBI taxonomy): Eukaryota > Viridiplantae > Streptophyta > Magnoliopsida > Solanales > Solanaceae > Datura > Datura wrightii. The sequence continues at coordinate 41,143,379 of JASDFA010000027.1, forward strand.
GCCAAGACTTCCTAGCCTCAAGAATGGACTCTCAATTTTCGCAAACTCATGCGAATTAACTGATCGAGAAATCCAACATGAATTATATCCTTCATTCAACATGTGCCCTCATGGGAAGAGAGTTACCCATTTTCACACGCAAAAAAATTTGTAAATCACAACATGTGTGGGTACATGAATAGAATTACGCTCACTCTCACAAAGAATTCATGTGTATCATGTAATGACCCATAAGCTTGCCCTTAGTGTTTTATTCCACTAATTTAAGGATGTATGAATGTAAGATCAAGTAGGACTTTTTAGGTTGTAATGTAGCTAAGGGACGGGTAGGTACTATTATGGCCAGTAATAGTGACTATCTTCCCTAAGCGCTTTTAATACATCACGCCCTCATTACGAACTTCCCTTCTCTTACTTCACCTTTTTCTCCTTTCAGCTTTCTTTTTCCTGTTTTGTTCCCCCATTTCTTTAGGAACTTTTAGCTATTTAGTAAGGAGTTCTATAAGTACTTTTCATTAATTTATTTTCTTACTCCTTACTAAAGATCACCCATTTGCACACAAGTGCACCCTTAACCTTTCTCAACTTTTACAACCTCCACTTTTCCTTCTTTTTCATTTTTCTCACTCCTTTACTCTTTCAGATTATTCACTCAAGCGCTTAGGAGTTTTGGATCAAATTCAAGGCTAATGAAAGAAAAAGGATTAAGCTTATCTTGTAGCTGTCAAAGAATAGGCTCAAGGCTCAATGGGGCTAACTAGGATTAATTATTCACGGTAGGTAAAGTGAGAGATGACATTTAGGATCATTCAAAGAAATGCCTAAATCATCTCCTACAATTCACATCCTTCATTTCGTTTTATAAACACACTAGGCAAGTTCTAGACACTCCACAATAGCACAAAATTCTCAAAAACCTTACACTCATGGCACATGCTCAATTCTAGATACATTCAGCAGACTCTTACTCAGCTAATCATAAGAATTCAGAATTATGCTTCAATCATATTGAGTCAAATTAAAGAACCTAAGTGTCTCACACAAAGTTATACACTTGCATGCTTCAACACTGAACATACTTGCATCTTACAATCATTTATAGCCCATAACAAGAACATCAAGCATCGATTAGCTACGGGTTCAAAAACCAAAACATATTGACTAATTTTTCTCAAGACGGTCGTCATCCATCCATCGTCGGAAACTATCTCTATCTATGACTAAAAACATTATATACAGACAAAGAAAATTTTTATTTTTCTGTACAAAGACCCCCCGTTGGAAAAGAACCGAAAACAAAAAACCAACGGGTGATGGAGTGATGCTTGACTCACAAAAATTCACAAAAATTTTTCAAATATATTTTTCACATATTTCGCACAAGCATTATATTCACCAAAAATCGTTAAGCACAAAATTTTTGAAATTTTCCTCACCCCACACTTAAATCCTGCTATGTCCTCATAGCATCAAATGAAAATTAACAGGATGAGAAATACTCCCTGAGCCTTTATGCCAAGCTAAAAGCATGCTTTTCTTCAAGTTTTCATAGGTGGGTGTTTGACCCCACACTTCTTCTATTCCATGCTTTTTAACTTCCTCCTTCTCGTGTACTCAGACTTCCCTCCATCTGTGCTTAACTTTCCACCAAAGACACAAAGATAATGAAAATAGAAAAATCAACACAAACCAAAATTAAAAAATTATACGTGGAGTACCCTTGGGTTGCCTCCCAAGAAGCGCCTTATTTTCCATCACGGCACGACGTGGACTGTCCTTTTCAAGACATCCTCACACCTGGGTTCCCGATCGAGAACAATATCCTTTTCTTTTGATTTTTAGAGGAAACAGCCTCCACTCTGTTCCTGTCTACCTCCAACTTCTTCACAATTTGAGGCCCTTTATCAGACTCGGGCTGAACCTTTGTCATTGCCTTTGGCCATGCACCTGTGGAATCCTCCACCCCATACTCATCCTCTGACAACACACTAACCTGAAAAAGGTGTCTGTAGTGTGCGGATGGGTTCATTTCTTGGTAAACACGGAAGAGTTCTTCTTCATCATCGACCCTCATTTTTAGGGTCCCTGCTCTCAAATCAATCACCGCTCCTCCGGTGGCCAAGAATGGTCGTCCCAAGATTAGGGGTACCTAGTCATCAACCTAAAAATTTAAGACAATAAAATCAGCAGGTATAATAAACTTACCTACTTTGATGAGAAGGTCCTCTATTATTCCATCACGTGTCACTCGTGACTTATCAGCCAGCTGCAGCAACAGCCTCGTTGGCCTCGGTTTTCCCAATGCCAGGGTGTTGAATAAGGATAGGGGCATTAGGTTAACTGTTGCCCCTAGATCACATAAAGCTCATACCACCTCAGCTTTACCAATTTGTATGGGGAGGGTAAAACTCTCTGGGTCTTTGAGCTTCTTTGGAATCTTGCTCAATACCCTGTGACTGCACTCCTCCGTCAGTGCTACAGTCTGGACATCCACCAACCTAAATTTGTTTGCCATCACATCTTTCAAGTATTTAGCATACTTGGGCATTCCCTGCATAACATCAATAAGAGGCAAATTTATGTGAAGTTCTTTGAAACTCTCAAAGAACTTTTTAAAGCATTCCTCCTCCTTGCTCTTTCTGAATTTCTGAGGGAATGGTGGTGGTGGTCTTTGTGCTGGCTGCAATGAATATTGTGCATTTTGTTTCCCACACTTTGATTATCTCCCGTTTTGCTGGATGGTCCTGGTCTAACCAACTCCGGTTGCATCTCCTTTCTTAGCTCTTTTGGCACTGCATCAGCTAATTGCTTTTCGCTTCTAAGACTGATGGCATTGACCTACCGGGGGTTAGGATCTGTGTCGCTTGGTAATCCCCCCTGCGATCTCATGTTTTGAGCAGCTGATATCTGACCCACTTGTTTTTCAAGATTGCGGGTGGCCATTTGCTGATTCCTCAAGTTTGTTTCCATCCTCGCCTGATTCTCTACTAACTGAGTCTGGGTCTCCATGATTTTCTGTAATGTTTCCTCAATACTGCTGCTCACTTGAGCATCATTCTGCCTATTCTGTTGATACTGCTGTTGTTGAGGTTGCATACAATTCTTCTTTTGATTTCCACCCCAAGAAAAATTCGGGTGGCTCTGCCAATTCTTGTTATAGTTGTGTCTGAAATTCTGATTGTTCCGCTGCACATTCCCAACAAAATTGACCGATTTCGGATTGGCTCCACGAGATTCTTCATTGTGCCCAGTATTACCATAAATTTCGCACCAACTTGGAGCTTGCTGAACTGCATTAACCTGGCCCTGTTGCTGGTTCATACTCAATTTATTGAATTGAGTCATCATCTGATGCTGGAACGAAGCTAACTGCGCTACCAAGGCATTCATTCCATCTACCTCTATCAACCCTGATCTCTTTCCTATCCCTCTCGATGACTCGTCGTGCCACTTTGGATTTCCTTGAGCAATTTTGTTCAACAAAGTGTACAACTCATCATACGTCTTCTCCAAGGCTTGCCCACCCGATACAGAGTCTAGTAATATTTTTGTGTGTGGGTCTAGACTTTCTACAAAGGAATGGGCCAGCACTTCATTTGATTGCTGGTGATGGGGACAGTCTCTCAACAATGACTTGAATCTTTCCCAAGCCAAATATAAGTTCTCATCAGGCTTCTGCTTGAAACTGAGTATTTCACTTCGCAACTTTGCAGTCTTGCCTGACGGAAAGAATCTGATAAGGAACTTTTTAGCCAAGTCATTCCACAAAGTTATGGAGTTTGGTGGATCAGCCTTCAACCACTTTTTAGCCTCTCCCAACAATGAAAATGGGAAGAGGGTCAGTCGGACATAATCTGTGGACACGCCGGTGGGGACAAACGTGTCACTTATCTCAAGAAAGTTCTGTAAGTGCTTCTGCGGATCCTCATGTGCCATTCCAGTGAATTGGCCACTAGAATGTAGCAGTTGCACCATGTTCTGTTTAAGCTCAAAGTTCCCTCCAAGCTCCGGTTTCTAGATACTAGAGTTCACATTAGTCGCTAGTGGATTGCCACTTCGCGAACTGGTCTAGCTGCCATTGCTTCCTATGACAATTGTGCTTGTCCCGCGGGTGGTTGTTATTGTACGTTTTCTTTAAGTCTCTTAAGCTTTTGCTCTAGAGCTACTCTCCTTCGCAAATTGATTTAACGTTCAGGTTCAAGCAACGGTTCCACAAGCTCTCTAATTTTAGCCAGCTCGGTAGGACAACCTGTCACCTGCAAATGATCAGACTAAGACCAAGTTTCTCAACACTTAAGGAAATTTAAAAATCACACAAAAACAGATAAATTATAAGAACTTCGCCGAGTCCCCGGCAACGGCGCCAAAAACTTGTTGAGCCCGCAAGCGTACGGGTCGTGCAAGTAATATAATGGCTCTTTTTAAGAACCGGAATGTCGAACCCACAGGGACTGGACCCATTCCTCTAACTATCTATTCCAAGTGTGATATTAAACATTGAAAATGTCGATTATAAAAGTTGTCGAGGGAGGTTTAATTAAGTCTAATTTTTGGTCAACGACATATTCTGAATTCACTCTATGAGCAACATAGAGTTAAAACCAGATAATCATGCGCTATTACGAATTGCAATGGGTTAAGTATGAAACTATCAATTGTTGTCTCATATAATTAGAATTGCATGCTTAGGGCCTTTCGAGCCTCTAAACACGACAAACTAGCCTCACTGCATCATTGTGAGCGAGGATGCTACTTCTAGTTCGTGGGCAATTAATTATGTGGATGTGGTTTACGTGGAAATGAGTAGGGACTCTCGTGCACCTAATCATTTAACTCAACTTAGCCTCACAACTACTTCTTCGAGTGGTGATGTGATGAACCTAAGTCGGTCTCTAAATAATCCTGTTTTATCAACCAAGCAAGGCATTAGGTATATTTCTATCCTAACACATATTATATCGTGAGATACAATCATGCTCCTCACATTCTCATGTTCTGACCTAGGTAAATGCTTTCTCAAGCAAATGCCCTAGTTAACGTGTATGTTTTCATGGTGATCAATCATAAAAACAACCAATAATCCGGAATGCAAGACAAAACAACAATCAATAACTTAATTCCACACAAATTCATAAAACACATTCATAATTCATGGCTTCAACCTTAGAGGAAGGGTTCTAGCCATTCATGTTCGTAAAACTACAAGAAACTACAACTAAATTAACATACTTACAAGAATTGGTAGATGAGAAGGGAATTTGCCAAACCCTAGATGAGTTCTCGCACTTCTCCCTTCACTCCTAGGTGGCTTTCCAGAATAAAATCGTGACAAAGCGGTTTTAGGAGCTTAGGGACCTATTTATAGTAAATGAGAAACATGCACAATTTAGCTTGTCGTGGAATGGCTCCGTGTCACAGAGTGTATCGCGGAGCACTGCCTCCGTGACACAGAGGTAACGTGGAGGCTCTCTGGAAATTGCCTCCGGATGCCAAAACTGCCGAGTGTCACCGCGCTGCCAACGTGACACGCTGCTCATGCAGCGCGTTGGCAATATCCTATCGCGCAGCTTCCCTGGCGTGGCACGCTACCTGGCACGCTGGAGCCTTGCCATGGAATGCTCTTCGCTGACTTTCGCAATTTGCTCCTGACTTCATTCCTCTACTTCACCAACTTATGAATTAGTTCCTTAAATTCATTAAAACCTACAAAACAAAGACTAATCATGTTGGTTAGTACATGTATTCACATTTATATAAAATTACATGAAAATGTATATAATTAATTAGCTAAACAAGACTAAATTAAGTTATAAAGCATCACTCGGGCATGCTATTTTGCCCGAGATCAGGTTTTTCTTGTCGGATTTCTTTTCCCTCGGGTGTTGCATATCTAGTAGAACCGGCACGTTTAGGATTTTATTTTATATTTTTTGTGTCAGTCAGAAGAAAGTTAGGAAAACTAAAGGCAGTCAAGAGCTTAAATTGTTGATTTATTATTGATTGATAATTTGATACCCCTCTGAGAAAATTTGTATATGTGTATGTGAAAGTTGACGAGTATGACCTTTGTGAATCTTTGCGTGGCATTGAAACTGTGAACATGTTTACCATTGTATGGTTGTACCTAAACTAGCAATTAGTAGAAGTGATGATGTTGACCTGTTCTATGTGTGAGTGAGGTTTAATAGCTAAATTCGGTTATGTGTGTCAATCTAGAACATGCCTGGTCTGTCGTACCGAGATAGAGGATAGGAAACTAGGAAAGGATCATGGGCCGTTTTTGATTTATGAGCCCACTTTATCCTTAAAAGACCTACCAAAAGAGAATGAAAATCCCTTCATCCAAATGTTTGAGCTTAAATTGACCTTTCTTTTTATTTACACCAATTCACCTTCCTGCTTTTATTAAGAATGAACTTGTTTTGGCCTTGGTACCTCCTTGGACATTGTAAACCTCAACTTAGGCATGGTGGCTACTATAGGGGTGATTAAGAATAGTTGGGAGGAATGAAAAATGGGTAATGAAAAAGAAAAGAGCGGGTGCGGTAGGCATAATGAAAATAAAAGAAATAAATAAAAAATTATTGTCAAAAAGCAAGAAAAGAAAAGAAAAGAAAAATGTGACATCAATGAGTGTTTGAAAAAAGAGAACTGCATCTGTAGTTGTAAAAGCAAAGAAAAAAGAAGCAGTTAAAAGAAAAAGGGAGAAAATAGGAAAAAAGGTCAAAAGTGAAGCCAAAAGGTGTGTAGTGCCAAGGAGGGTTGATCTACTAATTCAATATGTACCATACCCCAGCTCGAGCCTACATTACAAGCCTATAAAGTCCTAAAGTGATCTTGGTTAATTGTCCAAAAGTCGAGGTATTGAAAGTAAAGGCAAGCCTATGGTATTGTATGCACACAGTTCCAATTTTTTTGTGAAAGTGAGTGAATCTTACCTAGTCCCAAGAGGAATTTATTGAGTTTATCATATACGCATGTGTGAGTATGGGACTTCTTTGAGGTGAGAGAATTTTGTCAACAAAATCATCTCCAAATTGTCTTGGCTAGTGTTATAGATTTATGTGCGTGATTGCAAGTGACAGTGTTTTGCCATGTTTTGATTCCTCTGTGTCATAGTTGGAAATTTTGCATGTACATTATGATTTGAGTTGATAAAATGAGGGAGGGGTTAGAAAATTTTGATGTGTTGAATAAATGTGACTGTCGTAAGTTTCCTAGACTTCTATCAATTGAAGCGTCAAAGTAGTTTATTTTATTTTATTTTATTTTATTCTTGCCTGAGGACTGATAATGCTCAAACCACACTTCCAACTAAAGTATGAAGCGGACGTTGTCAATAAAGAACCCAACTTAGAGGCTGGGGTTGATCCCACAGGAAATATGGAAGATCTAGATTACAGCCGCTAGATGAACTTGTATGGTAATTACTTCACAATGGGGGGATTCTAATAAAAATCAATAATAAAAATAAACAGTAGTCAAGATTATATTTGTGAATCAATAATTAAAGGATAACTAAGGTTTGTGTTCCCCATGGGTTCATAACAACTTTGGGTATACACTTGTGATCTTTACCAATACTTACTTATAGAACTGATAACTTTGATACATTCAAACGATCAATCAATCCCTATTGAATGACTATCCTCAATTACTCGACCAAGTCTCATGAGTTTTGCAAGCTAACCATTATCACTAAGTTTCAGATATAACTATCTTGCGACCACAGCTTAAGTTAATACAATGATCATCAAGATCAAGGCTCTGTTGTAATTCTCTTTTCCTAATCTTTACCTCTTCGACCAAAGCAAGTAAAGAATTCAGGCACTTCCTAATGTTGTACACTGTTAAGAATCGTTAAAGATGAAGAGAATACAATATAAGTAATTAGTATTGGTTTTAGAATCACTTTGTGCAACCCTAGTTTGTTAATCCACCATGGCTCCCACAACCCTAGCTATAGAGGTTTTAGCCTCTCATAGTTGAAAGGTTGTGATTTGTGTTCATTATTTAAGAAATAAAACAATACTTACAAAGATGATTGAGAAAAACGATTACCTTCAATTAAACCACAAAATCTTGAATAACAAGTAGCAAGAACAAGATGAATTTAAGAAAAGGTTGATCATAAGGTTGAACCAACTCAATTCTCTCTTTCAATGATGTAAAATTCCTTATTATAATGTTTTCCTACTAGAATAAAGTCTATTCGTCGTCCTCTATGAAAAATAAAGCATAAAAAGTATTTATAGAGACACAAGAATCCTTTTACTAAACTAACAGGACTGGTTCCATATCTATAGCCAACCTCGTCACGAGTCCACCTACGACTAGTAGGGGCTTCTCACGCACCATGGCATCAACTCGTGGCTTGAAGAGTTGGCTGAATTTTGGCTAAGTATTGGGCCAAGGTACGATTCGTACCACCTTCCTACGACTCGTACATTGCACTAGTGGCTTGATCCTGGTACTTTTGGACTTTTTATGAACTTCACCACGACCGGTATGGTACGACTCGTACCTTCATCTCATGGGTCGTAGGGTACTCTCGTACTGAGAATCAGCCTCCTGTGCAATTCTTCTGGATTTCATCACTACTGGCTTACCATGACTCGTACCACCATGGTACAATCCGTGAGAAGTATCATGGGATCAATCTTCCAGTTTTATCTTTCAGCTTCTTACAGGGCCCTCAGCACGACTCGTAGGTCCATCTTACGGATCGTACTGTGGACTGCACTTTTTGCCCTTTTTTGCACACTTTTAGCTTCCTTTTGCAATTTATTGTTCCAACACCCATTTATCCTGTAATCAAAAGAAAAGTGCCTCATATCCACATAAATACACAAGTCCGTGCTATTTTCTTAGTTTTGAGCGTCAATAGTGCTGTAAAATCCACAGCACATCAACACCCTCAACTTAAGACTTTTGCATGTCCTCAGGCAAAGAAAAAGAAAAACTAAACACGACGCTCAACTAGAAAATAAACTTAAGATACTACAGCCAAAACTCAAAAAAATATGTGCACTCTATATAAAAACTCTATTGACCCTTCCTCTTGAAAAATCATCAGCTAATGTATTGCAAGAAACATCAAATCATCATATTCAGGGATCAAGATATATCATCTTGCTATCAACAAGCAATCAAGTCATCACCTATGTGTTTCACACAGACCAATGCTAAAAGCAAACATAATCCATGTACCCTCATAAAATATGAAGTCCCCACTCTAGTACGAAGTATCAGATGGAACATGGGACTAGGCAAATGAAGCACTCACTCTCTTAAAGAACTGCAAGTATTATGCATCAGATACCATAGGCTTGCCCTTATTTTCTCTGCTTTGGTTTGTGAGATGATCAAATTAAAATCATTATAGGACTTGATATGGCTTGTAAGGTTTAGTGCTGGACATGATAAAGATGAAAGATTTTATGAGTGACTGTCCCTTCCTAGGCACTACATTCATTGGCTACACCATTTTCCTCTTTCACCCTTCATTCTTTTTGTCTTTTTCCCTTTATCCCATTTTAATAATATTTGCATGGATGAGGTGATTTTTCACATTTTTCATCAATTTCAAGCTCTTTTGAATTTCTTTCTTCAGTATTCTCAAACTTTCAGCTTTTCTACTTTTTCACCTCACCATGCCTTATTTTTCACCATTTTTTCTCTTCTTTTTCTTTTCTTTCATTTTCTCCCGCTCCCACCATTTATTCACCCCTACTTTAGCCACCCTCAACTTAAGCATTTTGTTTATGTTGAGGTTCATAATATCCAAGGAAGGACCAGGGCCAAATAGGTTCATTATAAACAAATGAGTATGGTTAGCAGGTAAATCAAAGAAATATGGTCAATTAAGGCTCAAATTGGGATCAAGGGATTCATGACACTTTGGTAGGGCAATATAGGCAAAAAGTGAGCTAAAACAAAAATGGCCTATGATCATCTCCTAACCAACCATCCTCAACCTATACATAGACCAACCAATCAAGTTCTAGATCTTCAACAACATACTGCAATGAATACTAAGTCCTCACTCACACATGGTACATGAACTATTTTACTTTACCTATCTGGTTCATACATGGCTTAAGAAGACTAACAATATTAATAACTAAATGACATAAAAGGATCCACAGAAATAATGCATTGTTGTCACAAATACATAGAAATTTTTTTTAAATAGGGTCAATGTTTCAAAAACAACAAAAGTAGTGCATATCCATCGGCTGAATATTCCTAAGTTACTTTCTAATCAAACAAAAATCACAAATAAAAACAAAAAATCCTAACAAATGTCGGTTCTATTAGGTCGCATGTTTGAGGGAAATGAAACACGGCAAGAAAAACCCTCAAGCGAACAAAAATCCCAAAAATACAAGTATACCCTCCCCCCCCCTTTTAAAAAATGAGCTTCATCCCCGAAGCATAAAATATAATCAAACAAGGGAGAAGGATATACCTGTAGCTACTCAGACTTCGCCTCTGTCATCTCGCGAAGGTGGTACTTCCGCGGTAGTAGTGGCGCTAGCAGTGGCCGGCGCACTCAATGGTGGAACAATGGGGGTAGTGGTCCCCCCCAGTGACTGTAGCCATTTGAACGACCTCTATGGAAATCGAGGCTGAATGTGGCTCACCCAAAGGGTCATGGCCACTAGCAAGCTCGGGCTGAGCTATGGTGGAGCTTCCCGCTCCTCTAACTCTCTCATGCAGCTCAGTCATATACTCCTCATGAGCCCGCATACTCTCCGCTCTAGCCAACTTGCGCTCCTTCTTCTCCTTCTTTCTCTTCTTTCTCAAACTCTCCTCACCAACATCCTCAGCAGCTATCTTCTTGCCTCTATCACTGGCTACAGTTGTCCCCCAGTATGCTGCCAAATCAATATCCTCCTCAAGCCCTGCATCTAGGTCCAGAAGAGTGGGGGCTGCTATAACAGTTGGTTGCCGTAAATACAACTCAACCACTTGACTTTGAAAATCCCCCAACTCAGCACGGAGACTGTCGGTGTCTTACTGCTTTGCCATCCTCAAGTTAAATCTTCTCTCAAAACTATCCATACGGGCATGAAGGGCCTGAGCTGCTGCATCTATCTCGGATTTAACCCATGGCTTTACATTCTCCATCATTGCTTGAATTTTGCGCTCGGCCATGTCAATCTCTTTGGTAGCTTCTGGAGGAAATCCTGTGGTACCAAGATGTATACACTGGGCAGTGGTGTAGCTAAGGTGCTGGAAGCTGACTCTGAATGACCGACATCTGTAGCCGGTGTCTCGCTCTTCTCCTGAGTACTAGGGACATTCACCTGCACATCCCCTACTGGCTGAGCTGCTAGGATGGTTGTGGGCATTCTGGATTTGCTTACCAGGTTTATCTCATCCCGTATAAGTCCTATGTCTGCAATTCTTTGGCCTCCGATCAATCTCTCATCACCTCGCTGTACTCTCGCCTCCCTACACAAACTGTATACAAGGCTCGGGAATGGAATAGCAGTGCTTACTTCCACTGCCCGGTCTCTTATCTCTGTACCTATGATCCTCGAGATGTTAAGAGGGTAGCGAGACATGAGGCATGCCACCAACGACGCTCTATCAGCACTCAGCGTGTTATCATTGACTGTGGGCGCTAATCAATGTCTCACCAATGTCCAACAGACCTTTGCGATGAAGTTCAATGAAATCTTTGTCACCTGCTAGCCACCTATAACCCACTCAGCCTCACCCTTGTTCTCAGCTATCACTTCTGCTAGCCATTGCAGCTGCCTCTGTTGCTCACCCCTGCTCAGACTCCTAATGTACTTCATTGCCTCAACCCTGTAATCCTACTCTAGGGTTATCCTTGTTGGTCTGAAATGAGGTCCATATAACATCCGTGCAATAGTTTGGTCAGATACATCAACTACTCACCCTCAGACTAGAACACTCTCCAAGCAAGGCTGCTCCTTTATCTTTTGCCCCTCCTTTGCTTTCTCCTCCATTGTGGCCAGGTAGTTGGTGTAGAACTCCCTGAAGATCTCCTCTGTATATTCTGTAAGGGTCTTGGCCATCCAATCTAACCCATAGAATCTAAAAATATGCTTCATCTTCTCAACTTCAATCAAGGAATTAGTGAGGATCCGCGATTCTTCTTGGATGGTTCTTTTTGGTTTGTTTTTGGCAGTGAGAGCGATGCCTTGTTCATATATCTCTTTAGCACTCAGCACACTCCACCGCATAGTTTTGTTTTCTCTGGCAGGGGTCTCCTCCTCCTCTACTTCATCACTGCTTTCTGCATCATTCTGGGTCCCTTCTGACCCTTCCTCAGTGTTGTAGTCGATTCCCGACCTTTGTTGTTCCTCTCTAGCTCCCTCTTCAGACTGGGGAGCTTGAGCGGATGTGGCCATGGTTGCTTCGTCTTGGGACTTTGCTCTTGCCCTAGTGGTTCTGGTTCCATTTGTGTATGAGGTTTATACTTGATAATCCTCAAGTAAACCACTAGGTGAATCCCCAGCCTGATCAGACTCAGAGTTCTTTGTATCATCTATCAATGTCTTGTGGGCTTGTGTTTTGTCTGCCCTACATTTGTATGTCATTGTACCTGGTGAGAAAGAAGTTAGCATTCCATTTTTGAAAAAGAAAAATCAGATAGAAGAAGTTCAGTATCTCATCAGGGGCCCTCAGTACAAATCATACCTCGAAGGTACGATTCGTGAGAAGCCCTGATGGTGACCCATGACTCGTAGGTACGACTCATACCATGAAGGTACGATCCGTACCTTGAGTCGTCTGATGAGGTCCCATTTTGAATAAATTCTGCTTTTCACCATGACTCGTGGTACGACCCGTAGGTCGATTCCACAAGCCGTAGGGTGGGCTTCCCAGATCAATTTTTCAAGATAAGTGGTATGAGAACTTAGTATGATTCGTGGTATCAACCTACAACCCATACTGTGCTGCGTACCCTTTTTTAGCCCATTTTACGATTCTTTTGCTCAGTGTGTAAGTGTTTGTCTTGCACATTTTTGGGTACTCAAATTTCCCCCAGGTCTAGCATATGGTAAAATCCCTTTTTACACCACTTAGTCCTCCCCTACCTGTAGCTCCCTTTAGGTGTTCTCATGCCAAAATTCAATAAATTTCTAGTGGGTTTATGGTCAAGTTGGTTTTTTTTTTTTTGCACATACCCATTGATTTTCAAGCATACCCAGTGATTCTTATGGGTTTTCGATTCCCTTAAGTGCACATTCAAACATTAAGAACTTGCAATGTAAATCACTTACTTGATTGTCGATTCATAGGATGGAAATCAACTTCTAGGGCTTTGCACACTCAGTTGAAGCAAGAATTTTGTGCTTAATTTCTTGATGATGGGAAGCTATGGGTGTTGGGAAGAGGGTTCTCAAGTCGAGGGTCGTGAGTTGTGAGGTGTTCGAGTGGGAAGATTGTCAATTTTTGAAGTTTAAGTAGGTGAGGGCTAATTTAAAAATATGGGCCGAATCGGATAAATTTTACCCGTCATGACTCGTACCACGAGTCGTAGGAGCAACCTACAACTCGTCCCTGGCCCGTAATGAATTTAGCCACAGAGAACTGACCTAGTGACCTACAAGTGCATCATACGACTCGTACCATTGAGGTACGAATCATAGGATGAGTCGTAGGTTGGACTTTGCTTAAAATTTTCTCTGCTTTTCACCACCACTACTGCCATGGCTCGTAGGACCTCACCATGCGTTGTACTGAGATCCTGTAGCAGCAGATTTTTCAGCCACCTGTTTTTGTTTCCCTTCACACTGAGCACACATTAGTTCAATAATTTAGGTTGCCTCCCAAGAAGCGCTTGATTTAACGTCGCGGCATGATGCAGGTGGTCTGGTTACTCAGATTTCACCAAACCACCACTTGGGTTGCCTCCCAAGAAGCACTTGATTTAATGTCGCGACATGACGCAAGTCTCTTGACTACTCAAAATTCTTCAAGTGATTCATACTCATCCTCAAGTGCTGAGATCACACTAAATTCCTTTGGTTGCTTCATAGTCCAACAGATATTGAAAGTGACCTCTTCTTTGTTTAGCCTGAACTTCAACAAGCCAGCTTCCACTTCTACTAGAGCCCTCCCAGTGGCGAGGAATGGTTGACCCAGAATGATGGGGACCTCATAATCGACCTCGCAATCCAAGATCATGATGTCCGCTGGAAATATGAGCTTATCAACCTTGATGAGCATATCAACTAGGATTCCCATTGGTCTCTTTACTATTCTGTCGGCCATCAGTAGCCGCATGTTGGTTGGTGTGGGGGCTCCCAATCCTAGCTTCTTGAAGACCTCCAAGGGCATTAGATTAATGCTAGCTCCCAAATCACAGAGTGCCCTTACGAACTCGACATTACCAATGGTGCAAGGTATCGTGAAGGCACCTGGGTCTTCTTTTTTATGAGCTAAGACCCTTGTTGCTATGGCACTGCAGTGGTGGATATTGTCAACTAGCTCATAGCTTATAGATCTTTTCTTTGTCACCAGGTCCTTCATGAATTTTTCATATCCTGACATCTGCTCTAGTGCTTCGGCCAACGGTATATTCACAGAAAGTTGTTTGAGCATTGAAAGAAATTTTTGGAAATTACCATTGTCTGCCTTTTTCTTCATCCTTTGTGGGAATGGTGGCGGTGGTCTTGGGATAGCCTTTTGCACTACAGCTGCCCTTTGATCAACATCGCATTCGTTCTCATCCTTAAGGGCCTCTTGCAACTAATCATGTTGTGTCTCATCACCAATCGCTTCTTCCTCAATCACGCTCTCTTTTCTCCTTTCAACTTCAACAGGGAATGGGTGGTCAACTGTGGTTTTACCACTCCTTTTCATCACTGCCATGCAATGAGCATCATTTTTTGGATTCTGGACAGTGTTGATCGGGAGTGTACCCTTTTTCCTAGGGTTCATTGATGCCGAAAATTGCCCAAATTGGTGATCTATCTACTTGATGGCAGTGGCGTGAGATTCCACTTTCTGACCCATGCTAGATAAGTCACTTCGAATTGCTTTTAACTGATCATCCGTGGACCTCACCTTTTTCAGCATTTCGGCCATCATACTCTCCAAATTTGATTGTCCGGCCTCCCCTTCCGTGTGTTAGGAGGCACATAGACACTAGCCTGGTCATTGCAATATCAATCATTTCTCCTCCATTCTCCCCCTCGCTCACGACCACAACTTCTATCTCTGAACCCGTTCCTATTGTAGTTGTCTCTATATTAGTTCCGAGCTTGATGTCTAGAACCTTGGATCCAATTGTCTTGTCCAGACACTTAGGTGTTGGCTCGGAAACCCACCACTTGGCTATCTGTGAAGTTTGCCTCCTCCTTAGAATCAGAGTGATCTACTCCTTGCTCTCTTCCTTGTGTTCCCACTGCATTTACCTTTTGGGCTCCTGCTCCCATGATATGCTTTGTCAGCAAATCCAATGATGTGTGTATGTTAGCCAACTTCTGATCGCGTTCTTCCTCCTTCCTTCATTGGTATGCAGTCAAACCAGCAGCATATGTACCTGGCGCTGCATCAGCCTCCCTCGTATACTAGGCCCTGTTTGTCTTTGTCACCCTGTCAAGGATAGTGGCTGCTTCCTCCCAGGTGTGACTTAATTATGCTCCTCCAGCCACCATGTCTACTACAAACTTGGTGCTATTATTAAGAGACCTGCAAAATATTTCCAACAAACTGTCATCTGGGATTTTATGGTTCGAGCACTTAGTCAACTTCTTTTTGAACCTCAACCAGGTTTCATGAAGTGCCTCTGTCTTAATTTGTTGGAAGTTATATATCTCATCTTTTAACTGTAACATCCTTGATGGGGGAAAGAATCTCTCCAAGAAGGCTTGTTTAAGCTCCCTCCAATTGGTTATGGAGTAGTTGGGCAACTCCGATAACCACAAAGTAGCTTCCCCTGATAGAGAGAAAGGGATGAGTCAGAGTCTTACTGCATCCTGGCTTACTTCGGGAAACCTGTATGCCTTGCATATTCCTACAAAATTCATCAAGTGCTAGTTTGCGCCATCCGCTGCGTGGCCACTGAACACCCCCTTCATGTTTAGCCATTGAATCATGGTGCTCATAATGTCAAATTTGGCCCCAGGGGCAGTTGTGGTGGTACAATTGCTCCAGTTGACCCAACCTCATCAATGTCTGGATCATCATCATCGAAGAATTGAGGGGAAAATCTCTGAGCTCAGTTGCCCCTCCCATGTTGACCAGTGTTTACAACCTCATCTCTGTCATCACCAGCCTGCTGAAGTGCAACTAAGGAAGCTAGCTCGGCTTTCCTAGCTTCTTCAACTAAGCGGGCTTCTCTCTGCTTGGGGTTTTCCATTCAATGCACTGTTCATTCGATTTCGGGATTTAGTGGAACAAGGGGGCCTATTCTACTACGAGTGCTTGGCATTCACCGTAGGACAGCCTGTGAGTAATCAAAAACACAAAAATAAATGTAATTAAGAAAATAATTATCACAAAGTCAACTACAAGAAAATAAGGTATTCTTGGTCGTATTCCCTAGCAACAGTGCCACTTTTTGATAACGCTCAAACCACACTTCCAACTGAAATATGAAGCGGACGTTGTCAATAAAGAACCCAACTTAGAGGTTGGGGTCGATCCCACAAGGAATATGGAATATCTAGATTACGGCCGGTAGATGAACTTGTATGGTAATTACTTCACAATGGGGGGATTCTAATAAAAATAAATAATAAAAATAAAAATAGTCAAGATTATATTTGTGAATCAATAATTAAAGGATAACTAGGGTTTGTGTTCCCCATGGGTTCATAACAGCTTTGGGTATACACTCATGATCTTTACCAATATTTACTTACAAAACTGATAACTTAGATTCATTCAAACGATTGGCTAATCCCTATTGAATGACTATCCTCAATTACTCGACCAAGTCTCATGAGTTTTGCAAACTAATCGTTATCACTAAGTTCCAGATATAACTATCCTGCGACCACAACTCAGGTTAATATAATGATCATCAAGATCAAGGCTCTGTTGTAATTCTCTTTTCCTAATCTCTACCTCTTCGACCAAGCAAGTAAAGAATTCAGGCACTTCCTAACATTGTACACCATCAAGAATCATTAAAGATGAAGAGACTACAATATAAGTAATTAGTATTGGTTTTAGAATCAATTTGTGCAACCCTAGTTTGTTAATCCACCATGGTTCCCACAACCCTAGCTATGGAGGTTTTAGTCTCTCATAGTCGCAAGGTTGTGATTTGTGTTCATTATTGAAGACATAAAACAATACTTACAAAGATGATTGAGAAAAATGATTACCTTCAATTAAACCACGAAATCTTGAATAACAAGTAGCAAGAACAAGATGAATTCAAGAAAATATTGATCACAAGGTTGAACCAACTCAATTCTCTCTTTCAATGATGTAAAATTCCTTACTACAATGTTTTCCTACTAGAATTAAGTCTATTCGTCATCCTCTATGAAAAATAAAGCATAAAAAGTATTTATAGAGACACAAGAATCCTTTTCCTAATCTAACAGGACTGCTTCCATATCTGTAGCCGACCTCGTTACGAGTCCACCTACGACTCGTAGGGGCTTGTCTCGAACTATGGCATCATTTCGTGGCTTGAAGTGTTGGCTGAATTTTGGCTAAGTATTGGGCCAAGGTACGATTCGTACCACCTTCCTACGACTCGTACATTGCAACTGTGGCTTGATGCTGGTACTTTTGAACTTTTTCTGAACTTCACCACCACCGGTATGGTACGACGCGTACCTTCATCTCATGGGTCGTAGGGTACTCTCGTACTATGAATCACCCTCTTGTGCAATTCTTCTAGATTTCATCACGATTGGCTTACCACGACTCGTACCACCATGGTACGATCCATGACAAGTATCATGGGATCAATCTTCCAGTTTTATCTTTCAGCTTCTTATCTGGGCCCTCAGTACGACTCGTACGTCCATCCTACGGATCGTATTGTGGACTGCCCTTTTTGCCCTTTTTTTCACACTTTTAGTTTCCTTTTGCAATTTATTGTTTCAACACCCATTTATCCTGAAATTAAAAGAAAAATGCCTCATATCCATATAGATACACCTAAGACCATGTTATTTTCTTAGTTTTGAGCGTCAATAGTGTTGTAAATCTACAGCACATCAAGGACATGCAAAAGTTCTAAGTTGAGGGTGTTGATGTGCTAGGATTTTATGGCACTTTTGACGCTTAAAACCAAGAAATTATGCACATTTCGGGTATGTTTATAGGTATGATGTGTTTTGTGCTTAATGTTGCAGGAAAACAGGTTCAAAAGTGAACTGGGCAAATTAATGCTGAAAATAACTAAAAAGGTGACTGCCAAGAACTTCACAATTCGTTGGCAGGAGGCACGACTCATTGCTGAAGCCGTGGGCGAAAGATAAAGTTTGAAGATGTTGAGACAGTGTACCAGATGGGTTGTGGGCACGACTCGTTACCACTTGATGATGAGTCGTGAGGTCAATCGTGAAGGTTAAGAGAGAAAATATTAACAAAGTGACCAGTGGAGTTGACAACAGACATAAAAGTCATCACATGAAGAAACGACTCATTGGCAAAACACTGGAACCAACCGTAAGGTGCACTGGACTTTTGGAGGAATTAGACCACGATGGACCTAACGACTCGTGCTTAGGCATGACGAGTCGTTAGGTGACCCATTTCCACAACTGGGTACGATGTTGAGGATGACTATTTTAAGCAAGGAACGACTTGTCAAAAGGCCAAATGAATCTTTACCAAGCCCGTTGCCACTGCCAACCTGGTTTCCAGTTTTAATTAGGAAAAGGATTTCTTAGAACTATAAATACACAGGTTAGGTTTATTTTTAGAGAACAGTTAGAGAGTAATTCAAAGAGCCGATTTTATTAGTTTTCAAGTAGGACTTTGGTGTTGTACGATTGTTCTTGAATCAAGAAACAAGATTTATAATATTGTTCTTGAATTTAAGGATAAAAAGCAACATTGTAATTTACTCATCAATTTTGGAGTTTTATTCAATCTACTTGGTTTTTCTTCTACAATAATTTGTAAGTTGCAATTATAATTTATTCGATATTTTGTGATTGCGATAATACAAGAATGAGTAGCTAAATCCATAACTAGGTTTTTGGGAACCATGAAGAATTAACACACATAAGTAAAATACTCAGTGATTCTTGAACAGGGTTTATGTATATATTGTTTCTTCCTTCGTTTTAATTGATTTTTAACGGTTGCAAACGTTAGAACTTGCCTTATTCTTACTTACTGGACCAAGGAGGTAGTCAATGGGAAAAAGGACTAACAACGGAGAGTTGAGGATATCAACCCTCATCTAATAGCTTGAACTTGTCCGGTGATAGCTAATCTGATATTAAGGGTAAGGTTCAACTAAAGTACACCCGTATACGGACCAAGTTGCGTGGTGATAATCATATAGATAGGGGACCAACCATTTAGATGAACATAACATACCAATATTGCATGTTAAACACCAGAATAGATCACTAGTGTATAAGCCTTGTGGTTATGAAGTCTTGGGAAACAAAATCCTAGTCAAGTCGTTAATTGAATACAAACTGAATTTGATTTAAGCATTCAGTAGTTTTACTTTTGTTTATTATTCTTTTTGTTTCCCCCTTCGGAGATAAGAAACTCAATAGTAACAGCTATTCGCATTAACTTAAGTTCTTACCATATTCCCTGTGGGATAGACCTAAGCCTTTGTTGGGTTCTATATTTGACAATCGACCGCTTATATCTCAATTGTGAGGTGTAATTTGGGTGACATAAACTATTATATTATTGGGACCTCCCTTGTGAGCTATACCTGGTATGATTGGCCCTTAAGCTTGATATCAATATCATGGTATCATCCATCGCACTGGCAAGGTTATAGATAGCTCTACCCACTTGAGTGTGATAGTTGGGACCACGTAAGATCTATCGTGGTATGTCTAAGTGACGAGTCTCCCACTGTCTATATCATTCAGATTTGCATATTTATTACTCATGATGATTACTTTACACATGCATGTTATAAAAGAAAGGTTTGACTCATTGTTTAGCATTTCAATATAAATGTTATGTTTCAGCTTTAAGTCATTTGAATCAGTCATGATGTTATAAAGCTATGCATGGTCATATTATGATAAGATTGCGATTTCAGAATGAATGCATGTAACCTATCTACTTATATTTGAAAGCTTATGATATGTTATGAGATATTTTAAATGATTTCTTTACTTAAGAGGTTTTACTTACCTTGCATACTCGGTACATTCCACGCACTGACCGCATACTTCCTATGCTGCATCATTTCGTGATGCAGGATCCAATTCCCAGGTTTAGCCCTGTTCATAGTCGCTTATCAGAGTTATCACCTGTGCGATTGGTGAGTCCTCATCTTTCGAGCACTAGACATTAAGTTATCTCTGATGTATTTTCAGTTTCAGTATTGTTGAGCTAGTTGGGGATTTTGTCCCATCAGCTTATCCAGATTAGAGGCTTTTCAGACTTAGACGTGTATTCAGTTTTGGATGTTTATTCTGTTGTTATGTTGAGTTAGACTTCTGCTATGCTTATATCGTTGATCCTTCAGTTTATTGTATGAGTTAGATGAATGCTTAAGCCATGGATTAACTTGGGGTCTCTCGGGATCCCTTTTCCAATGTCTATGATCCAGGCATCTGTTCGGGTCATGAAATACTTGATCAGAGTCATATGTTTGAAGTATCCTAGGAAGTCTGAAAGCCGCGTTAAGTAGAGTCTTTTTCATCGGTGTGAAGCACGCAACACTTATGACGAAGAGGCTATTAGAGGTTTAGGAAATGTTTCCTTCTTTCATAATCTATGCCGTGCGATGAAAAGCATTTCTATCCTTCTAATCCGTGCTATTCCTGATTACAGAATCATGGCACCTCGAAGGCTGAATGGAAGGAGGAATGGAGGTGGTGTAGGCCATGAGGATGGTAGCGGTTATGAGCATCCGCCAGCCCCACCAGTTTAGGAGCCTCAAGCCCTGGTTCTAGCCGCTCGTGTTGAGTTTCAAACTGCCATTCAGATGCTTGTGTGGGCCTTGACCGCTTAGGTCAATCAACAGGCCGTTGCGCATGTTCCTCAAAATGGTAATACAGTGGCGGCCAAAGTCCGAGACTTCTTGAGAATGAACCCATCGGAGTTTATGGGGTCCAAGGTAGATGAGGACCCGCATGACTTCATTGATGAGATTGTCAAGATCACACAAGTCATGTGGGTAAGTAGTGTTGAGTGAGCAGAGTTGGCCTCCTACCAGTTGAAGGGGATTGCGCATATTTGGTTCCACCAGTGGAAGGACAGCAGGGACGCAGGAGCAGGTCCGATCACATGGGAGGAGTTTCACGTTGCATTCCTAGATCGGTTCTTCCCTCGAGAGACGAGGGAGTTGAAAGCAACCTAGTTTGTGAATTTAAAGCAAGGAAATATGACTGTTCAGGATTATTCCCTTGGGTTCACCCGTCAATCTAAGTATTCCCCGAAGTTAGTTGCTGACCAGCAGGCGCGGGTGAGCAGATTTGTACATGGTATAACAGGATATTTAGACAAGGACTTCAGGACAGCTATGCTCTATCAGGACATGGACTTCCCTCGCATTTCTTGTACGCTCAGCAGATGGAGGCGACACATTCGAGGGAGAGGGAGGCGAAGAGGTCCAGGACTGAGGACCACAGATTCTCTAAACGGAGGTCCGGTGGTGGGCACCGACAGCAGGCCCACCAGAGATCATCAGCCCCAACATCTTCAGCATTAAGTATGCCATCTAGGCCCAGACATGATCATAGGGGGCGAGCGTCAGGCTCAAGGGGTC
This sequence comes from Datura wrightii, assembly GCA_035772735.1. Classification (NCBI taxonomy): domain Eukaryota; kingdom Viridiplantae; phylum Streptophyta; class Magnoliopsida; order Solanales; family Solanaceae; genus Datura; species Datura wrightii. Next base: position 41,165,259 of record JASDFA010000027.1, read on the forward strand.
ATAGCAATAGACCCGCAGATTCCAGCATTCCAACTTGTCGCAGGTGTGGCTGAGGACACACAGGCCAATGCTTTGCAGAATCAGGAGCTTGTTTTAGATGTGGGAAGCCCGGACATGTGCTCAGAGATTGTCCAGCTGCGAGACAGGACCATGTTGGGGGTCGAGTCCCAGCTTCTAGTTCAGCAGCCCTTCCCCAACACACAACACATCAGGGGGAATCTACTAGCACAGCTAGCGATCAACGCCAAAATAGATTCTATGCCTTAGCCACTCGTAAGGAGAAGGAGGCCTCACCAGATGTAGTCACCGGTATGTTGAGAGTTTTTCATGTTGATGTGTATGCTTTGCTCGATCTGGGGGCTACCCTATTTTTTTGTGACAGCATATATAGCCAGTAGCTTCGGAGTCAGTCCCGATGTCTTATCATAGCCCTTTTCAGTTTCTACTCCAGTAGGTGACTCAATTATAGCTAGACGGGTGTATAGAGATTGCCCTGTCTCAGTTCTTCATAAGGTCATCTCAGTAGACTTGATAGAGTTAGCCATGACCAATTTTGATATTATTCTCAGCATGGATTGGCTATTTGCATGTTATGCTTCAGTTAATTGCAGAGCCCAGTCAGTAGAGCATAGATTTATGGGTGAGCCAGTGTTAAAATGGAAGGGTAGTTTAGATTTTCCTGTAGGTCGATTTATTTCCTACCTTAAGGCCAGAAAGATGATTTCTAAGGGTTGCATGTACCATCTAGTTAGGGTTAAGGACTTGGAGTCCGAGAACCCGACTATCCAGCCCGTACCAGTAGTATGTGAGTATCTAGTGGTCTTTCCTGATGATTTGCCAGGTGTCCCTCCCGAGCGGGAGATTGATTTCGGTATAGATCTTATTCCCGACATGAAGCCTATATCTATTTCGACTTACAAAATGGACCCAACTGAGCTAAAAGAATTGAAGGACCTGTTAGATAAGGGATTTGTTAGGCCAAGTAGTCTCCATGGGGTGGACCAGTGTTATTTGTCCGAAAGAAGGATGGTTTGCTTCGGATGTGCATTGACTATCGATAGTTGAACAAGGTCACCATCAAGAACAGGTATCCTTTACCCAGGATCGATAATTTGTTTGACCAGCTTCAGGGTTCCAAGTGTTTCTCCAAGATTGATCTCAGATCCAAGTATCACTAGCTCAGGGTTCGGGAGAGTGACATCTCGAAACCGCTTCCAGGACTTGGTATGGTCACTACGAATCTGTTTGTTATGTATTTTGGACTAACCAATGCCCCTGCAACTTTTATGGATCTAATGAAAAGGGTGTTCAAGGAATATGTAGGGTTAAGGGTCGATCACCCTATGCCCCAGAATTACGCACCAACGTGGTTGATACTATTATATTATTGGGACCTCTCTTCTAAGCTATCCCCAGCCCGGTTGGCTCTTAAGCTTGATATCGATATCATGGTATCGTCCATCGCCCAGGCAGGGTTATGGACGGCTCTACCCACTTGAGTGTGATAGTTGGGACCACGTAAGCTCTATCGTGGTATGTCGGTTAAGTGATGAGTCTCCCACTATCTATATAATTTATATTTGCATATTCATTAATCATGATGATTACTTTAGGCATACATATTCTAAAAGCAAGGTTTGATTCATTTCTAAGCTTTTCACTATAAATGTTATGTTTCAGCTTTGAGTCATTCGAATTAGTCATGATGTTATAAAGCTATGCATGGCCATTTTATGATAAGATTGCGATTTCAGAATGAATGCATGTAACCCATCTACTTATATTTGAAGCTTATGATATGTTATGAGATGTTTTAAATTATTTCTTTACTTAAGAGGTTTTACTTACCTTGCATACTCGGTACATTCCACGTACTAACCGCATACTTCCTATGCTGCATCATTTCATGATGCAGGATTTGGTTCCCAGGTTCAGCCCCATTCGTAGTCGCTTATCAGAGTTAGCACCTGCGTAATTGGTGAGTCCTCATCTTTCTAGGACTAGACTTTCAGTTATCTCTGATGTATTTTCAGTTTCAATATTGTTGAGCTAGTTAGGGATTTTTTCCCATCAGCTCGTCCAGATTAGAGGCTTTTCAGACTTAGACGTGTATTCAGTTTTGGATGTTTATTTTTTTGTTATGTTGAGTTAGACTTCTGCTATGCTTATATCATTGATCCTTTAGTTTATTGTATGAGTTAGATGAACGCTTAAGCAATGGGTTGACTTTGGGTCTCTGGGGGTCCCTTTTTTCGTGTCTACGGTCCGGGCCTCCATTCGAGTCGTGACACATGCCCAATCACTCTTAAATTCATGAAATTCTAGTTGATGAATATATGGGGCTTTAACCCAACATGTGAATTCTCTAAGTATCAATCATAGTATGATCTAAGCATATTTCTAATGTTGAATTGTGATTCATGGGAAAATTTTACAAGGTTTTTAATCACAATTTATGTTTTCAGGTTTTACAAATTATGATGCCCAACTATGAAAGTTCATAAATAGATGAGATTATGATGTATGTGTTCAAGCATGATGAAATGTATATGAAGAAAATATGATTTCAAAGTACCCATGTCTATATCTATATTTTCGGATGAATTACGCCTATGTCAAGCATTCTTAAGTATTGGGCAAGCCCATATGATCAAGTATGTTTCTTGATTTATCTAAACTTCATGTATTAGCTTACCACATGGATTTTGGAGTCTAGACTCCCACTATTTCAACTTGTGGTATGGTTTGAGCCAAGGCTCCTCATGTTATGATTTCAGATTTATGCATTTATGTTATGAGTCAGCTTCGTCACTAGACGATGGTCCAAATTCATTGAAAGAAATGGAGAGTATATGCATGTTTTTGGGAGTAGTGTCTAGTACCGAGCAGGATAAGGGTTAGTCAACCCTATGCCTCAGAACTACGTGCTAATGTAGGTATGTTAAGATTATTTGGTACCTCTTTTGTGAGCTTCCCCTGCCCCCAAGGGGCCTTCAGCTTGATATCGATATCATGGTCGTCCTTAGCCCTTGCAAGGCTTTGGACAGCTCTGCCCACTTGAGTGTGATAGTTGGGACCACGTAAGCTCTATCGTGGTAATGTCAGTTATATGATGAGTCTCCCATTATTCCTCATGATTTTAGTTATGCATGTGCATTAGTCATGATATTATGATTTCAGCAGATTTGACCCAATGTTCAATTTTATTTATGATTATCCATTTTCATCGTTGGTTCATTCATTCAGCTATGATATTCAGTTATGTTCAAATCACGATTTCAGAAAATAGCATGCAAGCCTTACTCTCAGAATCTTATCTTGAGTATGTTTTCATGATATGCATGATTTATGATTTTACTTACTTTGCGGTTTTACTTACCTTAAATACTCGGTACACTCCACATACTAACCGCATACTCTATGTTGTATCATTTCATGATACAGGCTCAGATATTCAGGCTCAGTCTCGTCATTAGCCAGATCTACAGTATTAGCACTTTCCAGCAAGAGTTGGTGAGTGGTCATCTGTCGAGGGCCTTTCCTTTCAGTTGTAGTTGGTATTTCCAGTTTCATACCATAGTGAGTTAGTTGGAGTTTTATCCTATCAACTCGTCAGTAGTATAGGCTTTTCAGACATAGCATGTATGCAGTTTCCAGGCTTGTGTTATGTATTCAGATGTTATGATATTTTTAGACTTCCGCTTTACTATATATGTTAGACTTCAGCTTGAGTATGTTGATTTTATGTATCACGTTCATGCCATGGGTCGACTTAGAGCCTCTCGAGGTTCTTTGTCCCGTGTCTCGGTCCGAGCCTATGTTCGGGTCGTGACATACCAGGTGATTTCTCAAGTTCGAAGAAGAGTCTCTTTCACGTACAGATGTTTCTACTAACTTTGTAGTTATGACAGTGAGATATGATAATGATCCTAAATACATAAAGTATGAGAATGGAGAAGAAAGCTTTCATGATTAAAGAAGATGTTAAAGTATATTCAATCCGAACAGTTGATGAAAATAACTTAAACACTAAGAGTCTGAATATAAGTTACATATCTAAAGAACTTCAGAACTCCTAAATTCCATGAAGTCTTTTGTAAATCTATCACGACCCGAGTTTACACCCTGGATATGATTGGTACTTGGTGCCACAAGTGACCCAAGCTAACCCATGGCTTAACATTACACTGGTAAACTAAAATAACGTAGTGGAAGCTGGAACATAACTGAATAATCTGATTCTAAAATAAGAAACATTTGATAAAAATACTAAGCTAAATAATGCTATGCCTGAATGACAACTAATAACTAATGAGTTACTGGGACAAGCCCCCATCTAACTCTAAAATTTGAAAGCTAGAAATGAAATGGAACTAAAGCCTCATCCTTGAAAGATGAGGATTCACCAATATCGAGCTGCTGAAAATCATCCGAGGGGAACTACTATTGCTGTTGCGACTGTGAACCTATACCTATATCATAATACGATACAACATGGAAATATACATCAATACTTTGAATGTACTGAGTATGCGAAATGTAAGAAAAATAATAAGAGTACATAACTAAGTTGAGATGACATGAAATGAGAAACTATAACCTGGTGAATACTATGATATATCTATAATAGTGTAAGTACAAGCACTAACTAATAGTCATATACATGTCCTGAAATCTGAATAACTGAACTGAGTTGAAACTGAGATTGAGTTGTACTAACAAGAGGTACTATACTAAACTATGGGAAAAACTATAAACGAGATGAAACCACGTGATCTAAACGTGGAGTCCGATATATACCCCCCTGTCGGTCAAGGCCCAGTATACCTTGCCAGGGCATAGTAGCTAAACTAGGTGATCATTGTCTACTGCCCGGTCGGGTTAAAACCTACGGTGTCAAAGTAGTTCTGGGAACCTAGGTTCGCTGAACCCCAGCCAGCTTTGTGGTAAGTTCTACTTCCACTGAAAGTCCTAACTGTGACTGCTAGGCTGATAGCTCGAAACTGATATCCCAAGACTTAAGTCAGGATTAACTATCTGGAAATACCCTGAGAGTCTAAAGGACCTAATAACTAGAAACTAGTGTTCTAAGGATGGCCAGAGCTGCTTTTTCTGAAAGCGTCGTAATCGTCTAAATAATAACCTGGTAACTGGCACTAACGAGTGATATTGAGCTCCTCAAGAACTCACTATAGTCAAATTGATCAGCTGACTTGCTGAAAGATAATTAAAGGGCTAATAACTCACTAAGACTGAACTAGTATTCAAACTTACTATTAACTCAGATGATAGTAATAACTTGGAAATTTCAAGAACTAACAGAGTCAAGAAACATTTGTGTCTAGTCAATTATGCAAGATCCAATTTAATGTACTCATAGAAACTAAGGCAACACAATATTTCATGAAGAGAATAACAACATGCTAAATATGTAGTGAAGATTTGCAAGGATTCATCAGAACTACAATCTAAAAGAAATATTCATAATCTGACTAGAAGATAACCCTAGGTTTGATCTTCAGGGCAAGAACTAATATAGATTCTTAGAAGGATTTTGGGGTTCAAGGGAAGAGTAATTCTCTTGTTGAATTACAAGATATCTGGAGTAGAATTTCTGAGAAAGATCTGGAGAAATCTGAAAGAAAACTTAAACCCTTGATCTTACTATGTATCTTCTGTCTGAGTTCCTACGCTGCTAACTTGTAAGTATGAGAGAAATGAGGGTGAATAATCGACTAATCTCCCTATGTCCCTCTGAATGTATCCTCGAAACGATATAGTTTAGGGACTAGGAGCTTAGGAATTATAAAAACACCCCTACCAAAAACACAGAAATTTGGACCCCGCCAGTCCTCACAAGGGACATCACGAGTCGTGAGGTAGGGGACAACTCGTGGTTTCAACTCGTGAAGTCTACTGAACATGACTAGAGCTGATGAGTACGAAACTGAACAAAGTACAGAGGAGGAATTTAATACCTAATGTTGAAATTGAACGAGAAGGGAATAAATGAGGATATTTAGCCATTATGTCCATTTCTACTTCCCATGTGGCTCCCTCAACTAGCTATTTCCTCCAGAAAAGCTTAACTGAAGCGACCTCCTTGTTTCTCAGATTACCAACTTAACGATCTGGAATCTGAACTGGGACCTCTTTATAAAAGAGACTATCTTTTACATCCACACTATCTAGTGGCACAATTGAGGTCAGATCACCGATGCACTTCTTCAACAATGACACATGGAAGACTAGGTGCACTGATGCTAACTCTAAAGGTAATTCTAACTCATAGGCTGCATTGCCAATTCGCCTCAGAATCCTGTAAGGTCCTACATACCTCGAACTAAGTTTCTCTTTCTTTCCAAACCTCATCACACCTTTCATAGGTGAAATCTTTAGATAAACCCAATCATCCACAACAAAATCTAGCTCTCTTCTCCTCACATTTGCACATGATTTCTATTAGATCTAAGCTGTTTTCAACCTTTCTATGATAAGTTGCACTTTTTGCATAGCCTCATGAACTGAATCTGGCCATATTAAAATAGCTTCTCCAACCTCAAACCACCCTATAGGATACCTACACCTCCTATCATATAATGCCTCAAACAGGGCCATCTAAATATTAGAGTGGTATTTATTGTTTTATACAAACTCGATGAGAGGTAGTTGATCATCCCAACTACCCTTGAAGTCGATCACAAAAGCTTTCAACATGTCTCCCAAGGTCTGGATAGTCCACTCGGCTTGTCCATCTATCTGAGGGTGAAAAGTTGTGTTGAGCTTGACTTCAGTACCAAGTACTTTCTGAAAGGACTTTCAGAACCGCGAGGTGAAGTGGGTACCTCTATCTAAAAAGATAGACAAGGGAACCCCATGCAGTATGCCTAACTCCCAGATATACATCCTAGTATAATCCTCAACTGAGTCTATAGTATAAACTGGGAGGAAATATGCTGACTTAGTCATCCAATCCACTACCACCCAAATGGAATCATTCTGTCGACAGTATGAGGTAGACCTATAATGAAATTCATATTCAGCTCTTCCCACTTCCACATGGGTATACTGATATCTTGAGTCATACCCCTAGGTCTCTGATATTCAACATTAACCTACTGGTAGTTTTAACACTTAGCCACAAATTCTGCAATGTCCCTCTTCATGTTCTACCAGTAGATTTCCCGTAAGTCACGGTACATCTTAGTGGCACCTAGGTGGATAGAATACCTGGAGTTGTGTGCTTCTGCAAGTATTTGTTGCCTCAAGTCATCTACATCTAGAACATAAAGCCTTCCCTGGTAACGAAGCAAACCATCTCCCCCTTTGGAGAAATCCTCAACCTCTTTTATTAGAACTACTTCCTTGAATTTGAGGAGTATGGGGTCTTCATCCTTCTTTGAATTAACCTCTACTACCAGTGAAGATGTTAAACCGCTCTAGATTACAATTCTGCCCTTGGTTGAATCAACTAACTAAGCTCCCAACCTGACTAACCTGTGAATATCTTTCGCCAGCTCTTTTCTTCCCTCTTCAACATGAGCAACACTCCCTATGGACATCCTGCTTAAGGTATCCACCACCGCATTGGCACTGCACCTGTGGTATAGTACACTCATGTCATAGTCCTTCAATAACTCCAGCCACCTTCTCTGAAGAAGGTTCAAATCCTTCTGATAGAACACATTCTGAAGGGTCTTGTGGTTGGTGAAAAAGTCCATGTGAACCCATAAAGGTAATGCCTCCGTATTTTGGAAGCAAACACCATTGCCGTTAATTCAAGATCATGAGTCACGTAGTTCTTCTCATAAACCTTGAGCTTACTGGAGTCATAAGATATCACCTTGCCTTGCTGGATAAGAACAAAACCAAGGCTAACTCGGGAAGCATCACAATAGACTACGAAACCACCCCTTAATCCTTCTGGTAAAGTCAAAACTAAAACTGTAGTGAGTCGAGTCTTCAGCTCTTGGAAACTCCTCACATGCATCTGACCACTGAAACTTTTACCTTTTTCTATGTCAGTTTAGTCAGAGGGGATGTAATAGAAGAAAACCCCTCTATAAACTATCGATAATAACCGGCTAAGCCCAAGAAACTCCTGATATCTATTGGGGAAGTGGGTTTTGTCCAGTCTTTTACCACTGCTATCTTTTGAGGATCAATTTGAATACCATCATCTAAGATCACATGACAAGGAAGACCACAAACTTCAGCCGAAATTCACACTTGCTGAATTTAGCAAACAACTGACGATCTTTGAGAGTCTGCAACACTATCCTCAAGTGATTACCACTCCTGGTTTCCCTCTGACCACGATTCCTCCAAGGCAGGGCTCCACTTCAGGAGTCACTCCACGACTCGTGAAGTACTTCATGGGTCACTGCATGAGTCATCCTATGACCTGGTGCACATTTTCCTATTTTCTCTATTTCAACCCCTAGGTCTGATCTTAGGAAATTATGGGGTGCTACAGTATCTCTCCCTTGAGATCATTCGTCCTTGAATGAAGGCTAAGTAAGCTGCAAGACTAGAAAAAGAGCTGCAATTCCCAAACTAAAAACTATAAACTGATTTCTGAAAGAGTGACAGACTCTAAACTGATATAGGCCTACTAACTGAGTTGATGCAACTAGGATGCATATTTAGAACATGAATAGAGTTGTTGAGTATGGAACTAAATAAAGTACTTTGGAGGAATTTAATACCTGATGTTGAAACTAAACTAGAAGGGAATAAATGAGGATATTTAGCCATCATGTCCGCTTCTGCTTCCTATGTGGCTCCCTCCACTAGCTTGTCCTCCACAAAACCTTAACTAAAGAGACCTCCTTGCTTCTCAGCTTACGAACCTGACAGTCTAGGATCTAAACTGGGACCTCTTCGTAAGAGAGACTATCTTTCACATCCACACTCTCTAGTGGCAGATGAACTTCTTCAACAGTAACACATGGAATACTAGGTGCACTGATACGAACTCTAAAGGTAATTCTAACTCATATACTACATTGCCAATTCGCCTCAGAGTCCTGTAGGGTCCTACATACCTCGAACTGAGTTTCCCTTTCTTTCCAAACCTCATCACCCATTTTATAGGTGAAATCTTCAGATAAACCCAATCATCTACAAAAATCTCTAGCTCTCTTCTCTTTACATCTACATATGATTTATGTTGTCTTTGAGCTATTTTCAACCTTTCTCTAATTAGATTCACTTTCTGCATAGCCTCATGAACTTAATATGGCCCTATTAAAATAGCTTCACCAACCTCAAACCACCCTATAGGATACCTACAACTCCTACCATATAATGCCTCAAACGGGGCCATCTGAATACTGGAGTGGTAGCTACTGTTGTATGCAAACTCGATGAGAGGTAGATGATCATCCCAACTGCCCTTGAAGTCGATCACACAAGATCTCAACATGTCTTCCAAGGTCTGGATAGTCCGCTCGGCTTGTCCATCTATCTGAAGGTGAAAAGCTATGCTGAGCTTGACTTGAGTACAAAGTCCTTTCTGAAATGACTTCCAAAACAGCGAGGTGAACTGGTACCTCTATCTAAAATGATGGAGAAGGGAACCCCATGCACTGTGACTAACTCTAGGATCTAAAGCCTAGCATAATCCTTAGCTGAGTCTATAGTATTAACTAGGAGGAAATATGTTGACTTAGTCATCTAATTTGCTACCACCCAAATGGAATCATGTTATCGACAAGTACGAGGTAGACCTGTAATGAAATCCATATTCACCTCTTCCCACTTCCACGTGGGTATACTGATATCCTATGTCATACCCCTAGATCTCTGATGTTCGACTTTAACTTGATGTTAGTTCGAACACTTAGCCACAAATTTTGCAATGTCCCTCTTCATGTTGTTCCACCAGTAGATTTCTCATAGCTCACGGTACTTCTTAGTGGCATCTGGGTAGATAGAATATCTAGAGTTGTGTGCTTCTTCCAGTATTAATTGTCTCAAGTAATCTACGTTTGGAAAATATAGTCTCCCTTGGTAACGAAGCACACCATCTCCCGCATTGGAAAAAGCCTCCACCTCTTTTCTTAGAATTGCTTCCTTCAATTTGAGGAGTATGGGGTCTTCATCCTGCTTTGACTTAACCTCTACTACCAGTGAGGATGTTGTCCCACTCTCGATTACAACTCCGCCCTCGGTTGAATCAACTAACTAAACTCCCAACCTGGTTAACCTGTGAATATCTTTCGCCAGCTCTTTTCTGCCCTCTTCGACATGAGCAACTCTCCCCATGGACATCCTGCTTAAGGAATCCACCACCACATTGGCCTTGCTTGGGTGGTATAGTACATTCATGTCATAGTCTTTCAATAACTCTAGCTACCTTCTCTGATAAAGGTTCAAATCCTTCTAACTAAACACGTACCGAAGGCTCTTGTGGTCGGTGAAAACATTTATGTGAACCCCATAAAGGTAATGCCTTCATATTTTCAAAGAAAACACTACTTCCAGCATTTCAAGATCATGAGTCGGGTAGTTCTTCTCATGAACCTTGAGCTGTCTGGAGGCATAAGCTATCACCTTGCTCTGCTGTATTATAACTCAACCGAGGCCAACTCAAGAAACATCACAATAGACTATGAACCCCTTTGTTTCTCCTGGTAAGGTCAAAACTAGAGTTGTAGTGAGTTGAGTCTTCAATTTTTGGAAACTCTTCTCACATGCATCTAACCACTGAAACTTTACCTTTTTCTGAGTTAGTTTAGCCATAGGGGATGCAATACAAGAAAACCCCTCTACAAACCGTCGGTAATAACCGGCTAAGCCCAAGAAACTCTTGATATCTATTGGAGAAGTAGGGTTTTGGCTAGTTTCCTTGTGCACATTTTCCCGCTTTCTCTATTTAAACCCCCAGGAATGATCTTAGGAACTTTTGGGGTGTTGCAAAATCACTCAATTAACTAAATATGAGTTAATGCGTTATACAGAAGTCTCATACGTTGTATATCTGTAGTTCAGCTCTCAGCTTTATGTATATATTAAGCATTATGACAAATAACTCCATGTTCTAATTTATAAGTTCCATGTTTTCCTGTGAATAAGAAAAATAAATTAAGAACTATATATGCTCATTGACATGATAAGTTTGATAAAGGAATTCCAATGGATATTTTTTGGTACATGTAAAGGAACCACCTTATGGGCACTATATATATATATATAGTTCCCAAATATTACAAAATTGTATAGAAATGAAAATCTTTGTGCTTTTATTAAAAAGATATGTTAAATTTGTAACATTCTTTGTAGGACGTTGCTTGTAAGCCTTCTAAAGTTCTTATATTGTCTAAAACTCCTGAAGGTCCTTCAAGTCATTGAGTCAACATGTTTGTATATAATTTGACAGTTTTACATGATATATGTGCATATTTGCTAACTATACATGGTATGTGTGCTCAGTTGCATTTACATGCTACGAAAGAGTCCTGTTCAGGATGCAATCCCTAAATTAATCGCTTTTATGCCATATGTGTTGATTAACTTAATATGAGCCTGATCGGCTCCGTATATGAAAATAGTCAGGATTTCAGGTTATACCACCGACTCCGTAATGTTAGGTGGGCAGATATGGTTTAGATATGCGACTTATGACCTTACCACTGACGCAGTTATCTTAGGTGGGTAGTTGTCCCTTCGAATATGAGCTTATGACCATAGTTATGTTAGGTGAGTAGTTGTCCTTTATTTGTAAGACTTAATACCTTACCACTGATGCGGTTGTGTCCACTGGGCAGATGTCCCTTTAGTTATGAGACCTCCGAGACGACATCTCGATGGAGGAGTTTTGATTGACATGGAAAGGTCATTGTTTTGACTAGGGACTATATAGTTTATGAATGGTACAACATGACTTTTATATGTGCTTACTTGGTTCTATTCACACGATGTATCATATCTTGTTCATATATCGACTTCTAGAGTCTTAGGTTGTTTTTATCCTACTCTGGTTTTCAGTATCTTGGATGTATTCATGTTTATTGTTTCAGTCTTATATACTAGTACATTCATTCATACTGACGTTCCTTCGCTAGGGACCTGCATTCGTGCCGCAGATGCAGGTAGAGGTTGGGATTGCAAGTTGCAATAGCAGTTCGTGAGATCACCGGATGTGTTGGTATGTGATAACACTCAAATTACACTTTAGAAGAAATTTAACACGATCATTGTTAATAAAGAACCCAACTAGGGTTAGGGTCGATCCCCTGAGGAATATGGTCAAGATTTCGGCTAATGCTATTACTTACACTTTAGTTTAATTATTTTGTAAGAAGGGTTTTAATAGAAATAAGTAAGTGACAGTATTGTGAAATGGTGTTGTTGTCAAAGCTAGGCAATTAACTATAGAAGTGTTCCCTATGGATTCATAACTATGTCAGATTATTACACTTGTGATCTATTTCCAATACTTAGTCTGTAGAATTGATAAAATACATTCATCCAAACGGCTGATCCGCCCATATTATATGACTATACTCAATCATCAAATTAGGTCTCATGAGTGTTCCCGACTAACCTTTACCAATGATTCCAAATTAACTTTTCTACAACCGTTGTTCAAGTTATTGAATGGAAATTGATAATTTCAAGTCTTTGTTGTCTTTCCCTTTTTGTAATAGCTACTTCTCTAGGCTCAAGAAAGTAGAGAATACGGGCTGGTCCTAACGTTTTGCACCATTAATAAATAATTAATATGAAGGGAAGAACAATACAAGGGACCATATTGGTTTAAAATCACTTTGTGTAACCCTAATTTAGTTATTTCACCATGGTTCCTACAACCCTAGTTATGGCTATTTAGCTACTCTAATTGCAAGAACAACTATAGAAAATATAGAAGAATTCATGAGTAAAGACTTACAATGAAGAAAGAATAAAAACCCAATGATTAATTTCAAGAATAATCCTTGAAAATCAAGCACACAACGAAGAAAACTTGTTTATCTTTCGTGTAAATCTATCCCCAAGTCGTGTTGGGAATCTCTCAAAAAAAAATAATAATGTAAAAATATTGGATCGCCTTAATGAAAAATAAAAGGAAAGTATTTATAAAATTAATGAAATCCTTTCCTAAATTAGAAAGGATAGTTGCGTCGGGATGACTTACGAGTTGTACCATGCTGCTACGACTCATGGTCTGCAATCTTGGTATGCTTGGGAGCTTTTGGTCTTCTCAGGTACGAGTTTCTGGTACGACTTGTGATATGTCACTATGAGTCATGGTAATCAGTCGTGATCTGGACTTATAAAATTCAACACCTCTAATGATCATCCTATAGATCTACAGTATGATTCATACCCTTCTATGAGTCCTGCATTCCACTCGTGCCTTAAGGATATCATATGGCTATTTCTCTGCTTCTCACCATGAGTGTATGGTATGATTCATACAGTTCTGCTAATGCTTTTGATTCATACTGTTCTGACCATCAGTTCAGTTTATTCTTTAGAAGCTTTGTGGGCTTAGTACGTGTAGTGTTATTCATTTTGTGGCCTAGTTGGCTTTTCATTACTTGGTTTAGCATAATCATAGCCTTGTTGGCATTTCAGTTATTTAGCCTATATTGGTGAGATCTTATGGGTCCATTCTATACTCCAGTTGATTTTGATAGGTGTCCTGGACGGCCCAAGTGTTACAGTTGCAGATGTTATATAGCCGGGTTCCCGGTCAGTCAAGTATCGGGAGCCAGTTGCGTCGTCCCCCAATTTTGAGGCATGAAAAACTTGGTATCAGAGTAAATTCATGTCCTAGGGAGTCCACAAGTCGTTTCTAGTAGAGTGTTGCTTATGGGTATGTTGTGCACTATACTTATAATCAGGAGGCTACTAGGCATTTAGGAGTTGTTTCACTTTATTCATTAATAGATCATGCTATAGAGCAAAGTTGTAAGTGATGTTTGAAATATAAATCGTGCCTATGTTTCAAAATTCTCTTGTAGTAAGGCAGATGGCTACGAGGTTTAGCAGCACTGATGTTGGAAAGGTTCCCAGTTGTCCCCTGCATACCACAGTTCTTCCAATTCTTGTCGGAGTCTCTAAGGAAAGGGATTCAACTCCTCATGTTGTCCCAGTTTCGGTAGAGCCAAGAGGGGGTAGAGTTGTTGATCCTCTAGAACCTTCAGTTATATCAAGGGACGTGACTTTAAGAAAGCATTTTAGATGCTAACTCAGTGGTGACATTTCAAAAGCAGCAATTCAAATTAATGACAGGGTCTAGGGAAAATACTTTTGAGAGCTCTAGTGTCTATGAGTTTTGAGCCTAATCCTCTAGCATTTATAGATCAGTACTTTCTATGGGAACTTCGATAGGTTTGAGCTAATTAGTTTTTGTACCTAAATCACGGAAGCATAAACATTCGCAAATATAGTATCAGGTTTAATTCTTTGGCTCGATATGCTCCAAATAAGGTGCAGAATATGAGGGATAGAGTCCGTCGATTGTATTAGGTTTGGGACCCTATCTGTTTTTGGAAGAAATCAAAGAATTTCTTGGGAATCCTACAAGATCCATTCATTCTTTGTTCTCTGATAGATGGTCTGAACTTCATCTGGGTTCGAATACTACTGAGAGGTCCACTAGAGATTATAAATTGTTGAAGAAATAATAAGATCTAGTTTAAGAATGTTTTGTCACAACCCGAGTTGGGACCCCGATCGATACACGAAACCTAAAACCACGAATGACTCCAAGTTGACCCATGCATATATTAAAGTGGAAACTAATAACTTAAACATGATTGAGAAGAAATTTAAATAATGTAACATATATCGAACGATAACATCACAATGCTACATCTCAAGCTGAACATGCTAGTCTATGTCGGGAAAGCTACTACTAACTGATGAGATGCTAGGAAAAGCCCCTATCTATCTCCAAGTCTGAAACAAAATGTCAACATCAAACTAAAACGATAGATGCCCTCAAACAATCAGGACTCACCCAAGACGGGGCTGGACTGAGCTGATAAGGAAAGCAAGCTATTGGCGAGACTGAACTAGATCACCCGAACCTACATCATGAAATGATATAGCATAAAGTATGCAGTTGGTACTTTGAATGTACTAAGTATGTAAGATAAGTAAATCATTCTTAGTAAATCTTAACTGAAATCATGCATATAATATAAATTGTTACATCATGGGAATAACGACTGCATGCTGAAAACTGAATCTAAGTCATAAGCTGATTATCATATCTGAACAAAGTGATCCAAGATTTTGAAATAGAAATCATATGACTTGTCATAGCTGAAATCGTAAGTAAAACTCATAAACTAATCATTGGGTCAAATCCGCTGACAAACATAATATCATTAGTCATGAATATGAATAACTGAAATCATGAGGAACAATGTGAGACTCGTCATAACCGACACCATCATGATAGAGCTTATATGATGCCCCAACTATCACACTCAAGTGGGTAAAGCCATCTAAAACTTTGACAGAGCTAAGGATGATACCATGATATCGATATCAACCTGACACCCCTTGGTGGCAGGGGAAACCTCTCATGAAAGGTCCCAATATATATATATATACACACCTTTATTGATGCGTAGTTCTGAGATTCGGGGTCTTCCTGAACCCCGGGCTTACTCGGTGCTAGACACTACTCCTAAAAATATGCATAGTGCAGCCATCATTTTTAAACAAAGCTGAAATCATAGCTACATGTATAGTCTGAAATATGAACATTGAGAGTCTTGACTTCAAAACTTATTATAAGTTGTAGTAGTAGTCTTGACTCCAAAAAATTTGATAAGTTGATCTTATTAGCCTTGGCTAAATCATGAAAACATACTTAACTTAAGTTGGCTTGCCAAATTATAAAATCATGCATACTTGAAATAGACTTCATAAGTCTAAATCATGGATTCTGTTACACCCCGTATATGTTAATGATTAGTAAGCGTACACGTGTATTAGTGATGAGTAGCGCGACGCGCCAGCCCAGTAGTGCACTGGCCAACGCGGGGCGCCAGGCCTGCTGATACTTTGAGAGGCGCAGGGCGCCAGGCCTGCTGCCTCAATGGGAGGCGCGGCGCACCAGGGTGGCAGCCTCAATGGGAGGCGCGAGGCACACCCCCTTCCACCGCCCAAGTAGTATATAAACCCCTCCCTCTCTCATTTAAATCATTTCTCAAATGTTTTCATGGCCAGAGGGTAAAGGAAACATGGGTTTTGATTGATTTTTGTTCGATTACGCTACCAAATGCCCTCCAAATTCAAATTAACTTCAGGTATTGAGTTCTAAGGCTATAAGGAGCATTACTACAGAGTTATTTTTGTGAAATTTGCCCAGCGAATCGTAACTCCACCGAGCCAAAGTTGTCTGAATTACTTCAAACTGATTTCTATACGATCACAGGCTTCAAGTAAGCATTTCTCCCTTCTGAACTCTCGGGAAATAATATGTGTTCAGTCGTGTTCCGTTAAGTTGAAGTATTGTCAATATTAGTATTAAAAGTTATCGTTTTACGGTGAATTTGGTATTGAAATTTGTCTCTTTCCTCTAGTATAACGTTTACAGCTGAAGAGAGCTGGCAAATACAAGTTGAAACTCAGCAGTTATTTAGGAAACGACAATTAAGGTATGTAAGGCTTAACCCTCGGCAATTATACTCGTCGTACAGTGTTATGACTTATGTTCTTGAATAGAAATGATGATTTCACATGCTGTAGATATTTGCTACCATTAAATTGTGATTAAACATTATGGAATTAGCTATTGCTGGTAGATAAAGATCAGATATGCTATGAGGAGCTGCTATCCATAGTTACAATTACATAAGTTCTGGTTAGCTGCTAGAAAATGTATATAGATTATACCGCAGTATCTCTCGTCAAGAAGGAACATTCTAGGTATGATACGCGCTAAAAGTTTCATCAGAACTCTTATATTCTCCAGTTCATTGTTTTAGTAGGATTGTATGTTTTATTGCCAAGCATAGATCTTAGAAGCTCGTGAGGGTTATTGAGCTTGAGCTAGTAAGTTGAACAGCATAGGCGTAGCTAGGCGACATAACTAGCAGTTTGGCGCCTAGGTTGCCAGAAAAGCACGCCTAGAAGCCATTGATGTAACTGCACGTCCCAAGGCCCAAAATGTAGATATAATAGTCACACTTTAGAATCAGTGACACTGGGGTTGTCTAGTGTACTGAGTGACAGCCTACCACCTTATTAGCTATTACCGATGATTGTCAATCCTAGTTGACTTAGCATTATCATATAAGTCGCCAAGAAAGCCAACCCAGGTCAAATAGACCCATGGGAACCCTAAGGAAGGGGACCTTAACAGTAGTTAGAAGTCAGGCCAGCAACCCAGCCAGTTCCTATCACCCACAGATTGCCAGGAATTGTTAGGTCTATATAAAGTTTTCTATAAGGTTAAGAATCGCCCAGAAAAGTAATATAAGATCCGAATAGACCAAGATAAGGTCTAAGGGACTAGTAGTACCACGTTAGTAAAGTACTACCCTCAGGCTAAGGATGTTAGTAAACTTCCTATAGAGGATTAGGGGCTGATCACTCAAAAGCATGTTCAGCCAGTACCAGCCCTACAGTTGTCCTAACTAGAGGAACCGAGTAGTTAGTCATTCACGACCCCGTAGTTATTATGAGTTATAGATGTCCAGGCAGGACATATAGAGAGTTGTGTTGGACCACTCTAGATCTCTCCCTATTCAGTCTAAACTATTAGAGATCATGATCACTATCAGGATACTCTGATCAGATACAAGTGCACGGTGTGCCTGCCAGTAGCCTTACAGACTATCCTAGGGGGCGAGCAGCAGTGGCATTAGTCCTAGAAGGCCAGTTATGCCTTTTGAGTGGATAGATTGAGATGTTAGTACAACACCTTGGTTGGGGTTTCCCTCACTTAGGAGCTATCCATGACCACCCCAGGGTTATTAGTTGTGTCGAAGCCCGCGAGCGGCTAGATGACGTCGCTCTGAGGAGCGGTATTCCATATGTGAGGGACAAAGATGAGGTCCAAGGTTCTCATACAGTCCATTAAATGTCTGGACTACTCTTATGCTGTATCGACACACCCCGTCGAGTTCGGTACCCGGGGTACAGACAATAAGAGTCCACCGAACTCAGACAGATCTATAGTTCAGGGGACGAGCGGGCTCAATTGCAGACCCGGGGGACTAGTAGGACGAATATAGTTATTAGATGACTTAGTATACCCTGGATAGGGGTATATAGATTGAGATGTGCTCGCCAAGGCTTATGGGGGCCCGAATGAGTTATTTTGTGTTGATTGTACCTTCCGGCTTATGGGGGCCAGGTGAGGTTCTTGTTTGTATTCTTGCTTGCTAGTTATAATTTATAAATGCGTAATTATATAGTCTTAGCTTACGTACATGTAGTGTTGGTTAGATGAAGATTACGAATCAGCAGGCGTACAGGTTAATCTTTCTGCCCTTCTTTCTATTTACTTCCAGTCTTTATCAGCTTATCTATTGCCTTACATATTCGGTACATATTGTGCTGACGTCCTCCCTTGGGCACTGCATTACGTTCCTGAAGGTTTAGATAGACAGAGTTCAGGATCCTCAGTAACAGCTGTTTAGATTCAGCAGTTTGGCCAACTCTTTTTTTTTTAAGTTTCCAGGTTGAGCAAGAGCAGTCTTCAGTTTGTATAGCATCTGGGTAGGTCGGGACCCTATCCCAACCACTATTTGTATTCTTAGACGCTTGTAGACTACAATTTTTAGTTAGTAGGGTGTCGTTGGCCATGTGAAGCCCATATATGTATGTTTTATTTCGCGTTGGCCATGTGGGGCCTAGTATAGCACCTAATTTTCATTTCAGTTATAACTAGGTATCATGGTGGCTTGTCAGCCCATATAGGATCCCTTGTTATGGTATGTTGCTGGTTAGCTGTGTTCTTTTACAGGTGGCTATAAGGCCTTATCGGGCGGAGGCTGAGTTTACAGTTGAGATATAGCCTGTTGTTCCCTTGAGTTGAGTTGCAAGCCTACACCAGACGTGCATAAGCCTAGCCAAATCAGTCAAATTCCAGTGTGGCACTAAATTCCAGTCATGCCTCCCAAGGTGGGGTGTGACAAACTTGGAATTAGAGTAGTTGGTATCCTAGGGAGTCTGCAAGCCGTGTCTAGTAGAGTTTTGATTATAAATGTGTGGTGCACCACATTTTATAAGCAGTAGGCCACGAGGCATGATAGTATAGTTACCCCTCCTTCTTCTCAAATCGTGCTATAGAGTAGAGTTGTATAGGGTTGAGTCCCTAAGCTTTCGTTGTTATGTTTGTCTAGGATAATGTTTGATATACGACAGATTCTAGTTAGATGCAAGATAACTACAGCAGTAGGAGGAGGTACCAGTGAGGCGCAATAGTTGGGAGACAGTCAGCCTAAGGACGGGAGCAGATGCCTTCAATCTCTCCAGTATCCTTCCGAGGTACCAGGAACCTCATAATGTGATAAATATGCCAGTTCTATTCCTAGTTTTCCCTAAAATCTCAGAATAAGAGGTTAGGGGTATAGTGTATATGTACATATGAGATGGTTTATCTATTAGATATTTAGAATTAGCCAGAGGCAATAGTTAATGTGAATTACCTGAAAGGTGCGAAAGAAGGAGGAAATTGCAGGATTCCTACCACCTACTCTTCGGATACTGTATGGTTCCACACCTACCATCGTAAGATAGGGTTATTTTTCCACCTCCTAGCTTGTTCTTACACTACAACAGAAAGTGTAAGTATCTATGTAGTGGTGCTTAGGTTGCATAGTAAAGGAGGGCTAGAATTGTTGTCTCCGGGAAGGATTAGAAAGTGGTTGAAACCCTTAGTATTTACAAGATATCTAGACCCTTACGGTAGTAAGCGAGGAAGGGGGATAAGGTCACCCATAGAATTCAAGTGTGTATGAGAGGGATCATCAGCATTAAACCCCCAGCAACAGTAAGGCTTAAGTGAAACAAAAAGCTTATTCCACCATAGCATGCTAATGATGGAAGGGCATACCTGCAAGATAATGGTTCGAAGGACAGGGAGATCATATGAACAAAATAAGCCTGAGTGTGAGTCAGAAGGGATACAGGTCAATGGACCTAGTCGGTAACATCCTTGACAGTATAAGGTAGGAAGCACGAACCTCAAAGCTTAGTCAAGGGAGCACGAGGAATGGAAAGTATCTAATGGTGGAAAACCAGAATCACCTCCAAGTTGATAGAACATAGTATCACCACCAAATATTGAGAACTAAGAATCGGTCTAACAGTTAAGAGATAGTAAGGTTGTGGCCTAGAATGTTGCGGTATCCCCGCTAGAGGAGAAGGTAAAGGAGCGACTCTAACCTAGTGCAACCTAGAAACAAGGCCCAGCAAAAAGTTATTAGCCCTCAAGATAACAAAAGATATGGTCATAAGACCCAGAGGTCGACCTACGTTCCAAGGGTGGCAGAACATCAAATAGCAGACCATAGCTAAGGTGCATGTGCCCATCACTCCCACAATTTAACGAAAATGCAACGAGATGGTATGGAAAGACAGAAGATATCATTGAATCATAGCAGCAGAGCTCTAGTGACAGGGTAGAAAAGACAAAATAGCAGGAACTAGCAGTCCAAAATAGGAGAATGGGTACCAAAACTCCAGGGTAGTCAGGAGTCCTACCCTAAGGTATGACGCGGGCAGCTAAGGGTTGAAGAACCAGTAGGATATTTCTAGAAATGTTGCCGAAAAAGGGTGTTATGAGATTAGTTAGAAGGACAAGATTAGGCCTAGGTTTATTGGCCCTGGTCATATCCTCCAGAGAACAAACGAAATGGCATTTGAGCTAAAATTGCTTCCAAAGCTAGGAATTGCCCATTCAGCTTCCACATGTCAATGCTGCAAAAAGGGTATATGTAACCCGTCCCGAGTTGTTCCAGTTAAAGATGCTCAAGTTACTGAAAAGTAACCCACAAAGAAGTTCTAATGGCCATATTGGATCGGAAAGTTTGTAGGTTGAGGACTAAGGATGTTGCCTCTGTTAAAGTTCTGTGGAGAAACATGAATAAAGAAGAAATGACTTGGGAAGCTGAGGAAGATATAAGATCTAGATACCCTTACTTGTTCCAGGCTTTGTCTAAACTAAGGTAAAAATGTTCATTCAGTTGTTTTTTTATACTTTATGTTACATGTATTAATCAGTCGACTGCAATTTTGATGGTGAAAGAGTTATTGTGATGTCATCATATAGGCATATGTATTGGACTTTTTTGTGTTTCAGGGTTTTTGGATAGTCCATATTACAGGGGAGACTCTGCTGAAATTGTTCCAGAATATTGGTCGAAAGAGTTAAATTCCTGTAAGTTGAAGATGACATTCGAGGACGAATGTTCCTAAGGGGGGGGGGGGAAGATGTTACACCCCGTAAATGTTAACGATTAGTAAGCGTACACGTGGATTGGTGACGAGTTATAAGAGCTTGACGAGTGTGGAAAAAGCCTCAAAAGCGGGGTCGAATGGGACCCGCGTGCACAGCGCCAGCGCGACGCACCAGCCAGCGCGGGGTGTCAGGCCTGCTGGAGCTTTGAGAGGCGTGTGGTGCCAGGCCTACTGCCTTAATGGGAGGCACGGCACGCTAGGGTGGCAACCTCAATGGAAGGCACGAGGCACACTGCCTGACACCGCCCAAGTAGTATATAAACCCCTCCCTCTCTCATTTAAATGATTTCTCAAATGTTTTCAAGGCCAGAGGGTAAAGGAAACGTGGGTTTTGATTTATTTTTGTCCGATTACGCTACCAAACACCATCCAAATTCAAATTAACTACAGGTATTGAGTTCTAATCCTACTGGGAGCATTTCTATAGAGTTATTTTCGTGAAATTTTCCTGGAAAATTGTAACCCCATCGAGCAAAATTTTTCTAAATTACTTCAGATTGATTTCTATACGATCACAGGCTTCAAGTAAGCATTTCTCCCTTCTGAACTCTGGGGAAATAATACCTTTTCAGCCATGTTCTGTTAAGTTGAAGTATAGTCAATATTAGTATTAAAAGTTATTGTTTTATGCCAAATTTGGTACTGAAATTCATCTCTTTCTTCCAGTATAATGGTTACAGCTGAAGAGAGCTGGCGAATACAAGTTGAAACTCGGTGGTTATTCAAGAAACGACAATCGAGGTATGTAAGGCTTAGCCCTCGGTAAGTATACTAGTCGTACAGTGTTATGACTTATGTTCTTGAATAGAAATAACAATTTCATATGCTGTAGATAGCTGCTACCATTAAATTGTGATTAAACATGTTGGTATTAGCTATTGTGGGTATATAAAGATCAAATATGCTACAAGTAGCTGCTATCCGTAGATTATGGTTACATAAGTTCCCGTTAACTACTAGAAAACGTATATAGATTATACCGCAGTATCTCTCGACGAGAAGGAACATGTTAGGTATGATACGTGCTAGAAGTTTCATCAAAACTCTTCTATTCTCCAATTTGTTGTTTTAGTAGGATTGTATGTTTTATTGCCAGACATAGATCTTAGAAGCTCATGAGGGTTATCGAGCTTGAGCTAGTAAGTTGAACAGCATAGGCGTTGTTAGGCAACATAACTACCAGTTTGGCGCCTGGGTTTCCAGAAAAGCACGCCCAGAAGCCATTGACGTAACCGCACGTCCCAGGGCCCAAAATGTAGACAGAATAGTCACACTTTAGAATCAGTGACACTAGGGTTGTCTAGTGTACGGAGTGACAGCTTACCACCTATTAGTTATTACCAATGATTGTCAATCCTAGTTGACTTAGCAGTTATCATATAAGTTTTCCAGAAAGCAATCCCAGTCGTCCAGGTCATATAGAACCGTGGGAACCCTAAGGAAGGGGATCTTATCAGTAGTTAGAGTCTGAGCCATCACCCCATCCGGTTCCTATCACCCACAGATTACCAGGAATGGTTAGGTATATATAAAGTTGTCTATAAGGTTAGAATCGCCCAGAAAAGTAATATAAGATCTGAATAGACTAAGATAAGGTCTAAGAGACAAGTAGTACCACGTTAGTAAAGTACTACCCGCAGGCTAAGGATATCAGTAAACTTCCTATGGAGGATTAGGGGCTGATCGCTCAAAAGCATGTTCAGCTAGTACCAGCCCTACAGTTGTCCTAAGTAGAGGAACAGAGTAGTTAGTCATTCGTGACCCCGTAGTTATTATGAGTTATAGATGTCCGGGAAAGACATATCGAGAGTTGTGCTAGACCACTCCAGATCTCGCCCTATTCAGTCCAGACTATTAGAGATCATGATCACCATCAGGATCCTCTGACCAGATATAGGTGCACAACATGCCTGTTAGCAGCCTTATAGACTATCCTATGGGGCGAGCAGCGGAGGCGTTAGGCTTAGAAGGCTAGTTACGCCATTTGAGTAGATAGATTGAGATGTTAATACAGCACCTTGGTTGGGGTTTCCCTCACTTAGGAGCCATCCATGACCACCCCAGGGTTATTATCTGTGTTGATGCCCGCGAGGGGCTAGATGACGTTGCTTCGAGGAGCGGTATGTCATTCGTGAGGGATGAAGATGAGGTTCGAAGTCCTCATACATTCCATTCCATGGCTGTACTACTCTTATGCTGTATCGGCACACCCCGTCGAATTCGGTACCTAGGGTATTGACAACAAAAGTCTATCGGACTTAGACACAACTATAGATCAGGTGCCGAGCGGGCTCAGTTGCAGACGCGGGGGACTGATAGGACTGCTATAGTTATTAGATGACTTAGTATGACCTGGATAGAGTTACATAGATTGAGATGCGCTCTCCAGGGCTTATAGGAGCCCAAACGAGTTATTCTGTGTTGATTGTACCTTCCGGCTTATGGGGCCCAGGTGAGGTTCTTGTTTGTATTCTTGTCTACTAGTTATAGTTTATAAATGTGTAATTATACAGTCTTAGCTGACGTACATGTAGTGTTGGTTAGATGCAGATTACAAATTAGCAGGCGTACAGGTTAATCTTTCTGCCCTTCTTTCTATTTACTTCCAGTCTTTATCAGCTTATCTATTGCCTTACATATTTGGTACATATTGTACTGATGCCCTCCCCTGGGCGCTGCATTACTTGCTTGCAGGTTTAGACAGACAGAGTTCAGTATCCTCAATAGCAGCTGTTTAGAGTCAGCAGTTTGGCCAGCTCCTTTCATTCAGAGTTGCCAGGTTGAGCAAGAGCAGTCTTCCGTTTGTATAGCATCTGGGTTGGCCGGGGCCCCGTCCCAACCACTATTTGTATTCTTGGAGGCTTGCAGACTACAGTTGTCAGTTTGTTGGGTGTCGTTGGCCGTGTGGAGCCCATATATGTATGTTTTATTTCGCGTTGGCCATGTGGGGCCTAGTATAGTGCCTGATTTTCATTTCAGTTATAACTAGGTATCATGGCGACCTTGTCGGCCCGCATAGGATCCCCTGTTATGGTCTGTTATTGGTTAGCTGTTTTTTTTACAGGTGGCTATAAGGCCTTGTTGGCTGGAAGCTGAGTTTAAAGCTGAGATATAGCCAGTTGTTCTCTTGAGTTGAGTTGCAGTCCTACACCAGACATGCATAAGCCTAGCCAAATCAGTCAGATTCTAGTGTGGCACTAGATGTTAGTCACGCCTCCTAAGGTGAGGCGTGACAGGTACATGAAAAATTTATAAATATTCATTCATGCTAGATATCTCATCATACTTGAAATCATTCAGTCAGCTTGACTTTTCATAAAACCTGTATAATAGGGAATAATTTCTAATAACTTAAAATCATGAATTTATAATCACATTGTATATAAAATTTGCCTATAAATCTTAAAATATTCTTTGGAACATGAGGAAAATTGTCCCATAGACATATCATAAAAAATTTCATAAAATTGAGTTAAAATCATATACTTGAATTCATGAACTTGAGGAGAAATTTGGGCATGAGAGTGGAAGAAAAATCTGATTCACATCCCTACATACCTTGATACACTAATTTTCTAACTATCCTTGAAAGCCCAAGAGATTTGGGGAAGAAATTGAGAGATTCTAGCTTGATCTTCAATTTGCATGCATGGGAGTATAAAGTATTAAAATAGGTTAAAACCTATTAAAAGACTCCTTTCAAGGCTTAAAACAATTTCACTAGAGAGTTAGGAGCATAAGAATTACAAAAATACCCTTAATGATTTGTTTGGAAAAATGCTCACTATCAGTCATACGACTCGTACCACGAGTCGCACCATCAACCTATGACTCGTGGTGTCCTCCCATAGCTAGCCTTTCTATTTTCTCCAAAACTCTAATTATTTCCATGACTTCTACCATGACTTGTATTTACTTACTATGAGTCGTACAATTGCTCGTCGGATTAACATCTGATAACCTAAATGCATACTATGACTCTGTGACCATGAGTCATACCACTAAACCATGACTCATAGTATGGACTCTTGGTCTGGGGAAAGAAGCCTCTAAACTGAACCAGGGGTCTTCCTACAACCCGTACCAGCTGACCACGACTCGTACCTTCGGTCGTACTGAGAGAAACTTTCCAAACTTTTTCTACTATACATACATCAAATCCGAATTTAGTCTTGGGAACTTTTGGGGTGTTACATGTTTAGAGGTAACTAGCTAGACATATATGATTATTACTCGGATGCAAGCATTTGCTCAGAAGATAGAGGATCTGATTCATTGTCTCCCAAGTACCGACGGAGAA
This sequence comes from Datura wrightii, assembly GCA_035772735.1. NCBI lineage: Eukaryota > Viridiplantae > Streptophyta > Magnoliopsida > Solanales > Solanaceae > Datura > Datura wrightii. The sequence continues at coordinate 41,191,000 of JASDFA010000027.1, forward strand.
GTAGAACAGAGTAAGAAGACTAGGCTGACAGGATCATTTAAGACCACTTGTAGTGTTTTAAAGCCCCAGTAGGCTAAATATTCAGTTTATCATGGGGATCTAGTCCCTTCTTTGTCACTAGTTCAGGCTTTAGTTTTTTTTTATCAGGAGCAGTAATAATAGGTCGTGGTAAAAGCAACACTAAAAGCGCAACTTTAGATTTAACACTGATCCTATATCTGAAGTGGTGAATGGAAAAGTGGTATTGAACTTAATCATTCCCTCCCATGGTAGTATATAAATTTGCCTATGGTTAGAAAAGTTTTCAATTATATGGTGTTAAGGCATTCTATCTTATGTCAGATAAAAAGATTGAGTTGAATAAGTATAGTTTGATATGAAGAGGTGACAGAAAAAGAGGTGTTTACGAATATATGGAATGTATATTTATGATAGAAGTCAAGGAAAAGTTAATGGAGTTATACTAGAAAATATTTGACATTTCAAAGTGTCGTAAGTATGTTGACATCATGTAACTAAGATAACTGCACGTTTATGTTAAGGAAAGTGAAATATATTAAGTGTATACAATAAGGAATATCTCGGGAGTGTCACTTCAAGTGATTCAATGTGTGGAATGACTTTGAAGGAGTATATCTCCGAATGTAACTGGTTTAGGTGGTGTACATTCTATCAAATTAAAGGTCATTGAATCTAGTTTTCAGCAAAAAACACTGCTCGCCAATCGTAGTTCGGAGCAAAAAGTTATGCTAGTTTGAAGAAAAACTATAGGTTGGGAAAGAGCCTAGGCATGCCGGCACTGAGACAAGCAGGCAACAGGCCTCAATCGCGCATGCGCAAGGCTACATTGCACGACGCATCACATGCGGGCACCGCCTAGCCCGGCCAGCTCGCCTATAAAAAGTAATTTTGAGCTGAAAACCTCATTTCTACTCCGTTTTACCTTATTTTTTTTTTAGAATTCAGAGAATTAAGAGCCATATCATATGATGAAAAGATATCCCAGGTAAGAAACTTCACTCTTGTCTCTTTTGGGTTTTAGAAAGAGAAGCTGGAGGAAAGTTATGGATTGTGTGTTGTCTTGTTGTTGATTTCTATGTTGCTGCATTTTGAGTTGGTTCTTTACAAACGAAAGAGTATGAGCCTACTCCTACTTTAGCTAATAACATCTCTAAGAAATGGTAAGTAATTGTCTCTTTGATTTTTATGAGTTTGTGAGGTTAAAACTTGGAGAATGTTCTAGTATTGTGTTTTTTTTGTGTGTGTTCTTGTAGCATGTTGCTGCCTAATTATTCTAGGACTTTGGTGAAGTGAAGTTGCAGCCTTTTGTGATTTTAAATTGGACTTGAAGGGAGCTTTAATGTGTAATCTTGAAAGGAAGGTGTTTAGCAAAGTTAGATTTGACATGCATAGGTATGATTCTGTCTAAAACATTGAAAATACTTGACACTATGCTTAAATCATTAGGAATGTTTAAAGCAAGAAAATGTGAAGCGAAAGATATATTGTATATGGTTGTTGTCGTAGTTGTAAATTGAGTCTGGAGACCCCTCAGTGTGGGCACTGTAAGCTGGTCCTTTATGTTATGTATATTTATGGTGTCAATGTTGTTTAAGGTGCTAGTTATTATGTGATACTAGTAAAGAGACTAAGAAGACGATGTATGAACGAACGATTACAACAGAAATAATGCTAACTTAATGAGGGTAAATGAGTTGTTGAAATCTCGATTTCATGATATGGTTATTTCCCCGTACATATATATGTTTTGTGAAACTTAAGTTTAAAAGGAAATTCTTTGATACCTTTCCCTAAAGTTAAGCAAACGACAAGCGGCACAATTAGGTTAAGACAAAAATCTCAACAAGAGAAGTGGCTAAGTTGTTAAGCTTAAATTGCTCGTTAATAAAAAGGGAAGAGTGAATAGTAACCCTTTAAGGTAATATGTGAAGTTATGTACTACTGTCCGAAGTTGACTATAAAAATTATTGAGTGATGTTTAGCACCATCTAGATATGGTTGGTAACAAAGTCAAGATGAATAAGGTAGCTGGAGCTAAAAGATAATTAACTTAAAGAGGCAAGATTTACGACTACGAACAAGTTAAGTAAAGTGTTAACCTTCTACAAAATAATTAGAGTTGAACGTCTGTATAATAGTAACTTAAGTTAAAGAGAAGCTTTCTGCTATTCCCCTAGTCAATTATGTTAAGTTAATCATCCTAAGTATTGAATTGCCTTCCATGTCGTAAAAAGGTTAATCCTCAAAACTTCTAAGTTGCTTATAACGATGTTAGGCTTTCTCAAGCTCCTTAGTTAGTTTTCAAGGTTGTGTAAGTTGTTTTAACATTGTTCGAATTATGGCTACAAGTCTTAATTTGCCTATAAGGCAGTCCTTAAAGAATAGCTTGCAAATGTTTAAGCTAAACAACTCCAGAGCTATGTCTTCATGTTCATAAGTTATGTAGAAATGTGTCATGCTAATCTAAGGAGTGTTCAAGAAATCATATATCGAGAATCATACTAATATCTTAGGCAGGTATTAAATTATGTAAAGGTGTACAAACCAAGCTTTTATAAGTCTCTTCAGTGAAAGATCTTAACGTATACACAATAGTTATGTTATCATATACAAATGAATATCTTTAGTTATGTTCAAGTCATATGTTCATATGTACCATTCTTGCTGAGTTACCGGCTGATTTCTCATGTTCGAAGAAGAGTCTCTTTCACGTATAGATGTTTCCACTGACTATGTAGCGATGATAGCAAGATATGTTAATGATCCTAAATACATAAAGTATGAGAATGGAGAAGAAAGCTTTCATGATTAAACAAGAGGTTAAAGTATAGTCGATCCAAACAGTTGATAGAAATAACTTAAAGACTAAGAGTATGAATATAAGTTATATATCTAAAGAACTTCAGAACTCCTAAATTCTAGGAACTCTCCTACAAATCATTCAGTTAAATAAATACAAGTTTATATGTTACACAGAAGTCTCACCCATTATCGTCTGTTGTTCTGCTCTTACCTCTATATGTATGTTAAGCGTTATGAAAAATAACTCCAAGTTCCAATTTATAAGTTTCATGTTTTCCTGCGAATAAGACAAAAGGCTATATGACGTGATAAGTTTGATAACAGAATTTCAATGTATGGTTATCGATACATATAAAGGAACCATCTTATGGGTAGTATATATATATATATATATATATGTAATTTTCAAATGTTAAAGAATTGTATATATATGAGAATCTATGTACTTCTATTCAAGCGATATGTTTAATTGATATGATTATTTATAGGACATTGCTTGTAAGCCTACTAAAGATCTTATGTTGTCTAAACCTCATGAAGGTCCTTCGAGTCACTGAGTCTACATGTTTGTATATAAATTGACAGCTTTACATGATATATGTGCATATTTTATAGCCATACATGGTATGTGTTCTCACTTGCATTTATGTATTATGAAAGAGGCCTGTTTAGGCCGCAGTCCCTAAATTCATCGCCTTTATGTCATATGTGTTGATTGACTTACTATGAGCCTGAGCGGCTCCACATATGGAAATAGTTAGGACTTTAGGTTATACCACCAACTCGGTAATGTCAGATGGGCAAATATAATTCAAATATGAGACTTATGACCTTCCCACCAACACCGTTATATCAGGTGAATAATTGTCCCTTAGGATATTAGAATTATGAACTTACCACCAATGTGGTTATGTTTGGTGGGCAATTGTCCGTTAGGTATGAAATTATTACCGTACCACTGACGTGGTTATGTCTGGTGGGCAGATGTCCCTTTAGTTATGAGACCTCCAAGAAGGTATCTCGGTAGAGCAGTTTTGATTGACATGACTAGGTCATTATTTTGACTAGGGACTGTATAGTTTATGAATGGTACAACATGACTTGTGTATGTGCTTACTTGGTCATATTCACACGATATATCATATATTGTTCATATATCGGCTTCAAGAATCTCAGGTTGTTTCTGAATCATACTCTGTTTTTGAGTATCTTGGATGTATTCATGTTTATAGTTTTAGCCTTACATACTTGTGCATTTATTCATACTGACATCCCTTCGTCTGGGGACCTGCATTTGTGCTGCAAGTGCAGGTAGATGTTGTGATTGCCAGTTGCAGTAGCAGTTCTTCAAATCAACGGATGTGTCGGTATGCTCCTTTCTTTCTGGAGCTAAGATCTGGTTTTGTTTCAATTAGAGTTTTGAGATGCAGTTATGGGTAGGTCAGAGCCCTCTTTCAACCATCAATTCAATTTACTCTTTAGAGGCTTTGTGGACTTAGTGTGTATAGTGTTATTCAGTTTGTGGCCTTGTAGGTTTTTCGTTACTTCGTTTAGCATAATCATAGCCCTGTTGGCATTTCAGTTATTTATCATGTATTGTTGAGACCTTATGGGTCCAGTTTGTACTCCAATTTATTGTGACAAGTAGTCTGAATGGTCTAAGTATTACAATTACAAATGCTATATAGCCAACTACCCGATCAGTCACATATTGAGAGCCAGTTGCTCCCTCCCCCAATTTTGGGGCGTGACATATAAGCATGCTTCTTCAATTTAGGAAAGATTTTCCAAGTTAATAATCTTTTGCTCTTTCGCTAATATTTGACATTGACTTCTAGAATTGAGGTACCGGACCTTGCAAAATATTCATTTTTTGTCTTTTGATTATGATTACTCTTTTAAGAGAAATTAATTTTTATAAAGTATTCTAGCCAATGATTTCCTTTGTCTGACATTATAGTTATTGAATTTCATCTTTAGATATACTGAATAACGTATTTATTTTTTAAATGTTTAAAATATCAAACATTTAGCTATTACTACTATGTAAATGTAATATTCATGTTTATGACTTACATTTGTGTCAGATCTCTAATATTGTGTCCAACTCTTCTACTGAAATATTAATTTATGCATTGCATTAATTTTACTTCACAAAAATATGATCACCTAAGTTAAACAATCTCCTTGACTATCTAAAATGCCAAAATATAGGAAGAATTAGTATAATGAATTGTAGGTATAGACGGATTATGTAATAACTTTTATATTTATTATACCTTTTAATTACTAATTGTTCCATTGTATACATAGTCTTAAAAGCTCAGGTAAGAAAGAGATCAAGGTCAACTTTGCATGTTATTGAGGTGGCTCTAAGCGCTTTTTGAAATAATGTCTTGAAAGCTCTCAATAGCACTTGCATACAAGTCTCATATGATATAATTATCTTTGTCGATTGAAGGAAGCCTTATCAATTTCCTCTGAATGTTGTTCAATGATCAGGGTATCTTAGGATTTTTCGTTGGACTGAGAGACAATAAAAATTGCAAGTTGTATGATTGAAATAAAATTTGAAGAGAGCTTTAAGATTGCTTTATAAGATCTTGGAAAATCAGATATCATTTTTACCAGAAAACAATTCGCAGTATCACATTTATCATGCACAGAAATTAAGTCTTAAAGTTTCATTGGGTCCCTCATTTTCCTTGGGCACACATCTCATCCTTAATTGTAATTTGTAACTGGAGATCAATTAGAAGATGTGACTCCTTAAAAAAAAGTGTGCTCGAACAAGTAGTGCCTACACCTTGAGTGCTCAGATTCTTAATATGCATATGATACTTGCTGGTATAAAAAAAGTAAAGAGCGGCAGAATAAAAAAATTCCATCAAAATTGAAATTTTGATATTGAAAACTATGACAGATACAATGTCACGCCCTGCCTTGGGAGGAATGACTGCCACCTAGTGCCCTACTAGGACCTGGACTGCTGGGCTAGCTAAGCCTAAGCACTTCTAGTGCCAGTCTGGCTCTAACTCTGGACTCAAGAAAACGACGGGCTATATAATGGCTGTAAAGACAGCCTCTGGCCGACTAGACCTATAGCCACCTGTAAACAAACAACAGCTACCCAGAACAACTAAATCAATAGGGAACCTATACGGGCCGTAAAAGGCCACCATGCAATCTAGTTACTTCTGAATCAAGAAAAGAAGCGCCAAACTGCTATGTGACCGGCAAAGTCACCACTACCAACTTAATAAGGCCCCACACGTCCATCATAAACAAACTAAAACATACACACGGCCTCACATGACCGGTACAGCTAACCACATGGAATGTACAATCTGCAAGCCTCTTGGAATACTGATAAGATGGTCGGGACAGGGCCCCGGCCTACCCATACTGTATAACAAAGAAAAGGAATAAACCTCTAGCTGTCTAGCTCCGGACGATAGGAGCTGATGACTCTGTGTGCTGGCTGGAATCACGAGGGATCGACTTCTCGTCTATGAGTACCTGCAGGCAAGTAATGTAGTGCCCCCAAATGGGTGTCAGTACCACTGGTACCTAGTATGAAAAGCAACAACTGGAAAATAACTGAAGATAAGCAATATAACTGATAGAACTGAATAGAAAGAAGTAAACTGTAACTGACGGAAAGTATAAGCTTAAGACTGCCTCAACTATGCTGAAAGGAGTAGGAGTCATACCTGGTAACGTAGCGTTCTACTGTCGATCTACTCATATCAAACGTAACATGGCATAATATAACATAACATACATAACATAGCACACATAAACCTTACCTGGCCCCCATAAGCCGGAAGGTACAACCAATACGCAATCTATACCCCTACCCCGGTCATCCCAACTCCCATAGTAACTATAAGCATCCTGCCTGTCCCCTAGGTATGCACTTGGGCCCGCTGATTCCCTGACTATAACTGTACCTGAGTCCAGAGGACACCTGAATCAACACCCCAGGCGTACCCGCTCGACGGGGGTGTATAAAAGCCGACCAAGGCAAAATATGGGGAGACTGTCATCCCATCTTCGTCCCCTAAGGGACGACAAGCCACTTCGTAGAGCGACGTATCCTCGCCCTTTACTAAGTTTCGGCTGAACACGATAATATCCTAACATACTTTACTAAATTGCATATTGAGAATGCTGTACTATTTCTGAAACTCTCCACTAGAATTTATATCGTGCTAGTAAGTTTCACGCTACACATGACATGATGTTTCCAACATCATACTAAAATTTATATTAAACATAATATGCGACTTCTGAAATATTCTACTGGCACTTGAGCTATTCTACTATACCGGAACTACTAACTTGCCGAAGAAACTGGCTTTACATACCTCGTCTGTTAACTTTCTGAGTATCTGGCGTAACTCGGCTAATTCTCAGCTATTTCTTCCAACTGCATTCATATTCATAGAAATTAGAACTAAATTCATCAATATTCTGGAAGGAAATACTACTTTAAATATATATATAGTCCAAACTTTGACTTATCGAAGAACAGCCGAAAAATGGCTATTTCTCGGAAGTCCAGAAGGGAGAAATACTCACTCTAGGGCTAGGAGTATATTGACACTAATTTGGAGCAATTCTACTCACCTTTGCTCGGTGAGACGATGATTCGCCGGCCGAATTTCACGAAACTAACTCTGCAGGAATGTTCTCTGCAGCTTTATACTTTGGTACCCGAAGTTAATTTGAGTTTGGACCGCGTTTGACGGCGTAATCGGAAGGAATTTTAATGAAAAACTTCGTCCTTTTACTGTTCTGGTCGTGTTCTGGAAATTAAATTGTGGAGAAGTGAATTTTAAAATGAAGTGGAGCTTTATATAGTTGGACCTGGATACCCCCCTCTGTGGCACATTGGCCATCGCGGAGAGGCTTCCTCCGTGGCATGTTGCCATCACGGAGGGGGTCTGCCCAGCCTCCTCTTGCGATGGTCTGATGCGGCGCTTGTTCGGTCTTCCCCCAGGCCTTTTTCTAGCATGTATAGCATTCTAAAACTCTTAACCAACATGCGAATAGGTCATCTACATGTCAAAAATTTACAGGGTATAACATCCTCCCCCCCTTAAGAACATTCATCCTCGAATGTAAACTTTTACTCGTAAGAACATCAACTTACTTAACTTATTTTAGAGAAATTTCGGCAGAGTTTCCCCTGTAACATGGACTATCTCAAAAATCCTGAAACTCATAAAAGTCCAATACAAGTACTTCACATAATGCTATAACATTCATTTCATTAAACTGAAGTCAACATCTCACTTTTGCACGTGAATATAAAGCAACAGTAATAACAACATACCTCTGGCTGACTAAGTCTGAAATAACTGAGGATATCTGGCTTTCATATCTTCCTCTACTTCCCAAGTCATTTCCTCTCGGTTCTTGTTACGCCATAATACTTTGATAGAAGCAATGTCTTTAGTTCTTCATAAGCCAGCTCCTCCGTAACCTGGACATCCTGAACTGGGACAACTCTAGAGGGGTCTCCTATATACTTCCTCAGCATGGACACGTGGAAAACTGGATGGACAGACTCTAATTCTGGAGGCAAATCCAACTTGTATGTCACTTGGCCTATTCTTCGACGAATCTGATAAGGCCCAACAAATCTCTGGCTGAGCTTACCTTTCTTGCCGAACTCATCACCCCTTTCATAGGAGATACTTTCAAAAACACCCAGTCATTCACATTAAATTCCAGGTTTCTATGCCACACATCAGCATACGATTTCTGGCGGCTCTGAGAAGTCAGTAGGCGATCTCTGATAAGCTTTATCTTTTCTTCTAACTGATGAATAATATCCGGCCCAATCAGCGCTGACTCTCCTACTTCAAACCAGCCAACGAAGATCTACATTTTCGCCCATACAAAGCCTCATAGGGCACCATCTGGATAGCTGAGTGATAACTATTGTTATAAGCAAACTCAATAAGTGGTAGGTGCTCATCCCAGCTACCTCTAAAGTCCAATACGCACGCTCGTAACATATCCTCGAGCATCTGAATAGTGCATTCTGCCTGTCCATCTGTCTGAAGGTTGAATGTTGTGCTCAGATTAATCTGGGTTCCCAGGCCTCTTTGAAATGATCACCAAAATTTAGCAGTGAATTGCGCCCCTCTGTCAGAGATAATGGACACTGGAACACTGTGCAGTCTGACTATTTCTCTGATATACAACTCAGCATAATCTTCGGTAGAGAAAGTAGCCCTTACTAGCAGAAAGTGGGCTGATTTTGTCAGTCTGTCAACGATTACCCAAATCGAGTCATTTCTATGTCTGATATGGGGTAATCCTACTACAAAATCCATATTTACTGCTTCCCACATCCAAAGAGGCACAGCTATATCTTGAGTCAATCCGCTTGGTTTCTGATGTTCTACTTTTACTTGCTGGCAGTTAGGACACTGGGCTACGAATTCTGCTATTTCCCTTTTCATACCTGGCCACCAGTAGATTTCTTTAATATCGTGGTACATTTTTGTCGCGCCTGGGTGGAGAGAATAGCGGGAGTAATGTGCCCGATCATAATCTACTAGTGAAGCCCTAAAATATCTGGAACACAAATGCGGCCTTTACATCGCAACACTTCATCCTCAGTTACCTGAAAATCCGGCGCTTTTCCTTGTTGAACTCTGTCCTTAAGCTGAACCAGGTCAGGATCTTCATAATGTTGTTCCTTTACCTCCACAACTAATGACGACACTGCGGTGTTCTGAATTACCACTCTGTTGTCCTCTGTATCTTCTACATGAACAGCTAAACTGGCTAACTGGTGTATTCTCGGGCCAATTCCCACTGCTCGGGCTGCAAGTATGCCAAACTCCCCATAGACTTATGGCTAAGGGCATCTGCTACTACGTTGGCTCTGCCTGGGTGATACAGAATATTTACATCATAATCTTTAAACAATTCAAACCAGAGACGCTGCCGCAGGGTCAACTCCCTCTGAGTGAAGATATACTGTGGGATCTTATGATCAGTGAAAATATCCACATGGACGCCATACAAGTAATGTCTCCATATCTTTAGGGTGTGGATCACTGTGGCTAGTTCCAGGTCATGGGTAGGATAATTCTTTTCATGTTTCCTCAACTGTCTGGAAGCATAAGCAATCACTTTACCATGCTGCATCAACACACGTCCTAAACCAATACCTGAAGCGTCATGATAAACTGCATAACCCTCTATACCTTCTGGAAATGCTAATACTGGGGCGGAGGTTAACCTGTCTTTCAATTCCTGGGAACTCTGCTCACATGCCTCCATCCATTGAAACTTTACTGTTTTTTGCGTCAGCTTAGTCAGAGGTGTTGCTATGGTGGAGAATCCCTCAACAAATCTTCTATAGTACCCTGCTAATCCAAGAAAACTGCGAACTTCGGTTGGAGTGGTAGGTCTGGGCCATGTTTTTACTGCTTCTATTTTCTGTGTGTCTACTTGTATACCAGCATCCGATACAATATGCCCCAAGAAAGCTACTGAGTTTAGCCAGAATTCACATTTAGAAAACTTGGCGTACAGCTGACGGTCGCTGAGAATTTGGAGCACTATCCGCAAATGATCCTGGTGGTCAGCCTCTGAGCGAGAATACACCAAAATGTCATCAATAAACACTATGACAAATAAGTACAGGTATGGTTTGAAGATATGGTTCATCAGGTCCATAAAAACTGCTGGGGCATTCGTCAGCCCAAAGGACATTACTGGGAATTCAAAATGGCTGTATCTGGTCCTGAAGGCATTCTTTGGAATGTCCCTTTCACGAACTCGAACCTGATGGTATCCGGACCATAATTCAATCTTGTAGAAATATCTATCCCCCTGTAATTGATCAAACAAATCATCTATTCTGGGAAGCGGATACTTATTCTTGACTATAACCTTATTCAACTGTCGGTAGTCTGTACACATGCAAGGTGAACCGTCCTTATTTCTCACAAATAGAACTGGCGCACCATAAGGTGAGGTACTCGGCCTGATAAAGCCCTTATCTAACAGATCTTTCAGCTGCTCCTTTAATTCTGAGTTCAGCATGAGCCATACGATACGGAGGAATTGATATGGGCTGAGTTCCTGGTAGTAAATCAATTGCGAAATCTATTTCCCTTTCTGGGGGAATACCAGGTAAGTCATCTGGAAATACATCTGGGAATTCATTCACCACTGGAACAGACTGGAGAGTCAGAGGCTCTACTCGAACATCCTAAACTCTGACAATGTGGTAAATGCAACCCTTAGCTATCAACTTTCTCGCCTGAAGATAGGAAATAAACCTACCTTTTGGCGTAATTGTACTGCCCTTCCACTCTTGAACTGCCTCCCCTAGAAAGTGGAATCGGACTTTCTTGGTCCAGCATTCTACATTTGCATAGCATGGAGCAAAGCAATCCATACCCATAATGGCGTCAAAATCAACCATCTCTAATTCTACTAGATCTACTGTGGTCTGATGATCAGCAACCTCTACTGTACACTCTCAATAGACCCTTCTGGCTATGATGGAGTCACCGACGGGTGTGGATACTAAAAAGGGTTGCTGAAGCAACTCTGGTGCAACACTAAACTTTCGAGCCACAAATGGGGTAACATAGGACAAAGTAGATCCTGGATCAATCAATACATAAGCAGGGTATGAGCAGATAGTCATCATACCTGTCACAACATTAGGTGACGCTTCTGCATCCTTCCTCCCTTGTAAAGCATATGTACGGCTTGGGCCCGTACCTGAACTAAAGGCCCCTGATCTACCTCGGCCTCTACCTGCTGGACCTGAGGGCCTACGCCCTGTCGAGGCTGCTGGAGCTCGCAGCCCTGCTGATGCCCTGTCCTGATTATCTCGGCTACCCTAACCTCTGGCTAGACAGTCTCTCATCAGATGACCCTCTTGGCCACAAATATAACATCCGGTGGAGCCGTATCTGCACGCTCCAGAATGGCGTTGACTGCATATAGGGCAAAGTGGCAGGGTATACCTACTCTGCTCCACCCTCCTCTGTAATGGTAAATCTATGGTCTGCGAGCCTCCGCTAGTCTCTGACTTCCCCCTGTAACTAAATCTGCCCCTCTGCGGCTGTGGTGGAGGTGGGGGTCTGGGCGGCCTATCTGATAATCATGGCCTAGGTCCTCCCCAGGCCTCCCTCTATAACTCGATTGGCCTATCCCTATGGCGCTGTTACTGATTGGTCCTCCTGATCTCCCGCTGCCGCTGCCTGATGCCCTCAATATTCTGGGCGAATGCCTAAACTCAGGCAATATCCATGTCCTCCCGCAGAGTAGCCGTAATACAAGTCTCAACATACTCTAGATTCAACCCCTTGATGAAGCAGTGTACTCTGGACGCCATGGTATCAACAAAGGCTGGTGCATACCGGGCCAAAGAATCAAATCGCAAAGCATATTCCCGAACACTCATGGCCCCCTGCTCTAAATGTAAAAATTGATCGACCCAGGCCTGTCGAATCTCCCGTGGTAAATACTGATCTAGAAAAGCTCCTGAGAAGCCCGACCAGGTCGGAGGGGAAACATCTCTCCCTTGGGACCTTTCCCAGCTTTCATACCACAACACGGCAATGTCCCGTAACCAAAATGCTGCCAATTCAACCGATTCTATAGGCGTGGCATGCATAACCCTGAAAATTCTCTGCATCTGGTCTAGAAAATTCTGAGGGTCCTCTGTCCGGTCCGTACCTATAAACTATGGGGGATTCAGAGCCAAAAATTCCCGGACCCTCGAACTACCGGGCCCTCCGACGACTCTGCAACTGTAGACAGCATCAGCTGACGCTGAGCAGCCATCATTTGTGCTAACATGACTACCGCACTCCTGACTTCCTAGTCGGAAGGTATCGGTATACGGACTGCTGGAGGTGGTTTCGCCCCAAGTGGCTCCTGATGTGGTGGTGACTGTTGAGAAGCTTGGGACGACGCCTCTGTATTGCCCTGCTGGTGCCTTCCCGTGCTGCAGTGTTCAATCTTCGGCCTGTGATAGGATGTTGCTGGTACGACATTTTATTTGTAACGAAAAAATATAGTAAGCTCTAGGGACTCAACCCTATACTATACCGCTCTACACCACGACTGGATAAGAATAAAAAGCAACCATCCTATCATGCCTTGCAGCCTCCTACCTATAGTACATGGTGCACAACACATCCATAGGCGAGACTCTACGTAGCACAGCTTGCAGACTCCCTGGGATACGACCTGCTTTGATACAAAGTTTGTCACGCCCCTCCTTGGGAGGCATGACTGGCACCTGGTGCCCTACTAGGACCTAGACTGCTAGGCTAGCTGAGCCTAAGCACTTCTGGTGCCAGGCTGGCTCTAACTCTGGACTCAAGAAAACGATGGGCTATATAATGGCTATAAATACAGCCTCCAGCCGACTAGGCCTATAGCAACCTGTAAACAAACAATAGCTACCAGAACAACTGAATCAATAGGGAACCTACAGAGGCTGACAAGGCCACCATGCAGTCTAGTTACTTCTGAATCAAGAAAACAAGTGCTAAATTGCTACGTGACCGGCAAAGTCACCACTACAAACTGAATAAGGCCCCACACGGCCATCATAAACAAACTAAAACATACACACGGCCTCACACGACTGGTACAGCTAACCACAGGTAATATACAGTATGCAAGACTCTAAGAATACTGATAAGATGGTTGGGACAGGGCCCCGGCCTACCCATACTGTATAACAAGGAAAAGGAATAAACCTCTAGCTGTTTAGCTCCGGACGACAGGAGCTGATGACTCTGTGTGCTGGCTGGAATCACGAGGGATCGGCTCCTCGTCTATGAGTACCTGCAGGCAAGTAATGCAGCGCCCCCAAACGGGTGTCAGTACCACTGGTACCGAGTATGCAAAGCAACAACTGGAAAATAACTGAAGACAAGAAATATAACTAATAGAACTAAAATAGAAAGAAGTAGACTGTAACTGACTGAAAGTATAAGCTTAAGACTGTCCTCAACTATGCTGAAAGGAGTAGGAGTCGTACCTGGTAATGTAGCGTTCTACTGTCGATCTACTCATATCTAACGTAACATGGAATAATATAACATAACATACATAATATAGCACACATAAACCTTACCTAGCCCCCATAAGCCGGAAGGTACAACCAACACGCAATCTATACCCCTACCCCGGTCATACCATCTTCCATAGTAACTCTAAGCATCTTGTCGGTCCCTTGGGTATGCACTTGGGCCCGCTGAGCCCCTGACTATAACTGTACCTGAGTCTAGAGGACTCCTGAATAAACACCCCGGTCGTACCCGCTTGACGGGGGTGTATAAAAGCCGACCAAGGCAAAATATGGGGAAACTGTCATCTCATCTTCGTCCCCTAGGGGACGGCATGCCACTCCGTAGAGCGATGTATCCTCACCCTCTGGCAGACCAGTCGATACAACTATTAACCCTGGGGCGGTCGTGAATGCTAGGTAATCCAACCCAAAACAATACAGTCAAGTCTCAACTGATAATATTAACTACATACGATACATGTTGAAGCTAATGATAGTAATGTGTATACATATAATACATGCTGAAACTGATAATGGTATATATATATATAACTTCTGTCATACTATGCTGAATCTGATACTGGAAACAAGACATAATACTTCTGCTGAGAATCATGTTGTATAACTAAGTTTCATGGTAGATATGACTTACTATTTCGAACATTCTTTCTAAATTCATATTAAGCTACTATTACATTTCTGAAATACTTTACGGGAAATTATATTGCTTTACTAAGTTTCGGCTGAACACGATAATATCTTGACATACTTTACTAAATTACATACTGGTGTACTGTTTCTGAAACTCTCCACTAGAATTTATATCGTCCTAGTAAGTTTCACGCTACACATGACATGATATTTCCAACATCGTACTAAAATTTATATTAAACATAATATGCGGCTTCTGAAACATTTTACTGGCACTTGAGCTATTCTACTCTACCGGAACTACAAACTTGCCAAAGAAACTGGCTTTACATACTTTGTCCGTTAACTTTCTGAGTATCTGGCGTAACTCGGCTAATTCTCAGCTATTTCTTCCAACTGCATTCATATTCATAGAAATTAGAACTAAATTCATCAATATTCTAGAAGGAAATACTACTTTAAATATATATATTGCCCAAACTTTGACTTATCGAAGAACAGCCGAAAACTGGCTATTTCTCGAAAGTCCAGAAGGGAGAAATACTCACTCTAGGGCTAGGAGTATATTGACACTAATTTGGAGCAATTCTACTCAACTTAGCTCGGTGAGACGATGATTCGCCAGCCGAATTTCGTGAAACTAACTCCGCTGGAATGTTCTCTGCAGCTTTATAATTTGGTATCCGAAGTTAATTTGAGTTTGGACCGCATTTGACGGTGTAATCGGAAGGAATTTTAATGAAAACCTTCGTCCTCTTACTGTTCTGGTCGTGTTCTGGAAATTAAATTGTGAAGAAGTGAATTTTAAAACGAAGTGGAGCTTTATGTAGTTGGGCCTGGACACCCCCCTCCGTGGCACGTTGGCCATCGCGGAGGGGCTTCCTCTGTGGCACGTTGCAATCGCAGAGGGGGTCTGCCCGGCCTCCTCTTGCGATGGTCCGGTGCGGCGCTTGTCCGGTTTTCCCCCGGGCCTTTTTCTAGCATATATGGCATTCTAAAACTCTTAACCAACATGCGAATAGGCCATGTCAAGAATTTACGGGGTGTAACATACAATGCTCAGTAATAAGAGTTGTTATGTCATTTCTAATAAAAATTGTACTATAATAATCTCATCTCAATTGTAATTTATATATATTATTTTATCAATTAGCAGTAATTTTATGGTAATTCATTTTGATTGCAGTACTTAAAGTAACTTCAAAATTGAGTGTAGGGCTGTGGTGACAGGCTTCTCTCATCTAGTTTATATCATAAGTCTCTTATATTTTGATTAAAAAATATTGTTATCTATGATATAATATAGTAATATATGTTGATTTATATGTAATTCAATATTTTGGTATAGTATGCTATATTTTTTTTATAAATATCGAAATCGAACTGAATATCAATCTCTTAAAAATTTTATATGAAAATCACAATATTTAAAAGTTTGATTTTGATTTGATAATTCTGTAATTAAATATATCAAATTTTTGAGGATCTTCAAATTTTAAAACTATATATTTAAATGGAAAAATTAGATTTCAAAGGTTATGACTTTGCTAACCGCTTTCATATACACTCTACATGCAACTAATCATTTGGAGATCTTATATAAGAATTAATCTTTTTAAGTGAATGATATCTTATCAACACTTATAAATTGAATAGAATTTTTTTTCAGATCACATATATATAAAAATATTTTTTTTCTTTTTTTGTAACAAACATAAAATTAGAATCAAATTTGTAAAAGGCTATATAACTAAATCTCCCTTTTTAAAATGGAATATATTCTTTTTATACTTAGATGCACATCATACATCAATATATTGATCAAAGTTCTTGGTTGAAATTTGGCCACAATATACATAGGAAAATGGTTAGTTAGCATCAAAATAATGACCTGTTTAGAGACTTGCGCCATGTATTTTTTTCTATAAAATGAAAAAAGAATTTGGCTAATGGCTATTAATGTGGGATGTTAGCCTATTCATATAGCGCATAAAATTCTTAGATGCAACCTCATACTGTAACGATCGGTCCGATCGTTATAGAGACTTGATGATGTTGGCAGAAGAATTTAAAATTTTTGCGAGTCTAATTTTATTTTCGAGATGAAAGTAAATTATTTTTGTAAAGAATGAAATGGGCTTAGTCAAAATTTAGTGGGCTCAGGAGGCATGGCCTCTGCAGCGGATGCCTCTTCGCCGTAGCGGGATCACTACAGTAGAAAAGTCATCGTAGCAGCAGGATGCACACTAGAACTCCGTATTTTTTCTACTTTTAAAACCCAACTCCTATTGTAATAAGGATTAGTCATTAAAAACATCCAGAAATAAAAGTTTGGTTATGCTAACGAGGAAAAGAATAGGGTGGCTAGAGAATGACAAGAATTCCATCGTCCTCCCCGATGATTATCTATAAGAACACCAAGACTCGAGGCAAGAATGAAACCCCATCGTTACTTGGCAGCAGCACGACGCTCAGTAGGTTATGAATTACTTTTGTGTTAGATATCGATTAGTAACTTGTATACGTGTATACAATTGATGTACAATTTATGGGTGAATACAGATATAAAATATTGAAAATGACTTGTATAAAATCATAGTGACATAACTTGTCACAACTCGAGCTAGGACCCAGGATCGAGACACGGGACCTAGAACTGTGAACGGCTCCAGGTTAACCCATGGTACATACACAGCATGATAAGAGCATAACTAAAGCGAAAATAAAGCATGAACATAATATAAGCGGAAGTCTGCATGACATAATAACGTGAACGTAAGCACAAGCCAATATCGCTGAAACATATGTTCATAGATGTCTGAAAGCCTCTAAACATCTGATGAGCTGATGGGACAACCCCTCAACTAGCTCGCTAAGTCTTAAACTAAAAGACATCAACAAAAGAGACATAGTCAAAACTAACATCCTCGGATCATGAGAACTCACCAAAATTGGGATCGAGCTGGACTGAATAGGAGCGGGCTAATGACAGGACTGAGGTAGATCACTCGAACTTATATCATGAGACGATATAACATTGAGTATGCGGTCAGTACTTTGAATATACTGAGTATGTAGAGAAAGTAAAGCATTCTAGTAAAAACGATAATCTGAAAGCATGAACATAAATCAAGATAGAACATGGGAGTAAGGACAACATGCTAAACATCATATTCTTAAGTAATCATAATCGTGAGATATTCATCATAAGCTAACAATTATGTCCCAAGATTTAGAAATAGAAAATTATGTAACGTACCATACTTGAAATTATACGTGAAAACTCATAAACTAATCAACGGGTCAAATATTCTATAAAACGTAATATCATAATATATGAGCATAAGTAACTGAAAACATGAGAAATAATGAGAGACTCGTCATAACCGACACATTACGATAATGCTTACGTGATGTCCCAACTTTCTTTCTCAAATGGGTAGAGCCGTCCTAAGCCTTTCCAGGGCAAAGAACAATGAAGGTGTGATATCAATGGTGTGAGCTCGGGTGGGGAAAGTACTTTTTTGAGAGGTCTCAAATAAGAATATATAGCTACAATGGCGCATAGTTTGTGAGACTGAGGACCTTGAAATCCCTGGCCTACTTTGTTCTATACACTGCTCCCAAAACATGTATATAACTCATAATTGTATTCTCAAAACATAGCTTAAATCTGAATATTGGGAATCTTGACTCCAAAATATCTCTTTAAAACTAGTCTTATAAGCCTTGGCTTAAATCATGATAAAACATACTTAACTTTAAATGGGTTTTCCTAAATCATGAAATCATACATACTTAAAATAAGCTTTATAATCCAAAATCATGAAATTATAAGTCAAAGAATTCATAACCATCCATGCATACTTTAATAATCCATCGTACTTGAAAATCATGGGCTCATAAGCTTGAAATTCATATATCATGCATAATAGGGAATAATCTTCATAAACTTGAAATCATTAATTAATAAGTAAATTGATAGTCAAATTTTCCCTAATATCCTTAAATCATAAATTGAAACATAAGAGGATCGAATCCATAAATATATCATGGAAAATTACATGGAATTCGGCTAAACCCTAAAAAATTACATGGAATTGGGTTAAACCCTAGAATTTCTTAAGGTAGAACTTGAGAAGTAAAAATCATGGATTTGGAGGCACGAGGGTGGAAGATTTTTTCCCCATTCATAATCCTACATACCTGGGTAATTGACTCCTAGCTTTGATCGTAAAAGGAAATTCCAGCTATCATTCTTTGAAGGGAATGAATAATTTATCTAAGTTAAACCCATTTAATCTAACCCTTATGAAGCCTAAAACGATATCATTTAGGAATTAACATAGGATTTTACCAAAATTTCCCTGAACTATCGAAAATTTAAAACAACAGACAGAACCAATGACCTCTACAATAGGTCGTGGTCATATACAATGCACTGTTGGTCCATCCGTTGTTTGGCATCATTCTCCGTAATTCTCTGAATCTAATTCAATGACCACCAACGATGGCCCGTACAACTAAACAATTGTCCATACAATACCCTCGTGGGTTCTGGGCCAATTTTTGATAGCACTCTGGAAAACCAAACAACGACCAAACCAACGGCCCATTGGTCTGTTGGACAACTCGTTCTGAGAGTCGTTGTCTGGTCCTAGTGTTGTGTTCCTATTATTTTATTCAATAAGCCTCAAATCTAATCTAAGGGACTTTTGGGGTGTTACAATATCTTTCCCATGGAAACATTCATTATCGAACGTGGGCTAAGTAAGTTGGAAGGTTAGGGAAAGAGCTACAATCCAAAACTGAACAACCATTGTTGAAAACTGATGGAGTGACTGACTCCGGATAGATTTACATGATTAAAGTAAATTCATGAAACATACATACATGCTATGACATGAAAGAAACTTAGAGACAACTGATATGAAAGAACTTAACATGAAACTGAATAGAGTACTAAGGAGGAAACTGATACCTCATGCTGGAACGGAGCTGGAACGAAAAAGATGTGGGTATTTAGCCATCATGTCTGCTTCGGCTTCCCATGTAGCTCCCTTAACAAGCTAATTTCTCCACAAAACTTTCATGGAAGCTGCCTTCTTATTTCTCAACTTCCTAACCTGACGATCAAGGATCTCAACTGGAACCTCCTCATAAGTAAGGTTATCCTTCACCCTAATGCTCTCTACCAGAACAACTAGGGTTGGGTCGCCAATGTACTTCTTCAATAGAGATACATGAAAAACTGAACGCACTGAAGCTAACTCTGTTGGTAGCTCCAACTCATATGGCTCCTCCCCACTCACTTCAAAATCCTATAAGTACCAACATATCGGGGACTAAGCTTCCCTTTCTTACCAAATCTCATAACTCCCCTTATAGGCGACACCTTCAGAAAAATTCAATCATCAACCTCAAACTCAAGCTCTCTCCTCCTAACATCTGCATAATATTTCTAACGACTCTGAGTTGTTTTCAGCCTTTTTCTAATACATTGAACTTTCTCCATAGCCTCATGAACTAGATTTGGTCCTATCAATGTAGACTCACCTACGTCGAACCATGCAATAGGTGAACTACACCTCTGCCCGTAGAAAAGCTTCAAACAAACCCATTTGAATACTTGAGTGATAGTTATTATTATAGGAAAACTCGATGAAAGGTAAGTGATCATCCCAAATACCCTTGAAACCAATCATATATGCTCTCAACATGTCCTCATGAGTCTGAATAGTCCGCTCGACCTGACCATCTATTTGTGGGTGAAAAGCTGTTATACCTCGGGAATTCAAGAATCGGACCCCGAAGTGAATTAGGAGAAAACTGGAAAAATATTGCAGCAGTTGCAGAACGGGTCACTTAACGACTCGTGAGGAGGCCTAACGAGTCGTCAGGTGACTCATGGGGAAGGCCTGAGATGAAGCAGGACTCGAGGTCTCCACGAGCGATGTAATAACTCGTGGTCAGACACAATGATTCGTTATGTCAGTCGTGGGGTGGTCCTAGAGAAGGACAGTGGAGCTTATCCAATTTACTTGACAGGTGGTACCTAACGAGTCATCGTCAGTCCTAACGACCCGTTAGGAGGGCCGTCACCAAGACAGTTGAATTTTCATGAATGATGAGGCAGTGTACTTGACAGGTGAACCAATGGATCGTATGCCCTGGTAACGAGTCGTCGGGTCGTCCGTTAGGACCCCCTAACAGTTATTTTCAGCGATTTTAGTAAGGGCTTTTCTATAATTCCTACGTTTTAAGGGTCTATACTACGTCATTTTAAGCTTGTAATAGAGGGTTTTAAGCTGAGAAAGACCCATCTAGGCCATTGTGTTCATGCATGCAAGGGTTAGAGATTGAAGGGAAGAAAGTGAGGAGAATTTCAAGGTTTTCAAGGGAAATCTCAGCTGGGCAATTAGGAAGAGTTAGGATTCTTCATTCCCAGGTATGTAAGGCTATGAGTGGGGTGATTTGTTCCATACCCATGCCCATTCCCTATCAATTTGTGACTAATTTGTGATGATCAAGTATGGGTTTTCATTCAATTGCATGATCCTTACATTTCTACTCATGGGTATGATTAATTGAGTTGATATTGATGATTTATCGAGCTTGGGCGGATTCGAACTTAATTTCTTTTACAAAATTATTTTCTAAAAATTGAATCTAAAATGCCCATGTGTGGGGAGTTTCTTATATGATGTGATGATGATGGAGTAGATGTTGAAAAACATGTTTTCAATCTTATCCATGATTTTGATGATGTTTTCAAAGGAGATTAAATAGACCCATGTATGATGAAGCTTTGGGTAGTGCCCAATGTTGAGTATGAATGATGATTTTTGTGAATTGACGTTATTACTTTGTTTTGGAGTGAAATCTCCCAAATTACAATGTTTCCAAATAAATTGTATGAGTTCAAGCATGATAAGGTTTTGGGCAAGGCCCTTATATTGATGATGATGAAGTGATAATTCTAAGTAGGCTTACCACATGATTTTTGGAGTAAATTCTCTCATTATTCATTGAGCTTGTGGTATATATCATAGTAAAGCTTATCATATGCATGAATTCATAATTGAGATATTTGTCGTCATTAAGCGTCATTTCACATGATGTTGAGTTTAAGCATGATTCTATTTTAAGCTTTGTCAAGATGACATTGTTGAGATTCATATCTATATGATGTCTAATGCATGTATAATTTCATAATGAGCTTTTTCAATAGACAATGTTGAGCTTCATTTCATATGATGTTGAGTTTATGCATGATTTTACATTGAGCTTCGTCACTAGACGATGTTAAGCTTCATATTTATAAGATGTAGAGCATTGCATGTTTTGGGAGAAGAGTCTAGCACCGAGCGGGCTAAGGTTCTACTACCCTATGCCTTAGAACTACGCGCCAATGTAGGTTGATTCTATTATATTATTGGGACCTCCCTTGTGAGCTATCTCCGGCCCGATTGGCCCTTTGATCTTGATATCGATATCATGGTATTGTTTGTAGCCCTGGAAAGGTTATGGATGGCTCTTCCCACTTGAGTGTAATATTCGGGACCACGTAAGCTCTATCGTGGTATGTCGGCTAAGTGACGAGTCTCCCACTGTCTATATCATTCGAGTTTGCACACCCATTACTCATGATGATTATCTTATGCATGCATGTTTGAAAAGCAAGGTTTGACTCATTTTTCAGCTTTTGATATAACTGTTATGATTTACTTTTGAGTCAGTCGATCTAGTCATGATGTTCTAAAGCCATGCATGACCATGTATTAAATAAGACTAATTTCATAATGAATGCTTGTGATCGTTTCTTATCCTTAAAGGCTATCATATATGTATGACTTGTTTTAATTAGGCTATTATTGCTCAAGCAGTTTTACTTACCTTGTATACTCGGTATATTTCATGTACTAACCGCATACTTTCTATGTTGCATCATTTCATGATGCGGGATCGGGTTCTCAGGTTCAACCCCATTCGTAGCCGCTTATCAGAGTTAGCATTTGCTTGCTTGGTGAGTCCTCATCCTCCGAGGTCTAGAATTTCAGTTATTTTGAGCGTACTTTCAGTTTTAGTATTTCTAAGCTAGATAGGGTGTTGTCTCATCCGCTCGTCGAGATTAGAGGCTTATCAGACTTAGACATATATTTAGCGTCAGATGTTCATTCTGCTTTTATGTAAAGTTAGTCTTCTGCTGAGTTTATGTTTATGTTTCCTTTATGTTTATTGAATAAGTTAGTGAATGTGTGTTCCATGGGTTGACTTGGGGTCTCTTGGGGTCCCTTGTCTTGTGTCTACGATCCGGGTGTACTCTCGGGTCATGACAAACTTGGTATCAGAGCAATAGGTTTGAAGTGCTAGGATTGAATTGTCCTAAAGAGTCTGAAAGCCGCGTTAAGTAGAGTCTTCTTCATTGGTGTGAAGTGCCCCACACTTATGACAAAGGGGATGCGAAATATTTTAGGAAATGTTCCCATATTTCATGATCTATGTTGTGCGATGAAGGGTCTTTCTATCCCTCTAATTCATGCTATTCGTGATTACAGAGTCATGGTTCCTCGAAGGATGAATGGAAGGAGAAATAGAGACAGTGAAGGCCACGAGGATGGCATGGGTCGTGGGCATCAGCAGGTCCCACCAGTTCAGGAGCCTCAGGCACTAGAGCCAGCTGCTCATGCTGAGTTCCGGGCCGCTATTCAGATGCTTACGCAGGCCTTGACCGCTCAGGTCAATCAGCAGGTTGTTGCGCATGTTCCGCGTAATAGCAATGCCGTGGTGGCTCAAGTGGGGGACTTCTTGAGGATGAACCCGCCGGAGTACTTAGTGTGCAAGGTAGGTGAGGACCCATATGACTTCATTGATGAGATCATCAAGATCACCCAGGTTATGGGGGTGAGCAGTGTTGAGTGCGCAGAGTTGGCCTCCTACCAGTTGAAGGAGGTTGCACATATCTGGTTCCGTCAATGGTAGGACAATAGAGTTGTTGGAGAAGGTCCGGCCACTTGGGAAGAGTTCCATGTTGCATTCCTTGATCGGTTCTTCCCTCGGGAGATGAGAGAGCTAAAGGAAGCAGAGTTCATAAATCTGAAGCAAGGGAGGATGATGGTACTAGAGTATTTCTTTGAGTTCACTCGCCTGTCGAAGTATGCTCCTGAGTTAGTGGATGACCAGAGAGCGCGAGTGAGTAGGTTTGTGCATGGGATAGCAGGTTACTAGGATAAGGAATGCAGGATTGCTATGCTCCATCAGGATATGGACTTCTCTCGGATGGTGTTGTATGCCCAGCAGATGGAGGCAGCACATTCAAGAGAGTCAGATAGGCCAAGAGGGCCAGGCCCAAGGACCACAGATTTTGCCAGCAGAGGTCCGACAGCAGGCATCGTCAGCAAACTCACCAGAGGTCATCCGCCCTAGCTTCATCAGCCTTGAGTGTGCCATCTTGGCCTAAGCATGATCAGAGAGGGCGAGCTTCAGGCTCGAGGATTTAGAGTAGCAGGCCCGCGAATTCAGGTGTTCTAGCTTGTCGCAGGTGTGGCCGAGGGCATACAGGCCAGTGCTTGGCAGGTTCGGGTGCATGTTTTGGGTGCGGGCAACCCGGACACATGCTTAGAGATTGTCCAGCGACGAGATAGGATCAGGTTGGGGACCGTGGCCCAGCTTCTAGTTCAGCACCCCCACCTCCTTGCTCAACACATCAGGGGGCATCTACCAGTACAGCTAGCAGTTAGCGCCAGAACAGATTCTATGCCCTAGCATCACGTCAGGAGCAGGAGGTCTCCCCAGACGTGGTTACCGGTATGTTACGAGTCTTCCATTTTGATGTTTATGCATTGTTAGATCTAGGGGCCACCTTTTACTTTGTGACACCTTATGTAGCCAGTAGCTTCGGAGTCAGTCCCGATGTCTTATCAGAATCCTTCTCGATTTCTACTCCAATAGGTGACTCAGTTATAGCTAGACGGGTGTATAGAGATTGCTCGGTCTAGGTTCTCCATAAGGCCACATCAGGAGATCTAGTAGAGTTATCCATGACCGATTTCGATGTTATTCTCACCATGGATTGGTTGTATGCTTGTTATGCATCCATTAATTGTAGGACCCGGTCAGTAGAGTTCAGATTCCTAGGTGAGCCACTCTTAGAATGGAATGGTAGTTCAGTTGTGCTTGTAGGTCGCTTCGTTTGCTACCTTAAGGACAGGAAGATGATTTCTAAGGGTTGCATGTATCACCTAGTTAGGGTTAAGGACGTGGAGTCCGAAACCCCAACCATCCAGTCAGTTCCAATAGTACGTGAGTACCTAGAGGTCTTTCCTAATGATTTGCCAGGTATTCCTCTCGAGCGGGAGATTGATTTCGGTATTGACCTCCTTCCTGATACGCAACCTATATCTATTCCACCCTACAGGATGGCTCCAGCCGAGCTAAAAGAGTTGAAGGATCAGTTAAAGGATTTGCAAGATAAGGGTTTCATTAGACCGAGCCAGTCCCCATGGCGTGCACCAGTACTATTTGTTCGGAAGAAAGATGTTTCCCTTCATATGTGCATTGATTATCGACAGTTGAAAAAAGTCACTGTCAAGAACAGGCATCCCTTACCCAAGATTGAGTATTTGTTTGATCAGCTTCAGGATGCAAAGTGTTTCTCGAAGATAGATCTCAGGTTTGGGTATCATCAGCTCAGAGTTCGAGAGAGTGATATCTTGAAGACGGCATTCAGAACACGGTATGGTCATTATGAGTTTTTAGTTATGTCTTTTAGACTAACGAATGCTCCTGCAACTTTTATTGACCTGATGAACAGGGTGTTCAAGCCATATTTGGATATTTTGTGATCGTGTTCATTGATGACATTTTGGTAAACTCTCGGAGCGAGGAGGAACATGCCACTCACTTGATAGTAGTGCTCCAGACCCCAAAGGACCGCCAATTGTATGCAAAGTTTAGCAAGTGTGAGCTTTGGCTGGACTCCGTGGCATTCTTAGGCCATGTGGTGTCTAGCGAAGGCATAAAAGTAGACTCGTAGAAAATTAAGGCAGTGAAGAATTGGCCCAAACCGGTGAATCCTTCGGATATTCGAAGCTTCTTGGGCCTAGACAGTTAATATCAGAGGTTTGTGGAGGGTTTCTCAATCGTTGCAGTGCCTTTGACTAAGTTGACTCAGAAGAAGGTGAACTTTCAGTGGTTGGAGGCTTGTGAGAAAAGCTTCCAAGAGTTGAAGGCTCGACTTATCTTGGCACCAGTATTGACCCTACTCGAGGGTAATGATGGTTTCATGGTGTATTGTGATGCTTCCAGAGTTGGACTTGGCTGTGTGTTGATGCAGCGGGGGAGGGTGATAGCTTATGCCTCTCGATAGCTGAAAGTGCATGAAAATAATTATCCGACCCACGATCTTGAATTGGCCGCGGTGGTATTCGCATTAAAGATATGGTGGCATTACTTGTATGGGGTCCACGTGGATGTATTTACGGACCATAGGAGTTTGCAATATGTGTTCACACAGAAAGATCTAAATCTTCGGCAAAGAAGGTGGTTGGAGTTACTTAAGGATTATGACATGAGTGTCCTTTACCATCCGGGCAAGGCTAATGTGGTTGCAGATGCGCTTAGTAGGCTCTCAATGGAGATTGTGTCCCATGTGGATAAGGGGAAGACAGAATATATGAGAGATGTTCATCGGCTTACGAGGCTGGGAGTTAGATTGATCGATTTGACCGGTGGTGGTGTTGTTGTGCACAACGGGTTGGAGTCATCCTTGGTTGTTGATGTTAAATGCAGACAAGATGAGGATCCAATATTGAGGAAACTGAAGGAGGCAATGCGGAGTCAGATGGTAGAGGTTTTCTCCCAAGGGGGAGATGGTGTGCTATGATACCAGGGTCGACTATGTGTTCCGGACGTTGATAATTTGAGAGTTTGGATATTGCATGAGGCACATGGTACCAGATATTCTATTCATCTAGGGTCCACGAAAATGTATCGGGATTTGCAAGAAATCTATTTGTGGGATGGTATGAAAAGGGATATTGCAGAGTTCGTAGCAAAATGTCCAAACTGTCAGCAAGTAAAAGTCGAGCATCAAAGACCTGGAGGTGTACTTCAGGATATTGTCATTCCCACTTGGAAGTGGGAAGAAATAACTATGGACTTCATTACAGGACTACCTCGTACTCGCCGGCAATACGACTCCATTTGGGTTGTGGAGGACAGGTTGACCAAGGCTGCACACTTCCTACCGGTCAAGACCATGGACTCAGCAGATGATTATGCTGAGTTGTATATTCGAGAGTTCATTCGGATTCATGGACTACCCTTGTCTATTATTTCAGATCGAGGTACTCAGTTTACTTCTCAATTTTGGCATTCATTTCAGAAAGGGCTTGGGACTTAGGTTAAGCTAAGGATAACTTTTCATCCCAGACAGACGGCTAAGCAGAACGAACCATTAATACTCTTGAGGATATATTGAGGGCATGTGCTATGGATTTCTAAGGTAGTTGGGATGATCATTTTCCCTTGATATGATTATAATAACAGTTACCACTCTAGTATCCAAATGGCACCGTTCGAGGATCTCTACGGACAAAGGTGCAGATCTCCCATCGGATGGTTCGAGGTTGGTGAGGCAGCTGTGGTAGGACTAGATTTGGTTCATGAGGAAATGGTGAAGGTTTAGATGATAAGGGACCGTTGAAAACCGCCCAGAGTCGTCAGTAATCGTATGTTGATGTGAGAAGAAGAGAATTGGAGTTTGATGTTAACGATTGGGTGTTTCTAAAGGTATCTCCCATGAAGGGAGTCATGCGGTTCGGAAAGAAAGGTAAACTCAATCCCTGCTATGTTGGTCCGTATCGGGTTGTGAGAAGAGTTGGTAACGTGGTGTATGAGTTGGACTTGCCTTCGGGATTGGCTTTCGTTCATCCCGTGTTGCATGTATCACTTTTGAAAAAGTGTTTTGGTGATTCAGCCTTGGTGGTTTCGATAGACAGCATTGGTGTGAAAGACAACCTCAATTATGAAGAAATTCCGATTGAAATCTTGGATCGGCAAGTTTGAAGGATGAGGAATAATGAAGTAGCCTCAGTAAAGGTGTTATGGAGGATTCAGCATGTTGAGGGAGCCACGTGGGAGGCCGAAGTAGATATGATGGCTAAATACCCCCATTTGTTTCTACCGGCTCAGCTTCAGTTTGAGTATCAAATTTTTCCCTAAACCTATATTTAGTTTTTCATGTTCTATTCATGCGAATAAGTTTGTTTTATGATATGATATATGTATGTAATGTCTGAACTCTGACCAGCTATGTGGTTCTCTTCAGGGGTAGTCGTTCCATCAGTTTTTGACTTGAAAATCAATGATTAGCATCTATTTATATATAGTGATTGTTGTTTCTGGGTTTTCTGCTTGTTTATAATATTCGAGGATGAATGTTCCCAAGGGGGAGATACTATTATACATTAGGAATTCAAGAATCGGACCCGGAAGTGAATCAGGAGAAAACTAGAAAAAATGTTGCAGCAATTGCAGAATGGGTCACTTGGCAACTCGTGAGGAGGCCTAACGAGTCGTTAGGTGACTCGTGGGGAAGTACTGAGATGAATCAGGACTCGAGGTCCCCACAGGCGATGTAAAGACTCGTGGTCGGACACCACGAGTCGTCATGTCAGTCGTAGGGTGGTCCTAGAGAAGGACAGTGAAGGTTATCCAGTGTACTTGACTGGTGGTATCTAACAAGTCGTCGTCAGTCCTAACGACCCATTAGGAGGGTCGTCACTAAGCTAGTTGAATTTTCATGAATGAAGAGGAAGTGTACATGACGGGTGAACCAACGGATTGTGTGTCCTGGTAACGAGTCGTCAGGTTATCCGTTAGGACCCCCTGACAGTTATTTTCAACAATTTTAGTAAGAGATTTTCCTTAATTCCTACATTCTAAGGGCCTATACTACATCATTTTAAGCTTGTAATAGAGGGTTTTAAGCTGAGAAAGACCCATCTAGGCCATTTTATTCATGCATGCAAGGGTGAGAGCTTGAAGGGAAGAAAGTGAGGAGAATTTCAAGGTTTTCAAGGGAAATCTCAGCTGGGCAATTAGGAAGAGTTAGGATTCTTCATTCCCAGGTATGTAAGTCTATGAATGGGGGCTTTCTTCCACACCCATTCCCATTCCCTATCAATTTGTGACTAATTTGTGATGATCAAGTATGGGTTTTCATTCAAATTGCATGATCCTTACATTTCTACTCATGGGTATGATTAATTAAGTTGATATTGATGATTTATCGACCTTGGGCGGATTCTA
Organism: Datura wrightii; assembly: GCA_035772735.1. Taxonomy (NCBI): domain Eukaryota; kingdom Viridiplantae; phylum Streptophyta; class Magnoliopsida; order Solanales; family Solanaceae; genus Datura; species Datura wrightii. The sequence goes on from JASDFA010000027.1 coordinate 41,219,864, forward strand.
ACTTAATTTATTTTACAAAATTATTTTCAACAAATTGAAACCTAAAATGTCCATGTGTGGGGAGTTTCTTATATGATGTGATGATGATGGAGTAGATGATGAAAAGCCTGTTGCCAATCTTACCCTTGATTTTGATGATGTTTTCAAAGGAGATTAAATAGACCCATGTATGATGAAGCTTTGGGTAGTGCCCAATGTTGAGTATGAATGATGATTTTCGTGAATTGATGTTATTACTTCATTTTGGAGTGAAATCTCCAAAATTACAATGTTCCCAAATAAATTGTATGAGTTTAAGCATGATAAAGTTTTGGGAAAGACCCATATATTGATGATGATGAAGTGATAATTCTAAGTAGGCTTACCACATGATTTTTGGAGTAAAGTCTCCCATTATTCTTTGAGCTTGTGGTATATATCGTAGTAAAACTTCTCATATGCATGAATTCATAATTGAGATGTATGTCGTTATTAAGCTTCATTTCATATGATGTTGAGTTTAAGAATAATTTTATTCTAAGATTAGTCGAGATGACATTGTTGAGCTTCATATCTATATGATGTCTAATGCATGTATGATTTCATAATGAGCTTTGTCAATTGACAATGTTCAGCTTGTTTCATACTATGCTGAGTTTATGCATGATTTCACATTGAGCTTCGTCACTAGACGATGTTGAGCTTCATATTTATATGTTGTAGAGCATTGCATGTTTTGGGAGAAGATTCTAGCACTGAGCGGGCTAAGGGTCTACTACCCTATGCCCCAGAACTACGCGCTAATGTGGGTTGATTCTATAATAATATTGGGACCTCCCTTGTGAGCTATCCAAGGCCCAATTGGCCCTTTGAGCTTGATATCGATATCATGGTATCATCCATAGCCCTGTCAAGGTTATGGTGACTCTACCCACTTGAGTTAATATTTGGGACCACATAAGCTCTATCGTGGTTTGTCGGTTAAGTGACGAGTCTCCCACTATCTATATCATTGGAGTTTGCACACCCGTTACTCATGATGATTATCTTATGCATGTTTGTAAAGCAAGGTTTGACTCATTATTCAACTTTTGATATAACTGTTATGATTTAGCTTTGAGTTAGTCGATTTAGTCATGATGTTCTAAAGCCATGCATGACCATTTATAAATAAGAATGATTTCATGATGAATGCTTGTGATCATTTCTTATCCTTAAAGGCTATCATATATGTATGACTTGTTTTAAAAAGTCTATTATTGTTCAAGTGGTTTTTCTTACCTTGCATACTCGATACATTCCACGTACTAACTGATCACGGGCAAAAATAGCATGCCCGAGATACGCTTTATGACTTAAATTAGTCTTGTTTATCTAAGTTATTGTATACATTTTTATGTAATTTTAGATGAAGTAAAGATATGTGCTAACCAACATGATTAGCCTTTGTTTTGTTGGTTTTGATGACTTTTGAGCAACTAATCCATGAGTTGGTGAGGTAGAGGCTTGGAAACGGAATTAACACGCGAACGTCGGCGAAGAGGAGGCACAAAACAGCCCACCTGCGCGTTGGCAACGTTCCACAGCAGGTGGCCTCCGCGACCAAGGGCTTCCAACGCGCTGCCCAAGCAGCGTGACACGCTGCCAACGCGGCAGGGTGCTGCCGGGGCCAAGTTCGGGTGATTTCCAGAGAGCTTCCGCATCCGTAGCGTGTCACGGAGGCAGTGCTCCGCGATGCACTCCGTGACACATTGCTTGTTATTCCGGGAAAAAGTCCTACTACTATAAATAACACACTTAGGTTAATTTTTCATAATTCAGACTTGGTGGAGCAAGGACGTGGGTTACAGGCAGTTGAGGGACGAAAAGTTCAGGGTTTTTTCTCTCTTTCTTTCTTCTCTAATTCAATTGTTTGCATGATTAACACTTGTTTTAGGATGATTAATCCACAAATGAGTGGCTAATTCCCTTCCTTGCTGAGGTTATGAACACTTGTGATGAATTTTGATTATTGATTATATGGTTTTTCATCTTTTTCTTCCATGTTGTTCTATTAATTCTTGTTTTTACTGCATTGGTGTGTGGCCTACATTAATGTACATCTAAAAAGTCCGATTTCACTTGAGAGAGCACGAAATTGGAAAGTTGTGAATTAATAGGATATTGTTCTTTACTTGATTTGGGAAAATTGAGTTTTGATGTGCTTTCCTGATAGAAATATACTTGAAAGCCGTATTAGTCAATTTAGGAACCGGAATTGTATGGCTAGAACATGAATTGCATTTGATCACAGAAATGTAGACGGATGGTTCATGATTCTTAAGTGAGATTAAATACGAGAGTTTTAATCTCTTGGCAATTGTTCTTGGCTAGCAACTGGAAGAAAAGATTAACCAATTTATGATGATAATCAGTTTCATTGCATGTTCTTTAACCTCGGCATGCTTTTATCCATAGTCCAAATTCAAAGTAGATAATTGTTGGTAGTTTAGTATAGAATTTATAAAACAAATTATTCACTTTTTGGTTATTTAGTTGTCAGCATATTTAGAAGTAAAAATATAGTATACCTGAGAAAATTGCACTTATCCCAAGTCTCTGTGGGGTCGATACTTGGCTTACTAAAGCCACTTACTACTTGTTCGACCACGTGCACTTGCGTGTCAGTTTTTAACCCCAACCAAAGCACCGAACAAGTTTGTGGCGCCGTTGCCGGGGACTTGGCAATTGGTGAATTTGTCTTAAGTGTTAATTTACTATATTCTTTTTCTTAAGTGCTGACAACTTAGTCTTAGTGTTTGTTTTAATTCTTTTTCATTTTATTTTTTTCTTTTTCGGATACCCTTATTGACATGACATCGTGGAATACAAATGGTTTAAATGGTGGATACTCAAATTTTAGCGAATCTTGTCTGAATTGTGGAGGACACCACTCGTGGCAACACTGTAACACGTGCAATATATGTGGTGGTCAAGATGGCCATTGGGATGGCTGTCCGAATGCATATTCCCCTCCCCCAAGCTCCTACTATGATCCTTCTGTTGTTTTTTCTGAATATTGGCATGCTGAAAATGAGGACTTGGGACGCCAAGCTCGAATAGAAGACATGCTGAAACAACTCTTGGAGCAATCAGAAGCAATGAAGGAGGCGATGGCAGTATTGAGAATTCAGCAAGAAGAGAATGCAGAGGCTCTAGAAAGGATGAGCGTCAAATTCACGGAGATGATTGCTGAGGCTGTAGCTTGTGATAAATTGCAGGTGACAGTTTTAGCCGATATTCAAGAGGAACTACAAGAGGAAGACAAGGGTGAATTTTTGGATGAATCCCAACAATTAGAATCTCTTGAGTGTCCCCGTGATGGGCTCAAACTTATGGAAAATCCATTCATGGAAGAAGAGATAGAGTATCCCCCAGTTGAAAGTAATGGAGATATAGATGTCGATGCTGAGAAGGTGTATACAAGTAAGGAGGTCAAGCATAATGCAGTTTCAGAGTTGAGGTGTATTGGACCACACTCGACGCATTTTTCGACATTAAGTTTGGTTGACAACATAGAAATAGAGTCTTCCAAGTTTATAGAGAAATGTCTAGAGGAGGATCAAGCCCCGTATATTTTGAAATTTGCTAACTCAGAGAGACAAAATGACTTCGCTTACTTAAGGGCCAATAGGTTCAAAAGAAAACATCTACTGCTTGGTCCTTACAATTTTTCACCACCACCCCTGGAGCATAAGAGGAAATTAGAGAAGAAATTAGGGGTGAGATTCATATCCTCAAGGTGGAGGAAAAAGCAGTGAAACTGGATACGTCGTGCCGCGACGTAAAATTAGGCGCTTCTTGGGAGGCAACCCAAGGGTACTATGCGTACCATTTTAATTTCTTGCATTTAAGTTGATTTTATTTATTTTTCATCTTGTGTTGTTTTGGTGGAAAGCTAAGCACAGATGGAGGAGAAGTCTGAGTACCCTGGAGGAGGAAGCTAACAAGCATGGAAGAGAAAAAGTGTGGGGTCGAACACCCACTTGTGCAAAGTTGAAGGAAGGCATGCTATTAGCTAGGCCTAAAGGCCTCAGGGAGTATTTCTCACCCTTTTTAGATTTTAATTTGATGCTATGAGGACATAGCATGATTTAAGCGTGGGGTGAGGGAAATTTCAAGGGAAATTTCAAATTTTTGTGCTTAGCGATTTTTGGTGAATGTAATGCTTGTGAGAAAATTGAATTTTTTTTTAGTGTGTTAAGCATGAATTCATCACCCGTTGGTTTTTCTTTTTGGTTCTTTTCCGACGGGGGGTCTTTGAACCGAAGAATAAAAATTTTCTTTTTATTTCATTCCTTGGTCTGTATATAATGTTTTTTTAGTCATAGTTAGGGACTGTTTCCGATGATGGATGGATGACGACCGTTGAGAAAAAATTAGTCGATAGGTTTTGGGTTGTTGAAACCATAACTAATTGGTGCTTGATGTTCTTGTTATGTGCTATACATGGTTGTAAGAGGCAAGTATGTTCAGTGTGAAGCATGCAAGTGTATAACTTTGTTTGAGACACTTAGGCTCTTGAATTTGACTCAATATGATGGAAGCTTAATTCTGAATTCTAGTGATTAGCTGAGTAAGAGTCTACTGATGGTGTCTTGATTTGAGCATGTGCCATGAGTGTAAGGTTTTTGAGTATTCTGTGCTATTATGAAATGTCTAGAACTTGCCTGGTGTGTATATAAAATGAAATGAAGGATTTGAATTGTAGGAGATGATTTAGGCATTTCTTTGAATGAACCAAACTTTTATCCCTCATTGTACCTACCTTGAAAAATTAATCCTAGTTAACCCCATTGAGCTTTGAGCCTATTCTTTGACAGCTGCAACATAAGCTTTATCCTTTTTCTTTCATTAGCCTTGAAGTTAAACCAAAACTCCTAAGCGCTTAAAGGAAAAATCCGAAGGAGTAAAGGAGTGAGAAGAATGAAAAGAAAGGAAAAGTGGCAAGGTGTAGAAGTGAGAAAAGGACAAAGGTGCACTCATGTGAAAATGGTTGATTATTAGTAAGGAGCAAGAAAACTAATTAATGAAAAATTAATTATAAAACTCCTTACTAATAAGATAAAAGTGCCTAAAGAAAGGGGGAACATAAGAGGAAAAAGAAAGATGAAAAGAGAAAAAGGTGAAGTGAGGGAAGGGAAGTTTGTAATGAAGGCGTGATGTACTAAAAGCGCTTAGGAAAGATAGTCACTATTACTGGCAATAATAGTACTTACCCGCACCTGAGTTACATTACAACCTAAAAAGTCCTACTTGATCTTACATTCACACATCCTTAAATTAGTGGAATAAAACACTAAGGGCAAGCTTATGGGTCATTACATGATGCATGTGAATTCTTTGTGAGAGTGAGTGTAATTCTATGCATGTACCCACACATGTTGTGATATAAAAATTGTTTTTGCGTGTGAAATTGGGTAACTCTCTTTCCGTGAGGGGCACATGTTGAATGAAGGATATAATTCATGTGGGATTTCTTAATCAGTTGATTTGCATGAGTTTGCTAAGATTGAGAGTCGATTCTTGAGGTTAAGAAGTCTTAGCATAGTTGTACTTCATTTCAATGATCAAATCATGCATGCTCTATTTGTAGCTTGTCATCTTACGTAATCATTATAGCCGTAACTTGAATTATCTTGCTAAATTAGTTATGTGGGAGTCTCCATATGCATGATATGTAAAAGGTTTTTCGAGAACGAACAAGGCTTTAAGTGTGGGGTTGTGATCACGAGCAAAAATAGCATGCCCGAGATACTCTTTATGACTTAAATTAGTCTTGTTTATCTAAGTTATTGTATACATTTTCATGTAATTTTAGATGAAGTAAAGATATGTGCTAACCAACATGATTAGCCTTTGTTTTGTAGGTTTTGATGACTTTTGAGCAACTAATCCATGAGTTGGTGAGGTAGAGGCTTGGAAACGGAATTAACACGCGAACGTCGGCGAAGAGGAGGCACAAAACAGCCCACCTGCGCGTTGGCAACGTGCCACGGCAGGTGGCCTCCTCGACCAAGGGCTTCCAACGCGCTGCCCAAGCAGCGTGGCACACTGCCAACGCGGCAGGGTGCTGCCGGGGCCAAGTTCGGGTGATTTCCAGAGAGCTTTTTCGTCCGTAGCGTGTCACGGAGGCCGTGCTCCGCGATGCACTCCGTGACACGTTGCTTGTTATTCCGGGAAAAAGTCCTACTACTATAAATAGCACACTTAGGTTAATTTTTCATAATTCAGACTTGGTGGAGCAAGGACGTGGGTTACAGGCAGTTGAGGGACGAAAAGTTCAGGGTTTTTTCTCTCTTTCTTTCTTCTCTAATTCAATTGTTTGCATGATTAACACTTGTTTTAGGATGATTAATCCACAAATGAGTGGCTAATTCCCTTCCTTGCTGAGGTTATGAACACTTGTGATGAATTTTGATTATTGATTATATGGTTTTTCATCTTTTTCTTCCATGTTGTTCTATTAATTCTTGTTTTTACTGCATTGGTGTGTGGCCTACATTTATGTACATCTAAAAAGTCCGATTTCACTCGAGAGAGCACGAAATTGGAAAGTTGTGAATTAATAGGATATTGTTCTTTACTTGATTTGGGAAAATTGAGTTTTGATGTGCTTTCCTGATAGAAATATACTTGAAAGCCGTATTAGTCAATTTAGGAACCGGAATTGTATGGCTAGAACATGAATTGCATTTGATCACAGAAATGTAGACGGATGGTTCATGATTCTTAAGTGAGATTAAATACGAGAGTTTTAATCTCTTGGCAATTGTTCTTGGCTAGCAACTGGAAGAAAAGATTAACCAATTTATGATGATAATCAGTTTCATTGCATGTTCTTTAACCTCGGCATGCTTTTATCCATAGTCCAAATTCAAAGTAGATAATTGTTGGTAGTTTAGTATAGAATTTATAAAACAAATTATTCACTTTTTGGTTATTTAGTTGTTAGCATATTTAGAAGTAAAAATATAGTATACTTGAGCAAATTGCAGTTATCCCAAGTCTCTGTAGGATCGATACTTGGCTTACTAACGCCACTTACTACTTGTTCGACCACGTTCACTTGCGTGTCGGTTTTTAACCCCAACCAAAGCACCGAACACTAAGCGCATACTTTCTATGCTACATCGTTTCATGATGCAGGATCGGGTTCTCAGGTTCATCCCCATTCGTAGCCTCTTATCAGAGTTAGCATTTGCTTGCTTGGTGAGTCCTCATCCTCCGAGGACTAGACTTTCAGTTATTTTGAGCGTACTTTCAATTTTAGTATTTTTGAGCTAGATGGGGGTGTTGTCCCATCAGCTCGTCCAGATTAGAGGCTTATCAGACTTAGACATGTATTCAGCTTCAGATGTTCATTCTGTTGTTATGTAAAGTTAGTCTTCCGCTGACTTATGTTTATTTTTCCTTTATGATTATTGAATAAGTTAGTGAATGTGTGTGCTATGGGTTGACTTGGGGTCTCTCGGGGTCCCTTGTCCCGTGTCTACGATCCAGGTATACTCTCGGGTCATGACAAAAGCTATGCTAAGCTTCACATGAGTACTAAGGCCCCTCTAAAATGTCCTCCAAAACTGAGAGGTGAATTAAGTACCCCTATCTATGATGATGGACAAAGAAACTACGTGCAACTGAACCAACTCCTGAATGTTGAGGCTAGCATAATCCTCAGTTGAATCAATAATTTTGATCAGTAGGAAATGGGCTGATTTGGTCAACCTGTCGATAATCACCCATATAGAGCCATACTATCAGCGTGTACGATGAAACCCTGTAATGAAGTCCATGTTGATCTCTTCCCACTTCAAAGTAGGAATGCTGATGTCCTGAAGCATAACTCCAGGTCTCTAATGCTTAACCTTCACCTGTTGGCAATTTGGGAACTTAGCCATAAAATTCTGATATGTCCTTCTTTATGTCATACGACCAATAGAATTTTTGTAGATCAAGGTACATCTTGGTGGAACATATATGGATAGAGTATCGAGATCCATAAGCCTCGCTCAACATCCACTCCTTCACATTATCTATAGTCGGAACATACAGTCAGCCCTAATATTGGAGTACACCATCTCACCCCTTGGGAGAAAACCTCTACTTTTTTATTCTGGACAACTTTCTTCAACTTCACTAAGAGAGGATCCTCATCTTATCTTTCTTTAACCTCCATCACCAATGAAGATACCGGCCTATTTTGAACAATAACACCACCATCCGTTGCATATGTAAGGAAAACTCCTAAACAAGCAAGCCCATGGACATCCTTTACCAACTCCTTTCTCCTATTCTCTACATGGGATACAATCTCCATGGAAAGCCTACTAAGAGCATCTGCCACTATATTGGCCTTGCTCGGATAATAAAGGACACTCATGTCATAGTCCTTGAGAAGCTCTACCCATCTCCTTTGTCGCAAATTCAGGTCCTTCTGAGTAAACACGTATTGAAGGCTCTTGTGGTCTTTGAACACATCCACATGCACGCCATATAAATAGTGGCTCTACATCTTTAGGGCAAACACCATAGTTGCCAGCTCTAGGTCATGCATCGGGTAATTTTTCTCATGAGTTTGATGTGTTGTGGGTTTACAACACTTTTCACACTTAAAACTTTGGAAAAATGCTTGGTTTTGGGTATGTTTATGTGGATATGAGATGCTTTTACTTTGTTTTTAGGGAAATCATGTTTCGGAGTTGAATTCTAGAAAAGGAGAGGGAAAAGTACAGAAAATAGGTCAAGTGCAGTCCTCAATAATAGTCGTACCTTGGTGGTACATGTCGTACCATGCAGCTATGATAAAAATCAAAGGCTATGCACAAGTGTTGGGGCCAAGTATGACTCTTGGTACGAGCCATACAATCATGGTACGAGCTGTACCAAGGAGTCATGGAAAGAAGTAAAAGTTTGCACTTGCCTGAGTTCCTGGTATGAAGGAAATGCATGAGTTGTGATAATATCATACGACTTGTTCCAAGGAGCCGTGGTGAAATCCAAAGAGTATGCCCAGTTGGCAGATCTTAGAGTGCAAAAATAGACCACGTTTTGTATCAATAATGAACGGACCATACCATGGACTCGTGATGAATTCCAGAGGATGTCATACTTTAAAAGATTAGATTAACATAGGCAACCTATGACTTGTAGTGTTAGTATAAGAGTCATACCTTCTCTCAAGACTTAGAAGATTTCAATACTTCCTAGCATAGTACGAAGGAAAGCCACGAATTGTACCTTCATGCTACGAATCGTAGGACCTGGCGACAGCAGTTTTAGTAGTTTCCCTGTTAATTTAGGAAAGGTTTCCAATTATTTGTGTAAATACTTTTTAGATTATTTTTTTAAGGGATCGGTTCATTATTCTTGTAATCATGCTTCTTGAGTTATCCAACAACCTTGGAGACCAACTACACGAAATTCTTAGAGATTGTAATCATCATTGTTGAATTGATAATATGTTTGATTGTGCTATAATCAATTAGATTTTTCTTTAATCATCTATGTAAGTTGTTAATTATGCTTTATTTTTATGAAATCTAATTCTTTTATTGCAATCATGAATAACTAAAACCTCCATGACTAGGGTTGTGGGAACCATAGTGGATTAACTAACTAGCCTTAACAAAAAGTGATTCTAAACCAATATGCATGCTTTTATTATTCATCTTTTCATCATAAACATTCCTTAACGATGCACAATATTAGGACTTGCCCAAATTCTCTACTTTCTTGAACCTAGAGAGGTAGAGATTAGGAAAAGAGAAGAACAATAAATTCTTGAACTTTAAGTTTCATTGAATAACTTGACCTGCAGTCGCAGGATAGTTAATTTGAAATAGTTGATAACAGTTAAAGTGAAAACACTCAAGAGACCTAATCCGTTGATTGAGTGTACTCATCCAATAGGAATGAATCAGTCATTTGGATGAATCCATTTTATCAATTCTGAAGGCTACGTATTGGGATAGATCACTAAATTTAGTAACCCAAAGTAGTTATGAATCCATGAGGAACACTTTCCTAGTTAATTGTGAAATCTGATAACAAAAACAATCTACTACTTTCTTACTTGATTATTTCTTTAGAATCCCCCATTAGGAAATAACTGCCTTAAAAGCATAAATACTAGTGTTATTCAACATTCTAACCATATTCCCTGTGGGACTGACCCCAACCTAGTTGGGTTCTTTATTAACAATGTCCGCATCATACTTTTACAGGGGTGTGATTTTAGCGTTATTAGAGTCTTAAGGTGTCTTGAGGCATACGCAATGACCTTAACATGTTGTATCAGCTCACAACCAAGATCAACCCTAGAGGCATCACAACACACAATGAAACCATTCGTGCCTTCTGGTAGAGTTAGTAATGGGGCTGATATGAGTCAAGTATTTAACTCCTAAAACTCTTCTCACAAGCCTCCAACCACTGAAATTTGACCTTTTTCTTGGTAAACATAGTCAATAGTGCTGCAATAGATTAAGATCACTCTACAAACCTCCTGTAGTAGCCAGCTAAACCAAAAAGCTCCTAATATCTGTAGGACTGACAGGTCTAGGCCAATTCTTCACTGTTTATATCTTTTGAGAGTTCATCTACAAATCCTCACTAGACACCACATGACCCAAGAATGCTACTGAGTTTAGCGAAAACTCACACTTTCTAAATTTAGCAAACAATTGACGATTCTTGAGAGTCTGCAACACAATCCCCAAATAATTGGCATGCTCCTCCTTGCTCTAAGAGTAAATAAGAATATCATCTATGAATACAATCATGAACATATCCAAATACTTCTTGAACACCCTGTTCATCAAGTCCATAAAATCTACAGGAGCATTCGTTAGTCCAAAAGATATAATTGCAAACACATAGTGACTATATCGAGTCCTAAAGGCTGTCTTTGGAATAACTGTGAGTTGGTGATAGCTGGATCTGAGGTCTATCTTTGAGAAGTACTTAGCACCTTGAAGCTGGTCAAATAGGTCATCAATCCTAGGGAGGGGATACTTGATCTTGATTATGACCTTGTTCAACTACCGATAATCGATGTTCATCCTAAGAGAACCATCTTTCTTTTGAACAAAGAGAATTGGAGAACCCCATAGAGACTTACTAGGCCTAATGAAACTCTTATCTAGGAGATCTTTCAACTTCTCTTTCAACTCCTTTAGCTCGGATGGAGCCATTTTGTAAGGAGGAATCAATATGGGCTACGTTTCAGGGAGAATATCAATATCAAAGTCAATCTCTCTCTCGGGAGGTACTCCCAGTAGATCATTTGGAAACACCTTCAGATACTCACATACCATAGGAACTAACTTAAGAGTCAAGATATTGAACGTAGCATCCTTAACCCGAAATAGATGGTATACACAATCCTTGGAGATTATCTTTCTAGCCTTCATATATGAAATAAAGCGACCTACAGGCACAATTGAACTACCCTTCCACTCTAGGACTGGTTCACCGAAAAACTAAAACTCTACTGTGCGGATTCTATAATTGACCGAACAAGCATGCAACCAATCCATACCGAAGATAACATTGAAATCGGTCATATCTAACTCCACTAAGTCGGCTGAGGTGTCTTTCTGAAGAATCGTAACTGGGTAATTTCTATATACTATCGAACTAAGACTGACTCACCCATAGGAGTAGAGATTGAGAAAGGTTTTGATAAGAGTTCAGGACTGAGATCGAAACTAACATCAACATAAGGAGTCACAGAGGATAATGTAGCCCCTGGATCAAACAACACATAAGCATCAAGATGGAATACTCGTAGTATACCAGTGACCATATCGGGTGACCACTCCTGCTCCTGACGAGATGAAAGTGCGTAGAACCTATTCTAGGGATATCCGCCACCTACTGTAGAAAAAGTGCCTTGCTAAGATGCACAAGTTGCTGGAGTTGATGAAGTGGTGGCTGGGGCACAACCTCTACCGTCACCCTATCTAACCGAAGGATAATCTCTGCGCATGTGCTTAGACATCCCATAGCCGAAGCAACCATCAATACCAACCAAGCACTCTCTGGGGTGCCTCCTACCACACTTCCTACCAGCTGGATAAGTGTGCTCCCCTGTCACACTCCTCTGATCCCTAGAGTGATAATACTTAAATACACTCCTCGTTTAGAAAAAGTGTAGGCGATTGTTTAGTAAAAAGAAATATTCTCGATGGATGTTGGGGTCGAATCCCATAGAGACTAGTAAATGATTTTCGCAAGCGTTTTTTTTGGATATTTGAATTAACTTGCACCAATTAATAAAAATAAAACAGTAAATTTTGGAGGGGGGGAAATGAAGTGAACAATATTGTGGATTTTAAACCAACTTGCCAAGATAGAAAAATAACCAAAATTGATAGAAAATAATGAGAGAAGACTAGAGGTGTGGTGTAGATGGGATGCTAATCAAATTAGGATATGCTAGCTCATCAAATAAATGCGAATAAGTGTAAATAACTATGGATGAGATGGAACCCTATGTTTTTCAACCTCATAGATGCCTTTTTCTCGAGTTCTTTTGAACCTCAAGACACAATTAAATTAGTCTAATAAACTTTGGGTTAATAGCTGAACTATTTCTAGCCATCAACTACTAATTAGAATTATGAACATGGGTTTTGGCTATTTCTGGACCAACTCCACACAATCACATCCATTTCCACCATCAAATTCTCTTTCAATACTTAAATTCTTCTTTTTCAAGCTGAAATCAAGTAAGAAGGGTAAACCAACATTTGCAACTATAGATTATCAATTGTAAATTGAAGAGAACTCAACATATCTACACTAATTAAGCAATATTAAGATGAATCTAGCAATACCCAATCTAATTAAGGACCCATCATCACACACCTCTAGTTGATGATTTAGTTACTCATGATTAAGAAACTAAATAGTATATTCATCAATAAATTCAATGATTTCTTTAGTCAGAGCAAGAAAAATCAAACTCAAAATATGTCTGCAATAATGTTATATCTTTCTAATGGAAGAAAAAGAAAATAAGAAAATAAATATTCAACAATCTCCTCTAGTGGAGTTCTTCTCTTTCCAAGGCAAAAGGAATGTTCAAAAAGCTAAAAAGTATAAAATTTTTGGTATAGAGTACTTTCTTCTAGACTATATATAAAAATAGGGCAACCAATCTCCTTTTTTTCCAATGCTATATGTAATTACGCTTGTTGAGGCATTTTGTCACTTACAGGGGAGCCGACAGTTCGCCAATTGCATTTTACAAACCTCCGTCCATCATCTGCTGCACATCTAGTGATTCTCCAGAACCATTCAGTGAAACCTTCGGTAGTTCACCGGCCTTCATACGTGATCCGTCGATTCATTTACTCATTGATCCAGAAAGTGCAGGTACCAGTAGGCTATTTGACTGGCGGGTCATCGGTTAATGTCGGCAGCTGTCGGTTGCACATTGTCCTCAAGTCAGTGGTCATCTTTGTTTGACCGGCGTTTCGCGGGTGTCCTATGGTGTAGCGCCATTTTTCACCTAATTTCATCCTTTTTACTCCACTACTTTCTCTTTTCTCTTCAACTCAAATACCTGCACATAAAAAGGCAAAAAGGGCATCAAATTCATCTAAATAACTTGAAAACTAAACTAAAGATCATGCTCAAGATCCTAATGAGTTTGTAATTTACCTACTCATCAAACCCCCAAAGTTGAACCATTTCTTGTCCTGAAGTAATGCAATTGTCATAAGTTAAGAAACATGCCACTCCACAAGAGTTTAGAAACCAATGACCACTTAATCCATGACAACCCCAAAAAATATGCTCACTAACTCACCTAAAAAGAGAAGCAAATTCCCCAAAGAAATCAAAGAAAAATATACAGAAACATTTCAAGAGGCCACCACAATTCAAGGGCATGATTCACAGATGTTTTCATTTTGAAAAACAAGAGCATGGCTTATCCAAAGAAATACACATAGCATCTCAATTCATAATCACTGCACATTCAAAGCTTTCCTTAAAGCTCGCACTACTCCTGCCTCAATCATATATTTACCTTAATGCAAAGGTGTCCTCCAAAGGAATGATGTCACTCACCAAGGAGAGAATCTCCTTTTTTTTCTATCATGAATTAATGTACACACAAGGAATTTTAGCCAAAGATGATCACACTCACTCTCCCAAAAGAAATCTTTATGCACACAACTCGACCCATAGGCTTGTCCTTGGTGTAATTTTCCACTAACGTAAAGCAACTACACTCAAAATAAATTAGGACTTGCGGATCATGATGAAAGCTAGGGATAAAGGTATGACAATTATTTGGATCTAGTGACTTGATCCTCCCTAATGCCTTTATGTGAACACTTCAACCCTTCCCATCTGATTTCTTTATATCGCTTTACCTTATTCCTCATTTACAACCATTTTTCTCTTTTATTATTCAAATATCTTCCTTGTAGCTCCTTTAGCTATCACATTAAGCCTTGACTAATCAAGAGGTAATACCATTCCACTTCTCTTTTCTCTTTTGGTATCTTAAAGTTCCTTAACTCATCATTTCATTCTTTTTCCCACAATTTGATGCTACCTTCGATTTATGTTTCTTATTTATCCCACTTTATTGAAGACCCCCAAAATTAGGCTTTTTACCTCTTACTCATAGATTTTCTTATCTCTCCCTAGGCCTTTGAGCTCGCAATTTTTTTCTTTTCATTCTCTCATCACTAGAACCTAGGGACGATGGGTTCCAAGAATAGGAATCAAGAAGGGGCATCGGCTTGTAATGTGGTTTCCAAAAATAAATAGTTCACAAGGCTTAATATTGGCTAGCTACGGAAGACATTTTCGGAGGCCATTTTGGGTAGAGTGACTTGTCAAATGAAAGCGTAAAATCATGTTCTAAGTACAGCTACATCTAGGATTTTGCCTTGAGTCAAATTTAGGGAAAGTTCTAGACAAGAAGCTATGCATGAGATTCACAAAGGTCCTTACCACATAAGGCATCACACGAAAATATTCCACAAAAGTCATTATCATCACAAGATATTGATTCAAGACACTAGAGCATCCGAATTCATAAGCCAAACAAGGAATCTACAATGTATGACCAAAGAGTGCTACATTTCACATTTCAAATGCGGTTTTTTTCATTTCTCATTTTCATGCCACAGTTTTTGCGGTACCTCTCAAAACAGCTCCATAGAGGACTCAAGAAAGACATGGCATTTTTTCTTCAGAGAGTTACCTCACAATCTATCATCGAAAAGTGCCAACCTGGTTCGAAAACAAGGGATAAAAAGAAAAATTCTCCTTGGAAAATAACCACGGTACGAAGAAAACCCTTGGAGTTTGATTACTATCCTACTACTTACATAGGCGAACCAAAGAGTTAGGGTCACAAAACAACATTTGACAATTCGATGCAAGGACCCATTTTTAGCACTAACATTCAAAAATCATTCATTTCATTGTGTTGCATCATGGTCTAACCTTCCCCCAGAATAAGATATACACTTCTCTCCCCTATTTTAAACAAGACATTGCCACCAATGGAACAAAAAGAAAAGACAAAAAGTTGAAGGGGACTTCCTGATAGAATTAGTGATTAGGAAGAGGGCTCCAGGAGTACTTGGCGGCATCAAAATACCAAGAAGTTATTCCTATGCAGTCGGCATCAATGGATCAAGTGGGAGCTCCAATAGTTTCCCAGGTTTGGGGACCACCTATTTATCCGATAAGGTTGGAAGCTCATGATATGAAGTGGTATCTACCCTGTTGGGTTTCCAACATAGCTCTACTTCTCACACAGTGAACATTGGAAGTGGTGGTGGTCGACTATGATATATCTCCTCATCAGACACCATTTTCGACGAACTATCATACCCCACCCACTAATCATCTGACATGCTTTTGGGTGCCTCGTGCTATGATGTCACTAAAGCTGGCTTAGAAGGGGTTGGTTTGCTGGCAGGTGGAGGTCCAGTGAGTGTAGCCACATCCTTCCTCAATGCAATCACATCATTTTCTAAGACCTCAACTACAGCGCAGAGGCCTCTCAACTTATCTCTAGCAGGTTGCATGACTTTCTTAATGGCTTGTTGGATCATGGAAGGGATGTCCTTGGCTAACTTTACAATCTAAATTTCATTCCCTTGGGCCATTTGTGCTATTTTGAGTAAGTCAGTTGGTGTGGATGCGGGAACCTCAGCTGCTTGGAATTGGCCTTTAGTTGTGCTAGAGGGCATAGAAGGTGGTGGTTGAGTCCTATTCTCTATACCTTTGGCCCGATTCAAGGCTAGGGCATCTTTATCAGTTTTGGTGTCCAATGTAATCACATCGTCACCCATACATTTTTATCCAATGGCCAAAACAAAGGGCATGAAGCCCGCACACACAACTTACTCACAAGGCTAGGATATGGCAATGAAGTGGCCTACTGCTTGGCCCTTCTTTTGAATTGATCTGCAATGATTTCTCCAACATTAACGTGTATATGATCCATAATACAGGTGATAAGAATTGCAACTTCAGTTGGGACTTCTATTGTATTCTCGGAAAGAATTAACCGAGCATAAATCAAATCTAGAAATTATGCTAGCTACCCATTGGAACTGGTTCGCTTTATCTTCCACCTTCCTGCGAAATGCTGAATTTGGTTTGATTGGCTCAGCCCAATAGAGGGAATCGATTGCTTCTAGAGTTATGGGAACCTCTTGGCAATGCACCCATACAGATGGTAGGCATGGAATTGTATCTTTTTGGCCTTTGTGTTTTAGGAGGCTTTGTCCTGCCTTGTATGATGCATAGAACTTCCACACCAACTCAGGAAAGTAGGGGTATAGACAACACTCAAACTCACACCTCCTGCTAAAGTATGAAGCGGACGTTGTCAATAAAGAACCCATATAGAGGTTGGGGTCGAACCCACATGGAATATGAAAGATCTAGACTAATGCCAGTAAGTGAACTTTTTGGTTAGTTACTCCAATTTGAGGGTTTTAAGGAAACAATAATTAAAGCAACGATTGATATTCTTATTTAAAATCAAGAGTTAAGAATAACTAGGGTTTGTGTTCCCCATGGGTTCATAACTGCTTTGGGTATACACACGTGATCAATACCAATGCTTACTTGTAGAACTAATAACTAGGGTTCATCCAAACGACTGGTTCATCCCTATTGGATGACTATACTCAATCATCAGGTAATGTCTCATGAGCGGTTTCAAACTATCTGTTATCACTATGTTCCAAATTTAAGTATTCTGCGACCACAGCTCAAGTTAACACAATGATCATCAAGATCAAGGCTTTGTTGTAATTCTCTTTTCCTAATCTCCACCTCTCTAGGCTCAAGCAAGTAAAGAATTCAGGCAAGTCCTAATGCTATACACCATTAAGAAACGTTTAAGCATATACAATACAATTGTGTTGCATTGGTTTTGAATCACTTTTTTTATCCCTAGATCGTTAATCCACCATGGTTCTTACAACCTTAGCAAAGGAGGGTTTAGCCTCTCATAGTTTCAAGGTCGTGATATGCATTAATAATTAAACACATAATTCAATACTTATAATAGTAGATGAGAGAAAAGCTTCTTTGACTATATCGGTAAAACCTCAAGAATAATTGATAAAGATCAAGAAAGAATCCATGAAAAGGTTGACCACAAGTCATCAACTCAATTCTATGTTTTCTCTTGAATCTCTATTGATTTCACGCCCCTCTCACTTATCTCTAATGTTCTCTATGATTTCTCTTGAAAATAAAACATAAAAGGTATTTATACAGACATAATAATCCTTTTCCTAAGCTAACAGGGTGATTTTCCATAACTGGCGCCGCCTGAGCCACGACTGATCATACGACCTGTAGCAGGATAGTACAGGTCGTACCTGTTATCCGTAATTCCTTGGCTTGTTGAAATTTTAGCTAAGTGTTGGACACTGATACAACTCGTACATGCTTCCTATGAGTCTTTCTTTGATTCTATGGTCTGGCTCTGAGAACTCTGACTTTTTCTGAAGTTATTCACGAGTGTTGTGGTACGAATCGTACCTCCCATCCACGACTCGTAGTGTCCGAAGTTCTACTTAGCAATAAATCCTCTGAAGATTACCACTGCACCTGGTATGATTCGTACATTATTGCCACGATTTTTTGATCCATCCGTATCAGGAGTCCGCCTTTGTGCAATTTCTTTTGAATATTTGCACAACTCAAGTTATGGCTCGTACTAAGAGTCGTAGGTTTCATTCTTCCTAGTTCATCCATCTGAAACTTTTCACGGTTCTTAGTATGGCTCATACCATCAACGTACAGCTTGTACTGAGACTGTCACTTTAGCTCATTTTCTGCACTTTCAGGCTTCCTTTGCACATTCTTGCTCCAACACTTATTTTCCCTGTAATCAACGAAAAAGTGTCTTATATCTATATAAACATACCTAAGTTCATGCTATTTTCTTAGTTTTGAGCATCGAAAGTGATGTAAACCCACAACACATCAACACCCTCAACTTAAGACTTTTTCTTGTCCTCAAGCAAAGAAAAGAAAAAAACTAAACACGATGCTCAACTAGCAAATAAACCTAGGATACTACAGCCGGTTCCAAACAAAATTTGCACTATAAATCCAACAACTTTTGACCCTTCTTTCGTGAACCAATATCAGCTAATGTACTACAAGCAACAAAAAAACATGATAAGCAGGTAACAAGACATGTCATCTAGCTATTAACAGGCAATCAAGTCATCACCGATGCTTTTCACACGGACCACTGGTAAGATTAAACATAAACCATGTACCCTCACAGCAAACGAAGTCCCCACTCACAGATATAGTAACATATATGGCATGGGACTGAACAAGCGAGACTCTCACTCTCACAAAAAAGTTCCAAGTACTGTGTATCAGATACTATAGGCTTGCCCTTATTTTCTCTACTTAGGTCAGTCAGATGGCCAGATTGGGATCACTATAGAACTTGATGCGGCTTGTAATGTAGGCTTTAGGGCTGGACATGATAAATATAGGATCTTTGTATGTGACTAACCCTTCCTTGGCACAACATACATTGGCTCCATGGTTCACCTATTTCACCCTTTTTTTCTTTTCCTTCCTTTTCCTCCCTTTTCACCCCCTTTGTGTGCATTTGTATGAGTGTGGTGTGTTTTCAACATTTTTCAAGAATATTTTTTCTTTTTGAATTTTCTTGGTCAAATTTTATTCTGTTTTTTCTTCTTTTTTCATTTATTACACCACACCTCATTTTTCACCTTTTCTCTTTTCTCTCCCTTTTTCTTATTCCCACTATTTATGCACCCCCACTCTAGTCACCCTCAACTTAGGCATTTTGTCTATGTTGAGTTTCACAATGTCCAAGGAGGGACTAGGGCCAAAACAGGTTCATTATAAAAAATGGGTACGGTTCATCAGTTAATCAAAGAAAAATAATTTATTAAAGGCTCAAAATTGGGATCAAGGGAATCATATGATTTTAGTTGGGTCATTTAGGCTAAAAGTGAGCTCAACTAAAATGGTGTATGATCAAATCCTAACAAACCATCCTTAACCTATGCAAAGACCAACCAGGCAAGTTCTAGATCTTCAACACAATACTGAACAAAGTATCAAACTTCACTCACTCATGGCACATGACTTATATTCACTCTACCTGTCTTGTTTAAGCATGTCTTAATAAGACTACTTATGCTAAACCATTAAATGACATCAAAAGATCCACAGAAATCATGCATACAATCACAAGTACATAGCTAATTCATCAAAAAATTTTAAATAACGTCAATTTTTTCCAAGAATCCAAAACTAGTGCATTTTTATTGATTGAGTACTCCTAAGCTACTTTATAATTAAACAAAAATCACAAAATAAGAAAATAAAATCCTAAACATGCCGGTTCTGCTAGATAGCATGCCCGAGAGAAAAGAAACACGGCAAGAAAAACTCTTAAATGAATCCAAAAACCCAAAAACACAAGTACACCCCCTCCCTTTTGAAAATTGTGCTTCATCCCCGAAGCATGAACTACAAGAATAGAGGGAAGGGAACATACCTGTGGCATTCTAAGCGCACCTGCCATCCTGTGGAGGAGGTAACTCTACTGCAATCGCGGCACTAGCGGTGGCCGGCACACTCACTGGTGTGTCAACAAGGGGAGTGGTTACCCCCTTAGTAGGCTTGGCCATCTCTATGGCCTCTGTGATGATTTAGGCTAAATGTTGCTCACTCGAAGGGTCCCTACCACTAGCAAGCTCGGGATAAGCCATGGTAGAGCTGCCTGCTCCTCTAGCTCGCTCCTACAACTCTAACATGTGTGAGTCATGAGTCTACAGGCTATCCACTCGTGCCCAATTGCGTTCTCTTCTTTCTTTCTTCTTTCTCTTCCTCGGGCTCTCTTCTCAAACATCCTCGAACACCCTCTTCTTTCCTTTCTCTTTTTCAACTGTCATGGGCTCCTAATAAGCTGTTAAGTCAATCTCCTCTTCGAGCTCCTCATCCAACTCTGGAAAAGTGGGAGCTGCTATCACTGTCGACTATTGTTATGCCATCTCGGTCACTTGGGTTTGAAGAGATCCCAACTCCTCCCGGAGGCTGCTTGTGTGTGACTGCTCTGCCATGCATCTATTAAATCATCTCTCATATCCACTAAGCTATTATACTCAAGGAGCTTAAAGATTGGACCCGGGAGTTGAAATGGGAAAATTGTGAAATTATGTTGCAGGCACAGGACGAGTTGTTAGACGACTCGTGAGGAGACCCCACGATTCATCAAGTGGCTCGTGGGGAGGCCTAGGGGAAATGAAGAATCGAGGTCCCCACATGGGAGAAAACAACTCGTGGTGAGCCACCACGAGTCGTCATGTCACTCGTGGGGTGATGTTGAAATTAAATTGGAAGAAGTAACCAGTGTACCTAACGAATGGGACCCTACGAGTCGTGGCCAGTCCCAATGACTCGTGAGGTGAGTCGTGATCAAGCAAAATAGTTTTTCATGAAGATAAGGCAGTGTACCTGACAGGGGGTGACCACGATTCGTGGCCACGGGGGACGAGTTGTTAAGTCATCCGTTATGAGCCCTAGTAGACATGTCATCTAGTGTACTTGACGAGCAACCTAATGGATCGTTGGCCCTAGTAACGAGTGGTCAGTTCATCCCTTAAGATCCCCTGACAGTTAATTTCATCGATTTTAGTAAGGGCTTCTCTATAATTAAGTTCTAGGGGCCTATACTACATTATTTAAGGCTTGTTTTAGTGGGTTTCTAGTAGGGGAAAACCTATCCTAAGACATTATTCTCATGCATGCAAGTTTGAAGGTTTGAAGAGGAAGTTAAAGGAGAAATCTCAAGGTTTCCAATTGGAATCTCAGCTGGGCAATTAGAGGGCAATTAGCTGGGCAATGATGATTTAAAGTGAATTTTCCTGACATAAGCTTTCCACATTGTTTGAAGTGAATTTTTTTCCCATTTTTCATAAATTCTAGCTTGTGGTATGTTGAGTTAAATATTCTACATGTAGCTCACCACATGATTTGGAGTAGATGCCCCCACCTATGATTGAGCTTGTGGTATGTTTTGAAATAAATTTTCTCATATGCATGAATATATAATTGAGATGTATGTCATTTCGAGCTTGTCAAAGGACAATGTTGAGCTTCATTTTCATATGCGAGTCTATGCATGGTTTCATTAATGAGCTTTGTCAATAGAAAATGTTGAGCTTCATTTCAGATGATGTTGAGTTGTGCATGATTTCATATTGAGCTTCGTCAATAGACGATGTTGAGCTTTGTTATATACGATGTAGAGCATTGCATATTTTTGGGAGAAGTGTCTAGCACCGAGCGGGTTAAGGGTCGATCACCCTATGCCCCAGAACTACACGCCAATGTAGGTTGATACTATTATATTATTGAGACCTCCCTTGTGAACTACCCCCGACCCGATTTGCCCTTAAGCTTGATATCGATATCATTGTATCGTTCATTGCCCTGGCAATGTTATGGACGTCTCTCCCACTTGAGTGTAATAGTTGGGACCACACAAGCTCTATCGTGGTATGTCGGTTAAGTGACGAGTCTTCCACTGTCTATATCATTCAGATTTGCATATTCATTTCTGATGATGACTACCTTATGCATGTTTGGTCTAAAAGTAAGGTTTGACTCATTTTTCAACTTTTGATATAAATGTTGTGTTTCAACTTTGAGTCATTTGAGTCAATTATGATATTATAAAGCTATGCATGGTCATGTTATGATAAGATTGTGAATTTCATATTTAAAGCATGTAGCCCATATACTTATGCTTAAAAGCTTATGATATGTTATGAAATGTTTTAAATGATTTATTTTATTTGAGTGGTTTTACTTACCTTGCATACTCGGTACATTCCACCTACTAATCGTATACTTTCTATGCTGCATTATTTCATGATGTAGGACCCGGTTCTTAAGTTCATCCCCGTTCATACTTGCTGTTCAGAGTTATATTTTGCGAGTCCTCATCTTTCTAGGACTAGACCTTCAATTGTTTTAGATGTCCTTTAAGTTCCAGTATTGTTGAGCTAGTTAGGGGTGTTGTCCCATCAGCTCGTCCAGATTAGAGGCTTATCAGACTTAGACGTGTATTCAGCGTCAGATATTTATTCCGTTGTTATATTAAGTTTGACTTTCGCGGAGTTTATAATTATGTTTTCTTCATGTTTATTGAATGAGTTAGTTGAATGCTTATGCCATGGGTCGACTTGGGGTCTCTCGGGGTCCCTTGTCCCGTGTCTACGATTCGGGCCTCCGTTCTGGTCGTGACAAAGTTGGTATCAAAGCCATAGGTTTGATGTGTCCTTGGGAGTCTAAAAGTCGCATTAGGTAGAGTCTTTTTCATGGGTTTGAAGTGCTCCACACTTATGACAAAGAGGCTACTAGACACTTTAGGAAATGTTCCCTTCTTTCATGATCTATGCCGTGCTGTGAAGAGCCTTTCTATCCTTCTAATTCATGCTATTCGTGATTGCAGAATCATGGATCCTCGAAGGATGAATGGAAAGAGGAACGGAGGTGGTAAGGGCCACGAGGATGGAAACGGTCATGAGCATCAACCAGCCCCACCAGTTCAGGAGCCTTAGGCATTGGAGCCAGCCACTCATGCTGAGTTTCGAGCTGCCATTCAGATGCTTGCGCAGGCCTTGACTGCTCAGGTCAATCAATAGGCCATTGCGCATGTTCCTCAAAATGGTAATGCAGCAGTGGCCAGAGTCTGAGACTTCTCTAGGATGAACCCGCCGGAGTTTCTAGGGTCCAAGATAGATGAGGACTCGCATGATTTCATTGATGAGATTGTCAAGATCACCCAAGTTATGGAGGTAAGTAGTGTTGAGTGCACAGAGTTGGCCTCCTACCAGTTGAAGGGGGTTGCGCATATTTGGTTCCGCTAGTAGAAGGACAACAGGGTCGCTGGAGCAGGTCCGCTCACATGGGAGGAGTTTCAAGTTGCATTCCTTGATCTATTCTTCCCTCGAGAGATGAGGGAGTTGAAAGCAGCTGAATTTGTGAATTTGAAGCAAGGAAGAATGAATGTTCAGGAGTACGTCCTTAAGTTCACCCGCCTATCTAAGTATGCCCCAGAGTTAGTGGCCGACCAGCGGGCACGGGTGAGCAGATTTGTGCATGGTGTAGTAGGATATTTGGACAAGGACTATAGGACAGCTGTGCTCCATCAGGACATGGACTTCCCTCGCATTGTGTTATACGCTCAGCAGATGGAGGCGGCACATTTGAGGGAGAGGGAGGCCAAGAGGGCCAAGACTGAGGACCACAGATTCTCTTAGGAGAGGTCTAGTGGTGGACACAGACAACAGACAACAGACGCACCAGAGATCATGAACCCCAGCATCTTCAGCACTTAGTGTGCATCTTGGCCCAAACATGATCAGAAAGGGCGAGCGTCAGGCTCAAGGGGTCATATCAGTAGGCTCGCAGACTCCAGCATTCCAGTTTGTTGCAGGTGCAGCCGCGGACACACAGGCCAGTGCTTGGCAAGGTCAGGAGCTTGTTTTGGATATGGGAAGCCTGGACATATGCTTAGAGATTGTCCTGCATTGAGACAGTATTAGGTTTGGGGCCGAGGCCCATCTTCTAGTTTAGTAGCCCCTCCCCCACGCACAGCACATCAGGGGGCATCTACTAACACAGCTGGCAGGCAGCACCAGAATAGATTCTATGCCTTAGCCACTCATCAGGAGCAGGAGGCCCCACCAGATGTAGTCACCGGTATGTTGAGAGTCTTTCATGTTGATGTTTATGCTTTGTTAGATCCGGGGGCTACCTTGTCTTTTGTGACACCTTATGTGGCCAGTAGCTTCGGAGTCAGTCCCGATGTCTTCTCAAAGCCCTTCTCAGTTTCTACTTTCGTAGGTGACTCAATTATAGCTAGACGGGAGTATAGAGATTGCCCGGTCTAAGTTCTTCATAAGGTCACCTCAGCAGACTTAATAGAGTTAGCCATGATTTATTTTGATGTTATTCTTGGCATGGATTGGCAATTTCCATGCTATGCTTCCGTTAATTATAGGACTCGGTCAGTAGAGTTCAGATTTCCGAGTGAGCCTATCTTAGAATGGGAGGGTAGTTCAGTTGTGCCTATAGGTCTATTTATTTCCTACCTTAAGGCCAGGAAGATGATTTCTAAGGGTTGTTTGTACCATCTAGTTAGGGTTAAGGACTTGGAGTCCGAAACCCCAACTATCCAGTCCGTACCAGTATTACATGAGTATCCAAAGGTCTTTCTTGATGATTTGCCAAGTGTCCGTCCCGAGTGGGAGATTGATTTCTTTATAGATATTCTTCCTGACACGCATCCTATATCTATTCCACCTTACAGAATGGCTCCAGCCGAGCTAAAAGAGTTGAAGGATCAGTTGAAGGACCTGTTAGATAAGGGCTTTATTAGGCTGAGTAAGTATCCATGGGCTACACCAGTGTTGTTTGTTCAGAAGAAGGATGGTTCACTTCGGATGTGCATTGACTATCGGCGATTAAACAAGGTCAACGTCAAGAATAGGTATCCTTTTCCCATGATCGATGATTTATTTGAGCAGCTTCAGGGTGCCAAGTGTTTCTCCAAGATTGATCTCAGATTCGGGTATCACTAGCTCAGGGTTCGGGAGAGTGACATCCTAAAGACCACTTTCAGCACTCAGTATAGTCACTACGAATTTGTTGTATGTCTTTTGGACTAACCAATTCCCCTGTAGCTTTTATGGATCTAATGAATAGGGTGTTCAAGGCATACTTGGACATGTTTTTGATTGTGTTCATTGATGACATCCTTATATACTCTCGCAGCGAGGAGGAGCATGTTGCTCACGTGAGAATAGTGCTTCAAACCATCAAGGATTGCCATTTGTGTGCAAAGTTCAGCAAATGTGAGTTTTGGTTGGACTCGGTGGCATTTCTAGGCTATGTGGTATCAGGAGAGGGTATAAAAGTAGACACTCATAAGATTGAGGCGGTGAAGAACTGGCCCAGACCGGTGAACCCATCAGATATCAGGAGCATTTTGGGCTTAGCGGGTTACTATCGGAGATTCGTGGAGTGTTTTTTATCTATTGCCGCACCATTGACTTAGTTGACTTAGAAGAAGGTGAAGTTTCAATGGTCGTAGGCTTGTGAGAAAAGCTTCCAAGAATTAAAGACCCGACTCACTTCAGCACCAGTGTTGACCCTACCTGAGGGTACCGATGGTTTTGTGGTGTATTGTGATGCTTCGTGAGTCAGACTCGGGTGTTGTTGATGCATCATGGGAAAGTGATTGCATGTACCATGAGATAGTTGAAAGTTCATGAAATGAATTACCCGACCCATGATCTTGAATTGGCCGCTGTGGTGTTTGCATTGAAGATATGGTGGCATTACTTGTATGGGGTCCACGTGGATGTATTCACAGATCACAAGAGCTTGCAATATGTGTTCACGCAGAAAGATCTCAATCTTCGGCAAAGGAGGTGGTTGGAGTTACTAAAGGACTACGACATAAGTGTTCTTTAACACCCGAGCAAGGCTAATGTGGTTGCTGATGCACTTAGTAGACTCTCTATGGAGAGTGTGTCCCACATGGATGAGGGAAAGAAGGAGTTGGTGAAGGAGGTCCATTGACTCGCAAGGTTGGGAGTCAGATTGGTCGACTCGGCTGATGGTGGGGTTATCGTGCAAAACGGATCAGAATCTTCCTTGGTGGTTGATGTTAAATCTAGACAAGATGAGGATCCGATTTTGCTAAAGCTGAAGGAAGCTGTTCGAAATCAAAAGGTGGAGTTCTTCTACCAAGGGGGAGATGGTGTAAAGCGGTACCAGGGTCATCTATGTGTTCCAAATTTTGATAATTTGAGGGACCGGATATTGCATGAGGCACATGGATCTAGGTACTCTATCCATCAGGGTACTACTAAGATGTATCATGACGTGCGGGAAATATATTGGTAGAACGACATGAAGAAGGATATTGCAGAATTTGTAGCCAAGTGCCCGAACTGTCAACAAGTGAAGGTCGAAAATCCAAGGCTAGGAGGCATACTTCAGGATATTAGCTTTCCCGCTTGGAAGTTGGAAGAGATTAATATGGATTTCATTATAGGCGTATCTCATACTCGCCAACACTATGATTCTATTTGGGTGGCGGTAGACAGGTTGACTAAGGTTGCACACATTCTACTGGTCAAACCCACATATTCAATGGATGATTATGCCAAAGTGTATATTCGAGAGTTGGTCCGACTTCCTGGAGTGCCCTTGTCCATTATTTCATACCGAAGTACTCAGTTTACCTCAGTTTTGGTGGTCTTTCCAAAAGGGGCTTGGGACTCAGGTTAAGCTCAACACAAAATTTCATCCGCAAATAGATGGCCAGGCAGAGCAAACAATTCAAACTCTCGAGGACATGTTGAGGGCTAGTGTGCTTCACTTTAAAGGTTGTTGGGATGAGCACTTGCCCTTAATCGAGTTTGCTTACAATAATAGCTATCCCTCCAGTATCCAAATGGCACCGTTCGAGGCTCTTTACGGGCGGAGGTGTAGATCTCCCATTGGATGGTTTGAGGTTGGTAAGGAAACTATGATAGGGCCAGACTCAGTACACGAGGCTATGGTGAAGGTTCAGTTGATAAGGTACAGGCTGAAAATTGCTCAGAGTCATCAAATGTCATATGCGAATGTGAGAAGAAGAGATTTGGAGTTTGAGGTTGATGATTGGGTACTTCTAAAGATATCTCCCATGAAGGGAGTTATGCAGTTCGGAAAGAAAGGAAAACTCAGTCCCCTCTATGTTGGTCCCTACCGAGTTATGAGAAGAGTTGGTAAGGTAGCGTATGAGTTGGACTTGCCATCATAGTTATCTTCAGTTCATCCCGTCTTTAATGTATCGCTCTTGAAAAAGTACTTGGGTGATCCAGCTTTAGTAGTCCCGGTGGAAAGTGTTGGTGTGGGGGATAGCCTCAGTTACGAGGAAATTCTAGTTGCAATCTTGGATCGTCAGGTTTGGAGGTTGAGGAACAAAGAGGTAGCTTCGGTGAAGGTGTTGTGGAGAAACCAACATGTTGAGGGAGCTACGTGGGAAGCTAAAGCGGTTATGATGGCTAAATACCCCTACCTGTTCCCTACCGACTCAATTTCAGTTTGAGGTATCAGTTTTTTCCCTAATTACCTAATCAGCTTCCATGTTCAATTCATGTGCACAAGTTTGAATTATGTTATAATAAATGTATGTGATGCCTGAATTCAGTTTAGCTATGTAGTTCTTTTCGTAGGTAGTCATTCCGTCAGTTTTCGATTTTAATAATCAGTATTCACATATGAAGATTTCATGTTTCTGCATTTTTTGTGTGTTTCTAACATTCAAGGACGAATGTCCCCAAGGGGGAGATATTGTTATACCCTGGGAGCTCAAAGATCGGACCAAGGAGTTGAAATGGGAAAATTGTG
The DNA here is from genome assembly GCA_035772735.1 of Datura wrightii. Taxonomy (NCBI): domain Eukaryota; kingdom Viridiplantae; phylum Streptophyta; class Magnoliopsida; order Solanales; family Solanaceae; genus Datura; species Datura wrightii. The sequence goes on from JASDFA010000027.1 coordinate 41,247,860, forward strand.
AAATTATGTTGCAGGCACAGGACAAGTCGTTGGATGACTCGTGAGGAGACCCCACGAGTCATCAAGTGGCTCGTGGGGAGGCCTGGGGGAAATGAAGAATCGAGGTCCCTATGAGGGAGAGAACGACTTGTGGTTAGCCACCACGAGTCGTCATGTCACTTGTGGGGTGATGTTGGAATTAAATTGGAAGAAGTAACTAGTGTACCTAACGGATGGAACCCCACAAGTCGTGGGTAGTCCCAACGACTCGTGAGGTGAGTCGTGATCAAGAAAAATAGTTTTTCATGAATGATAAGGAAGTGTACCTGATGGGAGTTGACCACGAGTCGTGGCCACGGGGGACAAGTCATTAAGTCATCCGTTACGAGCCCCAATAGGCATGTCATCCAGTGTACTTGACGAGCAACCTAACAGATCATTGGCCCTAGTAATGAGTCGTCAGGTCGTGCATTAAGACCCCCTGACAGTTAATTTCAGCGATTTTAGTAAGGGTTTTTCCATAATTCCTAAGTTCTAAGGGCTTATACTATGTCGTTTAAGGCTCGTTTTAGTGGGTTTTTAGAAAGGGAAAACCTATCCTAAGCCATTGTTCTCATGCATGAAAGTTTGAAGGTTTAAAGAGGAGGTTCAAGGTGAACTCTCAAGGTTTCCAATTGGAATCTCAGTTGGGCAATTAGAGGGTGTTAGAGTTTACCATTCCCAGGTTTGTAAGGCTATGAGTGGGTGCTTCCTTCCACACCCATGCCCAATTTCTATCAAACACAATGAATTGCTTATGATCAAGTATGGGGTTTCTACCTAATTGCATAATTCTTCAATTTCTACACATGGGTATGATTAAATTATAGTTATATTAATGAATTGTGAAGCTTGGACAGATTTTTAATTGTTTTAAATCCAAATTGTGATTTCTAACTTATGAAATTGAATGCCCATAGATGAGAAGTTCATGAAAGAAGAGATTGATGTTGAATGTATGATGATGGTAAGATTTAATGATGAAAAGCATGTTTCTAAAGCTACCCATGATTATGATGTTTTTCTCAAAATAAAATGTGTAGATCCTACTATGATAAAGCTTTTGGCATTTCCCACATGATGATTTAAAGTGATGATTTTCCCGACATAAGCTTTCCACATTGTTTGAAGTGAAGTTTTTCCCCATTGTTCATAAATTCTAGCTTGTGATATGTTGATTTAAATATTTCTACATGTAGCTTACCACATGATTTTGAGTAGATACTCCCACCTATGATTGAGCTTGTGGTATGTTTTGAAATAAAGCTTCTCATATGCATGAATGTATAGTTGAGATGTATGTCATTATCGAAATTGTCAAAGGACAATGTTGAGCTTCATTTTCATATGATGTCGAGTCTATGCATGGTTTAATTAATGAGCTTTGTCAATAGACAAAGTTGAGCTTCGTTTCATACGATGTTGAGTTATGCATGACTTCATATTGAGCTTCGTCAATAGATGATGTTGAGCTTCGTTATATACGATGTAGACCATTGCATGTTTTCGGGAGAACAGCACTGAGCGGGTTAAGGGTCGATCACCCTATGCCCCAGAACTACGCGCCAACATAGGTTGATACTATTATATTATCGGGACCTCCCTTGTGAGCTATCCCCGGCCTGATTGGCCCTTAAGCTTGATATCGATAGCATGGTATCGTCCATCGCCCTGGCAAGGTTATGGACGACTATACCCACTTGAATGTAATAGTTGGGACCATGTAAGCTCTATCGTGGTATGTCGGTCAAGTGATGAGTCTCCCACTGTCAATATCGTTCAGATTTGCATATTCATTTCTCATGATGACTACCTTATGCAAGCATGTTCTAAAAGTAAGGTTTAACTCATTGTTCTTTTTTTGATATAAATGTTTTGTTTCAACTTTGAGTCATTCGAGTCAATCATGATGTTATAAAGCTATGCATGGTCATGTCGTTATAAGATTGCGAATTTCAAAATTAAAGCATGTAGCCATATACTGAGGCTTAAAAGCTTATGATATTTTATGAAATGTTTTAAATGATTTATTTTACTTCAGCGGTTTCATTTACCTTACATACTCGGTACATTCCACGTACTGACCGCATACTTTCTATACTGCATCGTTTTATGATGCAAGACTTGATTCTAAGGTTCAGCCCCATTTGTAGTCGTTGTTTTGAGTTAGCACCTGCTTTTTTGGTGGGTCCTCATATTTCGAGGACTAGACTTTCAGTTGTTTTAGATTTCCTTTCAGTTCCAGTATTGTTGAGCTAGTTGGGGGTGTTGTCCCATTAGCTCGTCCAGATTAGAGGCTTATCAGACTTAGACGTGTACTCAGCTTCAGATATTCTGTTGTTATATTAAGTTTGACTTCCATTGAGTTTATAATTATGTTTTCTTCATGTTTATTGAATTATTTAGTTGAATGCTTATGCCATGGGTCGGCTTGGGGTCTCTCGGGGTCCCTTATCTCGTGTCTACGATCCGAGCCTCCGTTCGGGTCGTGACATAAGCCTGGCATGCAGGCCCTGTGCGGTTGTATCTATCTCTGTTTTCACCCAGTGCTTAACATTCTCCATCATTGCCTGGATTTTTCATTCGGCCATCGTCAACCTTTTGGCCAGTTTCTAGAGAAAATCCTGGGGCACTAGAACGTACCCTGCTGGTGTCTGGCTCGGATGGCTGGGCAATTGTTTAGCAGAAATACTGGGAGCTGCCTCTGAATTATCGGCATTTGTAGCCGGTTTCTCGCTCTGCTTCTGTGAGGTGGGGGCATTCACCTGTGTGCCCCTACTGGCCGGGTATATGGAACTGTTGTGGGAAGTCAGGCTCAATTCACTAGGTTCATTTCATCCCGTATCAGGCCAATGTCTGCTATCCTCTACCCTCCAATTCAGTGCTCCTCACCCCGTCGCACCAGAACTCCTTCCTCTGTGCATAATCTGGAGACGAGGCTCGGGAATGGAATGGTAGTGCTCAATCCCATAGCCTAATCTCACATATCCTTCTCGATGATCATCGGGATGTTGATGGGGTATCTGGATATGATGCACGCCACCAAAGCTTCTCTATCTGCACTCAGGGTGTTTTCGTTGATTGTTGGTGTTAACCGATGGCGCACTAATGTCCAGAAGGCTTTTTCTATGAAGTTGAGCAAATTTTTGGTAACTTGCTTTCCCCCAGTGACCCACTTTGCTTCCTCCCTATCCTCAGCTATAACACCCGCCAACCATTGTAGCTGCCTCTTTTTTTCCTCAAAACCCAGTTGCCTAATTTGTTTCAGTGCCTCCACCCGATACTCATATTCTGGCGTGGCATGTGGAGGTATTAACTATGGCCCATATAGGATTCGAGAGATGGTACAATAGGATATGTTGACATCTCGACCTCTGACCATGACATTCTCCAGTTTGGGCTGGTCTTTCAGTTTCTACCCCTTTTTGGCCTTCTCATCCATGGTCGCCAAGTAGTTGGCATAGAACCCACGGACTATCTCTGAAGTGTACTGGTCCTATTTCCCAGGAATCCATTTGGATCTATAAAAACTGAATATCCGCTTCATCTCCTCTACTTCGTTCAATTAGTTCGTGAGGATCTGTGGTTCTTCCTAGATGCTCCGCCTAGGTTTGTTTTTGGCGGTGAGAGCAATTCCCTGCTCATAGATCTCCCGTGCTCTTGGCACTCTCCACCGGATGGTACGAGTCTCCCTAGGCAGGGTCTGCTGCTGCTCAGCATTAGGAGCCTCCTCCTCTAACTCAGCACTGCCACTTGCCTCTCCAGATTGGGTCTCCTCAGCTCCTTCTTCATTTGAGCCGCTTCCCGACTCTTGATTTCCTTCCTTAGCTCCTTCCTCAGGCTAGGGAGCTTTGGTGGATGTGGCAGTAGCTGAAACGGCTTGGGCTTTAGCATTTGCCCTAGTGGTTTGGGTCCCGTTGGTGTCAGATGTATCGACCCTGTACTCCTCGACTAAGCCACTAGGGGATCTGCTTGCTTGATCAACCTCATAGGTTTCATCATGTAGTGTCCTTCGAGCAGTTGCTTTGTGTTTGACCATCATTGTACCTGTAGAATAAGAGAGTTAGAATTCCATATCTGAGAAAGAAAATCAAGAAGTAAAGTCCTCTGCAAATAGCCATGAGTCAACAGAATGGGTCGTACCTTGGAGGTACGACTCGTATGGAGACCCATGATAGCTCTGATGCACATTACGACTCCTAGGTACAACTCGTACCATGAAGGTACGATCCGTACCTTGAGTCATATGAGGGTGTCCCTTTAACAACAATTTCTATGTATTTTTCCACGACTCATTGTATGACCTGTAGGTCGATTCCAAGAGTCGTAGGAAGGATCGTACAGTCTCATATGCACTTGACTCTTTCAAGGTCTTTGGTAAAAATGCCTAGTATGACTCGTAGTGGAAAACCACGAGATGTACTAGAGTTCATACCTCTGGTCTCTGCTAATTTAGCTCGGGATAGTCCCAATGAGCCATCCTACGACTCCTAGTATCAAACCTCGAGTCGTAGGAAGGCTTGTGAAGCCCGTCCTTGCCTTGATTTTTATCCAGTTATAGGGGTTTCAATTTTAAATTTTTGGGTACTTAGACTTTCCTGGCAACGATGCCACTTTTTGATAACACTAAAACTCACAACTCCTGCTGAAGTATGAAGCGGACGTTGTCAATAAAGAACCCAAGAAAGAGGTTGGGGTCGAGCCCACAGGGAAATGGAAGATGTAGACTAATGCCGGTAAGTGAACTTGTTGGTTAGTTACTCCAGTTTGGGGGTTTTAAGGAAACAATAATTAAAACAATGATTGAAATTATGATTTAAAATCAAGAGTTAAGAATAACTAGGGTTGTGTTCTCCGTGGGTTCATAACTACTTCAGGTATACACACGTTATCAATACCAATGCTTACTTGTAGAACTAATAACTAGGGTTCATCCAAACGACTGATTCGTCCCTATTGGATGACTATACTCAATCACTGGGTCAGGTCTCATGAGCAGTTTCAAACTATCCGTTATCACTATGTTCCAAATTTAACTATCCTGCGACCACAACTCAAGTTAATACAATGATCATCAAGATCAAGGCTTTGTGTAATTCTCTTTTCGTAATCTCTACCTCTCTAGGCTCAAGGAAGTAAAGAATTCGGGCAAGTCCTAACTTTGTACGCCGTTAAGAAATGTTTAAGCATGAAGAGAATACAATAAAAGTGTGTTGCATTGGTTTTGAATCACTTTTGTGTATCCCTTGCTCGTTAATCCATGATGGTTCTCACAACCCTAGCTATGAAGGTTTTAGCCTCTCATAGTTGAAAGGTTGTGATATGCATTAATAATTAAACACATAATTCAATACTTACAATAGCAAATGAGAGAAAAGCTTCTTTGATTATACCGGTAAAACCTCAAGAATAATTGATAAAGATCAAGAAAGAATCCAAGAAAAGGTTGATCACGAGTCAATCAACTAAATTCTATGTTTTCCCTCGAATCTCTATTGATTTCACACCTCTCTCACTTCTCTCTATTGTTCTCTATGATTTCTCTTGAAAATAAAACATAAAAGGTATTTATACAAACATAAGAATCCTTTTCCTAAGCTAACAAGGTGATTTTCCATAACCGGCGACGCCGGAGCCACGACTGATCATACGACCCATAACAAGATTTTACAGGTTGTATCTGCTATTCGTAAGTCCTTTTCTTGCTGAAATTTTGGCTAAGTGTTGGCCACTGTTATGACTCGTACATTCTTCCTACGAGTTGTTCTTTGCTTACATGGTCTAGCTCTGAGAACTCTGACTTTCTCTAAAGTTATTCACAAGTGTTGTGGTATGACTCGTACCTCCCAGCCAAGACTTATATTGTCTAAAGTTCTTCTTAGCACTGAAAATCCTCTAAAGATCACCACTGCTCCTGGTATGATTCATACCTAATTTCATGCTATTTCCTGTAATCAAAGAAAAAGTGTCTTATATCCATATAAACATACCTAATTTCATGCTATTTTCTTAGTTTTTAGCATTGAAAGTGCTGTAAACTCAGAGCACATCAGGGTCGACGGGTATAGTGAATGGACCCCAATCTCGCATGCCAATTTTATAGTAGATATTGGGAAAATCAGTTCTGAGGGATTCAACCTCAAATTGTGTTTCTACATGGATAGATTGCTTTTCCTTGAAGGACATGTAATATGCTTCCATTCCATCCAGCCCAAAGAGAATATGTGTTAGACGCTGGGTTTCATCAGAAGGTGAGGTTTGTGAGTCGATGTTGCTCATTGGTGCTTTTCCTTTTCTCATTTGTCTTGATTTTGACATGATGCTGCAGATTAAGATTTGTATTATGCACAAAAATGAGAAAACACTTAGAACATTGGAGAATAAAACAATAACCAAAAGGTTGTAAGGTGACCCAGGTTATACCTGTGAAACATCGGTTAAAGGCGGATATAGCTTCGCGAAACACTGAGAGTTCGACGATAGGAACCAGTAAAATGGGTAGAAGCCTCAATCATCGGCAACCCTTACCAGAGAATCACCACTAAAATGAGGGTTCGTGATAGAAATCAAAAAAGAATTTGATCAAACCCATAGTTTCACCGGCAATTCACCGAGCATGACCAGAAGTTCGCCGGGTGGGTTGTCTCCTACTCAGTTGAATTAAAGTTCTTCTCCATGATCCTTTAAACTTACAGATTTCTATAATACCCTGAAAATCCTGAGATTAGACCAGAGAGTTGAAATGGAGAAAATAGAGTTTTATTCACTAGGTCAGAGGACGAGTCATCCCATGTCTCGTGGGGTGCACAACGAGTCATGGATTGACTTGTGGGGAGGAGTTTGGCCATGGTTGAAAATTTTAGTTTTGGGGTGACCACGAGTCGTGGTCAGCACCACAATTCGTTAGGTCAACCGTGGTCAACAGGGGTTTGAAGGTCGAAGGAAAATTGGCAGTCTTCCTAACGAGTCATCACCATGAATCATCAGGTACACCATAAGTCGTGGTGTCCCTCGTGGTGACACTCAGAAGGAAGATTCCAGTGCAGGTGATGGGAGATGACCACGAGTCAGGGTCATTGACAATGATCCGTCCAGTCCCTCGTTGGGACTGGCAGTGTGTTTTTCCCTATGAATTTATTAAGGGCTTTTCCGTAATTAATAAGTTCCTAAGGCCTAAACTACGTCGTTTTAAGCTCAGAATAGTGTGTCTTAAGAAGGGTTAAGTCATTCTAAGCATATTCTAATTCATGTATGCAAGCTTAGAGGTTTAAGGGGTGATCAAGCCTAGTCTCTTCAAGATTCTTCCCCAAATTTCCATTAGGCGATCAAGAAAGTTGTGAAATTAGATTTCTTCAGGTATGTAAGGATATGAATGGGTGCAATTTTCTACACCCATGCCCAATTCTCTCTCAATTCATGAAAATTCTAATTGATGAATCTATGGGGGTTTTACCCAATGTGTGAATTCTCTAAGTTTCAATCATGGGTATGATCTAAGCATGTTTCTAATGTTGAATTATGATTAATGGGCAGATTTTACAATATTTTCAATTATAAATTAAGTTTTCAAGTTTTATAAATTATGATGCCCATTTATGAAGGTTCAGGAAAGCTGAGATCTATCAAATATGTATTCAATCATGATGAGATGTTTATGAGAAAAGTATGTTTCCAAATCACCCATGTCTATGTACATGTTTTCAAAGTGAATCAAGTTGATTTCAAGCATGTGCAAGTATTGGGAAAGCCCATATGATCAAGTATGTTTTATGATTTCATGTTAATTAGCTTACCACATGGTATTGGATTCTAGACTCCCAATTATGTTTAGCTTGTGGTATGGTTTGAGCCAAGGCTCCTCATATTATGATTTCAAATTTATGTATGTATGTTATGAGTCAGCTTCGTCACTAGACGATGGTTCAGCTTCTTTGAAAAACAAGGGAGAGCATATGCATGTTTTTGGGAGTAGTGTCTAGCATCGAGTAGGCTAAGGGTCATTCAACCCTATGCCTTAGAACTACGTGCCAACATAGGTATGTTCAGATTATTTGGGATCTCCCTTGTGAGCTTCCCCTGCTCCCAAGGGGCCTTTAGCTTGATATCGATATCATGGTAGCATCCTTAGCCTTGGCAAAGCTTTGTATGGCTCTGCTCACTTGAGTGTGATAGTCGAGACCACGTAAGCTCTATCATGGTAATGTCTGTTATATAAAGAGTCTCCCATTGTTCCTCATGATTTCAGTTATGCATGTTCATCAGTCATGATATTATGTTTTCAGCAAGTTAGACCCAATGTTCAGTTTTACTTATGATTATCAATTTTCATGCTTTGGGTCATTCAATTAAGCTATGATATTCGGTTATGTTCAGATCATGATTTCAGCAAATAGCATGCGAGTCCTACTCTCAGAATCTTATCCTGATTAAGTTTTACTGTATGCATGATTTATGATTTTACTTAATTAGCGGTTTTACTTACCTTGCATATTGGTACATTTCACATACTGACCGCATACTCTATGTCGTATTGTTTTATGATACAGGCTCGGCTATTCATACTCAGCTTCGTTATTAGTCAGACCTGCAGCTTTAGCACTTATCATCTAGAATGGTGAGTCCTCATCATTCAAGGGCCCTTCTTTTCAGTTGTATCTATTACTTTTAGTTTTAGACTTTAGTGAGTTAGTTGGGGTCTTTTCCTATCAACTCGTTAGTAGTAAAGGCTTTTCAGACATAGAGTGTATTCAGCTTCGGTTTTGAGTTTTGTATTCCGATGTTATGAGATTGTTAAACTTTCACTATGTTAATTATGTTGATCTTTAGCTTATCTATGATTGAGTTAGATGTTATGTTCATGCCATGGGTCTACTTGGAGCCTCTCGGGGTTCCTTGTTCTGTATCTCGATCCGGGCCTATGTTCGGGTTGTGACAAACTTAGTATCAGAGAATTAGGTTTTGAAGTGTCCTAGGGTGTCTGAAACTACGTTAAGTAGAGTCTTTTTCATAAGTGTGAAGCGCGCCACACTTATGACGAAGAGGCTACGAGACATTTAGGAAATGTTACCTTCTTTAATGATCTATGTCGTGCTATGAAATGTCTCTCTACTCTTCTAACTCATGTTATATGCATTTGCAGAATCATGCCTCCTTGCTGAGTTAACGGAAGAAGAAACAAAAATGGAAATGACCATGAGAATGGCAATGGAGTTGGGCACCTGCAGGCCCCACCATCCCATGAGGAGCACGTACACGAGCTGGTTTCCCACATTGAGTTTAGGGAAGCCATACAGATGTTAGCTCAGTCCTTGACCGCTCAGGTCAATCAACTGGCGGTAGAGCATGTCCCTCAGAAGGGAATGCGGCGGCAACAAAAGTTAGAGATTTTCTGAGGATGAATCCTCCGGAGTTTCTTGGATCAAAGGTAGATGAGGATCCACATGAGTTTATTGAAGAGGTTCTAAAGATCACCCAGATCATGGGGGTGACCGGAGAGGAGTGCACTAATCTAGCCTTGTACTAGTTGAAAGGGGTTGCACACATTTGGTTCAAGCAATGAAAGGATAGCAGGGAAGTTGGAGCAGGCTCTATTGGTTGGGAGGAGTTTCATGCCACTTTTCTGGATCGATTCTTCTCTCCTGAGATAAGGGAGATCAAAGAAGCCGAGTTTGTGGAACTTAAGCAAGGGAAAATGACGGTTCAAGAGTATGCATTGAAGCTCACTCATCTTTCCAAGTATGCACCTGAGATGGTGGCGGATTAGAGAGCCCGAATGAGTTGGTTCTTGCATAGGGTAGTAGACTACCTAGTCAAAGATTTCTGGACTGTGATACTTCATTAGGACATTCATTTTGCTCAGATAGTCCTGTACGCCAGAAGATGGATGCGGTGCAGATAAGTGAGCAGGAGAGGGAGGCCAAGAGGGACAGGACTAATAGCTTCAGATTCTCCTCGACGAGACCTAGTAGGAAGCATCAGCAATCCCATCATAGATCTTCAGCCCCAGTGCCTTCGGCTATGAGTGTTCCATCTAGATCCTGGCGCGATCAGAGGGGATGAGCATCAGGCTCTACAGGGCAGAGTAGTAGACCCGCAAAGACCAACCCTCCAGAGTGTAGCAAATATGGCTAGAGACACATGGGTCAGTGCTTAGCAGGTTCATGTGCTTGTTTTAGGTGCGGGAAGCCCGTACATATGCTTAGAGATTGCCCAGCAGCCAGGCAGGGTTATGACAGGGGTCGAGGCCCAGTCTCCAGTTTAGCAGCTCCACCAGCACGCCTAGCCCAGCAAGGGGCATCTACTAGTGCAGCTAGTGGTCAGCGTTAGAATAGATTTTATGCCCTAGCATCCTACCAGGAGCCCAAGGTCTCCCCAGATGTAGTCACTAGTGTGCGATGAGTATTCCACCTTGATGTATATGCATTGTTAGATCCAGGGTCTACCTTTTCTTTTATAACGCCCTATGTTGCTAGTAGTTTCGGAGTCAGTCCCAAAATCTTATCAGAACCCTTCTCAGTATCTACTCAAGTTGGTGATTCAGTTATAGTTAGACGGGTGTATAGAAATTGTCACGTCACAGTATTTCAGAAAGTCACCTTAGTAAATTTAGTAGACTTAGCCATGACCGATTTTGATGTTATCCTCAAAATGGATTGGTTATATGCACGTTATGCCTCAGTCAATCGTGGAACCCGTGCAGTAGAGTTCATATTTTCGGGTGAGCCAGTTCTAAAGTGGAAGGGTAGTTCATTTGTGCCTATAGGCCATTTCATTTCCTACCTTAAGGCTAAAAAGATGATATCTAAGGGTTGCGTGTACTATCTAGTTAGGGTCAAAGATGCTACATATGAAACCTCGACTATCGAATCAGTTCTAGGAGTGTGTGAGTATCCAAAGGTGTTTCTAGATGATTTATCGGGAATCCCTCCAGAGCGGGAGATTGATTTTGGTATTGATCTTCTTCACGATACGCAGCCTATGTCTATTCCTCCCTATAGAATGGCCTCAGTTGAGTTAAAGGAGTTGAAGGAGTCGTTGAAAGATCTCTTAGACAAGGGATTCATCAGACCTAGAAAATCCCCATGGGGTGCGCTAGTTCTCTTTGTCCGCAAGAAGGATGGTCTCTTCGTATGTGTATTGATTTGCAATTGAACAAGGTTACCATCAAGAATAGGTATCCTCTTCCCAGGATTGATGATTTGTTTGACTAGCTTCAGGGTGCTAAGTGCTTTTCGAAGATAGACCTCAAGTCCGGATACCATAAGCTCAGGATTTGGGAGAGTGACACCCCGAATACAGCCTTCAAGACTTGGTATGGTCACTATGAGTTTGTAGTTATGTCTTCTGGACTAACGAATGCTCCTACAACTTTTATGTTTTTTATGAATAGGGTGTTCAGGTCATATTTGGATATGTTCATGATTGTGTTCATAGATGACATTCTCATATACTCTCGGAGTGAGAAGGACCATGCTGCTCATTTGAGGGTGGTGCTACAGATTCTGAAGGATCATTAGTTATATGCTAAATTCAGCAAATGCGAGTTTTGGTTGAATTTAGTGGCATTTTTGGGCCATGTGGTGTCAAGTGAGGGTGTGCAGGTGGAGTCTCAAAAGATAGAAGCAGTGAAGAATTGGCCTAGACCAGTGAGTCCTTTGGATATTAGGAGTTTCTTGGGTTTAGCTAGTTATTATCTGAGATTTGTTGAGGGGTTTTCATCCATTGCATCCCCATTGACTAAGTTGACCTAAAAGAAAGTGAAGTTTCAATGGTCGGAGGCTTTGGTGAGAAGATCTTCCAAGAGTTAAAGACTTGACTCACCTCAGCACTAGTGTTAACCCTACCTGAGGGTACAGATGGGTTTATGGTATATTGTGACGCTTCGAGGATCATCCTTGGTTGTGTATTAATGCAACACGATAAGGTTATAACATATGCTTCTAGGCAGTTGAAGGCCCATGAAAAGAACTATCCAACTAATGATCTTGAATTGGCAGCGGTAGTATATGCCTTGAAAATCTGCAGGCACTATCTGTATGGGGTCCATGTGGATGCGTTTACGAACCACAAAATCCTATAGTATGTGTTCACCTAGAAGGATCTAAATGTACGTCAGAGGAGATGGTTGGAACTTCTTAAGGATTATGATATGAGTGTCCTTTATCATCCGGGAAAGGCTAATGTAGTGGTGGACACTCTTAGCAGGCCTTCCATGGAGAATGTATCTCATGTGGACGAGGAGAGGAAGGAGTTAGTAAGGGATGTTCATTGGCTTGCACGACTAGGAGTTCTTCTGGTCGACTTGACGGATGGTGGTGTTATTGTGCAAAATGGGTCAGAATCATCTTTGGTGACTGATGTTAAGTCTAGGAAAGATGAGGATCTTATTTTGGTGAAGTTGAAGGAAGCCATTCAGAATCATAAAGTAGAGGTCTTCTCCAAAAGGGAAGATGGTGTGCTCCTATATCAGGGTCATTTATGTGTATCAGATGTTGATGACTTGAGGGAGCGGATGTTTCATGAAGCTCATGGTTCCAGATACTCTATACATCTATGTGCCACCAAGATATACCGTAACCTATGGGAAGTCTATTGATGGAGTGACATGAAGAAGGACATAGTAGAGTTTGTGGCTAAGTGTCCGAATTATCAACAGGTGAAGGTTGAGCACTAGTGACCAAGAGGTGTACTTCAAAACATTAGTATCCCTACTTGGAAGTGGGAGGAGATCAATATGGACTTCATCACAGGGTTACCTTGCAATCGTCAGTAGTATGACTCTATTTGGGTGATTGTAGACAGGTTGACTAAAGTGGCTCATTTCCTACCGGTCAAAACTACCAATTCAGCTGAGGATTATGCTAAGTTCTACATTTGGGAGTTTGTTCGGTTGCATGGAGTGCCATTGTCCATCATATCAGATAGAGGTACTCAGTTTACCTCTCTGCTTTTGGAGATCGTATCAAAAGGGACTTGGTACTTAGGTCAAGCTTTGCACAACATTTCACTCGCAAATATATGAGTAGGCAGATCGAACTATTCAGACTCTTAAGGATATGTTGAGAGCATGTGTGGTTGATTTCAAGGGTAGTTGGGATGATCATTTGCCGCTCATTTAGTTTGCATATAACAACAACTATCATTCCAGCATTCAGTTGGCTCCGTTTGAGGCTCTTTATGGGCAGAGATGTACATCACCTATTGGTTAGTTTGAAGTCGGTGAAGCTACATTGATAGTCCAAATTCAGTCCATGAGGCTATGGAGAAAGTTCAGCTTATAAGGGACAGGTTGAAAACAGCTCAGAGTCGCCAAAAGTCCTATGCGGATGTGAGGAGGAGACAGCTTGAGTTTGAAGTTGATGATTGGGTATTTCTAAAGGTGACTCCCATGAAGGGAGTAATGATGTTCGGAAAGAAAGGAAAACTCAGTCCCCGTTATGTTGGTCCATACCAGATTGTGGAACGGGTTGGCAAGATAGCATATGAGTTGGAGTTTCCCTCAGAATTTGCTTCAGTTCATCCAGTTTTTCATGTATCTCTCTTAAAGAAGTGTTTAGGTGATCCAGCTCTGGTTGTTCCGATGGACAGTGTCGGTGTGAAAGATAGCCTTAGTTATGAGGAGGTTCCAATAGAAATACTTTATCTTCAAGTTTGAAAGATAAGGAACAACGAAGAAGCCTCAGTCAAGGTTTGTGGAGGAATCAGCATGTTGAGGGAGCTACGTGGGAAGCCGAAGTAGATATGATGGCTAAATACCCACATCTATTCCCTTCCGGCTCAATTTCAGTTTGAGGTATCAGTTTCCTCCTTAGTACTCTATTCAGTTTCATGTTCAACTCATGTGCCTCAGTTTCTTTCATGTCAATGAATGTATGTGTGATTTAAGAATTCAGTGCAGTCCTATAGTTCAATTCGGGTTCAGTCACTCCGTCAGTTCTCAACTTGTATGTTTAGTATTTGAGTATGATAATTGTGTTTCTCTACTTTTCAGTATGTTTTCCCACATTTGAGGATGAATGTTCCCAAGGGGAGATATTGCAATACCCCAAAAACCCTAAGATCAGACCCGGGCGTTGAAATAGAGAAAACATGAGTTTTCCGCACTAGGTCAAAGGACGATTCGTCTCATAACCCATGGGGTTCACCATGAGTTGTGGAGTGACTCGTGGGGAGGATTTTGGCCGTGGTTGAAATTTTTAGTTTTGGGGTGACCATGAGTCGTTGGTCAGCACCATGATTCATTAGCTCAACCGTGGTCAAGAGTAGTCTAAAGGTCGAAGGAAAATTGGCAGTGTTCCTAACGAGTCATCCCCACGAATCGTCGGGTACACCATGAGTCGTGGTGTCCCTCGTGGTGACCCTTAGAAGGCAGATTTTAGTGCAGGTGATGGTAGATGACCATGAGTCGTGTTCACTAACAATGATCCATCCAGTCCCTCGTTAGGACTGGCCATGTGTTTTTCCCTGCAATTTATTAAATGATTTTTCGTAATTCCTAAGTTCCTAAGTCAAAAACTACATCGTTTTAAGCTTAGAATAGTGTGTTTTAAGAAGGGATAAGTCATTCTAAGCTTATTCTAATTCATGCATGCAAGCTTAGAGGTTTAAAGTGTAATCAAGCCTAGTCTCTTCAAGATTCTTCCCCAAAATTCCATTGGGAAATCAAGGAAGTTGTGAAATTAGACTTCTTCAGGTATGTAAGGCTATGATTGGGTGCAATTGTCTACACCCATGCCCGATTCTCACTGAATTCATGAAAATTCTAATTGATGAATCTATGGGGTTTTTACCCAATGTGTGAATTCTCTAAGTTTTAATCATGGGTATGATTTAAGCATGTTTTTAATGTTGAATTATGATTAATGGGCAAATTTTACATTGTTTTCAATTATAAATTATGTTTTCAAGTTCTATAAATTATGATGCCCATCCATAAAGGTTCATGAAATTTGAAATCTATAAAATATGTATTAAATCATGATGAGATATTTATGAGAAAAGTATGTTTCCAAATCACCCATGTCTATATTCATGTTTTCAAAGTGAATCAAGTTGATTTCAAGTATGTGTAAGTATTGGGAAAGCCCATATGATCAAGTATGTTTTATGATTTCATATTAATTATCTTACCACATGGTTTTGGAGTCTAGACTCCCAATTATGTTCAGCTTGTGGTACGGTTTGAGACAAGCTTCCTCATGTTATGATTTCAGATTTATGTATGTATGTTATGAGTCAGCTTTGTTACAAGACGATGGTTCAACTTTGTTGAAAAACGATGGAGAGTATATGCATATTTTTGGGAGTAGTGTCTAGCACCGAGTAGGCTAAGGGTCAGCCAACCCTATGCCTCAGAGTTACACGCCACATAGGTATGTTCAGATTATTTGGGACCTCCCTTGTGAGCTTCCCCTACCCCCAAGGGGCTTTTAGCTTGATATCGATATCATGGTAGCATCTGTAGCCCTAGCAAAGCTTTGTACGGCTCTACCCACTTGAGTGTGATAGTTGGGACCACATAAGCTCTATCGTGGTAATGTCAGTTATATAACGAGTCTCCCATTGTTCCTCATGATTTCAGTTATGCATGTTCATCCCTCATGATATTATGTTTTTAACAGGTTTGACCCAATGTTCAGTTTTCAGCTTTGTGTCATTCGATTTAGTTATGATATTCAGTTATGTTCAGATCATGATTTCAGAAAATAGCATGCAAGTCCTACTCTCCGTATCTTATCTTGATTATGTTTTACTATATGCATGATTTATGGTTTATTTAATTAGCAGTTTTACTTATCTTTCCTACTTGGTACATTCCACGTACTGATCGCATACTCTATGCTATATCATTTTATGATATAGGCTCGGATATTCAGACTCAACTTCGTCATTAGTCAGACCTACATCTTTAACACTTATCAGCCAGAGTGGTAAGTCCTCATCATTTGAGGGCCCTTCTTTTTAGTTGTATCTATTACTTTCAGTTTCAGAATTTAGTGAGTTAGCTGGGGTCTTGTCCCATCAACTCATTAATATTAGAGGCTTTTAAGACATAAAATATATTCAGCTTTGGTTTTAAGTTTTATATTCCGATGTTATGAGATTGTTAGACTTCTGCTATGTTAATTATGTTGATCTTCAGCTTATCTATGATTAAGCTAGATGTTATGCTCATGCCATGGGTCGACTTGGAGCCTCTCGGGGTTCCTTATCCCGTGTCTCGATCCGGGCTTAAGTTCGGGTCGCGAGAATTTCATCCAAATTAAAAATGACAATTTTCCCTTAAGAAAGTTTTCATTCTATCTATCATTAGGAAAGTTGTGAAGGTGACACATCCGGGTTACTCAGACTTCACCCACAAAATAAAAAAATAAAAGAAAACAAACACACATCACAAAACAAAACGTGAGAAGTGAACCACACATCACCAAATAAAATATAAGGTAATCAAATAAAAACAAAGCATCAGCAATATCTACTATAATCATGCATCATGGTAGATTTTCATTCTTAATTTGAACATAAGCTAGAAGCCATACCAAAATGAGATGTGATAACTAGTAGACAGTACCTTGCACTTGCTTATTAATGGTATCTCTGAATTTGTGGGAATATAGGTAGGGTGAAAATGGAAAATGGGAAGAACTATTTAAATGTGAAGAAAGAGAAGGTGATTGGGAAAGAGGGAGGTGAATATTGATGGAGGTTAGGTGGAAGGGTGGTTTGTTTGGAATATGAGAGATGGTGGGAAAAAGGAAAAGTGGGAATTATAAGTCAAAGGTTGGTCAACCGTCTAAGAAGAACATAAACGTAGGTCGGGCATACCGGCGATTGCTAATGAGAACTGACGAGCTGCTGATGTGGGCGCCGATGGGCGTTAACTATGTAGGTCTCCTGATTCAGAGACGGAGACTAACCGGTATCTTACAGATTGACACCGATGTTTCACCAGGTAAGATGCCGATATGACGATTACTTCCAGGTACATTGGTTGGTACTAGCGGCATATCATCGGTTTGTGCCTTTGTAGTGGTGAATTTCCGGATGAGTCATCACACGTACTTTTAACTTTCAAGTGTACTGACTAGCATCGACAATCCGACGGTAGCTTGCGAATTGATATCGGCGTCCCACCGGTGATTCATCGATTGCCTCCCTGATTATCTTGTGTACTACCTTATCTTCTGTGGGAGGACGGTGCCCTATGCTTTTGCATCGTCATTCCACCACTAAAGCGCCGGTCATGCCCTGTCCCCTTTTTACTTGGAATTGCATTTGCCTACGAAAATCAAAAATAACAAAGCGTTAAAATGTTCAAAGGGAATAAAAAATAAGAATGCTTGGGTTGCCTCCCAAGAAGCGCCTTAGATACGTCATGGCACGATGTGGTTCCATAAGTGGTTCATCTAGGTACAGGACCTCTGTTCGCCCAACCTCCTCCAACACTCCCAAAACCTTGAATTTTGACCCATTTTCTCCTTGAAGTTCCATGGCACCGCTTTCGTAAACTTGTGATACCTTGAATAGCCCCTGACCATTTAGATTTTAGCTTCCCTGGGAATAATCTCAGTCGTGAATTGAACAACACCCAGTTCCCTGGAGCAAAATTTCACTGAAATTTTTCTTCTCTTCAAGATAATGCTTCATGCGGGCTTTGTAAATAGTCGTATTCTCATATTCCCTCATTCAGAATTCATCTAACTCATGTAGATTTTCTATTCGCCCTTCGACGACTCTCCCCCATTTAAGGTTCAAGCTCTTCAATGCCCACAAGGCCTTATGTTCTAACTCAATAGGGAGATGTCACGCCTTGCCAAAGACAAGATGATATGGAGATATTCCAATTAGTATCTTAAATGCAGTTCGATATGCCCACAAGGCATCATCTAACTTTTGAGCCCAATCTGTTCTGTTCACATTGAATGTTTTAGTAAAGATAGATTTGATCTCCCGATTTGAAATTTCTATTTGACCACTGGTTTGTGGGTGATAAAGGGTGGCCATTTTGTGCTTCACACCATATTTGGATAACAAGGTGCTGAACAATCGATTGCAAAAATGTGATCCTCCACCACTAATAATAGCTCTAAGAGTGCCAAACCGGGAGAAAATGTGCTTCTTCATAAAGGCTATTACACTCCTCCCCTCGTTGTTGGGTAATGCTACAACTTCTACCCAGTTAGAGGCATAATCAACCGCCGCTAAGATATACTTATTTCTGTACAAGCTCACAAAGGAGCCCATAAAATCGATCCCCCATACACTAAACAACTCAACCTCTAGGATTTGTATCAATGGAAGTTCATGCCTCCTTGAAATACTCCCTGTTCGTTGACACCGATCGCATTGTTTCACAAAGTCATGAGCATCTTGATGCAGGGTAATCCAAAAAAATCCACACTGTAACACCTTTGTGGCTGTCCAAACACTTCCATAATGGCCCCCAACAGGTGAAGAATGACAAGCCTCTAGAATTGGTACCATTTCCACTTCTGGGACACACTATTGAATTAAACCATCCGCACAACTACGAAAAAGGTAAGGTTCATCCCAGTAAAACTTCCCAAAATCATGCATGAATTTCTTCTTTTGATGAAAGTTTAAACCCTCGGGTATGAGGTTGCCTGCCAAATAATTAGCAAAGTTGGTAAACCACAGTGTTAAGTCATGCATTGCAGCTAGAATATGTTCATTCGGGAAGTCATCATTACTTTTCTCTTGGATTTCATTCTGAACACTTATCTCTAGGTGTGATGTATGGTCGGCCACTTGATTCTCACACCCCTTACGATCCTTCACTTCAAAGTAAAATTCCTTCAACAATAGAATCCACCTGATAAGCCTGGGTTTAGCATCTTTCTTGGCCATCAAATACCTGAGTGCCACATGGTCCGTGTGCACCACTACTTTGGTTCCCAATAAATATGCCCAAAACTTCTCAAATGAAAATGCAACATCAAATAATTCTTGTTAAGTCACAGTATAGTTTGTTGGTACATCATTTAGAGCCTTGCTAGCATAGTAAATGGGGTAAAACATCTTGTCTTTCTGCTGACCAAGGACTGCCTCTAATGCTACCCCACTGGCATCGCACATGAGATCAAATGGCTTTGACGAATTAGGTGCCATAATGATTGGAGAGGAAACCATCCTTTCCTTCAACTCTTCAAAGTCCATCATACACCCCTCATCGAAATTGAACTTTGCCTCATTTTCTAATAGCCGAAATAGAGGATGAGCTATCTTAGAGAAATCCTTAATAAAACAGCGGTAAAATCCCGCATGCCCGAGGAAACTCCTAACGAGCAATGGCATTGATCTTGGCTTGGTCTACCTCAATTCCATTCTCAAAGATTTTGTGCCCCAAGACAATCCCTTCTTTTACCATGAAATGACATTTTTCCCAATTGAGGACTAGGTTTGCGTCCTCACATCTCTTCAATACCTCTTCTAGGTGTACCAAATAATCTTCAAATGAAGAAATCCATAAAGACTTCTATAGTGTCCTCCACTATATCCGAAAAGATGGGCACCATACATATTTGGAAAGGGGCAGGAGCATTACAAAGACCAAAAGGCATCCTCTTGAATGCAAAAGTCCCATAGTGTCATACCTCACCTTGGGAGGCATGACTGGCACCTGGTGCCATACTGGGCTCTTAACTGACCTGACTGGGCTTATGAACATCTAGTGCACTCCTGCTCTTCAAATCAAGAAAATGACGATCTATATCTCAGCTGTAAACACAACATCTGACCAACAAGGCCGCATAGCTACCTGTAAAAAGAAAATAGCTGACCAACAACACGTAGTAAAGGGGATCCTTTACGGATCGATGAGAAAACCATGCTGTCTAGTTATGTCATAATAAAAACAAGCAATTAAAACTATACTATGGCTGACAAGGCCGCTAACTAATAGCTAAACTAGGACCAACATGGCCATCACACAAAAAAAACATACATAGTCCCCACACGGCCAATAACGAGACTAATATTGGAAATTTGTAGCTTGCAAGCCTCTAAGAGTGGAATAATGGTCGGGACAGGGCCCCGACCTATCAATAAACTGTACAATCAAAGAACACACCTTCTAACTAACAACTCTGAGGCAAAAGGAGATAATTAGACTGTTGACTCGGCTGATGACTAGGGAGGTCCTGAACTGCATCTACCCGTACCTGCAGGCAAGTAATGCAGTGCCCCAATGATGGGCATCAGTGCAACATGTATAGAATATGTAAGGCAGTAAATGAAAATAACTAAAGAATACTGATAATGAAACTGAAATGATTCAATAGAAGGGATAGAGAGTTAACCTGAATAACCTTACAACTTCTTGTACTACTAATAATAAATAGTGCAAACAAGAACCTTATCTAGCCCCCATAAGCCCGGAAGGTACAACCAGCACAGAATAACCTGCCCGGGGCCCCCATAATCCCTGGTGAGCACACTCCAATCTATATACCCCTAACAAGGTCAAAATGAGTCAACAAGTAACTATAGCCAACCTACTGGTCCCCTGGGTCTGCAACTGAGCCCGCTAGGCTCCTGATCTATAGTTGTGTTTATGTCCGGTGGACTCCTGATAATTGCATGCTGGGCACCAGGCTCGACGAGGGTCAGTGATGCTGATACGGCATAAAAATAATAGTCTAGCCATGGAATGGACTGTAATATGACCCTTAGGCATCTGCATCATCCCTTGGGATGGCGTATCGCTCCTTGGAGCAATGTCATATAGCCCCGTAGGCGGTGACATAGCTAGTAACCCTGGGGTTGGTCACGGAAGGCTATACAGGGTAGGGTCAATCCCTATATGAACAGACAATGCTAATCTCAGACTAATAATAGTAGCTAACCATAATAATCATGCTTCTGGTGTTCTTATGGGAGTTTAGGTCATATTACAACACAACAGAAATAACTTCCCGAAGGAATTTGCCTTAACATACCTCGAATGTTGATTTCTGATTTAACTAGCGAGGTTTAGCTTGCAAACGACAGTTCTTTCCAACTGTAACTTCTATGCTGAGAGAATAAAACTAATTTCAATACTAAACTCGGAAAATATCAATAACTTTCGATAATAAAATTAACTATAATCCAACTTTGAATAACTCAAACAAAAACCTATAATTTCCCAAGAGTTCATAAGGGAGAAGTGCTCACCTAATGCCTGTGGCCGAGTAGGAACCAATTTGGAGCAATTCTAACAACTTTTACTCGGTGGAGTTTTGGTTTTCCGAGCGAATGTTTAAGAAATAACTCCATAGTGATGCTTCCTGTAGGCCTAGGACTCGTTACCCGAAGTTAATTTGAGATTGGATGGCGTTTGGTAGCGTAATCGAGCCAAAAAACAATGAAACTTGCATGCTCTTCTCTCTTCCAGCTGTGGGTTTACTTAGAAATGTTTTAAATTGAATGAGAGGCTTGTATATATAGCCATGCTCAGTGGCATGGGGGCACTACACGCTACCCAAAGCGCCATACTGTCCCCGCACCATGCCTCCCATAGCGGCAAAAGGCCTGGCGCGCCATGTTAGCCAGGGCATTGCAGGCTGGCGCATTGCGCTGGCCCTTCACAGCCTAGCCTCGCCCGACCCTTCTTTTGAGGCTTTTTCCACACGCATCAAGCTCTTCTTACTCGTCACAAATCCATGCGTACGCTTACTAACCAATAACATTTTATGGGGTGTAACATCCTCCCCCCTTAGCAACATTCATCCTCGAATGTCATCCTCAGGCTTAAAGGAGTTAACTCTCTCAACCAAATTTAGAAAAATTTTGGAAGAGTCTCCTCTGTATTATGGACTATCCAAAAACCTGAAACACAGAAAAGTCCAACACAAGTGCCTCGCAGGACGCTATAAATAGTTATTTCATCACAACGAGGTAGCCAGCTAAACAGTACTGATAACACAAGCAGTAAAATCACAACTGAATAAGAACATCACCTTTAACTGCATAATCAAGATCAATCCTAGAACAAGTGAGGATATCTAGACCTCATGTCATCCTCGGCTTCCCAGGTCATCTCTTCTTTATTCTTGTTCCTCTATAATACCTTAACAAAGGCTACATCCTTAGTTCTCAACCTACGAACCTACCGATCTAGTACTGCAACTTGGACCTCTTCATAGGCTAACTCCTCAGTAACCTGAACGTCCTCAACTGGAACAACTCGGGACGGATCTCCTATGCACTTTTACAACATTGACACGTGAAAGACATGGTGGACAGATTCTAGCTCTGGAGGCAGTTCTAACTCATATTCCACTTGGCCTATTCTCCAGAGGATCCAATACGGGCCAATAAATCTGTGGTGAAGCTTGCCCTTCTTATCGAACCTCATTACACCCTTCATGGGAGAAACCTTGAGAAATACCCAATAGTCAACCTCAAATTCCAAGTCTCTATGTCGTACATCAGAATAAGACTTCTAGCGACTCTGGGCTATTAACAAGTGCTCTCTGATGTGTTTTACTTTCTCTTCTAAATGGTGAATCATATCACGTCCAACTAACTTGGACTCCCCTACTTTGAACCACCCGATAGGGGACCTGCATTTTCGCCTGTACAAGGCCTCATAAGGTGCCATCTGAATTGCAGAGTGATAACTATTATTATATGCAAATTCAATGAGGGTTAAATGCTCATCCCAACTTCCTCTAAAATCTAGCACACACGCCCGTAACATATCTTCAAGCGTCTTAATTGTGTGTTCTACCTGAATGTCTATCTGAGGATGGAATGTTGTACTCAGATTAACTTGTGTCCCCAATCCTTTCTGAAATGACTTCCAGAATCTAGCTGTAAATTGCGCCCCTCTGTCAGAAATAATAGAGGAGGGGACACCATGCAGTCAGGCTATCTTTTTAATATACAACTCAGCATAGTCCTCGGCGGAGAAGGTAGTCCTGACTCATAAGAAATGAGCTGACTTCGTTAATCTTTCGACAATGACCCAAATAGAATCGAATCTGCGCCTAGTACGAGGTAATCCTGTCATAAAGTCCATGCTGATCGCTTCCCATTTCCATATAGGTACTACTATATCCTAAGTTAATCTGTTGGATTTCTGATGTTCGATCCTTACCTGTAGACAGTTAGGACATTGTGCTACATATTCTACTACAGCCTTTTTCATTCCCAACCACTAGTATATTTCCTTTATGTCATGATACATCTTTGTCGAACCTGTGTGAAGAGAATAACGGGAATAATGTACCTCTGCAATGATCTGCTGGCGAAGTCCTACCACATCTGGAACGCAGAGGCGACCCCTAAATCTCAAAACCCCATCTTCTGTCAATTCGAATGCTGCTAACTCGCCTTGTTGAACCTTATCTCTGAGCTATACCAGGTTAGTACCTTCATACTGCCTCTCTTTCAGCTCCACAACTAAGGATGATACTGCGGTATTCTGAATCACAGCCCCATTATCCTCTGAGTCTACAATCCAGATGGCTAAGCTAGCTAACCGGTGAAATTCTCGAGCAATTTCCCGTTGTTCTGGCCTCCAATGTGCAAAGCTTCCCATAGATCTATGGCTAAGTGCATCTTTTACAATATTGGCCTTCACTGGGTGATAAAAAATATTTACATCATAGTCTTTCAGCAGTTCTAACCAATGGCGCTACCGCAAATTCAATTCCTTCTGCATGAAGATGTAGGGGAGGCTCTTATGATTAGTAAAAATGTCCACGTGTACCCCATACAGGTAATGTCTCTAGATTTTCAAGGTGTGAACTACTGCAACTAACTCCAGGTCGTGAGTGCGATAATTCTTTTCATGCTTCCTAAGATGCCTCGAAGCATAAGCAATTACCTTATCGTGCTGCATCAGGATGCATCCTAACCCAATGCCTGAAGCGTCACAATATACATCATAACCCTCTGAACTTTCTAGCAAAGCTAACACCGCTGCCGACGTTAATCTGTTCTTAAGATCTTGAATGCTTTACTTGTAGGCCTCAGTCCACTAAAATTTGGCTTCTTTCTAAGTCAATTTAGTCAAGGGCACTGACAGGGTAGGAAATCCTTCCACAAACCTCTGGTAATACTCGGCTAATCCTAGGAAACTTCAAACTTCCATTGGAGTTGTAGGTCAAGGCCATGTCTTTATCGCCTCAATTTTCTGTGAATCAACCTGAATACCGATCTTTGATACAATACGAACCAAGAAGGCCACAGAATTCAACCAAAACTCACATTTAGAAAATTATGCATACAACTGACGATCTCTAAGAGTCTGAAGTACTGTCCGCAAATGATTTCTGTGTTTTTCTTCTGAACAGGAGTCATCAGGATGTCATCGATAAATACTATCACAAACAGATCTAAATATGACCTGGAGATGATTTTCATCAGATCCATGAACACCACTGGGGAATTTTTCAACTCGAAGGACATGACTAGGAATTCATAATGACCATACCTGGTCCTGAAAGCTATCTTCGGGATATCTTCTCCCGAACCGGCACCTGGTGATATCCTGACCTTAAGTCAATCTTGGAGAAATATTTCGCCCCTTGTAACTGATCAAACAAGTCATCTATAGGGGAAGTGGGTATTTATTCTTAATATTAACCTTGTTCAACTGTCGATGATCTTTGCACATGCAGAGGGAGACATCTTTCTTTCTTACAAACAAAACTGGCGCACCCTATGGTGATGTACTTGGCCTGATAAAACTCTTATCCAACAAATCTTTCAATTGTTCCTTCAATTTACTTTCAGTTCAGCAAGAGCCATCCAATACAAAGGGATGGATATAGGCTAAGTACCTGGTAGGAAGTCAATAAAAAAGTCGATCTCCCATTCTGGGGGAATAGCAGGGAGTTCATTTGGAAACACGTCTAGAAATTCATTGACCACTGGAATGGACCGAAGAGTTGGGGATTCTGCTAGCATATCCTGAACCCTGACAATATGTTATATGTAGCCCTTTGCTGCTATTAACTTTCTCGCCTGAAGATAGCATATAAACCTACCTTTTGGCATAGCTGCACTACCCTTCCATTCTCGCACTACCTCCCCTGGGAGATGGAATCAAACTACCTTGGTCCAACACTCTACATTGGCATAACATGGCGCTAGCCAATCCATGCCCATAATTGCATCAAAATATATCATTTCTAGCTCCACTAAATCTGCTAAAGTTTGGCGACCAACAACCTCTACTTTGCAGCCCCGGTAGATCCTTTTAGCTATAATAGAATCGTCGACGGGCGCAGACATTAAAAAAGGTTGCTAAAGTAATTCTGGTATTATACCAAACTTTTGGGCCACTAATGGGGTAACATAGGACAAAGTGGAACCTGGTTCTATCAAAATATAAACTGAGTGAGAGAAAATATCCAGCATACCTTCCACAACATCTGGCGACGACTCTGACTCCTATCGCTCCGTTAAATCATAAGTGTGATTTGGGACCGCTGCCTAAACTAGATGCCCCTTACCTGCCTCAGCATCTGCTGGCTGAGACTGAGGGCCTGCACCCCGCTGAAGGTGTTGGGGCATGTGACCCTGTTGAAGATCTGTCCTGTCGGTCCCAATCACCCTGACCTATAGCTAGACAATCCCTCATCATGTGACCCTTGTCCACAAGTGTAACAAGAAACAGAACCACACCTGCATGTCCCAAGATGATGTCGACTACAAATAGCACAGCGTGGCACAATAGGCCTACTCTAATCTGACCCCCTCTACTGTTGAGAACCTGCTGCCTGTGAGCTCTCACCGGGTCCTCACTTCCCCCGTTGGTCTGATCTACCACCTTGCTGCTGCTGTGGAGGTGGGGGTCCAAGTGGCATGCCTAATATTCGTGGCCTAGGCCCATCCTGAAATTATGTCTGCATGTCATAGGGTCTGGCCCTACAACGCTGCTCTTGATTTGTTCTCTCTGTCTCCCGCTGTCGCTACCTAATCCCCTCAATATTCTGAGCAAAAGCCTAAGTGTGGGCAATGTCCATATCCTCCCAGAGATTAGCTATTACACAAGTTTCCACGTACTCCGAATGTAGCCCCATAATAAACCAATGCACTCTGACTGGCATAGTGTCTACAAAAGTTGGTGCATATCTGGTCAAGGAATCAAATCTCATAGCATATTCCCGGACACTCATTGAACCCGACTCCAGGTGCAAAAACTGATCTACCCAGGCCTGTCAAATTTCCCGCAGCAAATAGTGATCCAGAAAGGCCTCTGAAAAATTAGACCAAGTCGGAGGGAAAGTATCTCTGCCTCGGGACCTCTCCCAGATCTCGTACCATAACACTGCTATGTCCCATAGTTGAAATACCGCTAACTCAACTGACTCCACGGGCGTAGCATGCACCACCTTAAAAATCCGCTGTAACTGGTCTAGGAAGTCGTGAGGGTCCTCTTCCTAATCCTTCCCTGTAAACTACGAGGGACTCAAGGCAAGAAACTCCCCGAACCCTCAAACTCCCAAGTCCTCTCAAAACTCAGCAACCACTGGTACCATAGGATGGCGCTGAGCGGCTATCATCTGAGCTACCATATAGACAGCGCTCCTAACCTCCTGATCTGATGGTATAGGTATAGAAGCTGCTGGAGGTGGTGCCGACATGTCTGCTTCCTTGGAAGACTCCTGGCATGGCGGAGACTGCTAAGCAGACCGAGATAAAGTGTCCCTATTGCCCTTAAATCGGGTTGGCTCTGACTGGGGCACCCTGCTAGTGCCCTCTCCTGCCACAGCATCTAATTTCCAACCGATCTTAGTCTATTGCGTGTCCGACATTTCTCTGTAGATAAGCAGAATAAGATAATCTTAGGTAATCAACCCTATACAACATAGCTCTACAGCATGACCAAAGAAGAAAGAAGGGTAACCACACTATTATGCCCTGTAGCCTCCTGCCTATGGAATGTGGTGCACAACACACCCATAGACAAGAATCTACTAGACACGACTTTCAGACTCCCTAGGATATGACCTGCTCAGATACCAAGTTTGTCATGCCCCACCTTGGGAGGCATGACTGGCACCTGGTGCCATACTGGGATCTGAACTAACCTGATTGGGCTTATGCACTTTTGGTGCACACCTGCTCTTTAAATCAAGAAAACAACAAGCTATATCTCAGCTGTAAACATAGCCTCTGGCTGAGAAGGCTGCATAGTTACCTGTAAAAAGAAAATAGCTGACCAACAATACGCAGTAAAGGGGATCCTATGCAGGCCTACTAGACCACCATGTTGTCTAGTTATGTCATAATGAAAACAGGCAATCAAAACTATACTATGGCCAACAAGGCCGCTAACTAATAACTAAACTAGGCCCCACATGGCCAACAACAAAACTAATACTGAAAATCTATAGTCTGCAAGCCTGTAAGAGTGGAATAATGATTAGGACAGGGCCCCGACCTACCCATAAACTGTACAATCAAAGAACAAACCTTCTAACTAACAAGCCCAGGGAAAAAGGAGCTAATTAGACTACTGACTCAGCTGATGACTAGGGAGGTCCTGAACTGCGTCTACCCGTATCTGCAGGCAAGTAATGCAACACCCCAAAGATGGGCGTCAGTACAATATGTACCGAATATGTAAAGAAGTAAATGAAAATGACTGAATAATACTGATAATGAAACTAAAACAATTCAATAGATGGGATAGAGAGTTAATTTTAATAACCTTACAACCTGCTATACTACTACAAACAGTGCAAACACGAACCTTACCTGGCCCTCAAAATCCCGGAAGGTACAACCAACACAGAATAACCCGCCCGAAGCCCCCATAAGACCTAGCAAGCACACTCCAATATATATACCTATAACAATGTCAAAATGAGTCAACAGGTAACTATAGCCAACCTACCGGTCCCTTGGGTCTGCAACTGAGCACCCTCGGCTCCTGATCTATAGTTATGTCTGAGTCCGGTGGACTCCTGATAACTGCACCCTTGGCGCCATGCTCGACGAGGGTCAGTTATGTTGATATGAAATAAAAATAATAGTCCAGCCATGTAATGGACTGTAATATGGCCCTTGGGCCTCTGCATCATCCCTTGGGACGACATATTGCTCCTTGGAGCAACGTCATATAGCCCCATAGGCGGCGACACAGCTAGTAACCCTGGTGTTGGTCACGGAAGGCTATACAAGGCAGGGTCAATCCCAATTTGAACAGACAACCCTAATCTTAGAATAATGATAGCAACTAACCACAATAATCATGCTTCTGGCGTTCTTACGAGAGTCTAGGTCGTAGTACAACACAACAGGAATAACTTGTTGAAGGAATTTGCCTTAACATACCTCGAATGTTGATTTTTGATTCACCTGGTGAGGTTTAACTTGCAAATGACAGTTCTTTCCAATTGTAACTTCTATGCTGAGAGAATAAAACTAATTTTAATACTAATCTCGAAAAATATCAATAACTTTTGATAGTAAAATTAACTATAATCCAAATTCAAATAACTTGATTGAAAACCTATAATTTCCGGAGAATTCAGAAGGGAGAAGTGCTCACCTAATGCCTGTGGCCATGTCGGAACCAATTTGGAGCAATTCTGACAACTTTTACTCGGCGTAGTTCCAGTTTGCGGAGCGAATTTTTGAGAAATAACTTCGTAGTAATGCTTCCCATAGACCTAGGACTTGTTACCCAAAGTTAATTTGTTATTGGACGGCATTTGGTAGCGAAATCGGGCAAAAAACCAATAAAACTTGCGTGCTCTTCTCTCTTTCAGTCATGGGTTTACTTAGAAATGTTTTAAATTGAATGAGAGGCTTGTATATATAGCCTTGGGCGGTGGTAGGGGCGCCACGTGCTGCCCAAAGCGCCATATTGGCATTGCACCGCGCCTTCCATAGCGGCAATAGGCCTGGCGCGCTACACTGGCCAGGGCACGTAGGGCTGGCCCTTCACGGCCTAGCCTCTCCCGACCCTACTTCCTAGGATTTTTTCACACGCGTCAAGCTCTTCTTACTAGTCACAAATTCATGCGTATTCCTACTAACCGATAAGATTTTATGGGGTGTAACACGTAGGGACATGTAAAAGTAGTTTTCTCTTCATCCTCATATGCAATAGAGATTTTATTGTACCCTGAGTATCCATCCAAGAAAAAATAATATTCTTTTCCGGCTAAGCGATCTTGCATTTGGTCAATGAACAAAAACTTGTTGAGACTGCACAGCAGCGGCGCCAAAAAACTTGTTGACGACTGCCCAAGCGCACACGCAAGTGTACGTGGTCTTACAAGTAATACAGTGGCCCTTTTTAAGAGCCGGATGTCGAACCCATAGGGACTGGACCAATTTAGCTAATTATAAAGTTCAAGTGTGATATTTACTTTCGAAAGTGTTGATATAGACTTTTTCGAAAGTTTAATTAAGTCTAGGGGTGGTCATAGAAATACTCTGAAAACATTCAAGGAGCAACTAGAGCTAACGTCGGATAATCATGCGATACTACGCTTTGTAATGGTTTAAGTATGGAACTATCAATTGTCGTCTCACATAATTACAATTGCATGTTCATGTTCTTTCGAGCCTCTAAACACGACAAACTAGCCTCACAACTACATCGTTGAGAGGGGATGTGACATTCTAGTTTGTGGGAAATTCAATTACGTGCATGTGGTTTGCGGGGTTTATGCTCTTGATTAGGGACTTTCGTACCTCTAATCATTTAAATCAACTTAGCTTCACAACTACTTCTACGAGTGGTGATGTGATAATTCTAAGTTGGTGTCTAGCTCATCCCATTTTAATAACCAAGCAAGGCAAATTAGGTATAATTTCTTATCCTAATCGTGAATTATATCGTAAGATACAAACTTTCTCCCTACATTCTTTGTTCTTGCCTAGGTTTACTTTCTCAAGCTTTAATCGAGGTGTAACGTGTTTGTTTTCATGGTGATCAATCATAAAAACAACCATATTTAAGAATGTAAGACAAAACAACAATTAATAACTTAAAACCAAAACAAAATCATGTATTCACAATCATACCATGTGGTTTCAACCCTAGAGGAAGAGTTCTAGCCACTCAAGTTCGTATAATTACAAGAAAACATAATTAAAGTGACATACTTACAAGAATTAGTAGAAGAGAAGATGAAATTGATGAACCCTAGGTGAGTTCTCCCACTTCTCCCTTCACTCCTTGGCAGTTTTCAGAAATAAATCGTGACAAAATGTTTTTAGGAGCTAAGGGACCTATTTATAGTAAATGTGAGGTGTAAAAAATTATGCTCGGCATGAAATAGCTCCGTGTCACGGAGGTTATCGCGCCAATTTTCCTCCGTGACACGGATGCATCGCGTAGGCAATCTGGAATTCGCATAAAATAAACGCCAGGCAGCCGCTTGCCGCGATGGCAGCGTGGCATGCTGCTTGTGCAATGCTTAAAGGGCCGTG
Source organism: Datura wrightii (assembly GCA_035772735.1). Lineage (NCBI taxonomy): Eukaryota > Viridiplantae > Streptophyta > Magnoliopsida > Solanales > Solanaceae > Datura > Datura wrightii. Next base: position 41,278,286 of record JASDFA010000027.1, read on the forward strand.
AGACTCCCTTGGTCGCACAGCCTACTTGCCGTGGCACGTTGCCAACGCGCAGGTGGGCTGTTTTGCGCATCCTCCTTGCCGACGCTTGCGTTTTACTTCTGATTCCATGCCTCCACGTCACCAACTCATGGATTAGTTCCTCAAATTCATTTTAAACCTACAAAAACAAGAACTAATCATGTTGGTTAGTATATATCTTAACATTTACATAAAATTACATGAGAATGTATATAAATAAGTAGATAAACAAGACGAAAACTAAGTTATAAAGTATCACTTGGGCATGCCCTTTTTCCCAAGATCACCTACCCCACACTTAAAGCCTTATTCGTCCTCGAACAACCCTTTTACATCTCATGTAAATGAAGACTCACACATAACTAATTTAACAAGACAATTCAAGCTACGGTTACAATGATTGTTTGAGATAGCAAGTTAAAAATAGAGCATGCACGATTTAATCATTGAAATGACATACAACCACGTTAAGACTTCCTAACCTCAAGAATCGACTCTCAATCTTAGAAAACTCGTACAAATCAACAGATTAAGAAATCTGACATGAATGTTATCTTTCATTAAACATGTGCCCTCACAACAAGAGAGTTACCCATTCTTACTCGCAAGTTTTTAAAACAAAACATATATGGGTATATGAATAGAATTACGCTCGCTCTCTCAAGGAATTCACATGCATCATGTAGTGACCCATAAGCTTGCCCTTAGTATTTTACTCCACTAATTTAAGGATGTATGAACATAAAATCAAGTAGGACTTAATGGATGTAAGCCAAGGGACGGGTAGGTAATATTATGGATAATAACATTGGCTATCTTCCCCAAGCGCTTTTAATAACTTCAACCTTCATTAAGGAAATCTCTTTTCTTACTTCCTCCTCATTCTTTTCACTCTTGAATTTTCTCTTCTTGTTCCCATTTGTTTAAGCACACTCAGCTTATTAGTAAGGGGTACTTATGCAACTTTTTCATTCATTTATTTTCTTACTCCCTACTACTAATAAAGCATTTTCAAACAAGTGCACCCTTGACCTTTCTCAACTATTACAACTGCTACTTTTCCTTCTTTTTCATGCTTCTCACTCCTTCACTCTTTCGGATTTTTCCCTTAAGCGCTTAGGAGTTTTGGATCAAATTCAAGGCTAATGAAAGAAAAAGGATTAAGCTTATGTTGTAGCTATCAAAAAATAGGCTTAAGGCTCAATGGGGCTCACTAGGGTTCAACATTCAAGGTAGGTAAAGTGAGGGATAAAAATTAGGTTCATTTAAAGAAATGCCTAAAGCATCTCCTACAGTCCACATCCTTCATTTCATTTTATATACACACCAGGCAAGTTCTAGACATTCCACAATAGCACAGAATATTCGAAAAACTTACACAGCACATGCTCAATTCAAGACACATTCGGCACACTCTTACTCAGCTAATCACAAGAATTCAAAATTAAGCTTCAATCACATCGAGTCAAATTCAAGAGCCTAAGTGTCTCAAACAAAGTTATACACTTCTTACATGCTTCACACTAACCACACTTGTATCTTACAATCATGCATAGCACATAACAAGAACATCACGCCATCAATTAGCTACGGGTTCAAAACCCAAAACCTATTGACTAATTTTTCCTCAAGATGGTCGTCATCCATCCATCGTCAAAAACAGTCCCTAACTATGACTAAAAACACTATATACAGACAAAAGAATTTTTTTTATTATTATTCGATTCAAAGACCCCCCATCGAAAAAGAACTGAAAAGAAAAACCAACGGGTGATGAAGTCATGCTTAATTCAAAAATTTTGTTCCAATATTTCTCCCAAGCACTAATTCAAGAAAAATCATTAATAACAAAAAAAATTTCTCACCCCACACTTGAATCATGCTATGTCCTCATAGCATCAAATTTAAAATTCAAAAGGGTGAGAAATATTCCCTGAGGCCTCTAGGCCTAGCTAATAGCATGCTTTTCTTCACATTTGCACAAGTGGGTGTTTGACCCCACACTCTCTTCCATGCTTGTTAGCTTCCTCCTCCATGGATACTCAGACTTCCCCTCCATCTGTGCCAAACTTTCCACCAAAACCAACGCAAGTTGCACATAACCAAAATCACATAAACAAAAATCACAAATTGTACCTGTGGTACCCTTGGGTTGCCTCCCAAGAAGCGCCTTATTTTACGTCGCGGCACGACGTGGACTATCCTTGTTAGGACATCCTCATACCTGGGTTCCCTTTCAAGAACCATCTTCTTTTCTTTTGATTTTTAGAGGAAACAGCCTCCACTCTGTTCCTCTCTTCCTCCAACTTCTTCACACTCTGAAGCCTTTTATCAGACTCGGGCTGAACACTTACCATTACCTTTGGCCGTTGACATGTGAAACCTACCACCCCACACTTATCCTCTAACAACACACTATCCTTACAAAGGTTTCTGTAGTGTGTGGGTGGGTTAATCTCTTGGTATACCCGGAAGAGTTCTTCTTCATCCTCGACCCTCATTTTTAGGGTCCCTGCTCTTAAGTCAATTATCGCTCCTCCGATGGCCAAGAATGGCCATCCCAAGATTAAGGGTACCTGGTCATCAACATGAAAATCTAAGATAATAAAATCAACAAGTATAATAAACTTACCCACTTTGATGAGAAGGTCCTCTTGATTCCATCCGGTGTCACTCGCGACTTATCCGCCAGCTGCAGCATCAATCTTGTTGGTCGCAGTTTTCCAAACCCCAGGTTGTTCAATAAAGATAGGGGCATTAGATTAACTACTGCCCCTAAATCACATAGGGCTCGTATCACCTCAGCTTTACCAATTTGTATGGGGAGGGTAAAACTCCCTAGGTCTTTGAGCTTCTTAGGAATCTTGCTCAATACCCTATGACTGCACTCCTCCGTCGGTGCTACTGTGTGGATATCCACTAATCTCACTTTATTGGCCATCACATCCATCAAGTATTTAGCATACTTGGGTATTCCCTGCAAAACATCAATAAGAGGCAAATTTATGTGAAGTTCTTTGAAAATGTCAAAGAACTTTTTGAAGCATTCCTCCTCCTTGCTCTCTCTGAATCTCTGAAGAAATGGCGGTGGTGGTATTTATGCTGGCTGCAATGAAGATTGTGCATTTTGTTGCACAACACTCTGATTCTCTCCCTTGTCAGTGGATGATCCTTGTCTAACCAACTCTGGCTGCACCTCATTTCTCTTCTCTTTTGGCACTACATCAGTTAATTGTTTGTCGCTCCTCAGACTGATGGCGTTGACCTGACAGGGGTTAGGATCTGTGTCACTTGGTAGTCCTCCCTGTAGTCTCATGTTTTGAGCAGCTGCTATCGGACCCATCTGCTTTTCTAGATTGTCGGTGGCCAATTGCTAATTCTTCAAGTCTGATGCCATCCTCACCTAATTTTCTGCTAATTGAGTCTGGGTCTCCATGATTTTCTGCAATGTTTCCTCAATGTTGCTACTCAACTGGCCATCGTTCTGCCTATTCTGCTGATACTGCTACTGTTGAGGTTGCTGATAACTTTGCTTTTGATTTCCACCCCAAGAAAAATTCAGATGGCTCTGCCAATTCTTGTTGTAATTGTTCCCAAAATTCTGATTGTTCCTTTGAACATTCCCAATAAAATTGACTGATTCCGAATTGGCTCCATAAGATTCTGCATTGTGCCCATTATTCCCACAAATTTCACACCAACTCGGAGCTTGCTGAACTGCATTAACCTGACCCTACTGTTGGTTCATACTCAGTTTATTGAACTGAGTCATAATTTGATGTTGGAATGAAGCTAGCTGTGCCACCAAGGCATTCATACCATCTACCTCTATCAACCTTGCTCTCTTTCCTGCCCCTCTTGATGACTCGCTGTTCCACTCTGGATTTCCCTGTGCAATTCTATTCAACAGCATGTACAACTCATCATAAGTCTTCTCTAAGGCTTGCCCACCCGATGAAGAGTCTAGTAAAATTTTTGTATATGGGTCTAGACTTTCTACAAAGGTATGAGCCAGCACTTCATTGCATTGCTGGTGATGGGGACAGTCTCTCAGTAATGACTTGAATCTCTCCCAAGCCAAATATAAATTCTCATCAGGCCTCTGCTGTAAACTCAGTATTTCACTTCTCAATTTTGCAGTCTTGCCTGAAGGAAAGAATCTGATCAAGAACTTCTTCGCCAAATCATCCCAAGAAGTTATGGAGTTTGGTAGCTCAGCTTTCAACCACCTCTTTGCCTCTCCCAACAAAGAGAATGGGAAGAGAGTCAGTCAGACATAATCTATGGACATGCCGGTGGGGACGAACGTGTCACTAATCTCAAGAAAGTTCTATAAGTGCTGTTGTGGGTCCTCACGTGTCATCCCAGTGAACTGGCCACTAGAATGCAACAACTGCACCATGTTCTGTTTCAATTCAAAGTTCCCTCCAGGTTTCGGTTTACGGATACTAGAGTTCACATTCGTCGCTTGTGGGATTGCCACTCGCGAACTGGTCTGGCTGACATTGCTTTCGGTGACAATTGTGCTTGTCCTGCGGGTGGTTGTTGTTGTACCTTTTCTTGAAGTCTTTTCAGCTTTTGCTCAAGAGCTACTCTCCTTCGCAAATGAATTTGACGTTCTGGTTCAAGCAACAGTTCCACAAGCTCTCTATTCCTAGACAGCTCGGCAACACAACCTGTCACCTGCAATAAGTCAGACTAAGACCAAGTTTCTCAACACTTAAGGAAATTTAAAAATCACACAAAAACAGATAAATTCACTAAACTTCGTCGAGTCCCCGGCAACGGCGCAAAAACCTTATTGAGACTGTGCAGCAGCAGCGCCAAAAAACTTGTTGACGACTGCCCAAGCGCACACGCAAGTGTACATGGTCTTACAAGTAATACAGTGGCCCTTTTTAAGAGCCGGATGTCGAACCCACAGGGACTGGACCAATTTAGCTAATTATAAAGTTCAAGTGTGATATTTACTTTCGCAAGTGTTGATATAGACTTTTTCGATAACATTTAATTAAGTCTAGGGGTGGTCACAGAAATACTGTGAAAACATTCAAGGAGCAACTAGAGCTAACGACGGATAATCATGCGATACTACGCTTTGTAATGGTTTAAGTATGGAATTATCAATTGCCGTCTCACATAATTACAATTGCATGTTCATGGTCTTTCGAGCCTCTAAACATGACAAACTAGCCTCACAACTACATCGTTGAGCGGGGATGTGACATTCTAGTTCGTGGGCAATTCAATTACGTGGATGTAGTTTGTGGGGTTTATGCTCTTGATTAGGGACTTTCGTACCTCTAATCATTTAACTCAACTTAGCTTGACAACTACTTCTACGAGTGGTGATGTGATAATTCTAAGTTGGTGTTTAGCTCATCCCATTTTAATAACCAAGCAAGGCAAATTAGGTATAATTTCTTATCCTAACCGTGAATTATATCGTAAGATACAAACTTTCTCCCTACATTCTTTGTTCTTGCCTAGGTTTACTTTCTCAAGCTTTAATCTAGGTGTAACGTGTGTGTTTTCATGGTGATCAATCATAAAAACAACCATAATTAAGAATGTAAGACAAAACAACAATTAATAACTTAAAACCAAAACAAAATCATGTATTCACAATCATACCATGTGGTTTCAACCCTAGAGGAAGAGTTCTAGCCACTCAAGTTCGTATAATTACAAGAAAACATAATTAAAGTAACATACTTACAAGAATTGGTACAAGAGAAGATGAAATTGATGAACCCTAGGTGAGTTCTCTCACTTCTCCCTTCACTCCTTGGCAGTTTTCAGAAATAAATCGTGACAAAATGTTTTTAGGAGCTAAGTAACCTATTTATAGTAAATGTGAGGTGTACAAAATTATGCCCGGCATGAAATAGTTCCGTGTCACGGAGTTATCGCGCCAATTTGCCTCCGTGACACGGAGGCATTGCGTAGGCAATCTGGAATTCGCATAAAATACACGCCAGGCAGCCCCTTGCTGCGATGGCAGCATGGCATGTTACTTGTGCAACGTGTTAGGGGCCGTGACATGCCCTTGGTCGCACAGCCTACCTGTCGTGGCACGTTGCCAATGCATAGGTGGGCTGTTTCGCACATCCTTTTTGCCGACATTCGCGTTTTACTTCCGATTCCATGCCTCCACATCACCAACTCATGGATTAGTTCCTCAAATTCATTTTAAACCTACAAAAACAAGAACTAATCATGTTGGTTAGTATATATCTTGACATTTACATAAAATTACATGAGAATGTATATAAATAAGTAGATAAACAAGACGAAAACTAAGTTATAAGTATCACTTGGGCATGCCATTTTTTCCAAGATCAAAGGGCATAGAGAAGTGATTTTTCTTTTTCTAGGAGTTTAACTTACTTAATCCATGCAAACTCTCCATCCGGTAACTAGGCGGGTCGCAATTCATTCATTCTTATCTTTTGGGACAACTATAATGCCCCCTTTCTTCAGCACACACTATACGAGGCTTACCCAACTGTTGTTGGTGATAGGATATACAACTCCTTCATCTAGCCATTTAATAACTTCTTTCTTGATCACCTCTTGCATTGATGGATTTAGACGCCTCTGATGCTAGATTGATGGGCTACAATTCTCTTGAAGATTAATCTTGTGAGTGCAAATACCCAGAGGAATATGGATAATATCAGCTATCGTCCACCCTAAGGCTCGGATATGCCTTTTCAATACCACTATGAGTTTTTCTACCTGGTTAGGAGTGAGTTTTGCTAAAATAATGATCAGAAGTGTCTCATTTCCGCCCAAATATGCATATCTCAAATGGGTAGGTAAGAGTTTGAGTTCTAAACTCGGAGGTACAACAATGGATGGTTGTGAAGGTGGGGTTGTCCGATTCTTGAGATCGAGGTCGTGTTTCCTCGGTTGCAAGGTATAAGTTCATATTCCTTTGTTCAGTTGACATACCTCCTCTCATTCTTCACCGCTCAAGAAAAGGCTAGCAAACGTTTCTTCCAGGATCTCTTCTTCTATCTCCCATCTAAATGTTTCTTCATCCATGTTGGGTTGGGGTGGTGAAACTTTTGTTTCCTTTGTTACTTGTTGAGCCGCCACTTGGAGTACTAAAAAATTCATTCTATCCTTTAACTGCTTTATTGCTGTCATGATTTTTCACAGTTGTAGTGAGGTCCAACAATTCACTCCATAATTCCTACACTCCTAAATTAGTTGAAATAATTTTTTCGAGAAAAGTGTGTTCCATGCAAGATAAGAGTGAATCATCACTTCTTGACTACTTGTTTAAGCTAAACAGACATCGTTCCGACCATGATTTTCACCATAAGAATATCCATAGCCTTGATTGGCTTGATGGTACCTTTTATGAAAACCCTTCATATAATTCATTAATAGCTCTATATATTTTATCATAACCAGCAATAATGTATCTTTCCTCCCATCTCTATGCCACACCTTATCCACCAACTTGAGAGTCTCCACATAAGGCATAAGGTACCCCCTCAGGGTCTCGCAATTGCCTTTCAAAGGGGATCATTAGCATAATAATGATCATTCAACAATGACAAGATGAAGCTCCAATTTGGACAGTAAAAGACAACTACAGCAACATCAACATCAAAAACTGAGATGCAAGGTTAACTCAAATTAACAAACAACACAAGGATATCAATCTCTAGTCCCCGACAATGGCGCTGTTTTTTCTAACTCTCAAATGCACTCCTCGTTTAGAGAAAGTGTAAGATGTCATTGTATCAAAACAAATATTTCCAATGGATGTTGGGGTCGAATCCCATAGAGACTAGAGAATGATTTGTGTAAGCGGTTTTTTAGGAAATTTGAATTAACGTGCACCAATCAACCTAATCGATGCCTTTTTCTTGAGTTCTTTCAAACCTCAAGACACAATTCGATTAGCCCAATAGAGTTTGGCTTAATAGCTAAACTATTTCTAGCCATCAACTACTAATTAGGATTATGACATGAATTTTGGTTATTTCTAGCGCTACTCCACACAATCACATCCATTCCCATCATCAAATTCTCTTCCAATACTTAAATTCTTCTTTTTCAAGCTGAAATCAAGAAAAGTAAACCCACATTTGCAACTATGGATTATCAATTATAAATTGAATTGAACTCAACAGATTTACACTAATTAAGCAATGTTAAGATGAATCTAGCAATACCAAATCTAATTAAGCAACCATCATCACACACGTCTAGTTGATGATTTAGCTACTCGTGATTGAGAAACTAAAAAGTACATTCATCAATAAACTTAATGATTTCATTAGTCAGAGCAAGCAAAATCAAACTCAAAATATGTCTACAACAATGGTGAAGATAAGAAAAGCAATATTCAACAATCTCCGCTAATGGAGTTCTTCTCTTTCCAAGGCAAAAGGAATATTCAAAAAGCTAAAAAGTATAAAAGTTTTTGTACGGAGTACTTTCTGCTAGACTATATAAAAAATAGGGAAACCAATCTCCTTTTTTCAAATGATGGATGTAATTACCACTGTTCAGGCATTTTGTCACTTACGGGGGAGTCGATAGTTCACTGGTTGCATTCCACGAACTGCCGTCCATCATCTGCTGCACATCGGTGATTCTCCAGAACCATTCCGCGACACCTTTGGCAGTTCATCGGCCTTCATCCGGAATCCTCCAATTTATTTACTCGGTCCAAAAACTGTAGGTACCAATAGGCGAATTGATCAGCGAGTTGCCAATTAATGTCCATAATCGCTGGTTGCACACTATCCTCAAGTCAGTGATCATCTGCGTTTGACTGGCATTTCGCCGGTGTCCTTTGGTGTAGTGCCATGTTTCACCTGATTTCATCATTTTTACTCCACTTCTTGCTCTTTTCTCTTCAACGCAGATACCTGCACATAAAAAGGCAAAAAGGGCATCAAATTCATCTAAATGACTTGAAAACTAAGATAAAGTTAAAGCTCATGCTCAAGAGCCTAATGAGTTTGTAACTCCCCCCACTCTCATAGTTCTATGGTTATTCAACCTAGGATTTCTATCATTACTGGTCCCTCTTTCAATTCTTCGTGGTTAGGGTATCAAAATAAAGAGATTTGACTGAGATTCTTACCTTAGAGAAGGGAAAACTTCTCTACACTTAGGGGATTCGCTTTGAGTTCTCATAGATCGTGTTTTGAAATAATGGGATAAACCCCTTGAAATCACACTTAAAACCTACTAACTGATTTTGTTGTCCACTGCAGCTGTCACGTTTTCACTGCAGCGGACTCGCTATAGCACCCAAGATGTCGTCACAACGGATCTGACTGTATATCTCCTAGTCTATTATAGCAGCCCTCCGACCATCGTAATGGTCTCACCGTAGTTGTTTTCCTCCATTGTTGTGGTCCCCCATAACCAGTAGCTCCCATTGCTTACACACAAACCATTCCCCATCGTCAAAATTTCACTAACACTTACTCAATACCTTCCCACTAAAAATTTAGGCTAGAGAGGGGTGTTTCTGACTTATTTTCCACCCATAACGACAGGCAACTCATTACATTAGATACCAATTAAAATACCGTTCATCCCCAAATGGCCTACAAAAGTGAGAAAGAAGAGATACCAAATTCTATAAATAATTGTGGATATTTGTTTTGAATGTCGGCCTCGGTCTCCCAAGTGGCTTTTTCTATGAAACAATTCTTCTACTGGACCTTTACCATTGTAATCTTTTTTGACCTCAACTCGCAGACCCCTCTATCTATTATAGCCACGGGCTCCTCCTTATAGGACAAGTTCCCATCAAGCAACACAGAATCCTATTTGATTATGTACAACCCATTCCCATGGTATTTCTTCAATATGGAGACATGCAAGGTTGGATGTATTCCTGACATTCCTGGCAGAAAATCCAATTCATAAGCTAATTTCCCCATACACCGAAGGATCTCGAATGACCCAATGTATCTCGGGTTAAGTTTGCACTGCTTTCCAAACCTCATCACCCCTTTCATGGGGGAGACCTTGAGAAACACTTGCTCTCCTATCATGAACTCCATGTCCCTCACCTTTTTGTATTCATGTTGCTTTTGCTTACTTTGACAAGCTACTAGCCATTCCTGAATCACCTGAACCTTTTCTAGAGACTCCTCAAGCAAGTCAGTACCCTAAGGTCTCACCTCAAATGCATCAAACCACCTGATTGGATATGCATTTCCTTCTATATAGAGCTTATAATAACACCATGTCAATTCTCGAGTGATATCTTTTACTCTAAGAAAATTCTTCCAAAGGTAAGAAATTATCCCAATGGCGACCAAAATCAGTCACACGGGCCTTTCATGTCTTTTGACACCTAAATTATACTTTTCGACTGCCACCTATCTGCGGATGGAAGGCTATGCTCAAGTCCAACCTGGTAGCTAGTTCTGCTTGTAAGGTCCTCCAGAAATGAGAAGTGAATTGTGTACCCCTGCCCGAAATGATCGAAACTAGCACCCCATGCAACTGAATTGCCTTTTTCACATACAACTTGGCCAGTCTCTCAGCATTGTAAGTCACTTGAACAAGTAAGAAATGGGTAGACTTAGGTAGTCTATCAATGATGACAAAAATGAAGTCAAACTTCCTCAGCATCCTTGGAAGACTAACCACGAAATCCATCATTATTCGCTCCCACTCCACTCTAGGATGGGTATCCTCTGAAGTAGTCCCCCAGGCTTCTGATGCTCATACTTCACCTCCTGACAATTTAGACACTGATTGACATGATTGACAATGTCCCTCTTCATTTTGCCCCACTAATAATGCCATTTCATGTCATGATACATTTTAGTAACCCTAGGATGAATAGAGTACCTCGAGTCATGAGATTTTGATAGGATGGTTCTAATCAATTCACCAACACGGGGAACACATATGTGTCCCTTTATTTCAGGACCCCTTCATCATCTAGTGCTGCCTCCTTAGCTTCCCCTCGTAAGACCTTGTCTAAATCATGCCTAGTTTTGCATTCTCAAATTTCCTAGCTTTCACTTCCTCTAGCAATGACGACTTAGCCTCCACACTGGCTAATATCCCTTTTGTCTTTGCCAATGTAAGTCTCACCAGACTGTTGGCCAAGGTCTGAACTTCTCTAGCCATCAGCCTTCGAGTCGCTTCCAAACAAGCCAGACTGCCCATTCTTACTGCTTTTTGGCTCAAGGCATCTGGCAGCACATTTGCCTTTCTTGGGTGATACAATATTGTAACATCATAGTCCTTAAGCAATTCCATCCATCTCCGCTGCCTCATATTAAACTATTTATGGGAGAAAAAATAATGTAGGTTGTGAAGGTCTGTGAACACCTCACAACTAGCCCCGTACAAGTAATTGTAAATTTTTAGGGTGAACACCACCACTGCCAACTCTAAGTCATATGTGGGGTAATTCTTTTTGTGCATCTTCAACTGTCTCAAAGCATAGGCAATGACCTATTCTTCCTACATTAACACATCACCTAACTCAGACCGTGAGGCATCATAATAAACTACAAAATCTTTACCTTCCACCGGTAGTTCTAGGATAGGTGCCGTGGTTATCATAGATTTGAGCTTCTGAAAACTATCTTCACATTCCTCAAACCATTTTAAAGGCATATCCTCTGAGTCAGCCTTGTCAACACTGAGGCAATGGCTGCAAACCTTTTCACAAATCGACGGTAATAGTTGGCCATCCCCACTAAACTCCACACTTATGTTACTGTAGTAGGCCTAGCCCAATATCAAAATGCTTCCACCATCTGTGGATCTACCTTAATCCCTTTCTTGGAGACTACAAGCCTAGAAAAGACATCGACTCTAACCAAAATTCACATTTGGTGAACTTCGCATACAACTATTTCTCCTTCAGCAACCCTCGCACAATCCTCAGATGATTTCATGCTCCTACTTAGTCTTAGAGAACACCAAAATATTATAAAACATGATTACTCATGAATGCCGCTGGAGCATTAGTTTGTTTGAAGGACATGACTAGGAACTCATAATGTCCATATCTGGTCTAAAAAGTTGTCTTGGAAATTCCTTAGAACGAATCTTTAGCTGATGATAACCTGATCTCAAGTCAATCTTTGAGAACATTGTTGCCCCTTGTAACTAATCAAACATATCATCTATTCGTGGAAGAGGCTGTTTATTCCTAATAATTAACTTATTCAGCTGACAGTAATCAATGCACATTTGCATACCACCGTCTATCTTTTTCACAAACAAAATCGGGGTATCCCACGGAGAGACACTCGGCCTGATGAACCCTTTACTATGACGCTCCTTGAACTGCTCCTTGAGTTCTCTCAACTCATCCGGTGTATTCTTTATGGTGGTATAGAAATAGGCCTGGTCCCTAGCTCTAACTTTATGCAAAAGTTAATATTGAGGTCCGATGACATGCCAAGCAGATTTGCGGGAAATACCTCTAAGAATTCACAAAATACCAAGACCGGATCTATGGAAGTGATGTTCTATGGGTTTACAGCTTTCGACGCTTAAAACTGAGAAAATATGCATGGTCTTAGGTGTATTTATATAGATATAATGCACTTTTGCTTTGTTTTCAGGGAAATTAGGTGTTGGAGTCGAGATCTGTAAAAGAAGGGAAAATAGTGTAGAAAATGGGCTAAGTACAAGCCTCAATATGAGCCTACCTTGATTGTACGGGTCGTACTGTGATTCGTGATAAATTCTAGAAGACCTATAAGAGACCAAGTGATAGTTTGACTCTTGGTACGAGTCATACCATCCTGGCATGAGCCGTACCAGAGCAGTTGTGAAAAAATACAAAAGGATGCACTATAACTATTCTCCTAGTACAGGTAGAAAGCACGGTTCGTGATGACTACCTACGACCCATACCAAGGAGTCATGGTGAATTTTAGAGCAAAAGTTGTTTAGCAGATTCCAGGGTACAAGAGGATACCACGAGCCGTAACATTAATGTACGGATTGCACCCAAGGTTCATGAAAATATCAGAGGATGCCATACTTCACAGTGTCGGACCAAAATAGAAATATACGACTCATAATAGCATTACACGAGTCGTACTAGCTCTCAGCACTTAACCAAAATTAGGGTTTCTAAGCATTGTACGAGTGAAAGCTATGACTCGTTGATTGATGGTGTGATTCATAGGTGAACGCGATGACAGTTAAATTAGTTTCCTATTAATTTAGGAAAAGTTTCTAATCATTTGTATAAATACTTTTCTAGGTTATATTTGTTGAGAGCTCGACATTTTGAGGGGAGAATAACACTTTTGAGTTCTCTTATCAATATTCTTGGAGATTCATTTATGTTCTTGGATTGATCATTGTTGAATTATGAAATTAATCAAGTGGGTTTTTATTTTAATCAGATTGTATGTTTTAAATTATGATTTCTTGCATGAATCTATTTCTTCTCTTACAAACATGAGAGGCTAAAACCTCCACAACTAGAGTTGTGGAAACTATGGTGAATTACCTAACTAGGGTTAACACAAAAGTGATTCTAAACCCATACGCATGCTTGTATTGTTCATCTATTCAACTTTAATATTTCTTAATGATGTGCAACATTAGGACTTTCCGAATTTCTCTATTTGCTTGAACCTAGAGAGGTAGAGATTAGGAAAAGATAAAAACAACAAAGCCTTGAACTTTATGGTTCATTGTATTAACTTGAGCTGCAGTGCAGGATAGTTAATTTAGAATAAATTGATTACGGTTAAAGTGAAATCACTCAAGAGACTTAATCTGGTAATTCGTATAGTCATCCAATAGGGATGAACCATTCATTTGGATGAATCTATGTTATCAGTTCTGCAGGCTAAGTATAGGGATAGATCGCTAGTGTAATAACTCGAAGTTATTATGAATCAACGGGGAACACTTCCCTAATTACTTGCATAAACTTGACAATAACCTCAATTTACAGTTTTCTTATTTAATTCTTGCATTGAAACCCCCATTAGGAGATAACTGTGCTAAAAGAATAAATACATGCATTATTCTACATTCTGACCATATTCCCTATGGGATCCACCCTAACCTAGTTGGGTTCTTTATTGACAACGTCCACGTCATACTTATACAGGGGTGTGATTTGAATGTTACCGGGAAGGACCCTCTGAACTGGTGTCCTGAATATTGGCTAGATATGTTGAACACCTCCACCCTATCAAGTTTTAAGCATGAATATAATTGATGAGTTTCTTAGGAGAAGGCTATAATTCCCTTTCCACTCCAACCTGGACGACCTTGGCCCCGCTGTAGTGACTATCTTAGCATGACAATCCTGAATGGCATGGTACAGAGACAACTACCTCATTCCCATGATCACATCAAAATCTACCATATCTAATATCACAAAATTTACCGGAGTATCACAACCCATGAAGTCCACAGAACAAGCATGACAGACCTTATCCACTACCACAAAATCCTAAATAGGAGTAGACACATGGATAGGAATATAAAGTACCTCACAAGCAATATCCAACCCCATAGTAAAATAAGCAGACACATAGGGAAAAGTAGAACCAGGATCAAACAAGGTCGTAGCCATTTTGTTGCATACAAAAATCGTACCTGTGATAACGGCATCTGAAGCCTCTACCTCAAGCCAACCTGGAAATGCATAGAAGTGAATTTGATTACTTGCTTGAGACCCACCCCTTCCTCTGCCAAAAAAATTGTCACCCCTTCTAGTCTAAGCACCTCCTCTACATAGTTGGGTCCCACTTCTAGCCGCTAACTGATTTCACCTCCCTAACTGTGGGCAATCCCTGCTAAATGGATTCCCTCCTCTTTCGGTAGGGGCCGGAGCTCAAGGAGCTGGGTGCGGAACAATCTACCCGTGCTGACAAAACCTGGGACACCATCTGTGGATATGGAAATACTTCCCGCACTCATGGAACACCTTCTCAATCACTGGTCTTTGAGTTGGAGTAGAGTAAATAGGGTGAACCCCAATATCTAAGAAAATAATCTGAGTACCTCCGACTGTACTTCATGGCCATGGAGTGGTCCCTAATGGACCCCCGGCGGACGACTGTATAGCTGATTGAATAGGGCATCTCGAGTAGCCTTGGGGAATTAGAGTCCTAGCAAAGGAGCCACTGTAGGTACCCACCTTCTGATCCTTTTTCTCAACATTCCTTGCATAACTATCCTGCTTCATCCCCTCCACATTTTTCACAAATTCTGCTACCTCTTAGAAGGTCTTACCTGCGAAGACCATCTAAAGGGATGACAGTTGGAGACCCACATTTAGGCCCTTAACAAACGCCTAATCCTCTCCTCCTCTATGGTCAATAGTGGCAAGGCATACCAATATAGTGAGTGGAATCAGGCCCATATGCTACAACTGAAGAGGTCCCCTGTTCAATGGTGGTGAACTCATCCCGCCTCCGATCTCACAAAATACGTGGCACCTACTTCTCCAGGATAGTGGAGCAAAATTGGGTCCAGGTCAATGTTGGTGACCCCGCTGGTCTACACTCCACGAAAGCCCTCCATCAGAGCTTAACCTTACCCACCTACTGGAAGGTGACAAATTCTACCCCATTCTTCTCCACTGCTTCCATTTTGTGGAGCCTTTCGTAGCAGTCAATGATGAACTCATAGGCGTCGTCCACCTCGATGCCATAGAAGGTGGGAGTTTTCATCTTCGTGAACCTCCAAATCAAGTCATGCTCCTCTTCATTCATTATTATTCTATCAATCAACCTTGGAAACATCATAGCCTTTAAAATATCATCTATACGGGGAGCCACAAAAGTTGTATGTTGTATCCCCAACTGCTGCCCTGTGGGAGTCGCTGGTGCCACCCCATTACCCACGAGGCCACTCAGAATATTAAGGACCTCAACTAGGACATTAGAGAATGATGGAGCAGTTATAGCCTCTCCTTGTGTCGGAACCTCTACCTCCACAACCACCCTTTCCTGAACCGTTGGAGGCACTAGAGTTGCTGACCTCTCTCGAACTAGAGTAGGAGCACAGGCCCTTTCTCTAGCTGTAGGAGGCCTTCATCTGCGACCTCTGCCTCATCCTATTTTATGAACTTCGACTGCTGCTACTAGCTCAGGTGCTTCCTCTCGGTTTTTGCCTACACATGTTCTCACCATTTGTGAGAGAAAGAATGAAGAACTTTTCAGATACCAATTTAGATCACCAGATACCAATTAGAATCAAATAATAGCACAAAAGGAAAGAAAGAAGGGAGTTTTCCTAAAGTCCTGTAGTCTCACGAAGATAAGTAATTAGCACCGATCCACGAGACTCTACTAAACTCATCCTCATACAATGAGATCAACGAACCTAAGGCGTTGTTACCAACTTTGTCATGACCAAGTGACCGTGATTGGAACCCACACTATCACTTCCAGTGGGCGAACGAATAAATCCCATCTAGTTATCCAAATCTTCCAACAATTATAAGTAAATCACATTATGGAAATGAGTAACGAAAACATTACATAATTGAAAGGAAAACAATAATATCCATCTATTTTTAAAATCCCCAGAACCTGAAGGTCATCGTAAATGAGGACATCTACCTAACATTATTTAAAAGAGTAATTCTAGAAAAAAAGGAAAATCAATGTCTGGACAAGAGACATCTTCTGCGGAGGAGTCAAACCGCACATCTTGAACTGTTCACTTTTCTATGAATCTGCTACTACTCTAGAGATAGGGTTGAGATGATCTTTCATGATCGAGGTCTGCACTTAGAAAAGAAGTGCAGGAGTAGCGCCACTACAAAATATAATATTGGTAGGCATCATCGGACGACCTAAAATAATAGCACATATAAGCAAAATAACAATACCGCAGGTGTAATACCCTGAAAGTCCCTAAGACTAGACTCGGGATTGGAAATTTGATTAGTAGAAAAGTGGAAAAATTTACCTCACAATGAGTCACAGAGTGACCTATTAGAAGTTACCACGAGTCACAGTAAGACTCGTGGTAAGT
The DNA here is from genome assembly GCA_035772735.1 of Datura wrightii. Lineage (NCBI taxonomy): Eukaryota > Viridiplantae > Streptophyta > Magnoliopsida > Solanales > Solanaceae > Datura > Datura wrightii. The sequence continues at coordinate 41,295,290 of JASDFA010000027.1, forward strand.
AGTCAGTACAAATGTTGGCCAAAAGACGACTCTAGGAATGATTCATTGTGGGGAACAATGACCCGTTAAGTGGCACGTCATGAGTTAGCAGTCCAATTTTCCTAAAACCAACGAGTCAAGAAATGGCTCATCATATCAAGTAATGGATCATCTTGGTGAGACGTTAAGTGAAGTTGAGAAAGGTTCAAGATTTGATTCTAGTGGAAATGGAAGAGTACTATGATCCATTGGAATGAGTAATGACTCATGGTATGGACCCATTGGGGGAAATTCCAAAAGCTAAGTATATACGGACAGTGGTGAAGATGGGTAGAAGTAACGAGTCATTGTGACAAGTAATGACTCGTCCTGGCTAGTCATGGATTAAAGATTAAAGATTCGAGGAAAAGTGGAGGGTTGCAATGAGTGATTCAATGAGTTTTGGTAGCGAAGGAAGACTTGTTGTATGATTCATGGTACCTGGAAGTGTGATTTTTCATGTAAAATTAGTAAGGGTATTTTCATAATTTCTAAGCTCCTAACTCCTAAACTATGTCATTTTTAAGCTCTAAAAGAAGTGTACTAAGGGAGTTTAACCTATTCTAATTCATACAACATCCATGCATGTAAGTTTAAAAGTTCCCCTTTGAAGATCAAGCTTGAACCCGATCAATTCTTCTCCAAATCTCTGGGGCTTCAAAGTCAAGTTTAGATTCAGCTTATCCAGGTATGTAGGGCTATGAATGAGAGTTTCCTTTCACTCCCATGCCCAAGTATCTCCTAAATTTCATGAATTCAAGTCTTAATTCAAGTTGATGATCCTATGGGGTTTTAACCCAATTTTATGAAATTCTCTATGATTTATTTATGGATCAATTACCTTCACATTTCAAATCATGTTTAAAGATTCATGTGTAGATTTTATACCTATTTTGATTATAAATTCATGATTTCAAGTTTTAGAAAATTATGCCAATTATGCAAGTTTCATGAAAAGTCTAATTTATGATCCATGATTTCAAGTATGATGAGATATCTAGAATGATTGAATGTTTATAAATTAACTATGTATGAATCCATAATTTTGACTTATGGAGTTTATTTCAAGTAAGCATGATTTTAAGATCTGGGAAATCCCACACAAGTTAAGTATGTTTCATTATTTAGCCAAGTCTAAGAAGATTAGCTTATCATACGTTTTGGAGTCAAGACTCCCACTATAGCTTATGATATGTTTTGGAGTCAAGACTCCCCATGTTCATATTTCAAACTATGCATGTGATTATGATTTTAGCTTCGTTGAAACACGATTGGAGCACTATGCATGTTTTTAGGAGTAGTATTTACCATAGAGTAGGCTTGGGGTGCCAAGGTTCCCCAGTCTCAGAACTACGCGCCAACGTAGATATATTTATATTTGGGACCTCTCAAGAGATTTTTCCCAACCATCAAAGGGCCTTCATTTTGATATCAATATCATGGTAGTTCCTTAGCCCTGGCAAGGTTTTGGATGGCTCTGCCCCCTTGAGTGTGATAGTTGGGGCATCATGTAAGCTCTATTGTGATGGTGTCAGTTATGAAGAGCATCCCATTGTTCCTCATGATTTCAGTTATTCATGTTCATGACTTATGGTATTATGTTTTTAGCAGGATTGACCCAATGATCAGTTTATGAGGTTTTACTTACGATTTTAGTCATAAATTTCTATTTTAGATTTGGTTCATTCTATTCAGATATGATATTCAGCTTCTGATTATACATGTTTCATCTTCAAATTTCAGTATGAAGTCCTTACTCTCATGATCTTATTATTTATGTTTCTATGCATGAATTTAGTTAACAATTACTCAGCATGTTTTACTTACCTTGCATACTCAGTATATTCCAAGTACTAACCACATAATCTATCCTGTATCATTTCATGATACAGGTCCGGACTAATAGATTCAATTCAACCATCAGTCCAGTTCCCGCAGCTTAGTCCAGTCTTCTATCATTGGTGAGTCCTCATCTTTCAAGGACCTTTATTTGAGTGTTGAGTTATGTTATATTCAGTTTCAGGCTTTAGCATGCTAGTCGGAGATGTTGTCCCTTCAGCTCATCAGACAATAGTAGAGGCTTATTAGACAATATGCAAATTTTTTGGGTTTGTCGAGTGTTGTACTCTATTTATGATTGCTATGACATTCATACTTTCGCTTATTCATGTTTTAGTTACCATATTACGCTTTATGTATGCTATTTAGTTATTATGTTCATGCCATGGGTCGACTTGGAGTCATTCGTGGTTCTAGGTATCGTTTCTCGATCCGAGGTCGCAACTCGGGTCTTGACAAACTTGGTATTTGAGAAAAGGTTTAGAATGTCCTAGGGTGTCTGAATGCAGTGTTGAGTAGAGTCTTTTCCATGGGTATGAAGCATGCAACACTTATGGGGGAGAGGCCGTAAGACGTTTTAGGAAATTTTCCTTCTTTCATGATCTATGTCGTGCGATGAAGCATCTCTCTATCCTTATAACTCATGTTATACGCGATTGCAAAAATATTTCTCCACGTCGAGTAAATGGAAGAAGGAATGGCAATGGAAATGTCCATGACAATGGAAATAGAAACGGGCATTAGCAAGCCCCACTAGCACCAGCAGATCCTACGCCCCAGCAGGTCACTCATGCCAAGTTTAGAGAAGCATTTCAGATGTTGGCACAGGCGATGACCGCTTAGGTATCATCAGTTGCGGCTCATGTTCCTCAGAATGGGAACGCAGCAAAGGCAAGAGTTTGAGACTTTCTCAAGATGAATCCACCTGAGTTTCTGTGGTCAAAAGTGGATGAGGAACTGGATGACTTTATTGAGGAGGTGTAGAAAATCACCCAGATTATAGGGGTGACTAGAGAGGAGAGTGCAGATTTAGCCTCCTATTAGCTCAAGGGGGTTACTTATATATGGTACCGCCAGTGGAAGGATGGTAGGGCAGCGAGAGTAGTTCCCGTGAGTCGGGACGAGTTTGTGACTGCCTTCTTGGATAGGTTCTTCCCTAGGGAGTTGAGAGAAACAAAGGATGCGGAGTTCGTCAACTTGAAACAGTATCACAGGACTATCCAAAAGTATGCCTTATAGATTATCCGGTTCTCCAAGTATGCACCGGAGATGGTTCTAGATTAGAGAGTTCGTCTAAGCGGATTTGTGAGTGGAGTATCAGACTCGCTAGTCAAGGAGTGTAGGACTGCTTGATGAATAGTGATCTAGACATTTTACGGTTGGTCATATATGGCCAGCAGATAGAGGTGGATCAGATAAAGGAGAAGGAGAGAGAGTCCAAGAGGGCAAGGACAGGGAGTTGCAGACAGTTCCAATAGAGATCTGGCGGAAAACATGGCTACCAATCCCATCAGAGATCGTCAGCCCCAGCGCCATCATCAACCAATGTCCAATCCAGAAGTGGAGCATCAGGCTCTTGAGGTCAGGAAAGCATGTCAGTAGAGACCAACATTCTAGTTTGTGGCAGGTGTGGTAGGAGGCACACCGAAGAATGCTTAGTAGGTTTAGGTGCATGTTTTGAGTATGGGAAGAATATAAACCAGCTTAGAGACTATATTTTAGTTAAACAGGGTCATAGTAGCGGCCGTGACCCAGCCACCAGTTTAGCAGCTCCACCAGCACGCGCAGCTCAGCAGGGTGCATCCACTTGTATAGGTGGGGATCAACGTCAGAATAGATTCTATTCCCTCTCATCTCGCAGGAACAAGAGGTCTCTTCAGATGTGGTCACTGGTATGTTACGAGGATTCCATCTTGATGTATATGCATTGTTAGATCCCGAGGCTACCTTATATCTTGTGACTCCTTATGTTGCTATCAATTTCAAAGTTAGTCCCGAAATCTTATCAGAACCCTTCTCAGTCTCTACTCTAGTCAGTGACTTAATTATAGCTCAGTGGGTATACAAGAATTGTCCTGTCACAGTCCTTCAGAAAGTCACCTCAGCCGATCTACTAGAGTTAGACATTACCGATTTTGATGTTATCTTCGGTATGGATTGGTTGCATGCATGTTATGTATCAGTAAATTATAAAAACTGTATGGTAGAATTTTGATTTCTAGGTGAGCCAGTTCTAGAATGGAAAGGTAGTTAAGTTGTGCTTGTAGGTTGCTTTATTTCCTATATTAAGGCCAGGAAGATAATTTCTAAAGGTTGTGTGTACCATCTAGTTTGGGTTAACGATGTGACGTCCGAGACCCCGACTCTTCAGTAAGTTCCTATAGTGTGTGAGTATCTGGAGGTATTTCCTGAAGATCTACTAGGAGTCCCTCCTGAGCAGCAGATTGACTTTGATATCGACCTTCTCCCTGATATGTAGCCTGTATCCATTACCCCTTTCCGAATAGCTCCAGCCGAGCTAAAGGGGTTGAAAGGGCAGTTAAAAGATCTACTAGATAAGGGATTCATTAGGCCTAGTAAGTCCCTGTGGGGGTCTCTAGTTCTCTTGTTCAGAATAAGGATGGTTCTCTTAGAATGTGTATTGATTATCGAAAATTGAACATGGCCACAATCAAGAACAAGTATCCCCTCCCCAGGACTGATGACTTGTTTTACCAACTTCAAGGTGTTATGTACTTCTCAAAGACAGATCTCACATCCAGTTATCATCAGCTAAGAGTTAGGGAGAGTGACATTCTGAAGACAACTTTCAGGATTAGATATGGTCATATGAGTTCTTTGTCATGTCCTTTAGACTAATGAATACACTTACAACTTTCATAGATTTAATGAACAAAGTATTCAAGTAGTATTTGGATATGTTCATGATTATCTTCATAGATGATATTCTCATATACTCATGGAGCGAGGATGAGCATGCCACTCATTTACTGATCATGTTATAGACTCTTAAGGATTGCCAGTTGTTTGCTAAATTCAGCAAGTGTCAGTTTTGATTGGACTCAGTAGCATTTTTGGGTCATGTGGTATCAAGTGATGGTGTGTAGGGGGACTCTCAAAAGATAGAGGCGGTGCATAATTGTCCTAGACCGGTTAGTCCTTCGGATATCAGGAGCTTTTTGGGTTTAGATGGCTACTACAGGAGGTTCGTTGAAGGATTTTCATCCATTGCAGCACCATTGACTAAGTTGACCCAGAAAAAAGTGAAATTTCATTGGTCAGATGCCTGTAAGAAGAGTTTTTAGAAGCTAAAGACCCAACTCACTTCAGCCCCAGTGTTAACTCTACCATAGGGCACGGATCGATTTGTGGTGTGTTTTGATGCCTCAAGGGTTGGTCTCGGTTGTGTTCTAATGCAGCACGGTAAGGTTATTTTGTATGCCTCTAGACAGCTTAAGACTCAAGAGAAGAATTACCCGACGCATGACCTAGAGTTGGCAACGGTGATGTTCGCATTGAAGATTTGAAGACACTACTTGTATAGGGTGCATGTGGATATGTTTATAGATCATAAGAGCCTTCAGTATATGTTCACTCAGATGGACCTAAACTTGCAACAAAGGAGGTGGTTAGAGTTTTTCAAGGACTATGAAATGAGTGTCCTTTATCATCCGGGAAAGGCCAACGTAGTGGTGGATGCTCTTAGTAGGCTGTCTATGGAGAGTGTATCTCACATTGAGGAGGGAAGGAAGGAGTTGATGAAGGATGTGCATGGGTTTGCTCGTTTAGGGGTTCACCTTGTTGACTTGTCAGATGGTGGTATCATTGTTTAGAATGGGTCAGAATCTTCATTGGTGACCAAGGTCAAGGCTAGGCAAGAAGAGGATCTTATCTTGTTAAAAATAAAGGAAGCGGTTCAAAATCATAAGGTGGAGATTTTTTCCCAAGGGAGAGATATCATACTTCATTATCAGGTCGTTTATATGTTCCGGGTGTTGATGACTTGAGAGATAAAATGTTGGGTAAGGCTCATGGCTCTCTATATTCCATCTACTTAGGTGCCATCAAGATGTACCGTGACCTACGGGAAGTCTATTAGTGGAATGCATGAAAAAGGACATAGCGAAGTTTGTGGCTAAGTGTTCGAATTGTCAACAAGTGAAACCTGAGTATTAGAAACCTGGAGGTATTCTATAGGACATAAATATCCCTACTTGGAAGTGGGAGGAGATAAATATGGACTTCATCATAGGGTAGCCACGTACACGCCATCAGTATGACTTTATATGGTGGTTGTAGATAGGTTGACTAAAGCAGCTCATTTCTTGCTGGTCAAAACTACCTATTCAACGGAGGTCTATGCCAGATTGTATAATCGGGAGTTAGTTCAATTTAATAGAGTTCCCTTGTCCATCATCTCAAATAAAGAGACCTAGCTTACCTCGTTGTTCTAGATGTCATTCTAGAAGGGACTCGGTACTCAAGTCAAGCTTGGCACGGTTTTTAACTCGCAGACAAATGGTCAGGCCGAGCAGACCAGCTAGACTCTCGAGGATATGTTGAGAGCATATGTGATTACTTCAAGGGTAGTTGGGATGATCATTTACCTCTCATCGAGTTTGCTTACACCAGTATTTAAATGGCTATATTTGAGGCTTTTTATGGGTGGAGATGTAGATCACCTATTAGATGGTTCGAGGTAGATGAAGCTATTTTGATAGGGCCAAATTCCATTCACTAGGCCATGGAGAAAGTTCATCTTATTAGGGAAAGGATGAAAACAGCTCAAAGTCATCAAAAGTCATATCTAGATGTTAGGCGGAAAGATCTTGAGTTAGAGGTTGATGATTTGGTATTTCTGAGGTGTCTCCTATGAAGGGAGTGATGAGTTTCGGGAAGAAAGCAAAGCTTAGTCCCCAATATTTTGGTCCTTATAAGATTCTCAGGCGAGTTGACAAAGTAGCAAAAGAGTTGGAGTTACCAGTGGAGTTAGCTTCGGTACATCCAGTTTTCCATGTATCTCTATTGAAGAAGTGCATTGGTGACCCGACCATGGTTGTTCCGTTAAAGAGCATAGGTGTGAAGGATAGCCTTACCTATGAGGAGGTTCCCCTAGATATCCTTGATCATCAGGTTTGGAAGCTGAAAAATAAGAAAGTAGCTTCAGTGAAGGTTTTGTTAAGGAATCGGCTTGTTAAGAAAGCTATGTGGGAAGCCGAAACAGATATGATGGCTACATACCGCATCTTTTCCCTTTTGGCTCGATTTCAGCATAAGATATCAGTTTCCTCCTTAGTACTCTATTTAGTTTGATGTCCAATTTATGCTTCTCAGTTCCTTTCATATTTTTGCATGCATGTATGAATCATGAATTCAATTCAATTATGTATTACAGTCCAGAGTTAGTCATTATATTAGTTTTCAGCTTCAGATAATTAGTATTTGGAATTTCAGTTCTTTCCCCAACCTTTCAATATGTTTAGCCCACATTCGAGGATGAATGTTCCCAAGGGAGAGATATTATAATACCTCAAAAGTCCTTAAGAGTAGACTCAATATTGGAAATGTGATTAGCAGAAAGGTGGGAAAATTTCCATCAGAACAACTCGATACAAGTTACCACAAATCATGGTAAGACTCATGGTAAGCAGTCAGTAGAAATCTTGGCCAAAGGATGACTCTATGAAGGAGTCGTTGTGGGGAACAACGACCCATTAAGTTCCATGTCGTGATACAGTAGTCCAGTTTTCCCAGAACCAATGAGTCAAGTAATGGCTCATCAAATCAAGTAACAGATCGTCCTAATGAGTTGTTAAGTGAAGTTTAGAAAGGTTCAAGATTTGATTCAGTGGCAACGAAAAGGTACTACGACCCGTTGGAATGATTAACGACTCGTTGTATGGACCCATTGGGGGAAATTCCATAAGCTAAGTATAGATAGACAGTGGTGACGGTGGGTGGAGTAACGAGTCACTGCGACTGGTAACGACACATCCTGGCTAGTCATGGATTGAAGATCTGAGATTAGGGGAAAAGTGGATGGTTACAACGAATGATTTTATGAATCGTGGTAGCAAAGGACGACTCATTGTATGAGTCGTGGCACCTGACAGTATGATTTTTCCTGTGAAATCAATAAGGGTATTTTTGTAATTCTAAACTCCAAAGTCCTAAATTACGTCGTTTTAAGCTCTAAAAGAAGTGTATTAAGGGAGTTTAACCTATTCTAATTTATTCAACTCCCATGCATGCAAGTTTAGAAGTACCCTTTTAAAGATCAAGCTTGAACCCTATCGATTCTTCTCCAAATATCTTTTGCTTTCAAAGTCAAGTTTAGATTCAGCTTACCAGGCATATAGGGCTATGAATGAGAGTTTCCTTTCACTCCCATGCCCAAGTCTCTCCTAAATTTCATGAATTCAAGTCTTAATTCAAGTTGATGATCCTATGGGGTTTTAACCCAATTTTATGAAATTCTCTATGATTTGTTTATGGGTCAGTTCCTTTTATGTTTCAAAGTATGTTTTAAGATTCATGGGCAGATTTTATACCTATTTTGATTATAAATTCATGATTTCAAGTTTTAGAAAATTATACCAATTATGCAAGTTTCATGAAAAGTCAAGTTTATGATCCATGATTTCAAGTATGATGGGATATCTAGCATGATTGAATGTTTATAAATTACCCATGTATGAATCCATGATTTTGAGTTATGGAGTTTATTTCATGTAAGCATGATTTTAAGATTTGGGCAAACTCATACAAGTTAAGTATATTTTTGATGATTTAGCCAACGCTAATTAGATTAGTTTATCATATTTTTAGAGTCAAGACTCCCGCTACAGCTTATGATATGTTTTGGAGTCAAGACTCTCCATGTTCAAATTTCAAACTATGCATGTGATTATGATTTCAGTTTGATTGAAAAATGATTGAAGCACTATGCATGTTTTTAGGAGTAGTGTCTGGCACCGAGTAAGCTTGGGGTTCCAAGGTTCCCCGATTTTAGAATTACGTGCCAACATAGGTATATTTCTATTTAGAACCTCTCAAGAGAGTTTTCCGTGCCCACTAGAGGGCTTTCATCTTTATATGAATATCATGGTAGCGTCCTTAGTCTTGGCAAAATTTTGGCTGGCTCTGCCCACTTGAGTATGATAGTTGGGGCATCACGCAAGCTCTATCGTGATGCTTTCAGTTATGAAGAGTCTTCCATTGTTCCTCATGATTTTATTTGTTCATGTTAATGACTTATGATATTGTGTTTTTTAGTAGGATTGACCTAATGAGTTTACAAGCTTTTACTTATGATTTTAGCTATGACAAGTCATACGATTTCTATTTTAGCTTTGGGTCATTCTATTCAGATATGATATTCAGCGTGTGATTATACATGTTTCAGATTTAGATTTCAGCATGCAGCCCTTACTCTCATGATCTTATGATTTATATTTATATGCATGACTTTAGTCTAACAGTTATTCAGCATTTTTTACTTACCTTGCATACTCAGTACATTTCAAGTATTGATTGCATACTCTATACTGCATTATTTCATGTACAGTTCTGGATGATAAGATTCAGTTCCGCCGTTAGTCCAGTTCCCACAGCTTAGTCCAGTCTCTCATCGTTGGTGAGTCCTTATCTTCTGAGGAACTTCAATTGAGTGTTGAGTTATATTTTATTCAGTTTTAGGCTTTAGAGAACTAGTAGGGGATGTTGTCTCATCAGTTCATCAAACAATAGTAGAGGATTATCAGACAATACGTATATTTTTCATCTTTGTCGAATGTTGACTCTGTTTATGATTTCTATGTGATTTCAACTTCCTCTTATTCATGTTTCAATTATCAAATTACGCTTGATGTATGTTCTTTAGTTGTTATGTTCATATCATGGGTCGAGTTGGAGCCATCCGTGGTTTTAGGTCCCGTGTCTCAATTTGGGGTCCCAGCTTGGGTGATGACATCAAGACACAATTTCAATAATTAATAATCATTTAGGAGTTTAATGTGTATGGGGTGTTAACCATCCTGCTCATTTGATTGGCTCTCACTGCAGCGGTCACTTGACCGTTACCATGTCTCGCCATGGTGGAATATGTACCGTTACAACGGTGCTGCCTTGGCAGTAGCTCGACTTAGTTGTACACCCACAATTCTTTTAACTCTTTTCGACATTCTATTCATCATGATCATCCAAGCTACTCATAGGTTTCAATAAAAGTTCAACATATCACACCCACAGGGAATATATAATGAACCATTCACGATATATTTCACAACTCATCATCAGTCCTTATTTAACTTTATATAAACCGTCAAATCATGAAAAACATATCAACAATTTGAATAGACAAAATACATGACCATAAGTTTAGTTCATTTAAGTTCTCACATTACTAGAACGATCTTATTTCTTACACTCACTCAAATAATGTAACAAATGATGATACACCAGGGACATGCCTCCATCACATCATCATGAACACTCCAACACTAAACATCTATGTATACACATGCCGGAGGGTCTTATTTCTTCTCTTTCTGTCATGACCTGTAGGGGAATCTAGAAATTCATGTTCTGTACCGACATGGTACCAGCTCCTACTCATCTGCTTGTCCGGATGCTCCCCTCAGAAACAAGCCACTTAACCATCATTGCTCGCTCAGATGCTCCCCTAAAAAATGATCCACTCAACCATCATAGCTCTCCCGGATGCTCCCCTCGGGCACGAGCCACTCACCTCAGGAAAATTATGTTATCGACTTTTATTTCACACATCTCAGTGTTTTACTAGTCAATCAGTTCATTTGACCTTGGGAGCCTCATCTTCATCCCTCAACTCGAATATTCTCACAACTCAGAGATCATGTTCAGAAAATACAATGAATAAGAACAATCAGCATCCAATTTGCACATCAAATAAATAACTATTTCATAGCAAGATCATTCAACAATAAAATTCAACAAAGGATTATGACAGCAAGCAATGTCCGGAGAACAAATTCATAAATAGTCATTCCACACAATACAAGCTATTATTCAAAGTCTAACTCCTTCTAAACCATAACCTACCTCGATTGAAAGGTGGGAATCACAAGTACTACGCTAGAGCCTTGCCTTTTCTCAGCACTTCCAAATGCTCAAAATCTAGAACAAAAGATTAAAGGAGAATTCAATAGCCTATTTCGAGAAACAAGGATTTTGGAAATTCAACCCCGCCCCCATTCTATCCGTCCTCATGGTCTTAATCATTATCCGTGAGTAAGTTGTCCCATTCTAATCCCACCATGATTGTTAACCCTTATTCATGGGGTTTCTACTCCCCAAACCCTTTTTCAAGCAATTTTTAATACTAAAATCCCCACTTCTACCAAACTCTAGGTCTCCAATTTTAGCAATAATGAGCTAGCACCATTGCATTCACCCTAGGGAGTATTAATTACATGCTTGAAACCCTAGGAATCAATAACCTTAAGCACCTAATTTCCCCTACTCTCATAGTTTTATGATTTTTCAACCTTGGATTTCCACCATTGCAGGTCCACCTTAAAATTCTACGGGGTTAAAACATTAAAGTAAAGAGGATTAACTGAGATTCTTACCTTAGAGAAGGGAAAACTGCTCTGCACTTGGAGGATTCTCTCTGAGTTCTTACAATTCGTGTTTTAAAATAATGGGGTAAACCCCCTGAAATCCCACTTAAAACCACCTACTAATTTCCGTTATCCACTGCAGTGATCATATTTTCACTACAGCGGACCTGTTATAGCGTCCAAAAAGCAGATCCGACGGTATATCTCCTTGTCATGACCCGAGCTGGGACCCCGAGACATGGAACCTAGAATCATAAATCGCTTCAAGTCGACCCATGGCATGAACATGATAACTGAAGCTCAACCTAAGCAAGGTGAAAAAACTAACTTCTGAAATAGTGGAAGTCCAAATAAATAAACATCGATCCAACAGGCATATGATAACACTGAATCTGAAGCTAAATATACAAACTATGTCTGAAAAGCCTCTAACATACTGACAAGCTAATGGGACAACACCCCAACTAGCTCACTAAAAGTCTGAAACTAAAATTGACAAAACACAACTAACTGAAGGTCCTCGAAGGATGAGGACTCACCAACAAGCATCCTAGGAAAAACTCTGGAAACTAGTTAGCAGTAGGACTAAGTCTGGACGTCTGAGCCTGTATTATGAAACGATACAGCATAGAGTATGCGGTCAGTACTTGAAATATACCGAGTATGCAAGGTAAGTAAACAACTGAGTAAATATAAACTGAAATCATGCATAACATAGATCATATCATCATAAGATTTTGAAATTAAGGACTGCATGCTGATATCTAAAAATATGAATAGACATAACTGAATCTAATAACTGAATTAAATGACTCAAAGCTAAAACTGATATTCACAAGTAAAACTGATAAACTGAACACTAGGTCAAACCTGCTAAAACATAATTTCATAACTGATGAACATGCATAACTGAGAATCATAAGGAACAACAGTAGATTTTTCATATAACTGACACTATCACGATAGAGCTTATGTGATCCCAACTATTATATTTAAGTGGGTAGAGCTGTCCAAAGCCTTTCTAGGGCTAAGGGGTCTACCATGATATTGATATAAAGCTGAAGGATCCTTGGGTACAAGGAAAGCTCACAAGGGAGGTCCCAATGAATCTGAATAAACCTACATTGGCGCGTAGTTCTAAGGCCCAGGGTGTACCTGAACCCCTGACCTAGTCGATGCTAGACACTACTCCCAAAAACATGTATATGCTCTCCATCATTTTTTAACAAAGTTGAAACCATTGTTTTTCAACAAAGCTCATCATGAAATTACATATATAGTCTGAAATCTGAATATGATGAGTGTTGACTCAAAACATACCACAAGCTAAAAGTGGGAGTATAGACCTTAAAACTATGTAGTAAGCTGATATCATAAAACTGGACTGAATTATGAAAACATGCTTAAATTATATGAGCTTGCTGAAACATTAACATACTTGAACTAGATTTGATATTAAAAGTCATGAATTCATACATGGGTAAATCGTAAACATTCTTTCATGCTAGACATCTCATTATACTTGAAAACATAGATCATAATATTAACTTTTCATAAGACATGCATAATTGGGCATCATGTTCTTAAAACTTGTAATCATGAAATGTAATTCAAATTAAGTATATAATTCTTTCATGCTAGACATCTCATTATACTTGAAAACATAGATCATAATATTAACTTTTCATAAGACATGCATAATTGGGCATCATGTTCTTAAAACTTGTAATCATGAAATGTAATTCAAATTAAGTATATAACCTGCCAAGGAATCTTAAAACATAATTTCAAACATGAAGGGGATTGACCAATGAGTAAAACATAGAGAATTTCATACTTTGATTTAAATCCCCATAGAGTCATATACTTGAATTCATGAATTCTTGAAAAGGGATTTTGGACATGATCGTGAAGGGAAACTCTCATTCATGGCCCTACATATGTGGGTAAGTTAATTCTACACCCTTCCTTGAAAACCCAAGAGATTTAGGGAAGAAATTGGATAGGTTCTAGGCTTGATCTTCGATGGAACTCTCAAATCTTGCATGCATGGGAGAGAATGACTTCAGATAGGCTAAACATTCTTAAAACCCTCCTAACAGAGCTTAAAATGATGTAGTTTAGGACTTAGGAGCTTAGGAATTACAAAAATACTCTTACTAAATTCGCAGGAAAATAGACTATGCTAGTCCTCATGAGGGACTTCACGAGTCGTAAGGTAGGGGACGACTCGTGACCCTCACTCGTGAAGTCTATTCGAATTTCAAACCTCTAATTCCTCCAATCTGACCACGACTTACTTTATGAGTCGTAAGCTACAACATGACTCGTGGATTCACCCGCGGTCACCCCCTGACCACGGCTCTTCACTGGTCTGCCACTCACTTCATGAGTCAATTCACGACTGGTGGAGCACTTCACGAGTCACTGGATGAGTTGTCCTGTGGCCTGATGCAACATTTTTCTGCTTTCTCCGTTTAAACCCTCAAGTCTTATCTTAGACTTTTGGGGTATTACAGTATCTCCCCCTTGGGAACATTCATCCTCGAATGCGGGTAAACATACTGAAAAGTTGGGGAAAGGAACTGCCATCCCAAATACTGAACAGCTGAAGGTGAAAATTGATGGTGTGAAGTGATATACATGACTGGACTGAATTCGAGAACCACACATATATCCACTAACATAGAGGAAACTAAGAGACATAATCTAGACATGAAATTGAATAGAGTACTTAAGAGGAAACTGATACCTCAGGTTGGAACTAAGCCAGGAGGGAAAAGATGCGGCCATTTAGCCATCATATCTGCTTCGGCTTCCCACATAGCTCCCTCAACAAGCTAATTTCTCCATAGAACCTTCACTAAAGCTACTTCCTTGTTTCTCAACTTCCGAACGTGAAGATCAAGGATCTCAATTGGAACCTTTTCACAAATAAGGCTATCCTTCACACCTATGCTCTCCACTGGAACAACCAAAGATGGGTCACCAACGCACTTCTTCAAGAGCGATACATGGAAGACTTAATGTACTGGAGCTAACTCCGCGGGAAACTCCAACTCATAGGCCACCTTGCCAACATGTCTCACAATCCTGTACGAGCCAACATATCAAGGACTAAGCTTCCCTTTCTCTCCAAACCTCGTCACTCCCTTCATGGGAGACACTTTTAAAAACATACAATCATCAACGTCAAATTCAAGTTCTCTCCTCCTCACATCCGCATAGGACTTCTGATGACTCTGAGCTATTTTCAGCCTCTCCCTTACAAGCTGAACTTTCTCCGTAGCCTCATGACTAAATCTGGCCCTATTAACATAGCTTCACCTTCTTCAAATGAACCAATAGGAGATCTACATCTCCGCCTATAAAGAGCCTCAAACGGAGCCATCTGAATGCTAGAGTAATAATTGTTGTTATATGCAAACTCGATAAGAGGCAAATGATCATCCCAACTACCTTTGAAGTCAATCACACATGCTCTCAACATATCCTCGAGAGTCTGAATGGTCCACTCATCTTAACCATCTGTCTGTGGGTGAAAAGCTATGCTAAGCTTGACCTGAGTACCAAGACCCTTCTGAAATGGCCTCCAAAACTAGAAGGTGAACTGAGTACCTCTATCAGAGATGATGGACAAGGGCACTCCATGCAACCAAACTGACTCCTGAATGTACAATTTAGTATAATTCTCCGTTGAGTCGGTAGTTTTGACCGGTAGAAAATGAGCTGCCTTAGTCAACTTGTCCATGATCAGCCAAATAGAGTCATATTGTCGGCAAGTACGAGCCAACCCTGTAATGAAGTCCATAGGGATTTCTTCCCACTTCTAAGTAGGGATACTAATATCTTGTAGCACACCTCTATGTCTTTGATTCTCGACCTTTACTTGCTGATAATTTGAACACTTACCCATAAACTCTGCTATGTCCCTCTTCGTGCCACTCCACTAGTAGACTTCTCATAGGTTATAGTACATCTTAGTGGTACCTAGATGTATAGAATATCGGGAACCATGAGCCTCATGCAACATCTGATCTCTAAAGTCATCAACACAAAACACACAAATGACCCGGATAATGAAGCATACCATCTCCCCTTTAGAAGTATACCTCCACTTTATGATTCCAAACAGCTTTCTTCAACTTTACTAAAATAGGAACCTCATCTTTTCTACCTTGACTTCAGTTACCACAGAAGATTCTAAACCATTCTACATAATGACACCACCATCTGTCAAGTTAACAATATGAACTCCTAATCGTGCAAGCCGATACATATCCATATCCTTCACCAACTCTTTCCTTCCTTCTTCTACATGAGACACTCTCCATAGACAATCTGCTGAGGGCATCTGCCACTACATTGGCCTTGCTCGAATGATAAAGGACACTCATGTCATAGTCTTTGACTAGCTCTAACCATCTCCTTTGTCTCAAACTCAGGTCCTTCTGAATGAATATGTACTGTAGGCTCTTGTGGTCCGTAAACATATCCACATGAACCCCATACAAGTAGTGTCTCCAAATCTTCAATGTGAACACCACCGCTGCCAACTCTAGGTCATGGGTCGGGTAATTTTTCTCATGAGTCATAAGTTGTCTAGAAGCATATGTTATAACCTTTCCATGCTGCATCAACACAAAAACAAGACCTATCCTCAAGGCATCACAATACACCACAAATCCATTTGTAACCTCGGGTAGGGTCAATAGTAGGGCTAAAGTGAGTCGAGTCTTTAACTCCTTAAAATTCTTCTCACAGGCATCCGACTATTGAAATTTAACTTTCTTATGGGTCAACTTAGTCAACGGTGCCACAATGGATTTAAATCCTTCAACAAACCTCATGTAGTAGCCACCTAAACCCAAGAAACTCCTGATATCCGAAGGATTAACTGGTCTAGGCCAATTCTTGATAGCTTCTATCTTCTGAGAATCCATCTGCACACCCTCGCTTGACACCACATGACCCAAAAATGATACTGAATCCAACCAAAACTCACACTTGCTGAATTTGGAAAATAGCTGACGATCCTTGAGGGACTGTAGCACCACCCTCAAATGAGCAGCATGCTCCTCCTTGCTCCGAGAGTATATGAGAATGTCAAATATGAACACAATCATTAACATGTCCAAATATGGCTTGTAAACCCTGTTCATCAAATCCATAAAAGCTGCAGCAGCATTCGTTAGTCCAAAAGATATGACTACAAACTCATTCTATAAAGAGGAATAGATAAGATGTGTATCAGGAAGAAGGTCAATGCCAAAGTCAATCTCCCGCTCGGGAGGGACTCTTGGCAGATTATCTGGAAAAACCTCTGAATACTCACACACTATAGGAACTGACGAGTCAAGGTATCATATGTAGCATTCTTAACCTGAACTAGATGGTAAACACAACCCTTAGAAGTCATCTTTCTAGCTTTAACGTAGGAAATGAAGCGACCTATAGGCACAATTGAACTACCCTTCCACTATAGACTAGCTCACACAGAAACCGAAATTCTACCATACGGGTTCTATAATTTACTAAAGCATAACATGCATGCAACCAATCCATGCCAAAGATAACATCAAAATCAGTCATGTCTAACTCTACTAGATCTGGTGAAGTGACTTTCTGAAGGACTGTGATGGGGCAATTTTTGTACACCCATCGACTTATAACTAAGTCACCAACTAGAGCAGAGACTGAGAAGGGTTCTGATAGGATTTTGGGACTGACTTCGAAACTACTAGCAATATAGGGCATCAACAAAGATAAGGTAGCTCCTAGATCTAATAATGTATATACATCAACATGGAATACTTGTAACATACTAGTGACCATATCGGGAGAGACCTCCTGCTCCTGACAAGATGAGAGGGCATAAAACCTGTTCTGACGCTGACCACCACCACCACTAGTGGATGCACCCTGTTGAGCTGAGTGTGCTGGTGAGGCTGCTGAATTGGTGGCTGGGTTACAGCCTCTACCATGGCCCTGTCTGGCTAAAGGGCAATCTCTAAGCATGTGGGTGAGCTTCCCGCACCCAAAACATGCCCCTGAACCTGCTAAGAACTGACCGGTATGCCTCCTTCCACAGCTATCATAACCTGGAATGCTGGGATCTACTGGCCTGCTCCCCTAACCTCGAGAGCCTTATGCCTATCCCCTCTAATCATGCCTTGATCTGGATAGCATACTGGATAATAACAGTGCTG
Source organism: Datura wrightii (assembly GCA_035772735.1). Classification (NCBI taxonomy): domain Eukaryota; kingdom Viridiplantae; phylum Streptophyta; class Magnoliopsida; order Solanales; family Solanaceae; genus Datura; species Datura wrightii. The sequence goes on from JASDFA010000027.1 coordinate 41,312,958, forward strand.
GGGTTGATGATCTCTGGTCGGACTGCTGACAATGTCCACCACCAGACCTCTGCTGAGAGAACCTAAAACTGTCTGTCCTGACCCTCTTGTCCTCTCTCTCCCTTTCTCATCAGCACCACCTCTATCTGCTAGGTGTACAGAACCAATTGGGAGAAGTCAATATCCTGATAGAGCACAGTGCTCCTGTAGTTCTTGACCAAGTAATCCGCCAATCCATTCACAAACCTGCTCACCCGAGCCGTCGATCGGCCACCATCTCTGGTGCATACTGGGACAACTAGGTGAACTCTAGAGCATACTCTTGTACAATCATGTTGTTCTGTCTCAAATTCACAAACTCTATTGCCTTAATTTCCCTCATCGCCTGGTGAAAGAATCTGTCTAAAAACGGAGAGACACTCCTCTAATGAAATGGGATCCGCTCCAACACCCTGGCTATCCTTACATTGTCTATACCAAATTTGAGCAACCCCTTTAACTGATAGGAGGCTAGGTCTGCGCACTCCTCCCTCTTCACCCCCATAATTTGGGTGATCTTCTAGATTTCCTCGATAAACTCATGTAGGTCCTCGTCCACTCTCGATCCAAGAAACTCAGGGGGATTCATCTTGAGGAAGTCCCTCACTCTGGCTGTCACGACATTCCCATTCTAGGGAACATGAGCCACCACCTGTTGATTGACCTGAGCGGTCAACGCTTATGCCAGCATTTGAATGACTTCCCTAAACTCAGCATGGGCAACTTTCTCAGGCACATAATCCGTTGGGGCTGGTGGGGCTTACTGATGCCCATCGCCATTGCTATCCTCGTGGCTATTTTCATTTCCATTGTCATTCCTTATCCCGTTAACTCAATGTGGAGGCATGATTCTGCAAACGTGTATAGAATAAGTTAGAAGGATAGAGAGATAGTTTATTGCACGACATAGATCATGAAAGAATGAAAATTTCCTAAAACATTTCATAGCCTTTTCGTCATAAGTGTGGTGCGGTTCACACCCGCTCTACTTAACACGGCTTTAAGACACCCTAGGACACTTCAAACTTAATGCTCTAATACCAAATTTATCATGACCCGAGCTAGGATCCAGGATCTAGACACGAAACCTAGAACAATAAATGGCTATAAATCGACCCATGGCATGAATATGATAATTGAAGCTCAAACTAAGCAAGGTGGAAAACTAACTTCTGAAATAGCGGAAGTCTGAATAAATAAACATCTATTCAATGGAAGTATCATAACACTAAACCCGAAGCTGAATATACAAATTAAGTGTAAAAAGCCTCTAACATACTGACGAGCTAATGGGACAACACCCCAACTAGCTCACTAAAAGTCTGAAACTGAAATTGATAAAACTCAATTAACTGAAGGTCCACGAAGGATGAGGACTCAACAAGAGGTTTCCTGGGATAAACTCTAGAAACTAGCTAGCGGTGAGACTAATTCTGTACATCTAAGCTTGTATCATGAAATGATACAACATACAATATGCAATCAGTACTTGAAATGTACCGAGTATGCAAGGTATGTAAAACAGGTTGAGTAAATATAAACTGAAATCATGCATAGCATAAATCATATCATCATAAGGTTCTTAAAGTAAGGACTGCATGCTGACATCTGAAAACATGAATAGAAATAACTAAATTGAATGACCCAAAGATGAAACTGATATTCATAAGTAAAACTGATAAATTGAACATTGGGTCAAACCTGCTGAAAACATAATTTAATAACTGATGACCATGCATAACTGAGAATCATAACAAACAATTGTACATTCATCATATAATCTACACTATCATGATAAAAATTACGGATTTCAACTATTACACTCAAGTGGGCAAAGCTATCCAAAGCGTTTCCAAGGCTAAGGGTGCTACTATGATATCGATATCAAGATAAAGGCCCCTTGGGGGCAGGAAAGATCACAAATGAGGTCCTATTGAATCTTAATAAACCTATGTTGGCATGCAGTTTTGAGGCCCGGGGTGTAACTGAACCCTTAGCCTACTCGGTGCTAGACACTACTCCCAAAAACATGCATATGCTCTCCATTGTTTTTCAATGAAGTTTAACCCATCATTTTTCAATGAAGATGATCATGAAATTTCATATATAGTCTAAAATCTGATTATGAGGAGCCTTGGCTCAAAACATACCTAAAGCTGAAAGTGGGAGTATAAACCTTAAAACCGTGTGGAAAGCTGATATCATAAAATTGGACCTAATTATGAAAACATGCTTAAATCATATGGGCTTGCCCAAACATTAACATACTTGAACTAGATTTGATATTAAAAATCATGAATTCATACATGGGTAAATTATAAATATTCTTTCATGCTAGACAGATCATCATACTTGAAAACATAGATCATAATCTTAACTTTTCATGAGACATGCATAATTGGGCATCATGTTCTTAAAAATTGAAATCATGAATTGTAATTCAAATTAAGTATAAAACCTTCCCATGAATCATAAAACATAATTTAAAATATGAAGGGGATTGACTCATGAGTAAAACATTGAGAATTTCATACTTTGAGTTAAATCCCCATAGAGTAATATACTTGAATTCATGAATTCTTAAGAAGAAATTTTGGGCATGAGAGTGAAGGGAAACTCTCATTCATAGCCCTACATACCTGAGTAAGTTGATTCTACACCCTTCTTTGAAAACCCAAGAGATTTAGGGAAGAATTTAGATAGGTTCTAGGCTTGATCTTCAATGGAACTCTCAAATCTTGCATGCATGGGAAAGAATGACTTAGGATAGGCTAAACCTTCTTAAAATCCTCCTAACAGAGCTTAAAATGATGTAGTTTAGGACTTAGAAGCTTAGAAATTATGAAAAGACCCTTACTAAATTCGTAGGAAAATAGACTTTGGCAGTCCTCATGAGGGACTTAACGAGTCGTGAGGTAGGGGACGACTCGTGACCCTCACTTGTGAAGTCTACTAAAATTTCAGACCTCTACTTCCTCCAACTTGACAATGACTTACTTCACGAGTCATGAGATAACACCACGACTCGTGGCTCCACCCGTGGTCACCCCCTGACCACGGCTCTTCACTGGTCTGCCACTAGTTTCACGACTCATGGAGCACTTCATGGGTCATTGGACGAGTCATCCTATGACTTGATGCAATATTTTCCTGCTTTCTCTACTTACACTCTCGGGTCTGATCTTAGGGACTTTCGGGGTATTACACTCCTGGTCCATTATAACAGGCCTTCGACTGTGGTAATAGTCTCGCTGCAATCATTATCCCTCCTTTGCAACAGTCCCCCATAACCAGTAGCTTCTATTTCTTATACACAAACCATTCCCTAGCTTCAAAATTTCATTAACACTTACTCAACACCTTTCCACCAATAATTTAGGCTAGAGAGGGATGTTTCTGACTTATTTTCCACCTGTAGTGACAGACGGGTTGTTACAATAATACATCCTCACCTTAAGATTAGAAACTCATGTTCAAGGGGAGCATCCTGATGAGCAGTTGAATGTAACTGAGTATGTGTATCAATACTTAGATATGAGTGGCTCGTGTCCGAGGTGAGCATCTTGGCAAGCGATTATGATATGAGTGGGTTGTGCCTGAGGTAAACATCTGGGAGAGCAGTTGTGATATGAGTGGCTCATGTCTAAGGTGAGAATCTGGACAAGCAGATGAGGAAAGCGGGTACCACGCTGGGATAGTACATGGATTTCTAGAATCTCCTGCAGGTCATGACTGGAAGGGCAGAAGTAAGACCCTCTGTCATGTATGTAAAGATATACAGATGTGTGACAAATGTACATATGTACAGATATGATACATGATATACTGACATGATCTGGGCATTATATGAGATATATAGATATGATATAAGGTATATCAAAACATTACAGGCATGATACGAGATGATGTTGATATGGTACAGATGTGTATAGGGTGAGACTAATGAGTTGTAGATATATGCACATTTATGTGCCTCTGGTATGGACATGATTCCACTGATATGATTGATTGTGTTACAATTTGTAATTTTACTTGTGTTGCTTGACGGTTGTTGTGAAGATTGTATATCAATATAGTTATACATATTATATGGTTAATTGCTCTGAATGGACTGAATATGAATTGATCGAGCTAAGTTGATTTCGTTACTAGTTCCTTGTAAATTGAGTATTCATACTAATAATGTTTTGTGTTGGGTTGGTCCTGACTGTGGAAATAGTTACTTAATAAGATATAGAGTTTGGAATTGTAATATGATGATAGGGGTGATTGATGACTACTGATGGTTAAATAAATTAATAATCGTCTACCTTAAGATATTATCGAGTCAATGAATAAATCTTGGTTACTGTGAATGGGCGTAGTTAATGGTAATCAATATAAGTAATGAGGAAAGTGATTATAGTTTTTAAATGGTAAGTTGAACAAGAGAAGTGTCAGTGATAGCGAGCTACTACCTAAAAAGGGTACCGCTGCAGTGGAAAATTCCCACTGCTACGAGACCACTGTAGCGGTCAAGTAATCACTGCAATGAGACAAGAAAATAATATAGGGCTTTGGATTTGGCTGCTAGAATTCTGAGAGAAAGTGATGTAATCACCGTAAGAGTTGATGAATTGATTGTTGAATTTGATAGAATATAAATATATAATAGAATTGATGAATTGATTTATGGACTAGATAGAATATAAATGTATGTTATAGTTGTGGTTAGTATTAGTTAATGATTGTGTGTTGATTATATACTATTGTGTGAACTAATCCTAGTTGGCCGATGATGTCTACCAGTACATGTGTTATACTGATAGATCTTTTGTACCTGTCTAGACTAGATCTTTGGAAGAGTGGCTTTTGAAAGGGTTTATTGTAAAGACTAAAGTGGGGATGGTATATGTATATTAATGAGGATTTTAATCTTCATATATGTTGTTTCAAAAAGGGGTTCTCCTATCAAACTAGAGTCGAAGTAGGTGCCCGCACGATCCACCTTTTTTGGATCATGTCACATACATCAATATATTGATCAAAGTCCTTGGTTGAAATTCTTCCACAGACATGTACATAGGAGAATAGTTAGTTAGCATCAAAGGAATGATTTGTTTAGAGACATGCGCTATGTATCTTTTTTATAAAATAAAGAAAAAATTTAGGTCAATGGTTATTAGTGTAGGACACTAGCCTATCCATATAGTGCATATAATTCTTAGATGCACCTCATACACCAACATATTGATCAAAGTCCTTTGTTGAAATTCTACCACAAATATATATATATATATATATAGGAGAATAGTTAGTTAGCATCAAAGCAATGACCTGTTTAGAGACATGTGTTATGTATCTTTTTTATAAAATTTTAAAAAATATAAGAATTCAGTAGCGGCTATTAATATGGAATGTTATCCTATTTATATAGCGCATATAATTCATGCATTATCGATGTAATTTGTTTTCTCTTTTTTCTACACATTACTTTGATTCTTTACACCAAAAAATATATAGATCTCATTTTAATTCCAGACTCTACTTTGGTGGGAGAGATTTCAATTGAATTTACCTTGTCAATGTGTGTGTGTGTATATACACTAGCATTTGGACATGTATATTGCACTTATACCTCATATGAATGAGTATAAATTTTTTTTAAATCACATAGATATTGTTAAAGATTATTATTGAGTTATAAAACTAAGTTAAAGAAATAAAATTTAAGTTCTTGAAGTAATGAATATTAATCTTTCTCGCTAACAACCATATCATACCTAATAGAGATCTCTAAAATCATATCTAATGAAATTTATCAGGCTATCACATATGATATCATTATTTATCTTAATACATATATTATTTCGTATATAAATTTCTTTAATTGTAACCTCCAGGTGTATGTTGGCTTGAAATCATGTTTACACAATTGAAGACATGTATTTTTGTACATATTCAACAACATAGAAAGATAAAATAAAAAATGCAATACACATAGAAATGCAACCTTGATGTGAAGTTTTATAGGTAAAAGTGAAAAAATTAAAGTAATGAGTTTTGTAATGATGAAAACAATAATTAAAAGAACAGAATTCATGACGCATAAAATTTTGTGCATAGCATACTACATGTAGAGATGACACTATTTTCATGGTACTATATGATAGTGAAAAAAAACGTAACTATACATATTTAGAGTAATAATTAAAATATATATTAATATTTTTTAATTTTTAAAAATAGTAAAAAAAATATTTATAAAATCTACCAGATTAGGTAAATTAAAAAAATATAATAAAATTATAATCCCATAAATTACGCTATAACGTCTAACTTTCTACCTGCCTTCCTTGATTTGTGATATTTTTATTATAATATAATTAAATATCTAACTTACACCAGATTTATATCTAAACTTTAAAATCTTTTTTTCTTCTCAAATAATTCAAAACCATTCTTAATATTTATTTTATAAATTTCTCCTAGATTTTTGTCTTTTACTATTTCATAAATTTCTCTTAGATTTTTGTCTTTCCCTATCTCAATTGCACACATTTTTTGTTTTTCATAATATTTATTCCATCAATTTCTTCTTGATTTTTGTCTTTTTGTATTTCATAAATTTCTTGTAGATTTTTGTCTTTTCATTTTTTCTAACACAATTTTTATTTCTCCTTTATATACAATTCATATACTAAATTATTTTGTATATAACTTGGTATTAAAAAAATTAAGTAACCCAGTTTGTATTATCATGTTTTATACACAATTCATACACTAAAATATGTATAATTTCTTACAAACTAATTTATAAAAAAATAACAGAAAAATAAAAAGACACTAGTTTCTATACAAATTTCAAACCTTAAGAAAATAAAAACACAAACTAATGTCATGACCCAAAATCAGGCCTTGATGGTGCTTACTACATCCCCCGAGTAGGCAAGCCATATCCCAAAGCAAAAACTGAAAGTAAAGACCAACAGAATAATGAAGAAGCGGAAACTAAAATAAACGGGTCACAAAGTATAGATATATACATAACAGCTACAAAATTTACAACACGATCCATAAGAAAACAAGAAGAGACAATATACACACAAGATGTCAACGCCAGACCTGGTGTCATCGGTACAAGAGTCTCTAAAAGTATGAGAATAAGGCTATACAAAAGATACAACTGTCTAACAAATATAAAATATGGACAGTAAATACAAGATAGAAAGTATTAAATCTTCAGACGCCAAGATCTCTGTCACAACCCAAACATAGGCCCAAATACAAGCACGGGAAAAGGAACCCCGAGAGCCTCCAAGTTGACTGTCACGACCAGAGAGGGGTCTCGGATCGTAGACGTGGGACAAGGGACCCCGAGAGACCCCAATTCAACCCATGGCATAAGCATTCACTAACTCATTCAATAAGCATGAAGGAAATATAAATATAAAATCATCGGAAGTCTAACTTAGCATAACAACAGAATGAACATCTGAAGCAGAATACATGTCTAAGTCTGATAAGCCTCTAACCTAGACGAGCTGATGGGACAACACCCTAAACTAGCTCAGAAATACTGAAACTGAAAATATGCTCAAGATAACTGACAATCTAGTCCTCGGAAGATGAGGACTCACCAAAACAAGCAGGCGCTAGCTCTGATAAGCGACTACGAATGGGGCTGAACTTGAGAATCGGATCCGGAATCATGAAATGATGCAGCATAGAAAGTATGCGGCCAGTACGTGGAATGTATCAGGCATGCAAGGTAGGTAAAATTGCTTGAACAATAATAGACTTTTAAAACAAGTCATACATATATGATATCGTTTAAGGATAAGAAACGATCACAAGCATTCATTAAGAAATCATTCTTATTTAATACATGGACATGCATGGCTTTAGAAAATCATGACTAAATCGGATGACTCAAAGCTAAATGATAACATTAATATCAAAAGCTAAACAATGAGTCAAACCTTGATTTTCAAACATCCTTGCATAAGATAATCATCATGAGTAATGGGTATGCAAACTCGAATGATATAGACAGTGGGAGACTCGTCACTTAACCGACATACCACGATAGAGAATTACGTGATCCCGACTATTATACTCAAGTGGGTAGAGCCGTCCATAACCTTGTCAGGGTTATGAACGACACCATGATATCAATATCAGAGGTCCCAATAATATAATAGAATCAAACTATGTTGGCGCGTATTTCTGGGGCATAGGGTAGTCGACCCTTAGCCCGCTCGGTGCTAGACTCTTCTCCCAAAACATGCAATGCTCTACATCGTATAAATACGAAAGGTCAACATCGTCTAGTGACGAAGCTCAACATGAAATCATGCATAAACTCAACATCATATGAAACGAAGCTCAACATTGTATATTGACAAAGCTCATTATGAAACCATGCATACACTAAACATCATATAAATATGAAGCTCAACAATGTCGTCTCGACAAAGCTTAGAATGAAATCATGCTTAGACTCAACATCATATGAAATGAAGCTTGATGCCAACATACATCTCAATTATGAATTCATGCATATGAGAAGTTTTACTACGATACATACCACAAGCTCAAAGAGTAATGGGAGACTTTACTCCAAAAATCATGTGGTAAGCCTACTTAGAATCATCACTCCATCATCATCAATATAAGGGGCTTGCCCAAAACCTTATCATGCTTGAACTCATACAACATTGTAATTTGGGAGATTTCACTCCAAAATGAAGTAATAACGTCAATGCATGAAAATAATCATTCATACTCAACATTGGGCACTACCTAAAGCTTCATCATACATGGGTCTATTTAATCTTCTTTGAAAACATCATCAAAATCATGGGTAAGGTTGAAAACATGCTTTTCATCATCTACTCCATCATCATCAAATCATATAAGAAACTCCCCAACACATGGCCATTTTAGATTCAATTTTTTAGAAAATAATTTTATAAAAGAAATTAAGTTAGAATCTGGCCAAGCTCGATAAATCATCAATATCAACTCAATTCATCATACCCATGAGTAGAAATGTAAGGATCATGCAATCTAAATGAAAACCCATACTTGATCATCATAAATTAGTCACAAATTGATAGGGAATGGGCATAGGTGTGGAAGAAAATACCCACTCATAACCTTACATACCTGGGAATGAAGAATCCTAACTCTTCCTAATTGCCCAGCTGAGATTTCCCTTGAAAACCTTGAAATTCTCCTCACTTTCTTCCCTTCAAGCTCTCACCCTTGCATGCATGAAGAAAATGGCCTAGATGGGTCTTTCTCAGCTTAAAACCCTCTATTACGAGCTTATAATGACGTAGTATAGGCCCTTAGAACTTAGGAATTACAGAAAAGCCCTTACTAAAATCACTAAAAATAATTGTCAGGGGGTCCTAATGGACGACCTGACGACTCGTTACCAAGGCACACGATCCGTTGGTTCACCCATCAAGTATACAGCCTCATCATTTATGAAGATTCAACTGGCTTGGTGACGGGCCTCCTAACGGGTTGTTAGGACTGACGATGACTCGAGGTACTACCCGTCAAGTACACTGGATAAGCTTCACTATCCTTCTCTAGGACCACCCCACGACTAACATGACGACTTATGGTGTCTGACCACGAGTCGTTACATCGCCCGTGGGGACCTCGAGTCCTGCTTCATCTCAGGCCTTCCCCACGAGTCACTTGATGCTCGTTTGGCCTCTTCACGAGTCGTTAAGTCACCCGTTCTGCAACTGCTGCAACATTTTTCCAATTTTTCGCTGATTCACTTCCGGGTTCGATTCTTGAATTCCTGAGGTATAACAATATCTCCCCCTTTGGAACATTCGTCCTTGAATGTTATAAACAAGCAAAAAACCCAAAAACAAAAATCACTATATATATATAGATGCTAATCATTGATTTTCAAGTCGAAAACTGATGGAACGACTACCCCCGAAGAGAACCACATAGCTGGTCAGAGTTCAGACATCACATACACATATCATATCATAAAACAAACTTATTCACATGAATAGAACATGGAAAACTAAATATAGGTTTAGGAAAAAATTTGATACCTCAAACTGAAGCTGAGCCTATAGGGAACAAATGGGGGGTATTTAGCCATCATATCCGCTTCGCCTCCCACGTGGCTCCCTCGACATGTTGATTACTCCATAACACCTTTACTGATGCTACTTCATTGTTCCTCAGCCTTCGAACTTATCGATCCAAGATTTCAATCAGAATTTCTTCATAGCTGAGGCTGTCTTTTGACGTGCCCTTATTCGCGCGTCCACAAGTGTACGGGTCGTGCAAGTAATATAGTGGCTCTTTTAGAGAACCGGAATGTCGAACCCACAGGGACTGGACCCATTCCTCTAACTATCCATTTCAAGTGTGATCTTAACTTTCACAAGTGTTGGTTATAGAAGTTTTCAAGGGAGATTTAACTAAGTCTAGTTTTGGTCAACGAAATATCCTGAATTTACTCTAGGAGTAACATAGAGTTAAAACCAGATAATCATGTGATACTACGATTTGCAATGGGTTAAGCATGAAACTATCGATTGTTGTTTCACATAATTGGAATTGCATGTTCATGGTCTTTCGAGCCTCTAAACATGAAAAACTAGCCTCACTGCATCATTGTGAGTGAGGATGCTGCTCGGTGCTTTGGTAGGGGTTAAAAACCGACACGCAAGTGCACGTGGTCAAACAAGTAATAAAGTGGCTAAGTAAGCCAAGTATCGATCCAAGGAGACTCTGGATAAGTAAAATTGCTTAAGTATACTATATTCTAGTTTACTTCTAATTATGTTGACAATAATGTAACCAAAAGTTAAATAATTTTTGTTTCTAAACTATATACTACAATTAATACAAACTATTTACTTTTGAATTCAGACAATGGATATGAACATGCCAAGGTTAAGAACAAGTAATGAACTGGATAATCATGATAATTTTGGTTAATTCTCTTCTTCATGTTGCTAGCCAAGAACATTAGCCTAGAGATTAAAACTCTCGTATTTAATCTCACTTTAGAATCATAAACCATTCGTCTACATTTCTGTGATCAAATGCAATTTATGACCTAGCAATACAATTCCGGTTCCTAAATTGACTAATACGGGTTTCAAGTATATTTCTATCAGGAAAGCACATCAAAACTCAATTTTCCCAAATCAAGTTAAGAACAATACCCTATTAATTCACAACTTTCCAATTTCTTGCTCTCTCGAGTGAAATTGGACTTTTTAGATGTACATTAATGTTGGCCACACACTAATGCAGTAAGAACAAGAATTAATAGAACAACATGAAAGAAGAAGATGAAAAACCATATAATTCACAATCAAAATTCAATACACATGTTCAAAACCTTAGCAAGGAAGAGAATTAGCCACTCATTTGTGGATTGATCATCCTCAAATGAGTGTAAATCATATGTACAATTGATTGAAAGAAGAAAGAAAGAGAGAAAAACCCTTAGCTTTTTCGTCCCTCAACTGCTGCTAACCCACGTCCTAGCTCCACCAAGTCTTAATTATGAAAAATAAACCTATGTGTGCTATTTATATTAGTAGGAATCTTTCCCGGATTAACAAGCAACGTGTCACGGAGTGCATCGCGGAGCACGGCCTCCGTGACACGCTACGAACGCGGAGGCTCTCTGGAAAATACCCAAAATTGGCCCAGGCAGCACCTTGCCGCGTTGGCAACGTGTCACGCTGCCTGGGCAGCGCGTTGTAGCCCCATGGTCGCGGAGTCCACCTGCCGTGGCACGTTGCCAATGCGCAGGTGGGCTGTTTATAGCGGCCTGCCTGCCGTGGCACCTTGTCGACGCACCGGTGGGCTGTTTTGTGCCTCTTCCTTGCCGACGTTCGCGTGTTAATTCCGTTTCCAAGCTTCTACTTCACCAACTCATGGATTAGTTACTCAAACATCATCAAAACCTACAAAACAAAGGCTAATCGTGTTGGTTAGCACATATCTCCACATTATATAAAATTACATGAAAATGTATACCATAACTTAGATAAACAAGACTAATTTAAGTAATAAAGAGTATCTCGGGCATATATTTTTGCCCGTGATCACAACCCCACACTTAAAGCCTTGTTCGTCCTCGAACAACCTTTTACATATCATGCATATGGAGACTCCCACATAACTAATTTAGCAAGATAATTCAGGTTACGGCTATAATGATTACGTAACATACAAGCTAAAGATAGAGCATGCCTGATTTGATCATTGAAATGAAGTACAACTATGTTAAGACTTCTTAACCTCAAGAGTCGACTCTCAATTTTAGCAAACTCATGTAAATTAACTGATTAAGAAATTCCACATGAATTTTATCCTTCATTAAACATGTGCCCCTCACGGAAAGAAAGTTACCCATTTTCACACGCAAAAACAATTTTTATATCACAACATGTGCGGGTATATGAATAGAATTACGCTCACTCTCATAAAGAATTCACATGCATTATGTAATGACCCATAAGCTTGCCCTTAGTGTTTTATTCCACTAATTTAAGGATGTATGAATGTAAGATCAAGTAGGACTTTTTAGGTTGTAATGTAACTCAGGTGCGGGTAGGTACAGTAATAGTGACTATCTTTCCTAAGCGCTTTTAATACATCACGCCTTCATTACGAACTTCCCTTCCCTCACTTCACCTTTTTCACTTTTCATCTTTCTTTTTCCTCTTTTGTTCCCCCATTTCTTTCGGCACTTTTAGCTTATTAGTAAGGAGTACTTAAGCAATATGTTTCATTCATTCCTTTTCTTACTCCCTACTAATAACCAACCATTTTCACACAAATGCACCTTTTTCCTTTTCTCAACTATTTACAACTTGCTATTTTTCCTTCTTTTCCATTCTTCTCACTCCTTTACCCTTTCGGATTTTTCCTTTAAGCGCTTCGGAGTTTTGGTTCAATTTCAAGGCTAATGAAAGAAAAAGGATTAAGCTTATGTTGCAGCTGTCAAAGAATAGGCTCAAGGCTCAATGGGGTTAACTAGGATTAATTTTTCAAGGTAGGTATAATGAGGGATAAAAAGTTGGTTCATTCAAAGAAATGCCTATATCATTTCATCCAATTCACATCCTTCATTTCGTTTTATAAACACACCAGGCAAGTTCTAGACAATCCACAATAGCACGGAATACTCAAAAATCTTACACTCATGGCACATGCTCAAATCAAGACACAATCAGTAGACTCTTACTCAGCTAATCACAAGAATTCAGAATTAAGCTTCCATCATATTGAGTCAAATTCAAGAGCCTAAGTGTCTCAAACAAAGTTATACACTTGCATGCTTCACACTGAACATACTTGCATCTTACAAACATTTATAGCACATAACAAGAATATCCAGCACCAATTAGTTATGGTTTCAAAACCCAAAATCTATCGACTAATTTTCCTCAAGACGGTCGTCATCCATCCATCGTCGGAAACAGTCCCTAGCTATGACTAAAAAAATTTTATATACAGACCAAGGAAAGAAAGAAAAAAGAAAAGAAAAAAAAATTTTATTCTTCGGTTCAAATACCCCCCGTCGGAAAAGAACCGAAAAGAAAAACCAACGGGTGATGATGTCATGCTAAATTCACAAAAAATTTTCAAATTTTTCAAATTTTCAAATTTCTCACCAACTTTTGTACAAGCATTACATTCACCAAAAATCATTAAGCACAGAAATTTCCCTCACCCCACACTTAAATCATGTTATGTCTGCATAGCATCAAACTAAAGGTTACAAAGGGTGAGAAATACTCCCTGAGGCCTTTAGGCCTAGCTGACAGCATGGTTTTCTTCAACTATGGACAAGTGGGTGTTCGACCCCACACTTTTTCTTTTCCATGCTTGTTAGCTTCCTCCTCCACGGGTACTCAGACTTCCCCTCCATCTGTGCTTAACTTTCCACCAAAACAACACAAGATGAAAAATAAATAAAATAAACATAAATGCAAGAAATTAAAATGGTACCCATGGTACCCTTGGGTTGCCTCCCAAGCAGCGCCTAATTTTACGTCGCGGCACGACGTACCAAGTTTCACCACTTTTTCCTCCACCTTGAGGATATGAATCTCACCCCTAATTTCTTCTCTAATTTCCTCTTATGCTCCAGGGGTGGTGGTGAAAAATTGTAAGGACCAAACAGTAGATGTTGCCTTTTGCATTTATTGGTCCTTAAGTAAGCGAAGTCATTTTGTCTTTCTGAGTTAGCAAATTTCAAAATATATGGTGCTTGGTCCTCCTCTAGACATTTCTCTACAAACTTGGAAGACTCTATTTCTATGTTGTCAACCAAATTTAATGTTGAAAAATGCGTAGAGTGTGGTCCAATACACCTCAACTCTGAAACTGCATTTTGCTTGACCTCCTTACTTGTATATACCTTCTCGACATCGACATCTATCTCACCATTAAAGTCGACTGGGGGATACGCTAACTCTTCTTCCAAGAATGGATTTTCCATAAGTGTGAGCCCATCACGGGGACACTCAAGAGATTCGAATTGTTGGGCTTCATCCAAAAATTCACCCTTGTCGTCCTCTTGTAGTTCCTCTTGAATATCGGCTAAAACTGTTGTCTGTGATTTATCACACGCTTCAGCTTCAGCGATCATCTCCGTGAATTTGATGGTCATCCTTTCTAGAGCCTCTGCATTCTCTTCTTGCTGATTTCTCAATACTGCCATCGCCTCCTTCATTGCTTCTGATTGCTCCAAGAGTTGTTTCAACATGTCTTCTATTCGAGCTTGGCGTCCCAAGTCCTCATTTTCAGCATGCCTATATTCAGAAAAAACAACAGAAGGATCATAGTAGGGGCTTGGGGGAGGGGAATATGCCTTTGGACAATCACCCCAATGGCCATATTGACACCCACATATATTGCACGTATTACAGTTTTGCCACAAGTGGGGTCCTCCACAGTTCAGACAAGATTCACTAAAATATGAGTATCCACCATTGAAACCATTTATATTCCACGATGTCATGTCAATAAGGGTATACGAACAAGCAAAAAAATAAAATAAAATAAAGAAGAATTAAAACAAACACTAGACCAAGTTGTCAACACTTAAGAAAATAAAACAAAAATACAGTAAATTTATACTTAAAACAATTTCACCAATTGCCAAGTCTCCCAGGCAACGGCGCCAAAAACTTGCTCGGTGCTTTGGTAGGGGTTAAAAACCGACACGCAAGTGCACGTGGTCAAACAAGTAATAAAGTGGCTAAGTAAGCCAAGTATCGATCCAAGGAGACTCTAGATAAGTAAAATTGCTTAAGTATACTATATTCTAGTTTACTTCTAATTATGTTGACAATAATGTAACCAAAAGTTAAATAATTTTTGTTTCTAAACTATATACTACAATTAATACAAACTATTTACTTTTGAATTCAGACAATGGATATGAACATGCCAAGGTTAAGAATAAGTAATGAACTGGATAATCATGATAATTTTGGTTAATTCTCTTCTTCATGTTGCTAGCCAAGAACATTAGCCTAGAGATTAAAACTCTCGTATTTAATCTCACTTTAGAATCATAAACCATTCGTCTACATTTCTGTGATCAAATGCAATTTATGACCTAGCAATACAATTCCGGTTCCTAAATTGACTAATACGGCTTTCAAGTATATTTCTATCAGGAAAGCACATCAAAACCCAATTTTCCCAAATCAAGTTAAGAACAATACCCTATTAATTCACAACTTTCCAATTTCTTGCTCTCTCGAGTGAAATTGGACTTTTTAGATGTACATTAATGTTGGCCACACACTAATGCAGTAAGAACAAGAATTAATAGAACAACATGAAAGAAGAAGATGAAAAACCATATAATTCACAATCAAAATTCAATACACATGTTCAAAACCTTAGCAAGGAAGAGAATTAGCCACTCATTTGTGGATTGATCATCCTCAAATGAGTGTAAATCATACGTACAATTGATTGAAAGAAGAAAGAAAGAGAGAAAAACCCTTAGCTTTTTCGTCCCTCAACTGCTGCTAACCCACGTCCTAGCTCCACCAAGTCTTAATTATGAAAAATAAACCTAAGTGTGCTATTTATATTAGTAGGAATCTTTCCCAGATTAACAAGCAACGTGTCACGGAGTGCATCGCGGAGCACGACCTCCGTGACACGCTACGAACGCGGAGGCTCTCTGGAAAATCACCCGAAATCGGCCCAGGCAGCACCTTGCCGCGTTGGCAACGTGTCACGCTGCCTGGGCAGCGCGTTGTAGCCCCATGGTCGCGGAGTCCACCTGCCGTGGCACGTTGCCAACGCGCAGGTGGGCTGTTTTGAGCAGCCTGCCTACCGTGGCACCTTGTCGACGCACCGGTGGGCTGTTTTGTGCCTCTTCCTTGCCGACGTTCGCGTGTTAATTCCGTTTCCAAGCTTCTACTTCACCAACTCATGGATTAGTTACTCAAACATCATCAAAACCTACAAAACAAAGGCTAATCGTGTTGGTTAGCACATATCTCCACATTATATAAAATTACATGAAAATGTATACCATAACTTAGATAAACAAGACTAATTTAAGTAATAAAGAGTATCTCGGGCATATATTTTTGCCCGTGATCAGATGCTAATTTCTAGTTCGTGGGCAATTAATTATGTTGTGGTTTACGTGGAAATGATTAGGGACCTTCGTGCGTCTAACCATTTAACTCAATTTAGCCTCACAACTACTTCTTCGAGCGGTGATGCGATAATCCTAAGTTGGTCTTTAATAACCCCCGTTTTGTCAACCAAGCAAGGTGTTAGCTATATTTCTATCCTAATACGAAATTATATCGTGAGATACAAACATGCTCCTCACATTCTCATGTCCTGACCTAGGTAATGCTTTCTCAAGCCAATGCCCAAGCTAACATATATGCTTTCATGGTGATCAATCATAAAAACAACCAACAATCCAGAATGCAAGATGAAAACAACAATCAATAACTTAATTCCAAAACAATTTCATAAAATCACAATCATAATTCATGGCTTCAACCCTAGAGGAAGGGTTCTAGCCATTCATGTTCATAAAACTACAAGAAACTACAACTAAACAAATATACTTACAAGAATTTGGTAGATGAGAAGGGAATTTGCCAAACCCTAGATGAGTTCTCCTACTTCTCCCTTCACTCCTAGGTAGTTTTCCAGAATAAAATCGTGACAAAGTGGTTTTAGGAGCTAAGGCACCTATTTCTAATAAATGAGAAACGTGCATAATTTAGCCTGTCGTGGAATGGCCCCATGTCACGGGGTGTATTGCGGAGCACTGCCTCCGTGACACGGAGGTAACGCGGAGGCTCTCTGGAAATTGCCTCCGGAAGTCAAAACTGCCGAGTGTCACCGTGCTGCCAACATGACACGCTGCTAATGCAGCGTGTTGGCCTTACCATGTCGCACAGCTGGCCTAGCGTGGCACGGTGTTGGTGCGCTGGAGCCTTGCCATGGCATGCTCTTTGCCGACTTTCGCAATTTGCTCCCGACTCCATTCCTCTACTTCACCAACTTATGAATTAGTTCCTCAAAATCATTGAAACCTACAAAACAAGGACTAATCATGTTGGTTAGCACATATATTCACATTTATATAAAATTACATGAGTATAAAATAAATTAGATAAACAAGACAAAACTAAGTTATAAAGTATCACTCGGGCATGCTATTTTTGCCCACGATCATCTTTCACACCAATGCTGTCTATTGGAACCACCAAGGCTGGATCACCCAAACACTTTTTCAACAGCGATACATGGAACACAGGATGAACTGGAGCCAATTCTGAAGGCAAGTCCAACTCATACGCCACCGTACCAACTCTTCGAACAACCCTGTACAGACCAACATAGCGGGGACTGAGTTTACCTTTCTTTTCGAACTAAATGACTCCCTTCATGGGAGATACCTTTAGGAACACCCAGTCGTCAACATCAAACTCCAATTCTCTTCTTCTGACATCAACATACGATTTCTGACGACTCTGAGTGATTTTCAGCCGGTCCCTTATCAACTGAACCTTCATCATCGCCTTATGAACCGAATATGGTCCTACCATAGCTGCCTCACCAACCTCAAACCATCCGATGGGAGATCTGCACCTTCGCCCGTAGAGAGCCTCGAACGGTGCCATCTGGATACTAGAGTGGTAACTATTGTTATAAGCAAACTCGATCAAGGGCAAATGATCATCCCAACTACCTTTGAAATCCATAGCACATGCCCTCAACATATCCTCAAGAGTTTGAATGGTTCGTTCTGCTTGGCCGTCTGTATGGGGATGAAAAGTTGTGCTTAGCTTAACCTAAGTCCCTCACCCTTTCTGAAACGAACGCCAGAATTTAGAAGTAAACTGAGTACCTCGGTCTGAAATAATAGACAAGGGCACTCCATGAAGTCGAACTAACTCCCAAATATACAACTTAGCATAATCATCTGTTGAATCCGTGGTCTTGACCGGTAGGAAGTGTGCAGCCTTGGTCAACCTGTCCACTACCACCCAAATGGAGTCGTATTACTGGCGAGTACGAGGTAGACCTGTAATGAAGTCGATATTGATTTCTTTCCACTTCCAAGTGGGAATGGCAATATCCTGAAGTACACCTTCAGGTCTTTGATGCTAGGCTTTTACTTGCTGACAGTTTGGACATTTTGCTACGAACTCCACAATATCCCTTTTCATACCATCCCACCAATAGATTTCTCGCAAATCCCGATACATTTTCGTGGATCCTGGATGAATAGAATATCTGGTACCATGTGCCTTATGCAATATCCGAACTCTCAAATTATCAATGTCCAGAACCCATAGTCGACCCTGGTATCGTAGAACACCCTTGGGAGAAAACCTCTACCTTTTGACTCCGCACTGCCTCCTTCAGTTTCCTCAATATTGGATCCTCATCTTTCCTGGATTTAACATCAACTACCAAGGACGACTCTGACCCGTACACAACAACACTGCCATCGATCGAATCGATCAATCTAACTCCCAGCCTCACAAGCCGGTGAACATCTCTCACCAATTTCTTCTTCCCCTCATCCACATGGGACGCACTCTCTATTGAGAGCCTACTAAGCGCATCCGCAACCACATTAGCCTTGCCCGGGTGGTAAAGGACACTCATGTCATAATCCTTAAGTAACTCCAACCACCTCCTTTGCTAAAGATTTAGATCTTTCTGTGTGAACACATATTGCAAACTCTTGTGGTCCATAAATACATCCACGTGGACCCCATACAAGTAATGCCTCTATATCTTCAATGAAAACACCACTACGGCCAATTCAAGATCGTGGGTCAGATAATTCTTTTCATGCACTTTCAGCTGTCGAGAGGCATAAGCTATCACCCTCCCCCTCTGCATCAACACACACCCAAGTACAACTCTAGAAGTATCAAAATACACTACGAAACCATCGTTACCCTCGGGTAGGGTCAAATACTGGTGCCTAGGTAAGTCGAGCCTTCAACTCTTGGAAGCTTTTCTCACAAGCCTCCAACCACTGAAACTTGACCTTCTTCTGAGTCAACTTAGTCAAAGGCGCTGCAATGGTTAAGAAACCCTCCACAAACCTCTGATAGTAACCGGCTAGGCCCAAGAAGCTCCGAATATCTTAAGGATTCACCGATCTGGGCCAATTCTTCACCGCCTCAATTTTCTGCGAGTATACTTTTATGCCTTCGCTATACACCAAATGGCCCAAGAATGCCACGGAGTCCAACCAAAACTCACACTTGTTGAACTTTTCATACAATTGGTAGTCCTTTAGGGTCTGGAGCACTACTCTCAAGTGAGCGGCATGTTCCTTCTCGCTCCAAGAGTATACCAAAATGTCATCAATGAACACGATCACAAACATATCCAAATATGGCTTGAACACCCTATTCATCAGGTCCACAAAAGCTGCAGGAGCATTCGTTAGTCCAAAAGACATAACTACAAACTCATAATGACCATACCGTGTTCTGAATGCCTTCTTGGGATATCACTCTCCCGAACTCTGAGCTAATGATACCCAGACCTGAGATCTATCTT
Organism: Datura wrightii; assembly: GCA_035772735.1. Classification (NCBI taxonomy): domain Eukaryota; kingdom Viridiplantae; phylum Streptophyta; class Magnoliopsida; order Solanales; family Solanaceae; genus Datura; species Datura wrightii. The sequence goes on from JASDFA010000027.1 coordinate 41,333,064, forward strand.
CGAGAAACACTTTGCACCCTAAAGCTGATCGAACAAATCATCGATCCTGGGTAAGGGATACATGTTCTGGACAGTGACTTTGTTCAACTGTTGATAATCAATGCACATACGAAGGGAACCATCTTTCTTCCGAACAAATAGTACTAGTGCACCCCATGGGGACTGGCTCGGACTAATGAAAACCTTATCTAGCAAATTCTTTAACTGATCCTTCAACTCTTTTAGCTCGGCTGGAGCCATCCTGTAGGGTGGAATAGATATAGGCTGCATATCGGAAAGGAGATCAATATCGAAATCAATCTCCCGCTAGGGAGGAATACCTGGCAAATCATCAGGAAAGACCTCTAGGTACTCACGTGCTATTGGAACTGACTAGATGGTCGGGGTTTCAGACTCCACGTCCTTAACCCTAACTAGGTGATACATGCAACCCTTAGAAATCATCTTCCTATCCTTGAGGTAGGAAATGAAGTGACTTACAGGCACCGCTGAACTACCCTTCCATTCTAAAACTGGCTCACCCGGGAATCTAAACTCTACTAACCGGGTCCTGCAATTAATGCAAGTATAACAAGCATACAACCAATTCATGCCGAGAATAACATCGAAATTGGTCATGGCTAACTCTATCAAATCTGCTGAGGTGACCTTATGGAGATCCAAGACTGGGAAATCTCTATACACCCGTCTAGCTATAACTGAGTCACCTACTGGAGTAGAAATAGAGAAGGATTCTGACAATACATCGGGACTGACTCCAAAACTATAGGCTACATAAGGTGTCACAAAGGAAAAGGTGGCCCTTGTATCTAACAATGCATAAACATCAACATGGAAGACTCTTAACATATCGGTAACAACGTCCGGGGAGACCTCCTGCTCCTAATGGGATGCTAGGGCATAGAATCTATTCTGGCGCTGACCGCTCGCTGCACTAGTAGATTCCCCCTGATGTGCTGAGCGAGGGGGTGGGGCTGCTGAACTAGAAGCTGGGCCACAACCCCCAACCTGATCTTGTCTCGTCGCTGGACAATCTCTAAGCATGTGTCCAGGTTGCCCGCACCCAAACCACACACCCGGACCTGCCAAGTACTGGCCTGTATGCCCTCAGTCACACCCGCGATAAGGTGGAACACCTGAATCTGCGAGCATGCTGCTCTGACCCCTCGAGCCTGATGCTCGCCCTCTCTGATCATGCCTAGGACAATATGGCACACTCAAGGCTGATGAAGCTGGGGCGGATGACCTCTGATGAGTCTGCTGATGGTGCCCACTGCCGAACCTCTACTGGGAAAATCTGTGGTCCTCGGTCCTGGCCCTCTTGGCCTCTCTCTCTCTCTCGAATGTGCCGCCTCCATCTACTGGGCGTAAAACACCACTCGAGAGAAGTCCACATCCTGATGGGGAATAGCAATCATGCATGCCTTATCCAATTAACCTATTATCCCATGCACAAACCTGCTTATTCATGCCCTCTGGTCATCCACTAACTCAGGAGCATACTTCAATAATCAAGTGAACTCAAGGGAATACTCTAGTACCATCATCCTCCCTTGCTTCAGATTTACGAACTCAGCTGCCTTTAGCTCCCTCATCTCCCGAGGGAAGAACCAAACAAGGAATGCAACATGGAACTCTTCCCAAGTGACTGGACCTGCTCCAACAACTCTGCTGTCCTTCCGTTGATGGAACCAGATATGCACAACCCCCTTCAACTGGTAGGAGGCCAACTCTACGCACTTAACAATGCTCACCCCCATAACCTGGGTGATCTTGATGATCTCATTAATGAAGTCATATGTGTCCTCACCTACCTTGTACCCCAAGTACTCTGGCGGGTTCATCCTCAAGAAGTCCCTGATTTGAGCCGCCGCTGCATTGCCATTCTGCGGAACATATGCAACAGCCTGCTGATTTACCTAAGCGGTCAAAGCCTACACAATCATCTGGATAACGGCTCGGAACTCAGCATGAGCGGCTAGCTCCGGTGCTTGAGGCTCCTGAACTAGTGGGACCTGCTGATGCCCAGGACCCATGCCATCCTCGTGACCTTCACCGTCTCCATTTCTCGTTCCATTAATCCTTCGAGAAGACTTGAATCTGCAATCGCGAATAGCACAAATTATAGGGACAGAAAGACTCTTCATCGCACAACATAGATCATGAAAGATGGGAACATTTCCTAAAATGTTTCGTAGCCTCTTCGTCATAAGTGTGGCGCGCTTCACACCCATGAAGAAGAATCTACGTAACGCGGCTTTTAGACTCCCTAGCCACTTCAAACCTAAGGCTCTGATACCAACTTGTTCACGATCAGAAAGGGATCCGGAATCGTAGACATGGGACAAGGGACCCCGAGAGACCCCAAGTCAACCCATGGCATAAGCATTCACTAACTCATTCAATAAGCATGAAGGAAATATAAATATAAACTCAACGGAAGTCAAAATTAGCATAACAACAGAATGAACATCTGAAGCTGAATACATGTCTAAGTCTGATAAGCCTCTAATCTGGACGAGTTGATGGGACAACACCCCCAACTAGCTTAGAAATATTGAAACTAAAAATACGCTCAAGATAACTGTCACACCCTGCCTTGGGGGGTATGACTGGCACCTGGTGCCCTACTAGGACCTGAACCACTAGACTGCTGAGCCTGGGCGCATCTGGTGCCTGGCTGGCTCTAACTCACATTTCTGGAAACAAAGGGCTATATAACGGCTGTAAACACAGCCCCCGGCCCATTGGCCTATAGCCTCCTGTACCTGTAAAAACAGCTAACCAGAAACAAGCAACTATAAGGAAACCTATGCGGGCCGACAAGGCCACCATGCTGTCTAGTTATCTATAACTCAACCCTGAAGTACTGGATAGCTACGTGACCGGCAAGGTCACCACTACTGTCAAACTATGGCCCCACATGGCCAACATAAAGGAAACAAAAGTACTAACAGCTATACAACTGCACGGCCTCACACGACCGGCTCATCTGACCACAGGGTAATATAATACAGACTGCAAGCCTCTAGGAATAGCAATAGAAATGATCGGGACAGGGCCCCGACCTACCCGTACTGTACAACAAAAGAAAACGGAATACACCTCTGGGATTCAGTCTCTGGATGACAGGAGCTGAATGCTCGATCACTGACAGGAATTACGTGGTATCGCCTGCTCGTCTATGAGTACCTGCAGGCAAGTAATGTAGCGCCCCACCGGGCGTCAGTACCGCTGGTACTGAGTATGTAAAGCAATAACTAAAAGAAATATCTGAAAAATATAATACAACTGATGAAACTGAAGTAGAAAGGAATGGATTAACTGTCTGATAATGTAAATCATACCTTCTTTTAATTATACTGGAAGGAGTAGGAGTCATACCTGGAGATTTATCGTCCTACTGTCGATCTACTTGTATCTACTGTACATGGCATAACATATCATAACATCACATAGCACACACAAAACTTACCCGGCCCCCATAAGCCGGGAGGTACAACCAGCACAAAATCTATACCCCTACCCCGGTCATCCCATCTCCTAAAATAGCTATAAGCATCCCGCCGGTCCCCTGGGTACGCACTTGGGCTCGCTGAACCCCTGACTATAACTGCATCTGAGTCCGGAGGACTCCTGAATCAACACCCGGGCGTATCCGCTCGACAGGGGTGTGTAAGGGCCGATCAAGGCACAATATGGGGAAAACTGGTATCCCATCTTCGTCCCCTATGGGACGGCATGCCACTCCGTAGAGCAACGTATCCTCGTCCTCTGGCGGACGAGTCGATACAGCTATTAACCCTGGGGCGGTCATGGATGCTAGGTAATCCAACCCCAAAACAATACAACGGTCTCAACTGGTAATACTATCTGCATATCCCACATACTGAAGCTAATAGTGGTAAAGTATTTGTATATACTATATGCTGAGCTAGTGATAGTAATATATACGTACTTAATACATGCTGAGGCTGGTAATAGTATATATGTATAAATATAGTCTTCTGCCAGACTGTACTGGGGCTAATGCTGAACAAGATATAGTGTTTCTGCTGAAAACTATGTTGTATACTGAGTTTCTATAGTAACATGATTTACTATTCCTAACATACTTTCTAACTCCATCTTAACTTATCATTCTGTTTCTGAGATGTCTTACAGATATTACATTGCTTTACTGGGTTCCAACTGAATACAATGATATCCTAACATTCTGTGTCACATCACGTACTGAGCATGCTGTGCAGTTTCTAACACTTGTATTAGAATCTATATCGTGCTAGCAAGTTTCACGCAAGTTATAACTCGATGCTTCTAATATCGTACCAACATTCATAATAAACACAACACATGACTTCTGAACATTCTACTGGCCTTTAAATTACTATGTTGTACCAAAATTACTAACTTGCCGAGGAAACTAGCTTTACATACCTTATCCTCGAACTATCCGTCTGTCGGACGAGGCTCGGCCAGTACTTCAACTATTTTCTCCCAACTGCATTCATAAGTATGTCAATTAATACTAAATACAGCTTTATTTTAAAGAGCAACGTCACTTTCGATATAGTTTATAGCCTAAACTTAGGCCTATCGAAAGACGGTCGAAAACTCGCTATTTTTCAGAGGTCCAGAAGGGAGAAATACTCACTTCGCAGCTAGGAACACATAGACATTAGTTTAGAGCAATTCCACTTACCTTAGCTCGGTAGCTCGACGATTCGTCGGCCGTATTTCACGAAACTAAATCCGTAGGAATGCTCTCTGCCGCTAAATACCTCGGTATCTCAGGTTAATTTGAGTTTGGACAACATTTAGCAGCGTAATCGGACGAAAATTATCTTACCTCCTTCATTCTTATCTCTCCTCTGCTGATCCCTCTCTGTTTCACTTGAAATTATAAGTGTTTAATGATTTAAAACCGAAGTGGGGCTTTATATACTTGGGCCTGGACAAGGCCAACGTGTCACGGAGCCAACGCGGAGGCCTCACCTCCGTGACACGCTGCCATCGCGGAGGGGCTCTGCCTCGGCTCCTTCCGCGATGGTTCGACAGGTTTCTCGTCCGATCTTTTCCCGGGCCTTTCTCTAGCATGTATGGCCTTCAAATATGCTTAACTAACGTGCGAATAGGTCATCTAGGTGTCGGGAATCCTACGGGGTATAACAATAACTGACAATCTAGTCCTCAGAAGATGAGGACTCACCAAAACAAGAAGGCACTAGCTCTGATAAGTGGCTACGAACGGGGCTGAACCTGAGAACCGGATCCTATATCACGAAACGATGCAGTATAGAAAGTATGCAGTCAGTACGTGAAATGTACCGAGTATGCATGGTAGGTAAAATTGTCTGAACAATAATAGCCTTTTAAAACAAGTCATACATATATGATATCCTTTAAGGATAAGAAATGATCACAAGAATTCATTAAGAAATCATCTTATTTAATACATGGTCATGCATGGCTTTAGAACATCATGACTAAATCGGATGACTCAAAGCTAAATCATAATTATATCAATAGCTGAACAATGAGTCAGACCTTGCTTTTCAAACATGCATGCATAAGATAATCATCATGAGTAATAGGTATTCACTCACTCGAATGATATAGACAGTGGGAGACTCGTCACTTAACCGACATACAACAATAGAGCTTACGTGGTCCTGACTGTTACACTCAAGTGGGTAGAGCTGTCCATAACCTTGTCAGGGCTATGAAAGACACCATGATATCTATATCAAGCTCAAAGGGCCAATCGGGTCGGGGATAGCTCATAAGGGAGGTCCTAATAATATAATAGAATTAACCTACATTGGCGCGTAGTTCTGGGGCATAGGATAGTAGACCCTTAGCCCGCTCGGTGCTAGACTCTTCTCCCAAAACATGCAATGCTCTACATCGTATAAATACGAAGCTCAACATCGTCTAGTGATGAAGCTCAACATGATATCATGCATAAAATCAACATCGTATGAATCGAAGCTCAACATTGTCTATTGACAAAGCTCATTATCAAACCATGCATACACTAAACATCATATAAATATGAAGCTCAACAATGTTGTCTCGACAAATATTAGAATAAAATCATGCTTAGACTCAACATCATGTGAAATGAAGCTTGATGCCAATATACATCTCAATTATGAATTCATGCATATGAGAAGTTTTACTACGATACATACCACAAGCGCAAAGAGTAATGGGAGACTTTACTCTAAAATCATGTGGAAAGCCTACTTAGACTTATCACTCCATCATCATCAATATAAGGGTCTTGCCCAAAACCTTATCATACTTGAACTCATACAATTTATTTGGAAACATTTTCATTTGGGAGATTTCACTCCAAAACGAAGTAATAACGCCAATGCACGAAAATCATCATTCATACTCAACATTGGGCACTACCCAAAGCTTCATCATCCATGGGTCCATTTAATCTTCTTCGAAAACATCATCAAAATCATGGGTAAGATTATAAACATACTTTTCATCATCTACTCCATCATCATCACATCATATAAGAAACTCCCCATACATGGGCGTTTTAGATTCAATTTTTTAGAAAATAATTTTGTAAAAGAAATTAAGTTAGAATCCGTCCAAGCTCGATAAATCATCAATAACAACTCAATTAATTATACCCATGAGGAGAAATGTAAGGATCATGCAATTTGAATGAAAAACCATACTTGATCATCACAAATTAGTCACAAATTGATAGGGAATGGGCATGGGTGTGGAAGAAGCACCCACTCATAGCCTTACATACCTTGGAATGAAGAATCCTAACTCTTCCTAATTGCCCAGCTGAGATTTCCCTTGAAAACCTTGAAATTCTCCTCACTTTCTTCCCTTCAAGCTCTCACCCTTGCATGCATGAAGAAAATGGCCTAGATGGGTCTTTCTCAGCTTAATACCCTCTATTACGAGCTTAAACAACGTAGTATAGGCCCTTAAAACATAGGAATTACGGAAAAGCCCTTACTGAAATCGCTGAAAATAACTGTTAGGGGTCCTAACGGACTAACTGACGACTTGTTATCAGGGCACACAATCCGTTGGTTCACCCGTCAAGTACACTACCTCATCATTCATGAAAATTCAACTGGCTTGGTTACGACCCTTCTAATGGTTCGTTAGGACTTACGACGACTCGTTAGGAACCACCCATCAAGTACACTGGATAAGCTTCACTGTCCTTCTCTAGGACCACCCCACGACTGACATGACAATTCGTGGTGTCTGACCACGAGTCGTTACATCACCCGTGGGGACCTCGTGTCCTGCTTCATCTCAGGCCTTCCCCAAGAGTCAGTTGAAGACTCGTTTGGCCTCTTCATGAGTCGTTTAGTGACCCGTTTTGCAATTGCTGCAATATTTTTCCAGTTTTCTCCTGATTCAATTCCGGGTCCGATTCTTGAATTCCTGAGGTACTGTCCGGCTGGTTCGGTAGGGGTTAAAAACCGACACGCAAGTGCACGTGGTCAAACAAGTAATAAAGTGGCTAAGTAAGCCAAGTATCGAACCAAGGAGACTCTGGATAAGTAAAATTTCTTAAGTATACTATATTCTAGCTTACTTCTAATTATGCTGACAACAACGTAACCAAAAGTTAAATAATTTTTGTTTACAAATTATATACTAAAACTATTAACAAATATTTACTGTGAATTGAAACTATGGATATGAGCATGCCAAGGTTAAGAACAAGTAATGAACTTGATTATCATCATCATTCGGTTATTCTTCTCTTCTAGTTGCTAGCCAAGAACATTAGCCAAGAGATTAAAACTCTCGTATTTAATCTCACTTAAGAATCATAAACCATCCGTCTACATTTCTATGATCAAATGCAATTTATGACCTAGCAATACAATTCCGGTTCCTAAATTGACTAATACGACTTTCAAGTATATTTCTATCAGGAAAGCACATCAAAACCCAATTTTCCCAAATCAAGTTAAGAACAATACCCTATTAATTCACAACTTTTCAATTTCGTGCTCTTTCGAGTGAAATTGGACTTTTTAGATTTACATTAATGTTGGCCACACACTAATGCAGTAGAAATAAGAATTAATAGAACAACATAGAAGAAGAAGATGAAAAACCATACAATTCAATAATCAAAATTCATCACCATTGTTCATAACCTCAGCAAGGAAGAGAATTAGCCACTCATTTGTGGATTAATCATCCTAAAACAAGTGTTAATCATACATACAATTGATTGAAAGAAGAAAGGAAGAGAGAAAATCCCTTAGCTTTTTCGTTCCTCAACTGCCTCTAACCCACGTCCTTGCTCCACCAAGTCTGAATTAATTAAAAATAAGCCTAAGTGTTCTATTTATACTATTGGGAATTTTTCCCGGAATAACAAGCAACGTGTCACGGAGGCCAACGCAGAGCACTGCCTCTGTGACACGGCGTGGACGCGGACCCTCACTGGAAATCCAGGGTCCGGGAATTAGCCTCAACGTGGCACGGCATGCAACGCGGAGGCTTGCCTCCGTTCCACGGAGCTGTCGCGAGGCTTCACTGGAAATTGCCAATTAAATCACCCTCCAGGCAGTGTGCCTCCGCGATTGTAGCGTGGCACGGCTCCATCGCGGAGCCCCTTTACATTGCGCATTCCAATGTCTTTTCCGTGCTTGCATCCAAGTCCAACTCCGATATTGTTCCAACATGCATTTTAGCTCCTAAAAATCATGTTTTACCTGCAAAACAATGCTAATCATGTTGGTTAGTATAAATTCACATTTTATTACCAATTACATGAAAATGTATACACATTGCACAATAAACAAGGCGAAAATGATAAGTTTGAGTATCACTTGGGCATATAAATCTGCCCAAGATCACTTACCCCACACTTATTCCAACATGCATTTTAGCTCCTAAAAATCATGTTTTACCTGCAAAACAATGCTAATCATGTTGGTTAGTATAAATTCACATTTTATTACCAATTACATGAAAATGTATACACATTGCACAATAAACAAGGCGAAAATGATAAGTTTGAGTATCACTTGGGCATATAAATCTGCCCAAGATCACTTACCCCACACTTAAATCCTTGTTCGTCCTCGAACAACACATACACAACTCATGCAAATTACATCCCAACCTTTGCCACTATGGTGCGACAATTTAAGCTACGGTCATACCGATCATTCAATTTTGTAAATCATCAAGAAAACATGCATGGTCTTAACAATGCAATGACCTTTAATACATCAAGACTTCCTAGACTTTAAGAATCGACCCTCGATATCGGCAAACTCATGCAAATCAACTAATCAAGATATCCGACACGAAAATCAATCTTTCATCAAGCATGTGCCCTCACAACTCAAGAGAATCTTCCCCTTTATGTTCACGCAACACACAAACATTCAAGTAGGGGCATATAAAAATTAATTTCACTCTCTCTCCCAAAAGAATTCACATGCATCATGTCATGACCCATAGGCTTGCCCTTAGTGTATTACTCCACTAATATAAAGAAATGTAATGTAAGATCAAGTAGGACTTTAATGGGTTGTAATGGAAGCTATGGAACTAGTATATATTGGATTAGCCAATAATAGTCACTAGCATCCTTAAGCGCCTTTTCAACACATTCCCATCAACTCATGAACATTGTTTCTCTCTTTTCTTTTTCCTCTCATCCCATTCATGCTGGTTTACTTTCGTATGGCCCATTTCACCAAACACACTTGACATGACACAAAGGTTTTTCATGCACCTTCATTATCATTTCATTATAACAAGTGCCTCTTCAACCTTTTCTTTTCTTTCCTCACTCTGCTTTTCTTTTTCTTTCCACTATTCTCACTCTTTGACACTTTGAGAAAAATTTTCTTTTCTTAAGCCCTTAAGAGTTTTGTATCGACTTTACGGCTAATGAAAAGAAGGAATAAAGCTTTGTTTATACAATTTTGGACACAAGAAAGAAATAATCGGCTAACGGCTCAACGGGCTGACTAGGGTATACAGTCACATAAAAAGGTAGAGTATGATAAGAAAAAAAAATAGAAACTCTCGGTTAAAACAAAGAAATGCCTATATCCTTTCCAACACTACACCTCCTTCATTTCGTTTTGTACACACTCCAGGCAAGTTCTAGACACTTCACAATAGCATGGAATAACAATACCTCACTTCACACTTTATGCACATGCTCGATTCAAGATGCATTCACAGACTCTTTAATTAGCCAATTACATGAATTCAAAAATTAAGCCTCAATCACACCGAATCGAATTCTACAGCCTAGGTAACTCAACATATTTACAAAATTGCATGCTTTCATACGAATCACTTTTACATTTTGAATATCAGTTACAACACGCAACCATAATTTCACAACCATATAGTAACTACAGGTTCAGTGATGCAATCCACCAAAGAAAGAAAAAAACCGAAAACTAATTAAAATCACTACTCCTACCGACTACATTTCTCTTAAGACGGTCGTCATCCATCCATCATAGGGAACGGTCCCTAACTATGACATCGGTTCAATGGGACTATTCTCGGTAAAAGAACCGAAAACAAACTCCGAGAAACCCAAAAATAAAAATTGAAAATTTTTTGCAAGACATCGATCATTTCGATGGAAAAATATAAAATTTTAAAAATATCGATCATTTCGATAGAAAAAACAATATTTACAAAATATTTACACTGGCAACCACAACCTTTCACAACACACATCAATTACCACAAAAATATGTACAGATACAAATACAAATCAGTTTGCACTCACAACCACAGGGAAACATAAACATACAAACAAAACAAAGGAAGAACCTACAGCAAATCAGCCCAGCCCCAGCACCTAACTACTTCCCACCCCACACTTAAATCGAACACTGTCCCCAGTGTTCACAAAAAATTAAAAAGCACAAAATTTTCGGGTGGTGGAACTCCCTGATCAGTCGAAATATTCGACTTCTTCATCCGGTGCTGCTGCCTCATCGCCCATGTCGAGTCACCTCCATCGTCGCCATCGGACTCCACATCGGAGTCCTCCCGACGTGTCTCCTCGTCCGTGGGGACATCATCGTCAGTGGGCTCAACGAAGGCTGGCCCCACTCGGCACAAAGCTCTGGCGTTCTCGCCAAATGGGTAATCCAGCTCCAGCTGCCATAATTCATCCTCTGTGGCTGGTCTCCCACCAATCCGGAGCTGAAGCATCTGCATACCAAACATTCGTGCCATGTACTGATCGTCACGAGCATGTCGCTCGCCCTGTGTCAGCATTGGCCCGTGTGTGGTGTCGGGGGCCTTGGTTTTGGTCACATCAAGGGCCCTCCGCTCCAACTACGGGATGTAGTCCAAAGCCTCTTCCTCGACGTCGAGGCCCCGGAGAAAGGTGGTGATGAGTCCGCCGAACCCATACCTGTGGCCCTGGTGTAGTCGGGCTCTCTTCATGGCGGATATGATAACCGCCCCAACATTAATCTCTAGCCCTTTCATAAGGGCATACACCAGGCACACACGGTCCCGGGTCACATCCGTCATGTGAACCCCCGGGATCAAGCACGAACACACTATCTTCACCCATATTCTGGCCTCCCTGTTCATCTGCGAATAAGGTAGAGTCTGGTGGTAACCCCTCTCCTTATGTCTGCTCCATCGGGCTGTGGACCGAGCCCCACACAAAGTGCGTCTGATATCGGCGTATGGTGGGGTGATGTTCAGCTGGCGGAGAACGTGGGCGTCTGTGTCCCGCGCTCCAATGATGGCATTTAATTTCTGGGGTTCCAGAGTGACAATCTGCCCTCTGATTTTTATTGTGTGGCTTCTGATGGCCGGGTTCCAATTTGCATAGAACTCCCGGACTAAATGTAGGTTGCACTCCTTGGGCTCCTGAAATATGAAGCTGAGCCCAGCTGCCTCGATTCTCTGCACAATACGGGGGAACTCCTGTGCGAGTGGTTCCCGTGCAATATGCTCCTCAGGGAAGTACTTACTCTCTTTATGTTTAGCGTACCACTTCTTCCCTTTATCGGTCACCCACCTCGTTCCGTATTGGCGGCGTTGGCCGCGCGGAACAGCTGGTGCAGCTGGGACTGCAGTGCCCAGTCTCATGCGTTTTCTCCCGGTGCCTGAAGTAGATGCACCTTTATCCTTATCCTGCCTACTCGCCATTGTACCTGTCAATACAAATAAACAAGCACAATGTCAAGATAAATACATGTTAACTTTGGCTAAGGTTGGGTTAAACTAAGTTTACCCCACACTTAGTCCTTAGCTACGTTTACGATACTCCGGCAAGGATTACTTTATTTACAATAACAAACAACTATACAATTTATGCTTCGTGCGTTCACAAAAAATTTTCGACAGTATAACTTTTAGCGTACTACTCAGACTTCATACAGCTAATCCCAATCCTACCATCGCTATCAATTCAACCATCGCACTTAGCAACGAAAACAACAAACAAAAACAACGACAAAAATTCTATATACATACGAATCCAAATAACCAAACCAATTTGAACAATTTTTACGTTTTCCCAAAACCCGAGAATTCGTCGTCTATTACCTCCAAACAATATTTACAACGACTTATTCTCAATGTACAAACACACCCCGGCATATAATTCACCAATTTAGCAAGTTACCCAATTCGATTTCAACAACCCAAGCCCTAGAATTCAATTTTACAATCAAATTCGAATCATTCACGCAATCGACAATTTCAAACGCTAATTACAACATTTCAAACATTTATCAATCAAAGAATAATTCAATATCATGCTAAATTGCTACTTAGGATGATTTCTCTCACCTCCCATGCTCAAATTCGATTAAAATCGACAAAAACTTGAGAGAAACGAGGAAAACATACCTTTACGTTGAATAACCGAAGAAACTTGACAAATTGTTTGCTTAGTAGCGTGGTACGTTGGTTGGGAGAGGGAATTTAGGTGTTTGTCGCGGAGAAGAGAGAAAATGAAGGAAAAGAGGGGTTTTTCGGGGGTTAAAAAGAAGAAAAACACGCGGGTCACCCGGCAACCCGTTGTGACCCGGCACTAAATATAGGGCAACGTGTCACGGAGGGTAACACGGATCCCCTCCTCCGTGACACGGAGCTAACGCGATGGCTCACTAGAATTTTTAAAAAAAATCCAGATTTAACCTCAACGTGTCACGGAGGGTAATGCGGAGCCCTTCCTCCGTGACACGGAGCCATCGCCCCAGTGCTATGTCTCTTCATTTTATTCATTTTTTCATACCTTGCCTTTTTCTTCCCGATTCCATGCACATTTTTCTCCGGTTGACCTGAAAATCACCTTACTAAACAAAATTGGTTAGATTAATAGATTTCCCTAACTAAAATGAAAAAAAATTAACTAAAACAAAAAATTTGTACTAAATCCAGAAAAAGAAAAATTAAAATAAAAACTATTTACACTTTACTAAACAAAAGAAAAAATATTTTTCATGGGTTGCCTCCCGTGCAGCGCCTGGTTTACCATCGCGGCTCGACGTCCTTTATGCTCAGTTATCCACTAGGGTGATGGACGATTTTTCACGATCATTGTCCTCCCCCCAGTAGTGCTCACCTTTGTCTGGTGGTCTTCCCATCAACTCTCGAGAATCACTCATTTGATTAGCCTTCCCATGATCAATCACATTGATCACCGAGAGTTCCTCATTTACCATCGGGAGCTTGGGTGCTTTGTACACATCGAACACTTCTACCTTGTCATGTGCTCGCATTGTAAGTTGACCCGCAGCCACGTCAATTAATGCTTTTTCGGTTGCCAAGAAGGGTCGTCCCAAAATAAATGGGACTTCAGCGTCTGGTTCAAAATCCAGAACAATAAAATCGACCGGAAAAATGAGGGAGCCCACTTGCACCAGCACATCCTCAACAATGCCATCCGACCTAGCTAAGGATCTGTCTGCTAGCTGCAAGATTACGGTTGTAGGTCTAGGACTCCCTAGACCTAACTTTCTGAATACCTAAGATGGCATCAGATTTATGCTCGCCCCCAAGTCACACAATCCACGAGCTCGGATACTCTGCCCAATTGTAAGCTGGATAGTAAAACTTCCAGGGTCTTTCAGCTTCGCGGGCAGTCTATTTTGGATCCGGGAAGTGCATTCCTCCGTCAAAGCTACCGTGGCATACTCAGTCAGACGACTTTTGTTGGCCACGATGTCTTTAATATATTTGGCATATTTTGGCACTCCCTGCAAGACATCAACAAGAGGTAAATTAACATGTACCTATTTAAGCACCTCCATAAATTTCTTGAAACACGCCTCCTCCTTGTGTTTCTTGAGTCGTTGAGGGAACGGGGGTGGAGGCCTTTCTGATTCAGCTTCTTTGGTCTTCCCCTTATCAGAACTTTGTTCCTCCTCAACATCTGCTGCTCCTGACTTTTGAGGCGGTCTTTCCGGTTCCACCTCCTTCAACTGCAAACCACTCCTCTTGGTCACCGCATTTACCTTCTTCGGATTAGGATCCGTGTCGCTAGGCAGTCCTCCTCTGGGCCTTGTGTTTTGGGCACTAGAAAATTGCCCAAATTGATACTCAAGAGCCTTGGTCACTAATTGATTATTCTTCACTTCGGCTGCCAATTTAACATAGTCAGCCTGCAATTGCGCCTGATTAGCGATCATGGTCTTGAACATTTCTTCAATGCTCGGTGATGGTGGTGGATGAGGGGCATTGTGATTTCTGAATTGAGATTGGTAGTTCTGTTGCCCTCCTATTGATTCCTGTGCATACCCTGACCCGAACTTTGGCCTTGTTGGTTGTTGCTACCCCACAAAAAATTTGGATGGTTCCTCCAATTTGAGTTGTAGCCGCTACCAAACTGCTGCTGATTTCTTTGTGCATTGCCCACAAAGTTAACCGAATCTGGGTTTGCTCCACAGCACTCAGCTGAATGCTCACTGCTACCACACACTTCACACCACATTTGCTGGACCGCATTGACTGAAGCTGAAGGCTGGTTCAAGTTCATATTGCTGAAGTGGTTGTTTAACTGATTCTGCAAGGCAGCTATCTGTGCAGCAAAAGCTGTAAATCCATCCACTTCAAGCACTCCTGCTGCTTTCCTTGCTCCACCTCGTGATGAATCGGCATTCCATTCTGGATTGCCCTGTGAAATTCGGTTGAGCAAAGTGTACAGCTCCTCATAAGTCTTTTCCAACGCTTGCCCTCCAGCTGCTGAGTCTAACAAAATTTTAGTATGGGGTTCCAAACCCTCAATAAATGTGTGTACCAACACCTCATTGGACTGATGATGATGAGGACAGTCCCGCAACATGGATTTAAATCTTTCCCAGGCTTGATATAAATTTTCTCCCTCCCTCTGTTTGAAACTTAGAATTTGACTTCTAAGTCTGGCTGTTTTACCAGAGGGAAAAAATCTTATCAAAAACTTCCGTGCAAGATCATCCCACGTTGATATAGAATTTGGTAGTTCAGCTTTTAACCACCTCTTGGCTTCACCAAGTAAGGAAAACGGAAATAGGGTGAGCCGAACATAATCAGGTGACACTCCAGCGGGTATATAAGTGTCACTTATCTCCAAAAAATTTTGGAGATGTTGTTGTGGGTCTTCATGAGGGAGACCGGTAAATTGCCCGCTTGTGTGCAAAAGTTGCACCATATTCTGCTTTAATTCAAATCTCCCTCCAGGCTCTGGTTTGCGGATACTTGAATGTACATTGTTGGCATGTGGGATTGCCACCTCGCGAACCGGCCTTGCTGCTGCTTCGTCGGGCACTAACACTGCCCTCACAACCGGTGGATTTTGTTGCTCCATTATAGTCTGTCTGAGCAACTGCAGCTTCTTTTGTAGAGCTTCTCTGCGTTTACTATGAAATTCACGTTCAGGCTCTGTATAAGATTCCACCAGCTCCTTATCCTTTGCCAGTGTTCACAGAAATCAAGTCTACAAAATACAGGCTAAGACCAAGTTGTCAACACTTAAGAAAATAAAACAAAAATACAGTAAATTTACACTTAACACAATTTCACCAATTGCCTAGTCTCCCCGGCAACGGCGCCAAAAACTTGTCCGGCTGGTTCGGTAGGGGTTAAAAACCGACACGCAAGTGCACGTGGTCAAACAAGTAATAAAGTGGCTAAGTAAGCCAAGTATCAAACCAAGGAGACTCTGGATAAGTAAAATTGCTTAAGTATACTATATTCTAGCTTACTTCTAATTATGCTGACAACAACGTAACCAAAAGTTAAATAATTTTTGTTTATAAATTATATACTAAAACTATTAACAAATATTTACTGTGAATTGAAACTATGGATATGAGCATGCCAAGGTAAAGAACAAGTAATGAACTTGATTATCATCATCATTCGGTTATTCTTCTCTTCTAGTTGCTAGCCAAGAACATTAGCCAAGAGATTAAAACTCTCGTATTTAATCTCACTTAAGAATCATAAACCATCCATCTACATTTCTGTGATCAAATGCAATTTATGACCTAGCAATACAATTCCGGTTCCTAAATTGACTAATACGGCTTTCAAGTATATTTCTATCAAGAAAGCACATCAAAACCCAATTTTCCCAAATCAAGTTAAGAACAATACCCTATTAATTCACAACTTTCCAATTTTGTGCTCTTTCGAGTGAAATTGGACTTTTTAGATGTACATTAATGTCGGCCACACACTAATGCAGTAGAAACAAGAATTAATAGAACAAAATAGAAGAAGATGATGAAAAACCATACAATTCAATAATCAAAATTCATCACCATTGTTCATAACCTCAGCAAGGAAGAGAATTAGCCACTCATTTGTGGATTAATCATCCTAAACAAGTGTTAATCATACATACAATTGATTGAAAGAAGAAAGGAATAGAGAAAATCCCTTAGCTTTTTCGTCCCTCAACTGCCTCTAACCCACGTCCTTGCTCCACCAATTCTGAATTAATTAAAAATAAGCCTAAGTGTGCTATTTATACTATTGGGAATTTTTTCCGGAATAACAAGCAACGTGTCACGGAGGCCAACGCAGAGCACTGCCTCCGTGACACGGCGTGGACGCGGACCCTCACTGGAAATCCAGGGTCCGGGAATTAGCCTCAACGTGGCACGGCATGCAACGCGGAGGCTTGCCTCCGTGCCACGGAGCTGTCGCGAGGCTTCACTGGAAATTGCCAATTAAATCACCCTCCAGGCAGTGTGCCTCCGCGATGGTAGCATGGCACGGCTCCATCGCGGAGCCCCTTTACATTGCGCATTCCAATGTCTTTTCCGTGCTTGCATCCAAGTCCAACTCCGATATTGTTCCAACATGCATTTTAGCTCCTAAAAATCATGTTTTACCTGCAAAACAATGCTAATCATGTTGGTTAGTATAAATTCACATTTTATTACCAATTACATGAAAATGTATACACATTGCACAATAAACAAGGCGAAAATGATAAGTTTGAGTATCACTTGGGCATATAAATCTGCCCAAGATCAATAACATCGACCCATGGCATGAACATAGAAGCTAAGAGAATACAATAAGCGGAAAATGATAAAATAGAACATGCTTAAGCAGAGTCTGCATGTGCATCAATGTAAAACTGAGTCATCAATGACAAGTTAATTTCTACATAATGTCTGATAAGCCTCTAACATAACTGATGAGTTGATGGGAAAACATCCTCAAGTAGCTTGACAAAGATTGTAACTGAAAGAGTATAACAATGGATAACTGAATGTCCTCGAAGGATGAGGACTCACCAACACTAGCTAGATAGGCCTGAGGGGAAAGCAAGACTAGTGATGCGGCTGAGATTGATCCCTCAGACCTGTATCATTAAACGATATAGCATAGAGTATGCGGTCAGTACTTGGAATGTACTGAGTATTCAAGGTAAGTAAAAATGGACAGTTAAAATACATAAGAGTTCATAAGAGTGGGACAACATGATCATAAAGTAAATATCATAATGTAACATAAGGGATCAAGGTTTTTAAACCATTCGTAATCTAATCATAATCATAGTCATAATAGAAAACTTTATAAAATATAACTTGAGCCAAAGTAACATAAACATAACCATGCATGCATCATGAGGAATAATGGGAGGACTCTTCTTAACCAACACCATCATGATAGAGCTTACATGATGACCCACTATTTCGCGCAAGTGGCCAGGACCGCCCTCGGGTTGCCAGGCAAGGGACGTGCAGTATGGTGATATCATAGAGATCCAATAATATATGTATATACCTATGGTGGCATGTAGTTCTGAGACCACGGGGTTTACCTGAATGTCGGGTCTACTCGGTGCTTGACGCTACTCCCAAAAACATGCACATGAGGGTTCGTATAGTAATTGTGAAATCATTCATGAAGTTCATGGCCAAATAAATAACAACATGATGGATTCCACTTGAAATACATGATTATCCATGAATAAGGGTCCATGAGTTTGCCAAGAGTGATAAATCCATAAATCATGAAAACGATGTATACTTGTAAAAATTTATATACTTGATATTAATAAATCCACGAAGAGTACTTGAAGAGAAATCATAACATGAATCATAAATAAAAATTTAAACTTAGTAAGATCAAAATCATAATAGAATCATAACTTGACTTTTCATGAAACTTACATAATTAGGCATAATTAAATTAAAATTTTAAACTATGAATTAATAATCAAAATGGATATAAAATTTACCCGTAGATCTTAAAACATAATTTGATACATGAAGGGAATTGACCCAGAGATAGATCACAGAGAATTTCACAAAAATTGGAATAAACCCCAATATATCACGAATTTGAATCTAGAATTGAAATCCATGGAATTGAGAAGAATTTAGAGCATGAGATTGAAAGGAACTCTCATTCATAGCCTCATATACTTAGGTAAATCTGATTTACACTTCTTCTTGAAAGCCCAAAGGAAATTGGAGAAAAATTGGGGAATTCTTCAAGCTTGATCTCCAAGGAAGAACTCTAAACTTGCATGCATGAAATGGTAAGGCTTAGGATAGGTTTAACTCTCATAAAACCCTTCTAACTAAGCTTAAAACATCGTAGTTTAGGACCTTAGAGCTTAGAACTATGAAAATACCCTTAATGAAAAGTCTGGAAATTTTGCACTACCAAAGAGCACGACCGATACCATAGGTCGTCCTTCGATACCACGACCCGTGGTATCCATCCGTTACTTCCTCCATCATTTCTTAAATTCTTAGGTCCTGGTACCACAACTCGACACAACGGGTCGTTACTAGACACCACAGTCTATTACTTCCTCCCGTTACTGCGTCTAATGAGACTTGCATCTGGACTTCCCACAAGTCATACCATGACTCGTACCTTCATCCAACGAGTCATGGGTTTCATCCGTTACTTCGAATGGAAGAATTTCCTGCTCTTTCCTATGGGCACTTACCACAACTGTTTGTTTATCTTAACCAGTTGTATTACAACTCGTACCATCCAACTCTGGCACCATGGTGACAACCTATGACTCGTTACATCGACCAACAAGTTATTCCATGGCTTGTTGGTCCTGGACCTGCCGACCACACTCTTACTACTATAGGGACCAATGGTCCGTGGGAGCTTCCCATGACTCGTTCAATGGGTCATCCTCTGATATTTTTTTCCAAGTTTACTACTGAACACCTTTTAACTCCTAAGACTAGTCTTAGGCACTTCCGGGGTATTACAATCTCACCATGCTCTGAATCAACCAACGAATCCAAGAACGAGAAAGGCATTAGCAAGGGTGACTCGTGCTAGGCGTTGCATTAAAAAAAGATGCAGAAGTGTAGTATGAGTACCAACACATGGGGTAATCACTAGGCATCATAGGCCGACTGAGCTTAAAAGATACTATATAATATAAAAGACATGAAAGGAACTATCTGTAGAAAGCTAACCTATAAATCACAATAGAATGAGGATAAACCAAAAATAGTAGTAATACGCGAATATAAATATAGAAGAATATGAGAGAAATGTAGTGCAGTATGGGATGATGCAATGCAATATGTGGCGAATCTAATATGCAGTGAAATCCGACATCTTACCTTGAGCCCCATGGCATCTTACCTCGAATGTAGTAACTGCGAAACTCGGCATCTTACATCGGGTCACCCGATATCTCACCTCGAACATAACAATAAAAAGTATAATTGGATCAGGATCTTACATTAGATTGAATTAAAAAAAATGGCACAACTCTTTTTATAAAACCAAAAAATAGTAAAAGCATTAGTACACTCCCTCGGGAGCTCAAATAAGTAAAAGATGAGGAGTTTTAATTTAAAAGTCAAAAATCAGTATTTTTCCTCCAAATCATACCTCAGTACATGTACATGTATATGTGGATATATGCATGCCACTCAGGCATATATACATAAGAAAATAATTCCACATCAGAAAGGGTAAATCACCCTCCATATCTCAATTATACCAACCTAGAGTCCAGTCACTCCAAAACCAAGTCCTCAGGCCCACAATATCATAATGGAAGGGAAAATGAGAAAGTAAAGAGACAACAACTCCAATAATAGATAATGACTAATTCTACCATGAAAACCTGCTCCTAAGTATAACCGAATGATCCCAAACCTATCCTCAAAATAGTAACTAACAACCTAAAACAATGCTTATAAAGGAATGCAATTCTAAAGTCCTTGAAATATCCCATAATCCAAAATATTATCACAACCTAATTTAACTAGCAAATCACCCTAAAATTAATGAAACTTATAAAATATACTACCAAATCAAGCCAAATCTAAAGATTGGAAATCGTAACCCACCTCGCGGTTGAATAGAAAGCTACGAACCGTCACACAAAAGCTTTCCCCTTCCATAAAAGCTTGGATTATTTCCACATTATTATAAACACGATCTACTCATCAAAATGAGAGTTTTGATACCCATATTATCATATAAAAATTTGGGTAGAAGAACGGGTCAAAACTCCTCAGGGCTTGTTTAACAAAATCTTAAATAAATTATACCATTGTGTTCCTCGTAGGCTCAAAAACTCATACCCAAAATTGGCAAAAACGTAACTCATTTTAGGGCTTAAATCAACCCAAAAATATTAAGATCATAACAAAGAAAATTTTGTGATTTGGAGCTCAAATACGCGAGTTGAAGACGGAAACGAAGCTATAATTAGCTAAAGAACAAAGAGGGAAAGATATTTTACCTATTAGTTCAAGAATCTGGCAAGAAATGGTGGAAATCACCACCCACGAGCTCTCAACAATGGAGATTTTATGTTTTTGCATGAATGATCTGAAAGGAAAGTGATCTGCCTATAAAACTACTGATTTTTGTTGCAACGTCTCTGGTTCTCTATAGGGGCTTTGCTATAGCAATCTCTGGCTTGCTATAGCGAGCTTCCTAGCACCAGCCATAACTATAACTTCAAATGGACCCCAGAATTCATTCAGAATCCCGTGAATGTAAATCTTATATGCTTTCCAAGTGGAAACGACATTCTGGACTCAATAGAATAGGCGAAATGACCATTGGAGGTCTTCTTGACAAGATGACCACCAAAATCAACACTTTAACCACCTACAAACAATTGTCCAAAGGAGCGAAATAAGTCGGAAGACCTTGGGACCCAAATCAAAGGTCATACTAGCTTAAAATCCATATTCTCAAGCTAATGGCACTGATAATATTGATCAAAGTAAACCGTTTCAACTTGAAAAGCTCAAACACTAGGAAACCTCTCTAAAATTCCCCCAAACACCTTGGTAATCGTGCTACCATCCCCGTAAGTCACAAAAGCGGTATAGAAGCTACAAACAGGGTCAAAATAGTAAAAATGCATGAGAGTAACATAATGACCAAAAGGGTCATTACAACATCCACTACTAAAAAAACTTTCGTCCTAGAAAGTTAAAGTAGAGGAAGTACTCAAAGGCTCAAAAAGGTGAGGATATCTACTTTGCATGTCGAGCTTGGTTTCTCAAGTAGCCTACTAGATTGGACAATGCCTCCACTAAAACTTAATCGATGTAATCTCCTTTGACCTCTACTTTCTAACTTGCCTATATAGAATAACCCCAGGCTCCTCCTCAAAAATCAAAGACTCATCAAGCTATACTAAATCCTACTGAAGTACATGAGACTCATTCGAAATGTACCGCCTCAACATAGACACATAGAAAATAGGGTGAAAACCTAAAAGAGCTAGAGGCAAAGCTATCTCATAGGCTACCTCCCCAATACACTGCAGAATCTCAAATGGACCAATGAAACTAGGGATAAGATTGCCCTTCCTCCTGAACCTTATAACGCCCTATGTGGGTGACACGTGAGGGAATACCTTATATCAAATCATAAACTCCAAGTCTCAAGCCCTTCGATCAGCATAACTCTTCTTTCTACTCTGGGTTACATGGAGTCTCTCCTGAATCACCCGAAGTCTATCAATAGAGTCACGCAATGAGTCTACCCCAAGGCCTAACCTAAAAAGCATTAAACCAACCCACTAGAGACCTACACCTCCTACCATACGATGCCTCGAATGGATCTATCTAAATACTTGATGGTAGCTATTATTATACACGAACTCAGCCAAAGCCAAGAACTGGTCTCACTGAACTCCAAAATTAATAACACATGCTCGAAGCGTATCCTCTAGGACCTGAAATGTCAAGCCCCACATTGGAAGGCATGACTGGCACCTGGTTCCCTACTAGGATCTAAACTGGCTAAGCTAAGTTGTGAACTCCTGGTGCAGGCTTACTTCACAATTCAAGCAAACAACGAACTATATCTCTGTTGTAAATACAACCTCCGACTGACAAGGCCTTACAGCCACCTGTAAAAGAAAATCAGCTAGCCAGAAACAACAACAACAGGGAATCCTATGCGAGCCAACAAGATCACCATGATGTCTAGTTATGACTGTAAAGTAAAACCAGTGCTAAGCTAAACTATAGCCGGCAAGGCCACTAATCTGTCAACTAAATAAGGCCCCACAAGGCTAACACGTAAACTAAAACACATATGGGCCCCACACGGCCAATAACATCTAACCACAGGAAAATAAAAACAATTTGCAAGCCTCTAGGAGTAATATGATGATCGAGATAGGGCCCCGGCCTACCCAAAATTGTATAATCAAAAAGAGTAAACCTTCTGCCTATAAGCTCCAAATGAAAGGAGCTAACTCTTCTGCTAATCCTAGTTGGACGCTAGAAGGGACCTGCTCCTCATCTATCCGTACCTACAGGCAAGTAATGCAGCGCCCAGGGAAGGGCATCAGTACAATATGTATTGAATATGTAAGGCAATAACTGTAAATGACTAAAGTAAAGAGATAGGACTAGGAATAATTGAAATGAAGGGATAGAGATCATACCTGAGTGATAGAACTTCTTACTATCTAATTTATAAATAACTAAAGCAAACAAAAACCTTACCTGGCCCCCATAAGTCAAAAGGTACAACCAGCATAGAATAACCCACCTGGGCCCATAAGCCCTGGTGAGTACACTTCAGTCTATATACCCCTATCAAGGTCGCACTGAATCAACTAATAGCTATAGCTGTCCTACCGGCCCCCTAGGTCTGCAACTAAGCCCACTCGGCCCCTAACTGTAGCTGTGTCTATGTCCAGTGGACTCCTGATATCTACACCCCGGGCACCAGGCTCGACAGGGGTGTATAGAGCCAACCACGGCATATGAGGACCTGGGACCCCATCTTCGTCCCTTGCAAATGGCATACCGCTCCGTAGAGCAACATTATCTCGCTCCTGGCGGGCGTCGACACAGCTAATAACCCTGGGGTTGGTCATGAAGTCTATACAGGCATAATCCATCCCAAACTAACATGGAATACGGGTTTCAGCTAAAAAAACAACAAATCATAATACACATGCTTCTGGTATTCTAACTGGGATTCAAATTGAGCTATCATGATAAAGAAACTAACTTGCTGAAGGAAACTGCCTTAACATACCTCGTTCACCGATTACTGATTAATTGGCGGGTTTCAGTTCATATTCAACTGCTTTTCTTAACTGCAATCGTATTACCGGGGAAAAATGACTGATTTCAGTACTAAATTCAATAAAAATGATAACTTTATATATAAATATTAACTATATTTCAACTTAACGGAACACGGTTGAAAACTCATAATTTCTCAAAAGTCCAGAAGGAAGAAATGCTTACTTTAAGCCTGTGAACTTATTGACACTAGTTTGGAGCAATTCCTACAACTTTAGCTAGCGGGGTTACAATTTGTCGGGCGAATTTCATGAAAATCACTCCGTACCAATGCTCCTT
Organism: Datura wrightii; assembly: GCA_035772735.1. NCBI lineage: Eukaryota > Viridiplantae > Streptophyta > Magnoliopsida > Solanales > Solanaceae > Datura > Datura wrightii. The sequence continues at coordinate 41,357,387 of JASDFA010000027.1, forward strand.
ATAGCCTTAAACTTCAATACCCGAAATTATTTTAAATTTGGGCGGTGTTTAGCAGCGTAAATGGAGGAAATTTACTTACTTTCTTCATACTCTCTCTTCTCTGACCGTATATAATATATGAAATGAAATAAAATCAAAGAGTGGAGCATATATATATTTGAGGCGGTGGATAGGGGTCCATGGCACGGACCCTATCACGCCACTTTACGGGCGTGACACGGAGCCCAATGCTCCAGGGAGGGTCCGTGCCACGTTGCCCCTCTGGGCAGCTGGTTCGGCCTTCTCCCGCGCGGTCCCGACTCCGTGCTCATCCGACCTTTTCCCGAGCCCCTTCTCGTATGTATTGTACTCTAAAACTATTAACCAACATATGAATAAGCCTTCTAAACATTAGAAACTTACGGGGTGTAACATCCCTCCTCCTTTAGAAACATTCGTCCTCGAATGTTAACTTCAGCTCACAGGAATCTTAACTCTCTTAACTACTTATCCTGGAAAAATTTCGGCAGAGTCTTCCCTGACGGGGTGTAACATCCCTCCTCCTTTAGAAACATTCATCCTCGAATGTTAACTTCAGCTCACAGGAATCTTAACTCTCTTAACTACTTATCCTGGAAAAATTTCGGTAGAGTCTCCCCTATAATATGGACTATCCAAAAATCCTGAAATGCAGAAAAGTCCAGTACAGGCACTTCATATAAAACTATAACAACTATTTCACAATAAGGCTGGAGTCAACTGAGCAATATATATAACACAAAGCATGAAACAGCAACTGAATCAATAACTTACCTTAACTGCATAGTCTGGACTAAGCCTGGAACAAATGAGGATATCTGGATTTCATGTCGTCCTTAGTCTCCCAAGTCATTTCCTCTCTATTCTTGTTTCTCCACAGTACTTTAACTGAGGGAACATCTTTAGTCCTCAACCTGCGAACCTGTCGATCTAACATAACTACTGGAACCTCTTCAAAGGCTAATTCCTCAGTGACTTGGACATCCTCAACTAGCACAACTCGGGATGGATCTCCCATGCACTTCCATAGCATCGACGCATAAAAGACCGGATGAACAGATTCTAATTCTGGAGGCAAATCTAGCTCGTATGCCACCTGGCCTATTCTCTGGAGTATTCGATACGTCCCAATAAACCTTGGGGTAAGCATACCCTTTTTATCAAACCTCATTACGCCCTTTATTGGCAAAACTTTTAGAAACACCCAGTCGTTTACATTGAACTCCAAGTTTCTACGTCGTACATCAACGTAAGATTTCTAGCAGCTCTGAGCTGTCAGCAGACATTCTCTTATAAGCTTTACTTTCTCTTCTGAGTGATGAATTATATCTGGCCCAATTAACCCTGATTCTCCAACCTCGAACCAACCAACTGGGGACCTGCATTTTCGCCCATATAAGGTCTCATAAGGTGCCATCTGAATTGCTAAATAATAATTGTTATTGTAGGCAAACTCAATAATGGGTAAATACTCATCCCAGCTGCCTCCAAAATCCAGCACACATGCCCGTAACATATCCTCGAGTATTTGAATTTTATGCTCCGCCTGCCCGTCTGTTTGAGGATGGAAGGCGGCCGTACTCAGATTAACCTGCGTCCTCGGGCCCCTTTGAAAGGAATGTCAAATTTTAGCTATAAACTACACTCCTATGTCGGAAATAATCGATAACAGAACACCATGCAATCGAACTATCTCTCTGATATACAGTTCAACATAATCTTCAGCTAAAAAAGTAGCCCTTACTGGCAAAAAATGAGCCGATTTCATCAAGCTGTCACCAATCACCCAAATGGAATCAAATTTACGCCTGGTACGAGGTAACCCTGTCACAAAATCCATATTAATTGCCTCCCATTTCCACATAGGCATTGCTATCTCCTGTGTCGGTCCCCCGGGTTTTTGATGTTCGGCTTTCACCTACTGGCAATTAGGACATTGAACTACAAATTCTGCTATCTCGTTTTTCATTCCCGACCACCAGTAATTTTCTTTTATATCATGATACATCTTTGTTGAACCCGGATTGAGAGAGTAACGGGAATAATGCACCTCGCCCATAATTTGCTGGCGAAGTCCTGCCGAGTCCGGAGCACAGAGGTGATTCCTATATCTCCAAACTCCACCTTCAGTTACCTTGAACTCTGTCACTTCCCCTCACTGAACCTTGTCTCTGAGCTGAACCAGGTTAGGGTTTTCGTACTACTATTCTTTCACTTCCACAACTAATGATGATACTATCGTATTCTGAATTACTGTTCCACTGTCTCCTGAATCTACTATACGGATGACTAAATTGGCTACCTGATGCAATTCTCGGGCCAGCTCCCGCTGTTCTGGCTTCAGGTGTACTAAACTCCCCATAGATTTACGACTGAGGGCATCTGCTACAACATTGGCTCTCCCTGGATGGTATAAAATATTCACATCATAGTCTTTTAACAGCTCTAACCAGCGACGCTGCCGCAGATTCAACTCTTTCTGTGTGAAAATGTACTGGAAGATTTTATGATTAGTGAAAATATCTACATGAACGCCATACAGATAGTGCCTCCATATTTTCAAGGCATGAATTACCACGGCCAACTCCAGATTATGGGTGGGGTAGTTCTTCTCATGCTTCCTCAGCTGACTGGAAGCGTAAGCAATTACTTTACCATGCTGCATCAGAACACATCCTAACCCAACGCCTGAAGCATCGCAGTATACTGCATAACCCTCTAATCTTCTGGCAAGACTAATACTGGTGATGATGTCAACCTATTTTTCAATTCCTGAAAACTCTGCTCACATGCTTCAGTCTAGTGAAATTTAACTGCTTTCTGAGTTAACTTGGCCAAAGGCACTGCTAAGGTAGAAAATCCTTCCACGAACCTTCTGTAATACCCGGCTAACCCCAGGAAACTATGTACCTCGGTCGGAATGGTAGGTCTAGGCCATGTTTTTACTGCTTCAATTTTCTGCAAGTCTACCTGAATGCTAGCATCTGATACAATGTGGCCCAAAAAGGCCAATGAGTTCAACCAAAATTCACATTTAGAAAACTTTGCATACAACTGGCGATTCATGAGAGTTTAGAGCACTGTTCGTAGGTGATCCGGGTGATCTGCCTCTGAGAAGAAATATACCAGAATATCATCAATAAATACTATCACAAATAGGTCCAGATACAGTCTAAAGATGCGATTCATCAAATCCATGAACACTGCTGGAGCATTCGTCAGTCTGAAGGACATGACTAGAAATTCAAAGTGGCCATACCTGGTGCTGAAAGAGGTTTTTGGAATATCCCACTGACGAACCCGAACCTAATGGTACCATGACCTTAAGTCAATTTTTGAGAAATACTTTGCCCCCTGCAACTGGTCAAACAAGTCGTCTATTCTGGAAAGCGGGTACTTATTCTTGATAGTGACTTTATTCAACTGCCGATAGTCTATAAACATGTGGAGGGAGCCATCCTTCTTTCTCACAAATAGGACTGGTGCTTCCCATGGTGAAGTACTTGGCCTGATAAAGCCCTTATCTAACAGATCTTTTAATTGCTCCTTTAATTCTCTCAGCTCAGTAGCATCCATTCGATACAAAGGAATAGATATAGGCTGAGTACTTGGTAATAAATCAATTGCAAAATTGACCTCCCGTTCTGGGGAAATACCAGGAAGTTCATTTGGGAATACATCTGGAAATTCATTGACTACTGGAACGGTCTAAAGAGTTAGAGATTCTGCTTGGACATCCTGAACCCTGACAATATGATAAATACATCCTTTCGCTATCAATTTTCTTTCCCGAAGATAGGAAATAAACCTACCTTTTGGTGTGGCTGCACTACATTTCCACTCCCGTACAACCTCCCCTGGAAAGTGGAATCGGAAAATCTTGGTCTAACATTCAACATTGGCATAACATGGCACCAGCCAATCCATATGCATAATTGCATCAAAATCAATCATTTATAGTTCTATCATATCTGCTATAGTCTGACGACCAACAACCTCTACTATGCATCCCCGATAGACCCTCTTGTCTATGATAGTCACTGATGGGTGTAGACACTGAAAAAGATCGCTGAAGCGATTCTAGCATAATACCGAACTTCTGGGCTACTAATGGTGTAACATAAGACAAGGTGGATCTTGGATCTATCAATACATAAACAGAATGAGAGCAAATGTCCAGCATACCTGTCACCACATCGGGCGACGACTCTGACTCCTGTTGTCCTGGTAAAGCATAAGTGCGATCTGGACCGGTACCTGAGCTAGAGGCCCCTGGTCTGCATCGGCCTCTACCGGTTGGAGCTGAGGGCCTACGCCCTACTGGAGATGCTGGGGCATGTGACCCTACTGAAGATCTATCATGTTGGTCCCGATCACTCTGACCCCTGGCTGGACAATATCTCATCTGATGACCCTCCTGTCCACAGGTATAACATTCTTTGGAACCATACCTGCATGCCCCAGAATGACACCGACTGCAAACAGGGCAAAGCGGCATAGTGAATCTACTCTGCTCCACTCTTCTCTGCTGCTGTGAACCTGCTGATCGTGAGCTCTCGTCGGGTCCTGACTTCCCCCGACGATCAAATCCACTCCCCTACTGTTGTGTGGGGGTGGGGGTCTGGGTGGTCTGCCTAAAAATCGTGGCCTGGGTCCACCTTGGGACTCCACCTGCATATCACTAGGTCTGGCCCTGCAGCATTGCTCCTGATTTGCCCTTCTTATCTCCCGTTGTTGTTGTTTGATCCCTTCAATATTCTGAGAAAAAGCCTAAACACGGGCAATATCCATGTCCTCTCATAGAGTGCCTGTAATACAAGCTTCCACATATTCTGGGTTCAGCCCCATAATAAATCGGTGCACCCTAGCCGGCATGGTATCTACAAAAGCTGGTGCATATTGGGCTAAGGAGTCAAACCTCATAGCGTACTCCTGAACACTCATAGACCCCTGCTCTAGATGTAGAAACTAATCAACCCGGGCTTGTCGAATTTCCCGTGGAGGTGGTGATCCAGAAAAGCCTCTGAGAAGCTGGGCCAAGTCGGAGGGAAAACACCTCTCCCTCGGGAACTCTCCCAACTCTCATACCATAGTACTGCGATGTCTCGTAGCCGGAATACCACTAACTCAACCAACTCTGCAGGTGTGGCATGCATCACCCTGAAAATCCCCTACATCTGATCCAAGAAATCCTGAGGGTCCTCCGCCTGATCCATCCCTGTGAACTGCGGGGGACTCAGTGCAAGAAACTCCTGGACCCTCAAACTAACAGGTCCTCCTGAGGACTCTACAACCACGGGCGCCACTGGTTAATGCTCTGCAGCCATCATCTGAGCTAGCATAACAACAACACTCCTAACCTCCTGATCTGATGGTACCGGTATAGAGACTGCTAGAGGCAGTTCCATCACATTTTCCGCTTCGAGCGGCTCCTAGCGTGGTGGAGAGTGCTGGGGAGACCGAGATGAAGTCTCCCTGTCGCCCTCAGATTGGGCTGACTTTGACTGAGGCACCCTGCTATAGCCTTCCCATGCTGTAACATCCAATCTCCTGCCAGTCGTGATGTGTCGCGGGTCTGCCATTTCTCTGTAGATAAAAGAATATGATAAGCGTAGGGACTCAACCCTATACTATACAGCTCTATAGCACGATTATATAAGAAGAAAGAGTAACCATCCTATCATGCCTCGCAGCCTCCTTCCTATAGAATGTGGTGCACAACACATCCATAGACAAGACTCTACTTAGCACGGCTTGCAGACTCCCTGGGACACGACCTGCTCTAATACCAAGTTTGTCATTCCCCACCTTGGAAGGCATGACTGGCACCTGGTGCCCAACTAGGATCTGAACTAACTAAGATAAGCTGTGCACTCCTAGTGTAGGCTTATTTCTCAATTCAAGAAAACAACGGGCTATATCTTGGCTGTAAATACAACATCTGTTGGACAAGGACTCATAACCACCTGTAAAACAAAACCATCTAGCTATAAACAACAACAAAAAGGAATCCTATGCATACCGACAATACCACCATGATGTCTAGTTATGACTGTAAAGTAAAACCAGTGCTAAGATAAACTATAGCCGACAAGGCCGCTAATCTGTCAGCTAAACAAGGCCCCACATGGACAACACGTAAACTAAAACACATATGGGCCCCACACGGCCAATAACAGCTAACCACAGGGAAATAGAAACAATCTGCAAGTCTGTAGGAGTAATACGATGGTCAGGACAGGGCCCCGACATACCCAAAACTGTATAATCAAAAAGAGTAAACCTTCTGCCTATAAGCTCCGGAAGAAAGGAGCTAACTCTTCTACTAATCCTGGCTGGACGCTAGGAGGGACCTGCTCCTCGTCTATCCATACCTGCAGGCAAGTAATGCAGCGCCCCAGGAAGGGCGTCAGTACAATATGTACTGAATATGTAAGGCAATAACTATACATGACTAAAGTAAATAGATAGGACTGAGAATAATTGAAATGAGGGGATAGAGATCATACCTGAGTAATAGAACTTCTTACCATCTAATTTATAAATAACTAAATCAAAAAAAAACCTTACTTGGACCCTATAAGTCGGAAGGTACAACCAGCACAGAATAACCCACCTGGGGCCCCCATAAGCCCTGATGAGTACACTTTAGTCTATATATCCCTATCAAGGTCGCACCGGGTCAACTAATAGCAATAGCTATCCTACCGGCCCCCTGGGTCTGCAACTGAGCCCGCTCGGCCCCTAACTGTAACTGTGTCTGAGTCTAGTGGACTCCTGATATCTGCACCCCAGGCACCAGGCTCAGCAGGGGTGTATAGAGCCAACCACGACATATGAGGACCTAGGACCCCATCTTCATCCCTTGCCGACAGCATACCGCTCCGTAGAGCGACGTCATCTCGCCCCTAGCGGGTGTCGACACAGCTAATAACCCTGGGGTAGGTCATGAAGGCTATACAGGCATAATCCATCCCAAACTAACATGGAATACGGGTTTCAACTAATAACAACAACTAATCATAATAGCCATGCTTCTGGTATTCTTACTGGGATTCAAACTGAGCTATCATGCTAAAGAAACTAACTTGCCGAAGGAAACTGCCTTAACTTACCTCGTTCACCGGTTACTAATTAACTGGCGAGTTTCAATTTGTATTCAACTACTCTTCTTAACTACAATCGTATTACTGGGGAAAAATGACTGATTTCAATACTAAATTCAATAAAAACGATAGCTTTATATATAAATATTAACTATATTTCAGCTTAACAGAACACAGTTGAAAACTCATAATTTCTCAAAAGTCCAGAAGGAAGAAATGCTTACTTTAAGCCTGTGATCGTATTCACACTAGTTTGGAGATATTCCAATAACTTTAGCTCAGCGGAGTTACGATTCGCCGGCGAATTTCGTGAAAATAACTCTGTACCAATGCTCCCTACAGCATTAAACTTCAATACCCGAAGTTAATTTGAATTCGGCCGGCGTTTAGCAGCATAAATGGAGGAAATTTACTTACTTTCTTCGTACTCTCTCTTCTCTGGCCTTATATAATATATGAAATGAAATAAAATCAAAGGGTGGAACATATATATACTTGAGCCGGTGGATAGGGGTCTGTGGCACGGACCCTGTCGCGTCACTTTACGGGCGTACCATGGAGCCCAACGTGCCAGGGAGGGTCCGTGCCACGTTGCCACTCTGGGCAGCTGGTTCGGCCTTCTCCCATGTGGTCCTGACTCTGCGCTCGTCCGACCTTTCCCCGGGCCCCTTCTCGTATGTATTGTACTATAAAACTATTAACCAACGTACGAATAGGCCGTCTAAACATTAGAAACTTATGGGGTGTAACATGAATAGAACGCTCAGATTGACCATTGATCTTGGGCAGATTTATATGCCCAAGTGATACTCAAACGTATCATTTTCGCCTTGTTTGTTGTGCAATGTGTATATATTCTCATGTAGTTGGTAATAAAATGCGAATTTATACTAACCAACATGATTAGAATTTGTTTTGCAGGAAAATATGATTTTTAGGAGCTAAAATGCATGTTGGAACAATATCGGAGTTGGACTCGGATGCGAGCGTGGAAAAGACATTGGAATGCACAAAGTATAGGGGCTCCGCGATGGAGCTGTGCCATGCTACCATCGCGGAGGCACACTGCCCGGAGAGGAAATTAAATGGCAAATTCCAGTGTGGCCTCGCAACAGCTCCGTGGCACGGAGATAGGCCTCCGCGTTGGCCTCCGTGCCACGTTGAGGCTATTTTACCGGACCCTGGATTTCCAGTGAAGGTCCGCGTCCACGCCGTGTCACAGAGGCAGTGCTCCGCGATGGCCTCCGTGACACGTTGCTTGTTATTCCGGGAAAAATTTCCCACTAGTATAAATAGCACACTTAGGTTTATTTTAATTAGTTCAGACTTGGTGGAGCTAGGACGTGGGTTAGAAGCAGTTGAGGGACGAAAAAGGTAAGGGATTTCTTCTCTTCCTTTCTTCTTTCTATCAATTGTATGCATGATTTACACTTGTTTTAGGATGATCAATCCACAAATGAGTGGCTAATTCTCTTCCTTGCTGAGGTTATGAACATTTGTGATGAATTTTGATTATTAATTTTATGGTTTTCTTCTTCTTATATGTTGTTCTATTAATTCTTGTTTCTACTGCATTAGTGTGTGGCCGACATTAATGTACATCTAAAAAGTCCAATTTCACTCGAGAGAGCAAGAAATTGGAAAGTTGTGAATTAATAGGGTATTGTTCTTAACTTGATTTGGGAAAATTGGGTTTTGATGTGCTTTCCTGATAGAAATATACTTGAAAGCCGTATTAGTCAGTTTAGGAACCGGAATTGTATTGCTAGGTCATAAATTGCATTTGATCACAGAAATGTAGACGGATGGTTTATGATTCTAAAGTGAAATTAAATACGAGAGTTTTAATTTCTAGGCTACTGTTCTTGGCTAGCAACATGAAGAAGAGATTAACCAAATTATTATTATAATCGAATTCATTACTTGTTCTTAACCTTGGCATGCTCATATCCATAGTTTAAATTCACAGTAAATAATTGTTAATAGTTTTAGTATATATATATTTTATAAACAAAAACTTATTTAACTGTTGGTTACGCTGTTGTTAGCATAATTAGAAGTAAGATAAGAATATAGTGTACTTAGGCAATTTTACTTATCCTGAGTCTCCTTGGATCGATACTTGGCTTACTTAGCCACTTTATTACTTGTTTGACCACGTGCACTTGCGTGTCGGTTTTACACCTATAGCAAACACTGCCCGAACAAGTTTTTGGCGCCGTTGCCGGGGAGGCTAGGCAATTGGTGAAATTGTGTTAAGTGTAAATTTACTGTATTTTTGTTTTATTTTCTTAAGTGTTGACAACTTGGTCTTAGTATTTGTTTTAATTCTTTGTTCATTTTAATTTTTCTCTCTTTCGGATACCCTCATTGACATGACATCTTGGAATATAAATGGTGGATACGCATATTTCGGCGAATCTTGCATGAATTACGGAGGACCCCACTTGTGGCAAAACTGTAACACGTGTAATATATGTGGGTGTCAATATGGCCATTGGGGTGATTGTCCAAAGGCATATTCCCCTTCCCCAAGCCCCCGCTATGATCATTCTGTTGTTTTTGCTGAATATAGGCATGTTGAAAATGAGGACTTGGGACGCCAAGTTCAAATAGAGGACATGATGAAACAACTCCTGGAGCAATCAGAAGCAATGAAGGAGTCGGTGGCAGAATTGATACTTCAGCAAAAGGAGAATGCAGAGGCTGTAAGCAAAATGAGCGTCAAACTCACGGAGATGTGTGCTGAGGCTGAAGCTTGTGATAATTTGCAGGTGACAGTTTTAGCCGATATTCAAGAGGAACTACAAGAGGAATACAAGGGTGAATTTTTGGATGAAGCCCAACAATTAGAATCTCTTGAGTGTCCCCGTGATCGGCTCATACCTATAGAAAATCCATTCAGGGAAGAAGAGAAAGAATATCTCCCATTTGACCTTAATGGAGAAATAGATGTCGATGTTGAAAAGGTGTACACAAGTAAGGAAGTAAAGCACAATGCAATTTCAGAGTTGAGGTTGATTGGACCACACTCGAAGAATTTTTCGACATTAAGTTTGGTCGACAACATAGAAATAGAGTCTTCCAAGATTATAGAGAAATGTCTAGAGGAGGACCAAGCCCCGTATATTCTGAAATTTGCTAACTCGAAGCAACGAAATGACTTCACTTACTCAAGGGCCAATAGATTCAAAAGGCAACATCTACTGGTTGGTCCTTACAATTTTTCACCACCACCCCTAGAGCATAAGAGAAAATTAGAAAAGAAATTAGGGGTGAGATTCATGTCCTCAAGGTGGAGGAAAAAGTGGTGACACTTGGTACGTCGAGCCGCGACGGTAAACCAGGCGCTGCACGGGAGGCAACCCGTGAAAAATATTTTTTTTCTTTCTTTCTTTTTTAGTGTAAATAATTTTTATTTTTATTTTTCTCTTCTTGATTTGGTATATATTTTTGTTTTTAGTTAATATTTTTCATTTTAGTTAGGGAAATCTATTAATCTAACCAATTTTGTTTAGTGAGGTGATTTTTCAGGTCAAACGGAGACAAATATACCTGGAATCGGGAAGGAAAAGGCAAGGTATGAAAAAATAATTTAATTGAAGAAACAGTGCACTGGCGCGTTGGCGCCGTGTCACGGAGGAAGGGCTCCGCGTTACCCTCCGTGACACGTTGAAGGTAAAATCCGGATTTTTAAAATTTCCAGTAAGCCAACGCGTTGGCTCCGTGTCACGGAGGAGGGGCTCCGCGTTACCCTCCGTGACACGTTGCCTTATATTTGGTGCCGGGTCACACCGGGTTGCCAGGTGACCCGCGTGTTTTTCTTTAAATTAACCCCGATTTTTTCCGCTTTCTCCCCATTTCTTTTCCTCTCCGCGACCAAACACCCAAATCCCCCTCCCCAACCAACGTGCCACGCTACTAGGCAAAGAAATCGTCAAGTTTCTTCGGTTCTTCAACTCAAAGGTATGTTTTCCTCGTTTCTCTCAAATTTTTGGCGATTTTAGTCGAATTTGGGCATGTGAGGTGAGATATATCACCCTAAGTAGAAATTTAATATGATGTTGAGTTATTTGTGATTGAGATATGTTCGGATTGTTGTAATTAGCATTTGAACTTGTAGATTATCTAAATAATTCGAATTCGATTGTAAAATTGTATTCTAGGGCATGGGTTGTTGAAATTGAATTGGGTTATTTGATAAGTTGATGAATTAGATGCCGGGGTGTGGTTGTAAATTGAGATAAGTCGTGTAAATATTGTGTGAATGTTAACAGACGACGAATTCTCGAATTGTTGAGGAAAATGCGAAAATTGTGCAAATTGGTTTGATTATTTGGATTTGATTGTATATAGAATGTTTTGTCTTTGTTTTTTTTATTTGTTGTTTTTGTTGCTAAGTGCGATGGTTGAATTGTTAGCGATAGTAGGATTGGGATTAGCTGTATGAAGTCTGAGTAGTACGCTAACCGTTATGCTGTCGAAATTTTTGTGAACGCACTAAGCATAAATTGTATAGTTGATTGTTTTGGTGTAAATTGAGTTATCCTTGCCATAGTTTGTAAAAGTAGCTAAGGACTAAGTGTGGGGTAAACGTTGTGTAACCCGACCTTAGCCGAAGTTAACATGTATTTAGCTTAACGTTGTGCTTGTTTATGTATACTGACAGGTACAATGGCGAGCAGGCAGGATAATGGCAAAGGTGCTTCTACTTCAGGCACCGAAAGAAAAAGAATGAGATTGGGCACCGCAGTCCCAGCTGCACCCGCTGTTCCGCGTGGCCAACGCCGCCAATACGGAACAAGGTGGGTAACCGAGGAAGGGAAGAAGTGGTATGCTAAGCATAAGGAAAGCAAATACTTCCCGGAGGAACATATTGCATGGGAACCACTAGCACAGGAGTTCCCTCGTATTGTGCAGAGGATTGAAGCAGCTGGGCTCGGCTTTATATTTCAGGAGCCCAAGGAGTGCAACCTACATTTGGTCCGGGAGTTCTACGCAAATTGGAACCCGGTCATCAGAAGCCACACAATAAAAATCAGAGGGCAGATTGTCACTCTGGAACCCCAGCAATTTAATGCCATCGTTGGAGCGCGGAACACAGATGCTCACATTCTCCGCCAGCTAAACATCACCCCACCGTACACCGACATCAGACGTACGTTGTGTGGGGATCGATCCACAACCCGATGAAGTAGACATAAGGAGAGGGGTTACCACCAGACTCTGCCTTATTCGCAGATGAACAGGGAGGCCAGAATATGGCTGAAAACTTGCTTGATCCCGGGAGTTCACATGACGGATGTGACTCGGGACCGTGTCTGCTTGGTGTATGCCCTTATGAAAGGGCTAGAGATTAATGTTGGGGCGGTTATTATATCCGCCATGAAGAGAGCCAGACTACACCAGGGCCACAGATACGGGTTTGGCGGACTCATCACCACCTTCCTCCGAGGCCTCGATGTCGAGGAAGAGGCTTTGGATTACATCCTGCAGTTGGAGCGGAGGGCCCTCGATGTGACAAAAACTAAGGCCCCCGACACCACACACGGGCCAGTGCTGACTTTGGGCGAGCGACATGCTCGTGACGATCAGTACATGGCACGTATGTTCGGCATGCAGATGCTTCAGCTACGGATTGGTGGGAGACCAGCCACCGAGGAAGAATTATGGTAGCTGGAGCTGTACTACCCATTCGGCGAGCACGCCAGAGCTTTATGCCGAGTGGGACCAGCTTTCTTTGAGCCTACTGATGACGATGTCCCTACTGACGAGGAGACACGTCGGGAGGACTCCGATGAGGAGTCCGATGACGACGATGGAGCTGACTCAGACATGGGCGACGAGGCAGCAGCACCGGATGAAGAAGTCGAATATTTTGACTGAGCAGGGAGTTCCACCACCCGAAATTTTGTGCTTTGTATTTTTGTGAACACTGGGGACAGTGTTCGATTTAAGTGTGGGGTGGGAAGTAGCTAGGTGCTGGGGCTGGGCTAATCTGCTATATGCTTTTTCCTTGGTTTGTATGTATGTTTATGTTTTCCTGTTGTGAACTGATTTGTGTTGTATCTGTATATATTTTTGTGTGGTTAATGATGTGTGTTGTGAATAGTTATGGTTGCCAAGGTAAATATTTTGTAAATATTTCTGTATATCGAAATGATCGATATTGTTTTCAAAATTTTTGCGAAAATATTTTGCACTTATCAAAATATTTTGTAAATATTTTTCTATCGAAATGATCGATGTTTTGCAAAAAAAATTTCAGTCTATATTTTGGGTTTCACGGAGTTTGTTTTCGGTTCTTTTACCGAGAATAGTCCCATTGAACCGATGGCATAATTAGTGACCGTTCCCTATGATGGATGGATGACGACCGTCTTAAGGGAAATGTAGTCGATAGGAGTAGGATTTTAATTTGTTTTCAGTTTTTCTTTGGTGGATTGCATCAATGAACCTGTAGTTGCTTTATGGTTGCAAAATTTTGTTGCATGTTGTAACTGATGTTCAAAATGTAAAAGTGATTCGTTTGAAAGCATGCAATTTTGTAAATATGTTGAGTTACCTGGGATGTAGAATTTGATTCGGTATGATTGAGGCTTAATTTTTGAATTCATGCAATTGGCTAATTAAAGAGTCTGTGAATGCATCTTGATTCGAGCATGTGTATGTAGTGTGAAGTGAGGTATTGTTATTCCATGCTATTGTGAAGTGTCTAGAACTTGCCTGGTGTGTATACGAAACGAAATGAAGGAGGTGTAGTGTTGGAAAGGATGTAGGCATTTCTTTGTTTTAACCGAGAGTTTCTATGTTTTCTTTCTTGTCATACTCTACCTTTTTATGTGATTGTATACCCTAGTCAGCCCGTTGAGCCTTTAGCCGTTTCTTTCTTTCTTTTGTCCAAAAATGTATAAACTAAGTTTTATTCCTTCTTTTCATTAGCTGTAAAAGTCTATACAAAACTCTTAAGCGCTTAAGAAGAAAAGAAAATTTTTCCCAAAGTGTCAAAGAGTGAGAAGAGTGAAAAGAAAAAGAAAAGCAGAGTGAGGAAAGAAAAGATGAGGTTGAAGAGGCACTTGTTATAATGAAACGATGAGGAGGGTACATGAAAACCCTTTGTTTTGTGTCAAGTGTGTTTGAGGAAATGGGCCATACAAAAGTAAACAAGCATGAATGGGATGATGAAAAAGAGAAAAAGAAGAACAATATCCATGAGTCGATGGGAATGTGTTGAAAAGGCGCTTAAGGATGCTAGTGACTATTATTGGCTAATCCAATATATACTAGTTCCATAGCTTCCATTACAACCCATTAAAGTCCTACGTGATCTTACATTGCATTTCTTTATCTTAGTGGAGTAATACACTAAGGGCAAGCCTATGGGTCATGACATGATGCATGTGAATTCTTTTGGGAGAGAGAGTGAAATTAATTTTTATATGCCCCTACTTGAATGTTTGTGTGTTGCATGAACATAAAGGGGAAGATTCTCTTGAGTTGTGAGGGCACATGCTTGATGAAAGATTGATTTTCATGTCGGATATCTTGACTAGCTGATTTGCATGAGTTTGCCGATATCGAGAGTCGATTCTTAAAGTCTAGGAAGTCTTGATGTATGAAAAGTCATTTGCATTGTAAGACCATGCATGTCTTCTTGATGATTTGCAAAAATTGAATAATCGGTATGACCGTAGTGTAAATTGTCGCACCATAGTGACAAAGGTTGGGATGTAATTTGCATTAGTTGTGCATGTGTTGTTTGAGGATGAACAAGGATTTAAGTGTGGGGTAAGTGATCTTGGGCAGATTTATATGCCCAAGTGATACTCAAACGTATCATTTTCGCCTTGTTTGTTGTGCAATGTGTATATATTCTCATGTAGTTGGTAATAAAATGCAAATTTATACTAACCAACATGATTAGCATTTGTTTTGCAGGAAAATATGATTTTTAGGAGCTAAAATGCATGTTGGAACAATATCGGAGTTGGACTCGGATGCGAGCGTGGAAAAGACATTGGAATGCACAAAGTATAGGGGCTCCGCGATGGAGCCGTGCCACGCTACCATCGCGGAGGCACACTGCCTGGAGAGGAAATTAAATGGCAAATTCCAGTGTGGCCTCGCGACAGCTCCGTGGAACGGAGATAGGCCTCCGCGTTGGCCTCCGTGCCACGTTGAGGCTATTTTACCGGACCCTGGATTTCCAGTGAAGGTCCGCGTCCACGCCGTGTCACGGAGGCAGTGCTCCACGATGGCCTCCGTGACACGTTGCTTGTTATTCCGGGAAAAATTTCCCACTAGTATAAATAACACACTTAGGTTTATTTTAATTAGTTCAGACTTGGTGGAGCTAGGACGTGGGTTAGAAGCAGTTGAGGGACGAAAAAGCTAAGGGATTTCTTCTCTTCCTTTCTTCTTTCTATCAATTGTATGCATGATTTACACTTGTTTTAGGATGATCAATCCACAAATGAGTGGCTAATTCTCTTCCTTGCTGAGGTTATGAACATTTGTGATGAATTTTGATTATTAATTTTATGGTTTTCTTCTTCTTCTTCTTCTATGTTGTTCTATTAATTCTTGTTTCTACTGCATTAGTGTGTGGCCGACATTAATGTACATCTAAAAAGTCCAATTTCACTCGAGAGAGCAAGAAATTGGAAAGTTGTGAATTAATAGGGTATTGTTCTTAACTTGATTTGGGAAAATTGGGTTTTGATGTGCTTTCCTGATAGAAATATACTTGAAAGCCGTATTAGTCAGTTTAGGAACCGGAATTGTATTGCTAGGTCATAAATTGCATTTGATCACAGAAATGTAGACGGATGGTTTATGATTCTAAAGTGAAATTAAATACGAGAGTTTTAATTTCTAGGCTACTGTTCTTGGCTAGCAACATGAAGAAGAGATTAACCAAATTATTATTATAATCGAATTCATTACTTGTTCTTAACCTTGGCATGCTCATATCCATAGTTTAAATTCACAGTAAATAATTGTTAATAGTTTTAGTATATATATATTTTATAAACAAAAACTTATTTAACTGTTGGTTACGCTGTTGTTAGCATAATTAGATGTAAGATAAGAATATAGTGTACTTAGGCAATTTTACTTATCCTGAGTCTCCTTGGATCGATACTTGGCTTACTTAGCCACTTTATTACTTGTTTGACCACGTGCACTTGCGTGTCGGTTTTACACCTATAGCAAACAAGGCCCGAACAACCATCAGTCTACGGGTGAAAATTGTGCTAAGCTCAACACAGGTACCCAACTCTCTCTAAATCGACCCTAAAAGCATGATGTAAATTGAGTACCATGATCCGAGATTAAAGATATAGGCACCCCGTGCAAACGGACGATCACTCGAATGTAGATCTAAGCCAACCTTTCTAAATATATAAGGTTTGAATTGGCAAAAAAGTGCATGGACTTGGTCAACTTATCAACGATGACCCATATAACACCACATCTCCAAAGGGTATGTGGCAAGCCTGCCACAAAGTGCATATCTATCCGCTCCCATTTGCACTCATGAATGAGTAGTCTCTGTGTCAATCCTCCTGCCTTTGGTGCTCGTACTTCACCTGCTGATAGCTGAAGCACCTAGACATGAAATCTGAGATATCTCACTTTATCCCATACCACCAGTAATTCTGCCCCAAGTCGTAGTACATCTTCACTGCCCCCGGGTGAATAGAATATCTAAAACAATGGGTATATTCCATAATCAACCTAACCAAGTCTCCTGCTCTAGGAACGTAGATACGACCCTCAATTCTCAAAACACCCTCCATATCTAAGGTCGCCTTCCTAGACTCACCACTCAACACCTAATCTTGAATCATCTCAATTTCACATCCTCAAACTGTTGTGCCCAAATCTACTCCAACAACATAGATCTTGATCTTGGGCAGATTTATATGCCCAAGTGATACTCAAACGTACCATTTTTACCTTGTTTGTTGTGCAATGTTTATATAATATCATGTATTTGGCAATAAAATGCGAATTTATACTAACCAACATGATTAGCATTTGTTTTGCAGGATAATGTGATTTTTAGGAGCAAAAATGCGTGTTGGACTTATGTCGGAGTTGGACTTGGATGCGAGCGTGGAAAAGACCTCGGATGGCACATTTTACACTGGCTCCGCGATGGCGCCGTGCCACGCTGCCATCGCGGTAGCACACTGCCTGGAGAGGAAATTAATTGGCAGATTCCAGTGAGGCATCGCGACAGCTCCGTGGCACGGAGACAGGGCTCCGCGATGGCCTCCGTGCCACGTTGAAGCCAATTATCCGGACCCTGAAATTTCCAGAGAGGGTCCGCGTCCACGCCGTGTCACGGAGGCAGTGCTCCGCGTTGGCCTCCGTGACACGTTGCTTGTTATTCCGGGAAAAATTTCCCACTAGTATAAATAGCACACTTAGGTTATTTTTAAAAGAGTCTTCTTTTAGTTTTAGTTTTTTTAGTGGAGTTCAGAAGTGGAGAGAGGAACGTGGTTTTGTGGCAGTTGAAGAATAGAAAAGATAAGAGTTTTCTTCTCTTCCCTTCTTCTTTTCCTTCAATTGTATGCATGATTTACACTCATTCTAGGATGATTAATCCAAGAATGAGTGGCTAATTCCTTTCTTGCTGAGGTTTTGAACTTGTGTAATGATTCTTGGTAATAATTGATATGGTTTCTTCTTCTTCTTGCATGTTGTTCTATTAATTCTTGTGCTTATTACATTCTTGATTGGCCACCATTAATGTATATCTAAAAAGTCCAATTTCACTCGAGAGAGCATGAAATTGGAAAGTTGTGAATTAATAGGGTATTGTTCTTAACTTGATTTGGGAAAATTGGGTTTTGATGTGCTTTCTTGATAGAAATATACTTGAAAGCCGTATTAGTCAATTTAGGAACCGGAATTGTAGTGTTAGGTCATAAATTGCATTTGATCACAGAAATGTAGACGAATGGTTTATGAAGCTAAAGTGAAATTAAATACGGAAGTTTTAATTTCTAGGCAAACGTTCTTGGCTAGCAATATAAAGAAGAAGATGACCAAATTATCATGATTATCAAGTTCATTACTCGTTCTTAACCTTGGCATGTGCATATCCATTGTCTAAACTCAACGTAAATAGTAGTTATTAATTTTAGTAGATAATTAGTTTAGAAACAAAACTTACTCAAATCTTGATTGGATTGTTGTTAACATAGTTAGAAATAGAATAGAGATATAGTAAACTAGGTAGTTTTGCATATCTAGAGCAGCCTCCTTGGATCGATAGTTGGCTACTTAGCCACTTTATTACTTGTTTGACCACGTACACTTGCGTGTCGGTGTATAATATATACCGAGCAGCAGAGTGCGAACAAGTTTTTGGCGCCGTTGCCGGGGAGGCTAGGCGATTTGTAAAATTTTGTTTAGTGTAAATTTACTGTATTTGTATTTTTATCTTCTTAAGTGTTAACAACTTGGTCTTAGCCTGTATTTTGCAGATTTTTATTTCTGTGAACACTGGCAAGGGACAAGGAGCTGGTGGAATCTTACTTAGAGCCAGAACGTGAATTGCATAGTCAACGTAGAGAAGCTCTTCGGAAGAAGCTGCAGTTGCTCAAACAGTCTATGATGGAGCAACCCAATCTACCAGTTGTGCGGGCAGTGTTAGTGCCCGAGGAAGTAGCAGCCAGGCCGGTTCGCGAGGTGGCAATCCCACACGCTAATAATGTACATTCCAGCATCCGCAAACCAGAGCCTGGGGGGAGATTTGAGTTAAAGCAAAATATGGTGCAACTTTTGCACATGAGCGGGCAGTTTACCGGTCTCCCTCACGAAGATCCGCAACAACATCTCCAGAACTTTTTGGAGATAAGTGACACGTACATACCCGCTGGAGTGTCACCTGATTATGTTCGGCTCACCTTATTTCCATTTTCCTTACTTGGTGAAGCCAAGAGGTGGTTAAAAGCTGAACCACCCAACTCTATATCAACGTGGGATGATCTTGCAAGGAAGTTTTTGATCAGATTTTTCCCTTCAGGTAAAATAGCTAAACTTAGAAGTCAGATTCTAAGTTTTAAACAGAGGGAAGGAGAAAATCTTTATCAAGCCTGGGAAAGATTCAAGTCCATGTTGCGGGACTGTCCCCATCATCATCAGTCAAACGAGGTGTTGGTCCACACTTTTATTGAGGGTTTGGAACCCCACACTAAAATTTTGTTAGACTCAGCAGCTGGAGGGCAAGCGCTGGAGAAGACTTATGAGGAGCTGTACACTTTGCTCAACCGAATCTCACAAGGCAATCCGAAATGGAATGCAGATTCTTCAAGGGGTGGAGCAAGGAAAGCAGCGGGAGTGTTCGAAGTGGATGGATTCACAGCTATCGCTGCACAGATAGCTGCTTTGCAAAATCAGTTAAACACTCACTTCAGCACTATGAATTTGAACCAGCCTTCAGCCTCAGTTAATGCAGTCCAACAGATATGGTGTGAAGTGTGTGGTAGTAGTGAGCATTCAGCTGAATGCTGTGGTGCAAATCCTGATTCTGTCAACTTTGTGGGCAATGCACAGAGGAATCAACAGCAGTTTGGTGGTGGCTACAACTCGAATTGGAGGAATCATCCGAATTTTTCGTGGGGTAGCAACAATCAACAAGGCCAAGGTTCAGGGCAGGGTATGCACAGAAACCAAGGAGGGAAACAAGGCTATCAGAATCAGTTCAGAAATCACAATGCCCCTCCTCTACCACCATCACCGACTATTGAGGAAATGTTCAAGACCATGATTGCCAACCAGGCACAATTGCAGGCTGACTATGTCAAATTGGCAGCTGAAGTAAAGAACAATCAATTGGCAACCAAGGCTCTTGAATATCAGTTTGGGCAATTTGCTAGTGCCCAAAATACTAGACCAAGGAGAGGACTACCTAGCGACACGGATCCCAATCCTAAGCAGGTAAATGCGGTGACCACGAGGAGTGGTTTACAATTAAAGGAGGTGGAACCGGAAAGACCGCCTCAGAAGTCAGGAGCAGCAGATGTTGAGGGAGAACAAACCTCAGATACGGGGAAGACCAAAGAAGCTGAACCAACAAGGCCTCCACCCCCGTTTCCTCAACGACTTAAGAAACACAAGGAGGAGGCGTGTTTCCAGAAATTCATGGAGGTACTTAAACAGGTACATGTTAACTTACCTCTTGTTGATGTCTTGCAGGGTGTGCCAAAATATGCAAAGTATATCAAAGACATCGTGGCCAACAAAAGTCGCTTGACCGAGTATGCCACGGTGGCTTTAACGGAGGAATGCACATCCCGTATTCAGAACAGGTTGCCCACTAAACTGAAGGATCCTGGAAGTTTTACTATCCAGCTGACGATTGGGCAAAGTATCCGAGCTCGTGGGTTATGCGACTTGGGGGCAAGTATAAATCTGATGCCATCTTCGGTATTCAGAAAGTTAGGGCTAGGGAGTCCTAGACCTACAACAGTGATCTTGCAGCTAGCAGACAGGTCTTTAGCTAAGCCGGATGGCATTGTGGAGGATGTGCTAGTGCAGGTAGGTTCCCTCATTTTTCCGGTAGATTTCATTGTTCTGGATTTTGAGCCAGATGCAGAAGTCCCATTTATTTTGGGACGACCATTTTTGGCAACCGGAAAGGCATTGATCGATGTAGCTGCGGGTCAACTCACGATGCGAGCACACGACAAGGTTGAGGTGTTCGCCGTGTACAAGGCACCTAAGCTTCCGACTGTCTATAAGGAACTCGGTGATCAACGTGATTGATCATGGGAATGCAAATGGATTGAGTGATTCCCGAGAGTTACTAGGTAGGCCACCAGACAAGGTTGAGAACTACTGGGGAGATGACCATGATCGGGTCAAATCGTCCATCTCCCTAGTAGAAAATTGAGCGTAAAGGTTGTCGAGCCGCGACGTTAAACCAGGCGCTGCACGGGAGGCAACCCGTGAAAAATATTTTTTTTCTCTCTTTCTTTTTTTTTTTTCTCTTAGTGTAAAGTTTTTCTTCTATTTTATTATCTTTTCTTTTTTCTTGACTAGGTTTAGATTTGCATTTTAATTAGTAATTTTTAATTTTTAGTAGGGAAATCTACGAATTTAACCAATTTTTGTTTAGTGAGGTGATTTTCAGGTATACCGGAGGAAAAATACGTGGAATCGAGAAAACGAGGCGAGGTATGAAAAATAAAATTTGATAGTGAAACAGAGCACTGGCGCGTTGGCGCCGTGTCACGGAGGCAATGCTCCGCGTTGGCCTCCGTGACACGTTGAAGGCAAATCTGGAATTTTTTAAAATTCCAGTAAGCCAACGCGTTGGCTCCGTGTCACGGAGGAGGGCCTCCGCGTTAACCTCCGTGACACGTTGCCCTTATCCCAGTGCCGGGTCACACCGGGTTTCCGGGTGACCCGCGTGTTTTCTTAATAAAAACCCCCGATTTCGCCCCTATTTTCCCCATTCCCTCTTCCCTCCGCGACCAAACACCCATTCCCCTACCCCCAAGCTCCGTGCCACGTTAAGAGGCAAGGAAAACGTCAAGTCTTTATCGATTCTTCAATTCCAAGGTATGTTTTCATCGTCTATCTCAAATTTTTGGCGATTTTTGTCGATTTTGAGCATGTGAGGTGAGATATATCACCCTAGGTAGAAATTAAACATGACGTGAATTATTTTGCGATTGATTGTGTTCGGATTGTTGTAGTTGACGGGTGAACTTATCGATTGATTGAATAATTCATTGTTGATTGTCGAAATGAGTTCTAGGGCTTGGGGTTGTCGAATTTTAAATTGGGTAACTTGATAGTTTGACGAAATTTATGCCGGGGTGTGTTTATTAGTTGAGATAAGTCGTGGTAAATATTGTATAATTGGTGAAAGACGACTAATTCTCGTTTTTTAGTGGGACATTGCGTAATATGTGAATTGGTTGAATTGATTAGATTAGTGTATATAAAATGTTTGTATTGTTGTTTCTATTTGGTTGTTGTTATTGTTGCTAAGTGCCATGGGTGAATAGCTGTCGATGGTAGGATTGGGTTAGCTGTATGAAGTCTGAGTAGTTCGCTAGCCGGTATGCTGTCGAATTTTTTGTGAACGCACTAAGCAATATGTTTATAGTGATTGTGTTTGGGGTGTAAATAGATCTATCCTTGCTAACATGTTGTAAATATTGTTAAAGACTAAGTGTGGGGTAAATTTTGTTTAACCCGACCTTAGCCAAAACTAACAAGTGTTTAGCTTAACGTTGTGCTTGTCTGTGTAAATTGACAGGTACAATGGCTAGCCGACAAGATAAAGGCAAGGGTGCTTCAACCTCAGGCACCGGCAGAAAGAGAATGAGACTGGGCACTGCTGTCCCAGCTGCACCTGCTGTTCCACGCGGTCAACACCGCCGATACGGAACACGATGGGTGACCGATGAAGGGAAGAAGTGGTACGCAAAGCATAAGGAGAATAAGTACTTCCCGGCAGAACATATTGCAAGGGAAGCACTTGCACAGGAGTTCCCTCGCATCGTACAGAGAATTGAAGCAGCTGGGCTCAGCTTTATTTTTCAGGAGCCCACGGAGTGCAACCTTCACTTGGTCCGGGAATTTTATGCCAACTGGAACCCGGCCATCAGAAGCCACACTATTAAAATCAGAGGGCAGATTGTCACTCTGGAACCCCAGCAGCTGAATGCCATCGTTGGAGCGCGGGACACAGACGCCCACGTTCTCCGCCAGCTCAACATCACCCCACCGTACGCCGACATCAGACGTACGTTGTGCGGGGCTCGATCCACAGCCCGATGGAGTAGACACAAAGAGAGGGGTTACCACCAGACTCTGCCTTATGCGCAGATGAACAGGGAGGTCAGAATCTGGCTAAAAATTGTATGTTCGTGTTTGATCCCGGGAGTACATATGACAGACGTGACCCAGGATCGTGTCTGCCTGGTGTATGCCCTTATGAAAGGGCTTGAGATTAATGTGGGGGCGGTTATAATATCCGCCATGAAGAGAGCCAGACTACACCAGGGCCACAGATACGGGTTTGGCGGACTCATCACCACCTTCCTCCGAGGCCTCGACGTTGAGGAAGAAGCCTTGGATTACATTCCGCAGTTGGAGCGGCGGGCCCTTGATGTGACAAAGACCAAGGCCCCCGACACTACACACGGACCTGTGCTGACTCTGGGCGAGCGACATGCTCATGACGACCAGTATATGGCCCGTATGTTCGGTATGCAGATGCTGCAGCTACGGATAGGTGGGAGACCAGCCACCGAGGATGAATTATGGCAGCTGGAGCTGGACTACCCTTTTGGCGAGAACGCCAGAGCTTTATGCAAGGTGGGTCCAGCCTTTGTGGACCCGACTGATGACGATGTCCCTACTGATGAAGAGACACATCGTGAGGACTCTGATGTGGAGTCCGATGACGGCGAGGGAGCTGATTCAGATATGGGCGACGAGGCCGCAGCACCGGATGAGGAAGTCGAATATCTCGACTGAGCAGGGAGTTTCACCACCCAAAATTTTGTGCTTTGTATTTTTGTGAACACTGAGGACAGTGTTCGATTTAAGTGTGGGGTGGGGAGTAGTTAGGTGCTGGGTCATAGGCTCTAAATCTGCTGTATATTCTTCCTTGACGTTTGTGTATGTCTGTGCTTTCCCTGTTGTTGTGAACTGATTTGTGAATGATGTGTATATATTTGTTTGTGGCTAATGATGTGTGTCTTTAAAAAGTTATGGTTGCCGTTGTAAATATTTTGTAAATTTTGTAAATATTTTTTTTTCTCTATCGATATGATCGATATTTTTCAAAATTTTTGCGAAAGGATGTTGCACTTATCAACATATTTTGTAAATATTTTTTTCATCGAAAGGATCGATGTGTTGCAAAAATTTTGAAGTTTTATTTTTGGGTTTCTCGGAGTTTGTTTTCGGTTCTTTTACCGAGAATAGTCCCATTGAACCGATGTCATAGTTAGTGAACATTCCCTATGATGGATGGATGACGACTGTCTTAAGGGAAATGTAGTCGATAGGAGTAGATGATTTGTTTTTAGTTTCTTTGGTGGATTGCATCAATAAACTGTAGTTGCTTATGGTTGCTAAAATTTTGTTGCGTGTGTAATTGATGTTCGAAATGCGAAAGTGATTCGTTTGAAAGCATGTAATTGTGTAAATATGTTGAGTTACCTAGGCTATAGAATTTGGTTCATTATGATTGAGGCTTAATCTTGAATTCATGTACTTGACTAATTAAAGAGTCTGTGAATGCATCTTGATTCGAGCATGTGCATGAAGTGTGAGTGAGGTTTTGCTATTCCATGTCATTGTGAATTGTCTAGAACTTGCCTGGCGTGTATACAAAGCGAAATGAAGGAGGGGTAGTGTTGGAAAGGATGTAGGCATTTCTTTGTTTTAACCGTTAGTTTCCATTTTTTTCTTGTTAAATTCTACCTTTCTATATGTTGTATACCCTAGTCAGCCCGTTGAGCCTTTAGCCGATTTCTTTCTTTTGTCCAGAATTGTATGAACTAAGCTTTATTCCTTCTTTTCATTAGCCTTGAAGTCTATAAGAAACTCTTAAGCGCTTATAAAGAACAGAAAATTGTTTCCCAAAGTGTTAAAGAGTGAAAAGAGTGAAAAGAAAAAGAAAAGCAGAGTGAAGAAAGAAAAGATGATGTTGAAGAGGCACTAGTTGTAATTAAATGAAATTGAGGGTACATGAAAACCCTCTGTTTTGTGTCAAGTGTGCCTGATGAAATGGGCTGTATGAAAGTAAACCAGCATGAAGGGGAGAAAAAGAGAAAAGAGAGGAACAATGTCTATGAGTCGATGGGAATGAGTTGAAAAGGCGCTTAAGGATGCTAGCAACTATTATTGGCTAATCAAATATATATATACTAGATCCATAGCCCAGTTACAACCCATTAAAAGTCCTATTTGATCCTACACTGCAGTTCTTTATATTAGTGGAGTAATACACTAAGGGCAAGCTTATGGGTCATGACATGATGCATGTGAATTCTTTTGGGAGAGAGAGTGAAATTAATTTCTATATGCCCCTACGTGCATGTTTGTATGCTGCACGAGCATAAAAGGGGAAGTTTCTCTCGAGTTGTGAGGGTACATGCTTGATTAAAGATTGATTTTCGGGTCGGATTTCTTGATTAGTAGATTTGCATGAGTTTGCCGATATCAAGAATCAATTCTTAAAAGTCTAGGAAGCCTCGATGTATTAAGGTCATTGTCTTGTACGACCAAGCATGTTTTCTTGATGATTTGCAAAAAAATCGAATAATCGGTATGACCGTAACGTAAATGGTTGCACCATAGTGACAAAGGTTGAGATGTGATGTGCATGATTTGTGTATGTGTTGTTCGAGGACGAACAAGGATTTAAGTGTGGGGTAAGTGATCTTGGGCAGATTTATATGCCCAAGTGATACTCAAACGTACCATTTTTACCTTGTTTGTTGTGCAATGTGTATATAATATCATGTATTTGGCAATAAAATGCGAATTTATACTAACCAACATGATTAGCATTTGTTTTGCAGGATAATGTGATTTTTAGGAGCAAAAATGCGTGTTGGACTTATGTCGGAGTTGGACTTGGATGCGAGCGTGGAAAAGACCTCGGATGGCACATTTTACACTGGCTCCGCGATGGCGCCGTGCCACGCTGCCATCGCGGTAGCACACTGCCTGGAGAGGAAATTAATTGGCAGATTCCAGTGAGGCATCGCGATAGCTCCGTGGCACGGAGACAGGGCTCCGCGATGGCCTCCGTGCCACGTTGAAGCCAATTATCCGGACCTTGAAATTTCCAGAGAGGGTCCGCGTCCACGCCGTGTCACGGAGGCAGTGCTCCGCGTTGGCCTCCGTGACACGTTGCTTGTTATTCCGGGAAAAATTTCCCACTAGTATAAATAGCACACTTAGGTTATTTTTAAAAGAGTCTTCTTTTAGTTTTAGTTTTTTTAGTGGAGTTCAGAAGTGGAGAGAGGAACGTGGTTTTGTGGCAGTTGAAGAATAGAAAAGATAAGAGTTTTCTTCTCTTCCCTTCTTCTTTTCCTTCAATTGTATGCATGATTTACACTCATTCTAGGATGATTAATCCAAGAATGAGTGGCTAATTCCTTTCTTGCTGAGGTTTTGAACTTGTGTAATGATTCTTGGTAATAATTGATATGGTTTCTTCTTCTTCTTGCATGTTGTTCTATTAATTCTTGTGCTTATTACATTCTTGATTGGCCACCATTAATGTATATCTAAAAAGTCCAATTTCACTCGAGAGAGCATGAAATTGGAAAGTTGTGAATTAATAGGGTATTGTTCTTAACTTGATTTGGGAAAATTGGGTTTTGATGTGCTTTCTTGATAGAAATATACTTGAAAGCCGTATTAGTCAATTTAGGAACCGGAATTGTAGTGTTAGGTCATAAATTGCATTTGATCACAGAAATGTAGACGAATGGTTTATGAAGCTAAAGTGAAATTAAATACGGAAGTTTTAATTTCTAGGCAAACGTTCTTGGCTAGCAATATAAAGAAGAAGATGACCAAATTATCATGATTATCAAGTTCATTACTCGTTCTTAACCTTGGCATGTGCATATCCATTGTCTAAACTCAACGTAAATAGTAGTTATTAATTTTAGTAGATAATTAGTTTAGAAACAAAACTTACTCAAATCTTGATTGGATTGTTGTTAACATAGTTAGAAATAGAATAGAGATATAGTAAACTAGGCAGTTTTGCATATCTAGAGCAGCCTCCTTGGATCGATACTTGGCTACTTAGCCACTTTATTACTTGTTTGACCACGTACACTTGCGTGTCGGTGTATAATATATACCGAGCAGCAGAGCGCGAACAGATCTAACCTCTACACAAGCAAGAATATGCACTCGCTCAAAAATATCAAGTCTAACCAACCTGTTGGCTAAGGACTGGATGTCCAAAGCCAAAGGCTGCTCCTCTACCCCTAGGAATGCCAAACTCCCCATGCTCAGTGCCTTTCAGCTCAAGACATCCACTACTACATTCGCATTGCCTCGATGATAAAGAATCAAAATGTCATAGTCCTTCAACAATTCCAACCACCTATTCTGCCTCAAATTAAGGTCTTTCTAGCTGAAAATGTGTTGAAGACTCTGATGATAAGTGAAGATCTCACAATGAACTCCATATAGTAGTGCCTTGAAATATTTAACATGAAGACTACCGCAGCTAACTCCAAGACATGACTGGGGTAGTTCTTCTCGTGAACCTTCAACTATATAAAAGCATATGCAATAACTTTGCCCTACTGCATCAATACACAACCCAAACCAACTCTGATAGATCACAATATACTATAAATCCCTGGCCCTCAATTGGAAGTGTCAGAAGGTGTTGAAGTCAATAAGACCTTGAGCTTCAGAAAGCTTGCCTTGCACTCGAGCCATTGGAAAAGGACATTCTTCAAAGTCAATCTATCCAAAGGTGTTTCAATCAAAGAGAACCCCTCCACAAACCTTCTGTAATAACCTGCTAACCCGATGAAACACGAACATCAGTAGGAAAGTGGGCCTAGCCCAATCACAAACTGCCTCAATCTTCATTAGATAAACCATAATATTATCCTTAGATACCACGTGCCCCAAGAATGACATGGACTCAAGCCAGAACTCATACTTAGAGAACTTTTCATACAATTGTTAAACTCACAAAGTTTGAAGCACAACCCTCAAATGCTTCTCATGCTTCTCCCTACTCCTCGAGTAGACTAAGATGTCATTAATGAATACTATAACAAATGAATCCAAATAGGCCCTAAACTCACAATTCATCAACTCCATAAACACTATTGGGCATTGGTCAAATCAAAATACATGACTAGGAACTCATAATGGTTGTAACGAGTCCTAAAGGCAATCTTTGGAATGTTCGTAGTCTTGATCCTCAACTGGTGGTAGTCTAATCTCAAATCTATCTTAGTAAACATTGTTGCCTCCTGTAGCTGATCAAACAAGTCACTAATACACATCATTGGATACCTGTTCTTAATAATCACCTTATTCAACTGTCTATAGTCAATACACATACGCAGGGAGCCATCTTTCTTCTTCACAAACAGAATAGGAGCACCATACAGAGATACATTAGGCCTGAAAAACTCCTTACCTAAAAGATCATAATGATGCTTCTTTAGCTCTCTCAGCTCAACCAGTGCCATCTGATATGATAAAATAGAAAAGGGTTGAGTGCCTGGCTCAATATCAATGCCAAAGTCAATATTGCGATCAGGCGAAAGTCCAAGTAAATCAGAAGGAAATATATCATAATACTCTCAAACCATAGGAACTGAATCAAGTGAAGGTGTGTCGGCACTAGTGTTACAAACATAAGCAAAATAAGTCAAACACCCTTTCCCTATCAGTCGACGCGCCCTCAAAAAATATATAATTGCCCTCAGCATACGGTGATCGGTGCCTTTCTACACTATCGAACGGATACCAAGCACACACAAGGTAACTGTCTTGGCAAAACAATCCAATACTACATGATAATGGGATAGACAATCCATGCCTAGAATCACGTCAAACTCCATCATATCTAAGATAACAAGGTCTACCCAAGTGTTATATCCTAAGATAATCAGCACATAGGATCGGTACACACAATCCACTACTAAAGAATCACCCACCAGAGTAGCTATCCATATAGGCATAGGCAATGGCTCACATAATAAATCCAGAAAAGTAGAAAAGTAAGCCAACACATAAGAATATGTCGACACTAGATCAAATAATGAGGAAGCTGGCTTATGACAAATAGAGATTGTACCTGTGATGACAGCATCTGAAGCCTCTTCCTCTATCCTACCTGAAAAAGCATACATGTGACTACGTCCTCCACGGCCACCTGACCTGCCCGACTGAGAAGAACCTCTAGCACCCTGGGGACCATCCCTGCTACCCTGCGCACTGCCTCTGGCTAGTGGCGCTGGAACCCTGGGAGCCTGAACTTGTTGAACCTGTTGCCCGCCCTGAACCTATGACAATCTCTTGCGAAGTGCCCCAACTCACCACAGTCGAAGCACCTTCTGTCTAAAAATGGCTGATGAGAAGATCCTATTGAACTAGACTAGCCACCATGGCTCGAATACCTAGAATGCAAACCCCACAAAGTCTGACCTGAACTCTGGCTACCCTGACCACTCTGACCTGAATAACCACCCTCTTGTCACAACCCAAGTGGTCATGATTGGCACCCACACTAACCCCTCAAAATTGAAAGTCATTGTATAATGGACTCTAGTTGAACAAAGTCTAAGAGTAGTAAGATAAGCAAAATAGTAAGTCAATGTCTAGAATCTAAAAGGACATCAAATAAGAGGGTCTACATTAGCCTGAGTAGGAATCTCTCTCCTTCCGATCGAACATCAACTACCATGCTAGATATGAGGTCGAGTAGAACTTCAGGGTAACAATCTGCACTCAATAAAAAAAACTGTAAGAGTAGAATTAGTACAACTAATCTGTACTGGTAGGCATCATAGGCCGACCTTACATAATAAAAAGTATACATGGTAATTCGATAAACATAAAATAACTGACTAGGCCTACTCACTCGATTAGGCTGTAAAACAATTTGGGGTTGAAAGCTGGCCTGCTCACTCAATTATGCCTTGCTGCAGCGTTACTGAATTGTGGCAGCGGTCTCGCTATAACAGTAAAGGTGTCGTTGTAGTAGTACTGCTTAGGTAGTAACTCGACTAATGCTAAGAACCTTAGTTTTTCATCCATGCACTAGAATTATCTCCTCAAACAACAGGTTCATATACCAATCTCAGTCTTGTTAAATAACCGAGCAAATAAATTTGCTCAATAATCAATTCATCAACTCATTACAGGTTTACCTACCAAAATCCCTAACGGTATATTCATTAACTCTTCACAGGTTACAAGAAATCCAAGTAAGGCTTAAATATGTACTACCAACCATAAACACATTAAAACATACAAGTAGATGGGCCTCATTTTCTAACCAACCTAGTCTCACATGGACTCTTCACCGGTATTATACCGTCTGTAATGTGTCTCTCATATATCTATGTCATGTAACAATATATCTATACACACAACTAAATATCTCTGTACATACATGTCAAAGGGTCTTATTTCTGCCCTTCCAGTCATGACTTGTAGGGGACTCTAGAAATCCATGTATTGTACCGGCATAGTACCTGCTCTCACTCATCTGCTTGTTTGGATGCTCCCCTCGGATGCATGACACGCGTGTTATACCTGCTCACCCAGATGCTCACCTCGACACGATCCACTCATCTCTGGATAATAACATGTTATCCACTTTTATTCTCTTATTCCATATGCCATCAAACGGTCTATTTACATGCCCACTCTGAGATATCAATTTACACCACTAGCATGATTTTACACACCATATTATAGTCACTCATATGGAAATTAAGAGAAACACATTAATAAACACAATATACTTGAATTCACAATAATCAATACTATAAAGTATAATCTTAGAGTTTGTTATACAAGTATAACTAACACATCATATTCCTAGCAAAACTAGTGTGAAAAGACCAACTAATCATGTTCGTCAAGCCACAACTTATACAAATCATTAAATAAAGTCTAACTTCTCATAAATCTTAGTCTACCTCAATTGTAAAATTGGGATATACAGCTACTCCACGGGAGCCTTGCCTTTTCTCAATGCCTCCGAACATTCAAAGTTTAGAAATAAACATTAAGGAGCCAATCAATAGTCTATTTCTTCTATCAAAGGTTTGGTAGCTCAATCAACCCATTTTCTTCCCATTATTTAACATATAATTCGATAACCCCAGGTAAATTATCATAATCCAAACCTACCATGTTCATTCAAACCTAGTTCATGGGGTTTTACTCCTCTAACCTCCTATTTTCAATTTTTAAGGTTAAAAGTTTCAACTTCACCTAGTTCTAGGTCTCAGTTATCACAAAATCAATATTTTACAGTCACAATTACTTAAGAAATTATTAATTACCCACTTTTAGGCCTAGGACTCAATGCCCACTCATTCTCATTAAAAAATCCCCAACTTTCACAACTGAGGATTTTTAACTAGAAAACCACCAATAAAGTTCACCCTTTACCTCTAGAGTGTTAGAAAATTGAAAGAGGAATGAGCAATCTAAAATTCATACCTTGGGAAGGTTCCTTTTGCCTTAAGTGGAGGCATCGAGAAAAGAACAGAAAGCTGGAAATCTCTCCAGTGGTAATGGATCAACGTGATGACCCATGAAGTCTCCTAATGGGTCGTGAAGTGACCCGTTATGACTGCCAGGATAATTTTCTCAACCGAATCAGTAAGGGTATTT
Source organism: Datura wrightii (assembly GCA_035772735.1). Taxonomy (NCBI): domain Eukaryota; kingdom Viridiplantae; phylum Streptophyta; class Magnoliopsida; order Solanales; family Solanaceae; genus Datura; species Datura wrightii. The sequence goes on from JASDFA010000027.1 coordinate 41,388,913, forward strand.
TCATACTTCCTATGTACTTAGCTCTTAAACTAAGTCATTTTGAGATCCTAAGAGGGTGTATTATAGGGTTTTATTAATTTCTAACCCTCATTATACTCCTAACACCTCAAGTTGAAGATCAAGTCCTCTCAAGCCCTCAAGCAATCAAGGTTCTCCTTCTTCTCCAATTCTCTTGGGTTTCAAACCCTAGAAAGACATCTTCAATCCCAGGTATATAGGGTGATGAATGGGGGATTTCTTATACCCTCATACCTAATTTCATCTCAATCTCATGAATTCAAGTTTCCAACCATGCTTTATGAATTTCTAGGGTTAGGCCCGATATTGATGAATCTCTCACGATCTTCTACGAATTCAAGTCTCTTATAATTCAACCTATGATTTATGACTATGAATACCTATTTTCTACTAAATTCTCTCATGAACTTATGATTTCACGATATGATGATTATACTCAATTATACATGAATTTCACAAATTTCAAGTTTATGTATCATGGTCATTCATCGGCATTGTTTTCATGTCTAGTTCATGTATGTTAAGATATTATGAATTTCATGATTTGAATTGGTCCATGTAAACATATGTTTCACGATTATGATATGAGCACTATATATTTTTGGAGTAGCATTTAACACTGAGGAGGTCAGGATTCCAGCATACCCAGGTCTTAGAACTATGTACCACCATAGCCATGATGGGGTCGTCCATGAGAGTGTCTCCCATGCCCAAATAGGCCACCCATGAGTGATATCATGCCTTTATGGTCCATTCCCTTGGCAAGGTATGGACTCACCTCCCAGCTAGGGCTATAAGCTAGATTCCATGTATGCTCATGAGGAGTATGTCAGTTATAAGCACCTCCAGTTGTTCCTTGATTTTCTATACATGCTCATGTTCATGACTTATGAATTTATGACTATGATATTTTGACTCAATATACGTTTTATGATGTTTTACTTATGGATTCAGTTGTGTTCATCTTTATGATTCAGTTTTGAAAACCTTAAGCCATTATACTTAGTTTATGATCAAAAACTCATGTTTTAAGTTTATCATATACACATAATCGTATCTTACTATTTTACTATCATGTTTTACTTACCCTGCACACTTAGTACATTCTAAGTACTGACCTCATACTCTACGCTATATCATCTCATGATATAGGTTTGGGTGATCAGTCTCAGCCCCGACATTAGCTTCGCTCCCGCTTCAGTCTAGTCCAGCCCCATCTTGGGTGAGTCCTCATGATCTGGGGATGTCCGTTTTGTTATATGTTCTTTCTTTTATGTCTTTCAGTTTTCATACATTAGTAGAGCTAGTTAGGGGTGTTGTCCCATCAGCTCATCTATGACTAGAGGCTTTTCAGATAGCTATGTTTAGATATTTCAGCGGTGTTGACTTGTAGTCCCATTTATTCTTTATGAGATTCTAGACTTCCACTCATGTTATGTTTTATTCTTTAGTTTCACTTAGTTATTGCTCTTAATCATGATATATATATGCCATGAGTTTCAACTTGGATCCATTCATGGTTCTAGGTCCCGTGTCGAGGTTCGGGGTCCATGCTCGAGTCGTGACAAGTAAGATAATCAAACTAGTAAGTCAATATCTAGGAATCCAAAAAGACATCAAATAAGAGGGTCCGCGGTAGCTTGAGTAGGAATCAACTCACTCTCTGGTTGAACGTTAACTACAATGATAGAGATGAGATCGAGTAGAACTTCCTGGGTCACAGTCTGCACTTAATAAAAAAAAGTATAGGAGTATCATCAGTACAACCACTATATACTAGTAGGCATCATAGTTCTACATTACATAATAACAAGTATACATGGTAAATAGATAAACATACAACAACCATTTCGTAAAACATTATTAAATGTAAATCAATTTGGAGGTTGAAAGCTAACCTACTCACTAGATTAGCCTTTGCTGCAGCGGTACTGGACCATGGCAGCAGTCTTGCCATAATGGTAAAAGTGCCACTGCAGCAATACTGCTTAGGCAATAGCTCAACTAATGCTGACAATCTTAGTTTTCCATCTGTGCACTAGAATTATCTCCTCAAACAGCATGTTCATATACCAAGCCCGGTCTTTTAAATAACCAAGCAAATAAATTTACTCAACAAAAAACTCATCAATTCATTGTAGGTTTACATACCAAAATCCTAAACAATCAATTCATCAACTTTTCACAGGTTACAAGAAATCCAAGTAAGGCATAAACATGTACAACCAATCATAAACACATTGAAACACACAAGTAGATAGCCCTATCTCACGAGGTCCTTATTTTTGAACCAACCCCATATCACATAAACCCTCACCGGTATTGTACCGTATGTACGTGTCTATCACACGTCTCTATCATGTAATAGTATATCTTTACGCACAATTAAATATCTCTCTACAAACATGCCAGAGGATTTTATTTTTGCCCTTCTAGTCATAACCTATAGGGGACTCCAGAAATTCATGTGTGGTACCCACTTCCACTCATTTGCTTGTCCGAATACTGCCCTTGAACGCGAGCCACTCATGTCATAACCGCTCATCTAGATACTCACCTCGGGCATGAGCTACTTATCTCCAGATAATAAAATGGTATCCACTTTCATTCTCTTATTCCATATGCCATAAAACTGTCCATTTACATGCCCACTTAGAGGTATCAATTTACACCACTAGAACAATTTTACGCACCACATTATAGTTACTCGTATGACAATTAAGAGAAATACATTGATCAACACAATATACTTGAATTCATGACAATCAACATTATAAAGTATAATCTCAGAGTTCGTTATACAAATATAACTAACACATCATATTCCTAGAAAAACTAGGGTCCTAAGACCAACTAATCATGTTAATCAAACCTCAATATATACAAATCATTAAATAGAGTCTAACTCTCTATAAACTGAAACCTACCTCGATTGTAGAACTAGGATATACCACAGCTACTCTGGGGGAGCCTTGCCTTTTCTCAGTGCCTCCGAATGTTCAAAATTAGAAATAAATGTTAAGGAACCAATCCATAGTCTATCACTTCGATCAAGAGTTTGGGAACTCAACCCACCCTTTCTTTCGTTGCTTACAGTCTAATTCGATAACCACAGGCTAAATTATCATAACCCGAACCTACCATGATCATTCCAACCTAATTTATGGGGTTTTTACTCCTCTAACCTCCTGTAAATACTTTTTAAAGTTAAAAGTTCCAACTTCACATAGTTTAAGGTCTCAACTATCAATGAATCACAATTACTCTAGAAAGTGTTAATTGTCCACTTTTAGGCCTTGGATCCTATGCCAACTCATTCTCATTTGAAAATCTCCAACTTTCACAACCTAGGGTTTTTAACTAGAAAGTAACCATTAAAGTCCACCCATTACCTCTCGAGTGTTAGGGAATCGAAAGGGGAACTAAGCAAGCTAAAAATTCATATCTTGGGAAGGAGAATCGTTTCTGCCTTTAAAAATCACCCCTAATCTCTTTAGTTTTCATATCTTAGAATAATGGGGTGAAAACCCGAAAATTCTGACTAAAACTAACTTTCTACCTTGTGTTGTCCACTACAATGGTCCATTTTTTGTTGTAGTGAACCCACTATGGTGACCAGCGACTCGCCATGGTGGACCCAACAGTTTCTCCATTATGATCCTGCCGGCGAACTTCGATCGCTATGTTGTCTTACTGCAGTGGAACTCCTACCGCTGCAGCGGTCCAAGCTAACCAGTATCTTAATCAGTCTACATAATTTCTTCAACTTAAATACCAAACTGCTCTTACTACCCTCCTTCTATGCATTTTCATTAGCTTAGCTTGTCATGGGGGTTCTAAAGGTACTTAAGTCGTTAATTCACCTAAAACAATGGGCTGGTCGTTACACCTCTATAATCGATAATGCTACCTAAATAAGCCTACTAGGCTGAAAGTGATGAGGGTAACCTCTACTAAGGAAACCCCTGCCTCGGGATTGAGAACTACTGAAACCATTCTGATGGTAGGGCCTCTTGTTGCCACTTCCATAGGCCTCGCGATGTATCCCCTCAATTGTTTGCGCATGATCTACAACCTAAAGGAAAGTAGACCCTGATGCCACTAGTTGATCTATCGCCATACCAAGTGGTAAAGTCACCTCGCTAATGGATCTACAAAACCACTCGTTCTCTATTAGCGTAATCATGGCAGCATGCTTATTCAGCTCATGTAACCGCACCTCATACTCTGTAACACACATCTAACTCTGCTGAAGGTTTGTGAACTCATCCCTCAACCTCTCTCTCATGCTACAAAGTACGTACTTCTCCAAGATGGCCTCAGAGAACTATACCCAAGTCATGGTAGGTGACCCGACTAGTATGTGCTCAAGGTAAGCTCTCCACCACTACTTAGCTGACCCCTCCATTTGAAATATAGTGTAATCTACCCCATGTGGCTCTATTAGGCTGAGGTTATGCAATCTCTCCTGCCAACTCACTATAAACTCATGAGCATCCTCTCCCAGGGTACTTGAAGACCTCGGACGAACCAACCTAATAGATCAACCAAGCATCTTCTGCTCCTCATAAGACATAATTGACCTAGCTACAATAGGTTGAGCAATGACTGGCACTAGCAATATCTCTAGATGAGGAACGGCATGAGCAGGATGCGCTCCTGAACCCTAAACACCATGTTCGCTTCTTGGGCTGAAGTCTATGACTCACCTCAAATCTATGAACCACTCGGAGTGTCAGGCAAGGTCCTTGCATGCGGCATTGATGTGTCGTGGATTTACAGCACTTTCGACGCTCAAAACTAAGAAAATAACATGGACCTAAATGTGTTTACGTGGATATGAGGCACTTTTCCTTTGGTTGCAAGATAAATTGGTGTTGGACCTAAAATTGCAAAAGAAAGCCTGAAAATTATGCAAAATATTTAGATGTTACACCCCGTAAATTCTTGACATTTAGATGGCCTATTCGCATGTTGGTTAAGAGTTTTAGAACACCATAAGTGCTAGAAAAAGGTCCTGGGGAGAGACCGGACAAGCGCCAAGTTGGAGTGTCGCAAGGCAAATGCGACTTATAAATCGCATTCGACAAATGCGACTTATAAATTGCATTCGACAAATGCGACTTAAAGGCCCCAAGTATATAAAGCCTTTCCACTTTGTTTTAAATCATTTCCCATCTTTTAATTTCCAGTAAGAGACCAAAAACAGAGGAAGACAAGGATTCCATACAAATATTCATCCGATTACGCAGTCCAAACTCAAATTAGCTTCGGGTAGCGAAGTATAAAGTTGCAGGGAGCATTCCTACGGGGTTAGTTTCGTGAAATTCGGTCGGCGAATCATCATCCTACCGAGCTAAGGTAAGTGGAATTTCTTCAAATTAGTGTCAATATACTCCTAGCCATAAAGTGAGTATTTCTCCCTTCTGGACTTCCGAGAAATAGCGAGTTTTCGGCTATTTTTTGATAAGTCAAAGTTTGGGCAGTATATATATTCAAAGTAGTGTTTTCTTCCAGAATATAGATGAATTTAGTTTTATTTGCTATGAATCTGAATGTAGTTGGAAGAAATAGCTGGATATTGGCCGAGTTACGCCAGTTAGTCAAGAAGTCGGCAACTGAGGTATGTAAAGCCATTTTCTTCGGCAAGATAGTAATTCTAGTCTAGTAAAATAGAATAAATTCTAGAAGAACGTTTCAAAGCCGAGTATTATGCGTAGTGTGAATTCAGTAAGCATGCTTGAATAATTATTATGTCATATTAAGAATAAAAGTCAGTAAATTAGTATCAGACAGCGAGATATTATTCCAGACTCAGTATAACTCAGTATCAGATTTAGTATAATTCAGCAAGGGATTCAGAATAGAATATCAGAACATGGACAGTATTATCCGATTTAATATATATGTTATATGTGATTATTGTTGTTTGTAGAGACCTGATTGTTCTATGTTGGGCACCCTTAGAGATTCCTTGCCGCCCCAGGGTTAATAGCTGTGTCGACTCGCCCGTCAGAGGGTGAGGATACGTCACTCCAAGGAGGGGCATGCCGTCCGCTAGAGGACGAAGATGGGAGGCAGCATTCCCCATAGCAGGCTGATCAGCATTATAGCACACCCCCGTCGAGCGCTTGCGTCCGGGGTACATATTACAGATTACAGATACAGATCTCAAATCACAGTTTACAGGAGTCCTCCAGACTCAGGTACAGCTATAGTCAGGGGCCTAGAGTGCCTAAGTTGCATACCCAGGGGGCCGGCGGGATCCTCGTAGTTACAAGGTGAGTGGTGTGAATAGTTACTAGGCGGATGGCGACCCGGGTAGGGATATATAGATTGCATGTTGATTGATACCTTCCGGCTTATGGGGGCTGGTATAGGTTCTTGAATGATATATGTGTTATTTATTAAATTGATAGATAGCAGGACGCCGTGCTGACAGGTATGATTCTCACCTTCTCTCCAGTACAGTTAAGCTCATTTCAGATTCTGCTATCCCAGCCAGTCTTAGCCATCTCCTATACTTTAGTAACTATCTGTATTACTGTTTATCTTCAGTTATGTTCTAGTTATTGCTTTGCATACTCGGTACCTGTGGTACTGACACCCGTTTGGGGGCGCTGCATTACTTGCCTGCAGGTACTCATAGACGAGGAGCTAATCCCTCGTAATTCCAGCCAGCACACAGAGTCATCAACTCCTATCATTTGGAGCTTGACAGCTAGAGGTTTATTTCTCTTTCTGTTGTACAGTACGGGTAGGCCGGGGCCCTGTCTCGACCATCTTATTATCATTCTTAGAGGCTTGCATATTGTATATCCCCTGTGGTTAGTCGTACCGATCGTGTGAGGATGTGTGTATGTTTTAGTTTGTTTATGATGGTTGTGTGGGGCCTTGTATAGTTGATAGTTGGTGACCTTGTCGGTCACAGAGTAGTTTAGCATTTAGTTCAGCTTTTCAGTGAAACTAGTCAGCATGGTGGCCTTGTCGGCCCGCATAGGTTCCTTTATACTCCTGTGGTTCTGGTCAGCTGTTGTTTTCTTACAGGAGGCTATAGGCCTAGTCGACCGAAGGCTGTATTTACAGTTGTTATATAGCCTGTTGGTTCCATGAATCCAGGGTTAGAGCCATCCTGGCACCAGAAGTGCTTAGGCTCAGTAGTCCAGTAGTCTAGGTCTTAGTAGGGCACCAGGTGCCAGTCATGCCTCCCAAGGCGGGGCGTGACAAACTTGGTATCAGAGCAGGTCGTATCCCAAGGAGTCCACAAGCTGTGCTAAGTAGAGTCTTGTCTATGGATGTGTTGTGCACCACATACCATAGGCAGGAGGCTGCAAGGCATGATAGGATGGTTACTCTTTCTTCATATTCAGTCGTGCTATAGAGCAGTACAATATAGGGTTGAGTCCCTAAAGCTTATCATACTCTTTGTTTACAGATAAAATGGCAGACCAGCGACATCCTGTCACAGGTAGAAGATTGGATACCGCAGCAGGAGAAGGCACCAGCAGGATGCCTCAGCCTCATTTAGAATCAACCCAATCTGAGGGCGATACAGAGGCATCATCTCAACCTTCACAGCAGTCCCTACCCCACCAGGAGCCACTCGGGACGACATTACCTCCGACAGTTCCTGTACCTACACCATCCGACCAGGAAATTCGAAGTGCAGTAGTTATGTTGGCACAAATGATGGCTACTCAGCGCCAGTCAGTGCCACCCATAACAGCAGAATCATTAGGTGGGCCTGGCAGTTCGAGGGTCCGAGAATTTTTGGCACTAGGTCCCCCACAGTTCACAGGGTCGGATCAGGCAGAGGACCCCTAGGATTTCCTGGATCAGATGCAGAGAATCTTCCGAGTCATGCATGTGAAATCTAAAGAGTCGGTTGAGTTAGCAGTATTTTGGCTGCGGGATATTGCTGTGTTGTGGTACAAGAGTTGGGAAAGGTCTCAAGGGAGAGATGTTGCCCCTCCGACCTGGTTCAGCTTTTCAGATGCTTTCCTGGACTGTTATCTGCCACGAGAAATCTGACAGGCCCGGATGGACCAGTTTTTGCACTTGGAGCAGGGGGCGAGAAGTGTAAGGGAGTACGCCTTGCAGTTTGATTCCTTGGCCCGCTATGCTCCAACCTTTGTGGACACCATGCCATCTAGAGTCCACCAGTTTATTATGGGTCTGAACCCAAAATATATTGAGGCATACATGACAGCTACGCTGCGGGAAGGTATAGATATTGCTCGGGTGCAGGCCTTTTCCCAGACTATTGAAGGCCTTAGACAGCGACAACAGGATAGCACACGAATAAATCAGGAACAGCGCCGCAGGTGTTACACCCCGTAAAATTCCCAACACATAGATGGCCTATTCGCATGTTGGTTAAAAGTATTTGAAAGCCATACATGCTAGAAAAAGGCCCGGGAAAAGACCGGACGAGAAACCTATTGAACCATCGCGGAAGGAGACGGGGCAGAGCCCCTCCGCGATGGCAATGTGTCATGGAGGTGGAGCCTCCGCGTTGGCTCCGTGACATATTGGCCCTGTCCAGGCCCAAGTATATAAAGCCTCCACTTCGGTTCATTTCATAAATATATCAAATAATTTCCAGAACTCGTGAGAAAACAGAGAGGGTGCGAAAGTACTATTAAATTATCGCCCGATTACGCCGTCAAACGTGGTCCAAACTCAAATTAACTCCAGATACCGAGGTATTAAGCAGTAAGGAGCATTCCTATGGATTTAGTTTCACAAAATTCGGCTGGCGAATCATCGTGCTACCAAACTAAGGTAAGTGGAATTGCTCCAAATTAGTGTCAATATACTCCTAGCCTTAAAGTGAATATTTCTCCCTTCTGGACTTTCAAGAAATAGCGAGTCTTTGACCGTCTTTCGATAAGCAAAAGTTTGGGCTATATATATATCGAAAGTGACGTTTTCTTTCAGAATATTGGTGTATTTAGTTTTAATTGACATATATGTAAATGTAGTTGGGAGAAACAGCTGGAGTACTGACCGAGCTTCATCCGTTAATCGGATAAACCGAGGTTAAGGTATGTAAAGTTATTCTTTCGGCAAGCCAGGAAGTACACTATAGAAAATAAATAGACTAAAGGCTATTAACAGATACCCAGCGTACAGGAATGATTTTATTACATTTTCCAGCAAGCATGTTAGTATATCATTACGTATCATGCGATAATCAGAATAACAGATAGTCAGATGATTTCAGATTGTAATATGGTATCCGCTAGTAGCTCAGCATGTTCTTACGTAATACCCAGAATGGAAGTTATAAAAGTAGTATAATGAATTAGCAAGATTACAGATAGTATGTATTACATTTGTTGAGACTGTATCCGGTGATAGATGGCACATTTTATATTATTGAGCTTTATCCAGTTATAGATGGCATGTTCTATGTTATTGAGCTATATCCAGATATAATCAGATCAGTAGTCAGATATAGAAATAGCTCTAGACACCGATATAGCTCCAGATACAAATATAGCTTCAGATAAACAGATAAAGGCCAGGTAGCAGTTAGCCCAGCAATCAGAAATAGTGCAAAACAGAATATAGCATCAGTTGTTTAATATGTACTGGCCTTGAAATAAAAGAAGAGAATATGATTAGTATTTTTCATTTGAGCATGCTTGCTGTGTATGTGTTTTGCATGTTGAGACTTGTTATGGCATGTGGGTGTCCTTTAGCATCCCCGCCGCCCTTGGGTTATAGCTGTGTCGATACCAGATTCAGATACCGCCACCAGCTGGGTGATGTCGTTCGCCTAGAGGACGATGATGGCCAACCACCATAATAATACGATCCAGATTACCCTGCTTGCAGGGGCAGTTCAGTTCACTCTGCGCAGAGCCAGATTACCCTGTTTACAGGGGTAGACTACTCTGTGTGCGCTTGTGGCCGGGGCAGTTTCAAATACAGATTTTTTATAAAATTACCCTGTTGCGTGTTTACACCCAGGGGCAGTTTCAGTCAAAGATACAGCCGCAGATTACCCCGTTGAGCGCTTGCGCCCAGAGGCAAGAGTCTTCAAACTCAGACATAGTTCAGTGTCAAAGGCCAAGGCCTGAGCTACGTACCCAAGGGGGCCGGTAGGAGGAACTCACAGTTATCAGATGAGTGGAGTGACTTATTTTTGGTTGGTTTAGACCCGGGTAGGGGTAAACAGATTGTTCTGTTGGTTGGCACCTTCCAGCTTATGGGGGTCGATCAGGTATTGTGTGTATTTATATGTATATCTATATGTGCTATTAGATACTGATAGGCAGTAGGACGACACGTCGTCAGGTACGCCCAGTTTAGTTACAGAATAGGTAAACTCTCCCCAGTTATCGTCAGCCAGATAGACTCAGCTACTTCCTGCTTATATGTCATGTTATTGTTGTTACCCATTTCAGTTGTATATTTCAGTTTGCTTTACATGCCCAGTACCTGTGGTACTGATGCCCGTGGGGGCGCTGTATTGCTTGCCTGCAGGTACACGTAGATGAGGAGTCGATCCCTCGTGATCCAGTCAGCAGAGTTATCAGCTCCTATCCTCCGGAGCTAGACAGTTGGAGGTTGTTCCTATTTCCTTTTTTATTACAGTTTGGGTAGGTCGGGGCCCTGTCCCGACCATTCTATTTTTACTTCCTAGAGGCTTGCAGTCTGATGTTTCCTGTGGTGGTGGAGCCGATCGTGTGGGGTTGTGCATGTATACATGTATTTAGTTGTTGTTGTTGGCAGCGTGAGGCCTTCTTCTGGTTATAGTTAGTGACTTTGTCGGTCACAAATGTGAATAGTAGTTGCTTCAGATTGTAGTGTCATCGTTCTGGTTAGCTGTTGTGCATTGCAGGTGGCTATAGGCCTAATCGGTCGGGGGCTGCATTTACAGCAGCTATATAGCCGGTTCGTTTCTTAAAATAGAGCCAGAGTCTAGCAGGCACCAGGTGCCCGTCATACCCCCCAAGGTGGGGTGTGACAAACTTGGTATCAGAGCAGTTCGTGTCCCAGGGAGTCTGCAAGCCGTGCTAAGTAGAGTCTTGTCTATTGATGTGTTGTGCACCACATACTATAGGCAGGAGGCTGCGAGGCATGATAGGATGGTTACTCTTCTTTCTCATTCAATCGTGCTATAGAGCGGTACAGTATAGGGTTGGGTCCCTAAAAACTTATCATATTCTTTTTCTACAGATAAGAATGGCAGACCAGCGACACCCTGCCACAGGTAGAGGGTTGGATATAGCGGCGGGCGAAGGCACCAGCAGGATGCCTCACTTACAACCAGATTCAGCCCGGTCTGAGGGCGATACGGAGGTGTCATCTCGACCCTCCCAGCAGTCTCCGCCTCGCCAGACACCATTTGAGGCAGCACCGCCTCCCACAGCTCCTGCACCTACTTCATCTGATCAGGAGCTACGCAGTGCAGTGGTTATGTTGGCCCAGATGCTAGCTACTCAGCGTCATCCAGTACCACCTGCAGCAGCAGAATCTCTAGGTGGGCCAGGTAGTTCCAGGGTTAGAGAATTCTTGGCATTGGAACCCCCTCAGTTTATAGGGTCAGATTCAGCGGAGGACCCTCAGGACTTTCTGGACTAGATGCAGAGAATCTTTAGAGTCATGCACGTAACCCCAGTAGAACTAGTGGAATTAGCAGTGTTCCGGTTGAGGGATATTGCTGTTTTGTGGTACGAAAGTTGGGAGAGATCTCGGGGAAGAGATGTAGCCCCTCCTACTTGGTCCAGCTTCTCAGAGGCCTTCCTGGACCACTACTTACCTCGGGAGGTCAGACAAGCCCGGATGGACCAGTTCTTACACTTAGAGCAGGGGGCCGGGAGCGTCCGTGAGTATTCTTTATAGTTCGACTCCTTAGCCCGCTATGCTCCAGTATTTGTGGACACCATGTCATCCAGAGTCCATCGCTTTATTATGGGCCTGAATTCAGATTACATAGAGACGTGCATGACGGCTACTCTGAGAGAGGACATGGACATAGCCAGGGTATAGGCCTTCGCACAGACAATTGAGGGCCTGAGACAGCGGCAGCGGGGCGACAGGCAGGCAACTTCAGAGCAGCGCCGTAGAAACAGACCTGCTGAGATTCATGGGGAAATCCCTAGGGGGCCGAGACCACAGTTTTCAGATAGGCCACCCAGATCTTTACCTCCGGTACAGCAGCAGAGAGGCAGATTTGTTCGCCGAAGTCAGTCAGAGTCCGGTAACAGTTTACGGACAGTAGCATCACCTCAGCAGCGGAGGGCAGAGCAGAGTAGATTTGCACCTACCCCTTGTCCTATATGCCACTGACCCCATTCTGGAGCCTGCAGGCAAGGCTTCTCAGGGTGCTATTACTGCGGATAGGAAGGGCATTTAATGAGAGATTGTATGGCCAGAGGACAGGGTAGCCAGGATAGTCTGGATAGAGCATCAGCGGGGCTACGAGCTCCAGCAGCCTCAGCAGGGTGCAGACCCTCAAGTTCAGCAAATAGGGGTCGAGGTAGATCAGGAGCCTCTGGCTCAGGTGCAGGCCCCAGCCGTACCTATGCATTACCAGGGAGGCAGGATTCAGAGGCATCTCCCGACGTGGTCACAGGTATATTGATTATCTGCTCATACCCTGTTTATGTATTGATTGATCCAGGGTCTACCTTGTCATATATTACACCATTTGTGGCCCAAAAGTTGGGTATCGAACCATAATTGCTTCAGCAGTCCTTTTCAGTGCTTACACCGGTCGGTGACTCGATTACAGCTAAAAGAGTTTACCGAGGGTGTACGGTAGAGGTTATCGATCGCCAGACCACAGTAGACTTAATAGAACTTGAGATGGTCGAATTCGATGCCATTATGGGTATGGACTGGTTAGTGCCATGCTATGCCAACTTAGAATGCTGGACCAGGATGGTCCAATTTCACTTTCCGGGAGAAGCAGTGCGAGAATGGAAAGGGAGCACAGCTACGCCAAAAGGTAGGTTTATTTCCTACCTTCAGGCGAGAAAATTAATAGCAAAGAGATGTATTTACCACCTAGTTAGAGTCCACGACGTTCGGGTGGAACCTCCGACTCTTCAGTCTATTCCAGTGGTCAATGAATTCCATGACGTATTTTCGGATGAGTTGCCTGGTATCCCTCCCGAAAGGGAGATAGATTTTACAATTGACTTGTTGCCAGGGACTCAACCTATATCCATTCCCCCGTATCGCATGGCACCAGCTGAGCTTAGAGAGTTGAAAGAGCAGTTAAAAGATTTGCTCGACAAAGGCTTTATCAGGCCTAGTACTTCCCCGTGGGGTGCGCCAGTTCTGTTTGTAAGAAAGAAAGATGGCTCACTCCGTATGTGTGTAGACTACCGGTAGCTGAATAAGGTAACGGTTAAAATCAAATACCCGCTCCCTAGAATAGATGATCTGTTTGACCAGTTGTAGGGGCCAGATGTTTCTCTAAGATAGATCTGAGGTCCGGATACCACCAGGTCCGGGTTCGTGAGAGGGACATTCCAAAGACTGCTTTCAGGACCAAATATGGTCACTTTGAATTTCTAGTCATGTCTTTTGGGCTGACGAATGCTCCCGTAGTGTTTATAGACCTGATGAACAACATATTCAGATTGTATTTGGATCTTTTCGTGATAGTATTTATCGATGATATTCTGGTATATTCTCATTCAGAGACAGATCACCAGAACCATTTACGAACAGTACTCCAGATCCTTAGAGATCGTCAGCTGTATGCCAAGTTTTCTAAGTGTGAGTTCTAGCTGAACTCAGTTGCCTTTTGGGGCATATCGTGTCGGATGCTGGGATACAAGTGGACACACAGAAAATAGAGGCGGTTAATACATGTCCCAGACCTACCACTCCGACCGAGGTCTGCAGTTTCCTGGGTTTAGCAGGGTATTACCGGAGATTTGTTGAAGGATTCTCCACTATAGCAGCACCTCTGACAAAGCTGACATAGAAAGCAGCGAAATTTCAGTGGACGGAGGCATGTGAGCAGAGTTTTCAAGAATTGAAAGACAGATTAACCTCCGCCCCAGTACTAGCATTGCCAGAGGGAACAGATGGGTATGTTGTGTATTGCGATGCTTCAGGCTTTGGACTGGGTTGTGTGCTGATTCATGGAAAGGTAATTGCTTATGCTTCCAGACAGCTGAGGAAGCACGAAAAGAACTATCCGACCCATGACCTGGAACTGGCTGCAGTAATCCACGCTCTGAAAATCTGGAGGCATTACCTGTATGGCGTTCATGTAGACATTTTTATAGATCATAAAAGCCTGCAGTACATTTTCACACAGAGGGAGTTAAATCTGCGGCAGCATCGTTGGTTAGAATTGCTGAAAGATTATGACGTAAATATTCTCTACCACCCGGGGAGAGCTAATGTAGTAGCAGATGCCCTGAGCCGTAAGTCAATGGGGAGTTTGGCGTATTTACGACCCGAGAAGCGGGAATTAGCCAAGGAAATTCATCAGCTAGCTGGTTTAGCCGTTCGAGTATTAGAAACAAAAAATAACAGAGCGGTGATTCAGAACTCTGCTGTGTCATCGTTAGTTACAGAGGTAAAAGAACGGCAGTACGAGGACCCTGACTTAGTCCAGCTCAGAGATAGAGTTCAGAAAGGTAAGGAGCCAAATTTCCAAGTGACTGAGGATGAAGTGCTACGTTGTAAGGGCCGCCTATATGTCCCGAATGTTTCAGGGCTTCGCGACCAGATCATGCATGAGGTACATTACCCTCGCTATTCTCTCCATCCCAGAGCAACGAAAATGTACCACGACATTAGAGACATCAACTGGTGGCCAGGTATGAAAGCTGAAATAGCTGAATTTGTATCTAGATGTCCTAACTGCCAACAGGTGAAAGCAGAACACCAGAAACCGGGTGGTCTGACGCAGGATATAGTCGTGCCTTTGTGGAAATGAGAAGCGACAAATATGGATTTTGTAACAGGGTTACCCCGTATCAGACATAGACACAATTCTATTTGGGTAATAGTTGACAGGCTGACAAAATCAGCTCATTTCCTGCCAGTGAAAGCTACCTTCTCGGCCGAGGATTATGTCAAATTATATATCAGAGAAATAGTTAGATTACATGGAGTGCCGGCATCTATTATTTCAGACAGAGGAGCATAGTTTACAGCTAGATTTTGGCAGTCATTCCAGAGGGGTCTGGGAACGCAAATTAATTTGAGCACAGCATTCCACCCTCAGACGGATGGACAGGCTGAGCGCACTATTCAAACGCTCGAAGATATGCTACGAGAGTGTGTACTAGATTTTGGGGGTAGCTGGGATGAGCATCTGTCGTTGATTGAATTTGCCTATAATAACAGTTATCATTTAGCTATCCAGATGGCGCCCTTTGAAGCATTATACGGGCGGAAATGTAGATCACCCGTCAGCTGGTTTGAAGTGGGGGAGACAGCGCTGATTGGGCCGGATATTATTCGTTGGTCAGAAGAGGCGGTGAAACTTATCAAAGAACGCCTACTGACTGCTCAGAGCCGCCAGAAGTCTTATGCGGATATGCGGCGCAGAAATCTAGAATTTGTAGTGGATAACTGGGTATATTTGAAAGTGTCTCCGATGAAAGGGGTGATGAGATTTGGCAAGAAAGGCAAGCTTAGCCCGAGGTTCATTGGGCCATATCAGATTCGGCGGAGAATAGGCCGAGTTGCATATGAATTGAACTTTCCTCCAGAGTTAGCGTCTGTTCACCCAGTATTCCATGTATCTATGTTGAGGAAGTTCGTAGGAGACCCTTCCACAGTTGTTCCAGTTCAGGATGTCCAGGTCACAGAAGAGTTAGCATATGAAGAGGTTCCAGTAGCCATCTTAGACAGACAAATTTGTAGATTGAGAACTAAAGATATTGCGTTTGTCAAGGTATTGCGGCGTAGCAGGAACTGAGAGGAGATGACTTGGGAGGCGGAGGAAGATATGAAGACCAGATATCCTCATTTATTTCAAGCCTAGTCAGGCGACAGGTATGTTAGTATTATTATCTTATGTAGTGCCTTATAGTATATATAAAGGAGAAGGTCTATTTTAATCTGACATTTAAATACTATAGTATTATGTGGAGTACCTGTATGGGACTTTTCTGCATTTCAGGTTTTTGTGATAGTCCATATTATAGGGGAAACTCTGCCGAAATTTTTCTAGAAACAAGTTGAGTAAGTTGAGAAGTCCTCTAGATAGAAGTTTACATTTGAGGACGAATGTTCTTAAGGGGAGGAGAATGCTACACCCCGTAAAATTCCCAACACATAGATAGTCTTTTCGTTAAGAGTATTTGAAAGCCATACATGCTAGAAAAAGGCCCGGGAAAAGACCGGACGAGAAACCTGTCGAACCATCGCAAAAGGAGCCGGGGCAGAGCCCCTCCGCGATGGCAACGTGTCACGGAGGTGGAGCCTCCGCGTTGGCTCCATGACACGTTGGCCCTGTCCAGGCCCAAGTATATAAAGCCTCCACTTCGGTTCATTTCATAAATATATCAAATAATTTCCAGAACTCGTGAGAAAACTGAGAGGGTGCGAAAGTACTATTAAATTATCATCTGATTATGCCGTCAAACGTGGTCCAAACTCAAATTAACTCCAGATACCGAGGTATTAAGCAGTAAGGAGCATTCCTACGGATTTAGTTTCGCGAAATTCACTACCGAACTAAGGTAAGTGGAATTGCTCCAAATTAGTGTCAATATACTCCTAGCCTTAAAGTGAATATTTCTCCCTTCTGGACTTTTGAGAAATAGCGAGTCTTTGACCGTCTTTCGATAAGCCAAAGTTTGGGCTATATATATATCGAAAGTGACGTTTTCTTACAAAATATTGGTGTATTTAGTTTTAATTGACATATATGTAAATGCAGTTGGGAGAAACAGCTGGAGTACTGACCGAGCTTCATCCGTTAATTGGATAAACCGAGGTTAAGGTATGTAAAGTTATTCTTTTGGCAAGCCAGGAAGTACAGTCTAGAAAATAAATAGAATAAAGGCTCCAAACTCAGCGCCAGTCAGTGCCACCCGTAACAGAAGAATCATTAGGTGGGCCTGGCAGTTTGAGGGTCCGAGAATTTTTGGCACTAGGTCCCCCGCAGTTCACAGGGTCGGATCAGGCAGAGGACCCTTAGGATTTCCTGGATCAGATGCAGAGAATCTTCCGAGTCATGCATGTGACATCTACAGAGTCGGTTGAGTTAGCAGTATTCCGGCTGCGGGATATTGCTGTGTTGTGGTACAAGAGTTGGGAAAGGTCTCAAGGGAGAGATGTTGCCCCTCCGACCTGGTCCAGCTTTTCAGATGCTTTCCTGGACTGTTATCTGCCATGAGAAATCCGACAGGCTCGGATGGACCAGTTTTTGCACTTGGAGCAGGGGGCGAGAAGTGTACGGGAGTACATCTTGCAGTTTAATTCCTTGGCCCTCTATGCTCCAACCTTTGTGGACACTATGCCATCTAGAGTCCACCGGTCTATTATGGGTCTGAACCCAAAATATATTGAGGCATACATGACAGCTACGCTGCGGGAAGGTATAGATATTGCTCGGGTGCAGGCCTTTGCCCAGACTATTGAAGGCCTTAGACAGCGACAACAGGATAGCACATAAATAAATCAGGAACAGCGTCGCAGGTGTTACACCCCGTAAAATTCCCAACACATAGATGGCCTATTCGCGTGTTGGTCAAGAGTATTTGAAAGCCATACATGCTAGAAAAAGACCCAGGAAAAGATCAGACGAGAAACCTGTCGAACCATCGCGGAAGGAGCCGGGGCAGAGCCCCTCAGCGATGGCAACGTGTCACGGAGGTGGAGCCTCCGCGTTGGCTCCGTGACACGTTGGCCCTGTCCAGGCCCAAGTATATAAAGCCTCCACTTCGGTTCATTTCATAAATATATCAAATAATTTCCAGAACTCGTGAGAAAACTGAGAGGGTGCGAAAGTACTATTAAATTATCGTCCAATTATGCCGTCAAACGTGGTCCAAACTCAAATTAACTCCAGATACCGAGGTATTAACCAGTAAGGAGCATTCCTACGGATTTAGTTTTGTGAAATTCGGCCGGCGAATCGTCGTGCTACCGAACTAAGGTAAGTGGAATTGCTCCAAATTAGTGTCAATATACTCCTAGCCTTAAAGTGAATATTTCTCCCTTCTGGACTTTCAAGAAATAGCGAGTCTTTGACCGTCTTTCGATAAGCCAAAGTTTGGGCTATATATATATATCGAAAGTGATGTTTTCTTTCAGAATATTGGTGTATTTAGTTTTAATTGACATATATGTAAATGCAGTTGGGAGAAACAGCTGAAGTACTGACCGAGCTTCGTCCGTTAATCGGATAAACTGAGGTTAAGGTATGTAAAGTTATTCTTTCGGCAAGCTAGGAAGTACAGTATAGAAAATAAATAGAATAAAGGCTATTAACAGATACCAAGAGTGCAGGAATGATTTTATTACATTTTCCAGCAAGCATGTGAGTATATCATTACGTATCATGCGATAATCAGAATAACGGATAGTCAGATGATTTTAGATTGCAATGTGGTATCCGCTAGTAGCTCAGCATGTTCTTACGTAATACCCAGAATGGAAGTTATAAAAGTAGTATAATGAATTAGCAAGATTACAGATAGTATGTATTACATTTGTTGAGACTGTATCCGGTGATAGATTGCACATTTTATATTATTGAGCTTTATCCAGTTATAGATGGCATGTTCTATGTTATTGAGCTATATCCAGATATAATCAGATCAGTAGTCAGATATAGAAATAGCTCCAGACACCGATATAGCTCCAGATACAAATATAGCTTCAGATAAACAGATAAAGGCCAGGTAGCAGTTAGCCCAGCAATCAGAAATAGTGCAAAACAGAATATAGCATCAGTTGTTTAATATGGACTGGCCTTGAAATAAAAGAAGAGAATATGATTAGTATTTTTCATTTGAGCATGCTTGCTGTGTATGTGTTTTGCATGTTGAGACTTGTTATGGCATGTGGGTGTCCTTTAGCATCCCCGCCACCCCTGGGTTATAGATGTGTCAATACTAGATTTAGATACCGCCACCAGCTGGGTGATGCAGTCTGCCTAGAGGACGATGATGGCCGACCACCATAATAATACGGTCCAGATTACCCTGCTTGCAGGGGCAGTTCAGTTCACTCTGCGCAGAGCCAGATTACCCTATTTACAGGGGCAGACTACTCTGTGTGCACTTGTGGCCGGGGCAGTTTCAGATACAGATTTTTTATAAAATTACCCTGTTGCGTGTTTACACCCAGGGGAAGTTTCAGTCACAGATACAGCAGCAGATTACCCCGTTGAGCGCTTTCGCCCAGAGGCAGGAGTCTTCAGACTCAGACACAGTTCAGTGTCAAAGGCCAAGGCCTGAGCTACGTACCCAAGGGGGCCGGTAGGAATAGCTCACAGTTATCAGATGAGTGGAGTGACTTATTTTTTGTTGGTTTAGACCCGGTAGGGGTAAATAGATTGTTCTGTTGGTTGGCACCTTCCGGCTTATGGGGGTCGGTCAGGTATTGTGTGTATTTATATGTATATCTATATGTGCTATTAGATACTGATAGGCAGTAGGACGACACGTCGTCAGGTATGCCCAGTTTAGTTACAGAATAGGTAAACTCTCCCCAGTTATCCTCAGCCAGATAGACTCAGCTACTTCCTGCTTATATGTCTTGTTATTGTTGTTACCCATTTCAGTTGTATATTTCAGTTTGCTTTACATGCCCAGTACCTGTGGTACTGATGCCCGTGGGGGCGCTGTATTGCTTGCCTGCAGGTACACGTAGATGAGGAGTCGATCCCTCGTGATCCAGTCAGCAGAGTTATCAGCTCCTATCCTCCGAAGCTAGACAGTCGGAGGTTGTTTCTATTTCTTTTTTTATTATAGTTTGGGTAGGTCGGGGCCCTGTCCCAACCATTCTATTATTACTTCCTAGAGGCTTGCAGTCTGATGTTTTCTGTGTTGGTGGAGCCTGTCGTGTGGGGCTGTGCATGTATATATGTATTTAGTTGTTGTTGTTGGCCGCGTGGGGCCTTCTTCTGGTTATAGTTAGTGACCTTGTTGGTCACAAATGTGAATAGCAGTTGCTTCAGATTGTAGTGTCATCATTCTAGTTAGCTGTTGTGCATTGCAATTGGCTATAGGCCTAATCGGCCAGGGGCTGTATTTATAGCCGCTATATAGCTGGTTCATTTCTTGAAATAGAGCCAGAGTCTAGCAGGCACCAGGTGCCCATCATACCCCCCAAGGTGGGGTGTAACAACAGGGATAGATCAGATGAGATACAGGGGGAGATTTGGAGAGGGCCTAGGCCATGGTTGTCAGATAGGCCACCTAGAACCCCGCCTCCATCACAACAGCAGAGGGGTAGATTTGGTCGCCGGGGACAGACAGAGTCTGGTGGGAGTTCTCGAACGGTAGATTAACCCTAGCAGAGGAGGGCAGAGTAGAGCAGGTATACACCCTCACCTTTCCCTATTTGCAGCCGACCCCACACTGGAGCTTGCAGATATGGCTCCACAGGGTGTTATATATTCGGGCAGGAGGGTCATGTGATGAGAGACTGTCCAGCTAGGGGTCAGGGTAACCAAGATAGACAGGACAGGGCGTCAGTAGGGCCGTGAGCTCCAGCAGTCTCGGTAGGGCGTAGGCCCTCAGTCCCAGAAGGTAGGGGCCAAGGCAGATCAGGGGCCTCAAGTTCAGGTACGGGTCCAAGTCGTACCTATGCATTACCAGGGAGGCAGGACTCAAAGGCTTCTCCAAATATGGTAACAGGTATGATGACTATTTGCTCTCACCCTACTTATGTATTGATTGATCCAGGATCTACCTTGTCCTATGTTACCCCATTTGTGGCTCAAAAGTTCAGTGTTGTACCAGAGTTGCTTCAGAAACCCTTTTCAGAATCTACACCCGTCGGTGACT
This sequence comes from Datura wrightii, assembly GCA_035772735.1. Classification (NCBI taxonomy): domain Eukaryota; kingdom Viridiplantae; phylum Streptophyta; class Magnoliopsida; order Solanales; family Solanaceae; genus Datura; species Datura wrightii. The sequence goes on from JASDFA010000027.1 coordinate 41,409,888, forward strand.
CCATCATAGCCATAAGGGTTTATCGAGGGTGTACAGTAGAGGTTGCTGATCGTCAGACCACAGTAGATCTGGTAGAATTAGAGATGATTGATTTCGATGCCATTATGGGTATGGATTGGTTAGTGTCGTTCTATGCCAATGTAGAATGCTGGACCAAGACGGTCCGATTCCACTTTCTAGGGGAGGCAGTACGAGAGTGGAAGGGCAGTACAGCTATGCCAAAAGGTAGGTTTATTTCCTACCTTCAGGCAAGGAAGTTGATAGCTAAGGGATGCATTTGCCACATAGTCAGAGTCCAAGATGTGCGGGTAGAGCCTCCGACTCTCCAGTCTGTTCCAATGGTTAATGAATTCCCCGACGTATTCCCAGAGGAGCTACCTGGTATTCCCCCAGAAAGAGAAATAGATTTTGCAATTGATTTGCTACCAGGAACTCAGGCCATATCGATCCCTCCGTATCGTTTGGCTCTTGCTGAACTCAGAGAACTAAAGGAGCAGCTAAAGGATCTGTTAGATAAGGGCTTTATTAGGCCGAGTACTTCACCTTGGGGTGCGCCGGTTCTGTTTGTGAGAAAGAAGGACGGCTCCCTCCGCATGTATATAGACTACCGGCAGTTGAACAAGGTTACAATCAAGAATAAGTATCCGCGTCCCAGAATAGATGATTTGTTTGATCAGTTACAGGGGACCAGATATTTATCCAAGATTGACTTACGGTCCGAATATCATCAGGTTCGAGTTCGTGAAAGGGACATTCCGAAGACTGCCTTCAAGACCAGATATGGCCATTTTGAATTCCTAGTCATGTCCTTTGGGCTGACGAATGCTCCCATGGTATTCATGGACCTGATGAACAGTATCCAGACCATACCTGGACCTGTTGGTGATAGTGTTTATTGACGATATTATGGTGTATTCTCGCTCAGAGGCAGACACCAGGATCATTTGCGGACAGTACTCCAGATTCTCAGGGACCGTCGGTTGTATGCCAAGTTCTCTAAATGTGAATTTTGGTTGAACTCAGTAGCCTTCTTGGGGCATATCATGCCGGATGCTGGTATACAAGTAGACACACAGAAAATAGAAGCAGTAAAAACATGACCCAGACCTATCACTCTAACCGAAGTACGCAGTTTTCTAGGATTAGCAGGGTACTACAGAAGATTTTTTGAGGGATTCTCCACCATAGCGGCACCTCTGACTAAGCTGACGCAAAAAGCAGTAAAGTTTCAGTGGACGGAGGCATGTGAGCAGAGTTTCCAAGAATTGAAAGACATGTTGACCTCCGCCCCAATGTTAGCATTACCAGAAGGTATAGAGCGTTATGCAGTTTATTGTGATGCTTCGGGTATTGGGTTAGGATGTGTGTTGATGCAACATGGTAAAGTAATTGCTTATTCTTCCAGACAGCTGAGGAAACACGAAAAGAATTATCCTACCCATGACCTGGAACTAGCCGCAGTGATCCATGACCTAAAGATATGGAGACATTACTTGTATGGTGTCCATGTAGATATTTTCACTGATCATAAAAGCCTACAGTATATCTTCACCCAGAGAGAGTTGAATTTGCAGCAGCGTCGCTGGTTGGAGTTGTTGAAAGATTATAATGTAAATACTCTGTATCACTCAAGAAGAGCCAACGTAGTAGCAGATGCCCTTAGCCGTAAGTCTATGGGGAGTTTGGTGTACTTGCAGCCCGAGCAGCGAGAATTGGCCCAAGAAATACACCAGTTAGCCAGTTTAGCCGTTCGTGTAGCAGAAACAGAGGACAACAGAGCGGTAATTCAGAACACCGCAGTGTCATCATTAGTTGTGGAGGTAAAGGAACGGCAGTATGAAGATCTTGATCTGGTTCAGCTTAAAGACAGAGTTCAGCAAGGAAAAGCGCCAGATTTTCAGGTAACTAAGGATGAAGTGTTGTGATGTAAGGGTCGCCTTTGTGTTCCAGACGTTGCAGGGCTTCACCAGCAAATTATGGGCGAGGTACATTACGCCCGCTATTCTCTCCGATGAAAATGTACCACGATATCAAAGAAATCTACTGGTGGCCAGGTATGAAGAGGAAAATAGCAGAATTCGTAGCCCAGTGTCCTAACTGCCAGCAAGTAAAAGCTGAACACCAGAAACTAGGCGAATTGACTCAAGACATAGCTATGCCTCTTTGGAAGTGGGAAGCAGTAAATATGGATTTTGTAGCAGGATTACCCCGTACCAGGCATAGAAATGACTCGATTTGGGTAATTGTTGACAGACTGACAAAATCAGCCCATTTTCTACCAGTAAGGGATACTTTCTCTGCTGAAGATTATGCTGAGTTGTATATCAGAGAAATAGTCAGACTGCATGGTGTTCCAGCGTCCATTATCTCTGACATAGGGGCACAATTTACAGCCAAATTTTGGCAATCATTTTAGAGAGGCCTGGGAACACAGATTAATCTGAGCACAGCTTTTCATCCTCATACAGATGGGCAGGCAGAGCGCACTATTCAAACGCTCGAGGATATGTTGCAAGAATATATGTTGGACTTTGGATGTAGCTGGGATGAGCACTTACCACTTATTAAGTTCGGTTATAATAACAGTTACCATTCAGCTATCCAGATGGCGCCTTATGAGGCATTGTATGGGCAAAAGTGCAGATCGCCAGTTGGCTGGTTTGAAGTAGGAGAGTCAGCGTTGATTGGGCCGAATATTATTCATCAGGCAGAGGAAAAAGTAAAGCTTATCAGAGAACGCCTACTGACTGCTCAGAGCCGCCAGAAATCGTATGCTGATGTGCGGCGCAGAAACTTGAATTTAATATGAATGACTGGGTATTCTTGAAAGTTTCTCCAATAAAAGGGGTGATGACATTCGGCAAGAAAGGCAAGCTCAGCCCGAGATTTGTTGGGCCTTATCAGATTCACCAAAGAATAGGCCAAGTAGCATACGAGTTGAACTTACCTCCAAAGTTAGAGTTTGGTCATCCAGTTTTCCATGTGTCCATGCTGAGGAAGTATATAGGAGACCCCTCCAGAGTTGTCCCAGTTCAGGATGTCCAGGTTACGGAGGAGCTGGCTTATGAAGAGGTTCCAGCAGCCATACTAGATCGGCAGATTCGCAGATTAAGAACTAAAGATGTTGCTTCTATCAAGGTATTATGGCATAGCAGGAACCGAGAGGAAATGACTTGGGAAGTAGAGGAAGATATGAAAGTCAGATATCCTCAGTTATTTCAGACTTAATTAGCCAGAGGTACGTTAGTATTGTTGTTTTATGAGTTGCCTTATATTTATGTGTATAAATGAAATAGTTGACTCTAGTCTATTGCGTGATGAATACTATAGTATTGTGTGGAATACCTGTATTGGACTTTTCTGCGTTTCAGGATTTTTGAGGTAGTCCATATTACAGGGGAAGCTCTGCCAAAATTTTTTGAGAATAAGTCGAGTAAGTTGAGATTCCTGTGAGCAGGAGTTTACATTCGAGGATGAATGTTCTTAGGGGGGGGAGGATGTTACACCCCGTAAATTCTTGACATTTAGATGGCCTATTCACATGTTGGTTAAGATTTTTAGAATGCCATACATGCTAGAAAAAGGGCCCGGGGAGAGACCGAACAAGCGCCAAGTCGGAGTGTCGCAAGGCAAATGCGACTTATAAATCGCATTTGACAAATGCAACTTATAAATCGCATTCGACAAATGCGACTTAAAGGCCCCAAGTATATAAAGCCTTCCCTTTTTGTTTTAAATCATTTCCCATCTTTTAATTTCCAGTAAGCGACCAAAAACAGAGGAAGACGAGGATTCCATACAAATATTCATCCGATTACGCAGTCCAAACTCAAATTAGCTTTGGGTAGCGAAGTATAAAGTTGCAAGGAGCATTCCTACAGAGTTAGTTTCGTGAAATTCAGTCGGCGAATCGTCATCCTACCGAGCTAAGGTAAGTGGAATTGCTCCAAATTAGTGTCAATATACTCCTAGCCATAAAGTGAGTATTTCTCCTTCTGGACTTCCGAGAAATAGCGAGTTTTCGGCTGTTTTTCGATAAGTCAAAGTTTGGGCAGTATATATATTCAAAGTAGTGTTTTCTTCCAGAATATAGATGAATTTAGTTTTATTTGCTATGAATCTGAATGCAGTTGGAAGAAATAGCTGGATATTGGCCGAGTTATGCTAGTTAGTCAAGAAGTCGGCAACTGAGGTATGTAAAGCCAGTTTCTTTGGCAAGATAGTAATTCTAGTCTAGTAAAATAGAATAAATTCTAGAAGAACGTTTCAAAGCCAAGTATTATGCCCAGTGTGAATTCAGTAAGCATGCTTGAATAATTATTATGTCATATTCATAATAAAAGTCATTAAATTAGTATTATACAGTGAGATATTATTCTAGACTCAGTATAACTCAGTATCAGATTCAGTATAATTCAGTAAGGGATTCAAAATAGAATATTATAACATGGACAGTATTATCAGATTTAATATATATGTTATATGTGATTATTGTTTTTCGTAGAGACCTGATTGTTCTATGTTGGGCACCCTTAGAAATTCCTTGCCGCCCCAGGGTTAATAGCTGTGTCGACTCGCCCGCCAGAGGGTGAGGATACGTCACTCCAAGGAGGGGCATGCCATCCGCTAGAGGACGAAGATGGGAGGCAACATTCCCTATAGCAGGCTGATCAGCATTATAGCACACCCCCGTCGAGCGCTTGCGTCGGGGGTACAGATTATAGATTACAAATACAGATCTCAAATCACAGTTTACAGGAGTCCTCGGACTCAGGTACAGCTATAGTCAGGGGCCTAGAGTGCCTAAGTTGCATACCTAGGGGGCCGGCGGGATCCTCGTAGTTACTAGATGAGTGATGTGAATATTTACTAGGTGGATGGCGACCCGGGTAGGGGTATATAGATTGCATGTTGATTGGTACCTTCCGGCTTATGGGGGCTGGTATAGGTTCTTGTATGCTATATGTGTTATTTATTAAATTGATAGATAGTAGGATGCCGCACTGACAGGTATGATTCTCACCTTCTCTCTTGTACAGTTAAGCTCATTTCAGATTCTGCTATCCCAAGCAGTCTTAGCCATCTCCTATACTTTAGTAACTATCAGTATTACTGTTTATCTTCAGTTATGTTCTAGTTATTGCTTTGCATACTCGGTACCTGTGGTACTGATGCCCGTTTGGGGGCGCTGCATTACTTGCCTGCAGGTACTCATAGACGAGGAGCCAATCCCTCGTAATTCCAGTCAACACACAGAGTCATCAGCTCCTGTCATCCGGAGCTTGACAGCTAGAGGTTTATTTCTCTTTTTGTTGTACAGTACGGGTAGGCCAGGGTCCTATCCCGACCATCTTATTATCATTCTTAGAGGCTTGCATATTGTATATCCCTATGGTTAGTCGTACCGGTCGTGTGAGGCTGTGTGTATGTTTTAGTTTGTTTATGATGGTTGTGTGGGGCCTTGTATAGTTGATAGTTGGTGACCTTGTCGGTCACAAAGCAGTTTAGCATTTAGTTCAGCTTTTCAGTGAAACTAGTCAGCATGGTGGCCTTGTCGGCCCACATAGGTTCCTTTATACTCCTGTGGTTCTGGTCAGCTGTTGTTTTCTTACAGGAGGCTATAGGCCTAGTTGGCCGGAGGCTATATTTACAGCTGTTATATAGCCTGTTGGTTCCATGAATTCAGGGTTAGAGCCATCCTGGCACCAAAAGTTCTTAGGCTCAGTAGTCCAACAGTCCAGGTCTTAGTAGGGCACCAGGTGCCAGTCATGCCTCCCAAGGCGGGGCGTGACAATAGTTCAAGCAATAGGAAGGACCTAAGAGTCGTACTGATGGCCATGAAATGCTGCAAAAGGATAGAATTGAAGAGATGCAATGTATGAGTCTCAGTATGAGTCGTACCAAGATTGTATGAGTCGTGGTGTTGAAGTCGTGACAAAATCTAGAAAATTTTGCATATGAGACTGACTCCTACTACAGAAAGAAAGTACGACTTGTGGGAACAAGGTACGAGTCATACCATGACGGTCGTGATAAACTTCAGAAGAATTCCAAAGTTTCAAAACCAAACCACGGGAGCTCAGTATGGATCGTAGGATGGAGGTACAAATCGTACCAGGATCCAACACTTAGCCAAAATTCAGCCAACCATACAAGGTACGAAAGGAAGCTACGGATTGTAGGATGCTGCTACGGATCATAGGTTGGCTCGGGATGACTGCGGCACCAGATATGGAAATTCATCCTGTTAGCTCAGGAAAAGTATATTTGTGTCTATATAAATACGTTTTAGGTTTTATTTTTCGGTAGAGAAAGTAGAGACTAGAAAAATACAAGAGTAGAAGTTCGAGAGAGAAACGATTCTTGGGAGAATTGAGTTGATTCAACTTGTGATCAACCTTTTCATGAATTCATCTTGTTCTTGCTACTGGTTCTTCAAGATTTTGGTGATTAATTAAAGAAAGTGTTTTTCTCATTCATTCTTGTAAGTATTGATTTATGTTCTTAATCATGAATACAATTCACAATCTTACAACTATGAGAGGCTAAAACCCCATAGCTAGGGTTGTGGGAACCATGGTGGATTAACAAGCTAGGGTTGCACAAAGTGATTTTAAAACTAATACAAAATACTTATAGTGTATTCTCTTCATGCTTAAAAGTTTTCTTAACGGTGCGCAACATTAGGAAGCGCCCGAATTCTTTACTTGCTTAGGACTAAGAGGTAGAGAGGAAAAGAGAATTACAAAAGAGCCTTGATTTTGATAATCATTGTATTAACTTGAGTTGTGGTCACAGGATAGTTAAATTCTGGAACTTAGTGATAATGAATAGTTTGAAACCGCTCATGCGACTTGGTCGAGTGATTGAGTATAGTCATTCAATAGGGACTAGTCGGTCGTTTGAATGAACCTAAGTTATATGTTCTATAAGTAAGTATTGGTGATAATCACGAGTGTATACCCAAAGCAGTTATGAAGCCATGGGGAACACAAACCCTAGTTATCCTTTAATATTGATTCAAAACCATAATTTTGATAATTGTTCTCATTATTGAGTTTCTTCAGAACCCCCCAATTTTGAAGTAACTACCTCACAAGTTCACTTACCGGCTATAATCCAGTTCTCCTATATTCCCTGTGGGTTCGATCCCAATTTCTAGTTGGATTCTTTATTGACAACGTCCGCTTCATACTTCAGTAGGAGGTGTGTTTTGAGCGTTATCAAAAAGTGGCGTAGTTGCTCGGGAATATGGCTGAGACTAGGTTATTAGCTTGTATTTGACTTTTTGGTAGTTATTTCCTAAATTATGCTTATTTTTTGTGTTTTTGATACCCACAGGATGTTCTCCGATGAATTCCAAGCACTCGGAGTAGAGGAGATCCCTTTGTTCCACTAAATCCAGAAATCGAGAGAACACTGCATAGAATGGAGAACCACGAGCAAAGAGAAGCCTGCATAGCTGAAGAAGCTAGGCAAGCCGAGCTAGCTCGGCAAGCTGCACTTCAGCATGCGGAAGATGAAAGAGATGAGGTGGTAAATGCTGGTCGACAGGGGAGGGGCAACAGAGCTCATAGATTTTCCCCTCAGTTCTTTGATGATGATGACCAAGATATTGATGAAATTGGGTCGACTGGAGCAATTGTGCCACCACCACTGCCCGCTGGGGCCAAATTTGACATTACGAGCACTATGATTCAATTACTAAACATGAAAGGGGTGTTCATTAGTCACGCAACAGATGACGCCAACCTGCACTTGATGAACTTTATAGGAATATGCAAGGAGTACAGGTTGCCCGGAGTAAGTCAGGAAGCAATACGGCTCAGTCTCTTCCCTTTTTCTCTATCAGGGGAAGCTACTTTGTGTTTGTCGGAGTTGCCCAATGACTCCATAACCAACTGAAGGGCTTTTCAGAGAGATTCTTTCCCCGATCCAAGATGTTGCAGCTAAAGGATGAGATCTATAATTTTCGACAGATTAAGACTGAGGCACTTCATGAAACTTGGATGACATTCAAAAAGAAGTTGACCAAGTGTCCTAATCACAAAATCCCAGATGATAGTTTGTTGGAAATTTTTTACAGGTCTCTAAACAGTACCAAAGTTATAGTAGACACGATGCTGGAGGAGCATTGATGATTCACTCCTGGGAGCAAGCTGCCACCATTCTTGACAGGGTGACTAAGACAAACAAGGCCTAGCATATGAGGGAGGCTGATGCAGTGGCAGGCACATATGTTGTTGGTTTGACTGCAAACCGATAAAGAAAAGAAGAAGAGCGCGACCAGGAGTTGGCTCATATGCACACATCATTGGATTTGCTGACAAAGCATATTATGGGAGCCGAAGCCAAACAGGTCAATGTAGTGGGAACTCAAGGAAGGGAACAAGGAGCTGATCACTCTGATTCTGAGGAAGAGGCAAACTTTCTGGATAGCCAGATGGCAGGTTTCCGAACCAACGCCCAAGCATCTGGACAAGACAATTAGCGCCAAGGTTCTGGAAATCAAGGTCAGAACCAATATAGAGACAACTACAAAAGAAATGGGTTCAGAGACAGGAGCTAAGGTCGTGAATGCAAAGGTGATTGGAGATGAAATGATGGATACCGCAATGATCGGGCTGGATTATATGTGCCTCCCAATGCACGAGAAGGGGAGGCTGGGCAGTCAAAGTTGGAGAGAATAATGGCCGAGATGTTGAAGAAGGTGAGGTCCACTAATGATCAACTAAAGGAGATCCGAGGTGATTTGTCAAGTATGGGTCAGAAAGTGGAATCTCATGCTACCGCCATCAAGCAGATCGAATATCAACTTGGGCAACTGTCAGCATCAATGAACCTGAGACAAAAGGGTACACTACCTAGAAACACTGTCCAAAATCCAAAGAACGATGCACATTGTATGGAAGTGATGATTAGGAATGGTAAAACCACAGTTGACCCCCCGTTTCCAGTTGTAGTTGAGCGGATGAAAGAGAGCATAATTTTGGAAGATGATGCAAGTTCTGAGAGAGAGAATGGTGAGTTGGAAGAGGCCCCGAGGGAACATGACATGGATCAATGGGCAACCCAAGGACCTAAAGTTATCCCACGACCACCGCCACTATTCCAGCAAAGGATGAAGAAGAAGGCAGATAATGGTAAGTTCCGAAAATTCCTTTCAATGCTTAAGCAACTATCTGTGAACATACCATTGGTCGAAACTTTAGAGCAGATGCCAGGATATGCAAAGTTTATGAAGGAACTGGTGACTACGAAGAGATCTGTAAGCTATGCGCCTATGGACAATGTGCATCACTGTAGTGCCATAGCCACAAGGGTCCTAGTGCAAAAAAAGGAAGACCCAGGTTCCTTCACTATACCATGTATGATTTGAAATGTCGAGTTTGCAAGGGCACTCTGTGATCTGGGAGCTAGCATTAATTTGATTCCCTTGGTTGTATTCAAGAAATTAGGATTGGGAGCCAAACCTACACCGACCAACATGCGGCTATTGATGGCGTATAGAACAGTTAAGAAGTCAGTGAGAATCCTAATCAATGTGCTTGTCAAGGTAGACAAATTTATATTTCCAGAAGACTTCATGATCTTGTATTGCTAGATTGATTATGAGGTCCCCATCATTTTGGGGAGACCATTCCTTGCAACCGGGAGAGCTCTAGTAGATGTGGAAGCTGGCCTTCTGAAGTTCAAACTAAATCAAGAAAAGGTCACATTCAACATATGCCAGACAACGAAGAAACCCAAGGAATTTAGTGTGATCTCAGCACTGGAGGATGAGTATGAATCACTTGATGAATTCTGAGTAGTCAAGAGATTTGCATCGTGCTGCGACATTAAATCAGACGCTTCTTGGGAGGCAACCCAAGTGGTAGTTTGGTGAAGTCTGAGTAACCAGGCTACCTACATCGTGCCTCGATGTTGAATCAAGCGCTCCTTGGGAGGCAACCCAAGTTATTGAACTAATGTGTGCTCAGTGTGTAGGGAAAATTAAAAACAGGAGGCTGAAACATCAGCTGCTACGGCCCTCAGTACGACCCATGATGAGATCCTACAGGCTGTAGAAGCAGTCATGGTGAGGTTCAGAGAAAATGATTCAAAGCTCTGACCTACGATTCACCCTAGGGATCGTCCCTTGATGGTACGAGTCATAGGATTGATTCGTAGGTCGCCAGGTAAGTTTTCTTCAACAAGGTCATGCACGAGTCCAAGGGATAATTCATAAGTACTTCTTACGACTTGTAGTACGAGTCATGATTGGTCAAAATTGGCAATAATACCCAACTCGACCCAAATTTTTTTAAATTTTTCCCTTACCTATTTAAACACTCTCCCACGCTTAAAACTCACAAACCCGACTCAAAACTCACTTCCCCCTACCCGTAACTCAATATCACAAGAAAAACCAAGCAAGATTCTTTCTTGACCCAAGTTCAGTAAATTGTATACGGGCATTCATAGTTGATGAAGCATCAATCAAGTAAGTTTGTTGTATTAAACATTGCTAAGAGTCACATATTGAGATTGATGGTGTCAAAACCCTTGTGAGCCAGTCACTAGGCTCGAAACTTGATTTTGAAAATAGAGACAATGATAAGGGTGGTGTACAATGTTCATCTTCAACTAAAGAGATTCTAAATTCTTTATGAACTGAGGTTTTGAAAATTGATGAGTTATGGGTAGTAGGTCAAAAAGGGAAGGATTGGGCTTGGGTTAAATTGAGTCAATGATGTGCCTAGACTTGGGGGGAAATCTGAGTACCTTAAAGATTGAAAAAGAACCCTCGCAAACTGAGAAAAGAAAATTTGAAAATGGTATGAGGCAAAGTATGGATCGTAGGTTGCCACTACGAGTCGTACTGAGCACTCGTACCACCAAGCTGAACATGGTTGCACAAAAATGTCAATCCTACGACTCATGGAATCTACCTATGGGTCGTACCATGAATCATGGAAAAATTCAGAAAAAGACCAACGTAGGGCTTCATCAGACGACTCAAGGTACGGATCGTACCTTTGTGGTATGAGTCGTACCTGCGAGTCATCCTGAAACATGGTTGTAATTCTGGGACTTCTCACGAGTCGTACCTTCATGGTATGACCCGTAGTGAGGACCCGTGATGAGAATCTGAACATCTCTTTTCCAATTCTTCTTTTTCAAAAACGGAATGCTAACTTCTTTCTCTACAGGTACAATGACATAGAAACATTGGGCAGCCAAAACAAAATCCCGAAGGACACTGATTGATGAAACAACTGAGTTGGAGTCTGACAAGGAAGGAGACTCCCCTAGTGGTTCAATTGAAGAGTATCAAGTAGACACTTCAGACACTGATAGAACCCGAACCACTAGGGCAAAAGAAAAGGCCCAAACTGAAGCGACCACTTCCACATCCGCTCAAGCTCCCCAGTCTGAGGAGGGAGTTAGAGAGGAACAACAAAAGTCAGGCAATAACTCTAATGCTGAAGAAGGGTTAGGGGAGACCCAAAGTAGAGAAGAAAGCAGGAGTGAAGAGTCATAGGAGGAGGCACCTAATGTTGCGCAAGAACAGACCCCACACAAGGCAAGCCGTACAATCCGGTGGAGAGTACCGGGAGCTAAAGAAATGTATGAGCAAGGTATCTCTCTCACCGCCAAGAATAAGCCAAGGAGAAGCATCCAAGAAGATTCGCGGATCCTCACAACCTCACCGAACAAAGTTGAGGAGATGAAGCATATTTTTACCTTCTATGGTTTTGATTGGATGGCTAAGACTCCAACACAGTACACAGAAAACATAGTTTGGGAGTTTTATGCCAACTACTTGGCCACCATGGAGGTAAAGGCAAAGGAAGGGCAGAAGATAAAAGATCGGCCTCGTCTGGAGAGTGTTATGGTCCGAGGTTGAGAAGTTGATATATCTGAGCGGATCATTGCTCGATTGTTGTACGGACCACAGTTCGTGCCTACCAGGATGATGCCAGAGTACGATTACAGGGTGGAGGCAATGAAGCAGATTAGATCCCTGGCTGTGGTGGAGCAATAGAGGCAGCTGCAATAGCTAGCAGGGGTGATTGTTGAGAACAAGGATGAAGATGAATGGGTTACAAGTGGAAACCAGGTGACCAAGAACTCACTAAACTTCATAGAAAAAGCCTTCTGGACACCAGTGCACCATTGGTTAGCACCTATGATCAACGACAACACACTGAGTGCTGACAGAGCGGCTTTGGCGGCATGCCTCATGTCTCGTTACCCCATAAATATTCTGAGGATCATAGCAGATGAGATACGAGACCGGGCGGTGGGAGTAAACACTACTATCCCATTCCTGAGTCTTATGTTCAGATTATGTATGGAGGTAGAATTTCCACAGGGTGATGAGCGGTTGATTGGAGGCCAAAGGATTGTAAATATAGGCCTTATCCGGGATGAGATAAACCCGGTAAGCAGATCCAGGATTCCCACAGCAATTCCAGAAGCCCAGCCAGAAGGGGACACATATGTCCCCATTACACAGGAGCTGAGGGAGACACCGGCTACAGATACCGGTCATTCAGAGTCGGCTCCTAGCACCTTAGCTGCACCACTGCCCAACATGCAGACTCAGACATCAGCAGGGTATACTTTGGTACCACAGGACTTCCTCCAAAAGCTAGCAAAATGATTGACCATGGCGGAGCAAAAAATTCAGGCTATGATGGACAATGTAAAACCATGGGTCAAGTCAGAGATTGAGGCAGCAGCTCAGGCTCTACATGATCGCTAGATAGTTTTGAGAGTCGATTCAATGAGAGGATGGTGGAGCAGACGGATACCAGCAGTCTCCATGCGGAGTTGGGGGATCTTTGGAGCCAAGTAGTTGAGTTGTCATCATGACAACCAATAGTATTAGAAGTCCCCACTCTTCTGGACTTAGATGTCGAGCTCGACGAGGAGATTGACTTGGCGGCATATTAGGAACCGACTACGGCTATTGAGAAGGGCAAGAAAAGAGCTGTTGAGGAGCCTGATGAGGAGAGTTTGAGAAAAAGGAGGAAGAAGGAGAGAAAAGAGCGTAAGCAAGCTAGAGTAGAAAGCATGCGTACTCATGACACACTACATGTCTGAGCTGCATGAGAGAGCTAGAGAAGCAGTCAGCTCCACCATACTTCAACCCGAGCTTGCCAGTGGCCATGACCCTTCGGGAGAGCCACATTCAGCCCCAACAATTACAGAGGCCATCCAAGCGGCCACAATCACTGAGGGGGGAACTCCCCCTATTGATACACAATTGAGCGCGCCGACCATCGTTAGCGCCACTACTACAACGGAGGTACCACCTTCGCAAGATGACAAGAGAACCTAGTGTGCCACAGGTATGTTCTCTTTCCTATGTTCTTATAGTTGATGCTTCGGGGGCGAAGCTTACTTTTCAAAAAGGGGAGGGGGTATATTTGTGATGTTTGGGATTTTTGGTCTGTCTGAGGGTTTTTTTTGTCGTGTTTCTTTTCCCTCAAGCATGCTATCTAGTAGAACTGGCATGTGTAGGATTTTTAATTTTTGCTTATTTAGAAAGTATCTTAGGAGTACTCAGCCAATAAAAATGCACTAGTTTTGGTTTTTTTAAAAAAAATTAACCCTGTTTAAAAGTTTTTGATGAATTAGCTATGTATCTGTGACAACATGCATGATGGTTGTGGATCTTTTGATGTCATTTAGTTTGTCAACATTAGTAGTCTTGTTAAGCCATGTATAAACCAGACAGGTGTAGTGAAAATAGTTCATGTACCATGTGTGAGTGAGGTATAGTATTTAGTTCGGTATTGTGTTGAAGATCTAGAACTTGTCTGGTTGGTCTTTGCACAGGCTAAAGATGGTTGGTTAGGATATGATCATAGGCCATTTTTGTTTAGCTCATTTTTAGCCTATATTACCCTACCAAAGTTGCATAAATCCCTTGATCCCAAGTTTGAGCCTTAATAGACCATGTTTCTTTGATTCACCGATTAATCGTATCCATTTTTTACAACGAACCTGTTTTGGCCCTGATCCTTCCTTGGATATTGTGAACCTCCACATAAGCAAAATGCTTAAGTTGAGGGTGGCTAGAGTAGGGGTGTGTAAATGGTGGGAACGGAAGAAAGGAAAAGAAAAGAGAAAAGAAATGGTGAAAAATGAGGTGTGGTGAAAAGAAAAAAAAGGAAAAAGATGAAAAATGTTGAGAATCTTGAAAAAGAAGTTTCAAAAGAAAATCAAAATGATGAAAAAGTTGAAAACTCACCATACCCATGCAAATGTGTAAAAAGAGGTAAAAAGGGAAGAAAAGGGAATGAAAGAGAAAAAAATGGTGAAATAGGTAAATGGTGTAGCCAATGTATGTAGCGCCAAGGAAGGGATAGTCATTATAAAATCCCTCATCTTTACCATGTCCAGCCCTAAGCCTATATTACAAGCTATATCAAGTCTTATAGTGATCCTAACTTGATTATCTGATGAACCAAAGAAGAGAAAATAAGGGCAAGTCTATGGTATCTGACACATAATACTCGTAAATTTGTTGTGAGAGTGAGTGCCTTACTTGTTTAGTCCCATATTATGTTTGACATCTCATATCTGAGTGGGGACTCAATTTGTGTGGGGGTACATGGATTATGTTTGCTTTTACCATTAGTCTGTGTGGAAAACATTGGTGATGACTTGACTGCCTGTTTATAGATGGATGACATGTTTTGATCCCTATTTATGATGTTCTGAGGTTGCTTGTAATGCATTAGTTGATGTTGTTCCATGAGAAAGGGTCAATAGAGTCTGTATAGAAAGTACAAGATTTGTTTGGATATTGGTTGTAGTATCTTAAGTCTATTTTCTAGTTGAGTGTCGTATTTAGTTTTTATTTTCTTTGCCTGAGGACATGCAAAAGTCTTAAGTTGAGGGTGTTGATGTCTTGTGGATTTACAGCACTTTCAACACTCAAAACTAAGAAAATAGCATGGACTTAGATGTGTTTATATGGATATGAGGCACTTTTCCTTTGGTTGCATGATAAATTGGTCTTGGACCTAAAAATTGCAAAAGAAAGCCTGAAGTATGCAAAATATGCTCAAAATTCAGACCACAGGATGAGCCGTAGGAAGGACTTACAAGTCATACTGATGGCCGTGAAAAGCTGCAAAAGGCTAGAATTGAAGAGATGCAATGTACGAGTCTCAATACGAGTCGTACCAAGATGGTACGATTCGTGGTATTGAAGTTGTGATAAAATCTAGAAAATTTGCATAAGAGACTGACTCCTGCTACGGAAAGAAAGTACAACCCACGGGAAGAAGGTACGAGTCGTACCATGACGGTCGTGATAAATGATCTTGGGCAGATTTATATGCCCAAGTGATACTCAAACGTATCATTTTTACCTTGTTTGTTGTGCAATGTGTATATAATATCATGTAATTAGTAATAAAATGCGAATTTATACTAACCAACATGATTAGCATTTGTTTTGCAGGTAATTGTGATTTTTAGGAGCTAAAATGCATGTTGGAACTATGTCGGAGTTGGACTTGAATGCGAGCGTGGAAAAGACCTTGAAATGCACATTTTTATAGGGGCTCCGCGATGGAGCCGTGCCACGCTACCATCGCGGTAGCACACTGCCTGAACATGAATTAAAATGGCAAATTCCAGTGTGGCATCGCGTCAGCTCCGTGGCACGGAGAGAGGCCTCCGCGTTGGCCTCCGTGCCACGTTGGGGCTAATTTACCGGACCCTGAAATTCCAGTGAAGGTCCGCGTCCACGCCGTGTCACGGAGGCAGTGCTCCGCGTTGGCCTCCGTGACACGTTGCTTGTTATTCTGGGAAAAATTTCCCACTAGTATAAATAGCACACTTAGGTTTATTTTAATTAGTTTTTAGTTTTTAGACTGAGTTCAGAAGTGGAGAGCAAGGACGTGGGTTAGTAGCAGTTTAAAAACGAAAAGCTAAGGGATTTCTTCTCTTCCTTTCTTCTTTCTATCAATTGTACGTATGATTTACACTCATTTTAGGATGATCAATCCACAAATGAGTGGCTAATTCTCTTCCTTGCTGAGGTTTTGAACATGTGTAATGAATTTTGATTATAATTGATATGGTTTTCTTCTTCTTCTTTAATGTTGTTCTATTAATTCTTATTCTTACTGCATTAGTGCTTGGTCAACATTAATGTATATCTAAAAAGTCCAATTTCACTCGAAAGAGCAAGAAATTGGAAAGTTGTGAATTAATAGGGTATTGTTCTTAACTTGATTTGGGAAAATTGGGTTTTGATGTGCTTTCCTGATAGAAATATACTTGAAAGCCGTATTAGTCAATTTAGGAACCGGAATTGTAGTGCTAGGTCATAAATTGCATTTGATCACAGAAATGTAGACAGATGGTTTATGATTCTAAAGTGAAATTAAATACGAAAGTTTTAATTTCTAGGCTAATGTTCTTGGCTAGCAACATGAAGAAGAGATTAACCAAATTATCATGATTATCAAGTTTATTACTTGTTCTTAACCTTGGCATGTTCATATCCATTGTCTAAATTCACAAGTAAATAGTTGTCAGTAATTGTAGTATATATAGTTTAGAAACAAAAACTCAAGTAACTATTGGTTACATTGTTGTTAGCATAATTAGAAGTGAAATAGGAATATAGTAAACTAGGCAATTTTACGTATCTTGAGCCTCCTTGGATCGATACTTGGCTACTTAACCACTTTATTACTTGTTTGACCACGTGCACTTGCGTGTCGGTTTATAATATATAATACCAACCTGAGCAGCAGACCGAACAAGTTTTTGGCGCCGTTGCCGGGGAGGCTAGGTGATTTGTGAAATTGTGTTTAGTGTAAATTTACTATATTTGTATTTTTATTTTCTTAAAGTGTTAACAACTTGGTCTTAGCCTGTATTTTGCAGATTTTGTTTCTGTGAACACTGGCAAGGGACAAAGAGCTGGTGGAATCTTACTTAGAGCCTGAACGTGAATTTCATAGTCAACGTAGAGAAGCTCTACGAAAGAAGCTGCAGTTGCTTAAACAGTCTATGATGGAGCAACAAAATCCACCAGTTTTGAGGGCAGTTTTAGTGCCCGATGAAGCAGCAGCAAGGCCAGTTCGCGAGGTGGCAATCCCACACGCCAACAATGTACATTCTAGCATCCGCAAACCAAATCCTGGAGGGAGGTTTGAATTAAAGCAGAATATGGTGCAACTTTTGCACACAAGCGGGCAATTTACCGGTCTCCCTCATGAAGATCCACAAAAACATCTCCAGAACTTTTTGGAGATAAGTGACACTTATATAGCCGCTGGAGTGTCACCTGATTATGTTCGGCTCACCTTATTTCCATTTTCCTTACTTGGTGAAGCCAAGAGGTGGTTAAAAGCTGAACCACCCAATTCTATATCAACGTGGGATGATCTTGCACGGAAGTTTTTTATCAGATTTTTCCCTTCTGGTAAAACAGCCAGACTTAGAAGTCAAATTCTAAGTTTTAAACAGAGGGAAGGAGAAAATCTATATCAAGCCTGGGAAAGATTTAAATCCATGTTGCGGGACTGTCCTCATTATCATCAGTTCAATGAGGTGTTGGTACACACATTTATTGAGGGTTTGGAACCCCACACTAAAATTCTGTTAGATTCAGCAGCTGGAGGGAAAGCGCTGGAAAAGACCTACGAGGAGCTGTACACTTTGCTCAACCGAATTTCACAAGGCAATCCAGAATGGAATGCAGATTCTTCAAGAGGTGGAGCAAGGAAAGCAGCGAGAGTGCTTGAAGTGGATGGATTCACAGCTATCGCTGCACAGATAGCTGCTTTGCAAAATCAGTTAAACACTCACTTCAGCAATATAAATTTGAACCAGCCTTCAGCTTCAGTCAATGCAGTTCAACAGATGTGGTGTGAAGTGTGTGGTAGTAGTGAGCATTCAGCTGAATGCTGTGGTGCAAATCCTGATTCTGTTAATTTTGTGGGAAATGCACAGAGAAATCAGCAGCAGTTTGGTAGTGGCTACAACTCAAATTGGAGGAATCATCCGAATTTTTCGTGGGGTAGAAACAATCAACAAGGCCAAAGTTCAGGGCAGGGAATGCACAGAAACCAAGGAGGGCAACAAAATTATCAAGCTCAATTCAGAAATCACAATGCCCCTCCTCCACCACCATCACCTACCATTGAGGAGATGTTCAAAACCATGATCGCTAATCAGGCACAATTGCAGGCTGACTATGTTAAATTGGCAGCCGAAGTGAAGAACAATCAATTGGCGTCCAAGGCTCTTGAATATCAGTTTGGGCAGTTTGCTAGTGCCCAAAATACTAGACCCAGAGGAGGACTACCTAGCGACACGGACCCTAATCCTAAGCAGGTAAATGCAGTGACCACGAGGAGTGGTTTACAGTTGAAGGAGGTGGAACCGGAAAGACCGCCTCAAAAGTCAGGAGCAGCAGATGTTGAGGGAGAGCAAATCTCAGATAAGGGGAAGACTAAAGAAGCTGAACCAGAAAGGCCTCCACCCCCGTTCCCTCAACGACTTAAGAAACACAAGGAGGAGGGAGTGCCAAAATATGCGAAATACATTAAAGACATCGTGGCTAACAAAAGTCGTTTGACTGAGTATGCCACGGTGGCTTTAACGGAGGAATGCACTTCCCGTATTCAGAATAGGTTGCCCACGAAATTGAAAGACCCTGGAAGTTTTACTATCCAGCTTACTATTGGGCAAAGTATCCGAGCGCGTGGATTATGCGACTTGGGGGCAAGCATAAATCTGATGCCATCTTCGGTATTCAGAAAGTTAGGTCTAGGGAGTCCTAGACCTACAACGGTAATCTTGCAGCTAGCAGACAGGTCTTTAGCTAATCCGGATGGCATTGTTGAGGATGTGTTAGTGCAAGTAGGCTCCCTCATTTTTCCGGTCGATTTCATTGTTCTGGATTTTGAACCAGATGCTGAAGTCCCATTTATTTTGGGACGACCCTTTTCGGCAATCGGAAAAGCATTAATTGATGTAGCTGCGGGTCAACTCATGATGCGAGCACATGACAAGGTCGAAGTGTTCGACGTGTACAAGGTACCTAAGCTCCCGACTGTTTATAAGGAACTCTCGGTGATCAACGTGATTGATCATGGGAAGGCTAATGGAATGAGTGATTCTCGAGAGTTACTAGGAAGGCCACCGGATAAGGTTGAGAACTACTGGGGGGATGACCATGATCGGGACAAATCGTCCATCTCCCTAGTAGACAAGTGAGCTTAAAAGACGTCGAGCCGCGACGGTAAACCAGGCGCTGCACGGGAGGCAACCCGTGAGAAAAATGTTTTTTTTTTCTTTTACACAGTGTAGTTAGTTTTTATCTTTATTTTTGTTTTTATTTGTTTATTTCCAATTTTTATTTTTCTATTTCTTTTCTTGATTAGGTTTAGATTTTCATTTTAGTTAGTATTTTTTTATTTTAGTTAGGGAAATCTATGAATCTAACTAATTTTTGTTTAGTGAGGTGATTTTCAGGTATAACGGAGGAAATATACATGGAATCGAGAAAATGAGGCAAGGTATGAAAAATCAAATTAATTGAAGAAACAGTGCACTGGCGCGTTGGCGCCGTGTCACGGAGGTAAGGCTCCGCGTTACCCTCCGTGACACGTTGAAGGCAAAATTCGGATTTTTCAAAAATCCAGTAAGCCAACGCGTTGGCTCCGTGTCACGGAGGAGGGGCTCCGCGTTACCCTCCGTGACACGTTGCCCCTTATTCAGTGTCGGGTCACACCGGGTTGCCGGGTGACCTGCGTGTTTTCTTTAAACAAACCCCCGATTTTGCCCAATTTTTCCCCATTCCCTCTTCCCTCCGAGACCAAACACCCATTTCCCCCTCCCCAAGCACCGTGCCACGTTCCTAGGCAAGGAAAAACATCAATTTTCTTCGGTTCTTCAATTCAAAGGTATGTTTTCATCGTCTATCTCAATTTTTTGGCGATTTTTGTCAAAATTTGGGCATGTGAGGTGAGATATATCACCCTAGGTAGAAATTAAACATGAATGTTGGATTATTTGTGATTGATATATGTTTGAATTGTGGTATTTGGCGTTTGAACTTATCGATTGCGTAAATAATTCGAAATTGATCGTAGAATTGTATTCTAGGGCTTGGGTTGTTGAATTTGACTTGGGCAACTTGATAATTTGATGAATTCGATGCCGGGGTGTGTTTATTATTTGAGAGAAGTCATGGTAAATATTGTGTAAATGTTAAAAGACGACTAATTCTCGAATTTTTGTGGGAAAATGCAAAAAGTGTGTAAATTGGTTAGATTGTTTAGATTAGATTGTATATAGAATGTTTTGATTGTTGTTTTTATTTTGTTGTTGTTTTGTTGTGAAGTGCGATGGTTGAATTATTAGCGATAGTAGGATTGGGATTAGCTGTATGAAGTCTGAGTAGTACGCTAACCGTTATGCTGCCGAAATTTTGTTGTGAACGCACTAAGCATGAAGTGTAGAGTGTTGTCTGTAGTGTAATTAGAGTTATCTTTGCCGTAATTTTGTAGAAGTAGCTAAGGCCTAAGTGTGGGGTAAATGTTGTGTAACCCGACCTTAGCCGAGGTTAACAAGTTTTTAGCTTAACTTTGTGCTTGTTTGTGTAAATTGACAGGTACAATGGCTAGCAGACAAGATAAAGGCAAGGGTGCTTCTACCTCAGGCACAGGTAGGAAAAGGATGAGACTGGGCACCGCAGTCCCAGCTGCACCCGTTGTTCCGCGCGGCCAACGCCGCCAATACGGAACAAGATGGGTCACCGATGAAGGGAAGAAGTGGTACGCAAAACATAAAGAAAACAAGTACTTCCCCGAGGAACATATTGCTCGGGAACCACTTGCACAGGAGTTCCCTCGCATTGTACAGAGAATTGAAGCAGCTGGGCTCAGCTTTATCTTTCAGGAGCCCAAGGAGTGCAACCTTCACTTGGTCCGGGAATTTTATGCAAACTGGAACCCGGCCATCAGAGGCCACACTATAAAAATCAGAGGGCAGATTGTCACTCTGGAACCCCAGCAGCTGAATGCCATCGTTGGAGCGCGGGACACAGACGCCCACGTTCTCCGCCATCTAAACATCACCCCACCATACGCCGACATCAGACGTACGTTGTGTGGGGCTCGATCCACAGCCCGATGGAGTAGACATAAGGAGAGGGGTTACCACCAGACTCTGCCTTATTCGCAGATGAACAGGGAGGCCAGAATCTGGCTGAAGATTGTATGTTCGTGCTTGATCCCGGGAGTTCATATGACAGATGTGACCCGGGACCGTGTCTGCTTGGTGTATGCCCTTATGAAAGGGCTTGAGATTAATGTGGGGGCGGTCATAATATCCGCCATGAAGAGAGCCAGACTGCACGAGGGCCACAGATATGGGTTTGGCGGACTCATCACCACCTTCCTCCGAGGCCTCGACATTGAGGAAGAAGCCTTGGACTATATTCCGCAGTTGGAGCGGAGGGCCCTCGATGTGACAAAGACTAAGGCCCCCGACACTACACACGGACCAGTACTGACTTTGGGCGAGCGACATGCTCGTGACGATCAGTACATGGCCCGTATGTTTGGCATGCAGATGCTACAGCTACGGATTGGTGGGAGACCAGCCACCGAGGAAGAATTATGGCAGCTGGAGCTGGACTACCCCTTTGGCGAGAACGCCAGAGCCTTATGTCGGGTAGGGCCAGCCTTTGTGGAGCCTACCGATGACGATGTCCCTACTGATGAGGAGACACGTCGTGAGGACTCCGATGTGGAGTCCAATAACGACGATGGAGCTGATTCAGATATGGGCGACGAGGCCGCAGCACCGGATGAAGAAGTCGAATATTTCGATTGAGCAGGGAGTTTCACCACCCAAAATTTTGTGTTTTGTATTTTTGTGAACAGTGGGGACAGTGTTCGATTTAAGTATGGGGTGGGGAGTAGCTAGGTGCTGGGACAAGGCTCTAATTTGCTGTATGTTTTTTTTCTTAGTTTGTATGGATGTTTGTGCTTTCCCTGTCGTGAACTGTTTGGTGATGTATGTGTATATATTTGTTTTGTGGCTGATGATGCGTGTTTTTGAAAAGTATGGTTGCCATTGTAAATATTTTGTAAATATTTTTTTTTCTCTATCGACATGATCGATATTTTTCAAAATTTTTGTGAAGATATTTTGCAATCATCAAAATCTTTTGTAAATATCTTTCTATCGAAATGATCGATGTGTTGCAAAAAAATTTTCGATTTTTTATTTTTGGGTTTCTCGGAGTTTGTTTTCGGTTCTTTTACCGAGAATAGTCCCATTGAACCGATGTCATAGTTAGTGACCGTTCCCTATGATGGATGGATGATGACCGTCTTAAGGGAAATGTAGTCGGTAGGAGTAGGATTTTTATTTGTTTTTAGTTTTCTTTGGTGGATTGCATCAATGGACTGTAGTTGCTTATGGTTGCTAAAATTTCGTTGCGTGTTGTAATTGATGTTCAAAATGTGAAAGTGATTCGTTTGAAAGCATGCAATTCTGTAAATACGTTGAGTTACCTAGGCTATGGAATTTGGTTCAGTATGATTGAGGCTTAATCTTGAATTCATGTAATTGACTAATTAAAGAGTCTGTGAATGCATCTTGATTCGAGCATGTGCATGAAGTGTGAAGTGAGGTTTTGCTATTCCATGTCATTGTGAATTGTCTAGAACTTGTCTGGTGTGTATACAAAACGAAATGAAGGAGGTGTAGTGTTGGAAAGGATGTAGGCATTTCTTTGTTTTAACCGATAGTTTCCATTTTTTTCTTGTCAAATTCTACCTTTTTATATGTTGTATACCCTAGTCAGCCCGTTGAGCCTTTAGCCGATTTCTTTCTTTCTTTTGTCCAAAATTGTATAAACTAAGTTTTATTCCTTCTTTTCATTAGCCTTAAAGTCTATACGAAACTCTTAAGCGCTTACAAAGAAAAGAAAATGTTTCCCAAAGTGTTAAAGAGGGAAAAGAGGGAAAAGAGTGAAAAGAAAAAGAAAAGCAAAGTGAGGAAAGAAGAGATGATGTTGAAGAGGCACTTGCTATAATTAATTGATAGTGAGGGTACATGAAAACCCTTTGTTTTGTGTCAAGTGTGGTTGATGAAATGGGCTGTATGAAAGGAACCCAGCATGAATGGGAGAAAAAGAGAAAAGAGAGGAACAATGTCCATGAGTCGATGGGAATGTGTTGAAAAGGCGCTTAAGGATGCTAGCGACTATTATTGGCTAATCCAATATATATATACTAGATCCATAGCCCCGTTACAACCCATTAAAGTCCTACGTGATCCTATATTGCATTTCTTTATATTAGTGGAGTAATACACTAAGGGCAAGCCTATGGGTCATGACATGATGCATGTGAATTCTTTTGGGAGAGTGAGTGAAATTAATTTTTATATGCCCCTACTTGCATGTTTGTGTGCTGCATGAACAAAAAGGGGAAGATTCTCTCGAGTTGTGAGGGCACATGCTTGATGAAAGATTGATTTTCGTGTCGGATTTCTTGATTAGCTGATTTGCATGAGTTTGCCGATATCAAGAATCAATTCTTAAAGTTTAGGAAGCCTTGATGTATTAAAGGTCATTGTATTGTACGACCAAGCATGTTTTCTTGATGATTTGCAAAAATTGAATAATCGGTATGACCGTAGCGTAAATTGTTGCACCATAGTGACGAAGGTTGGGATGTAATTTGCATGATTTGTGTATGTGTTGTTCGAGGACGAACAAGGATGTAAGTGTGGGGTAAGTGATCTTGGGCAGATTTATATGCCCAAGTGATACTCAAACGTATCATTTTTACCTTGTTTGTTGTGCAATGTGTATATAATATCATGTAATTAGTAATAAAATGTGAATTTATACTAACCAACATGATTAGCATTTGTTTTGCAGGTAATTGTGATTTTTAGGAGCTAAAATGCATGTTGGAACTATGTCGGAGTTGGACTTGGATGCGAGCGTGGAAAAGACCTTGAAATGCACATTTTTATAGGGGCTCCGCGATGGAGCCGTGCCACGCTACCATCGCGGTAGCACACTGCCTGAACATGAATTAAAATGGCAAATTCCAGTGTGGCGTCGCGTCAGCTCCGTGGCACGGAGAGAGGCCTCCGCGTTGGCCTCCGTGCCACGTTGGGGCTAATTTACCGGACCCTGAAATTCCAGTGAAGGTCCGCGTCCACGCCGTGTCACGGAGGCAGTGCTCCGCGTTGGCCTCCGTGACACGTTGCTTGTTATTCCGGAAAAAATTTCCCACTAGTATAAATAGCACACTTAGGTTTATTTTAATTAGTTTTTAGTTTTTAGACTGAGTTCAGAAGTGGAGAGCAAGGACGTGGGTTAGTAGCAGTTGAAGAACGAAAAAGCTAAGGGATTTCTTCTCTTCCTTTCTTCTTTCTATCAATTGTACGTATGATTTACACTCATTTTAGGATGATCAATCCACAAATGAGTGGCTAATTCTCTTCCTTGCTGAGGTTTTGAACATGTGTAATGAATTTTGATTATAATTGATATGGTTTTCTTCTTCTTCTTTAATGTTGTTCTATTAATTCTTGTTCTTACTGCATTAGTGCTTGGCCAACATTAATGTATATCTAAAAAGTCCAATTTCACTCGAAAGAGCAAGAAATTGGAAAGTTGTGAATTAATAGGGTATTGTTCTTAACTTGATTTGGGAAAATTGGGTTTTGATGTGCTTTCCTGATAGAAATATACTTGAAAGCCGTATTAGTCAATTTAGGAACCGGAATTGTAGTGCTAGGTCATAAATTGCATTTGATCACAGAAATGTAGACGGATGGTTTATGATTCTAAAGTGAAATTAAATACGAAAGTTTTAATTTCTAGGCTAATGTTCTTGGCTAGCAACATGAAGAAGAGATTAACCAAATTATCATGATTATCAAGTTCATTACTTGTTCTTAACCTTGGCATGTTCATATCCATTGTCTAAATTCACAAGTAAATAGTTGTCAGTAATTGTAGTATATATAGTTTAGAAACAAAAACTCAAGTAACTATTGGTTACATTGTTGTTAGCATAATTAGAAGTGAAATAGGAATATAGTAAACTAGGCAATTTTATGTATCTTGAGCCTCCTTGGATTGATACTTGGCTACTTAGCCACTTTATTACTTGTTTGACCACGTGCACTTGCGTGTCGGTTTATAATATATAATACCAACCTGAGCAGCAGACCGAACAATAAACTTCAGAAGAATTTCAAAGTTTCAGTATCAAACCACAGGAGCTCTGTATGGATCGTAGGATGGAGGTGACGATCTCATGTGAACCAACTGGGATAGAATGAAACAAACTATGTTTTAGAAATGATGGAGTCAAGAATGCGCGATAAGGAATTAAAAAGGTGGAATTTTCCTAAGAATGCACTATAGCCTCCCAAAGATAAGATAAGGACATCATCGTACCAATCCACGAGACTCTACTAGGCACTTGCTCTTGTACTAGTGAGAACAGTGAACCTAAAGTTCTAATACCATGCTGTCACAACCCGAAATTAGGCTATGATGATGCCTACTACACTCCCCGAGTAGGCAAGCCAAATCTCAAAGCGAAAACTAAAAGTAAAGACCAACAGAATAATGAAGAAATGGAATTAAAACAAATGTGCACAAAGTATAGATATATACATAACATGTATAAAATATACAACATAGGCCATAAGGAAAAAAGGAAAGGCAATATACACATAAGATGTCAACCCCGAACCTGGTGTCACTGGTACAAGAGCCTCTAAAAGTATGAGAATAATGCTATACAAAAGATACAACTATCTAGAAAGTACAAAATATGGACAATAGATACAAGATGGAAAGTAGTAAATCTCTAGACTCAAAGAGTTCACCATAATCCGAATCAACAAACGAGTCCACGAACGAGCAGGGGATCAATGAGAGTGACTCGTACTAGATGTTGCATCAAAAAAGGATGCAGAAGTGTAGTATGAGTACCAAAATATGGGGTACTCACTAGGCATCATAGGCCGACCGATCTTAAAAGATAATCACATTATTATATAAGTGGGAAGCCCACAAGATAAAAGTTGGATTACCATTTTGCCCTTTAATTTAAAACTATCAATTATATTTTATGTACTAAAAAATAAATATATATTTACAATAAATATTATTAGACTATTAAATTAAATTAAAAAAATATAATTTTTATAATAGAGAATTAATTGTTTCATTTAATTTATGTTATTTCACTTTATTCAAACTTAATTATAATTATTTATCATCGTCTTCATCAAATTGTAAAAAAACTCAAAGACAAAGTATCATGGTTGTTTCTTTCATTATATATATATATATATATATATATATATATATATATATATATATATATATATATATATATATATATGTATGTATGTATGTATTTGTTATTTTATTTAAAGATTTATATATATGTTTGTTCGCGCTCTGCTGCTCGGTATATATTATACACCGACACGCAAGTGTACGTGGTCAAACAAGTAATAAAGTGGCTAAGTAGCCAAGTATCGATCCAAGGAGGCTGCTCTAGATATGCAAAACTACCTAGTTTACTATATCTCTATTCTATTTCTAACTATGTTAACAACAATCCAACCAAGATTTGAGTAAGTTTTGTTTCTAAACTAATTATCTACTAAAATTAATAACTACTATTTACGTTGAGTTTAGACAATGGATATGCACATGCCAAGGTTAAGAACGAGTAATGAACTTGATAATCATGATAATTTGGTCATCTTCTTCTTCATATTGCTAGCCAAGAACGTTTGCCTAGAAATTAAAACTTCCGTATTCAATTTCACTTTAGCTTCATAAACCATTCGTCTACATTTCTGTGATCAAATGCAATTTATGACCTAACACTACAATCCCGGTTCCTAAATTGACTAATACGGCTTTCAAGTATATTTCTATCAAGAAAGCACATCAAAACCCAATTTTCCCAAATCAAGTTAAGAACAATACCCTATTAATTTACAACTTTCCAATTTCATGCTCTCTCGAGTGAAATAGGACTTTTTAGATGTACATTAATGGTGGCCAATCAAGAATGTAATAAGCACAAGAATTAATAGAACAACATGCAAGAAGAAGAAGAAACCATATCAATTGTTACCAACATTCATTTCACAAGTTCAAAACCTCAGCAAGAGAGGAATTAGCCACTCATTCTTGGATTAATCATCCTAGAATGAGTGTGAATCATGCATACAATTGAAGGAAAAGAAGAAGGGAAGAGAAGAAAACTCTTATCTTTTCTATTCTTCAACTGCCACAAAACCACGTTCCTGCTCCCACTTCTGAACTCAGTCTAAAAAACTAAAACTAAAAAACTCCCTTTAAAAATAACCTAAGTGTGCTATTTATACTAGTGGGAAATTTTTCCCGGAATAACAAGCAACGTGTCACAGAGGCCAACGCGGAGCACTGCCTCCATGACACGGCGTGGACGCGGACCCTCTCTGGAAATTGCATGGTCCGGATAATTAGCCTCAACGTGGCACGGAGGCCATCGCGGAGGCCTGTCTCCGTGCCACGGAGCTGACGCGCAGGCACACTGGAAATTGCCACTTTTATTTCTGCCCAGGCAGTGTGCTACCACGATGGCAGCGTGGCACGGCACCATCGCGGAGCCACTGCAAAATATGCCATCCGAGGTCTTTTGCACGCTCGCATCCAAGTCCAACTCCGACATAGTTCCAACACGCATTTTAGCTCTTAAAAATCACATTATCCTGCAAAACAAATGCTAATCATGTTGGTTAGTATAAATTCGCATTTTATTACCAAATACATGATATTATATACACATTGCACAACAAACAAGGTAAAAATGATACGTTTGAGTATCACTTGGGCATATAAATCTGCCCAAGATCACTTACCCCACACTTAAATCCTTGTTCGTCCTCGAACAACACATACACAAATCATGCACATCACATCTCAACCTTTGTCACTATGGTGCAACCATTTACGTTACGGTCATACCGATTATTCGATTTTTTGCAAATCATCAAGAAAACATGCTTGGTCGTACAAGACAATGACCTTAATACATCGAGGCTTCCTATACTTTTAAGAATTGATTCTTGATATTGGCAAACTCATGCAAATCAACTAATCAAGAAATCCAACACGAAAATCAATCTTTCATCAAGCATGTACCCTCACAACTCGAGAGAAACTTCCCCTTTTATGCTCGTGCAGCACACAAACATGCACGTAGGGGCATATAGAAATTAATTTCACTCTCTCTCCCAAAAGAATTCACATGCATCATGTCATGACCCATAAGCTTGCCCTTAGTGTATTACTCCACTAATATAAAGAACTGCAGTGTAGGATCAAATAGGACTTTTAATGGGTTGTAACTGGGCTATGGATCTAGTATATATATATTTGATTAGCCAATAATAGTTGCTAGCATCCTTAAGCGCCTTTTCAACTCATTCCCATCGACTCATGGACATTGTTCCTCTCTTTTCTCTTTTTCTCTCATTCATGCTGGTTTACTTTCATACAGCCCATTTCATCAGGCACACTTGACCCCAAACGGAAGGTTTTCATGTACCCTCAATTTCATTTAATTACAACTAGTGCCTCTTCAACACCATCTTTTCTTTCCTCACTTTGCTTTTCTTTTCTTTTCACTCTTTTCACTCTTTAACACTTTGGGAAACAATTTTTTTGTTCTTTGTAAGCGCTTAAGAGCTTCTTATAGACTTTAAGGCTAATGAAAAGAAGGAATAAAGCTTAGTTCATACAATTCTGGACAAAAGAAAGAAATCGGCTAAAGGCTCAACGGGCTGACTAGGGTGTACAACATATAAAAAGGTAGAACTTGACAAGAAAAAAAATGGAAACTAACGGTTAAAACAAAGAAATGCCTACATCCTTTTCGACACTACACCTCCTTCATTTCGCTTTGTATACACGCTAGGCAAGTTCTAGACAATTCACAATGACATGGAATAGCAAAACCTCACTCACACTTCATGCACATGCTCGAATCAAGATGCATTCACAGACTCTTTAATTAGTCAAGTACATGAATTCAAGATTAAACCTCAATCATAATGAACCAAATTCTATAGCCTAGGTAACTCAACATATTTACACAATTACATGCTTTCAAACGAATCACTTTCGCATTTCGAACATCAATTACACACGCAACAAAATTTTAGCAACCATAAGCAACTACAGTTTATTGATGCAATCCACCAAAGAAACTAAAAACAAATCATCTACTCCTATCGACTACATTTCCCTTAAGACGGTCGTCATCCATCCATCATAGGGAATGTTCACTAACTATGACATCGGTTCAATGGGACTATTCTCGGTAAAAGAACCGAAAACAAACTCCGAGAAACCCAAAAATAAAACTTCAAAATTTTTGCAACACATCGATCATTTCGATGAAAAAAATATTTACAAAATATGTTGATAAGTGCAACATCCTTTCGCAAAAATTTTGAAAAATATCGATCATATCGATAGAGAAAAAAAAATATTTACAAAATTTACAAAATATTTACAACGGCAACCATAACTTTTTAAAGACACACATAATTAGCCACAAACAAATATATACACATCATTCACAAATCAGTTCACAACAACAGGGAAAGCACAGACATACACAAACGTCAAGGAAGAATATACAGCAGATTTAGAGCCTATGACCCAGCACCTAACTACTCCCCACCCCACACTTAAATCGAACACTGTCCTCAGTGTTCACAAAAATACAAAGCACAAAATTTTGGGTGGTGAAACTCCCTGCTCAGTCGAAATATTCGACTTCCTCATCCAGTGCTGCGGCCTCGTCGCCCATATCTGAATCAGCTCCCTCGCCGTCATCGGACTCCACATCAGAGTCCTCACGACGTGTCTCTTCATCAGTAGGGACGTCGTCATCAGTCGGCTCCACAAAGGCTGGCCCCACCTTGCATAAAGCTCTGGCGTTCTCGCCAAAAGGGTAGTCCAGCTCCAGCTGCCATAATTCATCCTCGGTGGCTGGTCTCCCACCTATCCGTAGCTGCAGCATCTGCATACTGAACATACGGGCCATATACTGGTCGTCACGAGCATGTCGCTCGCCCAGAGTCAGCACAGGTCCGTGTGTAGTGTCGGGGGCCTTGGTCTTTGTCACATCAAGGGCCCGCCGCTCCAACTGCGGAATGTAATCCAAGGCTTCTTCCTCAACGTCGAGGCCTCGGAGGAAGGTGGTGATGAGTCCGCCAAACCCGTATCTGTGGCCCTGGTGTAGTCTGGCTCTCTTCATGGCGGATATTATAACCGCCCCCACATTAATCTCAAACCCTTTCATAAGGGCATACACCAGGCAGACACGGTCCCGGGTCACGTCTGTCATATGTACTCCCGGGATCAAACACGAACATACAATTTTTAGCCAGATTCTGGCCTCCCTGTTCATCTGCGAATAAGGCAGAGTCTGGTGGTAACCCCTCTCTTTGTGTCTACTCCATCGGGCTGTGGATCGAGCCCCGCACAACGTACGTCTGATGTCGGCATACGGTGGGGTGATGTTGAGCTGGCGGAGAACGTGGGCGTCTGTGTCCCGCGCTCCAACGATGGCATTCAGCTGAGTGACAATCTGCCCTCTGATTTTAATAGTGTGGCTTCTGATGGCCGGGTTCCAGTTGGCATAAAATTCCCGGACCAAGTGAAGGTTGCACTCCGTGGGCTCCTGAAAAATAAAGCTGAGCCCAGCTGCTTCAATTCTCTGTACGATGCGAGGGAACTCCTGTGCAAGTGGTTCCCTTGCAATATGTTCCTCCGGGAAGTACTTGTTCTCCTTATGCTTTGCGTACCACTTCTTCCCTTCATCGGTCACCCATCGTGTTCCGTATCGGCGGTGTTGACCGCGTGGAACAGCAGGTGCAGCTGGGACAGCAGTGCCCAGTCTCATTCTCTTTCTGCCGGTGCCTGAGGTTGAAGCACCCTTGCCTTTATCTTGTCGGCTGGCCATTGTACCTGTCAATTTACACAGACAAGCACAACGTTAAGCTAAAGACTTGTTAGTTTTGGCTAAGGTCGGGTTAAACAAAATTTACCCCACACTTAGTCTTTAACAATATTTACAACATGTTAGCAAGGATAGATCTATTTACACCCCAAACACAATCACTATAAACATATTGCTTAGTGCGTTCACAAAAATTCGCCAGCATACCGGCTAGCGAACTACTCAGACTTCATACAGCTAACCCAATCCTACCATCGACATCTATTCACCCATGGCACTTAGCAACAATAACAACAACCAAATAGAAACAACAATACAAACATTTTATATACACTAATCTAATCAATTCAACCAATTCACATATTACGCAATGTCCCACTAAAAAACGATAATTAGTCGTCTTTCACCAATTATACAATATTTACCACGACTTATCTCAACTAATAAACACACCCCGGCATCAATTTCGTCAAACTATCAAGTTACCCAAGTTAAAATTCGACAACCCCAAGCCCTAGAACTCAATTCGACAATCAACAATGAATTATTCAATCAATCGATAAGTTCACCCATCAACTACAACAATCCGAACACAATCAATCGCAAAATAATTCACGTCATGTTTAATTTCTACCTAGGGTGATATATCTCACCTCACATGCTCAAAATCGACAAAAATCGCCAAAAATTTGAGATAGACGATGAAAACATACCTTGGAATTGAAGAATCGATAAAGACTTGACGTTTTCCTTGCCTCTTAACGTGGCACGGAGCTTGGGGGTAGGGGAATGGGTGTTTGGTCGCGGAGGGAAGAGGGAATGGGGAAAATAGGGGCGAAATCGGGGGTTTTTATTAAGAAAACACGCGGGTCACCCGGAAACCCGGTGTGACCCGGCACTGGGATAAGGGCAACGTGTCATGGAGGTTAACGCGGAGGCCCTCCTCCGTGACACGGAGCCAATGCGTTGGCTTACTGGAATTTTAAAAAATTCCAGATTTGCCTTCAACGTGTCACGGAGGCCAACGCGGAGCATTGCCTCCGTGACACGGCGCCAACGCGCCAGTTCTCTGTTTCACTATCAAATTTTATTTTTCATACCTCGCCTCATTTTCTCGATTCCACGTATTTTTCCTCCGGTATACCTGAAAATCACCTCACTAAACAAAAATTGGTTAAATGACTAGATTCCCTACTAAAAGAATAAAAATTACTAATTAAAATGCACATTTAAACCTAGTCAAGAAAAAGAAGAGAAAATAAAATAAAAGAAAAACTTTACACTAAGGAAAAAGAAAGAAAAATATTTTTCACGGGTTGCCTCCCGTGCAGCGCCTGGTTTAACATCGCGGCTCGACAGCCTTTACGCTCAATTTTCTACTAGGGAGATGGACGATTTCACCTGATCATGGTCATCTCCCCAGTAGTTCTCAACCTTGTCTGGTGGCCTACCTAGTAACTCTCGGGAATCACTCAATCCATTTGCATTCCCATGATCAATCACGTTGATCACCGAGAGTTCCTTATAGACAGTCGGAAGCTTAGGTGCCTTGTACACGTCGAACACCTCAACCTTGTCGTGTGCTCGCATCGTGAGTTGACCCGCAGCTACATCGATCATTTCCATTCCGGTTGCCAAAAATGGTCGTCCCAAAATAAATGGGACTTCTGCATCTGGCTCAAAATCCAGAACAATGAAATCTACCGGAAAAATGAGGGAGCCTACCTGCACTAGCACATCCTCCACAATGCCATCCGGCTTAGCTAAAGACCTGTCTGCTAGCTGCAAGATCACTGTTGTAGGTCTAGGACTCCCTAGCCCTAACTTTCTGAATACCGAAGATGGCATCAGATTTATACTTGCCCCCAAGTCGCATAACCCACGAGCTCGGATACTTTGCCCAATCGTCAGCTGGATAGTAAAACTTCCAGGATCCTTCAGTTTAGTGGGCAACCTGTTCTGAATACGGGATGTGCATTCCTCCGTTAAAGCCACCGTGGCATACTCGGTCAAGCGACTTTTGTTGGCCACGATGTCTTTGATATACTTTGCATATTTTGGCACACCCTGCAAGACATCAACAAGAGGTAAGTTAACATGTACCTATTTAAGTACCTCCATGAATTTCTAGAAACACGCCTCCTCCTTGTGTTTCTTAAGTCGTTGAGGGAACGGGGGTGGAGGCCTTGTTGGTTCAGCTTCTTTGGTCTTCCCCGTATCTGAGGTTTGTTCTCCCTCAACATCTGCTGCTCCTGACTTCTGAGGCGGTCTTTCCGGTTCCACCTCCTTTAATTGTAAACCACTCCTCGTGGTCACTGCATTTACCTGCTTAGGATTGGGCTCCGTGTCGCTAGGTAGTCCTCCCCTTGGTCTAGTATTTTGGGCACTGGCAAATTGCCCAAACTGATATTCAAGAGCCTTGGTTGCCAATTGATTGTTCTTTACTTCGGCCGCCAGTTTGACATAGTCAGCCTGCAATTGTGCCTGGTTGGCAATCATGGTCTTGAACATTTCCTCAATAATCGGTGATGGTGGTGGAGGAGGGGCATTGTGATTTCTAAACTGATTCTGATAGCCTTGTTGCCCTCCTTGGTTTCTGTGCATACCCTGCCCTGAACCCTGGCCTTGTTGATTGTTGCTACCCCACGAAAAATTTGGATGATTCCTCCAATTCGAGTTGTAGCCACCACCAAACTGCTGTTGATTCCTCTGTGCATTGCCCACAAAGTTGACAGAATCAGGATTTGCACCACAGCATTCAGCTGAATGCTCACTACTACCACACACTTCACACATCTGTTGGACTGCATTAACTGAGGCTGACGGCTGGTTCAAATTCATATTGCTGAAGTGAGTGTTTAACTGATTTTGCAAAGCAGCTATCTGTGCAGCGATAGCTGTGAATCCATCCACTTCAAGCACTCCCTCTGCTTTCCTTACTCCACCTCTTGAAGAATCTGCATTCCATTCTGGATTGCCTTGTGAAATTCGGTTGAGCAAAGTGTACAGCTCCTCATAAGTCTTCTCCAGCGCTTGCCCTCCAGCTGCTGAGTCTAACAAAATTTTAGTGCGGGGTTCCAAACCCTCAATAAAAGTGTGGACCAACACCTCATTTGACTGATCATGATGAGGACAGTCCCGCAACATGGACTTGAATCTTTCCCAGGCTTGATAAAGATTTTCTCCTTCCCTCTGTTTAAAACTTAGAATCTGACTTCTAAGTTTAGCTGTTTTACCTGAAGGGAAAAATCTGATCAAGAACTTCTTTGCAAGATCATCCCACGTTGATATAGAGTTGGGTGGTTCAGCTTTTAACCACCTCTTGGCTTCACCAAGTAAGGAAAATGGAAATAAGGTGAGACGAACATAATCAGGTGACACTCCAGCGGGGATGTAAGTGTCACTTATCTCCAAAAAGTTCTGAAGATGTTGTTGCGGATCTTTGTGAGGGAGACCGGTAAACTGCTCGCTAGTGTGCAAAAGTTGCACCATATTTTGCTTTAACTCAAATCTCCCCCCAGGCTCTGGTTTGCGGATGCTGGAATGTACATTATTAGCGTGTGGGATTGCCACCTCGCGAACCGGCCTGGCTGCTACTTCCTCGGGCACTAACACTGCCCGCACAACTGGTGGATTGGGTTGCTCCATCATAGACTGTTTGAGCAACTGCAACTTCTTCCGAAGAGCTTCTCTACGTTGACTATGCAAATCACGTTCTGGCTCTAAGTAAGATTCCACCAGCTCCTTGTCCCTTGCCAGTGTTCACAGAAATAAAAATCTGCAAAATACAGGCTAAGACCAAGTTGTTAACACTTATGAAGATAAAAATACAAATACAGTAAATTTACACTAAACAAAATTTTACAAATCGCCTAGCCTCCCCGGTAATGGCGCCAAAAACTTGTTCGCGCTCTGCTGCTCGGTATATATTATACACCGACACGCAAGTGTACGTGGTCAAACAAGTAATAAAGTGGCTAAGTAGCCAAGTATCGATCCAAGGAGGCTGCTCTAGATATGCAAAACTGCCTAGTTTACTATATCTCTATTCTATTTCTAACTATGTTAACAACAATCCAACCAAGATTTGAGTAAGTTTTATTTCTAAACTAATTATCTACTAAAATTAATAACTACTATTTACGTTGAGTTTAGACAATGGATATGCACATGCCAAGGTTAACAACGAGTAATGAACTTGATAATCATGATAATTTGGTCATCTTCTTCTTCATATTGCTAGCCAAGAACGTTTGCCTAGAAATTAAAACTTCCGTATTCAATTTCACTTTAGCTTCATAAACCATTCGTCTACATTTCTGTGATCAAATGCAATTTATGACCTAACACTACAATTCCGGTTCCTAAATTGACTAATACGGCTTTCAAGTATATTTCTATCAAGAAAGCACATCAAAACCCAATTTTCCCAAATCAAGTTAAGAACAATACCCTATTAATTCACAACTTTCCAATTTCATGCTCTCTCGAGTGAAATTGGACTTTTTAGATGTACATTAATGGTGGCCAATCAAGAATGTAATAAGCACAAGAATTAATAGAACAACATGCAAGAAGAAGAAGAAACCGTATCAATTATTACCAACATTCATTTCACAAGTTCAAAACCTCAGCAAGAGAGGAATTAGCCACTCATTCTTGGATTAATCATCCTAGAATGAGTGTGAATCATGCATACAATTGAAGGAAAAGAAGAAGGGAAGAGAAGAAAACTCTTATCTTTTCTATTCTTCAACTGCCACAAAACCACGTTCCTGCTCCCACTTCTGAACTCAGGCTAAAAAACTAAAACTAAAAAACTCCCTTTAAAAATAACCTAAGTGTGCTATTTATACTAGTGGGAAATTTTTCCCGGAATAACAAGCAACGTGTCACGGAGGCCAACGCGGAGCACTGCCTCCGTGACACGGCGTGGACGCGGACCCTCTCTGGAAATTGCATGGTCCGGATAATTAGCCTCAACGTGGCACGGAGGCCATCGCGGAGGCCTGTCTCCGTGCCACGGAGCTGACGCGCAGGCACACTGGAAATTGCCACTTTTATTTCTGCCCAGGCAGTGTGCTACCGCGATGGCAGCGTGGCACGGCACCATCGCGGAGCCACTGCAAAATATGCCATCCGAGGTCTTTTCCACGCTCGCATCCAAGTCCAACTCCGACATAGTTCCAACACGCATTTTAGCTCTTAAAAATCACATTATCCTGCAAAACAAATGCTAATCATGTTGGTTAGTATAAATTCGCATTTTATTACCAAATACATGATATTATATACACATTGCACAACAAACAAGGTAAAAATGATACGTTTGAGTATCACTTGGGCATATAAATCTGCCCAAGATCAATGTTTTCTACTAAATTATTTGAAATACTATTTGGTTGAAAGGTAAAAATATCATTTAATATTTGATGGATATTTTAGTTATTTATTTTTTATTTCGTGACTTTTCACTTTTATAATTTAATAACTGTATTGAAATATGAATATTATATATATATATATATGTGTGTGTGTGTGTGTGTGTGTGTGTGTGTGTGTGTATTATATATATATATAATGAGATTTTCTTACTGGTTGGTATAATAAAAAATATTATAAGAGTATTGTTTAAATGTAGGGTAAAATCGTTCAATATTTGATGGACTGATATGTGGGACTTTCCACTTTTAGGATAATATGATATTATATGATTCAAATATTATTATTTAATTAGATATTTAATTTACTTTTGATTCAATAAATAATAAAATATTATTACTTAATTATGATATGAT
Source organism: Datura wrightii (assembly GCA_035772735.1). Lineage (NCBI taxonomy): Eukaryota > Viridiplantae > Streptophyta > Magnoliopsida > Solanales > Solanaceae > Datura > Datura wrightii. The sequence goes on from JASDFA010000027.1 coordinate 41,446,747, forward strand.
TAAATATTACTATATTAATCGATATTTAATTTATTTTTGATTCAATGAATGAAAAATATTATCATTTTTTTAGATATTTAATTTGGTTTTTATTCAATGAATGGTAAAATATTATTATTTAATTAGATATTTTATTATATTTTAATTTATTATAGGGAAAAAATGATAATCTAACTTTTAAGATAAGGGCTTCCCACTTTTAGTAAAATATGATGATATCTAGCTTTAACAAGAGTTAAAGAGAATGTTATTTTTCTCGTTTCTATAATAAATTTATATTAATGGCCATTTGATAAAATATTTTCAGATAAATGACAATTATATAAGCAACTAATATAATTTATTTGGGTGCATATCAGAAAGTAATACCTTGAATACATTTATAATCTGTCAGCAGCAATATATCATTCCACATATATCATCTAACGAATTTGCACAAGCTTACATGAGACACACGTGCAACGCACATATCCAGGACTAGTATATAATATAAAAGACATGAGCGGAACTATCTATAGGAAGATAACCTAGAAATCACAACAAAATGAGGATAAAGCAAAAATAGTAGTAATACATGAATATAAATATACAAGTATGTGAGAGCAATGTAGTGAAGAATGGAATGATGCAATGTAATACGTGGCCGACCCGACATCTTACCTCAGGCTGGAGCCGGAACTGGTTCCCCTGGAACTATCCTTGGAAGAGTGATAAAGGAGAAGGGAACGGGAGCCCGACATCTTACCTCGAACGTAATAATAAAGTAATGTATAACTCGATCGGGATCTTACATCGGACCGAATTAAAAAAATGGTACAACTTGTTTTATAAAACCAAAAATCAATAAAAGAAATAGTACACTCCCCTAGGAGCTTAAATCAGTAAAAGATGAGGCATTTTAGTATATAAGTCAAAAATCAAATCTGTAAAAGATGAGGCATTTTAGTATATAAGTCAAAAATCAGTATTTTTCCTCTGAATCATGCCTCAATCCACGTACATGAATATATGGATGTATGCGTGCTCATTCAGGCACACACACACACACACATATATATATATACACATAATATATAATATATAATATCACATCATATAGGATAAATCACCCTCGATACCTCAATCATGCCAACCTGGAATCCAGCCACTCCAAAATCAAGTCCTCGCGCCCAATCTCATAATCAAACAAAAAAACAAGAAAGTAAAGTGATAACAACTCCAATAATATATAACGACTAATTCAACCACGAAAAAATGCTTCTAACCATAACCCAAGGATCCTAGACCTATCCTCAATATAGAAACTAACAACATAAACTAAGGCATATAAAGGAATACAATTATAAAGTCGTTGAAATAGCCAATAATCTGAAAAATCATCACAACCTAATTCTAACTAGAAAAACACTCTAAAAGTCATGAAACTTATAAAATATACTACCAAACCAAGCCAACTATAAAGAAAGAAAATCGCAACCTACCTCACAGTTGAACGGCAAGCCACGAACCATCAATAGAAAGCTTTTTTCTTCCGCAAAACCTCAGATCGCTGCCACACTATCATAAACACGATCTACTCATCAAAACGAGACTAATGATACCCATATTTTCATATAAAAATTCAGGCCGAAAATCATCCCTCAGGACCCACTTAATGAAATCTGAAACAAACTACAACATTGTGCTCCTTATAAGGTCAAAAACTCATGCATGCAATTTAGGCAAAAAGGAGACTTGTTTCGGGGCTCAAATCAGCTCAAAAATATCAAGATCATAAAAGAAAAATTCTTAGGATTTGAAGCTTAAATACGTGAATTAAACACAAGAACAAAGCTATTATTAGCTAAGGACCAAAGAGAAAAAGATAATTTACCTATTAGTTCAAAAGTTCTCCAAGAAATGGTGGAAATCACTACCCACGAGCTCTCAATAATGGAGGTCTTATGTTTTTGCATGATTGAGCTGAAAGGGAAGTGATCTACTTATAAAACTGTCGATTTTTCATCATAGCGGACTCTAGTTTGCTACAGCGGCTTCACTATAATCAGCCACAGCTCAAACATCAAATGGACCCCCAAAATTCATTTGGAGTCCCGTGACGCAAGCCTTATATGTTTTCCAAGTTTAAACGATATTCCGAACTCAATGAATCGACGAAACAATCATTGAAGGTCATCTTGACAAGATGACCACCAAAATCAATACTTTAACCACTTACAAACAATCGCCCAAAAGTCAGGAATGGGTCTGAAGGCCTTGGGACCTGAACCAAAGGTCCCACTAGCCTAAAATCCATGTTCCGGAGCTAATGGCACTAACAAAATTCTCATCTGAGTCCATTTATTAAGAATGACCAAAGTCAACACTTTCAGCTTAAAAAGCTCTAAAACTAGAAAACCTCTTTAAAACTCATCTGAACCTTGGGAACCGCGCTACCCATCCCCGTAAGTCACAAAAGCAGTGTAGAAGCCATGAGGAGCGTCAAAGCGGTAAAAATGCACGAAACTAAGGAAATGGCTAGGAGGTTCATTACAACTAATTAGATATATAATATTTTATACATAATGCATTCACTAAAACATGTTTGTATATAATATGGTATTCCCTTTTCAAAATATTATGTTATTTTTTCATGGTATTTCCTTTTAAAAGAATATCCTATTGGCATAACAAAAGTGTATAAAATTTGATAGAGATTTAGGTTGTTAGTTTGCATTTATTTGCAGTTTTTTTTTTAATTTTCCTTGTCTAAAGAATATGAATCAGTTTGTGAAAAAATATGTATGTTTTGTATATGTAAATTGATTGCATTTGTTTATATGTAAATTACTTTGCCAATCAATAATTATATGAATTACGTTTATGGTAATATGCTTTCAGATTTTACGTGATATATATTTAGTTGATAATATGATAACTTTTAATCCTATTCCCTTTTAAATTATTATGTTAGTATATGTAAGTGTTTAAAAGTTGATAGAGATTTAGAGTAGTAAGAAAGTTTAAAAGTTGGTAAAGATTTAGAGTATTAAGGAGTTTTGAGGAAGAAGGAATTCTGGAGTAGAAGAGTGTTAGATGATTAATGAAACTATAGAATATTAAAGAAAACGAAAAATATATTTTTGATAAGTGTGATAAAGTAGAATGATTATTTTTCATTGATAAGTATGCTGTAAAATAGGTAATTTAACAACTAATCCGAATTTAATGACTTTTATTTTAAAAATTGTGTATCATATTTAAACATATAATTTGGAATGGTAGTTTGGTAAATTTAAAAGATTATTGGTATATGTTATAATTAAATGTCTTGTATTATTATTTTATGTAATTTTTTCTTTGATAGTAAAAAATATTTTCTAGCTAAAATTTGCATCTATATGAATATACAATTTTGTGAATATTCGTAGAAAATAATAAAACAGAAAATGAAATTACTTGAATTAACACTTGCAAAGCATTTCAAGAGACGAACTTAGAGGCCTAATAAAATTAAAATTTATAATATTTTTATGAAAGTAAGATATTTCAACTGATTTCAAACACCACTTATATAAATTGATATTTAATCAAAATTTGATAGAGTGCCTAATTATTTTCTTCAATGAATAATCTCATTCAATAATAAATTAATTATATATCTGTTGATTTTCTTTGATGGATGTTATAAATTCACTAACATGAATAACCGTTTTTTTCATTTAAGATGAGTAACTGCTACATTAATTTTATTTGAGTTGCAATCTTAAATGTAGATATACTATTTTTGAGAAATTCAAAGTCTTACTAAATGCTTAATATCTTAATGGGTCGTCCACATTTTTATTTCTAATATAAGTTTATATTTTTCTCTTAATCTTTACTAACAAGCGCATTTATATTTTTGTACAAAATTACTAAAATGAGGAGTATTTAATTGAGAGTTAATAATATAGTTTAATATTCGATGATTATTTTTATAATTTAATTTTTTTATTTTTATTTTTAAAATAATATAAATATAAATATAAATATAAATAAATATAGATATGTGTTAAATTATTAAATCATCTGAAAGAGGGAAAATTTCCACTGTAGCAAATGAGATTAAAAATTGTAAATAGGTACTTGTGTAATTAATTTCTTGCATATGTTTATTTGAAAAGAAATGTAAATCCTAATAGTCAGAATTAGAGTTTTCTCTCTTCTTTAGGTGTTTGATGAAAAATTCGTAGTATATCGCAAGGTAAATATTAATATCATCTGACCTTTCTTAGAAACATTGTTTTTACAGTTATTTGCACATGTTCGTGTAAATAATTTTTTATATCATCAAAAGTGAATTTGACACGCGAACAAATTGAAAAAAGTCATATGGACGAATTAAATGGGGCCATGTGGACGGTTAAATAAAGGTTAGTCAGCATTTCGAAGGAAATGATAACATAGCATCCTGAAGGAGCTATGTCGGGCATAAATATAGAATCCAAAGGAAATTCAAATAATAACAGAGCAACCGTTCAGGAACCATTTTGGAGACAACGTCATCTGTTACTCTCTCACCAATTAATGTCATTTATAACTCATTCAATGTAAATTAATGCATATTGATTTTCAGTCGTTAAACTCTAAAAAATCACTCTTATAAAAGGGACTAGACATGTATAGTATAGGCACAATGAATATAAGCTAAAAGCTTTCATCATTTTATTTCGATTTTAGTTCTTAAGCAATACAAAAAGTGAAGAGATTTCATTTATTTTATTGTGTTTTATCAAGGAGCTGATTTTGATTCTTCTCCAACAAAGGATATCATTGAATTCAAGATTATCAGGATTATCCATTATTACATATCATTAATTGCTATTATTTTACTCATTTGATTATATTCATTACCTTCTAGATTAAATCAATCCACCTATCCTTTTAGTTCCATTATAAATTCAATTATACCTATTTTTAGGGTAAACAGTTTGGTGCCCACCGTGAGGCTAAGGATAAATTGGTATTGTTTTTATTTTAGTTATCACTTACTAACAAATCTTATAATTATTAAGATTCTTAGGATCAAATAACTCAAGAGCTGGCATCAGAAATGTTGAACCACGTAACATTAACAACAATGTACTTTTGAACACTCCCATCAATCAGGAGCTTGATCCACTAACCAAAATTACTCAAGCTACGAATAAGCAGGGACTTCACCAAGACATCTCACCATTTTGATAGATCTCATACTGAAATTAATGACAGTAACGACTAAAACACAATTAAAATTTCTAACTCTTGAAGGAATCAGACAAATCAGAAAAGAGGAACCAGTTATGAGAGAGATGTTTGTTATGGACGATTAGATGAATAAGAAAATAATCAAAAAAAAAAAAGAAATAACAATTGCAGAAACGTGAGTTGTCTTTGAAATCTGGAAGCACAAAAGATTGGAGGAAGAAGACTAGGGAAAGATCTCTAACTCAGAGAAAAAATTTCTCGACGAAGAAGAAATTGGAAAAAAAATAGAAGCTACACAGGTCGTGAGATCGTTCATGGTACTAAAGGAAACTGATGCTACCAAATCAATAGCAGAAGAGCTCAAGCAAGTAATACTATTTATAGATTGGCCGGAAAGAAAGGTATATCTGGGTACCAGTTTGACTCCAAAACTCAGGCATAAGTTCATAGAATTTCTTAAAGATAATGTAGATTGCTTTGCTTGGTTCCATTTAAACATGACATGTATACCACCGTAGGTCGTTACTCACAATAGGAGTTTGGATTCAAAATTCATATCAATGAAACAAAAAAGGTGTCTGATAGCAGACCATAAAAATAAGCTTGTGGAAGAAGAGGTAAGTTATTAGGGATAGAATCCATTTTGGAAGTAAACTACTCAATTTTTTAGTGAATGTAGTAGTGGTACCTAATAAGTTAAGCAAGATGAGAATGTGCATTGATGTCGCCCAAGCGCGCACAAGCGCACGTGGTGTCAAGTAATATAGGATGGTGAAGTTCTGATTATCAATCCCTCAGAAACTTGTCAGATTACTCGTTTAAGGTTAACTCTTTATTTCACTACTCTACCAAAATAAATAAAAATGGAAAATGGTTTGAAGAATTAAACTACTAAACTTGAAATGAAAATGAACTAATAAATTAAAGTTGTTGCAGACTTGTTTGTACTTCAAATGATCATGAAAATCTAGGAAAATGGTACTTTGCTTCAGGTTGAGTTATCAAGACTTGATTACACTAGATTAATTCTTTCTAAGGTTGCTAGTTGCAAGTTACTATCTCTATTTCTTACCTCTCCACCAAGCATCCAAGAACTATCTCATGAACCCTGACGCCTATATCCTAATGGTAGCAGGAGAAATATGAAACGACGATTATGCCTACTTGTATCTCAACTAAACAGGGTTAAAAGGTATATCTCTATCCTCATCAACAACTTATAACCTCTAACCAATGGGTCAAAGGATCTTTGAATTCCTATATTATAGTTACTTTTAACCCTTTTTGTTCCGTCTCCCGAGATCAACCAAAAGCGAATAGATTTATTCACAAGGTGATAAGTCTAGAGAATAAGAAATTAAAATAAGTAAATTTAAATAATCTCTAACGAAGAATCAAAACTAGCAATAATCAATCTATCAAACGTCAATCATAGTTATGGACAAAACCCTAGAATGGGCGTTTAGCCACTCATGTTCAAGCGGGAAAATAAAGATATCATCATCCTTCAAAGTAAAATGATAGAAAAAAGAAACCTAAGCTAAGAACTTGTCTCTCCTCCAAAGCAGCATTACAACCCTTACTACGATTAAGCAAAATGATGTCTCCTCACTAATAAATGACCTAGATGTTATATTTATAGGTGAGCCCTCAAATAACAATTTTGCCCTCAATAAATTAGCTTCAAAATCAGCAAAATCCATCCTGAAATGGGTTTGGCATGCCATACCCTCTGTAGCCCAAGTTTGGCTTAATTTTCCTGGATTTTAGCTTCGAACGCCCCGCGCCAGCCATAGCACCATGGTGTTAGCCAAATTTATGAAATTCTGGACCCTCTATGCCCCCCACACCACTCAAAGAACCAGAGTGTTAGTCAAATTTCTGAGCATTAGAACCCTTTTGGCGCCCTACTCCATCCAAAGCACCAGAATGTTGGAAAATTTTTCTAAGTCTAGGATGCTTCGGGCGCTCCACACCTCTCATCTCAGCAAGGTGTTGATCAATTTCTCCTATGAAGTTTGGGACCTGGTGTCCCACGCCACCCTTAGCATCAAATTTGTACAGATTTCTCTCAAGTTTAAGGGTTGGCGCGCCATGCCAGCTATAGCCATTGGCCAACTTTTGCGAACTCTTCTTTCTTCACACCTTGGGTCATTTTTGGGTCTTTTTTCCTTAGTTTCCTGCTCAAAACATCTAAAGACATTTGTTAGCTCAAAACACAGACGATAACATGAATTTATGCATTTCATAAGAATCAAGAACTCAAAACAAGTCAAAATATGGGTAAAAAAATAGCAAATGGGTATAAGAATATGTCCAACATCACCACCCCACACTTAAACCATTATTCTTCCTCGAACAATCCTCAACTCCATGCAAAAACTCATATTTACTCATCACATGTAACCTCTATCAATTCACACTCAACCAACTAGCATAGAGCATATGATTAAGTAGTTCATCAACTTATAACAATTTATATCAAGCACATGCAGAGTTTTCACATTCAAGACTACATAACTTCTATAACCGACTCATTTTTTCCAAATAGGACCAACATGATTAAATACAAAACATGCTACATATAGTACACTGACTTACACATCTTATGCCCCTAACTTTTAGTGATGTTCTCTCTCAAATTATCAACGCAAAGCATGAAACATAATAAGCAAGGCATACTCACACTCAAAAAAGATGTATCATACTTATGCAACATACCATAAGCTTTCCCTTTATATACACTTATACTACTTAGTCATTTCAAGAGATTAAGATTATAAGGACTTTTATTGGTTGTAATGTCAGCTAAAAGACAGGTAGGAATGATCTTTCTTTTATAGTGACTACCAATTTGAAGCACTTTTAAGACACTTATCATCTTTCAAGTCGACCACTTTCTCCTTATTGTTCACCCTTCACTTTGCTCACTCTTTTTCTTTTCTTTTCATGGCTCTTTATTCACTACTTGACTGCTACTTCCTACTCATATAATCAACAAGAATATTTACTATTAAACTCTTTCTTTCATTGTCCTAGCAGCAAGTAAATAACATATTTGAGGGCACCCCTTCTTGCTACTTTCTCTTCTTACTTTCGACACAATTTTTTTCTGTTTCCTTTCTCTTATCATTCATATCTTGGTGGACCTTCACTTTCAAGTCTTAAAGTATCTAAGACTACTTTAGATCAATAATTCTAGAGGTCACACAACAAAAAGGGAATAGGGTACTTTTATGGCTAAGAAAAGAATAAGGCTTATGGCTCAGGGGGGTTAACTAGGGAAGATGTTCAGGAAGGTAAAACAAACATGGAAAATATGGGTTTTTCAAAGAAATGCCTTAATCATCTCTTAACTCTTTAACAACTATCCGTCCAACATATACTAAGGCAAGTTCTAGATGCTACATTACGTATAAAACACAACAATTAAGCTCACCTCACATGCCATTAAGACTTTAGTTGGTTTCTTATAGCTACATATCCATACAATCATATTGAATGAAATTTTTCATTATTAAGCCCTACAAGTGTCTTGAGTCGAGTTAAAGAACTATGTGTGTGTATCTCATGTAATTCTCACTTAAGATGATCACTTCATTGACTCTAGTATAGCCGCTAAGTGGAATGTCAAAGAGCAAACAAGTGGTTTATGTCTGACTCAATCCTAAAAATAAATTAAAAAATATGACTAACTTTCCTTAAGATGGTCGTCATCAATCTATCATAGGAAAGGTTCACTACTCTATAATGATAGAAAAAATAAAAAAAATAAAAAATTTTGACTCCAAACAAACTCAACTACTAGAGACGAACAAATCATCCAAACATAACAAGGCATCATCCAGGTTTCACAGTCATCAGCATTACTATCTATTACATACCAGACCTAATCAATCCAGATCTACTACCATAGAAAATGACAACTGATGCTACGACCTACTATGAATATAGAAAAGAAAGAGTAAATAGAAAATCTTTCCTCCACCCCATACTTAAACGGTGCACTGACCTCAGTGTGCACACAAATATATCAATTACATAGAGTAAAGGAACTTCCTAGGTCGTTACGTATAGTCATCCTCATCAGGATTTTACTCACGATTATCATCATCATCATCATTCTCGCCATCAATCTATATGGCTCCCGTGGTAGCATCATCCTCTTTATCATTGTCCAAGTCATCAACCCCATCTAAGGTTGAGGCTATATAACATGATTGTATTTTCTTAAATTTGTAGTTGGTTCAAATTTTCACTATTGTTTGTCTTGCATTCTTGCTTTTTATTATTTTGATGCTTGATCACCATTATAATGAACTTGTTAATCGTATGCAAACTCAAAAGAAAAAAACCTAGATTATAACAAGCAAATGCAAAAAGTAAGTTCAAGTCTTCAAGACCTAATTCGCGGTTAGTATAGAAATATACCTAATTCGCCTTTCTTGGTAACTAAATAGGAAGATAGCGAGACACTTAGGATTAAATTGTCACATCACTACTCACAGACATTATTGTTAAGTTAATTCTAGGTTAAATGGTTAGAGGTTTGAAAGTCCATAACTAAGGGAATTAACCCTGTAAACCACTCCATGTAGATAAGTGCTTATGAATTAGGTTGTCACATCCCTGCTCAACGATATAGTTGTGAGGAAAATTCTCTTATATTTAGAGGCTCGAAAGACCATGAACATTGCATTTATCTTGTGAGACAACAAATGAAATCACATACTTTAACCATTGCGAATTTTAGCTTTGCATGAATGTTTGGTCTTGACCCTGAATTCTTCTCGTTATCATTTTTCCAATTACTTTGTGATCGCACTTCGATTTAGTCTCAACAACAAAATCTTGAAAACCAGCACTTTTGAAATTTGATTTAATACTTGAACTTGACAATTAACTTAAAATCCAGTCCCTATGGGTTTGACATCCGGCTCTTAAGAGTCACTGTATTACTTGCACTTGCGCATGCACCAGAGCGCAATCATCTTTTTGGTGCCATTGCAGGGGACTGCCAATATTTGGTGAATTTCTAGTTTATGTGTTATTTTTATTTTTCTTAAGTGTTAGAAGACCATGTCTTGGTCTGTTAATTTGTAGGTAATAGGTTTGTCCTTGCAGCAAGCTGGCAAGGGATAGAGAGTTAGTTGAATATCCTAAACCTGAACGAAGGTTGTGCCAGTTGAGAAGGGAAGGTTCCACTTTATATACCACTCAATAGGGTGAGGGTGCACCGGCAGTTATAGAACCCAGGCCAGTGCGTGAAGTGGCAATCCCACTTGCAACTAATGTTACCTCTAGTATCCGCAGATCGAAGCTTGGAGGTAGATTTGAGCGGAAGTAAAATATGGTGCGTTTGTTGCACACAAGTAGGCAGTTCACGGAGATTACACGTGAGGACCCACAACAGTGTCTGTAGAATTTTCTAGAGATCAGTGAAACCTTCATCCCCATCGGAGTTTCTACTAATTATGTGAGGGCTTACCCTTTCCCCATTTTCCTTATTGGGGGAAGTGAAGAGGTGGTTGAAGGCAGAGCCAGCTAACTCTATCACTACTTGGGATGACCTAGCAAGGAAGTTCCTAATTAGATTCTTCCCATCTGGAAAGACTGCAAAATTAAGAAGCAAGATCCTGAGTTTCACGCAGCATCCAGATGAGAATTTATACTTGGCTTAGGAAAGATTCAAGTTGTTATTGAGATATTTCCCTCATCAGCAGCAGAACAATGAAGTGCTGGCCCATAGTTTTGTGGAGAGTCTAGACCCACATACAAAAATCTTGCTAGACTCTACATCAGGGGGGCAAGCACTTGAGAAGACTTATGACGAGCTTTACACTCTTTTAAATAGAATAGCACAGGGAAATCCAGAGTGGCACAGTGATACATCCCGGGGAGCACGCAAGAGAGCAACTAGTTTTATTGAAGTGGATAGTGTCAATGTCTTAGCAGCTCAGTTGGCCTCCTTTCAGCATCAGATGATGACTTAATTCAGCAATCTAAACTTGGCACAACCGCAGGCATAGGTAAATGTAGTGCAACCAGCTCCTAGCTAGTGTGAGAAATGTGGTAATAGTGGGCATGGTGCAGATTCTTGTGGAGCCAATCCGGAGTCAGTCAACTTTGTAGGTAATGTGCCAAGAGCCAATAAGAATTTTGGGAACACCTATAATAGGAACTGGCTGAATCACCTAACTTTTATTAAGGTGGTAATCAAGGGCAGAGTCAGAGTTATCAGCAGCTGTAGCAACAGTACCAAAATTAGGGCAGGCAAAATAATGGCCAATCTAGCAACATTGAGGAGATGTTACTGAAGATCATGGCTAATCAGACTGAGATTGCAGCTGATCAAGAAAAGATGGCTTTGAAACTTAAAAATCAGCAGTTGGCTACCAGAAACATGGAGAAGTAGATGGGTCGATTGGCAGCAGTACAACATAATAGACTATTGGGGGTTTACCTAGTGATATAGATACAAACCCACGGTAGGTCATGGACATTAGTCTGAGGAATGGCAAACAGTTGACTGATGCACCAAAAAAAGAAAAGAAAAATGAGGTGCAGCCAAAGTTGGTCAGACCTGGTCCATTAGCGGACAAGAGCATAGTGAAAAGGGCTGCAGCAGATAATTCACAATCAGTAGTGATCCTATGTAGAGACCACCACCTCCATTCCCGCAAAGGCTCAAGAAGAGAAAAGCGGATGCATGCTTTCAAAAGTTCTTTGATATTTTCAAATAACTTCATATAAATTTTCCTCTTATTGACCTTTTTTAGGGAATGCCCAAATAAGATGAGGCTGATGGATGTCCAGACTGTAGCACTCACTGAAGAGTGCAGTTTTAGGGTGATGAGCAAAATTCCCAAAAAGCTCAAAGACCCGGGGAGTTTCACGTTCCCCGTACAAATAGGTGGAAAAGGGGTGATGAGGGCCTTGTATGATCTAGGGGCGGCAAAGAACTTGATGCCCCTATATCTATTCAATACACTTGATTTGGAAAAACCAAGGTCCACCAGTGTGATGTTGCAGCTAGCTAACAAATCAAAGGTGGCCTAAGAAGGGATTATTAAGGACCTGCTCATCAAAGTAGGTAAATTCATCATACCTGTGGAATTTATAGTTCTAGACTTTGAGGTTGATGACAAGGTACCCCTCATTTTGGGATGTCCAGTCCTGGCCACGGGAGGAGCGATGATAGATGTTAGAGCTAGCACCCTGAAAATGAGGGTAAATGATGATGAGGGGATATTCAGAGTATACCAGGAAATCCACCCCCAACACACTACAGAGATTTTTGCAAGATCAATGTACTAACATAGGATAAGTGTAGGGTGAAGGATTTCAAAGGTCCACTTCCAAAGATCTCTCAACAAATGAACTCGAGTCTGCTATGGGAAATATGCCAAAGAATTTGGTGATGGATGTGATGGAAGTAAAGAGGGAAAGTGTGAAGGATTTACCCTCAAGAGTAAATAAAAAGAGAAGATGGTTCCCAAAATGGAAGAATTGTTTAAGAACATCTTGAGAAAGGATAGTTTACGTCGTGCCGCGACGTAAAATCAAACGCTGCTTGGAAGGCAACCCAAGGGTACCACAAGTACGATTTTTGTTTCATTTGTTCTTAACTTTGTTTATTTTCACTTTGTTATTGTTTTTAGTTGAGTAAGCACGGGAAAAGGGAAAGTCTAAGTACCCTTAAAAGAAGAAGTTAAGGAGCATGGAAAAACATGAGTGTCGCGTTGATGACCCTCAAGACGAAAAAGGACAAAACATGTTGCTAGCTAGGCCTAGAGGCCTTAGGAAGTATCATTAACCCTATTGTGATTTTAATTTATGCTTTGGTGATATAGAATACTTTAAGTGTGGGGTGAGGAAAATTTCAAATTTTTTGAGGATTGATTCAGGGTGAATCATGTGCTTGGTTTGAAATTTGTTTGAAGTGAATTTTGAGTTGAGCATAGTTCACCCAACCTTTAATTTTTCTTTTCGATTCTTTTTAAAGTAGGGTACTTTTAATCGAGAATAAAGTTTTGTTTTGTCTATAAATAGTTATTTTAGTCATAGTAAAGGACTTTTCCTGATGATGGATGGATGACAACCGTCTTGAGGGAAAATTAGTCAATAGAATTTCGTTGAACCCTTAACTAATTAATTACTTGATACTCTTGTTGAGTGCTATACATCTCTGTAAGATGAAAGTGAATTTTAATTATGAAGAATGTTTATAAGTGTATGACTTTGTTTGAGACACCTAGGCTCTTGGATATGACTCTGTATGTTGTATGCTTAATTGTTGAATTCATGTGATTAGTTGTATTGAGAGTCTGTATGAGTCTATCTGGAATTAAACATGTGCAGTGAATGTGAGATTTTGTGTATTCCATGCTATCATATAGTGTTTAGAACTTTCCTGTTGTGTTTATAAAGCAAAATGAGGGATGTTGAATGTAAGAAATGATTCAGGCATTTATTTGAATAAGCCTATTTTCATCCTTTGCTTTACTTTCCCTTAACGTTTAATACTAGTTATCCCCATTAAGCCTTTAGCCTATTTTTGTTAGCCACAATAAAAAGCTTAATCCTTTTCTTTCAATAGATTTGAATTTGATCCAAAACTCCTAAACGCTTAAGTGAAAATGCAAAAGAGTAAAGGAGTATGAATTTTGAAAAGAAAAGAAATAGTGGTTGTGGAAGTTGAAGAAAATATTATAGATGCACTTGTTCAAAATGCATAAGTGTTGGTAGGGAGTAAAAGAACAAAAGAATGAAAAAGTTCCTAATGCTTAAGTACTCCCTACTAATAATATAAGTGTGCTCAATGAAATGGGGAAACAAAAATGAAATTGAGAGTTGAAAAGAACAAGAGGTGAAGTAAAAGAAGAGAAGGTTCTTAATGAGCAAATTGTGATGTATTAAAAGCGCTTAGTGAAGATAGTCACTATTACTGGCTAGAATAGTACCTAACCGTCCCTGAGCTTACATTACAACCCTTAAAGTCATACTTGATCTTACTTTTAGATGTTCCTGTATTAGTGGAGTAATACACTAAGGGCAAGCATATGGGTCGTTGCATGTTGCATGTGAATTTTTTATGAGAGGGAGCGTAATTGTTATTCATATATCCATACATGTTGTAACTTGTAAATTTGTGAGTGAAAATGGGTATCTCTCTTGTTTGAGGGCACATTTTTGGAAAGATAGAATTCATGTTAAACTTCTTGATTGGTTAATGTGCTTAGGTTCGTTGAGGTTTTAGAGTCAATTCTTAAGGCTAAGAGGTCTTAACTTGGTTATATTTGAATTTAAGTGGGTTATATATAACATGCTCTATTTGAACTTGCCATCGAAATCACTCATTGTAGCCTTAACTTGAATCGTCTTGCGTTGATGGATGATGTGTGAGTCTTTCTTGTGCATGAGATGTGAGGGAATTGTTTGAGGACGAACTAGGCTTTAAGTGTGGGGTAGTGATCTTGAGCATATTTACATGCCTAAGTTCTATTTTATAACTTAGTTTTAGCCATGTTTGTTAATTAAAGTAAGTATAATCTCATGTGTTTTATGTATATTTGTATGCATGAACTAACCAATTTGATTAGCCCATGTTTGTAGATGAAATATCCTAAGGATGGGCTTAATATGATGATGCACAAGCAAGAAGAAAGCATGGAGTAAATGGCCAAGAAGAAAAATGAAGGTGCCAAGAAAAATAGGCGTTCCAGGCAGCGTGCCATTCTGGGCATTCAGCGCCGTGCCACGCCGGTAGGCGCCTTACCACACCATGCTTGTGATGTGTTGCGTCCAAGGGAGACGGGCAGTAGCTGTGCGCAACAAGATCATGTCATGCCAGCCAGCCTGCACAACAAGCAATGTGCCACACCAGGCAATACCCATATCCAATGCGTTGCCAGCTTCCCAAACCAGTGAGCCTCTGTGTTGGGGCCATGCCACAGAGGTCATGTTGCACGACCAGCAGTGTGGCTATCATGCCCTGAGTCTATACCCTGGACGAGACACGGTACTTGGAGTCACAAGTAACCCCAAGTCAACCCATGGTCTATCATAACATTGACACTCTGAGTAAAATATAGTGGAAGATTTAGAATAATAATATAAAACATTTATGAAAGCAAAGCCAAATCATAAAGTTAAAAAACAACTAAAATAAATCTGAAGGTATGAAACTACATCTGTGTCTGAAAGCCAACTACAACTGATGAGTTGTTGGGACAAGCCCCCAGCTAACTCTAAGTCTAAATAAAAGAAACATAACTGAAAGAAATAATCCTCGTCCTTAAAAAATGAGCACTCACCAATGATGCAACAGGAAAAGTCTGAGCGAGGTCGGCTAACAGTGTTGTGATTGAGAAAATATACTGAGTAAGTGAGAGAAACCCATACACAAGGAATAAAATAACTGAACTAGAAACACATGCAACGACCAACTAAAAATACTGAAACTGAATAACTGTGATATACTGAGGGGGTCAAAGACATGCTCTAAATCTAAGATATTAATATGAAATACTGATCTGAACTGATTAATTTGAGACTGAACTAAGCTAACTAGTGGGAGAGTATATAACCGACATATAACCACGTGAGCTAGATGTGGAGTTGTAACACCCTGAAACTTTCCTAGACCAAATTCAGACATTGCATGAAAAATCATAGGAAAACCAAAAATTTTTCTGTCTCAGACGACCCAGACAACGGACCATTGGTGGAACCAATGGGCCATTGGAAGGAGTCGTGGTTTGTTCAAGCACACTTCCTCCTAGAAACAATGAGCCGACCAATGAATCGTTGGTAGTTCCAACAACCCTTTGTAGGCAGCCATTGTTAGATTTTCCAGTGAGGATTGGGTTTGTGCTAGGAAGCAACGAGTGGAATCAACGGCTCGTTGTTGGTACCAACTAGCCATCCTTCCCACCCGTCATCAGGACCCAGACCCCAACAGTGTTGACAACGAGTGGGTGGGTGCAACGACCTGTTGTTCCTTAGAACGAGTCGTTGTATCTCTCGTTGTCTTAGGGCCCGAGTTTCCCTCTCCATAACCACGACAGGAACCAATGGCCCGTTAGTTCTTCTAACGGACCATTTGATCCTCCCTTTGTTTAAGTCCAGTAGGTCTGGCTTCAGAAACCAGAACCAACGACAGTTTTCAATGGGTCGTTGTTTGGACCAACTACCCGTTGTAAGATCCGTTGTTCAGGGTCGGGCAGTTTTCAGTTCTTTCTATCAGGGGTATTTTAGTATTTTTCCAATTTTTTAAACTTGAAACCACATCGTTTTGGGTTCGTACAGGAGGGAATTAAAGGGTTAGAGCGACCCTTTCCATTCATTCCTCTCAACTCCCTCAAGAACAAAGCGTAAGAACCTCTCAGAAAGCACAGAGCAGGAGCAAAGGTTTGTTTTATTCTCAGTTCTTCTTAGGGATTTTCACCAGGGTTTCTTCTACAGATATGTGGGAATTCAGGAAGGAGATTGTTCTCCCCTTGCATCCCCCAAAACTCTCTCTTTGTTTACTTTCAGTCCTAGCCCTGAGATTAGGAATTTGAAGATATTGTTATCGTTCTTTTGATAAACTCATGTGGAATCCTACCCTATGTTAATTATAGCTATTTTCCACCAGCGTGAAACTAAAATGATTCTTTTTCCATCAAATTAGAAATTCAGCCCTAGCTTTTGAAAAGTCAGAAAGTAGAATCCTGTTTAAGCTTTGAATTCTTGAGAATTGTTTGCATCTTTTAGAGTTAGGGCCTTCGATACTGATTGTTTGTGTTAAAAAAATCAGTTACATGTATGTTATTCAGATTCAGTTAGAAAGTTTATATACTTTGCATTTTTCAGAATTATCAGTTCAGTTTCAATCCAAGCACTAGAATATTCAATGTTAATCAGAAATGTCAGCTGATCAATTTGACTATAGAATTTCTCGAGGTGCTAGTAGTACCTCCTAGATATCAGAATTCAGTTATTCGTCCACTATACAGTCATGAAACTTCAGATATATAGCTCTGACTTGCCCCAGGACCCCAGTTCAGATTTCAGTTTGTTCTTAGACAGTTATGGCGCTTCTAGATAAGCAGCTCTGATCAGTATAAAATCCAGTTTCAGAATCTGGTCCGATAAGACTCTCAGGGTATTTGCAGTCTCACGTCCCTGACTAGTCTTGGAACCCAGTTTCGAGCTATCAACCTAGTAGTTCAGTATAGATTTTCAAGTGGGAGTAGAACTTAGCACCAAGCGGACAGGGGTTCCACTGCACCCAAGTTCCCAAAACTATGTTGCCAGCGTAGGTTACAGTTACAGATTATTGACCTGAATGGCGCCACACTTATGACGAGGAGGCTACAAGATGTTACTAGGAAAACTCTCTTTTGTTCACATTCCTTATCGTGCGTTAAAGTTCAATTTAAGAAACTCCCTTCTAACTCGTGCTCTATTTCATTTCAGTTGAATCATGCTTCCCAGACACAATAATGGACGAAGGACCTGTAACGCCAATAGACCTGCCCCACCAGCCCCGACAACTTCTCAAGATGATTCGGTTTCTACCGCTGAGTTTAGAGAGGCCATACAACTACTAGCCTAAACCGTGACTAATCAGATGAATCAGCAGGTCGTACCGATGAACATGAGCGGGTTTGCAGCAACTGCAAGGGTGCGGGACTTCACCCACATGAACCCTCTATCTTTTCAGGGATCTAAAGTGGGGGAGGACCCCCAAGAGTTCGTAGATGAGGTCGGAAGATTACCCGTATTATGGGTGTCAGCTCCTCCGAGAGTGCTGACCTGGATGCCTACTAGCTTAAGGGGGTAGCCCAGGTTTGGTATGAGCAGTGGAAGGAGGGGTGGCCAGCGGGAGCAGGACTAGTGGAATGGGAAGAATTCCACACAGCTTTCTTTGACAGGTTTTTCCCTCGGAAGCTGAGGGAGGAAAAGATGAAGGAGTTTATGAACTTGAGACAGGGCAACAGAACAGTGGAGGAGTATGCTCTGGAGTTTACTAGGCTGTCTAAGTAGCCTCCAGAGATGGTAGACGAGCCAAGGGCTCGCATGTTGATGTTTGTAAATGGAGTTTCAAATCTAGTTCTGAAGGAATGCAGGACAGCGATGCTAATTAAGGATATGGACCTTTCTAGCTTGATTGTCTATGCCCAGCAAATTAAGGCGGAAAAGCTGAGGGATATGGAGTATAAGAACAAACGGGAAAGGATTGGCCAGTCATATTACGGCCATCAGAGGTTTGGTGGTAGTAGTCACCCACAACAGCAGCAGCAGAGGGCCCCTACACCTAGTTCAGCCAGTGCCCCTATATTTCGGTCCTGTCAGGACCGGAGGGGTGGAGCATCTACCTCTTAGCCTCAGAGCCTCAGTGCCGGGAAAAAGTACCCAGTTTGCCCCAACTACGGCAAGAATCATCCTGGGGAGTGTCTACAAGGAAGGGAGGGTTGCTTTGGTTATGGACAGCTCGGGCATCAAATTAAAGAATATCCATCAGAAAGACAGGGAAGATCACAATCCACTACCTCAGCAGCTCCAGCAGGCTGTCCAGTTCAGTATGCCAACCTATCAGGTATGGATGGCGGTCAGCGCCAAAACCATTTCTATGCTTTATCTTCCCCTTAGGATCAGGTAAGCTCACCTGACGTAGTTACGTGTACGTTACGTCTCTTTCATCTAGACGTGTACGCCCTCCTAGATCCAGGATCCACTCTTTCAGTCGTAACTCCCTACATAGTAGTTTAGTTCGAAGTCAGTCTAGAAATCCTCTCAGAACCATTCTCAGTGTCCACCCCCGTCGGCGAGTCAGTTAGAGCCAGCCGGGTGCATAGAAACTGCCCAATCTCAGTCCTGAATAAAGTCATTCTGGATGATCTCATAGAGCTGGATATGATTACCTTCGACCTTATTCTCTGCATGGATTGGTTACACTCCTGCTATGCCTCAGTTGATTGCAGAACTAGAGTTTTCAAGTTTCAATTTCCAAATGAACCAGTGTTAGAATGGACGGGCAACAGTTCAGCGCCTAAGGGTAGGTTTATTTCCTACCTTAAGGCCCAGAAACTCATTTCCAAGGGATGTATTTATCATCTGGTTCGGGTCAAGGATTCTAACTCTGTGACCCTAACCATTCAGTTAGTTTCAGTGGTCAGCGAGTTCCCAAATGTATTTCCTGAGGATCTTCCCGGAGTTCCCCCTGAACGGGAAATAGATTTTGGAATAGACCTCCTCCTAGATACTCAGCTCATCTCCATCCCTCCTACGGAATGGCTCCAGCTGAGCTTAAGGAGTTGAAGGAGCAGCTAAAAGATCTTCTTGACAAGGGTTTTATCACACCCATCATCTCTCCCTGGGGTGCTCCAGTTCTATTCGTGCGAAAGAAAGATGGTACCCTCAGAATGTGCATAGATTACCATCAGTTGAACAAATTCACAATCAAGAACAGATATCCCCTACCTAGAATTAATGACCTGTTCGACCAACTTCAGGGAGCCAGTTGTTTCTCCAAGATCGATCTCAGGTCAAGATGCCAGCAGTTAACGGTTTGAGAGTGTGACATACTGAAAACAACATTCAGAACTTGGTACGGTCACTACGAGTTTGTGGTGATGTCCTTTGGACTCACAAACGCCCTTGCAACCTTTATGGACCTGATGAATAGATTCTTCAAGCAGTATCTAGATATATTCATCATTGTATTTATAGACGACATTCTAGATACTCCAGAAATGAGGAAGAGCATGTAGATCACCTGAGGATAGTGCTTCAAACACTCATAGATTGCCAGCTATTTGCCAAACCCAGTAAGTTCAAATTTTGGTTGAAGTCCGTGACTTTCTTGGGTCACGTGGTCTCAGGTGAAGGAATACAAGTAGATCCTCATAAAATAGCAGCACTGAAGGATTGACCCAGACCCACCCCTACTGAAATCAGGAGTTTCCTGGGCTTAGCTAGCTATTACCGACAGTTTGTGGAAGGTTTCTCTTCTATAGCATCTCATCTGACTAAGTTAACTCAGAAGAAGGTGAAATTTCAGTGGTCGGACGAGTGTGAGAAGAGTTTCCAGGAATTGAAGACTCAACTCACTACTGCTCCAGTTCTGACCTTGCTAGAAGGAACAGATGTATTGGTTGTTTATTGTGATGCTTCTAGGGTTGGACTCGGTTGCGTTCTGATGTAGCGGGGCAAAGTGATAGCCTACGCCTCCAGACAGCTCAAAGTTCATGAGAAGAATTATCCAACTCATGACTTGGAGTTGGCAGCAGTGGTGTTTGCACTAAAAATATGGAGGCATTACTTATATAGAGCTCATGTAGATGTATTTACGGATCATAAGAGTCTTCAGTATGTGTTTAGTCAGAAGGACCTAAACCTTCATCAGAGAAGGTGGTTGGAACTACTGAAAGACGACGACATGAGTGTGCTATATCACCCCGGCAAAGCCAATGTGGTGGCTAATGCCCTAAGCAGAGTGTCTATGGGCAGCGTGGCTCATGTAGAAGAAGGCAAAAAGGAGCTGGCTAAAGATATTCACAGGCTAGCCCGGTTGGGAGTACAGTTGGTGGATTCGACTGAGGGTGGTGTAGTAATGCAGAGCGGGTCAGATTCCTCTTTAGTTTTGAGGTTAAGTCCAGACAGGACGAAGATCCCATCTTACTTAAGATGAAGGAAGCAGTCCTCAGAAAAGAAATAGAAGCTTTCTTCAAAGGGGGAGATGGTGTGCTCTGTTACCAAGGTAGATTATGTGTACCAGATGTTGGTGAGTTGAGACAACAGATATTGGCTGAAGCGCACAATTCTAGACATTCCATTCACCCTGGTGCTACTGAGATATACCGTAATTTACGGGATATTTACTGGTGGAACGACATGAAAAGAGATATTGCTGAATTTGTAGCTAAGTGCCCAAACTGCCAGCAAGTAAAGGTGGAACACCAGAGACTGGGAGGTATGACTCAGGATATCAGTATACCCACATGGAAGGGGGAAGAAAAAAACATGAACTTCATTACGGGTCTACCTTGGACTCGTTGGCAACATGACTCTATCTGGGTAGTAGTGGACCGGATAACTAAGTCAACACATTTCCTCCCAGTTAAAACCATAGATTCAGCTGAGGACTATGCTAGAATTTATATTCAGGAGCTAGTCAGACTCATGGGGTGCCCTTGTCCATTATTTCAGACATAGGTACGCAATTCACCTCACTTCTGGAAGTCTTTTCAGAAAGGACTTGGTACCCAGATCAAGCTCAGTACTGCTTTTCACCCGCAGAAAGATGGACAAGCTGAGCGGACTATTCAGACCATAGAAGATATGCTAAGAGCGTGTGCAATCGATTTTAAGGGTAATTGGGATGACCATTTGCCTCTTACCGAGTTTGCGTACAAAAACAACTATCACTCTGGCATTCAGATGGCCCCATTTGAGGCATTATATGTGTCGTGCCCTATTTTCCTCGAGGAAAGCGGGATACAACATGTGAAAACTCTTTAAAGGTTTATTAAATTGAAGAGTCGCCACCTAACAATTTGAGGTGCGTTAGGGCACCATTCTAAGATAAAGGTCTAATTTATTACCTAAGTCACCAGAGTCGGGCAAGGGCTTAAATAACCTCGAAAGGAAGGTGTTAGGCACCTTTCGAGGTCCACAAAGGTGCTTCCCGGCCGGATTCATTAATATGGGGGATTAACTAAACGATCAAATAAGACTAATTTTAACCTATATTATTTGTATTTAAAACAGTTGATAAAAGAAATAAACAATGAAGAATTAAACATTGTTTAGACAAGCGAGAAGAAAGAATTGGACAGAATGAAATTTAAAGGTAATTTATCTTATTTTATTTTTTCTTAACAATAAATACAAAAGTTGTGGCAAATAAAGAAAGTAAAAACATAAATAACAAAAACAGAATAATTTATTAAAAAAACAAACAAATAAATATTTATTAAATTATGGGGCCGAACCTTGGTGAGGCGCCTACGTATCCCTTAAGGGAATCAGGCCAAACGTAGTTCTATGAATAAGAGGGATTTGTTGACCTAATGGGATCACCCCGTGCAACTTAAATAATACTTCGCAATCATTTGGATTGCTCGTACTATTCAGTGAGCACGGACTATCATGTCCCATCTACCCACCTAATTTATTAGTTATTAACTTAAGCGCTCTAGGTGACGAAACTAACGTCTTAGTATTTGCCTACCCGTCCCGATCTTAAGGTCCAAGAGGCATTGGACAACTATTTTGGATTTTTGGGTCTAAAATCCTAAGGTTGTTAAAAAAACGTCAAACAAACAGCAAATCGGAGCAAATAGCATGTAAACGGTCTCAAGTAGGCCTCTGCATGGCAGGTACAAACAAAATATAAATCCTATAGGCATGAATTCTAAAAAAATGCAAGCAGTTGTACCCGAAATTGAGCTTCTAAAAATGGACTTATGAGAAGATTAACCAACTGTATTAATATTAAAATAAGCATGACTTCTGATTATTAGATTAAACACATTAAACAAGTGATTGCAACAAATCTTCTAACTGGTGATTCACTTACTTAACAATCACAATATCTTAAAAAGTTGCAAAAGAACTTGCTGCAATTAGACAAATTTTAGAATTCCACACAGTTCTTCAAAATGCTGACAATTTCACATAATATAAGTGGATTAATGTCAAGCAGACAGATAAAGCGAAAGAAACATGAATATCATGCACAAGTTTCATATAAGCCTATGTCAACTCTCATAGATATGATTTCTACGATTTAAATATGCGGCAAGAGGATATCTATAATAGAATTTCTATAGGATGGACATTGTTGTCTAGATCAAATGTAGCATTGTTAGGCATTATATAATTCTTATAGGCTGACTTCTCAATGCCAAGTATTTAAACGTGCTGAAAGCAATTAGCTTAGTCATGACATCTATTATCAGTTCTGCAAAGTAACTAATGTATGTGCAGATTGCATAATAACAAAAAATTTAGACATGTTAAAAAATGAAAATAAATGAACTCTAGGCATGATCCCTATCTGTTAGGCCTGATAATCAAGATTCCTAATTTATGGATGTCAAATAAGCATGCAGATTCGTTGACAGAGCTCCTAACTTTAAATAAGCACACTGAAACATATTATAAGTATGACTTGTATGATCAACTAAACATTGCTTGTATACATACACACATCAAATTCCTTTAAGGATTTCTATGAGCGGAATTATTATAAACATGGAATTTAAAATGATGGTGAACAACTTTGAAATGTAAATACTAGACATGATATCAAATGTTATGGAAAATCTCTATAAGTTAATTTTCTAGTGACAACAGGCGAACTGCATGTAAGGAAATGATTCCTAATGTCTGGATTATGCAAAATGAACCAATGATTGAATCCTAAAGGCATTATATCTAATAGATACAAGTTAACCGGTTTTATTTCTAATATGTGTAATATTACGGGGCAACATATTATTAAATGAATACTCACACAATGATTTTCATTACGCTTCTTTTCATGTGTATGAACAACTTCTTATATGCATGGTATCTAATTTCTATATTATTACATTGAATTCCTATGGGCATGATTTCTACAAAAATTATTTTAAGTTCATATTAACTCTATAGGCATGCTTTCTATATGAGATTTTAAATTAGCAGACTAAGAAGTACGACATAAACACATACAAATCCCCTGCCCCCCATAAACCCCGCTTCACTATTATAGCGTTTATTACAAAGTTACAGTTGATAACAATAAATGAGATGAAAATAAATAAATAAATAAAACATAATGGCTTTAAACTAATCTAAACAGCTGATCCCAACTATTTTTACTCCAAACCCAAGGCGACTCTTCAGTACTTGCTTTCGAATAAACCTGTTAAAAAAAGGAAACAACATACACACATACACTCTAGACCTAAAAGCAAATCACATAAGGAGTAATACATTACAACTTCAAAGAGATTAGTAATAGCATACACATAGCATATTTAAAACAGGCCATCATAAAAGTAGGATGTGGAAGATATACTAACCAGTTGAAATGAATTTAAAGGAAAACATTGAAATAAATTTGTATTGTTAGAGCATCACCCAAAGAAAGAACTTTTTATAAGAGAAAGGTTATTCAAACTTTATATTTCTAAAGAGGATACTGGTGTTCGTCCTCCCAAAAAAAATAAAAAGAAGGCTTCTTTTATAGCAAAAGAAATCAGTCAATTTAGAGAGTAAGAAGGAAAGAATAAATTATCCATTAATTTGGTTGAGAGAATTTCTCTTAATTGACAGAAAATTAAAAAAAAATCAGAAAACCCCCCTCTTTATAGTTAAATTAACAGAGGTATTTTAAAGGAAGGAAAAGAAATCAAGAAATCAATCATAGGAGATCTTTCCATAAAATAAGCTAAATAAATCACCTAAATCAAATCAGTTAAATTTACCTCAAAACGAATAAGTAAGGTAAAACAAATAAGTAAAGTAAAAGAATATTAGAGCATATTCCTAGTCACACAGGGAAAGAGATCAATTCTGGTCACACACTTATTAGAAGCTAAAATTTTGTCTGTAGAAGTCAAATACCCACATATGGAAAAAAAAATTATTGAATCAAATAAGACCCATTAAATAAAATGATACAGCTATAAGGTAAAAGTGATTGTGTAAAGTGAATTTGAGTAGCGATTTTAAGGCAAACAAAATTGCAGAGCCAATCAAAACATTTCGAGATAAAATAGTCACATGTTCTATATATTGACTAGTCTGAGAAGGAAAATAGATTGAAAGAGAGAGGAAGCTGACACAATCTTCTGAATGCAAAATTACTCTTAATAAAGAATTACCATTTTAATTCATTAATCAAAATCTGTCAAGGTAATTTCACGCTCAAATTATGGATTATCAAATTAAGTAAAGAACTTCATATAGTCATATAAAAATAGGAACTTTGAAAGAAACATTCATATTTTGCAATGACTGGCAACATTGAAAATGTATACGACATCAGACTTAACAGAGGCAAGAGAAATCATCCCGAATATCTAAATTCTATACAGAGGGCCAAAGAAGATTGCTAAACAGTGCCATATATGTATACACGCATATAAACAACTTTCATAAAATTCTTCAACAAGAGCGGTGATATACGTATATTCTAAGGATACTGATTTTTTTTTCAAGCGTATTCGGCCAGATTAAGGGGTGACAAGAACAAAGTTCATGAACAAGCATACTAATCAACCGTGCATGATTAAATAACTAACACATACTTATTATATATACATATACATACATATATATATATATATAAATGAAAAGAAAATGAAGAATAATACATATTATTTATATACATATATAATTATATATTATTATATAACTGAAACAAAAAGGATAACAGTATATATATATATATATATATATATATATATATATATATATATATATATATATATATATATATTATATTTATATATACATATCTATTTTGTATATTACTTATATATACCTATCTATTATTTATTATTATTATATATTTATTATATATTATTATATACAAGTGAAACAGAAAAGGAAAAAAGCAGTATATATATATATATATATTATATATTATTTTATGTATATACATATTTATTATATATACATTATTTATATATATTTATTATATATATTATTTATTATATATATATATATATATATATATATATATATATATATATATATATATATATATGTATATATACGTAAATAAAATAAAGGAGAAGAAGAAAAATAAAAAAAAATAAAAAAAATAATTTACGGACAGATCTGTCCGGATTCGTCGGCTGGAAGGTGGTCGGAGGTTAGTTGGTGGTGCGGCTGTTAAAAGAAAAGAAATGAAAGAGAGGAGAGAAAGAAGGGGGTGCCAGCGTGGTGTTGTTTTTCCAGCGTAGTGGCGTGGCCGGCCGGTGATATGGAGAGGAAAAGAGGGAAGACGAAGGGCTGGTGGTTTCTGGTAGTGGTTGGGAAAATGGAGGCGGCTGGTTGCGAGGTGGTGGTCGTTGGGAGAGGAGCAGGTGGTCGATGGGAGGAGGGAGAGGGGCACGACGGTTTGGTGTTGTTTTGGGTGAAGGGGAAGATGGAGATGGAGAGAGGGAGAGAGGGAGGTGGGCAGCTGCACTATAGAGAGAGAGAGGGAAATTTTTTTTTTTTTTTTTTTGGTAAACGCCCTTGTGGTGGGCAGGGGCTGAGCAACACCCCCAGGCCTTAACATAAATAAATAAAAGCAGCAAAAAACAAAAGTACATGGAGGGGGACATAAACCTTACCTCTGATCCTATGGTGGTTCATAGGTCGGCCATCCTACTAAGGTTAGCCAACCCATCCCCGATACTAAAATGGAAACCTAGAAACTATGCACCTACAGGAGAGGACTCCTCTCCAATACATAAATTCTAGGAAAGCAGTAAATGAGGGAGACTCTCCCTTTACAAAGAAAGACCTATTCTAGAAAAAGAAAAAGCCTATCTGAAAAGGAAGGGTTACCAGACGAAAGATGGTATAGAGACATCCATACCGAGCTTGGATACATACCAAGCAATTCACAACATCTCATGGTGGTTCTTTGATCCTCCTAGTCTTCCTCCTTCTGAAGTTAGGCAAGCCCATTTTGTCCGTCGTGAGGTAACCCCTGATGTGTACCGGTAAGTCCTGTAGACAAGAGAAATGAACTGCGATAGTAGTGGTGTGGCTATGTTTAGACAGTGCATCAGCAACGGTATTGCCCTCTCTGAGTATGTGACGACACGAGAAGGTGTGAAGTTGTCTGATAGTGTCCTGCAGTCTGAGAAAAGTGTGGTGTAGATGCCAAGGGGGGGCAAAAGTGCCCCTAATCCAACCGACTAGAAGCTCCGAATCAACCTCGAGGATGACGCCTGAGTGGCCGTTGTGAAGGCACCAAGTGAGACCTATATAAGATGATTCCAACTCCGCCTGGTTATTTGTCCCTTCCCCAAGGGGAGCAGCATAAGCATGAATCAGATCCCCATGACAATCCCTGATGATACCTCCTGCCCCAATCTTTCCCGGATTGCCAAGAGCACTACCATCGGTGTTGAGTTTGACCAGTCCAGGAGCCGGTCTGGACCATTGGACTCTGGTGACTCTAATCTCGTGTGTACATGATTCCACTCTAGCACAAAGTTCTCTCCAGTTCGAAGGCCAGTGTACGTATGGGAAAACCGTCGTCAAGAGTTTGTAGATATCACTAATAATACCGTACTTCACCCTCAACAAGTTTGACTGTTTGGAACCATACTTCGCTGCACACCTGTTCTTCCAAAGGTTCCAGCAAATGAAGATAGGGAGGGATCTAAGTAGAGTGTTGTGGGGGTCACTACCGGGCTTCTGAGCCCACCAGTGCATTAGGAGGGCCTTGAGGGGCATATCGCGGTGTCTGAAACCCATAGCTGTAGAGAAGGGGGTCCAAACTGCAGTAGCAAAATTACCGGAGACCATGACATGTTGAACATCCTCATAGCCTCTGTCTCGACAGCAAACACATTCTGTACTGGCCTCCGGATCAAACCTCAGGATTCTGGCTGCTGTAGGGAGCTTATTCCTAAGCGCCCTCCATAATGTAAAGGAGGATTTAAATGGTACATGTTTCTGCCAGGTTCTTCTGTCAATAATAGTGGTCTGTTTGGATCTCCTTATCATCGCCCAAGCCGAAGTAGAAGTGAAATTACCCGAGGTAGTGGCCTTCCAAAAAGGCTGATAAGGTCTGTCCGGGTGAAATAGAATCTGAGTGTTCATAATTTGTGTGACCAAGTGTTGAGGGAGCTGCTGCTGTAGCCGATTTAAGCTCCACTGACCCTGGTTTAGGAATTCCGAAACTGCCGCCTTGCCCGGCCTGCCTGGCAATATCCTATGGATAGCAAGAGGTCCAGTACCGAGCCAGTTATCCCACCAAAAACTAGAGCTGCCGGAGTAAACCTTCCACAAGAGGTTTTCCTCAACCCTCTGCTTGTTAGTCATGAGTTTCTTCCAGCTTTGAGAATCACCAGAGTCCCACTTTTTTGAGACCGGATGGGAACGCTGGCAATATTTGGCTAGAAGAAAGTCCCTCCAAAGAGATTCCTTAGTTCGGAAATTCCACCACTGTTTGAGTTCAAAGGATTTACAAACTTCGTGAATCTTCCTGAATCCTACCCCACCTTCATCGTAGGGGTAGCATAAGGTGTCCCAAGAAGCCCAGTGATACCTCTTTCTACTATTTTTCATGCCCCAAAAGAAGTCAGCTGTTAACTTCTCAATCTCGTCCAGAACCATTTTAGGAGGAGAGATGGAGCTGAGCAAGTGGATAGGGAGTGACTGGAGAACGTATTTGATGAGAGTAGCTTTTCCCCCATAACTTAGCATTTTTGACTGCCACCCAGAAATCCTTCCTATCACTTTAGAAATAAGGTTTGAGAAGTAGACAATCCTCTGTGTCCCGATATATAGCGGGCAACCCAAATAGGTGATGGGGGACTCTTGCTGTGAAAAACCCGTAACCGCCTTAATAGTAGCGACTGTTGGAGGGTGGGCATTAGCGGGGACCATGAAGTGACTTTTAGTTTTGTTAATGAGCTGTCCCGAGCAACCTTCATAGTCGTTAAGGGTCTGCATAATCAACTCTAGAGATCTCCTCCCCCCTGAGGTGAAGATGATGACATCATCTGCAAAGCTTAGGTGGTTCACTTGAGGACCTCTTCTTTCCATATAGAATCCATGGAAGAATTGATTATGGTTCAAGTTGTTCAACATTCTGGAGAGAACCTCTGCCCCTAAAATAAATAGGGCTGGAGAGAGTGGGTCCCCCTGTTTAAGACCTCTGGTGGAGTGAAAGAAGCCATGTCTAGAGCCATTGATGATGACTGAATACCAGTTATCCACCATAATTCTCCAGATCATGTCAATAATCAGCTCACCAAATCCCATTTTTCGGAGGACAAGGCAGGTGTAGGCCCAGGAGACTCTGTCGTATGCCTTCGCCATATCAAGCTTGATAACCACATTACCCCCGGAATTCTTCTTCTTGATGCTTCGAACAACTTCCTGTGCCAACATAATGTTTTCCGATATGCTCCTCCCCTTAACAAATCCTGACTGATTGGTCGAGATTAGGCTCGGGAGAATAGGAGCCAACCGGAGACAAATAAGTTTTGAGATAATCTTATTGGTGAAGTTACTCAAACTTATCGGTCTAAATTCGGCTAAGTGGTTTGGGGACTCCACCTTCGGTATCAAAACTAGACACGCGTGTGAAAAATATTTGGGGAGAGAGGAACCACAAAAGAAAGACTGCACCACATCGAGTAAGTCCCTCTTAATAATTTCCCATTCATTCCATCCGGCCCTGCTGCAGAGTTAGGGTTCATGGAAAATACCACTCTCTTCAATTCCTCCAAGTCAGGTGTAGCAGTCAACTTTTCATTCTGATCATCTGTGACTAGTGATGGTATACAGGTGAGGAGATCTTCTCTAACATAGCATGCCTGTCCAGAAAATAGATTCTGGAAATGGGCACACGCAGCCTTCGCAATATTGGCATCCCCCTGAATCCATTCGCCTGTATCACTCTGAATTTTATGGATAAAGAGTCGCCTCCTTCTTCCTCTCATGAGGGCATGAAAGTAACTAGTGTTGGCATCTCCCTCTTTGAACCACTGCAGCTGGGTTTTCTGTTTTAGGATGGACTCTTCCAACTTAAGGAATCTGATGTATTTTGCATTCAAAGCATGTAGTGAAAATCTGTCAGCATCACTATTTGTCTGGATGAACTTTTCTTCAGCAACACTAACTGCATCCTCATATTCCTTAACTCGAGCAAAGATATCCCCGAACTCAGTTTTTGACCACTGGCTAAGTGTAGAGCTGAGTCTCTTCAACTTTTGGTGAAATACCCACATAGGATGCCCATGAATCTCCCTAGTCCAGCACTGCCGCACCGTATCCATGAAAGTCGGATTATCAACCCAGCAGTGGAGAAACTTGAAATATTTGACATGAGCTTCCTGTCTGTCAGTCATCTCAAGAAGAAGTGGACAATGGTTTGAACCCACAAAAGGAAGATGAGTAACGGTAGTAAGAGGCATTTTATTGAGCCAGCTATCATTCACCATGGCTCTGTCAAGTCTCTTCCATACCACATCGTCCGGGCCTCTACCATTTGACCAAGTGAATCTAGAACCGTGATATCCCAGATCAATCAAGCCACACTGCTCTATCGTACGCAGAAATTCATAACTCTTCCGCATTCGATAAGGAGCACCCCCTTGTTTCTCTTCTGGGGTAGTAATGACATTAAAATCCCCAATGGAGCACCAAGGAGTAGTAGTCTGAGATCTGTATCTGAGATTGTCCCAAAGTGAGGCCCTGAGGATTTCCTGACACTTAGCATAAACAAATGTCATAGTGAAGGTCTCAGCACACTCAACATGTCTGAACTCACAAGTCACTTGCTGATCATCACAACTGAGAAGAACACAGTCTATGTCATTATTCCAAAAGACCCAAATCTTCCCATTGTTATTGCAGACGGAGTTGTGCATGGTCAGGTAATTAGTGAATAGGTGAATATGAGCATTGTCTGCAAATGGCTCCAATATGGTAATAATAGCTAATTTGTGAATCTGCTTGAGAACTTTTAGTCTCTCCAAGGCACCAAGAGTCCTGATGCCTCTCGCATTCCAGATGAGTGAACTAATCATGGGGCTGACGGGTTTTAACTTTCAGTCTGGTCCTGTTGGCTGGAGGGCCAGTCCCAGATCCAGGTGAAAATTGTGGTGCTCCCCGTGGTGATAGACCCTGTCTATCTGTAACTTGCTTCATCTGGGCCTTTGACATCTGAGAGGTAGTATCACCAAGGGTTTGTATCATTTGGATAGACTGTGTCTCCTCAGGGGTATTTGTGGGTTCTTCCTCCAAATCACAGTCTGTGTCTTCCTCTGACACCACCTGTCTGTACTCGTCTGCATCAAATTCTCTACTGCCCGAGGTATTGAGAAAGCATACTGCAAACACCGGATCCGGAGGATCGCAATCAGTGGGGTTTGCAATAGGCGTCTCATGGGCTGGAGTAGGGGTCAGCTGAGGTTGATCATAAATAAAATGATCCACCTCCTCAGGATCCTCCTCCCTCTCAATAATACTAACCAACTGGCTTGAATTCTTAGCACCCGGAGTCTGAGCATCTGAACCACTCGCACTACTAGTCATGTCGGTTCCAAAAATTTCTGGTGTATCCTTATCCTGATGACTAGCAATTATGGCGGCTTCAAGTTCGGCTTTTCTTTTTTGGGTTGCTTTTCTCTTTTGAGCATTTGGTTTTGCTTTCTTTGTAGTAGGAGCTCTAGAGTCGTTCCTATGGTCTGTGTATTGGTTCTCATGCAAAACATGAGACAAACACCCCCCTTTGGATACCCCTTCCTGCATGTTAGTGGGTTCCTCCTCCAAACCTTCCATACCTCCATCAACTACAGAATCATGGATAGCAATAACATCATTATCTTTGGGGGGAGCCATGGGGGAGGGGAGCATTAAGTCAATACCTGTGGTCTTCATTCCACTTCCTTGTTTTGTGCTTATGCCTGCATTAAGACTACCGGGATTTTTGGGTTTTGGGAGCATTGAGTCAATACCTGATTTTTTGGACTTATTTCCATTTTGCTGGAGTTTTTGCTTATTGGCTTCCTCAGACTTGTTATCATTTGGAGTCCCCTTGCTTGTGATCTGCTCCTGTTCATTATGGTTAGCTAAAATGTTAGATGAAATATTAAGTTCAGAAGTCATACCTGTGTTTTGATTGCCTTGGCCCTCCCTTTGCTGAGGATGAATAGGTTTGTAAACCTTTGTTTGTTGAGTAGCCTCCGTCTTTTTGTCATTGTTTTGGTGGTGACCTCGAAAGTTTTTCTTCTTTTGGGTCTGCCATTGTTCCTGTGATTGGTTCTTTTCATCTTTTTGGATTTGTTGCTGGTTTTCTTTGGTGCTAGGATTACTAGCTTTGTCCTGTTGGTTTGCATTGGCTGCCACTTCCATTTGCTTTTTGTTTTTTGCTTCCATTTCCTGTTCTTTTTTCTTTCTATTTTCTTCATCTCTTTTCTTAATAGTGCATACCTGAATCATGTGACCTTGGTGTTTACAGTATGAGCAATAGTCTGGGAGGTCTTCATATTGGATGGCTTGCCATCTCCCCACAGTTAAATCATCTTGATCATAACCCATCCATATGTGTGGTGGCCTCTCTATGGTGAGGTCCATTTGAATTCTTACCTTTGCTACACTTCCTCTTGTTTTTTGAATAGAAGCTGCGTCCAGATATAGAGTTTTTCCAATAGGGGATAGCAAGGCTGTCAGGAATTGTTTATTGTAACAGTGCCATGGGAGTTCGGGAAGTGTAACCCAAATAGGGACAATTGGAGTCTCTTCCTCGGGAGTGAAATTAGGAGTCCAGGCCTGTAATCTCATGAGTTGACCCTCAATGTACATTCTCTGTTTGGTCCAAACAGTAATATAGTCTGCCTCATTGTCTAGATCAATATATAAATGCCTAGAATTGAAATGAGCGATCTTGACTCCCCCTGTTAGCTGAGTCTGAAGTATAAAGCTTTTTCTAATCAATTCAACTTTAGGCATAGTATGATTAAACTTTCCCACTAGAGTGTACTTACACCGTTCAGCTAATTTAATCATAAAATCCTCTTTTTTAAAAATAACTGCTGGAAGGCCTTGTCTAGTGGTGAATTTGGGAGCGGCTAAATCAATAGGAATATCATTCTTAGCTTGATTAGCCCTCAACTTAGTGGCATAGGATTGAACGACAGTAAAAGGAGCTTGTTCAGGAACAAGCTTGGTTTTGTCGCTAATGTTGTGATCTTGATTCGTATTTCTATTAGGATTGTCCATAGATAAAGTTTGACTACTAACTTGGGTTTTGGAATTAAACTTGTCAAAGTTTCCAGACACTTTGGGGTATTCCGACCTACTGTGATACTGCTTTTGAGATTGATCATTCTTTTTAACCAACTTACTATGTTTGGGATCTATAGAAACATCATTCTTAAGCTTCGGCAAATTTTCTAAAGCAACATTATCCTTAGGTATAGAATTAGAGGAGTTAGAAAACTTACCTGTCGCCTTCAATGCTTGAGGATTGGCTGTAACTTTGTTCTGCCCATTTTCAACTTCACTATGAACAATGGTGGTTTTGTGAAAATCACCGTAATCCGGCGAGGCAGCGGCGCGATTGTCGGTTCCTCCAAATTCGGCCGGAATTTTTAAAATTCCATTGCCGGCGTTTGGCTGCTCCGTTTGGCCTGTAAATTTAGTGGTAGGCTGTTCTTGGGGTGGCCTACAAACCCCAGTGGTTGATTCCCCCCGAAACTCACCGGAAATGGGAGAAAATTCATGAAGATCGCCGCCAGTGAATAGTGTTTCGGGTTGAGGATTGGAATTGTTTTTGCCGTCAATTCCTTTATCCAATCGGCCTGAAAATTCAGTGGTAGGCTGTTCTTGGGGTGGCCTACAAACCCCAGTGGTTGATTTCCCCCGAAAATCACCGGAAATGGGAGAAAATTCATCAAGATCGCCGCTTGTGAATAGTGTTTCGGGTTGAACATTGGAATTGTTTTTGCCGTCAATTCCTTTATCCAATCGGCCTGAAAATTTAGTGGTAGGCCATTCTTGGGATGGCCTACAAACCCCAGTGGTTGATTTCCCCCGAAACTCACCGGAAATGGGAGAAAATTCGTCAAGATCGCCGCCTGTGAATAGTATTTCGGGCTGAACATTGGAATTGTTTTTGCCGTCAATTTCTTTATCCAATCGGCCTGAAATTTTAGTGGTAGGCCGTTCTTGGGGTGGCCTACAAACCCCAGTGGTTGATTCCCCCCGAAACTCACCGGAAATGGGAGAAAATTCATCAATATCGCCGCTAGTGAATAGTGTTTCGGGTTGAGCATTGGAATTGTTTTTGCCGTCAATTCCTTCATCCAATCGGCCTGAAATTTCATGGGTAGGCCGTTCTTGACTAGGCCTACAATCCCCATGTGGTGAGCCGGTGTGAAAGTCGCCGGAATCCGGTGTTGTAGAGGTGCGGCAGTGAATAGTGCCGTGAAGCTTCAATTGCTTTTTTCCGGCGATTTCTTCTTGTTTTTTTTCTGAAATTTGGTCAGCATGTAGATCGTGATTAGATCTTTCATCTACTTCATTTGCATCTACTTGTAATTCAACGGATGATTGTGCATGAATTTTTTGAATTTTGGTAGATTCATCCCAAGAAGTGGCAACATAGATCGCATTCGTATTTTGTGATTCCCGGGAGTTGTAGTTGGTCATTTTTGTTGAATCTTTTTGCGTTGTATTCGTAATGTCGAGATCTACGCTTTCATCATTTGAACGAAATTTTTTGAAGTCCGGAGGGCGATCTTGCCCCATGGCCTCAAAACTCTCACTACGCTCTTCCTAGAGAGGATTTCCTTAGAGAGATGTTTTAGAGAGAAGAAAAAATTGAGAAATGAGAATGCGATAGAGAGAGGGAAAATGAAAGTGGGAGTTTAGGGTTTGGGGGGTAAGTAATTAAATAAGGAAAATGGGTTAGAATTAATTAGAGTCGTCCGATTAAAATGGATGAGCGACTGGGATTAAATGGGTGTACTCCGGGTCGGGTCATGGGTAGGAGCGCGGGTCAATTGGGTTAGGTGGGTAGGATTGAATTAAAGTTGAATTGAATTTAAATAATAGCCAAAAAAATTGATCAAAAGTGGCTAAAATTGACATAAATTGAAGCAGAAAGTGACTAAACTTTAAATGAATTGAATGAAAATTGAATAGAAAATGGCTAGAATTTAAATAAATTGGATGAAATTGGATTTAACTGCTATTAAATTAATAAATATACTACACTTGTAGATAATTTAATAAATAGATAATAAAATAGTTTAATTTATAAAAAATCATATAAACATTATTATTAATATAAATAAATCCTAAATTTGAGTATATTTATGTAAATATCATATAATTAAATTATTATATTTATAAATAATTTAATGACTAGAAAGTAAAATTAAGTTATCAAATATTATAAATATCATATTATTAACATAAATAATTTATAAATTCGACTAATATTATTACACAAATAAATTTGTAAAATTTAGTAAAAATTATGTAAATAGTTTATAAAGATAAAAATAATATATATTTCAAAAAATAAGGACGTATATTAATACTAAATATATTATATATGACATAATTATTTAATATAAAAAAATTAAAATTAATATGAGTCATATATATGTAACATGAAATAATTTTCACAATAATATGATAATTAATTATTTTATAAATATAAAAGTAAGCCGAATATTTGCGTAAAAATAAATAAATAAATATATAAGCAGCATATAAAGGCGTAGGGAGGTCAAAATTGGGTGTCAACAATATGGTAGGAGGTGTAGATCCCCTATAGGGTGGTTTGAGGTTGGTGAAGCATCCTTGACAGGGCCAGACTCAGTTCATGAAGCTATGCAGAAGGTATAGCTCATTATAGAGAGGTTGAAAACAGCTCAGAGTTGTCAGAAATCTTATCCGGATGTGAGAAGAAGAGAATTGGAGTTCGCTGTGGATGATTGGGTTTACCTGAAAATTTCACCCATGAAAGGGGTGATGAGGTTTAGGAAGAAGGGAAAACTCAGTTTAAGATATGTGGGACCCTACAGGATTTTGAGGTGGATTGGTAAGGTAGCTTACGAATTGGAGTTACCTTCAGAGTTAGCAGCCATGCACCCAGTCTTCCATGTGTCCCTACTGAAGAAGTGCATTGGTGATCC
Source organism: Datura wrightii (assembly GCA_035772735.1). Lineage (NCBI taxonomy): Eukaryota > Viridiplantae > Streptophyta > Magnoliopsida > Solanales > Solanaceae > Datura > Datura wrightii. Next base: position 41,482,827 of record JASDFA010000027.1, read on the forward strand.
AACTTTAGTAGTGCCATTGGACAGTGTGGAGATAAAGGATAATCTCTCTTACGAAGAGGTTCCAGTTCATATCCTTGACCGTCAGGTTCGTAAGCTGAGAAACAAAGAAATCGCTTCGGTGAAAGTTTTGTGGAGGAATCAGTTAGTTGAGGGAGCCACATGGGAAGCAGAAGAAGACATGATGGCCAGATATCCTCACTTGTTCTCTCCCAGTTCAGTTCCAGTATCAGGTACTAAATCCCTTCTCAGTACTCTACTCAGTCCGTACTCCTCAACCTTATATAGATTTTCTACGTGTATTCTAGTTACATCAGCTGTGTTAGTACAATTAAGTCAGTTTGGAGTCAGCTACTCCTTCAGAAATCAGTCCTAGCCTCAACTTTAGAAATCTCAGCTCTTTTCCTAGTTTTGGTCTTCGTTCAAGGATGAATGATCCCAAGGGGGAGATATTGTAATCCCTGAAACTTTCCTAAACCAAATTCAGACATAGCATGAAAAACCAAAGGAAAACCAGAAATTTTTCTGTCTCAGACGACCCAGACACCCGTTGTAAGGAGTCGTGGTTTGTTCAAGCACACTTCCTCCCAGAAACAACAAGCTTACCAACGAATCGTTGATAGTTCCAACGACCCATTGTAGGCAGCTGTTGTTAGATTTTCCAGTGAGGGTTGGGTTTGTGTTTGGAAGCAACGAGTGGAATAAATGGCTCGTTGTTGGTACCAATGGGCCATCCTTTCCACCCGTCGTCAGGACCCATGTTCGGTGATTTTGTGGTGACTACACGCAAGTGCACGTGGTCGAACAAGTAGTAAAGTGGCTTACGTAAAGCCAAGTATCGATCCCACAGGAACTGAGATACGATAATAATTAACTTAAGTATTAATGAACTATATCTTTAAGAATGCAGACAACCAAACAACTAATATTTTGAGAATTTGAGTTACTAATTTATAAGAATCTAAGGCAAAATTATAAAATGAGTCTGAACAATAGTAATGAGCAAGCTGAGGTTAAAACGAACATGTAGGGAATTAATTTATCAATACAATTCAGTTAATCTTTCCTTCGGTTGCTAGTCAAGAATTATTGCCTATGGATTGGAACTTTCGACTCCTATCTAACTTAAGAATCATGAGTCTTAATCTACATTTCTGTGATAAAAGAATTTCATGTTCTAGCCATACATTCCCGATTCCTTAATTGACTAATAAGACTTTCAGATATATTTCTATTCTGAATGTAAATCAATTCTCAATTTTTCAAACTAAGAAGAGATCATATCCTACCAATTCACATCTTTCCAATTTCTTTCCTTTTCAAAATCAAAATTGGATTTTTTAGATATACATTAACATTGGCCAAACATTAATGCAGTAAGAACAATAATTGATAGAACAACCATTGAAGAAAAGATGAAAACTGAAATGATTAACAATTACATTCCACTACAATTGTTCTTAACCTCAGCAAAAAGTGAATTTAGCCACTCATTTATGGATTAAACATCATCAAATAAGTGTAATTCATACAAATAATTGAGATAAAAGAGAAAGAGATAGATAAGAACCCTAGAATTTTCATCCCCTCAACTGCCTGTAACCCACGTTCTTGCTCAACCAAGTCAGAATGTTTAAAAATAAACCTAAATGTGTTATTTATACTATTGAGAATTTTTCCCGGAATAACAAGCAATGTGGCACGGAATGTATCGCGGAGCACTCCCTCCATGCCACGGGGGTATCGCGGACCCTCTCTGGAATTAGGCTCCTCAGAATTTTCATCTTGGCGTGCCACGGTGCTATCGCGCACCTACACTGGAAATTGTTGTCCCAGGTAATTGTACTCAACGTGCCATGGCTTGCATCGCGTGGCATTGCCTCCGTGTCATGGAGGTAACGCGAGGCTTCATTGGAAATGGCCAAAATTAAATCACCCAAGGCAGAATGCCTCCGCGATGGCAGCGTGACACGACTCCATCGTAGAGCCCTTATTTTTGCTGCTCTTCCTTGACCTTTTCCACTCCTTGCTTCCAAGTCCATTCTCGATTCTTACCAACATGTATCTTAGCTTCCCAAAATTCCATTTTACCTGCAAAACAACACTAATCATGTTGGTTAGTATAAATTCATATTTTAACTACAAATCACATGAGAATGCACAAATAACAATAGATAACAAAGACGAAATGAAGCATTTGAGTATCACTTGCGCATATAATTCTGCCCAAGATCAACCCAGACCCCAACAGTGTTGACAACGAGTGGGTGCAATGACCCGTTGTTCCTTAAAACGAGTCGTTGTATCTCTCGTTGTCTTAGGGCCCGAGTTTCCCTCTCCGTAACCATGACAGGAACCAACGGACCGTTAGTTCTTCAATGAACCATTTGATCCTCTCATTTTTTTAGTCCAATAGGTCCAGCTTCAGAAACCAAAACCAACGACAGTTTTCAACGGGCCGTTGTTTGGACCAACGACCCGTTTTGAGATCCATTGTTTAGGGTCGGGCAGTTTTCAGTTCTTTCTGTTAGGGGTATTTTAGTACATTCCCAATTTTCTTAAACTTGAAATCATGTCGTTTTGGGTTTGTACAAGAGGGAATTAAAGGGTTAGACCCTTTCCATTCATTCCTCTCAACTCCCTCAAGAATAGAGCTAAGAACCTCTTAGAAAGCACAGAGCAGGAGCAAGGGTTTGTTTTATTCTCAGTTCTTCTCAAGGATTTTCACTAGGGTTTCCTCTACAGGTATGTGGAAATTCAACAAGGAGATTGTTATCCCCTGGCGTCCCCTAAAACTCTCTCTGTGTTTACTTTCAGTCCTAGCCCTGAGATTGGGAATTTGAAGTATTATTATCGTTCTTTGATTAACTCATGTGGAATCCTACTCTATGTTAATTGTAGCTATTTTCCACCAATGTGTAACTAAAATGATGCTTGTTCTATCAACTTAGAAATTCAGCCCTAGCTTTTGAAAAGTCAGAAATTAGAATCCTGTTTAAGCTTTGGATTCTTGAGAATTGTTTGCATCTTTCAGAGTTAGGGCCTTCCATATTGATAGTTTGTGTTAAAAACTCAGTTACATGTATGTTATTCAGATTCAGTCAGAAAGTTTATATACTTTGCATTTCTCAGAATTTTCAGTTCAGTTTCAGCCAAAACACTAGAATATTCAGTGTTAGTCAGAAATGTCAGCTGATCAGTTTGACTATAGAATTTCTTGAGGTGTCAGTAGTACCTCCTAGATATCAGAATCAGAATTCAGTTATTGGTCCACTATGCAGTCATGACACTTCAGATATATAGCTCTGACTTGCCCCAGGACCCCAGTTCAGATTTTAGTTTGTTCTTAGACTGTTATGACGCTTCTAGATAAGCAGCTCTGGCCAGTCTAGAACCCAGTTTTAGAATCTGGTTCGATAAGACTCTCAGGGTACTTGCAGTTACACATCCCTGACTAGTCTTGGACCCCAGTTTTGAGCTATCAGCCTAGTAGTTCAGTATAGGTTTTCCAGTGGGAGTAGAACTTAGCACCAAGCGGACCGGGGTTCCAACGCACCCAAGTTCCCAGAACTCGTTGTCAGCGTAGGTTATAGTTACAAATTATTATCCTAATTGGCCCCATACTTTTGTGATCACCCAGTTCATGCCTTTATACCCTGAAAAGGTATATTGGGTCCTACCGGTGGGGTGTATACATCAGACTCCATATTTAGCTCTCGTGGTTATATGTCGTTTACAAACTCTCCCACTAGTCAGTTTTAGCTCATTCTCAGATTTCTCAGTCCAGTTCAGTTTAGATCAGTTCAGTTCAGTATCTCAGACTCAGTATTTTAGACTTAGGGTATGTTTATGACCATCAGTCAAGGTCATTTTGACCATATCAGTTATATTTCAGCTGTACTAGTTTCCAGTATTTTCTGTTGGTCATTTCATGTCATTTCAGTTTAGTTACTAGTATTTCATGTTATTTATGTTTATCTCACTTACTCAGTACATTCAAAGTACTGACGCATATTTTATGTTGTATCATTTTATGATACAGCTGCAGGTTCTTAGACCCAGCACCGTTATCTGATTACGTTCGGGTCTCTCTATCAGCAGCAACAGTGTGAGTCCTCATATTCCGAGGGCACATTTTATTCATTTTAGCTTATTTATTGTTTTCATCTAGATTTAGAGTTAGCTGGGGGCTTGTCCCAGCTGCTCCTCAGTTAGATGGCTTTTGGACCAGACTTGATTTCAGACTTTTAGATATTTTAAATCTCTATGTTCAGTCATTAATTTTTCATTAATGATTTTATGTATTATTTCAAAATTCCACTGTGCATGTTTACTCAGAATATCAGTGTATGATAGACTAGGGGTTGACTTGGGGTGACTCATCACTTCAAGTACCGTGTTATGTCCAGGGTGTAGGCTCAGGGTGTGACAAGAGTCCAATGTATATACCCATTGGTAGGATCAAAATATACCTTGCCAGGGTATAAAGGAATGAACTGAGTGATCATGAGTCTGGGGCCATGAGGCCAATAAAATATATCCTACGGTGGCAACGTAGTTCTGGGAACCTGGTGCGCTAGAACCCCGGTCCACTCGGTGCTAAGTCCTACTCCCACTGGATAGTCCTAGAATGACTATTAAGTTGATAGCTCGAAATTGGGGCCCAAGACTAAGTCAGGAAGACCTATCTGAAAGCACCCTGAGAGTCTTATCGGACTGGATTCTGTAACTGGGTTCTAGGACTGGTCAGAGCTGCTTATTTGGAAGCACTGTAACCATCTGAAGAACAAACTGTAATCTTAAGCTAGGGTCCTAAGGCTGGTCAGAGTTGCTTATCTAAAAGTTTCATGACCGCCTGAAGAACCACTAAAATATGATATTGAGTCTAATATTGATAACTGGGGGTATCACGGACAACTCAAGGATTAACTATAGTCAAACTGATCAGCTGACATTTTTCTGGACAACACTGAGGTTGCTAAAAATCTAATTGAGACTAGACTGACATGATTCAGACTGAGACTTTAACATAAATCAAATACATGTGCTTCCAAAACTGATGGAACCACGCTACAGGAGGAAAACTAGTTCAACCCACAAGTTTCTAATTTTTACTGAGCTGTGACTAGGACTGAATTATGCTACTAGCTACAATCTTTCACAATTTCTAGAAATAGGAAATAAATAAGAAATCTAAAATCATGAGAAATATTCCCTTTGAATCCACAAAGAAATCTGTCTGAAACTTTTTACATTACGAACTACAGGGTTATAACTGATAGAAAAGAAATTAGACAAGCTTTTAGGGACACAAGGGAAGAACTATTCCTTTGTTGAATTCCCACATACCTGGTGATAGAAATCCCTGAAAGAATCTCTTGAAAATCTGAGGAGAGTTTGATTGCCCTATCTTCTGCCCTAAGTCTTTCTGAGAGAGATTCTACGTTCTAAATATTTGAGAGGATACCTGAAATGAAATAAGCCATCGATTATCCCCTCTAAAACCTCTGACTAAAACCCAAAACGGCGTATTTTAGAGTCTAGGAGGTTATTAAATTACTTAAAACTCCCTAGGAAATTCGCAGGAAAAAGGATCCTGCTAGTTCCCATGAGGCACCCCATGAGTCATGAGGTCGGGGATGACTCGTGGTGACCAATCGTGATATGCATTGGAAAATTTCTACAGATTCCCCAACCTGGCAATGACTGACTTTACAATTCGTCAGGAAACTTAACAACACATGAAGTCTCCCGTTGCCACTGAACTAGAATTCCCCTTCAGGGGTCACCATGGGGTACTTAACGACTCGTTACCGATGACCACGACTTGTGGTCACCTCCTATAGTCATCATTGCTGACAAACCACCTGGGGGTCACCATGGGTAATACCACAACTCGTGGTGTCCAAAACGAGTCGTGGTGAGGACCCATTAAGTGTACTACCCGAATTTCTCCAACCTTCAGCCAACCCTTGACCACAACTCTCATAATGACTCGTGGTGTTGACTACGACTCATGGTCACACCCGTGGGTCACTAAATTTCCCAATTTTTCAACCAATTCCGGACCCTTCCCCACGAGTCACTTCACAACTCATGGCCTACCCCACAGGTCACAGGATGACTCGTTCTGTAACCTGGTGCAGAAAGTCCTGTTTTCTCCGTTTCAACTCCCGAGTTTGATCTTAGGATTTTTGGGGCATTACAATATCTCCCCCTTGGGAATATAAAAGCAGAGATTTGTATTATTATACTCAAATACTGATCATGAAAGTTGAAAACTAACAGAATGACTACCTCCAAACTGAACTACATGAATGAACTGAATTCACGAATCATATACACATTCATTAACATGAAAGAAACTGGGGCACATGGATTGAACATATAACTGAATAGAGTTTTTAGGGAGAAAATTGATACCTTGAACTAAAACTAAGCTGGAATGGAATAAGTGTGGGCATCTAGCCATTATATCTGCTTCGGCTTCCCCGTAGCTCCTTTAACATGTTGATTTCTCCATATGACTTTGATTGAAGCTACTTCTTTGCTCCTCAGCTTACGAACCTGATGGTTAAGGATCTGAACTGGGACCTCTTCGTAAGAGAGACTATCTTTCACTCCAATGTTTTCTAGTGGCACCACTGAAGTTGGATCACCGATGCACTTCTTCAATAGTGACGCATGGAACACTGGGTTCATAGATGATAACTCTAAAGGTAACTCCAGCTCATAGACTACCTTGCCAATTGGACCTCAAAATTATGTAGGGTCCCACATATCTCAGACTAATTTTTCCTTTCTTCCCAAATCTCATCACCCCTTTCATGGGTGAAATATTTAGAAAAACCCAGTCATCTATTGCAAACTCTAATTCTCTTCTCCTCATTAGCATAAGATTTTTGACGGCTCTGGCTGTTTTCAACCCTTCTTGGATAAGTTGTACTTTCTGCATAGCTTCATAAAATGAGTTTGGCCCGATTTGAGTAGCTTCACCAACCTCAAACCACCCGATAGGAGATCTACACCTTCTATCATACAATGCCTCAAACGGAGCCATCTGAATACTGGAGTGGTAGTTATTGTTGTACGCAAACTCGATGAGAGGCAAGTGATCATCCCAACTGCCCTTGAAATCGACCACGCATGTTCTCAGCATATCTTCCAAAGTCTGAATAGTCCGATCAGCTTGTCCATCTGTCTACGGGTGAAAAGTTGTGTTGAGCTTGACCTGGTACCAAGTCCCTTATGAAAGGACTTCCAGAAGTGAGAGGTGAACTAGGTACCTCTATCTGAAATAATGGATAATGGCACCCCATGAAGTCTGACCAACTCCCGGATAAAAAGCCTAGCATAGTCCTCAGCTGAGTCTGTAGTTTTAATTGGGAGGAAGTGTGCTGATTTAGTCATCCGGTCTACTATCACCCAGATTGAATCATGCTGCCAATGAGTTTGAGGTATACCTATAATAAAATCCATATTTACTTCTTCCCATTTCCATGTGGTATGCTAATATCCTGAGTCATACCTCTCGGTCTCTGGTCTTCTACTTTGACTTGCTGGCAATTCGGGCACTTAGCTACAAATTCTGCGATGTCTCTCTTCATGTAGTTCCACCAGTAAATATACTGTAAATCATGGTACATCTTAGTAGCACCTGGGTGGATGGAATATCTTGAACTGTGTGCTTTAGCCAGTATTTGCTGTCTCAAATCACCCACATCCGGTATGCACAACCTACCCTGGTAACGGAGTACACCATCTTTCCCTTGGGAGAAAACCTCCACTTCTTTTCTAAGAACCGCCTCCTCCAGTTTAAGCAGTATTGGATCTTCATCTTTCCTTGACTTAACTTCAACTACCAAGAAGGAATCTGATCCACTCTACAGCACTACTTCGCCCTCAGCTGTATCAACCAAATGTACCCCCAACCGAGCTAATTTGTGGATATCCTTTCCAAGTTCCTTTTTTCCCTCTTCAACATGAGCCACGCTCCCCATAGACACTCTTCTTAGGTCATCAACCACCACATTGGCTTTGCCCGGGTGATACAGCATGCTCATGTCATAGTCCTTCAGTAGCTCCAACCATCTTCTCTGATGAAGATTAAGATCTTTCTAACTGAACACATACCGAAGCCTCTTGTGATTGATGAAAACATCCACGTAAGCCTATAAAGGTAGTGCCTCCATATTTTCAACGCAAACACCACTGCTGCCAACTCCAAGTCATGAGTCGGATAGTTCTTCTCATGAACCTTGAGTTGTCTGAAGGCGTAGCCTATTACCTTACCCCGCTGCATCAGAACGCAACCAAGTCCAACTCTGGAAGCGTCACAATATACCACGAACCCATCTGTTCATTCCAGTAAGGTCAACACTTGAGAGATAGTAAGTCAAGTTTTTAACTCTTGGAAACTCTTCTCACATGCATCTGACCATTGAAATTTCACCTTCTTCTGAGTCAGACTAGTCAGAAGGGATGCTATAGAGGAAAAATCTTCCACAAAATGTCTGTAATAACCAGCTAGAACTAAGAAACTTCTAATTTTAGTTGGGGAGGTAGGTTTGGGCCAGTCTTTCACCGCTGCTATCTTTTGAGGATCTACCTGGATACCCTCACCCGAGACCACGTGACCAATGAAAGTCACAGACTTCAACCAGAATTCACATTTGCTGAATTTTGCGAACAACTGGCGGTCTCTAAGCGTCTAAAGCACTATCCTTAGGTAATTAGCATGTTCTTTCTCATTTTTGGAGTATACCAGAATGTCGTTGATAGATACAATGATGGACATATCTAGATACTGCTTGAAGACTCTGTTCATCAAGTCTATGAAAGTTGTCGGGGCATTAGTCAGTCCAAAAGGCATAACCATGAATTCATAGTGACCATACCGAGTTCTAAAAGCTGTTTTCGGTATGTCACATTCTCTGGCTCTCAACTGATGATATCCCGACTTGAGATCTATTTTAGAGAAACAACTGGCTCCCTGAAGCTGATCGAATAAGTCGTCAATCCTAGGTAGGGGATACCTGTTCTTGACTGTAACCTTGTTCAACTAACGGTAGTCGATGCACATTCTGAGGGTACTGTCTTTCTTTCTCACGAATAGTATTGGAGCACCCTAGGGAGTGATGTTGGGTCTGATAAAACCTTTATCAAAAAGGTGTTTTAGTTGTTCTTTTAACTCCTTAAGCTCAGCTGGAGTCATTCTGTAAGGAGGGATGGAGATGGGCTGAGTATCTAGGAGAAGGTCTATACCGAAGTCTATTTCCCACTCAGGAGGGACTCCCCGAAGATCTTCGGGAAGCACTCAGGGAACTCGCTAACATTGGGACTGACTGGATAATTGGGGTCTCAGAGCTGGAATCTTTGACTCGAACTAGATGATAAATACACCCTTTGGAAATAAGATTTTTGGCCTTAAGGTAGGAAATAAACCGACCCTTAGGTGCTGAACTACTGCCCCTCCACTCTAAAGTTGGCTCATTAGGGAACTGAAACCTGATGACCCTAGTTCTGCAGTCGACTCAGGCATAACTGAAGTGTAACCAATCTATGCCAAGAATAAGGTCAAAGTCAACCATGTCTAACTCTACAAGATCAGTTGGAATGACCTTATTGAAGATTGAGACTTGGCAGTTCCTATATACCCGACTGGCTTTAACTGACTCACCAACTGGGGTTGAGACTGAGAATGGCTCTAAGAGGACCTCTAGACTGATACTGAACTATACTGCTACATAGGGAGTCACGAATGAGAGGGTGGCTCCTGGATCTAGTAGGGTATATACATCTAGATGAAAAATGCGTTACATACCCGTGACCACATCAGGTGAGCTCTCCTAATCCTAACGAGAAGATAATGCATAAAACGGTTTTGGTGTTGGTCGCCATCCGTACCTAAAGTGTTGGCCTACTGAGCTAGTCGGTCTACTAGAACTGCTGAAGCGCTGGATTATGATCTCCCCTGTCCTGCTAACGGGCATTCTTTAAGCTAATGATCAAGCTATCCACAACCAAAACAACCCTCTCGACCCTGAAGGAATTCTCCTGGATGGTTCTTTCCACACTTAGGGCAAGTTGGGTAGCTATAGCGGTTGCTGGCGCTATAACTCTAGGATTGTGAGCCAGATGCTCCACCCCTCCGATCCTTGCGGGACCGGAAGGTAGGGGCACTGGCTGAAGTGGGTACTGGAGCCCTCTGATGTTGTTGTTGTTGCTGCTACTGTTACTACTGTGGGCGGCTACTACTGCCAGATCTGTAGTGGCCATAATCTGACAGGCCAGTTCTTGGCCGTTTGTTATCCCGCTCCAAATCTTTTAATTTTTTTGCCTCAATTTGTTGAGCATAGACTGTGAGGTTGGAGAGATTGATGTCCTTAATAAGCATTGCAGTCCTGCACTCCTTGAGGACCAAGTTCGACACTCCATTAACAAATTTTAGCATATGAGCCCTTAGCTCGACTTCCATCTCTGGAGCATATTTAGACAACCTGGTGAACTCCAATGCATACTCTTCCACCATCCAATTTCCCATTTTCAAATTCATGAATTCCACCACTTTTGCCTCCTTGAGCTCCCGAGGGAAGAATCTATCTAGGAAGGCTGTAGTGAACTCCTCCCATTCCACCGGTCCTGCTCTTGCTGGTCTCCCCTCCTTCCACTGTTCGTACCAAATCTGGGCTACCCCTTTCAGCTGGTAGGCAGCCAAGTCGGCACTCTTTGAGGAACTGACACCCATAATTCCGGTGGTCTTTCTAATCTCATCCACAAACTCATATGGGTCCTCTCCCACCTTAGATCCATGGAAAATCGGAAGGTTCATCCGAGTGAAATCCCAAACTCGGGCAGCTACTGCGGATCCATTATTATTGATCGGAACCACCTGCTGGTTCACCTGATTGGTAATTGTTTGGGAGAGCAGCTGGATCACTGCCCTAAATTCTGCGGTGGACACTGGGTCGTCCTAGGGGACTGCTGGAGCTGGTGGAGCAGGTCGGTGAGCGTTACCGGCCCTTCTTCTGTTACCATATCATGGAGGCATGATTTTCACTGAAATGAAACAAAGAACGAGTTAGGAGAACATTTCTGGAATTGAATTTCAACGCACGATAAAGAGTATGAACAAAAGGGAGATTTCCTAATAACATCTCGTAGCCTCCCCATCATAAGTATGGAGCACTTCACACCCATGAAGAAGACTCTACTCGACGCGGCTTTCAAACATCCTAGGATATTCTAAATCTAGTGATCTGATACCAAGTTTGTCATACCTGAGTCTATACCCTGGATGGGACATGGTACTTGGAGTCACAAGTAACCCCAAGTCAACCCATGGTCTATCATAACATTGGAATTTTGAGTAAAACATAGCGGAAGCTTTAAAATAATAGTAGAAAACATTTATGAAAACAAAGTCGAATCATTAAGTTTAAAAACAACTGAAACAAAGCTGAAGGTCTAAAACTATACCTGCGTCTGAAAGCCAACTACAACTGATGAGTTACTAGGACAAGCCTCCAGCTAACTCCAAGTCTAAATAAAAGAAACATAACTAAAAGAAATAATCCTCGTCCTCGAAAAATGAGGACTCACCAATGATGCAGTTGAAAAAGTCTGAGCGAGGTCCGCTAACAGTGTTGTGACTAAGAACCTGTAGTTACAACATAAAAGGTATGCATCAGTACTTTGAATGTACTGAGTAAGTGAGAGAAACCATACACAAGGAATAAAGTAACTGAACTGGAAAGACATGCAATGACCAACTGAAAATAATGAAACTGGATAACTGTGATATACTGAAGTGGTCAAAATGACCCTATCTGATGGTAAAAGACATGCTCTAAATCCGAGATACTATTCTGAAATATTGTACTGAACTAATCTGAACTGACTAATTTGAGAATGAACTAAACTGACTAGTAAGAGAGTCTACAACCGACATATAACCACGTGAGCTAGATGTGGAGTCCGATGTATATACCCCATCGATAGGACCCCATATACCTTGTCAGGGTATAAAGGCATGAACTGAGTGATCACGAGTCTAGTGCCATGAGGCCAATAAAATATATCCTATGGTGGAAACGTAGTTCTGGGAACCTGGGTGTGTTGGAACCCCAGTCCACTTGGTGCTAAGTTCTACTCCCACTAGATATTCCTAGACTGGTTATTAAGCTGATAGCTCAAAACTAGGGCCCAAGACTAAGTCAGGAATACCTATCTGGAAGCACCCTGAGGGTCTTATCGGACTGGATTATGCAACTGGGTTCTAAGACTAGTTAGAACTGCTTATCTGGAAGCGTCGTAATCGTCTGAAGAACAAACTGTAATCTGAAGCTGGGGTCCTAAGGCTGGTCAAAGCTGCTTATCTGAAAGTTTCATGGACACCTAAAGAACCACTAAAATCTGATACTGAGTCTAATACTAATAACTGGGAGGTATCACGGACACCTCAAGAATTAACTATAGTCAAACTGATTAGTAGACATTTTTCTGGACAACACTGAGGTTGCTAAAAATCTTACTGAGACTAGACTGATATGATTCAGATTGAGACTTTAACATAAATTAAATATATGTGGTTCCCAAACTGATGGAACCACGCTACAGGAAAAACTAGTTCAACCCACAAGTTTCTAATTTCTATTGAGCTGTGATTAGGGCTGAATTATGCTACTAGCTACAATCTTTCACAATTTCTAGAAATAGGAAATAAATAAGAAATCTAAAATCATGAGAAGTATTCCCTGTGAATCCACAAAGAAATCTGTTTGAAACTTTTCACATTTCGAATTACAGGGCTATAACTGATAAAGAAGAAATTAGACAAGGCTTTTAGGGACACAAGGGAAGAACTATTCTCTTGTTGAATTTCCATATACCTGGTGATGGAAATCCCTGAGAAAATCTCCTGAAAATCTAAGAAGAGTTTGATTGCCCTAGCTTCTTCCCTGAGTCTTTCTGAGAGAGATTCTACGTTCTAAATTTTTGAGAGGATGCGTGAAATGAAATAAACCATTGGTTACCTTCTATAAAACCTCTGACTAAAACCCAAAAATGACATAGTTTAGAGTTTAGGAGGTTAAGAAATTACGTAAAACTCCCTAGGAAATTCGCAGGAAAAAGGGCCCTGCCAGTCCCCACGAGTCATGAGGTTGGGGACCACTCGTGGTGACCAGTCGTGATATGCACTGGAAAATTTCTACGGATTCCCCAACCTAGAAGCGACTGGCTTCACGAGTCATCAGGAGACCTAACGACTCATGAAGTCTCCCATTGCCATTAAACCTGAAGGGGTCACCACAAGCTACTTAACGACTCGTTACTGGTGACCACAACTCGTGGTCACCTCCCGTAGTCATCACTGCCAAAAAACCACCTGGGGGTCACCATGGGCAACACCACGACTCGTGGTGTCCTAAATGAGTCATGGTGAGGACCCGTTAAGTGCACTGCCCGAATTTCTCCAACCTTTAGCCAACCCTTGACCACAACTCTTATAACGACTCGTGGACTAAATTTCCCAATTTCTTCCCCATGATTCACTTCACGACTCGTGGCCTACCCCACGGGTCACAGGACGACTCATTCTGTGACCTGGTGCAGAAAGTCCTATTTTCTCCATTTCAACTCCAGGGTCTAATCTTAGGGTTTTGGGGGCATTACAGTGGCACGGAGGCAGTTCACTACAGGAAAAAATATGGACATTGTGAATAGGACACTTGTATTATTTTATGTTGGGATCACGGATTATTTTAGAAACACCGAGAGGAGCAAAGGGAGAATGGAGGATACTCTACCTAGGGTTTGTTTTCTTTTATTTGTCCACTCTTGTTTTTCATGAATTCAGACATTGTGATAAATTCTTGTATTAGAATGAGTGGATAAAACCCTTCTTCTAGGGTTGAGGCCACGTGACATGATTGTATTTGCTTAAATTCGTAGTTGGTTTAAGTTTTCATTATTGTTTGTCTTGCATTCTTGATTTTTATCATGTTGATGCTTGATCACCATTAAAATGCACTTGTTAATCGAAGGCAAACTCGAAAGAGAAAAACCTAGGTTAGAACTAGGAATGCAAGAAGTACGTTCAAGTCTTCAAGACTTGATTCGCAGTTAGGATAGAAATATGCCTAATTCCCCTTGCTTGGTTACTAAATAGGAAAATAGCGAGACACTTAGGATTAAATTGTCACATCACCACTCCAGACATAGTTGTTAAGTTAATTATAGGTTAAATGATTACTGGTTCGAAAGTCCATAGTCAAGGGCATTAACCCTGTAAACCATTCTACGTAGATAAGTGCTTATGAATTAGGTTGTCACATCCCTGCTCAATGATGTAGTTGTGCTAATTATAGGCTAATTCACTTATGTTTATAGGCTCGAAAGACCATGAAAAATTCATTTATCTTGTGAGACAACAAATTAAATCACATACTTGAACCATTGTGAATTTTAGCTTTGCATGAATGTTTGGCCTTGACCCTGGATTCTTCTCATTATTATTTTTTCAATTACTTTGTGATCGCACTTAGATTTAGTCTCAACAACAAAATCTTGAAAACTAGAACTTTTGAACTTTGATTTAAATACTTGAACTTGACAATTCACTTAAAATCCAGTGTTTGTAGGTTCGACATCCAGATCTTAAGAGTCACTGTATTACTTGCACGGCAGCGTGCGCCGGAGCGCAGTCACTCATCATCATCCAACGGCTCCTCAAAAGTTGGTCCCACTTGACACATCAGCATCACACCCTCGGTGAGTGGGTACCGCTCCTCCAGGGTCACTATCTCATCATCCATGCCAAGTCGACCTCCAATCCTCAGCTACAAATCAAGCATGCTAAATATGTGGCCTCTCCAGCTATCATCCCGAGCCTGGCAATCCACTACAGTGAGAATTGGAGCTGTAGAAGTGATGGCCTCCTTGACGTTCATGACATCTATCATCTTTCCTTCTAGGTTCCTTGCTAGAAGTAGGTGAAGGTCTGCTCTTCTTCCTCAATAACAATACTTCCACTTGCAGTTATCCCTCGATCTCTTCATATTGCCTCTCAACACTGCACCAAAATTGATTAGTAGACCTTTCATCAGCATATATACTAACACGAAGCGCTCTCTAGTGATGTCCGTTGTGTGTGTCCCAGGGAGAAGCATGGTACAAACAATCTTCACCCACACTTTTGCCTCCTTATTCAAGTAGGAGAATGGAAGTGTAGAGTAAGTGTCATATGGTCCCTTGCCCAACGGGTGGATGAGTGCTCACCACAAAGAGTATGGAGAATGTCATGATATGGAGGCTTCCCTAGCAAAGTGAAATACTCAGATGGGTCTACCGCAGGTCTTCTGAGGAAGGCATTGAATGTTTTAAAAGTGAACCGAACCACCTAACCCTGCATTTTGACTTTGGTGCTCTCCCCAAAAGAAGTATTCCAATTTGCATAAAATTCCCTCACCAAAGTGAGGTTGCACTTCTCCGGCTCGGCAAAAATATAACCTAATCCCAACTCGCGGACCTTGTCCCCGATGGTGGGGAGCTCAAGTGCGAGGCAGCCTTCGTTAATCCAATTCTCAGGAGCATATTTGGACTCCTTTTGTGTGTTGAACCATGTTAGTCCATGAGGCTCTACCATTTTTGCTCCAAACCTTCTAGCATGGGTTCCCTTGGCTGATGAACTCGATCCTTTTGTTCCTTTTTGAAGCCACTTCATTCCTTGTTAGTTACTTCTATTCCTTTTCTTTGTCAGTGTTTGATGCCATAACACCTGGCAATCACAACCAAGAACTTTACAATATTAGTTCGTGAACAAAAAAGCTAGCTAATTAGGTGTAACGGGTGCAAAGTAACCCACACTTAATTTGCTTGCATACTCGTAAGAATTTATCAAATAGGGTACTCAAGACTTCCCCCATTATCATCCCAAATCTCAATATCCAAACTATTCACTAACTTCACACTACAAACACGTTCATGAATTTTTTCACATCTCTCCTCTATTTTTTTTTTGTTTTCTTTTCAGAAATGCCTCACTTGTTCCTTTCACCTTCCCACCTTTAATTCATAATTCAAGTAACCCGCACATGGAAGTAGTTGTAATCAATTCATTCAACAACCAACATGAAATTTACTACAATCTATAATGAATTAACATGACTTTTTCTACAACTCAAGATTCTTCACATTCAAGAATTTAAGAACTATGCATTTTTTTCTCTACAATCAATGTTCTACCCACCAATTTCATGAAATTCAATTTATCACCCCGCCCCCCCTTCATCCCCACAACTTAAAATCACTACATTCAACCAAAAATAAGCAACCCAACAAGGATAACATAATATCATGGAAGAATTTAAGAGATTAAAGCTAATAAAACCCACATCATAAAATTCAAGCTTTTCACCAACAATGGTGATTTTGGGTCTTTAACTTTGGGAAGAAGGGTATAGGGGCATACTCCTTACACTAAATAACCAAGATAGAAGAGAATTACTTATTTAAGTTGGAGAGATTAGCTTCACCAAGATTTTTGGAGAAGACAACAATGGGGGAATAGGGAGAGGGAGTTATGGGTTATTGAGGAAACAGAGACAAATTTATTTGCTTTTTGCTTTTGACTTTTAGTGAGAGGGAATGAATGGATTTAAAATAAGGCTGTGGGACATGGTTTTTGGTAATTTTAAGGTCCTTGACCCATTGGACCAAAAATATTTCGGACATCACACACCTAGCGCGGCATGCCAGTCACCTCACCACACACTTAGAAAAACATTTCTTCATGGACTTGGTCTGGCGCGGCACGCCACTCATAGCACCAACCTAAAAAAAATTCTTTTCTGAGGATAACACCTAGAACCCCATGTCAGGTATCTCGCCCCAGACTTAACCTTTTTCAGCTTATTTTCCCCACTCTTTTTTCCTCCAAAGCCCTGTTCATCTCTGCAAAATTAAAAATGTTAGAAAGATGGGTTGCCTCCCACCAAGTGCCGAAGTTATATTCATGTCATGGCATTCAGAGGTTGTCTCCCATGCAGTGTCTGATTTAACATCACAGCACGATGAAAGTCAATCTCACTCCTTCATTCGAGTGAGATAGTTAGTACCCTGAAAACTTGTTAAATTCTCATGCAGCATGTGCTTCTCTACTGCCTGCTTACACCCTTCAAGATCTACCGTTGGCTTTACTGTGAAACCCTCATAGTGAGGTGGCATCCGTACCGCTCTAAGCACATCAAAGACTGCTTCCTAACCATCCACAGTCATCGACATCTTTCCCAACTTCACCTTTATAATCGCATCGGCGGTGGCTAAGAATCCTCTCCCCAAAATAAGGAAACTGTTGCATCTTCTTCGTAATCTAGGATTAAGAAATCCACCGGTAAAATGAAATGTCCAACCCTGATCAGGACGTCCCCGATGATTTCGTCAGGATAAGCAAGAGACCGGTCGGCAAGCTGCAATGTTATTGTGGTAGGACGTGGTTCATAAACACAAAGTTCTGAACAATGATGCAGGAATTAGATTAATGCTTGCACCCAAGTTGCATAGTCCAGAACCAACTTCTTTGCTCCCAATAGCAACCGAAATGGTGAAGCTACCGGGGTCTTTCAACTTTTTTGAAATTTTGTTCTGCACCCAAGAACTACACTATTCTATAAGAGCCACAGTATCCAACTCCATAAGCCTTCTCTTATTTGCCATAATATCCTTTAGATACCTGGCATACTTCGAAACTTCCTGCAAAATCTCCACTAATGACAAGTTATCATTTACCTGCTTCAACACATCAAGAAATTTCCGACAAGATGAGTCCTCCTTATGCTTCTTAAATCTTTGTGGAAATTGAGGGGGTGGTTTGGCTTCTACCAACTTCAGCTTTGAGTTTCTTGACTCACCAACCTCCTTTCTGGACATCACAACCTGCTTTGCCTCAACTTTCTTATCTCTGGGGATCACCTCACCCAGCTTTTACCATTGCGCAACGAGATTGCGCTCGTATTTTCCTTGGGGTTCTTCTCAGTGTTACTTAGGAAGTGCCCCTTGTGGTCTGTTAGTCTGTTTAAGGGCCAATTTCCCTATCTATTACTCTAGCTCATAGATGGACTTCTGTTTCTCATTAACCAACTGAGTTTGTTGAACCATCCACTGCTTCATTGTTTCTTCTAATGAACTGCTCAACTACTGGCCCTGAATTCTTGGATAGTTGTTCTGGGGCCTTTGGAAATTCTGATTCCCTCCTCGTGAGGGATTGGCTGCATTCCTATACCCTTAGTTGTAAGTATTACATGCAAAACCTCCACCACGACCTTGTTGTCCTATAAAATATATAGATAGTGGACAACCTTGGTAAGCGTGTACTTCTCCACACACCTCACATGATGGTGGTGGAGTCTGGACTTGATGGACCTGCTGAACCTGACTTCCTGCTGGTGTGGTTACAAGCTTGCTGATCACATTCACCAGCTGACTAATATCTGCTTGGATTGCTGCTACACCATATACCTCGAGCTTTTCTAACACCTTACCTTTTGTAAACCCTCTCCTGAGTCCTGATAGTCTTGACTCCCTACTGACATGAGATTTAAATGAGCTTTTGTTTCATCATAGCTCTTGGACAAAATTTGTCCCTATGCGGTAGCGAAAACTGGTCCATTCATGAAGTTTTTATAAAGTTATGAGTAAGACGGGCTAAGTAATTGTGACAATCAAATTTATAATCTAAATCAAGAAAGATTTTGACTCCGATTTTAGCCCATCTACAAAATTGTGCCCAATAATCTCCTTCGCCTGCATGTGGTATGGGTAATCTCTTTAGTAGCCCTTGTATTGCGCCCAAGTCTGAGCCAAGGTTTCACCATCTCTATACACAAAATTGGAGATCTTCCCTCTCAACTCTTTTGTCCTCCTTGAAGAGAAGAACCTGTTGATGAACTTTTTGGAAAGAGCCTCCCAAGTGGTGATGAAACCTCTTGGCTTGTTCTGAAGCCACTCCTTGTCTTCACCAATCAACGAGAATGGAAACAATGTGAACTTAACATTCTCATCTGACATGTTCTGACAGTGAAAGTTCTCACTCAGCTCCACGAACATTATCAGATGTCTGTGAAGATCCTCGTGCGGCTTGCCCTAATATTGGTAAGTATTTTGGACTAACTGCACGGTCCCTTCCTTCAACTTAAAGTTTCCAGTGATGGTCGGCTTGATAATCGCTTTAGAAGTGTTCTCCAAGTTCGTTCTACCAAAATTCAACATTGAGATACTCTACTGGTTTTTTCCTTGTGCTTGTTTGTTATTCTCCATAGTTAACCTGCAAAAGGTTCTCTCTCGATTTTAGGATCAAAAGAGGCCAAATATAGTCCTCGATTTCTCATAGTTGGCATACACTAAGCACACAACTCCTATAAACTTCACAATAAGCAAATAAAAAAATATAAAATACATAATAGCAAAATAAAAATCCTAACCTACAAATGAATAATCAATTTTCAAGTCCCCGGTAACGGCGCCAAAAATATGATATCGCCCAAGCGCACGTGGTCGTCAAGTAATATAGGTTTGGTGAAGTTTTGATTATCTGTTACACCCCGTAAATTCTCGATATGTAGATAGCCTATTCACATGTTGGTTAAGAGTTTCAGAATGCCATACATGCTAGGAAAAGGCCCGAGGGAAGACAGGACGAACATTGCATCGAACCACCACGGGAGAAGCCGGGGCAGAACCCCTCCGCGATGGCAGCGTGCCACGGAGGAAGGGCCTCCGCGATGGCGGTGTGTCACGGAGGCCCTGTCCAGGCCCAAGTATATAAACCCCTCCACTTTGGTTTTGCTTCATTATAACTTATAATTTCCAGCAGAAAACTTAGGGGAACAGGGGAGAACGAGGATTTCTTATAAATATTCAACTGATTACGCCGTCAAACGCGGTCCAAACTCAAATTAACTCCAGATACCAAAGTATAAAGCTGCAGAGAGCATTCCTATAGAGTTAGTTTCGTGAAATTAGGCCGGCAAAGCATCGTGCTGCTGAGCTAAGGTAAGTGGAATTGCTCCAAATCAGTGTCAATATACTCTTATCCCTAAAGTGAGTATTTCTCCCTTCTGGACTTCCGAGAAATAGCGAGTTTTCGGCCGTTTTTTGATAAGTCAATGTTTGGGCTATATATATATTAAAAGTGATATTTGCTTCCAAGATATTATTGAATTTAGTCCTAATTGTTATAAATATGAATGCAGATGGAAGAAATAGCGGAATATTGGCCGAATTACACCAGTTAGCAGGGAAATTAGAAATTGAGGTATGTGAAGCCTTTTCCTTCGGCAAGTAAGTAATCCTAGTATAGCAAATAGAGTGAATTCTAGAAGAAAGAATCCAGAAGTCGAGTATTGAGTCCAATGTGAATCCAGCAAGCATGTTTTATGTTATTATGCTATATTCAGAATAAAAGTCAGTAAATCAGTATCAGACAGCTATATATTATTTCAGATACAGTTAGCTCAGTAACAGAATCAGTTTAATGTAGAAAAGAGATTCCGAATAGAATATCAAAACATGGATAGTGTTTTCAGATCGAACATGCTTGCTATATGTGATTATTATTGTTTGTTGAGACCTGTTTGTGCTATAAGGGCACCCTTAGAGTGTCCTCGCCGCCCTTGGGTTAATAGTTGTGTCGACTCGCCTGCTAGAGGGTGAGAATTCGCACTCCAAGGAGTGGCATGCCGTTCGCAGTAGGATGAAGATGGGATGCAGTATTCCCCATAACAGGATGATTAGCATAGCACTATAGCTTACCCTGTCGAGCGCTTGCACCCAGGGGGAAGATTACAGATACAGATACAGATACAGATTATAGTTTACAGTTACAGGAGTCCTCCGGACTCAGACACAGTTATAGTCAGAGGCCATAGCCCGAGTTGCAGACCCAAGGGGGCCGGTAGAGGTGCTCGTAGTTAGTAGGCGAGTGGAGTGATTTATTTTTGGATGGTTTTGACCCGGGTAGGGGTATATAAATTGTGTGTTGGTTGGCACCTTCTAACTTATGGGGGATGGTATAGGTCCTTGCATGCTATATATATATATATATATATGTGTGTGTGTGTGTGTGTATGTGTGTGTGTGTGTTATTTATAAATAGCAGGACGCTGCAGCAACAGGTATGACTTCCACCTGCTTTTCAGTACAGATAATCTCATTTCAGATTTCGCCATCCCCGACAGTCTTAGCTATTTTTATGCTATTCAGAACTATCAGTACTATTGCTTATCTTCATTTATGTTCAGTTTGCTTTACATACTCGGTACTAGTGGTACTGACGCCCGCTTGGGGCGCTGCATTACTTGCCTGCAGGTACTCATAGACGAGGAGCCAATCCCTCGTAATTCTAGCCAGCCCACAGAGTCATCAGCTCCAGTCATCCAGGGCTAGACAACTAGAGGTTTACTTCTTTCTTTTGTTGTACAGTATGGGTAGGCCGGGGCCCTATTCCGACCATCTTATCAATATTCTTAGAGGCTTGCTGACTATATATTCCCTGTGGTTAGCTGTACCGGTCGTGTGAGGCCGTGTGTATGTTTTAGTTTATTTATGATGGCCGTGTGGGGCCTTATTAAGTTGGTAGTGGTGACCTTGTCAGTCATGTAGCAGTTTAGCACTTGTTTTCTTGATTCAGAAGCAACTAGACAGCATGGTGGCCTTGTCGGCCCGCATAGGTTCCTTTAAACTTCTTTTGTTCTGGTTAGCTGTTGTGGTTGTACAGGTGGCTATAGGCCTAGTCGGCCGGAGGCTGTATTTACAGCCGTTATATAGCCCGTCGTTTTCTTGAATCCAGAATTAGAGCCAGCCTGGCACCAGAAGGGCTTAGGCTCGGTAGTCCAGTAGTCCAGGTCTTAGTAGGGCACCAGGTGCCACTCATGCCTCCCAAGGCGGGGCGTGACATTATCGATCCCTCAAAGACTTGTCAAATTACTCATTTAAGGTTAACTCTTTATTTCACTACTCTAGGAAAACAAATAAAAATGGGGAATAGTTTGAAGAATTAAACTACTAAACTTGAAATGGAAAAAAAACTAATAAATTAAAACTGTTGCAGACTTGTTTATATTTCAAATGATGATGAAAATCTAGGGAAATGGAATTTTCTCTTCAGGTTGAGTTATGAAGACTTAATTACACTAGATTAATTCTTCCTAAGGTTGCTAGGTGCAAGTTACTAGTTACTATCCCATTTCTTGTCACACTCCAAAGCATCTAAGAACTATCTCATGAACCCTAATGCCTATATCCCTATAGTCGCAAGAAAAACATAAAATGAAGGTTATGCCTACTTGTATCTCAACTAAACAGGGTTGAAAGGTATATCCCTATCCACATCAACAACTTATAACCTCCAACCAATGGGCCAAAGGATCTTTGAATTCATGTTTTATATTTACTTTTAACCCTTTTAGTACCCTCTCCCGAGTTCAACCAAAAGCCAACAGATTTATTCACAAGGTAAACAGTCTAAACAAGTAATTAAAATAAGTAAATATAAACAACCTTTAATGAAGAATCAAAACTACAAATAATCAATCTATTAAAAGTCAACCATAGCTATGGCCAAAACCCTAGAATAGGCGTTTAGCCACTCATGTTCTAGCGGAAAAATAAAGATATCATCATTATTCAAAGTAAAATAATAGAGAAAATAACAAACCTAAGTTAAGAACTTCTATCTCCTCCAAATCTACGTCACAGCCCTTATTATGATTAAAAAAAATGATGTCTCCTCACTAACAAATGACCTAGATGTTATATTTATAGGTGAGACCTTAAATAAAGCTTTTGCCCTCAAGAAATTAGCTTTAAAATCAGCAAAATCTGTCCTAGAATGGGTCTAGCGTGTCGCGCCCTCCATAGAATTTGGCTCAATTTTCTTCTGAAGTTTAGCTCCGAGCGCCCTACGCCAGCCATAGCACTAAAGAGTCAGCCAAATTTCTAAACTTCTAGACCCTCCGGGCGCCCCACGCACTCAAAGCACCAGAGTTTTAGTCAAATTTCTGAGCATTAGAACCCATTTTCCTAAGTCTAGGATGCTTTGGGGGCTCCACACCTCTTATCTCACCAAGGTGTGATCAATTTCTCCTCTGACATTTGGGACCTAGCATCCCATGCGACCCATATCACAAACTTCATGCAGATTTCTCTAAATTTTAAGGGTTGGCACGCCACGCCAGCTATAGCCCTAGCCGACTTTCGCGAACTCTTCTTTCTTCACACCTTGGGTCATTTTTGGGTCTTGTTTCCTTGGTTTCCTACTAAAAATATCTAAAAACATTTTTTACCTCAAAAGACACATGAAAACATGAATTTTTGCATTTCATAAGGATTATGAACTCAAAACAAGGCAAAATATGAGCAAAAACATGGAAAATGGGCATAAGAATATGCCTAACATCATGCATAGACTTTAAAATTTTAAATAAAGCTTTCCCAGTTGTCTGATCAAGCAATTAGATGAATCAAATTTATTAACCTACCTCGTACCCATCAAAACCCGACCCACGACCCATCCCAGACCTCAAAACACAATTGTATCTCAGTTATCCCTTTCCCTTTTCCAAAACAAACAAACATAGCCTCAATCCTAGACTTATGCCCTTCCCTCTTCTTCCATCATCATCTTTCATTATTTCTAGAAACTACAGCCGACAATCATCACCTTCCTCTTTTTTCCTTTACTATACGCCACCGAAGGTAGCGATTGACTCACTAACCTTCACCATTTTAGCATTATTCACTCCTTCATGCATCTTGAAGAGTAGGACCTTAGAAAGACCCTAAAAAGGGCAAAACAGGCTATCATTTATCAAAGCTCTAAAGAATCGATGGAACAAACCACCCAATAGCTCCATGGCTTTAACTCTTTCTAGTAAAGGTGAGATCTTTGTCCCCTTTGTCTGATTTCCTTAACCCTTCCATTAAATATCTTTCTGAGTTTTTCAACCTCCTTCAACTATTCTTTAAAACTCCTTTACAAATCCACATTTTGAGATCCAGAACCCTAAATATTGTGCCTGCAAAAAGGGGACTCACAGATTTACGGAAGCCAAGCGAGATAGAAAACATATCAAACACTTACTATTTTTTTAATAGTCCACTTGGAAACAACTAGTACTAACTCTCTTTCTTCTTTGTCAAGTTTGATCTCTTAGTTCGAGAAGTTTGAGTCCAAATCTTTAACGGCAATGAACCTAGTTTGGTACTCAATACAAGATATAACACTCATTCTCCCTTTATTTTTTATATGTATATCTCCATTTGTGTTGAATATTAATGACTGAATAGTTAATGATAAACCCCCTCTCCCCTCCCTTTTCATTTTATTCTTTTCTGTGAGTGTGTGCGTGTATAGTTTTTTTGGGTAAATGAATACTTTATTCATACCAAAAGTAAGATATACAATACAACATAGGGGCTGACCCCCTATTCATCATAATGGAAATAGTTAGCTTACACTATTCTAATCTAGACAATACATGTACAAGCTACGACTATAACATACTATTACATGCTATCATTATCAATCACCTACTATCTCAGGGAAAGCTATTGATGTTGCTGAGAAGAGCTCCCCATTTAGGACTGTCACTTCCTCTGCAATGTATTGAGTGGCTATCTCTCTGCATATGCATTCCATGTTGAAATTGCTAGCATTGAACCTAATGTTGTTTCGCTCTCTCTAAACCACAGCTACTGTTATGACAAACACACTTCTCACAATAGCATCCTTCCTAGATTTGCTTATAGCGAGCATACTTGCCTATTGTAGCTCAGTATGCAATTACCAATATTCCTTTGAATGGCCAGCTAATTCAGTAATCTGTTCCATAATGTCATAGTAAGAGGACATAGGAAAAACTAATGATCCAAACTTTTGTAGCCTATCTATAATGGCTAGTCTCCTCCAAGCAGCTAGCTAAACAATAAACTTGTGCCTTGCATGGATATAATGTTCTAACAGTAAACTCTTCCATGGAACCCTCTATTCCTGAGGAAGTATTATTAGGTACATTTTCCTAATAGAGAACCTCCCATTGCTCACCAATGTATTAAGTCTTTCCTTCAAATCACCTTGTATTATTGGTGAGTTTGCTACATATTTCCTTGCTTCCACTATCTCCCTTATCACCCATGTTGCATTTGCTGGAATTGAACATGACTTTACTGTCTGCTCCTTTAAATAATAAGTGTGTATCCACTTGATCAAAGGTTGTCCTATTTCTTTGTGATCTTTCATAACTACTTGAGAATAGCTGCATGATTCCAGTGACTTAAGTTGATTATGTTCTGACCACCAGGTGCCCTTGGTTGACACAACTTACCCATGAAACTAAAGCTTTCCTAGAAGTAGTTATTGCCCCTGTCCACAGGAAAGTCCTGCATGCACTATCTATCAGTTTCAAGATCCTCTTTGGTAGTATGAAAATCTGACCCCTGTAAGTTTGCATACTAAATGCCACTACCTTGATCAATTGCACTCTCCTTGAGTAAGATAATAATCTGGCAGACCAACACCTAACTCTTCCTCTGATCTTCTCCACTAGGGCCATACATTGGCTAACAGTGGGCTTTTTGATAAAAGGGGAACCCTAAATACTTGAAACATAATTCACCATCAACATATCCCAAGGTGTCCTTTATGATCTGCTTTGAGGCTGTTGTAACCCTGTCGTGTAGATAACACTCTTCTCTACATTGTCTTAGAGCACAGATACTTGTGAGAATCTCTAGAAAGCTTGTTGCACTAATTGGATGGATTAACACTAGCCTTACAGAACAAAAGAAGGTTGTCAGCAAAGCATATATGAATGACACCAAATTTCTTGTATCTTGGATGAAATTGGAAATCCTTATTTTGCTTTAGCACTGCTAGTTCTCTATCCAGGTATTCCATAGATATCACAAACAGGTAAGGGGACATAGGGTCCTCTTGTCTAATGCCCCTTCTCCCTTAAAAAGGTGTAGTTAAGCCACCATTCAACACTAATGAGTAAGATACAAAAGATATGCACTCCATGAGCCACCTGATGAACTTATATGAAAACCCCAGCTTAACTAGAACCTTGTTCAAAAAACATCATTCAATGGAGTCATGTGCCTTTCTCAAGTCCACCTTCATAACACACCTAGGGGATAAACCTTTTCTACTATACCATTTCAGCAATTCATGACTTAGTAGAATATTGTCAATAATGCTTCTTCCTTCTATGAAAGCAGACTGTGGACTAATAATATAACCAATGACCTTTTTGATCCTATTGGCAAGGATCTTGGTGATGATTTTGTATATGGTAGTGTAATATGCAATCGGTCTATAATCCTTCACATATGTAGGATTCGACACTTTGGGAATAAGTGATACAACTGGTTGCTTTCAATAGTTTCCTTGTGTGAAAGAATTCCTTGATAGCAACTAAGATATCATTCTTTATCACAACCCAAGTTTGAGTGAAGAACTCCACTGGAAAATCATCCACACCAGATGCTTTGTCATTTGGCATACCTGTAATAGCTATATATATTTTCTTATCGGTGACCTCAGTAATCAAGTTGAATTTTTTCTCATAAGATAGGAAATTTCCATTCCTGATAACTTTAATATTGGGACATGGGAGAATAGAGGTTGCAGTTCCCAGCAGGTTGGAGAAAAAAGAAATAAACTCTTCCTCCACCTACTTAGGATCCTTCATCAAATTGTTCCTTGATTCATATATGGAGGTAATAGTACTCCTACATGTCCTCATCTTTAGCTGGGCATGAAAATATCTACTATTATCATCTCCACATTTGATCCAAGTGACTCTAGATTTCTGCTTTGCGACTTTCTCTTCCACTATTTTCCAATTTTTTATCTCTGCCTCAAGTAGTTATTCTTGTCAATAAGATGAGGGCACAAGGGATTCACAGTAAGTTAATGTGGAGTAATCTCCAGATCCTATTTTCTTGTTGGAGTTTTTGGCCAAAAGAGGCCATATAAGTATTAAGGTCCTTAATGCCTACTTTAACAACCTACAATTTCTGTCGCAGTTGATACATTCTCGTACCCTCTACCTTTTGCCTCCATATACTCTCAACTATACTACCAAACTCTGGATGTTTCAGTACCATGCTATACAGTTTAAAAGGCCTTGGGTTTGTAAGGGTTGGTTAGTTATGTTGTGTGATAATAGGGGAATGATCAGACATCCCTGCATTTTTGTATTCAGTATCCACATGACCACATGTTGCCATCCATGTAACATTGACCAAATCCTAGTCAATCTTTGAGTAAACCCTATTTCCTTCTTGTTGTTTATTGCAAAAGGTGTAATGACACCTTTTTTCTCTAAGGGGTTCAAGTTGCGATGAATTAATACAATTCTGGAAACTAGCTACTTCAACATGTTGAACTAGGGATCCGATCCTGTCTGATCCAGATAGAACATTATTAAAGTCACCACTAAGAAACCAGACATCCTGACTATTGCTCCCTAACTTGATCAACTCCTGCCACAAACTATCCCTTTAGGTTTGCTCATTCAGCCCATACACTACCATGATATAGGCAACAAAGAAGGAGGTTGGTTTCTCCACCTTGCAATGAATGAATTGCTCCTTTACAACCTCTATCTAAACTTGGTAAGTAGGCTTCCAAATCAATCATATCCTACCATTGTGAGCCATAGGATAATTGCATTGGTGTTTCCAATCTGGTGTTATCTTCCTTAATATGTTCTTAGCCTTATGCTCCTTCACCCCTGTTTCTAGAATTCCTATCATATCAACCTTATTCTGCTATAGAAAGAGTTTTACCTCTTTCTGTTTAAGGGGCTAATTCAAGCCCCTAATTTTTTAAATTTCAATAATCATGGAGGGTGAAGACCCTGAGAGTCACTTTTTTGAGATGGCTTAACCAGAACTTCCTCCAATATCCCAGACGAGTTATTCATTGCAATGATGAAATACCATTAATATGTAGACTTTTCCCCCCTTTATTTTCATTCAGTTACAACTTTTGCACCATATAGATTACGAGTATGCATATGTATGTTGTCCAATCACTTTCAATACATATTAGTGTCTCCTAGTATTCATTTTGTTAAGTATCGAGGGGCGTAAACAAATTTCTTTATCTTTTGACTTTGATTTAAACACATATGTGTTTGTTACTTAACCTACTATGAAATAAGTGGAGTCATTTCTATCACAAAAATATTAAATGAAATGCCTCTCTTTGTTTGAATTTGAATTTGAATTTACAAAATTGGTTCATTTCTCCTTATCTTAGGTCATCTAAATGTTGATATATGTTGGAAATTTAAAGTACCCTCTGACTATGACATGGACACCTTTATTGGTTGATTGTCTTAGTGATTTGATCCCCTTTTCTTTCATGTTAATCTTAAATTCTCTTAATCTGGAAATATCATTTAGACCATAGTAATTAAAAGGTTGATTAAGTTGATCAAGACATGAACTAATCCTTGAAAATCAGTAGCTACTTTTTGTATAGGCTTGTTTTGAATATTAGATACAACTTGTTTTTGTTATACTAGTTGAGAAGAGTAAGAATTAATCTATCTTTGTTATGAAGAAATACATATCATATGTGGTTGACTCTTTGGAAGATTTCTTTGAGGTTAAAAAGTTTAACAAAGTTACCAATACTTAGCTGAAACCAATAACATATTCACTTATCTTACAATATCTACTACTTTCGAAGCATTCTACAATAGAACATTTGTTTCCAACCTAGTATCTCACTTTAAAGCTTCAAATGGTGAAGTGACAGTTTACTTAATAGATAGAAATATCTCGGGACCTTCCCACCCCCCTCCTGTGTCTCACTATTTGTGCAATGTTAGAGGACGTTTCCTTTTGTATTTTTATTAACCCAAGATCATCAAACATGGAGCAATGGATATGTGTGCTTAAAATACTCAATGATTGAGTTAAGTTACTGGTATGATCTTTGTCCTTAACTAACTAGGCCTAGTGGTTCACACCCTTTCTTTCTTGTTATTATGTTACCTCAAAGTGTTTGCTATCAGCTTCACAGTTATGAAGTGTAACAATTGATAATCTCAAGTTTGATATGAAAAGAGGTTTTGTAACGACCTGTATGATCATTATGGAACCTTGGCAATACGAGCTTAAGAATTAAAATGAATTATGAGGATAATTTTACTTTCTTGATAAAAAGTATAAGATAAATAACTATTGAATAGGACGGAGTTAAAATAAAAGTAGGCCTATACAGGCAGAACTGATGCAGCAAGATGTTTTTTGCAATAGCGGGATCGCTGCAGCGAAAGATGCGAACCAGAAATCTATGTTCAGTTTATTTTAAGACCTAGATCCTATTCTAGTAAGGATTAGTTATTAAAAATGCCTGGGGTAAACTTTTGAGCATTCTAACCAAGAAAAGAAAAGGGTAGCACTCAAGAACAAGGCTCCACGTTCCTCCCCGATGACTTCATTCAAGAATGCTAGACTTGGAGCAGAACCAGAACTCCATTGATTTCATGTCAGTAGCTTGGTGCCCAAGCTTACCTTTAAGTTAGAATTTGATTAGTGAATCATAAATGTATGTGGAATTGATGGATATGTATATATATACGTACACAAGATCATGAATTGAAAAAGTCTAACATAAGAGGGTGGATTATTAAGTGATAGTCTGTCTATAAAGTTGATTTAATTATGCTAATAATGAAAAGAGGTAAAGGTTGTAAGACCTAGGCCATGTGTAATATGGATGGGTATATTTTTGATAGTATTATCACGGTTGTTGTGAAGAGATGATTGGTAGTAAGGATTGTTCATCTTAAAAGTGAACTCGAAGAAAAGAAAGAACGGGTATTAGAGTAGACCCCTTGTTAGTTAATTATGAAATTAGAGCTAAGTTTGGGAAAAAATAAGGTCGTATGTTTTGTGTAAGCTTCTAGTGGGATAATAATTATGATAGGGACAATAATATGCTACCGAGTAAAATCACCATAAAACAAAAATTGTAATATCTATATATCTATAGAAAAGAGAAACCTAGACCTGCTTACGTGGCGCCCTCACAATTCAGGGAATATATTTATATTATCTTACTTTTAAAAAAAAATTATGAAAAAATACAGAGTCCAGGATAAACACAAATACACGCTCCCACAATCCAACCATCTGAATAAAATTCCCAACAAACACACCCTTCATATGGGTCTCTTACGGTTGAAAGGCCCATTTTTCATGTAAGTTTACTATTCAAACTCATGGTGTGGCCAATTCCATTCTAGGGCTTGAGAGGATTAATAATTTTCCCCTTCAATTCAAGACTTCTGATATTGGTAAACCTTAGACCAAATATCTACTTGATCCTTGACTCTCGGACCGGTGTTGAGTTATGTATATGTACTGTTCTTCAAGATTTTTTATTTTTTCCTTAATTCTCTCTATCTTTTTTCCTAAGGTAAATCTCCTCTCTCTTAATTTGTTATTTTCTTAACTTTCTCATGTTTTGTAGGCGTTTCAAGGCTTCAAAGTCTAGAGATGAGTACAGAATAATTACGTTAATCTTCATTAGCCCTAAGATTAAAAAATTGAAACAAATCTAACATCAAGATTTGATATGACATTCTTGTTAGTACATTTTATAATTTTTGTCCGGGTTATTAAACACTATAACTTTTCTCTACACCAATTCTTTAGGCTCTATTTTCTCATTTTTTTGGTCAAAATCTAATTTTATAGGTTTGGAAAAAAAGAAATAAAAGGTCTTGATTCTTGAATAATTAGGGACGAGAGTTTTCTTGTTTTGATGTCTTCTCTTTCTTTTAAGCTCTTAAGCAGAAAAAATTGCAAGTAAATATTTTGTAATCCCGCATTTATATAATAAGTCTTTTTTAAATTATTAAATAAGAAATTATAGAAATTGAATATGTTGTGATCGTTCACTTGTATAATATATATTTTCAGTTTCATATTTAGTCAAAGACGTGATTTTTTAGACAATGTTTTTGTCTTCACTCTTCTCATTCAGTTACTAAATAATAAAGAACTAATTGTTGTTCTACTGCATACTCCAAAAAGTCACTGTTGGAAGTCCAAGAAAATTACCAGGAGAAAAGAGTTGTCCCTCTTAATAAATAAAATTTTGGGACCAAAGGAACATTGATCTGTGCAGATCAAAGATATAATTGCAGGTATTATTAGCGTCTTTGAAATTTCATTTCAAGTTTCACTCTGAATGTTGATTCTTATCTTCCTTGGACCTATTATTATATTAGTAGCTCTAATATATATCCACATGACACAGTGCAAGATTTTGCAAATAATTACCTTTTTTTAATTTTTTATCCTTTTTCAACTTTTTTATTTTTGCCTATTCCCAGTGTATATGTTCCTATTGTATAGAAATCT
This sequence comes from Datura wrightii, assembly GCA_035772735.1. Lineage (NCBI taxonomy): Eukaryota > Viridiplantae > Streptophyta > Magnoliopsida > Solanales > Solanaceae > Datura > Datura wrightii. The sequence goes on from JASDFA010000027.1 coordinate 41,514,270, forward strand.
TATTTTTGTTAAAAGGTTGAAATGTAACTGTAAATTAATTGTGATGGATGTGAAAGATGTTAAAAGTTGATTGATTATGATATTTTATGAATTTTTATCCTTGATTCGATGTGATCAAGATTAAAAAAAATTGCTTAGTCAATTAATGTGAGAAATAATTTTCTTATTTCAAGGTCTTAAACTAACGATGTTAAAATGAAATGATTCAATTGAAGGAGTAGTAAAAATGTGTTTGTCGTCAAAGGTAAAGAAAGAGTGCTACAATTTAGACCTCACTGTGCAATGCACAATTTTTTATATATTATGCTCGATATTTTCTTATTCTTTGAGAATGATAAAAGGTAACCACTAATGTATATTTTGTAGATGCAAAATAAAATGGAAAATGAGAAGATGCAAAGTAATGAGATCTTCAAATTAAAAGATTACAGATTAATCAATCATAAGAATTCTTTAGAGAGGGTAAGCTATACTTTTAGGTCCTAGAAATAGTGACAATCCAAGAAAAAATAAGATTGATATAGAAGAGTGGATTAAGGGAATGAACACATCAAGGGGCGTGAATGAGGAAGAGAATCTAACAAAGAGGGATTAAAAAAAAGGGAAAAGATTTTGCAGTGGGAAGACACATAATGCATAGCTAAAGCGATAAAAGTTTCCTCCATAACTCTACCTTTTACTATTTTCCTTTTACTTGACTGCACCAAAGAGACCCATATGGTCTCATATTTTTTATTTCTTGATAGTGATTTTCTGTTAGATTACCGTAGAGAGGGTAAATATTGATTTTCTGTTAGATTATCATAGGGAGAGTAGGAACGGACAAAGCTAGGCAGTTGATAACCAATAACTATGGCAAAACATTGATAATTTAATTTTTTTTAAATATCTAACATAGTAATATCCCCATATTTCATAGCCCCAAAATCTAAAAACTCTATTGGTGCTTCTTAATTCTTGGATTATTTTTTGATACATGATAGGATAAAGATTTTTTTAAAATTTGAAAAACAAAGACTAACATGGTACGACTTATTTAATTTCTTTTTTATATAATGTGTATGATTGAGGAATTAAATTAGATGTTGTTTTGTGCTTTCACCACGTGCAGCTTATCTTATTGTTTCATTTTCTATAGTCATAGTTTCTAATAAAAAATGATCAATCTTATATCGTTATGCCTCTTTTATTTTACTTAAATTAATCAATTAAATGTTGAGTATGCTTAGTGATTCAATGGAGAGCAAAGAAATATAGAGATGGAAACAAGGAGAGAGAATGAGATTTATAGCCTGCTTATCTAAGCTTTTGAGAGATAAAAATGCTTATTTAAAAAAAATGAGATGTTTGGCCAAATTTTTAAAAGAAAATAAGTGTTTATAGGGAGTAACAGAAGCTCCTTTTCAGAAGCTAAATAATCCACCAAAGCTTATTTTAAAAGTTTGGTCAAACAAGCTATCAGTTCTAACTTCAAAAAAGAATTTTGTATTATATCTACAAAGAAGATGATAAAAATTAAGAAGAATATTGTTTGTTAGTTTAGAGTGATTCAAAAATTAAATATAAAAAGGTAACATCTATTTTAATGGGATGCATCGATTCTTTGAAAAGATGCGGGAATTAATTTTTAACTCATTATAGATACTATTTCTTCTACGAAATTTCAGCACCTAAAAAATATTCTAGCATTTAATAATTTCATCATCTAAAAATTTTAGTACTGGAGATTGACCATTTTTTATCAGAAACTATGACTATAGGAAATTTCATCTTTACTGTTTCATTTACTCGAAATTATACCGAGCAGTTGAGAGATTTTTTAATTTATTTGGGTGCATCTTAAAGTGAATATCCGCTTTACAGACACCTTATATAATGCACTTTGAACTCAGGTTTTTTTTGTTCTTGAAATTATCATCAGTAATCTCGAAGATGTGTAAGTCCAATCATTTTTTCTAAATTTACTTTTAAAATTCATAAGAAAGATGTGATTGTGAGAGTAAATGGTAAAAAATTATCAAAAAAAGAATTTTATTTTTGAGATACATAATTGAAAAAATATGGCACTGACTTAATTTATTAATTTCATTATGTAAAATATGACACAGGCTTAATTTTTTATTATTTCCTTTGAAATAACATCCGAAAAGATAAAAAAAACTTCCTGTTTCACCTTGATAGTGTTTAGATGAAAATTAGTGTTTAAGTTTTCCATTCATATGTTCTATACGAATTAACTCTGTTTTTTTCTCAATTCAATTTAATTTTGCATCTATTTTGCCCCCCTCAATAATATCTTATTACATTAAAAAGGTAGAATATAAATATTATATGTTTATCATTTTCAATCCGTATAAAGGAGTTACGTAAGTGGGTTAAAACCAATAGCAAAATAGGTGTTGTTTCTTCAGATCTAATGTATCTTCAATCATTAGAAATTGATACTTTATCTATAGTTTAAATTTATCTAACACGATTCTAAACATATTTAATTAGCTCATAGCTTATTGAACTATCAACGCTAAATTATAGAAGTCATTTTTCATATTCTTGAACTTTTTTAAAATTTTTGTTATGTATTAAATAATATCACAAGTACTCCAATTTGAGTGAGGGCCAAAATTTTCTATTATGTGATTGAAATATTAATTTTTATGCATTTTAATTTTATGATTAGAAGTTGTTGATTCATTTTATGTTCAATTTAAGAAAAAACGAGAATTTGTTCTTTTCTTTATGTACTTTTCTATGTTTTGTTACGTTAGAGAAAATTTTGATGAGTGACAAAATAAATTGAAAATTTTTTATTTAATTGCATTTTATTACTCCCCTATCTCAAAGTATCTATTTTTTTATATCTTTACACGCCCCATAATAAATATTAATTAGAAGAAATTTTTGACTACTTTAATCTTTTTTTATCTAAACTATAATCTCTCTTCATTTGATATTTACTCTATTTATGTGTCAACTCCATTAATGAGTATGATAAAAATTGAAGACAGGGGAGTATAATTTTAAAAGTTATATATACATGTATACACACACACACACACACACACATATGTAGATATAATGTTACAATACTTTTAAGTTTTATTTAAAAAGAGATTTGATTAGTTTAGAGTTTTTACATGACTTTTCAAAATGAAATTAGCTCAAGTATTTGTCATGTTTCTTCTGTTTCTGTATTGACTAATTTACAAAATAATCACTCAATAAATTTATTTTTTTAATGACCGCGCAAAGCGTGGACAAGTTAACTAGTTAGTGTAATAATTCATGAAGTATATGAGTAATAAATGGGTAAGTTCTTATAGAGCCATGTTAGAATGATTGAACTGATAAATAATTGAGATTACATTGTTTTACATAATTGTTTGTGATAGTGATTATCGTGACTTGACATTGTTGTGCGAATAATGTTGTGCAATTTGTTAATGATTGTGAATATAATTCATGATTTATTTCATATGATGACTAATTCGAGAACATGTTAAACTATATTGATGATTGTTGGGTAATACACCATTATCTTGATATGAGAGGCTCATGTCCGAGGGGAGCATCCGAATAAGTATTTATGAGTGTGATGACTGGGTAACATACTATTATTATGAGATGAGTGGCTTGTGCCCGAAGTGAGCATCCGAGTGAGCGGATAATAATATAAGAGGATCATGCCCAAGGTGACCATCTAGGAAAGTGATTATGATATGAGTGAATCGTATCTGAGGGGAGCATCCAGATAAGCAGATAAGTGAGGGAGGATAATATGCCAGTACGGTACATGGATTTCTAGAGTTCCCTGCAGGTCATGACTAGAAGGACAAACATAAAACCCTCTAGCACGTATGTACAGATATATGAGAGGTTTGATACAGAGAAAGGGACTGATGAAGTACGGGGAAATACAGTTGTACTTCAGTATGGACATGATTCCGTGTATTTGAATTGATTTGCTTTATGATTGCAAGATATTTGTGCTATTCTGCTGATGTCTGTTTTAAAAGAATTGTACCTCCTAAATGGGATTTGTATGAACTGTTGAATATGATTTCTGTGTATGAGTATTATTAATTGTTAATCCTTAAGATTCGACGAGTGTGTATTAAACTCTAATATTGGGTTCGTCTGACAGCGGGGATGGTCCTGTAAAAAAAGACAGGGTTAGGATACCGAATATGAATTAATGATTACATGAGTGAGGATTGATAATGGGTACTGTGTATTGATAACGATGTTAGTTAATTATTAACGATGTTGACATCTACGAATTATCGAATCAATAAGGCATGATAATCATAAATTTTATCTAGAAATTGGCACGTGTAAATATGATAACGTGGAGGTGATGTAATAATGAGATAAATGTGTTGGAATGGTGGGTTGCCCAGTTCTTACTATGCTACTGACTGACAGGGGCACCGCTATGGTGATGGAATTCCGCTGTAGTAAGACTGCCATAGCGATCGGATTGTTTCACGATCCAAGTAGCATGATTGGCACCCACGCTAATCCCCCCCCCCCTCCCCCCGTGGGTGAACCAACATGTCCCAACTAGTTCATTCATTTCTCAACATTCATATTATAAAATAAACATCCTTAAAAATAAAAGCGAAAGACAATACTTGCATCATCTATGTATTACATCCCTAGAAACTAAAAGTCATTATACATTGAGGACATATATCTAACATAGTCTACGAGGAATAAAATAAGTCAATGGAATAAGCCCATGTATGAAAAAAAGACATCTACTTCGGGTGAAATCGCAACAGCACGACAGAATAAGATCACCCTCAGTTATCGTACAGCTGCTTATAAATGAGGTCATGAAGAGCTTCTTAGATCATAGTCCGCATCAGTACGACAAAATGTACAGGTAAGCATCATCGGTCGACGTTAAATAATAAAGTATATACGGGTGAAATAAACAACATACATTCACTAAAACAATCAGTCATTAGATAACACGAATTCTAGAACCAGACAGGGTAAGGTGTTAAGCTGGCCTTCTCACAGGTTTGGGCCTTGCTGCAACGGAGGTGTGACCGTGGCAGCGATCTTGCTACGGCGATAAAGTGTACCGCTGAAGCAGTACTGCATCAGCAGTAACTCGACTCAGCTGACCACCTTCATTTCCCCCTTAGAAATTCTCAACAACCAATTCATCAATTTCGTACAAGTTATACATTGGCATAATTTAACCAGTTAATGCACCACCAATCATATGGAATATATAATGGAATCCTCACAAAAAATCCATCAACTTATCACGGACTCATACATGACTTTACAAGTAATAACAAGTCATAATAACCACATCAACATTGCTATCACATATAAACTACACAAGCAAGGATTTTGGTTTTACCAGGTTCTCATACTTTTGAACCGATCTTTACTCTTTGAGTTCTATCTTTGTGTCGTACAATCTATGATGTGTCAGGCATATGCCTCTGTCACATCACCATAATCACTCAATACTGTACATCACTGTACACACATGCCAGTGGATCTTATTTCTGTCCTTCTAGTCATGACCTACAGGGAACTCTAGAAATCTATGTACTGTATCGGCATGGTAGCCGCTCCCACTTATCTGCTCGTGCGGATGCTTCCCTCGGACACGAGCCACTCATATTAGGATAAAGCATGTTATCCACTTTCATTCTCATAATCGTTATGTTATCACTAAGTCAATTGGTATGACTTTTGGAAGGCCTAATCTTACCTCCATCAACTCGGCTATACTTACCAATCATCGATCATTTTCATGGCAATGTGAAAGAACACATATAACATCTTAAAACACCCAATTTCACACAATATAAGTAACAACATCATATCAAGTTCACTTCACCAACTAAATTTAACATGTACATTATTAACAATAATTAGTGTCCGAGGACCAACCAAGCATGTTATTATTCCACACACATACACATCATTATATAAACTCTAACTTCTCGAACCAAGAACAAGAAATGGAAGACCTAAAGTCGTATGGGTTCACAAAGACTCTGTGTCTAAAAAGTAAAAAAGATATATCGAAGTAGTTCTGATGATTCAATAATCTTATTACTTCAATCCGAAGTTCTTAGTTACTTCGACTGGATGAGTCCTAGCGAGGGAATAATTAAGTCATAATTCATTGGTTGATTGTATCATTAACCATTTCTTTTTTTTTTTGGGTATATTATTTTGAATAATAAAAGGGGGTTCCAACATATTAATATATAGTGAAGTGTTCCCCCAGATTCAGAACTTTTTTTCAATACTCACAATCCTTATTAGTTAAGAATCTTAGTGATTGGATTTCTATGCTTAGTCTGATAGGAAATAAGATATTCAAATAAATAATTTTATAGCGAATGACTATTCATCTTATAAAATCGTAAACTAGCTCGACTGGAGGATTTGAATGCCAACTACTCTGTTGGAGCCTTGCATTTCCTCAATGACTCAAAACAATCATAAGAGTTCTTTATTATCTATTCTTCAAATAAGGATCTTAGAAAATTCAACCCACCCAATTCTACTCGGAATTTATAGTCTAATTCCATTCTCAAGGATTAAATTATCAAAACCCAATCCTACAATGGTCATTCCATTCTAGTTCGTGGAGTTTTCTATCTTTCCAACCCTCTTAAAGCAATTTTTAAGGTTAAAGGTTTCCACTTCACTGAGTCTAGGTCTCAAAGTCTCGTATACACAAAGTTCTACAACCACGTTAGCTCTAGTTAGCGTTCATTACTCATTTTTAGGTCTAGGAATCAACACTCATCCCTTCTCCTTCAATTAGCCCTAGTTTCTACCAACCTAGGTTTCTTTGCTTTAAAAATTCCACCATTAGAGGTCCACCCATTGACTCAATGGTGTTAGGGAATCGAAAGTAAAAGGAATAAGCCATAAAACTTACCTTAGGAAGAAGAATTGCTCTGCCATTGGAAAAATCGCCCTTAGCTTCTAAAAGTTCGTGCCTTAGAGTAATGGGGTGAAAAACCCCAAAATCCCCACTTAAACTATTTTACTACCTCCCGTCATTCGCTGCAGCAATCATATTTCTGCTGCAGCAGACCAACTGTGGCGACCAGGACCCCGCCACAGCGTGCCCAAGAGCTAGTCCTCCCTTATTGTTATGGTGGACCATCGACCATCACAATGGTCTCGCTGTAGCGGCACTCCCACCAATGCAACGGTCTTCGTTAACTAGTAGCTCGAAATTTGCTGCACCTTTTTTCATTCCTCAAACCCAAGTATAATTACCACTCACCCAATACTTTTTACCATGCACCTAGGCGAAAATAGGGTGTTCTGGACTTACTTTGCCGTAACAACAGATAGTTCATTACAGAGTGTCGTTTCAGCAATGGTGATCCAGAATATTGTCTAGGCCTTATAACTAAAGACTTATTAAAATGTAAGAAGGTTATTGCTTAGTTGTGTGAGCTTAGTGAAGTAACCGGATAGATTATGAATAAATGCCATTAATTATTATCTAATTTTATTATAATCTGATGATATTAATTTTACACTATGTTGCGTGAACTAATCTTAGTCGGCCGATGATGCTCACCAGTACGTATGATATACTAATACTACTCCTGCTACACCTTTGCAGGTGTAGGTTGTGGCAGGTTAATGAAGTTTCATAATTGATGCGGCAATACTCTCCATCAGCTTCAATATTTCTTTCTCGGGCAAAGTTGTGTCTTTTGTTTTCATTACTCAGATTAAAGCTCTTGTACTCGTCTAGATTAGGTCCTTGAGAATTGTTGTTAGCATTTTTAAAATAAAATTTTATAATATTAATTGTAATAGGGTGTTGTACTGGGAATTGATAATTTCTATTAAGGAGATGTTTTCTTATGAAATTGAGTTACAAAAAAGGGTTCTACTACTGGACTAGAATCAAGTAGGTGCCCACCGATCTGTCAACTTTGGATCATGTCAAGTTGCTATTAGAGACTTAGGTTGTCGGTCTCACAAGTACGAGAGCAATACCAAGTAGAGTCCTATAGATTGGTGTGTTGACGTCCACATTTAATCCACGGGAAGCTACAAGGCACCTAGGAAGTTTTTGCTTTTATTCTTTCCAATCATGTTGTCCTAGTGTTTTATTCTCCTTCGTTGAGTCCAATTTGTATCTGGAGGATTCCAATTAGTTCTCGACAAGTTTGGATGATTCCAGTTAGTATCTGGGAAGATTTCAATTGGTGTCTGACGATTTGAACCATAGTGAGGTGCTGAATGAGATTGTGTGGGCGTAATATTAGTGATCTTTGGGGCCCTTGTATAGGGTTCCAAACCTATCTGACTAATAAGAGGAAATGGGCATTCAGCTACTTGACTGTAACGAGAGGGGCAAGCCAAAACCTACTCCTAAGAAGTTGTTGGCTTTTCAACAGCCGTTGTACGTTGTCTTAACTTTAGAAAGATCATTTTTGTTTTAGAGTTGTTATGAAGGCAAGTAGCCTATTACATATCATTCTGCCTAGCGAGGTTCGCTACATCGAGGAGGAAACCGCTATAGCGGACTCGCTATAGCGAAGCAGGGTTTGCTATAGCACAACCACTGTAGTGAAAAGGATCTGATGCAGCGGAACAAACCTTAAACAGAATCCATCCCCTGTTCTAAAGAAATTATAACTCATTCACTTACTACATGAAAACTTGGAAAATTAGATAAAACAAGATAGCATAAATAAAGTTGGCCAAAACAAGGTCGTTGTCTTTGAAATACCACTACTGGGCACTCGTACAACAATAGAAGAATTTAAATGATCCAAAAATAAAGAAAACTATCCGGTCATGCAAGAAAGTAGAGTGGTCAACATACAGCCCTATAAGGGCGAGAAAATAACCAAGCTAAGGTGACAGGGGGAGGGAGATACACGGTAGTGCTATGATTCATTTTTAAATTCGTATTCAAAATGCTCCATAACTTGGCAATTTAAAACTAGAGTCGCCACCTAATTTATGAAAATTAGTAAAAGTCATTTTTTTAAATTAAAATCAGAGAAAGGGTAAGGATTCCGATGATTTTTTGAAGAAGGTGTTAAGCACTTCAGAAAATTTGCAAACACGATTAACCAGAAATTTAAATAATTTGTTGTTAGAAAATATATAACTTGTTTTAAAAGTTTTAAAAGAAGTAATCCTAAGAACATTTAACACTTAATTACTTGGTGTAAGAGTCAATTAAAAAAATAATAAAATTATGAACTCATAAAAATAATAAATTATGAACTCACTTGTGCAATCCTAGAATTTTGAGCACGACTTTGGATTCTACGGGTTCACAAGACTTGAAAAAAATTAATTTGGGAGAGAACATTTGCTTGTTGTCTATTTATAAATTTAAATAAAATCATGAAAGAATTATTCAAACCTTTGTGAAAGACATTAAAACTTGAAATAAAATCTCACTAAAGGACATATTTGAAAAAAATTATTTTAGCAGGTGAAAATCTTGTAATTTAATCCATCATTTTAACCATGCGGAACTTGAAAACAAACTGGCAACTTTCGAATTTCACTCTACTTGCTACACATCTAGGCTTTCGTAAAAGAAACAAAATAAAATGTTAGTATCACATACTCAAAATAAATATAAGATCTAAGAGATTAGTATAGAAAATTAATAAATAAATCTATTTGGGCTTCTTTAGCCCAAATCTAATAGTTGTGCTATTGCTATGACAGCTGATATTGGGGCACAAACTTGGTTTCTGTTTACTGCTCATCTATCGTGGGATGCAGGCTTACTCGAAGAATAAAAATATTGGACACATGGTCCCAACTATAATGTACTAAGGAATTTAGTCCATGTGGACTCAACCAAGATTTCACATGCAAAAAAAATAAAGATTAGCATAATATTAGCAACTTAATCTTGGAACTCTATATTATGGAATTGATCACTTGACTATTAAGAGGCAAATATATTCTTGGTCACATAATAGTTGGCAGAAAATTCTCTTTTCATAAACTTCAAAGACCTTAGGAAATTATCAATAGGCAAGCAGGAAAGGAGAATAATTGTCCAATTATTTTCGATGAAACTTCATATTATGATTGAGCTTATACTTCAATTTGTAAACTATAACTATGTGAAACTAATTTTTAACTACAACACATAAGCAAACTTTTTTCTTTATGCAACAATGGTTTGCCCAGAATAACCAGTTGAAAATTCAGATTACCAAGACAATACTCGCAACCATGACGTCCTCTTGGCATACATATCAAAGGAACATAATTCAAGCTTGTTATAGGATGGAGATAATTTATTTTAAAGAAAGTATAACATTCGAGAAAATATGTCTAAGATCGTAACTTTACTTAAGCATAAACAAGATGAATATTAACCCTTAAATATATACACGGGACTCTTAAGACCCCAGTAAAAGGGTCGGGTGGAAGGATTGTTAAAAATTCAGCATTTTAAATAAGTGTGTGAGGTAAGACGGGGATATAGAAGAAACAAAACAGAGGGAGGACGTAGTTCAAAAGTTTGACCTTGATGTCATAGGAAACTCTTACCCCTACTTCATCTGGAGCCATTCGGGAACAAACGGTGGTTTAATTAGAATCTGATGTAATGACCCATCCGATCGTTATAGAAACTTGGCAACATGAGTGTAAGAATTAAAAATTATGGGGATGATTTTATTTTTGGGATAAAAAGTATAAGATAAGTAACTATTAAATAGGATAGAATTAAAATAAAAGTGGGCCCAGGCGGGTGAAACCGCTATAGCGAGATGTTTTTCACTATAGCATGTAACACTCTAAAAGTCCCTAATAAAGTAGGCCCAGGCAGGTGAAACCGCTATAGTGAGATGTTTTTCTCTATAGCGTGTAACACTCCAAAAGTTTTTAAAAATCAGATCCTAGACATAAAGCAGAAACCAGCAGGAAAATTTAAAATTTTCCCATAGAATGAGTCACATAATGACCCGTCTTGTGAGACCATGATTCATGAAGTTACTCATGGTGAGCAATCAGAAGCCTTCATCTTTCAGTCCCCATGACTCAAGTTACAAGTCATTGGTGGACTTAATGATTCATTAAGTAACCCGTTCTGAGCGACCTAGTCAAAGTCCTGAAACTTGACATTTTCTTCCCAAAAACCATCAGCCAAGTAATGACCCATTGTGACTAAGGATGAATCATCCTGTCTGGTCGTGAGATGAGAATAAAAAATTTAGCAAAGCTACCCCAGTGACCACGAGTCATAGGACAACTCATGGTGTCAAATGATGGATCTTCCTGTCCATCCGTGATAAAGATATCAAAGATTGTACAAAAGGCTTCAGTGACCATGAGAGGTCACCACGAGTCGTGGTCAGACCTAACGACTCATTGTCACTAGGCAACAGATTTTAGCTCATTTTTCCTAAGGGTGTGTTTTAGTCCTTTCCCACTTTTTTAACTCCTAAACTACATCATTTTGGTTTTTTTAGAGAACATTAAATGGAATTTGTCACGTTTACCTCTCAGTCTCTCCTAGACTCTCAGAAATAGTATGACAAAGGACATCAAATTCTCTCAAGACTAATATAGGGTTCTCCAGAAGCTCCAAGATTCAAGCTCTAGCAAGGAATTCTCCTACTCCAAGTATGTGAAAATTCAACAAGGGTCATCCTTTCACCTTGTTCCCCTAGTGCTTTTTAGAAAACCTAGAAATTCACAACTATGTAGAAATCATGTGTAATATCCCAAAAATTTCTAAGACCAGACTCGGGATTAGAAATGTGATCAGCAGAAAAAAAATTGAAAAATGACTCAGAAGGACTCATGGTATGAGTCTTGGTGAGAAGTAACGAGTCATGGGACTTCTTGTGGTCAGAACCTTTAGAAGAAATCTAGTAGCAATGAGTGAAGGTACGACTCGTGGGTTCAGGTAACGAGTCATTATTAGGAGTTATGGAAAAGATGCTAGTATGTCAGGCCTGGAGGATACGGATCTTGGTATGACTCGTCATGTCAAACAACGGATCATAGTAGGGAGTCGTTGGTTTCAAGACCCGAACATAGGCCCGGATTAAGACACGGGAAAAGGAGCCCCGAGAGACTCCAAGTCGACCCATGGCACGAACGTACATCTAATTCAATCAATAAAGCAGAAGAATTAACATAATAAACATAGAGGAAGTCTAGCATAACATATAATCCGAAAATACAACACGAGTCTGAAGCTGAATATAATCTATTGTCTGAAAAGCCTCTAAGTCTGATGAGCTGATGGAACAAGATCCCAACTAACTCTCTAAGTCTGAAACTGAAAATACGGAAACATAAATGAATAAAAGTTGAGCCCTGGACAAACGAGGACTCACCAACAACGACTAATACTAACTCCAAAAGTTAGCTAGTGGTAGGGCTGAGTCTGAAGATCGGAGCCTGTATCATAAAATGATATAGCACAGATATGCGGTTAGTACGTGGAATGTACCGAGTATGCAAAGTAAGTAATATCGCTTAATAAGTAAAATCATTTACAACATGCATAATATAAAACATAATCAAGATAAGAATCTGAGAGTAAGACTGGCATGCTATTTTTCTGAAATTATGATCTGATCATAACTGAATCGAATGACCCAAAGCTGAAAATCGAACATCATAAGTAAAGACTGGATATTGGGTCAAACCTAATTTAGACATGTAACATAACTGATAAACATGAATAACTAAAACATGAGGAATAATGGGAGACTCGTCATATAACCAACAGTACCACGATAGAGCTTACATGGTCCCGACTATTACACTTAAGTGAGCAGAGTCGTCTAAAGCCTTGTCAGGGCTAGAGATGCTACCATGATATCGATATCAAGATGAAGACCTCCTCGGAGCAGGGGAAAGTTCACAAAGGAGGTCTCAAATAATCTCAACATACCTACATTGGCTCGTAGTTCTGAGGCATAGGGTTGACTGACCCTTAGCCTGCTCGGTGCTAGACACTACTCCCAAAAATATGCATATGCTCTCCATCGTTTTTCAACGAAGCTGACCATCGTCTAGTGATGAAGCTGAATAATAATATACATAATAAATCTGAAATCATACATGAGGAGCCTTGGCTCAAACCAAACCACAAGTTGAGTAAAATTGGGAGTCTAGACTCCAAAACCATATGTTAAGCTAATTAACATAAATCAGAAATCATATTTGAACATATAGGCTTGCCCAATATTTAACATGCTTGAAAATAACTAGATTCACTTGAAAACATGATCATAAACATGGGTAGCTTGAAAACATGATTTTCTCATCAATAATTTATCATAATTGAACATACATCAGAAATCTCAACTTCTCATAAATCCTTCATGAATGGGCATCATAATTTGTAAAATTAGTAAACATGATCAGTAATTGAAAACATGATAAAATGTGCCTATGAATCATAATTTATCAATTAAAATATACTTAGATCATACCCATGATAGTGACTTAGAGAATTCATGCATTGGGTTAAAACCCCATAGAATCAACTCATAGATTTTCATGAATTAGAGAAGGATTGGGCATGGGTCCGAACAAATTCACCCATTCATACCCTACATACCTGAAGAGATCTGATTCTATAACTTCTCTGATTGCCCAAGGAAGAATTGATGAAGAACCTTGAAGAATTAGCCTTGATCACCCTCCCTCGACTTCTACTCTTGCATGCATGAATAGGAATAGCTTAGAATAAATTTTCCCCTCTTAAAACCCATTATTCGTAGCTTAAAATGACTTAGTTTAGGCCTTAGGATCATAGAAATTATGGAAAAACCCTTAATAAACTCGCAGGAAAAATAGATTGCCAGTCCTCACGAAGGACTGGACGAGTCGTTACTACTGGGCACAAGTCGTTACCTCCAGTCGTTAAGTGCACTGCCACTTTTCCTCAAAGGGTCCCCATGAGGGACCTAACGAATCTTCATTGGTGACCATGACTCGTGGTCACCTCTCGTGATGTTCACTGACCAAAAGTCCTTGATTCTCTGCCAACCCTGACCATGGCTGACTCAATGAGTTGTGGGGTCTGACCACGACTCGTGGTCATGCCCGTGGAGACTTTAAGTCACAAATTCCAAAACTTAAGACCAGGACCTCACCACGAGTCACCTAATGACTCATGGTCAACCCCACGGGTCCAGTAACGATCCATTCTGTCATCTGGTGCAGAATTTTCAATTTTCTCCGTTTCAACTCCCGGGTCTGATCTTAGGGTTTCTGGGGCATTACAATATCTCCCCCTTGGGAACATTCATCCTCGAATGTTGGAAAACATACAGAAATGCAGAGAAATGCAATTATCATATTCAAATACTGATCATTTAAGCTGAAAACTAACGGAATGACTACCTCCGAACTGAACTACATAGCTGAACTGAATTCACAAACCATACACACATACCTTGACATAAAAGAAACTTGGTCATATGAACTTAACATGAAAATTGAATAGAGTCTTAGGGCAAAAACTGATACCTCAAGCTAAAACTGAGCCGGAAGGGAATAGATACGGGTATCTAGCCATCATATCTACTTCAATTTCCCACGTAACTCCCTCAACATGCTGATTCTTTCATAACACCTTTACCGAAGCTACTTCCTTATTCCTTAACTTCCGAACCTGGCGATCAAATATCTCCACCGGAATCTCCTCATAGCTAAGGCTATCTTTCACACCCACGCTCTTCACTGAAACCACTAAAGTTGGATCACCGAAACACTTTTTCAAGAGCGATATATGAAAGACGGGATGAACTGAAGCTAACTCTAAGGGTAAATCTAGCTCATAAGCCACTTTGCCAACACATCTCAAAATCCGGTACACGCCAACATAGCGGGGACTGAGTTTTCCTTTCTTTCCGAATCTCATCACTCCCTTCATGGGAGACACTTTCAGAAACACCCAATCATCAACTTCAAACTCAAGTTCCCTCCTCCTTACATTGGCATAGGACTTTTGGTGACTCTAGCTGTTTTCAACCTATCCCGTATGAGCTGAACTTTCTCCATGGCCTCATGGAATGAATCTGGTCCTATCATTACAGCTTCACTGACTTCAAACCAACCAATAGGCGATCTACATCTCCACCCATAGAGAGCCTCAAACAGAGCCATCTGGATGCTGGAATGGTAGCTGTTATTGTATGAAAAGTCAATAAGAGGCAAATGGTCATCCCAACTATCCTTGAAGTCAATCACACATGCTCTCAACATGTCTTCGAGAGTCTGAATTGTCTGCTCCGCCTGACCATTTGTTTGCAGGTGAAATGTTGTGCTAAGCTTGACTTGAGTACCCAATCTTTTTTGAAATGACCTCCATAACTGAGAGGTAAACTGAGTACCTCTATCCGATATGATGGACAAGGGCACTCCATGAAACCGAACCAACTCCCGAACGTATAACTTAGCATAATCCTCCGTTGAATCGGTAGTTTTGACCGATATTAAATGAGCTGCTTTGGTCAACCTGTCCACAACAACCCAAATGGAGTCATACTGTCTGCGAGTGCGAAGCAAACCTGTAATGAAGTCCATATTGATCTCTTCCCACTTCCAAGTAGGGATTCTAATATCTTAGAGCACACCTCCGGGGTCTTTGATTCTCAACCTTCACCTGTTGACAGTTTGGACACTTAGCCACAAATTCTGCTATGTCCTTCTTCATGCCATTCCACCAACAGATTTCCCGTAGGCCACGGTACATCTTGGTGGCACCTGGATGTATAGAATATCTGGATCTGTGAGCCTCGTGCAACATTCAGTCTCTCAAATCATCAACATTCGGAATACATAAGTGACCCTGGTATCGAAGCACACCATCTCCCCCTTTAGAGAAGACCTCTACTTTCTAATTCTGAACAGCTTCCTTCAAATTCACCAAGATAGGGTCCTCGTCTTGTCTAGCTTTTATATCTATCACCAAGGATGATTCTGACCCATTCTGAACAATTATTGCACCATCTATCGAGTCGACCAAATGAACTCCCAACCATGCAAGTCGATGCATATCCTTCACCAGCTCCTTTCTCCCCTCATCCACATGGGACACACTCTCATAGAGAGTCTACTAGTGCGTCTGCTACTACATTATCCTTGCCCGGATGGTAAAGGACACTCATGTCATAATCCTTAAGTAGCTCTAACCACCTCCTTTGTCGTAGATTTAGATCCTTCTGGGTAAGCACATATTGTAGACTCTTATGGTCCGTAAACACACCCACATAGACCCCATACAAATAATGTCTCCATATCTTCAAGGCGAATACCACCGCCGCCAATTCAAGATCATGGGTCGGGTAAATCTTCTCATGAACTTTCAGCTGTCTGGAAGCATACGCTATCACTTTTCCATGTTGCATCAATACACAACCATGCCCGATCCTTGAAGCATCACAATAAACCACAAAACCATTCATGCCCTCAGGTAGGGTCAACACAGGTGCTGAGGTGAGTCGAGCCTTCAACTCTTGGAAGATCTTCTCACAAGCCTCCGACCATTGAAACTTTACCTTCTTCTGGGTCATTTTAGTCAACGGTGCTGCAATAGATGAAAACCCCTCAAAAAATCTCCAATAGTAGCCAGCTAAGCCCAAGAAACTCCTGATATCTGAATGATTCACCGGTATGGGCCAATTCTTCACCACCTCTATCTTCTGCGAGTCTACTTGCACACCCTCACTAGACACCACATGACCTAAGAATGCTAAAGGATTTAACCAAAACTCACATTTGCTGAATTTTTCATAAAATTGACGATCCTTCAAAGTTTCCAACACCACCCTCAAATGAGCAGCATTCTCCTCCTCGCTTTGAGAGTATATAAGGATGTCATCAATGAACTCGATCATGAACATATCTAGATATGGCTTGAACACCCTGTTCATCAGATCCATAAAAGTTGTAGGAGCATTCGTTATTCCAAAAGACATAACTACAAACTCACAGTGACTATACCGAGTTCGGAAAGCTGTTTTCGAAATGTCACTCTCTCAAACCCTGAGCTAATGGTACCCGGATCTGAGGTCTATATCGCACCATGAAGCTGGTCAAATAAGTCATCAATCCTGGGGAGAGGATACCTATTCTTGATGGTGACTTTTTTCAATTCTCGATAGTCAATACACATATGAAGAGAACCATCTTACTTTCAGACAAAGAGAACTGGTGCACCCTATAGGGATTTTCTTGGTCTAATGAAACCCTTATCTAACAGGTCCTTCAACTGCTCCTTCAACTCCTTTAACTCGGCTGGGGCCATTATGTAAGGAGGAATAGATATAGGTTGCGTATCAGGAAGAAGGTCAATACCAACATCGATTTTCCTCTCAAGAGGAATACCCGGTAGATCATCAGGGAACATTTCTGAATACTCACGTACTACTAGATCTGACTGGATAGTCGTGGTCTTGGACGTAGCATCCTTAACCCTAACAAGATGGTACACACAACCTTAGGAAATCATCTTTCTAGCCTTGAGGTAGGAAATAAAATGACCTACAGGCCCAGCTAAACTACCCTTCCATTCTAAGACTGGCTCACCCAGAAATCAGAACTCTACCGCATGGGTTCTACAATTAACTGAGGCATAACGTGCAAATAGCCAATCCATGCTGACAATAACATCAAAATTGGTCATGGCTAACTCTACTAGATCTTTTGAGATGACTTTTTAAAGGACTATAACTGGGCAACTTCTATACCCCCGTCTAGCTACAAATGAATCACCTACTGGAGTAGAGACTGAGAAGGGTTCTGATAAGATTTCGGGACTGACTCCGAAAATACTAGCCACGTAAGGTGTCACAAAAAACAAGGTAGCCCCTGGATCTAACAAAGCATATATATCAAGATGAAAAACTCGTAATATACCAGTGACTACATCTGGGGAGACCTCCTGCTCCTAGCGAGATGGTAAGGCATAGAATCTATTTTGGAGTTGACCGCCACCTATGCTAGTAGATGCCCCTTGCTGGGCTGGCCGTAACGGTGGAGCTGCTGAATTGGAAGCTGGGCCTTGGCCCCTATCATAGCCCTATCCAGCGGCTGGCAATCTTTGAGCATATGTCTGGGCTTCCCATACCCGAAGCAAGCACCTGTACCCGCCAAACACTGACCCGTGTGCCCCCGACCACACCTTCCACAAACTGGGATACTAGAATCTGCAGGCCTGCTGCTCTAACCACTAGATCCTGATGCCCGCCCTCTCTGGTCGTGCCTAGGTCTAGATGGCACACTCACCGCTGAAGATGCTGAGGTTGAAGATCTCTGGTGGGTCTGCTGTCGGTGCCCACCACCTGGCCTTGACTAAGAGAATCTATAGCTATCTATCCTGGCCCTCTTGGTCTCTCTCTCTCTCATATGCGTTGCCTCCATCTGTTGGGCGTATAAGACTATCCAAGGGAAATCCATATCCTGATAGAGCATAGCGGTCCTGCAATCCTTGTCAAAATAGTCTGCCACCCCATGAACAAACCTACTCACTCGTGCCCTCTGATCAACCACTAACTCTGGGGTGTACTTTGACAAACGAGTGAACTCTAGGTTATACTCCTGCGCCATTATCTTCCCTTGCTTTAGGTTCACGAACTCGGCTTCCTTCAACTCCCTTATCTCATGAGGGAAAAACAGATCTAGAAAAGCAACGTGGAACTCCTCCCAACTAATAGGACCTGCTCCGGCTACCCTACTATCGTTCCACTATCTAAACCAAATGTGTGCGACCCCCTTCAACTGATATGAGGCCAAATCAGCATACTCTACTCCATTCACCCCCATGACCTGGGTGATCTTCACAATCTCATTGATAAACTCATGTGGATCCTCGTCCACCTTTGACCCAAGAAACTCTGGTGGGTTCATCCTTAGGAAATCTCTGACTCGTGTTGCCGCCGCATTTCCGTTTTGTGAGACATGCACCACTGCCTTCTGGTTGACCTGAGCGGTCAAGGCCTGCGCTAGCATCTGAATGGCTGCCTTAAATTTAGCGTGGGCAACCAGTTCCGATGCATGGTGCTCATGGACTGGTGGGTTTGTTGGTGCCCTTCCCTATTGCCATCCTCATGGACATTGTCATTTCCATTCCTTCTGCCGTTAACGCTGCGGAGAGGCATGATTCTGCAATCACGAATAGCAAGAGTTAGAAGGATGGAGAGACATTTCACCGCACGACATGGATCATGAAAGAATGGAACATTTCCTAAAGGTCTAGTAGTCTCTTCGTCATAAGTGTGGCGTGCTTCACACCCATGAAAAAGACTCTACTTAATGCGGCTTTTAGACACACTAGGACACTTCAAAATCTATTTCTCTGATACCAAGTTTGTCACAACCCGAACATAGGTCCGGATCGAGATACGGGACAAGGAGCCCCGAAAGACTCCAAGTCAACCCATCGCATGAACAACTAACTCAGTTAGTAAAGCAGAAGAATTAACAAAATAAACATAGCGGAAGTCTAGCATAACATATAATCCAAAAATACAACACGTGTCTGAAGCTGAATACAATCTATTGTCTGAAAAACCTCTAAGTCTGATGAGCTGATGGTACACCCCAACTAACTCTCTAAGTCTAAAACTGAAAATACGGTAACATAATTGAATAAAAGTGGGGCCCTCGACAAACGAGGACTCACCAACAACGGATGATGCTAACTCCGAAAGTTGGTTAATGGCGGGGCTGAGTTTGAAGATCGGAGCCTGTATCATAAAATAATACAGCATAGAGTATGCGGTCAGTACGTGGAATGTACCGAGTATGCAAGGTAAGTAAAACCTCTTAATTAAGTAAAATCATTTAAAACATGCATAATATAAAACATAATCAAGATAAGAATCTGAGAGTAAGGCTGGCATGCTATTTTTCTAAATCTGATCATAAATGAATATCATAATTGAATTGAATGACCAAAGCTGAAAACTGAATATCATAAGTAAAGACTGAACATTGAGTCAAACCTACTTTAGACATGTAACATGATCGATAAACATGCATAACTGAAACAGGAGAAACAATGGGAGACTCGTCATATAACCAAAATTATCACGATAGAGCTTACGTGGTCCCGACTATTACACTCAAGTGGGTAGAGCCGTCTAAAGCCTTGCCAGAGCTAGAGACGCTACCATGATATCGATATCAAGCTGAACGCCCCCTTGGGCTAGGGGAAAGCTCAAAAAGGAGGTCTCAAATAATTTGAACATACCTACGTTGGCTCGTAGTTCTGAGACATAGGGTTGACTGACCCTTAGCCTGCTGGGTGCTAGACACTACTCCCAAAAACATGCATATTATCTCTATCATTTTTCAACAAAGCTGAACATCGTATAGTGACGAAGATGAATAATCATATACATAATAAATCTGAAATCATGCATGAGAAGCCTTGGCTCAAACCATACCACAAGTTGATTAAAATTGGGAATCTAGACTCCAATACCATGTGGTAAGCTAATTAACATGAATCATAAATCATATTTGAACATATGGGATTGCCCAATACTTAACATGCTTGAAAATAACTAGATTTACCTGAAAACATGATCATAAACATGGGTAGCTTGAAAATATGCTTTTCTCATCAAAATTTCATCATAATTGAACATACATCATAAATCTCAACTTCTCATAAATTCTTCATGAATGGGCATCATAATTTGTAAAATTAGTAAACATGATTAGTAATTGAAAACATTATAAAATGTGCCTATGAATTATAATTTATCAATTAAAATATACTTAGATCATACCCATGATAGTGACTTAGAGAATCTATGCATTGGGTTAAAACCCCATAGAATCAACTCATAGATTTTCATGAATTGGAGAAGGATTGGGCATGGGTGCAAATAAATTCACCCATTCATAACCCCACATACCTGAAGGGATTTGATTCTATAACTTCTTTGATTGCCCAAGGAAGAATTGATGAAAAACCTTGAAGAATTAGCCTTGATCACCCTCCCTAGACTTCTACTCTTTCATGCATGAATAGGAATAGCTTAAAATAAATTTTTCCCCTCTTAAAACCCACTATTCATAGCTTAAAACGACATAGTTTAGGATTAGGATCATAGAAATTATGTAAAAGCCCTTAATAAACTCGCAGGAAAAATAGATTGCCAATCCTCACGAAGGACTAAACGAGTCGTTACTACTGGTCACGAGTCGTTACCTCCAGTCGTTGAGTGCACTGCTACTTTTTCTCAAAGGGTCCCCACGAGGGACCTAATGGATCATCATTGGTGACCACAACTCGTGGTCACCTCTTGTGATCTTCACTGCCCAAAAGTCCCTAATTCTCCTCCAACCTTGACCAGGGCTGACTCTGTTACACCCCGTAAGTTCTTGACACTTAGTTGGCCTATTCGCATGTTGGTTAAGAGTGCGAAAAAGGGCCTGGGGAGAGACCGGACAAGCGCCAAGTTGGAGCGTCGCAAGGTAAACGTGACTTATAAATCGCATTCGACAAATGCGACTTAAAGGCCCCAAGTATATAAGGCCTCTCACCTTGTCTTAAATCATTTCCTCTTCATTTTATTCCAGAGAACGAACAGAAACAGTAAGGGATGAAGGGTTTACATAAATTTCCTTCCGTTTACGCCGTCAAACTCAGTTCAAACTCAAATTAACTTCGGGTAGCGAAGTATAAAGCTGCAGGGAGCATTCCTACGGAGTTAGTTTCGTGAAATTCGGCCGACGAATCATCGTCTCACTGAGCCAAGGTAAGTGGAATTGCTCCAAACTAGTATTAATACACTCCCGGCATTAAAGTAAGTATTTCTCCCTTCTAGACTCCCGAGAAATTGCGAGTTTTCGGCCGTTCTTCGATAAGTCAAAGAATAGGCAGTAAATATATTCATAAGTATGGTTTCACTCCAAAAAAATAGTAGAATTAGTTCTATTCCTTCGTGAATAAGAATACAGTTGGGGAAATAGCTGGATATTAACCGCGCTATGCCAGTTAATCAGGAAGACAGCAGTTAAGGTATGTAAAGTTAGTTCCTTTCGGCAAGCTAGTAGTTTCAGTATAGCAAAATAGTACGAATTCCAGTAGAATGTTTCAGAAGCCGTATATTATATTCAATATGAGTTTAGTAAGCATGTCAGAATTATTATACAGTGTTCAGCATAAAACTCAGTAAAACAGTATAATTCCCAGCAGAATATTCCAGAAATATTATTTCAGATTCAGTATATCTTAGTATCACATTCATTATATTTCAGTATGAGATTCATAATAGAATACCAGAATATAAATATTATTATCAGATTCGGTATATATATATATATGACATGCGGTTATTGCTATCTGTGGAGACATGATTGTTCCGTGTTGGGCACCCTTAGAGCTTCCTTGACCGCCCCAGGGTTAATAGCTATGACGACTCGCCCACCAGAGGGTGAGGATACGTCGCTCTACGGAGTAGCATGCCGTCCTCTAGCGGATGAAGATGGGATGCAGATTCCCCATAGCAGGCTGATCAGCACTATACCACACCCCCTGTCGAGCGCTTGCGCCCGGGGTGCAGATTACAGATTTTAGATTTTAGATTTCAGGAGTCCTCCGGACTCAGATCCAGCTATAGTCAGGGGCCCAGCGGGCCCAAGTTGCATACCCAGGGAGCCGGCGGGGTGCTCAAAGTTACTAGGTGGATGGTATGACCTGGGTAGGGGTATATAGATTGTGTGCTGGTTGGTACCTTACGGCTTATGGGGGCTGGTAAGGTTCTTGTATGTTATGTTGTGTTAGTTATTAACAGATAGAAAGTAGACCGCCATGTTATCAGGTATGACTCTTACTCTCTTCAGTAAAGTTACACTCTTTTCAGTCAGTCTCAGTCCATCTCCTATTACTTCAGTATCTATTAGTATTATTGTTTACTTTCAGTTATTTTCAGTTATTGCTTTGCATACTCAGTACCAGTGGTACTAACGCACGTTTTGGGGTGCTGCATTACCTACCTGCAGGTACTCATAGACGAGGAGAAGATCCCTCGTAGTTCCAGCCACTGTACAGCGCCTTCAGCTCCTTTCATCCGGAGCTCAAAATACAAAGGTTGACTTCCCTTTTATTTGTACAGTATGGGTAGGCCGGGGCCCTGTCCCGACCATCTTGCTATTCTTAGAGGCTTACAGATTATATATATTCCCTGTGGTTAGCTGTGTAGGCCGTGTGGGGCCATTTGTGTGTTTCAATTGTATGCAGCGGCTGTGTGGGGCCTTATTCAGTTGGTAGTGGTGACCTTGTCGGTCACATAGTAGCTTGGTACTTGTTTTCATTTCTTTGATAAACTAGTAAGCATGGTGGCCTTGTCGGCCCGCATAGGTTCCCGTATGTTCAGTTGTTCTGGTTAGCTGTTATTTTCCTACAGGTGGCTATAGGCCTTGTCGGCCGGAGGCTGTATTTACAGCCGTTACATAGCCCGTCGTTTTCTTGAATCTAGAATTAGAGCCAGCCTGGCACCAGAAGTGCTTAGGCTCAGTTAATCCAGTAGTCTAGGTCTTAGTAGGGCACCAGGTGCAAGTCATGCCTCCCCAGGCGGGGCGTGACAAACTTGGTAGCAGAGCAGGTCATATGCCAGGGAGTCTGCAAGCCGTGCTAAGTGGAGTCTTGTCTATGGATGTGTTGTGCACTACATACCATAGGCAGGAGGCTGCAAGGCATGCTAGGGTGGTTACTCTTTCTTTATATTCAGTCGTGCCATAGAGCAGTACAGTATAGGGTTGAGTCCCTAAAGCTTATTATACTCTTTGTTTACAGATAAAATGTCATATCAGCGACATCCTACCACAGGCAGAAGATTGGACATAGCAGCAGGAAAGGGCACCAGCAGGATGCCTCAGCCTCGTTTAGAATCATCCCGATCTGAGGGCGATACAGAGGCATCGTCCCGACCTTCTCAGCAGTCTCCACCCCATCAGGAGCCACTCGGGACGACACCACCTCCGACAGTTCCTATACCTATACCATCTGACCAGGAGGTTAGGAGTGCAGTAGTTATGTTAGCGCAAATGATGGCTACTCAGCACCAGTCAATGCCATCTACAACGGCAGAATCATCAGGTAGGCCTGGTAATTCGAGGGTCCAAGAATTCCTGGCACTAGGTCCCCCATAATTTACTGAGACAGACGAACAGAGGACCCCCAGGACTTCCTGGATCAGATGTAGAGGATTTTCCGGGTAATGCATGTTATATCTATAGAGTCGGTCGAATTGGCGGTATTCCGACTGCGGGATATTGCTGTGTTGTGGTATGAGAGTTGGGAAAGGTCTCGAGGGAGAGATGTTGCCCCTCCGACCTGGTCCAGCTTTTTAGAGGCTTTCCTAGACCGTTACCTACCATGAGAGATTCGACAGGCCTGGATGGACCAGTTTTTACACCTAGAGCAGGGGGCGATGAGTGTTCGAGAATACGCCCTGCAGTTCGATTCTTTGGCCCGATATGCTCCAGCCTTTGTAGACACCATGCCATCCAGAGTCCACCGATTTATTATGGGGCTGAACTCAGAGTATATTGAGGCCTGTATGACAGCTACTTTGCGGGAAGATATAGATATTACTCGAGTACATGGTTTTGCTCAAACTATTGAGGGCCTCAGACAACGGCAACAAGATAGCAGACGAACAAGTCAGGAACAGCGCCGCAGGGACAGGTTGGATGAGTTATAGGGGGAGATTCGGAGAGGGCCTAAGCCACGGCTATCAGATAGGCCACCTAGACCCCCGCCTCCATCACAACAGCAGAGGGGTAGATTCAGTCGCTGAGGACAGTCAGATTCCGGCAGATGTTCTCGAATAATAGATTCACCCCAGCAGAGTAGGGCAGAACAGAGCAAGTATACACCACCACTTTGCCCTATTTGCAGCCGACGCCACTCTGGAGCTTGCAGATATGGCTCCACAGGGTGTTATATATGCGGACAGGAGGGTCATGTGATGAGAGATTTTCCAGCCAAGGGTAAGGGTGACCAGGATAGACAGGACAAGGCATCAACAAGGTCGCGAGCTCCAGCAGCCCCCGCAGGGCGCAGGCCCTCAATTTCAGCAAGCAGAGGCCGAGGCAAATCGGGGGCCTCTAGTTCAGGTGCGGGCCCAAGCCGTACCTATGCATTACCAGGGAGACAATATTTAGAGGCGTCTGCAGATGTTGTGACAGGTATAATGACTATTTGCTATCACCCTGCTTATGTATTAATCGATCCGGGATCTACCTTGTCCTATGTTACCCCATTAGTGGCTTGAAAGTTCAGTATTGTACCAGAATTGCTTTGGCAACCCTTTTCAGTATCTACACCCATCGGTGACTCTATTATAGCCAGAAGGGTTTATCGAGGGTGTACAGTAGAGATTGCTAACCATCAGACCACATCAGATTTGGTAGAGTTAGAAATGGTTGATTTTGACACCATTATGGGTATGGATTGGTTAGCTCCATGCTATGCCAATGTAGAATGCTAGACCAAGATGGTCCGATTCCATTTTCCAGGGGAGGCAGTACGAGAATGGAAGGGCAGTACAGCTACGCCAAAAGGTAGGTTTATTTCCTATCTTCGGGCGAGAAAGTTGATAGCCAAGGGGTGCATTTACCACATTGTCAGAGTTCAGGATGTTCGGGTAGAGCTTCCAACTCTCCAGTATCTTCCAGTGGTGAATGAATTCCCAATATATTTCCAGATGAGTTACCTAGTATTCCCCCAGAAAGGAAAATAGACTTTGCAATTGATTTATTACCGGGCACTCATCCCATATCAATTCTCCCTTATCGCATGGATCCTGCTGAACTCAGAGAACTAAAGGAGCAGTTGAAGGATTTGTTAGAAAAGGGTTTTATCAAGCCGAGTACTTCACCTTGGGGTGCGCCAATTTTGTTTGTGAGAAAGAAGGATGGTTCCCTCCGCATGTGTATAGACTATCGGCAACTGAATAAAGTCACAGTCAAGAATAAGTATCCGCTTCCCAGAATAGATGATTTATTTGATCAGTTACAGGGAGCCAGATATTTCTCCAAAATTGACTTAAGGTCCGGATATCATCAGGTTCAGGTTCATGAAAGGGACATTCCAAAGACTGCCTTCAGGACCAGATACGGCCATTTTGAATTCTTAGTCATGTCCTTTAGGCTGATGAATGCTCCAGCCGTGTTTATAGACCTGATGAACAACATTTTTAGACCATACTTGGACCTGTTCGTGATAGTGTTTATTGATGATATTTTAGTGTATTCTCGCTTGGAGGCAGACCACCAGGATCATTTGCAGACACTGCTCCAGATTCTCAGGGACCGTCAGCTGTATGCCAAGTTCTCTAAATGTCAATTTTGGCTAAATTTAATAGCCTTTTTGGGTCATATTGTGTCGGATGCTGGTATACAGGTAGATACCTAGAAAATAGAAGCAGTAAAAGCATGGCCCAAACCTACCATTCCGACCGAGGTACGCAGTTTCCTGGGGTTAGCAGGGTACTACAGGAGGTTTGTTGAAGGATTTTCCACCTTAGCAGCACCTCTGACTAAATTGACGTAGAAGGCAGCAAAATTTCAGTGGACTGAGGCATGTGAGCAGAGCTTCCAGGAATTGAAAGACAGGCTAACATCATCTCCAGTGTTAGCATTGCCAGAAGGTACAGAAGGTTATGCAGTTTATTGTGACGCTTCAGGTGTTGGGTTAGGATGTGTGTTGATGCAACATGGTAAAGTAATTGCTTATGCTTCTAGACAGCTGAGGAAACATGAAAAGAACTATCCTACCCATGACCTGGAATTGGCCGCAGTGATTCATGCCTTGAAGATATGGAGACATTACTTCTATGGCGTCCACATGGATATTTTCACTGATCATAAGAGCCTACAGTATATCTTCACCCGAAAAGAACTGAACTTGCGGCAGCGTCGCTGGTTAGAGTTGTTGAAAGACTATGATGTGAATATTCTGTATCACCCGGGAAAGGCCAATGTGCAGATGCCCTTAGTCGTAAGTCTATGGGGAGTTTGGCATACTTACAGCCTGTGCAGCGGGAATTAGCCCAAGAATTGCATCAGTTAGCCAGTTTAGCCGTTCGTGTAGCAGAAACAGAGGACAATAGAGTGGTAATCCAGAACACCGCAGTGTCGTCTTTAGTCGTGGAAGTAAAGGAACAGCAGTGTGAAGATCTTAGCCTGGTTCAGCTTAGAAATAGAGTTCAAGAAGGAGAGGTGACAGATTTTCAGATAACCGAGGATGGGTATTGCGATATAAAGATCACTTTTGTGTTCCAAATGTTGCAGGGCTTCGCCAGCAGATTATGGGCGAGGTACATTATGCCTGTTATTCTCTCCACCTAGGTTCGACGAAAATGTACCACGATATAAAAGAAATCTACTAGTGACCAGGAATGAAGAAGGGGATAGCAGAATTCGTAGCTCAGTGTCCCAACTGCCAGCAGGTAAAAGTTGAACATCAGAAACCAGGCGGACTGACTTTGGATATAGCTGTGCCTCTATGGAAATGGGAAGCAGTAAATATGGATTTTATAGCAGGATTATCCCGCACCAGGCGTAGATATGATTCGATCTGGTGATTGTTGACAGACTGACAAAATCAGCTCATTTTCTGCTAGTAAGGGCTACCTTTTCCGTCGAGGATTACGCTGAGCTGTATATCAGAGAAATAGTCAGGTTGCATGGTGTTCAAGTGTCCATTATCTTCGACAGAGTTTGGCAATCATTTCAGAGAGGCTTGGGGCCACAGGTTAACCTGAGCACAGCTTTTCAGCCTCAGATAGATGGGCAGGCAGAACGCACCATTCAAACGCTCGAGGATATGTTGCAAGAATGTGTGTTGGATTTCGGAGGTAGCTGGGATGAACATTTACAACTCATTGAGTTCGCCTATAATAATAGTTACCATTCAGCTATTCAGATGGCGCCTTATGAGGCATTATATGGGCGAAAGTGCAGATCTCCAGTTGGTTGGTTTGAGGTAGGAGAATCAGCATTAATTGGGTGGGCCAGATATCATTCATCAGTCAGAGGAAAAAGTAAAGCTTATCAGAGAATGTTTACTGACTGCTTAGAGCCGCCAGAAATCTTATGCTGACATGCGGCGTAGAAACTTGGAATTTAATGTGGGTGACTGGGTGTTTCTGAAAGTTTTGCCTATGAAGGGTGTAATGAGATTTGACAAGAAAGGAAAGCTCAGCCTGAGGTTTGTTGGGCCTTATCAGATTCGCCGAAGAATAGGCCAAGTGGAATATGAGTTAGACTTACCTCCAGAGTTAGAATCTGTCCACCCAGTTTTCTATGTATCAATGCTGAGAAAGTGCATAGGAGATCCATCTAGAATTGTCCCAGTCCAAGATGTTCAGGTTACAGAGAAGTTGGCCTATGAAGAAGTTCCAGTAGCCATACTAGATCGGCAGATCTGCAGATTAAGAACTAAAGATGTTGCTTCTGTCAAAGTGTTATGGCGTAACAGGAACCGAGAGGAAATGACTTAGGAAGCAGAAGAAAATATGAAAGTCAGATATCCTTAGTTATTTCAGACTTAGTCAGCCAGAGGTATGTTATTATTACTGTTTTATGAGTTACAGTATATTCATGTGTACGTGAGATAGTTGACTCTAGTTTATTGTGTAATGGATGCTATAGTATTATATGGAGTACTTGTATTGGACTTTTTTGCGTTTCAGGATTTTTGAGATAGTCCATATTATAGGAGAAACTCTGCCAAAATTTTTCCAGAAAAGGTAGAGCAAGTTAAAATTTTTGTAAACGAAAGTTAACATTCGAGGACGAATGTTCTTAAGGGGGGAAGGATGTTACACCCCGTAAGTTCTTGACACTTAGTTGGCCTATTCGCATGTGGTTTAAGAGTTTTAGAATGCCATACGTGCGAAAAAAGGGCCCGGGGAGAGACCGGACAAGCACCAAGTCGGAGCGTCGCAAGGCAAATGCGACTTATAAATCGCACAAGGCAAATGCGACTTATAAATTGCATTCGACAAATGCGACTTAAAGTCCCCAAGTATATAAGGCCTCCCACCTTGTCTTAAATCATTTCCTCTTCATTTTATTCCAGAGAACGAATAGAAATAGTAAGGGACGAAGGGTTTACATAAATTTCCTTCCGTTTACGCCGTCAAACTCAGTCCAAACTCAAATTAACTTCGGGTAGCGAAGTATAAAGCTGCAGGGAGCATTCCTACAGAGTTAGTTTCGTGAAATTCGGCCGACGAATCATCATATCACTGAGCCAAGGTAAGTGAAATTGCTCCAAACTAGTGTTAATACACTCCCGGCATTAAAGTAAGTATTTCTCCCTTCTAGACTCCCGAGAAATTGCGAGTTTTCGGCCGTTCTTCGATAAGTCGAAGAATAGGCATTAATATATTCATAAGTATGGTTTCTCTACAAAATAATAGTAGAATTAATTCTATTCCTTCGTGAATAAGAATACAGTTGGGGAAATAGCTGGATATTAGCCGAGCTACGCCAGTTAATCAGGAAGACAGCAGTTAAGGTATGTAAAGCCAGTTCCTTTTGGCAAGCTAGTAGTTTCAGTATAGCAAAATAGTACAAATTCCAGTAGAATGTTTCAGAAGTCATATATTATATTCAGTATGAGTTCAGTAAGCATGTCAGAATTATTATATAGTGTTCAGCATGAAACTCAGTAAAATAGTATAATTCCCAACAAAATATTCCAGAAATATTATTTCAGATTCAGTATATCTCAGTATCAGATTCAGTATATCTCAGTATCAGATTCAGTATATTTCAGTATCAGATTCATTATATTTCATTATGAGATTCAGAACAGAATATCAGAATATAAATATTATTATCAGATTCAGTATATATATATATATTACATGTGGTTATTGCTATCTGTGGAGATATGATTGTTCTGTGTTGGGCACCCTTAGAGCTTCCTTGACCGCCCCAGGATTAATAGTTGTGTCGACTCACCCGCCAGAGGGTGAGAATACGTCGCTCTATGGAGTGGCATGTCGTCCGCCAGCGGACGAATATGGGATGCAGATTCCCCATAGCAGGCTGATCAGCACTATACCACACCCCCTATCGAGCGCTTGTGCCCGGGGTGCAGATTACAGATTTTAGATTTTAGATTTCAGGAGTCCTCAAGACTCAGATCCAGCTATAGTCAGGGGCCCAGCGGGCCCAAGTTACATACCCAGAGGGTCCGCGGGATGCTCACAGTTACTAGGTGGATGGTATGACCTGGGTAGGGGTATATAGATTGTGTGTTGGTTGGTACCTTACGACTTATGGGAGCTAGTAAGGTTCTTGTATGTTATGTTGTGTTAGTTATTAATAAATAGAAAGTAGACCTCCATGTTATCAGGTATGACTCTTACTCTCTTTAGTAAAGTTACGCTCTTTTCAGTCAGTCTCAGCCCGCCTCCAATTAGTATCTATCAGTATTATTGTTTACTTTCAGTTATTTTTAGTTATTGCTTTGCATACTCAGTACCAGTGGTACTGACACCCGTTTTGGGGCGCTGCATTACCTGCCTGCAGGTACTCATAGACGAGGAGCAGATCCCTCGTAGTTCCAGCCAGCGTACAGCGCCTTCAGCTCCTTTCATCCGGAGTTCGAAAGACAAAGGTTGACTTCCCTTTTATTTGTACAGTATGGGTAGGCTGGGGCCCTGTCCCGACCATCTTGCTATTCTTAGAGGCTTGCAGATTGTATATATTCCCTGTGGTTAGCTGTGTAGGCCGTGTGGAGCCATTTGTGTGTTTCAGTTGTATGCAGCGGCTGTGTGGGGCCTTATTCAGTTGGTAGTGGTGACCTTGTCGGTCACATAGTAGCTTGGTACTTGTTTTTATTTCTCTGACAAACTAGTAAGCATGGTGGCCTTGTCGGCCTGCATAGGTTCCCGTATGTTCAGTTGTTCTGGTTAGCTATTATTTTCCTACAGGTGGCTATAGGCCTTGTCAGCCGGAGGCTGTATTTACAGTCGTTACATAGACCGTCATTTTCTTGAATCCAGAAATAGAGCCAGCCTGGCACCAGAAGTGCTTAGGCTCAGTTAATCCAGTAGTCTAGGTCTTAGTAGGGCACCAAGTGCCAGTCATGCCTCCCCAGGCGGGGCGTGACAGACTCAATAAGTTGTGGAGTTTGACAAATTCCAAAATTTAAGACCAGTAACTCACCACGAGTCACCTAATAACTCGTGGTCAACCCCATGGGTCCAGTAACGACCCGTTCTTTCATCTAGTGCAGAATTTCCAGTTTTCTCTATTTCAACTCCCAGGTCTAATCTTAGGGTTTCCGGAGCATTATAGTTGGTTAGTTCAGGAGTGTCAAGGTTGGAAGGTATGGTTCATGGTATGACTCGTTGTAGGGAACAACGAGTCGTGGCTTGCACTCGTAGGAAGAGGGCAGAGGAATTGGAAGAAGTGGCAATGGATGGGTCCAACGACCCATTATTTGATGGTACGAATCATTATGTGGCTCGTGGAAACTTACGGAGTTGGTCAAAACCAGTAGCAATAACGAGAGCCAACCACGAGTCATGGTATCGAGGTACGACTCGTGGTGTGAGTCGTTACTTCTAGCAGTGAGTATTTTTCTGTGAAATTAGTAAGGACATCTCCGTAAATCCTAAGCTCCTATGCCCTAAACTACGTCATTTTAAACCCTGAAAGAAGTGTATTAAGGGAGTTTAACCTATTTTAATTCATTCAACTCCATGGATGCAAGTTTAGAAGTTCTTCTTTGAAGATTAATCTTGAAACTCCTCAATTCTTCCCCCAAATCTCTTGGGCTTTTAGAGTCAAGTTTCGATTTAGCTTATCCAAGTATGTAGGGCTTCGAATGAGAGTTTCCTTTCACTCTCATGCCCAAATTTCTCCTCAAGTTCATGAATTCAAGTCTTAATTCAAGTTTATGATCTTATGGAGTTTTAGCCCAATTTCATGAAATTCTCTATGATTTTTTATGGGTTAATTTCTTTCATGTTTCAAAGTATATTTTAAGATTCACGGGCAGATTTTATACCTATTTTGATTATAAATTCATGATTTGAAGTTTTAAAAACTTATGCTCGATTATGCAAGTTTTATAAAAAGTCAAGTTTATGATTTATGATTTTAAGTATGATGAGATATCTCGAATTAGTGAATGTTTACAAATTACCCATGTATAAATTTATGATTTTGACTGATGAAGTCTATTTCAAGTATACATGATCTTAAGATTTTAGGTATGCCCACACAGGTTAAGCATGTTTTGATTCAGCTCAAATCTATAGAAATAGCTTACCATATGATTTTGGAGTCTATACTCCCACTGCAGCTTATGGTATGTCTTCAACTTTGTTGAAAAACGATGGTAAGTATCTTGCATATTTTTTGGAGTAGTGTCTAGCACCGAGCAGGCTAGGGGTTCAGGTAAATCCAGAGTCTCAAAATTACATGCCAACGTAGGTTTATATATATATTAGGACCTCCCTTGTTAGTTTCCCCTACCCCCACAGGGGCTTTCAGCTTGATATCAATATCATGATAGCGTCCTTAGCCTTGAAAAGATTTTGGATGGCTCTGCCCACTTGAGTGTGATAGATAGGGAATCACGTAACCTCTATCGTGATGATGTCAGTTGTTACGAGTCTCCCATTGTTCTTCATGATTGCAGTTATGCATGTTTATGAATTATGATATTATGTTTTATAGCAAGTTTGACCCAATGATCAGTTTATAAGCTTTTGCTTATGATTTCAGCTATGGCAAGCCATATGACTCTATTTTCAGCTTTCGTTCATTCTATTCAGATATGATATTCAACTTATGATTATACATGATTCATATTCAAATTTCAGCATGCAGTCCTTACTCTTATGATCTTATGTTTTGTATTTATTTGAATGATTTTAGTTCATACCTACTCAGCATGTTTACTTACCTTGCATACTCAGTACATTGGAAGTACTAATTGTATACTCTATGTTGTACCGTTTCATGATACAGGTTCAGACAATCAGACTCAGTTCCGCCGTTAAGCTAGTTTCCCCCATCTTAGTTCAGTTTTCATCGTTGGTTCGTCCTCATCCTTCGAGGACCTTTAGTTTGATGTTGAGTTATGTTATTTCAGTTTTCAGATGTAATACCCCAAAACTTCCTAAGATTAGACTCAAGGGTTGAAATAGAAAAAGTAGAAAAATCTGCACCAGGTCACAAAACGATTCATCTAGTGACTCGTGGTATGACCTAACGGGTCATTAAGTGACCCATAAGGTGGTGCTCAATTTTAAGGAGATGTCGTTCTTGGGTAGTGGCAACGGATGGGACGAAGAGTCGTCGTTGTCACGCCCCGCCTTGGAAGGCATGACTGGCACCTGGTGCCCTACTAAGAACGACATCTCCTTAAAATTGACTGGACTACTGAGCCTAAGCACTTCTGGTGCCAGACTGGTTCTAACCCTGGGTTCATGGAACCAACGGGCTATATAACAGCTGTAAATACAGCCTCTGGCCGACTAGGCCTATAGCCACCTGTAAGACAACAACAGCTAACCAGAACAATAGTAATATAAAGGAACCTATACGGGCCGACAAGGCCACCATGCTGACTAATTTCACTGAAATGCTGAATAAAATGCTAAACTACTCTATGACCGGAAAGGTCACCATTTATTAATTGAATAAGGCCCCACACGGCCATCATAAACAAACTAAACCATAGACACGGCCTCACATGACCGGTACGACTAACCAAAGGGAATATACAATCTACAAGCCTCTAAGAATACTGATAAGATGGTCGGAACCCGTACTTTACAATAAAAGAAAAGGAATAAACCTCTAGCTATCAAGCTCCGGATGACAGGAGCTGATGACTCTGTGTGTTGGATAGAAATACGAGGGATCGGCTCCTCGTCTATGAGTACCTGCAGGAAAGTAATGCAGCGCACCCAAATGGGCATCAGTACCACAGGTACCGAGTATGCAAAGCAATAACTAAACATAACTGAAAATAGACAGTAATACTGATAGTTACTGAATAACAGAAGATGGCTAAGACTGTCTGGGATGGCAGAATCTAAACTAAGCTTAACTGTACTGGAGAGAAGGTGAGAATCATACCTGTCAATTCGGCGTCCTGTTATCTATCAATTTAATAAATAACATATATAGCATACAAGAACCTATACCAGCCCCCATAAGCCAGAAGGTACCAATCAACATGCAATCTATATACCCCTACCCGGGTCGCAATCCAAAAATAACAATTCACTCCACTCATCTAGTAACTATGAGCATCTCGCCAACCCCCTAGGTATGCAACTTGGGCTCTCTAGGCCCCTGACTATAGCTGTATCTGAGTCCGGAGGATTCCTGTAAACTGTAATCTGAGATCTGTGATCTGTAATCTGTAATCTGTGCCCTGGGCGCAAGCGCTCGACAGGGGTATGCTATAATGCTGATCAGCCTGCTATGGGGAATGTTGCATCCCATCTTCGTCCTCTGGCGGACGGCATGCCACTCCTTGGAGTGACGTATCCTCACCCTCTGGCGGGCGAGTCGACACAGCTATTAACCCTGGGGCGGCAAGGAAGCTCTAAGGGTGCCCAACATAGAACAATCAGGTCTCTACAAACAATAATAATCACATATAACATATATATTAAATCTGATAATACTGTCCATGTTCTGATATTCTATTCTGAATCCATTGCTGAATTATATTGAATCTGATACTGAGTTATACTGAGTCTGGAATAATATCTCGCTGTCTGATACTAATTTACTGACTTTTATTCTGAATATGACATAATAATTATTCAAGCATGCTTATTGAATTCACACTGGGCATAATACTCGGCTTTGAAACGTTCTTCTGGAATTTATTCTATTTTACTAGACTAGAATTACTATCTTGCCGAAAAAACTAGCTTTATATACCTCAGTTGCCGACTTCTTGACTAACTGGCGTAACTCGGCCAATATCCAGCTATTTCTTCCAATTGCATTCATATTCATAGCAAATAAAACTAAATTCATCAATATTCTGGAAGAAAACACTACTTTGAATATATATACTGCCCAAACTTTGACTTATCGAAAAATAGCCGAAAACTCGCTATTTCTCAGAAGTCTAGAAGGGATAAATACTCACTTTAGGGATAGGAGTACATTGACACTAATTTGGAGCAATTCCACTTACCTTATCTCGGTAGGACGATGATTCGCCGGCCGAATTTCACGAAACTAACTCCGTAGGAATGCTCCTTGCAGCTTTATACTTCGCTACCCGAAGTTAATTTGAGTTTGGACCGCGTTTAACAGGTAAAACGGAAGGAATTTTAATGGAAACCTTTGTCCTCTCTATTTCTCTACTGTTCTCTAGTTTACTCACTAAAAATATTGATAATTATCACTTAAAAACCGAAGTGGGGGCTTATATACTTGGGGCCTTTAAGTCGCATTTGTCGAATGCGATTTATAAGTCGCATTTGCCTTGCGACACTCCGACTTGGCGCTTGTCCGGTCTCTCCCCGGACCTTTTTCTAG
Source organism: Datura wrightii (assembly GCA_035772735.1). NCBI lineage: Eukaryota > Viridiplantae > Streptophyta > Magnoliopsida > Solanales > Solanaceae > Datura > Datura wrightii. Next base: position 41,549,811 of record JASDFA010000027.1, read on the forward strand.
CACGTATGGCATTCTAAAACTCTTAACCAACATGCGAATAGGCCATCTAAATGTCAAGAATTTACGGGGTGTAACAGTCGTGATGCCCCTTAAGAACATTCATCCTCGAGTGTAAACTCCTTCTCACAGGAATCTCAACTTACTTGACTTATTCTCGAAAAATCTTGGTAGAGTTTCCCCTGTAATATGGACTACCTCAAAAATCCTGAAACGTAGAAAAGTCCAATACAGGTATTCCACACAATACTATAGTATTCATCACGCAATAGACTAGAGTCAACTATATCATTTATACACATAAATATAAGGCAACTCATAAAACAACAATACTAATATACCTCTGGCTGATTAAGTCTGAAATAACTGAGGATATCTGACTTTCATATCTTCCTCTGCTTCCCAAGTCATTTCCTCTCGGTTCCTGTTATGCCATAATACCTTGACAGAAGCAACATCTTTAGTTCTTAATCTGCGAATCTGCCGGTCTAGTATGGCTACTGGAACCTCTTCATAAGCCAGCTCCTCCGTAACCTGGACATCCTGAACTGGGACAACTCTGGAGGGGTCTCCTATATACTTCCTCAGCATGGACACGTGGAAAACTGGGTGAATAGACTCTAATTCTGGAGGTAAGTTCAACTCGTACGCCACTTGGCCTATTCTTCGGTGAATCTGCTAAGGCCCAACAAATCTCGGGCTGAGATTGCATTTCTTGTCGAACCTCATCACCCCTTTCATTGGAGAGACTATCAAGAATACCCAGTCATTCATATTAAATTCAAGGTTTCTGCGTCGCACATTAGCATACGATTTCTGGCGGATCTGAGCAGTCAGTAGGCGTTCTCTGATAAGCTTTACCTTTTCCTCTGACTGATGAATAATATCCGGCCCAATCAGCGCTGACTCTCCTACTTCAAACTAGCCAATTGGCGATCTGCACTTTCGCCCATACAATGCCTCATAAGGCGCCATCTGGATAGCTGAATGGTAATTGTTATTATAAGCGAATTCAATAAGTGGTAAGTGCTCATCCCAGCTACCTCCGAAGTCCAACACACACGCTCGCAACATATCCTTGAGCATCTAAATAGTGCGCTCTGCCTGCCCATCCGTCTGAGGGTGAAATTGTGCTCAGGCTAATCTGTGTTCCCAGGCCTCTCTGAAATGATTGCAAAAATTTGGCTATAAATTGTGCCCCTCTGTCAGATATAATGGACACTGGAACATGTGCAGTCTGACTATTTCTCTGATATACAACTCAGCATAATCTTCGGCAGAGAAAGTAGCCCTTACTGGCAGAAAATGGGCTGATTTTGTCAGTCTGTCAACAATTACCCAAATCGAGTCATTTCTATGCCTGGTACGGGGTAATCCTGCTACAAAATCTATATTTACTTCTTCCCACTTCCAAAGAGGCATAGCTATGTCTTGAGTCAATCCGCCTGGTTTCTGGTGTTCAGCTTTTACTTGCTGGCAGTTAGGACATCGGGCTACGAATTCTGCTATTTCCCTCTTCATACCTGGCCACCAGTAGATTTCTTTGATATCATGGTATATTTTCATCACGCTTGGATGGAGAGAATAGCGAGCGTAATATACCTCACCCATAATCTGCTGGCGAAGCCCTGCAACGTCTGGAACACAAAGGCGGTCGTTACATCGCAACTCTTCATCCTTAGTTACCTGAAAATCTGGCATTTTTCCTTGCTGAACTCTGTCTTTAAGTTGAACTAAGTTAGGATCTTCATACTGCAGTTCCTTTACCTCCACAACTAATGACGATAGTGCGGTGTTCTGAATTACCGCTCTGTTGTCCTCTATTTCTGCAACACGAACAGCTAAACTGGCTAACTGGTGTATTTCTCGGGCCAATTCCCGCTGCTCGGGCTACAAGTACACCAAACTCCCCATAGACTTACGGCTAAGGGCATCTGCTACTACGTTGGCTCTTCCTGGGTGATACAGAATATTTACATCATAATCTTTCAACAACTCTAACCAGCGACGCTGCCGCAAATTCAACTCTCTCTGAGTGAAGATATACTGTAGGCTCTTATGATCAGTGAAAATATCCATATGGACACCATACAAGTAATGTCTCCACATCTTTAGGGCGTGGATCACTGCGGCTAGTTCCAGGTCATGGGTAGGATAATTCTTTTCATGTTTCCTTAGCTGTTTGGAAGCATGAGCAATTACTTTACCATGCTGCATCAACACACATCCTAACCCAACACCCGAAGCATCATGATAAACTGCATAACCCTCTGTACCTTCTGGCAATGCTAATACTGGGGCGGAGGTCAACCTGTCTTTCAATTCCTGGAAACTCTGCTCACATGCCTCCGTCCACTGAAACTTTACTGCTTTTTACGTCAGCTTAGTCAGAGGTGCTGCTATGGTGGAGAATCCCTCAACAAATCTTCTGTAGTACCCTGCTAATCCCAGAAAACTGCGTACTTTGATCGGAGTGATAGGTCTGGGCCATGTTTTTACTGCTTCTATTTCTGTGTGTCTACTTGTATACCAGCATCTGACACGATATTCCCCAAGAAGGCTACTGAGTTCAGCCAAAATTCACATTTAGAGAACTTGGCATACAGCTGACAGTCCCTGAGAATCTAGAGCACTGTCCGCAAATGATCCTGGTGGTCTGCCTCTGAGCGAGAATACACCAAAATATCGTCAATAAACACTATCACAAACAGGTCCAGGTATGGTCTGAAGATACTGTTCATCAGGTCCATGAATACTGCAGGAGCATTCGTCAGCTCAAAGGACATGACTAGGAATTCAAAATGGTCGTATCTGGTCCTGAAGGCAGTCTTCGGAATGTCCCTTTCACGAACTCGAACCTGATGATATCCGGACCGTAAGTCAATCTTGGAGAAATATCTAGCCCCCTATAACTGATCAAACAAATCATCTATTCTGGGAAGCGGATACTTATTCTTGACTGTAACCTTGTTCAACTGCCGGTAGTCTATACACATGCGGAAGGAGCCGTCCTTCTTTCTCACAAATAGAACCAGCGCACCCCAAGGTGAAGTACTCGGCCTAATAAAGCCCTTATCTAATAGATCCTTCAGTTGCTCCTTTAGTTCTCTAAGTTCAGCAGGAGCCATACGATACGGAGGGATCGATATGGGCTAAGTTCCTGGTAGCAAATCAATTGCAAAATCTATTTCTCTTTCTGGGGAAATACCAGGTAGCTCATCTGGGAATACGTCAGGGAATTCATTAACCACTGGAATAGACTAGAGAGTCGGAGGCTCTACCCGCACATCCTAGACTCTGACTATATGGCAAATGCATCCCTTAGCTATCAACTTCCTTGCCTGAAGGTAGGAAATAAACCTACCTTTTGGTGTAGCTGTACTGCCCTTCCACTCTCATACTGCCTCCCTTGGAAAGTGGAATCGGACCGTCTTGGTCCAGCATTCTACATTGGCATAGCACGGCACTAACCAATCCATACCCATAATGGCATCGAAATCAATCATCTCTAATTCTACCAGATCTACTGTGGTCTGACGATCAGCAACCTCTACTGTAAACCCTCGATAAACCCTTATAGCTATGATGGAGTCACCAACGGGTGTAGATACTGAAAAGGGTTGCTGAAGCAACTCTGGTACAACACTGAACTTTCAAGCCACAAATGGGGTAACGTAGGACAAGGTAGATCCTAGATCAATCAATATATAAGTAGAGTGAGAGAAAATAGTCATCATACCTGTTACCACATTTGGAGACGCCTCTAAGTCCTGCCTCCTTGGTAATGCATAGGTACGCTTGGGCCCGTACCTGAACTCGAGGCCCCAAATTTGCCTCGGCCCCTGCCTGCTGGGACTGAGGGCCTACGCACTGCCGAGGCTGCTAAAGCTCGCGGCCTGCTGACGCCCTGTCCTATCTATCTCGGTCCCTGACCCCTGGCTGGACAGTCTCTCATCACATGACCCTTCTGCCAGCATATATAACACCCTGTGGAGCCATATTTGCAAGCTCCAGTATGGGGTTGGCTACAAATAGGGCAAGGTGGGGGTGTATACCTGCTCTGCTCTGCCCTCCTCTGCTGGAGTGAATCTACCGTTTGAGAACTCCCGCCGGACTCTGTCTATCCCCGGCGACCAAATCTACCCCTCTGCTGCTGTGATGGAGGCAGGGGTCTAGGTGGCCTATCTGACAACCGTGGCCTAGGCCCTCTCCAAATTCCCCCCTGTATCTCATCTGATCTATCCCTGCGGAGCTGTTCCTGATTTATTCATCTGCTATCCTATTGCCGCTGTCTAAGGCCCTCAATAGTCTGGGCAAAGGCCTGCACCCGAGCAATATCTATATCTTCCCGCAACGTAGCTGTCATGCATGCCTCAATATATTCTGGGTTCAGATTGATAATAAACCGGTGGACTATAGATGGCATGGTGTCCACAAAGGCTGGAGCATATAGCGGGCCAAGGAATCGAACTACAGGGCGTACTCCCGTACACTTCTCGCCCCCTGCTCCAAGTGCAAAAACCGGTCCATCCGGGCCTGTCGGATTTCTCGTGGCAGATAACGGTCCAGGAAAGCCTCTGAAAAGCTGGACCAGGTCGGAGGGGAAACATCTCTCCCTTAATACCTTTCCCAACTCTCGTAACACAACACAACAATATCCCGTAGCCGGAATACCGCTAACTCAACCAACTCTGTAGATGTCACATGCATAACTTGGAAGATTCTCTGCATCTGATCCAGGAAGTCCTGGGGGTCCTCTGCCTGATCCGACCCTGTGAACTGTCGGGGACCTAGTGCCAAAAATTCTCGGACCCTCGAACTGCCAGGCCCACCTGATGACTCTGCTGTTACGGGTGGCACTGACTGGCGCTGAGTAGCCATCAGTCGTGCCATAGAGCAGTACAGGATACTAAGTTTGTCACGCCCCGCCTTGGGAGGCATGACTGGTTATGAAGAAAGAGTAACCATCCTATAATGCCTTGCATCCTCCTGCCTATGGTATGTGGTGCACAACACATCCATAGACAAGACTCTACTTAGCACGGCTTGCAGACTCTCTGGGATACGACCTGCTCTAATACCAAGTTTGTCATGCCCCGCCTTGGGAGGCATGACTGGCACTTGGTGCCCTACTAAGACCTAGACTGTTGGACTACAGAGCCTAAGCACTTCTGGTGCCAAGCTGGCTCTAACTATGGGTTTATGGAACCAACGGGCTATATAACGGCTGTAAATACAGCCTCCGGCCGACTAGGCCTATAGCCACCTGTAAGACAACAATAGCTAACCAGAACAATAGTAGTATAAAGGAACCTATGCGGGCCGACAAGGCCACCATGCTGACTAGTTTCACTGAAACGCTGAATCAAATGCTAAACTACTCTGTGACCGGCAAGGTCACCAACTATTAACTGAATAAGGCCCTACACGACCATCATAAACAAACTAAACCATAGACACGGCCTCACACGACCGGTACGACTAACCACAGGGAATATACAATCTGCAAGCCTCTAAGAATACTGATAAGATGGTCGGGACAGGGCCCCGACCTACCCGTACTGTACAACAAAAGAAAAGGAATAAACCTCTAGCTGTCAAGCTCCGGATGACAGGAGCTGATGACTCTGTGTGCTGGCTGGAATTATGAGGGGATCAGCTCCTCGTCTATGAGTACCTACAGGCAAGTAATGCAGCGCCCCCAAACAGACGTCAGTACCACTGGTACCAAGTATGCAAAGCAATAACTAAACATAACTGAAAATAGATAGTAATACTGATAGTTACTGAATAACAGAAGATGGCTAAGACTGTCTAGGATGGCAGAATCTAAACTAAGCTTAACTGTATTGGAGAGAAGGTGAGAATCATACTTGTCAATGCGGCGTCCTGTTATCTATCAATTTAATAAATAACACATATAGCATACAAGAACCTATACCAGCCCCCATAAGCCGAAAGGTACCAATCAACATGTAATCTATATACCCCTACCCGGGTTGCCATCCAAAAATAACAATTCACTCCACTCATCTAGTAACTATGAGCATCCCGCCAACCCCCTAGGTATGCAACTTGGGCTCTCTAGGCCCCTGACTATAGCTGTATCTGAGTCCGGAGGATTCCTGTAAACTATAATCTGAAATCTGTGATCTGTAATCTGTAATCTGTGCCCTGGGCGCAAGCGCTCGACAGGGGTATGCTATAATGCTGATCAGCCTGCTATGGGGAATGCTGCATCCCATCTTCGTCCTCTGGCGGACGACATGTCACTCCTTGGAGTGACGTATCCTCACCCTCTGGCGGGCGAGTCGACACAACTATTAACCCTGGGGCGGCAAGGAAGCTCTAAAGGTGCCCAACATAGAACAATCAAGTCTCTACAAACAATAATAATCACATATAACATATATATTAAATCTGATAATACTGTCCATGTTCTGATATTCTATTCTGAATCCCTTGCTGAATTATATTGAATCTGATACTGAGTTATACTGAGTCTGGAATAATATCTCGCTGTCTGATACTAATTTACTGACTTTTATTTCGAATATGACATAATAATTATTCAAGCATGCTTACTGAATTCACACTGGGCATAATACTCGCTTTGAAATGTTCTTCTGGAATTTATTCTATTTTACTAGACTAGAATTACTATCTTGCCGAATAAACTAGCTTTACATACCTCAGTTGCCGACTTCTTGACTAACTGGCGTAACTCAGCCAATATCCAGCTATTTCTTCCAACTGCATTCATATTCATAGCAAATAAAACTAAATTCATCAATATTCTGGAAGAAAATACTACTTTGAATATATATACTTCTCAAACTTTGACTTATCGAAAAACAGTCGAAAACTCGCTATTTCTCGGAAGTCCAGAAGGGATAAATACTCACTTTAGGGATAGGAGTATATTGACACTAATTTGGAGCAATTCCACTTACCTTATCTCGGTAGGACGACGATTCGCCGGCCGAATTTCATGAAACTAACTCCGTAGGAATGCTCCCTGCAGCTTTATACTTCACTACCTGAAGTTAATTTGAGTTTGGACCGCGTTTAACAGCGTAAACGGAAGGAATTTTAATGGAAACCTTCGTCCTCTCTGTTTCTCTACTGTTCTCTGGTTTACTCACTGAAAATATTGATAATTATCACTTAAAAACCGAAGTGGGAGCTTATATACTTGGGGCCTTTAAGTCGCATTTGTCGAATGCAATTTATAAGTCTCATTTGTTGAATGCGATTTATAAGTCGCATTTGCCTTGCGACACTCCGACTTGGCGCTTGTCCAGTCTCTCCCTGGACCCTTTTTCTAGCACGTATGGCATTCTAAAACTCTTAACCAACATGCGAATAGGCCATCTAAATGTCAAGAATTTATGGGGTGTAACAGTCGTGATGCCCAATGAATCGTGGTATGACCCGTTAAGAAGATAAAGAGTGAGATTGCAGTGTTAGTAACGGGTCGAGGGAACGAGTCGTCAGTATCCCTAACAACTCGTTAAGTTGGTCATGGGGATAAAAGGTTGGGAGATTGGAAATTTTTAGTGGTGTCGACAAGGGGAGACATTGAGTCATTAGAGGGCCTAACAACTCGTTATGTCCCTCATGGTAACTGGCAGTATCAATTTTCTCTGTAAATCGGTAAGGGCATTTGCATAATTCATAAGCTCTTAAGCCTTAAACTACATCATTTTAAGCTCTGAAAGAGGTGTTTTAAAGGGGTTAAAACTATTCTAAGTCATTCTCCTCCCATGCATGCAAGATTAGAATCCCTCCTTTGAAGATCAAGCCTAGAATTCTTTAATTCCATCTCAAAATCTCTTGGGCTTTCTAAGGCAACTGAAGATTTACCCTCTCAGGTATGTAGGGCTATGAATGAGAGTTCGTTTCACTCTCATGCTCAAAATTTTCCTTAATTCCATGAATTCAAGTTCATGATCTATGAGGTTTTAACCCAATTTTATGAAATTTTCTATGATTTACCAATGGGTCAATTCCCTTCATATTCCCAAGTATGTTTTAAGATTTATGGGCATATTTTATATATATTTTAACTATAAATTCATGATTTCAAGTTTTAGAAAATTATTCTCAATTATGCAAGTTCATGAGGAGTCAAGTTTATGGTTTATGATTTCAAGTATGATGAGATATCTAGCATAATTGAATGTTTACAAGTTACCCATGTATGAATCCATGATTTTGACTTATGAAGTCTATTTCAAGTATGAATTATTTTAAGGTTTGGGCAAGCCCAAATAAGTAAGCATGTTTTCATGATTTAGTTCAGTTTTATAATATCAGCTTACCATATGGTTTGGAGTGATACTCCTTATTTTTAGCTTATGTTATGTTTGGAGCCAGGTCTCCCCATATTCAGATTTCAAACTATGCATGTAATTATGATTTCAGCTTCGTTGAAAAAAATGATGGAGAGCACTTTGCATGTTTTTTGGGAGTAATGTCTAGCTCTGAGTAGGCTAGGGATTCATGTAAACCCCGGGTCTCAAAATTCGCGCCAATGTAAGCTTATATATTTACATTGGGACCTCCTTTATGAGTTTCCCTTGCCCCCAAGGGGCCTTCAACTTGATATCGATATCATGGTAGCGTCCTTAGCCCTAGCAAGGTTTTGGACGGCTCTGCCCATTTGAGTATGATAGTTGGGGCATCACGTAAGCTCTATCGTGATGGTGTCGGTTGTGACAATTCTTCCATTATTCCTCATGATTTCTGTTATGCATGTTTATGACTTATGATATTATGTTTTCAACAGGTTTGACCCAATGATTAGTTTGCAAGATTTTACTTATCATTTCAGTTATGGAAAGACATATAATTGTATTTTCAGCTTTGGGTCATTCGATTAAGATATGAGATGCAATTTATGATTATTCATGTTTTCAGATATCAGCATGCAGTCCTTACTCTCGTGATCTTATGATATATGTTATATGCATGATTTCGTTATACTTACTCAGCCTGTTTTACTTACCTTACGTACTCAGTAAATTCCAAATACTAACTGCATACTCTATGCTGTATCATTTCATAATACAAGTTCAGACGCTCAAACTCACTTTCTCCGTTAGCCAGTCTCCACAACTTAGTCCAGTTTCCTTGTTGGTGATTCATCATCTCTCCAGGACCTTCAGATTATTAAGTTTTGTTACTTTTAGTTTTCAGACTTTTAGTGAGCTAGTTGGAGATGTTTTTCCCATCAACTCTTCAGTTATGTTAGAGGCTTTTCAGACGATATGTAGAACTTCAATTTTTGTCAGTGTTGACTCTTTATGGTTTTTATGTATTTCAGACTTCCGCTCATTCATGCTTAGTTTATTAGTTTCCGTTTGATGTATGCTCTTTAGCTGCTATGTTCATGCCATGGGTCGACTTGGAGCCATTCGTGGTTCTAGGTTCCGTATCTCAGTCCGAACCTATGTTCGGGTCATGACATCAAACTTTAGTGAGCTAGTTGGAGATGTTGTCCCATCAGCTCTTCAAATATGTTAGAGTCTTATTAGACAATATGTAAAATTTCAGTTTTGTCAGTGTTGATTGTGTTATGATTGATATGTATTCAGAATTTCACTTAATCATGATTAGTTTATTAGTTTCCGCGTGATGTATGCTCTTTAGTCGCTATGTTCATGTCATGGGTTGACTTGGAGTCATTCGTGGTTCTAGGTCCTGTGTCTCAGTCTGGGGTCTTAGCTCGGGTCATGACAAACTTGGTATCAGAGCAAAGGTATAGGTATATCCTAGGGTGTCGACAGCCGCATTAAATAGAGTCTTTTCCATGAGTGTGAAGCCCGCCACACTTATGGGGAAGAGGCTACAAGACATTTTAGAAATTTTTTTTTTCATGACCTATGTTGTGCGATGAAGTATCTCTTCCTTCTAACCTGTGCTATACGCGATTGTAGAAATATGCCTCCACGCTGAGTAAATGGAAGAAGGAATGACAATGGAAATGGCCACGACAATGGCAATGGAGACGGGCATCAGCAAGCCCCCCCAGCACCAACAGATCCTTTGCCCGAGTAGGTCACTCATGCAGAGTTTAGAGCGGCATTTAAGATATTGGCACAGTTTGATGACCGCTCAGGTCAATCAGCAGGCGGTGGCTCATGTTTCTTGGAATGGGAATGCAATGGCGGCAACAGTTTGAGACGTCCTCCGTAGTTTCTCAGGTCGAAGGTGGATGAGGACCCTCATGAGTTCATTGAGGAGGTGCAGTAGATCACCCAAATTATAGGGTTTACGGGGGAGGAGAGCGCAAATTTAGCCTCCTATCAGCTGAAGGGGGTTGCCTACATTTGGTACCACCGTTGGAAGGATAATAGAGCATTAAGAGCAATTCCTGTGAGTTGGGATGAGTTTGTGACTACCTTCTTGGATAGGTTCTTCCCTAGGGAGTTGAGGGAGGCAAAGGCGGCGGAGTTTGTCAACTTGAAGCAGTACCACAGGAATGTCTAAGAGTATGCCTTGGAGTTTACCCGGCTGTCCAAGTATGCGCCGGAGATGGTTGCAGATCAGAGGGCTCGCATGAGCCGGTTTGTGAATGGAATATCATACTCACTAGTTAAGGAGTGTAGTACCGCCACGCTGAACAGTGACCTGGACTTCTCACGATTGGTCATATATGCCCAGCAGATATAGGTGGATTAGATGAGAGAGAAGGAGAGAGAGGCCAAGAGGGCCAGGATAAGGAGTTTCAAGTTATTAGAAATTATGACCTATTATGCAAGTTTCATGAAAAGTCAAGTTTATGATTTATGATTTCAAGTATGATGAGATATCTAGCATGATGAATGTTTATAAATTACCCATGTACGAATCCATGGTTTTGACTTATGAAGTGTATTTCAAGTATGTATGATTTTAAGATATGAGCAAGCCTACTCAAGTTAAGTATGTTTTCATGATTTAGCCAAGGCTAATAAGATCAGCTTATCATATGTTTTGGAGTCAAGACTCCCCCTTCAGCTTATGATATGTTTTATAGTCAAGACTCCCCATGTTCAAATTTCAGACTATGCATGTAATTATGATTTCAACTTTGTTGAAAATCGATGGGAGCACTATGCATGTTTTTGGGAGTAGTGTCTAGCACCGAGTAAGATTGAGGTTCCAAGGTTCCTCAGTCTCAGAATTACGGCCCAACGTAAGTATATACTTATTTTGGGATCTCCTTTGAGAGTTTTCTCCGCCTGCAAGGGGCCTTCAGCTTGATATCGATATCATGGTATCGTCCTTAGCCCTGGCAAGGTTTTGGACGACTCTATCCACTTGAGTGTGATAGTTGTGGCATCACGTAAGCTCTATCGTGATGGTGTCGGTTATATGAAGGGTCTCTCATTATTCCTCATCGGTTCAGTTATTCATGTTCATGACTTATGATATTATGTTTTACAGTAGGTTTGGCCCAATGATCAGTTTATGAGCTTTTACTTATGATTTCAACTATGACAAGTCATATGATTTTTATTTTTAGCTTTGGGTCATTCTATTCAGATACGGTACTCAGTTTATGATTATATATGCCTCATATTCAGATTTCAACATGCAGTCCTTACTCTTATGATATACTAATTTATATTTATATGCACGATTTCAGTTAATATTTACTCAGCATATTTTACTTACCTTGCATACTCAGTACATTTCAAGTATTGACTGCATACTCTATGTTGTATTGTTTCATGATACAGGTCCGAGCGATCAGACTCAGTTCCGCTGTTAGTACAGCTATTCCCGCAGTCCAGCTCAGTTCCCATTATTGGTGAGTCCTCATCTTCTAAGGACATCTAGTGTAGTGTTTAGTTATGCTATTTTAGTTTCATAATTTAGCGAGCTAGTTGGGGATATTGTCCCATCAACTCATCGGACAGTTTAAAGGTTGTTTAGAAATTATGTAGATTTTTAGCTTTGTCGAGTATTGACTTTGTTCTTGATTGTTATGTTATTCAGACTTCCGCTTATTCATGTTTCAGTTATTATATTCCACTTTAATATATGCTCTTTAGTTATTATGTTAATGTCATGGGTCAACTTGGAGCCATTCGTGGTTCTAGGTCTCGTGACTCAGTCCGGAGTCCCAACTTGGGTCGTGACATTTATTTTCTCAAAAATTATTAAATGAAGGAGAAATCAAACAATGATGCTATATGGACTATTTTGGAAAGGCAAAAGGTTTGTTTTCGTTCCAAAAAGAAGAGGGAAGGTGAAATCCCACGTTTTTGTTTCTTCTCATTTTAATTTTTTTTTTTTGTTATTTATCATATTTTTTCCTTTTTTGTTATATTTATAATTATTTTCTATCTTTACACAAAAAATAATATTTTTTTGAATGGAAAAATAGTCGTTCAATTTTTTAGGCTTATTTTAGTCTTTTAATTTTTAATTTAGTGGTTTCCCACTTTTAAAATAGTATAGATATAGATAAGATCTTAATGTTTGGAGGTTATTTTGGTATTTTAACTTTTCACTTTATTTAAAGGGTATATTAGTCTCCTAATATTTGGAGGTTATTTTAGTATTTTCACTTTTCACTTTTATAATATCATTATTATTTTAAAGAGTATATTAGTCTCTTGGTATTTGGAGGTTATTTTAGTATTTTAATTTTTCACTTTATTTGAAGGGTATATTAGTCTCTTAATATTTAAAGTTTATTTTAGTATTTTAACTTTTCACTTTTTGGCTTCCCACTTATATTTTAACTTTTCACTTTTATAATATCAATTATTATTTGAAAGGGTATATTAGTCTCTTAGTGTTTTGAGATTATTTTAGTAATTTAACTTTTCAATTTTTGGCTTCCCACTTATACATAGTAATAGGATTAGCATTACGAAGATGCATTCTAATACAAAGTTATATAGTAGAATAAAACAATAATATAAGTTATTAATTTAAATAATTAGCACTTATGAAATCGTATTGTGAGTTATTATTGGCTTGTTTTGACATTAATAAATTATATCATATTACAAACGCATTTATTTATTCGTAATTGGTCGTCCAAATCAAGAAAAACTTATCAAAACTAGTGAAAATGACCATTAGTGTTTGCATTAGAGTAGATTGTCTGTATCACACTACTTGGGGCGTGATTCTTCTCCGAATCCTATTAATGCGAGATGCTTTGTGCATCTGGTTGCCCTTTTTCCAGATTATATTTTCAAAAGTCCTAAACATAAGATTGATTTGCATTATAAATACAACTATTCAACGTGTAATTATTTTTTTAAAGATAAAATCTTAATCTCTTTTAAATTTCTAAATATTAATATTTTCTATATATTTCAAATAATGAAGGATTTAGTACATAACATTTTTAGTTAATTTTAAAATTCTAAATATTAGAAAAATAACTAAATAACTATTTGATCAAGTGTGAACTATGCTTTTAAAAGGGTAAAAAGGTGAATGATATTTTGCTATGAAACTTCATACTATAAATATTTGGTAATAACTTAATTTTAAAATCTTTATTCTACTATGGTTTCAGCTCAATTTTCTCTGCTTCTTTTAATCTATGTCTCTAGTCAAACACCTTCACATAAATTGAAAGAGAAGAAATAATGTGGATTTAACTAAAGAGAGTGAATAACACGAGTACTCTATTAATTGAAACAACTTAAAGCATATTGTGTTTCTAGTGTGTAATTATTTCTTAAAAGATAAAATCTTGAACTCTTTTAAATTTATAAATATTAATAATTTCTTAAATATTTCAAATAAGGAATGACTTATTAATACATAAAATTTAGTTAATTTTAAAAGTCTAAATATTAAAAAATAATTAAATAACTATTTGGTCAAGTGTAAACTCTATTTTTAAAATGCTAAAGAAGTGAATGATATTTTGCTACGAGGCTTCCTACTTTAGATATTTGTTAATAACTTAATTTTAAAATTTTTATTTTGCCCTTTATGAGATGATTTTAGCTTAATTTTCTCTCCTTCTCTTAATCTATGTGTCTAGTCAAACACATTCGCATAAATTAAAACGGAAGAAATAATGTAGATTTAACTAAAGAGGGTGAACAATAAGAGTTCTTCATTAATTGAAACAACTTAAAGTATGTTTTTTTAAGAAGAGAAGGAGGAGAAGGAGAAGAAGAAGAAGGAATTCAATATATTAACACATAATAAAATTATACTTTTTAATTTATCTTCTTGTATTGTGAGTTAAAAAATTATGATGGATAAGTAGTTAGTTTGATAAGTAAAATATTGAGATAAGTTAACAAAATTATAATTGATTTTAAAGTCTTAAATGTTACAACTTTTAATATAGTTCAAATAAGGGAATATTTAAGAAGCAAAATTTTAGGCAATTTTAAAATACTAAATATTAGAAATTCTTACCTTTTATAAATAAGTAAAGATTCAATAGTTATAACTTTAATTAATCTCAAATCTTCAATATTAAAATAATAATTAAATGATAATTATTTAAGAAAAACAGTAAACGATAATTCTCTCTATTGTGAAATCTTTTATTAAAGGACAAAAAATTTAATTAATATTTGTAAAGACTTTTACAATTTTAATATGATATAGATAGATAGATTATACTTTATATCTTATATATTGTTATCCTACCTATACGTCCTTCAGATACCCACTAATTATTAGCTACAAACATCGTAAGGCTACTCTCTCTTATGTACTACATATTAGTTTGTTGTTTCCCATAGATATTTCCCTATATATTAGTGATATCTACTTTACTCAAAAAATATTATCAAATTATTTTAATTACTTTGCATATATAATACTACATATCAAATCACTTTCTCGTACTACCATTGTATATTATGTATATTGCTTTTTCTAATTTTATATACCTCATATAAACCCCTTTTTCTTAAAAAGTTATTTCTTTTACTACCTTTTTAGCAGGTATATTCTTAGTAAACAAATCCCTTTTAGTTGCTTAAAAAAGATTTAAAGACCGAAGATGCTTAATACCTTCCCCTTAGGGTAATCAAACTCTTACACTGGATCTCATAATTTTAAGATCTAATAGAGTTTTACATCGAAACAAATTGTTTTCCTTTTTTTTTTCTTTCTAAAAATTAGATGACAACTCTAAAACTTTTGAAAAATCCAAAGGGATTCAGTCGCGAAGTTGCAAGGTTCGAATACATTCGAAATATGACGTCAACACGATGACGACTCTACTGGGAAAGACTTCCTTAAACATTAGGTTTAACTTTAATGGATCTTATCTAAAACCAACATCTTAGAGATAACTATTTTCATTGCATGTTGTTTGCTTTTGTTCAAATCATACTGTTAGGATTTATTGCTCTATTTGAAAGGATGTAGGCTAAATTCAAACCTGCATTCTTTATTTATTTGAGAAACACTAACTGTTACTGTTTTTCCTACACTGCCATATGCATTTTCTTATCGAGTCTTTATTACAAACACACATTTGAACATGTAATGAAGTGTGTTGTACTTCTTTGAACTTTCAAAATTCCTTAGTTTCAAAGAATGAAGAGTTTAGTTTTACTATGGGTCTTCTCACAGTTATTCAGTCCATTCTTAGAATCTAGGAAATACTCCTCCTCTAGGAAAGTAGGTCATATTGCATAACCCTAGGCTGCATAATCCTTGATATTGATCCCGCATTTTAGGAAAGTCACCTTTTGTGTCAATGGGTTCCATACCCTTCGACCCTCCATATGTGTGAGACTGATTGATTTGATCTACGCACTAAACAGTAAATGGTTTGGAATATATAGGATTAACTTTCCCCTTTTTTCCTTTTTAGACAAAGATTAACCAAAACTTACTCAATATTCATATAGTATTCGAGATTTTCCAGATTCTGAAATACTGATAAGGGAATATCTTGGTAGTGCTAGCATAGGGAAACGAAGTATTGTCGCACTTGAGATCTCTCACTGAGATGTTAAGCTAATGATGAACAAATCGCTCATCCGCTTGTTGATAAAATTCTGGGATCCAACTATGGTCACCTTCAGATTCTCAGATTTTGAAATCACGTTCACATTGAAAGAGTTAGGCTAGCTCGCGGACCTGCCTTAGAAAAGCTGACGACTAATTGCGTCATTAGCAATATTTGGAGAGGGTTTTCTACTGACTTTGGGACTCAAAGTCAACACGAGTTTGAGAAACGCTGAGAATGGATGGATGTGAATCAAATAGTTTTAGAAAACGTTCTTGGTGAAAAAAATGTGAATGAAGGATCCCACTGAATTAAATTGGGTCCATGAATCTAAGAAATGGTGAGAATTCTTGATCTCTCTCAATTCAAAAATCCAAAATTGTGTTAGGCTGGAATACCTCTTTTAGAGGTTTGAACATTGAGAAAGCTACGATAAATAGCGAGAAAATTTTTTCAGTACTAAAAAAGATTGAAAAAAAATATTTACTATAATATAAATATATTTATAATTAGAATATTACATTTAATGTGATAAACGTTTCTTTTGCTATAGGACAACGTGAAAGGAAATCTGAATCTCTGGCGATCTGATCAACCATAGAATACTTCTCTTTCAACAAGAAAAAGAATAAAAAAAAAAAAAAGGAATACTTCTCTTTCCTCTTTTTCCACAACGAAGTGGTTCTTCTTTATTCCTTCCTTATTGGGTCCATTTATGTTACTTGTCATTTGTCAATTGTATGTACATAACAAACCTATTGCTTCTGGCGATTACCGCTTAAACTTCTTAATAAATTTTATTTAAATATATGTAACTCACAAACATTACTTAACTTGACCTGTTGATCCTTCACTGTTTGGATTATAATCTATTTGATTAAATATTTAAATACAGAATAATTTTTTTTTAATTCACATGTATTTTAGTATCTATTTATGTTAAAATTATTTAAAATATATTATGTTTTTAACTTTAATAAATCGTAAAAGCTCAAATTTATTTTATTTAAATTAGCATATTTTAATATGTACATAATTTAATTAGATAAATAATTAACTAATTTATGTAATAGATAATTGAGAAAGAAGAAAAGAGGAAATGAAATTAATTATCCTTTTACGATTTAAATAATTTTTTTTAAAAAAATCTCTTATATATAAAAATAATCTCCCACTAAAATTATTATATTGTTTAAAAAAAAACAAAAAAAGAAACCATCACATTGGACAAATCTTTGACTACAGGAGAGTTGATTCGTTTGGAAAAGAAAAATAAGGTGACTCGCGAGTGGCGTTCTCCCCTTTTTAAATTAACGCGGGGAATCGCCGGAATTAGGATCCTAAGAGCTATTTATTAGGGGGAGAATCCGAGCGGAGAAAATGGCGATGGCGGGTTTGTATCGCCGAGTTCTTCCGTCGCCTCCGGCTATTGATTTCGCTTCTAATGAAGGAAAGGCAAGTTTTTTGCTACTCTACACTACTCTTCCCCTTTTTCTTTTTGAAGACTAGGGTTTTAAGCGTCTCTACTTCTATTAAATTATCCGTTGACTAGCTGTTACTGATTTGCTTATTGGTTTAGATCGAAGGCTGACTTTTAAATCTGTAATTTTGGTATGCACTTTGCCGGTTTATTTATTTATTTATTTTTTTGAGAAGGTAATATAAGTATATATTGTGAGTTGATTTGGACACCAATTCTGCTCATCGTCCAGGATTCTGTTATGAACTTCAATTGAATTTCAATAAAACATTAAAATGGAACACAATATTTTCGGGACAGTTTTCCATTATCTGGAATTAAAAAGAAGTAACAGTACAACCTAGCTGAATTGTATAACTAGAAAAGGGAAATTAAAGGGAAATAGCCATTGGTAAGGCTTCAGATCCAGATCTGAAATAGAGTAAGAAGAAGAAGGATTAGGAAGATAAGAAGAGAAAGGAAACAGAAGAGGAAATGAAGTTGTGAGATTTACCAGATTTTGGTTGAGCTTTTCTCTCTCCTCCTCGTGTATTTGTTGTGAAGTATTTGAATCTCAACCATTGGAGATCATTAATCTTCAGCTAATCCTGGCCTTAATATTTTTCCACCTTTTGCACACAGCTCCCTCTGCAATTCTTTTATTTGAAAGTTAGGTAATGTTGTGACACCCTACCTCTAGAAAAAACATCCTTGACCTCAAGAATGGTTATCATAATCAGAAAATTTAGCTTTCAAAAGATCATAATCCTCCCGTAGGGCTTCCTCAGGGTGAAGGTTTGACCATTGCAGCAAAACCTTAATAGCAGCAACATTCCCTCTGCGCACCATTTGCCTCTGTAATATCTAGATAGGCTTAACCAGGAACTGCCCATCTTCACTGGTAGTTGACAAAGTCGACTGCACCACTACTTTGGTGCCCATCTTCGTCTTGATAAGAGACACATGAAACACAGATGACCTTGGAATCCGCTGGAAGAGCTAACCTGTAAGCCACCTGTCCCGCTCTTGCCAACACTTTATAGGGCCCATAGAACTTTGAACTCAATTTGAGGTTCCTTCTGAGGGCCAATGAAGTCTGCCTATAAGGCTGTAATCAGGGAAAACCATGTCCCCCACCTGAAAGTTCCTTTCACTTCTTCCTGGGTCAGCATAAAACTTTATTCTCTCTTGAGCCTTTAACAAGTTGTCAGTTAGCAACTGTTGCATCTGTTGTCTCTTCGTGATAACATCTTCTGCTGCAGGCTTTGTAGTCTCCAGTACAGGACTTATGGATAGATAAGGGGGTGAGTACCCATAGAGTGCTTCAAAGAGAGTGCATTAAATACTAGTGTCGAAATTGGTATTGTACCACCACTTAGAAAGAGGTAACCATTGTCTCCACTGAGTGGGCCTGTGAGAAGTCATGCATCTTAAGTAGTTCTCAATACACTTGTTCACTCTCTCAGTTTGACCATCATTCCGAGGGTGATAGCCAGTGTTGAGGTGTAATTGAGTGCCAAGTAGCCTGAACAAGTTCTGCCAAAAGTTACTAAGGAACACTTTGTCCCTATCAGAGACAATAGACTCAGGCAATCCATGGAGAGTGAGAATATGTTTGAAGAACTTCTGTGCCACAGTACTGGTCGTGAAAGGATGAGCCAGGGTTAGAAAATGAGCAAATTTGGTCCTTCTGTCCACCACTACCAAAATAACATCTCTGCCCTTGGACTTTGGTAATCCTTCAATAAAATCCATACTAACATGTCTCCAAGCCTGGTCAGATACAGGAAGGGGTTGAAGTAGCCCAGGATAAGGAACATTCTCTTCTTTGTTTCTCAACACATATCACAGGATTCTACATGGTGAGCGACTATCTGTTTCATTCCAGGCCAAAAGAAGACCAGGGATAGTCTCTTGAAGGTTCCCAACTGACCTGAGTGTCCACCCAATGGAGAATCATGGAAGGTGGAAATCAGATGTTGTCTCAAAGTGCCAGTGTCCCCAATGTAGACCTTACCCTTTCTCCGGAGAATCCCAGAAGAGTAATGGAAAAGATGAGGCCCTTGGTGTCTAACAGAAACCTCAGTAATCAAAGCAACCACTTCAGCATCCCCTTCATAGCTAGAGGAGATTTCCTGGACCTAAGTAGGAACCATAACACTAATAGTTGAGATGCTAGCTGTATTGACAGACTGCAGTCCTTCTTGCATCTCTTCAAACATCCTAGACAATGCATCAACCCCCCTCTTGTATTGAACCTCATAGTCTAAACCAAGTAGTTTAGTCAAACTCCTCTGTTGTATGGCTATAGTAACCTTCTGTTGTAGAAGGAATTTCAGACTGTGGTGGTCTGTTCTCACCTCAAAGTGCTTGTATTCTATGTAGTGCCTCCACTTGTCAATGGCATTGAGAAGATCCATGTACTACTTCTCATATATGGATTTATCCGTGTCTAGGAGATAACACCTTACTGAAATAAGCTACTGGTCTACCTTGTTGCATCAATACAGCTCCAATCCCAAATTGGCATGCATCAGTCTCCACTATAAACTCCTGATTGTAATTAGGAAGTGCCAACACAGGAGTTGTTGACATAGCTTGTTTCAGTTCTTCAAAGGCTCTGTCAGCTTCAGCATTCCAACTAAAAGGCATTCTTCTTCAAGAGATCAGTCAAGGGTCTGCAAATAACCTCATTGTGCACAAATTTCCTATAGTATCCAGTCAAGCCAATGAACCCTCTGAGGGCTTTTACAGTGGTGTGTTTGGGCCAACAAAGCATGGATTGCACCTTACTTGGGTCTGTGGCTACCCTGCAGCAGTTATAACATGGCCTATGTACTCCACTCTAGGTTGACCAAAGGAACACTTTGACTTCTTGGCATATAAGAAATGCTGTTTTAGGACCTCAAACACAGCTGTCAGGCGCCTAACATTTTCAGCCACTAATTTGCTATAGACAAGGATATCATCAAAAAAGACTAATACAAACTTTCTGATTAAGGCATGAAAAACTTGATTAATGAGAGCTTGAAATATAGCACGTGCATTGGCGAGCCCAAAGGGCATTACCTAGTGGCCCATATGAGTCCTAAAAGCAATCTTGAAGACATCCTTAGGCTTCATTCTGATCTGATGGTAGCCAACTCTCAAATCTACCCTGGAGAATATCACTGATCCATGTAATTCATCCATTAAATCATCCACTATAGGGATAGGCTACTTATGGTTGATATAATCTCAGTGAGCTATCTATAATCAACACAAAACCTCCAAGTTCCATCCTTCTGTTTGACTAGTAAGGCAGGTGACGAAAAAGGGGATTGACTATGTTGAATGATCCCATTGGTGAGCATTTCAGCCACCTATTTTTCTAACTCTTCCTGCTGATAATGGTTATATTTGTAGGGTCTGATACTGATGGGAGGGGATCTTGGTTTGAGTGGAATAGAGTGGTCTAAGGCTCTTGTAGGTGGCAAGGCCTTAGGTTCAGCAAACACCTCTACATAGTCGGCTATTAGTTCTTGAATTGAACTGTCCACTACATTCGATTCTGTTGCATTTACAGCTTTTATGAGGAACAAATGAGCCATGATGGACTGACCTTTCCTCAACAGTCTTCCCATAGTAGGAATGGCCTGCAACACTACCTTATTGCCCTTCCTTCCTATGGTCATACATTGCTTCTCATGATCAAACTTGGTAGGGTTGTGCTTTTTCATCCAGTCATTCCCCAATACCATATCATAACCTCCCAAATTAAGCAGTCTAAGATCCTCCACAAAAGTCTTGCCTCTCATCTTCCAGGTAAATTTGGGACAGCTAGAGTTGCAATAGATATAGTTTCCATCAGCTACAGTTACCCCGATAGGTTGAGTGTATTCGGCCAGATAACCTGTCTCTTTAATAGTCAGCTCATTAATAAAACTATGGATACTACCTGAGTCCACTAAAATGGATAGAACCCTCTTCTTCACAATACAATAGACCAAGATGGTGCTCACCCCATTACTATTGCCTAAAAGAACACTGAGGCACATAACTTCCTGTATTGCTAGTCCATACTCATTCTCAATCTCAATATTAATGTTAGCTAGTTCTTCCTAGTTAGCAATTAGCTCCTCAGCTGATCCAATGATACATTGCGATTGTCTCACCCTACACTATGGCCTACATCATACTTTTCACCACACCTAAAGTGTAGGTGATTGGCCTTCCTATACTCATACACCTCTGAGCTTAATCCAAGTGGATTAGGCTTTGGAATGGGAGCTGAAGTAGGCTTAGTGACTCTAGAACTCCCTGAAACTCCACTCCCACTAGGAGCGTTGTTTACCACCTTAGACTTCCTCATAGCAGCCTCTATGGCTTTCTCCTGCAACCTAGCTTGCTGGATAGCTAGATTGAGAGTAGCAGGTCTAAACATCTTTACAGCAAACTTGCTTTCCTTCTTCAAGGCTCCAACAAAACTGTACAAAAAATGGGACTCATTTAATGCCGGATTCCTAACAATCATTTGAGCCTTGAGATCCTCAAATTTCCTGAGGAAGACCTCAATCTCATCAGTCTGCTTAAGATTATTGAACTCCTCGACCACATTTTCTAGCAATACGTTCCCAAATCTGTCACAAACTTTATCCTTCAACTCAGTCCAGGATACTGGTACACTACTCAGGACTAATGAATTGTACCAGGTCTCAGCATCACCCTGGAAGTAAAGGCCAATCCCTTCGACCTTTTGGTTCTCAGGGATTTGATGTAGATTGAAATATACCCTTACCTTAGGATCAGATCCATCAAAGTTAGGGAGCTCCTAACTAGGAGTAGGAACAGTTACCGACAGGCGTCTGGCTTGGCGACCATCAGGAGCTGGAATGGGAAGGATTCCGTCTCCTAAATCAGGAGCAAAATCCAGATCTCTGTTGTGCCTTCGTTCCATGGTCTGGCTTGGGGTACGCCTGTTTGTGTAGCCCTCAAGGCCTGCTGCCCCTCCTGCAATTCGCCTAAGAGCTCATCATATTGAGTTAACTTTCTCATCCATGAGCTTCATCCTTGTGCCTTTAGCCATCACAATTTTTGTATCGCTAAGCCTATAATCTGAAGGCTCTGATATTAATTGTTATGAACTTAAATTGAATTTCAATAAAACAGTAAATGGAACACAGTAGTTTTGGGGAAGTTTTTGATTATCTGGAATAAAACAAGTAATAGTACAACCTAACTGAATTGTATAACCAAAAAAAGGAAATTAAAGGGAAATAGCCATTGATAGAGTTCCAGATCCACATCTGAAATTGAGTAAGAAGAAGAAGGATTAGGAAGATAAGAAGAGAAAGGAAACAGAAGAGGAGAGGAAGTTGTGAGATTTACCAGATTATCGTTGAGCTTTTCTCTCTCCTCCTTGTGTATTTGTTGTGAAGTGTTTGAATTTCAGCCGTTGGAGATCATTAATCTTTAGCTAATCCTGGCCCTTCATACTTTTCCGCCTTTTGCACACAGCTCCCTCCACAATCCTTTTATTTGAAAGTTAGGTAAGGTTGTTACAGATTCATGACAATATACCTTATGCTCAAATTCACCTTGACATTAACGGCAGACTTCAAAAGTAAATGTAATAAAAGGAAATCAGGAGTCTGTTTTTTGTCCAAACAAACTTGTAAATTCTGCCATTCTTAAGGTTTTGTAGCTCCTCATTGGAAGCGTCTGGTTTCCACATCATTTACCCTTCAAGCTTCAATGTTTTGTTGAAATTTTTTCGTGACATAGGATACCTACTTTTTTGGCAATTGACTTCTGGTGTTTTCTTGTGCCCTTATTTTTACATCTACATATTTTTAAGTCCTTACATCCCATTTCTTATGGTATGCCTTTACTTCCAGATACTAAAATGCCTGATAATATTCTAGTTTAGTGTACTTGCTTCCCCTTGGTTATGCTATCAATTCATCTCCTTGTTTGGTTCGGCTCTTATGGTGTACATCTAAAGTTGATGTCATCTTACACCAGATGCATTTTTGCTTGAGTATTTAATTTTTAACGTTTTCATGCTGTTTCATGGAATTAGTGTGCTTATGCCATCAATATGAGAGATTGAATGCAGTTATCTTAGCTCTTTCATACATAAATTTTTATATGTTTCTTCTTTTTTTATTTTAGTCGCATAAGATTTTGACTTTCCACTGAAGTTGACCTTCAGAAAGAAATAGAGAAAAAGTGTTATGTCAAATTATCCAAGTAAGCATACCCTCAACATCTTTCAGATTGTTTATCTCTTCTACTTACGGGGATGGAAGAACAGGCCCTTAAGTCTATCACAGTTGCTCGAGCACTCTTTATTTCCAAGAACTCAATAAGCTCTTTGTGCCATATTGCTACATTGACATTTTTCCTTTCAACTTCTATCCTTGATAGAAGGATGACTTCTGCTTGCTAGATGAAAAAATATGAGATTAAAATTTGAGCTATTTCTTTTTCCCCTCTAGGTCAAAGTGAGAAGAGCAACATTCCTCATTTGCAGCCACAGCCTCATCGAGGCACATCCCTTTGACTCCTTACAAACCCAAACAACCATATGCTGCTTAACTCAATCCCATCTGTCTTAAGTTAAATTTTCCGCTCAGACCAGCCATCCTCAATTCAAAATGTGGAGAAACTTTTTTTATTAGTCTACCACAGTGTAGCCTTTTACCTCCAATGAATACTGAACATAGTAATACTCCTTGGAGCCCGCTGCTGGTTTCCTCTGCAGAGTTTTATCTATGCCCTCTCTCCTGATCACTTGTCTGGATCTTTCATTCTTCCCATCCTTTTAAGTTATGCCATTATGGAAGTTGAATTTTTAATGGGGAAAATTCTCAATTATTACTGCAGCCATTATCTTAAGGATCTGTATATTTATGCTAGTCCTCAGATTGCTTGCTCACTGGTCACCTGATTTTGACCATACTGGATTATGATAAGTTTCCTATCTGAAAAAGCGACGACTGTCTCTTTCGATTCGTTTCACTATTATTTCTCTTAGCAGTTGGTAACTATTGAGAACATAGCTTTTCTTAGGCTGAGGAACCACTGGAAAGATAGGTGCGCCGGTTGTGTTTGTTTCATTTCTTTTAGGAAGGGTGGGGGGCAGAGAGATTGATTTAGAGAAGACAGTGAGACAACAACACATTGTCAAATTCATGTAGAGGGAAAATAATTAGAAAGAGAGCTTCAATAAGAATAGAGAATGCAGAAACCTAGAATTATTGGATTAGCTACGCACAAGCACAACTAGAACCATGTATCTCATACCACTGGAACAACTAATATCCACAACATTGCATGCAAAACACAAATGCAAAGTTAACACACACAATTCAAGTCTAGGTTCAAATCAAAATACACCACCACCGAGTGCATGAAGCGTAACCGTAGATTTCACTATAATTATAAGCTGATGAAGTCTGAATGAAAAGCAAAATGGCTAATTTTTTGCCCACTAAGGTTGTATGAAAATAAATATATTGCACATTACTGATATGTGAATCCTAAATCGGTACTATATTTATATTTGGGATAATCTCACTAAAGAGTTTGAAACCATGCGCATCTCGGAGTCTTTTATCTCGACTGTCTGATCCTAACTCAATCGATTAGGTATCCACGTCCCTCGTGAGTACATTATGAGGGTTTGATGCCATCCCCGTCAACTAGGGGTGGTAGCACGCATGAGTGACATAATATGATACCATTTCCTGTGTGTAATGTTATGTGATAACGTACCACGAGGAAACGAACAACAATTGAAACATTTCGAGCTTTCTCTTAAAACATACTTTTATCTTAGACACAACACAACCAAAACATATATAGTGCATAAAGTAGCTTAAAAAAATATATTCAATAGCTTGTTGAAACAATATACACAAGTCTGAAACAATTATTCAGTAATTTGAAGCTTGCTTTAGTCACCATTTAAAATATTTAAACCTCACCCCCAACCAAATAAAACCTAAAAATCAAAATCTCCATCACACTAAAATTCGAAAATTTAAATTGCCCTCGAATCAAAATTGAAAAATCAAAATCATCACCAAAACCCACCACTGCTAAGGCAGAAATTTAACCAAAAATTTCATCATTATGAAGGGAAATTTAACCTTGAAATCATCAACTATAAAATCAAAAAATATACTCAAAAACGTTTTTCCTCTCCTTCAATCAATCCCTTGTTCCTCTGTAAAATACCCAACAACTCCATTGAAGTTAATCAATCTCCAAATAGCTTCATGTGCAAATAATAGAAAAGAAAACCAGTGATCCTCTTTGGGAGTGGCGAAACCAGTCTCCCACAAAGCCAAGCAACCCTATGTTCTGATTAAGTGAATTCGAATATTGTTCTGTTTCCAAACAAAGAAATGAACTTTGGGAGCCTGAAGAATGTGGTAGTTACTGCAGCCATTGAAGGGGTGGCCGAGGTAAGGGTCATGACATTTAGTTATGAACTTTGAGTTGGGTTTATTTTGGTTAGTGGGTCGGGTTTAAATATTTTAATTGGTGATCAGATTTAATTGGGAAAAATAAGTCATGTTGGCGCCACGTGGAAAAATTAATATGGGGACATGGGGATTTAATAGATTTGGATTAAATATAGCTTGAAAGTTGGATGGCAAGGACACATATGTTGAAAAAGTATAACAAAGGGCAAATATAATTTTTTTTAGAGTACAGGGGAAAATTTGACCCCTTTCTGTTCAAAAATCTATCCAGAACAAATCAGAATACGATAATGCCTCCATTAATTTACCTTAATGGCGCTACCAAGGAAACAAATTTAAATTCAAGTCAGAGTTGCTATAATTAAATAACAGTGTTCATTTCTTGTATATCCTATGAGTAGTAAATGAAAGTGTATTAATATACAAATACATATATATACACACATATATATTATTAATGAATTAATTATGTTGAAATGTGCATTTTTAAAAAGAGGATAAGTTTTTGAAAACTTAATGCGTTGGTCTTGCTGCTAAAAGTAATTATGCTGAAATGTGCATTTCTTTTTAAGGAGGATGAGTTTTTGAAAACTTAATGCTTTGATGTTGCTGCCAAAAGTACTTGAAAACTAAGCTGGTAAGAGATGGTGTTCGCATAGAGGTGCTTTATAAAGAGAGATTGGGGATTTGGTGAACATATGATGTGAGGTAATGAAATGTGCTGTTGTAGGTTCCATAGCTGGTTAAGGATTTTTTTGATGACCATTGTTAAGAATTTCTTAAATATAATGATTTAGTTACTTAGCTTAGAAGGAGTTTATAATTGCACATGTCAAAAATGGTTGGCCATGACGATGGGAATTAATCCTTGAACATCAATCTCTCTGGTCTTTTGTTCAAGTAAAATATCTAGTATTATATTTATCAAATTTTATCTTAAATCTAATTTCGAAAGAGCATATTTAATGTATCGTAATATTCAAGATAAGGAAAAAAACAAAATATAGTTTTTCCTTATGAGAAAGCCAAAAGAAAGAATTAGGGGCAGATTCACCGTTGTGGAGTCGGGTTCATTTGAACCCAATATTGTCGACGTGTAGCATAAATTTAGATGTAAAAATTCAACAAAATTGCAGTGAATATTAGATACGAACCCCTAACTTTTTAGCCTTATAAAAAAATAAACCCATTCAATGACATCCAAAACTGCAATAGTTTACAGGGGTATAAAGTTGCTAAGCACACTATGAAAGTTTGGGAGAGGGTGGTGTGGTGGAGTTGAGGGTGAGGTGGGGTGTGTCCATTATCGAGAACCAGTTCGGATTCATGTCGAGCGATCAACTATAAAAGCCATTCATCTTGTGAGGAGATTGACGGAGATTTACAGGGGAAGGAAAAAAGACCTACATATGGTGTTCATTGATTTAGAAAAGGCCTACAAGAAAGTCTTAGAAGAGGTCCTATGGAGATGTTTGGAGGCTAGAGGTATACCGGTAGCTTACATTAGGGCGATGAAGGACATGTACAATGGAGCCAAGACCCGAGTAAGAACAGTGGGAGGATACTCGAAACATTTTTCAGTCAAGATGGGGTTGTACTAGGGATCAACTCTTAGCCCGTTTTTATGTTTTAATGATTGATGAGTTGACACGTCATATCCTAGGTGAGGTGCTATGGTGTATATTATTTATAGATGACATAGTACTGATTGTTGAGACTCGTGGTGGAGTTAATTGCTAGGTTAGAGGTTTGTTTCTACCTTGGTGATCAATGAATTGACATGCTATATCCAAGCTGAGGTGTCATGGTGTATGTTACATGCAACATACATAGTATTAGTTGATGAGACTCGCGATAGAGTTAACGCTAGGTTGAAGGTTTGGAGAAAAACCAAAGGATTTAGGTTGAGCAGGACCATAATAGAATATTTGGAGTGCAAGTTCAATGCCTCATATGAGGTATGCATGGATCAGGCTTGATATACATGCCATCCCCAAGAGAGTAAGTTTCAAGTATCTTGGGTCTTTAATCTAAGAAAATGGGGAGATCGATGATGATGTCACAATCGTATTGGTGTTGGGTGGATGAAATAGAGGCTCGACTATGGAGTCTTGTGTAGTAAAAAGGGACCACAAAAACTTAAAAGTAAGTTCCACAAAGTGGTGCTTAGATCGACTTTGTTGTATGGGGCGGAGTGCTGGCCAGTCAAGACCTCTCATGTTCAGTAGATGCAAGTTGCAGCAATAAGGATGCTAAGCTGAATGTGTGGGCATACTAGGAAAGATAAGATTAAGAATGAGAATATCTGAGACAAAGTGAGTGGTATCCGTGATGGACAAGATGAGGAAAACGAGGTTGAGACGGTTTAAGCATGTGAAGAGGAGATACCTAGATGCCCCAATGAGGAGGTGTAAGAGGTTGGATGTAGTGGGTATTAGAAGAGGTAGAAGTAAGCTGAAGAAGTATTGGAGAGAGGTGATTAGACAAGATATGACACAACTTCAACTTGTCGAGAACATGACTTTAGATAAGAGGTACGAAAGTCACAGATTAGGATAGAAAGTTATCAGGTAGCTGAGCTTTGTCTCCCTTTTTGGGATTGGGCTTGGTGGGAGTCTGGTAGCACCATGTCTGTCGTAGTATTAGCCTTTTATACATGTAATTTCTTGCTTTTGATATATGTTATCATCTGTTGTCTATTGTTTTCCAATTACCACATTATTTCGTTGTTGTTACTGTTTTTTTCTGAATGCCCTGTACTGCTTTCCTTATTAATTGACCCGTTTTCTTCATTGCCATATTTCCTTTTTCGTAACTACTTTGATTTGCTATCCTTGAGCCAGGATATATGGAAACCACCTCTCTACCCCCACAAGGCAGGGGCGAGATCTGTGTTACCCTCTATCTTGGTCACCAGAACCTACTTAAATGAATCCATAACTTTATATAATTCGTTCAAGGTTAAGAACCTTAAAGATTGAACCCATGAAATTTAAATCTTGAATTTTCCCTCCGGGAGAAATGTTGTTCCTACATTACTTCAATCACCATCTCTGGACTTCAACATGCTAGTTTAATAATATTTAAAGCATGCTCGTCTTAAGGGCATTACACATCAACATCCTGAAATTAATATATGAGACTATGGTAAATTTTTAGACAGGAGATGTCTATATAATTGTTGGAATAATTGGGGAAAGCCATTAGTTGACCGTGTATTGGTGCAGATTCTTGAGTTGCATAGGAAACGATGTTATTTAGGAACATAGTTAACTTCTTCGGGAAAGGCTATAACTGGCCCTTGCAAAAGAATTGGGATTTGAAGGCTGTCCACAAATGTATCTCAAATGTCCACCTGACCAAATACAAGAGATCCCTAGCACTTATCTTGAAATGGTATGAGACATCAAACTAAGTCTTCTTTTCTATGAATTGAATGTTATATCAATAATATATTTCTTTTGTAACATGAATTTGTTTTCTTCCACATAGATTACTTTTTATCAATTGTTATATCTCAGAAAAAGGGAAATGCATGAAATGGGGTGGAGGCCTGAGAAAAATGATACAGTGTCTAATACTTTATTCAGTTACTGTTACTTCTCTTTTGGACTGATTTCCGCTAGTTTATGGAACTGCAGCAACTCTTTTTGGAGGCCATCCAGAATGGAACAATGGAAGGATTTTTCAAGTTGATTTCTTATTTTCAGACACAATCTGAACCAGCATATTGTGGTTTGGCTAGCCTTTCTATGGTCTTGAATGCCCTTGCTATTGATCCAGGAAGAAAATGGAAAGGTAACTCTGCTATCACCTATCATCTAGTGAAGCTGCGTTCCTAATCTTCCTGATGATATGGATGATTGTGATCTTCACTTTTTCATGGACTTACCTCCTGAATTGTTAATAAGTTCTTGGACTCTTTTTATGGTTATTTTCTTTGATGAAGGTCTTTATGTTTGTATTTTCCAATAATTTTGCCTATCCCCTGCTCATGTTAGTTATTAAATGTAAGCACAAAGATGTTTTTTATTGTTTAGATATCTCTCTGATTGGGACAGAAGTTGGTGTCTTGTCTCTGAGCAGTTTAAATTGATATGATTTGTTTTGATGCATTGGCATCAGTCTCATATCATCCGCACTCAACATGAAACCTAGCCACTGTTGCTGGATAGTTCCAAAGACCTAAACAGCTATATGTGCAATTTAATAATTTTCCTTACCTCATTTGTTTAGTTTCTATATAATTGTCATCAAGCCTAGTGCAGTTTTGCAACTTTAGTTTTAGCTAGTTACTGGCTGATCCAGTGCACCTGGACTAAACTGGTAGGCTTTGCCAGAATAGACCTTGAAAATATAATTTCGAAATCTCTCGAAGAATGGAGGTGGAGTACAATGATTCCGTTGTACAAGAATAAGGGTGATATCAAATATGCAACAGCTATCGGGGTATTAAGTAGGCACACTATGAAAGTTTGGGAGAGAGTGATGGAATTGAGAGTGAGGAGTGGTGTCCATTTTCGAGAACTAGTTTGGATTCATGTCGGAGCTATCAACTATAGAAGCCATCCATCTTGTGAGGAGGCTAGTGGAGAAGTATAGGAGAAGAAAGAGGGACTTACATATGGCGTTCATTAGCCTAGAAAAGGCTTGCAATAAAGTCCCAAGGGAGGTCATGTGGAGATGCCTGGAGACTAGAGGTGTTTCGAGGCAACGAAGGACATGTATGGTGGAGTCAAGACCTGTGTACGAACAGTGAGAGGAGATTCTGAGCACTTCCCAATCAAAATGGGGTTGCACCAAGGATCAACTTTTAGCCCGTTCTTGTTTTCCTTGGTGATGGATAGGCCAGTTGCCTTGGTGCATGTTGTTTGCAGATGACATTGTATTGATTGATGAGACTTGCGAAGGAGTTAATGCTAAGTTGGAGGTTTGGAGACAGACCCTAGAGTCTAACAGGTTCAGGTTGAGCCAAACTAAATAGAATATTTGGAGTATAAGTTCAGTGGTGCACTTATGAGGCATACGTGGAAGTGAGGCTTGATGAGTAAGTCATCCTTCGGAGAGAAAGTTTCAAGTATCTTGGGTCTTTGACCCAAAAAATGGGAAGATCGATGATGATATCACACATCGTATTGGTGCGGGGTGGATGAAATGGAGGCTCGCCTTCGTGGTCTTGTGTGATAAAAAGGTACCACCAAACTTAAAGGTAAGTTCTACAAAGTGGTGGTTAGATTAACGTTGTTGTATGGGGCGGGTTACTGACCAGTCAAGAACTCCCATGTTCAGAAGATGCAAGTTGCGGAGAGGATGCTGAGATGGATGTGTGAGCATACTCAAAAAGATAAGATTAGGAATGAAGACATCCGGGACAAGGTGGAAGTAGTGTTTGAAAAGTCGTTTGTGGGGCGAGCCTTGGGGTGGAGCGGGGCATAGTAAAACAGCACCGAGGCGATCTATGGAGTCGAAAGTATTGTGAGGCGTAAGCTCCACTAGTGTGCGTGTATGCTTAGACATTGGGCGAATTCTTTTTGTTAGGCGTAAGTCCAGAAATCTCTCCTAATTAAAATTAAAATTGCTAGCCCAGAAAACCTCTCCTAATTAAAATTAAAATTGTTAAATAAGTTCTTAAATTGATACCAAAGAAACATAAAATTCGACTTTATTATTCAATTTTAAGAAGTTAAAAAACTTAAAAATCTAAATATATTTTTAGCCCTAATTTTTTTTGTTTTTTCTCTTCATATTTCACTGAGTAAAGGGAAATAATGATCCATGTGCAAATTACAAAACAAAAATGCTTCATCCTTCATCACTAGCTCTGGTTTGATGCTTTTGATTGTAGGTTCCTTCTTCGCTTTTCTTTTTTTTACAAGTTAATTTATAATGTTTACTCAATTTTTAAAAAAAGTCTAATTTGTCTTTTGGGATGAGCACTTTTGATTAACTTTTTTAGTCAATTGTTGATTTTGATTAATGTTTTAAGATAAAGTAGCTTTATGTACATTTTAATTTATTATATATATTTTTTGAATTTTCTATAATTTCTATGTAATTTTATCTATGTTATTATTTATTTTTGTTGTA
Source organism: Datura wrightii (assembly GCA_035772735.1). NCBI lineage: Eukaryota > Viridiplantae > Streptophyta > Magnoliopsida > Solanales > Solanaceae > Datura > Datura wrightii. Next base: position 41,581,777 of record JASDFA010000027.1, read on the forward strand.
TTAATTTATAAAATATTAAAAAAATTAAAGATCCACGGGGCTTATGCCCCAGTGCTTGCCTCAAGGCTTTCGCCTTGCCCCATATTAGGTAAAATGCCTCACCTCTCCCCCACACCTTTTAAAATACTAGGTAGGAGTGACTTCTTTGGTGGACAAGATGAGAGAGGCGAGGTTGAGATGGTTGAGATGGTGGGAATGAGGAGAGGTAGAGGTAGGCCGAAGAAGTATTGGGAAGAGGTGATTAGACAGGACATGGTGCTGCTGCAGCTTATTGAGGATATGACCTCAGATAGGAGGGTCTGGAGGTCGCGGATAAGGGTATAAGGTTAGTAGGTAGTTGAGTGTTGTCTCGCTTTACGTGGGATTAGGCTTGGAGTTAGTCCGGACCGCTCTGTATGTCATAGTATTAGCCCTATTCATATAGTTTCTTGTTTTTTTATATCTGGTACCATATGACGTTGTTGTTACTGTTCCTTTTCTGTATGTTTTGCATTGCTTTCCGTATTAGTTGTCATGTTTTCTTCATTGCTCTATTTCCTTGTTCATAACTATTCTGATTTGATGCACTTGAGTCATTTTCTGCGTACAGTCTATTCTCCCCAAACACTACTTGTGGGATTACATTGAATAATGTTGTTGTTGTTGTTGTATTTCCTTTCCATTTCCATTTAACAGAAAATGGCTCATGCATGTAGGAGCTGTTGCTCTGAGTTGCTTCATGCATATTCATTTGTTGACATCCATATATCAAAAGTTCATGGTCACATGAGAACATTTTTATTGTCAATCTCTATTTCCAATTTATTTAAACTGAAAACATCATATAAAAGATGTTGTTTCAATGTTCACATCTTAAAAATTCGAAAACCTTTTACTTTTTACCAATTAACTTATAAGTCAGAGTTATAGCGTTGGTACCATTGTCTACTGATATTAAAGAGTCAAAGGTTGGAAAAAAGGAGTTTGGTGAGGACAGCTTGTACGTTCTTAGCTATCATCACCTGAAAATATTTGATGCTGCACGTTTTACTCTTTCAAACTTGGTTGTTCATATCCTTGTCATATTCAGCTTACGTCAATGAGCTCATACATAGTGTGGTACAATGTCACTGCTTTTATCTTATCAGCTTCAACAAACTGTCAGGGCCTTGGAGATGGTTTGATGAATCCATGTTGGACTGCTGTGAGCCATTGGATAAGGTTAAAGCTAAAGGGATCTCATTTGGGAAAGTGGTATGTTTGGCTCACTGTGCAGGAGCGAAGGTGGAAGCTTTTCGCTCTAATCTTAGCACCATTGATGACTTCCGTAAACATATCATGGCCTGCACAACTAGTGATGATTGTCATCTGATCTCATCATATCATCGAGGCCTTTTTAAACAGGTAACTATAAACATAGCTTCACAGGTAACTATAAACATAGCTTCTCTATGCTCCTGCTTATCATTGTGAAGAAGTATATTGCTGTATCGGGAGTTGGGTCCCTCAGGAAGAATATTGGTAACATTGCTAATTGTTTATTTATGAAGGTTATTGTACCCTTCCTGACTTATCCTGAAGATTGGAATATCTCTTCTGAATCTTATGGCAGACAGGTTCAGGCCACTTTTCACCTATTGGTGGTTATCACGTGGAAAAGGATATGGCTCTGATTCTAGATGTTGCAAGGTTTAAATATCCCCCTCACTGGGTTCCCCTCCCTCTCCTTTGGGAAGCCATGAACACAATTGATGAAGCTACAGGATTACATAGGGGGTATGTAGTTCCACATAGCTACACTGATATATCTTGATTTTCATTATAAGCTTTTATCATGCGCTTTACCTTGACTCATTCATGTTTTTTAGCTGTAAACTGATAATGTGAAAGCATTTGCTCAAGGAATATAAATATGTGGAGGAAGATGCTTTACTATGTGTTTTGGTCTTCCCTCTTATAATAAAGATGAAAATTGGAAATCAAAGGAATTGATTGCTGAACTCTTTTGGCACTGCTTCTGGTCTTCTTCAAACACAACTTTCTTCTCTTCATTTTTTTCTTTTCCTATTCTCCTGTCTAAATTTAGCGGTCCTTCTTACTCCATCTCATACTTGCAGCACGGATTTCAGTGACTTATGCGCAAACACATAATTTTCAGGTTTATGCTAGTTTCTAAGCTTCATAGAGCTCCTGCACTGCTATATACCCTGGTAAGGCTTAAGTAGCTCTTATTATATCACTTGCTTTTATAAGTAAATTCCTTTGGACAAACTATAACAAGCAACTTCTATTCAATTCGAAATCAGTGTTGTCAAAGGCGCGCTTAACCCCTGAAGCGAGGCTCAAAACACGTTGAGCGCTTCGCCTCGCTTAATGTGCGCTTTAGTGTCATCATCAGGGCTCTAAGACAAACTTTTCCTTGCAAATGAGTGTTTCCTGAAGAGTCGACACTAAACAATTGATATTTCACTTAATCCTAAAAAAAATTCAATTTCTTTATCATATATTTGTTATTCAAGCTTATAACTATTAGTCTTGGGCTATATATATATATATATATATATATATATATATATATATATATATATATATATATATATTTGTATGTTTTTTCCCTTTGCGCCTTTTCTCATTAAAGCCCACGCTTTATTTGCGCTTTGCGCTTAAAGCCCCAATGTACCTTAGAGCTTTTTTGCGCTTTTCACTTTTGATAATACTGTTCGAAATATGAATCTCTCTTAAACTTTCTTATTTTTTCCCTGTTTAGCTGAATGATGTTTTCATTAGTCGCTAAAGGTATTGGGATTTTGGTAAGACAAGGATGCAGTCAATCTCTTATTACCGCTTGCTAGACCCTTTGCTAGTTTATCCTTATCAGTACACCAGCTTGGTCAGATGGTTGTAAACCACTTCTTTAACCTATTTTATTACATGCTAGAACATAATGATGACATCTTTGTCAAATGCTTGGGAATTGGTCTAAGTGCCAGGAGATTAGCTTAAAATTTTGTGTCAAAGCAATAGTTATGTATTTTGATAATATTGGCCTTTACAACTAATTAGCATGTACTTTGTTATGTGATATTTTCTATTATAAAGAGGGAAGAATATACTTTATTGAGTTACTCTAGGATTTTCTTCTTTTTGTGGCTAAGGATGTCAAATGGGCGGGTTGGACTGGATTTGGGCAGGTCAAAATGAGTTGAGTTAATAAATGGGTTGGGCTAAAATTGACCTAAACGTTATTTAGGAGGAAACGGGCTAAAAATGGGTTGGGCGAAAATTGACCTAAAAGTTATTTAGGCGGAAACGGGCTAAAAATAGGTTGGTTCATGATCCGCTCAACTTGACCCAATATTTTTGAAGGATTTTTGAATGCTAATTAAAAGAATGTTTTTTCGCTTCTAGTAGATGGGTTTTTAACTAACCATCTTACTCAATTCTACCATATCATTTTGAATAAAGCAATATGACAAATATGAATATTTTTATATACAAGAAAATGGCCAAATTTACCTTCTTCTATTGGGGAAACAATTTAAAGTTACATCCCGTTGTATTTTTTAGTCACTAATATTCTTGTTATTAGTACATCATCTTGTATTACTCCTTAATTCTAGCAAAGTTCAACATGAAATAGAGAGTTATTAGCTCGGTCAAAATGTTAACACAATAAATTTCACTAATTAAAATATTTCAAAAAGAGATTTTGATTTACTCATTTACTATTATTTTGTTTTAAAATTATCCTCCGTTATATTTCATTCAAATTTTATTTTTTATTTTTAAAGGTTTTGGGAAGTATTGAAAACTTATCATGTAATTAAATTATGATTGTTGTCTGCACTTTGACAAATGTGTTAATCTAATACAATGAAAATTGTACAACATCAAACTTATAAGATACATGGTATAAGAAAAGCGAATACGTAGAAAAAATGAAAATAAATTTCAATCAGTAAATCTAAATTAAAGTAAATCTTAAAAATGGGTTAGAATTGTGCTAGTGTTGGGCTAAAATGGAGATCACTTTAAAAATAGGTTAAGTTGGGTGGACTAAAATCAGTCCGAAACAAAATTATCTTGTGCCCAACCTATAAGATTTTGGGCGGATCATTAATTTTTTGGCCTTATTTAACACCCCTATCTGTGAAGATTCATGTATTCTGAATAATGTACTTTTACAGAGCTGTAAACATGAGAGTTGGGTCTCTATCTCAAAGCATTTGATGGATGATCTTCCTGCCCTCTTAAGTTCTGAGAATGTGAAGGACATAAAAGATGTTCTCTCTACTCTTTTTTCAAATCTACCTCCAAATTTTGTGGAATTCATAAAGTGGGTAGCAGAAGTTCGAAGGCAAGAGGAGAATGGTCAAAAGTTGAGTGAAGAGGAGAAAGGAAGGCTAGCTATCAAGGTTAGGTATCTGAAGAAATGTTTATATTCTTTTGAATATCGCCATCTCCAGATTTAATCGGATAACCGTTGCAGGATAGGTCATTATTTATGAGTTCAGTAAGCACTCTTACTTTACTTTGCAGGAAGAGGTATTGAAACAAGTGCAGGACACTCCACTTTATAAGCACGTCACAAACCTTTTATTTTCAGAAGATTCTGTCTGCCAGTTAAAAACAGTAATGGACAGCAGTTTGACCAATGTTGCTGCGAGCATTTGCTGCCAAGGAGCAGGCATTTTTGCAGGAAGGTCTGGTTCATCGGATAGGTTTTGCTGTCGCCAAACATGCGTCAGATGCTACAGAGCTACCGGGGACAATCCTGCTACAGTGGTGTCAGGGACAGTTGTAAATGGGAATGGGGAGCAGGGGGTTGATGTTCTCGTCCCTACATCTCAAGCAAAGACTAGCTGCTGTCCTTCGGGGCAAGATGGTTGCTCACCAATGCATCCTGGCAGCAACGATGTGCTGACAGCACTGTTGCTGGCATTACCTCCACAAACATGGTCTAGCATAAAAGATATGAAGGTCTTGCAGGAGATACAGAACCTTGTCTCAGCAGAAAACCTCCCTCCTATGCTACAAGAAGAGGTACCATTGTACATTGTCTCTATTACATTTGCATTTTGTTTTAAAATCCCTATTTGTTATTTTATCTTGGGAAGCCCGGAAAAGAAGGTTGCAGTTGGTTAACGGCTAGCAGAAAGCTAGTCAATTTTATGATTAATCCTAACAACTTTGAGTATTGGAATGAAAGAGTGCAAATGGAATGAAATGGATGTTGAGGATATATATAACGACCCCAACTAGCTTAGGATTGAGATTTTGTTTTTGTTGTCATTTTTATTGGAAATATATCCGAGCACTTGGAAAGGCCTTCATTCCTATAATAGATCTTTCTACCTCCTTTCTAATTGGTAGTACTTACTATAGGTCCAACAATTTTTTCCTTGATAAGATTGATGTTAAGTATCTATTTCGCTGCACTGTGTATTTTATGAAAATAAGCTCTTCTCTTGAAGCAGGTTATCATATTGTTGCAGGCTTAACTGATGATTCATTTCTAGTCAAACTGAAGGAACATGCAACTGATAATCTCTTCTCACACATAGTAGTGAAACTTAAGGCGCATAACTCTGTCTTGTGCATGTTATTCAGCCGTTTAATATGTTTTATGTCTTATGCTATGCAATTTTTGACCAATTGATTGAGTTCAATGTTAAAAGTTATGACACTCTGGGATGTGTAATGGTGTAGCAGACTTCTGAATATTCTTCTGAGTAACTGCAGATTCTGCACCTGCGAGGGCAGTTCCTCCTGCTTAAGAGATGCAAGGATAACAAGGTAGAAGAAGATTTGGCTGCACCTCCCTTTTAGTTTGCATTCCTAGGTTATTATAAATACATTGTTCTGATGTGAGATTCAGATTAAATCACTGTAATTTCTCAGACTTAAAATTCACAAAGCACTGTAGCATCTCAAGCGGCAAAAATGCAGATGTCCTACTTCTTTTCATTTTTATAGGTTTAGTAAAATCAATAACCACAAGGGCGTGTTCCATGGAGCTGAAAATCTCTTTGTGGAGATTCATTTGGTTTTCAGAGATCAAGCAGCTCTTTAGCATAAAATGCATGCCATGAAGAATGAGAGGGTGTTGATCTATCCAGGGAAGTCAAGTGATATGAGAAACCCTGCTCTGAAGCTTTTATGTCCTGCGCTGGGTGGATTCAGATTTGCAACTTACTTGACCAGGACTTCATTGTATGGTAGTTTTCTGTCAAGAGCTGAAGGAAAGGTTCATAAATATGTTGACATCCTCATTTCTCTTTGAAACAGTATAGCATAAGTTGCAGTTTCATTTTCTCATTCGTCTATGTAAATTTAGGATAACTTACCATGTATTTTGGAGTAACGAGCTAAGAGGGTGAAGCATCGTTTTGCCTGGGGATACGTAGTCAAATTCGCATATAATTTAGTGTCGTAGTTATGTGGAGGGGCATGAGTTCACGTACACCCATGCTTGTTTTTCTTGGCCATGTATAACATATATATGTATCCGCATTCAGCACCAAAGTCAAAAAACCATAAGGTACAATAGTTATTTGGTGCACCTTTCCAAGTGAGGTTTGGGAGTTATAATCCCATGGTTATCTTGCTGATTGTCCCTTGTTTTTCAATTAAGTACTTTATTTTTCTTTCTTTGTTTGATTTATTATTTCAAAAAGATAATACATAAATTGACACTCAAATTTAACCTCAATTGGCAATAAAGTATTCAAATTTTGAGAATGCACATTTAGGCACCCCAACTCGTATCCACTATGTCAGTTGAACACTTCAACTTATAATGATCATCTAGACACTTTTAAAGTTCATGTGCTACGTCAGCATCGAGTGTCTATGAGACACAGTGTAACTAGTTGGAATGTTTAGTTGTCAGTTAATACCAAGTTGAGGTGCTTAGATGTTCATTCTTAAAGTTTGAATGTTTAATTGCCAGTTGAAGTTAAATTTGAGTGCCTATTTATGTATTATGCCTTCAAAAATTTCAAAGTCTAACATATTGAAATTTCTATTTCTTTTTTTCACTGTAAAATTTTATATAATTAAATCAAATATCTATATTAAAATTAGTAACAATGGAGGTGTCAGTTGGTTCATCTGATCTCAGCGTTTTCAACACGGAGTATTAATATATGTAATTATTAAAATTTCATTAAAAGATGCAGATAATTTTGTACTTATAAATTTTAAAGTGTAATAAATTCAATGGCAAATTATAAAACTTAAGTTTTGAATTCACCATTAATAACGTATTCATCTTTTTATAAGGCATAATGCATAAATAGTCACTCAACTTGGCCTCAACTGACAATTAAGCACTTAAACTTTGAGAATGCACATCCAGATGCCTCAACTTGGTTTCTCTGTGTCAATTGAGCACTCCAACTTACAAGATGATCATCTAGACACCTTAACTTGGTTTCCCTGTGTTATGTGCCACGTCAGCATCGTTTGCCTACAAGACATAACTAGGACTAATTGGAGTGCTTAGTTGTCAGTTGAGACTAAGTTGAGGTGCCTAGATGTGCACTCTCAAAGTTTGAGTGCTTAATTGCCGGTTGAGGTTAAGTTTAAGTGCCTATTTATGTATTATGCCTTTTTAAAATTATGGATCCGTTCCTGTGCATATTTATCCCGTGTCAGAAACTTTCTGCAGGTCTAGAAATTAAGCTTGCCAATTTAATCATGTCCGCATACCTCTACTTTAGAAAATAATTAGAGTTGTTTAGTAGAATAATGTTAGAGAAAATAATATTGGTATTAGTTTGGTATTATTTAGTTTTTTATTTGATAGTATTCTTAACCTATGTATAATTAATATTTATAGTAGTTATATATCTTATTTTGTATCGTTCTTATATATAACAAATTATGGTATTATCAATAGTAGGATTATTAATATATGAATTAAGTATGATTAAAGATAGAACTATGCTTGAAGTCCCTCAAAGCATACAAAGTTAAAGAGTCTGAGAGATATTTTGTAAATAATTTTTTTTCTTTTTAGAAATTATGTGAATGTATGTTATTTTTAATAACTAATTAAACAATGGATAAGAAATAATTTCAACATTACTAATACATTTAATGGATGATAGAAAAGAAAAAACGTGTCCATGTAAAGCAATGGAAAATAAACTGCAATCATAATTAAATATGATGAAATCAAGATTTTATTGATGAATATTTGCGGGTATAGTTTTATTCGTCCCCTGATTCTTTTTTTCTAAATATCCGTGATCCGAAGGCCATTAGTAGTGTATTTCTTGAATGTAGGATTATTTGGACCTTCTTGCGATGTATTTGATCACTATAAACGTCGGATAACGACTTTGAGAAATACATTAGTTGATGCCTTGATCTCTTTTTGAATATTTAAGGAGTTCATGGGATTTGAAGATGCCTCTTCAAGGGAATATATTACCCTTTATATAAGCATGAGCAATGGTTTACGGTAGAGTAGCCTCTAAGAATCCTAATAGTAATTTGCTCATATCATAGAGATTCACAAAATTTCAATGTCTATAAATGCCCCTTATTGGAGTACAAACTTGATAGAGACTTAAAAGATGAAACTTGAAGTACACATAAAAGAAAATCTTTGAGGAGGAACCATGCGACGCGTCTTTGTGATTTTACGGCTTTCATCCTTCTCTGGTAAATTTTGAAAATTTGATTTTGATTTTTTAAAGCTTTTTACTTTGTGCGCCTTTAAAGAAATAGTTCATATCTTTTGGAGTGTACAAAATGCGAGCTTCTTGATTTTTTTTGAAACTAGACTCGGAGGTCAACAACATATCCAAAATTCACAATAAAAAATCTTCATGATTGACAGGAATCATTTTTGTAAGTTAATTTTCAGATCTGCGTTTTTCTTCTCACGATTTTATGCGGTCTCACCAAAACATCCCTACCTTGGTGTAGGAGTATCCAAATAACGAGCAGTTTGATTCTACAGAAATGAGACTCCAAAGGCTACAACATATTCAAAATTAAAGAAAAACTCCTTCTGGTTGGACAAGAATTAATTTTTTGAAGTTGACGCTTCAATCTAGCATGTTCTGAATTCGAACAGGCATGCTACGTGAGCGCTCTTCTCTCTTTTTTTTTGAATGTCATACATAGTTTAAACTCTTGCAGGGAAGTAACATGCAGTTTATACTCTTATGTTAAGGAGCGTTCGCCAACTTGCAGTTTAGGCTCATACATCAAGTAGCATAGCAATAATCGAACAAAAGACTTATATTTGCCCAGACCTTATAGTTGCACTTTGAGATTTGCTTTTATTCACCGTCCTTTAAGAGGTGAAGCCTAATCCATTCAAGACACAAACAAAATTAGCAAATGTAGTGGTGACAACGTCTTTGCAAGGATCATTGTCAACTACTAAAAAAGAGGCTAAGATTAGCCTCTTGCGGAAGTCGGTAAAAACCAACCTCAGGAGGTTGGTCTATTGATTTTATGTTTTTAAAATTATTTTTTCACAATGGATCAAAAACAGAAAAATCTGTGAGTGGATAGAGAGCTTGAAGATGCCAGATAAATTTGCCTCCAATTTGAGAAAGAGGATTCGATATGGATCAAGGAAAATTACATGGGATGAAAGTCACTACTGTTATGTTCTCACGAAAATATTAACTCCCTTTGTGTTTAGTGGATTGCCTAAAAGAATATGAAAATCAATTACAGAAATCAGTTTGTTCTTCAAAAATTTTGTGTTTCAGTATATTGAGGGGAAAAAAATCTGGTTCATGAATGATAATATTTCTATCATCACTAATAAATTGGAGAAGATTCTTTCACCTAGGTTCTTTGATATGATGGAATAGCTTTTCGTTCACCTTGTCCATGAAGCCCGACTAGGAGGTCCAATTCAGTATAGGTGGATGTATACCTTTGAGAGGTGATTAGTGACAACCTAATTACTTTTTAATTCTTCAACTTTATTTTTTTATGCAGTCCAATTTGGGATAAAATGTCTCACATAAATTATACATGACTATTGGAAAGTGTAAAAAAGGTGTTAAAGTTAATAATAGGATGGAAGGCTCTACATGTGAAACATACTTTGCTAAAGAAACATCTCATTTTTTCTCTTACTACTTTGATAGAGAAACAAACACAATCGACATGACAACAAAGCTAAGACTGGTCATTTAGCAGATCTACTGCGGGGAGATGGTGTACTGCAGTACCAGGGTCTTCTATGTGTTTCAAATGTCGATAATTTGAGGGACCGGATATTGCATGAGGCACATGGATCCAGATATTCTATCCATCTGGGTACCACCAAGATGTATCATGACTTGTGGGAAATATATTGGCGGAACAACATGAAGAAGGATATTGCAGAATTCGTAGCCAAGTGCCCAACTGTCAGCAAGTGAAGGTTGAACACCAAAGGCCGGGAGGCGTATTGCAGGATATTAACATTCCTACTTGGAAGTGGGAAGATATCAACATGGACTTCATTACTGGCCTAACTCGTACTCGCCGACAGTATGACTCCACTTGGGTAGTGGTCGACAGGTTGACCAAGGCTGCGCACTTCCTATCGGTCGAAACCACAGATTTGGTGGATGACTATGCCAAACTGTACATTGGGGAGTTGGTTCGACTTCATGGGGTGCCATTTTCTATTATCTCAAACCGAGGTACTCAGTTTACCTCTCAGTTTTAGCGGTCTTTCCAAAAAGGGCTTGGGACTCAGGTTAAGCTCAGCACAGCATTTCATCCGCAAACGGATGGCCAGGCGGCACGGACAATTCAAACTCTAGAGGATATATTGAGAACCTGTGTGATGGATTTTAAAGGTAGTTGGGATGACCACTTGCCCTTGATCGAGTTCGCTTACAATAACAGCTATCACTCTAGTATCCAAGTGGCACCGTTTGAGGCTCTTTACTGGCGAAGGTGTAGATCGTCCATCGGATGGTTTGAGGTTGGTGAGGCAGCTATGATAGGGCCAGACTTGGTTCACGAGGCTATGGTGAAGGTTCAGTTGATAAGGGACCGGTTGAAAACTGCTCAGAGTCGTCAAAATCATATGCGGATGTGAGGAGAAGAGATTTGGAGTTTGAGTTTGATGATTGGGTATTTCTTAAGATATCTCCCATGAAGGGAGTCATGCAGTCCGGAAAAGAAAGGAAAACTCAGTCCCCGCTATATTGGTCCTTACTAGGTTATAAGAAGAGTTGGTAAGGTAGCGTATGAGTTGGACTTGCCATCAGAGTTATCTTCAGTTCATCCCGTCTTCCATGTATTGCTCTTGAAAAAGTGCTTGGGTGATCCAGCTTTAGTAGTCCCGGTGGAAACTGTTGGTGTGGGAGATAACCTCAGTTTTGAGGAAATCCCGGTTACAATCTTGGATCGTCAGGTTCGGAGGCTGAGGAACAAAGAAGTAGCTTCGGTGAAGGTGTTGTGGAGAAACCAGCATGTTGAGGGAGCTACATGGGAAGCTGATGCAGCTATGATGGCTAAATACGCCCACCTGTTCCCTACCGGCTCAGTTTTAGTTGAGGTATCGATTTTTTCCTGAATTCTCTAATCAATTTCCATATTCAGTTCACGTGCACAAGTTTCTTTTTTGTGTATGAATGTGCATGTGATGCCTGAATTCCGTTAAGCTATGTGGCTCTTTTCGGAGGTAGTCATTCTGTGAAAATTTGGGTTAAAATAATCCATATTGGAGTATGATAATTGCTTGTTTCTGTTTTCTGCTTGTTTATAACATTCGAGGACGAATGTTCCCAAAGGAGAGATATTGTTATCCCCCGGAAGCTCACCCGGGAGTTAAAATGGGAAAGTCGGAAAATTGATGTTGCAGGCACATGACGAGTCGTGCGGAGACCCCATGAGTCGTCAGGTGACTCGTGGGGAGGCCTAGGAAAGTGAATGAGTGAGGTCCCCACGAGTGAGGGAACGATTCGTGGTCATCCAACACGAGTTGTCATGTCAATCGTGGGGTGGAGTTTGACTTTCTTCAGGAGGATGACCAGTGTATCTAACGGATGGGACCCCACGAGTCGTGGTCTGTCCCAACGACTCGTGAGGTGAGTTGTGATCAAGCAAAATGGTTTTTCATGAGTGTTAAGGCAGTATGCATAACGGAAGGTGACCACGAGTCGTGGTCTCGAGGCATGAGTCGTTACGTCCCCCGTTACGAGCCCCAGCAAATCAGTTGACCAATGTACTTGATGGGCAACTCGACGGGTCGTTGCCCATTCTGACGAATCATCAGGTTGCCCGTTAGGGTCACCTGGCAGTTATTTTCTGCAAAATAGTAAGGGCTTTCTCATAATTTCCTAAGTTCCTAAGACCTATACTACGTCGTTTAAGGCTCGTTTTAGTGGGTTTTAAGCAGGGTAAAACCTATTCTAAGACATTACTCTCATGCTTGCAAGTTTGAAGGTTTGAAGGGAAGGTTCAAGGTGAAATCTCAAGGTTTCCAATTGGAATCTTAGCTGGGCAATTAGAGGGTGTTAGAATTCACCATTTTCAGGTATATAAGGCTATGAGTGGGTGTTTTCTTCTACACCCATGACCATTCCCTATCAAAATGAGTTGAAATTGTCTATGATCAAGTATGGGATTTTGTCCAATTGCACGATTCTTCAATCTCTATGCATGGGTATGATTAAATTGAGTTTATATTGATGATTCATGAAGCTTGGGCAGATTCTAATTTGTTTTCCCTTATAAAAATTATTTTTCCAAAATTTGAATCTAAAACGCTCATGGGTGAAGAGTTCATAAAGGAAGAGATTTTTGGTAAATGTGTGATGATGATGAAGTTAACGATGAAAAGCATGTTTCTAGATCTACCCATGATTACGTAATTATTTTTAACGTGAATTGATTAGATCCAAGAATGGAAGAGCTTGGGGTGATGCCCATATGTCGATTTAAAGTTATGATTTTTCCGACATAAGCTTACCACATTGTTTGAAGTGTAATTTTCCAATTTTTATTATAGATTCTAGCTTTTGGTATGTCGAATAAATATTTCTATACGTAGCTTACCACATGATTTGGAGTAGATGCTTTCACTTATGATTGAGCTTGTGGTATGTCTCAAAATAAAGCTTCTTATATGCATGAATTTATAATTGAGATGTATGGCATTATTGAGATTTTTCGAAGGACAATATTGATCTTTATTTTATTATGATGTCAAGTCTATGTATGATTTCATTAATGAGCTTTGTCAATAGACAATGTTGAGCTTCGTTTCATACAATGTTGAGTCATGCATGATTTCATGTTGATCTTCATCCATAGACGATGTTGAGCTTTGTTATATATGATGTAGAGCATTGCATGTTTTTGAAAGAAGAGTCTAGCACCGAGTGGGTTAAGGGTCAATTACCCTATGCCCCAGAACTATGCGCCAACTTAGGTTGATACTATTACATTATCGGGACCTCCCTTGTGAGCTATCCCCAGACCGATTGGCCCTTTAGCTTGATATCGATATCATGGTATCGTCCATCGCCCTGACAAGGTTATGGATGGCTCTACCCACTTGAGTGTGATAGTTGGGACCACGTAAGCTCTATCGTGGTATGTCGATTAAGTGACGAGTCTCCCACTGTCTATGTCATTTAGATTTACATATTCATTACTCATGATGATTACTTATGCATGGATGTTCATAAAGTAAGGTTTGACTCATTGTTCAGCTTTTGATATAAATGTTATGTTTTAGCTTTGAGTCATTCGAGTGAATCATGATGTTCTAAAGCTATGCATGGTCATGTTATGATAAGAGTACAATTTCAGAATGAATGCATGTAGCCTTTTACCTTCACTTAAAATCTTATGATATATTATAAAATGCTTTAAATGATTTACTTTGCTTGAGTGGTTTCACTTACCTTGCATACTCGGTACATTCCATGTATTGACCGCATACTTTCTATGCTGCATCGTTTCATGATGTAGGATCCGATTCTCAGGTTCAGCCCCGTTCGTAGTCGATTATCAGAGTTAGTACCTGCTTGATCGGTGAGTCCTCATCTTTCAAGGACTAGACTTTCAGTTATCTTGGTTGTATTTTCAGTTTCAGTATTATTGAGCTAGTTGGGGGTATTGTCCCATCAACTCATCCAGATTAGAGGCTTATCAGACTTAGACATGTATTCATCTACAAATGTTCATTCTGTTGTTATGTTTACTGAGTTTATAATTATGTTTCTTCATGTTTATTGAATGAGTTAGTGAATGCTTATGTCATAGGTTGAATTGGGGTCTCTCAGGGTCTCCTGTCCCGTGTCTATGATCCGAGCCTCCATTCGGGTCGTGACATATATATATATATATATATATATATATATATATATATATATATATATATCATGAATGATAAACATGCATAACTGAAATCATGAGGAACAATGGGAGACTCATCATGTAACCGACATTACCACGAAAGAGCTTACATGGTCCCGACTATCACACTCAAGTGAAAAGAGCCGTCTAAAACCTTGCCACGGCTAAAGATGCTACCATGATATCGATATCAAGCTTAAGGTCCCTTGGGGCAGGGGAAAGATCACAAAGGAGGTCCCAAATAATCTGATCATACCTATATTGGCACATAGTTCTGAGGCATAGGGTTGACTGACCCTTAGCCTACTCGGTGCTAGACACTACTCCCAAAAACATGCATATGCTCTCCATCATTATTCAATGAAGCTGACCATCATCTAGTGACGAAGCTGAATAATTATGTACATATAAAATCTGAAATCATACATGAGGAGCATTGGCTCAAATCATACCACAAGCTGAACATAATGGGGAGTCTTGACTCCAAAACCATGTGGTAAGCTAATTGACTTGAAATCATAAATCATACTTGAACATATGGGCGTGCCCAATACTTAAAAATACTTGATTCACTTGAAAACATGATCATAGACATGGGTAACTTGAAAACAAGCTTTTAATCATAAATATCTCATCATACTTGAACATACATCATAAATCTCAACTTTCATGAACTTCTCATGGATGGCCATTATAATTTATAAAACTTGAAAACATGATTTATAATTGAAAATATTGTAAAACTTGCCTATGAATCATAATTTAATTATAGAAACATACTTAGATCATACCCATATATAAGCTTAGGAAATTCATGCATTGGGTTAAAACTCCATAGGTTCATGTCACGACCCAAACATACACCTGGATAGTAGACACGGGATAAGGAGCCTCGAGAGACTCCAAGTAAACCCATGGCATGAGCGTACAACTAATTCAATCACATAAGTGGAAGACTTAACATAAGAAAACGTAAACATGTCATAACAACGAAGAAAGACAATACATGATCCATACATGACGGCTGAATACAACTTATAGTATGAAAAGCCTATAATCATAAAAGATGGGTTGATGGGACAACTCCCCAACTAACCCAACAAATTTAAACTGAAAGAAAAGCATAGAGTCTAAACATATGGCCCTCGAGACATGAGGACTCACCAAATAACCCGATAACAATCTCGGAAGCACCATTGAGTAGGGTGAGCCTGAGAGCCGGGTCCTGTATCATGAAATGATACAACATAGAAAGTATGCGGTTAATACATGGAATGTACTGAGTATTCAAGGTAAGTAAAACGGACATTTAAAACATGTAAGACTCATAAATGATCGTAAGAGTAGGACATCATGCTCGTATGATTAATCATCATAACATGTCATAGGGCCCAAGGTTTTCAAAACATTCGTAATGTAAACATAGTTATAATTATAAGGAAAGAGCTTTACTTAACATGAATTGAGCCAAAATACGTAATCATAACATGCATAAATCATGAGGAACAGTGAGAGATTCTCTTAACCGACATACCCCATATGAGCACACATGAAGCCCGACTTGTAACCCTAGCCGGAAGGGTGTTCATACCTTGCCAAGGGAAGAACCATGAAAGTGTGACGTCACCATGAAAAGGGCCATTTGGGATGGGGACAATCCCATAGGAGGTCCCAACATACCTACGACAGCACGTAGTTTGTAAGGTCTGGGGCAGAACCTAGGCCCCAAACCTACTCGGTGTTCGATACTACTCCCAAACATATATAGTGCTCATAGTATAACATACATGAATTCATGAGCTAGTTAAATCATGATAATCATAAATATACTTGTACATACGTGAAATAGCCATGAAATGAGGCCTGTGAGTTGGCCAAAACATACTTCATGATTCATAAGGTTCATACATACTTGTAAATCATGCATATAACTTGAAATTCATAAATCATGATGGGTAATATCATAAATCCATAATTCAAATCGAATATCATGCTGGGTTCGTAAATATCATCATTTGAAAAAAAGATCATAAATTGATTCATCATAGGTCATGCATAACTAGGCTTAATTTCATAAAAATCGAAATTGATGACATTATAAATGATTTAAATAGTAAAAACTGATTAAAACCTATAGATTATGATGAGAATCTAAAATCACAAAATCCATTATTAAATCATTAGACTTTTATAAAAATCATCTTCAAAACCCCATGAGTTTTTAATAAAATTTTTGTAAAAATCATAGAGGATGGGCATGGATGTGGAAGAAATCACCTATTGATAGCCTTATATACCCGGGACAATTGATTTTTAACTTCCCTTGAAAGCCCAAAAAGAAATTGATGAATAACACCTTGAAATCACCTAGATCACCCTTCTATAACCTTCCCAAACCTTTACATGCATGAATGAGGACTTGGGCTAGTCTATTCCCTCTTAAGTCACCATTTGTGATGTTAAAACGACGTAGTATAGGCCCTTAGGACCTATGAATTATGGAAAGGTCCTTACTAAAATCGCAGAATCTTGCTGACTGCCAGTCCCCATGAGGGACTGGACGACTCGTCGCCAAGGACCACGACTCGTGGCCTTGAGTCGTTAGGTACACTGCCAAAATTCACCTTGGGACCCCATAGAGGACACCACGAATCGTGGTGGGTGACCACGACTCGTGGTCACCGTTCATGGTCCACACTGCCCATTCATCTTGCCAAAATATCCAGTCCAGGCCACGAGTGACCTCACGAGTCGTGAGGCCTCACCACGACTCGTGGTCATGCCCGTGGTCTTCTCTACGAGTCCTGCCAACCCTACCGGAGCACAAGTAACCTCACGACTCGTGGTCACTCCTCACCAGTCTCCTCACGATTCTTCTTGTGACCTGGTGCGAAATTTCAGTTTTCACCGCTTTGACTCCCGGGTCCGATCCTTGGGTTCCCGGGGTATAACAGTTCAACATATAGATTTTCATGAATTAGAGAGGGATTGGGCATGGGTGTTAAAAAATTCACCCATTCATAACCTTACATACCTGAGAGGATCTGATTCTACAACTTCTCTGATTGCCCAAGGAATAATTGAGAAGAATTTGGAAGGAATTAAGCACGATCACCTCTCTAGCTTTCTAAGTTTTTATGCATGTATAAGAATATCTTAGAATGAACTTACCCCTCTTAAAACTCATTATTCATAGTGTAAAATGATGTATTTTAGTCTTTAGGTTCATAGAAATTACGAAAAAGCCCTTACTAAGTTCGCAGAGAAAAACTGACTGCCAGTCCCATTGAGGGACTGGACGAGTCGTTACCCCTGACCACGACTAGTGGACTCCTGTCATCAAGTGCACTGCCAATTTTCCTCAAAGGGTCCCCGCGAGGGATCTAACGGCTCATCACTGGTGACCATGACTCATGGTCATCTTCCGTTACTTTCACTGCCCAAAACCTAAAGCCCCTAACCAACTGCTGACCATGACTCATCTAACAAATCGTGGCATCTGACCACGACTCGTGGCATCCATTCATGGTGTACACTGCCAGCTTATCCTTCATCCTTCAACTTCCCTTGACCACGGGTGACCTAACGACTCATGGAGCTGACCACGACTCGTGGTTACACCCATGGTCATGCCACTTGAAACTTCCAAGCAAGTCAACACTCCTCACCACGAGTCGCTTCATGACTCGTGGTCAATCTGACGGGTCACAGGACGACTTGTTCTGTGACCTGGTGCAAAAAATTTTGTTTTCTCCATTTAAACTCTTGGGTCTGATCTTAGGGCTTTCGAGGCATTACAGTCGCACAGGCCCTTGCACAGGTGTGCCTGCGCGATGCCAACTCCTATTATGTTATGGCCCTTGCTTCTTTTAAACTTGTCTTGGAAACTCTTGTTATTTTAAGCCTCAAATAAGTCCAAATCTGTCATTTTAATCCCTACGACATCTAATCATGTGCATTAGCTCTTTTTCACAAATATCATATGAAAAGCAAAGAAAACACACATAATTTGTTTTCAAAATGTAGCTAAGCATGGGAAATATGGTAAATAA
The DNA here is from genome assembly GCA_035772735.1 of Datura wrightii. Lineage (NCBI taxonomy): Eukaryota > Viridiplantae > Streptophyta > Magnoliopsida > Solanales > Solanaceae > Datura > Datura wrightii. Next base: position 41,600,154 of record JASDFA010000027.1, read on the forward strand.
GTGCGTAAATATGCCCAACATCAGCGTGATAGTTATTATTCTATGCAAATTTAGTAAAGGGTAAATGATTGTCATGACCCAAATAGGAGAGCCGTGGCGGAAACCTACATCAACTTAAATTTGATAGGAGAACCCCTTTTTAACTAACATATAAAACAAGTTCAATACTTGTGAATTTATAATAAAAGTTTTGAAAAATTTACAAGAAATACCTTCCCAATACCATGATTTACCAAAGATCTATTCTAGACAGGTACAAGAGCATATTGAATATGGACAAATAAAAGATACAACTTTACCGACAAATGAGATACGGAGGCTGATGCTGAATATCGACCCTTAATCATGAAACCGCAATTCTCCCACCACAATCTATATGCAAAAAGGTGTAGCAAGGTAGTATTAGTACACAACACATACTGATAGGCATCATCAACCGACTAGGATTAGTTCACGCAATAGTATATAATTAACATGGAATAGATTAACCTCTACAAATTTATAATAACATATGCAAGACTAATTTCAAATCCCTACTTAGTACCTCATCTAAGCATACTATTAAACTTCCATACATATACATGCACTCTCATACACTAGAATTTACCTATTGTATTCATCATTCACTTCATTACTTCCCCATTCCTTACACTGGGACTGGTGTCCTGCAGTAGCGACCTATAGCTTGTTGCCCAAATCCCGTGACAGCGGAAACATGCCCGCTGCGGTGGTAACCTACTGAAATAGTTGCTCGATATTGTTGGCACCTCTCCTTTTTCAAATCTACTTTTTAAGCTATAATTCCATTATACCTTACCAAATTCAACCACTATCAACTAAACCCCTTTCCATTCACTCCCTAATCCTTTAACCACTCCCTGATGTTATACCTATACTGGTTGGATTGTATTAGTCATTACTAACGTTCCATCATCCATATAATCTTTTACAATCCCCAACTCTACACTCCATAGTGGGACCAACTTATACCCTCATTACTGAATCAGAAACAACTCAACTAATCTATTTTAGACTCTGCCCAATCAGGCATTCCCTCCCTATTATGGTAACTACATCAATCAAATATTTAATCAAAATTATTAAGTAATATACTAAAGTACTCAACAAGAAAAACATCAAATCATAGAACTAGAGTTATGTTCTTTAGGAATACGGGTACTAGCATATATTTGCACCTCCTTAATCCCACACTGTATAATTCGATACCAAAACTGCCTCGTACAGTACTATACATGTATCATATCATCATTTATCATCTCCTCTCTACATCTCTCACATCATGTCTGAATCATATTGGTATATCACATATCACATATGTATATCTGCAGTCTATCACTCATATGCATACCTATACACACATGCCAGAGGGTCTTATTTTTGCCCTTCTAGTAATAACCTGCAGGGGACTCTAGAAATCCATATACTATATACCCAGCCGTATGAACATTATATCATACTTGTCTGTGTAATCATATCCATACACCCAGCCGTATGAACATCGAATCATACTTGTCTGTGTACTCATTCTATACTTCTCATCCAGATGCTCACTGATGTGCTGTGAATTTACAACACTTTTGATGCTTAAAACATAGAAAAAAAATACCTGGTCTTAGGTATGTTTATATAGATATGAGGTTCTTTTACCTTGTTTTCATAGAAACCAAGTATGGAAGTTGGATTATGAAAAAAAGAGCAGAAATATGTAGAAAATGAGCTAGTTGCAGGCCTCAGTACTAGCCATACCTAGCAATCGTGGCAGAATTCATAGGATTACACAAGTACTGGACTAATATACGACTCATGGTACGAGCCGTACCTAGAAGTTGTGGAAAACTTCAGAAGACTGTGCACTTTTAGAAGCTCTTGGTATGAGTGAAAGATATGAACCGTGGTGTCAATATACGAACTATACTATGGAGTCATGGTGAAATTCAAAGAATGTCAGTTGGCAGATCCTAGGGTACGAGCAGATATCACGAGTCATAATACCAAGGTACGAGTCATACCAAGGACTCATGGTAACCTTCAGAGGATGCCAGACTTCATAAGAGTAGACCACGACAAGCAACGTACGACTCGTAACATCATTGTACAAGTCATACCAACTTATAGGACTTGGCAGATTTAGAGACCGTATTGTATACTACGGATGGAACCTACGGCTTGTAGCATCATCCTACGACTCGTAGGACATGTCAGCAGCAGTAGCCCTATTAATTTAGGATAGGTTTTCAATTACTTATATAAATACTTTCTTTAGGTTATTTTTTTGGAGGGACAGATTCTTTATTTGTAATCATAATTTTTGGGTTTCCTAACACTACTTGGAGATCAAATACATGAATTTCTTGAAGATTCTATCACTATTCTTGATTTTCTAATAGCTTTGATTGTGCAATTATCAATTGGGTTTTTCTTCAATAATCATTGTTAGTTGTTAATTATGTTTTCTTCCATGAAATCTAATTCTTTTCTTGCAATCATGAATAGCCAAAACCTTCACAACTGAGGTTGTGGGAACCATGGTGGAATAACTAACTAGGATTAACATAAAGTAATTTTAAACTGATACACATGCTTGTGTTGTTCATCTCTTCATCATAAACATCTATTAATGGTACGCAATGTTAGGACTTCCCTGTATTTTTTACTTGCTTGATCCCAGAGAAATAGAGAATAGGAAAAGAGAAGAACAACAAAGCCTTGAACTTTAGTTTCATTAAATAACTTGAGCTGTGGTCGCAGGATGGTTGATTGATAAAGGTTAAAGTGAAATCACTCAAGAGACCTAATCTAGTGATTGACTATAGTCATCCAAGAGGGACGAATCAGTCATTTAGATGAACCTATTTTATCAGTTCTGTAGGTTGAGTATTGGAATAGATCACTAGCTTAATAAACTGAAGTTGCTAAGAATCCATGGGGAGCACTTCCCTAGTTAATTTCATAAACTTGATCACTATACCAATTGTCCATATTTTTAATATTTCTTTAAACCCACCACTATGAAATAACTGAACTAATAGCATAAATACTAGTGTTATTCTGCATCCTGACCATATTCCCTATAGGATCGACCCCAACCTTAGATGGGTTCTTTATTGACAACATCTGTGTTATACTTCTTCAGGGGTGTAACTTGAGCATTTTGTAAAATAGCGCTGTTGCCGGGGAATACGACTTAGGATTAGATTTATTGCTTGTGTTTAACTTTTAGTCTTTATTTCCTCATTTATATTTTTTTTTGTTTTTGACATCCACAGGTTGCCACTTGGTGAATGCCAAGTACTCAGCGAAGCGGAGAACCTATGATTTCACTTGATCTTGAGCTAGAACAAACACTAAGAAATATGGACTACAATGAAACCCCTGAGCAAGATGCAAGTGAGAATAACTATTGAAGCTCACCAGGCGGAGTTAGCTTGGCAAGCTTTTCTTCAAGAGGCAATTGATGCTTAGGAAGAAATAGTTAATGCTAGCCAACACGGAAGGGGTAACAGAGGCCGTGAGCCACACTAGTTTCATAGATATAGTCCTCAGTTTGATGATGATGAGGATCCAGATATAGATGAAGATGGGTCAATAGGAGCCATTGTACCACCACCTTTGCTTGGTGGGGAAAAATTTGACATCACTAGCACTATGATCCAGTTGCTCAACATAAAAGGGATGTTTAGTGGTCATGCGCTGATGATGCAAATTTTCACCTGATAAACTTTGTGGGTATTTGCAAGGCGTACAGGTTGCTAGGTGTGAGTCAAGACTCTATCAGGTTGAGGCTCTTTTCATTCTCTCTATCTAAGGAGGCCACTCTATGGTTGTCGGAGTTACCAAATAACTCCATCACCAACTAGAGGGAGCTTAAACATGCATTTTGGAAAGATTCTTCCCACCTTTCAGGATGCTGCAGCTCAAAGACAAAATTTAAAATTTATGACAGCTTAAGGTAGAGGCACTACATGAGACATGGCTCAGATTCAAGAAGAAGCTGACTAAGTGCCCGAATCACAGAATTCTCGAGGAGAGCTTGTTGGAGATTTTTTACAAGTCTTTGAACAACAACACTTAGGCGGTGGATGATACAGTGGCAGGAGAAGCATTAATGAGTCACTCATGGGAGAATGCAGCAACCACACTAGACCAAGTGACTAAAACTAACAAGGCCTTGCACCCTAGGGAAGCTGAAGTAATTACAGGTACATATGCTATTGGGATGACTACAGATCAACGTAGAAAAGAGGAGGAGCGTGACCAGGAGTTGGCTCATATGAGAACATCTCTTGACCCACTCAAAAAGAATATTATGAGTTCTGGAGCTCAAAAAATAAATGTAGTGGGAGATCAAGGTCAAGAAATGGGGTTTGAGCATTATGATTCTGAGGAGGAGGCAAATTTCTTGGATAACCAGGTGGCAGGTTTTCGAGCCAACGCCTAAGGGTCTGGTCAAGACACTTGGTGCTGAGGTTTCATAAATCAAGGTCGGAACAAGTACAGAGATAACTACAACAGGAATGGTTATTGGGACATGAGCAGAGGTCGTGAGAGGGAAGGTGATTGGAGAAAGAATGATGGCTACCGAAACGACCGCACAACTTATAGGTACCTCTAGAGGCTCGTGAGGGTGATGCCAGACCCTCATAGTTGGAGAGTATGATGGCTGAGCTGCTGAAGAAGGCAACATCAATAGATGATCAGCTAAAGGACATTCGAAGAAACATAACTAGCATGAGCCAAGAAGTTATATCGCATGCCACAATAATCAAGCAGATTGAGCAGCAGTTGGGGTAGAGGTCTGCATCCTTAAACCAAAGGCAGAAGGGTAAACTTCTTAGAAACACAATCCAAAATATAAAAAATGGCAGTCACTACATTGCTGTGATGACTAGGAGTGGGAAGACCACCATTGATCCTCCCTTACCAGTTGTAGTTGAGATGAAACGACAGAAGGAGATTGAGGTAGATGTAGAAGATGAGGCTGTAGAGCAGGTGATTAGAGGTGAAGTTGAGTTGACAAAGACTCCAGTTGATGCAAAGGAGTTTGACGTAGAAAAAGGCAAAGCAAAGGAGAACCCTCAGGTTTTCAAACCCATTTCTTGACCACCTCCATTGTTCCCTCAGATGATGATGATGATCAGACCCCACCTCTAGAGAGCCGCAACATCAAGTGGAGTGCGCCCGGTGCTATAGAGATTTATGAGCAGGGACTCACCCTTACTTCAAAGTAGAATTTGAGATGGAGCATTCAAGAGAAGCCGCGGATCTTGATTAGTGCCCTAAATAAGGTTAAAGAGATGAAGTGGCTGTTTGACTTCTACGGGTTTGATTGGGCAACAACCCCTGACAGCTTTAGTCCTAGCATGATCAGGGAGTTCTATGCCAACTACTTGGCCACCTTAGAGCAGCGGACTCCGACGGCCAGAAAGTGAAGGAGCAGCCCAGATTAGATAGTGTAAGGGTCCGAGGGTGCACAATTGATATCTCAGAGTGGCCCATTGCCTGAATGTTATATGGGCTAGAGTATCGAGTCCCAGCCTCCACAATAGAGTTTGAGTACCGTGTTGAGGCCCTGAAAAGGGTCAAGCAACTAAGCTTGAAGGAGCGACTGAGACAGGTGAGGTGGCTGGCTGGTATGATAGCTGAGGAGAAAGAGGAGGTAGATTGGGTGACCAGTGGACGACATGTCACCAAAGCCTCTCTTAACCTCATAGAAAAGGCTTGTTGGACATTGGTTCACCATAGGTTGACACCGATGACAAACGACAAAACATTGAGCACCGATAGAGCAGCTTTAGTGGAATGCATCATATCCAGGTATGCCATCAATAGCCCGAGGGTCATATGTTATATCCTGAAATCCCTAAGATCTTCCCCGAGAGTTAAAATGGGAAAAATAAGAATTTCTGCACCAGGTCACATGATAAGTCATCTAGTGGACCATCAGGAACCCCACGAGTCGTTAAGTGACTTGTGGGAGAGGCTGGGACTTGGTTGAAAATTTGGGGATTTAAGTAACCACGGGTTTGACCATGAGTTAATCACGGTTGTCATGTGAGTCATGGTCAAGGGTTGGATGAAAGCCGAAAAATTTGGATAGTGTACCTAATAGATTGGTCACCACAATTTGTCGGGTACACCATGACTCGTAGTGTCCCTCGTGGTGACTCTTAGAAGAATTTTGGTAGTGCAAGTAATGAATGCAGACCACGAGTCATGGCTAGGGATGACTAACCATCTAGTCCTTCGTTGGGGCTGGCAGGATATTTTTCTCTGCAAATTTAGTAAGGGCTTTTCCGTAATTTTTAAGTTCCTAAAGCCTAAACTACGTTGTTTTAAGGTCAGAATGGAGTATTTTAAGAAGGTTTAATTCATTCTAAGCCCATCCTAGTTCATGCATACAAGTTTAGAAGTTTGAGAGATGATCAATCCTAGTTCTTCAAAGTTCTTCCTCAATTCTCTTTGGGCAATCAAGGAAGTGTAAAAATCAGATCCCTTCAGGTATGTAAGGATATGAATGGGTGCAATTGTACACACCATGCCCAATTCCCTCTTAATTCATGATGTTCTAATTGATGATTCCATAGGGGTTTTATCCAATGCGTGAATTCCTAAGTTTCAATCATGGGTATGATCTAAGCATGTTTTAAATGATGAATTATGATTAATGGGCGATTTTACAATGTTTTAAATTATAAATTATGTTTTTTCAAGTCTTCTAAACTATGATGCCCATTCATGAATGTTCATGAAAGTTTAGATCTATGAGATATGTGTTCAAGTATGATGAGATTTTATGAGGAAAATATGATTTCGAAATACCCATGTCTATGTTCATGTTTTCAAAGTGAATCAAGTTGATTTCAAGCATGTTTAAATATTGGGCAAGCCCATATGATCAAGTATGTTTTATGATTTCATGAAATAACTTACCACATGATTTTGGAGTCAAGACGCCCATTATTTTTAGCTTGTGGTAATGGTTTGAGCCAAGGCTCCTCATATTATGATTTCAGATTATGCATATATGTTATTATTCAGCTTCATCATTAGATGATGGTCAGCTTCATTGAAAAATGATGGAGTGCATATGCATGTTTTTGGGAGTAGTGTCTAGCACTGAGTAAGCTAAGGGTTAGTCAACCCTATGCCTCAGAACTACATGCCAACGTAGGTATGTTCAGATTATTTGGGACCTCCCTTGTGAGCTTCCCTTTCCCCCAAGGGGCCTTCAGCTTGATATCGATAACATGGTAGCGTCTTTAGCCCTGGTAAAGCTTTGGACAGCTGTGCCCACTTGAGTGTGATAGTCGGGACCAGGTAAGCTCTATCATGGTAATGTCAGTTATATGATGAGTCTCCCATTGTTCCTCATGATTTCAGTTGTGCTTGTACATCAGTCATGATATTATGTTTTCAGCAGGTTCGACACAATGTTCAGTTTTACTTATGATTATCAATTTAGCTTTGGGTCATTCGATTTAGTAATGATGTTTAGATCATGATTTTAGAAAATAGCATGCAAGCCCTACTCTCAGAATATTATCTTGATTATGTTTTATTATATGCATGATTTATGATTTTACTCACTTAACAGTTTTACTTACCTTGCATACTTGGTATGTTGCATGTACTGACCGCAAAGTCTAGGCTATATCATTTCATGATACAGGATCTGATATCCAGGCTCAGTCTTTCCGCTAGTCAGATTCCTGGAGTTAGCTTTCCTCAGCCTCAGTTGGCGAGTCCTCATCTTGCGAGGGCCGTTCTTACCAGTTGTATTTTGTCTTTTCAGTTTTCAGACTATAGTGAGTTAGTTGGGGTTTTATCCCATTAATTCATCAGTTTAGAGGCTTTTCAGACATAGTGTGTATTCAACATTGGACTCATATATGTATTCAGATGTTAAGTTTTATTTAGACTTCCGCTGTGTTATTTATGATGATCTTTTGCTTATCTAAGATTGAGTTAGATGAATGTTCATCCCATGGGTTGACTTGGAGCCTCTCGGGGTTTCTTGTCCTGTGTCTAGATCAGGGCCTATGTTTGGGTCGTGACATCATAGTAGAATAAATTTAGGATCACGCACTATCCTTGAGCATGACGATTCCGTTCCCGAGTCTCTTACATAGGCTCTGCAAAGAGTCTGGTGTTCGGATAATAGTTGAGATATATACTAGGATCGGCGATAACCAGACTATTAACATTAGGTTGATTCAAGATAAGATGCACCCGGTGAGTCGAGTTAGAGTACCAACAACAGTCCCACTACTACAGCCAACCGGAGATGAGTAGTTAGATTCCCCCACTTTTGTTGAGTAGAGTGAGATGCCAGCTGCTGAAGCCACCACACAGCAGCTGCTCCCAACACTTCCTCCACACCTCCACTAGCCACATTGGGTCGAGTTCCATTCAGATACATTCTTGTGGCCCATGAGTTCCTATAGAAGCTGGCCATAAGGCTAACCTTGATCGAGAAAAAGGTCAATGTGATGATAGAGCAAGTAAAGCCTGGGTCAAGGTTGAGATTGAGGAGACATATAGAGGGATACATAGAAGACTAGAAAATTTTGAGCTATGTCTCAATGAGCGACTAGCTGAGCAGCCGGATTTAAGGAGTTTGAGAGAGGAGATTGGGCCTCTATAAAGTCAGGTGGAAAAGTTGTCATATCGATAGTCGGCCATATTATTAGCCCCCACTATCCCATTGTTTGAGGATGAGATGGAGGAGGAGCTTGATCTTGGGGCATTCTGGAGTCATGAGCCGGCTGGAGGATAGAGAAGAAAGAGGAAGACGACGGAGGTGGTTGATGAGGAGGCCACCAGAAAGAGAAGGAAAAGGGAGATAAAGGAGCACAAATGGGTGGCAGCAGCTATCCTACATACTCATGACCAACATATGTCTGAGCTGCAGAGAGAGAGAGAGAGGTGCTGGGAGCTCAGCTGCTGAGCCTAGAGAGCTTGCAGGTGGCAAGGATCCTTCGGGTGAGCCACATTTAGCCCAGAAAGATTTGGAGGTCACTGAGGCGATCGAGAGTACTAAGGGGGTAACCACTGCCCCCACATTACACCACTGAGTGCGTCAACCACCGCTGGTGCCACGATTGCTGAGGCAAAAAGTGTGCTTTCAAACCCATCTTCATAGGATGACACGAGTTCTTAGAGTGCCACAGGTACGTCCCTCTCTTAGTTTTTATTTTCTTACTTTGGGACAAACCATGTTTTCCAAAGGGGGGGGGGTGTATCTATCTTTTTTGTTTTTGGTTCATCCGAGGGTTTTTGTTGCCATGTTTCTTTTCCCTCGAACATTCTATCAAGTAGAACCGGCTTGTTTAGGATGTTTTGTTTTTTTAACTAGAAGTAGCTTAGAAGTACTTAACAACCAATATATGCACATGTGTTTGATGTTTTGGAATTATTGAAAAAAAGACCCTTTATAAAATATTTGTTTGTATAGTTAGCTATGTATGTGACTGCGAAGCATGATTATTGTGGATCTTTTTATGGAATTTAAGTGATTAGCATGATTGACTGCAGCTTAACTGTGCGTGAACTGGATAGGTAGTGTGTGATGCAAACTTGTACCATGTGTGAGTGAGTTCTTACCTAGTTCAATACTATGTGGGGATCTAGAACTTGCTCAGTTAGTCTTTGCTTAGGTTATAGGATAGTTAGGAAAGGATCATAGGCCTTTCTGAATTAGATCATTTTTAGCCTAAATTTCCTTACCAAATGAATAAGTATCCCTTGATCCAAATGTTGGAGCCTTAAGTGACCATTTTTCTTTGAATAGCCCATTCACCTTCCCACTTTTTTATAATGAACCTGTTTTGGCCCTGGTCCCTCCTTGGACATTGTGAACCTCATCTCAGGCCAAATGCCTAAGTTGAGGGTGGCTATTGTAGGGGTGCATAAGCTGTGTAGGTGTCACAATCCGAGCTGGGACCTTGAATTGAGACACGGTACCTAGAACTACGAATGGCTCCAAGCTAACCCATGGTACATACATAGAATGACTTAAGAACATAATCAAGAGGAAATTAACATAAGCATGAAAAAGTGGAAGTCTAAACATCATATGATGTACACAAAAATGATAACATCACAACACTGAGTCATAAAGCTGAACATACTAAGTCTATGTATGAAAAGCCTCTACTAATTAATGAGATGCTGGGACAAGCCCCCAGCTAACTCCAAGTCTAAAACTAAACTGACATAACAACATAACTATGAATGTCCTTGGAAGATGAGGACTCACCTAATAGGGACTGAACTGGACTGATATGGGAGCAGGACTAATGGCGTTGCCGAGTTTGATCACCCGAATCTATATCATGAAATGATATAACATAAAGTATGCAGTTAGTACTTGGAATGTACTTAGTATGTAAGGTAAATAAAACATGCTTAGTAAACATTAGCTGAAATCATGCACATAAATCAAATAGATCATGAGAGTAAGGACTGCATGCTAAAGGCCATATATCCTAGACATACATAATCATAAGCTGTTTATCATAACTAAACATAATGACTCAAGATTTAAAAATAGAAATCATAAGTCTTGTCATGCTTGAAATCATAAGTGAAAGCTCATAAACTGATCATTGGGTCAAATATGCTATAAAACATAATATCATAATTCATGGACATGAGTAACTGAAATCATGAGGAACAATGGGAGACTCTTCATAACCGACAACCACTATGTATGAGCGCATGATGATCCCACGTCTTGCCCACATGGAGGAGAGAAATCCTAAGCTTTGCCAACGCAAAGGACGAATAAGGTGTGATATCACAGTATGCCATCGGGTGGAGTAAGCACACTCTGAGAGGTCCCAATAAGAATATATCCTACATCGGTGCGTAGTTCAGAGACCGGGGTCCTCAAAATCCCTGGCCTACTCAATGCTAGATACTACTCCCAAAACATGCATATTTCTCATATAATTATATTATTAAAACATAGTTTAAATCTGAATATTGGGAGTCTTGACTCCAAAATATATCATAAAATGAACTTGTTAGCCTTGACTAAAATCATAATAAGCATACTTAACTTGCATGGGCTTGCTCAAGTTATGAAATCATACATACTTGAAATAGACCTCATAAGTCAAAATCATGGAATCATAAGTTAAGAGTTCATATATATTCATGCATTTAGATGACTCATCACGCTTGAAATCATGGATCATAAGCTTGAAATTCATAACACATGCATAATAGGGCGTAATTCATAATTGCTTGAAAACATGAATTCATAATCAAATTGGATGTAAAATCTTCCCATCTGAATTAAATCATTCATTAGAACATGAGGGGATTGAACCCATAAACATAGCATAGATAATTTCATAGAAATGGGTTTAAACCCTTGAAATTAATACACTTGATAGGAACTTGAAATCATGATTTAGATGGAAAAATTGGGCATGATTTTGAGGCAATTATAGATCCTGGAAGGCAATTCTGATTGGTCAATAAAAATCAATTTCAATGCTATTTTTTTTTGTAAATTCCCCATTCATGGTCCTGCATACCTGGGCTTTGGAGAATTCTTTCTAGGCTTTGATGCCCATAAGGAATTGAAGAGGATGAAGATGAAGAATCCTTGCTTCACTTGAGGCTTTGATCTTCTAATGAAAGGGTTAGGAGTAGAATGAGTAAAACCCTCTAAAACCCTTATTCTTAAGCTCAAAACAACTTAGTTTAGGAGTTAGGAAATTAGAAAATTAGGAAAACACCCTTAATAAACTGATTAGAAAAATCACTCTGCCAGTCCCAACGAGGGACTGGATGATCCGTTGGGGGACATGATGGGTCGTCCATTGACCCATTGCCACTTACAACTTCTTCTCATTCTTTGATCTTTCTCACCCAACAAGTAACTTAATGAGTCATTAGGGGACACACCGACTCATCCCTTAATCCATCCTAAACACTGGAATTCAACCTCTTCGCCACCACTGCATATTTAACGGGTTGTACAACTAATAACGCTCAAATCACACCCTTGAAAAAGTATGACGCGAACATTGTCAATAAAGAACCCAACAAAGGTTGGGGTCGATCCCACAGGGAATATGGTCAGAATGTAGAATAATGCTTATATTTAGACTTTTAGTTCGATTATCTCCTAATGGGGTTTTTAAAGAAGTAAACACTTAATGAGATTGAAATTTAAGTTGTTATCAAGTTAATGCAATTAACTTGGGAGATGTTCCCCATGGATTCATAAATACTTCGGATTTTTACACTCATGATCTTTCCCAGTACTTAACTTGTAGAACTGATAAGATAGGTTAATCCAAACAACTGGTTCATCCCTATTTGATGACTATACTCAATTAACGGATTAGGTCTCTTGAATGATTTCACTTTAATCATTATCAATTTGTTCCAAATTAAGTATCCTGCGACTGCACTCAAGTTATACAATGAACCATTAAGTTCAAGGCTTTGTTGTTCTTCTCTTTTCCTAATCTCTACTTCTCTAGGTTCAATTAAATAGAGAATTCGGCCAAGTCCTAACGGTGTGCATCGTTAAGAAACATTATAGATGAAGAGAAGAAAATACAAGCATTCATAGTGGTTTAGAATCACTTTGTGCAAACCCTAGTTTGTTAATTCATCATGGTTCCCACAACCCTAGTTGTGGAGCTTTTAGCCTCTCATGACTGTAAGCGAAGAATTAACATTCACTGAAGAAAACATAATTAAAAACTTACAATGAAGATTGAAATAAAAATCCACTTGGTTATTGAAAATTCAACTTTGATCAATTCAAGAACAATGAAGTAAAACCCAAGAATATTGGAAAACTTAAGAAAAATCTCCCAAAAGTCTAATTCTCCCTCAAAGTACTCATCCTCTAAAATCTCTGATCTCCTAACAAAAATAACCTAGAAAAGTATTTGTATAAATAATTAGAAACCTTTCCTAAATTAACAGGAAAAAACTAATTAACTACTGCCACCTTCTCCTACGACTCATAACTTGATCATACGAGTCGTAGCTTCATTCGTTCAATGCCTGGTAGCTCTAAATTTGGCTAAGTGCTTGGAGCTAGTATGACTCATACAATGCTCCTACGAGTCGTATAATCTTGTTGTAGTTTGAACCTGTGACTTTTGGCATCCTCTGGATATTTCCATGTGTGTCTTTGTAAGGCTAGTACCTTACTCTTACACCTCGTGATTGCCTCTCGTACCATGAGATCTTCCATTCAACTTTGTTTTGAACTTTACCATGGCTCCTTGCTATGGGTCATAGGTAGTCATCAAGACTTGTGGTTTCTATTCATACCAAGAGACTAATCACGGTGCATCCTCATGATATTTTGACGATTTACAGTGTGGCTCGTACCAGGATGGTATGGCTCATACCAAGAGTCATAATTGGCCAGTAGCTTGTACAAATCTTCTGAAGCTTACCATGACTTATAGTATGGCTCGTACCACCATGGTACGGTTCATACTGAAGTCTATACTTTCTAAGTTTTGCACTCTTTTTTCCTTCTTTCGCAACTTTCAACTCCAACACCTTATTTCCCTGAAAGCAAAGAAAAAGTGTATCATATTCGTATAAACACACCTAAGATCATACATATTTTCTCAGTTTTAAGTGTCACAAATGCTTTAAACCCACAACACATCAATAACCACTCATGGGAAATCCTGACGACTTGTCACCTCATCCGTTATAACTTTCGGGAAGTGACATTTTCTTCAATGCATGCACACACAACGGGTCACTTGACAACCCGTCGATTCACATAATGAGTCACTCAATGACTCGTTCTATGACCTGGTGTTGATTTTTCTATTTTCTCCAATTCAATCCTCGGGTTTGATCTTATGGACTTTTGGGGTATTACAGTGGGAGAAATAAAAAGAGGAAAAGTTAATAATGAAAAGTGGGTGTGGTGTGAAAGAAAAAGAAAAGAAAATAAAAGTCTTTAAAAATAATAAGAGAAAAGTGAAAAAGAAACCACATCCACTAGTTGAAAGATGAATGAAATGGAGAAAAGGGAGAAAAAAGTGAAGAAAAAGGGAAAAGGCTAAAAAGTAGAGTCACAAGTTGCTGTAGTGCCAAGGAGGGTTAGTCACTACTATCCATATTTACCACACCCGTCTCTAAGACTACACTACAAGCCAATAAAAGTCCTATAGTGATCCTAGCCTAGCTGTCTGAAAAGCCAGAGTAGAGAAAATAAGGGCAAACTTATGGTATCATCTGTGTAGTATTTGAACTTCTTTGTGAGAGTGAGAGCTTTGCTTTATAGTCCCCATTTCTTTGGTGTGTCTATATATATATGTATATATATATATATATATATATATATATATATATATATATATGTATGTATATATATATATATATATATGTATGTATATATATATATATATATAATTTTGCGTGTTTGGGGACTTCGTTTTCTGTGAGGGTACATGGGTTGCATTACATTCTGCTAATATTCTATGTAAACAACATTAGTGATAACTCGGTTGTCTGTTAATGATTGAATGACATCTCTAGATCCCTTTGTGTCATGACTTGTAGTTGCATGTAAGCATATCTATCTTGATTTTGAATAGAAAAGGGGTCAGATAGTGCTCATGTGTACAAATTTTGGTGTTGTTGGCTGTAGGTCTTCTGTTTTACTTTCTAGTTAAGGCCGTGTTGTAGTAGTGTCTTGTTTGCCTAAGGACATGAAAAAGTTTTAAGTTGAGGGTGTTGATGTGCTCAGGTTTTACAACACTTTCAATGCTTAAAACTTAAAAAAAATGCTTGGTCTTATGTATGTATATACAGATATGAGGTACTTTTACCTTGTTTTTAGGAAAATCAAGTTTGGGAGTTGGATTATGAAAAAGAGCAGAAAATAAGCCAGTTGTAGGCCTTAGTACAAGCCATACCTTAGTGGTACGAGCCGTACATGGAAATCATGGAAGAATTCAAAGAATTGCACAAGTGCTGGACTAACATACGACTCATGGTACGAGCCGTACCTAAAAGTCATGGAAAACATCAGAAGACTATGCACTTGTAGAAGCTCTTGGTATGAGTGGAAGCAATGAATCATAAATTCAACATACGAACCGTACTGTGGAGTCATGTTGAAATTCAGAGAACATGTCAATTGGAAGATCCTAGGGTACAAGTAGATATCACGAGTCTTAACACCAAGGTACGAGTCGTACCAAGGACTCGTGGTAAACTTCAGAGGATGCCAAATTTCATAAGACTAGACCACGGAAGGCAACATACGACTCATAACATCATTGTATGACTTGTGCGAACTTCCAAGACTTGGCAGATTTAGAGGCTACATTGCATACTACGGATGGAACCTATGACTCGTAGCATCATGCTACAACTTGTAGGACATGTCGGCAGCAATATCCCTATTAATTTAGGAAAGGTTTTCAATTATTTGTGTAAATACTTTCTTTAGGTTATTTTTTGTAGGAACATATTCTTTACTTTATAATCATGATATTTGGGTTTTCTAACACTACTTGGAGATCAAATACACGAATTGCTTGAAGATTCTTTGTTCTTGATCTTTGAATAGCTTTGATTGTGCAATTATCAATTGGGTTTTTCTTCAATCATCATTGTAATTTGTTAATTATGTTTTCTTCCATGAAATATAATCCTTTTCTTGCAATCATGAATAGCTAAAACCTCCACAACTAGGGTTGTGGGAACCATGGTGGAATTTCTAACTAGGGTTAACATAAAGTGATTCTAAACTAATATGCATGCTTGTATTGTTCATCTCTTTACCATAAACGCCTCTTAACGATGCACAACATCAGAACTTGCCCGTATTTTCTACTTGCTTGGGCCTAGAGAAGTAGAGATTAGGAAAAAAGAAGAACAACAAAGCCTTGAAATTTAGTTTCATTGAATAACTTGAGCTGCGGTCGAAGATAGTTAATTTGGAATAAGTGATAAATGTTAAAGTGAAATAACTTAAGAGACCTAATTCGGTGATTTAGTATAGTCATCTAAGATGGAAGAATTAGTCATTTGGATGACCCTACTCTATCAGTTCTGTAGGCTGAGTATTGGGATAGATCACTGGTGTAACAACCCAAAGTTGCTATGAATCCATGGGGAATATTTCCCTAGTTAATTGCATAAACTTGATCAATACACCAATTGTCCACATTCTTAATATTTCCTTAAATCCCTTATTAGGAAATAACTGAACTAAAAGCATAAATACTAGCACTATTCTATATCCTTATCATATTTCCTATAGGGTTGACACAAAACTTAGTTGGGTTCTTTATTGATAACGTACGTGTTATACTTCTTCAAGGGTGTAATTTGCGCATTGTCATTCATCTAGGGCATGATCCACTTATATCCAAGTACTCACACATATACTCGATCATACTAATCCTCTCGTCTGGATGCTCACCTCAGATACGAGCCTCTTATTTCAGGATAAGGAAATCTTTCTCTTCTGTCACAACACGTTTCCTCATGCTCTTAATCAGCTAGCAAAGACTCCACTCCCAATTTCAGTATAATTTATCATAGTTCAAACCACTTAACAAATACATTCAACAACAGGAAATAGTCACTACAATTTCTAACAAAAATCATTATCTGAAGACCAATTCATGAAAATAGTTATTCATTGTGGCACCCTATTTCTAGAATTATTCAGAGCACGGTGTAGGCTGACTTTCTTACTAGATTAGGCCTCTCTATGGTAGGGTTACTGCCGTGGCGACAATCTTGCTATGATGGTTATGGTATTGCTACAGCGGTACTGCATAGACAGTACCTTGACCAAGATCTCCCCCTTAGATTTCCCTTGTAGTAGCTTTCGTAGTCAGCTTATCAACTCAACAAATGCATATTTAACCAAGATATATCATCAATTTACCCTTCTTTCACGTGGAGCAATAATCAATTCAACACATAACATAAGAATTACCAACATATAGCCTATCACAATTGAACGATTAACTCATTAACCCACATGAACACATGAACCATCCGAACACATATACCTATGAGTGTACCCTATCACCTTATTCGGGAGCAAACCTTAAAAATAGCCCTTAGGGCCTTCCACCTAAAGAGAAAAATCTAAGAGTCTAGGTTCAAGCCTATTCGTACCCACGTGATTGCGTAATTCAATAACTCTATCTCTTCTTCCCTACCTTTCCCATAATATTTCCCCCTCTTACTACTTACTAACTAAAATTTGAAATAGTTGCCATTAGCCTGATGGTTCCTGTTTTACCTATCGACAACACACCAACCATACACATATATATGAATTTCTAATTAAAGTATAACACAAGGGTAATCATAGCCTACCTAGGCACGAAGCTACTGTTAAGAAAATCCATGGGCTGTGATCTTGGGCAAAATGGCATGCCCAAGGGATACTTTACAACTTAATTTTGTCTTGTTTAGCTACTTATTTATATACATTCTCATGTAATGTTTTTGTAAATGTGAATATATATACTAACCAACATGATTAGTTCTTGTTTTTGTAGGTTTAAAATGAATTTGAGGAACTAATCTATGATTTGGTGAAGTGGAGGAATGGAATCGGAAGAAAAATGCGAAAGTCGGCAAGGAGGACACGCGAAACATCCCACCTGCGCGACAACAACGTGCCACGGCAGGCCAGGCTGCGCGACCAAGGGCGTGTCACGTCCCCTAACGCGCTGCACAAGTAGCGTGCCACGCTGTCAACGCGGCAAGGGGCTGCCTGGCATGTATTTTATGCGAATTCTAGATTGCCTACACTATGCCTCCATGTCACGGAGGCATGTTGGCGTGATAACCTCTGGACACAGAGCTATTTCATGTTGGGAATAATTTTGTACAATTTTCATTTACTATGAATAGGTTCCTTATCTCCTAAAATCATTGAGTCACGATTTATTTCTGAAAAACTGCCAAGGAGTGAGGGAGAAGTTGGAGAACTCAC
This sequence comes from Datura wrightii, assembly GCA_035772735.1. Lineage (NCBI taxonomy): Eukaryota > Viridiplantae > Streptophyta > Magnoliopsida > Solanales > Solanaceae > Datura > Datura wrightii. The sequence goes on from JASDFA010000027.1 coordinate 41,618,155, forward strand.
CTAGGGTTCTTAAATTTCATCTTCTCTTCTACCAATTCTTATAAGTATGTTACTTTAATTACGTTTTCTTGTAATTATACGAACTTGAGTGGCTAGAACCCTCCCTCTGGGGTTGAAACCACATGGTATGATTGCGAATACATGATTTTGTTTTGGTTTTAAGTTATTAATTGTTGTTTTGTCTTACATTCTTAATTGTGGTTGTTTTTATGATTGATCACCATGAAAACACACACGTTACACCTAGATTAAAGCTTGAGAAAGTAAACCTAGGCAAGAATAAAGAATGTAGGGAGAAAGTTTGTATCTTACGATATAATTCGCAGTTAGGATAAGAAATTATACCTAATTTGCCTTGCTTGGTTATGAAAACGGGATGAGCTAGACACCAACTTAGAATTATCACATCACCGGTCGTAGAAGTAGTTGTGAAGCTAAATTGAGTTAAATGATTAGAGGTACGAAAGTCCCTAATCAAGAGCATAAACCCCATAAACCACATCCACGTAATTGAATTACCCACGAACTAGAATGTCACATCCCCGCTCAACGATGTAGTTGTGAGGCTAGTTTGTCGTGTTTAGAGGCTCAAAAGACCATGAACATGCAATTGTAATTATGTGAGACGACAATTGATAATTCCATACTTACACCATGACAAAGCGTAGTATCGCATGATTATCTGGCTTTAGCTCTTGTTGCTCCTTGAATGATTTCAGAGTATTTCTGTGACCACCCCTAGACTTAATTAAATTTTATCGAAAAAGTCTATATCAACACTTGCTTAAGTAAATATCACACTTGAACTTGATAATTAGCTGAATTGGTCCAATCCCTGTGGGTTCAACATCCGGCTCTTAAAAAGGGCCACTGTATTACTTGTAAGACCATGTATACTTGCGTGTGCGCTCGGGCAGTCGTCAACAAGTTTTTAGCCCCTTTGCTGGGGACTTGGCGAAGTTTAGTAAATTTATCTATTTTTGTGTTATTTTTAAATTTCCTTAAGTGTTGAGAAACTTGGTCTTCGTCTGACTTATTGAAGGTGACAAGTTGTCTTGCCGAGCTGGCTAGGAATAAAGAGCTTGTGGAACTGTTGCTTGAACCAGAACGTCAAATTCATTTGCGAAGGAGAGTAGCTATTGAGCAAAAGATGAAAAGACTTTAAGAAAAGGTACAACAACAACCACCCACAGGACAAGCACAATTTTCACCGAAAGCAATGGTAGCCAGACCAGTTCGCGAAGTGGCAATCCCACAAGCGACGAATGTGAACTATAGTATCCGTAAATCGGAACCTGGAGGGAACTTTGAATTGAAACAGAACATGGTGCAATTGTTACATTCTAGTGGTCAATTCACTGGGATGGCACATGAGGACCCGCAATAGCACCTACAGAACTTTCTTGAGATTAGTGACACTTTTGTCCCCACCAGAGTGTCCACAGACTATGTCCGACTTACCCTCTTCCCATTTTCACTATTGGGAGAGGCAAAGAGGTGGTTGAAAGCTGAGCACCAAACTCCATAACTTCTTGGGATGATTTGGAAAAGAAATTCTTGATCAGATTCTTTCCTTCAGGCAAGACTGCAAAATTGAGAAGTGAAATTCTGAGTTTTAAGTAGAGGCCTGATGAGAACTTATATTTGGCTTGGGAGAGATTCAAGTCATTATTGAGAGACTGCCCCCATCACCAACAATCGAATGAAGTGCTGGCTCATACCTTTGTAGAAAGTCTAGACCCACACAGAAAAATTTTGCTAGACTCTGCATCGGGTGGGCAAGCCTTAGAGAAGACTTATGATGAGTTGTACACGCTGTTGAATAGAATTGCATAGGGAAATTCGGAGTGGCACAACGAGTCATCGAGAGGGGAAACAAAAAGAGAAGGGTTGATAGAGGTAGATTGTATGAATGCCTTGGCGGCACAGTTAGCTCATTCCAGCATCAGATTATGACTCAGTTTAATAAATTGAGTATGAACCAACAACAGGGTCAGGTAAATGCACTTCAGCAAGCTCCGAGTTGGTGTGAAATTTGTGGAAATAATGGGCACAATGAATTTTGTGGAGCCAATCCGGAATCAGTCAATTTTGTTGGGAATGTGCAGAGGAACACTCAGAATTTTGGAAACAACTACAACAAAAATTGGCAGAGCCACCTGAATTTTTCTTGGGGTGGAAATCAAAGGCGAAGTTACCAGCAACCTCAACAGTAGCAGTATCAGCAGAATAGGCAGAATGATGGCCAATTGAGCAGCAACATTGAGGAAACATTGCAGAAAATCATGGAGACCCAGACTCAGTTAGCAGAAAATCAGGCAAGGATGACATCAGACTTGAAGAATCAGCAGTTGGCCACCCGCAATCTAGAAAAGCAGATGGGTCAGATAGCAACTGCTCAAAATATGAGACTGCAGGGAGGACTACCAAGTGACACATATCCTAACCCCCATCTAGTTAACGCCATCAGTCTGAGGAGCGGTAGACAATTAGCTGATGTTGTGCCAAAAGAGAAAAGAAATGAGGTGTAGCCGGAGTTGGTTAGACAAGGATCATCCACTAACCAGGGAGAGAATCAGAGTGCTGTGCACCAAAATGCACAATCTTCATTGCAGCCAGCACAAATACCACCACCACCATTCCCTCAGAGATTTAGAAAGAGCAAGGAGGAGGAATTCTTCAAAAAGTTCTTTGAGATTTTCAAAGAACTTCACATAAATTTGCCTCTTATTGATGTTTTGCAGGGAATGCCCAAGTATGCTAAATACTTGAAGGATGTGATGGCCAATAAATTCAGATTGGTGGATTTCCAGACAGTAGCACTGACGGAGGAGTGCAGTCACAGGGTATTGAGCAAGATTCCTAAGAAGCTGAAAGACCCAGGGAGTTTTACCCTCCCCATACATATTGGTAAAGCTGAGGTGATACGAGCTTTATATGATTTAGGGGCAGCAGTTAATCTAATGCCCCTATCTTTATTTAACACCCTGGGGTTGGGAAAACCGAGGCCAACAAGGTTGATGCTGCAGCTGGCAGATAAGTTGCGAGTGGCACCAGATGGAATCATCGAGGATCTTCTCATCAAAGTGGGTAAGTTTATTATACCTGCTGATTTTATTATCTTAGATTTTCATGTTGATGACTAGGTACCCTTAATCTTCGGACGGCCATTCTTGGCCACCGGAGGAGTGGTAATTGACTTAAGAGCAGGGATCCTGAAAATGAGGGTCGAGGATGAAGAAGAACTCTTTCGAGTATACCAAGAAATGAACCCACCCACACGCTACAAAAACCTTTGTAAGGTTAGTGTGGTGTCAGAGGATGAGTGTGGGGTGGGTGATTCCATAGGTCCACGACCAAAGGTAATAATAAGTGTTCAACCCGAGTCTGATAAAGGGCTTCAGAGTGTGAAGAAGTTGGAGGAAAAGAGGAACAGAGTGGAGGCTGTTTCCTCTAAAAATCAAAAGAAAAGAAAATTGTTCTCTAAAGGGAACCCAGGTATGAGGATGTCCTGAAAAGGATAGTTCACGTCATGCCGCGACGTAAAATAAGGCGCTTCTTGGGATGCAACCCAAGGTTACCACAGGTACAATTTGTAATTGTTGTTTGTGTTGATTTTGTTTATTTTCAACTTGTGTTGTTGTGGTGGAAAGTTAGGCACAGATGGAGGGGAAGTCTGAGTACCCATGGAGGAGGAAGCTAACAAGCATGGAAGAGAAAAAATGTGGGGTCGAATACCCACTTGTGCAAAAATGAAAAAAAGCATGCTGTTAGCTAGGCATAGAGGCCCAGGGAGTAGTTCTCACCCTTTGAAATTTTAATTAGATGCTTTGGGGACATAGCATGATTCAAGTGTGGGGTGAGGGAAATTTCAAAAATTTTGTGCTTAATGATGTTGGTGAATGTAGTGCTTGATACATATAGAAGAAATTTTTTTTTTAGTTGAGCATGACTTCACCATCCGTTGGTTTTTCTTTTCGGTTCTTTTCCGACGGGGGGTCTTTGAACCGAAGACTAAAAATTTTCTTTGGTCTGTATATAATATTTTTAGTCATAGTTAGGGACTGTTTCTGATGATGGATGGATGACGACCGTCTTGAGGAAAATTAGTTAATAGGTTTTGGTTTTTGAACCCGTAGCTAATTGATGGCTTGATGTTCTTGTTATGTGCTATACATGATTGTAAGAGACAAGTGTGGTTAGTGTTGAAGCATGTAAGAAGTGTATAACTTTGTTTGAGACACTTAGGCTCTTGAATTTGACTCGATGTGATTGAAGCTTAATTCTGAATTCTTGTGATTAACTAAGCAAGAGTCTGCTGAAGGTGTCTTGAATTGAGCATGTGCTGTGAGTGTAAGTTTTTCGTATATTCCGTGCTATTGTGGAATGTCTAGAACTTGCCTGGTGTGTATATAAAACGAAATGAAGGATGTGGACTGTAGGAGATGATTTAGGCATTTCTTTGAATGAACCTAATTTTTATCCCTCACTTTACCTACCTTGAATGTTGAATCCTAGTGAGCCCCATTGAGCCTTAAGCCTATTCTTTGATAGCTACAACATAAGCTTAATCCTTTTTCTTTCATTAGCCTTGAATTTGATCCAAAACTCCTAAGCGCTTAAGGGAAAAATTCGAAAGAGTGAGGAGTTAGAAGCATGAAAAAGAAGGAAAAGTAGCAGTTATAAGAGTTGAGAAAGGTCAAGGGTGCACTTGTGCGAAAATGCCTGAGTATTAGTAGGGAGTAAGAAATAAATGAATGGAAAAGTTGTTTAAGTACTCCTTACTAATAAGCTAAGTGTGATTAAAGAAGTGGGAACAAGAAGAAACAAATTCAAGATTGAAAAGAATGAGGGTGAAGTAAGAGAAGAGATGTCCTTAATAAAGGTTGAAGTTATTAAAAGCGCTTGGGGAAGATAGCCACTATTACTGGCCAGAATAGTACCTACCCATCCCTTAGCTTACATTACAACCCATTAAGTCCTACTTGATCTTACGTTCATACATCCTTAAATTAGTGGAGTAAAACACTAAGGGCAAGCTTATGAGTCACTACATGATGCATGTGAATTCCTTGAGAGAGCGAGCGTAATTCTATTCATATACCCATACATGTTGTGATTTGAAAAGTTGTGAGTAAAAATGGGTAACTCTCTTGTTGTGAGGGCACATGTTTAATGAGAGATAACATTCATGTCGGATTTCTTGATCGGTTGATTTGCATGAGTTTGCTAAGATTGAGAGTCGATTCTTGAGGTTAGGAAGTCTTAACGTAGTTGTATATCATTTCATTGATTAAATCATGCAATAGAGAAAATAGGAAATTCTGCACCAGGTCACAGGGTAAGTCATCCAGTGAATCGTGGGGAGACTTCACGAGTCGTTAAGTGACTCGTGAAGTGGAGGGAGAGTTGGATAATATTTTTAGTCAGGGGTTGACCACGAGAGAAGTAATGACTCATGGTTAGGTGCAAAAAGTCGTGGAGTTGGCCGTGGTCAGGAGCTGGCATGGATGTTGAATTTTTGGCAGTGTTCCCAATGAATGGGTCACTATGAGTCGTTAGGAACACCATGAGTCATGGTGTCCCTCATGGTGTCTGGCAATGTAAGTTTTCCTATGTTGGCGACGAGAGTAGGTAACGAGTCGTCGTCATGGGTAACGACTCGTCCAGTCTCTCATTAGGACTATTAGTGTGATTTTTTCTGTGAATTTATTAATGGCTTTTTCCATAATTTCTAAGCTCCTAAGTCCTAAACTACATCATTTTAAGCTCAGTTAGAAGGATTTTAAGGATACTTAGACTATTCTAAACCTTCCCACTCCATGAATGCAAGATCAAGGAGGCCATTGAAGATCAAACTAGAAGATTCTTTAGGTTCTTCCTCATTTTCCTTGGATTCTCAAGAGAGGTGGTGAAATTCAAAGTACCCAGGTATATGGGGTTATGAATGGGAGTATTCCTTCACTCCCATGCCCAAATCATGTGATTCTAAGTTGATGAATCTATAGGCTTTTAACTCAACTTATGAATTCTCTAAGTATGTATCATGGGTGAATTCTCTTTATGTTTCTAATGTTGTTTCAAGATTTATGGGCATGTTTTATAATGTTTTCGAATTACAAATTGATGATTTCAAAGTCTTACAATTATAATGCCTAATTATGAAAGTTCATGAAATGTTGAGATTAAGATCTATATTTTCAAGTATGATGAGAGGTATATGATTATAGTATGATTTCGAATTACCCATGTTTGTATTGATGATTTTGACAATCTCAAAGCGTGTATAAATTTGGGCAAACCCATATGATCAAGTATGTTTCATTTTTTACTTTAATTTCATGTTATCAACTTACCACATGATTTTAGAGTCTAGACTCCCACTTTTCAACTTGTGGTATGGTTGATCCAAGGCTCATCATAATATGTTTTCGGATTATGCATGTATGATTATAATTTAGCTTCATCGCAAGATGATGGTTCAGCTTCATTGAAAAATGATAGAGAGCATATGCATATTTTTGGAGGTAGTGTCTAGCACCGAGTAGGCTAAGGTTCAGTCAACCCTGTTCCTTAGAACTACATGCCAACATAGGTATGTTCGAATTATTTGGGACCTCCCTTGTGAGCTTCCCTTGCCCCCGAGGGGCCTTCATCTTGATATCGATATCATGGTAGCATCCTTAGCCCTAGAAAGGATTTAGATGGCTCTTCCTAGTTGTGTGTAATAGTTGGGACCACGTAAGCTCTATCGTGGTATTGTCGGTTATATGAAAGTCTCACATTGTTCCTCATGATTTTCAGTTATGCATGTTCATCAACTACAGTATTATGTTTTCAGCAGGTTTGACCCTATGTTCAGTTTTACTTATGATTATTAGTTTTAGCTTTGGGTCATTTGAATAAGTCATGATACTTAGTTATGTTTAAATCATGTTTTCAAAATAATAGCATGCAACCCTTACTCTTAGAATCTTATCTCGAATATGTTTATGATATACATGATCTCAATTTTTACTTGGCGCTTTTACTTACCTTGGATACTCAGTATATTCCAAGTACAGACCGCATACTCTATGCTGTATCGTTTCATAATACAAGCTCGAACGTTCAGGTTAAGTCCTTCCGCTAGCCAAATTCTCAGAGTTAGCATTTCTCAGCCTATTACCGAGTCCTCATCCTTCGAGGACCTTCCTATTAGCTTGTTATCAGTACTTTCAGTTTTATCTTATTAGTGAGTTAGTTGGGGTCTTGTCCCATCAACTCATCAGGTTATAGAGGCTTATCAGACATAGCATGTATTCAACTTCAGATCAGTATTATGTCTTCTGTTGTTCAAATGTTATGGGATTTTTAGACTTTTTCTATTTCAAATGTTAAACTTTTCGCATTTATTTATGTTGAGCGTAGTTAACATGTTCATGCCATGGGTCGACTTGGAGCCTCTCGGGGTTCTTTGTCCCGTGTCTCAATCTGGGCCTATGTTCGGGTCTTGACAAACTTGGTATCAGAGCATTAGATTTTGAAGTGTCCTAGGGTGTCTGAAATCCATGTTAAGTAGAGTCTTTTTCATGGGTGTGAAGTGCACCACACTTATGAAGAAGTTGCTATGAAATGTTTTAGGAAACTTCCTTTCTTTCATGATCTATGTCGTGCGAGGAAATGTCTCTCTATTTTTCTAACTCGTGCTATATGCATTTTCAGAATCATGCCTCCTCGCCGAGTTAGTGGAAGAAGGAACGGGAACATAAATGGCCATGAGAATGGCAATGGAGATGGGCACCAGCAGGCCCCACTAGCCCTTGAGGATCATGTGCTCGAGTAGGTTGCCCATGCAGAGTTTAGGGCAGCCATCCAGATGTTAGCATAGGCATTGACCTCCCAGGTCAACCAACAGGCGGTAGCGCATGTTCCCCAAAATGGGAATTCAGCAGCAACAAGTTTTAGAGACATTCTTAGGATGAACCCTCCGGAGTTTCTCGAATCGAAGGTGGACGAGGATCCACAGGAGTTTATTGATGAGATTCAGAAGATCACCCAGGTCATGGGGGTGACTGGGCAGGAGTGCATAGACCTAGCCTCTTATCAGTTGAAAGGGGTTGCACATATCTAGTTCAGACAGCGGAAGGATAACAGAGCAGTTGGAATGGGCCCCATTAGTTGGGATAAGTTTTATACCGCGTTCTTGGATCGGTTCTTTCCCCGAGAGATGAGGTAGATCAAAGAAGCTGACTTTGTGAACTTGAGGAAGAATAACAAATGGTTCAGGAGTATGCTTTAGAGTTCACCCACCTATGTAAATATGCACCAGAGATGGTGGCTGAACAGAGGGATCGAGTGAGCAGATTCGTACATGGGATAGCAGACCATTTGGTCAAAGATTGCAGGACCGCTATGCTCTATCAAGATATTGACTTCTTGCGGCTAGTTATGTACACCCAGCAGATAGAGGCCGTACAGGTCAGCAAGCAAGAGAGAGAGGCCAAAAGGACCAGGATCGATAGTTTTGGATTCTCCCAGCAGAGGCCTGGTGGTGGGCATCACCAGCAGTCCCACTGGAGATCATCAGCCCCAGCGCCGTCAGCAGCGAGTGTGCACTCTAGATCTAGGCGCAACCATAGGGGATACGCATCCGACTCTCGAGGTCAGGGGAGCAGATCCATAGAGCTAGTATTCCAGGTTGTGATAGGTATGGCAGAAGCCACACGAGTCAGTGCCTAGCAGGTACAAGTGCTTGTTTTGGGTGCGAAAAGCCTGGACATATGCTAGACAGGGCCATGATAAGGGCCAAGGCCTAGTGACTAGTTTAGCATCCCCACCAACATGCTCAGCTCAACAGGGTGCCTCCGCTAGTGTAGATGGTGGTCAGCGCCAGAACAAATTTTATGCCCTCGCATCTCGTCAAGAGCATGAGACCTCTCCAGATGCAGTTATTGGTATGTTATGAGCATTCCAGCTTGATGTATATGCTTTGTTAGATCTAGGGGATACTTTATCTTTCCTAATGCCCTATGTTGTGAGTAGTTTCAGAGTCAGTCCCGAAATCCTATCAGAACCCTTCTCAGTCTCTACTCCAGTCAGTGATTCAGTTATAGCTCAATGGGTATACAGAAATTACCCTGTCACAGTCCTTCGGAAAGTCACCTCAGCAGATTTAGTAGAGCTAGACATGATAGATTTTGATGTTATCTTTGGCATGGATTAGCTATATGCATGTTATGCCTCAGCAAATTGTAGAACCCGTGTGGTAGATTTCCGGTTTCTGGGTGAGCTAGTCCTAGAGTGGAAGGGTAGTTCAGTTGTGCTTGTAGGTCACTTCATTTCCTACCTTAAGGCCAGAAAGATGATTTCTACGAGTTGCGTGTACTATCTAGTCAGGGTTAAGGATGCTACATCCAAAACCCCGACTATCTAGTCACATCCTGCAGTGTGTGAATATCCAGAAGTGTTTCCAGATGATTTATCAGGAATTCCTCCCTAGTGGGAGATCGATTTTGGTATTGACCTTCTTTCCGATATGCATCCTATATCTATTCCTCCTTACAGAATGGCTCCAGCTTAGCTAAAAGAGTTGAAGGAGCAGTTGAAGGATCTTTTAGACAAGGGATTCATCAGACCTAGCAAATTCCCGTGGGGTGCACCAATTGTCTTTGTTCAAACAAAGATGGTTCCCTTCGGATGTGCATTGACCATCGATAGTCGAACAAGGTTATACTAAAGAACAGGTATCTCCTCCCCAAAATTGATCACTTGTTTGACCAACTTCAGGGTGCCAAGTGTTTTTTAAAGATAGACCTCAGATTCGGGTATCATCAACTTAGGGTTAGAGAGAATGACATCCTAAAAATGGCCTTCAAGACTCAGTATGGTCACTATGACTTTATTGTTATGTCTTTTGGACTAACGGATGTTCCTGCAGCTTTTATGGATTTGATGAACAGGATGTTCAATCTGTACTTGGACATGTTCGTGATTATGTTCATAGATGACATCCTCATATACTCTCGAAGCGAGGAGGAGCATGCCGCTCATTTGAGGGTGGTGCTATAGACTCTTAAGAATCGCCAGTTGTATGCTAAATTCAGCAAGTGTGAGTTTTGGTTAAACTCGGTAGCATTTTTGGGTTGTGTAGTGTCAAGTGAGGGTGTAAAGGTGGACTCTCAAAAGATAGAAGCTGTGAAGAATCGGCTAATACCAGTTAGTCCTTCAGATATCAGGAGTTTCTTGGGCTTAGATGGTTACTATCGGAGGTTTGTTAAAGGGTTTTCATCCATTACAACACCGTTGACTAAGTTGACCCAGAAGAAAGTGAAGTTTCAATGGTCGGAGGCCTGTGAGAAAAGCTTTCAAGAGTTGAAGACTCGATTCACCTTAGCACCAGTGTTGACTCTACCTGAGGGTACCGATGGGTTTGTGGTATATTGTTAAGCCTCAAGGATTGGCCTTGGTTGCGTATTAATGCAGCACGGTAAGGTTATAGCCTATGCTTCCAGGAAATTGAAAGTCCATGAAAAGAACTATCCGACTCATGACCTCGAGTTGGTAGCATAGTATTCGCATTAAAGATTTGGAGACACTATCTGTACGGGGTCCATGTGGATGTGTGTACGGACCATAAAAGTTTATAGTACGTGTTTACGTAGAAGGATCTAAATCTACATCAAAGAAGATGGTTGGAGCTTCTTAAGGATTACGATATGAGTATCCTTTATCATCCAGGAAAGGCTAATGTAGTGGCAGACACTCTTAGCTTGCTTTCTATGGAGTGTGTGTCCCATGTAGATGAGGAGAGGAAAGATTTAGTGAAGGATGTGCATCGGCTTGCATGACAAGGAGTTCGTATTGTTGACTCGAAGATGGTGGTGTCATTGTTCTGAATGGACCAAAATCCTCTTTGGTGACCGAAGTTAAGGCTAGGCAAGACGAGGATCCTATTTTTGTAAAGCTGAAGGAGGCGGTACAGAATTAGAAGGTGGAGGTTTTCTCCCAAAGGGGAGATGGTTTACTACGATATCAGGGTCATTTGTGTGTTCTGGGTGTTGATGACTTGAGGGAGCAGATGTTGCATGATGCTTATGTTTCTAGATATTCTATACATCCAGGTGCCAACAAGATGTACCGTGACCTTCGAAAAGTCTATTGGTGGAATAGCATGAAGAAGGACATAGCAGAATTCGTGTCAAGGTGTCCGAATTGTCAATAGGTGAAAGTGGAGCATCAAACACTTGGAGGCCCAGATCGTAACACGGGACAAGGGACCCCGAGAGAACTAGAGTCGACCCATGGCATAAGCATACATCAAACTCAATCAACAAATAGAAGAATCAACATAATAAACTTAGCAGAAGTCTAACTCAATCATAACATCAGAATACATCATCCGAAGCTGAATGCATACATATGTCTGAAAAGCCTCTAAACATGATGAGTTGATGGGACAAGACCCCAACTAACTCAATAAGCTGAAACTGAAATACATAGAGAAAAGATGTATAGCCTAGTCCTAGGAAGATGGGGACTCACCAATCAAGAAAATACGAACTCCGACAAGCTGATTAAGAGCGGGGTTAAAGCTGAGAGCCGGGTCCTATATAATGAAATGATATAGTATAGAAAGTATGCGGTCAGTACGTGGAATGTACCGAGTATGTAAGGTAAGTAAAAACCTCTTAAGTAAAGGAAATCATTTAAAACATTTCATAGCATAATATAAGCTTTAATAATATGAGGGGAGGGCTTGCATGCATTCTTTGTGAAATCACGATCTTTTCATAACATGACAATACATAGCTTTATAACATCAAACAGACTCAAATGACTCAAAGCTGAAATTTGACATTTATAGAAAAGATGAACATTGAGTCAAACCTTGCTTTTAGAATATGCATATGTATATAATAATCATGAGTAATGAATATGCATAACTGAATCATGAGGAACACTGGGAGACTCATCACTTAACCGACATACCACAATAGAGCTTACATGGTCCCAACTATCACACTCAAGTAGGTAGAGCTGCCCAAAGCCTTTCCAGGGCTAGAAACGATATTATGGTATCGATATCAAGCTCGGGGCCCAATCGAGGCAGGGTATAGCTCATAAGGGAGGTCCCAAAATAATATATAGATAATAGTGTAAACCTACGTTGGCGCATAGTTCTGGGGCATAGGGTGATCGACCCTTAGCCCGCTCGGTGCTAGACTCTTCTCCCAAAAACATGCATATGCTCTACATCATTTTATAACGAAGCTCAACATTGTCCATTGAAAAAGCTCAATAATGAAATACATCTCAAATATGAAATCATGCATACGAGAAGCTTTAGTTCAAATCATACCTCAAGCTTAATGATAATTGGGGGTCTTTGCTCCAAAACCATGTGGTAAGCTTACTTTAGAGACAATACATCATACATACTCGATATAAGGGCCTTGACCAAAACTTTATCATGCTTGAGACTACTCGATTCATTTTGAAAACAAATCATAATCATGGGTAGCTTTGAAACATGCTTTTCATCATCATATCTCATCATCATCTTACATTCATCACAAATCTCTTTTATGAACTTCTTATCAATGGGCCTTTAATTTCATAAAACTAGAAACATGATTTTTATTGAAAACTTAAAATTTGTCCATGCTTCATAATTCAATAATGGAAACACAATTTAATCATGCCTAGGTATAGAAATAAAAGATTCATGCATTTGGGTGAAAACCCCATAACTTTATCATAGGAAATTCTCATAACTTAGATAGAAATTGGGCATGGGTGTGGAAGGGAACACCCACTCATAACCCTACATACCTGAAAGGGATTAATTCCACCACTTCTCTGCTTTCCCAAGAAGAATTGGAATAAAAACCTTAAAAGCTTGCTCCAAATCACCTCCCTTAACTCTGCAAGTTTGCATGCATGAAAAGAATGACTTAGAATAGGTTTTCCCCTCCTAAAACCCACCATTACAAGCCTTAAACGACGTAGTATTTGGCCTTAGGACGTAGGAATGAAGAAAATCCCCTTAATGATTACGCAGAATTTTCTTCACTGGACGAACAAATGGGCGCTCCAACGGGTCGATGAAGGATACCATGACCTGTGGTGATGATCGATGCTATACACTATCCAGTATTAGATCTCGATCTAACCCACAACTCAAAATGACGGGTTGTGCTACAATACAACTGGTCGTTCTATCGACCGTTGTTTCCTCCTGCAACTTGGAACCTCATCATACAATGAGCCTCACCATGACACGTTATGTCCACCAAAGAGTCGTGGTTTCCTTCTGTCAAAACCACTAGAAATCTCCTATTCAAATGACAATTACTAACCACGATTTTTGGTAACTCATGACAGGTTGTGGGATGATCCGTTACTTCTTGGATGCTAAAATCCATCTCCCATCACGACTACAAACGACGACTCGTTGTTTCCCACAATGAGCCATTACATCGGTCGTTACTTCCACTTTCCCCATACCAGATACTTTCCACGACTCATCCCAACGGGTTGTTGGTTGGACCAACGATCCATAGGGTCACCCATTCTGTAATATTTTTCCCAGTTTCAGTAGTTTTCAACTTTTAACTCCCAGGTCTACTCTTAGGCACTTTCGGGGTATTACAATATTGTTATACCCCGTAGAATTCCCGGCACCTAGATGACCTATTCGCACGTTGGTTAAGCATATTAGAAGGCCATACGTGCTAGAGAAAGGCCGGGAAAAAGATCGGACGAGAAACCCGTCAAACCATCGCGGGAGGAGCCGAGGCAGAGCCCCTCCGCGATGGCAGCGTGTCACGGAGGTGAGGCCTCCGCGATGGCTCCGTGACACGTTGCCCAGGTTCAAGCCCAAGTATATAATCCCCACTTCGGTTGAAATTCATTAATCATTCATTTAATTTCCAGAAAACGCAGCAAAACAGAGTAAGCCGAAGAGGGAATATATATTTTCGTTCGATTACGCTGCTAAACGCTGCCCAAACTCAAATTAATCCCAGATACCGAAGTATTTAGCAGCAGAGAGCATTCCTACGGATTTAGTTTCGTAAAATACGGCCGACGAATCGTCGAGCCACCGAGCTAAGGTAAGTGGAATTGCTCTAAATTAGTGTCTATGTGTTCCTAGCTGTGAAGTGAATATTTCTCCCTTCTGGACCGCTGAAAAATAGCGAGTTTTCGACCGTTTTTTGATAAGCCTAAGTTTAGGCTATAAACTATATCGAAAGTAACGTTGCTCTTTATAATAAAGCTGTATTTAATATTAATTGACGTATTTATGAATGCAGTTGGGAGGAAATAGTTGAAGTACCGGCCGAGCCTCGTTCGACGGACGAATAGTTCAAGGATAAGGTATGTAAAGCTCGTTCCCTCGGCAAGTTAAGTAATATCAATGCAGTGTAGTAATTTACCGACCAGAAGAATGTTCAGAAGTTAAGTATTACATTTATTGTGAATATTGATACAGTATTAGAAGCATCAAATTACAACTTGCGTAAGACTTACTAGTACGATATAGATTCCAGCACAAGTGTTAGAAACCGCTTAGCATGCTCAGTATGTGATGTAATATGACATGTTAAGATATTATTGTATTTAGTTGAAACCCCGTAAAGTGAGGCAATATCCGTAAAGCACTTCAGAAATAGATTGGCAGGCTAAAATAAAGTTTAGAACACATGTTAGAAATAGTAAATCGTGTTAATACCGAAACTCAGTAAACAACATAATTTTCAGCAGAAACACTATCTTGTATAGCATTTGCCCCAGTACAGTCTGGCAGGAGACTATATTCACATATATATACTTACCAGTTTCAGCACGTATTATATACGTATAGATTGCTATCATTAGCTCGGTATGTAGTATATACGATACCTTACCCCTATTAGCCTCAGCATGTGAGATATGCAGACAGTATTGTATTGCTAGTTGAGACCGTTGTGTTGTTTGGGGTTGGACTACCTAGCATCCGTGACTGCCCCAGGGTTAATAGATGTATCGACTCGTCCGCCAGAGGACGAGGATACGTCGCTCTACGGAGTGGCATGCCGTCCCCCAGGGGACGAAGATGGGATGCCAGTTTCCCCATATTTTGCCTTGGTCGGCTTTTATACACCCCCGTCGAGCGGATACGCCCGGGTGTTGATTCAGGAGTCCTCTGGACTCAAGTACAGTTATAGTCAGGGGCTCAGCGAGCCCAAGTGCATACCCAGGGGACCGGCAGGATGCTTACAGCTATTATAGGAGATGGGATGACCGGGGTAGGGGTGTAGATTCTGTGCTGGTTGTACCTCCCGGCTTATGGGGGCCGGGTAAGGTTTGTGTGTGCCATGTTATGCTATTTCATGTTATGCCATGTTATGTTAGACACAAGTAGATCAGTAGTAGAGGGATACGTCTCCAGGTATGACTTCTATTTCTTTCCAGTGTAAATGAGAAAAGGTATGACTTACAGTATCAGGCAGTTAATCTAATCCCTCCTACTTCAGTTTATCAGTTACTTTGTTGTTTCCAGACTTTGCTTTCAGTTATTACATTACATACTCAGTACCAGCGGTACTGACGCCCGGTGGGGCGCTGCATTACTTGCCTGCAGGTACTCATAGACGAGCAGGCGAGACTACGTGATTCCTGTCAGCGATCGGGTATTCAGCTCCTATCTTCCGGAGGCTGAATTTCAGAGGGGTATTTCAGTTCCTTTTTGTTGTATAGTACAGGTAGGTCGGGGCCCTGTCCCGATCAGTTCTATTGCTATTCCTAGAGGCTTGCAGTCTGTATATATTCCCTGTGGTCAGATGAGCCGGTCGTGTGAGGCCGTGCAGTTGTATAGCTGTTAGAACTCTTTCTTTCTATTATGATGGCCGTGTGGGGCCATAGTTTTCCAGTAGTGGTGACCTTGCCGGTCACGTAGCTTTTTAGTACTTCATGATTGAATTACAGATAACTAGACAGCATGGTGGCCTTATCGGCCCGCATAGGTTTCCCTGAATTGATGTGTTTCTGGTCAGCTGTTAGTACAGGTACAGGAGGCTATAGGCCAATGGGCCGGGGGCTGTGTTTACAGCCGTTATATAGCCCTTTGTTTCCAGAAATATGAGTTAGAGCTAGCCAGGCACCAGAGGTGCCCAGGCACCAGAGGTGCCCAGGCTTAGCAGTCCAGCAGTTCAGGTCCCAGTAGGGCACCAGGTGCCAGTCATACCCCCCAAGGCGGGGTGTGACAAACTTGGTATCAGAGCAGGTCGTATCCCAGGGAGTCTGCAAGCCGTGCTAAGCAGAGTCTTGTCCATGGATGTGTTGTGCACCACATACTATGGATAGGAGGCTGCAAGGCATGATAGGATGGTTGTCTTTTATTCTTATTCAGTCGTGCTGTAGAGCGGTACAGTATAGGGTTGAGTCCCTGAAAGCTTACTATATTCTTTGGTTACAGATAATGTCAGACCAGCAACATCCTATCACAGGTCGGAGCTTAGATATTGCAACAGGGGAAGGTACCAGCAGGATGCCTCCCCCTCGTCTAGAGACAACCCGATCAGAGGGCACTACAGAGGCATCGTCCCAGCCTTCTCAGCAGTCCCCACCATGTCAGGAACCACTTGGGGCGACAGTACCTTCAACAGTCCCTATACCGATACCTTCTGACCAGGAGGTTAGGAGTGCTGTAGTTATGTTAGCACAGATGATGGCTGCTCAGCGTCAGCCAATGTCGTCTACAGTTGCAGAATTATCAGGAGGGCCCGGTAGTTCGAGGGTCCGAGAGTTCTTAGCCCTGAACCCCCCACAGTTTACAGGCACGAACGGAACAGAGGACCCCCAGGATTTTCTGGATCAAATGCAGAGAATCTTCAGGGTTATGCATGCCACGCCTACCGAATCAGTTGAATTGGCAGCATTCCGGTTACGGGATATCACGATGTTATGGTATGAAAGCTGGGAGAGGTCCCGAGGGAGAGATGTTTCCCCTCCCACCTAGTCCAGCTTTTCAGGAGCCTTTTTGGATCACTATTTGCCACGGGAGATTCGACAGGCCCGGGTAGACTAGTTCCTACATCTAGAGCAGGGGGCCATGAGTGTTCGGGAATATTCCTTGCGGTTTGATTCTTTGGCTCGATACGCACCGGCCTTTGTTGATACCATGGCATCCAGGGTGCGCCATTTCATCATGGGGTTGAATCCAGAATATGTTGAGACTTGTATTACCGCCACCCTGCGAGAAGACATGGACATTGCTCGGGTTCAGGCATTTGCCCAAAATATTGAGGGCATCAGGCAGCGACAACGGGAGATCAGAAGGGTCAGTCAGGAACAGCGTCACCGGGACAGGCCAGTTGAGTTACAGAGGGAGGCCCGGGGAGGACCCAGGCCATGATTGTTAGATAGGCCGCCCAGGCCCCCGCCTCCGCTGCAGTCCCAGGGGGGTAGATTCAGCCGCAGGGGGCAGTCAGAGACTGGTAGGGGCTCGCAGATGGCAGATTCACCATTACAGAGGAGGGCGGAGCAGAGTAGGTATACCCTACCACTTTGCCCTATATGCAGTCGATGCCATCCTGGAGCATGCAGATATGGCTCCACCGCATGTTATATTTGTGGCCAAGAAGGCCATTTAATGAAAGATTGCCCAGCCAGAGGTCGAGAGGACCGCGATAGACAGGATAGGGCATCGGTAGGATCACGAGCCACAACATCCTCGACTGGGCGCAGGCCCTCAGTTTCAGCAGGCAGGGGTCGGGGCAGATCAGGGGCCTCCAGTACAGGTGCGGGTCTGAGTTGCACATATGCCTTACCAGGGAGGCAGGATTCAGAAGCGTCTCCTGATGTTGTGACAGGTATGTTAACCATCTGCTCACACCCTGCTTATGTGTTGATTGATGCAGGGTCTACTTTGTCCTACATTACTCCATTTGTGGCACAAAAGTTTAGTATTGTACCAGAATCATTACCGCAGCCTTTCTTAGTATCCACGCCCGCCGGTGACTCTATCACAACTAGCCGAATCTACCGCGGGTGTACAGTAGAGGTTGCTGATCATCAGACCACAGTAGATCTGGTCTAGTTAGAAATGATAGACTTCGATGCCATAATGGGTATGGATTGGTTAGTACCATGCTTTGCCAACGTTGAATGTTGGACCAAGACAGTCCGATTCCACTTCCCAGGAGAAGCAGTACGGGAGTGGAAGGGTAGTACCGCTACGCCAAAAGGTAGGTTTATTTCCTACCTTCAGGCGAGAAAGTTGATATCCAAAGGGTGTATTTACCATCTGGTCAGAGTTCAGGATGTCCAAACAGAATCTCCGACACTCCAGTCTGTCCCAGTGGTGAATGAATTCCCTGATGTGTTTCCTGATGAGTTACCTGGTATTCCCCCAGAAAGGGAAATAGATTTTGCTATTGACTTGTTACCAGACACTCAACCGATATCAATACCTCCCTATCGTATGGCTCCTGCAGAACTCAGAGAATTGAAGGAGCAGTTGAAAGATTTGTTGGATAAAGGTTTTATCAGGCCGAGTACTTCACCGTGGGGTGCGCCAGTTTTATTCGTGAGAAAGAAAGATGGCTCGCTCCGAATGTGCATAGATTATCGGCAGCTAAACAAAGTTACAGTAAAGAACAAGTACCCGCTTCCCAGAATTGATGACTTATTTGATCAGTTGCAGGGAGCCAGATACTTTTCTAAGATTGACTTGCGGTCCGGATATCACCAGGTCCTAGTACGTGAGAGAGATATTCCTAAGACAGCGTTCAGGACCCGATATGGACATTTTGAATTTTTAGTTATGTCCTTCGGGTTAACGAATGCCCCAGCAGTCTTTATGGACCTGATGAACAGTATTTTCAGACCTTTCCTGGACTTGTTCGTGATAGTATTCATTGATGATATTCTGGTGTATTCTCGCTCTGAAGCTGATCACCGGACTCATTTGCGGACAGTGCTCCAGATTCTCAGGGACCGCCAGTTGTATGCTAAATTCTCGAAGTGTGAATTCTGGCTTAACTCAGTGGCCTTTTTAGGGCATATTGTTTCAGATGCTGGTATACAGGTAGACAAGCAGAAAATAGAAGCAGTTAAGTCATGACCTAGGCCTACCACTCCGACGGAAGTTCGTAGCTTTCTGGGATTAGCAGGGTTTTATAGAAGGTTCGTTGAAGGGTTCTTGACCATTGCAGCACCTCTAACTAAATTGACACAGAAAGAAGCAAAGTTTCAATGGACCAAGACATGCGAGCAGAGCTTCCAGGAATTGAAAGACAGATTAACCTCCGCTCCAGTGTTGGCATTACCGGAAGGCACAGAAGGTTATTCAGTTTATTGTGACGCGTCAGGTGTCGGGTTAGGTTGTGTGTTGATGCAGCATGGTAGAGTAGTTGCATATGCTTCCAGACAGCTGAGGAAACACGAAAAGAATTACCCTACCCATGACTTTGAATTGGCCGCAGTAATTCATGCCTTGAAGATGTGGAGGCATTATCTGTACGCCGTCCATGTTGATATTTACACAAATCATAAGAGCTTACAGTACATTTTCACTCAGAGGGAGTTGAATCTGCGGCAACGCCGCTGGTTAGAGCTGTTAAAAGATTATGATGTGAATATTATATACCACCCTGGAAAAGCTAATGTTGTAGCAGATGCCCTGAGCCGTAAGTCAATGGGGAGTTTGGCGTATTTGCGACCTGAGAAACAGAAGTTAGCTAAAGAAATTCATCAGTTAGCTGGTCTAGCTATTCGAATAATGGAAACAGGAAATAATGGAGCAGTAATTCAGAATTCTGCGGGGTCATCATTAGTTACAGATGTAAAAGGACGACAGTACGAAGATCCTGATTTAGTCCAGCTCAGAGATAGAATTCAGAAAGGTAAGGAGCCAGATTTTCAGATAACCGAGGATGATGTGCTACGCTGTAAGGGCCGCCTCTGTGTCCCGAATGTCTCAGGACTTCGTGGGCAAATTATGCACGAGGTACACTACGCTCGCTATTCCCTTCATCCAGGGGCGATGAAAATGTACCACGACATCAGAGACATCTACTGGTGGCCAGGTATGAAAGCTGAGATAGCTGAATTTGTATCTAGATGTTCTAATTGTCAGCAGGTGAAAGCCGAGCACCAGAAACCGGGTAGTTTGACGCAAGAGATAACGGTACCTATGTGGAAATGGGAAGCGATAAACATGGATTTTGTAACAGGGTTACCCCGTACTAGACGCAGAAATGATTCCATTTGGGTAATAGTTGACAGACTGACAAAATCAGTTCATTTCCTGCCAGTGAGGGCTACCTTCTCAGCTGAGGATTATGCCGAATTATATATCAGAGAAATACTTAGATTGCATGGAGTGCCGGTATCCATCATTTCAGATAGAGGAGCGCAATTCACAGCTAGATTTTGGCAGTCGTTTCAGAAAGGTTTGGGAACGCAGATTAACTTGAGCACAGCGTTCCATCCTCAAACAGATGGGCAAGCTGAACGTACAATTTAGACGCTCGAAGATATGCTACGAGCGTGTGTGTTAGATTTTGGGGGTAGCTGGGATGAACATCTTTCGTTAGTTGAATTTGCTTATAATAACAGCTACCATTCAGCTATTCAGATGGCGCCTTTCGAGGCATTATACAGGTGAAAATGTAGATCGCCGGTGGGCTGGTTTGAAATAGGAGAATCAGCATTAGTTGGCCCAGACATTGTTCGGCAGTCCGAGGAAAAGATAAAGCTTATTCGAGAACGTTTACTGACTGCTCAGAGCCGCCAGAAGTCTTATGCATATATGCGGCGCAGAAATCTAGAATTTTCGGTAAATGATAGGGTATATCTGAAAGTGTCCCCGATGAAAGGGGTAATGAGGTTTGGCAAGAAAGGCAAGCTTAGCCCAAGATTCATTGGGCCATATCAGATTCGGCGAAGAATAGGCCGAGTTGCATACGAGTTGAACTTGCCTCCAGAGTTAGCATCTGTTCACCCAGTATTCCATGTTTCTATGTTAAGGAAGTCGTAGGGGACCCTTCTACAGTAGTTCCGGTTCATGATGTCCAGGTCACAGAGGAATTAGCATATGAAGAGGTTCCCGTAGCTATCTTAGACAGACAGATTCGTAGGTTGAGAACTAAAGATGTTGCATCTGTCAAAGTATTGTGGCGTAACAGGAATCGTGAGGAAATGACGTGGGAAGCAGAAGAAGATATGAAAGTCAGATACCCTCACCTATTTCAGGCCTAGTCAGGCGACAGGTATGTCCGTATTATTACTTATACAGTGCCTTATGGTTGTATGTTTGTAAATGATAAAGAAAGATTGATATCTAGTTATCCAGTGGATCCTAGAATATTGTGTGCAGTGCCTGTGTTGGACTTTTCTGCATTTCAGGTTTTTTCTATAGTCCATATTACAGGGGAAACTCTGCCGAAATTTTTCTAGAAAGTAAAGTAAGTAGTCCTCTAGATAACAGTGTACATTCGAGGACGAATGTTCTTAAGGGGGGGAAAATGTTATACCCCGTAGAATTCCCGGCACCTAGACGACCTATTCGCACGTTGGTTAAGCATATTAGAAGGCCATACGTGCTAGAGAAAGGCCGGGAAAAAGATCGGACGAGAAACCCGTCAAACCATCGCGGGAGGAGCCGAGGCAGAGCCCCTCCGCGATGGCAGCGTGTCACGAAGGTGAGGCCTTCGCGATGGCTTCGTGACACGTTGCCCAGGTTCAGGCCCAAGTATATAAGCCCCACTTCGGTTGAAATTCATTAATCATTCATTTAATTTCCAGAAAACGCAGCAAAACAGAGGAAGCCGAAGAGGGAATATATATTTTCGTCCGATTACGCTGCTAAACGCTGCCCAAACTCAAATTAATCCCAGATACTGAAGTATTTAGCAGCAGAGAGCATTCCTACGGATTCATTTTCGTAAAATACGGCCGACGAATCGTCGAGCCACCGAGCTAAGGTAAGTGGAATTGCTCTAAATTAGTGTCTATGTGTTCCTAGCTGTGAAGTGAATATTTCTCCCTTTTGGACCGCTGAAAAATAGCGAGTTTTCGACCGTTTTTTGATAAGCCTAAGTTTAGGCTATAAACTATATCGAAAGTAATGTTGCTCTTTATAATAAAGCTGTATTTAGTATTAATTGACGTATTTATGAATGCAGTTGGGAGGAAATAGTTGAAGTACCGGTCGAGCCTCGTCCGACGGACGAATAGTTCAAGGATAAGGTATGTAAAGCTCGTTCCCTCGGCAAGTTAAGTAATATCAGTGCAGTGTAGTAATTTACCGACCAGAAGAATGTTCAGAAGTTAAGTATTACATTTATTGTGAATATTGATACAGTATTAGAAGCATCAAATTACAACTTGCGTAAGACTTACTAGTACGATATAGATTCCAGCACAAGTGTTAGAAACCGCTCAGCATGCTCAGTATGTGATGTAATATGACATGTTAAGATATTATTGTATTTAGTTGAAACCCCGTAAAGTGAGGCAATATCCGTAAAGCACTTCAGAAATAGATTGGCAGGCTAAAATAAAGTTTAGAACGCATGTTAGAAATAGTAAATCGTGTTAATACCGAAACTCAGTAAACAGCATAATTTTCAGCAGAAACACTATCTTGTATAGCATTTGCCCCAGTACAGTCTGGCAGGAGACTATATTCACATATATATACTTACCAGTTTCAGCACGTATTATATACGTACAGATTGCTATCATTAGCTCGGTATGTAGTATATACGATACCTTACCCCTATTAGCCTCAACATGTGAGATATGCAGACAGTATTGTATTGCTAGTTGAGACCGTTGTGTTGTTTGGGGTTGGACTACCTAGCATCCGTGACCGCCCCAGGGTTAATAGCTGTATCGACTCGTCCGCCAGAGGACGAGGATACATCGCTCTACGGAGTGGCATGCCGTCCCCCAGGGGACGAAGATGGGATGCCAGTTTCCCCATATTTTGCCTTGGTCGGCTTTTATACACCCCCGTCGAGCGGATACGCCCGGGTGTTGATTCAGGAGTCCTCTGGACTCAAGTACAGTTATAGTCAGGGGCTCAGCGAGCCCAAGTGCATACCCAGGGGACCGGCAGGATGCTTACAGCTATTATAGGAGATGGGATGACCGGGGTAGGGGTGTAGATTCTGTGCTGGTTGTACCTCCCGGCTTATGGGGGCCGGGTAAGGTTTGTGTGTGCCATGTTATTCTATTTCATGTTATGCCATGTTATGTTAGACACAAGTAGATCAGTAGTAGAGGGATACGTCTCCAGGTATGACTTCTATTTCTTTCCAGTGTAAATGAGAAAAGGTATGACTTACAGTATCAGGCAGTTAATCTAATCCCTCCTACTTCAGTTTATCAGTTACTTTGTTGTTTCCAGACTTTGCTTTCAGTTATTGCTTTACATACTCAGTACCAGTGGTACTGACGCCCGGTGGGGCACTGCATTACTTGCCTGCAGGTACTCATAGACGAGCAGGCGAGACTACGTGATTCCTGTCAGCGATCGGGTATTCAGCTCCTATCTTCCGGAGGCTGAATTTCAGAGGTGTATTTCTGTTCCTTTTTGTTGTATAGTACGGGTAGGTCGGGGCCCTGTCCCGATCAGTTCTATTGCTATTCCTAGAGGCTTACAGTCTGTATATATTCCCTGTGGTCAGATGAGCCGGTCGTGTGAGGCCGTGCAGTTGTATAGCTGTTAGAACTCTTTCTTTCTATTATGATGGCCGTGTGGGGCCATAGTTTGCCAGTAGTGGTGACCTTGCCGGTCACGTAGCTTTTTAGTACTTCATGATTGAATTACAGATAACTAGACAGCATGGTGGCCTTGTCGGCCCGCATAGGTTTCCCTGAATTGATGTGTTTCTGGTCAGCTGTTAGTACAGGTACAGGAGGCTATAGGCCAATGGGCCGGGGGCTGTGTTTACAGCCGTTATATAGCCCTTTGTTTCCAGAAATATGAGTTAGAGCCAGCCAGGCACCAGAGGTGCCCAGGCTTAGCAGTCCAGCAGTTCAGGTCCCAGTAGGGCACCAGGTGCCAGTCATACCTCCCAAGGCGGGGTGTGACAAATATCTCCCCCTTGAGAACATTCATCCTCAAATGTAGGAAACGAGAAGAAAATAGAAACATGCAATTATCATATTCAAATATTGATCATTTAAATCGAAAACTAACAGAATGACTACCTTCGATTCAAACCACATAGTGGATCTGATTTCATGATTCACATACACATCCATATACATAAAGGAAACTTGAACACATGAACTGAACATGAAAACTAAATAGAGTCTCAGTACAAAAACTGATACCTCAAGCTGGAACTGAGCAAGTAGAGAATAAATGTGGGTGTCTAGCCATCATATCCGCTTCGGCCTCCCACGTAGCTCCTTCAACATGCTGATTCCTCCATAACACTTTGACTGAAGCTACTTCCTAGTTTCTTAGCCTTCGAACCTGTCGATCCAATATTTCCACCGGAACCTCCTCATAGCTAAGGCTGTCTCTCACACCAACACTGTCCACCGGAACAATTAGAGCTGGATCACCCAAACACTTCTTCAAAAGAAATACATGAAACACATAATGCACGGAAGATAACTCTAAGGGAAACTCCAACTCATACACCACCTTGCCAACTCTTCTCACAATCCGGTAGGGGCCAACATAGCGGGGAATAAGTTTTCTTTTCCTCCCAAACCACATTACTCCCTTCATGGGAGATACCTTCAAGAACACCCAGTCATCCACCTCGAATTCAAGTTCTCCTCTCCTAACAATGACGTAGGACTTTTGGTGACTCTGAGCGGTTCTCAGCTTGTCCCTTATCAACTGAACCTTCACCATAGCCTCATAAACTGAATCTGGCCCTATTATAGATGCCTCACCAACCTCAAACCATCCAATGGGCGATCTACACCTCCGCCCACAGAGAGCCTCGAACGGTGCCATTTGGATACTGGAGTGATAACTGTTATTGTAAGCAAACTCGATCAGGGGCAAGTGATCATCCCAACCACCTCTGAAGTCAATCATGCATGCCCTCAACATGTCATCGAGGGTCTGAATTGTTCGCTCCTCTTGACCATCCATTTGCGGGTGAAATGCTGTGCTGAGTTTAACCTGAGTACCAAGGCCTTTTTGAAAAGACCGCCAAAACTAAAAGGTAAATTAAGTACCTCGATTTGAAATGATAGACAAGGGCACTCCATGCAATTGAACCAACTCTCAGATATATAGCTTGGCATAATCCTCCGCTGTGTCCGTGGTTTTGAGCGGTAGAAAATAAGCAGCTTTAGTAAGCCTGTCTACCACCACCCATATAGAATCATACTTTTGGCGGTACGAGGTAGGATTGTAATGAAATCCATTTTAATCTCTTCCCACTTCCAAGTGGGAATGCTAATATCCTGAAGTACGCCTCCCGTCCTTTGATGCTCGACCTTTACTTGCTGACAGTTTAGGCACTTGGCCACAAATTCTACAATATCCTTCTTCATGCCATTTCACCAATATACTTCTCGCAAATCATGATACATCTTGGTGGCACCCAAATGGATAGAATATCTGGATCCATGAGCCTTATGCAACATCCGACTCCTCAAATAATTGACATCCAGAACACATAGGCAACCCTGGTACCAAAGCACACCATCTCCCCCTTGGGAGAAGATCTCCACCTTCTGACTTCGAACGACTTCTTTCAGCTTTACCAAAATTGGGTCCTCATCTTGTCTAGCTTTCAGATCAGTTACCAAGGACAATTCTGATCCGTTCTGGACAACAACACTGCCATCGGCCGACTTGACCAACCTAACTCCCAACCTTGCAAGTCGATGGACATCCTTCACCAGCTCCTTTTTCCCCTCATCCACATAGGACAAACTCTCCATAGAGAGTCTACTAAGTGTGTCTGCTACCACATTAGCCTTACCCGGATGGTAGATGACACTCATATCGCAGTCTTTGAGTAGCTCTAACCACCTTCTTTGCCGTAGGTTGAGGTCTTTCTGTGTGAAAACATATTGTAAGCTCTTGTGGTCCATAAACACATCCACATGGACCCCATACAAGTAATGTCGCCATATCTTCAATGTGAACACCACCGCAGCTAATTCAAGATCATGGGTCGAGTAATTCTTCTCATGAACTTTTAATCGTCTTGAGGCATATGCTATCACTTTCTCATGCTGCATCGGCACACACCCAAGTACGATCCTTGACGCATCACAATACACTACAAAACCATCGGTACCCTCGGGTAGGGTCAACACCGGTGCTGAAGTAAGTCGAGTCTTCAATTCTTGAAAGCTCTTCTAACAAGCCTCCGATCATTGTAACTTCACCTTCTTTTGAGCCAATTTGGTCAAACGTGTCGCAATAGATGAGAAAACCTCCACAAAATCTTCGATAGTAACCCACTAAGCCCAAAAAGCTCCTGATACCTAAAGGGTTCACCGGTCTGGGCCAATTCTTTACCGCCTCTATTTTCTGTGAAATCCACCTTTATACCTTCACTTGACACCATGTGACCCAAGAACGCTACTGAATCCAACCAAAACTCGCACTTGCTGAATTTGGCATATAGCTGGCGTTCCTTGAGAGTCTGAAGTACTACTCTCAAATGAGCGACATGCTCCTCTTCGCTCCGAGAGTATATCAGGATGTCATCAATGAACACGATCACGAACATGTCAAGATATGGCTTGAATACCCTGTTCATTCGGTCCATAAAAGCTGCAGGAGCATTGGTTAGTCCAAAAGGCATAACAACAAATTCATAGTGACCATACCGGGTCCTAAAAGCTGTCTTCGGGGTGTCACTCTCCTGAACCCTAAGCTGGTGATACCCGGACCTGAGATCAATCTTGGAGAAACACTTGACACCTTGAAGTTTATCAAATAAGTCATCAATCCTAGGCAGAGTGTATCTGTTCTTGATGACAACCTTGTTCAACTGCCTATAATCAATATACATGCGAAGAGAACCAGCCTTCTTCCAGATGAAGAGAACTGGTGCACCCCATGGGGACTTACTCGGCCTAATGAAGCCTTTATCTAACAAGTATTTCAACTGCTCTTTCAATTCCTTTAGCTCGGCTGGAGACATCCTGTAGGGTGGGATAGATATAGGCTGGGTGTCGGGAAGAAGATCTATACCAAAATCAATCTCACGCTCGGGAAGAATTCCTAGAAAATCATCGGGAAAGACCTCTGGATACTCACGTATTACTGGTATGGACTGGATAGTCGGGGTCTTGGACTCAACGTACTTAACCCTAACTAGATGGTACATACACCCCTTGGAAATCATCTTCCTTGACTTTAGGTAAGGGATGAAACGACCTATAGGCACAACTGAACTACCTCTCCATTCTAAGACTGGCAAAATCTGAACTCTACTACCCGGGTTCTACAATTAACTGATGCGTAGCATGCAAATAACCAATCCATGCCGAGAATAACATCAAAATTGGTCATGGATAACTCTATCAAATATGCTGAGATGACCTTCTGAAGGATTGAGACTGGGCAACCTCTATACAACTGTCTAGCTATAACAGAGTCACCTACAAGAGTAGAAACTGAGAAGGGTTCTGAAAATACTTCGGGACTAACTCCGAAGCTATTGGCCACATAAGGTGTGTCACAAAAGACAAGGTAGATCCCGAATCTAATGAAGCATAAACATCAATATGGAAGACTCGTAAAATACCAGTGACCACATCCGGGGAGACCTCCTGCTCCTGGCGGGATGCTAAGGCATAGAATCTATTTTGGCACTGACCGCTAGCTGTGCTAGTAGATGCCCCCTGATGTGCTGAGCGTGAGGGAGGGGCTGCCGAACTAGAAGCTGGGCCACGACCCCCAACCTGATCCTGTCTCACTGCTAGACAATCTCTAAGCATGTGTCCAGGCTGTCCACACCCGAAACAAGCTTCTGAACCTGCCAAGCACTAGCCTGAGTGCCCCTAACCATATCCGCGATAAACTAGGATGCTAGAATCTACGGGTCTGCTGCTCTAACCCCTCGAGCCTGATGCTTATCCTCTCTGATCATGTCTAGGCCGGGATGGCACACTCAATGTTGAAGAAGCTGGGGTGGATGATCTCTGGTGGGTCTGCTGACAGTGCCCACCTCCTAACCTCACCTGAGAAAATCTGTGTTCATCGGTCCTGGCCCTCTTGGCCTCTCTCTCTCTCGAATGTGCCACCTCCATCTGCTTGGCATACAATACCATCTGAGGGAAGTCCATGTCCTGATGGAGAATAGCAATCCTGCATTCCTTGTCCAAATAGCCTGCTATCCCATGCACAAATCTATTCACCCGCGTCCTCTGGTCAGCCACTAACTCAGGGGCATATTTCGATAGGCGAGTGAACTCAAAGGAAAACTCCTGCACTGTCATTCTCCTTTGCTTCAAGTTTATGAACTCAGCTGCCTTCATCTTCCTCATCTCCCGAGGGAAGAACTGATCTAGGAATGCAACATGAAACTCTTCCCAAGTGTTCGAACCTGCTCCGGCGACCCTGCTAGCCTTCCATTGGCGAAACCAGATATACGCGACCCCTTTTAACTAATAAGAGGCCAACTCAGCGCACTCAAACCCATTCACCCCATGACTTGGGTGATCTTGACAATCTCGTCTACAAACTCATGTGGGTCCTCATCTATCTTGGACCCAAGGAACTCCGGCGAGTTCATCCTCAAGAAGTCTCTGACTCGAGCGGCCACTGCATTGCCATTTTGAGGAACATGCGCAATGGCCTACTGATTGTCCTAAGCGGTCAAGGCCTGCGCAAACATCTGAATAGCGGCCCGGAACTCAGCATGGCCAGTTGGCTCCGGTGCCTGGGGCTCCTAAACTAGTGGGTCTTGCTGATTCCCATGACAATTGCCATCCTCATGGCCTTCACCATCTCCATTCCTCCTTCCGTTCACTCGTCGAGGATCCATGATTCTGCAATTATGAATAGCATGAATTAGAAGGATAGAAAGACTTTTCATTGCACGACATAGTCATGAAAGAAGGGAACATTTCCTAAATGTCTCGTAGCCTCTTTGTCATAAGTGTGGCGTGCTTCACACCCATAAAAAAGACTCTACTTAACGCTACTTTCAAACACTCTAGGATACTTCAAACCTATTGCTCTGATACCAAGTTTGTCACGACCCGAACAGGACCTCAGATCATCACACGAGACAAGGGACCCCGAGAGACCCAAGTTGACCCATGGAATAAGCCTACATATAAAATAATCAACAAACAGAAGAATCAACATAATAAACTTAGCAGAAGTCTAACTCAATCATAACATCAGAATACATCATCCGAAGCTGAATGCATACATATGTCTGAATAGCCTCTAAATATGACGAGTTGATGGGACAAGACCCCAACTAACTCAATAAGCTGAAACTGAAATACATAGAGAAAAGATGTATAGCCTAGTCCTAGGAAGATGAGGACTCACTAATAAAGAAAATGCGAACTCCGACAAGTTGATTAAGAGTGGGGTTGAAGCTGAGAGCCGGGTCCTATATCATGAAATGATACAGTATAGAAAGTATGCGGTCAATACGTGGAATGTACCGAGTATGCAAGGTTAATAAAAACCACTTAAGTAAAGGAAATCATTTAAAACATTTCATAGCATAACATAATCTTTAAGAATCTGAGGGGAGGGCTTGCATGCATTCTTTCTGAAATCACGATCTTTTCATAACATGACAATACATAGCTTTATAACATCAAACTGACTCGAATGACTCAAAGCTGAAATTTGACATTTATAGAAAAGCTGAACATTGAGTCAAACCTTGCTTTTAGAATATTCATATGTATATAATAATCATGAGTAATGAATATGCATAACTGAATCATGAGGAACACTGGGAGACTCGTCACTTAACCGACATACCACAATAGAGCTTACATGGTCCCAACTATCACACTCAAGTGGGTAGAGCCGCCAAAAGCCTTGACAGGGCTAAAGACAATACCATGATATTGATATCGAGCTCGGGGCCCAATCGGGGCAGGGATAGCTCACAAGGGAGGTCCCAAAATAATATATAGATAATAGTGTAAACCTACGTTGGAGCGTATTTCTGGAGCATAGGGTGATCGACCCTTAGCCCGCTCAGTGCTAGACTCTTCTCCGAAAAACATGCATATGCTCTACATCGTTTTATAACGAAGCTCAACATTGTCCATTGACAAATCTCAATAGTGAAATACATCTCAAATATGAAATCATACATACGAGAAACTTTAGTTCAAAACATACCACAAGCTTAAAGACAATTGTGGGTCTTTTCTCCAAAACCATGTGGTAAGCTTACTTTACAGACAATACATAATACATACTTGATATAATGGCATTGCCCAAAACTTTATCATGCTTGGGACTACTCAATTCATTTTGAAAACAATATCATAATCATGGGTAGCTTTGAAACATGCTTTTCATCATCATATCTCATCATCATCATACATTCATCACAAATCTCTTCTTTTATGAACTTCTTATTAATGAGCCTTTAATTTCATAAAACTAGAAACATTATTTTTATTGAAAACAACTTAAAATCTGTCCATGCTTCATAATTCAATAATGGAAACACAATTTAATCATACCCAGAGTGTAGAAATGGAAGATTCATGCATTTGGGTGAAAACCCCATAACTTGATCATATGAGATTCTCATAACTTAGATACAAATTGGGCATGGGTGTGGAAGGGAACACCCACATAACCCTACATACTTGAAAGGGCTATCCACCACTTCTCTGCTTGCTAAGAAGAATTTGAATGGAAACCTTGAAAGCTTTCTCTATATCACCTCCCTTAACTTTCTAAGTTTGCATGGATGAACGGAATGACTTAGAATAGGTTTTTCCCTCCTAAAACCAACCATTATGAACCTTAAATGACGTAGTATAGGGCCTTAGGATGTAGGAATGATGAAAATACCCTTAATGATTACGTAGGATTTTCTTCACTAGACGAACCAACGGGCGCTCCAATGGGTCTTTTGAGGATACCACGACCCGTGGTGACGATCCATGCTATACACTATCTGGGATTAGATCTCGGTCTAACCCATGACTAAAAAAGATGGGTCGTGCTATAATACAGCGGGTCGTTCTATCGACTGTTGTTTCTTCTTACAAACTTGGCACCTTATCATACAACGAGCCGCACCACGACTCGTTATGTCCACCAACGAGTCATGGTTTCCTTCTATCGAAACCACTAGAAATCTCCTATTCAAATGATGACTGCTAACCATGATTCGTGGTAACTCATGTCGGGCCGTGGGATGACCCGTTACTTCTTGGATGCTAAAGTCCATCTCCCACCACGGCTACAAACGACGACTTGTTGTTTCCCACAATGAGTCATTACATCGATCATTGGTTCCACTGTCCCCATACCAGATACTTTCCACGACTCATCCCAATAGGTCATTGGTTGGACCAACGATCTGTAGGGTCACCCGTTCTGCAATATTTTTCCTAGTTTCAGCAGTTTTCAACTTTTAACTCCCGGGTCTACTTTTAGGCACTTTCGAGGTATTACACTTGATCTTCAGGTTTAAAAGTTAAGAAACAAATAGCTTCAGTAAAGGTTTTATGGAGGAATCAACATGTTGAGGGAGCTACTTGGGAAGACGTAGCAGATATGATCGCTAAATACCCGCGTTTATTCCCTTCTGGTTCAGTTCCAGCTTGAGGTGTCAGTTTCCTCCTTAGTACTCTATTCAGTTTCATGTTCAGTTCATGTGCCCCAGTTTCTTTCATGTTAATGTATGTATATGTGATTTATGAATTCAGTTCAGTCATGCGTTTCAGTTCGGAGTCAGTCACTCCATCAGTTTTTAGCTTTAGATGTTCAGTATTTGAGATGTCGGTTCTATTCCCTATCTTTTTAGTATGTTCATTCACATTCGAGGATGAATTTTCCCAAGGGAGAGATTGTAATACCCTAAAAGCCCTACGATCAGACCCGAGGGTTCTAACAGAAAAAATAGAAAATTCTGCACCAGGTCACAGGACGAGTCGTCCAGTGATCCGTAGGGAGACTTCATGAGTCATTAATTAAATTGTGAAGTGGAGGGAGAGTTGACTAATATTTGTGGTTAGGGGGTGACCACAAGAGAAGTAATGACTTGTGGTTAAGGCAATGAGTCGTGGAGTTCGTCGTGGTTAGGAGCTGGCATTGATGTTGAATTTTTGGTAGTGTTCCCAACGATTGGGTCACCACGAGTCGTGGTGTCTGGAAGTTTAAGTTTTCTAGTGTTGGTGATGAGAGCAAGTAATGAGTCGTCATCATGGGCAACGACTCATCCAGTCTCTCGTTGGGATTGGCAGAGTGATTTTTTCTGCGAATTTATTAAGGGCTTTTCCATATTTTCTAAGCTCCTAAGTCCTAAACTACGTCATTTTAAGCTAAGTTAGAAGGGTTTTAAGGATCCTTAGCCTATTCTAAACCTTCCCACTCCATGCATGCAAGATCAAGGAGGCCATTGAAGATCAAACTAGAAGATGCTTTAGGTTCTTCCTCATTTCCCTTGGATTCTCAAGAGAGGTAGTGAAATTCAAGCACCCAGGTATGTGGGGTTATGAATGGGAGTATTCACTCACTCCCATGCCCAAATCCTCTCCTAAATTCATGTGATTCTAAGTTGATGAATCTATGGGGTTTAACCCAACTTATGAATTCTCTAAGTATGTTTCATGGGTAAATTCTCTTCATGTTTCTAATGTTGTTTCAATATTTATGGGCATGTTTTATAATGTTTTAAAATTACAAATTGATTATTTCAAAGTCTTACAATTATAATGCCCAATTATGAAAGTTCATGAAATGTTGAGATTAAGATCTATGTTTTCAAGTATGATGAGATGAATATGATGAAATTATGATTTTGAATTACCCATGTATATATTTATGTTTTTGACAATCTCAAAGCATGTATAAATTTTGGCAAACCTATATGATCAAGTATGTTTTATGATTTACTTCAATTTCATGTTATCAGCTTACCACATGATTTTGGAGTCTAGAATCTCACTTTTGAGCTTGTGATATGGTTGAGCCAAGGCTTTTCATGATATGTTTTCAGATTATGCATGTATGATTATGATTTAGATTCATCACAAGATGATGGTCTACTTCGTTGAAAAATGATGGAGAGTATATGCATGTTTTTGAGAGTAGTGTCTAGCACCGAGTAGGCTAAAGGTTTAGTAAACCTAGTTCCTCAGAACTACATGACAACATAGGTATGTTCAGAGCATTTGGAACCTCCCTTGTGAGCTTCCCCTGCCCCCGAGGGGCCTTCAGCTTGATATCGATATCATGGTAGCGCCCTTAGTCCTAGCAAGGCTTTGGATGGCACTGCCCACTTGAGTGTAATAGTTAGGAACATGTAAGCTCTATCATGGTAATATCAGTTATATGATGAGTCTCCCATTGTTCCTCATGATTTTCAGTTATGCATGTTGATCAACTATGATATTATGTTTTCACCAGGTTTGACCCAATGTTTAGTTTTACTTACGATTATCAGTTTCAACTTTGGGTCATTTGAATCAGTCATGATACTTAGTTATGTTTAATCATATTTAAAGAATAATAGCATGCAAGCCTTACTCTCAGAATCTTATCTTGAATATGTTTATGATATGCATGATCTTAGTTTTTACTTACTTAGCGGTTTTACTTACCTTGCATACTCAGTACATTCCAAGTATTGACAACATATTCTATCAATTTAGTCTCAAAATTGGGATCAAGGGATATTCATATTCATTTGGTAGGTTGTTTAGGCTAAAGAGGACTACTTTGAACAACGACCTATGATCATTTCTTATCCAACTAGCTTACAACCTTAATACGACTAATCGGGCAAGTTCTAGATTGTGCACACACTGTTGAACTAACACTAAGCACCTCACATACACAATACACAACACAACATTATCAATACCAATCGCTAGTTCATGCACAGTCACACAATGGTTATCACATTCACAGTATTAATGCTATGCTAATATCCCCCAAGGTCATGATATCTATACTACATGCACAACACACATTAAATATTTAGGAGGGGTATCATTCAAATGAGTTCCACAAGTCAATCTTGCAAAAATTTCCTTCTATTCCAATTATTGGACTGCCTAAGGTCTTCTATTTTCCTTTCAATTGACACAATAAGCAAAAAGAAAAACCTAAACATGCTGGTTCTGCTAGATAAGGAACACGAGAGGGAAAAGATATCTGGCAAGAAAAACTCGGGTTATGTTCAGCAAAAACCATGTACCACCCCACCCCCATAAAAAAGAATCATGCGACTTCCTCAACGCATATAAAAAGTAAAACATGAGAATAGCGAACATACTTGAGCGACCTAGATGCTTGTTTTCTGGTCAGTGGGAGGTGCAGATGCACCCCTAGTCTCCTCTTCTGTGGAACCAGTGATAACCGGCGTGCTCTCTAAACCAAAAGAGCTCGTACCCTCTCCACGAGCTTTAGCTGCATCAAACTCAGCCCTTTCTCGAGCCTCCTCTCTAGATAGCCTCAGTGCTGCCTCCATATCCTGCCGCTCTCTCCTCTACTTTCACAGCAGATAAACACTATCATCTCTACCCGCTGCTCGGTGCTTTGGGCTACGGGTAAAAACCGACACGCAAGTGCACGTGGTCAAACAAGTAATAAAGTGGCTAAGTAGCCAAGTATCGATCCAAGGAGGCTCAAGATATGTAAAATTGCCTAATTTACTATATTTCTATTTAACTTCTAATTATGCTAACAACAACGTAACCAAGGGTTAATTGAGTTTTTGTTTCTAAACTATATACTACAATTAATAACACTATTTACTTGTGAATTCAGACAATGGATATGAACATGCCAAGGTTAAGAACAAGTAATGAACTTGATAATCATGATAATTTTGGTTAATTCTCTTCTTCAAGTTGCTAGCCAAGAACATTTGCCTAGAAATTAAAACTCTCGTATTTAATTTCACTTTAGAATCATAAACCATCCGTCTACATTTCTGTGATCAAATGCAATTTATGACCTAGCACTACAATTCAGGTTCCTAAATTGACTAATACGGCTTTCAAGTATATTTCTATCAGGAAAGCACATCAAAACCCAATTTTCCCAAATCAAGTTAAGAACAATACCCTATTAATTCACAACTTTCCAATTTCTTGCTCTTTCGAGTGAAATTGGACTTTTTAGATATACATTAATGTTGGCCAATCACTAATGCAGTAAAGAACAAGAATTAATAGAACAACATTAAAGAAGAAGAATAAAACCATATCATTTACAATCAAAATTCATTACACATGTTCAAAACCTCAGCAAGAAAGAGAATTAGCCACTCATTCTTGGATTGATCATCCTAAAATGAGTGTAAATTATACTTACAATTGATAGAAAGAAGAAAAGAAGAGAAGAAATCCCTTAGCTTTTCCAATCTTCAACTGCTACTAACCCACGTTCCTGCTCTCCACTTCTGAACTCAGTCTAAAAACTAAAAGCTAACTAATTAAAATAAACCTAAGTGTGCTATTTATACTAGTGGGAAATTTTTCCCGGAATAACAAGCAACATGTCACGGAGGCCAACGCGGAGCCTTGCCTCCGTGACACGGCGTGGACGCGGACCCTCACTGGAATTTCCAGGGTCCGGTAATTTAACCTCAACGTGGCACGGAGGCCATCGCGGAGGCCTATCTCCGTGCCACGGAGCTGACGCGCAGGTACACTGGAAATTGCCAAATTAATTCATGCTCAGGCAGTGTGCTACCGCGATGGTAGCGTGGCACGGAGCCATCGCGGAGCCCCTATAAATCCTGCATTCCAAGGTCTTTTCCACCCTCGCATCCAAGTCCAACTCCGACATAGTTCCAACATGCATTTTAGCTCCTAAAAATCACCTTTATCTGCAAAACAAATGCTAATCATGTTGGTTAGTATAAATTCGCATTTTATTACCAATTACATGATATTATATACACATTGCACAACAAACAAGGAAAAAATGATACGTTTGAGTATCACTTGGGCATATAAATCTGCCCAAGATCACTTACCCCAGACTTAAATCCTTGTTCATCCTCGAACAACACATACACAAATCATGCAAATTACATCCCAACCTTCATCACTATGGTGCAACAATTTACACTACGGTCGTACCGATTATTCAATTTTTGTAAATCATCAAGAAAACATGCTTGGTCGTACAATACAATGACCTTTAATACATCAAGGCTTCCTAGACTTTTTAAGAATTGATTCTTGATATCGGCAAACTCATGCAAATCAACTAATCAAGAAATCCGACACGAAAATCAATCTTTCATCAAGCATGTGCCCTCACAACTCGAGAGAAACTTCCCCTTTATGTTCATGCAACACACGAACATGCAAGTAGGGGCCTATAAAAATTAATTTCACTCTCTCTCCCAAAAGAATTCACATGCATCATGTCAAGACCCATAGGCTTTCCCTTAGTGTATTACTCCACTAATATAAAGAAATGCAATATAGGATCACGTAGGACTTTAATGGGTTGTAACGGGGCTATGGATCTAGTATGCATATATTGGATTAGCCAATAATAATCGCTAGCATCCTTAAGCGCCTTTTCAACTCATTCCCATCGACTCATGGACATTGTTCCTCTCTTTTCTCTTTTTCTCCCATTCATGCTGGTTTACTTTCACACAGCCCATTTCATCAACCACACTTGACACAAAGCAGAGGGTTTTCATGTACCTTCAATATCAATTAATTACAACAAGTGCCTCTTCAACGTCATCTTTTCTTTCCTCACTTTGCTTTTCTTTTTCTTTTCACTCTTTTCACTCTTTAACACTTTGGGAAACATTTTCTGTTCTTTGTAAGCGCTTAAGAGCTTCTTAAAGACTTTAAGGCTAATGAAAAGAAGGAATAAAGCTTAGTTCATACAATTTTGGACAAAAGAAAGAAATCGGCTAAAGGCTCAACGGGCTGACTAGGGTATACAACATATAAAAAGGTAGAATTTGACAAGAAAAAAATGGAAACTATCGGTTAAAACAAAGAAATGCCTACATCCTTTCCAACACTACACCTCCTTCATTTCGCTTTGTATACACACCAGGCAAGTTCTAGACAATTCACGATGACATGGAATAGCAAAACC
The DNA here is from genome assembly GCA_035772735.1 of Datura wrightii. Taxonomy (NCBI): domain Eukaryota; kingdom Viridiplantae; phylum Streptophyta; class Magnoliopsida; order Solanales; family Solanaceae; genus Datura; species Datura wrightii. The sequence goes on from JASDFA010000027.1 coordinate 41,655,380, forward strand.
TTACTTCACACTTCATGCACATGCTCGAATCCAGATGCATTCACAGACTCTTTAATTAGTCAATTACATGAATTCAAGATTAAGCCTCAATCATAATGAACCAAATTCTATAGCCTAGGTAACTCAACATATTTACAGAATTGCATGCTTTCAAACGAATCATTTTCACAATTTGAACATCAATTACAACATGCAACGAAATTTTAGCAACCATAAGCAACTACAGTTTATTGATGCAATCCACCAAAGAAAACTAAAACAACAAATAAAAATCCTACTCCTACCGACTACATTTCCCTTAAGACGGTCGTCATCCATCCATCATAGGGAACGGTCACTAACTATGACATCGGTTCAATGGGACTATTCTCGGTAAAAGAACCAAAAACAAACTCCGAGAAACCCAAAAATCAAAATCGAAATTGTTTTTGCAACACATCGATCATTTCGATAGAAAGAAAATATTTACAAGTGCAAAATATTTTCGCACAAATTTTGAAAAATATCGATCATGTCGATAGAGAAAAAAAAAATTATTTACAAAATTTACAAAATATTTACAATGGCAACCATACTTTCAAAAACACACATCCTTAACCACACAACAAATATATACACATACATCACAAACAGTTCACAACAGGGAAAGCACAACATACATAAACAACAAGGAAAAATTATACAGCAATTTAGAGCCTTGACGTAGCACCTAACAGTGTTCACAAAAACACAAAGCACAAAATTTGGGTGGTGGAACTCCCTGCTCAGTTGAAATATTTGACTTCCTCATCCGGTGCTGCAGCCTCGTCGCCCATATCTGAATCAGCTCCATCGTCGTCATCGGACTCCACATCAGAGTCCTCACGACATGTCTCCTCATCAGTAGGGACATCGTCATCTGTAGGCTCCACAAAGGCTGGCCCCACCTTACATAAGGCTCTGGCGTTCTCGCCAAAGGGGTAGTCCAGCTCCAGCTGCCATAACTCCTCCTCGGTGTCTGGTCTCCCACCTATCCGTAGCTGCAGCATCTGCATGCCAAACATACGGGCCATGTATTGATCGTCACGAGCATGTCGCTCGCCCAAGGTCAGCACAGGTCCGTGTGTAGTGTCGGGGGCCTTAGTCTTTGTCACGTCGAGGGCCCTCCGCTCCAGCTGTGGAATATAGTCCAAGCCTTCTTCCTCAATGTCGAGGCCTCGGAGGAAGGTGGTGATGAGTTCGCCAAACCCGTATCTGTGGCCCTGGTGCAGTCTGGCTCTCTTCATGGCGGATATTATGACCGCCCCAACATTAATCTCAAGCCCTTTCATAAGGGCATACACCAAGCAGACACGGTCCCGGGTCACGTCTGTCATATGAACTCCCGGGATCAAGCACGAACATACAATTTTTAGCCAGATTATGGCCTCCCTGTTCATCTGCGAGTAGGGCAGAGTCTGGTGGTACCCCCTCTCTTTGTGTCTACTCCATCGGGCTGTGGATCGAGCCCCACACAACGTACGTCTGATGTCGGCGTACGGTGGGGTGATGTTTAGCTGGAGGAGAACGTGGGCGTCTGTGTCCCGCACTCCAACGATGGCATTCAGCTGCTGGGGTTCCAGAGTGACAATCTGCCCTCTGATTTTAATAGTGTGGCTCCTGATGGCCGGGTTCCAGTTGGCATAAAATTCCCGGACCAAGTGAAGGTTGCACTCCTTGGGCTCCTGAAAAATAAAGCTGAGCCCAGCTGCCTCAATCCTCTGTACAATGCGAGGGAACTCCTGTGCAAGTGGTTCCCTTGCAATATGTTCCTCCGGGAAGTACTTGTTTTCTTTGTGCTTCGCGTACCATTTCTTCCCTTCATCGGTGACCCATCGTGTTCCGTATCGGCGGTGTTGGCCGCGCGGAACAGCAGGTGCAGCTGGGACTGCAGTGCCCAGTCTCATCCTTTTTCTGCCGGTGCCTGAGGTAGAAGCACCCTTGCCTTTGTCTTGCCTGCTAGCCATTGTACCTGTCAGTTTACACAAACAAGCACAACGTTAAGCTAAAAACTTGTTAGCTTCGGCTAAGGTCGGGTTAAACAAATTTTACCCCACACTTAGTTCTTAACAATATTTACAAAATTTCAGCAAGGATAGCTCTATTTACAACCCCAAACACAAACAACTATACACATATTGCTTAGTGCGTTCACAACAAAATTTCGACAGCATAACGGTTAGTGTACTACTCAGACTTCATACAGCTAATACCCAATCCTACTATCGCTAGCAATTCAACCATCGCACAAGCAACAAAACAACCACAAACTAAAAACAACTAGAAAAGTATTTCATATACAAGCTAATCTAAACAATCTAACCAATTCACACATTATGCAATTTCCCACAAAAATTCGAGAATTAGTCGTCTTTGAACATTTACACACTATTTACCATGACTTATCTCAAATAATAAACACACCCCGGCATCGAATTCACCAAACAATCAAGTTGCCCAAGTCAAATTCAACAACCCAAGCCCTAGGATAGAGTTCGACAATCAATTTCGAATTATTTACATAATCGACAAGTTCAAATGCCAAATACAACAATCCGAACATAATCAATCACAACATAATTCACCATCATGTTTAATTTCTACCTAAGGTGGTATGTCTCACCTTACATGCCCAAAATTGACAAAAAATCGCCAAAAAAATTGAGTTAGACGATGAAAACATACCTTAGAATTGAAGAATCGGAGAAACTTGACGTTTTTCTTTGCCTATCAACGTGGCACGTTGCTTGGAGAGGGGGAAATGGGTGTTTGGTCGCGGAGGGAAGAGGGAATAGGGAAACAATGGGCAAAATCGGGGTTATATTTAAAGAAAACACGCGGGTCACCCGGAAACCCGGTGTGACCCGGCACTGGATAAGGGTCAACGTGTCACGGAGGGTAACGCGGAGGCCCTCCTCCGTGACACGGAGCCAACGCGTTGGCTTAATGGATTTTTGAAAAATCCAGATTTGCCTTCAACGTGTCACGGAGGCCAACGCGGAGCATTGCCTCCGTGACACGGCGCCAACGCGCCTGTGCTCTGTTTCACCAATACATTTAATTTTTCATACCCCGCCTCATTTTCTCGATTCCATGTATATTTTCTCCGTTATACCTGAAAATCACCTCACTAAACAAAAATTGGTTAAATTAATAGATTTCCCTAACTAAAATAAAAAATATTAAATAAAATGAAAATCTAAACCTAGTTAAGAAAAAAAAGAAAAGAAAAATAAAAATTATTCACACTAAAAAGAAAGAAAGAAAATATTTTCACGGGTTGCCTCCCGTGCAGCGCCTGGTTTACCGTCGCGGCTCGACGTCCTTTAAGCTCATTTATCTACTAGGGAGATGGACGATTTGTCCCGATCATGATCATCCCCCCAGTAGTGCTCTACCTTGTCCGGTGGCCTACCTAGTAACTCTCGGGAATCACTCAATCCATTAGCATTCCCATGATCAATTATGTTGATCACCGAGAGATCCTTATAAACAGTCGGAAGCTTAGGTACCTTGTACACATCAAACACTTCGACCTTGTCATGTGCTCGCATCGTGAGTTGACCCGCAGCTACATCAATTAATGCCTTTCCGGTTGCCAAAAAGGGTCGTCCCAAAATAAATGGGACTTCAGCATCTGGTTCAAAGTCCAGAACAATAAAATCGACCGGAAAAATGAGGGAGCCTACTTGCACTAACACATCCTCAACAATGCCATCCGGCTTAGCCAAAGACCTGTCTGCTAGCTGCAAGATTACCGTTGTAGGTCTAGGACTCCCTAGACCTAACTTTCTGAATACCGAAGATGGCATCAGATTTATACTTGCCCCCAAGTCGCATAATCCACGCGCTCGGATACTTTGCCCAATAGTCAGCTGGATAGTGAAACTTCCAGGGTCTTTCAGTTTTGTGGGCAACCTATTCTGAATACAGGAAGTGCATTCCTCCATTAAAGCTACCGTGGCATACTCAGTCAAACGACTTTTGTTAGCCACGATGTCTTTAATATACTTCGCATATCTCGGCACTCCCTGCAAGACATCAACAAGAGGTAAGTTAACATGTACCTGTTTAAGTACCTCCATGAATTTCTGGAAACACGCCTCCTCCTTGTGTTTCTTAAGTCGTTGAGGGAACGGGGGTGGAGGCCTTTCTGGTTCAGCTTCTTTAGTCTTCCCCTTATCAGAACTTTGCTCTCCCTCAACATCTGCTGCTCCTGACTTTTGAGGCTGTCTTTCCGGTTCCACCTCCTTTAATTGTAAACCACTCCTCGTGGTCACTGCATTTACCTGCTTTGGATTTGGATCCGTGTCGCTAGGTAGTCCTCCTCTGGGTCTAGTATTTTGGGCACTAGCAAATTGCCCAAACTGATATTCAAGAGCCTTGGTCGCCAATTGATTGTTCTTCACTTCGGCTGCCAATTTGACATAGTCAGCCTGCAATTGTGCCTGATTAGCGATCATGGTTTTGAACATCTCCTCAATAGTCGGTGATGGTGGTGGAGGAGGGGCATTATGATTTCTTAATTGAGCTTGATAATTTTGTTGCCCTCCTTGGTTTCTGTGCATACCCTGCCCTGAACTCTGGCCTTGTTGATTGTTGCTACCCCACGAAAAATTCGGATGGTTCCTCCAATTTGAGTTGTAACAACCACCAAACTGCTATTGATTTCTCTGTGCATTGCCCACAAAGTTAACAGAATCAGGATTTGCACCACAGCATTCAGCTGAATGCTCACTACTACCACACACTCCACACCACATCTGTTGAACTGCATTGACGGAAGCTGAAGGCTGGTTCACATTTGTATTGCTGAAGTGAGTGTTTAACTGATTTTGCAAAGCAGCTATCTGTGCAGCGATAGCTGTGAATCCATCCACTTCAAGCACTCCAGCTGCTTTCCTTGCTCCACCTCTTGAAGAATCTGCATTCCATTCTGGATTGCCTTGTGAAATTCGGTTGAGCAAAGTGTACAACTCCTCATAGGTCTTCTCCAGCGCTTGCCCTCCAGCTGCTGAATCTAACAGAATTTTAGTGTGGGGTTCCAAACCCTCAATAAAAGTGTGTACCAACACCTCATTGGACTGATGATGGTGAGGACAGTCCCGCAACATGGATTTGAATCTTTCCCAGGCTTGATATAGATTTTCTCCCTCCCTCTGTTTAAAACTTAGGATTTGACTCCTAAGTCTGACTGTTTTACCAGAAGGGAAAAATATAATAAGAAACTTCCGTGCAAGATCATCCTACGTTGATATAGAGTTGGGTGGTTCAGCTTTGAACCACCTCTTGGCTTCACCAAGTAAGGAAAATGGAAATAAGGTGAGCCGAACATAATCGGGTGACACTCCAGCGGGTATATAAGTGTCACTTATCTCCAAAAAGTTCTGGAGATGTTGTTGTGGATCTTCGTGAGGGAGACCGGTAAATTGCCCGCTTGTGTGCAAAAGTTGCACCATATTCTGCTTTAATTCAAACCTCCCTCCGGGCTCTGGTTTGCAGATGCTAGAATGTACATTATTAGCGTGTGGGATTGCCACCTCGCGAACCGGCCTTGCTGCTGCTTCATCGGGCACTAAAACTGCCCTAACAACTGGTGGATTTGGTTGCTCCATCATAGACTGTTTAAGCAACTGCAGCTTCTTTCGAAGAGCTTCTCTACGTTGACTATGAAATTCCCGTTCAGGCTCTAAGTAAGATTCCACCAGATCTTTGTCCCTTGCCAGTGTTCACAGAAACAAAATCTGCAAAATACAGGCTAAGACCAAGTTGTTAACACTTAAGAAAATAAAAATACAAATACAGTAAATTTACACTAAACAAAATTTTACAAATCGCCTAGCCTCCCCGGCAACGGCGCCAAAAACTTGCTTGGTGCTTTGGGCTACGGGTAAAAACCGACACGCAAGTGCACGTGGTCAAACAAGTAATAAAGTGGCTAAGTAGCCAAGTATCGATCCAAGGAGGCTCAAGATATGTAAAATTGCCTAATTTACTATATTTCTATTTAACTTCTAATTATGCTAACAACAACGTAACCAAGGGTTAATTGAGTTTTTGTTTCTAAACTATATACTACAATTAATAACACTATTTACTTGTGAATTCAGACAATGGATATGAACATGCCAAGGTTAAGAACAAGTAATGAACTTGATAATCATGATAATTTTGGTTAATTCTCTTCTTCAAGTTGCTAGCCAAGAACATTTGCCTAGAAATTAAAACTCTCGTATTTAATTTCACTTTAGAATCATAAACCATCCGTCTACATTTCTGTGATCAAATGTAATTTATGACCTAGCACTACAATTCAGGTTCCTAAATTGACTAATACGGCTTTCAAGTATATTTCTATTAGGAAAGCACATCAAAACCCAATTTTCCCAAATCAAGTTAAGAACAATACCCTATTAATTCACAACTTTCCAATTTCTTGCTCTTTCGAGTGAAATTGGACTTTTTAGATATACATTAATGTTGGCCAATCACTAATGCAGTAAAGAACAAGAATTAATAGAACAACATTAAAGAAGAAGAATAAAACCATATCATTTGCAATAAAAATTCATTACACATGTTCAAAACCTCAGCAAGAAAGAGAATTAGCCACTCATTCTTGGATTGATCATCCTAAAATGAATGTAAATTATACTTACAATTGATAGAAAGAAGAAAAGAAGAGAAGAAATCCCTTAGCTTTTCCAATCTTCAACTGCTACTAACCCACGTTCCTGCTCTCCACTTCTGAACTCAGTCTAAAAAGTAAAAACTAAAAACTAAAAACTAAAAACTAATTAAAATAAACCTAAGTGTGCTATTTATACTAGTGGGAAATTTTTCCCGGAATAACAAGCAGCGTGTCACGGAGGCCAACGCGGAGCCTTGCCTCCGTGACACGGCGTGGACGCGGACTCTCACTGGAATTTCCAGGGTCCGGTAATTTAACCTCAACGTGGCACGGAGGCCATCGCGGAGGCCTATCTCCGTGCCACGGAGCTGACGCGCAGGTACACTGGAAATTGCCAAATTAATTCATGCTCAGGCAGTATGCTACCGCGATGGTAGCGTGGCACGGAGCCATCGCGGAGCCCCTATAAATCCTGCATTCCAAGGTCTTTTCCACGCTCGCATCCAAGTCCAACTACGACATAGTTCCAACATGCATTTTAGCTCCTAAAAATCACCTTTATCTGCAAAACAAATGCTAATCATGTTGGTTAGTATAAATTCGCATTTTATTACCAATTACATGATATTATATGCACATTGCACAACAAATAAGGTAAAAATGATACGTTTGAGTATCACTTGGGCATATAAATCTGCCCAAGATCACCCGCCTTTTCCTGAGGCCTTTTTTCCTTTGCCCTCAGCCACGGGGTGCTTAGTGATGAAATCAAAAATGGGAGGCAGCTCCTCCTCACTCTCGTCCTCGGCAACTGGGATCACTAGCGGTGGTATAGCCTAGATCTGTTGTGCCAATAGCTCTCTCATCTCTGCTATGAGGGTATCAACCTCAGCATACCACCGTATCAGCTCGGGCACCTATAGCTTGGAAAGACACTCATCCATCCACCTCTCAAATGCATCTAACCTCGCATGCCATGTACTAGATAATCTCTCCAACTCCTTGGTCACCCAGGGCTTTACCTGCTCCATTAGAACTTTCACCTGAAGCACTGTGTGGGCCTGTTTCTTTTCTGCTTTAGCTAGCCACCTAGCCATATCAATGATGAACTCATGTGAGATAGTGACTAGCAAGCTGGTGAGGATCTTGGTGATGAAGCTGGTGGTCTAGCTGCTGGTGTAGTGGAGGATGATGCTGGGGCCTTAGAGGTCACGAGCACATCTGCTGCAGTGGTGGTGTTAGGCTGACTACCGGTCTCCTGAACAGTCGGAGGCTATGTCTTGACCTCGATGAACCCTGGAGTATCATTCTGATGACCCTATGAAATGCCTCAGTTAATAATGCAGACCCTATGGCAATTGTAACCTAACTCTTGGCCTTGGAGACTGAATTCGTATCATTCTTAATCAACTCGATATCTATAATTTTAAGCACCTCAAGCTTATGGTCAATCGTGGAATCTCAGGAACCTGGGCTCCCTACAAAGCCAAGCCACCAGGCATGGAAAGAGAATGCTCATACTGTCCATGATGGCTCTTTTTTAATCTCCTTAGCTATGTATCTCGGGAAATTAATTGCATAGCCCTCCATAATGCTGGCTACCAATGTACCTCAGTATGGTGATACACCATTATCATTGATGGTTGGTACCAGATGATGTCGTACTAATGACCACCAAAATATCACCTAGATGTTTAGTGTGGCCTTATTGATCTGAGCCTTTGGTCTGTTTAGCCACTCCACCGGTACACCCCTAGTGGCTATGATCCATGCCAGCCATGTGTACTGCATTTTCTTATCCTCATGACTCAATTTCTTGACCTTAATCTTCCGTAGTTCACTTAGTCGGTAAGCAAATTCAGTTGTGTTAGTCGAAGAGTCAAACTATGGACCATACAACATACGCGAGATGGTGCGCTCAGATATGTCCACCGGTGTCTCCCGTACTATTACTCTTGTCAGTGCGAGTTTCTTCCTCCAGTACTGGCCTCCCATGGCCTAATTTTTTAGGGTGGCCGCATATCTCGTATAGGAATCTCGTACTAAGACTGGGCGGTAATTGCCGAATGGTTCATTCAGCCAGCTGAACTGATACCTTTCAAATAGTGCTTGAATCTTCGGGAGGTCTTTGATCCTGGTAGTTCCAACCTCGGCTCCTCGTAAATGCTCTTTTTTGGATGGCCCTTATTATTTGGAGTAATATCCCAATTATAGATCGCCCTATACCAAGGACACCCCACTTGTTGATCAGTCTCCGTGTGTTATACCCCAGGGACCCAAGGATCAGACCAGGAGTCAAAATGGTGAAAAGCTGAAATTTTGCACCAAATCACAGAACGATCCATGAAGTGGATCATGAGGAGTGACCACGAGTCGTGAAGTGGCTCGTGGTCAAGAAAGGAGGTGGACTGGTCTGTGGGTCACCACGGGCATGACCACGAGTCGTGGTTAGGCCACACGACTCATGAGGTCACTCGTGGCCTAGACTAGATGCTTGGCAAGGATAGTTGGGCAGTGTGGACCACGGATGGTGACCATGAGTTGTGGTCACTCACCATGATTTGTGGTGTCCTGCGTGGGGTCCCATGATGAATTTTTTGGCAGTGTACCTCACGATTCCAGGCCACGAGTCGTTAGTCCTAGTCACGAGTCATCTAGTCCCTCGTGGGGATTGGCAGTCAGTAAAATTCTGTGATTCTACTAAGAGCTTTTCTCTAATTCCTAAGTCCTAGGGCCCTAAACTATGTAGTTTTAGATTATGAAAGGTGGGTTTTTAGGGGGATAAGTTAATCTAAGTCTTCAGTCATGCATGCAAGAGTATAGAAAGTTGATCAAAGGGTGATTCAAGATTCCCTCTTAAAATCCTTCCAATTCCTTCTTGGGCATTCAAAGGAGATCAAGAATCAGTTATTTTCAGGTATATAAGGCTAGCACTGGGTGTTTTCCTTCACACCCATGCCCATTCTCTACGATTTCATGAAAATTCTATCAAAAATCTATTGGGTTCTGAAGTAGATTTATATAAATATTCAATGATTGTTAATGGGATTCATGATTTTCGAACCTTATCATATTTTATGGGGTTATGATCAGATTTTGTAATTTAATTTATTTGTGATCTATGTTGTGTGATGAAAGTCTTACCCTCCTAATTCGTGCTATTCGCGTTTGCAGAATCATGCTTCCATGCCGAGTGAATGCCAGAAGAAATGGTAATGACAATGATCATGAGGGTGCCAATGGTGACGAGCGTCAACCAGCCCCACCTATTCAAGAGGAGCACGCACAAGAGCCAACTCCCCACACGGAGTTTATGGCAGCAATTCAGATGCTGGCACAGGCCATGGCTGCCAGGTTCATAATCAGACAGTGGCGCATTACCCTCAGAATGGAAATGTGGCGACGGCTAGGGTAAGGGATTTCCTGAGAATGAGCCCTCCTGAGTTCACGGGGTCGAAGGTGGATGAGGATCCACATGATTTCCTTGAGGAGATTCTGAATATCACCTAGGTTATAGGGGCGAACAATGGGGAGTGTGTTGACTTGACCTCTTATCACCTAAAGGGGGTGGCTCACATATGGTTCAAGTAGTGGAGAGATGCGAGGGCAGTGGGAGCAGGCCCGATAGGTTGAGAAGTGTTCCACGCGGCATTTTTGGATCGGTTCTTCCCTCGGGAGATGAGGGAGTTCAAGGCAACCGACTTTGTTAATTTGAAACAGGGTGACATGTCCATTCAGGAGTACGCATTGGAGTTCATCCGATTATCCAAGTATGCTCCAGAGTTGGTGGCGGACCAAAGGGCTTGGGTGAGTCGTTTTGTTCATGGAGTGACGGATTATTTGGACAAGGATTGCAGGATCTCCATGCTACATTGGGATATTGACTTTCCCCGTATTGTGTTGCATGCACAGCAGATGGAGTCAGTCTATCGAAGGTAGAGGGAGGACAAGAGGGCCAGGAACAACAGTTATGGGACTTCTCAGGTCAGGTCAGAGGGTGGATAGTGTCAGCAGTCCCAGCACAGGTCTATCGCTCTAGCTCCATCATCAGTGAGCACACCATCTAGATTCAGAGGAGATCAAAGGAGCAGAGCTTTAGAGTCGAAAGGCCAGGGTAGCATGCAGTTGGAGGGCTCTTTCCCAGTTTGTGTTAGGTGCAGCAAGAATTACCTCAGGAGGTGCTTAGTGGGCTTGGATGCTTTCTTCAGGTGTGGCAAACCCAGACACAAACTTAAGTATTACCCCTCAGCCAGATCAAGGGTCGGTGGAGCCCGTGTGACAGAAACCAGTTCTTCCACTCCAACAACACATCCCCCTTAGTAGGGTTCCTCTATTAGTTCAGCAGGCAGTCAACACCAGAATAGGTTTTATGCTTTAGTACCCCGCCAGGAGCAGGAGGCTTCACCAGATGTGGTCATTGGTATGTTGCAAGTCTTCCATAATGATGCTTATGCCTTGTTAGATTCAAGAGCTACTTTGTCTTTTGTGACCCCTTATATTTCTAGTAGTTTTGGGGTTAGCCCTGAAATCCTGTCAGAACCGTTCTATGATTTGAGGAGCCGGATATTGCATGAGGCCCATGGCTCCAGGTATTCTATCCATCCAGGAACCAGCAAGATGTATCGTGACTTACGAGAAATCTATTGGTGGGATGGCATGAAGAAGAATATTGTAGAATTCGTAGCCAAATGCCCAAACTGTCAGCAAGTAAAGGTCGAGCATCAAAGCCAGGAGGCGTACATTAGGACATTAGCATTCCCACTTGGAAGTGGGAAGAGATTAATATGGATTTCATTACAGGCCTACCTCGTACTCCCCGACAATATGATTCTATGTGGGTGGTGGTAGATAGGTTGACCAAGGCTGCACACTTTCTAACCATAGATTCAGCGAATGATTATGCAAAACTGTATATTCAAGATTTCATTCAGTTACATGGAGTGCCCTTGTCTATTATTTCAGACAGAGGTACTCAATTTACCTCTCTGTTTTGGCGGTCTTTCCAAAAAGGGCTTGGGACTGAAGTTAAGCTCAGTATTCCATCTGCAGACGGATGGCCAAGTGGAACGAACAATTCAAACTCTCGAGGACATGTTGAGAGCATGTGTGATGGACTTCAAAGGTAGTTGGGATGATCATTTGCCCCTGCTAGAGTTTGCTTACAACAACAACTATTACTCTAGCATCCAGATGGCACCGTTCGAGGCACTTTATGGGTGAAGGTGTAGATCACCCATCGGATGGTTTGAGGTTGGTGAGGCAGCTATGATAGGGCCTGATTCGGTTCATGAAGTTATGGTGAAGGTTCAGTTGATAAGGGACAGGCTGAAAACCGCTCAGACTCGTCAAAAGTCATATGCTAATATGAAAAGGAGAGAGTTGGAGTTCAAAGGTGGACGATTGGTATTTCTGAAGGTGTCTCCCATGAAGGGAGTCATGTGGTTTAGAAAGAAATGAAAACTCATCCCCCACTATGTTGGACCCTACCAGGTTATGAGAAGAGTTGGTAAGGTAGCGTATGAGTTGGACTTGCCATCAGAGTTATCTTCAGTTCATCTCGTCTTTCATGTATCACTCTTGAAAAAGTGCTTGGGTGATCCAACTTTAGTTGTCCTGGTGGAAAGTGTTGGTATGAGAGATAGCCTCAGTTACGAGGAAATTCTAGTTGTAGTCTGGTATCGTCAGGTTCAAAGGCTGAGGAACAAAGAAGTAGCTTCAGTAAAGGTGTTATGGAGAAATCAGCATGTTGAGGGAGCTAAGCAGGAAGCCGAAGCAGATATGATGGCTAAATACCCTCACTTGTTCCCTACCGGCTCAGCTTCAGTTTGAGGTATTATTTTTGCCCTAATTCTCTAATCAATTTCCATGTTCAGTTCATGTGTGCAAGTTTGATTTATGTTATGATAGATGTATGTGATGTCTGAATTCGGTTCAACTATGTAGTTCTTTTCAGAGGTAGTCATTCCGTCAGTTTTCAGTCTAAATGATCAGTATTTGCATGTGATGATTGCATGTTTCTGAGTTTTTTGTGTGTTTCTAACATTCGAGGATGAATGTTCTGAAGGGAGAGATATTGTTATACCCTTGGGACCCAAGGATCAGACCCGGGAATCAAAATGGTGAAAAGCTGAAATTTTGCACTAGATCACAAAATGATCCATAAAGTGGCTCGTGAGGAGTGACCACGAGTCGTGAAGTGACTCGTGGTCAAGCATGGAGGTGGACTGGTCTGGGGGTCACCACAGGCATGACCACGAGTAGTGGTCAGGCCACACGACTTGTGAGGTCACCTGTGGCTTGGACTGGATGCTTGGCAAGGATAGTTGGGCAGTGTGGACCACGGATGGTGACCACGAGTCGTGGTCACTCACCACGATTCGTGGTATCCTCCGTGGGGTCCTATGATGAATTTTTTGGCAGTGTACCTCATGATCCGGGCCACGAGTCATTAACCCTGGTCACGAGTCGTCCAGTCCCTCGTTGGGACTACCAGTCAGCAAAATTCTGCAATTTTAGTAAGGGCTTTTCTCTAATTCCTAAGTCCTAAGGCCCTAAACTACGTCGTTTTATCTTATGAAAGGTAGGTTTTTAGGGGGATAAGTTAATCTAAGTCTTCATTCATCATGCAAGAGTATAGAAAGGCGATCAAAGGGTGATTCAAGGCTTCCCTCTTCAAATCCTTCCAGTTCCTTCTTGGGCATTCAAGGGAGATTAAGAATCAGTTATTTTCAGGTATGTAAGGCTATCAAACGGTGTTTCCTTTCACACCCATGCCCATTCTCTACGATTTCATGAAAATTCTCTCAAAAATTTATTGGGTTTTGATGTAGATTTATATAAAAATTCAATGATTGTTAATGGGCTTCATGATTTTTGAACCTTATCATATTCTATGGGGTTATGATCATATTTTGTAATTTAATTTATTTATAATGTTATCGATTATTGAATTCTCTTGAAATTAAGCCTAATTATGCATGATCCATGATGAATCGATTTATGATCTACTTTTCTATTAATGATATTTGCAAACTCAGCATGAATTACAATTTAAATATGGATTTAACCAATTATCCATCATGATTTTATGAATTTCAAGCTATATGCATGATCTACAAGTATATATGAACTTTATGATTCATGAATTATGTTTTGGCCGACTCACGGGCCTTGTTTCATGGCTAGTTCACGTATGCACAAGTATGTTTATGATTATCTTGATTTAACTAGCCTATGAATTCATGCATTTATACTATGAGCACTATATATGTTTTGGGAGTAGTATCGAACACCGAATAGGTTTGGGGCTCAGGTTAAGCCCCGACTCTCATAAACTACGTGCCACCGTAGGTATTTTGGGACCTCCTTTGTGACTGTCCCTGTCCCAAATGGCCCTTTTCATGGTGATATCACGCCCTTTATGGTTCTACCATTGGCAAGGTACGAACAGCCTCCCGACTAGGTTTACAAGTCAGACTTCATGTGTGCTCATACAGGGTATGTCGGTTAAGAGAATCTCCCACCATTCCTCATGATTTATGCATGTTATGATTATGTATTTTGGATCAAGTCATGTTAAGTAAAGCTTTTCTTTTATGTTTATGATTACGTTGTATTATGAATGATTTGAAAACCTTGAGCCTTATGTTATGTTACGATGTTTACGATATGAGCATGATGTCCTACTCTTTTAATCATTTATGCATTTTATATATTTTAAATGTCCGTTTTACTTAACTTGCATACTCGGTACATTCTACGTACTGACCGTATACTTTCTATGCTGTATCATTTCATGATACAAGACCAGGCTCTTAGGCTCACCCTCTTCAGTAGCTCTTCGGAGTTCGCTATCAGCTTATTTGGTGAGTCCTCATGTTCCGAGGGCCATATTTTAGACTCTATTATTCTCTTTCAGTTTTAGTATTGTACGGTTAGTTTGGGTATTGTACTTTTAACCCGTCTTTAATGATTAGAGCCTTTTCAGACTATCAGTTGTATTAGCCGTCATGTATGGATCATGTATTGTCTTTTCTCCGTTATTATGTCATGATTTCGTTTCCTTATGTTAATTCTTCCACTTATGTGAATGAATTAGATGTATGTTCACTCCATGGGTCGACTTGGGGTCTCTCGGGGCTCCTTGTCCGGTGTCTACGATTCGGGTGTACGTTCGGGTCGTGACACCGTGGCTGCTCTATGTCAGTAGAAGTAGGAGAGGTGTAAGAGGTTTTCATCTCTTCATTTGCAGCACTTTTGTGTCTAGCATTGGACTCACCCCCCTGTTCCTTTGGAGGTGTATCCCCATCATTATCTCCGTCATTGCTAGGAGGGTCCCTTGCGAGCGAAGTTGAAGATGCAACAATGGCTATCGGATATCGGGGATGTTTAGTCCTAGTCTGGTCGATCGCCATTCCAACTGCTCCTTCTCTATCTGATACTCTTCAACTAAGCCACTCGACTCTTCTGAGAACAATTGTTTGTCCACCAATCTACGACGAGTTGAGGGCTATCCATTTTCCGACTTCTGTTTCTTGGTTGGACCCTTCTTGGAATTACCTTTTGGTGCCATTGTACCTGTGGAATAAATGTTAGTACCATAAATGCTAGTATAAATGTGCAAAACATAAGTGTTTGAGGATAGTCAAGATGAGATACTTAATGAATCGTTGTCACTAATGATGGCATGTTAAGTCCTCTATCTTGTGTCCATGAAAATTTTATCCCTTTTTCCACTAAAATTAATGACTTGACTTGACGAGTCATTACTTGTGGTGACGAGTTGTTAAGTCAGTCCTTGTCTTCCTCTTCAAAAGTTACCATTTTTTCTCCAACTCAGGACGAATCACCCCACGAGTCGTCATGTGAGACCACGACTCGTCAAGTGACTTGTTCATAAGAGTCCAATGGTCAATACATTTATTCTCAGTGGTGACGACTCATTTAGTTATCAAACAAGTCGTTACTGGAGGTGTCATCACTAATTGTCCATAATTTTTCATGATTCGAAGAACTTATTTGCATTGGTTACTCAGACTTCACCCATTTCACAATTTTGCAACATATTTCAGTGTGAGTTAGGAGGGAAAAACAATCTAAGCTTCGTTACCAAAGTGATTACAGATCGTAATGCCCACTGACTCAATGGGTATAGACAACCCAAACAATCCTCTGTTCGATCATAGTCAAGAGTTACCCCAGATACAATATTTCAACAGACAACATAATTTATCCATTTTAATCCTGATTGTGCTTCATGCATTTGTGCGGTGGTGTGGTGATTTTGTGAGAGTGAAGGTGATAGTAGGGAGTGGAGAGGGAACTTTTTATTTTGTAAACTTTGAGTGTGTGATTAATTTGAGTAAAACAGATGCAATTAAGGGAAAGAATTCAATTTTTAAACTTTTCTATTGCGGGTCGGGTTGGGTGAATGTGAACATAACATGTGGACCACGACCCTTGCAATGAGTTGTTAGTGTCCACGACTCGTTGTGTTTCTCGTTATGCTCTTGATAAAGAAAAACTTACCTGGGACTAGACGACTCGGGAAATGACTCATTAGGAAGCCCAATGATTCATGGTTTGAGTCGTTGGCCCTGTACCCTCAGTCAAATTTTGGGTTCTTCAGGATGAGGGACACAATGACTCATTTAGTCAAATAATGAGTTGTTATGTCACCCATTAAGTACGTTTTAGAGCTTTACTAATTTTGCTTCAATGGCCATGACTGGTGATGACGAGTCGTTATGTCTAATAACTACTTGTTTTGTGCTATTTGGCACCAGACTTTAATGCTAACCTTTTTGCTCCAACTCTATATTTCTCCTCTTATTCACACATGCACATCTCAACACACGTGAACACTATGTTTATGTTACAATTACAACTTGGGTTGCCTCCCAAGAAGTGCCTAATTTAACATCGCGGCACGACATGGGTATCTTGATTACTCAGAATTTACCAAGATACCTCTGTGGTTGCCTCCTATGCAGCATCTGATTTAACATCGCAGCACAATGTAAGTCCCTGGGTTACTCAGACTTCACCCAGAGCCCAAAGGTCCACCAATTTGATTTCTTTACTTTTCACCAAATATGCTTTTACTCGCTAACCGTTCACCTTAAACCGTTTGTCTTCATGATTTTCCAACTCAATTGCACCATATGAGAATACTTGGACCACTTGGAATGGTCCCGACCATTTAGACTTCAACTTTCCAGGGAATAAGTGAAGCCTAGAATTGAACAACAAAACCATGTCCCCCGAGCTAAACTCTTTCTGCTCTATTTTCCAGTCATGCTGTATCTTCATCCTCATTTTGTAAATTTCTGAACTTTCATAGGCCTTCAAATGAAACTCACCTAACTCATTCAATTGATCAAGCCTCAAGTTCCCAGCATCACTCCAATTCAGATTTAGCTTCTTGAGCGTCCACATGGATTTATGCTCAAGCTCGATCGAAAGATGACATGCTTTCCCATACACAAGATAATAAGGAGACATACCTAAAGGGGTCTTGAATGCTGTCCGATAAGCCCATAACACATCATCTAGCTTCCTAGACCAATCCGTCCTATTAGCATTCACAGTTTTCGCGAGGATGGTCTTTATCTCCCGATTGGAAACCTCAACTTGCCCACTAGATTGTGGATGGTAAAGTGTTGCCACCCTATGCTTCAGCTCGTATTTTTCCAGCAAGGTCCAAAACAACTGGTTGCAAAAGTGCGAAACCCCATCACTAATGATTGCTCTAGGATTCCTAAGCCTAGAGAAGATATTTCTCTTCAAGAATGTTGTGACACTCTTGCCTTCATAATTTGGAAGTGCAACTGCCTCCACCCACTTGGATACATAGTCCACAACTACAAGTATGTATTTCATCCCTTTTGAGCTCACAAATGGGCTCATGAAATCAATGACCCACACATCAAACAACTCAATGACAAGGATGGGAGTAAGAGGGAGCTCATGCCTTCGTGATATGCCTCATTGCCTTTGACATGCATCACATGCCTTTGCAAAATCATGTGCATCTTGGTAAATAGTTGGCCAATACTACCTTCATTATAGAATTTTGAGGGCTATGCAAATCCCGTTGTGATGACCCCCAACAGGGGATGAGTGACAAGCCTCCAATATGCTCAACATCTCAGCCTCGGGCACACATCTTCGAATTACCCCATTAGCACATATGCAAAATAAGTAAGGCTCATCCCAAAAAAACTTCGGCACATTAGAAATGAACTTCTTTCTCTTGTGAAAGGACAATCTTCCGGTACCACATCATTCACCAGATAATTAGCAAAGTCTGCAAATAAGGAAATGAGATCCTGCAAAGAAGCCAAACCAGCTCGTCAGGAAATATGTCATCTATATCAAGCTCATCTCTAAGTGTTGCATCTGCCTTTAATCTCGACAAGTGATTTGCCACCTAATTTTTAGTCCCCTTCCAGTCCTTAACCTAAAACTTGAACACTTGCAGCAGCAGAACCCATCTAATCGACCATCGTTTGGAATCCTTCTTAGCCATCAAATAACGTAGCTCTACATGGTCTGTATGAACTATCACCTTAGTTCCAAGTAAGTATGCCTGAAACTTCTCTGATGCAAATACCACAACCAACAATTATTATTCCATCACAATGTAATTTTTTTAGATGCATTAAACACTTTGCTAGCATAATAGATCAGATGAAAGATCTGCTCATGCCTTTGGCCCAAAACAGCACCCAGGGCGACTCCACTAGCATCACACATCACTTCAAATGGTAAGGACCAATCAGGTGCCACTATAATTGGATTAGTAGTCAATCTCTCCTTCAATACTTAAAAGTCTTCAAGAAAGCATCATCAAACACAAACTTCACCTCTTTCTCAAGTAGCTTGCACAAGGGATTGCAATCTTTGAGAAGTCCTTGATGAATCTCTGATAGAATCCGGCATGACCCAAAAAGCTTCAAACATCCTTCACAAAAATCAGAGGTGGTAAACAAGCAATCACATCAATCTTTGCTCTGTCCACCTCAATGCCCTTACCTAAAATATTGTGGCCAAGCATTATACCTTCTTAGACCATGAAATGACATTTTTTCCAATCAAGCACCAAGTTGGTCTCTTCACACCTCTCCAACACCTTACTCAAATGAGCCAAACAATCATCAAAAGAGTCACCCACCACCGAAAAATCATCCATAAAGACTTTGATGGTGTCCTCCACCATGTCAGAGAATATAGACCTCATACTACGCTGAAAAGTGGCGGGTGCATTACGTAACCCGAACAACATCCTCTTGAAAGCAAACGTCCCATAGGGGCAGGTGAAAGTGGTTTTATCTTGGTATTTGGGGGCTATAGAGATCTAATTGTACCCAAAATATCCATTAAGAAAGCAGAACCAACCCCTACCTGCAAGTCGGTCCAGCATCTGATCCATGAATGACATCGAAAAATGATCTTTCTGCGTCCAGTGGTTTAGCATCTGATAGTCCATACATACTCTCCAACCTGTGACTAGCGTTAGTGGAATGAGCTCATTATATGCATTCGGAACCATGATGATTTCACCCTTCTTTGGCACACACTAAACTGGGCTCATCCATTTGCTTACTACAATATGGTAAACCACACCTATATCCAACAACTTAATAATTTCCTTCTTGACTACCTCCTACATTGGAGGATTCAACCTGCGCTGATGCTCAATACTCGAAATACAATCTGGCTCAAGCTGGATCGTATGTGTACAAATACCTAGTGGGATGGTCCATCTGATAGCCTTCTTATACCTCTTCAGAACGGAGACCAAAGTGTCCACTTGCCACTCCACTATGTCTGCTATTACAATGATTGGTAATGTGTTTCCAGTCCCCCAAAACACATATTGTAAGTTAGATAGAAGTGCCTTGAGCTAATACTGGAGGCTTCTCAATAGATGGCTTGGCTGATGGAATTACACGATTCTTCAAATCAAGATCAATCTTTCTTGGAGCATAAGTGTAAGACCCCATACTGGCAAGTGCATTAACTATCTCAGCACCCCTCTTTATCTCCTTAACATCAACATTCACCAACACTGTTGCTAAGTCATCAATACTCAACCTCTCATCAATAGGCATGATAGGAAGCTCAGCCTCCACAATATCAATCACTGAGACCCCCCAAATATCATTTGGCTGCTTCGTAGAACGACACATATTAAAAGTCACTTCTTTATTATTCAACTGAAGCTTCAGTTGTCTAGTCTCTATGTCCACGAGAGCACGACCTGTGGAAAGGAATAGTCGCGCCAAGATAATGGAGACCTTAAAATTCAACTCACAATCAAGAATAATGAAGTCGTCCAAAAATATAAAGGACTCAACCTTCACCAAAACAACATAAAGAATCCTAATCGGATTTTTCGTCGTACAATCTTCCATCAGAAGCAACATTGTAGTGGGTTTGGGGGCTCCCAAGCCTAACTGTCTAAACACTGCCAGCAGCATAAGATTAATACTAGCTCCCAGATCCTATACAACCTTCGTAAAATTGAAAGCTCCAATAGTGCACGGTATGATGAATGCTCCAGACTCTTCCTTTTTCTACACAAGGGACCGAGATTCTATTGCACCACAATGGTGCAAATTATATGCAGGTTCAAAGCTCATGTCCTCTTCTTAGTGATGAGGTCCTTCATAAATTTCGCATAGCCAGGCATTTGCTGAAGTGCCTCAACTAAGGGTAGGGTCACAGATAATTGTTTCAGCATTGAAATGAATTTGTGATACTTTCCATCTTTGACCTTCTTCTTCAGCCTCTGTAAGAAAGGGGAGGAGGTCTAGGAATAGGCGTTAACTTTTGAGAGACCTCTTTCTCCTTTTATTTTTCAGATACATGCTCCTTTCCATTACTAGGAGTTGTTTTCTCAACTGCATCCTCAACCAAATCTTGATCCTCAGAGTCCACCACCTTATCATCATCAATTAATATGGGCTTAACTACCTCATCAATCACAACCGGCATAGGAGGGTCAACTATTGCCTTCCCACTACTAGTCATAATAGCCATATAATGTCTGTTACTTTTTAGATTCTGAATTGTGTTACTAGAAAGTGTGCCCTTTTGCCTCTGGTTCAAGCAATAGACATCTGACCAAGCTGATGCTCAATTTGCTTAATGGAAATTGCATGCGACTCCACCTTTTGGTTCATCCCAGAAATATTAGTGCGAAGTTTCTTAAAATGGCCATTAGTTGCCTCCATCTGCTTCAAGACTTCAGGTAGCATATCTTCCACCCTCGAACCACTATATTCTAGTTCATAGTTCTTGGAGGGACATAAAGACCACCTCTATCATGTTTGTACTCATCACGCTTTTTTCAGTCACCATTATCTCTTCCACTACTCCTATTCCTGTATTGGCCCTGATTGTAATTGTTGTCTCTATAATAGCTCCGAACTTGATTCCCTTGACCTTGACACCAAGAGTCTTGGTTATACCCTTGCGCATTGGCCCGAAAAACTGCCCCTTGATTAGTTAAATAATTTGCTTCCTCCTCAAACTCTAACTTTCCTCCATCATTTCTTGGGGCCTTACCTTGAGAACCAACTGCATTTACCTTTTCTATCCCGGCTCCCATAATATACTTGGAAAGAATCCCCATCGTGGTTTTGATCTCAGCAATATCATGATCTCGCTCTTCATCCTTCCTCCTTTGCTCCGCAGATATACCTACCGCATAAGTACCAGTAGGAACTTCTGACTCTCTTGTGTGCCATGCACGGTTGATTTTGGTTATCCTGTCAAGTACCTCAATAGCCTCAGCATATGCGTGAGTCATGAATGTTCCTCAGAGCCAATATCTGCCACCACCTTGGTATTAGAATTCAGAGACCTATAAAGTATCTCCAATATTGTATCATCTGAGATTCTGTGGTTGGGCACCTTCTTTAGCTTTTTGTTAAACCGCAACCAAGTCTCATGGAGTGCTTCAAAATTCAACTGTTTGAAGTTGTAAATCTTATCCTTCAGCTACAATGCTATAGAAGGTGGAAATAATCTCTCAAGAAAAGCCCTTTTTATCTCCCTCCATGTAGTAATAGAATCATTTGGCAATTCATCCAACCAAAGCTAACCTCAACCTTATTACATCCTGACTCACCCCCGGTTGTTGGTATGCCTTGCAAATACCCACAAAATTTGTCAAGTGAGTATATGCATCATTAGTAGCATGAACAGCGAATATCCCCTTTATGTTGAGCAATTGGATCATTGAACTAGTAATATCAAACTTTGCCCCAACAGGAAAAGGGGGAGGAACAATAGCACCAGTGGCACCGACCTCATCAATATCAACATCATCATCATCATCATCAAATTACCGGTGCCTCTGCTGGTCTGAACCTCTGTTCCTTCTATCTTGCTTAACTTCGGCAACTTGG
This sequence comes from Datura wrightii, assembly GCA_035772735.1. NCBI lineage: Eukaryota > Viridiplantae > Streptophyta > Magnoliopsida > Solanales > Solanaceae > Datura > Datura wrightii. Next base: position 41,677,448 of record JASDFA010000027.1, read on the forward strand.
TGTTCCTCTTTAGCAAGCCTAGTTGCCTCTCTTTCTCATGCATGAGCTTGTTCCTCAGCCAACATTCGGGAAGTTGCTTCTTCCATTGTCTCTTGCTCGCAAACGTTAGCCATTTTTCTTATATTTCTCAGAGTTTTCTTAAGTTTGTGATCAATTGGAACCAGGGATTTTTCTTCGCTCTGAGTTTTGGGCATACACGAACCTAAGACTTATAAAGAAACAAAAACAACAAAGAAAAAATAAAAAGGAAATAAGGACTAATAGCAAAGCAAATATAATTAACTAAAGCCTAAGCCATAGTCCCCGACAATGGCACCAAAATTTGATGTCACCCTATTACACCTCCAGAAGAGATATAAAATAGTCGATGTTCAAATATAGGACCCAACAATGATTGGGGTCGAATCCCACGAGGAATATGATGAGGACCTCGGTTAATGCATTCAACTAATACTGTTAGTTTGCTTATTTTTTTTTTTGGGGGGGGGGGGGGAGATTGTAAAAAGAAATAATGTAAAACAATGTACAATAGTAAGTAGATTCTTGATTAAAATTGATTGTAGTCAATGAGTGAGTTGACTAGGTTTGTGTTTCCCATGGCTTCATAACAATAAGGTGTTTTATACTAGTGATCTATTCTGGTGTTTAGTATGCAATATTGGTAAGTTAACTTTACCTAAATGATTGGTCCCCTAATTAAATGATTATCACCATGCAACTTGATCCGTATGTGGCTGTATACTTGATTAACCCTTATCTTTTATATCAGATTAGCTATTCCAGACAAGGTCAAACTATTCGATGAGGATTGATAGCCTCAAATCTCTATTGTTAATCCCTTTTCTCATTCATAACCCCTTTGATCTGGTGAGTAAGAATAAGGAAAATTTCAACGTTCGCGACCCTTAAGAAGAATTAAAATGAAGGGAAGAACAATACATGCATAAACCCCATTTAAGATTCACTAAGTATTTTTGCCTGTGTGTTAATTCATCATTGTTCCCATAACCCTAGTTATGGGTTTAGCTAGTCATACTTAAATAATTATAATTAAAAATTATAGAAGAAATCATAATTGTAAAACTTACAATAAATTGTAGAAGAAACCACACATCTTGAATTAATCAACAAGAATTCAAAATCAATAATCCAAAGTTGTTTGAATCACAAAACCCAAGAGCAAAATTATGAAAATTGTTTCTTGAATCTCAAAGTTGAGCAACAACCTTGAAAATATGGTAAAAATTTGTAAATCGTAAAAAGAAACCTAAATAAAGTATTTATAGATACAAAATAAATCCTTTCCTAACTAATCAAGGAACTCAAGTCAGCAGTGACAATGACTCATTAGATAACTTAACAAGTCGTTAAGTGCAGTGACGGCTCGTTCTCAACAAATCTTCCTTCTTGATGATGACTCGCCACATTAATATTTAGGTAATGAGACGAGTCGCTAGGTTTCCCATTGTCTCTAAGACTTAATCTCCAATGCTCTGAATATCCGACAACATCTGCTTGTGACAAGTCGTTGAGTCACATGACGACTCGTTGCCCCTTTCATCCTAACACTTAGCACTTTTTGCTTAAATTCTAAATTTCACTGAAGAGCACTCTTGATGAGGCATTCTGTCATGTGATGACTTATTCATCATTTCGTCAAGTCTCTCAAGTCTTTGAGAAACTTTCTGCTTCTAGGTCATTGTCAAACTTGATGAGTCGTGGTGTCAACTTGTTGTCACCACTATTTTCAGCACAAGTTTTGTTCTTCAAGGATCTCTTCTCCTAATGGCTCAAGGAACGAGTCGTCATGTGGCAGTCTAGCCTTAGCCCAATTTTGGCTTATTTTTCCCATTTCACTTTCTAGACCTGTTTTCCCCCAACACTTAACACAAACACATTATATCTATATAAACATACCAGGGATTAACATATTTTCTTAGTTTTAAGCATCTAAAGTTCCATAAAACCATGCCACATCAGTCACAACCCAAATGGGCTAGTCGTATAGGAACCTACATCGACTCAAATTTGATAGGTGAACCACTGTTTAACCAACGTATAAAACAAGTTCAATACAAATGAATTTACAATAAAAGTTCTGAAAAATTTACAAGAAATACCTTCAACAATACCATGATTTCCCCTAGATCTAGTATAGACAGGTACAAAAGCTCTATATTGAATATGGACAAATAAAAGAAAGCTTCGTCGACGAATGAGATATGAAAGCTAATGCTAAATACTGACCCTCAATCATGAAACTGCAATTCTCCCGCCACAACCTACAATCAAAAAGGTGTAGCTAGGTAGTACTAGTACACCACACATACTGGTAGGCATCATCGGCTGACTAGGATTAATTCACGCAATAGTATATAATTAGCATGGAGTCGATTAACCTCTACAAATTTACAATAACATATGCAAGACTAATGTCAAATCCCCACTTAGTTCCTCATTTAAGCATACTATTAAACCTCCATAAACTACATGCACTCCCATAAACTACCATTTCCATATTCTATTCATCACTTACTTCATTACTTTCCCATTCCCTACATTGGGACCATTGTCTTGCTGCAACTAGATCGTACTAATATGCAAGTCTGGATGCTCATCTCAGACATGAGCCTCTCATTTTAGAATAAGGATATCTCGCTCTTCTGTCTCAACACGTTTCCTCATGCTCTCAATCATCTACCACAGAATCCACTCTCAATTCTAGTATAATTTATCACAGTTCAAGCCACTTAACAATTACATTCAACAATAGGAAATAGTCACTAAAATTTCTAACACAATCATTGTTCGAAGATCAATTCACGAAAATAATTATTCATTGCGTCAACCTATTTCAAGAATTATTCAAAGTGCGGTGTGAGTTGGCCTGCTTGCTGGATTAAGCCTCGCTGCGTGAACTATACCCCTCCTCCCGTCACTCCTCTATATTTCTCTGTGCGTCTCTGTATATTTTTGTCTATCTCATTATCTGTTTCCTCTGACTATAATTCTCTCCTCTCTTTTTTTAGTCTCTCCTCCTATCTCTCTCTCTCTCTCTCTAAGTCTACCTTAAAGGGTGAAGAAGCCCCCATTTTTATAGACAAAATTGAGGGAGAAATTATCTATTAAACTTGAGGATTGAAAATTTGAATCCTCCAATTTTGAAGGGATAGATTGAGTGGGAAGAAGAAGAGAAAATCAGAAACTTTGAAAAAAGGGAGGATACTTACCTCTATTGAACTTCTAGAGAGGATGGAGATGGAAACTTTCTCCCTTCTCACACGTCAACAGTAAAGTGGGTGCAAGGTTTGCAGGCTTAGGTTTTATGTGGAATTTCGGGGATTTTACCCCATTATTCCAAATCACAAAGAATTGAAAGTCTTAGGGAAATTTTTCAGAGATAGAGCAATTTTCTTCTTCCTGAGGTAAGTCTCTAATCACACACAAATTATACCTCTTTACAATTGAAGTATAAAGTAGCCGCTGTCAAATATAGTAACCCAACATAGGTTGGGGTCGATCCTACAGGGAATAGGAAAGAAATAATATGTTAATGGTAAATAAACTAACTTTCAATCAATATTTTAGAAGGGGGTTTGCAAATAAAGAAAATAAAATAATGCTAACAAAGATTGAGTTGTGTATCAAATTATCAAGAGAAAACTAGGATTGTCTTCCCCATGATTTCATAATTTAGTAGGCTTTTACTAGTGATCTATCCTGGTGAATTTTTTGTAAGACTTACGTTTTAGTTCATCTAACGTCTTTCGACCTTGGTAGATGAATTTCACTTATCTCTTCTCAGACACAAAGTGTGTATATTTTTGTCTCGCAGTAAGTCTTGAATTAACTATCCTCGATTAGAGCTCAAGTTAATTTAGATGAGGGTTGGTAGCCTCAAATTGCCATTGTTATTCTCTTTTCCTAACTTCAACCTCCTTGGTCGGGCAAGTTGAAGATACAGGCACGTTTCAATATTTGCAACTGCGAAAACTAATTAAAACACAAAGAATAACAATCCATCCATTCACCATTCAAGAATTACTATTTTATTATGCCTACTTTTATTAATCCATCATGATTTCCACAATCCTAGCCTAAGAGATTTAGCCACTCATGTTTAAGAGAATAAAAATAAAAGATGTAGAAGAATTCGTAATGAAATACTTACAATAATATAAACTTGTTCAACAAAATATCCAAAGCTATATTGAGTCACAAGAACTTGATGAATTCCCAACAAATATCTAATCAAGCTATTACACAAATTCATAAAGTATGAATTTTGAAACACTAAACTTCAAGACTACAATATTTGAATTAGACTTCACACGCTAGACAACAAATAAAGGGTAATTATAATAGTAGATTAAGCTTTCGTTGTTTCTTTTTGGATTTGAATTAGGTTTTGCAACTTCTGTTCCTAGTGGAACTGGGATTGAAATTTGCTATGCCTAAACACATGTGGCGTGCGTTGCCTCTTGGTTCGTTGGCATGGCTTGTGCACCGTGATGCTCAAGGATCAGGTAAGGCCTGTACACCACACAGTCCCTTCCCTTGGCGTGTCAGTGCGGTGCTAACTTCTATCATACTTATCTCGTCAACCCTGTTTGCATTTTTGCTCTTTTAAGAGATAATTAAGCCCAAATTCATCACTTTATGCCCTGAAAGCATCTAATCATGCGCATTAGCTCTTTTTCACAAGTATATCATAAAACACAAGAAAACACACACAATTTGTTCTCAAAACATAGCTAAATATGGGAATAATATGGCTAAGAAATGCGTAAATTCGTCGTTTATCACCGCCCCACACTTAAACTATTGTTCATCCTCGAACAATCTACTAATTCCCTTCTCCAATTTAATCAGAAAATTCACTCTATGAACAGGCCTACTTATACTTAGGATCATCAGACAAATCAATCACGCTCCAACAATTCACTCCCATGCATATAGGATCAACATTCAGATGTCAAAGTTTAAAATCACTTAGCTTTTAGAACTAACTTAACAAGATATATTTGAGGCAACATGAATCACATGTAATTTAGTACTCAAGATGTACCAAAATATTACCATTATGTGCCCTCACCATTTGGGGAGATGGCTTTTCACACACAAGATATATACTAATATGAATTTGGGCATAAATAAATAATTTTTGTTCACTCTCCCAAAGAACTCAACATGCATGCAAAAGACAACCCATAGGCTTGACCTTAGTATAATACTCTACTAATATAGAACATCGAATCAAGGATTAATTAGGACATAAGTTGGTTGTAATGTAGGCTAAGGGACCGGTAGGAACTATTTGGCCAAGGTAGTGACTAATCTCTCTAAGCACTTTAATAGTTCACAACTCTTGACTTTTTAGCACATTCTTCCATCTCCTATTTTTCTCCTTATACCTCATTTTATTTTTTAATTTTTTAATGTAGGTGACTAGTGGGGATTTTTCACATTAAGCTCATTCACAAAAATTTTTCATTCTTTCAATTTCTCTCTTCAAAGCTCTTTCTTATTTTTGTTGTCCCACGAATATCACCCTCCTTGTTTAGCAAATTTCACCCCTTTTTTCCTCTAATTTCCAAAATTTTAGCTTTTTCCTCCCTTTTCTCCACTTATGCTCCTTTCATGCAAAAATTTCATTAAAGTGCTCTAGGAGTTACCTGGATCAAAAAATAGTTAATAGAACAGAAAGGGATTAAGCTTGTAATATGACTATCAAAAGAATAGGCTAAGGCTCAAAATAGTTAACTAGGACAATTACATCAAGGTAGATAACATAGGATACAAATAGGCTACCAAAGAAATTCCTATATCACTTCCTAGATTCAACATCCTCATTTCGTATCACGCGCCGAGCCTACACCCTGGATGTAACACGGTACTTGAAGCCACAAGTGACCCCAAGTCAACCCCTGGTCTATCATACACTGGTATCCTAAATAAAATATGCATCGCAAAAGCTTTGAATTAACAACATCAAAGCCTTTCAGAAAATGAAACTAAGAGAAAACATAAAATTTATAAAATCTGAAATCTGAATGTACTCTATGTCTGAAAGCCTTCTAACTGATGAGTTGCCGAGACAAGCCCCCATCTAACTCTAAGTCTAAATAAAACTATAAGATAATGAAATAAGGACCTCGAATGATGAGGAGTCACACTTCAAATGCGACTGAGGAGGATATTAAACATGGCTGCTCATGCTGCTGAATCTGGGAACCTACAACTGTATCATGAAACTATACTGCATAAAAGTATGCGTCAGTACTTTGAATGTACTTAGTAAGTGGGAGGAAGCATAACTAAATTACAAAACCTGAACTAAAATGACATGTAATGACCAACAAGCAAACTGATCTGAGCTACTGATATATATACTTAAATGGTCATGATGACCCTGTCTGGTGGTCAAAGACATGAACTAAGTCTGAAAATTTTGAGTCTGCGGTACTGTACTAAACTGAGATAACTGATAGAACTGGGACTGAACTGAACTTCTTACTCTGAACTAGAATGAACTGACTAGTGGGAGAGTCTATAACCGACATATAACCATGTGAGCAAGACATGGAGTCCGATGTATACACCCCATTGGTAGGACCCAATATACCTTGCCAAGATATAAAGGCATGAACTGGGTGATCACAAAAGTCTGGGGCCAATCAGGCCAAGTAATACTGTAAAATACGCTGGCAATGTAGTTCTGGGAACCGGGTGCGCTGGAACCCTTGCCCGCTCGGTGCTAAGTCCTACTCTCACTGGAAACCTATACTGAACTGCAAAGATGATAGCTCGGAACTAGTGTCAAAGACTAGTCAAGGACATATAACTGAAAGTACCCTGAGAATCTTATCGGACTAGATTCTGAAACTGGGTTCTAGACTGGTCAGAGATGCTTATCTGAAAGCATCATAACCGTCTGAGAACAATCTATAAACTGAACTGGGGTCCTGGGGCTGGTCAAAGCTATATATATAAACTGTCATGACCGCCTTATGGACCAATAAACTGGATTCTGAGTCTGATTCTGATAATTGGAAGGCACCACTTACACCTTGTGAATAGACTGAAGTCAAACTGATCAGTTGACACTTTCTATAGAGTTATAAAAAGGTTCTATGTTCTAACTGAACTAAACTACTAAGCAACTAATAGAGAACTCAACTCATTCCCACAACACGGGAAATTTCATAATATAGAGAAATTTCAAGAATTAAAGGAATCTCATCCAACAGGGCTAAAATCATTTTCATCAATGGAATAATTGCTCAACATATATATATATATATATATATATATATAAAATAAGAATTACTAGGAAATTTAGCCCAAACATACTTCACAAACTAGATGAAATTTAATCACAAACAATCTTTACTCGAGAATTTAGGGCTGTAAATCACTTGGCAAGAACATCAACAAGTTACTTAAGAACTGATAAAGATCATATGAATAATAAGCATGGATAATAACCCAATTGAGATTAACAAAAACCAACATGAAAAACTTTTTCATATTCAAAAATCTCAGGGCTAAACTGATAGGGAAATTATGAGAGGATTTTGGGGGGGGGGGGGGGAGACACAAGGGAAGGACAATTTCCTTGTTGAATTCCCACATACCTGACTGAAATTCTCCTAGAGAAGAAGACTCGAACTGCTGCAATGGTGAACAACCCTAAGCTTGCTTGAAGGGTTCTTGAGAGGAGAGCTTACGGTGATTTTCTAAAAACTGAGAGTGGGAATGAGGAATAAACCGTTTTTCCCCACTAAAAGGTCTAAAATTATTGCTAAAATGATGTAGTTTAAAGCGCGGGAGAGTAGGAAATTGCCAAATGACCCTTAGAAATTCTCTAGGAAAAAACTGCCAGGTGACCTAATGGGTCATGGTGACTGACCACGACTCGTGATCACTCCCGTCAGGTACACTGCCCCGGTTCCTTAGTAGGTCACCACAAGGGACCTAACGAGTCATGGTCACTGACCACGACTCGTGGTCACTAGTCGTGGACCACACTTGCTCACTATTGAAGATTAAATGCTAAGTTGGTAACGAGTCACCTAACGAGTCGTTACTGAAGACCACGACTCATCGCCCCAACCCGTCAAGTACACTGTTCCACTAATAAAATTCTCAACCCAGGCCTGACCACGAGTGACTTAACGGGTCGTGGTCAGTGACCACGACTCGTGAAGTCCCTCGTTGGGTACACTGTCTCCCATATTATAATTCTCAACCTCCTTCTCATGGCTCACCTAACAAGTCGTTAGGTCACTTGACGACCCATTAGGTGAGTCGTCCTGTAGCTTTTCTGCAGCTTTTCCAGATTTCCTGATTTAAGTCCCGGAATTAGATTTTGAGTGTCTAGGGCATTACAATATCTCCCCCTTGTAAACATTCATCCTCGAATGTTAGAAAGCACATAAGAAAGCAGAGAATAACAATCAAAATCTCCAAATAATGCTCATTTAACTCCAAAACTGTCGGAAGGACTACCCCCATTTCAAAATACACAACTGAACTAAATTTACTTTTCATACATACATCCAAAGTTGCAAAAGAAACTTATACACATGAATTGAATTCAACAACTAGATCAGGTCCTGAGGCAAAATTAGCATTTCAATCTACAACAGAGTCGGTAGAGAACAAGTCCGGGTATTTGGCCATCATATTTGCTTGGGTCTCCCAGGTAGCTCCCTCAACCTACTGATTTCTCCATAGGACCTTAACTAAAGCTATTTCCTTATTCCTCAACTTACGAACCTGATGGTCAAGGATCTAGACTGGTACCTCCTCATATGAGAGACTATCCTTTATTTCCACGCTGTCTAATGGCACAACTGAGGTTGGATCTCCGATGCACTTCTTCAAAAGTGACACATGAAAAACTGGGTGTACAACTGCTAGTTCTGAAGGTAATTCTAGCTCATAGGCCACATTGCCAATACGCCTCAAAATTCTATAAGGTCCCACATATCTCATACTGAGATTTCCCTCTTTGCCAAACCTCATCACCCCTTTCATGGGCGAAATTTTCAGGTATACCCAGTCATCAATTGCAAACTCCAACTCTCTTCTCCACACATCGGCATAAGGTTTTTGTCGGCTCTGAGTTGTTTTCAACCTTTCTCAGATGAGCTGAACTTTATGCATTGCCTCGTGAACTGAGTCTGGACCTATCAAGGTAGCTTCACCAACCTCGAACCACCCTATAGGAGATCTACACCTTCTACCATACAATGCTTCAAATGGGGCTATTTGGATGCTGGAATGGTAGCTGTTGTTGTACGCAAACTCAATAAGAGGTAAATGGTCATCCCAATTACTGTTAAAATCAATCGCGCACGCTCTTAGCATATCTTATAGGGTTTGAATGGTCTGCTCAGCTTGCCCATCGGTCTATGGGTGAAAAGTGGTGCTGAGTTTGACCTTAATGCCTAGTCCCTTCTGAAAGGACTTCCAGAAGTGTAAGGTGAATTGCGTTCCCCTGTCTAAAATGATAGCCCAGGGCACCCCATGGAGTATGAATAACTCTCGGATGTAAAGTTTTGCATAGTACTCAGCAGAGTCTGTGGTTTTAACTGGGAAGAAGTGTACCGACTTAGTCATTCGATCTACTACCATCCAGATTGAGTCATGCTGTCGGCGAGTTCGAGGTAGACCTATAATGAAGTCCATATTTACTCCTTCCCACTTTTATGTGGGTATACTGATGCCTTGAGTCATGCCTCCTTGTCTTTGATATTCCACCTTGACTTGTTGGGAGTTCTGGCACTTGGCCACGAATTCAACAATGTCCCTTTTCATACCGTTCCACCAGTAAATATCCTGTAAGTGGCAGTACATTTTAGTAGCACTAGGGTGAATAGAGTATCTCGAGCTGTGGGCCTCAGCCGGTATCCGCTATCTCAACTCACCAACATCCGGTACACATAACCTTCCCTGGTAACTGAGAACACCATCTCCCCATTTAGAGAAAGCCTCAACCTCCTTTCTGAGAACTGCTTTTTTAAGTTTAAGTAGGACTGGATCTTCATCTTCTCTGGACTTAACTTCAACTACCAAGGATAAACCCGACCCACTTTGCGCTACCACCCCCACCTTCGGCTGAATCCACCAGTTGCACCCCTAATCGGGCTAGTCTGTGAACATCCCTTGCTAGCTCCTTTTTATCTTCCTCAATACGAGTCACACTTCCCACAAACCGTCTGCTTAGGGCGTCAGCCACCACATTAGGTTTGCTCGGGTGATACAGTACACTCATGTCATAGTCTTTTAGAAACTCCAACCACCTTCTCTGACACAGATTTAGATCCCTCTGACTCAGCACGTACTGAAGACTCTTATGGTTTGTAAATACATCTACTTGAGCTCCATATAAGTAATGCCTCCATATCTTTAGCGCAAACACCACCACTACCAACTCCAAGTCATGAGTTGGATAATTATTCTCATGAACTTTTAGTTGTCTGGAGGCGTAGGCTATCATTTTTCCCTGCTGCATCAAAATGCAATCGAGCCCAACCCTGGAAGCATCACAATAAACAACCAATCCATATGTTCCTTCTGGTAAGGTCAGAATTGGAGCAGTAGTGAGTCAAGTCTTCAACTCCTGGAAACTCTTCTCACACTCGTCCGACCACTAAAATTTCACCTTCTTCTATGTTAACTTAGGCAGAGGAGATTCTATGGAGGAGAAGCCTTTCACAAATCATCGGTAATAACCCACTTACCCCAGGAAACTCCTGATTTCAGTAGGAGAGGTAGGTATGGGCCAATCCTTCACTGCTTCTATCTTATGAGGTTCTACTTGTATTCCTTCATCCGAGACAACGTGACCTAAGAAATTCACAAACTTTAACCAAAATTCACACTTGATGAACTTGGCAAATAACTGGCGGTCCCTGAGTGTATGTAATGCTAATCTTAGGTGTTTAGCATGCTCTTCCTCATTTATGGAGTATACTAGAATGTCGTCGATAAATACAATGATGAACATATCCAGATACTACTTGAAGATTCTATTAATTAAATCCATGAAGGCTGCTGGGGCGTTTGTTAACCCAAAGGACATCACCAAAAACTCATAGTGACCATACCGAGTTGTGAATGCTGTTTTCGGTATGTCACACTCCCTGACCCTTAGTTGATGGTACCCTGACCTGAGATCGATCTTGGAGAAACAATTGGCTCCCTGAAGTTGGTCCAATAGATCTTCAATTCTTGGTAGAGGGTACCTGTTCTTAATTGTGACCTTGTTTAGCTGACGGTAATCTATGCACATTCTGAGGGTACAGTCTTTCTTACGCACGAATAGCACTGGAGCACCCCAGGGAGAGATACTGGGTCTGATAAAACCCTTGTCAAGAAGATCCTTTAACTGCTCCTTCAACTCTTTAAGATCAACTGGAGTCATTCTGTAAGGAGGGATGGAGATGGGTTGAGTATCTGGGAGGAGGTCTATTCCGAAATCTATTTCCCATTCAGGGGGAACCCCGGGAAGATCCTCAGGAAAAATGCTAGGAACTCGCTGACCACAGGGACTGACTGGATAGTCGGGGTCTCAAAATTGGAATCCTTGACCCGAAGTAGATGATATATACACCCCTTGGAGATGAGTTTCAGGACTTTAAGGTAGGAAATAAACTTACCCTTAGGCGCTAAACTACTACCCGTCCATTCTAACACTGGCTCGTTGGGAAACTGAAACTTGACAACTCTAGTTCTACAATCAACTGAAGCATAGCAGGAGTGTAACCAATCCATGCCGGAGAATAAGGTCAAAGTCGACCATGTCTAACTCTACAATATCAGCTGGAATAACTTTATTCAGGATTGAGACTAGGCAGTTTCTATGCACCCGACTGGCTCTAATTGACTCGTCAATTAGGATGGAGACTAAAAATGATTCTAAGAGGACCTCTGGACTAACGTTGAACTGGACTTCTATATAGGGAGTCCCAAACGAAAGAGTGGATCCTGGATCTAAGAGGGCATACACGTCTAGATGGAATGGACGTAACATCCAGTAACTATGTCAGGTGAGATTTCTTGATCCAGATGGGAAGATAGAGCATAGAAGCGATTTTGGCACTGACCGCTATCTGTACCTGATGTGTTGGCCTGCTGGAGCTGATGAGGTGGTAGATAGTGATCTCCCTCGCCCTGCTGACGGGCACTCCCTAGGCTTGTGATCAAGTTGTCCATACCCAAAACAACCCTCTCGTCCCTGAAGGCATTCTCTTGGGTGATTCCTACCACACTTGGGGCCAGCTGGATACCTGTTCCCTATACTATGAGTCTGAGGCTGAGTGCCAGATGACCCACCCCTTCGATCCTGGCGGGACAGGAAGGTTGGGGAACTGGGGCTCTATGCTGCTGTTGCTATGGGCGGCTACCACCGCTAGACCTTTGATGGCCAAAATCTGAATGGCCAGTCCTTGCCTGTTTGTTCTTATGCTCCATATCCTTCAGCTTTTCATCCTCAATCTTCTGGGCATAAATAAAAGAGTGAAAGAAGAACTGCTCGGGCCTCTAATCCTTATCATCTGTAGGGGCAAGAGCAGCTTCCCCCATCTCAAAATCATCCTCATCATCATCAGACTCCATGTCAGAATTGACTCTAGCCTGCTCGTCTATGGCATTATCATCATCTAGGGGCTCCTCAAATTTAGTCTCAATTCTACAGAGAGCCCATGAATGCTCACTCACGGGGTAATCCATGTTGAGCTACTGTAGCTACTCCTCTGTCACACCATTCATTCTTAATTTCAGCATTTGCATGCCGTAAAGGTGACTTAGCATTTTACCAAATCTCTCATAACGCTCACCAATGATAGGACCAGACCATGTATGCCCTCAAGATCTGTAGTATTTGTCACATCTATCCCCTTCAGGTCATACCAAGTCTATAATCCACTTCCTCCTCCTCAATTTGGTACCCTCACAGAAATCGGGTCAAGAGAACCCCAAAACAAAACCTTTGACCCTTTTTCACACTTGGTCTCCTCAACACATCCTTGATAATTTCCCCAACATTAGCAGGCATCTCGGTCATCAATGCATAAACAAGACACACCCTCTGTCTTGTTACATGAGTCACGTGCTTCCCTGGCACTAAACAAGCACAAACAATTTTCAACCAAATTCTAGCTTCTCTATTCATATGTGCAAAAGGAAAAGAGACATGATACCCGTCTTGTGGTGATGGGCCCACCGTGCAACTGAATTTGAGCCTCTGAGAGTGTGTCAAATTTCTCTATAGGGGGTCTCAAAATCAATTTTTAAAGAGCTGCAGGTCAATGCTAGGTGAACCAAGTATTCTATTCAAAACAACGGGCGAAAAATTAACAATTTACCCTCTAATTTTATCCGTGTTTGACCTTTCTTTCAGATCCCAATTAGCAAGAAATTCCCTCACCATGTTCAAGTTACATTCCCCTTAATCATTAAGCACAAAGACAAGACCAAGAGTAAGTAAGCTATCTACAATATGGGGAAATTCCAATGACAAATTTTCTCTATCAATGAACAATTCATGTGATTACTTTGATTCTTTATGTTCTTTAAAGCATTTCTTACCTTCTTGCTCTGTGATCCAACGGAGCCCAAAATGCCTCAATGGTTGTTGTGGTAGACTCACATCCTTATTTTTCTCCTCATTAGCCCTTCTTCATCTTTTTGAACCATGGCTTGAAGAAGCCACTCCCTTCCCCTTGCTTGGTTTTGGTGCCATTATTGAAGAATTTTCAAGAAAAATGTTGTCTTTTATGATTTGGGTGAAAAAGTTTGGAGGATTTTGTGAGAAAGATGAAGTTTTGGAGAAATGTTTGAGAGACAATGGGGTGTGCGGTGCGGATGAGATGAAAAGTGGAAGAAAAAAAGGTTTTATCTTTTAAAAGTGCCCCATGGGTCGGGTTTCACTCGCGACCCACGAGAATATTCCCCCTTGGCATCCCTTACTCGACACGACACTTTTTGCGGTGCCAAACACCATGCGTCGCGGCACTTCATGCGGTGCTAGGCACTGCACGTTGCGCTGCTCCGTGCGGTGGCAGGCACTGAGTGACACGCTGCCCTATGCGTTTTAGTGCCAAAACTTTCCTTGTTTCCAATTATTATGCTCAAAACTTCTTTTTTGTGTATCGCGACATAAATCTTGCACACTTGAACAAACAGGTAAACTCTAAAAAATCAAAATTATCTTGGGTTGCCTCCCAAGTAAGAGCCTGTTTTAATATCACGGCTCGACATAGGTATCTTAATTACTCAGACTACATCAAGATACCTATTAGGCTCATAGTCACAAGTAATTACCCTCATTTTGAGGGTTTGAAATAGTGTCACTAGGCAAAGTTCCCATTTTCCTTTGATTCAATGTAGCCTGATAACGTTCAATTCCACTCCTCATGAGGAGAAAGTGTAAATGGTTTGAAAAAATAAATATACCCGACGATTATTGGGTCGAATTCCACAATGAATTAAGTAAATAATCAAAAAGTTATAAATTAATTCAAACTAGAATACATCATTATTCAACATTTAGAAAGTAAAAATGGGGGAAAATGGAAAACAATATCAAATTCTATTTTAGAACTAAGTGGGGGAAATTTCGATTGTTGCAATAACAAGTGAGATGGCTAGGGGTGTGCTATTTAATGGCTAACAACTAAAATGTGAATTAATTCATTGCCTTATAGTCAAATTTAGCATAGATAGCAGTGGATAAAATACATTCTCTCGTTTCTCAACCACAAGAATGTTTATGCGTTGGATTTTCTCAAATCGCTAGGCCAAATTCGAATTATCAACCACAAGAGCTTGAGGAAGAATCAAGCTATCTCTATCCTTGAACCTTTAATGGAGTGAAAATGTGGTTTTTGACTATCTGTAGCTCAACCCCACACATCAATACTCCGAATTCTCCCCATAGTTTTCTCACCCAATTCTCACCTCTCTTTCTCAAGCAAGAGCAAGAAAAGTAAACAAAGTTCATGTTTGAAACAATCAATTTTTACAATTAAAACTTGGAGAAAAAAATATATCTATACTTGCAAATAGAATCCAAGAACAATTAATCAATACCTATTCAAGTTTACAAACCCACGATGCACACACTCTTAGCTAGCAAATTAGCTATGCATATTTAGAGAGAGAGAGAGAAGATACTAAGAGTATTCCCCTCAACATTCATCATAATGCTTCACAAATATGCTTCACAAGGTCTTACAACAATGGTGGAATTCCCCCAAAATAGGTTAAAGAAAAAGAAGAAGAAAAGCAAATTCTCTCATTACAATTCTATGGTGTGTTTTTATCTCTCTAGAATTGAATGTATGAATGAATTGACTATGCATGGTGTACAATTTTTGGGTGATAAATATCTATACATTCTTGTGTATAACCTTCCACAATTACCCTTGGAGGCTTCTAGATGCTTGGGACCTTTTCTGCATGTTTTTACTCTTCCATCAGCAAAATGGGTTACCTGCCCTTCGTTCTGCGTTTCGCTGGTGGTTAGCAGTTGGCTCGCAAGTGCAACTGCGTTTAGCTGGTGCCAATCCACTAATGAATTGATTATGTATGGTGTACAATTTTTGGTGATAAATATCTATACTTGTTTGTGTATAACTTTCCATAATTTCCCTATGTAATACCCCAAAAGTCCCCAAGATTAGACCCGAGGGTTGAACAAGAAAAAGTAGGAAAAAATTTACATTTTTGCACAAGAATGACTCATGGTACGAGTAATGAGACCAAGTAATGAGCCGTAGGAGGAGTCGTGAAGAATACCTAAAGTCTAAGTATCCAGACCACGAGTCACACCACGAGTCATGGTATGTGGGTACTACTCGTGGTCACGGTCGTGGGGAGGATATGAGGACGGATGACTTTTAAAGACACGAGTCGTGGTATGACTTGTTGTGAGAGACGATGAGTTGTGAGAAGGGTCGTAAGTTTGGGAAAATTCTATGAAAGGAGGAGAACTCACCAGTGAATCCATGGTAAGGAAACCACGACTCGTGGTGGCTTGTAATGAGTCATCAGATGGACCCGTGGGTAGATTCTCGGAAGGTTACCAGGTGACCAGTGGTGACCACGAGTCGCTACATCATGGTATGACTCGTGGCGAGGCCCGTGGTAACTGGCAATTGTATTTTTTTCCTATGAAGTTAGTAAGGGTAAATCCATAATTCTTAAACCCCTAAATCCTAAACTACATCATTTTAAGCTCAGCTAGAAGGGTTTAAAGGGTGCTCAATCTATCATAAGACATTCTATTCCATGCATGCAAGTTTAGAGTGTTCCATTGGAGATCAAGTTTGAGAATTCTCCAGTTCCTTTGGGATTTCAAGGGAGAGTGTAAGATCAGATTACCCAGGTATATAGGATTGTGAATGAGAGTCCCTCTTCAATCTCATGCCCCAATTTCCCTATATGTTCATGAATGCAAGTATTAAAGTAAATTTGATGATCTTATGAGGTTTTAATCCCAAATTCATGGAATTCTCTTTGATTTGATTATGGGTCAATCCCCTTTATGTTCTAAATGTTGTTTTAAGATCTATGGGCAGATTTTATATTTAAATTGATTATAAATTTTATGATTTCAAATCCAAGTCAATCTATGCCCAATTATGCAAAGTTTCATGAAAAGTCAAGTCATGATTCCATTATGGTTTTGATCTTCATAAGCCTAAATTATGATTTATGATATGATTTCTCTTCAAGTACTCTTCATGGATTTATGAATGTAAAGTATATGAATTTTCACAAATATTCATGTTCTTCATTGTAATGCCCCTGCAGTGCCTAAGATTAGATACGAAATGTAAAAATGGAAGTTGGCTAAAACTTGGAAAATCCCACAAAACAGACGACCCAATGGGTCGTTGGTCCAACTACCAACCCATGGGAAGCAGTCATGGGAAGGACTGGCTTGGTGATAGTGGGAAACAATGAGCGAAGTGACAACTCATTGTAGGTTACAATGAGTTGTCGTATGGAGCCATGGTGGGTACTAAACCTCAGCTTAAGGGGAGGTAATGGGTCATCCACGACCCATCGTGAGGAGTAACGGGTCGTGGTCACCAGTCATGGGATGGGATATTAGGATATTTCTAATCTATACAACGGAAGGAAACCACGACTCATTGGAGTATATAATGAGTCATGGTGAGGCTCATTGGAAGGATCAGTACAGGACCTGGAAGGAGGAAACAAACGGACGATGTAATGATCCATTATCTGAAAGGATGATTCATCCTATTGAGTCGTGGGGTCGAATCTAAGATTAGGAGTTTTGACAGTGTAGAAGATGGATGGATACCACGAGTCGTGGTATCCTCCAACGATCCATTAGTCTGCCCGTTAGTTCGCCAGTGCAGATTTTTTAGGGCTTTTCATTAAGGGTATTTTCATCATTCTTACGCTCTAACGACCTAAACTACATTATTTAAGGCTCTAAAAATCAGTGTTTAATGAGGGTAAAACCCACCCTAGGCCTATTCATTCTCATACATGCAAAGTTGAAGGATTGAGGAGGTGATCAAGCTTGTCTTCAAGGTTTTCTTCATTGATTTCCTTTGGGCTTTCAAGGAGTTGCGAGAATTGATTTTCCCCAGGTATGTAGGGTTGTGAATGGGTGAATCCTTTCATACCCATGCCCAATATCTTTACATTTATGAAAATTCCTATCTAAAATCTATAGGGTTTTTACTCAATGCATGAAAATTTGATTTCTCTACATGGCCTTTATTTAATTGAGTTACTATTATTGAATTACGAATTATGGGCAAGTTTTATGTTGTTTTTCATTAAAAATCATGTTTCAAGTTTTATAAATCAAATTTCCCATTTATGAAAAGTTCATGAAAGTCAAAGTTTATAATGAATTGGTCAAGTATTATGAATTATTGATAATGAAAAACATGTTTTCAAGTTACCCATGTTTATAAGCATGTTTTTAAATGAATTGAGCATTGTCAAGCATGATAAAGTATTGGGAAATGCCCACATATTCAAGAATTATATACTATTTATGAAATCGATCTCATGATTTTTCGATTTATGATGTTGGCCGACTAAAGGGCCTTTGATTCTTGGATAAACATGTTTTAATGGGGATTAATGAATTATAAATGTTTATTTATCCATGAATATTAATGAATGATGTTATTGATTTATATATGAGCCTAATATGCATGTTTTAGGGTCTAGCACCGAGCAACCCGATGTTTAAAGGACTACGCCAGTGTCTCATAACCACGTGCCACCATTGGTTTATAATGATACATTACAATGATAATAATCCCCTCTTTCATGATATCACATAATGCACGTCCCTCGCCTGGCAAGCCAGGGGCGACTCTGCCCATGTCACGACCCGAACATACACCCGAATCATAGACACGGAACAAGGAGCCCCGAGAGACCTCAAGTTAATCCATGGCATGAGCATACATCAAATTCAATCACATAAGCAGAATACTTAACATAAGAAAACGAACATGCCATAACAACGAAGAAAAGACAATACATGATCCATACATGACGGCTGAATACAACTTATAGTCTAAAAAGCCTCTAATCATAAAAGACGGGTTGATGGGACAACTCCTCAACTAACCCAACAAATCTGAAACTGAAGAAAAAGCATAGTGTCTGACCATATGGCCCTTAGAACATGAGGACTCACCAAATAAGCTGATAACTATCTCGGGAGCACTACTGAGGAGGGTGAGCCTGAGAGCCGGGTCCTGTATCATGAAACGATACAATATAGAAGGTATGCGGTCTGTACTTGGAATATACTGAGTATTCAAGGTAAGTAAAATGGACAATTAAAATATAGAAATCTCACAAATGGTCATAAGAGTGGGACATCATGCTCATATCATAAATATCGTACCATAACAAAAGGCTCAAGGTTTTCAAAATATTCGTAATAGAATCGTAATCATAATCGTAAGAGAAAAGCCTTGTTTAACATGACTTGATCCCATATACATAATCATAAACATGCATTAATCATGAGGAACAGTGGGAGATTCTCTTAACTGACATACCCCATATGAGCACTGTTCGGTCTGCTGCTCAGGTTGGTATTATATATTATAAACCGACACGCAAGTGCACGTGGTCAAACAAGTAATAAAGTGGCTAAGTAGCCAAGTATCGATCCAAGGAGGCTCAAGATACGTAAAAGTGCCTAGTTTACTATATTCCTATTTCACTTCTAATTATGCTAACAACAATGTAACCAAGAGTTACTTGAGTTTTTGTTTCTAAACTATATATACTACAATTACTACAAACTATTTACTTGTGAGTTTAGACAATGGATATGAACATGCCAAGGTTAAGAACAAGTAATGAACTTGATAATCATGATAATTTGGTTAATCTCTTCTTCATGTTGCTAGCCAAGAACATTTTCCTAGAAATTAAAACTCTCGTATTTAATTTCACTTTAGAATCATAAACCATTCGTCTACATTTCTGTGATCAAATGCAATTTATGACCTAGCACTACAATTCCGGTTCCTAAATTGACTAATACGGCTTTCAAGTATATTTCTATCAGGAAAGCACATCAAAACCCAATTTTCCCAAATCAAGTTAAGAACAATACCCTATTAATTCACAACTTTCCAATTTCTTGCTCTTTCGAGTGAAATTGGACTTTTTAGATGTACATTAATGTTGGCCAAGCACTAATGCAGTAAGAACAAGAATTAATAGAACAACATTATTAAAGAAGAAGAAAACCATATCATTTACAATCAAAATTCATTACACATGTTCAAAACCTCAGCAAGGAAGAGAATTAGCCACTCATTCTTGGATTGATCATCCTAAAATGAGTGTAAATCATACGTACAATTGATAGAAAGAAGAAAGGAAGAGAAGAAATCCCTTACCTTTTTCGTTCTTCAACTGCTACTAACCCACGTTCCTGCTCTCCACTTCTGAACTCAGTCTAAAAACTAAAAACTAATTAAAATAAACCTAAGTGTGCTATTTATACTAGTGGGAAATTTTTCCCGGAATAACAAGCAACGTGTCACGGAGGCCAACGCGGAGCACTGCCTCCGTGACACGGCGTGGACGCGGACCTTCATTGGAATTTCCAGGGTCCGGTAAATTAACCTCAACGTGGCACGGAGGCCAACGCGGAGGCCTCTCTCCGTGCCACGGAGCTGACGCGAAGGCACACTGGAATTTGCCATTTTAATTCATGTTCAGGCAGTGTGCTACCGCGATGGTAGCATGGCACGGCTCCATCGCGGAGCCCCTATAAAATGTGCATTCCAAGGTCTTTTCCACGCTCGCATCCAAGTCCAACTCCGACATAATTCCAACATGCATTTTAGCTCCTAAAAATCACATTTACCTGCAAAACAAATGCTAATCATGTTGGTTAGTATAAATTCGCATTTTATTACTAATTACATGATATTATATACACATTGCACAACAAACAAGGTAAAAATGATACGTTTGAGTATCACTTGGGCATATAAATCTGCCCAAGATCACTTACCCCACACTTAAATCCTTGTTCATCCTCGAACAACACATACACAAATCATGCAAATTACATCCCAACCTTCGTCACTATGGTGCAACAATTTACGCTACGGTCATACCGATTATTCAATTTTTGCAAATCATCAAGAAAACATGCTTGGTCGTACAATACAATGACCTTTAATACATCAAGGCTTCCTAGACTTTAAGAATTGATTCTTGATATCGGCAAACTCATGCAAATCAGCTAATCAAGAAATCCGACACGAAAATCAATCTTTCATCAAGCATGTGCCCTCACAACTCGAGAGAAACTTCCCCTTTATGTTCATGCAGTACACAAACATGCAAGTAGGGGCATATAAAAATTAATTTCACTCTCTCTCCCAAAAGAATTCACATGCCTCATGTCATGACCCATAAGCTTGCCCTTAGTGTATTACTCCACTAATATAAAGAAATGCAATATAGGATCACGTAGGACTTTAATGGGTTGTAACGGGGCTATGGATCTAGTATATATATATTGGATTAGCCAATAATAGTCGCTAGCATCCTTAAGCGCCTTTTCAACTCATTCCCATCGACTCATGGACATTGTTCCTCTCTTTTCTCTTTTTCTCCCATTCATGCTGGTTTACTTTCATACAGCCCATTTCATCAACCACACTTGACACAAAACAAAGGGTTTTCATGTACCCTCAAGTGCCTCTTCAACATCATCTTTTCTTTCTTCACTTTGCTTTTCTTTTTCTTTTCACTCTTTTCACTCTTTAACACTTTGGGAAACATTTTCTTTTCTTTGCAAGCGCTTAAGAGCTTCTTATAGACTTTAAGGCTAATGAAAAGAAGGAATAAAGCTTAGTTCATACAATTTTGGACAAAAGAAAGAAATCAGCTAAAGGCTCAACGGGCTAACTAGGGTATACAACATATAAAAAGGTAGAATTTGACAAGAAAAAAAAATGGTAACTATCGGTTAAAACAAAGAAATGCCTACATCCTTTCCAACACTACACCTCCTTCATTTCGTTTTGTATACACACTAGGCAAGTTCTAGACAATTCACAATGACATGGAATAGCAAAACCTCACTTCACACTTCATGCACATGCTCGAATCAAGATGCATTCACAGACTCTTTAATTAGTCAATTACATGAATTCAAGATTAAGCCTTAATCATACTGAACCAAATTCTATAGCCTAGGTACTCAACGTATTTACAAAATTGCATGCTTTCAAACGAATCACTTTCACATTTTGAACATCAATTACAACACGCAACGAAATTTTAGCAACCATAAGCAACTACAGTTCATTGATGCAATCCACCAAAGAAAACTAAAAACAAATAAAAATCGTACTCCTACCGACTACATTTCCCTTAAGACGGTCTTCATCCATCCATCATAGGGAACAGTCACTAACTATGACATCGGTTCAATGGGACTATTCTAGGTAAAAGAACCGAAAACAAACTCCGAGAAACCCAAAAAAATAAAAAAAATCGAAAATTTTTTGCAACACATTGATCATTTCGATAGAAAGAAAGTATTTACAAGTGCAAAATATTTTCGCAAAAATTTTGAAAAATATCGATCATGTCGATAGAAAAAAAAATATTTACAAAATTTACAAAATATTTACACTAGCAACCATAACTTTCAAAAACACACATCATCAGCCACAAAACAAATATATACACATACATCACAAATCAGTTCACAACAGGGAAAGCGTAAACATTCATAAACATCAAGGAAAAATATACAGCAATTTAGAGCCTATGTCCCAGCACCTAACTACTCCCCACCCCACACTTAAATCGAACACTATCCCCAGTGTTCACAAAAATTACAAAACATAAAATTTTGGGTGGTGAAACTCCCTGCTCAGTCGAAATATTCGACGTCCTCATCCGGTGCTGCGGCCTCGTCGCCCATATCTGAATCAGCTCCATCGTCGTCATCGGACTCCACATCGGAGTCCTCACGACATCTCTCCTCATCAGTAGGGACATCGTCATCTGTCGGCTCCACAAAGGCTGGCCCTACCCGACATAAGGCTCTGGTTTTCTCGCCAAAGGGGTAGTCCAGCTCCAGCTGCCATAATTCTTCCTCGGTGGCTGGTCTCCCACCGATCTGTAGCTGCAGCATCTGCATGCCGAACATACGGGCCATGTACTGATCGTCACGAGCATGTCGCTCGCCCAAAGTCAATACAGGTCCGTGTGTAGTGTCGGGGGCCTTAGTCTTTGTCACGTCGAGGGCCCTCCGCTCCAGCTGCGGAATATAGTCCAAGGCTTCTTCCTCAATGTCGAGGCCTCGGAGGAAGGTGGTGATGAGTCCGCCAAACCCGTATCTGTGGCCCTGGTGCAGTCTGGCTCTCTTCATGGCGGATATTATGACCGCCCCCACATTAATCTCGAGCCCTTTCATAAGGGCATACACCAAGCAGACACGGTCCCGGGTCACATCTGTCATATGGACTCCCGCGATCAAGCACGAACATACAATCTTCAGCCAGATTCTGGCCTCCCTGTTCATCTGCGAATAAGGCAGAGTCTGGTGGTAACCCCTCTCCTTGTGTCTACTCCATCGGGCTGTGGATCGAGCCCCACACAACGTAGGTCTAATGTCGGCATACGGTGGGGTGATGTTTAGCTGGCGGAGAACGTGGGCGTCTGTGTCCCGCGCTCCAACGATGGCATTGAGCTGCTGGGGTTCCAGAGTGACAATCTGCCCTCTGATTTTTATGGTGTGGCTTTTGATGGCCGGGTTCCAGTTTGCATAAAATTCCCAGACCAAGTGAAGGTTGCACTCCTTGGGCTCCTGAAAAATAAAGCTGAGCCCAGCTGCTTCAATTCTCTGTTCAATGCGAGGGAACTCCTGTGCAAGTGGTTCCCGAGCAATATGTTCCTCGGGGAAGTACTTGTTTTCTTTGTGTTTCGCGTAACATTTCTTCCCTTCATCGGTGACCCATCTTGTTCCGTATTGGCGGCGTTGGCCGCGTGGAACAGCGGGTGCAGCTGGGACTGCGGTGCCTAGTCTCATCCGTTTCCTACCTGTGCCTGAGGTAGAAGCACCCTTGCCTTTATCTTGTCTGCTAGCCATTGTACCTGTCAATTTACACAAACAAGCACAACGTTAAGCTAAAAACTTGTTAACTTCGGCTAAGGTCGGGTTACAAAACATTTACCCCACACTTAGGCCTTAGCTACGTCTACAAAATTACGTCAAAGAATAACTCTAATTACACCACAGACAACACTATATACTTCATGCTTAGTGCGTTCACAACAAAATTTCGACAGCATAACGGTTAGCGTACTACTCAGACTTCATACAGCTAATCCCAATCCTACTATCGCTAACAATTCAACCATCGCACTTCGCAACTGTTATACCCCGTAGAATTCCCGGTACTTAGATGACCTATTCGCACGTTGGTTAAGCATATTTGAAAGCCATACGTGCTAGGGAAAGGCCCGGGAAAAGATCGGACGAGAAACCTGTCGAACCATCGCGGGAGGAGCCGAGGCAGAGCCCCTCCGCGATGGTAGCGTGTCATGGAGGGGAGGCCTCCGCGATGGCTCCGTGCCACGTTGCCCTTGTCCAGGACCAAGTATATAAAGCCCCCACTTCGGTTGAAACTCATTAACCCTTAAAATAATTTCCAGAACACGCTGTGAACAGAGAGAAACGAAGGAAAATTAAATATTTTCGTCAGATTACGCTGCCAAACGCTGCCCAAACCCAAATTAATCCTAGATACCAAGGTATTTAGCAGCAGAGAGCATTTCTACGGAATTAGTTTCACGAAATACGGCCGACGAATCGGCGAGCTGCCGAACTCAAGTAAGTAGAATTGCTCCAGATTTATGTCTATGTGTTCCTAGTTGAGAAGTAAATATTTCTCCCTTCTAGGCCGCTGAAAAATAGCGAGTTTCCGACCGTCTTTCGATAAGCCTAAGTTTAGGCTATAAACTATATCGAAAGTGACGTTGCCTTTTGAAATAACGTTGTATTTAGTATTGATTGACGTATTTATAAATGCAGTTGGGAGAAAGCAGTAGAAGTACCGGACGAGCCTCGTCCGACGGACGAATATTCAAAGATAAGGTATGTAAAGTTAAGTTTCCTCGGCAAGTTGAGTGACATTGAAGCAGTGTAGTAATTTACAGACCAGTAAAAGGTTCAGAAATTGATTATTGTATTATTTTGAACATTGGTGCAATATGAGCAGTTTTGGGCCGTAACGTGTACGATACCGATCCGTATGATATAGATTCGAATATAAATGATTAAGATTGGCCGTATATTCAGTATGTGATATAATGTGCTCTGCCAAGATATTGTTATGTTTAGCTGAAACCTCGCAAGGTAGTACAGCATCAGTAAAGCATTCCAGATATAGAATAGTAACTGTATATATAGTTAAGAAAGTATGTTAGAAATAGGAAATCATGTTAATACAGAAACCTAGTGAACAGCATAGCCTTCAGCAGAAACACCCACTTGTATAGCCTTTGCCCCAGTACAGTTAGACAGGGAACTATATTCATATTTATACTTCCCTGCCACAGCATGTATCAGACATCTACAGATTGCTATTTTTAGCCCAGTACATGATTTATATAATACCTTACGCCTATTAGTTTTGGCTTATGAGATACACAGACAGCATGATTAGTCGAGGCCATTGTATTGATTGGGGTTGGATTACCTAGCATCCCTGACCGCCCAGGGTTAATAGCTGTATCGACTCGTCTGCCAGAGGACGAGGATACGTCACTCTACGGAGTGATATGCCGTCCCGCCAGGGGACGAAGATGGGATGCCAGTTTCCCCATATTGTGCCTTGGTCGGCCCTTATACACCCCCGTCGAGCGGGTACGCCCGGGGTGTTGATTTAGAGTCCTTCGGACTCAGGTACAGTTATAGTCAGGGGCTCAGCGAGCCCAAGTGCATACCCAGGGACCGGCAGGATGCTTACAGCCACTATAGGAGATGGGATGACCGGGGTAGGGGCATAGATTCTGTGTTGATTGTACCTCCCGGCTTATGGGGGCCGGGTAAGGTTTGTATGTGCTGTGTTATGTTATGTATACTATGCCATGTTATATTAGACGCGAGTGGGTTGGTAGTAGAATGATACGCTTCCAGGTATGATTCCTACTTCCTTCGGTATCAGTAAGAACAGGTGCGATCTACATCATCAGACAGTAAGTTATTCCTCCTATTTCAGCTTTATCAGTCATATTATTGCTTTCAGATGTTATTTTCAGTTATAGTGTTTCAGTTGCTTTACATACTCAGTACCAGTGGTACTGACGCCCAGTGGGGCGCTGCATTACTTGCCTGCAGGTACTCCTAGACGAGCAGGTGATTCTACGTGACTCCCTGTCAGCGGTTGAGTATTCAGCTCCAGTCATCCGGAGGCTGAATTTCAGAGGTGTAGTTCAGTTCCTTTTGTTGTATATAGAATGGGTAGGTCGGGGCCCTGTCCCGATCAGTTCTATTACTATTCCTAGAGGCTTGCAGTCTGTATGTAGTCCCTGTGGTCAGATGAGCCGGTCGTATGGGGCCGTGCAGTTGTATAGTTGCATTTACTCTTTCTTACTTCTGTGATGGTCGTGTGAGGCCATACTTGTCAGTAGTGGTGACCTTGCCGGTCACGTAGCTTCTTTTGTGCTTTTTGATTAAGCAGCAGATAACTAGACAGCATGGTGGCCTTGTCGGCCCGTATAGGTTTCCCTGAGTTACTATATTTCTGGTTAGCTGCCAAGACAGGTACAGCAGGCGATAGGCCAATGGGCCGGGGGCTATATTTACAGCCGTCATATAGCCCTTTGTTTCCAGAAATCTGAGTTAGAGCCAGCCAGGCGCCAGACGCGCCCAGGCTTAACAGTCTAGCAGGTCAGATCTTAGTAGGGCACCAGGTGCCAGTCGTACCCCCCCAAGGCGGGGTGTGACAAATTTGGTATCAGAGCAGGTCGTATCCCAGGGAGTCTGCAAGCCGTGCTAAGTAGAGTCCTGTCCATGGATGTGTTGTGCACCACATACTATGGGTAGGAGGCTGCAAGGCATGATAGGGTGGTTGTCTCTTATT
Source organism: Datura wrightii (assembly GCA_035772735.1). NCBI lineage: Eukaryota > Viridiplantae > Streptophyta > Magnoliopsida > Solanales > Solanaceae > Datura > Datura wrightii. Next base: position 41,704,111 of record JASDFA010000027.1, read on the forward strand.
CTGATTCAGTCGTGCTATAGAGCTGTACAGTATAAGGTTGAATTCCCAAAAATCTTATCATATTCTTTGGCTACAGATAATGTCAGACCAGCGCCATCCCGTCACAGGTCGGAGCTTAGACATTGCAGCAGGGGAAGGCACCAGCAGGATGCCCCCCCTCATTTGGAGACAGCCCGATCAGAGGGCCCTACAGAGGCTTCATCTCAGCCTCCTCAGCAGTCTCCACCACGTCAGGAGCCGTTTGGAGCGACAGTGTCTTCAGCAGTCCCTATACCGATGCCTTCCGATCAGGAAGTTAGGAGTGCTGTAGTTATGATAGCACAGGTGATGGCTGCTCAGCGGCAGCAAATGCCATCCACAGTTGCAGAAGCATCAGGAGGGCCCGGTAGTTCGAGGGTCCGAGAGTTCTTAGCCCTGAATCCCCCACAGTTCACGGGCACGGATCGCACAGAGGACCCCCAGGATTTTCTGGATCAGATGCAGAGAATCTTCAGGGTTATGCATGCTACGCCTACTGAGTCAGTTGAATTGGCCGCATTCCGGTTGCGAGATATTGCGGTGTTATGGTATGAAAGCTGGGAGAGGTCCCGAGGGAGAGATGTTCCCCCTCCTACCTGGTCCAGCTTTTCAGGAGCCTTTCATCACTATTTGCCGCGGGAGATCCGACAGGCCCGGGTAGACCAGTTCCTACATCTAGAACAGGGGGCCATGAGTGTTCGGGAATATTCCTTGCGGTTTGATTCTTTGGCTCGATATGCACCAGCTTTTGTGGATACCATGGCATCCAGAGTGCACCGTTTTATTATGGGGTTGAACCCAGAGTATGCTGAGACTTGTATCACGGCCACACTGCGAGAAGATATGGATATTTCCCGAATCCAGGCATTTGCCCAGAATATTGAGGGCATCAGACAGCGACATCGGGAAATCAGAAGGGTTAATCAGGAGCAGCGTCGCCGGGATAGACCAGCTGAGTTACAAAGAGAGGCCCGGGGAGGACCCAGGCCACGATTGTCAGACAGGCCGCCCAGGCCCCCGCCTCCACCACAGTCACAGGGAGGTAGATTCAGCCGCAGGGGGCAGTCAGAGGCTGGTAGAGGTTCGCAGACGGCAGACTCACCGTCACAGAGAAGGGCGGAGCAGAGTAGGTATACCCTACCACTTTGTCCTATATGCAGTCGACGCCATTCTGGAGCATGCAGGTATGGTTCCACCGCATGTTATATTTGTGGCCAAGAAGGCCATTTGATGAGAGATTGCCCAGCCAGAGGTCGTGAGGACCGGGACAGACAGGATAGGGCATCAACAGGATCATGAGCTACAGCATCCTCGACTGGGCGCAGGCCCCCAGTTTCAGCAGGCAGGGGTCGAGGCAGATCAGGGGCCTCCAGTACAGGTGCGGGTCCAAGCCGCACATACGCCTTACCAGGGAGGCAAGATTCAGAGGCATCGCCTGATGTTGTGACAGGTATGCTAACTATCTGCTCACACCCTGCTTATGTGCTAATTGATCCAGGGTCTACCTTGTCCTATATTACTCCATTTGTGGCACGAAAGTTTAGTATTGTACCAGAATCATTACAACAGTCCTTCTTAGTATCTACGCCCGTCGGTGACTCCATCACAGCTAGCCGAATTTACCGCGGGTGTACAGTAGAGGTTGCCGATCGTCAGACCACGGTAGATCTGGTTGAGTTAGAAATGATAGATTTCGATGCCATAATGGGTATGGACTGGTTAGTACCATGTTTTGCTAATGTTGAATGTTGGACCAAAACGGTCCGATTCCATTTCCCGGGGGAGGCAGTACGGGAGTGGAAGGGCAGCACCGCGACGCCAAAAGGTAGGTTTATTTCCTACCTTCGGGCGAGAAAGTTGATATCTAAGGGGTGCATTTACCATCTTGTCAGAGTTCAGGATGTCCAAGCAGAATCTCCGACACTCCAGTTTGTCCCAGTGGTAAATGAATTCCCAGATGTATTTCCCGATGAGTTACCTGGTATTCCCCCAGAAAGGGAAATAGACTTTGCTATTGGCTTGCTACCAGACACTCAGCCAATATCAATACCTCCTTATCGTATGGCTCCTGCAGAACTCAGAGAGTTAAAGGAGCAGTTGAAAGACTTGTTAGATAAAGGTTTTATCAGGCCGAGTACTTCCCCGTGGGGTGCGCCAGTCTTGTTCGTGAGAAAGAAAGATGGCTCGCTCCGAATGTGCATAGATTATCGGCAGCTCAATAAAGTTACAGTAAAGAATAAGTATCCGCTTCCTAGGATTGATGACCTATTTGATCAGTTACAGGGAGCCAGATACTTTTCTAAGATTGATTTGCGGTCCGGATATCACCAGGTCCGAGTACGTGAGAGGGACATCCCTAAGACAGCATTCAGGACCCGATATGGACATTTTGAATTTCTGGTTATGTCCTTCGGGCTAACAAATGCCCCAGCAGTTTTTATGGACCTGATGAACAGTATTTTCAGACCCTTCCTGGACTCGTTCGTGATAGTATTCATTGATGATATTCTGGTGTATTCTCGCTCCGAAGTAGATCACCGGACTCATTTGCGGACAATGCTCTAGATTCTCAGGGACCGCCAGTTGTACGCAAAATTTTCGAAGTGTGAATTCTGGCTTAACTCAGTAGCCTTTTTAGGGCATATTGTCTCAGATACTGGTATACAGGTAGACAAACAGAAGATAGAAGCAGTTAAGTCATGGCCTAGGCCTACTACCCCGACTGAAGTTCGTAGCTTTTTGGGGTTGGCAGGATATTATCGAAGGTTCGTTGAGGGATTCTCAACCATTGCAGCACCTTTAACTAAATTGACACAGAAAGCAGCAAAGTTTCAGTGGACGGAGGCATGTGAGCAGAGTTTCCAAGAACTGAAAGATAGATTGACCTCCGCTCCCGTATTAGCACTACCGGAAGGCACAGAAGGTTATTCAGTTTATTGCGACGCGTCAGGTGTCGGATTGGGATGTGTGTTGATGCAGCAAGGTAGAGTAATTGCATATGCTTCCAGGCAGCTGAGGAAACACGAAAAGAATTACCCTACCCATGACCTAGAATTGGCCGCAGTAATTCATGCCTTGAAGATGTGGAGGCATTATCTGTACGGAGTTCATGTTGATATTTACACAGATCATAAGAGCTTGCAGTCAGACGACAGGTATGTCCGTATCATTGCTTATACAGTACTTTATGATATGTATGTTGTAAATGATAAAGAGAGAAGTAATACTTAGTTGTCTAGTGGATTGTAGAACATTGTGTGCAGTGCCTGTGTTGGACTTTTCTGCATTTCAGGTTTTTGCAATAGTCCATGTTACAGGGGAAACTCTGCCAAAATTTTCCCAGAAACTAGAGTGAACAGCTCTCTAGACAGCAGTATACATTCGGGGACGAATGTTCCTAAGGGGGGGAGAATGTTATACCCCGTAGAATTCCCGGCACTTAGATGACCTATTCGCACGTTGGTTAAGCATATTTGAAAGCCATACGTGCTAGGGAAAGGCCCGGGAAAAGATCGGACGAGAAACCTGTCGAACCATCGCGGGAGGAGCCGAGGCAGAGCCCCTCCGCGATGGCAGCGTGTCACGGAGGGGAGGCCTCCGCGATGGCTCCGTGCCACGTTGCCCTTGTCCAGGACCAAGTATATAAAGCCCCCACTTCGGTTGAAACTCATTAACCCTTAAAATAATTTCCAGAACACGCTGTGAACAGAGAGAAACGAAGGAAAATTAAATATTTTCGTCCGATTACGCTGCCAAACGCTGCCCAAACCCAAATTAATCCTAGATACCAAGGTATTTAGCAGCAGAGAGCATTTCTACGGAATTAGTTTCACGAAATACGGCCGACGAATCGGCGAGCTGCCGAACTCAAGTAAGTAGAATTGCTCCAGATTTATGTCTATGTGTTCCTAGTTGAGAAGTAAATATTTCTCCCTTCTGGGCCGCTGAAAAATAGCGAGTTTACGACCGTCTTTCGATAAGCCTAAGTTTAGGCTATAAACTATATCGAAAGTGACGTTGCCTTTTGAAATAACATTGTATTTAGTATTGATTGACGTATTTATAAATGCAGTTGGGAGAAAGCAGTAGAAGTACCGGCCGAGCCTCGTCCGACGGACGAATATTCAAAGATAAGGTATGTAAAGTTAAGTTTCCTCGGCAAGTTGAGTGACATTGAAGCAGTGTAGTAATTTACAGACCAGTAAAAGGTTCAGAAATTGATTATTGTATTATTTTGAACATTGGTGCAATATGAGAAGTTTTGGGCCGTAACGTGTACGATACCGATCCGTATGATATAGATTCGAATACAAATGATTAAGATTGGCCGTATATTCAGTATGTGATATAATGTGCTCTGCCAAGATATTGTTATGTTTAGCTGAAACCTCGCAAGGTAGTACAACATCAGTAAAGCATTCCAGATATAGAATAGTAACTGTATATATAGTTTAGAAAGTATGTTAGAAATAGGAAATCATGTTAATACAGAAACCTAGTGAACAGCATAGCCTTCAGCAGAAACACCCGCTTGTATAGCCTTTGCCCCAGTACAGTTAGACAGGGAACTATATTCATATTTATACTTCCCTGCCACAGCATGTGTCAGACATCTACAGATTGCTATTTTTAGCCCAGTACATGATTTATATAATACCTTACGCCTATTAGTTTTGGCTTATGAGATACACAGACAGCATGATTAGTCGAGGCCATTGTATTGATTGGGGTTGGATTACCTAGCATCCCTGACCGCCCAGGGTTAATAGCTGTATCGACTCGTCCGCCAGAGGACGAGGATACGTCACTCTACGGAGTGATATGCCGTCCCGCCAGGGGACGAAGATGGGATGCCAGTTTCCCCATATTGTGCCTTGGTCGGCCCTTATACAACCCCGTCGAGCGGGTACGCCCGGGGTGTTGATTTAGAGTCCTTCGGACTCAGGTACAGTTATAGTCAGGGGCTCAGCGAGCCCAAGTGCATACCCAGGGACCGGCAGGATGCTTACAGCCACTATAGGAGATGGGATGACCGGGGTAGGGGCATAGATTCTGTGTTGATTGTACCTCCCGGCTTATGGGGGCCGGGTAAGGTTTGTATGTGCTGTGTTATGTTATGTATACTATGCCATGTTATATTAGACGCGAGTGGGTTGGTAGTAGAATGATACGCTTCCAGGTATGATTCCTACTTCCTTCGGTATCAGTAAGAACAGGTGCGATCTACATCATCAGACAGTAAGTTATTCCTCCTATTTCAGCTTCATCAGTCATATTATTGCTTTCAGATGTTATTCTCAGTTATAGTGTTTCAGTTGCTTTACATACTCAGTACCAGTGGTACTGACGCCAAGTGGGGCGCTGCATTACTTGCCTGCAGGTACTCCTAGACGAGCAGGTGATTCTACGTGACTCCCTGTCAGTGGTTGAGTATTCAGCTCCAGTCATTCGGAGGCTGAATTTCAGAGGTGTAGTTCAGTTCCTTTTGTTGTATATAGAATGGGTAGGTCGGGGCCCTGTCCCGATCAGTTCTATTACTATTCCTAGAGGCTTGCAGTCTGTATGTAGTCCCTGTGGTCAGATGAGCCGGTCGTGTGGGGCCGTGCAGTTGTATAGTTGCATTTACTCTTTCTTACTTCTGTGATGGTCGTGTGAGGCCATACTTGTCAGTAGTGGTGACCTTGCCGGTCACGTAGCTTCTTTTGTGCTTTTTGATTAAGCAGCAGATAACTAGACAACATGGTGGCCTTGTCGGCCCGTATAGGTTTCCCTGAGTTACTATATTTCTGGTTAGCTGCCAAGACAGGTACAGCAGGCGATAGGCCAATGGGCCGGGGGCTATATTTACAGCCGTCATATAGCCCTTTGTTTCCAGAAATCTGAGTTAGAGACAGCCAGGCGCCAGACGCGCCCAGGCTTAACAGTCTAGCAGGTCAGATCTTAGTAGGGCACCAGGTGCCAGTCGTACCCCCCCCCCAAGGCGGGGTGTGACAGCAACAAAAACAACAACGAAATAAAAACAACAATAAAAACATTCTATATACAATCTAATCTAAACAATCTAACCAATTCACACATTTTATGCATTTTCCCACAAAAGTTCAAGAATTAGTCGTCTTTTAATATTTACACAATATTTACCACGACTTTTCTCAAATAATAAACACAACCCGGCATCGATTTCATCAAATTATCAAGTGCCCAAGGCAAATTCAACAATCCAAGCCCTAGAATATAATTCTACAATCAATTTTTGAATTATTCACATAATCGACAAGTTCAAACGCTAACTACAACAATCCGAACATAATCAATCACAAAATAATTCAACATCATGTTTAATTTCTACCTAGGGTGATATATCTCACCTCACATGCCCAAAATTGACAAAAATCGCCAAAAATTGAGATAGACGATGAAAACATACCTTAGAATTGAAGAACCGAAGAAAATTGATGTTTTTCCTTGCCTAGGAACGTGGCACGGTGCTTGGGGAGAGGGAAATGGGTGTTTGGTCGCGGAGGGAAGAGGGAAATGGGGAAAAATGGGTGAAAATCCGGGGTTAATTTATAGAAAACACGCGGGTCACCCGGCAACCCGGTGTGACCCGACACTGAATAAGGGGCAACGTGTCACGGAGGGTAACGCGGAGCCCCTCCTCCGTGACATGGAGCCAACGCGTTGGCTTACTGGATTTTTGAAAAATCCGGATTTTGCCTTCAACGTGTCACGGAGGGTAACGCGGTGCCTTACCTCCGTGACACGGCGCCAACGCGCCAGTGCACTGTTTCTTCGATAAATTTGATTTTTCATACCTTGCCTCATTTTCTCGATTCCATATATATTTCCTCCGTTATACCTAAAAATCACTTCACTAAACAAAAATTGGTTAAATTAATAGATTTCCCTAACTAAAAATAAAAAATATTAACTAAAATGAAAATCTAAACCTAATCAAGAAAAGAAAAAGAAAAATTAAACTTGGAAATAGAAAATAAAAACAAAAATAAAGATAAAAATTAACTACACTGTGCAAAAAGAAAAAAAAATAAAATATTTTTCTCACGGGTTGCCTCCCGTGCAGCGCCTGGTTTACCGTCGCGGCTCGACATCCTTTAAGCTCACTTGTCTACTAGGGAGATGGACGATTTGTCCCGATCCTGGTCATCCCCCCAGTAGTTCTCAACCTTATCCGGTGGCCTTCCTAGTAACTCTCGGGAATCACTCATTCCATTAGCATTCCCATGATCAATTACGTTGATCACCGAGAGATCCTTATAAACAGTCGGGAGCTTAGGTACCTTGTACACATCGAACACTTCGACCTTGTCATGTGCTTGCATTGTGAGTTGACCCGCAGCTACATCAATTAATGCTTTTCCGGTTGCCAAAAAGGGTCGTCCCAAAATAAATGGGACTTCAGCATCTGGTTCAAAATCCAGAACAATGAAATCGATCGGAAAAATGAGGGAGCCTACTTGCACTAACACATCCTCAACAATGCCATCTGGCTTAGCTAAAGACCTGTCTGCTAGCTGGAAGATTACCGTTGTAGGTCTCGGACTCCCTAGACCTAACTTTCTGAATACCGAAGATGGCATTAGATTTATGCTTGCCCCCAAGTCGCATAATCCACGCGCTCGGATACTTTGCCCAATAGTAAGCTGGATAGTGAAACTTCCAGGGTCTTTCAGTTTTGTGGGCAACCTATTCTGAATACGGGAAGTGCATTCCTCCGTTAAAGCTACCGTGGCATACTCAGTCAAACGACTTTTGTTAGCCACGATGTCTTCAACATATTTCGCATATTTTGGCACTCCCTGCAAGACATCAACAAGAGGTAAGTTAACATGTACCTGTTTAAGTGCCTCCATGAATTTCTGGAAACACGCCTCCTCCTTGTGTTTCTTAAGTCGTTGAGGGAACGGGGGTGGAGGCCTTTCTGGTTCAGCTTCTTTAGTCTTCCCCTTATCTGAGATTTTCTCTCCCTCAACATCTGCTTCTCCTGACTTTTGAGGCGGTCTTTCCGATTCCACCTCCTTCAATTGTAAACCACTCCTCGTGGTCACTGCATTTACCTGCTTCGGATTAGGATCTGTGTCGCTAGGTACTCCTCCTCTGGGTCTAGTATTTTAGGCACTAGCAAACTGCCCAAACTGATATTCAAGAGCCTTGGTCGCCAATTGATTGTTCTTCACTTCGGCTACCAATTTAACATAGTCAGCCTGCAATTGTGCCTGATTAGCGATCATGGTTTTGAACATCTCCTCAATAGTCGGTGATGGTGGTGGAGGAGGGGCATTGTGATTTCTGAATTGAGCTTGATAATTTTGTTGCCCTCCTTGGTTCCTGTGCATACCCTGCCCTGAACTTTGGCCTTGTTGATTGTTGCTACCCCACAAAAAATTCGGATGGTTCCTCCAATTTGAGTTGTAGCCACTACCAAACTGCTGTTGATTTCTCTGTGCATTGCCCACAAAGTTAACAGAATCAGGATTTGCACCACAGCATTCAGCTGAATGATCACTACTACCACACACTTCACACCACATCTGTTGAACAGCATTGACTGACGCTGAAGGCTGGTTCAAATTGATATTGCTGAAGTGAGTGTTTAACTGATTTTGCAAAGCAGCTATCTGTGCAGCGATAGCTGTGAATCCATCCACTTCAAGCACTCCCGCTGCTTTCCTTGCTCCACCCCTTGAAGAATCTGCATTCCATTCTGGATTGCCTTGTGAAATTCGGTTGAGCAAAGTGTACTGCTCCTCATAGGTCTTTTCCAGCGCTTTCCCTCTAGCTGCTAAATCTAACAGAATTTTAGTGTGGGGTTCCAAACCCTCAATGAATGTGTGTACCAACACCTCATTGGACTGATGATGATGAGGAAAGTCCCGCAACATGGATTTAAATCTTTCCCAGGCTTGATATAGATTTTCCCCTTCCCTCTGTTTAAAACTTAGAATTTGACTTCTAAGTCTGGCTGTTTTACCAGAAGGGAAAAATCTGATCAAAAACTTCCGCGCAAGATCATCCCACGTTGATATAGAATTGGGTGGTTCAGCTTTTAACCACCTCTTGGCTTCACCAAGTAAGGAAAATGGAAATAAGGTGAGCCGAACATAATCAGGTGACACTCCAGCGGGTATATAAGTGTCACTTATCTCCAAAAAGTTCTGGAGATGTTGTTGTGGATCTTCATGAGGGAGTCCGGTAAATTGCCCGCTTGTGTGCAAAAGTTTCACCATATTCTGCTTTAATTCAAACCTCCCTCCAGGCTCTAGTTTGCGGATGCTAGAATGGACATTATTGGCGTGTGGGATTGCCACCTCGCGAACCGGCCTTGCAGCTGCTTCATCGGGCACTAACACTGCCCGCACAACTGGTGGATTTTGTTGCTCCATCATAGACTGTTTAAGCAACTGCAGCTTCTTTCGAAGAGCTTCTCTACGTTGACTATGAAATTCACGTTCAGGCTCTAAGTAAGATTCCACCAGCTCTTTGTCCCTTGCCAGTGTTCACAGAAACAAAATCTGCAAAATACAAGCTAAGACCAAGTTGTTAACACTTAAGAAAATAAAAATACAAATACAGTAAATTTACACTAAACACAATTTTACAAATCGCCTAGCCTCCCTGGCAACGGCGCCAAAAACTTGTTCGGTCTGCTGCTCAGGTTGGTATTATATATTATAAACCGACACGCAAGTGCACGTGGTCAAACAAGTAATAAAGTGGATAAGTAGCCAAGTATCGATCCAAGGAGGCTCAAGATACGTAAAAGTGCCTAGTTTACTATATTCCTATTTCACTTCTAATTATGCTAACAACAATGTAACCAAGAGTTACTTGAGTTTTTGTTTCTAAACTATATATACTACAATTACTACAAACTATTTACTTGTGAGTTTAGACAATGGATATGAACATGCCAAGGTTAAGAACAAGTAATGAACTTGATAATCATGATAATTTGGTTAATCTCTTCTTTATGTTGCTAGCCAAGAACATTTGCCTAGAAATTAAAACTCTCGTATTTAATTTCACTTTAGAATCATAAACCATCCGTCTACATTTCTGTGATCAAATGCAATTTATGACCTAGCACTACAATTCCGGTTCCTAAATTGACTAATACGGCTTTCAAGTATATTTCTATCAGGAAAGCACATCAAAATCCAATTTTCCCAAATCAAGTTAAGAACAATACCCTATTAATTCACAACTTTCCAATTTCTTGCTCTTTCGAGTGAAATTGGACTTTTTAGATGTACATTAATGTTGGCCAAGCACTAATGCAGTAAGAACAAGAATTAATAGAACAACATTAAAGAAGAAGAAGAAAACCATATCATTTACAATCAAAATTCATTACACATGTTCAAAACCTCAGCAAGGAAGAGAATTAGCCACTCATTCTTGGATTGATCATCCTAAAATGAGTGTAAATCATACGTACAATTGATAGAAAGAAGAAAGGAAGAGAAGAAATCCCTTAGCTTTTTCGTTCTTCAACTGCTACTAACCCACGTTCCTGCTCTCCACTTCTGAACTCAGTCTAAAAACTAAAAACTAATTAAAATAAACCTAAGTGTGCTATTTATACTAGTGGGAAATTTTTCCCGGAATAACAAGCAATGTGTCACGGAGGCCAACGCGGAGCACTGCCTCCGTGACACGGCGTGGACGCAGACCTTCATTGGAATTTCCAGGGTCCGATAAATTAACCTCAACGTGGCACGGAGGCCAACGCGGAGGCCTCTCTCCGTGCCACGGAGCTGACGCGAAGGCACACTGGAATTTGCCATTTTAATTCATGTTCAGGCAGTGTGCTACCGCGATGGTAGCGTGGCACGGATCCATCGCGGAGCCCCTATAAAATGTGCATTCCAAGGTCTTTTCCACGCTCGCATCCAAGTCCAACTCCGACATAATTCCAACATGCATTTTAGCTCCTAAAAATCACATTTACCTGCAAAACAAATGCTAATCATGTTGGTTAGTATAAATTCGCATTTTATTACTAATTACATGATATTATATACACATTTCACAACAAACAAGGTAAAAATGATACGTTTGAGTATCACTTGGGCATATAAATCTGCCCAAGATCAAGCACACATGAATCCCGACTTGTAACCCTAGTCGGGAGGGTGTCCGCACCTTGCCAAGGGTCAAACCATAAAAGTGTCACTTCACCATGAAAAGGGACATTTGGGCTGGGGACAGTCCTATAGGAGGTCCCAACATACCTAAGGTGACACGTAGTTTATGAGGTTCAGGGTAGAACCTAGGCCCCGAACCTACTCAGTGTTCGATACTACTCCTAAAACATATATAGTGCTCATAGTATAACATACATGAATTCATAGGCTAGTTAAATCATGATATTCATAAATGTACTTGTACATACGTGAACTTGCCATAAAACGAGGCCCTTGATTCGGCTAAAACATAATTCCCGATTCATAAGGTTCATACATACTTAGGGATCATGCATATAGCTTGAATTTCATGAAAATCCTAATGGGTAAGATAATAAATTCAGGATTTAAATCATAATGCATACTGGGCTTGTGAATATCATCAATCAAAGAGTAGATCATAAATCAATCCATCATGGGGCATAAATAATTAGGCTTAAATACATGGAAATCCAATTCAATAATATTATAATTAGTTTAAGCTACAAAAGTTGATCAAAACCAATAGATTGTAATTGGATTCAAAAATCATAAATTTCATTAACAACCATTAGAAGTTTAATTAAATCAAATTCATAACCCCACGAGTTTTTATTGAAATTTTAGTAAAATCACAGAGGAAGGGCATGGGTGTGGAAGAAACCACCCATTGAGAACCTTACATACCTGGGAATAACTAGTTCTTAACCTCTCTTGATAACCTAAGAAGAAATTGCAATAAATTGATGAGTTCTAAGCTTGAATCACTCTCCCAATTCCCCTACCTTGCATGCTTGAATGAATGAAGTGCAAACTGAACTTAACCCCTTTAAATTTCCCTATTCATAACCCAAAACGCCGTAGTTTAGACCTTAGGATATTAGGAATTTATGAAAAATCCCTTACTAATTAATAGAAAAATAACTGCCAGTGGGTCCCAACGAGGGACCCAACGACTCGTCATGAGGGGCACAACTCGTGGAGTCGTTCGTCAGGTACACTGCTTATGAAATCTCCTGGGCTCGTCATGGGTCACTTGACGATCCATTGCTTGTGACCACGACTTGTGGTCACCTCCCTTTATGTACACTACCTTAGTCTTAAATAAAACTTACTCTTCTTGATCACGACTCAGCCCATGAATCATGGGGACTAACCACGACTTGTGGGGTCCTTCCGTTAGGTACACTAGTTGACTTCTTTCATTTATTCTCCACCCTCATTCCATGGTTGACTTGACAACTCATGGTGACTGCCACGAGTCATTCCCATGCCCGTGGGTACCTCTGCACTTCAATTCCTCCAGGCCTCCCCACGAGTCGCCTGACGACTCGTGGGATCCTCTCACGAGTCGTCCAATGACTCATCCTACAACTGAAGCACCAATTTCCAGTTTTTCCCATTTCAACTTCCGGGTCCGATCTTTGAGTTCTCGAGGTATAATAGTCCACTTGAGTGAGATAGTTGGGGCATCATGAAAGGCTCTACCATGATGGTGTCGGTTATGACAAGTCCTCCCATTGTTCCACATATTTTATGCATTATTATGTTTATGTTATTTGGCTCAAGTGATGTTTTAATGAAGTTTATTTTATGACTATGATAATGAATGGTTTATGAACGATTTGAAAACCTTGAGCTTTATATTATCTTAGGATATTTATGATATGAGCATGATGTCCTTCTCTTACGATCATTTATGAGCTTTTATGTATATTTTAAACTTCCATTTTACTTCCTTGCATACTCGGTATATTCCACATACTATCGCATACTCTATGTTGTATCGTTTTATGATACAGGATCCAATCTTCAGATCTAGCATTGTCATTAGCTTATCATAGAGTTAGCATCCAGCTTTTTGGTGAGTCCTCATTCTCCAAGGACCATTTGACTCAGACTTTGATGTTTCTTTTAGTTTTAGTTTTCCAGGTTAATTGGGAATGTTTTCCTATCAACCCATCTGTTATGTTAGAGGCTTTCAGACTATATGTAGTACTCCATTGTTATGTATTTAGTCCTTATCTCTTATCATGCTATGCTATGTTATATTCATGCTTCCGATATGTTGATATGTTAAGTATTCCATTTTAATGATATGAAGTTAGATGAATGTTCATGCCATGGGTCAACTTGGAGTCTCTCGGGGCTCCTTGTCCCGTGTCACAATCCGGGTCTACATTCGGGTCGTGATAAACTTGGTATCATAGTAATAGGTTTGAAGTGTCCTAGGGTGTCTGAAATCCGCGTTAAGTAGAGTCTTTTCACGGGTGTGAAGTGCACCACACTTATGAAGAAGAGGCTATGATACATTTAGGAAATGTTTCCATCTTTCAAGATTTATGTCGTGCGATGTAATGTCTCTCTATCCTTCTAATTCATGCTACTCGCAATTGCAGAATCATGCCTCCCCAAAGAATGAATGGTAGGAGGAATGGAAACAGAGATGGCCATGAGGATGGCAATGGTAATGGGAACCAACAGGCCCCACCAGTCAGGAGCTCCAGGCACCGGAGCCAGTTGCCCATGCTGAGTTTTGGGCAGCTATTCAGATGCTTGCGCAAGCATTGACTGCTCAGGCTAATCAGCAGGCTGTTGCACATGTTCTGTAAAATTGCAATGCAGTGACGGTGTGAGTAAAAGAATTTTTGAGAATGAACTCGCCAGAGTTCCTCGGGTCAAAGGTAGATGAGGACCTGCATGAGTTTATTTATGAGATTGTGAAGGTCACCCAGGTTATGGGGGTGAATGGGGTTGAATGTGCAGATTTGGGCTCGTATCAGTTGAAAGGGGTCGCACATATATAGTTCAGGAAGTGGAGAGATAATAGGGCCACCAGAGCAGGCCCTATCACTTGCGAGGGAGTTGAAGGAAGATAAGTTCATAAATCTGAAGCAGGGGAGGATGACCGATACAGGAGTGTGCTCTCGAGTTCACTCGCTTCTCAAAGTATGCCCCAGAGTTAGTGGTTGATCAGAGGGCACGAGTGATCTGATTGCAGGATCGCTATGCTCCACCAGGACATGGATTTCCCTCGGATAGTGTTGTACGCCCAGCAGATGGAGGGGGCTCATACGAGGGAGAGGGAGGAAAAAAGGGCCTGGAGAGATAACCATGGGTTTACTCATTAGAGATCCAGTGGTGGTCATCGCCCTCAATTTCAGCAAAGGTCACTAGCTCCAGAACTATCATCAGCTAGTGTTCCATCTAGACCCAAGGGTGATTAGAGGATTAGGGCTTCCGGATCGAGGGACCAGAGGGGCACGTAGATAGAGCGCACTCTTCCAGCCTACGGAAAGTGCGGAAAAAGTCATACCGAGGAGTGTTTTCTTGGCTCAGATATTTTCTATGGGTGTGGTAGGTCCGACTACATATACTGAGTGTGTCCATTTGCTAGGCAGGATGATGATAGAGGCTGTGCACAAACTACTAGGTTATCAGCAGCTCTAGCATGTTCAGCTCCGCAGGGAGCATCTACTAGTGGGGGTGGCGAACAACGCCAAAATAGATTCTATGCCCTCGCCTTACGTCACAAGCAGGAGACTTCACCAAATATGGTTACTGGTATGTTATGTTTTACCTTGATTCTTTGTTAGATCGAGGGGCTACTTTGTCTTTTGTTACACCTTATATTTCTAGTAGCTTTGGAGTTAGTCCTGAGACTCTGTTAGAACCATTTTCAGTTTCTACTCCTATTGGTGATTCAGTTGTAGCTAATGGGTGTATAGACAATGTTTGGTCACTATATTGCATAAAGTCACCTCCGTAGACCTTGTAGAGTTAGCCATGAATGACTTTGACATTATTCTTGGCATGGACTGGTTGTATGCATGTTATGCTTCTGTTAATTGTAAAACTTGTGCGGTGGAGTTCTACTTTTCGGGTGAGTCAGTCTTTGAGTGGAAGAGTAGTTTGGTCGTGCCTGTAGGTCATTTTATTTCCTATCTTAAGGCTAGGAAGATGATTGCCAAGGGTTGTTTGTATTATCTAGTTAGGGTTAAGGATGTTGAGTCTGAGACCTCGACTATCAAGTTAGTTTCAGTAGTGCGTGAGTACCCAAAAGTATTCCCCGATGATTTACTAGGTGTTCCTCCCAAGAGGAAAATTGATTTTGACCTTCTTCCTGACATGTAACCTATATCTATCCCTCCTTACAAAATGGCTCCAGCTGAGCTAAAAGAGTTGAAAGACCAGTCGAAGGACCTGTTAGATAAGGGTTTCATCAGGCCAAGCAATCTCCATGGGGTGCACCAGTCTTATTTGTCTGAAAGAAGGATGGTTCCCTTCGGATGTTCATTAATTATCGGCAATTGAACAAAGTCACCATCAAGAACAGGTATCCTCTACCCAGGATTGATGATTTATTTGACCAACTTTAGGGTGCCAAATGTTTCTCGAAGATAGATCTCAGATTCGGGCACCATCAGCTAAGAGTTTTGGAGAGTGATATCCCGAAGACAGCCTTCAGGACGTTGTATGGTCATTATGAGTTTGTAGTTATGTCTTTTGGACTAACGAATGCTCCTAAATCTTTTATGGACTTGATGAACAGGGTGCTCAAGCCATACCTGGACATTTTTGTGATTGTGTTTATTGATGACATCTTGATATTGTAATACCCTGAAAGTGCCTAAGATTAGACCCGAAAATTGAAAAGGAAGTTAGCTGAAAATTGGGAAAAATTCCACAGGACAGACGACTCAACGGATCATTGGTCCAACCAATGACCCGTGGGAAGGACCAGGCCTGGTGATAGTGGAAACAACTAGTGAAGTAATGACTCATTTTTGGGTACAATGAGTTGTCGTTTGGAGCCATGCTGGGTATTGGACTTCAGCATTAGGGGATATAACGGGCCATCCCACGACCTGTCATGAGAGGTAAGAGTCATGGTCATGAATCGTTGTAGGGGATAGGTATAATTTTCCAGTGGACCTAATGAAAGGCAACCACGACTCTTGGATGAAGTAACAAGTCGTGGTGAGGCTCGTTGGAAGGACCAGTGCAGGATCTGAAGGGGGCAAGAAATTAACGATGTGACGACCCATTTGATGGAAGGACGACTCATCCTGTCTAGTCGTGGTTTGAAACTGAGATCAGGGATTTTGGCAGTGCAGATGACGGATCGATACCATGAGTCGTGGTATCCTCCAATGACTCGTTGGTACACCTGTTAGTTCACCCAGTGCAGATTTTTTAGGGTTTTTCATTAAGGGTATTTTTGTCATTCCTACGCTCTAAGGTCCTTAACTTCATAGTTTTAAGTTATTTTATAAGTGTATTAAGATATGTTAAGCCCTTCTAGCCTATTCATTCTCATGCATGCAAAAGTTAGAAAAATTTAGAGGTGATCAAGCTAGTCTTCAAGGTTTTCTTCATCAATTTCCCTTGGGCTTTCAAGGAGTGTTGAGATTTGATTCTCCCCAGGTATGTAAGGTTATGAATGGGTGTTTTCATTAACACCCATGCCCAATCTCTCCTAATTCATGAAGTTTGATCAAAAAAAGATCTTATGGGGTTTTAACTTAAATCTTGTGGAATTATAACGATATATCAATGGGTTACTATCCTTTCTGATTTACATCATATTTTAGGAATTATGATCATATTCTACAACTATTTTGATTATAACTTTATTGATTTCGATTTCTACTAAATTAAGTGTCACCCCCCACCTTGGGAGGCATGACTGGCACCTAGTGCCCTACTGGGGTATGAACTGACTAAGCTAACCTATGCACTCCTGGTGCAGGCTCACTTCTCAATTCAAGAAAACAACGGACTATATCTCAGTTGTAACTACAACCTCCGGCTGACAAGGCCTTGTAGCCACCTATGAAAGAAAATAGCTAACCAAAAACAAGCAATAACAGGAGATCCTAAGCGGCCGACAAGGCCACCATGGTGTCTAGTTATGACTGTAAGGTAAATCCAGTGCTAACCTAAACTATGGCCAACAAGGCCGCTAATCTATTAGCTAAAAAAGGCCCCACACGGCCAACATGCAAACTTAAACACATATAGGCCCCACACGACCAATAATAGCTAACTTAAACACATATAGGCCCCACACGGCCAATAACAGCTAACCACTGGGAAATAGAAAAATCTACAAGCCTTTAGGAACAATATGATGGTCAGGACAGGACAAGTCTGTCACGCCCTATAACTGGGGGGAGGGCGCGACTAGCTCCCCATACCTGACTGACTGGGAAGCCGACTATATGACATCTGTAACTGTAACACCTAGGCTATCCAGGCCATCTATCAAAATCAACTGGAGCACAAACTAGACCCATAATGTCTCAATAATACAGGGTAAACAACTGAAATGCAAACGAGGCTATGAGTATGCTAAACTAAACAACAAAACGCTGACAAGGCCACAAACTGAATACCATTGTACACACTAAGTCCAGAAAGCCTTTAAAGAGTAAACTGACTGATGGTCGGAACAGGGCTCTGACCTACCCATAACTGCATCTCAAAACTCTAACTGAAACAAAACCAGTCTTAGCTACAGAAAGAAAGGAGCATACCAACACATCCACTAATCTCACGAACTACTACTGCAACTAGCAATCCCGACCTCTACCTGCACCTGCAGCATGAATGCAGGTCCCCAGGTGAAGGGACGTCAGTACGAATTAAATGTATTGGTATGTAAGGCAGAAAACTGTAAACATGTAAGATAGAAATGATAACTGAGCCAGAAATAAGGAATAACAACAACCTGAAATCCTGGAAACTGAAACCTGGCAATAAGTCAATATTGAAGTGCAAATGCAACCAAGTAATGCACAAGAAAAACTATAACTGTAATGCCAACAACCAACCAACCATAAATCCATATATAAAATTCATCCAGCCGGTGTACCATACCAAGAAAAAATAAAAGTATCTTCAGCTGATGTATCACACCGGGGTAAAATAAAAATATCTCCAGCCGATGTACCACACCGGGGTAAAATAAAAATATCTCCAGTCGATGTACCACACTGGGGTAAAATAAAAATATCTGCAGCTGATGTACCACACCGGGGTAACGTAAAAATATCTCCAGCCGATGTACCACACTGGGGTAACATAAAAATATCGCTGATATACAACATCGGGGTAAAATAAAAATATCTCCAGCTTATGTACCACATCGGGGTAAAATATAAATATCTCCAGCCGATATACCACACCGGGGTAAAAAAATAATTCTCAATCATAATCATAAATAGGGTCGATATGGCTTATATTGAGTCAATTTAACACGTATGGCATATAAATGACAAGTGTTAAATCTATGGCTGGAATAGGCCTCTTTCGTAACCCATAAATGCAAGTGAGAACCCATATCATGTAAAGCTAGAAGATATGTATATATATCACGTGAAGTTGTCAAATTATACATGGACATGTCGACTCAGTTACTTGAAGGACCTTCAAGAGGTTTAGACAACATAAGAACTTTTGTAGGCTTACAAACAATGTCCTACAAATAATTCTACCAATTGAACATCTTACTTGGATAGAAACACATAGAGCTCATTTCTACACAATTCTTTAACATTTGGGAACTAAAAATATATGCTGCCTACCAGGTGGTTCCTTTAACCTGTATCGGCAACTATACATTGGAATTTCATTGCCAAATTTATCATGTAGATAAGCACATATAGTTCTTAATTCATTTGACTTATTTGCAGGAAAACATGAAAATTATAACTAGGAACTTGGAGTTATTTTTCATATACATAGAGCTGAGAATTGAACTACAAACATACAACATATAAGACTTCTATATAATGTATAACTCGTATTTAGTTAACTAGGTGACCTCCAGGAGACTTCCTGGTATTCAAAGTTCTGAGCTTAACTGATCATTATCATAGCTTGCACTTATACTTACTTAGACATTAGGAACATTGGTACCTGGGAGAATCTCTCCTCTGAATTTAGGAAATTCAACTGATAACTCAACAAGAGCTAAACATAAAGATGCATGACTTGAATATAACTAAAAGAATTCAACTGTATGTTATAACATGAAAATCGTACACATTAAGACTTCTTACTGGGAAGACATATAAAGACTTGAGTTCTTAGACTTGTATACAACATCAGATACTTAACCAAGACATTAGCATAATTCTCGAAATATGATCTCTCAAAAACTTCTTAGATCGTCTAGCACATTTCAACATAAATTAGAGACGTAAAGACATAACTTAAGGATCTAAGACTTGGAGCTCTATAACTTGGGAACTCGTGAGTAACTCTCTAAGTGATGTCTTATAGGTAAATAAAGATATATAGCCATAATTCAGGTGATGCTGGATTGACTTACATAACTTTGCAATTATCTGCGGAGCTTAAGAAAGCTTACATAATCATAAGTGACTTAGAAGGTCCTAGGATTACCCTTTTCAGACATGGTAGAAAATTTCAACACTTAGAATAGATAACTTAACATAATCCTTTAGGGGTATAGCAGAGAGCTTCTCAACTTAAGTTACTATTTTGCAGCCGTTCAACTCTAATTATTTCATTGAAGGTTAACACTTTAGTGGTTATTCATCAACATAACACATACTGAACATAAATAACTTAATTTATAACTCTTTTGCTAAACGTCTGTAGAACAGGGTTAATCTTCCTAGCTGTTGCCTGCCTCGTTCACAATCGTAACCCGTATCGTCTAATTTAACAATATTTAGCTCTACTTTCCTTATTCATCTTAACTTCTTTGCCAAAAGTTATTCACTCTACACTTAAGTCTTTACCCTCATGTTCACTATTCCATCAATTCTTGTACACACTTACCTCTTTTCCTAATTGACAACTTAGCCACGCTTTCCCCGTTAACATGTATCGATTTAGCTTATTCGCTATGTGCCGCTTCCTTAGATTTAAGGAGGAAACACATAAAATATACTTTTTGTCTTAAGAACTTTAAAACATAAACATATAGGATGGATTAACAATATTATTAAAACGTCATTTCAATAAGCTCGTTTACCGTCAATCGGCTTAGCGTCATCTTCTTAGCTTAAGTTCAATTACATGTCGTCGTCTTAGCATTTCCTACCAATTTCACTAAGTGAAAAGATCTTAACATATATTAAACATCACATATACAATATACTGCAAAGGACCAGCTCACGGTGCCCACGTTAAGGGGACTTCAGACTCGATTTGGAACTACGGCAACAATCATATAAAAATTACACCTTTCGCTTCACATTTGTTCGCTTCCACCATTCTTAACGATTCAAGATTTATTCCAAGTATTTCCAACCCTTTAGAAAGGATCATACATGCCTCAATATGATTTTAAAAACATAGGAATATTGATCCTTTCAATAACTTAGTTTCGTGCTTAAAAAACAAGGAAAGGGACGCCTTTACATACCTTGGAACGTTGACTCTAATTTTGCCGAAAATCTTCCTTTCAAGCTTACTCCTTAAAGATCCTTCCAAGTCCAATTTACAAACCCAACAAGCAAAAACTTCACTTCACCAATGTTCTGGAAAAACTGGGCAGCAACATGCCACAAAAACACACAAAGAAACAACAACACAATACTACAACATTCTCCAAGTTATAACCTCATAAACTTAAAGAAATCAAAAAGGGAATTACTTACCCTTTCTTGGAGATGTTATCAGCTAAAGTAGGAGTAAACTCCTACTATTTC
The DNA here is from genome assembly GCA_035772735.1 of Datura wrightii. NCBI lineage: Eukaryota > Viridiplantae > Streptophyta > Magnoliopsida > Solanales > Solanaceae > Datura > Datura wrightii. The sequence goes on from JASDFA010000027.1 coordinate 41,725,004, forward strand.
CTCTGCCTAGAATCATTTAAAAACGTAGCAATACCACAATCAACCACAAGACAACAAGTTATGACTTCCTTCCAAGGTTCTCTTTTCAAAGCCCAAAAGAGATAAGAGTGAAGTTTCTTACCTGGGATATATTTTCACCATGTGATAGGTCTTAGATTCCTCTGAATTCTGAAAAAAAAATCAACTAAAACAGAGTAAAAATGAGCTTTCTAGCTCAATTTTACTTCATATAGGCGGGATGGCAAGGGTTACGGCGGCGCCCACGTGCGGCGCCCGTGCGACATGCCCTCACACGCACGCGCGCGTGCGCCTGCTGCCAGCCTGTCTCAGCGCCCGCGCACCTAGGCGCTTTCCCAACCAACATTGCTATCTTCAAACGAGCATAACTTTTTACTCCGAACTCCAATTGACGAGCGTTTTTTTACTGTTACACTCAAATACCTTTCATTCGAAATGTAATGGGACTTCTGGATCATTATATTTTTGGAGATATGACCATTTAAATTTGACCCTGATTTACAAACTTCAAATAGTCTTCGCTTTTCCCTTTGCACATGTTTCCCTCCTCACCTATGGACAACATACTACCCATAATTCCCTTAATATGATATATAACCATCAAATAATCATCAAAAAATATTCTGTGGTGTAACACCCAACCTACCGATGAACTGTACAAACAAAAGAGATAAACCTTCTATCTACAAGCTCCAGAAGAAGGGAGCTAACTGCTCTATGACGCTGGCTAAAAGCTACGAGGGACCTGCTCCTCGTCTATCGGTACCTGCAGGAAAGTAATGCAGCGCCCCACAAAAGGCGTCAGTACAACATGTATTGAGTATGTAAGGCAATAACTGTAAATGACTTAATATAAAAGAGAAATTTGAAAATAACTGAAGGGAAAGGAATAGGAGTCATCCGAAGTAGCTGAGTTTTCTATTATCTAGTCTATCAATAACTAAAGAAAACAAGATCCTTACCTGGCCCCCATAAGCCGGAAGGTACAACCAACACAGAACAACCCACCTAGGGCTCCCATAAACCTTGATGAGTACACGTCAATCTATATACCCCTATCAAGGTCATAACGGGTCATACTGGTAACTATAGCCGTCCTACCAGTCCCATGGGTCTGCAACTGAGCCCGTTCGACTCCTGACTGTAGCTGTGTCCGAGTCTAGTGGACTCTTGATGTCTGCACCTCGGGCACCAGGCTCGTCAGGGTTGTGGTGCCAATACGGCGTATGAATAATAGTCCAACCATGGAATAGGCTCTATGGGGACCTGGGACCCCATCTTCATCCCTCGCGGACGGCATGCCGCTCTTTCTAGAGAAACGTCATCTCACCCCCGCGGGCGTCGACACAGCTAATAACCCGGGGGTTGTTCATGGAGGGCTATATAGGCAAATCAAATCCTAGCTAAACGTAGAATACTAGTTTCAGCTAATAACAACAACTATTCATGATTAATGTACTTCTGATTCTCTTACTGGGATTTAGACTAAGTTATAATGCTATAGGAACTAACTTGCCGAAGGAATTTGCCTTACATACCTCATTTGCGGATTACTGATTAACTGGCGAGTTTCAACTCGTATTCAACTGCTCTTCTCAGCTGCAATCGTATTATTGGAAGAATGAGGCTAATTTCAATACTAAATTCGGAGAAAATGATAACTTTATATATAAATATTAACTATATTTCAACATGACAAAACACAATCGAAAACCTATAATTTCTTGAGAATCTAGAAGGGAGAAATGCTTACTTTAAGCCTGTGATCGTATTGACACTAGTTTGAAGCAATTCCAACAACCTTAGCTCAGCGGGGCTACAATTTGCCAGGTGAATTTTATGAAACTAACTCAGTAGTAATGCTCCCTGTAGCCTTATACTTCGATACCCGAAGTTAATTTGAATTTGGGCAGTGTTTTATAACATAAACGAAAGAAAATTATTGATTTCCTTCAGATGTTTCCCTTGTTGGCCGAATGTATAAGTTGGAAATGAAATAGAATCAAAGGGGGGAACTTGTATACACTTGAGGTGGTGGACAGGGCAGCATGGCATAGACCCCAACGCGGAGGGAGGGGGTCTATGCCACGTTGCCCCTTTGGGCAGCTGGTACGACCTTCTCCCGATCAGTCCCGACTCCGTGCTCATTCAACCTTTCCCCGGGCCCTTTTCTCGCACATATTGCAGTCTAAAACTCTCAACTAACATACGAATAGGCCGTTTAAACATTAAAAACATACGGGGTGTAACATCCTCCCCCCCCAGAAACATTCGTCCCCGAATGTTTTACTTCGGCTTACAGGAACTCTAACCTTCATAACTACATATTCTAGAAAAATTTTGGCAGAGTCTCCCTTATAATATGGACTATCCGAAAAACCTGAAACGCAGAAAAGTCCAATACAGGCATTTAACATAACACTTTAACAACTGTTTCTCAACAACATTGTATCTAGCTGAGCTATATATGTAACATACATCACAGAAAAAACTTAATCATAAATGTACCTTACCTGCATGGCCTGGCCAAATCTGGAACGAATGAGTATACTTGGATCTCATATCATCCTTAGCTTCCCAAGTCATCTCTTCTTTATTCTTATTCCTCCATAATAGTTTCACTGAAGCGACATCATTTGTTCTCAGCCTGCGAACCTGTCGATCCAGTATGGCTACTGGAACCACTTCATAGGTTAAGTCCTCAGTAACTTGGACATCCTCAACTGGCACAACTCGGGACGGATCCCCTATACACTTTCGTAGCATTGATACATGAAATACCGGAAGAACGGACTCCAATTTTGAAGGAAAATCTAGCTCATATGCCACCTGGCCTATTCTCCAGAGTACTCGATACGACTCAATAAACATCAGACTGAGCTTACCCTTTTTGAACCTCATATGCCTTTCATCGGCGAGACTTTCAGAAATACCCAGTCACTTATACGGAACTCCATATTCCTATGTCGTACATCAGCATAAGATTTCTGGCAGCTCTGAGCTTTCAGCAGGTGTTCTCTGATAAGCTTCACTTTTTTTCTGACCGATGAATTACATCTGGCCCAATTAATCCTGATTCTCCAACCTCGAACCAACCAACTGGGGACCTGCATTTTTTCCCATATAAAGCCTCATAAGGCGCCATCTGAATTGCTAAATGGTAATTGTTATTATAAGAAAACTCAATAAGAGGTAAGTGTTCCTCCCAGCTGCCTCCAAAATCCAGCACGCACGCCCGTAATCTATCCTCGAGCGTCTGAATTGTACGTTTTTCCTTCCTGTCTATCTGAGGGTGGAATGCTGTACTTAGATTAACCTGGGTTCCCAAGCCTCTCTGGGAAGACCGCCAGAACCTAGCTGTAAATTGTGCTCCCCTGTCAGAAATGCTAGACACTGGGACACCGTGTAATCTAACTATCTCCCTGATATAAAGCTCGGCATAATCCTCAACTGAGAAGGTGGTCCTGACTGGTAGAAAGTGAGATAATTTCGTCAACCTGTCAACAATCACCCAGATGGAGTCAAATTTATGCCAGGTACGAGGTAATCCTGTCACAAAGTCCATATTAATCACCTCCTATTTCCACATAGACACTATTATTTCTTGTGTCAGTCCGCCAGGTTTTTGATGCTCGACTTTCACCTATTGGCAATTAGGAAACTGAGCTACAAATTCTGCTATCTCCTTGTTCATTCCCGGCCACCAATAAATTTATTTTATATCATGGTACATCTTTGTTGAACCTGGATGAAGAGAATATCAGGAATAATGTACCTCACTCATAATCTGCTGGCAAAGTCCTGCCGCATCCGGCACACAAAGGCGGTCCCTATACCTCAAAACTCCATCTCCAGTTATACTGAAATCCGCTACTTCCCTATGATGAGTTTTATTCCTGAGTTAAACTAGGTTAGGATCTTCATACTGCCATTCTTTTACTTCTACAACCAGTGATGACACTACAGTATTCTGGATTACTTCCCCATTGTCTCCTGAATCTACTATACGGATAGCTAAACTGGCTAATTGATGTAGTTCTCGGGCCAGCTCTCGCTGTCTTGGCTTCAGGCGTACTAAACTTCCCATGGATTTATGGCTGAGGGCATATGCTACAACATTGGCTTTTCCTGGATGATACAAAATATTTACATCATAGTCTGTCAATAATTCTAACCAGCGGAGCTACCACAAATTTAACTCTTTCTGCATGAAGATATACTAGAGACTCTTGTGGTCAGTGAAAATATCTACATGAACGCCGTACAGATAGTACCTCCATATTTTTAAGGCATGGATGACCGCGACTAATTCCAGGTCATGAGCAGGGTAGTTCTTTTCTTGCTTCCTCAACTATCTCGAAGCGTAAGCAATTACCTTACCATACCACATTATAACACATCCTAACTCCACACCTGAAGCATCAGAATACACCGCATACCCTTCTGACCCATCTGGTAAACCTAACACGGGTGTTGATGTCAGTTTATTTTTTAGCTCCTGGAAACTCTGTTCACATGCTTCGGTCTAGTGAAATTTGGCTGCTTTCTAAGTTAACTTAGTCAAAGGTGCTGACAGAGTAGAAAACCCCTCTACAAACCTCCTGTAGTACTCGACTAATCCCAGGAACCTGCGTACCTCGCTTGGAGTTATCGGCCTAGGCCATGTCTTTACCGCCTCAATCTTTTGGGAGTCTACCTAGATACTAGCTTCTGACACAACATGACCCAGAAAGGCAACTGAACTCAGCCAAAACTCACACTTGGAAAATTTTGCATATAACTGATGATCTCTGAGAATCTGAAGCACTGTTTGTAGATGATCCCGATGTTCTTCTTCTGAGCGGGAATACACCATAATATCATCAATAAATACTATCACGAACAGGTTTAGATATGGCCTAAATATACTGTTCATCAAGTCCATGAACAAGTCTGGAGCATTCATCAACCTGAAGGACATGACTAGAAATTCAAAGTGGCCATACTTGGTCTTGAAAGCAGTTTTTGGAATATCTCTCTCCCGAATTCGAATCTGATGGTACCCCGATCTCAAGTCATTTTTTGAAAAACACTTCGTCCTTTGTAACTGGCCGAACAAATCATCTATCCGGGAGGCGGGTACTTATTCTTGATAGCAACTTTATTCAGCTGTTGATAATCTATACACATGTGGAGGGAGCCATCTTTCTTTCTCACAAACAAAACTGGCGCACCCTATGGTGAAGTACTCAGCCTGATAAAGCCCTTATCTAACAAATCTTTCAACTGCTCCTTTAATTCTCTGAGTTCAGCAGGAGCCATCCGGTATAGAGGAATGGATATAGGATGAGTACCTGGTAATAAGTCAATTGCATAGTCGATTTCCCGTTCTAGGGGAATACCAGGAAGCTCATCTGGAAATTCATTGACCACTAAAATAGACTGAAGAGTCGGAGATTCTTCTTGGACATCCTGAACCCTGAAAATATGATAAATGCATCCCTTTGCTATCAATTTCCTCGCCCGAAGATAGGAAATAAACCTACCTTTCGGCGTAGCTGCACTACCTTTCCACTTCCATACTACCTCTCCAGGAAAGTGGAATTGGACAGTCTTGGTCCAGCATTCTATATTAGCATCACATGGAGCCAATCAATGGATACCCATAATTGGATCAAAATCAATCATCTCTAATTCTATCAAATCTGCTAAAGTTTGGAGACCAACGACCTCTACTGTTCACCCTCGATAAACCTTTTTTTCTATAATGGAATCACCGACGGGAGTAGACACAGAAAAAGGCCGTCGAAGCAATTCTAGCATGATACCAAACTTCTGAGCTATCAAAGCATATACGGAATGAGAGCAAATGTCCAGCATACCTGTCACAACATCCAGCGACGACACTGACTCCTATCGCCCTGGTAAAGCATATGTGCGATCTGGACCGATACCTGAACTTGAGGCCCCTGGTCTGCCTCGGCCCTTGCCAGCTGGAGCTGAGGGACTGCGCCCTACTGGAGGGGCTGGGGCACGGGCCCGCTGAAGATTTAACCTATCAATCTCGATCGCCCTGACCTCTGGCCGGAAAGTCCCTCATTCGATGACCCTCTTGCCCACATGTATAACATGCTGTAGAACCATACCTGCATGCCCCATAATGACATTGGCTGCAAATAGGGAAAGGTGGTACAGTAAATTTGCTCTGCTTTGACCCCCTCTACTATTGTGATCCTGCTAACCGTGAGCTCTCGTTAGGCCCTGGCTATCCTCGATGACTAAACCTATTCCCCTGCTGCTGTTGTGGAGGTGGGGGTCTGGGTGGCCTGTCTGATAGTCGTGGTCTAGGTCCACCCTAGGACTCTATCTGCATATCACTGGGTCTAGTTCTGCGGTGCTGCTCCTGACTTTCCCTCTCTATCCCTCGCTACCGTTGCTGGATCCCCTCGATATTCTGAGCAAATTCTTGAACACGAGCGATATCCATGTCTTCTCACAAATTAGCTATGATACAGGTATCCATGTATTCTGGATTCAGCCCCATGATAAACCGATGCACCCTGGTTGGCATAGTATCTACAAAGGCCGGTGCATATCGGGCCAAGGAATCAAATCTCATAGCATATTCTCGAACATTCATTGAACCCTTATCCAAATGCAAAAATTTATCTACCTTGGCTTGGAGGATCTCCCGTGGTAGATGATGGTCTAGGAAGGCCTCAGAGAAACTGGGCCAAGTCGGAGGCGGAACATCTCTGTCTCGGGACCTTTCCCAGCTCTCACACCATAGTACTGCAATGTCTCGCAACCGAAACATTGCTAACTCCACTGATTCTGAAGAGGTCGCATGCATTACCCTAAAAATTTGCTGCAACTAGTCTAGAAAATCCTGATGGTCCTCATCCCGATCTGTCCTTGTGTATTGTGGGGAACTTAGTGCAAGGAACTCTCGGACCCTCAAGCTCCCAGGCCCTCTTGAGGTTTCTGCAACTACCGGCACCATAGCTGACGTTGTGCGGCCATCATCTGGGCTAACATAACAACAACACTCCTAACCTTCTGATAGGACGGTATCAGTATAGGTACTGCTGGAGGGGGTGCCGACGCATTTGCCGCTCCATGCGGGTCCTGGTGTGATGGTGAATGCTGGGGAGATCGAGATGAAAACTCTATGTCTCAGAGTGCGCTGTCTCTGATTGGGGTGCCCTGCTAGTGCCCTCTCCTGCCGCCACGTCCGATCTCCTACCAGTCATGGGATGTCGCGTGTCCGACATTTCTCTATAGACAAAAGAATATGGTAAGCTTAGGAACTCAACCCTATACTGTACAACTCTATAGCACGACTAGATAAGATGAAAGAGTAACCATCCTATCCTGCCTCGCAGTCACCTGCCTATAGAATGTTGTGCACAACACATCCATAGACAAGACTCTACTTAGCATGGCTTGCAGGCTCCCTGTGATATGACCTGCTCTGATACCAAGTTTGTCACGCCCCATCTTGGGAGGCATGACTGGCACCTAGTGCCCTACTGGGGTCTGAACTGACTAAGCTAAGCTATGCACTCCTGGTGTAGGCTCACTTCTCAATTCAAGAAAACAACGGACTGTATCTCGGCTGTAAATACAACCTCCGGCTGACAAGGCCTTGTAGCCACCTGTGAAAGAAAACAGCTAACCAAAAACAAGCAATAACAGGGGATCCTATGCGGGCCGACATGGCCATCATGGTGTCAGGGTAGGGGTCAGGGTAGAGTTGCTACACTCAAAATCACTAAGGACTTGCGGGTTATCTTGAAGGCTAGGGGTCAGGGTAGGACAAATATTTAGTTCTAGTGACTAGAACCTCTCTAGTGCCTTTTTGTGAGAACTTTTAACATCCCATCACACTATTGAGATCACTCCACCTTATCTCTACTTATTAATCATCTTGTTCTTTTGTTTAGCAAGAGCCACCCATATAACACCTTTGGATTCCATATTTAGCCTCATCTGAGCAAGAGGTAGCACCTTTTAACTATTCTTTCTCTTTTAATGATTCGAGGTTTTTAAACCAATTATTTCATTCAATTCATTATAATTTGGTGCTATATCACTTTAAAGCTCTCATATTTCTCCCTTCTCTTGCAACCCCCCAAACTTAGGCTTTTACCTTACTTTAATTCATTTCGTTATCTCTCTCCATCTCTTGGGCTTTAACCTTATTTTTTATTCTTTCATCACTAGCTATTAGGGAGGATGGGTGCCAAAGAAGAGGATTAAAAAGGGTCATTCAGCTTACGATGTGGTTTCCAAGAAAGGGTCCAAGGCTCAAACCTTGACTATCAAAGATTAATGTCCAATGACGTAATTTTTGGTGAAGTGACTATCAAAAGAAAGCCTAAGATCATTTTCTAAGTGCAGCCTCGTCTAAAATTTCACTTTAAATCACACTTAGGGAAAGTTCTAGACAATCATGCATACACAAGAATAAAACCAATGGACTCACCACACAAGACATCACAATCCAAGGAGTTCACACACTTTCTAAATCACATTAAGATTACGACTTATACAAGCTAGTTTACGAATCAAAAAGCCAAGAAAGGAATGTATAACCCATGATAAGAGGGTGCTCGTTTTCAACTTTAAGTGCCCCCTTTTGCTTTCAAAACTCATACGCAATGCCAAGCAAGAAATTTTGGTGGTACCTATTCAAACAAGTGCACAAAAGACTAAAAACGACTCTAGACTTGACATTTTCCCTTAAGAAAGTTGCCTTTCAATCCATCATTAGGAAATGTCACCTGATCTTAGGAAAAATAGCATGCCCGAGTGACGCTTGAGAACTTAATTTAGTCTTGTTTAGCTAAGTAATTGTATACAATTTCATGTGATTTTATATAAATGTGAATATATGTGCTAACCAACATGATTAGTCCTTGTTTTGTAGGTTTCAATGATTTTGAGGAACTAATTTATAAGTTGGTGAAGTAGCGGAATGGAGTCGGGAGCAGGTGCGACAGGCAGGCAGCACCAGCGCGCCCGCAACATGCCACGTCGTGCCAGCTGCGCGACAGAGCAAGGCCAACGCGCTGCCCAAGCAGTGTGACACGCTGCCAACGCGGTGGCACTCGGCAGTTTCGGCTTCCGGAGGCAATTTCCAGAGAGCTTTCACGTTACCTCCGCGTGATGGAGGCAGTGCTCCGCGATACACTCCGTGACATGGAGCCGTTCCATGACAGGCTAAATTATGCACGTTTTCCATTTACTATAAATAGGTCCCTTAGCTCCTAAAACCACTTTGTCACGATTTTATTCTGGAAAACTACCTAGGAGTGAAGGGAGAAGTGGGAGAACTCATCTAGGGTTTGGCAAATTCCCTTCTCATCTACCAAATTCATGTAAGTATGTAAGTTTAGTAGTATTTAGTTGTAGTTTTACGAACATGAATGGCAAGAACCCTTTCTCTAGGGTTGAAGCCATGAATTATGATTGTGATTTTATGAAATTGTTTTGGAATTAAGTTATTGATTGTTGTTTTCGTCTTGCATTCTAGATTGTTGGTTGTTTTTGTGATTGATCACCATGAAAACATATACGTTAGCTTGGGCAATTGCTTTAGAAAGAATTACCTAGGTCAGGACATGAGAATGTGAGCATGTTTGCATCTCACGATATAATTTCGTGTTAGGATAGAAATATACCTAACACCTTGCTTGGTTGATAAAACGGGGGTTATTAAGAGACCATCTTAGGATTATCACATCACCACTCAAAGAAGTAGTTGTGAGGGTAAGTTGAGTTAAATGGTTAGACGCACGAAAGTCCCTAATCATTTCCCCGTAAACCACAACATAATTAATTGCTTGCGAACTAAAAATTAGCATCTTCACTCACAATGATGCAGTGAGGCTAGTTTGCCATGTTTAGAGGCTCGAAAGACCATGAACATGCAATTCTAATTATGTGAAATAATAATCGATAGTTGCATGCTTAACCCATTGCAAATTGTAGCATCGCATGATTATTTGGTTTTAACTCTATGTTGCTCCTAGAGTGCATTCAGAATATTTCGTTGACCAAATTTAGACTTAATTAAAAATCTCCCTCAAAAACTTCTATGACCAACACTTTCGATATTTACGATCACACTTGAAATGGATAGTTAGAGGAATGGGTCCAGTCCCTATGGGTTCGACATTCCTGTTCTTAAAAAGAGCCACTATATTACTTGCACGACTCGTACACTTGCGGGCAAAAAAAAGTTTTTGGCGCCGTTGCCGGGGACTCGGCGAAGTTTTGATAATTTATCTGTCTTTGTGTGATTTTTGAAATTTCCTTAAGTGTTGAGAAACTTGGTCTTAGTCTGTTTATTTGCAGGTGACAGGTTGTCCTGCCGAGCTGGCTAGAAGTAGAGAGCTTGTGGAACCGGTGCTGGAACCTGAACGTCAAATCCATTTGCGAAGGAGAGTATCTCTAGAGAAAAAGCTGAAGAGACTTCAAGAAAAGGTACAACAATAACCACCCGCAGGACAAGCACAATTGTCATCAGAAGCAATGGCAGCAAGACCAGTTCGCGAAGTGGCAATCCCACTAGCGATGAATGTGACCTCTAGCATCCGTAAACCGGAGCCTGGAGGGCACTTTGAGCTTAAACAGAACATGGTGCAGCTACATTCTAGTGGTCAATTCACTGGGATGGCACATGAGGACACTCAGCAACACCTACAGAGCTTTTTAGAGATTAGTGACACGTTTGTCCCCACCGGCGTGTCCATAGATTATGTCCGACTGACCCTCTTCCCATTTTCACTGTTGGGAGAGGCAAAAAAGTGGCTGAAGCCTGAGCCACCGAACTCCATAACTTCATCGAATGACTTGGCTAAGAAGTTCCTTATCAGATTCTTCCCTTCAGGCAAAACTGCAAAGTTGAGAAGTGAAATACTCAGTTTCAAGCAAAGGCCTGATGAGAATTTATATCTGGCTTGGGAAAGATTCAAGTCATTGTTAGGAGACTACCCCCATCACCAGCAATCAAATGAAGTGCTGGCACATACCTTTTTATAAAGTCTAGACCCACACACGAAAATAGTACTAGACTCTGCATCGGATGGGCAAGCCTTGCGTAAGACTTATGATGAGTTGTATACTTTGTTGAACAGAATTGCTCAAGGAAATCTAGAGTGGTACAGCGAGTCATTGAGGGGGGCAGGAAAGAGATAGGGGTTGATAGAAGTAGATGGTTTGAATGCCTTGGCAGCATAGTTAGCTTCGTTCCAACATCAAATGATGACTCAGTTCAATAAACTGAGTAAGAACCCACACCAGGGCCAGGTTAATGTAGTTCAGCAAGCTCCGAGTTGGTGTGAAATTTATGGTAATACTAGGCACAATGCAGAATCTTGTGGAGCCAATCCGGAGTCAGTCAATTTTGTTGGTAATGTGCAGTGCAACAATCAGAATTATGGAACCAGTTACAACAGAAATTGGCAGGGCCACCCGAATTTTTCTTGGGGTGGAAACCAAAAGCAGAGTTATATGCATCCTCAACAACAACAGTATCATCAGAATAGGCAGAATGATGGGCAATTGAGCAGCAGCATTAAGGAAACATTGCAGAAAATCATGGAGACCCAGACTCAGTTAGTGGAAAATCAGGCGAGGATGGCAACAAACTTAAAGAATCAGCAAATGGCCACCCGCAATCTTGAAAAACAAGTGGGTCAGATAGCAGCTACTCAAAACATGAGATCATCACCCGGTTCGACACAAAAATAAGATAAGAAAAAGTTGCTCCTTGGGAAAGAATTGTAGTATAAACAAAATCCTTGGAGTTTATTCATAGACTACTCTCTAAAAAGGCAATGCTATCTAGAAAATAATGACTATTCAACCTTAAGATGATTTCACCTAATCTATCATAGGGTCATATAGTGCATCACTAACAATCGGGTTACCCCAACAAAATAACAAAACAACAAAACACATAAAAACAAAGATAATGCATTATCTTTGATGCACAAGGTTTGAATGAAATAAGGGAGGTATGGGCAAAAGAACTCCCTGGTACAATAGAGGCATCTGCATTGGAACTGTGTGCAATATAACTAAACCTGCATTTCACAGGTTGTTACCTGCGTTTCACAGGTTGCCACCTGTGTTTCGCAGGTGGAGCACAGAACCACTTTATCTAAACCTTCTAATTCTAGGTATTCTGGATGTAACCTGCACTAGAACTGCGCTTCGCGCCTTTGGACCTGCACTTCACAAGTCTAGCACCGAGTTCTCAATTTTGTTTCTTTCACTTTTTGTCACATTCCACACCTGATCTACCCCTGCACAATTAAAGATAACACAAATGTAAAGTAAAAAGAAATAAAGGAAAAAGAAATGTAAAAGCAGTTGAGTTGCCTCCCAAGAAGCACCTTAGTTAACATTGCGACTAGACGACTTCAATCTTCACCACTTTTCTCTCCCCTTTGAGTTTTTGAATTGCACCCCTAGTTTCTTTCCATTATTCTACTTCTCTTGAGGGGTAGTGGTGTAAGAATCAAGGTCCCAAGTAGTGGATGTTGCCTCTTGTATTTCTTGGCCCTCAAAAGAGTTATGTGCTTTGGCCTTATTGGTATGACATACTTTAAGATGAAGCCACCTTGATCTTCCTCTTCAACTTTCTCCATCGAGTTGGTCACCTCAATTTCCATATCACCAACCAAGTTCAATGTTGAAAAATGATTAGAGGGCAGTTTAAGTCGCTTCATTCTCAAGCATGTTTTTTGCTTGACATCCTCCCTCTCAAGTGCACTCGAGTCCGGACAAAAAGGTTTGATGGACATCTAGTTGGAGCTCTATTGTCACTTCTTTACTTATGGCATCTTGCATCATAGTTGGTTTGGTTGGTTGGAAAATCATCGTGACCTCTTCAAAATGCACCTTCACCCCTTATTTATCATCATGTTGAGCTTTCTCCCTCGAGTCATGCTACACCCCAGAAGCCCAAAGATTAGACCCGGAGTTGAAATAGTGAAAAAGTGAAAGTTCTGTAGTAGACTCAGAATGAGTCGTGAGGAGACTCGTGAGATCCACCCATAAGTCGTGATATGACTTGTGGGGAGGGCCAGAGGATGAAATATAAAGATTGAGAAGAGGAGACCACACGAGCATGACCACGACTCGTGGCTAGGCCCCACGAGCCGTTGTATCAGTTGTGGGGAGGGGGATTAAGAAAAGAAAAGGGAAAAAGGCAGTGAACTTGACAGAAGGGACCCCATGAGTCGTGGTCCACCCCCACGATTTGTGAGGTAGGTCGTGGTCAGCTATTTGAGGAAATATTTGGCATGAAGGCAGTGTATATCAAGGACTCGTGGTCACCAGAAACGAGTCGTTAGGCTGCCCGTGATGAGCCCAGAAGATCAGGTGAAGCAGTACACTTCACGGACGACTCCATGAATCATTAGGTCCCTCATTTGGACCAACTGACAGTTACTTTTTGCTAATTTAGTAAGGGCTTTTTCATAATTTCTAAGTTCATAGGGCCTAAACTATGATGTTTTGAGTTATGAATAGTGAATTTTAAAGGGTTAATTTTATTTTAGGCCTTATTCATTCATGCATGCAAGGTAGAAGATTTGAAAGGGTGATCAAGCTTAGCATTCATCAATTTCTTTTCAATTTTCTATTGGGCATCTAAAGAAGTGTTAGAATCAGCTACCAACAGGTATGTAGGATTATGAATGGGTGATTTCTTTCACACCCATGCCAATCCCTCTCTAAAGCATGAAATTCTATGTCTAATCTATGGGGGTTTAACTTAAATGCATGAATCTTCTATTTCTATACATGGGTATGATTTGATTATGATTCTACTATTGAATTATGAAGCATGGAAAAATTTTATGATGTTTTCAATTTAAAAACCATGATTCTAGTTCTATGGATTTAAAAGCCCACGGATGAAATGTTCATGAAAAAAATGAGATTTGTGATAAGCATATGATGGTGATGAGATATTATGATGAAAAGCATGTTTTGAAGTTACCCATATTTACAATTATGTTTTCAATAAGAATTGAGTATTTCTAAGTATAATAAAGCATTGGACAATGCCTACATGTTAAATATGAATGATAATTTTCCCGAATTAGACTTACCACATGGTTTGGAGCAAAGACTCCCAATTATATTTTCAGCTTGTGGTATGTTGTGAGTGAAAGATTTCCTATGTATAGCTTACCACATGGTTTTGGAGTGAAGGTTCCCAATTATGTTTTCAACTTATGGTATGTCTTGAGTTAAAGCTTCTCATATGCATGATTTCATATTTGAGATGTATTTAATCATTGAGCTTCGTAAATAGACGATGTTGAGCTTCGGTATAAATGATGTAGAGCATATACATGTTTTGGGAGTAGTGTCTAGCACCGAGTAGGATAAGGGTCGATCACCGTATGCCTCAGAACTACGCACTATCATAGGTTTATACATTATGACTTTGGGACCTCCCTCGTGAGCTTCCCCTGCCTGGAGGGGCCTTCAGCTTGATGTAAATATCATGGTATTGTCCCTGGCCCTGGCAAGGGTTTGGACGGTTCTACCCACTTGAGTGTAATAGTTGGGACCACATAAGCTATATCGTGGTATGTCGGTTAAAAGACGAGCCTCTCATTGTTCCTCGTGATTATAGATATGCATATTCATTGCTCATGAGATATATATATATATATATATGAATGTACTAAAGTAGGTTTGACTCAATGTTAAGATTTACTTGTAAATGTTGGAATTCAGCTTTGAGTCAATCGATTCAGTTACGATATTATGAAGTTATATTATGTTATGCTATGAAGAGATCATGATTTCAGAAAGAATTCATGCAAGCCCTACTCTCAGACTATTGATGTTTATGTTATATTATGCATTGTCTTTAAATGATTTTATTTACTTCAGCGGTTTTACTTACCTTGCATACTCGGTACATTTCACGTACATACTGCATACTCTATGCTATAGCGTTTCATGATACAGGACCTAGCTCTAAGGTTCAAACCTGCTCGTAGCCAGCTTGTTAGAGTTAGCATTCTTATTATTGGTGAGTCCTCATTTCCCTAGGACTAGACTATTCATGTTTTCCTTATGTATTCTAGTTTCAGTTTTGTTGAGTTTGTTGGGGTCTTGTCCCATCAACTCGTCATGTTTAGAGGCTTTTCTGACATTTGTATGTATTCAACTTTGGATTTCGTATTCTGATGTTATGTTCAAGTTAGACTTCCGCTATGAGTATGTTGTTGATTATTCAGTTTCTTGATTGAGTTAGATGTATGCTTATGCCATGGGTCAACTTGGGGTCTCTCGGGGCTTCTTGTCCCGTGTTACAATCTGGAACTCCATTCGGGTCGTGACAAACTTTGTAGCAGAGTAATAGGTTTAAAGTGCCCTAGGATGTCTAAAAGCCGCGTTAAGTAGAGTCTTTTTCATAGGTGTGAAGCGCGCCACACTTATGACGAAGAGGCTACGATATGTTTAGGAGATGTTCACTTATTTTCATGATCTACATCGTGCGATGAAAAGTCTTTTTATCCTTCTAATTTATGTTATTCGTGATTGCAGAATCATGGCTTCTCGAAGATTGAATGGTGAAGGCCATGAGGATGGCAACGGTAATGGGCACCAGCAAGCCCTACCAGTGTAGGAGCACCAGGCACCGGAGCCAGTCGCTCACGCTGAGTTCCAAGCCTCTATTCAGATGCTTGTATAGGCCTTGACCGCTCAGGCCATTGCGCATGTTCTGCCAAATAGCAATGCAACAGTGGCTAGAGTTAGCGACTTCTAGAGGATGAACCTGCCGGAGTTCCTTGGGTTCAAGGTAGATGAGGACCCACATGAGTTCATAGATGAGATAGTGAAGATCACCCAAGTCATGAGGGTGAATGGAGTTGAGTGCACAGAGTTGGCCTCTTACCAATGGAAAGGGGTCGCGCATATCTGGTTTCGCCAATGGAAGGATATCAGGGTCATCGGAGTAGGTCCTGTCACTTGGGAAGAGTTCCATGTTGCATTTCTAGACCGGTTCTTCCCTCATGAGATGAAGGAGCCAAAGGCAACTGAGTTCATGAATTTGAAGTAGGGGAGAATAATAGTACAAGAGTTATCCCTTGAGTTCACTCACTTATCAAAATATGCCCCAGAGTCGGTTCGTCCATGGAGTAGTGGACTATTTGGACAAGGATTGTAGGACCTCTATGCCCCATCAGGATATGGATTTCCCACTGATAGTGTTGTACGCCCAGCAGATGGAGGAGACACATCTGAGAGAGAGGGAGGCCAAGAAGGCCAGGAATGATGACCATAGATTCTCATAGTCGAGGTCAAGTGGTGGGCACTGACAGCCGACCCATCAGAGATCATCAACCCAAGAATCTTCGTTATTGAGTGTGCCATCCAGGCCTAGACATGATCAGAGAGAATGAGAATCAGGCTCGAGGGGTCAGAATAGCAGATCCGCAGATTCTATCATCCCAGCTTATCACAGATGTGGTCGGGGGCATACAGGCCAGTGCTTGGCAGGTTCAGGTGCTTGTTTCAGGTGTGGGAAGCCCGGACACAGGCTTAGAGATTGTCCAGTAGCGAGATAGGATCAGGTTGGGGGCCAAGGCCTAGCTTCTAGTTCAGTAGCCCCTCTTGCACGCTCAGACCATCAGGGATCAACTACTAGCACAGTTGGCGGTCAGCGTCAGAACAGATTCTATGCCTTAGCATCCCTTCAGGAGCAGGAGATCGCCCCAGAAGTGGTCACTGGTATGTTGCGAGTTTTCCATATTGATGTTTATGCTTTACTAGATCCGGGGGCTACCTTGTCTTTAGTGACACCTTATATGGAAGGTGATCTTGGGCAGAATTATATGCCCAAGTGATGCTCAAATCCTCTATTTCGTCTTGTTTATCGATCGTTATTTGTACATTCTCATGTGATTTGTAGTTAAAATGTGAATTTATACTAACCAACATGATTAGTGTTATTTTGCAGGAAAAATGTAATTTTAGGAAGCTAAGTTGCATGTTGGTGAAAATCAGGAATGGACTCGGAAGCGAGTAGTGGAAAAGGTCAAGGAAAGGCAGTAAATATAGGGGCTCCGCGATGGAGTCGTGTCACGATGCCATCGCGGAGGCAGTCTGCCTTGGATGATTTATTTTGGCAAATTTCCAGTGAAGGTTTGCGACGGCGTCGTGGCACGTTGGCCAAGCCCCGCGTTACAAGCCGTGGCACGTTGCCTATATTTACCTGGAACAGAAATTTCCAGTGAGGGTCCGTGTTTGCACCGTGTCACGGAGGCAGTGCTCCGCGATGCACTCCGTGACACGTTGCTTGTTATTCTGGGAAAAATTTCCACTAGTATAAATAGCACACTTAGGTTTATTTTTAATTCGGCTGACTTAGTTGAGTAAGAACGTGGGTTACAGGTAGTTGAGGAGACGAAATTCTTAGGGTTCTTCTCTAACTCTTTCTCCTTTATGTCAATTGTTTGTATGATTTATACTCATTTGATGATGTTTAATTCACAAATGAGTGGCTAAATTCACTTCTTGCTGAGGTTAAGAACATTTGTAGTGGAATGTAATTGTTGATCATTTTGGTTTTTCATCTTTTCTTCCATGGTTGTTCTATCAATTCTTGTTCTTACTGCATTAATGTCTGGCCAATGTTAATTTATGTCTAAAAAATCCAATTTTATCTTGAAAAGGAAAGAAATTGGAAAGTTGTGAATTGGTAGGATATGATCTCTTCTTAGTTTGGGAAAATTGAGAATTAATTTACCTTCAGAATAGAAATATATCTGAAAGTCGTATTAGTCAATTAAGGAATCGGTTTCGTATGGCTAGAATATGAATTTCTTTTATCACAGAAATGTAGGTTGAAGGTTCATGATTCTTATGTAGGGTAGAATACGAAAGTTTCTCTCCATAGGCAATAATTCTTGACTAGCAACCGAAGGAAAGATTAATCAAATTGTATCGATAAATTACTTCCCTGTATGTTCGTTTGGCCTCAGCTTGCTCATTACTATAGTTCAAAATCATTTTATCATTTTGTCTTAGATTAGTATAACTTAGGAAACAAACTCTCAAAATCCTCTTTAAAATTATTGTCTGCATTGTTAGAGTTAGAGTTCATTAATACTTAATTCAATTATTACCTTGGTTCAGTCCCTGTGGGATCGATACTTGGCTTACTTTAGCCATTTTACTACTTGTTCGACCACGTGCACTTGCGTGTAGTTGCGAAATAGCCCGAACAAGTTTTTGGCGCCGTTGCCGGGGACTGGCAATTGGCAAAATTGTTTTCTTAAGTGTTAGTCTACGATTTCTTATTAGTGCTAACAACTTGATCTTAGCCTGTCTTTTGCAAATATTGAATTCTGTTGAACACTGGCAAGAGACAAGGAGCTGGTGGATTCATACTTAGAGAAGAAAAGACAATTCCATCGTCAAAGGAGAGAAGCTCTAGAGCGAAAGCTGCAGTTGCTCAGACAAACAATCCTAGAGCAACAACAGAATCCACCACTCGTAAGGGCAGTGTTAGTGCCCGAGGAAATGGAAGCTAGGCCGGTTCGCGAAGTGGCAATCCCACATGCCAACAATGTTACATCAAGCATTCGCAAACCTGAGCCAGGAGGGAGGTTTGGGCTGAAACAGAATATGGTGCAATTGCTGCACACCAGCGGGCAAATCACAGGTCTCCCTCACGAGGATCCACAACAACATCTCCAAAACTTTTTGGAGATAAGTGACACTTACATCCCCGCTGGAGTATCATCTGATTACGTAAGGCTTACATTGTTCCCATTTTCATTATTGGGAGAAGAAAAGAGGTGGTTGAAAGCTGAGCCACCTAATTCCATCACCACTTGGGATGATCTGGCAAGAAAATTTTTGATACGGTTCTTTCCATCCGGGAAAACAGCAAGACTTAGAAGTCAGATTCTAAGTTTTAAACAAAGAGAGGGGGAGAATCTGTATCAAGCTTGGGAAAGATTCAAATCCATGTTACGGGATTGTCCTCACCATCACCAGTCCAATGATGTGCTGGTGCATACTTTCATAGAGGGTTTGGAACCCCACACAAAAATTTTGCTAGACTCAGCAGCTGGGGGACAAGTATTAGAAAAAACTTATGAGGAGCTGTATACTTTGTTAAATCGTATTTCATAGGGAAATCTAGAGTGGAATGCGGACTCTTCTAGAGGAGGAACAAGGAAAGCGGCAGGAGCCTTGGAAGTGGATGGTTTTATAGCTATCGCTGCACATATAGCTGCGTTGCAAAATCAACTCAACACCCACTTCAGCAATATGAGCTTGAATCAATCTCAAGCCCCAGTTAGTGTAGTGCAGCAGATTTGGTGTGAAGTATGCGGTAGTAATGAACACTCAACTGAGTGTTGTGGTGCAAATCCAGATTCAGTGAACTTTGTTGGTAATGTACAGAGAAATAATCACCAACAGTATGGCAACAACTACAACTCTAATTGGATGAATCATCCGAATTTCTCCTGGGGTAGTAACAGCCATCAAGGACAGAGTTCGAATCAGGGTGCGCAGAGAAATCAAGGAGGGCAGCAGACCTACTAGACTCAATACAGAAGCAATAATGCCCCTCCTCCACCACCATCACCCAGCATTAAGGAAATGTTTAAAACAATGATAGCTAACCAAGCTCAATTGCAGGCTAACTATGTAAAATTGGCGGCAGATGTAAAGAACAATCAGTTAGCTACAAAGGCGTTGGAGTACCAGTTTGGGAAACTAGCTGGAGCTCAAAACACCAGGCCAAGAGGAGGACTACCGAGTGACACTGACCCGAATCCCAAGAAGGAAAATGCAGTGACCACAAGGAGTGGTTTACAACTCAAGGAGGTGGAACCAGAAAGACCACCTCAGCAGTCAGGAGCAGTGGAGAAAGAGAGGGAACACGATGATGAGAAGGGGAAGAAGAAGGAAGCTGAACCAGAAAGACCACCACCCCCGTTCCCTCAAAGATTAAAGAAACACAAGGAGGAAGTGTGTTTAAAAAAGTTCATGGAGGTGCTTAAACAGGTACACATTAATTTACCTCTTGTTGATGTTTTGCAGGGAGTGCCGAAGTATGCAAAATATATCAAGGACATCGTGGCAAACAAAAGCAGATTGACGGAGTATGCTACGGTGGCGCTTACGGAGGAGTGCACTTTCCGGATAAAGAAAAGGTTGCCAACAAAGCTCAAGGACCCCAGGAGCTTTACAATTCAAATCACAATTGGGCAAAGTATCCGAGCTCGTGGACTATGCGATTTGGGAGTGAGTATTAACTTGCTACCGACATCGGTATTCAAGAATTTGGGGCTGGGCAGTCCTAGACCAACTACGGTTATCTTGTAGTTAGCAGATCATTCTTTCGCTAGACCAGATGGCATTGTGGAGGACGTGCTGGTGCAAGTGGGCTCCCTTATCTTCCCAGTAGATTTTGTTGTGCTGGATTTTGAGCCAGATGCGGAAGTCCCATTTATTTTGGGACGTCCTTTCTTGGCAATCGGGAAAGTGTTGATTGATGTAGATGTAGGGCAGCTAACCATGCAGGCGCATGAAAAGGTGGAGGTATTTGACGTGTACAAGGCCACGAAGCTTCCGGCCATATATGAGGAGCTTTCAGCAATCAACGTGCTAAATCAAGTAGATATTGTTCAGATTATTGATTCTCGAGATCGAGTGGGAAAACCACCGATTGTGGACACCCCAAAACTGGAGTTGTGGCAATAAGATCGAAGTGCCACATTTTTAGTCAATGGGCAGCGGTGTAAGCATTACTGGGGTGAGGACGTTATTCGAGAGAAGATGTCCGTCACTCTAGAGGATGATTGAGCTTTAATGACGTCGAGCCGCGACGGTAAACCAGGCGCTGCACGGGAGGCAACTCGTGAAATTGTTGTAATAGATGAGTAGAATTAGTAAAAAAAAAAAGAAAAAGAAAAAAAAAGAAAAAAATAATAAAAATAAAAACAAAAATTGTGGTTGCATTTGAAATCTATGAATTCTAACCAATTTCTTGTTGTGAGATGATTTTTAGGTGGAACAGAGGAAAAAAATGCAAAGAATCGCAAAGGAAAAAAATCAAGGTGAGAAAAATTAAAAAGTGGCATTACAGTGAGCCTATGCGTTGGCTCCGTGTCACGGAGGAGGGCCTCCGCGTTACCCTCCGTGACACGTTGAAGCCAATTCTAGAATTTTTACAAATTCCAGAAGGCTGGCGCGATGGCTCCGTGTCACGGAGGGGGTGCTACGCGTTACCCTCCGTGTCACGGAGGGGGTGCTACGCGTTACCCTCCGTGACACGTTGAGGTTTTATCTGCGTCGGGTCACACTGGGTCGCCGGGTGACCCACGCAAAATAACCTCTTTTTAACCCCGAAAACCCCTCATTTTTCCCATTTCTCACTCCCCTCCGTGACAAACTCCCTAAAATCCCCCCTCCCCTAACGTGACACGGACCTAGGATCGAATTTTCTTCAACTTTTCTTCAAGTTCATCGAATTAAAGGTATGTTCTTGAACTTAACCTCAATTTTTGCCGAAATTTTTGATTTTGAGCATGTGAGGTGACTAAAGCTTGCCCTAAGTTTAAATTGAGCTTGAATTCATTTAAGTTATTGTTGATTGATGTTCGTAGTATCTTTATGATTATATGAACTCGATAAATACATGTTTGATTGAATTTTTGCGAAATTGGTAGCTAGGGTTGGAATTTGAATAGGAAGAAACTAAATTTGGTTGAAAATGTGAAAATAATTGGGTTGTGCATGTTGGGTGATGTAAATGATGTTGTGAATATGGATGAATATGCTAAATAAACAAGGGAATTTTCGGGAAAATGAAATTGGTGAATTGCATAGGTTGTTGTTGTTGAGAAAATTTTTGGCTAAGTGCTATGTGATGTAATGGAATCGATGGTGAAATTTTGATTAGTTGTATGAAGTCTGAGTAGTACTTAGTCATTATTCCATCGACTTATCTGAATGCACAAGGCATGGTGATTGATAAAAATTGGAAAAGAATGATTCTCTTGCCGAATTGTT
The DNA here is from genome assembly GCA_035772735.1 of Datura wrightii. Classification (NCBI taxonomy): domain Eukaryota; kingdom Viridiplantae; phylum Streptophyta; class Magnoliopsida; order Solanales; family Solanaceae; genus Datura; species Datura wrightii. The sequence goes on from JASDFA010000027.1 coordinate 41,747,081, forward strand.
TTCATTGTGGCTGAAGACTAAGTGTAGGGTGGCCTAACTCAACCCAACCTTAGTCGAAACTAATTTTTGACTTGAATAACATTGGAACTGTCTGTTTGATTTGAAAGGAATGATGTCAAGCATGCAAGACAAAGGAAAGGGCGCATCTACATCACGCGTCGGGAGAAAAAGGATTAGACTGGGAACAACAGTTCCAGGAGCACCAGCGGTTCCGCGCGGCCAACGCTGTCAATACGGAACCCGATGGGTGACTGATGAAGGGAAGAAATGGTATGCAAAACACAAGGAGACCAAATACTTCCCTGAGGAGCACATTGCAAGGGAGCCACTTGCATAGGAATTCCCCAGAATCGTACACCGGATTGATGCTGCCGGGCTGAACTTCATCTTCGAAGAGCCCAAGGAGTGCAATCTCCATTTAATTCGGGAGTTCTATGCAAACTGGAACCTGACACTCCGCAGTCATACCGTCAAGATAAGGGGGCAAGTTGTCACCTTTGAGCCCCATCACCTGAATGCCATATTGGGAGCGCGGGACACAGACGCCCATGTACTCCGATAGCTGAAGATAACTCCACCCTATGCGGATATCAAACGCACTCTGTGTGGAGCCCGTTCGACAGCACAGTGGAGCAAGCACAAGGAGAGGGGCTACCATTAGACACTGCCTTACTCTCAAATGAACAGGGAAGCCAAGATTTGGCTTAAAATTGTGTGTTCCTGCCTGATCCCGGGGGTGCACATGACAGATGTCACCCGGGATCGTGTGTGTTTGGTCTATGCCCTGATGAAAGGGCTGGAGATAAATGTCGGGGCGGTGATCATCTCCGCCATGAAGAGATCCCGTTTGCATCAAGGGCACAGGTATGGGTTTGGTGGTTTGCTGACCACATTTCTGAGGGGCCTTGACATCGAGGAAGAGGCCCTAGACTACATACCGCAAATGGATAGGTGTGCCTTGGATGTCACCAAAACCAAGGCACCCGACACCACTCACGGGCCAGTTCTCACACTAGCCGAGCAACATGCTCGGAATGATCAATATATGGCCCGCATGTATGGGATGCAGATGTTGTAATTGCGCATAGGCGGAAGGCCAGCAACAGAAGATGAGTTATGGCAGCTCGAGCTAGATTACCCCTTTGGCGAAAATGCTCGGGCTCTATGCCGAGTGGGGCCAGCTTTTGTGGAGCCTATTGATGATGATGTCCCCACTGATGAGGAGACACACTGCGATGACTCAGATGTTGAGTAAGATGAGGACAGTGGGGGCGATTCGGATATGGGAGACGAGGCAACGACACTTGAAGAAGAAGTTGAATACTTCGATTGATCAGGGAGTGTCACCACCTACTTTAGTGCTATGTTGAATTTTGTGAACACTGGGGACAGTGTTCGGTTTAAGTGTGGGGTGGGAGTAGTTAGGTGCCAGTTGTTTTGTTGCTGTTTATGTTCATGTCGTGTTGTTGTGCATTTGGAAAAAAAAATGTGACCCTGTGATGTTGTGCGTATGTTTTGTAGTGTAATTCAGTGTTGTAATGAATGTTAAGCTGTTGTATGCTGTGTTGAGTTGTTGTTATCTAGTTGTGTAAATATTTTTGTTTTCTATCGAAATTGTCGATATTTTTAAAATTTTTGTTGAATTTTTATGACTGGGTTTCTCGGCCTTTGTTTTTGGTGCTTTTAACGAGAATAGTCCCATTGAACCGAAGTCGTAAGTAGTGACCGTTCCCTATGATGGATGGATGACGATCGTCTTAAGGGAAATGTAGTCGATAGGAGTAGTTTTTTTTCCTTTTCTTTTATTTTCTTTCTTTTGTTTGGTTCCCAAACGTGTCATTGCTTCATGGTTCGGAATTCGTGTTGTGTGTTGTACATGATATTGAGATGCAAAGATGATTCGTATGAAAGCATGCAAATGTGAAACATGTTGAGACACCTAGGCCATAGAGTTCGATTCGGTGTGAGTGAGGCTTAATATTGAATTCTTGTAATTAGCTGATTGAAGAATCTATGAATAAGTCTTGAGTTGAGCATGTGCAATGAGTGTGGGGTGAGGTTTCGATTCTTCCATGCTATTGTGAAGTGACTAGAACTTGCCTGGTGTGTGTACGAAACGAAATGAAGGATGTGTAGTGTAGGAAAGGATGTAGGCATTTCTTTGATTTAACCAAAAGTTTTTCCATTATCATACCTACCTTGAATGTACATCCTAGTTAGCCCAATTGAGCCTTTAGCCTATTTTTTCTCTTTCGTTGAAGAGGTAGAAACCGAGCTTAATCCCTTCTTTTAATTAACCGTGAATTTGATCCAACACTCTTAAGCGCTCAAGAAAAATAATTTTCCCACAGTGTCAAGGAGTGAAAAGTGTGAAAAGAACGGAAAAGTGGAAGTGGTGAAAGTAAAGATAAGGTCAAAGGTGCACTTGCTGAATTTAAATAAAATGAAGATGTATAACTAATCTTTGTTATTAAGTCGATTGTGCTTAAAGAGATGGGAACAAAAATAAAGAAAGACTTCAAGAATGGGAGGATGAAGGAAGAAACAATGCCCATAATTATGGTGGAATGTATTGAAAAGCGCTTAAGGAGGCTAGATGATATTATTGGTTATCCCAGTATTTACTAGTTCCTTAGATTACATTACAACCCGTTAAGTTCTACGTGATCTTACATCACGCTTCCTTATATTAGTGGAGTAATACACTAGAGGCAAGCCTATGGTTCATGACATGATGCATGTGAATTCCTTGGGAGAGAGAGCGAAATCGTGTTCATATACCCCTACATGTAATGCTATGGAAATCATATTATTGAAAAAGGTAAAATTCTCTTTTGTTGTGAGGGCACATGCTTGATGAGAGATTAAATTTCGTGTCGGATGTCTTGATCAGTTGATTTGCATGAGTTTGCCGAGATCGAGAGTCGATTCTTGAGTCTAGAAGGTCTTAATGTGGTGAATGCCATGGTATTGATGGGACTATGCATGTTTTCTTGATGATTTGCTATATTAGATAATCGGTATAACCGTAGCTTGAAATGTCGAGCCAAAGTAGCTATACATGGGTGTCAATTGCATGAGATGTGAGAGTATTGTTCGAAGACGAACAAGGTTTTACGTGTGGGGTAAGTGATCTTGGGTAGAATTGTATGCCAAGTGATGCTCAAATGCTCTATTTCGTCTTTTTTATCTATCGTTATTTGTACATTCTCATGTGATTTGTAGTTAAAATGTGAATTTATACTAACCAACATGATTAGTGTTGTTTTGCAGGAAAAATGTAATTTTAGGAAGCTAAGTTGCATGTTGGTGAAAATCGGGAATGGACTCGGAAGCGAGCAGTGGAAAAGGTCAAGGAAAGGCAGTAAATATAGGGGCTCTGCGATGGAGCCGTGTCACGCTGCCATCGCGTAGGCAGTCTGCCTTGGATGATTTATTTTGGCAAATTTCCAGTGAAGGTTCGCGACGGCGCCGTGGCACGTTGGCCAAGCCCCGCGTTACATGCCGTGGCACGTTGCCTATATTTACCTGGAACATAAATTTCCAGTGAGGGTCTGTGTTTGCACCGTGTCACGGAGGCAGTGCTCCGCGATGCACTCCGTGACACGTTACTTGTTATTCTGGGAAAAATTTTCACTAGTATAAATAACACACTTAGGTTTATTTTTAATTCGGCTGACTTAGTTGAGCAAGAACGTGGGTTACAGGCAGTTGAGGAGACGAAATTCTTAGGGTTCTTCTCTAACTCTTTCTCCTTTATTTCAATTGTTTGTATGATTTATACTCATTTGATGATGTTTAATTCACAAATGAGTGGCTAAATTCACTTCTTGCTGAGGTTAAGAACATTTGTAGTGGAATGTAATTGTTGATCATTTTGGTTTTTCATCTTTTCTTCCATGGTTGTTCTATCAATTCTTGTTCTTACTGCATTAATGTCTGGCCAATGTTAATTTATATCTAAAAAATCCAATTTTATCTTGAAAAGGAAAGAAATTGGAAAGTTGTGAATTGGTAGGATATGATCTCTTCTTAGTTTGGGAAAATTGAGAATTAATTTACCTTCAGAATAGAAATATATCTGAAAGTCGTATTAGTCAATTAAGGAATCGGTTTCGTATGGCTAGAATATGAAATTCTTTTATCACAGAAATGTAGGTTGAAGGTTCATGATTCTTATGTTGGGTAGAATACGAAAGTTTCTCTCCATAAGCAATAGTTCTTGACTAGCAACCGAAGGAAAGATTAATCAAATTGTATCGATAAATTACTTCCCTGTATGTTCGTTTGGCCTCAGCTTGCTCATTACTATAGTTCAAAATCATTTTATCATTTTGTCTTAGATTAGTATAACTTAGGAAACAAACTCTCAAAATCCTCTTTAAAATTGTTGTCTGCATTGTTAGAGTTAGAGTTCATTAATACTTAATTCGATTATTACCTTGGTTCATTCCCTGTGGGATCGATACTTGGCTTACTTTAGCCATTTTACTACTTGTTCGACCACATGCAATTGCGTGTAGTTGCGAAACAACCCGAACAACCGGTAGCTTCGGAGTCAGTCCCAAAGTCTTGTTAGAACCCTTCTCAATTTCTACTCCAGTAGGTGACTCAGTTATAGCTAGACGAGCGTATAGAGGTTGCCCAGTCTCAGTCCTTCTATCATGCCCTGCCTTGGGAGGCATGACTGGCACCTGGTGCCCTACTAGGACCCCGACTGCTGGGCTTGCTGAGCCTAAGCACTTCTGGTGCCAGGCTGGCTCTAACTCAGGATTCAAGAAAACAACGGGCTATATCACGGCTGTAAATATAGCCTCCGGCCGACTAGGCCTATAGCCACCTGTAAGCAAACAACAGCTACCCAGAAAAACTGAATTAATAGGGAACCTATGCAGGCCGACAAGGCCACCATGCTGTCTAGTTATTTCTGAATCAGGAAAACAAGTGCTAAACTGCTACGTGACCAGCAAGGTCACCACTACCAACTGAATAAGGCCCCACACGGCCATCATAATCAGACTAAAACATACACACGGCCTCACACGACCGGTACAGCTAACCACAGGGAATGTACAATCTGCAAGCCTCTAAGAATACTGATAAGGTGGTCGGGACAGGGCCCCGGCCTACCCATACTGTACAACACAAAAAAGGAATAAACCTCTAGCTTTCTAGCTTCGGATGACAGGAGCTGATGACTCTGTGTGCTGGCTAGAATCACGAGGGATCAGCTCCTCGTCTATGAGTACCTACAGGAAAGTAATGTAGCGCCCCAAACGGGCGTCAGTACCGCTGGTAATGAGTATGCAAAGCAACAACTGGAAAATAACTAAAGACAAGCAATATAACTGATAGAACTGAAATAGAAAGAAATAGACCGTAACTGACTGAAAGTATGAGTTTAAGACTGTCCTCAACTATGCTGAAAGGAGTAGGAGTCGTACCTGGTAACGTAGCATTCTACTATTGATCTACTCATAACTAACGTAACATGGCATAATATTGCATATCATACCTAACATAGCACACATAAACCTTACCTGGCCCCCATAAGCCGGAAGGTACAACCAACACGCAATCTATACCCCTACCCCGGTCATCCCATCTCCCATAGTAACTATAAGCATCCTGCCGGTCCCCTGGATATGCACTTGGGCTCGCTGAGCCCCTGACTATAACTGTACCTAAGTCCGGAGGACTCCTGAATCAACACCGTAGGCGTACCCGCTCTACGGGGGTGTATAAAAGACGACCAAGGTAAAATATGGGAAATTGGCATCCCATCTTCGTCCCCTAGGGGACGGCATGCCACTCCGCAGAGCGACGTATCCTCGCCCTCTGGCGGACGAGTCAATACAACTATTAACCCTGGGGCGGTCATGGATCATAGGTAATCCAACCCAAAACAATACAGTCAAGTCTCAACTGATAATACTAACTACATACAATACATGCTGAAACTAATGATAGTAATGTGTATATATATAATACAGGCTAAAACTGATAATGGTATATATATAATTTCTGTCATACTATGTTGAATCTGATACTGAAACAAGATATAATATTTCTACAGAATCATGCTGTATATCTAAGTTTCATGGTAAACATGATTTACTATTTCTAACATGCTTTCTAAAATTCATATTAAGCTACTATTCTATTTCTGAAATACTTTACGGGAACTTATATTTCTTACCAAGTTTCGGCTGAACACGATAATATCCTGACATATTTTACTAAATTACCTACTTGGCATGCTGTACCGTTTCTGAAACTTCCTACTAGAATTTATATCGTGCTAGTAAGTTTCACGCTACACATGACATGATGTTTCCAACATCATACTAAAATTTATACTAAACATAATATCTGGCTTCTGAAACATTCTACTGGCACTTGAGCTATTTTACTATACCGAAACTACTAGCTTGCCGAAGAAACTGGCTTTACGTACCTTGTCCGTTAACTTTCTGAGTATCTGGCGTAACTCGGTTAATTTTCAGCTATTTCTTCCAACTGCATTCATATTCATAGAAATTAGAACTAAATTCATCGATACTCTGAAAGAAAATACTACTTTGAATATATATATAGCCCAAACTTTGACTTATCGAAGAACAGCAGAAAACTCGCTATTTCTCGGAAGTATAGAAGGGAGAAATACTAACTTTAGGGCTAGGAGTATATTGACACTAATTTGGAGCAATTCCACTTACCTTAGCTCTCTACGACGGTGATTCGCCGGCCGAATTTCAGGAAACTAACTCCGCAGGAATGCTCCCGGCAGCTTAATACTTCACTACCCAAGATTAATTCGAGTTTGGACCGCGTTTAATAGTGTAAATGGAAGAAATTTCAAGAAACCCTTTGTCCTCCTCTGTTTTCCTTTGTGTTTACTGGAAATTATATAATTTTATGAAATAAACCAAAGTGTAGGGGTTTATATACTTGAGCTTGGACAGCCCCTCCGTGGCACGTTGGCCATCGCAGAGGGACGGTCTTCATGGCACGCTTCCATCACGGAGGGGGTCTTCCCGACCTCCTCTTGCGACGGTTCGATACGGCGCTTGTCCGGTCTTCCCTCGGGCCTTTTTCTAGCATGTATGGCATTCTAAAACTCTTAACCAACATACGAGTAGTCCATCAAAATGTCAAGAATTTACGGGGTGTAACACCTTCAAAAGGTCACCTCAACAGATTTGATAGAGTTAGCCATGACTGACTTTGATGTTATTCTCAGCATGGATTGGCTTATTTCATGCTATGCTTCAGTTAATTGTAGAACCTGGGTTGTAGAGTTCAGATTTATGGGTGAGCTAGTCTTAGAATGGAAGGGTAGTTCAGTTGTGCTTGTAGGTCATTTCATTTCCTACGTTAAGGTCATAAGATGATTTCCAAGGGTTGTGTGTACCACCTAGTTAGGGTTAAGGATGTCGAGTCCGAGACCCCGACTATCCAGCCAGTTCTAGTAGTACATGAGTTTTCAAAAGTATTTCCTGATGATTTTCCAGGTGTTCCTCCCGAGTGAGAGATCGATTTTGGTATTGACCTTCTTCCCGACACGCAACCTATATCTATTCCTCCCTACAGAATGGCTCCAACTGAGCTAAAAGAGTTGAAAGATCAGTTGAAGGACTTGTTAGATAAGGGTTTCATTAGGCCGAGCAAGTCCCCATGGGGTGCTCCAGTTCTCTTCATTCGAAAGAAGGATGGTTCCCTTCGGATGTGCATTGACTATCGGCAATTGAACAAAGTCACTGTCAACAACAGATATCCTCTATCCAGGATTGATGATTTATTTGACCCGCTTTAGGGTGCCAAGTGTTTCTCAAAGATAGATCTCAGATCGGGGTACCATCACCTTAGAGTTCGGGAGAGTGACATCCCGAAGACAGCCTTCAGGATGCGGTATGGTCATTATGAGTTTGTAGTTATGTCTTTTGGACTAACGAATGCTCCTACAGCTTTTATGGATTTGATGAATAGGGTGTTCAAGCCGTACCTGCACATCTTCGTGATCATGTTCATTAATGACATCCTTATTTACTCTCGGAGCGAGGAGGAGCATGCTGCTCATTTAAGATTAGTGCTTCAGACCCTCAAGGATCATCAATTATATGCCAAGTTCAGCAAGTGCAAGTTTTGGTTGAACTCCATAGCATTTTTAGGCAATGTGGTATCAAGTCAGGACATAAAGGTAGCTTCTCAGAAAATTGAGGTGGTGAAGAATTGGCCTAGAATGGTGAATCCTTTAGATATTCAGAGTTTCTTAGGTTCAGCCGACTACTATTAAAGATTTGTTGAGGTTTTCTCATCCATTGAAGCACCTTTAACAAAATTGATCCATAAGAAGGTGATGTTCCAATGGTCGGAGCTTGTGAGAAGAGCTTCCAAGAGTTGAAGACCGACTTACCTTAGCACCAGTGTTGACCCTACCCGAGGGTACCGATGGATTCATGGTGTATTGCGATGCTTCAAGGATCGGACTTGGGTGTATGTTGATGCAGCATGGGAAAGTGATAGCATATTCCTCTAGACAGCTAAAAGTGCACGAAAAGAATTACCCGACCCATGATCTTGAGTTGGCTACGGTGGCATTCTCTTTGAAGATATGGCGACATTACTTGTATGGGGTCCACGTGGATGTGTTAACGGACCATAAGAGCTTACAGTATGTGTTCACACAGAAAGATCTCAATCTTCGTCAAAGGAGGTGGTTGGAACTACTCAAGGACTACAATATGAGTATCCTTTACCATCTGGGTAAGGCTAATGTGGTAGCGAACGCACTTAGTAGACTCTCTATAGAGAGTGTGTCCCATGTGGATAAGGTGAAGAAGGATCTGGTGAAAGATGTACATCGACTCGCTAGGTTGGGAGTTAGGTTGGTCGACTCGACTGATGGCGGTGTTGTTGTCCAGAACGGATCAGAGTCTTCCTTATTGACTGATAAGAAAGCTAAACAAGATGAGGATCTCATTTTGGTAAAGTTGAATTAAGTTGTTCAAAGTCAGAAGGTAGAGGTCTTTGCCAAAGGGGGAGATGGTGTGCTTCGGTACCAGGGTCGCTTATGTGTCCCAGATGTGGACGATTTGAGGAGCTGGATGTTGCATGAGGCTCATGGATCCAGGTATTCTGTCCATTTGGGTGCCACCAAGATGTACCGTGAGTTACGGGAAATCTATTAGTGGAATGGCATGAAGAAGGATATTGCAGAATTCGTAGCCAAGTGTCCGAACTATTAGCAAGTAAAGGTTGAGCATCAGAGACCGGGATGTGTTCTTTAGGATATCAACATTCCTACTTGGAAGTGGGAAGAAATTAATATGGATTTTATCACAAGTCTGCCTCATACTCGTCAATAATATGATTCCATTTGTGTTGTGGTATATAGGTTGACCAAGGCTGCACATTTTCTACCGGTTAAAACCACGCACTCAACAGAGGATTATGTCAAACTATATATCAGGGAGTTGGTCCAATTGCATGGGTTTCCCTTATCCATCATTTCAGATCAAGGTACTCAATTTACCTCTTAGTTTTGGAAGTCGTTTCAAAAAGGGTTGGGTACACAAATTAAACTCAGCACAACATTTCACCCGCAAATGGATGGTCAAGCGGAGCGGACAATCCAGACTCTCAAAGACATGTTGAGAGCATGAGTGATGGACTTCAAAAGGTAGATGAGACGATCAGTTGCCCCTAATCAAGTTTGCCTATAATAACAACTATCACTCTAGTATTCAGATGGCGCACGAGGTTCTCTATGGGTGGAGATGTAGGTCGCCCATCAAGTGGTTTGAGGTTGGTGAGACAGCAATGATAGGGCCGAATTCGATTCATGAAGCAATAGAGAAGGTTCAGTTGATAAAAAAAAAGATTGAAAACTGCCTAGAGTCACCAAAAGTCTTATGCAGACATGAGAAGAAGAGAGTTAGAATTTGAAGTTGATGACTAGGTATTTCTGAGGGTGTCTGTCATGAAGGGAGTGATGCCATTTGGAAAGAAAGGGGAACTTAGTCCCCGCTATATCGGCCCGTATCGGATAGTGAGATGTGTTGGCAAGGTGGCTTATGAGTTGGAGTTTCCTTCAGAACTAGCTTTAGTGCATCCTGTGTTTCATGTATCCCTTTTGAAGAAGTGTTTGGGTGATCCAGCCTTAGTTGTCCCGGTAGATAGTGTTGGTGTGAGAGACAGTCTTAGCTATGAGGAGGTTCTGGTGCAAAATATTAGATGGTTAGGTTCGAAGGTTAAGTAACAAGGAATTAGCTTCAGTTAAAGTGTTATGGAGAAATCAGCATGTTGAAGGAGCTATGAGGGAAGCTGAAGCAGATATGATGGCTAGATACACATATTTGTTCTCTACCGGCTCAGTTTGAACTTGAGGTATAAGTTTTGCACTTAGACTTTATTTAGTTTCATGTTTAGATCATGTGCACAAGTTTCTTTTATGTATATTGATGTGTGTATGATTCATGAAATCAGTTCAGTTATGTGATTCGAATCGGAGGTAGTCATTCCGCCAGTTTCGGTTTAAATGATTAGTATTTGAATATGATAATTGCATATCTCTGCTTTTCTGTGTGCTTCCAACATTCGAGGACAAATGTTCCCAAGGGGGAGATATTGTTATACCCCGGAAGCCCAAAGATCAAACCTAGGAGTTGAAACGGAGAAAAAATGAAAATTCTACAGCAGACTCAGAACGAGTCGTGAGGAGACTCGTGAGAGCCACCCACGAATCGTGATGTGACTCTTGTAGAAGGCCAGGGGATAAAATTTAAGGCTCGAGAAGAGGAGATACTACGGGCATGACCACAACTCGTGGCCAGGCCCCACGAGTCGTTGGGTCTGTAATGGGGAGGGGGATTAAGAAAAGAAAAGGGAAAGAGGCAGTGGACATGACAGAAGGGACCCCATGAGTCGTAGTCTACCCCCACATTACGTGGGGTAGGTCATGGTCAGCTATTTGAGGTAATATTTGGCATGAAGGAAGTGTATATCACAGATGGTGACCACGAGTTGTGGTCACCAGAAACAAGTCGTTAGGCTACCCGTGACGAGCCCAGAAGATCAGGTGAAGCAGTGCACTTCACGGATGACTCCACGAGTCATGACCTGTGACCACGAATCGTTAGGTCCCTCATTGGGACCACATGACACTTAATTTCTGTGAATTTAGTAAGGGTTTTTCCATAATTCCTAAGTTCCTAGGGCCTAAACTACAATGTTTTGAGTTATGAATAGTAACTTTTAATGGGGTCAAGTTCATTTTAGGCCTCATTCATTCCTTCGTGCAAAGTAGAAGATTTGAGAGGGTGATCAAGCTTAGCATTCATCAATTTCTTTTCAATTTCCTATTGGGCATATAAAGAAGTGTTAGAATCAGCTACCAACAGGTATGTAGGGTTATGAATGGGTGATTTCTTTCACACCCATGCTCAATCCCTCTATAAAGTATAAAATTCTATGTCTAATCTATGGGATTTTAACCCAAATGCATGAATCTTCTATTTCTATACATGGGTATGATTTGATTATGATTCTACTATTGAATTAAGCATGGGTGAATTTTTATAATCTTTTCAATTTCAAAATCATGATTCTAGCTCTATGAATTTAAAAGTCCATGAATGAAATGTTAATGAAAAAAATGAGATTTGTGATGAGTATATGATGGTGATGAGATATTATGATGAAAAGCATGTTTGGATGCTACCGATGTTTACAATTATGTTTTCGATAAGAATTGAGTATTTCTAAGTATAATAAAGCTTTGGGCAATGCCCACATGTTAAGTATGAATGATGATTTTCCCGAATTAAGCTTACCACATGGTTTGGGGAGAAGACTCCCAATTATATTTTCAGCTTGTGGAATGTTTTGAGTTAAAGATATCCTATGTATAGCTTACCACATGGTTTTGGAGAGAAGGTTCCCAGTTATGTTTTTCATCTTATGGTATGTCTTGGTTTAAAGCTTCTCATATGCATGATTTCATATTTGAGATGTATATAATCATTGAGCTTCATCAATAGACGATGTTGAGCTTCGTTAAAAATGATGTAGAGCATATGGATGTTTTGGGAGTAGTGTCTAGCACTGAGCAGGCTAAGGGTCGATCACCCTGTGCCTCAGAACTACGCGCCATCATAGGTTTATACATTATGACTTTGGGACCTCCCTCGTGAGCTTCCCCTACCCGGATGGCCCTTCAGCTTGATATCGATATCATAGTATCGTCCCTAGCCTTGGCAAGGCTTTGGACGGCTCTACCCACTTGAGTGTAATAGTTAGGACCCCGTAAGCTCTATCGTGGTATGTCGGTTAAAAGACGAGCCTCCCATTGTTCCTCGTGATTTTAGGTATGCATATTCATTACTCATGAGATTTATATATATATATATATATATACACATATATGCATGTACTAAAGCAGGTTTGACTCAATGTTCTGCTTTACTTATAAATGTCAAAATTTAGCTTTGAGTCAATCGATTCAGATATGATATTATGAAGTTATGTTATGTTATTTTATGAAGATATCATGATTTCAGAAAGAATGCATGCAATCCCTACTCTCAAATTATTGATGTTTATGTTATATTATGCATTGTCTTTAAATGATTTTGTTTACTTCAGCGGTTTTACTTTCCTTGCATACTTGGTACATTCCACATACTGGCCGCATACTCTATGCTATATCGTTTCATGATATAGTTCCCGACTCTTAGGTTCATCCCCGCTCATAGCCAACTTTTCAGATTTAGCATTCTTGTTGTGGGTGAGTCCTCATCTCCCGAGGACTAGATTATTCATCTTTTCTTTTATGTATTCTAGTTTCAGTTTTGTTGAGTTAGTTGAGGTCTTGTCCCATCAACTCGTCATGTTTAGAGGCTTTTCAGACATATGTATGTATTCAACTTTGGATTTCGTATTCTGATGTTATGTTCAAGTTAGACTTCCGCTATGAGTATGTTGTTGATTATTCATTTTCTTGATTGAGTTAGATGTATGCTTAGCCATGGGTCGACTTGGGGTCTCCCGGGGCTCCTTGTCCCGTGTTACGATCCGAGCCTCCATTCCGATCGTGACAAGTCAAGTTGAGCTAGGTCCCATTGTTCACTCCTCCTTGTTATGCTTCTCAATATCTCCTCGGCTTTTTTTAGAGAACTATAGCTTTCTTCTTGAGGAGATAATTCCCTAGGCATTGAGGAGTTGACATCCTTTTCTGCATTAGACTCCTTCTCCAAAAAGGCTTGGAGCATGATTCCACGCATCCACATGTATTTCATCCTCTCTCACACGCCATGACTTCCTTCCTATTAAGATTAAGAGCGTAGCTTCTATCATAGCCACTGTATCGAGAAGTGAAATTATTGCGACAATCACCCCAATGTCTATCATGATCACCGCATAAAGTGCATCTATACCCATAGGAGAAAGAAGGTGCACACATCTCTTCTAGGGGCATTTTGCAATCTTCCCAAAAATGGGGTCCTCCAAAATAGGGACATGGGTCATCACAATAAAGGTTGCAACCACCAAAACATTTTTCATTCCACGATGCCATAATACAAATAAAAATTTAACAAAGTTAAAACAAAACAAGATGTAAAACAAAATGCAAAACAAGTTTGAATCAATAAATAACTAATGGCTATCAGAACTCAATTCCCCAGTAATGACGCCATTTTTGATAACTTGCAAATCCACTTCCCGCGAGGAGAGAGTGTAAACAGTCGTTGGCAAAATAAATATAGCCGACAGGTGTCGGGATCGAATACCACAAGGAATTGAGTAGATAATCCAAAACTAATAAACTAATTCAAACTAAAATACATCGTTTTTCAACATTTAGAATGTAAAAATGGGGGAAAATGGAAAACAATATCAAATTCTAATTTAGAATTAAGTGGGGGGAATTCCGATTATTGAAATCACAAATGAGATGGTTGGGGGTGTTCTATTGATGGGCTAACTACCAAAATTAGAATTACATCATTGCCTTAGATTCAAATTTAGCATAGATAGCAGTGGATGAAATACATTCTCTCATTTCTCAACCACAAGAATGTCTATGACTTGGATTTTCTCAAACCCCAAGGAAAAATTCAAATTATCAACCGCAAGAGCTTGAGCAAGAATCAAGCTATCTCTAGCCTTGAACCTTTAATAGAGTGAGAATGTGGGTTTTGACTATTTTTAGCCCAACCCCACACATCAACACTCCAAATCCTCCCTATTGTTTTCTCACCCAATTCTTACCCCTCTTTCTCAAGCAAGAGCAAGAAAGTAAAAAAAATTCATATTTGCAGCCATCAATGATTACAACTAAAACTTGGAGAAAAAACATATTTATACTTGCAAATAGAATGCAAGAACAATTAATCAATACCTATTTAAGTTTACAAATCCACCATGCACACACCCCTAGCTAGCAAATTAGCTATGCATATTTAGAGAGAGAGAGAGAAAATACCAAGGGAATTCCCATCAACATTCATCATAATGCTTCACAAATATGTTTCACAAGGTTTTACAACAATGGTGGAATTCACCCAAAATGGGTTAAAGAAAAAGAATAAGAAAAACAAATTCTCTCATTACAATTCTATGGTGTGTTTTTCTTCTCTCTAGAATTGAATGTATGAATGAATTGATTATGTATGGTATAAAATTTTTAGGTGATTAATATATGTACTTTCTTGTGTATAACTTTCCACAATTACTTTTGGAGACTGCTAGATGCTTTAGGACTTTTTCTGGATATTTTTACCCTTCCATTAGCGAAATGGGTCACTTGCCCTTCGTTCTGCGTTTCGCCGGTGGTTAGCAGTTGCCTCGCAAGTGCAACTATGTTTAGCCGCTGCCAATCCACAAAACACAGGTGCAAGGCAGTAGTAACTACGTTCCATTTGCATTTTGCAAGGTCGGATCCGTGCTTCGCTGGTTAAAAGCATGTCTTTAGCATCTCTGTTTGAGTTCAAATATTTCATTATCTTTGCCTCCTTCAATTACCTACATAGAGAATAAAAAGGACATAATATCTTTCTAAATGAGTTAAAAATAAAGCAAAAGGTCATGCTTAAAAGCCAAATGAGTTGGTAAATTACCAACTCATCATGGCCGAGATTTACCCCTCCTGCTGCTCTAACTACGGGATGGAGGTTGAATATGAGTCCACTAATTGACTCAAGCTTGAAATTTCTCCTGTCATCTTGTTAACCCCTAACTCAATGGAGTCAACTTTTCATCATGCGATTCATCAGATCTTCTAACCTTGCAGTCCCAGAGTCGTTTACAGTGGGCTCTCTTGCTCGTGGAGGGACATATACTCCATTCCTATCATTCTTAGGGGCCTTCTGATTCCTACATTGACCTTGATATCTGTTTCCCACCCCATCTCTCATATCCATTATTCCTCTAGTAGTTGCGACCTTGATTTCCTTGGCCTTGATGCCAAGAGTCTTGGTTAGACCCTTGGCTGTTAGCCTAAAAATCCCCCTGATTGTTCATAAAATTTGCTTCCTCTTTAGCTTTAGGGTATTGATCTTCATACCTGGGTCCCTTATCTTGTGCATTCACTGCATGAACCTTCTGTGTATTCAGTGTAGTGAGGTGCTTGGCGATGCGACTAATTCCAACTGGGTCTTGAGATGGGCCATGTCTCGGTCCCGTTCTTCCTTCTCTTTTTGCTGCTCTGCTAACATTCCTCTTGAATAGCTCATTGCAGCGGGCTCGGATTCTCTAGCGTGTAATTCCCTGTTGTTCTTAGTCATTTTATCCAATATTTCACTGGCTTCTGCAAAAGTGTGGGACATCATGGACCCCTCAGCTATACCATCTGCTATAGTTTTATTTGAGGCACTCAACGACATACCTCCAAAAGAACCTCCTCCGGACGCTTGTGATTAGGACACTATTTCTATTCTGTTTAAACCTCAACCATGCCTCATGTAGAGCTTCCCAGAGTAATTGTTTGAATTTATTAATTTAATCCCTCAACTGAATCATCCGTGAGGGTGGGAAGAATCTCTTTAAGAAAGCTGCAGCCAGCTCTGCCCAAGTGGTGATAGACTTTTCTAGAAGTTCGTTCAGCCACAAAGTAGCTTACCTAGCAAGTGAGAATGGAAATAAGTGGAGTCTAATTGCCTCTTGAGAAACTCCGGGCACTTTGTAAGCATTGCAGACACTAGTGAAATTTATTAGATGAAGTGTGGATCCTCGCTGGACAAACCATTGAACAAACCCTTCATGCTCAACAACTGCATCATAGTAGTAGTCACATCAAATTTTTGCATTCACTGGCAGTGTGGGCGGAACAATAGCTCCCGCGTAGTGATGAAGGGCGTACTTATGCACTTCATAGACATATTTTTCCTGTACTTTACTATATTTTGAGAATAAATTATGTGTATTTGCATGTGTTTATGTTATATATTTGTGAAAATTAGCTAACACATGTGATTAGATGAAAAAGGTTGATTTTGGAAGATGCAGAAACAGTGTACCTGACAGGTTGAAGGAACGACTCGTTACATCTGGTAACGAGTCGTGAAGTTAGTCGTGAAAACTATGAGAGAAATTATTGACAAAGTAACCAGTGGAGATGATGAAAGACATAACGAGTCATTAGTTGACTAAACGACTCGTTGGCAAATCACTGGAACCAACCATAAGGTACACTGTAAATTTGAAGGAGTTAGACCATGAGGGGCCTAACGACTCGTTCCCATGCACAACGAGTCATTAATGACCCGTTTCCACAATTGGCGATGCGGCAATGGTTGGGGCGACAAGCAAGGCTCTCAAAACGGCAAAAATTGGCTTTCCTACTTCAACCAGGAAAAGGAAATTTAAATCCCAAGTCAAATTCATCAAGGAACAAGGAAAACATAAATCTACTATTATAAATACCCCTTTATTTTCATGTAATAAGTATGTCTTCAAGAGTTGAGGCTTTACAACAAGTTTTTAGAATAAATTTGAAGACTTGCTAGAAGACATATTTGAGATACGATTGTAATGTTGTTATTTCGAATTTTGCATTAATCAAGTGAATTCTTCCTATCATCGTTGTAAGTATTAATTTTTTCTTTTATTTATGAATTCTATTAATTTACTTATAAACATGATAGGCTAAAACCACCACAACTAGGGTTGTGGGAACCATGACAAATTAACACACATAGGTAAAATACTTAGTGATTCTTGAATGGATTTTATGCATGTATTTTTTCTTCCTTCATCTTAATTGATTTTTAAAGGTTGCAAACGTTAGGACTTGCCTTATTCTTACTTACCGGACCAAGGACGTAGTGAATCAGAAAAGGGATTAACAAAAGAGATTTGAGGTTATCAACCCTCATCTAATAGCTTGACCTTGTCCAGGAATAGCTAATCCGATATCAAGAGTAAGGGTTAGTAAAGCATAAAACTATAGACGGACCAAGTTGCGTGGTGATAAACATCTAAATAGGGGACCAACCATTTAGGTGAAAGTAACTTACCGATATTGTATGCTAAGCACCAGAATAGATCACTAGTATAAAATCCTTGTGGTTAAGAAGTCACGGGGAACACTTACCCTAGTTAATTACATTAATTTGGAAACAACAATCAATTTCTCGACACAATTACTTAGTAATTTTAAAAATTCCCCCTCTTAGGAAATAATTAACTAAAAACCTTAAGCACTAGCGTTCTTCTACATCCTTCTGTATTCTCTATGGGATCGACCCCAACCTCTAGTTTGGTTCTTTATTGACAACGTCCGCTTCATATTTCCAAAGGAGGTGTGGTTTGATCGTTATAAAAAAGTGGCGCCGTTGTCGGGGAATATAGTTTAGGATTGGATTAATTGCTTGTGTTTAAATTTTAGTCTTTATTTCTTTATTTTGTTTTTCTTTTATTTTCTGACGTGTCACAAGGCAATATGGTGAAACAAGTGGCCAAGATGTGACCACGGTCTCAACAGGTATCTTGATGAAGTCTAAGTAATCAAGATACCTGTGTTGTGCTGCAACGTTAAATCATGCGCTACTTGGGAGGCAACCCAAGATGAATTTCTTTGTTTCGTTTTTATGTGTTTTTCAAGTATGCAGGTGATAGGTCATGAGTTTTAACAAAAATTGGCTTAAACATTGAAAACGAGGAGTAGAGGCCAAGGGAGTTCTTCTTACACTTGATTACTTTATGCTTATTTGTTTTAGCACTAGAAATAGTGAAACCAATTAAGTGTGGGGTGGGAGAGTGAACTCCATAGTACCATGCATACCTTAATTGCTAAATTTGTACATGGTAGGCCTATTTTTTGATTTATGATTTGTCATGCATGCTTGTTGGTTTGTAGCATTTTTTAGTTTTATTTTATTTTGAGTTCCTCCGGTTTTTGTTTTCGGTACTTTTCCGGTGGATAGTCCCTCAGAACCGACTAGAGAGTCTAGTTTTTTATTTTTTTATTTTTAGTCATTGAGTCATGACTTTGCCCGATGATGGATGGATGACAACCATCTTTAGGGTAAATTAGTCATTAGGAAGAATAAGACTTGAGCCTTACGAATTCTAGGTGCTTCACTCTAGGTATCATTGGGACTTTATTTAATTCACTCAAAAATGCATGAAAAATAAAGAAACACCTAGTCTTTTGAAAATTGACTATTGTACTTGAAAAAATGGTCTTAGTTATGTTATGCGTGCAATATGGATATATGTGTTTATGTGATCTTGATTTCCATTGTTAAATCATTTTCTGCCAATGTGTGAGGAATTTTTTTGATATACTCCATGCTTGTAAATTGATGTCTAGAACTTGCCCGGTGTGTATGCAAAGTGAAATGTGAATGATGGATTTAGGAAGTGATATAGGCGTTTCTTTGATAGAGCTATTTTTATCCTATTTTACCTACCTTGATTGTAATTATCCTAGTTAACCATGTTGAGTCTTAGCCTATTCTTTTGATAGTCATATTATAAGCTTAAATCCCTTTTTGTTCTATCGACTTGTATTTTATCCAAATGACTCCTGGAGCACTTTAATGAAAATTTTTTTTGTAGGAAAGGAGTATAATTGGAAAAGTGAAGGGAAAAGATAAAAAGTGTGGGGGAATTAGATGAAAAGAAAAAGGTGAAATTTTGCTAAACAAGGAGGGTGATTTTAGTGGGAAAACAAAAAGAAGAAAGATCTTTGAAAAATTAAAGATGAAAAAAATCATGATTTACCGATTAACCGTACCCATTTGTTTACAATGAACCTGTTTTGGTCTTGGTCCTTCCTTGGATATTGTGAACCTCAACATAAGAAAAATGCTTAAGTTGAGGGTGGCTAGAGTAGGGGTGCGTGTTCGGGTGTTTGTGGGTATACAAAACAACACGCAAGTGCACGTGGTCGAACAAGTAGTAAGTGGCTTTAGTAAGCCAAGTATCGATCCCACAGAGACTTGGATTAAGTGCAATTTGCTCAAGTATACAATAATTTACTTCTGAAAATGCAGACAACAATGTAACCAAAAAGTTGATAGTTTGTTTTATCAATTTTTATACTAAAACTAAGAACAATTATCTACTTTGAATCTGAACTATGAATAAGAGCATGCTGAGGTTAAACGAACATGTAATGAAATTGATTATCATCATAAATTGGTTAATCTTTTCTTCCTGTTGCTAGCCAAGAACAATTGCCAAGAGATTAAAACTCTCGTATTTAACCTCACTTAAGAATCATGAACCATCCGTCTACATTTCTGTGATCAAATGCAATTCATGTCCTAGCCATACGATTCCGGTTCCTAAATTGACTAATACAACTTTCAGGTATATTTCTATCCTGAAAGCAAATCAATACCCAATTTTCCCAAATCAAGTAAAGAACATATCCTATTAATTCACAACTTTCCAATTTCGTGCTCTCTCGAGTGAAACCGGACTTTTTAGATGTACATTAATGTAGGCCACACACCAATGCAGTAAGAACAAGAATTAATAGAACAACATGGAAGAAAAGATGAAAACCATAGAATCAATAATCAAATTTCATCACAATTGTTCATAACCTCAGCAAGGAGAGGAATTAGCCACTCATTTGTGGATTAATCATCATAAAATGAGTGTTAATCATACAAGCAATTGAATTAAAGAAGAAAGAAAGAGAGAAAAAACCCTGAACTTTTCATCCCTCAACTGCCTGTAACCCACGTCCTTGCTCCACCAAGTCAGAATTATGAAAAATGAACTTAAGTGTTCTATTTATACTGCTGGGAATTTTTCCCGGAATAATGAGCAACGTGTCACAGAGTGCATCGTGGAGCACTGCCTCCGTGACACGCCATGAACGCGGACCCTCACTGGAACTGGGGGTCCGGGAATTCAAGCTCAATGAGGCACGGCGTGCATCGCAGAGCACTGGCTCCGTGCCACGGAGCAAACGCGGACCTCCACTGGAATTTGGGTGAATTTTCCCCATCCAGACAGAATGCCTCCGCGATGGCAGCGTGACACGGCTCCATCGCGTAGCCCCTTTAATTCATGCTGTCCAATGCCTTTTCCCTTGCTCGCATCCAAGTCCAACTCCGATATCATCCAACATGCATTTTAGCTTCTCGAAATCACATTTTACCTGCAAAACAATGCTAATCATGTTGGTTAGTATAAATTCACATTTTATTACCAATTACATGAGAATGTATACACATTGGTAGATAAACAAGGCGAAAATGATACTTTTGAGTATCACTTGGGCATATAAATCTGCCCAAGATCACTTACCCCACACTTAAATCCTTGTTCGTCCTCGAATAACAAACATACAATTCATGCAATTTACATCCCAACCTCGCTACTTTGGTTCGACAATTTAAGCTACGGTTATACCGCTTATTCAATACCCCAAATCATCAAGAAACCATGCATGGTCTTATCAACGCAATGACCTTCAATATATCAAGACTTCCTAGACTTTAAGAATCGACTCTCGATATCGGCAAACTCATGCAAATCAGCTAATCAAGATATCTGACATGAAGATCAATCTTTCATCAAGCATGTGCCCTCACAACTCAAGAGAATCTTCCCTTTTTTGCTCATGTGACACACAATCATTCAAGCAGGGGCATGTACACACAATTTCACTCTCTCTCCCAAAAGAATTCACATGCATCATGTCATGACCCATAAGCTTGCCCTTAGTGTATTACTCCACTAATATAAAGAAATGCAATGTAAAATCACGTAGGACTTTAATGGGTTGTAATGGAAGCTATGGAACTAGTAAATATTGGATTAGCCAATAATAACCACTAGCATCCTTAAGCGCCTTTTCAACACATCCCATCAACTCATGGACATTGTTTCTCTTTTTTTTTTTCATCATCCCATTCTTGATGATTTACTTTAGTATGGCCCATTTCATTAAGCACACTTGACACAATAACAAAGATTATTCATGCACCTTCATTATCGTTTATTTCTAAATAGTGCACCTTCAACCTTTTCTTTTCTTCCCTCACTCTGCTTTTCTTTTTCTTTTCACCATTCTCACTCTGACACTTTGGGAAAATGATTTTCTCTTCTTAAGCGCTTAAGAGTTTTGTATAGACTTTACGGCTAATGAAAAGAAGGAATTAAGCTCGGTTTACACTTTTTGGACAAAAGAAAGAAATAATAGGCTAAAGGCTCAAAGGGCTGACTAGGGTATACAATCACAGAAAGGGGGGTACGCCAAGGAAAAAAAATAGAAACTCTCGGTTAAAACAAAGAAATGCCTACATCCTTTCCTACAATACACCTCCTTCATTTCGTTTTGTACACACACCAGGCAAGTTCTAGACACTTCGCAATAGCATGGAATATCAACACCTCACTTCACACTCTTTGCACATGCTCGATTCAAGATGTATTCACAGACTCTTCAATCAGCTAATTACAGGATTTCAAACATTAAGCCTCAATCACACTGAATCGAACTCTACAGCCTAGGTATCTCAACATATTTACAAATTTGCATGCTTTCATACAAATCACCTTTGCATTTTGATTATCATGTACAACACGCAACCAAAATTTCACAACCATAGTGTAACTACAGGTTCCGGGATGCAATCCACCAAAGAAAAACTGAAAAATAATTGAAAAAAATCTACTCCTAACGACTACATTTCCCTTAAGACGGTCGTCATCCATCCATCATAGGGAACGGTCACTACTTAAGACGTTGGTTCAATGGGACCATTCTCGGTAAAAGAACCGAAAACAAACGCCGAGAAACCCAAAATTAAAAATGTTGAAAATATCGATCATTTCGATAGAAAAATTATTTGCAAAAAAATTATTTACAAAATATTTTAAAATTTTTTTTAAAAAAATCGATCATTTCGATAACAAAATAACAAAAATATGTACAGAATCAGAATCAGCTAGCAACCATTCAGCAACACACATCAATTTCACAAATATTTACAAATACAGAACAATTTGAAAATTCACACTCACAGGGACACACAACATACATGCTAACAGAAGAGAGCATACAAACAAAACAGCCCAGCCCAGCACCTAACTACTCCCACCCCACACTTAGCTTGAACACTGTCCCTAGTGTTCACAAAAATTTAATTAGCACAAATTCGGGTGGTGGAACTCCCTGATCAGTCAAAGTAATCCACTTCTTCGTCGGGTGCTGCTGCTTCATCTCCCATATCCGAGTTGCCTCTGTCATCATCATCGGACTCCACATCGGAGTCCTCCCGACGCGTCTCCTCGTCTGTGGGGACATCATCATCTGTGGGCTCTACAAATGCTGGCCCCACTCGGCATAGAGCCCTGGCGTTTTCTCCAAAGGGGTAGTATAGCTCGAGCTGCCATAGCTCCTCCTCCGTCGCCGGCCTCCCACCTATCCTTAGCTGGAGCATCTTCATCCCATACATCCGTGCCATGTACTGGTCATCACGAGCGTGTCGCTCACCAAGTCTAAGCACTGGCCCGTGGGTGGTGTCGGGAGCCTTAGTTTTGGTAACATCCAAGGCCCGCCGCTCCAACTGCGGGATATAATCGAGGGCCTCCTCCTCAACATCGAGGCCCCAGAGAAAGGTGGTCAGTAGTCCACCCAAAACCATACCTGTGCCCCTGGTGCAACCGGGCTCTCTTCATGGCGGATATAATAACCGCCCCGACATTGATCTCCAGCCCTTTCATCAGGGCGTACACCAGGCATACACGATCCCGGGTTACATCAATCATATGTACCCCTGGGATGAGGCATGAGCAGACTATCTTCAGCCAGATTCGGGCTTCCCTATTCACCTGTGAATAGGGCAACGTCTGGTGGTAGCCCCTCTCTTTGTGTCTACTCCATCTAGCTGTTGATTGGGTCCCACACAATGTGCGTCTGATGTTCTCATACGGTGGGGTAATGTTCAGCTGTCGGAGAATGTGGGCGTCTGTGTCCCGCACTCCTATGATGGCATTGAGATGGTGGGGCTCCAGAGTGACTATTTGCCCTCTGATCTTGATGGTGTGACTCCTGATCGTCGGGTTCCAGTTGGCATAGAACTCTCGAACCAAGTGCAGATTGCATTCTTTGGGCTCCTCAAAGATGAACTTGAGCCCCGCTGCCTCGATCCGGTGAACCATTCGGGGAACTCCTATGCCAATGGTTCCCGTGCTATGTGCTCCTCGGGGAAATATTTGCTTTCTTTGTGCTTGGCATACCACTTTTTCCCCTCGTCGGTCACCCATCTTGTTCCATATTGGCGGCGTTGGCCGTGTGGAACTGCTGGTGCAGCTGGGACTGCTGTGCCCAGTCTGATTCGTTTCCTTCCGGCGCCTGAAGTTGACGCGCCTTTTCCTTTATCTTGCCAGCTTGCCATTTAACCTGTCAACCCAAGTAAACAAGATCAATGTTAAGCTTACAGATATTAACTTCGGCTAAGGTCAGGTTACGCTAGGTTACCCCACACTTAGTCCTTAGCTACAGTTACAACAATACGGCAAGAATATCTTTATTTACACAAAACAACCAACTATACAATCATGCTTAGTGAGTTCGAAAAATTCGACGGTATAACTTCTCCGTACTACTCAGACTTCGTACAGCTAATTGCAATCACTACCATCGCTAGAATTTTAACCATCACACTTAGCAAAGAAAAACAAAGAAACAAAAACAACAACAAAAACTTATACACATGAACCTATCCAACCAACCAAATTCGAACAAATTTCAACATTTCCCCCAAACCCGAGAATCCGTCGTCTATTAACATCCAAACAATTTGTACATCGACTCATCTCATTCAACACATACACCCCGACATAAAATTCACGATTTCAACACATTTCCAACTTCAAATTCAACAACAAGCCCTAGAATTGATTTTATCAATCAAATTCGAATAATTTATGCAATCGACAAGTTCAAATAATCATAATGACATTCCGAACATTTATCAACAAGAAATAACTCAAATTCATGCCTAATTACTACATAGGGCGATTTAGCTCACCTCCCATGCTTAATTTCGAAGAAAATCGACAAGAAATTGAGAGGGAATCGAAAAACATACCTTGAAGTTGAAGAATCGAAGAAAAGTCGATGAATTTCTTACCTTACTTCGTGTCACGTTGATAGGGGATGGTTTTTGGGGGGTTTGGTCGCGGAGGGATTGGAAAATGAGGGTAAAAGGGAGGTTTTCGGGGTTAAAAAGGTAGAAAAATACGTGGGTCACCCGGCGACCTGGTGTGACCCGTCGCGATATACACGGCAAGGTGTCACGGAGTGCATTGCGGTGCACTGCCTCCGTGACACGGAGTCATCGCAATACCATTCTGGAAATTTTAAAATTTCCGGGTTATACCTCAACGTGTCACGGAGGGTAACGCGGAGGTCCTCCTCCGTGACACGGAGCTATCGCTCCAGCTCACTGTTTTCCACTTTTTCTTAATTCTTCATACCTCGACTTTTCCTTCGCGATTCCGTGCACATGTTCCTCCGTTTGACCTGAAATTCAGCTCACTATACAAAATTGGTTAGAATTATAGGTTTCACCTAACTAAAAATAAAAACACTAACTAAAACGAAATTTTTTTTTGTAGTCAATCACGAAAAAGAAAAATCTATTTACACTTTACAAAAAAAAGAAAAATTTTCACGGGTTGCCTCCCGTGAAGCGCCTAGTTTACCGTCGCGGCTCGACGTCATTTAAGCTCAATTGTCCGCTAGGGTGATGGATGATTTCTCTCGATCACTGTCCTCCCCCCAATAGTGCTTACACCTCTCCGGTGGTTTTCCCATTAACTCTCGGGAATCCTTCATTTGCTTGTCATCACCATGATCAATCACATTGATCACCGAGAGTTCTTCATGCACCGTCGGGAGCTTGGGTGCTTTATACACATCGAACACCTCTACCTTGTCATGTGCTCGCATTGTGAGTTGCCCCACAGCTACGTCGATTAGTGCTTTCCCAGTTGCCAAGAAGGGACGCCCCAAAATAAATGGGACTTCCGCGTCTGGTTCAAAGTCCATCACGACAAAATCTACCGGGAAAATTAGGGAGCCAACTTGCACCAGAACGTCCTCAACAATGCCATCCGGTCTGGCTAAGGATCGATCCGCCAACTGCAAGATTACCATTGTGGGTCTAGGACTCCCTAGACCCAACTTTCTGAATACCGAAGACGGCATCAGATTTATGCTCGTTCCCAAGTCACACAATCCACGAGCTCGGATGCTCTGCCCAATAGTAAGCTGGATAGTAAAACTCCCAGGGTCTTTTAGCTTTGTGGGCAGTCTGTTTTGAATCCGAGAAGTGCACTCCTCCGTTAGAGCCACCGTAGCATACTCAGTCAACCGACTTTTGTTGGCCACGATGTCCTTTATGTACTTGGCATATTTAGGCACTCCCTGCAAGACATCAACAAGAGGTAAATTAACATGTACCTGTTTAAGAACCTCCATGAATTTCTTGAAACACGCCTCCTCCTCGTGTTTCTTGAGTCGTTGAGGGAACGGGGGTGGATGTCTTTCTGATTCAGCTTCTTTGGTTTTCCCCCTTTCAGAACTTTGCTCCCTCTCGACTTCTGCTGCTCCCGAATGTTGAGGTGGTCTTTCTGGTTCCACCTCTTTCAGCTGCAAACCACTCCTTGTGGTCACTGCATTTACCTGCTTGGGATTGGGATCCGTGTCGATTGGCAGTCCTCCTCTAGGCCTTGTATTTTGGGCACTAGCAAATTGCCCAAATTGATACTCAAGTGCCTTGGTAGCTAACTGATTGTTTTTCACTTCGGCTGCCAATTTCACATAGTCAGCCTGCAATTGAGCTTGGTTAGCTATCATGGTCTTGAACATCTCCTCAATGCTGGGTGATGGTGGTGGAGGAGGTGCATTGTTGTTTCTGAATTGAGCTTGGTAGTTCTGTTGCCCTCCTTGGTTCCTTTGCACACCCTGACCCGAACTTTGGCCTTGATGGTTGTTGCTACCCCATAAGAAATTAGGATGATTCCTCTAATTTGAATTGTAGCTACTACCATACTGCTGGTGATTTCTTTGTGCATTACCCACAAAGTTTACCGAGTCAGGATTGGCTCCACAACACTCAGCTGAGTGCTCACTGCTTCCACACACTTCACACCACATCTGCTATACTGCATTAACCAGAGCTGGAGGCTAGTTCAATGTCATGTTGCTGAAGTGGTTGTTAAGTTGATTTTGCAATGCAGCTATCTGTGCAGCGATAGCTGTAAACCCATCCACTTCAAGAACTCCTGCTTCTTTCCTTGTCCCACCTCGTGATGAATCAGCATTCCATTCTGGATTGCCCTGTGAAATCCGGTTCAACAAGGTATATAGCTCCTCATAAGTCTTTTCCAGCGCTTGCCCTCCAGCTGCTGAGTCTAGCAATATTTTGGTGTGGGGTTCCAAACCCTCAATAAATGTGTGCACCAGCACATCATTGGATTGATGATGATGAGGACAATCCCGCAACATGCATTTAAATCTCTCCCAGGCTTGATATAAATTTTCTCCCTCCCTCTGTTTGAAACTTAGAATTTGACTTCTAAGTCTTGCTGTTTTACCAGAGGGAAAAAAACTTATCAAGAATTTCCGTGCAAGATCATCCCACGTAGAAATAGAATTTGGTGGCTCAGCTTTCAACCACCTCTTGGCTTCTCCTAGTAATGAGAATGGAAATAATGTAAGCCGGACATGGTCTGGTGACACTCCAGCGGGTATGTAAGTGTCACTTATCTCCAAAAAATTTTGGAGATGCTGCTGTGGATCTTCATGAGGGAGGCCGGTAAATTGCCCGCTTGTGTGCAACAACTGCACCATATTTTGTTTGAGTTCAAATCTCCCTCCAGGCTCTGGTTTGCGGATACTTGATGTAACATTATTGGCATGTGGGATTGCCACCTCGCGAACCGGCCGTGCTGCTGCTTCTTCGGGCACTAACACTGCCCCTACTACCGGTGGATTCTGTTGTTGCTCCATGATCTTCTGTCTGAGCAACTGCAGCTTTCTTTGTAGAGCTTCTCTTCGTTTACTGTGAAATATTCTTTCGGGCTCTATATAAGATTCCACCAGCTCCTTGTCTCTTGCCAGTGTTCACAGCAATTAAGTCTGCAAAATATAAGCTAAAACCAAGTTGTCAACACTTAAGAAAAATAAAAAAAAATACAGTAAATTAACACTTAAAACAAATTCACCAATTGCCAAGTCCCCGACAACGGCGCCAAAAACTTGTTCGGGTGTTTGTGGGTATACAAAACAACACGCAAGTGCACATGGTCGAACAAGTAGTAAGTGGCTTTAGTAAGCCAAGTATCGATCCCACAGAGACTTGGATTAAGTGCAATTTGCTCAAGTATACTATAATTTACTTCTGAAAATGCATACAACAATGTAACCAAAAAGTTGATAGTTTGTTTTATCAATTTTTATACTAAAACTAAGAACAATTATCTACTTTGAATCTGAACTATGAATAAGAGCATGCTGAGGTTAAACGAACATGTAATGAAATTGATTATCATCATAAATTGGTTAATCTTTTCTTCCTGTTGCTAGCCAAGAACAATTGCCAAGAGATTAAAACTCTCGTATTTAACCTCACTTAAGAATCATGAACCATCCGTCTATATTTCTGTTATCAAATGTCCTAGCCATACGATTCCGGTTCCTAAATTGACTAATACGACTTTCAGGTATATTTCTATCCTGAAAGCAAATCAAGACCCAATTTTCCCAAATCAAGTAAAGAACATATCCTATTAATTCACAACTTTCCAGTTTCATGCTTTCTCGAGTGAAACCGGACTTTTTAGATGTACATTAATGTAGGCCACACACCAATGCAGTAAGAACAAGAATTAATAGAACAACATGGAAGAAAAGATGAAAACCATAGAATCAATAATCAAATTTCATCACAATTGTTCATAACCTCAGCAAGGAGAGGAATTAGCCACTCATTTGTGGATTAATCATCATAAAATGAGTGTCAATCATACAAGCAATTGAATTAAAGAAGAAAGAAAGAGAGAAAAAACCCTGAACTTTTCGTCCCTCAACTTTCTGTAACCCGCGTCCTTGCTCCACCAAGTCAGAATTATGAAAAATGAACTTAACTGTTCTATTTATCCTGCTGGGAATTTTTCCCAGAATAATGAGCAACGTGTCACGGAGTGCATCGCGGAGCACTACCTCCATGACACGCCATGAACGCGGACCCTCACTGGAACTGGGGGTCCGGGAATTCAAGCTCAACGTGGCACGACGTGCATCGCGGAGCACTGGCTCCGTGCCACGGAGCAAACGCGGACCTCCACTGGAATTTGGGTGAATTTCCCCCATCCAGGCAGAATGCCTCCGCGATGCCAGCGTGACACGGCTCCATCGCGGAGCCCCTTTAATTCATGCTGTCCAATGCCTTTTCCCTTGCTCGCATCCAAGTACAACTCCGATATCATCCAACATGCATTTTAGCTTCTCGAATTCACATTTTATCTTACCTGCAAAACAATGCTAATCATGTTGGTTAGTATAAATTCACATTTTATTACCTATTACATGAGAATGTATACACATTGCTAGATAAACAAGGCGAAAGTGATACTTTTGAGTATCACTTGGGCATATAAATCTGCCCAAGATCAGTGCGTAAAGGGTGGGAATGGAAGAAAGGAAAAGAAAATAAAAAAAATGTGTGTGAATGAGCTCAATGATGAAAAGAAAAATCCCCACTAGTCACCTAAGTTGAAAAACTGAAAAATAAAAGGAGGTATAAGGAGAAAATTTGGAAATTGAAGAATGTGCTTAAAAATCAAAGTGTTGTGAAGTATTAAAGTGCTTAGGGAGATTAGTCACTATCTTGGCCAAATAGTTCCTACCCGTCCCATAGCCTACATCACAACCAAATTAATGTCCTAATTGATCCTCGATTCATAATTCTATATTAGCGGAGTATTACACTAAGGGCAAGCCTATGGATTGTCTTTTGCATGTATATTGAGTTCTTTGGGAGAGTGAGCGGAAAGTGTTTTACTTATGCCTAAGTTTATATTGACTTACATCTTGTGTGAGAAAAGGGCATCTCTCCATATTGTAAGGGGAACAATGGAAAGAATTTGGTTTATCTTGATTGCTAAAGTATATGTGATTCATGTTGGCCCAAACTATGTCTTGATGAGTTAGTTTTCAAAAGCTAAGTGATTTCAAACTTTGACATTCTAATGTTGATCCTATATGCATGCGAGTGAATTGTTTGAACTTCATTGATGTGTCTCATGATTCTAAGTGTAAGTAGACCTATTTGTAGGATGAATTTTGTGCTTAATTGTTAGAAGGGAAGTAGTAGATTGTTTAAGGACGAACCATAGTTTAAGTGTGCGCTGTTGATGAAAGGCGCACTCACACACTTCATAGACATATTTTTCCCGTACTTTTATATTTTAAGAACAAATTATGTGTGTTTACATGTCTTTATGTTATATATTTGTGAAAATTAGCTAACGCATGTGATTAGATGTTTTCAGGGCTAAAAAGGATGGGTTTGAATGTATTTGAGGCTTATGGAATGAAGATGAAAAGAAGCTGAAGTCGTGGGCAAAGGTTGAGTTTGGACGATGCAGAAACAGTGTACCTAACGGGTTGAAGGAATGAATCGTTACATCTGGTAATGAGTCATGAAGTCAGTCATTAAAATTGTGAGAGAAATTATTGACAAAGTAACCAGTGGAGATGACGAAAGACATAACGAGTCGTTAGTTGACTAAACGACTCGTTGGCAGATCACTAGAACCAACCATAAGGTACACTGGAAATTTGAAGGAGTTAGAACACGATGGGCCTAACGACTCATGCACATGCACAATGGGTCATTAGGTGACCCGTTGCCACAACTGGAAACTAGACAGTGGTTGGGGCAACACGCAAGGCTCTCAAAACGGCAAAAATTAGCTTTCCTACTTCAACTAGGAAAAGGAAATTTAAATCCCAAGGCATATTCATCAAGGAACAAGGAAAACATATATCTACTACTATAAATATCCCTTTATTTTCATGTAATAAAGATGTCTTCAAGAGTTGAAGCTTTACAACAAGTTTTTAGAGTAAATTTTAAGACGTGATAGAAGACATATTTGAGATACGATTGTAATGTTGTTCTTTTGAATTTTGCATTGATCAAGTGAGTTCTTCCTATCATCGTTGTAAGTATTCCCATGTAGCCAATGTCATCTTGTTCAAACTCCCCCTCGGAGAGCACATTACTTACAACATAACGTCCATGATGACGAGGGGGATTTAGTCAATTCCTCTCTATCAGAGCGGTAGCAAAATTCACAACCTCATCTCTCTTGGCTATTTTAGCTAGTCGAGCTTCCTCTGTTAGGTGCACATCTTCAACTCTTTACACCTCCATCATCTCTTCTGGTGGGAGATCAATCTGTGACATAGGAATCGCCATGCTAACCTGTTACAACACAAAAAAAACCGAAAACATAAATCACAAAATAAAGATTATCAGTCAAATTTAGACACCAATTAACTGTTTCTTAACCATACCAGCAACGGGTCAAAATTTGATCACGCTCAAGTTACACCTTTCAATTGAAGTATAAAATGGTCGTTGTTATGTATAGTAATCCAACATAGATTAGGGTCAATCCCACAGGAAATAGGGAAGAAACAATATGCTAACGATGAATAAACTAACTTACAATCAATATTTTGGAAGGGGGGTTTGCAAATAAAGAATAGAAAATAATGCTAACAAAGATTGAGTTGTGTATCAAATTATCAAGAAAAAACTAGGACTGTATTCCCTATGATTTCATAGCTTAGTAGGCTTTTACTAGTGCTCTATCCTGGTGAATTTTGTGTAAGGCTTACGTTTTAGTTCATCTAACATCTCTCGACCTTTGTAGATAAATTTCACTTATCTCCTCTTGGACTCAAAGTGAGTATATTTTTGTCTCACGATAAATCTTGACTTAACTATCCTCGGTTAGAGCTCAAGTTAATTTAGATGAGGGTTGGTAGCCTCAAATTGCCATTGTTATTCTATTTTTCTAACTTCAACCTCCTTGGTAGGGCCAGTTGAAGATACAAGCACGTTTCAACATATGCAACAGCTAAAACTAATTAAAATGAAGAGAATAATATCTACATAATTTACCATTCAAGAATTACTATTTTATTATGCCTACTTTCATTAATCCATTATGGTTCCCACAACCCTATCTTAAGAGATTTAGCCGCTCATGTTTATGAGAATAAAAATAAAAGATGTAGAAGAATTCATAATGAAATAATCACGATTGATCTTGGGCAGAATTATATGCCCAAGTGATACTCAAATGCTTCATTTTGTCCTATTTATCCATCTATATTTGTACATTCTCATGTGATTTGTAGATAAAATGTGAATTTATACTAACCAACATGATTAGTGTTGTTCTGCAGGAAAAATGTAATTTTAGGAAGCTAAGATGCATGTTGGGAGAAATCGAGAA
Organism: Datura wrightii; assembly: GCA_035772735.1. NCBI lineage: Eukaryota > Viridiplantae > Streptophyta > Magnoliopsida > Solanales > Solanaceae > Datura > Datura wrightii. The sequence continues at coordinate 41,779,094 of JASDFA010000027.1, forward strand.
TGGACTCGGAAGCGAGCAGTGGAAAAGGCCAAGGAAATGTAGTAAATTAAGGGGCTCCGCGATGGAGCCGAGTCACGCTGCCATTGCAAAGGCATTCTGCCCCGGATGATTAAAATGGCCAAGTGCCAGTGAAGGTTCGTGTTGGTACCATGGCACGTTGGCAAAGCCACGCATTGCACGCCGTGGCACGTTGGGCGTAATTAACTGGACGACCGAATTCCAGTGAGGGTCCGCATTTGTGGCATGTCACGGAGGCAGTGCTCCGCGATGCACTCTGTGACACGTTGCTTGTTATTCCGGGAAAAATTCCCACTAGTATAAATAGAACACTTAGGTTTATTTTTAATTATTTTAACTTGGTTGAGCAAGAACGTTGTTTACAGGCAGTTGAGGGGACGAAAATCTTAGAGTTCTTCTCTATCTTTTCCTCCTTTATTTCAATTGTTTGTATGATTTACACTCATTTAATGATGTTTAATCCACAAATGAGTGGCTAAATTCACTTCTTGTTGAGGTTAAGAACATTTGTAGTGGAATGTAATTATTGATCATCTTGGTTTTTCATCTTTTCTTCCATGGTTGTTCTAAATGTTTGGCCAATATTAATGTGTATCTAAAAAATCCGGTTTGCGCTCGAAAGAGAAAGAAATTGGAAAGTTGTGAATTGGTAGGATATGATCTCTTCTTGGTTTGGGAAAAATTGATTTACCTTCAGAATAGAAATATATCTGAAAGTCGTATTAGTCAATTAAGGAATCAGTTTGTATGGCTAGAACATGAATTTCTTTTTATCACAGAAATGTAGGTGGAAGATTCATGATTCTTAAGTTGGGTTAAATACGAGAGTTTTAATCCATAGGCAATAATTCTTGACTAGCAACCGAAGGAAAGATTCACCAATTTGTGTCAATAAATTGCTTCCCTGCATGTTTGTTTTAGCCTCAGCTGCTCATTAATATAGTTCAGACTGAATTTATACATTTGTTTTAGATTAGTATAAATTAGGAAACAAACTCCCAAAATCTTCTTGAAACTGTTGTCTGCATTATTAGAGTTAGAGTTTATTAACACTTGATTTGATTATTACCTTGGTCCAGTCCTGTGGGATCGATACTGGCTACTATAGCCATTTTACTACTTGTTCGACCACGTGCACTTGCGTGTAGGCATTCCAAACCACCGAACAAGTTTTTGGCGCCGTTGCCGAGGAATGGCAATTGGTAAAATTGTTTTCTTAAGTGTTAGTTTAAGATTTCTTATTAGTGCTGACAACTTGGTCTTAGCCTGTCTTTTACAGATATTGAATTTTGTTGAACACTGGCAAGAGACAAGGAGCTGGTGGATTCACACTTAGAGCCGGAAAGACAATTCCATCGTCAAAGGAGAGAAGCTCTAGAGAAAAAGTTGCAGTTGCTTAGACAAAAAATCCTGGAGCAACAACAGAATCCACCACTTGTAAGGGCAGTGTTAGTGCCCAAAGAAATGGCAACTAGGCCGGTTCGCGAAGTGGCAATCCCACATGCTAACAATGTTACATCTAGCATTTGCATACCTGAGCCAGGAGGGAGGTTCGAGCTTAAACAGAATATGTTGCAATTGTTGCACATCAGCGGGCAATTCAAAGGTCTCCCTCACGAGGATCTACAACAACATCTCCAAAACTTTTTGGAGATAAGTGACACTTACATCCCCGCTGGAGTGTCATCCGATTATGTCAGGCTTACATTGTTCCCATTTTCACTTTTGGGAGAAGCAAAGAGATGGCTGAAAGCTGAGCCACCTAATTCCATCACTACTTGGGATGATCTTGCAAAGAAATTCTTGATACGGTTCTTTCCATCCGATAAAACAGCAAGACTTAGAAGTCAAATTCTAAGTTTTAAACAAAGAGAGGGGGAGAATCTGTATCAAGCTTGGGAATGATTCAAATCTATGTTGCGGGATTGTCCTCATCATCACCAATCTAATGATGTGCTGGTGCATACTTTCATAGAGGGTTTGGAACCCCACAAAAAAATCTTGCCAGACTCAGCAGCTGGGGGACAAGCATTAGAAAAAACTCATGAGGAGCTGTATACTTTGTTGAATCGTATTTCGCAGGGAAATCCAGAGTGGAATGCGGACTCTTCTAGAGGAGGAACAAGGAAAGCGGCAGGAGTCTTAGAAGTGGATGGTTTTACAACTTTCGTTGCACAGATAGCTGCGTTACAGAATCAACTCAATACCCACTTCAGCAATATGAGCATGAATCAGTCTCAAGCCCAGTGAATGTAGTGCAACAGATTTGGTGTGAAGTGTGCAGCAGTAATGAACACTCAGCTGAGTGTTGTGGTGCGAATCTTGATGCAGTGAACTTTGTTGGTAATGTACAGAGAAATAATCACCAACAGTATGGCAACAACTACAACTCTAATTGGAGGAGTCACCCGAATTTCTCTTGGGGTAGTAACGGTGATCAAGGGCAGAGTTCGAGTCAGGGGGTGCAGAGAAATCAAGAAGGGCAGCAGAACTATCAGTCGAAATACAGAAGCAACAATGCACCTCCTCCACCACCATCACCCAGCATCGAGGAAATGTTCAAAACAATGATAGCTAACCAAGCTCAATTGTAGGCTGACTATGTGAAATTGGCCGCCGATGTAAAGAACAATCAGTTAGCTACAAAGGCATTGGAGTATCAGTTTTGGCAACTAGCTGGAGCTCAGAACACCAGGCCGAGAGGAGGACTTCCGAGTGACACTGACCCTAACCCCAAGCAAGTGAATGCAGTGACCACAAGGAGTGGTTTGCAACTGAAGGAGGTGGAACCAGAAAGACCACCGCAGCAGTCGGGAGCAGTGGAGAATGAGAGGGAACACAATGATGATAGGGGGAAGGAGAAGGAAGTTGAACCAAAAAGACCACCACCCCCGTTCCCTCAAAGATTAAAAAAACACAAGGAGAAAGCGTGTTTCAAAAAGTTCATGGAGGTGCTTAAATAGGTACACATTAATTTACCTCTTGTTGATGTTTTGCAGGGAGTGCCGAAGTACGCAAAATATATCAAGGACATCGTGGCGAACAAAAGCAGGTTGACAGAGTACGCTACGGTGGCGCTTACGGAGGAGTGCACTTCCCGGATACAAAATAGGTTTCCCACAAAGCTCAAAGACCCTGGGAGCTTTACAATTCAATTTACAATCGGGCAGAGTATCCGAGCTCGTGGATTATGTGATTTGGGAGCGAGCATTAACTTGATGCCGACATCGGTATTGAAGAAATTGGGGCTAGGCAGTCCTAGACCAACGACAGTGATCTTGCAACTAGCGGATCGTTCTTTGGCCAGACCAGATGGCATTGTGGAGGACGTGCTGGTGCAAGTGGGCTCCCTTATCTTCCCGGTAAAATACGTTGTGCTGGATTTTGAGCCGGATGCGGAAGTCCCATTTATTTTGGGACGTCCTTTCTTGGCGACCGGGAAAGCGCTGATTGATGTAGTTGCATGGCAGCTAACCATGCGGGCACACGACAAGGTGGAGGTATTTGATGTGTACAAGACCACGAAGCTTCTGGTCGTGTATGAAGAACTCTCAGTGATCAACATGCTTGATCGAGAGAATATAGCTCAAAGTGTTGATTCGCGAGAGCCAGTGGGAAAACCACCTATGAAGGACCCCCCAAAACTAGAATTGTGGCAAGAAGATCGAAATGCCATGGTCGCAGTTAATGGGCATCGGTGTAAGCAGGACAGGGGTGAGGACAGTAGTCGAGAGAAGACGTCCGTCACCCTAGAGGATGACTAAGCTTCAATGACGTCGAGCCGCGACGGTAAACCAGGCGCTACACGGGAGGCAACCCATGAAATTGTTGTAATAATTGAGTAGAATTAGTAGAAAAGAAAGAAAAAAAGAAAAAAAAGGAAAAAGAGAAAAAAATAGAAAAATAAAAATAAAAACAAAAATTGTGTTTTATGTTGAAACCTATGAATTCTAACCAATTTCTTGTTGTGAGATGAATTTCAGGTTCAACGGAGGGCAAAAATGCAAAGGATCGCAAAGGAAAAATCGAGGTGAGAAAAATAATAAAAAGTGGCAAAACAGTGAGCCTGCGCGATGGCTCTGTGTCACGAAGGATGGCCTCCGCGTTGACCTCCATGACACGTTGAGGTGTAATTCTGGGAATTTTTAAAATTCCAGAACACCTCCGCGTTGGCTCCGTGTCACGGAGGGGGGCTCCGCGTTACCCTCCGTGCGTTGAGGTGTTAATCGCGACGGGCCACACCGGGTCGCCGGGTGACCCGCGTGAAAATCCCCCTTTTTAACCCCAATTTCCCTCATTTTTCCCTCATTTCTCATCCCCTCCGCGACAAACACCCAAAAATCCCTCCTTCCCCAACGTGACATGGACCTAGGCACAAGTTTTCTTCAACTTTTCTTCGATTTCATCGAATTAAAGGTATGTTCTTTAACATCATCTCAATTCTTGACAAATTTTTTGATTTTGAGCATGTGAAGTGAGTAAACCTTGCCCTAATTGTAAATTGAGCTTGAATTCATTTAAGTTATTGTTGATTGATGTTCGTTGTATCATTTTGATTGTATGAACTTGATAAATACATGCTTGATCAAATTTTGGTGAAATATGTAGCTATGGTTAGAATTTGACTGCGAAGAAACTAAATGTGATTGAAAATGTGAAAATTATGGGTTGGGCATGTTGGGTAAGGTGAATTGTGTTGTGCTTGATGTGAATATGCTAAATAAATGATGGATTTTCGGGAGAATGAAATTGTTGAATTGCATAGAAATTGGTGAATTGCATAGGTTGTGTTGAGAGAAGTTTTTGCTAAGTGCTATGTGATGAAATGGTATCGATGGTGATATTTTGATTAGCTGTACGAAGTCTGAGTAGTACGTAGAATTTATTCCATCGAATTCTCTGAATGCACGAGGCGTGTTGTTGTTATTTTGTTGTAAATTGGAAAGTGAGAATTGTCTTGCCGTAATGTCATAATTGTGGCTAAGGACTAAGTGTGGGGTAGCCTAGCTTAACCCAACCTTAGTCGAAGCTAATTTGATTTGAATAACATTGTGACTATATGTTTGATTTGACAGGAACAATGGCAAACAGGCAAGACAAAGGAAAGGGCGCATCTCATCGGGCGCCAGAAGGAAAAGAATTAGACTGGGAACAGCAGTCCCAGCAGCACCAGCGGTTCCGCGCAGCCAATGCTGTCAATACGGAACCCGATGGGTGACTGACGAAGGGAAGAAATGGTACACAAAGCACAAGGAGAACAAATACTTCCCCGAGAAGCACATTGCAAGGGAGCCGTTGGCACAGGAATTCCCCAGAATTATACACCGGATTGACGCTGCCGGGCTGAACTTCATCTTTGAAGAGCCCAAGGAGTGCAATCTCCACCTGATTCGGGAGTTCTACGCCAACTGCAACCAGACACTCCGCAGTCATACCGTCAAGATAAGGGGGCAGGTAGTCACCTTTGAGCCCCATCACCTTATTGCCATTTTGGGGGCGCGGGACATAGACACCCATGTACTCCGGTAACTGAACATCACTCCACCATATGCAGATATCAGACGCACTCTGTGTGGAGCTTGTTCTACAGCACGGTGGAGCAGGCATAAGGAGAGGGGCTACCATCAGACGCTGCCCTACTCTTAAATGAACAGGGAAGCCAGAATTTGGCTTAAGATCGTGTGTTCCTGCCTGATCCCGGGGGTGCACATGACAGATGTCACCCGAGATCGTGTGTGCTTGGTCTATGCGCTGATGAAAGGGCTGGAGATTAATGTTGGGGTAGTGATTATCTCCGCCATGAAGAGAGCCCGTTTGCATCAAGGGCACAGGTACGGGTTAGGTGGCTTGCTGACAACGTTCCTGATGGGCCTAGATATTGAGGAAGAGGTCCTAAACTACATCCCGCAGATGGATAGGCGTGCCTTGGATGTCACCAAAACTAAGGCACCCGACACCACTCACGGGCCAGTTCTCACATTAGTCGAGCGACATGCTCGGGATGATCAGTATATGGCCAGCATGTTCGAGATGCAGATGTTGCAGTTGCGCTTAGGTGAGAGGCCAGCAACACAAGATGAGCTGTGGTAGCTCGAGCTAGATTACCCCTTTGGCAAAAATTCCAGGGCTCTATGCCAAGTAGGGCCAGCTTTCGTGGACCCCATTGATGATGATGTCCCCACAGATGAGGAGACACGCCGTGATGACTCAAATGTTGAATCAGATGAGGATAGCGGGGGCGATTCAAATATGGGGGACGAGGCAACCGCACCTGACGAAGAAGTTGAATACTTCGACTAATTAGGGAGTTTCACCACCTACTCTTGTGCTATGTTGAATTTTGTGAACACTGGGGACAGTGTTCAATTTAACTGTGGGGTGGGAGTAGTTAGGTGCTGGTTGTTTTATTGTTGTTGTTGTTTATGTTTTCTTGTTGTGCCTGTGAAAAATTGTGACCCTGTTTATGTTTTGTATTGTAATTCGGTGGTGTAATTAATGTGAATATGTTGTGTGCTGTATGGAGTTGTTGTTACCTGGGTGTGTAAATATTTTTGTTTTATCGAAATTATCGATATTTTTAAAATTTTTCGTTGAAATATTTTTATGATTGGGCTTCTCGGCGTTTGTTTTCGGTGCTTTTACCGAGAATAGTCCCATTGAACCGAAGTCGTAAATAGTGACCGTTCCCTATGATGGATGGATGACGACCGTCTTAAGGGAAATGTAGTCGATAGGAGTAGTTTTTTCCTTATTTTAATTTTTTCTTTTATTTGTTTGTATCCCAAATGTGTCGTTACTTTATGGTTCGGAATTCTTGTTGCGTGTTATACATGATATTTAGAATGCAAAGGTGATTCGTACGAAAGCATGCAACTTTGTAAACATGTTGAGATACCTAGACCATAGAGTTCGATTCGGTGTGATTGAGGCTTAATGTCTGAATTCTTGTAATTAGCTGATTGAAGAGTCTGTGAATATGTCTTGAGTTGAGCATGAGCAATGAGTGTGTGGTGAGGTTTCGATTCTTCCATGCTATTATGAAGTGTCTAGAACTTGCCTGGTGTGTGTACGAAATGAAATGAAGGATGTGTGTTGTAGGAAAGGATGTAGGCGTTTCTTTGATTTAACCAAAAGTTTTTTTTCCATTATCGTACCTACCTTGAATGTACATCCTAGTTAGCCCCATTGAGCCTTTAGCCTATTTTTTCCTTTCTTTTGTCGAAAAGGTACAAACTGAGCTTAACCCCTTCTTTTCATTATCCGTGAATTTGATCCAAAACTCTTAAGAGCTCAAGAAAAGTAATTTTCCCACAGTGTCAAGGAGTGGTAATTGTGAAAAGAAAGGAAAAGCGGAAGTGGTGAAAGTGAAGAAAAGTTCAAGGGTGCACTTGCCGAATTTAATAAAAAATGAAGATGTATAACTAATCTTTGTTATTAAGTCAAGTGTGCTTAAAGATATGAGAATAAAAATAAAGAAAGACTTCAAGAAGGGGAGGATGAAGAAAAAAAAACAATGCCCACAATGTGGTGGGATGTATTGAAAAGCGCTTAAGGAGGCTAGTTGCTGTTATTGTTTAGCCCAGTATCTACTAGTTCCTTAGATTACATTACAACCCGTTAAGTCCTACGTGATCTTACATCGCTCGTCCTTATATTAGTGGAGTAATACACTAGAGGCAAGCTTATGGGTCATGACATGATGCATGTGAATTCTTTGGGAGAGAGAGCGAAATCGTGTTCATATGCCCCTGCATATAATGTGTTTGAGATCATATGATTGAAAAGGGGGAAATTCTCTTGTGTTATGAGGGCACATTCTTGACGAGAGACTGAATTTCATGTCGGATGTCTTGATCACCTGATTTGCATGAGTTTGCCGAGATCGAGAGTCGACTCTTGAGTCTAGGAGGTCTTAATGTGTTGAATGGCATTATATTGATGAGACTATGCATGTTTTCTTGATGATTTGCTATGTAAATAATCGGTATAACCGTAGCTTGAATTGTCGAGCCAAAGTAGCTATGATTAGGTGTCAATTGCATGAGATGTGAGATTTTTGTTCGAGGACGAACAAGGTTTTAAGTGTGGCTTAAGTGATCTTGGGCAGAATTATATGCCCAAGTGATACTCAAATGCTTCATTTCGTCTTGTTTATCCATCTATATTTGTACATTCTCATGTGATTTGTAGTTAAAATGTGAATTTATACTAACCAACATGATTAGTGTTGTTCTGCAGGAAAAATGTAATATTAGGAAGCTAAGATGCATGTTGGGAGAAATCGGGAATGGACTCGGAAGCGAGCAGTGGAAAAGGCCAAGGAAATGCAACAAATTAAGGGGCTCCGCGATGGAGCCATGTCACGCTGCCATCGCGGAGGCATTCTGCCCCGGATGATTAAAATAGGCCAAGTTCCAGTGAAGGTTCGTGTTGGTGCCGTGGCACGTTGGCCAAGCCACGCGTTGCACGCCGTGGCACGTTGGGCGTAATTAACTGGAGGACCGAATTCCAGTGAGGGTCCGTGTTTGTGGCGTGTCACGGAGGCAGTGCTCCGCGATGCACTCCGTGACACGTTGCTTGTTATTCCGGGAAAAATTTCCACTAGTATAAATCGCACACTTAGGTTTATTTTTAATTATTCTGACTTGCTTGAGCAAGAACGTGGGTTACAGGCAGTTGAGGGGACGAAAATCTTAGGGTTCTTCTCTATCTCTTCCTCCTTTATTTCAATTGTTTGTATGATTTACACTCATTTAATGATGTTTAATCCACAAATGAGTGGCTAAATTCACTTCTTGATGAGGTTAAGAACATTGTAGTGGAATGTAATTATTAATCATCTTGGTTTTTCATCTTTTCTTCCATGGTTGTTCTATTAATTCTTGTTCTTACTGCATTAATGTTTGGCCAATATTAATGTATATCTAAAAATCCGGTTTGCGCTCGAAAGAGAAAGAAATTGGAAAGTTGTGAATTGGTAGGATATGATCTCTTCTTCGTTTGGGAAAATTGAGAATTGATTTACCTTCAGAATAGAAATATATCTGAAAGTCGTATTAGTCAATTAAGGAATCAGTTTTGTATGGCTAGAACATTAATTTCTTTTTATCACAGAAATGTAGGTGGAAGGTTCATGATTCTTAAGTTGGGTTAAATACGAGAGTTTTAATCCATAGGCAATAATTCTTGACTAGCAACCGAAGGAAAGATTCACCAATTTGTGTCAATAAATTGCTTCCCTGCATGTTCGTTTTAGCCTTAGCATGCTCATTACTATAGTTCAGACTCAATTTGTACATTTGTTTTAGATTAGTATAAATTAGGAAACAAACTCCCAAAATCTTCTTGAAACTGTTGTCTGCATTATTAGAGTTAGAGTTTATTAACACTTGATTCGATTATTACCTTGGTCCAGTCCCTGTGGGATCGATACTTGGCTACTCTAGCCATTTTACTACTTGTTCGACCATGTGCACTTGCGTGTAGGAATTCCAAACCACCAAACAACGATAACACAAACTTGTTTAACAAAATCTCCAAAGCTATATTGAGTCACAAGAACTTAATGAATTCCCAACAAATATCTAACTAAGCTATTATTGTATCACCCCAAAACTTTTCTAGACCAAACTCAGACCTTACAAGAAAAATCAGAGGAAATCCAAAAAACTTATCACAGAACGACCCAGACAACAAATTGTGGGCACCTTTAATGGGCCATTGTCTGAGTCATTGTCAGCTCGACAGAAATTCCGAGAACCAACGAGGCATGGGATGAATCTTTGGAAGAAGTAACGAGCCGTCCTATCGTCCATTGCATCCAAAGTTCAGAAACCTACCTGACATCTCCCAGAAACATCGAGTGGAACTAATAGCTTGTGGTTCCTACCAACGAGCCGTTGCTGTCACCCGTAACCAAGTCCCATATAACACCTTGAAACTTTCCTAGACTAGCCTCAGACCTTTCAAGAAAAATCTAGAAGAAAAACTAGAAAAATTCCTAAGAATGACTGAGATAACAAGTCGTGGTTAGCACCAACGACTCATTGTGTCAGAGCCCTTTTTGATCAGTCAAGAACCCACGGGACAAGGAACGACCCGTTGTGAGAAACAACCAGTCGTCCTATCACTCGTTGGTTCCCCAGCTCAGGACATCTTTCTAGGACCCCACGACTCAAACAATGAGTCATTGTCAGAAACAACGACCCGTTGTGTGAGTCGTTAGGGAGACCCAGAAATCTATCCTTATGACGATAAGTGGGAACAACGACTCGTCATCTCCCACAATGAGTTGTGGTCACCACCCATCATGTCAAGTGTGTGGTTTCTAGGAATTCTTTGAGCGAATATAACGACTGGACACAATGACCCATTGGGTCCACACTTGAGTCGTTGTGTCACCCGTCGTTCGCCCCTCCAGGTTTCCTCTTGCAATGGCCACAGGAGGAACCAATGACCCGTTGGTTCATCCAACAAGTCGTGGTGACCCCTGTTGCCAAATGCAGTGACTTCTAGTCCCAAGCAGTGGGACCAACGAGAGGTCCCAACTAGTCATGGTCAAAACCAACGACTCGTTGAGTGACCCGTTGGGACCCCGTCGGCCAGTTTTCATATTTAATTTCCCAATTTATTTTTGTAATTTCCCACCTAATTAGTCCCTAAACTACGTTGTTGAAGTTTGAATTAAGGGGATTTATAGGGATGAAATGATTCTTCTCCCTCATTCCCCACTCAAACCTTCAGAAAGCATCGTAAAGTTTCTCTCAGGAGAATTAAGAGCAAGAACTAGGGCACTTCACTTTCTCTCAGATTCTCAAGGAATTTATTTGGATTTTTTTATCAGGTATATGGGAATTCAACAAGGTAATAGTTCTTCCCATATGTCCCTAAACCCCTTGTCTAAATTCTTCCCTATCAGTTATAGCCCTGTAGTTTCGAAATGTGAATAGTTTTCAAATAGATTTCTTTGTAGATTCAAAAGGAATAATTTTCAATGATTTTAGATTTCGTATTTATTCCCTATTTCTAGAAATTGTGAAAGATTGTAGCTAGTAGCATAGTTCAGCCCTAGTCTCAGCTCAGTAGAAATTAGAAACTTGTGGGTTGAACTAGTTTTCCTTGTAGCGTGGTTCAATTAGTTTTGGGAAGCACATGTATTTAATTTATGTTAAAATCTCAGTCAAAATCATGTCACTCTAGTATCAGACAGATTTTTAGCAACCTCAGTGTTGTCTAGAAAAATGTCAGCTGATTAGTTTGACTATAGTTAATCCTTGAGGTGTTCATAACACCTCCCAGTTATGAGTATCAGACACAGTATTAGATTTTAGTGGTTATTTAAGTGGTTATGAAACTTTCAGATAAACATTTCTGACCAGCCTTAGGAACCCAGCTCCAGATTATAATTTGTTCTTTAGACAGTTACGACGCTTCCAAATAAGTAGCTCTGACCAGTATTGAAACACCAGTTACAGAATCTGATCTGATAAGACTCTCAGGGTACTTCTAGATAGGTATTCCAAACTTAGTCTTGAGCCCAGTTTTGAGATATCAACTTATAAGTCAGTCTAGGACTATCCAGTGGGAGCAGGACATAGCATCGAGTGGACCGGGGTTCCAGGCGCACCCAGTTTCCTAGAACTACGTTGCCACCGTAGGATATATTTTATTGGCCTCATGGCCCTAGATTGGTGATCACTCAATTCATGCCTTTATACCCTAGCAATATATATTGGGTCTTGTCAATGGGGTGTATACATTGGACTCTACGTCTAGCTAACGTGGTTATATGTCGTTTAGAGACTCTCTCACTAGTCAGCTCAGTTCAACCTCATATTAGTTAGTTCAGATCAGTTCAATACAGTATTTCATATAAGTATCTCAGATTTAGGGCATGTCCTTGACCATTAAACTGGGTCATTTAGACCATCTCAGTTTATCACAATTATTCAGTTTTAGTATTTTCAGTTGGTCATGGCATGTCCTTCCAGTTTAGTTATTTTATTCCTTGTGTATGGTTTCTCTCACTTACTCGGTACATTTAAAGTACTGATGCACACCTTTTATGTTGTATCATTTTATGATACAGCTGCAGGTTCTCAATCACAGCACCATTAGCCGACCTCGCTCAGACTTTCCCAGCTGCATCATTGGTGAGTCCTCATCTTTTGAGGACGAGGATTATTTCTTTCAGTTCTATTTCTTTTATTTAGACTTGAAGTTAGCTGGGGGCTTGTCCCAGCAACTCATCAATTGTAGCTGGCTTTCATACACAGACATAGTTTCAAACCTTCAGCTTTGTTTCAGTTGTTTTTAAACTTTAGGATTCAACTTTGTTTTCACAAATAGTTTATATTATTATTTTAAAGATTTTGTTATGTTTTACTCTGATTGTCAGTGTTATGATAGATCATGGCTTGATTGGGGTTACTTGTGACTCCAAGTACCGTGTCCTGTCCAGGGTATGGACTCGGGGCATGACAAACTTGGTATCAGAGCACTAGGTCTAGAGTATCCTCGGATGTTAGAAAGCCGCATCGAGTAGAGTCCTTTTCATGGGTGTGAAGCGCGCCACACTTATGATGGGGAGGCTATGAGATGTTATAGGAAAACTCCCTTTTTGCTCATACTCTTTATCGTGCATTGAAATTCGATTTCAGAATTGTCCTCCTAACTCATGCTTAGTTTCATTTCAGTGAAATCATGCCTCCGCGACGTGGTAATGCAAGAAGGGTCGGTAACACTCACGACCTACCTCACCAACTCTAGCAGACCCTCGGACGACTCAGTGTCCACCGCAGAGTTCAGGGCGGCTATCCAGCTGCTTGCACAGACAGTTACCAATCAGGTGAACCAGCAGATGGTTTCGATCAACAACAATGGGTATGCAGTGGCTGCCCGAGTTCGAGACTTCATTTGAATGAACCCTCCAGTTTTCCATGGATCTAAGGTGGGAGAAGACCAATAAGAGTTCGTGGATGAGATTAGAAAGATCACGCGAATTATGGGTGTCAGTTCCTCGGCGAGTGCTGACTTGGTTGCCTACCAGCTGAAAGGGGTAGCCTAGATCTAGTACAAATAGAGGAAGGAGGGGAGACCAGCGGGAGCAGGACCGGTGGAATGGGAGGAGTTCATTACAACTAGACAGATTTCCGTCGGAGATCAGGGAGGCAAAAGTGGCGGAATTCATGAATCTGAAATAAGGAAATCAGACGGTGGAAGAGTATGCACTGGAGTTCACTAGGTTGTCTAAATATGCTATAGAGATGGTAGTCGAGCCAAGGGCTCGTATGCTGAAATTTGTTAATGGAGCATTGAACTTGGTCCTCAAGGAGTGCACGACTGCAATGGTTATCAAGGACATCGATCTCTCCAGCCTCATAGTTCATGCCCAACAAATTGAGGCAGAAAAATTAAAATACTTGGAGCGGGAGAACAAACGGGAAAGAACTGGCCAGTCAGATTATGACCATTAGAGATCTGGTAGTAGTAGCCTCCCACAGTAGTAGCAGCAAAAATAGAGGGCTCCAAAACTCACCTCAGCTAGTGCCTCGACTTTCTGGTCCCGCAAGGATCAGAGAGGTGGAGCATCTGGCTCACAATCCCTGAGTCATAGCGCCAGCAACCGCTGCAGCTACCCAACTTGCCTTGAGTGTGGCAACAACCATCCAGGAGAGTGTCTTCAGGGAGAGGGTTGTTTTGGGTGTGGACCTCTTGGTTATCGGTTGAAAGATTGCCCGTCAGTAGGACGGGGGAAATCACAATCCACTGCTTCAGCAGCTCCAATAAGCCGACAAGCTTAGCAGGCCAACACTTCAGGTACGGATAGCGGCCAACGCCAAAACCATTTTTATGCATTGTCTTGTCGTCAAGATCAAGAGAGCTCACCTGACGTGGTCATGGGTATGTTACATCTTTTTCATCTAGACGTGTATTCCCTACTAGATCCAGGAGCCACACTTTCGTTCATGCTCCCTATGTAGCAGTCCAGTTTGACATCAATCTAGAGGTCCTCTCAGAACCATTCTCAGTCTCCACCCTAGTTGGCGAGTCAGTTAGAGCCAGCCGGGTGTATAGAAACTACCCATTCTCAATATTGAATAAAGTCATTCCAACTGATCTGGTAGAGTTAGACATGGTTGATTTTGACCTCATTCTTAGCATGGATTGGTTACACTTCGGTTGTGCCTCAGTCGATTGCAGAACTAGGGTCATCAGGTTTCAGTTCCCTAATTAGCCAGCTTTAGAGTGGACGGACAGTAGTTTGACGCCTAAGGGTTGGTTTATTTCCTAACTTAAGGCTAGAAGGTTTATTTCCAAAGGATGTATTTATCATCTAGTTCGTGTCAAAGATTCCATCTCTGAGACCCCGATTGTATAGTCAGTTCCAATTGTCAGTGAGTTCCCTGATGTGTTCCCCGAAGATCTTCCCGGAGTCCCTACTGAGCGGGAAATAGACTTCGGTATAGACCTTCTTCCAGATACTTAGCCCATCTCCATCCCTCCTTACAGAATGGATCCAACTGAGCTTAAGGAGTTGAAGAAGAAGCTAAAAGACCTTCTTGATAAGAGTTTTATCAGACCCATCATCTCTCCCTGGGATACTCCAGTACTATTCGTGTGAAAGAAAGATGGTACCCTCAGAATGTGCATCGATTACCATCATTTTGACAAGGTTAAAGTCAAGGACAGGTATCCCCTACCCAGGATTGATAACTTGTACGATCAGCTTCAGGGAGACAATTGTTTCTCCAAGATAGATCTCAGGTCGAGGTATCATCAGCTGAGAGTTAGAGAATATGACATACCGAAAACAGCTTTCAAAACTCGGTATGGTCAGTACAAATTCGTGGTTATGTCCTTCAGACTGACTAATGCCACCACAACTTTCATGGACCTGATGATCAGAGTCTTCAAGCAGTATCTAGATATGTTCATCATTGTATTTATCGATGAATTTCTAGTGTACTCCAGAAATGAGGAAGAACATGCTAATCACTTGAGGATAGTGCTTCTGACACTCTAAGACTGCAGTTGTTCGACAAGTTCAACAAATGTGAATTCTGGTTGAAGTTTGTGACCTTCCTTGGTCGTGTGGTCTCGGGTGAGGGTATTCAGGTAGATCCTCAAAAGATAGCAGCAGTGAAAGATTGGCCCAAACCTACCTACCAAACCAAAATCAGAAGTTTGTTGGGTCTAGATGGTTATTACCGATGTTTTATGAAAGGTTTTTCCTCTATAGCATCCCCTCTGACTAGGTTGATTCAGAAGAATGTGAAATTTTAGTGTTCAGATCCGTGTGAGAAGAGTGTCCAAGAGTTAAAAACTCGACTTACTACTTCTCTAGTGTTGACCTTGCTTGAAGGATTAGATAGGTTTGTAGTGTGTTGTGACGCTTCTAAAGTTGGACTTGGTTGCATTCTCATGCAGCGGGTAAGGTGATAACCTACGCCT
The DNA here is from genome assembly GCA_035772735.1 of Datura wrightii. Classification (NCBI taxonomy): domain Eukaryota; kingdom Viridiplantae; phylum Streptophyta; class Magnoliopsida; order Solanales; family Solanaceae; genus Datura; species Datura wrightii. The sequence goes on from JASDFA010000027.1 coordinate 41,794,565, forward strand.
CCAGACAGCTCAAGGTTCATGAGAAGAACTATCTGACTCATGACTTGGATTTGGCAGTGGTGGTGTTCGTATTGAAAATATAGAGGCACTACCTTTATGGGGCTCACGTGGATGTTTTCACCGATCACAAAAGCCTTCAGTATGTGTTCAGTCAGAAAGACCTAAATCTTCGTTAGAGAAGGTGGTTGGAGCTACTGAAGGACTATGACATGAGCATGTTGTACCACCCGGGAAAAGCCAATGTGTTCGCTGATGCCCTAAGTAGAGTGTCTATGGGGAGCGTTGCTCATGTTGAAGAGAACAAAGAGGAATTAGCAAAGGATATCCACAGATTAGCTCGGTTGGGTGTACAGTTGGTTGATACCACTGAGGGTGGAGTAGTGGTGCAGAGTGGATCAGATTCCTCGTTGGTAGTTGAAGTTAAGTCAAGGCAGGATGAAGATTCCATATTGCTTAAACTGAAGGAGGCGGTTCTTAGAAAAGAAGTGGAGGCTTTCTTGCAAGGGGGAGATGGTGCACTCCATTACCAGGGTAGGTTGTGCGTATCGGATATGGGTGATTTGAGACAGAAGATACTGAATGAAGCACACAGTTCAAGATATTCCATCCACCCAGGTTTTACGAAGATGTACCATGATGTGCAGGATATTTACTAGTGGAACGACATGAAGAAAGACATCATAGATTTTGTAGCTAAGTGCCCGAACTGCCAGAAAATCAAAGTAGGACACCAGAGACCGGGAGGTATGACTCAGGATATCAGCACGCCCACATGGAAGTGGGAAGAAGTAAATATGGATTTTATTGTAGGTCAACCTTGGACTCATCGACAACATGATTCAATTTGAGTGATAGTAGACCGGATGACTAAGTCAGCACACTTCCTTCTAGTTAAAACTACAGACTCAGCTGAGGATTATGCCAGGCTTTATATCGGGGAGTTGGTCTGACTTCATGGGGTTTCATTTTCCATTATTTCAGACAGAGGTACCCAGTTCATCTCTCACTTTTGGAAGTCCTTTAAGAAGGGATTTGGTACCCAGGTCAAGCTTAGCATAGCTTTTCACCTGCAGACAGATGGACAAGATGAGTGGACTATTCAGACCCTAGAAGAAATGTTAAGGGAGTGACTGATCGATTTTAAGGGCATTTGAGATGATCACTTGCCTCTCATCGAGTTTGCGTACAACAACAACTACCACTCCAGTATCCAATGGCCCCGTTTGAGGAATTGTATGGTAGGAGGTGCAGATCTCCTATTGGGTAGTTTGAGGTCGGTGAAGCTACTCTAATAGGGCCAGACTCAGTCCATGAAGCTATGCAGAAAGTATAACTTATCCAAGAAAGATTGAAAACAACTCAGACTCGTCAGAAATCTTATGCTGAAGTGAGGAGAAGAGAATTAGAGTTTGCAGTGGATGACTGGGTTTTTCTGAAAATTTCACCCATGAAAGGGGTAATGAGATTTGGGAAGAAAGGAAAACTCAGTCCGAGATATGTGGGACCCTACATAATTCTGAAGCGAATTGGCAGTGTGGCATATGATTTAGAACTTCCTCCAGAGTTAGCATCAGTGCACCCAGTCTTCCATGTGTCACTATTAAAGAAATGCATTGGTGATCCAGCCTCAGTTGTGCCACTAGACAGCGTGGGAATAAAAGATACTCTCTCTTATGAAGAGGTCCCAGTTCAGATCCTTGACCATCGGTTCGTAAGTTGAGAAACAAGGAATTCACTTCGGTGAAAGTTTTATGGAGGAACCAGCTAGTTGAGGGAGCCACACGGGAAATAGAAGCAGACATGATGGCCAGATACCCTCAGTTATTCCCTTCCAGTTCTATTCCGGCATCAGATACTAAATTCCTCCTCAGAACTCTATTCAGTTTCGTACTCATCAGCTCTATTTAGATTTTCTATGTGCATTCTAGTTGCGTCAGCTCTGTTAGAATGGTTAAGTTAGCTCGGAGTCAGTTACTCCTTCAGAAACTAGCTCATAGTCTCATTCTAGGAATTTCAGCTCTTTTCCTAGTTATCCCACAGTTTTAGTCTTCATTCGAGGATGAATGATCCCAAGGGGGAGATATAGTAACACCCCAAAACTTTCCTAGACCAGGCTCATACCTTGCAAGAAAAATCTAGAAGAAAAACCAGAAAAATTCCTCAGAATGACTAAGACAACAAGTGGTGGTCAGCACTAACGACTCATTGTGTTAGTCGTGGTTGGCCCTTCTTGATCAGCCAAGAACCCATGGGACAAGGAACGACCCATTATGAGAAACAACCAGTCGTCCTGTCACTCGTTGGTTCCCCAGCTCAGGACATCTTTCTAGGATCCTACGACTCAACCAATGAGTCATTGTCAGAAACAACAACCAGTTGTGTGAGTCATTAGGTGAGACCCAGAAATCTATCCCAATGATGATAAATGGGAACAACGACTCATCATGTGCCACAACGAGTCGTGTCAAGTTTGTGGTTTCTAAGAATTCTTCTAGCGAACGTAACGACTTGACACAACGACCCATTGGGTCCACCAATGAGTCATTATGTCACCCGTCGTTAGCCCCTCCAAGTTTCCTCTTGCAGTGGCCACAGGAGGAACCAACGACCCGTTGGTTCATCAATGAGTCATGGTAACCCCCATTGCCAAATGTAGTGTGTTCTAGTCCCATACAGTGGGACCAATGAGAGGTCCCAACGAGTCATGGTCACAACCATCGACTCGTTGAGTGACCCGTTGGGACCCCATCGGATAGTTTTCAGATTTAATTTCCAGGGCTATTTTTGTAATTTCCCACCTAATTAGTCCCTAAACTATGTCGTTTAAGTTTGAATTAAGGATATTTAGAGGGATTAAACGGTTCTTCTCCCTCATTCCCCATTCTGACCTTCAAAAAGCATCATAAAGTTTCTCTCAAGAGCTCTCAGAGAAAGAACTAGGGTAGTTCACTTCCTCTCAGATTCTCAAGGAATTTCTTCGGATTTCTTTATCAGGTATGTGGGAATTCAACAAGGTAATAGTTCATCCCATATGTCCCTAAAACCCTTGTCTAAATTCTTCTCTATCAGTTATAGCCCTGTAGTTTTGAAATGTGAATAGTTTTCAAACAGATTTCTTTGTGGATTCACAGGGAATTTTTTTCATGATTTTAGATTTCGTATTTATTTCCTATTTCTAGAAATTGTGAAAGATTGTAGCATAGTTCAGCCCTAGTCTTAGCTCAGTAGAAATTAGAAACTTGTGGGTTGAACTAGTTTTCCCTATAGCGTGGTTCCATCAGTTTTGGGAAGCACATGTACTTAATTTATGTTAAAATCTCAGTCAGAATCATGTCACTCTAGTCTCAGTCAAATTTTTAGCAACCTTAGTGTTGTCTAGAAAAATGTCAGCTGATCAGTTTGTCTATAGTTAATCCTTGAGGTGTTCGTAATACCTACCAGTTATGAGTGTTAGACTCAGTATTAGATTTTAGTGGTTATTTAAGCAGTCATGACACTTCAGATAAGCATTTCTGACTATCCTTAGGACCCCAACTTTAGATTACAGTTTGTTCTTTAGACGGTTATGACGCTTCCAGATAAGTAGCTCCGACCAATCTTGAAACACCAGTTACAGAATCTGGTCCGATAAGAATCTTAGGGTAATTCCAGATAGGTACTCCTGACTTAGTCTTGGGACCCAGTTTCGAGCTATCAGCTAGTATTCAGTCTAGGACTATCCAGTGGGAGTAGGACTTAGTATCAAGCGGACCGAGGTTCCAGTGCACCCAGGCTCCCAGAACTACATTGCCACTGTAGGATATATTTTATTGGCCTCATGGCCCCAGACCGGTGATCACTCAGTTCATGCCTTTATGACCTGGCAAGGTATATTGGGTCTACCAATAGGGTGTATACATTGGACTCCACATCTAGCTCATGTGGTTATATGTTGGTTAGAGACTCTCCAACTAGTCAGCTCAGTTCAGTCTTAAATTAGTCAATTTAGATCAGTTCAGTATAGTAATTCAGATTAGTATCTCATATTTAGGGTATGTCCTTGACCATCAACTAGGGTCATTTAGACCATCTCAGTTTATCACAGTTATTCAGTTTCAGTATTCAGTTGGTCATTGCACGTCTTTCCAGTTTAGTTATTTTATTCCTTGTGTATAGTTTCTCTCACTTACTCAGTACATTCTAAGTACTGACGCATACCTTTTATGTTGTATCATTTTATGATACAGCTGCAGGTTCTAAGTCACAGTATCATTAGCCGACCTTGCTCAGATTTTCCCAGCTGCATCATTGGTGAGTTCTCATCTTTCGAGGATGAGGATTATTTCTTTCAGTTCTATTTCTTTTATTTAGACTTGAAGTTAGCTGGGGGCTTGTCCCAACAACTCATCAGTTATAGATGACTTTCAGACACAAACATAGTTTCAGACCTTCAGCTTTGTTTCAATTGTTTTTAAACTTTATGAATCAACTTAGTTTTCATAAATGTTTTATATTATTATTTTAAATCTTCCTCTATGTTTTACTCTGAATGCCAGTGTTATGATAGACCATGTACTGACTGGGGTTACTTGTGACTCCAAGAACAGTGTCCCATCCAGAGTATGGACTCAAGGCATGACATCCCAGGTCCTAACAGTGTTGACCACGAGTCGATAAAAAGACCTGTTGGTAGAACCAATGGGTCGTTGTATTCCCCATTGTCTTAAGGCCCAGATTCCCCTACCAATGACAACGAGAAGTACCAACGACCCGTTGGTTTGCCCAACTAGTCATGGTATCCTCCTGTGGTCCATTCTAGTAAGCCCAAGATTTTACGCCCAGGACCAACGACTTGTCCCAAGGAGTCGTGGTATCAACCAACGACTCGTTGTGTGACCTGCTGGTCCCTGTTGGGCAGTTTTCCAAAATTTCTTTCAGGGGAATTTTTGTAATTTTCTCACTTTTTTAATCCCTAAACTACGTCGTTTTAGGTTATATTTGGGGGATTTAGAAGGGATATCACATTACACCTCATTCCTCTCATTCCCTCAGAAATCAAAACATAGAACTTAGTAAGAAAGCTAAGAGAAGGAGCAATGGTTCAACCTTTCTTCTCAGATCTTCTCAAGGGTTTTCTCCGGGGTTTTCATCACCAGGTATGTGAGAATTTAGCAAGGGAATTGTCCTTCCCTTTTTCCCCCAAAACCCATTTATATATTTCTTATCAGTCCTAGCCTTGAGGCTTCAAAATTTAATAATTTTTTGGTCAGATTCCAATGACATTCATGTAGAATGTTATTCATATTGTTAGCTGCTATGTTTTCATTACTTGGAGATCATGTTGATACTTGCTTTCTATATAAATGGTTTTAACCCTAGCTCTTGAATGCAGTAAATTAGAGTCTTGCATAATTGATTAGCTATTCATGTTTCTTGATTCTATCAGTGCTAAAATTCCCGTATTATTAATATCCGTTGAAATCCCAGACAGTTGCATGTTAGTCCAGTTTCAGTCAGAATATTAGCATTTTTAATACTTTCAGAAATGTCAGCTGATCAGTTTGACTATAGTCTTTTCTTGAGGTGTCAGTAATGCCTCCCAGATATCAATTATCAGAATCAGTTACCAGTTATCAGATATCAGTTTGTTCGTTAGATGGTTACAATACTTCCAGATAAGCATTCTGACAAGTCTTAGAACACCAGTTACAGAATTCGATCCAATAAGACTCTTAGGGTACTTCCAGATAAGTATCCCTGATTTAGTTTTGGACCCCTGTTTCGAGCTATCAGCTTAGTAGTTAGATTAGGACTATCGAGTGGGAGTAGGACTTAGCACCAAGTGGATCGAGGTTCCAGTGCACCCAGGTATTCAGAACTATATTTCCACATTAGGTTATTTTATTGGCCCTATGGCCAGAGATTTATGATGACCCAGTTCATGCCTTTATACCCTGACAAGGTATATTGGGTCCTATTTATGAGGCGTATATATTAAACTCCACGTGTAGCTCACATGGTTATATGTCAGTTATAGACTCTCCCACTAGTCAGTATAGTTTCAGTTTAGCTCAGATCCAGGACATGCCTATGACCATCAATCAGGCTCACTATTGACCATATCAGTTATACTTCACTTATATCGGTTTCTAGCATTTTAATTGGTCATTACATGTCACTACAGTTCAGTACTTGTTATTTCATGTTTATTATATCTCTCACTTACTTAGTACATTCCAAGTACTGATGCATACCTTTTATGTTGTATCGTATCATGATGCAGGCGTAGGTTCTCAGCCCCAGCATCGTTAGTAGATTCCTTCAGACGATACTAGCAGCAACTTTTGGTCCTTATTTTTCGAGGACAATATTTATTTCAGTTAGACTTTAGAGTTAACTGGGGGTTTGTCCTAGCGACTCATCATTAGTTGATGGCTTTCAAAAATAAACTCAGATATTTAGTATTGTTTTCAGATGAATGGCCTTTTGTCAAGTCCATTTTCTTAAATGATCTTATTTAGTTAAAGCTTCCGCTTATGTTTATTAAGTTTACCAGTGTTATGATAGACAATGGGTTGGCTTGGGGTTACTTGTGACTTCAAGTATAATGTCTCGTCCAGGGTGTAGACTCGGGTCGTGACAAACTTGATATCAGATCACTAGGTTTAGAGTATCCTATGATGTTTGAAAGCCGCGTCAAGTAAAGTCAATTTCATGGGTGTGAAACATGCCACATTTATGATAGGGAGGCTATGAGACGTTATTAGGAAAAAACTCCCTTTTGTTCATACTCCTTATCTTGCATTGAAGTTCAATTCCAGAAACGTTCTCCTAACTCGTGATCTATTTCATTTCAGTGAAACTATGCCTCCAAGATGAGGAAACGGAAGAAGGGCTGGGAATGAAAAACGAACAACCCAACAGACTGCAGCAGCCCCTAAAGATGACCAAGTGTCCTCAGCAAAATCCCGAGCAGCAATCCAGCTGCTGGCTCAGACGGTAACAAACCAAGTGAACCAGCAGATGGTTCCGGTAAGCACAAACGTTTCTGCAGCAGCTGCTAGGGTTCGGGACTTCACTAGAATGAACCCTCTAGCCTTTCATGGATCCAATATTGGAGAGGACCCATGGGAGTTTGTAGATGAGGTGTGGAAGATCACCCAGATTATGGGTGTTAGTTCCGCGGAGAGTGCTGATTTGGCCGCATATTAGTAGGAGCGAAACCATTAGTGTGGGAAGAGTTCACCACAACATTCTTAGATAGATTGTTTCCCCAAGAGTTGAGGGAGTCTAAGGTCGCAAAATTCATGAACTTAAAGCAGGGTAATAGGACCGTGGATGAGTATGCATTGGAGTTCACGCGGTTGCGAAGGTATGCTCCAGAGATGGTAACTGAACCAAGGGCTCGCATTCTAAAATTCATCAATGGAGTATCAAACTTGGTACTTAAAGAGTGTAGGACCGTGATGCTTGTAAAGGAAATTGACCTCTCCAGCCTCATCGTTTATGCCCAGCATATTAAGGTAGAAATGCTGAAAGATATGGAGCAGGAGAACAAGCGGGCTAGAACTTGTCAATCAGATTGTGGCCACCAGAGGTCTAACAGCAGTAGCCACCCACAGCAACAGTAGTAGAGGACTCGAACACCCACCTCAGTCAGTGCCCCAAATTTTCCGTCCCGCAAAGATCCGAAGGGTGGAGCATCTGGCTCTCAGTCCCAGAGTCACAGCTCTAGAAACTGCTACCTAGCTTGACCTAAGTGTGGAAAGAACCATCATGGTGAATGCCTCCAGGGGAAAGAGGGTTGCTTTAGGTTGGATAGCTAGGTCACCGGCTAAGGGAATGTCCATAGGTAGGACGGAAGATATCACATTCTACCACTTCAACAGCCCTAGCAGGCCGTCCAGCTCAGTAGAGTAACACTTCAGGTATGGATGGCGATCAACACCAAAACCGCTTTTATGCTTTGTCCTCTCCTTAGGATCAGGAGAGCTCACCTGACGTGATCACAAGTATGTTACGTCTCTTCCATCTAGATGTATATGTCCTACTAGATCCAGGAGCCACACTATCTTTCATGACTCCCTGTGTAGTTTTCCAGCTTGAATTTAATCCAGAAGTCCTATCAGAACCATTCTCAATCTCTACCATAGTTGGTGAGTCAGTTAGAGCCAGCTGGGTGTATAGAAACTACAAGTCTCACTATTGAATAAGGTTATCCCAGCTGATCTAGTAGAGTTAGACATGGTCGATTTCAATCTCATTCTTGGCATGGATTGGTTACACTCCGGTTATGCCTCAGTCGACTACATAACTTGAGTCGTCAGATTTCAGTTTCCTAATGAGCTAGTTTTAGAATGGATGTTCAGTAGTTCAGCGCCTAAGGGTCGGTTTATTTCCTACCTTAAGGCAAGGAATCTCATTACTAAAAGGTGAATTTATCACCTAGTTTGGGTCAAAGATTCCAGCTTTGAGACCCCAACTATCCAGTTAGTTCTAGTTGTTAGTGAGTTCCCCGATGTGTTTCCCAAAGATCTTCCTGGAGTCCCTCCCGAGCGGGAAATAGACTTCGGCATAGACCTTCTTCTAGAAACTCAGTCCATCTCCATTCCTCCTTAAAAAATGGCTTCATCTTCTCTTAAGGAGTTGAAGGAGTAGCTAAAGGACCTTCTTGATAAGGGTTTCATTAGGCCCAACATCGCTCCATGGGGTGCTCCAGTGTTATTCGTACGAAAGAAAGACGGTACTCTTAGAATGTGCATCGATTTCCATCAACTGAAAAAAGTTACAGTTAAGAATAGGTACCCCCTACCCAGGATTGACGACTTATTCGATCAGCTTCAAGGAGCCAGTTGTTTTTCCAAGGTAGATCTCAGGTCGGGGTATCATCAGCTTAGAGTCAGAGAATATGACATACCAAAAACAACCTTCAAAACTTGGTATGGTCACTATGAATTCGTGGTTATGTCTTTTGGACGAACTAATGCCCCTGCAGCTCTAATGGACCTAATGAATAGGGTTTTCAAGCAGTATCGAGATAGGTTCATCATTGTATTCATTGATGACATTATGATATACTCCAAAAATGAGGAGGAACATGTTAGCAATCTAAGAAGAGTTCTATATATGCTTAGAGATCACCAGTTATTTGCTAAATTCAGCAAATGTGAATTCTAGTTGAAGTCTGTGACTTTCCTCGGTTACATGGTCTGAGGTGAGGGTATTTAGGTAGATCCTCAAAATATAGCAGCAGTGAGAGACTGGCCAAGACCTACTTCCCCAACCGATATTATAAGTTTCTTGGGTCTATCCGGTTATTACCGACATTTTGTATAAGGATTTTCCTCTATCACATCTCCTCTGACTAAGTTAACTTAGAAAATTGTGAAGTTTCAGTGGTCAGATGCGTGTGAGAAGAGTTTCCAGGAGTTGACGACTTGACTCACTACCGTTCTAGTTTTAACCTTACCAGAAGGAATAGATGGGTTCGTGGTATATTGCGACGCCTCCAGAGTTGGACTCGGTTGCGTTCTGATGTAGCAGGGTGAAGTGATAGCTTACCTCTCCAGACAACTCAAGATTCATGAAAAGAACTATCCGACTCATGATCTTGAGTTGGCAATAGTGGTGTTTGCTTTGAATATATGGAGGCATTATCTTTATGAGGCTCACGTGGATGTCTTCACTAATCACAAGAGCCTTCAATACGTGTTCAGTCAGAAGGACTTGAATCTTCAACAGAGAAGGTAGTTGGAGATACTAAAGGACTACGACATAAGTGTGTTATACCACTCAGGCAAGGCCAATATGGTGGTTGATGCCCTAAGCATGAGGTCCATGGGGAGCATTTCTCATGTTGAAGAGGGCAGAAAAGAACTGGCAAAATATATTCACAGGTTAGCTCGGTTGGAAGTGTAGTAGGTTGATTCAGCTGAGGGCGGAGTAGTACTGCAGAGTGGATCAGATTCCTCGTTAGTTGTCGAAGTTAAGTCAAGGTAGGATGAAGATCCCATACCATTTAAGCTAAAAGAAGCAATTATCAAAAAAGAAGTGGAGGCTTTCTCCAAAGGGGGAGATGGTGTGCTTCGTTACTAGTGCAAACTATGTGTACCGGATGTAGGTGACTTGAGACAATAGATACTGGCAAAAGCACACAGTTCTAGATATTTTATCCACCTAGGTTCCACTAAGATGTACCATGACCTATGGGATATCTACTGGTGGTAGCATGAAAAGAGACATTGCAGAATTTATGGCCAAGTGCTCGAACTGCCAGTAGGTCAAGGTGGAACATCAAAGACCTGGGGTTATGACTCAGGATATCATCATCCCACCTGGAAGTGGGAAGAAGTGTTATGGACTTTATTACAAGTCTACCTCATACTCGCCGGCAGCATGACTCAATTTGGGTGATAGTGGATCGGATGACCAAGTCAGCACATTTTCTCCCAGTTAGAACTATGGACTCAGCAGAGGATTATGCTAGGCTATATATCCGGGAGTTAGTCAGACTACATGGGGTGACCTTGTCCATCATTTCACAGAGAGGTACCCAGTTCACCTCGCACTTCTGGAAGTCATTTCAGAAAGGACTCAGTAATCAAGTCAAGCTCAGCATAGCTTTTCACCCTCAGACCGATGGACAAGCTGAGCTGACTATTCAAACTTTATAAGATATGTTGAGGGCTTGTGTGATCGACTTCAAGGGCAGTTAGGATGATCATCTACCTCTCATCAAGTTTGCATACAACATCTACCACTCTAGTATTCATATGGCCCTGTATGAGTCATTATATGGTAGGAGGTGTAGGTCTCCTATAGGGTGGTTTGAAGTTGGTGAAGCTACCTTGATAGGACCAGACTCAATCCATGAAGCTATGCAGAAAGTGCAACTGATCAGGGAAATGTTGAAAACAGCTCAAAGCCAACAGAAATCGTATGCTGATGTGAGGAGAAGAGAGTTAGAATTTACTGTAGATGATTGGGTTTACCTCAAAATTTCACTCATGAAAGGTGTGATGAGGTTTGAAAAGAATGGGAAACTCAGTCCGAGGTATGTAGGACCCTACAGGGTTCTGAAGCAAATTTATGGCCGATGAGTAGTTAGCATCGGTGCACCCAGTCTTCCATGTGTCTGTGTTGAAGAAGTGCATTGGTGATACAACTTCAGTTGTGCCACTAGACAGTGTGGGAGTAAAGGATAGACTCTCTTACAAAGAGGTCCTAGTTCAGATCCTAGATCGTCAGGTCTGTAAGCTGAGGAATATGGAAATCACTTTAGTGAAAGTCTTGTGGAGGAACTAGCTAGTTGAGGGAGCCACAAGGGAGGCAGAAGTAGACATGATGGCAAAATACCCTAATTTATTCCCTTCCATTTCAGTTCCAGCATCAGGTATTAAATTCCTCCAATACTGTATTCAATTTTGTACTCATCATCTCTATTCATATTTTTAACATGCATCCTAATTGCATCAACTCCATTAGCATGGTTAGATCAGTTTGGAGTAAGTCATTCCTCCAGAAATCAGTTCATAGACTCAGTCTTGGAATTGCAACTCTTTTTTCAGTTTTCTAGCAGTTTTAGCCTTCATTCGAGGATGAATAATCCCAAGGGGGAGATATTGTAACACCTGGAAATGTTCCTATACCAAATTCAAACCTTGCAAGAAAAACCAGGGGAAACCCAAACAAATTATCACATAATGACCCAGACAATGGATCATGGGCACCTCTAATGGGCCATTGTCTGAGTCATTGTCAGCTCGGTAGAAATTCCCTATGGAACCAATGAGGCATAGGACGACTCGTTGGAAGAAGTAATGAGCCGTCCTGTTGTCCTTTGCATCCCAAGTTCAGAAACCTACCTGACATCGCCCAAAAACAATGAGTGGAACTAACTACTTGTGGTTCCTGCCAATGAGTCATTATTGCACCCATAACCAAGTCCCAGGTCCTAACAGTATTGATCAGGAGTCCAATGACCCATTGGTTCTACCAACGAGTCATTGCATTGCCCATTGTCTTAGAGCCCAGATTCCCCAACTAGTCACAACAAGAATTACCAATGACCCGTTGGTTCGCCCAACGAGTCATGGTATCCTCCCATGGTCCAATTCTAGTAAGCCCAAGATTTTATGCCCAAGACCAATGACTTGTCCGAATGAGTCGTGGTATCAATTAATGACTCGTTGCGTGACCCATTGGTCCTTGTCGAGCAGTTTTCTAGAATTTTTTTAGGGAAAGTTTTTGTAATTTCTCACCTTTTTAATCCCTAAACTACGTCATTTTGGGTTATATTCAGTGGATTTAGAAGGGATATCGACATTCATACCTCATTCCTCTCATTCCCTCAAAAGTTAGAATGTACAACTTAGTCAGAAAGCTTAGAGCAGGAGAAAGGGTTCAACCTTTCTTCTCAGATCATCTCAAGGGTTTTCTCTGGGGTTTTCATCACCAGGTATGTGAGAATTTAGCAAGGGAATTGTCCTTCCCTTGTTCCCCTAAAACCCATTTAAATATTTCTTATTAGTCTTAGCCCAAAGACTTCGAAATTCAATATTTTTTCGATCAGATTCTGATGTCATTCATGGGACTGTTATTCATATTGTTAGTTAGTTTCCATTACTTGGAGATCATGTTGATACTTGCTTTCTGTAAAGATGGTTTTAGCCCTAGCTCTTGAATACAGTAAATTAGAGTCTTGGATAATTGATTAACTATTCATGTTGCTTGATTTTATCAGTGCTAAAATTCCCATATTATTAATATAAGTTGAAATCTTAGAGAGTTGCATGTTAGTCCAGTTTCAGTTAGAATATTAGCATTTTTAGTACTTTTTGAACTGTCAGCTGATCAGTTTAACTATAGTCTTTTCTTGAGGTGTCAGTAATGTCACCTAGATATCAGTTATCAGAATTAGTTATCAGATATCAGTTTTTTCTTTAGACGATTATGATGCTTTCAGATAAGTAGCTCTGACTAGTCTTAGAACACCAGTTACAGAATCTGGTCCTGTAAGACTCTCGGGATACTTCCAGATAAGTATCCCTAATTTAGTCTTGGACCCCAGTTTTGAGCTATCAATATAATAGTTAAAATAGGACTATCCAGTGGAGGAATTAGCACCGAGTGGATCGGAGTTCCAGCGTACCTAGATTCCCAGAACTATATTTCCACCATAAGTTATTTTATTGGCCCTATGGCCCCAGATTTTTGATCACCCAATTCATGCCTTTATACCCTAGTAAGGTATATAGTGTCCTATCAATGGGGCGTATACATTGAACTCCACGTTTATCTCACATGTTTAATGTTGGTTATAGACTCTCCCACTAGTCAGTACAATTTTATTTTAGCTTAGCTCAGTTCAGTTCGGTTTAGCTCAGATCAGTATCTCAGATCCAGGACATGCCTATGACTATCAGTCAGGTCACTATTGACCATATCAATTATACTTCAGTTTTATCAGTTTCCAGCATTTTAGTTGGTCATTACATGTCACTACAGTTCAGTTACTTTTTCTTTCATGTTTATTATATCTCTCAGTTACTCAGTACATTTCAAGTTTTGATGCATACCTTCTATGTTGTATCATATCATGATACAAGCGCAGGTTCTCAGCCCTAGTATCGTCGGTAGATTCCTTCAGATGATACCATTAATAGCTTTTGGTGAGTCCTTATTTTTTAAGGAGAATATTTATTTTCAGTAATACTTAGTGTTAGCGTGGTGCTTGTCCCAGCAACTTATCATCAGTAGATGGATTTCATGCATAGACTCAGATATTAGTATTGTTTTTAGATGTATGGACTTTTGTCAAGTCAGTTTTCTTAAATGATCTTATTTATTTAAAGCTTCCGCTTATGTTTATTAAGTTTACCGGTGTTATGATAGACCATGGGTTGGCTTGGGGATACTTTTGATTTCAAGTATTGTGTCTCAACCAGGGTGTAGACTCGCATCGTGACAATTACACAAATTCGTAATGAATTTTGCAACACTAAACTTCAAGACTACAATATTTGAATTAGATTTCACACGCTATACGTGAAATAAAGGGTATTTATAATAGTAGATTATGCCTTCATTGGTCCTTCATGGATTTGAATTGGGTTTTGCAGCTTCTGTTCCTAGCTGAACTGAGATTGAAATCTGCCACACCTGAACATATGTGGCACGTCGTACCTCTTGGTGCATTGGCATGGCCTATGTTCCGTGCTGCTCAAGGTGTAGGTAAGTCCTGTGCGCCTCGAAGGCCTTAGCCTTGGCGTGTTAGTGCGATTCTAACTTCTATCATGCTTGTCTCGTCAACCCTGTTTTTCATTCTTGCTCTTTAAGCCACAATTAAGACTAAATTCATCACTTCACGCCTTGAAAGCATATAATCATGTGTATTAGCTCTTTTTCACAAATATATCATAAAACACAAGAAAAAACACACAATTTATTCTCAAAACATAGTAAAGTATGGGCAAAATATGGCTAAGAAATGCATAAATTCATCGTTCATCAGTGTCTAGCCAATTCCTTCCCCCATTTGATTTCCTAATGCCCTAGAATCAAAGGGTGACCCTTAATGGTGAATTCTTAACCAAGAACTATAGAATGTTGAGACTAGGTCTGATTAAGGGAGAATGAATGGGCATTGGTTCCTATGCCTAGAAGTGGGTAATGAACACTTCCTAGGGGATTGGAAATGCATGTATACAATTGTGGGGTAGTTTGAGACATACAATTTGATAAAGTTGAGGTCATTAACCCTAGTAACTTCTTAGGAGGGGTTTAAGGAGTGGAAACTCCATGATTGAGGTAGGAATGATCGATGTGTGAATAGAATGTTATAAATTTTTTAGTGGGTAAAAATAAAGGCCATTATGATGGGTGATATGGGGTGGAGTTAACTTCCCAAGTCCCTTATTTGAGGAATAAATAATAAATTACTTTGTAATTATTGTTATAGATTTCGAACGTTCCGAGGCAGGTTATAGTTTATAAAGAGTTAGGCTTTACATAATCATATATATATGTGTGAAGTGACAACATATTTAGTTGGTCTTCAGACATAATTTGTTGTTGATGTTATGATGTATTTCACATAAATTGTAAAATACACTTGAGATGATGATTGTTGATGAGGTTGTTGTGAAATTTGAATGCTTTGAGATGTATATGGGTTCCTTCAAATTGTCATAGATGTGTTGAACATTGGAGGATATAGCTACCAAGATGATAAGAGTAACTTGATGCCATTGGAACGTCATACTAAATGACCGAGTGATAGAAAATACCTATGATATGATAATGGAAAAGGTAACATGCTTTATCTTAAGATGAGTGGCTCGTGCCCGAGGGGAGCATCTGGGCGAGTGACCACGAACAAGTGGCTCGAGTTCGAGGGAAGCATTCGGACGAGCAAATGAGTAGGAGCAAATGCCTCACTGGTACAATACATGAATTTCTGGAGTCCCTTGCAGGTCATGACTTGAAGGGCAGAAATAAGACCCTCTAGCATGTGTGTACAATATAGAGTGAGAGTGAATACAAGGTGATGCAATAGAGGCATGTGCTCCTCACATTACCGGAGTGAAGTCAGTAAAAGATGAATTGATCATTAAGAACTCATGTGTGTATATTCCCTATGATAAGTTAATGATTTGATTGTTGAGAGTCTATATGTTTATAATCCATGTGTTAAGTTGATGAATCCATTGTTATTCTATGTGGAATAATGATAATTGACTGTCGATCTTGATTATATATATGTATTTATTGAGTTGATGAGATGATTGAGAAAACTGCTACATGGGAAAACTAAGGTTGTTATCTTGGTCAAGGTACTGCCTATGCAGTACTGCTGCAGCGGCACTATGACTGCTGTAGCGAGACCGCCGCTGCGGCAGCAACCCCACTGCAGTGAGGCCTAATCTAGTTAATAATCCAGCTTAGGCCTTACTCTAAAAAATGTTAGAAATAGGGTTGTCAAAAGAATAATTACTTTTGTGAATGTATGATGCTATTTTACTGTATATTCATTATTATCTAAGGTCGGCCGATGATGCCTACAAGTACATTGTGTCGTACTGATGCTACTCCTGCACTTCTTTTCTAAGTGCAGTCTACAATCCAGGAAGTTCCTCTAGACTCCATTTGTAGAGTAGCAACAGATATTAAAAGGTGAGTTGACCTAGTAGTGCCTCCATAATTCCACCATAGAGAATGTCTTTTGTCCGGACATTGACTTGTTTATTTTCTCACTTTACTCCTGTTAGACAATGCTAGATGTCCTCTAGCACAATAAATTTCAGTTTCTGGGAATGTAATCAATAGAATTGAAAATGTTCTCTTTTAATTTATTCAAGACTTCCGCAATGTCTTTGGAATGTGATGTCACCCAAGAGCATGCAAGTGCACATGGTCGTCAAGTAATATAGGATGGTGAAAACCTGATATCGATTCCTCATGTCAGATTAGTCGCTCAAGGTTAACATCTTGTTTCACCATTCTAATAAACACATATAAAAATGGGAAATGGTTTGAGTATTATACTACTAAACTTGAAATGTAAATTAACTAGTTAACTAAAACCGTTTGAAAAGTATTTGTACTTCAAATGATAATGAGAATCTAGGTAATGAAACTTTCGCTTTAGGTTAAGTTTTCAAGACTTGAATACTCTAGATTAATTCTTCCTAAGGTTGCTAGTTGCAAGTTATTATTCCATTTCGTGTCATTCTCCTGAACATCCAAGAACTATCCCATGAACCCTAACGCCTATATCCCTATGGTCATATGAGAAGCATGAGACAACGGTTGTGGTTATTTGTATTCAACTAAACAAGGTTGAAGAGAACGACTTCTATCTTGAGCTCAATAGAACAAGAGTCTTCGAGTACCTGTTCTACCCTTACTTTTAACCCTTTTAGTTTCCTCTCCTGAGTTCAACTAAAAGCCAACAGATTTATTTGAAAGGCGATCATTCTAATGAATAAGCAATTAACATAAGTAAGGATAAACAACCTTTAAAAAGAATTAATACTAGCATAAACAAACTATCAAACATCAACCATTATCTATGGCTAAACCCTAGAATAGGAGTTTAGCCACTCATGTTCAAGTGGAAAACCAAACACATAATCATTATTCGAAATATAAATGATAAATAAAAGAAGAAAAACCTAAGTAATGAACTTCTTATTTCTCCTCCCCAAAGTTGCCTACAATGATCAATACTATGATGTAAGATAGCTAACAAACGACCCAGATTTTATATTTATAAGAAAGAGCTCAAATGACGCTTTTGCCCTCAAATAATTAGCTTTAAAATCAGAAAAATTCATCTCAGAATAGTCCTAGCGCGCTGCGCCACTCAATGCGCCATGTTTGGCTTGAATTTCCTTTGAAGTTTTGCTCTGAGCACCCCACACCAGCTAATGCACCAAGGTGTTAGTCAAATTTTTGAGCCTTTGGACCCTCCACGCCACTCAAAGCACCAGAGTATTGGAAAATTTTACTAAGTCCAGAATGTTCCGGCTTGCCACGCCACTCATTTCGCCAAGGTGTTGATCAAATTTTCTTCTGAAGGACCTGGCGTGCCACGCCACCCATCGCACCAACTTTTATGCAGATTTCTCTGAAGTTTGGAGGTTGTTGCGCCACGCCAGCCATCTCACCAGGCCAATTTTCGCAAACTCTTCTTTCTTCACACCTTCGGTCATTTTTGAGTCCTTTTTCCTAGGTTTCCTGCTCAAAAAAATCTAAGAACATTTGTTAGCTCCACAAGATATACATAAACATGAATTCATGCATTTTATAAGGATTATGAACTCAAAACAAGTAAAAGATGGGTAAAACATGGAAAATGGGCATAAGAATATGCCCAACATCACCACCCCATACTTAAACCATTGTTCGTCCCCGAACAATCCTCAATTCCGTGCCCAAACTCATTTTTTCTTACCACTTGTCACCTCTATAAATTCTCACTCGACCAACTAGAATAGAGCATATCATTAAATGTCTTATCAACTTATAGCAATTCACATCAAGCACATACAGAGTTTTCACATTCAAGACTACACAACTTCTATAACCGACTCATCTTTTCAAAATAAGGCCAACATAATTAAATATGAAATATGCAACATATAGTACACCAACTTAGACATCTTGTGCCCCTCACTTTTAGTGATGCTCCTCTATCAGATTATCAATGCAAAATATGAAACATAATCAGCAACCCACACTCACACTCACAAATGATGTATCATACATATGTAATATATCATAAGCTTTCCTTTCATGTATATTTAGACTATTTAGTTACTTCAAAGAGATTAAGATCATAAGGACTTTTTTTGGTTGTAATGTTGGCTAAAGGATGGTTAGGAATGATTTTCTTTGATAGTGACTACCAATTCTAAGCACTTTTAAGACATTTTTCATCTTTCTGGTCCACCACTTTCTCCTTTACTCTACACCCTTTCTCTTTTCTTTACATTCCCCTTTTTACTACTTGACTACTAGTCTCTGCTAGTAGAATCAATAAGAATATTCACTATTAAAACTCTTTCTTTCATTGTTCTAGTAGCAAGTGAACAACATATTTTGTGGGTACCCCTTCTTCCTACTTTCTCTTCTTACTATCCACACAATTTTCTTTGTTTCCCTTCCCTTATCATTGATACATTGGTGGACCTTCACTCTCAAGTATCAAAGTACCGAAGACAATATTATTGGATCAACAATTCTGGAGGTCACACAATAAAAGAGAATAGGCTACTTTTGTGGCTAAAGAAAAGAATAAGGCTTATGGCTCAAGAGGTTAACTAGGGAAAATGTTCAGGAAGGTAAAACAAACATGGAAAACATGGCTTTTTCAAAGAAATGTCTTAATCATCTCTTGACTCCTTAACAACTAACCATCCTACATACACTAAGGCAAGTTATAGATGCTACATTATATACATAACATAACAATTAAGCTCACCTCTTATGGAATCAAGAATCTAGTTGGCTTCCTATAGCTACACATTCATACAATCACATTGAATGATATATTTCATTATTAAGCCCTAAGAGTGTCTTGAGTCGAGGTAAAGAACTTTATGTGTCTCATGGAATTCTCACTTATACAATTAATATGACCACTTCATTGCCTCTAGCTTAGCTTCTAAGTGGAATGTCAAAGAGCACATAAGTGGGTGATGTCTGAATCAATCTAAAAAATAAAAAAAATGACTATTTGTCACGTCCTGAACACAGGCCCATATCGAGACATAGGACAAGGAGCCCTGAGAGACCCCAAGTCGACCAATGGCATGAACATACATCTAACCCAATCAATATAAAGTGGAAGACTTAACATAATAACAGGGCGAAAATCCAAACATAACATAACAATCTGAATATACAACACAAGTCTAAAGATGAATACAATCTGTTGTCCAAAAAGCCTCTAATTCTGATGAGTTGATAGGACAAGGCCCCAACTAACTCTCTAAGTCTAAAAATTGAATATACGAGATGACTGATAACAAAAGGTCCTTGGAAGATGAGGACTCACCAATAAAGACTGGATGCTAACTCCGGAAGCTGGCTAGGGATGGGGCTATGTTTTAATATCGAAGCTTGTATCATGAAACAATATGACATAGAGTATACGGTCAGTACATGGAATGTACCGAGTGTGCAAGGTAAGTAAAACCACTTAAATAAGTAAAATCATTTAAATCATGCATAACATAAAACAACTTCAAGATAAGAATCTGAGAGTAGGGCTTGCATGCTATTTTCTGAAATCATGATCTGAACATAACTGAACATATAACTGAATCGAATGAACCACAGCTGAAATCTAATAATCATAAGTAAAACTATACATTAACCTACTTTAGATCATACATATATATATCATGAATTATAAACATGCATAACTAAAATCATGAGAAACAATGGGAGACTCATCATATAACTGACATTACTACGATAGAGCTTACGTGGTCCCAACTATCATACTTAAATGGGCAAAGCCGTCCAAAGCCTTGCCAAGGCTAAGGACGCTACCATGATATCGATATCAAGCTCAAAGCCCCCTTGGGGCAGGGGAAAGCTCACATAGGAGGTCCCAAAATAATCTAATCATACCTACATTGGCGCGTAGTTCTAAGGCATAGGGTTGACTGACCCTTAGACTCGGTGCTAGACACTACTCTAGAAAATATGCATATGCTCTGCATCATTTTTCAACAAAGTTGATCGTCGTCTATTGACGAAGATGAATAATCATATACATATAAAATATTAAATCATACATGAAGAGCCTTGGCTCAAACCATACCACAAGTTGAACATAATTGGGAGTCTTTACTCCAACACCATGTGGTAAGCTAATCAACTTGAAATCATAATAATACTTGAACATATAGGCTTGCTCGATACTTGAACATGCTTGAAAATACTTAATTCACTTGAAAACATGATCATAGACATGGGTAAGTTGAAAACATACTTTTCATCAATAATATCTCATCATACTTGAACATTCATCATAAATCTCAACTTTCATGACCCTTTCATGGATGGAAATTTTAATTTATAAAGCTTGAAAACATGATTATAATTGAGAACAATGTAAAACTTGCCCATGAATCATAATTCAATAGTAAAAACATACTTGGATCATACCTATGTAGAAATAGGAAATTCATGCATTGGGTTAAAACCCCATTGGATCAACATATGGATTCTCATGAATTGGAGAGAGGATTGGGCATAAGAGTGAAAAAATTCACCCATTCATAACCCTACATACCTGAGATGGACTGATTTCACCACTCCCTTGATTGCCCAATGAAAAATTGAGGAAAAACTTGAAGGGATTAAGCTTGATCACCTCTCTAGCTCTCTAAATTTGCATGCATGAGCAGTAATAGTCTAGAATGAACTGGACCCTCTTAATACTCACTATTCATAGCTTAATACAACGTAGTTTAGGCCTTAGGATCATAGAAATTACGGAAAAGCCCTTACGTAATTCGCAGAACATAGCTGACTACCAGTCCCCACGAGGGACTAGACAACTGACTACCAGCCCCCACGAGGGACTAGAAGAGTCGACGTCAAAGGCCACTGTCATGACCCAAGCATAGACTCGGATCGTAGACAGGGGACAAGGGACCCTGAGAGACCCCAAGTCGATCCATGGCATAAGCGTACAACTAACTCATTCGATAAATATGAAGAAGGCATAATTATAAACTCAGCGGAAGTCTAATTCATCAGAACATCAGAATAACATCCAAAGATAACGCATACATAAGTTTGAAAAGCCTCTAGTCTAGATGAGTTGATGGGACAAAACCCCCAACTAACTCAACAATACGGAAATTGAAATATGACATGAAGCTAGAAGTCTAGTCCTCGAAAGATGAGGACTCACCAATCAAGCAGGTGATAACTCTGATAAGCAACTATGAGCGGGGCTAAACCTAAGAACTGGATCCTGCATCATGAAACGATGTAGCATAGAAAGTGTGCGGTCAGTATGTGGAATGTACCGAGTGTGCAAGGTATGTAAAACCGCTCTAGCAATGTAAATCATTTAAAACATTTCATACCATATCATAAGCTTTCAAGTATAGGTAGAAGTGATACATGCATTTATTCTGAAATTGAAATCTTATCATGACATGACCATGCTTAGCTTTACAACATCATGATTGACTCGAATGACTCAAAGATGAACATAACATTTATATCAAAAGCTGAACATTGAGTCAAACCTTACTTTTAGAATATGGATGCATAAGGTAATCATCATGAAAAATGAATATGAAAATCTGAAAGATATAGATAGTGGGAGACTCATCACTTAACAGACATACCACGATAGATCTTACGTGGTCCCAACTATCACACTCAAGTGGGTAGAGCCGTCCATAACCTTTCTAGGATGATGGACGATACCATGATATCGATATCAAGCTTAAGGGACAATCCGGTTGGGGATAGCTCACAAGAGAGGTCCCAATAATATAATAGTATAAACCTACGTTGGCGCGCAGTTTTGGGGCATAGGGTGATCAACCCTTAACCCGCTCAGTGCTAGACTCTTCTCCTAAAACATGCAAGCTCTACATCGTATATAATGAAGCTTAACATCGTCTATTAACGAAGCTCAATATGAAATCATGATTAACTCAACATCGTATGAAACGAAGCTCAACATTGTCTATTGACAAAGCTCATTAACGAAATCATGCATAGACTCGACATCATATGAAAATGAAGCTCAACATTGTCCTTTGACAAAGCTCAATAATGAAATACCTCTCAATGATGAATTCATGCATATGAGAAGCTTTATTTCGAAACATACCACAAGCTCAATCATAGGTGGGAACATCTACTCCAAATCATGTGGCAAGCTACATGTAGAAATATTTAACTCAACATACCACAAGCTAGAATATATGAAAAATTAGGATACTTTACTTCAAACAATGTGGTAAGCTTATCTCGGGAAAATCATCACGTTAAATCAACATGTGGGCATTGCCCAAAGCTTTATCATACTAGGATCTACTCCTTTCATTTTGAAAACAACAGCATAATCATGGGTATCTTTAGAAACATGCTTTTCATCATTAAATCTCATAATCATCATACATTCAACATCATTCTCTTCTTTCATGAACTTCTCATCCATGGGCATTTCAATTGTATAATTTAGAAATCACAATTTGGATTGAAAACAATTTAAAATCTACCCAAACTTCACAATTCATAAATATAAATATAATATAATCATACCCATGTATAGAGATTGAAGAATTATGTAATTGGGTAGAAACCCCATACTTGATCATAGGCAATTCATCATGTTTTGATAGAAATTGGGCATGAGTGTGGAAGAAAGCACCCACTCATAGCCTTACATACCTGGGAGGGATGATTTTAACACTTCTCTAATTGCCCAAGATGAGATTCCAATGGAAACCATCAAAACTTTCTCCAAATCCTCCCTTCAAGCTCTCAAGTTTGCATGCATGGAATGAACTAGCTTAGAATAGGTTTTCCCCTCTTAAAACCCTGTAAAACGAGCCTTAAACGACGTAGTATAAGTCTTAGGAACTTAGGAATTACGTAAAGACCCTTACAGAATTCACAGAAAACACTGCCAGGTGGTCCGAACGGACGACCTGACGGATCGTCACTGGCCCAAACGACTCGTTGCCACCTCCCGTCATGTGCACTGCCTTAGCATCAAATGGAACTCTCCTTTCTTGATCATGACTCACCTCACGAGTTGTTGGGACAGACCACGATTTGTGGGGTTCCTTCCATTAGGTACTCATCGGGTCTGACCATGAGTCGTTACCACGCCCGTGGGGACCCTATCCTCTAGGCTTCCTAACTCTACCCTAGCCTTCCCCACGAGTCACCTGACAACTCGTGGTCTGTCCTCAAGAGTCGTCCCACGACTCGTCCTATGCCTGCAACATCAATTTCATAATTTTCCCATTTCAACTCCCGGGTCCGATCTTTGAGCTTTCTGGGTATAAAAGCCATGACTCAAGGCCACCAATCGTCGAGTACACTGCTAAAATTTCCCTAGGGCTCATCATGGGACACTACATGATTCGTTACTGGTGGCTATGACTCGTGGTCACCAGTCTTGGTCCTCACTGCCCAAAAATCATTAACTCTTAGCCAATCTTGACCATGGCTGACTCAACGAGTCGAGGGTCTGACCACGACTCGTGGTCATGCCCGTAGTGACTCCCGATTACAAATTTCCAAAGTCAAGTCCAACACCTCACCACAAGTCACTTCACGACTCGTGGTCTACCCCACTGGTCACAGAAAAACTCGTTCTGTATCTCCATTTCAACTCTCGGGTCTGATCTTAGAGCTTCTGGACTATAACAACATTTCCCCCTTGAGAACATTTGTCCTCAAATATTGAAAATCACACAGAAAAGAAGAAAAATGCAATCATCATATTCAAATACTGATCATATAAGCCGAAAAGTGACGGAATAACTAACTCCGATTTAAACTACATGACTGAACTGAATTCATGAATAATACATACATCCATATACATGAAAGAAACTGGGGCAAATGAACTGAACATAAAACTAAATAGAGTTTTGGGGCAAAAACTGATACCTCAAGCTAGAACTAAGCCAGTGGGGAATAAATGTAGGTATCTAGCCATCATATCTGCTTCGGCTTCCCACGCAGCTCCCTCAACATGATGATTCCTCCATAAAACCTTAACTGAAGCTACTTCCTTGTTTCTTAGCCTTGAAACCTGATGATTTAGTATTTCCACCAGAACCTCCTCATAACTAAGGTTGTCTTTCACACCGACACTGTCCACCGGAACAACAAGAGCTGGATCCCCCAAACACTTCTTTAAGAGCAATACATGAAAGACATGATGAACAAAAGCTAATTCTGAGGGAAACTCCAATTCATATGCCACCTTGCCAACCCGCTTCACAATCCGGTATGGGACAACATAATAAGGGATGAGTTTTCCTTTCTTTCCAATACTCATCACTCCCTTTATGGGAGACACCTTCAGAAACATCCAATCATCCACTTTGAACTCAAGTTCTCTCCTTCTCACATTGGCATAGGACTTTTTGCGACTTTGATCTGTTCTCAACCTGTCCCACATGAGCTAAAACTTCTTGATGGCCTCATGGATTGAATCTAGTCCTATCATTGCAGCTTCACCGGCTTCAAACCAACCAATGGCAATATTTATCTCAGCCCATAAAGAGCCTCAAACGGATCCATCTAAATGTTGGAATGGTAGCTGTTATTATACGCAAACTCAATAAGAGGCAAATGGTCATCCCAAATACCCTTGAAGTCAATCACACATGCACTCAACATGTCCTCGAGAGTGTGAATTGTCCGCTCCGCTTGACCATCCGTTTGCGGGTGAATTGTTGTACTAGCTTAACCTGAGTACCAAGTTCGTTTTGAAATGATCTCCGAAACTGAGAGGTAAATTGAGTACCTATGTCTAATATGATGGACAAGGGAACTCCATGAACCCGAACTAGATCTCATATGTATAGTTTGGCATAACCCTCCACCAAATCAGTGGTTTTGACCGGTAGAAAATGAGCGGCTTCGGTAAACCTGTCTAAGACAACCAAAATGGATTAATGAAGTCCATATTGATTTCTTTCCAATTCCAAGTAGCCATACTGATGTCTTGAAGCATACCCCCTGCTCGCGCTCTGCTGCTCGGTATATATTATACACCGACATGCAAGTGTACGTGGTCAAACAAGTAATAAAGTGGCTAAGTAGCCAAGTATCGATCCAAGGAGGCTTCTCTAGATATGCAAAACTGCCCAGTTTACTATATCTCTATTCTATTTCTAACTATGTTAACAACAATCCAACCAAGATTTGAGTGAGTTTTGTTTCTAAACTAATTATCTACTAAAAGTAATAACTACTATTTACGTTGAGTTTAGCCAATGGATATGCACATGCCAAGGTTAAGAACGAGTAATGAACTTGATAATCATGATAATTTGGTCATCTTCTTCTTCATATTGCTAGCCAAGAACGTTTGCCTAGAAATTAAAACTTCCGTATTTAATTTCACTTTAGATTCATAAACCATTCGTCTACATTTCTGTGATCAAATGCAATTTATGACCTAACACTACAATTCCGGTTCCTAAATTGACTAATACGGCTTTCAAGTATATTTCTATCAAGAAAGCACATCAAAACCCAATTTTCCCAAATCAAGTTAAGAACAATACCCTATTAATTCACAACTTTCCAATTTCATGCTCTCTCGAGTGAAATTGGACTTTTTAGATATACATTAATGGTGGCCAATCAAGAATGTAATAAGCACAAGAATTAATAGAACAACATGTAAGAAGAAGAAGAAACCATATCAATTATTACCAACATTCATTACACAAGTTCAAAACCTCAGCAAGAAAGGAATTAGCCACTCATTCTTGGATTAATCATCCTAGAATGAGTGTGAATCATGCATACAATTGAAGGAAAGAAGAAGGGAAGAGAAGAAAACTCTTATCTTTTCTATTCTTCAACTGCCACAAAACCACGTTCCTGCTCCCACTTCTGAACTCAGGCTAAAAAAAACTAAAACTAAAAAATTCCTTTAAAAATAACCTAAGTGTGCTATTTATACTAGTGGGAAATTTTTCCCGGAATAACAAGCAACGTGTCACGGAGGCCAACGCGGAGCACTGCCTCTGTGACACGGCGTGGACGCGGACCCTCTCTGGAAATTGCAGGGTCCGGATAATTGGCCTCAACGTGGCACGGAGGCCATCGCGGAGGCCTATCTCCGTGCCACGGAGCTGACGCGCAGGCACACTGGAAATTGCCACTTTTATTTCTGCCCAGGCAGTGTGCTACCGCGATGGCAGCGTGGCACGGCTCCATCGCGGAGCCACTGTAAAATGTGCCATCCGAGGTCTTTTCCACGCTCGCATCCAAGTCCAACTCCGACATAGTTCCAACATGCATTTTAGCTCTTAAAAATCACATTATCCTGCAAAACAAATGCTAATCATGTTGGTTAGTATAAATTCGCATTTTATTACCAAATACATGATATTATATACACATTGCACAACAAACAAGGTAAAAATGATACGTTTGAGTATCACTTGGGCATATAAATCTGCCCAAGATCACCCCCTTCCCCCGGTCTTTGGTGCTCAACCTTCACTTGTTGATAATTTGGACACTTAGCTACAAATTTTGCGATGTCCTTCTTCATGACATTCCACCAATAGACATTCCATAGGTCATGGTACATCTTGGTGGCACCTGGATGTATCGAATATCTAAAACTGTGAGCCTCATGCAACATATGATTTCTTAAGTTATCAATGTTCGGGATGCACAAGCGACCCTGATATAGAAGCACCTTATCTCCCCTTTTGGAGAAGGCCTCTATCTTTTGATTCTGAACGTCTTCCTTTAACTTTACCAAAATAAAGTCCTCGTCTTGCCTAGCTTTTACATTAGTCACCAAGGATGATTTTGATCCATTCTAAACTATAATGCCGCCATCGGTTGAGTCAACCAAATAAACTCCCAACCTTGCAAGCCGATGCACATCCTTCACCAGCTCCTTCCTTCCCGCATCTAAATAGGACAAACTCTCTATAGGAAATCTACTAAGTGTGTATGCCACCACATTGGCCTTACCCGTATGGTAAAGGACACTCATATCAAAATCCTTGAGTAGCTCCAACCACCTCCTTTGGCATAGATTTAGATCCTTCTTTGTAAACACATATTGTAGGATTTTATGATCTGCAAATACATCTACATGGACCCCATATAAACAGTGTCTCCAAATCTTCAATGCAAAAACCACCGCTGCCAATTCAAGATCATGGGTCGGGTAATTCTTCTCATGAACTTTCAACTGTCTGGAAGCGTACGCTACCACTTTACCATGTTGCATCAATACACAACCAAGGCCGATTCTAGAAGCATCGTAATACACCACAAACCCATCGGTACTCTCTGGTAGGGTCAACACCGGTGTTGAGGTAAGCCGAGTCTTCAATTCCTAAAAGCTCCTTTCACAAGCATCCGACCATTATAATTTCACTTTCTTTTGGGTCGATTTGGTCAATGGCGCCGTAATAGATGAAAAATCCTCGACAAACCTCCGATAGTAACCCGCTAAGCCCAAGAAGCTCCTAATATCAGAAGGATTCACTGGTCTAGGACAATTCTTTACTGCCTCTGTTTTCTGAGAGTCCATCTTTATGCCTTCACTTGACACCGCATGGCCCAAAAATGCCAATGAGTTCAACCAAAACTTGTATTTATTGAATTTATCATATAATTAGCGATCCTTGAGAGTCTGTAATACCACCCTCAAATGAGCGGCATGCTCCTCCTCGCTCTGAGAGTATATCAGGATGTCATCAATAAACACGATCACAAACATATCCAAGTATGGATTGAACACCCTGTTCATCAAGTCCATAAAAGCTACAGGAGAATTCATTAGTCCAAAAGACATAACTACAAACTCATAATGACCATACCGCATCTTGAAGGTTGTCTTCGAGATGTGACTCTCCCAACCCTAAGTTGATGGTATCCGTTTCTGAGATTTATCTTCAAAAAGTACTTGGCACTCTGAAGCTAGTCAAACAAATCATCAATCCTGGGTAGAGGATACCTATTCTTGATGGTGACCTTGTTCAATTGTCGATATTCAATACACATATGAAGAGAACCATCTTTCTTTTGGACAAAGAGAACTGCTGCACCTCGAGGGGTTTTGCTCGGTCTGTTGAATCCCTTATCTAGAAGGTCTTTCAACTGCTCTTTCAACTCTTTTAGCTCAGCTGGAGCCATTTTGTAAGGAGGAATAGATATAAGATGTGTATCGAGATGAAGATCAATACCACAATCAATCTCCCGCTCGGAGGGATTCCCCGTAGACCATCTGGGAAGATTTCTGGATACTCACATACTATGGGATTGATTGAATAGTTGGGGACTCAGACGTAGCATCCTTAACTCTAACTAGATGGTATACACACCCTTTGGAGATCATCTTTCTAGCTTTAATGTAGGAAATGAAACTACCTACACGCATAGCTGAACTACCCTTCCATTCTATGACCGGCTCACCCAGATATCTAAACTCTACCACCCGGGTTCTATAAATAACTGAGGCGTAACATGCAAATAGTCAATCCATGCCAGGGATAACATCAAAATCAGTCATGGATAACTCTACTAGATCTGCTGAGGTGACTTTCTGAAGGATTGTGACCGGGCAACTTCTATACACCCGTCTAGCTACAACTAAATCACCCACTAGAGTAGGGACTGAGAAGGGTTCTGACAAGATTTCAGGACTAACTCTGAAATTACTAGCCACATAAGGTGTCATAAAAGATAATATAGCCCCTGGGTCTAACAAATAATATACATCAAGATACCAGTGACTACATCCAGGGAGACCTCCTGCTCCTGGCAAGATGCTAAGGCATAGAATCTGTTTTGGTGCTGACCGCCACCTATGCTAGTAGATGTGCCCTGTTGAGATGGGCAGGCTGGTGGAGCTGCTGAATTGAAAGCTGGGCTCGACCCGTATCATGGCCCTGTCTAGCTGTTGGGCAATCTCTAAGCATATATCCAGGCTTCTCGCACCTGAAGCAAGCACCTATACTCACCAAACACTAACCCGTGTGCCTCCGACCACACCTTTCGCAATCTGGGATACTGGAATATGCGGCTTGCAGCTCTGACCCCTGGAGCCTGATGCTCATCCTCTCTAGTCATGCCTAGGTCTCGATGGTACACTCATTGCTGAAGATGCTGGGGCTAAAGTTCTCTGGTGGAACAGCTGTCGGTGCCCACCACCTGGCCTCGGCTGAGAGAATCTATAGTTGTCTGTCCTGGCCCTCTTGGCCTCTCTCTCCCTCAGATGTGCCACCTCCATTTGCTTGGTGTATAAAACTATCCGAGGGAAATCCATATTCTGATGGAGCATGGCGGTTCTGCAATCCTTTTCTAGATAGTCCGCCACCCCATGAACAAACCTGCTCACTCGTGCCCTCTAATCAACCACTAACTCTTGGCCGTACTTTGACAGATGAATGAACTCTAGGGCATATTCCTGCACTTTCATCTTTCCTTGTTTTAGATTGATGAACTCAGCCGCCTTCATTTCCCTAATTTCCCGAGGGAAGAACCGATCTAGGAACGTGACATGAAACTCATCCCAACTGATAAGGCCCGCTCCGACTGCCCAACAATCCTTCCACTATTTAAACTAAATGTGTGCGACCCCCTTTAACTGGTATGAGGCCAAATCAGCACACTCTTATCCATTCACCCTCATGACCTAAGTGATCTTCAAGATCTCATCAATAAACTCATGTGGGTCCTCATCCACCTTTGACCCAAGAAACTCTGGTGGGTTTATCCTTAGAAAATCTTTGACTCATGCTGCTGCTGCATTCCTGTTCTGCGAGACATGCGTTGTTGCCTGCTGGTTGACCTGAGTGGTGAAGGCTTGCGCTAGCATCTGAATGGCTGCCCTGAATTTAGCGTGGGCAACCAGCTCCAGTGCATGGTGCTCATAGGCTGGTGGGGCTTGTTGGTGCCTTCCCTCATTGCCATCCTTGTGGCCATTTCTATTTCCATTTCTTCTACCCTTAACTCATCAAGGAGGCATGATTTTGAAATTGTGAATAGCATGAGTTAGAAGGGTTTCACCGCACGACATAGATCATGAAAAAAAGGGATATTTCCTAAATGTCTTATAGCCTCTTTGTCATAAGTGTGGCGTGCTTCACACCCATGGAAAAGACTCTACTTAACGCACCATCCAGACACTCTAGGACACTTCAAAACCTATTGCTCTGATACCAAGTTTGTCACAACCCGAACGTAGGCCCAAATCAGAGACACGGGACAAGGAGCCCCAACAGACCCCAAGTCGACCCATGGCATGAACATACATCTAACTCAATCAATATAAGGCAGAAGACCTAACATAATAACAAGGTGGAAATCTTAACATAACATAACAATCTAAATATACAACACAAGTCTGAAGCTGAATACAATCTATTTTCTAGAAAGCCTCTAATTCTGATGAGTTGATGGAACAAGACCCCAACTAACTCTCTAAGTCTGAAACTAAATATACAAAGATAACTGATAACAATGGGTCCGCGGGAGATGAGGACTCACCAATAAAGGCTGGATGCTAACTCCGGAAGCTAGCAAGTGACAGGGCTGCGTCTTTCAGATCGGAGCCTATATCATGAAATGATACAACATAGAGTATGCGGTCAGTATGTGAAATGTACCAGTATGTAAGGTAAGTAAAACCTCTTAAATAAGTAAAATCATTTAAAACATGCATAATATAAAACAACAACAAGATAAGAATTTGAGAGTAGGGCTTGCATGCTATTTTCTGAAATCATGATCAGAACATAACTGAACATCATAATTGAATCGAATGACCAAAAGCAAAAATCTGATAATCATAAGTAAAACTGTACATTGGGTCAAACCTGCTTTAGATCATATATATATCATGAATTATAAACATGTATAACTGAAATCCTGAGGAACAATGGGAGACTCATCATATAACCGACATTACCACAATAAAGCTTACGCGGTCCCGACTATCACACTCAAGTGGGCAGAGACGTCCAAATCCTTGCCAGCGCTAAGGACGCTACCATGATATCGATATCAAGCT
Organism: Datura wrightii; assembly: GCA_035772735.1. Taxonomy (NCBI): domain Eukaryota; kingdom Viridiplantae; phylum Streptophyta; class Magnoliopsida; order Solanales; family Solanaceae; genus Datura; species Datura wrightii. The sequence goes on from JASDFA010000027.1 coordinate 41,825,832, forward strand.
CAAGGCCCCCTTAGGGCAGGGGAAAGCTCACATAGGAGGTCCCAAAATAATCTAATCATACCTACATTGGCATGTAGTTCTGAGGCATAGGGTTGACTGACCCTTAGCCTACTCGGAGCTAGACACTACTCCCAAAAACATGCATATGCTCTCCATCATTTTTCAACAAAGATGACATCATCTATTGACGAAGCTGAATAATCATATACATATAAAATTTGAAATCATACATGAGCCTTGGCTCAAACCATTCCACAAGTTGAACATAATTGGGAGTCTTGAGTCCAAAACCATGTGGTAAGCTAATCAACTTGAAATCATAATCATAATTGAACATATGGGCCTGCCCAATACTTAAACATGTTTGAAAATACTTAATTCACTTGAAAACATGATCATAGACATGGGTAACTTGAAAACATACATTTCATCAATAATATCTCATCATACGTGAACATTTATCATAAATATCAACTTTCATAAACTTTTCATAGATGGGCATTTTAATTTATAAAGCTTAAAAACATGATTATAATTAAAAACAATGTAAAACTTTCCCATGTATCATAATTCAATAGTAAAAACATACTTGGATCATACCCATGTAGAAAATTAGGAAATCATGCTTTGGGTTAAAACCCCATTGGTTCAACATATGGATTTTCATGAATTGGAGGGAGGATTGGGCATGGGTGTGAACAAATTCACCCATTCATAACCCTACGAACTTGAGATGGGCTGATTTCAACATTCCCTTGATTGCCTAATGAAGAATTGAAGAAAAACTTGAAGGGATTAAGCTTGATCACCTTTCTAGCTCTCTAAATTTGCATGCATGAGCAGGGATAGTCTAGAATGAACTTGACCCTCTTAATACTCACTATTCATAGCTTAAAATGAGTTAGTTTAGGCCTTAGGATCATAGGAATTACATAAAAGCCCTTATTTAATTCACAGAAAATAACTGACTGTTAGTCCCATAAGGGACTGGACGAGTCATCGTCAAAGGCCACGACTCGTGGCCACCAATCATCGAGTACACTTATAAAATTTCCCTAGGGCCTATCACGGTATATTGCACGAGTCGTTACTGGTGACCCCGACTCGTGGCCACCACTCGTGGTCCTCACTGCCCAAAAATCATTAGCTCTTAGCCAATCTTGACCACGACTGACTCAACGAGTCGTGGGGTATGACCAGGACTCGTGGTCATGCCCTGGTGACCCCAAATTACATATTTCCAAACTCAAGTCTAGAACCTCACCAAGAGTCACTTCACGACTCGTGGTCTACCGAACGGGTCACATAACGACTCATTTTATGACCTGGTGCAGAATTTCCAGTTTTCTCCATTTCAACTCCTGGGTATGATCTTAGGGCTTCTGGGGTATAAAACTAATTTTTCCCTAAGACAGTCATCATCCATCCATCATTGGAAAGGGTTACTACTCTATGAATACATAGACTTCTAAAATTGAAAAAATTACCCAGTTCAAAGTTCTTTCCTTTGGAAAAGAACCAAGTCCATAAGAAAAATGGAAGGTTGAATGAGGTATGTCATTTTTTAAAATAAAATTTCAAAATATGTTCAAATAAGCTTGATGGCATACTCACCCTTGACCTTAAAATGTCGGAAGATACCTCACCCCATACTTAAAGTCATGCTCTGTCTTCAGAGCATCTATAAAGTAAAAATCACACAAGGGGGAGAAATACTCTCTAACGCCCTCTAGGGCCTAACTATCAGCATGTTTCTTATATTCACCAGTCGCACGACCCCACACTTAAGCTCAAGACGTGCTCCTTAGCTTTGATTTTGGGTACTCAAACTTCTCCCTTTCTGTAGACAAAACAAAACAAAAGTGACACTTGATAAACTATGCTATTACAAATTGGGTTGCCTATCAACAAGTGCCTAATTTAAAGTCACATCATGATGCAAGACTACTCAATCCTCTTTCAAGGCAATCGAGTTCTTCCCTCTTTCAAAGTCATCTTCATAATAGCGTTTCACCCTTTGGCCATTGACCAAGAAGGTTTTTTCTGACCCTAACAGTTTCAACTACATTGCACCATGTGAAGTCACATTCACAGTTTCAAATGGGCCCAACAACTTCAATCTCAACTTTCGCCTAAACAACTTCAACCTAAAATTATACAATAACACCAGTTCCCCTACGTAAAACTCACGAGGTTGAATATGCCTATCATGCACTCTCTTAGTCCGCTTCTTATACATTTTGGAATTTTCATATGCGCTGAAACGGAAGTCATCGAGCTGATGAAGTTGCAACAACCTTTTCTCACCAGCAACCTCCATATCCATGTTTAACTTTTGGTTGGCCCAATATGCTCAGTGATTTAGCTCAACCAGCAAATGACATGATTTCCAAAAGCTAACCTATATGGTGAAGTGCCAATAGGAGTTTCGAAAGCCATCTAATAAGCCCATAGTCCATCATCTAACTTATTGGACCATTCTTTTCTATTTGTGCTCACAGTCTTATCGAGAATTCATTTGATTTCTCGATTTGACAAATCCACCTATCCACTAGTCTATGGGTGACAGGCTATTTCTACCTTATGCTTCACATTGTATTCGCCAACAAATTATTGAAAAGATGATTACAAAAGTGTGTGCCTTTGTCATTGATGATGGCTCTGGGTGTACCAAAATGGGTGAAGATATTCTTCTTCAGTAACTTGGTTCCTACCTTTGCATCATTGCTAGGTAGTGTTGCAGCCTCCACCCATTTTGACACATAATCTACAGCAACCAAAATATTCATGTTCCTGTTTGATGGGATGAAGGGTCCCATGAAGTCAATTCCCCAGCAGTCAAACACCTCCACTTCCATAATGCCTCTTTGAGACATTTCCTCCCTCTTAAAAATATTTCCTGTTCTCTGTCAGCTTCACAAAATTTAGCAAACAAATATGCATCCTTGAACAAGGTTGGAAAATAAAATCTGACCTGAAGGACTTTTATAGTGGTCCTATCTCCCCTGTGGTGTCTTTCATAAGGTAAAGAATGATAGCTTTTCAAAATCTGGTGCACTTCTCCCTTGGGAACACATCTTCTGACCAACTGATCAGGATCTATTTTGTACAAGAAGGGTTCATCCCATATGTAGAATCTGCTTTCATGAAGAAGTCTTCTTTTTCTGTTCGAGGTTACATCAGGTAGATATACACCACTAACCAGGAGATTCACTATGTCAGCATACCATGGCAGCTCAGGAATATGCACAACAAATAGTTGTTCATCAGGGAAGGTCTCAACAATATTAGCCTCGCAGTCAATATGCTCCCTGTCCTCCAACCGAGAGAGATAATTTGCTACCTGGTTCTCTGTGCCTATCTTGTCTTTGATCTCGACATCAAATTCTTGATGTAGTAGTATCCACTGAATGAGCTTGGGTTTAGCATCCTTCTTTGGAAAAAAGTACCTGATTGTAGTATGATTAGTATACACTATCATCTTTGTCCCTACTAGGTAGGCAGGGAATTTGTCAAATGCATACACCACCGCCAATAACTTCTTTGCAGTCACAGTGTAGTTTTTCTGAGTTGCATCTAAAATTTTGCTTGCTTAATAGATAGGCTGAAATCTCTTCCCTCTATTCCGCCCCAAAACACCTCCTATAGAAAAATCACTAGCATCACATATCACAATAAATGGTAATGACCAGTCTAGAGCTATGATAATTGGAGTTGTGATGAACTTGTTCTTTAGTGAATTGAAAGCCTGTAAACCTTCTTTATCAAACTCAAACTTCACATCCTTCTCCAAGAGTTTGCACATTGGGGTGCTATTTTAGAAAAATCTTGAATAAGCCTCCTGTAAAATCTAGTATGTCTCAAAAAATTGCACATCCTTTTTACAGAAACAGGGGATGGTAGCTTTTCAATGGCCTCAATCTTAGCCTTTTTGACCTTAATACCCGTCTTTGAAATCATATGGCCCAAAACTATCACTTCGCGTTAATGCTTGCACCCAAGTAACATAGTGTTGAACCAACTTCTCTTCTCCTAATAACCACTGGAATGGTGAAGCTCCCAGGGTCTTTCAGCTTTTTTGGAATTTTATTCTACAGCCGAGAACTGCACTCTTCCGTGAGAGCCACAATCTCAAATTCCATAAGCCCTCTCTTGTTTACCACAATATCCTTCAGATACTTGGCGTATTTTGAAACTTCCTACAAAAGATCCACCAATGATAAGTTAACATGTACCTGCTTCAACACATCAAGAAATTTCTTGCAAATTGTGTCCTCCTTTTACTTCTTAAACCTTTGCACAAATTGAGGGGGTGGTTTGACTTCTAGTAATTTCACCTGTGAGTTGCTTGACTCACCAATCTTTTATATGGATGTCAAAACCTGCTCTACATCAACTTTCTTATCTCTGGGGATCACCTGATCCTCATCCAGCTCTTTTCCACTGTGTAAAGAAATTACGCTCACATTTTTCTTGGGGTTCTTCTCGGTGTTACTCGAATGTTCCCCTTGCGGTCTATTAGTCTGCTGAAGGGCCAATTGCCCCATCTATCTTTCTAGCTCGTGGATGGACTTCTGCCTCTTATTAACCACTTGAGTCTACTAAACCATCCACTGCTTCATCATCTCCTCTAGTGAACTACCAGTTTGCTGGCCTTGAGATCTTGGATAGTTGTTCTGAGATCTTTGGAAGTTTTGATTCTCTCCCCATGAGGGATTTGCTGCATTCTTATACCCCTAGTTGTAATTGTTACCTGTAAATTCTTCACCACAACCTTGTTGTACCACAAAATAAACAGACTCTGGGTTTACTAGACAACCTGAATAAGCGCGACCTTCTCCACACTTCACATGATGATGGTGGAGTCTGGACCTGGTGAACCTACTAAACTTGGCTTCCTGCTGGTGTGGTCACAATCTTGTTGATCACATCCACCAGCTAGCTAATATCTGCTTGGATTGCTGCCACACCATCTACCTCGAGATTTCCTGGCACCTTGGCTGCTGTGAACCCTCTACTTGAGTCTTGATAATCTTAACTCCCTGCGAACATGAGATTCAAAAGAGCCTCTATCTCATAATAGCTCTTAGACAAAATTTATCCCTGTGCGGTAGCATCAAATAATATATTTAACTCTGGTTTCAGCCTCTCTGTAAAATTGTGCCAATAATCTCCTTCAGTTGCATGTGGTGCGAGTCATCTCTCATGTAGCCCTTGTACCATCCCATGCCTGAGCTAAGGTCTCAACATCTTTCTGCACAAAATCAGAAATCTTCCCTCTCAACTTTTTTGTTCTCCTTAAAAAGAAGAACATGTTGATAAATTTATTAGAAAAAGCCTCCCAAGTAGTGATGGAACCTGTTGTCTCAATATTAAGCCACTCCTTGGCTTCACCAATTAATGAGAATGGAAACAACGTGAGCTTAACATACTCATCTAACACGTTCTGATAGTGAAAGTTCTCACTCAGCTCCATGAACATCATCATATGTCTGTGAGGATCCTTGTGCAGCTTGCCCTGATATTAACAAGTATTTTGGACCAACCGTATGGTTCCTTCCTTCAACATGAAGTTTTCAGTGATGACCGACTTGACGATCGCTTTGGAAGCATTCTCCAAGTTCGGCCTAGAAAAGTTAAGAAGTGGATCAAAATAAGCCAAGGGTGGTCCCTGACTTATCGTAGTTGGCACACATTGAGCACGCAACACATATAAACTTCAATAACCAACAAACAAAACTTAAAATATAGAATAGTGAAATAAAATCCTAACTTAAAAATGATTAGTCAATTTTCAAGTCCCCGTCAATGGCCCCAAAAACTTGATGTCGCCAAAGCGCACGTGGTCGTCACGCAATATAGGACGGTGAAGTCACAATATCAATCCCTCAGAGAATTGTTAGATTAATCGCTCGAGGTTAACGTCTTATTTTACTATTCTAATAAACACAAGTAAAAATGGGGAATGGTTTGGATATTATACTAGTAAACTTGAAATGTAAATTAACTAATGAACTAAAATCATTTAAAAAGTGTTTGTACTTCAAATGATGATGAGAATCTAGAGTAATGGCACTTTCGCTTCAAGTTGAGTTTTCAAGACTTGAATATGCTAGATTAATTCTTCAAGAATATTACTAGTTGCAAGTTACAATCCCATTTCGTGCCATTCTCCCGAACATCTAAGAACTATCCCATGAACCCTAATGCCTATATCCCTATGGTAGCAGGAGAAGCATGAGATGACGATTGTGGCTACTTGTATTCAACTAAATTAGGTTGAAGGGTATATTCCTATCCTTAACAATGACTTCTATCTTGAGCTCAATCGAACAAGAGTCATTGAATAACTGCTCTATCCTTACTTTTAACCTTTTTAGTTCCCTCTCTCAAGTTCAACCAAAAGCCAATAGATTTATTTGAAAGGTGATCAATCTAACGAATAAGTAATTAACATAAGTAAGAATAAACAATCTTTAGGAAGAATCAATACTAGCATAAACAAACAATCAAATATCAACCATTAGCGATGGCCAAAACCCTAGAATATAAGTTTATCCACTCATGTTCAAGTGGAAGACCAAAGACATAATCATCATTCCAAATATAAATGATGAAGAAAAGAAGAAAAACCTAAGTAATGAACTTCTTATCTCTCCTCCACAAAAGTTGCGTACAATGATCAATACTATGATGTAAGATAGCTAACGAATGACCTAGATGTTATATTTATAAGCAAGGCCTTAAATGATGCTTTTTTCCTCAAGTAATTAGCTTCAAAATTAGCAAAATCTGTCCCAAAATAGGCCTGGCGCTCAATGCCACTCAATGTGCCAAGTTTGGCTTGATATTTCTCTAAAGTTTTGCTCCGGGTGCCCCACTCTAGCCAATGCACCAAGGTGTTAGTCAAATTTCTGAGCCTCTGTACCCTTCTAGCGCGCCATGCCACTAAAAGCACCAGAGTGCTAGAAAAATTTCCTAAGTCCAGAATGCTCCTTACGTGTTGCGCCACTCATCTCGCCAAGTTATTAACCACATTTTCTTCTGAAGTTAATGAACTAGCGCACCACACCACCCGTAGCACCAGCTTTTGTGCAGATTTCTCTTATGTTTGGAGGTTGGTGCGCCACACCACCATCTCACCAGGCCAAATTTTGGGAACTCTTCTTTCTTCAGACCTTGGATCATTTTTGAGTCCTTTTTCCTTGGTTTCCTACTCAAAATATCTTAACATATTTGTTATCTCACAAGACATATATAACATGAATTCATGCATTTCATAAGAAGTATGAAATCAAAACAAGGTAAAAGATAGGTAAAAACATTGCAATTTGGCATAAGAATATGTGCAACATTAGAATGCTTATTTATTGAATGACTATTGCAATTGGGTAATTAGTTGGGACTCATTGGTTTTTCCACTAGGTGGATTATATGGGTGTCAATCACGACCACTTAGTTCATAATAAGGGTGGTATCAGAGCTCTAGGTTTGTTGATCTCATTGTATAAGGACAAGTCTAGCAGAGTCCCGCAGATCGGTGTAGAGATGTCTGTTACTTATCTTCGGGAGGCTATAGGGCTTTAGGAAAATTCCCTTCATTCTCTCCTTTTTGTGATATTACCTTATTCCTGTTGGTATCTAGAGATCTAAATTGGTATCTAAGAACTCCTTTCTTTCTTTCTTTCTCTCACAAATGGTGAGTACACGCGCAAGAGGAATCAGAGAGGATACACCCGAGCTAGTGATAGCAGCCACAACTTATGGTAGAGGATGAGGCTGAGGCCATGGGCGAAGGCTTGTTGTTGCTAGAGGTAGGGTCCATACTCCTGGTCCTACTCAAAAAAGGTCAGAATCCTAATGCCTCCAGCAAATCCGAACAGAGAGGTAGTAGAGGTGGAGGTACCGATGCAGGGAGAGGCTGCAACTGCTTTGGCTTACTTCGAGGTCCTAACTCAAGTACTAAATATTCTAAGTGGCCTCTTGGGCAACAGAGTAGCACCAGCAATTCCAACAGGGCAATAATTGGGAATACAACATTCAACCGATGTGGCTCCCCGTATGGACGATATATTTGAGGCTTCCATGTTTTCGAGGCCGGTAATGTGTAAGGATGAACATGATCTATTCTAGAGGTTCACAAAGATGAAGCCTACAACCTTCTACCGCACTAAGGCTAAGGATGCCTATGAATTCATCATTCACTACTGATGAAGGGTGAATTTACGCGTTTCTTAGCCATATTTTGCCATACATTACTATATTTTGAGAACAAATTGTGTGTATTTTCATTTGTTTTATGATATATTTGTGAAAAAGAGCTAACACACATGATTAGAACTTTTAGGTATAAAAGTGATGAACTTGGGCATAATTGTGGCTTAAAAGTGCAAAAATGGCAAAATGAGATTGAAGAGACGAATATATAGAAGTTGGCAAATCTCAATTCTACTAAGAACAGAAGCTGCAAAAATCAATTCAAAACTAAGAAGAAACAACAGAGGTTGAATCTACTGTTGTAAATACCCTCTCATAACATGTTTTAGGTGTCAACTTTTTGTTCAATTCTTCATATTAAAACATAGTGTTAGTTTTTCACAATTCATACTTGAGAATTTGTGTAATAGTTTAGTTGACAATTGTTGGAATTTCATCAAGTTCTTGTGATTCAATATAGTCTTGGAGATTTGCTACTCAATTAAATATTCTTGTAAGTATTTCATTATGAATTCCTCTATGTCTTTTATTTAATTTCTCATAAACATGAGTGGCTAAATCTCTTAGGCTATGGTTGTAGGAACCATGATGGATTAATGAATGTATGCATAATAAAATAGTGATTCTTGAATGGTGAATTGGATAGATTGTTATTTCTTCGTTTTAATTAAGTTTTATTGGTTGCAAATATTGAAATGTGGTCATATCTTCAATTTGCCCGACCAAAGGAGGTTGAAGTTAGGAAAAGAGAATAACAATGGCAATTTGAGGTTAATAACTCTCATCTAATTAACTTGAGCTCTAACTGGGGATAATTAAAGCCAAGACTTACTACAAAGCTAAAGCATACTTTTGAGAACAAAAGGAGATGAGTGGAAAGCATCTATTGTCTATTAGGAAATGCAACACATACATTTCGAGACCGAGAGGAGATAATTGTAATTCTTAAGTCGAGAAACATTAGATGTACTAAGTGTATCTCTTACACAAAATTCACTTGGATAGATCACTAGTAAAAGCCTACTAAGTTATGAAATCATGGGGAACATAGTCCTAGATTAGCTTCATGAATTTGATACAAACTCAATTATTCTTAGAATTATTTTATTTTATTTGCAAAACCCCATTCTGAAATATTGATTACAAGTTAGCTTATTTTCATCGTTAATATATTGTTTCTGCCAATTCTCTGTGGGATCAACCCCAACCTTTGTTGGGTTACTATATTTGACAGCAACTGCTTTATACTTTAATTGCGAGGTATAATTTGGGCATGATCAAATTTTAGATCCGTTGCCGAGGAATACGGTTTTAAAACAATTAATTGGTGTATAAGATTAACTTGTAATGTTATTTCGTGTTTTATGTTTTTTATCACAGGATCGCATGGTGAACCCTGTGGGACTAATAGATCTCCCACTAGAGGAGATTAACAAAGCGTAGAGAGCTAAATTTGCATGCTTGGCGGAGGAACCTCGATTAGCTGAAGCAGCTAGTAGAGCTAATGCTGCAAATTTTGCTACTTCTCTAACAGACAGGAATCGATAGAACCCCTCTCGTCATCAAGTACGGAATGCTTTAAGGAATGTGCTCTTCGAGGGAAAGTATGAGCAAGAAGAGTTTGGTTACACGGGAGCCATCATTCCACCCCTATTTCCAGCAAATGCCAAATTCACTATCACGAGTACTATGATACAGTTGCTGAGCATGAAGGGAATGTTCAATGGTCTACCCAGCGAAGATCCAAACCAATATCTAATAAATTTCATCGATATCTACAATGTTTATAGACTGCCCGGAGTTTAATAAGAGGCAATTAGACTCCTCATATTTCCATTATCATTAGTTGGGAAAGCTAATTTATTGCTGAACGAGCTTCCAGACGAGTCTTTCACCACTTGGGCAAAGCTAACCGCCGCTTTATTGGAGAGATTCTTCCCACCCTCACGAATGATTCAGTTGAGGGATGAAATTAATAACTTCTTATCTGGGGAAGCTCTACATGAAGCATGGCTATGTTTCAAGAAGAAATTGAAACAGTGTCCTAATCACAAGCTTCCTGAGGAGGTCCTTTTTGAGGTATTTTATAGGTCATTAAGTGTAGCAAACAAAGTCATAGAAAATGGGATAGCTGATGGGTCCATGATGGCCCATACTTTTGTAGATGCCAATGAAATACTGGATAAGATGACTAAAACCAACAGGGCATGGCATACCAAAGAATTCAAGGCCTACAGTGAGCTACGAAGAGGAATTACAATAGAGCAACGGAAGAAGGAAAAGGAGCGGGACTAAGACATGGCTTATCTCAAAACTCAAGTGGATTTGATCACCAAGAACCTTACCACACTAAATACACAGAAGGTGCATGTGGTGAAATACAAAGGAAAGGGGACCCAGGTGTGGTGATCACTACCCTAAAGCTGAAGAAGAAGCAAATTTTGTGAACAATCAGGGGGATTTTCGGGCCAATACCCAAGGGTCTAACCAAGACTCTTGGAGTCAAGGTCAAGGAAATCAAGGTCGAATCTACTATAGGAATAACGTCTATGGGTCATATTTTACATGCATGTTTAGATCCTTGGGAGAGTGAGCGAAAATTGTTTATTTATGCCCAAGTAAAAGAAATTGCTATATATTTTGTGTGTAAAAGGGTATCTCTCCAAATAGTGAGGGGCACAATGGTAAGATTTTGATATATCTTGATTGTTAATTTTCATATGATTCATGTTGGCCCAAAAATATATCTTGTTGAGTTAGTTCTAGAAGCTAAGTGATTTCGAATATTGGCATTTTAATGTTGATCCTATATGCATGCGGGTGCATTTTTGGCGCTTGATTGATTTGTCTAATGATCCTAAGTGTAAGTAGACCTACTCTTAGGGTGAATTTTGTGATAAAATTGGAGAAGAGAAGTAGTAGATTGTTCGAGGACAAATAATAGTTGATGTGTGGGGTGGTGATGAAGGGTGAATGTACACGTTTCTTAGCCATATTTTGCCCATACTTTACTATGTTTTGAGAAAAAATTATGTGTGTTTTCATGTGTTTTATGAAATATTTGTGAAAAAGAGCTAACACAGATGATTAGATGCTTTCAGGCATTAAATTGATGAATTTGGGCATAGTTATGGCTTAAAAGTGCAAGAATGGCAAAACAAAATTGAAGAGACGAATATATAGAAGTTGGCAGCACACAGGAATAGTTGTGCTATGGAATGCGAGCTGCACAGGTCGGGTCAGTGCAACCAGAGGCGCGACATGCCAAGCATATCAATGCAAGGAGGGGTGTGATGCACTACTTAGTCCAGTCGGCCAGAAAATTCAAATTCCAATTCTACTAGGAACAAAAGCTGCAAAACCTAATTCAAATCCAAGAAAGAACAAAGAATGCTAAATCTACTATTATAAATATCCTCTCATAACATATTTTAGGTGTAAACTTTTAGTCCAATTCTTCATATTAAAATATAGTATTAGTATTGCGTAATTCATACCTTAAGAATTTGTGTAATAGTTTAGTTGACAATTGTTGGAATTTCATCAAGTTCTTGTGATTCAATATACACTTGGAGATTTGCCACTCAATTAAATATTCTTGTAAGTATTTCATTAATTAATTCTTCTACATCTTTTATTTAGTTTCTCATAAATATGAGCAGTTAAATCTCTTAGGCTAGGGTGGTGGGAGCCATGATGGATTAACGAATGTAGGATAATAAAAATAGTGATTCTTGAATGGTGAATTGGGTGGATTGTTATTCTCTTCATTTTAATTAAGTTTTAGCAGTTGCAAATGTTGAAACGTGGTCGTATCTTTAACTTGCCTAACCAAGGAGGTTGAAGTTAGGAAAAGAGAATAAAAGTAAAAATTTGAGGTTAATAACTCTCATTTAATTAACTTGAGCTCTAACCGAGGATAGTTAAAACCAAGACTTACTACAAAGCTAAAATATACACACTTTTGATACCGAAAGAAGATGCGTCGAAATCATCATTTTTTATTGTCGAACGCAGCGTATACATTTTGAGACCAAGTGGAGATAAGATTAATTCCTAAGTCGAGAAACATTAATAGTACTAAACGTAAGTCTTACACAAGATTCACTAGGATAGGTCACTAGTAAAAGCCTACTAAGTTATGAAATCATGGAGAACATAGTCCTAGCCTAGCTTCATTATTTGATACAAACTCAATTATTATTAGAATTATTTTCTTTTATTTGCAAACCCCCATTCTGAAATATTGATTATAAGTTAACTTATTTTTATCATTAACATATTATTTCTTCCTATTCCCTATGGGGTCTATCCCAACCTTTGTTGGGTTACTATATTTGATAGTGACTATTTTATACTTCAATTGTGAGGGGTAATTTGGGCATGATCAACTTCCAAGAAAGGCTCTAAAATGGGGGGCAATGGATAAGTATGGGGTGCAATTTGTCACCTTTCAGTTGATGGGAGGCACCAAGATCTGGTGGAGAGCATTTGTGGAGTGCAAACTGGTGGGGTCACCACCACTGGACTGGACTCAGTTCTACTCCATTTTCCTGGAGAAATATATGCCTCATACCCTACATCGAGCAGGGAACCTCCTCAGTTGCAGCCTATGAGGCTTGGGTTCACTCAATGTCCAGGTATGCCGTGCCATTATTGACCACTGAAGAGGAGAAGATCAGGCAATTTGTTAAGGGCTTGAATGTGGGCCTTCAGTTGTCAGCTCTACAGATGGTCTCAGTAGGTAAGACGTTCTAGGAAGTGGTGGAGTTTGTAAAAAATGTGGAGGGATTCAAGCAAGATGGTTATGCGAGGAATACTGCGAAAAAAGCTCAGAAGGTGTGTAACTTTGGTGAACCTTTTGCTAGGGATCCGATTCCCTATGGGTACTCAAGGTGCCCTATTTATTCAGCTATGCAGGTATCAGCTAGGGGTCTGCCAGGGACCATTCAGTGGCCTTCAGGTATCATTGGGAGCACTCAAATTTTGGGGCTCGCCCTATCTCCTTAGTTCTAGCTCAAAGGCCAGTGATTGATAAGGTATGTCATGAGTGTAGGGAGTATATCCACATTCGTAGATGGTGTCCCGAATTTTGATATGGTAGGCAGATTGTTTTGCATCCAGCTCCTCGAGCTCCAGCTATCGCAGGTAGGGTAGATAGTGCTTTATGCAGGGATCGCCCCCATCTTGGGAGAGGCAATTAGCTAGCAGCTAAAGGTTGTACCCAGCCTGGTAGAGGGGGTGTTCAGACAAGAAGGGGTGGTACTTAGTTCGGTAGAGAGGGTACACAGCCCAACAAGGGAGGGTCTTAGGCAGGTGGTTAGGCTCACTTCTATGCATTCCCGATTGACCTGAGATAGAGGCTTCAGATACAGTTATCACAGGTACCATTTTTGTATGTGATAAAATGGCTACAGCTTTATTTGATCCTGGTTCTACTTTTTCCTATGTATCTACTTTTTTTCTGTAGGATTGGACCTTTCTTGTGATGTTCTTGATATTTCGATTCATGTTTCTACTCCTATCGGGGATTCTATAATTGTGGATAGGGGTTTTCATGCTTTATTGGTGGACTTTATGGGTTGTGATATGCCAATAGACTTGGTGATCTTAGACATGGTAGACCTTGATGTTATCTTGGGCATGCGTTGGTTACCTCCTTACCATGCCATTCTAGATTTCCATGCCATGATAATCACCATAACGATGCCAGGGTTGTCTAGGTTGGAGTTGAAAGGGAATTTTGGCCTCTCCTAAGAAGTTTATCTCCTATATTCGCACCCGAAAGTTGATAGGGCAAGGGTGTTCAACCTATCTAGCCCACATTCAGGATACCAGTTCAAAGGGTCCCTCCATAGAGTCTATCCCGGTAGTTCGTAGTTTCCAAACGTGTTTCCCGCGAATTTGCCTGGCATGCCACCACACCACGACATTGACTTTTGCGTATACCTGGAGCCAGGGCCCCAGCCTATTTTTATACTGCCATATAGGATGGAACTAGTTGAGTTGAGGAAACTCAAGGAGAAACTGAAAAAGTTGCTTAGTAAGGGTTTATAAGGTCGAGTGTCTCTGCATGGGTGCCCCAGTGTTGTTTGTGAAAAAGAAAGACGGTAGCATGAAGATGTGTATTCATTACTGTCAACTAAATAAGATCACCATTCAGAAAAAATATCCCCTTCTCTGAATAGAAGACTTATTTGATTAGCTACAAGGTGTAGTAGTGTTCTCAAATATTGATCTGAGATCAGGCCATAATTAGCTGAAAATTCATGCTGAGGATATTCCGAAGACGACTTTTCGAACCAGGTATAGGCATTATGAGTTCCTAGTAATGTCATTTGGACTCACAAATGCTCCAACAGCATTCATGAGCCTAATGAATGGTATCTTCAAACCCTACCTATATTCCTTTATAATAATTTTTATTGACGATATTTTGGTGTATTTTAAGACTAAGTAGGAATATGAGAATCACTTGAGGATTTTGTTGAGGCTGCTAAGGAGAAGAAACTTTATGCAAAGTTCACTAAATGTGAATTTTGGCTGGAATAGGTGTTATTTTTGGGGCATGTAGTCTCCAAGAAAGGAGTTAAGATGGATCCACAGAAGGTGGAGGTGGTCCAAAATTGCGCTAGGCCCACTACAGTGATAAAGATTTGGAGCTTTGTGGGTCTAGCCAGCTATTACCACCAACTCGTGAAGGGTTTCGCGGCCATTGCCTCTAGGTTGTCAAGGCTAACCTAAAAAGACATTCCATTCCACTAGTTTGAAGAATGTGAAGAGAGCTTCCAAAAGCTAAAAACCTTACTAACCATGGCACCTATACTGGCACTACTAGTAGAAGGTAATGATTTTATAGTTTATTGTGATGTCTCACGGTCTAGATTAGGTACTGTGTTAATGCAGTAAGGATAGGCCATTGCATATGCTTCAAAATAGATGAAAGTGCATGAGAAGAATTACTCCACGCATGACTTAGAATTGGCAGTGATGGTATTCACGCGGATAATTTGGAGGCATTACTTGTATGGGGCTCGTTGTGAGGTGTTCACAGAACATCATAGATTGCAATATGTATTCTCTCAGAAGGATACCAACCTAAGATAGTGGATATTGACGGAACTGCTTAAGGACTATGATGTCATAATTCTATATTATCCAGGAAAGGCAAATATGGTGGCAGATGCCTTAAGCTAGAAAGCAGTGAGCAAGGTAGCTTGGCTTGTTTGGAAGCTGCACGGCGTGTGATAGCCAAAGAAGTTTAGACACTGGCCAACAGTCTGGTGAGACTTACATTGGCAGAGTCATGCAGAATATTAGCCAGTGTGGAAGCTAAATCACCGCTGCTAGAGAAAGTTAAATCTAGGCAGATCGAGGATACATGGTTGAGTAAGATTCACAACCAAGTCTTGCAAGGGGAAGCGAAGGAGGTAATAATAGATGACGAAGGGGTTTTGAGGATAAGGGTACATGTGTGTGTTCCTTGAATTGGTGAGCTGATCAAAACTACCTTGGTAGAAGCTCACAGCTCGAGGTACTCTATACATCTTGTAGTCACCAAGATGTATCATGACCTGAAGTAATACTATTTGTGGGGAAAAATGAAGAGGGACATTATTGAGAAAGTTGCACAATGCCTAAACTGTCAGTAGGTGAAATATGAGCACCAGAAACCTAGAGGAGTACTATAAAGAATGCCCATTTTAGAGTGAAAGTGGGAGCGGATAACTATGGACTTCATGGTTGGCCTTCTGAAGACATTGGTAAAGTTTGTCTCAATATGGGTTATTGTTGCTAGACAGACTAAGTCTGCCCATTTCTTGATTGTTGAGGTGACTTACAATGCGGAGAGACTGTCAGAACCATATGTGAAAGAGGTGATTTGATTTCATGGGGTTCTAGTATTGACCATCTCACACAGAGGTACATAATTCACCTCCCAATTTTGGAGGACCTTACAAGCTGAACTAGGTACTAGGTTGGATTTGTGCACGGCCTTCCACCCCTAGATGGATGAACAGCTAGAGAGGATAATCCAAGTATTAGAGGACATGCTTCGGGCCTGTGTGATTGATTTTTGGGGCTATTAGGATAAGAGTTTACCCTTGGCAGAGTTTGCTTATAATAATAGTTACCACTCGTATTGGCATGGCGCCCTTCGAGGCTTTATAAGGAAGGAAATATAGATCTCCAATCAGCTAGTTTGACTTTGAGGTGAGACCATGGGGCACTGACTTTCTAAAAGAGTCCTTGGAGAATGTTAGGGTGATTCAGGAATGACTGGTGGCTGCTCAAAGCAGGTAGAAGCAGTATGCCGATAAAAAGGTAAGAGGCATGGAGTTCATGGTAGGAGAGCAAGTTTTATTCAAGGTTTCCCTCATGAAGAAAGTGATGAGATTTGGGAAGTGGGTAAATCTTAGCCCAAGGTACATTGGGCCACTTGAGATTCTTTAGCGTGAGGGAGAGGTAGTTACGAACTAGCTCAACTACGAAGTTTGTCAGGAGTACATCCAACATTT
Source organism: Datura wrightii (assembly GCA_035772735.1). Classification (NCBI taxonomy): domain Eukaryota; kingdom Viridiplantae; phylum Streptophyta; class Magnoliopsida; order Solanales; family Solanaceae; genus Datura; species Datura wrightii. Next base: position 41,842,568 of record JASDFA010000027.1, read on the forward strand.
CATGTCTCCATGCTAAAGAAATACCACAGGGATGGGTCTTATATAATCTGATGGGATTTAGTGCTTCTTGATGAGAACCTGTCTTACGAGGAAGAGCTTGTGACTACATTAGATAGGGAAGTCGCAAGTTAAGATCGAAAGAGATCGCAACGGTAAAGGTCCAGTGGAGGAATCATCCCATATAGGAAGCAACTTAGGAGACCGAAGCTTCCATGAGAGAAAAATACCCCCAACTGTTTATGGAATCAGGTATTTTCTTTTTCCTTGCTTCCCTAGGCCATTTGGGATGAATAGTATTTTAATTGGTATCTAACATAACGACCCATTCGTCATTACATGAAGATAAGTTCAAAACACCCTTTTTTTCCTAGGTTGCATGTGGAAAAGTGTTGGGTTAATGTTAGTTAAACTTGGGTTGAGGATTGGTATGTGTGCAGGGGAATATGGGCTACTAGGGGACCGCTGCAGCATGGGGGAAACTTTTGCAGCGAGATTGTTACTATGGTTAGAGGTCCACCATGGTGGGTCCACCACAAAAGAGTTGGGACCACGACAACGAACTATGGGGGCCAATGAGTTGCTTTTAAGTGGGATTTTGGGGGTTTCACCCCATATTCCAAAGCACAAAGAATTGAAAGGCTTAGGGTAATTTATCAGAGACAAAATGATTTTCTTCTTCTCGAGGTAACTCTCTAGCCAATTCCTTCCCCTATTTGATTTCTTAACACCCTAGAATCAGAGGGTGACCCTTAATGTAGAATTCTTAACCAAAAACCATAGAATGGTGAGACCAGGGCTGATTAAGGGAGAATGAATAGGCATTGGTTCCTAAGCTTAGAAGTGGGTAATGAACACTTCTTAGAGGATTGGGAATGTATGTATACAATCGTGGGGTAATTTGAGACCTGTAATTTGATAAATTTGAGACCATTAACCCTAGTAACGCTTAGGAGGGGTTTAAGGAGTGGAAACTCCATGATTAGGGTAGGAATGATCGTTGTGTGAATATAATGTGATAAATTTGTCAGTGGGTAATGATGGAGGTCTGCTATGAGGGGTGATATGTGGTGGGGTTAACTTCCTAAGACCCTTATTTGAGAAGTAAATAACAAATTACTTTGTAATTATTATTGTAGATTTTGAACGTTTCGAAGGTTTGAGAAAAGGCAAGGCTCCTACGGAGTAGCTAACTTCTCTCATCCTACAATCGAGGTAGGTTATGGTTTATAAAGAATTAGACTTTACATAATGATGTGTATATGTGTGAAGTGACGACATGTTTAGTTGGTCTTCATACATAATTTATTGTTGATGTTATAATGTGTTTCACGTAAATTGTAAAATACACTTGAGATGATGATTGTTGATGAGGTTGTTGTGAAATTTGAATTCTTTGAGACGTATATGGGTTCCTTCAAATTGTCATATATGTGGTTGAACAATAGGGGATATAGCTACCAAGCTGATGAGTGTAACTTGATGCCTTTGGAATATCATACTAAATGACCGAGTGATAAAAAAACCTATGATATGATAATGGAAAGGGTAACATGCTTTATTCTAAGACGAGTGGCTCGTGCCTGAGGAGAGAATCCAAGTGAGTGATTATGAATGAGCGGCTTGAGTTTGAGGGGAGCATCCGAATGAGTAGATGAGTCGGAGAGGGTACCACACTAGTACAGTACATGAATTTCTAGAGTCCCCTATAGGTCATGATTGAAAGGGCAAAAATAAGACCCTCTAGCATGTTTGTACAACGTCGAGTGAGAGTGAATGTGAGGTGATATGATGAAAGAGTGTGCCCAATACATTTTCAGAGTGAAGTCAGTAAAATACGAATTGATTGTGGAGAACTCATGTGTGTAGATTCCCTTTGATAACTTGATGATATGATTGTTTAGAGTCTATATATTTATAATCCATGTGTTAAGTTGATGAATCAATTATTATTCCATATGAAATAATGATAAATTAACTGTTGAGCTTGGTTTTATATATATATATGTGTGTGTGTTTTTACTAAGTTTATGAGTTGATTAAGAAAACTGCTACATGGGAAAATTAAGGTTGATGGCTTGGTCAAGGTATACTGCCTACACAGTACCACTGCAGCGGCACTACGGGCGATGTAATAAGACCGCTGTCGTGACAAAAACCTCGCTATAGAGAGGCCTAATCCAGTGAACAAGCCAGCTTAGACCTTACTCTGAACAATGTTAGAAATAGGGTTGTGAAAAGATTGATCACTTTCGTGAATGTATGTTGCTATTTTATTGTATATTCATTATTATCTAAGATTGACTGATGATGCCAAACAGTACATTATGTCATACTATTGCTACTCCTACACTTCTTTTCTGAGTACATACTAAGATCTAGGAAGTTCCTCTCAACCCCATCTGTAGATCCGCAGCAGATATTAGAAGGTGAGCGGACCCAGTCGTGCTGCCATAATTCCACCACAGAGAATGTCTTTTGTTCCCCAATCGTGCTGCCATAATTCCACCGTAGAGAATGTCTTTTATTCAGACATTGACTTGTTTATTTTCTCACTTTACTCCATAGACGATGTTAGACAGATGTCCTCTAGTACAATGACTTTGAATTTCTAGGAATGTAATCGATAGAATCGCGAATGTTCTCTTTTAATTTATTCGAAACTTCCGCATTGTCTTTGGAATGCTTATTTCTTGTATAACTGATGCGATTGGGTAATTAGTTTGGACTCTTTGGTTCTCCCATCGGGGGATTGTGTGGGCCCCAATCACGTCCACTAGGGTCGTGACATCGAAGCACTAGCCTTTGACTCTGTCTTATGAGTTTTGTATCCCTTCACCAAGCAATGCCTTAATCACTGTTTAGAGGTAGTTCCACATCGTTCTATGTCTCTTGTTGTTGCATGCATTATTCTTTCTGCCAAGTCCTGATAGTATTGTTAGCAAATAAAGTAAAGCGTGAAATATAAATAAATGTCTTAGGATAGAGATCATAAGAGCAATTTATTCATTTTGAATTGGTGCTCTAGACACCATTAGTCGTATGTGCTACAATTTCTTTAATCTTGAACTGTTGATTCAAATTATGTGCCTACAAACTCTGAAATACTAAGTAAAAATTTTAGCAAATATATGTTCTTTGATGATAGCATGCAGTATTTAATTATATTTGTAAAACATAAAAATAATTGCATAGACGTCCTATTGATGCGGACAAGCCCAGGTACCCAATTAAAAGTGGATAAGCTCAAATGCTTTGATTGAGGGAAGTTGACCCGGAATGTCCTATTTGAGGGTGAACAAACCCGTATGGCCTACTTGAGGGTGGATGAATGCAATATGTCCTATTAGAGGGCGGATGTCACGACCCAAAATGAGACCGCAAACCGAGATACAGGAGCTAGAATAATGAATGGCTCCAAGCTAACCCATAGTACATACATAGCATGACTTAAGAGCCTAATCAAGCGGAAACTAACATAAGAATGAAAAAATGGAAATCTAAATATCATAAAGCATAAACAAAGGAGATAATATCACAATGCAGAGTCACAAAGTTGAACATGCTAAATCTATGTCTGAAAGCCTCTCTATCTGATGAGATGCTGGGACAAGCCCCCAGCTAACTCCAAGTCTAAAACTAAAATAAAACGTAAATATCATAACTGATAAATGTCCTCGGATGATGAGGACTTACATAAAGTAGGATGGAGCCGATCTAAGCATGTCTGAGCTAGTGATGAGACTAGAATCGATCACCCGAACCTATATCATGAGATGATATAGCATAGAGTAGGCAGTCAGTACTTGAAATGTACTGAGTATGTAGAGAAATTAAGGACATGCTAGTACATGATATTATAAGATCATGCATATAAATCAAAAGGAACGGGAGAGTAGGGACAGCATGCTTTAAGCCATAAATCTGAAGTATACATAAGCATAAGCTATTCAGCATAATCTGAACATAATGACCTAAGGATTAGAATTAGAAATTATATACTTGTCATGTTTGAAATCATAAGAGAAATCTCAAAAACTTATTAATGGGTCAATTATGCTATAAAAATATAATATCATAAGTCATGAACATGAGTGACTGAAAAGATGAGGAACAATGGAAGATTCTTATAACCAACATACCCCACATGAGCATACATGGAGCCCGACCTGTAAATCCCTAGTCGGGAGGGTGTTCGTACCTTACCAAGGGTAGAATAATGAAAATGACGTGATATCACTCATAGGCAGCCTATACAAGCATAGGAGACACTCTCATGGAGGACCCCATCATGGCTGCATTGGCACGTAGTTCTGAGACCTGAGTGCACTGGAACCCTAGCCTACTCGGTGTTAAATACTACTCTGAAAATATATATTGTGCTCATATCATAATCATGAAACATACTTGAAGTACATGGTCTAGTTGAAATCATGAGATTCATACATGCTTGAGATACGTGAACTAGCTATAAAAATAGGCCCGTGAGTCGGCCATAATCATAAACTTGATATTCATGAAAGCCATGCATACTTGAGGAAATCATCATACTCTAAAATCCATGAATTCATGAAGGGTTGTTAAGTAAATCATGCATAATAGTCATAAATCATAATTTACTTCATCATACTTAAAATCATGGACTCATAAGCTTGAATTTCATAAATCATGCATAGTAGGACATAATTCTCATAAACTTGAAAGTATGGGTGAATAATTAAATTAAGAGTAAAATCTACCCCAATAGTATAAAATCATCAATCAAAACATGAAAGGATCGGATCCATAGACATAGCATGAGTATTTGCATAGAATTGAGTTAAAACGCTAGAGTTTTAAATCACTTGATTAAAAACTTGAATTCATGAATTATGGAAGAAATTGGGAATGAGGGTGGATGAAATGACCAATTCATGGCCCTACAAACTTGGGTAACTTGATTTCTAAGATAGTCTTGAAAGTCCAAGAGGATTGGGAGTGAAATTGATGAGAAATCCTAGCTTGATCTTGGAGGAGAATTTCAATAAATACATGCATGAGAGCATAATGACTTAGGCTAGTTTAAACCCTCTTAAAACACTCTTTAGGAAGCTTTAAACAACATCATTAGGGAGTTAGAAGCTTAGGAATTATGAAAACACCCTTAATGATTCAACAGGAAATTGCACACTATCAGACCCAATGAGGGACAGGATCACTCCTTGGGGGACTTGACGGGTCATTCCTTGACTAGTTTCCACTGGCAACTTCTTCTCCATTCTCTTATATTTTCACTCAATGAATCACTTAACAAGTCATAAGGGGACACAATGACTCATCCCTCAATCCGTTCTGAACACTGGAACTCAATTCTTTCTTCACCACTTCACACTTAACAGGTCAAACAACGACTAGTCATCCCACTCATCATGACTTCCGGGAGATAACTTTTTCTCCAACATAGCACCATTTAATGGGTTACTCAACAATCAGTCAAGTGACTTAACGAGTCACCTAATTAGTCGTTCTGTTACCTGGTAAAGATTTTCCTATTTTCTCTGTTTCAACTCTCAGGTATGATCTTAGGGACTCTTGGGGTGTTATAGTGGATGACCCAATATATCCTATTTTTGGGTGGACGAACTTGATATATTCTATTTTAGGGTGGACGAACCGTAAATGTCCTATTTTATGGTGAACGAACTCGAAATATCATATTTGAGGGTGGACGAAACTAAAATATCCTATTTAAGGGTGGGAGACCCAATATATCCTAATTTAGGTTGGACAAACCCAATATATTCTATTAGAAGGTGGATGAACCGATATACCCTATTTTAGGGTGGCTGAACCCAATATGTCCTATTTTAGGGTGGACAAACCCAAAATGCCCTATTTAAGGGTGTAGAAACCCAATATATCCTATTTTAGGGTGGATGAACCCAAAATATCCTATTTTAGGGTGGACGAATGTTACACCCCGTAAGTTCTTATAAGTCAAGAGTTTTACAGTACGACGCATATGAGAAAGAGCCCGAGGAAAGGTCGAACGAGCGCAGAATCAAGATAGCAAGGGCGAAGGCCAGACAGGCTGCAACAGGGGCAATACGTCACGAACCCCCTCCCTGTGCGTCGGGCGCTGTGACACGACCTAAAATTTATGCGGTGGGGTCCATGACACAAACCCCCTATCCACCGCCCAAGTATGTATAAATTCAATTGATTCAATTGGTTTCATATCATATAGACAGAACCTCGTCCAGGTAGAGAGAGTTACGCAACTTTCCTATTAATTTCTTCCGATTATGCTGCTAAACCTGGTCCAAATTCAAATTAACATCAATTATCGAGTTCTAAGCCTGCAAGGAGCATTACTACATCGTTATTTTCTCAAAATTCGCGCAGCAAATCATAACCCTGCCAAGCAAAAGTTGTCAGAATTGCTCCAAACTGATTCCTAAATGATCACAGGCATCAACTAAGCATTTCTCCCTTTTGAACCCTTGGGAAATTATAGGTTTTAGGTCGTATTTTATGTAGTTGAATTATAGTCGCTATTAATATAAAAAGTTATCATTTTAAGCGGAATTTGGTATAGCAATTAGTCTCTTTCTCCCAGTATTACGGTTATACTTGAAAAGAGCTTATGAACACAAGTTGAAACTCGCCAGATAATCGGGAAATGGCAATCGAGGTATGTTAAGGCTAATTCCTTCGGCAAGTTAGTTTCTATAACATTATAATACAGTTTGAATCCTACTAAGAAAGCCAGAAGTCTTGTTGTTGTGAATAGTTGTTGTTGTTAGCTAAGATCAGTACTTATGTTTAGTTTGGGATTGACTTTGCCCTGTATAGCCTTCCGTGACCAACCCAGGGTTACTAGTTATGTCGTTGCTCGCTAGGGGCTAGATGATGTCGCTCTAAGGAGAGGTATGCCATCCGCGAGGGACGAAGATGAGGTCCGAGGACCTTATATAGTCCATTCCATGGCTGGACTTTTATATGTCGTATTGGCGCTACACCCCCATCAAGCCTAGTGCCCGGGGTACAAATTGCAAGAGTTCACTAGACTCAGATACAACTACAATTCAGGGGCCGAGTGGGCTCAATTGTAGACCCAGGGGACCGGTAGGATAGCTATGGTTATTAGTTGACTCATTTTGACTTGGTTAGGGGTATTGAGAGATTGAAGTGTGCTCGTCAGGGCATATGGGGGCCCCGAGTGGGTTATTCTATGCTGGTTGTACCTTCCAGCTTATGGGGGCTAGGTAAGGTTCTTATTTGCACTACTTACTGTTAGATTTGACAACAGGAAGTTAAGTTATTCGATTTATACCTCTATCTCTTTCACTCAGTTACTTTCAGTTTCATCTTAAGTTGTATTCAGTTGTTTCCAGTTATTGCCTTACATATTCGATATATATTGTACTCTGACGCCCATCGTAGGGCGCTGCATTACTTGCCTGCAGGTGCTGATAGACATGGATCGGGACCTTATTAGTTTTCAGCCCGAGTCATCAGTATAGTTAGCTCCCCTCCTCTGGAGTTGATTAGTTAGAAGGTTTGTTTTTCTAATTGTACACTATGGGTAGATAGGGGCCCTGTCTCGACCAATATTCTACTCTTAGAGGCTTGTGGATTTATCATTCCCTGTGGTTAGTCTGTTGTTGGCCGTGTGGAGCCTATATATGTTTTATTTCATGTGATGGTTGTGTGGGGCCTAGTTTAGTTGTTAGATAGTGGCCTTGTCGGCTATGGTATAGTTATAGTTGCTTGATTTTCATTTTAGTTAAAACTAAACAGCATGGTGGTCTTGTCGGCCCACATAGGATTCCCTTTTATTGCTTGTTGTTGGTTAGTTGTTTTCTTTTACAGGCGTCTATAAGGCCTTGTCGTCCACACGGCCAGAAGGTTTGTTTTTCTAATTGTACACTATGGGTAGATCGGGGCCCTGTCTCGACCAATATTCTACTCTTAGAGGCTTGTGGATTTACCGTTCCCTGTGGTTAGTCTGTTGTTGGCCGTGTGGAGCCTATATATGTTTTATTTCATGTGATGGTTGTGTGGGGCCTAGTTTAGCTGGTAGATAGTGGCCTTGTCGGCTATGGTATAGTTATAGTTGCTTGATTTTCATTTTAGTTAAAACTAAACAGCATGGTGGTCTTGTCGGCCCACATAGGATTCCCTTTTATTGCTTGTTGTTGGTTAGTTGTTTTCTTTTACAGGCGTCTATAAGGCCTTGTCGGCCAGAGGTTGTGTTTACAGCTAAGTTATAGCCCGTTGTTTTCTTGAGATGAGTTGCAGGCTTGCACCAGACGTGTATAAGCCTAGCCAGGTCAGTCAGATTCCAGTACGGCACTAGGTGCCAGTCAGGCCTCCCAAGGGGGGAGGGGTGACAAACTTGGTATTAGAGCAGGTCATATCCCAAGGAGTCTGGAAGCCGTGCCAAGTAGAGTCTTGCCGGTTGATGTGTTGTGCACCACATTTTATAGGCAAGAGGCTGCGAGACATGTAAGGATGGTCACTCTTCTTTCTCTTCCGGTCATGCTATAGAGTTGTGCTGTATAGGATTGAGTCCCTAAGCTTACTATAATCTGCTTGTCTACAGAGAAATTTCAGACATGCGACAAACCATGACTGGCAGGAAGTTAGATGTTGCAGCTGGAGAAGGCACTAGCAGGGTGCATCAGAGCTAGCATGATTTTAGAGGGATATGGAGACTTCATATCCCCAGCACTCTCCACCATGCCAGGAGCCGTTCAGAGCAGTATATGTGTCAACACCACATCCAGCAGCTCCTATAACGATACCATCAGACCAGGAGGTCAAAAGTGTTGTTTTCATGTTACCTCAGATTATGGCTGCACAGTGTCAAACAGTGGCACCCGTGGTTGCTGAATCTTCGGGAGGACCTAGTAGTTTGAGGTTCTAAGAGTTCCTCGCTCTAAGTCCCATGCATTTCATAAGGACGGATCGAGATGAGGACCCTCAAGACTGTTTGGACCAGTTGCAGCAGATTTTTAGGGTAATGCATGCCAAGCTCGTGAAGTCGGTTGAGTTAAAGGTATTTCGATTGTGGTACATAGAAGTGTTATGGTACAGAGGTGGGAGAGGTCCCGAGGTACAGACGTTCCCCCTACGACTTGGTCTAGCTTTTTAGAGGCCTTCTTGGATCACTATTTGCTGCCAGAAATCCGACAGGCCCGGGTAGATCAGTTTTTGCATCTAGAGTAGGGCTCGATGAGTGTTTGGGAGCATGCTATGAGATTTGATTCTTTGGCTCGATATGCACCAGATTTTGTAGATATTATGCCAGCCAGAGTGCACCGGTTTATTATAGGGCTGCTTCCGGAGTACGTGGAGACTTGTGTTACGGCTACCCTATGAGAGGATATGGATATCGCCTGTATTCAGGCATTTGCTCAAAATATTAAGGGGATCCAACAGTGACATTGAGGGATAGAGGGAAGTCAGGAGCAGCGCCGCAGGGCTAGGCCTAGTGTCACTCAGGCAGAGTCTCAGGGTAGACCCAAGCCACGACTTTCAGACAAGCCACCCAGCCCCCCACCTCCACAGTAGCAGCAAGGTGGTAGACCTAGCCATCGGGGACAGTCAGGACCCGGCGAGAGTTCACGACCATCAGGTTCGCAACAGCAGAGAGGGTCCGAGCAGAGTAGGCTCACTGTTCCATATTGCCTTACTTGCAGTCGACATCACCTTGGGGCATGCAGATATGGTTCTACTGCGTGTTACACCTGTGGAAAAGAGGTTCACTTGATAAGGGTCTATCCAGCCAAGGGTCAAAGTGATCGGGACCGATAGGACAGATCTTCAGTAGGGTCACGTGCCCCAGCATCTCCAGCAGCGTGTAGGCCCTCATCTCCATCTGGTAGAGGCCGAGGCCCAGGATGGTCAAGGGCATCGAGTTCAGGCACCGGTTCGGATCGCACCTATGCTTTACCGGGGCCACAGGAGTCAGAGTCATCGCTAGATGTTGTGACAGGTATGTTGAACATCTGTTCTTATTCAGTTTATGTTTTGATATACCTGGGCTCCACTTTGTCTTATGTTACACCATTGGTGGCTCGAAAATTCGGTATAATGCCAGAATTGCTTCAGTGACCCTTTTCAGTGTCCGCATCCGTCGTTAATTCTATTATAGCTAAGAGAATTTACCGGGGTTGCACAGTAGAGGTTGTTAGTCGCCAAACTTTGGCAGATTTAGTGGAACTAGACATGATTGATTTTGATGCAATTATGGGTATTGATTGGTTAGCACCATGTTACGCCAATGTAGAATGTTGGACCAAGACTATTTGATTCCACTTTCCCAGGGAGGTAATACGAGAGTGAAAAGGCAATGCATCCATGCCAAAAGGTAGGTTTATATCCTATCTCTGGGAGAGAAAGTTAATAGCAAAGGGTTGCATCTATCATATTGTCAGGGTTCAGGATGTCCAAGTAGAATCCCTGACTCTTTAGTACTTTCTAGTAGTCAATGATTTTCCAAATGTGTTCCCAGATGAACTTCCTGGTATTCCCCCCAAAAAGGGAAATCAATTTTGCTATCGACCTATTACCAGGTACTCAGCCTATATCCATCCCTCTGTATCCAATGGCTCCTTCTGAGCTCAGAGAATTGAAGGAACGACTGAAAGATCTTTTGGATAAGGGCTTCTTCAAGCCGAGTACTTCATCGTGGGGTGCGACAATGTTGTTTGTAAGAAAGAAAGATGAATCCCTCCGTATGTATATAGATTACCGGCAGCTAAATAAAGTCACTATTAAGAACAAGTACCTGCTTCCCAGGATAGATGACTTGTTTGATCAGCTACAAGGGGCAAAGTATTTTTTTAAGATCGACTTAAGGTCTGGGTATCACCAGGTGCGGGTTCGGGAGAGAGATATCCTGAAAATGGCTTTTAAAACCAGGTATGGCCATTTCGAATTCCTTGTTATGTCCTTCAGGTTGACGAATGCTCCTACAGTACTCATGGATCTAATGAAAAGAATCTTCAGGCTGTATCTGGATTTGTTTGTGATAGTGTTCATTGATGACATTCTAGTGTATTCCTGCTCAGAAGCAAAACATTGGGATCATTTGCGAATAGTGCTCCAGATTCTCAAGGATCGTCAGTTGTATGCAAAATTTTCTAAATATGAGTTCTGGCAGATTCGGTAGCCTTTTTGGGTCATATTGTGTCGGATGCTGGTATTCTGGTAGATTCCCAGAAGATTGAGGCAGTAAAGACATGGCATAGGCCTACACCTCCAATTGAGGTATGTAGTTTCCTGAGGTTAGCCGGGTATTACAGAAGGTTTGTAGAGGGGTTTTCTACTTTATCAGCGCCTTTGACCAAGTTGACTAAGAAAGCAGCTAAATTTCACTAAATTGAAGCGTGTGAACAGAGTTTTCAAGAGTTGAAAAATAGATTGACGTCAACGCCAGTGTTAGCTTTGCCAGAAGGTTCAGAGGGCTACGCAGTGTATTGTAATGCTTTGGGCATTAGGTTAAGGTGTGTTCTGATGTAACATGGAAAGGTGATTGCTTATGCTTCAAGACAACTGAGGAAGCATGAAAACAACTATGCCACTCACGACCTGGAGTTAGCTCCAGTAGTTCACGCCTTAAAAATCTGGAGACATTACTTGTATGGGGTGCACTTGGACATTTTCACCGATCATAAGAGCCTCCAGTACATCTTTACACAGAAAAAGTTGAATTTGCGGTAGCGTCGCTAGTTAGAATTGATGAAGGACTACAACGTGAATATTTTATATCATCCAGGGAAGGCTAATATCATAACAGATGCCCTTAGTCATAGATCTATGGGAATTTTGGCACATTTTAGGCCTGAACAACGGGAGTTGGCCCGAGAATTGCACCAATTAGCCAGTTTAGCCGTCCGAATAGTAGATTCGGGAGACAGTGGGGTAGTGATTCAGAATATTGAAGTATCATCCCTGGTTGTAGATGTAAAAGAGCGGCAGTATGAAGATCCTAACCTGGTACAGCTTAGAGATAAATTCAGCAGGGTGAAGTATTACCTTTTGAGGTAATTGAAGACGGGGTCTTGAGATGTAGGGGTCGCCTCTGTGTTCAATATGTGGCAGGACTTCGCTAGCAGATCATGGAAGAGGTGCATTATTCCTGCTATTCTCTTCACCCAGGTTCAACAAAGATGTAGCATGACATAAAAGAGAATTACTAGTGGTCGGGCATGAAAAAGGGTGTAGCAGAATTTGTAACACAATGCCCTAACTGCCAGCAGGTAAAGGTTGAACACCAGAAACTGGACGGATTGACACAGGAAATAGAGGTACCTATGTGGAAATGGGAAGCGATTAACATGGATTTTGTGATAGGGTTACCCCATACCAGGTGCATATTTTCTTCTATCTGGGTGATTGTCGACAAATTAATGAAGTCAGCTCATTTTCTGCCAGTCCGGACTACCTTCTCAGCCTAGGACTATGTAGAATTGTATATCAGAGAAATAGTTCAATTACATGGTATCCCGACATCTATCATTTCTAACAGGAGGGCATAATTCACGGCTAGGTTCTGGCAGTATTTCAAAAGGGCTGGGGAACACAGGTTAATCTGAGCATAGCTTTCCATCCTTAAATAAATGGGCAAGCAGAATGTATAATTCAGATGCTCGAGGATATGTTGCGAGTGTGCGTGTTAGACTTCGGAGGCAGTTAGGATGAGAATTTACCCCTTATTGAATTTTATTCGTGGCCATATTAGATCAACAGGTTTGTAGGTTGAGAACAAAAGACGCTGCCTTTGTTAAAGTATTATGGAGGAACAGAAATAAAGAAGAGATGACTTGGGAAGCTGAGGATAATATGAAGTCTAGATATCCTCACCTGTTCTAGGATTGATCCAGCTTATATAGTCAAGGTAAGGTTGTTATTCAGTTTTTATTTTACTGCTTATGTTATCAGTACTGTTTACTGTTGTTTAGTTACACCCACTATTGTGTAATGGTGGCTATAGTGCCCTGTGAATACCTCTATTGGACATTTCTGCATTTCAGGTTTTTCAAATAGTCCATATTACAGAGGGGACTCTGCCAAAATTTTTCTAGAACATTAGTTAAGAGAGTTAACTCCTGTAAGTTGTAGTTGACATTTGAGGACGAATGTTCCTAAGGGGAGGAGGATGTTACACCTTGTAAGTTCTTATAAGTCAAGAGTTTTTAGAGTACAACGCATATGAGAAAGAGCTTGAGGAAAGGTCGAACGAGCGCAGAATCGAGGTAGAAAGGGAGAAGGCCGGACAGGCTGCAACAGGGGAAACAAGTCACGGACCTCCTCCCTATGTGTTGGGCATCCTGACAAGACCCAAAATTGCTGGGATGGGGTCCGTGACATGGAACCCCTGTCCACCGTCCAAGTTATATATAAATTCAATTGATTTAATTGGTTTCATATCATATAGACAGAACCTCATCCAGGTAGAGAGAGTTACGCAACTTTCCTATTAATTTCTTCCGATTATGCTGCTAAATGCGGTCCAAAATTCAAATTAACTTCAGGTATCGAGTTTTAAGCCTACAGGGAGCATTACTACGGAGTTATTTTCTCAAAATTAGCTTGGTAAATCATAACCCCACCGAGAAAAAGTAGTTAGAGTTGCTCTAAAATGATTCCTAAACGATCACAGGAATCAAGTAAGCATTTCTCCCTTCTGGACCCTCGGGAAATTATAGGTTTTCAGCCGTATTTTACGTAGTTGAATTATAGTCGCTATTAATATCAAAAGTTACCATTTTAAGATGAATTTGGTATTGAAATTAGTTTCTTTCTCCCAATATTACGGTTATAGTTTAAAAGAGCTGACGTATACAAGTTGAAACTCGCCATATAATCGGGAAGCGACAATTGAGGTATGTTAAGGCGAATTCCTTCCGCAAGTTAGTTTCTATAACATTATAATACAGTTTGAATCCCAGTAAGAAAGCTTAAAGTCTTGTTGTTGTGAATAGTTATTGTTTTTTAGCTGAGATAAATACTTATGTTTAGTTTGGGATTGACTTTGCCCTGTATAGCCTTCCGTGACCAACCCAAGGTTACTAGCTGTGTTGTTGCCCGCTAGGGGCTAGATGACGTCGCTCCAAGGAGCGGTATGCCATCCGCAAGGGACAATGATGAGGTCCAAGGACCTTATATAGTCCATTCCATGGCTGGACTATTTATATGCTATATCGCGCTAGACCCCCTCGAGCCTGGTGCCCGGGGTACAGAGAGCAGGAGTCCACCGGACTCAGAAACAACTATAGTTCAGGGCCGAGCAAGATCAGTTGTAGACCAAGGGTACTAGTAAGACAGTTATGGTTATTAGTTGACTCATTTTGACCTAGTTAGGGCTATTTAGAGATTAAAGTGTGTCTGTCAGGGCTTATGGGGCCCCGAGTGGGTTATTCTGTGCTGGTTGTACCTTCCGACTTATGGGGGCTAGGTAAGGTTCTTGTTTGCACTATTTACTATTGGATTAGACAGCAGATAGTTAAGTTATTCAGGTTATACCTCTATCTCTTTCACTCAGTTATTTTTAGCTTTATCTTAAGTTGTAGTTAGTTGTTTCCAGTTATTGCCTTACATATTCGCTACATATTCGCTACATATGTTACTGACACCCATCATGGGGTGCTACATTACTTGCCTGCAGGTGCGGATAGACACAGATAAGGACCTTCTTAGCTTTCCGCCCGATTCTGCAGTACAGTTATCTCCCCTCCTCCAAAGCTGATTAGTTAGAAGGTTTGTTTTTTTTGATTGTACAGTATGGGTAGGTCGGGGCCTTGTCTTGACTAATGTTCTACTCTTAGAGGCTTGCGGATTTACCATTCCCTATGGTTAGTTTATTGTTGGTCATGTGGGGTCTATATATGTTTTATTTTGTGTGATGGCCATGTGGGGCCTTATTTAGCTGTTAGATAGTGGCCTTGTCAGCTATGGTATAGTTATAGTTGCCTGATTTTCATTTTAGTTAAAACTAGACAGCGTGGTGGTCTTGTCTGCCTGCATAGGATTCCTTTTTATTGCATCTTGTTGGTTAGCTATTTTCATTTACAGGTGGCTATAAGGTATTGTCGAATGGAGGTTGTGTTTACAGCCGAGATATAGCCCGTTATTTTCTTGAGATAAGTTGCAGGCTCGCATCAGATGTGCATAAGCCTAGCCAGGTCAGTCAGATTCCAATATGGCACTAGGTTCCCGTCATACCTCCCAAGGGGGGGCGTGACAAAGAACCCAAAATATCGTATTTAGGGGTGGACAAATCTGAAATATCCTTTTGAGGGTGGACGACCCGATATATCCTATTTTATGGTGGATGAACCCAATATATCCTATTAGAAGGATGGACAGACCCAATATTCCTTATTTTAGGATGGACGAACCTAATATATCCTATTTTAAGGTGGACGACCCCAAAATGTCCTATTTCAGGGTGGAAAAACCCAATATATATTATATTTTAGGATGAACGAACCCAAAACATCCTATTTTAGGGTGGATGAACCAAAAATTTCCTATTTTAGGTGGACAAACCCATGTAGTATTTTAGGATAGACGAACCCAAAAATGTGGTGCAAACTTACAAATTATAACATAGGTGCGGTGTAGAGAGCTTGATGTGATGTCTGATATGTAGTAGCTAATATTCATGTTGTGATATAGAGAGCTTGCTGCAGTGCATTTGCACTAATGGATATTCATAATGAAGTTGGAGAGCCTGGCATGGTGTCCTTGCAATAGCAAACATTGATTATGTGATGCCAATAATTTGAGGATCTTTCACTTTGCCCAAATATCATTATAAATAGAATTCCTGCACTCAATGAAAATTGTGAGTTTTGAAATCTAATTCATATATATTCTGCATCATCCCTTGCTTTATTTGAATCTCGTGTTGTATTTCTTGGTGCTAAGCACTGGTCTAGCATGCGTTATTGTTTGAAAATGGCTTAAATTACCCTCTGCATTACTCAAGGAAAACTTGTTAGTATAATAAAATGGTTGTCTTGCATTGAATCTTGAAGTTTTGGCTTTGAATCTGCATTTCTCATTTCTTATGGCATTACAACAATTTTGATGATGCAAATATAGCTTGCGATTTCAACTTCTATTTTTTTGTCAAATAAATGATAGGCCATCTGCAAAGCTTCCCCAATTCTTGAAATGGGGGGGATAAATTTTTTTTATTAAATTAAGATCGAACCGAACATGGGCTCCTACGTATCCTGCTACCTTTAGAATTAGGTTAAACATAGTTCATTACAAAAGTATAGAAAAGGATTGCAAAATAGTAGATGCTTCTAAAGGAGAGTAGATGGAGAATGGTATTCTCAAGATGCGACATAATGTGTTTGTAAGTCCTCTTAACTTGTTGCACACTCTCTCTTTGAATATCTTGGTGTCAATTTAGATGGATCTCCCTCTTAACAAAAATTGTGCTCGTGTTTGCGGCATCACCATTATTAGTTGGAGGCTCTTGTTGTAGATTTATCTTACCAATTTCAATCATGCTTTGAATCTTGAATCTTTGTGTAGGACAATTTTTAACCTCATGTCCTTGAATGTTTGAGTGGTGAGCACAACTCTTGGATAGATCAAAGTTGGGAGATGGATACTTAGATATAAATTCCTTTTTTGGATGTAGAAGCCCTTTAGCTCTCAACCTCTCAAGTATATTTGCCAATGACTCATCTAGAATAGTTAGAAACAAATATTTCATCTTCATCTATTGTCAAGAGCATGATTGTGCTAGATTTCATCTTCTTCTATTGTCAAGAGCCTGATTGTGCTTGGTAAAATTGTTGTTGACATCCATGCTGGAAATTATGCTAGCAAGAAGGTTAGAGAGGCACTTGGTAAGGGTCAAAAGTGGCATGAGATTGAAAAGTTGCCGACTTTGATGATATTTTGGTGCTAAATCATAAAAGTTGAGTTATTTTTGCTTTGCAGATTTTCTGACATCTTCGGTTGGAAGGATTGGTGATCAACTTGTGTTTTTGAGTTGTCTACAATTCTTCCTCGTTGAATGCCACTTTCTATCTCTTTACCAATATGAATAAAATTAGAGAAGTTGCACACACAAGTTCGAAGTAGCTTATCATGATATAAGCCTTCTTGATTTGAATGAAGGCAGAGATCAGTTCCTCCTCAAACAGTGGAGGATGTACTTTTGAAGCTTCTAACCTCCATCCTGTGGCATATTCTTCAAAAGACTCATGCGGCATTTTCTTTACTTTGAGCAAATTAGCCATATGCAGATCGCCCCCGATGTTAACTTGTATTTCTTTATAAAGTCATGAACCATATCTTCCCACATATGTCATTTTCTAAAGTCTTGTTTGGTGTACCAAGCGATTGCTAATCCTGGTAAATTTTGAATGAATAGTCTAATTTGTATGGCTTTATCATGTCATATTCAATTAACCTGTTGCAGTAGTCCTTTAAATAAGTGACGGTATCTCCTTCCCCTCTGAAAGTGTTAAACTTTTGTAGCTTGTACCTTGGTGGAAGCTCAACATTTGGATGCACACACAAATCTTCATACTTCAAACTCTGGTAATTTTTTAAGCGCAACTCTTCATCAATGACTTTCCTCAAATTGTGGAGTTCTTTATCCAAATCCTTATGGCTAGTTTACTGATCTCCTTTCCTCGTCTATCATATTGACATACCACTAGTTGGTCCTGCTTATTTTCCTTGAAAGGAAACAATTGTGGGAGGATGGATGTTTGGCATTATGGTGACTAGAAAATTACTGGAATTGGTGGTATATACTGATGATATTTTGCGGAGAGATTGCATTGGCAGGAGCTGGGAAAGGAAATATGGTTAAACAAATATCTTGGCCATTTCAATGCAGGTGCTGAATGCTTCAAATCTATGTTCCATTATAGCTTCGTGCTTAATGCAAATTCGTAGCCAAAATGATGTTCAATGCTAGGCAACCTCTAAAGATAAAAATAGAACTTTTGTTGTGCAAAAAATAAAGCGTTAGTTCATGAGAATATACATATAAAGTAAATACACAAAATAATAAAGTATTTGATAAAATAGATTAGTTCCTCATTTTCTTAAGAAGGATCTCTAAACTAGAAGAGATGGTCTAAGTCGTAGATGGAGGGGATGAGAATGATTTATTAGCTAGCAGGCTCTAATGCTCGAGACGTGATAAAAGAAAAGCAAACTGATTTGGAGTACAATGTGCATTTTGGAGAAAAGCTTACTTGTGTCGAATACCAAATCTTGGTTCTGACTTGACCCTTATACTTTGCTAACTTTAGCATATTTCAAAAAAATTCCTAGTCTTGAAGATTTTTTGATGATGATGTGCTCGTCTTGCGTGCCAAAATTTGGACCAATTTCATTCTTCTTCTTTGGGGGAATATTAAAATTTATGAAAATATGATCAAGCCTCATATAGGCTGCCTACGTATCTTGTGTCTGATAGAAAATCAAGTCAAACGTAGTTCTGATTACATACAAATGGGATATTGAAATTCTTACTCTAATATGATCGAGTCCCTATGTGGGCTGCCTACGTATCCACCAAGGAAATCAGGTCAAGCATAGTTCGCCTTACATAAACACAAATTTAAAAACATCAAAGGTGCTACCAAAATACATAATTATTCCCAAAGGGATGCAACCTAAAAACTAACTATCTCGCCCCATACTTCCTAAATGTAAGTTTTATTTGGAGGTCCTTCCATATGCCTAGCGACCTTTCTAAATGAAAGCATTCTTGGTGTTTTTACTGTCTATATCATAACGATGGCAGCAGATATAGAGAAGGATAAATTTGATGTAATAAACTTTGGTCCAACAGTCGCTTGGCCATGCGGAGGAGCTTGACTGAGAAACTGTGGATAAATTGCTTAATTATGACTTGGCATTGTAATAATGGCTGGAGATTGATACCAAATAAACTGAAGGTGAGAAATTGGTCTATGAATGATCCTACCATTATTCAATAGCCTATGGATCTCTTCTTTCAAACAATGGCACTCATCAGTAGTGTGACCTAGCATGCCTGAATGAAATGCACATTGTTTGGATGGGTTAAAAGAATGAGAAGGAACTTTTCTAGGTTTTGGTTACACGATTCCAGATGATCTCAAATATTCGAATATGATTGAAATTAGTTCACTCAAAGGGATGAAAATTTGAGATTTTCTTGTTTTGAGCGCTGATGGAGGAGCATTCAATACTTTAGTGATAATTGTTTTTCCTTTGTCCTTGGACCATGCCTTAGTCAATAAACAATGTACCTTATCATGCTCCAAAGTTGACTCTGCCGCTTTTCTCGAAGATTCTTTTTCTTTTGGACTTTTAGGAGACTCTGTAGATTTCCTCTTCATAGAGCACACTCATTAGAGGTGCCATTAGTAGATCCATTTTTCCTAACAAAATCTTTGATAAGATCGTCCCAAGAAAACCACTTCCACTTGTCTGGTTTTGCATACCACATCAAGGTTGGTCAGTAAGTGTCCTAACAAAGAGCCTCATCTTAAATTTATTTTCTTGCCCTATGCCCATCAACAAAAAAAAGATATGTCTTCAGGTGGATTTGAGGGTTACCCATCCTATCATACATTGGAAAATCAATGAGATTAAGAAGGTTCCCATTTTCATTTTTCATCTCAAATAAAGCTGCCTTAGGTTGTAAAGCATGCTCATTTATAAAGGAAACCTGGTTAGTTTCGACACTGAAATGTCTTCGACCATTTTCCCTATCCTTTCTTGTCTCCGTCAAAATGTTGAATGCCTCTTTCAGCGAAAGTTAATGCATATTTGGGAAATAATGAGCATTACTTTCAAGGCTGTGACATACGGTTATGCGAATTGGATAGTGTCCCTCTGATTCTTCATCGAATAACTTCTTAAGGTCGGTTGTCATTTTCTTGATGTCGTCAATTTCTTATTCCATTTGAGCTACTTTTATCTCAAGCTTAGTAATTTTGTCCTAGTAAAACTCTGCTTTTTTGTAGTTAAACACATTCTCAACTAAATCAATCATGGTGATTTGACCAGTCTTGTCGTCCTTGAATTTATACATACCTGTGATGCTCAACTTAAGTCAGCTTTTGACACAACCCAAATGGCTGATCATGCAGGGACCTACGTCAAATCTAGCTCGATAGGAGAATCCATTTTTGAACCACATGTATACATATGCCTCCAATTTTCCTCATTACTTTTACATAAACCAACCAACATTTTCATTTACAATAAAATCCCGCCAAAAAAATGACTCCTTCAAGATGTAGTCTAGGTAGGTACAAGAGCTCTACTTGGAATATTGACAAAGAAAATGACACAACTTCACCTGCAGAGAGAATTTGGAAGCTAATGCTGAATGTCACCTCGTCAATCATGAAACTACAAATCACCTGCCACAACCTACACTCAAAAAGGTGTAACAAGGTAGTATCAGTACCCCACACATACCGGTAAGCATCATCAGTCGACTAGGATTAGTTCACGGAATAGTACAAAATTAACATGAAATTGATTAACCTTTACTATTCATAAAAACATACAAGTAGGCTATGTCCCACTCTCAATTAATATGTTAATTAAGTATACATTTATCCATCGATACCTCTATGAATGCACTGTGGCTTAACAATCAATTCATTAACTCCTTCTTACTTCCATATGCATACTACAAATTTATCAGTCAAGGCATCACCTCACCAATAGATACACTGGTACTGGCATCTCGCTGAAGCGGAACGTTGCCCGCTACCATGATCCCATGATAGTAACCTTCCTAAACAGTATCTCGATATTACTGGCGCTTCTCTTCTTCAACACTCATTTTTAAGACTATGATCCCCTTATGTCACGACCCGAGAGTACGATCGAATCGTAGACACGGGACAAGGAGCCCCGAGGGACCCCAAGTCAATCCATGGCATGAGCATATAACTAAACAATTCACATAAGGTGGAAGAGTTAGCTTAATAGTCATGAACTAAATAGAACCGTGACATGGAATATAAGAAAACAACAGTAAATGATCCAAGCGTAAATAGCTAAATACTACAAATAGGTCTGAAAGCCTCTAATCATAATAGACAGGTTGAAGGGACAAGACCCCAACTAACCCCAACATTTTCGAAAACTAAAAGACAGACAAAAAAAACCAAACATGAAGCCCCTGAATCGTGAGGACTCACCACTGAGAACTAAGAGTAGAATTGAAAGCAAGCTAGGAGTGATGTTGAACCTGCGAACCGAATCCTGTATCATGAAATGATACAACATAGAAAATATGCGGTTCGGTACTTGGAATGTACTGAGTATGCGAGGTATGCAAGACAATACTTAAAACATAAAAGTTATAAGAGTTGGGACATCATGATCATAAAGAATGAAATCATAAGTATATCGTAAGGCTTGAGATTTTCAAAATATTCGTAAACTTGTCATAGTCATGACATGAGAGAAAAACATTTCATAAAACATAACTTGAGCCAAAAGTACATAATTATACATGCATTAAAACAATGAGAGACAGTGGGAGATTTCTATAACCGACATACCCCATATGAGCACTCATGGAGCCTAACCTGTAAGCTTAGTCGGGAGACCGTTCATACCCTTCCAAGGGTATGAACCATGAAAGGCGTGACAACACTCGTGAAGACCCCGTAGGGCAAAATGGACAATCACTGAGGAGGTCCAAACATAACCTAAGGTGGCACATAATTCTAAGATTCGGGGTGTAACCTAGGCCCCGAACCTACTCGGTGTTAAGTACCACTCCCAAAACATGCAACGTGCTCATAGAAATTCATATATGACATGCATGGCTAGTTAAATCATGATAATCAAAACATGCTTGATAATTCATAATACTATCCATGGAATTGGGCCTGTGGATCGGCTAAAATAATAGTTCATAAATCATAAGCGACATGTGGGTATTGCCCATAATTTCAATCATACTTAAAATGCTTAAATTTATAGGAAACATGATCATAATAACATGAGTAATTGAAAACATGCTTAAGATTCAAAGGTTCATATCATGCTTGAGAAAATCACCATAGCCATGAGTTTCACTAAAATCCTCATGATTTGGGCACATATTCTTCGAGAGATTTAAATCATCCAATATTAAATAAAACAAGTGACAACGGTCCAATAATTCGAAGCTCATGATTTTAGACATGCTACAAGAAGCTCATATC
Source organism: Datura wrightii (assembly GCA_035772735.1). NCBI lineage: Eukaryota > Viridiplantae > Streptophyta > Magnoliopsida > Solanales > Solanaceae > Datura > Datura wrightii. The sequence goes on from JASDFA010000027.1 coordinate 41,864,773, forward strand.
GATTTTTGAGGAAACATGCATTTGGGTTACGACCCATCAAGAATTGGTAACTTAGACATAGAATTAGGAAGAAATTGGGCATGGGTAGGGACTAAACCACCCATTTAAAACCCCACATACTTGGAACTTCTCGATTCTTAACTCCCTCGGAAAGCCCTAGATGGAAACTTGAAGAACTTGAAGAAGAACACTTGAATCCCTTTCCTCTTTCCTTTCTACTCTTACATGCATCAAATGAGGTTTATCATTAATGATTTACCGTTAAAAGACCCTTTCCTGACCTCAAAATGACGTAGTTTAGGTCTTACGAATGTAGAAAATTACGAGAAGGCCCTTACTAATTCGCAGGAAATAACTGCCAGGTGACCCTAACGGGTGACCTGACAACACATTAGACGAGCAACGACTCGCTGTGCTGCCCGTCAAGTACACTGGATATCAGGTCAGCTGGTGTTGATCCCGCAAGTGTACGGGTCATGCAAGTAATATAGTGGCTCTTTTTAAGAACCGGAATGTCGAACCCACAGGGACTGGACCCATTCCTCTAACTATCTATTCCGAGTGTGATATTAAACACCGAAAATGTTGATTATAAAAGTTTTCGAGGGAGGTTTAATTAAGTCTAATTTTGGTCAACGAATTATTCTGAATTCACTCCAGGAGCAACATAGAGTTAAAACCAGATAATCATGAGCTATTACGAATTGTAATGGGTTAAGTATGAAACTATCAATTGTTGTCTCACATAATCAGAATTGCATGCTCAGGGTCTTTCGAGCCTCTAAACACGACAAACTAGCCTCACTACATCATTGTGAGCGAGGATGCTACTTCTAGTTCGTGGGCAATTAATTACGTGGATGTGGTTTACATGGAAATGAGTAGGGACTCTCGTGCACCTAATCATTTAACTCAACTTAGCCTCACAACTACTTCTTCGAGTGGTGATGTGATAAACCTAATTCGGTCTCTAAATAATCCCGTTTTATCAACCAAGCAAGGCATTAGGTATATTTCTATCCTAACACAAATTATATCGTGAGATACAATCATGCTCCTCACATTCTCATGTTCTGACCTAGGTAAATGCTTTCTCAAGAAAATGCCCAAGTTAACGTGTATGTTTTCATGGTGATCAATCATAAAAACAACCAATAATCCAGAATGCAAGACAAAAGAACAATCAATAACTTAATTCCACACAAACTCATAAAAACACAATCATAATTCATGGCTTCAACCCTAGAGGAAGGGTTCTAGCCATTCATGTTTGTAAAACTACAAGAAACTACAACTAAATTAACATACTTACAAGAATTGATAGATGAGAAGGAAATTTGCCAAACCCTAGATGAGTTCTCCCACTTCTCCCTTCACTCCTAGGTGGTTTTCCAGAATAAAATCGTGACAAAGTGGTTTTAGGAGCTAAGGGACCTATTTATAATAAATGAGAAACGTGCACAATTTAGCCTATCGTGGAATGGCTCCGTGTCACGGAGTGTATTGCGGAGCACTGCCTCCGTGACACGAAGGTAACGCGGAGGCTCTCTGGAAATTGCCTTTGGATGCCAAAACTCCCGAGTGTCACCGCGCTGCCAACGTGACACGTTGCTCATGCAGTGCGTTGACAATCTCCTGTCGCGCAGCCGCCCTGGCGTGGCATGCTACCTGGCGCGCTGGAGCCTTGCCATGGCATGCTCTTTGCCGACCTTCGCAATTGCTCCCGACTCCATTCCTCTACTTCACCAACTTATGAATTAGTTCCTCAAAATCATTGAAACCTACAAAACAAGGACTAATCATGTTGGTTAGCACATATATTCACATTTATATAAAATTACATGAAAATGTATGAAATAAACTAGATAAACAAGACTAAATTAAGTTATAAAGCATCACTCGGACATGCTATTTTTGCCCAAGATCACCTACCCCACACTTAAAGCCTTGTTCGTCCTCGAACAAACTTTTACATCTCATGCATATGGAGACTCACCCATAGCTAATTTAGAAAAATAGTTCAAGCTACGACAATAATGATTATTTAAGATAGCAAGTTAAAAGTAGAGCATGCACGATTTGAACATTGAAATGTAATACAACCCTGCCAAGACTTCCTAACCTCAAGAATCGACTCTCAATCTTAGCAAACTCATGCGCATCAACTAATCAAGAAATCCAACATGAATTATTTCCTTCATTCCACATATGCCCTCACGGCAAGGGAGTTACCCATTTTCACACGAAAAAACTTTTTAAATCACAACATGTGTGGGTACATGAATAGAATTATGCTCACTCTCACAAAGAATTCACATGCATCATGTAATGACCCATAAGCTTGCCCTTAGCATTTTATTCCACTAATTTGAGGATGTATGAATGTAAGATCAAGTAGGACTTTTTAGGTTGTAATGTAGCTAAGGGACGGGTAGGTACTATTATGGCCAGTAATAGTGACTAACTTCCCTAAGCGCTTTTAATACATCACGCCCTCATTACAGACTTCCCTGCTCTTACTTCACCTTCATCTCCTTTCAGCTTTCTTTTTCCTCTTTTGTTTCCCCATTTCTTCAGGCACTCTTAGCTTATTAGTAAGGAGTTCTATAAGTAACTTTTCATTAATTTATTTTCTTACTCCTTATAATAATCAGCCATTTTCACACCAGTGCACCCTTAATCTTTCTCAACTTTTACAACCTCCACTTTTCCTTCTTTTTCATTTTTCTCACTCCTTTACTCTTTCAGATTATTCACTCACGCGCTTAGGAGTTTTGGATCAAATTCAAGGCTAATGAAAGAAAAAGTATTAAGCTTATGTTGCAGCTATCAACGAATAGGCTCAAGGCTCAATGGGGCTAACTAGGATTAAGTATTCAAGGTAGGTAAAATGAGGGATAACATTTGGGTTCATTCAAAGAAATGCCTAAATCATCTCCTACAATTCACATCCTTCATTTCGTTTTATAAACACACCAGGCAAGTTCTAGACATTCCATAATAGCACAGAATACTCAAAAACCTTACACTCATGGCACATGCTCAAATCAAGACACATTCAGCAGACTCTTACTCAGCTAATCACAAGAATTCAAAATTAAGCTTCAATCATATTGAGTCAAATTCAAGAACCTAAGTGTCTCACACAAAGTTATACACTTCTTAAATGCTTCAAAACTGAACATACTTGCATCTTACAATCATTTATAACACATAACAAGAACACCAGGCATCGATTAGCTACAGTTTCAAAAACCAAAACTTAATGACTAATTTTCCTCAAGACGGTCATCATCCATCCATCGTCGAAAACAGGCCCTAGCTATGACTAAGAACATTATATATAGACAAAGAAAAACAAATTTTATTCTTCGGTTCAAAGACCCCCCGTTGGACAAGAACCGAAAAGAAAAATCAACGGGGGATGAATTCATGCTTGACTCATAAAAATTTTTCAAAATTTTCAAATTCCTCACAAATTCCTCACAAGCATTACATTCACCAAAAATTTTTGTTAAGAACAAAAATTTTGAAATTTTTCTCACCCCACACTTAAATCATGCTATGTCCTCATAGCATTAAATTAAAATTTAAAGGACGAGAAATACTTGTTGAGCCTCTATGCCAAGCTAAAGGCATGCTTTTCTTAAAGTTCTCATAGGTGGGAGTTTGACCCCACACTTCTTCTATTTCATGCTTTTTAGCTTCCTCCTTCTCGGTACTCAGACTTCCCTTCCATCTGTGCTTAACTTTCCACCAAAAACACAAACATAATGAAAACAACAAAATCAACCAAAATAAAAATTAAACAATTTGTACCTGAGGTACCCTTGGGTTGCCTCACAAGCAGCACCTTATTTTACGTCACGGCACGACGTGGGCTGTCCTTTTCAAGACATCCTCATACCTGGGTTCCCTTCCGAGAACCATCTCCTTTTCTTTTGCTATTTAGAGGAAACAGCCTCCACTGTGTTCCTCTCTTCCTCTAACTTCTTCACAATTTGAAGCCCTTCGTCAGACTCGGGCTGAACACTTGTCATTGCCTTTAGCCCTGCATCTGTGGAATCCTCCACCCCACACTCATCCTCAGACAACACACTAACCTGACAAAGGTTTCTGCAGTGTGCGGGTGGGTTCATTTCTTGGTAAACGTGGAAGAGTTCTTCTTCATCTTCAACCATCATTTTCAGGGTCTCTGCTCTCAAATCAATCATCGCTCCTCCGGTGGCCAAGAATGGCCATCCCAAGATTAAGGGTACCTGGTCATCAACCTGAAAATCTAGCATAATAAAATCAGAAGGTACAATAAACTTACCTACTTTATGATAAGGTCTTCTATTATTCCATCGGGTGTCACTCGCGACTTGTCAGCTAGCTGCAGCATCAATCTCATCGGCCTCGATTTTCCCAACCCCAGGGTGTTAAATAAGGATAGGAGCATTAGGTTAACTGCTGCCCCTAGATCACACAAAGCTCGTAGCACCTCAGCTTTACCAATTTGTATGGGGAGGGTAAAACTCCCTGGGTCTTTGAGCTTCTTTGGAATCTTGCTCAATACCCTGTGACTGCACTCCTCAGTCAGTGCTACAGTCTGGACATCCACCAACCTATCTTTGTTTGCCATCACGTCTTTCAAGTATTTAGCATACTTGGGCATTCCCTGCAAAACATCAATAAGAGGCAAATTTATGTGAAGTTCTTTGAAACTCTCAAAGAACTTTGAAGCATTCCTCCTCCTTGCTCTTTCTAAATTTCGGAGGGAATGGTGGTGGTGGTCTTTGTGCTGGCTGCACTGAAGATTGTGCATTTTGTTGCCCCGCACTCTGATTATCTCCCGTGTTGCTGGATGGTCCTGGTCTAACCAACTCCGGTTGCACCTCCTTTCTCAGCTCTTTTGGCACTGCATCAGCTAATTTCTTGCCGCTTCTCAGACTGATGGCATTGACCTGCTGGGGGTTAGGATCTGTGTCTCTTGTTAATCCCCGATGCGATCTCATGTTTTAAGCAGTTGCTATCTAACCCACTTGTGTTTCAAGATTATGGGTGGCCATTTTCTGATTCTTTAAGTCTGTTGCCATCCTCGCCTGATTTTCCGCTAACTGAGTCTGGGTCTCCATGATTTTCTGCCATGTTTTGTCAATGCTGCTGCTCACTTGCCCATCATTCTGCCTATTCTGCTGATACTGCTGTTGTTGAGGTTGCATATAACTCTGCTTTTGGTTTCCACCCCATGAAAAATTCGGGTGGCCCTGCCAATTTCTATTGTAACTGGTTCCAAAATTCTGATTGTTGCGTTGCACATTACCAACAAAATTGACTGACTCCGGATTAGCTCCACAAGATTCTGCATTATGCCCATTGTTACCACAAATTTCGTACCAACTAGGAGCTTGCTGAACTGCATTAACCTGGCCCTGTTGTTGGTTCATACTCAGTTTATTGAACTGAGTCATCATCTGATGCTGTAACGAAGTTAGCTGAGCTGCCAAGGCATTCATTCCATCTACCTCTATCAACCATGATCTCTTTCCTGCCCCTCTCGATGACTCGCTATGCCACTCTGGATTTCCTTGAGCAATTCTGTTCAACAAAGTGTACAACTCATCTTACATCTTCTCCAAGGCTTGCGCACCTGATGCAGAGTCTAATAATATTTTTGTCACGCCCCGCCTTGGGGGGTATGACTGGCACCTGGTGCCCTAGTAGGACCTAGACTTCTAACTAGTGAGCCTAAGAACATCTGGTGCCTGGCTAGCTCTAACTCAGATTTCTGGAAACAACGGGCTATATAACGGCTGTAAACACACCCTCTGGCTGACTGGGCCTATAGCCACTTGTATAAAACTTCAGCTAACCAGAAACTTACTTACAAAGGGGGAAACCTATCCTCGTCTATGAGTACCGGCAGGCAAGTAATGCAGCACCCCAAACGGGCGTCAGTACCACTGGTATCGAGTATGCAAAGCAACTGAATACAACTGAATACAAATAACATAATTAGCAATTTTGAATAGCAGGAGATAACTGTATCTGTAAGAATTGATATGAACTGAATCAGACTTTCTGTGCTGTGATAGGGCGGGAGCGTACTAGTAGACGCGGCGGCCTGCTGTCGATTCACTAATATATGGCGCATAAATACATATATATATATATATATATAGCAAACAAGTGCCAATACCAACCCCCATAAGCCGGATGGCGCCAAGCAAGCAAAAATTCTATATACCCCTACCCGGTCAAAACCAGCCAAAAATAAGTCACTCCACTCATCTGCTAACTGCGAGCACCTCTGCCGGCCCCCTGGGTCTCTGGCTCGGGCCATAGCCTCCGATATAAATAACCGTGTCTAAGTCCGGAGGACTCCTATACTGTATCTGTAACTGTAAGTGTATCTGAATCTGTTTCCTGGGCGCTTGCGCACAACAGGGCTATCTGTACTGTAATGCTGATCAGCCTGATATGCGGAAAGCTTCATCCCATCTTCGTCCAAACTGGGGACGGCATGCCACTCCTTGGAGTGACGTAAACCCACCCGCTCAGTGGGCGACACAGTTACCAACCCAGAGGCGGCGAGGACGCTCAAAAGGGTGCCCTCACGACACAACCAAGTCTCAACAAACTATAAGCACATATATAGCAAGCATGTTTAAACTGAAAAGTACTATATGAATTATGATTTCTTTTTCTGATCTCTTTCTGTATTATGCTGATTCTCATACTACTTTATACTGAATCTGTGATCTTTATCTAATTGCATGGCTAATCTGTATCCAAGATACTATCTGACTGTATGGCTATACTGTAGCCAAGATATCATCTGTCTGTATGGTTAATCTGTCGCCAAGATACTATCTAACTGTCTGATTTTACTTTACTAACTCTTATTCTGAATATCTGTCATATTATTGTAGAAACATGCTTGCTAATCACATACTGGGCTATACTGAGTCTGGAATGCTAACTTGCCATTTTGGCGCATGCTTTACTAACTTTCGGACTGAGTATGATATAACAACGCAGACCAGATTTACTGAACTTGCACAATACTCAATATTCAACTCCGGGAATTCTACTACAGAGTTTACTATGCTATACAAGGCTAAAACTACTAACTTGATGAAGAAACTGGCTTTACATACCTTAACCTCGGTTTATCTAACTAACTGACGAAGCTCGGTCAGTACTCCAGCTATTTCTCCCAACTGCATTTACATATATATCAATTAGAACTAAATACACCAATATTCTTAAAGAAAACGTCACTTTCGATATATTTATAGCCTAAACTTTGGCTTATCGAAAGACGGTCAAAAACTCGCTATTTCTCGAAAGTCCAGAAGGGGGAAATATTCACTTTAAGGCTAGGAGTATATTGACACTAATTTGGAGCAATTGCACTTATCTTAGTTCGGTAGCACGATGATTCGTCGGCCGAATTTCACGAAAATAAATCCGTAGGAATGCTCCTTATTGCTTAATACCTCGGTATCTCGAGTTAATTTGAGTTTGGACCCCGTTTAACGGTGTAATCGGAAGGAAATTATCAAGAAACCTTTGCACCCTCTGTTTCTCTTCATGTTCTGGAAATTAAATGATGAAAATGAAGTTAAAAACTGAAGTTGGAGGCTTATATACTTGGGCCTGGACAGGGCCAATGTGTCACGGAGCCAACGCGGAGGCTCCACCTCCGTGACACGTTGCCATCGCGGAGGGGCTTTGCCCCGGTTCCTCCCGCGATGGTTCGATAGGTTTCTCATCCGGTCTTTTCCTGGGCCTTTTTCTAGCATGTATGGCTTTCAAATACTCTTAACCAACACGCGAATAGGCCATCTATATGTTGGGAATTTTACGGGGTGTAACATTCTCCCCCCTTAAGAACATTCGTCCTCGAATGTAAACTTCTATCTAGAGGACTTCCCAACTTACTCAACTTGTTTCTAGAAAACATTTCGGCAGAGTTTCCCCTGTAATATGGACTATCTCGAAAACCTGAAATGCAGAAAAGTACAACACCGGTGCTCCACACAATACTATAGTATCCATCTCATAAAAGACTAGAGTCGACTATCTCATTTACACATATACTACAAGGCACTATCTCAACCGGCGATCTACATTTTCGCCCATACAATGCTTCAAAGGGTGCCATCTGGATGGCTGAGTGATAGCTATTATTATAAGCAAATTCAATTAACGGCAAATGCTCGTCCCAGCTACCTCCAAAATCTAGCACACACACTCGTAGCATGTCCTCGAGCGTCTAAATAGTGCGCTTAGCCTGTCCATCTGTCTGAGGGTGGAATGCTGTGCTCAAATTAATCTGGGTTCCTAGACCTCTCTGAAATGACTGCCAAAATCTAGCTGTAAATTGTGCTCCTCTGTCAGAGATAATAGATACTGGAACACCAAGTAATCTAACTATTTCTCTGATATATAATTCGGCATAATCCTCGGCCGAGAAGGTAGCTTCCACTAGCAGGAAATGAGCTGATTTTGTCATCCTGTCAACTATTATCCAAATAGAATCGTGTCTATGTCTGGTACGAGGTAATCCTTCTACAAAATCCATATTCACTGCTTCCCATTTCTAGAGAGGCACAGCTATGTCTTGAGTTAACCCGCCTGGTTTTTGGTGTTTCGCTTTTATCTATTGGCAGTTAGGACACTAGGCTACAAATTCGGCAATTTATCTTTTCATTCCTGACCACCAATAATTCTCCTTGATATCATGGTACATTTTCGTCGCACCGGGGTGAAGAGAATAACGGGCGTAATGTACCTCGTTCATAATCTGCTGGTGGAGCCCTGAAATGTCTAGAACACAGAGGCAGCCCTTACATAATAGCACTTCTTCCTCAGTTATCTGAAAATCTGGCGCTTTCCCTCGCGGAATTCTGCCCTTAAGATGGACTAGGTCAGGATCTTCATATTGCCGTTCCTTTAGCTCCATAACTAATGACGACACAGCGGTGTTCTGAATTACCGCTCTGTTGTCCTCTGTTTCTGCTACACGAACGGCTAGGCTCGCTAATTGATGTATTTCTCTGAACAACTCCCGCTGCTCGGGCTGCAAATGCACCAAACTTCCCACGGATTTACGGCTGAGAGCATCTGTTACTACGTTGGCTTTTCCCGGATGATACAGAATATCCACATCATAATCTTTTAATAGCTCCAACCAGCGATGCTGTCGCAAATTCAACTCCCTCTGGGTTAGGATATACTGTAGCCTCTTATGAACTGTGAAAATATCCACATGGACGCCATACAAGTAATGTCTCCATATTTTTAAGGCGTGGATAACTGCGGCTAAGTCCAGGTCGTTGGTAGGGTAATTCTTTTCGTGTTTCCTCAGCTTCCTGGAAGCATACGCAATCACCTTACCATGCTGCATCAACACACGACCCAACCCAACACCTGATGCGTCACAATACACTGAATAACCTTCTGTAACTTTTGACAATGCTAACACTGGGGTGGAGGTTAATCTGTCTTTTAACTCCTGGAAGCTCTGCTCACATGCCTCTGTCCACTGAAACTTCGCTGCTTTCTGTGTCAGTTTGGTCAGAGGTGCCGCTATAGTAGAGAATCCCTCAACAAATCTCCTGTAATATCCGGCTAACCCCAGAAAACTGCGGACTTCAGTCGGAGTGGTAGGCGTACGCCAGGTTTTAACTACTGCTATCTTCTGCGTGTCAACCTGTATACCAGCATCCGACACAATATGCCCCAAGAAGGCTACTGAGTTCAGCCAGAATTCACACTTGGAGAACTTAGCATATAATTGACGGTCCCTGAGAATTTGGAGCACTGTCCGTAAATGAGCCTGGTGATCTGCTTCAGAGCGAGAATACACCAGAATAGCATCAATAAACACTATCACGAACAGGTCCAGGTATTGTCTAAAAATGCTATTCATCAGGTCCATGAATATTGTTGGGGCATTCGTCAACCCAAAGGACATAACTAGGAATTCAAAGTGTCCATATCGGGTCCTGAAAGCCGTTTTGGGAATGTCTCTCTCACGAACTCGAACCTAATGATATCCGGACCGCAAGTCAATCTTGGAGAAATATCTGGCCCCTTGTAACTGATCAAACAAATCATCTATTCTGGGAAGTGGATACTTATTCTTTACTGTAACTTTATTCAGCTGCCGGTAATCTATACACATGCGGAGCGAGCCATCCTTCTTTCTCAAAAATAGAACTGGCGCACCCCACGGTGAAGTACTCGGCCTGATAAATCCCTTATCTAGCAGGTCCTTCAGCTGCTCCTTTAATTCTCTGAGTTCAGCAGGAGCCATGCGATACGGAGGAAATGATATAGGCTGAGTGCCTTGTAGCAAGTCAATTGCAAAATCTATCTCCCTTTCTGGGGGAATACCAGGTAAATCGTCTGGAAATACATCAGGGAATTCATTCACCACCGGAACAGACTGAAGTGTCAAAGATTCTACCTGAACATCCTGAACCCTGACTAGGTGGTAGATACATCCCTTAGTTATCAATTTCCTCGCCTGAAGGTAGGAAATAAACTTACCTTTTGGAGTAGCTGTGCTGCCTTTCCACTCTCGCACTGCCTCTCCTGGAAAGTGGAATCGGACCGTCTTGGTCCAATACTCAACATTGGCATAGCACGACACTAACCAATCCATACCCATAATGGCATCGAAATCAATCATTTCTAGCTCTACTAGATCTACGGTAGTTTGACGATCAGCAACTTCTACTGTACACCCTCGATAAATTCTGCTAGCTATAATAGAGTCACCGACGGGTGTGGATACTGAAAAGGGCTGCTGTAATAACTCTGGTGCGACATTAAACTTTCGAGCCACAAATGGGGAAATATAGGATAAAGTGGACCCTCGATCAATCAGTACATAAGTAGGGCATGAACAGATAGTCATCATACCTATCACTACATCTGGAGACGCCTCTGAGTCCTGTCTCCCTGGTAATGCATAGGTACGGCTTAAGCCCGTACCTGAACTAGAGGCTCGTAATCTACTTCGGCCTCTACCTGCTGTACCTGAGGGCCTATGCCCTGCCGAGGCTGCTAGAGCTCGTGGCCCTGTGGATCCCCTGTCCTGGCTATCTCTGCTCTCTTGTCCCCTGGCCGGAATATCTCTCATGCGGTGCCCCTCCTGCCCGCAAATATAACACCTTGAGGAGCCATATCTACAAGCTCCGATGTGAGGTCGGCCGCAATTAGGGAAAGGTGGGGGTGTAAATCTGCTCTGCTCTCCCCTCCTCTACTGCGGGGAATCTACTGTTCGAGAACTGCCACCAAACTCTGACTACCCTCGACGAACAAATCTACCTCGCTGCTGTTGTGGTGGAGGTGGGGGTCTAGGGGGTCTGTTTGACAACCGGGGCATGGGTCCTCTCTAATCCTCCCTCTGCATATCATCTAATCTATCTCTGCGGCGCTTTTCTTGATTTGTCTGTCTACTGCCCTGTTGCCGCTGTCTAAGGCCCTCTTTGGTCTGGGAAAAGGCCTGTACTCGGGCAATATCCATATCTTCTGGTAACGTAGCCGTCATGCAGGCTTCAATATATTCTGGGTTCAGACCCATAATGAACCGGTGGACTCTAGATGGCATAGTGTCCACAAAAGATAGAGCATAGCAGGCTAAGGAGTCAAACTGTAGGGCATATTCTCGTACACTCCTCACCCCCTTCTCCAAATGCAAAAACTGATCCATCCGGGCCTACCGGACCTCCCGTGGAAAATAATGGTCCAGGAAGGCCTCCGAGAAGCTGTACCAGGTCAGAGGGGCAACATCTCTCCCTCGAGACCTTTCCCAACTCTCGTACCATAATACAGCTATGTCCCGCAACCGAAACACTACCAGCTCAACTGATTTTGTAGGGGTCACATGCATAACCCGGAAAATTCCCTGCATCTGATCTAGGAAATCCTGGGGGTCCTCTGCTTGATCTGACCCAGTGAACTGTGGGGGACCTAGTGCCAAAAACTCCCTGACCCTGGAACTACCTGACCCACTTGAAGGCTCTACTGCTGCAGGTGGCAGTGACTGGCGCTGTTTGGCCATCATTTATGCCAACATAACCACTGCGCTCCGAACATCCTGGTCTGATGGCAAAGGTACAAGAACTATCGGAGGCGGTGTCGTGCCCAACGACTCCTGATGTGAGGGGGACTACTGAGAGGGCTGTGATGAAGCCTTTATATCGCCCTTAGATCGGGCTGACTCTGAATGGAACTGAGGCATCCTGCTGGTGCCTTCTCCTGCTGCTATGTCTAATCTTCTGCCGGTGGCGCAGAGTGACGCTGGTCTGCCATTCTTATCTGTAGACAAAGAATATGATAAGTTTTAGGGACCCAACCCTATACTGTACCTCTCTAGACCATGACTGAATGAGAAAGAAGAGTAACCATCCTATCATGCCTCGCAGCCTCCTGCCTATAGTACGTGGTGCACAACATATCCATAGGCAAGGCTCTACTTAGCACGGCTTGCAGACTCCCTGGGACACGACCTGCTATGATACCAAAACATAATTACAAAGGGGGAAACCTATGCGGGCCGACAAGGACACCATGTTGTCTAGTTATCTGTAACTCAATAATAGAATATTGAATAACTACATGACCGTCAAGGTCACCACTACTATCAGACTATGGCCCCACACGACCAACATAACAAACAATGCTAAACAGCTAAACAAAACACACGACCTCACATGACCAGCACAACTAACCACAGGGAGATGATTATATACAATCTGCAAGCCTCTATGAGTACTGATGAAATGGTCGGGACAGGGCCCCAGCCTAACCATGCTGTATAATAAAAGAAAATGAACTACACCTCTGAATATTAATCTCCGGATGACAGGAGCTGATGACTCTATAAGCTGGCTGGAATCACGAGGGATCGCCTCCTCGTCTATGAGTACCTGTAGGCAAGTAATGCAGCGCCCCAAACGGGCGTCAGTACCACTGGTACCTAGTATGCAAAGCAATTGAATACAAGTGAATACAAATAACATAACTAGCAATTCTAAATAGCAGGAGATAACTGAATCTGTAAGAATTGATATGAACTGAATCAGACTTTCTGTGCTGTGATAGGGCATGAGCGTACCTGTAGACGCGACGGCCTGCTGTCTAATTACTAATATATAGCACATAAATACATATAAATATATATATAGCAAATAAGAGCCAATACCAACCCTCATAAGTCGGATGGCACCAAGTAAGCAAACAATCTATATACCCCCCGGGTCAAAACCAGCCAAAAATAAGTCACTCCACTCATCTGCTAACTGCGAGCACCTCTGCCGGCCCCCTGGGTCTCCGGCTCGGGCCGTAGCCCCCTATATAAATAACCGTGTCTGAGTCTGGAGGACTCCTATATTGTATCTGTAACTGTAACTGTATCTGAATCTGTTCCCTGGTCGCTTGCGCACAACAGAGTTATCTGTACTGTAATGCTGATCAGCCTGATATGGGGAAAGCTTCATCCCATCTTCGTCCAAACTGGGGACGGCATGCCACTCCTTGGAGTGACGTAAACCCACCCGCTCAGTGGGCGACACAGTTACCAACCCAGGGGCGGCGAGGACGCTCAAAAGGGTGCCCTCACGACACAACCAAGTCTCAACAAACAATAAGATCATATATAGCAAGCATGTTTAAACTGAAAAGTACTATATGAATTATGATTTCTTATTCTGATCTCTTTCTGTATTATACTGATTCTCATACTGTTTTATACTGAATCTGTGATCTTTATATAACTGCATGGCTAATCTGTAGCCAAGATACTATCTGATTGTATGGCTATACTGTAGCCAAGATATCATGTGTCTGTATGACTAATCTGTAGCCAAGATACTATCTGACTGTCTGATTTTACTTTGCTAACTCTTATTCTGAATATCTGTCATATTATTCTAGAAACATGCTTGCAATCACATACTGGGCTATACTGGGCCTGGAATGCTAACTTGCCATTTTGGTGCATGCTTTACTAACTTTCGGACTGAGTACGATATAACAACACAGACCAGATTTACTGAACTTGCACCGGGGAATTCTACTACGGAGTTTACTATGCTATACAAGGCTAAAACTACTAACTTGCCGAAGAAACTGGCTTTACATACCTTAACCTCGGTTTATCCGACTAAAGGACGAAGCTTGGTCAGTACTCCAGCTATTTCTCCCAACTACATTTACATATATATCAATTAGAACTAAATACACCAATATTCTGAAAGAAAACGTCACTTTCAATATATTTATAGCCTAAACTTTGGCTTATCGAAAGACGGTCAAAAACTCGCTATTTCTCGAAAGTACAGAAGGGGGAAATATTCACTTTAAGGCTAGGAGTATATTGACACTAATTTGGAGCAATTCCACTTATCTTAGTTCGGTAGCACGATGATTCGTCGGCCGAATTTCACGAAACTAAATCCGTAGGAATTCTCCTTATTGCTTAATACCTCGGTATCTCGAGTTAATTTGAGTTTGGACCCCGTTTGACGGTGTAATCGGAAGGAAATTATCAAGAAACCTTCGCACCCTCTATTTCTCTTCGTGTTCTGGAAATTAAATGATGAAAATGAAGTTAAAAACCGAAGTTGTAGGCTTATATACTTGGGCCTGGATAGGGCCAACGTGTCACGGAGCCAACGCGGAGGCTTCACCTCCGTGACACGTTGCCATCGCGGAGGGGCTTTGCCCCGGTTCCTCCCGTGATGGTTCGACAGGTTTCTCGTCTGGTCTTTTCCCGAGACTTTTTCTAGCATGTATGGCTTTCAAATACTCTTAACCAACACGCGAATAGGCCATCTATGTGTTGGGAATTTTACGGGGTGTAACATTCTCCCCCTCTTAAGAACATTCGTCCTCGAATGTAAACTTCTATCTAGAGGACTTCCCAACTTACTCAACTTGTTTCTAGAAAAACTTTTGGCAGAGTTTCCCCTGTAATATGGACTATCTCGAAAACCTGAAATGTAGAAAAGTCCAACACCGGTGCTCCACATAATACTATAGTATCCATCTCATAAAAGACTAGAGTCGACTATCTCATTTACACATATACTACAAGGCACTATATAAAATAATAATTCTAACATACCTGTTATCTGACTAGGCTTGGAACAAATGAGGATATCTGGTTTTCATATCTTCCTCTGTTTCCCAGGTCATCTCTTCTCGGTTCTTATTACACCACAGTACCTTGACAGACGCAATATCTTTAGTTCTCAATCTACGAATCTGTTTGTCTAAGATAGCTACTGGAACCTCTTCATAGGCCAGCTCTTCCGTAACCTGGACATCCTGGACTGGGACTGCTCTGGATTGGTCTCCTATGCATTTCCTCAGCATAGATACATGAAAGACCGGAAGAACGGATTCCAATTCTGGAGGCAAGTTCAACTCATATGCTACTCGGACTATCCTTCGACGAATCTGTTAAGGCCCAACAAATCTCGGACTGAGCTTACCTTTCTTGCCGAATCTCATCACCCCTTTTATCGGAGATACTTTCAGAAATACCCAGTCATTCACATCAAATTCCAGGTCCCTGCGCCACACATCGGCATATGATTTCTGGCGGCTCTGTGCAGTCAGTAGGCGTTCTCTGATAAGCTTTACCTTCTCCTCTGACTGTTGAATGATGTCCGGCCCAATCAACGCTGATTCTCCCACTTCAAACCAGCCAACCGACAATCTACATTTTCTCCCATACAATGCTTCAAAGGGCGCCATCTGGATGGTTGAGTGATAGCTATTATTATAAGCAAATTCAATTAACGACAAATGCTTGTCCCAGCTACCTCCAAAATCTAGCACACACGCTCCTAGCATGTCCTCGAGCATTTGAATAGTACGCTCAGCCTATCCATCTGTCTGAGGGTGGAATGCTGTGCTCAAATTAATCTAGGTTCCCAGACGTCTCTGAAATGACTGCCAAAATCTAGCCGTAAATTGTGCTTCTCCGTCAGAGATAATAGATACTGGGACACCATGTAATCTAACTATTTCTTTGATATATAATTCGGCATAATCCTCGGCCGAGAAGGTAGCTTTCACTGGCAGGAAATGAGCTGATTTTGTCAGCCTGTCAACTATTACCCAAATAGAATCGTGTCTATGTCTGGTACGGGGTAATCCTTCTACAAAATCCACATTCAGTGCTTCCCATTTCCAGAGAGGCACAACTATGTCCTGAGTTAACCCGCCTGGTTTCTGGTGTTCCGCTTTTATCTATTGGCAGTTAGGACACTGGGCTACAAATTCGGTAATTTCTCTTTTCATTCCTGGCCACCAAGAATTCTCCTTGATATCATGGTACATTTTCGTCGCACCGGGGTGAATAGAATAACGGGCGTAATGTACCTCGTTCATAATCTGCTGGCGGAGCCCTGAAATGTCTGGAACACAGAGGCGGCCCTTACATAATAGCACTTCTTCCTCAGTTATCTGAAAATCTGGCGCTTTCCCTCGAGGAATTCTGCCCTTAATATGGACTAGGTCAGGATCTTCATATTGTCGTTCCTTTACCTCCATAACTAATGACGACACAGCGGTGTTCTGAATTACCGCTCTGTTGTCCTCTGTTTCTGCTACACGAACGGCTAGGCTCGCTAATTGATGTATTTCTCTGACCAACTCCCGCTGCTCGGGCTGCAAATGCGCCAAACTTCCCATGGATTTACGACTGAGAACATCTGTTACTACGTTGGCTTTTCCCGGATGATACAGAATATCCACATGATAATCTTTTAATAGCTCCAACCAGCGATGCTGTCGCAAATTCAACTCCCTCTGGGTTAGGATATACTGTAGCCTCTTATGATCTGTGAAAATTTCCACATGGACGCCATACAAGTAATGTCTCCATATTTTTAAGGCGTGGATAACTGCGGCTAACTCCAGGTCGTGGGTAGGGTAATTCTTTTCGTGTTTCCTCAGCTTCCTGGAAGCATACGCAATCACCTTACCATGCTGCATCAACACACGACCCAACCCAACGCCTGATGCGTCACAATACACTGAATAACCTTCTGTACCTTCCGACAATGCTAACACTGGGGTAGAGGTTATCTGTCTTTTAACTACTGGAAGCTCTGCTCACATGCCTCTGTCCACTGAAACTTCGCTGCTTTCTGTGTCAGTTTGGTCAGAGGTGCCGCTATAGTAGAGAATCCCTCAACAAATCTCCTGTAATATCCGGCTAACCCCAGAAAACTGCAGACTTCAGTCGGAGTGGTAGGCGTACGCCAGGTTTTAACTGCTGCTATCTTCTGCGTGTCAACCTGTATACCAGCATCCGACATAATATGCCCCAAGAAGGCTACTGAGTTCAGCCAGAATTCACACTTGGAGAACTTAGCATATAATTGACGGTCCCTGAGAATCTGGAGCACTGTCCGTAAATGAGCCTGGTGATCTGCTTCAGAGCGAGAATACACCAGAATATCATCAATAAACACTATCACGAATAGGTCCAGGTATTGTCCGAAAATGCTATTAATCAGGTCCATGAATATTGCTGGGGCATTCGTCAACCCAAAGGACATAACTAGGAATTCAAAGTGTCCATATCGGGTCCTGAAAGCCGTTTTAGGAATGTCTCTCTCACGAACTCGAACCTGATGATATCCGGACCGCAAGTCAATCTTGGAGAACTATCTGGCCCCCTGTAACTGATCAAACAAATCATCTATTCTGGGAAGCGGATACTTATTCTTTATTGTAACTTTATTCAGCTGCCGGTAATCTATACACATGCGGAGCGAGCCATCCTTCTTTCTCAAAAATAGAACTGGCGCACCCCACGGTGAAGTACTCGGCCTGATAAATCCCTTATCTAGCAGGTCCTTCAGCTGCTCCTTTAATTCTCTGAGTTCAGCAGGAGCCATGCGATATGGAGGAAATGATATAGGCTGAGTGCCTTGTAGCAAGTCAATTGCAAAATCTATCTCCCTTTCTGGGGGAATACCAGGTAAATCGTCTGGAAATACATCAGGGAATTCATTCACCACCGGAACAGACTGAAGTGTCGAAGATTCTACCTGGACATCCTGAACCCTGACTAGGTGGTAGATACATCCCTTAGTTATCAATTTCCTTGCCTGAAGGTAGGAAATAAACTTACCTTTTGGAGTAGATGTGCTGCCTTTCCACTCTCGCACTGCCTCTCTTGGAAAGTGGAATCGGACCGTCTTGGTCCAATACTCAATATTGGCATAGCACGGCACTAACCAATCCATACCCATAATGGCATCGAAATCAATCATTTCTAGCTCTACCAGATCTATGGTAGTTTGACGATCAGCAACTTCTACTGTACACCCTTGATAAATTCTGCTAGCTCTAATAGAGTCACCGACGGGTGTGGATACTGAAAAGGGCTGCTGTAATAACTCTGGTGCGACATTAAACTTTTGAGCCACAAATGGGGAAATATAGGATAAAGTGGACCCTGGATCAATCAGTACATAAGTAGGGCATGAGCAGATAGTCATCATACCTATCACTACATCTGGAGACACCTTTGAGTCCTGTCTCCCTGGTAATGAATAGGTACGGCTTGAGCCCGTACCTGAACTAGAGGCTCCTATTCTACCTTGGCCTCTACCTGCTGTACCTGAGGGCCTATGCCTTGCCAAGGCTGCTAGAGCTCGTGGCCCTGTGGATCCCCTATCCTGGCTATCTCTGCTCTCTTGTCCCCTGGCCGGACAATCTCTCATGCGGTGCCCCTCCTGCCCGCAAATATAACACCCCGAGGAGCCATATCTACAAGCTCCAATGTGAGGTCGGGCGCAATTAGGGAAAGGTGGGGGTGTAAATCTTCTCTGCTCTCCCCTCCTCTGCTGCGGGGAATCTACTATTTGAGAACTGCCACAAAACTCTGACTACCCTCGACGAACAAATCTACCTCGCTGCTGCTGTGGTAGAGGTGGGGGTCTAGGGGGTGTGTTTGACAACCGGGGCCTGGGTCCTCTATAAACCTCTCTCTGCATATCATCTAATCTGTCTCTGCGGCGCTTTTCCTGATTTGTCTGTCTACTGCCCGGTTGCCACTGTCTAAGGCCCTCAATGGTCTGGGAAAAGGCCTGTACTCGGGCAATATCTATATTTTCTGGTAACGTAGCCGTCATGCAGGCTTCAATATATTCTGGGTTCAGACCCATAATGAACCGGTGGACTCTAGATGGCATAGTGTCCACAAAAGCTGGAGCATAGCGGGCTAAGGAGTCAAACTGTAGGGCATATTCTCGTACACTCCTCACCCCCTTCTCCAAATGCAAAAACTGATCCATCCGGGCCTACCGGACCTCCCGTGGAAAATAACGGTCCAGGAAGGCCTCCGAGAAGCTGGATCAGGTCAGAGGGGCAACCTCTCCCTCGAGACCTTTCCCAACTCTCGTACCATAATACAGCTATGTCCCGCAACCGAAACACTGCCAGCTCAACTGATTTTGTAGGGGTCACATGCATAACCCGAAAAATTCTCTGCATCTGATCTAGGAAATCCTGGGGGTCCTCTGCTTGATCTTACCCAGTGAACTGTGGGGGACCTAGTGCCAAAAACTCCCTGACCCTGGAACTACCTGACCCACCTGAAGGCTCTACTGCTGCAGGTGGCAGTGACTGGCGCTGTGTGGCCATCATTTGTGCCAACATAACCACTACGCTCCGAACTTCCTGGTCTGATGGCGAAGGTACAAGAACTATCGGAGGCGGTGTCGTGCCCAACGGCTCCTGATGTGAGGGGGACTGCTGAGAGGGCTGTGATGAAGCCTCTATATCGCCCTCAGATTGGGCTGACTCTGAATGGAATTGAGGCATCCTACTGGTGCCTTCTCCTGCTGCTATGTCTAATCTTCTGCCTGTGGCAGGGTGACGCTGGTATGCCATTCTTATCTATAGACAAAGAATATGATAAGTTTTAGGGACCCAACCCTATACTGTACCGCTCTAGAGCACGACTGAATGAGAAAGAAGAGTAACCATCCTATCATGCCTCGCAGCCTCCTGCCTATAGTATGTGGTGCACAACACATCCATAGGCAAGACTCTACTTAGCACGGCTTGCAGACTCCCTGGGACACGACCTGCTATGATACCAAAACATACTTACAAAAGAGGAAACCTATGCGGGCCGACAAGGCCACCATGCTATCTAGTTATCTGTAACTCAATAATAAAATACTGAATAACTACGTGAACGTCAAGGTCACCACTACTATCAGACTATGGCCCCACATGGCCAGCATAATCAACAATGCTAAACAGCTAAACAAAACGCACGGCCTCACACAACCAGCACAACTAACCATAGGGAGATGATTATATACAATCTGCAAGCCTCTATGAGTACTGATGAAATGGTCGGGACAGGGCTCCGGCCTAACCATGCTGTACAATAAAAGAAAATGAACTACACCTCTAAATATTAATCTACAGATGACAGGAGTTGATGACTCTATAAGCCGGCTGGAATCACAAGGGATCGCCTCCTCGTCTATGAGTACCTGTAGGCAAGTAATGCAGCGCCCCAGACGGGCATCTGTACCACTGGTACCGAGTATGCAAAGCAACTGAATACAAGTGAATACAAATAACATAACTAGAAATTCTGAATAGCAGGAGATAACTGAATCTGTAAGAATTGATATGAACTGAATCAGACTTTCTGTGCTGTGATAGGGCATGAGCGTACCTGTAGACGCGACGGCCTGCTGTCTAATTACAAATATATAGCACATAAATACATATAAATATATATATAGAAAATAAGAGCCAATACCAACCCCCATAAGTCGGATGGCGCCAAGTAAGCAAACAATCTATATACCCCTACACGGGTCAAAACCAGCCAAAAATAAGTCACTCCACTCATCTGCTAACTGCGAGAACCTCTGCCGGCCCCCTGGGTCTCCAGCTCGGGCCATAGCCTCCTATATAAATAACCGTGTCTGAGTCCAGAGGAGTCTTATATTGTATTTGTAACTGTAACTGTATCTGAATCTGTTCCCTGGGCGCTTGCGCACAGCAGGGTTATCTGTACTGTAATGCTGATCAGCCTGATATGGGGAAAGCTTCATCCCATCTTCGTCCAAACTGGGGACGGCATGCCACTCCTTGGAGTGATGTAAATCCACCCGCTCAGTGGGAGACACAGTTACCAACCCAGGGGAGGTGAGGACGCTTAAAAGGGTGCCCTCACAACACAACCAAGTCTCAACAAACAATAAGCACATATATAGCAAGCATGTTTAAACTGAAAAGTACTATATGAATTATGATTTCTTATTCTGATCTCTTTCTATATTATACTGATTCTCATACTACTTTATACTGAATCTGTGATCTTTATCTAACTGCATGGCTAATCTGTAGCCAAGATACTATCTGACTGTATGGCTATACTGTAGCCAAGATATCATGTGTCTGTATGACTAATCTGTAGCCAAGATACTATCTGACTGTCTGATTTTACTTTACTAACTCTTATTCTTAATATCTGTCATATTATTCTAGAAACATGCTTGCTAATCACATACTGGGCTATACTGGGCCTGGAATGCTAACTTGCCATTTTGGCGCATGCTTTACTAACTTTCGGACTGAGTACGATATAACAACACAGACCAGATATACTGAACTTGCACCGGGGAATTCTACTACGGAGTTTACTGTGCTATACAAGGCTAAAACTACTAACTTGCTGAAGAAACTGGCTTTACATATGTTAACCTCAGTTTATCCGACTAAAGGATGAAGCTCGGTCAGTACTCCAGCTATTCTCCCAACTGCATTTACATATATATCAATTAGAACTAAATACACCAATATTTTGAAAGAAAACGTCACTTTCGATATATTTATAGCCTAAACTTTGGCTTATCGAAAGACGGTCAAAAAATCGCTATTTCTCGAAAGTTCAGAAGGGGGAAATATTCACTTTAAGGCTAGGAGTATATTGACACTAATTTGGAGCAATTCCACATACCTTAGTTCGGTAGCACGATGATTCGTTGGCCGAATTTCACGAAACTAAATCCGTAGGAATGCTCCTTAATGCTTAATACCTCGGTATCTGGAGTTAATTTGAGTTTGGACCATGTTTGATGGTGTAATCGGAAGGAAATTATCAAGAAACCTTCGCACCCTCTGTTTCTCTTCGTGTTCTGGAAATTAAATGATGAAAATGAAGTTAAAAACTGAAGTTGGAGGCTTATATACTTGGGCCTGGAAAAGGCCAATGTGTCATGGAGCCAACGCGGAGGCTCCACCTCCGTGACACGTTGCCATCACGGAGGGGCTCTGCCCCGGCTCCTGCCGCGATGGTTCTACAGGTTTCTCGTCCGGTCTTTTTCCGGGCCTTTTTCTAGCATATATGGCTTTGAACTACTCTTAACCAACACGCGAATAGGCCATCTATGTGTTGGGAATTTTATGGGGTGTAACAATTTTTGTATGTGGGTCTAGACTTTCTACAAAGGTATGAGCCAGCACTTCATTTGATTTCTGGTGATGGGGATAGTCTCTCAACAATGAATTGAATCTTTCCCAAGCCAGATATAAATTCTCATCAGGCCTCTGCTTCAAACTTAATATCTCACTTCTCAACTTTGCAGTCTTGCCTGAAGGTAAGAATCTGATAAGGAACTTCTTAGCCAAGTCATCCCACGAAGTTATGGAGTTCGGTGGCTCAGCCTTCAACTAGTTTTTCTCCTCTCCCAACAATGAAAATGGGAAGAGGGTCAGTCGTACATAATATGTGGACACGCCGGTGGGGACAAACATGTCACTTATCTCAAGAAAGTTCTGTAAGTGCTGTTGTGGGTCCTCGTGTGCCATCCCTGTGAATTGACCACTAGAATGTAACAGTTTCACCATGTTCTGTTTAAGCTCAAAGTTCCCTCCAGGCTCCGGCTTCCGAATACTAGAGTTCACATTAGTCGCTTGTGGGATTGCCACTTCGCAAACTGGTCTAGCTGCCATTGCTTCCGATGACAATTGTGCTTGTCCCGCGGGTGGTCGTTGTTATACCTTTTCTTGAAGTCTCTTCAACTTTTTCTCTAGAGCTACTCTCCTTCGCAAATGGATTTGACGTTCAGGTTCAAGCAATGATTCCACGAGCTCTCAATTTTTAGCCAGCTCTGCTGGACAACCTGTCACCTACAAATGATCACACTAAGACCAAGTTTCTCAACACTTTAGGAAATTCAAAAATCACACAAAAATAGATAAATTATCAAAACTTCGCCGAGTCCCCGGCAACGGTGCCAAAAACTTGTTGATCTAGCAAGTGTACGGGTCGTGCAAGTAATACAGTGGCTCTTTTTAAGAATCGGAATGTCAAACCCACAGGGACTGGACCCATTCCTCTAACTATCTATTCCGAGTGTGATATTAAAAACCGAAAAAGTTGATTATAAAAGTTTTCGAGGGAGGTTTAATTAAGTCTAATTTTGGTCAACGACATATTCTGAATTCACTCCAGGAGCAACATAGAGTTAAAACCAGATAATCATGCACTATTACGAATTGCAATGGGTTAAGTATGAAATTATCAATTGTTGTCTCACATAATCAGAATTGCATGCTCAGGGTCTTTCGAGCCTCTAAACACGACAAACTAGCCTCACTACATCATTGTGAGCGAGGATGCTACTTTAGTTCGTGGGCAATTAATTACGTGGATGTGGTTTACGTGGAAATGAGTAGGGACTCTCGTGCACCTAATAATTTGACTAAACTTAGCCTCACAACTACTTCTTCGAGTGGTGATGTGATAAACCTAAGTCGGTCTCTAAATAATCCTGTTTTATCAACCAAGCAAGGCATTAGGTATATTTCTATCCCAACACAAATTATATCGTGAGATACAATCATGCTCCTCACATTCTCATGTTCTGACCTAGGTAAATGCTTTCTCAAGCAAATGCCCAAGTTAACATGTATGTTTTCATGGTGATCAATCATAAAAACAACCAATAATCCAGAATGCAAGACAAAACAATAATCAATAATATAATTCCACGCAAATTCATAAAAACACAATCATAATTCATGGCTTCAACCCTAGAGGATGGGTTCTAGCCATTCCTGTTCATAAAACTACAAGAAACTACAACTAAATTAACATACTTACAAGAATTGGTAGATGAGAAGGGAATTTGTCAAACCCTAGATGAGTTCTCCCACTTCTCCCTTCACTCCTAGGTGGTTTTCAAGAATAAAGTCGTGACAAAGTGGTTTTAGGAGCTAAGGGACCTATTTATAATAAATGAGAAACGTGCACAATTTAGCCTGTCATGGAATGGCTCCGTGTCACGGAGTGTATTGCGGAGCACTGCCTCCATGACACGGAGCTAACGCGGAGGCTCTCTGGAAATTGCCTCCGGATGCCAAAACTGCCGACTGTCACCGCGCTGCCAACATGACAAACTGCTCAGCGTGTTGGCAATCTCCTGTCATGCAGCTGCCCTGGCGTGGCACGCTACCTGGCGCGCTGGAGCCTTGCCATTGCATGCTCTTTGCCGACCTTCGCAATTTACTCCCGACTCCATTCCTCTACTTCACCAACTTATGAATTAGTTCCTCAAAATCATTGAAACCTACAAAACGAGGACTAATCATGTTGGTTAGCACATATATTCACATTTATATAAAATTACATGAAAATGTATAAAATAAATTAGATAAACAAGACTAAATTAAGTTATAAAGCATCACTCGGACATGCTATTTGTGCCCGAGATCACCTGGGCGCATAACTGGTGACTCACTCGTCACAAGTGACCACGAGTCCTGGTCACCTTCCGTCAAGTACACTGCTTCATCCTTAATAAATTTCCACGGGCTTGCTCACAACCCACCTCACGAGTCATTGAGATTGGCCATGACTTGTGGAGTCCCATCCATTAGGTGTACTGGTCAGACCTCCCAGGTAACCCTCAATCTTACCCCACGGGAGACCTGAAGACTCGTGGTAGCTAGCCACGAGTCATTCCCATGCCCCTGGGACCTCAGCTCCTTGGCCCATTTCAGCCTCCCCATGAGCCACCTGACGAGTCGTGGGGCCTCCTCACGAGTCATCTAGTGACTCATCCTGCACTGCTGTAACATTTTCCAAAATTTTCCTTGTTTGACTTTCGGCTCTGATCCTTGGGTTCCTAGGGTATAACAATATCTCCCCCATGGGAAAAATCATCCTCGAATGTTAGAAACATGCAGAAAACATAGGAACAACCAATCACCATATGCAAATACTGATCATTTACGTTGAAACTGAGGAACGACTACCCCCCAAAAAGAACTACATAGCTGAACTAAATTCAGACATCACATACATATATCATATTATAAAACAAACTTGCACGAATGAATGGAATAGGAAAAACTGATTAGGGGTTTAGGGAAAAAATCGATACCTCAAACTGAAACTGAGCCGGTAGGGAACAAATGTCGATATTTAGCTATCATATCCGCTTCGGCTTCCCACATAGCTCCCTCAACATGCTGATTTCTCCATAACACCTTTACTGAAGCTACATACTTGTTCCTCAGCCTCCGA
This sequence comes from Datura wrightii, assembly GCA_035772735.1. Taxonomy (NCBI): domain Eukaryota; kingdom Viridiplantae; phylum Streptophyta; class Magnoliopsida; order Solanales; family Solanaceae; genus Datura; species Datura wrightii. The sequence continues at coordinate 41,890,367 of JASDFA010000027.1, forward strand.
ACCTGATGATCAAAGATTGCAACAGGAATTTTCTCATAATTGAGGTTGTCCTTCACAACAACATTATCCACCGGAACCACTAAGGCTAGATCTCCCAAGCACTTCTTCAAGAGCGATACGTGAAATAAGGGATGAACTGAAGCTAACTCTAAAGGTAACTCTAACTCATAGGCTACTTTACCCACTCGTCTCACAATTCGGTATGGACCAATGTAGCGGGGGATGAGTTTTCCTTTCTTTCTGAATCTCAATACTCCCTTCATGGGAGATACCTTCAAAAACGCCCAATCATCGACCTCGAACTCAATCTCTCTTCTCCTCACATCCGCATAAGACTTTTGGCGACTTTGAGCCATTTTCAGCCTTTCTCTTATCAACTGAACCTTCTCCATAGCCTCGTGGACTAAATCTGGACCCACTAACGAAGCCTCACTGACCTCAAACCAACCAATGGGTGATCTACACCTTTCGCCCGTAAAGAGCCTCAAACGGTACCATTTGGATGCTAGAGTGATAGCTGTTGTTGTAGGCAAACTCAATAAGAGGTAAATGCTCATCCCAACTACCCTTGAAGTCAATAACGTAAGATCTCAACATGTCCTCAAGAGTTTTGATAGTCCGCTCTTCCTGGCCATCTATTTGCGGATGAAATGCCATGCTAAGCTTGACCTGGGTACCAAGTCTCTTTTGAAAAGATCTCCAAAACTGAGAGGTGAACTGAGTACCTCTATCTGATATGATGGATAACGGAACCCCATGCAACCTAACTAGCTCTCGGATGTATAATTTGGCATAATCTTCCGCTGAATCAGTTGTTTTGACCGGTAGAAAATGAGTAGCCTTGGTTAACCTGTCCACCATAACCCCAATGGAGTCGTACTGTCTACGATTGTGGGGTAAACCTGTTAGGAAGTCCATGTTGATTTCTTCCCACTTCCAAGTAGCAATGCTGATATCTTGAAGTACACCTCCCGGTCGCTGATGCTCAACTTTCACTTATTGACAATTCGGACACTTGGCTACAAATTATGCAATATCCCTCTTCATGCCATTCCACTAGTAGATTTTCAGCAAGGCACGATACATCTTGGTGGCACCTGGATGGATAGAATATCTGGATCCATGAGCCTCATGTAACATCCGTCTCCTCAAATCACCCACGTTCGGAACACATAAGCGACCCTGGTACCGAAGTACACCATCTCCCCCTTTGGAGAAGTCTTCTACCTTTTGGTTTTGAAAAACTTCCTTCAACTTTACCAATGTTGGATCTTCATCTTGCTTGGCCTTCACCTCCATTACCAAGGACAACTCTGACCCGTTCCGAACAACTACACCCTTAATGATCAAGCCAACTAATCTAACTCCCAACCGTGCAAGTCGATGCACCTCCTTCACCAGCTCCTTCCTGTATTCACTCACGTGCGACACACTCTCCATAGAGAATCTACTAAGGGAATCCGCTACCACATTGGCCTTACCCCGGTGGTAACAGAAACTCATGTCATAGTCCTTAAGTAGCTCCAACCACCTCTATTGTCGAAGATTGAGATCCTTCTGCATGAACACATATTGTAAGCTCTTGTGGTCAGTGAATACATCTACATGAACCCCATACAAGTAATGTCTCCATATCTTCAAAGCAAACACCACCATGGCCAACTCAAGATCATGGGTCGAGTAATTCTTCTCATGGATTTTCAGTTGTCTGGAAGCATCTGCTATGACTTTCCCGTGCTACATCAATACACATCCCAATATGACTTTCGAAGCATCACAGTATACCACAAAGCCATTGATGCCCTCTGGTAAACTCAGCACCAGTGCTGAAGTGAGTCGGGTCTTAAATTCCTAGAAGCTCTTCTCACAAGCCTCCGACCATTGGAACTTAACCTTTTTTTGAGTTAATCTAGTCAATGGGGCTGTAATGGATGTGAAACCTTCTACAAACCTCCGATAGTAACCCGCTAAGCCCAAAAAGCTCCTGATCTCCGAAGGGTTTACCGGTCTGGGCTAGTTCTTCACTGCCTCTATTTTCTAGGAGTCCACCCTTATACCTTCGCTTGACACTACATGTCCTAAGAATGCAACTGAATTCAGCCTAAACTCACATTTGCTGAACTTGGCATATAGCTGGTTATCCTTGAGGGTCTGGAGTGATACCCTCAGGTGTGCGGCATGCTCCTCCTCACTCCTGGAGTATATTAATATGTCGTCAATGAACACAATCACGAACATATCCAGATATTCCTTGAATACCCTATTATCAGGTCCATAAAAGCTGCAGGGGCATTGGTTAGTCCAAAAGACATAACAACAAATTCATAATGGCCATACCGAGTCCTGAAAGTAGTCTTCGGGATGGAATTCTTCCGAACCCTGAGTTGGTGATACCTGGACCTGAGATTTATCTTTGAGAAACATTTGCCACCCCTGGAGCTGATCAAATAAGTCATCAATCCTGGGTAAAGGATACCTATTCTTGACGGTGACCTTGTTCAACTGCCTATAGTCAATACACATCCGAAGAGAACCATCTTTCTTTCGGACGAACAACACTGAGGCACCCCATGGAGACTTACTCGGTCTAATGAAACCCTTATCTAGCAAATCCTTCAACTGCTCCTTTAACTCTTTTAGCTCGGCTGGGGCCATTCGGTAAGGAGAAATTGATATGGGATGTGTGTCGGGTAAAAGATCAATCTCAAAATCAATCTCCCTCTCGGGAGGAGCACCTGGTAGGTCATACCTAGGGATACTCACATACCATGGGGACTGACTGAATGGTTGGGGTCTCGAACGTGGCATCCTTAACCCTAACCAAATTGTAAATACAACCCTTAGTAATCATTTTTTGGGCCTTGAGATAGGAGATAAAGCAGCCTACAGGTACCATTGAACTACCCCTCCATTCTAAAACTGGTTCATCTAGAAATCGGAACTCCACTGCTTGGGTTCTACAGTTGATAGAAGCATAACATGAAAACAACCAATCCACGCCTAAATTAATGTCAAAATCAGTCATAGCCAATTCTATTAAGTCTGTGGAGGTAAACTTATGCAATACTGTAATGGGGAAACCTCTATATACCCGCCTCGCTACGATTGAATCCCCAACTAGAGTAGACATAGAAAACGGTTCTGACAGAATTTCAGGACTAACTCCCAAGTTACTAGCAATGTAAGGTGTCACAAAAGATAGTGAAGCTCTCAGATCTAAAAAAGCATAAGCATCAATGTAAAATACTCGCAACATGCCCGTAACTACATCGGGAGAACTCTCCTACTCCTGCCGAGATCCAAGTGCATAAAACTGGTTCTGACGCTGACCGCCAGCTGGAACAGTCGAAGCACCCTGCTGAGCAGAACGTGCCGCTGGAGCTGTTGAACTAGCTGCTGGACTGTAGGCTCCACCACCCCCAGACCTGGCTGCGGGGCAATTCCTTAGCCTGTGTCCAGGTTTTCCACTCCTGAAACAAGCATCTGAGCCCACCAAACACCTCCCTGGGTGATTCTTGCCACAACTAGCATAATATGGGAATGTGCACATTCTACTCTGACCCCTCGATCCTAAGGCCCTTCTCCTCTAATCGTCTCGAGGCCTGGATGGAATAATGGCTGAAGATGGTGCTGGTGTAATAGACCTGTTCTGGGACTGCTGGTGAGGCCCACTTTTTGGCCTCGACTGGGAGGACCTGTAGCTATCAGTTCTGGCTCTCTTGGCCTCTCTCTGCCTCATATGAGTTGCCTCCATCCGCTGGACATAAAGGACTATCCATGGGTAGTCCATATCCTGATGAAGCATGTTTGTTCTGCAGTCCTTGTCCAGATACTCGGCTACTCCCTGCACGAATCTCCTCACCCACGCCCTCTGGTCCATCACTAACTCTAGGGCATACTTTGACAGGCGAGTGAACTCAAGTGAATATTCTAACACTATCATCTTTCCCTATTTGAGATTAACAAACTCATCTTCTTTCAATTCCCTCATCTCCGAGGGAAGAACTTGTCGACAAAGGCCATGTGGAACTCATCCTAGCTGATAGGACGAGCTCCCGCTACCCTGCTGTCCTTCCATTGCTTGAACCAAATGTAAGCGACCTCCTTTAGCTAGTAAGAGGCCAAATCAACACACTCCTCATTTGTAACCCCCATAACTTGGGTGACCTTCAAGATCCCTTCAATGAACTTTTGTGGATCCTCGTCCACCTTTGATCCCGTGAACTCAGGAGGGTTCATCCTCAAAAAGTCTCTAATTCGAGCCATCGCTGCGTTACCATCTGTGCGGCATGCGCAACATCCTACTGGTTGACCTGAGCAGTCAAGGCCTGCGCCAACATCTGAATAGCCAGCCGAAACTCAGCGTGGGCAGTTGGCTCTGGTGCATGGGGCTCCTGGATAGGTGGGGCTTGCTGACGCCCATGATCATTTCCATCTCCATGGCCTTCATCATTTCTGTTCCTCCTTCCATTTATTCTTCTGGGAGCCATAATTTTCTACAATCACGAATAGCATGAATTAGAAGGATGGAGAGACTTGTCATCGCACGACATGGATCATGAAAGAAGGGAACATTTCCAAAAACTTTTAGTAGCCTCCTTGTCATAAGTGTGGCGCGCTTCATACCCATGAAAAATACTCTACTTGGCTTTTAGACACCGTAGGACACTTCAAATCTATGGATTTGATACCAAGTTTGTCACGACCTGAGAGTACACCCGAATCGTAGACACGGGACAAGGAGCCTCGAGGGAACCCAAGTCAACCCATGGCATAAGCATATAAGTAAACCATACACATAAGGGGGAAGAGTTAGCTTAATAGTCATGAACTAAATAAAACCGTTACGTAAAATATAAGAAAATAATCGTTATACCCCGTAAAATTTCCGGCACCTAGATGGCCTATTCGCGCGTTGGTTAAGCATATTTAAAAGCCATACGTGCTAGAGAAAGGCCTGGGAAAAGGATCGGGCGAATAGCCTGTCGAACCATCGCGGAAGGAGCCGGGGCAGAGCCCCTCCGCGATGGCAACGTGTCACGGAGGTGGAGCCTCCGCGTTGGCTCCGTGACACGTTGGCCCTGTACAGGCCCAACTATATAAGCCCTCCACTTCGGTTTTAAATGAAACAATTCTTATAATTTCCAGTGAAAACAGAGAGAAAAACCAGAGAGGAGAAAAATCGTCTTTCGATAAGCCTATGTTTAGGCTATGATTATATCGAAAGTGACGTCGTCCTTCAGAATAAAGTTGTATTTAGCACAAATTAACGTGTATATGAATGCAGTTGAGAAAAATAGCTGGAGTACTGACCGAGCCTCATCCGACAGTCGGATAACTCGAGGTTAAGGTATGTGAAGTTGTTCATCGGCAAGTTAGTAAGCCTTATCTTGGTAAATCATAGTAAACTCCGTATTTGAAACTCTCGCAGTTGAATGTTGAGAATTAAGTAAGTCTAATAGATTCTGAGTTGTGTTGCCGTGTCGTATTCAGTCCGAAAGTTAGTAAAGCATGCGCCAAAGGGCGAGTTAGCATTCCAGATTCACTATTGCCTATTGTATGATTAACAAGCATGTTGTAGAATAAAAAGATACATATTTTCAGAATAAAGTTAGTAAAGTAAAATTAGATAGACAGACAGTTTTATGGCTACAGATTAGCCATTCAGACTAATAGTATCCCAGCCACAGATTAGCCAAACAGTTAAATAAAGATTTCAAAATCAGTATAGTCAGTAAAGAATCAGTATAATACAGAAAGAGATCAGAATAAGAAATCAGATTTCAGATAGTCTTTTTCAGTTATACATGCTTGCTATTTATATGTGCTATTTGTTTGTTGAGACTTGATGTGGTGTGAGGGCACCTTATTAAGCTTCCTCGCCGCCCTTGGGTTGGTAATCGTGTCGCCCACTGAGCGGGTGGGTTTACGTCACTCCAAGGAGTGGCATGCCGTCCCCAGTTTGGACGAAGATGGGATGAAGCTTTCCCCATATCAGGCTGATCAGCATTACAGTACAGATAGCCCTGTTGTGCGCAAGCGCCCAGGGAACAGATACAGATATAGTTACAGTTACAAATCTTATTACAGGTGCAGCTCCAGTTTCAGATTACCCTGTTAAGTTGTGTCCAGGGAACCAGACCCTATCTGTTACTGTCTGCACAGGAGTCCTCCGGACTCAGACACGATTATTTATATCGGAGGCTATGGCCCGAGCCGGAGACCCAGGGGGCCGGTAGAGGAGCTCCGAGTGAGCAGATGAGTGGAGTAATTTATTTTTGGCTGGTTTTGACCCGGGTAGGGGTATATAGATTGTTTGATTGTTTGGCGCCGTCCAGCTTATGGGGGTTGGTATCGGCTCTTGTTTGCTATATATATATATATGTATTTATGTGCTTTATGTTAGTTGATAGACAGCAGGCTGCCGCGTTTACAGGTACGCTCCTGCCCTATTACAACACAGGAAGTCTGATTTAGTTCATATCAGTTGTTACAGATTTAGTATTCCCCTGCTATTCAGAATTACTAGTTATGTTATTGTATTTAGTTATATTATTTTAGTTGCTTTGCATGCTCAGTACCAACGGTACTGATGCCCGATGGGCCGCTGCATTACTTGCCTGCAGGTACTCATAGACGAGGAGGCGCTCCCTCGTGATTCTAGCCAGCGCAGAGTCGTCAGCTCCTGTCATCTGGAGCTTGTTATTTCAGAGGTTTACATCATTTCCTTTTGTTGTACAGTACGGCTAGGTCGGGGCCCTGTCCCGACCATCTTATTATTATTCCTAGAGGCTTGCAGTCTGTATATATTTCCCTATGGTTAGTTGAGCCGGTCGTGTGAGGTCGTGTAGTTTGTTATAGTTGTTTAGCATTTAAGTTTATGTTGGCCGTTTGAGGCCTTAGTTTGATAGTAGTGGTGACCTTGCCGGTCACGTAGTAGTCAGTATTCTATTGTTGAGTTACAGATAACTAGACAGCATGGTGGCCTTGTCAGCCCGCATAGGTTTCCCCTATAATAGTACGATTCTAGTTAGCTGATTACAGTACAGTTGGCTATCGGCCCAGTTGGCCGGAGACTGTATTTAAAGCCGTTATATAGCCCGTTGATTTCATGAATTTGAGTTAGAACTAGCCGAGCACCAGATGTGCTCAGGCACACCAGATAGCAGTCTAGGTCCTACTAGGGCACCAGGTGCCAGTCATACCCCCCAAGGCGGGGCGTGAAAAACTTGGTATCAGAGCAGGTCGTGTCCCAGGAAGTCTGCAAGCCGTGCTAAGTAGAGTCTTGTCTATGGATGTGTTGTGCACCACATACTATAGGCAGGAGGCTGCGAGGCATGATAGGATGGTTACTCTTCTTTCTTAGTCAATCGTGCTATAGAGCGATACAGTATAGGGTTGAGTCCCTAAAACTTATCGTATTCTTTGTCTACAGATAAGAATGGCAGACCAACGTCGCCCTGCCGCCAGCAGAAGATTAGACACAGCAGCAGGAGAAGGCACCAGCAGGATGCCTCAGCTTCAATCAGAGTCAGCCCGATCTGAGGGCGATATAGAGGCTTCATCGTAGCCCTCTCAGCAGTCCCCCTCACATCAGGAGTCGTTGGGCACTACACCTCCCCCGATAGCTCCTGTACCTTCGCCATCAGATCAGGAGGTTCGTAGCGCTGTAGTTATGTTGGCACAAATGATGGCCACACAACGCCAGTCAGTACCACCTGTAGCAGCAGAGCCTTCAGGTGGGTCAAGTAGTTCCAGGGTCAGGGAGTTTTTGGCACTAGGTCCTCCACAGTTTACTGGGTCAGATCAAGCAGAGGACCCCCATCATTTCCTAGATCAGATGCAGAGAATTTTTCGGGTTATGCATGTGACCCCTATAGAATTGGTTGAGCTGGCAGTGTTTCGGTTGAGGGACATAGTTGTATTATGGTATGAGAGTTGGGAAAGGTCTCGAGGGAGAGATGTTGCCCCTCCGACCTGGTCCAGCTTCTCGGAGGCCTTCCTGGACCGTTATTTGCCACGAGAGATCCGGCAGGCCTGGATGGATCAGTTTTTGCATTTGGAGCAGGGGGCGAGGAGTGTACGAGAATATTCCCTACAATTTGAATCCTTAGCCCGCTATGCACCAGCCTTTGTGGACACTATGCCATCCAGAGTCCATCGGTTCATTATGGGTCTGAACCCGAAATATATTTAAGCTTGTATGACGGCTGCATTACGAGAGGATATGTATATTGCCTGAGTACAGGCCTTTGCTCAGACCATTGAGGGTCTTAGACAGCGGCAACAGAGTAGTAGACAGACCAGTCAGGAACAGCGTCGTAGAGACAGATTGGACGAGCTGCAAAGGGAAGTTCAGAGAGGACCCAGGCCTCGATTATCAGATAGACCCCCTAGACCCCCACCTCCACCACAGCAGTAGCAGTAATGAGGTAGATTTGCTCGTCGAGGGCAGTCAGAGCCCGGTGACAGTTCCAGAATAGTAGATTCCCAACAGCAGAGAAGGGGAGAACAGAGCAGATTTGCACCCTCACCCTGCCCCTATTGTAATCGACCAGACTCCAGAGCTTGTAGATATGGCTCCACTGGGTGTTATATTTGCGAACAGGAGGGGCATCGGATGAGAGATTGTCCGACCAGGGGTCAGGGGAGTAGAGACAGTCAGGATAGGGGATCCGCAGGGCCACAAGCCCCAGCAGCCTCAATGGGGCGTGGGCCTTTAGGTTCATTAGGCAGAGGCCGGGGTAGATCAGGAGCCTCCAGTTCAGGTACGGGCTCAAGCCGTACTTGTGCATTGCCAGGGAGACAGGACTCAGAGGCGTCTCCAGATGTAGTGACAGGTATGATGACTATCTGTTCATGCCCTGCTTACGTATTGATTGATCCAGGATCCACTCTGTCATATATTACCCTGTTTGTGGCACGAAAGTTCAATATTGCACCAGAATTATTACAACAGCCCTTTTATGTATCCACGCCAGTCGGTGACTCTATTATAGCTAGTAGAATTATCGAGGGTGTATAGTGGAGGTTGCTGACCGCCAGACTACAGTAGATCTGGTCGAGTTAGAAATGATAGACTTCGATGCCATAATGGGTATGGATTGGCTAGTGCCGTGCTACGCCAATGTAGAATGCTGGACCAAGACGGTCCGATTCCACTTTCCAGGAGAGGTAGTGCGAGAATGGAAAGGCAGCACAGCTACTCCAAAAGGTAGGTTTATTTCCTACCTTCAGGCGAGGAAATTGATAACTAAGGGTGTATCTACCACTTGGTCAGGGTTCAGGATATCCGAGCAGAATCTCCGACACTCCAGTCTGTTCCGGTGGTGAACGAGTTCCCTGATGTGTTTCCAGATGAGTTACCTGGTATTCCCCCTAGAGAGGGAAATAGACTTCGCTATTGATTTATTACAAGGCACTCAGCCTATATCAATTCCTCCTTATCGCATGGCTCCTGCAGAGCTCAGAGAGTTGAAGGAGTAGTTAAAAGATTTGCTAGATAAAGGTTTCATCAGGATGAGTACTTCACCATGGGGTACGCCAGTTCTATTTGTGAGAAAGAAAGATGGCTCGCTCCGTATGTGCATAGATTATCGTCAGTTGAACAAAGTTACAGTAAAGAATAAGTATCCGCTTCCCAGATTGACTTGCGGTCCGAATATCACCAGGTTCGGGTTCGTGAAAGAGATATTCCCAAAACAACGTGCAGGACCCGATATGGACACTTTGAATTTCTAGTTATGTCCTTTGGGTTAACGAATGCCCCAGCAATATTCATGGACCTGATGAATAGCATTTTCAGACCATACCTGGACCTGTTCGTGATAGTGTTTATTGATGATATTCTGGTGTATTCTCGCTCTGAAGCAGATCACCGGATTCATTTACGAACAGTACTCCAGATCCTCAGGGACCGCCAGTTATATGCTAAATTCTCCAAGTGTGAATTCTGGCTGAACTTAGTAGCCTTTTTAGGGCATATTGTGTCGGATGCTGGTATACAAGTTGACACGCAGAAGATAGAAGCAGTCAAATCATGGCCTAGGCCTACCACTCCAACAGAAGTCCGCAGTTTTCTGGGGTTAGCGGGATACTATAGGCGATTTGTTGAGGGATTCTCTACTATAGCTGCACCTCTAACCAAACTGACGTAGAAAGCAGCGAAGTTTCAGTGGACAGAGGCATGCGACCAGAGCTTCCAGGAACTGAAAGATAGATTGACCTCCGCCCCAGTGTTAGCATTGCTGGAAGGTACAAAAGGTTATTCAGTGTATTGCGACGCATCAGACATTGGGTTGGGTTGTGTGTTGATGCAGCATAGTAAGGTGATTGCGTATGCTTCCAGACAGCTGAAGAAACACGAAAAGAATTATCCTACCCACGACCTGGAGTTAGCCGCAGTGATCCACGCCTTAAAGATATGGAGACATTACTTGTATGGCGTCCATGTTGATATTTTCACAGATCATAAGAGCCTACAGTATATCTTCGCTCAGAGGGAGTTGAATATGCGACAGCGTCGCTGGTTGGAGTTATTGAAAGATTATGACGTGAATATTCTGTACCACCCAGGAAAAGCCAACGTAGTAGCAGATGCTCTTAGCCGTAAATCCATAGGAAGTTTGGCATATTTGCAGCCCGAGCAGCGGGAGTTGGTCAGGGAGATACATCAAGTAGCTAGCCTAGCCGTTCGTATAGCAGACACAGAGGACAACAGAGCGGTAATTCAAAACACCGCTGTGTCGTCATTAGTTGTGGAGGTAAAAGAACGGCAATATGAAGATCGTGACCTAGTCCAACTTAAGGGCAGGATTCCGCAGGGGAAAGTGCCAGATTTCCAGGTAACAGAGGATGGAATGCTGCATTGTAAAGGCTGTTTATGTGTTCCAGACGTTTCAAGGCTCCGCCAGCAGATTATGAACGAGGTACATTACGCCCGTTATTCTCTTCACCCCGGTGCGACGAAAATGTACCATGATATCAAGGAAAACTATTGGTGGCCAGGTATGAAAAGAGAAATTGCTGAATTTGTAGCCCAGTGTCCTAACTGCCAACAGGTAAAAGCAGAACATCAAAAACTAGGTGGGTTAACTCAGGACATATCTGTGCCTCTATGGAAATGGGAAGCCGTGAATATGGATTTTGTAGAAGGATTACCCCGTACCAGACACAGACATAACTCTACATGGGTAATAGTTCACAGATTGACAAAATCAGCTCATTTCCTACCAGTAAGATATACCTTCTCGGCCAAAGATTATGCGGAGTTGTATATCCAAGAAATAGTCAGGTTGCACGGAGTACCAGTATCCATTATTTCAGACAGAGGAGCACAGTTTACAGCTAGATTTTGGAAGCCGTCTTAGAAAGGTCTGGGAACGTAGATTAATTTGAGTATAGCATTCCACCCTCAGACAGATGGACAGGTTGAGCGCACTATTCAGACGCTCGAGGACATGCTACGAGCATGTGTGCTAGATTTTGGAGGTAGCTGGGATGAAAATTTGCCGTTAATTGAATTTGCTTATAATAATAGCTATCACTCGGCTATTCAGATGGCGCCTTTCGAGGCTTTATATGGGCGAAAATGCAGATCGCCGGTTGGCTGGTTTGAAATAGGGGAATTAGCATTGATTGGGCCAGACATCATTCGACAGTCAGAGAAGAAGGTAAAGCTTATCAGAGAATGCCTACTGACTGCACAGAGCCACCAGAAATCATATGCTGATGTGCGGCACAGAGACCTGGAATTTAATGTGAATGACTGGGTATTTCTGATAGTATCTCCGATGAAAGGGGTGATGAGATTCGGCAAGAAAGGTAAGCTTAGTCCGAGATTTGTTGGGCCTTATCAGATTCGTCGAAGGATAGGCCGAGTAGCTTATGAGCTGAACTTGCCTCCAGAATTGGAATCCGTTCATCCGGTCTTTCATGTGTCTATGCTGAGGAAATGCATGGGAGACCCATCCAGAGCAGTCCCAGTCCGGGATATCCAGGTTACAGAAGAGCTGGCCTATGAAGAGGTTCCAGTGGCTATCTTAGACAGATAGATTCGTAGATTGAGAACTAAGGATATTGCGTCTGTCAAGGTATTATGGCGTAACAGGAACCGAGAGGAGATGACGTGGGAGGCTGAGGAAGATATGAAAGCTAGATATCCTCACTTATTCCAGGCCTAGTCAGGTGACAAGTATGTCCTTATTATTACTTACGCAGTACCTTATGGTTGTATACGTACAAATGAGAAAGATTGATGTTTAGCTATCAAGTGAAACTTAAAGTATTGTGTGCAGTACCTGTATTGGACTTTTCTGCATTTCAGGTTTTTGCTATAGTCCATATTACAGGGGAAACTCTGCCAAAATTTTCCTAGATAGTAAGTTGAGAAGTCCTCTAGATAGAAGCTTACATTCGAGGACGAATGTTCTTAAGGGGGGGAGAATTTTATACCCCGTAAAATTTCCGCACCTAGATGGCCTATTCGCGGATTGGTTAAGCATATTTGAAAGCCATACGTGCTAGAGAAAGGCCCGGGAAAAGGATCGGGCGAATAGCCTGTCGAACCATCGCAGAAGGAGCCGGGGCAGAGCCCCTCCGCGATGGCAACGTGTCACGGAGGTGGAGCCTCCGCGTTGGCTCCGTAACACGTTTGCCCTGTCCAGGCCCAACTATATAAGCCCTCCACTTCGGTTTTAAATGAAATAATTCTTATAATTTCCAGTGAAAACAGAGAGAAAAACCAGAGAGGAGAAAGGGACAAAGGTTCCTTGATAATTTCCTTCCTATTACACTGCCAAACATAGTCCAAACTCAAATTAACTCCAGATACCGAGGTATTTAGCAGCAGGGAGCATTCCTACGGATTTTGTTTCGCGAAATACGGCCGACAAATCATCGAGCTACCGGACTAAGGTAAGTAGAATTGCTCCAAACTAGTGTCTATGTGCTCCTAGCTGTGAAGTGAATACTTCTCCCTTCTGGACTTCTGAAAAATAGCAAGTTTTCGACCGTCTTTCGATAAGCCTAAGTTTAGGCTATGATTATATCGAAAGTGACGTCGTCCTTCAGAATAAAGTTGTATTTAGCACTAATTAACGTGTATATGAATGCAGATGTGAAAAATAGCTAGAGTACTGACCGAGCCTCATCCGACAGTCGGATAACTCGAGGTTAAGGTATGTGAAGTTGTTCTTCAGCAAGTTAGTAAGCCTTAGCTTGGTAAATCATAGTAAACTCCGTATTTGAAACTCTTGGAGTTGAATGTTGAGAATTAAGTAAGTCTAATAGATTCTGAGTTATGTTGCCGTGTCGTATTCAGTCCGGAAGTTAGTAAAGCATGCGCCAAAGGGCGAGTTAGCATTCCAGATTCAGTATTGCCTATTGTATGATTAGTAAGCATGTTGTAGAATAAAAAGATACAGATTTTCAAAATAAAGTTAGTTAAGTAAAATCAGATAGACAGACAGTTTTATGGCTACAGATTAGCCATTCAGACTTATAGTATCCCGGCTACAGATTAGCCAAACAGTTAAATAAAGATTTCATAATCAGTATAGTCAGTAAAGAATCAATATAATACAGAAAGAGATCACAATAAGAAATCAGATTTTAGATAGTCTTTTTCAGTTATACATTCTTGCTATTTATATGTGCTATTATTTTGGTGAGACTTGATGTGGCGTGAGGGCACCTTATTTAGCGTCCTCGCCGCCCCTGGGTTGGTAATCGTGTCGCCCACTAAGCGGGTGGGTTTACGTCACTCCAAGGAGTGGCATGCCGTCCCCAGTTTGGACGAAGATGGGATGAAGCTTTCCCCATATCAGGCTGATCAGCATTACAGTACAGATAGCCCTGTTGTGTGCAAGCGCCCAGGGAACAGATACAGATACAGTTACAGTTACAGATCTTATTACAGGTGCAGCTCCGGTTTCAGATAGCCCTGTTGAGTTGTGTCCAGGGAACCAGACCCTATCTGTTATTGTCTGTACAGGAGTCCTCCGGACTCAGACACGGTTATTTATATCGGAGGCTATGGCCCGAGCCAGAGACCCAAGGGGCCGGTAGAGGAGCTCCGAGTGAGTAGATGAGTGGAGTGATTTATTTTTGGCTGGTTTTGACCCAGGTAGGGGTATATAGATTGTTTTCTTGTTTGGCGCCATTCGGCTTATGGGGGTTGGTATCGGATCTTGTTTGCTATATATATATATATATGTATTTATGTGCTATATGTTAGTTGATAGACAGCAGGCCGCCGCGTTTACAGGTATGCTCCTTCCCTATTACAGCACAGGAAGTTTGATTCAGTTCATATCAGTTCTTATAGATTCAGTATTCCCCTGCTATTCAGAATTACTAGTTATGTTATTGTATTCTGTTATATTATTTCAGTTGCTTTGCATACTCAGTACCAATGGTACTGATGCCCGATGGGCCGCTGCATTACTTGCCTGCAGGTACTCATAGACGAGGAGGCGTTCCCTCGTGATTCTAGCCTGCGCAAAGTCGTCAGCTCCTGTCATCCGGAGCTTGTTATTTCAGAGGTTTACATCATTTCCTTTCGTTGTACATTACGGGTAGGTTGGGGGCCTGTCTCGACCATCTTATCATTATTCCTAGAGGCTTGCAGTCTGTATATATTTCCCTGTGGTTAGTTGAGCCGGTCGTGTGAGGCCGTGCAGTTTGTTATAGCTATTTAACGTTTCAGTTTATGTTGGCCGTGTGAGGCCTTAGTTTGATAGTAGTGGTGACCTTGCCGGTCACGTAGTAGTCAGTATTCTATGGTTGAGTTACAGATAACTAGACAGCATGGTGGCCTTGTTGGCCCGCATAGGTTTCCCCTATAATAGTATGATTCTGGTTAGCTGATATTACCGTACAGGTGGCTATAGTCCCAGTCGGCCGGAGGGTGTATTTACAGCCGTTATATAGCCTGTTGATTTCATGAATCTGAGTTAGAAGTAGCCGGGCACCAGATGTGCTCAGGCACACCAGATAGCAGTCTAGGTCCTACTAGGACACCAGGTGCCAGTCATACCCCCCAAGGCGGGGCGTGACAACAACAGTACATGATCCAAGCGTAAATAGCTTAATACTACAAATAGGTCTGAAAGCCTCTAATCATAATAGACGGGTTGAAGGGACAAGACCCCAACTAACCCCAACATTTTCGAAAACCAAAAGACAAACAAAAAAAAAACTCGAACATGAAGCCCCCGAATCATGAGCACTCACCACTGAGAATTCAGAACAGAACTGAGAGCAAGCTAAGAGCGATGCTGAACCTGCGAATTGGATCCTGTATCATGAAATGATACAGCATAGAAAATATGCAGGCCAGTATGTAAGACAATACTTAAAACATAAAAGTTATAGGAGTGGAGACATCATGATCATAAAGAATGAAATCATAAGTATATAGTAAGGCTCAAGATTTTCAAAATATTCATAAACCTTTCATAGTCATAACATGAGAGAAAAACATTTCATAAAACATAACTTGAGACAAAAGTACATAATTATACATGCATTAAAACAATGAGGGACAGTGGGAGATTTCTATAACCGACATACCCCATATGAGCACTCATGGAGCCCAACCTGTAAGCCTAGTCGGGAGACCGTTCATACTTTTCCAAGGGTATGAACTATGAAAGGCGTGATATCACTCGTGAAGACTCCGTAGGGCAAAATGGACAATCACTGAGGAGGTCCCAAACATAACCTAAGGTGGCACATAATTCTAAGATTCGGGGTATAACCTAGGCCCCGAACCTACTCGGTGTTAAGTACTACTCCCAAAACATGCAACGTGCTCATAGAAATTCATACTTGACATGCATGGCTAATTAAATTGTGATAATCAAAACATGCTTGATAATTCATAATACTATCCATGGAATTGGGCCCGTGGATCGGCTAAAATCATAGTTCATAAATCATAAGCGACATGTGGGTATTACCCATAATTTCAATCATACTTAAAATGCTTAAATTTATAGGAAACATGATCATAATAACATGAGTAATTGAAAACATGCTTAAGATTCAAAGGTTCATATCATGCTTGAGAAAATCACCATGGCCATGAGTTTCACTAAAATCCTCATAATTTGGGCACATATTCTTTGAGAGATTTAAATCATCCAATACCTATCACACACTGAACACATCTGTATATCTTTAAACATATGCCAAAGGGTCTTATTTTTGCCCTTCCATCCATGACCTACATGAGACTTTAGAAATCCATGTACTGTACTGGCGTGGTACCCGCTCCCACTCATCTGCTTATTCGGATGCTCAATTTAGACACGAGCCACTCATGTCATAATCGCTCAGTCGGATACTTACCTCGGGCACAAGCCACTTATCATATAGTAGGTATTATATACTCAATCAATCACACTCTCACTTGTCCGGATGCTTACCTTGGACACTAGCCACTCGTCTCATGATAAGGACATATTATCCCCCTTTCAACTTCATTTTCAATATAGTATCAATCAGTCAACTCATAGGTCAATTAAGAAGGATTTATTCACTGACTTCACCAACACAATTCAACATACTATTAATTTAATCGACACATATGGCAGTTTATAAATACACATTGGTTATCACGATTGTACTCCAAATTCACAACAAAATTCAACATTCATTCCTCTCTAGGTTCACTCACAGACCATAACTATATCATTATGACCTTCACCACAATCAGTGTCCGCAGATCCATTAATTATACTAAAAAATTCCGCACACGTACAATCCAACTCATCATAACCGTATCCTACCATCTTTCTAATTATTTATTAAGTGCTCAAGTATTACATCGCCTACCACCACTAATTAGTTACACAAAATTACCTTAACAATTTATTAGTTCGACGTCCCCAATCTTCCCACCTAAGGGTCTATTACCTAGTAAAGTTCATTTTAGTAAAGTTACATTATACTACCATTTTAGCATTCTCACCCCAAATACATTGTGACATCAATTCTGCTAACCCATAGTTAGGTGTGATTACCTCACCTTTCCTCTTTATTAATATTATTTCTATTATGCGCTCAAAGGTGTACCCACTAGATTATACCTTCAAAATATACAAACAAGATCATACCATCAAGGAACTGCAATTGTCACGACCCAAACATAGGCCCAGATCGAGAAACGGGACAAGGAACCCCGAGAGGCTCCAAGTCGACCCATGGAATGAACATAACAACTAAGATCATACAACAAGTGGAAAATGAAATAATAAAACATGCTAAGCGGATGTCTGAAAATCCAATAACATTTGAACAATGGAAAACGTAATACGGATCTGAAGATGAATACATGCTATGTTTGATAAGCCTTTATAACCTGATGAGTTAATGGGACAAGACCCCAACTAACTCAATAATAAACTGAAGATGGAAGTATTGATATCAAGATGACAAGAAGGTCCTCAAAGGATGAGGACTCACCACTAGGCTAAGAAATGCTAACTCTGAAGATCTGACTAACGGCGGGATTGAACCTGAAGGTTTGAGCCTGTATCATGAAACGATACAACATAGAGTATGTAGTCAGTACTTGGAATGTACTGAGTATGCAAGGTAAGTAAAATAGATAATTAAAATATATTAGAGTTCATAAGAGTAGGACAACATGAACATGAAGTAAATATCATCATATAAACATGAGGGCTCAAGGTTTTCAAACCATTTATAAACTAATCATAATCATAGTCATAAAAGATACCTTATAAAAACATAACTTGAGCTAAAGTAACATAAACATGAAAGTGCATAAATCATGAGGAATAATGGGAGGACTCGTCTTAACCAAAACCATCATGATAGAGCTTACATGATGCCCCAACTTTTTGCTCAAGTGGGCAGAGCCATCCCAGGATTGCCAGGCAAGGTACATGCATGATGTCATATCACAAGATAACCATAAATATATTTATATTCCTATGGTGGCACGTAGTTATGTGACAACAGAGTTTACCTAAATGCCGGGTATACTCGGTGCTAGACACTGCTCTAAAAAAAACCTGCACATGAGGCTCATATTATAATCGTGAATCATTCATGAAGTTCATGGCCAAATAAATCATAATATACTTGATCACACTTGAAATACATGATTAGCCATGAATAAGGGCCTGTGAATAGACCAAGAATCATAAATACATAAATCGTGAATAACATGCATACTTATGAAAATACATATACTTGATATTCATAAATCTATGTAGAGTAGTTGAAGAGAAATCATAACATGAATCATAAATCATAATTTTGGCTTAGTAAAATCAAGATCATAATAGAATCATAAAATGACTTTTCACGAAACTTGCATAACTAAGAATAATTTAATTAAAATATGAAACTATTAGTTATTAATCAAAATAGGTATAAAATCTGCCCATATATCTTAAAATATGATTTGATATATGAAGGGATTTAACCCACAGATAGATCATAGAGAATTTCACAAAAAAAAAACAATTAGGAATAAACCCCCTAAGATCATGAACTTAAATCTAGAATTTAAATTCATGGAACTGAGAAGAATTTTGAGAATGAGAGTGAAAGGAACTGTCATTCATAGCCTTACATACGTGAGTAAATCTGATTTACACTCCTCTTTCAAAGCCCAAAGGAATTGGAGAAGGAATTGGGGAATTTCTCAAGCTTGATCTCCAAGGAAGAACTCTCAATTGGCATGCATGGAATGGTAAGGCTTAGGATAGGTTTAGTACTCCTAAAACCCTTCTAATTGAGCTTAAAACGACGTAATTTAGGACCTTAGAGCTTAGAAATTATGAAAATACCGTTAATGAAATGTCTAGAAATACAACACTGCCAGTGACCACGACCAATACCATGAGTCGTCCTTCGGTAGAACGGCTCATGGTACTCATCCATTACTTCCTTTTGGATTTTCTTCAGCTCTAGGTCTTGTGTACGACGAATCGACAGAACAGGTTGTTACTCAACCCAACGACCCATTATGTCCTCTCATCGTCACCACTAACTCTACACACACAATTTCTGAGACTTCCACCACGAGTCAAGTATTTCAAGCGAAACCTCTTCGTAGCTAAGGCTATCCTTCACACGTATGCTCTTTACCGAGACAACCAAAGCCAGATCACCCATACACTTCTTCAAAAGTGATATATGGAAAACTGGATGCACTGAAGCCAATTGTTCGGGTGCTTAGGGTATATGGTTAAAACCGACACGCAAGTGCACGTGGTCAAACAAGTAATAAAGTGGCTAAGTAAGCCGAGTATCGATCCAAGGAGACTCTGGATAAGTAAAATTGCCTAAGTACACTATATTCTTATCTTACTTCTAATTATGCCAACAACAACGTAACCAACAGTTAAATAAGTTTTTGTTAGAAATTATATATACTAAAACTATTAACAATTATTTACTGTGAATTGAAACTATGGATATGAGCATGCCAAGGTTAAGAACAAGTAATGAATTTGACAATAATCACAATTCGGTTATTCTTCTCTTCATGTTGCTAGCCAAGAACATTAGCCTAGAAATTAAAACTCTCGTATTTAATTTCACTTTAGAATCATAAACCATTCGTCTACATTTCTGTGATCAAATGCAATTTATGACCTAGCACTACAATTCCGGTTCCTAAATTGACTAATACGACTTTCAAGTATATTTCTATCAGGAAAGCACATCAAAACCCAATTTTCCCAAATCAAGTTAAGAACAATACTCTATTAATTCACAACTTTCCAATTTCTTGCTCTCTCGAGTGAAATTGGACTTTTTAGATGTACATTAATGTCGGTCACACACTAATGCAGTAAGAACAAGAATTAATAGAACAACATGGAAGAAGAAGAAGAAAACCATATCATTAACAATCAAAATTCATCACCATTGTTCAAAACCTTAGCAAGGAAGAGAATTAGCCACTCATTTGTGGATTAATCATCCTAAAACAAGTGTAAATCATACATACAATTGATTGAAAGAAGAAAGGAAGAGAATAAATCCCTTAGCTTTTTCGTCCCTCAACTGCTTCTAACCCACGTCCTTGCTCCACCAAGTCTGAATTAATTAAAATAAACCTAAGTGTTCTATTTATACTAGTGGGAATTTTTCTCGGAATAACAAGCAACGTGTCACGGAGGTCAACGCGGAGCACTGCCTCCGTGACACGGCGTGGACGCGGACCCTCTCTGGAATTCCAGGGTCCGGGATTATAGCCTCAACGTGGCACGGAGGCCAACGCGGAGGCCTATCTCCGTGCCACGGAGCTGTCGCGAGGCCTCACTGGAATTTGCCAATTAATTTCCCCTCCAGGCATTGTGCCTCCGCGATAGTAGCGTGGCACGGCTCCATCGCGGAGCCCCTATACTTTGCGCATTCCAATGTCTTTTCCATGCTCGCATCCAAGTCCAACTCCGATATACTTCCAACATGCATTTTAGCTCCTAAAAATCATATTTTCCTGCAAAACAAATGCTAATCATGTTGGTTAGTATAAATTCACATTTTATTACCAATTACATGAGAATATATACATATTGCACACAAACAAGGCGAAAATAATACGTTTGAGTATCACTTGGGCATATAAATCTGCCCAAGATCACTTACCCCACACTTAAATCCTTGTTCGTCCTTGAACAACACATACACAACTCATGCAAATTACATCCCAACCTTTGTCACTATGGTGCGACAATTTACACTACGGTCATACCGATTATTCAATTTTTGCAAATCATCAAGAAAACATGCATGGTCTTACAATGCAATGACCTTTCATACATCAAGACTTCCTAGACTTTAAGAATCGACTCTCGATATCGGCAAACTCATGCAAATCAGCTAATAAAGATATCCGACACGAAAATCAATCTTTCATCAAGCATGTGCCCTCACAACTCAAGAGAATCTTCCCCTTTATGTTCATGCAACACACAAACATTCAAGTAGGGGCATATAAAAATTAATTTCACTCTCTCTCCCAAAAGAATTCACATGCATCATGTCATGACCCATAGGCTTGCCCTTAGTGTATTACTCCACTAATATAAGGAAATGCAATGTAAGATCAAGTAGGACTTTAATGGGTTGTAATGGAAGCTATGGAACTAGTATATATTGGATTAGCCAATAATAGTCACTAGCATCCTTAAGCGCCTTTTCAACACATTCCCATACTCTCATGAACATTTTTTCTCTCTTTTCTTTTTCCTCTCATATCATTCATGCTTGTTTACTTTCGTATGGCCCATTTCATCAAACACACTTGACACAACAACACAGGGTTTTCATGCACCTTCATTCTCATTTAATTATAACAAGTGCCTCTTCAACCTCTTCTTCCCTTTCCTCACTCTGCTTTTCTTTTTCTTTTCACTCTTCTCACTCTTCGACACTTTGGGAAAAGAATTTTCTTTTCTTCTTAAGCGCTTAAGATTTTTGTATAGACTTTACGGCTAATGAAAAGAAGGAATAAAGCTTAGTTTATACAATTTTGGACAAAAGAAAGAAAGAAACGGCTAAAGGCTCAACGGGCTGACTAGGGTATACAATCACATAAAAAGGTAGAGTATGACAAGAAAAAAAAATAGAAACTCTCGGTTAAAACAAAGAAATGCCTACATCCTTTCCAACACTACACCCCCTTCATTTCGTTTTGCACACACACCAGGCAAGTTCTAGACACTTCACAATAGCATGGAATAACAATACCTCACTTCACACACTTCATGCACATGCTCGATTCAAGATGCATTCACAGACTCTTTAATTAGCCAATTGCATGAATTCAAAAATTAAGCCTCAATCATACCGAATCAAAATCTACAGCCTATGTAACTCAACATATTTACAAAACTGCATGCTTTCAAACGAATCACTTTTACATTTTGAACATCAGTTACAACACGCAACGAAATTTTGCAACCATAAAGCAACTACAGGTTCATTGATGCAATCCACCAAAGAAAAACTGAAAATAAATTAAAATCCTACTCCTACCGACTACATTTCCCTTAAGACGGTCATCATCCATCCATCATAGGGAACGGTCACTAACTATGACATCGGTTCAATGGGACTATTCTCGGTAAAAGAACCGAAAACAAACTCCGAGAAACCCAAAAATAAAAATCGAAAAATTTTTGCAAAACATCGATCATGTCGATGGAAAACTATTTACAAAATATTTTGATAAGTGCAAAATATTTTCGCAAAAAATTTTGAAAAATATCGATCATTTCGATATACAGAAATATTTACAAAATATTTACCTTGGCAACCATAACTTTTCACAACACACATCATTAACCACAAAAAAATATATACAGATACAACACAAATCAGTTCACAACAGGGAAACATAAACATACATACAAAACAAAGGAAGAACATACAGCAAATCAGCCCAGCCCCCAGCACCTAACTACTTCCCACCCCACACTTAAATCGAACACTGTCCCCAGTGTTCACAAAAATTAAAAATCACAAAAATTTCGGGTGGTGGAACTCCCTGATCAGTCGAAATATTCGACTTCTTCATCCGGTGCTGCTGCCTCATCGCCCATGTCCGAGTCACCTCCATCGTCGTCATCGGACTCCACATCGGAGTCCTCCCGACGTGTCTCCTCGTCAGTGGGGACATCGTTATCAGTAGGCTCAACGAAGGCTGGTCCCACTCGGCATAAGGCTCTGGCGTTCTCGCCAAATGGGTAATCCAGCTCCAACTGCCATAACTCTTCCTCGGTGGCTGGTCTCCCACCTATCCGTAGCTGAAGCATCTGCATGCCAAACATACGTGCCATGTATTGATCGTCACGAGCATGTCGCTCGCCCAAAGTCAGCACTGGCCCGTGTGTGGTGTCGGGCGCCTTAGTTTTTGTCACATCGAGGGCCCTCCGCTCCAACTGCGGGATGTAATCCAAAGCCTCTTCCTCGACATCGAGGCCTCGGAGGAATGTGGTGATGAGTCCACCGAACCCGTATCTGTGGCCCTGGTGTAGTCTGGCTCTCTTCATGGCGGATATAATGACCGCCCCAACATTAATCTCTAGCCCTTTCATAAGGGCATACACCAAGCAGACACGGTCCCGAGTCACATCCGTCATGTGAACTCCCGGGATCAAGCAAGAACATACAATTTTCAGCCATATTCTGGTCTCCCTGTTCATCTGCGAATAAGGCAGAGTCTGGTGGTAACCCCTCTCCTTATATCTGCTCCATCGGGCTGTGGATCGAGCCCCACACAACGTACGTCTGATGTCGGCGTATGGTGGGGTGATGTTTAGCTGGCGGAGAACGTGAGCGTCTGTGTCCCGCGCTCCAACGATGGCATTAAATTGCTGGGGTTCCAGAGTGACAATCTGCCCTCTGATTTTTTTTGTGTGGCTTCTGATGGCCGGGTTCCAATTTGCGTAGAACTCCCGGACCAAATGTAGGTTGCACTCCTTGGGCTTCTAAAATATAAAGTTGAGCCCAGCTGCTTCAATCCTCTGCACAATAAGGGGGAACTCCTGTGCTAGTGGTTCCCGTGCAATATGTTCCTCCGGGAAGTACTTGCTTTCCTTATGCTTAGCATACCACTTCTTCCCTTCCTTGATTACCCACCTTGTTCCGTATTGGCAGCATTGGCCGCGCGGAACAGCTGGTGCAGCTAGGACTACGGTGCCCATTCTCATTATTTTCCTCCCGGTGCCAGAAGTAGAAGCACCTTTGCCCTTATCCTGCCTACTCGCCATTGTACCTGTCAATATACATAAACAAGCACAACGTTAAGCTAAATACATGTTAACTTCGGCTAAGGTCGGGTAACACAACGTTTACCCCACACTTAGTCCTTAGCTACTTTTACAAACTATGGCAAGGATAGCTCAATTTACACAAAAACAATCAACTATACAATTTATGCTTAGTGCGTTCACAAAAATTTCGACAGCATAACGCTTAGCTTACTACTCAAACTTCATACAGCTAATCCCAATCCTACTATCGCTAACAATTTAACCATCGCACTAAGCAACAAAAACAACAAATAAAAACAACAACAAAAACATTCTATATACATACGAATCCAAATAACCTAACCAATTTGAACAATTTTCGCATTTTCCCCAAAAATTCGAGAATTCGTCGTCTTTTACATTCAAACAATATTTACACGACTTATCTCACTTCACAAACACAACCCGACATCTAATTCACCAAGTTATCAAGTTACCCAATTCAATTTCAACAACCTAAGCCCTAGAATTCAATTTTACAATCAATTCCGAATTATTCACGTAATCGACAAGTTCAAACTCTAATGACAACATTCCTAACATTCATCAATCACAAATAATTCAATTTCATGCTCAATTGCTACTTAGGATGATATATCTCACCTCACCTGCCCAAATTCGACTAAAATCGCCAAAACTTAGAGAGAAACGAGGAAAACATACCTTTACGTTGAAGAACCGAAGAAACTTGATGATTTCTTTGCTTAGTGGTGTGGCACGTTGATTGGGGAGGGGGGTTTGGGTGTTTGGTCGCGGAGAGGAAAAGAAATGGGGAGAAAGGGCAAGAAAATCGGGGTTAATTTAAAGAAAAACACGCGGGTCACCCGGCAACTCGGTGTGACCCGGCACCAAATATAAGGCAACGTGTCACGGAGGGTAACGCGGAGCCCCTCCTCCGTGACACGGAGCCAACGCGTTGGCTTACTGGAAATTTTAAAAATCCGGATTTTACCTTCAACGTGTCACGGAGGGTAACGCAGAGCCCTTCCTCTGTGACACGGAGCCAACGCCCCAGTGCACTGTCTCTTCATTTTAATTATTTTTTTCATACCTTGCCTTATTCTTCCCGATTCCATGCATATTTGTCTCTGTTTGACCTGAAAAATCACCTCACTAAACAAAATTGGTTAGATTAATAGATTTCCCTAACTAAAATGAAAAATATTAACTAAAACAAAAAAATACACCAAATCAAGAAAAGAAAAATAAAAATAAAAATTATTTACACTAAAAAAGAAAGAAAGAAAATATTTTTCACGGGTTGCCTCCCGTGCAGCGCCTGGTTTACCGTCGCGGCTCGACGTCCTTTATGCTCAATTACCTACTAAGGTGATGGACGATTTGTCACGATCGTTGTCCTCCCCCCAGTAGTTCTCAACCTTATTAGGTGGCCTTCCTATTAACTCTCGGGAATCATTTATTCAATTAGCGTTCCCATGATCAATCACATTGATCACCTATAGTTCTTCATTCACCGTCGGGAGCTTAGGTGCTTTGTACACATCGAACACTTCGACCTTCTCATGTGCTCGCATTGTATGTTGACCCTCAGCTACGTCAATTAATGCTTTTCCGGTTGCCAAAAAGGGTCGTCCCAAAATAAATGGGACTTCAGCATCTGGTTCAAAATCCAGACCAATAAAATCGACCGGAAAAATAAGGGAGCCCACTTGCACTAGAACATCCTCAACAATGCCATCCGGCTTAGCTAAGGATCTGTCTGCTAATTGCAAGATTACGGTTGTAGGTCTAGGACTCCCTAGACCTAACTTTCTAAATACCGAAGATGGCATCAGATTGATACTTGCCCCCAAGTCACATAATCCACGAGCTCGGATACTCTACCCAATAGTAAGCTGGATAGTAAAACTTCCAGGATCTTTCAGCTTCGTGGGCAGTCTGTTTTGAATCCGGAAAGTGCATTCCTCCATCAAAACCACCGTGGCATACTCAGTCAAACGACTTTTGTTGGCCACGATGTCTTTAATATATTTTGCATATTTGGGCACTCCCTGCAAGACATCAACAAGAGGTAAATTAACATGTACCTATTTAAGCACCTCCATAAATTTCTTGAAACACGCCTCCTCATTGTGTTTCTTGAGTCGTTGAGGGAACGGGGGTGGAGGTCTTTCTGCTTCTGCTTCTTTGGTCTTCCCCCTATCAGAACTTTGTTCCTCCTCAACTTCTGCTGCTCCTGACTTTTGAGGCGGTCTTTCCGGTTCCACCTCCTTCAACTGTAAACCACTCCTCGTGGTCACTGCATTCACCTGCTTCGGATTAGGATCCATGTCGCTAGGCAGTCCTCCTCTGGGTCTTGTATTTTGGGCACTAGCAAATTGCCCAAACTGATATTCAAGAGCCTTGGTCGCTAATTGATTATTCTTCACTTCGGCTGCCAATTTAACATAGTCAGCCTGCAACTGCGCCTGATTAGCGATCATGGTTTTGAACATCTCCTCAATGGTAGGTGATGGTGGTGGAGGAGGGGCATTGTGATTTCTGAATTGGGATTGATAGTTCTGTTGCCCTCCTTGATTTCTCTGCATACCCTGACCAGAACCTTGGCCTTGTTGGTTGTTGCTACCCCACAAAAAATTTGGATGATTCCTCCAATTTGAGTTGTAGCCACTACCAAACTGCTGCTGATTTCTTTGTGCATTGCCCACAAAGTTAACAGAATCAGGATTTGCACCACAGCACTCAGCTGAGTGCTCACTGCTACCACACACTTCACACCACATTTGCTGGACCGCATTGACTGAAGCTGAAGGCTGGTTCAAGTTCATATTGCTGAAGTGATTATTCAACTGATTCTGCAAGGCAACTATCTGTGTAGCGATAGCTGTGAATCCATCCACTTCAAGCACTCCTGCTGCTTTCCTTGCTCCACCTCTTGATGAATTTGCATTCCATTCTGGATTGCCCTGTGAAATTCGGTTGAGCAAAGTGTACAACTCCTCATAGGTCTTTTTCAGCGCTTGCCCTCCAGCTGCTGAGTCTAACAAAAATTTAGTATGGGGTTCCAAACCCTCAATAAATGTGTGTACCAACACCTCATTGGACTGATGATGATGAGGACAGTCCCGCAACATGGATTTAAATCTTTCCCAGGCTTGATATAGATTTTCTCCCTCCCTCTATTTAAAACTTAGAATTTGACTTCTAAGTCTGGCTGTTTTACCAGAAGGGAAAAATCTGATCAAAAACATCCGTGCTAGATCATCCCACGTTGATATAGAATTTGGTGGTTCAGCTTTTAACCACCTCTTGGCTTCACCAAGTAAGGAAAACGGAAATAAGGTGAGCCGAACATAATCAGGTGACACTCCAGCGGGTATATAAGTGTCACTTATCTCCAAAAAATTCTGGAGATGTTGTTGTGGGTCTTCATGAGGGAGACCGGTAAATTGCCCGCTTGTGTGCAAAAGTTGCACCATGTTCTGCTTTAATTCAAACCTCCCTCCAGGCTCTGGTTTGCGGATACTAGAATGTACATTGTTGGCATGTGGGATTGCCACCTCGCGAACCGGCCTTGATGCTGCTTCATCGGGCACTAACACTGCCCTAACAACCGGTGGATTTTGTTGCTCCATAATAGACTGTCTGAGCAACTGCAGCTTCTTTTGTAGAGCTTCTCTACGTTGACTATGAAATTCACGTTCAGGCTCTAAGTAAGATTCCACCAGCTCTTTGTCCCTTGCCAGTGTTCACAGAAATCAAGTCTGCAAAATACAGGCTAAGACCAAGTTGTTAACACTTAAGAAAATAAAACAACAATATAGTAAATTTACACTTATCACAATTTCACCAATTGCCTAGCCTCCCCGGCAACGGCGCCAAAAACTTGTTCGGGTGCTTAGGGTATAAGGTTAAAACCGACACGCAAGTGCACGTGGTCAAACAAGTAATAAAGTGGCTAAGTAAGCCAAGTATCGATCCAAGGGGACTCTGGATAAGTAAAATTGCCTAAGTACACTATATTCTTATCTTACTTCTAATTATGCTAACAACAACGTAACCAACAGTTAAATAAGTTTTTGTTAGAAATTATATATACTAAAACTATTAACAATTATTTACTGTGAATTGAAACTATGGATATGAGCATGCCAAGGTTAAGAACAAGTAATGAATTTGACGATAATCACAATTCGGTTATTCTTCTCTTCATGTTGCTAGCCAAGAACATTAGCCTAGAAATCAAAACTCTCGTATTTAATTTCACTTTAGAATCATAAACCATTCGTCTACATTTTTGTGATCAAATGCAATTTATGACCTAGCACTACAATTCCAGTTCCTAAATTGACTAATACGACTTTCAAGTATATTTCTATCAGGAAAGCACATCAAAACCCAATTTTCCCAAATCAAGTTAAGAACAATACCCTATTAATTCACAACTTTCCAATTTCTTGCTCTCTCGAGTGAAATTGGACTTTTTAGATGTACATTAATGTCGGCCACACACTAATGCAGTAAGAACAAGAATTAATAGAACAACATGGAAGAAGAAGAAGAAAACCATATCATTAACAATCAAAATTCATCACCATTGTTCAAAACCTTAGCAAGGAAGAGAATTAGCCACTCAGTTGTGGATTAATCATCCTAAAATAAGTGTAAATCATACATACAATTGATTGAAAGAAGAAAGGAAGAGAAGAAATCCCTTAGCTTTTTCGTCCCTCAACTGCTTCTAACCCACGTCCTTGCTCCACCAAGTCTGAATTAATTAAAATAAACCTAAGTGTTCTATTTATACTAGTGGGAATTTTTCCCGGAATAACAAGCAACGTGTCACGGAGGTCAACGCGGAGCACTGCCTCTGTGACACGGCGTGGACGCGGACCCTCTCTGGAATTCCAGGGTCTGGGATTATAGCCTCAACGTGGCACGGAGGCCAACGCGGAGGCCTATCTCCGTGCCACGGAGCTGTCGCGAGGCCTCACTGGAATTTGCCAATTAATTTCCCCTCCAGGCAGTGTGCCTCCGCGATGGTAGCGTGGCACGGCTCCATCGCGGAGCCCCTATACTTTGCGCATTCCAATGTTTTTTCCATGCTCGCATCCAAGTCCAACTCCGATATACTTCCAACATGCATTTTAGCTCCTAAAAATCAAATTTTCCTGCAAAACAAATGCTAATCATGTTGGTTAGTATAAATTCACATTTTATTACCAATTACATGAGAATATATACATATTGCACACAAACAAGGCGAAAATAATATTTTTGAGTATCACTTGGGCATATAAATCTGCCCAAGATCACAAATTCTGAGGGCAACTCCAACTCACAAGCCACCTTGCCAACACGTCTCACAATCCAGTACGGGCCAACATAACGGGGACTGAGTTTCCCTTTCTTCCCAAATCTCATCACTCCCTTCATGGGAGACACCATCAAAAACACCCAATCATCAACTTCAAACATATGATCTCTCCTCCTCACATCCGTGTAGGACTTTTGGCAACTCTGAGTTGTTTTCAACCTTTCCATTATAAGCTGAAACTTCTCCATAGCCTCATGAACTGAATCCAGTCCTATCAATGTAGCTTCACCGACTTCAAACTAACCAATAGGCGATCTGCACCTCCGCCAATAAAGAGCCTCAAATGGAGCCATCTGAATGTTGGAATGGTAACTGTTGTTATAGGCAATCTCAATAAGAGGTAAATTATCATCCCAACTACCCTTGAAATCAACCACACACACTCTCAACATATTCTCAAGAGTCTGAATGGTTAGTTCAACCTGACCATCTGTTTGCGGGTGAAAAGTTGTGCTAATCTTGACCAGAGTAGCAAGTACCCTCTGAAACGATGTCCAAAACTGGGAGGTAACTAAGTATCTCTATCTGATATGACGGACAAAGAAACTCCATACAACTGAAATAGTTCCCGAATATATAACTTAGCATAATCCTCCGCTGAATTAGTAGTTTTGACCGGTAGAAAATAGGTTGCTTTAGTCAACCTGTCTACAACCATCCAAATAGAGTCATACTATAGATGAGTACAAGGCAACCCTGTAATGAAGTCCATATTGATTTCCTCCCACTTCCAAGTAGGGATACTAATTTCTTGAAGCACACCTCCGCCTTGTTGATGCTCAACCTTTACTTATTAATAATTCGGACACCTAGCCACGTATTCTGCTATGTTCCTCTTCATGCCATTCCACCAGTAGACTTCCCGTAGGTCACGGTACATCTTGGTGGCACCTGGATGTATGGAATATTTGGAACCATACGCTTTATGAAACATTCGCTCCCTCAAGTCTTGAACACCCAGTACACACAAACGACCATGATATCATAGTACACCACCTCCCCTTTGGGAGAAAACCTCCACCTTCTAATTTTGAACAGCTTACTTCAACTTTACCAACACCAGATCCTCGTCTTTCCTAGCCTTGACTTCCATCACCAAAGAGGATTTTGATCCATTCTAAATAATGATACCACCATCTATCGAGTCAATAAGACGAACTCCTACTCGTGCAAGCCGATGCACATCCTTCACTAACTCTTTTCTCTCCACGTCTACATGGGACACACTCTTCATAGAAAGCCTACTAAAAGTGTCTCCCACCACATTAGCCTTGCCCAGATGGTAAAGGACACTCATATCATAATATTTAAGAAGCTCCAACCACCTCCTTTGATGTAGATTTAGATCCTTCTGGGTGAACACATACTGTAGGCTTTTGTGGTCCGTAAAAACATCTACATGGACCTCGTATAGATAGTGCTCCTAATCTTCAAGGAAAATACTACCGCTGCCAACTCGAGGTCGTGAGTCAGATAGTTCTTCTCATAGACTTTCAACTGCCTGGAAGCATAGGCTATAACCTTACCGTGCTTCATTAAGACATAACCAAGGCCGATCCTTAAGTCGTCACAATATACCTCCAGTACCCTCAGGTAGTGTCAACACCAGTGCTAAGGTGAGTCAAGTCTTCAACTCTTGGAAGCTCTTCTCACAGGCCTCCGACTATTGAAGCTTCACTTTCTTCTGGGTTAACTTAGTCAACAGTGGTGCAATGGATGAAAATCCTTCCCCAAACCTTCTATAGTAACCATCTAAGCCCAAGAAACTCTTGATATCAGAAGGACTAACTGGTCTAGGCTAATTCTTCACAATTTCTATCTTTTGAGAGTCCACTTGTACGCCCTCACTTGACACCACATGACCTAAAAATGCTATTGAGTTTAACCAAAACTCACACTTGCTAAATTTAGCATATAGCTGGTATCCTTAAGAGTTGTAATACCACCCTCAAATGAGCAGCATGCTCCTCTTCGCTCTGAGAGTAAATGAGAATGTCGTCTATGAACACGATCACGAATATGTCCAAATACTTCCTGAAAACCCGATTCATCAAATCCGTAAAAGCTGCAAGAGCATTTGTTAGTCCAGAAGACATAACTAAAAACTCTTAGTGACCATACCGAGTCCTGAAGGCTGTCTTCGGAATGTCACTCTCTCTAACCCTGAGCTGATGATATCCAAATCTGAGGTCTATCTTTGAAAAACACTTGGCACCCTAAAGCTAGTCAAACAAGTCATCAATTCTAGAGAGAGGATACCTATTTCTGACGGTGACCTTGTTCAACTGCCGATAGTCAATGCACATCCAAAATGAACCATCCTTCTTCCGGACAAAGAGTACTGGTGCACCCCGTGGGGATTTGCTAGGTTTGACGAAACCCTTGTCTAAGAGATCCTTCAACTGCTCCTTCAACTCCTTTAACTCAGCTGGAGCCATTCTGTAAGGAGGAATAGATGTATGTTGCATATCAGGAAGAACGTCAATACCAAAATCAATCTCCCGCTCAGGAGGAATTTCCAGTAGATCATCTGGAAACACTAGATATTCACACACTACAAGAACTGATTAGATATTCAGGGTTTCGGAGGTAGCATCCTTAACCCTAACTAGATGGTACACGCAACCTTTAGAGATCATCTTTCTGGCCTTAAGGTAGGAAATAAAACAACCTACAGGCACAACTAAACTACCCTTTCACTCTAGGATTGGCTCACCCGAAAATTGGAACTCTACCGCATGGCTTCAACAATTTACAGAGGCATAACATTCCTATAGCCAATCAATGCCAAAGATATCATCAAAATCTGTCATAGCTAGCTTTACTAAATTTTTTGAGGTGACCTTCTAAAGGACTATGACAGGGCAATTTTTATATACCCGTCAAGCTATAACTGAATCACCAACTAGAGTAAAGACTGAGAAGGGTTTTGATAGTATTTCGGGGCTGACACCAAAACTACTAGAAACATAGGGCGTCACAAAGGATAAGGTACACCCTGGATCTAACAATGCATATACATCAAAGTGGAATACTCGTAACATACTAGTGACTACATATGGAGAATTCTCCTGCTCCTGACAAGATGCGAGGGCATAAAACCAGTTCTAGGGCTGACCACCACCTACAATGGTGGATGCACCCTGCTGAGCTGGGCATGCTGGTGCTGGTACTGAATTGGTATCCTGAGCACGACCTCTACCATTATCCTGCCTAGCCAAAAGACACTCCCAATGCATGTACCCGGGTCTACCACACCCTAAATAGATATCTGACCCAATCAAGCACTGACCTATGTGATTCTTGCCACACTTCCCACTGACTAGAAAGGTACGCTCTGTCTGCATGCTCTTTTGTCCCCTCGAGCCTGATACTCTGCTCCTCTGGTCACCTTGTAGTCTAGATGGAGCCCTAACCGATGATGGCGCTGGAGCTAATGATCTTTGATGGGACTGCTGTCGATGTCGGCCTCCCGATCTCTATTGGGATAACACATAACTATTTGTCCTAGCCCTCTTGGCCTCTTTCTCTCTCTCAGATGTACCGCCTCCATCTGCTGGGTGTAGAAAACCAATTGAGGAATGTTGATGTCCTAATGAAGCATAGTGATCCTACAATCCTTCACCAGGTCCTCTACTTCGTGCACAAACCTACTCATCGAGATTTCTGATCAACCACCAACTCTGGTGCATATTTGGACAGACGAGTGAACTCCAATGAATACTCCTGTACTGTCATATTATTCTACCTTAGGTTCACGAACTCAGCTACCTTGATATCCCTCATCTCTCGAGGAAAGAATCGATCCACGAATGCGGTAAGAAACTCATCCCTACCAATGGGACCCGCTCTAACAGCTCTGCTATCCTTCTACTGTATAAATTAGGTATGTGCAATCCCTTTGAATTGGTATGAGGCTAGGTCTATGCAATCCTCCCCTATCACCCCCATGATCTGGGTTATCTTCTGAATCTCATCAACAAACTCACGCGGATCCTCGCCCACCTTTGATCCTAGAAACTATGGAGGGTTCATCCTAAGAAAATCCCTAACTCTTGCCACTGCCGCATTCCTATTCTGGGGCACTGGTTGCGCCTAAGCGGAAATTAGCGGGTATAATAAACTTACCTACTTTGATGAGAAGGTCCTCTATGATTCCATCTGGTGCCACTCGCGACTTATCCGCCAGCTACAACATCAACCTTGTTGGCCTCGGTTTTCCCAACCCCAGGGTGTAAAATAAAGATAGGGGCATTATATTAACTGTTGCCCCTAGATCACACAAAGCTCATAGCACCTCAACTTTACCAATTTGTATGGGGAGGGTAAAACTCCCCGGGTCTTTGAGGTTCTTAGGAATCTTGCTCAATACCCTGTGACTGCACTCCTCCGACAGTGCTACTATTTGGACATCCACTAATCTCACTTTTTTAGCCATCACAATGCACAAGCGTACGAGGTTGTACAAGTAATACGTGGCCCTTTTAAGAGCTGGATGTCAAACCCATAGGGACTGGACTACTTCAGCAAATATTCAAGTTCAAGTGTCAAGTAGAAGTTTTGGAAAATTCTAATTATATCTAGGGGTGATCACAAAACAATCAAGAAACAATACAAGAAGCAACTAGAGTTAAGTCCTGATAATCATGCAATGTTATAATTCATAACGGTTCAAGTATGAAAATTTCAGTTGTTGTCTCATATAATTAAACTGCGGTGTTCATGGTCTTTCGAGCCTCTAAACAAAACAAACTAGTCTCACACCTACATCATTGAGCAATGATGTGATGTCCTACTTTGTGAGAAGTTTAAATACGTGGATGTGGTTTATTGGGTTTATGCCCTTGATTATGGACTTTCATACCTCTTATGATTTAACCTGACTTAGCTTCACAACTACTTCTATGAGTGGTGATGTGACAATTCTAAGTCGGTGTCTAGCTATCATCCCGTTTTACTATCCAAGCAAGGCAAATTAGGTATAATTTCTGTCCTAATTGTGAATCGTATCATAAAAATAAGAACTTGCTCCATACATTCTTGAGTTCTAACCTAGGGTTATTCTTTTGAAATTTTACCTAAGCTTAACTAATTTGCTTTGATGGTGATCAAGCATAAAAACAACTATAATAAAGAATGTAAGACAAAACAACAACTAAAAACTCAAACCAAAGAAGAATTCATGCAATTACAATCATATTATGTGGCTTCAACCCTAGAGGAAGGGTTTTAGCAACTCATGTTCGTACAAATACTCAAAAACATAATTAGAGTAAGATAATTACAAGTTTAGTTAAAAGAGAATGAAAAATAACGAACCCTAGGTAGAGTTCTTGAGTTCTCCCTTCGCTCCTTTCCGGTGTTCTCAAAATATTTCGTGATAAAATGATTTTTGGAGCTAAGTGGCCTATTTATATGAGATGGAAAAATTGCAAAATTTTGGCTGGCCATACACATGGAAAAATTGCAATTTTAGCCGACCATGGACTCCCTCCATGCCACACCGCCCATCGCATAGCAGTACCTCCGTTGCATGGGGTTGTCGCGCATGCCCACTAGAAATTGTCTCTCGGAAGGTCATGTGTGAGGCGCCTGCGCGTCACCAGGTGTGGCCTGGCCTAGGACGCATAGAAGCAAGGGCATGAAATTCCTACTGGCACGGAACGTGGCCGGTGTGGCATAATACTGTCCCGCAGGCACACTGCCTGGCCAGCATCTCGCGCGCATGCCATGTGCGTGACACGTTGCCCAGCGCGGCACATGCCCAACGTGGCACGGTGCCTAGCGCAGGCAGTCTACTCTTTTCCATCATCACTCTATGTCCTTCCAAAGTCCTTTCTTTCTAGTGCATCATTCAAATTAGCCCCTCCTAAGCATAATTTACCTACAAAACATGGCTAATCATGTTGGTTAGTTCATGCACGAAATTATACAAAAATCACATGAGAATGTAATCAATTAAATTAACAAACATGACTAATTTAAGAAATAAAATACCACTTGGGCACATAATTATGCCCAAGATCACTACCCCACACTTAAAAGCCTTGTTCGTCCACGAACAACTCCATTCAATCTCATGCACATGAAGAACTCACACATAGCTAATTGAAGCAAGATAATTCAAGCTAAGGCTACACCGATTGGTTTAGGTGGCAAGTTAAAGATAGAGCATGCAAGATATAACCATTAACCCTATTAAGACTTCCAAGCCTCAAGAATCAACTCTCACACTCAACAAACTCAAGTAACTTAACCAACCAAGAAATTCGACATGAATTTTATCTTTAATCAAACATTTTCCCTCACAACAAGAGAGTTTCCCATTTCTTCACTCATACATTTTCAAATTGTGACATATATGGGTGTATGAATAATAAACAAGCTCACTCTCACAAAGAATTCACATGCAACATGTATTGACCATAAGTTTTCCTTTAGAGTTTTACTTCACTAATTTAGGAATGTT
This sequence comes from Datura wrightii, assembly GCA_035772735.1. NCBI lineage: Eukaryota > Viridiplantae > Streptophyta > Magnoliopsida > Solanales > Solanaceae > Datura > Datura wrightii. Next base: position 41,925,981 of record JASDFA010000027.1, read on the forward strand.
TAAAAGTAAGATCGAGTAGGACTTAGTGGGTTGTAAAGTAAGCTAAGGGATGGGTAGGTACTATTCTGGCCAATAATAGTGACTATCTTCCCCAAGTGCTTCTAATACGCCACACTTTCATTAGGAATGTCTATCCTCTTACTTCACATTTATTCTTTTCAATTCCCATTTTTTCTCTTTGTTTCCCCATTTTATTATGCACACTTAAGCTATTAGTAGGGAGTACTTGAGAAATTTTCTTTTTAGTTCTTTTCTTCTTTTACTCCCTATTATCTCTTATTCATTGTTAAACAAGTTCACCTCTAGTCTTTTCTTCAACTCCCACAACTACTCTTCTCCTACTTCTTCCAACTCCTCACTCCTTAACTCTCTTGCATTTTTCACTTAACGCTTAGGAGTTTTAGATCAAGGCTATTGAAAAAAAAGAATTAATCTCATTTTGTATCTAGCAAAGAATAGGCTAAAGGCTCAATGGGGATAACTCGGATCAGACATTAAAGGTAGGTAAAGCGAGGGATAAAAATTAGGCTCATTAAAAGAACTGCCTAAATCATCTCCTACAATTCACATTCCTCATTTCATTTTTCAAACACACCAGGCAAGTTCTAACACTACACAAAGCATGGAATATTCAAAAACCTTACACTCAAAATACATGCTCAATTCAAGACAATTTCAGCAGACTCTTAACTCAGCTAATCACAACAATTCAGAATTAAGCTTTAAGCACATAGAGTCATATTCCATAGACTAGGTATCTCAAACAGGGTTATACACTGCTAAGCATGCTTCAAAATTTAAAACACTTGCATCTCAAAATCGTGTGTAGCACATAACATGAACATCAAGCCATCAACCAGCTAAGGGTTCAAAAACAAAAACCTATTTACTAATTTTCCCTCAAGACGGTTTTCATCCATCCATCTTCAGGAAAAGTTCCTAACTATGACTAAAATCATTATAAGCAGACAAAGAAATTTTTTATTGATCAGTTCAAAGTGTCCCCCATTTGAAAAGAACCGAAAAGAAAAAGCAATGGGTGGGTGAAATGTTCTCAACTCCAACTCTTCATCAACCAATCTAATATCAAGTACCCATTTCACCCAACTTCCCTAAGCAAAAAATTCAAACTTTTGGAATTTTCCTCACCCACACTTGAATCACGCTATGTCCCCAAGGCATCAATTAAATGTAATACAAGAGTGAGAAATACACCCTGAGGCCTCTAGGCCTAGCTAACAACATGTTTTTCTTCATTTTTGCAAAAGTGGGTCACGACCCCACACTCATATTTTTCCATGCTCCTTAGCTTCCTCTTCTAAGGGTACTCATACTTCCCCTCAATTTGTGCTTAAGTCACCACAACAACAACACAAAGTGAAAAATAACCAAAATCAAAATAAAAGAAAAATAAAACTGTACCTGTGGTACCCATGGATTGCCACCTAAGTGGCGCCTGATTTTACGTCATAGCATGACGTGGACTATCCTTCTCAGGATATCCTCAAACCAGTGTTTCTTTTCGAGAACCATCTTCTTCTCCTTTTGTTTTTAGAGGGAACAGCCTCCACTCTGTCCCTATCATCTTCCAACTTCTTCTTCGGACTGAGATGTCATTATCTCCTATAGCAGTAGACCCATAGAATCCACCACTCCACACTCAGCCTCTGCCAAGACATTGATCTTACAAAGATCCCTGTAATGTGTGGGCGGGTTGACCTTTTGATAGACTCTGAAGAGCTCTTCTTCATCATCGACCCTCATTTTAAGGATACCTGCTCTCACATTTATTATTGCTCCTCCAATGGCCAAGAATGGTTGTTCCAAGAGCATAGGCACCGTTTCATCAACTTTAAAGTCAAGAATAATGAAATCAGCGGGTATAATGAACTTACCCACTTAGATGAGAAGGTCCTCAATTATTCCCTTTGGTGCCACTGTGGACTTGTCTTCCAACTGCAACATTACTCGTGTTGGCCTCAACTGACCCAAGCCTAGGGTGTTAAGCAAAGATAAGGGCATTAGATTTACTACTTCCCCTAAGTCACAAAGAGCCCTTGTCACTTCAGCTTTACCAAATTGTATGGTGAGGGTAAAACCCCTGGGTCCTTGAGCTTTTTCAGCATTTCTCTACCCTGTAGCTGCACTCCTCATTTAGTGCCACCATTTGGACATCCACAACCTCACATTGTTGGCCACCACATCTTCCAAGTACTTAGTGTAGTTTTTCATTCCCTGCAAAACATCAAGTAAGGGCAAATTGATGTGTAAGTTCTTTGAAAATATCAAAGAACATCTTAAAACATTCTTCCTCCTTACTCTTCTTGAGTCTTTGCAAGAATAGTGGTGGTGGTCTCTGTGCTGGCTATAATGATGCTCGTGCATTTTGTTTTTCCGTCCTATGATTATCTCCATTGTCAGTGGATTGACCCTTTCTAATCAACTCTGGATGCACCTCATTTTTCTTTTCCTTCGATGGTGCATCCGCCAGTTGCTTGCCACTCCTTAGACTGATGGCATTGGCCTATAGAGGATTTGTATCTGTGCTACTGGGTAACCCTTCCTGAGGTTTGGTGTGCTGAGCAGCTGCTAATTGACCCATCTGCTTCTCTAGATTGCGGGTGGCCAACTGTTGATTTTTCAAATCTGATGCCATCTGACCCATCTGCTTCTCTAGATTGCGGGTGGCCAACTGTTGATTTTTCAAATCTGATGCCATCCGTGCCTGGTTATCTGCCAATTGAGTTTGAGTAGCCATAATTTTCTGCAACATCTCCTCAATGTTGCTGTTGCTCGACTGGCCACCGTTCTGCCTGTTCTGTTGCTGATACTGCTGTTGCTGAGGCTACTAGCAGCTCTAACTCTGATTACCACCCCAAGAAAAATTTGGGTGACTCTGCCAATTCTTATTGTAGGTGTTCCCAAAATTCTAATTATTTCTCTGAACATTCCCCACAAAGTTTACTGATTCAAGATTGGCCTCTCAAGATTCTGCATTATGCCCATTATTACCACATATTTCACACCAACTCGGAGCCTGATGAATCACATTCAATTGTCCCTACGGTTGGTTCATACTTAGTTTGTTGAACTGAGTCATCATCTGATGCTGAAATGATGCTAGCTATGCTACTAAAGCATTGAAACTGCCCATTTCTATCAGGCCTGCTGCTCTCTTTCTTGACCCTCTTGATGATTCGTTGTGCCACTTTGGATTTCCTTGAGAAATCCTTTTTAATAGAGTGTACAACTCATCATATGTCTTCTCTAGTTCTTGTCCACCCGATGCAGAGTCTAATAGGATTTTTGTATGTGAGTCTAGACTCTCCACAAAAGTGTGGGCTAACACCTCATTGGACTGCTGATGGTGGGGGCATTCTCTAAACAATCAATTGAATCTATCCCAAACCAAATATAGGTTCTCCTCTGGTCTTTGCTTGAAGCTTAATATTTCACTCCTAAGAGTGGCAGTCTTGCCTGAAGGGAAGAATCTAGTGAGGAACTTCCTTGCTAGGTCATTCGAAGAAGTAATGGAATTCGGTGGCGCAGTCTTCAACCACCTCTTTGCCTCTCCCAACAATGAAAAAGGGAAGGTTGTGAGTCGTACATAGTCAATTGACACTCCGGTGGGGACGAACATGTCACTGATCTCCAAGAAATTATGTAATTGCTGTTGTGGGTCCTCATGAGTTATTCCAGTGAACTGGCCACTAGAATGTAATAGACGCACCATGTTCTATTTAAGCTCAAAGTTCCCTCAGAATTCCAATTTGCAGATACTGGAGGTAACATTCGCCGCTAGTGGGATTGCCACTTTACGAACTGGTGGGGTTGCCATCTAATTAGGTAACAACTCTGCTTGTTCAACTAATGGAGGTTGTTGTAACTGCTCTTGTAACCTTTTCAACATCTTCTCTAGAGCTTCCATCCTTAGCAAATGTAGTTGGCATTCAGGTTCCAACAAAGGTTGCACCAGCTCTCTATTCCTCACTAATTTTGTAGGGACAACCTGTTACCTGTAATATAGCAGACTAAGACCAAGTTTTTCAACACTTAAGGAATTAAAAATCACACAAAATTAAAAAATTCACTAAAAGCTACCAGTACCTAGTAATGGTGCTAAAAACTTGGTTGCGCCCAAGTGAACGCGTAAGTGTACGCGATCGTACAAGTAATACAGTGGCTCTTTTAAGAGCCGGATGTCGAACCCATAGGGACTAGACTAATTCAGTGAATATTCAAGTTCAAGTGTCAAGTTAACCTTCACAAGTGTTGATTGTAGAAGTTTTGGAAAATTCTAATTAAATCTAGGGGTGATCACAAAACAATCGAGAAACAATATAAGAAGCAACTAGAATAAGGCCTGATAATCATGCAATGCTACAATTCACAATGGTTTGAGTATGAAAACTTTAGTTGTTGTATCACATAATTAAAATGCGGTGTTCATGGTCTTTCGAGCCTCTAAACACAACAAACTAGTCTTACACCTACATCGTTGAGGGGGGATGTGACGTCCTAATTCGTGAGCAATTTAAATACGTGGATGTGGTTTACAGGGTTTATGCCCTTGATTATGGACCTTCATACCTCTAGTCATTTGACCTGACTTAACTTCACAACTACTTCTACGAACGGTGATGTGACAATTCTAAGTCGGTTTCTAGCTATCATCCCGTTTTGCAACCAAGCAAGGCAAATTAGGTATAATTTCTATCCTAATCACGAATCCCATCGTAAAAATAAGAACTTTCTCCCTACATTCTTGTGTTCTAACCTAGGGTTACTCTTTCGAGCTTTTACCTAAGCTTAACTAGTTTGTTTTCATGGTGATCAAGCATAAAAACAACAATAATGAATAATGTAAGACAAAACAACAACTAAAAACTCAAACCAAAGAAGAATTCATGCAATTACAATCATATCATGTGGCCTCAACCCTAGAGGAAGGGTTTTAGCGATTCATGTTCATACAAATACTCAAAAACATAATTAGAGTAAGATACTTACAAGAGTAGTTAAAAGATATTGAAAAATAACAAACCCTAGGTAGAGTTGTTCACTTCTTCCTTCGCTCCTCTCCAGTGTTCTAAAAAATATTTCGTGATAAAATGATTCATGTAGCTAAGTGTCCTATTTATATTACATGGAAAAATTGCAATTTTGGCCGGCCATGGTGTTACACACCGTAAGTTCCTAATGTTTAGTCGGCCTATTCATACGTTAGTCAAGAGTTTTAGAGTACGACGCATGCGAGAATAGGCACGGGAAAAGGTCGAACGAACGCAAAATCGAGGAAGCGAGGGAGAAGGCCGGACAAGCTGCCAAATAGGGGCAACGTGTCACGGACCCTCCCCCTCCGTAATGGGCTCCGTGACACACTCGTATTTTGGTGCGTTGGGGTCCGTGCCACAGACCCCCTTTCCACTGCCCAAGTCTATATATATATATCCCCTTCACTTTTGTTGAATCATTTCATATATATATATATATATATATCTTTGTCCAAAGAGAGAGAGATGCCATTTTAAAGATATTTTCCTTCAATTACGCTACCAAATGCTGTCCAAATTCAAATTAACTTCAGGTATCAGGTTATAAGGCTGCAGGGAGCATTATTATGGAGTTGGTTTCACAAAATTTTCCCAGAAAATCTTCGCCCCGCCAAGCAAAGGTTGTCAGAATTGCTCCAAACTAATATATATATGATTACAGGATTCAAGTAAGTATTTCTCTCTTCTGAACTCTCGAGAAATTATACGTTTTCGACCGTGTTTTGTTAAGTTAAAGTATAGTTAATATTAATATTAAAAGTTATAGTTTTAGTCGAATTTAGAACTGAAACTAGTCTCATTCTCCAAGTAATACGATTACAATTGGAAAAGGCCGTTGAATACAGATTGAAACTCACTGGTTAGATAGAAAGTCGGCACTTGAGGTATGTAAGGCTACCCCTTCGGCAAGTTACATTCGTTGTAATGTTAGTACGACCCGTGTGTCTATAGTACTTCAGAGTAACCCTGTTGGTGTCAGCTATTATAAACTGAATTGAGCCTATGGTGACAAAATAGTAATTTTTATCCGAGTTAATCTATCTAGAATAGTCTTACTTCGATGTTGAGTAGTTAGATGTTATCCCATACAGTGTTCCATTTACTGAGTCCGCGAGGGCCATATTGAGTTCCATTTATTGAGGCCACGAGGGCCATACAGAGTTCCATTTACTGAGGCTGCAAGGGCCACATTGAGTTCCATTTATTGAGGCCACGAGGGCCATATAGAGTTCCATTTACTGAGGTCGCGAGGGCCATTTTCAGTTTCATTTATTGAGGCTTCGAGGGCCATACAAAGTTCTATTACTGAGGCCGCAAGGGACGTATTGAGTACCATCAGATTGAGGCTGCACGGACCATAATGAGTTGCACTAGATTGAGGCCACGAGGGCTAGACCGAGTTACAGTAAACACCATCCTCAGTACTCAGGTAGTAAGAGTGGACCTTGTTTGTACTTGACGAGGCTTATGGGTGCCTATATAGGTTCTTTTGTGTTGTTTGTACCTTCCAGGCTTATGGGGGCCCGGTTAGGTTCTTATTTGCTTATATAGACTTGTTGTTTGGATAATTCAGATAGTGAAGGTATTCAGGTTAAATCCTTACTCTCTTCCTTTAATTACAACTATTTTACCAGCTTCAGTTAGTTACTATCTTTCTACCTTACATATTTGGTACATATTGTACTGACGCCACCCGGGGTGCTGCATTACTTGCCTGCAGGTGTGGATAGATGCAATTTGGGATGTTCCTAGCCTTCAGCTGAAGTCAATAGTTTATTCGGCTCCTTCCATCTGAAGTTGAAAGTTAGTACAGGTTCATACTTTTGATGTACAGTTTTGGGTAGGTCGGGGCCCTGTCTCGACCATTATATCACTACTAGAGACTTGCATACTGTTGTACATTCCCTGTGGCTAGTTGATGTTGGCCATGTGGGGCCCATGTATGTTTATTTCCTTTGTTGGTCATGTGGGGCCTTGTTTTGCTGTTAGTTGGCGGCCTTGTCGGCCATAGCGTAGTTTAATGCCTTATTTACTTTTCAGTTATAACTAGACAGCATGGTGGCCTTGTTGACCCACATAGGATCCCTGCTATTGCGTTGTTGTGGTCAGTTGTCTTCTTTTACAGGTGGCCTTGTCGTCCAGGGGATGTACTTACAGACGAGATAGCTGTTCATTTCTTGAATCAAGTGTCAAACGTGCCCCAGTCAGGTCAGGTTAGTTCAGACCAGTAGGGCACCAGGTGCCAGTCATACGTCCCAAGGTAGGGCGTGACAAACTTGGTATCAGAGCAAGTCATATCCTAAGGAGTCTATAAGCCATGCCAAGTAGAGTCTTGTCTATGGGTGTGTTGTGCACCACATTCTCTGGGCAGGAGGCTGCAAGGAATAATAGTGTAGTTAATCTTCTTTCTCCCCCAATCGTGATATAGAGCTTTGTGTAGGGTGACTTCCTGAGCTTATCTTATCCTATTCATTTACAGAGAAATTTCGGACTCACGACAGACTGTGACTGGTCGAGAGTTGGATGTGGCCGCAGGAGAGGGTACTAGTGGGGGACTACAGGAAGAGTCAGCCCGATTGAGGGCGATAGGGGGACCCCACCTCAATCTCCCCAACACCTACCACCACATTCAGAGCCCGTTAGGGTGGAAGATATATCAGCACCACCCCCATCTATACCTGTTCCATCAGATCAGGAGCATAGGGATGCTTTTTACATATTGATGCAAATGGTGGCTGCCCAGTGTCAGCCTCAACCGGTGGTACCAGCTGCCGCTAAGCCCGCTGAGGGGCCCGATAGTTCGAGAGTTCGTGAGTTTCTAGCTTTGAGTCCCCTGCGGATTAAATGGATAGATCGCAGAGAGGACCCCCAAAATTTTATAGAATAGTTGCAGAGGATATTTAGGGTCATGCATGCCTCGTCCACAGAATCAGTCGAGCTAGCAATATTCAGATTGAGAGATGTAGCGGTTTTGTCGTATGAGAGTTGGGAGAGATCCTGAGGTAGAGATGTACCTCCACCTGCGTGGCCTATATTTTCTGAGGCTTTCATATATCACTATTTGCCTCGAGAGGTTTGGTACGCCAGAGTAGAGCTTTTTTTACATCTAGACCAGGGATGAATTAGTGCCAGATAATATGCATTGAGGTTTGATTCCTTAGCCAGGTAAGCACCCTCGTTTGTTGACACCATGCTAGCCAGGGTGCACCGATTTATTATGGGGCTTGCACCAGAATATATGGAATCTTGCATTACAGCTACTCTGCGAGAGGATATGGACATTTCACAGATCTAGGCATTTGCCCAAAATATAGAAGACCTCAGACAGTGCAGTATGCTATGGAAAGGTCAGGTCAGGAGCAGCGTGGGAGGGCTAGACCCACAGATTTCCAGGCAGATTTTCAGGGAGGTCCTAGACCCCATTTCTCAGGCAGGCCACCCAGGCCCCCACTTCAGTAGCATTAGGATAGTAGATCAAATCGTTGGAGACAGTCAGGCCCCGACAAAAGCTCACGAGCGCCCAGCTCGTAGCAGCAGAAGGGGCAAGACCACATAGATTTACCAATACCGTGATGCAGTACTTGCCATAAATAGCATCTGGGGAGGTGCAGATACAATTCCACCGCTTGATATACCTGCGGGCAGGAAGGGCATATGATGAGAGACTGCCCGACTAGACGCCAGGGCGGTCAGGACCAGAAGAATGGATCCTCAGCAGGTTCGTATGCCCCAGCACCTTTTGCAGGGCGCAAGCCCTCAGCTCCAGCTGGTAGAGGCCGAGCTAGATTAGGGGTATCTGGTTCAAGTAGCAGTTAGGATTGCACATATGCATTACTAGGGCGGCAGGAGTTAGAGTCGTCACCAGATGTTGTGACAGTTATATTAGATGTTTTTTCTCACTCAGTTTATGCTTTGTTAGATCCGGGCTCTACTTTGTCGTATATTACTCCATTAGTAGCTCAAAAGTTTTACATAGCGCCCGAATTGCTTCAACGACCATTTTTGTTATCTACTCTTGTTGGTGACTCTATTATTGGTAAAAGAATTTATCAGGGTTGTACAGTAGAGGTTGTGGGTCGTCTGACCTTAGCAGATATGGTAGAATTAAAAATGATTGATTTTGATGTGATTATGAGTATGGACTGGTTGGCACCATGTTATGCTACTGTAGAGTGTTGGACCAGAATTGTCCGATTTCACTTTCCGGGAGAGGTAGTGTGAGAATGGAGAGGTAATATAGCTATGCCAAAAGGTAAGTTTATATCCTATCTTCGGGCAAAAAGGTTAATAGCAAAGGGTTGTATCTACCATATTGTCAGGGTTCAGGATGTGAAAGCAGAATCCCCGACTCTCCAATCTATCCCAGTTGTTAATGAATCCCCGGATGAGTTTCCAGATGAACTTCCCGGTGTCTCCCGAGAGCGGGAAATAGATTTCTCTATAGATTTGGTATTAGATACCCAGCCTATATCCACATCCCCGTATCGAATAGCCCCTGTTGAATTAAAAGAATTAAAAGAACAGCTAAAATATTTGTTAGATAAAGGTTTCATCAGACCCAGTACGTTACTGTTGGGTGCACCCGTCCTGTTTGAGAAAAAGAAGGATGGGTCTCTACGCATGTGCATAGATTACTGGCAATTGAATGAAGTTATTGTTAAGAATAAATATCCTCTTTCGAGAATAGATGATTTGTTTGATCAGCTGTAAGGGGAGAAATACTTCTCTAAAATTTATTTGAGATCTGGGTACCACCAGGTTCGAGTTTGGGAGAAAGATATCTTGAAGATAACTTTTAGGACTAGGTATGGCCATTTTGAGTTCTTAGTTATATCATTCGGGTTGACAAACGTGCCAACAGTGTTCATGGACCTAATGAATAGTATCTTCAAGCCGTATTTGGATCTGTTTGTAATAGTGTTCAATGATGATATTCTATTCTACTCCCGCTCAGAAGCAGAGCATAAAGATCATTTGTGGTAAGTACTTAGATCCTTAGAAAATGCCAGTTATATGCAAGGTTTTCTTAATGTGAGTTCTGGTTGAATTCTATATCTTTCTAGGGCCACATTGTATTAGAGGCTGGTATTCAAGTGGATTCTCAGAAAATTAAGGCAGTGAAAACATGGCCTAGACCTACGACCCCAATAGAGGTTCGCAGTTTCCTGGGGCTAGCCTGGTATTAAAGAAGGTTTGTGGAAGGGTTTTCTACCCTGTCAGCATCTTTGACTAAATTGACTCAAACAATAGCCAAGTTTTAGTGGACCGAAGCCTGTGAGCTGAGTTTCCAGGAATTGAAAAACAGATTGACATCAGAACCAGTGTTAGCTTTACCAGAAGGTTCAGAGGGTTATATGGTTTATTGGTGACGCTTCAGGCATCGGGTTAGGGTGTGTTTTAATGAAATATGGAAACGTAATAGCGTATGCTTTGAGGCAATTGAGAAAGCATGAAAAGAACTATCCCACCCATGATATGGAGTTAGCTGTAGTGGTTCACACCTTAAACATATGGAGGCATACTTATATGGGGTGCATGTGGATATTTTTACTAACCATAAAAGTCTTCAGTACATTTTCACACAGAAAGAGTTGAACTTGCGACAACGCCGTTTGTTAGAATTATTGAAAGATTATGATGTGAACATCTTGTATCACTCAGGGAAAGCTAATATTGTAGCGGATGCTCTTAGCCGTCAATTTATGGGCAGGTTGGCATTTCTGAGGCCGGAACAACGGGAAATGGCCCAAGAATTGCACCGGCTAGCCAGCTCGGCATTTCGGGTTGTTGATATAGAGGATAATGGAGCCATAATTAAGAATACTGCAGTATCATCCCTAGTTGTAGAAGAAAAAAGAGCATTAGTATGAGGATCCTCATATAGCACAGCTCAGAGATAAGGTACAGCAGGGAGAAGTACCAGCCTTTAAGGTAATTGAGGATAGGGTTTTGAGATGTAGGGGTCGCCTCTATGTTCCAGATGTAGCAGGACTTCGCCAGCAGATCATGGAAGAGGTACATTATTCCCGTTATTCTCTTCACCCAGGTTCAACAAAGATGTATCATTACATAAGACAGATTTACTGGTGGCTGGGAATGAAGAAGGAGGTAGCAGAATTTGTAGCACAATGTCCTAACTACCAACAGGTAAAGGCGAAACATCAAAAACTCAGTGGATTGACACAGGAAATAGTAGTGCCTATGTGGAAATGGTAGGCAATAAATATGTATTTCATGATAGGATTACCCCGGACCAGGCACAGATTTGATTCCATCTGGGTGATTATTGATAGATTGACGAAGTCAGCTCATTTTCTTCCAGTCAGAACCACTTTTTTAGCCGAGGACTATGCCGAGTTGTACATTAGAGAAATAGTTAGACTACATGGTGTCCAAGTATCTATTATTTCTGACAGAGGAGCACATTTTACAGCCAGGTTCTAGCAATCTTTCCAGAGAGGCTTGGGAACTAATTAATCTGAGTGTGGCATTTCATCCTCAAATAGATAGACAGGTAGAACATACAAACCAGACGCTCGAGGTTATGTTACGAGCATGTGTGCTAGACTTCGGGGGCAGCTGGGATGAACATTTACACCTTATTGAGTTTTCTTACAATAATAGTTACCATTCGACAATCTAGGTGGTGCCTTATGAGGCCTTATGTGGGCGAAAATACAGGTCCCCAGTTGGTTAGTTTGAGGTAGGAGAATCAGAGTTAATTGGGACAGACATAATCCACCAGTCAGAAGAGAAAGTAAAACTTATCAGAGAACGCCTGTTGACAGCTCAAAGCCACCAGAAATCTTCCGCTGATGTGCAGCGTAGAAATATGGAATTCAATGTAAACGATTGGGTATTTCTTAAATTTTCTCCAATGAAGGGCGTGATGAGGTTTGGTAAAAAGGGAAAGCTTAGCCCTAGGTTTATTGGGCCGTATCGAATCCTCTGGAGAATAGGCCAGGTGGCATACGAGTTAGATTTGCCTTCAGAGTTAGAGTCCATCCACCCGGTCTTTCATGTATCGATGTTAAGAAAGTGTATAGGGGATCCGTATCGAGTTGTACCAGTTGAGATGTCCAGGTTACTGAGGAGTTAGCTTATGAATAAGTCCTAGTGGCCATATTGGATAGGTAGGTTCGTAGGTTGAGAACAAAAGATGTCGCCTCTGTTAAGGTATTATGGAGAAATTGGAATAAAGAAGAGATGACCTGAGAAGATGAGGATGACATGAGATTTAGATATTCTCAGTTGTTCCAGGATTAGACCCGATTATGCAGGTATGTGAAGTCGTTGATTTAGTTGTTGTTCTATGATTTATGTTACTTAGACTATTCAGTTAACTGTCATTTGTTGTGAAAGAGTTGTTATAGTGTAATGTGATATATCTGTATTAGACTTTTCTGCGTGTCAGTGTTTTTAGATAGTCCATATTACAGGGGAGACTGTGCCAAATTTTTTCCAGAATAATAGTTAAAAGAGTTGAACTCCTGTAAATTGTAGTTGACATTCGAGGACAAATGCTCCTGGGGGGGGGGGAGGATGTTACACCCTGTAAGTTCCTAACGTTTAGTCATCTTATTCCTATGTTAGTCAAGAGTTTTAGAGTACGACGCATGCGAGAAGTGGCCTGGGAAAAGGTCGAACGAGCGCGGAATTGGGGAAGCGAGGGAGAAGGCCGGACAAGTTGCCAAATAGGGGCAACGTATCACGGACCCTCCCTCTCCGCGATGGGCTCCGTAACACCCCCGTATTTTGGGTCATTGGGGTCCGTGCCATGGACCCCCTGTCCACCGCCCAATTATATATATAAATCCCCTTCACTTGTTGAATCATTTCATATATATATCTTCGTCCAGAGAGGGAGTGAGAGATGCCATCTTAATGTTATTTTCCTCTGATTACGCTGCTAAACATTGTCCAAATTCAAATTAACTTTAGGTATCGGGTTATAATCCTGTAGGGAGCATTACTACGGAGTTAGTTTCTCAAAATTTGCCTGACAAATAATAGCCCCGCCGAACAAAGGTTGTTAGAATTGCTCCAAACTAATTTCTATACGATCACAAGATTCAAGTAAGTGTTTCTCCCTTCAAACTCTCGAGAGATTATACGTTTTCAAACGTGTTTTGTTAAGTTGAAATATAGTTAATATTACTATTGAAAGTTATCGTTTTTGCCGAATTTATTACTGAAACTAGTCTCATTCTCCCAGTAATACGATTACAGTTGGAAAGGGCCATTGAATATAGATTAAAACTCATCGGTTAGATAGAAAGTCAGCACTGGAGGAATGCGTTTGGGACGTTCCCGGCCTTCAGTTGAAGTCAATAGTTTATTCGGCTCCTTCCCTCCGGAGTTGAAAGTTAGTAGAAGTTCATACTTTTGATGTACAGTTTTGGGTAGGTCGAGGCCCTGTCTCAACCATTATATCCCTGTGGCAAGTTGTTGTTGCCCGTGTGGGGCCCATGTATGCTTTATTTCCTGTGTTGGCCGTGTGGGGCCTTGTTTAGCTGTTAGTTGGCGGCCTTGTCGTCCATAGCATAGTTTTATGCCTGATTTACTTTCCAATTATAACTAGATAGCATGATGGCCTTGTCGGCCCGCATAGGATCCCTGTTATTGCGCTGTTGTGGTCAGCTATCTTCTTTTACAGGTGGCTTTGTCAGCCAGGGGCTGTACTTACAGCCGAGATATCCCGTTCATTTCTTGAATTAAGTGTCAAACATGCTCCTGTCTAGTCAGGTTAGTTTAGACCAGTAGGGCACCAGGTGCCAGTCATACCTCCCAAGGTGGGGCGTGACACATGGACTTCCTCCATGCCACGCTGCCCATCACACAGAAGCAGCTCCATGGCACGGGGCTGTAGTGCATTCCCATTGGAAATTGTCTCTCGGTAGGTCTTCTGTGAGGCGCCTGTGCATCGCCCGGCGTGGGATAATGCAGGACGCATAGAAGCAGGGGCGTGACACGCCTATTAACGCTGAGCGTGGCCGGCGTGGCACGGTACTATCGCACAGGCACGCTTCCTGGCCAGCATCTTGCACGCACGCAATGTGCGTGACATGGTGCCCAGCACGATACATGCCCAACATGGCACGATGCCTAGCGCAAGCAGTCTATTCTTTGCAATCATCACTCCATGTCCTTCCAAACTCCTTTCTTGCTTGTGCATCATTCAATTTAGCCCATCCTAAGCATAATTTACCTGCAAAACATGGCTAAGCGTATTGGTTAGTTCGTGCACGAATTTATACAAAAATCACATAAGAATGTAATCAATTAAATTAACAAACATTACTAAATTAAGATATAACATAGCACTTGGGAACGTAATTATCCCCAAGATAAGGAACATGGGCAACCGCCTGCTCGTTGACTTAGGCAGTCAATGATTGTGCCACATCTGAATGGCTACCCTAAACTCTACATGGGCAACCTGCTCTGGCACATGATCCTCGGGGGTTGGTGGGGCCTGCTGGGGCCCATCCCCGTTACCATTCTTATGGCTATTTCCATTTTCGTTTCTTCTTTCGTTAACTCAGCGAGGAGGCATTCTGCAAATGCATATAACACGAGTTAGAAGGATAGAGAGACATTTCATCACACGACATAGATCATGAAAGAAGGAAAGTTTCCTAAAATGTTTTATAGCCGCTTCGTCATAAGTGTGGCGCGCCTCATACCCATGAAAAATACTCTACTTAACATGGATTTGAGACACCCTAGGACACTTCAAAACCTAATGCTCTAATACCATGTTTGTCATGACCCGAAAATAGGCCTGAATCGAGACACAGGACAAGGAACCCCGAGAAGCTCCAAATTGACCCATGGCATGAACATAACAACCAAGAGCATACAAAAAGCAGAAACTGAAATAATAAAACATGCTAAGCGGAAGTTTGAAAATCCAATAATATCGTAACAACGGAAAACATAATACTAATCTGAAGATGAATACATGCTATGTTTGATAAGCCTCGATAACCTAAGGAGTTGATGGGAGAAGACCCCAACTAACTCACTAATAAACTGAAGCTGGAAGTACTGATATCACGCTGATAAGAAGGTCCTTGAAGGATGAGGACTCACCAATAGGCTGAGAAATGCTAACTCTGAAGATCTGACTAACAATGGGATTGAACCTGAATGTCTAGCTTATATCATGAAATGATACAACATAGAGTATGCGGTCAGTACTTGGAATGTATTATGTATGCAAACTAAGTAAAAACGACAGTTAAAAGTACATAAGAGTTCATAAGAGTAGCACAATATGAACATGAAGTAAATATCATAATATAAACATGTCAAACCATTCGTAAACTAATCATAATGATAGTTATAAGAGATACCTTATAAAAACATAAATTTAGACAAAGTAACATAAACATGACAATGCATAAATCATGAAGAACAATGGGAGGACTCATTTTAACCGACACTATCATGATAGAGCTTACATGATGCCCCAACTTTTTGCTTAAGTGGGAATTTCCATCCTAGGCCATCCAGGCAAGGGACGTGCATGATGTGATATCACAAGGGATCCATAAATATATATATATATGTATATATATATATATATATATATATATATATATATATATATATATATACCTATGGTGGCACGTAGTTTTGAGACCACAGAGTTTACCTGAATGCCAGGTCTACACAGTGTTCGACACTGCTCCCAAAAACATGCACATGAGGCTCATATCATAATCCTGAATCATTTATGAAGGTCATGGACATAAATCATAACATACTTTAAATACATGATTAGAAATTAATAAGGGTCCGTGAATCGGCCAAGAATCTTAAATACATAAATCATGAATAATATGCATACTTATGAAAATATATATACTTGATATTCATAAATCCATGAAGAGTACTTGAAGAGTAATCATACATGAATCATAATTCATAATTTAACATGAATCATAATTCATAATTTATGCTTAGTAAAATCAAGATCATAATAGAATCATAACTTGACTTTACATGGAGAGTGAATAATTGGGAAAAATTTAATTAAAATATGAAACTATGATTAGTAATAAAAATAGGTAAAAACATCTGCTCATAGATCATAAAACATGATTTGATACATGAAGGTATTTGACCTATAGATAGATCATAGAGAATTTCACAAAAAATAGGATTAAACCCTATAAGATCATGAACTTGAATCTAGAATTTAATTCATGGAATTCAGAAGAGTTTTGAGCATGAGAGTGAAAGGAACTCTTATTCATAGCCCTACATACCTGGGTAAATCTGATTTACACTCCTCTTTGAAAGCCCAAAGGTATTGGAGAATTTCGCAAGCTTGATCTCCAAGGAAGAATTCTAAACTTGCATGCATGGAGTGGTAAGGCTTATGATAGGTCTAGCACTCTTAAAACCATTCTAACTTAACTTAAAATGACATAGTTTAGGACCTTAAAGATTAGAAATTATGAAAATACCCTTAATAAAAATTATGAAAATTTAACACTGCCAGTGACCACGACCTATACCACGAGTCATCCTTCGATACCATGACTCGTGGTATCCATCCATTACTTTCTTTTGGCATTTTTTCAGTTCTCAATTCCTGTATACGACAACTCGATTGAATGGGTAATTACTCTCCACAATGGCCCGTTGTGTCCTCTCATTGTCACCACTGACTCCACACATACAATTTCTTAGACTTCCACCACAAGTCAACCAAGACTCCTACCTCCAAACCATGGGTTGTTGGACCCATTCGTTACCTCTGTGAAATTTTCACTGCACTCCTTCACGAGCACTTAACACAACTCATGGCTCCTCACAATGAGTCGTACCACAACTCGTGCCATCCAACCCTAGTATCACAGAGACAAAAAATGACCTTGACCCACGACCCGTTACATCACCCAATAGTTCATCCTTGGGCCTGTTACCACTGAGTCTTCTACTGCAGTACCTGACCACGGGTGGTTCCCACGAGTCGTTACACCTTCCAATGGCTCGTACCATGAGTCATTCTAAGTAAAATCTGAGATTTCTTCTACATCTCATTTCAAATTCCCGAGTCTAGTCTTAGACACTTTTGGGGTATTACAGCAATTAAGTACTGTAATACCTTGAAAGTGCCTGGCGAATCGTCGCCCCCCCGAGCCTAAGTTGATGGAATTGTCCCAAAAGTGTCAATACGATCACGTGCCTAAAGTAAGTATTTCTCCCTTCTAGATTCCCAAGAAATTACGAGTTTTTGATCGTCTTTCGATAAGTTAAAATATAGTCAGTATATATGTATATAAGTTATTGTTTTCATCGAATATAGTAATAAAGAAGCCCTATTCTTCCGTTAATATGATTAAAGTTGAGAAGGGCAGTTGAACACGAGCTAAAACTCGCAAGTTAATCGGTAAATTGCGAACGAGGTATGTTAAGTCATTTTTTTCGGCTAGTTAGTTTCTTCAGTATAGTAATCCAGTATGAATCCCTGTAGAGCTAAGTAGTATGTTATCATGTTTAGTTTTTGATGTTAGTTGAGACTCATAAATTGTATTCTTGTGGGCTGAATTATACCTGTATAGCTTCCGTGGCCACCCTAGGGTTAATAGCTGTGTCGCCGCCCGCCAGGGGCGAGGATACGTCGCTCTACGGAGTGGCAAGCCATCCTCAAGGGATGAAGAAGGGGATCTAGATCCTCATATTTCCGTGGTTGGACTTATACACACCCCCGTTCGAGCGCTTACGCTTGGGGTGTAGATATCAGGAGTCCTCCGGACTCAGACACAGCTATAGTCAGGGGCCGAGTAGGCCCAGTTGCAGACCTAGGGGATTGGCAGGATGCTTATAGCTGGTAGTTGACTAAGTATGACCTAGATAGGGGTATATAGATTGAGGTGTACTCACTAGGGCTAATGGGGGCCCAGGTGGGTTATTTTGTGCTAATTGTACCTTCCGGCTTATGGGACCCATGTAAAGTTTAGTTAGATAGCAAGATGCCTCGCTTGTTAGGTATGACCCCTACCCTCCTTATTACAGTTATGTTTAGCCCTGATTTCACTACTTTAGTCATTTTCAGTCCGTTTTCTTTACTTCAGTTATTGTCAGTTCTATTTCCTTACTTTCAGTTATTTAAAGTTACTCTTTACATACTCAGTACCTGTGGTACTGACGCCCTATTCTGGGGCGCTGCATTACTTGCCTACAGGTGCAGATAGACGAGGAGCAGGTCCCTCATAGTTCCAGTCAGACGTATAGAGCCGTCAACTCCCTTCTTCCGGAGCTTGAGTGATAGAGGTTTACTTCTTTTGTTTTTACATTATGGGTAGGTCGGGCGCCTTTCCCGATCATGTTATTACTCCTAGAGGCTTGCAGATTGCATTACTTCCCTATGGTTAGATAATATTGGCCGGTGTGGGGCCATATGTGTTTTAGACTATGTGTATTGGTCGTGTGGGGCCTTGTTTAGCTGTTGATTGGTGGCCTTGTCGGTCATAGTTCAGTTTAGCATCTGATTTTACTTTCCAGTTATAACTAGATATCATGGTGGCATTGTCGGCTGGCATAGGACTCCTTATGGTTGTCTGTCTCTGGTTAGCTGTTTATTTTCATAGGTGGCTATAGGCCTTGTCGTCCGGGGGTTGTATTTACAGCCGCTATATAGTCCATTGTTTTCTTGATTCTAGAGTTGGACTCATCCATGCACCAGAGGTGCTTAGGCTCAGTCAGCTCAGTAGTCTATGTCCTAGTAGGGCACCAGGTGCCAATCATGCCTCCCAAGGTGGGGCGTGACATATGTCCTTTCATTTCCTACCTTAATGCCAGAAAGTTCTAAAGGTTGCATGTACCATCTAGTTAGGGTTAAGGATGTCGAGTTCGAAACCCCGACTATTCAGTCAGTTCTAGTAGTACGTGAGTACCCAAAGGTCTTTCCTAATGATTTTCCAAGTGTCCCTCTTGAGCGGGAGATTGATTTCGATATAGATGTTCTTCCCAACATGCAGCCTATATCTATTCCGCCCTACAAAATGGCTCCAGCCGAGCTAAAGAGTTGAAAGATCAGTTGAAGGCCCTATTAGATAAGGGCTTTATTAGGCTTAGTAAGTCTCCATGGGGTGCACCGGTGTTATTTGTCCGGAAGAAGGATGGTTCGCTTTGGATGTGCATTGACTTTCGGCAGTTGAACAAGGTTACCATCAAGAACAGGTACCCCTTACCCAGGATTGATGATTTGTTTGACTAGCTTCAGGGTGCCATGTGTTTCTCAAAGATTGATCTCAGGTCCGGGTATCATCAGCTCAGGGTTCGGGAGACTGACATCCCGAAAACTACCTTTGGTACTTGGTATGGTCATTTTGAATTTGTTGTTATGTATTTTGAACTAACCAATGCCCCTGCAGCTTTCATGGATCTGATGAGCAGGGTGTTCAAGAAATATCTAGACATGTTCGTGATTGTGTTTATCGATGATATCCTCATATACTCTCGGAGCAAGGAGGAGCATGTCGCTCACTTGAGAGTAGTGCTTCAGACCCTCAAGGTCGTTAGTTATATGCAAAGTTCAGCAAGTGTGAGTTTTGGTTGAACTTAGTTGCATTTTTAGGCCACGTGGTATCAAGTGAGGGCATAAAGGTAGATTCTCAGAAAAATGAGGCGGTGAAGAATTGGCCAAGACCGGTGAACCCATAAGATATCAGGAGCTTTTTGGGTTTAGCGGGTTACTATCGAAGATTTGTTGAGGGCTTTTCATCTATTACAGAACCTTTGACCAAGTTGATTCAGAAGAAGGTAAAGTTCCAATGGTCGAAGGCTTGTGAGAAAAGCTTTCAGTAATTGAAGACCCGACTCACTTCAGCACCAGTGTTGACCTACGCGAGGGTACCGATGGTTTTTGTGGTGTATTGCAATACTTCGAGAATCGGACTTGGGTGTGTGTTGATGCAGCATGGGAAAGTGATAGCATACTCCTCAATACAATTGAAAGTTCATGAGAAAAATTACCCGACCCATGATCTTGAGTTGGCCGCGGTGGTGTTTGCATTGAAGATATGGGTGCATTACTTGTATGGGGTCCACGTGGATGTATTCACGGACCACAAGAGCTTGCAATATGTGTTTACATAGAAAGACCTCAATCTTCGGCAAATGAGGTGGTTGGAGCTACTTGATCTTGGGAAAATTTATATGCCCAAGTGATACTCAAATGTGGAATTTTAGCCTTGTTTATCTATCAATGTGTGTACATTCTCATGTAATTGGTAATAAAATGTGAATTTATACTAACCAACATGATTAGCATTGTTTTGCAGGTAAAAGGTAATTTTGGGAAGCTTAAATGCATGTTGGAAGAGATCGGGGTTGGACTCGGACGTGAGCAAGGGACAAGGCATTGCAAAGCATAAAATAAAGGGGCTCCGCGATGGAGCCGTGTCACGCTGTCATCGCGGAGGCCTTCTGCCTGGATAGGGAATTTTTGCCCAATTTCAAGAGAGGGTACGCGATGGGTCCGTGGCACGGTGGCCTGGCTCCATGTTGCACGCCGTGCCACGTTGGGCCTTATACCCTGGACCCCCAGTTTCCAGTGAAGGTCTGCATCGGTAGCGTGTCATGGAGGCAGTGCTCCGCGATGCACTCCGTGACACGTTGCTTGTTATTCCGGGAAAAATTCCCACCAGTATAAATAAAACACTTAGGTTCATTTTTCAATATTCTGACTTGGTGGAGCAAGAACGTGGGTTACAGGCAGTTGAAGGGACGAAATTATCAGGGTTTTTCTCTCTTTCCTTCTCCTTGTATTCAATTGCTTGTATGTTTAACACTGATTTAACGATGTTTAATCCACATATGAGTGGCTAATTCATCTTCTTGCTGAGGTTATGAACACTTGTAACGAAATGTGATCATTGATTCTTTGGTTTTTCATCTTTTTCTTCCATGGTTGTTCTATTAATTCTTGTTCTTACTGCATTAATGTGTGGCCCATGTTAATGTACATCTAAAAAGTCCGGTTTCACTCGAGAGAGCAAGAAATCGGAAAGTTGTGAATTAATAGGATATGATCTTTTCTTAGTTTGGGAAAATTGAGAATTGATTTACCTTCAGGATAGAAATATACCTGAAAGTCGTATTAGTCAATTTAGGAACCGGGTTTGTATGGGCAGAACATGAATTGCATTTAATCACAGAAATGTAGGTGGATGGTTCATGATTCTTAAGTGGAATTAAATACGAGAGTTTTAATCCCTTGGCAGTAGTTCTTGACTAGCAACCGGAGGAAAAGACTAACCAAATTATGTCGATAATTAATTTCATTACATGTTCGTTTAACCTCAGCATGCTCACATCCATAGTTCAGACTCAAAGTAGATAATTGTTTAGACTTAGCATAATTATTAGAAACCCAAAATATCAAAATCTTGGCTACACTATTGTCTGCATTTTTTAGAATTGAAATATAGTACACTTGAGCAGATTGCACTTTATCCCAGTCCCTGTGGGATCGATACTTGGCTTACTTAAGTCACTTTACTACTTGTTCGACCACGTGCACTTGCGTGTAGTTATATACCCATATAATGCGATAACGAACAAGTTTTTGGCGTCGTTGCCGGGGACTGGTGATCTTGGGCAGATTAATATGCCCAAGTGATACTCAAACGTATCATTTTCGCCTTGTTTATTGTGCAATGTGTATACATTTTCATATAATTGGCAATAAAATGTGAATTTATACTAACCAACATGATTAGCATTGTTTTGTAGGTAAAACATGATTTTGAGGAGCTAAAATGCATGTTGGAACAATACCGGAGTTGGACTTGGATGCGAGGATGAAAAGGACATTGGACTGCACAATGTAAAGGGGCTCCGCGATGGAGCCGTGCCACGCTACCATCGCGGAGGCACACTACCTGGAGGGTGATTAATTTGTCAATTTCCAGTGAAGCCTCGCGACAGCTCCGTGGCACGGAGGCAAGCCACCGCGTTGCATGCCGTGCCACGTTGAGGCTTTATTCCCGGACCCCAGATTTCCAGTGAGGGTCCGCGTCCACGCCGTGTCACGAAGGCCAACGCGGAGCACTGGCCTCCGTGACACGTTGCTTGTTATTCCGGGAAAAATTCCCAATAGTATAAATATAACACTTAGGCTTATTTTTAATTAATTCAGACTTGGTGGAGCAAGGACGTGGGTTACAGGCAGTTGAGGGACGAAAAAGCTCAGGGTTTTTCTCTCTTTCTTTCTTCTTTCAATCAATTGTTTGTATGATTAACACTTGTTTTAGGATGATTAATCCACAAATGAGTGGCTAATTCTCTTCCTTGCTGAGGTTATGAACAATGGTGATGAATTTTGATTATTGAATTGTATGGTTTTTCATCTTCTTCTTCTATGTTGTTCTATTAATTCTTGTTTCTACTGCATTAGTGTGTGGCCGACATTAATGTACATCCAAAAAGTCCGATTTCACTCGAGAGAGCACGAAATTGGAAAGTTGTGAATTAATAGGGTATTGTTCTTAACTTGATTTGGGAAAATTGGGTTTTGATGTGCTTTCCTAATAGAAATATACCTGAAAGCCGTATTAGTCAAATTAGGAACCGGAATTGTATTGCGAGGTCATAAATTGCATTTGATCACAGAAATGTAGACGGATGGTTTATGATTCTTAAGTGAGATTAAATACGAGAGTTTTAATCTCTAGGCTAATGTTCTTGGCTAGCAACTAGAAGAGAAGAATAACCGAATTATGATTATAATCAAGTTCATTACTTGTTCTTAACCTTGGCATGCTCATATCCATAGTTTCAATTCAAAGTAGATATTTGTTAATAGTTTTAGTATATAAGTTATAAACAAAATTATTCAACTTTTGGTTACGTTGTTGTCAGCATATATAGAAGTAAGATAGAATATAGTATACTTGAGCAATTTTTACTTATCCAGAGTCTCCTTGGTTCGATACTTGGCTTACTTAGCCACTTTATTACTTGTTTGACCACGTGCACTTGCGTGTCGGTTTTTAACCCATATAGGAAACCACCGAACAAGTTTTTGGCGCCGTTGCCGGGGAGACTAGGCAATTGGTGAAATTGTGTTAAGTGTAAATTTACTGTATTTTTATTTTATTTTCTTAAGTGTTGACAACTTGGTCTTAGCCTGTATTTTGCAGACTTGATTTCTGTGAACACTGGCAAAGGAAAAAGAGTTGATGGAATCTTATATAGAGCCTGAACGTGAATTTCATAGTGAACGCAGAGAAGCTCTACAAAAGAAGCTGCAGTTGCTCAGACAGACTATGATGGAGTAACAAAATCCACCGGTTGTGAGGGCAGTGTTAGTGCCCGACGAAGCAGCAGCAAGGCCGGTTCGCGAGGTGGCAATCCCACATGCCAACAATGTACATCCAAGTATCCGCAAACCAGAGCCTAGAGGGAGATTTGAACTAAAGCAGAACATGGTGCAACTTCTGCACACAAGCGGGCAATTTACCGGTCTCCCTCATGAAGACCCACAACAACATCTCCAAAACTTTTTGGAGATAAGTGACACTTATATACCCGCTGGAGTGTCACCTGATTATGTTCGGCTCACACTATTTCCGTTTTCCTTACTTGGTGAAGCCAAGAGGTGGTTAAAAGCTGAACCACCAAATTCTATATCAACGTGGGATGATCTTGCACGAAAGTTCTTGATAAGATTTTTTCCCTCTGGTAAAATAGCCAGACTTAGAAGTCAAATTCTAAGTTTCAAACAGAGGGAGGGAGAAAATTTGTATCAAGCCTGGGAAAGATTTAAATCCATGTTGCGGGACTGTCCTCATCATCATCAGTCCAATGAGGTGTTGGTACACACATTTATTGAGGGTTTGGAACCCCATACTAAAATTTTGCTAGACTCAGCAGCTGGAGGACAAGCGCTGGAAAAGACTTATGAGGAGCTGTACACTTTGCTCAACCGGATTTCACAGGGCAATCCAGAATGGAATGCTGACTCATCTCGAGGTGGAGCAAGGAAAGCAGCAGGAGTGCTTGAAGTCGATGGATTTACAGCTGTCGCTGCACAGATAGCTGCCTTGCAGAATCAGTTGAACAACCCCTTCAGCAACATGAACTTGAACCAGCCTTCAGCTTCAGTCAATGCGGTCCAGCAAATGTGGTGTGAAGTGTGTGGAAGCAGTGAGCACTCAGCTGAGTGCTGTGAAGCAAACCCAGATTCGGTTAACTTTGTGGGCAATGCACAAAGAAATCAGCAGCAGTTTGGTAGCAGCTACAACTCAAATTGGAGGAACCATCCAAATTTTTCGTGGGGTAGCAACAACCAACAAGGCCAAAGTTCGGGTCAGGGGATGCACAGGAATCAAGGAGGGCAACAGAACTACCAATCTCAATTCAGAAATCACAATGCCCCTCCTCCACCACCATCACCTACCATTGAGGAGATGTTCAAGACCATGATCGCTAATCAGGCGCAATTGCAGGCTGACTATGTTAAATTGGCAGCCGAAGTGAAGAACAATCAATTAGCGACGAAGGCTCTTGAGTATCAATTTGGGCAATTTGCTAGTGCCCAAAACACAAGGCCCAGAGGAGGACTGCCTAACGACACGGATCCTAATCCGAAGCAGGTAAATGCAGTGACCACAAGGAGTGGTTTGCAGCTGAAGGAGGTGGAACCGGAAAGACCACCTCAAAAGTCAGGAGCAGCAGATGTTGAGGAAGAACAAAGTTCGGATAGGGGGAAAATCAAAGAAGCTGAATCAGAAAGGCCTCCACCCCCGTTCCCTCAACGACTCAAGAAACACAAGGAGGAGGCGTGTTTCAAGAAATTTATGGAGGTGCTTAAACAGGTACATGTTAATTTACCTCTTGTTGATGTCTTGCAGGGAGTGCCAAAATATGCCAAATATATTAAAGACATCGTGGCCAACAAAAGTCTTTTGACTGAGTATGCCACGATAGCTTTGACGGAGGAATGCACTTCCCGGATCCAAAATAGACTGCCTACGAAGCTAAAAGACCCTGGAAGTTTTACTATCCAGCTTACTATTGGGCAGAGTATCCGAGCTCGTGGATTGTGTGACTTGGGGGCGAGCATAAACCTGATGCCATCTTCGGTATTCAGAAAGTTGGGTCTAGGGAGTCCTAGACCTACAACTGTAATCTTGCAGTTAGCAGACAGATCCTTAGCTAGGCCGGATGGCATTGTTGAGGATGTGCTTGTGCAAGTGGGATCCCTCATTTTTCCGGTTGATTTTATTGTTATGGATTTTGAACTAGACGCTGAAGTCCCATTTATTTTGGGACGACCCTTCTTGGCAACCGGGAAAGCATTAATCGACGTGGCTACGGGTCAACTTACAATGCGAGCACATGACAAGGTAGAGGTGTTCGATGTATACAAAGCACCCAAGCTCCCGATGGTGAATGAAGAACTCTCGGTGATCAATGTAATTGATCATGGGAATGCTAAACAAATGAATGATTCCCGAGAGTTGATGGGAAGACCACCAGATAAGGGTGAGCACTACTGGGGGGAGGAAAAGGATCGTGAGAAATCGTCCATCACCCTAGTGGATAAGTGAGCATAAAGGACGTCGAGCCGCGACGGTAAACCAGGCGCTGCACGGGAGGCAACCCGTGAAAAATATTTTTTTTCTTTTGTTTTGTAAAGTGTAAATAGATTTTATTTTCTTTTTCTTTTTCTTGATTTAGTTCAAATTTTTTTGTTTTAGTTAGTATTTTTCATCTTAATTAGGGAAATCTATTAATCTAACCAATTTTGTTTAGTAAGGTGATTTTCAGGTCAAACGGAGAAAAATGTGCACGGAATCGTGAAGGAAAAGGAAAGGTATGAAAAAATGAATAAAATGAAGAGACAGTGAGCTGGGGCGATGGCTCCGTGTCACGGAGGAGGACCTCCGCGTTACCCTCCGTGACACGTTGAGGTTAAATCTGAAATTTTTAAAAATTCCAGTGAGCCATCGCGATGGCTCCGTGTCAAGGAGGAGGGGCTCCGCGTTACCCTCCGTGACACGTTGCCCTATATTTTGTGACGGGTCACACCGGGTTTCCGGGTGACCTGCGTATTTTTCTTCATTTTAAACCCCCAAAAAACCCTTTTCCCCTCATTTTCTTACTTCTCTGCGACCAAACACCCGAACTTCCCTCCCCCATCAACGTGCCACGGTATTAAGTAAAGAAATTATCGAGTTTCTTTGATTATTCAACTTAAAGGTATGTTTTTCTATTATCTCTCAAGTTTTTGTCGATTTTAGTCGAATTTGAGCATGGGAGGAGAGATAAATCACCCTGAGTAAAAAATTAGCATGAAATTGAGTTATTCTTTGATTGATAAATGTTCGGAATGTTGTAATACGCATTTGAACTTGTCGATTGCATGAATGATTCGAAATTGATTGTGAAATTCAATTCTAGGGCTTTGGTTGTTGAAGTCGAAATGGGTAACTTGGTAAATTTGTGAATTATATGCCGGGGTGTGCTTGTGAATTGAGATAAGTCGTTGTAAATATTGTTTGAATGTAATAGACGACGAATTCTTGGGATTTTGGGAAAATGTGAAAATTGTTCGAATTGGTTGGTTACATAGGTTCATATGTATATAGAAATTTTGTTGTTGTTTTTGTGTGTTGTTTTCGTTGCTAAGTGCGATGGTTGAATTGTTAGCGATGGTAGGATTGGGATTAGCTGTATGAAGTCTGAGTAGTACGCTAAAGTTATACTGTCGAAATTTTCTTTGCGAACGCACTAAGCATGAATTGTATAGTTGTTTGTTTTTGGTATAAATAAAGTGATCCTTGCCGTAGTATCTTAACCGTAGCTAAGGACTAAGTGTGGGGTAAACTTAGCTTAACCCGACCTTAACCGAAGGTAATATGCATTTAGCTTGACATTGTGCTTGTTTATTTGTATTGGCAGGTACAATGGCAAGTAGGCAGGATAAGGGTAAGGGTGCATCTACTTCAGGCACCGGGAGAAAATGACTTAGACTGGGCACAGCAGTCCCAGCTGCACCAGCTGTTCCGCGCGGCCAACGCCGCCAATACGAAACGAGGTGGGTAACCGATGAAGGGAAGAAGTGGTACGCTAAACACAAGGAAAATAAATACATCCCTGAGGAGCATATTGCACGGGAACCACTAGCACAGGAGTTCCCCCGCATAGTGCAGAGGATCGAGGCAGCTGGGTTCAGCTTCATATTTCAAGAGCCCAAGGAATGCAACCTACATCTAGTCCGGGAGTTCTATGCAAATTGGAACCCGGCAATCAGAAGCCACACAATAAAAATCAGAGGGCAGATTGTCACTTTGGAACCCCAGAAATTAAATGCCATCATTGGAGCGTGGGACATAGATGCCCATGTTCTCTGCCAGCTGAACATCACCCCACCATATGCCGATATCAGACGCATATTGTGTGGGGCTCGATCCACAGCCAGATGGAGCAGACATAAGGAGAGGGGTTACCACCAGACTCTGCCGTATTCTCAAATGAACAGGGAGGCCAGAATATGACTGAATATAGTCTGTTCGTGCTTGATCCCGGGGGTGCACATGACTAATGTGACCCAGGACCGTGTCTGCCTGGTGTATGCCCTGATGAAAGGGCTAGAGATTAATGTTGGGACGGTCATCATATCCGCCATGAAGAGAGCCCGGCTACACCAGGGCCACAGGTATGGGTTTGGAGGACTTATCACCACCTTCCTCCGGGGCCTCGACGTCGAGGAAGAGGCTTTGGACTACATCCTGCAGTTGGAGCGGAGGGCCCTTGATGTGACCAAAACTAAGGCCCCCGACACCACACACGGGCCAGTGCTGACACTTGGCGAGCGACATGCTCGCGACGACCAGTACATGGCACGGATGTTTGGTATGCAAATGCTTCAGCTTCGGATTGGTGGGAGACCAGCCACAGAGGAGGAGCTATGGCAGCTGGAGCTGGATTACCCATTTGGCGAAAACGCCAGGGCTTTATGCCGAGTGGGGCCAGCCTTTGTAGAGCCCACTGACGATGATGTCCCCACGGATGAGGAGACACGTCGGGAGGACTCCGATGTGGAGTCCGATGACGACGACGGAGGTGACTCGGACATGGGCGATGAGGCAGCAACACCGGATAAAGAAGTCAAATATTTTGACTGATCAGGGAGTGCCACCACCCAATTTTGTGATTTTGAATTTTTGTGAACACTGGGGACAGTGCTCGATTTAAGTGTGGGGTGGGGAGTAATTAGGTGCTGGGGCTAGGCTGGTTTGCTTGTATGTTCTTTCCTCTGTTTGTTTTGTATGTTTATGTTGCCCTATGTTTGTGAAGTGCAAACTGGTTTGTATCTGTATATATTTGTGGTAATTGATGATGTGTGTTGTGAAATGTTGTGGTTTGCCAGCTAAGTCTGTAGAAAAAAAAATTTGTAAATATTTTCTTATGTTTTTTTTTCTCTATCGAAATGATCGATATTTTTAAAATTTTGCGAAAATATTTTGTACATAGTAAAATACTTTGTAAATATTTTTCCATCAAAATGATCGATGTGTTGCAAAATTTTTCGATTTTATTTTTTGAGTTTCTCGGAGTTTGTTTTCGGTTCTTTTACCGAGAATAGTCCCATTGAACCGACGTTATAATTAGTGACTGTTCCCTATGATGGATGGATGACGACCGTCTTAAGGGAAATGTAGTCAGTAGGAGTAGTGATTTTAATTTGTTTTCAGTTTTTTCTTTGGTGGATTGCATCACGGAACCTGTAGTTACTATATGGTTATGAAATTATGGTTGCGTGTTCTAACTGATATTCAAAATGTAAAAGTGATTCATTTGAAAGCATGCAATTTTGTAAATATGTTGAGTTACCTTGGCTGTAGAATTCGATTCGGTGTGATTGAGGCTTAATTTTGAATTCATGTAATTGGCTAATTAAAGAGTCTGTGAATGCATCTTGAATCGAGCATGTGCATGAAGTGTGAAGTGAGGTGTTGTTATTCCATGCTATTGTGAAGTGTCTAGAACTTGCCTGGTGTGTGTACAAAACGAAATGAAGGAGGTGTAGTGTTGGAAAGGATGTAGGCATTTCTTTGTTTTAACCGAGAGTTTCTAATTTTTTTCTTGTCATACACTACCTTTTTATGTGATTATATACCCTAGTCAGCCCGTTGAGCCTTTAGCCGATTATTTCTTTCTTTTGTCCAAAATTGTATAAATTAAGCTTAATTCTTTCTTTTCATTAGTCGTAAAGTCTATACAAAACTCTTAAGCTCTTAAGAAGAACATAAAAATTTTTCCCAAAGTGTCAAAGAGTGAGAATAGTGGAAAGAAAAAGAAAAGCAGAGTGAGGAAAGAAAAGAAAAAGGTGGAGGGTGCACTTGTTATAATGAAATGATAATGAAGGTGCATGAAAAACCCTTGTGTCATGTCAAGTGTGTTTGATGAAATGGGCCATACGAAAGTAAACCAGCATGTATGGGATGATGAAAAAAGAAAAGAGAGAAACAATGTCATGAGTTGAGGGGAATGTGTTGAAAAGGCGCTTAATGATGCTAGTGGCTATTATTGGCTAATCCAATATGTACTAGTTCCATAGCTTCCATTACAACCCATTAAAGTCCTACGTGATCTTACATTGCATTTCTTTATATTAGTGGAGTAATACACTAAGGGCAAGCCTATGGGTCATGACATGATGCATGTGAATTCTTTTGGGAGAGAGAGTGAAATTAATTTTTACATGTCCCTACTTGAATGTTTGTGTGTCACATGAACAAAAAGGAGAAGATTCTCTTGAGTTGTGAGGGCACATGCTTGATGAAAGATTGATTTTCGTGTCGGATATCTTGATTAGCTGATTTGCATGAGTTTGCCGATATCGAGAGTCGATTCTTAAAGTCTAGGAAGTCTTGATGTATTAAAGGTCATTGCATTGTTAAGACCATGCATGTCTTTTTGATGATTTACAATATTGAATGATCGGTATGACCGTAGCATAAATTGCCGCACCATAGTGGCGAAGGTTGGGATGTAATTTGCATGAGTTGTGTATGTGTTGTTCGAGGACGAACAAGGATTTAAGTGTGGGGTAAGTGATCTTGGGCAGATTTATATGCCCAAGTGATACTCAAACGTATCATTTTCGCCTTGTTTATTGTGCAATGTGTTTACATTTTCATGTAATTGGCAATAAAATGTGAATTTATACTAACCAACATGATTAACATTGTTTTGTAGGTAAAACATGATTTTGAGGAGCTAAAATGCATGTTGGAACAATACCGGAGTTGGACTTGGATGCGAGCACGAAAAGGACATTGGACTGCACAATGTAAAGGGGCTCCGCGATGGAGCCGTGCCACGCTACCATCGCGGAGGCACACTGCCTGGAGGGTGATTAATTTGTCAATTTCCAGTGAAGCCTCGCGACAGCTCCATGGCACGGAGGCAAGCCACCGCGTTGCATGCCGTGCCACGTTGAGGCTTTATTCCCGGACCCCAGATTTCCAGTGAGGGTCCGCATCCACGCCGTGTCAAGGAGGCAGTGCTCCGCGTTGGCCTCCGTGACACGTTGCTTGTTATTCCGGGAAAAATTCCCAATAGTATAAATAGAACACTTAGGCTTATTTTTAATTAATTCAGACTTGGTGGAGCAAGGACGTGGGTTACAGGCAGTTGAGGGACGAAAAAGCTAAGGGTTTTTCTCTCTTTCTTTCTTCTTTCAATCAATTGTTTGTATGATTAACACTTGTTTTAGGATGATTAATCCACAAATGAGTGGCTAATTCTCTTCCTTGCTGAGGTTATGAACAATGGTGATGAATTTTGATTATTGAATTGTATGGTTTTTCATCTTCTTCTTCTATGTTGTTCTATTAATTCTTGTTTCTACTGCATTAGTGTGTGGCCGACATTAATGTACATCTAAAAAGTCCGATTTCACTCGAGAGAGCACGAAATTGGAAAGTTGTGAATTAATAGGGTATTATTCTTAACTTGATTTGGGAAAATTGGGTTTTGATGTGATTTCCTGATAGAAATATACCTGAAAGCCGTATTAGTCAATTTAGGAACCGGAATTGTATTGCGAGGTCATAAATTGCATTTGATCACAGAAATGTAGACGGATGGTTTATGATTCTTAAGTGAGATTAAATACGAGAGTTTTAATCTCTAGGCTAATGTTCATGGCTAGCAACTAGAAGAGAAGAATAACCGAATTATGATTATAATCAAGTTCATTGCTTGTTCTTAACCTTGGCATGCTCATATTCATAGTTTCAATTCAAAGTAGATATTTGTTAATAGTTTTAGTATATAAGTTATAAACAAAATTATTCAACTTTTGGTTACGTTGTTGTCAACATATATAGAAGTAAGATAGAATGTAGTATACTTGAGCAATTTTTACTTATCCAGAGTCTCCTTGGTTCGATACTTGGCTTACTTAGCCACTTTATTACTTGTTTGACCACGTGCACTTGCGTGTCGGTTTTTAACCCATATAGCAAACCACCGAACAACTGGCAATTGGTGAATTTGTTTTAAGTGTTAATTTACTATATTTTTATTTTCTTAGTGTTGACAACTTGGTCTTAGCTTGTATTTTGCAGATTTAATCTCTGTTGAACACTGGCAAGAGACAAGGAGCTAGTGGAGTCGTATATAGAGCCAGAAAGAATATTTCATAGTAAGCGGAGAGAAGCTCTAGAAAGAAAGCTGCAGTTGCTCAGACAGACGATCATGGAGCAACAACAGAATCCACCGGTAGTACGGGCAATGTTAGTGCCCGAAGAAGTAGCAGCTCGACCAGTTCGCGAGGTGGCAATCCCACATGCTAATAATGTCACATCTAGCATCCGCAAACCTGAGCCAGGAGGGAGGTTCGAACTTAAGCAGAATATGGTACAATTATTGCACACTAGCCGGCGGTTTACAGGTCTCCCTCATGAAGATCCACAGCAGCATCTCCAAAATTTTTTGGAGATAAGTGACGCTTACATCCCCACTGGAGTGTCATTAGATTATGTCCGTCTTACACTGTTCCCATTTTCACTATTGGGATAAGCCAAGAGGTGGTTGAAAGCTGAGCCACCGAATTCTATTTGTACGTGGGATGATCTTGCAAGGAAGTTCTTGATAAGGTTTTTTCCCTCCGGTAAAACAGCAAGACTTAGAAGTCAAATTCTAAGTTTTAAATAGAGAGAGGGACAGAATTTATATCAGGCTTGGGAGAGATTCAAGTCCATGTTGCGGGATTGTCCTCATCATCATCAGTCCAATGATGTGCTGGTGCATACTTTTATAGAGGGTTTGGAACCCCATACAAAAATATTGCTAGACTCAGCAGCTGGGGGACAAGCGCTGGAGAAAACTTATGAGGAGCTGTATACCTTGTTGAACCGTATTTCGCAGGGCAATCCGGAATGGAATGCTGATTCGTCAAGAGGCCGGACTAGGAAAGCAGCAGGAGTGCTAGAAGTGGATGGGTTTACAACTATTGCTACACAAATAGCTGCGTTACAAAATCAACTTAACACCCACTTCAGCAACATGACAATGAACCATCCCCAATCCCTAGTGAATGCAGTGCAGCAGATGTGGTGTGAAGTGTGCGGAAGCAGTGAGCACTCAGCTGATTGTTGTGGAGCAAATCCTGACTCGGTAAACTTTGTGGGAAATGTACAAAGGAACAACCACCAACAGTATGGTAATAGCTACAATTCCAATTGGAGGAATCACCTGAATTTCTCCTAGGGTAGCAACAACTATCAGGGGTAAAGTTCGGGTCAGGGTGTGCAAAGGAACCAAGGAGGGCAGCAGAATTATCAAGCACAATTCAGAAACAACAATGCACCTCCTCCACCACCATCACCCAGCATTGAGGAGATGTTCAAGACTATGATAGCTAACCAAGCTCAATTGCAGGCTGACTATGTGAAATTGGCAGCCGAAGTGAAAAACAACCAGTTAGCTACCAAGGCACTTGAATATCAATTTGGGAAATTTGCTGGAGCCCAAAACACCAGGCCTAGAGGAGGACTTCCGACCGACACAGATCCCAATCCCAAGCAGGTGAATGTAGTGACCACAAGGAGTGGTTTGCAGCTGAAAGAGGTGGAACCAGAAAGACCACCACAACAATCGGAAGCAGCAGAAGTCGAGAGGGAGCAAAGTACTGAGAGGGGGAAGACTAAGGAAGCTGAATCATAATGACCACCACCCCCGTTCCCTCAATGATTAAAGAAACACAAGGAGGAGGCGTGTTTCAAGAAATTCATGGAGGTGATGAAACAGGTACATATTAACTTACCTCTTGTTGATGTTTTGCAGGGAGTGCCGAAATATGCTAAGTATATAAAGGACATCGTGGCAAACAAAAGTCGATTGACTGAGTATGCTACGGTGGCTCTAACGGAGGAGTGCACTTCCCGGATTCAAAACCGACTGCCCATAAAGCTCAAAGACCCTAGGAGCTTTACTATACCGATTACTATTGGGCAGAGTATCCGAGCTCGTGGATTGTGTGATTTGGGAGCGCGCATAAATTTGATGTCGTCATCGGCATTCAAAAAGCTGGGTCTACGGAGTCCTAGACCCACAACAGTGATGTTGCAATTGGCGGATCGGTCCTTGGCCAGACCTGATGGCATTGTGGAGGATGTTCTGGTGCAAGTTGGCTCCATTTTCCCGGTAGATTTTGTCGTGCTGGATTTTGAACCAGACGCGAATGTCCTATTTATTTTGGGACGTCCCTTCTTAGCAACTGGGAAAGCACTGATTGACGTAGCTGCGGGGCAGCTAACAATGCAAGCACACGACAAGGTGGAGGTGTTCGATGTGTACAAGGCACCCAATCTCCTGATGGTGCACGAAGAACTCTCGGTGATCAATGTGATTGATCAAGGCGAGGATGAGCAGAGGAAGGATTCACGAGAGTTATTGGGAAAACCACCGGAACGGGGTAAGCGCTACTGGGGGGAGGACGGTGATCGAGAGAAATCGTCCATCACCCTAGGGGACAACTGAGCTAAACGACGTCGAGCCGCGACGGTAAACCAGGCGCTGCACGGGAGGCAACCTGTGAAAAATTTTTCTCTTTGTAAAGTGTGAATAGATTTTTCTTTTTCATTTTCTTGATTAACTACAAAATTTTTAGTTTTTGTTTTTGTTTTTATTTTTATTTAGAGTGAAACATATAATTCTAACCAATTTCGTGTAGTGAAATGAATTTCAGGTCAAACGGAGGAAAATATGCACAGAATCGCAAAGGAAAATTCGAGGTATGAAAATCAATAAAAAGTGGCAAAACAGTGAGCTAGGGCGATAGCTCCGTGTCACGGAGGAGGACCTCCGCATTACCCTCCGTGACACGTCGAGGTATAAATCCAGAATTTTTAAAAAAATTCCAGAACAGGCTCGCGACAGCTCCGTGTCACGGAGGAAGTGCACCGCGATGCACTCCGTGACATATTGCCGTGTATATTGCGACGGGTCACACCGGGTCGCCGGGTGACCCGCGCGATTTTTCCACTTTTAAACCCTGAAACCCCCTCACTTTTCCTTATTTTCACTCACTCTGCGACCAAACTCCCTAAAACCCATCCCCCTTCAACGTGACACGGAATTGGCCAAGAAAATCATTGAGTTTTCTTCAATTCTTCAACTTCAAGGTATGTTCTTCGATTCCATCTCATTTCTTGTCGATATTCTTTGATATTGAGCATGTGAGGTGAGCTAAGTTCGCCCTAAGTAGAAATTAATCATGAATTCAATTGAATTGTTGTTGATGAATGTTCGAAATATCATTATGGTTGCTTGAACTCGGTAATTACATAATTTAATCGAATTTTCTTGATATCATCATTTCTAGGGCTTGTTTTTGAATTTGAAGTGGAAAAATGTAGTGAACTTGTGAAATTCATGCCGAGTTGTACATGTTGAGTGAGATGAGTCGATGTTCCAGTTGTTATCATGTTAAAAGACCGACGGATTCTCGGGTTAGGGGAATATTGAAATTTGCAAGAATTGGGTGAATTGTATAGGTTCGTGTAGATAAATTCTTGTTGTTTTTGTTTCTTTGTTTTTTTTCCTTGCTAAGTGTGATGGATTAAAAGGTTATCGATGGTAATGATTGTGGTTAGCTATACGAAGTCTGAGTAGTACATAGTATATATACCATACGAATTCTTCGTATGCACTAAGCATGTTTGTATAGTTGGTTGTTTGTGTGTGTAAATAAAGATGATCTTGCCGGAATGTTGTAAATTTGGCTAAGGACTAAGTGTGGGGTAGCCTAGCTTAACCCG
The DNA here is from genome assembly GCA_035772735.1 of Datura wrightii. Taxonomy (NCBI): domain Eukaryota; kingdom Viridiplantae; phylum Streptophyta; class Magnoliopsida; order Solanales; family Solanaceae; genus Datura; species Datura wrightii. The sequence continues at coordinate 41,961,340 of JASDFA010000027.1, forward strand.
ACCTTCGTCGAAGTTAATATTCATTGGCTTAACATTGATCTTGTCTACTTGGGTTGAGTGGTAAAATGGCAAGCAGGCAAGAAAAAGGGAAAGGCGCATCAACATCTGGCGCCGGAAGAAAGCGAATCAGACTGGGCACAGCAGTCCCAGCAGCACCAGCGGTTCCACGCGGCCAACGCCGCCAATACGGAACCAGATGGGTGACGGATGAGGGGAAGAAGTGGTACACAAAGCACAAAGAAAATAAGTACTTCCCCGAGGAACATATAGCACGGGAACCATTGGCACAGGAGTTCCCTAGGATTGTCCATCGGATCGAGGCAGCTGGGCTCAACTTTATCTTTGAAGAGCCCAAGAAATGCAACTTGCACCTGATTTGGGAATTCTATGCCAATTGGAACCCGACTCTGAGAAGTCACACCATAAAAATCAAAGGGCAAATAGTCACATTTGAGCCCCACCACCTCAATGCTATCATAGGGGCGCGGGACACAGACGCCCATGTGCTTCGACAGCTGAACATTACCCCACCGTATGCGGACATCAGACGCACCTTGTGTGGGACCCGATCGACAACTAGATGGAGCAGACACAAGGAAAGGGGCTACCATCAGACTTTGCCTTATTTACAGATGAACAGAGAAGCTAGAATATGGCTAAAAATTATCTGTTCCTGCCTAATCCCAGGGGTACATATGACAGTTGTAACCCGGGATCGTGTATGCCTGGTGTACGCCCTGATGAAAGGGCTGGAGATCAACGGGGACGGTGATTATCTCCGCCATGAAGAGAGCCCGGTTGCATCAGGGGCACAGATACGGATTTGGTGGGCTACTCACCACATTCCTCAGGGGCCTAGATGTCGAGGAAGAGGCCCTTGACTATATCCCGCAGATGGAGCGGCGGGCCTTAGATGTCACTAAAACTAAGGCACCCGACAACACCCACGGGCCAGTGCTTACACTTGGCAAGCGACATGCTCGTGATGATCATTATATGGCTTGCATGTATGGGATGCAGATGCTCCAGCTGAGGATAGGCGGGAGGCCGGTGACAGAGGAGGAGCTATGGCAGCTCGAGCTAGACTACCCTTTTGGCGAGGACGCCAGGGCTCTATGCCGAGTGGGGCCAGCATTTGTAGAGCCCACGGATGATGATGTCCCCACAGACGAGGAGACACGTCGGGAGGACTCCGATGTGGAGCCCGATGATGACGACGGGGGTGATTCAGACATGGGAGATGAAGCAGCAGCACCTGATGAAGAAGTGGAGTACTTTGATTGATCAGGGAGTTCCACCACCCGATTTTTTTTGCTATTTTAATTTTTGTGAACACTGGGGATAGTGTTCGAGCTAAGTGTGGGGTGGGAGTAGTTAGGTGCTGGGTGTGCTGTGATGTATGTATGTCCTAATCTGTTGTTGTGCCTGTGAACAAATATTTCTGACCCTGTGATTTGTGATTGTAAGTTGTTGTTCCGTATTGCAAATATATGTGAACCTGTTGTGTGTTGCTGAATGTTGCTAGCTGATTTTGTATTGCTAGCTGATTTTTTACATATTTTTGTTATCGAAATGATCGATATTTTTAAAATTTTTTTTACAATTCTTGGGTTTCTCGACATTTGTTTTCTTTTCTTTTACCGAGAATGGTCCCATTTAACTGAAGTCCTAGTTAGTGACCGTTCCCTATGATGGATGGATGACGACCGTCTTAAGGGAAATGTAGTCGTTAGAAGTAGGTTTTTCAATTATTTTTCAGTTGTTTCTCTTTTGTGGGTTGCATCCCAAAACCTGTAGTTACTTGATGGTTGCGAAATTCTGGTTGCGTGTTGTACATGATATTTAAAATGCAAAGGTGATTCATATGAAAGCATGCAACTTTGTAAATATGTTGAGATACCTAGGCCATAGAGTTCGATTCAGTGTGATTGAGGCTTAATGTTTGAATTCCTGCAATTAGCTGATTGAAGAGCACTGTGAATACATCTTGAATTGAGCATGTGCAATAAGTGTGAAGTGAGGTTTTGTTATTCCATGCTATTGTGAAGTGTCTAGAACTTGCCTGGTGTGTGTACAAAACGAAATGAAGGAGGTGTATTGTAGGAGAGGATGTAGGCATTTCTTTATTTCAACCGAAAGTTTCTATTTTTCATTGTTGTACCCACCTTGATTGTATACCCTAGTCAGCCCGTTGAGCCTTTAGCCTATTATTTTTTTCTTTTGTCAAAAAGTGTAAACCGAGCTTAATCCTTTTATTTCAAAGTCGTAAAGGCTATACAAAACTCTTAAGCGCTTAAGAAGAGAAAATCATTTTCCCAAAGTGTCAAAAAAGTGAGAATGGTGAAAAGAAAAGAAAAGCCGAGTGATGGAGGAAAAGAAAAGGTTGAAGGTGCACTTGTTATAAATAAACTACAATGAAGGTGCATGAATAATCTTTGTTGTTGTGTCAAGTGTGCTTAATAAGATGGGCCAAACTAAAGAAAAACGTCAAGAATGGGAGGATAAAAAAGAAAAAAAAAGAAACAATGTCCATGAGTTGATGGGATGTGTTGAAAAGGCGCTTAAGGATGCTAGTGGCTATTATTGGCTAACCCAATATTTACTAGTTCCGTAGCTTCCATTACAATTAAAGTCCCACGCGATCTTACATCGCACTTCTTTATATTAGTGGAGTAATACACTAAGGGCAAGTTTATGGGTCATGACATGATGCATGTGAATTCTTTTGGGAGAGAGAGCAAAATTGTGTTTACATGCCCCTGCTTGAAATTTTTTGAGTTCATATGAGCAAAAAGGGGAAGACTCTCTTGTGTTGTGAGGGCACATGCTTGACGAGAGATTAATTTTCGTGTCGGATATATTGATCAGCTGATTTTTATGAGTTTGCTAATATCGAGAGTCGATTCTTAAGTCTAGGAGGTCTTGATGTATTGAAGGTCATTGCATTGATAGGACCATGCATGTTTTCTTGATGATTTACTGTATTGAATAATGGGTATGACTGTAGCCTAAATTGTCGAACCAAAGTAGCGAGGTTGGGATGTAAATTGCATGAGGTGTAGGATTGTTGTTCGAGGATGAACAAGGATTTAAGTGTGGGGTAAGTGATCTTGGGCAAATTTATATGCCCAGTGATACTCAAATGTGGAATTTTAGCCTTGTTTATCTATCAATGTGTATACATTCTCATGTAATTGGTAATAAAATGTGAATTTATACTAACCAACATGATTAGCATTGTTTTGCAGGTAAAATGTAATTTTGGGAAGTTTAAATGCATGTTGGAAGAGATCGGGGTTGGACTCAGACGTGAGCAAGGGACAAGGCATTGGAAAGCATAAAATAAAAGGGCTCCGCGATGGAGCCATGTCACGCTGCCATCGCGGAGGCCTTCTGCCTGGATATGGAATTTTCGCCCAATTTCAAGAGAGGGTACGCGATGGGTCCGTGGCACGGTGGCCTGGCTCCGCGTTGCACGCCGTGCCACGTTGGGCCTTATACCCTGGACCCCCAGTTTCCAGTGAAGGTCCGCATCGGTAGCGTGTCACGGAGGCAGTGCTCCGCGATGCACTCCGTGACACGTTGCTTGTTATTCCGGGAAAAATTCCCACCAGTATAAATAGAACACTTGGGTTCATTTTTCAATATTCTGACTTGGTGGAGCAAGAACGTGGGTTACAGGCAGTTGAGGGGACGAAATTATTAGGGTTTTTCTCTCTTTCCTTCTCCTTGTATTCAATTGCTTGTATGTTTAACACTAATTTAATGATGTTTAATCCACAAATGAGTGGCTAATTCATCTTCTTGCTGAGGTTATGAACACTTGTAATGAAATGTGATCATTGATTCTTTGGTTTTTCGTCTTTTCTTCCATGGTTGTTCTATTAATTCTTGTTCTTACTGCATTAATGTGTGGCCTACGTTAATGTACATCTAAAAAGTCCGATTTCACTCGAGAGAGCAAGAAATTGGAAAGTTGTGAATTAATAGGATATGATCTTTTCTTAGTTTGGGAAAATTGAGAATTTATTTACCTTCAGGATAGAAATATACCTGAAAGTCGTATTAGTCAATTTAGGAACCGGGTTTGTATGGGTAGAACATGAATTGCATTTAATCACAGAAATGTAGGTGGATGGTTCATGATTCTTAAGTGGGATTAAATACAAGAGTTTTAATCCCTTGGCAGTAGTTCTTGACTAGCAACCGGAGGAAAAGACTAACCAAATTATGTCGATAATTAATTTCATTACATGTTCGTTTAACCTCAGCATTCTCACATCCATAGTTCAGACTCAAAGTAGATAATTGTTTAGACTTAGCATAATTATTAGAAACCAAAAATATCAAAATCTTGGTTACACTGTTGTCTGCATTTTTTAGAATTGAAATATAGTACACTTGAGCAGATTGCACTTCATCCCAGTCCCTGTGGGATCGATACTTGGCTTACTTAAGTCACTTTACTACTTGTTCGACCACGTGCACTTGCGTGTAGTTATATACCCATATAACACGAGAACGAACACTACTTAAGGACTACGATATGAGTGTTCTTTACCACCCGGGAAAGGCTAATGTGGTGGCAGAAGCACTTAGTACACTCTCTATGGAGAGTTTGTCCCACGTGGATGAGGGAAAGAAGGCATGTGTGATGGACTTCAAAGGTAATTGGGACAATCGCTTTCCCTTGATTGAGTTTGCTTACAATAGCAGCTATCACTCCAGCATCCAGATGGCACTATTCGAGGCTCTCTATGGGCAGAGATGTAGATCGCCTATCAGATGGTTTGAGGTTGATGAGGCGGCTATGATAGGGCCTGATTTGGTTCCCAAAGCTATGGTAAAGGTTTATATGATAAGGGACAGGCTAAAAACCACTCAGATTCGTCATAAATCATATGCTGATGTGAGGAGAAGAGATTTGGAGTTTGAGGTAGACGATTGGCTATTTCAAAAGGTATCTCCCATGAAGGGAGTCATGTGGTTCGGAAAAGAAAGGAAAACTCAGTCCCCGATATGTTGGTCCCTACCGGATCGTGAGAAGAGTTGGTAAGGTGACATATGAGTTGGACTTGCCATTATAGTTATCTTCTGTACATCCCGTGTTTCATGCGTCGCTCTTGAAAAAGTGCTTGGGTGACCCAGCTTTGGTTGTCCCGATGGAAGGTGTTGGTGTAGGAAATAACCTCAGTTATGAGGAAATTCCAGTTGCAATATTGGATCGTCAGGTTTGAAAGTTAAGAAACAAAGAGTTAGCTGCTAGTTAAAGTCTTATGGAGAAATCAACATGTTGAAGGAGCTATGAGGGAAGCCGATGTGGCTATGATGGATAAATACCCTCACCTGTTCCCTACCGGCTCAGTTTCATTTTGAGGTATCAGTTTTTCCCTAATCCTCTAATTAGTTTCCATGTTCAGTTCATGTGCACAACATTGATTTATGATATATAGATGTATGAATTCGATTCAGCTATGTAGTTATTTTTAGAGGTAGTCATTCCGCTAGTTCTCGGTTTAAATGATCAGCATTTGATTATGATAATTGCATGTTTCTGTTTTCTTCTTGTTTCAAACATTCGAGGATGAATATTCCCAGGGGGAGATATTGTAATACCCGGAGGTGCCTAAGAATAGGACGCAGGAGTTAAATCTGAAATCTACTAAAACTGGGGAAAATTGTTGCAGAACGAGAGGTTCCACGGATCGTGGGATCAACCGACGACTCGTGGGAATGAGTCGTGAAAGGTCTCTGGTTGTGGGTCAGTGGAGACAACGACCTAACCAATGACTCGTTGTAGGTTACAATGAGTCATTGTTTGGAACCGTGGTGAGAGTTGGACTTGTGGTTCAGGGATGCCACGGGCCACCTAACGACCCGCTGTGAGGTACCACAGATCTTGATGAGCAGCCGTTGTTAGCTTAGTGAGTTGGTCAGTGTATGTGACAGAATGAGACCACGACTCGTGGGTTCTGGTAATGAGTCGTGGTAAGGCTCGTCGTTAGAGAAAGTGCCTAGGTTGATGAAGGAAACAACGGGTGATTAGACGACCCGTTGTAGGATTGAACGACCCATTGTTTAGGTCAATGTGTTAGCCGAGGTCTAGCCTGGATAGTGCAAAGCACGAGTAGACACCATGGGTCGTGGTATCCTCCAACGACCCGTAGGGTCGTCAATTGTTTGGTCCAATGAGCAATTTTTTTGCATAATCGGTAAGGGTATTTCCATCATTCCTTCATCCTAAGGACCTATACTACATTGTTTAAGGCTCGTTTTGATAGGTTTTGAGAGGGGAAAAGCCTATTCTAAGTCATTGTTTGCATGCATGCAAGTTTGAAGGGTTGAAGAGACTATTCAAAGCAAAATTTCAAGGTTTCCATTGGAATCTCATCTTGGGAAATCAGAAAGTATTAGAATCCATCTTTTCTCTGTATGTAAGGTTAAGAGTGGGTGTCTTCTTCCACACCCATGCCCACTTTCTTTCTAATCATGAAAATTACCTATGATCAAGTATGGGGTTTTTACCCAATTACATAAATTGTCAATCTTTATACATAAGTATGATTAGATTATATTTATATTGATGAATTGTAAAGATTGGGAAGATATTAAATTGTTTTCAGTCCAAATTATGTTTTATAAATTATGAAATTAAATGCTCATGGATGAGAAGTTCGTGAAAGAAGAGAATGATGATGAATGTATGATGATGATGAAATTTGATGATGAAAAGCATGTTTCTAAAGCTACCCATGATTATGATATTGTTTTCACTATGAATTTAGTAGATCCATGTATGTTAAAGCTTTGGGCAATGCCTACATGTTGATTTAAAATGATGATTTCCCGAAATAAGCTTACCACATTGTTTGGAGCGAAGTCTCCCAAATTTTATATTATTAGCTTGTGGTATGTTGAGTTAAATACTCCCATGTATAGCTTACCTCATGATTTGGAGTAGATGCTCCCACTTATCTTTGAGCTTGTGGTATGTTTCAAATTAAAGTTTCTCATATGCATAAGTTCATTGATCACGGGCAAAATAGCATGCTCGAGATACGCTTTATACCTTAATGTAGTCTTGTTTATCTAAGTTATTTTCCATACTTTCATGTGATTTTATATAAATGTGAATATATGTGCTAACCAACATGATTAGTCCTTGTTTTGTAGGTTAATAATACATTTGAGGAACTAATTCACAAGTTGATGAATAGCAAGGAATGGAGTGGAAGCAAGTGGCGAAAGTCGGCAAGGAGCATGCCTTGGCAAGGATGGCCGCGCCAGGCAGCGTGCCACGCTGTGCGTGTGCCGCGCCCAGCGCCGTGCCACGCCCTCACCAAGCGCACGAGAAAAGGTAGCAAACGGCAGCAGCAGACAGTGAACTAGCACGCCAGCGCCGTGCCACGCTAGGCCAACTGCGCGACAGCAGCTTGCCAACGCGCTGCATGAGCAGCGTGCCACGTTGGCCAGCGCGGTGACCCTCGGTAGCTTGGGTTCCTGAGGCACTTTCCCGAGAGCTTTCGCGTTGCCTCCATGTCACGGAGGCAGTGCTCCGCGATACACTCCATGACACGGAGCCGTTCCATTACAGGCTAAATTATGCACGTTTTCCATTTACTATAAATAGGATCCTTAGCTCCTAAAATCATTGGGTCACGATTTTATTCTGAAAAACCACCTAGGAGTGAAGGGAGAAGTGGGAGAACTCATCTAGGGTTTATCAAATTCCCTTCTCATCTACCAAATTCATGTAAGTATGTTAGTTTAGTATTAGTTAATTGTAGTTTTACGAACATGAATGGCAAGAACCCTTCCTCTAGGGTTGAAGCCATGAATTATGATTGTGCTTTTATGAATTTGTTTTGGAATTAAGTTATTGATTGTTGTTTTCGTCTTGCATTCTGGATTGTTGGTTGTTTTTATGATTGATCACCATGAAAGCATATTTGTTAGCTTGAGTAATAGCTTGAGAAAGCATTACCTAGGTCAGGACATGAGAATGTAAGGAGCATGTTTGTCTCTAGGGAGAGATATTGTGTTAGGATAGAAATATACCTCACACCTTGCTTGGTTGACACACGGGGGTTATGAAAGACCAACTTGGGATGTCACATCACCACTCGAAGAAGTAGTTGTGAGGCTAAGTTGAGTTAAATGGTTAGACGTACGAAAGTCCCTAATCGTTTCCCCGTAAACCACAACATAATTGATTGCCCGCGACTAGAAAATTAAACTCCTCGCTCACAATGATGCAGTGAGGCTAGATTGCCGTGTTTAGAGGCTCGAAAGACCATAAACATGCAATTTTAATTATGTGAAATAACAATTGATAGTTCCATGCTAAACCCATTGCAAATCGTAGGATCGCATGATTAATTGGTTTTAACTCTATGTTGCTCCTAGAGTGATTTCAGAATATTTCGTTGACCCAAACTTAGACTTAATTAATCTCAATCGAAAATGTCTATAACCAACACTTGAGGTATTTAAGATCACACTAGAAATGGATAGTTAGAGGAATGGGTCCAGTCCCTGTGGGTTCGACAATCCGGTTCTTAAAAAGAGCCACTATATTACTTGCACGACCCGTACACTTGCGGACGCGCGAATCGGGCACGTCATTCATAATTGAGATTTATGTAATTATTGAGCTTTGTCAAAGGACAATGTTGAGCTTCATTTCACACGATGTTTAGTTATGGATGATTTCATCTTGAGCTTTGTCAATAGACAATGTTGAGCTTCGTTATATATGATGTAGTGTATTGCATGTTTTTGAAAGAAGAGTCTAGCACCGAGCGCTCTAAGGGTCGATCACCCTATGCCTCAGAACAACGTGCCAACGTAGGATGATACTATTATATTATTGGGACCTCCCTTGTGAGCTGTCCCCGACCCTATTGGCCCTTGAGCTTGATATCAATATCATGGTGTCATCCATATCCTTGGCAAGGTTATGGACGGCTCTACCCACTTGAGTGTGATAGTTGGCGCCACGTACGCTCTATCGTGGTATTTCGGTTAAGTGACGAGTCTCCCACTGTCTATACTATTCAGATTTTCATATTCATTACTCACGGTGATTACTTTTCACATGTATGTTCTAAAAGCAAGGTTTGACTCATTGTTCAGTTTTTATTATAAATGTTATGTTTCAGCTTTGAGTCATTCGAGTCAGTCATGATGTTATAAGGCTATGCATGGTCATGTCATAATAAGATTTCGATTTCAAAATGAATGCGTGTAGCCCTTTTTCTCAGACTTGAAAGCTTATGATATGTTATTAAATGTTTAAATAATTTATTTTACTTAAGCGGTTTTACTTACCTTGCATACTCAATACATTCCACTTTACTGACCGCATACTTCCTTTTTTACATCATTTCATGATACAGTATCCATCTCGTAGCTTCAACCCCATTCTTAGTTAGCTTTCCGGATGTCGCATCTGCTCAGGATTGGTGAGTCCTCATCCTCTGAGGACTAGACTATCATTTTCCTTCATGTATTTCTAGTTTCAGTATTGTTGAGTTAGTTGGGGTCTTGTTCCATCAACTCGTTCATATTAGAGGCTTGTTAGACTTATGTATATGTTAGATTTGGATGTTATTCTGATGTGATGTTGAATTAGACTCCCGCTGAGATTATATTGATGATTTCTTCAGTTTATTGAATGGGATAGTTGTATGCTTATGCCATGGGTCGACTTGGGGTCTCTCGGGGTCCCTTGTCTCGCGTCTATGATCCGGGCCTCCATTTGAATCGTGATAGCCAGCTATATGTTAAATTCAGCAAGTGAGAGTTTTGGTTGAACTCAATGGCATTTGTGGGCCATGTGGTATCGAGTGAGGGCATAAAGATGGACTCTTGGAAAATAGAAGCGGTGAAGAACCGACCTAGATGGGTGAATCCTTCAGATATCTAGAGCTTCTTCGGCATAGATGGCTACTATCAGAGATTTGTTGAAGGTTTCTCATCTATTGCAGCACCCTTGACCAAATTGACCCAAAAGAAGGTGAAATTCCAATGGTCGAAGGCTTGTGAGAGGAGATTTTAGGAGTTGAAGACTCGACTTACCTCAGCACCGATGTTAACTTTACCCGAAGATACCAATGGGTTCATGGTGTATTGTGATGCTTCAAGGATCAGACTTGGGTGTGTATTGATTCAGCATGGAAGGGTTATAGCATATGCCTCCAGACAGCTGAAAGTTCATAAGAAGAATTACCCGAGCCATGATCTTGAATTGCCGCGGTGGTATTCGCCTTAAAGATATGGAGACATTATTTGTACGGGGTATGCATGGATGTGTTTACGGATCATAAGAGTCTACAATATGTGTTTACCTAGAAGGATCTCATTCTTCAGCAGAGGAGGTGGTTAGAGCTACTTAAGGACTACGATATAAGTGTGCTTTACCATCCGGGCAAGGCTAATGTAGTAGCGGATGCACTTAGTAGACTCTCCATGGAAAGTGTGTCCCATGTGGATGAGGGAAAGAAGGAGCTGGTGAAGGATGTGCATCGACTTGCAAGGATGGAAGTTTGTTTGGTTGACTCAACCAATGGCGGTGTTATTATTCAGAACAGATCAGAATCGTCCTTGGTGACTGATGTGAAAGCTAGACAAGAAAAGGACCCGATTTTGGTAAAGTCAAAGGAAGCCATTTAGAATTAGAAGGTAGAGGTCTTCTCCAAAGGGGGAGATGGTGTGCTTCGATACTAGGGTCGCTTATGTGTTCCGGATGTTGATTATTAAAGAAATCAAATGTTGCATGAGGCTTATGGATCTAGATATTCAATCCATCCAGGTACCACCAAGATGTACCGTGACTTATGGAAAGTTTATTGGTGGAATGACATGAAGAAAGACATCACAAAATTTGTAGCTAAGTTCCCAAACTGTCAGCAAGTGAAGGTTGAGCATCCGAGACACGGAGGTGTTCTCCAAGATATTAGCATTCCTACTTGGAAGTTGGAAGAGCTCAATATGGACTTCATAAAAGGTTTGCCTCGCACTCGTTGGCAATATGACTCCATTTGGGTTGTTGTAGATAGGTTGACCAAAGCCGCTTATTTTATACTGGTCAAAACCACATATTCGGCGGAGGATTATTCCAAACTATATATCCAAGGGCTAGTTCAGTTGCATGGAGTGCCCTTGTCCATCATATCAGACAGCGGTACCTAATTTTACCTCTCAGTTTTGGAGGTCATTTCAGAAAGGACTTGGTACTCAGGTTAAGCTCAGCACAACATTTCACCCACAAACGGATGGTCAAATAGAGTGAACAATTCAGACTCTCAAAAACATATTGATAGCATGTTTGATTGACCTCAAAGGTAGTTGGGATGATCATTTTCCTCTTATCGAGTTTGCATACACTAACAACTACCATTCCAGTATTCAGATGTCCCCATTTGAGGCTCTCTATGGGTGGAGATGTAGATTGCCTATTGGCTGGTTCGAAGTTGGTGAAGCTGCAATGATAGGATTAGATTCATTCCATGAGGCTATGGAGATGGTTCAGCTAATATGGGCCAGGTTGAAAACGGCTCAAAGTCTCTAAAAGTCCTATGCCGATGTGAGGAGGAGAGAACTCAAGTTCGAAGTGGATGATTGGATGTTTCTGAAGGTGTCTCCCATGAAGGGAGTGATGTGGTTTGGGAAGAAAGGAAAACTCAGCCCTCGTTATGTTGGCCCCTATCGGATTATGAAATGGGTTGGCAAGGTGGATTATGAATTGAAGTTTCCCTCACAATTAGCTTCCGTGCATCCTATTTTCCATGTATCGCTCTTAAAGAAGTGTTTGGGTGATCCAGCTCTAGTTGTCCCGACGGACACTGTCGGTATGAAAGACAACCTTAGTTGTGAGGAGGTTCCGGTGGAAATACTGGATCATCAGGTTTGGAGGTTAAGAAATAAAAAAGTAGCTTCAGTCAAGGTTTTATGGAGAAATCATCATGTTGAGGGAGCTACGTGGTAAGCCGAAGCAGACATGATGGCTAGATACCCACATTTATTCTCTACCGATTCAGTACCAGCTTGAGGTATCAGTTTTTGGCCCTAGTACACTATTTAGTTTTCATGTTCAGTTTCTGTGCCCTAGTTTCTTTCATATATGAGGATGTGTATATGATTCGGGAATTCAGTTCATCCATGTAGTTTAAATCGGAGTTAGTCATTCCATCAGTTTTAAGCTTAAATAATTAGTATTTGAGTATGATGATTGCATTTCTCTATTTTCTGTATGTTTTCCCACATTCGAGGATGAATGTTCCCAAAGGGGAGATATTGTAATACCCCGAAAGTGCCTAAGACTAGATCCGGGATTTAAAAATGGAAGTTGGCAGAAATTTGGAAAATCATCACAGAAGGGGTCATTTAAGGATCGTTGGTTCCACCAACGATGCGTAGGATTTGTCAGTGGAAGTAGCCGACGGATACCATGAGTCATGGTATGCTGGTATGAGCCGTAGGATCGCCCGTGGTCACTGGGAGTGCTGAATTTTGAGGAAATTCATTTAGGGTGTTTTCGTCATTCCTAAGTCCTAGGATCCTAAACTACGTCATTTAAGGCTCAAAATGCAGTGTTTTAGGAGGGGAAAAACTATCCTAGGCTCATTCACATCCATGCATGCATATTAAAGGGGTTTAGGAGGTGATCGTTCTTCATGTTTTCCTTCAATCTTTCATTGGGCTTTCAAGGAGTGATAAAAATTAGATCTTCCCTAAGTATGTAGGGTTATGAATGGGTGAATCCGTTCACACCTATGCCCAATCTTTCTCTAAATCATGAAATTCCTTTGTTGATTCTATGGGGTTTTAACCCAATGCATGAGATTGTTAAATTACTACATGGGGATGATTTAAAGATGTTTCTATTATTGAATTATGATTCATGGGCATGTTTTTTTTTCAATTAAAAATCATGTCTCATGCTTTGAAAATAAAAATGCCCAATTATGAGAAGTTCATGAAAGTTGAGATTTATGATGAATGTTCAAGTATGATGAGATATTTATGATGAAAAGAATGTTTTCAAGTTACTCATGTTTAAGATCATGTTTTCGAGTGAATTATGTATTATTAAGCTTGTTAAAGTATTGGGTAATGCCCACATATTCAAGTATGATTTATGACTTATGATATGGATTTTGTGATTGATCCATTTATGACATTGGCCGATTTACAGGCCCTTGATTCATAGCTAAACATATATGTAAATTGGGATCAATGATGTTAATGTTTATTTGGCCATGAATCTCATGAATGATATTTATGATTTACGTACGAGCCTAATATGCATGTTTTTTGGAGCATTGTCTACCACCGAGTAGCCGACGTTCAAAGGACTACACCAGTGTCTCATAACTACATGCCACCATAGGTTCATATTGATACATTACATGTTAATGGATCCCCTCTTTCGTGATATCACATACCGCATGTCCCTTGCCTGGCAAGCCGGGATGACTCTCCCCACTTGAGTGAAATAGTTGGGGCATCATATAAGGCTCTACAATGATGGTGTCTGTTATGACGAGTCCTCCGCTTGTTCCGCATGTTTTTATGCATGGTTATGTTTATGTTACCTTGGTTTAAGTTATGGTTTATAAAGTTTCTTTTATGACTATGATAATGAAGGGATTACGAATGTTTTGAAAACCTTGAGCGTTATGTTACATTATGATATTTATGTTATGAGCATGTTTTCCTACTCTTATGATCTCTTATGAACTTTTCTGTATTTTAAATGTTCGTTTTACTTACCTTGCATACTCGGTACATTCCAGTACTAAACGCATACTGTATGTTGTATCATTTTATGATACAGGCTCCGATCTTCAGACCCAGCACCATCATTAGCTCGTTCCAAGAGTTAGCATCCAGTTCATTGTTGTGTCCTCATTCCCCAAGGATAGTTAATATCTGTTATCTCTTTATGTTAAGTTTTCTAGACTTGTTGAGTTAGTTGGGGGCGTTGTCCCATCAACCCATTAGATATTATAGAGGCTTTCAGACTATGTGTAGTATTCAGCTGTCATGTAGGAAGTGCATTTCTCTTTCCATGTTAAGTCGTGATTATGCTTCCATTGTGTTATCATGTTCAGTATTCTGCTTTATTTGATTGAGATAGATGTATGCTCATGTCATAGATCTATTTGGAGTCTTTCGGGGCTCCATGTCCCGTGTTGCGATCCGGGTCTACGTTCGGGTCCTGACAAGTACATACATCAATTCACATGTATCAAAAATACCACCCCTTACTATTTACTAACTAGTTTTCACTCTACAATGAATTCTCTTAGCTAGGATTAATTCTCCAATTTTGTAGTTACATCACCATTGATACTTATATCATATCATGAAATTTTTATGACCCTCGACCCTTATAAATTATACACCAATCACGTATATGTTTCACTAATTAAAGTCTAACACAAAGGTAAGACCTAACCTACTTGGATGCCAAGCTACTTCAATTAATGCGATGGAGTTTCATTCTTGCACAGACTCTAACATTTCTTGAAGAAGGTTGTCAGGGAGGATGGTGGAATCTTTCCCCTTGTGGCCACCCTCTTTTTTCCTTGGTTAAGTTGTCCTAGATTTTACCCTAGGTAATTTTAATGACTACTCCTTGTTTGAATAGGAGTTGGGTCTTAAAGTAAGCAAAATAAGGAGGTTCTACTCCGCATTGATCGTTGCACTGAGCACTATCACCACTGCAGTGATTTTGTTATAGTGGGGAACTGTCCGCAGAAGTGGCCCCGACGTCTTCGCCCACCAAATTTTAATTCAATCTATTATTTATTACTTTAATGTCGTTATTCCAAAAAAATAAAGCCAGACCTATAAAAATTCGAATTCTTGGGTCAATGTCGTGAAGGTGCTATATCAATCGGATGGATCGATAGATGCATTATTTAAAAAGGAAAAAAAATTAACAGTTCAACCTTAGGAGATCGGTATTTTGTTCAAAATCTAGTTAAACTTTTAAAAATTTACCCATCTTCAAGGATTGAAAATTTATTAAAATTACCAAATCCTTTTTCTACTCGCCCATTCTTGCTCTCTCAGTCGCCCCCGCCCTCCTTTTGCCTGAACGTCGAGATGACCTGCAACTACTCCTACCCCCTTTCCCTACCATCCCAAGCAACCATTGGTGATGGAATCTCCTATTATTTTTTCTTTTCTCATTTCCTATATCTTAGTTATACTTTCTTGTTAGATTAAGTGTCCTCGTGAGATATGCAAATACAGAGGGTCGTGAAACATCCCTCAACAAATGATATATGACATATCTCATTTCTTATATCTTGTTAGATTAATATTCTTCTAAGTGCTGAATCTTGAATTAATTGCATTGTTAGTTTTGAACCTTTAATTAATTACATTATTCATATTGAACCTTAAATTGATATGTATTTGTAATTACATTGTTGGTTTTAAACTTAGATTACTACACTGCATTTAAATTTTGAATTAAACTTTGAACCTTGAAATCATGGATTAAATTAAAATTTAAAATATAATTGAATTAAATAGATTTGAATTTATAATTTCAATACAAAAAATTAACTTTGGATTATTTTTTGTTGTTTCTGTAGATGGAATATCGTAGTTGAATGTATAATAGAAATTATCCTAAATAACAAGGCTAAAGGGAGGAATTCGTAGAAGTTTCCATTGGTTTTGTTAACCATGTAATGACACTTAAAACTTTTCTAACTAGAGGATTGATTAACTGTCCATGTGAGATATGCAAATGTAGAAATTTGTATACACCAATGGTTGTTAAGCTTCATCTCTATAAAAAGGTATTTTGAAAAGATTGCATGTGTGGACTAATCATGGAGAAAATGATAGTAATTTTGATAGAATTTAAAACTTTGTTGCTGGTGAATATAGTAGGCCGATGGAACATATTGTCCAAGATTCTAAATCGCGTGATATGGTTCATAATGTTTATGGGATGCATATCAACTTTGGCTCCCAGTGAAGAAGCAAGACGTTTTAATGACATGATATAGTCCTCCTTTATGTGAAAGGAGCCCGTACACTCAATTATCTATTGGGGTTAGATCATTAAGTACCAAATTAGGTTAAAATATGGCTGAAGGAGAAATGAACTTTGTGATTGACCTTATTTATGAATTAGCTGACCGAAATCTTGAGGTACCTGATTATTAATATAAGGTAGATAAATTGGTGTCTAAGTTAGGACTCTCATCAATAAGAATTGATTATTTTGAAAATAAATGTATGTTATGCTATAAGGATGATGCCAATCTAGAATCTTGTAAATTTTATGGAAGAACTTGTTTCAAGCGGGCATCTAGAAGGAAAAAAGTTATTGTTAAGGCAATGCATTAGTTATCTCTTATACAAAAGTTAAATAGCTCCACTCCCCATATGATATGTCACTATAAAAAGTTGTATTTCTTTATATCTTTAAACATGTATACGGTTGAGTTGACATCGATGAGCTTATTTGAATTTAGGAAAATAGGGTTATATTTGAGCCTAAAGTCTAAGTATCCAAGTGTACAAAAAAGTACTAAGTAATAGTTAAAAGGAATAAGATTTGAAAAGGAAAATGAATATGGGACAAGTCTGTGGCCTCTATACTTGAGCTATATGTGTCAACTAATTGCTTGAGTTATTTGCTTCACCTACTTGCTTAGACGCCCTACTTGCTTGAGCTACTTGCTTCATATCTTACTTGCTTAGTGAGGATGACTCACGTTCAGAAAAATTTAATGAACAACTTTTCTAAGTAGGTGTCATGACACGAGTTTATACCCTGGATGTAACATGGTGCCTAGAGCTACAAGAGACCCCAAGCTAACCCATGATATAGAATATACAAACATAATCTAAATTAATGATAACTGAGTGGAAGCTAACAGATTTTGATAAACAATCATTTATAAGTACTGAAATAGATTGAATTTAAATAAATAGATAAACACTGAATCATAAAGCTGAAAACACTAATACTCGGTCCGAAAGCCTTTACTAATTAATGAGCAGCTGGGAACTCTACAAGTCTATAACTGAAGTAAGAATAAAATAACTAGAAGAACACAACTCCCAGCCCTCGAATGATGAGGACTCACCAGTGATCGCTGATCAAGTTTCTATAATGTGTCTAACCGCGGGGCTGAGTCTAAATTCCTAAATCTATATCATAAAATGATATAGTACAAGAAGTATATGATTAGTAGTTTGAATGTACCGAGTAAATGAAATATGCAACTTAAATATAAAACATGATAATAATATGAAAAGTATAACTGAATGCATAAATTGAACTGAAGTACAATGACCTTTAAGATGCATAAATACTGATATGATATGGTATTTGAAAAATACTAAAAGTACAAGTAAAGCTAATTTAAGGGTCATGTACATGCACTGAAAGCTAAGTCAGTAACTGTGATTGAAACTGTAATGAACTAAACTACACTTTAGGAGAGTCTATTAACTGACAATTAAGCACGCGAGTTAAATGTGGAATTCTATGTATGCGCCCCATCTATAGGGCCCAATAAACCTTGCCAGGGTATAAAGGCATGGCTGGTATGATCACTAACTGATTCCTATTCGGGCTAATAACCTACTGCGCCACGTAATTCAATACATGGGTGCATTGAACCATGGCCTACTCAGTGCTAAGTATTACTCTCAACTAAACCTATATAATGATAGCTTGAAAATTTATTCGTTAAGGCTAAGTCAGAACGACTTTATCTAGAAGTTCTCTGCAAGTATATAGAACCTGATAATACTTATTACACTGTGAAAACATTCATACTGAAATCATGATATAGTATTATACTTATAACATGACAACCTTTCTGAAACATTCCTGAACCTATAGACTGAACTAAGATCATGCTAAAATCAAGGTCATGAGAGTTCAATATATAGTTGAATATAAAATCATGAATTTAACGTAATAACAATCATTAGAATCTTGAATTATTAACATAATTAGGGAATTCATAAACTGACTGAAAAATCCTAAGACATGATTTTCTATAGAGCGGAGAATTCTAGATTTTCTGAAAAACATTATAGATACAAGGGTGAAAGGATGACCCTTGTTGAATTCCCACATATCTGTAGTAGGAGAATTCCTTTCTAAATGTTGAATCTTAGATCTTTTGACAAGGAACCTAGCCTTAGAATTGAGAAAATTTGATGCTTTGTCGCACTGTTTCTGAGAGCTTAGGAGAGAATGAGAGGTAGACATGAATAATTCCATTTAATCCCCCTTTAGAATAACCCAAAATGATGTAGTTTAAAAGTTAAAAGAGTGGAAAAGGGATAAAATACCCTTAGTAAAAATGAGCTAAAAACTATCGTGTAGTGACCATGAATCGTCACCACGAGTCGTTAGGTCTGACCACCACTCGTGGTCAATGAAGCCTTTTGTTTAATCTCTGATATCTTCCTTATGGATGGATAGGATGATCCGTCATCTGGTACCATGAGTCATTCTATGACTCGTGGTCATTGGGGAAATTTTTCTCAATTTATCATTCTCATCTCATGACTAGACAATACAACTCGTTACTTGATGTGACGGATCGTTACCTGGCTTATGGTTTCTGGGAAGAAACTTATCAACTTTCTGGACTTTGACTAGATCGCTCAAAACGGGTCACTTGATAAGTCGTTAAGTCCACCAAAAACTTATCACTTGAGTCGTGGGGATTGGAAAATGAAGGATTTTGATTGCTGACCACGAGTCATTCCACGACTCATGGTCCTCATAGGACGGGTCATTATGTGACTCATTTTGTGGGAATATTTCAACTTTCCTACTGGTTTCTACTTCTAGTTTAGGATATGATCCTAGGGACTTTTAGGGGGTTACATTATCTTCCCCTTGAGAACATATGTCCTCAAATGGAGACTAATAAAGCTAAAAAGATAGGGATGGAGCTGCAATTCCAAAACTAAATGCTAAAAACTAAATGCTGATGGAATGATTGACTTCGAAATGAGATAAATACGCTGACTGCTTTCAAGTACTAAGACATGAGATAAACTAAGGGACATGAAACTAGGAGGAAACTAAAACCTCAAGCTGGAACTGAACGGGAAGAAAAGAGGTGAGGATACTTGGCCATCATGTCTCCTTCTACTTCCCAAGTAGCTCTTTCTACAAGATAATTCCTCCAAAGGAGTTTCACTGATGCGATTTCCTTATTCCTCAACTTGCAAACCTAACAGTCAAGAATCTCAATCTGAACGTCTTCATAAGAGAGACTATCCTTCATGCCCACACTTTCCAAGGGCACAAATGAGTTCGGATCACCAATGCACTTTGTCAATAAAGACACCTGGAAGAATGGATGAACTGATGCTAACTCCGCAGGTGAGTCCAACTCAGAGGCCACTTTTCCAAAGCGCCTCAAGATCTTATAAAGACTAATATAGTTGGGACTGATTTTTCCTTTCTTACCAACCCTCATCACCCCTTTCATTGGTGAAATTTTCAAATAGATCCAATCATCAATAGCGAACTCAAGTTCTCTTCTCCTCACATCTGCATATGATTTCTGATGGCACTAAGCTTTTTTCAGTCTTAATCAGCTGAACTTTCTCCATAGGCTTATGAACTAAATCAAGCTCTATTAGGGTATCTTCACCAACGTCAAACCACCCTATAGGAGATCTACATCTCCTTTCATAAAGTGCCTCAAATGGGGTTATCTGAATACTAGAGTGGTAACTCTTATTGTAGGCAAACTCAATGAGAGGAAAGTGATCATTCCAATTATCTTTATAATCGATCATGCGAGCTCTTAACATGGCTTCTAGATTCTAAATGGTTAATTTAGTCTGACCATTTTTCTGTGGGTGAAAAGTTGTGCTTAGCTTGACCTGAGTACCAAGACTTTTCTAAAACGACATCCATAAATGTAAGGTTGTAACACCTCAGACTTTTGAGCTATGTTTGAAACCTTTCTAGGTATGTGTATAAAATCGAACCTGATGAATTTTATGAAAACTAAGTTTTAAGATCAATTTTTAAGTGAGAGAAATGAACTGGATACAAATTAAGGTCATAATAAACCTCTAGCACAAAGTTGAGTTGAGAGCCTTCTTAGCGATTGAGTTTTCGTCTAAGTTCTTACAAGGGTGAACTTCAAAAAATCATAACTCTCAGTTTACAAAGTATTTTTGAGTGATTCAACCTATCAAATTGAATCCCTTTGAGTCTTCTTTCTAATGCATCCAACCTTGGATCAATTAGAGTTTGGAGTAAAAAGTTCTTCCTAACAAAGTATGGAACGGACATTGTCAATAAAGAACCCAACAAAGAGGTTGGGGTCGATTCCACAGGGAATAAGGTCAGGATATAGAAGAATGCTAGTATTTAAGATTTTAAGTCAATTATCTTTTAAAGGGGAAATTCTTAAAAGTAACAAGTAATATTGTTGAGAATTTAAATATTGATTCTAAATTAATGCAATTAAGTACTGAGTTTCATAACTACTTCGGGTTTTACACTTGTGATCTATCTCAATACTTTACTTGTAGAACTGATAACATATGTTCATCCAAACGAATGGTTTGTCCCTATTGGATGACTATACTCAATCACCTGGTTAGGTCTCATGGGCGATTTCAATTCAACCGTTACTAATTTGTTCCAAATTAACTTTTCTGCGACTACAGCTCAAGTCATACAATAATCATAAAAATTAGGGCTTTGTTGTAATTCTCTTTTCCTAATCTATACTTCTTTAGATTCAAGAAAGTAAAGAATTAAGGCAAGTCCTAACGTTGCACACTTTTAAGAAACATTTAAGGTGAAGAAAATATAATACAACCATTTAGTATTGGTTTAGAATCACATCGTGCAAACCCTAGTTCATTAATTTACAATGATTTCCAAAATCCTAGTTGCAGAGGTTTTAACCTCTGATAAATTATAAGTAAATTAATAACATTCATAGACAAAAACATAAATTAATACTTACAATGATGATTGAAAGAAAACTTCACTTGATTATTGCAAAATCAGAAAGAACAATTCAACAACAATTGTCTCAATAAAACATCTTCAACTTGTCTAAACTTGGCTTAAAAAATACTCTTCTATGTGTTTTATCTATTACAAGGAAATAAAGGGTGTTTATAATAGTATATTTATGCCTTCTTTATTCCTTCACAAATTTGGTTTGGGATTTGTAGCTCCTTTTCCTAGTTGAAATAGGATTCCTTTGTTGGCACCCGGACAGGACTAGCGTGCCATACTATTATCACGCAGCACTGGTGCCGCATTATGCACTCTATCATGCTGGAAGGGAGATGCCTCGCACCTCTCCTCATGCAGCAATGTTGGCGCCTCGGGCCTCTCATCGCACAGTAGGGCCTGCGAGCCGCGCTGTTGGTCGCAGGTGTGCCAACGTAGTGCTTCATGCCTTGATCTTGCCTGGTTCAATCCAACTTCTTCACCTTCATTCCAATAGCCTCAAATACACCTAAATCCATCACTTTTAGCCCTAAAAGCATCTAATCATATGTGTTATCTCTTTTCTCAAATATGTATTATAAAACACATGCAAACATACTCAATTTGTTCTCGAAACCTAATAAAGTATGGGCGAAATATGGCAAAGAAATGCGTAAATACACCCTTCATCACAATGAAGGAACTTTCATAGTTTTTAGATCTCTTTGAATGAGCCTCACAAATGATCCATTAGATGATACAATGACTCATTGCTGCTTTTTTGCTCCTGCATGGTTTCTAATTCTCACCTAACCGTTCAATAGGACTAGTCGTTGTATCCTCCAATGACTCATCACTAGGCTCGTTGGTTCTGGTAAAGATTTGACAAGCTTCTGGATTGATACCGACGACCAAAATAATGACTCTTTACTGTAACCAACGGATTGTTGTATCGCCCATTAGACCTGGGATGAAATCTGTCAAGGCAACTATTGACCGTCCTAATGGACCGTTGTTTCTGGCTCATCTAACGAGTCTTCCTGAGAAAGTTGTTTTTGGTTTTCTACTAGTTTTTCAACCCAAGTCTAGGATTTAGCTTTAGGAACTTTTGGAGTGTTACAACATCTCCCCCTTGGGAACATTTGTCCTCAAATAAAGGCTAAATAAGATGAAACACTTGGGAAAGTGCAATCCTGAACTAAAGACTATAAGTTGATTACTGAAGGAGTGACTGACTCTGAACTAAGATACACATACTAACTGAAATTACACAACTAAGGTGTACATTTAAACATGAATAGAGTCGATGAGTATGGAACCGAATAGAGTACTGAGGAGAAATTTAGTACTTGATGCTGAATTTGAGATGGAAGGGAATAGATGAGGGTATTTAGCCATCATGTCTGCTTCTGCTTCCTATGTAGCACCCTCAACTAGCTAGTTCCTCCATAAGACCTTTACTGAGGCGAACTCCTTGTTTCTTAGCTTACGAACATAACGGTCTTTGATCTGGATTGAAACTTCTTCATAAGAGAGACTGTCCTTACAACAATACTCTCTAGAGGTACTACTGAGGTAGGGTCACCGATGCATTTCTTCAACAAGTACACATGGAATATTGGGTGCACCGATGCTATGTCCACAGGCAACTCCAGCTCGTAAGCCACATTGCTAATGTGTCTCAGGATTCTATGAGGGCCAATATATCTGGGACTAAGCTTCCCTTTCATCCCAAATCTTATCACCCCTTTCATAGGTGAAGTATTTAGGTATTCCCAATCATCCACAACAAACTCCAACTCACTTCTTCTTACATTTGTATACAATTTTTTGTCGGCTTTGAGCTGTTTTTAGTTGATCCCTGATAAGATGAATCTTTTGCATAGCTTCATGTACCGAATCAGGTCCTATCAAAGTACCTTCACCAGCCTCAAACCACCCTATAAGGGACCAGCACCTCCTATTATACAGTGCCTCAAATAGGCCCATCTAAATAATGGAGTAGTAACTATTGTTGTATGCAAACTCAATAAGAGGTAGGTGATCATCCCAACTGCCCTTGAAATCGATCACACAAGACCTCAAAATATCCTCCAAATTTCTAATCATCCTCTCAACCTGACCATCTGTAATGTGTCTCAGGATCCTGTGAGGGCCAATATATCTGGGACTAAGCTTCCCTTTCATCCCAAATCTTATCACCCTTTCATAGGTGAAGTATTTAGGTATTCCCAATCATCCACAACAAACTCCAACTCACTTCTTCTTACATTTGTATACAATTTTTTGTCTGCTTTGAGCTGTTTTTAGTTGATCCTTGATAAGATGAACCTTTTGCACAGCTTCATGTACCGAATCAGCTCTTATCAAAGTAGCTTCACCAACCTCAAACCACCCTACAGGGGACCTGCACCTCCTATTATACAGTGCCTCAAATAGGGCCATCTAAATAATGGAGTAGTAACTGTTGTTGTATGCAAACTCAATAAGAGGTAGGTGATCATCCCAACTGCCCTTGAATTCGATCTAGTAAATGTTGTTGTATGCAAACTCAATAAGAGGTAGGTGATCATCCCAACTGCCCTTGAATTCGATCACACAAGTCCTCAAACTATCCTCCAAATTTTGAATCATCCTCTCAACCTAACCATCTATCTGTGGGTGAAAAGCTATGCTGAGCTTGGCCTGAGTACCAACTCTTTTCTGAAATGACTTACAGAAGTTCAAGGTGAATTGAGTACCCCCATCTGAAATGATGGACAAGGGAACCTTTTGTATTCTGACTAACTCCCAAATGTACAGTCTAGCATAATGCTCTACTGAGTCTGTGGTCTTAATTGGTAGGAAATGTGCCAACTTAGTCATCCGGTCTACAACCACCTAAATTGAGTCATGCTATCCGAGAGTACGAGGTAAGCCTGTGATGAAGTCTACATTCACTTCTTCCCACTTCCAAGTAGGAATGCTAATATCCTGAGTCTTACCCCTAGGTCTCTAATGTTCAACCTTGACCTTCTGGCAATTTAGAAACTTAGTTATAAACTCTGCAGTGTCCTTCTTAATGCCACTCCACCGGTAGACTTCCCGTAGATCACGGTTGTCATGACTCGAGTATATACCCTGGATGCGACATGGTACTTATAGTCAAAAGTGACCCCAAACAAACCCTGGTAAAGCATTTACTAAACATATCTGACGAGAGACAACATACATGAGAGAAAGATAATAATAAATTAATTGTGGTTGAATAAATGATATATTATTAAATAGTCTGTAGAAAATCTGAAAATCTAGCTAAAACTATAACTGTTGTCTGAAACAAACTGAACTACATACACTATCTAAAATCCATCTAAAGAACTGATGAGTTGTTGGGACAGGCCCCCAGCTAACTCTCTGTCTGAACTAAACCGGAATAATTAATACAGAAGGTGAAACATGATAACTCTCAAACCATATCTCCTATCGAAAATATGAAGTGGATGTTGTCAATAAAGAACCCAACTAGAGGTTAGAGTCGAACCCACAGGGAATATGGAAGACCTAGACTAAAACCAGTAAGTGAACTTGTTAGGCAGTTATTCCAAATTGGTGGTTCTAAATAAAACAATAATTAAAAATTTTTTGGTTGAAGTCAAGAATGAAAGAGAACTAGGGTTTGTGTTCCCAATGGGTTTATAACTGCTTTGGGTATACATACGCAATAATCACCAATGCTTACTTGTAGAACTGATATCTTAGGTTCATCCAAACGACTAGTTCGTCCCTATTGAATGACTATACTCAATCACCGAGTTATCTCTCATGAGCGATTGCAAACTAACCGTTATCAATACGTCCCAAATTTAACTATCCTGTGACCACAACTCAAGTTAATACAATGATCATCAAGATCAAGGCTCTATTGTAATTCTCTTTTCCTAATCTCTACCTCTCTAGGCTCAAGCAAGTAAAGAATTCGGGCAAGTCCTAATGTTGTACACTGTTAAGAAACGTTTAAGAATAAAGAGAATATATTACAAGTGTTTTGCACTAGTTTTGAATCACTTTTACGTAACCCTAGCTTATTAATCAATCATGGTTCCCACAACCCTAGCTATAGAGGTTTTAGGCTTTTATAGTTGGAAGATTGTGATTTGCATTTGTTATACCCCGTAGGATTCCCAGCACCTAGATGGCCTATTCATGCGTTGGTTAAGCATATTTGGAAGCCATACGTTCTAGAGAAAGGCCCGGGAAAAGACCAGACGAGGAAACCTGTCGAACCAACGCGGAAGGAGCCGAGGCAGAGCCCCTTCGCGATGGCAACGTGTCACGGAGGTGGAGCCTCTGCGTTGGCTCCGTGACACGTTGGCCCTGTCCAGGCTCAAGTATATAAAGCCCCACTTCGGTTTTAATTTGGTTCATTCATTATAATTTCCAGAAACGCAGAAGAACAGGGAGAGAGGAAGAGGGGATATATATATTCGTTCGATTACGCTGCCAAACGTAGTCCAAACTCAAATTAACCTCAAGTACCGAGGTATTTAGCAGCAGAGAGCATTCCTACGGATTTAGTTTCGCGAAATACGGCCGACAAATCGTCAAGCTACCGAGCTAAGGTAAGTAGAATTGCTCCAAACTAGTGTCTATGTGCTCCTAGCTGTGAAGTGAATACTTCTCCCTTCTGGACTTCTGAAAAAATAGCGAGTTTTTGACCGTCTTTCGATAATCCTAAGATTAGGCTATAATTATATCGAAAGTGACATTATTCTTCAGAATAAAGTTATATTTAGTATTAATTGACATATATATGAATGTAGTTGGGAGAAATAGCTAGAGTACTGACCGAGGCCCGTCCGACAGTCGGATAACTCAAGGTTAAGGTATGTGAAGTTGTTCTTCGGCAAGTTAGTAAGCCTTAGCTTGGTAAATCATGGTAAACTCCGTATTTGTAACTCTCGGAGTTGAATGTTGAGAATTAAGTAAATCTAATAGATTCTGAATTGTGTTGCCGTATCGTATTCAGTCCGAAAGTTAGAAAAGCATGCGCCGAAGGGCGAGTTAGTATCCCAGATTCAGTATAGCTTATTATGTGATTAGCAAGCATGTTGTAGAATAAAAAGAGACAGATTTTCAGAATAAAAGTTAGTAAAGAAAGATCAGATAGACAGACAGTTATGGCTACAGATTAGCCATTCAGACAGATGGTTATGGCTACAGATTAGTCATTCAGACAGATAGTATCCTGGCTACAGATTAGCCACACAGTTAAATAAAGATTTCAGAATTAGTATAATCAGTAAAGAATCAGTATAATACAGAAAGAGATTCAGAATAAGAAATCAGATTTCAGATAGTCTTTTTCAGTTATACATGCTTTCTATTTATATGTGCTATTTGCTTGTTGAGACTTGATGTGGCGTGAGGGCACCTTATTGAGCGTCCTCGCCGCCCCTGGGTTGGTAATCGTGTCACCCACTGAGCGGGTGGGTTTACATCACTCCAAGGAGTGGCATGCCATCCCCAGTTTGGACGAAGATGGGATGAAGCTTTCCCCATATCTGGGTGATCAGCATTACAGTACAGATAGCCCTGTTGTGCGCAAGCGCCCAGGGAACAGATATAGATACAGTTACAGTACAGATCTTATTACAGGTGTAGCTCCGGTTTCAGATAGCCCCGAGGAAGTTCTGGGGAAACAAACCCTATCTGTTACTGTCTACACAAGAGTCCTCCGGACTTAGACACGGTTATTTATATCGGAGGCTTTGGCCCGAGCCGGAGACCCAGGGGGCCGGTAGAGGAGCTCCGAAGTGAGTAGATGAGTGGAGTGACTTATTTTTTGTTGGTTTTGACCCGGGTAGGGGTATATAGATTGTTTGCTTGTTTGGCGTCGTCCGGCTTATGGGAGTTGGTATCGGCTCTTGTTTGCTATATATGTGTATATGTATTTATGTGCTACAAGTTAGTTAATAAGCAGCAGGCCGCCACATCCACAGGTACGCTCCTGCCCTATCACAGCACAGGAAGTATGATTCAGTTCATATCATTTCTTACAGATTCAGTATTCCCCTGCTATTCAGAATTGCTAGTTATGTTATTGTATTCAGTTATGTTATTTCAGTTGCTTTGCATACTCAATACCAGCAGTACTGACGCCCGGTGGGGCGCTGCATTACTTGCCTGCAGGTGCTCATAAATGAGGAGGCGATCCCTCGTGATTTTAGCCAGCGCAGAGTCATCAGCTCCTGTCATCCGGAGCTTGATATTTTAGAGGTTTATTTCATTTTCTTTTGCTGTACAGTATGGGTAGGCCGGGGCCCTGTCCCGGCCATCTTATCAGTATTCCTAGAGGCTTGCAGTCTGCATATATTTCCCTGTGGTCAGTTGAGCCGGTCGTGTGAGGCCGTGCAGTTTGTTATATCTGTTTAGCATTTCAGTTTGTTATTGAGTCCCAGATGACTAGACAGCATGGTGTCCTTGTCAGCCCGCATAGGTCCCCCCCCCTTGTAAGTATGTTTCTGGTTAGTTGAAGTTTCATACAGGTGGCTATAGGCCTAGTCGGCCGGAGGCTGTATTTACAGCCGTTATATAGCCCGTTGATTTCATGAATCTGAGTTAGAGCCAGCCAGGCACCAGATCTGCCTAGGCTCACTAGCTAGCAGCCTAGGTCCTACTAGGGCACCAGGTGCCAGTCATACCCCCCAAGGCGGGGCGTGACAAACTTGGTATCAAAGCAGGTCATGTCCTAGGGAGTCTGCTAGCCATGCTAAGTAGAGTCTTGTCTACGGATGTGTTGTGCACCACATACTATAGGTAGGAGGCTGCGAGGCATATAGGATGGTTACTCTTCTTTCTTATTCAGTTGTGCTATAGAACGGTACAGTATAGGGTTGGGTCCCTAAAACCTATCGTATTCTTTGTATACAGATAAGAATGGCAGATCAGCGACACCCTGCCACAGGCAGGAGATTAGACACAGCAGCAGGAGAAGGCACCAGCAGGATGCCTCAGCTTCAGTCAGAGTCAGCCCGATCTGAGGGAGATATAGAGGCTTCATCACAGCCCTCTCAGCAGTCCCCCTAACATCAGGAGCCGTTGGGCACTACACCACCCCCGATAGCTACTATGCCATCGCCATCAGATCAGGAGGTTCGTAGCGCTGTAGTTATGTTGGCAGAAATGATGGCCACACAGCGCCAGTTAGTGCCACCTGTAGCAGCAGAGCCTTCAGGTGGGTCAGGTAGTTCCAGGGTCAGGGAGTTTTTGGCACTAGGTCCCCCACAGTTCACTAGGTCAGATCAAGCAGAGGACCCCCAGGACTTCCTAGATCAGATGCAGAGGATATTCCGAGTTATGCATGTGACCCCTTCAGAGTCTGTTGAGCTGGCAGTGTTTCTGTTACGGGATATAGCTATATTGTGGTACGAGAGTTGGGAAAGGTCCCGAGGGAGAGATGTTACCCCTCCGACCTAGACCATCTTCTCGGAGGCCTTTCTAGATCATTATTTGCCACGAGAGATCCGGCAGGCCCGGATGGACCAGTTCCTACATCTAGAGCAGGGGGCGAGGAGTGTACGTGAGTATGCTTTATAGTTTGACTCCTTAGCCCGTTATGCTCCAGCATTTGTTGATACTATGCCAACGAGAGTTCACAGATTTTTCATGGGTCTGAATCCGGAGTATACTGAGGTATGTATGATGGCGACGTTGCGAGAGGATATGGACATTGCCCGAGTACAGGCTTTTTCTTAGACCATAGAGGGTCTTAGACAGCGACAGTAGGACAGTAGACAGATCAGTCAGGAACAGCGCCGCAGAGACAGACCAGATGACATACAAGGGAAGTTCAGAGAGGATGCAGGCCTCGATTATCAGATAGACCCCCCTAGACCCCCACCTCCACCACAGCAGCAGCAGCGAGGTAGATATGTTCGTAGAGGGCAGTCAGAGCCCAGTGGCAGTTCCCGAACAGTAGATTCCCCGCAGCAGAGAAGGGGAGAGCAGAGCAGATTTCCACCCTCATCCTGCCCCCATTGTAATCGACCACAGTCCGTAGCTTTTAAATATGGCTCCACTGGGTGTTATATTTGCGGATACGAGGGGCATCAGATGAGAGATTGTCCGACCAGAGGTCAGGGGAGTAGAGGCAGTCAGGACAGGGGATCCGCTGGGCCACGAGCCCCAGCAGCCTCAGTGGGGCGTGGGCCTTCAGGTTCAGTGGGCAGAGGTCGAGGTAGATCAGGAGCTTCCAGTTCAGATACGGGCTCAAGCCGTACTTATGCATTACCAGGGAGACAGGATTCAGAGGCGTCTCCAAATGTAGTGACAGGTATGATGACTATCTGTTCATGCCCTGCTTATGTATTGATTGATCCAGGATCCACTCTGTCATATATTACCCCATTTGTGGCACAAAAGTTCAATATTGCACCAGAATTATTGCAGCAGCCCTTTGTAGTATCTACGCCCGTCGGTGACTCTATTGTAGCTAGCAGAATATACCGAGGGTGTATAGTGGAGGTTGCTGATCGCCAGACTACGGTATATCTGGTAGAGCTAGAAATGATAGACTTCAATGCCATAATAGGTATGGATTGGCTGGTGCCATGCTATGCTAACATAGAATGTTGGACCAAGACGGTCCGATTCCACTTTCCAGGGAAGGCAGTGCGAGAGTGGAAAGGCAGCACCGCTACTCCAAAAGGTATGTTTATTTCCTACCTTCATGCGAGGAAATTGATATCTAAGGGATGTATTTACCATCTGGTCAGTGTTCAGGATGTCCGAGCAGAATCTCCGACACTCCAGTCTGTTTCAGTGGTGAACGAGTTCCCTAATGTGTTTCCAGATGAGTTACCTGGTATTCCCCCAGAAAGGGAAATAGATTTCGCTATTGATCTATTACCAGGCACTCAGCCTATATCAATTCCTCCTTATAATATGGCTCCTGCAGAACTCAGAGAGTTGAAGGAGCAACTAAAAGATTTGCTAGATAAAGGTTTCATCAGGCCGAAAACTTCACCATGGGGTGCGCTAGTTCTATTTGTGAGGAAGAAAGATGGCTCGCTCCGTATGTGCATAGATTATCGGTAGTTGAACAAAGTCATGGTAAAGAATAAGTATCCGCTTCCCAGAATAGATGATTTGTTTGATCAGCTACAAGGGGCCAGATACTTTTCCAAGTTTGACTTACGGTCCGGATATCACCAGGTTCGTATTCGTGAAAGAGATATTCCCAAAACGGCGTTCAGGACCCGATATGGACACTTTGAATTTCAAGTTATGTCCTTTGGGTTAACGAATGCCCCAGCAGTATTCATGGACCTGATGAATAGTATTTTTAGACCATACCTGGACCTGTTCGTGATCGTGTTTATTGATGATATTCTGGTGTATTCTCGCTCTGAAGCGGATCATCGGACTTATTTACGGACAGTGCTCCAGATTCTCAGGGACCGCCAGTTATATGCTAAGTTCTCCAAGTGTGAATTCTAGCTGAACTCAGTAGCCTTCTTGGGGCATATTGTGTCGGATGCTGGTATACAGGTTGACACGCAGAAGATAGAAGCAGTCAAATCATGGCCTAGGCCTACCACTCCGATCGAAGTCCGTAGCTTTCTAGGATTAGCGGGATATTACAGGAGGTTTGTTGAGGGATTCTCTACCATAGAGGCACCTCTGACCAAACTGACGCAGAAAGCAGTGAAGTTTAAGTGGACAGAGGCATGCGAGTAGAGCTTCCAGGAACTGAGAGATAGATTGACCTCCGCCCCAGTGTTAACACTGCCGGAAGGTACAGAAGGGTATTCAGTATATTGCGACGCATCAGGCATTGGGTTGGGTTGTGTGTTGATGCAGCATGGTAAGGTGATTGCGTATGCTTCCAGACAGCTGAGGAAACACGAGAAGAATTATCCTACCCACGACCTGGAGTTAGCCGCAGTGATCCACTCCTTGAAAATGTGGAGACATTACTCGTATGGCGTCCATGTGGATATTTTCACAGATCACAAGAGCCTACAGTATATCTTCACTCAGAGGGAGTTGAATTTGCGACAGCGTCGCTGGTTGGAGTTATTGAAGGATTATGACGTGAATATTTAGTACCACCCGGGAAAAGCCAATGTTGTAGCAGATGCTCTCAGTCGTAAGTCCATGGGGAGTTTGGCGTATTTACAGCCCGAGTAGCGGGAATTGGTCAGGGAGATACATCAGTTAGCTAGCCTAGCCGTTCGTATAGCAGAAATAGAGAACAATAGAGCGGTAATTCAGAACACTGTCGTGTCATCGTTAGTTGTGGAAGTGAAAGAACGGCAATATGAGGATCCTGACCTGATCCAGCTCAAAGACAGAATCCAGCAGGGGAAAGCGCCAGATTTCCAGGTAACAGAGGATTGAGTGCTGCGTTGTAAAGGTCGTCTCTGTGTTCCAGATGCTTTAGGGCTCCGCCAGCAGATTATGAACGAGGTACACTACGCCCGTTATTCTCTTCATCCCGGTGCGACGAAAATGTACCATGATATCAAGGAAAACTACTGGTGGCCAAGTATGAAAAGGGAAATTGTTGAATTTGTAGCCCAGTGTCCTA
The DNA here is from genome assembly GCA_035772735.1 of Datura wrightii. Taxonomy (NCBI): domain Eukaryota; kingdom Viridiplantae; phylum Streptophyta; class Magnoliopsida; order Solanales; family Solanaceae; genus Datura; species Datura wrightii. The sequence goes on from JASDFA010000027.1 coordinate 41,992,896, forward strand.
ACTACCAACAGGTAAAGGCGGAACACCAGAAACCAGGCGGGTTAACTCAGGACATAGCTTTGCCTCTCTAGAAACGGGAAGCAGTAAATATGGATTTTGTGGCAGGATTACCCCGTACCAGACACAGACATGACTCTATATGGGTGATAGTTGACAGATTGACAAAATCAGCTCATTTCCTTCCAGTGAGAACTACTTTCTCGGCCGAAGATTATGCGGAGTTGTATATCCGAGAAATAGTCAGGTTGCACGGAGTACCAGTATCCATTATTTCAGATAGAGGAGCACAGTTCACAGATAGATTTTGGCAGTTGTTTCAGAAAGGTCTGGGAACGCAGATTAATTTGAGCACAGCATTCCACCCTCAGACAGATAGACAGGCTGAGCGCACTATTCGGACGCTCGAGGATATGCTACGAGCGTGTGTGCTAGACTTTGGTGGTCGTTGGGATGAGCATTTGCCGTTAATTGAATTTGCTTATAATAATAGGTATCACTCAGCTATTCAGATGGCGCCTTTCGAGGCTTTATATGGGCGAAAATGCAGATCGCCGGTTGGCTGGTTTGAAATAGGGGAATCAACATTGATTTGGCCAGACATCATTCAACAGTCAGAGGAGAAGGTAAAGCTTATTAGAGAACGCCTACTGACTGCCCAGAGCCGTCAGAAATCATATGCTGATGTGCGGCGCAGAGACTTGGAATTTGATGTGAATGACTGGGTATTTTTGAAAGTATCTCCGATGAAAGGGGTGATGAGATTCGGCAAGAAGGGTAAGCTCAGTCCGAGGTTTGTTGGGCCTTACCAGATTCGTCGAAGGATAGGCCAAGTAGCATATGAGTTGAACTTGCCTCCAGAGCTAGAATCCATTCATCCGGTCTTTCACATATCTATGTTGAGGAAATGCATAGGAGACCCATCCAGAGCAGTCCCAGTCCAGGATATCCAGTTTACAGAAGAGCTGGCCTATGAAGAGGTTCCAGCTATCTTAGACAGATAGATTCGTAGATTGGGAACTAAGGATATTGCGTCTGTCAAGGTATTGTGGCGTAACAGGAACCAAGAGGAGATGACATGGGAGGCTGAGGAAGATATGAAGGCTAGATATCCTCACTTATTCCAGGCCTAGTCAGGCGATAGGTATGTCCGTATTATTACTTATGCAGTACCTTATGGTTGTATATGTATAAATGAGAAAGATTGATGTTAGCTATTGGGTGCATCTTAAGTATTGTGTGCAGTACCTGTATTGGACTTTTTTGCGTTTTAGGTTTTTGCTATAGTCCATATTACAGGGGAAACTCTGCCGAAATTCTCCTAAGTAGTGAGTTGAGAAGTCCTCTAGATAGAAGTTTACATTCGAGGACGAATGTTCTTAAGGGGGGGAGAATGTTATACCCCGTAGGATTCCCGACACCCAGATGGCCTATTTGTGCGTTGGTTAAGCATATTTGGAAGCCATACGTGCTATAGAAAGGCCCGGGAAAAGACCGGACGAGGAAACCTGTCGAACCATCGCGGAAGGAGCCAAGGCAGAGCCCCTCCGCGATGGCAACATGTCACGGAGGTGGAGCCTCCTCGTTGGCTCCGTGACACGTTGGCCCTGTCCAGGCTCAAGTATATAAAGCCCCACTTCGGTTTTAATTTGGTTCATTCATTATAATTTCCAGAAAATGCAGAAGAACAGGGAGAGACGAAGAGGGGATATATATATTCGTTCGATTACGTTGCCAAACGTAGTCCAAACTCAAATTAACCTCAGGTACCGAGGTATTTCGCAGCAGAGAGCATTCCTACAGATTTAGTTTCGCGAAATACGGCTGACGAATCATCGAGCTACCGAGCTAAGGTAAGTAGAATTGCTCCAATCTAGTGTCTATGTGCTCCTAGCTGTGAAGTGAATACTTCTCCCTTCTAGACTTCTTAAAAATAGCGAGTTTTCGACCGTCTTTCAATAATCCTAAGTTTAGGCTATAATTATATTGAAAGTGACGTCTTTCTTCAGAATAAAGTTATATTTAGGATTAATTGACGTATATATGAATGTAGTTGGGAGAAATAGCTGGAGTACTGACCGAGCCCCGTCCGACAGTTGGATAACTCGAGGTTAAGGTATGTGAAGTTGTTCTTTGGCAAGTTAGTAAGCCTTAGCTTGGTAAATCATAGTAAACTCCGTATTTGTAACTCTCGGAGTTGAATGTTGTGAATTAAGTAAATCTAATAGATTCTGAGTTGTGTTGTCGTATCGTATTCAGTCCGAAAGTTAGAAAAGCATGCGCCGAAGGGCGAGTTAGTATCCCAGATTCAGTATAGCTTATTATGTGATTAGTAAGCATGTTGTAGAATAAAAAGAGACAGATTTTCAAAATAAAATTTAGTAAAGAAAGATCAGATAGATAGACAGTTATGGCTACAGAATAGCCATTCAGACAGACAGTTATGGATACAAATTAGCCATTCAGACAGATAGTATCCTAGCTACAGATTAGCCACACAGTTAAATAATGATTTTAGAATCAGTATAATCAGTAAAGAATCAGTATAATACAGAAAGAGATCAGAATAAGAAATCGGATTTTAGATAGTCTTTTTCAGTTATACATGCTTGCTATTTATATGTGCTATTTTCTTGTTGAGACTTGATGTGGCGTGAGGGCACCTTATTGAGCGTCCTCGCTGCCCCTGAGCGGGTGGGTTTACGTCACTCCAAGGAGTGGCATGCCGTCCCTAGTTTGGACGAAGATGGGATGAAGCTTTCCCCATATCAGGCTGATCAGCATTACAGTACAGATAGCCCTGCTGTGTGCAAGTGCCCAGGGAACAGATACAAATACAGTTACAGTACAGATCTTATTACAGGTGTAGCTCCGGTTTCAGATAGCCCCGAGGAGAGTTCCGAGGAAACAAACCCTATCTGTTACTGTCTACACAGGAGTCCTCCGGACTCAGACACGGTTATTTATATCGGAGGCTATGGCCCGAGCCGGAGACCCAGGGGGCCGATAGAGGAGCTCCAAAGTGAGTAGATGAGTGGAGTGACTTATTTTTGGTTGGTTTTGACCCGGGTAGGGGTATATAGATTGTTTGCTGGTTTGGCGCTGTCCGGCTTGTGGGTGATGGTATCGGCTCTTGTTTGCAATATATGTGTATATGTATTTATGTGCTACATGTTAGTTAATAAGCAGCAGGCCGCCGCTTCCACAGGTACGCTCCTGCCCTATCACAGCACAGGAAGTCTGATTCAGTTCATATCAGTTCTTACAGATTTAGTATTACCCTGCTATTCAGAATTGCTAGTTATGTTATTGTATTCAGTTATGTTATTTCAGTTGCTTTGAATACTCAGTACCAGCGGTACTGACGCCCGGTGGGGCGCTGCATTACTTGCCTGCAGGTGCTCATAGACGAGGAGGTGATCCATCGTGATTCTAGCCAGCACAAAGTCATCAGCTCCTGTCATCCGGAGCTTGATATTTCAGAGGTTTATTTCATTTTCTTTTGCTGTACAGTATGGGTAGGCTGGGGCCCTGTCCCAACCATCTTATCAGTATTCCTAGAGGCTTGCAGTCTGTATATATTTCCCAATGGTCAGTTGAGCTGGTCGTGTGAGGCCATGCAGTTTGTTATAACTGTTTAGCATCTCAGTTTATGTTGGCCGTGTGAGGCCTTAGTTTGATAGTGATGGTGACCTTGCTGGTCACATAGTTATTCAGCGTTTTATTATTGAGTCCCAGATGACTAGACAGCATGGTGGCCTTGTCGGCCCGCATAGATCCCCCCCTTGTAAGTATGTTTCTGGTTAGCTGATGTTTCATACAGGTGGCTATAGGCCTAGTCGGCCGGAGGCTGTATTTACAGCCGTTATAGCTTGTTGATTTCATGAATCTGAGTTAGAGCAAGCCAGGCACCAGATGTGCCTAGGCTCACCAGCTAGCAGCCTAGGTCCTACTAGGGCACCAGGTGCCATTCATACCCCCCAAGGTGGGGCGTGACAACATTCATAATTAAATACATAAATCAATACTTACAATTATGGATGAGAGAAAAACTTCTTTAAATGAATCAGCAAAATCCTCAAGAACAAAGTATGAAGATCAAAATAAAATCAAGAAAAGGTTGATCATAAGCCAATCAACTCAATTCTATGTTCTATCCCTCAATTCTCACGTTCTCTAATGTTAACTAACTATTGTCTAGTGATTTCTAATGAAAATAAAACATAAAACGTATTTATACAGACATAAAAAATCCTTTTCCTAGGCTAACAGGGTGAATTTCCATAACTAATGCCGCCTATGTCACGACCAATCCTATGACCCGTAGCAGGTTTGTACGGGTTGTACCTGCTTCCCGTATGTCATTGGCCGGCTGAGATTTGGCTAAGTGTTGGACCTTGCTACGACTCATACACACTTCCTATGAGTCGTATTGTGCTTCCATGGTTTGACTCGGAGACTTTTCAATTTTTTTGAAGTTCTTCACGAGTGCTATGGTACGACTCATACCTTGATGCCACGACTCGTATTGTCTATCTGTATCAGGAGTTAGCTTCTTATACAAATCTTTTGAGTCTTTCCATGATTTCTACACTACGGCCCATAGAAGCATTATACGCACTAAGAGTCGTAGGATGCACTCTTCATACTTAGCCATCTGAAACTTCTCACGATTTGTAGTACGAATCGTAGCACCATCCTACAGCTCGTACTCAGAATTGTGACTTAAGCCTATTTTCTGCACTTTCAGGCTATCTTTGTCACCTTCTTGCTCCAACACCTATTTTTCCTGTAACCAAAGAAAAAGTGCCTTATATACATATAAATATACCTAAGTCCATGCTATTTTCTTTATTTTGAGCGTCGAAGGTGCTGTAAACTCAGAGCACATCAACACCCTCAACTTAAGACTTTTGCATGTCCTCAGGCAAAGAAAAGAAAAACTAAATATGATGACTCAACTAGAAAATAAACCTAGGATACTACAGTCAATACCAAACAAATCTTTCACTATACATTCAACAATGTTTGACCCTTTTCCATGAACCAACTTCAGCTATTTTATTACAAGCAACCACAAAACATGATAAACGGAGACCAAGACAATTCATCTAGCTATCAACATGCAATCAAGTCATCATCGAAGCTTTCCACAAAGACCAATGGTAAAAGTAAACATAATCCATGTACCCTCACAACAAATGAAGTCCCCACTCACAGATATAGTGTTAAATATTGCAGGGGACTAAACAAGCGAGACGCTCACTCTCACAAAGAAGTCTTAAGTACTATCTATCAGATACCATAGGCTTTCCCTTATTTTCTCTTCTTCATTTTATCAGATCGTCGAATTAGGATCACTATAGGACTTGTTGTGGCTTGTAATGTAGGCTTTATGGCTACACATGACAAATATGAAAGATTTTATGAGTGACTATCCCTTCCTTGGCACTACATAAATTGTTCTCAGCATTCACCTATTTCACCCTTCGTTCTTTTCATTCCTTTTATTCCTTTTTCACCTCTTTTATGTGCATTTGTGTGGGTGTGGGTGTGGTGTATTTTCAACTTTTTCAAACATTTTACATTTTTTTTATTTTTAATTTTCATTTCCAAGGTTTTCCAATTTTTCATCTCTTTTTTTTTTTTCACACTACACCTCATTTTTAACCTTTTTTCTTTTCCTTTTTATCGTTCCCACCATTTATGCACCCCTACTCTAGCCACCCTCAAATTAGGCATTTTTCCTATGTTGAGGTTCACAATATCCAAGGAACGATCAGGGCCAAAATAGGTTCATTATAAAAAATGGGTACGGTTCATCGATTAATCAAAGAAAAATGGTCTATTAAAGGCTCAAAATTGGGATCAAGGGAATCATAAAATTTTGGTAGGGTTATTTAGGCTAAAAGTGATATTAACAAAGAAAGACCTATGATTATATCATAACCTACCATCCTTAGCTTATACAAAGGCTAACCAGGCAAGTTCTAGATCTTCAAAACAGTACTTGAACTAAGTATTACACCTCACTCACTCATGGAACATGACTTATATTCACCTTATCTGTCTACTTTATACATGGATTAACAAGACTCCTCATTTTAATAGACTAAATGACATCAAAAGATCCGCAGAAATCATCCATGCAGTCACAAATACATATCTAATGCATCAAAAAAATTTTAAACAGGGTCAATTTTTTTTAAAATCAAAACTAGTGTATTTTCATTGGCTGAGTATTCCTAAGTTATTTCCTAATTAAACAAATATCACAAAATAAGAAAATAAAATCCTAAACATGCAAGTTCTACTACATAGCATGCCCTAGGGAAAAGAAACACGACAAGAAAAACCCTCGAATGAATCAAAAAATCCCAAAAAATTACAAGTACACTCGCTCCCCTTTTTGAAAATTGAGCTTCGTCCCCGAAGCATGAACTACAAGAAAATAGGGAAGGGAACATACTTGTGGCGCTCTTGCCGTCCTACGGAGGAGGTACCTCCACTGTAATCGTGGCGCTAGCGGTGGCCGGCGCACTCGATGAAGTATCTATAGGGGGAGTGGTTACCCCCTTGTAGTGCCGCTTCTACAACCTCTATGTTAATCGGGGATGAAGATGGCTCACCCGAAGGGTCACAGCCACTAGCAAGATCAAGCTGAGTCATGGTTGAGCTTCCTGCTCCTCTAGCTAGCTCCTGCAGCTCTAACATATGTGCATCATGAGTCTGCAGGCTCTCTGCTCGTTCCCGCTTGCTCTCTCTCCTTTCCTTCTTCCTTCACTTCCTCAAATTCTTCTCTCCAACATCCTCGGAAGCTCTTTTCATTCCCCCTTATCTTCAGCAGCTACCATCGGCTCCCAATAAGCCGCCAAATAAATCTCCTCATCGGGCTCTGCATCGAGGTCTAGAAGAGTTGGGGCAGCTATGCTGCCGGTTGTCGTGATGACAACTTGGATGCTTGGCTCCGAAGAGCCCCCAACTCCTTAAGGAGACTGCAGGTGTCTGTCTACTCTGCCAAATGCACGTTGAACCGGCTATAAAATCCATCTAGGCGAGCATGTAGGGCCTGAGTTGCTGTATCTATCTCCACTTTGACCCATGGCTTCATGTTTTCCATCATAACATGAAATTTTCTTTCAGCCATGGTCAACCTTTTGGCCAGTTTTTGGAGGAATTCATGAGGCACTAAACATGCCCCACTGGAGTCTGAGTCTGCAGGCTAGGCTGTGGCGTAGCTGAATTGCTAGGAGCTGACTCTGAATGACCGGTATATGTAGCCGGTGTCTCGCTCTACTCCTGTAAGGTGGGGGCATTCACCTGTGCACCCCTTCTAGCTGGACTGATGGAACTACTGTGGGAAGTCGGGCTCAGCTCACCAGGTTCATGTCATCCCGGATAAGGCCGATATCTACAATTCTCTACCCTCCGATCAGACGCTCTTCACCCTGTCGTATTGGCACCCCTACCTCTGTGCATAGTCTGAATACATGAATTGGAAAGGGGATGGTAGTGCTCATTCCCACTGCCCAATCTCGTATCTCCTCTGCGATGATCCTCAGGATATTGATAGAATATTGGGTCATTAGGCATGCCACCAAAGCTGCTCTGTCATCACTCAATGTGTTGTAATTGATTTTGGGTGCTAACCGGTGGTATACTAGTATCCACTACATACTTTTTCTATGAAGTTTAGTGAGTTATTTGTCACCTGCTTTCCACTAGTAACCCACTCAACTTCTTCCTTATTCTTAGCAATCATATCCACAAACCATTGCAGCTGCCTCTGCCTTTCCTGCAATCCCAAATTCCTGATTTAATTCATTGCCTCTACCCTGTAATCATACTCCGGCATCATCCGTGTAGGCACGAACTGTGGTCCATACAGAACCCGAGATATGGTCTGATCTAATATGTCTACCTCTTATCCTTGGACCAAAACTGTCACGCCCCGCCTCGGGGGGTATGACTGGCACCTGGTGCCCTACTAGGACCTGAACTACTGGACTGCTAAGCCTAGGCACATCTGGTACCTGGCTGGCTCTAATTCACATTTCTGGAAACAAAGGGCTATATAACGGCTGTAAACACAGCCTCCGGCCCATTGGCCTATAGCCTCCTGTACCTGTAATAACAGCTGACCAGAACGAACAACTACAGGGAAACCTATGCGGGCCGAGAGGGCCACCATGCTGTCTAGTTATCTGCATTCAGCAATAAAATACTAGAAGGCTACGTGACCGGCAAGGTCACCACTACTGTCAAACTTATGGCCCCACACGGCCAACATAATAGAAGCAAGAGTACTAACAGCTAACCACTGCACGGCCTCACACGACCGGCTCAACTGACCACAGGGAAATATACAGACTGCAAGCCTCTAGGAATAGCAATAGAAATGATCGGGACAGGGCCCCGACCTACCCATACTATATAACAACAGAAACTGAAGTACACCTCTAGAATTCAGTCTCCGGATGACAGGAGCTGAATGCTCAACGCTGACAGGAATCACGTGGTGTCACCTGCTCGTCTATGAGTACCTACAGGCAAGTAATGCAGCGCCTCACCGGGCGTCAGTACCGCTGGTACTGAGTATGTAAAGCAATAACTGAGAACAAAATCTGAAAGTAATAATATAACTGATGAAACTGAAGTAGAAGGAATAACTTAACTGTCTGATAATGTAAACCTTACCTTCTCTCAATCTTTACTGGAAGGGATGAGAGTCATACCTGGAAACGTATCGTGCTACTACTGATCTACTTGTATCTAACTTAACATGATATAACATGAAATAACATAACATAGCACACACAAACCTTACCCGGCCCCCATAAGCCGGGAGGTACAACCAGCACAGAATTTATACCCCTACCCCGGTCATCCCATCTCCTATAGTGGCTGTAAGCATCCTGCCGGTCCCTGGGTATGCACTTGGGCTCGCTGAGCCCCTGACTATAACTACATCTGAGTCCGGAGGACTCCTGAATCTGCACCCGGGCGTATCCGCTCGACTGGGGTGTGTAAGGGCCGATCAAGGCACAAATATGGGGAAAACTGGCATCCCATCTTCGTCCCCTGGCGGGACGGCATGCCACTGCATAGAGTGACGTATCCTCGTCCTCTGGCGGACGAGTTGATACAGCTATTAACCCTGGGCGGTCATGGATGTTAGGTAATCCAACCCCAAACAATACAACGGTCTCAACTGGTAATACTATCTGTGTATCTCACATGCTGAGGCTACTAGGGGTAAAGTATCATATATATTAAATGCTGGGCTAATGATAGTAATCTGTACGTATTTAATACGTGCTGAGGCAGGTAAAGATATATAAATATGAATATAGTCTCCTGCCGGGCTGTACTGGGCAAATGCTATATAAGATAATGTTTCTGCTGAAAACTCTGCTGTTTACTAAGTTTCTGTATACACTATATGCTGGACTAGTGATAGAAATAAGTACATACTTAATACATGCTGAGGTTGGAAGTACTATATATTTATGTACGAATATATTCTTTCTGCTGAACTATGTTGTACACTGATTTTCTATAGTAACATGATTTACTATTTCTGACATGCTTTCTAACTTCATTTTGGTCTATTATTCTAGTTCTGAAATGCCTTACGGATACTGTACTACTTCACGGGGTGTCAACTGGACACAACAATATCTCCACATGACATATTACATCACATACTGAGTATACTGGGCAATCTCTAACACTTACGTTAGAATCTATATCATACTGATAGGTCTCGTACACGTTACAACCCAAAGCTTCTTACATTGTACCAATATTCATAATAATGCAATACTCGACTTCTGAACATTCTACTGGTCTGTAAATTACTATACTGTCTCAACATTACTTAACTTGCCGAGGAAACTAACTTTACATACCTTATCCTTGAACTATTCGTCTGTCGGACGAAGGTCGGCCGGTACTGTAACTGTTTTCTCCCAACTGCATTCATAAACATATCAATCAATACTAAATACAACTTTATTTCAAAAGGCAACGTCACTTTCGATATAGTTTACATCCTAAACTTAGGCTTATCGAAAGACGGCCAGAAACTCGCTATTTTTCAGAGGTCCAGAAGGGAGAAATATTCACTTCACAGCTAGGGACACATAGACACTAATTTAGAGCAATTCCACTTACCTTGGCTCGGTGGCTCGACGATTCGCCGGCCGTATTTCACGAAACTGAATCCGTAGGAATGCTCTCTGTCGCTAAATACCCCCGTATCTGGAGTTAATTTGAGTTTGGGCAGCGTTTAGCAGCGTAATCGAGCGATAATATATATTCCCTCTTCGTCCTCCTCTGTTTTGCTGCATTCTATGGAAATTTTACAAAGTTTTATCATTTAAAACCGAAGTAAGGCTTTATATACTTGGGCCTGGACAAGGCCAACGTGTCACGGAGCCATCGCGGAGGCCTCTCCTCTGTGACACGCTGCCATCGCGGAGGGGCTCTGCCTCGGCTCCTTCCGTGATGGTTCGACGGGCTTCTTGTCCGATCTTTTCCCGGGCCTTTCTCCAACACGTATGGCCTTCAAATATGCTTAACCAACATGGGAATAGGTCATCTGAGTGCCGGGAATTCTACGGGGTGTAACATTCTCCCCCCCTTAAGAACATTCGTCCTCGAATGCATACTGTTATCTAGAGGACTGATTACTTTACTTTCTGGAAGAATTTTGGCAGAGTTTCCCCTGTAATATGGACTATCGCAAAAACCTGAAATGCAGAGAAGTCCAACACAGGCACTGCGCACAATATTCTAAGATCCACTGGATGACTAAATATCAATTTTTCCTTCATTATTTACAGACATACAACCATAAGATACTGCATAAGTAATAATACGGACATACCTGTCGCCTGACTAGGCCTGAAATAGGGTGAGGATATCTGGTCCTTATATCTTCCTCCGTTTCTCAAGTCATCTCCTCTCGGTTCCTGTTACGTCTCAATACCTTGATAGACGCAATATCTTTAGTCCTCAATCTGCGAATCTGTCTGTTTAAGATAGTTATTGGAGCCTCTTCATAGGCCAGCTTTTTGTAACCTGGATATTCTGGACTGGGACTGCTCTGGACGGGTCTCCTATGCATTTCCTCAGCATAGTTACATAGAAGACTGGATGAATGGATTCTAATTCTGAAGGCAAATTCGATTAATGGTAAATGCTCATTTTGGCTATTACTGAAATCTAGCACACACGCTCGCAACATGTCTTCGAGCGTCTGAATTGTGTGCTCAGCCTGCTCATCTGTCTGAGGATAGAACGCTGCGCTTAAATTAATCTGCGCTCCCAAACTCTTCTGAAATGATTGCCAAACTCTAGCTGTGAAGTGTGCTCCTCTGTCTGAAATAATGGATACTGGTATTCCATGTAATCTGACTATCTTTCTGATATGCAACTCAGCATAATCTTCGGCCGAGAAGGTAGTTCTTACTGGCAAGAAATGAGCTGATTTTTGACAATCTGTCACTTATCACTCATATAGAGTCATGTATGTGTTTAGTACGGGGTAATCTTGCTACAAAATTCATATTCACCGCTTCTCATTTCCAAAGAGGCACAGCTATGTTCTAAATTAAGCTGCCTGGTTTCTGATATTCTGCCTTCAACTGTTGGCAGTTAGGACGCTGGGCTACCAGTAGTTCTTTTTAATGTCATGGTACCTCTTTTTCGTATCGGGATGAAGGGAATAGCGGGCGTAATGTACCTCGCTCATAAACTGCTGGCGATGCCCCAAAATATCTGGAGTACAAATGCGGCCTTTATATCGCCACACTTCATCCCCGGGTATCTGAAAATATGTCATCTCTCCTTACTGAATCTTGTGTTCAAGTTAAACCTGGCTAGGGTTTCAATACTACCGTTCCTTTACTTCCACCTCTAACCGCAATGTTGCGATATTCTGTATTATCGTTCTGTTATCCTTTATTTCTGCTATGCGAGCGGCTAGATCGGCTAACTAGTAAAATTCTCGGGTGTATTCCCGCTGTTCAGGCGGCAAGCATGCCAACTCCCCGTAGATCTATGGCTAAGGGCATCTACTACCGTATTAGCCCTCCCCGGGTGACACAAAATTCTTGATTTTTCAAGTATAAACTACTGCAACTACCTCCAGGTCATGGGTAAGACAATTCTTTTCACGTTTCTTCAATTGCCTGAAAGCATAAATTGTTACTTTACCATGCTACATCAACCCTCTGTACCTTCTGGCCATACTAACACTGGGGCTGAGGTTAACCTGGCTGTTAACTCCTGGAAGTTCTGCTTACACGCCTCAGTCTACTGGAACTTCGCTGCCTTCTGTGCCAACTCAGTCAGAGGTGCTTCTAAGGTGGAAAATCCTTCCACGGACCCTCTGCAGCACCCGGCTAACCGCAGGGATTGCGTACTTCGATCGGAGTGGTAGGTCAAGGCTAGATCCTCATTACTTCGATTTTTCTGCGTATCTATCTGTACACCAGCCTTCGACACAATGTGACCAAAAAGACTACTAAACTCAACCAAAATTCACATTTACAAAATTTGGCATATAACTAATGGTCATACTGGTTTATTATGCCGGAGAATCTGACAAGTAATCTACTGGTATAGACAGAGCTTATCTGGCCTTCTGGCCGTATGCTAAGGCTACTTGTTGCTGGGATAACCTGAACGACTGTCTGCGCACCTTGTGCCTTTATCTGATCAGAGGGTCCTAATACTGACCATGACCTCTAATGATCTGGCTACATGACCTTAAATGACTGAATAGTCGGGTTGAATGAGCCGAATGTGACAGTAGTCTAGTAATGCCCTAACTGTACTACTTGAGTTCTTATAGTTCGTGCATCACCGCCAACTCGTGGGCATCTAATTGCTCTGTTATTTTGCTTAAACCACTGTAAGGCTGGACTTAATCAACTTACTCCCAGGCGATCAATCTCTGGATCATCACGGGGAGTCTACTGCTCCCCTGGTCTTAATAAACACTGTGCTAGCAGGGTACTATCAATTTCTTATGCCTTGTGTGTATCCACTTAGATTTATACTGCTATTCTGGGGGATTCTCAGTCTTATGAGCTATTCTGTAAATACTGGCCTTCTGCTAGGGCTCTGTATCTAAATATCTTACGAACACCAGCTGAAATACTAATCTATCGCTGACTACTGATGTGGACCCTTCCTCAGGGTACCCACGGGTATTTTGACTGGGACGGCCGACTGACTTATGAGGTGTCCTCCATAACAACTGCTAGGTTGACTAAGGCCGACTGTCGCCCACGAGGCTGGGAAAACGACGTATGACCACTTAACATGCTAGAACAATTCTGGTATTGCTAATCTCTGAAATTTGCCTATTCGGTCTCTAATCCTGGTTCTGGCACATGAACTACTGTTACCGATCTTCAGGGATGCCTCCCTGCTGATGCAGGCGACAGTTGGTCGGTAAACTGTCTAACTGCGCCCTTATCATCTAGCCATCTGTCTTAGGTCAATAACTCTGGTAAGCTCCTAGAGCCTAAATCTGACAACAACACATAAGTCTGTTAATCTAATAACTGAAAACTGAGATAGTTTTTATGACTTCATACGTAACTCACACTTAATCCGCCCTTTCTCTTCTTCTTTTCTTTCTTTCTTCTCCCTCTTTCTTCTCTTTTCTTTTTTTTTTTTAGTCCCCCAATGCAATTTGTATAGGCTCTCTATTACTAATCAGCATCTGTGATTGTAGCCCTTATAGGCAACCACTCACAACACATCTATGATCTGTATACATATATATCGCTAACTACTTACAATATGTACTGATTTCTGCGGTAATTCATAATCCCTGACAGGTTCTGCTGAATCTCATATCGTACATGATACATTGCTTCTTACGGCCTAATAATATCTTCTACCCTGACTTATCATTTCATTGCATTGTCACCCCATTCTGAAAGTAACAAACATAAACATTCTAGTTATTGTCTGCTGTTTAAAATCCCGCCACTCTTGCGATGTGGGGGTCGACGTTCGAATCCTTTAGCCTTACTAGGCATATATTGAGAGCCCATAACTGTCTGCTGGGCCTTATCTCTAGGCTACACTGGATTAGAATTGCTGTATCGGTAACTTCTTAACTTTTCTATAATAGACACCCTGCGGTATTCTGAACCGCAATCTTACTGTCAGCCCGAGGCTTAATCCTTAATACGATACTTTATCGATCCGGGGTAGTTCTAATTTTCCCACAAGATCTGACATTCCTGCTTCTTCCTCTAATCTTACTTAAACTGAACTTTGGGGTTCAAGGTACCCGCCTTTTGTTGCTAATGAGATTACTGAGAAAGCCTCGGCCTATACTTCTTTGGGCGTATACTCAAGCCTATCTGATTCACATGACCTCTATATCTCTCGATGTCACAACTATATCATAACTATAATCTTACAGGTATGTCTTGCTATCTGTTAGCATATATGGCGGGCTTGGCCTTTTTCTGGCTCAAACTTGACTATTACTAAGCATTTATTACTAATAGGTCTTTTATCCCTGCTTCGGGCAAGCTAAATAATCTTACTTTCTCTATTGGCTTATTGTCATAAGGGTCTGCACAGCTTACGTAATCATAAGGGCTCTTTATACTTTCTAATACTTACTAGGATCAATCAGCCCATCTTTACTTACTGCTTGATCTGGCAACCCCATCTCAAGTCTTATGCCCCTTTACTATACTGGCATCAAAATCAGGAGGTAGGGATAGCCCTTTTCTTATTACAACAAATAAAAGCATTCAACTGTACCATACCCAAAAAGATGTATTCGGGATTCCCGCATTTCCTTCTCTCTTTCGTACTTACCTGGTAGTCTGACCTTATCTGTAATCATAAGCAAATCTTATATAAATAATACGTAAATCAACCCATATGAACACTAGACTTCTGACTTCCTATTCTGACATTATCAACGTATACTAGGAGTAATGCCACTAAAGGTATTACGCTGGGAGGTCTCTGATACCTCCTCCTGCTGCTGCAGTTATCATATAACTGACTGATGCCCTCTTCCGTTGCTATTTCTGATCTTCTGCCTATGATAGGGTAATGCTGATCTGCCTTTGTATCTTTAGTCAAAGAATACGGTAAGTTCTCAGGGACTCAACCCTATACTGTACCGCTCTAAAGCACGACTGACTGAGAAAGAAGGGTAACCATCATATCATGCCTCGCAGCCTCCTGCCTATAGTATGTGGTGCACAACACATCCATAGATAAGACTCTACTTAGCACGGCTTGCAGACTACCTGGGAGACGACCTGCTCTGATACCAAGTTTGTCACGCCCCGCCTCGGGGGGTATGACTGGCACCTGGTGTCCTACTAGGACCTAAACTACTAGACTGCTAAGCCTAGGCATATCTGGTATTTGGCTGGCTCTAATTCACATTTCTGGAAACAAAGGGCTATATAAAGGCTGTAAACACAGCCTCTGGCCCATTGGCCTATAGCCTCCTGTACCTGTAATAACAGCTGACCAGAACAAACAACTATAGGGAAACCTATGCGGGCCGACAAGGCCACCATACTGTCTAGTTATCTGCATTCAGCAATAAAATACTAGAAGGCTACGTGACCGGCAAGGTCACCACTACTGTCAAACTTATGGCCCCACACGGCCAACATAAAAGAAGCAAGAGTACTAACAGCTAACCACTGCACGGCCTCACACGACCGGCTCAACTGACCGCAGGGAAATATACAGACTGCAAGCCTCTAGGAATAGCAATAGAAATGATCGGGACAGGGCCCCGACCTACCCATACTATATAACAACAGAAACTGAAGTACACCTCTAGAATTCAGTCTCCGGATGACAGGAGCTGAATGCTCAACGCTGACAGGAATCACGTGGTGTCACCTGCTCGTCTATGAGTACCTGCAGGCAAGTAATGCAGCGCCCCACCGGGCGTCAGTACCGCTGGTACTGAGTATGTAAAGCAATAACTGAGAACAAAATCTGAAAGCAATAATATAACTGATGAAACTGAAGTAGAAGGAATAACTTAACTGTCTGATAATGTAAACCTTACCTTCTCTCAATCTTTACTGGAAGGGATGAGAGTCATACCTGGAAACGTATCGTGCTACTGCTGATCTACTTGTATCTAACTTAACATGGCATAACATGAAATAACATAACATAGCACACACAAACCTTACCCGGCCCCCATAAGCCGGGAGGTACAACCAGCACAGAATCTATACCCCTACCCCGATCATCCCATCTCCTATAGTGGCTGTAAGCATCCTGCCGGTCCCTGGGTATGCATTTGGGCTCGCTGAGCCCCTGACTATAACTGCATCTGAGTCCGGAGGACTCCTGAATCTGCACCCGGGCGTATCCGCTCGACTGGGGTGTGTAAGGGCCGATCAAGGCACAAATATGGGGAAAACTGGCATCCCATCTTCGTCCCCTGGCGGGACGGCATGCCACTCCGTAGAGTGACGTATCCTCGTCCTCTGGCGGACGAGTCGATACAGCTATTAACCCTGGGCGGTCATGGATGCTAGGTAATCCAACCCCAAACAATACAACGGTCTCAACTGGTAATACTATCTGTGTATCTCACATGCTGAGGCTACTAGGGGTAAAGTATCATATATATTACATGTTGGGCTAATGATAGTAATCTGTACGTATTTAATACGTGCTGAGGCAGGTAAAGATATATAAATATGAATATAGTCTCCTGCCGGGCTGTACTGGGCAAATGCTATATAAGATAATGTTTCTGCTGAAAACTCTGCTGTTTACTAAGTTTCTGTATACACTATATGCTGGACTAGTGATAGAAATAAGTACATACTTAATACATGCTGAGGTTGGAAGTACTATATATATATGTACGAATATAGTCTTTCTGCTGAACTATGCTGTACACTGATTTTCTATAGTAACATGATTTACTATTTCTGACATGCTTTCTAACTTCATTTTGGTCTATTATTCTAGTTCTGAAATGCCTTACGGATACTGTACTACTTCACGGGGTGTCAACTGGACACAACAATATCTCCACATGACATATTACATCACATACTGAGTATACTGGGCAATCTCTAACACTTACGTTAGAATCTATATCATACTGATAGGTCTCGTACACGTTACAACCCAAAGCTTCTTACATTGTACCAATATTCATAATAACGCAATACTCGACTTCTGAACATTCTACTTGTCTGTAAATTACTATACTGTTTCAACATTACTTAACTTGCCGAGGAAACTAACTTTACATACCTTATCCTTGAACTATTCGTCTGTCGGACGAAGCTCGGCCGATACTTTAACTGTTTTCTCCCAACTGCATTCATAAACATATCAATCAATACTAAATACAACTTTATTTCAAAAGGCAACGTCACTTTCGATATAGTTTATATCCTAAACTTAGGCTTATCGAAAGATGGCCAGAAACTCGCTATTTTTCAGAGGTCCAGAAGGGAGAAATATTCACTTCACAGCTAGGGACACATAGACACTAATTTAGAGCAATTCCACTTACCTTGGCTCGGTGGCTCGACGATTCGCCGGCCGTATTTCGCGAAGCTGAATCCGTAGGAATGCTCTCTGTCGCTAAATACCCCTGTATCTGGAGTTAATTTGAGTTTGGGCAGCGTTTAGCAGTGTAATCGAGCGATAATATATATTCCCTCTTCGTCCTCCTCTGTTTTGCTGCATTCTCTGGAAATTTTACAAAGTTTTATCATTTAAAACCGAAGTGAGGCTTTATATACTTGGGCCTGGACAAGGCCAACGTGTCACGGAGCCATCGCGGAGGCCTCTCCTCCGTGACACGCTGCCATCGCGGAAGGGCTCTGCCTCGGCTCCTTCCGCGATGGTTCGACGGGCTTCTCGTCCGATCTTTTCCCGGGCCTTTCTCCAACACGTATGGCCTTCAAATATGCTTAACCAACATGGGAATAGGTCATCTGAGTGCCGGGTATTCTACGGGGTGTAACAAAAACACTCTCTAGTCGGGGATGGTCTTTTATTTTCTGCCCCTCCTTAGCCTTTTACTCCATGTTGGCCAAATAGTTGGTGTAGAACTCGCGGACCAATTCTGCGGTATAATGAGCTATAGTCTTGGCCATCCACTCGAAGCCATAGAAGCTGAATATCCACTTCATCTCCTTAACTTCATTCAGTGAGTTTTTGAGGATCCGCGGTTCCTCCTTGATGCTCCTCCATGGATAATTTTTGGCAGTGAGAGAAATGTCTTGCTCATAAATTTCTCTAGCTCCCGGCACTCTCCACTAGATAGTGCGGTTCTCTCTAGATGGAGTCTGTACTTGCTCAGCATTAGGAGCCTCCTCCTCTGAGTCATTGCTTCCACTTGCCTCCCCGGATTGGGTCTCCTTAGTCCCTTCTTCTACGTTTGAGTCGTTTCCTAACTTTGGATTACCTTCTCTAGCTCCCTCCTCTGACTGAGGAGCTGGGGAAGATGTGGCAGTGAGCTACTACAGCTTATGCTTTTGCTTTTGCCCTAGTGGTTCTGGTTCCTTCAGTGCTTGATCTATCAACCTGGTACTCCTCAACCGAACCACTAGGGGAGTTGCTTGCTTACTCAGTCTCGGATTTAGATGTTTCATCATATAATGTTCTCCGGGCAGTTGCTTTGGATGCTTTGTGCTTCATTGTCATTGTTCCTATAGAGAGAAGAATTAGAATTCCATCTCTGAGAAAGAAAAACTAGAAATGAAATTTTCAGATTCTCCCCATGAGTTGATAGTATGGGTCGTATCATGGAGGTACGACTCGTATGAAGTCCCAACAACTTTGTATGCACTTTACGACTCGTACCATGAAGGTATGACCCGTACCTTGCCTGATAAAGCCCCTACACTATCATTTTCTTTGTATTTTTCCACAACTCGTGGTACTACTAGTAGGTTTATTCCACGAGTCGTAGGAAGGACTCTTCTTCCTCATCTAGCTTAGCTCTGTTCAAGTTCTGGGTACGAATGCACAATACGACTTGTAGTGATAAACCAAAAATCGTACTGTGTTTCATACCTCTCTCTTGACTTATTCAATTTTTTCCAGTTTGCAGTGATTCTTTTTCACGATTTGGGTACTCTGATTTCCCCAGGTCTAGGTATGTCATTCAATCGATTTAACAGTACTCATCCCTACCCTTTTTAATCACTTCCTGTAATGTAAGTTTAAATGCTTCAATGCACAAGTTCATCTCCTAAATAATGTTTTCCCAGTCGCATATAGTTCAATAATACCCCCTGATCATTATGTCCTTCAAATTTTTTGAGAAAAGACAAAACTCACCGGGGTTTGACAGTCATGACTTCAAGAAAATAAGTTTCCCAGTATTCGATACAATAAACATACTTGTTGCTTCTTTCTTTGGTTGGTAATCAAGAATGTGGGTTGAAACACACTTAATTTGAGCAAGTAGACCCATTGTGGTCTTTGTTCTTGAGTTACGGGTTTGGGGGATTCGTAGGTTTAGCTTGTACTTGGTTTTGTTTGTGTGGGAAAAATGGTTTTCTTAGGTTTGAGGTTTAAAATAGGAGAATGGCAGATTTGATAATCTGGGTCGAGTCAGGTAAATTTAAAGATTTTGACCCATCACAACTTGTAGCATGAGTCATAGGAAGCCCCTGCTACTCGTCCCTTGGACCCGTAAGTCAAGAGTTTTGAAAAACTTATCTGAGTACCTACGAGTACATCCTACGACTTGTAGAAGGTAGGTATGGTCTGTATGGTGACTAGGTGGTCTTTGCTTTGAAATACATCTCTGAACCTCTCCATGCCTCCTACTACGGCTCTTAGGATGCGGTCACGAGTCGTACTGAGAGCTGTAGCAACTGCTTTTTCAGTAGTTTTTTGCATCCTATTTTTGTTTTACCTGCACACTGAGCACACATTAATTCAATAACTTGGGTTTCCTCCCAAAAAGTGCTTGATTTAACGTCGCCACACGGCACAGGTGGCCCGGTTACTCAGACTTCACCAAGACACCACTTGGGTTGCCTCCCAAGAAGTGCCTGATTTAATGTCCCGACACGATGCAAGTCTCTTGACTACTCAGAATTCATCAAATGACTCATATTCATCCTCTAGTGCTGAGATTACACTGAATTTCTTAGGTTGATGCATTGTCCAGGAGATGTTGAAAGTGACCTCTTCTTTGTTTAGTCTAAACTTAAGCTGGCCAGCCTCAACATCTACTAAGGCCGTCCCAGTCGTGAGGAATGGTCGCCCCAAAATGATGGGGACCTCATAATCAACCTCGAAATCTAGAATCACGAAGTCTGCTAGGAATATGAATTTGCCTACCTTAACCAGGACATCATACAAGATCACCACTGGCTTCTTCATAGTTATGTCTGCCATCAGTAGCCACATAATGGTCGGTGTGGGGGCTCCTAAGCTCAATTTCTTGAGTACTGACAAGGGAATCAAGTTGATGCTTTCTTCCAGATCACAAAGTGCCCTTGCAAACTCGACATTGCCTATAGTGCAAGGTGTACTGAAAGCACCTAGGTCTTCCTTCTTTTGAGCCAGGACTTGTGTATCTATGGAACTACAGTGATGTAGATTTTTTGCCGTCATAGCTTACGGACCTTTTCTTCGTCACCAATCCTTCATAAACTTAGCATATCCCAGTATTTTCTCCAACGCCTCAGCCAATGCTATGTTCACAAATAGTTGCTTAAGCATTGAAAGAAATTTCTGCAACTTACCATTTTCTGCCTTTTTCTTCATTCTTTAAGGGAATGGTGGCGGTGGTCACGGGATACGGTACAATTGAGTTGCTCCTTGATCAATGTTAGGCTCTTTCTCACCTATCGGGGCCTCTGTCAACTTAGCATTCTCCATCTCAGCACTCTTCTCATTCCACTGAATCATTCTCTCTTTCTTCTGCTCAACTACAACCAGAAAAAGGGGGTCAACTATGGTCTTACCACTCCTAGTCATCACCAGCATGCACTGGCCATCATTCTTTGGGTTTTGGATGGTGTTGCTAGGTAGTGTACCCTTTTTTCTAGGGTACAGTGATGCTGATAGTTGCCCAAGCTGCTGTTTGATCAACTTGATGGCTGTTGCATGAGATTCCATTCTCTGACCCATACTTGATATGTCACCACATATCTCCTTTAATTTCTAATTAGTGGACCTCATCTTTTTCAGCATCTCGACCATCATGCTCTCTAACTTTGATTTCCCAGCCTCCCCCTCTCGTGCATTGGGAGGCACATAAATTCTAGCCCACTCATTGCGGTAGCCATCATTTCTTCTCCATTATCCATATCACTCATAACCTTGGCTCCTATCTCTGTACCCATTTCGGTTGTAGTTGTCTCTGTATTGGTTTTGACCTTGGTTTCCAGAACCATGGCACCAATTGTCTTATCCAGACGCTTGGGCATTGGCTCAAAAACCTGTCACTTGACTGTCTAGGAAATTTGCCTCTTCCTTGGAATCAGAATGTACTGCCCCCGGTTTCGGTCCTTGTGTCCCCACTGCATTTACCTTTTTGGCTCCTGCTTCCATGATGTTCTTTGTAAGAAAATCCAACGATGTGCACATGTGAGCCATCTCTTAGTCGCGTTCTTCTTCTTTCCTACATTGGTCTACAGTCAAACCAAAAAACATATGTACGGTTCACTGCATCGCCTCCCTTGTATGCCATGGCCTGTTTGTCTTGGTCAGCCCGTCAAGGATAGTAGTAGCTTGCTCCAAGGTGTGAGTCATCAATGCTCCTCCTGTCGTTGTGGTTGCCACAACTTTTGTGCTATTATTTAATGATCTGTAAAAAATTTCCAAGAAACTGTCATTTGGGATCTTATGGTTTGGGCACTTTGTCAACTTCTTCTTGAACCTCAGCCAGGTTTTGTGAACTGCCTCGGTCATGAGTTATCGAAAATTGTAGATCTCATCCTTTAGCTGCAACATTCTGGAGGGAGGAAAGAATCACTCCAGGAAGGCCTGCCTGAGTTCTCTCCAGTTGGTTATAGAGTCGTTGGGCAACTCTGATAACCATAAAGTGGCTTCCCTTGATAGAGAGAAGGGGAAAAGTCTGAGCCTAATGGCATCTTGGCTAACTCCGGGAAACATGTACGCCTTGCATATTCCTATGAAGTTCATCAAGTGCAGGTTGGTGTCATCCGTTGTATGACCACTAAAGACCCCTGTCATGTTTAACAGTTGAATCATGGTGCTCGTGATGTCGAATTTGGCCATAGCGGGCAATGGTGGTGGCATAATTGCTCCAGTTGACCCAATTTCATCAATGTTTGGGTCCTCATCATCAAAAACCTGAGGGGCCAGTCTGTGACCTCTGTTTCCCCTCCCATGTTGACCAGTATTAACAACCTCAACTCTGGCATCTTCTGCATCCTGAAGTGCAGCTTGCCAAGATAGCTCGGCTTGCCTAGCTTCTTCAGCTATGTGGGCATCTCTCTGTTCCTGGTTTTTCATTCTACACAGTGTACATTCAATTTTGGGGTTCAATGCAATCAAGGGATTTCCACTACTCTGAGTGCTTGGCATCCACCAGAAAACAACCTATGGGTATCAAAAACAAAAAGAAAAAGTAATTAAGGAAATAACTACCAAAAAGTTAAATACAAGAAAATAATCTAGTCTTAGGCATATTCTCGGTAATGGCGCCACTATTTGATAATGCTCAAACCATACCTCCTACAGAAGTATGAAGCGTACATTTTCAATAAATAACCCGCGTAGAGGTTGGGGTCGAATCCACAGGGAATATGGAAGAGCTAGACTAAAGCCACTAAGTGAACTTGTTGGGTAGTTACTCCAAATTGGGGTTCTAAAGAAAACAATAATTTAAAAAACAACTGTTATAACTTTGGTTGAAATCAAGAATGAAATATAACTAGGCTTTGTGTTCCCCATGGGTTCATGATAGCTTCGGGTATACATACATGATCATCACCAATGCTTACTTGTAAAACTAATAACTTAGGTTCATCCAAATGACTGGTTCGTCCCTATTGAATGACTATACTCAATCACCGGTTCAGGTCTCATGAGCGATTGCAAATGAACCGAATCAATATATCCCAAATTTAACTATCATGTGACCACATCTCAAGTTAATACAATGATCATCAAGATCAAGGCTCTGTTGTAATTCTTTTTTCCTAATCTGTACCTCTCTAGGCTCAAGCAAGTAAAGAATTCGGGCAAGTCCTAACATTGTACACCGTTAAGAAATGTTTAATCATGAAGAGAATACAAAAAAAGTGTTTTGAATTTGTTTTGAATCACTTTTGTGTAACCCTAGCTTGTTAATCCATCATGGTTCCCACAACCCTAGCTATGGAGGTTTTAGCCTCTCATAGTTTAAAGATTGTGATTTGCGTTCATAATTAAATACATAAGTCAATACTTACAATTACGGATGAGAGAAAATCTTCTTTAAATAAATCAACAAAACCTCAAGAGCAAAGTATGAATATAAAGAGAAAATCAAGAAAAGGTTGATCACAAGCCAATCAACTCAATTCTATGTTCTATCCCTCAATTCTCACATCCTCTAATGTTAACTATTTTCAAATGATTTCTAATGAAAATAGAACATAAAATGTATTTATACGGACATAAAAATCATTTTTCCTGGGCTAACAGAGTGAATTTCCATAACTAATGTCACTTGTGTCAAGACTAATCTTACGACCCGTAGCAGGTTTGTATGGGTCGTACCTGCTTCCCGTATTTCGTTTGCTGGCTGAAATTTGGCTAAGTGTTGGACCTTGGTATGACTCGTACACACTTCCTACGAGTCGTACTGTGCTTCAAGTGGTTTGAATATGAGACTTTTCAATTTTTTTGAAGTTCTTCACGAGTGTTATGGTACGACTCGTACCTTGATGACACGACTCATATTTTCTATCCGTATCAGGAGTCAACTTCTTGTGCAAATCTTATGAATCTTTCCATGATTTATACACTACGACCCATACAAGCATTATACGTACTATGATTCGTAGGATGCACTCTTCATACTTAGCCATCTAAAACTTCTTACGATTTGTAGTACAGATCGTAGCACCATCCTGTGGCTCGTAGTGAGAATTTTGTCTTAAGCCTATTTTCTGCACTTTTCAGACTATCTTTTGCACCTTCTAGCTCCAACACCTATTTTTCCTGTAAAAAAAGAAAAGGTTCCTTATATACATATAAATAAACCTAATTCCATGTTATTTTCTTCGTTTTGAGAATCAAAAGTGCTGCAAACTCATAGCACATCAAAACCACAGTCCATAGAGATGAGGACTCACCAAATCTGTACTGCTAAGCTGAACTCGAAGAGGAACTAACCACGTTGCTGGGCCTAAGAACCTAAACCTATATCATAAAATGATATAGCATAAAAGTATATGTCAGTACTTTGAATGTACTGAGTATGCGAGAAGAAACTAAAACATACATAAGAATACTGAAAAATCCAGAAAATGTACTGACGGAACAAGAAATGACCATAACTGGAAACATAATTATTGAAAACATCTAAATATCTGATAATACTGTAAGTACTGATAACTGTCTGAAGGTCATAAGTGGATCCTAAAAGCTAATAGGTTGAACTGAACTGAAGACTATGACTGTACTGGACTAAGTTGTCTTGTGCTATATTGTGGGAGAGACTATAACTAACATCTAAGTACGTGAGCTAGATGTGGAGTCCGATGAATACATCCCATCGAAGAATGTCACAACTCAAGTCTATACCCTAGAAGAGACACGGTACTTGGAGTCACAAGAAACCCCAAGCCAACCCATGGTCTATCATAACACTAGTAATCTTAGTAATGATATGTGGAAGCTCTAGAAAATAAAATCATTTAAGAAAGCTAATTTGACAAAAGTTCATATATCTGAAAAACACTACTGAATGTCTAAGTCTATGTCTGAAAGACATCTACTAATAATGAGTTTCTGGGACAAACCCCCAACTAACTCTAAAGTCTAACTGAAAAATAAACATCGTCCTCAAAAGATGAGGACACACCACTTGCAGCTATTGATATCAATTGAAGGAAATCGACTAATGATATTGAGGCTGAGAACCTGCACCTGTATCATGACACGATACAACATAGAAGGTATGTGTCAATACTTTGAATATATTGAGTAATTGGGAGATAATATAAATAGGAATAAACAAACAACTGAACTAAATTGACATGAAATGACCAACTGAAATACTAGAAACTGAACAACTGAATATATATCTAATATGGTCAAAAATTACCTTGGCTAATGGTCATAGGCATGTCATGATTCTAAAATACAGGTCTAAGCTAAACTATACTGAACTGAGGTGAGATAAAATAAAACTGTACTGACTAGTGGGAGAGTCTATAACCGACATATAACCATGTGAGCTAAACACGGAGTTAGATGTATACGCCCCATTCATAGGACCCACTATTCCTTGTCAGGGTATAAAGTCATGAACTGGGTGATCCCAAGTCTAGGGCCATGGGCCAATAAAATAACATACGGTGGCAACGTAGTTCTGAGAACCTGGTTGTACTGGAACCCTGGTCCGCTCGGTGCTAAGTCCTACTCCCACTGGATAGTCCTAGTCTTACTACTAAGCAGATAGCTCGAAACTGGGGTCCAAGACTAACTCAAATATACTTATCTAGAAGTACCCTTAGAGTCTTATCAGCCAGATTTTGTAACTGGTGTTTTAAGACTTGTCAGAGATGCTTATCTGGAAGAGTCATAACCGTCTAAAGAACCAACTAAAATCTGATAACTGATAACTAATTCTGATAACTGACATCCAGAAGGCACCATTGACACCTCAAAAAAAGAGACTATAGTCAAACTGATCAGCTGACATTTCTGAAAATACTGAGAATGCTAATATTCGGATAGAAACTGAACTAGCATGCAACATACTGAGATTTCAACTAATATTAATAATATGGAAATCACCAAAGCTAATCATTGGATGGACTAATGGGTCATTGGTTCTTCCCCTTTTCACTGGTCGGAAAAACCTAGGACCTCATAACGAGTGACATAATGACTCATTGGTAGAACCAACAAGTCGTTGTATCGACTCGTTATGTCCACTGGAAAAGTTTTGAGGATCCCTGGACTGGTCCCCACGGGTGGACACAATGACTTATTGTGTGATACAACGGGTCATTGTTTCCACTTGTTGTCACTGAAGGAAATTTTTCAACATTCTCTGGGCTTCAACTAATGAGTCACCTCACGAGTCGGTACTTCAAAGGCGACTCGTGGATTTGCTGAAAGGGAAAAACCTGATCTCTGACCTTGGAATACAATGAGTACAGGACGATGGTGAGGCCCGCAAGTGTATGGGTCGTACAAGTAATATAGTGGCCCTTTTTTAAGAACCGGAATGTCAAACCTACAGGGACTGAACCAATTCAGCTAACTATCAAGTTCAAGTGTGACATTAAATATCGCAAGTGTTGATTATAGAAGTTTTCAATATAGTTTAACTAAGTCTAATTGTGGTCAATGAAATATTCTGAATTCATTCAAGGAGCAACATAGAGTTAAAGTCGGATAATCATGCTATACTACGATTTGCAATGGTTTAAGTATGAAACTACCAATTGTCGTCTCACTAATTAGAATTGCATGTTCATGGCATTCCGAGCCTCTAAACACAACAAACTAGCCTCACTACTACATTGAGAGCGAGGATGCTAATTCTAGTTCGTGGGCAATTAACAACGTGGATGTGGTTTATGGGGTATGCCAGTGATTAGGGTCCTTACGTACCTCCAACCATTTAACCAAACTTAGCTTCAAAACTACTTCTTCGAGTGGTGGAGTGACAATTCTAAGCCGGTGTCCTTCTCTCCTCCCGTTTTATCAACCAAACAAGGTATTAGGTATATTTCTATCCTAACCACAAAATTTTATCAAAAGACAAGAACTTGCCTCTTACATTCTTATGTTCTTCCCTAGGTTTGCTTTCTCAAGCATTTGCCTAAGTTTAACGTGTGTGTTTTCATGGTGATCAATCATAAAAACAACCATAATTAAGAATGCAAGACAAAACAACAATCGATAACTTAATTCCAACACGAATTCTTAAAAACACAATCATAACTCGTGGCTTCAACCCTAGAGGACGGGTTCTAGCCATTCATGTTCATAAAATTACAAGAAAACATTGTTAAAGTAACATACTTACAAGAATTGATAGAGGAGAAGATGAAATTGATGAACCCTAGGTGAGTTCTCCCATTTCTCCCTTCACTCCTAGGTGGTTTTTCAGAATAAAATCGTGACAAAATGATTTTAGGAGCTAAGGGACTATTTATAGTAAATGAGAATTTTGCAAAATTATGCCTGTCGTGGAATGGCTCCGTGTCACGGAGTGTATCGCGGAGCACTGAATCCTTGAAATGGAGGTAAAGCGGATGCACACTGGAAATCGCCTCATGATGCCAATA
Source organism: Datura wrightii (assembly GCA_035772735.1). Lineage (NCBI taxonomy): Eukaryota > Viridiplantae > Streptophyta > Magnoliopsida > Solanales > Solanaceae > Datura > Datura wrightii. The sequence goes on from JASDFA010000027.1 coordinate 42,020,402, forward strand.
TGGTGAGGCTTGCCGCGATGGCCGGCGTGACACGCTGCTCATGCAGCGCGATGGCAGGGCGCTGGCGCGCAGGTCGCCTGGCGTGGCACGGTGCTGGCGCACACGATGCTTGCCTACTTGTTGCATTCCTCTCGCGCCTGGCATGGGCTTGGCACGACGCTGGGCACAGCACACGCACAGCGTGGCACGCTGCCTGGCGCGGCCAGCCTTGCCAAGGCATGCTTCTTGCCGACTTTTGCAAATTGCTCCCGACTACATTCTTCTACTTCACCAACTTATAAATTAGTTCCTCAAATTCATTTAAACCTACAAAAAAGGACTAATCATGTTGGTTAGTACATATATCCACACTTTTAATAAATCACATGAAAATATATATAATTAATTAGCTAAACAAGACTAAATTAAGTTATAAAGCATCACTCGGGCATGCTATTTTGCCTGAGATCACCTACCCCACACTTAAAGTCATGTTCGTCCTCGAACAAACCATTTACATCTCATGCACATGAAGACTCACACATAGCTAATTTAGCAAGACAATTCAAGCTACGGCTATAATGATTATTTAAGATAGGAAGCTAAAAATAGGGCATGCACGATTTAATCATTGAAATGAAATGCAACTATGTTAAGACTTCCTAACCTCAAGAATCGACTCTCAATCTTAGCAAACTCATGCAAATCAATTGATCAAGAAATCCAACATGAACTATATCCCTCATTCAATATGTGCCCTCACAGCAAGAGAGTTACCCATTTTCACACGCAAAAAATTTTAGATCACGACATGTGTGGGTACATGAATAGAATTACGCTCACTCTCACAAAGAATTCACATGCATTATGTAATGACCCATAAGCTTGCCCTTAGTGTTTTACTTCACTAATTTAAGGATGTATGAACGTAAGATCAAGTCGGACTTTTTAGGTTGTAATGTAGCTAAGGGATGGGTAGGTACTATTCTGGCCAGTAATAGTGACTATCTTCCCTAAGCACTTTTAATACATCACACCCTCATTACGAACTCCCCTTCTCTTACTTCACCTTTATCTCTTTTCAGCTTTCCTTTTCCTCTTTTGTTTCCCCATTTCTTTAGGCACTCTTAGCTTATTGGTAAGGAATTCTATAAGTAACTTTTCATTAATTTGTTCTCTTTCTCCCTACCAATATTCCATCCTTTTCAAACAAGTGCACCCTTGACCTTTCTCAACTTTTACACTGCTACTTTTCCTTCTTTTTCATGCTTCTCACTCCTTCATTCTTTTGGATTTTTCCCTGAAGCGCTTAGGAGCTTGGGATCAAATTCAAAGCTAATGAAAGAAAAAAGGATTAAGCTTATGTTGTATCTATCAAAGCATAGGCTTAAGGCTCAATGGGGCTCACTAGGATTAAATATTCAAGATAGGTAGAGTGAGGGATAACATTTAGGTTCATTCAAAGAAATTCCTAAATCATCTCCTACAATTCACATCCGTCATTTCGTTTTATAAACACACCAGGCAAGTTCTAGACACTCCACAATAGCACAGAATACTCAAAAACCTTACACTCATGGCACATGCTCAAATCAAGACACATTCAGCAGACTCTTAACTCAGCTAATCACAAGAATTCAGAATTAAGCTTCAATCACATCGAGTCACAATCAAGAGCCTAAGTGTCTCAAACAAAGTTATACACTTCTCACATGCTTCAACACTAACCACACTTGTATCTTACAATCATGTATAGCACATAAAAAGAACATCAAGCCATCAATTAGCTACGGGTTCAAAAACCAACACCTATTGACTAATTTTCCTCAAGACGGTCGTCATCCATCCATTTTCGGAAATAGTCCCTAACTATGACTAAAAACATTATATACAGACAAAGAATTGTTTTTTTATTCTTCGGTTCAAAGACCCACTGTCTAAAAAGAACCGAAAAGAAAAACTAACGAGTGATGAAGTCATGGTTGATTCAAAAAAAAATTTTCAACATTTTTTTCCCAAGCACTAATTCACCACAAATCATTAAGCACTAAAAAAAATTTAATTTTCCTTTTGAAAATTTTAAATTCCCTCACCCCACACTTGAATCCTGCTATGTCCTCATAGCATCAAATTAAAATTTAAAAAGGGTGAGAAATAATCCCTGAGGCCTTTACGCCTAGCTAATAGCATGCTTTTCATCAACTTTGCACAAGTGGTGTGTCGACCCCACACTTTTTATCGTCCATGCTTTTTAGCTTCCTCCTCAGTGGGTACTCAGACTTCCCCTCCATCTGTGCTTAACTTTTCCACCAAAACACAAACACAATGAAAATAACAAAATCAACACCAACAAAAAATCACAATTTGTACCTGTGGTACCCTTGGGTTGCCTCCCAAGCAGTGCCTTATTTTACGTCGCGGCACGACATGGACTATCCTTTTCAGGACATCCTCATACCTGGGTTCCCGTTCGAGAACCACCTCCTTTTCTTTTGATTTTCAGAGGAAACAGCCTTCACTCTGTTCCTCTCTTTCTCTAACTTCTTCACACTCTGAAGCCCTTTACCAGACTTGGGCTGAACACTTGTCATTACCTTTGGCCACGGACCTGATGAATCCCCCACCCCACACTCATCCTATGACAGCACACTAACCTGACAAAGGTTTCTGTAGTGCGTGGATGGGTTCATTTCTTGGTATACTCGGAGGAGTTCTTCTTCATCCTCGACCCTCATTTTCAGGGTCCCTGCTCTCAAGTCAATCACCGCTCCTCTGGTGGCCAAGAATGGACGTCCCAAGATTAAGGGTACCTGGTCATCAACATGAAAATATAATATAGTAAAATCAGCAGGTATAATAAACTTACCCACTTTGATGAGAAGGTCCTCTATTATTCCATCAGGTGTCACTCGCGACTTATCTGCCAGCTGCAGCATCAATCTCGTTGGCCTCGGTTTTCCCAACCCCAGGGTGTTAAATAACGATAGGGGCATTAGATTAACTGCTGCCCCTAGATCACACAAAGCTCGTAGCACCTCAGCTTTACCAATTTGTATGTGGAGGGTAAAACTCCCTAGGTCTTTGAGCTTCTTCGGAATCTTTCTCAATACCCTGTAACTGCACTCCTCTGTCAGTGCTACTGTTTGGACATCCACCAATCTGATTTTGTTCTCCATCGCGTCTTTCAAGTATTTAGCATACTTGGGCATTCCGTGCTAAACATCAATAAGAGGCAAATTTATGTGAAGTTCTTTAAAACTCTCAAAGAACTTTTTGAAGCATTCCTCCTCACTCTTTCTGAATCTTTGAGGGAATGGTGGTGGTGGTCTCTGTGCTGGCTGCGATGAAGATTGGGCATAGTACACGCACAGCGTGGCACGCTGCCTGGCGCGGCCAACCTTGACAAGGCATGCTTCTTGCCGACTTTTGCAAATTGCTCCCGACTCCATTCCTCTACTTCACAAACTTATAAATTAGTTCCTCAAATTAATTTAAATCTACAAAACAAGGAATAATCATGTTGGTTAGTACATATATCCACATTTATATGAAATCACATGAAAATGTATACAATTAATTAGCTAAACAAGACTAAATTAAGTTATAAAGCATCACTCGGGCATGCTATTTTGCCCGAGATCAGACGACTCATTCCATGTCCTATTGGTTCCCGAAGGACCAAGGCAGGGCTGACCAAGACCTAGACAATGGGTTGTTGGAGCTGACGATGACTCGTTGTCTCGATCCGTTCTGAGGCAAAAATTTCTGGTTTCTTTTGGTTTTTTCTTGCAAGGTCTGAGTTTGGTCCATGAATGTTTCGAGGTGTTACGATATTTCCCCCTTGGGATCATTCATCCTCGAGTAAAGGCAAAAACTACTAGAAAACTAGGAAAAGAGCTGCAATTCCCAAATTTAGACTATGAACTGGTTTCTGAGGAATGGCTAACTCCAAACTGCTTTAACCATACTAACTGAGTTAATGCAACAAGAATGCACATTGAAAATCTAAATAGAGCTGATGAGTATGGAACTGAACAGAGTATTGAGGAGGAATTTAGTACCTAATGCTGGAACTGAACTAGAAGGGAATAAATGAGGAAATTTGGCCATCATGTCCACTTCTGCCTCCTATGTGGCTCTCTCAACTAGCTGGTTCCTCCACAAGAGTTTCACCGAAGTGACTTCCTTGTTTCCCAACTTACAAACCTGACGGTCTAGCATTTGAACTGGGACCACTTCATAGGAGAGACTATCCTTTATTCCCACACTATCTAGTGGCACAACTGAAGTTGGATCATCGATGCACTTCTTCAATCGTGACACATGGAAGACTGGGTGCACAGATGCTAACTCTGAAGGTAATTCTAACTCATATGCCACACTACCGATTCACCTCAGAATCATGTAAGGTCCTACATATCTCGGATTGAGTTTCCCTTTCTTTATAAAACCTCATCACCCCTTTCATAGGTGAAATTTTCAGGTAAACCCAATCATCTTTAACAAATTCTAACTACCTCCTCCTCATATCAGCATAGGATTTTTGTCGGCTTTGCGCTGTTTTCAACCCTTCCCTGATAAGTTGCACCTTCTGCATAGTTTCATGAACTGAGTCTGGCCCTATCATGGTAGCTTCACCATCCTCAACACCCTATAGGAGACCTAAATCTCCTACCATATAATGCCTCAAATGAGGCCATTTAAATCTTGGAGTGGTAGTTGTTGTTGTAAGTAAACTCGACGAGAGACAAGTGATCATCCCATCTGACCTCGAAATCGATCACACAAGCTCTCAACATATCTTCTATGGTCTGAATAGTCCACTCAACTTGTCCATCTATCTAAGGGTGAAAAGCTGTGCTAAGCTTGACCTGAGTACCGAGTCCTTTTTGAAATGACTTCCAGAAATGTGAGGTGAACTGTTTACCTCTATCTAAAATAATGGATAAGGGCACCCCATGCAGTCTGACTAGATCCAGGATATATAGCCTAGCATAATCCTTAGCTGAGTCAGTAGTTTTAACTGGGAGGAAATGTGCTGACTTAGTCATCCGATCCACTATCACCCAAATCGAGTCATGCTGCTAATAAGTACGAGGTAGACCTATAATAAATTCCATCTTCACTTCTTCCTACTTCCATGTGTGTATACTAATATCCTGAGTCATACCCCCAGCTCTCTGATGTTCCACCTTAACCTGCTGGTAGTTGTAGCACTTAGCCACAAATTCTGCAATGTCTCTTTTTATGCCATTCCACCAGTAAATATCCCATAAATCAAGGTACATCTTAGTGGCACCTGGGTGGATAGATTATTTGGAACTGTGTGCTTCTGCTAAAATATGTTGTCTCAAGTCACCTTCATCCAGTACACAAAGTCTTCCCTGGTAACGAAGCACACCATCTCCCCCTTTGGAGAAAGCCTCCACTTCTTTTCTGAGAACTGCTTCTTTTACCTTAAGTAGTATAGGATCTTCAAATTGCCTTCACTTAACTTCAACAACTAATGATGAATCTAACCCACTTTGCATTACTACTCCGCCCTTAAATGAATCAACCAACTACACTCCCAATCGAGCTAACATGTAAATATCCTTTGCCAAATCTTTTCTTCTCTCTTTAACATGAGCCATGCTCTATATGGACATCCTGCTTAGGGAATCAACCACCACATTGGCCTTGCTCGGGTGGTATAACACACTCATGTAATAATCCTTCAATAGCTCCAACCACCTTCTATGATGAAGATTCAATTCTTTCTAACTGAACACATACTAAAGGCTTTTGTGATCGATGAAAACATCCACGTGAGCTCCATAAAGATAATGCCTCCATCTTTTCAATGCAAACACCACCGCTGCCAACTCAAGATCAAGAGTTGGATGGTTCATTTCATGAAGCTTGAGCTATTTGGAGGCGTAAGATATCACCTTACCCTGTTGCATCATAATGCAACCGAGTCCCACTATAGAAGGATCACAATATACTACGAATGCATCTGTTCCTTCTGGTAAGGTTAAAACTAGGGCGGTAGTGAGTCGAGTCTTCAAATCATGGAAACTCTTCTCACACGCATTTGACCACTGACACTTCACCTTTTTTTGAGTCAACCTAGTCAGAGGAGATGGAATAGAAGAAAATCCTTCTACAAAATGTCAGTAATAACTGGATATACTTAAGAAACTTCTGACATCAATTGGGGAAGTAGGCCTTGGCCATTCTTTCACCGCTGCTATCTTTTGAGGATCTACCTGAATTCCCTCACGCAAGACCACGTGACTAAGAAAAGTCACAAAGTTCAACCAGAATTTGCATTTGCTTTTAGCAAGTAACTGGTAGTCTATGAGCATCCGTAGCACTATCTTCAGATCGTTAGCATGTTCCTCCTCATTTCTGGAGTATACCAGAATGTCATCAATGAACACAATGAAAAACATGTCTATATACTGCTTGAAAACTCTGTTCATCAAGTCCATGAAAGTTGTAGGGGCATTTGATAGTCCAAAGGACATAACCACGAATTCCTAGTAACCATATCGAGTTCTGAATGCTGTTTTTGGTATGTCACATTCTCTGACTCTAAGCTGATGATACCCCGAGCTGATATCTACCTCGGAGATATAACTGGCTACTTGAAGCTGATCAAATAAGTCATCAATCCTGGGTAGGGGATTGATGTGTCATGATTTTACGACACTTTCGACGCTTAAAACCAAGAAAATATGCACATTTTGGGTATGTTTATGTAGATATGATGTGTTTGTGTTAAGTTTTGCAGGAAAATAGGTTTGGAATGGGAAATGAGCAAAGTAAGGAAAAAATGGACAAAAATACAGGCTGCTACCTAGGTCACAAGTCATTGTCCCAATGCACGACTCATGCCTGGAGTCGTGCGAAGAGATCGTGTTTGATGAAAAATAACCAGTGTACCTCACGAGTTGAAGGAATGACTCATTACATTTGGTAATGAGTCGTTATGAAATTCATGGAGATTTGGAGGAAAATTTTTGAAGAATTCCCATTGAAGACAACAAGAGACATAACGAGTCGTCAGGTGAAGTGACGACTCGTCATCAGATACTGTGGGCATCCGTAAAGTTCACTGGAGGATTTGGAGAGCCATGGCTACGAGGGACCTAATGTCTCGCACCCAATCCTAATGAGGCATTAGGTGACCAGTCACCAGGACTGGACAAATGTCAAGGACGAGTAAAATTTACTGGCCACAACTGATCTTGGGCAGATTTATATGCCCAAGTGATACTCAAACGTATCATTTTTACCTTGTTTGTTGTGCAATGTGTATATAATATCATGTAATTGGTAATAAAATGCAAATTTATACTAACCAACATGATTAGCATTTGTTTTGCAGGTAAATGTGATTTTTAGGTGCTAAAATGCGTGTTGGAACTATGTCGGAGTTGGACTTGGATGCGAGCGTGGAAAAGACCTTGGAATGCATATTTTATAGGGGCTCCGCGATGGAGCCGTGCCACGCTACCATCGCGGTAGCACACTGCCTGAGCAAGGATTAAAATGGCAATTTCCAGTGTGCCTGCGCGTCAGCTCCGTGGCACGGAGATAGGCCTCCGCGATGGCCTCCGTGCCACGTTGAGGTTAATTTTGCGGACCCTGGAAATTCCAGTGAAGGTCCGCGTCCACGCCGTGTCACGGAGGCAGTGCTCCGCGTTGGCCTCCGTGACACGTTGCTTGTTATTCCGGGAAAAATTTCCCACTAGTATAAATAGCACACTTAGGTTTATTTTAAGGAGTTTTTAGTTTTTTAGACTGAGTTCAGAAGTGGAGAGCAGGAACGTGGGTTAGTAGCAGTTGAAGATTGAAAAAGCTAAGGGATTTCTTCTCTTCCTTTCTTCTTTCTATCAATTGTACGTATGATTTACACTCATTTTAGGATGATCAATCCAAGAATGAGTAGCTAATTCTCTTCCTTGCTGAGGTTTTGAACATGTGTAATGAATTCTGATTTTAATTGAAATGGTTTCTTCTTCTTCTTTAATGTTGTTCTATTAATTCTTGTTTTTACTTCATTAGTGATTGGCCAACATTAATGTACATCTAGAAAGTCCAATTTCACTCGAAAGAGCAAGAAATTGGAAAGTTGTGAATTAATAGGGTATTGTTCTTAACTTGATTTGGGAAAATTGGGTTTTGATGTGCTTTCCTGATAGAAATATACTTGAAAGCCGTATTAGTCAATTTAGGAACCGGAATTGTAGTGCTAGGTCATAAATTGCATTTGATCACAGAAATGTAGACGTATGGTTTATGATTCTAAAGTGAAATTAAATACGAGAGTTTTAATTTCTAGGCAAATGTTCTTGGCTAGCAACATGAAGAAAAGAATTAACCAAAATTATCATGATTATCAAGTTCATTACTTGTTCTTAACCTTGGCATGTTCATATCCATTGTCTGAATTCACAAGTAAATAGTTGTTATTGTTGTAGTATATATTGTTTAGAAACCAAAAACTCAAGTAACTCTTGGTTACATTGTTGTTAGCATAATTAGAAGTGAAATAGGAATATAGTAAACTAGGCAATTTTACATATCTTGAGCCTCCTTGGATCGATACTTGGCTACTTAGCCACTTTATTACTTGTTTGACCACGTGCACTTGCGTGTCGATTTTTAACCGTAGCAACAAACCGCGAACAAGTTTTTGGCGCCGTTGCCGGGGAGGCTAGGTGATTTGTAAAATTGTGTTTAGTGTAAATTTATTGTATTTGTATTTTTATTTTCTTAAGTGTTAACAACTTGGTCTTAGCCTGTATTTTGCAGATTTTGTTTCTGTGAACACTGGCAAGGGACAAAGAGCTGGTGGAATCTTACTTAGAGCCTGAACGTGAGTTTCATAGTCAACGTAGAGAAGCTCTTCGAAAGAAGCTGCAGTTGCTTAAACAGTCTATGATGGAGCAACAAAATCCACCAGTTGTGTGGGCAGTTTTAGTGCCCGATGAAGCAGCAGCAAGGCCGGTTCGCGAGGTGGCAATCCCACACGCTAATAATGTACATTCTAGCATCCGCAAACCAGAGCCTGGAGGGAGGTTTGAACTAAAGCAGAATATGGTGCAACTTTTGCACACAAGCGGGCAATTTACCGGTCTCCCTCACGAAGATCCACAACAACATCTCCAAAACTTTTTGGAGATAAGTGACACTTATATACCCACTGGAGTGTCACCTGATTATGTTCGGCTCACCTTATTTCCATTTTCCTTACTTGGTGAAGCCAAGAGGTGGTTAAAAGCTGAACCACCCAATTCTATATCAACGTGGGATGATCTTGAACGGAAGTTTCTTATCAGATTTTTCCCTTCTGGTAAAACAGCCAGACTTAGGAGTCAAATCCTAAGTTTTAAACAGAGGGAAGGAGAAAATCTATATCAAGCCTGGGAAAGATTCAAATCCATGTTGCGGGACTGTCCTCACCATCATCAGTCCAATGAGGTGTTGGTACACACATTTATTGAGGGTTTGGAACCCCACACTAAAATTCTGTTAGATTCAGCAGCTGGAGGGCAAGCGCTGGAGAAGATATATGAGGAGCTGTACACTTTGCTCAACCGAATTTCACAAGGCAATCCAGAATGGAATGCAGATTCTTCAAGGGGTGGAGCAAGGAAAGCAGCGGGAGTGATTGAAGTGGATGGATTCACAGCTATCGCTGCACAGATAGCTGCTTTGCAAAATCAGCTAAACACTCACTTCAGCAACATAAATTTGAACCAGCCTTCTGCTTCAGTCAATGCAGTTCAACAGATGTGGTGTGAAGTGTGTGGTAGTAGTGAGCATTCAGCTGAATGCTGTGGTGCAAATCCTGATTCTGTTAACTTTGTGGGCAATGCACAGAGAAATCAGCAGCAGTTTGGTAGTGGCTACAACTCAAATTGGAGGAACCATCCGAATTTTTCGTGGGGTAGCAACAATCAACAAGGCCAAAGTTCAGGGCAGGGTATGCACAGAAACCAAGGAGGGCAACAAAATTATCAAGCTCAATTCAGAAATCATAGTGCCCCTCCTCCACCACCATCACCGACTATTGAGGAGATGTTCAAAACCATGATCGCTAATCAGGCACAATTGAAGGCTGACTATGTCAAATTGGCAGCCGAAGTGAAGAACAATCAATTGGCGACCAAGGCTCTTGAATATCAGTTTGGCCAGTTTGCTAGTGCCCAAAATACTAGACCCAGAGGAGGACTACCTAGCGACACGGATCCTAATCCAAAGCAGGTAAATGCAGTGACCACGAGGAGTGGTTTACAGTTGAAGGAGGTGGAACCGGAAAGACCACCTCAAAAGTCAGGAGCAGCAGAGGTTGAGGGAGAGCAAATTTCAGATTAGGGGAAGACTAAAGAAGCTGAACCAGAAAGGCCTCCACCCCCATTCCCTCAACGACTTAAGAAACACAAGGAGGAGGCGTGTTTCCAGAAATTCATGGAGGTACTTAAACAGGTATATGTTAACTTACCTCTTGTTGATGTCTTGTAGGGAGTGCCAAAATATGCGAAGTATATTAAAGACATCGTGGCTAACAAAAGTCATTTGACTGAGTATGCCACGGTAGCTTTAACGGAGGAATGCACTTCCCGTATTCAGAATAGGTTGCCCACAAAACTGAAAGACCCTGGAAGTTTCACTATCCAGCTTACTATTGGGCAAAGTATCCGAGCGCGTGGATTATGCGACTTGGGGGCAAGCATAAATCTGATGCCATCTTCGGTATTCAGAAAGTTAGGTCTAGGGAGTCCTAGACCTACAACGGTAATCTTGCAGCTTGCAGACAGGTCTTTAGCTAAGCCGGATGGCATTGTTGAGGATGTGTTAGTGAAAGTAGGCTCCCTCATTTTTCCGGTCGATTTTATTGTTCTGGACTTTGAACCAGATGTTGAAGTCCCATTTATTTTGGGACGACCCTTTTTGGCAACCGGAAAAGCATTAATTGATGTAGCTGCGGGTCAACTCACGATGCGAGCACATGACAAGGTCGAAGTGTTCGACGTGTACAAGGTACCTAAGCTCCCGACTGTTTATAAGGATCTCTCGGTGATCAATGTGATTGATCATGGGAATGCTAATGGAATGAGTGATTCCCGAGAGTTACTAGGAAGGCCACCGAATAAGGTTGAGAACTACTGGGGGGGTGACCATGATCGGGACAAATCATCCATCTCCCTAGTAGATAAATGAGCATAAAGGACGTCGAGCCGCGACGGTAAACCAGGCGCTGCACGGGAGGCAACCCGTGAAAAATATTTTCCTTCTTTCTTTTTAGTGTAAATAATTTTTATTTTTCTTTTCTTTTTCTTGACTAGGTTTAGATTTGCATTTTAGTTAGTATTTTTTATGTTAGTTAGGGAAATCTATTAATTTAACCAATTTTTGTTTAGTGAGGTGATTTTCAGGTATAACGGAGGAAATATACATGGAATCGAGAAAATGAGGCGAGGTATGAAAAATTAAATTTATTGGTGAAACAGAGCACTGGCGCGTTGGCGCCGTGTCACGGAGGCAATGCACCGCATTACACTCCGTGACACGTTGAAGGCAAAATCTGGATTTTTCAAAAATCCAGTAAGCCAACGCGTTGGCTCCGTGTCACGGAGGAGGGGCTCCGCGTTACCCTCCGTGACACGTTGCCCCTTATTCAGTGCCGGGTCACACCGGGTTTCCGGGTGACCCGCGTGTTTTCTTAATTTAAAACCCCCGATTTCGCCCCTATTTTCCCCATTCCCTCTTCCCTCCGCGACCAAACACCCATTTCCCCCTCCCCAAGCAACGTGCCACGTTAATAGGCAAGGAAAAATGTTAAGTTTCTTCGGTTCTTCAATTCTAAGGTATGTTTTCATTGTCTAACTCAATTTTTTGGCGATTTTTGTCAAATTTGGGCATGTAAGGTGAGATATATCACCCTAGGTAGAAATTAAACATGATATTGAATTATTTTGTGATTGAGTATGTTCGGATTGTTGTATTTGGCGTTTGAACTTGTCGATTATGTAAATAATTTGAAATTGATTGTCGAATTGTATTCTAGGGCTTGGGTTGTTGAATTTGACTTGGGCAACTTGATAGTTTGGTGAAATTGATGCCGGGGTGTTTTTATTATTTGAGATAAGTCGTGGTAAATATTGTGTAAATGTTAAAAGACGACTAATTCTCGAATTTTTGTGGGAAAATGCATAAAATGTGTGAATTGGTTAGATTATTTAGATTAGCTTGTATATAAAATGTTTTTATAGTTGTTTTTATTTTTGTTGTTGTTTTTGTTGCGAAGTGCGATGGTTGAAGTGTTAGCGATAGTAGGATTGGGATTAGCTGTATGAAGTCTGAGTAGTACGCTAACCGTTATGCTGTCGAAATTTTGTTACGAACGCACTAAGCAATATGTGTATAGTTGTTTGTGTTTGGGGTTGTGAATAGAGCTATCCTTGCTGTAATTTTGTAGATATTGTTAAGGACTAAGTGTGGGGTAAATTTTATGTAACCCGACCTTAGCCGAAGCTAACAAGAATTTAGCTTAACGTTGTGCTTGTTTGTGTAAATTGACAGGTACAATGGCTAGCAGACAGGATAAAGGCAAGGGTGCTTCTACCTCAGGCACCGGACGGAAAAGGATGAGACTGGGCACTGCAGTCCCAACTGCACCCGCTGTTCCGCTCGGCCAACGCCACCAATACGGAACACGATGGGTCACCGATGAAGGGAAGAAATGGTACGCGAAGCATAAAGAAAACAAGTACTTCCCCGAGGAACATATTGCAAGGGAACCACTCGCACAGAAGTTCCCTCGCATTGTACAGAGGATCGAAGCAGCTGGGCTCAGCTTTATTTTTCAGGAGCCCAAGGAGTGCAACCTTCACTTGGTCCGGGAATTTTATGCCAACTGGAACCCGGCCATCAGAAGCCACACTATAAAAATCAGAGGGCAGATTGTCACTCTGGAACCCCAGCAGCTGAATGCCATCGTTGGAGCGCGGGACACAGACGCCCACGTTCTCCGCCAGCTAAACATCACCCCACCGTACGCCGACACCAGACGTACGTTGTGTGGGGCTCGATCCACAGCCCGATGGAGTAGACACAAGGAGAGTGGTTACCACCAGACTCTGCCCTATTCGCAGATGAACAGGGAGGACAGAATCTGGCTAAAAATTGTATGTTCGTGCTTGATCCCGGGAGTCCATATGACAGATGTGACCCGGGACCGTGTCTGCTTGGTGTATGCCCTTATGAAAGGGCTTGAGATTAATATGGGGGCGGTAATAATATCCGCCATGAAGAGAGCCAGACTGCACCAGGGCCACAGATACGGGTTTGGCGGACTCATCACCACCTTCCTCCGAGGCCTCGACATTGAGGAAGAAGCTTTGGATTATATTCCGCAGTTGGAGCGGAGGGCCCTCGACGTGACAAAGACGAAGGCCCCCGACACTACACACGGACCTGTGCTGACTTTGGGCGAGCGACATGCTCGTGACGATCAGTACATGGCCCGTATGTTCGGCATGCACATGCTGCAGCTACGGATAGGTGGGAGACCAGCCACCGAGGAAGAATTATGGCAGCTGGAGCTGGACTACCCCTTTGGCGAGAACTCCAGAGCCTTATGTAAGGTGGGGCCAGCCTTCGTGGAGCCGACTGATGACGATGTCCCTACTGATGAGGAGACACATCGTGAGGACTCCGATGTGGAGTCCGATGACGACGATGGAGCTGATTCAGACATGGGCGACGAGGCCGCAGCACCGGATGAAGAAGTCGAATATTTCGACTAAGCAGGGAGTTTCACCACCCAAATTTTTGTGCTTTGTATTGTTGTGAACACTGGGGACAGTGTTCGATTTAAGTCTGGGGTGGGGAGTAGTTAGGTGCTAGGACATAGGCTCTAAACTGCTGTATAATTTTTCCTTGATGTGTATGTATGTTTGTGCTTTCCCTGTTGTGAACTGATTTGCGATGCATGTGTATATATTTGTTGTGTGGTTAATGATGTGTGTTTTTGAAAGTATGGTTGCCATTGTAAATATTTTGTAAATTTTGTAAATAATTTTTTTTCTGTCGACATGATCGATATTTTTCAAAATTTTTGCGAAAATATTTTGCACTTGTAAATATTTTCTTTCTATCGAAATGATCGATGTGTTGCAAAATTTTTTTAATTTTTTTTCGATTTTTATATTTTTTTGGGTTTCTCGGAGTTTGTTTTTGATTCTTTTACCGAGAATAGTCCCATTGAACCGATGTCATAGCTAGTGACCATTCCCTATGATGGATGGATGACGACCGTCTTAAGGGAAATGTAGTCGGTAGGAGTAGGATTTTTATTTGTTTTTAGTTTTTCTTTGGTGGATTGCATCAATGAACTGTAGTTGCTTATGGTTGCTAAAATTTCGTTGCGTGTTGTAATTGATGTTCAAAATGTGAAAGTGATTCTTTTGAAAGCATGCAATTCTGTAAATATGTTGAGTTACCTAGGCTAGAGAATTTGATTCATTATGATAGAGGCTTAATCTTGAATTCATGTAATTGGCTAATTAAAGAGTCTGTGAATGCATCTTGATTCGAGCATGTGCATGAAGTGTGAAGTGAGGTTTTGCTATTCCATGTCATTGTGAATTGTCTAGAACTTGCCTGGTGTGTATACAAAATGAAATGAAGGAGGTGTAGTGTTGGAAAGGATGTAGGCATTTCTTTGTTTTAACCGATAGTTTCCATTTTTTTCTTGTCAAATTCTACCTTTTTATATGTTGTATACCCTAGTCAGCCCGTGAGCCTTTAGCCGATTTCTTTCTTTTGTCCAAAATTGTATGAACTAAGCTTTATTCCTTCTTTTCATTAGCCTTAAAGTCTATAAGAAGCTCTTAAGCGCTTACAAAAGAACAAAAAATGTTTCCCAAAGTGTTAAAGAGTGAAAAGAGTGAAAAGAAAAAGAAAAGCAAAGTGAGGAAAGAAAAGATGATGTTGAAGAGGCACTTGTTGTAATTAAATGATATTGAGGGTACTTGAAAACCCTCTGTTTTGTGTCAAGTGTGTGTGATGAAATGGGTTGTATGAAAGTAAACCAGCATCGATAGAAGAAAAAGAGATAAGAGAGGAACAATGTCCATGAGTCGATGGGAATGAGTTAAAAAGGCGCTTAAGGATGCTAGCGATTATTATTGGCTAATCCAATATATATATACTAGATCCATAGCCCCGTTACAAGCCATTAAAAGTCCTATTTGATCCTACATTGCATTTCTTTATATTAGTGGAGTAATACATTAAGGGAAAGCCTATGGGTCATGACATGAGGCATGTGAATTCTTTTGGGAGAGAGAGTGAAATTAATTTTTATATGCCCCTACTTGCATGTTTGTGTGTTGCATGAACATAAAGGGGAAATTTCTCTCGAGTTGTGAGGGCACATGCTTGATGAAAGATTGATTTTCGTGTCGGATTTCTTGATTAGTTGATTTGCTTGAGTTTGCCGATATCAAGAATCAATTCTTAAAAGTCTAGGCAGCCTTGATGTATTAAGGGTCATTGTATTGTACGACCAAGCATGTTTTCTTGATGATTTGCGAAAATTGAATAATCGGTATGACCGTAGCGTAAATTGTTGCACCATAGTGACGAAGGTTGGGATGTAATTTGCATTGTTTGTGTATTTGTTGTTCGAGGACGAACAAGGATTTAAGTGTGGGGTAAGTGATCTTGGGCAGATTTATATGCCCAAGTGATACTCAAACGTATCATTTTTACCTTGTTTGTTGTGCAATGTGTATATAATATCATGTAATTGGTAATAAAATGCGAATTTATACTAACCAACATGATTAGCATTTGTTTTGCAGGTAAATATGATTTTTAGGTGCTAAAATGCGTGTTGGAACTATGTCGGAGTTGGACTTGGATGCCAGCGTGGAAAAGACCTTGGAATGCATATTTTATAGGGGCTCCGCGATGGAGCCGTGCCACGCTACCATCGCGGTAGCACACTGCCTGAGCAAGGATAAAAATGGCAATTTCCAGTGTGCCTGCGCATCAGCTCCGTGGCACGGAGATAGGCCTCCGCGATGGCCTCCGTGCCACGTTGAGGTTAATTTTTCAGACCCTGGAAATTCCAGTGAAGGTCCGCGTCCACGCCGTGTCACGGAGGCCGTGCTCCGCGTTGGCCTCCGTGACACGTTGCTTGTTATTCCGGGAAAAATTTCCCACTAGTATAAATAGCACACTTAGGTTTATTTTAAGGAGTTTTTAGTTTTTTAGACTGAGTTCAGAAGTGGACAGCAGGAACGTGGGTTAGTGATCTTGGGCAGATTTATATGCCCAAGTGATACTCAAACGTATCATTTTTACCTTGTTTGTTGTGCAATGTGTATATAATATCATGTATTTGGTAATAAAATGCGAATTTATACTAACCAACTTGATTAGCATTTGTTTTGCAGGATAATGTGATTTTTAAGAGCTAAAATGCATGTTGGAAATATGTCGGAGTTGGACTTGGATGCGAGCGTGGAAAAGACCTCGGATGGCATATTTTGCTGTGGCTCCGCGATGGTGCCGTGCCACGCTGCCATCGCGGTAGCACACTGCCTGGGCAGAAATAAAAGTGGCAATTTCCAGTGTGCCTGCGCGTCAGCTCCGTGGCACGGAGATAGGCCTCCGCGATGGCCTCCGTGCCACGTTGAGGCTAATTATCCGGACCATGAAATTTCCAGAGAGGGTCCGCGTCCACGCCGTGTCACGGAGGCAGTGCTCCGCGTTGGCCTCCGTGACACGTTGCTTGTTATTCCGGGAAAAATTTCCCACTAGTATAAATAGCACACTTAGGTTATTTTTAAAGAGAGTTTTTTTTAGTTTTAGTTTTTTGAGCCCGAGTTCAGAAGTGGGAGCAGGAACGTGGTTTTGTGGCAGTTGAAGAATAGAAAAGATAAGAGTTTTCTTCTCTTCCCTTCTTCTTTCCTTCAATTGTATGCATGATTCACACTCATTCTAGGATGATTAATTCAAGAATGAGTGGCTAATTCCTTTCTTGCTGAGGTTTTGAACTTGTGTAATGAATGTTGGTAATAATTGATATGGTTTCTTCTTCTTCTTGCATGTTGTTCTATTAATTCTTGTGCTTATTACATTCTTGATTGGCCACCATTAATGTATATCTAAAAAGTCCAATTTCACTCGAGAGAGCATGAAATTGGAAAGTTGTGAATTAATAGGGTATTGTTCTTAACTTGATTTGGGAAAATTGGATTTTGATGTGCTTTCTTGATAGAAATATACTTGAAAGCCGTATTAGTCAATTTAGGAACCGGAATTGTAGTGTTAGGTCATAAATTGCATTTGATCACAGAAATGTAGACGAATGGTTTATGAATCTAAAGTGAAATTAAATACGGAAGTTTTAATTTCTAGGCAACGTTCTTGGCTAGCAATATGAAGAAGAAGATGACCAAATTATCATGATTATCAAGTTCATTTCTCGTTCTTAACCTTGGCATGTGCATATCCATTGTCTAAACTCAACGTAAATAGTAGTTATTAATTTTAGTAGATAATTAGTTAGAAACAAAACTCACTCAAATCTTGGTTGGATTGTTGTTAACATAGTTAGAAATAGAATAGAGATATAGTAAACTAGGCAGTTTTGCATATCTAGAGCAGCCTCCTTGGATCGATACTTGGCTACTTAGCCACTTTATTACTTGTTTGACCACGTACACTTGCGTGTCGGTGTATAATATATACCGAGCAGCAGAGCGCGAACAAGTTTTTGGCGCCGTTGCCGGGGAGGCTAGGCGATTTGTAAAATTTTGTTTAGTGTAAATCTACTGTATTTGTATTTTTATTTTCTTAAGTGTTAACAACTTGGTCTTAGCCTGTATTTTGCAGATTTTTATTTCTGTGAACACTGGCAAGGGACAAGGAGCTGGTGGAATCTTACTTAGAGCCAGAACGTGAATTGCATAGTCAACGTAGAGAAGCTCTTCGTAAGAAGTTGCAGTTGCTCAAACAGTCTATGATGGAGCAACCCAATCCACCAGTCGTGCGGGCAGTGTTAGTGCCCGAGGAAGTAGCAGCCAGGCCGGTTCGCGAGGTGGCAATCCCACACGCTAATAATGTACATTGCAGCATCTGCAAACCAGAGCCTGGGGGGAGATTTGAGTTAAAGCAAAATATGGTGCAACTTTTGCACACTAGCGGGCAGTTTACCGGTCTCCCTCACGAAGATCCGCAATAACATCTCCAGAACTTTTTGGAGATAAGTGACACTTACATCCCCGCTGGAGTGTCACCTGATTATGTTCGGTTCACCTTATTTCCATTTTCCTTACTTGGTGAAGCCAAGAGGTGGTTAAAAGCTGAACCACCCAACTCTATATCAACGTGGGATGATCTTGCAAAGAAGTTCTTGATCAGATTTTTCCCTTCAGGTAAAACAGCTAAACTTAGAAGTCAGATTCTAAGTTTTAAACAGAGGGAAGGAGAAAATCTTTATGAAGCCTGGGAAAGATTCAAGTCCATGTTGCGGGACTGTCCTCATCATCATCAGTCAAATGAGGTGTTGGTCCACACTTTTATTGAGGGTTTGGAACCCCACACTAAAATTTTGTTAGACTCAGCAGCTGGAGGGCAAGTGCTAGAGAAGACTTATGAGGAGCTGTACACTTTGCTCAACCGAATTTCACAAGGCAATCCGGAATGGAATGCAGATTCTTCAAGAGGTGGAGCAAGGAAAGCAGCGGGAGTGCTTGAAGTGGATGGATTCACAGCTATCGCTGCACAGATAGCTGCTTTGCAAAATCAGTTAAACACTCACTTCAGCAATATGAATTTGAACCAGCCGTCAGCCTCAGTCAGTGCAGTCCAACAGATGTGGTGTGAAGTGTGTGGTAGTAGTGAGCATTCAGCTGAATGCTGTGGTGCAAATCCTGATTCTGTCAACTTTGTGGGCAATGCACAGAGGAATCAACAACAGTTTGGTGGTGGCTACAACTCGAATTGGAGGAATCATCCAAATTTTTCGTGGGGTAGCAACAATCAACAAGGTCAAGGTTCAGGGCAAGGTATGCACAGAAACCAAGGAGGGCAACAAGGCTATCAGAATCAGTTTAGAAATCACAATGCCCCTCCTCCACCACCATCACCGACTATTGAGGAAATGTTCAAGACCATGATTGCCAACCAGGCACAATTGCAGGCTGACTATGTCAAACTGGCGGCCGAAGTAAAGAACAATCAATTGGCAACCAAGGCTCTTGAATATCAGTTTGGGCAATTTGCCAGTGCCCAAAATACTAGACCAAGGGGAGGACTACCTAGCGACACGGATCCCAATCCTAAGCAGGTAAATGCAGTGACCACGAGGAGTGGTTTACAATTAAAGGAGGTGGAACCGGAAAGACCGCCTCAGAAGTCAGGAGCAGCAGATGTTAAGGGAGAACAAACCTCAGATACGGGGAAGACCAAAGAAGCTGAACCAACAAGGCCTCCACCCCCGTTCCCTCAACGACTTATGAAACACAAGGAGGAGGCGTGTTTCCAGAAATTCATGAAGGTACTTAAACAGGTACATGTTAACTTACCTCTTGTTGATGTCTTGCAGGGTGTGCCAAAATATGCAAAGTATATCAAAGACATCGTGGCCAACAAAAGTCGCTTGACCGAGTATGCCAAGGTGGCTTTAACGGAGGAATGCACATCCCGTATTCAGAACAGGTTGCCCACTAAACTGAAGGATCCTGGAAGTTTTACTATCCAGCTGACGATTGGGCAAAGTATCCGAGCTCGTGGGTTATGCGACTTGGGGGCAAGTATAAATCTGATGCCATCTTCGGTATTCAGAAAGTTAGGGCTAGGGAGTCCTAGACCTACAACAGTGATCTTGCAGCTAGCAGACAGGTCTTTAGCTAAGCCGGATGGAATTGTGGAGGATGTGCTAGTGCAGGTAGGCTCCCTCATTTTTCCGGTAGATTTCATTGTTCTGGATTTTGAGCCATATACAGAAGTCCCATTTATTTTGGGACGACCATTTTTGGCAACCGGAAATGCATTGATCGATGTAGCTGCGGGTCAACTCATGATGCAAGCACACGACAAGGTTGAGGTGTTCGACGTGTACAAGGCACCTAAGCTCCCGACTGTCTATAAGGAACTCTCGGTGATCAACGTGATTGATCATGGGAATGCAAATGGATTGAGTGATTCCCGAGAGTTACTAGGTAGGCCATCAGACAAGGTTGAGAACTACTGGGGGGATGACCATTATCGGGTCAAATCGTCCATCTCCCTAGTAGAAAATTGAGCGTAAAGGCTGTCGAGCCGCGACGTTAAACCAGGCGCTGCACGGGAGGCAACCCGTGAAAAATATTTTTCTTTCTTTTTCCTTAGTGTAAAGTTTTTCTTTTATTTTATTTTCTTTTCTTTTTCTTGACTAGGTTTAGATGTGCATTTTAATTAGTAACTTTTATTCTTTTAGTAGGGAATCTAGTCATTTAACCAATTTTTGTTTAGTGAGGTGATTTTCAGGTATACCGGAGGAAAAATACGTGGAATCGAGAAAACGAGGTGAGGTATGAAAAATAAAATTTGATAGTGAAACAGAGCACTGGCGCGTTGGCGCCGTGTCACGGAGGCAATGCTCCGCGTTGGCCTCCGTGACACGTTGAAGGCAAATCTGGAATTTTTTAAAATTCCAGTAAGCCAACGCGTTGGCTCCGTGTCACGGAGGAGGGCCTCCGCGTTACCCTCCGTGACACGTTGCCCTTATCCCAGTGCCGGGTCACACCGGGTTTCTGGGTGACCCGCGTGTTTTCTTAATAAAAACCCCCGATTTCGCCCCTATTTTTCCCATTCCCTCTTCCCTCCGCGACCAAACACCCATTCCCCTACCCCCAAGCTCCGTGCCACGTTAAGAGGCAAGGAAAACGTCAAGTTTTCGTCGATTCTTCAATTCCAAGGTATGTTTTCATCGTCTATCTCAAATTTTTGGCGATTTTTGTCGATTTTGAGCATGTGAGGTGAGATATATCACCCTAGGTAGAAATTAAACATGACGTGAATTATTTTGCAATTGATTGTGTTCAGATTGTTGTAGTTGACGGGTGAACTTATCGATTGATTGAATAATTCATTGTTGATTGTCGAATTGAGTTCTAGGGCTTGGGGTTGTTGAATTTTAACTTGGGTAACTTGATAGTTTGACGAAATTGATGCCGGGGTGTGTTTATTATTTGAGATAAGTCGTGGTAAATATTGTATAATTGGTGAAAGACGACTAATTCTCGATTTTGTGTGGGACATTGCGTAATATGTGAATTGGTTGACTTGCTTAGATTAGTGTATATAAAAGGTTTGTATTGTTGTTTCTATTTTGTTGTTGTTATTGTTGCTAAGTGCTATGGGTGAATAGCTGTCGATAGTAGGATTGGGTTAGCTGTATGAAGTCTGAGTAGTTCGCTAGCCGTTATGCTGTCGAATTTTTGTGAACGCACTAAGCAATATGTTTATAGTGATTGTGCTTGGGGTGTAAATAGATCTATCCTTGCTAACATATTGTAAATATTGTTAAAGACTAAGTGTGGGGTAAATTTTGTTTAACCCGACCTTAGCCAAAACTAACAAGTTTTTAGCTTAACGTTGTGCTTGTCTGTGTAAATTGACAGGTACAATGGCCAGCCGACAAGATAAAGGCAAGGGTGCTTCAACCTCAGGCACCGGCAGAAAGGGAATGAGACTGGGCACTGCTGTCCCAGCTGCACCTGCAGTTCCACGCGGTCAACACCGCCGATACGGGACACGATGGGTCACCGATGAAGGGAAGAAATGGTACGCAAAGCATAAGGAGAACAAGTACTTCCCGGAGGAACATATTGCAAGGGAACCACTCGCACAGGAGTTCCCTCGCATCGTACAGAGGATTGAAGCAGCTGGGCTCAGCTTTATTTTTCAGGAGCCCAAGGAGTGCAACCTTCACTTGGTCCGGGAATTTTATGCCAACTGGAACCCGGCCATCAGAAGCCACACTATTAAAATCAGAGGGCAGATTGTCACTCAGGAACCCCAGCAGCTGAATGCCATCGTTGGAGCGCGGGACACAGACGCCCACATTCTTCGCCAGCTCAACATCACCCCACCGTACGCCGACATCAGACGTACGTTGTGTGGGGCTCGATTCACAGCCCGATGGAGTAGACACAAAGAGAGGGGTTACCATCAGACTCTGCCCTATTCGTAGATGAACAGGGAGGCCAGAATCTGGCTAAAAATTGTATGTTCGTGTTTGATCCCGGGAGTACATATGACAGATGTGACCCGGGACCGTGTCTGCCTGGTGTATGCCCTTATGAAAGGGCTTGAGATTAATGTGGGGGCGGTCATAATATCCACCATGAAGAGAGCCAGACTACACCAGGGCCACAGATACGGGTTTGGCGGACTCATCACCACCTTCCTCCGAGGCCTCGACATTGAGGAAGAAGCCTTGGATTACATTCCGCAGTTGGAGCGGAGGGCCCTTGATGTGACAAAGACCAAGGCCCCCGACACTACACACGGACCGGTGCTGACTCTGGGCGAGCGACATGCTCATGACGACCAGTATATGGCCCGTATGTTCCGCATGCAGATGCTGCAGCTACGGATAGGTGGGAGACCAGCCACCGAGGATGAGTTATGGCAGCTGGAGCTGGACTACCCTTTTGGCGAGAACGCCAGAGCTTTATGCAAGGTGGGGCCATCCTTTGTGGAGCCGACTGACGACGACGTCCCTACTGATGAGGAGACACGTCATGCGGATTCTGATGTGGAGTCCGATGACGGCGAGGGAGCTGATTCAGATATGGGCGACGAGGCCGCAACACCGGATGAGGAAGTCGAATATTTCGACTGAGCAGGGAGTTTCACCACCCAAATTTTTGTGCTTTGTATTTTTGTGAACACTGGGGACAGTGTTCGATTTATGTGTGGGGTGGGGAGTAGTTAGGTGCTGGGTCATAGGCTCTAAATCTGCAGTATATTCTTCCTTGACGTTTATGTATATGTCTGTGCTTTCCCTGTTGTTGTGAACTGATTTGTGAATGATGTGTATATATTTGTTTGTGGCTAATGATGTGTGTCTTTAAAAAGTTATGGTTGCCTTTGTAAATATTTTGTAAATTTTGTAAATATTTTTTCTCTATCGATATGATCGATATTTTTCAAATTTTTTGCGAAAAGATGTTGCACTTATCAACATATTTTGTAAATATTTTTTTTTCATCGAAATGATCGATGTGTTGCAAAAATTTTGAAGTCTTATTTTTGGGTTACTCGGAGTTTGTTTTCGGTTCTTTTACCGAGAATAGTCCCATTGAACCGATGTCATAGTTAGTGAACATTCCCTATGATGGATGGATGACGACCGTCTTAAGGGAAATGTAGTCGATAGGAGTAGATGATTTGTTTTTAGTTTCTTTGGTGGATTGCATCAATAAACTGTAGTTGCTTATGGTTGCTAAAATTTTGTTGCGTGTGTAATTGATGTTCGAAATGTGAAAGTGATTCGTTTGAAAGCATGTAATTGTGTAAATATGTTGAGTTACCTAGGCTATAAAATTTGGTTCATTATGATTGAGGCTTAATCTTGAATTCATGTACTTGACTAATTAAAGAGTCTGTGAATGCATCTTGATTCGAGCATGTGCATGAAGTGTGAGTGAGGTTTTGCTATTCCATGTCATTGTGAATTGTCTAGAACTTGCCTGACGTGTACACAAAGCGAAATGAAGGAGGTGTAGTGTCGGAAAGGATGTAGGCATTTCTTTGTTTTAACCGTTAGTTTCCATTTTTTTCTTGTCAAATTCTACCTTTTTATATGTTGCATACCCTAGTCAGCCCGTTGAGCCTTTAGCCGATTTCTTTCTTTTGTCCAGAATTGTATGAACTAAGCTTTATTCCTTCTTTTCATTAGCCTTAAAGTCTATAAGAAGCTCTTAAGCGCTTACAAAGAACAGAAAATGTTTCCCCAAAGTGTTAAAGAGTGAAAAGAGTGAAAAGAAAAGAAAAGCAAAGTGAGGAAAGAAAAGATGATGTTGAAGAGGCACTAGTTGTAATTAAATGAATTTGAGGGTACATGAAAACCTTCCGTTTGGGGTCAAGTGTGCCTGATGAAATGGGCTGTATGAAAGTAAACTAGCATGAATGGGAGAAAAAGAGAAAAGAGAGGAACAATGTCCATGAGTCGATGGGAATGAGTTGAAAAGGCGCTTAAGGATGCTAGCGACTATTATTGGCTAATCCAATATATATATACTAGATCCATAGCCCAGTTACAACCCATTAAAAGTCCTATTTGATCCTACACTGCATTTCTTTATATTAGTGGAGTAATACACTAAGGGCAAGCCTATGGGTCATGACATGATGCATGTGAATTCTTTTGGGAGAGAGAGTGAAATTAATTTCTATATGCCCCTACTTGCATGTTTGTGTGCTGCACGAGCATAAAAGGGGAAGTTTCTCTCGAGTTGTGAGGGTACATGCTTGATAAAAGATTGATTTTCGTGTCGGATTTCTTGATTAGTTGAGTTGCATGAGTATGCCGATATCAAGAATCAATTCTTAAAAGTCTAGGAAGCCTCGATGTATTAAGGTCATTGTCTTGTACGACCAAGCATGTTTTCTTGATGATTTGCAAAAATCGAATAATCGGTATGACCGTAACGTAAATGGTTGCACCATAGTGACAAAGGTTGAGATGTGATGTGCATGATTTGTGTATGTGTTGTTCGAGGACGAACAAGGATTTAAGTGTGGGGTAAGTGATCTTGGTCAGATTTATATGCCCAAGTGATACTCAAACGTATCATTTTTACCTTGTTTGTTGTGCAATGTGTATATAATATCATGTATTTGGTAATAAAATGCGAATTTATACTAACCAACATGATTAGCATTTATTTTGCAGGATAATGTGATTTTTAAGAGCTAAAATGCGTGTTGGAACTATGCCGGAGTTGGACTTGGATGCGAGCGTGGAAAAGACCTCAGATGGCATATTTTGCAGTGGCTCCACGATGGTGCCATGCCACGCTGCCATCGCGGTAGCACACTGCCTGGGCAGAAATAAAAGTGGCAATTTCCAGTGTGCCTGCGCGTCAGCTCCGTGGCACGGAGATAGGCCTCCGCGATGGCCTCCGTGCCACGTTGAGGCTAATTATCCGGACCATGAAATTTCCAGAGAGGGTCCGCGTCCACGCCGTGTCACGGAGGCAGTGCTCCGCGTTGGCCTCCGTGACACGTTGCTTGTTATTCCGGGAAAAATTTCCCACTAGTATAAATAGCACACTTAGGTTATTTTTAAAGAGAGTTTTTTTTTAGTTTTAGCTTTTTGAGCCCGAGTTCAGAAGTGGGAGCAGGAACGTGGTTTTGTGGCAGTTGAAGAATAGAAAAGATAAGAGTTTTCTTCTCTTCCCTTCTTCTTTCCTTCAATTGTATGCATGATTCACACTCATTCTAGGATGATTAATTCAAGAATGAGTGGCTAATTCCTTTCTTGCTGAGGTTTTGAACTTGTGTAATGAATGTTGGTAATAATTGATATGGTTTCTTCTTCTTCTTGCATGTTATTCTATTAATTCTTGTGCTTATTACATTCTTGATTGGCCACCATTAATGTATATCTAAAAAGTCCAATTTCACTCGAGAGAGCATGAAATTGGAAAGTTGCGAATTAATAGGGTATTGTTCTTAACTTGATTTGGGAAAATTGGGTTTTGATGTGCTTTCTTGATAGAAATATACTTGAAAGCCGTATTAGTCAATTTAGGAACCGGAATTGTAGTGTTAGGTCATAAATTGCATTTGATCACAGAAATGTAGACGAATGATTTATGAATCTAAAGTGAAATTAAATACGGAAGTTTTAATTTCTAGGCAACGTTCTTGGCTAGCAATATGAAGAAGAAGATGACCAAATTATCATGATTATCAAGTTCATTACTCGTTCTTAACCTTGCCATGTGCATATCCATTGTCTAAACTCAACGTAAATAGTAGTTATTAATTTTAGTAGATAATTAGTTAGAAACAAAACTCATTCAAATCTTGGTTGGATTGTTGTTAACATAGTTAGAAATAGAATAGAGATATAGTAAACTAGGCAGTTTTGCATATCTAGAGCAGCCTCCTTGGATCGATACTTGGCTACTTAGCCACTTTATTACTTGTTTGACCACGTACACTTGCGTGTCGGTGTATAATATATACCGAGCAGCAGAGCGCGAACAGTTAGTAGCAGTTGAAGATTGAAAAAGCTAAGGGATTTCTTCTCTTCCTTTCTTCTTTCTATCAATTGTACGTATGATTTACACTCATTTTAGGATGATCAATCCAAGAATGAGTAGCTAATTCTCTTTCTTGCTGAGGTTTTGAACATGTGTAATGAATTCTGATTTTAATTGAAATGGTTTCTTCTTCTTCTTTAATGTTGTTCTATTAATTCTTGTTTTTACTGCATTAGTGATTGGCCAACATTAATGTACATCTAGAAAGTCCAATTTCACTCGAAAGAGCAAGAAATTGGAAAGTTGTGAATTAATAGGGTATTGTTCTTAACTTGATTTGGGAAAATTGGGTTTTGATGTGCTTTCCTGATAGAAATATACTTGAAAGCCGTATTAGTCAATTTAGGAACTGGAATTGTAGTGCTAGGTCATAAATTGCATTTGATCACAGAAATGTAGACGGATGGTTTATGATTCTAAAGTGAAATTAAATACGAGAGTTTTAATTTCTAGGCAAATGTTCTTGGCTAGCAACATGAAGAAGAGAATTAACCAAAATTATCATGATTATCAAGTTCATTACTTGTTCTTAACCTTGGCATGTTCATATCCATTGTATGAATTCACAAGTAAATAGTTGTTATTAGTTGTAGTATATATAGTTTAGAAACCAAAAACTCAAGTAACTCTTGGTTACATTGTTGTTAGCATAATTAGAAGTGAAATAGGAATATAGTAAACTAGGCAATTTTACATATCTTGAGCCTCCTTGGATCGATACTTGGCTACTTAGCCACTTTATTACTTGTTTGACCACGTGCACTTGCGTGTCGGTTTTTAATCGTAGCAACAAACCGCGAACAACAACTCAGGAGACCCAATGAGTCATTACTTGGCCCATTACCTCTTCTGACCTGGAGTCCATTTTTAGTTAGGAAATGATTTTTTGGGGACTATAAATATAATATTTAGGTTTATTTTTCGAACATAGTTTATTTTACTACTTTTCATGTAGATTTTGGTGTTGTTAACGATCCTTTTTAGTTCTAGAAACAAAGTTTGTAATTTTGTTCTTGATTTTGAGAATTAAAAAACATTGATGTTTTGTTCATTGGTTTTGGAGATTTATTCAATTCACGTGGTTTTCTTCTACGTATCTTTGGAAGTTACAATTATGATTTCTTTTATATTTTTTGATTTTGATTTTTCAAATATGAGTAGCTAAACCCATAACTAGGATTGTGGGAACCATGATGAATTAACACACATAGGTAAAAACACTTAGCGATTCGTGAACAGAGTTTATGCATGTATTGTTTTTCCCTTCATTTTAATTATTTCTTAACGGTTGCAAACATTGGAATTTTCCATATTCTTATTTACCGGATAAAGCGGGTGATGAATGGGAAAAGGAATTAACAACGAAGATTTGAGGCTATCAACCCTCATCTAATAGCTTTACCTTGTTCGGAAATAGCTAATCCGATATTAAGGGTAATTGTTAATTAAGCATACACCCGTATACGGACCAAGTTGCGTGGTGATAATCATCTAGATAGGGGACCAACCATTTAGGTGAATTTAACTTACCAATATTGCATGCTAAACACCAGAATAGATCACTAGTGTCAAAGCCTTGTGGGTATGAAGTCATGGGGAACACAATCCTAGTCACTTATTGATTGAATACAACAGAAACTGATTTAAGCATCTAGTAGTCTTTACTCTTGTTTATTAATTTTTTGTTTTCAAATCTTTTCCACCTAGGAAATAAGCAAGCCAATAGTATTAGCTAAATGCATTAACTCAAGTTCTTGTCATATTCCTTGTGGAATTAAACTCCAACCATGGTTGGGTTCTATATTTGACATTGACCGCTTTATATCTCATTTACGAGGTGTAATTTGGGCGACATCAAATTTTGGCTCCGTTGATGGGGAATACAGCTAAGGCTTTTGTTAATTGTGTTTGCTTTACTATTGGTTCTTATTTCCTTTTTATTTTTTTATTGATTTTCTTCTTAACACGTCTTTGGTTCATTCATGCCCAGTACTTGGAGCCAAGAAAAATCCCTGGTTCAAATCGATTACGATTTTGAACAAACACTGTGAAATCTTTGGAGAATGGCCAATGTACAGGAGCAAGAGACAGTGGACCAGGCTACAACTAGAATGTTAGCTAAGGAACAAGCTCGAGCAAGAGATCAAGAGTTAGCAAGGGTTGCTGAAGAGCAACGCCTAGCTACCGAAATAGAGCGAGCTAGAAGGAACAGAGGTCCAGATCAGCAGAGGCACAGGTATTTTGATATAGGATGATGATGCTGATATTAATGAATCCGGTGCCACTGGAGGTATTGTCCCTCCCCCTTTGCCTGCAGGGTCAAAGTTTTATATACCAGTGATATGATCAAACTGCTCAACGTGAAGGGGATATTTGTGGGTCATGCAACTAATGATGCACATACTCACTTGACTAATTTTGTGGGTATTTGCAAAGCATCTAAACAACTAGAAGTGAGTCAGGATGCAATAAGACTGAGGTTATTTCCCTTTTCATTAGGGAGTGAGGCAATGCTCTGGTTGGCAGAACTACCCAATGATTCTATCACTACATGGAGAGAGTTGAAAAGAGCTTTTCTTAAAAGATTTTTCCCACCTTCCAGGGCTTTGCAGCCGAAAGATGAGATATACAACTTCATGTACTTAAGTTTTGAGGCACTGCATGAGACATGGTTGAGGTTTAACAAGAAGCTCAAAAGGGTGTCCAACCACAGGATGCCAAATGATACACATTGAAAATTTTCTATAGGTCTCTAAATGCTAACACTAAGGCAGTGGCTGATACCGTGTCTGGCAGAACATTCATGAGTCACACTTATGACGAAGCTGCTGAGCTACCTGACAGAATCACTAAAACCAACCATGCATGGCACACAAGAGAGTCAGGAGACTCTGGCTGGTTCTTATGCAGTAGGTATGTCTGCGGAACAGAGAAGGAAGGATGAAGAGAGAGATCAGGATATTGCAAAAAGAAATACAACAATGGGTCTACTTCCTAAGAATTTTATGGGAGCCAGGGGTGAAAAGGTGAATGTTGTGGGTTCTCAGGGCAAGGCCCCGAGAAATGATGGAGGCGAATCAGAATCTGAGGAGGAAGAAAATTATCTAAATGATCAAGCGGCGGGTTTTCGGACTATCACCCAAGGGTCTAACCAAGACTCTTGGTATTAAGGTCAGGGGAACCAAGATCGCAACTACTATAGGGATAACAATTACAACCGAGGCCAATACAGAGACAATGGAGACTATAAAGAGTGTGATGAGTACAATAACGACAGAAGAGGTCTATATGTTCATCCAAGGAAACCGTGAGCTAGACTCTAGGGGTTCAAGGGTGGAAGACATGTTGTCTAAGGTACTTAAGCAGATGGAGGCGAGAGATGGCCATTTCAGTGAGCTTCACGCTGATATTTCTGGTATGAACCAAAATGTGGAATCACATGTCGTGTCCATTAAGTAGATTGAGCAGCATCTTAGTCAGATATCTGTTGCTATGAACTAGAGACAGAAGGGCACACTTCCCAGCAACACAGTTCAAAATCTGAAAAATGATATCCATTGCATGGCGGTCACTACTAGGAGTGGGAAGGCAACAGTTGATCCTCTAAGGCCGATTGTTACTGATGAGACAGTAGAGCCCTTAGTGATTAATGATGATAGAATGGTAGATTCTGTGGATCAGACTTGTTTGATGATTCAATAGACAAGACTGCTTCTATTAATGCAAAGGAGCGTGGATCTAGCAAAGAGAAGGAGAAGGAGGTACCAAAAAAGATCACTCTTATTCCTAGACCTCCTCCCCCTTTTCCATAGAGGTTGAAGAAAAAGGTCGAATATGGGAAGTATCACAAATTCATCTCCATGTTGAAACAATTATTTGTGTACATTCCATTAGTCGAGACACTTGAGTAGATGCCCAGCTATGCTAAATTCATGAAGGACCTTGTCACTAGAAAGAGGATTGTAAGCTTCAAACCTGTAGATAATTTGCACCATTGTAGTGCAATAGCATCCCGTTCTTTTATTCAGAAAAAGGAAGACCCTGGAGCATTCACTATCATGCACTATTGGAGCCTTTAATTTTTATAAGGCGCTATGTGATCTGGGTGCTAGTATTAACTTGATGCTGCTAGCAGTGTTCTAAAAGTTGGGCTTGGGATCCCCCAAACCGACTACAATGCGGCTTTTGATGGCAGATCGTACGGTGAACAATCCGGTGGGAATTCTCTATGATATTCTAATGAAGGTGGAGTCCATCATATCTTCGGCCGCTTTTGTCATTATGGACTGTGAGGTTGAATTTGAGGTCCCCATTATCTTGGGGCGACCACTCCTCTCCATCGGACATGCTCTTGTAGATATGGAAACCGATCAGCTGGAATTTCGATTGAACATTGAGGAGGTGACATTCAATGTATGCCGATCCATGAAGCATCCAAATGACATGAGGGTGGTCTCAATAATTGATATTGTGGAAGCTGAGTTTCCAAATATGCACATGGAGGGGTTATTGATTCTTGAGGATTTAGAAATAGTTTTGATGAATGTTGGTGCTGAGGAGATCCATGGGGGTGAGGAAATAGTTAATGCACTTGCTAGTATGGGGTCATACACCTATGTCCCAAAGAAGATTTTCTTGACCTGAAAAATAGGGTGATCCTACTGGCCAAGTCATCTATTGAGGAGCCTTCGATATTGGAGCTCAAAGAACTTCTGTCTCACTTGCGGTATGTATTTCTAGGAATCAGTAACGTTTTACCGGTCATTGTTGTAGCTGACTTGGAGGAATGGCAAGTGGAGGCTTTGGTCTCCATTTCAAAGAGATATAAAAAAGCCATCGGGTGGACCATTGCAGATAGTATTGGAATCCCAGCTGGTATTTGCACTCATAAGATCCAGCTAGAGCCAGAGTGTATTCTGAGAATTGAGCACAACATAGGTTGAATGCACCTATGCAAGAGGTGGTCAAGAAGAAAATCATCAAGTGGTTGGATGTGGGTGTGGTTTACATAGGTAAGCCCAGTTCAGTGTGTACCGGAGAAGGGAGGAATCACGGGGGTCCCAAATGTTAACAATGAGCTCATTCCACTCAGACCAGTCACCGGTTGGATAGTATGCATGGACTATAGGAAGTTGAACCATTTGACTTAGAAAGATCACTTTCCTATGCCATTCATGGATCAAATGCTTGACCGACTTGCAAGTAGAGGATGGTACTGTTTTCTTGATGATTATTTGGGGTACAATCAGATATCTATAGCCCCCAAAGACCAAGAGAAAACTACTTTCACCTGTACATATGGTAAATTTTCTTTTAAGAGGATGTCGTTTGGGTTATGTAATGCGCCCACCACTTTTCAGCGTTGCATGATGTCCATATTTTCTGACATGGTGGAGGACATCATTGAAGTCCTTATGGATGACGTTTTGATGGTGGGTGATTCATTCGAAGATTTTTTGGCTTATTTGAGCAAGGTGTTGCAGCGATGTGAAGAGACCAACTTGGTGAACTGGGAAAAGTGCCATTTCATGGTCAAAGAAGGTATAGTGCTAGGCCATAAGATTTCTTGTAAGGGTATTGAGGTGGATCGGGCCAAGATCAAAGTAATTGCTAGTCTACCACCTCCAATTTCTGTGAAAGGTGTTCGAAAAGAAAGTACAGTGCTAGGCCATAAGATTTCTTGTAAGGGTATTGAGGTGGATCTGGCCAAGATCAAAGTAATTGCTAGTCTACCACCTCCAATTTCTGTGAAAGGTGTTCGAAGCTTTTTGGGTCATGCAGGGTTTTATAGGAGATTCATCAAGGACTTCTCAAAGATTGCACATCCTTTGTGTAAACTTCTTGAGAAAGAGGTGAAATTGATTTTTGATGAGGCATGTCTGAAGGCGTTTGAATGCCTAAAAGAGAGATTGACCACTACGCAGATAATAGTGGCACCTGATTGGTCCTTACCATTCTAGGTTATGTGTGATGCTAGCGGAGTAGCCTTGGGAGCTATGTTGGGTCAGAGGCTTGAAAAGATTTTCCATCCTATTTATTATGCTAGAAAGGCTCTTAATGCAGCTCAGAAAAATTACACCATGATAGAGCAGGAGTTTTTGGCTGTAGTGTTTGCATTCTAGAAGTTTCGGGCGTACTTGCTTTGACATAAGGTGATAGGTCATACACACTGTTCGCGGTCTGCTCGGTATATATTAAAAATCGACACGCAAGTGCACGTGGTCAAACAAGTAATAAAGTGGCTAAGTAGCCAAGTATCGATCCAAGGAGGCTGCTCAAGATACGTAAAATTGCCTAGTTTACTATATCTCTATTCTATTCCGAATTATGTTAACAACAATGCAACCAAGAGTTATTTTGAGTTTTTGTTTCTAAACTATATGTATACTACAATTAATCACAACTAATTACTTTTGAATTTAGACAATGTATATGAACATGCCAAGGTTAAGAATGAGTAATGAACTGATAATCATGATAATTTGGTTATCCTCTTCCTCATGTTGCTAGCCAAGAACGTTTGCCTAGAAATTAAAACTTTCGTATTTAATTTCACTTTAGAATCATAAACCATCCGTCTACATTTCTGTGATCAAATGCAATTTGTGACCTAGCACTACAATTCCGGTTCCTAAGTTGACTAATACGGCTTTCAAGTATATTTCTATCAAGAAAGCACATCAAAACCCAATTTTCCCAAATCAAGTTAAGAACAATACCCTATTAATGCACAACTTTCCAATTTCTTGCTCTCTCGAGTGAAATTGGACTTTTTAGATATACATTAATGTTGGCCAATCAATAATGTAGTAAGAACAAGAATTAATAGAACAACATGCAAGAAGAAGAAGAAACCATATCAATTATCATCAAAATTAATTACACAAGTTCAAAACCTCAGCAAGAAAGGGAATTAGCCACTCATTCTTGGATTAATCATCCTAAAATGAGTGTAAATCATGCATACAATTGAAGGAAAGAAGAAAGGAAGAGAAGAAAACTCTTAGCTTTTCTGTTCTTCAACTGCTACTAACCCACGTTCCTGCTCTCCACTTCTGAACTCAGTCTAAAAACTAAAAACTACTTAAAATAAACCTAAGTGTGCTATTTATACTAGTGGGAAATTTTTCCCGGAATAACAAGCAACGTGTCACGGAGGCCAACGCGGAGCATTGCCTCCGTGACACGGCGTGGACGCAGACCCTCTCTGGAATTTGCAGGGTCCGGATAATTAACCTCAACGTGGCACGGAGGCCATCGCGGAGACCTATCTCCGTGCCACGGAGCTGACGCGCAGGCACACTGGAAATTGCCATTTTAATTCATGCCCAGGCAGTGTGCTACAGCGATGGTAGCGTGGCATGGAGCCATCGCGGCACCCCTGTAAATCCTGCATTCCAAGGTCTTTTCCACGCTCGCATCCAAGTCCAACTCCGACATAGTTCCAACACGCATTTTAGCTCCTAAATATCACATTTTCCTGCAAAACAAATGCTAATCATGTTGGTTAGTATAAATTCGCATTTTATTACCAATTACATGATATTATATACACATTGCACAACAAACAAGGTAAAAATGATACGTTTGAGTATCACTTGGGCATATAAATCTGCCCAAGATCACTTACCCCACACTTAAATCCTTGTTCGTCCTCGAACAACACATACACAACTCATGCAAATTACATCCCAACCTTCGTCACTATGGTGCAACAATTTACGCTACGGTCATACCGATTATTCAATTTTTGCAAATCATCAAGAAAACATGCTTGGTTGTACAATACAATGACCTTTAATACATCAAGGCTTCCTAGACTTTTAAGAATTGATTCTTGATATCGGCAAACTCATGCAAATCAACTAATCAAGAAATCTGACACGAAAATCAATCTTTCATCAAGCATGTGCCCTCACAACTCGAGAGAAATTTCCCCTTTATGTTCATGCAACACACAAACATGCAAGTAGGGGCATATAAAAATTAATTTCACTCTCTCTCCCAAAAGAATTCACATTCATCATGTCATGACCCATAGGCTTGGCCTTAGTGTATTACTCCACTAATATAAAGAAATGCAATATAGGATCAAATAGGACTTTTAATGGGTTGTAACGGGGCTATGGATCTAGTATATATATATTGGATTAGCCAATAATAGTCGCTAGCATCCTTAAGCGCCTTTTCAACTCATTCCCATCGACTCATGGATATTGTTCCTCTCTTTTCTCTTTTTCTCCCATTCATGCTGGTTTACTTTCATACAACCCATTTCATCAACCACACTTGACACAAAACAGAGGGTTTTCATGTACCCTCAATATCAATTAATTACAACAAGTGCCTCTTCAACATCATCTTTTCTTTCCTCACTTTGCTTTTCTTTTTCTTTTCACTCTTTTCACTCTTTAACACTTTGGGAAACATTTTCTGTTCTTTGTAAGCGCTTAAGAGCTTCTTTTAGACTTTAAGGCTAATGAAAAGAAGGAATAAAGATTAGTTCATACAATTTTGGACAAAATAAAGAAATTGGTTAAAGGCTCAACGGGCTGACTAGGGTATACAACATATAAAAAGGTAGAATTTGACAAGAAAAAAAAATGGAAACTATTGGTTAAAACAAAGAAATGCCTACATCCTTTCCAACACTACACCTCCTTCATTTCGTTTCGTACACACACCAGGCAAGTTCTAGACAATTCACAATGACATGGAATAGCAAAACCTCACTACACACTTCATGCACATGCTCGAATCAATATGCATTCAAAGACTCTTTAATTAGTCAATTACATGAATTCAAGATTAAGCCTCAATCATAATGAACCAAATTCTATAGCCTAGGTAACTCAACATATTTACAAAATTGCATGCTTTAAAACGAATCACTTTCACATTTTGAACATAAATTACAACACGCAATGAAATTTTAGCAACCATAAGCAACTACAGTTTATTGATGCAATCCACCAAAGAAAACTAAAAAAAAACAAATAAAAATCCTACTCCTACCGACTACATTTCCCTTAAGACGGTCGTCATCCATCCATCATAGGGAACGGTCACTAACTATGACATCGGTTCAATGGGACTATTCTCGGTAAAAGAACCGAAAACAAACTCCGAGAAGCCCAAAAATAAAAATCGCAATAAATTTTGCAACACATCGATCATTTCGATAGAAAGGAAATATTTACAAGTGCAAAATATTTTCGCAAAAATTTTGAAAAATATCGATCATGTCGATAGAGAAAAAAAATATTTACATAATTCACAAAATATTTACACTAGCAACCATAACATTCAAAGCACACACATCATTAGCCACAAACAAATATATACACATAAATCGCAAATCAGTTCACCACAACAGGGAAAGCACAGACATACATAAACAGCAAGGAAAAATTATACAGCAATTTAGAGCCTTGACCTAGCACCTAACTACTCCCCACCCCACACTTAAATCGAACACTGTCCCCAGTGTTCACAACAATACAAAGCAAAAAATTTTTGGGTGGTTGAACTCCCTTCTTAGTCGAAATATTCGACTTCCTCATCCGGTGCTGCGGCCTCGTCTCCCATGTCTGAATCGGCTCCATCGTCGTCATCGGACTCCACATCAGAGTCCTCACGACGTGTCTCCTCATCAGTAGGGACATCATCGTCTGTCGGCTCCACAAAGGCTGGCCCCACCTTACATAAGGCTCTGGAGTTCTCGCCAAAGGGGTAGTCCAGCTCCAGCTGCCATAACTCCTCCTCGGTGGCTGGTCTCCCACCTATCCGTAGCTGCAGCATCTGCATGCCGAACATACAGGCCATGTACTGATCGTCACAAGCATGTCGCTCGCCCAAAGTCAGCACGGGTCCGTGTGTAGTGTCGGGGGCCTTAGTCTTTGTCACATCAAGGGCCCTCCGCTCCAGCTGCGGAATGTAATCCAAGGCTTCTTCCTCAATGTCGAGGCCTCGGAGGAAGGTGGTGATGAGTCCGCCAAGCCCGTATCTGTGACCCTGGTGCAGTCTGGCTCTCTTCATGGCGGATATTATGACCGCCCCAACATTAATCTCAAGCCCTTTCATAAGGGCATACACCAAGCAGACACGGTCCCGGGTCACGTCTGTCATATGAACTCCCGGGATCAAGCACGAACACACAATTTTTAGCCAGATTCTGGCCTCCCTGTTCATCTGCGAATAGGGCAGAGTCTGGTGGTAACCCCTCTCCTTGTGTCTACTCCATCGGGCTGTGTATCGAGCCCCACACAACGTACGTCTGATGTCGGCGTACGGTGGGGTGATGTTTAGCTGGCGGAGAACGTGGGCATCTGTGTCCCGCGCTCCAACGATGGCATTCAGCTGCTGGGGTTCCAGAGTGACAATCTGCCCTCTGATTTTAATAGTGTGGCTTCTGAGGCCGGGTTCCAGTTGGCATAAAATTGCCGGACCAAATGAAGGTTGCACTCCTTGGGCTCCTGAAAAATAAAGCTGAGCCCAACTGCCTCAATCCTCTGTACAATGCGAGGGAACTCCTGTGCAAGTGGTTCCCTAGCAATATGTTCCTCGGGGAAGTACTTGTTCTCCTTATACTTTGCGTACCATTTCTTCCCTTCATCGGTGACCCATCGTGTTCCGTATCGGCGGTGTTGGCCGCGCGGAACAGCGGGTGCAGCTGGGACTGCAGTGCCCAGTCTCATCCGTTTCCTTCCGGTGCCTGAGGTAGAAGCACCCTTGCCTTTGTCTTGCCTGCTAGCCATTGTACCTGTCAATTTACACAAACAAGCACACCGTTAAGCTAAATAGTTGTTAGCTTCGTCTAAGGTTGGGTTACACAAAATTTACCCCACACTTAGTCCTTAACAATATTTACAAAATTTCAGCAAGGATAGCTCTATTTACAACCCAAACACAAACAACTATACACATATTGCTTAGTGCGTTCGTAACAAAATTTCGACAGCATAACGGTTAGCGTACTACTCAGACTTCATACAGCTAATTCCCAATCCTGCTATCGCTAG
Source organism: Datura wrightii (assembly GCA_035772735.1). Classification (NCBI taxonomy): domain Eukaryota; kingdom Viridiplantae; phylum Streptophyta; class Magnoliopsida; order Solanales; family Solanaceae; genus Datura; species Datura wrightii. The sequence goes on from JASDFA010000027.1 coordinate 42,057,741, forward strand.
CCATTCAACCATCGCACTTCGCAATAAAACAACAACAAACTAAAAACAACAACTAAAAAGACAATTTATATACAAACTAATCTAAACAATCTAACCAATTCATACATTATGCAATTTCCCACAAAAATTCAAGAATTCGTCGTCTCTCAACAATTATACAACATTTACCACGACTTATCTCAAATAATAAACACACCCCGGCATCAATTTTCACCAACTATTAAAATTCAACAACCCAAGCCCTAGAATACACTTCGACAATCAAAATTGAATTATTCACTCAATCGATAAGTTCAAACGTCAACTACAATAATCCGAACATAATCAATCACAAAATAATTCACATCATGTTTAATTTCTACCTAGGGTGATATATCTCACCTCACATGCCCAAAATTGACAAAAATCGCCAAAAATTTGAGATAGACGATGAAAACATACCTTGGATTTGGAGAACCGAAGAAACTTGACGTTTTCCTTGCCTATTAACGTGGCACGTCGCTTGGGGGGAAGGGAATGGGTGTTTGGTCGCGGAGGGAAGAGGGAATGGGGAAAATAGGGGCGAAATCGGGGGTTTTTATTAAGAAAACACGCGGGTCACCCGGAAACCCGGTGTGACCCGGAACTGGGATAAGGGCAACGTGTCACAGAGGGTAACGCGGAGCCCCTCCTCCGTGACACGGAGCCAACGCGTTGGCTTACTGGAATTTTGAAAAATCCAGATTTGCCTTCAACGTGTCACGGAGGCCAACGCGGAGCATTGCCTCCGTGACACGGCCCCAACGCGCCAGTGCTCTGTTTCACCAACAATTTTTATTTTTCATACCTCGCCTCGTTTCCTCGATTCCATGTATTTTTCCTCCGTTATACCTGAAAATCACCTCACTAACCAAAAATTGGTTAAATTAATAGATTTCCCTGCTAAAAAAAATAAAAATTACTAATTAAAATGCAAATCTAAACCTAGTCAAGAAAAAGAAAATAAAATAAAATAAAAACAAATTTACACTAAAGAAAGAGAAAAAGAAAAAAATATATTTTTCACGGGTTGCCTCCCGTACAGCGCCTGATTTAACGTCGCGGCTCGACGTCCTTTAAGATCATTTATCTACTAGGGGGATGGACGATTTGTCCCAATCATGGTCATCCCCCCAGTAGTTCTCAACCTTATCCGGTGGCCTACCTAGTGACTCTCGGGAATCACTCAATCCATTCGCATTCCCATGATCAATCACGTTGATCACCGAGAGTTCCTTATAAACAGTCGGGAGCTTAGGTGCCTTGTACACGTCGAACACCTCTACCTTGTCATGTGCTTGCATTGTAAGTTTACCCGCAGCTACATCAATCAATGCCTTTCCGGTTGCCAAAAAGGGTCGTCCCAAAATAAATGGGACTTCAGCATCTGGTTCAAAGTCCAGAACAATAAAATCTACCGGAAAAATGAGGGAGCCTACTTGCACTAGCACATCCTCAACAATGCCATCCGGCTTAGCTAAAGACCTGTCTGCTAGCTGCAAGATCACCGTTGTAGGTCTAGGACTCCCTGGACCTAACTTTCTGAATACCGAAGATGGCATCAGATTTATGCTTGCCCCCAAGTCGCATAACCCACGAGCTCGGATACTTTGCCCAATCGTGAGCTGGATAGTAAAACTTCCAGGATCCTTCAGTTTTGTGGGCAATCAATTCTGAATACGGGATGTGCATTCCTCCGTTAAAGCCACCGTGGCATACTCAGTCAAGCGACTTTTGTTGGCCACGATGTCTTTGATATACTTCGCATATTTTGGTACACCCTGCAAGACATCAACAAGAGGTAAGTTAACATGTACCTGTTTAAGTACCTCCATGAATTTCTGGAAACACGCCTCCTCCTTGTGTTTCTTAAGTCGTTGAGGGAACGGGGGTGGAGGCCTTGCTGGTTCAGCTTCTTTAGACTTCCCCTTATCTGAGATTTGCTCTCCCTCAACATCTGTTGCTCCTGACTTCTGAGGCGGTCTTTCTGGTTCCACATCCTTTAATTGTAAACCACTCCTCGTGGTCACTGCATTCACCTGCTTAGGATTGGGATCCGTGTCGCTAGGTAGTCCTCCTCTTGGTCTAGTATTTTGGGCACTAACAAATTGCCCAAACTGATATTCAAGAGCCTTGGTTGCCAATTGATTGTTCTTTACTTCGGCTGCCAATTTGACATAGTCAGCCTGCAATTGTGCCTGGTTGGCAATCATGGTCTTGAACATCTCCTCAATAGTCGGTGATGGTGGTGGAGGAGGGGCATTGTGATTTCTGAAATGCGTCTGATAGCCTTGTTGCCCTCCTTGGTTTCTGTGCATACCCTGCCCTGAACCTTGGCCTTGTTGATTGTTGCTACCCCACAAAAAATTAGGGTGGTTCCTCCAATTCGAGTTGTAGCCACTACCCAACTGCTGTTGATTCCTTTGTGCATTGCCCACAAAGTTAACAGAATCAGGATTTGCACCACAGCATTCAGCTGAATGCTCACTACTACCGCACACCTCACACCACATCTGTTGGACTGCATTGACGGAGGCTGAAGGCTGGTTCAAATTCATATTGCTGAAGTGAGTGTTTAACTGATTTTGCAAAGCAGCTATCTGTGCAGCGATAGCTGTGAATCCATCCACTTCAAGCACTCCCGCTGCTTTCCTTGCTCCACCTCTTGAAGAATCTGCATTCCATTCTGGATTGCCTTGTGAAATTTGGTTGAGCAAAGTGTACAGCTCCTCATAAGTCTTCTCCAGCGCTTGCCCTCCAGCTGCTGAATCCAATAGAATTTTAGTGTGGGGTTCCAAACCCTCAATAAAAGTGCGTACCAACACCTCATTGGACTGATGATGATGAGGACAGTCCCGCAACATGGACTTGAATCTTTCCCAAGCTTGATAAAGATTTTCTCCTTCCCTCTGTTTAAAACTTAGAATCTGACTTCTAAGTTTAGCTGTTTTACCCGAAGGGAAAAATCTGATCAAAAACTTCCTTGCAAGATCATCCCACGTTGATATAGAGTTGGGTGGTTTAGCTTTTAACCACCTCTTGGCTTCACCAAGTAAGGAAAATGGAAATAAGGTGAGCCGAACATAATCAGGTGACACTCCAGCGGGTATATAAGTGTCACTTATCTCCAAAACGTTCTGGAGATGTTGTTGCGGATCTTCGTGAGGGAGACCGGTAAACTGCCCGCTAGTGTGCAAAAGTTGCACCATATTTTGCTTTAACTCAAATCTCCCTCCAGGCTCTAGTTTGCGGATGCTGGAATGTACATTATTAGCGTGTGGGATTGCCACCTCGCGAACCGGCCTGGCTGCTACTTCCTCGGGCACTAACACTGCCCGCACAACTGGTGGATTTGGTTTCTCCATCATAGACTGTTTGAGCAACTGCAGCTTCTTCCGAAGAGCTTCTCTACATTGACTATGCAATTCATGTTCTGGCTCTAAGTAAGATTCCACAAGCTCCTTGTCCCTTGCCAGTGTTCACAGAAATAAAAATCTGCAAAATACAGGCTAAGACCAAGTTGTTAACACTTAAGAATATAAAAATACAAATACAGTAAATTTACACTAAACACAATTTTACAAATCGCCTAGCCTCCCCGGCAACGGCGCCAAAAACTTGTTCGCGGTCTGCTCGGTATATATTAAAAACCGACACGCAAGTGCACGTGGTCAAACAAGTAATAAAGTGGCTAAGTAGCCAAGTATCGATCCAAGGAGGCTGCTCAAGATACGTAAAATTGCCTAGTTTACTATATCTCTATTATATTCCGAATTATGTTAATAACAATGCAACCAAGAGTTATTTTGAGTTTTTGTTTCTAAACTATATGTATACTACAATTAATCACAACTAATTACTTTTGAATTTAGACAATGGATATGAACATGCCAAGGTTAAGAATGAGTAATGAACTTGATAATCATGATAATTTGGTTATCCTCTTCCTCATGTTGCTAGCCAAGAACGTTTGCCTAGAAATTAAAACTTTCGTATTTAATTTCACTTTAGAATCATAAACCATCCGTCTACATTTCTGTGATCAAATGCAATTTATGACCTAGCACTACAATTCCAGTTCCTAAGTTGACTAATATGGCTTTCAAGTATATTTCTATCAAGAAAGCACATCAAAACCCAATTTTCCCAAATCAAGTTAAGAACAATACCCTATTAATTCACAACTTTCCAATTTCTTGCTCTCTCGAGTGAAATTGGACTTTTTAGATATACATTAATGTTGGCCAATCAATAATGTAGTAAGAACAAGATTTAATAGAACAACATGCAAGAAGAAGAAGAAACCATATCAATTATCATCAAAATTCATTACACAAGTTCAAAACCTCAGCAAGAAAGGGAATTAGCCACTCATTCTTGGATTAATCATCCTAAAATGAGTGTAAATCATGCATACAATTGAAGGAAAGAAGAAAGGAAGAGAAGAAAACTCTTAGCTTTTCTGTTCTTCACTGCTACTAACCCACGTTCCTGCTCTCCACTTCTGAACTCAGTCTAAAAACTAAAAACTACTTAAAATAAACCTAAGTGTGCTATTTATACTAGTGGGAAATTTTTCCCGAAATAACAAGCAACGTGTCACAGAGGCCAACGCGGAGCACTGCCTCCGTGACACGGCGTGGACGCGGACCCTCTCAAGAATTTGCAGGGTCCGGATAATTAACCTCATCGTGGCACGGAGGCCATCGCGGAGACCTATCTCCGTGCCACGGAGCTGACGCGCAGGCACACTGGAAATTGCCAATTTAATTCATGCCCAGGCAGTGTGCTACCGCGATGGTAGCGTGGCACAGAGCCATCGCGGCACCCCTGTAAATCCTGCATTCCAAGGTCTTTTCCACGCTCGCATCCAAGTCCAACTCCGACATAGTTCCAACACGCATTTTAGCTCCTAAAAATCACATTTTCCTGCAAAACAAATGCTAATCATGTTGGTTAGTATAAATTCACATTTTATTACCAATTACATGATATTATATACACATTGCACAACAAACAAGGTAAAAATGATATGTTTGAGTATCACTTGGGCATATAAATCTGCCCAAGATCACACACCATAACTTTGATCTGATGGCAAAACAAAATGCCAAGCCACGGTTGACTCGATGGGTTCTGTTTCTGCAAGAGTTCGAGTTCAAGGTAAAAGACCGAAAAGGGACCAAAAACTAGGTGGCGGATCACTTATCAAGATTAGAACCAAATGCAGCAATTTGAGATGAGCTTGACATAGATGATGCATTCCCCGACGAGAAGGTTTAAGCTGCGTCACAAGATCTCATCCCATGGTTTGCTTACTTCGCTAATTATCAGGTGAGTGATGTTGTACTAGAGCACTTATCTTTTTACCAGCGAAAAAAGTTCATGTTTGATGTGCGGAAGTTTTTCTGGGATGAGCCTTATTTATTCTTCATATGTGATGATGAGGTTATTCGGAGATGCGTGCCCGAGGTAGAGGTTGAGCGTACTAGAGGCCTGCCACTCATCCCCTGTTGGGGGTTACCACAGCGGGATTCGCACAACCCATAAAATTCTGAAATGTGGGTACTATTGTCAAACCATTCACCAGGATGCGCATGATTTTGCAAAGGCATGTGATGCATGCCAAAGGCAAGGAGGCATATCACAAAGGCATGAGCTTCCTCTTAGTCCCATCCTTGTCATTGAGTTGTTTGATGTGTGGAGCATTGATTTGATAGGCCCATTTGTGAGCTCAAACGGGATAAAGTACATAGTTGTTGTTGTGGACTATGTTTCGAAATGGGTGGAGGTAGTTGCGCTTCCAAATAATGAAGGGAAGAGTGTCTCAACATTCTTGAAGCAGAATATTTTTGCCAGATTTGGGTCTCCCGGAGCTATCATTAGTGATGGGGGTTGCACTTCTCTAACCTGTTGTTACATACTTTATTGGAGAAATATGGGGTAAACCACAGGGTTGCAACACCCTATCATCCGCAATCTAGTGGGCAAGTTGAAGTCTCCAATCGGGAAATAAAGAGCATCTTAGCAAAGACTGTAAATGCTAATCGAACAAATTGGTCTAGGAAGCTAGATGATTCTTTATGGGCTTATCAGAACGCATTCAAGACTCCTATATTTATGTCTCCGCATCAGCTTGTATATAGGAAAGCATGTCATCATCCGGTTGAACTTTAGCACAAAGCTATATGGGCGCTCAAGAAACTGAATTTGAACTGGAGCGAAGCTACAAACTTGAGGCTTGATCAGTTAAATGAGCTAGATGAATTTATTTTGAAAGCATATGAGAGTTCTAAAATTTATAAACTAAGGATGAAAATTCAGCATGACCGGTAGACTGAGAAGAGAGAGTTCAGCCCGGGTGATATGGTGTTACTATTCAATTCTAGGCTTCGCTTGTTTCCTGGAAACTTGAAGTCTAAATTGTTGTGGCCTTTTAGAGTGGTTCAAGTATTCTCCCATGGGGAAATTGAACTGTAAAACCATGAAGGAAAGCGATTTAAAGTCAATGGTCAGCGAGTGAAAGTATATCTAGGGAAGAGAGAAGAAATAAAGCTGGTGGATCTCTGGGATATAGGTGAAATCTGATTAATTGGGGTACTTGCGTCGTGCCACGACGTTGAATCAGGAGTTGCATGGGAGGCAACCCATGGAGGTGTTTTGGTGAAGTTTGAGTAGTCAAAATACCTGCTTCGTGTCGCGATGTTAAATCAGGCACTTCTTGGGAGGTAACCCAAGTTGTAATTGTAAGACAATATAGTGTTCACGTGTGTTGATGTGTACATGTGAATAAGATGGGAAATTTGAAGCTGAAACTAAAAATTTGAACATGAGTTGCTGGTGTCAAATAGCACAGAACGAGTCTTCATCTGAACAAATGACTCGTTAAGTGGATCGTGGTCACTGCCACAAAAAACATTGTAGACAACAGTTGACCAAACAAGTCGTTGCCAGTGACAACGAATCATGTGGTCTTCCGATAAGTCTACCGGATCAAAGACGAAATTAAGATGAAAAAGGTGACAACGAATGACTTAACAAATCGTTGGGTGATCCAACGATTCGTCAAGTGACCCGTCATGAAGCTACTGCAGTTCAGGGACGACTTATGCCATGACTCGGTGGGGAGCACCACAAGTCATAACACGAGTTGTAAGGTCCCAGGTAAGATTTTGATTGATTTTATTTAATGAAATAACTAAACGAGTCTTGGCTTTGTCTAACGACTCGTTACGTGGGTTATGGTTTACTTTAAGTAAAATATTCATCTGACCCGACCCACGTTTAAATAAGGAAATCAATTTTAAAGAAATCAAATCACTGTAATTTCTCCCACTAAATTTCCTCACAAGTTCGAACTCCCGAATATTTTATTAAAAAAAATTTCCCACTTTTTCTTCTCCCAAAGCATCTCACATTTCCACATAATTCACGACCACAAATCCACTCGAAAATCACTTACACACACACAATCGCATTCAAATTTTCTCAGTTGCCACATACCATCACAATCTAAAGTTGAACTCACCTCTCTACTTTTACACTTGTGAGTATTTAATTATTTCGAGCTTTACCCTACTCATTTTCTTGTGGAAAATTGTGAATTCGAACAATACCATGAGTTTTAGATGAAACCCTAGTGCCATGACGTTGTATGTGAATTTGGACATGGGACCTTTATTAAATATGATGATCTGTGCTTGTGAGATTATAAATTTAGTTGAGATGGAACATTGGTAATGTTATTTTTTCATAGACTCTTGAGCATGAGCCACATAACAAGTCGTGGTATCACCCAATGAATCGTTGTAGCTCGTCCTGAGTAGGAAATGGGAGATGCAGACCAGTGTACCTCACGGCTTGTTTAACGAGTCTTTGCCACAAGTAACGACTCGTCCTGACCAGTCGTTAAGTCCATTGGTCCAACTAAGAAAAAAATAACCTGCAGAAAATGAGTGACCTCACGAGTCTTGGCCAGTGTCAACGACTCATTGAGCCCCTCGTCCTGCTTGCAAGGAAACTATTAAAAGTTGATTTTGTTTCATCTTATTTTGCATACTAATCATTATTCCACAGGTACAATGGCACCGAAATGTACACCAAAGAAGGGTCCAACCAAGAAACAGGTGCCGGAGAGGAGTGAGCCATCATATCACAGACTTAGGGACACGCCCTCCTCCTCCAAAGAGTCGAGTGGCTCGGTTGAGGAATATGAAGTTTTAGAAGAGCTGATTCAGAAGAGATCTACCAGGGCTAGGAAACAATGCCCTAAAAATCTAACAGCCTTGGTTGATTCTCCTACCCCACTTGCTAGAGACCCACCAAGCCGAGCAGAAGAGAATGTTGGGGCCATAGTCCCGATTGCTCCCGAGGGCACCACAGCTGCGGAAAACACAGAAGTTGCTGATGGGTCACGTGCTCAACAGGGGAGCACAAATGATGAGTTGATAGAGACTTCAAATACATATAATGATCAACCATGGAAGGTGAGGCGATGGTGTGTTCGCGGTATGCAGACCATTTATAACAGGGACATTACTCCAAATGAAAAAGGCCATCCAAAGAGGAGCATCTACGAGGAGCCCAGACTGGTCATCATGGGGCTCAAGGACCTCCCTGAGCTGTAGGCATTGTTCGATAGATACAGGTTCGGGTGGTTAACTGAGCCATCGGGGAGCTACAGACTTTGCCTGGTTAGAGAGTTTTTGTCACGCCCCGCCTTGGGGGATATGACTGGCACCTGGTGCCCTAATAGGACCTAGACTGCTAGCTGGTGAGCCTAAGCACATCTGGTTCCTGGCTGGCTCTAACTCAAATTTCTGGAAATAAAGGGCTATATAACGGCTGTAAACACAGCCTCCGGCCATCTGGCCTATAGACACCTGTACCTGTAATAACAGCTAACCAGAAACATACCATTATAGGGGAAACCTATGCGGGCTGACAAGGCCACCATGCTGTATAGTTATCTATGACTCAACAGAAGGAGTACTGAACAACTACGTGACCAACAAGGTCACCACTACTGTCAACTAAGGCCTCACACGGCCAACAAAAACTGAAAGGCTAAACAGCTATAACAGACTGCACGGCCTCACACGACCGGCTTAACTGACCACAGGGAAATATATACAGACTGCAAGCCTCTTGGAATACTGATAAGATGGTCAGGACAGGGGCCCATCCTACCCATACTGTACAACAACAGAAAATGAAACACACCTCTAAATGTCAAGCTCCGGATCACGAGGGATCGCCTCCTCGTCTATGAGTACCTACAGGCAAGTAATGCAGCGCCCCACCGGGCGTCAGTACCACTGGTACTGAGTATGCAAAGCAACTGAAATAATATAAATGAATACAATAACATAACTAGCAATTCTGAATAGCAGGGGAATACTGAATCTGTAAGAACTGATATGAACTGAGTCAGACTTCCTGTGCTGTGATAGGGCAGGAGCGTACCTGTAAACGCGGCGGCCTGCTGCCTATTAACTAACATGTAGCACATAAATACATATATATAAAGCAAACAAGAGCTGATACCAACCCTCATAAGCCGGATGACGCCAAACAATAAAACAATCTATATACCCCTACTCGGGTCAAACCCAACCAAAAATAAGTCACTCCACTCATCTACTCACTTTGGAGCTCCTCTACCGGCCCCTGGGTCTCCTGCTCGGGCCATAGCCTCCGATATAAGCAACCGTGTATGGGTCCGGAGGACTCCTGTGTGGACAGTAACAGATAGGGTCTGGATCCCCGGACACAACTCTACGGGGCTATCTAAAACCAGAGCTACACCTATAATAACTGAATGTACAGACAGTAACAGATAGGGTCTGATTCCCTGGACACAGCTCAACAGGGCTATCTGATACCGGAGCTGCACCTGTAATGCTAATCAGACTGCTATGGGGAAAGCTGCATCCCATCTTCGTCCAAGCTAGGGATGGCATGCCACTCCTTGGAGCGACGTAAACCCACCCGCTCAGTGGGCGACATGATTACCAACCCAGGGGCGGCGAGGACGCTCAAAAGGGAGCCCTCACGCCACAACAAGTCTCAACAAGCAAATAGCACATATAAATAGCAAGCATGTATAACTGAAAAGACTATCTGAAATCTGATTTCTTATTCTAATATCTTTCTGTTTTACACTGATTCTTTACTGATTATACTAATTCTGAAATCTTTATTTAACTGTGTGGCTAATCTGTAGCCAGGATACTATCTGTCTGGATGGCTAATCTGTAGCCATAACTGTCTATCTATCTAATCTTTCTTTACTAACTTTTATTCTGAAAATCTGTCTCTTTTTATTCTACAACATGCTTGCTAATCACATAATAAGCTATACTGAATCTGGGATACTAACTAGCCCTTCGGCGCATGCTTTTCTAACTTTCGGACTGAATACGATATGGCAACACAACTCAAAATCTACTAGAATTACTTACTTCTCAGCATTCAACTCCGAGAGTTACAAATACGGAGTTTACTATGATTTACCAAGCTAAGGCTTACTAACTTGCCGAAGAACAACTTCACACACCTTAACCTCGAGTTATCCGACTGTCGGACGGGGCTCGGTCAGTACTCCAGCTATTTCTCCCAACTGCATTCATATATACGTCAATTAATGCTAAATGCAACTTTATTCTGAAGGATGACGTCATTTTCGATAAAATAATAGCCTAAACTTACGCTTATCGAAAGATGGTCGAAAACTTGCTATTTTTCAGAAGTCCAGAAGGAATAAGTATTCACTTCACAGCTTGGAGCACATAGACACTAGTTTGGAGCAATTCTACTTACCTTAGCCCGGTAGCTCGACGATTCGTCGGCAGTATTTCTCGAAACTAAGTCCATAGGAATGCTCCCTGCAGATAAATACCTCGTTACCTAAAGTTAATTTAAGTTTGGACTACGTTTGGCAGCGTAATCGAACGATTATATGTTAACCTCCTTCGTCTCTCTCTGTTTTTCTACGTTCTCTGGAAATTTCCAATGATTTAAATGAAATAAAATCGAAGTGGGGCTTTATATACTTGGGCCTGGACAGGGCCAATGTGTTACGGAGCCAACGCGGAGGCTCCACCTCCGTAACACGTTGCCATCGCGGAGGGGCTCTGCCTCGGATCCTTCCACGATGGTTCGACAGGTTTCCTCGTCCGGTCTTTTCCTGGGCCTTTCTCTAGCACGTATGGCTTCCAAATATGCTTAACCAATTCATGAATAGGCCATCTAGGTGCTGGGAATCCTACGAGGTATAACAGTTTTGTGCCACCTACGCAACCATGTTTCAATGTTTGGCTTTAGGAGGCAAAGACTGGAAGAAGAGGCTCACATTGACACAGGTGTTGGCTCAGGAGATACTTGTAGACATCTCTGAGAGGACCATCTCTAGACTTCTCTAGGATCTAGACTATCATGCCACGATGAATACAGTTGAGTTTGATCACAGACTATTCGAGCTAAAGAAAGTAAAAACCAAGAAGCTAAACAGTGAAGAACGAATCAGGCAGTACACTTGGCTGTCACGCATCATTTCCACAAGGGGTCCACTGGTTGAGTGGTTACATAGCACCGAGTCACAAATAAAAAAGGCCACATTGAACTTCCAAGCTAAATTCTGGTGGTCATTGGTTCGGCACAGGCTGGTACCAACCAGCAATGACAATGTGCTTTCACCTGACAGAGCTGCACTGGTAGCTACCATCATGAATGGGTACGCCATAAACTTCCCATGATATATTGCTGAAAAGATTCGAGAGCTGGTGATAGTAGACAGCACTACCATTCCCTTTCCATGCCTCATTGATAGACTCTGTCAGGAGTCAAAGGTGCCAGAATCGTCGTCAGTTAATCAGTGAGTTGTGGTCCATAAGATCACCGATATCAGGTTGATAAGAGACGAAACAAACCCAGTATTGAGAGAGAGGAGTCAGTATACTGCATCCGCTGGAGCGACCTTATTGGCATAGGCATTGAGTAGCAGTATGCAGACTGAGGCTGCATTGTTTACTAAGATTGCGGCAGAGCCCACAGAGGCAAAAGAGATTGGTAGCTAGCTTGAGGCTACAGATGCAACAGACATTCCCGCACCTGTTGAGGTTCCAGAGTCCTCATCCACAACAGCAGCACCTAGACCACCTTTTGCACCCTCATGTGCTCCTTCAGCCAGTCTACCCACTATTTCCCAAGAATTTATCACTGACATGGCTAGGCTGCTGGCGAAAGCCGATAAACAACAAGCACACACGGCTCTTCAAGTTAAGGTACTAATGGAGAAAGTTAAGTCGTGGGTTACAAAGGAGTTGGAGGCTCTCTCTAGCTCAGTACATGGTCGGTTAGATGCCTTTGAGAGGCGTATGGATGAGCGCCTTGGACAGTTACAAGCGCCCGAGCTGGCAAGGTAGTATATAGAGGTAGCGCTACTCTGAGATGAGATGGGGGAGTTATCCACATGATAGGTAACTGCGATCCCTCCCCCTGTGCTTCTAGTGATTGATGAAGAGAGCGAGGAAGAGATACCACCAATATTTGACTTTATCACTGAGGAGCCGATGGCACAGGATAAGGGAAAGAGGCCTCGTGAGGAGGCAATTTTTGATGGGGATGATTCTCTGCTCCACGAGTAGAAGCGAGAGCAGAGAGGGACGGAGGCAACACTGTAGTTATCTAGAGATGAGGCTCAATAGAGGGCCACAGTTGAGGCAGCGAGAGATCGTTGAAAAGGTATGGGCTTAGTAGGTTCTGAAAATGTACCCGATCAAGATGGTTGTGTAGGAGATGACACTGGAGGACTATCTGTACCCCTCACTAACCAGGTCGCAGACACGTAGGTCACATAGGTATGTTCCCTATTTCCATGTTTTGTTTTTATATATGCATTGAGGACGACGCATGCTTTTCTTGATAGGGGTGGGGAGGGATACTTGTGCATTTTTGTTGAAAATAACCCAAGGGTTTTTCTTGTTGGATATCTTTTCCCTCAGGTGTTCCATATCTAGTAGAACCAATACGTTTATATTTTTATGCTTTTGTGTTTGTTTGTATCAGTTTGAAAAAAAAGTAGGTAAAGTTAAGGCAGTCAAGAGCATGAATATTTGAATTTAGTTGAACTGATAATGTGATACCCCTCCTAATTGTTTTTATGTATGTGTTAAAATCGACAAGTATGACTTTTGTGAATCTTTGCATGGCATTAAAACTGTGAACATGTTTACCATTGTATGACTGTACCTGAACTAGCAGTTAATAGAAGTGATGATGTTGGTCTGGGCAATTTGTGAGTGAGACTTAATAGTTAAATTCTGTTGTGTGTGTCAATCTAGAACTTGTCGGGTCAGTCATACCGAGGCAGAGGATAGGAAATTAGGAAAGGATCATAGGCCATTTTTGATGAATGAGTCCACTTTAGCCTTAAAAGACTTACCAAATGGAAATAAATATCCCTTGATCCAAATTTTGATCTTAAATTGACCTTTCGTTTTGTTAACACCAATTCTCCTTCCCGCTTTGATTAAAATGAACCTATTTTGGCCGTGGTACCTCCTTGGACACTGTGGACCTCAACTCAAGAAAATCCCCTAAGTTGAGGGTGGCTATCATAGGGGTGATTAAGAAGAGTAGGGTGGACTGAAATTGAGTAATGAAAATGAAAGAGCGAGTGCGATGTGTGTAATGAAAGAAAAGAAAATATTTTATAAAAGAGAAAAAGAGAAAAAAGAGGAAAAAATGTGAATGAAATTAATGAATACTTGAAAGAAGGACCACCGCAGTCATAGTTGCAAATGAAAGTAAAAGAAGAAGAAACCAAAGGAAAAAGGGAGAAGATATGATAAGAAGGTTAAAAGAGGAGTCAAAGTGTGTGTAGTGCCAAGGAGGGTTAAGCTACTAGTAGCACATATACCATACCCAAACTTGAGCCTACAGTACAAGCTTAAAAATTTCTATAGTGATCCTTGTTACCTATCTGAAATTCGAGGTATTGAAAGTAAAGACAAGCTTATGGTATTGCATGCGCACAATTAGAAATTCTTTGTGAGAGTGAGCATGATCTTACCTATTCCCAAGATAAATACATTGATATGATCATATACACATGAGTGAGTGTGGAACTTCTTTGTGGTGAGAGAATTTGGTCAACAAAATTGTCTGCTAACTATTTGGGTCAGCGTTATAGACTTATGTGCATGGTTGCAAGTGACTGTATTTTGCCATGTTTCGATTTCTCTGTGTCATGGTTGAAAATTTTATGTATGCATTATGGTTTGATTTTGTATGATAAAGGAGGGGTTAGAAATTTTGATTAGATGATGATTTAGGTCTGCCGTAAGTTACGTAAAGTTCTTTGATTGAAGCGTTGTGGTGGTTTTATTTTATTTAATTCTTGCCTGAGGACATGCAAATTTTCTAAGTTGAGGGTATTGATGTTCCATGATTTTATGGAACTTTAGATGCTTAAAACCAAGGAAATATGCACATTCCAGGTATGTTTATGTAGATATGATGTGTTTTTGTTATGTGTTGCAGGAAAATAGGTTCGGAATGAGAAATGGGCAAAGTAAGGAAAAAATGGACAAAAATGCAGGCTGATACCCAGGTCACAAGTCGTTGTCCATATGCATGACTCATGCCTGGAGTCGTGGGAAAAGATCGAGTTTGATGAAAAATAATCAGTGCAACTCATGAGTTGAAGGAACAACTTGTTACATCTGGTAACAAGTCCTTATGATAGTCATGGAGACTGGGAGGCAAATTTTGGAAGAATGCCTAGTGAAGACAATGAGAGACATGACGAGTCGTCAGATGAAGTGACGACTCATCATCAGATACTATGGAAATCCGTCAAGTGCACTAGAGGATTTGGAGAGCCATGGCCAAGAGGGAACTAACGACTGCTTCCCAGGCCTAATGAGTAGTTAGGTGACTCATCATCGGGACTTGACAAATGCCGAGGACGAGTCAAATTTACTGGCCACGACTCATTGGGAGACCCAATAAGTCGTTACTTGGCCCGTTACCACTACCGACCTGGAGTGCGTTTTTAGTTAGGAAAAGATTTATTTGGGACTATAAATACAATATTTATATTTATATTTTGAACACAGATTACTTTACTACTTTTCACGTGGATTTTGGTGTTGTTAACGATCCTTCTTAGTTCAAGACACAGTTTGTAATTTTGTTCTTGGTTTTGAGAATTAAACAATATTGAAGTTTTGTTCGTTGGTTTTGGAGACTTATTCAATTCATGTGGTTTTCTTCTACGAATCTTTGTAAGTTACAATTATGATTTCTTCTATATTTTGTGATTGTGATTATTCAAATATTAGTAGATAAACCCATAACTAGGGTTGTGGGAACCATGATGAATTAACACACATAGGTAAAAAAAACTTAGTGATTCTTTAGAGGAGTTTATGCATGTATTGTTTTTCCCTTCATTTTAATTATTTCTTAATAGTTGCGAACGTTGCAATTTTTCTTATTCTTACTTACCGAATCAAGGGGATGATTGTCACGCCCCACCTTGGGAGGCGTGACTGGCACCTGGTGCCCTTCTTGGACCTGAACTGTTGAGCTGACTGAGCCGAAGCACCTCTGGTGCAGGGCTGACTCTAACTCTAGAATCAAGAAAATGGGTTATATAGCGGCTATAAATACAAACCCCGGCCGACAAGGCCTATAGCCACCTGTGAAAATAAACAGCTAACCAGAGACGAACAATCATAGGGAGTCCTATGCGAGCTGACAAGGCCAACAATCAACAGCTAAACAGGGCCCTACATGGCCAACACACATAATCTAAAACACATATGGGCCCCACACGACCAATATCATCTAACCACAGGGAAGTTACACAATCTGCAAGCCTCTAGGGGTAATAAGATGGTCAGGATAGGGCCCTGACCTACCGATACTGTACAAACAAAAGAAGTAAACCTCTATCACACAGCTCCGGAAGAAGGGAGTTGATGGCTCTGTATGGCTGACTAGAACTACGAGGGACCTGCTCCTTGTCTATCTACACTTACAGGCAAGTAATGCAGTGCCCCAGAAGAGGGCGTCAGTATCACAGGTACTGAATATGCAAGGCAGTAACTTTAAATGACTGAAAGTAGGAAATAGAACTGACAATAACTGAAGTAAAGAAAACGGACTAAAGATGACTGAAGTAGTGAAATCAGGACTAAACATAACTGTAATAAGGAAGGTAGGGGTCATACTTGACAAATGAGGTGTCTTATTGTCTACTATAAGTAACTAAAGCAAGCATAAACCTTATTTGGCCCCCATAAGCCGCAAGGTAAAATCAACACAAAATAACCCACTTGGGCCCCCATTAGCCCTAGTGAGTGCACCTCAATCTATATACCCCTATCCAGGTCATACTGAGTTAACTACCAGTAATAAGCGTCCTGCCGATCCCCTGGGTCTGCAATTGGGCCCGCTCGGCCCCTGACTATAGCTGTGTCTGAGTCCAGAGGACTTCTAATATCTACACCTCGAGTGTAAACGCTCGGCGGGGGTGTATATAAGGCCAACCATGGCATATGAGGATTTGGATCCCCATCTTCGTCCCTTGCGAATGGTATGCCGCTCCGTAGAGAGACGTAATCTCGCCCCTAGCGGGCGGCGACATAGCTATTAACCCTAGGGTGGTCAGGGAAGCTATAAAGGTGTAATCCAGCCCAAAACAATACAAATTACGAGCCTCAACTAACAACAACAACTAGACATGATAATATACTCCTAACATGCTTTACTGGGATTCAACAAGACTACTATACTGATGAAACTAACTTGCCGAAAGAAAATGCCTTAGCATACCTCGTTCGCTATTTACCAAATGACTGGCGAGTTTCGGCTCATGTTCAACAACCCTTCTCAACTGTCATCATATTAACAGAAGAATAGGGATACTTTATTACTATATTCGAATAAAACGATAACTTATATATATATACTAACTATACTTCAACTTATCGAAAGATGGTCAAAAACTTGTAATTTCTCGAGAATCTAGAAGGGAGAAATACTTACTTTAGGCATGTGATCATATTGACAGTAGTTTAAAATAATTCTACCAACTTAGGCTTGGCAAGACGACGATCGCCGAGCATATTTTACGAAAATAACTCAGCAGCGATGCTCTCTGCAGCCTTATACATCACTACCCAAAGTTAATATAGATTTTGATGACGTTTAGCAGTGTAATCGGATGATTTTCAATAGATTCCCTTCGTTCTTACCTCTACTGGCCGAGGTTATTTGGAAAATAACATAACATCTAAGTGTGAGGCCTTTATATACTTGAGGCGGCAGACAAGGCAACGTGGAACTCTACCGGTTGCGCCAATTCTGCTCCGTGCTACTTTTGGTAACGCGGAGGGGGATGCTCCGTGCCACTTTGCCCCTATGGGCAACTTGGTTCGGCCTCCTCCCGTGAAATCCCGACTTTGCACTCGTTCAGCCTTTCCCCAGGCCCTTCCGTCGTACGTATGGCACTCTAAAACTATCAACCAACATACGAATAGGCCGACTAAACGTTAGAAACTTATGGGGTATAACAGTGATGAATGGGAAAAGGGATTAACAATGGAGATTTAAGGCAATCGACCCTCATCTAACAGCTTGACCTTATCCAGGAATAGCTAATCCGATTTTAAGGGTAATGCTTAATTAAGCATACACCCATATACGTACCAAGTTGTGTGGTGATAATCATCTAGATAGGGGACCAACTATTTAGGTGAATTTAACTTACCAATATTGAATGCTAAACACCGAAATTGCACCTGATACCAAGTTTGTCACGCCCCACCCGGGGAGGCATTAGTGGCACCTGGTGCCACGCTGGCAACTAACTGACCTGGCTAGGCTTATGCATGTCTGGTGCTAGCCTGCAACTCAATTCAAGAAAACAATGGGCTATATCTCGATTGTAAATACAGCCTCCGGTCGACAAGGCCGTATAGCCACCTATAAACGAAATTGGCTAGCCAGCAAGAGGTAATAGAAGAGATCCTATGCGGGCAGACAAGGCCACCATGCTATCTAGTTATAAAAAAAATTAAGACAAACTGCTATCCTAGGCCCCGCACAGCCAACATAAATCTAACTAACTGATGACTGTAGTCTGCAAGCCTCTAAGAGTACAAATAGTGGTTGGACAGGGCCCCAGCCTACCCAAAAGGCTATATAACTGAAATACAAAAATCTCTACAACCTAGCAACTCCGAATGACAGGAGCTGACCCAACTGCAGACTCTGAACAGCTGCTACAGGAGATCCTGAACCCTGTCTGTCTAAACCGACAAGCAAGTAATGCAGCATTTTGGGCGTCAGTACAATATGTACCGAATATGTAAGGCAGTAAATAGGCTAAATGAATGTTGTGAAATAACTGAAAGTGAGTAGAAAGGAGAGGTTGAGAGATTAACCTGTAAGCTAGCTTATTCGCGATCTGCATCTAGCAAACACTACACATGCATGAGCTATGACCGCATAATCTTGTATTCATAAGCTATAGCTAACAGATAAAAATGCAAACAAGAATCTAACCTGGCCCCCATAAGCCTGGAAGGTACAACTAGCACAAAATAACGCACTCGGGCCCCCATAAGCCCTGGTCAAGGCACTTCAATCTATATACCCATAACCAGGTTTGTATAACTATACTGGTGCTATATCCAACCTACTGGTCCCCTGGGTCTACAATTGAGCCCGCTCGGCCCCTGAACTGTAGCTGTGTCTATGTCCGGTGGACTCTTGATATCTACACCGAGCACCAAGCTCAAAGGGGTGTGTAGAGCCAACCACGACATAAAATATCCCACCCATGGAATAGACTGTATGAGGACCTGGGACCCCATCTTCATCCCTCGCGCACGGCATACCGCTCCATAAAGCGACATCATCTCGCCCCTAGCGGGCGTCGACACAACTAGTAACCTTGGGGTGGTCATGGAAGGCTCATAAGTGATGGAAACCCCAACAAAGGTGCTGTACTAACATCTCAATCTAGCCACTCAAAAGACGTAACTGGCCTTTTGGGCCTAACGCCACCGCTTCTCGCCCCCTAGGGTAATCTATAAAACTGCTAGAAAGCACGCCATGCACCTGTATCTTATTAGAGGATCCTGATAGTGATCATGATTTCTAATGGTCTGGAATGAATAGGGCGAGATCTGGGTGGTCCAACACAAAATATATACAACTAATAACAACTGTGGGGTCGCAAATGACTAACTGCTCAGTTCCTCTGCTCAGGACAACAGTAGGGTTGGTACTGGCAGAACTTTCTTTGAGTGATCGGCCCCTAATCCTTCATGGGCAGTTTACTTACATCCTTAGCCTGTGGGAAGTATTGCACTAACATGGTACTTACTAGTGCCCTAGACCTCATCTTGGTCTAATCAGATCTTATATTACTTTTCTGGGTGATTCTTAACCTTATAGGAAATTTTATATAGACTTAGCCACTCATGGCGATCTGTACCTGAGTACCTTGTATGGACTAGCTAGGGTGCTGGCCCGGCCTCTAACTGCTAATAAGGTCCCCTTTCTTAGGGTACCCCTGGGTCTATTTGACCTGGATGATTGGACTAGCTTTCTGGTGATCTGTAGGATGAATGCTAAGTCGACTGGGACTGGCAATTACTTATTATAGCTAACTACATGGCAGGCTATCACTCAACTCAGTAAGCAACTCTAGGCTACTGACTCTAAGTATGTCCTTCCTATCTGAATTTCTAGCCCTGGGGTGTAGGGATATGCCAATGGCCTCTGGGCATACTTTCCTGACAATACAAACACCAAACTGGTAGTTATATCGCCCAGTCCCACCTATACTATTCAACTCACCACCCGATAACTATTCACGAGCTTCTAAGATTTGGGTCTGTCAATAAAACATACAATTCTACTAATACAATGAACTGGAGAATAGAAGAGTTTCTACGAGGCTCCCAGCGCGTATCACACTTAACATGTTTTTTCCCGACGATGGATACGGCGATATAATCTATGGACGTGTTCTAGCAGCTAACCAAAACATACATACATTCATAGTCTACAAAAACAACTAACCACAACAGTTCTATTAACAATCTACAGATAGCAGCTAGTCATAGCACGTATATGCATAGACTCGTTATCTACTGGCATGAACTAATTACTTCATATAGAATCTTGGTCTTGCTTCATAAGCATACGTCGTATTGCTATACGACGGGGGATAACTTGCTGAAGGGATAAGCCTTACATACCTTAACTATCGTTTCCCGAATAACTGATGAGTTTCACATGGATTCATCATCTCCTTTCAGCTGTAACCATTATATTGGAAGAAAAAGACAAATTTCAATACCAAATTCGTCTTGAAATGACAAATTTACATATAAATATTGACAATATTTAAACTTAATGGAACACGGTCGAAAACACATAATTTCTCAAAAGTGCAGAAAGGAGAAATGCTTACTTGAAGCCTGTGATCGTATAAAAATTAGTTTGGAGCAATTCCAACAATTTTAGCTCGGTGGGGTTATGATTTGCCAAGCGAATTTCGTGAAAATAAATCCGTAGTAACGCTCCCTATAGCGTTAAACTTTATACCCGAAATTAATTGGAATTTGGACGATGTTTTGTGGCGTAAACTGGCAAAAATTATTTGATTCCCTCGATTTTTCTCTTCACTGGCCGAAGCTCTTCTTTGGAAATGAGGTGAATTAAGACAAGGGCTATATATGTAGGTGAGGCCAGTGGGTGGGGGAGCGCCCCACACCTCCCAAAGCGCCAAGGTGCCCGGTGCCTCACGCCTCTCAAGGCGCCAATGGCCTTGTGCCTCACGCCTCTTAAAGCTTCAACGGCCCGGCGCGCTGCGCTGGCTAGTGTCCTGTCGGCTGGCACGTCGTGCTGGTCCTGTGCGGCCTGGCCTCGCTCAATTCGACTTCTGAGGTTTCTTTACACGGGTCGTACTCTCTTAATTCGCCACAAATCCATGCATACGCCTACTAACCGATGTCATTTTGCGGGGTGTAACATCCCCCCCTCCTTAGGAACATTCATCCTCGAATGTCATCTTTAGGTTGACAGGAGTTTACTTTTAGCTAATACTTAGAAAAATGTCGGCAGGGTCTCCTCTATAATATGGACTATCTGAAGAACCTAAAATGCAGAAAAGTCCAATATAGGTATCTCACATGGCACTATAACAAATATTAAACAACAAAATGGTAGTTGATCTTGGGCAAAATAGCATGCCCAAGTGATGCTTTATAACTTAGTTTTGTCTTGTTTATCGGCATAATGATATACATTCTCATGTAATTTTATGTAAATGTGAATATATACACTAACCAACATGATTACTTCTTGTTTTTGTAGGTTTAAAATGAATTTGAGGAACTGATACATGAGTTGGTGAAGTGGAGGCATGGAATCGGAAGTAAAACGCGAACGTCGGCAAGGAGGATGTGCGAAATAGCCCACCTGCGTGTTGGCAACGTTCCACGGTAGGAAGGCTGCGTGACAAGCAACATGCCACAGCCCCCAGCGCGCTGCAACAAGTAGCGTGCCACGCTGGCAATGCGGCAGGGGGCTGCCTGGCATGTATTTTACGCGATTTCCAGAATGCCTACGCGATGCCTCCATGTCATAGAGACATATTGGTGCGATAACCTCCGTGACACGGAGCTATTTCATGCCGGGAATAATTTTGAACAATTATCATTTACTATAAATAGGTCCCTTAGCTCCTAAAATCATTGAGTCACGATTTATTTCTGAAAAACTGCCAAGGAGTAAGGGAGAAGTGGGAGAACTCACCTAGGGTTCTTAAATTTCATCTTCTCTTCTACCAATTCTTGTAAGTATGTTACTTTAATTATGTTTTCTTGTAATTATACGAACTTGAGTGGCTAGAACCCTCCCTCTAGGGTTGAAACCACATGGTATGATTGTGAATACATGATTTTGTTTTGGTTTTAAGTTATTAATTGTTGTTTTATCTTACATTCTTAATTATGGTTGTTTTTATGATTGATCACCATGAAAATACACACGTTACACCTGGGTAAAAGCTTCTGAAAGTAAACCTAGGCAAGAACAAAGAATGTAGGGAGCAAGTTTGTATCTTACGATATAATTCGCGGTTAGGATAAGAAATTATACCTAATTTTCCTTTCTTGGTTATTAAAATCGGATGAGCTAGACACCAACTTAGAATTATCACATCACCACTCGAAGAAGCAGCTGTGAAGCTAAGTCGAGTTAAATGATTAGAGGTACGAAAGTTCCTAATCAAGAGCATAAACCCAGTAAACCACATCCACGTAAATGAATTGCCCACGAACTAGAATGTCACATCCCCGCTCAACGATGTAGTTGTGAGTCTAGTTTGTCATGTTTAGAGGCTCGAAAGACCATGAAGATGCAATTGTAATTATGTGAGAAAAAAATTGATAATTCCATACTTAAACCATTACAAACTGTAGTATCGCATGATTAGCCGGCTTTAACTCTAGTTGCTCCTTGAATGTTTTCAGAGTATTTCGCTGACCACCCCTAGACATAATTAAACTTTATCAAAAAAGTCTATAATACAACACTTGTGAAAGTTAATATCACATTTGAACTTGATAATTAGCTGAATTGGTCCAGTCCCTATGGGTTCGACATCCGGCTCTTAAGAAGGGCCGCTGTATTACTTGTACGACCCGTACACTTGCGGGCTCATCACATTTTTGGCGCCGTTGCCGGGGACTCGGTGAAGTTTAGAGAATTTATCTGTTTTTGTGTGATTTTTAAATTTCCTTAAGTGTTGAGAAACTTGGTCTTAGTCTGACTTATTGCAGGTGACAGGTTGTCTTGCCTAGCTGGCTAGGAATAGAGAGCTTGTGGAACCGTTGCTTCAACCTGAACGTCAAATCCATTTGCAAAGGAGAGTAGCTCTGGAGCAAAAGTTGAAAAGATTTCAAGAAAAGGTACAACAACACCCACCCGCAGGACAAGAACAATTGTCACCGAAAGCAATGGCAGCGAGACCAGTTCACGAAGTGGCAATCCCACAAGCGCCGAGTGTGAAATCTAGTATCCGTAAAGTGGAACCTGGAGGGAACTTTGAATTGAAATAGAACATGGTGCAACCGTTACATTCTAGTGGTCAATTCACTGGGATGGCACATGAGGACCCACAGCAGCACCTACAGAACTTTTCAGAGATTAGTGACACTTTCGTCCCCACTGGAGTGTCCACAGTCTAGGTCCGACTTACCCTCTTCCCATTCTCATTGTTGGGAGAGGCAAAGAGGTGGTTGAAGTCTGACCCACCAAACTCCACAACTTCTTGGTATGATAAAGGGCTTCAGAGTATGAAGAAGTTGGAGGAAGAGAGGAACAGAGTGGAGGCTATTTCCTCTAAAAATAAGAAGAAAAGAAGATGGTTCTCGAAAGGGAACCCAGGTACGAGGAGGTCCTAAAAAGGATAGTCCACTTCATGCCGTGACGTAAAATAAGGTGCTGCTTGGAAGGCAACCTAAGGGTAGCACAGGTATAATTTGTAATTGTTGTTTGTGTTGATGTTGTTTATTGTCAACTGGTGTTGTTTTTTGTGGAAAGTTAGGCACAGATGGAGGGGAAGTCTGAGTACCCATGGAGGAGGAAGCTAACAAGCATGGACGATAAAAAGTGTGGGGTCAAATACCCACTTTGTCAAAGGTAGAAAAGCATGCTATTAGCTAGGCCTAGAGGCCACAGGGAGTATTTCTCCCTGATCATTCGAAGTATTCAACTTCTTCATCAGGTGTCGTTGCTTCGTCTCCCATATCAGAATCGCCCCCGCCGTCCTCGTCTGACTCAACATCTGAGTCCTCCCGGCGTGTCTCCTCATCGGTAGGGACATCATCATCTACGGGCTCCACAAATGCGGGCCCACTCTACAAAGAGCCCGGGCATTCTCGCCGAATGGGTAATCCAACTCGAGCTGCCAAAGCTCATCCTCTATTGCCAGCCTCCCACCTATGCGCAGCTGCAACATCTGCATCCCATACATGCGTTCCATATACTGGTCATACCGAGCATGTCGCTCGGCTAGTGTGAGCACCGGCCCATAAGTAGTGTCAGGTGCCTTGGTTTTGGTGACATCCAAGGCACGCCTGTCGATCTGTGGGATGTAATCCAGGGCCTCCTCCTCAATATCATGGCCCCTCAGGAACGTGGTAAGAAAACCACCGAACTCGTATCTATGCCCCTGATGTAGTCGGGCACTCTTCATGGCGGAGATGATTACCGCCCCAACATTGATTTCAAGCCCCTTCATCAGGGCATACACCAAGCACACTCTATCCAGGGTGACATCGGTCATGTGCACCCCCGGGATTAGGCAGGAGCACACAATCTTCAACCAAATCCGAGCTTTCCGGTTCATCTGAGAGTAGGGGAATGTCTGATGGTAGCCCCTCTCCTTGTGCCTGCCCCACCTTGCTGTCGATCGGGCTCCACATAGGGTGCGTCTGATGTCTGCATAGGGTGGAGTGATGTTCAGCTGCCGAAGGACATGAGCGTCTGTGTCCCGCGCCCCCAGGATTGCATTCAAGTGATGGGGCTCAAAAGTGACAACTTGCCCCCTGATTTTGACGGTGTGAATACGTAGGGTCGAGTTCCAGTTGGTATAGAACTCCCGGAGAAGATGGAGATTGCACTCCCTAGGCTCTTCGAAGACGAAGTTCAGCCCAGCAGTGTTAATCTGGTGTACAATCCGCGGGAATTCCTATGCCAGCGGCTCCCGTGCTATCTGCTCCTCCGGGAAGTATTTGGTTTCTTTATGTTTCGCATACCACTTCTTCCCCTCATCAATCACCCATCGGGTTCCGTATTGTCTGCGTTGACCTCTAGGAACCGTTGGTGCTGCTGGAACTGCTGTTCCCAATCTGACCCTTTTACTGCTGGCGCCCGATGTGGATGCGCCCTTTCCCTTGTCTTGTCTGCCTGACATTGTTCCTGTAAAATCACACATACAGTCCCAATGTTATGCAAGTCATAGTTAGCTACAACTATGGTTGGGTTAGATTGGATCACCCCACACTTAGTCTTAAGCCACAATCCAAACAATTCGACAAGACATTCATGATTTTTCTAATCTTAGCATTCAACCGGCTTAGTGCATTCATATAAATCGATGGAACAATTACTATGTACTACTCAGACTTCGTACCATGAATACAAATTTCTCCATCGATTCACTGACATCAATATAGCACTTAGCAATTTTTCAATAACCTATGTAATTCTCCAATTGCATTTTCTCGAAAGTCCCTCTTCTAACTTAGCATATTCAACATCAATCAAAATATATTTCACTTCACCCAACATGCACAACCTAATTTTTTCAACATTTAAAAGAATTTAGTCGTCTTCCTATTCCATCTTCAACCCTAGCTACCAATTTTGCAAGAATTCAATAAAATATGCAATCATTTCATATACTCACAATGATACTATGAACATCATTCAATCATAACTAAAGTGAATTCAAGCTCATTTTTCACTTAGGGCAAGGTTTAATCACCAACCATGTTCAAGAATTGAAAATTTGAGCAAAAACAAGGAAAAATTCAAGAACATACCTTTAATTTGATGAAATCGAAGAAAACTCGAAGGAATTTGATCCTTAGGTCCGTGTCACGTTGGGGGAGAAGGGGATTTTTGGTGTGGGTCGAAGAGGAAATGGAAAGGTAGGAAGAAAATGAAGGAATTTGGGGTTTTAAAGTGATTTTTCGCTCGGGTTATGCGGTGACCCAATTTTACCCGACGCGAAATAACACTCAACGTGTCACGGAGTGCAATGCGGAGCACTGCCTCCGTGACATGGAGCCATCGCGCCAGTGTTCTGGATTTTTTAAAAAAATCCGAAATAAGCTTCAACGTGTCACGGAGGGTAACGCAGAGCACCTCCTCCATGACACGGAGCCATCGCGTAGGCTCACTGTAATGTGCCAATTTTTATTTTCTCACCTTGATTTTTTTCCTTTGCGTTTCTTTGCATTTTTGCCCTCCGTTCCACCTGAAAATCATTTCACCACAAGAAATTGGTTAGAATTCATAGGTTTCAACGCAAAAATTTTTATTTTTCTTTTTCTTTGTTTTTATCTTTTATATATATATATTTTTTCAAATAGTTCTATTCGTCTATTACAAAACATTCACGGGTTGCCTCCTGTGCAGCGCCTTATTTACCGTCACGGCTCGATGTTATTCATGCTCAATCATTCTCTAGAGTGATGGACGTCTTCTCTCGAATGACATCCTCACCCCAATAATGTTTACATCGTTGCCGATTCACCAAAAATGTGGCACTTCTATCTTCTTGCCACAACTCCACTGCCCCGTGCGGGGTTATTCTCACCACTTCAAATAGCCCTGACCATTTGGACCACAATTTTCCTAGAAAAAGCTTTAGTCTAGAATTAAATAGAAACATCTTCTGCCCCGGCTCAAAGATACGATGCACCATATGCCTATCGTGCCACTTCTTCGTTTTTTCCTTGTAGCATTTGGCACTTTCATAAGCATGCCATCGAAACTCATCAAGTTCGCTGAGTTGCATCAGCCTCTTCTTCCCTGCTATCTCCAGGTCCATGTTCAACTTTCTCACGGCCCAAAAAGCTCGATGTTCTAGCTCCACAAGCAGATGACACGCCTTTCCATAGACCAATCTGTACGGAGAAGTCCCAATGGGTGTCTTGTACACAGTTCTATAAGCCCACAACGCATCGTCGAGTTTGCTTGACCAATCAATTCATTGTGCATTCACTGTCTTCTGTAGAATCTTCTTTATCTCTCTGTTCGACACCTCCACTTGCCCACTAGTTTGGGGATGATACATTGTTGCTACCTTGTGGCGCACCCCATACTTAGCTAGCAAATTCTTGAAACTTGCATTTACAAAATGAGCCCCTCCATCACTGATAATGGCTCGGGGTGTCCCGAACCTGGTGAAAATATGCTTTTTCACAAATTTTGTTACCACCTTGTTGTAATTCCTGGGGCAAGTTGTTGCTTCGACCCACTTGGATATATAATCAACGGCTACAAAGATGTAACGATTACCAAATGACGGTGGTAACGGGCCCATGAAATCTATTCCCCATACATCAAAGATCTCCACTTCTAATATCTGCTGCAGTGGCATCTCCTGCCTTCTACCAATTGTTCCTGTTCTTTGACATCTATGACACATTTTTACATATGCCATAGAGTCTCTAAACAGTGTAGGCCAAAAAAAACCTGACTGTGGCACCTTGTGCACTGTCCGCTCGCCTCCGTGGTGCCCTCCATACAATGATGAGTGACAACTCCTCAATACTTCTGCAATCTGGCTCTCTGGAATGAATCTTCTCATCACCTGATCCGGTGCCTGCTTAAACAAGTATGTCTCATCCCCAATGTAATACCTGCAATCATGTCTCAACTTCTTTCTTTGCTGAGTCGTAGCCTCCGGTGGATAGACTCCACTTACCAGCAAATTCACAATGTCTGCATACCAAGGCATTTCAGCTTCTCTTATTGCCAAGAGCTGCTCATTCGGGAACTCTTCCTTGATGCTGTCACCTTCCTTCACATGCAACCGGCTTTCCAATCGCGATAGGTGACCTGCCACTTGATTCTCGCTCCCCTTTCTGTCCCGAATCTCTAGCTCAATCTCTTGTAACAACAAGATCCATCTAATCATCCTGGGCTTTGCATCCTACTTGTTAAACAGATACCGAATCACTGCATGATCGGTATACATCACTACTTTAGAGCCCACCAAGTAGGACCTGAATTTATTAAACGCGAACACCAATGCTAGCATCTCCTTTTCAGTGACTGTATAATTTACTTGGGCTGCATCAAGTGTTTTTCTTGCATAATGAATGGAATGAAAAATTAACTGAACTCCCTTGAGATAGGCAAAATAACCTCTCAATGGAGAATCTCAGGCCAATAAGCTACGACTACGAAACGAATTGGATCGGGTTCAGCGCTTGAAAGCTATCGAAGAAGAGTCTATTTCTCCTCTGCCCCAATACAGCTCCTACAGCCGCATCGCTTGCATCACACATTAGTTCAAATGGTTGCTCCCAATCCAGAGAAATGAGAATAGGTGCTTCTATCAACTTCTGTTTCAACTCCTCGAATGATTTAACACAATCCTCATTAAACTCGAACTTCACCTCTTTTTCTAGCAACCGGCATATCGGTCTAGAAATTTTAGAGATGTTCTTGATGAACCGTCTATAGAACCCTGCATGTCCGAGAAAACTGTGAACACCCTTCACTGACACAGGTGGTGGTAGCTTTTCAATCACTTCGTTCTTTAAACGATCGACTTCCAACCCCTTGCAAGACACCTTATGGCCAAGGACGATACCCTCCTTGACTAAAAAATGACATTTCTCCCAGTTGAGTACAAGGTTGGAGTCTTTACATCGAGCTAGCACCCTGTCAAGATTCTGCACACATGTAGCAAACGAATTACCGAAAATAGAAAAATCATCCATAAATACCTCGACGAAATCTTCCACCATATCATGAAAGATCGCTATCATACATCTCTGGAATGTGGTGGGTGCATTGCATAGACCAAATGGCATCCACCTGAACGCATATGTCCCATAAGGACATGTGAAAGTGGTCTTCTCCTGGTCCTCCGGTGCTATGGCTATTTGGTTATAGCCAGAACATCCATCAAGGAAAAATCCTATTCTTGAGCTGCCAACCTGTCCAATATCTGATTAATAAATGGGATAGGATAATGATCTTTCCTTCTAGCTGCTCTTGGGCAGAATTGCATGCCCAAGTGATACTCAAACGCTTCATTTCGTCTTGTTTATCGGTTGTTATGTGTACATTCTAATGTGATTTTTAGTAAAAATGTGAATTTATACTAACCAACATTATTAGTGTGTTTTGCATGTAAAAGGAAATTTTGGAAGCTAATATACATGTTGGTGCAGATTGGGAATGAACTTGGAAACAAGGAGTGGAAAATGATAAGGGAGAGCAACAAAAATAGAGGCTCTGCGATAGAGCCGTGTCACGCTGCCATCGCTGAGGTACTCTGCCTCGGATGAAATAATTTTGGCAATTTCCAGTGAAGGTGCGCGATAGCACCGTGGCACATTGGACAGGCTCCATGATGCAAGTCATGCCACGTTGAGGTGAAATTGCCTGGGGAGCCAACTTCCAATGAGGATCCGCGATACCTCCGTGGCACGGAGGGAGTGCTCCGCGATACACTCCGTGCCACATTGATTGTTATTCCGGGAAAAATTCTCAAGAGTATAAATAGCACATTTAGGTTTTATTTTAAATATTCTAACTTTGTTGAGCAAGAACGTGGGTTACAGGCAGTTGAGGGAACGAAAATTCTAGGGTTCTTCTCTATCTCTTTCTCTTTTAACTCAATTGTTTGTATGAATTCTACTTATTTGATGATGTTTAATCAACAAATGAGTGGCTAATTCACTTCATGCTGAGGTTAAGAACAATTGTAGTGGAATGTAATTGTTGTTCAATTCAGTTTTCATCTTTTCTTCAATGGTTGTTCTATCAATTCTTGTTTTCACTGCATTAATGTTTGGCCAATGTTAATGTATATCTAGAAATCCAATTTTGGTTTTGAAAAGGAAAGAAATTGGAATGATGTGAATTGGTAGGATATGATCTCTTCTTAGTTTAGAAAATTGAGAATTGATTCACATTCAGAATAGAAATATATCTGAAAGTCTTATTAGTCAATTACGGAATCGGTATTGTATGGCTAGAGCATGAAATTCTTTTATCACAGAAATGTAGATTAATGTTCATGATTCTTAATTGGATAGGAGTCGAAAGATCCAATCCATAGGCAATAATTCTTGACTAGCAACCGAAGAAAAGATTAGCTGAATTGAATTGATAAATTACTTCCCTGCACGGTTGTTTTAACCTCAACTTGCTCATTACCATTGTTTAGACTCAAATTATAATCTTAACTTAGATTTTTATTACTTATCAAACTTACTCTAAAAATATTGTTTAATTGGTTGTCTGCATTCATAAAGACATAGTTCACTGACATATAAGTTAATTAGTACCGCAGTTCAGTCCCTGTGAGATCGATACTTGGCTTTACATAAGCCACTTTAATACTTGTTCGACCACGTGCACTTGCGTGTAGTCACACCAACCACCAAATAACTTTTTAGCGCCGTTGCCGGGGACTGGCAATTGGTAAATTTATTTTCTTAGTGTTAGTTAACAAATTCTATTTAAGTGCTGACAACTTGATCTTAGCCTTTCTCTTGCAGATATTGAATTCTTCTGAACGCTGGCAAGAGATAAGGAGTTGGTGGATTCATATATAGAGCCGGAAAGACAATTTCATCGTCAAAGAAGGGAGCTCTTGAGAAGAAGCTACAGTTGCTAAGATAGGCAATTCTGGAGAAACAACAGAATCCACCACTTGTGAGGGCAGTTTTAGTGCCTGAGGAAATTGCAGCAACGCCGGTTCGCGAAGTGGAAATCCCATATGCTAACAATGTTACATCTAGTATTCGTAGACCAGAGCCAGGAGGGAGGTCTGAGCTTAAACAGAACATGGTGCAGTTGTTGCACACCAGCGGGCAATTCACAGGTCTCCCTCATGAAGATCCACAACAACATCTCCAAAATGTTTTGGAGATAACTGACACTTACATTCCCGCTGGAGTATCATCCAACTACGTGAGGCTTACATTATTCCCATTTTCACTATTGGGGGAAGCAAAAAGGTGGTTGAAAGCTGAACCACCTAACTCTATCACCACTTGGGATGATCTTGCAAGAATGTTTTTGATATGATTCTTTCCATCTGGGAAAACAGCAAGACTTAGAAGTCAGGTTCTAAGTTTTAAACAAAGAGAGGGTGAAAATTTGTATCAATCTTGGGAAAGGTTCAAATCGATGTTAAGGGATTGTCCTCACCATCACCAGTCCAATGATGTGTTGGTGCATACTTTCATAGAGGGTTTGGAGCCACATACAAAAATTTTACTAGACTCAGCAGCTAGGGGACAAGCATTAGAAAAGACTTATGAGGAGCTTTATACTTTGTTAAATCGTATTTCACAGGGAAATCCAGAGTGGAATGCAAAGTCATCACGAGGAGGAAAAAGGAAAGCGGCAAGAGACTTTGAGGTGGATGGTTTTATAGCTATCGCTGCACAGATAGCTGCATTGCAAAATCAACTCAACACCCACTTTAGTAGTATGAGCTTATATCAAGCACAAGCCCCAGTTAATGTAGTGCAGTAGGTATGGTGTGAAGTATGTGGGAGTAATGAACACTCAGCTGAGTGTTGTGGTGCAAATCCAAATTCAGTAAACTTTGTTGGGAACGTCCAGAGGAATAATAACCAACAGTATGTCAACAATTAGAACTCAAATCGGAGGAATCATCCCAATTTCTCTTGGAGTAGTAATAGCCATCAAGGGCAAATTTCGAATCAGGGTGTGCAGAGAAATCAAGGGGGCATCAGAATTTTCAGTCGCAATATAGAGGAAATAATGCACCTCCTCCACCAACCAACAACATTGAGGAAATGTTCAAAACAATGATAGCTAACCAAGCGCAAATACAGGCTGACTAAGTGAAATTAGAGGCAGACATGAAAAATCAGCAGTTAGCTACAAAGGCGTTGGAGTACCAGTTGGGACAACTAGCTGGAGCTCAAAACACCAGGACCATAGGAGGACTACCGAGTGACACTAACCCAAATCCCAAGCAGGTCAATCTAGTGACCACAAGGAGTGGATTACAACTCAAGGAGGTGGAGCCAGAAAGACCACCTCAGCAATCAGGAGCAGTGGAAAAAAGATAGGGAACATGATGATGAGAGGGGGAAGGAGAAGGCAGCCAAGGCAGAAAGACCACCACCACCGTTCCCTCAAATATTAAAGAAGCACAAGGAGGAAGCTTGCTTTAAAAAGTTCATGGAGGTTCTTTGGTTGAGGTTTTGTAGGGAGTGCCGAAATATGCAAAGTATATCAAGGACATCATAGCAAACAAAAGCAGATTGACGGAGTATGCTACGGTGGCACTTACTAAGGAGTGCCCTTCCTGGATACAGAACAGGTTGCCAACAAAGCTCAAGGACCCTGGGAGCTTTACAATTCAGATCACAATTGGACAAAGTATCCGAGCTCGCGGACTATGTGATTTGGGAGCGAGCATAAACTTGATGCTGACATCGGTGTTCAAGAAGTTGGGGCTGGGCAGTCCTAGACCAACTACAGTGATCTTGCAGTTAGCAGACTGTTCTTTGGCTAGACCAGATGGCATTGTGGAGGACGTGGTAGTGCAAGCGGGCTCCCTCATTTTCCCTGTAGATTTTATTATTTTGGATTTTGAGCCGGATGTGGAAGTCCTATTTATTTTAGGACATCCTTTCTTGGCAACCAGGAGAGCGTTGATTTATGTAGCTGCAGGGCAGCTAACCATGCGAGCGCATGACAAAGTGGAGGAATTTGATGTGTATAAGGCCATGAAGCTTCCGTCCATCTATGAGGAGCTATCAACAATCAATGTGCTAAACAAGGAAGAAATTCTTCAGATTGTTGATTCTCAAGATCCTTTGGAAAGAGCTTTGAAGGGCTCCAATCGTTTCGGAGATAGGGATACTTATGAGATGGTGCAAATATTGAATGAACTAAAATGGTTTCTCAGGAAGCAAGACTTTCAGCCACTGATGAGGTCCTTGGAACCATTGCCAAAACCATCTATGGAGGAAGCACCAAAACTGGAGTTGAAGACATTGCCTCCACATTTGGAATATGTATTTTTTGGGGAAGATGACACCTTGACAGTCATCATCTCCGCAGAGCTGACGGAGGCATAGATAAAGGATGCATTGGTGGTTCTCAAGAGGAGGAAGAAAGCAATGGGCTAGCAAATGTCAGATATTAGGGGTATCAATCCAGCTTTTTGCACACACAAAATTTATATGGAGGAAGGAGCAAAGCCAACTTTACAACATCAACGGAGGTTGAATCCGGTGATGAAGGATGTGGTTAGGAAGGAAGTGATCAACTGGCTTGATGCATGTGTGGTCTATCCCATTTCAGACAGTGAATGGGTCAGTCCCGTTCAGTGTGTACCAAAGAAAGGAGGGATGACCGTGGTCACCAACGAGAAGAATGAGCTTATCCCTACACACACAGTCACAGGCTGGTGAATTTGCATGGACTATAGAAGTTCAATGAGGCCACAAGGAAAGATCATTATCCTATCCCATTTATTGATCAGATATTGGACAGGTTGGCAGGTCAAGAATACTATTGTTTCCTTGATGGATATTTTGGCTATAACCAAATACCCATAGCATCGAATGACCATGAGAAGACCATTTTCATATGTCCTTATGGGACATATGCTTTCAGGCAGATGCCATTTGGTTTATGCAATGCAGCCGCCACATTCCAGAGATGCATGATAGCGATCTTTCACGATATGGTGGAAGATTTTGTCGAGGTATTTATGGATGATTTTTCTATTTTTGGTAATTCGTTTGCTAGATCTTTGCAGAATCTTAACAGGGTGCTAGCTCGTTGTGAAGAGTCCAACCTTGTACTCAACTGGGAGAAATGTCATTTTTTAGTCAAGGAGGGTATCGTCCTTGGCCTTAAGGTGTCTTGCAATGGGTTGGAAGTCGATCGTTCAAAGATCGAAGTGATTGAAAAGCTACCACCACTTGTGTCAATGAAGGGTGTTTGCAGTTTTCTCGGACATGCAGGGTTCTACAGACGGTTCATCAAGAATTTCTCTACAATTTCTAGACCAATATGCAGGTTGCTAGAAAAAGAGGTGAAGTTCGAGTTTGATGAGGATTGTGTTAAAGCATTCGAGGAGTTGAAACAGAAGTTGATAGAAGCACCTATTCTCATTTTTCCGAATTGGGAGCAATCGTTTGAATTAAGGTGTGATGCAAGAGACATGGCTATAGGAGCTATATTAGGGCAGCGGAGGAATAGAATTTTTCATTCTATTCATTATGCAAGCAAAACACTTGACGCATCCCAAGTCAATTATACAGTCACTGAAAAGGAGATGCTAGCATTGGTGTTCGCGTTGGTCCTATTTGGTAGGTTCTAGAGTAGTGGTGTATGTCGATCATGCAGCGATTCGGTATCTGTTTAACAAGAAGCATGCAAAGCCCAGGCTGATTAGATGGATCTTGTTGTTACAAGAGTTTGACCTAGAGATCTGGGATAGAAAGGGGAGCGAGAATCAAGTGGAAAATCACCTATCGCGACTGGAAAGCCGGTCGCATGTGCAGGAAGGTGACAACATCAAAGAGGAGTTCCCGGATGAGCAGCTCTTGGCAATAAGGGAAGGTAAAATCCCTTGGTATGCAGACATTGTGAATTTGCTGGTGAGTGGAGTCTATCCTCCGGAGGCTGCGACTCAGCAAAGAAAGAAGTTGAGACATGATTGGAGGTATTACATTTGGGATGAGCCATACTTGTTTAAGCAAGGACCGGATCAGGTGATGAGAAGATGCATTCCAGAGAGCCAGATTGCATAAGTATTGAGGAGTTGTCACTCATCATTGTATGAAGGGCACCACGGAGGCGAGCGGACAGCACACAAGCTGCTACAGTCAGGTGTATTTTGGCCTACACTGTTTGGAGACTCTATGGCATATGTAAAAATGTGTGATAGATGTCAAAGAGCAAGCACAATTGGTAGAAGACAGGAGATGCCGCTGCAGCAGATATTAGAAGTGGAGATCTTTGATGTATGGGGAATAGATTTCATGGGCCCGTTCCCACTGTCATTTGGTAATCGCTACATCTTGGTAGCCGTTGATTATGTATCCAAGTGGGTTGAAGCATCAGCTTGCCCCAGGAATGACAACAAGGTGGTAACAAAATTTATGAAAAAGCATATTTTCACCAGGTTCACGACGCTCCGAGCCATTATCAGTGATGGAGGGGCTCATTTTGTAAATGCAAGTTTCAAGAATTTGCTAGCTAAGTATGGGGTGCGGCACAAGGTAGCAACAGCGTATCAATCCCAAACTAGTGGTCAAGTGGAGGTGTCAAACAGAGAGATAAAGCAGATTCTACAGAAGACAGTGAATGCACCACGAATTGATTGGTCAAGAAAACTTGATGATGCGTTATGGGCTTATAGAATTGTGTACAAGACACCCATTGGGACTTCTCCGTACAGATTGGTCTATGGAAAGGCGTGTCATCTGCCTGTGGAGCTAGAACATCGAGCTTTTTGGGCTGTGAGAAAGTTGAACATGGACCCGGAGCTAGCAGGGAAGAAGTGGTTGATGCAACTCAGCGAACTGGATGAGTTTCATTGGCATGCTTATGAAAGTGCCAAATGCTACAAGGAGAAAATGAAAAGGTGGCACGATAGGCATATGGTGCATCGAATCTTTGAGCTGGGGCAGAAAGTATTGCTATTTAATTTGAGACTGAAGCGTTTTCCAGGAAAATTGCGGTCCAATTGGTTAGGGCCGTTTGAGGTGGTGAGAATGACCCCGCACGGGGCAGTGGAGTTGTGGAAAGAAGATAGAAGTGCCACATTCTTAGTAAATGGGCAAAGATGTAAGCATTATTGGGGTGAGGACGTTATTCGAGAGAAGACGTCCATCACTCTAGAGGATGATTGAACGTGAATGACGTCGAGCCATGACGGTAAATCAGGCGCTGCACGGGAGGCAACCCATGAAATTGTTGTAATAGATGAGTAGAACTATTTGAAAAAAAAAAGAGAAAAAGAAAAAAATAAAAAAAATTTTGTTTGGGTTGAAACCTATGAATTCTAACCAATTTCTTGTGGTGAAGTGATTTTCAGGTGGAATGGAGGGCAAAAATGCAAAGCAACGCAAAGGAAAAAATCGAGGTGAGAAAATAAAAATTGGCACATTACAGTGAGCCTGCGCGATGGCTCCATGTCACGGAGGAGGTGCTCCGCGTTACCCTCCGTAACACGTTGAAGAGTATTCCAAATTTTTTAAAAATCCAGAACACTGGCGCGACGGCTCCGTGTCACGGAGGGGGTACTCCACGTTACCCTCTGTGACACATTGAATGTTATTTCATGTCGGGTCACACCGGGTCACCGGGTAACTCGCGCGAAAAATCACTTTAAAACCCCAATTTTCCTCATTTCTTTCCTATTTTTCCATTCCCTCTGCGACACAACCCCCAAATTCCCTTCTCCCCCAATGTGTCACGTACCTAGGCATCAATTTTCTTTGAGTTTTCTTCGAATTCATCAAATTAAAGGTATGTTCTTGAATTTTTCCTTGTTTTTGCTCAAATTTTCGATTCTTGAACATGTGTGGTGATTAATCCTTGCCCTAAGTAAGAATTAAACTTTAATTCACTTGAGCTAAGATTAATTGATGTTCATAGTATGGTTTTGAGTATATGAACTCGATGATTGCATGTTTTATTGAATTCTTACGAAATTGTTAGCTAGGGTTGAAAATTGCATAGGAAGAAGATTAAATTCTTTGAAATGTTGAAATAAATTGGGTTGTGCCTATTGGGTGAAGTGAAATATATTGTGATTGATGTTGAATATGTTAAGATAGAAGTGCTATGATGTTGAAATTGAATCGATGGAGAAATTGGTAGTTTGTGTACGAAGTCTGAGTACTACTTGTTTCATCGACTCATATGAATGCACTAAGCTTGTTGAATGTTAAGAATTGGAAAATCATGAATGTCTTGTCGAATTGGTTGGATTGCGGCTTAAGACTAAGTGTGGGGTGACCCAATTATACCCAACCTTAGTTGTAGCTAATCATGACTTGAATAACAATCGGACTGTCTGTTTGATTGTACAGGAACAATGTCGGGCAGAAAAGACAAGGGAAAGGGCGCATCCATATCGGGCGCTGGCAGGAAAAGAATACGATTGGGAATAGCAGTTCCAGCAGCACCATCGGTTCCGCGAGGCCAACGCCGACAATACGGAACCCAATGGGTGACTCATGAGGGGAAGAAGTGGTATGCAAAACACAAAGAAACAAAATACTTCCCGGAAGAGCAGATAGCACGGGAACCGCTGGCACTGGAATTCCCGCGGATTGTACACTCGATTGACACCGTTGGGCTTAACTTCATCTTCGAAGAGCCCAGGGAGTGCAATATCCATCTCATCCAGGAGTTCTATGCCAACTGGAACCCGACTTTACCAGTCACACTGTCAAGATCAGGGGGCAGGTTGTCACTTTTGAGCCCCATCACTTGAATGCTATCTTGGGGGTGCGGGACACAGACGCCCATGTCCTCCGGCAGCTGAACATCACTCCACCCTATGCGGACATCAGACGCACTCTATGTGGAGCCCGACCGACAGCACGGTGGGGTAGGCACAAGGAGAGGGGCTACCATCAGACATTTCCCTACTCTCAGATGAACAGGGAAGCAAGGATTTGGCTGAAAATTGTGTGCTCATGCTTGATCCCGGGGGTGCACATGACAGATGTCACTCGAGATAGAGTGTGCTTGGTGTATGCCTTGATGAAAGGGCTTGAAATTAATGTTGGGGTGGTGATCATCTCCGGCATGAAGAGAGCCCAACTGCATCAGGGGCACATATATAGGCTCGGTGGTTTGCTTACCACGTTCCAGAGGGGCCATGATATCGAGGAGGAGGTCCTGGATTACATCCCACAAATTGACAGGCGTGCCTTGGATGTCACCACAAACAAGGCATTTGACACTACTGATGGGCCGGTGCTCACACTAGCCGAGCGACATGCTCGGGATGACCAGTATATGGCCCGCATGTACGGGATACAGATGTTGCAGCTGCGCATTGGCGGGAGGCCGGCAATGGAGGATGAGCTGTGGCAGCTCAAGCTGGATTACCCATTCGACGAGAATGCCCGAGCTCTATGCAGAGTGGGGCTAGCGTTTGTGGAGCCCGTAGATGATGATGTCCCCACCGATGAGGAGACACGCCGAAAGGACTCAGATTTTGAGTCAGATGAGGACAGCGGGGGCGATTCTGATATGGGAGACGAAGCAACGACACCTGACGAAGAAGTTGAATACTTCGATTGACCAGGGAGTTTCACCACCTATCTTTGTGATATGTTGAAATTTTGTGAACACTGGGGACAGTGTTCGGTTTAAGTGTGGGGTGGGAGTAGCTAGGTGCCAGCTGCTTTGTTTATGTTTATGTTTTGTTGTTGTGCCTGTGCAAAATGTGACCTTGTGACCCTGTGTTGTGTGTTCTGCAATTAATTTGGTGTTGTAATGAATGTGAAGTGGCTGTGTGTTGCGTTGAGCTGTTGTTGGTTGTGTTGTGTGGTGTAAATATTTTTCAAATTAAAATTTTTATCTTTTTCTATCGAATTTTTTTCGAATATTTTTATGTTGGGTTTCTCGGCCTTTGTTTTTGGTGCTTTTACCGAGAATAGTCCCATTGAACCAAAGTCGTAGATAGCGACCGTTCCCTATGATGGATGGATGACGACCGTCTTAAGGGAAATGTAGTCGATAGAAGTAGTTTTTTTCTTTCTTTTCTTTCTTTTGTTTGTGTCCCAAATGTGTCGTTACATCATGGTTCGGAATTCTTGTTACGTGTTGTACATGATATTAAGATGCAAAAGTGATTCTTATGAAAGCATGCAAATGTGTAAACATGTTGAGCTTTCTAGGCCGTAGAGTTCGATTCGGTGTGATCGAGGCTTAATAATGAATTCTTGTAATTAGCTGATTGAAGAGTCTGTTAATATGTCTTGAGTTGAGCATGTGCAATGAGTGTGAGGTGAGGCTTCGATTATTCCATGCTATTGTGAAGTGTCTAGAACTTGCCTGGTGTGTGTACTAAACGAAATGAAGGATGTGTAGTGTAGGAAAGGATGTAGGTGTTTCTCTGAATAAACCAAAAGTTTCTCCATTATCATACCTACCTTGAATGTACATCCTAGTTAGCCCCATTGAGCCTTTAGCCTATTTTTTTCTTTCTTTGAAGAGGTACAAACCGAGCTTAACCCCCTTCTTTTCATTAGCCGTGAATTTGATCCAAAACTCTTAAGAGCTCAAGAAAAACAATTTTCCCACGGTGTAAAGGAGTACGAAGTGTGAAATGGAAGGAAAAGCGGATGTTGTGAAAGTTAAAGAAAGGTCAAAGGTGCACTTGCTGAAATTAAATAAAATAAAGATATATAACTAATCTTTGCTAGTAAGTCGAGTGTGCTTAAAGAAATGGGAAGAAAAACAAAGAAAAACAATTTCAAGAATGGGAGGATGAAGGAAGAAACAATGGCCGTAATGATGGTTGGATGTATTGAAAAGCGCTTAAGGAAGCTAGTTGCTATTATTGGTTAGCCCAGTATTTACTATTTCCTTAGCTTACATTATAACCCGTTATGTCCTACGTGATCTTACATCACGCGTCCTTATATTAGTAGAGTAATACACTAGAGGCAAGCCCATGGTTCATGACATGATGCATGTGAATTCTTTGGGAGAGAGAGCGAAATCATATTCATATACCCCTACATGTAGTGCTTTGGAAATCATATGATAGCAAATGGGGTAATTCTCCTGTGTTGTGAGGGCAAATGCTTGATGAGAGATTAAATTTCGTGTCGGATGTTTTGATCAGTAGATTTGCACGAGTTTGCCAAGATCGAGAATTGATTCTTGAGCTTAGGAGATCTTAATGTGATGTACTTCGTTGTATTGATGAGACCATGCATGTTTTCTTGATGATTTGCTATACTAAATAATCGGTATAGCCATAGGTTGAATTGTCGAGCCGAAGTACCTATGCGTGAGTGTCAATTGCATGAGATGTGAGAATATTGTTCGAGGAGGAACAAGAGTTTAAGTGTGGGGTAAGTGATCTTGGGCAGAATTGCATGCCTAAGTGATGCTCAAACGCTTCATTTCGTCTTGATTATCGATTGTTATGGTACATTCTCATGTGATTTTTAGTAAAAATGTGAATTTATACTAACCAACATGATTAGTGTGTTTTGCAGGTAAAAGGAAATTTTGGAAGCTAATATACATGTTGGTGAAGATCGGGAATGAACTTGGAAATAAGGAGTGGAACATGACAATGGAGAGCAGCAAAAATAGAGGCTCCGCGATGGAGCCGTGTCACGCTGCCATCGCGGAGGCACTCTACCTCGGATGGAAGAAATTGGAATGATGTGAATTGGTAGGATATGATCTCTTCTTAGTTTAGAAAATTGAGAATTGATTCACATTCAGAATAGAAATATATCTGAAAGTCTTATTAGTCAATTACGGAATCGGTATTGTATGGCTAGAGCATGAAATTCTTTTATCACAAAAATGTAGATTAATGTTCATGATTCTTAATTGGATAGGAGTCAAAAGATCCAATCCATAGGCAATAATTCTTGACTAGCAACCGAAGAAAAGACTAGCTGAATTGAATTGATAAATTACTTCCCTGCATGGTTGTTTTAACCTCAGTTTGCTCATTACCATTGTTCAGACTCAAATTATAATCTTAACTTAGATTTTTATTACTTATCAAACTTACTCTAAAAATATTGTTTAATCGGTTGTCTGCATTCATAAAGACATAGTTCACTGACATATAAGTTAATTAGTACCGCAGCTCAGTCCCTGTGGGACCGATACTTGGCTTTACATAAGCCACTTTACTACTTGTTCGACCACGTGCACTTGTGTGTAGTCACACCAACCACCGAACAGTGGCCTCATTGAGCTTTCGGTAGTCCATGCAAATTCGTCAGCCTGTGACTGCGCATGTAGAAATCAGCTCATTCTTCTCATTGGTGACCACGGCCATCCATCCTTTCTTCGGGACACACTGAACGGGACTTACACATTCACTGTCTAAAATGGGATAGACCACACCTGCATCAACCCACTTGATCACTTCCTTCCCAACCACATCCTTCATCACCGGATTCAACCTCCGCTGATGTTGTACAGTTGGCTTTGCTCCTTCCTCCATAAAAATTCTGTGTGTGCATAAGGCTAGGTTGATTCCTCTAATGTCTGACATTTGCCAGCCCATTGCTTTCTTCAGCCTCTTGAGAACCACCAATGCATCCTTTACCTGTGCCTCTGTCAGTTCTGCGGAGATGATGAATGGCAAGGTGTCATCTTCCCCCAAAAATACATACTTCAGATGTGGAGGCAATGTCTTCAACTCCAGTTTTGGTTCTTCCTCAATAGATGGTTTTGACAATGGTTCCAAGGACCTCATTAATGGCTGAAAGTCTTGCTTCCTGAGAAACCATTTTGGTTCGTTCAACATCTTCACCATCTCATATGTATTTCTTTCTCCGAATTGATCGGAGCCCATCAGAGCTCTCTCCAAAGGATCTTGAGAATCAACAATCTGAAGAATTGCTTCTTGGTTTAGCACATTGATTGCTGATAGCTCCTCATAGATGGCTGGAAGCTTCATGGCCTTATACACATCAAACACCTCCACTTTATCATGTGCTCACATGGTTAGCTACCCCGCAGCTACATCAATCTATGCTCGCCTGGTTGCCAAGAAAGGACGTCCCAAAATAAATGGGACTTCCGCATCCGGCTAAAAATCCAATATAATAAAATCTACCGGGAAAATGAGGGAGCCCACCTACACTAGCACGTCCTCCACAATTCCATCTGGTTTGGCCAAAGAACGGTTTGCTAGCTGCAAGATCACTTTAGTTGGTCTAGGACTACCCAGCCCCTACTTCTTGAACACCGATGTCGGCATCAAGTTTATGCTCACTCCTAAATCACATAGTCCGCGAGCTCGGATACTTTGCCCGATCGTGATCTGAATGGTAAAGCTCCTAGGGTCCTTGAGCTTTGTTGGCAACCTGTTCTGTATCCGGGAAGTGCACTCCTCAGTAAGCACCATCGTACCATACGCCGTCAATCTGCTTTTGTTTTCTACGATGTCCTTGATATACTTTGCATATTTCGGCACTCCCTGCAAAACATCAACCAAAGGTAAATTAATGTGTACTTGTTTGAGCACCTCCATGAACTTTTTAAAGAAAGCTTCTTCCTTGTGCTTCTTTAATGTTTGAGGGAACGGGGGTGGTGGTCTTTCTGCTTCAGCTGCCTTTTCCTTCCCCCTCTCATCATCATGTTCCCCTTCTTTTTCCACTGCTCCTGATTGCTGAGGTGGTCTTTCTAGTTCCACCTCCTTGAGTTGTAGTCCACTCCTTGTGGTCACTACATTAACCTTCTTGGGATTTGGGTCAGTGTCACTCGGTAGTCCTCCTCTGGGCCTGGTGTTTTGAGCTCCAGCTAGTTGTCCAAACTAGTACTCCAACTCCTTTTTAGCTAACTACTAATTTCTCATGTCTACCGCCAATTTCACATAATCATCCTACATTTGCGCTTGGTTATGTATGAGTGTTTTAAACATGTCCTCAATGCTGTTGGGTGGTGGAGGAGGTGCATTGTTTCCTCTGTATTGCGCATGAAAATTCTGATGCCCCCCCTTGATTTCACTGCACACCCTTATTTGAACTCTGCCCTTGATGGCTATTACTACCCTAAGAGAAATTCGGATGATTCCTCCAATTTGAGTTTTAACTGTTGCCATACTATTGATTATTATTGCTCTGGACGTTCCCAACAAAGTTTACTGAACCTATTTTTGCACCACAGCACTTAGCTGAGTGTTCATTATTCCCACATACTTCACACCATACCTGTTGCACTACATTGACTGGGGCTTGTGCTTGATTCAAGCTCATACTACTGAAGTGGGCGTTGAGTTGATTTTGCAACGCAGCTATCTGTGCAGAGATAGGTGTAAAACCATCCACCTCAAAGACTCCTGCCGCTTTCCTTGTTCCTCCTCGTGATGAGTCCGCATTCCACTCTGTATTTTCCTGTGAAATACGATTTAACAAAGTATAAAGCTCCTCATAAGTCTTTTCTAATGCCTGTCCCCCAGCTGCTGAGTCTAGCAAAATTTTTGTATGTGGTTCCAAACCCTCAATGAAAGTATGCACCAACACATCGTTGATGAGGACAATCCCTTAACATTGATTTGAACCTTTCCCAAGCTTGATATAGATTCTCACCCTCTCTTTGTTTAAAACTTAGAATCTGACTTCTAAGTCTTGCTGTTTTCCCAGATGGAAAGAATCGTCTCAAAAACTTTCTTGCAAGTTCATCCCAAGTGGTGATAGAGTTAGGTGGTTCAACTTTAAACCACCTTTTTGCTTCCCCCAATAATGAAAATGGGAATAATGTAAGCCTCACATAGTCGGATGATACTCCAGCGGGAATGTAAGTGTCACTTATCTCCAAAAAGTTTTGGAGATGTTGTTGTGGATCTTCATGAGAGAGACCTGTGAATTGCCCGCTGGTGTGCAACAACTGCACCATGTTCCATTTAAGCTCAAACCTCCCTCCTGGCTCTAGTCTGCGAATACTAGATGTAACATTGTTTGCATCTGTGATTGCCACTTCGCGAACCAGCCTTGCTGCCATTTCCTCGGGCACTAAAACTGCCCTCACAAGTGGTGGATTCTTTTGTTGCTCCAGAATTGCCTGTCTTAGCAATTGTAGCTTCTTCTCTAGAGCTTCCCTTCTTTGACGATGAAATTGTCTTTCCGGCTCTATATATGAATCCACCAACTCCTTATCTCTTGCCAGCATTCAGAAGAATTCAATATCTGTAAGAGAAAGGCTAAGATCAAGTTGTCAGCACTTATATAGAATTTGTAAACTAACACTAAGAAAATAAATTTACCAATTGCCAGTCCCCGGCAACGGCGCCAAGAACTTGTTGGGTGCAGTGGTAACTACACGTAAGTGCACGTGGTCGAACAAGTAGTAAAGTGGCTTATTTCAAGCCAAGTATCGATCCCACAAGGACTGAACAATGGTATTAATTAACTTAAGCGTCAGTAAACTATATCTTTATGAATTCAGACAACCAAATAATCAATATTTTGGGAGTAAAAGTTTACTAAGTATTA
This sequence comes from Datura wrightii, assembly GCA_035772735.1. Taxonomy (NCBI): domain Eukaryota; kingdom Viridiplantae; phylum Streptophyta; class Magnoliopsida; order Solanales; family Solanaceae; genus Datura; species Datura wrightii. Next base: position 42,101,777 of record JASDFA010000027.1, read on the forward strand.
AGAATCTAAGTCAAGATTATAATTTGAGTCTGAACAATAGCAATGAGCAAGCTGAGGTTAAGACAAGAATGCAGGGAAGTAATTTATCAATTCAATTCAACTAATCTTTTCTTCGGTTGCTAGTCATGAATTATTGCCTATGGATTGGATCTTTTGACTCCTATCCAATTAAGAATCATGAAACCTTAATCTACATTTTTGTGATAAAAGAATTTCATGCTCTAGCCGTACATAACTGAATCCTTAATTGACTAATAAAACTTTCAGATATATTTCTATTCTGAATGTAAATCAATTCTCAATTTTCTAAACTAAGAAGAGATCATATCCTACCAATTCACATCTTTCCAATTTCTTTCCTTTTCAAAATCAAAATTGAATTTCTAGATACACATTAACATTGGCCAAACATTAATGTAATAAAAACAAGAATTGATAGAACAACCATTGAAGAAAAGATGAAAACTGAAATGATCAACAATTACATTCCACTATAATTGTTCTTAGCCTCAACAAGAAGTGAATTAGCCACTCATTTGTGGATTAAACATCATCAAATAAGTAGAATTCATACAAACAATTGAGATTAAAGAGAAATAGAAAGAGAAGAACCCTAAAATTTTCGTCCTCTCAACTGCCTATAACCCACATTCTTGCTCAACTAAGTCAGAATGTTTAAAATAACACCTAAGTGCGCTATTTATACTCTTGAGAATTTTTTTCGGAATAACAAGCAATATGGAACGGAGTGTATCGCGGAGCACTCCCTCCATTCCACGGGGGTATCGCGGACCCTCACTGGAAGTCGGATCCCCAGCAAATGTACCTCAACATGGCATGGCTTGCATCACGGAGCCTTGCGTTCGTGCCACGGTGCTATTGCTCACCTTCACTGGAACCTGAGGTTCCAAGTAATTACACTCAACGTGACAAAGAGTGCATCGCGGAGCACTGCCTCCGTGTCACGGAGGTAACACGAGCCTCTGTGGAATTTGGCAAAATTAATTCGTCTGAGGCAGAATGCCTCCGCGATGGCAGCGTGACACGACTCCATCGCGGAGCTCTTATTTTTGCTGCTCTCTCTTGTCAACTTCTAGTCCATCTTTCCAAGTCCATTCCCGCTCTTCACCAACATATATATTAGCTTCCAAAATTTCCTTTTACCTACGAAACAACACTAATCATGTTGGTTAGTATAAATTCACATTTTAAATAAAAGTCACATGAGAATGTACACATAACGATAGGTAAAAAAGTCGAAATAAAGCATTCGAGTATCACTTGGGCAGGCAATTCTGCCCAAGATCACTTATTATCTCTTAACTGTTAGCCCGATGCTTAGTTCTCAATATTCAGTGGTGGTCCTATGTTCTATCAACCTGGAGGTGATTTTGGTTTTCCACCATTAGATACTTTTGTCGTTCCTCTTTCCCCCTTGGACTGAGCTCTGAGGTTCGTGCTTCCTACCTCATACTATCAAGGATGTTATCGACTAGGTCAATTGACTTGTATCCCTTATGACTCAAACTCGGGCTTATTTTGTTCATATAATCTCCCTGTCCTTCGATAGCACAACTAGGTTCATAACCATTATCTTGCAGGTATGCCCTGCCGTCATTAGCATGCTATGTCGCAATCAACATTTTTTTTACTTGAGCTTTAGTGTTGTTGGGGGTTTATCACTGATGAACCCTCTCATATACGCTTGAATTCTATTTGTGCCCTTATCCCCCTTCCTTACTACCGTAAGGGTCTAGATAACTTGTAAAATACTAAGGGTTTCAGCCACTCTCTAATCCTTCTTGGGGACAACAATTCTAGCTCCCCTCTACTATTCATTTTGAGCGCCATAGTGCCCATACTTACGCTTTCTATTGTAATGTAAGAACACGCTAGGGGTGGAAAATGACCCTATCTTACTGTGGTAAGACTGAGGTATGGAACCTTACAATATTTGAAGAGTTGGAGGTAGGAACACTGCTTTCTCCTTCCCTCACACCTTTTAGATAATTCACATTAACTGCTGCCCCTGGCTAATTCTAAATATCTAGTAGGTAAACCCTTTCATATGTACATACTATACTCCTAACCACCTATTCTGAGGTTGTAGGTAGAACTGGGGATGGAACTGGAATATCTATCTCATTATGAGGTCCCTGGTACTTCGAGAGATTGCTGGGGAAATGTCAAAGACGTCTACTTCCACCGTTAGGCTAACCGTCCCCCAACTGTGACGCCTCACTAGTACCTCCTCCTGCTGCTGTGGTTATCTTGAAATTGGCTAGTGTCTGTCTTATCTCGAACATTATTCTAGACAGACATAACAAGAAAAGCTATCTGCTTTATAGCACGATCTGAGAAGAAAGAGGGGTAACCATACTATCATGCCTCGTAGCCTCCTTCTTATAGAATGTGGTGCACAACACATTTATAAGCAAGATTCTACTAGACACAGCTTGCAGACTCCCTAGGATACGAACTGCTCTGATACCAAGTTTTTCACGCGCCACCTTGGGAGGCATGACTGACACCTGGTGACACAATGGCGACTAACTGACCTAGCTAGGTATATGTACGTCTGATGCCAGCCTGCGACTCAATTCAAGAAAACAACAAGCTATATCTCGGTTGTAAATACGGTCTCAGGCCGACAAGGTCTTATAGCCACCTGTAAATGAAAACAGCTAACCAACAACAACAATAACAAGGAATCCTATGCATGCTGACCAGACCACCACGATATCTAGTTATAACTTAAATGAAAATCATATGCTATACTAGGACCCACATGGCCAACACATCAAATAAGATGTATATGGGCCCCGCAGAGCCAACAACAACTAACTGACTTACAACTATAGTCTGCAAGACTTTAAGAATACAAATAGTAGTTGGGACAGGGCCTCGGCCTACCCAATGCTGTACAAAGAAAGACTGAACCTCTACCACATGGAAACTCCAGATGAAAGGAGCTAGCTAACTGTTGACGCTGAACAACTGCTACGGAAGACCCTGAATACTGTCTTTCTAAACCTGCAGGCAAGTAATGCAGTGGCCAAGGGAGGGCGTCAGTACAATATGTACCGAATATGTAAGGTAGTGAATAAGCTAATAAAGACTGGTAATAAATAGAAAGAGAAGGGGAGAAAGATTAACCTATAAGCTTGCTTATTCGTAATATGCATCTAACGAAATGATACATGTATGTGAGCTAACACTATATGATTACATATTTACAAACATATAACTAGCAGACAAGAATACAAACGAGAACCTCACCTGGCCCCCATAAGCCGGAAGGTACAATCAACACATAATAACTCGTTCAGGCCCCCATAAGCGCTGGCGAGCACATCTCAATCTATATACCCCCATCCAGGTTTCTCTGACTCCACAGGTACTGTAGCCAACCTACCGGTCCCTTGGGTCTATAATTGAGCCTGCTTGGCCCCTGAACTGTAACTGTGCCTGAGTCTAGTGGACTCCTATCTGCACCCCGGCACCAGGCTCGATGGGGGAATGTTGAGCCAGCCACGACATATAAAAGCCCACCCATGGAATGAACTGTATGAGGAAGTGGGACCCTTTCTTTATCCCTCGCGGATGGCATACCGCTCAGTAGAGTGACGTCATCTCACCCCTGGCGAGCGTCAACACACCTAGTAACCCTGGGGTGGTCATGGATGGCTCCTAAGTGAGGGAAACCCCAACCAAGGTGCTGTACTAACATCTCAATCTATCCACTCAAAAGGCGTAATTGGCCATCTAGGTCTAACGCCATCGCTGCTCGCCCCCTAGGATAATATGTAAAACTGCTAGCAGGCAGGCCATGCACCTATATCTGATCAGGGGACAAGATAGTGATCATGATCTCTAATAGCCTGGACTGAATAGGACGAGATCTTGAGTGGCCTAACATAACTCTAAATGTCCTGCCCGGACAACTATAACTCATAAACAACTGCGTGGTCGCGAATGACTAACTACTTAGTTCCTAAGCTTAGGATAATTATAGGGCTAGTACTGGCCGAATATGCTTTAGAGTGATCGTCCCTTAATCCTCTATAAGAAGTTTATTGACATCCTTAGACTGTGGGCGGTACTATACTAACATGGTACTAACTAGTGCCTTAGGCCTCATCTTGGTCCAATTGGATCTTATATTACTTTTCTGGGCAATTCTTAACCTTATAGACACTTTATATTGACCTAACCATTCCTGGAAGCCTGTGGGTGATAGGAACCGGCTGGGGTGCTGGCTCGGCCTCTAACTACTAATAAGGTCCCCTTCCTTAGGGTACCCACAGGTCTATTTGACCTGAATGACTGGGATGGCTTCCTGGGCGACTTATATGATAACTGCTAAGCCCAATACGACTGACAATTACTGGTAATAACTGATAGGCTGACAAACTATCACTCAGCTCACTAGACAACCTTAGGTTGCTGACTCTAAAACATGGCCATCCTATCTAAATTTCTGGCCCTGGGGTGTAGGGATACGCCAATGGCCTCTAAGCATGCTTTCCTGACAATACAGATGCCAAACTGGTAGTTAAAACCTCCTAGCTGCACCCATGCGGCTCAACTTACTAGCTCAGGCCCAATAACTCTCGCGAGCTCCTAAGATCTAGGCCTGGAAACAAGCATAGAATTCTAATAAAATCCATATACGTTTTCTAGTAGCTAACCAGAACTTATGTAACCGTAATCTACGGATAGCAGCTAATCACAGCATGTTTGATCTCTATATACCAGCAATAGCTAATTACAATATGTCTAATCACAATCTAATGGTAGAAGCTATCTATAACATATAAAATCGTCATTTCTATTCTGGAACATAAGTCGTAACACTGTACAACGAGTATATTTGCCGAGGGTTAAGCCTTACATACATCGATTATCATTTCCTGAATAACCAACTCTCTTCAGCTGTAACTATTATACTAGGAGAAAAGACGAATTTCAATACCAAATTCGTGGTAAAACGATAACTTTTGGCATTAATAGCAACCATAATTTGTTTACGTAAAATATGGCAAAAAACATATTATTTCCCAAGAGTTTAGAAGGGAGAAATGCTTACTTGAAGCCCGTGATCGTATAGAAATCAGTTTGGAGCAATTCTGACAACTTTGGCTCAGCGAGGTTACGATTCGCCGGGCAAATTTTACGAAAATAACTCCGTAGTAATGCTCCCTGCAAGATTAAACTTCGATACCCGAGGTTAATTTGAATTTGGACGGCATTTGATAGCGTAATCGGATGAAAATCAATTGTAACCCATATTTCCTTTACCCTCTCGCCATGAAAACATTTGAGAATGATTTAAAGGAGAGAGGGAGGGGTTTATACACTACTTGGGTGGTGACAGGGGATGTGCCTCGCGCCTCCCATTGAGGCTGCCACCCTGGCGCGCCGTGCCTCTCATTGAGGAAGAAGGCCTAGCGCCCCGCGCTGGCCAGTGCATTGCTGGCTGGCGCGTCGCGCTAGCCCTATACGCACTGGTCCCGTCCGACCCCGCTTCTGAGGCTTTTTCCACATGCATCATGATCTTCTTACTCGTCACCAATCCACGTGTACACTTACTAATTGTTAACATTTACGGGGTGTAACATCCTCCCCCCCTTAGGAACATTCATCCTTGAATGTCTACTTCAATTTACAGGAGCTTAACCTTTTGGACTATTATTTTGGAAAACTTTCGGCAGAATCTCCCTTGTAATATGGACTATCAGAAAATCCTTAAATGCAAAAAAGTCCAATACAGATATCTCACATGACACCATAACAACTTTTTCATTAGAGAATTGCAGTCAGCTGAACAATATACTTAACATACATCATAAAATAACAATTGAAGAAAAACCTTTACCTTAATCGCATAGTTTAGACTAATGCTGGAACAAATGAGGATATCTGGTTTTCATGTCGTCCACGTCTCCTCAGGTCATTTCTTCTCTATTCTTGTTCCTCCACAATAATGTAACAGAGGTGACATCCTTAGTTCTCAACTGGAACATCCCGTAACTTGAACGTCCTTAACTAGAACAACTCAGGACGGGTCATCAATGTCCTTTTCAAACATCGACATGTGAAAGCTGAATGGGCAGGTCCTAGTTCTGCAGGCAATTTTAGCTCATATGCCATTTTGCCTGTTCTCTGAAGGATATAACCTGGGTCAATCTACTATGGCAACCTGGCTCTAATACCAAGTTTTTCACGCCCCACCTGGGGAAGTATGATTGACACCCAGTGCCACATTGGGAACTAACTAACCTGACTAGGCTTATGCACTTTTGGTGCCAGCCTGCGACTCAATTCAAGAAAATAACAAGTTATATCTCGATTGTAAATACAGCCTCCGGCCAGCAAGGCCGTATAGCCACCTGTAAACAAAAACAGCTAACCAACAACGGGCAACAGGAGGGATTCTATACGGGCCGACAAGGCCACTATGCTATCTAGCTATAAAAGAAATAAAGACAAACTACTATCCTAGGCCCCACACGGCCTACATATAACAAACTGACGAATGTAGTCTACAAGCCTCTAAGAGTACAAATAGTGGTCGGGACAGGGCCCCGGCCTACCTAAAATGCTATATAACTGAAATATAGAAATCCTTACAACCTAGCAACTCCGAATGAAAGAAGCTGACCCAACTGCGGACTCTGAACAACAGCTTCTGGGGATCCTTACCCCTTTCTTTCTAACCTGCAGTCAAGTAATACAGCGCCCCATATTGGGGCATCAATACAATATGTATCGAATATGTAAGGCAATAGATAAGCTGAAAAAGACTAGAAGTGAATAGAAAGAAGGGTAGAAAGATTAACCTGAACGCCTACTAATTCGTAATCTGCATGTAACCAACACTACAAATACGTAAGCTAAGACTATATAATTACACATTTATAAACTATAACTAGAAGACAAGAATACAAACAAGAACCGCACCTGGCCCCCATAAGCTGGAAGGTACAATCAACACAGGATAACTCGTTCAGGCCCCCATAAGCCCTAGTGAGCACATCTTAATCTATATAACCCTATCCAAGTTTCTATGACTCCACTGGTACTGTAGCTAACCTACCGATCCCCTGGATTTGCAACTGAGCCCGCTTGGCCCTTGAACTGTACCTGTGTCTGAGTCTAGTGGACTCCTGATATCTGCACCCTTGGCACCAGGTTTGACGAGGGTGTGTAGAGCCAACCACGGCATATAATAGCCCACCCATGGAATAGACTATATGAGGACTTGGGACCCCATCTTCGTCCCTCGCGGATGGCATACCGCTCCGTAGAGCGACGTCATCTTGGCTTTGGCAGGCATCGACACAGCTAATAACCCTGGGGTGGTCATGGAAGGCTCCTAAGTGAGGGCAACCCCAACCTAGATGTTGTACTAACATCTCAATCTAGCCACTCAAAAGGTGTAACTGGCCTTCTGGGCCTAATGCCACCACTGCTCGCCCCTTAGGATAGTCTGTAAGGCTGCTAGCAGGCATGTTGTATGCATGTATCTGATCAGAGGATCCTGATAGTGATCCTGATCTCTAATAGTCTAGACTGAATAGGGCGAGATCTAGAGTGGTCTAACATAACTCTGAATGTCCTGCCCGGACAACTATATCTCTTAAACAACTGCGGGGTCGTGAATGGCTAATTACTTAGTTTCTCTGATTAGAACAACAATAGGGCCGGTCCTGGCCTAACCTGCTTTTGAGCGATCAGCCTCTAATCCTTCCTAAGAAGCTTATCGACATCCTTAGCCTATGGGAAGTACTGTACTAGCATGGTACTCCTAGTCCCTTAGACCTTATTTGGGCCTACTTGGATCTTATATTACTTTCCTAGGCGATTCTTAATCTTATCGACAACTCTATGTAGACTTAACCATTCCTGGCAATCTGTACCTGAATACCTTATAAGAATTGGCTAGGGTGTTGGCCTGGCTGCTAACTACTAATAAGGTCCCCTTCCTTAGGGTACCCACAGGTTTATCTAACCTAGATGACTGGGTAGGCTTCCTGCATGGCCTATGTGATAGCTGCTAAGTCAACTAGGACTGACAATCACTGGTAAGGGCTAATGGAACGACAGGCTGTCACTCAGTGCACTAGACAACCTTAGTGTCGTTGACTCTAGAGTTTGACTATTCTGTCTATATTTTTGGCCCTGGGACGTGCAGTAATGTCAATGGCTTTTGGGCATGCTTTTCTGGCAACCTAGGCGCCAAACTGGTAATTATGTCTTCTAGCTACACCTACGTTGTTCAACTTACTAACTCAGGCTCGCTAACCCTCACGAGTTTCTAAGGTCTAGGCCTGGCAAAGAAACATACAATCTTACTAAAATAATGAACCAGATAATAGGAGAGTTATTATGACTTTTCTAGAGCGTATCGTACTTATCATGTATTTTCCCAACGAGGGATACTATGGTATAATCTATATACGTTCTCTAGCAGCTAACCAGAACCTATATAATCATAATCTACTAATAGCAGCTCATCGCAGCGTATCTGATCTATATATACCAGCAACAACTAGTTACAACATATCTAATCACGATGTAATGGTAATAACTATCTACAATATATGAAATCATCATTTCTAATCGAGGACATAATTCGTAACACTGTACAACGAGTATACTTGCCGAGAGTTATGCCTTACATACCTCGATTGTCGTTTCCCAAATAACCGATGAGTTTCAACTTGTATCCACCAGCTCTCTTCAGTTGTAACTGTTATACTGGGAGTAAGAGATGAATTTCAATACCAAATTCAGCGTAAAATGATAACACTTAATACCTATATTGACTATACTTCAACTTAACGGAACGCAACCGAAGACGTATTATTTTCTGAGAGTTCAGAAGGGAGAAATGCTTACTTTAAGCCTGTGATCATATAAAATCAGTTTGAAGCAATTCAGGCAACTTTGGCTCAGGGGGGTTACGATTAACTGGGCAAATTTCACAAAACTAACATCGTAGTAATGTTCCCTGCGGGCTCAAACTTTGATACCCGAAGTTAATTTGAATTTGGACGGCATTTGGTACCGTAATCAGACAAAAATCAGTTGAAATATGTGTTTTCCCCTCTCTCTGGCCGAATGTGATTATTGGAAATGACCTATAATTGAAAAGAGGGGCTTTATATAGTTATTGAGGTGGTGGGCAGGGGTGTTCCTCATGGCTCCCATTGAGCCTGCCACCCTGGCGCGCCGCGCCTCCCATTGAGGCATAAGGCTTGGCGCCCCGCACCTCCCATTAAGGCAGTAGGCCTGGCGCCCCGCTCCTCTCAAAGCTCCAGCAAGCCTAGAGCCCCGCGCTGGCTAGTGTACTACTGGCTGGCACTTCACACTGGCCCTATGCATACTGGTTCCATCCGGCCCCGCTTCCGAGGCTTTCTCCACACGCATCAAACTCTTCTTACTCGTCATTAATCCACCTGTACGCCTAGCAACCGCTAACATTTTACGGGGTGTAACATCCTCCACCCCTTAGAAACATTCGTCCTCGAATGTCATTCTCATACTTAAAGGAGTTACGCTTCTTTACCAAGATTTGGAAAAATTTCAGCAGAGTCTCCCTTGTATCATGTACTAGCCTACAACCTTAACTGCATAATCTAATTTAGTCCTGGAATAAGTGGGGATATCTAGACCTCATGTCGTTCCCACTTTCCTAGGTCGTTCCTTCCTTAGTCTTATTTCTTTGTAATACTTTAATAAGGACCACATCGGTAGTCTTTAACTTGCGAAGCTGCTGATCTAATATCGCGACTGAACCTCTTCATAGGTTAATCTCCCAGTAACTTAAATTTCCTTAACTGGAACATCTCGGGATGGGTCACTTATTCCCTTTCACATCATCGACGCATGAAAGTTGATAGGACTGGTTCGAGCTCTAGAGGCAACTCCAATTCGTATTCCACTTGGCCTATTCTCTAGAGGGTAGGATACGACCAATGAATCTACAACTAAGCTTTGCAAATCTCATAAAACCTTGCACTGGTGAACTTTAGGAATATCCAGCTACTGCTTCAATTCTTAACTGTCTACGCCATACGTTAGGGTACAACTTTTGACGACCTTGGCTGTCGGTACCCCTTTTTCCTAATAAGTTTCGCTTTTTCTTATTCTTTTTCCGTCTGCCCATTTTAACATTCCCGGATTTGCCTATCTCTGATTTATCTGCTTTAAGTCATCATTCAGGGGGCTTCCACTCCCATTTATAATGGACCTGTAGAGTTTGAGTTGTATATTCTATTTGGCAACCTGTTAGGGTATGAGGAACCAAGCTTAAGTTTATATGGGTCCCCATCTGTTCTAAAGTCTTTTCTAGAACTTAGTTGTACATTACATCTCCCGGTCAGAGCTTATTGAACAATGGGGCTCCACGCAACCCAACTACTTCTTGGATACTTACTCAGCATAAGTCTTAGCCACGACATAATTTTATCTTTTGACTGTATTCATGGCAATAACTCTCCACCCCCTTATAGGCGTGGCCACCTCCTATATTGGCCTGCCCAGTTCCTGCTATCCCGTCTTTTATGGCCTGTCACTGGACCTCTATGCTATAACTCAAAGATATCTCCCCTCTTCTAATGCCATTAGTAGGTCTCTCTTTTTGACCCATTGCGTTTTCATTAAATTCTGGAAGTATGGTCTGCTAATCGAAGTTCTGCCACACTTGGAAATGTAAAGTCGGCCCCTGGGTCTTATGACTTCACCTTTTTTTTATCTTGAGGACCAATAACATTCTGCTAGGCCTTGTTTCTAAGTTGCACTAAGTTAGAGTTCCTGCGTCAGCACCCCCTTACCTTCTCCTCTGGCGGGGATACCGCAACATTCTAGGCTATAACCTTACTATCTCTTAACTGTTAGCCCAATGCTTAGTTCTCAATATTCGGTGGTGATCCTCTGTTCTATCAATCTGGAGGTGGTTCTTGTTTTCCCTCATTAGATACTTGTTCCGTTCCTCTTTCTCCCTTGGACCGAGCTCTGAGGTTCGTGCCTCCTACCTCATACTGTTAAGGATGTTACCGACCAGGTCTACTGACCTGTATCCCTTATGACTCACACTCGGATTATCTTGCTTATATGATTTCCCTGTCCTTCTATAACACCCCATAAATTTTTTGTGATTGTTTGATGTTTTTATGCTAGGTTAAGAAAAGTACGGGTTGTATATTGGTCGTAGATAACAAGGGAAATGTGTGCGATCAAAAAAAAAACCAAAGAGTATGTGAAGTTCATAAGTAAGGGTCAAATTTAAACAATCATATCTCCAAATATATGATGAATTTGAAGCCCCACTACCTATCAAATTAAAGTTCTTTGAGTCTAGTTCTCAGAACATCAAACCGCTTGTCAATTGGAGTTCGGAGTAAGAAGTTATGGGCATTTTACCGAAGCATCACGAGCGGTGACGCGGGCATGACGCCCTAGTGCCTCCACCTCCCTATTTACCTAAAATCTACTTTTTCACTTGTAGAAAATATTTTCAGCTAAATCTAAATCGACCAGCTTACTAAGGATTCCATTTCTCTCTCAATTCCATCAGCTAGGACAAAGAAAATCAAGGAGGAACATCAAGCAAAGTTCAAGAAAATCACAAGATAAGTTGAGATTACCTTGCCAAGTATGTTAAGGGCTGTTTTGGAGCTCGTTTTGGAAAGGTTTTGAAGATTTTTTTATGCGTTTAAAAATCTATTTGGACTGCCTATATATCCATATTTGTGTAGGTGTTGAAATCAGGAGAAAAGGTAGGGATTTTGCCCCTTTTAAACCTCTTAGATTGCAAAGCGAAAATCTGGAAATTGGCAGCTAAGTGAGCTGCCGATGGACTGTTTATTAGCTGAGTTTTGGTCGTTTTCCTTACGCTTTTTGGCTGTTTATTTTTCTGGAATTATACTTTATATTGAGGGGTAGAATTACAGAAAAACTAAGGTAAAATTTCCCTCTTGTTTCTCCCTCAAAAGTTAGTGAAAACTACTTGAGAAAATGGCTAAATGTTGTTGATGTTGCCCAGTGTTGTTGTTGCTACTGTGACTGCCTCTGCTTAGTTATTTTGGCTGCATTTTTTGCTATTCATTAAGATTGTCATTGTCCTATAAAACCACTGGATTAAGGAGGTTGAAGGCTGATCATTGATATAGGAAATCGGCTAGAGAAAAGTTCATCGGAGAAAGGTATGTAAGGCGCCCCGTCTATCATTCTTTTAAGCACGATTTGTGTTTTGTGAATAACATGAGACATAAACCTATTTAAAAGTATTGAGGAAGTATGTTATCTTCATTTAAGCTTTAAAGTTCCATGTTTTATTGTGGACAAAATGTTAAGATTATGCCTAGCCGAAGTGAGACATATAAAGTGTGATATTGTGTCGATTGTTGTCGTAGTTGTACATTGAGTTGGAGACCCCTCAGCGTGGGCATTGTTAGCTGGTCCTTACTGTATGTCACGTGTATATATTTGTTATGTTAAATGTGTTTAAAGGTCTGGTTGCTAACTGAAATTGGTGAAAAAGCCAAGATGAGGACGTGTAAACAATTTTAAGCCACGTAAAGACGTCGCAGGCTATTGAGGGTAAACGAGCTTATTGAATTAGGATTACCTAGTTATGGTTGTCCTTTATCCTATGTGTATGTTATGAAATATTTCAGGCCAAGGGGAGGTTCCATAATCCCTTTCCCTTAAGCCGAACGACAAGCTAGCGAGTTTTTGAGCTCTAATGTCCCTTGAACACGATCTATAAATTTTGTTGAAACTCTTAGGTCATCTGTAGTTCCTTATGATTTATACAAGTTTTTAATACATGCATTTAAGTTATATTTTCTAGCTTTACATGTTATATGTACTCAATTCCAGTTATACATTACGAAGGAGGCCTATGCAGTCCACATGTTTAGTATTCGTCATTTCTATGTTGTACGTATTGAGTTGGTCCAGTATAAGCCATATTGGCTCCATTTATGATTTTGTCTAAGATTTATTGATTTTACCCCGGTGTGGTACACCGGCTGGAGGTCTTGTTATTTTACCCCGGTGTGGTACACCGGCTGAACGGATTTTACCCCGGTGTGGTATACCGGCTGGACGGATTTTACCCCGGTATGGTACACCGGCTAAAGGCATTTTTATTTTTACCCCGGTGTGGTACACTGGCTGAACGAATTGTATAGATTTTATTGTTGGCTGTCTGCTGGCATTTCAGTTATTGTCTTTTTTGTGCATTAGATGGTAGCATTTACACTTCAATAATGAGTTATTGTCAGGTTTTTGTTTTCAAGATTCTGGGTTGTTTCTACTCCTTATTTCTGGCCTAGTTATCATTTTTATCTTACATGTGTACAGTTTTAAGCCTTATATACTAGTACATTTTATTCTTACTGACGTCCCTTCATCTTGGGACCCTTCCTGCAATCGTGCTGTGGGTCCAGGCCGAGGCACAGATCATCGGACGTAGTAGGAGCCAAATTTCAGTAGAATAGTGGTATGCTCCTCTCTTCTAGGAGCCATGTCCTAGTTTGGACTATTTTCAGTTTTGTGTATAGCATGGGTAGGCCGGGGCCCTGTCCCGTGCATTTCAGTTTGTTTACTCTGTAGAGGCTGATGTGGACTAGTTTGTATAGTAGTGTGGGTTATGTAGTCGTATTGGTTTTTCATTGCTTTGCTTAGCTTTATTTTAACCTTGTCGGCTTTCCAGGATGGATATTTATAATTTTCAAGGCATTGTTAGCCTAGTATTTATCTTGGTTGGTTGTGACAGGTGGCTTGGTCAGCCTTAGTGTTACATTTATAGATGCTATATAGCCGGCTTCTCAATCGACCATGAATCGAGTGCCAGTTGCGCACTCCCCTTGTTTGGGGGCATGACACCTTCGTTATCACAAACTAGGGTCATAACTATTATTCTGCAGCCACATTCTACTGTCATTAACACACTGCGGCAGAATCGGCCTAATTATGACCTGAGCTTTACTTTTGCTAGGGGTTTATCACGTGTAGACTCTCACACGTACTTTGAGTTCTACTAGTGTAAAAGCCTTGTGGTTATGAAGTCATGAAGAACACAATCCTAGTCACTTGTTAATTGAATACAATCGAAATTGATTTAAGAATCTACTAGTCTTTACTCTTGTTTATTATGTTTTTGTTTTCAAATCCCCCCCCCCCAGGAAATAAGTAAGCTAATAGTATTAGCTTAACGCACTTACTCAAGTTTTTTTCATATTCCTCGTAGGATTCGACCCCAACCCTTGTTGGAATCTATATTTGACATCGACAACTTTATATCACATTTACAAGGTGTAATTTGGGTTAAATTAGGGATACCTCTTCTAAATTGTGACTTTGTTCAGTGGACGGTAATCGATACACATTCTGAGAGTACCATCTTTCTTTCGCATGAATAATACTGGAGCACCCCATGGAGAGATGTTGGGCCTGATGAAACCTTTATAAAGAAGGTCTTTTAGCTGCTCTTTCTACTCCTTAAGCTAAGTTGGAGCCATTCTATAAGGAGGAATGGAGATGGCCTGAGTGTCTGGAAGAAGGTCTATGCCAAAGTATGTTTCCCGCTCAGGAGAGACTCCAGGAAGATCTTCGAGAAACACGCCAGGGAACTCACTGGCAACTAGAACTAACTGGATAGTTGGGGTCTCCGAGCTAGAATCTTTGACTTGAACTAGGTGATAAATGCACCCTTAGTAATGAGCTTCCTTTCCTTAAGGTAGGAAATAAATCGACCCTTAGGCGCTGAACTACTACCCATCCAATCTAAAACTAGCTCATTAGGAAACTAAAATCTGACAACCCTAGTTCTGCAGTCAACTGAGGCATAACCTAGGTGTAATCAATCCATGCCAAGAATGAGATCGAAATCAACCATGTCTAGCTCTACTAAATAACCTAGAATGACCTTATTCAACAATGAGACTAGGTAGTTTCTATACACCCGGCAGGCTCTAACTGATTCTCCAATTTGGGTGGATATTGAGAACGGTTCTGAGAGGACTTCTGGACTGATTTCAAATTGGACTGCTACATAGGGAGTCATTAATGATAGTGTGACTCCCGGATCTAATATGGCATACACATCTAGATAGAAGAGACATAACATACCTGTGACCACGTCAAGTGAGCTCTCCTTATCTTGACGAGAGGACAAAGCATAAAAGAGGTTTTGGTGCTGACTGCCATCTGTACCTGAAGTATTGGCCTGCTAAGTTGGTTGGCCTATTGGACCTGCTGAAGTGGTAGACTGTGACCTCCCCCGTCGCACGATGGACATTCTCTAAGCCGGTGGCCTAGCTATCCACACCCAAAGCAGCCCTCTTTGACCTGGAGGCATTGACCTAGATGATTCCTTCCACACTTAAGGCAAGCTGGATCATGGTTGCTGGTGCTATGACTCTGGGCCTGGGAGCCAGATGCTCCACCCTGCCGATCCTTGCGGGACCGAAAGTAGGGGCGGTGGCTGAAGTAGATGTTGGAGTCCGCTGCTGCTATTGCTGCCATGGGCAGCTACTACCGCTAGACCTTTGGTGGCCATAATCGATTGGTCATTCCTAGCCCGCTTGTTCTCCTGGTCTATATCTTTCAACTTTTCTGCCTTAATCTACTGGGCATGAACAATCAGGGTGGAGAGGTCAATATCTTTTATGAGCATCGCGGTCCAGCACTCCTAAAGTTCCAGGTTTGATACTCCATTAACGAACTTAAGCATGCGAGCTCTTAGCTCGGCTACCATCTCCGGAGCATATCTTGACAACCGCATGAACTCCAATGCATATTCCTCCACTGTCCTGTTGTCCTGCTTCAAATTCATGAACTTTGCCACCTTAGCCTCCCTTAACTCCCAGGGAAAGAATTTGTCTATGAATGCTCTGGTGAACTCTTCCCACTCCACCGGTTCCGCTCCTACTAGTCTCCCTTCTTTCCACTGATCATACCAGATTTGTGCGACCCCTTTCAATGGTAGGCAGGCAGTTTAGCACACTCAACAGAACTAACACCTATAATGCGGTTGATCTTCTATACCTCATCCATGAACTCCTATCGGTGCTCTCCCAACTCGAATCCATGAAAGGCTGGAGGGCTCATTCGGGTGAAGTCCGGAACTCTAGCAGCTGTGGTGGACCAATTGGAGTTTACTGGAACCACATGCTGGTTCACTTCATTTTTTACTTTTGGAGCTAGCAGCTGGATTGCCACTCTGAACACTGTTGAGGACACTTGGTCATCCTAAGGGGCTGCTGGAGCTGGTGGGGCAGGTCGATAGCGTTTCCAGCCTTTCTTCCTTTTCCATGTATTGGAGGCATAGTTTCACTGAAATTAAATAGAGCACGAGTTAGGAGAATGTTTTTGGAATTGAACTTCAAGGAACGATAAGGAGTATGAACAAAAGGGATTTTTTCCTAATAACATCTCGTAGCCTCTCCGTCATAAGTGTGGAGCGCCTCACACCTATGAAAAGGACTCTACTTGACGCGACTTTCAAATATCCTAGGATACTCTATACTTAGTGCTCTGATACCAAGTTTGTCACAACTTGAGTTTATACCCTGGACGAGACATGGTACTTGGAGTCACAAGTAACCCTATGTCAACCCATGGTCTAAAATAACACTGGTAATCTAATTAATCATATGTGGAAGCTTTAAAAAATAAAATCATTTAAGAAATATAATTTGGTAAAATTTCATACATCTAAAAAACACAATCGAATATCTGAGTCTATGTCTGAAAGCGATCTACTAATGATGAGTTGCTGGGACAAGCCCCCAGCTAACTCAAAAGTCTAACTGAAAGAAAATAACTGAAAAATAAACCTCATCCTCGAAAGATGAGGACTCAGCAACTACAACTGCTGATATCACCCGAAGGAAATAGACTAATGATGCTGAGGCTGAGAACCTGCGGATGTATCATGATACGATACATCATAGAAGGTATGCATCAGTACTTTGAATGTACTGAGTAAGTGAGAGATAATATAAACATGAAGAAACAAATAACTGAACTGAATTGACATGAAATGACCAACTGAAATACTGGAAATTGAACAACTGAATATATATTTGATATGGTCAAAAATGACACTAACTGATAGTCATAGACATGTCCTAAATCTTAAATACTAAGTTGAGCTAAACTGAAATTCTACTGACTAGTGGGAGAGTCTATAACCGACATATAACCACATGAGCTAGACATGGAGTTCGATGTATATGCCTCATCGATAGGACCTAATATACCTTGCCAGGGTAGAAAGGCATGAATTGGGTGATCACAAGTCTAGCCCCATAGGGAAAATAAAATAACCTATGGTGGAAATGTAGTTTTAGGAACCTGAGTGCGTTGGAACCTCGGTCGGCTCGGTCCTATGTCCTACTCTCACTGGATAGTCCTAGTCTTTCTATTAAGCTGATAGCTAAAAATTGGGGTCCAAGACTAACTCAGGGATACTTATATGGAAGTACCCTGAGAGTTTTATCAAACCGAATTCTGTAACTGGTGTTCTAAGAATGGCTAGAGTTGCTTATCTGGAAGTGTCATAATCGTCTAAATAACCAACTAAAATCTGATAACTGATAACGAATTCTAATAACTGACATCTGGAAGGCACCACTGACACCTAAAAAAAACCAGACTATAGTCAAACTGATAAGCTGACATTTCTAAAAATACTGAGAAAGACTATAGTCAAAGTGATAAGCTGACATTTCTGAAAATACTGGGAATGCTAATATTTTGACTGAAACTGAACTAGCATGCAACTGACTGAGATTTCAACTGATATTAATATTATGGAAATCCCGACACTAATAGAATCAAGCAACATGAATAACAAATCAATTATGCAAGACTCTAATTTACTGTATTCAAATGTTAGGGCTAAAATCCATTTACAGGAACAAGTATCAACATGATCTCAAAGAAACAAAAATATAGCAACTAACAACATGAATAGCATTCCACATGAATTTAATCAATTTCAGACTGAAAGATTTCTAAATTTCAAAATCTCAGGGGTAGGACTGATAGGAAAATTTAAATGAATTTTGGGGCACAAGGGAAGGACAATTCCCTTGCTAACTTCTCACACACCTGGTGATTAAGACCATGAGGAAAACCTTGAGAAGATCTGAGAAGAAAAGTTGAACCCTTGCTTCTGCTCTGAGTTTTTCTGAGAAAATTCTACGGTCTGACTTCTGAGGGAATGACGAATGAAGTATATAATCAATTACCCTCTAAATTCCCTGAATAAACCAAAAATGACGTAGCTTAGAGATTTAAAAGGTGGGAAGTTACAAAAATAACCCTGAGAGAAAATTTAGAAAACTACCCAACAGGGGACCAATTGGTCTCACAGCGAGTCATTGGTTGAGACCATGACTCATTGGGACCAGTCATTGGTACTAGTCTTAGATTTTTGTCTTACTGGAACTAGAAATTAGGGGAACCACAACTCATTGGATGAACCAATGGGTCGTTGGTTCTTCCTGTTGTCATTGGCAGGAAAAACCTGGGAGCCCCAATAACGAGCGACACAACGACTCATTGGTAGAACCAACGAGTCGTTATATCGACTCGCCTTCTCCACATGAAAATTTCTGAGTATCCCTGGACTGGTCACCACAAGTGGTCACAATTACTGTGGGACAATGAGTCATTGTTGCCACTCATTGTAACTAAAGGAAATTTTTCAACAATCTCTAGGCTTCCACCAATGAGTCACCTCATGTGTTGTTACTTCAAATGATGACTCATTGTACGACTTGTGTGTTCCTGGAAAGGGCAAAACCTGATCTCTGAACTAGTAATACAACCAGTGATAGGACGACCTGCTTCTACTTACAAAGGTTCGATCCATGTCTTATTGGTTCTCGAAGGACCAAGGCAAGACTGACAACGACCCTGACAATGGGTTGTTCGAGTTGACGATGACTCATTGTCTCGGTCATTTTGAGGCAAAAATTTCTGGTTTCTTTTGGGTTTTTCTTTGAAGGTCTGAGTTTGGTCTAGGAAAGTTTTGGGGTATTACAAAGAAAGCCCACTATACCTTGTTAGGGTATAGTAACTGAGCTAGGTGATCACTATTTGAGGCCAATTTTGGCTAATAACCTACAGTGGAAATGTAGTTTTGGGAACCTGGGTGCGCTAAACCTGGGCCGGCTTAGTGCTAAGATCTACTCTCACTAGAATCCTAATTGTGTTTTTAGGATGATAGCTTGAAAATGATGTCCTCAGACATAAGTCAGGGCTATATATCTGGAAGTGCCCTGAGAGTCTAAAGGACCTGATAACTGAAAATGCTGGTGTTCTAAGACTTGGGAGAGTTGCCTTATCTGATAGCGTCATAACAGTCAAAAGAACGACTGATAGGCTTATCATTGTTACTACTATGTTTCTCAAAGACTGAATATAGTCAAACATATCAGCTGATATTTCTATAGAATACTAAGTAAATAGAGTATTGACTGAGACTCTGAGACTGAATATTCTAAAAGGCTAACTATTGTTCATTTAACTGTTCTAACATCCATAATTTTATTCAAATTATCCTGACAAAGCAATATTCATATTTGGATTCCAAATCATGCAAGTCTCATTCAAAATCACATTTAAATATTACGGCTAAAATACATACGTATGAAATGAGAAACAAAGCATGATTTATAACTGATAATAATCTTGGGAAACATCAGGAATTATAACAAAAGGGAAAGTCATAATCTATCCAAAGAACAACCCTAGTTTTGACATTTTATAGGGCTGGAATTAATAGGATTTATGTAAGGATTTTGGGATACAAGGGTTTAAGAAATTCCCTTGTTGAAATCCCACATACCTGTAGCAGAATCCCTGAGAAAATGCTTGAGAAATTTGAGAAGGAAATGAAATCCTTATTCTCGCTCTGCACTTCCTGACATAGTTTCTTCATACTGACTTTGAGGGGAAGGTGAAAAATGAGAGGAAGTATTCGATCAACTTCCTAAATCCCCTTCAAGGCAAACCCAAATGACGTGGTTTAGGCATTACAATAACGGGAAGTTACAAAAGTTCTCTTGGAGAAAAGTCTGGAAGATTGCCTGTTAGGATCAATGGGTCATACAATGAGTCATTTGTGGTGACCATAACTCATTAGGACAAGTCGTTGGTCTTAGGCTTTCAAAAATCTAGTTCTGGGCTTAACCAATGGATGTGAACACCAAATCACGAGATGAGACAATGAGTCGATTGTTCCATCCATGGCCACTAGATGAATTTTGGACAAACTTGTGAACTCCACCTAACAACTCACCAGATGGGTCGTGTCACCACTGGACATTTTCCATCCTTGCACCCCTCTTGGAAAATGACTCACTTGACGAGTCATGAAGTGGAACCATGACATGTCCCCCAACTCGTTAAGTCCCCAGGAGATTCCCACTTTTACTAACTGATGCACACGCGATGGGTCACTTTATGACTCGTCGAGTCACACAACAAGTAACTTCACGACTCGTTTAGTAACCTACTACAACTTTTCCTGATTTTTTCAGTTTAGTTCTTAGGTCTGGTCTTAGAGACTTTCGGGGTGTTACAATATCTCCCCACTGGGAACATTCGTCTTTGAATGTAGGACTAACATACTGGAAGGCTGGGAAGAGAACTAAGATCTCAAAACTAAACAACTACAGCTGAAAATTGAAGGAATGAATTACTACGGACTAGGATACATGACTGGATTAACATAGCCATATTAATTGGACTTATGCAACTAGGGTGCATATTTTAACATGAGTAGGACTGATAAATATGGAATGGAATAGAGTACTGAGGAGGTATTTAATACTTGATGCTGAAGCAGAACTGGAAGGGAATAAATGAGGGTATTTAGCCATCATGTATGTTTTTTCTTCCCATATAGCTCCCTCAACTAGCTAATTCGTCCATAAGACCTTTACTGAAGCAACTTCCTTGTTTATCAGCTTACGAACCTGACGGTCTAGGATCTGAACCGGAACTTATTTTTAAGAGAGACTATCTTTTACACCCACGCTCTGTAGAGGCACTATGGAGGTTGGGTCTCCGATGCATTTCTTTGACAAAGACACATGACAGATTGGGTGCACCGATGCTAACTCCGCAGGTAACTCCATCTCATAAACAACATTTCCAATGCGTCTCAAGATTCTGTAAGAGCGGATATATCTGGGACTGATCTTTCATTTCTTCCCAAATCTCATCACCCCTTTCATAGATGATATTTTTAGGTATACCCAATCATTCATAGCAAACTCCAACTCCCTTCTCCTCACATCTACATAAGATTTTATTGGCTTTGATCTATTTTCAGTCGTTTCCTGATAAGTTGAACCATCTACATAGCCTCATGAACTGAATTAGACCCTATTAGAGTAGGTTTACCAACCTTAAATCACCCTATAGGAGATCTGCACCTCCTACCATATAATGCCTCGAATGAGGCTATCTGAATACTGGACTGGTAGTTCTTCTTGTATGCAAATTCAATGAGAGGTAGATGATCATCCCAATTTCCCTTGAAATTGGTCACATGATCCCTTCACATATCTTCCAAGGTCTGAATAGTCCGCTCAGCATGGTGATCTATCTATGGATGGAAAGCTGTGCTGAGCTTGACCTGAGTACCATGTCCCTTGTGGAATGACCTCCAGAAGTGCGATGTGAATTGAGTACCCCTATCTGAGATGATAGACAGGGGAACTCCATGCAATCTGGCTAACTCCCAGATATATAGTATAGCATAATCCTCCACTAAATCGGTAGTCTTAACATGTAGGAAATGTGCTGACTTGGTTATCCAGTCTATGACCACCCAAATTGAGTCCTTATGTCGGTGAGTATGAGGTAGGCTTGTGATAAAGTCCTTATTCACTACTTCCCTCTTCCAAGTAGGAATACCAATATCCTGAGTCATACCCCCTGGCCTCTAATGTTCAACCTTGACCTGCTGGCAATTTGGACACTTAGCCAATTAGTCTTGCAATGTCTTTGTTCATGTCATTCCACTAATAGATTTCCCATAGATCACAGTACATCTTGGTGGCGCCTGGGTGGATAGAATAACTGGAGCTGTGTGCTTTCATTAACACTCCCTGCCTCAAATTGTGTACATTTGTAACATACAACTTGCCTTTGTAACGGAGCGCACCATCTCTTCATTTGGAGAATGCTTCCACCTCTTTTCTTAGGATTACTTCGTTCAATTTGAGAAAAATTGGGTCTTCATCCTACTTTGACTGAACCTCCACCACCAGGGAGGATTCTGACCCACTCTGGACTACAACTCTACCTTCTACTGAGTCAACCAACTGGACCCTAACCGAGCCAATATGTGAACATCTCTAACCAACTCCTTCTTATCATTGTCAACATAGCAACACTCCCCATGGACAATCTGCTGAGAGTGTTAGCCACTATGTTAGCCTTACCCGAGTGGTACAAAATACGCATGTCATAGTCTTTCAATAGCTCTAGCCATCTCCCCTGATGAAGATTCAAATCCTTCTGACTGAGGACATACTGATCCACTACTACAAAAGGGTCTTTAGCGGCAATTAAAAATGCCTTTTGTGGCAATTGTTATTGCTGCTATAACATATACCGGCAATTAGGCTTTTGCTTTGCTAAAGGCTTTAGCGATCATTTACAAAACTGCTGGTAAAATGTGGTACAATTCCCTCAAAAGGTTATGTTTTACCGGCAATTGTTAGTGGCAATTATAATGGCTGCTAAATATTTTTTCAAGCAGACCAACTCCACCTTTTACCGTCAATCATAATGGCCGCGAAAAGGATATGTTTAACGGATATTGAGTAGTGACAAGTATAATGGCCGCTAAATATATTCACAAAATGGTTGTGTAACACTTTTACCATCTATTTTTATTGCTACTAAATCCAATTAAATTGCTACTAAGACTTACATATTTTACCGGCTGTTGTTAGCGTCAATTATAATGGCCAGTAAATTCAATCCAAAATGGCTCCATAAAAAGTTTGGGTGACTATATTTATTGTCACTAAATCTAAATAAATTGCAGAAAAAAGTTACATACATTAACGGTTATTGTATGCCGACAATTACAATGATTGTTAAACACATTTCTGAAATGTCTGTATCAATAATTATAATGGTAAGTTATAATAAAACACACTATTATAACTCATAAAAATATAATATATTTCATTAACTCAAGAAAAAATAAAATCTAGTACTAATTAATAATATTAACGCAATTAGCGAATCAAAAGACAATATTATGTATTTAAACTAAGTAGTTAATGTTATTGTAATTGTTCCTATCAAAAACACGCAATAACAAATTTCTAAATTCATAACCCTTAAAGAAATCCAAAACTCTTCGTAGTATTGAAAGCTTCTACGTGCTATTTAAACATCATATTTTATGACTTGAAATAAAAAAATCTAGGAACATCAAAAAAATGAAATCTAATGTAAAAAAATAGTACATATAAATCTAATATATTGTGAAATTAGTCAGACTCAAAATTTTACCAAATTTAACCAACTCCTTAAATTTTTAAAAATTTAGGCAGAACCTCCCCTGTAAATAGGACTATCAAATTTTCAACCTGTTTACAAAAGCAATTTTACATGAAAACACATCTCAACATTTGACATCTCTAATATAATATTAAAAAAAACTTCATCTACACAACATTCTTTGATGTCAAAAGTGAAACAAATCACTTCAAGTTCATTTTTGAAAAAAAAAGATCACCTCAAGGCATGGAAATAAAATTTTCCATCCAACACAACAATTAAAAATGAGTTAGCTCACCTCATTTTCAACACGCTCTCTTCTTTTTAACCAATTTTAAGCAAAATATCATGAACAACAGTGAGGTCCATCCTCACACAAGCCTTTTCTGGAGGAGAGAGCATTTTTGGAAGCACCACTAGAGTTTTTGTTAGATCCATCAAAACATGTGAAGCGACGTGAGATAAACAATGTACATAAATATTTTTAGATCCTAGAACTTAGATTTTGTGAAGGCAACATTTATTTTTCAATCAAAGTATATCATTACACACTCAATATAAATATTATTCAACATTTAAGATCCTCCCCAAATTTAGAATAGTGCTAAGTCCTCAAAGAAACTACCCAATAAAAGCAAAGTAAGAGGGATTCTAAAAAAAATTATCAATGAGAGATTTCTGTGTTCTTCTCTTCCTTGAACTATTTTGAATGAATTATAGGCTATTTCAGTGTCAAGTACCTGATTATCTGAGAATGATGGCTAGAAAGAAAGAAAGAAGATTTTTTTCATTATTGGTTGCCTACACATCAGTTCCTGCATTCTTACTTCCTTGTTTGTATGTGGCTACTGATGTGTGTTTGTGCATAAGTGTTATTTTATGTGTTTGAGTGCATTTCTGATATTTTATCTTAAAAGCACATCCCAACCACTAACATCTCAAAAGTGGAATCATAATAAAGAAACAACAGATGGAGTACATCCAAAGTTACCCATATCCTTCAAATTTTTAAAATTTTGCCAGAATCTCCCCTGTAAATAAGACTACCAAATTATCAACCAAAAATAATTTTATCTTAAAAGCACATCCCAACCTCTAACATCTCAAAACATGAATCATGATAAAGAAACAGATGGAGTATATTCAATGCTGTCTTCTTGATTGTGTAGTATATTACAAGAAGATAGTATTAGCAACAGACTAATAATAGCTCTTTTCATTTTCTTGATGAAAGGTGATCAATTTGTGTCTAAGAAAATCTTCACAAGGCTGATTACCTCACTTATTACATTTGTATATCGCCACAAAGTTTGATTAAACACTTCTTTTTCCTATCAAGAGAAGCCAGATCCCAGATTTTAATACTATGCGTTCAAGATTCATGTTTTAACCAACGAACCCATTGCCTTGTTTGAGTTATAGGTTCATAGTTTAGTATTTTCAGTAAATTCAATGCGTTAAAAGTTATGTGTTCAAAAGAGTTCACATTATACTACTAGATCCGCCCTTCTCAAGCCGGCTCAGGTTAAATATGGCATTAGAAATGCAATAAACATAAGGTGAGAAGACTGCAGAACTTTACTTCATTAGATATGTGAAAATATAATCAGTTGAAGTATTTACAGTACCAATAGTATTTAGCATGAGTAGAGAAAGACATATCTTTTGCTCACTAACCTTCATTCGCGTGGAAATCAAACCCACTCTTCCTGCTAAGGATTTCCATATTAGCATTGCCATTCCATGTTTGTTCAAAGCCGGCTAATTTATCTACATAGTAAAGAAATAATTCTCAAGTCATAATAATTCAAAGGGATAAGTTACCTCACTATTAAGAATAAAAATATACATAAACTCTATAAAATAGTTGTTTGATTCAAATATTTAGCATCAACAACACCAACAACAATATATTGTGAATTCATATAAGGAGTAGTATGTTAACATATACAGATAAACAAACAATACTGTGAGAAGATGGAGTATTTCCAGCAACACTGTCTCCTTTAAACAACATTTGTGGTGATTGTTGTACTCGTTCATGGTGACTGTTGACATTGGGAACCTAAAAAGTAGATAACATTATTTTAGTAAGATTAAAATTTAAATAATGTCTCAAAAACTTAAAATTGGGTCACCTGGCCATCTAAAACTTCATTGATAATCTAAAGTTATCAACTATGCACATCAAGTGATCAAAAACCATGATAAATAAGGATCAAGATATGTTATCTAGTTATTAGCAGAGAATCAAGTTATTGCCAATGCTTTTCACATAGACAACTAGAAGAATAAAGCACAAACCAAGTACCCTCACAACAAATGAAGTCCCCAACTCACATATACATAAAAATATGAAAATTGGGATTAAACAAGTAAGAGTCTCACTCTCACAAGGAAGTACCAAATACTGAATATTGGATACTATAGGCTTGTCCTTATTTTCTCTACTTCGGCATTTTTAACAGTCAAGCAAGGATCACTATAGGACTTTGTTCGGCTTGTAATGTAGGCTTCAGATTGGGTATTGTAAATATGAAATTTAGTGACTAAACCCTCTTTGGCACTACATACTTATGGCCTCAATTTTCACTTATCTCACCCTTTTCACTTTTTCATTTTCTCCTCCCTTTTCTAGCATGTGTGAGTGTGGTGGATTTTTTCATATTTTTTCAACTCCTTTTTCACCCTTTGCATATTGCATTTTCAGATCATTTTTATTCCTTTCTTTATCACACCACACCTCACATTTCTTTGACTCTTTTTTCTTTCTTTGTTTTTCACCCCACACAGTTTACTTACCCCTACTATAGCCACCCTCAACTTAGGCATTTTGCCAGAGTTGAGGTTCACATGTCCAAGGAGGGTCCACGGCCAAACAAATTCATTATAAACATTGGTCAAGGTGAATAGGTGATCAAGAAAAATGGGTTAGCATTAAGGCTCAAAATCTGGATCAAGGGAATCATATCATTTGGGTAGGGCAATTTAAGCTAAAATAGGCTAAACAAAAATGAACTATGATCCTTTCCTAATCAACCATCCTAAATCCTATGTAAAGACCAACCGAGCATGTTCTAGATCCTCTACATAGTATTGAACTATGTATTGATCCTCACTCACTCATGGTACATGTTCTGCATTCATTCTCCCTATCCGATTCATACATCGCTAACTATAACTACTAAAGCTAATCAATTAAATGACACAAAAAGATCTCTAGAAATCTTGCTTTGCAATCAACAAGTACAACTAACATCCAAAAAATTTTAAGTAGGGTAATTTTTTTTCAAAACTTAAAAACTAGTATATTTTATTGGCGGAGTAATCCTAAGATACTTTCTAGTTAAATAAAATAATCACAAACATGCCAGTTCTACTGGATAGCATAATTGAGGAAAAAGAATTACGATAAGAAAAACCCTTAGATGAATCAAAACTCCCCAAAAGATACAAGTACACTCCCTCCCCTTTAAAAAAGCATGCTTCGTTCCTGAAGCATAGAATATAAAAGCACATGGGAAAGGGATATACCTGTGGCTATTTAGACTTTACATTCCATGGATTGCCTCCCATGCAACGCCTGATGAAACATCGTGGTATGATGCAAGTCTCTTTATTACTCAAACTTTGTCAAGCAACTCAAAATCATCCTCGATTGCTGAGACCATTCTACACTCTTTGGGCTGCTTCATTGACCGACATATGTTGAAACTGACCTCCTATTTATTAAGATTGAACTTCAATTGGCCAGCTTTAACATCTACAAAAGCCCTCCCCGTGGAAAGGAATGATCGCCCTAAAATGATGGGGACCTCAAAGTCAACCTCGTAATCTAGGATCACGAAGACCACTGGGAATATGAATCTGTCAACCATAACAAGCACATCAAATAGGATTCCAACAGGCTCCTTCACAGTATGGTCAGCCATCAATAGCTGCATAGTAGTCGGTGTGGGTGCTCCCAAGCCCAGCTTGTTGAACACAACTAATGGCATCAGATTGATGCTTGCTCCCAAGTCGTAGAGTGCCTTCACGAACTCAACATCACCAATAGTACATGGAATGGTAAAGGCACCTGGATCCTCCTTTATCTGGGAAAGGACCGGTGAGGCTATGGCACTACAATGATGTAAGTTACCCACTGACTCATAGCTCATGGACCTTTTCTTGGTAACAAGGTCCTTCATAAATTTGGCATATCTAGGCATCTACCGCAATGCCTAGACCATTGGTATGTTCACAAATAATTGTTTAAGAAAAGAAAGAAATTTCTGAAACTTAACCATCTTCCATCTTCATCTTTATTCTTTGAGGGAACGGGGGCGGTGGTTGTGGGATAGCCATATAGATCTGTGTGGCCTCTTCTTTCTTACCTTTTTTAGTTTTAGGCTCCTTTTCACCAACTAGAGCCTCAGTAAACTCAGCCTCTTGCTTAAGCTCTTGCTCAGCAACCTAATCATCATCATAAATCACGATCCCTTTCTTCATTTGTATTTCAACTACAATCAGCAGAGGAGGATCAACTGTGGTCTTTCCACTCCTAGTCTTAACAGCCATACAGTGACTATCATTCTTTGGATTTTGGACTATGTTACTAGGTAGTGTTC
The DNA here is from genome assembly GCA_035772735.1 of Datura wrightii. Classification (NCBI taxonomy): domain Eukaryota; kingdom Viridiplantae; phylum Streptophyta; class Magnoliopsida; order Solanales; family Solanaceae; genus Datura; species Datura wrightii. Next base: position 42,129,949 of record JASDFA010000027.1, read on the forward strand.
TCTTTTTCCTAGGGTTTAGGGATGCCAACAGTTTAACCAACTGCTGCTCTATTTCCTTGATAGTTGTGGCATGTGACTCAACTCTCTATCCCATACTAGATAAATCTCCTCAAATATCATTCATCTACTCCTCAGTGGATATCACCTTCTTGAGAATCTCAACCATCATGCTCTCCAATTTTGACTATCCAGTCTCTCCCTTACATGGATTAGGCGGCACAAACAATCTTGTCCGGTCATTGCGGTAACCATCATTCCTTCTCTATTGTCCCTATCGCTCATGACCTCTTATGTGCTGTGAGATTACAACACTTTCGACACTTAAAACTGAGAAAATAACAAGGACTTAGGTATATTTATATGGATATTTCCACGCCACACCTTGGGAGGCATGACTAGCATCTACTGCAACACTAGAATCTGACTTACCTGGCTAGGCTTATGCACTCTAGTGCAAGCCTGCAACTTGACTCAAGTAAACAATGGGCTATATTTCGGCTATCAACACAGCCTCCGACCGAAAAGTCCTTATAGCCACTTGTAAAAGAAAACAGCTAACCAGCAACAAACCATAACAGGGAATTCTATATGGACCGACAAGGCCTCCATGATATTTACCTATAACTGAAATGAAAATCAGGTGCTACACTAGTCCCCACATAGCCAATACGTAAAAAGAAACATATATGGGCCCAACATGACTGACAACACCAAACTATCTAACTACTGTAGTCTGCAAGCCTCTAAGAATACAAATAGTGGTCGGGACAGGGCCCCGGCCTACCTAAAAATTCTACAAATGGAAGAATGCACTTGTTACAACCTGACAACTTCGAATGAAAGGAGCTGGTGAAACTACTGACTCTAAACATATGTTAATGAGGATCCTTAATTCTGTCTATCTACACCTATAGGCAAGTGATGCAGCACCTAGGAGAGGGCGTCCGTACAATATGTACTGAATATGCAAGGTAGTAAATAAGCTAATAAAGACTGGAAGTAAATAGAAAGAAGGGCAGAAAGATTAACCTGTATGCCTACTTATTCGTAATCTGCATCTAACCAACACTATATGTATTTGAGCTAAGACTGCATAATTACACATTCATAAACTATAACTAGTAGGCAAGAATACAAACAAGAACCTCACCTGGCTCGGAAGGTACAAGCAACACAGAAATAACTTACCTGGACCCTTATAAGCCCTAGAAAGTACACCTCAATCTATTATACCCTTATTCAGGTTTCTATGACTCTACTGGTGCTATAGCCAACCTACCTGTCCCCCTGGGCTTGCAACTAAACCCTCTTGACTCCAAATCTGTAGTTGTGTCTGAGTTTAGTGGACTCTTGATATCTGCACCCCGGGCACCAGGCTCGACTGGGTGTGGTGCGGATACGACATAAAATAGTCAAACCATGGAATGGACTATATGAGGACTTGGGACCCCATCTTCATCCCTCGCAGATGGAATACCGCTCCTTGGAGCGATATCATCTAGCCCTTGGGGGGTGTCGACACAGCTAATAACCCTGGGGAGGTCACAGAAGGCTCCTAATTAAGGGCAACCCGCACCAAGGTATTGTACTAAAATCACAATCTAGCCACTCAAAGGCTTATCTGGTGTTCTGGCTTAACGCTACCACCGTTCGCCCCTTGAATAGTCTATAAGAAAACTAGAAGGCACACCCCATGCACCCGTATCTGATCAGAGGACCCTGGTAGCGATCATGGTCTCTAATGGTTTAGACTGAATAGGGTGAGATCTAGAGTGGCCTAACAATACTCTAAATGTCATACTCAGACAACTATAACTCATAAACAACTGTGGGGTTGCGAATGACTAGTTACTTGATCCCTCTGCTTGGAATGATTGTATGGTTGTTACTGACTGAACATGCTTTTGGGCGGTCGACCCCTAATCCCCCGCAGGCAGCTTACTGACATTCTTAGCCTGAGGGTAGTGTTGTACTAACACGGTGCTAGTCCTTTAGACCCTATCTTGGTTAGGTCCAATCTTATATAACTTTTCTGGGCGATTACTAATGTTAAAGACAAGTCTACATACACTTAGCTGCTCACGGCAATCTGTACCTGAGTATCTTATAAGAATAGGCTGGGGCGCTGGCCCTGCCTCTATCTGCTAATACAGTCCCCTTCCTTAGAGTACCCACGGGTATATTTGACCTGGACGACTGGACTGGCTTCCTGGGCGATCTATAGGTTGAATGCTAAGTCAACTTAGTATTGAAAATTACTAGTAGTAGCTAACTAGATGGAAGGCTGTCACTTAGTTCACTAGACAACCCTAGGCTGCTGACAATAATGTATGGCCTTCCTATCTGAATTTCTGGCTCTGGGGTGTAAGGTACGCCAATGGCCTCTGGGCGTGCTTTTGTGGCTACACAGGCACCAAAGTGGTAGTTATATCGCTTAGCTGCACCTATACTATTCAACTTACTAACTTAGGCCCGATAATTATTCAGGAGCTTCTAAGGTCTAGGCCTAGCAATAAAACATATAATTTTACTAATACAATGAACTGGAGAATAAAAGAGTTTCTATGACGCTACTAGCGCGTATCACACTTAACATGCTCCTTCTCGACGAGGGATACTGCGGTATAATCTATATATGTTTTCTAACAACTAACCAGAACGTATATAACTGTAATCTACTAATAGCAGCTAACCATACCACCTCTGGTCTTTATATACCAACAACAACTAGCTACAACATGTCTATTCACAATCTACTGGTAGCGACTATCTGCAGCATATGGGACCATTATTTCTATTCGAGAACATAAATCATAGCTTTGTACGACGAGAATAACTTACCTAGGGTTAAGCCTTACATACCTTGACTGTTGTTTCCCAAATAACCAATGAGTTTCAACTTGGATTGGTCAGCTCTTTTCAGCTGTAACTATTATATTGGGAGAAAGAGATGAATTTCAATACCAAATTCGGCTTGAAATGGTAACTTTTAATACTAATAGAAATTATAATTCAACTACGTAAAATACAGCCAGAAACCTATAATTTCCCGAGGGTTTAGAAGGGAGAAATGCTTACCTAAAGCCTGTGATCGTATAGAAATCAGTTTGGAGCAATTCTAACAACCTTTGCTCAGTGGGGTTACGATTTGGCAGGCGAATTTCGAGAAAATAACTCTATATTTATGCTCCCTGGGGCTTAGAACTCAATACTAGAAGTTAATTTGAATTTGTACTGTGTTTGATAGCGTAATCGGATGAAAAACTATCAATTCCCTCGACTTTTACTCTCTCTAGCCGAAAGAACAATTGGGAAATGATTTAAACTTGAACAAAGGGTTTTATATATATATATATATATATATATTAGGGGGGTTGCTGGGGTGTGCCTCGCTCTTCCCAATGCGCAACAAGGCCCCCACGCCGTGCCTCCCATTCAGGCAGCAAGCCTGGCGCGTCGCGCTGGCTAGTGCACTTCTGGCTGGTGCGTCGTGCTGGCCCTTTGTATGCTGGTCCTATCGAGCCCCTCTTCTAAGGCTTTTTCCTCACACAACAAGCTCTTCTTACTTACCACAACACATACGTACGCCTACTAAATGTCAACATTTAATGGGGTGTAACAGATATGAGACACTTTTACTTTGATTTTAGGGAAATAAGTGTTGGAGAAAAGACGTGCAAAAGAAATCTTAAAATGTAGAAAAATCATCCAAAGTATAGTTTCCATATGAGCCGAACCTTGATTGTATGAGCCGTACTGTCACGACCTGAACATAGGCCCGGATCGAGACACGGGAAAAGGAACCCCAATAGCCTCCAAGTCGACCCATGGCATGAACATAACATCTAACTCAACATAATAAATTGGAAGATCAACATAATTAATGTAGCGGAAGTTTGCATACATAAATATCAAGATAAAAATGAATTAACCATGACAAGACGATCTCTAAATAATGTCTGAAAAGCCTCTAACAGAACTGATGAGCTGATGGGACAGCACCCCCAACTAGTTCGACAAAGTCTGAAACTGAAAGGGACATAATAAACTATAAATGACTGAACATTCTCGAATGATGAGGACTCACCAACAACCAACTGGACAGGTCAGAGAGGGAGGCAGGGGCTAAGGATGCTACTGAGACTAATCCCTCAGACCTGTATCATGAAATGATACAGTATAGAGTATGCGTTAGTACTTGAAATGTACTAAGTATGGAAAGTAAGTAAAAACGGATAGTTAAAATAAATAAGTGTTCATAAGAGTCGGACAACATGATCATAACATCAATATCATAATGTAAACATAAGGGCTCAAGGTTTTCAAAACATTCATAAATCAGTAATAATCATAATCATGGGAGAAAAACTTCATTAAACATAACTTGAGCACAAGTAACACAAACATAACCATGCATAAATCATGAGGAACAATGGGAGGACTCGTCATAACCAACACCATCATGATAGAGTCTTATATGATACCCCAACTATCTCACTCAAGTGGGCAGAGCCGTCCCAGGCTTACAAGGCACGGGACATGCAGTATGTGATATCACGAAAAGGGGATCCATTAACATCTTGATATATATAAACCTATTGTGGCACGTAGTTCTGAGACACTGGTATAGTCCTTTAAACGCTAGGCTACTTGGTGCTAGACACTGCTCCCAAGAATATGTACATTACGGCTCATATAGTAACCATAAAATCATTCATGAAGTTCATGGAAAAATAATTGATAACTTCATTGATCCCCATTTAAAAGACATGTTTCGCCATGAACAAGGGCCCATGAATTAGCCAAGAGTCATAAATCCATTAATCATGAAATACATGTATATTTGTAAAGCACATTTAAACTTGACATTTCATAAACCCATGACAAGTATTTGAGAGAAATCATATCATAAAGCATAAATCATAATTGGGCTAATTTAGATCAAGATCATACTGAAATCATAACTTGGCTTTTCATTAGAACATACGTAATTGGGCATAGTTGGATTTAAATTCAAATCTATAATTTATATTCAAAATAGTCATAAAATCTGCCCATAGATCATAAAACATGATTTAATACATGAAAGAAATTGACCATAGATAGATCATAGAGAATTTCACAAGAATTCGGAATAAACCCCATAGATCATAAAATTTGAATCTAGAATTGAAATCTATGAAAATTGAGAAGAGTTTAGAGGATGAGAGTCAAAGGAACTCTCATTCATAGCCTCACATACTTGGGTAAATCGAATTCACACACCTACTTGAAAACCCAAAGGGAATTGGAGAGAATTTGGTTAAATCTCTCAAATTTGATCTTCAAGGAAAGCTCTAGGATGCATGCATGGAGATGAATAAGCCAAGAATGAACTTAGCCCTCTTAAAACACTCTATTCCGAGCTTAAAACGACGTAGTTTAGGCCTTATAAACTTAGAAATTATAGAAAAGCCCTTAATAAATTAGTAGGGAAAAACAAATTGTCAGTCCCAATGAGGGACTGGACAACTCATGCCTATTGACCACCACTCGTGGTCTGCACTCGTGATCAACACTACCATTTCTCTTCTGTGGGTCACCACGAGGGACACCACCACTCATGGTGTACCCAAATACTTGTGGTGACAAGTCATTGCCAACACTGCCGAAATTCTTCATCCTTTGGACTACTCTTAACCATGGTTGACCTAACGAATCATGGTGCTGACCATGACTTATGGTCACCCAAAATAAAAATATTTCAACCACAACCAAAATCCTCCCCATGAGTCACTCCACGACTCGTGGTGCACCCCACGGGTCATGGGATGACTCGTCTTGTGACTTGGTGCAAAAAATTCAATTTTCTCTGTTTCAACTCCTGAGTCTGATCTTAGGGTTCTTGGGGTATTACAATATCTCCCTCTTAGGAACATTCATCCTCAAATGTAATAATATTTACTAAAAAGTAGGGAAATACGATTATCATACTCAAATACGGAACATATATGTTGAAAACTGACGAAATGGCTGACTCTAAACTCAGCGACATAACTGAACTGAATTACTGAATCACACACACATTTATTGACATGAAAGAAACTGAGGCACATGAGCTAAACGTGAAACTGAATAGAGTATTAGGGAGGAAACTGATACCTCAAGCTGGAACTGAGCCAGAAGGGAGTAGATGCGGGTATTTAGCCATCATATCTTCTTCAGAGTCCCACGTGGCCCCCTCAACCTGCTGATTCCTCCACAAAACCTTCACCAAGGCTACTTATTTATTTCGCAACTTTACGAACTTGACGATCAAGGATCCCGACTATTACTTTCTCGTAGGTAAGTCTGTCCCTCACCCCAATGCTCTCTATTGTAACAACAAGAGCTGGGTCTCCGATGCACTTATTCAACAAGGACACATGATACACCGGATGCACCGAAACTAACTCCACTGTTAAATCCAATTCTTAATCCACATTGCCAACCCGCTTCACAAGTCGGTATGGCCCAATATATTGGGGACTAAGCTTCCCCCTTCTTCCCGAACCTCATCACTCCCTTCATGGGAGACACTTTTAGAAACACACAATCATCAACAGTAAACTCAAGATCTCTCTGCCTCACATCTGCATAAGATTTCTAACGACTTTAGGCTGTTTTCAAACTTTTACCTTATAAGTTGAACTTTCTCCAAAGCCTCATGAACCGAGTCTGGTCCTATCAACATAGCCTCCCGACCTCAAACCAACCAATAGGTGATCTACACCTCCGCCCATAAAGAGCCTCAAACGGAGCCATTTGAATGCTAGAATGGTAGTTGTTGTTATATGCAAACTCAATGAGAGGCAAATTATCATCCCAACTACCATTGAAATCAATCACACATGCTCTCAACATATCCTCAAGAGTATGAATGGTCCTTAGCCTTACCATCCCGTCTGCGGGTGAAATGTTGTGCTAAACTTGACTTGATTACCATGTACCTTCTGATATGATCTCCGAATTGGGAGGTAAACTAAGTACTTCTATCTGATGCAACTGAAATAACTCCCGAATGTACAACTTAGCATAATCCTCAACTAAATAGGTAGTTTTGACCGTTAGGAAATGAACTAATTTGGTCAACCTATCGACCAACTCCTCCATGCCCTTCTTCATGACATTACATCAATAGACTTCCCGTAGGTTACGATACATCTTTGTGGCACCAGGGTGTATAGAATATCTGGGACCATGAACCTCGTGCAATATCCGATCTCTGAAATAATCGACACCCCGAACATACAAATGACCCTGATATCGTAGCTCACCATCTCCCCTTATTGGTGAAGACCTCTACCTTCTAATTCTAAATGACATTCTTCAACTCTACCAAGATAGGATCCTTGTCCTGCCCAGCTTTGACCTTAGTCATCAAGGAAGATTCTGATCCATTCTAAATAATTGGACCACCATCCGTCGAGTCAACAAGACGAACTCCTATGATTTCTGCTAAGAATTTTAAAAGTCATGAACCTCTAAGTTATCATGTTTTATGCTTAAAATCATGCTAAATGTTTGGTTCTCGCGTTATATGGGTATATAACTACACGCAAGTGCATGTGGTCGACAAGTAGTAAACTGACTTATGTAAGCCAAGTATCGATCCCACAGGGACTGGGATGAAGTGCAATCTGCTCAAGTGTACTATATTTCAATTCTAAAAAATGCAGACAACAGTGTAACCAAGAATTTGATATTTTTGGTTTCTAATAATTATGCTAAGTCTAAACAATTATCTACTTTGAGTCTGAACTATGGATGTGAGCATGCTGAGGTTAAACGAACATGTAATGAAATTAATTATCGACATAATTTGGTTAGTATTTTCCTCCGGTTGCTAGTCAAGAACTACTGCCAAGGGATTAAAACTCTCGTATTTAATCCCACTTAAGAATCATGAACCATCCACCTACATTTCTGTGATTAAATGAAATTCATGTTCTAGCCATACAAACCTGGTTCCTAAATTGACTAATACGACTTTCAGGTATATTTCTATCCTGAAGGTAAATCAATTCTCAATTTTCCAAAACTAAGAAAAGATCATATCCTATTAATTCACAACTTTCCAATTTCTTGCTCTCTCGAGTGAAACCGGACTTTTTAGATGTACATTAACGTAGGCCACACATTAATGCAGTAAGAACAAGAATTAATAGAACAACCATGAAAGAAAAGATGAAAAACCAAAGAATCAATTATCACATTTCTTTATAAGTGTTCATAACCTCAGCAAGAAGATGAATTAGCCACTCATTTGTGGATTAAACATCGTTAAATGAGTGTTAAACATACAAGCAATTGAATACAAGGAGAAGGAAAGAGAGAAAAACCCTGATAATTTCGTCCACTCAACTGCCTGTAACCCACGTTTTTGCTCCACCAAGTCAGAATATTGAAAAATGAACCTAAGTGTTCTATTTATACTAGTGGGAATTTTTCCCGGAATAACAAGCAACGTGTCACGGAGTGCATCGCGGAGCACTGCCTCCGTGACACGCTACCGACGTGGACCTTCACTGGAACTGGGGGTCCAGGGAATAAGGCCCTACGTGGCACAGCGTGCAACGCGGAGCCAGGCGACCGTGCTACAGACCTATCGCGTACCCTCTCTGGAAATTGGTAAAAATTCCCTATCCAGGCAGAAGGCCTCCGCGATGGCTGCGTGACACGGCTCCATCGCGGAGCCCCTTTATTTTATGCTTTCCAATGCCTTGTCCCTTGCTCACGTCCGAGTCCAACCCCGATCTCTTCCAACATGCATTTAAGCTTCCCAAAATTACATTTTAGCTGCAAAACAATGCTAATCATGTTGGTTAGTATAAAGTCACATTTTATTACCAATTACATGAGAATGTATACACATTGATAGATAAACAAGGCTAAAATTCCACATTTGAGTATCACTTAGGCATATAAATTTTCCCAAGATCACTTACCCCACACTTAAATCCTTGTTCGTCCTCGAACAACAATCCTACACCTCATGCAATTTACATCCCAACCTCGCTACTTTGGTTCGACAATTTAGGCTACGTTCATACCGATTATTCAATACAGCAAATCATCAAGAAAACATGCATAGTCCTATCAATGCAATGACCTTCAATACATCAAGACCTCCTAGACTTAAGAATCGACTCTCGATATTGGCAAACTCATGCAAATCAGCTGATCATGATATCCGACACGAAAATTAATCTCTCATCAAGCATGTGCCCTCACAACACAAGAGTTTCTTCCCCTCTTTGCTCATATGAACTCACAAAATTTCAAGCAGGGGCATGTAAACACAATTTCGCTTTCTCTCCCAAAAGAATTCACATGCATCATGTCATGACCCATAGGCTTGCCCTTAGTGTATTACTCCACTAATATAAAGAAGTGTGATGTAAGATCACGTAGGACTTTAACTGGTTGTAATGGAAGCTACGGAACTAGTAAATATTGGGTTAGCCAATAATAGCCACTAGCATCCTTAAGCGCCTTTTCAACACATCCCATCAACTCATGGACATTGTTTCTTTTTTTTCTTTTTCATCCTCCCATTCTTGACGTTTTTCTTTAGTTTGGCCCATCTTATTAAGCACACTTGACACAACAACAAAGATTATTCATGCACCTTCATTGTAGTTTATTTATAACAAGTGCACCCATCAACCTTTTCTTTTCCTCCATCACTCGGCTTTTCTTTTCTTTTCACCATTCTCACTCTTTTGACACTTTGGGAAAATGATTTTCTCTTCTTAAGCGCTTAAGAGTTTTGGATCAAACTTACGGCTAATGAAAAGAAGGGATTAAACTCAGTTTACACTTTTTGACAAAAGAAAAAATAATAGGCTAAAGGCTCAACGGGCTGACTAGGGTATACAATCAAGGTGGGTACGACAATGAAAAATAGAAGCTTTCGGTTAAAACAAAGAAATGCCTACATCCTCTCCTACAATACACCTCCTTCATTTCGTTTTGTACACACACCAGGCAAGTTCTAGACACTTCACAACAGCATGGAATAACAAAACCTCACTTCACACTTATTGCACATGCTCAATTCAAGATGTATTCACAGACTCTTCAATCAGCTAATTACAGGAATTCAAACACTAAGCCTCAATCACACTGAATCGAACTCTATGGCCTAGGTATCTCAACATATTTACAAAGTTGCATGCTTTCATACGAATCACCTTTGCATTTTAAATATCATGCACAACACGCAACCAGAATTTCGCAACCATAAAGTAACTACAGGTTTTGGGATGCAACCCACCAAAGAAAAACAACTGAAAAATAATTGAAAAACCTACTCCTAACGACTACATTTCCCTTAAGACGGTCGTCATCCATCTATCATAGGGAACGGTCACTAACTATGACTTCGGTTCAATGGGACCATCCTCGGTAAAAGAACCGAAAACAAACGCCGAGAAACCCATGAAGAAAAAAAAGAACTTTAAGAATAAAATTTTTAAAATATCGATCATTTCGATAACAAAAATATGTACAAAATCAGCTAGCAACATTCAGCAACACACAACAGGATCACATATATTTACAATACAGAACAACAACTTGATAATTCACAAATCACAAGGAACAACAAAATTTCACAGGCACGACAACAGATTAGAATATATACATAACAACACAGCCAGCACCTAACTACTCCCACCCCACACTTAGCTCGAACACTGTCCCCAATGTTCACAAAAATTAAAATAGCAAAAAATTAGGTGGTGGAACTCCCTGATCAATCAAAGTACTCCACTTCTTCGTCAGGTGCAGCTGCTTCATCTCCCATGTCTGAATCACCCCCGTCGTCATCATCGGACTCCACATCGGAGTCCTCCCGACGTGTCTCCTCGTTTGTGGGGACATCATCATCCGTGGGCTCTACAAATGCTGGCCCCACTCGGCATAGAGCCCTGGCATTCTCGCTGAAAGGGTAGTCTAGCTTGAGCTGCCATAGCTCCTCCTCTGTTGCCAGCCTCCCGCCTATCCTCCGCTGGAGCATCTGCATCCCATACATGCGAGCCATATACTGATCATCACGAGCATATTGCTCGCCAAGTGTAAGCACTGGCCCGTTGGTGGTGTCGGGTGCCTTAGTTTTAGTGACATCTAAGGCCCGCCGCTCCATCTGCGAGATATAGTCAAGGGCCTCTTCCTCGACATCTAGGCCCCTGAGGAATGTGGTGAGTAGCCCACCAAATCCGTATCTGTGCCCCTGATGCAACCGGTCTCTCTTCATGGCGGAGATAATCACCGCCCCTACGTTGATCTCTAGCCCTTTCATCAGGGCGTACACCAGGCATACACGATCCCGGGTTACATCTGTCATATGTACCCCCAGGATTAGGCAGGAACAGACGATCTTTAGCCATATTCTGGCTTCCTTGTTCATCTGTGAATAAGGCAAAGTCTGATGGTAGCCCCTCTCCTTCTGTCTGCTCCATCTAGCAGTCGATCGGGTCCCACACAAGGTGCGTCTAATGTCCGCATACGGTGGGGTAATGTTCAGTTGTCGAAGCACATGGGCGTCTGTGTCCCGCGCCCCTATGAATGCATTGAGGTGGTGGGGCTCAAATGTGACTATTTGCCCTCTGATTTTTATGGTGTGACTTCTTAGAGTTGGGTTCCAATTGGCATAGAATTCCCGAATCAGGTGCAAGTTGCATTCCTTGGGCTCTTCAAAAATGAAGTTGAGCCCAGCTGCCTCGATCCGGTGGACAATCCTAGGGAACTCCTGTGCCAATGGTTCCCATGCTATATGTTCCTCGGGGAAGTACTTGTTTTCTTTGTGCTTTGCGTACCACTTCTTCCCCTCATCCGTCACCCACCTGGTTCCGTATTGGCGGCGTTGGCCGCGTGGAACCGCAGGTGCTGCTGGGACTGCTGTGCCCAATCTGATTCGCTATCTTCCGGCGCCAGATGTTGATGCGCCTTTCCCTTTTTCTTGCCTGCTTGCCATTTTACCTGTCAACCCAAGTAGACAAGATCAATGTTAAGCCAATGAATATTACTTCAACTAAGGTCGGGTTAAGCTAGGCTACCCCACACTTAGTCCTTAGCCAAATTTACAACATTCCGGCAAGATCATCTTTATTTACGCACATAAACAACAAACTATACAAACATGCTTAGTGCATACGAATAATTCGACGGTGTATATTCTATGTACTACTCAGACTTCGTACAGCTAACCACAATCATTACCATCGATAACCTTTTAATCCATCGTACTTAGCAAGAAAAAAAACAAAGAAATGAAAACAACAAGAATTTATCTACACGAACCTATACAATCAACCCAATTCTTGCAAATTTCAATATTCCCCTAACCCGAGAATCCGTCTGTCTTTTAACATGATAACAACTAGCACATCGACTCATCTCACTCATCATGTACAACCCGGCATGAATTTCACAAGTTCACTATATTTTTCCACTTCAAATTCAAAAACAAGCCCTAGAAATGATGATATCAAGAAAATTCGATTAAATTATGTAATTAACGAGTTCAAGAAATCATAATGATATTCCAAACATTCATCAACAACAATGCAATTGAATTCATGATTAATTTCTACTTAGGGCAAACTTAGCTCACATCACATGCTCAATATCAAAGAATATCGACAAGAAATGAGATGGAATCGAAGAACATACCTTGAAGTTGAAGAATTGAAGAAAACTCAATGATTTTCTTGGCCTATTCCGTGTCACGTTGAAGGGGGATGGGTTTTAGGGAGTTTGGTCGCGCAGTGAGTGAAAAATAAGGAAAAGTGAGGGGGTTTCGGGGTTTAAAAGTGGGAAATCGCGCAGGTCACCCGGCGACCCGGTGTGACCCATCGCGATATACACGACAATGTGTCACGGGGTGCATCGTGGTGCACTGCCTCCGTGACACGAAGCTGTCGCGAGGGTACTCTGGAATTTTTTACAATTCCGGATTTATACCTCAACGTGTCACGGAGGGTAACGCGGAGGTCCTCTGTCACACCCCACCTTGGGGGGTATGACTGGCACCTAGTGCCCTACTGGGACCTGAACTGCTGAACTGCTAAGCCTGGGCACATCTGGTGCCTGGCTGGCTCTAACTCATATTTCTGGACACAAAGGGCTATATAACGGCTGTAAACACAGCCCCCGGCCCATTGGCCTATAGCCTCCTGTACCTGTAATAACAGCTGACCAGAACATGCAACTATAGGGAAACCTATGTGGCCGACAAGGCCACCATACAGTCTAGTTATCTGCAACTCAGCAATGAAATACTAGAAAGCTACGTGACCGGCAAGGTCACCACTACTGTCAAACTTATGGCCCCACACGGCCAACATAAAGAAGAAAAAGTACTAACAGCTAACAACTGCACGGCCCCACACGACTGGCTCAACTGACCACAGGGAAATGTACAGACTGCAAGCCTCTAGGAATAGCAATAGAAATGATCGGGACAGCCCCCCGACCTACCCGTACTGTAAAACAAAAGAAAACAAAAAACACCTCTGGAATTCAGACTCCGGATGACAGGAGCTGAATACTCAATAGCTGGCTGGAATCACGAGGGATCGCCTCCTCGTCTATGAGTACCTGCAGGCAAGTAATTCAGTGCCCCTCTGGGCGTCAGTACCACTGGTACTGAGTATGCAAAGCAACTGAAGTAATACAACTGAAGACAACTGAATATAGATAGCATAACTAGCATTTCTGTATAGCAGGAGATAACTGAATCTGAAGAAGCTGATATAAACTAACTCAAGCTTTCTATACTGATAAGGCAGAGGCGTACCTGTAGACGCGACGGCCTGCTGTCTAGTAGCTAGTATATAATATATAGAGCACATAAATAGATATACAAGTAGCAAACAAGAGCCAATACCAACCCCCATAAGCCGGATGGCGCCAAGCAAGCAAACAATCTATATACCCCTACCCGGGTCAAAACCAACCAAAAATAAGTCACACCACTCATCTGATAACTGTGAGCTCCTCCTACCGGCCCGCTTGGGTACGTAGCTCAGGCCTTGGCCTCTGACAATAAACTGTGTCTGAGTCCGAAGACTCCTGCCTCTGGGCGCAAGTGCACACGGGGTGTGTAATAAAAACTGCCCCTGGGTGCAAGCACGCAACAGGGTAATTTTATAAAAATCTGTATCTGAGTCTGCCCCCGGCCACAAGCACACACAGAGTGTTCTGCCCCTGTAAACAGGGTGGACTGGCTCTGCGCAGAGTAAACCGAACTACCCCTGCAAGCAGGGTGGTCTGGACCGTATTATCATGGTGGTCGGCCATCATCGTCCTCTAGGAGGACGACATCGCCCAGCTGGTGGCGGTATCTGAATCTGATATCGACACAGCTATAACCCAGGGGCAGTGGGGATGCTAAAAGGGTGCCCACATGCCACAACAAGTCTCAACAAACAAATAGCACATAGAAATAGCAAGCATGTATAACTGAAAAGACTATTTGGAATCTAACTTCTTATTCTGATCTGTTTCTATACTGAACTGATTCTTTACTGATTATACTGATTCTGAAATCTCTGTTTAACTGTATGGCTAATCTGTAGCCAAGATACTGTCTGTTTGAATGGCTAATCTGTAGTCATAACTGTCTGTCTATCTGATCTTTCTTTATTGACTTTTATTATGAAAATCTGTTTCTTTTATTCTACTACATGCTTGCTAATCACGAAATAGGCTATACTGAATCTGAAATACTAACTTGCCCTCGGGCGCATACTTTTCTAACTTTCAGACTGAATACGATATAACAACGCAAACTAGGTTTACTGAACTTTGCACAATACTTAACATTCAACTCCGGGAATTCTACTACGGAGTCTATCGTACTATACAGGGCTAAAACTACTAACTTGCCAAAGGAACTAGCTTTACATACCTTATCCTTGAATTATTCGTCCGTCGGACGAGGCTCGGCCGATACTTTAACTGTTCTCTCCCAACTGCATTCATAAATATGTCAATCAATACTAAATACAACTTTATTTCAAAAGGCAACGTCACTTTCGATATAGTTTATAGCCTAAACTTAGGCTTATCGAAAGACGGCCAGAAACTCGCTATTTTTCAGAGGTCCAGAAGGGAGAAATATTCACTTCACAACTAGGAACACATAGACACTAGTTTAGAGCAATTCCACTTAACTTAGCTCGGTGGCTCGACGATTCGTCGACCGTATTTTACGAAACTGAATCCGTAGGAATGCTCTCTGCTGCTAAATACCTCCGTATCTGGAGTTAATTTGAGTTTGGGCAGCGTTTGGCAGCTTAATCGAACCATAATTTATATTCCCTCTTCGGCTTCCTCTGTTTTGCTGCGCTTTCTGGAAAATATATGAATGATTAATGAATTTCAACCGAAGTGGGGCTTATATACTTGGGCCTGAACCTGGGCAACGTGTCACGGAGCCATCGCGGAGGCCTCACCTCCGTGACACGCTGCCATCGCGGAGGGGCTCTGCCTCGGCTCCTCCCACGATGGTTCGACGGGTTTCTCGTCCGGTCTTTTTCCCCGGGCCTTTCTCTAGCACGTATGGCCTTCAAATATGCTTAACCAACGTGCGAATAGGTCATCTAGGTGCCGGGAATTCTACGGGGTATAACATCCTCCTCTGTGACACGGAGCTATCACCCTAGCTCACTGTTTTGCCACTTTTTATTGATTTTCATACCTCGAATTTTCCTTTGCGATTCCGTGCATATTTTCCTCCGTTTGACCTGAAATTCATCTCACAACACCAAAATTTGTTAGAATTATAGGTTTCACTCTAAATAAAAATAAAAACAAAAACAAAAACTAAAAATTTTGTATTTAATCAAGAAAAAGAAAAAGAAAAATCTATTCACACTTTGGAAAGAGAAAAATTTTTCACGGGTTGCCTCCCGTGCAGTGCCTGGTTTACCGTCGCGACTCGACGTCATTCAGCTCAGTTGTCCTCTAGGGTGATGGACGATTTCTCTCGATCACCGTCCTCCCCCCAGTAGTGCTTACCCCGTTCCGGTGGTTTTCCCAATACCTCTCGTGAATCCTTAATCTGCTCATTATCGCCTTGATCAGTCACATTGATCACCGAGAGTTCTTCGTGCACCATCGGGAGCTTGGGTGCCTTGTACACATCGAACACCTCCACCTTGTCATGTGCTCGCATTGTTAGCTACCCCGCAACTACGTCAATCAGTGCTTTCCCGGTTGCCAAGAAGGGACGTCCCAAAATAAATGGGACTTCCGCGTCTGGTTCAAAATCCAGCACGACAAAATCTACCGGGAAAATCAGGGAGCCAACTTGCACCAGAACGTCCTCCACAATGCCATCAGGTCTGTAACCCATTCTTGCTCCACCAAGTCAGAATATTGAAAAATGAACCTAAGTGTTCTATTTATACTAGTGGGAATTTTTCCCGGAATAACAAGCAACGTGTCACGGAGTGCATCGCGGAGCACTGCCTCCGTGACACGCTACTGACGCGGACCTTCACTGGAATTGGGGGTCCAGGGAATAAGGCCCAACGTGGCACGGCGTGCAACGCGGAGCCAGGCCACCGTGCCACGGACCTATCGCGTACCCTCTCTGGAAATTGGACGAAAATTCCCTATCCAGGCAGAAGCCCTCCGCGATGGCAGCGTGACACGGCTCCATCGCGGAGCCCCTTTATTTTATGCTTTCCAATGCCTTGTCCCTTGCTCACATTCGAGTCCAACCCCAATCTCTTCCAACATGCATTTAAGCTTCCCAAAATTACATTTTACCTGCAAAACAATGCTAATCATGTTGGTTAGTATAAATTCACATTTTATTACCAATTACATGAGAATGTATACACATTGATAGATAAACAAGGCTAAAATTCCACATTTGAGTATCACTTGGGCATATAAATTTGCCCAAGATCACTAAACACACAAAATGTTCAAATCCATCCGAAACTCATTTGGAATACCCCCGGTCACAACCCAAATATGCAATTCAATCATAAAACACATTCCAGACCTGTTGGAATCATCTAATCACCGATATAAGGTCGTTTGGATCAAAAGTTGACCGTGGTGAAACTTAGCTTCCTCAAAGCTCATAAATTGAACCAAAGGTTCAAATCACTCCCGAATTACCTCGAGATCCATGTAAACTATGCAACTAAATCATAAATCACCATCTAAAACCAACCGAGCTTTCAGAATCCAAACTCGAGCTCGTTAACCTGAAATGTTGACTTTGGTCAAACCCCTCAAACTTCAAACCTTACAAAAATGACAAATCTCACCCGATCTTCATTGGATCACCTCAGGAATGATGTCATGCATCTCTCAAAGTAATGAATAAAAAAATAAAGATATGGAAAGGTTCAACCTAGGGATGCAGACCAATAATCATAAAATGATCATGCGGGTTATTACACTCCCCGACTTGGCTAACAACTGCTCTTCCTGGACTTCTACCTACCTGGCACCTATGGCAGGGATAGGGTGTTACCCTGAATATAACCATTTTAACCATCATTTCCATCATTGGGGATCACTCATAGGGCTTAGAGTAAGGAAATCATAAGCACGAATCATTCAAGAAATCTAAGCTGGGCATTTACCTGATAAGCACGATCTTATGAGATGATAAGGAAAATCTTTAGGATTGAGTTCATAGAGCTGAGCATGCTGAGAGACATGAGTTCACATACATAACGAGGGTCCTAACAAGAAGCTGAAATTTATGGAGTCATGGAGTAATATTAGGATCGCAGACTGATGGGGTTAACTATCATCCTAGGGTTCTAAACATAAGTTTGAGTTAAGCGTAACATCGAGCGAAACATAAGGGAAACATCTAAATGAGAATCGGTTGACTACCCCTAGATACTATTTCTAGAACTTCTTTACTAGAAAACTTAAGACTTGACTTGACCCTTCACTTAACATCTCCCCCTTAGTTTAAGGCCATCATTCTAAGGCTCTAGGATCCTTTATTAAGGTTACACTAATATCACTAGCTCCGAACATTCCATTCACCTCCAAAGGTATCGCTGAAGATTTCATACTTACAATCATTTTACGCCATCTACAAGACAAGCCTCATACTAGAATGTAAAAAAGAGTTTTTATACTATAGTATGTGGCTCCTAGGCCTAACAACGTGACAGGATCAACCTGAAAGGCTTACGACACACATGTAACTATATATGGAGTTGGCCACCACCCGCACTAGGTAACCTACCTTAGTGAGATGGTTGTGCTGTTGATTTGATAGCTAGGGCAAGAGCTCCACCGTCACCCGGTCTAGCTGAAGGATAATCCCTGAGTCTATGTCCGAACTTACTGCACCAGAAACAAGCATCCCTGCCAATCAAACCTTTCCCCGGGTGGTTCCTACCACACCTTTGTCAAGCTGGCCAACTAGACGAGGCTGTTGAAGGGGTGGCCGGGGCATGACCTCTCTAACCATCTCGCTTGGCTGAAGGGCAATCCCTGTGTTTATGACCGGGCCGACCACAATAGAAGCAAACATATGAACCCACCAAGTAGTTTCTTAGGTGGTTCTTCCTGTAGCGCCAACAAACTGGATAAGTAATCTCCCTCACCTGGGGCTTGTTTCCCCAAACCTGAGCTAAGGACCTCTGCTAGGGTTCAAAGAGACTCCCCCTACTTGACCCTTGCTGGGAACGCTCTAAGTCTTTGGTCCTGGGCCTTTTGTTCTCCCTTTCTCCTCCCATGAACTCTCCATCCATGCTAGAAGCACCAAACTTAGACGGACTCCTCCTCATGAACTCTTGAACCCTAGTAGTTGCTACCTCTTCGGTAGGGTTTGCTGATGTGATAGTCTTCTGGTTAGGCTGGGTGATCATGGCTCGTATCAACACTTGGAAAGCAGCCCCAAGTTCTGCATCTGTAATATACCCGAACCATGGGATTCATTGGAGTTGGTGGGGCTGGATGACTCCCATTGTTACTTAGAGGAGACATGTTTTTGTGCATGTGCATAGCACGAGTTAGAGAAATAGAGAAAGCTGAACTCATAGCACGAGGTAGAATCATTAAAGAAGGGAATATTTCCTAAACTTCTCGTAGCCTCTTCGTCATAAGTGTGGCGTGCTTCACACCCATGAAAAAGACTCTACTCAATGCGACTTTCAGACACCCTAAGACACTTCCAAACCTAATGCTCTGAAACCAAGTTTGTCAAGACCAGAACATAGGCCTGGATTGAGACACGAAACAAGGAACCCCGAGAGGCTCCATGTTCACCCATGGCATGAACATAACATCTAACTCAACATAATAAAAAGAAAGATCAACATAATTAACGTAGAGGAACTCTGCATGCATAAGTATCAAGCTAAAATTGAATCAACCATGACAAGCTGATCTCCACATAATGTCTGAAAAGCCTCTAACATAACTGATAACCTGATGGGACAACACCCCCAACTAGCTCGACCAACTCTAAAACTGATGGAATATAATAATCTATAATTTAATGAACGTCCTCGAAGGATGAGGACTCACCAACAATCAGCTGGACAAGTCAGAGAGGGAGGCAGGGGCTAAGGATGCTGCTGAGACTGGTCCCTCAGACCTATATCATGAAATGATACAACATAGAGTATGTGGTCAGTACTTGGAATGTAATGAGTATACAAGGTAAGTAAAAATACATAAGTGTCGAACAACATGATCATAATATAAATATCATAACGTAAACATAAGGGCTCAGGGTTTTCAAAATATTCATAAATAAGTAATAACCATAATCATGGGAGAAAAGCTTCATTAAACATAACTTGAGCCAAAGTAACATAAGCATAACCACGCATAAATCATGAGGAATAATGGGAGGACTCATCATAACCGACGCCATCATGATAGAGCCTTACATAATGCCCCAACGATCTCACTCAAGTGGGCAGAGCCGTCCCAGGCTTGCCAGGCAAGGGATGTGCAGTATGTGATATCACGAAAAGGGGATATATTAACATTTGGATATATATAAACCTATAGTGACACGTAGTTCTGAGATAGTAGTGTAGTCCTTTGAACGCCGGGCTACTCGGTGCTAGACATTGCTCCCAAAAACATGCACATCAGGACTCGTATAGTAACCATAAAATCATTCATGAAGTTCATGGATAAATAATTAATAACATCATTGATCCCCATTTAAAATACATGTTTAGCAATGAACAAGGGCCCATGAATTGGCCAAGAGTCATAAATTCATTAATCATGAAAACAGTGCATATTTGTAAAACATATACAAACTTGACATTTTGTAAATCCATGATAAGTACTTGAGAGAAATCATATCATAAAGCATAAATCATAATTGGGCTAATTTAGATCAAGATCATAATGAAATCATAAGTTGACTTTTCACAAGAACATACATAATTGGGCATAGTTGGATTTAAATTCAAATCTATAATTTATATTCAAAATAGTCATAAAATCTGCCCATAGATCAATAAAAAGATTTAATACATGAAAGAAATTGACCCATAGATAGATCATAGAGAATTTCACAAGAATTCGGAATAAACCCCACAGATCATGAATCATGAATCTAGAATTGAAATCCATGAAAATTGAGAAAAGTTTCGAGCATCAGAGTGAAAGGAAATCTCATTCATAGACTCACATAGCTGCGTAAATTGAATTCACACACCTACTTGAAAACCCAAAACCCCTGTTAAAAAACTCTATTATGAGCTTAAAACGACGTAGTTTAGGCCTTAGGAACCTAGGAATTACGGAAAAGCCCTTAATAAATTCGCAGGGAAAAACACACTGCCAGTCCCAACGAGGGAATGGGAGACTCGTGCCCACTAACTATGACTCATGGTCTGCACTCATGATAAACACTGCCATTTCTCTACTGTGGGTCACCACGAGGGACACCATGATTCCTGGTCTACCCAACAACTCGTGGTGACCAAGTCGTTCCCAACACTACCAAAATTCTTCATCCTTCAAACCATTCTTGGCCACGGTTGACCTAATGAGTTATGGTGCTGACCACGACTTGTGGTCACACCCATGGTCACCCCAAATCTAAAAATTTCAACCATGGCCAAACTCCTTCCCATGAGTCTCTCCACGACTCGTGGTGCACCCCACGGATCATGGGATGACTCGTCCTTTGACCTGGTGCAGAAAATTCAGTTTTTGCCATTTCAACTTCCAGGTCTGATCTTAGGGTTCTTGGGGTACTACACATACTGAGAACCGTATGGAAAATCATAAGGGTAAAGTGAAAAGAAGGAAAAATATGACTCTCAGTATGAGCAATACAAGGATTGTACGAGTCATAATTGGAGTCATGGAATTGTTCAGAGAAAATTGCATAAAGGTAGACTCCTGGTATGGATGGACTCATGAATTATAGCAGCAACATACAAACGATACCATGAGCTATGGTGAACTTCAGAAGATTCATCAATACTTGGCAGAACTTCATAAACTACAGACAATATGAGTCATTGGAAGAAGTTATGAGCCATACCACAACACTCGTGGAGAATTTCAGAAGATGTTAGAATTCTCAGGGCCAAACCACCAAAGCATTGTACAACTCGTAGGATGAAGGTACGAGTCATGCTAGCCTGCCAACTCTTAGCCAAATCTATAGCATCCAAGGACTTATAAGAAGCAGGTACGACTCGAACAATCCCACTGCGGGTCATAGGTCCAGTTGTGACACAGTCGGTCCCAAATATGGAAAATTCCCTGTTAGCTTAGGAAAATATTTCTAATGTCTATATAAATATCTTATATGTTTTATTTTAGTTAGAGAGGACAAAATCGAATTAGGAGACATGTGAAGAATAATTTTTGTGAATTTTCATCATGTTTTGAGAAGCAATTCTTAGGATCAAATTCTTGATTTCCTACACTATTCTTGAGATTGTTCTTTGATATTTACATCTGGCTTTCTTCCAATTGTTGCTGTAAGTATTTAATTATGTATTTGTCCATGAATTCAAATTGTAATCTTACAACCATGAGAGTCTAAAACCTCCACAACTAATGATTGTGGGAACCATGATGGATTAATGAACTAGGGTTGCACTAAAGTGATTCAAAACCAATGGTAAACGCTTGTATTATATTCTCTTACTCTTTAAACATTTCTTAATGGTGTATAACATTAGGAATTCCCTGAATTCTTTACTTGCTTGAACCTAGAGAAGTAGAAATTAGAAAAAGAGAATTACAACAAAGCCTTGGTATTTATGATCATTATATTAAATTGAGTTGTGGTTGCAGTATAGTTAAATTTGGAGCATATTGATAATGTTCAGTTTCAAATCGCTCATGAGACCTGACATGGTGATTAATTAAATTCATCTAATAGGGACAAATTAGTCGTTTTGATGAACCCTAGTTATCAGTTCTACAAGTAAACATTAGGATTGATCACGTGTGTATACCCAAAGTAGTAATGAACCCATGGGGAACACTTACCCTAGTTGTTTAGAAATATTGATTTAAATCACAATAATAATCATTGCTTTGATACTATTTTCTTTGAAACCCCCAATCTGGAGATAACTCACCAACAAGTTCAATTATCAGCATTAGTCTAGATCTTACCCTATTCCATGTGGGTTCGAACCCAACCCTTTAGTTGGGTTCTTTATTAACAACGACTGCTTCATACTTAGTCAGGAAGTTTGAGTTTGAGCATTATCAAAAAAGTGGTGTTGTTGCCGGGAAATATGTCTAAGATTAGATTAATTGCTTGTATTTGACTTTTCGTTGTTATTTCCTGAATTACATTTTTTATAATTTTTAGATATCCACAGTTTGCCAAATGGTGAATGCCATGGACTCATTGGAGTGGAAACCACATGATACTGTTAGATCTCGAACTAGAACAAACTTTTCATAAGATGGAAAACCAAGACTAAAGAGATGCCCGTATAGTTGAAGAAGCTAGGAAAGCCGAGCTAGCCTGTCAAGTTGTACTTCAGGATGTAGAGGATGCTCGAGATGAGGTCATTAATGTTGGTCGATATGGAAGGGGCAACAGAGGCCAAACATATGCCCCTCAGTTCTTCGCTGAAGATAACTCGGACATTGATGAAGTCAGGTCAATCGTAACCATTGTACCACCATTGCCTGCTCGAAAAAATTTGATATTACTAGCACCATGATTCAGTTACTAAACATGAAAGAGGTGCTTAGTGGTGATGCAACTGATGATGCTAACCTACACCTGATGAACTTTATTAGAATATGCAAGGCGTGCAGGTGGCCCGGATCAGCTAAGATGTTATAAGGCTAAGTCTCTTCCCCTTCTCTCTGTCTGGGGAGGCCATATTATGGTTATCGGAGTTTCCCAATGACTCAATTACCTACTGGAGGGAGCTCAAGTAGGCTTTCTTAGAGAGATTCTTTCCACCCTCCAGGGTGCTGCAATTTAAAGATGAGATCTATAATTTTTGACTACTGAAGACTGAGGCACTTCATGAGACCTGGTTGAGGTTCAAGAAGAAGTTGACCAAGTGACCAAACCACAAAATTCCTGATGATAGTCTGTTGGAGATTTTCTATAGAATATTGAACAATAGTACAAAATTAGTAGCAGACGCAGTGGCGGGAGGAGCACCGATAAGCCACACCTGGGAGTAAGCTGTCTCAATTCTAGATAGAGTAACCAAAAAAATAGAGCATGGAACACCCAGGAAGTGGAAGAAACAGCTAGTACATATGTTGTTGGTTTGACAACAGACTAACAAAGGAAAGAAGAAGAACGAGACTAGGAATTTGCTCATATGCGCACATCATTGGATTTACTTACTAATAACATAATGGGAGATGGAGCTAGAAAGGTGAATGCAGTTGGGACACAGGGATAGGAGCCAGGACAGGACCACTCAGATTCCGAGGAGGGGGAAAACTTCTTGGACAACAAGGTGGCAGGTTTCCGAACCAATGCCTAAGGGTCTGGTCAAGACACTTGGCCCCAAGGTTTTGGAAACCAAGTTCAGAACCAATATACATACAACTATAACTGGAATGGGTATAAAGATAGAAGCTGAGGTTGTGAGCATGAGCGATAGTTGAGAAGGAATAACGGTTACCACAATGACAAAGCTACATTATACGTGCCTCCTAATGCACGTGAGGGGGAGGCTGGACAGTCAAATTTAGATAGCATGATGGATGAGATGCTAAAGAAGGTAAGGTCCACAGATGATCATCTTAAAGACATCCGTAGTGATATATCCAGCATGGGTCAAAGAGTGGAGTCATATGCAACGGTTATCAAGCTGATTGAACAAAAGCTCGGGCAACTATCAGTATTTATGAACCCTAGGCAAAAGGGTACACTACCTAGCAACATAGTCCATAATCTAAAGAATGATGGTCACTGGATGGCTGTGATGACTAGGAGTGGAAAGACCATGGTTGACCCCCTCTACCGGTTGTAGTTGAAAGTAAGAAAGGAAGCGTGATCGAAGATGAAGAAGATATTGCTGAGAAAGAACATAATGAGGATGCTAAGTTGATTGAGGCCCCAAATATTTAAAACGAGCCTGAAGCTGAACAAGGAGCCACACAAATTTACAAGGCTATTCCACAACCACCGCCACCGTTCCCCCAAAGAATGATGAAGAAGGAAGAGAATGGTAAGTTTCAGAAATTCTTGTTAATGCTCAAATAGTTATCTGTAAATATAGCATTGGTCAAGGTGTTGGAACAGATGCCGAGATATGGCAAGTTCATAAAGGACCTTGTGACGAAGAAGAGGTCCGTGAGCTATGAGCCCGTTGATATGTACACCATTGTAGTGATATAGCTTCAAGGGTCCTACCCCTGAATAAGGAAGATCCAGGTGCCATTACTATCCCATGCACAATTCGCGAGGTTGAGTTCGCAAGGGCACTTTGTGATTTGGGAGCAAGCATCAATCTGATGCTATTGGTTGTGTTTAAGCAGCTAGGCTTGGGAGTCCCCACACCGGCTACCATGCGGCTACTGATGGCCAACAGAACTGTGAAGAAGCATGTGGGGATCCTATTCGATGTACTTGTTAAAGTTGATAGATTTATATTCCCAGTGGACTTCGTGATCCTTGACTGCCAGGTTGATTTTGAGGTCCATCATTTTAGGGCGACCATTCCTTGCCACTGGGAGAGACTTAGTAAATGTGGAGGCTGGCCAGTTGAAGCTCAGACTCAATAAAGAAGAGGTCACCTTCAACGTCCACCGGTCAATGGAAAAACCTTAAGAATACATAGTTGTCTCAGCAATAGAAGATGAATCCGAGTTCCTTGACGATGTCTGAGTAGTCAAGAGACTAGCATCGTGTCGCGAGTTAAATTAGGTGCTTCTTGGGAGGCAACCCAACTGGTAGTTTGGTGAATTTTGAGTAACTGAGCCACCTGCGTCGTGCTGCGATGTTAAATCAAGCACATCTTGGGAGGCAACCCAATTTAATTAACTAATGTGTGTTTAGTGTGCAGGGGAGACAAAAATAGGTGGCATAAAAATTGCTGAACAGGCAGGTGCTACGGTTCTTAATACGAATCGTGAGAGGGTTGTACGAGTCATAGCACGAATAGTGGTGAGAATCATAGATGTACTTCAGTGCATGCGTTTAGGGTACGGTTGGTCCTATGACTCGTAACCTCATTGTACAAGTCGTAGTACTCACTATGGCTATGACAATGCAAAGAAAGGACCACAATGAAAAGAAAAGACCTACGAGTCATAGTACGAATCGTACCCCATTGTACAAGTCACAGGATATGCTCATAGGGATATATTTAAGTTTCTCAATATCTCTGTTACAGGTCCAAGGGACGAGTCCTAGGACCTTTCTACGACTCGTGACGGGTCAAAAATGTAAATCTACCCGACTCAGCCCAGTGTTTTAAAATTGTCCCTATAACCTACAGAAGCTCAAACGAATCGTACCCTCCTTCCACGCTCTCAAAACCAAAACTCACGACTCCCTCAAACCCATAACTCATCATCAAGAATCAGTTGAACAAGTTCTTACTCAAGATTACATTGTAAACCCTAGTCTTGATTGACAGTCGAAGTACCAACATTCAAGTAACTGTATTTCTTTGAAATTGATAGATATAACTTGTGTGCTTGATGTAAACTTGCTAAACCCCCTAAGAGTCCTCTCAATGCTTGAAAAAAATTAGAAAAGGACAATTGCCATGGATGTAAACAAGTTGTGGGTGACTGGGTAGGAGCTTGAACTTGTGAAAATTGCGCATTGAACTATTAAAAGAAGTTACAGGTCGTGATTAAAAAGGGAAAGAACGAGTAGCTGTAAAATATGTTAAAGGCATGCCAGGACTTGGGGAATTTTGTCTACCCGACACTAAAATAGAAAACCCCCTGCAAACTTAACCAAAACTAAGGTAGGGACAAGCTTCACAAGCCTTCCTACGACTCCTAGGATGGCTCATTGGGACTGTCCCAAGACAAAGGAATTTTTTCTTGCTTTCTTTTTTTCAGATATGGAAATCTAACCCTTTTCTCCACAAGTACAACGACGATGAAGCGTAAAGCATCAAAGGTAACTGCTCAAAGGACATTACTTGATGAGACCTCCGAATCCGAACAAGCGGGCAGCTCCCTTAGTGATTCATTAGAGGAATACGGGGTCAAAACATCTGATACTAACGGTACCTGACCCACTAGGGCTAAGGCCAAAGCCCAGGCCATGGAGGCCACTGCCACATCTTCCGGTGCTCCCAAGTCTGAGGAGGGAGCGGAGGAAAGAGCTAAAGAATCAGGACGCAGCTCTAATGATGAAGAGGTGTTCGAGGAGGCCCAATCCAGAGATGCAAACAGTGGTGCTGGATCAGTGGAGGTGGCACCAAATGCCGACCAGGAGCAGACTCCGCCTAGGGAGAACTACACTATCCGGTGGAGAGTACCCGGAGCCCAGGAGATATATGAACAGGGCATTGCTCTCACCACCAAAAAAAGACCTAGGCAGAGCTTTAAACAAGAGACGCGGATCCTCAAAAATTCATTGAACAAGATGGAGGAGATGATGCGGATATTTAGCTTCTACGGATTTGAGTTAATGGCTAGGGCCTCGGACTAATACACTTCAGGAATCGTCTGGGGGTTCTACGCCAATTATTAGGCAACCATGGAAAAGAAGGCGAAAGAGGGGCAGAAGTTGAAAGATCAGCCCAAGATGGAGAGTGTCCTAATCAGAGGTCGAGAGGTTGATATATATGAGTGCACTAGTGCTCGGATATTATGTGGGCCCCTTTTCATACCCCCACATGCTACGCCAGAATATGAAAATCAGGGGGAGGCATTGAAATAGATAAAGCAGCTCGGCTTTGATTAGAGGTAGAGGAAGATACAATGGTTGTTTGACATGATCGCTGAGGATAAAGAAGCGGCAGAGTGGGTCACTAGCGGCAAATAGGTCATGAAGAACTCCTTAAATTTCATATCAAAGGTTTGCTGGATGTTAGTGTGCCACCGGTTGGCACCATAATTAATGACAATACCCTCAGGAAAGACATAACAACTTTGGCAGCCTGTATCATGTCCAAATACCCCATCAATATTTTAAGGGTCATTGCAGAGGATATGCGAGACTGGGCTATGGGATTGAGCACTATCATCCCATTCCCGAGTCTTTATTTCAAATTATGCATAGAGGCAGGCATTACGGTGCATAGTGGTGAGGAGCACCTGACTGGAGGATATTGGATCAGTGACATTTGCCTAATCCGGGATGAGATGAACCCAATAAGTTGGCTCCGACTTTCCACCGCAGTCTCTCTATCATGGCTAGTTAGGTGAATTCCCCCACTTCACAAGAGCAAGGTGAGACACCGGCTATAGATGCCAGTCATTCAAATGCAGCTCCCAGCACCTCTACCGCCCCACCTATGAGCCTACAAAGCCAGACTCCAACCGGGTACATCCTAGTGCCTTAGGAATTTTCCCAAAAGCTAGCTAAGAGACTAACATAGCAGAGAGGAAGATTTAGTCAATGATGGAGAATGTCAAGCCCTGGATGAAGGCTGAGATAGAGATAGTTGTACAGGCTCTACATGCTTGATTAGAAGGGTTCGAGAGAAGATTCAATATGCACATGGCCGAGTAGACTAATACGGGCAGCCTCCTTGAGGAGTTGGGGGCTCTTTGGAGCCATGTGGCTGAGCTGTCATCACGATAGTCGACAGTCATAGCAATCCCCACTTTCCTAACCTCGATGCTGATATAGATGAGGAGCTTGACATGGTGGCTTACTGGAAGCCCATAAAAGCAGAAAAGGAAAAAAGGGAAAAGAGGGTCTCCGAGGAAGTTGAAGACGAGACCCCGAAAAAAGAAGAGGAAGAGAGAGAAATGAGAGTGTAAACGGGCACAAGTAGAGAGCCTGCATACTCTTGAAACACACTTGTTAGAGCTTCAGGAACGAGCTAGAGGAGTTGGTAGTTCCACCACGGACCAAGAAGAGCTTACTAGTGATAGGGACCTTTCGGGCGAGCCACATTTAGCCCCGACTATTCCAGAGGCTGTACAGATGGCTGATACTACTTAGGAGGTAGCCACTCCCCCTATTGACCCATCATTGAGTGCGCCAGACACCGCCAGCGCCACGATTGAAATGGAGGAACCTCCTCCGCAGGATGACAGGAGTGCTTAGTGCGCCGCAGGTATGTTCCCTTCCCACTGTTTTTACATTCTATGCTTTAGGGACGAAGCATGCTTTTCAAAAAAAGGAGGGGTTATACTTGTATTTTTGGATTTTTGATTCTTTCGAGGGTTTTTCTTACCGTGTTTCTTTTCCTCGGGCATGCTATCTAGTAGAACTGCCATGCTTAGGATATTATTTTTTTGTTTTTGTTTAATTATAAAGTAGCTTAGAAGTCCTCAGCTAATAAATTGCACTAATTTTGATATTTTGGAAAATTGACCCTATTTAAAAAATTTTGATGATTAGCTGTGTACTTGTAATTGGATGCATGATTTCTGTGGATCTTTCCGTCCAGTTTAGTAGATTAACATGTGTCGTATTTGTTAAACCATGAATAAACCTGATAGGTCGAGGGAATGCAAGTCATGTACCATGTGTGAGTGAGGTCTAATACCTAGTTCAATACTGCATGTGTGAACCATAAGTTAATGAGGTCCAATACCTACTTCAATACTGCGTAGAGGATGTAGAACTTTCCAGGTTGGTCTTTGCATAGGTTTTAGGATGGTTGGTTAGGAAAGGATCATAGGACATTCTTGTTTAGCCCATTTTTATCTTAAATGACCCTACCAAATATGATATGATTCCCTTGATCCAATTTTTTGAGCCTTAAATAGACCATTTTTCTTTGATTAACCAATTAACTATACCCATTTTTTTATAATGAACCTATTTTGGCCCTGGTCCCTCCGTGGACATTGTGATCCTCAACATTGGAAAAATGCCTATGTTGAGGGTGGCTAGACTAGGGGTGCATAAATAGTGGGAAGGTGAAAAATGGAGAGAAAAGAAAAAAGGTGAAAAATGAGGTGTGGTGTGACAAAAGAAAAAGAAAAAGAAAAAGAAAAGAAAAATTGAAAAAATGAATGATGCATGAAAAGCTTGAAGAAACACACCACACTCATACAAGTGCAGAAAGAGGGTGAAAAGGGAGGAAAAAGTGAAAGAAGCAAAAAGGGTGGAAAAATGGAACCACATGTATGCAGTGTCAAGGAAGGGTTTAGTCACTTAAAAAGATCCCATATCCACCATACCCAGCCCGAAAGCCTATATTACAAGCAAAACCAAGTTCTATAGTAATCCTAGTCTGACCATCTGACAAACTGAAGTAGAAAAAATAAGGGCATGACTATAGTATCCGATGTGTAGTATTTGAAACTTCTTTGTTAGAGTAAGAGTCTTGCTTGTTTAGTCCAATGTTATGAATTTTACAATATCCGTGAGTGGGGGACTTCATTTGCTTTGAGGGTACATGGTTTGTGTTTAACTCTACTAGTGTTCTGTGTAAAAATCATTGGTGATGACTTGAATATCTGTTAATAGTTAGATGATATGTCTTGATCTCTATTTATAAGGTTTTGTGGTTGCTTGTAGTGCATGTGCTAATTTGGTTCGTGGAAAAATGGGTCAAAAGCTTTTTGAGTTAAAGTGCAAATTTTGTTTGATGTTGGTTGTAGTATCTTAAGTTTATTTTCTAGTTAAGCATCGTGTTTAGTTTTTATTTTCTTTGCATGAGGACATGCAAAAGTCTTAAGTTGAGAGTGTTGATTTTTTATGATTTTACAGCACTTTCGATGCTTAAAACTGAGAAAATAGCATGGACTTAAGTATGTTTATATGGATATAAGACACTTTTACTTTGATTTTTGGAAAAATAAGTATTGGATAGAGTAAAGATGTGCAAAAGAAGCCTTAAAATGCAGAAAAATCAGCCAAAGTATGATTCTTAGTATGAGTCGTACCTTGATTGTATAAGTTGTACTGAGAACCATGAGGAAATTCATAAGGCTAAAGTAAAAACAAAGAAAAATACGACTCTTAGTACGTGCTGTACGATGGTACAAGTCATCACTGGAGTCATGGAATTGTTCAGAGAAAATTGCACAAAGACAGACTCTTGGTACGGATGGATTCACGAATTGTAGTGGAAACATACAAACTGTACCATGAGACATGGTGAACTTCAGAAAGAGTCTTCTTCTCAGAATAAGAGAACCTTTCCGAGACATTCCTAATCATTCATACTGAACTTGGAATGGTAAAATAGTGGTCATGAGAGAACAATATATAGTTGAATATAAAATAATGCATTTGATGTTATAACAATCATGGGAATATTGAAACATTAAGATAATTAGGGAATTCATAAACGGACTAAAAAACCCTAAGACATGATTTCAATAGAGCTGAGAATTCTAGGTTTTTTTAAAAAGATTAGGGACACAAGGGTGAAAGGATGACCCTTCTTG
Source organism: Datura wrightii (assembly GCA_035772735.1). Classification (NCBI taxonomy): domain Eukaryota; kingdom Viridiplantae; phylum Streptophyta; class Magnoliopsida; order Solanales; family Solanaceae; genus Datura; species Datura wrightii. The sequence goes on from JASDFA010000027.1 coordinate 42,160,939, forward strand.
AATTCCTACATACCTGGAGTAGAAGAATTCCTTTCTAGAGCTTGAATCTTAGAGCTTTCGGAGAAGAACTATGACCTTAGACTTGAGAGAATTTGATGCTTTATCGTACTTTTTCTGAGAGCTTACAAGAGAATGAGAGCTAAACGTGACTAATTCCCTTCTAAAAGAACCTAAAATAACATAGTATAGTTAAAAAAGTTGAAAAGGACTAAAACCAGTGATGATGAGTCATCACCATGAGTCATTAGGTCTGACCACGAATCATGTTGACCTCTAGTGGTCACTTAAGCCATTTGTTCAAAATTTGATTTCTTCCTCACAAACGGATAGGACGATTGATCGTCTGACACCATGAGTCATCCTATGACTCGTGGTCACTGAGGCAATGTTGCTCAATTTCTAATTCTCATCTCACAAATATACAGTACGGCTCATTACTCGATGTGAGGGATCGCTCCTGGCTCGTGATTTCTGGAAGAAACTTATCAAATTTCAGGACTTTAACTAGGTTGCTCAGAATAGGTTACTTAACGTGTCTTCAAGTCTACCAACAACTTATCACTTGATTTGTAGGGAATGTAATAAGAAGGATTCTGATTACTCACCATGACTCATTCCACGACTCATGGTCTCACGTGATGGGTTGTTATGTGACTCATTCTATGGGTAAATTTAAATTTTTCTACTGGTTTCCACTTCAAGTCTAGGATCTGATCCTAGAAATTTTTCGGGGTGTTACAGTAGGTGAGTTCCCTACATAAATAAATTACCTATGTTAAAGAAGAAGAAAGTGATAAACACCTGTTAAGCCCCTTTTTAAGGGCCAAAGTAATCATTTCTCTCATTTCTATCTTTCTCTTTACATAAGCAACCCTTTTAAGTTCTCAAGACTTCATGATTTCACCTTTTTTCTTCCAAGCATGCCTCCTTTTCTTCTCTTCTTTTAGAGTTTCAAGTGTCTTCTCTCAAGTGCCATATCTTTTTTTTGATGTGAAATTGCTCAAGAAACTCTCAAGGTGTTTCTTTCATCCAACAGCCCTAGGCTATTTTTCTCCTCCAATTGTGTGGTAAGAGATTTCCAGTTTTAGGCTCGTGTTCTCTTTTCCGTTATCACATGGGGCTTGTGCTGATTTTTTCCTCCGGTTATACTTGTCTAGATATTACTACAATTTAAGTTATTGAAGAAAATCAAGAGTTTGGACAACAAGGCGAGGTGCTTCCCTATCTCCATTTTTAAGCTTGCTTTAGCATGTTAGGCATGATTTTAGTAAGAACTCACAAGACAGTAATTATGAGTCGGAGATCATTTTTTTATATCATATTGTGAAGTTTTGGGGGAAGTTTCATGTGTTAAGAAGCTGGGGGTGCGACTGACCATGTGAAAAAATCATGTGAATGATACAATATTGATACGCGGGAGAAATCCTGAATCTAAGAACAAGAAATAAAGATAGAAGAAAGACGTAAGTAGAGGAATTAATTGACAATAGTAGCTATAGAAAGCTAAAACATTCAATTAATTGAACCCAAACAAGCACCAATTCTATAAGATTTACCCTCAAGAGGAATAAATCTTCAAGTAAGCAGTCCCATCAATATTGCTTGGCAACCAAGGCCATAGCCATGCCCTCAAAAGAGTTTCACTCTTTCAATTCAGAACATATCAAAATAATCTACCTAATAAAATAAAATAATGTACTATTTATACTATGCTAGACTAAGGATAAAGACTACTATTGTTTATTATAAAAATACCCTTAATGAATTACGGGCCTTAGTAGTCTTCTAAGGCATGAGGGCTTATGATTGGCTAGGATGTCCTCGAACTACTTAGCTTGTCTTTGTGTGTAAGGTCTTGATGAAGCTCGGCTTGTATCATTTTCCCCTTCTTGAAAAGGATTCGTCCTCGAATCTACACCTTTCACAACCATAATGAAACAAACAACTACAAGGACCTCATAGCATGAGGGTTAGCATAAGAGTTAACAAATATACCAACATGCCAAGATGCACAAACTTGTGATATAACCAAGAATCAACTATTCCTATGAAAAACAAGCTTCCACGTGAAGCACTAAAAACTTGGTTAGTCCAAGATGATACTGTGACCAACTCATACACTTTTAAAGTGTCACCAGGATAAAAAAGAAAGAAATAGCAACTTATCTTGGCCAAGAAAAAAACCAAGCACCCCATTAGATTCTTACCCACAAAAGATATGCCCTCCACACAACTACTAGCATCATTATATGCAAATAGATAATAAAGAAAGGTGTCATATAAAATATATTTCATTCAATGTGTCTCATATGTAAGATCACTATTAGATTTAGGAACATGATCCAGCACAATGTCAAGAATAGGGACAATCAAAGAAGAAGTAACCATTTAAAAACAAGCATCATCTTCTTTCTCAACATCCTATAGTCCTTCAAGAAGTGTTATATCAGCATCATGTTGAATGATGATGTTCAAATCCACTCCTCATGAGGAATAACTATAAATGATCATTGCAATATAAATACCACATTAAGAGTCGAGTTCGAATCCACAAGGAATAGCAATTGAATAACACAAAATTTGCCTATTGACTTGAACGAAAATTACATCAATGCATTTCGAAATAAAAATAAAATGTTGGGGGAAAAAGCAGAATCATAACTTGTATTTAAAATAAACTATTTAGATAACAAGGTAACAAAATTGAATTAACAATTATGAGCAAGGGCCAGGGGTATGCTATATATTGATAGGGCTCGATTGGATTGGGATTTAACTAGAAAATTAATTAGTTACTCATAAGCATAAATAACTGTGGATAAAGTGACACTCAATGTTTTTCAACCAATTGTGTATTTTATTCCTTGATTTTTCTCAAACCCTAAGGTCTAAATCAATGAGCCCACTATAGCTTAGGCAAGATTTGAGCTATTTCTAGCCTGAATTCTCTAATGGGTGCATGATTATGAGTTTTGGCTATATCTAGCCCAACACCACACACTCAAGACCCAATTTCCTATATTGCTTTCTCACTCATATTCAATTTCTCTTTTTCAAGCAAAAATGAAATAAGTAGCCATAACCTACATTTGTAACTATGGGCAATTTAGTTATAATTTCGGAGAAAACAACATATTATACAAAATGAGTAATCACAAGAGTAAAATTGCCATACCCAATCCAATCTCTCCCCAATCATGCTCACACTTCTAGAAAAATATCTAGCTACTCATAGATGAATAATATAAGAGCATATTTGTTACACCCTGTAAGATGTTAGTGGTTAGTATGAGTGCGCATGGATTTTTTTATGAGAAATAGAAGCTTGACGTGTACAGAAAAAGCCTCAGAAGTAGGATTGGGTGAGGCCAGGCCGTGAAGAGACAGCGCAACGTGCTAGCCTACCTGTGCGCTGGGCAGCGCAGTGCGTCAGGCACATCAGTGCCTTGGAGGCGCGGTGCAACAGGCACCTTGGCGCGATGGATAACACGTGGCGCCAGCCTCTTTATGGGTTGGCCAGCATGAGGCACTACTCAGGACACCGCCCAATGCCTATATATCCGTTTCCTTGTTCAATTCAAATCATACTTCAAATATTTCCTTGGCCAAAACTGAGAGAACATGCAACTTTCATGATATTTTCGTTAAATTATGCTATACAATGACATCCAAATGCAAATTAACTTCAGGGAATGAGTTCTAGGCCTATGGAAAGCATTTCTACAGAGTTATTTCATGAAAATTCTCTTAGCAAATCAGAGCTCCGCCGGGTAAAAGTTGTCAGAATTGTTTCAAATTGATTCCTAAACGGCCACAGGCCTTACATTAGTACTTCTCCGTTCTGAACTCTTATGAAATTGCGGGTTTTTGCTGAGTTATCCATAGTTGAATTATAGTTGATATTATTATTGAAAGATATCGTTATTGGCCAAATTTAGTATTGAAACTAGCCCTATTCTCTAAGTATAAAGACTATAGTTGGGTGGAACTATTGGCTTCACGTTGGAACTAAACAGTTAAATGAGAATTGGCATTCGAGGTATGTTAAGGCTTATTCCTTCGGCAAGTTATTCTCATCGCACAATGATACGACTTATGTTTCTAAGCATAGATGATCTTGGGCAGATTTATATGCCCAAGTGATACTCAAACGTATTATTTTCGCCTTGTTTGTGTGCAATATGTATATATTCTCATGTAATTGGTAATAAAATGTGAATTTATACTAACCAACATGATTAGCATTTGTTTTGCAGGAAAATATGATTTTTAGGAGCTAAAATGCATGTTGGAACTATATGGGAGTTGGACTTGAATACGAGCGTGGAAAAGACATTGGAATGCACAAATTATAAGGGCTCCGCGATGGAGCCGTGCCACGCTACCATCGCGGAGGGACACTGCCTGGAGAGGCAATTAAATGGCAATTTCCAGTGAGGCCTCGCGACAGCTCCGTGGCACGGAGATAGGCCTCCGCGTTGGCCTCCGTGCCACGTTGAGGCTAATTTACCGGACCCTGGATTTCCAGTGAAGGTTCGCGTCCACGCCGTGTCACGGAGGCAGTGCTCCGCGTTGACCTCCGTGACACGTTGCTTGTTATTCGGGGAAAAATTTCCCACTAGTATAAATAGTACACTTAGGTTTATTTTAATTAGTTCAGACTTGGTGGAGCAAGGACGTGGGTTAGCAGCAGTTGAGGGACAAAAAAGCTAAGGGATTTCTTCTCTTCCTTTCTTCTTTCAATCAATTGTATGTATGATTTACACTTGTTTTAGGATGATCAATACACAAATGAGTGGCTAATTTTCTTCCTTGCTAAGGTTTTGAACATGTGTAGTGAATTTTGATTGCAAATGATATGGTTTTCTTCTTCTTCTTTCATGCTGTTCTATTAATTCTTGTTCTTACTGCATTAGTGCTTGGCCGACATTAATGTACATCTAAAAAGTCCAATTTCACTCGAGAGAGCAAGAAATTGGAAAGTTGTGAATTAATAGGTTATTGTTCTTAACTTGATTTGGGAAAATTGGGTTTTGATGTGCTTTCCTAATAGAAATATACTTGAAAGCCGTATTAGTCAATTTAGGAACCGGAATTGTATTGCTAGGTCGTAAATTGCATTTGATCACAGAAATGTAGACGAATGGTTTATGATTCTTAAGTGAAATTAAATACGAGAGTTTTAATTTCTAGGCTAAAGTTCTTGGCTAGCAACATGAAGAAGAGATTAACCGAATTATTATTACAATAGAATTCATAACTTGTTCTTAACCTTGGCATGCTCTTATCCATAGTTTAAATTCACGGTAAATAATTGTTAATAGTTTTAGTATATATTTTATAAACAAAAACTCAATTAACTGTTGGTTACGTTGTTGTTAGCTTAGTTAGAAGTAAGATAAGAATATAGTATACTTAGGCAAATTTTACATACCCTGAGCCTCCTCGGATCGATACTTGGCTTACTTAGCCACTTTATTACTTGTTTGACCATGTGCACTTGCGTGTCGGTTTATAATATATAATACCAACCGAACAGACCGAACAAGTTTTTGCCGGGGAGGCTAGGCAGATTTGTGAAATTGTGTTTAGTGTAAATTTACTGTATTTTTATTTTTATTTTCTTAAGTGTTAACAACTTGGTCTTAGCCTGTATTTTGCAGATTTTGTTTCTGTGAACACTGGCAAGGGACAAGGAGCTGGTGGAATCTTACTTAGAGCCTGAACGTGAATTTCATAGTCAACGTAGAGAATCTCTACAAAAGAAGCTGCAGTTGTTCCGACAATCTATTATGGAGCAACAAAATCCACCAGTTGTGAGGGCAGTGTTAGTGCCCGATGAAGCAGCAGCAAGGCCGGTTCGCGAGGTGGCAATCCCACACGCTAACAATGTATATTCTAGCATCCGCAAACCAGAGCGTGGAGGGAGGTTTGAATTAAAGCAGAATATGGTGCAACTCTTGCACACAAGCGGGCAATTTACCGGTCTCCCTCATGAAGACCCACAACAACATCTCCAAAACTTTTTGGAGATAAGTGACACTTATATACCCGCTGGAGTGTCACCTGATTATGTTCGGCTCACCTTATTTCCGTTTTCCTTACTTGGTGAAGCCAAGAGGTGGTTAAAAGCTGAACCACCCAATTCTATATCAACGTGGGATGATCTTGCACGAAAGTTTTTGATTAGATTTTTCCCTTCTGGTAAAACAGCCAAACTTAGAAGTCTAATTCTAAGTTTTAAATAGAGGGAGGGAGAAAATCTATATCAAGCCTGGGAAAGATTTAAATCCATGTTGCGGGACTGTCCTCATCATCATCAGTCCAATGAGGTGTTGGTACACACATTTATTGAGGGTTTGGAACCCCACACTAAAATTCTGTTAGATTCAGCAGCTGGAGGGCAAGCGCTGGAAAAGACTTACGAGGAGCTGTACACTTTGCTCAACCAAATTTCACAGGGCAATCTAGAATGGAATGCAGATTCATCTCGAGGTGGAGCAAGGAAAGCAGCGGGAGTGCTTGAAGTGGATGGATTCACAGCTATCGCTGCACGGATAGCTGCCTTGCAAAATCAGTTAAATAACCACTTCAACAATATGAACTTGAACCAGCTGTCAGCTTCAGTCAATGCAGTCCAGCAGATGTGGTGTGAAGTGTGTGGTAGTAGTGAGCATTCAGCTGAATGCTGTGGTGCAAATCCTGATTCTGTTAACTTTGTGGGCAATGCACAGAGAAATCAGCAGCAGTTTGGTAGTGGCTATAACTCAAATTGGAGGAACCATCCGAATTTTTCGTGGGGTAGCAACAACCAACAAGGACAAGGTTCTGGTCAGGGTATGCAGAGAAATCAAGGAGGGCAACAAAACTATCAAGCTCAATTCAGAAATCACAATGCCCCTCCTCCACCACCATCACCGACCATTGAGGAGATGTTCAAAACCATGATCGCTAATCAGGCACAATTGCAGGCTGACTATGTTAAATTGGCAGCCGAAGTGAAGAACAATCAGTTGGCGACCAAGGCTCTTGAATATCAGTTTGGGCAATTTGCTAGTGCCCAAAATACAAGACCCAGAGGAGGACTACCTAGCGACACGGATCCTAATCCGAAGCAGGTTAATGCGGTGACCACTAGGAGTGGTTTACAGTTGAAGGAGGTGGAACCGGAAAGACCGCCTCAAAAGTCAGGAGCAGCAGATGTTGAGGAGGAACAAAGTTCTGATAGGGGGAAGACTAAAGAAGCAGAATTAGAAAGGCCTCCACCCCCGTTCCCTCAACGACTCAAGAAACACAAGGAGGAGGCGTGTTTCAAGAAATTCATGGAGGTGCTTAAATAGGTACATGTTAACTTACCTCTTGTTGATGTCTTGTAGGGAGTGCCAAAGTATGCAAAATATATTAAAGACATCGTGTCTAACAAAAGTCGTTTGACTGAGTATGCCACGGTGGCTTTAATGGAGGAATGCACTTCCCGGATTCAGAATAGACTGCCCACGAAACTGAAAGACCCTGGAAGTTTTACTATCCAGCTGACTATTGGGCAAAGTATCCGAGCTCGTGGATTATGCGACTTGGGGGCAAGTATAAATCTGATGCCATCTTCGGTATTCAGAAAGTTAGGTCTAGGGAGTCCTAGACCTACAACGGTAATCTTGCAGCTAGCGGACAGGTCCTTAGCTAAGCCGGATGGCATTGTTGAGGATGTGTTAGTGCAAGTGGGCTCCCTCATTTTTCTGATCGATTTTATTTTTCTGGACTTTGAACCAGATGTTGAAGTCCCATTTATTTTGGGACAACCCTTTTTGGCAACCGGAAAAGCATTAATTGATGTAGCTGCGGGTCAACTTACAATGCGGGCACATGACAAGATAGAAGTGTTTGACGTGTACAAAGCACCCAAGCTCCCGATTGTAAATGAGGAACTCTCGGTGATCAATGTGATTGATCATGGGAATGCTAATATAATGAATGATTCTCTAGAGTTAACAGGAAGGCCACCAGATGAGGATGAGAACTACTGGGGGGAGGACAAGGATCGTGAAAAATCGTCCCTCACCCTAGTAGATAATTGAGCATAATGGACGTCGAGCCGCGACGGTAAACCAAGCGCTGCACGGGAGGCAACCCGTGAAACATATTTTCTTTCTTTCTTTTCTTAGTGTAAATAATTTTTTATTTTTTATTTTTCTTTTGTTGATTAGGTTTAGATTCTTGTTTTAGTTAATATTTTTCGTTTTAGTTAGGGAAATCAATTAATCTAACCAATTTCATTTAGTGAGGTGATTTTCAGGTCTAACGGAGAAAAATATGCATGGAAGCGGGAAAAATAAGGCAAGGTATGAAAATAATTTTTATTGAAGAAACAGTGCACTGGGGCGTTGGCTCCGTGTCACGGAGGAGTGGCTCTGCGTTACCCTCCGTGACACGTTGAAGGCAAAATCAGATTTTTTAAAAAATTTCCAGAGAGCCAACGCGTTGGCTCTGTGTCACGGAGGAGGGGCTCCGCGTTACCCTCCGTGACACGTTGCCGTTTATTCAGTGCCGGGTCACACCGGGTTGCCGGGTGACCCGCGTGTTTTTCTTTAAATTAACCCCGATTTTACCTAATTTTTCCCCATTTCTTCTACTCTCCGCGACCAAAACACCCAAATCCCCCTCCCCAACCAATGTGCCACGCTATTAGGCAAGGAATACGTCAAGTTTCTTCGGTTCTTCAACTCAAAGGTACGTTTTCCTCGTTTCTCTCAAATTTTTGGCGATTTTAGTCGAATTTGGGCATGTGAGGTGAGATATATCACCCCAAGTAGCAATTTAACATGATGTTGAGTTATTTGTGATTGATATATGTTCGGATTGTTGAAATTAGCGTTTGAACTTATCGTTACATAAATAATTCGAATTTGATTGTAGCATTGTATTCTAGGGCATGGGTTGTTGAATTTGACTTGGGTGACTTGATAATTCGATACATTAGATGCCGGGGTGTGTTTGTAAATTGAGATAAGTCGTTATAAATATTGTAGGAATGTTCAAAGACGACGAAGTCTCGAATTTTTGGGAAAATGTGAAAATTGTGTAAATTGGTTTGATTAATTGGATTAGTTTGTATATAGAATGTTTTTGTCGTTGTTTTTAGTTTTTGTTTTTATTGCTTGTGCGATGGTTGAACTGTTAGCGATAGTAGGATTGGGATTAGCTGTATGAAGTCTGAGTAGTACGCTAACCGTTATGCTGTCGAAATTTTTTTTGTAAACGCACTAAGCATAAAGTGTATACTTGTTGTCTTTGGTGTAAATAGAGTTATCCTTGTCGTAGTTTTGTAAAAGCAGCTAAGGCCTAAGTGTGGGGTAAACGTTGTGTAACCTGACCTTAGCCTAAGTTAACATCTTTATAGCTTAACGTTGTGCTTGTTAATTTATATTGATAGGTACAATGGCTAGCAGACAGGATAAGGGCAAGGGTGCTTCTACCTCAGGCACCGGCAGGAAAAGAATGAGATTGGGCACCGCAGTCCCAGCTGCACCAGCTGTTCCGCGCGGCCAACGCCGCCAATACGGAACAAGGTAGGTAACCGAGGAAGGAAAGAAATGGTATGCTAAGCATAAGGAGAGCAAGTACTTCCCGGAGGAACATATTGCACGGGAACCACTAGCACAGGAGTTCCCCCGTATTGTGCAAAGGATTGAAGCAGCTGGGCTCAGCTTTATCTTTCAGGAGCCCAAGGAGTGCAACCTTCATTTGGTCCGAGAGTTCTACGCAAATTGGAACCCGGCCATCAGAAGCCACACAATAAAAATCAGAGGGCAGATTGTTACTCTGGAACCCCAGCAGTTCAATGCCATCGTTGGAGCGCGGGACACAGATGCTCACGTTCTCCGCCAGCTAAACATCACCCCACCATACGCCGACATTAGACGTACGTTGTGTGGGGCTCGATCCATAGCCCGATGGAGTAGACATAAGGAGAGGGGTTACCACCAGACTCTGCCTTATTCGCAGATGAATAGGGAGGCCAGAATATGGCTAAAAATTGTATGTTCGTGCTTGATCCCGGGAGTTCATGTGACGGATGTGACCCGGGACCGTGTCTGCTTGGTGTATGCCCTTATGAAAGGGCTTGAGATTAATGTTGGGGTAGTAATTATATCCGCCATGAAGAGAGCCAGACTACACCAGGGCCACAGATACGGGTTTGGCGGACTCATCACCACCTTCCTCCGAGGCCTCGATGTCGAGGAAGATGCCTTGGATTACATTCCGCAGTTGGAGCGGAGGGCCCTCGATGTGACAAAAACTAAGGCCCCCGACACCACACACGGACCAGTGCTGACTTTGGGCGAGCGACATGCTCGTGAGGATCAGTACATGGCACGTATGTTCGGCATGCAGATGCTTCAGCTACAGATTGGTGGGAGACCAGTCACCGAGGAAGAATTATGGCAGCTGGAGCTGGATTACCCATTTAGCGAGAATGCCAGAGCCTTATGCCGAGTGGGACCAGCCTTCGTGGAGCCGACGAATGACGATGTCCCTACTGATGAGGAGACACGTCGGGAGGACTCCGATGTGGAGTCTGATGACGACGATGGAGCTGACTCAAATATGGGCGACGAGGCAGCAGCACCAGATGAAGAAGTCGAATATTTCAACTGATCAGGGAGTTCCACCACCCGAAATTCTGTTTTGTAATTTTTGTGAACACTGGGGACAGTGTTCGATTTAAGTGTGGGGTGGGGAGTAGCTAGGTGCTGGGACTTGGGCTCTAATCTGCTGTATGCTTTTCCTTGGTTTGTATGTATGTTTGTGCTTTCCCTGTTATGAACTGATTTGTGTTGTATCTGTATATATTTGTTTGTGTGGTTAATGTGTGTTATTTTTTTTAAAGTTATGGTTGCCAGTGTAAATATTTTGTAATTTTTTTTTTCCTATTGAGATGATCGATATTTTTCAAAAATTTTCGCGAAAATATTTTGCACTTGTAAATATTTTCTTTCTATCGAAATGATCGATGTGTTGCAAAAATTTTCGGTTTTTATTTTGTTTGGGTTTCTCGGAGTTTGTTTTCGGTTCTTTTACCGAGAATAGTCCCATTGAACCGATGTCATAGTTAGTGACCGTTCCCTATGATGGATGGATGACGATCGTCTTAAGGGAAATGTAGTCGGTAGGAGTAGGATTTTAATTTGTTTTTAATTTTTTTTTGGTGGATTGCATCAATGAACTGTAGTTGCTTTATGGTTGTAAAAATTTCGTTGCGTGTGTAACCGATGTTCAAAATGTGAAAATGATTCGTTTGAAAGCATGCAATTTTGGTAAATATGTTGAGTTACCTAGGCTATAGAATTTGATTCAGCATGATTGAGGCTTAATTTTGAATTCATGTGATTGGCTAATTAGAGAGTCTGTGAATGCATCTTGATTCGAGCATGTGCATGAAGTGTGAAGTGAGGTATTGTTATTCCATGCCATTGTGAATTGTCTAGAACTTGCCTGGTGTGTTTACAAAACGAAATGAAGGAGGTGTAGTGTTGGAAAGGATGTAGGCATTTCTTTGTTTTTAACCGATAGTTTCCATTTTTTTCTTGTCAAATTCTACCTTTTTATATGTTGTATACCCTAGTCAGCCCGTTGAGCCTTTAGCCGATTTCTTTATTTCTTTTGTCCAAAATTGTATAAACTAAGCTTTATTCCTTCTTTTCATTAGTCTTAAAGTCTATACAAAACTCTTAAGCGCTTACAAAGAAAAGAAAATGTTTCCCAAAGTGTTAAAGAGTGAAAAAGAGTTAAAAGAAAAAGAAAAGCAGAGTGAGGAAAGAAAAGATGATGTTGAAGAGGCACTTGTTATAATTAAATGATATTGAGGGTACATGAAAACCCTTTGTTTTGTGTCAAGTGTGTTTGATGAAATGGGCAGTACGAAAGTAAACCAGCATGAATGGGAGAAAAAGAGAAAAGAGAGGAACAATGTCCATGAGTCGATGGGAATCTGTTGAAAAGGCGCTTAAGGATGCTAGCGACTATTATTGGCTAATCCAATATATATACTAGATCCATAGCCCCGTTACAACCCATTAAAGTCCTACTTGATCCTACATTGCATTTCTTTATATTAGTGGAGTAATACACTAAGGGCAAGCCTATGGGTCACGACATGATGCATGTGAATTCTTTTGGGAGAGTGAGTGAAATTAATTTTTATATGCCCTACTTGAATGTTTGTGTGTTGCATGAACAAAAAGGGGAAGATTCTCTTGAGTGTGAGGGCACATGCTTGATGAAAGATTGATTTTCGTGTCGGATTTCTTGATTAGCTGATTTGCATGAGTTTGCCGATATCAAGAATAAATTCTTAAAGTCTAGGAAGTCTTGATGTATTAAAGGTCATTGTATTGTAAGACCAAGCATGTTTTCGTGATGATTTGCAAAAATTGAATAATCGGTATGACCGTAGAGTAAATGGTCGCACCATAGTGACGAAGGTTGGGATGTAATTTGCATGAGTTGTGTATGTGTTGTTCGAGGACGAACAAGGGTTTAAGTGTGGGGTAAGTGATCTTGGGCAGATTTATATGCCCAAGTGATACTCAAACGTATTATTTTCGCCTTGTTTGTGTGCAATATGTATATATTCTCATGTAATTGGTAATAAAATGTGAATTTATACTAACCAACATGATTAGCATTTGTTTTGCAGGAAAATATGATTTTTAGGAGCTAAAATGCATGTTGGAACTACATCGGAGTTGGACTTGAATACGAGCGTGGAAAAGACATTGGAATGCACAAATTATAAGGGCTCCGCGAGGAGCCGTGCCACGCTACCATCGCGGAGGCACACTGCCTGGAGAGGCAATTAAATGGCAATTTCCAGTGAGGCCTCGCGACAACTCCGTGGCATGGAGATAGGCCTCCGTGTTGGCCTCCGTGCCACGTTGAGGCTAATTTACCGGACCCTGGATTTCCAGTGAAGGTCCGCGTCCACGCCGTGTCACGGAGGCAGTGCTCCGCGTTGACCTCCGTGACACGTTGCTTGTTATTCCGGGAAAAATTTCCCACTAGTATAAATAGCACACTTAGGTTTATTTTAATTAGTTCAGACTTGGTGGAGCAAAGACGTGGGTTAGCAGCAGTTGAGGGACGAAAAATCTAAGGGATTTCTTCTCTTCCTTTCTTCTTTCAATCAATTGTATGTATGATTTACACTTGTTTTAGGATGATCAATCCACAAATGAGTGGCTAATTTTCTTCCTTGCTAAGGTTTTGAACATGTGTAGTGAATTTTGATTGTAAATGATATGGTTTTCTTCTTCTTGCATGCTGTTCTATTAATTCTTGGTCTTACTGCATTAGTGCTTGGCCGACATTAATGTACATCTAAAAAGTCCAATTTCACTCGAGAGAGCAAAAAATTGGAAAGTTGTGAATTAATAGGTTATTGTTCTTAACTTGATTTGGGAAAATTGGGTTTTGATGTGCTTTCCTGATAGAAATATACTTGAAAGCCGTATTAGTCAATTTAGGAACCGGAATTGTATTGCTAGGTCGTAAATTGCATTTGATCACAGAAATGTAGACGAATGGTTTATGATTCTTAAGCTGAAATTAAATACGAGAGTTTTAATTTCTAGGCTAAAGTTCTTGGCTAGCAACATGAAGAAGAGATTAACCGAATTATTATTACAATCGAATTCATTACTTGTTCTTAACCTTGGCATGCTCTTATCCATAGTTTAAATTCACGGTAAATAATTGTTAATAGTTTTAGTATATATTTTATAAACAAAAACTCAATTAACTATTGGTTACGTTGTTGTTAGCATAGTTAGAAGTAAGATAAGAATATAGTATACTTAGGCAAATTTTACATACCCTGAGCCTCCTTGGATCGATACTTGGCTTACTTAGCCACTTTATTACTTGTTTGACCACGTGCACTTGCGTGTCGATTTATAATATATAATACCAACCGAACAGACCGAACAATAGACAGCAACCCTACTTGTTGTAATTAGCTGTGGCAAGTATATAAAATCCATGTATGTCATGGTTAGTTGCTATCTGTAGATTATGATTACATATGTTGTGGATAGCTTCTAGAAAGCATATTAAGAGTATAATGCAGTATCCCTCGTTGGGAAAGAAGAGGTTAAGGGTGACTCACGCTAGAAGCGTTATAGAAATTCCTCTGTCCTTCTATTCACTAGGTTAGTAGAAATGATATTTTGCTACCATGCCTAGGCTTCAGATGTTTGTGGGTAATACTTGGGCCTGAGTTAATAAGTTGAACAACATAGGCACAGCCGGGCGATATAACTATCAGTTCGGCGCCTATACTATCAGTAGAGCTTGTCTAGAGACGTTTGGCGTACCTTGACGCCTCCAGGGCCAGAATTATGTTAGTATAGCCTTACCCCAGAGTCAGTGGAACCAGACTTTCCTAGAGAGTTGGGGATCAGTTTGCCACATAGTGGCTATCACTAGTGACAGTTAGTTTCAGCCGATATGGTGCTTATCGTGCAGGTCACTTAGGGCACCACCTCAGTTTTTACCAACCTGATAGAGTAGTAGATACCCTAAGGAGCAAAGTTTTGTTAGTAGCTAGATACAAGGCCAACGCCCCAGCCCACTCTTATCAGATATTCAGGCACAGGTTGCCGGGAATGACTAAGACCAGATAAACACACATACGAGGTTATGAATCGCCCAGAGAAGGCATATGAAATCTGAATAGACTCAGTTAGTGTCTCAGGGACTAGAACAACAGTATTACAGTATTACCTCCAAGCCAAGAGTTATAATAATCTACCTATGGGAGGTTATGGCTGACTGCTTAGGAGCATATCCGATTAGTAGTAGCCCCACAGTTGTTCTTCGTAGAGGACAAGTATTCCATATTAAGCCTATTATGGTCAGCTGTTATGAATAGAGTAGAGAACTCAGTGATGACATAACAACCCTCGCCCGAGTTAACCCTAGCTAGATTGGGTTTTCCTTGCGACGTTGGATTGTTAGATGTTATTTCCTATAGGGCCATGCTTGTAGGGACTGTATGATGTTCGAAGGATCATATTAAGGCTTTGAGGGCCATATCGAGTTCCATCAGATTGAGGCCGTGAGTGTCATATCGAGTTCCATCAGATTGAGGCCGTGAGGGCCATATTGAGTTCCATCAGACTGAGGTCATGAGGGTCATATTGAGTTACACCAGATAGAGGTTGCGAGGGTAGTATCCAGCTACATCAGTTATATTATAGCCCATAGTCAAACCAAGGATCGGGGCCCAATTAAAACAACTACAGTTTGATCCATAGTCGACCCAAGGCTCGAGATCCAATTATAGTAGTCATTATGACCCATAGTCAGGCCAAGGCCTGGGGTCCAGTTATAAGAGATCATATTATGACCCATAGTCGATCCAAGCCTCGGGGTCCAGTTACGCAACCCAGACAGCTCAAACACAAATATAGTTATAGTGGCCCAGATGGCTCAGATACAGTTACAGAACCAAAATGTCTCAGATACAATTATAGGAGCCTAGATAGCTCATATATAGTTACAGGAGCTCAGATGGCTCAGATATAATTACAGGAGTCCAGAAAGCTCAGATACAATTATAGTTACTTGCAGAGTCTATGGGGTACCAATTGGGTTATATAGACTGATCGGCACCTACGGAGGCTTATGGGAGACCAGGTAGGTTGTTCTGTGTTGCTTTTACCTTCCTGACTTATGGGGCCAGGTTAGCTTCTTGTTTGTAAATTTTTCTGCCAGTTATAGCTTATGAATGAATAGTTGTACAGTTTTAGCTCATAAACATGTAGTCACTTACTAGATGCAGGTCATGGAGAGGAAAGCATATAGGTTAACTTCTGGCCCTTATTACTGTTCACTTTCAATTTTTATCAATTTTACTAAACTTCTGTTATTGTCTTATATATTCGGTACATATTGTACTGACACACAACTATTGAGTGTTGCATACTTGCCTGTAGGTTTAGACAGACAGAGTTTAGGACCTCCATTAGTAGTTGTTCAGAGTCAGCAGTTTGGCCAATTCCTTTCTTTCAGAGTTGTCGAGTCGTAGAGATTATAGTCTTTTATTTATTTTGCATTTGGTATGTCGGGGCCCTATCCCGACCATTATTCCTATTCTTAGAGGCTTGCAGACTACATTCCTCAGTTAGTTTGTTGTTGTTGGCCGTGTGGGGCCCAGTATAGCTACCTGTTTTCATTCCTATTATAACTAGACAACATGGTGGTCAGGTCGGCCCGATTAGGATCCCTGTTATTTTATTGTTGTTAGTTAGCTGTCTTCCTTGAGGGGTGGCCTTGTTGTCCAGAGGTTGTATTTATAGCCAAGATATAGCCCATCATTTCCTTGAATTAAGGTACAGGCATGCACCAGAAGTGCACTAGGTTAGTCCAAATCCCAGTGAGGCATTAGGTACCAGTCATGCCTCCAAAGGTGGGGCGTGACGTACTTGGTATCATAGTATGTCGTATCCTAGGGAGTCTTCAAGCCATGCCAAGTAGAGTCTTGCTTATGAATGTATTGTGCACCACATTTTATAAGAAGGAGGATACGAGGCATGATAGTATGGTTACCCCTCCTTTTCAGTTCGTGCTATAGAGCCGAGTTGTGTAGGGATGAGTCCCTAAGTTTTCTTTGTTATATCTATCCTGAATGACGTTTTATATGTGACAGACTTCATTCTGCCGCACGTTAGCTATGATAGTAGGAGAAGGTACCAATAAGGTGCCATAGTTGGGGAACAGTCAGCCTAAGGGCAAAAACAGATGTCTTTTAATTTCCACAGCATCCTTCCGGGGCACCAGGAATCTCATAAGGTAATAGACATGCTAGTACCATCCCCATTTCCTTTTATAGCCTTAGAGTAAGAGGTCTGTATTATGATATATGTATGAGCTTGTTACTTAGTAGATGTTTAGAATCAGACAAGAGCGACAGTTAATGTTTGATTACCTAAAAGGTATAAAAGAAGGGGGGAAATTATGGGGTTCTTACCCCCAACTCTTTAGAGGTTGTAAAATTCCATACCTCAGCCCTATTGTAGTAAGATATGGTTACTTCCTACCACCCAGCCTTTACTCAGTATGACACAAAGCATAAATGCGATGTTTCCCAGTATGAATAGTAAAGAGGGGCAAGAATCGTTGATTCCAAAAACATGTTAGAAAGTGATTAAGACCCCTAGAGTTCAAGTAAGTTACCTAGGCCCTTACAACTATAAATTAGGAGGGTAGGTAAGATTGTTAGTGGCACCCAAGTGTGGGCGAGAGTCCGTAAGAAGCAAACTCCTAGCAGTAGCAAAGTTTAAGCCAGAAATAGATTAACCCCATCTCGGTGTGGATGACGGTAACACATACCTATAGTATAATTTCTATGGCCCTAGTTTTCTATGTTAGGAAGGTTAGAGAAATTATATGAATGAAATTGACCCGAGTGCGGGTCTGAATGATGCAGGTCAGTAGGCTTGGCTAGTAGTATGCTTGGCAGTAAGATGCAGGAGGTACGAGCCCTAGATCTTAGCCCCTAGAAGTAAGGGGAAGGAATGAGCATCTAATTTTGTACCCCTTGTTGTGGAGGCAGATGAGTGACAGCACAGAGGCCCTAGCCTAGTGTAGCTAGAGATGAGGCCCTACATAAGGAGC
This sequence comes from Datura wrightii, assembly GCA_035772735.1. Lineage (NCBI taxonomy): Eukaryota > Viridiplantae > Streptophyta > Magnoliopsida > Solanales > Solanaceae > Datura > Datura wrightii. The sequence goes on from JASDFA010000027.1 coordinate 42,178,615, forward strand.
CACCGGACCATGAAATAGTAAGGGACAGAGTCTTGACACCCGGAGGTTGACTCTATGTTCTAAATGTAGCAGAGTTTCGTCAGTAGATTATAGCAGGGCATACCATGCCCGTCATTCCCCCCCTCCGCTCGAATTTCACAAAAGTGCTCTAGGGTATGATAGAGATTTAGTGATGGCACAGGAAGGGGAAGGATATTGTCAAGTTGTGACATAAAGCTTCAATGGCCAGCAAGAGCAGTCTAGCATCAGAAACCGGGTGGGCTAATTCAGAGGGTAGTCGTTCCTATGTGAAAGTGGGAAGTAGGAAATATGAATTTTGCTATAAGGCTACCTAGTACCAGGCGTAAACGTGAACCTATTGTGTCATTATTGAGAAGCTAATGAGATTAACTTATTTCTTGCCTATTAGAACGAAGTTTTAGCTAAAGACTTTGCTGAATTGAATATGAAAGAAACATTCCGGCTATATGGTATCTCAGTTTCTATTAACTTATGAAAAAGGGGCATAACTCACAGTTAAGCTTAGGAAGAGCTATTTGGACAGATTGGGACGCATGTTAATTTAAGTACCACCCCTCGTCCCCAAATAAATAGCCAAGTAGGGCATACAAATCAGACACCCAGAGTTATGTTAAAGGTGTGAATGTAGTTTCCCTATATGATGGGTTGAAGTAGGTAAGTTAGGGATTACCGAGCATATTGCATCTATCGGAGGGAAACCGTTAAACTAAATTTGTACTGGTAGCTCGGGGTCACCGGAAGTCTTACTCTAGCAAATGGAGAAATTAGAAATTGAAGCAATAACTAGATCTTCCTAAAAACTTCACCAGTGAAGGGTGTTATGATGAAAAGCAGGGCAAGTCTAGCCCTAGATTCATTAAACTATACCGGGTCCTTTAGGAAATTGGCCAAGTGACCTATGAGATAGAGTTGCCTTCAGGGCTAGGATCTGTTTATCAACACTACGCAAGCGTATGGAAGGTTGTTTTTCAAATTGATCCAGTCAGAGATACTTAAGGTACATAAATGATATTCCACGGAACCCCAATAGTTATATTGGATGGCCAGATTCAGGGGAGTTAATTTGAGAACCAAATTTGTAGCTTATTAGAGTATCATAAGGGAACAAAAATATAGTAGAAATGAATTGAAAAACTATGAATGATGTAAAGTTTAGATAGTTCGAGTTGTTCCAAGCCCCACAACGAAAGCATACAGACTTAGCCAAATTCAGTTAAGGTATAATAGTTTCAGATGCGATATAGATGATCTTGTTGCTATTGTTATCAGTCATGTAGTACTATTGTGTTCCTTAGCTGCAGATAGCGTCCTGTAAGATGCCTATGTTGGATTTTTTCAGTATTTCAAGTTTTCGAAAAGTCCATAGTACAGAGGGGACCCTGCCGAAATTTTTCCAAGTATTAGTTATAAGAGAGTTAACTCATTTAATCTCGAAGAAGACATTCGAGGACGAATGTTCCTTGGGGGGATGTTACACTCTGTAAGATGTTAGCGGTTAGTATGCATGTGCATGGATTTGTGACAGGAAATAGAGGCTTGACATGTACGAAAAAAGCCTCGGAAGCAGGATGGAGCGAGGCCAGGCCATGAAGGGCTAGCGGGACGCGCTAGCCTGCCTGCGCGCTGGGCAGCATGGCACGCCAGGCACATCGACGCCCTGGGAGGTACGGCGTGGTAGGCACCTTGGCAAGATGGCCAGTGCGGGGTGCCAGCCTCCTGGCGCATTGGCTAACGCGAGGCGCCGCCCAAGCCACGCCCTATGCCTATATATATGTTTCCTTGTTCAATTCAAATCATTCATCAAATATTTCCCTCGGCCAGAAACGAGGGAGAACGCATCTTTCATCATATTTTCGTCAAATTACGCTATCAAATGCCATCCAAATGCAAATTAACTTTGGGTAATGAGTTATAGGCCTACGATAAGTATTTCTATGGAGTTATTTCTTGAAAATTTTCTTGGCATCTCAGAATTGTTTCAAATTGATTTCTAAACGGCCACAGGCCTTAGGTGAGTATTTCTCCATTCTAAAGTCTCGAGAAATTGTGGTTTTCACTCAGTTATTCAGCGTTGAATTATAGTTGATATTATTATTGAAAGATATCATTATTGGACAAATTTAGTATTGAAAATAATACTATTCTCTCAATATAAGGACTGTAGTTTAGTGGAACTACTGGCTTCAAGTTGGAACTAATCAATTAAACGAGGATCGACATTTGAGGTATGTTAAGGCTTATTCCTTCGGCAAGTTATTCTCGTCGTACAATGACATGACTTATGTTTCTGAACATAGACAACGACCCTACTTGTTGTAATTAGTTGTTGCTAGTATATAAGATCCATGTATGTCATGGTTAGTTGCTATCTGTAGATTAGGATTACATAAGTTGTGGCTAGCTTATAGAAAGCTTATTAAGAGTACAATGCAGTATCCCTCGTCAGGAAAGAAGAGGTTAAGGGTGACTCATGCTAGAAGCATTATCGAAATTTCTCTTCCCTTCTATTCATTGAGTTGGTAGAAATGATGTTTTTCTGCCATGCCTAGGCTTCAGATGTTTGTGGGCTATAGTTGGGCCTGAGTTAGTAAGTTGAACAGCATAGGCACAACCAGGCGATATAACTATCAGTTCGGCACCTGTACTGTCAGTAGATCTTGTCTAGAGACCATTGGAGTACCTTGATGCCTCCAGGGCCAGAATTATGTTAGTATGGCCTTACCCCAGAGTCAGTGGCACCAGAGTTGCCCAGAGAGTTGGGTGTCAGTACGCCACATAGTGTCTATCATTAGTGGAAGTTAGTTTTAGTCGACGTGGTGCTTGTCGTACAGGTCACTTAGGGCACCACCTCAGTTGTACCAGCCTGATAGAGCAGTAGATACCCTAAGGGGGAAAATTTTGTTAGTAGCAAGATATGGGGCCAATGCTGCAACCCACTCTTATTATATATTCAAGTACAGGTTACCGGGAATGGCTAAGTCTAGATAAACTCACTTACGAGGTTAGGAAAAGCTCAGAGAAGGCATATGAAATCTGAATAAACTCGGTTAATGTCTTAGGGATAGAATCATAGGATTACAGCACTACCACAGGCCAAGAGTTATAATAAGCAACCTATGGAAGGTTAGGGCTAACTGCTCAGGAGCATATCCGATTAGTATTAGCCCCATAGTTGTTCTACGTATTGGAAAAGTATTCCAAGGTAAGCCTATTATGGTCAGCTGTTACGAATAGAGTAGAGACAACAATGATGAAATAACAACCGTCGCCAGAGTTAACCCTAGCTAGATTGGGTTTTCCTTATGACATTGGATTGTTAGATGTTAGTGCCTATAGGGCCATGCTTGTTGGGGCAGTGTGATGTCCGAAAGGATCATATTGAGGTGGTAAGTTCCATATCGAGTTCCATAAGATCGAGGTCGTGAGGGTCCTATTGAGTTAATCAGATTGAGGCCGTGAGGGCCGTATTGAGTTACACCAGATAGAGGCCGCGAGGGCCGTATCCAGCTACAACAGTTATATTATGGACCATAGACGAGCCAAGGCTAGGGGCCCAGTTACAGCCGCTACTGTATGATCCATAGTCGAGCTAAGGCTTGAGATCCAATTATAGCAGTCACATTATGACCCATAGTCGGGCCGAGGGTCGGGTTCCAGTTATCAGAGATCATGTTATGACCCATAGTCGATCCAAGGCTCGGGGTCCGGTTACGCAGCCCAGATAACTCAGACACAGATACAGTTACAGGAGTCCAGATGACTCAGATACATTTATAGGAGCCCAGATGGCTCAGATACAGTTACAGGAGTCCAGATACCTTAGATACATTTACAGGAGCCCAGATGGCTCACATATAGTTACAGGAGCCCAGACAGCTCAGATACAGTTACAGTTACTTGTAGAGTCTACGAGGTACCAATTGGGGTATATAGTCTGATTGGCACCTACCAAGGCATATGAGGGCCCAGGTAGGTTATTATGTGTTTCTTGTACCTTTCCGGCTTATGGGGGTGAGGTTAGGTTCATGTATGTAAATTTGTCTGCTAGTTACAGCTTATGAACGAATAGTCATATAGTTTCAGCTCATACACATGTAATGACTTACTAGATGCAGGTTATGGAGAGGAAAGCTTACGGGTTAACTTCTGGCACTTATTACTATTCACTTTCAACTTTTATTAGTTTACTCAGATTCTATTATTGCCTTAAATATTCGGTACATATTGTACTGGCGCCCAACTGCGGGGTGCTGCATACTTGCCTGCAGGTTTAGACAGACAAATTTTAGTACCTCCATTAGTAGCTATTCAAAGTTAGAAGTTCGGCCAGTTCCGTTAATTCGGATCTTGCAGGTCGTAGAGATTGCAGTCTTTTATTTATATGGCATTTGGGTAGGCCGGGGCCCTGTCCCGACCATTATTCCTATTCTTAGTGGATTGCCGACTACTGTCCTCAGTCAGTTGGTTGTTTTTGGACATGTGGGCCCCAGTATAACTGTCTTCTTTCATTTCTATTATAACTAGACAGCATGGTGGTCTTGTCGGCCCGCATAGGATCCCTGCTATTGCATTGTTGTTGGTTAGCTATCTTCCTTTACAGGTGGCTTTGTCTACCAGAGATTGTATTTACAACCTATATATAGCCCGTCATTTCCTTGAATTAAGTTACAGGCTTGCATCAGAAGTGCACCAGGTCAGTCAGGTCAGTCCAGATTATAGAGTGGCATTACGTGCTAGTCATGCCTCCCAAGGTGGGTCATGACAATATTGATAAACAACTTCATAAAAATCATCATTAAGAGTAAAATAGAAAGCTCAAAAAATTTTCTTCAATGGTGGTTTATATATTGAGGAAAAAGAAGAAGAAAAGCTATTCAATATTTCTCTCTCTAACTCTACAAATCTGGAATGAAATAATTGGTAATTTTTTTAGAGAATGTACAAAAATAGATTAAAAACTACTTCTCAAATTCAATGCTAGATGATTTTGCCCTCCTGAAGGTTGCCTCACTTGCGAGTCACTGGCGTTCTACCGGTAATAATTCGCGAAATGCCACTCTATCACAGGTGGAGGTAGTAACTTTTGGGCCTAGCTGGCATTAGCACCGACGGTTCACAGGCGCTGAACCACATTCTGTCGGTGCACCTTCCACTTTTGTCTAGTAGGCTCTTGCATTTTAGCCGGCGTTTCATCGGTCCCGTCTGCTAGAGCGCCGATCCCATCCAGTAAAGCTCCAGTCCGCTTCTTTAGTTTCATGCTTTTGTCCAATTTCTTTCTTTCTCTCCTTAAATTAAAAACCTGAAAAAAACTAAAGAGAAAGAGTATAAAATTCTCTCAAATGACTTGAAAACAAAGAAAAACTCATGTTTAAAAGCCTAATGAGTTGGTAAATTACCAACTTATCAAACCCCCATACTTGAAACATTGCTTGTCCTCAAGCAATGCAAGTTTTTACAGCTGAACTATAGGAATAAGCATGTCATTCTTGATGAGATTATGCACAAGGAACCACTATGACCTAGACAACCCAAAGTTCACTCGCCAACACAAAAGAAAAGAAGAGACTCAACACATTATGCAAATGCTTCAAGAGATGACCACAATCAATTGGCATGATTCACATTTGATTATTTCATTCGAAAGAAGGGGCATTGTCGATCACAACAAGCTTATATAGCATCTTAAGTCATTAAAAATTCACATTAAAAGTTTTCCTTCAAGCTCACTACAATCTTGTCTCAATCATATCTTTTGGCACATGCAAGCATGCATGTTCAGGTGATGCTACTCACAACAAGAGATAATCCCATTTAATTATCAAGTAATTCACATTCTAGGGATTATAGAATGAAACAAATGTGCTCACTCTCACAAAGAAATTCTCATGTACATAACTTGACACGTAGGCTTGCCCTTCATGTAACTGATAACGTCCAAAATATATCCTCCGTGAAAAGAATATACACACCTGAAGTATTAAAGCAAGTAACCCGACAGGTGTCGGGGTTGAATCCTCAAGGACTAGTGAATGATGGTTACTACTGTCGGTTGAAAAATTGAAGTTAGCTTGCACCACGTAGAGTTAACATAAAAACAAATAAATTGGAGGGATTGGAATTTGTAGAGAATCATATTTGGTAATTTAGTGGAATAAAATAGCAAGATCAACAAGGTTGTCAACAAGAATGTGAAAGATTACAGGTGTGGTGTAGATGATATACTAACTATATATGGACGTGCTAGTTCATCTTATAAGTTCAATTAGTGTAAATAATCTCAGGAAGTGGGTGCTTATAGCTTTTCAGTCTTATAACTACCTCTTATTAGAGTTTTGTCAAACCTCTAGCCACGATTTAGCTTAACCCGATTATATTTGGATTAGAAGCTTCACTAATTTCTAGCTATTAGCTACTAATGAGGAATAAGACTGCAATTTTAGCTATTTCTATCCCAATTTAACAATCTCGCATCCATACGCACTATTAAATTCTCTTCCAATAATTAATTATTTTTTTACAAGAAACAATCAAGCAAGAATAAATAGACCCATATCATAATCAATATATCTTCCTTTAGAGATTGAAGAAAATCAATAGATTCACACTTATTTAAACAATATGAGGATGACTCTAGCAATACCCACTCTAATTAAGTATTCATCATCACACACCTCTAATTAATGATTTAGCTACTCATGATTAAGAAATTGAAAAGCACATTTATCAATAAACTCATTGAATTTAATAACAAGAGTAGTAAAATCAAATTCACAAATATAGTCTCCAACAACGGTTGTAACTTACTACTAAGAAGAAGAAGCAGAGAAGAGTACTTTTTCCAAGTTTACTAATCAAAATCTCATTTTCTCTGCTAAGAGAATGTTCTAATGCTAAGAAAGGAAATAATGTTGTGATATGCTCTGCTCTCTCTATATGCTCTAGTACATAGTACTTTATCTAGTATTTATATCCAGGAAAATAGGGCATCTTCTATCTCTTTTTTCGTGCTGGAACATTTTACCCATAAGAATCATTCTAGAATCCATGGAGCCACCGAAGATTCACCTATTCAATTTTGTGAATCGCCGGGTATCTTATCTGAGCCATCACTCAACTCCAGTGAGCATTGGCGGTTCATCCAGCGTTTAGTCGATCTCAATCCATAAACCGCCGAGTCTTTGTTCTTCATTTCAAAAAATCGAATGTCTTTCGGCGACTGGACCGGCGAGTCATCGGTGGAACTCGCGGTTCACCGGTGACATTTTTCCTCTGAAGCAGTGATAATCGGCCTTTGACCGGCATTTCGCCGTTTTTCATCTGTGGACCGCCGATTTGTTCTCACTTCCTTCTTTTTGCTATATTTTTGCTCTTTTCTACACATTTAGGCATCTACACATAACAAAAGCAGAAAGGGCATAAATCCATATAATCAACTCAAAAACTAAGCAAAAACTCAATCTTAAGAGCCTAATGGGTTGGTAAATTACCAACTCTTCAAACCCAAACTTGAATCATTACTTTTCCTTAAGTAATGCAATTCTCATTCATTGAAAAATATGCCACTTCTACAAAAAATTAAAAATCACCAATCACCTGAACTATGACAACCCAAAAAAAAATTTGCTCACCAAGCTCACCAAAAAAGAGAAGTAAATACCCTAAAGGACCAAAACAATGAAGATCTTTCAAGAGGCTACCACCTTCCACCAACAAGGTTCATTAAAAAATTCATTTAGTAAAAAAAGGGCATTGCTCAACCATGAAAGAAACATAACATCTCAAGTCATAATCAGTGCACATCCAATGCTTGCCTTAGAGTTTACACTTCTCATGCCCTATTCACACATTAATTCTGAACGCCCTTGTGTCCTTAAAAAGTGATGTTGCCACTCACCAAAATAAGAATCACTATTCTTTAGTCAGGTAATTATTGAATACACACAAGGAATTATTTGGAAGAGATAATCACACTCACTCTCCCAAAAGAAGTTTTCATGCACACACTTGACCCATAGACTTGCCCTTCATGTGATTTGCCACTAATGTAGAGCAGCTACAGCTAGAATCATTTAGAGCTTGCGGGTTATGATGTAAGCTTGGGTTAAGTGTAGGATGAACATCTGGTTGTAGTGACTAGATCCTCCCTAATGCTTTTTGTAATCATACCTCCCATCAACTCCTTCCACTCACTTTACTTTGTTTCACTTCTTTCATTGTTTTTGACTTTCATTTCTTTAACACCCCTCCTTATAACCCCTTTTTCTATCAAAACTACCCTCATCACCTCAAGAGGAAGAACTGGTTCACAAAAATTATTTTTCTCTTTTCGATTTATTCTTTTGTGCATTTTGACACATAGTGGTGCTACCCCAAACTGAAATTCTTATTTTCTCTTTGTGCACACCTCCAAACTTAGGCTTTTGCCTCATTTCTCATTTTCTTATTAGTCCCTTTTTTTAGGATTAAATCCTCATTTCATCACACTTTTATCAGTAGCATTTAGGGAGAATGGGTGCCAAAGAGAGGTATTAAGAATGGTCTTAAGGCTTATAATGTGGTTGCCAAAGAAAGGGTCTTTCAGCTCACCATTGGCCTACAAGGATCAATGCTACGTATATGGGTGAAGTGGCTAGACAAAGGAAAGTCTAAAATCATGTTCTCAGCACAACTACATCTAGGATTCTCCTTGAATCACATTTGGGGCAAGTTCTAGACAAGATGTCATGCATGAGACTCATCACAAATTCCTCACTACACAAGGTATCAGCCTTAAAAGGTCCACAAGAGTCATTCTAATCATAAGATTTTAAGCTAGGACATCAAAGTAGGAAAACTCATAAGTCAAGAAAAGAATTTACAATGTATGACAATGAATGCTGTGGTATTGTGTCAGCATTTTCTCATTATCTTCATTTTCATGCCCTTACTTTCAAATTCCATTTCAATAATTTTTTTCAGTGGTGCCTCTCAAAATAACTTCATAAGAGACTCAAAACGACATAGCATTGTCCCTTAAGAATGTCGGCACTCAATCTATCATCAGAAAATGCCAACCTAATTCGATAAAGAAAATAAAAAGAAACAAAAGAATGCTTCTCGGGAAAGAACCACGGTCTAAAGAAAACCTTCAGAGTTTTGATTACTATGCTACTATATACAAAGGCGAAAAAGAAACAAGACTTTGGGTCATTTCATGCAAAATGTCACAATTCAAAGAAAAGACCCCATTTACTCACTAACCATCACCCACCAAGAACTAAACCAAATCATTCATTCATTCAATTTTCTTTTTTAAAACAAAACAAGCCCAGCAAGGGCAATCATCAATCGTAAAAAAAAATGCCCCACAAGGGCTCTACTCAATCAATTTCAAATAAAAACAGAAAACATCCAAAGAAAACATCCATCAATGACCCCATCATCAACTGCACTCATCCGTCCCCCACTTAAAAGAGTACATTGTCCCCAATGAATATATGCAAAAGGGAAAGGGACAAGAAACTCCTTGAGCAGGTCATTCTTCCTCATCGTCAGCCTCTGCATCACCTACACCACTGCCACTGGCATCACCTAAGCCATCAAAATCATCTCCCAATCCCTCGAAGAGATCATCAATAGGACCCCAAACTGTGCAAAGAGCAGGCATTGCAGCATCCAGGGCACTTATATCTAGCAATTCTGTTGAAGTCTGATTCTTCCACTCTTGTACCTTAGTTCATAGGGAGGTGACAGCCCCTTCAATTGCATCCACCCTATTTCATAGTGTGGTGATACTCTCGTATAAAGACTTGAGCTCCTTTTTGATTGTTTGGGCAATGAGTGCGGGGAGTATCTTAGCCAATCTCTAGAGTTGACTCTCATAAGAGTTGGTCATCTCCACAAGTCTGTGGAGACCACTTTGTTGAGCGGATTACAGAGTGGGAGATGCTCCACACTGAGGCATGTCGACTGAAGCTTGGCCTGACATTTCTGGCCGGGGAACGTTCAACTCTGAGGCCTGCGGTGATTGGTCTGACCCATGGGAAAGGGATCCCTCATTGACTCCAAAGGCTTGCAGTCTTTTTCTTTTCATTGCCGGTGCCTCGGCATCTCTTTTTCGGTCGACGACTATCACTCATAGGGCAGTAGAAGGGGTTTTATCAGGAAACAAAGGTACTCCAACTCGTGAGAAAAGGTGGGAAATGAGGACAACATAGGGAATTGAAGTGCTACATTGTCGTGCCTTTCTCTTCATTTGTTGGGAAACAATTTCCCCAAAGTTAATGGGGACTCTAGATATGATGCAAGCGATGAGAATAATAGTTTCTAAGCATGAGAATATTAGTTTCTAAGCTGACCCTTTGCTTGTTTTTTGAGGGGATGATACGACAATAAATAAAATTCAGCCACAGCTTGGCCTCGAACTTCAAATTGTGGCAAGAGATTTCTCCACCCATGGAGGCCCAAAGAGGAGCGTCACCAACAATGATTCGGGATAACCAATCAAATTAGTCCTTCATATCAGCTAGTCGGGCCATGTAGTTCGTACTGGATTCAATTTCCTCTTCCTAAAACAAGGAGTTAATGGCTGCTGGGGTAATGTCAACTTCCACCCCCTTAGCATAATTGATGGTAGGCATGGAAAGTTATCAACTTTACCCCTGTGCTGCATGCTATCTTTTCGGGCTTGACATGAAGCATATAATTCGGTCACCAAGATGGGGTAGTAAAAAGGGAGAGGATTTGCAAATGCATTCCATTGTCGTTTTGTGAATTGGGCATGATGTTGGGAAGATCACCCCTCAATCCTGCTAAATCAAACCGCTTCTCCACTATTATGGATCGGCCTTGACAGATAAGATAATGCTCTTGCATGTTTGGGACACAAAAGATGATTGCTTCCTTAGTGTTGGCACGCAGTGGAGTGGCCTTTTCTTTTCCCTATCTCTTGCTAGAAGATGAGGCGGGGGCCTTTCCCTATCATGTATTCCTGGACGAAGACATGGTTTTTCTGCAAGGATGATGTTAGTGACAACTATTCGAGAAGTAAACTAAAATAACAAAAACTATTCTAAGGGTGAATTGAGAAACAAAGATAAGAAAACATCATATAAAGAACCACCACGGTGAAGCACTAATGATTCGCAGGTGCAATCCGAAGACCGACGCATTCTCGCCGTTGCGGGACAAAAATTGGGCAACTTAAGAGTGTACCACCGATTGAGCGGTGAGTTGCCGGTCCTGATTCGTGAACCACCAACATAACGCGGGATCCACTCAATGGCTTGAAGTCATTTTTAAAAGTGGACCGGCGTTCCATTGGTGATTCGCTGGACCCCATCGTCCCCAAATCTAATTTAAACAAATCAAAGGCGCCCATTAACAAACACCCACACACAACATGATAGAATTAACACTACTACTTTTTTAAAAAATCCTATGACGGTTTGCCCTTAAGAATGGAGTCACTCGGTCTATAATCAGGCAAAACTTTGCATTTCATTCCGATTGGAATACTTATACTTCACCCATCTAAAAATTCATACAAATAGAACACATATTCCCTATTCCGTTCAACAAACTGAGCATATTCATGAATTCAATAGGAAAGGGAAGCAACGTATTAAGACTAAAATAATTAAGAACCATTGAGAAAATCGTGAAAGGGGTAAGAAAGATTTTACCACAATATCGGAATGCTTGCACACTTGAGCTTGAATAGCTAGAAAACTCTCAACAATGGCACTTCAGGGGATGTGTAGCAGATAAAGAAAATGTGAGTGTAGTGAGTGTGTTAGTGAAAGGAGGGAGAGGGTTTTATAGGTAAGGTGGAAGATTGATAGGTTGAGGGGAGGGTGGAGAGTTAATATGTTGGTATGTTGGTGGGAAGTGGGAAAGTGTAAAGGTGGGATAGTGGAAATGTGGAAAAGAGGGAAATATGGGGAACAGGAAATGTTAGGTAGTGGAGAGACAAAAAGGGAATGAAAAAATGGTGAAAAGGGGGAACGAAGGGAATATTTGCAAAATAGGGTGGCTTAACTGGTATTTGGGATTTAGTGGGTCCACTCTTAATTTCCTTTGAGACAAATTCGTACCTCGATCGGTGCTACATCTGTGGGTTGCCGAAACATACCGTCGTTCTGCCGCTTTACCTTTCCTTTGCTCGGTATTTCTGCCCAGTTCTCTATTTCTCAGCTGGCAACCCACTGGTGGTTCACGAAGTGGATAGGTGATCCACTAGTGACCTGCCGCTTAGGCGCCAAAACATTGAGTACTCTATGTTACATCGACGACCCACCGGCGGTCCACAGTTATGCATTGGCATTTCACCAGTCGGTCCACCAGCCTATTAATCCAAGTCCCAACCTTCTGTTTGCACTCATCTTGAAACTACGGTTGGCGCTTATGGGTCGGCGAGTCACCAGTTCAGCGTCGTTCCCCTATTATATAGTTTTTTTCTTTCTTTGTTCCTCACTACATAGATCCTACAAAAACAAAAACAACAAAGACATAAAACAAATCCACTAAACACTTGGGTTGCCTCTCAAGAAGTGCCTTAGTTAACATCGTGGCACGACGTAGATCTCATTCAACACCTCATTTTTGTTGGATCATCCTCTGACTCCATCTCCTTCATCTCCAGTCCTTTGTCTTCCTCCTCATTTTGCAACACCCCTATTACCTTGCACTCAAGGGGCGTTTCAGATGATGGACACACCTTGAAGGTGACTTCCTCACTTTCAACTCTGAATTTTAGCTCCCCAAGCTCCACGTCAACCACAGCTCTCCCCATATCTAGCAACGGTCTTTCCAAAATAATGGGTACCTCCACATCCACTTCACAATCAAGGATAAAAAATCAACAGGTAGGATGAACTTATCTAACCTCACCAACACATCTTCTAATACCTCCACCAGTTTTTTGATGGACCTATCCGCCATGAGCAACCTCATCGATGTAAGCTTTGTGCTTCTGAGTCCCAACTTCTTGAAAATAAGAAGGGGCATTAAATTTATGCTGGCACCAAGATCGCATAAAGCTTTTTTAAACACATTTATCCCATTTGTATAGGGGATTGTAAAATCTCCTGAGTTTTCTCGCTTGGGGGCAAGGTTACTCATCATTATTGCACTACAATGGTCTGTTTTCTCCCCACTAAGTGCATCAACCACCTTCTTCTTCTTCAACAAATTCATTCATGAACTTCGTATATCCTGTCATTTGGAGAAGAACATCCACTAACGGTATATGGATAGACAACTTGCTAAACATGTCAATGAATTTGCTGAACTGGTCATCCTTCTTTTTGTTGGCCAACCATTTTGGATAAGGAGGTGAGACTCTTGCTTCAACCTTGTCATCAATTAGGGCCTTCATGCCCGCTTCATTGTTGCCAACATGTGAGAGGATTTCTTCATCCTTTCCCTCTCCTTCCTCGTCAATTTTTTCCTCACTCCTTGGAGTCTTTGGCATCTCGTCGAATTCATTTTCCTCATCCAATTTCGGGTCACTAACCTCTTTGGACTTCACCAGTGCATCTCCGATCACCTTGCCACTCCTAGTGACAATAGTCATGCATTGACTATCTTTTGTTGGATTCGGCATTGTGTCACTAGGAAGTGTTCCCTTCGTCCAGGGGTTCATTTTAGCCGATAGGTACTTCATTTGGGCCTCAAAATGCTTGATGGAGGCTGAATGTGAACACACTATTTGGGCAAGGTTAGACACCTCCCCTGTTAATTCTTTGACCCCGCTCTCTGTTGACTCCACTTTCTCTAGGACTCTTAATAGTATTTCTTCAATTTTTAAACTACCTGCATCACTAACACCCGACTGACTATGGGGATTTCCATTTTTTTGAGAGGGGAATATACGGGTTTGAACTCCGGTGATAGAGGTCACCCTCTTGATTCTGCTCCCTATTTCCCCATCTTTCATTTCTTTCGGGTCACCTTTGTGGATCACGATTTCTCCAGCCTTGATTTTCATCCCTTGGGCGCCAAGGGCCTTGATTTGTTCCTTGGAGTCCAGGTCGAGGACCTCCTATTTGGTTTCCCATGTATTGACATTCTTCCTCATATCTTAGCGGTGACGATTCTCACTCATATTGCAAGGGACATTGCATACCCACAACATTTACAACCTTGGGCCCTGTCCGCATTACATGTTTTTTCATTAATTGCAGCTTTCCCATCATCTTGGCAAGATTCTCATCTTGCTCTTTACCTTTTTTTTTTTTTGCAATTCAGCCGCCAATGCACTTGAGATGATCTCATTTGTAGACAAATTTGTCTCTCGCGTGCGCCAAGCGCTATTGGTTTTTGTCATTCTGTCTAGAAGGGCTTTGGTCAACCCATTTGTTTGATCCAAAATAGAACCTCCAGCTAGATTATTGTCCATGGACTTGTTGATGGAATCAAGGGCTCTATAGAAGCTTTGAAGAAGCACTCAATCTGGCTGTCAATGATTTGGACAAAGAGCAACCTTCTTTTTAAACCTTAGTCATGCCTCATGCAAAGGCTCTCCTGGTTCTTGCCTAAAATTTGTGATGTTGTCCCTCAACTGCAACATCTTTGATGGAGGGAAAAAATGATACATGACAGCCTCGGTTAACCATTTCCAAGATGTAATACAATCCGAAGCGATTTCCTCCAACCATATTGTTTCCTCCCATATCGGTGAGAAAGGAAAGAGTCTCAACCTGATTGACTCTTGACTAATATTCGTAATGTTGAAGGGTTGAAATATCTCCAAGAAATTTCTCAAATACCGATTTACGTCCTCACTTGGTTTACCGCCAAAGAATCCCTTCATTTGCAACTAATGCAACATGGTGCTTATGACATGAAATACCGCATTCCCTATCTAGATGTTAGGCGAATGGCTCCCGCAATTTCCAACATCATCAGATTATCCTCGTCGTGCTACATGTTTCCTTCCACTATGCTATCCCTTGTTTGGGAGTGATAACTCATGTGGTTGTAAGATCCTAACAAACACAGCAAATTCACATCACGTAACTACGACGGAAAACTATTTCAACTTAAAAATCAATACAAGAATATCAACCGCTAGTCCTCGGTAATGGCGCCATTTTTGATAACGTCCAAAATATATCCTTCATGCAAAGAATATACATGGCCGAAATGTCAAAACAAGTAACTCAACGGGTTTTGGGGTCGAATCCCACAATGACTAGTGAATGATAGTTATGAGTGTCGATTGAGAAATTGAAGTTAGCTTGCACAATGTAGAGTTAACATAAAAATAAATAAATTGGGGGAATTGAATTTTGTACCAAATTATAATTGGTAATTTAGTATAATAATATAGCAAGATCAACAAGGTTGTCAACAAGAATGTGAAAGACTACATGTGTGGTGTAGATGATATACTAACTAGATAGGGACATGGTAGGTCATCTTATAAATTCAATTAGAGTAAATAATCTGGGAAAGTGGGTGCTTACAGCTTTTAATCCTTATAACTACCTCTTACTAGAGTTTTGTTAAACCTCGAGCTAGATTTAGCTCAATAGATTAGATTTTGATTAGTAGTTGCACTAATTTCTAGCTATTAGCTACTAATGAGGAATAAGACTGCAATTTTAGCTATTTCTAGCCCAATTTCACAATCTCTCATCCATACCCACTATTAAATTCTATTTCAATACTAAATTATTCTTTTATAAGCAACAATAAATCAAGAATAAATATACCCATATCATAATCAATGGATCTTCCCTTATAGATTGAATAGAATCTAACAAATTTACACTTATTTAAATAATATGAAGATGACTCTAGCAATACCCACTCTAATTAAGTATTCATCATCACATACCTCTAGTTAATGATTTAGATACTCATGATTAAGAAATTCAAAAGCACATTCATCAATAAACTTATTGAACTTAATAACAAGAGTAGTAAAATCAAATTCACAAATATAGTCTCCAACAATAGCTGTAACTTACAATTAAGAAGAAGAAGTAGAGAAGAGTACTTTTTCCAAGTTTACCAATCAAAATCTCCTTTTCTCTGCCAAGAGAATGTTTTAAAGCTAATAAAAAATATAATGATGTGATATGCTCTGCTCTCTCTATATGCTCTAGTACACAGTACTTTAGCTAATATTTATATCCAGGAAAATAGGGCATCTTCTATCTCTTTTTTTGTGCTAGACTATTTCACCCCTGAGCATCATTCTAGAATCAGCAGAGCCTCCTGCGATTTTCCTGTTCAAATTTATGAACCGTCGGTTATCTTATCTGAGCCATCACTCAACTCTAGTGAGCATCGGTAGTTCATCTGGCGTTTAGGCGATCTCAATCTGTGAACCGCGGGTCTTTGTTCTTCATTCCAGAAAATAGGATGTCTTTTGAAAATTATACCAGCGATTCGTCATTGGCAACTCGCGGTTCGCCGATGGCATTTTTCTTTAGAGGTAGTGATAATCGGCCTTTGTCCATCATTTCGCTGATTTTCATCAGTGGACCATTGATTTGTTCTCACTTTCTTCTTTTTGCTCCATTTTTTCTCTTTTCTATACATTTAGGTTTATGCACACAACAAAATCAAAAAGGGCGTAAAATCCATATAATTAACTCAAAACCTAAGTAAAAACTTAAGCTTAAGAGCCTAAAGAGTTGGTAAATTACCAACTCATTAGTAACTCACCACTAATGTAGAGTCGCTACACTTAAAAATAAATTAGGACTTCGAGGTCATGATGAAGTCTAATGGTAAAGGTAGGATGACTCTTAAGTTCTGTGACTGGAACCTCCTTAATGCCCTTTTTATGAATGTCATTGCAAATTCCATATTCTTTTGAGATCACCCTCACATTATCTCTTCTTGAACAATATTTTCACTTTTTAAACAAGAGCCCTCGTTATCTCTCCTTGGTAACCACTTTTCATCTCATTTGAGCAAGAGGCAACACTTTTTTACAATTAAGTTCTTTTCGCCAGAGCAATTCATTCATTCTTTTCATAATGTGTAGCTAGCTTACATTAAAATTCATATCATTTTCCCGTTTTCTTTTCTGTAATCCCCAAACTTAGGCTTTTGCCTCATCTTTCTCTTTTCTATTCCCACACTTTTGGGACTTCAAGCATCATTTTTGCCTTACTTCTCACAACTAGCACAAGGGAGGATAGGTGCCAAAGAGGGATTACGAAAGGGGTAATAGGCTCGTAATGTGGTTTCCAAGGAAAAGGCTCAAAGGCTCAACATTGGCTAGCAAGGGTTTATGATCAAGGAGATCATATGGGTAAAGTAGATATCCAAAAGAAGCCTAAAATCAACTTCCAAGTACAACTACATGTAGGATTTTGCCTTGAATCACACTTGGAGAAAGATCTAGACAATCATTCATGAAAAATAATTAAACTAAAATGTTTCTCACTAAGCATCACCCTCCAAGAGGTTCACACCATTTTCATCACCACATCAAGAGTCATAAAAAAAAGATATCATGTGAATCAAGAAGCCAAACAAAGAAAGTATAACTTTTGAAAAACAAAGTGCTTAGCTTTCAAATTCGACAACCCCTTTCCTTCTCAAAATTCATTTTTTAACATCCATTTCATTTAGAAAAGATTATTCTTGTGGTACCTCTCAGAAACCATTGAAATTATTAATCCAAAAAGAACTTTAAAGTCAGCATTTTCTCTTAAGAAATTCGCCTATCAATCCATCATTGGGAAATGTCACACGGTTCGACAACAAAAGAAAAGAAAGAAAATTGCTCCTTGGGAAAGAACCGTAGTATAAAGAAAGCCCTTGGAGTTTATTCACTACTACTATAAATAAAAGGAGATAATTAAAACATGGGTCAACAACATTTTACTATTTTAAACAACCCATCACTTGCACTAACAATCCAACACAGGATTGTTTTATTTAACAAACAGCCTTCCATCACAAAAATAAACTAACAATCATCCAAGACATCATAAATTCAGTCCAACAAGGGCAATACAAATATCAAGAACAACAACCCCGACAAGGGCACAACAAGTCAATAATAACCACAAGAGAGAAAAAGAGAGCTTATCCCACTCCCACTACAATAATACATTATCCCCAATTATGCATGAGAAACAGAAAGGGTGATAAGAACTCCCTGAAGTTGCTACTCCTCGTCCTCATCATCAGCATTATGTCCCTCATCTCCCCATGCCTCCCCATCATCACCTAGGCCATCAAATAGATCATCAATGGGGCCTCGGGTTATAGATGGAGAAACCATGGCTCCATCAAGTGAGCTCATGTTCGGATCTTCCCTTGGTGCCTGGCTTCTTAACTCTTGCATTGCAGCCGGAAGAGATGTCACTGTGCCCTCTACTACATCCACTCGAGAGCATAGCTTGCTGAAGCTATCAATACACTTTCTTCATCTCCTCTTTTACTATTTGGACAATAAGGGCCAGGAGATTTTGAGCCAACTTTTGGAGTTGGCTCAATGTGTCATCTCGGCAAGCTTGTGAATGCCGCTTGGGAGAGAGGATGTGGGGGAAGGCGAAGGCCCTCAAAATGGTGCTTCCCCCAATTTATGACCCGATGTCTCGGGGTGTGGCATATCAAGGTTGGGAGAAATGGGGTTCTTTTCTATGTCATGGGAGGTATATTCATATTAGTTGCCTTAGCATCTCTTTTTATCTCCCCATTGATCACACTAGTGGCGGAGCTAGGAGACTCATCAGGGAATAGTGGCACCCATGCATTAAAGCACAACTATGAGATAAGCATTGCATATGGAATCGATGTTCCCTACTGCATGGCTTTTCTCTTCATTTGGTTGGCCAGGATCTCCCTGAAGTTGATGGCACCCGGGTCATGATACAAGTGATGAGGATAGCAGCCTCCAAATTCAATTGCTCACTCTTTGATTGCATGATCCTACCATATACAATCTCCAGCCACAATTTTTCCTCAAACTTGAGGTCATGCCTTGAAATCTCCCCACATATAGAGGCCCATAATGGCTGAATACTGGCGATGATTGGAGCTATCCAGCTTAATTGATTTTCTTTGTTAGCCACTCTATCATCATACTCAGTCTCTGGATCAAACTCATCTGGCCAGAATAATGCATTGATGGTGATAGGGGTTATATCTACCTCCATGCCTCTGATCCAAACTAAAGGTAGGCAGGGAAATTCATCAATCTTCTCTTTATGCTTCACAACCTCTTGTCATTGCTGGTTTGACGCATAAAACTCAGGCACCAAGTTGGATTAGTACTTTGGAAGACGATCAGCAAATACATGCCATTGACGGTGGTTGAATTGGGCGATGATGTTGGGGAAGTCATTCCTCATCCCTACATGAACAAATCATTTCTCCATTGTGCTCAATCTGCCCTCACAAATGGTATAGTATGCATTCATGTCGGGCACATAAAATATGCTTGCTTCCCTAGTGTTGGTGGGGGATGTCTTTGACTTGGCCTTCCCTTTGCTCTTTCTTTTAAAGTGGAAGGAGCCTTGCTCTTGTCTGACTGCCTAGATGACGTCATAATTTTGCAAAGCCATATTAGTGTCGCAACAAAATAATATTTCTTTTTGTATTTTTAATAGTATAAAAGAAAAAGGAACAACTATCCTAAGCTAAGGAATTAAATTCTAAATATTAGATACAAACAATTTTTAGGATCAAAATTAAGTACTGGTGGGACTGGTGCGAGACTGAAAAAATGTAGGTGATGACCCGTGAACCGTTGCTGAACTATCGGTGCTTGGAAGAATCCTTGGTTAAAGAAAATTTTTATCCAGCACCATATCAGCATTTCACCGATCTTGATTCGCGAAGCTCAGGTGACACGCGGTTCATAGAAGTGGCCTAAATACTTCCACCCATACCTACGTTCCAACCGGCGTTTCATCGGGCCTAAGCGATGGTTCACTGGTGGATGCCACTCAATAATTTTCACCCCCAAACTCAGCTAAAGAGAATTCCCTATATTGATGTCTCACTTAGTTACTACACATTATGATTTTGTTCACTCAAGAAACACAACATAAATAAAAATAACGATTTTCCCTTAGGAATACTGTCACCCGATCAATCATTGAGCAAATCGTGCTTTTTTATCACATGGAGATACTTAGACATCACCCCAAACTATTATATCCAACACACACTTCACCTCATATTTTCAACAAAAATGAACCCCCACAGCAACAATATGGAATTAATATTCAACCCCAAACATACCCACACAATGAGAAATATTCAACAATGATAAAGAACAAAAGGGGTAATAAAGAACATGAGTATGGAAGCTTTCTAATCTATCATGCTCAATGTTTTTAACTCACACCCTCAACAATCAAGCAAAATAAAAGCAATGTAATTGGGAGTAGTTAGGTGCTAGCTATTGTGTTTACGTTTGTTGTGATTGTGCAAATTGTGATCCTGTGACTCTATGTTTCGTGTTTGTAATTGATGTTGGTGTTGTAATTAATCTTAAGCTGTTGTTGTGTGTGATGTGTAAATATTTTTCAATTATATTTTTATCTTTTTCTATCGAAATTTTTTGGTTGAATTTTTTTTTTCAATAATCCTACTCTTCTATTACAACACATTGACGGGTTGCCTCCCGTGCAGCGCCTGATTTACCATCGCGGCTCGACGCTATTCATTCTCAATCATCCTCTAGAGTGATGGATGTCTTCTCTCGAATAACTTCCTCACCCCAATAATGCTTACATCTTTACCCGTTCACCGAAAATGTGGCACTTCTATCTTCTTGCCACAACTCCACTGCCCCGTGTGGGGTCCTTCTCACCACTTCAAATGGCCCTGACCACTTGGACCTCAACTTTCCTGGAAAAAGCTTCAACCTTGAGTTAAACAACAACACTTTTTGCCCCGGCTCAAAGATCCGATGCACCATATGCCTATCATGGGACTGTTTAGTTTTCTCCTTATAGCATTTGGCATTTTCTTAGGCATGCCATCGAAACTCACCTAGTTCGCTGAGTTGCATCAACCTCTTCTTCCCTAATAACTCTGGATCCATGTTCAGCTTTCTCACGGCCCAAAAAGCTCGATGTTCCAGCTCCACAGGTAAATGACATTCCTTTCCATAGACCATTCTATACGGAGAAGTCCCAAAGGGTGTCTTGTATGCAGTTCTGTAAGCCCACAACGCATCGTCAATTTTTCTTGACCAATCAATTCGTTGTGCATTCACTGTCTTCTGTAGAATCTGCTTTATCTATTTGTTTGACACCTCCACTTGCCCACTAGTTTGGGGATGATACGCTATTGCTACCTTGTGCCGCACCCCATACTTAGCGAGCAAATTCTTGAAACTCGCATTCACAAAATGAGCCCCTCCATCACTGATAATGGCTCTGGCTGTCCGAAACCTGGTGAAAATGTTCTTTTTCAAAAATTTCATCACCACCTTATTGTCATTCTTGGGACAAGCTGTTGCCTCGACCCACATAGATACATAGTCAACCGCTACCAAGATGTAACGATTACCAAATGATGGTGGAAACGGGCCCATGAAGTCTATTCCCTATACATCAAAAATCTCCACCTCTAATATCTGTTGCAGTGGCATCTCCGGTCTTCTACCAATCGTGCCTATTCTTTGACATCTATCACACATTTTTACATATGCTATAGAATCTCTGAACAATGTAGGCCAAATGAAACCTGACTGTAGCACCTTGTGAGCTGTCCGCTCGCCTTCGTGGTGCCCTCCATACAACGATGACTGACAACTCCTCAATACTTCTGCAATCTGGCTCTCTGGGATGCATTGTCTCATCACTTGATCCGGTCCCTGCTTAAACAGATATGGCTCATCCCATATGTAATATCTGCAATCATGTCTCCACTTCTTTCTTTGTTGAGCCGTAGCCTCCGGTGGGTAGACTCCACTTACCAGAAAGTTCGCAATATCTGCATACTAAGGGATTTCAGCTTCCCTTATTGCCAAGAGCTGCTCATCTGGGAACTCTTCTTTGATGTTGTCACCTTCCTTTACATGCAACCGGCTTTCCAATCGCGATAGGTGATCTGCCACTTGATTCTCGTTCCCCTTTCTATCTCAAATCTCTAGGTCAATCTCTTATAGCAACAATACCCATCTGATTAGTCTGGGCTTTGCATCCTTCTTGTTAAACAAATATCGAATTGCTGCATGATCAGTATACACCACTACTTTCGAACCCACCAGGTAGGACCTAAATTTATCAAATGCCAACACCAATGCTAGCATCTCCTTTTCTGTGACTGTATAATTGACTTGGGCTGCATCAAGTGTTTTGCTTGCATAATGACTGGAATGAAAAATTTTATTCCTCCACTGCCCTAATACAACTCCTACAGCCACGTCACTCGCATCACACATTAATTCAAAAGGTTGCTCCCAATCCGGAGAGATGAGAATAGGTGCTTCTACCAGCTTCTGGTTTAGCTCCTCGAGTGCATTAACACAATCCTCGTCAAGCTCGAACTTCACCTCTTTTTCTAGCAATCGACATATCGGTCTAGAAATTTTAGAGAAGTTCTTGATGAACCATATGTAGAACTCCGCATGCCTGAGAAAACTGCGAACACCCTTCACTGACACTGGTGATGGTAGCTTTTCGATCACTTCAATCTTTGCATGATCGACTTCCAACCCTTTGCATGAAACCTTATGTCCAAGGAATATACCCTCCTTGACTAAAAAATGACATTTCTCCTAGTTGAGCACTAGGTTAGAGTCTTCACATCGAGCTAGCACCCTGTCAAGATTCTGCAAACATGTAGAAAACAAATTACCAAAAACAGAAAAGTCATCCATAAATACCTCGACAAAATCTTCCACCATATCATGAAAGATCGCCATCATGCATCTCTAGAATATGGCTGGTGCATTGCATTGACCAATTGGCATCCGCCTGAAAGCATATGTCCAATAAGGACATATAAAAGAGGTCTTCTCCTGATCCTCCGGAGCTATGGCTATTTGATTATAGCTAGAATATCTATCAAGAAAATAATAATACTCTTGACCTGCCAACCTGTCCAATATCTGATCAATAAATGGGATAGGATAGTGATCTTTCCTCGGGGCCTCATTAAGCTTCCTGTAATCCAAGCAAATTCGCCAGCCTGTGATTGTGCGGGTGGGAATCAGCTCATTCTTTTTGTTGGTGACCACGGTCATCCCTCCTTTCTTTGGAACACATTGAACTGGGCTAACCCATTCACTGTCTGAAATGGGATACACCACACCTGCATCAAGCCACTTGACCACTTCCTTCCTAACTACATCCTTCATCACCGGATTCAACCTCCGCTGATGTTGTACAGTTGGCTTGGATCCTTCCTCCATAAAAATCCTATGTGTTCAAAAAGATGGATTAATTCGTCTGATGTTCGACATTTTCCAACCCATTGCTTTCTTCCGCCTCTTGAGGACCACCAATGCATCTTTCACTTGTGCCTCTATCAGTTCTCCAGAAATGATGACTGGCTAGGTGTCATCTTCCCCGAAAAATACATACTTCAGATGTGGAGGCAATGTCTTCAACTCGAATTTTGGTGCCTCCTCGATTGATGGCTTTGGCAATGGTTTCAAGGACCTCATCAATGGCTCAAAGTCTTGCTTCCTGGGAAACCATTTTGGCTCGTTCAGCGTCTGCACCATCTCATATGTAGCATTGTCTCCAAAATGATTAGCGCCCATCAAGGCTCTCTCCAATGGGTCCTGTGAGTCAACAATTTGAAGAATTGATTCCTGATTTAGCACATTGATTGCTGATAGCTCCTTTTAAATGGACGGTAGCTTCATGGCCTTATACACATCAAAAACCTCTACTTTGTCATGTGCTCGCATGTTTAGCTGCCCGTAGCCACATCAATCAAAGCTCACCCGGTTGCCATGAAAGGATGTCCCAAAATAAATGGGACTTCCGCATCCGGCTCAAAATCGAACATAATAAAATCTACCAGGAAAATGAGGGAGCCCACTTGCACTAGCACATCCTCTACAATACCATCTGGTCTGGCCAAAGAACGGTCAGCTAGCTGCAAGATCACTGTAGTTGGTCTAGGGCTGTCCAGCCCCAACTTCTTGAACACCAATGTTGGCATCAAGTTTATGCTTGCTCCCAAATCACATAATCCGTGAGCTCGAATACATTGCCCAATTATAATCTGAATGGTAAAGCTCTCAGGATCCTTGAGCTTTGTTGGTAATCTATTCTGTATTTGGGAGGTGCACTCCTTAGTAAGCGCCACCGTAGCATACTCCGTCAATCTGCTTTTGTTTTCTACAATGTCCTTGATGTACTTTGCATATTTCGACACTCCCTGCAAAACATCAACTAGAGGTAAATTAATATGTACCTGTTTCAGCACTTCCACTGATTTCTTAAAGCAAGCTTCTTCCTTGTGCTTCTTTAATCTCTGAGGGAACGGGGGTGCTGGTCTTTCTATCTGAGCTGCCTTTTCCTTCCCCCTCACATCATCATGTTCCCCATCTTTTTCCACTACTCCAGATTACTGAGGTGGTCTTTCTAGTTCCACCTCCTTAAGTTGAATGCCACTCCTTGTTGTAACTGCATTGACCTGCTTGGGATTTGGGTCAGTATCACATGGTAGTCCTCCCCTGGGCCTAGTGTTTTGAGCTCCAGCTAACTGTCCAAACTAATACTCTAACGCCTTTGTAGCTAACTGCTGATTTTTCATGTCAGCCGCTAATTTCACATAATCAGCCTGCATCTGCGCTTGGTTAGCTATTATGGTTTTGAACATATCCTCAATGTTGTTGGGTGGTGGTGGAGGTGCATTATTTCCTCTTTATTGAGACTGAAAATTTTGATGCCCCCTTAATTTCTTTGCATGCCCTGATTCGAACTCTGTCCTTGATGGCTGTTACTCCCCCAAGAAAATTCGGATGATTCCTCCAATTTGAGTTGTAACTATTGCCATAGTGTTGATTATTGTTCCTCTGGACATTCCCAACAAAATTTACAGAGTCTGGATTGGTACCACAACACTCAGCTGAGTGTCCACTACTCCCACATACTTTACACCATACCTGATAAACTGCATTGACTGGGGCTTCTACTTGAATCAAGCTCATACCGCTGAAGTGGGTGTTGAGCTGATTTTGCAACGCAGCTATCTGCGCAGCAATAGCTGTAAAACCATCTACCTCAAAGACTCCTGCAGCTTTCCTTGTTCCTCCTCGAGTTGAAACCGCATTCCATTCTTGATTTCCCTGTGAAATACGATTTAACAAAGTATAATGCTCCTCATAAGTCTTCTCCAATGCCTGCCCACTAGCTGCTGAATCTAACAGAATCTTAGTATGTGGTTCTAACCCCTCAATGAATGTATGCACCAACACATCATTAGATTGGTGGTGATGAGGACAATCCCTTAACATCGACTTGAACCTCTCCCAAGCTTAATACAAATTCTAAGCCTCTCTCTATTTGAAACTTAGAATCTGACTTCTACGTCTGGCTGTCTTCCCAGATGGAAAGAATCGAATCAAAAACTTCCTTGAAAGATAATCCCAAGTGGTTATAGAATTAGGTGGTTCAGCTTTTAACCACCTCTTTTCTTCCCCCAAAAGTGAGAACGCGAATAATGTAAGCCTCACATAGTCAGATGATACTCCAGCGGGGATGTAAGTGTCACTTATCTCCAAAAAGTTTTGGAGATGTTATTGTGGATCTTCATGAGGGAGACCTGTAAATTGCCCGCTGGTGTGCAGCAATTGCACCATGTTTTGCTTAAGCTCGAACCTCCCTCCTGGCTCTTGTCTGCGAATACTAGATTTAACATTATTTGCATGTGGGATTGCCACTTCACAGACCGGCCTTGCTGCCATCTCTTTGGGCACTAAAACTGCCCTTACAAGTGGTGGATTCTGTTGCTGCTCTAGAATTGCCTGTCATAGCAACTGCAGTTTCTTCTCTAGAGCTTCCCTTCTTTGGCGATGAAATTGTCTCTCCGGCTCTATAAATGAATCCACCAACTCGTTATCTCTTGCCAGCGTTCAGAAAAATTCAGTACCTGCAAGAGAAAGGCTAAGATCAAGTTGTCAGCACTTATATTGAATTTGTAAACTAACACTAAGAAATTAAATTTACCAATTGCCAGTCCCCGACAATGGTGCCAAGAACTTTTTCGATCCAAAACTACACGCAAGTGCACGTGGTTGTACAAGTAGTAACGTGGCTTTATTTCAAGACAAGTATCGATCCCACAGGGACTGAACTACGGTAATAATTAACGTAAGCGTTAGTGAACGATATCTCTATGAATGTAGACAACCAAACAAGTAATGTTTTATGAGTTAAGATTACTAAATAATAAGAACCTAAGTAGAGATTATAATTTGATGTCTGAACAATAGCAATGAACAAGATGAGGTTAAGGCAAGCATGCAGGGATGTAATTTCTTAATTCAAATCAGCTAATCTTCTCTTCGGTTGCTAGTTAGGAATTAATCGCCTATGGATTGGATCTTTTGACTCCTACCCAATTAAAGAACCATGAGACCTTATTCTACATTTATGTGATATAAGAAACTCATGCTCTAGCCATACAGAACCGATTCCATAAATTGACTAATACGATTTTCAGATATATTTCTATTCTGAATGTAAATCAATTCTCAATTTTCTCAACTAAGAAAAGATCATATCCTACCAATTCACATCTGTCTAATTTCTTTCCTTTTCAGAATCAAAATTGGATTTCTAAGATATATATTAACATTGGCCAAACATTAATGTAGTAAAAACAAGAATTGATAGAACAACCAATGAAGAAAAGATGAAAACTGAAATGATTAATGATTACATTCCACTACAATTATCCTTAACCTCAGCAAGAGGTGAATTAGCCTCACATTTGTGGATTAAACATCTTCAAATAAGTAGAATTCATACAAGCAATTGAAATTAAAGAGAAAAAAGAAGAGAATAACCCTAGAATTTTCGTCCTCTCAACTGCCTACTACCCACGTTCTTGCTCAAAAAAGTCAGAATGTTTAAAATAAAACCTAAGTGTGCTATTTATGCTATTGAGAATTTTTTTCGAAATAACAAGCAACGTGGCACAGAGTGTAACGCGGAGCACTGCCTCCATGCAATGGTGCTATCACACACCTTCACTGGAACTTGAGGTTCCAGGTAATCACACTCAACGTGACACAGAGTGCATCGCGGAGCACTGCCTCCGTGCCACGAAGGTAACGCGAACCTCCATTGGAATTTGACATATTTTCATCATCCCAGGCAGAATGCCTCCGTGATGGTAGCGTGACATGGCGCCATCCCCGTTCAACTTCCCTTGTCAACTTCCACTTCTTTCTTCCGAGTCCATCCCCGTTCTTCACCAACATGTAGATTAGCTTCAAAAATTTCCATCTTCCTGCAAAACAACACTAATGATGTTGGTTAGTATAAATTCACATTTACCTAAGATACACATGAGATTGTACATATAAAAATAGATAAATAAGTCGAAATGAAGCATTTGAGTATCACTTGGGCATGAAATTCTGCCCAAGATCAATATCTCATGAACATATATGAATTTGAGAATTGAGAAGAAGTGAATAAATTAAAGCTTTGTGCTTGACCAACAATGGGCTTCCAAAGAGTGAAAGCTTCTTTTTCTAAGAGAGAGTTCGAGTGAGTAGTAGTGAGAAGAAGAGAGTGAGAATAGGGGTTTTTATAGGTTGAAGAGAGGAAGTGGGATTAGAGAGTGAAAAGGTAGGTGTAAATGGTTGGTTTAATAGAGGGAAGTTGGGAAGGTGAAAGGGTTGTGGTTAGGTGAAAATGTGGTGTAATACCCTAAAAGTCCCTAAGATCAAACCTGCGGGTTGCAATGGGGAAAATAGGAAAAATTATTGCACCAGGTCATAAGACGACTCGTTAGGTCACTTGATGGATTTTTTGTGATCCATGAAGTGGTTCCCAACTGGAGAGGAGTCATCATCAAGGGATCACGATGGATGGTGTAACGAGTCATTGTGACTCCTCATGATCGTGGGTTGACCCATTGATTGGGCAAGGTGGAAAACCATGTTAAAATCTAGTGATCAGGATGAATGAAGGATGAGTCATGGTGTCACTTCATGACTCATCGAGTTAGCCACTATCAAGATAGCTAAAGAAAGTGTATGGAACTTCGTGGAAACGGGTTAGCGCATGACCCGTCCAGCCACCTCATGGTTAATCCAGTCCATCATTGGGACTGGTAGTGTCACTTTTCCTGTGAAATTAGTAAGGGCATTTTTGTAATTCCTAAGCTCCTAAGCCTTAAAATACATTATATTAAGCTAGAAGGAAGTTTCCTAAGGGAGTTTGTCCTATTCTAATTCATTCAACTTGCATGCATGCGACTTTAGATGTTCCCCTTTGAAGATCAAGCTTGAATCCTATCAATTGGGGACCCCTTTGAAGATCAAGCTTGAACCCTATCAATTCATCCCCTATTCTCTTTCAAAGTCAAGTTGAGATTCAGCATACCCATGTATGTAGGTCTATGAATGAGAGATTCCTTTCACTCTCAGGCCCAAATTTGTCCTCAAGTTTATGAAATTCAAGGTTCAATTCATGTTTATGATCTTATGTGGTTTTAGCCAACTTTTATGAAATCTTCTATGATTTGTTTATGAATCAATTCCCTTCATGTTGAAAATCATGTTTTTAGATTCATGGAAAGATTTTATATACAAATTGATTATAAATTCATGATTTCAAGTTTAGATAATTATGCCCAATTATGCAAGTTTATGAAAAATCAAGTTTATGATTCCTGATTTGAAGTATGATGAGATATCTAGCATGATTGAATGTTTGTGATTTATCTATGTATTAATCTATGGATTTCACTTATGAAGTCTATTTGAAGTATGTATGATCTTAAGATTATGGGTACTCCCACATAGGTTAAACATGTTTTCATGATACAACTAAACTTTATAAAATTTTCTTACAATATGATTTTGGAGTCTATACTCCCACTTTAAGCTTATGGTATGTCTTCAACTTTGTTGAAAAATGATGGTGAGCATCTTGCATGTTTTTGGGAGTAGTGTCTAGCATCAAGTAGGCTAGAGGTTCATGTAAACCTTGGGTCTCAGAACTACATGCTAACATAGGTTTATATATTTACATTAGGACCACCTTTGTGAGCTTTCCTTCCCCCAAAAGGGTCTTCAGCTTGATATCGATCTCATGGTAGCATCCTTAACCCTGGAAAGGTTTTGGATGGCTCTGTCCATTTGAGTGTGATAGTTGGGATATTACATAAGCTCTATTGTGGTGGTGTCAGTTGTGACGAGTCTCTCATTGTTCCTCATGATTTCTATTATTTATGTTCTTTACTTATGATATTATGTTTTATAGTAGGTTTGTCCCAATGATTAGTTCATGAGTTTTTACTTATGATTTAAGTTATGACAAGTCATATGATTTCTATATTAGCTTTCGGTCATTTTATTTAGATATTATATTCAGCTTATGACTATACATGTTTCAGATTTAGATTTCAACATGTAGTCCTTACTCTCATGACCTTATGATTTATGTTTATATGCATGATTTCAATTAACATTTACTCAACATGATTTCACTCTCTGCATACTTAGTACATTACAAGTGTTGACCACCTAATCTCTGTTGTATCGTTTCATGATACATGTCTGGACGATCAAATTTAGTTCCTCCGTTAGTCTAATTTCCCGTAACTTAGCTTAGTTTCCATCATTCCTGAGTCCTCATATTTTGAGGACCTTAAGTTTAGTATTAGATTATGTTATAGTCAGTTTCAGTCTTTCGCGAGCTAGTTGGGAATGTTGTCCCATCAACTCATCATACATGTTAGAGGCTTATCAGACATTATGTAGATGTTTAGTTTTTTCGAGTGTTGACTCTGTTATGATCATTATGTTATTTAACATTCTACTCATTCATGTTTCAGTTATTAGATTCCACTTCTTGTATGTTCTTTAGTTATCATATTCATGCCATGGGTCGACTTGCAGCCATTCGTGGTTCTAGGTCCCGTGTTTCTATCTGGGGTCCCAGCTCGAGTCGAACAAACTTGGTATTAGAGCATTAGGTTTTGAAGTGTCCTAGGGTGTCTAAATGTCGTGTTCAGTAGAGTATTTTTCATGGATGTGAAGTGCGCTACACTTTTGATGAAGAGGTATGAAACATTTTAGGAAACTTCCTTAAAAGTGCTGGTACAAGCCATGGCCACTCAGCTTAACCGACAGGCAATCACATCCACGGATTCCACCAAAGAGACAACAATTACTAGGGTTTGAGACTTCACGAGAAACAGTCTGCCAAAGTTTCTTGGTTCGTAAGAATAGGTTATTTAAAGGGAGAGGAAAGGGAAATAAAAGGGCTAGGACAGGGAACTTTGAGTTTTTTGAGCAAGGGTCATGTGGTGGAAATCACCCTCAGCTTCAGCAGGAATCTTTGGCCCCGACTTGGGGAAAAATGTCTAGGGTGAGGGACATTACATATCCAACATGCAAGAGATGTAGGAAGAACCACCAGGGAAGTTCTTGGTGGGTTTAAGAATTTACTTTTTGTGTGGCCAGCCCGGTCATAAACTTAGAGACTACCCATCAACAAAGCAGAGTGGCTAGAGAGGTTATGCCCTGGCTACCCCTCCAACAGCCCCATACAGGTGGCTAGCGCTCCTGAAGTGTGTTAGGAAACACCCGGGAGAGTGTTTAGCTGGAAAAAATGATTGTTTAGGGTGTGGAAAGCCCGAACATACACTTAGAGATTGCCCATAGGCTAGACAAGGCAAGGATAGGGCCAATGCTCAAGCCACAAAAACAGCAACTCCAACTGCTTGCTCAACTCAACATGGTGGGTTACCTAGTGCAGGTGGTGGCCAACTCTAGATATAATTACAGGTATGTCATGAGCCTTTTAGGTTAATCCTTGAACGTTGTTGGACTTTGGATTCACGATATAAGGTATAAGATACTTGTTTGTATCCTAGCCTGGAATGTGTCCATAGATGGTATGAAATGCTTCTAAGGATGAAGCCTTCATTGATAACTATAGGGGCAAATGGAAAGTCAGGGACTAGTGAGGTAGCTCAGCCTGAAGAAAAGATCCAAGAGCCCTAAAATGATGGCCTTAAGTTAATGGGGGATGATAAGTTGAAGAGTAAAGTCAATTCTTTAGTGCTCTAGTAAGGAAGAACTGGGTATGGTAGCTTTGGGATGTCAATCCTTCCTATTTGGATGTTTCCATTACATTTCAGTCAATGTTACATTCTACTCATGCTTATATCCAAGCTCCTAGAATTTATGGCTAACCGCTTACAATGGTGATCTCTGTCTTCTTACATGATTCCATAAATCTCAGCTTCATGTCATGACCCTTATTATGTATGTAAACTCATGTCTCTCAGCATGCTTAGCTCTATGATCTCAGACCTTAATATTTTCCTTAGCGGCTCATAAGATCGTGCTATATTAGGTATATGCCCAACATAGATTACTTGAGCAATTTGTGCTCACAATTTACTTACTCTAAACCCGATATATGTTTCTCCATGACAGAAATGATGGTTACAACATGTATGTTCAGGATAGCTCTCTTGAATAACACTCAAACTCATATTCCTGATAAATTATGAAGTGGACGTAGTCAATAGAGAACCCAACAAAGGTTGGGGTCGAACCCACAGGGAATATGGTAAGAACTAGACTAATGCAAGTAATGAAGCTTTTAGGTATGTTATCTCCCAATTGGGGGAATGATAGAAAATAATTGTAAAATAAGATGACAAATTAGTTATTGTTTATCAAGATTTGCATTTAACTAGGGTAAGTGTTCCCTATGGGTTCATAACTCCTTTGGGTTTACATTTGTGATCTATCCCAATGCTTACTTGTAAAACTTATGACAAGGGTTCATCCAAACGGCTAGTTTGCTTCTGTTGTATGATGATAGTCAATCACCGAGTTAGGTCTCATGAGCGATTACAATTTAACAGTTATCAATTTGTTCCAAATTAACTATCCTGCAACGCATCTCAAGTTATACAATGATCATAAAAATAAAGGCTTTGTGTACTTCTCTTTTCCTAATCTCTACTTCTCTAGGTTAAAGCAAGTAAAGAATTCAAGCAAGTCTAATGTTGTGCACCGTTAAGAAACATTAAAGATGAAGAAAATACAACACAAAGCGTTTAGCTTTGGTTTCGAATCACTTTGTGTAACCCTAGTTTGTTAATCCACCATGGTTCCCACAACCCTAGTTGTGGAGGTTTAGCCTTTCATGATTGTAAGATTATGATTAATATTCATAGACAAACACATAATTGACTACTTAAAATGGTGATTGAAAGAAAACATAATTTGAATATTGCAACAAAAAAATGATGAATAAATTCAAGAACAATTGAGAATATCCAAGTTAAGGTCTCAAGAATTACTCTCCAATATTGTCAAAAAACAGATTACAAATTGATAATGAACGTCTAATGAACATCGCATGACATCCTCTTCACTTAAAGAAACCTAAAAAGCATTTATACAAATAATAAAATCCTTTTCCTAAGTTAACAGGGAAATATCCAAATCCGGCACCGACTCTTCATACGAATCCTCATACGACCGGTAACAGGATTGTACGGGTCGTTTCTAGTCTTGTACACTCCTTGGTTTCTATAGAATTTTCTAAGTGTTGGCCTCTGGTATGACTCGTAACATGATCCCACGAGTTGTACATTCAAGTTGTTGTTAGATACTGAGAACTCTGGCATCTTCTGAAGATTTCTACAAATGTCTTGGTATGCCTCGTACCTTGCTTTTATGACTCGTAACGACTTGACGTAACATAAGATCTGCGTAGTCCAAAAAATCTCTGAAGCTTTCCACGGCTCCTGGTATAGGTAGTCAGTAGATGTTACAATCCATAATTGCTACCCTTACCAAGAGACTACAACTGTGCAAATTTCTCTAGAGTTTTCAACAACTCAAGTTACGGCTCGTGCCAGAATGGTATGGCTTGTACTAAGAGTCACACTTTGCCTTAGCCTTGTACCAACATTCTGGACTTTTCCACGAGTCTTAGTATGGCTCGAAAAATCTTCGTACGACTCATAAGATCTGTGCTTGGCCCAAAATTTGCACGTTATGCATCTTCTGCACATTCTTACTCCAACATCTATTTTCCCTGAAAACTAAGTAAAAGCACCTCATATCCATATAAACACACCTAAGTCCATGCTATTTTCCCAGTTTTAAGATTCAAAAGTGTTGTAAACCCACAACACATCAACACCCTCAACATAAGACTTTTTCATGTCCTCAGGCAAAGAAAACAAAAACTAAAAATGACACTTAACTAGAAAATAAACCTAGGATACTATAGCCAACACCTTATCAAAACTTGCACTATGATCACAAACAACTTTTGACTCTTTTCCATGTAAACCAAATAAAATATGCACATCAAGTGATCAAAAACCATGATAAACAAGGATCAAGATATGTCATTTAGTTATTAGTAGAGAATCAAGTTATTACCAGTGCTTTTCACATAGACAACTAGAAAAATAAAACACAAACCAAGTACCCTCACAGCAAATGAAGTCCCCAACTCACAGATATATAAAAATATGAAACTTGGGACTAAACAATTAAGACTCTCACTCTTACAAGAAAGTTCCAAATATTGCATATCGGATACCATAGGCTTGCCCTTATTTTCTCTACTTTGGCTTTTTCGACAATCAAGCTAGGATCACTATAGGTCTTTTTCCATCTTGTAATGTTGGCTTCGGGTTGGGTATGGTAAATATGGAATTTAGTAACTAAACCCTCCTTTGCACTACATACTTGTGTCCTCACTTTTCACTTATATCGCCCTTTTCACTTTTTTATTTTTTTTCCTCCCTTTTCTCCCTTTTATAGCATGTGTGAGTGTGGTGGTTTTTTTCTTCTTTTTTCAGATCTTTTTTCTTTCTTTGCATATTGCATTTTCAGCTCATTGTTTTAATTCATTTCTTTTTCACACCACACCTCACATTTCTTTGACTCTTTTTTCTTTCTTTGTTTTTCACCTCACATAGTTTACGCACCCCTACAATTGCCACCCTCAACTTAGGCATTTTTCCGGAGTTTTGGTTCACAAGTCTAAGGAGGGAACAGGACCAAATAGGTTCATTATAAACATTTTTCAAGGTGAATAGGTGATCAAGAAAAATGGGTCAACATTAAGGCTCAAAATCGGGATCAAGGGAATCATATCATTTTGGTAGGGCAATTTAAGCTAAAATGGGCTAAACAAAAATGACCTACGATCCTTTCCTAACCAACCATCCTAAAACCGATGCAAAGACCAACCGAGCAAGTTCTAGATCCTCTACGCAGTATTGAACTCAGTATTGATCCTCACTCACTCATTGTATGTGTTTTGCATTCATTCTACCTATCCGATTCATACATGGCTAACTATAACTACTCAAGCTACTCAACAAAATGACACAAAAAGAACTACAGAAATCTTGCACTGCAATCAACAAGTACAACTAACATCCAAAATTTTGTAAATAGGGTCATTTTTTTTCTAAACTTACTACTAGTGCATTTTATTGGCTGAGTAATCCTAAGCTACTTTTTAGTTAAAAAAATCTTAAACATGCCAGTTCTGCTAGATAGCATACCCGAGGGAATAGAAATACGATAAGAAAAACTCTCAAATGAATCAGAACTCCCTACAAAATACAAGTACACTGTCACGACCCGAACATAGGCCCGGATCGAGACACGGGACAAGGAACCCCGAGGCACTCAAAGTCGACCCATGGTATGCACATACATCAAGCTCAATCAACAAAAGTAGAAGATCAACATGAACAACATACCGAAAGTCTAAACATAATATGAAATCTGAGATACAACACATGAGTTTAAAGCTAAATATAAATTATGTCCGAGAAAGCCTCTACCATTGACGAGTTGATGGGAAAAGACCCCAACTAACTCTGTAAAATTGAAATTGAAAAATACAAGATAGTGGATAAGAGATGGTCCTCGAGAGATGAGGATTCACCAACTGAGACATGCTGCTAACTCTGGAAGAGGTGGCTAGGACCGAGGCTGAGTCTGAGTGCCAGAGCCTGTATCATGAATGATACAACATAGAGTAGGCGGTTACTATATGGAATGTACCGAGTATGCAAGGTAAGTAAAACAGACAATTTTAAATACATAAAATTTCATAAGAGTAGGACAACATGATCGTAATGTAAAATACTATAATGTAACATAAGGCTGAAGGTTTTCAAAACATTCATAAATTTACTATAATCATAATCATAAGAGAAAATCTTTATTAAACATGACTTGAGACAAAGTGCATAATCATAAACATCGTAAATCATGATGAAAAATAGGAGATTGTTATAACCGGCATACCCCATATGAGCACAGATGGAGCCCGACCTGTAAACCCCTAGTCGGGAGGGTGTTCGTACCTTGCCAAGGGTAGAACCATGAAAAAGGTGTGATATCACTCATGAAAGGCCCATTTGGGCAAAGGGGACAGTCTCAAGGGAGGTCCCATCATGACCTATGGTGGCACGTAGTTTTGAGACTCGGGGCAAAACCTAGGTCCCGAACCTTCTCGGTGTTAAATACTACTCCCAAAACATATATAGTGATCATAGGATAATATATATGAGATTCATAGGCTGGTTAAAAACCATGATAATCATAAGCATGCTTGTAATATGTGAACTAGCCATGAAATAAGGCCCGTGAGTCGGCCATATTCATAATTCATAAATCATGAGGTTCATGCATACTTGTAAAACATGTATATACTTGGTATTCATAAATTCATGATTTGAATTGGAGAGAAATCATATCATAAGTCATAAATCATAATGGGTTAATGGACATCAACATCACAGTAGAATCATAACTTGAACTTCCATAAAACATGCATAACTGGGCATAGTTTTGTAGAGATTTAAATTCATGAGTTTATAATTGAAATAGTTGTAAAATCTGCCCATGATTCATAGAATAAAAAATTGATACATGAAGGAGAATAACCCATAGATAGATCATAAGGATTTCATAAGAATTAGGATAAAACCCGACAAAATTTTCAATATATTTTCATGAATTAGAGAGAGATTGGGCATGGGTGTGAACAAATTCACCCAATTATAACCCTACATACCTGAAATGGACTGATTCTATAACTCTCTAATTGCCAGTTAAACATTGAAGAAAACTTGAAGGAAATAAGCTTGATCACCTCCTTAGCTCTTTAAGTTTGCATGCATGAGTAGGAATAGTCTAGAATTAATTTACCCCTCTTAATACTCACTATTCGTAGCTTAAAATGACATAGTTTAGGCCTTGGGATCATAGGAATTATGGATAAACCCTTACTAAATTCGTAGAAAATAACTGACTTCCAGTCCCCATGAGGGAATGGACAAGTTGTTATCAGGGGAAACGAGTCGTTATCTGCTGTCGTGAAGTGCACTGCCATCTTTTCTCCAAGGGTCCCCATGAGGGACCAAATGAATCGTCATTGGTGACCACAACTCATGGTCACCACTCATTGCCTCCATTGCCCCGCTTCTCGAGTCCTTAATCAATTGTTGGCCATGACCAACCTAACGAATCGTGGTGTCTCACAATGACTCGTGGGGTCTGCTCGTGAGATACATTGTCAACTCCCCCTTCACCTTCAAATTTCCCTTGACCATGGGTGACCTGACGACTCGTGGGGCTGACCAGGACTCGTGGTCACACCTATGGTCACCCCAACTCTGAATTTTCTAGGTAAGTCAACATCCCTCACCACGAGTCACTTAACTACTCGTGGTCAACTTGACGGGTCACATGACGACCCATTCTGTGACCTGGTGCAGAACATCCTGTTTTCCCCATTTCAACTCCCGGATCTATCTTAGGGCTTCTAGGGTATAACAATATCTCCCCCTTGGGAACATTCATCCTCGAATGTTGAAAGTCACATAGAAAAGTAGAGATATGCAATCATCATATTCAAATACTGATCGTATAAGCCGAAAACTAATGGAATGACTAACTCCGATTTAAACTACATGACTGAACTGAATTCATGAATCACATATACATCCATATACATGAAAGAAACTGGGACACATGAACTAAACATGAAACTAAATAGAGTCTTGGGAATAACCTGATACCTCAAGCTGGAGCTGAGCCGGCAGGGAATAAATGTGGGTATCTAGCCATCATATCTGCTTCGGCTTCCCACTTAGCTCCCTCAACATGATGATTCCTCCATAAAACCATAACTGATGCTACTTCCCTGTTCCTTAGCTTCTAAACCTGACGATCCAATATCTCCACCGGAAACTGATCATTACTAAGGCTTTCTTTCACTCCTAACACTCTCCACCGGAACAACTAACGTTGGATCACCTAAGCACTCCTTTAAGTGAGATACATGGAAAATGGGATGAACTGAAGCTAACTCTAAGGGAAAATCCAATTCATATGCCACCTTGGCAACCCGCTTCATAATCTGATATGGGAAAACCTAACGAGGGCTGAGTTTTCCTTTCTTTCCAAACCTCATCACTCCCTTCACGGGAGAAACCTTTAGAAACACCCAATCATCAACTTCGAACTCAAGTACCCTCCTTCTCATATCAGCATAGGACTTTTGGTGACTTTGATCTATTTTCAAAATATCCCGTATGAGTTGAACTTTCTACATGGCCTCATGGACTAAATCTTTTCCTATCATCATAGCTTCACCAACTTCAAACCAACTAATAGGCGATCTACATCTCCGCCTATAGAGAGCCTCAAATGGAGCCATTTTAATGCTGGAATGGTAGCTGTTATTATACGTAAACTCAATAAGCGACAAATGATCATCCTAATTACCCTTGAAGTCAGTCATACACTCTCTCATCATGTCCTCAAGGGGCTGAATAGTCTACTCGCTTGACCATTGATTTGCAAATGATTGTACTGAGCTTGACCTTAGTACCAAGTCCTTTTTGAAACGATCTCCAAAACTGAGAGGTAAATTGAGTACCTCTATCTAATATAATAAACAAGGGCACTCCATGCAACCGAACTAGCTCTCCATGTACAATTTGGCATAATCCTCCGCTGAATTGGTGGTTTTCACAAGTAGAAAATGAGCAGCTTTGGCCAACCTATCCACAACCACCCAAATGGAGTCATACTATCGACGAATGTGAGGCAACCAAGTGATGAAGTCCATATTTATTTCTTCCCACTTCCATGTAGGGATACTGATATCCTAAAGCACACCTCCCGGTCTTTGGTGCTCAACCTTCACTTGCTGAAAGTTTGGACACTTAGCCATAAATTCAGCGATGTCCCTATTCATGTCATTCCACCAATAGACTTCGTATAGGTCACGGTACATCTTGGTGTCACCCAGATGTATTGAACATATGGAACTGTGATCCTCATACAACATTAGAATCCTCAAATCATCAACATCCAGAACACACAAGCAAACCTGATATCGAAGCACATCATCTCCACCTTTGGAGAAGACCTCTACATTATGATTCTGAATGGCTTCCTTTAACTTTATGAAAATGGGGTCTTCATCTTGTCTAGCTTTCACATCAGTCACCAAGGAGGATTCTGATCCGTTCTGAACTATAACACCACCATCGGTTGAGTCAACCAAACAAACTCCCAACCGTGCAGGTCGATGAACATAATTTACCAGCTCCTTCTTTCCCTAATCTAAATAGGACACACTCTTTATAGAGAGTCTACTAAGTGGGTTTTCCACCACATTGGCCTTGCCCAGATGGTAAAGGACACTAATATCATAATCCTTAAGTAGCTCCAACAACCTCCTCTGGCGTAGATTTAGATCCTTCTGTGTAAACACATATGTAGGCTTTTGTGGTACGTAAACACATCTACATGGACTCCGTACAAATAGTGTCTCTATATATTTAAGGCAAATACCACCGCTGCCAATTCAAGATCATGAGTCGGATAATTCCTTTCATGAACCTTCAGTTGCCTGGAAGCGTATGCTAAGACTTTAACGTGCTGTATCAATACACAACAAAGGACGATACTAGAAGCATCGCAATACACCATAAACCCATCAATACACTCGGGTAGGTTTAACATCAGAGCTGAGGTAAGTCGAGTTTTCAACTCCTGAAAGATCCTTTCACAACCATCCGACCTTTGGAATTTCACTTTCTTTTGGGTCAATTTTGTCAATGGCACTGTAATAGCTGAAAATCCCTTAACAAACCTTTGATAGTAGCCAACTAAACCATAGAAACTTCTAATATCCAAGGGATTAACTAGTCTAGGCCAATTCTTCATTGCTTCTATCTTATGAGAGTCCGCCTAGACAACGTCACCAGAGACCACATTGCTGAAAAATGCCACTGGGATCAACCAAAACTCGTATTTACTGAATTTAACATATAATTGGTGATCCTTGAGAGTCTGTAAGACCACCCTCAAATGAGCGGTATGCTCCTCCTTGCTCCGAGAGTATACTAGGATGTCATTGATGAACACGATCACAAACATATCAACGTATTGCTTGAACACCCTATTCATCAAGTCCATAAAATGTACAAGAGCATTCTTTAGTCCAAAAGACATAACTACGAACTCATAATGACCATACCGCATTCTAAAGGCTGTCTTTAGGATATCACTCTCCCGAACCCTGAGCTGATGGTATCCGGATCTGAGGTCTATCCTTGAAAAGCACTTAGCACCCTGAAGCTGGTCAAAATAATCATCAATCCTAGGATAAGGATACTTGTTCTTGATGGTGAATTTGTTCAATTGTCGATAATCAATGCACATCCGAAGATAACCATCCTTCTTTTGGACTAATAGAACTGTTGCACCCCATGGAGACTTACTAGGTCTGATGAAACCCTTGTCTAGCAGGTCCTTCAACTGCTCCTTCAACTCCTTTAGCTTGGCTGGAGCCTTTCTATAAGGATAAATAGATATAGGTTGCGTGTTAGGAAGAAGGTCAATACCAAAATTATTTTCCCTCTCGGGAGGAATACCTGGTAGATCATCAGGGAACACCTCTAGATATTGACATACTACTAGAACTGATTGGATAGTCGGGGTTTCAAATGTAGCATCCTTAACCCTAAATAAACGGTACACACATCCTTTGGAAATCATCTTTCTGGCCTTAAGATAGGAAATGAAGAGACCTACAAGCATAGCTGAACTACCTTTCCACTCTATAACTGGGTCACCCGAAAATCTGAACTTTACTACCCAGGTTATACAATTAACTGAGGTGTAACATACAAATAGTTAGTCCATGCTGTTGATAACGTCCAAATCTATCATGGCTAATTATACTAGGTCTGCTGAGGTGATTTTCTGAAGACTGAGATCGAGAAATTTCAATATACCCGTCGGGCTATAATTGAATCACCAACTAGAGTAAAGATTGAGAAAGGTTCGGATAGGATTTCTGGACTGACTCTAAAACTACTACAAACATAAGGCATCACAAAAGACAAGGTAGCCTCTGTATCTAACAAAGCATAAACATCAAGGTGAAAAATTCATAACATACTAATAACCATGTTTGGGGAAGTCTCCTACTCCTGGCGCGATGTAAGGGTTTCAAAACTGTTCTGACACTGAC
Source organism: Datura wrightii (assembly GCA_035772735.1). NCBI lineage: Eukaryota > Viridiplantae > Streptophyta > Magnoliopsida > Solanales > Solanaceae > Datura > Datura wrightii. The sequence continues at coordinate 42,219,315 of JASDFA010000027.1, forward strand.
CACCAGCTGAACTAGTCGAAGCACCCTGCTGGGAGGGACATACTGCTGGAGTTGCTGAACTAGCGACCAGCACACGGGTTCCACTGCCCCCTAATCTGGCTGAAGGGAAATTCCTAACTCTGTGTCCAGGTTTGCCACACCCGAAACAAGCATCTAAACTAACTAAACACCTCCTTGGGTGATTGTTTCCATACTTCACACAGGTTGGGTAGGTTCGCTCTATCTGCATGCTACCCTGGCCCCTCGAATCTGAGGCCTTGCTCTTCTGATCACCTCGTGGTCTATATGGTGTATTAGCTAATAATGGTGCTATAAAAAAGACCTGTGATGAGACTACTGGCGATGTTCGCCCCCTGATCTGGGTTGAGAATCCTCATAACTATCTGTCATGTCCCTCTTGGCCTCTCTCCCCCTCTGGTACACTGCCTCCATCTTCTGGGCGTGTAAAACTATGCGGGGAAAATCCATGTCCTAATGCAGGATGGCAATCCTACAATCCTTATCCAAGTAGTCTGCCACTCCATGTACAAACCTGCTCATTTGAGTCCTCTTATCTGCCATTAACTTTGGTGCATACTTGGATAAGTGGGTGAACTCTAAAGCATACTCCTGAACTGTCACGTTACCCTACTTTAGATTCACAAACTCAGCCACTTTTAGCTCCCTCATCTCACGAGGGAAGAATTGATCTAAAAAGGTGACATGAAACTCATCCCAACTGATAGGGCCTGCTCCCACTGCCCTACTATCTTTCAACTATTAGAACTAGATATGCGTTACCCCTTTCAGCAGATAAGAGGCCAAGTCAACACACTCCCCATTTATCTCCCTCATGACCTGGGTGATCTCTAGAATCTCATCAATGAACTCATGTGTGTCCTTGTCCACTTTTGACCTAATGAACTCTGGTGGGTTCCTCCTTGGAAAATCCCTGGCCTGAGCCACCACTGCATTCTCGTTCTGAGGGAGATTCACCACTGTATGTTGATTAACCTGGATGGTTAAGGCCTGTGATAGCATCTGTATGGCTGCCCTGAATTCAGCATGGACAGCCGGCTCTAGTGCATGCTCATCATGGGCTGGTGGGGCCTGATGGTGCCCCTCTCCATTGCCGTTCTCGTGGCCATTTCCATTTCCGTTCCTTCTGCTGTTAACTCTACAGGAAGGCATGATTTTGCAATCGCGAATAGCACGAGTTAGAAGGATAGAGAGACATTTCACTGCACGATAAATATCATGAAAGAAGGGAAAATTTCCCAAACATTTCGTAGCCTCTTCATCATAAGTGTGGCGCGCTTCACATATATGAGAAAGACTCTACTTATCGAGGCTTTCGGACACCATAGGCCACTTCAAACCTATTGCTCTGATACTAAGTTTGTCACGACCCGAACATAGGCCCGGATCGAGACACGAGACAAGGAACCCCGAGGGACTCCAAGTCGACCCATCTCATGAACATAGATCCATCTCAATCAACAAAAGCAAAAGATCAACATGAAAAACATAACGGAAGTCTAAAAATAATATGAAATCTGAGATACATCACATGAGTTTAAAGTTGAATATAAACTATGTCCGAGAAAGCCTCTATCACTGATGAGTTGATGGGACAAGATCCCAACTAACTCTCTAAAACTGAAACTGAAAAATACAAGATAGCTGATAAGAGATGGTCCTCTGAAGATAAGGACTCACCAATTGAGACAGGCTGCTAACTCCGAAAGAGCTAGCTAGGGCTGAGGCTGAGTTTGAGTGCTGGAGCCTATATCATGAAACGATACAGCATAGAGTATGTGGTCAGTACATGAAATGTACCGAGTATGCAAGGTAAGTAAAAAGGACAATTTTAAATACATAAAAGTTAATAAGAGTAGGACAACATGATCGTAATCTAAAATACCATAATGTAACATAAGGCTCAAGGTTTTCAAAACATTCGTAAATTTACTATAATCATAATCATAAGAGAAATGCTTTATTTGAACATTACTTGAGCCAATGTGCATAATCATAAAGATGCATAAATCATGAGGAACAGCGGGAGATTCTTATAATCGACATACCTCATATGAGAACAAATGAAGACGACTTGTAAACCCCTAGTCGAGAGGGTGTTCATACCTTGCCAAGGTTAGAACCATGAAAAAGGTGTGATATCACTCATGAAAGGCCCATTTGGGCAAAGGGGACAATATCAAGGGAGGTCCCATCATGACCTATAGTGGCACGTAGTTTTGAGACGCGGGGCAAAACCTGGGCCCTAAACCTATTCGGTATTAAATACTACTCCCAAAATATATATAGTGCTCATAGGATAAAATACATGAGATTCATAGGCTAGATAAAAATCATAATAATCATAAGCATGCTTTTAATACGAGAACTAGCCATGAAATAAGGCCCGTGAGTCGACCATAGTCATAATTCATAAATCATGAGGTTTATGCATACTTATAAAACATGTATGTACTTGATATTCATAAATTTATGATGAGCATTTGAGAGAAATAATATCATAAGATATAAATAATAATGGATTAATGGACATCAACATCATAGTAGAATCAAAACTTGAACTTCCATAAAACATGCATAATTGGGCATAGTTTTGTAGAGATTTAAATTCATGAGTTTATAATTGAAATAGTTGTAAAATCTGCTCATGATTCATGGGATATAAATTGATACATGAAGGAGATTAACCCATAGATAGATTATAAGGATTTCACAAGAATTGGGATAAAACCCCATAAAATTTTCAATAGATTTTCATGAATTAGAGAAAGATTGGGTATGGGTGTGAGCAAATTCACCCATTCATAACCCTACATACTTGAGATGGACTAATTCTATAATTCCACTGATTTCCCAATTAAAGATTGAAGAAAAGCTTGAAGGAATTAAGCTTGATCATCTCCGTAGCTCTCTAAGTGTGCATGCATGAGTCAGAATGGTCTAGATGAATTTACCCCACTCAATACTCACTATTCATAGTCTAAAACGAAATAGTTTAGGCCTTAGGATAATAGGAATTACGGATAAGCCCTTACTAAATTCACAGTAAATAACTGACTGCCAGTCCTTACGAAAGGCTGGACAAGTGGTTATCCAGGGAAACGAGTTTTCATCTGCTGTCGTAAAATGCACTGCCACCTTTTCTCCAAGGGTCCCCAAGAGGGAACAAACGAATCGTCATTGGTGACCATGACTCGTGGTCACCACTCGTTACCTCCACTACCCCACTCTTCGAGTCCTTAATCAATTGTTGTCCATGACCAACCTAGTGAATCATGGTGTCTCACCACGACTCGTGGGATCGAGTAGTGACATACAATGCCAACTCCCCCTTCACCTTCCAATTTCCCTTGACCACGGGTTACCTGACGACTCGTGGGGCTGACCACGACTCATGGTTACACCCATGGTCACCTTAACTATGAATTTTCCAAGTAAGTCAACATCCCTAACCACGAGTCACTTAACGACTCGTAGTCAACCTGACGGGTCACATGAAGATGCATTCTATGAACTGGTGCAAAAAATCCTATTTTCGCCATTTCAAATCCCGGATCTGATCTTAGTGCTTCCACGGTATAACATACACTACCTCCCCTTTTGGAAAGCATGCTTCGTCCTTAAAGCATAGAATATAAAAGCAATAGGGAAAGAGATATACCTATGGCTTTTTATACTTCACCTTCCATGGGTTGCCACCCATGCATCACCTGATCAAACATCTTGGTACGACACAAGTCTCTTTACAACTCAGACTTCATCAAGAAACTCAAAATCATCCTCGATTGCAGACACCACCCTAAACTCTTTAGGCTGCTTCATTGACCCACAAACATTGAAAGTTACCTCCTCTTTATAATGCCTGAATTTCAGTTGGTTAGCCTCAACATCTACGAAAGCTCTCCAATGGAAAGGAATGATCGTTGATCGGTCTGTTTGCTACGGGTGTATAGCTACACGCAAGTGCACGTGGTCGAACAAGTAGTAAGTGGCTTTAGTAAGCCAAGTATCGATCCCACAGAGACTTGGATGAAGTGCAATCTGCTCAAGTGTACTATATTTTACTTCTACAAATGCAGACAACAGTGTAACCAAGAGTTTGATAGTTTGTTTTATAATTTTTATACTAAAGCTAAAACAATTATCTACTTTGAATCTGAACTATGAACGAGAGCATGCTGAGGTTAAACGAACATGTAATGAAATTAATTATCATCATAATTTGGTTAATCTTCTCCTCCAGTTGCTAGCCAAGAACAATTGTCAAGAGATTAAAACTCTCGTATTTAACCTCACTTAAGAATCATGAACCATCCACCTACATTTCTGTGATTAAATGCAATTCATATTCTAGCCATACAAACCCGGTTCCTAAATTGACTAATACGACTTTCAGGTATATTTCTATCCTGAAAGTAAATCAATTCCCAATTTTCCCAAATCAAGTAAAGATCATATCCTATTAATTCACAACTTTCCAATTTCTTGCTCTCTCGAGTGAAACCGGACTTTTTAGATGTACATTAACGTAGGCCACACATTAATGCAGTAAGAACAAGAATTAATAGAACACATGGAAGAAAAGATGAAAAACCAAAGAATCAATAATCACATTTCATCACAATTGTTCATAACCTCAACAAGAAGAGGAATTAGCCAATCATTTGTGGATTAAACATCTTAAAATGAGTGTTAATCATGCAAGCAATTGAATTAAAGAAGAAAGAAAGAGAGAAAAAACCCTGATATTTTCGTCCCTCAACTGCCTGTAACCCACGTTCTTGCTCCACCAAGTCAGAATATTGAAAAATGAACCTAAGTGTTCTATTTATACTGCTGGGAATTTTTCCCGGAATAACGAGCAACGTTTCACAGAGTGCATCGCGGAGCACTGCCTCCGTGACACGCTACGGACACGGACCCTCACTGGAACTGGGGGTCTAGGAATTAAAGCTCAACGTGGCACGACGTGCAACGCGGAGCCAAGCCACCGTGCCACGGACCAGACGCGGACCCTCTCTTTAATTTGGGAGAATTTTCCCTATCCAGGCAGAAGGCCTCCGCGATGGCAGCGTGACACGGCTCCATCGCGGAGCCCCTTTAATTCATGTTGTCCAATGCTTTGTTCCTTTCTCGCATCCAAGTCCAACCCCGATATCATCCAACATCCATTTAAGTTTCCCAAAATTACATTTTACCTGCATAACAATGCTAATCATGTTGGTTAGTATAAATTCACATTTTATTACCAATTACATGAGAACTTATTCTGATTGGTAGATAAACAAGGCTAAAATGGTACTTTTGAGTATCACTTGGGCATATAAATTTTCCCAAGATCACTTACCCCACACTTAAATCCTTGTTCGTCCTCGAACAACAATCCTACACTTCATGCAATTTACATCCCAACCTCACTACTTTGGTTCGATAATTTAGGCTACGGTCATACCGATTATTCAATATAGCAAATCATCAAGAAAACATGCATGGTCTTATCAATGCAATGACCTTCAATACATCAAGACCCCCTAGACTTTAAGAATCGACTCTCGATATTGGTAAACTCATCCAAATCAGCTGATCAAGATATCCGACACGAAAATTAATATTTCATCAAGCATGTGCCCTCACAACACAAGAGAATCTTCCCCTCTTTGCTCATATGACTCACAAGAATTCAAGCAGGGTCATGTAAACACAATTTCGCTCTCTCTCCCAAAAGAATTCACATGCATCATGTCATGACCCATAAGCTTGCCCTTAGTGTATTACTCCACTAATATAAAGAAGTGCGATGTAAGATCACGTATGACTTTAACTGGTAGTAATGGAAGCTACGGAACTAGTCAATATTGGGTTAGCCAATAATAGCCACTAGCATCCTTAAGCGCCTTTTCAACACATCCCATCAACTCATGGACATTGTTTCTTTTTTTTTTTTTTCATCATCCCATTCTTGATGTTTTTCTTTAGTATGGCCAATTGTATTAAGCACACTTGACACAACAACAAAGATTATTCGTGCACCTTCATTATAGTTTATTTATAGCAAGTGCACCTTCAACCTTTTCTTTTCTTCTCTCACTCTGCTTTTCTTTTGCTTTTCACCATTCTCACTCTTCGACACTTCGGGAAAATGATTTTCTCTTCTTGAGCGCTTAGGAGTTTTGTATAGACTTTACGGCTAATGAAAAGAAGGAATTAAGCTCGGTTTACACTTTATGACAAAAGAAAAAAATAATAGGCTAAAGGCTCAATGGGCTGACTAGGGTATACAATCAAGGTGGGTACAACAAGGAAAAATAGAAACTCTCGGTTAAAACAAAGAAATGCCTATACCCTTTCCTACAATACACCTCCTTCATTTCGTTTTGTACACACACCAGGCAAGTTCTAGACACTTCACAATAGCATGGAATAACAACACCTCACTTCACACTTTTTTTTGCACATGCTCAATTCAAGATGTATTCACAGACTCTTCAATCAGCTAATTACAAGAATTCAAACATTAAGCCTCAATCACACAGAATCGAACTTTATGGCCTAGGTATCTCAACATACTTACAAAGTTGCATGCTTTCATATGAATCACCTTTGCATTTTAAATATCATGTACAACACGCAACCAGAATTTCGCAACCATATAGTAACTACAGGTTTTGGGATGCAACCCACCAAAGAAAAAAAAACTGAAAAATAATTGAAAAAAATCTACTCCTAACGACTACATTTCCCTTAAGACGGTCGTCATCCATCCATCATAGGGAACGGTCACTACTATGACTTCGGTTCAATGGGACCATTCTCGGTAAAAGAACCGAAAACAAACGCCGAGAAACCCAAGAGTCAAAAAATGTTGAAAATATCAATCATTTCGATAGAAAAAATATATACAAAATATTTTGAAATATTTTTTACAAAAAATTATCGATCATTTCGATAACAAAAATATGTACAGAATCAGCTAGCAACATTCAGCAACACACATCAATTTCACATAAATTTACAAATACAAAACAACAACTTAACAATTCACAACTCACAGGGAACACAAAATTTTACATGCACGACAACAAATGAGAGCATACATACAAAACAGCACAGCCCAGCACCTAACTACTCCCACCCCACACTTAGCTCGAACACTGTCCCCAGTGTTCACCAAAATTAAAATAGCACAAAATCAGGTGGTGGAACTCCCTGATCAGTCAAAGTATTCCACTTCTTCATCGGGTGCTGCTGCTTCATCTCCCATGTCTGAATCGCCCCCGTCGTCATCATCGGACTCCACATCGGAGTCCTCCTGACGTGTCTCCTCGTCTGTGGGGACATCATCATCTGTGGGCTCTACAAATGCTGGCCCCACTCGGCATAGAGTCCTGGCATTTTCGCCGAAGGGGTAGTCTAGCTCGAGCTGCCATAGCTCCTCCTCTGTCACCGGCCTCCCGCCTATCCTCAGCTGGAGCATTTGCATCTCATACATTCGAGCCATATACTGATCATCACGAGCATGTCGCTCGCCAAGTGTAAGCACTAGCCCGTGGGTGATGTCAGGAGCCTTAGTTTTAGTAACATCTAAGGCCCGCCGCTCCATCTGCGAGATATAGTCAAGGGCCTCCTCCTCGACATCTAGGCCACTGAGGAAGGTGGTGAGTAGTCCACCGAAGCCAAACCTGTGCCCCTGATGCAACCGGGCTCTCTTCATGGCGAAGATAATTACCGCCCCCACGTTGATCTCCAGCCCTTTCATCAGGGCGTACACCAGGCATACACGATCCCGGGTTACATCTGTCATATGTACCCCCGGGATTAGGCATGAGCAGACTATCTTCAGCCAGATTTGGGCTTCCCTGTTCATCTGTGAATATGGCAAAGTCTAGTGGTAGCCCCTCTCTTTGTGTCTGCTCCATCTAGCTGTCGATCGGATCGCACACAGTGTGCGTCTGATGTCCGCATACGGTGGGGTAATGTTCAGCTGTCAGAGTACATGGGCGTCTGTGTCCCGCGCTCCTATGGTGGCATTGAGGTGGTGGGGCTCCAAAGTGACTATTTGCCCTCTGATTTTGATGGTGTGGCTTCTGATAGTCAGGTTCCAATTGGCATAGAACTCCCGAACTAGGTGCAAATTACATTCCTTGGGCTCTTCAAAGATGAAATTGAGCCCAGTTGTCTCAATTCGGTGGACCATCCTAGGGAACTCCTGTGCCAATGGTTCCCGTGCTATATGCTCCTCGGGGAAATATTTGTTTTCTTTGTGCTTCGCGTCCCACTTTTTCCCCTCATCAGTCACCTATCTCATTCTGTATTGGCGGCGTTGGCCGCGTGGAACTGCTGGTGCTGCTGGGACTGCTGTGCCCAGTCTGATTCGCTTCCTTCCGGCGCCCGAAGTTGATGCGCCTTTCCCTTTCTCTTGCCTGCTTGCCATTTTACCTGTCAACCCAAGTAGACAAGATCAATGTTAAGATAACGGATATTAACTTCGGCTAAGGTCTGGTTAAGCTAGGTTACCCCACACTTAGTCCTTAGCTACAGTTACAACAATATGGCAAGATTATCTTTATTTACACACAATAACCAACTATACAATCATGCTTAGTGCGTTCAAAAAATTCGACGGTATATCTTCTGTGTACTACTCAGACTTTGTACAGCCAATCACACTCACTACCATCGCTAACATTTTACCCATCGCACTTAGCAAGGAAAAGCAAAGAAACAAAAACAACAACAAAAAATTATCTACATTCTTACAAATTTCAACATTCCCTTAACCCGAGAATCCGTCGTTCTATTAACATCCTAACAATTAGTACATCGACTCATCTCATTCAACATATACATCCCGGCCTGAAATTCACAAGTTCACTACATTTTCAACTTCAAATTCAAAAACAAGCCCTAGAATTGATATTATCAAGCAAATTCGATTAATTTATGCAATCGATAAGTTCAAGCTATCATAACAACATACCGAACATTCATCAACAACAATTAAATTGAATTCATGATTAATTTCTACTTAGGGCAATTTAGCTCACCTCACATGCTCAATATCGAAGAAAATCGACAAGAATTTGAGAGGAAATCGGAAAACATACCTTGACTTTGAAGAATCGAAGAAAACTTGTTGAATTTCTTGCCCTACTCTGTGTCACATTGATGGGGGATGGGTTTTCGGGGGTTTGGTCGCGGAGAGATTAAAAAATGAGGGAAAAAGGAGGGTTTTCGGGGTTAAAAAGTAGGGAAATCGCGCGGGTCACCCGGCAACCCGATGTGACCCGTCGCGATATACACGGCAACGTGTCACGGAGTGCATCGCGGTGCACTGCCTCCGTGACACGGAGCCATCGCGAGACTATTCTGGAAATTTTTTAAAAATTTTCGGATTATACCTCAATGTGTCACGGAGGTAACGCGGAGGTCCACCTTCGTGACACGGAGTTGTCGCCCCAGCTCACTATTTGCCACTTTTTATTAATTTTCATACCTCGACTTTTCCTTCGCAATTCTGTGCATATTTTTCTCCGTTTAACCTGAAATTCATCTCACTATACAAAATTGGTTAGAATTATAGGTTTCACTCTAAATACAAATAAAACAAAAACTAAAAAGAAATTTTTTTGTAGTAAATCAAGAAAAAAGAAAAAGAAAAATCTATTTACACTTTACAAAAAGAAAGAAAAGTTTTTCACGGGTTGCCTCCCGTGCAACGCCTGGTTTACCATCGCGGCTCGACGTTGTTAAGCTCAGTTGTCCTCTAGGGTGATGGACGATTTCTCTCGATCACCGTCCTCCCCCCAGTAGTGCTTACACCTATCCGGTGGTTTTCCCAACAACTCCCGTGAATCCTTAATCTGCTTATCATCACCTTGATCAATCACATTGATCACCGAGAGTTCTTCGTGCACCATCGGGAGCTTGGGTGCCTTGTACACATTGAACACCTCCACCTTGTCGTGTGCTCGCATTATTAGCTGCCCCGCAGCTACATCAATTAGTGATTTCCCGGTTGCCAAGAAAGGACGTCCCAAAATAAATGGGACTTCCGCGTCTGGTTCAAAATCCAGCACGACAAAATCTACCGGGAAAATTAGGGAGCCAACTTGCACCAGAACGTCCTCCATAATCCCATCAGGTCTGGCTAAGGATCGATCCGCCAACTGCAAGATTACTGTTGTGGGTCTAGGACTCCCTAAACCCAACTTTCTGAATACCGATGAAGGCATCAAATTTATGCTCGCTCCCAAATCACACAATCCACGAGTTCGGATGCTCTGCCCAATAGTAATCTTAATAGTAAAGCTCCCAGGGTCTTTGAGCTTTGTAAGCAGTCTATTTTGAATCCGGGAAGTGCACTCCTCCGTTAGAGCCACCGTAGCATACTCAGTCAACCGAATTTTGTTTGCCACGATGTCCTTTATATACTTAGCATGTTTTGGCACTCCCTGCAAAACATCAACAAGAGGTAAGTTAATATGTACATGTTTCAGCACATCCATGAATTTCTTGAAACACGCCTCCTCCTTGTGTTTCTTTAATCATTGAGGGAACGGGGGTGGAGGTCTTTCTGATTCAGCTTCCTTAGTCTTCCCCCTCTCAGTACTTTGCTCCCTCTCAACTTCTGCTGCTCCCGACTGTTGAGGTGGTCTTTCTGGTTCCACCTCTTTCAGTTGCAAACCACTCCTTGTGGTCACTGCATTTACCTGCTTGGGATTGGGATCCGTGTCGCTTGGCAGTCCTCCTCTAGGCCTTGTGTTTTGGGCACTAGCAAATTGCCCAAATTGATATTCAAGTGTCTTGGTAGCTAACTGGTTGTTTTTCACTTCGGCTGCCAATTTCACATAGTCATCCTGCAATTGAGCTTGGTTAGCTATCATGGTCTTGAACATCTCCTCAATGCTGGGTGATGGTGGTGGAGGAGGTGCATTGTTGTTTCTGAATTGTGCTTGATAATTCTGCTGCCCTCCTTGGTTCCTTTGCACACCCTGACCCAAACTTTGGCCCTGATGGTTGTTGCTACCCCATGAGAAATTAGGGTGATTCCTCCAATTGGAATTGTAGCTACTACCATACTATTGGTGGTTCCTTTGCACATTACCCACAAAGTTTACCGAGCCAGGATTGGCTCCACAACACTCAGTTGAGTGCTCATTAATTCCACACACTTCACACCACATTTGCTGTACTGCATTAACTGGGGCTTGAGGCTGGTTCATTGTCATGTTGCCGAAGTGGGTGTTAAGTTGATTTTGCAATGCAGCTATCTGTGCAGCGATAGCTATAAACCCATCCACTTCTAGCACTCCTGCTGCTTTCCTTGTCCCGCCTCTTGATGAATCAGCATTCCATTCTGGATTGCCCTACGAAATACGGTTCAACAAGGTATACAGCTCATCATAAGTTTTCTCCAGCGCTTGTCCTCCAGCTACCGAGTCTAGTAATATTTTCGTGTGGGGTTCCAAACCCTCTATAAAAGTGTGCACCAGCACATAATTGGACTGATGATGATGAGGACAATCCCGCAACATGGACTTGAATCTCTCCCAGGCCTGATATAAATTTTCTCCCTCTCTCTGTTTGAAACATAGAATTTGACTTCTAAGTATTGCTGTTTTACCGGAGGGAAAAAACCGTATCAAGAATTTCCTTGCAAGATCATCCCACGTAGAAATAGAATTCGGTGGCTCAGCTTTCAACCACCTCTTGGCTTCTCCCAATAGTGAGAATGGGAGCAATGTAAGTCGGACATAATCTGATGACACTCCAGCGGGGATGTAAGTGTCACTTATCTCCAAAAAATTTTGGAGATGCTGCTGTGGATCTTCATGAGGGAGACCGGTAAACTGCCCGCTAGTGTGCAGCACTTGCACCATACTCTGTTTAAGTTCGAACCTCCCTCCTCGCTCAGGTTTGCGGATGCTAGATGTGACATTATTAGCATGTGGGATTGCCACCTCGCGAACCGGCCGAGCTGCTACATCTTCGGGCACTAACACTGCCCGTACTATCGGTGGATTCTGTTGTTGCTCCATGATCGTCTGTCTGAGCAACTGCAGCTTTCTTTGTAGAGATTCTCTCCGTTTACTGTGAAATATCCTTTCTGGCTCTATATACGATTCCACCAGCTCCTTGTCTCTTGCCAGTGTTCAACAGAAATTAAGTCTGCAAAATACTGGCTAAGACCAAGTTGTCAACACTAAGAAAATAAAAATACAGCAAATTAACACTTAAAACAAATTCACCAATTGCCAAGTCCCCGGCAACAGCACCAAAAACTTTTTCGGTCTGTTTGCTATGGGTGTATAGCTACACGCAAGTGCACATGGTCGAACAAGTAGTAAGTGGCTTTAGTAAGCCAAGTATCGATCCCACAGAGACTTGGATGAAGTGCAATCTGCTTAAGTGTACTATATTTTACTTCTACAAATGCAGACAACAGTGTAACCAAGAGTTTGATAGTTTGTTTTATAATTTTTATACTAAAGCTAAAACAATTATCTACTTTGAATCTGAACTATGAATGAGAGCATGCTTAGGTTAAACGAACATGTAATGAAATTAATTATCATCATAATTTGGTTAATCTTCTCCTCCAGTTGCTAGCCAAGAACAATTGCCAAGAGATTAAAACTCTCGTATTTAACCTTACTTAAGAATCATGAACCATCCACCTACATTTCTGTGATTAAATGCAATTCATGTTCTAGCCATACAAACCCGGTTCCTAAATTTACTAATATAACTTTCAGGTATATTTCTATCCTGAAAGTAAATCAATTCCCAATTTTCCCAAATCAAGTAAAGATCATATCCTATTAATTCACAACTTTCCAATTTCTTGCTCTCTCGAGTGAAACCGGACTTTTTAGATGTACATTAACGTAGGCCACACATTAATGCAGTAAGAACAAGAATTAATAGAACACATGGAAGAAAAGATGAAAAACCAAAGAATCAATGATCACATTTCATCACAATTGTTCATAATCTCAGCAAGAAGAGGAATTAGCCAATCATTTGTGGATTAAACATCTTAAAATGAGTGTTAATCATACAAGCAATTGAATTAAAGAAGAAAGAAAGGGAGAAAAAACCCTGATATTTTCGTCCCTCAACTGCCTGTAACCCTCTTTAATTCATGTTGTCCAATGCTTTGTTCCTTGCTCGCATCCAAGTCCAACCCCGATATCATCTAATATCCATTTAAGTTTTCCAAAATTACATTTTACCTGCAAAATAATGATAATCATGTTGGTTAGTATAAATTCACATTTTATTACCAATTACATGAGAATGTATGCACATTGGTAGATAAACAAGGCTAAAATGGTACTTTTGAGTATCACTTGGGCATATAAATTTTCCCAAGATCAATCGCACTGGCTATGGCACTACAATGATGTATGTTACCCACTGGCTCATAACTCACGGACCTTTTCTTGGTAACAAGGTCATTCATAAATTTGTCTTATCCAAGAATCTTCTCCAATGCCTCGACCAATGCTATGTTCAGAAGAAATTTTTTAAGCATAGAAAGAAATTTCTGAAACTTAACCATCTTCCGTCTTCTTCTTCATTTTTTTAGAGAACAGTGACGGTGGTCGTGAGATAGTTGTATGGATATGTGTGGCCCCTCATTTCTTACATTTTTAAGATTTAGGCTCCTTTTCACTAACTGGAACCTCAGTCAACTCAGCCTCTTTATTAAGCTCTTGCTCAGCAACCTGATCATCATCATAAATCACGATCTCATTCTTCATTTGCATTTCAACTACAATCGGCAGAGAGGGATCAACTGTGGTCTTTCCACTCCTAGTCATAATAGCTATACAGTTACTATCATTCTTTGGATTTTAAACTATGTTACTAGGTAGTGTTCCCTTTTTCCTAAGGTTCAGGGATGCCGACAGTTGACCCAACTACTACTCTAATTGCTGGATAGTTGTGGCATGCAACTCAACTCTCTGGCCCATACCAGATAAATCTCCAAAAATTTCTTTCAGCTTCTCCTCAGTGGATATCACCTTCTTGAGCATCTCAGCCATCACGCTCTCCAATTTTGACCATCCAGTCTCTCCCTAACGTGCATTAGGTGGCACATACAATCTTGTCAGATCATTTCGGTAACCATCATTGCTTCTCTGTTCTCCCTATTCCTCATGACCTCTGATGTGCTGTGAGTTTAGTGCACTTTTGATGCTTAAAACTTAGAAAATAGCATGGAATTAGGTATGTTTATATGGATATGAGGCACTTTACCTTGATTTCAAGGAAAATAAGTGTTGGAGCAAACATGTGCAAAAGAAACCTTAAAATGCAGAAAAATCAGCCAAAGTACGAGTCTCAGTGCGGGCCATACCTTGATTATATAAGTCATACTGAGAACCATGAGGAAATTTAGAAGGAAAAATACGACTCTCAGTATGAGCCATACCAAGATGGTACGAGTCGTAACTGGAGTCGTGGAATTTTTCAAAGAAAATTGCCCAAAGGCAGACTCCTGGTACGGGTGGACTCAAGAATCGTAGCGGTAACATACAAACCATACCATGAGCCGTGGTGAACATCAGAAGATTCTTCAATACATGGCCAAATTTTAGACAATACATACAGTATGAGTCATAGGAAGAAGGTACAAGTCATACCGTAACAGTCGTGGAGAATTTTAGAAGATTTCAGAGCTCTTAGGGCCAAACCATGGAAGCATTGTATGAATTGTAGGATGAAGGTACGAGCCATAACAAAATGCAAAAACTTAGCAAAATCTTCAGTAGCCAAGGACTTACGAGAAGCACGTATGACCCGTACAATCATGCTACATGTCGTAGGTCCAATTGTGACACAGTCAGCACTAGATACGGAAAATTCCATGTTAGCTTAGGAAAATGTTTCTAATGTATGTATAAATAGCTCTTATGTTTTATTTTAGTTAGAGAGGACAAAATCGAATTAGGAGACATGTGAAGAATAAATTTTGTGAATTTTCATCAAGTTTTGAGGAGCAATTGGTGGGATCAAATTCTTGTTTTCCTACATTGTTCTTGA
Source organism: Datura wrightii (assembly GCA_035772735.1). Lineage (NCBI taxonomy): Eukaryota > Viridiplantae > Streptophyta > Magnoliopsida > Solanales > Solanaceae > Datura > Datura wrightii. Next base: position 42,234,384 of record JASDFA010000027.1, read on the forward strand.
GATTGTTCTTTGTTATTCAAATTTGTCTTTCTTCCAATTGTTGTTGTAAGTATTTAATTATGTGTTTCTCCATGAATGCAAATTGTAATCTTAAAACCATATGAGGCTAAAACCTCCACAATTAGGGTTTGTAGGAACCATGATGGATTAACGAACTAGGGTTGCACAAAAGTGATTCAAAACCAATGGTAATTTCTTGTATTGTATTCTCTTCATCTTTAAACGTTTCTTAATGGTGTACAAAGTTAGGACTTTCCCCAATTCTTTACTTTATTGAACCTAGAGAAGTAGAAATTAGGAAAAGAGAATTACAACAAAGCCTTGGTCTTTATGATCATTGTATTAACTTAAGTTGTGGTCGCGGGGTAGTTAAATTTGGAATATATTGATTACATTTAGTTTGAAATAGCTCATGAGACCTAATACGATGATTGAGTAAATTCATCCAATAGGGATGAACCAGTCGTTTGGATGAATCCTAGTTATCAGTACTATAAGTAATCATTAGGATTGATCACGTGTGTATACCCGAAGTAGTCATGAGCCCATGGGGACTTACACTATAAGTTTATAAATCTTGACTTAAATCACAATTATAATATTTTCTCTAATATTGTTTTCTTTGAAACCCCCTAATTTGGAGATAACTCACCAGCAAGTTCAATTATCGGCATTAGTCTAGATCTTATCCTATTCCCTGAGGGTTCCATCCCAACCTCCTAGTTGGTTTCTTTATTGACAACAACTGCTTCATACTTTGTTAGGAATCTTGAGTGTTGTCAAAAAGTGGAGCCATTGCCGGGAAATATGGCTAAGATTAGATTAATTGCTTGTATTAGACTTTCGGTTGTTACTTTATGAATTACTTTTTTTTTTTGTACATCCACAGGTTGTCTCTCGGTGAATGCCAAGTACTTGTCGGAGTTGAAACCCCTTGATACCGTTAGATCTTGAACTCGAACGAACATTGCGTAAGATGAAAAACCATGATTAGAGAGATTCTTGTATTACTGAAGAAGCTAGGAAAGCTGAGCTAGCCTAAAAAGCTGCAGTTGAAGATGCGGAGGATGATCAAGATGAGGTCGTTAATGCTGGTCGATATGGAAGGGGCAACGTAGGCCAAAGATATGCCCCTCAATTCTTCTATGAAGATGACCCGAACATTGCATTATACCACCACCATTGCCTGTTGTTTGATATCACTTGCACCATGATACAGTTACTGAATATGAAAGGGGTGTTTAGTGGTTACACAGCTGATGATTCTAACCTACACCTGATGAACATTGTTAGAACATGCAAGGTGTACAGGTATCCTGAAGTTATCCAACATATTTTAAGGCTAAGACTCTTCCCCTTCTCTCTATCTAGGGAGCCATATTATGGTTATCGAAGTTGCCCAACGTCTCCACTACCAACTGGAGGGAGCTCAAGGAAGCTTTCTTAGAAAGATTCTTTCCATCCTCCAGGCTGCTGCATCTTAAGGATGAGATCTACAATTTCCGACAACTGATGACTAAGACACTTCATGAGACCTAGTTGAGGTTCAAGAAGAAGTTGACCAAGTGCCCGAACCACAAAATTCCTGATGACAGTCTGTTGGACATTTTCTATAGATCGTTGAACAATAGTACAAAATTAGTAGCAGACACAGTGGGCAGAGGAGCATTGATAAGCCACATGTGGGAGCAAGCTGCCATTATTCTAGATAGAGTAACCAAAACAAACAGAACATGGCACACCAGGAACCAGAAGCAGTGGCTGGTACATATGTTGTTGGTTTGACGGCAGACCAACGAAGGAAAGAAGAAGAACGAGACTAGGAATTGGTTCATATGCGCATATCATTGGGTTTTCTTACTAAGCACATCATGGGAGTTGGATCCAGAAAGTTTATTGCAGTTGGGACATAGGGACTAGAGCCAAGGTAGGACCACTCAGATTTCGAGGAGGAGTCAAACTTCTTGGACAACTAGGTGGCAGGTTTCCGAGACAATGCCTAAGGGTCTGGTCAAGACACTTGGCGCAAAGGTTCTAGAATCCAAGGTCAGAACCAATATAGGGACAACTTAACCAAACTGGGTACAGAGATAGAAGTCGAGGTTGTCAGCGTAAGGGAGAGTGGAGAAGAAACAATGGTTACTGCAATGACTGAGCTGGATTATACGTGCCTCGTAATGCACGTGAAGGGGAGGCTGGACAGTCAAAGTTAGAGAGAATGATGGTTGAGATGATAAAGAAGGTAAGGTCCAAAAATGATCAACTTAAAGAAATCCATAGTGATATATCCAGCATGGGTCAAAGAGTGGAGACACATGCGACGGTTATCAGGCAGATTGAACAACAGCTAGGGCAACAGTCAGCATCTATGAACCCTAGGAAAAAGGGTACACTACCTAGCAACACTGTTCATAATCCAAAGAATGATGGTCACTGCATGGTTGTGATGATTAGGAGTGGAAATACCATGGTTGACCCCCCTTTACAGGTTGTAGTTGAAAGGAAGAAAGAAAGAAAGAAAGCCTGATCGAAGATGAAGAAGATGTTGCAGAGAAGTAACATAATGAGGATTCTGAGTTGACTCAGGCCCTAAATATTGAAAACAGGCCTTAAGCTTAACAAGGAGCCATGCAAATTTACAAGGCTATTCCACGACCACCACCACCGTTCCCCTAAAGAATAAAGAAGAAGGCATAGAATGGTAAGTTTTAGAAATTCTTGTCAATGCTCAAATAGTTATCTATAAACATGCCATTGGTCGGGGCATTGGAAAGATGCTGAGATATGCCATGTTCATGAAGGTCCTTGTAACAAAGAAGAGGTCCGTGAGCTATGAGCCCATTAATAATGTACACCATTGTAGTGCTATTGCTTCACGGGTCCTAGTCCAGAATAAGGAAGAACTAGGTGCCTATACAATCCTATACACAATAGGCGATGTTGAGTACACAAGGGCACTCTATGATTTAGGAGCAAGCATCAATCTGATGCGAATGGTTGTGTTTAAGCAGCTGGGCTTGGGAGCACCCACACCAACTACCATGCGGCTACCGATGGCCGACAGAACTATGAAGAAACATGTGGGGATCTTGTTCCATGTGCTTGTCAAATTTCATAGATTTATATTCCCAGCTGACTTCATGATCCTTGATTGCAAGGTTGATTTTGAGGTCCCCATCATTTTGGGGCGACCATTCCTTTCCACTAGGAGAGCCTTAGTAGATGTGGAGGCCGGCCAGTTGAAGCTTAGACTCAATAAAGAAGAGGTCTCTTTCCAAGTACGCCGGTCAACAAAACAATCAAAAGAATAAAAAGTTTCCTCAGCAATAGAAGATGAATCCAAGTTCCTTGACGAAGTCTAAGTAGTCAAGAGACTTGCTTCGTGCCACGATGTTAAATTAGGCACTTCTTAGGAGGCAACCCAAGTGGTGGTTAGGTGAATTATGAGTAACCGAGCCACCTGTGTCATTCCGCAATATTAAATGAAGGGCTTCTTGGGAGGAAACCCAAGTTAATTAACTAATGTGTGTTTAGTGTGAAGGGGAAACAAAAATAGGTGGCAAAAAAATTGTTGAACAGGCAGGTGCTACGGTTCTCAATACGACTCGTGAGAGGGTTTTGCGAGTCATAGCACAAGTCATGGTGAGAATCAGAGATGTACCTCAGTGCATGAGTTTAGGGTAAAGTTGGTCCTATGACTCATAACCTCATTGTACGGGTCGTAGTACTCACTGTGGTAATAAACTATGCAATGCAAGGACCACAATGAAAAGAAAAGACCCACAAGTCGTATTACGAATCGTACCCCCATTTTACGAGTCATAAGATGTGCTCGTAGGTCCACAAGTATGTTTATCAGTATCTCTGCTATGGGTCCAAGGGACAAGTCATAGGACCTTCATACGACTCGTGGTATGAGTCGTGATGTGTCTAAATTTTAAATCTACCCGACTCGGCCCAGATTTTTAAAAATTGGCCCTATAGCCTATAAAAGATCTAATAAATCGTACCCTCCTCCCACGCTCTCAAAACCTAAACTCACGACTCCTTCACACCCGTAACTCATCATCAAGAATCAGTTGAACAAGTTCTTACTCAAGATTGCATCATAAACTCCAAGTCTAACCCTAGTCTTGATTGATAGTTGAAGTACCAGCATTTAAGTAAGTGTATTACTTCAAAATTGATAAATATAACTTGTGTGCTTGATGTAAATTTTCTAAACCCGTTGAGAGTCCTCTCAATGATTGAAAATTTTTTGAAAAGGACAATGACCAGGGATGTAAACAAGTTGTGTATGATTGGGTAGGAGCTTGAACTGGTGAAAATTGCGCATTGAACTATTAAAAATTTAAGTTATGGGTTGTGATTAAAAAGGGGAGGAATGAGTAGTTGTAAAATATGTTGAAGGCATTCCTTGACTTGGGGAATTCTGACTACCCAACAATAAAACTGATACCCCCTGCAACTAGACCAAAATTAAGGCAGGGACAGGTTTCACAAGCCTTCCTACTACTCGTAGGATGGCTCGTTGGGACTATCCCAAGCAATATTTGAAATAATAAGAGATAATAATCCTAGTACGGCTCATGGTTTACTTCTACGAGTCGTACCTGACAACGTACCAAGAATCTGAAAAGGGTCAAGTCCACAAGTGACAGTACAATCCTTGCTACGACTCATGGAATCGACTTATGGGTCATCCATGATTCGTTGAAAAATAAAGAACTATTGTTTTAAAGAGGCATCCTCATACAACTTGTGGTACGAAACGTCTCTTCATGGTATGAGTCCTACCTCAGAGGCAAGACATTGACCTAAGATATTACGAGTCTCAGTATGAATCGTACCTCCAACGTACGACCAGTACTGTTGACCAATGATCAACTATGAAGGAATTTTTTCTTGCTTTCTTTTTTGCTCAGATATGGAAATTTTACCCTTTTCTCCATAGGTACAATGACGATGAAGCATAAAGCATCAAAGGAAACTGCTCAAAGGGCATTACTTGATGAGACCTCCGAATTTGATCAAGTGAGCAACTGCCCTAATGGTTCATTAGAGGAATACAAGGTCGACACATATGATACTAACGGGACCCGAACCACTAGGGAGAAGGCCAAAGCCCAGGCCGTGATGGCCACTTCCACATTTGCCGGTGCTCCCAAGTCTGAGGAGGGAGCGGAGGAAAGAGCTCAAGAGTCAGGAAGCGACTCTAATGAAGAAGAGGTGTCCGAGGAGGCCCAATCTGGAGATGCAAATAGTGAAGCTGGATTGGAGGAGGAAGCACCAAATGCCGAGTAGGAGCAGACTCCGCCTAGGGAGAACCACACTATCTGGTGGAGAGTACCAAGAGCCCAGGATATATATGAACAGGGCATTGCTCTCACTGCCAAAACAAACCAAGGAGGAGCATTCAAGAAGAGCCACAGATCCTCACAAATTCATTGAACACAGTGGAGGAGATGAAACGGATATTTAGCTTCTACAGATTTGAATAGATGGCTAGGGACTCGGACCGATACACTCTAGAAATTTTTTGGGAGTTCTACGTCAATTATTTTGGCAACCATGGATTAGAAGGCGAAAGAGGGCCAGAAGTTGAAAGATCAGCTCAAGATAGAGAGTGTCCTGGTTAAAGGCCAAGAGATTGATATATCCGAGCGCACTAGCACTTGGATATTATATGGGCACCAGTTCATACCACCATATGCTATGCCAGAATATGAATTTCGAGTGGAGGCATTGAAGCAGATCAAGAAGCTCGGCTTTGATGAGAGGCGGAGGTAGATACAATGGTTGTCCGACGTAATTGCTGAGGTCAAAGAAGAGGAAAAGTGGGTCACTAGCGGCAAATAGGTTAGGAAGAACTCCTTAAATTTCATATCAAAGGCCTGCTAGACGTTAATGCACCACCGGTTAGCACTGGCAATTAATGACAATACCCTTAGCGCAAACAGAGCAACTTTGGTGGCCTATATCATGTCCAAATACCCTATCAACATTTGGAGGGTCATTGTGAGGAGATGCAAAACCGGGATATGGGATTGAGCACTACCATCCTATTCCAGAGTCTTTTCTTTAGATTATGCACAGAGGCAGACATTATGGTGCATCGGGGTGAGGAGCACCTGATTGGAGGACAGCGGATTACTGACATTAGCTTGACCTGGGATGAGATGAACCCAGTAAGTCGGGTCAAACTTTCCACCACAGTCCCACTATCACGACTAGTTGAGGGAGCACAGGTGAATGCCCCCACTTCATAGGAGTAGGGCGAGATACCGGCTATAGATGTCGGTCATTCAGATGCAGCTCTGAGCACCTTTTCTGCCCCACCTACGAGCCTCTAAAGCCAGACTTCAGTCGGGCACATCCTAGTGCCTCAGATATTTCTCCAAAAGCTATATAAGAGACTGACCACAGAAGAGAGGAAGATTCGGTCAATGATGGAGAATGTCAAGCCCTGGGTGAAGGCTAAGATAGAGACAACTATGCAGGCCCTACATGCCAGATTAGATGGGTTTGAGAGCAGATTCAATATGCGCATGACTGAGTAGACTGATAAAGGCAGCCTCCATGAAGAGTTGGGGGCTCTTTAGAAACAAATGGCGGAGCTATCATCACGATAGCCGGCAGCCAACAGCCGACAGTCATAGCAGCCCCCACTCTTCCTAACCTCGATGCTAATACAGATGAGGACCTTGACCTGGCATTTTACTGGGATCCCACAAAAGCAAAAAATGAAAAAGGGAAAAAGAGGGTCTCCAAGGAAGTTGGAGATGAGACCGCAAAAAAAGAAGAGGAAGAAAGAGAAAAAAGAGCGCAAGTGGGCATGAGCAGAGAGCCTACAGACTCATGACACACACTTGTCAGAGCTGTAGGAATGAGATAGAGGAGCAGGTAGCTCCACCATGGCCCAAGCAGAGCTTGCTAGTGACAGGGACCCTGTGGGCGAGCCACATTCATCCCCGACTATTCCAGAGGCTATGCAGACAGCCGATACTATTGAGGAGGTAGCCACTCCTCCTATTGACCCATCATTGAGTGCGTCGAGCACTACCAGCGCCATGATTGCAGTAGAGGCACCTCCTCCACAAGATGACATGAGTGCTTAGTACACCATAGATATGTTTCCTTCCCTCTGTTTTTACATTCTACGCTTTGGGGACGAAGCACGCTTTTTAAAAAGGGGAGGGGGTGTACTTGTATTTTTTGATTTTTGATTCATCCGAGGGATTTTCTTACTGTCTTTCTTTTCTCTCGGGAATGCTATCTAGTAGTACTGGCATGTGTAGGATATTATTTTGTGTTTTTGTTTAATTAGAAAGTAGCTTAGGAGTACTCAGCCAATAAATTGCACTAGATTTGATATTTCGGAAACTTCACCCTGTTTAAAAATTTTTGATGATTAGTTGCGTACTTGTGATTGCATGCATGATTTCTGTGGATCTTTCCATGTCGTATAGTATATTAACATGTGTAGTTTTTGTTAAGCATGAATAAACCGGACAGGTCGAGTGAATGCAAGTCATGTACCATGAGTGAGTGAGGTCTAATACCTACTTAAATACTGCGTAGAGGATCTAGAACTTGCCCGGTTGGTCTTTGCATAGGTTTTAGGATGGTTTGTTAGGAAAGGATCATATGTCGTTCTTGTTTATCCAATTTTTAGCTTACATGACCCTACCAAAATTGATTTGATTCCCTTGATCCAAATTTTTATGCCATAAATAGACCATTTTTTTATTAACCAATTAATCCTACCTATTTTTTTTATAATGAACCTGTTTGGCCCTGGTCCCTCAAGGATATTGTTATCCTCAACATAGGAAAAATGCCTACGTTGAGGATGGCTATACTAGGAGTGCATAAATAGTGGGAAGGTGAAAAAGGAAAAGAGTAGAAAAAGGTGAAAAAATGAGGTGTGGTGTGACAAAATAAAAAGAAAAAGAAGAGAAACTTGAAAAAAGAGATCAAATTCAAAAAGTGAATTATGCATGAAAAAAAGCTTGAAGAAACACACCACACTCATACAAGTGCATAAAAAGGGTGAAAGGGGAGGAAAAAATGTAAGAAGCAAAAAGGGTGAAAAAATGTGAAAAAATGGATCCATATGTATGTAATGCCAAGGAAGGGTTTAGTCACTCAAAAAGTTTCCCATATCTACCATACCCTTCCTGAAAGCCTACATTACAAGATAAATCAATTCCTATATTGATCCTAGCCTGACCATCTGACAAACCGAAGTAGAGAAAATATGGGCAAGCCTATGGTATCCGGTGTGCAGTATTAGGAACTTCTTTGTGAGAGTGAGATTCTTGCTTGTTTAGTCCCATGTTATATATTTTACTATATTTGTGAATGGGGGACTTCATTTGGTGTGAGGGTACATGGTTTGTGTTTAACTCTACTAGTGGTCTAGGTAAAAAGCATTGGTGATGACTTGACTATATGTTAATAGCTAGATGACATGTCTTAATCTCTATTATCATGTTTTGTGGTTGCTTGTACTGCATGTGCTGATTTGGTTCATCGAAAAAAGGGTCAAAAGCTTTTTGAGTTAATAGTGCAATTTTTGTTTGATGTTGGTTGTAGTATCCTAGGTTTATTTTCTAGTTAAGCGTTGTGTTTAGTTTTTATTTTCTTTTCCCGAGGATATGCAAAATCTTAAGTTGAGGGTGTTGATGTGCTGTGAGTTAACAACACTTTCGACTCTTAAAACTGGGAAAATAGCATGGACTTAGGTATGTTTATATGGATATGAGGCACTTTTACTTTGATTTCTGAAAAAATAAGTGTTTGAGCAATGATGTGCAAAAGAAGCCTTAAAATGTAGAAACATCATCCAAAGTATGAATTTCAATATGATCCGTACCTTGATTGTTTGAGATGTACTGATAACCATGAGGAAAATCAGAAGGCAAAATAGACTCTCAGTACAAGTCGTACCAAGATGTTATGAGTCCTAACTGGAGTCATGGAATTGTTTAGAGAAAATTTCACAAAGACAGATTCCTGGTGCGGATGGACTCACGAATTGTAGCAACAACATACAAACCGTACCATGAGCTTTGGTGAACTTCAAAAGATTCTTCAATACTTGGAAGAACTTCTGACACTACAGACAGTATGAGTCGTAGGAAGAAGGTACGATTCATACCACCAAACTGGTGGAAAATTTCAGATTAGGTCAGAGTTCTGAGGGACAAACAACTGAAGCATTGTACGACTCATAGGATGAAGCGAGTCACACCAGCCTGCCTAAACTTAGAAAAATATGCAGCAGCCAAGGACTTACGAGAAGCAGGTACAACCCGTACAATCCTGCTACAAGTCGTAGGTCCAGTCGTGACACAGTTAGCACCAGATATGGAAAATTCCTTGTTAGCTTAGAAAAAGGTATGTAATGTCTGTATAAATAGCTTTTATGTTTTATTTTACTTAGAGAGGACAATATTGAATTAGGAGATGTGTGAAGAGTAATTTTTGTGAATTTCATCAAGTTTTGAGGAGCAATTCTTGGGATCAAATTCTTGATTTCCTACATTGTTCTTGAGATTGTTCTTTGATATTCAAATCTAGTTTTCTTCCTATTGTTGCTGTAAGTATTTATTTATGTGTTTGTGCATGAATCGAAATTGTAATCTTACAACCATGAGAGGCTAAAACCTCCACAAGTAGGGGTTGTGAGAACTATGGTAGATTAATGAACTAGGGTTGCAGAAAAGTGATTCAACGTCAGAACTTACCCGAATTCTTTACTTGCTTGAACCTAGAGAAGTATAGATTATGAAAAGAGAATTACAACAAAGCCTCGGTCTTTATGATCATTGTATTAACTTGAGCTCTGGACGTAGGATAGCTAAATTTGGAACATATTGATAACATTTAGTTTTAAATCACTCATGAGATATAACAGGGTGATTGAGTAAAGTCATCCAATAGGGACGAACTAGTCTTTTGGGTTAACCCTAGTTATCAGTTCTACAATTAAGCATTGGAATTGATCATGTGTGTATATCCGAAGTAGTTATGAATCCATGGGGAATACTTACCCTAGTTGTTTGCAAATCTTGATTTAAATCTAAATTATAATATTTGCTTTAATATTGTTTTCTTTGAAACCCCCCAATTTGGAGATAACTCACCAATAAGTTCTATTACTAGAAATAGTCTAGATCTTACACTATTCCCTATGGATTCGACCCCAACCTCTTAGTTAGGTTCTTTATTGGCAACGACCACTTCATACTTTGTCAGGAAGTGTGAGTTTGAGCGTTATCAACCTCGGCTCCTATCTCTATACCCATTATAATTATAGTTGCCTTGTTATCAGTTTCAACCTGGATTTTCAGAATCTTGGCACCAAGTGTCCTGTCCAGACCCTTGAGCGTTGGCCCGAAAATCTGCCACCTAATTGTCCAAGAAGTTTGCCTCCTCCTCGAAATCTGATTATTCCAGCCCCATTTCCTATCCATGAGCTCTCATTGCATTTACTTTTCTGGCCCCAGTGCCTATGATATGCATTGTGAGCAGGACTAATGATGTACGCATGTAGGCCAATTCCTGACCATGCTCCTTCTTCTTTCATTGGTCTTCAGTGATACCAAAAACATATGTAGCTGCAGCTGCTTCTGCTTCCCTATTCTACTAGGCCCTGTTAGTCTTAGTCACTCTGTCAAGAATAATGGAAGCTTGCTACCATGAGTGACTCATCAGTGCTCCTCCCGCCACAATATCTGCCACAACTTTTATGTTGTTGTTCAAGGACCTATAAAAAATCTCCAAAAAACTATCATATAGAATTTTATGATTTGGGCACTTAGTCAACTTTTCTTTAAATCTCAATCAAGTTTCATGAAGTACCTCTATTTTCAGTTGTTGGAAATTGTAGATCTCATCCTTATGTTGTAGCATCCTGGAGGGTGGGAAGAATCTCTTTGAAAAAGCCTGTTTGAGTTCCAGCAAGTTGGTGTGGAATCGTTGGGAAATTCCGATAACCATTAAGTGGCCTCCCCAGAAAGAGAGAAGGGGAAGAGTCTCAGTATTATTGCATCCTGACTTATAGCAGGGAACATGTACTCCTTGCATATACCTATAAAGTTCATCAAGTGCAGGTTGGCATCATCCGATACATGAACACTAAACACCCCTTTCTTATTCAGCAACTGTATCATGGAGCTAGTGATGTCAAACTTTGCCCCAACAGGAAAAGGTGGTTGTACGATAACTCTAGTTGACCCGACTTCATCAATGCACGGGTCATCCTCATCAAAGAACTGAGGGGCATATCTCTGGCCTCTATTGACCTTTCCATGGCTACCAACATTTACAACTTCATCCGATGCATCTTCAGCTTGCTGAAGTGCAACTTGCTGAACTAGCTCGGCTTGCCTAGCTTCTTCAGCCAGACGGGCCTCTCTTTGCTCCTAGTTATCCATTCTTTGCAGTGTTCTTTCTAGTTCGAGATTGAGAGGATCAGGGGGTTTCCGCTTTGTCGACTACTTGGCATTCACCAAGAGACAACTTGTGGGTGTCAAAAACAAAAAAAAAACATAAATGAGGAAATAACAACTAAAAGTTAAATAACCAAATAATCTAATCTTAAGTAGGATTACCTGGCAATGGCGCCACTATTTGATAACACTCAAACTCAAACTCCTGATATAGTATGAAGCAGACGTTTTCAATAAAGAATCTAACAAAGGTTAGGGTCGAACCCACAGGGAATATGGTAAGAACTAGACTAATGCAAGTATTTACGTTCTTAGGTATGTTATCTCCAAATTGAGGGGAATTATAGAAAACAATTATAAAACAAGATGAAAAATCAGTTGTTGTTAATTAATATTTGCAATTAACTAGGGTAAGTGTTCCCCATGGGTTTATAACTACTTCGGTTTTACACTCGTGATCTATCCCAATGCTTACTTATAGAACTTATAACTAGGGTTCATCCAAACGACCGGTTTGCCCCTTGTCACGCCCCACCTTGGGAGGCAAGACTGGCACCTAGTGCCACACTGGAATCTGACTAACGTGGCTAGGCTTATGCACATCTGGCGCAAGCCTACAACTCGACTAAAGAAAACAACGGGCTATATCTCGGTTGTAAACACAGCCTCCGGCCGATAAGGCCTTATAGCTACCTATAAAGGAAAACAGCTAACCAGCAACAGACCATAAAAAGGAATCCTATGCGGTCCGACAAGGCCTCCATGATATCTAGTTATAACTGAAATAAAAATCAGGCGCTATACTAGGCCACACATGGCCAATACATAAAAAGAGACATATATGGGCTCACACGGCTGACGACACTCAACTATCTAACAATTGTAGCCTGCAACCCTCCACGAATACAAATAGTGGTCGGAACAGGGTCCTGGACTACCCAGATGCTATACAAATGGAAGACTGCACTTGCTAAAACCTGGCAACTCCAAATAAAAGGAGCTGGCCAACTGTTGACTCTGAACAACTATTACTGAGGATCCTGAATTCTGTCTATCACAACCCGAACGGAGACCCAAATCGTAGACACGGGACAAGGGACCCCGAGAGACCCCAAGTTGAACCATGGAATAAGTATACAACCAACTCACTCATTAAACTGAAGAAAACATGAATATAAAGCTCAACGGAAGTCTAATTCAACATCACATTAGAATAACATCCGAAGCTACACATATATAAGTCTAAAAGACTCTAGATTGGACGAGTTGATGGGACAAGACCCAACCTAACTCAATAATATTGGAACTGGAAATACATAAAGGAAAATGATAGTCTAATCCTCGAAGGATGAGGACTCACCAATCCTAAGCATATACTAACTCCGGAAAACTGTCCAAGATCAGGACTGAAGCTGCTAGCCGGGTCCTGTATCATGAAACGATAGATACATGGAATGTACCAAGTATGCAAGGTAAGTAAAACCGCTCGAGCAAGGTAAATCATATAAAACATTACATGACATATCATAAGCTTCCATATATAACTAGATGGGTTGCATGTATTCATTCTATAATCGTAATCTTATCATAACATGACCATGCATAACTTTATAACATTATGACTGACTCGAATAACTCAAAGCTGAAACATAACATTTATATTGAAAATTTGAACAATAAGTCAAACCTTTATTTTAGAACATGCATGCGTAAAGTAATCATCATGAGTAATGAATATTCAAATCTAAATGATATAGACAGTGGGAGACTCATCACTTAACCAACATACAATGATAGAGCTTACGTGGTCCCGACTATCACATTCAAGTGGGCAGAGCGGTCCAAAACCTTTCCAGGGCTAAGGATGCTACCATGATATCGATATCAAGCTGAAGGGACAATCGGCAAGGGATAACTCACAAGGGAGGTCCCAATAATATAATAGTGTCAACCTACATTGGCGCATAGTTCTGGGGAATAAAATTATCGACCCTTAGCCTGCTCAGTGCTAGACTCTTCTCCCAAAAACATGCAATGCTCTACATCGTATATAACGAAGCTCAACATCGCCTATTGACGAATCTCAACATCGTCTATAGACGAAGATCAAGATGAAATTATGCATATCTCAACATCGTATGAAATGAAGCTCAACTTTGCCCCTTTGACAAAGCTCAACAATGAAATCATGCATACACTAGACATCATATCAAAATGAAGCTCAACATTTTCCTTCGACAAAACTCAATATCGATATACATCTCAGTTATGAATTTATGCATATGAGAAACGTTATTTCAATCATACCACAAGCTCAAATATAGGTGGGAGCATCTACTCCAAATCATGTGGTAAGCTACATGAAGGAATATTATCTCAACATACCACAAGCTAGAAATCATGAATTTTGAGAGACTTCACCCCAAACAATGTGGTAAGTTTATTTCGGAAAATCATCATTTCAAATCAACATATGGGCATTGCTCAAAGCTTTATCATACTTGGGTCTACTCAATTCATTTTGAAAACAACTTCATAATCATGGGTAGCTTTAGAAACATGCCTTTCATCGTTAAATCTCATCATCATCATACCCTCATCATCATTTACTTCTTTTATGAACTTTGCATCCATGGGCATTTAGATTTCATAACTTAGAAAATATGATTTTTATTGAAAAAAATTTAAAATTCAACCAAGCTTCACAATCTATCACTATGAATTGAATCTAATCATACCCATGTATATAGATTGAAGAATTATGCAATTGGATGAAAGCCCCATACGTGATCAAAGGTGATTTGTCATGATTAGATAGAAATTGGGGATGGGTATGGAAAGAAACACCCATTCTTAGCCTTACATACCTAGGAATGGTGAATTCTAACACCTTCTAATTGCCCAAGCTAAGATTCCTATGGAAACCTTGAGATTTTTCCTTGAATCATCTCTTCAATCCTTTAAACTTGCATGAACGGAAAGAATGACTTAGAGTAGGTCTTCCCCTGCTAAAAACCCACTAAAATGAGCCTTAAACAAGGTAGTATAGGCCCCTTGGATTTAGAAATTATGGAAAAGCCCTTACTAAAATCGCTGAAAATAACTGCCAGAGGGGTTGCAATGAGGGACTTGACGACTCGTCGCGAGGGGTCACGACTCGTCGAGTCATCCGTTAGGTACACTGGTTATCACATCTCTTTGGGCTCATAACAGGTGACTTAATGATCCATTGTCATTCACCACGACTTGTGGCCACTTCCCGTCATTTACAATGCCTCCCCAACTTCAACTTTCTTAAATTTCACCCAACGGCTTATACCGTGACTCGTTGCCAGTCCTAACAAGTCATGATCGACTCCCGACAAGTGCACTGGGGGGCTTCGCCTATTCTTTTCCTTTTCTATCACCCACGACTGACTTAACGACTCGTGGTGTCTGACCACAAGTCACTCCCATGCCCGTGGGGACTCCTTCTCCTTCAGGCCTCCCTATGAGTCACCTGACGACTCAGGAGGAGACCCCATGAATCGTCCAACGACTCGTCCTACAATTGAAGCACCCAATTCCAGTTCTTCCCCGTTTTAAATCCCGGGAACGATCTTTGAGTCCCTGGGGTATAACAATATCTCCCCCTTGGGATCATTCTTCCTCAAATGTTATAAACACACAGAAATCTTAGAAACAAGCAATCCTCATATGCCAATACTGATTATTAAAACTGAAAACTGACGGAATGACTACTTCCGAAAAGAACTACATAGCTGAACTGAATTTTGACATCACATACATCCATCATAACATAAATCAAACTTGCGCACATGAACTGAACATGGAAACTAATTAGAGAATTTGGGCAAAAACTGATACCTCAAACTGAAACAAAGCCGGTAGGGAATAGGTGGGCGTATTTAGCCATCATAGCCGTTTCGGCTTCCCACATAGCTCCCTCAAGATGTTGATTTCTCCACAACACCTTCATCGAAGCTACTTCTTTATTCCTCAGCCTCCGAACCTGACGATCCAAGATTGCAATGGGAATTTCCTCATAACTGAGGCTATCTCCCACACTAGCAATTTCCACCGGGACAACTAAAGACGGATCACCCAAGCACTTTTTCAAGAGCGATACATGAAAAATGAGATGAACTGAAGATAACTCTAATGGCAACTCCAACTCATACGCCACCTTACCAACTCTTCTCATAACCCGGTAGGGACCAATATAGCGGGGACTGAGCTTTCCTTTCTTTACGAACCGCATGACTCCCATCATGGGAGATACCTTCAGGAACACCTAATCGTCTACATCAAACTCTAAATCTCTTCTTCTCACATCCGCATATGATTGTTGATGACTCTGAGCGATTTTCAGCCTGTCCCTTATCATCCGAACCTTCACCATGGCCTCATGAGCAAAATTAGGTCCTATTATAGCTGGCTCACCAACTTCAAACCATCCAACGGGCAATCTACATCTCTGCCCATAGAGAGCCTCGAACGATGCCATCTGGATGCTGGAGTGATAACTATTCTTGTAAGCAAACTCGATCAAAGGTAAGTGATCATCCCAACTACCTTTGAAGTCCATCACACAAGCTCTCAACAATTCTTCAAGAGTTTGAATTGTCCGCTCTGCCTGACCATCCATTTGCGTATGGAATGTTGTGCTGAGCTTAACCTGAGTCCCAAGCCCTTTTTGGAAAAGACCGCCAAAACTGAGAGGTAAACTTGAGTACTTCGATCTGAAATAATAGAAAAGTGAAATCCATGAAGTCGAACCAACTCCCGAATATACGATTTTTCATAATCATCCGCTAAATCTATGGTTTTGACAAGTAGGAAGTGTGTAGCCTTAGTCAACCTGTCTACTACCACCCAAATAGAATCATAGTGTCGGCGAGTATGAGGTAGCCTGTAATGAAGTCCATATTAATCTCTTCCCATTTCCAAGTAGGAATTCTAATATGCTGCAATACGCCTCTCGGCATTTGATGCTCGACCTTCACTTGTTGACAGTTCGGGCACTTGGCTACGAATTTGGCAATATCCTTCTTCATTCAGTTCCACTAATATATTTCTCGCAAATAATGATACATCTTGGTGGCACCTAGATAGATAGAATACATGGATCCATGTGCCTCATGCAATATCTGGTCCCTTAAATTATCAACATCTGGAACACATAGACGACCCACGTACCGCAGTACACCATCTCCCCCTTGGGAGAAGACCGCCACCTTTTGAATTTGAACGACTTCTTTCAGCTTTACTAAAATCGGATCCTCATCTTGTCTAGCTTTCAGATCCATCACCAAGGACGATTCTGATCCGTTTTGCACAACAACGTCACCATTGGTAGAGTCGACCAATCTAACTCCCAACCTTGCAAGTCGATGGACATCTTTCACCAACTCCTTCTTTCCCTAATCCACGTGGGACACACTCCCATAGAGAGACTGCTAAGTGCATCCGCTACTACATTAGCCTTACCCGGGTGGTAAATGACACTCATGTCATAGTCCTTTAGTAGCTCCAACAACCTCCTTTGCCAAAGATTGAGATCCTTCTATGTGAACACATATTGCAAGCTCTTGTGATCCGTGAAACATCCACATGGACCCCATACAAGTAATGCCGCCATATCTTTAATGCGAACACCACCTTGGTCAACTCAAGATCATGGGCCGGATAATTCTTCTCATGGATTTTCAACTACCTTGAGGCATATTGTCACGACCCAGATCGTAGACACGGGACAAGGGACCCCAAGAGACCCTAAGTCAACCCATGACATAAGCATTCACTATCTCATTCAATAAACATAGGGGAAACATAAATATAACTCAGCGGAAGTCTAATTTAGCATAAAAATAGAATAAACATCTAAGTTGAATACATGGCTAAGTCTGATAAGCCTCTGATCTAGACGGGTTGATCGGACAACACCCCAACTAGCTCAGAAACACTGAAACTGAAAGTATGCTCAAAATAACTGAAAGTCTAGTCCTCAGAGGATGAGGACTCACCAAGCAAGCGAATGCTAACTCTGATAAGCGGCTACAAACAGGGCTAAACCTGAGAACCGGATCCTATATCATGAAAGGATGCAGCATAGAAAGTATGCGATCAGTACGTGAAATGTATCGAGTATGCAAGGTAAGTAAAACCACTTTGATATTATAACTCATTTAAATCCATTCATACATATAAGAAGATTTAAGAGTAAGTAGAGAACCACATGCATTAATTCTGAAATCAAACTTTATAATAACATATTCAGGCATGGCTTTAGAACAACATAACTAAATCGAATGACTCAAAGCTAAATCATAACATTTATCTCAAAAGCTGAACAATGAGTCAAACCTTGCTTTTCAAACATGCATGCATACGATAATCATCATGAGTAGTGGATATGCAAATTCAAATGATATAGACAATGGGAGACTCGTCACTTAACCGAGAAACCACGATAGAGCTTACGTGGTCCCACCTATCACACTCAAGTGGGTAGAGCTTTCCATAACCGTGCTAGGAAGATGGATGATACTATGATATCGATATCAAGCTCAATGGGCCAATCGGGCCTGAGATAGCTCAGAAGGGAGGTCCCAATAATATAATAGAATCAATCCTACGTTGGCGCGTAGTTTTGGGGCATAGGGTAGTCGACCATTAGCCCGCTCGGTGCTAGACTCTTCTCCTAAAACATGCAATGATCTACATCATATAAATACGAAGTTCAACATTGTCTAGTGACGAAGCTCAACATGAAGTCATGCATAAGCTCAACATCGTATGAAACGAAGCTCAACATTGTCTATTGACAAAGCTCATTATGAAATCATGCATGCATTAGACATCATATAAATATGAAGCTCAACAATGTCATCTGGACAAAGCTTAGAATAGAATCATTCTTAAACTAAACATCATGTGAAATGAAGCTTAATGGCGACATACATCTCAATTATGAATTCATGCATATGAGAATCTTTACTACAACACATACCACAAGCTCAAGAATAGTGGAAGGATTTACTCCAAAATCATGTGGTAAGGCTACTTTAGAATTATCACTTCATTTTCATCAACATAGGGGCCTTGACCAAAACCTTATCACGCTTGAACCCATTCAAATCATTTGGAACATTATAATTTGGGAGATTTCACTCCAAAACAAGTAATAAAATCAATTCAAGAGAAATCATCATCCATACCCAACATTGGGCACTACCCAAAGCTTCATTATACTCGGGTCAATTCAACCTTCTTTGAAAACATTTCAAAATCATGGGTAAGTTTGGAAACATGCTTTTCATCATCTATTCCATCATCATCACATTCTATTGGAAACTTCCCACACATGGGCATTTTAGATTCAATTTCTAGAAACCAATTTTGTAAAATAACATAAGATAGAATCTGCCCAAGATCAATAAATCGTCAATATCAACTTAATTAATTATACCCATGAGTAGAAATATAAGAATCATGCAATTGAGTGAAAACCCATACTTGATCATCACAATTGATCACAAATTGATAGGGAATGGGCATGGGTGTGGAAGAAAGCACTGTCTCATAGCCTTACATACCTGGGAATGAAGAATCGTAACTCTTCCTAATTGCCCAACCGAGATCTCCCTTGAAAACCTTGAATTTGTCCTCACTTTCTTCCCTTCAAGCTCTCACCCTTTCATGCATGAAGAAAATGGCCAAGATGGGTATTTCTCAGCTTAAAACCCTCAATTACGAGCTTAAAATGATGTAGTATAGACCCTTAGAACTTACGAATTGCAGAAAAGCCCTTACTGAAATCGCTGAAAATAATTGCCAGGGGATCCTAATGAACGACCTGATGACTTGTTACTAGGGATCACGATCCATTGGTTCACCCATCAAGTACACTGCCTCATCTCTCATGAAATTTCCACTGGCGTGGTAATGACCCAACTAACGGGTCATTAGAACTGACGACGAGTCATCGGGTGCCATCCATCAAGTACACTGGATAAGCTTCACTGTCCTTTTCTAGGAACACCCCACAACCGACCTGACGACTCGTGGTGTCTCACCACGAGTCGTTACATTGCCCGTGAGGCCCTCGAGTCCTCCATTATCCCAGGCCTTCCCCATGAGTCACTTGACGACTCGTTTGGCCTCTTCACGAGTCGTTAAGTGACCCGTTCTACAAGTGCTGCAATATTTTCCAATTTTTCTCCTAATTCACTTTTGGGTCTGATTTTTTGAATTCCCGAGGTATAACACATATGCTATCACTTTCCCATGCTACATCAACACACACCTAAGTCCGATTCTAGAAGCATCACAATACACAACAAAGCCATTGTACCCTCGTGTAGGGTCAACACTGGTGCTGAAGTGAGTCGCATCTTCAATTCCTAGAAGTTTTTCTCACAAGTCTCCGACCGTTGGAAATTTACCTTTTTCTGAGTCAACTTGGTCAATTGTGCTGCAATTGATGAAAATCCCTCAACAAATCTCTGATAGTAACCTACTAGGTCCAAGAAGCTCCTGATATCTAAGGGATTCACCAGTCTGGGCTAGTTCATCACCGCCTCGATTTTATGAGAATCCACCTTTATGCCCTCACTTGATACCACATTAACCAAAAATGCCACAGAGTCAAACCAAGACTCACATTTCCTAAACTTTGCATACAACTAATGATCCTTGAGGGTCTGCAGCACTATTCTCAAATGAGCACATGCTCCTCCTTACTCCGGGAATATATAAGGATATCATCAATGAACACGATCACGAACATGTCTAAATATTTCTTGAACACCCTGTTCATCAAGTCCATGAAAGTTGTGGGGGCATTGGTCAGTATGAAAGACATAACAACAAATTCATAGTGACCATACCGAGTCCTAAAAGCTGTTTTCGGAATGTCACTCTCCCAAACCCTGAGCTGGTGATACACGAATTTGAGATCAATCTTGGAGAAACACTTGGCACCTTGAAGCTGTTCAAACAAATCATCGATCCTAGGTAAGGGATATCTGATCTTAACAATGACCTTGTTCAACTGCCTATAATCCATGCACATCCGAAGAGAACCATCCTTCTTCCGAACGAATAGGACTGGTGCACCCCATGGGGACTTACTCGGCTTAATAAAGCCCTTATCTAACAGGTCCTTCAACAGATCTTTCAACTCTTTTAGCTTGGCTGGAGCCATTTTGTAGGGTGGCATAGATATGGGCTACATGTCGGGAAGAAGATCTATACCTAAATCAATCTCTCGATTGGGAGGGACACCTGGAAAATCATCAGGAAAGACCTCTGGATACTCACATACTACTAGTACGAACTGGATGGTCGGGGTCTCGGTACATGCAACCCTTAGAAATCATCTTCCTAGCCTTAAGTTAGAAGATGAATCAACCTACAGGCACACTTGAACTATCCTTCCATTCTAAGAATGGTTCACTCAGAAATTTGAACTCTACTACCCGGGTTCTACAATTAACCAAAGCATAGCATGCCGAGAATAAAATTGAAATCATTCATGGCTAACTCTATCAAGTCTGCTGAGATGATCTTATGAAGAACTGAGAATGGGAAATCTCTATACACCGGTCTAGCTATAACTGAGTCACCTACTAGAGTAGAAACTTAGAAGGGCTCTGATAAAACAAGTTTGTCACGACCCGAACGGAGGCCCGAATTGTAAACACGGGACAAGAGACCCCGAGAGGCCCCAAGTCAACCCATGGCATAATCATACAACCAATTCTCTAATTAAACTAAAGAAAACATGAATATAAATCTCAGCGGAAGTCCAATTGAACATCACATCAGAATAACAACCGAAGCTGCACACACATAAGTCTGAAAACCTTTAGCTTCGATGAGTTGATGGGACAAGACCCCAACTAACTCAACAATACTGGAACTAGAAATACATAAAGGAAAATGATAGTCTAGTCCTCGAAGGATGAGGACTCACCAATCCTGACCAGATACCAACTTCGGAAAGCTGTCTAAGATTGGGACTAAAGTTGTGAGCTGGGTCCTGTATCATGAAACGATATAGAGTAGAAAGTATGTGGTCAGTACGTGGAACGTACCGAGTATGAAAGGTAAGTAAAACTACTCAAGAAAGGTAAATCATCCAAAACATTTCATAACATATCATAAGCTTTCAAGTACAAGTAGATGGGCTACATGCATTCATTCTGTAATCACAATCTTATCATAACATGACCATGCATAGCTTTATAACATCATGACGGACTAGAATGACTCAAAGCTAAAACATAACATTTATATTGAAAAGCTGAACAATGAGTCAAACCTTACTTTTAGAACATGCATTCGTAAAGTAATTAGTAATGAATATGCAAATCTGAATGATATAGATAGTGGGAGACTCATCACTTTACCAACATACCACGATAGAGCTTACGTGGTAATATCTATCAAACTTAAGTGGGCAGAGCCGTCCAAAACCTTGCTAGGGATAACAATGCTACCATGATATCGATATCAAACTGATGGGCTAATTGGCTGGGGATAGCTCACAAGGGAGGTCCCAAAAATATAATAGTGCCAACCTATGTTAGCACGTAGTATTGGGGCAAATGGTGATAGAACCTTATCCCGCTCGGTGCTAGACTGTTCTTCAAAAAATATGCTATGCTCTACATCTTATATAACGAAGCATAATATTATCTATTGACGAAGCTCAACATCGTCTATTGACGAAGCTCAAGATGAAATTATGCATAACTCAACATTGTATAAAATGAAGCTCCACATTTCCCCTTTGACAAAACTCAATAATGAAATCATGCATAGACTCGACATCATATCAAAATGAAGCTCAACATTGTCATTCGACAAAGCTCAATAACGACATACATATCAATTATGAATTTATGCATATGAGAAGCTTTATTTCAATTATACCACAAGCTCAAATATAGGTGGGAGTATCTACTAAAAATCATGTGGTAAGCTACATGAAGAAATATTTAACTCAAAATACCACAAGCTAGAAATGATGAATTTTGAGAGACTTCACTCCAAATAATGTGGTAAGTTTATTTCGGAAAATCATCATTTCAGATCAACATATGGGCATTGCCCAAAGTTTTATCATACTTGGGTCAACTCAATTCATTTTGAAGAAAACTTCATAATCATGGTTAGCTTTAGAAACAAGCCTTTCATTATCAAATCTCATCATCATCATACACTCATCATCATTTATTTCTGTTATGAACTTTGCACCCATGGGCATTTAGATTTCATAACTTAGAAAATATGAATAGTATTGAAAACAATTCAAAATCCGCCAAAGATTCACAATCCATCAATATAAATAGAATTTAATCATGCCCATGTATATAGATTGAAGAATTATTGGGTGAAAACCCCATACTTGATCATAAGTGATTTATCATAATTTGATAGAAATTGGGCATGGGTGTCGAGGAAACACCCATTCATACACATACATACCTAAGAATGGTGAATTCTAACACCTTCTAATTGCCCAATCTGAGATTCCTATGGAAACCTTGAGATTTTGCCTTGAATCACCTCTTTAATCCTTCAAACTTGCATGCATGGAAAGAATGACTTAGAGTAGGTCCTCCCCTGCTAAAAACCCACTAAACCGATCCTTAAATGATGTAGTATAGGCCCCTAGGATTTAGGAATTACAGAAAAGCCCTTACAAATCGCTCAAAATAACTGTCAGGGGGTTCCGATGAGGGACCTGACGACTTGTCACTAGGGGTCACGACTCGTCGAGTCGTCTGTCAGGTACACTGGTTATCATATCTCTTTGGGCTCATAATGGGTGACTTAACGATCCGTTGTCACTGACCATGACTTGTGGCCACCTCCCGTCATGTACACTGCCTCCCCAATTTCAACTTGCTTAAATTTCACCCAACGGCTTATACCACAACTCATTGCCAGGCCTAACGAGTCGTGATCGCCTCCCATCAAGTGCACTGGAGGACTTCACCTATTCTTTTCCTTTTCACTTATGCATGACTGACTTAACCACTCATGGTATCTGACCATGAGTCTTTCCCATGCCCATGGGTACTCCTTCTCATTAAGGCCTCCCCACGATTCACCTAATGACTCTAGTGGTCTCCTCATGAGTCGTCCAATGAATCATCCTGCAACTGAAGCACCGAATTACAATTTATACCCATTTCAACTCCCGCGTCTGATATTTAAGTACCTGGGGTATAGCACTATCTATGTAAACCTGCAGGCAAGTAATGCAGCACTTAGGGAAAGGAGTCAGTACAAAATGTACCAAATATGTAAGGCAATAAATAAGATGATAAAGACTGGAAGTAAACAGAAAGAAGGTCAGAAAGACTAACCTGTACGCCTGCTGATTCGTAAACTGCATCTAACCAACACTACATATACATGATCTAAGACTGTATAACTACATATTCATAAACTATAACTGGCGGACAAGAATACAAACAAGAACCTCACCTGGCCTACATAATCCAGAAGGTACAAGCAGCAAAAAAATAACTTACTCGGGCGCCAATAAGCCCTGGCAAGTACACCTCAATCTATATACCCCTATCCAAATTTTTATGACTCTACTAGTGCTATAGCCAACCTACCTATCCCCCTTGGTCTACAAGTGAACCCGCCTGGCTCCTGATCTGTAGTTGTATCTGAGTCTAGTAGACGCCTGATATCTGCACCCCGGGCACTAGGCTCGATGGGGGTGTGGTGCCGATATGGCATAAAATAGTCCATCCATGGAATGAAATGTATGAGTACCTGGGACCCCATCTTCATCCCTCACGAATGGCATACCACTCCTTGGAGCGACGTTATCTAGCCCCTGACAGGGGTCGACACAACTAGTAACCCTGAGGATGTCACGGAAGGCTCCTAAGCAAGGGCAACCCCAACCGAGATGCTATACTGAAATATCAATCTAGCCACTCAAATGAGTATTTGGCCTTCTGGACTTAATGCTACCGCTGTTCGCCCCTAGAATAGTCTGTAAGGCTGCTAGAAGGCACACCCCGTGCACCCATATCTGATCAAAGGACCCTGGTAGCAATCATGATCTCTAATGGTCTAGAATGGATAGGGCGAGATTTAGAGTGGCCTAACAATACTCTGAATATCCTACTCGGACAACTATAACTCATAAACAACTGTGGAGTCGCGAATGACTTGTTACTTGGTCCCTCTGCTTGGAACGACTGTAGGGTTGTTACTGACTGAACATGATTTTGGGCGGTCGGCCCCTAATTCTCCACAGGCAGCTTACTAACATTAGCCTGAGGGTAGTTCTGTACTAACACGATACTGGTCCTTTAGACCCTATCTTTGTCTGGTCCAATCTTATATGACTTTTTTGGGCGATTACAAACCTTAAGGAAAAGTCTACAAAGACTTAGTCGCTCACGGAAACCTGTACCTGAGTATCTTCTAAGAACATGCTGGGGTGCTGGCCCTGTCTCTAACTATTAATAAGGTCCCCTTCCTTAGGGTACCCATGGGTCTATTTGACTTGGACGACTGTACTGGCTTCCTGGGTGATCTGTATGGTGAATGTTAAGTCAATTGGACTGACAATTACTGGTACTATCTAACAAGATGGAAGGCTGTCACTTAGTTCACTAGACAATCCTAGGTTGCTGACTCTAAAGTATGGCCTTCCTATCTGAATTTATGGCCTTGCAGCGTAAAGGTACGCCAATGGCCTGTGGGCATGCTTTTCTAGCTACACAGGCACCAAGCTGGTAGTTACATCGCCTAGCTGCGCCTATACTGTTCAACTTACTAATTAGGGCCCAATAATTATTTACGAGATTCTAAGGTCTAGGCCTAGCAGTTAAACATGCAATTCTACTAATACAATGAACTGGATAATAGAAGAGTTCCTATGATGCTCCCAGCGCGTGTCACACCTAACATGTTCTTTCTCGATGAGGGATACTGTGGTATAATCTATGTGTGTGTTCAAGCAGATACCACAACATAAATACATACATAGTCTAGAGGAACCACTAACCACAACAATTCTATTCACAATCTATCGATAGCAGCTAGCCGTAACACGTATATGAATAGACTCGTTATCTACTTGAATCAACTAATTACATTATATAGAATCATGGTCTTGCTTTAGAGACATACATCGTGTCTCTATACGACGAGAATAACTTGCCGAAGGGATAAGCCTTACATACATCGACTGTTGTTTCCTGATTAACTGGCGAGTTTCAATCTGTATTTTATAGCTTTTTCCAACAATAGTCGTATTACTGGGAGAATGAGACTAGTTTTACTAGTAAATTTGGAAAAAACAATAACTATTAATATTAATATTATCTATATTTCAACTTGACAAAATACGATCGAAAGCGTAAAATTTCCTGAGAGTTCAGAAGGGAGAAATGCTTACTTGAAGCCTATGATCGTATAGAAATTAGTTTGGAGCAATTTTGACAACTTCTACTCGGTAGAGTTCTGATTCGCCAGACGATTTTCAAGAAAATAACTCCGTAGTAATGCTCCCCGCGGCCTTAAACTTCGATACCCGAAGTTAATTTGAATTTGGATGGCATTTGATAGCCTAAAGAGATGAAATAACTTTCCTTCGTATCTCACTTTCTCTGTCCAAAATTGTATGGAGGAAATGTATTGAAATTAACTAAGGGACTATTTATATAGTTAGGGCGATGGACTGAGGGCACCTTGTGCCAGCCATCGCGGCAACCCCAGTGCCACTCCGCGCCTCCCATTGTGGAGGATTTCCTGGCGCGTCGCGTGTTTCAAGGCGCCAGCAGGCTTGGCGCATCGCGCTGGCTAGTGCACTGCTGGCTGGCGCGTCGTGCTGGCCCTGTGTGCTCCGACCTTGTTCATGCTTACTTCCGAGGCTTTTTCGGCAGACAACAAGCTCTTCTTATTCACCACAACACACACGTACGCCTACTAAAAATCAACATTTAACGAGGTGTAACATCCTCCCCTTCTTTGGAACATTTGTCCTCGAATGTAATCTTTAGGCTTAAAAGGCTCAAGTCCTTTTTATCTGTTGCTAGAGAAATTTTGACAGAGTCTCTCCTGTAATATGGACTATCTGAAGAACCTAAAATGCAGAAAAGTCCAATAAAGGTATTTGAGATGGCACTATAACAACTATTCCACAACAGAATGGTAGTGAACTGAATTGTGTAGAAAGCATAAATAGTGAAATATTAACTAAACAACAACTTTACCTTAATCGCATAATCTGGACCAATTTTGGAACAGATGAGGATATCTGGATCTCATGTCATCCTCAGCTTCGCAGGTCATCTCTTCTTTATTCTTATTCTTCCACAGTACTTTAACTGAGGCTACATCTTTATGTTCTCAATCTTCTAACTTGCTAATCTAGTATGGAAACTAGAACCTCTTTATAGGTTAGTTCTTAATAACTTGAACGCCTTAATGGGACACAACTTGGGATGGGTCTCTTATATGTATTTCACAACATTGACATGCAAAAGACTAAATGGACCAATTTATGTTCTGAAGGCAATTTTAGCCCCTATGCCGCTTTGCTTGCTCTCGGGAAGATACAATATGACCAATGAACCTAAGGCTAAGCTTGACGTTTCTCTAATTCTCATAGTGCTCTTCATTGGTGAAGCTTTTTGGAATACTCAGCCGCTACTTTAATCCTTAATTGTCTACGTTGTACGTTAGGGTAAGACTTCCGACGATCCTAGGCTATCGGTACCCATTTCTTGATAAGTTTAACTTTTTCTGTCTGCCTGTTATAGTATGCCCTAGTTCACTACCTTTGATTTATCTGCTTCAGGTCATCATATAGGGGGCCTACATCTCCACCCGCAACAGATCTCTGGCATTTGAACCGTGTGCTCTGCTTAGCTATTTTTTTAGGGACGAGGAGCCGTACTCAACTTAACATGCATCTCAACTTATTCTGAAAGCCTTTTTGAACCTTAACTTTACGTTGTGCCTTCCTGTCAGAATTTGCTAAATACTTGGGCTTGACGCACCGAACTACCCTTTATGCATTTAATTCGATATAACATATAGCTGAAATATAACTCACCTAGTAAAATAAGAATTGACCTTGTTAGCCTTTCTACACTGACTCAAGTAAGGTCAATTTACACCTGGTACAAGGTAACCTTCTAACTGTGATTATATTGACTATTCTCTATTCCTTTTGCAGGCACGACCATCTCCTGGATTGGCCTGCTCGGTTTCTGTTGTCTAGTCTTCCCTGGTTGGTCACTAAAGCTCTACTCTATTACTTAATAATGTCTTCCTTCTCCCATGCCATCAATAGATCTTTCTTACAGCCTGATGCATTTTCGTTAAACTTTGGGTGAAGGGAGTAACATATATGATATACTTTAACTAGAATCTGCTGATAAAGTTCGGCCAACTTTGGAACATAGAGGTAGCCTCTAGGTCTTATTATTTAACCCCTTACTATCTTAAAGGCCAATAACTTCCTACTGGGCTTGGTCTCTGGATTGTACTAGGTTAGAATGTCTGTGTCGGCACTCCTCTACCTCCACAACTGGTGATGATATTGCAGTATTTCGCGTTACAACCTTCTTATCTCTTAACTGTCAGCCCGATGCTCATTTCTCGACATTCGAGAGTGGTCCTACGCTCTGTCAACTTACTCTTAGCCTGGGATAATTTTATTTCCCTCTAGAGTTACATCTTTGTGCCTTTCCCTTTACTTCCATGGGCTGAGTTTTGGAGTTCGTGCCCTCTTCCTCTTATGGTCATAGACATTACTGACCCAGTCTGTTCACCTGTATCGTTCTGACCTATACTGGGGCCAAATTCTTTCATATGATCTTTTTATCCCTCGACATAACCAACTAGGGCCATAGCCATTATGCTGCAGGTACATCCTACTGTCATTGATACACTGTGGCAGAATTTGCCTAATTATGACATGAGCTTTACTGTTGCTAGGGGTTTATCTCTTGCAGACTCTCACACGTACTTTGAGTGCTACTGGTAGTCTTACCTGCTCTCCTGATTTACTATCGTGAAGGTATAGACAATTTACTTAAATGCTAGGGGTCTCCACCACATCCTAACACTTTCTGAAGTCAACAAATCCAACCTCTCTTTTTCATACCCTTCAGGTAATCTAACGTTAGTTGTCGCCCTTGCCAGATCTTGTATATCTAATAATTAAGTCGACTCATATATATGCGATACTCCTGACCTCCAACTCTAAGGTTGTAAAAAGAACTAGGGACGGTGCTGGCATATCTACTACCTTATAATATTCCTGGTGCCCCAGGAAGATACTGAGAAAATTAAAAAGACATTCTCCTTCGTCGTCAAACTAGTTGTCCCCCAACTATGGCTCGCATTGGCACCCTTTCATGCAGTTGCAGCTAACTGGCAGCTGGCTAGAGTCTGTCTTATATCGAACCTTATTGTAGATAGACATAACAATGAAGGCTTAGGGGATCAACCCTAAACAACTCTACTCTATAGCACGATCTATGTAGAAGAAGGGTTAACCATACTATCCTGCCTCGTAGCCTCCTGCATATAGAATGTGGTGCACAACACATTTATAAACAAAACTCTACCAGACATGACATACAGACTCCCTAGGATACGAACTACTCTAATACCTAGTTTGTCACACCCCACCTTGGGAGGCATGACCGAAACCTAGTGCCACACTAAAATCTGACTGAACTGGCTAGGCTTATGCACATCTGATGCAAGCCTGCAACTTGACCCAAGAAAACAACGAGTTATATCTTGGCTGTAAACACAGCCTCTGGCCGACAAGGCCTTATAGCCACCTATAAAGGAAAACAATTAACCAACAATAGACCATAACAGGGAATCCTATGCAGGCCGACAAGGCCGCCATGATATCTAGTTATAATTTAAATGAAAATTAGGCGCCATATTAGGTCCCACACAACTAATACGTAAATAGAGACATATATGGGCCCAAATGGCCAACGACACTCAACTTTCTGACAACTGTAGCCTGCAAGCCTCTAAGAATACAAATAGTGGTGGGGACATGGTCCCGACCAACCCAAATGCTATACAAATGGAAGACTGCACTTGCTACAACTTGGCAACACCGAATAAAAGGAACTGGTCAACTGCTCACTCAAAACAACTGTTACTGAGGATCCTGAATTATGTTTATCTAAACCTAAAGGCAAGTAATGTAGCACCAAGGGAAGGGAGCCAGTACAATATGTACCGAATATGTAAGGTAATAAGTAAGATGATAAAGACTGGAAGTAAACAGAAAGAAGGGAAGAAAGACTAACCTATATGCTTGCTGATTCGTAATCTTCATCTAACCAACACTACATATACATGAGGTAAGACTGTATAACTACACATTCATAAACTATAACTAGCAGAAAAGAATAAAAATAAGAACCTCACCTGGACCCCATAAGCCAGAAGGTACAAGTAGCACAGAAATAACTTACCCGGGCCCCTATAAGCCCTGGCAAGTACACCTCAATATATATATATCCCTATCTAGGTTTCTATGACTCTACTGGTGCTATAGCCAACCTACCTGTCCCCCTGGGTCTATAACTAAACCTGCTTGGCTCCTGATCTATAGTTGTGTTTGAGTCTAGTGGACTCCTGATATCTGCACCCCGGGCACCAGGCTCGACGGCGGTGTGGTGTCGATATGGAATAAAATAGTCCAGCCATGGAATGGACTGTACGATGAACTGGGACCCCATCTTTGTCCCTCATGGATGGCATACTTCTACTTAGAGTGACATCATCTAGGCACTTGCGGGCATCGACACAGCTAGTATCCCTGGGGAGGTCACAGAAGGCTTCTAAAAAAGGGAAACCCCAACCGAGATGCTATACTGAAATCTCAATCTAGCCACTCAAAGGCGTATCTGGCCTTTTGGGCTTAATGCTACCGTGTTTAGCCCCTAGAATAGTCTGTAAGTCTGTTAGCAGGCACAACCCGTGCACCCGTAACTAATTAGAAGACCCTGGTAGCGATCATGATCTCTAATAGTCTAGACTGGATAGGGCGAGATCTGGAGTGGCCTAACAATACTATAAATATCCTACTCGGACAACTATAAGTCATAAACAACTATGGGTTCGTGGATGATTAGTTACTTGGTCCTTTTTCTTGGAACGGTTGTAGGGTTGTTACTGACTGAACATGCTTTTGGGCAGTCGGCCCCTAATCCTCCACAGGTAGCTTACTGACATTCGTAGCTTGATGGTAGTGCTGTACTAACAGGGTGCGGGTCCTTTAGACCCTATCTTTTTCTGGTCTAATCATATATGACTTTTCTGGGAGATTACAAACCTTAAGGCCAAATCTACATAGACTTAGTCGCTCACGACAATCTCTACCTTAGTATCTTCTAAGAACAGGCTGGGGTGCTGGTCCTGTCTCTATGTGCTAATAAGGTCCCCTTCCATAGGGTACCCATGGGTTTATTTGACCTGGAAAACTGTACTGGTTTCCTGGGTGATCTGTAGGGTGAATGCTAAGTCAATTGGACTGATAATTACTGGTAGTATCTAACTAGATGGAAGGCTGTCGATCAGTTAACTAGACAACCCTAGGCTGATGACTCTAAAGTATGGCCTTCCTATCTAAATTTATGGCCCTAGGGTGTAAAGGTACACCAATGGCCTCTTGTCATGCTTTTCTAGCTGCACAGGCACCAAACTGGTAGTTACATCGCCTAGTTGCCCCTATACGGTTCAACTTACTAATTAGGGCCCGATAATTATTCACGAGCTTCTAAGGTCTAGGCCTGGCAGTTAAACATGCAATTCTACTAATACAATGAACTGGAGAATAGAAGAGTTCCTACGACGCTTTTAGCGCGTGTCACATCTAATCTTTCCCGACAAGGGATACTGCAGTATAATCTATGTATGTGTTCTATCAGCTAGCACAACATGCATACATTCATAGTCTATAGGAACAGCTGACCAGAACAATTCTATTAACAATCTATTGATAGCAACTAGCTGTAACATGTATATGAATAGACTCATTATCTACTGGCATTAGCTAATTACTTTATACAGAATCACGGTCTTGCTTCAGATACATACGTCGTATTGCAATACGACGAGAATAACTTGCCGAAGGGATAAGCCTTACATACCTCAACTGTCGTTTCCTAATAAACTGGCAAGTTTCAGTCCGTATTCAATAGCTTTTTCCAACTGTAGTTGTATTATTGGGTGAACGGGACTAGTTTAGTACTAAATTTGGAAAAAACAATAACTGTTAATATTAATATTAACTATATATCAACTTGATGAAATACGGCCGAAAGTGTAAAATTTCCTGAGAGTTCAGAAGGGAGAAATGCATACTTGAAGCTTGTGATCGTATAGAAATCAGTTTGGAGCAATTCTGACAACTTCTACTCGGCAGAGTTCCGATTCACCGAGCGAATTTCAAGAAAATAACTCCATAGTAAAGCTCCCCGCAGCCTTAAACTTCGATACCCGAAGTTAATTTGAATTTGGACAGAATTCGATAGCGTAGACGGATTAAAATAACTTGAATCCTTTGTATCTCTCATTCTCTGGCCGAAATTGTATGGAGGAAATGAATTGAAATGAACTAAGGGACTATTTATATACTTAGGGTGGTGGACTGGGGGCCGCCTCGCGCCGGCCATCGCGGCGACCCCAGTGTCGCACCACGCCTCTCATTGCGAAGGATTGCCTGGCGCCCTGCTCCTCTCAAGGCACCAACAGGCCTGGCATGTCGCGCTGGCCAGTGCGCTGCTGGCTGGCGCGTCTTGCTGGCCCTGTGCGCTCCGGTCCTATTCATGGTTACTTCGAAGGCGATTCCCCCCACGTAACAAGCTCTTCTTATTCACTACGACACACATGTACTCCTACTAAACTTCAACATTTAATGGGGTGTAACACCCCTATTAGATGACTATACTCAATCACCGAGTTAAGTCTCATGAGCGATTATAACTAAACCGTGAGAAATTTGTTCAAAATTAACTATCTTATAACCGCAACTCAAGTTATACAATGATCATAATAATCAAGGCTACGTGTAATTCTCTTTCCCTAATCTCAACTTCTCTAGGTTAAAGAAAGTAATGAGTTCGAGCAAGTCCTAAAAATGCGCACCGTTAAAAAACATTAAAGATGAAGATAATACAATACAAGCGCTTAGCATTGGTTTTGAATAACTTTTTGTAACCCTAGTTTGTTAATCTGCCATGGTTCCCACAATTCTAGTTGTGGAGGTTTTAGCCTCTCATGATTGTAAGATTATGATTAGTATTCATAGACAAACACATAATTGGATACATACAATGATGATTGAAAGAAAACCTGCTTTGAATATTGCAAACAAAATGATGAACAAACTCAAGAACTATTGAGAAAATCCAAGTCAAGTCTCCAGAATCGCTCTCCAATATTGTCAAAAACTGATTACAAACTGATAATGAATGTCTGATGAACTTCCTACGAACGTCCTCTTCACTAAAAGAAAACTAAAAAGTATTTACATAAATAATAAAATCCTTTTCCTAAGTTAATAGGGAAATATCCAAATCTGGCACCGACTCTTCATACGACCCGTAACAATATTGTACGGGTCATTCGTTGTCTTGTACATTCCTTGGCTTCTGTAGAATTTGCTAAGTGTTGGCCTCTAGTACGACTCATAACATGATCCTAGAATGTCTTGGTATGCCTCATACCTTGCTCCTATGACTCATAACAGCTTGTCGTAACATGAGATCTGCCAAGTCCTAAAAAGCTCTAAAGTTTTCCATGGCTCCTGGTATAGGTCGTAAGTAGATGTTACGATCCGTAATTTCTATTCGTACCAGAAGACTTCAACTATGCAAATTTGTCTAGTGTTTTCTATGTTTCAAGGTATGGCTCGTACTAGGAGTCGCACTTTTCCTTTACCTTGTACCAATCTTCTGTACTTTTCCACGAGTCTCAGTACGACTTGTACAATCTTGGTATGTATCGTACTAAGATCCGAACTTGGCCCAAAATCTGCACTTTATGCATCTTTTGCACATTTTACTCCAATATCTATTTTCCCTTAAAACAAAGTAAAAGCACCTCATATCTATATAAACACACCTGAATCCATGCTATTTTCGTAGTTTTAAACGTCGAAAGTATTGTAAACTCACAGCACATAAACACCCTCAACTTAATAATTTTGCATATCCTCGGTCAAAGAAAACAAATACTAAAAATGATACTTAACTAGAAAATAAACCTAGGATACTATAGCCAGCACTAATCAAAACTTGCACTGTGAACACAAACAACTTCTGACCCTTTTCCATGTAACCAAATTAGCTATGCGCATCAAGTGATCACAAACCTTCATAAACCAGGATCAAGATATGTCATCTAGTTATTAGGAACGAATCAAGTTATTACCAATGCTTTTCACATAGACAAATGGCAGAATAAAACAACAAACCATATACCCTCACAACAAATGAAGTCCCCAACACACAAATATATGAAAATATGAAACTTGGGACTAAACAAGTAAGACTCTCACTCTCAAAAGGAAGTTGCAAATACTGCACATCGAAAACCATAAGCTTGCCCTTATTTTCTCTACTTTGGGTTTTTGGACAGTCAAACTAGGATCACTATAGGACTTTGTTTGGCTTGTAATGTATGCTTGGAATGGTATGGTAAATATAGAATTTAGTGACTAAAACCTGATTGGCACTACATACTTGTGGCCTCACTTTTCACTTATTTCACACTTTTCACTTTTTCAATTTTTTCTTCCCTTTTCTCCCTTTTCTAGCATGTGTGTGGTGGATTTTTTCATCTTTTTTTAGCCCTTTTTTTCTTTCTTTGCATATTGCATTTTCAGCTCATATTTTTATTCATTTCTTTTTCATTCCACACCTCACTTTTCTTTGACTCTTATTTCTTTGTTTCTTTTTCAATGCACACGGTTTACACACCCCTACTATAGCCATCCCAACTTAGGCATTTTTCAAGAGTTGAGGTTCACATGTCTAAGGAGGGAAAAGGGAAAAACAGGTTCATTAAAAACTTTGGTCAAGCTGAATAGGTGATCAATAAAAATAGGGTAACATTAAGGCTCAAAATCGGGATCAAGACAATTATAGAAATTTGGTAGGGCAATTTATGCTAAAATGGGATAAACAAAAATGACCTATGATCCTTTTCTAACCAACCATCTTAAAACCTATGTAAAGACGAACTATACATGTTCTAGATCCTCTACTCAGTTTTAATACCCAGAAGTGCCCAGGACTAGACCCAAAATTTAAAAATGGAAGTTGGAAGAAATCTGGAAAATCATCATGGAACAGGTCATGGAACGGATTGTTGGTCCCACCAATGATCTGTAGGAGGTTCCTATGGTGAGGTGTTGTAGGGTTTATGTTGGGAGTAACCGATCATCGAATGACCTATGGTCTTATGTAAGAGTTGTGTCTTGCAGTCGTGGTGAAACTGGTCCTTAGCTTAGGTGAAAGTAATGGGTCGGAGGACGACTCATTGTGAGCATCACCAGATCGTGGTAAGCAACCATGGGAAAGATTAGGAAAATCTCCAGTCGAGGTGATGGAAGGAAACCACAACTCGTTGGAGGAGGCACTAGTTATGGTGTGGCTTGTGGGAAAGTCCAGACATAGGTCATCAGGGGGAAACAACAAAGGATACAACGGACCATCATGTGATGTAACGACTCGTCCTGTTGAGTCGTGGTGTTCGAATCTAAGAAGTGAAGTTTGGGCAGTGGATGCAAGGATGGGTACCAAGACTCATGGTATCCAGGCACGACCCGTTGGATCGATCGTTGTCACTGCCAGTGCTGATTTTTAAGGAAATTAATTAAGGGTATTTTCATCATTCCTAAGTCATATGGTCCTAAACTAAGTTGTTTAAGGATTGAATGCAGTGTTTAAGTAGGGGAAAACTTATACTAGGCTCATTCACATCCATGCATGCACATTGAAGGGGTTTAGGAGGTGATCAAGTTAGAGTTCTTCAATTTTTCCTTCAATCCCTCATTGGGCTTTCAAGGGTTGATAAACTCAGATCTTCCCTAGGTATGTAGGGTTATGAATGGGTAAATCCATTCACACCCATGCCCAATCTCTCTCTAAATCATGGAAATTCCTATATTGACTCTATGGAATTTTAACCGAATGCATGAATTTCTAATTCCCTACATGGGTATGATCTAAATGAGTTTTTATTATTGAATTATAAATCATGGGAAAGTTTTACATTATTTTCCTTTAAAATCATGTTTCAATCTTTATAAATTTAAATGCCCATTTATGAGAAGTTTATGAAAGTTGAGATTTATAGTAAATGTTCATGTATGATGGGATATTATTTAAGAAAATCATATTTTCAAGTTATTCATGTTTATAATCATGTTTTCAAGTGAATTGAGTATTTTCATGAATCTTAAAGTATTGGGCAATGACCACATGTTCAAGTATGATTTGACTTATGATATGGATTTCATGATTGATCAATTTATGATGTTGGTCGATTAATGGTCCCTTGATTCATGGATACACATGTATGTAAATGGGGATCAACGATGTTAATGTTTATTTGTCCATGAATCTCATGAATGATGTTTATGATTTACATACGAGCCTAATGTGCATATTTTTTGGAGTAGTGTCTACCACCTAGTAGCCCAACGTTCAAAGGACTATATCGGTGTCTCATAATTACGTCCCATCATAGGTACATATTGATACATTACAATGATAATGGATCCCCTCTTTCGTGATATCACATACTGCACATCCCTTGCTTGGCAATCTAGGACGACTCTGCCTACTTGAGTTAGATAGTTGGGGCATCATGTAAGGCTCTACCATGATTGTGTCGGTTATGATGAGTCCTCCCATTGTTTCGCATGTTTTTATGCATTGTTATGTTTATGTTACTTTGGCTCAAGTCATGATTTATAAAGTTTCACTTACGACTATGATAATGAATGGATTATGAATGTTTTGAATACCTTAAGCCTTACATTATGATATTTATGATATGAGCATGTTGTCCTACTCTTATGATCTCTTATGAACTTTTATGTATTTTAAATGCCCGTCTTACTTACCTTGCATACTCTATGCTGTATCATTTCATGATACAAGCTTCAATCTTTAGACCTAGCACCGTCATTAGCTCATTCCCGAAGTTAGCATCGAGCTCATTGGTGAGTCCTCATCTCCCAAGGTCCAGTTGATATCAATTATCCTTTATGTTCAATTTTTCAGACTTGTCGAGTTAGTTGGGTTGTTGTCCCATCAACCCATCAGATATGTTAGAGGCTTTCAGACTATGTGTAGTATTCAGTTGTCATGTATGAAGTGTGTTTTTCTCTCCATGTTATGTCATGATTATGCTTCCGTTGTGTTATCATGTTGAGTATTCCGCTTTACTGGATTGAGATTGATCTATGTTCATGCCATGGGTTTACTTGGAGTCTCTCGGGGCTCCTTGTCCAGTGTTGCAATTCAGGGCTATGTTCGGGTTGTGACAAACATGGTATCAGAGTAATAGGTTTGAAGTATCATAGGGTGTTTGAAAGCCGCGTTAAGTAGAGTCTTTTTCTTGGGTATAAAGCGCGCCACACTTATGATGAAGAGGCTATGAGACGTTTATTCTGCAAAACAAAAATGCGGAGGTAGCTCGAGTCAGAGATTTCCTGAGGATGAACCCATCAGAGTTTCTTGGTTCCAAGGTGGACGAGGATCCACATGAGTTTATTGATGAGATTGTGAAGATCACCCAGGTCATGGGGGTAAATCGGGTTGAGTGTGCTGAGTTGGCCTCATATCAGTTGAAAGGGGTCGCACACATCTGGTTTGGATAGTGGAGAGATAGTAGGGCCACTGGAGTAGGCCCTATCACTTGGGAGGAGTTACATGTTACTTTACTAAATTAGTTCTTCCCTCATGAGATGAGGGAGTTAAAGGCAGCCGAGTTCATGAATCTTAAGGAAGGGAAGATGACGGTACAAGATTATGCCCTTGAGTTAACTCACTTATCAAAGTATTCCCCAGAGTTAGTAGTTGATCAAAGGGTGCGAGTGAGCAGGTTGGTTCATAGGGTGGCGAACTAATTGGACAAAGATTGCAGGACTGCTATGCTCCACTAGGATATGGATTTCCCTCGGATAGTCTTATACGCCCAGCTGATGAACACGGCATATATGGGGGAGAGAGAGGACAAAATGGCCCAGACAGACAGCTATGGGTTCGCTCAATAGAGGTCCGGCGGTTGTCACCGCCCTCAGATTCAGTAGAGGTCACTAGCTCCAGCACCATCATCAGCTAGTGTTCTATCCAGACCCAAGTCTGACCAGAGGAGCAGGGCCTTAGGTTCGAGAGACCAAAGGGGCATGCAGGTAGAGCGCACCTTTCCAGCCTGCGGGAAGTGTGGTAAGAGTCATGCCAGAGAGTGCTTGCTCGGCTCAAATATCTATTATAGGTGCTGTAGATCCGACCATATGCGCCAAACTTTCATTTTCTAGACAAGATTATGATAGTGGTCGTGCAAAAACTACCAAGTCAGCAGCAGCTCCATCACGCTCAGCTCCACAGGGGGCATCCACTAGTGGGGGTGGCGGGTAGTGCCAAAATAGATTCCATGCCCTCACCTCGCATCAGGAGCATGAGACTTCATCCGATGTGGTTACTGACTTGTTACAAGTGTTTCACCTTGATGCTTATGCTTTGTTAGATCCAGGGGCTACTTTGCCTTTTGTGACACCTTATACTAGTAGCTTTGGAGTCGGCCTCGAAAATCTGTCAGAACCATTCTCAGTCTCTACTCCCATTGGTGATTGAGTTATAGCTAGACGGGTGTATAGAAGTTTCCCAATCACAGTATTGCAGAAAGTCACCTCCGCAGACCTAGTAGAGTTATCCATGACTAACTTTGATATGATTCTTGGTATGGATTAGTTGTATGCATGTTATGCTTTAGTAAATTTTAGGACCCCTACGGTGTAGTTTTGCTTTCCGGGTGAGTCAGTCATACAGTGGAAGGATAGTTCCGTCATGCCTGTAGGTCATTTTATTTCCTATCTTAAGGCCAGAAAGATGATTTCTAATTGTTATGTTTACCATCTAGTTAGGGTTACGGATGTTGAGTCCGAGATCCCTGCTACCCAGTCAGTTCCAGTGGTATGTGAGTATCCAAAAATGATCCCTGATGATTTACCGTGTATTCCTCCCAAGAGAGAAATCGATTTTGGTATTAACCTTCTTCCCGACTCATAGACTATATCTATTCCTCCCTATAGAATGGCTCCGCGAGCTAAAAGAGTTGAAGGATCAGTTGAAGGATGTTTTGGATAAGGGTTTCATTAGACCAAGAAAATCCCCATGGGGCGCATTAGTTCTCTTTTTCTGAAAGAAGGATGGCTCCCTTCATATGTGTATTGAATATCGGCAACTGAACAAGGCCACCATCAAGAACAGGTATCCTCTACCCAGGATTGATGATTTATTTGACCAGCTTTAGGGTGCCAAAGTTTGTTTCGAAGATAGATCGCAGATCCGGGTACGATCAGCTCAGAGATCGGGAGAGTGACTTCCCGAAGACAGCCTTCAGGATGCGGTATGGTCATTATGAGTTTGTAGTTATGTCTTTTGGACAAACGAATGCTCCTTCAGTTTTTATGGACTTGATGAACAGGGTGTTCAAGCCATACTTGGATATCTTCGTTATTGTGTTTATTGATGACATCTTTATATACTCTTGGAGCGAGGAGGAGCATGCCGCTCATTTGAAGGTGGTGCTACAGTCTCTCAAGGATCGCTATCTATATGCTAAATTCAGTAAATGCGAGTTTTGGTTGAACTCAGTGGCTTTTTTGGGCCATGTTGTATAAAGTGAGGGCATACAAGTAGACTCTCAGAAAATAGAAGCGGTGAAGAACTGGCCTAGACTGGTGAATCGTTCAGATATTCGGAGCTTTTTTGTCTTAGTTGGCTACTATCGGAGATTTGTTGAAGGTTTCTCATCTATTGCAGAACCCTTGACAAAATTGACCCAAAGGAAGGTGATATTCTAATGGTTGGAGGCTTGTGAGAGGAGCTTTCAGGAGTTGAAGACTAAACTTACCTCAGCAATGGTGTTAACTCTACCCGAAGGTACCGATGGGTTCGTGGTGTATTGTGATGTTTAAAGGATCAGACTTGGGTGTGTATTGATGCAGCACGGAAGGGTTATAAAATATGCCTCTGGAAAGCTGAAAGTTCATGAGAAGAATTACTCGACATATGATCCTGAATTGGCCGCGGTGGTATTTGCCTTGAAGATATGGAGACATTATTTGTACGTAGCCCACGTGGATGTGTTTAAGGATCATAAGAGTCTACAATATGTGTTTACCCAGAAGGATCTCAATCTTTGGCAAAGGAGTTGGTAAGAGCTACTTAAGGACTATGACATGAGTGTGCTTTACCATCCGGGAAAGGCTATTGTAGTAGCAGACGCACTTAGTAGACTCACCATGGGAAGTGTGTCCCATGTGGATGAGGGAAACAAGGAGCTAGTGAAAGACATGCATCGACTTTCAAGGTTGGGAGTTCGATTGGTTGATTCGACCGATGGCGAGGTTATTGTTCAGAAGGGATCAAAATCATCTTTGGTGACTGATGTAAAAGCTAGACAAGAGGAGGACCCTATTTTGGTAAAGTTAAAGGAAGTCATTCAAAATCAAAACGTAGAGGTCTTCCCCAAAGGGGGAGATGGTGTTCTTTGATTTCAGGGTCGCTTATGTATTTTGGATATTGATGATTTGAGAAATCAGATGTTGCATGAGGCTCACGATTCCAGATATTCGATACATCCAGGTGCCATGAAGATGTGTCGTGACTTATGGGAAGTCTATTGGTGGAATGGCATGAAGAGAGATATTGCAGAATTTGTAGCTAAGTGCCCAAACTGTAAGCAATTGAAGGTTGAGCATCAGAGACCCGGAGGTGTGCTCCAAGATATTAGCATTCCTACTTTTAAGTGGGAATAAATCAATATGGACTTCATAACAGGTTTTCCTCACACTCTTCAACAATATGACTCCATTTGATTTGTTGTAGATGGGTTGACCAAAGCCGCTCATTTTCTACTGGTCAAAACCATGGATTCGGTGGAGAATTACGCCAAACAATACATCCGAGATCTAGTTCGGTTGCATGGTGTGCCCTTTTCCATTATATAAGAAAGAGATACCCAATTTACCTTTCAGTTTTAGAGGTTATTTCAAAAAGGACTTGGTACTTAGGTTAAGCTCAACACAGCATTTCACCCGCAAACGAATGGACAAGCGGAGTGGACAATTCAGACTCTCGAAGGCATGTTGAGAGCATGCGCGATTGACTTCAAAGGTAGTTGGGATGATCATTTTCCTCTTATTGAGTTTGTATACACTAACAACTACCATTCCAGTATTCACATGGCCCTGTTTGAGGCTCACTATGGGCGGAGATGTAGATCACCTATTGGCTGGTTTGATGTTGGTGAAGCTGCAATGATAGGATCAGATTGAATTTAATGAGGCTATGGAGAAGGTTCAGCTAATACGGGATAGGTTGAAAATGGCTCAAAGTCGCCAAAAGTACTATGTTGATGTGAGGTGGATAGAACTTGAGTTTGAAGTGGATTATTGGGTGTTTCTGAAGGTGTCTCCCATGAAAGGAGTGATGCAGTTTGGAAAGAAAGGAAAACTCAACCCTCGTTATGTTGGCCCCTACCCGATTGTGAGACGGGTTGGCAAGGTGGAATATGAATTGGAGTTGACCTCAGAATTAGCTTCTGTGCATCCTGTTTTCCATGTATCACTCTTAAAGAAGTATTTGGGTGATCCAACTCTAGTTGTCCCGGTTGACATTATCGGTGTGAAAGACAGCCTTAGTTTTAAGGAGGTTCCAACGGAAATACTGGATCGTCAGGTTTAGAGTCTAAGAAACAAGGAAGTATCTTCAATCAAGGTGTTATGGAGAAATCAGCATGTTGAGGGAGCTACTTGGGAAGCCGAAGCAGACATGATGGCTAGATACACACATTTATTCTCTACCAGCTCAGTTCTAGCTTGAGGTATCAGTTTTTTCCCTAGTACTCTATTTAGTGTACATGTTTAGTTCATGTGCACCAATTTCATTCATGTATATAGATGTGTAAATGATTCAGGAATTCAGCTCAGCCCTATAGTTTAAATCG
This sequence comes from Datura wrightii, assembly GCA_035772735.1. NCBI lineage: Eukaryota > Viridiplantae > Streptophyta > Magnoliopsida > Solanales > Solanaceae > Datura > Datura wrightii. Next base: position 42,276,131 of record JASDFA010000027.1, read on the forward strand.
GAGTTAGTCACTTCATTAATTTTCTACTTAAATGATCAGTATTTGAGTATGATGATTGCATTTCTTTGTTTTCTTTATGTTTTACCAAATTTAAGGACGAATTTTCCGAAGGGGGAGATATTGTAATACCCCGAAAGTGCCCAAGAATAGACCCGGAATTAAAAAATGGAAGTTGGCAAAAATCTGAAAAATCATCACAGAACAGCTCATGTAACGGATTGTTGGTCCCACCAACGATCTATAGTAGGTTTCTGTGGTGAGGTGCAGCAGGGTTGAAGTTGGGAGTAACGGGTGACAGAAAAACCGTGGTCTAATGTCACGAGTCGTGACTTTTAGTCATAGTTAGACTAGTCCTTAGCCTAGGAGGAAGTAACGGGTCGTAGGACGACTCGTTGTGAGCAGCAACAGATTGTGATGAGCAACAATGGGAAAGAGTTGGAAAATCTCCAGTCGAGGTGACAGATGGAAACCATGACTCGTTGGAAGGAGACACGAGTTGTGGTGTGGCTCGTGGGAAGGCCCAGGTGCAGGTCGTCAGGGGGAAACAACGGAGGATACAATGAACCATCGTTTGATGTAATGACTCGTCCTGTCGAGTCATGGTGTTCGAATCTGAGAAGTGATGTTTGGGAAGTGGATGCAACGGGCGGATACAATGAGTCATGGTATCTAGGCACGACCCATTGGATCAGTCATTGTCACTACCAATGCTGATTTTTCAAGAAATACATTAAGGGTATTTTAATCATTCCTAAGTCCTAGGGTCTTAAACTATATCGTTTAAGGCTCGAAATGCAGCATTTTTGGAGGGAAAAACCTATCCTAGGCTCATTCACATCCATGCATGCATATTGAAGGGTTTTAGGAGATGATCAAATTAGAGTTCTTCAAGTTTTCCTTCAATCCTTCCTTGGGGTTTCAAGGGTTGATAAAGTCAGATCTTCCCCAGGTATGTAGGGTTCTGAATGGGTGAATCCGTTCACACCTATGCCCAATCTCTCTATAAATCATGGAAATTCCCATATTAAATCTATGGGGTTTTAACCCAATGCGTGAAATTTCCAATTCTATACATGGGTATGATCTAAATGAGTTTTTATTATTGAATTATGAATCATGGGCAAGTTTTACGTTGTTTTCCATTAAAATCATGTTTCAAGCTTTATAAATTTAAATGCCCATTTATGAGAAGTTTATGAAAGTTGAGATTTGTGGTAAATGTTCATATATGATGAGATACTATTGATGAAAAACATGTTTCCAAGTTACCTGTGTTTATAATCATGTTTTCAAGTGAATTGAGTATTTTCAAGCATGTTAAAATATTGGGCAATGCCCACATGTTCAAGTATGATTTATGACTTATGATATGGATTTCATGATTGATCGATTTATGATGTTGGCCGATTAATGGGCCCTTGATTCATGGCTAAACATGTATATAAATGGGGATCAATGATGTTAACATTTATTTGTCCATGAATCTCATGAATGATTTTTACGATTTACATACGAGCCTAATGTGCATGTTTTTGGGAGCAGTGTCTAGCACCGAGTAGCCCGACGTTCAGAGGACTACGCCGGTGTCTCATAACTAAATGCCACCGTAGGTTCATATTGATACATTACAATGTAAATGGATTTCCTTTTTCCTGATACTGCATACTGCACGTCCCTTGCTGGCAAGCCTGGATGACTCTGCTCACTTGAATGAGAGAGTTAGGGCATCATGTAAGGCTCTACCATGATGATGTCGGTTATGACAAGTCCTCCCATTGTTCCGCATGTTTTTATGCATTTTTATGTTTATGTTACTTTGGCTCATGTCAAGATTTGTAAAGTGTCTCTTATAACTATGATAATGAATGGATTACGAATGTTTTGAAAACCTTGAGCCCTATGTTACACTATGATATTTATGATATGAGCATGTTATCCTACTCTTATGATCTCTTATGAACGTTTATGTATTTTAAATTTCCGTCTTACTTACCTTGCATACTCGGTACATTCCACGTACTGACCGCATACTCTATGCTGTATCGTTTCATGATACAGGCTCCGATCTTCAGACACAACACCGTTATTAGCTCGTTCTTGGAGTTAGGATCCAACTCATTGGTGAGTCCTCATCTCCCAAGGACCAGTCGATATCAGTTATCCTTTATGTTTACTTTTCCATACTTGTCGTGTTAGTTGAGGTGTTTTCCCATCAACCCATCAGATATGTTTGAGGCTTTCAGACTATGCGTAGTAGTCAACTGTCAGTATGAAGTGCGTTTTGCTTTCCATGTTATGTAATGATTATGCTTCCATTATGTTATCATATTGAGTATTCCACTTTACTGGATTGAGATTGATGTATGTTCATGTCATGGGTCGACTTGGTGTCTCTCGGGGCTCCTTGTCACATGTTGCGATCCAGGTCTCTTTTCGGGTCGTGACATTAGTATTGAACTCAGTATTGATCCACACTCACTCATGGTACATGTTTTGCATTCATTCTACCTATCCGGTTCATACATGTCTAACTATAAAACCTCATGTTAATCAACTAAATGACACAAAAAGATCCACAGAAATCATGCTTTGCAATCAACAAGTACATTTAATATCCAAAAAATTTTAAACAGGGTCATTTTTTTAAACTTGTGCATTTTATTGACTTAGTAATCCTAAGATACTTTCTAATTAAACCAAAAAATCCTATACATGCTAGTTCTACTACATAACATATCTGAGGGAAAATATATACCACAAGAAAACCCTCGAATGAATCAAAACTCCCCAAAAAAATTCAAGTACACCCCCTCCCCTTTTGAAGAGCATGCTTCGTCCTCAAAGCATAGAATATGGAAGCACAAGGGAAAGGGATATACCTCTGGCTACTCAGACATCACCTTCCATGTGTTGCCTCCTATGCAACATCTGATTAAATGTCGGGCCACAATGCAATTCTTTTGATTACTTAGACTTCGTCAAGAAAATCAAAATCATCCTCAATTGTTGATACCACCCTAAACTCTTTGGGTTACTTCATTGACCGACAAACTAAAAGTGATCTCCTCTTTATTAAGCTTGAATTTCAGTTGGCCAGCCTCAACATCTACTAAAGCTCTCCCAATTGTAAGGAATGGTCGCCCTAAAATGATGGGGACCTTAAAGTCAACCTCGCAATCATGGAGCACGAAGTCCACTGGAAAATGAATTTGTCAACCTTGACAAGCATATCAAATAGGATCGCCACAAGCTTCTTCACAGTACAATCAGCCATCAATAGCCACATAGTAGTCGATGTGGGTGCCCCCAAGCCTAGCTTCTTAAACACAACTAATGGCATATGATTGATGCTTGCTCCCAAGTCGTAGAGCGCCTTTGCGGACTCAACATCACCAATAGTACATCGAATAGTGAAGGCACACGGATCCTCCTTTTTCTAGGCAAGGACTTGTGAGGCTATGGCACTATAATGATGCAAGTTACCCATTGGCTCATAGCTCATTGACCTTTTCTTGAAACAAGGTCCTTCATAAATTTGGCATATCTAGGCATCTGCTCCAATACCTGGACCAATGGTATGTTAAAACATAATTGTTTAAGCATAGAAAGAAATTTTTGAAACTTACCATATTTCGTCCTCTCCTTTATTCTTTGAGGGAATGGTGGCGGTGGTCATGGGATAGCCATATAGATCTGTGTCGCCAATTCTTTCTTACTTTTTTCATCTTTAGGATCCTTTTCACCAATTGGAGCCTCAGTCAACTCAGCCTCTTCCTTAAGCTCTTGCTCAGCAACCTCATCATCATCATCAATCACTATCTCTTTCTTCCTTTGCATTTCAACTATAACCACCAGAGGGGGATCAACTGTGGTCTTTCCACTCTTAGTCATAACAACCGTACATTAACTATTACTCTTTGAATTTTTGACTATGTTGCTAGGTAGTGTTCTCTTTTTCCTAGGGTTCAAGGATGCCGTCAATTGACCCAGATGTTGCTCTATTTGCTTGATAGCTATGGCATGCGACTCAACTCTCTGGCTCATACCAGATATATCTCCATGAATGCCTTTTAGCAGCTCCTCAGTGGATCTCACCTTCTTGAGCATCTCAACCATTATGTTCTCCAAGTTTGACTGTCGGACCTCACCCTCACATTCATAAGGAAGCATATACAATCTTGTTCGGCCATTGCAGTAGCCATCATTGCTTCTCCATTCTCCGTCTCGCTCACAACCTCGGCTCCTATCTCTAAACCCATTACCGTTGCAGTTATCTGGTATTAGTTCCAACCTTGATTTTTGGAACCTTGATGCCAAGTGTCCTGTCTAGACCCTTGGACGTTGGCCCTATAATCTGCCACCTGGTTGTCTAAGAGTTTGCCTCCTCCACAGAATCTGAATATTCTGGCACCAGTTCCTATCCCTGAGCTCACACTACATTTACTTTTCTAGCCCCAACACCAATCACATGCGTTGTGAGCAGGAATAATGATGTGCGCATGTGGGCCAAGTCCTAATCATGCTCCTCCTTCTTCATTCATTGTTCTGCACTCATACCAAAAACATATGTACCCACAACTGCTTCTGCTTCCCTAGTCTACCAGGCCCTGTTAGTGTTAGTCACTATGTCAAGAATCATGGCAGCTTGCTCCCACGAGTGACTCATCGGTGCACCTCCAGCCATAGTATCTGTCATAGATTTTGTGCTGTTGTTCAAGGACCAATAAAAAATCTCCAAAAATAGTCATCTGGAATTTTATGTTTTTGGCACTTAGTCAACTTCTTTATAAATCTCAACCAGGATTCATGAAGTTCCTCTGTTTTCAATTGTCAAAAATTGTAGATCTCATCCTTAAGCTGTTGCATCCTGGAGGGTGGGAAGAATCTCTCTAGAAAATCCTGTTTGAGAGAAGGGGAAGAGTCTCAGTCTTATTGCATCCTGCCTTACACCAGGGAACATGTACACCTTGTATAGACCTATAAAGTTCATCAAGTGCAGTTTGGCATCATTCACTGTATGACCACTAAACACGCCTTTCATATTCAGCAACTGTATCATGGTGCTAGTGATGTGAAACTTTGCCCCAACAGGCAAAGGTGGTTGTATGATAACTCTAGTTGACCCCACTTCATCAATGTCTGGGTCATCCTCATCAAAGAACTGAGGGACATATCTCTTGACTCTCTTGCCCCTTCTATGGCGACCCGCATCTACAACTTCATCTCAGGCATTCTCGGCTTGCTGAAGTTCAGCTTGTCGAGCTAGCTCGGCTTGCCTAGCTTCTTCAGCAAGATTGGCCTCTCGTTGCTCTTGGTTTTCCATTCTTCCGAGTGTTCTTTCTAGTTCAAGATCATGAGGAATCAGGGCTTTCCACTTCATCGAGTACCTAGCATTCACCAACAGACATCCTGTTGTGACAAAAATAAAAAGAAAATGTAAATGAGGAAATAACAACTAAAAGTTTAACACAGGCAAATAATATAATATTAAGTCATATTCCCTAGCAACGACGCCATTTTTTGATAATTCTCAAACTCACACTCCTAATAAAGTATGTTGTGGACGTTGTAAATAAAGAACCTAACAAATGTTGGGGTCAAACCCACAGGAAATATGGTAAGAACTAGAGAAATGCAGGCAATTAAGCTTTTAGATATGTTCTCTCCAAATTGGGGGGAATTATAGAAAGCAATTATAAGACAAATTGAAAAACCAGTTGTTGTTTAGAAAGATTTGCAATTAACTAGGATAAGCGTTCCCCATGAGTTCATAACTACTTTGGGTTTACACACGCGATCTACCTTAATGCTTACTTGTAGAACTGATAACTAGGGTTCATCCAAACGACTGGTTCGCCCCTATTGGATGACTATACTCAATCACAGGGTTAGGTCTCATGAGAAATTACAATTTAACCATTTATCAATTTATTCCAAATTAACTATCATGCGATCGCGGCTCTAGTTACACAATGATCATAAAAATCAAGGCGTTATGTAATTTTCTTTTCCTAATCTCTACTTCTCTAGGTCTAAAAAGTAAAGAAATAAGGCAACTTCTAATGTTTTGCACCGTTAAGAAACATTAATGATGAAGAGAATGCAATACAAGCATTTAGCATTGGTTTCGAATCACTTTGGTAACACTAGTTTGTTAATCCACCATGGTTCCCACAACTCTTGTTGTGGAGGTTTTAGCCTCTCATGATTATAAGATTATGATTAGTATTCATGGACAAACACATAATTGAATACATAAAATGATGATTAAAATAAAACCTACTTTGAATGTTGCAAGAAAAAAATGATGAAAAAATTCAAGAACAATTGAGAAAATCCAAGTTAAGGTCTCAAGAATTGCTCTCCAATATTGTCAAAAACTTATTACGAACTGATAATGAACCTATAATGAACTTCCTATTAACGTCCTCTTCACTAAAAGAAACCTAAAAAGCATTTATACAAACAATAAAATTCTTTTCCTAAATTAACATGGAAATATCCAAATCAAGCGCCAACTCTTCAATAGACTCCTCAAACGACCCGTAATAGGATTGCACAAATTGTTCCTTGTCTTGTACATTCCTTGGGTTCTATAGATTTTGCTAAGGCTTGGCCTTTGGTATGACTTGTAACACGATCCCACGAGTTGTACAATCAGGTCGTGGTATGATACTGAGAACTCTAGCATCTTCTAAAGATTTCTATGAATGTCTTGGTACGCCTCATACCTTGCTCCTATGACTCATAACAACTTGTCGTAACATGAGATCTGCCAAGTCCCAAAAATCTCTAAAATTTTCTGCGGCTCCTTCTACAGGTCGTAAGTAGATGTTACAATCCGTAAATGCTACACGTACCAGGAGACTTCAACTATGCACATTTCTTTGGAATTTTCTATGACTCAAGTTATGACTCCTACTAAGAGTCACACTTTTCCTTTGCCTTGTACCAATCTTTTGTACGTTTACACGAGTCTTAGTATGGATCATACAATCTTTGTACGACTTGTATTAAGATCCGTACTTGGCCCAAAATCTATACTTTATGCATCTTTTGCACATTTTTACTCCAACATCTATTTTACCTTAAAAACAAAGTAAAAGTACCCCATATCCATATAAATACACCTAAGTCCATGGTATTTTCCTAGTTTTAAGTGTCAAAAGTGTTGTAAACACACAGCACATCAGTGCCATAGGTGCCAAGTATGGAAAACTGCATGTAGCACAATTATTAGTAGCCAAGCCGGGAAAATAGGGGAATTCTTGAATAACATTAGCTTCAAGGACCCATGGGATAACCATAAGTGAAAGGCTCGAATGAGGTGGTGATGTACAGGTAGATCATATAATGTTGTGACTGGTGACTCTTGATTAGGGCTTAAACTTGTACAACTTTCTTGTTTATGGGGAAGTGATATTTTAGTGAATAACTCTAGGTTTCCAGAGAGCATGAATGGTATTGTTGCATATTGTGATGCCTCTAGGGTTGGTCTTGGTTGTGTATTTATTCAATATGGTAAGGTCATTATGTCTGCCTCTAGACAGCTTAAGACTCATAGGATGAATTACCTGACACATGACCTAAAGATTATAGCTGTGGTGTCCTCTCAAAGATTAAGAGGCACTACTTGTACGGGGTGCATGTGGATGTGTTCACTGACCATAAGGGCCTTCAGTATGTGTTCACACAGAAGGGCCTGAATCTATGACAAAGGAAATTGATAGAGCTTCTCAAGACTATGACATGAATGTCCTTTATCATTAGGGCAAGGCTAATATGGTGGCGTATGGACTTAGCGGACTTTCCATGAAGAGTGTGTCTCAAGTTGAGGATAGAAGGAAGGAGTTGGCAAAGGATGTTCATAGGATTGCTCATTCAGGAGTTCGCATTGTTGACTCAGCAGACGGTGGTATCACTATTCAAAATGGTTTAGAATTTTCATTGATGACCAAGGTCAAGGCTAGGCAAGATGAGGATCCAACATTAGTGAAGCTATCCAGAATTGGTTGGTGGAGGTCATCTCTCAAAGGGGAGATGGTGTACTTCATTATTAGGGTCATTTATGTGTTCCGATAGTTGATAATCTAAGAGAATGAATGTTGCATGAGGCTCATGGATATCATTATTCTATCTATCCAAGTACTACCAAGATGTACCCTAATCTATGGGAAGTCTCTTGGGGGAATGGCTTGAAGAAGGACGTAGCGGAATTTGTGGCTAAGTGTCCAAATTGTCAACAAGTGAAAGTTTAGCATTAGTGACCTGGAGGTATGCTAAAGGAAATTAGTATTCCTACTTGGAAGTGCGAAGAGATCAATATGGACTTCATCACAGGGTTGCCTCATACTCGTTGAGAGTATGACTCTATTTGGTTGGTTGTAGACAAGTTGACCAAAGTAGCTCATTTCTTACCAGTTAAAACTACTAATTTAGTGGAGGACTATGCTAGATTGTATATTTAGGAGTTAGTTTAGTTTTAAGGAGTTCCCTTGTCCATCATCTCAGATAGAGGGATTCATTTTACATCATCGTTCTGGAAGTCGTTTTAGAGGGGACTCGGTACTTAGGTCAAGCTTAGCATGACTTTTCACCTACAGATAGAGGGTAAGGTCGAGCGAACCATTTAGACATTTGAGGATATGTTGATAGAGTGTGTGATTTATTCCAAGGGTAGTTGGGCGATCATTTTCCTCTCATCGAGTGTTTTTACAATAACAGTTAGCACTCCAGCATTCAGATGGCTCCGTTTGACGCTATTTATGGGCGAAGGTGTAGACCACCTATTGGATGGTTTGAAGTAGGTGAGTCTACATTTATAGGGACAAAGTCAATTCGTGAGGCCATGGAGAAAGTCTATCTTATTAGGGAAAGGCTAAAAATAGCTCAAAGTCGTCAGAAGTCATATGCGGATATTAGGCAATACGAGCTTGAGTTTTAAATTGATAATTATCTATTTCTAAAAGTGTCTCCCATGAAGGGAATGATGAGGTTCGGGAAGAAAGGAAAGCTTAGTGCCCGATATGTTGGTCCTTATAAGATTCTAAGGCGAGTTAGAAAAGTGGCATATGAGTTGGAGCTGCCAGCAGAGTTAGCCTCGGTACATCCAATTTTTATGTAACTCTATTGATGAAGTGCATTGGTGACTCGACCTTTATTGTTTCGGTTGAGACCATAGTTGGTCATTGCATGTCTTTCAGTTCAACATTTTTTTTTATTATTTATTTTTCTGTATTATGTTCCTCTCACTTACTCAGTACATTCAAAGTACTAATGCATACTTTTATGTTGCATCGTTTTATGATACAGCTGTAGGATCACAGTCTCAGCCCCGTTAGCCGACCATTTACTGAAGAACTCAGCTATCCAGTTGGTGAGTCCTCATCCTTCGAGGATGGAGCTTATTTGCTTTAGTTATTCTTTCATTCTTTTTATTTATCTTTGGAGCCAGCTAGGGGTTTTTCCCAGCAGTTCATTAGTCTTAATGGCTCTCAGACATAAAGTTGTATTCAGACTCAGATTAATGTTATTATACATGTAACCCCGTTCAAGTATTAGTATATTTTGTTTTAAATTTCTGCTGTGTGTCTTTTTATGTTACTCAAAAAGCTAGTGTATGATAGACAAGGGGTTTACTTGGGGTCTCTTGTGGCTTCAAGTACCGTGTTCCATCCAGGGTGTAAACTCGGGGTGTGACATTAGCCCTTTGGCTAATTTTACCCAAAAAATCTCCTCGCTATACAAAAAATTTCTATGAATTCATCCTCATAGATACAAGATCCTACTTGCTTAAACCCCCAAAAGACAAGAAGATGCAAAATTCGTTACGCATATCACGGTGTGGATTAAGAAAATCATCTTACCAAAGGAGTAGGGAATTCCCCCAACCAAGTATAAAAAACTTTTCCAACCATTTGAACCTTAAAATTATAATTAATTTGAGTACCAAGAAGCACGGATGAACATGTTCACCTTTCAAATAGACCTCCATAAATATTCTTTGTTTCTCCTATGGGAAAAACAACTACCCTCTAACTTCCCTTGGTGGTTTTACATCAATGGTGGCTGGCTTATGGTCACAAACTAGAAATTCTTTCTCCCCCAATTCGAGAAGCATATGAATACTTTTGTCAAAGATTTTCAGTGAGCAACAAATCCCTTTGCTCTGACAATTTACCCTCAAGTTCCATATTTCGTGGATTTATTCGCAGTAATCTGCCTTGCACAAACTAGAAGGACTCAAGGGCTTCTATGGTTAGCCCTCCAAAGGCCTTGTAAATGGTATAAGAGTTGGAACCCATCAAAAGCTTACATAGTGGAGGTGAAAAATGGTTCTTGCAAAATATAAAGTATCTGGTCCCGACAGATACCACTCAAATATCATTTATACCGCAAAAATCAATTGTAGCTGCCCTGCGAGCTAGCTCAAGCAATAGAGGAGATTTTATCCAACAGATGGAAAAAATCCTTCAATAAATTTGAGCTAAACTCCCCAGTCGTCAAACGCAGGTGTTAGAAAAATCTGAGTCGAAAGACAAAGAAGACAATCCTTGAATCAATTTCCAACTAAATTAACATCAGCAACGACATCACCAAAATTAATGTCATGCATGACATCATCAAATAAATTATTGAGAGTGATACTGTGGCTTCACTGTCGCACTTTCACTGTAGAAAATTTTGGCTATAAAAATCACCCTCCACTCCATTTGTAAGACAACTTTTTCTTGAACAAGCTTTCTCTCTCTCTCAAGGAAGACTTGGTTAAAGATTTCTCTCTTTTCTTGTAATACTTAAAGTTTATTTAATATTTAATATCAAAATTTCAATTGTTCTAACCTTGTTTTTGTTGCTTTTATAACTTGTCTTTTTCTTGTTTTACTTATGTTTGACACTGGCACCTACTTTTAATTATTTCACTAACTATTATTTTCGTATTGCATTATCTAACATGTGGTCGGTCTTGCTGCCAAATTTGCACTTATAATTATTTCTGCATTTTTGCTTCCTATCCATCCCTGTATCTTTCCCCTATTATTTTAGGGGATTCTCTTCCGAATACCTGGTATGTGTGTGTGTGTGTTTATACCGAGAGATTATCTGCTAAAAACCTACAACACTGATGCCTTATTTATTTTTTATTAAGATTAAGACGTTTGAGTATGAATACACATATGAAATGATTAAGATGTTCTCTTTAGATTTGAACACTGAATGGTTAAAATAAAATTTTCCAAGCATTTAAATGTGCATAATTTATTATTTATAAAAATAATAGATATATAATTCAAATAAAAAATTTAAATATTGAAAATATATAAATTTAATAAAAAAAATTATTATTTGATTTAAAAAATATATTTATATTCATTAATAATGACGGAGACAGTTTGTAGTAGTGGTAGTGATTGGTGTTCTTGACTGGTAATAATGGTGTTGATAGATGTGATGGTAAAAGTGATTGGTGTATTAGTGACTGGCATAATGATGGTGGCAGTGGTGAAGTAGGTTGATGTCCGTAGTTGGCAATGTTGATTGTGGTGGTTAACGATGTATTTAGTAGTAATTGATAGCGATGCTAATTGTGATGGTGAAGATGTTGGTAGTAGGGATTTACTGCAGTGATGGTAGTGGATGATAGTGATGATGAAGGTAATGTAGTGGCGGTGGTGGCTGAATAATCTGAGTTGTTGATGATGTGTTGTGGTAGTTGGTAGTACATCAAGTTGTGATGGTGGAGGTGGTTGTTAGTAGAGAGTAGTCGTGTTGGTGGTAGTGGTAGATAGTGGTGGTGGAGCTTACGGCGATGATGATGGTTGTTGTGGTAGTAGTAGTAAATATAGTTATAATGATGCAGCTGGTAGGTGTGGTAGTGACTGACAATAGTGGTTGACAACATTGGTGGTTACTAGTGGTGGTTGTGATGGCAAAGGTGGTTGGTGGTGGTGTATAACACCCCAAAAGTTCCTAAGGTCAGACCCGAGGACTAAAATAAAGAAAATAAAAAAATCTGCACCAGGTCACAAGATGAGTCGTCTAGTGACCCATCAAGTGACCTAATGGGTCGCCGAGTGACCTGTTGGGTGGTGCCATGTTTGAGATAATGTTACTTTCCAAAAGTCATGACGGATGGGATGAAAAGTCATTAGGTCTCCCCACGAGTCGTGATATGACTCATTAAGTATGTTGTAATGGAGAAAATATTGATTTCTAATGTACTTCACGGATGAGTTGTTAAGTTCCCCAACAACCCGTTAACTGACTCATCAGGTGAAAAGATCAGAGAATGGAGATGAGGTTTCCAATGGCAACGAGTCACTCATTGGGTCTAGCAGTGTTATTTTCCAACCGGATCATTAAGGGTGTTTTTGTAATTTCTTAAGTACCTTACTCCTAAATTAAGACATTTTAAATATTCCAAAGGGTGTTTTTAAGGATTTTAATAATTCTAAGCCCTCATTCTACTCCTAACACTCTCATTAGAAGATCAAACTCTTAGCGAAGCAAGGATTCCCTATCTTCATTCTCTTCAATTTCTCTTGGGTATCAATCCCTAGCGAGAATTCCAATAAACCCAGGTATGTTGGTTTATGAATGGGTAGAATTCTTCAACCCTCATTTGAAATTTCAACCCAATTATATGATTCAAGTCTCTAAGCATGTCAAATTGAATTCTAGGGTTTTTACCCACTTTCCATGAAACCTTCCATGCTTTCTCTATGGGCATAATCCCTTTATGTTTTGATTGATGTTTCTTGACTATTAGGTCATATTTAAACCTCATTTTAAATATTAATTCATGATTTCAAGTTTATGAAGTTTATGCCTTATTATGCATGATTTATGAAATTTAAGCTTAAGAGTCCTTAATTCCAAGTATGATGAATTAAATTATGTTTTATGATTATAATTCATGATTTCCACAAGAATCCTTCATGAATATATGAATTTTACATTATGATGATTTTCTAAAGTATGCATGGCTTTTATGAATATCAAATTTTATCATCACGGCCGACTCACGGGCCTAATTTATAGCTACTTCACATATTTCAAGCATGTTTATGAATCTCAGGATCTCAACTAGACCATGTATTTCAAGTATATTTTATGATTATGATATGAGCACTATATATGTTTTTGGAGTAGTATTTAACATCTGGTAGACCGGGGTTCTAGCACACCTAGGTCTCAAAACAATGTGCCAACATAGCCATGATGGGGTCCTCCATGAGAGTGTCACCCATGCCTTAATGGGTCATCCATGAGTGATATCACACCCTTTTCATGATTCTAATCTTGGAAAGGAATGAACACCCTCCGGACTAGGGATTTACAGGTTGGCTCTATGTATGCTTACGTGGGGTATGTCGGTTATAAGAATCTTCTATTGTTCCTCATGCTATAAGTTACTCATGTTCATGACTTATGATACTATGTTTTATAGCATACTTGACCCATTGATCAATTTATGAGTTTTCACTTACGATTTCAAGCATGATAAGTTATAAGATTTCTATTTATAAACCTTAGGTCATTATGTGCAGATTACGATTAGTAGCTTATGAATATGTATACTTCGGATTTATGAATTTTAGCATGCTATCCTTAGATGTATACTTCGGATTTATGACTTTTAGAATGCTATCCTTATATGTATACTTCGGATTTATGGCCTTTAGCATGCTATCCTTACTCTCATGATCTATCTTGATTTACATGCATGATTTCATACTATCATTTTGCTATGATGTTTTACTTTTTCTACATAGTCAGTACATTCAAAGTACTACTTGCATACTCTGTGCTATATCATCTCATGATATAAGCATAGGTGATCCATCTCAGTCTCGCCATTAGCTCGCTCATGCTCAAACCAGCCAATTTTCCCTAATCTTGGTGAATCCTCATCATTCAAGGATGTCTACAAGTTTATTTTGTTATTCCTTACTTTAGTTTCAGACTTGGAGTTAGCTACAGGCTTGTACCAGTAGCTCATCAGTTAGTAGAGGCTTTTAGACATAGATTTAGTCTGTTCATCTTTCTGACTCAGTGTTGTGATATTGTTTCTTTACTTATGCTTTATGGTATATAGACTTCCTCTTATGCATGCTTATTTTTAATTTTCACTTGATATGATCTTACATCATGCTATGTATGTACCATGGGTTAGCTTGAAGCTATTTGTTGTTCTAGGTCCCGTGTCTTGATCTGGGATCCTAGCTCGGGTCTTGAAAAAGATGGTATCGGAACAAAGTGTAGGTATGTCCTAGGGTGTCTGAAAGCCACGTTGAGTAGAGTTTTTTCATATATGTGAAGCACGCCACACTTATGTCACGACCCGAGTTCACACCCTGACCGTAACACGGGACAAGGAATCCCGAGAGGCTCTATGTCGACCCATGGCATTATCATAGTAGACATTCAACATGAGAAATGACTAACAACTTGGATAAGCAGCAGCAATAACAAGAATGTAACATAAAACATAAGGACAACATAATAACACTTAGATACAATGATGAATTTGTCTAGACAAGTCTGAAAGCCTTCCACTAAACTGATGAGTTGTTGGGACAAGCCCCCAGCTAACTCCTAACGTCTGAAAACTGAAACATAGTTAAATATGAACATAAATCACGTCATCGGAGGAGAAGGACTCACCAATTGCTGTTGAATAAGGATGAAGCATGTCAAATAGCGAGACCGACTCTGGAAACTCGAATATATATTATGAAATGATATAGCACAAAAGGCATGCGGTTAGTACTTGGAATGTACTGAGCATGCGGGATTACATAAACAATTAAATAAATAAATATACAATAAGGATTTAATCAAATACATCAACATAACTGCCTCAACATGCTATTACACATATTCTAGGAATTAAGTACACTGATATATATATACATGAAATTTCTCCTTGAATCTCATTTATATGGCATCTTAGAACTCATGCATAAGGGTCAAGTTCTAAACATTTAAGAAGTGCCAAATATGAAGTTTAGTATCACATATTGTACTGTATCATTCCTGATAATTGAGACTGATCATCATCTTATTAAGCCCGTTAGAATCTTAAAGTTGAGTCATGCAAAACAGAGTTACACTAATATCACCATTAATGGAGTCTCTCTCTACTATGGAGGATCCCAACTGATGCTAGGGAGTCGCTCTATACTATGGCGGATCCCGACTATGCTAGGGAGTCACTCTCTACTATGGAGGATCCCGGCTAGGCTAGGGAGTCATTCTCTACTGTGGAAGATCCCCGCTACTAGAATCTGAGAGGTACAAGTCTGAAATTATATATATATCTGGTCTATACTACTGCAGCTAATCATAAACATGAACATACTATGCTTTCTTCATACATCATTCATTTCGGAAGGATCGAGGCTACTTTCTATTAACAACAAGCCCAACATTCGGAAATTATCATCTTCATGCTTTATCATCATAACTCATATCATCATGGTCCATACTATTATTCTTCATAGGTTTAAAATAAATGAGCATCTTTAGTTTCACATCATGCATACTACTTTCTCAACATTAAATTCCACCTATATATTATTCCGCATGTATCATAGAGACATTCACAGCCCATAGATTCAATTCGTACTTTAACATACATACATTGATTCATATAAGCTGGATTTACAGGAAGCTATGTGCTTACTCATATCTCAACATATACAACAAAATCATGTGAGAAGTGTACATCTTCATTTCCTAAGACCCATTTCAAGATTTACCCCAATTCATGAGAAGGATGCATTAGATAGGCCATTATCATAGATTTACCTCTTACCCAATTACTTCCATCAGGACATAAAGGAAATGCATACTTTACTTGCAATTATTCAAGTCCATGAACTGTAATTTAATCTCATCACATCTATCATTGACATATTCGAATTCTCAGGGATAGTCATACAGGTTTCACATATCAAACATGGATTCAAGGGATTTGTGATAATTGAATGAACAATGACAAAGTCGTATTGAAAACTCAAATCACTCATGAAGAACATTTCATAACTCCACACTTTTCATCACCCAACACGTAATTCAAGGCAATCCAATCATCTTACGTCGTACTTATTTCATAATCACAATAGATTTTGGAATTTAAGGAGTTGTAGGAGGATTCACCATCAATTTAAAACCCTAGGTCATGCATTTTCTAAAATAGTACAAATTGGGCATTTTAAATAAAAGCATTTTGGGCACAAGGATGGAAGAGTATCCTTGTTGAAAAAGACCTGCATACCTGGTAGAAGAACCCTGCTCAAAATTTTTCTTGAAGCTTGATGAGCACCTTGGTGAAGTTCATGAATCTTGAGAGGAGAGGAGGAAGAAGGGATTTGGGAGATACTTTGAGAGAATGGGGGTTTAGACTTGTAGAAACCCTTAAAAACATCCAATTAACTACCCAAAACGATGTAGTTTAGGAGTTAAAAGCATAGGACTTTATGACAATACCCTTGGAAAAATGTAGAGAAAATACCCTGTTAGGCCCCCATGAGGCACCTCACGAGTCGGTAAGTGCACTGCCCAGCCTTCCAAAATTTCTTCAACACAGCCCACAACCAACATAATGAGTTTTCTATAGCTCGAACGACTCGTTGTACCCACTCATCAGGTACAGTAGATGACACTTCACGACTTCAACTCTTCACCACCCAATGAACAACCTAACGAGTCGTTGCCAAGCATGATGACTCGTCAGGTCTTCTGTGGCCACTGTGCTTGCAATCCCCTCCTTATAGTTCCTCATAGGTCAAACCACGACCAAGTAGGTCTATTAACTAGTCGTTCCCTGACTCGTTTTGAAGAAAATTTCTGCTAATTTTTCTGCTGAGCTTCATCTAACTCCGGGTCTGATCTCAATGACCTCTGGTTGTCATTATATCTCCCCCTTGGGAATATTCATCCTCAAATGTTGGCTGAACATATTGAAAAGATAGAGACGAAACCGATATCCAAATATCAATCAATCATAGCTAAACACCAACGGAGTATGTGACTCCGGACCAACCTTATACACCAAATCTGAATATCCACATCTAACATGCATACCATGGCACAAGGGAAACCGAAGAACATGAAACCCGCAAAGAATTGAACAAAACACCGAAAAGAAGTCCTCCCCCTTCTATTTGGCACTGAACTGAAATGGACTGATCCTTTGTTCTTGGATCGCTTCTTGACACTAAGCTAAAATTCATGATATCTGATCTAAATGAGGGTAGGAAATTCATGAGCATGAGTTATTCCCGACATCCAAAACTGAGCACATACAAGAGATAATCTGACTCTACTGAGTTAATAAACTACTTCAAAAGACTGAGTTAGAGCTTGCCACACTGGAAAACATAAATTATCACACACAACTAATTCATAACATGAAAATGAGCATAAAGAACTTATAGAAAAAGGCTGGCATCACTGTCTGAAGCGGTTACTTCTAAACCTCGGAAATCTGCACGTAAGAATGGACATCACTTTAACTTCGACTGAAACACAAGGGAAATTAGTTGAACCTTGAAGATATCGACATACTACAACTGCTAAGGCTGAAACTTCTTTATGCGCATTCTCAAGGTCCGACTTACTACGCATCCTCACTATCTCCCCCTTAGCTTAAAGTCATCATTCTAAGACTCCCAAAACTTTCTTAAAGTTAAGACAATTTACAAACTTCTAGCTTCTTTTCCACCGCTAACCTTCACTACAAGCCTCACACTAACAGCTATTCACATTACCCATCGACAATCTCTTCTTGCAATTATAACAGGACTTCTTATTCAATACTAGGCTGACATGATATAAGGGATAATATAGAATTTACAACATATATGTGGCCCTACTGGTGACTTGCCTTTATCCCGGTGTGCTGTTCTGGCATGGGAGCGGTTTTGACGGCGTCCGCCATCTGGGCTAGATATTGCATCCCACTGAAATGGGCAAGCTATGGGGGCCACTGAAGAAATGGCCGAGGACCTACTCTCACCTTGCTTTGCCGCTACGCAATCCCAATGCTTATGGCTAGTCTGGCTGCACCAAAAATGAACATCCGACCCATTTATACACTCTCCTAAGTGGTGCTTCCCACAGCTGGCACATAGGCGATACGCGATCCCCCTTACTCTAGGTCTGTATGGAGTACTGACTATTGAAAGTGCTGGGGCTGCCAATCTTTACTGAGAAAATGGGCGGTGTCCACCACTAGTCCTTGGTGAAGAGGACTCTGAGTTTTCTCTCCTGGCCCTCTTGGCCTCTCTCTCCTTTATCTTTACTTGTTCCGCCTCCATTTGTTGCACAAATATCACCAAATGTGAGAAGTAAATATCCCTGTGCAACATGGCAGTCCTGCACTCTTTAATCAAGGAATTAAACACTCTATTCACGAACCTGCTCACTCGGGCCCTCTGGTCCGCTACAATCTCCAAGGCATACATAGATAACTGGGTAAATTCCAACGCGTACTCTTGTACTGTCATGTCATTCTGGTCCAAGTTGATGAATTCTGCTGCCTTACCCTCTCTTAACTATATAGGGGAAAACCTGTCCAGGAACGCGGTTTTAAATTCATCCTAACTTACGGGGCCTGCTCCAATCCCTCGACTATCCCTCTACTGACAAAACCAAATGCAAGAAACTCCTTTTAGCTGGTAGGAGGCTAAGTCCGCACTTTCAATTCCTGCCACCCCCATGATGTGGGTGATCTTCTGAATCTCTTCCATGAACTCATATGGGTCCTCTTCTACCTTTGACCCCAATAACTCAGGTGGGTTCATTCAGAAAAAATCCCTCACCCTTGTCACCACTACATTTCCATTCTGGGAATACAGGCCAATACCTGCTGATTAATCTGAGCGGTTACGACTTGCGCCAATATATTAATAGTTGCCTCGAACTCGGCATGGATTCACTGGGGCTAGTGGTGCCTGCTGGCGATCATTACTATTTAACCTTCCATTTGCTCACTTAGGAGGCATTATCTGCGGGCGTGGAAAGAATGATTCAGAGGAAGGAACTGTTTAGAGCTTCATACTCAACGCACGATAAGATCATGAAGAAAGGGAACATTCCTTAAACATCATGTAGCCTCCTCATCATAAGTATGGCGATGCACACCCATGAAGTAGACTCCACTTCACGCGGCTTTCAGACACCCTAGGACACTCTAAACCTTGACTCTAATACCAAGTTTGTCCCGACCTGAGTTCACACCCTGGTTGTAACATGGGACAAGGAATCTCGAGAGGCTCTATGTCAACCCATGGCTTTATCATAGCATACACTTGACATGAGAAACGACTAACAACATGGATAAATGGAAGCAATAACAAGAATATAACATAAACCATAAGGACAACTTAATAACACTTAGATACAACGCTGAATTTGTCTAGACAAGTCTAAAAGCCTTCCACTAAACTGATGAGTTGCTGGGATAAGCCCCCAGATAACTTCTAAAGTCTGAAAACTAAAACATAGTAAAATATGAACATAAATCACGTCCTCGGAGGATGAGAACTTACCAATTGCTGCTGAATAAGGATGAAGCGTTTCTAATCGCGAGATTGAGTCTGGAAACCTGAATCTATATCATGAAACGATATAGCACAAAAGCCTTGCAGTCAGTACATGGAATGTACTGAGCATGCGGGATAACATAAACAATTAAATAAATAAAATGTACAATAAGGATTTAATCAAATTCATCGACATAACTACCTCAATATGCTATTAAACATACTATATGAATTATGTACACTAATATATATATATATACATGAAACTTCTCCTTGAATCTCATTTATATGGCATCTTAGAACTCATGTATAAGGGTCAAGTTCTAATCATTTAATAGATGCCAAATTTGATGTTTCGTATCACATAATGTACTATATCATTACTGATAACTGAGATTGATCATCATCTTATTAAGCCCGTTACAATCTGAAAGCTGAGTCATGCAAAACTGAGTTATACTGATATCACCATTAAGGGAGTCTCTCTCCACTATGGAGGATCCTAACTGATACTAGGGAGTAACTCTACTATTTAGGATCCCAACTATGCTAGGGAGTCACTCTCTACTATGGAGGGTCCAGGCTATGCTAGGGAGTCACTCTCTACTATGGACGATCCCCGCTACCAGAATCTGAGTGGTACAGTTCTGACGTTATATATATATTTGGTCTATACTACTGCATCTAATCAGAAACATTAATATACTCTGGTTTCATCATACATATTTCATTTTGGAAGGATCGGGGCTACTTTCTATTAACAACAAGCCCAACATTTGGAAATTATCATCCTCATGTTTTATCATCGTAACTCATATCATCATGGAGCCATACTAGTATTCTTTATAGTTTTAACATAAATGAGCATCTTTAGTTTCACATTATTCATATTACTTTCTCAACATTAAATTCCAGCTTCATATTATTCGGCATGTATCATAGAGACATCCACAGCCCATAGATTCAATTCGTACTTTAACATACATACATTGATTCATATAATAAAGATTTATAGGAAGCTTTGTGCTTACTCATATCGCAGCATATACAACAGAATCATGTAAGAAGTGTATATCTTCATTTCCTAAGACCCATTTCAAGATTTACTCCAATTCATGTGAAGGATGCATTAGGTAGGCCATTATTATAGGTTTACCTCTTACCCAATTACATCCATCAGGACATAAAGGACATGCATACTTTACTCTCAATTATTCAAGTCCAAGGTCTCTAATTTAATCTCATCACATCTATCATTGACATATTTGTATTCTCAGGGATAATCATAAAAGTTTCACATATCGAACATGGATGCAAGGGATTTGTGATAATTGATGAACAACGACAAAGTCGTATTCAAAACTCAAATCATTCATGAAGAACATTTCATTACTCCACTCTTTTCACCACATAATTCAAGGTAATCCAATCATCTTACATCGTACTTATTTCATAATCACAATAGATCTTGGAATTTAAGGAGTTGTAGGAGGATTCACCATCAATTTAAAACCCTAGCTCATGCATTTTCTAAAATAGAAGAAATTGGGCATTTTAATTAAAAACATTTTGGGCACAAGGATGGAAGAGTATCGTTGTTGAAAAAGACCCGCACACGTGGTAGAAGAACCCTACTCAAAATTTTCCTTGAAGCTTGATGAACACCTTGGTGAAGTTCTTGAATCTTTAGAGGAGAGGAGGAAGAAGAGCTTTGAGAGATACCTTGAGAGAATGAGGGTTTGGACTTGTAGAAACCCTTAAAAATGTCCCAATTAATACCTAGAACGACATAGTTTAGGAGTTAAAAGCATAGGACTTTACGACAATACCCTTGGAAAAACGCAGAAAAATACCCTGCTAGGCCCCCACGAGGCACCGCACGAGTTGTGGGGACAGACAACGACTCGTGGGGACCGAGTCGTGGAGTGCACTGCCTGGTCTTCCAAAATTTCTTCAACACAGCCCACGACCAACATAATGAATCGTCTCCAGCTCCAATAACTCATTGTACCCACTCGTCAAGTACTCTAGATGACACTTCACGACTTCAATTCTTCACCACCCAAGGACCAACCTAACAAGTCTTTGCCAAGAATAATGACTCATCAAGTCATCTGTGGCCACTGTGCTTGCCATCCCCTCCTTACAGTCCCTCACGAGTCAAACCAGGAGCTGTTAGGTCTGTTAACTAGTCATTCCCTGACTCTTTTGAAGAAAATTTCTACTGATATTTTTGCAGAGCTTCATCTAACTTCGGGGTCTGATCTCAAGGACCTCCAGGGTGTCAAAATATCTCCCCCTTGGGAACATTCATCCTTGAATGTTGGCTGAACATATTGAAAAGATAGAGACGAAACCGGTATCCAAATATCAATCAATCATAGCTAAACACCAACAAATTATCTGACACTAAGCTAGCATTCACGATATATGATCTAACTGAGGGTAGGGAATTCATGAGCACGAGTTAGTCTCGAAATCCAAAACTGAGAACATACAAGTGATAATCTGACTCTACTGAGTTAATAAACAACTTCTAAAGACTGATTTTAAGCTGACCACACTAGAAAACATAAATTATCACATATAACTAATTCATAACACGAAAATGAGCATAAAGAACTTATAGGGCAAGACTGGTATCACTGTTTGAAGCGGATACTTCTATACCTCGGGAATCTGCACATTAGAATCGACATTACTTTAACTTTGATTGAAACACAAGGGAAATTATCTGAACATTGAAGAGATCGACATACTACAACTGCTAAGGCTGAAACTTCCTTATGAGCATTCTCAAGGTCTGACTTACTACACATACTCACTATCTCCCCCTTAGCTTAATGTCATCATTCTAAGACTCCCGAATATTTCTTAAGGTTAAGACAATTTACAAACTTCTAGCTTCCCTTCCACTGCTAATCTTCACTACAAGCATCACACTAACAACTATTCACATTACCCACCGACAATCTCTTCTTGCAATTATAACAGGGCTTCTTATTCAATACTGGGCTGACATGATTTAAAGGATAATACAGAATTTACAACATACTTGTGGCCACTACTGGTGACTTGCCTTTATCCTGGTTTGCTGTTCTGGCATAGGAGCGATTTTGACGATGTCTGCCATCTGGGCTAGATACTACATCCTGCTGAAATGGGCGAGCTATGGGGGCCACTAAAGAAATGGCTGAGGACCTACTCTCGCCTCGCTTTGCCGCTACGTAATCCCGGTGCTTATGGCCCGTCTGGTTGCACCAAAAAACACATCTGACCTAGCCATACACTCTCCAAAGTGGTGCTTCCCACAGCTAGGACACATGGGATACGCGATCCCCCTTACTCTGGGTCTAAATGGAGCAGTGACTGTTGAAAGTGCTAGGGCTGCTGACCTTTGCTGAGAGGACTTTGAGTTTCCTCTCCTTTCCCTCTTGGCCTCTCTTTCCTTTTCCTTTACTTGTTCCACCTCCATTTATTGCACAAATATATCCAAACGTGAGAAGTCTATATCCCTGTGCAACATGGAAATCCTACACTCTTTAATCAAGGAGTTTGACACTCCATTCACGAACCGGCTCACTCGGGCCCTCTGGTACGCTACCATCTCTGGGGCATACTTAGATAACCGGGTAAATTCCAATGCGTATTCTTGTACTATCACGTCATTCTATTTTAGGTTGATGAATTCTACTTCCTTAGTCTCTCTTCACTATCTAGGGAAAAACCTATGCAGGAACACAATTTTAAATTCATCCCAACTTACGGGACCTGCTCCAATCCCTCGATGGTCCGTCTACTAATAAAACAAAATGTAAGAAACTCCTTTTAGCTTGTAGAAGGCTAAGTTCACGCTCTCAATTCCCTTCACTCCTATGATGTTGGTGATCTTCTGAATCTCTTCCACAAACTCATATAGGTCCTCTTCTACCTTAGACCCCAAAAACTCGGGTGGGTTCATTCGGAGAAAATCCCTCACCCTTGTCGCTACTACATTTCCATTCTGGGGAATACGGGCCATTGCATGCTGATTAATCTGGGCGGTTATGGCCAGCGCCAACATATAAAGAGTTACCCGGAACTCGACATGGGTAACATGGTCGTACCTCGGGTTCGCCGGGGCTGGTGGTGCCTGCTGGCGATCATTACAATTTATCCTTCCAATTGCTCGCCTAGGAGGCATTGCCAATTTGCAAAGCACGAGTTAGGGGAAGGAACTGTTTATAGCTTCATGCTTTACACATGATAAGAATCATGAAGAAAGGGAACATTCCTAGAACGTCTTGTAGCCTCCTCATCATAAGTGAGGCGAGCTTCAAACCCATGAAGAAGTCTCCACTTAACGCGGATTTCAGATACCTTACGACACTCTAAACCTTGGCTCTGATACAAAGTTTGTCATGACCCGAGTTCACACCTTGGCTGTAACACGGGACAAGGAACCCCGAGAGGCTCTATATCGATCCATGGATTTTCATAGCATACACTTAACATGAGAAATGACTAACAACATGGATAAGCAGAAGAAATAACAAGAATCAAACATAAACCATAAGGACAACTTAATAACAATTAGATACAACACTGAATTTGTATAGACAAGTCTGAAAGTCTTCCACTAAACTGATGAGTTGCTAGGACAAGCCCCCATATAACTCCTAAAGTCTGAAAACTGAAACATAGTAAAATATGAATATAAATCATGTCCTCGAAGGATAAGGAATCACCAATTGCTGCTAAATAAGGATGAAGCATGTCTAACCATGAGACCGAGTTTGGAAACCTGAATCTATATCATGAAATGATATAGCACAAAAGGTGTGCGGTCAGTACTTGGAATGTACTGAGCATGCGGGATAACATAGACAATTAAATAAACAAATATACAATAAGGATTTAATCAAATACATCAAAGTAACTGCCTCAACAGACTATTACACATACTCTATGATTTACATACATAGATATATATACATGAAACTTCTTCTTGAATCTCATTTATATGGCATCTTAGAACTCATTCATAATGGTCAAGTTCTGAACATTTAATAAGTGCCAAATCTGAAGTTTAGTATCACATACTGTACTGTATCCTTAATGATAATTGAGACTGATCATCATCTTATTAAGCCCGTTATAATCTGAAAGTTTAGTCATGCAAAACTGAGTTATATTGATATCACCATTAAAGGAGTCTCTCTCTAGTATGGAGGATCCCGAATGATGCTAGGGAGTCACTCTCTACTATGGAGGATCCCAACTATGCTAGGGAGTCACTCTCTACTATGGAGGATCCCGGCTATGCTAGGGAGTCACTCTCTACTACGGAGGATCCCGGCTACTAGAATCTGAGAGATTGAGGTCTAATGTTATATATATATCTGATCTATACTATTGCAGCTAATTAGAAATATGAACATACGCTGCTTTCTTCATACATATTTCATTTCATAATGATCGGGGCTACTTTCTACTAACAACAAGCCCAACATTCGGAAATTATCATCCTCATGCTTTATCATCATAACTCATATCATCACGGAGCCAAACTAGTATTCATCATAGGTTTAACATAAATGAGCATCTTTAGTTTCACCTCGTGCATACTACTTTCTCAACATTAAATTCATGCTTTATATTATTCGGCATGTATCATAGAGACGGCCCATAGATTCAATACGTACTTTAACATACAAACATTGATTCATATAATCTAGATTTACAGGAAGCTATGTGCTTACTCATATCTCAACATATACAAAGGAATCATGTGAGCAGTGTACATCTTCATTTCCTAAGACCCATTTCAGGATTTACTCCAATTCTTTTGAAGGATGCATTAGATAGGCCATTATCATAGATTTACCTCTTACCCAATTACTTCCATCAGGACATAAAGGACATGCATACTTTACTCTCAATTATTCAAGTCCATGAACTCTAATTTAATCTCATCACATCTATCATTGACATAATAGAATTCTCAGGGATAATCATACATGTTTCACATATCAAACATGGATGCAAGGGATTTGTGATAATTGAATGAACAATGACAAAGTCGTATTTAAAACTCAAATCATTCATGAAGAACATTTCATAACTCCACACTTTTAATCACCCAACACCTAGTTCAAGGTAACCAAATCATCTTACATCGTGCTTATTTCATAATCACAATAGATCTTGGAATTTAAGGAGTTGTAGGAGGATTCACCTTCAATTTAAAACCCTAGGTCATGCATTTTATAAAATAGTAGAAATTGGGCATTTTAAATAGAAAAAATTTGGGCGCAAGGATGGAAGAGTATCCTTGTTGAAAAAGACCCGAATACCTGGTAGAACAACCCTGCTCGAAATTTTCCTTGAAGCTTGATGAAAACCTTGGTGAAGTTCTTGAATCTTGAGAGGAGAGGAAGAAGAAGAGCTTTGAGAGATACCTTTGGAGAATGAGGGTTTAGACTTGTAGAAACCCTTAAAAGCATCAGAATTAATGCCCATAATGGCATAATTTAGGAGTTAAAAGCATAGGACTTTACGAGAATACCCTTGGAGAAACGCAGAGAAAATACCCTGCTAGGCCCCCACGAGGCACCTCACGAGTCGTGGTGACATGCAACGACTCGTGGGGACCGAGTCATGGAGTGTACTGCCCATCCTTCCAAATTTTCTTCAACACAGCCCACAGCCAACATAATGAATCATCTCAAGCTCTAGCAACTCATTGTACCCACTCATCAAGTACACTGGATGACACTTCACGACTTCAACTGTTCACCACCCAATGAGTCGTTGCCAAGAATAATGACTCATCCGGTTGTCCGTTGCCACTGTGCTTCCCATCCCTTCCTTACAGTTCCTCATGGGTCAAATGACCCATTAGGTCTCGTAACGAGTTGTTCCCTGACTCGTTTTGAAGAAAATTTCTGCTGATTTTTCTACTGAGCTTCATCTAACTCCCCGGTTTGATCTCAAGTACCTCTAAGGTGTCACAACATATGGGGAAGAGGCTACAAGATGTTTTAGGAAATTTCCCTTCTTTCATGATCTATGTCGTGCGATGAAGTACACCCCTCTATTCCTCTAACTCGTGCTATATACATTTGCAGAAATATGCCTCCACGCGAGTCATTGATAGAAGAAATAGCAATGGAAATGGGCATGGAACGGGCATCAACCAGCCCCACCAGCTCCAGCGAATCCCTTGCCCGAGTAGGTTACTGATATATTGTGACTTTACAGCACTTTCGATGCTTAAAATTGAGTATAACATGGACTTAGGTATGTTTATATAGATATGAGGCACTTTTACTTTGATTTCAGGGAAAATAAGTGTTGGAGAAAAGATGTACAAAAGAAGCCTTAAAATGCAGAAAATCAGCCAAAGCACTAGCCTTAGACTGAGTTGTACCTTGATTGTACTAGTCGAGCTGATGACCGTGATGAAAGTCAGAAGGCTGAAGTGAGAAGAAGGAAATATACGACTGTCAGTATGAGCCATACAAATATGTACAAGCCGTAACTAGAGTCATGAAATTATTTAAAGGAAATTGCACAAAGACAGATTCCTGGTACAAATGGACTCACGAATCGTGGCATCAATGTACGAATCGTACCATGAGCCATGGTGAACTTCAGAAGATTCTTTAGTACTTGGCAGAACTTTAGACACTACAAATAGTATGAGACGTAGGAAGAAGGTATGAGTCGTACCACAAGACTCATGAAGAATTTTAGAAGATGTCAGAGTACTCAGGGCCAAACCACAAAATCATTGTTCGACTCGTAGGATGAAAGGTACGAGTCATACCATCCTTCCAACACTTAGCCAAATCTGTAGCAGCCAAGGACTTACGAGAAGTAGGTACGACACGTACAATCCTGCTATGGGTCGTAGGTCCAGTCGTGACATAGTTGGCACCAGATATAGAAAATTGCCTATTAGCTTAGGAAAATGTTTCTAATGTATATATAAATAGCCTTTATGTTTTATTTTAGTCATAGAAAGACAAAATTAAGTTAGTTGATGCGTGAAGAATTAGTTTTGTGAATTTTTGTCAAGTTGAGGAGCAATTCTTGGGATCAAATTCTTGATTTTCAACATTGTTGTTGAGATTGTTCTTTGATATTCAAATCTGGTCTTCTTCCAATTATTACCGTAAGTATTTAATTATGTGTTTGTCTACGAATACAAATAATAATCTTACAACCATGAGAGGCTAAAACCTCTATAACTAGGGGTTATAGGAACCATGGAGGATTAGCAAACTAGGGTTGCACAAAAGTGATTCAAAACCAATGCCAAAAGCTTGTATTGTATTGTCTTCATCTTTAAACGTCTGTTAAAGGTGTACAATGTTATAAATTGCCCGAAGTATTTACTTGCTTGAGCCTAGAGAGGTAGAGATTAGGAAAAGAGAATTACAACAAAGCCTTGGTCTTTATGATCATTGTAGTAACTTGAGTTGTGGTCGCAGGATAGTTAAATTTGGAACATGTTGATAACAGTTAGTTTGAAATTGCTCATGAGACCTGACTTGGTGATTAAGTATGGTCATCCAATACCCAGTCTTTTGGATGAACCCTAGCTATCACTTCTACAAGAAAGCATTGGGATTGATCACGTGTGTATACCTGAAGTAGTTATGAACCCATGGAGAACACTTAACCTAGTTGTTTGCAAATCATTGTATTAATCAAAATTATAATCTTGTTTCAATATTATTTTCTTTTAAACCCCCAATTTGGAGATAACTCACCAATAAGTTCAATTACCATCATTAGTCTAGATCTTATCAAATTCCCTATAGGTTCGACCCCAACCTCTTAGTTGGTTCTTTATTGACAACGACCACTTGATACATTGTCAGAAATTGTGAGTATGAGCATTATCAAAAAGTGGCGTCGTCGTCGGGGAATACGACTAAGATTTGATTAATTGCTTGCATTTGACTTTTAGTTGTTATTTCTTGAAATTACGTTTTCTTTTTGTTTTTGGATATCGACAGGTTGTTGCTTGGTGAATTCCAAGTACTCATCGGAGTAGAAACCCCCTGATTTCGTTGGATCTCAAACTTGAACAAATACTACGTATGATGGAGAACCAAGAGTAAAGAGATGCCTGTATAGCTGAAGAAGCTAGGCCTGCACTTTAGGATGCGGATGATGCTCAAGATGAGGTCGTGAATGCTGGTCGACATACGAGGGGCAACAGAGACCAAAGATATGCCCCTTAGTTCATCGATGAAGATGACCAGGACATTGATGAAGTTGGGTCAACTGAAGCCATTGTACCACCACCACTGCCTACTGGGGCCAAATTTGATATCACTAGCACCATGATTCAATTATTGAACATGAAAGGGGTGTTTAGTGGTCATGCATCAGATCATGCCAACCTTCACCTGATGAACTTCCTTGGAATATGTAAGGCGTATAGGTTTCCCGGAGTCATCCAAGATGCTACAAGGCTAAGACTCTTCCCCTTCTCTCTGTCTGGGGAGGCTACATTATGGTTATAAGAGTTGCCCAACGACACCATACCAATTGGAGGGAGCTCAAGCAAGGCTTTTTGGAGAGATTCTTTCCACACTCTGAGATGCTATAGCTTGAGGATAAGATCTACAACTTCTTATAACTAAAGACTGAGGCACTTCATGAGACCTGGTTGACGTTCAAAAAGAAGTTGACCAAGTGCCCAAACCATATGATTCCAGATGAAAGTCTATTGGAGATTTTCCATAGATTGTTGAAAAATAGTACAAAAGCAGTAGCAGACACAGTGGCAGGATGAGCGCTGATGAGTCACACATGGGAGCAAGCCTCTACTATTCTTGACAGGGTGGCAAAAACAAAAAGAGCATGACACACTCAGGAAGCAAAAGCAGCGGCCGGTACATATGTTGTTGGTTTGACTGCAGACCGATGTAGGTAAGAAGAAAAGTGTGACCAGGAATTGGCTCACAGGCGCACATCATTGGATTTTATTACTAAGAACATAATGGGAGCTGGATCCAGAAAGGTGAATGCAGTTGGGACAAGGGACAGGAGCTAGGGCTGGACCACTCAAATTTCGAAAAGGAGGAAAACTTCTTGGACAAGCAGGTGGCGGTTTTCTGAGCCAACTCCAAAAGGCTTCGGCAAGACTCTTGGCGCCAAGGTTTTAGAAACCGAGGTTAGAACCAATATAGAGACAACTATAACCAGAATGGGTTAAAAGATAGAAGTAGAGGTTGTGACCGCAGGGGAGATTGATGAAGGAATGGTGGTTACTGCAACGACTGAGCTGAATTGTACATACCTCCTAATGCACGTGAGGGGGAGGCTGGATAGTCAAAGTTAGAGAGCATGATAGATGAGATGCTAAAAAAGGTGAGGTCAACAGATGATGAGTTGAAAGATATCTGTAATGATATATCGAGCATGGGTCAGAGAGTGGAGTCACATATGACGACTATCAAGAAGATTGAACAATAGTAAGGGCAACTTCCAGCATCTAGGAACCCTAAGCAAAAAGGTACACTACCTAGCAACACAGTCCAAATTCTAAAAATTGATGGTCACTGCATGGTTGTGATTACTAGGAGTGGAAAGACTACAGTTGACCCCCTTCTACCGGTTGTAGTTGGAAGGAAAAAAAAGAGTGTGAATGAAGATGAAGAAGATGTTGCTGAGATGGAACATAATGAGAATGCTGAGTTAACTGAGGCCCCAAATGGTGATAAAGGTTCTGAAGCTAAACAAGGAGCCACTCAAATTTACAAGGCTATTCCACAACCACCGCCATCATTCCCCCAAATAATGAAGAAGAAAGCGGAGAATGGTAAGTTTCAAAACTTCTTGTCAATGCTCAAATTGTTTTCTGTAAACATACCATTAGTTGAGGCGTTGGAATAGATGTCAGTATATGCCTAGTTCATGAAGGACCTTGTTATGAAGAAGAGGTATGTGAGCTATGAGTCCATTGATAATGTACACCATTATAGTGTTATAGCTTCAGCGGTCTTGGCCCAGAAGAAGGAAGATGCAGGTGCCTTTACTATTCCATGCACAATTGGCGATGATGAGTTCGCAAGGGCACTCTGTGATTTGGGAACAAGCATCATTCTGATGCCATGGCTGTGTTTAAGCAGCTGGGCTTGGGAGCCCTTACACCGACTACCATGCAGTTGTTGATGGCTGACAAAACTGTGAAGAAGCCTATGGGGATCCTCTTCGATGTGCTTGTAAAAATTGATAGATTTATATTCCTAGCGAACTTCGTGATCATTGATTGCGAGGTTGATTTTGAGGTCCCCATCATTCTTGGGCGACCATTCCTTGCCACTGGGAGGGCCTTAATAGATGTGGAGGCTAGCCAGTTGAAGTTCAGACTCAATAAAGAAGAGGTCACCTTCAACGTCTACCGGTCAATGAAGCAATCAAAAGAATTTAGAGTTGTCCCAGCGAGAAAAGATTAATCTGAGTTCCTTGACAAAGTCTGAGTAGTCAAGAGACTTGCATTGTGCTACGAAGTTAAATTAGGCGCTTCTTGGGAGGCAACCCAAGTGGTGGTTTGGTGAACACTGAGTAACCGAGCCACGTGTGTCGTGCTGCGTAGTTAAATGAAGCGCTTCTTAGGAGGCAACCCAACTTAATTACCTAACGTGTGTTTAGTATGCAGGGAGACAAAAACAGGTGGCAAAAGAACTGCTGAACATGTAGGTGCTACGGTTCTCAGTACAACTCGATAGAGGATTATATGAGTCATGGTGAGAAACAGAGATGTACTTCAGTGCATGAGTACAGGGTACGGTTGGTCCTATGACTCGTAACTTCATTGTATGGGTTGTAGTACTCACTGTGGCTATGAACTATGCAAGGCATGGACTGCAATGAAAATAAAAGAGCTACTAGTCATAGTACGAATCGTAACCCAGTTGTACGAATCGTAAGATGAGCTTGTAGGTCCACAGGTAAGTCTCTCAATTTCTCTAGTACGGGTCCAAGGGATGAGTCATAGGATCTTCCGACAACTTGTGGTATGAGTCATGATGGGTCAAAAATTATAAAATCTACCCGACTCGGCCTAGATTTTTAAAAATCGGCCCTAGGATCTATATAAGCCTAAATGGATTGTACTACTCTCCTACTCTCACTAAACCTAAACTCACGAATCCCTCACACCCGTAACATATCACCAAGAATTAGAGAACAAGTTCTAGCTAAAGGTTACATCAAAAACCACAATTAAAACCCTAGTCTTGATTTGCAGTTGAAGTGCCAGCATTCAAGTAAGTGTATTTATTTGAAATTGATAGATATAACTTGTATGATTGATGTGAATTTGCTAAACCACCTAAGAGTCCTCTCATTGCATTAAAAATCAATAAAGGACAATGACAAGGGGCGTAACTAAGTTGTATGCTACTGGGTAGGAGCTCGAACTTGATTAAATTGTACATTGAACTATTAAAAGTCGAGTTACGGGTCGTGATTAAGAAGGGGAAGAATGAATAGTTGTAAAACTGGTTAAATGCATGCCTAAACTTGGGGAATTCTGAGTGCCCAAACTTAAAATAAAACCCCTTGCAAACTGAACCAAAATTGATGCAGGGACCTACGACTCGTGGTTCCATACTACCACTAGTAGGATGGCTCGTTTGGACTTTCCCAAGCCAAATTTGAAAAAGATTCACAAGGTACAAATCCTAATAGGGCTCGTGGTTTACTGCTATGAGTCATACATGGAAGTCATACCAATAATCTAAAAATGGTCAAGTCCACATGTGACAGTACGATCCTTCCTACGACTCATGGAATCGACTAACAGGTTGTACCATGAGTCATGGAAATATAAAGAAAAATTATTTTAAAGGGGCATCCTCATATGACTCATGGTACATAATGTACCTTCATAGTATGAGTCATACCTCACAGGTGTGACACTGACCTGAGATATTAAGGGTCTTAGTATGAACCGTACCAATAAGGTACGACCCATGATAAATTATAGAGGAATTTGTTCTTGCATTCTTTTTCTCAAATATGGAATTGTAACCATTTTTCTACACAGGTACAATGACGTTGAAGCCCAAAGAATCAAAGGCAACTACAAGGAGGACATTACTTGATGAGAACTCCAAGTTTGATCATGCGGGAAGCTCCCCTACTGGTTCAGTAGAGGAGTACAAGGTTGACACATCAGACACTGATAGGACCTTAACCACTAGGGAGAAAGCCAAAGCCAAAGCCGTTACAGCTACTGCCGCATCTATCGGTGCTCCTCAGTCTGAGGAGGGAGCTGAGGAAAAAGCTCAAGAGTAGGGAAGCGACTCTAATAAAGAAGAGGGGTCCGAGGAGACCCAATCTGGAGATGCAAGCAGTGGTGCTGGATCAGAGGAGAAGGCACCAAATGCTGAGCAGGAGCAGACTCTACCTAGGGAGAATCGCACTATCCGGTGGAGATTTGCAGGAGCTCAGGAGATATATGAATAGGGCATTGCTCTCACCACCAAAAAAATACCTAGGCATAGCATTAAAGAATAGCCGCAGATACTCAAAAATTCATTGAATAAGGTAGAGGAGATTAAGCGGATATTTATCTTCTACAAGTTAAAGTGGAGGCTAGGGCCCTGGACCAATACACTCCAAAAATTGTGCGGGAGTTCTATGCCAACTATTTTACAACCATGGAGAAAAAGGTGAAAGAGGGGCAGAAATTGAAAGATCAGCCGAAGTTGGAGAGTATCCTTGGCAGAGGTCGAGAGGTTGATATATCCGAGCGCACTATTGCTCGGATATGATATGGTCCCCAGTTCATCCTACTACACGCTACACTAGAATATGAATATTGGGTGGAGGCGTTGAAACAAATCAAGCAGCTCGGCTATGATGAGAGGAGGATACAGATACAGAGGTTGTCCAGTGTGATTTCTGAGGACAAAGAAGAGGCAGAATGGGTCACTAGCGGCAAGCAGGTCACAAGATATTCCCTAATATGCATAGAAAAGGCCTGCTGGATGTTAGTGCAGCACCGATTGGCACCGACGATTAATGAAAATACCCTCAATGCAGATAGAGCAGCTTTGGTGGCCTGTATCATGTCCAGATACCCAATTAGCATTTCGAGGGTCATTGAAGAGGAGATGCGAGATCGGACTATGGGATTGAGTACTAACATCCCATTCCCAAGTCTCATTTTCCGATTATGCATGGAGGCAGGTGTCATAGTGCACCGGAGTGAGGAGCGCCTAATTAGAGGACAGCGGATCGCTGATATTGGCTTGATCCGGGATGAGATGGACCCGGTTAAGTCAGCCCCAACTTTCCACCCCAATTCCACTGACTTGGCTAGTTGGGGGTGCACTGGTGAATGCACCCACTTCACCAGAGTAGGGTGAGACACTGGCTACAGATGCCGATTTTTTTGATATAGCTCCCAACACTTCTACTGCACCACTTACTAGCCTCCCGAGCCAGACTCCAGTCGGGTACATCCTAGTGCCCTAGGAATTTCTCTAGAAGCTAGCCAAGAAACTAACCATGGCCAAAAGGAAGATTCAATCAATGATGGAGAATGTTAAGACCTGGGTGAAGGTCGAGATTGAGACAGCTGCGCAGGCCTTGCATGCCAGATTAGATGGGTTTGAAAGCAGATTCAATATATGCATGGCAAAGCAAACTGATATACGTAGCCTCCATGAAGAGTTGGGGGCTCTTCCGAGCCAAGTAGCTGATCTGTCATCACGGCAAGCGGTGGTCATACAAGCCCCCAACTTCCTTACCTTGATGCTGATATAGACAAGGAGCTTGATCTGGCGGCCTACTGGAGCCTACAGGAGCAAGGAAAGAAAAAGGGAAAAAGAGGGTCTTCGAAGATGTTGGAGATGAGACCCCTAAAAAGAAGAAGAAGAAAGAGAAAAGAGAATGCAATCGTGCACGATTAGAGAGCCTGCAGACTCATGACACACACTTTTCAGAACTGCAGGAACGAGCTAGAGAAGTAGGAAGCTCCACCATGGCCCAAGCAGAGCTTGCTAGTGGAAAGGACCCTTTGGGCGAGCCACATTTAGCCCACACCATTCTAGAGAACATAGAGACGATTGAGACTACGAGGAGTAGCCACTTCCCCTATTGATCCACAAGTGAGTGCACTAGCCAGTGCCAGCGCTACGATTGTTGCGGAGGTACCTCCTCCGCAGGATGACAGGAGCACTTAGTTTGCCGCAGGCAGGTTCCCTTCCCTCAGTTCCTACATTCTATGCTTCAGGGACAAAGCATGGTTTTTAAAAAGGATAGGGAGTGTACTTATATTTTTGGATTTTTGATTCGTCTGAGGGTTTTTCTTGTTGTGTTTTTTCCCTCGGCATGCTATCTAGTAGAACAAACATGTTTAGGAATTTATTTTTTTGTGTGATTTTTTTTAATTAGAAAGTAGTTTAGGAGTACTCATCCAATAAATTGAACTAGTTTTGGAGTTATAAAAATTTGACCCTGTTTAAATTTTTTTTTTTTTTATGATTAGCTGCGTATTTGTGATTGCAAGCATGATTTATATGGATCTTTTTATGTCATTTAGTATGTTAGCATGTGTAGTTTTTGTTAAGCCATGAATAAACCAGACAGGTAGAGTGAATCCAAGTCATGTACCATGAGTGAGTGAGGTCTGATACTTAGTTCTATATTGTGCAGAGGATCTAGAACTTTCCCGTTTGGTCTTTGAATAGGTTTTAGGATGGTTGGTTAGGAAAGGATCATAGGATGTTCTTGTTTATCCCATTTTTAGCTTGAATAACCCTACAAAAATTATATGATTTCCCTTGATCCAAAATTTTGAGCCTTAAATAAACCATTTTTCTTTGATTACCCAATTAACCATACCCATTTTTTTATAATGAACCTGTTTCAGCCCTGGCCCCTCCTTGGACATTGTGAAAACATAGTAAAAATACCTAGTTGAGGGTGGCTAGAGTAGGGGTGCATAAATAGTGGGAAGGTGAAAAAGGGAGAAAAAAAGAAAAAGGTCAAAAATGAGGTGTGGTGTGACCAAAGAAAAAAATGAAAAAGAAGATTCAAAAACAGAACGACCTATGAAAAAGCTTGAAGAAAAACACCACACTCATAGAATTACATAAAAAGGTGAAAAGGGAGGAAAGAAAGTGTAAAAAGCACAAAGGGTGAAATAAGTGAAAAAATGGAGCCACATGTATGTAGTGCCAAGGAGGGGTTTAGTCACTTAGAAAAGATCCTATATCTATCATACCCATCCCGAAAGCCTACATTACAAGCCAAAGCAAGTCCAATAGTAATCCTAATCTGACCATCTGACAAACTGAAGTAGAGAAAATAAGGGCAAGCCTATGGTATTCAATATGCAGTATTTGAAACTTCTTGGTGAGAGTGAGAGTCTCGCTTGTTCAGTCCCATGTTATATATTCTACTATATCGGTGAGTGGGTGACTTCATTCGCTGTGAGGGTACATGATTTTTGTTTAATTCCACCGATGTTCTGTGTAAAAAGCATTGATGATGACTTGACTAACTATTACTAGCTAGATTACATGTCTTGATCCCTGTTTATCATGTTTTGTGGTTGCTTGTAGTGCCTTTGCTGATTTGGTTCATGAAAAAAGGGTCAAAAGTTTTTTGAGTTAATAGTGCAAATTTTGTTTGGTGCTGACTCTAGTATCCTAGGTTTATTTTCTAGTTAAGCGTCGGGTTTAGTTTATATTTTATTTTGGCGGAGGACATGCATAAGTCTTAAGTTGAGGGTATTGATATGCTATGAGTTTACAACACTTTTGACACTTAAAACTGAGAAAATAACATGGACTTAGGTATGTTTATATGGATATGAGGCACTTTTACTTTGATTTCATGGAAATTAAGTGTTGGAGAAAAGATGTATAAAAGAAGCCTTAAAATGCAGAAAATCAGTCAAAGTACCAGCCTCAGTACGAGTTGTACCTTGATTGTATGTGTTGTACTGATGACCTTGATGAAAATCAGAAGGCTAAAGTAAGAAGAAGGAAACACACGACTCTCAGTACTAGTCGAACCAAGATGGTACAAGCCATAACTAGAGTCGTGGAATTATCTAGAGGAAATTGCATAAAGGCTGACTCCTGGTATGGATGGACTCACGAATCATGGCATCAATATATGAACCATACCTCTCATGATTGTAAGATTGTGATTAGTATAGATAGAAAAAGACATAATTAAAAAATTACAATGATGATTAAAGAAAACCTACTATGAATATTGCAATAGAATGTGATGAACAAAATCAAGAACAATTGATAAATCTAAGTTTTGATTGCCAAGAATTGCTCTCTAATGTTTTCAAAAAATAATTTCAAACTTGATAACTATTGACAACCAACTAATTCTGACCTTCTCTAACCTAAAAAAAACATAAAACGTATTTATATAGACAATAAATCCTTTTCCTAAGTTGAAAGGGAAATAACCAAATTTGGTGCCGACACATCCTACGACTCATCATACGACCCGTAACAGGATTAGATGGGTTGTGCCTTGCTCTCATACATACCTTGATAGCTACAGAATTGGCTAATTGTTGGCATCTAATGCGACTTGTAACATCATCCCACGAGTCGTATAATCCAATCGTGGTTTCGATCTGAGAACTTTGGCATATTATGAAGTTTCGAAGAAGTCTTGTTATGCCTCGTACCTTGTTCCTACGACTCATAATAGCTTGTTGCATCATGAGTTCTGCCATGTCCATAAAATCCCCGAAGTTCCCACCGCTTCTAGTATGGGTTATATGTAGATACTTCGATCCGTAGGTTCTACCAGTATCAGGAGAATTCAAATGTGCAACTTTTTTATAAAATATTCCATGACTCTAATAATGGATTGTACCAGCTTGGTACGACTCGTATTGAGAGTCATACTTTTCCTTTGTAGTGTTCCAGCCTTCTGAGCATTTCCATGAATTTAAGTACGGCTCGTACAATCTAGGTATGGCTTACACTGAAATCAGTACTTGGCTATGTTTCTGCACTTTTTTGTAACTTTTGCACATTTTTTCTGCAACACCTATTTTCCCTAAAACCAATATAAAAACACCTCATATCTGTATAAACATATCTAAGTCCATGCTATTTTTCTAGTTTTGAGCGTCGAAAGTGCTGTAAACTCACAAAACATCAACACCCTCAACTTAAGCCTTTTGTATGTCCTGAGGCAAAGATAACAAAAACTAGAAATGACGCTTAACTAGAAAATAAACCTAGGATACTCCAGCCAATGCCAATCAAATTTTGCACTATGAACTCAAACTACTTCTGATCCTTTTATTGGTAAACCAAATCAGCATATGCATATCAAGTAACCACATATCATGATAAACAGGGATCAAGATATGTCATCTATTTATTAGCAGAGAATCAAGTCATTACCAAGGCTTTTCACATGGACAACTGGCAAATAAAATACAACCTAGGTAGCCTCACAGCAAATGAAGTCCCCAACTCACAGATATATAAAAATATGAAACATGAGACTGAACAAGTAATACTCTCACTCTAACAAGGAAGTTCCAAGTACTACACATCGGATACCATAGGCTTGCCCTTATTTTCTCTACTTCGGATATTCGAACAGCCAGGATAGGATCACTATAGCACATTTTTCAACTTGTAATGTAGGTTTTTGGGCTGGGTATAGTAAATATGAAATTTTTAGTGACTAAACCCTCCTTGGAACTACATACACGTGGCTCCACTTTTCACTTATTTCACCCTTTTTCCTTACTTTTATCCATTTTTATGCAATGTATGGGTGTGGTGAGTTTTCAACTATTCAT
Source organism: Datura wrightii (assembly GCA_035772735.1). NCBI lineage: Eukaryota > Viridiplantae > Streptophyta > Magnoliopsida > Solanales > Solanaceae > Datura > Datura wrightii. The sequence goes on from JASDFA010000027.1 coordinate 42,314,501, forward strand.
TCATTTTTTTTCTCTTTTGTATTTTCTTTTCAAATTTTCTTTTTCACCTCTTATTTTCTTCTTTTTTCACACCACACCTCATTTTTAACCTTTTTTCCTTTCTTTTCTTTTTTCTTTTTCACCTCCCCATAATCTATGCACCCCTACTCTATCCACCCTCGACTTAGGCATTTTGCTTAGGCTGAGGTTCAGAATGTCCAAGGAGGGACCAAGGCCAAAATAGCTTCATTATTGAAAATATGGTAAGGTTAATCAGTTAATCAAAGAAAAATGCTTCATTTAAGACTCAAAATCGGGATCAAGGGAATCATATCATTTTAGTAGGGTAATTTAAGCTAAAGCGGGCTAAACAAAATTGGCCTATGATTCTTTCCTAACCAACCATCCTAAAACCTATGTAATGACCAACTAGGAATGTTCTAGATCCTCTACGTAGTATTGAACTAGGTATAGACTTCACTTACTCATGGTACGTATTTTGCATTCATTCTACCTGTCCAGTTCATACATTGCTAACTATAACTACTCATGCTAATACACTAAATGACACAAAAAGATCAACAAAAATCATGTTTTGTAATCAACAAGTACACAACTAACCATCAAAAATATTAAATAGGGCAATTTTTTTTTCAAACCTTCAAAGCTAGTGCATTTTATTGGCTGAATAATCCTAAGCTACATTCTAATTGAACAAAAATAGACTACATATGTCGATTCTACTAGATAGCATCACCTATCTTGATATTGAGGTTAGGAAGAGTGGGGGCTGCTAGAATTGCTAGCTATCGAGATGATAGTTTGGTCACTTTGCTCTGAAGAGCCCCAACTCCTTATGGTGGCTACCAATGTCAGCCTACTCGGCCATGCGCTTGTTGAAGCGGCTCTCAAAATATCGAGTCTGGCATGTAAAACCCATACAGCCAACCTCAATCTCAGCCTTCACCCAAGGCTTCATATTCTCCATCACCTTTTTCTCAACTACGGTCAGTCTCTCTTCGATCTTTTGAAGAAATTCCTGAAGCACGAGCATGTATCTAGTTGGGGTCTAGCTCGGAAGGCCCATATGTGGTGTAGCATAGGTGATGGGAGCTGCCTCTAAAGGAATGGAATCTTAGGCCAGTGTCTCTTCCTGCTCCTATGAGGTGGGGGCATTCACCTGTTCGCCCCCAACTACTCATGGTACTGGGACTATGGTAGAAAGTCGTGCTCGGCATACCAGGTTCATTTCATCTCAAATCAAGTCAATGTCTAATGTTCTTTGTCCTCCAATAAACTGCTCCTTACCATGATACACCTTGAGATCTTCCTCCATACACAGCCTGAATACGAGACTCGGGAATGAGATGGTAGTGCTCAATCCCATATACCAATATTGGATCTCCTCTGCAATGACCCTTGGAATGTTGATGGAGTTTCATGACATGATACACAACCCCAATGCTGCTCTGTCTGCATTGAGGGTATTGTCGTTCACTAACGGTGCCAACCGATAGTGAACTAGTGTCCAACAGGCTTTTGATAAGAAATTCAATGAGTTCTTGGTGACCTGCTTGCTACTAGTTACATATTCTGCCTCCTCCTTATCTTCAGTGATGACCCTGACAACCACTTAATCTGACTTTTCCTCTCCTTAAGGCGTAACTGCTTTATTTTCTTCATGGCCTCCACCCGGTAGTCAAACTCTAGTGTAGTGTGGGGTGGAATGAATTGATTCCCATATAATACCCAAGCAATGGTATGCTCGAATATGTCAATAATGCGGCCTCTCACCATGACGCTCACTAACTTAGGTTGATCTTTGAGTTTCTTCCCCTCCTTTGATTTCTGTTGCATGGTATCCAAATAATTAGCATCAAACTCCTGGTAGATCTCTTAAGTGTATCAATATGGGGTTCTATCCATCCGTTCGAACCCGTAGTAGCTGAATATCCACTTCATCTCCTCCACCTTGTTTAGTGAATTGGTGAGTATAGATCTGTGGCTCTCCTTGAATACTCCGCCTAAAGTTGTTCTTGGTGGTCAGAGAAATACCTTGTTCATAGATCTCCTATGCTCTTGGTACTCTCCACCGAATAGTATGGTTCTCACTCCGCAGAGTCTGCTCTTGCTCAGCATTGGATTCCTCATCATCGAATCTGGACTCACTATCTCCATCACTGGATTGGGCCTCCTTGGAGTCCTCATTATCGTTAGAGCCACTACCGGACTCTTGCACTCATTCCTCAGCTCCCTCCTCAGAATGGGGAACATCAGTAGATGTGGCAATGCCCGTTTTGGCCTGGGCTTTAGCTTTTGCTCTAGTGGTTTGGGTCCCATTGGTGTTAGATGTATTGACCCTGTATTCTTCCACCGAACCACTAGGGGAGGTGTTTGCATGCTTAGAGTTGGATTGCTCATCTCTCAATGCCCTCCGAGTTTCTATATCTTCCCTTGCGGCTTTGTCTTTGGTAGATTTGGTTTCTTTATTCTTCAAAGTCATTGTACCTGTGGAGAAAAAGGATCAAAACTTCATATGTAAGGAAAAGAAAACAAGAAACCATCGTCTGAATTTTTTCACGGGTCTACAGTATGAGTAGTACCTAGGAGGTATTATCCGCATTGAGACTTGTAACGTCTAAGGTCATAGTCATGACTTTGAGGTACAACTGGTACCACGAAGATACGATCCATACCATGAGTCGTATGAGGATACTTCTTAAAACCCACTATTCTCTATTTTTCCATGACTCATTGTACGACTCGTAAGTCGATTCCATGAGTTGTAGGAAGGATCGTACTGTTGCCTTTAGACTTGACCCTTTGCACCCTTTGCAGACTCCTGGTACAATCGCCAGATACAAATGATACCAAGGGTCATAATAGGTTTCATACCAATAACTTTGTCACACATTTGACTTAGGACAATCCCAACGAGCCGCCCTACGAGTTGTAGTGTGAAACCACGAGCCGTAGGAAGGCTTGTGAAGCCTGTCCTTGCCTTTGTTCATGTCAGTTTTGCAGGTAAATTTAATTTGTGTTGGGTACTCAGAATTCCCTAATTCAAGGCATGCATTTTTCTCAATTTTTTTAACTACCCATTCCTCCCTTTTCAATTCACAACTAGTAACTCAGTTAATATTAGTTTAAATTCATTTTTTAGCATTCTCGCATCCTACCCAGTCAACATAGTCATAATGCAATTCTCTGATCATTATCCTCATCTATTTTCATGAATTTTGAGGACTCCCAGATGTTAAACATATTCATACAATCACGAAGGTCATTTTTCCCTACTCAAAGCATAGTAAGTTACTTGATTATTGCAAACTCTTGCTCTATTCATTTGTATGTAAGTTACTAGGACTGGACTTCAATTTGGGTAGTGTTAATCGGGCACAATTTTTTGCTCAATGATCTTTTGTTAGTGAGTTACAAGTGTGAGGGAAATATGGATAGTGTTCGTGCGTTGAGGTTTTGAGTCTGTGGGAGAAGGGTATGAAGTTTTTGAAGTTTAATAGTTTTAGGTAAATTTTTCTAAAATTGGGTCGAGTCGGGTCGACCTAAGCAATTTGGCCTGTCACGACTTGAACCATGTGTCATAGGAAGGACCTACGACCTGTCGCTAGGACTCGTAGCAGAGATTTAAGAAACTTACCTGTGAACTTACAAGCACATTATATGACTCGTACCATGAAGGTACGAACCGTACTACGACTCGTAGGTCACTCTGAACTAGAGTTCCTTGCATAGTTCATAGATACAGTGAGTACTACGATCCGTACAATGTAGTTACGAGTCGTAGGACCAACCGTACCATGAAATCATGCACTAGGACATATCGCTGCTTCTTACCATGACTCATACTACGGCCCATACAATGCTCCTAGGAGTCATATTGAGGCTCATAGTACCAGTCTGCACTGTAATTTTTCTACAACTTGTTTGTTTCACCTGCACACTAAGAACACATAAGTTAATAAACTTGTGTTGCCTCACAAGAAGCGCTTGATTTAACATCGTGATACGTTACTCGGACTTCACCAAACCACTTCATGGGTTGCCTTCCAACAAGCGCCTGATTTAATGTCGTGGAACGACGCAAGTCTCTTGACTGCTTAGACTCATCCTTTATTGCTGAGAACACTCTAAACTCATTTGGTTGCTTCATTAACCAACAAACATTGAAGGTGACCTCCTCTTTATTTAAGCCTGAATTTTAGTTGTGTCACGACCAGAATATGGTCCCGGATCGGGATACGGAACAAGGAACCCCAAGAGGCTCCAAGTCGACCCATGGCATGAACATAGAAGCTAAGAGCATGAAACACGTGAAACATGATAAATTAAAACATACTTAAGAGGAAGTCTACATACATATAAATATGAGATAGAGTCAACCAGGACCAACTAATTTCTACATAATGTCTAAAAAATCCTTTAAGATAACTGATGAGCTGATGGGACAACAACCCCAACTAGATCGACTAAATCTATAACTGAAAGAATGTAACAGTAGATAAATGAATGTCCTTGGAGGATGAGGACTCACCAACACTAGCTGGACAGGCCTGAGGGGAAAGCAAGACTAGTGATGCGGCTGAGACTGAGGGGAATGCAATTTATTAGCTGAATAATCCTAAGCTACATTCTAATTGAACAAAAATAGACTAAATATGTCGATTCTACTAGATAGAATGCTCGAGGAAAAAGAAACACGGTAAGAAAAATACTCGGATGAATCCAAAAATGCTAAAAAGCTACAGGTACATCCTCTCCCCTTTTGAAAAGCATGCTTCCTCCCCGAAGCATAGAATACAAAACATAAGGAAAGTAACATACCACTGGTGCACTAAGCGCTTCTGTCATTCTGCGGAGCTGGTACCTCAGTTGCAGTCGTGGCGCCAGTGGTGGATGATGCACTCAATGGTATATCAACGGGGTGAACGGTTACCCCCTCAGTAGTAGTGGTCACTTCTGTGACCTCTTGAATAACTGTGGCTGAATATGGCTTGCGTGAAGGGTCTTTTCCACTCGCAAGCTCTGCATGGGCAGTGGTGGAGCTACCCGCTCCTCTCGCTCTCTCAAGCAACTCCGACCTATGCTCGTCGTGAGTCTGCTGACTCTCAAATCTCGCTCTCCCATGTGCTTTCTTTTTCTTCTTTCTCTTCTTCTTTAGGGTCTTCTCTCCAACTTCTTTCAAGACCCTCTTTTTCCCTTTTCCTCCCTCAGCTCCGATCGACTCCCAATATGCCACCAAATCAAGCTTATCACCTATCTTGATATTGAGGTTAGGAAGGGTGGGAGCTGCTAGAATTGCTAGCTATCGAGATGATAGTTTGGTCACTTTGCTCTGAAGAGCCCCAACTCCTTATGGGGGCTACCAACGTCAGCCTACTCGGCCATGCGCTTGTTGAAGCGGCTCTCAAAATATCGATTCTGGCATGTAAAACCCATACAGCCAACCTCAATCTCAGCCTTCACCCAAAGCTTCATATTCTCCATCACCTTTTTCTCAACTACGGTCAGTCTCTCTTCGATCTTTTGAAGAAATTCCGGATGCACGAGCATGTATCTTGCTGGGGTCTATCTCGGAAGGCCCATATGTGGTGTAGCATAGGTGATGGGAGCTGCCTCTGAAGGAATCGCATCTTTAGCCGGTGTCTCTTCCTGCTCTTATGAGGTGGGGGCATTCACCTGTTCGCCCCCAAATACTCATGGTACTGGGACTATGGTGGAAAGTCGTGCTCGGCTTACCAGGTTCATTTCATCTCGAATCAAGTCAATGTATGATGTTCTTTGTCCTCCAATCAACTACTCCTTACCATGATACACCTTGAGATCTTCCTCCATACACAGCCTGAATACGAGACTCGGGAATGAGATGGTAGTGCTTAATCCCATATACCAATATTGGATCTCCTCTGCAATGACACTAGGAATGTTGATGGAGTTTCGTGACATGATACACACCCCCAATGCTGCTCTGTCTGCATTGAGGGTATTGTCGTTCACTGACGGTGACAACCGATAGTGAACTAGTGTCCAACAGGCTTTTGCTAAGAAATTCAATGAGTTCTTGGTGACCTGCTTTCTACTAGTTACATATTCTGCCTCCTCCTTATCTTCAGTGATGACCCTGACAACCACTTAATCTAACTTTTCCTCTCCTTAAGGCGTAACTGCTTGATTTTCTTCATGGCCTCCACCCGGTAGTCAAACTCTGGTGTAGTGTGGGGTGGAATGAATTGATTCCCATATAATACCCAAGCAATGGTATGCTCGAATATGTCAATAATGCAGCCTCTCACCAGGACGCTCACTAACTTAGGTTGATCTTTGAGTTTCTTCCCCTCCTTTGATTTCTGTCCATGGTATCCAAATAATTAGCATCAAACTCCTGGTAGATCTCTCAAGTGTATCAATATGGGGTTCTATCCAACCGTTCGAACCCGTAGTAGCTGAATATCCACTTCATCTCCTCCACCTTATTTAGTGAATTGGTGAGTATAGGTCTGTGGCTCTCCTTGAATACTCCGCCTAAAGTTGTTCTTGGTGGTCAGAGAAAGACCTTGTTCATAGATCTCCTATGCTCTTGGTACTCTCCACCGAATAGTATGGTTCTCACTCCGCAGAGTCTGCTCTTGCTCAGCATTGGATTCCTCATCATCGGATCTGGACTCACTATCTCCATCACTGGATTGGGCCTCCTTGGACTCCTCATTATCGTTAGAGCCACTACCGGACTCTTGCACTCATTCCTCAGCTCCCTCCTCAGAATGGGGAACATCAGTAGATGTGGCAATGCCCGCTTTGGCCTGGGCTTTAGCTTTTGCTCTAGTGGTTTGGGTCCCATTGGTGTTAGATGTATCGACCCTGTATTCTTCCACCGAACCACTAGGGGAGGTGTTTGCATGCTCAGAGTTGGATTGCTCATCTCTCAATGCCCTCCGAGTTTCTATATCTGCCCTTGCGGCTTTGTCTTTGGTAGATTTGGTTTCTTTATTCTTCAAAGTCATTGTACCTGTGGAGAAAAAGGATCAAAACTTCATATGTAAGGAAAAGAAAACAAGAAACCATCGTCTGAATTTTTTCACGGGTCTACAGTATGAGTAGTACCTAGGAGGTATTATCCGCATTGAGACTTGTAACGTCTAAGGTCATAGTCATGACTTTGAGGTACAACTGGTACCACGAAGATACGATCCATACCATGAGTCGTATGAGGATACTTCTTAAAACCCACTGTTCTATATTTTTCCATGACTCATGGTACGACTCGTAAGTCGATTCCATGAGTTGTAGGAAGGATCGTACTGTTGCCTTTAGACTTGACCCTTTGCACCCTTTGCAGACTCCTGGTACAATTGCCAGATACAAATGATACCAAGGGTCATAATAGGTTTCGTACCAATAACGTTGTCACACATTTGACTTAGGACAATCCCTATGAGCCACCCTACGAGTTGTAGTGTGAAACCACGAGTCGTAGGAAGGCTTGTGAAGCCTGTCCTTGCCTTTGTTCATGTCAGTTTTGCAGGTAAATTTAATTTGTGTTGGGTACTCAGAATTCCCTAATTCAAGGCATGCATTTTTCTCAATTTTTTTAACTACCCATTCCTCCCTTTTCAATTCACAACCAGTAACTCAGTTAATATTAGTTTAAATTCATTTTTTAGCATTCTCGCATCCTACCCAGTCAACACAGTCATAATGCAATTCTCTGATCATTATCCTCATCTATTTTCATGAATTTTGAGGACTCCCAGATGTTAAACATATTCATACAATCACAAAAGTCATTTTTCCGTACTCAAATCATAGTAGGTTACTTGATTATTGCAAACTCTGGCTCTATTCATTCATATGTTAGTTACTAGGACTGGACTTCAATTTGGGCAGTGTTAATCGGGCACAATTTTTTGCTCAATGATCTTTATTAGTGAGTTACAAGTGTGAGGGAAATATGGATAGTGTTCGTGCGTTGAGGTTTTGAGTCTGTGGGAGAAGGGTATGAAGTTTTTGAAGTTTAATAGTTTTAGGGAAATTTTTCTAAAATTGGGTCGAGTCGGGTCGACCTAAGCAATTTGGCCTGTCACGACTTGAACCATGTGTCATAGGAAGGACCTTCGACCTGTCGCTAGGACTCGTAGCAGAGATTTAAGAAACTTACCTGTGAACTTACAAGAACATTATATGACTCGTACCATGAAGGTACGAATCGTACTACGACTCGTAGGTCACTCTGAACTGGAGTTCCTTGCATAGTTCATAGATACAGTGTGTACTACGATCCGTACAATGTAGTTACGAGTCGTAGGACCAACCGTACCATGTAATCATGCACTAGGACATATCGCTGCTTCTTACCATGACTCATACTACGGCCCATACAATGCTCCTAGGAGTCATATTGAGGCTCATAGTACCAGTCTGCACTGTAATTTTTCTACAACTTGTTTTTGTTTCACCTGCACACTAAGAACACATAAGTTAATAAACTTGTGTTACCTCACAAGAAGCGCTTGATTTAACATCGTGATACTTTACTCGGACTTCACCAAACCACTTCATGGGTTTCCTTCCAACAAGCGCCTGATTTAACGTCGTGGAACGACGCAAGTCTTTTGACTACTCAGACTCATCCTTTATTGCTGAGAACACTCTAAACTCATTTGGTTGCTTCATTGACCAACAAACATTGAAGGTGACCTCCTCTTTATTTAAGCTTGAATTTTAGTTGTGTCGTGACCAGAATATGGTCCCGGATCAGGATACGGAACAAGGAACCCCAAGAGGCTCCAAGTCGACCCATGGAATGAACATAGAAGCTAAGAGCATGAAACACGTGAAACATGATAAATTAAAACATACTTAAGAGGAAGTCTACATACATATAAATCTGAGATAGAGTCAACCACGACCAACTAATTTCTACATAATGTCTAAAAAATTCTTTAAGATAACTGATGAGCTGATGGGACAACAACCCCAACTAGATCGACTAAATCTATAACTGAAAGAATGTAACAATAGAAAAATGAATGTCCTTTGAGGATGAGGACTCACGAACACTAGCTGGACAGGCCTGAGGGGAAAGCAAGACTAGTGATGCGGCTGAGACTGATCCCTCAGACCTTTATTATGAAATGATACAACATAGAGTATGCGGTCAGTACTTGCAGTGTACTGAGTTTGCAAGGTAAGTAAGATGGAAAGTTAAAATACGTAAGAGTTCATAAGAGTAGGACAACGTGATCATAAAGTAAATATCATAATGTAAACATAAGGGCTCAAGGTTTTCAAAAAATTCATAAACTAGTTATAATCATAATCCTAAAAGCAAGATTTTTTAAACATAACTCGAGCCAAAGTAACATAAACATAACCATGCATAAATCATCAGGAACAATGGGAGGACTCATCTTAACCGACACCATCATGATAGAGCCTTACATGAAGCCACATTACTCCGCCCAAGTGGTCAGGACCGTCCTCGGCCTGCTAGGAAAGGGAACGTGCATGCGTGGTGATATCAAGGGATCCAATAATAATTATATACATATACCTATGGTGGCACATAGTTCTGAGACCATGTTGTTTCCCTTTTAATGCCGGGTCTACTCGGTGCTAGACACTGCTCCCAAAAATATGTACATGAGGGCTCATATCGTAATTGTAAAAGTCATTCATGAAGTTCATGGACAAATAAATAATAACATAATGGATCCCACTTGAAATACTTGATTAGCAATGAATGGGGGCCCGTGAATCGGCCAAGAGTCATAAAATCATAAATCATGAAATCCATGCATACTTGTAAAACATGTATGTTCTTGATATTCAAAAATCCATGATGAGTACTTTAGAGAAATCATATCTTAAATCATAAATCATAATTTAGGGCTTAAGAAGATAAAGATCATAATTGAACCATAAATCGACTTTTCATGAAGCTTATATATTTGGGCATAATTTAATTAGAAGTTGAAACTATAAATTAATAATTAAAATAATTATAAAATCAGCCCATAGATCATAAAACATGATTTGATACATAAAGGGAATTGACCCACATATAGATCATAGATAATTTCACAAGAATTGGAATAAACCCTATAAGATCATAAAACATGAATCTAGAAATGGGAATTCATGAATTTGAGAAGAACTTTGCGCATGAGAGTGAAAGGAACCCTCATTCAAAACCTCACATACCTGGGTAAATCGAAGTCACACTTCCACTTGAAAGCCCAAAGGGAATTGGAGAGGGTTTGAAGAAATTCTTCAAACTTGATCTTCAAGGAAAGGCTATAAGTTGCATGCATGGAGTGGAGATACTTGAGTAGGTTTAACACCCTTGAAACCCTACAAACTGAGCTTAAAAGGATGTATTTTAGGACCTTAGGGCCTAGGAATGATGAAAATACCCTTAATGAAAAAACATGAAAATCTGCACTGCCATTTACAACGACTAGTCCAACGGGTCGTTACTGGATCCCAGGGATTGTTTCTCCCCTCGTTGCTTCACCCCACTTTTCAGACTCGGGTTTGCTACCACAATTGGTACCACGAGTCGTACCCAGCTCCCACGACTCGTGATAACCACCCATTGTCACCACTGCCTGCCTTCTGGGAACCCTTCTAACGGGACCATATAAAGACTCGTCTCTTCAAACAATAAGTCATCCTATGACTCATGCCAACCCTTTTTACCAAGACCATCCTCCCAATGACCCCCTTAAAATGACCCATTACATCAACTAATAGGTCTTCCTGAGACGTGTTACTTCTCAGTCCTACTCTACAAATTCTCACAACGAGCACCTCCAACGGGTCATTAGACCTACCAACGACCTGTACAATGAGTCGTTTTGAGAAGGAAATCTCAGATTTTCTGCTGCTTTTCATTTCAAATCCCGAGTCTTGTCTTAGGAACTTGTGGGGTATTACAAGTTGGCCAGCTTCTATATCTACTAAAGCCCTCCCAGTGGCAAGGAATGGTCTCCCTAAAATGATGGGGACCTTAAAGTCAACCTCGCAATCAAGGTCACAAAGTCTGCTGGGAATATGAATCTGTCCACCTTTATAAGCACATCAAACAGGATCCCTACAGGCTTCAGTAGCCACATAGCAGTTGGTGTAGGGGCTCCGAAGCCTAGTTACTTGAACACAACTATTGGCATCAGATTGATGCTTGCTCCCAATTCGCAGGGTGCCTTCGCGAACTCAACATCACCAATAGTACAAGACGACACCTGGATCCTTCTTTTCCTGGGCAAGGACCTGTGAGACTATGGTGCTACAATAATGCAAGTTACCACAAGCTCATAACTCACGGACCTTTTCTTGGTAACAAGGTCCTTCATAAACTTGGCGTATCCCAGCTTCTGCTCCAATGCCTTGACCAATGGTATGCTTACAGATAATTGTTTGAGCATCGATAGAAATTTCTAAAACTTACCATCTTCCTTCTTCTTCTTCATTCTCTGAGGGAACTGTGGCGGTGGTTGTGGGATAGCTTTATAAATTTGTGTGGTCCCTTGTTTCTTTCCTTTTTCAACTTTAGGCTCCTTCTCAACAATTAGAGCCTCAGTCAACTCAGCTTCTTCCTTAAGCTCATTCTCAGCAACCTCTTCATTATCATCAATCACACTTTCTTTCTTCCTTTGAATTTCAACTACAACCGACAGAGGGGATCCATTCTAGTCTTTCTACTCCTAGTCATCATAGTGTCACGACCTGAACATAGGCCCGGACCGAGACACGGGACAAAGAAACTGAGAGGTTCCAAGTCGACCCATGGCTTAAACATGACATCAAAGCTCAACATGATAATATGAAAAGTCTAGCATATGAAATAACAGAAGTATGAAAATATAATTACATCTGAACATATGAATACATAACACAATTTTGAAGTTGAATACAAACTATGTCTGATAAGCCTCTACATACTGACGAGTTGATGGGACAAGACCCCAACTAACTCACTAAAGACTAAAACTGAAAATACTGAATACAAGCTAATAAAAAGGTCTTCGAAGGGTGAGGACTCACCAACTGACTTAGAGATGCTAACTTTGAGGATCTAGCTAATGGCGGAACTAAACCTGGATGTCCAAGCCCATATGATAAAATGATACAATGTAGAGTATGCGGTCAGTATGTGGAATGTACTGAGTATGCAAGGTAAGTAAAACAACTAAGTAGGTAAAAATCAAAAATCATGCATATCATAAAACATTTCATCATAAGATTCTGAGAGTAGGGCTTGCATGCTAGTATCTGAAAACATGACTTAAACATAACCGAATATCACAATTGATGCGAATGACCAAAAGCATAAACTGATTATTGATAAGTAAAACTGAACATTGGGTCAAACCTGCTAAAAACATAATATCATGACTGATGAACATGCATAACTGAAATCATGAGGAATAATGGGAGACTCGTCATATAACCGACATTACCATGATAGAGCTAACGTGATCCCAACAGTTACAATCAAGTGGGCAAAGCTGTCCAAAGCCTTGCCACGGCTAAGGACGCTACCATGATATCGATATCAAGTTGAAGGCCCCTTTGGGGGTAGGGAAAACTCACAAGGGAGGTCCCAACTAATCTGAACATACCTGCATTGGCACGTAGTTCAGAGGCACAGGGTTGACTGAACCCTTAGCCTACTCGTAGCTAGACACTACTCCTAAAAACATACATTTGCTCTCCCTCATTTTTCAACGAAGCTGAACCGTTTTCTTGCAATGAAGCTGAATCATAATCATACATGCATAATATGAAAATATATCACGAGAAGCCTTGGCTCAAACCATACCACATGCTGAAAAGTGGGAGTCTAGACTCCAAAACCATATGTGATCTAATAACATTAAATTGAAGTAAATCATGAACATACTTGATCATATGGGCTTTCTAAACTTAAACATACTTTAGATAGTCAAAATCATGAATATAAGAATGGGTAATTCGAAATCATACTTTTATCATATGCATCTCATCATACTTGAAAACATATATCATAATCTAAACCTTTCATGAACTTTCATAATTGGGCATTATAATTTGTAAAACTTGGAAAACATGAATTGTAATTGAAAATATTATAAAATATGTCCATGAATCATACTTCGACATTAGAAACATGAATAGAGTATACCCATGATAGATACTTAGAGAATTCACAAGTTGGGCTAAAACCCCATAGATTCATCAACTTAGAATTTCAATGAATTTAAGAAGGAATTGGGCATGGGAGTGGATGGATACAACCATTCATAACCCTACACACATGGGTACTTCTTATTCCACACCCTTCTTGAATGCCCAAGGGAATTGGGGAAGAAGTTGATGAATTCTGGGCTTGATCACTCTTAGGAACTTCTATGCTTTCGTGTATGGAGAGGGATAGGTTTTGAATGAGTTAAACCCTCTTAAAACACACCCATATGAGATTAAAATGACATAGTTTAGGTCTTAGGAACCTAGGAATTACGGAAAAATACTTAATAAATTCGTAGGAAAAGTTATACTGCTAGTCCCAATGAGGGACTGGACGATTTGTTACCTAAGAAAATGACTCGTCACCAGCACTCGTTGCCAACACTGGATAATCTTCACTCTACGAGTCACCACGAGGGACACTATTACTCGTGGTGTAACTAATGACTCGTGTTGACTAGCCATTGGGAACACTGCCAAACCTTTCAACATCCAAGTCAAACTCCTGACCACGGCCAACCTAACGACTTGTGGCCTTGACCACGCATTGTGTCTTCTTCCATGGTCAACCCCTATACCACCATTTTTATCCAACCTTTCCTCCACCCCATGAGTCACTTAATGACTTATGAGTTACTTCACAAGTCACTAGATGGCTCATCCTATTATCTGGTGCAGAAATTCCTATTTTCTCCATTTCAACCCTTGGGTATGATCTTAGGGATTTCGGGGTATTAAAATATCTCCCCCTTTGGAACATTTATCCTCAAATGTGGATAAACATATTGAAAGCTGAGAAATGCAACTATCATACCAATTACTAAATATTTAAACTTGAGAACTAACGGAGTAACTAACTCCGGACTGAAATACATGATTGGACTGAATTCATGAATCACACGCACATATATTGACATAAAGGAAACTGGGGCATATGAACTAAACATGAAACTTAATCGAGTACTAGGGAGGAAACTGATACCTCAAGCTAAAATTAAGCCAGAAGGAAATAGATGCGGATATTTATCCACTATATCTGCCACTGCTTCTCAATAGCTCCCTCAATATGTTGGTTCCGCCACAAAAAATTTACTGAAGCTACTTCCTTGTTACTTAGCTTCCAAACCTGACGATCAAGTATTTCAACCAGAACCTCTTCATAGCTAATTCTATTCTTCACACCTACGCCCTCCACCGGGACAACCAAAGCCAGATCAACCATGCACTTCTTCAAAAGTGGCACATGGAAAATTGGATGTACTGAATCCAATTCTGAGGGCAGCTCTAACTCATAAGCTACCTTGCCAACACGTCTCACAATTCGATATGGGCCAACATAACGAGGACTGAGTTTCCCTTTCATTCTGAACCTCATAACTCCCTTCATGGGAGACACCTTCAAAAACACCCAATCATCAACCGCAAATTAAAGTTCTCTCCTTCTCACATCCGTATAGGACTTTTAACGACTCTGAGCTATTTTCAACATTTCCCTTATAAGTTGAACTTTCTCCATAGCTTCATGGACTAAATCTAGTCCTATCAGCGTAGCTTCACCGACTTCGAACCAACCAATAGGCGATCTACACCTCCTCCCATAAAGAGCTTCAAACAAAGGAATCTGAATGTTGGAATGGTAGATATTGTTATATGCAAACTCGATAAGAGGTAAATGATCATCCTAACTACCCCTAAAATCAATCACAAATGCTCTCAACATATCCTCAAGAGTTCGAATGGTCCATTCAGCCTGACCATCTATTTGCAGGTGAAAAGTTATGCTAAGCTTGACCTAAGTACCAAGTCTCTTCTGAAAACGATCTCCAAAACCACAAGGTAAACTGAGTACCTCTATCTGATATGATGGACAAGGGCTGTCCATGTAACCGAACTAACTCCTAAACATACAACTTACCATAATCCTCTACTGAATCGGTAGTTTTTACCGTTAGAAAATGAGCTGCTTTAGTTAATCTATCCACAACAACCCAAATAGAGTCAAGCTGTCGACGAGTATGAGGAAACCCTATAATGTAGTCCATATTGATTTCCTCCCACTTCCAAGTAGGGATACTATTGTTTTAAAGCACACCTCCGGGTCTTTGATGCTCAACTTTCACCTGTTGGCAATTCGGACACTTAGCCGCAAACTCTGCTATGTCCTTCTTCATGCCATTCCAACAATAAACTTCCCATAGGTCATGATATATCTTAGTGGCCTAGAGATGTATAAAATATCTGGAACCACGAGCTTGTGCAACATTCGCTCCCTTAAGTCATTAATACCCGATATACACAAATGACCCTAATATCGTAGTACACCATCTCCCCATTGGGAGAAAACATCCACCTTCTGATTCTAAACAGCTTCCTTCAATTTCACCAAAATAGGATCCTCGTTTTACCTAGCCTTGACTTCGGTCACCAAAGAGGACTCTAATCCATTCTGAATAATGACACTACCATCTGTTGAGTCAATAAGACGAATTGCCAACCGTGCAAGCCGATGCACATCCTTCACCAATTCCTTTCTCCCCTCATCTATGTGAGACACACTCTCCATAGGAAGTCTGCTAAGAGCGTCTACCACCACATTGGCCTTTCCCCGATCATAAAGGACACTCATATCATAATCTTTTAGAAGCTCCAACCACCTTTTTTGATGTAGATTTAGATCCTTCTAAGTAAACACATTTTGTATGCTTTTGTGGTCCGTAAACATATCCACATAGACCCCATACAAATACTATCTCCAAATTATCAAGGCAAATACTACCGCTGCCAACTCGAGATCGTGAGTTGGGTAGTTCTTTTTATGGATTTTCAACTGCTTTGAAGCATTGGCTATAACCTTACCATGCTATATTAACACGCAAAAAGGTCGATCCTCAAGGCATCATAATATTCCACAAACCCATCAGTACCCTCAGGTGAAGTCAACATTGGCGCTGAGGTGAGTCGAGTCTTCAACTCTTGGAACCTCTTTTCACAAAGCCTCCGACCATTGAAACTTCACTTTCTTCTGGTTCAACTTGGTCAACGGTGCCGCAATGGATGAAAATCCTTCCACAAACCTCCTATAGTAACAAGCTAAGCCTAAGAAACTCCTGATATCCGAAGGACTAACTAGTCTAGGCCAATTCTTCACAGCTTCTATCTTTTAAGAGCCACCTGTACACCCTCACTTGACACCATATGACCCAATAATGCTACTGAGTTTAACCAAAACTCACACTTTCTTAATTTAGCATATAACTGGCGATCCTTAAGAGTCTATAGCACCACCCTCAGATGAGCGGCATGCTCTTTTTCGCTCCGAGAGTATATAAGAATGTCATATATGAACACAATCAGGAACATGTCCAAATACAGTTTGAACACCCTATTCATCAAATGCATAAAAGCTACAGGAGCATTCATTAGTCCAAAAGAATTAACTATAATCTCATAATGACTATACCGAGTCCTGAAGTCTGTCTTCAGAATGTCACTCTCTCTAACCCTGAGGTAATAATATCCGAACTGAGATCTATATTTAAGAAACACTTGGCACCCTAGCTGGTCAAACAAGTCATCAATTCTGGGGAGGGGATACCTGTTCTTGACTGTGACCCTGTTCAACTTCTGGTAATCAGTGCACATCCGAAGGGAACCATCCTTCTTGCGGACAAAGAGAACTGGTGCACCCCACAGGAATTTTCTTAGTCTGATGATACCCTTGTCTTAAAGATCCTTCAACTGCTCCTTCAACTCCTTTGGCTCAACTAGAGCCAATCTGTAAGGAGGAATAGATATAGGTTGCATATCAGGAAGAGGGTCAATACAAAAATTGATCTCCCACTTGGGAGGAATTCCTTGTAAGTCATTTAGAAACACTTTTGGGTATTTACACACTGCAGCAACTAAATGGATAGTCCGGATTTCAGATGTAGCATCCTTAACCCTATCTAGATGGTACACATAACACTTAGAAATCACCTTTCTGGCCTTAAGGTAGGAAATGAAATGACCTACAGGCACAACTAGACTACCCTCCCATTGTAGGACTGGCTCACCCGAAAATTCAAAACTCTACCGCACATGTTCTACTTTATACTGAGGCATAACATGTATGTGGCTAATCCATGCCAAAGATAACATCAAAATCTATCATGGATAGCTATACTAAATCTGCTGAGGTGACTTTATGAAGGATCGTGACAGGACAATTTCTATGTACCCATCGAGCTATAACTGAATCACCGAATGGAGTAGAGATTGAGAAGGGTTCTGATAGGATTTTGGGACTACCTCCAAAACTACTAGCAACATAGGGTGTCACAAAAGAGAAAGTAGCCCATGGATCTAGAAAAGCATATACATCAAAGTGGAATACTCGTAACATGCCAGTGACTACATCTACAGAGGCCTCCTACTCCCGATGAGATGCAAGGGCATAGAATCTTTCTGACGCTGATCACCACATACACTAGTGGAGGCTCGTTGTTGTGCTGAGCGTGCTGGTGGGGCTTCTGAACTAGTGGCTGGGTCTCAGCCTCTACCATGCCCTGTCTCGCTTCTAGACTATCTCTGAGCATGTGTCCGAGCTTCCCACACCTGAAACAGGAACTTGTACCTGGTAAGCACTGACTAGTGTGCCTTCTACCACACCTGCCACATGCTAGAATATTGGGCTCCACATATATTCTCCCTTGACCTCGAAACCCTAACACTTGTCCCCTTTGGTTGCTGATCTTGGGCAGATTTATATGCCCAAGTGATACTCAAACGTATTATTTTTGCCTTGTTTGTGTGCAATATGTATATATTCTCATGTAATTGGTTATAAAATGTGAATTTATACTAACCAACATGATTAGCATTTGTTTTGCAGGAAAATATCATTTTTAGGAGCTAAAATGCATGTTGGAACTATATCGGAGTTGGACTTGAATACGAGCGTGGAAAAGACATTGGAATGCACAAATTATAAGGGCTCCACGATGGAGCCGTGCCACGCTACCATCGCGGAGGCACACTGCCTGGAGAGGCAATTAAATGGCAATTTCAAGTGAGGCCTCGCGACAGCTCTGTGGCACGGAGATAGGCCTCCGCGTTGGCCTCTGTGCCACGTTGAGGCTAATTTACAGGACCCTGGATTTCCAGTGAAGGTCCGCGTCCACGCCGTGTCACGGAGGCAGTGCTCCGCGTTGACCTCCGTGACACGTTGCTTGTTATTCCGGGAAAAATTTCCCACTAGTATAAATAGCACACTTAGGTTTATTTTAATTAGTTCAGACTTGGTGGAGCAAGGACGTGGGTTAGCAGCAGTTGAGGGACGAAAAAGCTAAGGGATTTGTTCTCTTCCTTTCTTCTTTCAATCAATTGTATGTATGATTTACACTTGTTTTAGGATGATCAATCCACAAATGAGTGGCTAATTTTCTTCCTTGCTAAGGTTTTGAACATGTGTAGTGAATTTTGATTGTAAATGATATGGTTTTCTTCTTCTTCTTTCATGTTGTTCTATTAATTCTTGTTCTCACTGCATTAGTGCTTGGCCGACATTAATGTACATCTAAAAAGTCCAATTTCACTCGAGAGAGCAAGAAATTGGAAAGTTGTGAATTAATAGGGTATTGTTCTTAACTTGATTTGGGAAAATTGGGTTTTGATGTGATTTCCTGATAGAAATATACTTGAAAGCCGTATTAGTCAATTTAGGAACCGGAATTGTATTGCTAGGTCGTAAATTGCATTTGATCACAGAAATGTAGACGAATGGTTTATGATTCTTAAGTGAAATTAAATACGAGAGTTTTAATTTCTAGGCTATTGTTCTTGGCTAGCAACATGAAGAAGAGATTAACCGAATTATTATTACAATCGAATTCATTACTTGTTCTTAACCTTGGCATGCTCTTATCCATAGTTTAAATTCACGTAAATAATTGTTAATAGTTTTAGTATATATTTTATAAACAAAAACTCAATTAACTGTTGGTTACGTTGTTGTTAGCATAGTTAGAAGTAAGATAAGAATATAGTATACTTAGGCAAAATTTACATACCCTGAGCCTCCTTGGATCGATACTTGGCTTACTTAGCCACTTTATTACTTGTTTGACCACGTGCACTTGCGTGTCGGTTTATAATATATAATACCAACCAAACAGACCGAACAAGTTCTTGGCGCCGTTGCCGGGGAGGCTAGGCAAATTTGTGAAATTGTGTTTAGTGTAAATTTACTGTATTTTTATTTTTATTTTCTTAAGTGTTAACAACTTGGGCTTAGCCTGTATTTTGCAGATTTTGTTTCTGTGAACACTGGCAAGGGACAAAGAGCTGGTGGAATCTTACTTAGAGCCTGAACGTGAATTTCATAGTCAACGTAGAGAAGCTCTACAAAAGAAGCTGCAGTTGTTCCGACAATCTATTATGGAGCAACAAAATCCACCAGTTGTGAGGGCAGTGTTAGTGCCTGATGAAGCAGCAGCAAGGCTGGTTCGCGAGGTGGCAATCCCACACGCTAACAATGTACATTCTAGCATCCGCAAACCAGAGCCTGGAGGGAGGTTTGAATTAAAGCAGAATATGGTGCAACTCTTGCACACAAGCGGGCAATTTACTGGTCTCCCTCATGAAGACCCACAACAACATCTCCAAAACTTTTTGGAGATAAGTGACACTTATATACCCGCTGGAGTGTCACCTGATTATGTTCGGCTCACCTTATTTCCGTTTTCCTTACTTGGTGAAGCCAAGAGGTGGTTAAAAGCTGAACCACCCAATTCTATATCAACATGGGATGATCTTGCATGGAAGTTTTTGATTAGATTTTTCCCTTCTGGTAAAACAACCAGACTTAGAAGTCAAATTCTAAGTTTTAAACAAAGGGAGGGAGAAAATCTATATCAAGCCTGGGAAAGATTTAAATCCATGTTGCGGGACTGTCCTCATCATTATCAGTCCAATGAGGTGTTGGTACACACATTTATTGAGGGTTTGGAACCCCACACTAAAATTCTGTTAGATTCAGCAGCTGGAGGGCAAGCGCTGGAAAAGACTTACGAGGAGCTGTACACTTTGCTCAACCGAATTTCACAGGGCAATCCAGAATGGAATGCAGATTCATCTTGAGGTGGAGCAAGGAAAGCAGCGGGAGTGCTTGAAGTGGATGGATTCACAGCTATCGCTGCACAGATAGCTGCCTTGAAAAATCAGTTAAATAACCACTTCAACAATATGAACTTGAACCAGCTGTCAGCTTCAGTCAATGCAGTCCAGCAGATGTGGTGTGAAGTGTGTGGTAGTAGTGAGCATTCAGCTGAATGCTGTGGTGCAAATCCTGATTCTGTTAACTTTGTGGGCAATGCACAGAGAAATCAGCAACAGTTTGGTAGTGGCTACAACTCAAATTGGAGGAACCATCCGAATTTTTCGTGGGTAGCAACAACCAACAAGGACAAGGTTCTGGTCAGGGTATGCAGAGAAATCAAGGAGGGCAACAAAACTATCAAGCTCAATTCAGAAATCACAATGCCCCTCCTCCACCACCATCACCGACCATTGAGGAGATGTTCAAAACCATGATCGCTAATCAGGCACAATTGCAGGCTGACTATGTTAAATTGGCAGCCGAAGTGAAGAACAATCAGTTGGCGACCAAGGCTCTTGAATATCAGTTTGGGCAATTTGCTAGTGCCCAAAATACAAGACCCAGAGGAGGACTACCTAGCGACACGGATCCTAATCCGAAGCAGGTTAATGCGGTGACCACTAGGAGTGGTTTACAGTTGAAGGAGGTGGAACCGGAAAGACCGCCTCAAAAGTCAGGAGCAGCAGATGTTGAGGAGGAACAAAGTTCTGATAGGGGGAAGACTAAAGAAGCAGAAATAGAAAGGCCTCCACCCCCGTTCCCTCAACGACTCAAGAAACACAAGGAGGAGGCGTGTTTCAAGAAATTCATGCAGGTGCTTAAACAGGTACATGTTAACTTACCTCTTGTTGATGTCTTGCAGGGAGTGCCAAAGTATGCAAAATATATTAAAGACATCGTGGCTAACAAAAATCGTTTGACTGAGTATGCCACGGTGGCTTTAACGGAGGAATGCACTTCCCGAATTCAGAATAGATTGCCCACGAAACTGAAAGACCCTGGAAGTTATACTATCCAGCTGACTATTGGGAAAAGTATCCGAGCTCGTGGATTATGCGACTTGGGGGCAAGTATAAATCTGATGCCATCTTCGGTATTGAGAAAGTTAGGTCTAGGGAGTCCTAGACCTACAACGGTAATCTTGCAGCTAGCAGACAGGTCCTTAGCTAAGCCGGATGGCATTGTTGAGGATGTGTTAGTGCAAGTGGGCTCCCTCATTTTTCCGGTCGATTTTATTGTTTTGGACTTTGAACCAGATGCTGAAGTCCCATTTATTTTGGGATGACCCTTTTTGGCAACCGAAAAAGCATTAATTGATGTAGCTGCGGGTCAACTTACAATGCGGGCACATGACAAGATAGAAGTGTTTGACGTGTACAAAGCACCCAAGCTCCCGATTGTAAATGAGGAACTCTCGATGATCAATGTGATTGATCATGGGAATGCTAATACAATGAATGATTCCCAAGAGTTAACAGGAAGGCCACCAGATGAGGATGAGAACTACTGGGGGGAGGACAAGGATCGTGAAAAATCGTCCCTCACCCTAGTAAATAATTGAGCATAATGGACGTCGAGCCGCGACGGTAAACCAGGCGCTGCACGGGAGGCAACCCGTGAAACATATTTTCTTTCTTTCTTTTCTTAGTGTAAATAATTTTTTATTTTTTATTTTTCTTTTCTTGATTAGGTTTAGATTCTTCTTTTAGTTAATATTTTTCGTTTTAGTTAGGGAAATCTATTAATCTAACCAATTTCGTTTAGTGAGGTGATTTTCAGGTCTAACGGAGAAAAATATGCATGGAAGCGGGAAAAATAAGGCAAGGTATGAAAATAATTTTTATTGAAGAAACAGTGCACTGGGGCGTTGGCTCCGTGTCACGGAGGAGTGGCTCCGCGTTACCCTCCGTGACACATTGAAGGCAAAATTAGATTTTTTTAAAAATTTCCAGAGAGCCAACGCGTTGGCTCCGTGTCACGGAGGAGGGGCTCCGCGTTACCCTCCGTGACACGTTGCCCTTTATTCAGTGCCGGGTCACACTGGGTTGCCGGGTGACCCGCGTGTTTTTCTTTAAATTAACCCCAATTTTGCCCAATTTTTCCCCATTTCTTCTACTCTCCACGACCAAAACACCCAAATCCCCCTCCCCAACCAACGTGCCACGCTATTAGGCAAGGAATACGTCAAGTTTCTTCGGTTCTTCAACTCAAAGATACGTTTTCCTCGTTTCTCTCAAATTTTTGGCGATTTTAGTCGAATTTGGGCATGTGAGGTGAGATATATCACCCCAAGTAGCAATTTAACGTGATGTTGAGTTATTTGTGATTGATATATGTTCGGATTGTTGTAATTAGCGTTTGAACTTATCGATTACATAAATAATTCGAATTTGATTGTAGCATTGTATTCTAGGGCATGGGTTGTTGAATTTGACTTGGGTGACTTGATAATTCGATACATTAGATGCCGGGGTGTGTTTGTAAATTGAGATAAGTCGTTGTAAATATTGTAGGAATGTTAAAAGACGACGAAGTCTCGAATTTTTGGGAAAATGTGAAAATTGTGTAAATTGGTTTGATTAATTGGATTCGTTTGTATATAGAATGTTTTTGTCATTGTTTTTAGTTTTTGTTTTTATTTCTTGTGCGATGGTTGAACTGTTAGTGATAGTAGGATTGGGATTAGCTGTATGAAGTCTGAGTAGTACGCTAACTGTTATGCTGTCGAAGTTTTTTTTTGTAAACGCACTAAGCATAAAGTGTATACTTGTTGTCTTTGGTGTAAATAGAGTTATCCTTGCCGTAGTTTTGTAAAAGTAGCTAAGGCCTAAGTGTGGGGTAAACGTTGTGTAACCTGACCTTAGCCTATGTTAACATCTTTATAGCTTAACGTTGTGCTTGTTAATTTATATTGACAGGTACAATGGCTAGCAGACAGGATAAGGGCAAGGGTGCTTCTACCTCAGGCACCAGCAGGAAAAGAATGAGATTGGGCACCGCAGTGCCAGCTGCACCAGCTGTTCCGCACGGCCAACGCCGCCAATACGGAACAAGGTGGGTAACCGAGGAAGGAAATAAATGGTATGCTAAGCATAAGGAGAGCAAGTACTTCCCGGAGGAACATATTGCACGGGAACCACTAGCACAGGAGTTCCCCCGTATTGTGCAAAGGATTGAAGCAGCTGGGCTCAGCTTTATCTTTCAGGAGCCCAAGGAGTGCAACCTTCATTTGGTCCGACAGTTCTACGCAAATTGGAACCCAGCCATCAGAAGCCACACAATAAAAATCAGAGGGCAGATTGTTACTCTGGAACCCCAGCAGTTCAATGCCATCGTTGGAGCGCGGGACACAGATGCTCACGTTCTCCGCCAGCTAAACATCACCCCACCGTACGCCGACATCAGACGTACGTTGTGTGGGGCTCGATCCACAGCCCGATGGAGTAGACATAAGGAAAGGGGTTACCACCAGACTCTACCTTATTCATAGATGAATAGGGAGGCCAGAATATGGCTGAAAATTGTATGTTCGTGCTTGATCCCGGGAGTTCATATGACGGATGTGACCCGGGACCGTGTCTGCTTGGTGTATGCCCTTATGAAAGGGCTTGAGATTAATGTTGGGGCGGTAATTATATCTGCCATGAAGAGAGCCAGACTACACCAGGGCCACAGATACGGGTTTGGCGGACTCATCACCACCTTCCTCCGAGGCCTCAATGTCGAGGAAGAAGCCTTGGATTACATTCCGCAGTTGGAGCGGAGGGCCCTCGATGTGACAAAAACTAAGTCCCCCGACACCACACACGGACCAGTGCTGACTTTGGGTGAGCGACATGCTCATGACGATCAGTACATGGCACGTATGTTCGGCATGCAGATGCTTCAGCTACGGATTGGTGGGAGACCAGCCACCGAGGAAGAATTATGGCAGCTGGAGCTGGATTACCCATTTGGCGAGAATGCCAGAGCCTTATGCCAAGTGGGACCAGCCTTCGTGGAGCCGATGGATGACGATGTCCCTACTGATGAGGAGACACGTCGGGAGGACTCCGATGTGGAGTCTGATGACGACGATGGAGCTGACTCAAATATGGGCGACGAGGCAGTAGCACCAGATGAAGAAGTCGAATATTTCGACTGATCAGGGAGTTCCACCACCCGAAATTATGTTTTGTAATTTTTGTGAACACTGGGGACAGTGTTCGATTTAAGTGTGGGGTGGGGAGTAGCTAGGTGCTGGGACTTGGGCTCTAATCTGCTGTATGCTTTTCCTTGGTTTGTATGTATGTTTGTGCTTTCCCTGTTATGAACTGATTTGTGTTGTATCTGTATATATTTGTTTGTGTGGTTAATGATGTGTGTGTTATTTTTTTAAAGTTATGGTTGCCAGTGTAAATATTTTGTAAATATTTTTTTTTCCTATCGAGATGATCGATATTTTTCAAAAATATTCGCGAAAATATTTTGCACTTGTAAATATTTTCTTTCTATCGAAATGATCGATGTGTTGCAAAAAATTTCGGTTTTTATTTTGTTTGGGTTTCTCGGAGTTTGTTTTCGATTCTTTTACCGAGAATAATCCCATTGAACCGATGTCATAGTTAGTGACCGTTCCCTATGATGGATGGATGACGACCATCTTAAGGGAAATGTAGTCGGTAGGAGTAGGATTTTAATTTGTTTTTAATTTTTCTTTGGTGGATTGCATCAATGAACTGTAGTTGCTTTATGGTTGCAAAAATTTCGTTGCGTGTGTAACCGATGTTCAAAATGTGAAAATGATTCGTTTGAAAGCATGCAATTTTGGTAAATATATTGAGTTACCTAGGCTATAGAATTTGATTCAGCATGATTGAGGCTTAATTTTGAATTCATGTGATTGGCTAATTAGAGAGTCTGTGAATGCATCTTGATTCGAGCATGTGCATGAAGTGTGAAGTGAGGTATTGTTATTCCATGCCATTGTGAATTGTCTAGAACTTGCCTGGTGTGTTTACAAAACGAAATGATGGAGGTGTAGTGTTGGAAAGGATGTAGGCATTTCTTTGTTTTTAACCGATAGTTTCCATTTTTTTTCTTGTCAAATTCTACCTTTTTATATGTTGTATACCCTAGTCAGCCCGTTGAGCCTTTAGCCGATTTCTTTCTTTCTTTTGTCCAAAATTGTATAAACTAAGCTTTATTCCTTCTTTTCATTAGTCTTAAAGTCTATACAAAACTCTTAAGCGCTTACAAAGAAAAGAAAATGTTTCCCAAAGTGTTAAAGAGTGAAAAGAGTGAAAAGAAAAAGAAAAGCAGAGTGAGGAAAGAAAAGATGATGTTGAAGAGGCACTTGTTATAATTAAATGATATTGAGGGTACATGAAAACCCTTTGTTTTGTGTCAAGTGTGTTTGATGAAATGGGCAGTACGAAAGTAAACCAGCATGAATGGGAGAAAAAGAGAAAAGAGAGGAACAATGTCCATGAGTCGATGGGAATGTGTTGAAAAGGCGCTTAAGGATGCTAGCGACTATTATTGGCTAATCCAATATATATACTAGATCCATAGCCCCGTTACAACCCATTAAAGTCCTACTTGATCCTACATTGCATTTCTTTATATTAGTGGAGTAATACACTAAGGGCAAGCCTATGGGTCACGACATGATGCATGTGAATTCTTTTGGGAGAGTGAGTGAAATTAATTTTTATATGCCCTACTTGAATGTTTGTGTGTTGCATGAACAAAAAGGGGAAGATTCTCTTGAGTGTGAGGGCACATGCTTGATGAAAGATTGATTTTCGTGTCGGATTTCTTGATTAGCTGATTTGCATGAGTTTGCCGATATCAAGAATAAATTCTTAAAGTCTAGGAAGTCTTGATGTATTAAAGGTCATTGTACTGTAAGACCAAGCATGTTTTCGTGATGATTTGCAAAAATTGAATAATCGGTATGACCGTAGCGTAAATGGTCACACCATAGTGACGAAGGTTGGGATGTAATTTGCATGAGTTGTGTATGTGTTGTTCGAGGACGAACAAGGGTTTAAGTGTGGGGTAAGTGATCTTGGGCAGATTTATATGCCCAAGTGATACTCAAACGTATTATTTTTGCCTTGTTTGTGTGCAGTATGTATATATTCTCATGTAATTGGTAATAAAATGTGAATTCGTACTAACCAACATGATTAGCATTTGTTTTGCAGGAAAATATGATTTTTAGGAGCTAAAATGCATGTTGGAACTATATCGGAGTTGGACTTGAATACGAGCGTGGAAAAGACATTGGAATGCACAAATTATAAGGGCTCCGCAATGGAGCCGTGCCACGCTACCATCGCGGAGGCACACTGCCTGGAGAGAAAATTAAATGGCAATTTCCAGTGAGGCCTCGCGACAGCTCCGTGGCACGGAGATAGGCCTCCGTGTTGGCCTCTGTGCCACGTTGAGGCTAATTTACCGGACCCTGGATTTCCAGTGAAGGTCCGCGTCCACGCCGTGTCACGGAGGCAGTGCTCCGCGTTGACCTCCGTGACACATTGCTTGTTATTCCGGGAAAAATTTCCCACTAGTATAAATAGCACACTTAGGTTTATTTTAATTAGTTCAGACTTGGTGGAGCAAGGACGTGGGTTAGCAGCAGTTGAGGGACGAAAAAGCTAAGGGATTTCTTCTCTTCCTTTCTTCTTTCAATCAATTGTATGTATGATTTACACTTGTTTTAGGATGATCAATCCACAAATGAGTGGCTAATTTTCTTCCTTGCTAAGGTTTTGAACATGTGTAGTGAATTTTGATTGTAAATGATATGGTTTTCCTCTTCTTCTTTCATGTTGTTCTATTAATTCTTGTTCTTACTGCATTAGTGCTTGGCCGACATTAATGTACATCTAAAAAGTCCAATTTCACTCGAGAGAGCAAGAAATTGGAAAGTTGTGAATTAATAGGGTATTGTTCTTAACTTGATTTGGGAAAATTGGGTTTTGATGTGCTTTCCTGATAGAAATATACTTGAAAGTCGTATTAGTCAATTTAGGAACCGGAATTGTATTGCTAGGTCGTAAATTGCATTTGATCACAGAAATGTAGACGAATGGTTTATGATTCTTAAGTGAAATTAAATACGAGAGTTTTAATTTCTAGGCTAAAGTTCTTGGCTAGCAACATGAAGAAGAGATTAACCGAATTATTATTACAATCGAATTCATTACTTGTTCTTAACCTTGGCATGCTCTTATCCATAGTTTAAATTCATGGTAAATAATTGTTAATAGTTTTAGTATATATTTTATAAACAAAAACTCAATTAACTGTTGGTTACGTTGTTGTTAGCATAGTTAGAAGTAAGATAAGAATATAGTATACTTAGGCAAATTTTACATACCCTGAGCCTCCTTGGATCGATACTTGGCTTACTTAGCCACTTTATTACTTGTTTGACCACGTGCACTTGCGTGTCGGTTTATAATATATAATACCAACCGAACAGACCGAACAGTTGCGCCTAGATCTGGATGGCACACTCGTTGCTGACGGCGCTGGGGCTGATGATCTCTGGTGGGACTGCTGACGGTGTCCACCACCAGGTCTCTGCTGGGAGAATCCAAAGCTATCAATCCTGGTGCTCTTGGCCTCTATCTCTCTCATTTAGTTACCTGTACTTCCTCTATCTTTTAGGTGTATAAAACTGTTATACCCCGAAAGCCCTAAGATTAGACCGGGAGTTGAAATGGAGAAAATAGGATTTTCTGCACCAGGTCACAGAATAATTCGTCCTATGACCTTTCAGGATGTTCACAAGTTGTTAAGTGACTCGTGGTGAGGATCTTTGACTTGTTTGGAAATTTTCAAGTAGGGGTGACCACAAGTCGTGGTCAGCCCCATAAGCTATTAGGTCAAGGGAAATTAATGGATGTAGGAAGAGCCAGCAGTGCACCCCACGACTGGACACCACGAGTTGTGATCAATTCCATGATTCATTAGGTGATTCGTGGTCAACAGTTGGTTAAGGGTTTAATTTTTTGGGTAGTGGGGGTCACGAGAGGTGACTACGCGTCGTGATCATGTTATGAATCTTTAGGTCCTTCGTGGGGCCCTTTTAAGGAAAACTAGCTGTATACTTATTGACTCTAACCCGAGTTGTGGTCTAGTGGTAACAACTCATCCAGTCCCTCATTGTTACTGGTAGTCAGTTTTTCTATGCGAATTTAGTAAGGGCTTTTCCATAATATCTATAATACTAAAGGTTAAACTACACCATTTTAAGCTATGAATAGTGAGTTTTAAGAGGGGTAAGTTCATTCTGAGATATTCCTATTCATGCATGCAAGCTCAGAAGTCTTGAGAGCTGATTAAGCTTAATTTCTTCAAGTTGTTCATCAATTCTTCATTGGGCGATCATGGAAGTTGTAGAATAAGTTCTTCTAAGGTATGTAGGGTTATAAATTATGAATTTATTCACACCCATGCCCAATCCCTCTCTAATTCGCGAAAATCTATATGTTGATCCTATGAGGTTTTAACTCAATTCATGAATTTACTAACTTTTTACCATGGGTATGACCTAGGCATGTTTCTATTATTGAGTATGATTCATGCACGAGTTTTACAATATTTTCAATTATAATCATATTTCAAGTTTTATAAATTAGAATGCCCATGCATGAGAAGCTCATAAAAGTTGAGATCTATGATATATGTTCAAGTATGTTGAGATATTTATGAGAAAAGCATGTTTCCAAGTTAGCCATGTCTATGATCATGTTTTCAGGTGAATCAAGTATTTTCAAGCATGTTTAAGTATTAGGCAAGCCCATATGTTCAAGTATGATTTATGATTTAACAAACTAGCATACCACATAGTTTTGGAGTCAAGACTCCCAATTTTATTCAGCTGTGTTATGATTTGAGCCAAGGCTCCTCATGTTATGACTTTTGATTATGCATGTATAGTATTATTAAACTTCGTCACTAAACGATGGTCAGCTTTGTTAAATAATGATGGAGAGGATAAGCATGTTTTTTTGGGAGTAGTGTCTAGCACCGAGTAGGCTATGGGTCAGACAACCCTGTGCCTCAGAACTATGAGCCAACGTAGGTTTAATTTTATATTTTGGGACCTCCCTTGGAGCTTTCCCATCCCCCGAGGGGCCTTGAGCTTGATATCGATATCATCGTATCGTCCTTAGCCTTGGCAAGGCTTTGGATGGCTCTACCCACTTGAGTGTGATAGTTGGGACCACGTAAGCTCTATCGTGGTAATGTCAGTTATATGACTAGTCTTTCATTATTCCTCATGATTTCAGTTATGCATGTTTATCATTCATGATATATACATATATATGTTCTAAAGTAGGTTTGACCCAATGTTCAGTTTGACTTATGATTATCAGATTTCATCTTTGGGTCATTCGATTCAGTTATGATGTTCAGCTATGTTTATATCATGATTTAAGAAAATAGCATGCAAGCCCTACTCTCAGATTCTTATCTTGATTGTGTTTTATTATGCGTGTTTTAATGATTTTACCTACTTAAGCGGTTTTTATTTACACTGCATAGTCGGTACATTCCACGTACTGACTGCATACTCTATACTATATCATTTTATGATACAGGCTTCGATATTTAGACTCAGTCCCATCACTAGCTAGTTCTCTAGGATTAGCATCTAGTCTAAGTGGGTTAGTCCTTATCTCCCGAGGACCATTTCTTACTAGTTATCTTTGTATATTTAGTTTTCAAACTTGTCGGGTTAACTGGGGATGTTGTTTCATCAACCCATTAGATATATTAGAGGCTTTCAGACTTTACATAGTAATTAGCTTGTCATGTATGATGTAAATTATAGTTCTGATGTTATGTTATGTTTAGTCTTCCATTATGTTTATTATGTTAAATCCTCCACGTTTATTGATTGATTTAGATGTATGTCATGCCATGGGTCGACTTGGAGTCTCTGGGGGCTCCTTGTCCCATGTCTCGATCTGGGCCCATGTTTGGGTCGTGACAAACTTGGTATTAGAGCAATAGGTTTTGAAGTGTCTTAGGATGTCTAAAAGCCACGTTGAGTAGAGTCTTTTCAATGGGTGTGAAGCACGCCACACTTATGATGAAGAGGCTACGAGATGTTTAGGAAATGTTCCCTTCTTTCATGACTCTATCTCAGGCTATGAGTTCGACCCTCTCCATTCCTCTAACTCGTGCCATACACGTGTGCAGAAAAATGTCTTCTCAGAACAACCACAGGATTCAACTGCCCCACCAACTCCAATGGATCCAATGCATGTTACACATGCAGAACTGGAGGCAGCCCTCAGAGTGTTGATGCGGGCCATGATCACCCAGCCTAACCAGCAGACTACCGGAAAGGCAGTAGCTACTAGGGTTCAAGAAGTCATAAAGAGGAGCCCGTCTAAGTTTGGTGATTCGAATATGGGTGGAGATCATATGGGGGAAGAAAGGGAGAACAAAAGGCCTAGGACCAAAGACTTGGAGAGTTCCCAGCAAGATTCGAGTATTGGGAGTCGTTCTCAACCCCATCAGAGTTCTCTAGCTCATGTTCGGAGATACAAGCCTCGGGTGAGGGAGATTACTTACCCATTTTATGGGCACTGCGGAAAGAACCACCAAGGAAAGTGCATGGTGGTTTCAGATGTATGCTTCTATTGTGGTCGGCCAGGACATAAACACAGGGCTTGCCCTACAGCCAAGTGAGACGACTAGAGAGGCCATGCCCCGGCCACCCCCCAACAGCCCTATCTAGCCAATCAGCGTGCCTGAAATATGGTAGAACAAACGCAGGACGGTGTTTTGTAGGTTCAAACACATGTTACGAATGTCTGGAGGCTGAACATATGCGCAGGAATTGCCCATCATCCAAGCAGGGCAAGGTAGAGCCAATGCGCCAATCACCGGATCAGTAGCTCTAGCAAACCGCCCATCTCAGCAGCACAGGTTACTAAGAGCAAGTGGCAGTCAGCCTCAGATGTAGTCCCAGGTATGTTATAAGCCTTACTATCAAACCTACCGTGATTGCTAGTTCCGAGAAGTATTGTACGAGGTACAAGATCCCTTGTGCTTTTTAATATAAGATTTATTTTGTGGAAGGTAGGGAAATGGTAAGTGAAGGCCTAAGTCAGTTCTTGAGTTTTCTAGTAAGGAAGTTCTATGAATAGTATCTGGGGGTAGTCCATCCATTCTCGTTTAGATGTTTCCCTTACGTTTTGCTCGATGCTACGCTCAACTCATGCTTGTGTTCAGAACCCCAAGATGATATGTAACCCTGTTAGTAAGTGATCCCAATATTACCAATTTAGAATCACGTCATGACCCTCATACGTATGTGAACTCAAGTCTTTTAGCATGATCAGCTCTATGAACTCAACCCCTAAGATTTTCCCTATCGGCTCATAAGATCGTGCAATATTAGGTATATTCCCAACTTAGATTTCTTAAATGATTCGTGCTCATGATTCCCTTACTCTAAACCCAATGGATGATTCCCCATAATGGAGATGATTGTTGAAATGGGTACGTTCTAGGTGACTCCCTATCCCTTCCTTAGGTGCCGGGTATGTAAAAGTCCAGGAAGTACAGTTTTCAGCTGAGCCGGCAAGTGCAACAATTCGCATGGTCAATTTACGATTGTTGGTCTGCATCCCTTGGTTGAACCTTTCCACATATTCATTTTTTTATTCATGACTTTCATAGGTGGATGACACCGTTTTCGAGATGATCTAATGAAAATCAGGTGAGATTTTTTATATTGGAGGGTTTCAGGTTTGAGAGGTTTGACCAGAGTCAGCATTTCAGGTTAACGAGCTCGAATTTAGGTTCTGAGAGCTCTGTTGTTTATGGATGGTGAATTGTTGCTTAGTTGGGTAGTTTGCATGCATCCCGAGGTGATTCGGGAGTGTTTTGAACCTTTTTTTGAAATTATGAGCATTGAGGAGCTTAAGTTTGACCACGATAAACTTTCGATCAAAACAACCTTATATTGGTAATTTGATGATTCCAATTAGTCCAAAATGGGTTTTATGATTAAATTGCATATTTGGGTTGTGGTTAGGGGATTTTGGATGAGTTTCAGGTGGATTTAAATGTTTTGCGTATTTGGCATGATCTTAAGAATAAAAGGTGAAAACTTAGAGGTTTGGGACATCAAAATTCTTACCATGAATTGTAGGAGTTCGTCTCGTTGACTCAACGAATGATGGTGTCCTTATTCAGGATCGGTTGGAATCATCCATGGTGACTGATGTGAAAGCTAGACAAGACGAGGATCCCATTTTTGTAAAGTTGAAGGAAGCGGTTTAGAACCAGATGGTAGAGGTCTTCTCCAAAGGGGGAGATGGTGTACTTCGATATCAAGGTCACTGACGTGTTCTGGATGTTGATGATTTGACCGATCAAATATTGCATAAGGCTCGTGGTTCCAGATACTCCATACATCCAGGTGCCTCCAAGATGTATCATGACCTACGGGAAGTCTATTGGTGGAATGGAATGAAGGACATTGCAGAATTTGTGACCGAGTGTCCAAATTGTTAGCAGGTGAAAGTGGAGTATCAAAGATTGGGAGGCGTACTTCAAGACATCAGTATCCCTACTTGGAAATTGGAGAACATAAATATGGACTTCATCAGAGGGTTGCCTTGCACTCGTCGGTAGTATGACTCCATTTGGGGGGTCGTAGACAGGTTGACCAAAGTCGCTCAATTTTCTACCAGTCAAAACCACTAATTCCACAGAGGATTATGCCAAACTATACTTCCAAGAGCTATGTTAGTTGCATGGAGTGACCTTGTCCATCATATCAGACAGGGGTACTCAGTTTACCTCTTAGTTTTAGAGATCATTTCAAAAGGGACTTGGTACTCAGGTCAAGCTCTGTACAACATTTCATTCGCAAATGGATGGTAAAGCAGAGAGGACAATTCAAAATCCCAAGGTCATGTTGAGAGCATGTGTGATTGACTTCAATGGTAGTTGGGATGATCATTTGCCTCTCATTGAGTTTGCGTACAATAATAGTTATCATTTAAGCAGTCAGGTGGCTCCGTTTGAGGCTCTCTATGGGAGGAGATGTAGATCACCTATTGGTTGGTTTGAAGCTAGTGAAGCTGCAATGACAGGACCGGATTCAGTCCATGAGGCCGTGGAGAAAGTTCAGCTCATACAAGACAAATTGAAGACAACTCAGATTTGCCAAAAGTCCTATGTGGATGTGAGAAGGAGGGAGATTAAATTGGAAGTTGATGATTGTGTGTTTCTAAAGGTGTCTCCCATGAATGGAGTGATGAGGTTCGGAAAGAAAGGGAAACTCAATCCCCGTAATTTTGGCCAGTACAAAATTGCGAAATGGGTTGGCAAGGTGGCATATGAATTGGAGTTGCCCTCAAAATTAGCTTCCGTTCATCCTGTTTTTGATGTATCACTCTTAAAGAAGTGTTTGATGGATCCATCTCTAGTTGTTCCGGTGGAGAGTGTAGGTGTTAAAGACAGCCTTAGTTATGAGGTGGTTCTGGTGGAAATACTGGATCATCAGGTTC
This sequence comes from Datura wrightii, assembly GCA_035772735.1. Classification (NCBI taxonomy): domain Eukaryota; kingdom Viridiplantae; phylum Streptophyta; class Magnoliopsida; order Solanales; family Solanaceae; genus Datura; species Datura wrightii. Next base: position 42,348,398 of record JASDFA010000027.1, read on the forward strand.
GAAGGCTAAGAAATAAAGAAGTAGCTTCAGTTAATGTTTTATGGAGGAATCAGCATGTTGAGGGAGCTATGTGGGAAGCCAAAGCAGATATGATGGCTAGATACCCACATCTATTCTCTTCCGGCTCAGTTTCATCTTGAGGTATCAGTTTTTACCCTAAAAACTCCATTCAGTTTCATGTTCATCTCATGTACCTCAGTTTCTTTCATGTAAAAGTATGTTTATATGATTCATGAATTCAGTTCAGTTATGTAGTTCGGCGCGAAGGTAGTCATTCCATCTGTTTTCAACATATATGATTAGTGTTTGAATATGATGATTGCGTTCTCTACTTTTTTGTACGATTTTCAACATTCGAGGACGAATATTCCCAAGGGGGAGATATTGTTATACCTTTAAAGCCCTAAGATCAGACTTGGGAGTTGAAACAGAGAAAATAGGATTTTCTCCACCAGGTCATAGAATGAGTTGTCCTGTGACCCTTCAGGATGACCACGAGTCGTTAAGTGACTCGTGGTGAGGATCTTTGACTTGTTTGTAAAATTTCAAGTAGGGGTGACCATGGGTGTGACCACAAGCTTTTAGGTCACTCGTGGTCAAGGGCAGTTAAAGGATGAAGGAAGAGCCGACAGTGTACCCCACGACTGGACATCACAAGTCGTGTTCAATTACACGATTCGTTAGGTGAGTCATGGTAAATTCCTTGATTCGTTAGGTGAGTCATGGTCAGTAGTTGGTTAAGGGTTTAATGTTTTAGGCAGTGGGGGTCACGAGAGGTGACCACGATGTGACGAATCGTTAGGTCCCTCGTGGGGACTCTTTTGAGGAAAACTTGCAGTGTACTTAATGACTCTGACCATGAGTCGTGGTCTAGTGGTAACAACTCTCCAGTCCCTCGTTGGGACTGGTAGTCAGCTTTTCTCTCTGAATTCAGTAATGGCTTTTCCATAATTTCTATGATACTAAAAGATAAACTACGCCATTTTAAGCTATGAATAATGAGTTTTAAGAGGGGTAAGTTCATTCTAAGCTATTCCTATTCATTCATGCATGTTTAGAAGTCTAAAGAGGTGATTAAGCATAATTTCTTCAAGTTGTTCATCAATTCTTCATTCGGCAATCAAGGAAGTTGTAGAATCAGTTCTTCTCAGGTATGTAGGGTTATGAATGGGTGAATTTGTTCACACCCATGCCCAATCCCTCTCTAATTCGTGAAAATCTATATGGTGATCCTATGGGGTTTTAACCCAATGCATGAATTTTCTAAGTTTTTACCATGGGTATGATCTAAGAATGTTTCTATTATTGAGTTATGATTCGTTGGCAAGTTTTACAATGTTTTCAATTATAATCATGTTTTCAAGTTTTATAAATTATAATGTCCATCCATGAGAAGTTCATTAAAGTTGAGATCTATGATGTATGTTCAAGAATGTTGAGATATTTATGAGAAAAGCATATTTCCAAGTTACCCATGTCTATGATCATGTTTTCAAGTGAATCGAGTATTTTCAAGCATGTTTAAGTATTGGGAAAGCCCATATGTTCAATTATGATTTATGATTTCACAAACAAGATTACGATATGGTTTTTGAGTCAAGACTCCCAATTTTATTCAGCTTGTGGTATGATTTGAGCCAAGGCTCCTCATGTTATGACTTTTGATTATGCATGTATAGTATTATTAATCTTCGTCACTAAACGATGGTCAGCTTTGTTGAATAATGATGGAGAGGATAAGCATGTTTTTTGGGGAGTAGTGTCTAGTATCGAGTAGGCTATGGGTCAGACAACCCTGTGCGTCAAAACTACTAGCCAATGTAGGTTGACTTTTATATTTTGGCTTTGAACCGCTTTACCCACTTGAGTGTGATAGTTGGGACCATATAAGCTCTATCATGGTAATGTCGGTTATATGACTAGTCTCCCATTGTTCCTCATGATTTTAGTTACCCTTCTTTATCATTCACGATAAATACATATATATTTTCTAAAGCAGGTTTGACCCAATGTTCAGTTTGACCTATGATTATCAGATTTCAGCTTTGGGTCATTCGATTTAGTTATGATGTTCAGTTATGTTCAAATCATGATTTCAGAAAATAGCATGCAAGCCCTACTCTCAGATTCTTATCTTGATTATATTTTATATTATGCACATTTTAATTATTTTACTTACTTAAATGGTTTTACTTACCCTACATATTCGGTACTTTCCACATATTGACCGCATACTCTATGTTGTATCGTTTCATGATAAAGGCTCCGATCTTCAGACTCAGCCCCGTCACTAGCTAGTTCTCTGGGGTTAGCATCAATTCTAGTAGATGAGTCCTCATCTCCCGAGGACCATTTCTTACCAGTTACCTTTTTATTTTTAGATTTCAGACTTGTCGGGTTAGTTGGTGGTGTTGTCCCATCAACCAATCAGATATTTAGAGGCTTTAAGACTTTGCGTAGTAATCAGCTTATTGTGAATGATGTAAATTATAGTTCTGATGTTATGTTATGTTTAGTCTTCCATTATGTTTATTATGTTAAATCCTCCATGTTTATTGATTGAGTTAGATGTATGTTCATGTCATGGGTCGACTTGGAGTCTCTGGGGGATCCTTGTCCCATGTCTCAATCCGGGCCTATGTTCGGGTCATGACAAGGACTATCCATGACATGTCAATGTCCTGGTCAAGCATCATGGTTCGTCAATCTTTGACCAAATAGTCTGCTATTCCATGCACGAATCGGCTGACTCGAGCCCTCTGATCTGCCACCATCTTATGTGCATATTTGGACAGGTGGGTGAACTCTAAGGCATATTCCTAGACCGTCATGTTGTTCTGCCTCAAATTCAGAAGTTAAGCTATTTTGATCTCCCTTATTTCTCGGGGAAAGAACCGATCCAAGAATGCGGTATAGAACTCATCCCAATCAATAGGGCCCACTCCAACTGCCCTACCATCCTTCCACTATCTGAACCAGATATATGCAACCCCTTTCATCTTATAAAGGGCTAATTCCACACACTCCTCCCCTGTCACCCCCATGATCTATGTGATTTTTTGAATCTTATTAATAAACTCGTATGGATCCTTGTCCATCTTCAATCCAAGAATCTCCAGAGGGTTCATCCAAAGGATGTCCTTGACTCTTGCTGCTGCTACATTCCCATTCTGGAGAATATGCGCTACCGCCTGTTGGTTGACCTAGGTAGTAAAAGCCTGAGCTAACATCTAAATGGAAGCCCTAAACTCTACATGGGCCACCTGCTTGGGAACATGATCCTCTGGGTTGTTGTGGACTGCTGGTGCCCATTTCTATTGCCATTCTCATGGCCATTTCCATTTCCGTTCCTTTTTTTGTTAACTAGTCAAGGAGGCATGATTATGCAAATGCGTATAGCACGATCAGAGGGATACAGAAACATTTTATCGCATGACATAGATCATGAAAGAAGGGAAGTTTCCTAAAACATTTCATAGCCTCTTCTTCATAAGTGTGGCGCGCTTCACACCCATGAAAAAAACTATACTTAATGCGGCTTTCAGGCACCCTAGGACACATTAAAACCTCATTCTATGATATCAAGTTTGTCATGACCCAAACATAGGCCCGGACCGAGACATAGGATAAAGAACCTTGAGAGGCTCCAAGTTGACCCATAGCATGAACATGACATCTAAGTTCAACATCATAATGTGAAAAGTCTAGCATGTGAAATAGCAGAAGTCTGAATATATAATTACATCTGAACATACTAATATGTCACTCAATTATGAAGCTGAATACATACTATGTCTAATAAGCTTCTACATACTAACAAGTTGATGGGATAAGAGCCCAACTAACTCACTGAAGACTAAAACTGAAAACACTGAATACAGGCTGATAAAAAGGCCTTTGAAGGATGAGATTCACCAACTGACTGAGAGATGCTAACTTTGAGGATCTGGCTAACGACGGTATTGAACCTGGATGTTCGAGCCTGTATCATAAAATGATATAGCATAGAGTATGCAGTCAACACATGAAATATACCAAGTATGCAAGGTAAGTAAAACCGCTAAGTAGGTAAAAATAAGAAATCGTGCATATCATAAAACATTTCATCATAAGATTCTAAGAGTAGGGCTTGCAAGCTAGTAACCGAAAACATGACTTAAACATAACTGAATATGATAACTGAAGTGAATGACCAAAAGCTGAAACTGATTATCCATAAGTAAAGCTAAACATTGGGTCAAACCTTATGAAAACATAATATCATGACTGATGTACATTCATAACTGAAATCATGAGGAACAATGGGAGACTCTTCATATAACCGACATTACCATAACTGAATATGATAACTGAAGTGAATGACCAAAAGCTGAAACTGATTATCCATAAGTAAAGCTAAACATTGGGTCAAACCTTATGAAAACATAATATCATGACTGATGTACATGCATAACTGAAATCATGAGGAACAATGGGAGACTCTTCATATAACCGACATTACCATGATAGAGCTTAGGTGGTCCCAACTATTACACTCAAGTGGGTAGAGCCGTCCAAAGCCTTGCCAAGGCTAAGGATGCTACCATGATATCTATATCAAGATGAAGGCCCTTGGGGGCAGGGAAAGCTCACAAGGAAGGTCCCAAATAATCCGAACATTCCTACGTTTGCACATAGTTCTGAGGCACATGGTTGACTGAACCCTTAATCTACTCAATGCTAGACACTACTCCCAAAAACATGCATATGCTCTCCATCATTTTTAAATGAAGCTGAACCATCATCTTACGATGAAGCTGAATCATAATAATACATGTATAATCTAAAAATATATCATGAGGAGCCTTGGCTCAAACCATAACAAAAGCTGAAAAGTGGGAATCTAGACTCCAAAACCATGTGGTAAGCTAATAACACGAAATTAAAGTAAATCATGAACATAGTTGATCATATGGTACTACCCAAACTTAAACATATTTTAGATAGTCAAAATCATGTATATAAACATGGGTAATTCAAAATCATACTTTCATCATATACATCTCATCATACTTGAAAACATATATCATAATCTAAACCTTCCATGAAATTTCATATTCGAGCATTATAATTTGTAAAACTCGAAAAACATGAATTGGAATTGAAAATATTATAAAACATGCCCATGAATCATAATTCAATATTAGAATCATGAATAGAGTATACCCATGACAGATACATAGAGATTTCACAAGTTGTGTTAAAACCCCATAGATTCATCAACTTAGAATTTCCATAAATTTGAGAAGGAATTAGGCATGGGAGTGGATGGATACACCCATTCATAACCTTACATACCTGGGTACTTCTTATTTTACACCCTTCTTGAATGCCCAAGGGAATTGGGGAAGAACTTGATGAATTCTAGGCTTGATCACCAATAGCAACTTCTAGGCTTGCATGCATGGAGAGGGATAGGTTTAAAATGAGTTAAACCCTCTTAAAACACACCTATATGAGCTTAAAATGACACTTTTTAGGTATTAGGAAGCTAGGAATTACGAAAAAACCCTTAATAAATTCGTACGAAAAGTTACACTGTCAGTCCCAATGAGGAACTGGACAATTCTTTACCTGAGAGAACGACTTATCACCAACACTCATTGCCAACACCGAATAATCTTCACTCTGCCAGTCACCATGAGGGACACCACAACTCATGGTGTACCTGACGAATCATGATGACTAGTCATTGGGAACACTGCCAAACCTTTAAAAATACATGTCAAACTCCTGACCACAGCCAACCTAACGAATCGTGGCCCTAACCACAAATCGTGTCTTCTCCCGTGGTCAACCCCCAGACCACCATTCAAAACCAACCTTTCTCTACTCCACGAGTCACTTATCAACTCGTGGGGCACTTAACGAGTCACTAGATGACTTGTCTTGTGACCTAGTGCATAAATTCTTATTTTCCCCGTTTCAACCCTCGGGTTTGATGTTAGGGGTTTTGAGGTATTACAAACAGCCATATAGTAACTTTCATTCTTCAAATTTTTAACTGTGTGGCTAGGTGGTGTTCCCTTTTTCCTAGGGTTCAGGGATGGCAACAGTTGACCCAGCTGCTCTACTTACTTTATTGTTGTGGCATGTGATTTGACTCTTTGACCCATGCTAGATATATCTCCACGAATGTCTTTCAGCTGCTCCTCTGTGGATCTCACCTTTTTAAGAATCTCAGCCATCATGTTCTCCAACTTTGAATGCCCATCCTCCCCCTCACGTGCATTAGGAAGCATGTACAATCTTTTTCGGTCGTTGCGGTAACCATCATTTCTTCTCCATTCACCCTATCGCTCACGACCTCAGCTTCTGTCTTTGTATCTATTTCAATTATAGTTATCTTAGTATTGGTTTTGACTTTGATTTGCAGAACCTTGGTACCAAGTGTCTTGTCCGAATCCTTGGGCGTTGGTCCAGAAACCCGCCACCTGGTTGTCCAAGAAGTTTTCCTCCTCCTAGGAATCTGAATGCTTTGGCCCTGGTTCCTGTCCTTGTGTTCCCACTACATTAACTTTTCTAACTCCAGTGCCCATGATATGCTTCATTAGAAGGTCGAATGATGTACGCATGTGGGCCTATTCTTGATCACGTTCCTCCTCCTTCATTCTTCGGTCTGCAGTCATACTAACAACATATGTACCAATAGCTGCTACTGCTTCCTGGGCGTGTCATGCCCTATTAGTTATGGTCACTCTTAAGAATAGTAGCAGTTTGCTCCCAGGTGTGACTCATCAGTGCTCCTTCCACCACAGTATCTGCCATAACTTTAGTAATGTTTTTCAATGACATATAGAAAATCTCCAGCAAACATTCATAAGGAAATTTGTGATTTGGGCACTTGGTCAACTTCTTCTTAAATTTTAACCAGGTTTCATCAAGTGCCTCCATTTTCAGTTGTCAGAAATTATAGATCTCATCCTGAAGTTGTAGCATCCTGGAGGGTGGGAAGAATCTCTATAGAAAATCTTGTTTGAGCTCCCTCCAGTTGGTAATGGAGTCGTTGGGAAACTCCGATAACCTTAAAGTGGCTTACCCAGATAGATAGAATGGGAAGAGTCTCATCGTTATTGTGTCCTGGATGACTACGGGCAGTTTGTACGCCTTGCATATTCCAACGAAGTTCATTAAGTGCAGGTTGGCATTATCAGCTGCATGACCACTAAACACCCCTTTCATATTGAGCAATTGTATCATGGTTCTAGTGATGTCAAACATTTCCCCAACAGGCAAATGTGGTGGTACAGTAGATTTGATTGACCCCATTTCATCAATATCCAGGTCATCATCATCAAGGAATTGAGGGCCATATCTCTGGCCTCTATTGCCCGCTACATGGTGACCACCATTCACAACTTCATCTCGAGCATCATCGACTTCCTGAAATATAGCTTGCCTAGCTTTTTCAGCAAGATGGGCATTTCTCTACTCTTGGTTCTCCATCCTTCACAACGCTCTTTCAATATCGATATCCAAAGGAATCAGGGTGTTTTCACTTTGTCAAGTACTTGGCATTCACCAAGAGACAACCAGTGGATGTCAAAAACTAAACGAAAACGTAAATGAGGAAATAATAACCAAAAGTTAAATACAAGCAATTAATTTATTCTTAGCCGTATTCCCCAGTAATGGCGCCACTTTTTTATAACACTTAAACTCACGCTCCTGACAAAGAATGAAGCGGACGTTGTCAATAAAGAACCCAACAAAGAAGTTGGGGTCGAACCTACAGGTAATATGGTAAGAACTAGACTAATAACAATATTTAATTTTTTTGGTAGGTTATCTCCAAATTGGGGGGTTTATTAAAAAAAATTTAAAACAAATGTAAAAAGCAAGTGTTGTTAATCAAGATTTGCAATTAACTGGGTAAGTGTTCCCCATGGGTTCATAACTACGTCGGAATTACACTCGTGATCAATCTCAATGCTTACTTGTAGAACTGATAACCAAGGTTCATCCTTAATTGATGACTATACTCAATCATCGAGTTAGGTCTCATGAGCGATTTCAAATTAACCATTATCATTATAGGGTTCTTCCTCAAATTCTCCCTAAGTGCAATTGGGGTTTCAAGGCTAGTTGTTGATTGTCAATTCTAGGTATGTGGGCTTATCAATGATGGGTTCTTTCACTCTCATGCACCCTCTTCAAGCAAATTCATGATCACCCTTTCGCGAAGCCCCATTTATGAAATTCTACGGATTATGTTGGTTTATGAAGTTCTTCCATGATTCTCTTATGGGTATAGAAATTGATAAGAATTTATTATTTTCATGATTGGGGTTTTATATTTCCTACAAGTTCTACTGAAATTATGGTCTCTTATGTTACAAGTATGATTATTAACTCTTAGGGCTAAATTCCTCTTTATGAGTTTTAACGATATTTTTATGATTGAAATTCTCTCAAGCCCTAATTTATGTTTTATGACTTATGGTACTGTTCGGGTGGTTTTGGGTTATAAAACCGCACGCAAGTGCACGTGGTCGAACAAGTAGTAAGTGGCTTTAGTAAGCCAAGTATCGATCCCACAGAGACTTGGATGAAGTGCAAATTGCTCAAGTGTACTATATTTTACTTCTAAAAATGCAGACAACAGCGTAACCAAAAAGTTGATAGTTTGTTTTATAAATTTTATACTAAAACTCAGAACAATCATCTACTTTGAATCTGAACTATGAATGAAAGCATGCTGAGGTTAAACGAACATGTAATGAAACTAATTATCATCATACTTTGGTTAATCTTTTCCTCCAGTTGCTAGCCAAGAACATTTGCCAAGAGATTAAAACTCTCGTATTTAACCTCACTTAAGAATCATGAACCATCCGTCTACATTTCTATGATCAAATGCAATTCATGTCCTAGCTATACAATTTCGGTTCCTAAATTGACTAATACGACTTTCAGGTATATTTCTATACTGAAAGCAAATCAAGACTCAATTTTCCCAAATCAAGTAAAGAACATATCCTATTAATTCACAACTTTCCAATTTCGTGCTCTCTCGAGTGAAACCGGACTTTTTAGATGTACATTACTGTATGCCACACACTATGCAGTAAGAACAAGAATTAATAGAACAACATGGAAGAAAAGATGGAAAACCAAATAATCAATGATCAAATTTAATTACAATTGTTCATAACCTCAGCAAGGAGAGGAATTAGCCACTCATTTGTGGATTAAACATCATAAAATGAGTGTTAATCATACAAGCAATTGAATTAAAGAAGAAAGAAAGAGAAAAAAAAACCTGAACTTTTCGTCCCTCAACTGCCTGTAACCCACGTCCTTGCTCCACCAAGTCAGAATTATGAAAAATAAACCTAAGTGTGCTATTTATAGTAGTAGGACTCTTTCCCGGAATAACAAGCAACGTGTCACGGAGTGCATCGCGGAGCCCTACCTACATGACACGCTACGGACGCGGAAGCTCTCTGGAAATCACCCGAACTTGGCCCCGGCAGCACCCTACCGCGTTGGCAGCGTGTCACGCTGCTTGGGCAGTGCGTTGGCACTTCTAGGTCACGCAGCCAACCTGCCGTGGCACGTTGCCAACACGCAGGTGGGCTGTTGTGATCAGCCTGCCTGCCGTGGCACGTTGCCAACGCGCAGGTGGGCTGTTTTGTGCCTACTCTTTGCCGACGTTCGCGTGTTACTTCCGTTTCCAAGCCTCTACTTCACCAACTCATGGATTAGTTACTCAAAAGTCATCAAAACCTACAAAACAAAGGTTAATCATGTTGGTTAGCATATATCTTCACTTCATATAAAATTACATGAAAATGTATACACTAACTTAGCTAAATAAGACTAATTTAAGTCATAAAGCGCATCTTGGGCATGCTATTTTTGCCCGTGATCAGGTACATTATTTCCTATGCCTGCATGAATTTATGAACTTCAAGTATGAATATTTTCTCAAGTACGCTTGATTTTTACGATACTCAAGTTTATGATTATGGCCGACTCATGGGCCCTTATTTCATGGCTAATTCTCGTATTACAAGAATGTTCACGGTTATCATGATTTAAACAAGCCCACGAACTTCATGTATGATTTCACAATATTTATTACGATCCATGTGCATGTTTTTGGGAGTAGTGTCTAGCACTGAGTAGGCTTGGCATTCGGACAAATCCCGAGGTCTCAGAACTACATGTTAACATAGGTATATGTATATATATATCTAGGTTTAACCCTATGGGTGACTACTAGTGATATCATGCAACATATCATTCCTTGCCCTGGTAAGCTTGGGATGGATCTATCCATTTAGCGAGATGGTTGGGGCATTATGCAAGATCTATCATGATGGTGTCGGTTATGACGAGTCCTCTCATTATTCCTTATATTTTATGCATGACTATTATAATGATACTTTGTCTAGTTATGTTTCACTAGGATTCTCTTATGATTACAATTATGACAAGGTTATGAATAGTTTTGAAAACCTTGAGCCGTCATGTTTCAATTATGATTATTACTTCATGTCTTTCTTGAAATGTCTTATTCTCATTAACTTTTATGTACTTTAAATTTTGACTTAATTTACCTTCATACTCAGTACATTTCAAGTACTGACCACATACTCTATGTTGTATCATTTCAAGATACAAGTTCAAGCAAACAGACTCAGCCCTACCGTTTGTCCTGCTTCGATCTCAGATTATATTAGTCCAAGTCTTGGTGAGTTCTAATCTATAAAATACATTCTCTCAGTATATTTTTTATATGTTATTTCAGTTTGACATTAGCGAGCTAGTTAGGGGTATTATCCAATCAGCTCATCAGATGTTTTAGAGGCTTTTCAGACGATATCTTGATGTTTCAGCTTTTATCAAGTGTGACTCCATTTATGTTATCTTGAGATACTTTAGACTTCCGCTTATCCATACTTTGATTTAGTTCTCTCTTGTATATGATTTTAATTCATACTATGTATGTGCCATGGGCTAGCTTGGAGCCATTCATGGTTTTATGTACCATGTCTCGATCCGGGGTCCCAGCTAGGGTCATGACAGTTGTGCTATGGGAAAAATTTTCCACTTCATCTAGTTTTTCTACTTCAAGTCTAGGATATGATCTTAGAGTCCTTTAGGGTGTTAGAAAAACTGTATATACATATAAGGCCCATCATACTAATTGAAACACATGATATAACATAACAACTTAATACACATGAACATCATCATAGCAGTATAAATCATCTACTAGAATCTAAAAATTATATGTTTAACATACTTTTTACCTACACATGATACATATGACAAGTGTTAGACTCAATTGGATCCATATAGTGTTATAACTCACCAACTCAATAGTTGAACTACAAGCAAGTGCCTAGTGGGGTGATTTGCTGCCATGTGCATCTAAACCTACATTGTGAATGCAATGCCTCGCCAAAAGGGACTTGAGTACATAAAAACGACACTCATATGTTAAGACAAAATAACATATGACAAGTACTGAATATTGATGAGAACTTGTTCATAAATACTGTAATGAAAGGAACATAGGTGTTTGTCGCTAGGTATTTGAAATTCACCAACTAATTAGGCTCTTAAGCCTGAATTTTTGTTTAGTTTTTGAGTTTTTTTTGTGGATTTTATGCCTTTTTTGCCTTTTTTGTGTGCAGATGCTTAATTTGAGGAAAAGAGCAAGAAATGGAGCAAAAAGAAGGAAATGGAGGAAATTTGGTGTTCCACTGAAAAACATCGGCAAAACGCTGGTCAAAAGACAATCAACCTACCTCAGAGAAATACAGCCACTGGAAAAAAATGCGGGTTGCCAACGAAGACTCACTGATCCATCCATCAAATGACACTGACTTGTTGGATTGAAGAGAAAAGCATCGGTGGTGCATGGATGGAGATCGGCGAAATGCCGAATGAACAGGTGATGGTTACTAGAATTTGTTAAAGGCCTAGATAGTGTAACCGGCGGTCCACGAATTGTAACTGTAAATTGTTGGTACTTCCACCAATTCCATAACATTGCTCAGGGGCAAATTTGTCCAGCTCGGAAAAAGAGAGAGAAGATACCCTATTTTCTTGGATATATATTTTAGGAAAAGTACTGAGTACTTATCATCATATCAATATCTTTTCATTCCTAGCATTAGAACATCCCCTTGGCAAAGAAAAGGTGAAATTGATTGGTAGAATTTGAAAAGTACCATTCTCTTTTTCTTCTTGTTCTTCTTCTTGATAGCAAGGTACTGCCATTGTTGAAGACTACTTGTGAACTTGATTTTACTACTATTGTATTGAATTCAATGGGTTTATTGTTACATGTTCTTTTGAATTTGTTAATTATGAGTAGCTAAATCATTAACTGGAGGTATGTGATGATGAATGCTTAATTAGAGTGGGTATTGTTAGAGTCATCTCAATAGTGTTTAACTAAGTGTAAAGATGTTAGATTCTCTTGAATTTATAATGGAAGATCCATTGATTATGATGTAGGTCTAATTGTTCTTACTTGATTATTGCTTGCAAAATAATAATTAAGTATTGGAAGAGAATTTAATGGTGGCTATGGATGAGAGATTGTGAAATTGAGTTAGAAATAGACAAAATTACATTCTCACTCCTAATTGGTAGCTATTATCTAGAAATTAGTGCAGCTATTAATCCAAATCTGATCGGGTTGAGCTAATGGTGGCTAGAGGTTTGATAAAACTCTAGCAAGAGGTAATTCAGGACTTATGGAGTAAACTATTGGACCTTAAAACCACTGTGAAGAGTCATGACATAATAATTCAACAATTGGAGGATAGGATGAATTAGTTAGCATCTCAGGTGGCAGCTCAAACAACGGAAACCAACAAGTCCTCAACTCAGGCTATCATGGACGATGATATGTTCGAGTGGGAAATGGAGGAAGAGGTTGTAGGAGAACTAATTGCAGATGTCTTTTGGAAAAAGTGAAGAACTCGAGGAGGTTTGTCAAGTGCATAAGGAGATAAGAAATTAACCTTCCCCACCAACGAAGCTTGACCTCGATTTAAAAAATCGTAGAACTCCTCTATCATAGCCATCTATTGTGGTGCCACCAAAGTTGGAGCTCTAACCCTTGCCCACTCACCATAAGTATGCATATCTAGAGGAGAATGCAACACTCCCAATCATCATTTCAGAAAATCTCTCCCCATCTCAAGTAGAAAAACTCATTGTGGTATTAAAGAAGCACATTCATGCTATAGGGTGGTCAATAGCTGATATCATCGGTATTCCTCCGGGGATTTGCATTCACAAGATTAATCTTAAAGGAAATTGTAGCCCATCAGTTGAGCATCAAAGAAGTTTGAACCCACCCATGCAAGAAGTAGTCAAAAGGAGATTATTAAATGGCTAGATGCAGGTGTGGTATATCCTATCGCAGACAGCAGTTGGGTAAGCCTTGTGCAGTGTATGCCAAAGAAAGGAGGCATCACGACATTCCCAAATGAAAAGAATTAATTAATAGCTACTTGTCCAGTCACTGGATGGAGATTTTTCATGTATTACCATAAGTTAAACTTCTAGACAAAGAAGGATCACCTCCTGGGTGCCCTTCATTGACTAAGTTTTATACCAGTTGTCCTGTATGGAGTACTATTGTTTCTTGGATAGATACTCAGGATACAATCAAATTTCGATTGAACCCTAGGATCAAGAAAAAACCACGTTTATATGTCCCTATGGCACTTTCTTATTCAAGAGGATGCCTTTTGGTCTTTCCAATGCCCCCGCCACTTTCCAAAGATGCATGATATCCATCTTTTCAGATATGGTGGAAGATACTATGGAAGTCTTCATGGATGACTTTTCAGTTGTGGGGGACTTGTTTGACGACTATTAGAGACACTTAGAGGAGGTATTAAAGCGATGTACAGAAACAAATTTGGTCATTAATTGGGAAAAATGTCATTCTATGGTAAAAGAAGGGATTGTGTTGGGACACAAGATTTCTGAAAAAGGGATTGAGGTGGACCAAGCCAAAGTTGATGGCATTGCTCAGTTGCCTCCACTATGCACCTGAAGGGCGTTAGGAGTTTCCTCAGACATGTGGGTTTCTATCGCAAATTTATTAAAGACTTCTCTAAGATAGCTTATCCTCTATTTAAGCTGTTGGAAAAAGAAGCAAAGTTCAAGTTTGATAAGGAGTGCCTGAAGGCCTTTATGGAGTTGAAGGAAAGGTTGATTTCCTCTCTAATCATTATAGCACCTGATTGGTCAAAACCCTTTGAGCTTATGTGCGATGTTAGTGGGTTGGAATTAAGAGTAGTCCTTGGTCAGCAGAGAGATAATATATTTCACCTAATCTACTATGCTAGCAAAACCCTGAATGATGCACAAGAAAACTACACTGTAACGGAGCAGGAGTTACTTGCTTTTGTGTTTGCGTTTGAAATGTTTTAGGCATATTTTCTAGGAACAGAAGTGGTGGTGCACACGGACTTAGGTATTTAATGGACAAGAACGATGCTAAACCGAGACTGACTAGGTGGGTTCTATTGTTGTGGGAATTCGACTTTTAGGTGAAGGATCATAAGGGATGTGAGAATCAAGTGGCCTACCATCTATCATGCCTAGAAACAATTAGGCAGCCAGGAGCACATGAGGAGATTAATGATGTCTTTCCGGATGAGCGTATTCTGGCTGTAACCCATGATCTAACACCATGGTTTGTCGATTTTTCTAATTACCTGGCCAGCAACATTATACCAGAAGGCTTGAAATTTCAACAAAAGAAGAAATTCACGCATGATGTCCACAATTTTTATTGGGATGAATCTTACCTCTTTTGGAGTTGTGCGGATGGTTTAATATGACATTTTCTTCCAAAAGTAGAGATGGTCCCAATTTTGGTGGCGTGCCATTCTTCACTTGTTGCCGGTCATTATGGGAGTTTGCGGACAGTAGCTAAGGTGTTGTAGTATGGGTTTTATTGGCCTACACTACATCAGGATGCCCATGACTTTGTGAAGCTCTGTGATCAATGTCAAAGGACAAGGAGTATTTCAAGGCGGCATGAACTTCCGCTAACAGCGATATCAGAGGTTGAGTTGTTCAATGTATGGGGGATCAACTTCATGGGCCCTTTTGTGAGCTCTTATGGAAACATATAAATCTTTGTAGCAGTTGATTATATCTCCAAATGGGTGGAAGCTATTGCACTACCCAATAATGCAGGGAAGAGCATAACATCCTTTTTGAAGAAACATATTTTCTCACGATTCGGTACTCCTAGAGCTTTCATTAGTGATGGAGGATCCCATTTTTTGCAATCGAGTCTTCAGTACATTTCTAGCAAAATATGGTGTTAAACACAAAGTGGCCACCATTTAGCACCCGCAAACCAGCAGACAAGTGAAAGTTTCAAATCAAGAAATAAAATCCATCTTGACTAAAACAGTCAATGTTAATAGAACCGATTGGGCACGAAAGTTAGATGATGCCTTGTGGGCATATCAGACTGCATTTAAGACACTGATAGGGATGTATCCATATAAGCTGGTGTTTGGAAAATCATGTCACCTACCTATTGAGTTAGAACACAAAGCGTTGTGGGCATTGAAAAGATTAAATCATGAATGGGGAAGAGCTATCCAAGGACGAGCTCATAATCTACATGAGTTGGATGAATTCAGAATGAGGGCACATAAGAATGCATCTTTTTACTAGGCGAGCATGAGAGATTATCATGACCAAAAAGTGTTGCAGTGTAGTTTTTCTCTAGAGGACTGGGTGTGGGGTTGTTCAATTCACGACTACGGCTATTCCCCGAGAGATTAAAATCCAAATGGTCAGGTCCTTTTAAGGTCTCTCCAGTGTATGAGAATGGTTCCATAGAACTCCATGGAGAGAATTCGAGCAAGTTCAAAGTGAGTGGCCAACGAGTTAAAAGATATCTGTGGGCGTTGGAAGAAGTTGGCTGAACAGAGGTTGTATATCTAGATGAACCGTTGGTCCTGAGAGACCTTCATCATGCCACGACGTTAACTAAGGCGCTTCTTGGTAGGCAACGCAAGCATTTTTATTTTTCTAACTCTTCTTATATGTATTATTGTTTTTGATTTTTCTAGGTTAGGTTGGTGAACTTCAAAAAGAACTAGGACAGGGCTGGCTGGCACTAGATCGGTAAAACGTAGGTAGGATTCCATGAACCGCCGATAGGTCATCGAACCTTGTCCAGTGGACTAAAGGATTCAAGGCTAGCCGCCGAACCATCCGGTGAAGCACCGCTTCAAGGCGCAAACCACCAGTCAGTCGTGGAGGTCAACCAGTGTGCCTAGGAGCAGCCCTGTCATCGATTTCTAAATTGGCAATACACTGGTTCCATTCCGCGACATGTCGATACGTCATCGATCTGGTTTCCAAGATCTTGAACAAGTAATGTCAGCGGCGGTCAATCGGTGAAGCACCGATCCTCTTCGGTGATCGCTGGTGCACCCTAAGTTGAAATAATCTCTCTTTTTCTCATTTTCTTGGAGGTCTTGTCCCAACAACTAATTTAATCAGGAAGCCTCCTTCACCTTATTGTCTGTCATTTTTTATACATTGGGGGCAATGTCTGATTTTAAGTAGGAGGTATGTATGTCGTGCAATTTGCAAAAGTTTTTGTGTGCTAAGAATGATAGTGGGTTCCTTTTCTTGAATTATTTACTCCCTCAGGACCCAAGTCCTTTGCTTATTCTCCTTTGTAAATAGTAGAATAATAAATAAACTCTAAGGGTTTTCTTTACACCATGGTTCTTTCCCGAGGAGCATTCATTTTCTTTCTTTCTCTTTTCTTTATTAAACTGGGTTTGCATTTTTCGATGATAGATGGAGTGGCGACCTTCTTAAGGGAAAATTCCGTGTTGTTTCTAAGTCTTTTATGAAGCTGTTTTGAGAGGCACCACCAAAAAAAGTTTGGAATGTCTTTTTTTTTTAAAATGGGGCGGGAAGATGAAAATGATAATGAGCAGATGCTTGAATCAAGAACTTACCACTCTTTGTCATAATTTGTAGATTCCTTGATTAACTTATGAATTTGCATGTTTGGATGTCTTAGACAAAGATTGTTTATGGATAATGATTTTTTTGGTCTCTTGAAGAGTGATTCCTAATGTGGTAAGGACTTTTGTGAATCTCATACACCTCTTCTTGTCTAGAACTTGGCCCAAGTGTGACTCAAGGTGAAATCCTAGATGTAGTTGCACTTAGAACATGATCTTAGGCCTCCTTTTGGTAGTCACTTTACCCAAAATGTCCTCCTTAAGAATTAATCTTTGATAGCCAATGTTTGAGCCTCAAACCCTTTCTTGGAAACCACATTACAAGCCTAATGACCATTTCTAATCCTTCTCTTCGGCACCCATCCTCCGTAATGGCTAGCAATAAAATAGTGAAAATGGGGGCTTCAAGCCAATGAATCAGGGAGCGATAAGGAGATGAATGTAAAGATGAGGCAAAAACTTGGGGTTTTTCAAGAGAAAAGATAAAAAAAAGAGAACTTTGATGTGAGGTTGTACCCAAAACTGTGATTAAAGGTATGAATCATTCGGGTTGAAAGGCCTTGAATCGTCAAAAGAGAAAAGAATGGTAAAAGAAGGTTTTATCTCTTGCACACAAAAGGCTAGTTGTGGAATTCATGGGTGTTAAGAGGATGGTTGGTGTTACACAAAAGATGAAAATAATGAATAAGGAGAAATAAGGTGGAGTAATTTCAATAAGTTTGCGGGATGTTGCAAGTGTTAATAAAGGCATTAGGGAGGCATTAGTCACTAAATCTAAACATTTATCCTACCTTTAGCCCTAGCCTACATCATGACCCGCAAGTCCTAAGTGATTTCAAGAGCAGATGCTTTAAATTAGTGTCTATTTACACAAAGAGCAAGCCTATGGGTCGAATTGGGTGCATGCAGATTTCTTTTGGGAGAGTGATTGAAATCTTACCTTTGTGAAATCCCTTGTGTGAGTGCATTGAATCATGGAGAAAATAGGGATTCTCTCTTCGGTGAGTGGCATCACCCCTTTTGAGGACACAATTGAATTAAAGGTAAATTTGTGCATATGACATGATAAATGGAAACTCTAAGACAGGTTTTGAATATGCAATGATTATGAATTGAGTTGCTATGTGTATTTCTTGGATGAGCAATTCCCCTTGTGCTATGAATGGAAAATTCTTGTGAACCATGTTGTGAATGGTTGCAGTCTCTTGAAATATCTTCATTGTTTTGGTTTTTAAGGGATTTCACTTCTCTTTTTCAGTGAGATTGGTGAGCATTTTTGGATTGTCATAGACTAGGTGGTTGTTGATTTTTAAACTTGTGTAGAGTGGCATGTCTTTCAGCTGATGAAAATTTCATTACTTGAGGACAAGTAATGCTTCAAGTTTGGGGGTTTGATGAGTTAGTAATTCACCAACTCATTAGGCTCTTAAGCCTGAATTTTCATTTAGTTTTTGAGTTGTTTTGATGGATATTATTCCCTTTTTGCCTTTATTGTGTGTAGATGCTTAATTTGAGGAAAACAACAAGAAATGGAGCAAAAAGAAGAAAGTGGAGGAAATTCAGCGTTCCACCGAAAAGGATTGATGAAACGCTGGTCAAAATCTGACCATCACTGCCTCCTGGAAACAAAGCCATCAGCAAAACATGAGTTGCCAATGGCAACTCATCGGTCCAGCCACTGAATGACACCTGACTTGCTGGATTGAAGAGCAAAGCATCGGCAGTACACATATGGAGATCGGTGAAACACTGAATGAACAACCGATGGTTACTGGAATTTCTTAAAGGCCCAGATAGTGTAACTGGCGGTCCGTAGATTATAACCGGCGAACCACCGGTACTTCCACCGATTCCATAATTCTTCTCAACGGAAATATTATCTAGCACGGAGAAAGAGAGAAGATAACCTATTTTCTTGGATATATATTCTAGGAAAAGTACTGAATACTTATCATCATATCAATATCTTTTTATCCCAAGATTTAGAACCTTCCCTTGGCAAAGAAGAGGAGAATTTGATTGGTAGAATTTGAAAAGTACCATTCTCTTCTTCTTCTTCTTCTTCTTCTTCTTGATAGTAAGGTATTTCCATAGATGAAGACTACTTGTGAACTTGATTCTACTATTCTTGTTATTGAATTCAATGAGTTTATTGTTAAATGTGCTTTTGAATTTGTTAATTATGAGTAGCTAAATCATTAACTGGAGGTGTGCGATGATGAATGCTTAATTAGAGTGGGTATTGCTAGAGTCATCTTAATAGTGTTTAACTATGTGTTAATCTGTTAGATTCTCTTGAATTTATAATGGAAGATCCATTGATTATGATGTCTGTCTAATTGTTCTTACTTGATTGTTGCTTGCAAAATAATAATTAAGTATTGGAAGAGAATTTAATGATGGCTATGGATGAGAGATTGTGAAATTGGGTTAGAAATAGACAAAATTACATTCTCACTCCTAATTGGTAGCTAATAGCTAGAAATTAGTGCAGCTATTAATCCAAATCTGATCGGGTTGAGGTAATGGTGGCTAGAGGTTTATGATTCTTAAGTGAGATTAAATACGAGAGTTTTAATCTCTTGGCTAATGTTCTTGGCTAGCAACAGGAAGAAAAGAATAACCAATTTATGATGATAATCAGTTTCATTACATGTTCTTTAACCTCAGCATGCTCTTATTCATAGTCCAAATTCAAAGTAGATAATTGTTTGTAGTTTAGTATAAAATTTATAAAACAAATTATTCACTTTTTGGTTACGTTGTTGTCAGCATATTTAGAAGTTAAATATAGTATCGTATACTTAAGCAAACTTCACTTAATCCGAGTCTCTGAGGGATCGATACTTGGCTTACTAAAGCCAGTTACTACTTGTTCGACCACGTGCACTTGCGTGTCGGTTTAGATACCCAACGAACCACCGAACAAGTTTTTGGCGCCATTGCCGGGGACTTGACAATTGGTGAAATTGTGTTAGGTGTCAATTTACTGTATTTGTATTTTCTTTTCTTACGTGTTGACAACTTGGTCTTAGCCTGTATTTTGCAAACTTAATTGCTGTGAACACTGGCAAGAGACAAAGAGCTGGTGGAATCTTATATAGAGTCTGAACGTATATTTCACAGTAAACGGAGAGAAGCTCTACAAAGGAAGCTGTAGTTTCTCAGACAGACCATTATGGAGCAACAAAATCCACCGGTAGTAAGGGCAGTGTTAGTGCTCGAAGAAGCAACAGCAAGGCCGGTTCGCGAGGTGGCAATCCCACATGCCAACAATGTTACATCCAGTATGCACAAACCAGAGCCTGGAGGGAGATTTGAACTCAAGCATTTTGGAGATAAGTGACACTTATATACCCGCTGGAGTGTCACCTGATTATGTTCGGCTTACATTATTTCCGTTCTCATTACTCGGAGAAGCCAAGAGGTGGTTGAAAGCTGAGCCACCAAATTCTATTTCAACGTGGGATGATCTTGCACGAAAGTTCTTGATAAGATTTTTCCCCTCTGGAAAAACAGCAAGACTTAGAAGTCAAATTCTAAGTTTCAAACAGAGGGAGGGAGAAAATTTATATCAAGCCTGGGAGAGATTTAAATCTATGTTGCGGGACTGTCCTCATCATCATCAGTCCAATGACGTGTTGGTGCACACATTTATTGAGGGTTTGGAACCCCATACCAAAATTTTGCTAGATTCAGCAGCTGGAGGACAAGCACTGGAAAAGAATTATGAGGAGTTGTATACCTTGCTAAACCGGATTTCACAGGGCAATCCAGAATGGAATGTTGTTTCATCATGAGGTGGAACAAGGAAAGCAGCAGGAGTGCTTGAAGTGGATGGATTTATAGCTATCACTGCACAGATAGCTGCCTTGCAAAATCAATTGAACAACCACTTCAGCAACATGAATTTGAACCAGCCGTCAGCTCCAGTTAATGCAGTCCAGCAATTGTGGTGTGAAGTGTGTAGAAGCAGTGAGCACTCAGCTGAGAGCTGTGCAGCAAATCCTTATTAGGTAAACTTTTTGGGTAATGCACAAAGAAATCACCAGCAGTATGGTAGTGGCTACAATTCAAATTGGAGGAACCATCCAAATTTTTCATGGGGTAGCAACAACCATCAACGCCAAAGTGCGGGTCAGGGTATGCAAAGGAATCAAGGAGGGCAACAGAACTACCAATCTCAATTCAGAAATAACAATGCCCCTCCTCCACCCCCATCACCCAGCATTGAGGAGATGTTCAAGACCATGATCGCTAATCAAGCGCAATTGCAGGCTGACTATGTTAAATTGGCAGCCGAAGTGAAAAATAACCAGTTAGCGACCAAGGCTCTTGAGTATCAATTTGGGCAATTTGCTAGTGCCCAAAAGACAAGGCCCAGAGGAGGACTGCCGAGCGACACAGATCCAAATCCGAAGCAGGTAAATGCAGTGACCACAAGGAGTGGTTTGCAGCTGAAGGAGGTGGAACCAGAAAGACCACCTCAAAATTAGGGAGCAGCAGAAATTGAGGGGGAGCAAAGTTCGGAAAGGGGAAAGACCAAAGAAGCTGAATCAGAAAGACCTCCACCCCCGTTCCCTCAACGACTCAAGAAACACAAGGAGGAAGTGTGTTTCAAGAAATTCATGGAGGTTCTTAAACAGGTACATGTTAACTAACCTCTTGTTGATATCTCGCAGGGAGTGCCTAAATATGCCAAATACATTAAAGACATCGTGGCCAACAAAAGCCGTTTGACTGAGTATGCCACGGTGGCTTTGACGGAGGAGTGCACTTCCCGGATCCAAAATAGACTGCCCACGAAGTTAAAAGACCCTGGAAGTTTTACTATCCAGCTTACTATTGGGCAGAGCATCCGAGCTCGTGGATTGTGTGACCTGGGAGCGAGCATAAATCTGATGCCATCTTCGGTATTCAGAAAGTTGGGTCTAGGGAGTCCTAGACCTACAACCGTAATCTTGCAGTTGGCGGACCGATCCTTAGCTAGGCCGTATGGCATTGTTGAGGATGTTCTAGTGCAAGTTGGCTCCCTAATTTTTCCGGTAGATTTTATTGTTTTGGGTTTTGAACCAGACGCGGAAGTCCCATTTATTTTGGGACGACCCTTCTTGGCAACCGGGAAAGCATTAATCGATGTAGCTGTGGGGCAACTGACAACGCGAGCACACGACAAGGTAGAGGTGTTCGATGTGTATAAAGCACCCAAGCTCCCGATGGCGCATGAAGAACTCTCGGTGATCAATGTAATTGATCATGGTAATGCTAAGCAGATGAAGCATTCCCGAGAGTTATTGGGAAGACCACTGGATAGGTGTAAGCACTACTGGGGGAGGACAGTGATCGTGAGAAATTATCCATCACCCTAGCGGACAATTGAGCTTAAATGACGTCAAGTCGCGACGGTAAACCAGGCGCTGCACGGGAGGCAAGCCATGAAAAAAAATTTTTTCTTTCATTTTGTAAAGTGTAAATGGATTTTATTTTTTCTTTTTCTTGATTTATTACAAAATTTTTCATTGTAGTTAGTATTTTTCATTTTTAGTAGGTGAAACCTATTATTCTAACCAATTTTGTTTAGTGAGATGATTTTCAGGTCAAACGGAGAAAAATGTGCACGGAATCGTGAAGGAAAAGGCGAGGTATGAAAAATTAATAAAATGTAGAAGACAGTGAGCTGAGGCGATAGCTCCGTGTCACGGAGGAGGACCTCCGCGTTACCCTCCGTGACACGTTGAGGTGTAATCCGAAATTTTTAAAATTTCCAGAAGGCTATCGCGATGGCTCCGTGTCACGGAGGCAGTGCACCGCGATGCACTCCGTGACACGTTGCCGTGTAAATTGTGACGGGTCACACCGGGTTGCCGGGTGACCCGCGTGTTTTCTAGTTTTTAAACCCCGAAAACCCCCCTTTTCCCTTCATTTTCGTTTTCCTCCGCGACCAAACGTCCCAAAACCCCTCTCCCATTAACGTGCCACGGCTTAAGGCAATAAATTACCAAGTTTTCTTCGCTTACTCAACTACAAGGTATGTTTTCCGATTCTCTCTCAAGTTTTTGTCGATTTTATTCGAAATTAAGCATGGGAGGTGAGATAAATCGCCCTAAGTCGAAATTAAGCATGAATTCGAGTTATTTGTTGATTGATAAACGTTCGGAATGTTGTAAGGATTGTTTGAACTTGTCGATTGCATGAATTATTTGAATTTGATGGAAGAAATCAATTCTAGGGCTTTGTTGTTGAATTTGAAGTTGGTAATGTGTTGAATTCGTGAATTCTACGCCGGGGTGTACGTGGTGAATGGGTTGAATAGTTGTAAAAATTGTTTGAATGTTAATAGACGACGAATTCTCGAGTTTGGGGAAAATGTTGACATTTGTTCAAATTTGGTTGGTTGTATAGGTTCATGTGTATAGAATTTTTGTTGTTGTTTTTGTTTCGTTGTTTTTCTTTGCTAAGTGCGATGGTTAAAATGCTAGCGACGGTAGTGATTTGGATTAGCTGTACGAAGTCTGAGTAGTACGCAGAAGTTATACCGTCGAATTTTTGTTTGAACGCACTAAGCATGATTGTATAGTTGGTTGTTTGGTGTAAATAAAGTTATTCTTGCCGCAGTATCGTAACTGTAGCTAAGGACTAAGTGTGGGGTAAATTTAGCAAACCCGACCTTAGCCGAAGTTAATATTCATTTAGCTTGACATTGAGCTTGTTCACTTGTGTTGACAGGTAAAATGGCAAGCAGACAAGATAAAGGTAAGGGTGCATCAACTTCAGGCACCGGAAGGAAAAGACTAGGACTGGGCACAGCAGTCCCAGCTGCACCAGCAGTTCCACGCGGCCAGCGCCGCCAATACGGAACGAGATGGGTGACTGACGAGGGGAAAAAGTGGTATGCCTAGCACAAAGAGAATAAATATTTCCCCGAGGAGCATATAGCACAGGAGCCATTGGCACAAGAGTTCCCCAAAATGGTTCACCGGATCGAGGCAGCTGGGCTTGGTTTCATATTTCAGGAGCCCAAAGAATGCAACTTGCACCTGGTCCGGGAGTTCTATGCAAATTGGAACCCGTCCATCAGAAGCCACACCATCAAGATCAGAGGGCAGATAGTCACTCTGGAACCCCACCAGCTAAATGCCATCATCGGAGCACGGGACACAGACGCCCACATTCTCCGCCAGCTGAACATTACCCCACCGTATGCCGACATCAGACACACACTGTGTGGGGCTCGATCTACAACTAGATGGAGCAGACACAAAGAAAGGGGCTACCACCAGACTCTGCCTTATTCTCAAATGAACAGGGAAGCCCGAATCTGGCTTAAGATAGTCTGCTCGTGCCTAATCCCGGGGGTACATATGACTGATGTGACCCGGGACCGTGTTTGCCTGGTGTACGCCCTGATGAAAGGGCTGGAGATTAATGTCGGGGCGGTCATCATATCCGCCATGAAGAGAGCATGATTGCACCAGGGCCACAGGTATGGTTTCGGTGGACTACTCACCACCTTTCTCAGAGGCCTCAACATCGAGGAAGAGGCTTTGGATTATATCCCGCAGTTGGAGCGGCGGGCCTTGGATGTGACCAAAACTAAGGCCCCCGACACCACCCACGGGCCAGTGCTAACACTTGGCGAGCGACATGCTCGTGATGACCAGTACATGGCACGGATGTTTGGGATGCAAATGCTCTAGCTCAGGATCGGTGGGAGACAAGCCACGGAGGAGGAGCTATGGCTGCTTGAGCTAGATTACCCGTTTGGCGAAAACGCCAGGGCTCTATGCCGAGTGGGGCCAGCCTTTGTAGAGCCCACCGACGATGACGTCCCCACGGACGAGGATACACGTCGAGAGGACTCCGATGTGCCACGCTGTGCTTGTGCCGCGTCCAGCGCCATGCCACGCCCTTGCCAAGCGCATGAGGAAAGGCAGCAGTAGGCAGAAGTAGGCAGTAAACTAGCGCGCCAGCGCCGTGCCATGCTAGGCCAGCTGCGCGACTGCAGCATGCCAACGCGCTGCATGAGCAGCGTGCCACGTTTGCCAGCGTGGTGACCCTCGGCAGCTTGGGTTCCTGAGGCACTTTCCAGAGAGCTTTCGCGTTGCCTCCGTGTCACGGAGGTAGTGCTCCGCGATACACTCCGTGACACGGAGTTGTTCCATTACAGGCTAAATTATGCACGTTTTCCATTTACTATAAATAGGACCCTTAGCTCCTAAAATCATTTGGTCACGATTTTATTCTGAAAAACCACCTAGGAGTGAAGGGAGAAGTGGGAGA
This sequence comes from Datura wrightii, assembly GCA_035772735.1. Lineage (NCBI taxonomy): Eukaryota > Viridiplantae > Streptophyta > Magnoliopsida > Solanales > Solanaceae > Datura > Datura wrightii. Next base: position 42,373,714 of record JASDFA010000027.1, read on the forward strand.
ACTCATCTAGGGTTTATCAAATTCCCTTCTCATCTACCAAATTCATGTAAGTATGCTAACTCGTCTGTGACCTGGATATCCTGAATTGGAACAATTGTGGAAGGGTCTCCTACTAACTTCCTCAACATAGATACATGGAATACTGGGTGAACAGACGCTAACTCTGGAGGCATGTTCAATTCGTATGCAACTCGGCCTATTCTTCGCCGAATCTAATATGGCCCAATGAACCTCGGGCTAAGCTTGCCTTTCTTGCGAAATCTCATCACCCCTTTCATCGGAGACACTTTCAAATATTCCCAGTCATCCATTGCAAATTCTAAATTTCTTTGCCGCATATCTTCATAAGACTTCTAGCGGCTCTGAGCAGTCAGTAGGCATTCCCTGATAAGCTTCACTGCCTCTTCTGACCGACGAATAATATCCAGCCCAATCAGCGCCGTCTCCCCCACTTCAAACCAGCCGACGGGTGATCTATATTTCTGCCCGTATAATACTTCAAAGGGCGCCATCTGGATAGCTGAATGATAACTGTTATTATAGGCAAATTCAATCAACTGCAGATGCTCATCCCAGCTACCCCCAAAATCTAGTACACACGCTCGTAGCATATCTTCGAGCGTCTAGATAGTTCATTCTGCTTGTCCGTCTGTCTAAGGATGAAAGGCTGTACTTAAGTCAATTTGTGTCCCCAGGCCTCTCTGGAATGACTACCAAAATCTAGTCGTAAACTGTGCTCCTCTGTCAGAAATAATAGATACCGGCACTCCATGTAATCTAACTATTTCTCTGATATGTAATTTTACATAATCCTCGGCCGAGAAGGTAGTTTTCACTGGCAGGAAATGAGCTGATTTTGTCAGCCTGTCAACTATTACCCAAATAGAATCGTGTCTATGTCTGGTACGGGGTAACCCTGTTACAAAATCCATATTTATCTCTTCCTATTTCCACAAAGGCACGGCTATATCCTGCGTCAGACTGCCCGGTTTCTAGTGTTTTGCTTTCACTTGCTGGCAGTTAGGACATCTAGATACAAATTCAGCTATTTCAGTTCTCATACCTGGCCACCAGTAGAAGTCTCTGATGTCGTGGTACATTTTCGTTGCTCTGGATGGAGGGAATAGCGAGCATAATGTACCTCATGCATGATCTGCTGGCGAAGCCCTGAAACATTAGGGACACATAGGCGGCCCTTACAATGCAGCATTTCATCCTCAGTCACTTGGAAATCTGGCTCCTTACCTTTTTGAACTCTATCTTTGAGCTGGACTAAGTCGGGGTCCTCGTACTACCGTTCTTTTACCTCTGTAACTAACGGTGACACAGCAGAGTTCTGAATCACCGCTCTGTTATTTTCTGTTTCTACTACTCGAACGGCTAAACCAGCTAGCTGGTGAATTTCCTTAACTAACTCCCGCTTCTCGGGTCGCAAATACGCCAAACTCCCCATTGACTTACGGCTGAGGGCATTTGCTACTACATTTGCTCTCCCTGGGTGGTAGAGAATATTTACATCATAATCTTTCAGCAATTCTAACCAACGAAGTTGCCGCAGATTTAACTCCCTCTGTGTGAAAATGTATTGCAGGCTTTTATGATCTGTAAAAATGTCTACATGAACGCCATACAGGTAATGCCTCCAGATTTTCAGAGCGTGGATCACTGCGGCCAGTTCCAGGTCATGGATCGGATGGTTCTTTTTGTGCTTCCTCAGCTATCTAGAAGCATAAGCAATTACCTTTCCATGCTGCATCAGCACACAACCCAGTCCAATGCCTGAAGCGTTGCAATACACCGCTTACCCATATGTTCCCTCTGGCAATGTTAATATTGAGGCGGAGGTCAATCTATCTTTCAACTCTTGAAAACTCTTCTCACATGCCTCCGTCCACTGAAATTTCGCTGCTTTCTGTGTTAGCTTTGTCAGAGGTGCTGCTATAGTGGAGAATCCTTCAATAAATCTCCGGTAATACCCTGCTAAACCCAAGAAACTTCGAACCTCGGTCGGAGTGGTAGGTCTGGGCCATGTCTTGACTGCCTCTATTTTCTGTGTGTCTACCTGTATACCAGCATCTGACACGATATGCCCCAAAAAGGCAACTGAGTTCAGCCAGAACTCACACTTAGAAAACTTGGCATACAGCTGACGGTCCCTAAGGATCTGGAGTACTGTTCGTAAATGGTTCTGGTGATCTGTCTCTGAATGAGAATATACCAGAATATCATTGATAAATACTATCACGAACAGATCCAAATACGGTCTGAATATGCTGTTCACCAGGTCCATAAACACTGAGGGAGCATTCGTCAGCCTAAAAGACATGACTAGAAATTCAAAGTGACCATATCTGGTCCTGAAAGCAGTCTTCGGAATGTCCCTCTCCCGAACTCGAACCTGGTGGTATCCAGACCTCAGATCTATCATAGAGAAACATCTGGCCCCCTGCAACTGGTCAAACAAATCATCTATTCTAGGGAGTGGGTATTTGTTTTTAACCGTTACCTTATTCAACTGTCGGTAGTCTATGCACATACGGAGTGAGCCATCTTTCTTTCTTACAAACAGAACTGGTGCACCCCACGGAGAAGTACTAGGCCTGATAAATCCTTTGTCAAGCAAATCTTTTAACTACTCTTTCAACTCTCTAATCTCAGTTGGTGCCATGCAATATGGGGGAATGGATATAGGTTGAGTCGCTGGGAACAAGTCAATTGCAAAATCTATCTCCCTTTCGGGAGGGATACCAGGCAACTCATCTGGAAATACGTCAGGGAATTCATTGACCACTGGGATAGACTGAAGAGTCGGAGGTTCCACCCGAACGTCCTGGACTCTAACAAGGTGGTAAATACATCCCTTTGCTATTAATTTCCTCGCTTGAAGGTAGGAAATAAACCTACCTTTTGGCGTAGCTGTGCTCCCTTTACATTCTCGCACTGCTTTCCTTGGAAAGTGAAATTGGACCATCTTGGTCCAGCATTCTAAGTTGGCATAGCATGGCACTAACCAGTCCATACCCATAATGGCATCGAAGTTGACCATCTCAAGTTCTATCAAGTCTACTGTGGTCTGGCGATCCGCAACCTCTACCGTACATCCCCGGTAAACTCTTATAGCTGTAATCGAGTCACCGACCTATGTAAGCACTAAAAAGGGCTACTGAAGCAATTCTGGTTCGATACCCAACTTCCGGGCCACAAATGGTGTAATATATGACAAGGTAGACCCTGGATCAATCAATACATAAATAGGGTATGAGCAGATAATCAATATACCTGTGACCACGTCGGGAGATGCCTCTAAATCCTGCCTCCCTAGTAATGCATAGGTACGACTGGGGCTTGCACCTGAGCCAGAGGCTCCTGATCTACCTCAGCCCCTATTTGCTGAACCTGAGGGTCTGCACCCTGCTGAGGCTACTGGAGCTCGTGGCCCTGCTGATGTTCTATCCAGACTATCCCGACTACCCTGTCCTCTGGACGGACAATCTCTCATTAAATGCCCTTCTTGTCCGCAGTAATAGCACCCTGAGAAGCCTTGCCTGCAAGCTCCAGGATGGGGTCGGTGGCATATAGGACAAGGAGTAGGTGCAAATCTATTCTGTTCTGCCCTCCGCTGTTGAGTTAATGCTACTGTCCGTAAACTGCTACCGGACTCTAACTGACTCCGGCGAATAAATCTGCCTCTCTGCTGCTGTACTGAAGGTAAGGATCTGGGTGGCCTATCTAAAAACTGTAGTCTCAGCCCCCTAGGGATTTCCCTCTGAATCTCAGCGGGTCTGTTTCTACGGCGCTGCTCTGAAGTCGCCTACCTGTCGCCCCGCTGCCGCTGTCTCAGGCCCTCAATTGTCTGTGCGAAGGCCTGTACCCTAGCTATGTCCATATCCTCTCTCAGAGTAGCCGTCATGCACATCTCTATGTAATCTGAATTCAGGCCCATAATAAAGCGATGGACTTTGGAAGACATGGTGTCCATGAATGTTGGAGCATAGCGGGCTAAGGAGTCGAACTGTAATGAATACTCACGGACACTCCTGGCCCCCTGCTCTAAGTGTAAGAACTAGTCCATCTAGGCCTGTCTGACCTCCCGGGGTAAGTAGTGGTCCAGGAAGGCCTCTGAGAAGCTGGACCAAGTTGGAGGGGCTGCATCCCTTCCCCGAGATCTCTCCCAACTTTCGTACCACAAAACAACAATATCCCTCAACCGGAACACTGCTAATTCCACTAATTCTGTTGGGGTTACGTGCATGACTCTAAAGATTCTCTGCATCTGGTCCAGAAAGTCCTGAGGGTCCTCCGCTGAATCTGACCATGTAAACTGAGGGGGTCCCGATGCCAAGAATTCTCTAACCCTGGAACTACCTGGCCCACCTAGAGATTCTGCTGCTGTAGGTGGTACTGGCTGACACTGAGTAGCTAGCATCTGGGTTAACATAAACACCGCACTACGTAGCTCCTGATCAGATGAAGTGGGTGCAGGGGTTGTGGGAAGCGGTGCTGCCTAAAATGGTGTCTAGCGAGGCGGAGACTGCTGAGAGGGTCGAGATGACACCTCTGCATCGCCCTCAGACTGGGCTGAATTTGGCTGTACGTGAGGCATCCTGCTGGTGCCTTCGCCCGCCGCTGTATCCAATCTCCTGCCTATAGCAGGGTGCCACTAATCTGCCATAGTATCTGTAGACAAAGAGGGTGGTAAGTTTCAAAAGAACCAACCCTATACAATACTGTGCTATGGCACGACTTAGAATGAAAGAAGGGTAACTATCCTATTATGCCTCGTAGCCTCCTGCCTATAGTATGTGGTGCACAACACATCCATAGACAAGACTCTACTTAGCACGGCTTGCAGACTCCCTGGGACACGACCTGCTCTGATACCAAGTTTGTCACACCCCACTTTGGGGGGTATGACGGGCACCTGGTGCCTGCTAGACTCTGGGCTGCTAAACGGTCCAGTATGAGCATATCTGGTTCTTTGGCTGACTCTGGCTCTATTTCAAGAAACGAACCGGCTATATAGAGGCTTTAAACACAGCCTCCGGCCGACTGGGCCTATAGCCACCTGTATAAAACTTCAGCTAACCAGAAACATACTTACAAACGGGAAACCTATGTGGGCCGACAAGGCCACCATGCTGTCTAGTTATCTGTGACTTAACAATAGAATACTGAATAACTACGTGACCGGCAAGGTCACCACTACTATCAAACTATAACCCCACATGGCCAACATAATAAACCAAACACATATATACATGCACGGCCCCACACGACCGGCTCCACTACCACAGGGAAACATCAGACTGCAAGCCTCTAGGGAGTAATAATAGAATGGTAGGGACAGGGCCCCGACCTACCCAAACTGTAATAAAACAGAAATAGGAGCAACCTCCGACTGTCTAGCTCCGGAGGATAGGAGCTGACAAATCTGCTGACTGGATCACGAGGGATTGACTCCTCATCCATGTGTACCTGCAGGCAAGCAATGCAGCGCCCCTACGGGTGTCAGTACCACAGGTACTGAGCATGTAAAGCAAACTGAAATATACAACTGAAATGGGTAACAACAATAACATGAAATACAAGTAGGATGTAGCTGAGTGTATCTAGCTGAGGATAACTGGGGAGAGTTTACTTATTCTGTAACTAAACTGAGCGTACCTGACGACGTGTCATCCTACTGTCTATTAGTATCTAGTTGCACACATAGATATACATATAAATACACACAATACCTGACTGACCCCCATAAGCCGGAAGGTGCCAACCAATAGAACAATCTATTTACCCCTACCCGGGTCTAAACCAACCAAAAATAAGTCACTCCACTCATCTCAGAACTGTGAGCTCCTCCTACCGGCCCCCTTGGGTACGTAGCTCAGGCCTTGGCTTCTGACAATAAACTGTGTCTGAGTCCTAAGACTCCTGCCTCTGGGCGCAAGCACTCATGGGGTAATCTGGTGTTGTATCTGTGACTGAAACTGCCCCTGGGTGCAAGCACGCAACAGGGTAATTTTATAAAAATCTATATCTAAAACTGCCCCCGGCCACAAGCGCACACAGAGTATTCTGCCCCTGTAAATAGGGTAATCTGGCTCTGCGCAGAGCGAACTGAACTGCCCCTGCAAGCAGGGTAATCTGGACTGTATTATCATGGTGGTCAGCCATCATCGTCCTCTAGGTGGACGGCATCGCCCAGCTGGTGGCGGTATCTGAATCTGGTATTGACACAGCTATAACCCAGGGGCGGCGGGGATGCTAAGGGACCCCCGCATGCCATAACAAGTCTCAGCATGCAAAACACATACACAACAAACATGCTCAAATGAAAAATACAAATCATATTCTCTGCTTTTATTTCAAGGCCAGTCCGTATTAAACAACTGATGCTATATTCTATTTTGCACTGTTTCTGATTGTTGGGCTAGCTGCTACCTGGCCTTTATCTATTTCTGGAGCTATATCTGTATCTGGAGCTATATCAGTGTCTGGAGCTATTTCTATATCTGATTACTGATCTGGTTATATCTGGATATAACTCAATAACATAGAACATGCCATCTATAACTAGATATAGCTCAATGACATAAAATGTGCCATCTATTACCGGATACAGTCTCAACAAATGCAATACATACTATCTGTAATCTTGCTAATTCATTATACTGCTTTTACAACTTCCATTCTGAATATTACGTAAAAACATGTTGAGCTACTAGCTGATACCACATTACTATATAAAATCATCTGACTATCTGTTATTTTGTTTATCGCATGATATGTAGTGATATAATAGCATGCTTGCTGGAAATCGTACTAAAATCGTTCCTGTATGCTAGATATATGTCAATAGCCTTTATTCTATTTATTTCCTAGACTATACTTCCTGGCTTGCCGAAAGAATAGCTTTACATACCTGGTTTCTGAGTACCCGACTGACCGATGTGATTTCCATCGGTACTTCTGCAGTTTCTCCCAACTAATTTCATATTGATGTCAATTTGAACCAAATACACCAATATTCTGAAAGAAAACGTCCCTTTCGATATATTTATGGCCTAAACTTTGGCTTATCGAAAGACGGCCAAAAACTCGCTATTTCTCTAAAGTCCAGAAGGCAGAAATATTCACTTTAAGGCTAGGAGTATATTGACACTAATTTGGAGCAATTCCACTTACCTCAGTTCGGTAGCACGATGATTAGCCGGCCGAATTTCGCGAAACTAAATCCGTAGGAATGCTCCTTACTGCTTGATACCTCGGTATCTGGAGTTAATTTGAGTTTGGACCGCATTAGACGGCGTAATCGGAAGGAAATTTCAATGGATTCTTCATCCTATCTGTTTTTCCCTCGACTTCTCTGGAAATTATATGAAATATAACATTTAAACCGAAGTGGAGGGATTATACAGTTGGGCCTGGGCAGGGCCAACGTGTCACGAAGCCAACACGGAGGCTCCACCTCCGTGACACATTGCCATCGCGGAGGGGCTCTGCCACGACTCCTTTCGCGATGGTTCGATAGGTTTCTCATCCGGTCTTTTCCCGGGCCTTTTCCTAGCATATATGGCTTTCAAATACTCCTAACCAACACGCGAATAGGCCATCCATGTGTGTGGAATTTTACGGGGTATAACATAACTAACAACCATATAAATACAAACAAGAACCTAACCAGCCACCCATAAGCTTGGAAGGCACAAACAGCACAGAATAACCTACCTAAGCCCCCATAAGCCCCGACAAGTATAAACAATGCACACTTCTGCTATCTTGCTACTATAGGTTTGTAAACATACTGTAACTCAGGAATGCTTGCTCTCTAAAGTTGTATTTGAGCCTGATAGGCTCCTGTAGCTTTGTTTGTATCTTAGTTGTTTGGCTGTGTTACTGGACCCTAAGCCTTGGCTCGACTATGGGTCATAATATAATCTCTAATAACTGAACCCCGAGTCTTAGCTCGATTATGGGTCATAATGTGAATGCTGTAACTAGATCCCGAGCCTCGGTTTGACTATGGATCATACTACAACTGTTGTAGATGGACCTCGAGCCTTAGCTCGACTATGGGCCATAATGTAACTCCAGTAGCTTGACCTCGAGCCTTGGCTCGACTATGGGCCATAATGGAACTGTTGTAGCTAGCCCCAAGCCATGGCATGACTATGGGTCATAAAATAAGCTTTGAAACTGGGTATGTCCCTCACAGCCTAACTCTAGTCCCTCTGGACATCATGCTGCTCTTGCGAGCATAACCCCATAGGCAATAACATCCAAACCTGGAATATCATATAAAATAATCAGGCTAGCTGGGGTTAACTCTAACGAGGGTTACTATATCATTGCTATCGTCCCAGTTCCATTCATAACAGCTGACCACAATAGGTTTACACTGAAGTACTGTAGATACAAAAGTCGTACACTAACTTTGTGACGAATCTAACTTTCTGAAAAGGATAGCCTTACATACTTTAAATGCCGACCTTCATTTAACTGGTGAGTTTTAACTTGTAACTGGCGGTTCTATCCAACTGCTGCCATTATACTGAGAAAATAGGGCTAAAATCAATACTAAACTCTGTATAAACAACAACTTTTAATAATCATAGTAACGGCAATTCAACTCTTAATAATTCGGCGAAGACCCACAATTTCTCCAGAGTTTGGAAGGGAGAAATACTCACCTAAGGCCTATGGCCACTTAGGATACAATTTGGAAAAATTCTAACAACTTTTACTTAGCGGATTTCCAGTTTGCTGAGAAAATTTTTGAAAATTAACTCTGCAGAAATGCTGCCCGCTGGCTTAAGACTTATTACCTAGACTTAATTCGCGTTTGGACAGTGTTTAGTAGTGTAATTGGATGAAAATTTAAGGAAAGTTGCGTTCCCTTTCTTCTTTGGCCGAGAGGTTCTTATTATACAATGAAATATTTCGATCAAGAGGACTTATATAATAATCGGGCGGTGGCTAGGAGGGTCCATGGCACGGCCCCCATCACGCAAAATTACAGGCGCGCCACGTCGCCCATCACGGAGTGGGGGGGGGGTATGTGACACGACGCCCATCGCAGCCTGCCTCCTGCCCTTTCTCATATGTGTCATATTTTAGAACTCTTGACTTACATACTAATGCATCGATTAACAATAGGAACTTACAGGGCGTAAGATTGAATATGCGTGAGAAGAAATGGTAGGCAATTGGGTCTTGAGTGTGTGGTGTTTGGCTAGAGATAGCCAAAACCCATAATCATGCACCCATTTGATATTTGAATCTAGAAATAGCTCAAATTTTTCCTAGGCTATAGTGGATCAATTTAGTGAGGCCTTGGGGTTTGAGAAAACTCAAGAAATATAGCATCCAATTGGTTGGAAAACATAGGGTGTCACTTTATCCACAATTATTTATGCTTTTGAGTAATTATTTGATTTTCTCGTTAATCCCAATCCAATCGAACCCCAATCAATAGCATACCCCTAGCCCTTGCTCATAATTGTTAATTCAATTTGGTTACCATTATCTCTCGATAGTTGATTTTAAATTCAAGTTATGATTCTGCTTCCCTCACCCTCAACATTTAATTTTTATTTTTCAAATGCATGGACGCAATTGTAGTTCAAGTCAATAAACAACTTTTGCATTATTCAATCACTATTCCCTGTGGATTCGATCTCGACTCTTAGTTGGGTATTTATATTTCAACGATTGTTTACACTTCCTTCTCATGAGGATTGGATTCGAAAGTCATCAATTTTTGCGTCGCTGTTAGGGAATAGGATTAGATAGCCCAAGTTGATTGATGATTTGAATTACTTTAGCATCTTGTGTGATGTTTTTACAATTGTAGTTGTTTTGTGGTGTTTCTTAGGATGACTAATATTAGCCAACATTCACAAGAAGTTTCAGTGGATGGTCATATGGACCACGAGGATGATGATCCAATGATGCCAAACATAGCAGGTACCATTCGCCTACCACCCACGGCAGGGAATGCGGTATTCCATGTGACCAGCGTAATGTTACACCTGCTACAAATGAAAGGACTTTTCGGAGGTCAGCCAAGTTAATATACAAATCGATATCTTCAAAATTTCCTTGAGATTTGCAAACCTTTCAACACCGCAAACCTAAGTCAAGAGTCGATTAGATTGAGGCTCTTCTCATTTTCTTTGACTGGGGAACCAACTATGTGGCTTGAGGAACTCCCTCTGGGATGTATCACTTCATGGAAAGAATTGACTGAAGCATTCTTGGAGAGGTTCTTCCTTCCATCGAGAATATTGCAGCTAAGAGATAAAATACCAACTTCAGGCAAATCCCAGGGGAACCTTTACCTGAAGCATGACTGAGGTTCAAAATGAAAGTGACCCTATGTCAAAAGCAGGGGCTTACGGATGGAGTGCTCCTTCAATGTTTTTATTGTTCCTTGGATTCCATCAGAAAGCCTATAGGCAATAACTTGGCGGGTGGATCTCTCATGGACCAACCTTATGGTATAGCTAGAGCTCTTTAGGATAGAATGAACAAAACAAAATGAGCTTGGCATATGAGGGACACTTAAGTACCCGAAAATGGTTCTAGTCCAAGTGTTTTGACTACAGAGATGCGAAGGACAAATGAAGAAAGGGATGAGACCATAAAAAAATGATGACCTAGCTTGAGTTGATGACATAGCATGTTTTGGGGACCGAGTGAAAGAATGTTAATTCTATGGGGACTCAAAGTCCTATGCAATATGAGAATGAAGCTTCACCGCCGAGGTACGAAGAAGAGTGCCAATTCATGGAAAATAAAATGGGGGTTCTCCATTGAGAGACCAAGGTGCCAATGAAGACCTTTTGCACCCACAGAAAGAGGTACACTAACCATGAGCCTCATGTAGCATTCATTCTCTCAGATTATCAACTCCCGGAACACATAAATGACCCTGATAATGAAGTACACCATCTCCTCTTTGGGAGATGACCTCCACCTTCCAATTCTGGATAGCTTCCTTTAGCTTCACTAATGTTGGATACTTATCATGCCTAGCCTTGACCATGGTCACCAATGAAAATTCTGAACCATTCTGAATAATGATACCACCATCTGCTAAGTTAACAATGCGAACTAACTCTCTATCCTCAACTTGAGACACACTCTTCATGGAAAGTCCGCTAAGGCCATCCGCCACCATATTGGACTTTCCCTAATGATAAAGGACATTCTTGTCAAAGTCTTGTGAAGCTCTAGCCATCTCCTTTGTCGTAGAATCAGGCCCTTCTATGTGAACACATACTGAAGGCTCTTATGGTCCGTGAACACATCCACACGCACCCCGTACAAGTAATGCCTCTTATTCTTTGAGAGGACACCACAGCTACCATCTTTAGGTCATGCGTTAGGTAATTCTTCCCTTGAGTCTTAAGCTGTCTAGAGGAAGACACAATGACCTTACCATGTTGCATAAATACAAAACCAAGACCAACCCTAGAGGCATCAAAATATGCAACAAAACCATTCATGCTCTTTGGAAACCTATAGTTATCCACTAAAACATCACTTCCCCATAAATAAGAAAGTCGAACAAGTTTGAGCTCTAATCAAGAGTCATCAGTAACAATATGATATGATCTACTTGTACATCACCACCTCATTTGAGCCTATCACTTATGGTTATCCCATGGGTCCTTGAAGCTAATGTTATTCAAGAATTCCCCTATTTTCCCGGCATGGCTACTAATAACTGTGCTGCATGCACTTTTCCATTTGGCACCTGTGGCACTGATGTGCTTTGTGTTTAAAGCACTTTTGACACTTAAAACTTGGAAAATACCATGGACTTAGGTGTATTTATATGGATATGTGTATTTATATGGATATGGGTGCTTTTACTTTGTTTTCAGGGAAAATAGATGTTGGAGTAAAAATGTGCAAAAGATGCATAAAGTGTAGATTTTGGGACAAATACAGATCTTAGTACGAGCCGTACCAAGATTGTATGAGCCATACTAAGACTCGTGGAAAAGTCCAAAAGATTGGTACAAGGAAAAGGCAAAGTGCGACTCTCAGTACAAGCCGTAACTTGAGTCATAGAAAACTCCAGAGAAATTTGTATAGTTGAAATCTCCTGGTACGTGTAGAAATTATGGATTGTAACATCTACTTACGACCTGTACAAGGATCCGCAGAAAATTTTAGAGATTTTTGGCACTTGGCAGATCTCATGTTACGACAAGTTGTTACGAGTCATAGGAGTAAGGTACGAGGTGTACCAAGACATTCATAGAAATCTTCAGAAGATGCTAGAGTTCTCAGTATCATACCATGACCTGATTGTACAACTCGTGGGATCATGTTATGAGTCGTACCAAAGGCCAACACTTAGCAATATCTATAGAAGCCAAGGAATGTACAACACAAGGAACGACTTGTACAATCCTGTTACGGGTCGTATAAAGAGTTGGAGCCAGATTTGGATATTTCCCTGTTAATTTAGGAAAAGGATTTTATTATTTGTATAAATGCTTTTTAGATTTCTTTTAGTGAAGAGGATGTTCATAGGAAGTTCATTATACATGCATTATCATTTTCTAATCAGTTTTTGACAATATTGAGAGCAATTCTTGAGACTTTAGCTTGGATTTTCTCAATTGTTCTTGAATTTTTTCATCATTTTTTTCTTGCAATATTCAAAGAAGGTTTTACATCAATAATCATTGTATGTATTCAATTATGTGTTTGTCCATGAATACTAATCATAATCTTATAATCATGAGAGGCTAAAACCTCCACAACAAGGGTTGTGGGAACTACGGTGGATTCACAAACTAAGGTTACACAAAGTGATTTGAAACCAATACTAAATGCTTTTTAGAACTTTCCCAAATTCTTTATTGCTTATACCTAGAGATGTAGAGATTAGGTAAAGAGAATTACATAAAGCCTTGATTTTTATGATCATTGTATAACTAGAGCCACGATCGCAGGATGGTTAATTTGAAATAAATTGATAACGGTTAAATTATCATATCTCATGAGATCTAACCTGGTGATTGAGTATAGTCATCCAATAGGGGTGAACCAATCGTTTGGATGAACCCTAGTTATCAGTTCTACAAGTAAGCATTAAGGTAGATCACGTGTGTAAACCCGAAGTAGTTATGAACCCATGGCGAACACTTACCCTAGTTAATTGCAAATCTTGCTAAACAACAACTTGTTTTTCATCTTGTCTTGTAATTATATTCAATAATTCCCCCCAATTTGGAGATAACATATCTAAAAGCTTAACTGCCTGCATTTGTCTAGTTCTTACCATATTACCTGTGGGTTTGACCCCAACATTTGTTGGGTTCTTTATTGACAACGTCCGCTTCATACTTTATCAGGAGTGTGAGTTTGAGCATTATCAAAAAATGGCGTCGTTGCTGGGGAATATGGCTTAAGATTATATTATTTTCCTGTGTTAAACTTTTAGTTGTTATTTCCTCATTAACATTTTCTTTTTATTTTTGTCAGCCACAGGATGTCTCATGGTGAATGCCAGGTACTCGATGAAGTGGAACCCCCTGATTCCTCATGATCTTGAACTAGATAGAACACTCCAAAGAATGGAAAACCAAGAGCAAAGAGAGGCCCATCTTGGTGAAGAAGTTAGGCAAGTAGAGCTAGCTCGGCAAGCTGAACTTCAGCAAGTCGAGGATGCCCGAGATGAAGTTGTAGATGTTGGTCGCCATGGAAGGGGCAACAGAGGCAAGAGATATGTCCCTCAGTTCTTTGATGAGGATGACCTAGACATTGATGAAGTCGGGTCAACTAGAGTTATCATACAACCACCTTTGCCTATTGGGAAAATGTTTGACATCATTAGTACCATAATACAGTTGCTGAATATGAAAGGGGTGTTTAGTGGTCATGCAGCGAGTGATGCCAACCTGCACTTGATAAAATTTATGGGTATATGCAAGGCGTTCATGTTGCCTGGTGTAAGTCAGGATGCAACAAGACTGAGACTCTTCCCCTTCTCTCTTTCTGGGGAGGCCACTTAATGGTTATTAGAGTTGCCCAACGACTCTATTACCAGTTTGAGGTAGCTCAAACAAGATTTTCTTGAGAGATTCTTCCCACCCTCTAGGATGCTATAGCATAAGGATGAGATCTACAATTTTTGACAACTGAAAATAGAGGAACTTCATGAATCCTGGTTGAGATTTATAAAGAAGTTGACTAAGTGCCCAAAACATAAAATTCCAGATGACAATTTTTTGGAGATTTTTTACAGGTCCTTGAACAACAGCACAAAATCTATGGCAGATACTATGGCGGGAGGAGCACTGATGAGTCACTCGTGGGAGCAAGCTGCCGTTATTCTTGACATAGTGACTAACACTAACAGGGCCTAGTAGACTAGGGAGGCAGAAGCATCTATGGGTACATATGTTGTTGGTATGACTGCAGACCAACGAAAGAAGGAGGAGGAGCATGATCAGGAATTGGACGACATGCGTACATCATTAGTCCTAGGGATAGAAAAGTAAATGTAGTGGGAGCTTAGGGACAGGAACTGAGGCAAGAATATTTAGATTCTGAGGAGGAGGCAAACTCTTGGACAATCAGGTGGCGGATTATAGGGCCAACGTCCAAGGGTCTAGACAGGACACTTGGCGTCAGGGTTCCAAAACTCAAGGTTGGAACTAATACCAGGATAACTACAACCATAATGGGTATAGAGATAGGAGCCGAGATTGTGAGCGAGACGGAGAATGGAGAAGGAATGATGGTTACTGCAATGACCGGATAAGATTGTACCTGCTTCCTTATGAACATGAGGGAGAGGTTTGACAGTCTAAATTGGAGAGCATAATGGCTGAGATGCTCAAGAAGGTGAATCCACTGAGGAGCTACTAAAAGGAATTCATGGAAATATATCTAGTATGGGCCATAGAGTTGAGTCGCATGCCATAGCTATCAAGCAAATAGAGCAACATTTGGGTCAATTAGCGGCATCCTTGAAACCTAGGAAAAAGGGAACACTACGTAGCAACACAGTCAAAAATTCAAAGAATAATAATTTTTGTACGACTGTTATGACTAAGAGTGGAAAGACCACAGTTGATCCCCCTCTACCGGTTGTAGTTGAAATGCAAAGGAAGAAAGAGATCGTGATTGATGATGATGATGAGGTTGTTTAAAAATAGCTTAAGGAAGAGGCTGAGTTGACTGAGGCTCCAGTTGGTGAAAAGGATCCTGAAGCTGAAAAAGGTAAGAAACAAGTGGAGACACAGATCTATATGGCTATCCCATGACCACCGCCACCATTCCCTCAAAGAATAATGAAAAAGACGGATTATGGTAAGTTTCAAAAATTTCTCTCTATGCTTAAATAATTATCTTTTAACATACCATTGGTCGAGGTATTGGAGCAGATGCCTAAATATGCAAAATTTATGAATGACCTTGTTTCAAGAAAAGGTCTATGAGCTATGAGCCAATGCGTAACTTGCATTATTGTAGTTCCATAGCCTCACAAGTCCTTGCCCAGAAAATGGAGGATCCAGGTGCCTTTACCATTCGATGTACTATTGGTGATGTTGAGTTTGCAAAGGCGCTCTACGATGTGGGAGCAAGCATCAATCATTTGCCATTAGCTGTGTTTAAGCAGCTGGGCTTGGGGGCACCCACATCGACTACAATGTGGCTATTGATGTCTGATTGTACTATGAAGAAGCTTCTGGGGATCCTATTTGATGTGCTTGTCAAGGTTCACAAATTCATATTCCCAGTGGACGTTGTGCTCCAAGATTGTGAGGTTGACTTTAAGGTCCCCATCATTATGGGGTGACCATTCCTTGCCATTGGGAGGGCTTTAGTAGATTTTGAGGCTGGCTAACTGAAATTCAGGCTTAACAAAAAGGAGATCACTTTAATTGCTTGTCGGTTAATGAAGGAGCCGGAAGAGCTTAGGGTGGTCTGAACAATTGAGAATGATTCTTATTTTCTTGACGAAGTTTGAGTAATCAAGAGATTTGCATCGTGCCCCGACATTTAATCTGATGCTGCATGGGAGGCAACCCATGGAAGGTGAAGTCTGAGTAGCTAGAGGAATATCTCTTTCCCTTGTGCTTCTATATTCTATGCTTTTAGGATGAAGCATGCTCTTCAAAAGGGGAGAGGGTGTACTTGTATTCTTTTAGGGAGTTTTGATTCGTTGGAGGGTTTTTCTTGTGGTATTTCTTTTCCCTCAGAAATGTTATGTAGTAGAACTGGCATGTATAGGATTTTTTTGTTTAATTATATAGTAGTTTAGGATTACAAATTCAATAAAATGAACTAGTTTTAAAAAAAATGACCCTGTTTAAAATTTTGTGGATGTTAAATGTATTTGTTGATTGCAAAGCATGATTTCTGTGGATATTATTATGTCATTTAGTTGATTAACATGAGTAGTTATAGTTAGACATGTATGGACCGGATAGGTAGAATTAATTCAAAACATGTACCATGAGTGAGTGAGGATCAATACTGAGTTCAATACTGCTTTCACGACCCGAACATAGACCTGGATCGCAACATAGGACAAGGAGCCCCGAGAAACTCCAAGTCGACCCATGGCATGAACATACATCTATCTCAATCTAGTAAAGAGGAATACTTAACATCATAAAATAATGGAAGCATAATCAGGACATAACATGGAGAGCGAAAAGAACTTCATACTGACAACTGACTACTACACATGGTCTAAAAGCCTCGAAAATATCTGATGGGTTGATGGGAAAACACCCCAACTAACCCGACAACTATGGAAAACTGAACATAAAGGATAACTGATATCAACCGGTCCTCGCGAGATAAGGACTCACCAATGAGCTGGATGCTAACTCCGGGAAAGAGATAATAATGATGTTAGGTCTGAAGATCAGAGCCTGTATCATGAAACGATACAACATAGAGTATGCGGTTAGTACGTGGAATGTACAGAGTATGCAAGGTGAGTAAGACGGAAATTTAAAATACATAAAAGTTCATAAGAGATCGTAAGAGTAGGACAACATGCTCATATCATAAATAACATAATGTAACATAAGGCTCAAGGTTTTCAAAAACATTTGTAATACTTTCCTTATCATAGTTATAACAGAAACTTTATAAATCATGACATGAGTCAAAGTAACATAAACATAACAATTCATAAAAACATGCGGAACAATGGGAGGACTCGTCATAACTGACATCATCATGGTAGAGCCTTACATGATTCCCTAACCTATCTCATTCAAGTTGGCAGAGTCATCCAGGCTTGCCAGGGAAAGGACGTGTAGTATGCGATATCACGCAAAAGGGAATCCATTAACGTTGTAATGTATCAATATGAACCTACGGTGGCATGTAGTTATGAGACACTAGCGTTGTCCTTTGAACGCCGGGCTACTCGGTGCTAGACACTCTCCGGAAAACATGCACATTAGGCTCGTATGTAAATCATAAACATCATTCATGAGATTCATGACAAAATAAACATTAACATCATTGATCCCCATTTACATACATGTTTAGCCATGAATCAAGGGCCCATTAATCGGCCAACATCATAAATAGATCAACCATGAAATCCATATCATAAGTCATAAATCATACTTGAACATGTGGGCATTGCCCAATACTTTAACATTCATCAATAATATCTCATCATATATGAATATGTACCATAAATCTCAACTTTCATAAACTTCTCATAAATGGGAACTTAAATTTATAATGCTTGAAACATGATTTTAATGGAAAACAACGTAAAACTTGCCCATATAAATAATAAAAACTCATTTAGATCATACCCATGAATAGAATTAGAAATTTCATGCATTTGGTTAAAACCCCATAGATTCAATATGGGAATTTCCATGATTTAGAGAGAGATTGGGAAGAGGTGTGAATGGATTCACCCATTCAGAACCCTACATACTGGGGAAGATCTGACTTTATCAACCCTTGAAAGCCCAAGGAAAGATTGAAGGAAAACTTGAAGAACTCTAATTTGATTACCTCCTAAGTCCCTTCAATATGCATCCATGGATGTGAATGAGCCTAGGATAGGTTTTTCCCTCCTAAAACACTGCATTTCGAGCCTTAAACGATGTAGTTTAGGACCCTAGAACTTAGGAATGACAAAAATACGCTTAATGAAATTCCTGAAAAATCAGCATTGGTAACGGCCGATCCAATGGGTTGTGCCTAGATACCATGACTCGTGGTATCTGCCCGTTGCATCCACTGCCCAAACATCACTTCTCAGATTCGAACACCATGACTCGACATGATGAGTCATTACATCAAACGACGATTCATTGTATCCTCTGTTGTTTCCCCCTGACGACCTGCACCTGGGCCTTCCCACGAGCCACACCACGACTCGTGCCTCCTTCCAACGAGTCGTGGTTTCCATCCGTCACCTTGACTGGAGATTTTCCTACTCTTTCCCATGGTTGCTCACCACGATCTATTGCTACTCACAATGAGTCATCCTACCACCCATTACTTCCTCCTAGGCTAAGGACTAGTCTCACTATGACTGAAAGTGACGACTCGTGACATCAGACCACGGGTCGTTTTGTGACCAGTTACTCCCAACATCAACCCTGCTGCACCTCACCACGGGCACCTCCTATGGATCGTTGGTGGGACCAACGATCCGTTACATGACCCGTTTTGTGATGATTTTCTAGATTTTTCCAACTTTAATTTTTAAATTCCGGGTCTAGTCTTGGGCACTTTTGGGGTATTACAATATCTCCCCCTTGGGAATATTCATCCTCAAATATGGTAAAACATACAGAAAACAAAGAAATGCAATCATCATACTCAAATACTGATCATTTAAGCTGAAAATTAATGAAGTCACTAACTCGGATTTATCTATAGGGCTGAACTGAATTCTTGAATCATATGCACATCTACATACATGAATGAAATTGAGACACATGAACTGAACATGAACACTAAATAGATTATTAGGGCAAAACCTGATACCTCAAGTTGGAACTGAGCCGGTAGAGAATAAATGTGTGTATCTAGCCATCATGTCCGCTTCGATTTCCCAAGTAGCTCCCTCAACATGTTGATTTCTCCGTAACACCTTAACTGAAGCTACTTCCATGTTTCTTAGCCTTCGAACCTAACGATCCAGTATTTCCACCGGAATCTCCTTATAACTAAGGCTGTCTTTCACACCGATAATGTCAACCGGGACAATTAGAGTTGGATCACCCGAATAGTTCTTTAAAAGTGATACATGAAAAACAGGATGCACGGAAGCTGATTCTGAGGTCAACTCCAATTCATATTCAACCTTGCCAACCCTTCTCACAATCCGGTAGGGGCCAACATAATGAGGGTTGAGTTTTCCTTTCTTTCCAAACCACGTCACTCCTTTCATGGGAGACACCTTCAGAAACACCGAATAATCCACTTCAAACTCAAGTTCTCTCCACCTCACATCGGCATAGGACTTTTGGCGACTTTGAGCAGTTTTCAACCTGTCCCGTATTAGCTGAACCTTCTCCATAGCCTCATGAATTCAATCTGGTCCTATCATTGCAGCTTCACCAACTTCGAACCAGCCAATAAGTGATCTACATCTCCTCCCATAGAGAGCCTCAAACAGGGCCATGTGAATACTGGAATGGTAGCTGTTATTGTATGCAAACTAAATAAGAGGAAAATGAACATCCAAACTACCTTTGAAGTCAATCACACATGCTCTCAACATGTATTCAAGATTCTGAATTGTCCGCTCCGCTTGTCCATCCGTTTGCGGGTGAAATGCTATACTAAGCTTAACCTGAGCAACAAGTCCTTTTTGAAATAACCTCCAAAACTGAGAGGTAAATTGGGTACCTCTGTATTATATAATGGACAAGGGCACACCATACAACTGAACTAGCTCTCAGATGTATTGTTTGGCATAATCCTCCACCGAATCCATGGTTTTGACCGATAGAAAATGAGCAGCTTTGGTCAATCTGTCTACAACAAACCAAATGGAGTCATATTGTCGACGAGTGTGAGGAAAACCTATTATGAAGTCCATATTGATTTCTTCCCACTTAAAAGTAGGAATGCTAATATCTTGGAGCACCCCTCCGGGTCTCTGATGCTCAAGCTTCAATTGCTGATAGTTTGGGCACTTAGCTACAAATTCTGCAATGTCTCTCTTCATGCCATTCCACCAATAGACTTCCCATAAGTCACGACACATCTTGGTGGAACCTGAATTTATCGAATATCTGGAATCGTGAGCCTCATGCAACATCCGATTTCTCAAATCATCAATATCCAAAATACATAAGAGACATTGAAATCAAAGCACACCATCTCCCCCTTTGGAGAAGACCTCTACCTTTTGAGTTTGAACGGCTTCCTTTAACTTTACCAAAATAGGGTCCTCCTCTTGTCTAGCTTTTACATCAGTCACCAAAGACGATTTTGATCCGTTCTGAACAATAACCCCACCATCGGTCGAATCAACCAATCGAACTCCAAACCTTGCAAGTCGATGCATGTCTTTCACTAGCTCCTTGTTCCCCTCATCCACATGGGACACACTTCCCATGGTGAGTCTACTAAGTGCGTCTACTACTACAATAGCCTTTCCCGGATGGTAAAGCACACTCATGTCGTAGTCCTTAAGTGGCTCTAACCACCTCCTCTGCCAAAGATTGAGATCCTTCTGGGTAAACACATATTGTAGACTCTTATGATCCTTAAACACATCCACATGGACTACGTACAAATAATGTCTCCATATCTTCAAGGCAAATACCACCGCGGCCAATTCAAGACCATAGGTAGGGTAATTCTTCTCATGAACTTTCATCTTTCCAGAGGCATATGTTATAACCCTTCCGTGCTGCACCAATACACACCCAAGTCTGATCCTTTAAGCATCACAATACACCACGAACCCATCAGTACCTTCAGGTAGAGTTAACACCGGTGCTGAGGTAAGTTGAGTCTTCAACTCCTGAAAGCTCCTCTCACAAGCCTTCGACCATTAGAATATCACCTTCTTTTGGGTCAATTTTGTCAAGGGTTCTGCAATAGATGAGAAACCTTCAAAAAATCTCAGATAGTAGCCAACTAAGACAAAAAAGCTCCAAATATCTGAAGGATTCACCAGTCTAGGCTAGTTCTTCACCGCTTCTATTTTCTGAGAGTCTACTTCTATGCCCTCACTTGAAACAACATGGCCCAAAAAAGCCACCGAGTTCAACCAAAACTCGCATTTGCTGAATTTAGCATATAGGTAGCGATCCTTGAGTGTCTGTAGCGCCACCCTCATATGAGCGACATGCTCCTCCTCGCTCCGAGAGTATATCAATATGTAATATATAAACACAATCACGAAGATATCCATGTATGTCTTGAACACCCTATTCATCAAGTCACCAAAATATGAAGGAGCATTCATTAGTCCAAAAGACATAACTACAAACTCCTAATGACCATACCGCATCCTGAAGGCTGTCTTCGGGATGCCGCTATCCCGATCTCTGAGCTAATGGTACTCGGATCTGAGATCTATCTTTGAAAAAAACTTTTGCACCCTAAAGCTAGTCAAATAAATCATCAAACCTAGGTAGAGGATACCTGTTCTTGATGCTGGCCTTGTTCAATTGCAGATAATCATTACACATACAAAAGGATCCATCCTTCTTTCGGACAAAGAGAAATAGTGCACCCCATGGGGATTTGCTTGGTCTAATGAAACCCTTATCGAAAAGATCCTTCAACTGCTCCTTCAACTATTTAGCTTAGTGGAGCCATTCTATAGGGAGGAATAGATATATGCTATGTGTCGGGAAGAAGGTTTATACCAAAATCAATTTATGTCTTGGGAGGAATACTCTGTAATTCATTAGGGAAGACTTTCGGATACTCACATACCACTGGAACTGACTGGGTAGCCGAGATCTTGGACTCAACATCCTTAACCCTAACTAGATGGTATACATAACACTTAGAAATCATCATCCTGGCCTTAAGATAGGAAATAAAATGACCTACAGACACGGCTGAACTACCCTTCCACTCTAAGACTAACTCATCTGGAAAGACGAACTACACCGCAGGGGTCCTACAATTTACTAAAGCATAACATGCGTACAACTAATCCATACCGAGAATCATATCAAAGTCATTCATGGCTAACTCTACTAGGTCTGCGGAGGTGACTTTCTGCAATACTATGATTGGGAAACTTCTATAAACCTGTCTAGCTACAACTCAATCACTAATGGGAGTAGAGACTGAGAATGGTTCTGATAGAATATCGAGACTAACTCCAAAGCTACTAGAAATATAAGGTGTCACAAAAGACAAAGTAGCCCTTGGATCTAACAAAGCATAAGCATCAAGGTGAAATACTCGTAACATACCAGTAACCACATCCGATGAAGTTTCATGCTCCTGATGTGAGGTGAGGTCATGGAATCTATTTTGGCATTGCCCGCCACACCCACTATAGGATGCCCACTGTGGAGCTGAGCGTGCTGGAGCTGCTGCTGACCTGGTAGTTTATGCACGACCTCTATCATCATCTTGTCTAAAAAATGGAAAAGTTTGGCGCATGTGGCCGGATCTACCGCACCCATAACAGATATCTGACCCGAGCAAGCACTCCCTGGCATGACTGTTACCACACTTCTCGTAGGCTGGAAAGGTCCGCTCTACCTCCATGCCCTCTGGTCTCTTGAACCTGAGGCCCTGCTCCTCTAATCACCCTTGGGTTTGGATGGAACACTAGTTGATGATGGTGCTGGAGCTAGTGACCTCTACTGAATCTAAGGGCTGTGACAACCGCCGA
Source organism: Datura wrightii (assembly GCA_035772735.1). Taxonomy (NCBI): domain Eukaryota; kingdom Viridiplantae; phylum Streptophyta; class Magnoliopsida; order Solanales; family Solanaceae; genus Datura; species Datura wrightii. Next base: position 42,396,560 of record JASDFA010000027.1, read on the forward strand.
ACCTCTATTGACCGAAACCCATAGCTGTCTGTCTGGGCCCTTTTGGCCTCTTTCTCCCCCACATGCATCGCCTCCATCTACTAAGCGTATAAAAATATTTGAGGGAAATCCATATCCTAGTGAAGCATAACAGTCCTGCAATCTTTGTCCAAATAATGTCGCCACCCCATGAACAAACCTTTTCATTGACACTCTCTGATAACCCACTAACTGTGGGGCGTACTTTGATAAGCGAGTGAACTCAAGGGCATATTCTTGTACCGTCATCCCTGCTTAAGATTCATGGACTCAGCTACCTTTAACTCCCTCATCTCATGAGGGAAGAACCAATTTAGCAAAGTAACATGGAGCTCCTGCCAAGTGACATGGCCTACTCCGGCGGCCCTACTATCTCTCCTCGGTCCAAACCAGATGTGTGCGACCCCTTTCAATTAATATAAGGCCAACTCAGCACACTCAATCCCATTCACCCCCACGACCTGGGTGATCTTCAGAATCTCACTAATAAACTCATATGGATCCTCGTCCACCTTGGAACCAAGAAACTCTGGGAGGTTCATCCTCAGGAAATCTCTACTTCGAGTTGTCGCCACATTTCTATTTTGCGGAATAAACGTCTTGTAGCCTCTTCATCATAAGTGTGGCGCGCTTAATGCCCATGAAAAAGAGTCTACTTAACGCGGCTTCCAAACACCTTATGATACTTCAAACCTATTACTCTGATACCAAGTTTGTCACAACCCGAACGTAGACCTGGATTGAAATACTAGACAAGGAGCCCCGAGAGACTCCAAGTCAACCCATGGCATGAACAAATATCTATCTCAATCTAGTAAAGCGGAATACTCAACATGATAACATAACAAAAGCATAATTATGACATAACATGGAAAGAAAAACACACTTCATACATGACAACTGAATACTACACATAGTCTGAAAGCCTCTAACATATCTGATGGGTTGATGAGACAACACCCCAACTAACCCGACAAGTCTGGTAAACTAAACATAAAGGATAACTTATATCAACTGGTCCTTGGGAGATGAGGACTCACCAATGAGCTGGATGCTAATTTTGGGAATAAGCTAATGAGGGTGTTGGGTCTGAAGATCGGAGCTTGTATCATAAAACGACATAGTATAGAGTATGCGGTCAGTACGTGGAATATAAGGAGTATGCAAGGTAAGTAAGGCAGACATTTAAAATATGTAAAAGTTCATAAGAGTAGGACAACATGCTCATATTATAAATCTCATAATGTAACATAAGGCTCAAGGTTTTCAAAAACATTTGTAATCCTTTCGTTATCATTGTTATAAGAGAAACTTTATAAATCATGACATGAGCCAAAGTAACATAAACATAACAATGCATAAAAAAATGCGGAACAATGGAAGGACTCGTCATAACCGACACAATCATGGTAGAGCCTTACATGATGCCCCAACTATCTTATTCAAGTAGGAAGAGTCGTCCCGGCTTGCCAGGCAAGGGACGTGCAGTATGTGATATCACGAAAGAGAGGATCCATTATCATTGTAATGTATCAATATGTACCTACGGTGGCACGTAATTATGAGACACTGTAGTCCTTCGAACGCTGGGCTACTTGGTGCTAGACACTGCATCTAAAGACATGCACATTAGGCTCGTATGTAAATCATAAACATCAATCATGAGATTCATGGCCCAATAAACATTAACATCGTTGATCCCCATTTACATACATGTGTAGACATGAATCAAGGGCCCATTAATCGGCTAACATCATAAACCGATTAATCATCAAATCCATATCACAAATCATACTTGAACATATCGCCATTGCCCAATACTTTAAGATTCTTGAAAATACTCAATTCATTTGAAAACATGATTATAAACACGAGAACCTTGAAACATGCTTTTCATAAATAATATCCCATCATACATGAACATTTATGATAAATCTCAACTTTCATAAACTTCTCATAAAATGGGCATTTAAATTTATAAAGCTTGAAACATGATTTTAAAGGAAAACAATGTAAAACTTTCCCATGATTCATAATTCAATAATAAAAACTTATTTAGATCATACCCATGTGGAGAATTAGAAATTTCATGCATTGGGTTAAAATCCCACAGAGTCAATATAGGAATTTCCATGATTTAGAGAGAGATTGGGCATGGGTGTGAACGTATTTACCCATTCATAACCCTACATACATGGGGAAGATCTGAGTTTATCAATCCTTGAAAGCCCAATGAAGGAGAGAAGGAAAACTTGAAGAACACTAACTTGATCACCTCCTAAACCCCTTCAATATGCATGCATCGATGTGAATAAGCCTAGGATAGGTTTTCCCCTACTAAAACACTTCATTTCGAGCCTTAAACGATGTAGTTTAGGACCCTAGGAACTAGGAATGATGAAAATATCCTTAATGAATTTCCTGAAAAATCAGCACTAGCAGTGACAACGAAAGATCCAATGGGTCGTGCCTTGATACCACAACTCCTGGTACCCGTCCTTGCATCCACTGCCCAAAATTCACTTCTTAGATTCGAACATCACGACTCAATAGGATGAGTCGTGACATCAGACGATGGTCCATTGTATCCTCTGTTGTTTCCCCCTGATGACCTACATCTGGGCTTTCCCACGAGCCACACCATAACTAGTGCCTCCTTCCAACGAGTTGTGGTTTCCATCCGTCACATCGACTGGAGATTTTCCTAATCTTCCCATGGTTGCTCACCATGATCCGTTGATGCTCACAACGAGTCATCCTCTAACCCGTTACTTCCACCTAAGATAAGAACTAGTCTCACCACGACTGCAAGTCACAACTCTAACATAAAACCATATGTCATTCCATGACCCGTTACTCCCAACTTCAACCCTACAGCACCTCACCACAGGTACCTCCTACGGATCGTTGGTGGGACCAATGATCCGTTCCATGACTTGTTCTGTGATGATTTTCTTGATTTCTTCCAACTTCCATATTTAAATTTCGGGTCTAGTCTTGGGAAATTTCGGAGTATTACAACTGCGTAGAGGATCTAGAACGTGTCTAATTGGTCCTTACATAGGTTTTAGGATGGTTGGTTAGAAAAGGATCATAGGTAATTTTTGCTTATCCTATTTTAGCATAAATTGCCCTACCAAAATTATATAATTCCCTCGATCTCGATTTTGAGCCTTAATGTTGTCCTATTTTTCCTGATCACCTATTCACCCTGACCAATGCTTATAACGAACCTGTTTGGCCCTTTTCCCACCTTAGACATGTGAACCTCAACTTTGGAAAAATGCCTAAGTTGGAGTGGCTATAGTAGGGGTGTGTAAACTGTGTGCGTTGAAAAAGAAATAAAGAAATAAGAGTCAAAGAAAAGTGAGGTGTGGAGTGAAAAAGAAATGAATAAAAATATGAGGTGAAAATGCAATATGCAGAGAAAGAAAAAAAGAGCTAAAAAAAGATGAAAAAATCCACCACGCACACATGCTAGAAAAGGGAGAAAAGGGAGGAAAAAATTGAAAAAGTGAAAAGTGTGAAATAAGTGAAAAGTGAGGCCACAAGTATGTAGTGCCAATGAGGTTTTAGTCACTAAATTCCATATTTACCATACCAGCCCGAAGCCTACATTACAAGTCGAACAAAGTCCTATAGTGATCCTAACTTGACTATCCAAAAAGCCAAAGTAGAGAAAATAAGGGCAAGCCTATGGTTTTCAATGTGCAGTATATGGGACTTCCTTGTAAGATGAGAGTCTTACTTGTTTAGTGCCAAGTTTCATATTTTCATATATTTGTGTGTTGGGGACTTCATTTTTTGTGAGGATATATGGTTTGTTGTTTTATTCTGCTAGTTGTCTATGTGAAAAGCATTGGTGATAAGTTGATTCTTTGCTAATAGCTAGATGATATATCTTGATCCTTGTTTATGATGGTTTGTGATCACTTGATGCTCATAGTTGATTTGGTTTACATGGAAAAGGGTCAAAAATTGTTTGTGTTCACAGTGCAAGTTTTGATTAGTGATGGATATAGTATCCTAGGTTTATTTTCTAGTTAAGCATCATTTTTAGTATTTGGTTTCTTTGCCCGAGGATATGCAAAATTCTTAAGATGAGGGTGTTGATGTGAAGTGAGTTTACAATACTTTCGACATTTTAAACTATGAAAATAGCATGGATTCAGGTGTGTTTATATGGATATGAGGTGCGTTTATTTGGATATGAGGTGCTTTTACTTTGTTTTTAGGGAAAATAGATGTCGGAGTAAAATGTGCAAAAGATGCATAAAATGCAGATTTTGGGCCAAGTACGGATCTTAGTACGATCTCTGTACGAGTTGTATTGAGACTCGTGGAAAAGTCCAGAAGATTAGTACAAGGCAAAGGCAAAGTGCGACTCTTAGTTCGAGCCATACCTTGAAACATAGAAAACTATAGAGAAATTTGCATAGTTGAAGTCTTCTAGTACGGATAGAAATTACGGTTCATAACATCTACTTAGGACCTGTACTAGGAGCCATGGAAAACTTTAGAGATTTTTGGGACTTGGCAGATCTCATGTTACGACAAGTTGTTATAAGTCATAGGAGTAAGGTATGAGGCATACCAAGTCATTCTAGGATCATGTTATGACTCGTACTAGAGGCCAACACTTAGAGAATTCTACAAAATCCAAGGAATGTACAAGACAAGGAATGACCCAACAATATTGTTACGGGTGGAATGAGGAGCCGTATGAAGAGTCAGTGCCAGATTTGGATATTTCCCTATTAACTTAGGGAAAGGATTTTATTATTTGTGTAAATACTCTTTAGGTTTCTTTTAGTGAAGAGGATATTGATAGGAAGTTCATTAGACATTCATTATCAGTTTGTAATAAGTTTCTGACAATATTGGAGAGCAATTCCGGAGACTTAACTTGGATTTTCTCAATAGTTCTTGAGTTTGTTCATAATCTTTTTCTTGCAATATTCAAAGCAGGTTTTCTTTTAATCAACATTGTATGTATTCAATTATGTGTTTGTCCATGAATACTAAACATAATCTTACAATCATGAGAGGCTAAAACCTCCATAACTAGGATTATGGGAACTATGGTGGATTAATAAACTAGGGTTATACAAAGTGATTCAAAACAAATGCTAAGCGCTTGTATTGTATTCTCTTCACATTTAATTCTTTTTAATGGTGCGCATTTTTAGGACTTGCGCGAACTCATTACTTGCTTGAACCTAGAGAAGTTGAGATTAGGGAAAGAGAATCACACAAAGCATTGATTATTATGATCATTGTATAACTTGAGCTGCAGGCATAGGATAGTTAATTTGGAACAAATTGCTCACGGTTAAATTATAATCGGTCATGAGACTTAACCTAGTGATTGTGTATAGTCATCCAATATGGGTGTTACACCCCGTTAAATGTTGACGTTTAGTAGGTGTACGTGTGTGTTGTGGTGAATAATAAGAGCTTGTTAAGTGCGGGAAAAGCCTTCGAAGTAACCATGAATCGGACCGGAGCGCACAGGGCCAGCACGACGAGCCAACCAGCAGCGCACTAGCTAGCGCAACACGCCAGGCCTGCTGGTGCCTTGAGAGGCATGGCACGCCAGGCGATCCTCCGTAATGGATGGCGCAGTGCGGCACTGGGGTTGCCGCGATGGCTGGCGTGAGGCGCCCCCCAGTCCACCACCCTAAGTATATAAATAGTCCCTTAGTTCATTTCAATTCATTTCCTCCATACAATTTCGGCCAGAGAAAGAGAGATATGAAGGATTCAAGTTATTTTCATCCGTTTACGCTATCAAATTCCTTCCAAATTCAAATTAACTTCGGCTATCGAAGTTTAAGGCCACGGGGAGCTTTACTACGGAGTTATTTTCTTGAAATTTTCCCAGCGAATCGGAACTCTGCCGAGTAGAAGTTGTTAGAATTGTTCCAAAATGATATCTATACGATCACAGGCTTCAAGTAAGAATTTCTACCTTCTCAACTCTCGGAAAATTCTATGCTTACGGCCATATTTCAATTGAAATATAGTTAATATTAATATTAACAATTATTGTTTTTGTCGAATTTAGTAGTAAACTAGTCTTATTCTCCTAGTAATACAACTAAAGATGGAAAAAGCTATTGAATACGGATTGAAACTCGCTAGTTTATTAGGAAACAACAGTTGAGGTATGTAAAGCTTATCCCTTAAGCATGTCATTCTCGTCATATAGCAATACAACGTATGTCTCTAAAGCAAGACCATGATTCTATATAAAGTAATTAGCTAATGCCAGTAGATAACGAGTCTATTCAGATACGTGTTACAGCTAGCTGCAATCAATATATTGTGAATAGAATTGTTGTGATTAGTTGTTCCTGTAGACTATGAATGTATGCATGTTTTGGTAGCTGCTAGAACACGTACATAGATTATACCGCAGTATCCCTTGTCGGGAAAGAAAATGTTAGGTGCGATACACGCTGAAAGAATCGTAGGAACTCTTCTATTCTCCATCTCATTGTATTAGTAGAATTGCATGTTTAACTGCCAGGCCCAGACATTAGAAGCTCATGAATAATTATCGGGCCCTAATTAGTAAGTTGAATCATATAGGTGTAACTAGGTGATGTAACTACCAGCTTGGTGCCTGCGTAGCTAGAAAAGCATGCCTAGAGGCCATTGGCGTACCTTTATGCCCCAGGGCCATAAATTCAGATAGGAAGGCCATACTTTAGAGTCAGCAACCTAGGGTTGTCTAGTGAACTGAGTGACAGCCTTCCATCTAGTTAGCTACTACCAGTAATTTTCAATCCCAGTTAACTTAGCATTCACCCTACAGATCACTCAGGAAGATAGTCAAGTCATCCATGTCAAATAGACCCATGGGTACCGTAAGGAAGGGGACATTATTAGCAGATAGAGACAAGGCTAGCGCCCCAGACTGTTCTTAGAAGATACTCAAGTACAAATTGCCGTGAGGGACTAAGTCTATGTAAACTTGTCCTTAAGGTTAGTAATCACCCAGAAAAGTCATATCAGATTGGACCAGACCAAGATAGGGTCTAAAGGAACAGCACCCTGTTAATACAGCACTACCATCAGGCTAGGAATGTCAGTAAGCTACCTGCAGAGGATTATGGACTGACCGCCCAAAAGTTTGTTGAGTGTAACAACCTTAAAGTCGTTCCAAGCAAAGTGACCAAGTAAGAAGTCATCCGTAAACCCATAGTTGTTTATGAGTTATAGTTGTCCGAGTAGGATATTTATAGCAATGTTAGGCCACTCCAGATCTCGCCCTATCCAGTCTAGACCATTAGAGATCATGATCATTACCAAGGTCCTCTAATCAGATACGGGTGCATGGGGTGTGCCTGCTAGAAGCCTTACAAAATATTCTAGGGGAGAATAGCGGTAGCATTATGCCCAAAAGGCCAGATACACCTTTGAGTGGCTAGATTGACATTTTAGTATAGCATCTTGGTTGGGGTTGCCCTTTCTTAGCAGCCTTCCGTGACCTCCCCAGGGATACTAGTTGTGTCGACGCCCGCCAGGGCTAGATGAAGTCACCCTAAGTAGCAGTATGCCATCCGCCAGGATGAAGATGGGGTCCCAAGTCCTCATACAGTCCATTCCATGGATGCACTATTTTATGCCATATCGGCACCATACCTCAGTCGAGCCTGGTGCTTGAGGTGTAGATATCAGGAGTCCGCTGCACTCAGACACAACTATAGATCAGGAGCCAAGCGAGTTTAGTTGCAGACTCAGGGGGACAGGTAGGTTTTCTATAGCACCAGTAGATTCATAGAAACTTGGATAGGGGTATGTCCATTGAGGTGTACTTGCCAGGGCTTATAGGGGCCCGGGTAAGTTATTTCTGTGTTGCTTGTACCTTCTGGCTTATTGGGTCCAGGTGAAGTTCTTGTTAGTATTCTTTTCTGCTAGTTATAGTTTATGAATGTGTAGTTATACAGTCTTACCTCACGTATATGTAGTTTTGGTTAGATGTAGATTACGAATCAGCAGGCGTATAGGTTAGTCTTTCTGCCCTTCTTTCTGTTTACTACTAGTCTTTATCAACTTATTTATTGCCTTACATATTCGTTACATATTGTACTGACGCCCCTCCCTGGGTGCTGCATTACTTGCTTTCAGGTTTAGATAGACAGAATTCAGGATCCTCAATAACAGTTGTTCAGAGTCAGCAGTTGTCCAGCTCCTTTCATTCGGAGTTTCCAGGTTGTAGCAAGTTCGGTGTTCCATTTGTATAGCATCTGGGTAGGTCGGGGCCCTGTCCCAACCACTATTTGTATTCTTAGAGGCTTGCAGGCTACAACTGTCAGATAGTTCAGTGTCGTTGGCCATGTGAGCCCATATATGTCTCTTTTTACATATTAGCTGTGTGGGGCCTAGTATAACGCCTGATTTTCATTTTAGTTATAACTAGATATCATGGCAGCCTTTTCGGCCTGCATAGAATTTCCTTTTACGGTCTGTTGTTGGTTAGCTGTTTTTGTTTACAGGTGGCTATAAGGCCTTGTCGGCCGGAGACTGTGTTTATAGCTGAGATATAGCCCGTTGTTTTCTTGAGTCAAGTTGCAGGCTTGCATCAGATGTGCATAAGCCTAGCCAGGTCAGTCAGATTCTAGTGTGGCATTAGGTTCCAGTCATGCCTCCCAAGGTGGGGTGTGACAAACTAGGTATCAGAGAAGTTTGTATCGTAGGGAGTCTGTAAGTCGTGTCTAGTAGAATCTTGTTTATAAATATGTTGTGCACTACATTTATAAGCAGGAGGCTACGAGGCAGGATAGTATGGTTACCCCTTCTTCTTCTCAGATCGTGCTATAGAGTAGAGTTGTTTAGGGTTCAGCCCCTAAGCCTTCATTGTTATGTCTGTCTAAAATAAGGTTCGATATAAGACAGACTCCAGCCAGCCGCCAGTTAACTGCAGCAGCAGGAAAGGGTGCCAGTGCGATGCCATTGTTGGGGGTCAAATAGTTTGAGGACGAAGGCGAATGTCTTTTAATTTTCTCAGTATCTTCTTGGGGCACCAGGAATCTTATAAGGTAGTAGATATGTCAGCACCATCCCTAGTTCTTTTTACAACCTTAGAGTAGGAGGTTAGGAGTATAGCATATATACGAGTCTACTTAATTATTAGATATACAGGATCTGGCAAGGGCGATAGCTAACGTTAGATTAACTGAAGGGTATGAAAAAGAGAGAGAATTGTGGGATTCTTACCTCTAACCCTTCAAATATTGTACAGTTCCATACTTCAGTCCCATTATGGTAAGAAATAGCTATTCTCACCTCCCAATTTTGTTTTCAGTATAGCAAAGAGCATAAGAATTGAGGCAATGTTGCCCAGAGTAAATGGTAAAGGAAGGTTGGATTTGTTGACTCTAGAAAGTGTTAGGAAGTGGTGGAGATCCCTAGCGTTTAAGTAAATTGTCTAGACCTTCATGGTAGTAAATCAGGAGAACAGGTAAGACTACCAGTAGCACTCAATGTACGTGTGAGAGTCTGTAAGAGATAAACCCCTAGCAACAGTAAAGCTCATGTCATAATTAGGCTGATTCTTCCATAGTGTATTAATGATAGTAGGATGTACCTGCAGAATAATGGCTATGGCCCTAGTTGGTTATGTCGAGGGATGAAAAGATCGTATGAATGAATTTGGCCACAGTACGGGTCAAAACAATACATGTGAATAGATTGGGTCAGCAATGTCTATGAAAATAAGAGGCAGAGGGCACGAACTCCAAAACTCAGCCCATAGAAGTAAAGGGAAAGGCACAAATATGTAACTCTAGAGGGAAATAAAATCATCCCAGGCTAAGAGTAAGTTCACAGAGCTTAGGACCACTCCCGAATGTCGATAAATGAGCATCGGGCTGACAGCTAAGAGATAAGGAGGTTGTAACTCGAAATACTACAATATCATCACCAGTTGTGGAGGTAGAGGAGTGCCGGCATGGAGAATCTAACCTAGTATAATTCGTAGACCAAGCTCAGTCGGAAGTTATTGGCCTTTAAGATAGTAAGGGGTTAAACCATAAGACCTAGAGGTTGCCTCTATGTCCCAAAGGTGGCCGAACTTCATCAGCAGATTCTAGTTAAGGTATATCATGTATGTTACTCCCTTCACCCAAATATTAACGAAAACACATCAGGCTGTAAAAAAGACCTATTGATGGAATGGGAGAAGGAAGACATTATTGAGTCATAGAGTAGAGCTTCAGCGACCAACAAGGGAAGACTGGACAGCAGAAACAGAGCAGGCGAATCCAGCAGATGGTCGTGACTACAAAAGGAGTACAGAATAGTCAATATAATCATAGTTAGAAGGTTACCTTGTACAAGGTGTAAATAGACCTCAATTGAATCAGTGTAGAAAGGCTAACAAGGTCAATTCATGTTTTACAAGGTGAGTTATATTTCAGCTAAAGGTTATACCAAATTAAATGCATAAAGAGTAGTTCAGTTATGTCAAGCCCAAGTATTTAGTAAATTCTGACAAGAAAGGCACAACGTAAAGTTAAGATTCAGAAAGGCTTTCAGAATAAGTTGAGATGCATGTTAAGTTGAGTAGGACTCCTCGTCCCTAAAAAAATAGCTAAGCAGAGAACTCGGTTCAAATGCCAGAGATCTGTTGCAGATGGAGATGTAGGCCCTCTATATGATGACCTGAAGCAGATAAATCAAAGGTAGTGAACTATAACAGCCAGATAGAAAAAGTTAAACCTATCAAGAAATGGGTACCGATAGCCTAGGATCGTCGGAAGTCTTACCCTAACGTACAACATAGATAGTTAAGGATTAAAGCAGCGGCTGAGTATTCCCAAAAGCTTCGCCGATGAAGGGAACTATGAGAATTAGAGAAAAGGAAAGCTTAGCATTAGGTTCATTGGTCATATTGTATCTTCCCGAGAGCAAGCGAAGCGGCATAGGGGCTAAAATTGACTTCAAAACTAAAATTGGTCCATTTAGTCTTTTGCATGCTAATGTTGTGAAATACATATAAGAGACCCATCCCAAGTTGTGTCTCGTTAAGGACGTTACAGTTATTAAGAACTAACCTATAAAGAGGTTCTATTTGCCATACTAGATTAGCAAGTTCAAAGACTGAGAACTTAAAGATGTAGCCTCAATTAAAGTACTGTTGAAGAATAAGAATAAAGAAGAGATAAACTAGGAAGCTGAGGATGACATGAGTTCAGATATCCTCATCTGTTCCAGAATTGATCCAGATTATGCGATTAAGGTAAAGTTGTTGTTTAGTTAATATTTCGCTATTTATGCTATCTATAAAATTTAGTTGACCACCATTCTGTTGTGGAGTAGTTGTTATAGTGCCATCTGAGATACCTGTATTTGAGTTTTCTGTGTTTCAGGTTCTTCAGATAGTCCATATTACAGGGGAGACTCTGTCGAAATTTCTCTGGCAATAGATAAAAAGGACTTGAGCCTTTTAAGCCTAAAGATTACATTCGAGGACGAATGTTCCTAAGAAGGGGGGGATGTCACACCTCGTTAAATATTGATGTTTAGTAGGCGTATATGTGTGTTGTGGTGAATAAGAAGAGCTTGTTGTGTACCAGAAAAGCTTTGGAAGTAAGCATGACCTGGACCGGAGCACATAGGGCCAGCACGACGCCCCAGCCAGCACCGCAATGGCCAGTGCGACGCGCCATTCCTGCTGGCACCTTGAGAAGTGCGGCGCTCCAGGAAATCCTCCGCAATGGGAGGCGCGCCGTGTCACTGGGGTTGCTGCAATGGCCGGTGCAAGATGCACCCAGTCCACCACCCTAAGTATATAAATAGTCCCTTAGTTCATTTCAATACATTTCCTTCATACAATTTCGTCCAGAGAAAGTGAGATACGAAGGATTCAAGTTTTTTCATCTGTTTAGGTTATCAAGCGCTGCCCAAATTAAAATTAACATCGGGTATCAAAGTTTAAGGCCACGGGGAGCTTTAGTATGGAGTTATTTTCTTGAAATTTGCCCGGCGAACCGGAACTCCGCCGAGTAAGTTGTCAGAATTGCTCCAAACTAATTTCTATACGATCACAGGCTTCAAGTAATCATTTATCCCTTCTGAACTCTTGGGAAATTCTATGCTTTTGGACGTATTTCATCAAGTTGAAATATAGTTAATATTAATATTAACAATTATTGGTTTTTCCGAATTTACTACTAAAACATGTCTCATTCTCCCATAAATACGACTACAGTTGGAAAGATCTATTGAATACGGATTGAAACTCGCTAGTTGATAAGGAAAAGATAGTCGAGGTCTTTAAGGCTTATCCCTTCGGCAAGTTATTGTCATCGTATAGCGATACGACGTATGTCTCTGAAGCAAGACCATGATTCTATATAAGGTAATTAGCCGATTCAAGTAGATAACGAGTCTATTCATATACGTGTTATAGCTAGCTACTATCAATAGATTGTGAATAGAGTTGTTGTGGTCAGTGGTTCCTCTAGACTATGAATGTATGTATGTTGTGGTATCTACTAGAACACGTACATAGATTATACTGCAATATCCGTCATCGAGAAAGAACATGTTAGGTGTGACACGCGCTGGGAGGGTTGTAGGAACTCTTCAATTATCCAGTTCATTGTATTAGTAGAAATGCATGTTTAACTGCTAGGCCCAGACCTTAGAAGCTCGTAAATAATTATCAGGCCCTAGTTAGTATGTTGAACCGTATAGGCGCAACTAGGCAATGTAAATACCAGTTTGGCACCTGTGTAGCTAGAAATGCATGCCCAAAGGCCATTGGCGTACCTTTAAGCCGCAGGGTCAGAAATTCAGATAGGAAGGCCATACTTTAGAGTCAGCAACCTAGGGTTGTGTAGTGAACTGAGCGGCATCCTTCCATCTAGTTAGATACTACCAGTAATTGTCTGTCCAACTGACTTAGCATTCACCCTATAGATCATCCAGGAAGCCAGTACAGTCGTCCAGGTTAAGTAGACTCATGGGTACCCTAAGGAAGGGGACCTTATTAGCAGATAGAGATAGGGCCAGCACCCCAGCCTGTTCTTAGAAGATACTTAGGTACAGATTGCTGTGAGCGACTAAGTCTATGTAGACTTTTCTTTAAGGTTTGTAATCACCTAGAAAACTCATATAAGATTGGACCAGACAAAGATAGGGTCTAAAGGACCAGCACCGTGTTAGTACAGCACTACCCTCAGGCTAAGAATGTCAGTAAGCTGCATGTGGAGAATTCGAGGCCGACCGCCCAAAATCATGTTCAGTCAGTAACAACCCTACAGTAGTTCCAAGAAGAGGGACCAAGTAACTAGTCATTCGCGACCCCACGGTTGTTTATGAGTTATAGTTGTCCAAGTAGGATATTCAAAGTATTGTTAGGCCACTCTAGATCTCACCCTATCTAGCCTAGACCATTAGAGATCATGACCGCTACCAGGGTCCTCTAATCAAATATGGGTGCATAGGGTGTGCCTTCTAGTAGCCTTACAGACTATTCTAGGGGAGAACAACAGTAGCGTTAAGCCCAGAAGGCCAAATACGCCTTTGAGTGGATAGATTAAGATTTCAGTATAGCATCTCGGTTGGAGTTGCCCTTGCTTAGGAGCCTTCCGTGACCTCCTTAGGGTTACTAGCTGTGTTGACTCTTTCCAGGGGCTAGATGACGTAGATCCAAGGAGCGGTATGCCATCTGTAAGGGATGAAGATGGGGTCCTAGTCCTCATACAGTCCATTCCATGGCTGGACTATTTTATGTCATATCGGCACCACAACACTGTCGAGCCTGGGCCTGGGGTGCAGATATCAGGAGTCCACTAGACTCAGACACAACTATAGATCAGGAGCCAGGAGGGTTCAGTTGTAGACCGAGGGAGACAGGTAGGTTGGCTATAGCACCAGTAGAGTCACAGAAACCTGGATAGGGGTATATAGATTGAGGTGTACTTGCCAGGGCTTATGGGGGCCCAAGTAAGTTATTTCTGTGTTGTTTATACCTTTCGGCTTATGTGGGCCAAGTGAGGCTCTTATTTATATTCTTGTCTGCCAGTTATAGTTTATGAATGTGTACTTATACAGTCTTAGCTCACATACTTATAGTGTTGGTTAGATGCTGATTACGAATCAACAGGCATACAGGTTAATCTTTCTGCCCTTCTTTCTATTTACTTCGAGTCTTTATCAACATATTTATTTCCTCACACATTCGGTACATATTCTACTGACGCCCTTCCCTACGCGTTGAATTACTTGCCTGCAGGTTTAGACAGACAATGTTATACTCCGGGGACTCAAAGATCGGACTCAGGAGTTGAAACAGGGAACAATTGGAATTGGGTACTTCAGTTGTAGGACGAGTTGTTGGACGACTCATGAGGTACCCCATGAGTTTTCAGGTGACTCGTGGGAAGGCCTCAATGAGAAGGAGTCCCCACGGGCATGGGAACGACTCGTGGTCAGACACCACAAGTCATTAGGTCAATCATGCATGAGAGAAAAGGAAAAGAATAGGTGAAGTCTCCTAGTGCACCGGACGAGAGGCGATCATGACTCGTTAGGCCTGGCAACGAGTCGTGGTATGAGCCATTGGGTGAAATTTAAGCAAGTTGAAGTTGGGGAGGCAGTGTACATGATGGGAGGTGGCCACAAGTCGTGGTCAGTGAAAACATATTGTTAAGTCACCCATTATGAGCCCAAAGAGATTTGATAAACATTGTACCTGATGGACGACTCGACGAGTCGTGACCCCTAGTGATGAGTCGTCAGGTCCCTCATTGGAACCCCGTTGGCAATTAATTTTAGCGATTTTTGTAAGGGATTTTCTGTAATTCCTAAATCCTAGGGACCTATACTACATCGTTTAAGGATCGGTTTAGTGGGTTTTTAGCAGGGGAGGACCTACTCTAAGTCTTTCTTTCCATGCATGCAAGTTTGAAGGATTGAAGAGGTGATTCAAGGAAAAATTTCAAGGTTTCCATAGGAATCTCAGCTTGGGCAATTAGAAGGTTGTAGAATTCACCATTTCTAGGTATGTAAGTCTATTAATGGGTGTTTCCTTCCACACCTATGCCCAATTTATATCAAATTATGATAAATCACCTATGATCAAGTATGGGGTTTTCACCCATTGCATAATTCTTCAATATATATACATGGGCATGATTAAATTCTATTTATATTGATGGAATGTGAATCTTGTGCAGATTTTAAATTATTTTCAATACAAATCATATTATCTAAGTTATGAAATCTAAATGCCCATGGGTGCAAATTTATAAAAGAAGTAAATGATGATGAGTGTATGATGATGATGAGATTTGATGATGAAAGGCTTGTTTCTAAAGCTACCCAAGATTATGAAGTTGTTTTCAAAATGAATTGAGTAAACCCAAGTATGATAAAACTTTGGGCAATGCCCATATTTTGATTTGAAGTGATGATTTTCTAAAATAAACTTACCACATTGTTTGGAGTGAAGTCTCTCAAATTTCATGATTTCAAGCTTGTGGTATGTTGAGTTAAATATTCCTTCATGTAGCTTACCACATGATTTGTAGTAAAGGCTCCCACCTATATTTGAGCTTGTGGTATGATTGAAATAAAGCTTCTCATATGCATAAATTCATAATGAGATGTATGTCGTTATTGAGGTTTGCCGGAGGAAAATGTTGAGCTTCATTTTGATATGATGTCGAGTCTATGCATGATTTCATTATTGAGCTTTGTCAAAGGGGCAATGTTGAGCTTCGTTTCATACGATGTTGAGTTATGCATAATTTCATCTTGAGCTTCGTCAATAGATATTGTTGAGCTTCTTTATATACGATGTAGAGCATTGCTTGTTTTTGGGAGAAGAGTCTAGCACCGAATGGGCTAAGGGTTGATCACCCTATGCCCCGGAACTACGTGCCAACATAGGTGACACTATTATATTATTGGGACCTCCCTATGAGCTATCCCCGGCCGATTGGCCCTTTAGTTTGATATCAATATCATGATAGCGTCCTTAGCCCTCGCAAGGTTTTGGACGACTCTGCCCACTTGAGTGTGATAGATGGGACCACGTAAGCTCTATCATGGTATGTCGGTTAAGTGACGAGTCTCCCACTGTCTATATCATTCACATTTGCATATTCATTACTCATGATGATTACTTTACACATGCACGTTCTAAAAGCAAGGTTTGACTCATTGTTCAGCTTTTCAATATAAATTTTATGTTTTAGCTTTGAGTCATTCGAGTCAGTCATGATGTTATAAAGCTATGCATAATCATGTTATGATAAGATTGTGATTATAGAATGAATGCATGCCGACCATCTACTTATACTTGAAAGCTTATGATATGTTATGAAATGTTTTTAACTGATTTACCTTTCTTGAGAGGTTTTACTTACCTTGCACACTCGATACATTTCACGTACTGACCACATACTTTCTACTTTATATCATTTCATGATACAAGACCCGACTCGCAGCTTCAGTCCCGATCTTAGATCGCTTTCCGGAGTTAGTATCTGCTCAAGATTGGTGAATCCTCATTGTTCGAGGACTAGAGTATCATTTTCCTTTATGTATTTCCAGTTCCAGTATTGTTGAGTTACTTGGGGTCTTGTCCCATCAACTCATCTAGGCTAGAGGCTTTTAGACTTATATGTGTGCAACTTCGGATGTTATTTTGACGTGATGTTGAATTAGACTTCCGCTGAGCTTTATATTCATGTTTTCTTTAGTTTAATTAGTGAGTTGGTTGTATGCTTATGTCATAGGTCGACTTGGGGTCTCTAGGGGTCTTTTTTCCTGTGTATACGACTCGGGCCTCTGTTCGGGTCGTGACAAACTTGTTTTATCATAGCCCTTCTCAGTTTCTACTCTAATAGGTGACTCAGTTATAGCTAGATGGGTGTATAGAGACTGATCATTCTAAGTTCTTCATAAGATCACCTCAACAGACTTGATAGAGTTAGCCATGACCGATTTTGATGTTATTCTCGGAATGAATTGGCTATTCACATGCTATGCTTTGGTTAATTGTAGAACCCGGACAGTAGAGTTCAAATTTCTAAGTGAGCTAGTCTTAGAATGGAAGGGTAGTTAAGTTGTGCCTATAGGTCGATTCATTTTCAACCTTAAGGCGAGGAAGATGATTTCTAAGGGTTGCATGTACCATCTAGTTAGGGTTAAGGACGTGGAGTCCGAGACCCCGACCATCCGGTCCATACTAGTAGTATGTGAGTATCTAGAGGTCTTTCCTGATGATTTTCCAGGTGTCCCTCCCGAGCGGGAGATTGATTTCGGTATAGATTTTCTTCCCAACATGCAGGCCATATCTATCCCACCCTACAAAATGGATCCAACCAAGCTAAAAGAGTTGAAAGATCAGTTGAAGGACATGTTAGATAAGGGCTTCATTAGGCCGAGTAAGTCCCCATGGGGTGCACCAGTCCTACTTATTCGGAAGAAGGATGGTTCTCTTCGGATGTGCATTGATTATAGGCAGTTGAACAAGGTCACCATTAAGAACAGATATCCTTTACCTAGGATCAATGATTTGTTTGACCAGCTTCAGGGTGCCAAGTGTTTCTCCAAGATTTATCTCAGATCTGGGTATCACCAGCTCAGTGTTCGAGAGAGTGACATTCTAAAAATGGCTTTCAAGACTCACTATGGTCACTATGAATTTGTTGTTATGTCTTTTGGACTCACCAATGCCCCCGCAACTTTCATGGACTTGATGAACAGGGTGTTCAAACATTATCTAGACATGTTCATGATCGTGCTCATTGATTATATACTTATATACTTCCGGAGCAAGGAGGAGCATGCTTCTCATTTGAGAATAGTGTTGCAGACCCTCAAGGATCATCAGTTGTATGCAATGTTCAGCTAATGTGAGTTTTGGTTTGATTTTGTGGCATTTTTGGGTCATGTGGTATCAAGTAAGGGCATAAAGGTGATTCATAGAAAATCGAGGCGGTGAAGAACTGGCCCAGACCGGTGAATCCATCAGATATCAAGAGCTTCTTGGACCTAGTAGGTTACTATCAGAGATTTGTTGAGGGATTTTCATCAATTGCAACACCATTGACCAAGTTGACTCAGAAAAAGGTAAGGTTCCAATGGTTGGAGGCTTGTGAGAAAAGCTTCCAGGAATTGAAGACTCGACTCGCTTTAGCACCATTGTTGACCCTACTCGAGGGTACGGATGGCTTTGTTGTGTATTGTGATTCTTCGAGAATTGGACTTAGGTGTGTGTTGATGCAACATGGGAAAGTGATAGCATATGTGTTATACCTCTGGAATTCAAAAAATCGGACCCGAAAGTGAATGAGGAGAAAAACTGGAAAATATTGCAGCAGTTGCAGAACGGGTCACTTAACGACTCGTGAAGAGGCCGAATGAGTTGTCAAGTGAATCGTGGGGAAGGCCTGGGATACTGGAGGACTCGAGGTCCTCACGGGCGATGTAACGACTCATGGTCAGACACCTCTAGTCGTCAAGTCGATCGTGGGGTGTTCCTAGAAAAGGACAGTGAAGCTTATCTAGTGTACTTGACAGATGGCACCCAACAACTCGTTGTCAGTCCTAATGACCCATTAGGTGGGCCGCTACCAAGCCAGTGGAAATTTCTTGAGAGATGATGTAGTGTACTTGACGAGTGAAGCAACGGATTTTGAGCCCTAGTAACGAGTCGTCAAGTCATCCGTTAGGGCTTTTCCATAATTCCTAAGTCCTAGGGGCCTATACTAAGTCATTTTACCATCAGAGAGGGTGTTTTAAGAGGGAATAGACTAGCCTAAGTCCTCATTCATGCATTCAAAGGTTTGGGAAGGTTATAGAAGGGCGATCTAGGTGATTTCAAGGTGTTCTTAATTAATTTCTTCTTGGTCTTTCAAGGGAAGTTAAGAATAAGCTATTCCAGGTATGTAGGGCTATCAATGGGTGATTTCTTCCACACCATGCCCAACCTCTATGATTTTTACAAAAGTTGTATGAAAAACTCATGGGGTTCTGAAGATGATTTTTATAAAAGTCTAACGATTTGATAATGGGTTTTGTGATTTTAGATTCTCATCAAAATCTATGGGTTTTGATCAATTATATTTATTTAAATCATTTATAATTTTCGATTTCTAAGAGATTAAGCCTAATTATGCATAACCCATGATGAATCGATTTATGATCTTTTCTTCAAATTATTATATTTACGAACCCAACATGATTTACGATTTGAATTATGCATTTATGATATTACCCATCATGATTTTATGAATTTCAAGCTATATACATGATTTACAAGTATGTATGAACCTTATGAATCATGAAATATGCTTTGGCCGACTCACGGGCCTCGTTTCATGGCTAGTTCATGATAGTACAAGTATTTTTATGATTATCATGATTTAACTAGCCCATGAATTCATGTATGTTATACTATGAGAACTATATATATTTTGGGAGTAGTATTGAACATCGAGTAGGTTCGGGGCCTAGGTTCTGCCTCGGGCCTCACAAACTACGTGCCACCCTAGGTATGTTGGGACCTCTTATGGGACATTCCCTGGACCAAATGGCCCTTTTCATAGTGACATCATAGTTTCATGGTTCTACCCTTGGAAAGGTACGAACAGCCTTCCGACTAGGGTTACAAGTCAGGCTTCATGTGTGCTCATATGGGGTATTTCGGTTAAGAGAATCTCCCACTGTTCCTCATGATTTATGCATGTTATGATTATGTATATTTGGTCAAGTCATGTTAATTAAAGCTCTTTCCTTATGATTATGACTATGTTTGCATTACGAGTGTTTTGAAAACCTTGGGCCTTATGACATGTTATGATGACTAATGATACGAGCATGATGTCCTACTCTTATGATCATTTATGAGTTTTATATGTTTTAAATGTCAATTTTACTTACCTTGCATACTCAGTACATTATACTGATCGCATACTTTCTATATTGTATTATTTCATGATACAGGACCCGGCTCTTAGGCTCACCCTCCTCAGTAGTGCTTTCGATATTGTTATCAGATTATTTGGTGAGTCATCCCATTTCAAGGGCCATATGTTTAGACTCTATGCTTTTCTTTCAGTTTAAGAATTGTCGGGTTAGTGGGGGAGTTGTCCCATCAACTCGCCTTTCATGATTAGAGACTTTTCAAACTATAAGTTGTATTCAGCCGTCATGAATAAATCATGTATTGTATTTTCTTCATTGTTATGACATATTTACATTTTATTATGTTAAGTCTTCCGCTTATGTGAATGAATTATATGTATGCTCATGCCATGGGTCGACATGGGGTCCATCGAGGCTCCTTGTCCCGTGTCTACAATCTGCATGTACGTGCGGGTCGTAACAAAAAAAAACTGAATGTTTGTGGATATTTGGGTTTCTCTCTTATCATTGATAGTTATTGTTATACAAAGTTCATCACCCCTTATGCGGTTGAATGATTGAGCATACCTTATGTGAAGAAACGAGATCCTTATTATGATGAGAAAGGGGATTGGGTTGACAAAAGTGTGAAGGTATTCCTTTCACGAGGTGAATATTGAAAAGAGGTTTGGTGCAATGTGCTTCTCTTGGAAACTTGTCACTTGTATTTGGAAATTGGTCGGTTTAATAAAAATTGATTTTCAAATGAGCTAGAATGGTGAAAACATGTGGTGGACAAAAGTGGAAAACTTCTCTTTCCACCTAGTTATCCTAATCCTCACCTTCGAGTTCTGTACACCTATTATGAGACCCATGGATATGAGAAACAAAAGATTGAGAAGAGAAAAGGAGTGAATCGTGGAAGCTCTAGAGTGAAAAAAGGAGAGGTTGTGTGTAGTGATGTGAGAGAGTTTCCACAACCATCTTCTAACGTTCTTTCTTGTCCTTCTTTTAGTAAGGACCCTTGTTTAGGTACAAAGCCGGTAGAGGGAGGAACACATGTTCTTAGCCTGGGAGCTAAACTTAATATGATGATGAATATGATAGTCTCTTTAGACAAACAACTTAAAGTGTGTTCCAACAGTTTGAGGGGAATTTCACCCCAGAGTAAAGAAGATCCTTCTTGTGAGCTTCAAGGTCCAATGGTTAAACTTGACACTACTAACATTTCAATTGAACAAGTGAACGATAGCTTGTCTTCATTTGAGCTTAATGAATCTTTACCATATATTGATAATGCCTTTATTGAGAGTGTTCATACACTAGTTGGTCCTATTGATGACCAAAGTGATCCTTTTTGCAAGATCAATTTGTTGATAAAGATAATCCACTAATTTAGGGCTTTTGTGATTTGCTAAGTGAACTCCAATTTAGTGATGAAATTAATAATCTTGGTCATTCGGATTGGACTGACTCTTTGAGCATACTCTTTTTTTGAAAATTTTGTTGTTTTTTTTCTTACAGAAATCATGTAATCTGAAAATACCTTGAATTATGACATTTGTCTTATTGAGAATTAGATTACATCATTTAATTCTTTAATTGTGATTGATTGTTCTCTTTTTATGTACGATGTCTTATTTGAGGATTATGATAGCACTCCTAGGGTAGTCATAGTGGTGTTTGATGAGTTGGTAATTTACCAACTTATTAGACTTTTAAACATGAGCTTTTGCTTGATTTTCAAGTCATTTGAGAGGATCT
Organism: Datura wrightii; assembly: GCA_035772735.1. Taxonomy (NCBI): domain Eukaryota; kingdom Viridiplantae; phylum Streptophyta; class Magnoliopsida; order Solanales; family Solanaceae; genus Datura; species Datura wrightii. The sequence continues at coordinate 42,418,217 of JASDFA010000027.1, forward strand.
TATGCTGTTTCTCTTTATTTTTTGCAGGTATTTAATTTAAGGAGAGAAAGCAAGAAATTGGAAAAATCATGTAATTATAGAAGAGGACAGGAGCTTTACTGGATGGGCCCGACGCACCACCGGATGGGACCGGCGAAATGCCGGCTGAAATGCAGTAGCCTACTAAACAGAAGTTAAAGGTGCACTGGCACAATGTTGGTCAGTACTTGTGAACCACCGGTGATAACACCGACCAGACCCCAGAGTTACTTCCCCCACATGTGATAGAGCAGCATTCCGTGGATGGGCACTGGCGGAAGGCCGGTGACTCGCAAGTGAGGCCACCTTCAGGAGGGAAAAATCATCCAGCTTGGAATTTGAGGAGCATTTCTAACCTATTTCGATACATTATCTAAAAAAGTACCAATTATTCCATTCCATCTTTGTAGAGTTAGAGAGATAAATATGGAATAGCTTTTCTTCTTCTTCCTCAAGGTATAAACAACTATTGAAAATAATCTTTGAGCTTTCTATTTTACTCTTAATGATGAATTTTATGAAGTTGTTTATCAATATGCTCTCATATTATTCATCTATGAGTAGCTAGATATTTTACTAGGGGTGTGTGCATCGTTGGGGGGAGATTGGATTGGGTATGGCTATTTTAGTCTTGTGATTACTCATTTTGTATAAATATGTTATTTTCTCCCAAATTATAATTGAATTATCCAAAGCTGCAAATGTGGGTTATTTCTACTTATTCTGTTTTTTTTTTGGAAAAAGAGAAATTGAATGTCATGGTCCACCTTGGGAGGCATGACTGTTACCTAATGTCACACTGGGATTTGGACTAACCTGACTGGCCTGGTGCACTTTTGGTGCATGCCCATAACTTAATTCAAGAAATCGACGAGCTATATCTCGATTGTAAATATAGCCTCAGGCTGACAAGGCCACCTATAAAAGAAGACAGCTAACCAACAAAAACACAATAACAGGGATCTTATGTGGGTCGACAAGACCACCATGTTGTTTAGCTATAACTGTAATGAAATCAGGCACCTATATTATGCTTTAGCCACCAAGGCAGCTAATGACAGTCAAACAAGGCCCCACAGGGCCATCATATGAAATAAAACATATATAGGCCCCACGTGGCCAGCAACAAAAGCTAACTACTAGAAATTTGTAGCCTTCAAGCCTCTAAGAGTGGAATAATGGTCGAGACAGGCCCCGACCTATCCATAAATTGTAAAACAAAAGAACAAACCTCTTCTAACTATCAACTATAGAGGAAAGGAACTGAATGAGCTGCTAACTCCAACTGATGGCTAAGAATGCCCTGAATTGCCTCTATCCGCACCTGCAAGCAAGTAATGCAGTGCTCCAAGGATGGGCGTCAGTACAATATGTGCCGAATATGTAAGGTGTCAAAGTAATAACTGAATGAAACTAAACAAGCTGAAGTAGACATGAAGGAGGATAAGAGATTAACATGAGAAATGTCAATGCTTGAAATATCTAACTAACAACCATATAAATACAAACAATAATCTAACCGGTCCCCCATAAGCCTAGAAAGCTCAAACAGCACAGAATAACCTACCTGGGCCCCTATAAGCCGCGGCAAATAAAAACAATGCACACTTCTGCTATCTAGCTACTATAGGTTCGTAAACATACTGTAACTCAGGAATGCTTGCTCTCTAAAGTTGTATCTGAGCCTGATAGGCTCCTGTAGTTGTGTCTGTGTCTGAGCTGTCTGGCTGTGTAACTGGACCCCGAGGCTTGGTTCGACTATGGGTCATAATGTAATCTCTGATAACTGAACCCAAGCCATAGCTCGACTATGGGTCATAATGTAATCTCTGATAATTGGACCCTAGACCTTGGCCCGACTATGGGTAATAATGTGATTGCTGTAACTGGATTCCAAGCGTTGGCTTGACTATGAAGCATACTATAACTGTTGTAGCTGGACCTCGATCCTTGGCTCGACTATGGGCCATAATGTAACTACTATAGCTGGACCCCGAGCCTTTGCTTGACTATGGGTCTTAAAATAAGCTCTGAAACTATGTATGGCCCTCATGGCCTCACTCTAGTCCCTCCGAACATCATACTACTCTTGCAAGCATAACTCTATAGACAAAAACATCCAAACCCTAAATATCATATACAACAATTAAGCTGGCTAGGTTTAACTCTGACGAGGGTTACTATATCATTGCTATCGTCCTAGCTCAATTCATAAAAACTGACCATAATAGGTTTACACTGAATGACTGTAGATACACAAGTCATACTAACTTTGCGACGAACCTAACTTGCCGAAAAGGATAGTCTTACATACCTTAAATGCCAACGTTCTTTTAACAGGCAAGTTTTCAACTTGTAACTGGCGGTTCTATCCAACTGTAGCCCTTATACTGAGAAAACAGGGCTAACTTCAATACTAAACTTGTTATAAACAATAACCTTTAATAATCATAGTAACTGAAATTCAACTCTGAATAATTCGGCAAAGACCCGCGATTTCTCAAGTGTTCACAAGGGAAAAATACTCACCTATGGCCTGTGGTCATTTAGGATTCAATTTGGAACAATTCTAACAAGTTTTACTCGGCAGAGTTCCAGTTTTCCAAGCAAAGTTTAGAAAAATAACTCCATATAAATTCTCCTACAAGATTAAGACTTATTGCCTTGAGTTATTCGCGTTTGGACAATGTTTGGTAGCGTAATTGGATGAAAATTTCTGATCTGGCCAAAGGGTTCTTATTATACAATGAAATTTTTTGATCAAGAGGACTTATATAATAATTGGGCGGTAGCCATGGGGTCCATGGCACTGCCCCCATCGCGCCAAATTATGGGCGTGTCACGCCACCCATCGTGGAGGAGGGGGGGGGGGGTCCGTGACAGCGCCTATCGCGACCTGTCTCTGGCCCTGTCCTTCCTGCTAACTCGATACCGTGCTTAAGATTCCTTTCCCCAAGCCCTTTCTCATATGCGTTACACGTTAAAACTCTCGACTTACATACAAACGCATCGATTAACAATAGGAACTTACAGGGCGTAGCACCATTCCCCCCTTAGGAAAATTCTTCCTCAAATGCCAACTTCAGGCTTAAAGGAGTTAACTTCTTTTTAACTAATATTTCGAAAAATTTTGGTAGAGCCTCCTCTGTAATATGGACTATCCGGAAACCTGAAATGTAGAAAAGTCTAACATAGGCACCTCACAGGATGCTACAATCAACTAGACCACAATATAAAAGTAGATATCTAAATAGTGCTAGCAACATAATTAATAAAGTAACATCTGAACAACGATCTCACTCAACTACACATTCTGGGTCAATCCTGGAATAAGTTAGGGTATCTAGTCCCATGTCATCCTCGGCTTCCTAGGTCATCTCTTCTTTATTTCTATTCCTCCACAACACTTTAACGGAGGCTACATCTTTAGTTCTCGGTCTACGAATCTTCCTATCTAAATATTGCAACTAGCCTCTTCGTAAGCTAACTCTTCAGTAACTTGGATATCCTCAACTGGCACAACTCGGGATGGGTCCCCTATACATTTTTGCAACATAGACACATGAAAGACTGGCTAAACAGACTCTAATTCTGAAGGCAACTCTAACTCATATTCCACTCGGCCTATCTTTCGGTGGATTCAATACAACCGAACAAACCTTGGGCTGAGCTTGCCTTTCTTGCCAAATCTCATCATGCCCTTCATTGGCGACACTTTAAGGCATACCCAATCATTAACATTAAATTCCAAGTCTCTATGATGCACATCGAAGTAGGACTTTTGATGACTCTAGGTTGTCACTAACAACTCTATGATAAGTTTTACTTTCTCCTCTGACTGGTGGATCATATCAGGCCCGACTAACTCTACCTCTCCTACCTCGAACCATCCGATGGGGGATCTGCATTTTCGCCCATATAATGATTCATAAGGTGCCATTTGAATTTTAGAATGATAGCTATTATTATACGCAAATTCTATAAGAGGTAAATGCTCATCCTAGCTTCCTCCAAGATCTAGCTCACACACCTGTAACATATCCTCGAGCATCTAAATGGTGTGCTCTACCTGGACATCTGTTTGGGGGAGAAAGGTTGTACTCAAATTAACTTGTTTCCATAAAACTTTCTGAATTGATTGCCAAAATGTAGCTGTAAACTGTACCGCTCTGTCTAAGATGATAAATGCTAGGACACCGTGCAATTGAACTATTTGTTTAATATATAACTCAGCATAATCCTCAGCAAAAAATATTGTCTGGATTGGCAGAAAGTGAATTGATTTCGTCAGCATATCAACAATAACCGAAATAGAATCAAATATGCGTCTGGTATGGGGTAGTCCTTTCATGAAGTCCATATTGACTACATCCAACTTCCATATAGGTATATCCATCTCCTATGTTAGGCCGCCAGGTTTCTGATGCTTAACTTTTACCTGTTGGAAATTGGGACACTACGCTACAAGTTTGGCTACACCTTTCTTCATTCCAGGCTACCGGTATATCTCTTTTATGTTGTGGTACATCTTCGTCAAACCTGGATAACGAGAGTAACGAGAGTAGTGTACCTCTGCCATAATCAACTGGCGGAGCCCCGCTACATCTGGAACGCAGAGGCGACCTCTGTATCTCAAAACCCCGTCTTAGGTTACCTCGAAAGCTGATAATTCACCTTGCTGAAATTTATCTCTGAGCTGTGCTAAATGATTATCCTCATACTACTGCTACTTACCTCTACCACCAGGGATGATACTAATATATTTTGAATTACAGCCCCATTATTCTCTGAATCAACTACCTGAACTGCTAAACTGGCAGCCGATGCAATTCTCTGTCCATTTCCCACTGTTCTAGTCTCAAATGTTATAAAATACTCATGGATCTGCAGCTGAGAGCTTTGGCTACGATATTGGCCTTCCCGGGGTGATACAAAATGTTCACATCATAGTCTTTCAACAACTCTAACCAACGGCATTATCGTAAATTCAGGTCTTTCTGCATGAAAATGTACTGGAGGGTTTTATAATCAGTAAAAATGTCCACATGTACAAGTAATGCCTCCATATTTTTAAGGCATGAATCACTGTAGTCAACTCCATATCGTGGGCTGGATAGTTCTTTTCATGTTTCCTTAGTTACCTTGAAGCATACGCAAGTACCTTCTCGTGTTGCATCAGAACACACCCTAACCCAATGCCTGAAGTGTCGCAATATACAGCATAACCTTTTGAACCTTCCGACAAAGCTAACACTGGTGCCGATGACAATCTATTTTTCAATTCCTAGAAACTCTTTTCACAGGTCTCGGTCCACTAAAACTTAGCTGCTTTCTGAGTTAATTTAGTCAAAGGCACTGATAGGGTAGAAAATTCTTCCATGAACCTTCTTTAATACCTAGCTAATTCCAGGAAACAGCGAACCTCTGTTGGAGTTATGGGTCTAGTCCATGTCTTTACTACCTCTATTTTCCACAAATCAACTTGAATACCAGCCTTTGATATAATATGGCCCAAGAAAGCTACTGAATTTAACCAGAACTCACATTAAGAGAACTTTGCATATAGTTGGCGATCCCTGAGGATCTGAAGTACTGCTCGCAAATGATCTTTGTGTTCCGCTTCTGAGTGGGAGTACACCAGAATATCGTCAATGAATACTATTACAAACAGACCTACATATGGCCTGAAGATACTATTCGTTAGGTCCATGAACACTGCTGGTGCATTTATCAACCCGAAAGACATAACTACAAACTCAAAATGACCATACTTGGTCTTGAAAGCCGTCTTCAGGATATCGTTCTCCCGAACTCGAACTTGATGGTACTTGGATCTCAAGTAAATTTTGGAGAAGTATTTTGTCCATTGCATCTGATTAAATAAATCATCTATCCTTGGAAGAGGACATTTATTCTTAATAGTAACTTATTCAACTACCGATAATCTATACACATGAGTAAGGAACCATCTTTCTTTCTTACAAACAAAATTAGCGCACCCCACGGTGAAGTACTCAACCTGATAAAACCTTTATCTAACAAATCTGTCTGCTATTCTTTCAATTCTTTTAATTCAACAGGGGCCATCGATACGGGGGAATGGATATTGGCTGAGTATCTAGTAGCAAGTCTATAGAGAAATCTATTTCCCATTCTAAAGGAATACCAGAAAGTTCATCTGCGAACTCATTAACCACTAGAATAGACTGGAGAGTTGGTGATTCTGCTTGCACATCCCGAACCCTAAAAATATTGTAGATACAACCCTTTGCTATTAACTTTTTTTCCCGAAGATAGGATATGAACTTACCTTTTGGCGTAGCTGTATTATCTCTCCACTCTTGCACTACCTCTCCTGAGAAATGAAATCGGACAATTTTGGTCGAACACTCTATAGTGGCGTAACATAGCACCAGCCAATTCATAACTATAATTACATCAAAATCAATCATCTCTAGTTCTACTAGATCTGCTGAGTTCTGACGACCAACAATCTCTACTGTACAACCTCGGAAAATCCTTTTGCAATAATAGAGTCACTGAAGGGTGTAGACACCGAGAAAGGTCGCTGAAGCAATTCTGGCTCTCTATAAAATTTTGGGCCACTAACAGAGTGACATACGACAAACTGGATCCTGAATCTATCAAAGAATAAACTGAGTGAGAGAAAACATCTAATATACCTTTCATAATATCTGGCGACGACTCTGACTCCTGTCGCCTCGGTAATGCATATGTGTGATCCTGACCGTTACCTAAACTGGATGCCCCTGATCTACCTCGGCCTTTGCCAGCTGGAGCTGAGGGCCTGCACCCTGCAGAAGCAACTGGGGCATATGAACCTGCTAAGGATCTATTCTGATGGTCCTAAACTCCCTGGCATCTAGTCGAGCAATCTCTCATTATGTGTCCCTCTTTTCTATAGGAATAATAGGCAGTGGAACCATACCTATACCTCTCCGAGTACAGCCTATGACAGGTACTGCATCGTGTTATACTGATTCTATCTGATCTGGCCCCCTCTGATGTTGTGAGCCTGGAGCTTGTTAACTCTCGTCGGGACCTGACTGTCTTTGATGATCTAATCTCTTGTCCTGCTACTGCTGAAATGGGGACCTAGGTGGCCTACTTGATAAACAAGTCCTGGGCCCACCTTAAGAATCTCCTTGAAAATCTATGGGTCTAGCCCTCCGACGCTGCTTCTGACCTGCCCTTTCCACAGCGTATCGACGTTGTCTGAGCTCCTCTATATTCTGAGAAAAGGCTTGGATTCTTGAAATATCTATATCCTCTCATAGTGTGGTTGTAATGCAAGACTCTGTATATTCTTTCTCGAGTCCCACAATAAACTGGTGTACCCTGGCTGGCATAGTGTCAACAAATGAGGGCGCATATCTAGCTAAAGAGTCAAATATTAATGCATATTCTCTAACACTCATCCCGCCCTACTCTAGATGCAAAAACTGCTCTACTCTAGTCTGCCGTAACTCTCAGAGAAAATAATGGTCTATGAAAGCCTCAGATAATTTAGGCCACATAGGTGGAGGTGCATCTCTGCCTCGGGATCTTTCCCAACTCTCGTACCACAAAATTGCTGCATCCCGCAATCGAAATACTGCTAACTCAATTGATTCTATGGATGATGCATTTATGACCCTGAGTATTTTCTGCAGCTGATCTATGAAGTTCTGGGTGTCCTCCCTACAATCTATCAATATAAACTGTAGGCGACTCAAAGTTAGGAACTCATGAACTCTCAAACTACCGAGCCCCTCAGTGGGCTCAACAACAGCTGGTACTACTTGCTGAGGTTGACATTGGGCAGCCATCATCTTTACCAACATATAGAATGCACCCTTGAGCTCCTAATCTGATGGTACAGGAATGGTTGGGGGTGGTGCTGGTATATATGCTGCCCTAACAAGCTCTAAGTGCGACAGTGAGTGCTGGGGAGATCAAGGTGACCTCTCCCTGTCACCCTCTGATCGGGCTGACTCTAATTGGGGCCCTTTGCTAGTGCCCTCTCCTTCTGCAACATCCAACTCTCGACCAGTCACAATTTGTCGTGCATTCGACATTTCTCTATAAATAAATAGAATAACCTAAGCTTAGGGATTTACCCTATACCACACAGCTCTATAGCACGATTGGAGGAGAAAGAAGAGTAACCACACTATTATGCCTCGTAGATTCCTGTCTACAGAATGTGGTGCACAAAACATCCCTAGACAAGACTCTACTTGACATGGCTTGTAGACTCCCTAGGATACGAGCTAGATATAATACCAAGTTTGTCACGCCCCACCTTGGGAGACATGACTGGCACCTAGTGCCACACTAGGATCTGGACTAACCTGATTGGCCTAGTGCACTTCTGGTGCATGCCAATAACTTAATTCATAAAATCGACGAGCTATATCTCAAATGTAAATATAGACTCTAGCCTACGAGGCCAACAGTAAAAGAAGATAACCAACCAGCAACAGTAGAATAACAGGGATCCTATGTGGGCTGACTATGTTGTCTAGTTATAACTGAAATGAAATTAGGCATCTAAACTACACTTTAGCCAACAAGGCAACTAACTGACAGCCAAACAAAGCCCCACATGGCCATGACATGAAATAGAACATATATAGGCCCCACAGGGCCAACAACAAAAGCTAACTACTTGAAATCTGTAGCCTGCAAGCCTCTAAGAGTGGAATAATGGTTGAAACAGGGCCCCGACCTACCCATAAACTATACAACAAAAGAACAAACCTCTTCTAACTATCAACTCTAGAGGAAAGGAGATGAATGAACTGCTAACTCCAATTGATGGCTAAGAATGCCCCGAACTGCATCTATCTGTACCTGCAGGTAGGTAATGCAGCACCCCAAGGATGGGCATCAATACAATATGTACTGAATATGTAAGGAAGCAATGTAATAACTTAATGAAACTGAACAAACTAAAGTAGACAAGAAGGAGGATAAGAGCTTAACCTGAGAAATGTCACTACCTAAAATATCTAACTAACAACCATATAAATACAAACAAGAACCTAACCAAGCACCCATAATCTTGAAGGGCACAAAAAGCATAGAATAACCTACCTGCGCCCCCATAAGCCCCGGCAAGTTCAAACAATGCACACTTCTGCTATCTTGCTACTATAGGTTCGTAAACATACTGTAACTTAGGAATGCTTGCTCTCTAAAGTTGTGTTTGAGCCTGATAGGCTCCTGTAGCTGTGTTTGTATCTGAGCTGTCTGGCTGTGTAACTGGACCCCAAGCCTTGGCTCGACTTTGGGTCATAGTATAATCTCTAATAGCTGAACCCCGAGCCTTAGCTCGACTATGGGTCATAATGTGACTGCTATAACTAAATCCCGATACTTGGCCTGACTATGGATCATACTATAACTGTTGTAGCTGGACCTTGAGCCTTGGCTCGACTATGGGCCATAATGTAACTGTTGTAGTTGGACCCCGAACCTTAGCTCGACTTAGGGCCATAATGTAATTGTTGTAGCTGGGCCCTGAGCCATGTCTTTACTATGGGTCATAAAATAAGCTCTGAAACTGGGTATGGCCCTCACGGCCTCACTATGGTCCCTCCGGACATCATACTGCTCTTTCGAGCATAATCCCATAGGCAACAACATCTGAACCTTGAATATCATATAAAATAATCAAGCTAGCTAGGGTTAACTCTAACGAGGGTTACTATATCATTGATATCATTCCAGTTCAATTCATAACAGCTGACCACAATAGGGTTACACTAAAGTACTATAGATACAAAAGTCGTACTAACTTTTTGACGAACCTAACTTTCAAAAAGGATAGCATTACATAATTTAAATGCCGACCTTCATTTAACTGGTGAGTTTCAACTTGTAACCGGTGGTTCTATCCAATTGTAGCCCTTATTTTGAGAAAACAAGGCTAACATCAATACTAAACTCGGTATAAACAATAACTTTTAATAATCATAGTAACAGCAATTCAACTCTGAATAATTTGGCAAAGACCCACAATTTGTCTAGAGTTCAGAAGGGAGAAATACTAACCTAAGGCTTGTGGCCACTTAGGATTCAATTTGGAACAATTCTGACAAATTTTACTTGGCAGTGTTCCAGTTTTCTAAGCGAATGTACAAAAATTAACTCCACAGAAATGCTTCCCGCTGGCTTAAGACTTATTACCTAGACTTAATTCGCGTTTGGACAGTGTTTGGTAGTGTAATTGGATCAAAATCTAAGGAAAGTTGAGTTCCCTTTCTTGTTTGGCTGAGGGATTCTTATTATACAATGAAATATTTTGATCAAGAGGACTTATATAATAATTGGGCGGTGGCTAGGGGGGTCCATGGCACAGCCCCCATCATGCCAAATTATAGGAGTGCCATGCTGCCGATCGCGGAGGGGGGGTCTGTGATACGGCGTCTGTCGCGGCCTGCCTCCATCCCTCTCCCTCCCACTAACTCGATACCCTTCTCAAGCATCCATTCCCCAAGACCTTTCTCGTATGTGTCGTATTTTAAAACTCTTAACTTACGTATGAATGCATCGATTAACAATAGGAATTTACGGGGCATAACATTGAATATGGGTGAGAAATAAATGGGAGGAAATTGGGTCTTGAGTGTGTGGTGTTTGGCTAGAGATAGCCAAAAACCGTAATCATGCACCCATTAAAGATTTGAGGCTAGAAATAGCTCAAATCTTGCCTAGGCTATAGTGGACTAATTTTTTGAGGCCTTGGGGTTTGAGAAAACTCAAAGAATAGAGCATCCAATTGGTTGGAAAACATAGGGTGTCACTTTATCCACAATTATTCTTTTGAGTAATTATTTGATTTTCTAGTTAATCCCAATCCAATTGAACCCCAATTAATATCATACCCCTGGCCATTGCTCATAATGTTAATTCAATTTGGTTTCCTTTTGCTCTCGATAGTTGATATTAAATTCAAGTTTTGATTCTACTCTCCCCCCCCCACAACATTTAATTTTTAATTTTCAAATGCATCGATGCAATTTTAGTTCAAGTCAATAGACAACTTTTGCATTATTTAATCGCTATTCCCTATGGATTCAACCCCGACTCTTAGTTGGGTATTTATATTGCGACGATTATTTACATTTCCTTCTCATGAGATGTGGATTTGAAAGTCATCAATTTTTGCGTAGTTGTCAGGGAATAAGATTAGATAGCCCCAATTGATTGTTGATTTGAATTACTTTAGCATCTAGTGTGATGTTTTTACAATTGTAGTTGTTTTTGGGTGTTTCTTAGGATGACTAATATTAGCGAACATTTGCAAGAAGTTTCAGTGGATAGTCATATGGACCACGAGGATGATGATCCAATGATGCTAGACATAGCAGGTACCATTCACCTACGACCTACGGTAGGGAATGCAGTGTTCCATGTGACCAGCCAAGTGAAGATATAAATCGATATCTTCAAAATTTCATTGAGATTTTTGAACCTCTCAACATCACAAACATAAGTGAAGTGTCAATTAGATTGAGGCTCTTCCCATTTTCTTTGATTGGGGAAGCAACTATGTGGCTTGAGGAACTCCCTCTGGGATGTATCACTTCATGGCAAGAATTGATTGAAGCATTGGAATATTGCAGCTAAGAGATGAAATTACCAACTTCAGGCAATTCCCGGGGGAACCTTTACATGAAGCATGTCTGAGGTTCAAAATTAAAGTGGCCCTATGTCCAAACCACGGGCTTCCAGATGGAGTGATCCTTCAATGCTTTTATCGTTCCTTGGATTCCATCAAAAATCCTATAGACAATAACTTGGCGTGTGAATCTCTAATGGACCAGCCTTATGGTATAGCTAGAGCTCTTTTGGATAGAATGAATAAAACAAATTGAGCTTGGCATATGAGGTACACTGAGGTACCCGCAAATGATGCTAGTCCAAGTGTTTTGAGTATGGAGATGCGGAGGAGAAATGATGAAAGGGATGAGACCATAAAAAAATGATGACCTAGCTCGAGTTGATGACAAAGCAGTTTTGGGGACCGAGTGAAAGAATGTTAATTCTGTGGGGACTCAAAGTCCAATGCAATATGAGAATGAAGCTTCACTGCCGAGGTATGAAGAAGAGTGCCAATTCATGGAAAAACAAATGGGGGGTTCTCGATTTGGAGACCAAGGTGCCAATCAAGACCCTTGGCACCCACAGAAAGAGAATCAACATCGGAGAAACCGCAACAGCTAAGGTCGGGTTACTAGAAATGAAAGATGGGGAAATCGTGATCAAAACCGAGATGAGGAATGTTATTAGTGAAGCTCAAACACATATGTTCCCCCTCCAAAGGATGAAAATCCCCAATTGCATCCAGGTGTGAGTGATGTGGAAAGCTCCAAGATTGAAGAGATGTTGGCTAGATTACTCAACAAAGTGGAATCCACCAATAGAGGAGTCAAGGAATTAAAAGGGGAGGTTTCGAACCTCGCCCAAATAGTGAACTCCCACTTGGAATCGATTAAGCACCTGGATGCGCAAATGAATCATTTGTCTTCCAAATGAACCCCCGAATGAGGGGACACATCCTAGGGACACCGCACGCAACCCAAAGAAGGATGTTCATTGTATGGTGATTGTTACTAGTAGTGGAAAAGTGTTGGAAGATGTGGGTATGAATCCCAAAGATGTTGTTGACCCAAAAGAAATTGGTGAGGAAGTAATGGATATGGTGCCAAAAGTACCAAAGGTTGTGAATGATGAAGAAGGATTGGATGAGGGAGAAGTTGATGTTACTCATGTGATTGATGTTGTTGAAGGGGAAACGAGCAAAGAGGATTTATTCGACATGGGAAAAGAGCCTAGGATTCCTCCTTCTTATCCTCAGAGGTTAGCTGTTATAACCCGTAGGATTCCCGGCACCTAGATGGCCTATTCATGCGTTGGTTAAGCATATTTGGAAGCCATACGTGCCAGAGAAAGGCCCGGGAAAAGACCGGACGAGAAACCTATCGAACCATCACGGAAGGAGCCAAGGCAGAGCCCCTCCGCGATGGCAACGTGTCACGGAGGTGGAGCCTCCGCGTTGGCTCCGTGACACGTTGGCCCTGTCCAGGCCCAAGTATATAAAGCCCCACTTCGATTTAATTTCATTTAACTCATTGGAAATTTCCAGAGAACGTAGAAAAACAGAGAGGGACGAAGGAGGTTAACATATAATCGTTCAATTACGCTGCCAAATGTAGTCCAAACTCAAATTAACCTCAGGTACCAAGGTATTTAGCAGCAGGGAGCATTCCTACGGATTTAGTTTCACGAAAAACGGCCGACGAATCGTCGAGCTACTGGGCTAAGGTAAGTAGAATTGCTCCAAACTAGTTTCTATGTGCTCCTAGCTGTGAAGTGAATACTTCTCCCTTCTGGACCTTTGAAATATAGCAAGTTTTCGACTGTCTTTCGATAAGCCTAAGTTTAGGCTATAATTATATCGAAAGTGATGTTGTTCTTCAGAATAAAGTTATGTTTAGTATTAATTGACGTATATATGAATGCAGTTGGGAGAAATAGCTGGAGTACTGACCAAGCCTCGTCCGACAGTCGAATAACTCGAGGTTAAGGTATGTGAAGTTGTTCTTCGGCAAGTTAGTAAGCCTTAGCTTGGTAAATCATAGTAAACTCCGTATTTGTAACTCTCGGAGTTGAATATTGGGAATTAAGTAAGTCTAGGAGATTCTGAGTTGTGTTGCCATATCGTATTCAGTCCAAAAGTTAGAAAAGCATGCGCCGAAGGGTGAGTTAGCATCCCAGATTCAGTATAGCTTATTATTTGAATAGCAAGCATGACGTAGAATAAAAAGAGACAGATTTTTGGAATAAAAATTAGTAAAGAAAGATCAGATAGACAGACAGTTATGGCTACATATTAGCCATTCAGACAGATAGTATTCTGGCTACAGATTAGCCAAACAGTTAAATAAAGATTTCAAAATCAGTATAACCAGTAAAGAATCAGTATAATATAGAAAGAGATCAGAATAAGAAATCACGGGCTTCAGATAGTCTTTTTCAGTTATACATGCTTGCTATTTATATGTGCTATTTGCTTGTTGAGACTTGTTGTGGCATGAGGGCACCCTTTTGAGCGTCCTCGCCGCCCCTGGGTTGGTAATCATGTTGCCCATTGAGCGGGTGGGTTTACGTCGCTCCAAGGAGTGGCATGCCGTCCCCAGCTTGGACGAAGATGGGATGAAGCTTTCCCCATAGCAGTCTGATCAGCATTACAGGTGCAGCTCCGGTATCAGATAGCCCTATTGAGCTGTGTCAAGGGAATCAGACCCTATCTGTTACTATCTGTACATTCAGTTATTATAGGTGTAGCTCCGGTTTCAGATAGCCCCGTTGAGTTGTGTCCGGGGATCCAAACCCTATCTGTTACTGTCTACACAGGAGTCCTCCGGACCCAGACAAGGTTGCTTATATCGGAGGCTATGGCCCGAGCCGGAGACCTAGGGGGCCGGTAGAGGAGCTCCGAAGTGTGTAGATGAGTGGAGTGACTTATTTTTGGTTGGTTTTGACCCGGGTAGGGGTATATAGATTGTTTGCTTGTTTGGTGTCGTCCGACTTATGGGGGTTCATATCGGCTCTTGTTTGCTATATATGTATATATGTATTTATGTGCTACATGTTAGTTAATAGGTAGCAGGCCGCCGCATCCACAGGTACGCTCCTGCCCTATCACAGCACAGGAAGTCTGATTCAGTTCACATCAGTTCTTACAGATTCAGTATTCCCCTGCTATTTAGAATTGCTAGTTATGTTATTGTATTCAGATATGTTATTTTAGTTGCTTTGCATACTCAGTACCAGAGGTACTGACGCCCAGTGGGGCACTGCATTACTTGCCTGCAGGTACTCATAGACAAGGAGGCGATCCCTCGTGATCCTAGCCAGCGCAGAGTCATTAGCTCCTGTCATCCGGAGCCTGATATCTTAGAGGTTTATATCATTTCCTTTTGTTGTACAGTATGGGTAGGCCGGGGCCCTGTCCCGACCATCTTATTAGTATTCCTAGAGGCTTGCAGTCTGTATATATTGCCCTGTGGTCAGATGAGCCGGTCGTGCGAGGCCGTGCAGTTGTTATAGCTGTTTAGCATTTTAGTTTATGTTGGCCTTGTGAGGCCTTAGTTTGATAATAGTGGTGACCTTGTCGGTCATGTAGTTATTAAGTATTCTATTGTTGAGTTACAGATAACTAGACAGCATGGTGGCCTTGTCGGCCCGCATAGGTTCCCCCCTTGTAAGTATGTTTTTGGTTAGCTGAAGTTTCATACAGGTGGCTATAGGCCTAGTCGGCCAGAGGCTGTTTTTACAGCTGTTATATAGCCCGTTGATTTCATGAATCTGGGTTAGAGCCAGCTAGGCACCAGATGTGCCTAGGCTCACCAGCTAGCAGCCTAGGTCCTACTAGGGCACCAGGTGCCAGTCATACCCCCCAAGGTGGGGCGTGACAAACTTGGTATCAGAGCAGGTCGTTTCCCAGGGAGTCTTCAAGCCGTGGTAAGTAGAGTCTTGTCTATAGATGTGTTGTGCACCACATACTATAGGCACGAGGCTGCGAGGCATGATAGGATGGTTACTCTTCTTTCTCAGTCAATCGTGCTATAGAGCGGTACAGTATAGGGTTGGATCCCTAAAACTTATCGTATTCTTTGTCTACAGATAAGGATGGCAGACCAGCGTCACCCTGCCACTGGCAGAAGATTTGACACAGCAGCAGGAGAAGGCACCAGCAGGATGCCTCAGTTCCATTCAAAGTCAGCCCGATCTGAGGACGACATAGAGGCTTCATCACAGCCCTCTCAGCAGTCCCCCTTACATCAGGAACCGTTGGGCACTACACCGCCCCCGATAGCTCCTGTTCCTTTGCCATTAGATTAGGAGGTTCGTAGCGCTGTAGTTATGTTGGCATAGATGATGGCCACACAGCTCCAGTCAGTGCCACCTGTAGCAGCAGAGCCTTTAGGTGGGTTAGGTAGTTCCAGGGTCAGGGAGTTTTTGGCAGTAGGTCCCCCAGAGTTCACTGGGTCAGATCAGGCAGAGGACCCCCAGGATTTCCTAGATCAAATGTAGAGGATTTTCCGGGTTATGCATGTGACCCCTACAGAATCAGTTGAGCTGGCAGTGTTTCGGTTGCGGGACATAGCTGTATTATGGTATGAGAGTTGGGAAAGGTCTCGAGGGATAGATGTTGCCCCTCCGACCTGGTCCAGCTTCTCGGAGGCCTTCCTAGACTGTTATTTGCCATGGGAGATCCGGCAGGCCCGGATGGATCAGTTTTTGCATTTGGAGCAGGGGGCGAGGAGTGTACGAGAATATTCCCTACAGTTTGACTCCTTAGCTCGCTATGCTCCAGCCTTTGTGGACACTATGCCAGCGAGAGTTCACAGATTTATCATGGGTCTGAACCCAGAGTATACTGAGGCATGTATGACGGCGACGTTGCGAGAGGATATGGACATTGCCCGAGTACAGGCTTTTGCTCAGACCATAGAGGGTCTTAGACAGCAGCAGCAGAGTAGTAGACAGACTAGTCAGGAACAGCGCCGCAAGGACAGACCAGATGACATACAAAGGGAGGTTCAGAGAGGACCCAGGCCTCGACTATCAGATAGACCCCCTAGACCCCCACCTCCACCACAGCAGCAACAGCGAGGTAGATCTGCTCGCCGAGGGCAGTCAGAGCCCAGTGGCAGCTCCAGAACAGTAGATTCCCCGCAGTTGAGAAGGGGAGAGCAGAGCAGATTTGCACCCTTGCCCTATCCCTATTGTAATCGACCACACTCCGGAGCTTGTAAATATGGCTCCACTGGGTATTATTTTTGCGGACAGGAGGGGCATCGGATGAGAGATTGTCCGACTAGAGGTCAGGGGAGTAGAGGCAGTCAGGACAGGGGATCCGCAGGGCCACAATCCCCAGCAGCCTCAGCGGGGCGTGAGCCTTCAGGTTCAGTAGGCAGAGGCCGAGGTAGATTAGGAGCTTCCAGCTCAGGTACGGGCTCAAGCCGTACTTATGCATTGCTAGAGAGACAGGATTCAGAAGCGTCTCCAGATGTAGTGACAGGTATGATGACTATCTGTTCATGCCCTGCTTATGTACTGATTGATCCAGGATCCACTCTTTCATATATTACCCCATTTGTGGCACGAAAGTTCAATATTGCACCAGAACTATTGCAGCAGCCCTTTGCAGTATCCACGCCCGTCGGTGACTCTATTATAGCTAGCAGAATCTACCGAGGGTGTACAGTGGAGGTTGCTGACCACCAGACTACAATAGATCTGGTAGAGCTAGAAATGATAGACTTTGATGCCATAATAGGTATGGATTGGCTGGTGCCATGCTATGCTAACGTAGAATGTTGGACCAAGACGGTCCGATTCCACTTTCCAGGGGAGGCAGTGCGAGAGTGGAAAGGCAGCACCGCTACTCCAAAAGGTAGGTTTATTTCCTACCTTCAGGCGAGGAAATTGATATCTAAGGGATGTATTTACCATCTGGTCAGAGTTCAGGATGTCCGGGCAGAATCTCCAACATTCCAGTCTGCTCTGGTGGTGAACGAGTTCCCTAATGTGTTTCCAGATGAGTTACCTGGTATTCCCCCAGAAAGGGAAATAGATTTTACTATTGATTTATTACCAGGCACTCAACCTATATCAATTCCTCCTTATCGTATGGCTCCTGCAGAACTCAGAGAGTTGAAGGAGCAGTTAAAAGATTTGCTAGATAAAGGTTTCATCAGGCCGAGTACTTCACCATGGGGTGCGCCAGTTCTATTTGTGAGGAAGAAAGATGGCTCACTCCGGATGTGCATAGATTATCGGCAGTTGAACAAAGTCACGGTAAAGAATAAGTATCCGCTTCCCAGAATAGATGATTTGTTTGATCG
Organism: Datura wrightii; assembly: GCA_035772735.1. Taxonomy (NCBI): domain Eukaryota; kingdom Viridiplantae; phylum Streptophyta; class Magnoliopsida; order Solanales; family Solanaceae; genus Datura; species Datura wrightii. The sequence continues at coordinate 42,436,162 of JASDFA010000027.1, forward strand.
GCTACAAGGGTCCAGATACTTTTCCAAGATTTACTTGCGGTCCGGATATCACCAGGTTCGAGTTCGAGAAAGAGATATTCCCAAAACGGCGTTTAAGACCCGATATGGACACTTTGAATTTCTAGTTATGTCCTTTGGGTTGATGAATGCCCCAGCAGTATTCATGGACCTGATGAACAGTATCTTCAGACCATACCTGGACCTGTTCGTGATCATGTTCATTGATGACATTCTGGTGTATTCTCGCTCCGATGCAGATCACCGAACTCATTTACGGACGGTGCTCCAGATTCTCAAGGACCGCCAGTTATATGTTATGTTTTCCAAGTGTGAATTCTGGCTGAACTCAGTAGCCTTCTTGGTGCATATTGCGTCGGATGCTGGTATACAGGTGGACACACAGAAGATAGAAGCAGTCAAATCATGGCCTAGGCCTACCACTCCGACCGAAGTCCGCAATTTTCTAGGACTAGCGGGATATTACAGGATGTTTGTTGAGGGATTCTCTACCATAGTGGCACCTCTGACCAAATTGACGCAGAAAGCAGTGAAGTTTCAGTGGATAGAGGCATGCGAGAAGAGCTTCCAGGAGTTAAAAGATAGATTAACCTCCGCCCCAGTGTTAGCATTGTCGGAAGGTACAGAAGGTTATTCAGTGTATTGCGACGCATCAGGCATTGGGTTGGGTTGTGTGTTGATGCAGCATGGTAAGGTGATTGCGTATGCTTCCAGACAACTGAGGAAACATGAGAAGAATTATCCTACCCACGACCTGGATTTAGCCGTAGTGATCCACGCCTTGAAAATGTGGAGACATTACTTGTATGGCGTCCATGTGGATATTTTCACAGATCACAAGAGCCTGCAGTATATCTTCACTCAGAGGGAGTTGAATTTGCGACAGCGTCGCTGGTTGGAGTTATTGAAAGATTATGACGTGAATATTCTGTACCACCCGGGAAAAGCTAATGTTGTAGCAGATGCTCTCAGCCGTAAGTCAATGGGAAGTTTGGCGCATTTGCAGCCCAAGAAACGGGAATTGGTCAGAGAAATACATCAATTAGCCAGCCTAGCCGTTCGTGTAGCAGAAACAGAGAACAATAGAGCAGTAATTCAGAACACCGTCGTGTCATTGTTAGTTGTGGAAGTGAAAGAATGGCAATATGAGGATCCTGACCTTATCCGGATTAAAGATCAAATTCCACAGGGGAAAGCGCCAGATTTCCAGGTAACAGAGGATGGAGTGCTACGTTGTAAAGGCCGTCTCTGTGTTCCAGATGTTTCAGGGCTCCGCCAGCAGATTATGAATGAGGTACATTACGCCCGTTATTCTCTACACCCCGGCGCGACGAAAATTTACCATGATATCAAGGAAAACTACTAGTGGCCAGGTATGAAAAGGGAAATTGCTGAATTTGTAGCCCAGTGTCCTAACTACCAACAGGTAAAAGAAGAACACCAGAAACCAAGCGGTTTGACTCAGGACATAGCTGTGCCTCTCTGAAAATGGGAAGCCGTGAATATGGATTTTGTAGCAGGATTACCCCGTACCAGACACAGATATGACTCTATATGGGTGATAGTTGACAGATTGACAAAATCAGCTCATTTCCTGCCAGTGAGAACTACTTTCTCAGCCGAAGATTATGCGGAATTGTATATCCGGGAAATAGTCAGGTTGCACGGAGTACCAGTATCCATTATTTAAGACAGAGGAGCACAGTTTATGGCTAGATTTTGGCAATCGTTCCAAAAGGGTCTGGGAACGCAGATTAATTTGAGCACGGCATTCCACCCTCAGACAGATGGACAGGTTGAGCACACTATTCAGACGCTCGAGGATATGCTGCGAGCGTGTGTGCTAGACTTTGGAGGTAGCTGGGACGAGCATATGTCGTTAATAGAATTTGCTTATAATAATAGTTATCACTCGGCTATTCAGATGGCGCCTTTCGAGGCTTTATACGGGCAAAAATGCAGATCGCCAGTTAGCTGGTTCGAAATAGGGGAATCAGCGTTGATTGGGCAAGACATCATTCAACAGTCAGAGGAGAAGGTAAAGCTTATTAGAGAACGCCTACTGATTGCACAGAGCCGCCAGAAATCATATGCTGATGTGCGGCGCAGAGACCTGGAATTTAATGTGAATGACTGGCTATTTCTGAAAGTATCTCCGATGAAAGGGGTGATGAGATTTGGCAAGAAAGGTAAACTCAGTCCAAGATTTGTTGGGCCTTCTCAAATTCGTCGAAGGATAGGCCGAGTAGCATTTGAGTTGGACTTGCCTCCAGAACTGGAATCTGTTCATCCGGTCTTCCATGTGTCTATGCTGAGGAAATGCATAGGAGAACCATCTAGAGCAGTCCCAGTCCAGGATATCCAGGTTACAGAAGAGCTGGCCTATGAAGAGGTTCCAGTAGCAATCTTAGACAGACAGATTCGTAGATTGAGAACTAAGGATATTGCATCTGTCAAGGTATTGTGGCGTAACAGGAACCGAGAGGAGATGATGTGGGAGGCTGAGGAAGATATGAAAGCTAGATATCCTCACTTATTCCAGGCCTAGTCAGGCGACAGGTATGTCCGTATTATTACTTATGCAGTACCTTATGATTGTATATCTATAAATAAGAAAGATCGATTTAAGTGAATCTTAAAGTATTGTGTGCAGTACCTGTATTGGACTTTTCTGCATTTCAAGTTTTTGCTATAGTCCATATTACAGGGGAAACTTTGCCAAAATTTTCCTAGGTAGTAAGTTGAGAAGTCCTCTAGATAGAAGTTTACATTCGACGACGAATGTTCTTATGTGGGGGAGAATGTTATACCCCGTAGGATTCCCGGCACATAGATGGCCTATTCATGCGTTGGTTAAGCATATTTGGAAGTCATACGTGCTAGAGAAATGCCCTGGAAAAGACCGGACAAGAAACCTGTCGAACCATCGCGGAAGGAGCCGAGGCAGAGCCCCTCCGCGATGGCAACGTGTCACGGAGGTGGAGCCTCCGCGTTGGCTCTGTGACACGTTGGCCCTGTCCAGGCCCAAGTATATAAATCCCCACTTCTGTTTAATTTCATTTAACTGATTGGAAATTTCCAGAGAATGTAGAAAAATAGAGAGGGACGAAGGAGGTTAACATATGATCGTTCGATTATGCTGCCAAACGTAGTCCAAACTCAAATTAACCTCAGGTACCGAGGTATTGAGCAGCAGGGAGCATTCCTAAGGATTTAGTTTCGCGAAATACGACCGACGAATCGTCGAGCTACCGGGCTAAGGTAAGTAGAATTGCTCCAAACTACTGTCTATGTGCTCCTAGCTGTGAAGTGAATACTTCTCCCTTCTGGACCTTTGAAAAATAGCAAGTTTTCGATCGCCTTTCGATAAGCCTAAGTTTAGGCTATAATTATATCGAAAGTGACATTGTTCTTCAGAATAAAGTTATGTTTAGTATTAATTGACGTATATATGAATGCAGTTGGGAGAAATAGCTAGAGTATTGACCGAGCCTCATCCGACAGTCTGATAACTCGAGGTTAAGGTATGTGAAGTTGTTCTTCGGCAAGTTAGTAAGCCGTAGCTTGGTAAATCACAGTAAACTCCGTATTTGTAACTCTCGGAGTTGAATATTGGGAATTAAGTAAGTCTAGTAGATTCTGAGTTGTGTTTCCATATCGTATTCAGTCCGAAAGTTAGAAAAGCATGCGCCGAAGGGCGAGTTAGCATCCCAGATTCAGTATAGCTTATTATTTGAATAGCAAGCATGTTGTAGAATAAAAAGAGACAAATTTTCGGAATAAAAATTAGTAAAGAAAGATCAGATAGACAGACAGTTATGGCTACAGATTAGCCATTCAGACAGATAGTATTCTGGCTACAGATTAGCCAAACAGTTAAATAAAGATTTCAGAATCAGTATAACCAGTAAAGAATCAGTATAATACAGAAAGAGATCAGAATAAGAAATCAGATTTCAGATAGTCTTTTTCAGTTATACATGCTTGCTATTTATATGTGCTATTTGCTTGTTGAGACTTTTTGTGGCGTGAGGGCACCCTTTTGAGCGTCCTCGCCGCCCCTGGGTTGGTAATCGTGTCGCCCACTGAGCGGGTGGGTTTACGTCGCTCCAAGGAGTGGCATGCCATCCCCAGCTTGGACGAAGATGGGATGAAGCTTTCCCCATAGCAGTCTGATCAGCATTACAAGTGCAGCTCCGGTATCAGATAGCCCTGTTGAGCTGTGTCAAGGGAATCAGACCCTATCTGTTACTGTCTGTACATTCTGTTATTATAGGTGTAGCTCCGGTTTCAGATAGCCCCGTTGAGTTGTGTCCAGGGATCCAGACCCTATCTGTTACTGTCTACACAGGACTCCTCCGGACCCAGACACGGTTGCTTATATCGGAGGCTATCGCCCGAGCCGAAGACCCAGGGGGCCGGTAGAGGAGCTCCGAAGTGAGTAGATGAGTGGAGTGACTTATTTTTGGTTGGTTTTGACCCGGGTAGGGGTATATAGATTGTTTGCTTGTTTGGCGCCATCCGGCTTATGGGGGTTGGTATCGGCTCTTGTTTGCTATATATTTATATATGTATTTATATGCTACATGTTAGTTAATAGGCAGCAGGCAGCCCCGTCCACAGGTACGCTCCTGCCCTATCACAACACAGGAAGTCTGATTCAGTTCACATCAGTTCTTACAGATTCAGTATTCCCCTGCTATTCAGAATTGCTAGTTATGTTATTGTATTCAGTTATGTTATTTTAGTTGCTTTGCATACTCAGTGCCAGCGGTACTGATGCCCGGTGGGGCGCTGCATTACTTGCCTGCAGGTACTCATAGACGAGGAGGCGATCCCTCGTGATCCTAGCCAGCGCAGAGTCATCAACTCCTGTCATCCGGAGCCTGATATCTCAGAGGTTTATATCATTTCCTTTTGTTGTACAGTATGGGCAGGCCGGGGCCCTGTCCCGACCATCTTATCAGTATTCCTAGAGGCTTGCAGTCTGTATATATTGCCCTGTGGTCAGATGAGCCGGTCGTGTGAGGCCGTGCAGTTGTTATAGTTGTTTAGCATTTTAGTTTATGTTGGCCGTGTGAGGCCTTAGTTTGATAATAGTGGTGACATTGCCGCTCACGTAGTTATTCTGTATTCTATTTTTGAGTTACAGATAACTAGACAGCATGGTGGCCTTGTCGTCCCGCATAGGTTCCCCCCTTGTAAGTATGTTTCTGGTTAGCTAAAGTTTCATACAGGTGGCTATGGCTGTATTTACAGCCATTATATAGCCCGTTGATTTCATGAATCTGGGTTAGAGCCAGCCAGGCACCAGATGTGCCTAGGCTCACCAGCTAGCAGCCTAAGTCCTACTAGGGCACCAGGTGCCAGTCATACCCCCCAAGGCGGGGCGTGACATTAGCAAAGAAGAAGGAGGAGAATCAGTTTAAAAAATTTGTTGAGATGTTTAGTATATATTCCGTTAATGTACCTCTGGTGGATGCATTGCTCCGAATGCCAGGTTATGCTCAATTTATGAAAGAATTGTTGAAAAAAAAGAAGGTCGTTGATTCTGGTGTAGGGGAAGTAACATACCATTGCAGCGCCATGATGATAAGCAATCGCGCTCCCAAATGAAAGGATGCAAGAGCTTTTACTATTCCTTGCTCCATTGGGTTGTGTGTGTTCAAAAAGGCCCTATACGATCTTCAGAAAGAATAAATATGGTGCCTCTCATTATTTTCAAGAAGTTGGGGTTGGGGAATCCCAAACCCACCTTAATGAGGTTGTTGCTGGCAGATCGATCCATAAAGAAACCGCTAGGAGTGTTGGAGGATGTCTTAGGTCGAGTTGACATGTTGTGATATGGATGTTGAAGTACCTATAATCTTGGGAAGACCACTTCTTGCAAGGGGAAGATCTTTGGTAGATGCGGAGGTTGGTGAGCTAAAATTTTGAGTGGGAGATGTGGAGACTACCATCAAGGTTTGTCAAACCACTGAGCCCTTGTATGAGTTCAAGGTGCTAGGGGTTTTGAGTGATGAGGCAGCATAAGACAAGGTTTGTTTTGATGAGGGTGATTCAGAGGATGACCCTCTAGAAGACTAACCATTGAGGAAGTATCCTTCATGTCACGACATTAAATAAGGCTCTTTTTGGGAGGCAACCCAAGTGTTTTTATACTTTGATGCCTTGATGCTTTGTTGATTTTGTTTTTGTAGGATGATTGGATAAGAAACAAAGAGAAGGAAAATAGGGTTGCCACTGTGTTGGATCAGCGAAACGCCAGTGATCAAGTGTGAATCTTTGTCCTATTACACAAGAGAAGAAGAAGATAGATAAAAAAACGGGAAGACAGCATCTCACAGGTGAAACGCCGGAGGCGTTCTGCGAAATGTCGGTCAAGCGCGGGTGTGAACCATTACACCTAGATGAAATTGAAAAATGAGAGAGTGAGCTGCGACTCACCGGTGGAATGCCGATGATGATCTGCAGAAGATGGTCAGTCACAGTTATGAAGCTGTGAACTGGGCATTCTAGAAGTCACCGACGCTTGAACTGGTGAAATATCGGTACTCACCGGTGATCGCAGGTCTAGTGCGGGTGGAGGTAAGTAAATGTATTTTTGAATGTTGATCAACCCATTTACTAGGCCGACCTATAACACTTTAAAAATTATCAAAACCGATCAGTACACCCTTTTTACCTTTGTAATACTCTCTTTCTGCACCTGTCATGACCCCAGTTGGGACCCTAGATCGAGAGACGGGACCTAGATTTACGAATGACTCAAAGTTGGCCCATGGCAGGAACATGATACCTAGAGAACATACATGAAGAGGAATGTGATGACTGAAACAAGAATGAGCAGAAGTCTAAATGACATAACGATCATAAAACAGAGTCAACACTCGACAAAGCTGAAAATCTACATAATGTCTGATAAGCCTATAACATGTCTGATGAGCTGATAGGAAAACATCCTCAAGTAGCTCACTAAACTATGAAACTGAATATAACATAATCCAACACTAAACTGAAGGTCCTCAGTAGATGAGGACTCACCAATGATGGAAACTGAGCTAAGTTGCAAGAAACTAGACTAACGGCGTAACAGAGTCTGATCGTCCAGACTTATATCATGAAAGATACAACATAGAGTATGCGGCCAGAACTTGGAATGTACTAAGTATGAAAAGTAAGTAAAATCATGCTTAGTAAATGTTAATTAAAATCATGCATATAAAAATAAATCATAAGAGCATGGGAGTAAGGACTACATGCTAAAATCTGAATCTAAAACATGTATAGTCATAAGCTGAATATCATATTTGAATAGATTGACCCAAAGCTAATGTACAAATAATATGACTTTTCATAGTTGGAATGATAAGTAGAAACTCATGAACTGACCATTGGGTCAAACCTGCTGTAAAACATAATATAATAAGTAAAGAATATGAATAACTGAAATCATGAGAAACAATGGGAGACTCATCATAACTAACTCCATCACAATAGAGCTTGCGTGATGCCCCAACTATCACACTCAAGTGGGCAGAGTCGTCCAAAATCTTTCTAGGGATAAGGACTCTACCATGATATCGATATCAAGCTGAAGGTCCCATTAGGGGGCAAGGAAGCGCACAATGGAGGATGCAATGTAAATATATAAACCTTCATTGGCGCGTAGTTTTGAGGCCTGGGGTTTACCTAAACTCCTAGGCTACTCGATGCAAGACATTACTCCCAAAAATACCTGTTGATTTCTCCATAGGACCTTGACCGAAGCTACTTCCTTGTTCCTCATCTTATGAACCTGACAGTCAAGGATCTGGACTGGGACCTCCTTGTACGAGAGACTATCCTTTATTTCTACATTGTCCAATGGCACTATTGAAGTTGGATCAGTAATGCGCTTCTTCAATAAAGACACATGAAATTCTGGGTGCACAGAAGCCAACTCTAAAGGTAATTCTAGCTCATAGGCTACCTTGCCAATTTGCCTCAGAACTCTATAGGGCCCCACATTCCTCGGAATGACCTCATCACCCCTTTCATGGGTGAAATTTTCATACAGACCCAGTCATTTATAGCAAACTCCAATTCTCTTCTCCTAACATCCCCATAAGATTTATGACGGCTTTGAGTTGTTTTCAATATTTCTCTAATGAGTTGTACTTTCTGCATTGCTTCATGAACCGAGTCTGGCCTGATTATTGTAGCTTCAACAACCTCAAACCATCCAATAGGAGACCTACACCTTCTACCATACAATGCTTCAAATGGGACCATTTGGATACTGGAGTGATAACTATTTTTTGTACGCAAACTCGATAAGAGGAAGTGGTCATCCCAACTGTCCTTGAAATCGATTGCGCATGCCCTCAACATATTTTTTAAGGTATGAACAGTCCGCTCAGCTTGCTCATCTGTCTGCAGGTAAAAAGTTGTGCTGAGCTTGACCTGAGTACAAAGTCCCTTCTGAAAAGACTTTAAGAAATGTGGGGTAAATTGGGTACCTCTATTTGAGATGATGGATAAAGGCACCCCATGAAGCCTGACCAACTCCCGGATATAATATCTAGCATAGTCCTCAGCTGAGTCCGTCCTTTTAATTGGGAGAAAATATGCTGACTTAGTCATCTGGTCTACTACTACCCATATGGAATCATGTTGCCAGCAAGTTTGAGGTAGACCCGTAACAAAGTCCATATTTATTTCTTCCCACTTCCACATCGGTAAGCTAATATCTTGGGTCATACCTTTCATTCTTTGATGCTCTACTTTGTGTTGCTGACAGTTTGGGCACTTGGCTACGAATTCGGCGATGTCTCTCTTATCCTACAAATCACGGTACATTAGCACTAGGGTGGATAGAGTACCTCGAACTATGTGCTTCAACAAATATCAACTGTCTCAGGTAACCAATGTCCGGTATGCACAACCTGACATGATAACGGAACATACCATCTCTACTATTGGAGAAATCCTCAACCTCCTTTTTGAGAACTAATTCTTTATGTTTAAGAAGAATGGGATCCTCATCTTATTTTGACTTAACTTCAACAACCAAAGAGGAGTCTGACCCTCTTTGCATCACCACTCCACCCTCAGCCGAGTCAACCAATTACACCTATAACTGAGCTAGTTTGTGAATATCCTTTGCTAAATCCTTTTGGCCTTCCTTAATATGAGCCACGCTACCCATAGACACTTTGCTTAGGGCATCAGCCACCACATTGGCTTTGCCCGGGGTTATAGAACGCTCATGTCATAATCCTTCAGGAGCTCTAGCCTTCTTCTCTGGTGAAGATTTTGGTCCTTCTGACTGAATACATACTGAAGGCTCTTGTGGTGAGTGATAACATCCACATGTGCTCCATATAGATAATGCCTCTATATCTTCAATGGAAACACTACCGCTGCCAACTCCAAGTAATGAGTTGGATAATTCTTCTCATGAACCTTGAGCTGCCTGGAGGCGTAGGCTATTACTTTGCCTCGCTGCATCAGAACACAATTTTCCAACTCTAGAAGCGTCAGCATACACTGCAAATCCATCTGATCCTTCTGGTAGAGTTAATACTAGAGCAGTAGTGAGTAGAGTTTTTAACTCCTAGAAACTCTTCTCACACGTATCTAACTAGTGGAACTTCACCTTCTTCTGAGTCAACCTAGTCAGTGAAGATGTTATGGAAGAAAATCCCTCTACAAAGCGTCGAGAGTAGCAGGACAAACCCAAGAAACTTTTGATTTTGTTTGGGGAGGTTGCTCTAGGACAGTCTTTCACTATTGCTATCTCTTGAGGATCAACCTGAATACCTTCACTGAAGACCACGTGACCCAGGAAAGTCACAGACTTCAACCAAAATTCACACTTGTAGAACATGGCGAGCAGTTGGTGGTCTTTGAGTGTCTGAAGCACTATCCTTAGGTGATTAGCATGCTCTTCCTCATATGGACTATACCAAATGTCGTTGATGAATACAATGATGAACATATCTAGATACTGCTTCAAGACTCTGTTCATCAGGTCCATAAAGGCTGTAGTGGCATTTGTTAGTCTGAAGGACTTAACCATGAACTCTAAGTGACCATATTGAGTCCTAAAAGTTATTTTCAGTATGTCACACTCTTTGACTCTTAGCTGATGATACCCCGACCTGAGATCTACTTTAGAGAAACAGCTAGCTCCCTGAAGTTGGTTGAACAGGTCATCAATCCTGGGTAGGGGATATATGTTCTTGAATGTGACCTTGTTCAACTTCTGGTAGTCAATGTACACTCTGAGGGTATCATCTTTCTTTCGCATGAAAAGCACTGGAGCACCCCGGGGAGAGATGTTGGGTCTGATAAAACTCTTATCAAGAAGATATTTTAGCTACTCCTTCAGCTTCTTAAGTTCAGCCGGAGCCATTCTATAAGTAGGGATGGAGATGGTCTGAGTATCTTGAATAAGGTCTATGCTGAAGTCAATTTCCTGTTCAAGAGGTTCTCCGGGATGATCTTCGGGGAAGACATCTGGAAACTCTCTGACAATAGGGACTGACTGGATAGTTGGGGCCCCATAATCGGAATCCTTGACCAGAACTAGATGATAGATACATCCCTTAGAAATAAGCTTCTTGGCGTTAAGGTAGGAAATAAACCTACCCTTCGGCGCTGAACTACTTCCCGACCATTCTAGAGTTGGCTTATTAGGGAACTAAAACCTGACGACCCTAGTTTTGTAGTCATTTGAGTCATAATCGGAGTGTAACCAATCAATGCCAAGAACTAGGTCGAAGTTGACCATGTCTAACTCTACAAGGTCAGCTGGAATGACTTTATTGCAGACTAAGATTGGACAGTTTCTATACACCCGACTGGCTCTAACCGACTCACCAACTGGGTGGAGACTAACAAGGGTTCTCATAGTACTTATGGACTAATATCAAACTAAACTAATACGTAGGAGTCACAAATGATAGTGTGTCCTCCGGATCAAGCAGGGCATATACGTCTAAGTGGAAAAGACGTAACATACCTGTGACTACATCTGGTGAGTTCTCCTAATCCTGATAAGATGATAATGCATAAAAATGGTTTTGGTATTGACTGCCCTTCGTAATTGATATGTTATACTATTGAGCTGGTCGGCCTGCTGGAGCTGCTGAGGTGGTGGATTGTGATCTCCCCTATCATGCTAACGGGCATTCCTTAAGCCGATGTCCAAGCTGTCCACAACCAAAACAGCCCTCTCGACCCTGAAGGCACTCTCCTAGGTGGTTCTTGCCGCACTTGGGACAAGCTGGATATATGTTCCCAGCACTATAGCTCTGAAACTGAGAGTCAGATGCTTCACCCCTCCGGTCTTGGCGGGACTAAAAAGTAGGGGCGCTAGCTGAGCTGGGTGTTGGAGCCCTCTACTGATACTGCTACGGGCGGTTGCTACAGCCTGACCGTTGATGGCTATGATCTGATTGGCCAGTCCTTGCCCGCTTATTCTTTCTTTCCATGTCCCTCATATTTTCAATCTCGATTTGCTGGGCATAGACAATCAGACTGGAGAGGTCGATATCTTTGATCAGCATCACGGTTCTGCACTCTTTGAGGACCAAGTTTGACACCCCATTCACAAATTTTAGCATGCGAGTGCTTGGCTCGGACACCATCTCTAGTGTGTATTTGGGCAACCTGGTGAACTCCAGAGCATACTCTTCTATAGTCATATTTCCTTGTCTAAGGTTCATGAACTCAGCTACCTTGGCCTCCCTGAGCTCTCGAGGGAAGAATTTGTCTCGGAAGGCTGTAGTAAACTCCTCTCATTCCACCGGTCCTGCATCCGCTGACATCCTCTCCTTCCACTAATCGTACCAAACTTAAGCTAACCTTTTCATTTGATAGGCAGCCAAGCAAGTAATCTCTGAGGGGATAACACCCATGATTTGGGTGATATTCTTAATCTCTTCTGCAAATCCCTGTGGGTTCTCTCCCAGCTTAGATCTATGAAAGTCTAGAGGGTTCATCCGGGTAAAGTCCCGCACCCTAGCAGGTGTTGCAGACCCGTTTGTGTTCACTGGAACCACCTTCTGGTTCACTTGGTTGGTTACCATCTAATAATGCTCAAACCACACCTCTTACTGACGTATGAAGAGGACGTTGTCAACAAAGAACCCAACTAGAGGTTGGGGTCGAACCCACAGTGAATATGGGAGAACTAGATTATAGGTGGTAAGTGAACTTGTGAGGTAGTTACTTCAAGATTGGGGGGTTTTGAAGAAAATCAATAATGAAAACAATTATCAAAATTATGGTATTGAATCAATATTAAAGGATAACTAGGGTTTGTGTTCCCCGTAGGTTCATAACTGCTTTGGGTATACACTCGTGATTATCACCAATACTTAGTTATAGAACTGATAACTTAGGTTCATTCAAATGACTGACCAGTCCCTATTGAATGACTATACTCAATCACTGGACCAAGTCTCATGAGCGGTTTCAAACTATCCGTTATCACTAAGTTCCAGATTTAACTATCCCGCGACCACAACTCAAGTTAATACAATGATTATCAAAATCAAGGCTCTGTTGTAATTCTCTTTTCCTAATCTCTACCTCTTAGTCCTAGGCAAGTAAATAATTCGGGCATGTCCTAACGTTGCCCACGGTTAATAAACATTCAAGCATGAAGAGAATGCAATATAAGTATTTGTTATTGGTTTCAAAATCACTTTGTGCAACCCTAGCTTGTTAGTCCACCATGGTTCCCACAACCCTCGCTATGGAGGTTTTAGCCTCTCATAGTTGTAAGGTTGTGAATTGTATTCATGATTAAGAACATAAATCAATACTTACAAGAATGAATGAGAAAAACACTTCCTTTAATTAATCACCAAAATCTTGAAGAACAAGTAGCAAGAACAAGATGAATTCAAGAAAAGGTTGATCACAAGTTGAATCAACTTAATTCTCCTCAAAATCTCTTCTCTCCTCTTCTCTCTCAAATTCTGCTTTGTCTTCAGAAAAATAAAACCTAAAACGTATCTATACAAACATAAGAATCCTTTTCCTAGGCTAACAAGATGAATTTCCATATCTGGTTTTGCATTCGTCACGAGCTAACCTACGATCCGTAGCAGCATCCTACGACCCATAGCTTCTTTTCATACCATGCATTGTTGGCTGAATTTCGGCTAAGTGTTGGATCCTAATACTATTCGTACCTCCATCCTACGATCCGTACTGAGCTCCCGTGGTTTGATTCTAAAACATTGGAATTCTTCTGAAGTTCATCACGACCGTCGTGGTACGACTCGTACCTTCTTCCCACGGGTCGTACTTTCATTATGTAGCAGGAGTCAATCTCTTATGCAAATTTTTTGGATTTTGTCATGACTTCAACCACGAATTGTACCAGCATGGTACGACTCGTACTGAGACTCGTACATTGCATCTCTTCAATTCTAGCCTTCTACAAATTTTCACGGCCATCAATACGACTAGTAGGACCTTCCTACAGCTCGTACTATTGTCTGCACTTTGAGCATATTTTGCATACTTCAGGCTTTCTTTTGAAATTTTTAAGTCCAACACTAATTTATCCTGCAATCAAAGGAAAATTGCCTTATATCCACGTAAACAAAACTAAGTCCATGCTATTTTCTTAGTTTTGAGCGTCGAAAGTGTTGTAAATCCACAGCACATCATCGTCTGGGTGAGCAGCTAAATGGCTACGCTGCATTCTGCGGCAGATACTGAGTCATCCTGAGGGGCTGCCGGGGCTGGTGCAGCAGTCTGGTTGGCATTTTTGGCCCTCCTTCAATTACCGTGCCATGGAGGCATAGTTCACTGAAACGAATCAGAGCATGAGTTAGAAGAATAATTTTGGAACTGAATTTCAACGCACGATAAGGAGTATGAAATAAAGGAAAGTTTCCTAATGACATCTCATAGCCTTCCCATCATAAGTGTGGCGTTGCTTCACACCCATGAAGAGGACTCTACTCAATGCGGCTTCAAGACATCCGATGATACTATGAACCTAGGCTCTGATACCAAGTTTGTCACGCCCCGAGTTTACACCCTGGATGGAACATGGTACTTGAAGCCACAAGTGACCCCATGTCAACCCCTGATCTATCATACACTAGTTTTCTAAGTAACATAAAAAGACACGCAACAAAAATTTAAAATAAAATATAGTAATACTTGAATGGGGTTACATGTTTAACAACATCTAACTGTGTTTGAAAACAACTTTACGTCTGAAAGCCACTAAGACTAATGAGTTGCTGGGAAAAACCCCTAGTTTGCTCCAAAGCTAAATAAAAAGAATGAAAGCATAACTAAAGCAAATAAGCTCCATTATCGAAGGATGAGGACTCACCAACTGGATAGCTGAGTTCATCGATAAACGGTCAGCTAATGGGGCTGAGACTGTGATCCTATAGATGTATCATAAAACGATACAAAATAAAAGTATGAATCAGTACTTTAAATGTACTGAGTAAGTGAGAGGAACATAATACAGCAGAATAAATAATAAAATATATGCTGAACTGAAAGACATGCAATGACCAACTAAAGCTGCTGAGCTGAAAAAAAACTGAAATACTTAGGTGGTCTAGATGACCCTTTCTGATGGTCAAGCATATTCTAAGTATGGAAATCTAATTTGAACTGCACTGTACTAAGACTTGACTGAACTGACTAGTGGGAGAGTCTATAACCGACATATAACCACGTGAGCTAGATGTGGAGTCCAATGTATACACCCCACTAGTAGGACCCAATATACCTTGCCAGGGTATAAAGGCATGAACTGGGTGATAACAAAATTCTGGGACCAATCAGGCCAATAAATACTGAAACCTACACTAGCAACGTAGTTTCGGGAACCTGGGTGCGCTGGAACCCTGGTCCGCTCAGTGCTAAGTCCTAATCCCAATAGAAAATCCTAAACTGAATACTAAGCTGATAGCTTGAAACTAGGGCCCAAGACTAGTCAGGGATATATAACTGAGAGTTCCCTGAGAGTCTTATCGGACCAAATTCTAAAACTGGGTTCTAGACTAGTCAGAGCTGCTTATCTTGAAGCAGCATACCCGTCTAAGAACAAACTGAAATTTGAACTGGTGTCCTAGGGCTAGTCAGAGCTATAATTCTAAAGTGTCATTGATCTTGGGCAAATTTATATGCCCAAGTGATACTCAAATGTGTCATTTTAGCCTTGTTTATCTATCAATGTTTATACATTCTCATGTGATTGGTAATAAAATGTGAATTTATACTAACCAACATGATTAGCATTGTTTTGCAGGTAAAATGTAATTTTGGGAAGCTAAAATGCGTGTTGGAAGAGATCAGGGTTGGACTCGGATGTGAGCAAAGGAAAAGGCATTGGAAGGCACAAAATAAAGAGGCTCCACGATGGAGCCGTGTCACGCTGCCATCGCGGAGGCCTTCTGCCTGGATAGGGAATTTTCGGCCTATTTCCAGTGAAGGTTCGCGTTGGGTCCGTGGCACGGTGGCCTGGCTCCGCGTTGCATGCCGTGCCACTTTGAGCCTAATTACCTGGACCCCCAACTTCCAGTGAGGGTCTGCGTCGGTGGCGTGTCACAGAGGCAGTGCTCCGCGATGCACTCCGTGACACGTTGCTTGTTATTTCGGGAAAAATTCCCACTAGTATAAATAGAACACTTAGGTTCATTTTTCAATATTCTGACTTGGTGCAGCAAGAACGTGGGTTACATGCAATTGAGGAGACGAAATTATCAGGGTTTTTCTCTCTTTCCTTCTCCTTGAATTCAATTGCTTGTACTTTTAACACTCATTTAACGATGTTTAATCCACAAATGAGTGGCTAATTCTCTTCTTGCTGAGGTTAAGAACTATTGTATTGAAATGTGATTGTTGATCAAAATTGGTTTTTCATCTTTGCTTCCATGGTTGTTCTATTGATTCTTGTTCTTACCGCATTAATGTGTGGCCTACGTTAATGTACATTTAAAAAGTCCGGTTTCACTCGAGAGAGCAAGAAATCGGAAAGTTGTGAATTAATAGGATATGATCTTTTCTTGGTTTGGGAAAATTGGGAATTGATTTACCTTTAGGATAGAAATATACCTGAAAGTCATATTAGTCAATTTAGGAACCAGGTTTGTATGGATAGAACATGAATTTTTGTTTAATCACAGAAATGTAGGAGGACGGTTCATGATTCTTAAGTTGGGTTAAATACGAGAGTTTTAATTCATTAGCAGTAGTTCTTGACTAGCAACCGGAGGAAAAGACTAACCAAATGATATTGATAATTAATTTCTTTACATGTTCATTTAACCTCAGCATGTTCACATTCATAGTTCAGACTCACATTAGATAATCCTTTATACTTAGCATAAAAATTAGAACCCAAAAATATCAAACTCTTGGTTACACTGTTGTCTTCATTGTTAAAATTAGAATATAGTAACACTTGAGTAGTTCGTTACCTTATCCCAGTCCCTGTGGGATCGATACTTGGCTTACTTAAGCCACTTTACTACTTGTTCGACCACGTGCACTTGCGTGTAGCTTTATACCCAACAAAACCATTCGAACAAGTTTTTGGCGCCATTGCCGGGGACTGGCAATTGGTGAAATTTTCTTAAGTGTTAATTTACTATATTTTTATTTTCTTAGTGTTGACAACTTGGTCTTAGCCTGTGTTTTACAGATTTAATCTCTGTTGAACACTGGGAAGAGACAAGGAGCTGGTGGACTCGTATTTAGAGCCAGAAAGATTATTTCATCGTCAGCGGAGAGAAGCTCTAGAAAGAAAGCTGCAGTTGCTCAGACAAACACTCATGGAGCAACAACAGAATCCACCAGTAGTACGGGCAATGTTAGTGCCCGAAGAAGTAGCAGCTCGACCGGTTCGCGAGGTGGCAATCCCACATGCTAATAATGTTACATCCAGCATCCGCAAACCTAAGCCAGGAGGGAGGTTCGAGCTTAAACAAAACATGGTGCAATTGCTGCACACTAGCGGGTAGTTTACAGGTCTCCCTCATGAAGATCCACAGCAGCATCTCCAAAATTTTTTGGAGATAAGTGACACTTACATCCCCGCTGGAGTGTCATCAGATTATGTCCGGCTTACATTGTTCCCATTTTCCTTACTGGGAGAAGCCAAGAGGTAGTTGAAAGCTGAGCCACCTAACTCTATTTCTACGTGGGATGATCTTGCAAGGAAATTCTTGATACGATTTTTTCCCTCTGGTAAAACAACAAGACTTAGAAGTCAAATTCTAAGTTTCAAACAGAGAGAGGGAGAGAATCTATATCAGGCTTGGGAGAGATTCAAGTCCATGTTGCGGGATTGTCCTCATCATCATCAATCCAATGATGTGCTGGTGCACACTTTTATAGAGGGTTTGGAACCCCATACAAAAATATTGCTAGACTCAACAGCTGTGGGACAAGCGCTGGAGAAAACTTATGAGGAGCTGTATACCTTGTTGAATCGTATTTCGCAGGGCAATCCGGAGTGGAATGCTGATTCGTCCAGAGGAGGGACAAGGAAAGCAGCAGGAGTTCTAGAAGTGGATGGTTTTACAACTATCGTTGCACAGATAGCTACTTTACAGAATCAACTCAACACCCACTTCAGTAACATGACAAGGAACCAGCCTCAAGCCCCAGTGAATGCACTGCAGCAGATTTGGTGTGAAATGTGCGGGAGCAGTGAGCACTCAGCAGAGTGTTGTGGAGCAAATCCGTACTCGGTGAACTTTGTGGCAAATATACAAAGGAACAACCACCAATAGTATGGCAACAACTACAATTCCAATTGGAGGAATCACCCGAATTTCTCCTTGGGTAGCAACAACCATCAGGGGCAAAGTTCGAGTCAGTGTGTGCAAAGGAACCAAGGAGGGCAGCAGAGTTATCAAGCACAATTTAGAAACAACAATGCACCTCCTCCACCACCATCACCTAGCATTGAGGAGATGTTCAAGACGATGATAGCTAACCAAGCTCAATTGCAGGCTGACTATGTGAAATTGGCAGCCGAGATGAAAAACAACCAGTTAGCTACCAAGGCACTTGAATATCAATTTGGGCAATTTGCTGGAGCCCAAAATACCAGGCCTAGAGGAGGACTTCTGAGTGACACAGATCCCAACCCCAAGCAGGTGAATGCGGTGACCACAAGGAGTGGTTTGCAGCTGAAAGAGGTGGAACCAGAAAGACCACCTCAACAATCAGGAGCAGCAGAAGTCGAGAGGGAGAAAGGTGACGAGAGGGGGAAGACTAAGGAAGCTGAATCAGAAAGACCACCACCCCCGTTCCCTCAACGATTAAAGAAACACAAGGAGGAAGCGTGTTTCAAGAAATTCATGGAGGTGCTGAAACAGGTACATATTAACTTACCTCTTGTTGATGTTTTGCAGGGAGTGCCGAAGTATGCCAAGTATATAAAGGACATCGTGGAAAACAAAAGTCGGTTGACTGAGTATGCTACGGTGGCTCTCACGGAGGAGTGCACTTCCCGGATACAAAACCGACTGCCCACAAAGCTCAAAGATCCTAGGAGCTTTACTATACAAATCACTATTGGGCAGAGTATCCGAGCTCGTGGATTGTGTGATCTGGGAGCGAGCATTAATTTGATGCCGTCATCGGTATTCAAAAAGCTGGGTCTAGGGAGTCCTAGACCCACAACTGTGATCTTGCAATTGGCGGGTCGGTCCTTAGCCAGACTTGATGGCATTGTGGAGGAAGTTATGGTGCAAGTTGGCTCCCTGATCTTCCCGGTAGATTTCATCGTGCTGGATTTTGAACCAGACGCGGAAGTCCCATTTATTTTGGGACGTCCTTTCTTAGCGATCGGGAAAGCACTGATTGATGTAGCTGCAGGGCAGCTAACCATGCGAGCACACGACAAGATTGAGTTATTTGATATGTTTAAATCCATGAAGCTTCCAGCAATACATGAGGAGCTTTCAGCAATCAGTGTGGTTGAACATGAAGAAATTCGTTAGATTGTTGGATCTCAGGACCCACTGGAAAGAGTGTTGATGCATTCCGATCATTTTGGAGACAAAGATGCTTATGAGATGGTCCAAATGTTGAATGAATCACAAAGGCATCCGAGGAGACAGGAATTTCAATCCTTGATGAGGTCCGTAGAACCGTTGCCGAAACCATCCGTTGAGGAGGCACCAAAGCTGGAACTGAAAGAATTGCCTACCCACTAAAAATATGTCTTTTGGGGGGAAGATGAGACGTTACCAGTCATCATCTCCGTAGAATTGACGGAGGCACAGGAGAAAGAAGCATTGGGTGTCCTCAGAAAAAGGAAGAAAGTAATGGGTTGGCAAATGTCAGATATTCAGGGTATCAATCCAACTTTTTGCACACACAGGATTTTCATGGAGACAGGAGCCAAACCAACCGTTCAGCCGCAATGAAGGCTAAATCCAGCAATGAAGGATGTGGTGTGGAAAGAAATAATCAAGTGGCTTGATGCAGGTGTGGTCTACCCAATTTCAGACAGTGAATGGGTCAGCCCCGTTCAGTGCGTTCCAAAGAAAGGAGGGATGACCCTGGTCACCAATGAGAAAAATGAGTTGATTCCTACACGAACCGTCACAGGCTGGCGGATTTGCATGGATTACAGGAAGCTTAATGAAGCCACAAGGAAAGATCATTACCCTATCCCGTTCATTGATCAAATATTGGATAGGTTGGCTGGACAGGAATATTATTGTTTCCTTGATGGGTACTCTGGTTATAACCAAATAGCCATAGCCTCGAAGGACCAAGAAAAGACTACTTTTACCTGTCCTTATGGGACATATGCTTTCAGGCGAATGTCGTTTGGGTTGTGTAATGCACCCGCCACATTTCAGAGATGCATGATGGCTATTTTCCACGACATGGTGGAGGATTTTGTTGAGGTATTTATGGATGATTTTTCTGTTTTCGGTAATTCGTTTGCTACTTGTTTGCAGAATCTTGACAGGGTGTTGGCTCACTGCGAGGAATCCAACCTTGTACTAAATTGGGAGAAATGCCACTTCTTAGTGAAGGAGGGTATTGTCCTTGGCCACAAAGTGTCTCGAAAGGGGTTGGAAGTCGATCGTGCTAAGATCGAGGTTATTGAAAAGTTGCCACCACCTGTGTCAGTGAAAGGTGTTCGCAGTTTTCTTGGGCATGCAGGATTCTACAGACGGCTCATCAAAAACTTTTCCAAAATCTCTAGACCACTATGCAGATTGCTAGAAAAAGAGGTAAAGTTTGAGTTGAATGATGAGTGTATTAAAGCATTCGAAGAGTTGAAGCAGAAATTGATAGAAGCACCTATCCTTACTTCTCCGGATTGGGAGCAACCATTTGAGTTGATGTGTGATGCGAGTGATGTGGCTGTGGGAGCTGTATAGGGGCAAAGGAAAAATAGGATCATTCATTCTATTCATTATGCAAGCAAAACACTAAATACGGCCCAAAGCAATTACACAGTCACAGAGAAGGAAATGTTAGTATTGGTGTTTTCATTCAACAAATTCAGGTCCTATTTGGCGGGTTCAAAAGTAGTGGTGTACACCGATCATGCAGCGATCCGGTACCTATTTAACAAGAAGGATGCTAAGCCCAGACTGATCAGATGGATCTTGTTGTTGCAGGAGTTCGATCTTGAGATCAAGGACAGAAAAGGGAGCGAGAATCAGGTGGCAGATCACTTATCGCGATTGGAGAGCCGGTCACATGTGATGGAAAGTGATACCATCAATGAGGAGTTCCCGAATGAGCAGCTCTTGGCAGTAGGGGAAGCTGAAGTTCCTTGGTATGCAAATATAGTCAATTTGCTAGTGAGTGGAGTCTACCCACCTGAGGCAACAGACCAACAGAGAAGGAAATTGAGGCATGATTGCCGGCATTTTGTTTGGGATGAACCATACTTATTTAAACAGGGACCGGATCAGGTGATGAGAAGATGCATCCCAGAGAGTCAGATTGTAGAGGTGTTGAGGAGCTGTCACTCTTCGTTGTATGGGGGTCATCATGGAGGCGAGCGAACAACACACAAGGTTCTACAGTCAGGGTTCTTTTGGCCTACACTGTTCAGAGACTCGATGGCATACGTCAAAATGTGTGATAGATGTCAGCGTACAGGAACAATTGGTAGAAGACAAGAGATGCCACTGCAGAATATACTAGAAGTGGAGACCTTTGATTTATGGGGCATTGATTTCATGGGCCCATTCCCACCGTCATTTGGTAATCGTTACATCTTGGTGGCCGTAGATTATGTATCAAAATGGGTGGAAGCAATAGCTCATCCCAGGAATGACAACAAGGTAGCAATGAAGTTTGTGAAAAAACACATTCTCACCAGATTCGGGACACCCCGAGCTATTATCAGCGATGGAGGGGCTCAATTTGTCAATTCAAGTTTCAAGAAACTACTAGCTAAGTATGGGGTGCGCCATAAAGTGGCAACAGCATACCACCCCCAAACTAGTGGGCAAGTGGAGGTGTCGAACAGAGAAGTGAAGCACATTCTCCAGAAAATGGTAAATACACAACGGAATGATTGGTCAAGAAAACTTGATGATGCGTTGTAGGCGTACAGAACTGCTTACAAGACACCGATTGGAACCTCACCATACCGATTGGTCTATGGTAAAGTGTGTCATCTTCTGGTGGAGCTAGAGCACCGAGCCTTCTGGGCTGTGAGGAAGCTAAATATGGACTTGGAGCTAGCGGGCAAGAAGAGATTAATGCAACTCAGTGAACTTGAAGAGTTCCGCTGGCATGCTTATGAAAGTGCTAAGTACTACAAGGAAAGAATAAAAAGGTGGCATGACAAGCATGTGGTGCACCGCATTTTTGAACCAAGACAGAAGGTATTGCTCTTCAATTCAATGTTGAAGTTGTTTCCGGGAAAGCTGAGGTCCAAATGGTCGGGGCCGTTTGAAGTGGTGGGAATGACCCCGCATGGGGCAGTAGAGTTGTGGCAAGAGGATCGGAGTGCCACGTTCTTAGTCAATGGGCAGAGATGTAAGCACTACTGAGGGAAGGACGGTGTTCGAGAGAAAACGTCCATCACCCTAGAGGACAACTGAGCTGAATGACGTCGAGCCGCGATGGTAAACCAGGCGCTGCACGGGAGGCAACCCGTGAAATTTTTCTTTGTATATTATGAATAGATTTCTTTTTCTTTTTATTGATTAACAACAAAAAATTTTATTTTTATTTTTGTTTTTATTGTTATTTTGAGTGAAACCTATAATTCTAACCAATTTTCTGTAGTAAGATGAATTTCAGGTCGAACGGAGGGAAAATATGCAAGGAATCGCAAAGGAAAATTTGAGGTATGAAAATCAATAAAAAGTGGCAAAACAGTGAGCTAGGGCGATAGCTCCGTGTCACGGAGGAGGGCCTCCGCGTTACCCTCCGTGACACGTTGAGGTGTAAATCCGAAATTTTAAAAGAATTCCAGAACACCCTCGCGACAGCTCCGTGTCACGGAGGCAGTGCTCCACGATGCACTCCGTGACATGTTGCTGTGTATATCGTGACGGGTCACACCGGGTCGCCGGGTGACCCGCGTGATTTTTCCACTTTTAAACCCCGAATCCCCCTCAATTTTCCTTATTTCTCACACACTCCGCGACCAATCCCCCTAAAACCCTCCCCCTTCAACGTGACATGGAATAGGCCAAGGATTTCATTGAGTTTTCTTCAATTCTTCAAAGTTAAGGTATGTTCCTAAATTCCATCTCATTTCTTGTCAATTTTCTTCGATATTGAACATGTGATGTGAGCTAAACTAGCCCTAAGTAGAAATTAAGCGTAAATTCAATTGAATTGTTGTTGATGGATGTTTGGAGTATCATTGTGATCGCTTGAACTCATTAATTGCATAATTTAATCGAATTTGTGTTGATACAATCATAGCCAGGGTTTGTTTTTGAATTTGAAGTGGAAAAATGTAGTGAACTAGTGAAATTCATGATGGGTTGTACATGAGTGAGATGAGTCGATGTGCTAGTTGTTATTATGCTAAAAGACCGACGGATTCTCGGGTTAGGGGAATATTGAAATTTGCAAGAATTGGGTGAGTTGTATAGGTTCATGTAGATAAATTCTTGTTATTTTCGTTTCTTTGTTTTGCCTTGCTATGTGCGATGGGATAAAATGTTATCGATGGTAATGATTGTGGTTAGCTGTACGAAGTTTGAGTAGTACATAGAATATATACCGTCGAATTATTCGAATGCACTAACCATGTTTGTTATATTTGGTTGTTTGTTTGTGTAAATAGGTATGATCTTGCCGTAATGCTGGAATTGTAGCTAAGGACTAAGTGTGGGGTGACCTAGCTTAACCCTACCTTAATCGAAGCTAATACTCATGGGCTTAACATTGATCTTGTCTATTTGGGTTGACAGGAAAAGAAATGGCAAGCAGGCAAGAAAAAGGGAATGGAACATCAACATCTTGCACCAAAAGAAAGAGAATCATACTGGGCACAGCAGTCCCAGCAGCACCAGCGGTTCCACGCGGCCAACGCCGCCAATACGAAACCAGGTGGATGACGGAAGAGGGAAAAAAGTGGTATGCAAAGCACAAGGAGAGAAAGTACTTCCCCGAGGAACACATAGCACGGGAACCGTTGGCACAGGAGTTCCCTAGGATTGTCCACAGGATCGAGGCAGCAGGGCTCAACTTCATCTTTGAAGAGCCCAAGGAATGCAACTTGCACCTGATTCGGGAATTCTATGCCAATTGGAACCCGACTCTCAGAAGTCACACCATAAAAATCAGAGGGCAAATAGTTACCTTTGCGCCCACCACCTTAATGCTATCATAGGGGCGCGGATATAGATGCCCACGTGCTTCGACAGCTGAACATCACTCCACCATATGCGGACATCAGACGCACCTTGTGTGAAACCCGATCGATAGCTAGATGGAGCAGACACAAGGAGAGGGGCTACTATCAGACTTTGCCCTATTCACAGATGAACAGGGAAGCCAGGATATGGCTTAAGATCGTCTGTTCCTGCCTAATCCCGGGGGTACATATGACAGATGTAACCCGGGATCGTGTATGCCTGGTGTATGCCTTGATGAAAGGGCTGGAGATCAAGGGGCGGTGATTATCTCCGCCATGAAGAGAGCCCGGTTGCATCAGGGGCACAGATATGGATTTGGTGGACTACTCACCACATTCCTGAGGGGCCTAGATGTTGAGGAAGAGGCCCTTGACTACATCGCGCAGATGGAGCGGCGGTCGTAGATGTCACCAAAACTAAGGCTCCCGACACCACCCACGGGCCAGTTCTTACACTTGGCGAGCGACATGCTCGTGATGATCAGTATATGGATCGCATGTATGGGATGCAGATACTCCAGCTGAGGATAGGCGGGAGGCTGGCAACAGAGGAGGAGCTATGGCAGCTCGAGCTGGATTACCCTCTTGGCGAAAACGCCAGGGCTCTATGCCAAGTGGGGCCAGCATTTGTAGAGCCCACGGATGATGATGTCCCCACAGACTAGGAGACACATCGGGAGGACTCCGATGTGGAGTCCGATAATGACGATGGGGGTGATTCATACATGGGAGATGAAGCAGCAGCACCTGATGAAGAAGTGGAGTACTTTGATTTATCAGGGAGTTCCACCACCTAATTTTTGTGCTATTTTAATTTTTGTGAACACTGGGGACAGTGTTCGAGATAAGTGTGGGGTGGGAGTAGTTAGGTGCTGGTTGTGTTGTTATGTATGTTCTAATCTGTTGTTATGCCTGTGAACAAAATTTCCTGACCCTGTGATTTGTGATTGTTAAGTTGTTGTTCTGTATTGTAATTATATGTGAAACTGTTGTGTGTTGCTGAATGTTGCTAGTTGATTTTGTACATATTTTTGTTTATCGAAATGATCGATATTTTTAAAAAAAAAATTTCAATTCTTGGGTTTCTCGGCGTTTGTTTTCGGTTCTTTTACCGAGAATGGTCCCATTGAACCGAAGTCCTAGTTAGTGACTGTTCCGTATGATGGATGGATAACGACCGTCTTAAGGGAAATGTATTCGTTAGGAGTAGATTTTTCATTTATTTTTCAATTGTTTTTCTTTTGTGGGGTGCATCCCAAAACTTGTAGTTACTTTATGGTTGCGGAATTCTGGTTGCGTGTTGTGCATGATATTTAAAATGCAAATGTGATTCGTATGAAAGCATGCATCTTTGTAAATATGTTGAGATACCTAGGCCATAGAGTCGATTCAGTGTGATTGAGGCTTAATGTTTGAATTCCTGTAATTACCTAATTGGAGAGTCTGTGAATAGGTCTCGAATTGAGCATGTGCAATAAGTGTGAAGTGAGGTTCTGTTATTCCATGCCATTGTGGAGTGTCTAGAACTTTCCTGGTGTGTGTACAAAATGAAATGAAGGAGGTGTATTGTAGGAAAGGATGTAGGCATTTTCTTTGTTTTTAACCGAAAGTTTCTATTTTTCATTATCGTACCCACCTTGCTTGTGTACCCTAGTCAGCCCGTTGAGCCTTTAGCTTATTAATTTTTTTTCTTTTGTCAAAAAGGTAAACTGAGCTTAATCCCTTCTTTTCATTAGCCGTAAATTTGATCCAAAACTCTTAAGCGCTTAAGAAGAGAAAATCATTTTCCCAAAGTGTCAAAGAGTGAGAATGGTGAAAAGAAAAGAAAAGCCGAGTGATGGAAGAAAAGAAAAGGTTGAAGGTGCACTTGTTATAAATAAACTATAATGAAGGTGCATGAATAATCTTTGTTGTTGTGTCAAGTGTGCTTAATAAGATGGGCCAAACTAAAGAAAAACTTCAAGAATGGGAGGATGAAGAGAGAAACAATGCCCGTGAGTTTGATGGGATGTATGGAAAAGGCGCTTAAGGATGCTAGGGGCTATTATTGGCTAGCCCAATATTTACTAGTTCCGTAGCTTACATTACAACCCGTTAAAGTCCTGCGTGATCTTACATCACACTTCTTTATATTAGTGGAGTAATACACTAAATGCAAGCTTATGGGTCATGACATGATGCATGTGAATTCTTTTGGGAGAGAGAGCGAAATTCTGTTTATATGCTCCTGCTTGTAATTTCGTGAATTCATATGATCAAAAAGGGGGAAATTCTCTTGTGTTGTAAGGGCACATGCTTGATGAGAGATTAATTTTTGTGTTGGATGTCTTGATCAGCTGATTTGCATGAGTTTGCCAATATCGAGAGTCGATTCTTAAGTCTAGGAGGTCTTGATGTATTGAAGGTCATTGCATTGATAGGACCATGCATGTTTTCTTGGTGATTTGCTGTATTGAATAATCGGTATGACCGTAACCTAAATTGTCGAACCAAAGTAGCGAGGTTGGGATGTAAATTGCATGAGGTGTAAGATTGTTGTTCGAGGACGAACAAGGATTTAAGTGTGGGGTAAGTCATCTTGGGCAAATTTATATGCCCAAGTGATACTCAAATGTGTCATTTTAACCTTGTTTATCTAGCAATGTTTATACATTCTCATGTGATTGGTAATAAAATATGAATTTATACTAACCAACATGATTAGCATTGTTTTGCAGGTAAAATGTAATTTTGGGAAGCTAAAATGCATGTTGGAAGAGATCAGGGTTGGACTCGGATGTGAGCAAAGGACAAGGCATTGGAAGGCACAAAATAAAGAGGCTCCGCGATTGAGCCATGTCACACTGCCATCGCGGAGGCCTTCTGTCTGGATAGGGAATTTTCGGCCTATTTCCAGTGAAGGTTCGCGTTGGGCCTGGCTCCGCGTTGCACGCCGTGCCACGTTGAGCCTGATTACCTGGACCCCCAACTTCCAGTGAGGGTCCGCGTCGGTGGCGTGTCACGGAGGCAGTGCTCCGCGATGCACTCCGTGACACGTTGCTTGTTATTCTGGGAAAAATTCCCACTAGTATAAATAGAACACTTAGGTTCATTTTTCAATATTCTGACTTGGTGGAGCAAGAACGTGGGTTACAAGCAGTTGAGGAGACGAAATTATCAGGGTTTTCTCTCTTTCCTTCTCCTTGAATTCAATTGCTTGTATGTTTAACACTCATTAACGATGTTTAATCCACAAATGAGTGGCTAATTCCTCTTCTTGCTGAGGTTAAGAACAATTGTATTGAAATGTGATTGTTGATCAAAATTGGTTTTTCATCTTTGCTTCCATGGTTGTTCTATTGATTCTTGTTCTTACTGCATTAATGTGTGGTCTACGTTAATGTACATTTAAAAAGTCCGGTTTCACTCGAGAGAGCAAGAAATTGGAAAGTTGTGAATTAATAGGATATGATCTTTTCTTGGTTTGGGAAAATTGGGAATTGATTTACCTTTAGGATAGAAATATACCTGAAAGTCATATTAGTCAATTTAGGAACCGGGTTTGTATGGCTAGAACATGAATTTTCGTTTAATCACAGAAATGTGGGTGGACGGTTCATGATTCTTAAGTTGGGTCAAATACGAGAGTTTTAATCCATTGGCAGTAGTTCTTGACTAGCAACCGGAGGAAAAGACTAACCAAATGATATTGATAATTAATTTCTTTACATGTTCATTTAACCTCAGCATGCTCACATTCATAGTTCAGACTCACATTAGATAATCGTTTAGACTTAGCATAAAAATTAGAACCCAAAAATATCAAACTCTTGGTTACACTGTTGTCTTCATTGTTAAAATTAGAATATAGTAACACTTGACTAGTTCGTTACCTTATCCCAGTCCCTGTGGGATCGATACTTGGCTTACTTAAGCCACTTTACTACTTGTTCGACCACGTGCACTTGCGTGTAGTTTTATACCCAACAAAACCATTCGAGCAGTCATGACCGCCTAGTGGACCAATAGATGAATTCTGAATTAGATTTTGATAATTAAGAGGTAATACTGACACCTCAAGAGTTTCAGCAGTCAAACTGATCAGCTAACATTTCTGACTGACAATGAGAAATTTCATACTTTGACTAAGGCTAGACAATCATGTATCTGACTGAGAACTTAGCATGTAAAATAGTAAGGGAATTCACTACACTAGTATATCAAGAGAATTCCAGGGTTTATGATTTCAACATGAATTTCTAGTCTGTTCTACCCTCTAGAACTAGGGTTGAGGTCAAAGCATAGAGATAAGTGTCAATACTACCACTAGCTGGTGGAAGAACACCCATAATTAATATATATGATGATTCTACATGGATTAAACAAGACATTATCAAGGATTTCTCAACATTTGAAAATCTGCAAGGTTAGGATTCACTTTTGTAGAAATAATATCTATTTACTCATGAACTGATGGAAATCATGTTTAGAAATAATCATGGATATCATTCTAAGGTTATTCAATGAAATTTTACATATAATCCCTTCGCATTCGAAAGCTCAGGGCTAAGATTCATAAGGAATTTTGAGAAGAGTTTTGAGGGGCACAAGGGAAGAACAATCCCCTTGTTGAATTCCCACATACCTAACTAAAATTCCCTAGAGAAGGAAGCTTGAATTGCTACAATGGAAGAGGAACCCTAGACCTTGCTTGAGAGTTCTTGAGTGAGAAATTGCATAGTATTTCTAAGAATCTGAGTGGGGATGAGGGGAAAACTATTTAACCCTTATAAATTCCCTTTAAAATACCCAAAACGACTTAGTTTAGGATCTAGGAGGTTAGGGAATTACCGAAACACCCATAGGAAAATCGCAGGGAATAATTACCAGGTGGTCCTAATGAGGGACCTAATGACTCGTTACCCTGGGCCACGACTCGTGGTTTGATCCGTAAAGTGCACTGCTCATCTGATCACCTGGACTCGTCACGGGCAAGCTAACAGCTCGTTAGTGGTGACCACGACTCGTGGTCACCACTCATTATGTACACTACCTCCAAGCCAATTATTTCCTCAATTAGTTGCCCACGACCCTCCCCACGAGTCGTGGGGCCTGACCATGACTCGTGGTCATATCCGTAGGGAGTCAACTTCCCAAAGCCCTTTCCATGACTCATTCAACGCCCCGTTAGATCCTACAGTAACTCGTTAGATGAGTCGTTCTGAGGCATTCTTACAGGTTTTCTGCTGAGTTCATCTCATATTCTTCGTTTAAAGCATGGGAACTTTTGGGGTGTTACAGCTAAGCATTTTCTTAGCTACCTCCCAGGGGTTAGAGTGCCAAAATACTGGCTCAATTTGGATGATGGGGTAAAAATTGTTATTTTTAATATAAGTTCATTTGGGGAGGAACCTCTGTTTGAAGAAAATGTTTTGTTTGGTACAAAATATACCGTGTCGGTGCTTGTGAAGAATTAAAAGAAAATTTAGTGGAGCTTTCTGCCTCTACTATCTTTTTGGTGGTTGGATGTCCCATGTATACAGGAAGAAAGAAAGGTACTTATTTCTCTGGTATGATCCCTAAGATTGTTAAGAGAATTTCTAGTTGGCAGGTTCATATCTTATCTACTGGGATCGAATAGGAAGAAGATGCATGGCTTTGGGACGCCGCACTGAAACACATATTTTGAAGAAGAGGTATTGATTGATTAATTCTCTCTTGTTGGTGCTTGAAGGGGCACTAGTATATTTAAAGCTCATAAGCAATATCCAATTTTGAAAATCTTCTTTTGTCCATAAAGCGAATACGGTATGAGCTAGTTGAGTGCTCTCTTCTTCTTCAACTAGGTCAGCCAATTTTTTTTGGACCGGAAATGGAGATTGGAGTAGCATTCTCCAAAAGATATGATGACGGAATTCCCTTCATGGCATAATCCGCTGAAGTTTGATATCTTGGTTGGCTTTGGCCGGCTATATCTTTTGAGGGTTACTTGGAGGTAACTGATGTTGTTTGCTGTTTGGCAACAACTTGTTGTTTGGTACTTGTTTGCTACTATTTTTTCAATGTCAATTCGTTCTCACTTTGTGAAGTAAGGTTTGAAAATTTTGAGGATTCTAAGACATCTATCTTCTTTTTTATACTCATTTTATCTTCATTGTAAGAATTTTCTAGTAATAAAATTTGGACTAAAGTTGGAGCTTCTTTTTATGTATTCTATATTGAAATTAAAAATAGATAAAATAGCTTGCCATCTAGCTAATATATGTTTAGAGGAAAGATTTTGTACATTTTTTTGCAAAACAATTTTTGCAGCTTTACAATTAATTCTTAACAAAAATTGTTTATTTAATAAATCACCTTGAAATTTTGAAATGAATAAGACAATTGCTAAAATTTCTTTTTTAATAGTTGGAATATTTTTTTGGGCCTTATTCCAATGCATAGATGTAAATGCAATAATATGGTCTTTATCATTTTTCTTTTATTGCAAAACGCCACCATAACCATTGTCAGATGCATCTATTTCGGTTGTTTTCAATGCAGAATGGTCAAGAAGAGATAAATAAGGAAGATGTTTGATCTTTTACTTGATCTTTTTTATCGCATTGGTGTGAATATGGGTCCACAAAGGTGGGGGTTTTTCACTCTAACATGTAGGGGTCTTAGCAAATTGCTAAGTCTTGGAATAAAATCTACTACATAATTAACACACTCCAAGAATCTATGAAATTGATTTTTAGCTAAAATTTGATCGAAACATTTATCAGCAAATTGTATAGATCTCTAAATGGGGATAATAGTACCTTGTTGGATATTATGCTCTAGAAATTGAATGTTAATTTGAAAAATACTATACTTAGTTTTAGATAAAACTAAGCCATTTTCTTTGACCACATTGAAGAAAATCCTTAAGTGTTTGAAACATTGATCAATGTTAGTGGACAATACTAAAACATCATCAATATAAACAATTCTAAATTTTGAAAATGGATTTAAAATGTCATTTATAATTTTTTGAAATTCTGAAGGAGCATTATTTAGTCCAAAGGGCGTGACATTCCATTCATATTACCCAAAATTGTACCGTAAAAGTAGTTTTATATCGGTCTCTTAGATAAGTTTGAATTTGCTAAAAATTAGATTTTAAATCAAAATTTCAGAAAATTGTGGCAGCATGGAGTCGCTGGAGTAAATCCCTTTTTGTAGGAATAACAACCTAATCAAATGAATGGCAGAATTCAATGGCTTATAATTGATGACTAAACGAGGGACTCCTAGTTCAATCTCAAAAAATTTATTGACGTAGATGAGTTGGAAATTTACCAACTCATTAGGCTCTTAAACATGAGTTTTTGTTTAGTTTTCAAGTTATTTAGATGGACTTTATGCCCTTTTTCCATGATCTTTCAAGGTATTTAACTTGAGTTGAGGAAATATGAAATTGAGCAAAAAGCGTGAAATTTGATATGAGGACCGGTGCTCTACTGGAGGACCTCGGTGAAACGCCGGCTAACGGCAGCTGCTCACGGTGCTGAAGAGGATCGTCTATCGGCGAACCTCTGGGGTCAATACCAAACTTCTCTAGAACTTAGTGGACACCAGATGCAATAGATCGGCGTATCGCGGATCAACACCGGCGAAACACCGGTGACGCGCAAGTGATAGCTGTCAGGAAAGGGAAAAAGCATCCAACTTTGAAAAAGAGGAGCCTTTTGTACCCTACTTTTTTACCTTTCTAGAAAAAAGGAGGATTGGACATTCCATTACATTGAATATTGAATAGAATGTAGATAGAAGTTTTTGACTTGAATTGTAGAAAGAGAAGTCTTCATCTTCTTCTTTGAAAAGGTAGAAAAAACTCTATTGGAGACCAGAACCTTGTGGTTGAATTTTCTTACTCATTTTGTTGAATGGATATTTAATTATTACTTAATGAAATGTCTTCTTCTGCTTACGTGAGTAGCTAAAATTTCTTTCTAAGGGTGTGTGAATGATTGGGTTTGATTTGGATTAAGTATTGTTTAATTGATCTTAGATTTACTCAATTGGTATAATTCAAGTATTTCCACTAAGTTTTAATCTAAGTACTCATAGTGGAAAAAGTGGGTTGTATTTACTTACTCTAATTTTTCTTAAAAAGGGGGTTTAGAGAATGGATGAGAAAACATTAGTGGGTAAATAGGTGTTGATCATATGGGGTTGGGCTAGAGATAGCCAAAACCCATTGTCCCACACCCATTGAGAATCAAAGCTACAAATCATTTAATTCTTACCCAAGTTATTGTGGTTGTTGTGAAAAGGACATTGGGTTTTGAGAAAACCCGAGGCATCAGTGTAATGCTCCGAAAACTCAAAGACTAGATCCGGGACTTAAATAAGAAAATCTAGGAATCTGTAGAAAATGCATCAGAACGACTCACCTAATGAGTCTTTACGAGACCTAACGACCCATTAGGTGCCTCGTGGTTAGACCTGGGTCAAATGTTAAGGTGTGAGGTAGTGTATCTCAAGAGTCCTCACCACGAGTCGTGGTGTCACCTGTGGGGATCTTTATGGTTGTTGGGCAGTGTGGTCCATGACAAGTGACCACGAGTCGTGGTCACTCACACAACTTATTAGGTCCCTTGTGGTGACCATCAAGGACTTCTGGGCAGTGTACTCAATGAGTGTGACCACTACCCATTAGGACCACCTGACAATTCTTATCTACAGTTTTCTAAGGGATGTTTAGTAATTTCCTACTCTTCTTAACTTTAAACTACGTCGTTGTAGATGTAATTTCAGACCTATTAGTGGGAATGAATGGCCTCTCCCCTCATTTCCCATGTCATTCTAAGAAAAGTCATCGAAGAGACTCTCAAGAACTCTCAAGCAAGCTAAGGGTTTTCCCTCCATTGCAGTAGTTCGAGTTTTCTTCCCTGGAAATTTTTAGTCAGGTATGTGGGAATTCAACAAGGGAATTGTTCTTCCCTTGTGTCCCCCAAATCCTCTTATAGTTCCTCTATCAGTTTTAGCCCTAAGCTTTCGAATACAAAGAGATTTCATGTTGTTTTTCATTAATTTCACATAGAATGATATCCATGACTATTTTTGATATGATCTCCATCATTTCATGACCAAATTTTTGATGTTCCTGCAAAAGCGAACTTAAGTTATGAACTTTTGAATGAAACATATTTGCGTATTAAATTATGTCTGGGTTGTGAAGTGTGATTTGGGCTGATTTCCATGTATTTCTTATTGTCGAGATGTTGTGTAATTGCTCCCTTAATAAGAATGATTTTAGCCCTGGCATGAATAAGAGAGCTATAACACTTCTTGTTGGATGAGATTTCCTTAATTCTTGGAATTTTTTCCATATTATGGAATTCCCGTGTTGTTGGGATAAGTTTAGTTCTCTTTTAGCGGTTTAGTAGTTCGGTTTAGTCAAAACATAGAATCTCTTCAGGACTATGCAAAATTTGTCAACTGATCAGTTTGAGTTCAGTCTTTTCCTAAGGTTTCAGTGGTGCCTCCCAGTTATCAGAATCAGATTTAGAACCTAGTTTATTAGTCCATTAGGCGGTCATGACATATTAGATATATAGCTCTAACTAGCCTCAGGACCCTTGTTCAGATTACAATTTCTTCTTAGATGGTTAAGATGCTTCTAGAAAAGCAGCTCTTACCAGTCTAGGACCCAGTTTCAGAATATGGTCCGATAAGACTCTCAGGGTACTTTCATTTATATCCCTGACTAGTCTAGGACCCCAGTTTTGAGCTATCAGCTTAGTGATTAAGTCTAGGTTTTCTAGTGGGAGTAGGACTTAGCACCGAGAGGACCGGGGTTCCAGCGCACCTAGGTTCCCAGAACTATGTAGCCAGCGTAGGTTACAGTATTATTTGGCCTGATTGGCCCAGACTCTTGTGATCATCCAATTCATGCCTTTATACCCTGGCAAGGTATATTGGGTCCTACCAGTGGGGTGTTTACATCGGAATCCATGTCTAGCTCACGTGGTTATATGTCGGTTACAGACTCTCCCACTAGTTCCAGTCTCAGAATAAGCAGCTCAGTTCAGTTCCAGCTCTATTAGTCTAGCTCAATTCAGTACAGTATCTCAGACTTAGAACTTTCAGACTTAGGACATGTCTTTGACCATCAGACAGGGTCACTTTGACCATCTCAGCTTATTTCAGTAGTTCAGTTCAGTATACTTATTGGTCGTTGTATGTCATTTCAGTTCAGGCATTATCTTCAGTTATGTTTTCTCCCACTTACTCAATACATTCAAAGTACTGACGCATACTTTTATGATGTATTGTTTCATGATACAGCTGCAGGTTCTCAGACTCAGCACCGCTAGTCATTGAAATTTAGATCCTCATCCTCTGCAGCAGAAGTGTGAGTCCTCATCCTTCGAGGGTATTATTTCATTTCTTTCAATCATAATGTTACGTTTAGTTTGACATAGAGTTAGCTGGGTGTTTGTCCCAGCACCTCATCAGCTAGATGGCTTTCAGACACGGAATAAATTTCAAACTTAAGACGTTCTAAAAATTATGTTTTCAATTTTATTTTTCATAAATGCTTTAATATTATTATTTTAATGCTTCCTCTATGCATGTTCTACTCAGAATAGCAGTGTATGAAACACCTAGGGTTGACTTGGGGTTACTTGTGACTCCAAGTATCGTGTTTTGTCCAGGGTGTAGACTTCGGGCATGACAAAGTTTGTATTATAGCCCTAGGTTTAGAGTATCTGATCTAGGGCAAAATAGCATGCCCGATTGACGCTTGAGAACTTAATTTAGTCTTGTTTAGCTAAGTAATTGTATACATTTTCATGTGATTTTATATAAATGTGAATATATGTGCTAACAAAAAATGATTAGTCCTTGTTTTGTAGGTTTCAATGATTTTGAGGAACTAATTTATAAGTTGGTGAAGAAGCGGAATGGAGTCGGGAGCAGATGTGGCAGGCAGGCAGCACCAGCGCGCCAGCAACGTGCCACGCCGTGCCAGCTGCGCGACAAAGCAAGGCCAACGCGTTGCCCAAGCAGCGTGACACGCTGCCAACGTGGTGGCACTCGGCAGTTTCGGCTTCCGGAGGCAATTTCCAGAGAGCTTTCGCGTTACCTCCGTGTCACAGAGGCAGTTCTCTGCGATACACTCCGTGACACGGAGCCATTCCACGACAGGATAAACTATGCGCGTTTCTCATTTATTATAAATAGGTCCCTTAGCTCCTAAAACCACTTTGTCACGATTTTATTCTTGAAAACTACCTAGGAGTGAAGGGAGAAGAGGGAGAACTCATCTAGGGTTCGGCAAATTCCCTTCTCATCTACCAAATTCATGTAAGTATGTTAGTTTAATAGTAGTTAGTTGTAGTTTTACAAACATGAATCGCAAGAACCCTTCCTCTATGGTTGAAGCCATGAATTATGATTGTGATTTTATGAAATTGTTTTGGAATTAAGTTATTGATTGTTGTTTTCGTCTTGCATTCTGGATTGTTGGTTGTTTATATGATTGATCAACATGAAAACATATACGTTAGCTTGGCAAATTGCTTTAGAAAGAATTACCTAGGTCAGGACACGAGAATGTAAGGAGCATGTTTGTATCTCACGATAAAATTTCGTGTTAGGATAGAAATATACCTAACACCTTGCTTGGTTGATAAACGGGGGTTATTAAGAGACCAACTTAGGATTATCACATCACCACTCGAAGAAGTAGTTGTGAAGGTAATTGAGTTGAATGGTTAGACGCACGAAAGTCCCTAATTGTTTCCTCATAAACCACAACATAATTAATTGCCCGCGAACTAGAAATTAGCATCCTCGCTCACAATGATGCAGTGAGGCTAGTTTGCCGTGTTTAGAGGCTCGACAGACCATAACATGCAATTCTAATTATGCAAAATAATAATTGATAGTTCCATGCTTAAACCATTGCAAATCGTAGCATCACATGATTATCTGGTTTTAACTCTATGTTGCTCCTAGAGTAAAATTTAGGATATTTCATTGACCCAAAACTAGACGTAATTAAATCTCCCTCGAAAACATCTATAACCGACACTTGCGAAAGTTAAGATCACACTTGAAATGGATAGTTAGAGGAGTAGGTCCAGTCCCTGTGGGTTGGACATTCCGGTTCTTAAAAAGAGCCACTATATTACTTGCACGACCCGTACACTTGCGGACGCACAAATAAGGGCGCATCAAGTTTTTGGCGCCGTTGCCGGGGACTCGGCGAAGTTTTGATAATTTATCTGTTTTTGTGTGATTTTTGAAATTTCCTTAAGTGTTGAGAAACTTGGTCTTAGTCTATATATTAGCAGGTGATAGGTTGTCCTGCCGAGCTGGCTAGAAATAGAGAGCTTGTGGAACCGTTGCTGGAATCTGAACGTCAAATCCATTTGCGAAGGAGAGTAGCTCTAGAGAAAAAGCTAAAGAGACTTCAAGAAAAGGTACAACAACAACCACCCGCGGGACAAGCACAATTGTCATCAGAAGCAATGACAGCAAGACTAGTTCGCGAAGTGGCAATCCCACTAGCGACGAATGTGACCTCTAGCATCCGTAAATCGGAGCCTGGAGGGCACTTTGAGCTTAAACAGAACATGGTTGAGTTGTTACATTCTAGTGGTCAATTCACTGGGATGGCACATGAGGACCCGCAGCAGCACCTACAGAGGTTTTTAGAGATTAGTGACACGTCTGTCCCCACCGGCGTGTCCATAGATTATGTCCAACTGACCCTCTTCCCATTTTCACTGTTGGGAGAGGTGAAAAAGTGGCTGAAGGCTAAGCCACCGAACTCCATAACTTCATGGAATGACTTGGCTAAGAAGTTCCTTATCAGATTTTTCCCTTCAGGAAAAACTGCAAAGTTGAGAAGTGAAATACTAAGTTTCAAGCAGAGGCCTGATGAGAACTTATATATGGCTTGGGAAAGATTCAACTCATTGTTGAGAGACTGTCCCCATCACCAGCAATCAAATGAAGTGCTAGCACATACATTTGTAGAAAGTCTAGACCCACACACGAAAATATTACTAGACTCTGCATCGAGTGGGAAAGCCTTGGAGAAGACTTATGATGAGTTGTATACTTTGTTGAACAGAATTGCTCAAGGAAATCCAGAGTGGTACAGCGAGTCATCGAGGGGGGAAGGAAAGAGATCGGGGTTGATAGAAGTAGATGATTTGAATGCCTTGGCAGCACAGTTAGCTTCATTCCAACATCAAATAATGACTCAGTTTAATAAACTGAGTATGAACCAACACCAGGGCCAGGTTAATGTAGTTCAGCAAGCTTCGAGTTGGTGTGAAATTTGTGGTAATAATGGGAATAATGCAGAATCTTGTGGAGTCAATCCGGAGTCAGTCAATTTTTTTGGTAATGTGCAGCGCAACAATCAGAATTTTGGAACCAGTTATAATAGAAATTGGCAGGGCCACCCGAATTTTTCTTGGGGTGGAAACCAAAAGCAGAGTTATATGCACCCTCAACAACAGCAGTATCAGCAGAATAGGCAGAATGATGGGAAATTGAGCAGCAGCACTGAGGAAACATTGCAGAAAATCATGGAGACCCAGACTCAGTTAGTGGAAAATCAGGCGAGGATGGCAACAAACTTAAAGAATCAGCAAATGGCCACCCGCAATCTTGAAAAACAAGTGGGTCAGATAGCAGCTGCTCAAAACATGAGATCACAAGGGGGATTACCAAGAGACACAGATCCTAACCCCCGACAGATCAATGCCATCAGTCTAAGAAGCGGTAAGCAATTAGCTGATGCAGTGCCAAAAGAGCTGAGAAAGGGGGTGCAACCGGAGTTGGTTAGACCAGGACCATCCATCAACATGGGAGATAATCAAAGTGCTGGGAAACAAAATGCACAACTTTCATTGCAGCCAGCAGAAAGACCACCGCCACCATTCCCCCATAAATTCAGAAAGAGCAAGGAGGAGGAATGCTTCAAAAAGTTCTTTGAGAGCTTCAAAGAACTTCACATAAATTTGCCTCTTATTGATGTCTTGCAGGGAATGCCCAAGTGTGCTAAATACTTGAAGGACGTGATGGCGAACAAAGTTAGATTGGTGGATGTCCAGACTGTAGCACTAACTGAGGAGCGCAGTCACAGGGTATTGAGCAAAATGCCAA
Organism: Datura wrightii; assembly: GCA_035772735.1. Taxonomy (NCBI): domain Eukaryota; kingdom Viridiplantae; phylum Streptophyta; class Magnoliopsida; order Solanales; family Solanaceae; genus Datura; species Datura wrightii. The sequence continues at coordinate 42,474,173 of JASDFA010000027.1, forward strand.
ATAAGCTCAAAGACCTAGGGAGTTTGACCCTCCCCATACAAATTGGTAGAGCTGAGGTGCTACGAGCTTTGTGTGACTTAGGGGCAACAGTTAATCTAATGCCCCTATCCTTATTCAACACCCTGGGGTTAAGAAAACCGAGGCCGACAAGGTTGATGCTGCTGCTGGCTGACAAGTCGCGAGTGACACCTGATGGAATAATAGAGGACCTTCTTATCAAAGTAGGTAAGTTCATTATACCTGCTGATTTTATGGTCTTAGATTTTCAGGTTGATGACCAGGTAGCCCTGATCTTGGGACGGCCATTCTTGGCCACTGGAGGAGCGGTGATTGACTTGAAAGCAGGACCCTGAAAATGAGGGTTGAGGATGACGAAGAAATCTTCTGCGTTTACCAAGAAATGAACCCATCTGCACACTACAGAAACCTTTCTCATGTTAGTGTGTTGGCGGAGGATGAGTATGGGGTGGAGGATTCCAAAGGTGCACGGCTAAAGGCAATGTTAAGTCTTCAGCCAAAGTCTGATAGAGGGCTTCCAATTGAGAAGAAGTTGGAGAAAGAGAGGAACAGAGTGGAGGTTGTTTCCTCTAAACAGCAAAAGAAAAGGAGATGGTTCTCGAAAGAGAACCCGGGTACGAGGATGTCCTGTAAAGGACAGTCCACATCGTGCCACGACGTAAAATAAGGCCTGCTTGGGAGGCAACCCAAGGGTACCTCAGGTATAATTTGTAATTTTGATTTTGTATTGATTTTGTTATTTTCATTTTGTTTGTGTTTTTAGGTGGAAAATTAAGCACAGATGGAGGGAAGTCTGAGTACCAAGAAGGTGGAAGCTAAAGAGCATGGAATAGAAGAAGTGTGGGGTCGAACACCCACCTCTGAAAACTTGAAAGGAAAGCATGCTTTTAGCTAGCATAGAGGCCGAGGGAGTATTTCTCATCCTTTAAATGTTAATTTGATGCTATGAGGACATAGTTTATTTAAGTGTGGGGTGAGAAAAATTTCAAAATTTTTGTGCTTAACAAGTTTTTGGTGAATGTGATGCTTGTGTGAAATTTGGGAGAAATTTGAAAATTTTTGGGAGTCAAGCGTGAATTCATCACCCGTTGGTTTTTCTTTTCAGTTCTTTTCCGACGGGGGGTCTTTGAACCGAAGAATAAAAAATAATTTTCTTTGTCTGTATATAATATTTTTAGTCATAGTTAGGGACTGTTTCAGACGATGGATAGATGACGACCATCTTGAGGAAAATTAGTCGATAGGTGTTGGGTTTTTGAAACCATAGCTAATTGGTGCTTGATGTTCTTGTTATGTGCTATACATGATTTTAAGATGCAAGTATGTTCAGTGTTGAAGCATGCAAGTGTATAACTTTGTTTGAGACACTTAGGCTCTTGAATTTGACTCAATATGATTGAAGCTTAATTCTGAATTCTTGTGATTAGTGGAGTAAGAGTCTACTGAATGTGTCTTGATTTGAGCATGTGCCGTGAGTGTAAGGTTTTTGAGTATTCTGTGCTATTGTGGAATGTCTAGAACTTGCCTGGTGTGTTTATAAAACGAAATAAAGGATGTGAATTGTAGGAGATGATTTAGACATTTCTTTGAATGAACCTAATTTCTATCCCTCATTTTACCTACCTGAAAAAAAATTTAATCCTAGTTAGCCCCATTGAGCCTTGAGCCTATTCTTTGATAGCTGCAACACAAGCTGAATCCTTTTTCTTTCATTAGCCGTGAGATTGATCCAAAACTCCTAAGCGCTTGAGTGAAAAAATCCGAAGGAGTAAAGGAGTGAGAAGAATGAAAAGAAAGGAAAAGTAGTAAGTTGTAGAAGTGAGAAAAGGACAAAGGTACACTTGTGTGAAAATGGTTGATTATTAGTAAGGAGTAAGAAAACAAATTAATGAAAAAAAATTATTTATTGAACTCCTTACTAATAAGCTAAGAATGCCTAAATAAGGGGGGGAACATAAGAGGAAGAAGAAAGCTGAAAGGAGAAAAAGGTGAAGTAAGGGAAGGGAAGTTCGGAATGAGGGCGTGATGTATTAAAAGCGCTTAGGAAAGATAGTCACTATTACTGGCCATAATAGTACCTACCCGCACCTGAGTTACATTACAACCTAAAAAGTTCTACTTGATCTTACATTCATACATCCTTAAATTAGTGGAATAAAACACTAAGGGAAAGCTTATGGGACATCACATGATGCATGTGAATTCTTTGTGAGAGTGAGCGTAGTTCTATTCATGTACCCTCACATGTTGTGATTTAAAAAGTTTTTGCGTGTGAAAATGGGTAACTCTCTTGCCGTAAGGGCACATGTTGAATGAAGGATATAATTCATGTTGGATTTCTTGATCAGTTAATGCACATGAGTGTGCTAAGATTGAGAGTCGATTCTTGAGATTAGGAGGTCTTGGCAGGGTTGTATTACATTTCGATGATCAAATCATGCATGCTCTATTTTTAGCTTGTTATCTTACGTAATCATTATAGTCGTAGCTTGAATAATCCTGCTAAATGAGTTATGGGTGAGTCTCCATATGCATGAGATGTAAAAGGTTGTTCGAGGACAAACAAGACTTTAAGTGTGGGTTTGTGATCTCGGGTAAAATAGCATGCCCGAGTGACACTTGAGAACTTAATTTAGTCTTGTTTAGCTAAGTAATTGTATACATATTCATGTGATTTTATATAAATGTGAATATATGTGCTAACCAAAATGATTAGTCCTTGTTTTGTAGGTTTCAATGATTTTGAGGAACTAATTTATAAGTTGGTGAAGTAGCGGAATGGAATCGGGAACAGATGCGGCAGGCAGGCAACACCAGCGCGCCAGCAACGTGCCACGTCGTGCCAGCTGCGCGACAGAGCAAGGCCAACGCGTTGCCCAAGCAGCGTGACACGCTGCCAACGCGGTGGCACTCGGCAATTTTGGCTTCCGGAGGCAATTTCCAGAGAGCTTTCGCGTTACCTCCATGTCACGGGGGCAGTGCTCCGCGATACACTCCGTGACACGGAGCCATTCCACGACAGGCTAAATTGTGCGCATTTCTCATTTATTATAAATAGGTCCCTTAGCTCCTAAAACCACTTTGTCACGATTTTATTCTTGAAAACTACCTAGGAGTGAAGGGAGAAGTGGGAGAACTCATCTAGGGTTCGGCAAATTCCCTTCTCATCTACCAAATTCATGTAAGTATGTTAGTTTAATAGTAGTTAGTTGTAGTTTTACGAACATGAATGGCAAGAACTCTTCCTCTAGGGTTGAAGCCATGAATTATGATTGTGATTTTATGAAATTGTTTTGGAATTAAGTTATTCATTGTTGTTTTCATCTTGCATTCTGGATTGTTTGTTGTTTTTATGATTGATCAACATGAAAACACATACGTTAGCTTGGGCAATTGCTTTAGAAAGAATTACCTAGGTCAAGACACGAGAATGTAAGGAGCATGTTTGTATCTCACGATATAATTTTGTGTTAGGATAGAAATATACCTAACACCTTGCTTAGTTGATAAACGGGGGTTATTAAAAGACCAACTTAGAATTATCACATCACCACTCGAAGAAGTAGTTGTGAAGGTAAGTTGAGTTAAATGGTTAGAAGCATGAAAGTCCCTAATCGTTTCCTCGTAAACCACAACATAATTAATTGCCCGCGAACTAGAAATTAGCATCCTCGCTCACAATGATGCAGTGAGGCTAGTTTTCCGTGTTTAGAGGCTCGAAAGACCATGAACATGCAATTCTAATTATGTGAAATAATAATTGATAGTTCCATGCTTAAACCATTGCAAATCGTAGCATCGCATGATTATCTGGTTTTAACTCTATGTTGCTCCTACAGTAAATTTAGGATATTTCGTTGACCCAAAACTCGACTTAATTAAATCTCCCTCGAAAACTTCTATAACCGAAACTTGCGAAAGTTAAGATCACACTTGAAATGGATAGTTAGAGGAATGGGTCCAGTCCCTGTGGATTCGACATTCCGGTTCTTAAAAAGAGCCACTTATTACTTGCACGACCCATAAACTTGCGGACGCGCAAATTAGGGCACGTCAAGTTTTTGTCAAAAACTTGTTCGGTCTATTTCGAATACTACACGCAAGTGCACGTGGTCGAACAAGTGGTAAAGTGGCTCAAGTAAGCCAAGTATCGATCCCGCAGGGACTGGACTAAGGTATCAATCTAATCAAGTGTCAATAAACTTTAACTCTAAACTGCAGACAACAATGTGAAGAAGATTTTGATATTTTGTTTCCTAATTTTATACTAAATCTAAAACAAATATACAATTTGAGTCTGAACTATAAGTCTGAGCATGCTGAGGCTAAAATGAACATGTAGAGAAATAAATTATCGATACAATTTGATTAATCTTTCCTCCAGGTTGCTAGTCAAGAATTATTGCCTATGGATTAAAACTCTCGTATTTAACCCAAGGTAAGAATCATGAACTTTCCACCTACATCTCTGTGATAAAAAGAAATTCATGTTCTAGACGTACAAAACCGATTCCTTAATTGACTAATACGACTTTCAGGTATATCTCTATCCTGAAGGTAAATCAATTCTCAATTTTCCCAAACTAAGAAAAGATCATATCCTATCAATTCACAACTTTCCAATTTCTTGCTCTCTCGAGTGAAACCGGACTTTTTAGATATACATTAACGTTGGCCACACATTAACGCAGTAAGAACAAGAATCAATAGAACAACCATGAAAGAAAAGATGAAAAACCAATTTATCAATAATTACATTTCAATACAAATGTTCTTAACCTCACAAGAAGGGAATTTAGCCACTCATTTGTGGATTAAACATCGTTAAATGAGTGTTAATCATACAAGCAATTGAAATAAAGAAGAAGGAGATAGAGAAAAACCCTGAGATTTTCGTCCCCTCAACTGCCTGTTAACCCACGTTCTTGCTCCACCCAGTCAGAATAATTAAAAATGAACCTAAATGTTCTATTTATACTAGTGGGAATTTTTCCCTAAATAACAAGCAACGTGTCACGGAGTGCATCGCGCAGCACTGTCTCCGTGACACGCCACCAACGCGGACCCTCACTGGAATCCGATCATCCAAGTATTAAAACCCAATGTGGAACGGCATGCAACGCGGGGCTAGGCCAACGTGCCACGGCCCCAACGTGCACCTTCACTGGAATTTGGCTTATTTTCAGCATCCGGGCAGAATGCATCCGCGATGGTAGCGTGACACGGCTCCATCGTGGAGCCCCTTTAATTCGTGCTTTCCTTGTGCTTTTTTTCCTTGCTAGCTTCCGAGTCCAATCCCGATTTCTCCCAACATTCATCTTAGCCTATAAAACCACGCTAATCATGTTGGTTAGTATAAATTCATATTTTATTACAATTCACATGAGAATGTACAAACATCGATAGATAAACAAGACAAAAAGACACATTTGAGTATCACTTGGGCATATAAATCTGCCCAAGATCACTTACCCCACACTTAAATCCTTGTTCATCCCCGAACAATAATCTTACACCTCATGCGATTGACACCCAATCCTGGCTACTTTGGCTCGACAATTCAAGCTACGGTTATACCGATTATTTAATATAGCAAATCATCAAGAAAACATGCATAGTCTTATCAATACAATGATCTTCAACACATTAAGACCTCCTAGACTCAAGAATCGACTCTCGATATTGCCAAACTCATGCAAATCAGCTGATCAAGATATCCGACACGAAATTCAATCTCTCGTCGAGCATGTGCCCTCACAACACAAGAGAATTTTCCCCTTTTTAATCACATGAACTCAAAGACATTACATGCAGGGGCATATAAACACAATTTCGCTCTCTCTCCCAAAAGAATTCACATGCATCATGTCATGAACCATAGGCTTGCCTTTAGTGTATTACTCCACTAATATAAGGACGCGTGATGTAAGATCACGTAGGACTTAACGGGTTGTTGTGTAAGCTACAGAACTAGCAAATACTAGGCTAACCAATAATAACAACTAGCCTCCTTAAGCGCTTTTTCAATACATCCCATCAACCTTATGGCCATTGTTTCTTCCTTCATCCTCCCATTCTTGAAGTCTATCTTTATTTTTGTTCCATTATCTTTAAGCACACTCGACTTAATAACAAAGATTTGTTATACGTCTTCATTATATTTAATTTATAGCGAGTGCACCTTTGACCTTTTCTTTCCTTTAATCACTCTGCTTTTTCTTTTCTTTTCACCATTCTCAGTCCTTGACATTTTGGGAAAATTATTTTTTTCTTGAGCGCTTAAGAGTTTTGGATCAAATTCACGGATAATGAAAAGAAGGGGTTAAGCTCGGTTTACACCTTTTTGACAAAAGAAAAAAAAATAGGCTAAAGGCTCAATGGGCTAACTAGGATGTACATTCAAGGTAGGTACGATAATGAATGAAAAAAACTTTCGGTTAAAGCAAAGAAATCCCTACATCCATTCCTACAAACACATCCTTCATTTTGTTTCGTACACATACCAGGCAAGTTCTAGACACTTCACAATAGCATGGAAGAAATGAAACCTCACTATACACTTATTGTACATGCTCAACTCAAGACATATTCACAGACTCTTCAATCAGCTAATTACAAGAATTCAAACATTAAGCCTCAATCACACCGAATCGAACTCTATGTCCTAGGTATCTCAACATATTTACAAAGTTGCATGCTTTCATATGAATCACCTTTGCATTTTAAATATCATGTACAACACCCAACTAGAATTTTGAACCATAAAGTAAACAAACAAAAGAAAAAAATTTAAAAAAAAGAATAAAAGAAATCTACTCCTATCGACTACATTTCCCTTAAGACGGTCATCATCCATCCATCATAGGGAATGGTCACTAATAACGACTTCGGTTCAATGGGACTATTCTCGGTAAAAGAATCAAAAACAAACGTCGAGAAACCCAGAAATACAAAATTTCACGAAAAATTTTAATCGATAATTTCAATAAAACAAAAATATTTAAAAAACCAGCTAACAACATTCAATAGCACACAACAGCTTCACATTAATTACAATACATACATACACACAAAAATCACAGGGTCACAAGTTTTTCCAAGCACAACAATAGAATAGAGACATTAATAACAACAACAACTAGCACCTAACTACTCCCACCCCACACTTAAATCGAACACTGTCCTAGTGTTCACAAAATTCAGCATAGCACAAAAGTTGGTGGTGAAACTCCCTGATCAATCGAAGTATTCCACTTCTTCGTCAGGTGCCGCTGCCTCGTCTCCCATGTCTAAATCACCCCCGTCATCCTCCTCTGACTCAACATCGGAGTCATCACGACGTGTCTCCTCATCTGTGGGGACATCATCATCAGTGGGCTCCACAAAAGCTGGCCCCACCCGACATTGAGCCCTAGCATTTTTGCCAAAAGGGTAGTCTAGCTCGAGCTGCCACAGCTCATCTTTTGTTGCCGGCCTCCCACCTATGCGCAGCTGGAGTATCTGCATCCCGAACCTATGGGCCATGTACTGATCATCCCGAGCATGTCGCTCGGTGAGTGTAAGAACTGGCCCGTGAGTGGTGTCGGGTGCCTTAGTTTTGGTGACTTCTAAGGCCCGCCTCTCCATCTGCGGGATGTAGTCAAGGGCCTCCTCCTCCATATCTAGGCCCCTCAGGAACGTGGTCAGTAAACCACCAAACCCGTACCTGTGCCCTTGATCCAAACGGGCTCTCTTCATGGCGGAGATAATCACCACCCCAACATTGATCTCCAGCCCTTTCATCAAGGCATAGACCAAGCACACACGATCCCGGGTGACATCTGTCATATGCACCCCCAGGATCAGGCAGGAACAAACAATTTCAAGCCATATCCTAGCTTCCCTGTTCATTTGTGAGTAGGGAAATGTCTGATGGTAGCCCCTCTCCTTATGCCAACTCCACCGTGTTGTAGATCGGGCTCCACATAGAGTGCGTCTGATGTCCGCATATGGTGGAGTGATATTCAGCTGCTAGAGTACATGGGCATCTGTGTCCCGCGCCCCCAAGATGGCATTAAGGTGATGGGGCTCAAAAGTGACTACCTGCCCCCTTATCTTTATGGTGTGACTTCTGAGTGTCGGGTTCTAGTTGGCGTAGAACTCCCGAATCAGGTGAAGATTGCAGTCCCTGGGCTCTTCAAAGATGAAGTTTAGCCCGGCTGCATCAATCCTGTAGACAATTCTGGGGAATTCTTGTGACAACGGTTCCCTAGCAATGTGCTCCCCGGGGAAGTATTTTCTTTCCTTATGCTTTCCGTACCATTTCTTTCCTTCCTCTGTCACCCATCGGGTTCCGTATTTACGACGTTGGCCACGCGGAACCGCTGGTGCTACTGGGACTGCTGTTCCCAGTCTGATTCTTTTCCTTCCGGCGCCCGATGTAGATGTGCCCTTCCCTTTATCTTGCCTGCTTGCCATTGTTTCTGTCAAACCAAACAGACAGTTCCAATGTTATTCAAATTAAAATTACCTTCGACTAAGGTTGGGTTAAACTAGGCCACCCCACACTTAGTCTTCAGCCACAATCACAACATTACAGCAAAAGACAATCCTCTTTTTCTAACTTTCAAAATAAAATAAAAAAACAATAACAAAAATGCCTCGTGCATTCGGAGGGTTCGACGGTATAAATTCTATGTACTACTCAGACTTCGTACAGCTAATCCACTATTACCATTGATAGCATTTCATCACATAGCACTTAGAGCAAATTTCTATCAACAAAACCGATGCAATTCCCCCAATTTCTATGCAATTTCAACAATTTCTTAATCCCAAAAATCCGTCGCGCCTTTAGCATATTAACTTTAAGCACAACATAATTTACCTCACTCAACATGCCCAAACCAACAAGAATTTCACATTTCAACTCAATTTTAACTTCTTCATATTCAAATTCTAACCCTAGCTACAATTTCACAAGAATTTCAATCACCCATGTATTTATCGAGTTCATATAATCACAACGATACTACGAACATCAATTAACAATAGCTTACATGAATTCGAGCTCAATTTACAATTAGGGCAAGTTTTCCTCACTTCCCATGCTCAAAATCAAAAAAATTAGTCAAGAAATGAGATGAAGTTAACGAACATACCTTCAATTCGATGATATCAAAGAAAAGTTGAAGAATTTTAGCTCCTAGGTCCGTGTCATATTGGGGAAGGGGGGGATTTTGGGTTTTTCGTTGCGGAGGGGAGTGAAAAATGGGAAAAATTGGGTGTTTTCGGGGTTAAAAAGGAGGTTTTTCGCGTGGGTCACCCGGCGACCCGGTGTGACCCGTCGCGAATAACACTTCAACGTGTCACGGAGGGTAACGCGGAGCACACCCTCCATGACACGGATCCATCGCGCAGGGTTTCTGGAATTTGTAAAAAATTCCAAAACACCTTCAACGTGTCACGGAGGGTAACGCGGAGGCCCTCCTCCATGACACGGAGCCATCGCGCAGGCTCACTGTTTTGCCACTTTTTATTATTTTTTTTACCTCGATTTTTCCTTTGCAATCCTTTGCATTTTCACCCTCCGTTCAACCTGAAATTCATCTCACAATAAGAAATTGGTTAGAATTTATAGGTTTCACATAAAATGCAATTTTTTGTTTTTATTTTTATTCTTCTCATTTTTTTTTCTCTTCTACGAAATCTATTCAAATATTACAAAAATTTCACGGGTTGCCTCCCGTGCAGCGCCTGGTTTACCGTCGCAGCTGAACGTCATTAAGCTTAGTCATCCTCTAGGGTGACGGACGTTTTCTCTCGACTACTGTCCTCACCCCAGTAATGCTTACACTTCTCCGGTGGTTTCCCCAATGGCTCCCGTGACTCAACGCTTTGAGCACTATCCGCTCGATCAAGCACGTTAATCACTGAGAGTTCCTCGTACATGGCCGGAAGCTTTGAAGCCTTGTACACCTCAAACACCTCCACTTTGTCATGGGCCCGCATAGTTAGCTGCCCTACCGCTACATCAATAAGTGCTTTCCCGGTCGCCAAGAAAGGACGTCCCAAAATAAATGGGACTTCCGCGTCTGGCTCAAAATCTAGCACGACGAAGTCTACCGGGAAGATAAGGGAGCCCACTTGCACCAGCACGTCTTCCACAATGCCATCAGGTCTGGCTAAGGAACGATCCGCTAGTTGCAAGATCATTGTTGTTGGTATAGGACTCCCTAGCCCTAACTTCTTGAATACCGATGTCGGCATCAAGTTAATGCTCACTCCCAAATCACATAATTCGCGAGCTCGGATACTCTGCCCAATTGTAATTTGAATTGTAAAGCTCCCAGGGTCCTTGAGCTTTGTGGGCAACCTATTTTGTATTCGTGAAGTGCACTCCTCCGTAAGCGCCACCGTAGCATACTCAGTCAACCTGCTTTTGTTTGCCACGATGTCCTTGATATATTTCGCGTACTTCGGCACTCCCTGCAAAACATCAACAAGAGGTAAATTAATGTGTACCTGCTTAAGCACCTCCATGAACTTTTTGAAACATGCTTCCTCCTTGTGTTTCCTTAGTCTTTGAGGGAACGGGGGTGGTGGTGTTTCTGGTTCAGCTTCCTTCTCCTTCCCCCTATCATCATTGTGCTCCCTCTCCTTTTCACCTGCTTTCGACTGCTGTGGTAATCTTTCTGGTTCCACCTCCTTGAGTTGCAAACCACTCCTTGTGGTCACTGCATTTACCTGCTTGGGGTTCGGATCAGTGTCACTCCAAAGTCCTCCTCTCGGCCTGGTGTTTTGAGCTCCAGCAAATTGCCCAAATTGGTACTCCAGCGCCTTTATAGCTAATTGATTGTTCTTTACATCGGCTGCCAATTTCACGTAATCATCCTGCAATTGAGCTTGGTTAGCTATCATTGTCTTCAACATCTCCTCAATGCGGGGTGATGGTGGTGGAGGAGGTGCATTGTTGCTTCTGTATTGTGACTGATAGTTCTGCTGTCCTCCTTGTTTTCTCTGCGCCCCCTGACTCGAACTTTACCCTTGATGGTTGTTGCTACCCCAAGAGAAATTCGGGTGATTCCTCCAGTTGGAATTGTAGCTATTGCCATACTATAGGTGGTTATTTCTCTGTATATTACCAACAAAGTTCACTGAATTAGGATTTACTCCGCAACACTCAGCTTAGTGTTCATTACTCCCGCACACTTCACACCAAATCTGCTGCACTACATTCACTGGGGCTTGAGACTGGTTCATGCTCATGTTACTGAAGTGGGTGTTGAGTTGATTCTGTAACGCAGCTATCTGTGCAGCAATAGCTGTAAAACCATCCACTTCAAAGACTCCTGCTGCTTTCCTTGTTCCTCCTCTTGACGAGTCTGCAGTCCACTCCGGATTCCCCTGTGAAATACGATTTAACAAGGTATACAACTCCTCATAAGTCTTCTCTAATGCTTGTCCCTCAGTTGCTGAGTCTAGCAAGATTTTTGTGTGGGGATCCAACCCCTCTATGAAAGTATGCACCAGCACATCATTGGATTAGTGATGATGAGGACAATCCCGCAACATAGATTTGAATCTCTCCCAGGCCTGATACAGATTCTCTCCCTCTCTCTGTTTAAAACATAGAATTTGACTTCTAAGTCTTGCTATTTTACCGGATGGAAAGAACCGTATCAAGAATTTCTTTGCAAGATTATCCAATGTGGTGATGGAATTAGGTGGCTCAGCTTTCAACCACCTCTTAGCTTCTCCCAAAAGTGAAAATGGGAACAATGTAAGCCTGACATAATCTGATGACACTCCAGCGGGGATGTAAGTGTCACTTATCTCAAAAAATTTTGGAGATGTTGCTGTGGATCCTCATGAGGGAGACCTGTGAACTGCCCGCTGGTGTGCAGCAATTGCACCATGTTCTGTTTAAGCTTGAACCTCCCTCCTGGCTCAGGTTTGTGGACGCGAGATGTGACATTGTTAGCATGTGGGATTGCCACCTCGCAAACCGACCTAGCTGCCATTTCCTCGGGCACTAACATTGCCCTTACAACTGGTGGATTCTGTTGTTTCTCCAGGATTGTTTGTCTGAGCAACTGCAACTTTTTCTCTAGAGCTTCTCTCCTTTGACGATGGAATTGTCTTTCTGGCTCTAAAGATGAGTCCACCAGCTCCTCGTCTCTTGCCAGTGTTCAACAGAAATTAATATCTGCAAAATACAAGCTAAGACCAAGTTGTCAACACTAAGAAGAAATAGTAAACTAACACTTAAGAAAAATTTTACCAATTGCCAGTCCCCGGCAACGGCGCCAAAAACTTGTTCGGTCTGTTTGGAATACTACACGCAAGTGCACGTGGTCGAACAAGTAGTAAAGTGGCTCAAGTAAGCCAAGTATCGATCCCACAGGTACTGGACTAAGGTATCAATCTAATCAAGTGTCAATAAACTTTAACTCTAAACTGCAGACAACGGTGTGAAGAAGATTTTGATATTTTATTTCCTAATTTTATACTAAATCTAAAATGAATATACAATTTGAATCTGAACTATAAGTATGAGCATGCTGAGGCTAAAATGAACATTTAGAGAAATAAATTATCGATACAATTTGATTAATCTTTCCTCCGGGTTGCTAGTCAAGAATTATTGCCTATGGATTAAAATTCTCGTATTTAACCCAACTTAAAAATCATGAACCTTCCACCTACATCTCTGTGATAAAAAGAAATTCATGTTCTAGCCATACAAAACCGATTCCTTAATTGACTAATACGACTTTCAGGTATATCTCTATCCTGAAGGTAAATCAATTCTCAATTTTCCCAAACTAAGAAAAGATCATATCCTATCAATTCACAACTTTCCAATTTCTTGCTCTCTCGAGTGAAACCGGACTTTTTAGATATACATTAACGTTGGCCACACATTAACGCAGTAAGAACAAGAATCAATAGAACAACCATGGAAGGAAAGATGAAAAACCAATTTATCAGTAATTACATTTCAATAAAAATGTTCTGAACCTTAGCAAGAAGGAAATTTAGCCACTCATTTGTGGATTAAACATCGTTAAATGAGTGTTAATCATACAAGCAATTGAAATAAAGAAGAAGGAGATACAGAAAAACCCTGAGATTTTCGTCCCCTCAACTGCCTGTAACCCACGTTCTTGCTCCACCCAATCAGAATAATTAAAAATGAACCTAAGTGTTCTATTTATACTAGTGGAAAATTTTCCCGGAATAACAAGCAACGTGTCACGGAGTGCATCGCGGAGCACTGCCTCCGTGATACGCCACCATCGCAGTCCCTCACTGGAATCCGATCGTCCAAGTATTAAAACCCAACGTGGCACGGCGTGCAATGCGGGGCTAGTCCAATGTGCCACGGCCCCAACGCGCACCTTCACTGGACTTTGGCTTATTTTCAGCATCCGGGCATAATGCATTCGCGATGGCAGCGTGACACGGGTCCATCGTGGAGCCCCTTTAATTCGTGCTTTACTTGTGCTTTTTTTCCTTGCTAGCTTCCGAGTCCAATCCCAATTTCTCCCAACATTAATCTTAGCTTCAGAAAATTATATTTTTCCTGAAAAACTATGCTAATCATGTTGGTTAGTATAAATTCACATTTTATTACAATTCACATGACAATGTACAAACATCGATAGATAAAAAAGACAAAATGACACATTTGAGTATCACTTGGGCATATAAATCTGCCCAAGATCAGTATCCTCAGAATTTCTGAAAGCTGCATCGAGTAGAATTATTTTCATGGGTGTGAAGCGCACCACACTTATGAAAAGGAGGCTACAAGATGTTATTTGGAAAACTCTCTTTTGTTCATACTCTTTATTTTGCGTTAAAGCTCAAACCCAAAAACGTCCTTCTAACTCATTCTCTATTTCGTTTCAGTGAATCATGCCTCCCAGATGCAGTAAAGGAAGAAGGGCTGGTAAAGCCAAAAGACCTGCCCCACCAACCCCGGCAGCCCCTCAATATGATTCGGTATCTACCGCTGAATTCAAGGAGGCCATTAAACTGATGGCCCAAACAGTCACCAACCAAGTGAACCAGCAGGTGCTGCCGATGAACACCATTGGGTCATTATTAACGTCTAGGGTGCGAGACTTCAACCATATGAACCCTCTAGCATTTCAGGGATCTAAGGTGTGGGAAGACCTCCAAGAGTTTGTGGATGAGATCAAGAATATTACCTGCATTATGGGCGTCAGCTCCTCTGAGAGTGCTGATCTGGATACCTACCAGATAAAAGGGGTAACTCAGATCTGGTATGAATAATGGAAAGAAGGGCTGCCAGCGGGAGAAGGACCGGTAGAGTGGGAGGAGTTCAACATAGCTTTCCTGGACAGATTTTTCCCACGGGAACTAAGGGAGGCGAAAATGGTTGAGTTTATGAACTCGAGACAAGGGAATAGAATAGTGGAGGACTATGCTCTGGAGTTCACCAGGCTATCTAAGTGCGCTCTAGAGATGGTATCCATGCCAAGGGCTCGCATGTTGAAATATGTGAATGGAGTGTTGAACTTGGTCCTCAAGGAGTGCAGGACAGAGATGTTGATTAAAGACATGGACCTCTCAAGCCTGATTGTCTATGCCAGTAGATTGAATCTGAATAACTGAACGACATGGAGAAAAAGAACAAACGGGCATGGACTGGCCAGTCATATTACGACCATCAGAGGTCTAGTTGGTAGTATCCACCCACAACAGCAGCAGCAGCAAAAGCAACAACAACATAGAACACCAACACCCAGCTCAGCTGGTGCCCCAACCTTCCGATTCCGTAAGGATTGGAGGGGTGGATCATCTGGCACTCAGTCTCAGAGCTATAGTGTAGGAAACAGATACCCAGCTTGCCCCAAGTGTGGCAAGAACTACCAGGAAGAGTGCCTTCAGAGTTGAGAGGGCTCTTTTGGTTGTGAAAAGCTCGAACATCGGCTTAGGGAGTGCCCATAAGCTGGGCAAGGGAGATCACAATCCACCACATCATCATCTCTAGCAGGTCGACCAGCTCAGCAGGACAATACATCAGGTATGGATGGTAGTCAACACCAAAATCGTTTCTATGCATTGTCTTCCCGTCAGGATCAGGAGAGTTCACCTAACGTAGTCACAGGTATGTTACACCTCTTTCACTTGGACGTGTATGCCCTCCTAAATCCAGGAGCCACACTTTCATTCGTGACTCCCTACGTAGAATTCTAGTTCAATATCAGTCCAGAGGTCCTCTCAGAACCATTCTCAATCTCCACCCCCGTTGGCGAGTTAGTTAGAGCCAGTCGGGTGTATAGAAATGGGCCAGTATTAGTTCTGAATAAAGTCATTCCAACTAACCTTGTAGAGTTAGGCATGGTCTATTTTTACCTTATCCTTGGCATGGATTGGTTACACTCCAGTTATACCTCGCTTGACTATAGAACTAGAGTTGTTAAGTTCTAGTTCCCAAACGAGACAGTGTTAGAATGG
The DNA here is from genome assembly GCA_035772735.1 of Datura wrightii. Classification (NCBI taxonomy): domain Eukaryota; kingdom Viridiplantae; phylum Streptophyta; class Magnoliopsida; order Solanales; family Solanaceae; genus Datura; species Datura wrightii. The sequence goes on from JASDFA010000027.1 coordinate 42,489,662, forward strand.
ACGGGCAGCAATTCAGCGCCTAAGGGTAGGTTTATTTCCTACCTTAAGGCCCAGAAACTTATCTCCAAGGGATGTATTTATCATCTGGTTCAGGTCAAGGATTCTAACTATGAAACCCCAACTATCCAGTTACTTCCTGTGGTTAGAGAGTTTCCAGATGTATTCCCTGAGGGTCTTCCCGGAGTTCCCCCTGAATGGGAAATAGACTTCGGGATAGACCTTCTCCCAGATACTTATCCCATCTCTATCCCTCCTTACAGAATGGCTCCAGCTGAGCTTAAAGAGTTGAAGGAGCAGTAAAAAGATCTTCTTGACAAAGGTTTTATTAGACCCAGCATCTCTCCCTGGGGTGCTCCAGTACTATTCATGCGTAAGAAAGGCGGTACCCTTAGAATGTGCATAGATTGTCGTCAGTTGAACAAAGTTACAGTCAAGAACAGGTATCCACTACCCAGAATTGATAACCTATTTGACCAACTTCAGAGAGCCAATTTCTTCTCGAAGATAGATCTCAGGTTGGGGTACCATCAACTAAGGGTCAAAGAGTGTGACATATCAAAAATAACATTTAGGACTCGATATGGCAACTACAATTTTATGGTTATGTCCTTCAGGATAACGAACACCCACACATCCTTCATGGACCTAATGGATAGAGTCTTCAAGCAGTATCTGGATATGTTTGCCATTGTGTTCACTGACGACATTCTAGTATACTCTAGAAATGAGGAAGAGCATGCTAATCACCTGAGGATAGTGCTTCAGACGCTTAGAGATTGCTAGTTATTACCAAGTTCAGCAAGTGTGAATTCTGGTTGAAGTCTGTGACCTTCCTGGGTCACGTGGTCTTGGGCGAAGGTGTTCAGGTTGATCCTCAAAAGATAGCAGCAGTGAAAGATTAGCCCAGACCTACCTCTCCAATGGAAATCAGGAGTTTTCTGGGCTTAGCTGGTTATTACCGATGGTTTGTGGAAGGTTTCTCCTCTATAGAAACTCCTCTGACTAAGTTAACTTAGAAGAAAGTGAAGTTCTAGTGGTCGGATGCGTGTGAGAAGAGTTTCCAGGAGGTGAAGACTTGACTCACTACCGCTCTAGTTTTTACCTTGCCAGAAGGAACAGATAGGTTGGTTGTCTATTTTGACGCTTCTAGAGTTGGACTCAGTTGCGTTCTGATGCATAAGGTCAAGGTGATAGCCTACGCCTCCAGACAGCTCAAAGTTCATGAGAAGAATTATCCAACTCATGACTTGGAGTTGGCAGCAGTGGTGTTTGCATTGAAAATATGGAGACATTACCTATATTGGGCTCATGTGGATGTGTTCACAAACCACAAGAGCCTTCAATATGTGTTCAGTTAGAAGGACCTAGATCTTCGTTAGATAAGGTGGTTGGAGCTACTGAAAGATTACAACATGAGTGTGTTGTATCACCCGGGCAAGGCCAATGTGGTGACCGAGGCACTACGCATGTTGTCTATGTGAAACGTAGCTTATGTTGTAGAGGGCCAGAAGGAAATGGTAAATGATATTCATAAACTAGCCCAGATAGGGGTGCAGTTGGTGGATTCAGGTGAAGGTGGGTAGTGGTGCAAAGCGGGTTAGACTCTTCTTTGGTTGTGGAAGTCAAGTCCAGACAAGACGAAGGTCCCATATTACTCAAACTTAAAGAAGCAGTTCTCAGAAAAGAAATAGAAGCTTTCTCCAAGGGGGAGATAGTGTGCTCCGTTACCAGGGCAGATTGTGTGTACCAGATGTTAGTGAGTTGAGACAGTATATACTAGCTGAAGCACACAGCTCGAGATACTCCATTCACCCAAGTGCTACTAAAATGTACTGCGATTTGCAGGCTATTTACTGGTGGAGCGGCATGAAGAGAGACATTGCTGAATTCGTAGCCAAGTTTCCGAACTGCCAGCAAGTCAAGGTAGAGAATCAAAGACCATGAGGAATGACTCAGGATATTAGCATACCCACATGGAAGTGGGAGGAAGTAAACATGGACTTCATCATGGATCTACCTAGGACTCATCGGCAATATGACTCAATCTTGGTGGTAGTAGACTGGATGACTTAGTTAGCACATTTCCTCCCAGCTAAAACCACAGATTCAGCTGAGGACTATGCTAGACTTTCCAAGGGGAAGATATTGTAATGCCCCGAAAACTCAAAGACTACATCCGGGACTTAAATAAGAAAATCTGAGAATCTGCAAAAAATGCCTCAGAAAGACTCACCTAACGAGTCATAATGAGACCTAACGACCCGTTAGGTGCCTCGTGGTTAGACATGGGTCAAATGTTAAGGTGTGAGGTAGTGTTACCCAAGAGTCCTCACCACGACTCGTTATGTGTGACCACGAATTGTGGTCACTCACCACGACTTATTAGGTCCCTTGTGGTGACCATCAAGGACTTCTGGGTAGGGTACTCAATGAGTGTGACCACGACCTGTTAGGTCACCCATTAGGATCACCTGACAGTTCTTCTCTGCGATTTTCTAAAGGTTGTTTAGTAATTTCCTACTCTTCTAAACTTTAAACTATGTCATTTTAAACATAATTTCAGAAATATTAGTGGGAATGAAAGGTCTCTCCCCTCATTCCCCATGTCATTCTCAGAAAAGTCATCAAAGAGTCTCTCATGAACTCTTAAGCAATCTTAGGGTTTTCCTTCCATTACAGCAGTTCAAGTTTTCTTTTTCGGGGAATTTTAAGTCATGTATGTGGTAATTCAACAAGGGAATTATTCTTCCCTTGTGTCCTCCAAAACCCTCTTATAGTTCCTCTATCAATTTTAGCCCTGAGCTTTTGAATATGAATTTTATGTCATTTTTCGTTAATTTCACATAGAAATGATATCCATGAGTATTGTTGATATGATCTCCATCAGTTCTTGACCAAATTGTTGATGTTCCTGCAAAATTGGATTTAGGTTCTGACCTTCTGAATGAAACGTATTTGCATATTAAATTCCATCTGTTTTTGAAGTGTTATTTGGGCTGATTTCCTAGTATTTCTTATTGTCGAGATGTTGAGTGATTAATCCCTTAATAAGAATGATTTTAGCCCTCGAACGAATAAGAGAGCTATAGCACTACTTATCGGATGAGATTTCCTTAATTCTTGGAATTTTTTCCATAATATGGAATTCCCATATTTTTTAGATGAGTTGAGTTCTCTATTAGAGGTTTAATAGTTCGGTTTAGTCAGAATGTAGAATCTCTTCAGAACTATGCAAAATTTGTCAACTGATCAGTTTGACTTAAGTCTTTTCCTGAGGTGTCAGTGGTGCCTCCCAGTTATCAGATCATAACCAAATTTATTAGTCCATTAGGTTGTCATGACATTTTAGATATATAGATCTGACTAGCCTTAGGACCCTAGTTCTGATTATAGCTTGTTCTTAGACGGTTAAGACGCTTCTACAAAAGCAGCTCTGACCAGTCTAGGACCCAGTTTCAGAATCTGGTCCGATAAGACTCTTAGGCTACTTTCAGTTATATCCCTGACTTGTCTTGGACCCCAGTTTCGAGTTAGCAGCTTAGTGATTCAGTCTAGCTTTTCCAGTGGGAGTAGGACTTATCATCGAGCGGGTCGAGGTTCCAGCACACCCAGGTTTCAAGAAGTACGTTGCTAGCGTAGGTTGCAGTATTATTTGGCCTGATTGGCCCAATTCATGCCTTTATACCCTGGCAAGGTATATTTGGTCCTGCTGCTGGGGTGTATACATCGAACTCAACGTATATCTCACGATATGTCGGTTAAAGACTCTCCCACTAGTCCAGTCCAGTCTCAGAATAAGCAGCTCAATACTATTCTGGCTCAATCTGTCTAGCTCAATTTAGTACAGTATCTCAGACTCAGAACGTTCAGACTTAGGACATGTCTTTGACCATCAGACAGGGTCACTTTGACCATGTCAGCTTATTTTAGTAGTTCAGTTCAGTATACTTATTGGTCGTTGTATGTCATTTCAGTTCAAGCATTATCTTCAGTTATGTTTTCTCCCACTTACTTAGTACATTCAAAGTAATAACACATACTTTTATGTTGTATCGTTTCATGATACAGTTGCAGGTTCTCAGACTTAGCACAGCTAGTCATTGAAATTGAGATCCTCCTCCTCAGCAGCATAAGTGTGAGTCCTCATCCTTCGAGGGCATTATTTCATTTCTTTCAGCCATTATATTATGTTTACTTAGACTTAGAGTTAGCTTGGGGCTTGTCCAGCAACTCATCATCTAGATGGCTTTCAGACACGGAATAAATTTAAGACTTTAGCCATTCTATACTTTATGTTTTCAGTTTTATTTTTCATAAATGCTTTTATATTATTATTTTAAAGCTTCCGCTATGCATATTTTACTCAAAATACCATTGTATGTTAGACCAAGGGTTGACTTGGGGTTACTTGTGACTCCAAGTACCGTGTTTCGTCCAGGGTGTAGACTCGGGGCGTGACAATAAGGCACCTAATTGGTTTTAAAACATTGGGTGCCACCTCATCAACAACTAATTATACTATTGAGTATTTATAGGAGCTGTTAGTAATTCCAATATGATGATGCCCCTTTAATATTACACCCCTAGTATTCTTTCTATCCAGTTTGTTTCTACGAATTTGTCTTTCAATTGACAAGTTGTGATTCCCCCAATCTTTAGTTTATTTTTTTTTGAGACATTGATGCAAGTTTCTTCAATTTGATAGAATACTCTTGTGTGATCAACTACTATTCCCTGTTGGATTTGATGTCGACACTTGATAATGCTCAAATTCACACTCCTGATAAAGCATGAAGCGGACATTGTCAATAAATCACTCAACAAAGATTGGGGTAGATACCACGGGAAATATTGTAAAGATATAGAATAATGCAGGTATTTAAGCTTTTAGGTCTGTTATTTCCAATAGGGGGGTTTATAAAAGCAATTATAAAACAAGACTTAGAATTGGTTGTTGTTTATCAAGATTTGTAAATAACTAGGGTAAGTTTTCCTGTCACAATCTGAACATAGGCCTGGATCGAGACACAAGACAAAAAACCTCGAAAGGCTCCAAGTCGACCCATACCATGATCATAGCATAACATTAGCAAGCCAACAACTAAAAAAATCATAACTTAGCGGAAGCTAACTGATACATCAAGCAAAATCTAATAAAACTCTAATCCAAAGATGAATCTGTCTATACAAGTCTAAAAGCCTCTACTACACTGATGAGTTGTTGGGACTAGCCCCCAGCTAATTCCTAAAGTCTGAAAAACAAAAACATAATGAAATAAAAAATATAGATCACGTCCTGAAGAGATGAGGACTCACCACAAGTAGCTGATATGGGAATGGAGTGTATATAACCACGCGGTTGAGTCTGTAAACCTTAATCTACATCATGAAAGGATATAACACATAAATTAAGAGGTCAATACTTTAAATGTATTAAGTATGCGGGAATCTTAAATAAACTAAAACATGCAAGTATACAAGAAAGAGGTAAACTGAGTACATCACTGAACATATAACTATGCTGAAATACAATGACCCTTTCTGATATATATATATATATATATATATATATATATATATATATATATATATATATATATATATGTTGACATGAAGCTTTCTTTTGAAAAAAACATTTACTGAAGCATACTCAGACTGATGTATAAGGGTCATGTCTTGTACATATGCTGAATACTGAAGATGTAACTGATATCACACACAGTATTGACAATCTGCTAATAACTGAGACTGAATTATGCTAAATGTGATTTAAAATGAAGTCTAAATCTATACAGAGCTGAGCGAAACTGATTTCATGGACTGTGTTAAAGGAGACGTTCTCTGCTATGGAGTGTCCCTAACTGACTAAGGGAGACTTTCTCTGCTATTTATACTCCCTAACCTAACTAAGGGAAACATTCTTTGCTAATGAGAATCCCTGACTAAGCTAAGGGAGACATTTACTACAAATAAAAATCCCTGACTGAGCTAAGGGAGACATTCTCTACTAATGAGAATCCATGACTGAGCTAAGGGAGACCTTCTCTGCTAATGAGAATCCCTGACTGATCTAAGGGAGATATTCTCTGCGATGGAGAATCCCTGACTAGACCGAGGGAAACATTATGACCGACTGAGGGAAACGTTCTCGGCTATGAAGAGTCCCGATAAACTAGAAAATGGAGGATACTTTTCTAACGCCATTCGTCTAGTCTAAGTACTTCTGCTAATAAGAGACATGAGTATTCGACTGATTACATCATACTAAATTCATTTAATATCTGATCAAGGCTACTTTATACTATCAACAAGCACATAGGTCTGAAAATCATCATGCTTTATCATCACAATTCATATCATCATAGTCCCAAAATTAGAGTTTAAATCATACATTCTACATAATGAAACATCTACAGGATCAGATCATACTTTACACACATCCACAACATTCGTAGTCCGAGTTCATAGCATATGACGTATATCTTAGATTCATGTAAGATCTATAGGTCCAAGTCATACTTTAACATATACCCGAATCATAGTGAAGGCTTATACATGTTTCAAATCCACCCCAGCCCATAAGTTCTAATCATACCTCAACACATCTATTAAATCATATATTTTAAATTTAAGGGATGATTGGCTGTTATACCCCAAAATCCCAAGGATCAAATCCAGGAGTTGAAATGGAGAAAAACCTAAAATCGTGAACCATGCATAGAACGAGTGGTGAGGAGACCCATGAGCCCACGAGTTATTATGTAACTCGTGGGGAGGCCCCGAGAATGAATTTGAAACTTGAGAAATGAGACCCCCATGGGCATGACCACGACTCTTGGTCAGGCCCTATAAGTCGTTAGGTCAGTCGTGGGGTGGGTGAGTAAGAATAGTAAAGGAAAGGGGGCAGTGCACATGATGGGAGGACCCTATGAGTCATGGTCAGTCACCACAAATCATGGGGAAGGTCGTGAGCAACATGGAATAATTGTGTTGAGGTCAAGGCAGTGTACATCACAGATGGTGACCATGAGTCGTGGTCACCAGGTCAAGATTCGTTAAGTCATCCACCATAAGCCTAGCAGATTGAGAAGCAGTGTACTTTACGAGGTAAGTCTCGAGTTGTGACCCCTGATGATGAATCATTAGGTCCCTCACTGGGACCACCTGACAGCTATTTTCTATGAATTTAGTAAGGGATATTTTGTAATTCCTAAGTCCCTACGACCTAAACTACATCGTTTTAAGTTATGAATAGCGACTTTTAAAGGGGTTAAGTTCATTTTAGGCCTTATTGGTTCATGCATGCAAGGTAGAATGTGAGAGAGGATTATTAAGGCTAGTGTTCCTCAATTTCTCTTCAATTTCTTCTTGGGCTATTAAAGAAGTGTAAGAATTAGGTGCCAATAGGTATTTAGGGTTATGAATTGGTGAATTCTTTCACATCCATGCCCAATCCCTCTCTAATATGACTATCTTTGGGGTTTTAATCCAAATGCATGAATTTCCAAATGATATACATGGGTATGATTTAATTATGTTTCTACAACTGAATTATGAAGCATGGACAACTTTTATAATGTTTTCATTTAAAAATCATGTTTCTAGCTTTATGAATTAAAAGCCTATTGATGAAAAGTTCATGAAAGATGAGATTTGTGAAGAATGTATGATGATGATGAGATATTATGATGAAAAGCATGTTTTTAAGCTACCCATGTTTATAATCATGTTTTCGATATGAATTGAGTAGCTTCAAGTATGATAAAGCATTGGGAAAGGCCCACATGTCTAAGTACGAATTATGATTTTTTCGAATTAAGATTACCACATAGTTTTAGATTTTTTCAATCATCTTTTAGCTTGTGGTATGGTTTGAGTTAAATCTTCTCATATGCATGATTTCATATTTGAGATGTAATTGATGATTGAGCTTCTTCAAGAGATGTTGTTGAGCTTCGTTGAATAACGATGTAGAGCATATGCATGTTTTTGGAAGTAGTTTCTAGCACCGAGCAGGCTAAGGGTCGATCACCCTTTGTCTCAGAACTACGCGCCAACATAGGTTTATACTATTATATCACTTCAGGACCTCCCTCGTGAGCTATTCCCGGCCCTTTTGGCCCATGAACTTGATATAAATATCATGGTATCGTCCCTAGCCCTGGAAAGCATTTGGACGGCTCTACCCATTTGAGTGTGATAGTTGGGACCACGTAAGCTACGTGGTATGTCGGTTAAAAGACGAGTCTCCCATTGTTCCTCATGATTTCAGTTATGCATATCCATTACTCATGAGATTTACATACGTATGCATGTTCTAAAGTAGGTTTGACTCAATGTTCAGTTTTACTAATAGATATCAGATTTCAGCTTTGAGTCAATCGATTCAGTTATGATGTTATGTCATGTTATGAAGAGATCATGATTTTAGAAAGAATGCATGCAAGCCCTACTCCCATATTCTTAAACGTTTATGGTTAATTTATGCATTGTCTTTAAATGATCTTACTTGCTTAAACAGTTTTATTTACTCTACATACTCGATACATTCCACGTATTGACCGCATACTTTATGTTGTATTGTTTCATGATACAGGATCTGGCTCTCAAGTTCAGCCCCGCTCATAGTGAGTCTTCAGTTTTAGCACCTTCATTGTTGGTGAGTCCTCATCTCCTGGGGACTAGACTATTCAAATTTTCTTCATGTATTTTCAGTTTCAGTTTGTTGAGTTAGTTGGGGTCTTGTCCCATCAGCTCGTCATATTTAGAGGCTTATCAGATAAAAGATGTATTCAGCTTTGGATTTTGTACTCTAATGTTATGCTTGTTTAAGACTTCTTCTATGTTTATCTTGTTGATTTCTCAGTTTTATTGATCGAGTTAGGTGGATGCTTAAATAAAGCGAAGTGGAATCTATTAGAATAGAAAATAGTGCAGCTCGATCAGTATAAGAATAAAGCAAGGAGGTTGGCAGGAAAGGTGACTTTCTTTTCCGCGATCGAGGCATCTATTCAGGTAGTGACAAACTTGATATCAGAGCCATAGGTTTGAAGTATCCTGGGGTGTTTGAAAGTCGCGTTATGTAGAGTGTTTTTCATGGATGTGAAGCGCGCCACACTTATGACGAAGAGGCTACAAGATGTTTAGGAAATGTTCCCTTCTTTCATGATCTATGTCATGTGATGAAATATCTCTCTATCCTTCTAATTCGTGCTATTCGCAATTGCAGAAGTGTGGCTCCTCGAAGAATGAATGGTAGAAGGAATGGGAATGGAGAAGGCCACGCAGATGGCAACGGTGATGGGCACCAGCAAGCCCCACCAGTTTAGGAGCACCAGGAACCGGAGCCAGCTACCCATGCTGAGTTCTGAGCCGCTATTCAGATGCTCGCGCATGCCGTGACCGCTCAAGCCAATCAGTAGGCAGTTGCAATTGTTCCACAAAATGGCAATGCAGCGGTGGCTCAAGTCAGCAATTTCTTGAGAATGAACCCGCTAGAGTTCTTCGCGTCAAAAGTGGATAAGTAACCGCATGAATTCCTAGATGAGATTGTGAAGATCACCCAAATCATGGGGGTGAATGGAGTGGAGTGCGCGGAGTTGTCCTCGTACCAATTGAAAGGGGTTGCGCACATCTGGTTATGCCAATGGAAAGATAACAGGGTCACCGGAGCAGGCTCGGTCACTTGGGAGGAGTTTCATGTTGCATTCTTTGATCGGTTCTTCTCTCATGAGATGAGGGAACTGAAGGCAGCCGAGTTTGTGAATATGAAGCAAGGGAGAATGACAGTACAAGAGTATTCCTTGAGTTCACTCGCCTATCAATGTATGCCTAGAGTTGGTAGCCGATCAGAGGGCACGGGTGAGTAGGTTCGTTCATGGTTGGTGGGCTATTTGGATAAGGATTGTAGGACTACTATGCTTCACCAGGACATGGACTTCCCTCAGATAGTCTTATACGCCCAACAGATGAAGGTGACACATTTGAGAGAGAGGGAGGCCAAGAGGGACAGGACCAATGACCACAAATTCTCACAGTCGAGATCAGGTGGTGGGCACCAATAAAATACCCACAAGAGATCATCAGCTACAACATCTTCATCATTGAGCTTTCCATCAAGACTAAGGCATGATCAAAGGGGGAAAGCATCAAGCTCTAGGGGACAGAGTAGCAGACCCGCGCCGCAGGTATGGCCGGGGTCACACGGGTTAGTGTATAGAAGGTATAGGAGCTTGTTTTAGGTGTGGGAAGCCCAGACACATCCTATGAGATTGCCCAGCAGCGAGACAAGATCATGATGGGGGTCGGGGCCCAGCTTTTAGTTTCGTAGCCCTACCCATACGCTCAGCAAATCAGCAAGGCATCCACTAGTACAGGTGGCGGTCACCGATAGAACATACTCTATACATTAGCATCCCGCTAGGAGCAAGAGGTCTCCTCGGATGTGGTCACTGGTATGTTATGAGTTTTCCATTTTGATGTTTATGCTTTGTTAGATCTAGGGGCTACCTTGTCTTTTGTCACACCTTATATAGCCAGTAGCTTCGGAGTCAGTCTCGATATCCTGTCAGCATCCTTCTCAGTCTCTACTCCAGTAGGTGATTCATTTATAGCTAGACGGGTATATAGAGGTTGCACGATGTCAGTTCTTTAGAAAGTAACCTCAGTAGATTTGATAGAGTTAGCCAAGACCGATTTCGATGTCATTTTGGGGATGAATTCGCTATTTGCATATTATGCCTCAGTTAACTGTAGAACCCGGGCAGTAGAGTTCAGATTTTTGGATGAGCCAGTCTTAGAATAGAAGGATAGTTCAGTTGTGCCTGTAGGTTATTTCATTTCCTACCTTAAGGCCAGAAAGATTATTTCTAAAGGTTGTGTGTACAATCTAGTTAGGGTTAAGGATGTTGAGTCTAAGACCTCGACTATCCAGTTAGTTCCAGTAGTACGTGAATATCCAGAGGTCTTTCCAAATGATTTACCGGGAATCCCTCCCGAGCGGGAGATTGATTTTGGTATTTACCTTTTTCCCAACACGCAGCCTATATCGATTCCTCCCTACAAAATTGACCTAACCGAGCTAAAAGAGTTGAAAGACAAGTTGAAGGACTTGTTAGATAAGGGTTTCATTAGACTGAGCAAGTCCCCATGGGGTGCACTAGTTCTTTTTGTCCGAAAGAAAGATGGTTTTCTTCGTATGTGTATTGATTATCGGCAATTGAAAAAAGTCATCATCAAGAATAGGTATCCTTACCTAGGATTGATAATTTGTTTGACTAGCTTCAGGGTACCAAGTGTTTCTCAAAGATAGATCTCCGATTTAGTTACTATCAGCTCAGAGTTCAGGAGTGTGACATCCTGAAGAAAGCCTTCAGGATGCGGTATGGCCATTATGAGTTTGTAGTTATGTCTTTTGGACTAATGAATGCTCCTGCATCTTTTATGTACCTGATGAACAGGGTGTTCAAGCCATACTTGCATATGTTCGTGATTTTGTTTATTGATGACATCATGATATACTCTAGGAACTAGGAGGAATATACCACTCATTTGAGAACAATGCTTCAGACTCTTAGGGATCGCCAATAATATGACAAATTCATCAAGTGTGAGTTTTGATTAAACTACGTAGAATTTTTGGGCCATGTGGTATCAAACGAAGGCATAACAGTGGACTCTCAGAAAATAGAGGCAGTACAGAATTGGCCTAGACTGGTGAAAGAACCCTTTAGATATTTAGAGTTTCTTGGGTTTAGCTGGCTATTATCAGAGATTTCTTGAAGGTTTCCCATCGATTGCAGCACCTTTGACCAAATTTTCCCAGAAGAGGTGAAATTCCAATGATCGGAGGCTTGTGAGAAGAGCTTCCAGGAGCTGAAGACTCGACTTACTTCAGCACCGGTGTTAACTCTACTGGAGGGTACCGATGGTTTTGTGGTGTATTGTGATGCTTCAAGGATCGGACTTGGGTGTATATTGATACAGCACGGGAAAGTTTTAGCATATGTTTCTAGACAGCTAAAGGTTCAAGAAATACCCGACCCATGATCTTGAATCGGCCGTGGTGGTATTTGCATTGATGATATGGAGACATTGCTTGTATGGGGTCCACATGGATGTATTTAAAGACCATAAGAGCTTGCAATATGTGTTCACTTAGAAGGATCTCAATCTTCGGCAAAAGAGGTGGTTGGAGCTACTCAAGGACTACGATATGAGTGTGCTTTACCATCCGGGCAAGGCCAATGTGGTAGCGGATGCACTTAGTAGGCTCTCTATGGAGAGTGTGTCCCATGTGGATGAGGGGAAAATGGAGCTGGTGAAGGATGTGCACCGACTCGCAAGGTTGGGAGTTGGGTAGGTTGACTCGACCGATGGCGGTGTTTTGGTTCAGAACGAATCAAAATCATCCCTGGTGACTGATGTAAAAGCTAGACAGGATGAGGACCCGATTTTAGTAAAGTTAAAGGAAGCCATTAAGAATCAGAAGGTAGAGGTCTTCTCCAAAGGGGGAGATGGTATGCTTCGGTACCAGGTTGCCTATGTGTTCCGGATGTTGATGATTTAAGGAGCTAGATATTGCACGAGGCTCACGAAACCAGATATTCTATCCATCCAGGTGCCACCAAGATGTACCGTGACTTACAGGAATTCTATTGGTGGAACAACATGAGGAAGGATATCACATAAATCGTAGCTAAGTATCCGAGCTGTCAGCAAGTAAAGGTTGAACATCAAAGACCGGGATGTGTGCATTAGGATATCAGTATTCCTACTTGGAAGTGGGAAGAAATTAATATGGACTTCATCACAGTTTTATCTCGTACTCGTCGTCAATATGAATCCATTTGGGTGGTGATAGACAGGTTTACCAAGGCTGCTCATTTTCTACCATTTAAAACCATGAATTCAGCCGAGGATTATTCCAAACTATATATTCGAGAGCTAGTTAGATTTCATGGAGTGCCCTTATCCATCATTTGATATAGAGGTACTCAATTTACCTTTCAGTTTTGGAGGTTATTTCAAAAAGGACTTGGTACTCAAGTTAAGCTCAACACAACATTTCATCCGCAAACGGATGGTCAAGCGGAGAAAACAATTCAGACTCTCAAGGATATGTTGAGAGCATATGTGGTTGACTTCAAAGGTAGCTGGGATGAACATTTGCCTCTTATCGAGTTTGCATATAACAACAGCTATCATTCCAGTATCCAGATGGTATCGTTTGAGGCTCTCTATGGGCAGAGATGTAGGTCGCCCATTAGATGGTTTGAGTTTGGTGAAGCAGTGATGATAGGACCAGATTCAGTTCACGAGGCTATGGAGAAGGTTCAGTTGATAAGGGCCAGGTTGAAAACTGCCCAGAGTCGCCAAAAGTCCTATGCCGACGTGTGGAGGAGAGAATTAGAATTTGAGGTTGATGATTGGGTATTTCTGAAGGTGCCTCCCATGAAAGGAGTGATGAGGTTCGAAAAGAAGGGAAAACTTAGTCCCCGCTATGTTGGCCCATACCAGATAGTGAGACATGTTGGCAAGGTGGCTTATGAATTGGAGCTACCCTCAGAATTAACTTCTGTGCATCTTGTATTTCAAGTGTCACTCTTGAAGAAGTGTTTGGGTGATCCACCTTTAGTTGTCCCGGTGGACAGTGTTGATGTAAAGGACAACCTCAGTTATGAGGAGGTTCCAATAGAAATACTGGATCGTCAGGTTTGAAGGCTAAGGAATAAAGAAGTAGCTTCAATTAAAGTGCTATGGAGAAATCAGCATGTTGAGGGAGCTACATGGGAAGCCGAAGTAGATATGATGGCTAGATACCCACATTTATTCTCTACTAGCTAAGTTTCAGCTTAAGATATCAATTTTTCCTAGAACTCTATTTAGTTTTCATATTCAGTTCATGTGCTCAAGTTTCTTTTATGCATATGGATGTATGTATGATTCGTGAATTCAGTTTAGATATGTAGTATGAATCGGAGGTAGTCATTCCGTTAGTTTTTGGTGTAAATGATCCGTATTTGAGTATGATAATTGCATTTCTCTGCTTTTATGTATGTTTTCCAATATTCGATGATGAATGTTCCCAAGAGGGAGATATTTTTATACCCTGGAAGCCCAAGGATCAGACCTAGGAGTTGAAATGGAGAAAAACCTAAAATCTAACTCCAAGCACAAAACGAGTCGTGAGAGGTGAGAGGAGACCATGAGTCGTGATGTTACTCGTGGGGAGGCTGTGGGGTTGAAATTGAGATTTGAGAAATTAGACCCCACGGGCATGACCACGACTAATGGTCAGTCCCTAAAAGTCGTTAGGTCAGTCGTGAGGTGGGTGAGTAAGAATAGTGAATGAAAGGGAACAGTGTACATGATGAGAGGACCCCATGAGTCGTGGTCAGTCACCATGAATCATGGGGAGGGTTGTGAGCAGCATGGAATAATTGTGTTGAGGCCAGGGTAGTGTACATGGAATAAGTCTTCTGTCATGAGCCCAATAGATTGAGAAGCAGACTTCACGAGCTAAGCCACGAGTTGTGACCCTTGACGACGAATCATTAGGTCCCTCGTTGGGACCACCTGATAGTTATTTTCTGCGAATTTTGTAAGGGCTATTTTGTAATTCCTAAGTTCCTACAGCCTAAACTACGTTGTTTTGAGTTATAAATAGTGATTTTTAAAAGGGTTAAGTTCACTTTAGGCCTTATTGATTCATGCATGCAAGGTAGAAGGTGAGAGAGGGTGATCAAGGCTAGTGTTTCTCAATTTCTCTTCAATTTATTCTTGGGATATTAAAAAATTATAAGAATCAGCTACCAACAGGTTTGTAGGGTTGTGAATGGGTGAATTCTTTCACACCCATGCCCAATCCCTCTCTAAATCATGAATGTTCTACGACTAATCTTTGTGGTTTTAACCCAAATGCATGAATTTCCTAATTCTGTACATGCGTATGATTATTATATTTCTACTACTGAATTATGACACACAGGATACTTTTATAATGTTTTCAATTAAAAATTATGTTTCCAGCTTTATGAATTGAAAGACCATTGATGAAAAGTTCATGAAAGATGAGATTTGTGATGATTGTATGATGATGATGAGATATTATGATGAAAAGAATGTTTTTAAGCTACCCATATTTATAATCATGCTTTCTATATGAATTGAGTATTTTCAATTATGATAATGTTTTGGGCAATGCCTACATGTCTAAGTATTAATTATGATTCTCCTGAATTAAGCTTACCACATGATTTTGGAGAGAAGACTCCCAATTATCTTTTAGCTTGTGGTATGGTTTGAGTTAAAGCTTCTCTTATGCATGATTTCACATTTGAGATGTAATTGATGATTGAGCTTCGTCAATAGATGATGTTGAGATTCGTTGAATAACGATGTAGAGCATATGCATTTTTGAGAGTACTGTCTAACACCGAGCAGGCTAAGGGTCGATCACCCTATGCCTCAGAACTACGTGCCAACGTAGGTTTACACTGTTATATTACTTTGGGACCTCCCTTGTGAGCTATCCCCGGCCCATTTGGCCCATGAGCTTGATATCAATATCATGGTATCATCCCTAGCCTTGGAAAGGCTTTAGACGGCTCTACCCACTTGAGTGTGATAGTTGGGACCATATAATCTCTATCGTGGTATGTCGTTTAAAAGACAAGTCTCCCATTGTTCCTCATGATTTCAGTTATGCATATACATTACTCATGAGATTTACATACATATGCGTGTTTTAAAACAGGTTTAACTTAATGTTCAGTGTTACTTATAGATATCATATTTTATCTTTGAGTCAATAGACTTAGTAATGATGTTATGTTATGTTATGTTATGAAGAGATCATGATTTCAGAAAGAATGCATGCAAGCCTATGTTATGAAGAGATCATGATTTAAGAAACAATGCATGCAAGCCCTACTCTCAGATTCTTAAATGTTTATGTTTAATTTATGCATTGTATTTAAATGATTTTACTTACTTAAGTGGTTTTACTTACCCTGCATACTTGGTACATTCCATGTACTGACTACATACTCTATGTTGTATTGTTTCATGATACAGGACCCGACTCTCAGGTTCAGCCTCGCTCATAGTGAGTCTTAAGAGCTAGCACCTTCATTGTTGGTGAATCCTCATCTCCTGAGGACTAGACTATTCTGATTTTCTTCATGTATTTTTAGCTTCAGTTTGTTGAGTTAGTTGGGGTCTTGTTCCATCAACTCGTAATGTTTAGAGGTTTATCAGAAAAAAGATGTATTCAGCTTCCGATTATGTACTATCATGTTATGCTTGATTTAGGCTTCTGCTATGTTTTTCTTGTTGAATTCTCAATTTTATTGATTGAGTTAGATGTATGCTTATGCCATGGGTCGACTTGGGGTCTCTCGAGGCTCCTTGTCCTGTGTTGCGATTCGGGCCTCCGTTTGGGTCATGACAATTAAACATATATAATGAGTTTATGGTAAGAGCATGTGAATATTTAATGAACCCCATTTCAAAATTTATGCTAAATCACGGTGAAAGTTCTAAAATCGCGCTTTTCACATATCATGTACATATTTTGAGGAGGTGTAAGTAACTTTATAAGCATACACGACTATTAGCCACAACGGGTCTTAGAATTTAGGGAGAATATATGAGGATTCATGCATAAATTAGAACCCTAGAACATTCTTTTCTAAAATCAAAGTATTTGGGCTTTTAGTATAAACTTTTGGGGCATAAGGATGAAAGGATGTCCTTGTTGAAAACCCACATACCTTATTAGAAGGAATCCCCCACTTGAACTTGAACCTTGAAGCCCTTGAAGAAGCCCTAGGTGATCCTTGAGTTTTTAGAGAGGGGAGGAAGAAGAGTTTGAGAGGGTATTCTGATGGAATGAGGAGTTAGGCTAGTAGGAACCCTTAAAAACGTCTCATCTTATACTCAAAATGGCATAGTTTAGGAGTTACAAGCATAGGATTCTACGAAAATACCCTTGGAAATTCAGAGGAAAAATCCGTCTGCGAGTCCCTACGAGGCACTCCATATGTCGTGGGGTTGACAATGACTGTAGTGCAAAGTTGTGGAGTGCACTGGAAACATTTTCAAAAGTTCCTCGAATCTGCCGACGACTGATTTCATGAGTTGTTAGCTGACTTAATGACTCGTGGCTTTTTCCGTTACCATCGAAGCTAACAATCCTGTTCTTTCATCCCACGACTAACACGACGAGTCATGACTTGCTACAATGAATTGTCACTTCCCTTCATCGTCACCACTGCCTCAAGACTCTGTCATTCTTCTGATGACCGATGTAACGGTTTGTTGCCTGCCTAACGACTCGATGGGTCGTCCGTTGTCACTGCACCACACTTGCACCTCTTGACTGCTTGCCACGAGTCTGACCAAAACTCGTTGGGTCACCTAATAATTTATACCATGATTTGTTCTGAGGTTAAATTTCCACTTTCCCTCTGAATTCTTTCTTTAAGTATAGGGTCTGTTCTTAGAAACTTTCGGGGTGTTACAATATCTCCCCCTTGGGAACATTCGTCCTCAAATGTAGGATAAACATGCTAAAAAACTGGGGAAAGAATTGATATCCCAAACACTGAGTATTTACAACTGAAACTGATGGAGTATTTGACTCCGGGCTGATGTTACATATCTAAACTGAATATATAAATCATACATGCATGCAAGGTGTGAGAGGGACCGAAAGACATGAAACTGATATGGAACTAGATAGAACACTGAGAAGGATTCTTTCCCACTAACAACCATTGGGCTAATATGGACTAAGCCATCATTCTCAAATCGCTTTTCCATACTGAGCTAGAATTCATGATATCTGGTCTAACTGAAAGTAAAGGACTCATGAGCGCAAATCATTCACGACATCTAAAAACTAAGTACATAGATGAGGTACCCTCATCTACTGGGCTACTAAAGCAACTCCTTAAGATTGAGTTCGAGATAAACATACTGAAAGGCATGAGTTAATACACAGCTAGTTTATAACATGAAGATGAGCCTTACATATTCATAGATTAAGACTAGCATCGTTGTCTGAAGCAGCTATCTAGAAATTCTGGAAGTCTGCACATGGGTAGAGCATAGCTTCAACTGAAATACAAGAGGAATTATTTGAACCTGAAGGGATCGACATACTGTAACTGTTAGGGCTGGAACTCCCCTACTAGCATACTAAAGATTTTGCTTGTCTCGCAGACTTACAATCTCCCCCTTAGCTTTAAGCCATTATTCTAAGGCTCCTGAATCTTTCTCAAGGTTGGGGCTAAACCACTACCTCTTGACGTCTCCTCCACCCCCAACATTTACTGTAAACCTCATACTTATAGCTACTTTACACCATACATCAATAACTTCTTCTCAATAAACATCACAAGAGCTTCTTATTCAGTACTGGGGTTCTGGGGTTGACAACATGCAAAAAGTAACGCGAGAAATTCATAACATACTTGTGACAACTTCTGGTGACTTGCCCTTATCCTGATGCGCTGCCAAAGCATAGGAGCAATTTTGATGCTGTCCGCCACCACTCTATATGATGCACCTTGCCAAAATAGGGGGGTTAAGGGAGCTACTGAAGAGGTGGTTGTGGCCCTACTCTCACCACACTTGGCTGTTGTGCAATCTCTATGCTTATGAACCAACTTGCCACACCAAAAACAAGCGGCTAAGCCAGCCATACATTCTTTCATATGGTGCGTCCCACAGATCTTACAAAATGGATACATAATCTCCCTTACCCTGGGTTTGTACGAAACACTGGCTGTCAAAGGTTCTAGGGCTGATGATCTCTGTTGCGGGCATGAGCAATGTCCACCACTCGACCTCTGAGGGGAAAACTCTGAATCTCCTGTCCCAACCCTCTTGGCCTCTCTCTCTTTCTCCTTCACCTGTTCCACTTCTATTTGTTGAGTGAATATCACCAAACGTGGAAAGTCTATGTCCTTGAGCAACATGGCAGTCCTACACTCTTTGATCAAGAAGTCTTACACTCCATTCACGAACTTACTCACACGAGCCTTCTAGTCGGCAACCATCTCCAGAGCATACTTGGATAACTGGGTAAAATCCAATGCATACTCCTGAATAGTCATGCTGTTTTGCCTCAAGTTGATGAACTCTTCCGTCTTTGCCTCCCTCATCTCCCTAAGGAAAAACCTATCCAAGAACGCAGTCATAAACTGATCCCAACTTATGGGGGCTGCTCCAACTCCCCGACTATCTCTCCACTGACAAAAGCATATGTCAGTGACTCCTTTAAGCTTGTACGAGGCTAAGTCTGCACTCTCCATTTTCGTCACCCCCATAATTCGGGTGATCTTCTAGATTTCTCTAAGAACTCATACGGGTCCTCATCCACCTTTGACCCTAAGAATTAGGGTGGTTTTATTCTAAGGAAGTCTCTTACCCTAGTCAACGCCACATTCCTATTTCAGGGAACATGAGCCATCGCCTGCTGATTAATCTGGGTTGTAATGGCCTGCGCCAACATGTGGAAGCCTGCTATGAACTTGGCATGAGTAACATGGTCGTCCATCGGGTTCACTGGGGTTGGTGGGGCTTGTTGGCGCCCATTACCATTTCTTCTTCCATTTGCTCATCTCTGAGGCATTATTTACGAGCACATAAAGCATGAGCTAGGAGAGGAACTTTTAGAGTTTCATACTCTACGCACGGCAAGAATCATGAAGAAAAGGGAAAATTCCTTAAACATCTCATAGCCTCATCGTCATGAGTGTGGCGCGCTTCACACCCATGAGAAAAGACTCTACTTAACGCGGCTTTCAGACACCGTAGGACACTCTAAACCTTTGCTCTAATACCAAGTTTGTCACTACCAGAAAATAGGCCCAGATCGAGAGACAGGACAAGGAACCCCGAAAGGCTCCAAGTTGACCCATGAAATGATCATAGCATAACATTAGAAAGACAACAACTAAAATAATTATAATTGAGCAGAGCTAACTGATACATAAAACAAAATCTAATAAAACTCTATTACATAGTTGAATCTATCTATACAAGCCTGAAAGCCTTTACGACACTGATTAGTTGCTGGGACAATCTCTCAGCTAACTCCTAAAGTCTAAAAAACTAAAACATAATGAAATATAAAACATAGATCGCGTCCTCGAGAGATGAGGACTCACCAAAAGCAGCTGAGATGGGAATGGAGCATATCTAACCACGCAGCTCAGTTTGAAAACCTGAATCTATATCATGAAACGATATAGCACATAAAGTATGTAGTCAGTAATTGAAATGTACTGAGTATGCGGGAAGTGTAAATAAACTAAAACATGCAAGTATACAAGAAAGAGATAAACTGAGTACATCACTAAACATATAACTGAGCTGAAATACGATAACCCTGTTTGAAATACACACATACACACACACATATATATATATATATATGTTGACAAGAAGCTTTCTTTTGAAAAAAAACATTTACTGAAGCATACTCATACACGATGCATAAGGGTCATGTACTGTACATATGCTGAATACTGAAGGTGTAACTGATATCATACACTATACTAACTATCTACATATAACTGAGACTGAATTTTGCTAAATCTTATTTAAACTAACATCTGAATCTATACAGAGGTGAGCGGAACTGATATCATAGACTGAGCTAAGGGAGACGTTCTCTACTATGGAATGTTCCTAACAAACTAAAGGAGAGTTTCTCTGCTATTGAGACTCCCTTAATAAACTAAGGGAAATATTCTCTGCTAGTGAGAATCCCTGACTAAGCTAATGGAGACATTCTCTGCTAATGAGAATCCCTGACTGAGTTATGGGAGACCTTCTCTGCTAATGAGAATCCCTGACTGAGCTAAGGGAGATATTCTATGCTATGGAGAATCCCTGACTAGAGTGAGGGAAACACTCTGACTGACTGAGGGAAATATTTTCGGCTATGGAGAGTCCCAATAAAGTAGAACATGGAGGACACTAGTCTTTCGTCATTCGTCTAGTCTAAGTTACTTTAGCTAATCAGAGACAGGAGTGTTCAACTAATTACATCATACTGGATTCATTTAAAATCTAATCAAGGCTACTTTCTACTATAAACAAGCCCATAGGTCTGAAAGATCATCGTCATGCTTTATCATCACAATTCATATCATTATAGTCCCGAAATTAGAGTTTAAATCATACATTCTACGTTCATGAAACATCTATAGGATCAGATCATACTTTACACACATTCATAACATTCATAGTCCGAGTTCATAACATATGACGTATATCTTAGACTCATGTAATATTCATAGGTCCAAGTCATACTTTAACATATACCTGAATCATAGTGAAGGCATATACATGTGTCAAATCTACACAAGCCCATAAGTTCTAATCATACCTCTACACATCTATTAAATCATGTATATTAGATTTGCAGAAACCCATATGATTGGCTCATGCCTTAAACATATATAATGGGTTCATGGTAAGAGCATATGAATATTTAATGAACACCATTTAAAATTTATGGTAAATCATTCTTTTCACATGTCATGTACATATTTCGAGTAGGTGTACATAACTTCATAAGCATACACGACTATTAACCACAACGTGTAACACCCCAAAAGTTTCCAAGATTAAAATCAAGATTTGAAGTGTGTTCAGAAGAAAAATCTATAGCAGTGCCTTAGAACGATGCATCCAACAAGTTGTTGGTCGATCAAACGATTGGTTAGTGGTAGTTATTGGAAGGGTTTTAGAAAATAGTGCTATATGTTTGATGCTACGGGAGGATGCACAAGTCGTTGTGTAAAACAACGACCTGCTGGATGCAATCATGGTAAGTATTTAGATTTTGACTTTTCAAAGGGGACGAGTCATGTGACGACTCATTGATTGCCGTAACAGATCGTCATGAGGAGTCGTTAGTTGGAGTGCAGGGTTCTAGGTCAGTGATGACAGATGGTTACAACAGACCATTAAAGCTATCAATGACCTGTGGTGTCAATTGTTGGAAAGGACTCAAAGGTTGGTCCAGTGGGGATGACAGAAGGACTGACGAGTCGTTGGATCAAGTAATGACTCATCATGCCAGTTGGTGGATGGATTTATGTTGAAGAACCAGTCGACTCAATAGGAGGTGGTGACGAGTCGTTGGATGAAGTAACGACTCGTCCTGTTGGTCATTGGTTGAGGAAGCTAAAACTGTGAAGCAGACCCCAGAAGCAACGGATGGTCACCACGAGTCATGGTGAGGACCAACGACTCGTGGTGAGGGTCGTGGTCTCAAATCGGGCAGATTTTTAAGTTTTTTCCTAGGGATATTTTGGTAAAGTCCTACGCTTCTAGTTTTAAGATGGCATAATTTTGGGATTTTAAGGGACATTTTTAGGGGTTTTCTAGCCAATCCTCTCATTCCCTCAACTCTTCTTCCTTCCCCTATCAAGATAAAGGGTCAAACTAAGATTTTCTTCAAGGGTTTAGTTGAAGAGGTGATTTAGGTATGTGGGTTTTTCAACAAGGATATCCTTCCATCCTTGTGCCCGAAATGTTTTATTTAGAAACTCAATTCCATTATTCTAGAAAAGCATGACCTAGGGTTTCGATTTATGGATGATCTATTCTATGCCTTACATGAAATCTAAGACCCATTAGGATTAAAAGTTATTTATGCTTATGAGATTATTTTAATATCTTGAATTATGTACTTAATGGTGAAAATGCATGATTATAGAATTTTCTTCATGAGATAACCTAAAACTTTGATTGGGATTTGTTATTGATCACTTGATTATAGCAAGAACTTTTATCTATGTCTAAATTACGTGAATATCGTAAGAATTCCCTTAAAAACTATAACATATGATTTGATAGATATGTTGAGATGAGATTTGAACTATGGCTTGATTAATGGAAAGTATGTATGTGTTTTCATTATCTTTTCGATGTAAATGTTTCGGGTATGAGCTAAACCTATGATAACGACATAATTATCGTATCTTCCTTATGAATCAGAGTAAATTCCGAAATAGGTTCTATGAAATGAATATATATATATATATATATACACACACACACACACACACTTCTACCATGATCCCATTGCACATGTTTAAGGTATGAGTTAATTACATGGACTTTACCATAAATTTGGAATATATGAAGCAATGTATATATTCTAAAGGGTGAATTGGTTCTACGGATCTTACATGACTCTATGTTATACGCCGTATGTTGTGAACTCGGAACTAAAATGTTGTGAAGGTGTGTAAAGTATGATATGAATCTATAGATGTTCATACAATGTAAGATGTGTGGATTAAATGATGATTTGGTACCATGAAGATATGAATTATGATGTTAAAGCATGAGAATGATCCATCAGACTTTTGGGCTTGTTGTTAGTAGAAAGTAGCCCTAATCCTTTCTAAATGAATGTTGTATGATGATCAGTAAATGCTCATGTTTCTTATTAGTTGTAGTAGCATAGACCAGATGATTAACGCCAGATCAGTACTTCTCATGTTCTAGTCAGCCAAGGACTCTCCATAGCTAAGAAGGTTTCCCTTAGCTAGCCAGGGACTCTCCATAGCTGAGAAGGTTTCCCTTAGTCGGTCAGGGACTCTCCATAGCCGATAATGTTTCCCTTAGATCGGTCAGGACTCTCCATAGCTGAGAATATTTCCCTAGTTCAGTTGGGACTCTCCATAGCTGAGAATGACTCCCTTAGCTTATGTTATCAGTTTGGATTAGTTCCGTAGAGTTCAGACTTCAATTTAAGCAAATGTAGCATAATGAAATCTCAGCTATCAACAAACATCCAGTAGAGTGCATGATATAAATTTCAATGTCAGTTTTCATTATATGTTCATTGCCTGATCCTTATCCATGAGTTTGATGATTCTTCAAAGTATGAGTTCAAAATGAATGTTTTATGTTGATATATGTATATGACTCAGGGGAGGCTTATGCGTTCTAAATCCATTTAATTCCTTTTTGTATACTTGTATGTTTAGTTTGTTTATATTTTCCCAGATGCTCAGTATATTCCAAGTACTGACCGCATACTTTATATGCTATATTATTTCATGATATAGATTTAGGTATCAAGACTCAGCCCCGCAGGTAGACATGCTCTTTCCCATCTCATCGGATTGTGGTGAGTCCTCATCTCTCGAAGACAAGATCAATGTTTTATATTTTAGTTTTCAGACTTTAGGAGTTAGCTAGGGACCTGTCCCAGCAACTCATCAATTTAGTAGAGGCTTTCAGACATGTGTAGTCAAATTTAGTCTATGTATTAATGTTTTGTTAGATTATGTCTTTATGTTTTAAATTTGACTCCTTACAGTTAGCTTCTGCTCAGTTATGTTTTTATTAGCTATTTATATTGTTAAGAGTTATTCTATGATTATTCCATGGGTGAACTAGGAGTCTTTCAGGGTTCCTTGTCCCGTGTTACAACTAGGGTGTAAACTCGGGTCATGACAAACTTGGTAGAATAGAAAAGGTTTAGAGTGTCCTAGGGTGTTTGAAAGCCACGTTAAGTAGAGTCTTCTTCATGGGTGTGAAGCGCGCCAAACTTATGGCAAAGAGGCTATGAGACGTTTTAGGAATGTTCCTTTTTCTTCATGATCCTTACCATGTGTAGAGTATGAAACTCTAAATAGTTCCTCCCATGACTCGTGTTTTACGCGCTCGCAGATAATGCCTCCAAGAAGAGAGAAGGGAAGAAGGAATGGTAATGGCCGCTAGCAGGCACCACCAGCTCCGGCGAACCCGATAGACGACCATGTTACTCATGCTAGTTCTGAGCAACCCTTAATATGTTGGCGCAGGCCATGGCTGCCCAGATTAATCAGCAAGCGATGGCTCGTGTTCCCCTAAATGGGAATGTAGCGGCGACAAGGGTAAGAGATTACTTCAGAATAAACCCGCTAGAGTTCTTAGGGTCGAAGGTGGATGAGGACCCATATGAGCTCTTGGAATAGATTCAGAAGATCACCCAAATCATGGAGGTGATAGGAACTGAGAGTGCAGATTTAGCCTCCTACCAGCTAAAAGGAGTCGCTTATATATGGTTTTGTTAGTAGAGAGACAGTCGGGGAATTGGAGCATGCAACGTAGGTTGGGAAGAATTTATGACTGCATTCCTGGACAGGTTTTTCCCTAGGGAGTTGAGAGAGGAAAAGGCGGCATAATTCATCAACTTGAGACAAAATGACATGATTGTCCAGGAGTACGCATTGGAGTTTACCCGATTATCCAAGTATTCACCGGAGACGGTAGCCGACCAGAGGTTCCGGGTGAGCAGGTTCGTGAATGGAGTGTTAGACTCCTTGGTTAAAGAGTGCAGGACTGCCATGTTGCATAGGGACATAGATTTTCCACTTTTGTGATATTCGCTCAACAAATGGAAGCGGAACAGGTGAAGGAAAAAGAGAGAGGCCAAGAGGGCCAAGATAGGAGATTCACCCCGCAGAGGACGAATAGTTGACACCGCTCACTTTCCCAGTAGAAATCATCAGCTCCAACCCTTTCAATAGTCAATGCTCCGTATAAACCCAGAGTAAGGGAGATTACGTATCCATTGTGTACCAGATGTGGGAAGCACCATTTGGGAGAATGCATGGCCGCTCGTATTCTTGTTTTTGGTGTGGCAAGTTGAGCCATAAGCACCGATATTACGCAGTGGCTAAGAGAGGTGAGAGTAAATCCTCGGCCACCTCTTCAGTAGCTCTAGTAGCCCGTCCATTTCAGTAGGGTATATCATCTAGCTCAGGTGGCGAACAATGTTAGAATAGCTCCTATGTTGTAGCAACACACCATGATAAGGGAAAGTCACCAGTAGTGGCCACAGGTATGTTGTGAATTTTGTGTTACCCTTTGCATCCTGCTAACCCCAAAACCCTAGTATTGGATAAGAAGCTTTGTGATGATTTTTGAGGAGAAATTGTTGATAGGTGATGTGCACAGATGCGAGTGTAAGGCTTGCAGTGAAGGTTAGAGGTGAAAGAGAAGCTAGGAGTTAGTGAATTATCCCCGACCTTAAGAAATATTCAGGAGCCTTGGGATGACGTCTTTACGCTATGGGGGAGATGGTAAGTATGTGCGACAAGACAGATTTGAGAACAAAGGCTCAGTCTGTATCAACTCGGTGCTGGTTAGAGGGAAAGAATCCTTCTCAATGTTCTATCTATTTCCATGTTAGTTTCATTTCTTTTAGTACCTCTTGTGCCCTACCATGCATGTATGATTTAGATGTCCAGTTCAGATGTATAAGATTAGCAGTAGTCAGATACTCCATTGTTTTCAGCTGTAATTAACTAGTTATGGGATTTTAGTTCCGTTTCGATCCCTTTAGTATGTTTAGCCAACATTCGAGGAAGAATGTTCCCACGGGGGAGATATTGTAACACCCCAAAAGTTTCCAAGATTAAAATCAGGATTTGAAGTGTGTTCAGTAGAAAAATCTACAGTAGTGCCTCAGAACGACTTATCCAACGAGCCGTTGGTCAATCTAATGACTCGTTAGAGGCATTCATTGGAACAGTTTTAGAAAATAGTGCTATGTGTTTGATGCTACGGGCGTAGGTACGAGTCGTTGTGTGAAATAATGACCCGTTGGATGCAATCGTGGTAAATATTCAGATTTGGACTTTTCGCAGGGGAGGAGTCATGTGATGACTCATTGATTGCAATAGCGGGTCATCATGAGGAGTCATTAGTTGCAGTGCAGGGTTCCAGGTAAGTGACAAAGGATGGTTACAATGGATAGTTGAAGCTAGCAATGACTCGTGTTGTTGATCGGTGGAAGGGACTCAAGGGTTGGTTCGATGGGGACGATGGAAGGACTGACAAGTAGTTGGATCAAGTAACGACTCGTCATGTCGGTCGTTCGATGGATGGCAGGTTGAGGAACTAGTGGAGTCAATGGAAGGTTGTAACGAGTCGTTGGCTGAAGTAATGACTCATCCTGTTGGTCGTTGGTTGAGAAAGCTGAAACTGTGAAGCAGACCCCAGAAGCAACGGATGGTCACCACCAGTCATGATGAGGACCAACGACTCATGGTGAGGGTTGTGGTCTCAGATTCGATAGATTTTTAAGTTTTTCCTAGGGGCATTTTGGTAAAGTCCTACTCTTCAAATTTTCAGATGGCGTCATTTTGGAAATTTTAAGGGACATTTTTAGGGATTTTCTAGCCTAACCTCTCATTCCCTCAACTCTTCTTCCTTCCCCTCTCATGATCTAGGGTTCAACTAAGATATTATTAAAGGCTTCAAGGATTTAGTTCAAGAGGTGATTCAGGTATGTGGGTTTTTCAACAAGGATATCCTTCCATCCTTGTGCCCCAAATATTTTATTTAAAAACCCGATTCCATTATTCTAGAAAAGAATGACCTAGGGTTTCGATTTATGGATGATTTCTTCTATGCCTTATATTAAATCTAAGACCCATTAGGATTAAATGTTATTTATGCTTACGGGATTATTTTAATATCTTGAATTATGTGCTTAATGGTGAAAATGCATGATTATAGAATTTCCTTCATGAAATAGCCTAAATCTTTGACTGGAATTTGTTATTGATCACTCGATTGTATCAATAACTTGTATCCATGTATAAATTACGTGAATATCGAAAGAATTCCCATAAAAACTAGAACATATGATTTGATAGACATGTTGAGATTTTATTTGAACTATGGCTTGATGAATGGAAAGTATGTATGTGTTTTCATTATGTTTTCGATGTATATGTTTTGGGTATGAGGTAAAAATATGATAAAGGCATAATTATCGCATCTTCCTTATGAATCAAAGTAAATTCTAAAATGGGTTCCATGAAATGAATATATATATATATATATAATTCTACCATGATCCCGTTGCACATGTTTAAGGTATGAGTTAATTATGTGGGCTTCACCATAAATTTAGAATATATGAATCAATGTATATATGCTAAATGGTAAATTGGACCTATGGATCTTACATGACTCTATGTTATACGTCGTATGTTGTGAATCCGAACTAGAATGTTGTGAAGGTGTTTAAAGTATGATATGAATCTATATATGTTCGTAAAATGTAAGATGTGTGGATTATATGATGATTAGGACCATGACAATATAAATTGTGATGATAGAGCATGAGAATGATCCATCAAAATTTTGGGCTTATTGTTAGTATAAAGTAGCCCTAATCCTTTCTAAATGAATGTTGTATGACGAAATCAGTATGTTCATGTTTCTGATTAGCTGTAGTAGCATAGACCAGATGATTAATGTCAGATCAGTACTTCTCATGTTCTAGTCATCCAGGGACTCTCCATAGCTGAGAAGGTTTTCCTTAGCCAGCCAGGGACTCTCCATAGCTGAGAAGGTTTCCCTTAGTTAGTCAGGGACTCTCCATAGCCGAGAATGTTTCCCTTAGATCATTCAGGACTCTCCATATCTGAGAATGTTTCCATAGTTTAGTTGGGACTCTCCACAGAGAAGAATGACTCCCTTAGTTTATGTTATCAGTTTGGCTCAGTTCCATACAGTTCAGACTTCAGTTTAAACAGATGTAGCATAATGAAATCTCAGTTATCAGCATACATCCAGTACAGTGCATGATATAAATTTTAGTTTCAATTTTCATTGTATGTTCAACTCCCGATCCTTATTCGTGAGTTTGATGATGCTTCAGAGTATGAGTTCAAAATAGAAGTTTCATGTTTATATGTGTATATGACTCAGGGGAGGCTTGTGCCTTCTAAATCCTTTTAATTCCTTCTTTTGTACTTGTATGTTTAGTTTGTTTACATTTTCCCGCATGCTCAGTACATTCCAAGTACTGGCCTCATACTTTATGTGCTATATCATTGCATGATATAGATTCAGGTCTCCAGACTCAGCCTCGTGGGTAGACACATATGGTGAGTCCTCATCTCTCGAGGACGAGATCAATGTTTCTTATTTTAGTTATATTTCATTTTTTAGACTTTAGGAGTTAGTTGGGGACCTATCCCAAACAACTCATTAGTTTAG
Source organism: Datura wrightii (assembly GCA_035772735.1). NCBI lineage: Eukaryota > Viridiplantae > Streptophyta > Magnoliopsida > Solanales > Solanaceae > Datura > Datura wrightii. The sequence continues at coordinate 42,518,708 of JASDFA010000027.1, forward strand.
TAGAGGCTTTCAGACATGTGTAGTTAGATTCAGTCTGTGTATTAAAGTTTTGTTAGATTATGTCTTTATGTTTTAAATTTGACTCCTTATAGTTAGCTTCCACTCAATTATGTTTTTATTAGCTGTTTATATTGCTATGTGTTATGCTATAATTATGCCATAGGTCGACTAAGAGCCTGTCGAGGTTCCTTGTCTCATGTTACGGCTAGGGTGTAAACTTGGGTCGTGACACAACGGGTCATAGAATTCGGGGAGAACATAAGAGGATTCATGCATAACATGGAAATTTAGAACATGCTTTTCTAAAATCAAAGGATTTGGGTTTATAGTATAAAAAATTTAGGGCGCAAGGTTGAACGGATGTCCTTGTTGAAAACCCATATACCTGATTAGATGGAATCCCCCACTTGAACCTGAACCTTGAAGCCCTTGAAGAAGCCCTAGGTGATCCTTGATTTTTCAGAGAGGGGAGGAAGAACAGTTTGAGAGGGTATTCTGATGGAATGAGGAGTTAATCTATGATGAACCCTTAAAAATGTTTCATCTTATACTCAAAATGGTGTAGTTTAGTAGTTAGAAGCATAGGATTTTACAAAAACAACATTGGAAATTAGCAGAAAAAATCCGTCTGCCAGTCCCCACGAGGCACTCCACGAGTCGTGGGGTTGACAATGACTCGTGGTGCCAAGTCGTGGAGTGCACTGGAAACATTCTTAAAATCTCTCAAATCTGCCGACGACTGACTTCACGAGTCGTTAGCTGACTTAACGACTCATGGCTTTTTCCGTTACCACTGAAGGCAACAATCCTTTTCTTTTATCCCACGACTGACACGATGATTCATGACTTTCTACGATGACTCATCACTTCCCCTCATCGTCACCACTGCCTCAAGCCAATGGCATTCTTCCGATGACCGACATAACGGGTCGTTGCCTGCCTAACAACTCGTCGGGTTGTCCGTTGTCACTGAACCACACTTGAACCTCTTGACTACTTGCCACGAGTCTGACCATGACTCATTAGGTCACCTAACGAGTCATACCACGACTCGTTCTGAGGTAAAATTTCCACTTTCCTTTTGAATCCTTTCTTTAAGTCTGGGGTCTATTCTTAGTAACTTTCGGGGTGTTATAGTTACCCATGGGTTTATAACTACTTCGGGTTAACATTTGTGATCTATCCCAATGCTTACTTGTAGAATTGATAACTAGGGTTCATCCAAATGTCTGGTTTGTCCCTATTGGATGACTATACTCAATCACCAAGTTAGGTCTCATGAACGATTTCAATTCAACCATTATCAATTTATTCCAAATTAACTGTCTTGCGAACACAACTCCCATAAAGATTAAGGCTTTTTTGTAATTCTATTTTTGTAATCTCTACTTATGTAGGTTCAAGAAAGTAAATAATTCGGACAAGTTTTAATATTGCGCTTCATTAAGAAACATTAAAGATGAAGAGAATACAATACAAGTGTTTAACATTGTTTAGAATCAGTTTGTGTAACCCTAGTTTGTTAATATACTGTGGTTCCCACAACCCCAGTTTTGGAGGTTTTAGCCTCTCATGATTATAAGATCATTATTAGCATTCATATACAAACACACAATTGAATACTTACAAAGATGATTGAAAAGAAAAAATACTTGGATATTGCAAGAATTGAGGTTGAATAATTCAAGAACAAGGAAGAGATGAAAGAAAGAAAATCCCCAAGACATGAATTAAAGTTAATAAAAACTTGTCTATCAATGAAAAACTTAATGTTGAACTCGCTAATCTCCTCCCTCCTGAAAATAACCTAAAAGTATTTACACAAATAATTTTAACCTTCTCCATTGTAAACGGGGAAACTACCAATAATTGTCGTCGCCTTCACATACAACCCATAACAGGATTGTATAGGTTGTACCTTGACTCGTACATTGGCTGACTTCTATTGAATCTGGCTATGTTGACTTCTTGTACGACTCATACCAAGTACCTATGAGTCGTACAGTCTTCCCGTGGCTTGAACTTACACTTGTTGGAGTTCTCTATTAACTTCCACAGTTGGATTGGTACAACTCATACCTCAATTCCACAATTCGTGACTCCTTGTACCTTCAGTTCTGCCAGCCTTCTCTTTTTCTGTTTTTTCCACGGTTTCGTGGTACGAGTCTTAGGTAGGTTTCATGAGTCATGGTTGCTACACATACAAGGATACTTGGCCTGTGCAAAACCTTCCAGAATTTACTACGAATGTTATACCATGAGTCGTAAGTTGCCTTTGCTTAATAATTTGCTGGTGGACCTTTCCACGACTCTCAATATGACTCATACCAGGATGGTATGACTTGTACTGAGATTCGTACTTAGCCACTTTTCTGCATTTTCTCCATCTTTTGCATAATTTAGCTCCAATATCTCTTTTCCCTGAAAACAAAATAAAAGTGCCTCATATCCATATAAACACACCTAAGTCCATGCTAGTTTCCTCTGTTTTAAGCATCGAAAGTGCTGTGAACTTACAACACATCAACACCCTCAGTTTAAGACTTTATCATGTCCTCAAACAAAGAAAATAAAAACTAGAAACGGTGCATAACTAGAAAGTAAACCTAGAATACCTACAACCAATGGAACAAAATTTTCACTATGAACCACAATCAGCTAATGACCCCTTTTCTATTTAAACTAAGTTAGTTATGCACGCATTTAACTTCAATCAATGACATATAGGGATCAAGATTTCGCATCCAACTATTAGCAAAGAATTGAGCTATCACCAATGCTGTTTACACAGATAATTGGTAAAATACAACACAAACCAAATACCCTTACAGCAAATGAAGTCCCCAACACTCACAGATATATAAAATAATGAACTTGGGACTAAACAAATGGGACTCCCACTCTCCCAAAGAATTTGCAAATACTGCACATCAGATATCATAGGCTTGCCCTTACTTTTCTACTTCAACTCTTTGGACAGTTAAGCTAGGATCACTATAGGAATTTGTTCAGCTTATAATATAGGCTTTGGGCTGCGTATGGTAAATATGGGAATAAGTGACTAAAACCTTATTGCCACTATATGCTTGTGGCTCCACTTTATACTTTGTTACCCCATTTTTCACTCTTTCAACTTTTTTCTCCCTTTCCTCCATTTATATGCAATATGTGGGTGTGGTGTGTTCTTCTCATCTTTTTCATTCTTTTCTTCTCTTTTATTTTCTTTTATTTCCATTTTTGTTTTTCAAATCTTTTCTTTTCTTTCTTTTCCTATCGCACCACACCTCATCTTTAACCATTTTCCTTTCTTTTCCTTTTTTACCTCCCCATAATCTATGCACCCCTACTATAGCCATCCTCAACTTAGGCCTTTTTTATGAGTTGAGGTTCACAATTTACAAGGAATGATCAGGGCCAAAATAGGTTCATTAGAAGCAATGGGTAAGGTTAAAGGTTAATAAAATAAAAATAGTTAATATAAGGCTCAAACTCGGGATCAAGGGATTCATCATCATTTGGTAGGGTAATTTAAGCTAAAGTGGCTCAAACCAATAACAACCTATCATTATCTCCTAACCAACTACCCTAAAGCCTATGCAAAGACCAACCAAGCAAGTTCTAGATCCTCTATGCAGTACCGAACTAGGTATACATCCTCACTCACTCATTGTATCGGCTTGCGTTTAATCTACCTATCCATTTCATGCACGGCTAAGCTACAACTACTCATGCTCATAATTTAAATGCCATATAAATATCCATATAAGTCGTGCAATTGCAATTAACTACGTAGCTAACACCAACACAAAATTTTCAAACAGGGTCAATTTTTTCAAAAACATCAAACTAGTGCAGTTATTGGTTGCAAAGTAATTCTAAGCTACTTCTAATTAAATGAAAACAGCCTAAACATGCCAGTTCTACTAGATAGCATGCCCGAGGAAAAAGAAACACAATAAGAAAAACCCTCGGACGAATCCAAAAATAAAAGCACACCCCCTGAAAAACATGCTTCATTCCCAAAACATAAAATATGTAAGAACAAAGGAAAGGGACATACCTGTGGCTAGTCACACTTCACCTTCTATGGGTTATCTCCCATGCAACACCTGATTTAATGTCACTGTATGACGTAATTTCCCTGATCATTCAGGCATCATCAAGGTACACTGACTCAATCCCTCTTATCTCTTCGGTGTCTCCTATGTACAACTTTATCCTTTACCCATTCACCTTGAACCTCTTACCATCTTTATTCTCAAGCTCCACTACACTATATAGGGACACCTTCACCACTCTATACGGTCCCATCCACCTAGATTTTAGTTTACCAGGATGTAGATGAAGCCTCGAATTGAATAGTAAGACCAAATCACTAGTGTTTAACTCCATTTTTGCGATCTTCCTATCATGGTAGATCTTCATTCTTTATTTATAAATGGACACACTCTCATAATCTCTAAGCCAAAATTCATCTAACTCATTAAGCTGATCTAGTCTCAACTTGGCGGCTTCATTCCAATCTAAGTTTAGCTTTTTCAGTACCCATAATGCCTTATTCTCTAACTCTACCGGAAGATGACATGACTTGCCATATACTAACTTATATGGAGATGAGCCAATGGGGGTCTTATGGGCTATTCGATATGCCCAAAATGCATCATCGAGCTTCCTAGACCAATCTATTCGGTTGGTATTCACCATTTTGGCCAAAATAGTCTTTATTTCCCTGTTAGATACTTCTACTTGCCCACTTGATTGAGGATGGTAAGGTGTTTCCACCTTATGCTTCACACCATATTTCTCCAATAGAGTTCTAAAGGGACGGTTACAAAAATGTGACTCACCGTCATGATGATTGCTTTGGAAGTGCTAAACCTAGCGAATATGTGCTTTCACAAAAATACGGTGACACTTTTTCCTTCATCGTTATGTAGTGAAATAGCCTCCACCCATTTGGATACATAGTCCATAGCCACCAAGATATATTTCATCACATATAAGCACATATATGGGCCCATGAAGTCAATACCCCATACATCGAATAACTCTACTTCCAGGATAAGGGTCAATGGTAGCTCATGCTTACGAGTAATGCCACCTTTCCTTTGGCACTATTCACATGACGTGGAATAATTGTAAGCATCATGTTGATAGAGGGCCAATCATACCCACACTACAAAATTTTACGCCCGGTTCGGGTACCACTATGATTACCCCCAATCGGGGATGAGTGGCTAGCCTCCAAAATGCTCAACATCTCTACCTCTAGCACATACCTCCGAATCAACCTATCTGCATAAATTACGAATAGATATGGTTCATCCCAATAGTATCTCTGAGCATCAAACGAGAAATTCTTCCTTTGCTAGGGCGTCATATCTACTAGAATCATGTCGCTCACCAAATAATTTGCATAGTCAGCGAACCAAGGGATCAAATATTGGGATATAGACAATACCAATTCATATGGGAAGGCATCATTAATATCAATCTCATCCTTTGCTCTAGCCTGAACTTCTATTTTGGACAAGTGATCGACCACCTAATTTTCTATTCCCTTTCGGTCTTTTACCTCAAATTCAAATTCTTGGAGCAACAACACCCATCTAATCAGCCTGGGTTTATCATCCATTTTAGATATTACATACCTCAGTGCAGTATGGTCTATATGAACAATTACCTTAGTTTCAAGCAATTATGCATGAGACTTTTCAAATGCAAAGACCACTGCTAGTAGCTCCTATTCAGTGACTGTGCAATTCTTTTGAACTGTATTAATTGTTTTACTGGCATAATAGTGGGGTAAAAAATCTTCGCTCTCCGTTGGCCCAGGATAGCACCAAGGGCCACCCCACTAGCATCACACATTACCTCAAATGGGAGGGACCAATTTGGATCTATAATAATAGGAGCGGTGGTGAGTTTATCTTTTAGGCATTCAAAGGCCTTCAGTCATGCCTCATCAAATACGAACTTTACTTCTTTCTCGAGCATTTTGCATAATGGTTGTGCAATCTTTTAAAAGTCCTTCATGAACCTCCTATATAATTCTGCATGCCTTAAATAGCTTCTGACCCCCTTTACAGAAATAGGCGGTGGCAACCCAACTATTACTTCGAGTCTCACGTTGTACACCTCTATCCCCTTTTATGAGATTTTGTGATCCAGCACTATCCCTTCTTTGACCATGAAGTCACATTTCTCCCAATTAAAGACCAGATTAGTTTCCTCACATTAGTTCAACACTTTGCTCAAATGTTTGAGACAGGATTCAATTGACTCACCTATAATTGAGAAGTGATCCGTAAATACCTCGATGGTGTTATCAGCCATATTTGAGATGATCGACATCATACAGTGCTGGAATGTGGTTGGTGCATTACACAACCCAAAGGGCATTCTCCTAAAAGAAAATGTTCCATACGAGCAACTAAAGGTGGTTTTATATTAGTCTTTTGGGGCTATAGAGATCTGATTGTACCCTGAATAACCATCAAGAAAATAGTATCAACCTCTACCTGCCAACCTGTCAAGCATTTTGTCCATGAATGGCACTTGAAAATGATCCTTCTAGGTCCAGTAGTTGATTTTTTGGTAATCCATGCAGACACACCAACCTGTGACTGGTCTTGGCTGTATCAGCTCATTTTTCTCATTAGGTACCACTATTATCCAACCTTTATTTGGCACACAATGTACCATACTTACCGACTTGCTATCTGCAATGGGGTAACTAGACCAACATCTTTCCACTTGATAATCTCTTTCTTCACTACTTCTTGCGTCGGTGGGTTTAGTCGTTGCTGATGTTCTGTGCTTGGTGCACAATTCAGCATAAGATAGATTTGTGGGTACATATTCCTGGAGGGATCCCGATGATGTCAGCAATGGTCCATCTGATTGCCTTTTTGTGCTTTTCCAATACTGCAACCAAAGCTTCCACTTGCCAATCTGTCAGATCGGCTGCAATAATTAGTGGCAAGGTATTGTTTTCTCCCAAGAATGCATATTTTAGTTGGGGAGGAAATACCTTAAGCTCAAACACTAGTCGTACCTCCACTAATGGTTTTGTTGGAGGAGTTTTACGGTTCATCAGGTCAAGGTCTAACTTCTTTAGTCTGAAGTTATACGAACCCATTCCCTCTAGAGCATTTACCAATTTCGCGTACCTCGGTACTCATCTCCCCATAAATGGTGCCACTTTTTGATAACATCCAAACTCATACTCCTAATAAAGCATGAAGCAAACATTATAAATAAAGAACCCAACAAAGGTTGGGGTCGATCCCACAGGGATTATGGTCAAGATATGGAATAACGCAGGTATTTAATCTTTTAAGTATGTTATCTCCAAAAAAGGGGTTTATAAAAGCAATTATAAAATAATATTAAGAATTGGTTGTTGTTTATCAAGATAAGCAATTAACTATGGTAAGTGTTCCTCGTGGGTTCATAACTACTTTGGGTTTAAACTTGTGATCTATCCCAATGCTTACTTGTAGAACTGATAACTAGAGTTCATCCAAATAAATGGTACGTCCCTATTGGATGACTTTACTCAATCAACGGGTTAGGTCTCATGAGTGATTTTGATTCAACCGTTATCAATTTGTTCCAAATTAACTATCCTGTGACCATAGCCCAAGTCATAGAATGACCCATAAAGATCAAGGCTTTGTTGTAATTCACTTTTCCTAATCTCTACTTCTCTAGGTTAAAGCAAGTAAAGAATTCGGACAAGTCATAACGTTGTGCTTCGTTTAGAAATATTAAAGATGAAGAGAATACAATACAAGAATTTAGCATTGGTTTAGAATAACTATGTGTAACCCTAGTTCGTTAATAAGCCATGGTTCCCACAACCCTAGTTGTGGAGGTTTTAGCCTCTATATGATTGTAAGATCGTTATTAGCAATCATAGAAAAACACATAATTGAATACTTACAAAGATGGTTGAAAAGAAAACCTTCTTGGTTATTGCAAGAATTGAAGTTGAATAGTTCAAGGACAAGGAAGAGATCAAAGCAAGAAAATCTCCAAAACTTGAATTAAAGTTAACAACAACTTGTCTCTAAATGAAAAACTTAATGTTTAATTTGCTAATATCCTCCCTCCTGAAAATAACCTAAAATGTATTTATACAAATAATTAGAACCTTCTCCTAAGTAAATAGGGAAACTACCAAAAACTATCACTGCCTTCACATACGCCCCGTAATAGGATTGTACGGGTCATACCTTGACTCGTAAAATTGCTGGCTTCTGTTGAATCTGGCTAAAGTGTTGACTTCTGGTACGACTCGTACCAAGAACCTATGAGTCATACAACCTTCCCGTGGCTTGAACTTACACTTGCCGAAATCCTCCATCAACTTCCATTGTTGGCTTGGTATGACTCCTACCTCAGTTCCACAATCTGTGACTCGTTCTTGTACTTTTCGTTCTGCTAATCTCCTCTTTTTCTGGTCTTTTCCACAATTTCCTGGTATGGGTCTTAGGTGGTCTCAAAACTCGTGGTTTCTACCCGTACCACGATACTTGGCTTGTGCAAAACCTTCTAGAATTTACTACCACTGTTATGGTACAACTCATACCAGGATGGTATGACTCGTGCCATGAGTTGTAAGTTGCCTTTGCTCATGATTTGGTCCTAGACCTCTCCATGAAGCTCAGTACGACTCGTACCAGGATGGTACAACTTGTACTGAGATCCATACTTGGCCACCTTTTTATATTTTTTTTCGTCTTTTGCACAATTCAGCTCCAACATCTATTTTTCCTGAAAATAATGTAAAAGTGCCTCATATCCATATAAACACACCTATGTCCATGTCAACCCCCAAAATTGGGGAAGGGCGCAACTGGCACTCGATTCATGATCTATCGAGAAGCCGGCTACATAGCATCTATAAATGTAACACTAAGGCTGACCAAGCCACCTATCACAACCAACCAAGATAAATACTAGGCCAATAATGCCTTTACAATTATAAATATGCAACTTGGAAAGACGACAAGGCTACAATAAAGCTAAGAAAAGCAATGAAAAACCAATACGACTACACAACCCACACTACTATACAAACTAGTCCACATCAGCCTCTATAGAGTAAACAGACTGAAATGCACGGGACAGGGCCCCGACCTACCCATGTTGTACACAAAACTGAAAATAGTCAAAACTAGGACATGTGCTCCTGAGTAGATACCCCCAACCAATCTCGAGCTATATGAAGACCCAACCCTAACACGAACTAATGAACTCTATCCTCCATTGTCTGAACCATGTGAGGAGCATACCTGGAAAGAGAATTAAACCGAAGATAATACTCACGCACACTCATACTTCCTTGCTCTAGGTGCAAAAACTGCTCAGCTTGAGCCTGTCGAAGCTCCCGGGGTAGATAGTGGTGCATAAAGGCCTCGGAGAACTCTTCCCACTCAACTCATGGAGCATAGGCTCCTCTGGATATAGCGCAAGCCTCATATCACAATATGGCCACATTTCATAGTTTGAAGGCCGCCAACTGTACTTCCTCAGTCGATGTAGCTCGCATCACCTTTAACACCCTATAAGTATAATCGATAAAGTCCTGAGGATCCTTGCTTGGGTCTGATCCGGTGAATATAGGAGGGCTCAAACTCAAGAACTCGCGGGCCCTGGAACTCTCAGTTGTCTATCCTCTATGTCTCTCCATCGCCTCCAATCGTCGCTCTTGACCTGCGGCTGTACGATCCATCAGCTGAACAGCTCCCTCAATACCCTGTCCTTCCGGAACAATTGGAGGTACCATAGGCGTGGGAGGGTCTGCGACTCTACTACTCTCAAGTACTGCTGGTGCGGGAGGAGCTGGAGGTCTATCTACCATTGCTCTGGCCGGTGCGGGAGGAACTGTAATACTGGGGGCAGGAGATTCACTCTGAGCCTCTGACCTGTCTCTCTGATCCACTAGAGGGAGACTAGTACCCTCCCCAATGGTTGTGCCAATCAACCTTGTAGTCATCTTCCTTGTCACAGGCATAGTCTAAAACAATAACACGATTTATATATCACAGTACTTATGAGATCGACCTATAGCATGAACTATTAGTAAAAGAAGTGAAACAATTCCTAAATGTCATGTAACCTCCTGATTATATGTATGGTGCACAACATACCCATAAGCAAGACTCTACTAGACACGGGTTTGTGGACTCCCTAGGACACGTCTTTTCTCTGATACCAAGTCTGTCACGCCCTAAAACTGGAGTAGGGCGCAACTGGCACTCGATTCATGATCGATCGAGAAGTCGGCGATATAACATCTATAAATGTAACAGTAAGGCTGACCAAGCCACCTGTCACAACCAACCAAGATAAATGCTGGGCCAATAACGCCTTTACAATTATAAATATGCAACCTGAAAAGTCGACAAGGCTACAATAAAGCTAAGCAAAGAAATGAAAAACCAATACGACTACACAACCCACACTACTATACAAACAAGTCCACATCAGCCTCTACAGAGTAAACAAACTGAAATTCAAAGGACAAGGCCCCGGCCTACCCATGTTGTACACAAAACTGAAAATAGTCCAAACTAGGACATGGCTCCTGGAAGAGAGGAGCATACCACTATTCTTCTGAAATATGGCTCCTACTACGTCCGATGATCTGAGCCTCGGCCTGTACCTGCAGCACGATTGCAGGAAGGGTCCCAATATGAAGGGACATCAGTACTAATAAAATGTACTGGTATGTAAGGATGAAAACTGTAAACATGTCAGATAAAAATGATAACTAGGCTAGAAATAAGGAGTAGTAACAACCCAGAATCCTGAAAATAGAAACCTGACAATACCTCATTATTGAAGTGTAAATGCAACCATCTAATGCACAACAAAGACTATACCTGAAATGCCAGCAGAAAGCCGACCATAAAATCTATATACAATTAGTCCAGCCAGTGTACCACACTTGGGTAAAAATAAAAATTGCTCCAGCCGGTGTACCACACAGGGGTAAAATCCGTGCAGCCAGTGTATCACACCAGGGTAAAATCAATAAATTTTAGACAAAATCATAAATGGAGCCGATATGGCTTATACTGGACCAGCTCAATACGTACAACATAGAAATGACGAATACTAAACATGTGGCCTGCATAGGCCTCCTTCGTAATGAATAACTAGAACTGAGTACATATAACATGTAAAGATACAAAATAGAACTTAAATGCATGCATTAAAAACTTGTATAAATCATAAGGAACTACGGATGACCTAAGAGTTTCAACAAAATTTATAGATTGTGTTCAAGGGACATTAGAGCTCAGAAACTCGCTAGCTTGTCGTTCGGCTTAAGGGAAAGGGATTATGAAATCTCCCCTTGGCCTGACATATTTCATAACATACACATAAGATAAAGGACAACCATAACACGGTAATCCTAATTCGATAAGCTTGTTTACCCTTAATAGCTTGCGATGTCTTTACGTGGCTTAAAATCGTTTACATGTCCACATCTTGGATCTTTCACCAATTTCAGTTAGCAACCAGATCTTTAAACACATGTAACATCACATATATTTACACATGACATACAGTAAGGACCAGCTAACAATGCCCATGCTGAGGGGTCTCCAACTCAATGTACAACTATGACAACAATCAACACAATATCACACTTTAGATGTCTCACTTCGGCTAGGAATAATCTTAACATTTATCCTCAATAAAACATGAAACTTTAAAGCTTAAATGAAGATTAACATACTGCCTCAATACTTTTAAATAGGTGTATGTCTCATTCGATTCACAACACACGAATCGTGCTTAAAAGAATGATAAACTGGGTGCCTTACATACCTTTCTCCGATGAACTTTTCTCTATCTAATTTACTATCTCAATCAGCTTTCAACCTCCTTAATCCAGTGGTTTTACCAGCCAACGACAAGATCAATTTATAGCAAAAAAATGCAGCCAAAATAACTAACCTGAGGCAGTCACAATAGCAACAACAACACACAGAAACATCAACAACATTTAGCCATTTTCTCAACTAGTTTTTCTGTAATTCTGCCCCTCAATATGAAGTATAATTCCAGCAAAATAAACAGCTAAAACGCTTAAGAAAAATGAGCACAACTCAGCTCACAAACAGTCCATCGGCAGCTCACGTAGCTGCCAATTTCCAGATTTTCGCTCTGCAATTTGAGAGGTTTAAAAGGGGCGAAATCCTTACCTTTTCTCCTGATTTCAACACCTACTAAAATATGGATATGTAGGAAGTCCAAGTAGATTTTGAAACATAGAAAAGCTTCTTCAAAACCTTGCCAAAATGAGCTCTAAAACAGCCCCTAACACACTTGGCAAAGTAACCTCAACTTATCTTGTGATTTTCTTGAACTTTGCTCGATGTTCCTCCTTGATTTTCTTTGTCCTAACTGATGGAATTGAGAGAGAAATGAAATCATTAGCAAGCTGGTCGATTTAGATTTAGCTGAAAATATTTTCTACAAGTGAAAAATCAGATTCTAAGTAAATAGGGCGGTGGAGGCGCTAGGGTGTCATGCCAGCGTCACCGCTCGTGATGCTTCAGTAAAATGCCCATAACTTATTACTCCGAACTTCAATTTACAAGAGGTTTGATATTATGGAAACTAGACTCAAAGACCTTTAATTTTATAGGTCGTGCGGTTTATAATTCATTATATATTGGTAGATATGATTGTTTAAAATTGACCCTTACTTATGAACTTCACATACTCTTTGGTTTTTTGATCGTACACATTTCCCTTGTCATCTACGACCAATATACAACCCGTATTTTCCTTAACCTAGTAAAAGAACATCAAATAATCAACAAAAAGTTTCCAGGATGTTATAGTCCATGCTAGTTTCCTCAGGTTTAAGCATCAAAACTGCTTTCAACTTATAGCACATCAACACTCGTGGGGTATATTTGTTTGGACGATGACCATTTACACTCCATCCTCTTGAGGAGTGAATTTGGATATTATCAAAAATGTTGTCGTTGCCAGGGAGTATAGTTTTATAGCCTTTAGTTATTTGTTATTTTGAATTGATTTTTTCATCTTCGTTGGTTTGACTTTTCTCTTTCTATTGGTGCCATCTATGTTGATCTTAATATGAGTCAAAACTAACAAGAAGAAGAAGGTTTAGTGGATGGGCATATGGATCAGAAGGATGATGATCCCATGATGCCCTATGTAGCGGGTGCCATTCTCCTACCTCTTACAGTAGGGAATGCATTTTTTCATCTGATGAGTATAATGCTATAGTTACTCCAAATGTAGTGTCTATTTGGAGGAATGCCGATGAGGATGCAAATGGGCATCTCCGCAACTTCCTTGAGATTTGCCAACCCTTCAACATCGCAAATATAAGCCAAGAGTCAATCAGATTGAGGATTTTCCCATTTTTACTTACAGGGATAGCCACCACTTGGTTGGAGGAGTTTCTTCCGGGTCCATTACCTCTTGGAATGAGCATACAGAAGCATTTTTGGATAGGTTCTTCCCTCCCTCGAGGATGCTACAATTGAGGGATGACACTACCAATTTCCGAAAACTTGCGAAGGAATAACTCCATGAAGCATGGTTGAAGTTTAAGAAAAAGGTGCCATTTGCCCAAACTACGAGTTTCTCGACGAGGTTCTACTTCAAAGCTTCTACTATTCATTAGATTCTATCAACAAGTCTGTGGCAAATAATTTGGTGGGGGGATCCATCATCGATCATCCTTAAGGAGTGGACAAGGCACTTCTTGACAAAATGACTAAGACCAATCGAGCATGGCATACTAGAGAAGCTAAAGTATCTTCTAATTGTGTTTCCCCCAACTTTATACTTGCTGATATGAGGAAAAGGGATGAAGCTAGAGATGAAACTATTGCTAAGATGATGACCCAGCTAGAGTTAATGAAGAAACATGTGATAGGAGCTGGTGCAAGGAGTGTGAATGTTGCAGGTGCCCAAGGCCATACTCAATTTGATGACGACACTTCACCACCAAGATATGAGGAGGAGTGTCAATACATGGTAGGCCAAGTGGGGGATTCTCGCCCTGGGTATTAAGGTGCCAATCAAGGCCCTTAGCGCCCAAGGAATGAGAATCAAGGTTGGAAAACCCATGATAATCAAGAATAGGGGATAAAATAATCGATAGCTGAATAGAGATCAAATTCGCGAAGGAGAGCCATATCATCGAAGTTCTAACCCCTATGTGCCTCCTCCAAAAGTAGAAGCATCTCAAGGGCATCTTGGAGCGAGTGATGTGGGCAACTCGAAGATTGAAGACATGTTGTCTTGGGTGTTGAAGAAGGTAGAATCCACCGACATTGGGGTTAAAGAGTTAAAAGGAGAGGTGTCTAACCTCTCCCAAATAGTGAGTTCCCACTCGACGTCGATCAAGCACCTTGAAGCCCAAATAAACCACTTGTCTTCACAAATGAACCCCCCCCCCCCATGAAAGGTGCACTCCCTAGTGACACTGTTCCCAATCCAAAGAAAGATGGTCATTGTATGTAAATCGTGACTAAGAGTGGCAAGATATTGATTAATATGGGCATGAAGCCAAAAGAAGTTTTTTCCCCAAGGGAAAATTATGATGATGAGTTGGAAGAGGAGCCAAAAACACTAAGTGCTAGAGATGATGAAGGGAAGGATGAGAGAGAAGTTGATTTGACTCCCTCGAATGATGTGAATGTGAATGAGGGCAAGAAGGTCCCTAATGACAAACATAAAGAAGAAAGAGTTCCACCTCCATATCCACAGTGGCTAACAAAGAAAATGGAGCGTAATCAATTTTACAAGTTCATAGAGCTGTTCAGCAAATTATCCATCAATATACCACTTGTGGATGCCTTATTTCAAATGTCGGGATATGTGAAGTTTATGAAGGAACTTTTGAAGAAAAAAAAGGTGGTGGATATGGGCATCCATTTTACACTGAGAGTTCAAAGATCAGACTCGGGAGTTGAAATGGAAAAATTATGAAATTGATGTTGCAAGAACAACACGAGTCAAGGGATGAATCGTGAGGACAGCCCACGAGTCGTCAGGTGACTCGTGGGGAAGGCCAATGAAGAGTTGAGAAGTTTGGAGGATAGGATCCCCACAAGCGTGGCAACGACTCTTGGTCAAACCCCACGAGTCATTAGGTTAGCCGTGGGGTGAGAGAGAAAGAAAATAAGAAGAGCTCAACCAGTGTACTTAATGGGAGGAGGCCACGACTCGTCATGTCAGGCAATGAGTCATGGTATGAGTCGTTGGATGATATACAAGTAAATTGGTATAAGGGAGGTAGTGTACTTGACGATTGGTGACCACGAGTTGTGATCACCCCTAATGAGTCATTACATCCATCGTTATGAGCCCCAAGATTTTTTCAACAAGTGTACCCAACGGGTAACCCAACGAATCATTGGCCCTGGTAACGAGTCGTCAGGTCGTCCGTTAAGACCATCAGACAGTTATTTTCTGCGAATTTAGTAAGGGTATTTTCGTAAATCCTAAGTTCCTAAGACCTATACAACGTCGTTTAAGGCTCGTTTTACAGGTTTTTAATAGGGGAAAACCTATTTTAAGCTAGTTCATTCCATGCATGCGAACATGAGAGTTGAAGAGAGGATTTAGAGCAAGTTTTGAAGGTTTCCATTGGAATATCATCTTGGGAAATCAGAGAAGTGGTACAAATCGTCCCTTCCAGGCATGTAGGGTTATGAGTGGGTGCCTCCTTCCACACCCATGCCCAATTTTTATCAATCCATGAAAATTACCGATGATCAAGTTTGGGTTTTTTACCCAATTGCATAATTCTTCAATCTCTATATATTGGTATGATTAGATTATATTTATATTGATGAGTTGTGAATCTTGGGAAGATTTTAAATTTTTTTCAATCAAAAATTGTGTTTTCTAAATTATGAAATTTAATGCCCATGGATAGGATGTTCATGAAAGAAGAAAGTGGTGATGAAGGTATGATGATGATGAGATTTGATGATGAGAAGCATTTTTCTAAAGCTACCAATGATTATGATATTATTTTCAAAATGAATTGAGTAAATCCAAGTATGATAGAGCTTTGGGCAATGCCTACATGTTGATTTAAAATGACGAGTTTTTCCGAAATAAGCTTACCACATTGTTTGGAGCGAAGTCTCCCAAATTTCATATTATTAGCTTGTGGTATGTTTCAAATTAAAGCTTCTCATATGCATAAGTTAATAATTGAGATGTATGTCATTATTGAGCTTTGTCAAAGGACAATGTTGAGCTTCATTTTCACATGATGTCGCGTCTATGCATGATTTTATTATTGAGCTTTGTAAAAGGATAATGTTGAGGTTCATTTTTATATGATGTTGTGTCTATGCATGATTTCATTATTGAGCTTTGTCAAAGGACAATGTTGATATTCATTTTCATATGATGTCGCGTCTATGCATGATTTCATTATTGAGCTTCGTCAAAGGACAATGCTGAGCTTCATTTTCATATGATGTCACGTCTATGCATGATTTCATTATTGAGCATTGTCAAAGAACAATGTTGAGTTTCGTTCCATATGATGTTGAGTTGTACATGATTTCATCTTGAGCTTCATCATTGGACGATGTTGATCTTCATTATATACGATGTAGAGCATTGCATGTCTTGGGAGAAGAGTCTAGCACCGCCCGGGCTAAGGGTCGATCACCCCATGCCCAGAACTACGCGCCAACGTAGGTTGAATACTATATGACCTGGGTCCTCCCTACTGAGCTTTCCCCTATCCGAATGGGCCTTCAACTTGATATCAATATCATGGTAGCGTCCTTATCCCTGGAAAGGTTTTGGACAGCTCTATACACTTGAGTATAATAGTCAGGACCACGTAAGCTTTATCGTGGTATGTCGGTTAAGTGACTAGTCTCCCATTGTCTACATGATTCAGATTTTCATATTCATTACTCATGATTATTTCTTTAAGCATGCATGTTCTAAAAGCGAGGTCTGACTCATTGTTTAGCTTTTATCATAAATGTTATGTTTCAACTTTGAGTCATTCGAGTTAGTCATAATGTTATAAAGCTATGCACGGTCATTTCATGATAAGATTTAGATTTCAGAACGAATGCATGTAGCCCTTCTTCTCAGAGTTGAAAGCTTATGATATGTTATGAAATGTTTCAAATGATTTATTTACTTAAGAGGTTTTACTTACCTTGCATACTTGGTACGTTCCACGTACTGACAGCATACGTTCTATGTTGTATCATTTCATGATACAGGACCCGGCTCGCAGCTTCAGCCCCGCTATTAGACAGCTTTCTGGAGTTAGTATCTGCTCAGATTGGTGATTCCTCATCCTTTGAGGACTAGATTATCATTTTCCTTTATGTATTTCCAGTTTTAGTATTGTTGAGTTAGTTGGGGTCTTGTCCCATCGACTCATCCAGACTAGAGGCTTTTCTGACTTCTACATGTATTAGCTTCAAATGTTATTTGATGTTATGTTGAATTAGACTTCTGCTGAGTTAGATTGATGATTTCTTCAGTTTATCGAATGGGTTAGATGTATGCTTATTTCATGGGTTGACTTGGAGTCTCTCGGGGTCGCTTGTCCTGTGTCTACGATACGAACCTCCGTTCAGGTCGTGACAACATCGAGGAGGTGACCCATCATTGTAGTGTTGTTATGTCCAGCAACCTTTCTCTGAAACGTGATTATTTTACTATTTCCTACATAATTGGCTTGTGCATATTCAATAAAGCTCTTTGCGACCTCGGTGTTAGTATTAATTTAATGCCTCTAGTGATTTTCAAGAAACGAAGATTGAGGAATCCTAAACATCCATCCCTGAGGCTTTTGATGGTGGATAGGTTGATTAAACAACCCATTGGAGTGTTAGTTGATGTACTTGTGAGGGTGGACAAATTCCTACTCCCAACTGATTTTGTTGTGCTGGATTATGAGACGGACATCGAGGTGCCAATTATCTTGGAGCACCCACTACTAGCAACAGGAAGAGCTTTGATTGATTTGGATCTTGGGGAGCTTAAGTTCCGAGTAGGTGGTGATAAGGTCACCTTCAATGTGTTCCATCCTACCAAGCCCTCGGATGAGTTTAAGGTCATAGCAGTGCTTGATGATGAAGTGGAGCATGATGAACCATTTGATTATGAGAGTAAATCGAAGGATGACCCTCTCGATTGTTGAAGATTGAGAAGGTATCCATCGTGTCACGATGTTAACTAACGTGCTTCTTGGGTGCCAACCCAAGCATTTTTACTTTGAGCACTTTTATGTTTTTAATGTTTTTGGTTTTGTAGGTGGATTGGATGAAAAACAAGGAGAAGGAAAATAGGGCAGCACTACGCTAAGCCAGCGAAACACTACTGCTCAAGCGTGGGTCGCCGCCCACACAAAGGTGGACTCTAGAATTTGAGGAAAAAGAGGAGAGAACCAGCGGTCCATCGACAAATCACCGGTGCCAATCCAAAAAATGTCAGTTTGGCGCAACTAGTGCACCTGGAAGAATTTTTGAAATTTAAGGGCGAGCTGTGACTCACCGACAAAATTCAGGTCGAGAGCCACGAGATGCCGGTGGAGCACAGTCTTAACGAGTGAACTAGGCACATGGACAGGTCATAGGCAGTAGAACCGGCAAAATGCTGGTATCCACCGATGGTTGCAGGTCTAGAATCGGTGGAGGTGAGTGAATTTATTTTTTAAAATCTTGACAGACCTGTTGGCCAAACCTGACCAGGAAAAAAATTATAATGCTGAGAACTGGTCAAAATCACCTTTTTCACTTTACTAATACTCTTATTCCCACCTTTTGACCTAACCATTACATTTTCACCTTCCCCAAATCCCTCAATTTTTCCAAAACCTTCCCAACTCCCCTCCATTAACACTCCAAATTAACATCTACTTCCCACTACCCAATCGCATCCGCCTTCTTCCACCTATACAAACCCCCATCTTCATTCTTTTACTCTCACTTCTCCTCACTCAAAATCCCTCTTAAAGAAACATAAATCTTCCCTCTCTTCATCACCATTGTTGGTCAAGCTTGAAGCTTTCAATTTTTCACTTCTTCTCTAAGTCTCCATTTGGTATGTGTGTCCCAACTTCAATGTGCTCAAATTTGCAAATGTGATTCTACAATCGAGCATGATAGATATGTAATTATCCCCCACTTATCTTTCCCCATTACCCATTTATTGTGTCTTGTTCATTAATTAAAGGTTTTTAATGTTGTGGGTATGTTGGGTGTGGTGATAAAATGATGAATATTAATATGGGTATCCTCTATGGTAAAATATTTTATTCTTGATGAGCGCGATATTAGTTGGGGGTAAAATCTAAGTAGCCTCATGTATTTAGAATACACGATTTTCCCAATGATAGATAGAATGACGTCTTTCTTAAGGGTAAATTATCATTTTTGTTTTGTTTTGTTGGGTGTGTGAACCATGAATGTGACGGATTTTTGTTTAGTTGAGTTTGGGGGTGAAATACACTGAAGAAAGTCCACCAGCAAACCATCAGTTAGGACTTGTGAAACTCCAGATGAACTACAGGTCAAGGTACAAGGCTTCAGGCCACTGCCTATGACCCGCATTTCACCAGCGCTCCGCGGGTCAAGACCGGAAAAACACCAGTGTGGCACTGAATAAACATTGTTTCCCCAGTCCACTATAAAGGACCGGATGCTAACCGGTGCCTCACAAGTCTCCACCTGCGTTTCACTAGTGTTATGTCGGTGATGCTAGTACTTAACTTCTGAACCCTTCAATTTGTTTTCCATCTGATCTTTATAATTTCTTTCCTTATCTTAGAATAGATGTTGAGTTTTCTTTTCCATTATCTAAAAAAAAATTAAAAAGAAATATTATTATGTGGCACTAACATGGCTCTGCAAATTATGTCTTCATCCAGAAAAACAAGCAAAAGGAAGGCCCCGATCACATCTAAAAGAAAGGGCAACGGCAAAGCAAAGGCTACCCCAGCTCCAACCAACGCTAGGGAAGCCATTATCCTTTGTGTGCACGACATGAAAGGGCATTATGCTATTTGTGAGGGGCGCTCTATCACAGTAGAGAAGCACTTCGACTTGGCGGGGCTGCAGGGTGAATTCCCCAACATCACGACATAATTCACTAAACGCTAGTGGCATGTCCTTGCTAATCCTCTTCCAGACTTCAACACTAAACTAGTGCTTGAGTCCTATGCATCATATCAGGCCAGGAAGGAGAGCATGAAGCATAAAGGCAAGGTTGGCAAATACCCTTGCCTTCCCTTAGTTATGGTTGAGGGATGTGGAAGTTTACATCATACTGGCGGCCATTAATTTTGTTTTTGGGAGGATGAGATTGACCTTGGAATTGAGTATGCAGCTAGAATTACCAACAAAGGGGATTAGTTACGTTGGATAGCTCCCACTATTATCAACGACACACCTTTCTGGGCTTCTATGGGTGGTGAGCCTCTAAGCATGACTTGATGTTTGAAGCCAAATTATGGCTTTATTTCATTTGCATTCGCATCATGCACACGCAAAATGATCAATTGGTAAATCTGGAGGCGGCCATCCTTATCAGTTGCTTCATGATAGGGGTCGCCATAAACTTTGGTAAATAGTGGCTATTCAAATGAAAAGAAAGGTGAGGCAAGTTGGAACTTCAATGCCTTATCTTGTGCTCATATCCCAGTTTTTCCTTCGAGCAGGAGTGTCACTTTTCTCGGATGAGGCCCCCCAGCTCCGCTACTGGTGTGTTCGGTGTGAATAGGAAGAGGGATGCGGATAATCCCAAGAGAAAGCAGAAACAGAAGCAAGCCTTTGAGGTCCCCGAGGAGTCCATCACCCATGGTTTAGACAAGGCCTCCATGGCCCCCGATCTCAATATGTCATACCTTGAGACATTGGGCCAGGATTTCGGAGAAGAACCTATTAGGGGAGCCTCACCTCCTCCCATATATTGTTGCCAAAGACTCCTCCACAAGCTAACAAAGATGATAGAGTCCCACGAGAACCAACTCCAGAAATTGGCTAAAAGTCTCCCTGCCGTTATTGTCAAGATGGTGAAAAAGGAGATGAAGTTGATATATGATAGCTTGAGAAAGTTTTTCTCTTGCGTGAATGTAGTGGAGGAGGCTGCCACTTCTCTCCAAGCTGAAGTAAGGGAATGAAAAGGTCGAACGTCAATGGAGGTTCCCGATATGAGCACACTGGATGCAGCTATGGATGCCCTGTCTACATCCCCATCCCCTATATATGACTTGTTCGAGGGCTTAGGGAATGATGAGGAGGATCTAGGAGATAATGGCAATGATGGGGATGCTAAGGCCGATGATGATAATGATAATGAGTAACCACTTTAAGGAGTTCTTACCCTCACTTGTTTTGTATGCATACGTTGGGGACAATGTATTATTTTAGTTGGGGATGGGATGAGTGTATCTATTTTGTGGTTATAGTTGTTGTTTTTGTGCCCTTGTCAGGCTTTGATTGATGATTTTGATTTGGCCCTTGTCAGGCTTTTGTTTTTAATTTGTGCTGGTTGTTGAGCCTTTGTCGGGCTCAGGATGAATGAAATGAAAAATTATTCTTGATTGTTAGTGCAAATGATTGGGTCTTTATTTAAATTACCTAATGGTTCATGACCTGAGTTTGATTTTCGTCTTTGTGAATAGTAGTTAGTGAATAAACTCTTAAGGTTTTTTATATCATGGTTCTTTCTCGAGGAGTAATTTCTTTTTCTTTTCTTTTTATATTGTCGAACCAGGTGACATTTTTCAATGATAGATTGTGAGTTAACTTTCTTATGGGAAAATGCCATGTTTTTGGTCTTGTCAAAATTATATCTGAGAGATACCTCCAAAATAATTTTTTTGTGGCATGGAAAAATAAATTTGGAAGAAATGGGGCATTTGAAATGGAATATATAGCACTCTCTTGTCATACATTGCACATTTCTTATTTGGCTTGTTGATTCACATGCTCAATTGTCTTAAGTCATAATCTGGTTGTGGTAATGAATTGTGTGAACTCCTTGGAGTGTGATTCCCGCTGTGGTGAGGTTGATTAAATGATTCCCATGCTTATACATTTGTCTAAAACTTTCCCTAAGTGTGACTCAAGGTAAAATCCTAGATGTAGCTACACTTAGAACAAAATTTTAGGCTTTCTATTTCTAGTCACTTCATCCAAAATGACCTCCTTAAACATCTTCCTTTGCTAGCCAATGTTGAACTTTTGAACCTTTTTTCTTGGAAACCACCATTACAAGTCCAATGACCCTTTTTAATCCTCTTCTTTGGCACCCATCCTCCCTAATTGCTAGTGATGAAATAAGGAAAAATGGGGCTTAAGGCCCAAGAAAAGGGGAAAGATAAGGAAATGAATTGAAATAAGGCAAAATCCTTAGATTGGGGGTTTACCAGAAAAGGGAGAGATGTGAGAGCTTTAATGTGAGGTAGCACCAAAATGTGATTAAAATGGATGTATTGGTTGGTTAAAGAACCTTAAATCATTGAAAAAGAAAGAATAGTTGAAAGGTGTTGTCTCTTGCTTAGATTAGGCTAAATGTGAAATCCAAAGGAGTTTTAAGGGTGGCTCTTGCTAAAAAAAGTAAGGAAAATGATGAACAAAGAGAGTTAAGGAAGTGATTTCAATAGAGGGTGGCGATATTGCAAGTGTTCGCAAAAAGGCATTAGGGAGGTTCTAACCACTAGAATGAATTGTTTATCCTACCTTAACCCCTAGCCTTCATTATGACCCCCAAGTCCTAATTGATTTTGAGCGTAGCTACTCTATATTAGTGGCGAGTTACCCGAAGGGCAAGCCTTTGGGTCAAGTTGTGTGCATGGAGAATTACTTTATGGGAGTGAGAATTATTGTCTATTTTATAATCCCTTGTGTGTGCATTGCTTGATGATAAAAAGGGATTTTCTCTTCTCATGAGTGGCATCACCCCCTTGGAGAACATGCTTTTATTGGTGTAAAGATGTGATTGGGACATGAGTGTTGTGAGCTTAAAGGAAAACTTTGAATGTGAATTTCCAATAATTTGAGATGCTATGTGTGCTGTTTTTGATAAACCATGCCCTTGTTTTGAAGAGTGAAAACATTTATGAATCATGCCTATTTATTGTCATTACCTCTTGAAACTTTTGCGTATTTTGTGCAGTTGCTTCTCTTTTCCTTGAGTCGGCGAGCATTTTTTGGTTGTCTTAGGCTCAGTGGTCCTTAGTGCATAGACTCATTTGGTATAACATGTTGTTCCATTTGCTCAGCTATAAAGAATTGAATTACTTGAGGACAAGCAATGGTTCAAGTTTGGGGGTTTGATGAGTTAGTAATTTACCAACTTATTAGGCTCTTAGACATGACTTTTTGTTTAGTTTTCAAGTCATTTAGGTGGATTTTATGCCCTTTTTTCCTAGATCATTGCAGGTATTTAACTTGAGTCATGGAAGCATGAAACTTGAGATGAGAACCGGCATTCCACCAGAGGACACCAGCGAAATGCCAGTTGGCCACAGCTGTTCACTGTGCTGAAGAGGATCATCTACCGGAAGACTGCAAATCAGCACTGGCGAATCGTTGATGCCAACATCGAACTACTCCAGAACTCACTGGACAGGAGATGTGATAGATCGGCGGATCACGGATCAGCACCGGCGAACCACCAGTGACTCACAAGTGATGGTCGTTAGGAAAGGGAAAAAACATCCTGCTCAGAAAAAAAGGAGTATTTTGTACCCTACTTTTGAACCTTTCTAGAAAATAGGAGAACTAAACATTCCATTCCATTGAATATTGAATAGAAAGTAGAGAGAAGTTTTTTAATTGAATTGCAGAGAGAGAAGTCTTCATCTTCTTCTTTGAAAAGGTAAAAGAAAATTCCATTGGAGACCAGAACCTTGTGTTTGAATTTTTTTACTCATTTTGTTCAATGGATATTGAATTATTACTTAATACAATGTCTTCTTCTACTTACATAAGTAGTTAAATTCCTTGTTAGGGGTGTGTGAATGATTGAGCTTGATTTGGATTGGGTATTGTATAATTGATCTTAGATTTACTAAATTGGTATAATTCTAGTGTCTCCTCTGAGTTTTAATCTAAATACTCATATTTGCAAATGTGGGTTGTATTTACTTACTCTAATTTTTCTAGAAAAAGTGGGTTTAGAGTATGGGTGAGAAAACACTAGTGAGTAATTGGGTGTTGATCATGTGCGGTTGGACTAGAGATAGCCAAAACCCATCGTCACACACTCATTAAGAATCAAAGCTAGAAACAGTTTGATTCTTACCCAAGTTGTTATAGTTGTTGTGAAAAAGACTTTGGGGTTTGAGAAAACCCAAGGCATAGGTACCTAATTGGTTGAAAAATGTTTGGTGCCACCTCATCCACAACTAATTATACTATTGAGTAATGCTAGGAGCTGTTTGTAATTCCAATTCTATGATTCCCCTTCAATATCACACTCTTTGTATTCTCTCCTCTGGTATTTTTTATGTTTTGTCCTGGTTTTCATATGCAAATTTGTAGTTCAATTGACAAGTTTTGATTCCCCCAATATTTACTTCATTATTTTTGAGACATTGATGCAAGTTAAATCAATTTGATAGACAACACTTATATGATCAACTACTATTCCCTAAAGGATTCAACCCCGACACTCGTCGGGGATACTTGTTTTGCCAACAACAATTTACACTCCATCCTTGTAAGGAGTGAATATGGACCTTATCAAACATAAAAGGCAGCACAAATCCAAGGGAACTTTCTTGAAGAAATGATTTATTTATTAAGGAGATCATTGATTTGTGACAATGGATGGTTAGCACAAAAAGGGAACAATTGTAAAACTAATCCACAAAAGCCTCTAAAAGAGTAAAATAATACTGAAATGCACAGGGCAGAGTCTCAGCCTACCCATATGTACATGAAAACTCAGAATGACCAAACCAAACATAAGGCTCCTGAAAGAAAGGAAATACCAACTCTATGCTGGATCTGGGCTTTTACTGTATTGGTTGATTTGAGCTCCTATCTACACCTGTACCATGATTATAGGTCTCCCCAAGCGAAGGATGTCAGTACAAAGAAATGCACTTGTATGTAAGACTTAAAGATATAACTAAAGTAGTGCCAAAGATAAACTGAACCAGAGAAGTGAATAACAACAAACTGATACTCTGAAACCTCTCAACATAAACAATGGCAAATAACAACTGAACATAACTCAAAAGATAGGGTAGAGATATATACTCTATAACTCTATAACTGGATACCCTATATATAAACTTTGTGCATGATTATAACATAACTGACTCATATGCCAACACTTTCAATACTTGGATCAGGATTAAAGTATGGCTGCCTAATACTCGAATTAGGACTTTAAGAGTTGTCTGATACTTGGACCAGGACTTTACGGCCAGCTTAATACATGGACCAGGTTTTGCATACATATTCCTTCGCACATTCAACCATCTGATACTCAGAATAGAGAGGGTGTGCGCATTTATCATGCGGCATCACACAATTAGCCATTTGATACTTGGACCATAGAGGGTGTGCGGTAATAAATTGAAATCATGCCAATGAGAAAACTGATACTGAGACCAGCAGTTTAATAATGCAATATATATCTAACTCAGATAACAAGTCCAACTCAAAGGACCAACTGATCATCATACCCCTAGCAATTGACAGAAGGAGACATAACATATAACTTGATTTGGAAACTTATCATGAACATGAGGCTCGAGGAACATGACACTTGACCTTGCTTACAAGTTCTTAGAACCAATTATGGACACTTAGACCTAATTTTAGAAAACTTGGACTTAGTATGAACACTTGGATTCAATTTATAAATCTTACACTCAACTTAAACTCAACTGGAAGTACTCAGACTAATTATGGATACTTAGCATCAATGTTCGTTACTTTAGCACCCGGTAACTTGATTACTTTCCAATGACTTAAGGAATAGGAGTTATGTAATTCCTTTTAAGCCTTAAGAACTCAAAAACATATCTGCATAAAGGTAGGTAACCGTATTATGGAATCCCTGGTTTGGTACCTGATGTGTTATGGGTGCAGCACTTTGGGCACTTAAAACTTAGGAAAAATGCTTGGTCCTAGGTATGTTTATGTGGATATGAAGTGCTTTTACTTTGTTTTTAGGAAAATCATGTTTTGGAGTTGAGTTTTGGAAAAGAAGAGGAAAAAAGTATAGAAAATGGGCTAAATGCAGTCCTCAGTACGAATCGTACCTTGCATTTATGATGGAATTTAGAAGATATGCACAAGTGTTGGGGCCAAGTACGACTTTTGGTATGAGCCATACAACCATGGTATGAGCCATACCAAGGAGTTATGGAAAGAGTCAGAAGCTTGCACTTGCTTGAGTTCCTAGTATAAATGGAATGTACAAGTCATGACAGCATCATACTACTCGCACCAAGGAATCGTGGTGAATTCCAATGAGTATGTCGAGTTGGTAGGTCCCAAAGTATGAATGGAGACCACGATTCATAACAGTAATGTACGGACCATAGCATAGACTCGTGACAAACTCCAAAAGAAGCCAGACTTTACAAAATCAGACAATGACAGGCAGCATATGACTCATAGCATCATTATACGAGTCGTACCTACTCCCAGGACTTAACCAATTTTCAAGACAACAGTGCATGTTATAGATAGAACCCATGACTCGAAGCTTTATGCTATGACTTGTAGGTTAGGTCAGCCTGCAGTTCCCTATTAATTTAGAAAAGGTTTCTAACTATTTGTATAAATACATTTTAGGTTATTTTCTTTAGAGGATCGATTAATATTGTAATTGTGATTTTTGGATTTCCTAACAATACTTGGAGATCAAATACATGAATTGCTTTGAGATTTCTTTCATTATTGTTGACTAGACCATACTTGGTTTGTGCAATTATAAATTGGGTTTTTCTTCAATCATCACTGTAAGTTGTTAGTTAAATTTTATTTATTAAATCTAATTCCTTTCTTGCAATCATGAATAGCTAAAACCCCCACAACTAGGATTGTGGAAACCATGATGAATTAACTAACTAGGGTTAACATAAAGTGATTCTAAACCAATACGCATGCTTGTATTATTCATCTCTTCATCATAAACATTTCTTAATAATGCGCAATGTTAAGACTTTCCCAAACTCCTTACTTACTTGAACCTAGAGCAGTAGAGATTAGGAAAAGAGAAGAACAACAAAACCTTGAACTTTAAGTTTCATTGAATAACTTGAGTTGTAGTGGCATGATAGTTGATTTCGAATAATTGATAACGATTAAAGTGAAAACACTCAAGAAACCTAATCCGATGATTGAGTATCAGTCGTTTGGATGAATCTATGTTATTAGATCTACAGGTGAAGTATTGGGATAGATCACTAGTTTAATAACCTAAAGTTGTTACGAATCCATAGGGAACACTTTCCTAGTTAATTGCATAAACTTGATCATAACAATAATTTGCATCTTTCTTACCTAATTCTTTCTTTAAAACCCCTCATTAGGAAATAATTACACTAAAAGCATAAATACTAGTGTTATTCCAAATCCTGACCATATTCCTTACGGGTCGACCCTAACATAGTTGGGTTCTTTATTGACAACTTCGGCTTCATAATTTTATAGGAGTTTGATTTGAGCGTTATCAGTACCCTCATTTACCCTTACTAATCTTGACATTCGTTCTTAGCATACGTGATTATTATGTCGTCGTCTTAGCTTCAATTTCCAATTTCATAAGGTGGCCAAAAACTCATACATGATCAGCATAACATATATAACACAATGTAAATGACCAGTTAACAATGCCCATGCTGAGGGGTCTCCAATTCGATGTACAATAACGGCAACAATCAACACAAGATTACACTTTAAGCGCCTCTTTGGGCTAGACATCATCTCAACATTTAGCCTCAATCAAACATGGAAATTAAAGCTTAAGTATTGCTTTATATACTTCCTCAATACATATAAGAATCTTGTTGGGTCATTCAACTTACAATGCACAAATCGTGCTTGAAAGAACGATGGACGAGTTGCCTTACATACCTTTTTCCAACAAACTTTCCTTTAGCGAATTTTCTATTTAAATAACAAGCCTTCAACCTCATTAATCCCTTGGATTTATAGGACAACAATAATCTTAATTTTAAGTATAAAATGCATCCCAAAATAACTTACTAAAGGCAGTCACAATAGCAATAACAACACACGGCAACATCAACAACATTCAACCATTTTCTCTACTTATTTCTATTAGCTTTTGAGGGGGGAAATAAGAGGAGAAATTACCTAACTTCTTCTGTAGTCATTCTCCTCAATATGAGGTATATTTCCAGCCAACTACAAAAAATCCTTAAAAACGAGCAAGAACTCAGCTAAAAATAGTCCAATCGGCAACTCACTTAGCTGCCAAATTTTAGCCCTTTTGCTTGCAATTTGAGAGGCTTAAAAAGGGTGAAATCCTTACCTTTCCTATTTTATTTAATCCTTACTTCAGGTGGACATATAGGAAGTAAAACCAGATCCTAAAATGCAGCAACTTTCCCCAAAACAACTGCCAAAACGAACTCCAGAAACAGCCCCTAGCTTACCTTGCACTTTTGGAAACCAACTCTTACTTGTCTTGTGTTTGGTTGGAGTTTTACCTTGATATTTCCCCTTCAATTCTCCTTCGTAGTTGCTGGAAAGATAGAGAGAATTTTGGAGTGTAAGTAGGAAGCTCAAAGCTGGAAAAGATGAAAGTGATTAAATAATACAAAACTCAAAATATAAAGGGGTTTGAACGGTGGCCCTTTTTAGGACGGTGGCCATGTAACTGCTTGACATTGCCACCATAAAATACCTACAACATTTTACTCCAAACTCTGATTGATGAGTGGTTTAATTTTCTGAAAACTAGACTTAATGATCTTTCATTTGATATGTTGTGGGGCTCCTAACCCATTATAGATTGGGAGATATAATTGTCTAAAGTTTACCCTTACTTATGAACTTCGCATACTTTTTGCTTTCCCTTTCGTCCATGTTTCCCTCCTCACCTACGACCAATATACAACCCGTATTTCCCTTAACATAGCATACAAGTATCAAATAATTAATAAAAAAAAATTGGGGTGTCATGTCCTCCCCCCTCTTAGGAATATTTTTCCTCGAATGAGAATTAATTTCGCTTAACATGCTTCAAAATACATACTCAGTAATTTAGGAATCAAATACATAATTCAATATCTCATCGACATTTTAAAAAAGTGAGGATATTTCTTCTTCATTTCTTCCTTTATTTCCCAAGTTACTTCTTCAACATTGTTATTTCTCCTACTTTAGCAAAGGCGACTTTCTTAGTTTAGAGCTTCCTTACTTGTTGATCAAGGATGGAAATTGGGACCTCTGTATAGGTCATATCCTTAGAAATCTGGACATCATCAATAGTCATAACATGGGTCGGGTCTCCTATACACTTCTGCAACATAGATACATTAAATACCAAGTGGACTACTGCTAGCTCAGGCGGCAACTCCAACTCATAGACTACTTTGCCTATCCTATGGATAACTCTATAAGGCCCAACATATCTAGGGTTCAGTTTTCCCTTTCGCCCAAATTGCTGGAGCCTTTCATAGGAAATACTTTCAGGAAGACTCAATCATCAACAACAAACTCCAGTGCTCGACGGCGTAGGTTAGCATGAGATATCTATCTTCTTTGAGTTGTTTGAAGTCAATCTCTAATAACCTTTACTTTGTCACTAGCCTACTGCACTAGATCTGGCCCCAATAGTCTTGCTTCACTAAGTTTAAAGCAGCCGATCGGCGATCTACACTTCTACCCATACGAAGCTTAATATGAAGCCATCTAAATGCTTTCCCGAAAACTATTATTATAGGAAAATTCTATCAATGGAATATATTCATCCCAACTACTTTTGAAGTCTAAAATACAGGAACGCAACATATCTTTGAGCATCTGAATGGTACATTCAGCCTATCCATCTATCTGGGAATAAAATGCGTGCTGAGATTCACCTGAGTGCCTAGACCATTCTGGAAAGACTTCCAGAAGTTTGCCATAAATTGAGTTCCTCTGTCTAAAATAATGGATAAAGAAATTCCATGTGGGCAAACTATCTTACGGATATATAGCATGGAATAATCCTCCACAGTATAAGTCGTCCTGACTAACAGAAAGTGAGCTGATTTAGTCAATTTGTCTACTATTACCCAGATGGAGTCACACTTCCCACTTGTCCATGACAACCTAGTAATAAAATTCATATTAATCACTTTCCATTTCCAGGCTAGAATTTCCATATTCTGAGTCAAGCCTCCAGGCCTCTGGTGTTCGACCTTCATCTGATGAAAATTAGGACATTGAATCACAAAACCTATGATGTCCTTTTTAATGCCATTCCACCAATATAGTTATTTTAGGTCACGGTACATCTTCGTGGCACATGGATGTATTGAATATTGAGAGTAATAAGCTTTACTTACGATTTTCTCTCGTAGCTTGCCCACATTTGGCACACATAAACGAGTCTGGTACCTGAGGACTCTATCTAGCTCACACTCAAAACAAGGACTGCTTCTGCTGTGGAATGCTATCTCTTAGCACTACCAATTTCGGATCTTCATATTGTCATTACTTAACTTATGACACCAAGGAGGATTCTGTAGTTTTTTGTACTACTACGCCTCCATCATAGTATCTAGCAACCGAATATACAAATTAGCTAATTGTTGTATAGTCTTCACCATTTCAACTATGTCAGCTTCTATATCACTCAAGATGCCCATAGACCTACAGCTTAAAGCATCGGCCACAACATTAGCTTTGTTAGGATGGTATAAAATATTAACATCATAATCCTTCATCAATTCTAATGAGCTTCTCTGTTGTAAATTCAACTCCTTATCTTGGAACAGGTACTAAAGGCTCTTATGATCTATAAAAATATCAACATGTACCCCATATAGGTAGGGATTCCAGATCTACAGTGCGAACACCACCTCTGCCAACTCTAGATCATGGGTAGAGTAATTCTGCTTGTGCTTCCTCAGCTGCCTCGAAGCATAGACAATGACATTTCTGTGTTGCATCAAAACACATCCTAAGCCAATCTTGGAAGCATCACAATAAACCACCTAACCCTTTGTGCCTTTCAGAAGAGTCAATACATGTGCGGAAGTCAACCTACCTTTCAACTCCTGAAAACTGCACTCGAACGCCTCTAATCACGGAACTTAGCTGCTTTATGAGTCAACTTTATCAACAACATGAAGATAGTAGAAAAACCTTGTATAAATTTGTGATAGTAACCCGCCAAACCCAAAAAGCTATGAACCTCTGTAGGATTCAAGGGTCTAGGACAACTCTTTACCGCCTCTATTTTCTGACTATCCACTCTGATACCTTTATCTATAATTACATGACCAAGGAAAGCAACAGATGTTAGCCAAAATTCACATTTAGAAAATTTAGCGTACAACCTGTGCTCTTGAAGAGTCTGTAACACAGCTCTCAGGTGATCTGCACGTTCAACCTCTAATCGTGAATAAATTAGGATGTCATCAATAAAGACAATCACAAATACATCAAGGAAGGGCCCAAACACCCTATTCATCAAATCCATAATAGTTGTTGGGGCATTAGTAAGCCCAAATGACATCAATAAGAACATATAATGGTTGTATCTGGTTCGGAAGGCCGGCTACGGGATATCAACTTCCCTAACCTATAACTGATGGTACCCAGATCTTAAGTCAATCTTTGAGAAACATCTGGTACCCTATAACTGATCAAATAGTTCATCAATCCTGGGAAGTGGATAATTATTCTTAATCATCATTTTGTTCAAATGCCTATAGTCAATATACATCCTTAACGACCCATCTTTCTTTCACACAAAGAGCATTGGTGCACCCTAAGTCAATACACTAGGTTGAATGAATCCCTTTTTGAGCAGATCTCTCAGCTGCTCCTTCAACTCTCTTAGCTTTTTCAGAACCATCCTGTAAGGAGGGATCGAATGGGCTGAGTACCTAGAAGTAAATCAATGGCAAAGTCTATCTCCCTCTTAGGAGGAACTCCGGGTAAGTCTTCTAGGAAGACTACTAAAAACTCATTTACCACTGGGATTGACTGGAAAGTCACTGGCTCGCTGATCAAGTCCCTAACTTGAACTAAGTGAGAAATGCATCCTTTGGACACCATCTTTTGGGACTTAAGATATGAAATAAACTTATCTTTAGGTGTAGTAGCATTGGCCTTCTATTCCAGGACTGGCTCGTCCAAAGATTGGAATTTGACAATCTTTGCTCGGCAATAAATGTTAGCATAACAAGACACTAACCAATCCATACCATGATAACATCAAAATCAACCATTCACAGCTTAACTAAATTAGCTAATGTAGATCCATCACATGCTCGAACAGAACAACCATGGTACACTTTTTTAGATAACACGGATTCGCCAATTGGCGTAGATACAACAAATGGCTTAGCCAACAATTCAGGAGCTATCTCAAACTAAATCGCTATTAGAGGAGTAAAATATGAAAAAGTAGATCCTAATCAATTAAATCATAAATAGCACGGGAGAATATAATCAAAGTACACTTAACAACATCAAACGATGACTCTTGGTCCTGGCGATCACCTAGAGCATAAAAGCAGTTCTGCACTATTCGTGAACCAGAAGCTTCTCCCCTCTTACCCTCACCATGACCTACTATAGGCTAAAAATTGGGCCTAGGAGGTAAAATCGAGGGTGATGATGCTGCTACTGAACCCGTTAGCAGTGCAATACCACTTCTGGTTCCTATCCACAAGAGTCCTATATAATGGCCAGGCTGTCCACAATTATAACATACATCCTAACCCAAAGGACACTACCCTAGATAACTCTTACCGCACTGAGCATATAGGGGTAATGGAGGTCTCCCCTGCTGTCGAGAATTGGATGGAGCTGAACTCTAGTCTCCCCTCGTTTCTCATAGCTGAGGTAGAGCACTCTCAGCAGGTTGAGTCGGCTGTCTAGATGATTGAACCCCGGATTATCCTCTAGAATCTCTATAAGACCTCATAGTTTTGTCTCTCTTCCTCTACTCCTGTCCCTTACAAGTATCATGAATCGTGTGGATCAAATCCTCGGCCCTCTGAGCAAAGGCATGTATCCGTGCAATGTCCATATTATCTTAGGTAGATACTCTCAAACAATCATGAGCTACATGAAGCCCTAGCCCTAGCACAAAACGATGAACTTTATCTTTCATCGTCTAAACCAGGTGCAGAGCATGCTTGGCCAAAGAATCGAAGGAAATACTCCCCCACACTCATACAAAATTGCTTTAATGCAAAAATTGCTCAGCTCGAGCCTAGTGAAGCTCTCGAGGTAGATACTAGTGCATAAAGGCTTCAGAGAACTCTTCCAGCTCGACTGCTTGTTCATCGAATTCTTTAGATTAAGCCCAAGCCTCATACCACTAAATGGGCACATCACACAATTTGAATGCAACTAACTTTACCCCCTTTTTCACTATAGCCCGCATGAGCTTTAACACTCTGTTGGTCTGATCAATAAAGTCTTGGGGATTCTCGCTCGGGTTTGATTTGATAAATACTGGAGGGCTCAAACTCAAGAACTCGTGGGCTCTAGAACTCTCAGCCACCTGACCTCTATGTCTCTCCAGCACATCCAACCATTAATCCTGTCCAGCAGTAATATGATCCATCAGCTGAACGACTCCCTCAAGACCCTGTCCTTCTGGAACAACCCAAGGTACCACAGGCGCGGGAGGATCTGCCTCTCTATCACTCTCGTGCACTATTGGTGCGGGAGGTTTTGGAGGTCTACCTGTCGCTGCTCTAACTGGGGAAGAAGGAACTGTACCACCTAGGGTAGGGGACTCGCTCTGAGCCTCTGATCTATTCTCCTAATCTACTGGAGAATGACTTGTACCCTCTCCCATAGCTGTCCCAATCAACCGCATAGTCATCCTTCTCATTACCGGCATACTCTCAAAAAATAACCTAACTTAGATATCATAATGCTTATGACTTCGCTCTATAGAATGAACTATTAGTAAAAGAAGTGAAACAACTCCAAATTGTCTTGTAGCCTCTTGATTATAAGTATGGTGCATAATATACCCATAAGCAAGACTCTACTAGACACAA
This sequence comes from Datura wrightii, assembly GCA_035772735.1. Classification (NCBI taxonomy): domain Eukaryota; kingdom Viridiplantae; phylum Streptophyta; class Magnoliopsida; order Solanales; family Solanaceae; genus Datura; species Datura wrightii. The sequence continues at coordinate 42,552,957 of JASDFA010000027.1, forward strand.
CTTTGTGGACTCTCTGGGACACGACTTCACTCTGATACCAAGTTTTTCATGCCTCAAAACTGGGGTAGGACGCGACTTGCACTCTATTCTAAAGTGATCAAGAAATCAATATATAGCTTCTGAACTATAATCCTTAGGCCAACAAGGCCACTTGTCACAGTCAACTATAACATAGAAATGAACTGACCAGGTCACAATAAACATAACAAAGATAGTATGCCAACAAGGCCACAATGGAAACTAAAAAGAATTACAAAAAGCCAGCCAGACCAAGAACTGGACAACTATACAACTAGTCCACAAAAGCTTCTAAACGAGTAGAATAATACTAAATGCACTAGACAGGGCTCCGACCTACCCATCTGTATATCAAAACTCAGAATGACCAAACAAAACATAAGGTTCCTGAAATAAAGGAGCATACCAAAACTACACTAGATCTAGGCTCCTACTGTATTGGTCAATCTGAGCTTCTGTCTGCACCTGCAGCACGATACAAGGGTCCCCGGGCAAAGAATGTCAGTAAAAAAAATTGCACTAGTATGTAAGACTAAAAGCTTAAATAAAGCAATGCCAAAGATAAACTGAATTAGAGAAGGCAATAATAATAACCTGATACTTTGAAACCTACCAACATAAACAATGGCAAACAACAGTTGTATAACTCAAAAGATAGGGTAGAGAGAGATATCTATAACTTTGTAACTGGCTACCCTATATGCAGACTCTGTGTATGTGTATAACATAACTGACTCATATGCCAACACTTTCAATACTTGGACCACGACTTTAAGAGTTGCCTGAAAATTGGACCAGGACTTTACAACTGACTTGATACTAGGACCAGGATTTTCATATATCTTCCTTAGCATATTCAGGAATCTAATACTCGGACTAGAGATGGTGTGCAGCATCGCTCCCGCGACACCACACAATTATCCATCTGATGCTCGAACTAGGAGGGCGTGTTTTAATCAATAAAAATCATTCCAATGAGCAAACTGATACTAAGACCAGCATCTGAACAATGCAATATATATCTGACTCAGATAACAGGTCCAACTCGTAGGACTAACTGAATAATGCATAGTAACTGACTCAAATAATGGTCCAACTCGGAGGACCAACCGATCATCATATCCCTAGCAACTGACAGAAGGGGACATAAGACATAACTTGACTTGGAAGATTAACATTAACATGAGACTCAAGAAACATGACACTAGACCTCTCTTATAGGTTCTAAGAATCAACTCTGGATACTTAGACCCAACTTTGGGATACTTGGACTCCATATGAATACTTGGATTAAACTTAGAAAACTTAGACTAAAGTTGAACTCAACTGGAAGTACTCAAACTAAATTATGGATACTTAGTGTCAATGTTCGCTACTTTAGCACCCAGCAACTCGATAACTTACCAATAGCTTAAGGAATAGGAGTTATGGAATTCCTTTTAATCCTTAAGAACTCTAAAACATATATGCATGAAAGTAGGTAACCATTGTTGAGACTGCGCAGCAGTGGCGCCAAAAACTTGTTGACGACTATTCCCAAGCACACACGCAAGTGTACGTGGTCTTACAAGTAATATAGTGGCCCTTTTTAAGAGTCGGATGTCGAACCCACAGGGACTAGACCAATTCAGCTAATTATAAAGTTCAAGTGTGATATTTACTTTCGCAAGTGTTGATATAGACTTTTTCGATAAAGTTTAATTAAGTCTAGGGGTGGTCACAGAAATACTCTGAAAACATTCAAGAAGCAACTAGAGCTAACGCCGGATAATCATGCGATACTACGCTTTGTAATGGTTTAATTATGGAATTATCAATTGTCGTCTCACATAATTACAATTGCACGTTCATGGTCTTTCGAGCCTCTAAACATGACAAACTAACCTCACAACTACATCTTTTAGCGGGGATGTGACATTCTAGTTCTTGGGCAATTCAATTACGTGGATGTGGTTTACGGGGTTTATGCTCTTGATTAGGGACTTTCGTACCTCTAATCATTTAACTCAACTTAGCTTCAGAACTACTTCTTCGAGTGGTGATGTGATAATTCTAAGTTGGTGTCTAACTCATCCCGTTTTAGTAATCAAGCAAGGCAAATTAGGTATAATTTCTTATCCTAATCGCGAATTATATCGTAAGATACAAACTTGCTCCCTACATTCTTTGTTCTAGCCTAGGTTTACTTTCTCAAGATTTTACCTAGGTGTAACGTGTGTGTTTTCATGGTGATCAATCATAAAAACAACCATAATTAAGAATGTAAGACAAAACAACAATCAATAACTTAAAACCAAAACAAATTCGCATAATTGCATTCATACCTTGTGGCTTCAACCCTAGAGGAAGGGTTCTAGCCACTCAAGTTCGTATAATTACAAGAAAACATAATTAAAGTAACATACTTACAAGAATTGGTAGAAGAGAAGATGAAATTTAAGAACCCTAGGTGAGTTCTCCCACTTCTCCTTTCACTACTTGGTAGTTTTTCAGAAATATTACGTGACCAAATGTTATTAGGAGCTAAGGGACCTATTTATAGTAAATGTGAGGTGTATAAAATTATTCCCGACATGAATTAGCTCCGTGGCATGGAGGTTATCGCGCCAATTTGCCTCCGTGACATGGAGGCATTGCGTAGGCGCACTGGAAATCAAAACAGTCGCCAAGCAGCCCCTTGCCGCGATGGCATCGTGGCACGCTACTTGTGCAGCTCATTAGGGGCCGTGACACGCCACTGGTCACGCAGCCTGCCTGCCGTGGCACATTGCCAATGTGCAGGTGGGCTGTTTCGCATGTCCCCCTTGCCAACGTTCGCGTTTTACTTCTGATTCCATGCCTCCACTTCACCAACTCATGGATTAGTTCCTCAAATTCATTTTAAACCTACAAAAAGAAGAACTAATCTTGTTGGTTAGTATATATATTCACATTTACATAAAATTACATGAGAATGTATATAAATAAGTAGATAAACAAGATAACACTAAGTTGTAAAGTATCCCTAGGGCATGCCATTTTGCCCAAGATCAACTACCCCACACTTAAAGCCTTGTTCGTCCTTGAACAACCCTTTGACATCTCATGTAAATGAAGACTCACACATAACTAATTTAGCAAGACAGTTCAAGCTACGGCCACAATGATTGTTTGAGATAGCAAGTTAAAAATAGAGCATGCACGATTTAATCATTGAAATGAAATACAACTATGTTGAGGCTTCCTAACCTCAAGAATCAACTCTCAATTTAGCAAACTCATGCAATCAATCGATCGGGAAATCCGACATGAATGTTATCTCTCATTAAACATGTGCCCTCACCACAAGAGAGTTACCCATTTTTACTCACAATTTTTCATATCACAACATGTATGGGTATACGCATAGAATTACGCTCGCTCTCTCAAGAAATTCACATGCATCATGTAGTGACCCATAAGCTTGCCCTTAGTGTTTTACTCCACTAATTTAAGGATGTATGAATGTAAAATCAAGTAGGACTTAACGGGTTGTAATGTAAGCCAAGGGACGGGTAGGTAATATTATGGATAATAACAGTGGCTATCTTCCCCAAGCGCTTTTAATAACATCAACCTTCATTAAGGACATCTCTTTTCTTACTTACTCCTCATTCTTTTCACTCTTGAATTTTCTCTTCTTCTTCCCATTTCTTTAAGCACACTCAGCTTATTAGTAAGGAGTACTTAAACAGCTTTTTCATTCATTTATTTTCTTACTCCCTACCAATAATCAAGCATTTTCAAACAAGTGCACCCTTGACCTTTCTCACTTTTACAACTGCTACTTTTCCTTCTTTTTCATGCTTCTCACTCCTTCACTCTTTCGAATTTTTCACTTGGGCGCTTAGGAGTTCTGGATCAAATTCAAGGCTAATGAAAGAAAAAGGATTAAGCTCATGTTGTAGCTATCAAAGAATAGGCTTAAGGCTCAATGGGGCTCACTAGGATTCAACATTCAAGGTAGGTAAAGTGAGGGATAACAATTGGCTCATTCAAAGAAAAGCCTAAATCATCTCCTACAATCCACATCCTTCATTTCATTTTATATACACAACAGGAAAGTTCTAGACATTCCACAATAGCACAGATTATTTGAAAAACTTACGATCACTGCACATGCTCAATTCAAGACACATTCAGCAGACTCTTACTCAGCTAATCACAAGAATTCAAAATTAAGCTTCAATCACATCAAGTCAAATTCATGAGCCTAAGTGTCTCAAACATATACACTTCTTACATGCTTCAACACTAACCACACTTGTATCTTACAATCATGTATAGCACATAACAAGAACATCACCATCAATTAGCTACGGGTTCAAAAACCAAAACCTATTGACTAATTTTCCTCAAGACGGTCGTCATCCATCCATCGTCGGAAATAGTCTCTATCTATGACTAAAGAGACTATATACAGACAAAGAAAAAAAAATTTATTCTTCGGTTCAAAACCCCCCATCGGAAAAGAACCTAAAAGAAAAACCAACAAGTGGTGAAGTTATGCTCAACTCAAAAATTTTTCCATATGTCTCAAGCACTACATTCACCAAAATCATTAAGCAGAAAATTTTTGAAATTTCCCTCACCCCACACTTGAATCATGCTATGTCCCCAAAGCATCTAATTAAAATTCCAAAGGGTGAGAAATACTCCCTGGCCTCTATGCCTAGCTAACAACATGTTTTTCTTCATTTTTGCACAAGTGGGCATTTGACCCCACACTTTTCCTCTTCCATGCTTTTTAGCTTCCTCCTCCAAGGGTACTCAGATTTCCCTCCATCTGTGCTTAAATATCCGCCAAAAACAACACAAGTTGACAATAAACAAAATCAACACAAACAACAATTACAAATTGTACCTATGGTACCCTTGGGTTGCCTCCCAAGCAGCGCCTTATTTTATGTCGCGACACGACGTGGACTATCCTTTTCAGGACATCCTCATACCTGGGTTCCCTTTCAAGAACCATCTTCTTTTCTTTTGATTTTTAGAGGAAACAACCTCCACTCTGTTCCTCTCTTCCTCAAAATTCATCACACTCTGAAGCCCTTTAGCAGACTCGGGCTGAACACTTATCATTACCTTTGGCTGTGGACCTGTGGAATCTACCACTCCACACTTATCCTCTAACAACACACTAACCTTACAAAGGTTTCTGTAGTGAGTGGGTGGGTTAATCTTTTGGTATACTCCGAAGAGTTCTTCTTCATCCTCGACCCTCATTTCAGGGTCCCTGCTTTTAAGTCAATTACCGCTCCTCCGGTGGCCAGGTCGTTCCAAGATTAAGGTACCTGGTCATCAACATGAAAATCTAAGATAATAAAATCAACAGGTATAATAAACTTACCCACTTTGATGAGAAGGTCCTCTACGATTCCATCCTGTGCCACTCGCGACTTATCCGCCAGCTGCAGCATCAATCTTATTGGCCGCGGTTTTCCCAACCCCAGGGTGTTAAATGAAGATAGGGGCATTAGATTAACTGCTGCCCCTAAATCACATAGGGCTCGTAGCACTTCAGCTTTACCAATTTGTATGGGGAGGGTAAAACTCCCTGGGTATTTGAGCTTCTTAGGAATCTTGCTCAATACCCTGTGGCTGCACTCCTCCGTCAGCTACTGTTTGGACATCCATCAATCTGACTTTGTTAGCCATCACATCTTTCAAGTATTTAGCATACTTGGGCATTCCCTACAAAACATTAAGCAAAGGCAAATTTATGTGAAGTTCTTTGAAAATCTCAAAGAACTTTTTGAAGCATTCCTCCTCCTTGCTCTTTCTGAATCTCTGAGGAAATTGTGGTGGTGGTCTTTGCTGGCTGCAATGAAGATTGTGCATTTGTTGCACAACACTCTGATTCTCTCCCTTGTCAGTGGATGGTCCTTGTCTAACCAACTACAGCTGCACCTCATTTCTCTTCTCTTTTGGAACTACATAAGCTAATTGTTTGCCGCTCCTCAGACTGATGACGTTGACCTGATGGGGGTTAGGATCTGTGTCACTTTGTAGTCCTCCTTGCGGTCTCATGTTTTGAGCAGCTACTATCTGACCCATCTGCTTTTCTAGATTGCGGGTGGCCAATTGCTGATTCTTCAAGTCTGATGCCATCCTCGCCTGATTTTCTACTAATTGAGTCTCGGTCTCCATGATTTTCTGCAATGTTTCCTCAATGTTGCTGCTAAACTGTCCTTCATTCTGCCTATTCGACTAATACTGCTGCTGTTGAGGTTGTTGATAACTTTGCTTTTGATTTCCACCCCAAGAAAAATTCGGGTGGCTCTGCCAATTTTTGTTGTAGTTGTTTCAAAAATTTTGAGTGTTCCTCTGCATATTCCCAACAAAATTGACTGATTTCGGATTGGCTCCACAAGATTCTGCATTGTGCCCATTGTTTCCGCAAATTTCACACCAACTCGGAGCTTGCTGAACTGTATTAACCTGACCCTGTTGTTGGTTCATACTCAGTTTATTGAACTGAGTCATAATTTGATGCTAGAATGAAGCTAACTGTGCCGCCAAGGCATTCATACCATCTACTTCTATCAGCCCTACTCTTTTTCCTGCCCCTCTCAATTATTCACTGTGCCATTCTGGATTTCCTTGAGCAATTCTATTCAACAGCGTGTACAGCTCATCATACGTCTTCTCTAAGGCTTGCCCACCCGATGCAGAGTCTAGCAAAATTTTCGTGTGTGGGTCTAGACTTTCTACAAAGGTATGGGCCAGCACATCATTGGATTGCTGGTGATGGGGGTAGTCTCTCAGTAATGACTTGAATCTCTCCCAAGCCAAATATAAATTCTCATCAGGCCTCTGCTTGAAACTCAGTATTTCACTTCTCAATTTTGCAGTCTTTCCTGAAGGAAAGAATCTTATCAAGAACTTCTTCGCCAAATCATCCCAAGAAGTTATGGAGTTTGGTGGTTCAGCTTTCAACCACCTTTTTGCCTCTCCGAACAATGAAAATGGGAAGAGGGTAAGTCGGACATAGTCTGTGGGCACTCTAGTGGGGACGAAAGTGTCACTAATCTCTAAAAAGTTTTGTAGGTGCTGCTGCCGGTCATCATGTGCCATCCCAGTGAATTGACCACTAGAACGTAACAGCTGCACCATGTTCTATTTCAATTCAAAGTTCCCTCCAGGTTCCGGCTTATGGATACTAGAGTTCACATTCGTCGCTTGTGGGATTGCCACTTCACGAACTGGTCTGGCTGCCATTGCTTTCGGTGACAATTGTGCTTGTCCTGCGGGTGGTTGTTGTTGTACCTGTTCTTGAAGTTTTTTTAGCTTTTGCTTAAGGGCTACTCTCCTTCGCAAATGAATTTGACGTTCTGGTTCAAGCAACGGTTCCACAAGCTCTCTATTCCTAGCCAGCTCGGCAAGACAACCTGTCACCTGCAATAAGTCAGACTAAGACTAAGTTTCTCAACACTAAAGGAAATTAAAAAAATCACACAAAAACAGACAAATTTACTAAACTTCACCGAGTCCCCGGCAACAGCGCCAAAAACTTGTTGAGACTGCGCAGCAGCGGCGCCAAAAACTTGTTGACGACTGTGCCCAAGCGCACACGCAAGTGTACGTGGTCTTACAAGTAATATAGTGGCCCTTTTTAAGAGCCGGATGTCAAACCCACAGGGACTGGACCAATTCAGCTAATTATAAAGTTCAAGTGTGATATTTACTTTCGCAAGTGTTGATATAGACTTTTTCCATAAAGTTTAATTAAGTCTAGGGGTGGTCACAAAAATACTCTGAAAACATTCAATAAGCAACTAGAGCTAACGCCGGATAATCATGCGATACTACGCTTTCTAATGGTTTAAGTATGGAATTATCTATTGTCGTCTCACAAAATTACAATTGCATGTTCATCGTCTTTCTAGCCTCTAAACACGACAAACTAGCCTAACAACTACATCGTTGAGCAGGGATGTGACATTCTAGTTCGTGGGCAATTCAATTACGTGGATGTGTTTTACGGGGTTTATGCTCTTGATTAGGAACTTTCGTACCTCTAATCATTTAACTCAACTTATCTTCACAACTACTTCTTCGATTGGTGATTTGATAATTCTAAGTTGGTGTCTAACTCATCCCATTTTAGTAACCAAGAAAGGCAAATTATGTATAATTTCTTATCCTAACTGTGAATTATATCGTAAGATACAAACTTGCTCCCTACATTCTTTGTTGTTGCCTAGGTTTACTTTCTCAAGCTTTTACCTAGGTGTAACGTGTGTGTTTTCATGGTGACCAATCATAAAAACAACCATAATTAAGAATGTAAGACAAAACAACAATCAATAACTTAAAACCAAAACAAATTCGCATAATCGCATTCATACCTTGTGGCTTCAACCCTAGAGGAAGGGTTCTAGCCACTCAAGTTCGTATAATTATAACAAAACATAATTAAAGTAATATACTTACAAGAATTGGTAGAAGAGAAGATGACATTTAAGAACCCTAGGTGAGTTCTCTCACTTCTCCCTTCACTACTTGGTAGTTTTTCAGAAATATTACGTGACAAAATGTTTTTAGGAGCTAAGGGACCTATTTATAGTAAATGTGAGGTGTATAAAATTATTCCCGGCATGAAATAGCTCCGTGGCACGGAGGTTATCGCGCCAATTTGCCTCCGTGACATGGTGGCATCGCGTAGGCACACCGGAAATCAAAACAGTAGCCAAGCAGCCCCTTGCCACGAAGACAGCGTGGCACGCTGCTTGTGCAGCACGTTAGGGGCCGTGACACGCCACTGGTCTCGCAGTCTGCCGCTGTGGCACATTGCCAACGCGCAGGTGGGCTGTTTCACGTGTCCTCCTTGCTGACGTTCGCGTTTTACTTCTGATTACATGCCTCCACTTCACCAACTCATGGATTAGTTCCTCAAATTCATTTTAAACCTACAAAAACAAGAACTGATCATGTTGGTTAGTATATATATTCACATTTACATAAAATTACATGAGAATGTATATAAATAAGTAGATAAACAAGACAAAACTAAGTTGTAAAGTAACCCTTGGGCATGCCATTTTGCCCAAGAGCAACCATATCAACGGATTGCTGGATTGGTACCATCTACCCTAACTAATGTTGACATTTATTCTTAGCGTACGTGATTCTTATGTTGCCGTCTTATCTTCAAATTTCAATTTCATAAGGTGATAAGAACTTCAAACATGATCAACATAACATATATAACATAATTTAAAGAACCATCTAATAATGCCCACGCTGAGGGTTCTCCAAATCGATGTACAACTATGACAATAATCGACACAAGATTTCATTTTAAGTGCCTCTTTGGGATAGACATAATATCAACATTTATATTCAATCAAACATGGAAATTAAAGATTAAATATATCTTGATATACTACCTATATATATATATATATATATATATATATATATATATATATAAGTATATTTCCGTCTCATTCAACTCACATCGCACTAATCGTGCTTGGAAGAAAGACGGACGGGGCGCCTTACATACTTTTTTCCAATGAACTTTTCTTCAGTCGATTTCCTATTTCAGTGACCAGCCTTCAACATATTTAATCCCTTGTATTTATAAGCCAACAATAAGCTTAATCTATAGTACAAAATGTATCCCAAAATAACATATCAAAGGCAGTCACAATAGCAACAACACATGGCAACATCAATAACATTTAGTCATTTTCTCTACTTGTTTCCATTAGCTTTTGAGGGGGGAAATAAGAGGAAAAATTACCTAACTTCTATTTTAGTCCTTCCTCTCAATCTTAGGTATATTTCCTGCCAACGAAACTGCAAAAAATCCTTAAAAAACGAGCAAGAACGCAGCTCAAAATAGTCCAATCGGCAGCTCACTTAGCTGCCCAATTCCATCCCTTTTGCTTGCAATTTGAGTGGCTTAAAGAGGATGAAATCCTTATCTTTTCTCTTTAATTTAATCCTTACTTCAAGGTGGACATATAGGTAGTAAAACCAGCTCTTAAAACGTATAAAACTTCCCCAAAATGACTACCAAAACGAGCTCCAAAAACAGCCCCTAGCTCTTCTTGCACTTTTGGAAACTAACTCTTACTTGTCTTGTGTTTGGTTGGAGTTTTACCTTGATGTTTCCCCTTCAATTCTAGTTAGTAGTTTCTGAAAATATAGAGAGAATTTTGGAGTGTAAATAGGCAGCTCAAATTTGGATAAGATGAAAATGATTTCATAATACAAAACTCAAAATATAAAGGGGTTTGGACGGTGGCCGTTTTTAGGGAGGTAGCCATGTCACTGCTCGATAGTGCCATTGTAAAATGCATATAACATTTTACTCTGAACTTTGATTGATGAGCGGTTTGATTTTATGAAACTAGACTCAAGGACCTTCAATTTTATAGGGGCTCCTAACTCATTATAGATTGGGTGATATGGTCTTTTAACATTGACCCTTACTTATGAACTTCACATATTCTTCGCTTTTCCTTTTATATATGTTTCCCTCCTCACCTATGACTAATATACAACCCATACTTCCGTTAACATAAAATACAAACATCAAATAATGACCAAAAATTTTCTGGGATGTAATACTTTCTCCCTCACTTCTAGTAAATTTTTCCACGCTGCAGATACACCAAACCCATATGCTATTACTGAATGGACTTTCTTATATTATCTTTTTGTTCATGTATGAAGCCCATAGTGTTTTTATTATTTTTAAATTCCACCCCAACTTTGCAAACAATACTTGTAAATCTCATGTACCGATCTATATCCTAAACCCCTTCATCTTTAGGAAGACACATCCTGTCTTCTCTATTGCTATGTTATCACACCTTAAACTAGGGGAGGGCGCAACTGACTTCTGATACCTAACTGATTGGAAAGGCGGCTATATAACATCTAGAATTTTAATAGTTACGAAAATAAGGCTACCTGTCACAATCAACTATAACACAAATCTGGACCGACGAGGTCACCCATAATAAAATAGAAAACATAGTGTCGATAGGGCCACAATACGACTGAATAACCTGCAGAAGCTCGATAAGTCCACAAACTGTACTATACTGCATATACTAATTCCATGAAGCCCCTAAAAAGATATCATATTGATAGGTCAGATAGGGCCTCAGCCTACCTGTAACTATACAACGAAACTCAGCATAAGCTAAACTAGACCTCAGCTCAGGAAAGAAAGGAGCATACCAACACTCAGCTAAGCTCTGACTCCTACTGTAATGGGTAATTTGAGGCTTTACCTGCACCTCAGTACAAATGCAGCTGATACTGAAAGTATAAATAGACATAAGTGAAATAAGTACATATGGATTTCCATATCTGAAATCATAGGTAAAAGCTCATAAACTGATCCTTAGATCAAACCTGCTGAAAACATGATATAATATCTTATAGAATATGCATTACTGAAATTATGTGGAACAATAGGAGACTCGTTTTAACTGACAACCACCATGTATGAGCTCATGATGATCCCATGTCTTGCCTACGTGGAGGAGAGCCATCCTAAGCCTTGCCAAGGTGAAGGATTAAGTAAAGTGTGGTATTACGATGTGCCCTTGGGCCGGGGAAATGCTCTCTTGAGAGGCCCCAAAGTATACCTACGTTGGCGCGTAGTTCATGAGACTGGGGAACCTTGAATCCCCTAGCCTACTTGGTGCTAGACACTACTCCTAAGAGATATATAATTCTCATATAATCATAGATCAAAATATAACTTTCATCTTAACATGTGGGGAGTCTTCACTCTGAAACATGAGATAATTGAACTTATTAGCCTTGGGTAAATCATGAAATCATGCTTAACTTGGGTGGGCTTTCCCAGATTTTAATATCATGCTTGCATGAGATAGACATCATAACTAAAATCATAAATATATTCATGGATAAGTTTTTAAACATTCATACTTTCTAGATATTTCATTATACTTGAAAGAATATATCATAAACTCAACTTTTCATGAAACTTGCATAATTGGGCATCATGTTCTTAAAAATTCAAATCATGAACTGTAATCAAAATAGGTGTAAAACTTGCCCATGAATCTTAAAACATGAAGGGAATTGACCCATCAATTAAAAATAGAGAATTTCGTAAATTAGGTTAAGACCCCATAGAATCATACACTTAAATTCATGAACTTGAGATGGGATTTGGTCATGAAAGTGAAATGAAACTCTCATTCATGACCCTATATACATGGGTAAACTGATTCTACACCCTTCTTTAAGAACCAAAGAGATTTAGGGAAAAACTTTGATAGTTTCTAGGATTGATCATCAATGGAACTCTCTAATCTTGCATGCATGGGAGAAAATGACTTAGGATAGGTTAACCCTTCTTAAAACCCTCCTAAAAGAGCTTAAAACAATGTATTTTAGGGCTTAGGAGCTTAGAAATTACGAAAATGCCCTTACTAAATTCGCAGAAAAGTGGACTCTGCCAGTCCTCACGAGGGACTTCATGAGTCGTGAGGTAGGAGACGACTTGTTTCCCTCACTTGTGAAGTCTACTGGAATTCCACCTTTAACTCAGACCTACTGGCCATGACTCACTTCACGAGTCGTGAAGTGACACCACGGCTCGTCGCATCCACTCGTGGTCACTCCCTGACCATGACTCCTAATTAGCCAACCTCCACTTCATGAGTCACTCCATGAATCATGGAGTAACTTCAAGGGTCACTGGACGAGTTGTCCTATGACCTGATGCAACATTTTCCTATTTTCTCCGCTTAACCCTCGGGTCTGATCATAGGGACTTTCGGGGTATTACAGTGAGCATCCTTCTAACATTAGATAACAAAGAGAGAAGAAAAATACTTACTTGAGTGAAAGATATTAGCTTCACCAAGATCCTTGGAGAAGACAAAAATGGAAGGGAAGAGGGGAGGGAGTTACCGCTTTGGTGAGGGAGGAGAGAGAATTTTTTTTTTTCTTTACACTTTTTTATGAGAGAGGATTAATGGGCATTTAAAATAAAGGTGTGGGGGCATGGTTTCCTTTTTTAATTTTAAGGTTCTTGGGTCAAATATTGACCCATGGACCAAAAACTTTTTCTCCAACTCATACCTATCACCGCGCGCCATCCACCTTACCAAACACTTAGAAAATAAAAATTTCTTCTTGAGCTGAGTCTGGCGTGCCCCCCCCCCCCCCCACCTCCCCCCAATGCACCAACCTGAATTTTTTTCTTCTGGAGTTTAACACCTGGCGCCCCACACAAGGTATTTCGCCCAGACATAGAATTTTTTCAGCTTCTTTCCCCTACTCTTTCACCTCAAATGCCCTGTTCGTCTCTACAAAAATTAAAAATATTAGAAAGATGAGATACCTCCTATCAAGAGCCTTAGTTATAGTCATTGAATGAAATTCATGGGTTGCCTTCCATGAAGCACTTGATTTAACATTATGGCACAATGCAAGACTTCTAATTCCTACACTCAAGTGAGATGGTTCATATCCTGACTTGCTGAGTTTTCATACAACATATGTTGTTCAACCACCTGTTTATAAGTGAAGGGATGTTAGTACGAATGAAATACATCAGTATGTAAGGCTGAAAGCTTTAACATAACTAATATCCAAATAAGATAGCTAAATTAGAGAGAGGGATAGAAACAACCTGACTGTAACTCAATATTGTATACCAATGCAATCACACACACACACATATATACATAATAAAGTTGTAACTACCCAACCGATGGACCCCTCCATGATAAGGTCTAAAAGAAATGTTCGCCTAACCATTTAACTGCAATAGTGGTAAAGTCTGCGAATATTTGCCCAATCGAGATATCTCATCAGTGGTATAGTCTATAAATCGTATTCATAAACATGTATATAGTAAATAAGGCTCATACTGTATCTATCTTTATCAAATCACGCAACAACATGATGACTCTAACACTACAACCTATATATGTATCAACCATGACTCAAGAGAACTATAATTATGGATATACATTCTAAGAGACTTGTGAATAGAGTATGAACATGTATGCATTTGGATGATTAACCTCTAGGGAATTCCTGGGATTTTAACGTCCAAAAAAAAGACCATATGGGATACATTTTAAATCTTCTAAGGACGATTTCTAACCAATAGGGGACAACATATACTAGGAGAAAAAATCTTCTAATCTTTAGGATCGTAGAGTGATAAGTACACAACTGCTTCTTAGAGTAAGGTCTGAACATTTACGGAGATCTAATCTAGTCGTCTGGCAGCTAATAACCGGGGAATGCCTTTCCGATAGGATCTTCCTAACAATTATCAATACATTAACATCACAACTGACCATATGTTTCATCAACTAGAATAACATAACATTCCTAGATTCAACTCATTTCTAACCTTTTTACTTACATTGCAGAAATTCAGTTGATATACTTCATTTAAATACACATTAATAAGAGTGCATTTCCTAAATTATGCATTTGCACTTCCTTTATTCAATACCTTTTTCACTGTCAATTCGATATAAAGTCATTAACTTGAAAGTCCTATTGAACTTACATGGAAGCATGAATTAGTGATTTAGGAAACTTAAGAACATGAAAACTCACATGAAAACAATATTCATACATATAACATAAAGGACTAGCTCACAGTACCGACTCAAGAGTCTTCAGACTCAAGTTACAATTGTAGTAGCAATAATACATTCTATATCGTTCATTTCACAACCATCTGCTCATACAAATTTCTACAATCATAACAACCTCAACACATACTTCACGACTAGAGGATAGCTCTATATTTTCCTTTAGCATTTACTAGAATACACTCATATCAACTCTAAGTATTTACTTGAATTCATGCCTATGGAAAGAAGAAGGGGCGCCTTTACATACCTTATAACGTGGGTTTTGATTTAGTCGACAAAAATTCTTTATCTTAAGCTTGTAGCTCCTTCATATTCCAGTCGGACACACATATAGATATGGAAGTATCACCTTTCCAAAACCATCGAGGTAACACAATACAACAGGACAAAATAATGACAACTACTACGAATTTGATACGGCACAAAACTTAGAGATTTCTTATGAACACGAAAATAGAAACAGTTACTTCAATCTTTGAAGAAGCTTTATCTATGAAGGGAAATTTTTCCAAAATTTCTCCTTGTTTTTCATGCCCAAATCCAAGCCAATTTCGACAAAAAAACTCTTCAATGATGTTCTTTATGACTTTAGCAATCTATACCTAAGATTAATTTGAGTTTGGTCGGGTTTTACTCTTGATTTCAATGGAATTTGCTCAACCAATCTATGAGAAAAGGAAAGGGGTATGAGCTACTATGTTTTGAAAGTTATATTAGATTAGAAATAACAATTGGGTCGGATTTTTTCCTTATAAAGGCATCCAAACCTGTAACCCACTTCTTCCCAAATAGTCTGTGGTAAAATGATCATAACATTTTACTTCGATGTCGGATTGATGATATGTTTGATATTTTGGAAACTAGACGGAAGATCTTTAATTTTATAGATATTATAACTTATAACTCATTATATATAGGGAGATATGCTTGTCTAAAATTAGACCACATACGAGACTTATTTAAAATACTTTCTCGTAATAAAATCATGAACTAGAATTTTTGTTAACAAGATCCCTTTGTCCTAAAACTTTAATTTAATTATTTAATCACCTTAATATATACATTTCATGATATGGCCACCATTTGAAATTTTATTCTCCCGATGTATTGTCATCAAACAATGTAAAGCGAATAACATTCGACTTGTATGTCTACAACTAAGCAGGTTAATCGTTTTAAACTACATATAGGGTGTTACATCCTTCCCTAGTTAGAATCAGTCATCCTGTAATAAGGATTATACTTCATTAGTAAACTCTTTTATGAATTTCTAAAGTTCATAACATCAATATAAGGGAAAACTCATTGAATACATACCTCAATATCATATCGGTGTTGTAAACAAGAAAGGATACTTTTTCCTCATTCCTTTTTCTGCTTACCAAGTCATCTTCTCAATGTTATTAATTCTCCACAGCACCTTTCCTGAGGTGACTTTCTTTGTTCTAATAATTTTGACCTGTCGATTAAGAAATAGGAACGGGTACCTCTATATAGGTCATCTCCTTAGAGATCTGAACATTCTCAATAGGCATAACACATGAAAGATCTGCTAAACATTTTTATAACATCAACACTTGAAATATAAGATGAATTGATTCAAGTTCTACTGGCAACTCAAGTTCATAGACTACCTTGCTTATTGTCGGATGATTCTGTAAGGTCCACCAGACCTTGGGCTCAACTTACACTTTCTTCCAAAATGCATAATGCTTTTCATATGCAACACCTTCAGAAAGATCCAATCGTCAATATCAAACTCTAGCGCTCAATGACGCACATTAGCATATAACTTATGTCTGCTCTGAGTTGTCTGTAGTCTATCTCTGATAAGCTTTACTTATCTATAGCTTTCTATACTAAATGTGGCTCCAATAACTCTTTTTCACCAAGCTCGAACTAGCTGATTGATGACTTACACTTTCACCAGTATGATGCCTCATATGGAGCCATTTGTATGCTCATATGATAATTGTTATTATAAACAAACTCAATCAGAGGTATATGTTCATCCCAACTTCTTTTAACTCTAATTCTGTCACGATCCGAACATAACCTCGGATCATAACACAGGACAAGGAACCCCGAGAGGCCCCAAGTCATCCCATGGCATAAGCATATATCTAACTTCATTCACTTTAAGAGAAAGACTGAACATAAGGCATAGCGAAAACAAAAACATAACATGACATAACATAATATTCGGAAACTCTAGACATATACATAAGTTGAGTACTACATACTTTCTGAAGGCCTCTACAGTATAAGATGGGTTGATGGGACAACATCCCCAACTAACCCGACCAAATACTGAAACATAGAATAATATAAATGTAAAGTCAAACGGCCCTCAAAACATGAGGACTCACCAACAAAGATGAAAGTGAACTCTGAGATGGTCTAAGGATGAGGATGAGCCTGAGAGTCGGGTCCTGTATCATGAAATGATACAGCATAGAAAGTATGCGGTCAGTACGTGGAATGTACCGAGTAAGCAAGGTAAGTAAAACAGACATTTTAAATCCATAAAACCCATAAAACATCATAAGAGTAGAACGTCATGCTCATGACATAAATATCGTAACATAGCATAACATAAGGCTCAAGGTTTTCAAAGCATTCATAACACATTCGTAATCTTAAGCATGAGATTAAAAGCTATATTGAACATGACTTGATCCAACATACATAATCATAAACATGCATAAATCATGAGGAACAGTGGGAGATTATCTTAACCGACATACCCCATATAAGCACACATGAAGCCCAACTTGTGAGCCTAGTCGGGAGGGTGTCTATACCTTGCTAAGGGTAGAACAATGCAAGTGTGATATCACCATGAAAAGGGCCAGTTGGGTGAGGGACAGTCACAAAGGAGGTCCCAACATACCTACAATGGCACGTAGTTTATGAGGTTCGGGGCAAAACCTAGGCCCCGAACCTACTCGATGTTCGATACTACTCCCAAAACATATATAGTGCTCATAGTATCATATGCATGAATTCATGGGCTAGTTAAATCATGATAATCATAAACATACTTGTACATACATGAACTAGCCATGACATAAGGACCGTGAGTTGGCCATAACAAAATTCATAAATCATAGGTTTCATGCATACTTGTAAATCATACTTATGCCTTGCAAATCATCAAATCATAATGGGTATTTGAATAAATTCATATTTCAAATCATAAATCATATTGGGTTTGTAAATATCAATAATTGAAGTAAAGATCATAACTCGATTCATCATAGGTCATACATAATTGAGCTTAATTTAGTAGAAATCGAAATCAATAATTTTATAATCAAAATAGTTGTAAAATCTGATCAAAATTCATAAAATATGATGAAATTTTTGAAATATAAAAACCCATTAGTAAATCATTAGAATTCCTCAAAATTCAAGTTGAAACCCCATAAGATTTTTAATCAATTTTCATAAATTATGAGAGATTGGGCATGGGTATAAAGAGAAACACCCATTCATAACTTATTTACCTAGGTAAGATCAGATTCTAAGGTTCCTTGAATTCCCAATGGAGAATTGATAGGGAAAAGCTTGAATCTATTCTTGATCTCTCCAAAATTCTCTTAATTTGCATGCATGGGAAAAACTTATGAAAGAGGGACTTAACCTATCTTATCATGCCCAGAAAATACATAAAATGACGTAGTTTAGGGCCTTAGAGTATAGAAAGGTCGAAAATACCCTTAATAACATTTCCCTGAAAAACTGCCCAGGGCGAACCAATGACTGATCCCAAGAGTCATTGCATGAAACCACGACTCGTGGTATCCAGTCGTTGGGTCCACTGATTCACTTCATGTTTCAGATTCTTCCCACGACTTGACATAACGAGTCATTGGTTCAAATAACGGATCATTAGATTGATTATTTCCAGCCCACTTCTCAATACTGAACTTCCTTACCATGAACCTCACCATGACTTGTGGTTTCTTCCAATGAGTCGTGGTAACCATCCGTTAGATGCTCTGAAAATTTTAGCAACCAAATAACGACTGGTGACCACGGGTCATCACTTCTCAGCATGAGTCATTGGATGACTCGTGGTATCCCCAACTGCCAAGGCCTATCTTCTCCCATGATTGCAAACAATGACTAGTTGTTCCAATCAACGAGTCGTTGCTTCGTCCATTGTCACCACTACCACTAGGACCTACCTATCCACAACTGCTAGCAACGACTCGTGGTTTCTAACCATGAGTCGTGACATCATCTGTCTTGTAATTTTTCCCTAGTTTTTCAGCCAACTTCAAATTTTGATCCTGGGTCTAATCTTAGGCATTTTTGGGGTATTGCAATATCTCTCCCTTGGGAAATTCGTCCTTGAATGTTGGAAACAAGCAGAAAATAAATACATGCAATTATTACACCCCAATACTGATCATTTAACTCGAAAATTAATGGAATGACTACCTCCGATGCAATCACATAGCTGAACTGATTTCATGCTTCACATACACATCCATATACATAAAAGAAACTTGAACACATGATTTGAACATGAAAACTAAATAGAGTTATAGGGAAAAACTAATACCTCAAGTTGGATCTGAGCCGGTAGGGAATAAGTTTTGATATTTAGCCATCATATCTGCTTTGGCTTCCCACGTAGCTCCTTCGACATGCTGATTTCTCCATAATACTTTCACTGAAGCTACTTCTTTGTTCCTTAGCTTCTGAACCTGACAATCTAATATTTCCACGGGAACCTCCTCATAGCTAAGGCTATCTTTTACACCAATGCTGTCTACCGGGAATACTAGAGCTGGATATCCCAAACATTTCTTCAAAAGCAATACATGAAAGATAGGATGCACAGAAGACAATTCTAAGGGAAACTCCAACTCATACGCAACCTTACCAACTCTCCTCACAACCCGATAGGGACCAACATAGCGAGTACTTAGTTTTCCTTTCTTCCCAAACTACATTAATCCCTTCATGGGAGATACCTTCAGAAACACCCAATCATCCACCTCGAACTCCAACTCTCTCCTCCTCACATCTGCATAGGAATTTTGACGACTCTGAGTGGTTTTCAACCTGTCTCTTACCAATTGAACCTTCACCATAGCCTCGTGAATCATGTACGGCCCTATCATAGCTGCCTAACCAACCTCAAACCATCTGATGGGCGATCTACACCTCCACTCATAAAGAATCCTCGAACGGAGCCATCTGAATGCTAGAATGATAGCTGTTATTATAGGCAAACTCGATCAGTGGAAAGTGATCATCCCAACTACCTTTGAAGTCCATCACACATTCTCTCAACATGTCCTCGAGAGTCTGGATCATTCATTCCTATTCTCCATTCATTTGTGGATGAAAGGCTATGCCGAGTTTAATTTGAGTCCCAAGCCCTTTTTGAAATGACCACCAAAACTGAGAGGTAAATTGAATACCTCGGTCTGAAATAATGGACAAGGACACTCCATGTAATCGAATGAACTCCCGGATATACAGTCTGGCATAATCATACAATGAATCTGTGGTTTTTACCAAGAGAAAATGTGCAGCCTCGGTTAACCTGTCTACCACAACCCAAATGGAATCACATTGACGGCGAGTACGAGATAGTCCCATGATGAAGTCCATATTAATCTCTTCCCACTTCCATGTAGGAATGCTGATATCCTGAAGTACTCCTCCCAGCCTTTGATGCTCAACCTTTACTTGCTGACAGTTCAGGCACTTGGCTACGAATTCTGCAGTATCCTTCTTAATGCCATCATACCAATAGTTTTCTCTTAAATCACGATACATTTTGGTGGCACCCGAATGAATGGAATACCTGGATTCATGGGCCTTATGAAATATCCGTCTCCTCAAATCGTCAACATCTGGGACACATAGATGACCCTGGTATTGAAGCACACCATCTACCCCTTGAGAGAAGACCTCTTCTGACTTTGAATGTCCTCCTTCAACTTTACCAAAATCGGGTCCTCTTCCTGTCTAGATTTTACATCAATCACCAAGGATGATTCTAATCATTTTGAACAACAACATCGCCATTAGTGGAGTCAACAAGTCTAACCCCCAACCTTGCGAGTCGATGTACATCCTTCACCAACTCTTTTTTCCCTTCATCCACGTGGGACACACTCTCCTTGGAAAGTTTGCCTAGTGAGTCTACTACCACATTATCCTTACCCGAATGGTAAAGAACACTCATATAGTAGTCTTTGAGTATCTCTAACCACCTCTTTTATTGTAGATTGAGGTCCTTCTTTGTGAACACATACTATAAGATTTTGCGGTCCATAAACACATCCACATGGACCCCATACAAGTAATGTCACCATATCTGTAATGAGAATACCACCGCGGCCAACTCTAGATCATGGGTCGGGTAATTCTTCTCATGAATCGTTAACTGTCTAGAGGCATATGTTATTACTTTCCCTCGCTGCATCAATACACAACCGAGACCAATTCTCGAGGCATCATAATACACCACAACACCATCTGTACCCTTGGGTAGGGTCAACACCGATGCCGTTGTAAGTCGAGTCTTCAACTCTTGGAATCTCTTCTCACAAGCTTTAATACACCGAGAATTCAAGAATCGAACCCGAAAGTGAATCAAGAGAAAAACTGAAAAATGTTGCAACAGTTAGAGAACGAGTCATTGGACGACTCGTTAGGAGGCCTAACAAGTCATCAAGTGACTCGTGGGGAAGGCCTGAGATGATGATGGACTCGAGGTCCCCACGGGTGACGTAACAACTCGTGGTCAGCCACCACGAGTCGTCATGTCAGTTGTGGGGTGGTTTTAGAGAAATTGGTAAAGCTTATCCGGTGTAATTGACAGATGGTATCTAACGAGTCGTTGCCAGTCCTAACGACTCGTTAGGAGGGTCGTGGTTGAGCAAAATCAATTTTCGTGAATGATGAGGCAGTGTACTTGACAGGTGAACCAACGGATCGTATGCGCTGGTAACGAGTCGTCAGGTCATCCGTTAGGACCCCCTAACAGTTTCAGCGATTTCAGTAAGGGCTTTTCCGTAATTCCTAAGTCCTAAGGACCTATACTACGTCGTTTTAAGATTGTAATAGAGGGTTTTTAAAAGAGAAAAACCCATATTAGGACATTACTCTCATGCATGAAAGGTTGGGGGTTTGGGGAGAAGAATCAAGGTGAATTCTCAAGGTTTCCAATTGGAATCTCAGCTGGGCAGTTAGGAAGGGTTAAAATTCTTCAATCCCACGTATGTAAGGTTATGAGTTGGTGCTTCCTTCCAGACCCATGCCCATTTCCTAGCAAATTGTGATTGGTTTGTGATGATCAAGTATAGGTTTTCATTCAATTGCATTATTCTTACATTTCTACTCATGGGTATGATTAAATTGAGTTGATATTGATAATTTATTGAGCTTGGACAGATTCTATCTTAATTTCTTTTGTAAAATTGGTTTCTAAAAATTGAATCTAAAATGCCCATGTGTGGGTAAATCCTAATAGAATATGATGATGATGTAGTGGATGATGAAAAGCATGTTACCAACCTTACCCATGATTTTGATGATGTTTTCACAGAAGATTAAATAGACCCAAGTATGGTAAAGCTTTGGGTTATGCCCAAATGATGATTTTAAGTTGTGATTTTCCCCGACATGAGCTTACCACATGGTTGAGGTGGAATTTTCCCTTTAACCCTTATTATGAATTCTAGCTTGTGGTATGTTTCAATGTAAAGTTTTCTCTATGTGTAAATCCTTAATTGCAATGCATGTTATTGTCGAGCTTTGTCAAGGATAATGTTAAGCTTCTTTCCACATGATGTTGAGTCTAAGCATGATTTCCTTCTAAGCTTTGTCGAGACGACATTGTTGAGCTTCATATTAATATGATGTCTAGTGTATGCATGATTTCATAATGATCTTTGTCAATAGACAATGTTGAGCTTCATTTCAAACGATGTTGAGTTTATGCATGATTTAATGTTGAGCTTCGTCATTAGACGATGTTGAGCTATGTATTTATATGATGTAGAGCGTTGCATGTTTTGGGAGAATAGTCTAGCACCGAGCGAGCTAAGGTTTGACTTCCCTATGTCCTAGAACTACGCGCCAATATAGGTTTATTCTATTGTATTATTGTGAGCTATCCCCGGCCCGAATGGCCCCTTTCATCTTGATATCGATATCATGGTAGCGTTTGTAGCCCTTGCAATGTTTTGGACGGCTCTGCCCACTTGAGTGTAATATTCAGGACCAGTAAGCTCTATCGTGGTATGTCGGTTAAGTGACGAGTCTCCCACTATCTATGTTGGGGGCCGTGTCCCAGCTTCTAGCTCAGCAGCCCCACCCCCTCGCTCACCACCCTAGGGGGCATCTACCAGTGCAGCTGGCGGTCAGCGTCAGAACAAATTCTATGCCCTAGCATCCTTTCAGGAGCAGGAGGTCTCCCCAGATATGGTTACTAATATGTTACGAGTCTTCTATGTTGATGTTTATGCATTGTTAGATCCAGGGGCCACCTTGTCCTTTGTGACACCTTATGTAGCTAGCAGATTTAGAGTCAGTCCCTAAGTCTTGTCAGAATCCTTATCGGTTTCTACTCTAGTAGGTGACTTAGTTATAGCTAGACGGGTGTATAGAAATTGCCCGGTCTTGGTTCTCCATAAGGTCACCTTAGCAAATCTAATAGAGTTAACCATGACCGATTTCGATATTATTCTCGGCATAGATTGGTTGTATGCTTGTTATGCTTCCATTAATTGCAGGACCCAGTCAGTAGAGTTCAGATTCCCGGGTGAGCCAATCTTAGAATGGAAGGGTAGTTCATTTGTGCCTGTAGGTCGCTTCGTTTCCTACCTCAAGGCTAGAAAGATGATTTCTAAGGGTTGCATGTCTCATTTGGTTAGGGTCAAGGATGTTGAGTTCGAGACCCTGACTATCCAGTCAGTCCCAATAGTATGTGAGTATCCAGAGGTCTTTCCTGATGATTTGCTAGGTATTCCTTCCGAGTGGAAGCTTGATTTCAGTATTGACCTCCTTCCTGATATGCAGCCTATATCTATTCCTCTCTATAGGTTGGCTCCAACTGATCTAAAAGAGTTGAAGGATCAGTTAAAGGATTTTCTTTATAGGGGTTTCATTAGACTGATCCAGTCACCATGGGGCGCACTAGTATTATTTTTTCAAAAGAAAGATGGTTCCCTTCGTATGTGCATTGATTATCGACAGTTGAACAAGGTCACTATCAAGAACAGGTACCCCTTACCCAGGATCGATGATTTGTTTGATCAGCTTCAGGGTGCTAAGTTTTTCTCAAAGATAAATCTCAGATCTGGGTATCATCAGCTCAGAGTTTGGGAGAATGATATCACAAAGACGGCATTAAGGACACGGTATGGTCATTATAAGTTTGTAGTTATGTCTTTTGGACTAACGAATGCTCCTGCAGCTTTTATGGACCTAATTAACAGAGTGTTCAAGTGATATCTGGACATGTTCGTGATCGTGTTCATTGATGACATCTTGGTATACTCTTGGAGCAAGGAGGAACCTGCCGCTCACTTGAGAGTAGTGCTCCAAACCCTCAAGGACCGTAATTGTATGCAAAGTTCAACAAGTGTGAGTTTTGGTTTGACTCTGTGGCATTCTTTGGCCATGTGGTGTCTAGAGAAGGCCTAAAAGTATACTCGTAGAAAATTGAGGCGGTGAAGATTTGGCACAGACTGATGAATCCTTCGGATATTTGGAGTTTCTTCGACTAAGCTAGCTACTATCTGAGGTTTGTGGAGGGTTTCTCATCCATTGCAGTTCCTTTGACTAAGTTGACTCAGAAGAAGGTGAAGTTTCAGTGGCGGGGGCTTGTGAGAAAAGCTTCCAAGAGTTGAAGGCTCGGCTTACTTCAGCACCAGTATTTACCCTACCCAAGGGTAACGATGGTTTATTGGTGTATTGTGATGCTTCTAGAGTTGGACTTGGGTGTGTGTTGATGTAGCGTGGGAGGGTGATAGCTTATGCCTCTCGACAGCTGAAGGTGCATGAAAAGAATTACCCAACCCACAATCTTGAATTTGTCGTGGTGGTGTTTGCATTGAAGATATGGTGGCATTACTTGTATGGGGTCCACGTGGATGTATTTATGGACCACAAGAGCTTGCCATATGTGTTCACATAGAAAGATCTAAATCTTTGGCAAAAGAGGTGGTTGGAGTTACTTAAGGATTATGACATGAGTGTCCTTTACCACCCGGGCAAGGCTAATGTGGTTGCAGATGCACTTAGTAGGCTCTCAATGGAGAGTGTGTCCCATGTGGATGAAGGGAAGCAGGAGTTGGTGAAAGATGTCCACCGGCTTGCAATGCTGGGAGTTAGATTGATCGATTCGACCGATGGCGGTGTTGTTGTGCATAATGGGTCGGAATCGTCCTTGGTAGTTGATGTTAAATCCAGGAAAGATGAGGATCCAATATTGAGGAAGCTGAAGGAGGTGGTGCGGAGTAAGAAAGTGTAGGTTTTCTCCAAAGGGGGAGATGGTGTGCTACGATACCAGGGTCAGCTATGTGTTCCGGACATTGATAATTTAAGAGTTCGGATATTGCATGAGGTATATGGTACCAGATATTCTATTGATCCAGGATCCACAAAAATGTATCGGGATTTACAAGAAATCTATTGGTGGGATGATATGAAGAAGGATATTGCGGAATTCGTACAAAAATGTCCAAACTGTTAGCAAGTGAAGGCTGAGCAGTCAAAGACCTGGAGGTGTACTTCAGGATATTGCCATTCCCACTTGGAAATGGGAAGAAATCAATATGGACTTCATTACAGGTCTACCTCGTACTCGCAGGCAATATGACTCAATTTGGGTTGTGGTGGACAGGTTGACCAAGGCTGCACACTTTCTATCGGTCAAGACCACGGCCATGCCCATTCCCTAGAAAATTGTGATTTGTTTGTGATGATCAAGTGTGGGTTTTCATTCAATTGCATTAATCTTACATTTCTACTCATGGGTATGATTAAATTGAGTTGATATTGATGATTTATCGAGCTTGGGCAGATTCTATCTTAATTTCTTTTGTAAAATTGTTTTCTAAATTTTGAATCTATAACGCCCATGTGTGGGTAGTTCCTAATAGAATATGATGATGATGGAGTGGATGATGAAAAGCATGTTACCAACCTTACCCATGATTTTGATGATGTTTTCAAAGAAGATTAAATAGACCCAAGTATGGTAAAGCTTTGGGTTATGCCCAAATGATTATTTTAAATAGTGATTTTCCCCGACATGAGCTTACCACATGGTTGAGGTGAAATTTTCCCTTTAACCCTTATTATGAATTGTAGCTTGTGGTATGTTTCAAAGTAAAGTTTTCTCTATGTGTAAATCCTTAATTGCTATGCATGTTATTGTTGAGCTTTTTCAAGGACAATGTTAAGCTTCTTTCCACATGATGTTGAGTCTAAGAATGATTTCCTTCTAAGCTTTGTCGAGACGACATTGTTAAGCTTCATATCTATATGATGTCTAGTGTATGCATGATTTCACAATGAGCTTTGTCAATAGACAATGTTGAGCTTCATTTCATATGATGTTGAGTTTATGCATGATTTCATGTTGAGCTTCGTCACTAGAAGATGTTGAGCTTTGTATTTATACGATGTAGAGCATTGCATGTTTTGGGAGAAGAGTCTAGCACCGAGCGGGCTAAGGGTCGACTTCCCTATGTCCCAGAACTATGCGCCAACGTAGGTTGATTCTATTGTATTATTGTGAGCTATCCCCGGCCTGAATGGCCCCTTTCAGCTTGATATATATCATGGTAGCGTCTCTAGTCCTAGCAAGGTTTGGGACGGCTCTGCCCACTTGAGTGTAATAGTTGGGACCACGTAAGCTCTATCGTGGTATGTCGGTTAAGTGACGAGTCTCCCACTGTCTATATTATTCGACTTTGCATATGCATGCGTGTTAAATAAAAAGCAAGGTTTGACTCATTGTTTAGCTTTTGATATAAAGATTATAATTTATGTTTGAGTCATTTGAGTCAGTCATGATGTTCCAAAGCCATGCATGATCATGTATAAAATAAGAATAATTTCATAATGAATGTGTGTGAACTTCTTGTGTCCTTAAAGGTTTATTTAATTATG
The DNA here is from genome assembly GCA_035772735.1 of Datura wrightii. NCBI lineage: Eukaryota > Viridiplantae > Streptophyta > Magnoliopsida > Solanales > Solanaceae > Datura > Datura wrightii. Next base: position 42,579,779 of record JASDFA010000027.1, read on the forward strand.
TATGATTTGTTTTGAAGGACTTACATTATCAAATAGGTTTTACTTACCTTTCATACTCGGTACATTCCACGTACTGATCGCATACCTTCTATGTCACATCATTTCATGATACAGAATCCATATCACAGGTTCAGCCCCGTTCGTAGCCGCTATCAGTGTTAGCACCTGCTATATTGGTGAGTCCTCATCTTTTGAGGACTAGACTTTTAGTTACCTTGGATGTATTTTCAGTTTCAGTATTTCTGAGCTAGTTGGGGGTGCTGTCCAATCAGCCAGTCCAGATTAGAGGCTTATCAGACTTAGACATGTTTTCAGCTTTGGATGTTCATTCTGTTGTTATGTTAAGTTAGACTTCCGCTGAGTTTATAATTATGTTTCCTTCATGTTTATTGAATGAGTTAGTGAATGCTTATGCCATGGGTTGACTTGGGATCTCTCGGGGTCCCTTGTCTCGTGTCTACGATTCGGGTCTCCTCTAGGGTCGTGACACAAGCCTCCGACCATTAGAACTTCACCTTATTTTGAGTCAGCTTGGTCAAAGGTGCTGCAATTGATGAAAAACCCTCAACAAATCTCCGGTAGTAACCAGCTAGGCCTAAGAAACTCCGAATATCCGAAGGATTCACCAGTCTAGGTCAATTCTTCACCGTCTCGATTTTCTGGGAATCTACTTTTATACCTTCACTTGATACCACATGGCCCAAAAATTCTACCAAGTTCAACCAAAACTCACACTTGCTGAACTTCGCATACAACTGGCGATCCTTGAGAGCCTGAAGCACTACTCTCAAATGTGCGATATGCTCCTCCTCGCTCCGAGAGTATATAAGGATATCGTCAATGAACATGATCACGAACATGTCCATGTACGACTTTGACACCCTGTTCATCAGGTCTATAAAAGATACAAGAGCATTTGTTAGTCCAAAAGACATAACTACAAACTCATAATGACCATACCGCATCCTGAAGGTTGTCTTCGAGATATCACACTCCCGAACCCTGAGTGATGATACCCAAACCTGAGATCTATCTTTGAGAAACACCTTTTACCCTGAAGATGGTCAAACAAATCATCGATCCTGGGTAGAGGATACCTGTTCTTAATAGTGACTTTGTCTAATTGCCTATAATCAATGCACATCCGAAGCGAACCATCCTTCTTTCAAACAAATAAGACTGGTGCACCCCATAGAGACTTCCTCGGCCTAATGAAGCCCTTATCTAATAGGTCCTTCAACTGATCCTTCAACTCCATTAGCTCTGATGGAGCCATTCTATAAGGAGAATGGAGATAGGTTGCGTTTCGGGTAGAAGATCAATACCAAAATCAATTTCTCTCTCGGGAGGAACACCTGGTAAATCATTCGACAACACTTCTGGATACTCACGCACCACCGGAACTGACTGAATAGTCAGGGCCACGGACTCAACATCCTTAACCCTAACTAGATTAAACATGCAACCCTTAGAAATCATATTCCTGGCCTTAAGATATGAAATAAATCAACATGCCGGTACAGCCGAACTACCCTTCCACTCCAAGACTGATTCACCCGAAAAATGGAATTCCACCGCACAGGTTCTACAATTTAAAGAAGCATAACACGCATACAAACAATCCCTTCCAAGCATAATATTAAAATCAGTTGTGGCTAACTCAACAAGGTCTTTGGAGGTGACTTTATGCAATATAGTGACCGGGCATCCTCTATACACTCGCCTAGCTACAACCGAATCACCAACAGGAGTAGAAACTAAAAATGGTTCTGACAGAGTCTCGGGACTAACTCTAAAGCTACTAGCAATGTAAGGAGTCACAAAAGACAAATTAGCCCCCGGATCTATCAAAGCATAAACATCAGTATGAAAAACACGCAACATACCAGTGACCACATCCGGGTAGACCTCCTGTTCCTGATGGGGTGCTAAAGCATAGAACCTGTTTTGGCGCTGACCGCCGGTTGAACTAGTCGAGGCACCCTGCTGAGGGGGATGTGCTGCTGGAACTGCTGAACTGGCTGCTAGAATACGGGCTCCACGACCCCCTAATCTGACTGAAGGGCAATCCCTAAGTCTGTGTCCATGTTTTCCACACCCAAAACAAGCATTTGAACCAACTAGCCACCTCTTAAAGTTGTTCTTGCAACACTTCACACAAGCTGGAAAAGTGTGCTCCATCTGCATGCTACCGTAGCCTCTCGAGTCTAGGGCCCTGCTCCTTCGATCCCCTCTGAATCTAGACGGCGTACTGGTCGATGATGGTGCTTGAGCAATAGACCTATGCTGAGACTGCTAACACTGTCCTCCCCCTGATCTGGCCTGAGAAGTCTTGTAACTATCGGTTTTGGCCCTCTTGGCCTCTCTCTGCCTTCGATATACCGACTCCATCTGCTGAGCACGGAACATAATGCAGGGAAAAGCTATATCCTGATGCAACATGGAGATCTTGCAGTCCTTATCCAGAAAGTCCTCCACTCCATGTACAAAATGGCTCACTCAATCTCTTTGGTCCGCCACCAACTCTGGCACATACTTTGATATACAGGTGAACTCTAATGTATACTCCGGAACGGGCATGTCACCCTGCATCAAGTTAAAAAACTTAGTCGCCTTAATCTCCCTCATCTCTAGAGGGAACAACCGATCCAAGAATGTCGCGTGGAACTCTTCCCAACCTATAGGGCCCGCACCCACTGCCCTAGCATCCCTCCACTACTTGAACCATATGTGAGACACCCCCTTCAGCTGATAAAAGGCCAAATCAAAACAATCTCCATTGGTCAACCCCATAACCTGGGTGATCTCTAGAATCTCCTCAATGAAATCATGCGGATCTTCATCCACCTTGGACCCAAGGAACTCCCGGAGGGTTCATCCTCAAGAAATCTTCAATTCGGGCTGCTGCCGCATTGCCATTCTGTGGAATATGCACAATAGCCTGCTGGTTGAACTGAGCAGTCAAGGCCTGCACTAACATCTAGATAGCCGCTTGGAACTCCGCGTGGGCAACTGGCTATAGTGCTTGGAGCTTCTGAACAGGCGGGGCCTGCTGATGCCAATGACCATTGCCATATTCATGGCCTTCACCGTTTAAATTTCTTCTTCCGTTCATTTTTGGGATCCATGATTCTGCAATCGCGAATAGCACGATTTAGAAGGATAGAAATACTTATCATCGCATGACATTGATCATAACAGAAGGGAACATTTCCTAAACATCTCATAGCCTATTCGTCATAAGCGTGGCGCGCTTCACACCCATAAAAAAGACTCTACTTAACACGGCTTTAAACACCCTAGGACACTTCAAAACCTATAGCTCTGATACCAAGTTTGTCATGACCCGAATGTAACCCCGGATCGTAACACGAGACAAGGAACCCTGGGAGGCCCCAAGTCGACCCATTACATAAGCATACATCTAACTTCATTCACTTTAAGAGGAAGACTGAACATAAGGAATAGCGAAAATGTAAACATAACATAACATAACATAACATAATATTCAGAAACTCTAGACATATACATAACATAATATTCGAAAACTTTGGACATATACATAAGTTGAGTGCTACATACTGTTTGAAAGGCTCTACTGTATAAGATGGGTTGATGGGACAACACCCCCAACTAACCCGAACAAATACTAAAACAAAGAATAACATAAATATCTAGTCAAACGGCCCTCGAAACATGAGGACTCACCAACAAAGATTAAAGTGAACTCTGAGATGGTCTAAGGTTGAGGTTGAGCTTTAGAGTTGGGTCATGTATCATGAAATGATACAGCATAGAAAGTATGCGGTCAGTACGTGGAATGTACCGAGTATGAAAGGTAAGTAAAAGAACATTTTAAATCCGTAAAACCCATAAAACATGATAAGAGTAGGACATCATGCTCATGACATAAATATCGTAACATAGCATAACATAACGCTTAAAGTTTTCAAAGCATTCATAACAAATTCGTAATCTTAAGCATGAGAGGAAAAGCTATATTGAACATAACTTGAGCCAACATACATAGTCATAAACATGCATAAATCATGAGGAACAGTGGGAGATTCTCTTAACCGACATACCCCATATGAGCACACATGAAGCCCGACTTGTGACCCTAGTCGGGAGGGTGTCCGTACCTTGCCAAGGGTAGAACCATGAAAGTGTGATATCACCATTAAAAGCACCAATTGGTCTACGGACAGTAACAAAGGAGGTCCCAACATACCTATGGTGGCACATAGTTTATGAGGTCCAGGACAGAACCTAAGCCCGAAACCTACTCAATGTTCGATACTACTCCCAAAATATATATAGTGCTCATAGTATAATATGCATGTAGTCATGGGCTAGTTAAATCATAATAATCATAAACATGCTTGTACGTACATGAACTAGCCATGATATAAGGCCCGTGAGTTGGCCATAACAAAATTCATAAATCATAGGTTTCATGCATACTTGTAAATCATACTTATGCCTTGCAAATAATTAAATCATAATGGGTATTTGAATAAATCCATATTTGAAATCATAAATCATGTTGGTCTTGTAAATATCAACAATTGAAGTAAAGATCATAACCTGATTCATCATATATCATACATAATTGGGCTTAATTTAGTAGAAATAGAAATCAATAATTTTATAATCAAAATAGTTGTAAAATCTGATCAAAATTCATAAAATATGATGAAATTTTTGAAATATAAAAACCCATTAGTAAATCATTAGAATTTCTCAAAATTCAAGTTGAAACCCGGAAGATTTTTGATCAATTTTTATAAATTATGAGAGATTGGGCATGGGTGTGAACGGAAACACCCATTCATAACCCTACATACCTGGGTAAGATTAGATTCTAAGTTTCCTTGAATGCCCAATGGAGAATTGATAGGGAAAATCTTGAATCTATGCTTGATCTCTCCAAAATTCTCTTAATTTGCATGCATAAGAATAGCTTATGCAAGAGGGACTTAACCTATCTTATCACGCCCAGAAAATACATAAAACGACGTATTTTAGGGCCTTAGAGTATAGAAAGGTCGAAAATACCCTTAATGAAATTTTCCTTAAAAATTGCTCTGGGCGAACCAACGACTGATCCCACGAGTCGTTGCATGAAACCATGACTCGTGGTATCCAGTCGTTGGGTACACTACGTCACTTCATGTTTTAGATTCTTCCCATGACTCAATAGGATGATTCGTTGGTTCAAATAATGGGTCATTAGATCGATCGTTGCTAGCCCCCTTCTCAAACCTGAACTTCCTTACCACGACTCGTGGTTGCTTCCAACGAGTCATGGTAACTATTCGTTAGATGCACTGGAAATCCTAGAACCCAAACAATGACTGGTGACCATGGGTCATCACTTCTCACCATGAGTCATTAGATGACCCATGGTATCCCCAATTGCCAAGTCCCAGATTCTCCCGCGATTACAAAAAACGACTCGTTATTCCAAGCAATGAGTCGTTGCTTTGTCTGTTTTAACCACCGCCACCAGGACCTACCTAACCACGACTGCTAGCAATGACCACAACCATGAGTCGTGACATCATCCATCCTGTGACTTTTCCTCAATTTTTCAGCCAACTTCAAATTTTGATCCCGAGTCAAATTTTAGGAATATTCGGGTTATTACAAATGCACAAGAATGGAACATATCCTCAAGTGTCTAAATAGCACGTTCTACTTGTTCGTCAGTCTCAAGGTGAAAATGTTATGCTGAGCCTCACCTGAGTACCTAAGCCTTTCTGGAAAGACTTCTAGAAGTCCGTTATAAACTGAGCTCCTTTTTTTGGATTGATAGACATGGGAACTCTATGAACGTGAACTATCTCATGTACATTCAAATTAGCATAATCTTCTACTACATAAATAGTCCTGACTGGCAGAAAATGCACTGACTTCATTAATCTATCTACTGTCACCCAAATAGAGTCCTACTTCCTGTTTGTCTGAGGCAAGCTTGTAATAAAATTCATATTAATCTCTCCATTTCCACTCTTGGATTTTTATGTTTTATATCAACACTCCTGGCCTCTAATGTTCAACCTTCACCTACCAACAATTTGGACACTAAGCTAGTCTATGATATGTTTTTTCATGCCATTCCATTAATATAGCTGTCTCAAGTCAAGATACATGTTTTTCAAACCTGGATGTATTGAATTAACAGGAAAAATGAGCTTCAGTCAAGATTTCTTCCCGTAAATTACCCACATTGGGTACATATAGACGATTGTTATATGTGAACTCTATCTAGTCCATATTCAAATAGGCCTACTTTTGTTGTAGTATACTATCTCTCAACATTGCTAACTATGTGTCATCATACCGTCTTTGCTTCACTTTTGTGACAAAGGAGGACCTTGTGGTAATCTAAACAACAATGCCTCCATCTTTAGTGTCTAGCAACCGAATCTTCAAATTAGCTAACTATTTCAAGGTTTCATCATTTCTACTTTACCAGCTTCGACATGACTCAGGCTACCCATAGACTTGTAGCTTAAAGCATCAGCCACTACCTTTGCCTTATTTGGATGGTATGGGATACTTGTACCATAATCTTTCAGCTATTCTAGCTATCTTCTCTGTCTCAACTTCAACTCTTTCTACTAAAAAAGTATTGTAGGCTTTTATGATCTGTAAATATATAAATGAACTCCATACAAGTAGTGACGCCAAATCATCAACGCAAACGCTACAGCTGCCAATACAAAATCATGTGTAGGGTAATTCTTCTCATGCTTCCTCAATTTTCTCAAATCATAGGTAATAACTTTTCCATGTTTCATAAGAACATAGCCCAAATCAATCTTTGAAGCATCATAATAAACAATATAACCCTCTCTACCCTTTGGGAGAGTCAAGATAGGTGTTGATGTCATCCTGTCTTTTAACTTCTAAAAACTCTCATCACATGCCTCTGTCCACTGAAACTTAGTTGGCTTATGCATCAGTTTTGTCAATGGTATGATCATGGGATAAAACCCCTCAAAAAATCTATAGTAGTAGCTTGCTAATCCCAGAAAACTACAAACCTCCATAAGGTTCAGGGGTCTAGGTCGGTTCTTAACAACTTTAATCTTCTTACTGTCAACCCTTACGTCTTCATTTGTAATCATATGACCAAGAGAAGCTACAGATATTAGCAAAAGTTTACATTTAGAAAATTTAGCATACAACCAGTGATCCTAAAGAGCCTATAGCACAACTCTTAGATGGTCCGCATGTTCACCTTCAGATCATGAGTATATAAGAATATCGTCAATGAAGACAATCACAAACACAAGAATAAATTGCTTAAACATCTTGTTCATCAGATCCATAAAAGTTATTGGGGTATTAGTTAGCTGAAATGATATCACTAGAAACTCATAATGACCATACCTCATCTTGAAAGGTGTCTTAGGGATATCATTTCCCTAACTCGTAACTAATGGTATCCAACTCTCAAATCAATCTTGGAAAAGTATATAACAACCTGTAGATGATCAATTAAATAGACAATAAAGTAGTAGATATTTATTCTTAATTGTTATACTATTCAACTGCCTGTAATCGATGCACATTTTCAAACCCATCTTTCTTCTATATAAATAGCATTGGTACACCCCATGGTGATGTACTCAGCGGATAAAGCCTTTATCGAGCAGATCTTTCAATTTGTCCTTGATGTCTCCCAAACGCACGCAAGCGTATGTGGTCTTCAAGTGATATAGGACAGTGAAGTCCTGATTATCGATCCCTTAGAGACATGTTAGATTAATCATTTAAGGTTAACACCTTTTTTCACTCTTCTAAGAAATAAGGATAAAATTAGGGAATGGTTTGGAGATTAAACTACTAAAACTTGAAATGTAAATTAACTACCAAACTAAAATTGTTGTAAGCTTGTTTGTACTTCAAATCATGATGAACTGCACTTTCACTTCAGGTTAAGATTTCAAGACATGATTAACTAGATTGATTCTTCTTAAGGTTTGTAGTTGCAGGTAACTATTCCATTTCTTGCCATTCTCTCGGGCATCCAAGAACTATCACTTAAACCATAACTTCTACATCCCTTTGGTCGTAGGAGAAGCAGGAGATGACGGTTGTGGCTACTTGTTTATCAATTAAACAAAGTTGAAGGGTATATTCCTATCCTCATCAACAACTTCTATCCTTCAACCAATGAGTTAAAGGGTCTTTGAATTTTTATTTTATATTTAGTTTTAACCTTTATAGTTTCCTCTCTCGAGTTCAACCAAAAACCAACATATTTATTCGAAAGATGATCAGTATAATGAATAAGTAATTAACATAAGTAAACATAAATAACCTTTAACGAAGAATCAATACTAGCAATAATCAATTCATCAAACTTCAACCATATGCAGTGTCCAAACCCTAGAATAGGAGTTTAGCCACTCATGTTCAAGTGGAAAAACAAAGACATCATCATTAGAAGCATAAAATAATAGAGAAAATAAGAAAACTAAGTATGAACTTGTCTCTCCTCCAATGTTGCGTTACAACCTCAATACGATCAAACAAAATGATGTATGATAGCTAAGAAATGGCCTAGATATTGTATTTATAAGTGATGCCTCAAATGATGTTTTTGCCCTTAATTAATTGTCTTTAAAAATCAACAAAGCCAGTCCAGAAAGGGGCTTGGTGCATGCTACCCGGTGCGCTAGGTTGGGTTTCATTTTCTTCTAAAGTTTGGCTCCGAACGCCCTACACTAGACAATGCACCAACGAGTTAGTCAAATTTCTAAGCATTTGGTCCCCTTTGGTGCACCACACCATCCAAAGCACCAGAGTGTTAGAAAAATTTCCATGTTTGGGATGCTTCTGGCACACCATGCTATCCATCTCGCCACGGTGTTGGTCTAATTTTCCTTTGAAGTTCGGGGCTTGGCATGCCAAGCCGCCCATAGCACCAACTTTTGTGTAGATTTCTTTGAATTTTAGGGGTTGGTGCACCATGCCATCCATAGAACTAGGCCAACTTTCGTGAACTCTTCTTTCTTTACCTTAGGTCATTTTTGAGTCCTTTTTCTTTGGTTTTCTGCTCAAAACATCTAAAAATATTTGTTAGCTCAACAAACACATAAATATGAATTTATGCATTTCATAAGGATTATAAACTCAAAATAAGGTAAAATATGGGAAAAAATATAGCAAATGGGCATCAAAATATGCCCAACATCACCACCTCACACTTAAAGCATTGTTCATCCTTGAACAATCCTCAATTATATGCATAAACTCATCTTTTACCACCACTTGTAATCTCTATCAATTCTCACTCAACCAACCAGCATAGAGCATATGATTAAGTGGTTCATCGATATATAGTAATTCATATCAAGCACATACAAAGTGTTCACATTCAAGACTACACAACTTCTATAATCGACTTATCTTTTCAAAACAGGGACAATATGATTAAATATGAAATGTTCCACATATAGTAGACTGACTTAAACATCTTGTGCCCCTCACTTTTGATGATGTTCCTCTCCCAGATTATCAATACAAAACATGGAACATAATAATCAAGGCACACTCACGCTCACAAATAATGTATTATACATATGCAACATATCATAAGCTTGCCCTTCATGTACACTTAGACTACTTAACTGTTTCAAGAGATTATGATCACAAGGACTTTTCTTGGTTGTAATGTCGGTTAAGGGACATGTAGGAATGATTTTCTTTGATAGTGACTACCACCCTAATCACTTTAAGATATTTTTCATCTTTCATGTCCACCACTTTCTCCTTTATTGCTCACCCTTCACTCTACTCACCCTTTTTATTTTCTTTTCATGCCCCTTATTCACTACTTGACTACTAGTTTCTGCTTGTAATCTCAACAAAAATAATCAACCATTAAAATCTTTTATGAATGTTCTAGCATCAAGTAGACAGTATGTTTTGTGGGCACCCCTCTTCTCTTTCCTCTTCTTATCATCCACAAATTTTTCTTTCTTTTCTTTCCCTTAGCTTTTTCTACCTTGGTGAACCTTCATTTTTAATTTTCAAAGTGCCTAAGACTAACTTTTTGGATCAACAATTCTGGAGGTCACACAAAAAAGGGAACATGCTATTTTTGTGGCTAAAGAAAAGAATAAAGCTTATGGCTCAAGGGGGTTAACTAGGAATAACGTTTCGAAAGGTAAAATAAACATTGGAAAACATGGCTTTTTCAAAGAAACATCTTCATCCTCTCTTAACTCTCTCACCATTATCTATCATACATATACTAAGGCAAGTTTTAGATTCCACACTATGTACAAAACACAACAATTAAGCTCATCTCACATAGCATCAAGAATCTAGTCAGTTTCCTATACCTACACATTCACACAATTAAATTGAAAGACATTTATCATTACTATCCCTAAGAATGTCTTGAGTCAAGTTAGAGAACTATGTATGTCTCTCATGGAATTCTCACTTCATTGACTCTAGCATAGCCGCTAAGTAGAATGTCAAAGAGCACACAAGTAGATGAAATATGACTCAATCCTAAAAATTTAAAAAAAAATGTGACTAATTTTCCATTAAGACGATCGTCATCCATCCATCATCGGGAAGGATCACTACTCTATGATGACAAAAACAAAAAAAAAAATAACTCTAAAATTAAACCAAACAAACATAGTACTAGAGATGAACAAATTATCACAAACATAACCAGGCATCATCCAGGTTCACAATCATCCGCATTACTATCTATTACAAACCAAACCTAATGAATCACAGAGCTACTAGCATAGGAAATGACAACTAATGCTACAGCCTACTACACATTTAGCAAAGAAAAAGTAAAAAAGAAATCTTTCCTCCAGCCCACACTTAAACAACACACTGTCCCTAGTGCACAAGCAAATATATTAAGTAGGTAGAAAAACAACTTCCTGGGCCTCTACGCACAGTCGTCATCATCAGGATTATACTCTTGATCATTATCATCATCATCCTAGCCATCAACCTACACGGTACCTATAGTAGCATCATCCTCCTCATCATTGTCTAAGTCATCGATCCCATAGGCTAGCACCGTGGCCACATCATCGTCCAAAGGCTCCTCAAAAGCTAGTCCCACTCTGCACATTAGCATTGGACTCTCAGTGAGTAGGTACTGCTCCTCCAAGGCTGACATCTTTTCCTCAGTGGCAGGTTAACCTCTGATGCTCAGCTGCAACTCTAGTATCCCAAACATGCATGCTCTCTAGTTATTATCCCGAGCCTGGAGATCAGCTACAGTGAGAACTAGAGTTGTACAAGTGATGGGCTCCTTGACCTTCATGACATTCATCATCTTGCCCGCCAAGTGCCCTGCTAGAGGTGGATAAAGATCTTACTCTTCTTCCTCAAAGTCAGGTCCCTCAAAAACTGAGTCAAGAGACTACCATAATAATTCTTCCACCTGCAGTTGTCCCTCGACCTCCTCATATTATCTCTAAGCACTGCATCAAAGTTGATTGGTAGCCATTTCATCAGCATGTATACCAACACAACTAGCTCTCTAGTGATCTTCGTTGTGTGTGTCCTAGGGAGAATCATGGCACAAACAAGCTTCACCCAAACTTTCACCTCCTTATTCAAGTAGGACAACAGAAGTGTAGAATGAGTGCCATTATGGTCCCTTGCCCAATGGGCTTATGAATGCTCACCACATTGATTATGGCAAATATTGCCATATGGGGGTTTCTCTAGTAAAATGAAGTACTGGGCAGGTTTACCACAGGTGTACCAAGGAAGGAATTAAATGTCTTAGTAGTGAAATGAACCACCTAACCCCATATTTTTACCTTGGTTCTCTCTCCGGAGGAACTATCCTAGTTTTCATAAAATTCCCTCACCAAAGTGAGGTTGCACTTGTCAATCTCAAAAAATACATATTTCGGTCCCAACTCACGGACCTTGTCATGGATGGTAGGGAACTCAAGTGCAAGACGACCTTCGTCAATCCAGTTCCCCGGAGCATTTGGCCTCGTTTTGTGCTTGGAACCACTTTATCCTATAAGGCTGCATAGCTTTGGCTCCCGATCTCCTTGCAGGGTTTCCCTTAGTGGCCAATGAACGTGTCCCTTTTGTTCCCTTTCGGAGCTGCTTGAGACCTTTGTTAGCGATCTCTACTTCCTTCCCTTTGTCAGTTTTTGATTCCATGACACCTTCCAATCAACAATCAAGAACTTCACAAGATTAGTTCGTGAACAAAAAGGCTAGCTAATTAGGTGTAGGGGGTGCAAAATGACCCCACATTTAATTCACTAGCATACTCTTGAGAATTTGTCAAATAAGATATTCAAGACATCCCCCGTTATCATCCCAAATCTCGACAACACAAATTATTCACTAACTTCACACTACAAATAAGTTCATCAGTTTTCTTCACATCTCTCCTCTATATTTTTTTCTTCATTTCAAGAATGCATCAGTTTGGCCGTTCCTTTCTATCATGACCCATGCTGGGACATCGGATCGAGACACGAAACCTAGAACCACAAATGGCTCCAACTCAACCCATGGCAAGTGCATAACAACTCAAGAGCATAAATTAAAGTAGAAACTTCTAACTTAAACATAAATAAGTGGAAGTCTAAATAACATAAAGTGTATATCAAAAGATAACATCACAACACTGAATCTCAAGCTAAACATACTAGTCTATGTCTGAAAAACCTCTACTATATGATGAGATGCTGGGACAAGCCCCCGACTATCTCCAAGTCTAAAACAAAGATAACATGATCAACATAACTAAATGAAGATCCCCGGGAGATGAGGACTCACCCAATAGGGCTAACTGGACTGAGAGGGAAGCGAGTTATCGGCGCGACTGTGATGGATCACCTGAACCTATATCATGATATGATACAACATAGAGTATGCGGTCAATACTTTGAATGTACTAAATATGCAAGGTAAGTAAAATGTGCTTAGCATATACTAACTGAAATCGTGCATATAAATATAAACCAATTATATCATAAGAGTAGTGATTACATACTGAAAACCGTACCTGAGACATACATAGTCATAATTTGGTTAACATAACTGAACATAGTGACCCATGATTTAGAAACAAAAATTATATGACTTGTCATAGCTGAAATCGTAAGTAAAAGCTCTTAAACTGATCATTGGGTCAAATCTACTGTAAAACATAATATCATAAGTCATGAACATGAGTAACTTATATCATGAGGAATAATAAGAGACTCGTCATAACCAACACCATCATGATAGAGTTTATGTGATGTCCTAACTATCACACTCATTTGGGCAGAGTTGTCCAAAACTTTGCCAGGGCTAAGGATGCTATCCATGATGTCAATATCAAGTTGAAGCCCCTTTTTGTAGGAGAAAGCTCTCTTGAAAGGTCCCAAATATAAATATACCTATGTTAGAACGTAGTTTATGAGACCGAGGAACCTTGGAACCCCAAGCCTACTCGGTGCTAGACACTACTCCCAAAAATATGCATAGTTCTCACATCGTTTTTCAACAAAGCTGAAATCATAATTTATAATAGCTTGAAATCTAAACATTGGGAGTATTGACTCCAAAACATATCATAAGCTGCATTGGGAGTCTTGACTCCAAACCATATGATAAGTTGATCTTATTAGCATCGGCTAAATCATAAAAACATACCTAACTTGTATGGGCTTGCCCAAATCATAAAATCAGCTTACTTAAAATAGACATCACAAGTCAAAATCATGAATTCATACGTGGGGAGTTCATAAACATTCATTCATGCAAGATATCTCATCATACTTGAAATCATGAATCATAAGCTTGACTTTGTATAAAACATGCATAATGGGGCATAATCACGAATAACTTGAAATCATGAATTTATAGTCAATTTGTAATAAAATGTGCCCATTAGACTTTGAAACATACTTTAGAACACGAGGGGATTAGACCTATAAATATATTATAGAGAATTTCATTAAAACAATTGGGTTAAAACCCTATAAATCCATGCACTTGAATTCATGAACTTGAGAAAAAAATTGGGCATGAGGGTGGAAGAAAAACCTCATTGATAGCCCTACATATTTAGGCTTCATGAATTTGTAACTTGACTTGAAGACCCAAGATAATTTGGGAAGGAGGTGATGAAGAAAGCTAGGTTGCCTTAAGAAGATTTGATCTTCAATTTGGAATGCTAGGAGTAGATGAGGATTAAGACTGATTAAAACCCTCTAAAATACACTTTTCAAGGCCTAAAATGACGTTATTAGAAAGTTAGGAGCTTAGGAATATCTAAAATAACCCATTGCCAATCATATGACTCGTACCACAAGTCGTACCATCAACCTACGACTCGTGGTTTCCTCCCATAGCTAGCCAGTCCATTTTATCTAGCTCTCTAATTATTTCCACGACTCTTACCATGACTCGTAGTTCCCTACTACGAGTCATACAATCACTCATAGGACTAACACCTAATAACCCAGAAGCATACTACGACACTGCGACAACGAGTCGTACCACCAAACCACGACTTGCGGTGTTGACTCGTGATCTGGGGAAGGAGCCTCTAAACTAAACTATAGGTCTTCCTATGACCCATACCATCTTACTATTAGTCGTACTAGCAATGATACTGAGAAAAATTACAGACTCCTCGACTGAACATATTCAACTTCCCAAATCTAGTCTTAAAAAACTTTGGGGTGTTACATCATCTCCCCCTTGGGAACATTTATCCTTAGATGTAGATTAAGCATATTGAAGGGCTAGGGAAAGAACTGCAATCTCAAAACTGAACAACTAAAGCTGAAAACTGATGGAGTGACTGACTCTGGATAGAAATACATAAGTGAATTAAATTCATGAAACATACATACATTCAATGACATGAAAGAACTTAGAGACATGAACTTGACATGAAATTGAATAGAGTACTAAGGAGAAAACTAATACCTCATGCTGAAACTAAGATGGAAGGAAAAACAATGCAAGTATCTGTCTATCATTTCTGCTTCGGCTTCCCATGTAGCCCCCTCAACAAGTTAATTCCTCCACAAAACCTTCACTGAAGCTACTTCCTTGTTTCTCAACTTACAAACCTGAAGATCAAGAATCTCAACTAGAACCTCCTCATAGGTAAGGCTATCCTTCACACCTATGCTCTACACTAGAATAACTAAGGTTGGGTCACTAATGCATTTCTTCAATAGAGGTACATGGAAAACTAAATGTACCGAGGCTAACTCTGTTGGTAACTCCAACTCATATGTCCCCTTACCAACTCATCTCAGAATCCTATAAGGACCAACATATCGGGGACTAATCTTCCCTTTCTTTTCAAACCTCATCACTCCTTTCATGAGAGACATCATCAAAATAACCCAATCATAAACCTCAACTGAATCTCTCTCCACCTAATATCCGCATAAGATTTTTGACGACTCTGAGTTGTTTTCAGCCTTTTCCAAATAAGATGAACTTTCTCCATGGCCTCATGAAATGAATCTGACCCTATCAACGTAGGCTCACCTACCTAAAACCATCCCATAGGTGATCTACATCTCTGCCCATAAACAGCCACAAATAGAGCCATCTAAATGTTAGAGTGATAACTTTTATTGTAAACAAACTAAATGAGAGGCAACTGATGATCCCAACTGTCCTTAAAATCATTCACGCACGCTCTCAACATATCCTCCAAAGTCTGAATAGTCTGCTAGGCCTGGCTATCTGTTAGTGGAGGAAAATTGAGCTAAGCTTCAACTGAGTACCATGACCCTTCTGAATCAACCTCAAAATAGAGAGGTGACCTAAGTACCCCTTATTCGAGATGATAGACAATAGAATCCCATGCGACTAAACTAACTTTTGTATAAAATCTAATATAGTCCTTGTGTTGACTTGGTTATTCGATCCACCATTACCCAAATGGTATCATGTTGTCGATGTGTCCGAGGTGACCTTATGATGAAAACCCTATTTATTTCTTTTTACTTCTAACTAGGAATATTGATACCCTAACACATACCTCCCGGCAACGTAGATTTACCCACTAAGAGCATTATTCCCCCCTTAACAAGAAAGTCACATAGGTTCGAGCTCTAATCAAGAAGTCACCAGTCACACAATGCTATGGTCTACCTGTACACCATCAACTTATTTGAGCCTATCTCTTCTGATTATCCCAAGGATCCTTGTGGCTAACGTTGTTCAAGAATCCCCCTATCTTCCAGGCTTAGCTATTAACTACGCTTGATGAACTTCTGTATACTTGGCACTTATGGCAGCAATAGTGAGTTATCCTGAATGCACATGTTTTAACTGTTATTTCCATCATGGGGAAAATTTGCAGGGCTTAGAGTAAGGAATCATTAGAATGAATCATTCTATAAATCTAAGTTGGGCACATACCTGATTTAGCACGATCTCATTGGCTGTTTAGGCAAATCTTAAGGAATGAGTTCATAGAGATGAGCATGCTGAGAGACATGAGTTTACACAAATAACAGGTTTCATGACATGAAGCTGAGATTGATGGAATCATGGAGGAAGACTGGGATTTTTGTCTGAAGCAGTTATCTATAATTATGGGAGTTTGAACATAAGCTTGAGTAGAATGCAATGTTGACTAAAATATAAAGGAAATATCTGAATAGGAAGGATTGACATCCCAAAGCTACTATACTCGGTTCTTCCCTACTAGAGCACTCAAGACTTGACTTCACTCTTTAACTTATCATCTCCCTCTTAGCTTTAGGCCATCATTCTAAGGCTCTTAGGTCTTTTCTTAAGGCTGGACTACGTCACTAATTCCTGACTTTCCATTTGCCCCCTACATTTATCACTAAGGGCTTCATACCTATAAGCATTTCATACCATGTATGGACAAATCTCATACTAGGATGCAAAATACACCTTATACCTTATACTGTGAATCCTGAGTCTACCAACATCCAAGGATCAAATTGAAACGCTTATGACATACCTATGACTATTCTTGGAAAGCTCTCTTGATCCTGGCACTGTCCAATACCTGCACCAACTGATGCTCCCTACTGAGGTGGGCAAGCTATCGAAGGTACCAAAGAGACGGCCGGGGCTTTACCTTTGTCCCGCTTGGCTATCGAGCAATATCTGAGCTTATGAGCGGGCTTGCCACACCGAAATCAAGCATCTAAACCCATCAAGAACTTTCCTAAGTGGTTCTTCCCACATCTCTTGCAAGTCGAATATGTAATCTCCCTTACCCTAGATCTGCTCTCCCGAATCTTAGGGTCGGACATCCTGCCCCTTTGCCCCTCTTCAGCTCCAGGCAGTGGGACACAGATTGACGAAGGTGCTGGAGAACTATTGGAGCTGTGGGTGATTCCCACCACCTGACCCTTGCTGGGAAAAATCAAAATTTCTAGTTCAGCCCTCTTGTTCTCCCTTGTTCCTTCCTTAAATCTTTTGTCCGCCTTCGAACTGTGAATCACAGACAGACTCTTCTTGGTGATGTCTCGAATCCTAGTAACCACAGTACCTTTGGTAGGGTTTGCAAATGTGAGTTCCTATTGATCAAGCTGAGTGGTCATGGCCCATATTAACACTCTGAAGGTAGCCCCGAGCATGATATCCTTCTCTTGCCCAATAAGGGGGCCTACTGGAGTTAGTAGGGCTGGTAGGCTCCCATTACCATTTCCTCTTCCACTGTCACTTCTGGGAGGAATTGTCTATAAATGCGTAAAGCAAGAGTTAGGAGAGGAAGTTTAAGATTTTCACATCCTACACATGATAAGAGTCATGAAGAAAGGAAATTTTTCCTAAATATATCTTGTAGCCTCTTCCTTATAAGTGCGACATGCTTCAGCCCCATGAAAAAGACTCTACTTGACGCGACTTTCAGTTACCCTAGGACACACCTAAACTTTTTCTCTGATACAAAGTTTTTCAGGACCTGAGCTGGGACCTCGGATCAAGATAGGGGACCTGGAACCACGAATGGCTCTAAGTCAATCCATGGCATGTGCATAGCAACTCTAGAGCATAAATTTAAGTTGAAACTTGTAACTTAAACATGAATAAGCAGAATTCCAAATAACATAAAGCATATATCAAACAATAACATCACAACATTGAATCTCAAGTTGAACATACTAGTCTATGTCTGGAAAGCCTCTACTATCTGATGAGATGCTGGGACAAGCCCTCAGCTATCTCCAAGTCTAAAACAAAGATAACATGATTAATATAACTATATGAAGGTCCTCGGGAGATGAGGACTCACCCAATAGGGCTAACTAGACTAAGAAGGAAGTGAGCTATCGGTGCGACTGAGTTGGATGACCTGAATCTGTATCATGAAATGATATAGCATAGAATATGCAGTCAGTACTTTGAATGTAATGAGTATGCAAGGTCAGTAAAGTATTCTTAGCAAATATTAAAAGAAATCATACTTATAAATATAAATCAATTAGATCATGAGAATAGAGACTGCATGTTGAAAACTGTATCTAAGATATATATAGTCGTAAGCTGGTTATCATAACTAAACTTAGTGACCCATGATTTAGAAATAGAAATTATATGACTTGTTATAGCTGAAATCATAAGTAAAAGCTCATAAACTGAACATTGGGTCAAATCTGCTGTAAAACATAATATCATAATTCATGAACATGAGTAACTAAAATCATGAGGAACAATGAGACACTTGTCATTACCAACACCATCATGATAGAGCTTATGTGATGCCCTAACTATCACACTCAAGTAGGTAGAGCTGTCCAAAACCTTTCCAAGGCTAAGAATGCTATCCATGATATCAATATCAAACTAAGGCCCCTTGGGGTAGGAGAAAACTCTCTTGAGAGGTCCCAAATATAAATATACCTATGTTTGTGCATAGTTTATGAGATCGAAGAACCTTGAAACCCCAAGCCTACTCGGTGTTAAATACTACTTCCAAAAACATGCATAGTGCTCACATCATTTTTCAATGAAGTTGAAATCATAATTTATATATAGCTGAAATCTGAACATTGGGATTCTTGACTCCAAGACATATCATAAGTTGCATTGGGAGTCTTGACTCCAAAGTCCAAACCATATGATAAGTTGTTCTTATTAGCTTTGGCTAAATCGCAAAAACATACTTGTATGGGCTTGCTCAAATTATAAAATCATGCATACTTGATATAAAATCCATCAGTCAAAATCATGGATTCATATGTGGGGTGTTCATAAATATTCATTCATGTTAGATATATAATCATACTTGAAATCATGAATCATAAGCTTGACTTTTGATAAAACTTGCATAATAGGGCATAATTTCTAATAATTTGAAATCGTGAATTTATAGTCAATTTGTTATAAAATGTCACGACCCAAACATACACCCGGATTGTAGACACGGGACAAGGAGCCCTGAGAGACCCCAAGTCGACCCATGGCATGAGCATGCATTCAATTCAATCACATAAGTGGAAGGCTTAACATAAGGAACGTAATCACAGCATAGCATAAGGGAGAATCAGTACTAGACATATATAATACGACGGAATACAACTTGTAGTTTGATAAGCCACTAAACATGATAGGCCAATTGATGGAACAACTCCCCAACTAATCCAACATCCCAAAATTGAAAGGAATAGCATAGAGTATGAACATACGGCCCTTGAAACACGAGGACTCACCAATAAGATGATAGCGATATAAGAAACACTACTGAGGAGGATGAGCTTGAGAACCGGAACCTGTATAAGAAGACGATACAACATAGAAAGTATGCGATCAGTACGTGGGATGTACTGAGTATACAAGGTAAGTAAAACGGACATTTAAAACATATATGAAATTCATAAATTATCATAAGAGTAGGACGTCATGCTCGTATCGTAAATCATAATAACATATCATATGGTTCAAGGTTTTCAAAACGTTCATAACATAACATAATCATAATCATAAATAGAAGAGGTTTACTTAACATGACTTGAGCCAACATACATAATCATAACATGCATAAATCATGAGGAACAGTGGGAGATTCTCTTAACCGACATACCCCATATGATCACACATGAAGCTCGACTTGTAACCCTATTCAGGAGGGTGTTCGTACCTCGCCAACGGTAGGAACCATGAAGGGTGTGATCACACATGAAAAGGGTCATTTGGTCCAGGGACAAACATGAAAGACTCCCAACATACCTACGGTGGCACGTAGTTCATGAGATCCGGGGCTTAACCTGAGCCCTGAACTTACTCGGTGTTCGATACTACTCCCAAGACATATATAATGCTCATAATAATACATACATGAGTTCATGGGATAGTTAAATTATGATAATCGTAAACATGCTTGAACATACGTGAACTAGCCTTGACTTGAGGCCCGTGGGTCGGCCAAAAACATAATTCATGATTGATAAAATTCATACATACTTGTTGATCATGCATATAACTTGAAATGCATAAGTTCGTTGTAGATAACATAATAAATTCATAAATAAATTCATAATTCATGTTGGGCTTATCAAAACACCAATTGATCAATGGATCATAAATTGATTCATCATGGGGCACGCATAATCAAGTTTAATTGTTTAGAAATTCAAAATCAACAATATTATAATCAATTTAAATCCCAAAATATGATCAAAATCAGTAGATTATGATAAGATTTCATAATCACAACACCCATAATTAAATCATTTAATTTTATTACAAATCAATTACAAAACCCCATGAGTTTTTGATAATTTATATGTAAAATCATTTAGTAGGAGCATGGGTGTGGAAGGATCCACCTATTTATGACCTTACATACCTGGAAACACTAATTCTTAATCTCCCTTGCAAGCCCAAGATGGAATTTAGAGAAATTGGAGAAGAACATCTTGAATCACCATCTAGACTCCTCTCTATACTCTTGCACGCATGAATGAGGCTTAACATGGACTAATCCCCCTTAAAATACCTTATTCAGACCTTAAAATAACATAGTTTAGGCCTTAGGAATTTAGAAATTACTAAAAAATGCAGAAAAATAACAGTCAGGGGTCCCAACGAGTGACCTGACAACTAGTTGCCAGGGACCATGACTCATGGCCTTGAATCATCAGGTACACTGCCATAATTCACCTTAGGTACCCCACGAGGGACCCCACGAATCGTGGTGGCTGACCATGACTTGTGGTCACCACCCGTGACCCCCACTGCCCAAAAATCCTGACCAACCATTCACCCCAGCCCACGGGTGACCTCACGAGTCATGAGGTCTGGCCACGACTCATGGTCAAGCCCGTGGCCTCCTCCACCTGAGTCTGCCATCCTTGCTGACCACAAGTTACTTCACGACTCGTGGTCACTCCCCACAACCTACCTCACAGGTCGCCCTGTGACCCAGTGCGAATTTCTAGTTTTTCTCTATTTTGACTCCCGGGTCTAATCCTTGGGTTCCCGGGGTATAACAATATCTCCCCCTTGGGAACATTCATCCTCGAATGTTAGAAACATGCATAAAACTCAAAACAAGTAACCACCATATATAAATATTGATCATTTAAGCTGAAAACTGACGGATTGACTACCTCCGAAAAGAACTACATAACTGAACTGAATTCAGACACCACATACATATGCCATATCATAAAACAAACTTGTAATGAATGGAACATGAAAACTGATTAGAGGTTTAGGGCAAAACTGATACCTCAAACTGAAACTGAGCCGGTATAGAACAGGTGTGGGTATTTAGCCATCATATCCTCTTCGGCTTCCCACGTAGCTCCTTCAACATGTTGATTTCTCCACAATATTTTAATTGAAGCTACTCCTTTGTTCCTTAGCTTACGGACTTGACGATCCAAGATTTTCATTGAAATTTCTTCATAGCTGAGGCTATACTTTACGCCAATGCTGTCCACCGAGCACTACTAAAGCTGGATCAACCAAGCACTTTTTCAAAAGTGACACATGAAACACAGGATGAATCGAAGATAACTCTGAGGGAAAGTCCAACTCATACGCTACCTTACTAACTCTCCTCACAACTCGGTAGGGGCTAACATAGCGGGGACTGAGTTTCCCCTTCTTCCCAAACTACATGACTCCCTTCATGTGAGAGACCCTTAGAAATACCCAGTCATCCACATCAAACTCCAAGTATCTTCTCCTCACATTGGCATATGATTTCTGATGACTCTGAGCGGTTTTCAACCGGTCCCTTATCAACTGAACCTTCACCATCACCTCGTGAATCGAATTTGGCCCTATCATAGCTGCCTCACCCACCTCAAACCATCCGATGGAAGATCTACTCCTCCGCCCATACAGGGCCTTGAACGGTGTCATTTGGATACTAGAGTGATAACTATTATTATAGGCAAACTCGATTAAGGGTAAATGATCATCCCAACTACCTTTAAAATCCATAAACATGCCCTCAACATTTCCTCAAGAGTCTGGATTGTTCGCTCGGCTTGGCCATCCATTTGCGGATGAAAGGCCGTGTTGAACTTGACTTGGGTCCCAAGTCCCTTTTGAAAAAGACCGCCAGAACTGGGAGTTAAACTGAGTACCTCGGTCTGATATAATAGAAAAGGGCACTCCATGAAGTCGAACCAACTCCTGGATATACAATTTGGCATAGTCATCTACTGAATTTGTGGTCTTAACTGGTAGAAAATGGGCAGCCTTAGTTCACCTATCTACCACCACCTAAATGGAATCACAGTGTCATCGAGTACGAGGTAGGACTGTAATGAAATCCATATTAATTTCTTCCCACTTCCAAGTGGGGATGCTAATATCCTAAAGTATGCCTCTCGGTCTTTGATGCGCGACCTTCACTTGATGATAGTTAGGACATTTGGCCACGAACTTTGCGATATCCTTCTTCATACCCTCCCACAAACAGATTTCCTGTAAGTCCCGGTACATCTTCGTGGATCCCGGGTGGATAAAATATTTGGTACCATGTGATTCATGAAATATCTGAACCCTCAAATTATCGACGTCCAGAACACATAGTCGGCTCTGGTATCGTAGCACACCATCTCCCCCTTGGGAGAAAACCTCCACCGTTTGACTCCGCACTGCTTTCTATAGTTTCTTCAAGATCGAATCCTCCTCTTGCTTAGATTTGACATCAACCACCAAGGACGATTATGACCCATTCTGCACAACGATGCCACCATCAGTCGAGTCGATCAATCTAACTTCCAATCTTGCGATTCGGTGGACATCCTTCACCAACTCTTTCTTTCCCTCATCCATGTGGGACACGCTCTCCATAGAGAGCCTATTAAGTGCATCCGCCACCACATTAGCCTTGCCCGGGTGGTAAAGAACACTCATATTGTAGTCCTTCAATAACTCAAACCACCTCCTTTGCCGAAGATTGAGATCCTTCTGCGTGAACACATATTGCAAGCTCTTGTGAACTGTGAACACATCCACGTGGACCCCATAAATATAATGCCACCATATCTTCAATCGCAAACACCGCTGCGGCCAACTCGAGATCATGGGTCGGGTAATTCTTTTCATGAACCTTTAACTATCGAGAGGCATATGCTATCACTTTCCCATGCTGCATCAACACACATCCCAGTCCAACTCTCCTAGCATCACAATATATAAAAAAGCCATTCGTACCGTCGAGTAAAGTCAGCACTGGTGCTGAAGTGAGTCGGGTCTTCAATTCCTGGAAGCTTTCCTCACAAGCCTCCAACCATTGGAACTTTACCTTCTTTTGGGTCAACTTGGTAAAAGCTGCCACAATAGATGAGAAACCCCTAACAAATCCCCGGTAGTAACCTCCTAGGCCCAAGAAACTCCGAATTTCTAAAGGATTCACCGGACTGGGCCAATTTTTCACCGCTTCAATTTTTTGGGAATCTACCTTAATGCCCTCACCTGAAACCACATGGCCTAGAAATGCCAAGGTGTCCAACCAAAACTCACATTTGCTAAACTTTGCATATAATTGTCGATCCTTGAGGACCTGAAGCACTATACGCAAGTGAGTAGCATGCTCCTCCTCGCTCCAGGAGTATATAAGGATATTATCGATGAACACGATCACGGACATGTCTAGATATGGCTTTAACCCTCTGTTCATCAGATCAATAAAGGCTGCAGGAGCATTGGTCAGCCCAAATGACATAACTACAAACTCTTAATGGCCTTATCGGGTTCTGAAGGCTGTCTTTGGAATATCACACTCTCGAACTCTGAGCTGGTGATATCCGGACCTGAGATCTATCTTCGAAAAGCACCTGGCACCTTGGAGTTGGTCAACTAAATTATCAATCCTGGGCTAGGGGTACCTATTCTTGATGATGACCTTATTAAGCTGCCGATAATCAGTACACATTCGAAGGGATCCATCATTCTTCCGAACAAATAGAACCAGTGCACCCTATGGAGACTTGCTCAGTCTAATGAAACCCTTATGCAAAAAGTCCTTCAATTGTTCCTTTAACTCTTTTAACTCAGTTGGAGCCATACTGTAAGGAGGAATAGAGATAGGCTGCCTATCATGAAGAAGCTATATACCAAAATCAATCTCCCGCTCGGGAGGGACACCTGGCAAATCATTGGGGAATACCTCTGGATACTCATACACCACTGGAAGTGACTGAATAGTCGGGATCTTGAACTCTACATCCTTAACCCTAACTAGGTGGTACATGCAACCCTTAAAGATCATTTTCCTAGCCTTAAGGTATGAAATAAACCAACCGGTTGTTATAGTGGAATCACCCTTCCATTTCAAAACCGACTCACCCGAAAATCGAAATTCTATTGCACGGGTCCTACAGTTAATCGAAGCATAGCATGCAAACAACTAATCCATGCCCAAGATGATATGAAAGTCCATCATGTACAACTCTACTAGGTCCGCGGAGGTAACCTTATGCAACACTATAATGGGAAAACCTCTATTTACCCGCCTAGCTACAACTGATTCACCGACTGGAGTAGATACGGAGAATGGTTCTGACAGAATTTCGGGACTAACTCCAAAACTACTAGCAATGTAAGGGGTCACAAAAGACAAAGTAGCTCCTGGATCTAGCAAATCATAAGCATCAATATGGAAGACATGTAATATACCCATGACCACATCTGGCGAAGCCTTCTGCTCCTAGCGAGGCACTAGGGCATAAACCTATTTTGGCGCTGACCGCCTGTTGAACTAGTGGAAGCACCCTGCTGTGGGGGTCGGGCTGCTGGAGTGGTAGAACTGGTTGCAGGGCAATCTCTGAACCTATGTCTGGGTTTGCCACACCCGAAACAAGCATTTGCATCGACCAGGCACCTCCCGGGATGATTTTTAACGCATCTCACACAAGTTGGGAAAGTGCGCTCCACCTGCATGCTACCATGATAGCTCGAGCCAGTAGCCCTGCTCCTCTAGTCTCCCCTGAATCAGGATGGCATGCTGGCTGATGATGGAGCTGGAGCAATGGACCTGTGTTGGGATTGCTGACGTGGTCCACCCCCTGACCTGGCTTGAGAAACCCCGTAGCTGGTTCTTCTGGACCTCTTCGCCTCTCTCTTCCTCCTATAGACTGACTCCATCTGCTGCGCATTCAATATAATATGGGGAAATTCAATGTCCCGGTGAAGAATGGTGATCCGGCAATCTTTGTCCAAGTAATCTACTACTCCATGCACAAAGCGACTCACCCGAGCCCACTGATCTGCCACCAACTTCGGAGCATATTTAGATAACCGGGTGAACTCCAATGCATAATCTTGGATAGATATGCTATCTTGCTTCAAACTAACAAACTCGGCCACCTTGAGCTCTCTCATCTCCCAAGGGAAAAATCGATCCATAAATGCAGTGTGAAACTCATCCCAACCTATTGGGCCTGCACCCGCCGCCCTAGCATCTCTCCATTGCTTAAACCATATATGTGCTACCCCCTTTAGCTGATAGGAGGTCAAGTCAATGCATTCCCTATTGTTCACCCCCATGACCTGGGTGATTTTCAGAATCTCCTCTATAAAATGGTGTGGATCCTCATCCACCTTTGACCCCATGAACTCCAGAGAGCTCATCCTCAATAAATCTCTCACCTTAGCTGCCAGTGCATTCCCATTCTGAGGGAAATGCACCACCTTCTGATTCTGGACATGGGCAGTCATGGCCTGTTCCAGCATCTGAATCGCTGCCCTAAACTCAGCATGGGCAGTTGGCTCAGCCACGTGCTCCTCATGAACAGGTGGAGTTGGCTGATGCTCACCATCATGGGCACCCACATAATCATTACCATTTTCATTTCTCCTGGCGTTTACTTGACATGGAAGCATGATTTTGCAAATGTGAATAGCAAAAATTAGAGGAGTAAAGGACATTCATCGCACGACATAGATCATGAAAGAAGGGAACATTTCCTAAATTTCTAGTAGCCTCTTCGTCATAAGTGTGGCGCGCTTCACACCCATGAAAAAGAATCTACTTAACGTGACTTTCGAACTCCCTAGGACACTTCAAAACCTATGGCTCTGATACCAAGTTTTTCAAACGTACACCCCGCTCGTAGACACAAGACAAGGAGCCCCGCGAGACCCCAAGTCGACCCATGGCATCAGCATGCATTCAATTCAATCACATAAGCAGAAGACTTAACATAAGGAACGTAATCATAGCATAGCATAAGGGAGAATCAGTACTAGATTTATACAATACCGCGGAATACAACTTGTGGTTTGATAAGCCTCTAAACATGACAGGAAGATTGATAGGATAACTCCCCAACTAATCCAATATCCCGAAACTGAAAGGAATAGCATAGAGTATGAACATATGGCCCTCGAAACATGAGGACTCACCAATAAGCTGATAACAATCTCAGAAACATTACTGAGGAGGATGAGCTTGAGAACCTGGACCTGTATCATAAGATGATATGACATAGAAAGTATAAGGTCAATATGGTGGAATGTACTGAGTATACAAGGTAAGTAAAATGGACATTTAAAACATATATGAAATTCATAAATTATCATAAGAGTAGGACGTCATGCTCGTATCGTAAATCATCATAACATATCATATGGCTCAAGGTTTTCAAAACGTTCGTAACATAACAGAGTCATAATCATAATATAAGAGGTTTACTTAACATGACTTGAGCCAACATACATAATCATAACATGCATAAATCATGAGGAACAATGGGAGATTCTCTTAACCGACATACCCTATATGAGCACACATGAAGCCCGATTTGTAACCCTAGTCGGGAGGGTGTCCGTACCTTTCCAAGGGTAGGAACCATGAAGGGTGTGATCACACATGAAAAGGGCCATTTGGGCTAGGGAAAAATATACCTATGGTGGCACGTAGTTCATTAGATCCGGGGCTTAACCTGAGTCCTGAACCTACTCGGTGTTCGATACTACTCCCAAAACATATATAGTACTCATAATAATACATCGATGATTAAATTATGATAATCATAAACATGCTTGAACATACATGAACTAGCCATGACTTGAGGCCCATGGGTCGGTCAAAAACATAATTCATGATAAAATTCATACATACTTGTAGATCATGCATATAATTTGAAATTCATAAGTTTGTTGTAGATAACATAATAAATTCATAAATAAATTCATAATTCATGTTGGGATTATCAGAACACCAATGGATCAATGGATCATAAATCGATTCATCATAGGGCATGCATAATCAAGCTTATTTATTTAGAAATTGAAAATCAACAATATTATAATCAATTTAAATCCCAAAAGATGATCAAAATCAGTAGATTATGATAAGATTGCAAAATCACAAGACCCATTATTAAATCATTTAATTTTATACAAATCAATTACAAAATCCCATGAGTTTTTGATAATTTATAAGTAAAATCATTGAGTAGGAGCATGGGTGTGTAAAGATCCACCCATTGATGTCCTTACATACCTGGAAACATTGATTCTTAATCTCCCTTGAAAGCACAAGATGTAATTTAGAGAAATTGGGGAATAACACCTTGAATCACCTTCTAGACTCCTCACTATACTCTTGCATGCATGAATGAGGCTTAACATGGACTAACCCCCCTTAAAAGACCTTATTTAGACATTAAAACAACATAGTTTAGGCCTTAGAAAATTTGAAATTACGAAAACACCCATACTGAAAACGCAAACAAATAACTGCCAAGGGTCCCAATGAGTTACCTGACGACTCATTTCTAGGGACCACGACTCGTGGGCTTGAGTCATCGGGTACACTACCATAATTCACCTTAGGGACCCCATGAATTGTGGTGTCTGACCACGACTCATGGTCACCACCCGTGACCCCACTACCCAAAAATCCTGACCAACCATACACCTCAACCCACGGGTGACCTCACGAGTTGTGATGTCTAGCCACGACTCATGGTCAAGCCCGCGGCCTCCTTGTTATGCTGTGGATTTACAGCACTATTGATGCTCAAAACTAAGAAAATATCATGGACTTAGGTGTATTTATGTGGATATGAGGCAGTTTTTCTTTGATTTTAGGATAAATGGGTGTTGGAACAATAAATTGCAAAAAGAAGCTAAAAGTGTGCAAAAAAAGGCAAAAAGTGCAGTCCACAATACGATCTATAGGATGGACCTACGAGTCGTACTAAGGGCCCTGATAAGAAGCTGAAAGATAAAACTGGAAGATTGATCTTGTGATACTTGTCGCGGATCGTACCATGGTGGTACAAGTCGTGGTAAGCCAGTTGTGATAAAATCCAGAAGAATTGCACAGGAGGCTAATTCTCAGTATGAGAGTACCCTACGACCCGTGAGATGAAGGTATGAGTCGTACCATACCGGTCGTGGTAAAGTTCAAAACAAGTTCAAAAGTACCAGGATCAAGCCACGGGTGCAATGTACGAGTCGTATGAAGGTGGTACGAATCGTACCTTGGCCCAATACATAGCCAAAATTCAACCAACACTTCAAGCCACGAGTTGATGCCACAGTCCATGAGAAGCCCCTATGAGTCGTAGGTGGACCCATGACAAGGTCGGCTACAGATATGGAAATCAATCCTATTAGTTTAGGAAAAGGATTCTTGTGTCTCAATAGATACTTTTTATACTTTATATTTCATAGAGGATGACGAATAGACTTAATTCTAGTAGGAAAACATTGTAGTAAGGAATTTTACATCATTGAAAGAGAGAATTGAGTTGGTTCAACCTTGTGATCAACCTTTTCTTGAATTCATCTTGTTCTTGCTACTTGTTATTCAAGATTTCGTGGTTTAATTGAAGGAAATCGTTTTTCTCAATCATATTTGTAAGTTTTGTTTTATGTCTTCAATAATGAACACAAAGTACAACCTTTCAACTATGAGAGGCTAAAACCTCTATAGCTAGGGTTGTGGGAACCATGGTGGATTAACAAACTAGGGTTGCACAGATTGATTCTAAAACCAATACTAATTGCTTATATTGTATTCTATTCATCTTTAATGATTCTTAACGGTGTACAATGTTAGGAAGTGCCTGACTTCTTTACTTGCTTTGGTCGAAGAGGTAGAGATTAGGAAAAGAGATTTACAACAGAGCCTTCATCTTGATGATCATTGTATTAACTTGAGTTGTGGTCGCAAGATAGTTATATCTGGAACTTAGTGATAACGATTAGTTTGCAAAACTCATGAGACTTGGTCGAGTAATTGAGGATAGTCATTCAATAGGGATTGGTATATCGTTTGAATGAACCTAAGTTATCAGTTATGTAAGTAAGTATTGGTGAATATCACGAGTGTATACCCAAAGCTGTTATGAATCCATGGGGAACACAAACCCTTGTTATCCTTTAATTATTGATTCACAAATATAATATTGACTACTGTTTATTTTCATTATTGATTTTTATTAGAATTCCCCCATTGTGAAGTAATTACCATACAAGTTCATCTACCGTGTATAATCTAGATCTTCCATATTCCCTGTGAGATTGACCCCAACCTCTAAGTTGAATTCTTTATTGACAACATCCACTTCATACTTCAGTTAGAAGTGTGGTTTGAGCGTTATCACTCCTCCACTTGAGCCTGCCATCCTTGCTGACCATGAGTCACTTCACGACTCGTGGTCACTCCCCATGCCTTACCTCACAGGTCGTCCTGTGACCTAGTGTAAATATCTAATTTTTCTCCGTTTTGACTCCCGAGTCTGATCCTTGGGTTCCCAGGGTATAACATAAAATCTATCCATTATTCTTTAAAACATACTTTTAGAATATGAGGGCATTAGAACCATAAACATATGATAGAAAATTTCATTAAAAAATTGGTTTAAAACCCTATAAATCTATACTGTTGAATTAAAACTTGAACTCATGAACTAGAGAAGAAATTTGTGTATGAGAGTGGAAGGAAACTCTCATTGATAGCCCTACATACCTAGGCTTGATGAATTGTAACTTGACTTCAAGACCCAAGAGAATTTGGCAAGGAGGTGATGAAGAACCCTAGGTTGCCTTGAGAAGATTTGACCTTCAATTTGGAGTGCTAGGAGTAGAATAAGGATTAGGAATGATTAAAACCCTCTAAATACCCTTTTTAAGGCCTAAAACAACTTCATTAGGAAGTTAGGAGCTTAGGAATTTCAGAAATACCCTGAATGATTTGCCTGGGAAATAACCCACTGAGTCATACGACTCATACCACGAGTCATACCGTCAACCTACGACTCGTGTTTTCCTCTCGTAGATAGCCAATCCATTTTTTCCAACTCTATGATTATTTTAACGACTCCTACCATGACTCTTAGTTCCCTACTATGAGTCATACAATCATTCATAGGACCAACACTTGATAACCCAGTAGCATATTACAACTCCGTGACCATGAGTCGTACCACCAAACCACAACTTGTGGTGTGGACTCATGGTCTGGGGAAGGAGCCTCTGAATTGAACCACAGGTCTTTCTACGACCCATACCATCTTACTACGAGTCATACTAGAAATTGTACTGAGAAAAAAATTACAGATTCCTCTACTAAACATATTTAACTTCCCGAATCTAGTCTTAGAAAACTTTGGGGTGTTACACTTTCACCTTCCCACTTTTAATTCATAATTCAAGTAATCAACACATGGAAATAGATACAATAAATTCATTCGACAACCAACATGGTATTTACTACAATTCTCAATGAATTAACACAAATTATTAATAGCTCAAGATTCTTCACATTCAAGAATGTCAACATTAAGAACTTTCTCTCTCTATAATCAAGGCTCTACCCACCAATTTCATGAAATTCAATTCATCACCCCCTTCATCCCCACAACTTCAAATAACTAAATTCACCCAAAAATAAGAAACCCAAACAAGGATTATCTATTATCATGGAAGAACTTGCGAGATTAAAGCAAATGAAACCCATATTATGAAATTCAAGATTTTCACCAACAATGGTGATTTGGGGTCTTTAACATGGGGAAGAAGAGTGTGGGAGCATGTTATATATACTAAATAACCAAGAGAGAAGAAAAATACTTACTTGAGTTGGAGAGATTAGCTTCACCGAGCTTCTTGGAGAAGACAACAATGTTGGGGATGGGGAGAGGGGAGCTACAGCCTAATGAGGAGAGGAGAGAGAATTTTATTTGCTTTTTATTTTTAACTTTTTATTGAGAGATGATGAGTGGAGATTTAGAATAAAGGTGTGGGCATGGATTTCTAGTAATTTTAAGTATTAACCAAGTAATTTTCAACCAGAACACACGTGGTGTGGTGCCAATCACCGCGCCATACACTTGGAGAAAAATTTTCTTCATGGAGGGTGTCTAGCGTGGTGCCCCCCCAATGCACAAACATGAAAATTTTTCTTTTTTAATTTTAACAACTAGCGCTCCATGCCAGGTATCTCGCCCCAGACTTAGATTTTTTCAGCACATTTTCCCCGATCTTTGTGCCTCAAAAGCCCTATTCATCTCAACAAAACAAAAAGTGTTAGAAATATGGGTTTCCTCCAACCAAGTATCATTGTTATAGTCGTGGCATGACATTCATGGATAGCCTCCCGTGTAGTGGCTAATTTAATAGAGCAAAACGATGCAAGACTTCTCACTCCTTCAATTTAGTAAGATGATTAGGATCACCTGCTGAACTTCCATAAATCACATACTACTCAACTGTCTGCTTAAACCCTCTAGGCTCTACCGTTGGTCTTACTGTGAAGTCCTCATAATGAGGTGGCAACCTAGCCACTCCAAACCTTTGTGGAAATGGAGGGGTGGTCTGGCTTCTTACTAATTCTGACTTTGAGTTGCTTGACTCACCAACCTCCTGTCTAGATGTCATAACCTATTCTACATTAACTTTCTTATCTCTAGTGATCACCTCACCCAACTCTTTACCACTGCGCAAAGAAATTGCGCTCACATTTTCCTTGGGGTTCTTCTTGGTGTTACTTGAAAGTGCCCTTCATGGTCTATTAGTCTACTGAAGAGCCAATTGCCCCATTTGCCTCTCCATATCGTGGATGGACTTCTACATCTCATTAACCACCTGAGTATGTTGAACCATCACTGCTTCATCTTTTTTTCTAGTGAGCTGCTAGGCTGCTAGCCCTAAGGTCTTGGATAATTATTTTGGGGCCATTGGAGATTCTAATTCCTTCCCCATAAGGGATTTTATGCATTCCTATACCCCTGGTTGTGACTGTTACCTGCAAAACCTCCACCATGACCTTGTTGTCCTATAAAATATACAGATTCTGGGTTTAGTGGACAACTGAATAAGCATGGGCTTCTCTACACACCTCACATGATGGTGGAGGAGTCTAAACTTGGTGGACCTACTGAACCTGATTTCCTGCTGGTGGGGTTACAAGCTTGCTGATCACATTCACCAGCTAATTGATACTTGCTAAGATTGCTGCAACACCATCTACCTCGAGCTTTCCTGGCACCTTGGCTGCTGTGAACCCTCTACTTAAGTCCTGATAGTCTTGACTCCCTACTGACTTGAGGTTCAAAAGTGCCTTTATTTCATCATAACTCTTGGGCAAAATTTATCCCTGTGCAGTAGCGTCAAGCAAGATTTTTTTGACTCTGGTTTCAGTCCCTTAATAAAATTGTGTTTGATAATCTCCTTCGGTTGCATGTGGTGCGGGCAATCTCTCAAGTAGCCCTTGTATCGTTCCCAAGCTAGAGCTAAGGTCTCACCATCTTTCTGCACATAAAAAGAGAACTTCCCTCTCAACTCTTTTATCCTCCTTAAAGATAAGAACCTATTGATGAATTTTTTTGGAAAGAGCCTCCTAAGTGGTGATAGAAATTGTTGGCTCATTCTGAAGCCACTCTTTGGCTTCACCAATCAATAAGAATAGAAACAACATAAGCTTAACATACTCATATGACATGTTCTGATAGTGAAAGTTCTCACTCAAATCCACGAGCGTTATTAGATGTCTGTGAGGATCCTCGTGCAGCTTGCCCTGATATTGGCAAGTATTTTGCACCAACCGCATAGTCCCTTCCTTCAACTCGAAGTTTCCAGTGATGGACAGCTTGAAGATCACTTTAAAAGCATTTTCCAAGTTCGGCCCAGCAAAGTTAAGAACTAGAACCCTCTACTGGTTGTTGCCCTATGCTTACTCGTTATTCTTCATAGCAAACCTATGAAGGTTTTCTCAAATTTCTGGATCAAAAGAAGCCAAAGATAGTCCCTGACTTCTTGTACTTGGCATACACTGAGCACCTAACACCTGTAAACTTCAGCAATCAACAAAAAAACGTAAAATATAGAATAGCAGAATAAAAATCCAAACCTACAAATGATTAATCAATCTTCAAGTCACCGGTAACGATGCCAAAAACTAGATATTTCCCAAGCGCACGCAAGCGCACATAGCCATCAAGTAATATAGGAATGTGAAGTCCGGATTATCAATCCCTCAGAGACTTTTCAAATTAATCCTTTAAGGTTAACACTTTATTTCACTATTCTAAGAAACAAGGAAAAAATTTGGGGAATGGTGTGGAGATTAAACTACTAAAACTTAAAATGTAAATTTACTAAACTAAATTGCTATAATTTTGTTTGTACTTCAAATGGTGATAAAAAAATCTAGGGAAATGGCACTTTCACTTCAAGTTGAGTTTTCAAGACTTGATTAACTAGATTGATTCTTCCTAAGGTTGTTAGTTGCAGGTTACTATCCCATTATTTGCTACTCTCCCAAGCATCCAAGAACTATTCCATGAACCCTAACGCTTACATCCCTGTGGTTGCATGAGATGCATGAGATGAAGGTTGTGGCTACTTGTATATAACCTAAATAAGGTTGAAGGGTATATTCCTATCCTCATCAACAACTTCTATCATTCAACCAATAGGCCAAAGGGTCTTTGAATTTCTACTTTATATTTACTTTTAACCCTTTTAGTTCCTTCTCCCTAGTTCAACCAAAAGCCAATAAATTTATTCAAAAGGTGATTAGTCTAACGAATAAGCAATTAACATAAGTAAATATAAACAAATTTTAACGAAGAATCAATACTAGCAATAATCAATCCATCAAACTTCAACCATCTGTTATGGCCAAACCCTAGAATAAGAGTTTAGCCACTCATGTTAAAGAGAAAAAACAAATATATCATCGTTCAAAGCATAAACGATGGAGAAAAAATGAAAATCTAAATATGAACTTGTCTCTCCTCCAAAGCTGTGTTACAACCTCAATACGATTAAATGAAATGATGTATGATAGCTAAGAAATGACCTAGATGTTGTATTTATAAGTGAGGCCTGAAATGACGTTTTTGCTCTCAAGTAATTGGCTTTAAAAATCAGCAAAGTGTGTCAGGGAAGGGGCGTGGTGCGTCGCTAATAATTCTCAAAATACACTCCTTATTTATAGATAATATAAGTGATCATTGTATCAAAAAAGATAACCCGGTGAGCGTCGAGGTCAAATCCCGCAACTACTAGAGAATGATGTGCACAAGAGTCATTTAGTGAATTGAACTAATTCGCATCCAAGCAATGAAAACATAAATATAAATTTTGGGGGAAGTGAAGGCAAAAATATTGTGGATTCTAAAATCAGCTAGTCAAGAGAGCAATATAACTAAAATGGAGAAACAATAATGAGCAAAGGCTAGAGGTGTGATATATATGGGATGTCAATCAAATCAGAATTTACTAAATAGTCAAATTATTACTAATATGTGTAAATAACGTTGGAAAAATATGGAGTCCGATTTTCTTCAACCAATTGAGCTCCTTATCCTTGAGCCCTCTCGAATCTCAAGGCACAATTCAACTATTCCAATATGGTTTGGATTAGGGGCTGAGTTATTTCTAGCCATCAACCTCTTAAGGGATTATGATCTTGGGTTTTGGCTATTTCTATACGAACCCCACATAATCAAATCCCAATCCACCATTAAATTCTCCTTCATTATTTAATTCTTCTTTTTCAAGCTAAAATCAAGTAAGAAAATAATACCCATATTTACAACTATAGATTTACACTAATTAAGTAATAACAAGACAAATCTAGCAATACCCAATCAAATTAAACACCCATCATCACACACCTCTAGTTATAGATTTAGCTATTCATAATTGAGAAACGCAAGAGCATATTTAATAATAAACTCAATAATTTCATCATTAGGAGTAAGCAAAATCAAACTCACAATATTTCTACAATAATAGTTATACCTTGATGAAGAAGAAGATGAAGATAAAAAGCAATATTAAAATATTTCTTTCTCTCCAATGGAGTTCTTTTCTCTTAAAAAGTAAGGGAATATTCAATGAAATATTCAGAGTACGTTCTTCTAGAATATATACAAAAATAGGGCAAACATTCTCCTCTTTTTCAGGATTTGATGATTTTGCCTTGTTCAGGTGTGTCCTCATTTGTGATGGAATCGACGGTTCGCTAGTTTCTATCCACGACCGTCGGTCATTTTTTTCTACGATCTAGTGAAGATCCAGGGCCTTCCGATGGTGCCTTCGGTGGTTCTCTGATTGGCATCCTCAAGACACTGATCAATTTCATCATTGGTCCATCCATTTCCAGCACCTATCGATGATGGAACCGGTGGATCGCCGGTTGCTGTTTGTGGGCCAGTGGTTGCCTATGTTGACCGGCATTTTGTTGTTGTCCTCTGGTGGTGCATCAATTTTCACCTGAACTACGTCCTTTTTACTCCAATTCATGTTCCTATTATTCAAATGAGATACCTGCACAAAACAAGGCAAAAAGGGCATAAAATACAACTAAAAGACTTGAAAACTAAGCTAAAACCCATGCTTACCAACTCATGAGTCGCGCCACCTAGTGCGCCAGGTTGGGCTTTGTTTTCTTCTAAAGTTTATCTTCAGTCACCCCACGCCAGCCAATGCACCAAGGAGTTAATCAAATTTCTAAGCATCTGGGCCCCTTTGGCCCGCCACGCTATCCAAAGCATCAGGTTAGA
Source organism: Datura wrightii (assembly GCA_035772735.1). Lineage (NCBI taxonomy): Eukaryota > Viridiplantae > Streptophyta > Magnoliopsida > Solanales > Solanaceae > Datura > Datura wrightii. The sequence goes on from JASDFA010000027.1 coordinate 42,616,255, forward strand.
AAAATTTCTTAAGTCTGGGATGCAATCAAATTTCAGAGCATCTGGACCACTCTAGCGTGCCACGCCATCCAAAGAACTAGGTTAGTAAAATTTCCTAAGTCTGGGATGCTTTTGGCGCGCCACGCCATCCATCTCGCCAAGGTGTTGGTCAAATTTTCCTCTGAAGTTCATGGCCTGGCGCGTCACGCCACCCATAGCACCAACTTTTGTGCAGATTTCTCTAAAGTTTAGCGGTTGGTGTGTCAAGCCAGCCATAGCACTAGGACAACTTTTGCAAACACTTTTTTTCCACCTTGTGTCATTTTTGAGTCCTTTTTCCTTGGTTTCCTGCTCAAAACATCTTAAAACATTTGTTATCTCACAAAATACACATAAAAATAATTTTATGCATTTCATAAGGATTATGAACTCAAAACAAGGTAAAATATGGGCATAAGAATATGCCCAACATCACTCCTTTAATTCCCTTAGCTCTGCAGGACCATCTTGCAGGGAGGTATAGATATAGGCTAGGTACTTGGAAGTAAATCAATAGAAAAGTCTATCTCCCTTTCAGGAGGGACATCAAGAGGATCTTCTAGAAAGACTGCTAGGAATTCACTGACCACTAGAATTGACCAGAGAGTCATATGTTCACTTTCCAGGTCTCTAATTCGAACCAGATGAAAAATACAGCCTTTAGATATCATCTTTGGGCCTTAAGGTATGAAATAAACTTACCTTTGGGCATTGCAGCATTATCTTTCTATTCCAGAATTGGCTTGTTTGGAAAATTAAATCTGACAACCTTTGCTCGATAATCAATGTCAGTGTAACATGCTACTAATCAATCCGCACCCATTATCGCATCAAAGTCAACCATGTCTATCTCAAATAAGTCAGCTGAAGTAGGTCTATCTTGATAGACCCTTTTAGCTAAGATAGACTTGCTAATTGGCGTAGATACAACAAAACTTTAGACAATAACTCCAGAGTCATCTCAAACTTACTCACAATCAATAAAGTAACATAAGAAAGGGTAGAGCCAGATCAAATAGAGCATCTATATCACAGAGAGAATGATAAAAGTACCTATAACCATATCAGGTGACGACTCTTGATCTTAACGATCACCTAAGGCATAGAATCGATTTTGCATATTTCTTGAACCTCATATCTTTCCCCCTCTACATTTACCATGACCTAGAGTAGGTTGAGGACCAGGTCTAGGAGAGTAGATCGGCCCATAGGCACGAGATGTACCTTATGGGGGGGGGAGGGGCTTCGGTCCCCTGGACATAGTCCTTCCAAGCAGTGGCTGTTGAATTATGATGAAGTGGATGTTGATCATGATGGCTAAGTTGTATCATCTTTGTCCTTAGTTGGGAAATATCGCATAATGTGCCTTCGATGCCCACAATGATAACATATATCCTAACCCTACTGACACTGACTAGAATGTGCCCTTCCACGCTAAGCACACTATAGAAAGGGTGGTCTCTCCTGCCCTGTACACTCCTGTCATCGAAAACTAGATGGGGTCGAACTTGGGTCTTATCTTTAACCCTAAAATTAAGGTGGAGCACTCTGTGTAGGGCGAGCTAATGATCTGGATGATTGGGGTCCGAGCTTATGAAGATGCTCTCTGTAAGAACCCACTGTTTTGGCTCTCTTCCTCTCCTCCTATTCTCTATGGGTATCCCAAGAACTATGGGACAGATCCTCCACCATCAGGGCATACGGATGTATTCTTGCAATATTCATACCCTCCTTAGTAGATACCCCTTTACAATCTTGAATCAAATGAGGTTCCAAGTCTATGGATTCTAACTCACTTTTTTTGTACCATGTTCAAAGCATATTTTACACGAATTGAATTTAAGGTTGTGCTCACAAAAACTCATATTACCCTACTCAAGATGCAAGAAATGATCAAGTCGGGGCTCACGAATCTCCTATGGAAAATAATAGGCTAAGAAAGCATTTGAGAACTCCTCCTACTCAACTGGAGGAGCATCATCTCCCTTGGACTGCTCCCAGGCCTCAAACCATAAAATAGCTAAATCACGTAGCCTGAATAAAGCTAACTCTACTGCCTCTGTCACTCTGGTGTGCATAACTTGCAAGACTTTGTATGATTGATCAATGAAGTCTTGAAGATCCTTATTCGGATCAAATCCAGAAAGGACTGGAGGACTCAAACTCAGGAACTCTCGGACCCTAGAGCTTTTAGATGTGCCACCTCTAGACCCTGTCACTATCTCTAGTTGGTGATCATAGACAAGTACCATTCATGTTAGTAGTCAAATTGCTCCCTTAGTACCCTGTAACTCTGGTACTGCTTGAGGCATAACAAGTGCTGGAAGAATGGCAGCTCTATCTCCCTCGGGTCTTATGGAACTAGGAAACCTGGAGGGGCTAGATTCCTTTTCCAACTAGAGCTGGAGGAATTATGACATTTGAAGCAGGAGACTTACTCTAAGACTCTAATATATCTTCTTGATCAATTGGAGGGCGGCTAGTACCCTCTCCGATAGCGGTGCAATCAACCTAGTACCCATCTTCCTTGACATAAGCATACTCTCAAACAATATCGCAATTTAGATATCATATAATCTTATGACTTCTCTCTATAAAATGATATAATAATGAAAAAAGTGAAACAACTCCTAAATGTCCCTTAGCCTCCAAATTATAAGTATAGTGAACAACATACCTATAAATAAGAATCTACTAGACATGATTGATGGGCTCCCTAGGGATTGACTTTTCTCTGATACAAAATTTTTCATGCACCAAACTGGGAGAGGGCTGATGTGCTATGAGTTTACAACACTTTCGATGCTTAAAATTGGGAAATAAGCATGGACTTAGGTGTGTTTATATAGATATGAGGTACTTTTACTTTGTTTGCAAAGAAAATAGATATTGGAGTTGAGTTGTGCAAAATATGGAGAAAATTGAAGAAATGTGTCTAAGTACGGACCTCAGTACGAGTTGTATTGAGAGTCATGGAAAAGTCCAACCCAAGAGTGTTGAGGCAAATGCATCTTACGGCTCATGGTACGAGCCGTACTATAGTAGTCATGGGAAACTTCAGAAGATGTTGCACAGGCTAAGTCTCCTGGTACGGGTAGCAACCATAAATCATAAGATCTACCCAAGACTCACATCAAGGAGTCGTTGAAAAGTTTAGAAGAAGTGAAGACTGGCAGGTCTCAAGGTACGAGAAGGAGTCACGGTCGTAGAACTAAGGTACGAGTAGTACCAAGCCATCCGTGATAAAGTTCAAAAGATTACTAGAATTCTCAATATCACACCACGACTGATTGTACGATTCATAGGTTCATGGTGCGAGTCATACCAGTTCACAACACTTAGCCAAATTCAGTAGATTCCAGCCAATGTACGAGTCAAGATACGACCTGTACAATCTTGCTACATGTCATAGGTGAAGTCGGCGATAATTTTAGCAATTTCCCTATTTACTTAGGAGAAGGTTATAAATATTTGTAATAAATACTTTTTAGGTTATTTTCAGTATAGGAAGTGGAAAAAACACACAAAACACATTGAGAGGAAAATTATTGTTAGCTTTCTATTAAAGTCTTGGAGATTTTCTTGCTTTGATATTCTTCATTCTTCTTGAATAATTCTTCATAAATTCTTTCAATAATCAAGTGGGTTTTCTTCTAATCATCTATGTAAGTATTAAATTATGTGTTTGTATATGAATGTTTATAATTATCTTACAATCAAGAGAGGGATAAAACCTCCACAACTAGGATTGTGAAAACTTTGGTAATTAACAAACTAGGGTTGCACAAAGTGATTCTAAACCAATGCTAAACACTTGTATTGTATTCTCTTCATCTTTAATGTTTCTTAACGGAGTGCAATATTAGGACTTGCCCAAATTTTTTACTTTATTGAACCTAGAGAAGTAGAGATTAGGAAAAGAGAATTATAACAAAGCCTTAATCTTTATGGGTCCTTGTATAACTTGAGTTATGGTCGCAGGATAGTTAATTTGGGACAAATTTGATAATGGTTGAAGTGAAATCGCTCATGTGACCTCACCTGGTGATTGAGTAGAGTCATCCAATAGGGACGAACTAGTCGTTTGGATGAACCCTAGTTATCAACTTCTACAAGTAAGTATTGGGATAGATCACAAGTGTAAAATCGAAGTAGTTATGAACCCATAGGGAATACTTACCCTACTTAATTACATAATATTGATAAATAACAATCAATTCTCAATCTTGTCTTATAATTGCTTTTATAAAACCTCCTTTTTTGGAGATAACATACTTAAAAGCTTAAATACTAGAATTATTCTATATCTTAACATATTCCATGTGGGATCGACCCTAACCTTTGTTAGGTTCTTTATTCACAACGTCCGCCTCATACTTTATCAGGAGTTTGAGTTTGATCATTATCAAAATGTGGCACCATTGCCGGAAAATATGGCTTAGGATTAGAGTAATTGATGCGTTTAACTTTTAGTTGTTATTTCCTCATCTACATTTTCTTTTTGTTTTTGACACCCACAAGTTGTCTCTTGGTGAATGCCATGTACTCGACAGAGCGTAAACCCCCTAATTCCTCTTGATCTTGAACTAGAGCGAACTCTCCAAAAAATGGAGAACCCGGAGAAAAGAGGGGCCCATATTGCTGAAGAAGCTCGGCAAGCTGAAATAGCTCAACAGCTGCACTTTAGGAAGCTGAGGATGCTCGAGAGGAAGTCATGAATGCTGGCCACCATGGAAGAGGAAATAGAGGCCAAATATATGAAATAGATGACCCAGATATTGATGAAGTTGGGTCAACTAGAGCCATCGTACCACCACCCTTGCCTGTTGGGGCAAAGTTGATATCACTAGCACAATGATACAGTTGTTGAATATGAAAGGGGTGTTTAGTGGTCATGTAGCAAACGATGCTAACCTGCACTTAATGAATTTTATTGGGATATGCAAGGTGTACAGGTTACCTGGTGTGAGCCAGGATGCGATCAGGCTAAGACTCTTTCCATTCACTCTCTTTGGAGTGGCCACTTTGTGGTTATCTGAGTTGCCCAATGACTCCATCAGCGATTGTAGGGAGCTTAAATAGGCTTTTCCTAGAAAGGTTCTTCCCTCCCTCTAGGATGTTGCAGTTAAAGGACGAAATTTATAACTTCCAACAATTGAAGACTGAGGAACTGCATGAAACATGGTTGAGATTTAAGAAGAAGCTGACCAAGTACCCGAACCATAAAATTCTAGATGACAGTTTGTAGGAAATTTTTTACAGGTCCTTGAGTAACAACACAAAAACTATAGCACATATAGTGGCGGGAGGAGCGTTGATGAGTCACATGTGGGAGCAAGTTGCTATTATTTTTGATAGAGTGACTAAGATGAACATGGTTTGGCACACCAGGGAAGCAGAAGCAGCTGTAGGTACATATGTTGTTGGTATATCTGCAAATCAATGCAGAAATAAGGAGGAGCGTGATCAAGAACTAGCTCATACGCGAACATCATTAGACCGCTAAAAAAGCATATTATGGGTGCTGGTTCTAGAAAGGTAAATGCAGTGGGAGCTCAGGGTCAGGAACTAGACAGGAGCATTCAGATTCTGAGGACGAGACAAACTTATTGGATAACCAAGTGGCGTATTTTTGGGCCAATGCCCAAGGATCTGGACAAAACACTTGGTGCCAAGGTTTTGGAAATCAAGGTCGGAACCAGTATCAAGACAATTACAACCAAAATGGGTATAGGGATAGGAGTCGAGGTCGTGAGCAAGAGGGAGAATGGAGAAAGAACGATGGATATCACAATGATTGCATAGGTTTGTATGTTCCTCCAAATGCGCATAAGGGTAAGAGTGGACCCTTAAGATTGGAGAACATGATGGATGAAATGCTCAAGAAAGTAAAGTCCACCAATGATTAGATGAGGGATATCCGGGGGATATATCGGGTATGAACCAAAAAATTAAATCACATGCCACAGCGATCAAATAGATTAAGTAGCAACTTGGTCAGATGTCGGCCTCCCTAAACCAAAGGCAGAAGGGAACACTTCCTAGAAGCATAGTGTAGAATCTAAATAATGATAGTCACTGTGTGGCTGTGATGACTTGCAGTGGAAAGACCACAGTTGATCCCCTTCTACCAATTGTAGTTGAGATGGAAAGACGAAAGGAGATTAAGCTTGGTGAGGAATATGAGGTTGCTGAGCATTAGCTCAAAGATGAAGTTGAGTTGAAAAAGACCCTAGTTGATGCAAAGGAGCCCGAAGCTGATAATGGTAAGAAGCAAGGGGTCACAAAAATTTATAAGGTTATCCCTCAACCACCACCACCATTCCCTCAAAGGATGAAGAAAAAGGTGGAAGATGGTAAGTTCCAAAAATTTCTCTCTATGTTTAAACAGTTATCTATGAACATACCATTGGTCAAGGCATTGGAGCAGATGCCTAGATATGCCAAGTTCATGAAGGACCTCATGACCAAGAAGAGGTTCATGAGCCATGAGCCGGTAGGTAACTTGTATCATTGCAGCGTCATAGCTTCATGGGTCCTTGCTCAAAAGAAGGAGGATCCAGGTGCCTTCACCATTCTGTGTACGATTTTGTGATTTTGAGTTTGTGAAGTCACTTTGTGATTTAGGAGCAAGCATCAACCTGATGCCATTAGCTGTATTCAAATAGTTGGTCTTGGGAGGCCCCACATCGATATGAAAGCAGCTATTGATGGCAGACCACACAGTTAAAAAGCCAGTGGGGATCTTAGTGGATGTGCTTATCAAGGCGGACCGGTTCATCTTGCCAATGGACTTCATAATCCTAGATTTACGAGGTTGATTTTGAGGTCCCTATTATTTTAGAGTGACCATTCCTAGCCACTGCGAGATCCTTGGTGGATATTGAAGCTGGCCAACTAAAATTCAAGCTAAATAAAGAGGAGGTCACTTTTAACGTGCACCGGTCAATGAAGCAACCCAATGAGTTCAGGGTTGTCTCAGCAATCGATGATGATTCTGAGTTTCTTGATGAATTTTGAGTAGTCAAGAGACTTGTGTCATACCGCGACATTAAATCGGGCGCTTTTTAGGAGGCAACCCATGAGGTGGTGTTTGTGCCCCAGCGCATGCGCAAGCGTACACGGTTGTACAAGTAATACAGCGGCCCTTTGTAAGAGTCGGATGTCGAACCCACAGGGACTAGACTAATTCAATAAATTATCAAGTTCAAATGCTAATTTAACCTTCACAAGTGTTGATTGTAGAAATTTCAGAAAATTCTAATTAAATCTAGGTGTGATCACAAAACAATCGAGAAACAATACAAGAAGCAACTCGAGTTAAGGTCTGATAATTATGCAATGCTACAATTCACAATAGTTTGAGTATGAAAACTTCAGTTGTTGTCTCACATAATTAAAATGTGATGTTCATGGTCTTTAGAGCCTCTAAACACAACAAACTAGTCCCACACCTACATCGTTGAGCAGGGATGTGACATCCTAATTTGTGAGCAATTTAACTATGTGGATGTGGTTTACGGGGTTTATGCCCTTGATTATGGACATTCGTACCCCTAATCATTTAACCTGGCTTAGATTTACAACTACTTCTACGAGCGGTGATGTGAAAATTCTAAGTCGGTGTCTATCTCATCCCATTTTATTAACCAAGAAAGGCAAATTAGCTATAGTTTCTATCCTAACCGCAAATCCTATCGTAAAGACAAGAACTTGATCCCTACATTCTTGTATTCTAGCCTAGGGTTACTCTTTCGAGCTTTTCCCTAAGCTTAACGAATTTTTTTTCATGGTGATCAAGCATAAAAACAACAACAATGAAGAATATAAGACAAAACAACAACTAAAAACTCAAACCAAAGAAGAATTCATGCAATTACAATCATATCATGTGGCCTCAACCCTAGAGGAAGGGTTTTAGCCACTCATGTTCGTACAAATACTCAAAAACATAATTAGAGTAAGATACTTACAACAGTAGTTAAAAGAGAATGAAAAATAACGAACCCTAGGTAGAGTTCTTCACTTCTTCCTTCGCTCCTTTCCAGGGTTCTCCAAAATATTTCGTGATAAGTGATTTTAGGAGCTAAGTGTCCTATTTATATTAAATAGAAAAAATGAAATTTTTGCTAGCCATGGACTGCCTCCATTCCACGCTACCCATCGTGCAGCAGCATCTCAATGGCATGGGGTTGTTGCTCATGCCCACTGGATAGTATCCTCTCGGCTGATCTTGTACGACGCCCCTGCGCGCCGCCCGGCATGGCACACTCCTTATCGCACCTTGTACCTGTCATGGAACATTTCCATCGTGCAAGGCCACTGGATTGACACTTCTCCCGTGCATGCATCACGGGCGTGGCACTGCACCTAGCGAGCCTTCCTCCTGCCGTGGCACGGACCTCAGCGTACAACATGTGCTGTGTGGCGTGCTGCCATTGCCGGCGGTTCACCTCTCATGCCATCTTCATGCGTTCTTCCTCCAATTCTTGCCACTATTTCTCCTAGATTATGCATCGTCATATTTAACCCATCCTTAACATTTTACACCTACAAGCAAGGGCTAATCTCATTGGTTAATTTATGCACATAAATATACAAAATCGCATGAGAATGTAATTATTTAAATTGACAAACTTGACTAAACTAAGTTATAAAATAGCACTTGGGCACGTAACTATGCCCAAGATCAGGTGGTTTGGTGAAGTCTGAGTAACCATACCACCAGCATCATGTTGCAACGTTAAATCAGATGCTTCTTGGGAGGAAACCCAAGTATTTTAACCTTTGGTGTGTTTAGTGTATAGGTGAACCAAAAACTAGTGTGAGAAAAATTGTAGACCAAACCAGTACTACGATTCTCAGTACGACTCATAAGAGCTTTGTACAGGTAGTAGTACCAGTCATGATGAAAAGAAAAAGCCAGAATTCATGTTACAGTTGGCCATTACGACTCGTACCCTGATTGTACGGGTCGTAGTTCTCACTATAAAGATGAATTGCGCTAACTGCAGCATTTTATGGACATTGTCTTACGGGGCAGTGTACGAATTGCACCTTCGTGGTTGAGTCGTAACATGCACTCGTAGGTCCCCAGGTAAGTTTCCTAAGTCTTCTACTATGAGTAGGGACGAGTCGTCGGTCCAACCTATGACTCATGGAACGAGTTGTGATGGGCTAAATTAAGCATCTTGACCCGACTCGACCTAGATTCCCAAAATTCTGCCCTAACATATTTAAATCAAAACCCTTCAGACCTTAACTCCCACGCGAACATATACTTTGAACCCAAGAATCTCAGCCATGATTCTCACACCCATAACTCAATATCCCAAGCATAAGCTCAAATTTGTGCAACATTAACATTTGCACAGTCGCAATTCCTACCCTAATCACTGAAAAAGGGAAAGAAGTTGCGCAAACTTTTCAAAATTCAAGTAAGTAAACATATTCAAATTACAAACTTTTTGCTCTATACAAACTGATAGACCTCTGTGATTCCTCAAACTCACCAAAAATGGGTTGACGAAGATGATCATTAGGTATCGTTATTCCATTGAATGTGTAGGAATGTGAAATGCCAAAAACCAAACTTGATTGCTAAAAAATGAGTTACGGGGTGTGCTATCTGATGAGGGTGCACTAGGTAGATGTAATTAATGAACATTGGTAGCATAAAATGGGGAAGTTTGAGTACCCAGATCAAACAAAGCATTTTCCAAAATAGCTGAACTAACCAAGGTTAGGACAGGGTTTACAAGCCTTCTTACGACTCGTGGTTTCATACTACGACTCGTAGGAAGGCTCGTTGGGACTATCCTAATCCACTTGAGACTAAACCTGATGGTACGAATGTTGGCATGACACGTAGTATCCTCTTAGGAGTCATACCATGAATCGTACCACAAATCTGAAAGGGTCAAAGTTCAAAAGAAATGGTACGATCCTTACTACGACTCGGATCGGCACCAGCGTTTCGCGAGTTGGATCCTGGGTTTTGCAAGTGAGGCGCATAAGCCCTCCTTTGCTTCCAACTTTATAGACCCTTTTTGTGCATGGGCTGTGTCTTGCGCTTGAACATCTAAGTTTTGCAGGTCTCATGCAGTGCTTGACCTATTCTTCTTTCACTTGGTGTTTCATCCAATCAACGTGTAAAACAAAAAACAACCAAAATATCAAAGAACCAAAATAAAACCACTTGTGTTGCCTCCTCAATCATCAATTCTTCAAAGTGTCATTCTCTGAATCAACTTCAGCCTCACAATTTTTGTCTTGCTCCTCTTGTTCATTAAGGACCGCTATCACTTTACATTCATCCGGGGGTTTTGTGGGTTGGCACATACTAAAGGTCACTTCTTCACGACCAACTCTAAACTTAATCTTCCCTAGTTCCACATCAACCAACGTTCTACCCGTGGCTAGCAATGGTCGCCCCAAAATGATGGGCGCCTCGACATCCATGTCACAATCCAATACAATAAAGTTGGCTGGAAGGATAAATTAGTCCACTCGAATCAAGACATCTTATAGAACTCCCACGAGTCTCTTGATAGATCAGTCCGTCATCAATAGCCTCATTATAATAGGCTTGGGATTTCCCAAACCAAAATTTTTGAAAATGACGAGAGGCACTAAATTCATGCTTGCACCAAGGTCATATAAAGCTTTATTTAATATTCACATCTCGATGGTGCAAGGAAAGATAAAAGCTCTTGGGTCCTCTCTCTTGGGAGCACGATTGCTCGCCATCACTGCACTATAGTGGTGCGTCACTTCACCTATGCCCGCATCCAAAATCTTCTTCTTTTTAATAATTTCTTCATGAACTTGTGTAGCGCGGCATCTGAAGCAATTGATCCACTAGCAATATGATTGTGGATAACTTGCTAAACATCTCAATTAATTTCTTGAATTGGTTGTCTTCTTTCTTTTTCTCTAATTGTTGAGGGTAAGGAGGTGAGATTCTAGTCTCTTGGACTTGTTCATTTGAGGCCTACTTGCCCTTTTTCTCAACATCAACATCTTTAGGAGTAACTACACTCCTTCCCCTTCAAATTCCTCTTTATTGTCAACAACACTTGGTGCTTTTGGCGCCACATCTTTCACTCCATCATTTATGATTGGATCAACAGCTTGTTTGGCCTTTACACCCGCATCGGTCAAAATTTTCCCACTCCTAGTAACCATTGCCATGCAATGGCCATCCTTCTTCAGAGTTGGTACATTTTCACTAGAAAGAGTGCTCTTCATTCAGAGATTCATTTAGGATGAAAGGTGGTTCATTTGAGCATTAAAATATTTAATAGATGCCGAATGAGAACTCATTGTTTGAGCGAGGTTAGACACCTCCCCTTTAGCTCTCTTACCCCACTGTCCATAGACTCAACCTTCATTAGAACTCTAGCCAATATTTCCTCTTTCTTGGAGTTGCCAACATCACTCACTCCGGGTTGCATTTGGGGTGCCTTAACCTTAGGAGGAGGAACATATGGGTTTGAACTTCTATGGTAATATTCCCCTTCATAGTTTGGTTCGCGATTTCCCTACCTGTCATTCCTATAGTTCCACTCTTTTCTATCCTAATTTCTCCAACCTTGATTCTTGTCACGACGACACCAAGGTCCTTGGTTGGCACCTTGATATCCCGGACAAGAACCCCCAACTTGGACAGCCATATATTGACACTCTTCTTCATATCTTAGAGCTGAGGCCTCCCCTTCAAATTGTATGTGGCCTTGGGTTCCAACTGCATTTACACTTTTGGCACCAGCTCCCATCACATGCTTTTTCATTAAATCTATATGGCTCATCATTTTAGCCAAGGTATCATCTTTTTCTTTATCACGTTTTCTCATTTTCGTAGTCGCAAAGCTGGAACTAGCACCACTTGAGGACACCTCGGTGTCCCTAGTGTGCTACACTCGGTTTGTCTTGGTTATCCGATCTAAGAGAGCTTTGGCCAATCCATATGTTTGGTCCATCAAGGACCAACCAATGAGATTATTGACCACAAACTTATTTATTCAGTCAAGTGAGCGATAGAAGCTTTGGAGAAAAACTCCACTAGGAAACCCATGGTTTGGACATATTGCGACTTTCTTTTTGAATCGTAGCCAAGCCTCAAGCAAAGGTTCATCTGTGAGTTGTCTAAAGTTGGTGATGTCATCCCTCAATTGCAACATTCTCAATGAAGGGAAGAACCTATCTAAGAAAGCCACTGTCAACTCTTGCCAAAAAGTAATTGTCACGCCCCGAATCTACACCCTGGACGTAACACGACACTTGAGACCACAAGTGACCCCAAGTCAACCTTGGAATATCATTGACTAGCATTCAATGTATACACGCACAGCGGAACTTAAAATAATAGCATAAAAATATTTAAGAAAGACAAGGCTGAAAGTAAAATGTCCAAATATTTAAACAACACTGAATAAACTGAATGTAATGTCTAAAAACCATCTAGCTGAGGAGTTACTTGGACAAACCCCCAACTAACTCTAAGTCTAACAAAACTAATAAGACGCTGAAGAAAGAAGTGATGCCCTCAGATGATGAGACTCACACTTCGACTGTTGAGGCGGAATACTCTGAACTATGACAGCTATATGTGCTGAGCCTGAGAACCTACAGCTGTATTATGAAATAATACAACATAAAAGTATGCATTAGTACTTTGAATGTACTGAATATGCGAGAGAAATATAACCCAAGATAAGCAATACAATACTGAATTTAGCAAACATGCAAGAACCGTCTAAATATGCTGAACTGAGTACTGATATAATAGGATGGTCTAAAAGACCCTGTCTGATGGTCAGGCATAATTTAAGTCTACTTCTAACCTAAACTGAGCTAAACTAAACTGAACTGGATTGAACTATACTGAACTAGACTGACTAGTGGGAGAGTTTCTAACCGATATATAACCACGTGAGCTAGACAGTGAGTCCGATGTATACACCCCATCGGTAGAACACAATATACCTTTCCAAGGTATAAAGGCATGAACTGGGTGATCACAAAAGTCTGGGGCCAAACAGGCCAATAATCTGAAACTAAATCCTATGTTGGTAAGTAGTTCTGGGAACCTGGGTATACTGGAACCCCAGTCCGCTTGGTGTTAAGTCCTACTCCCACTGGAAATCCTTTCTGAACTACTAAGCTGATAGCTCAAAACTGGCGTCCAAGACTAGTCAAAGAAGCATAACTGAAAGTACCCTGAGAGTCTTATCGGACCAGATGCTGAAACTAGGATCTAAAACTGGTCAGAGCTGCTTATCTGGAAGCATCGTAACCGTCTAAAGAACAACTGATACTGAACTAGGGTCCTGGGGATGGTTAGAGCTATAACTAGAACGTAATGACCGTCTAATCGACCAATTAGTCTGAGTTCTGAGTCTGATTCTGAAAACATAGATGCACTACTAACGCCTCGGGGAAATCTAAAGTAAAACTGAGTGGTTGACAATTTCTGAATAGTTCTGAAGGAATATTACATTTTTTACTAAACTGAGCTACTGAGCAGCTAATAGAGATGTTGACTCATTCTGACAATGCTGGAATTTCATAGCATGGCAACCACTCAAGAATTTAAGAGAAATTAGCACCTGACAAGGCTAGAATATTTCCCATACATAAGATATTTTTCCCATCGTCTAAGTATTAAAACATCAAGGAAAGTCAGCCCAAAACATACTTCATTCAACAAACAACAATTTATATGCCTGATCTTTTCTCGAAATTTTGGACTGGAATTCCTTATTTTAAGATTCTAGGTAATTTTTGTGCAAACTACTGGAAAATCATATCAATAATAACAGGGATATCATTCTATAAGAAATTAACAAACAATGACATGCAATATCTTGTACTCGAAAATTCAGGGCTAAAAACCGATAAAAACTAGTAGAGGTTTTTGGGGACACAAGGGAAGAACAATTCCCTTGTTGAATTCCCACATACCTCATGAAAATTTAATAGAAAATTGCTTGGAAATTGAAGAAGAACTATCTTCCCTAGCTGATGCCCTGAACTTCTCTGAGAGGAACTCTACGTACTTTTTCTTGGAAGTCTGAGTGGGGAATGAGGGAAAGAACCCATTACCCCTACTAAAATGTCTGAAACTGAAGCTAAAACGACGTGGTTTAGGGTCCAAAAGTCTAGAAAAGTTGAATTTGCCCTTAATGAAATTTCCCTGAAAAACAGTTTTGGCCCCGACCACGACTCGTACCACGAGTCATACCACGAAGTCACGACTTGTGGTCACCTCCCCACTTTTCAATCTTTTGAATCTGGCCACAACTCGCATACCACGACTTGTAGTATCATCCTACGGGTCGTACCATGATCCGTGACGACTCACTCTGGCACCATTGAAAATTTCACCATGACTCCTAACCACGAGTCATACCTACGCGTCACAATTCGTAGGACCACCCGTGATATGACCTCAGGCTCCCAAAATTCATCATGACTCGAGTCACGAGTTGTAGGTCCTCACCACAATTCGTACCTCGAGTCGTCCTGGTGCAAAATTCTAGGTTTTTCTATAGTTCCCAACTTCAACTCTCGGGTCTATTCTTAGGCCCTTCCGGGGTATTACAATATCTCCCCCTTGGAAACATTCGTCCTCAAATGTAGGAAACAATTAGTAACCAGAAACATACAATTACCATATGCAAATACTGATCATTTAAGCCAAAAACTAAAAGGAATGACTACCCCCAAAAAGAACTACATAGCTGAACTGAATTCAGACATCACATACACATATCATATCATAAAACAAACTTTCCCGCATGAATGGAACATGAAAACTGATTAGAGGTCTGGGGAAAAAACTGATACCTCAAATTAAAACTAGGCCGGTAGGGAACAAGTGGGGGTAGTTAGTCATCATATCCGCTTCAGCTTTCCACGTAGCTCCCTCAACATGTTGATTTCTCCATATTACCTTTACTGAAGCTACTTCCTTGTTCCTCAATTTACGAACCTAACGGTCAAGGATCTGGACTGGTACCTCCTTGTAGGTGAGACTATCCTTGACTGCTACACTATCCAATGGCACCACAGAGGTTGGATCCCCAATACACTTTTTTAAAAGTGATACATGGAAAACTGGGTGTACAACTGCTAGTTCTGAAGGCAACTCTAGCTCATAGGCCACATTGCCGATACGCCGCAAAATTCTATAAGGTCCCATATACCTAGGACTGAGTTTTCCCTTCTTTCCGAACATCATTGACCCTTTCATGGGTGAAATTTTTAGGTATACCCAGTCATCAACTGCAAACTCCAATTCTCTTCTACGCACATCAACATAAGATTTCTTACGGCTCTGGGCTATTTTCAGCCTGTCTCGGATGAGCTGAACTTTCTTCATTGCCTCATGAACTGAGTCTGGACCTATCAAAGTAGCTTCACTGACTTCAAACCACCCTATAGGAGATCTACACCTTCTACCATACAATGCTTCAAACGGGGCCATCTGAATGCTGCAATGGTAGTTGTTGTTGTATGTAAACTCGATCAGAGGCAAATGGTCATCCCAATTACCCTTAAAATAAATTTTGCATGCTCTTAGCATATCCTCCAGGTTCTGAATAGTTCTCTCACCTTTTCCATCGGTCTGTGGATGAAAAGTCGTGCTAAGCTTGACCTGGGTGCCTAGTCCCTTCTAAAAGACCTCTAGAAGTGTGAGCTGAACTGTGCTCACCTGTCTGAAATAATGGACAAGGGCACCCCATGAAGTCTGACTAACTCCTGAATATAAAGTTTTGCATAGTCCCCCGCTGAGTGTATGGTTTTGACTGGGAGGAAGTGAGCTAAATTGGTCATCCAATATACTACCACCCAAATTGAGTCATGCTGCCGGCGAGTCCAAGGTAAGCCTGTAATGAAGTCCATATTTAATTCTTCCCATTTCCACGTGGGTATACTAATGTCTTGGGTCATGCCTCCTGGCCTTTGATGCTCCACCTTGACTTTCTGGCAATTCAAACACTTAGCTACGAATTCGGCAATGTCCCTTTTCATGCTGTTCCACCAGTAAATGTCCATCAAGTCATGGTACATTTTAGTAGCACCCAGGTGAATGGAGTACCTTGAGCTGTGTGCTTCAGCCAATATTTGCTGTCTCAACTCACCAAAGCCCAGAAAATTCCTGATTTTGGTAGGGGAGGTAGGTCTGGGCCAATCTTTCACTGTTGTAATCTTGTGAGGATCTACCTGTATCCCCTCACCTAATACCACATGACCCAAAAATTTCATAGACTTCAACGAGAATACACACTTGCTGAACTTGGCGAATAGTTGGCGATCCCTGAGGGTCTGTAATGCTATCCTTAGGTGATTGGCATGCTTTTCCTCATCCCTGGAGTACACTAGAATGTCGTCGATAAATACAATGACGAACATATCTAAGTATAGCTTGAAAAACTTGTTCATCAAATCCATGAAGGTTGTTGGGGCGTTTGTTAACCCAAAAGACATCACCACAAATTCGTAGTGACCATACCGAGTTTTAAATGTTGTTTTCGGTATGTCACTCTCTCCAACCCTTAACTGTTGGTACCCTGACCTGAGGTCGATCTTTTAGAAACAACTGTCTCCCTAAATTTTGTCGAACAGATCATCAATTCTGGGTAGAGGGTACTTGTTCTTAACTGTGACCTTGTTCAGCTGACGATAATCTATGCACATTCTGAGGGTACCATCTTTATTACATACGAATAGCACGGGAGCACCCTAGGGAGAGATGCTAGGTTTGATAAAACCCTTATCTATAATGTCCTTAAACTTCTCCTTCATCTCCTTAAGCACCGCTAGGGCCATTCTATAAGGAGGGATGGAGATTGGCTGAGTGTCTGGGAGGAGATCTATTCCGAAGTCTATTTCCCGTTTAGGGGGAACTCCGGGAAGATCCTCAGGAAACACATCTGGAACTCACTGACAACTGGAACTGACTGACGATTGGGGTCTCATAGTTGGAATCCTAGACCCGAACCAGGTGGTAAAGGCATCCTTTGGAAATGAGTTTTTGAGCCTTAAGGTAGGAAATAAACCTACACTTAGGCATTGAGTTGCTGCCCGACCATTCTAATACGGGCTCATTTGGAAACTGGAACTTGACAACTCTAGTTCTGCAGTCAACTGAGGCATAACAAAGTGTAACCAATCCATGCCGAGAATAAGGTCGAAGTTGACCATGTCTAGATCTACCAGATTAGCTGGAATAACTTTATTCAAGAGTGAGACTGGGCAGTTTCTATACACTCAGCTGGCTCTAACTGACACGCCAACTGGGGTGGAGACTGGGAAGGGTTATGATAGGACCTCTGGACTGGTGTTGAACTGAACTGTTATGTATGGAGTCATGAACGAAAGAGTAGTTCCTAGATCTAAGAGGGCATATACATCTAGGCGGAAGAGACGTAACATACTAGTAACCATGTCAGGTGAGCATTCCTGATCCTAACGGGAAGAGAGAGCATAAAAATGATTTTGGCGTTGACCGCCGTCTGTACTTGATGTGTTGGCCTTCTGGAGCTGCTGAGGTAGTGGATTGTGATCTCCCTCGCCCTGCTGAAGGACATTCTTTAATTCGATGCCCGAGCTGTCCACAACCGAAACAACCTTCTCTACCCTGCAGACACTCTCTATGATGATTTTTGCTGCACTTGGGGCACACTGCATACCTGTTCCCTAAACTGTGGGCTTGAGATTGAGTGCCAGATGACCCACCCCTCCGATCCTGGCGGGACTAAAAGGTTGGGGTGCTGGCTGAGCTAGGTGTTGGGGCCTGCTGCTACTGTGGGCAGCTACCACCGCCAGATCTCTGGTGGCCAAAGTCTGAATAGTCGGTTCTTGACCACTTGTTCTTTCGCTCCATATCTTTTAGCTTCTTGGCCTCAATCTGTTGAGCGTAAATAATTAGGCTGGAAAGATCCATGTCCTTGATTAGCATTATGGTCCTGCACTTTTTGAGGACCAGATTAGATACTTCGTTGACGAACTTCAGCATGCAACCCCTTGGCTCAGCTACCATCTCTGGAGCATACTTTGACAACCTGGTAAACTCCAGAGTATACTCCTCCACTGTTCTGTTTCCCTATCGCAGGTTCATAAATTCTGCCATCTTCGCCTCCCTCAGTTCTTGGGGGAAAAGTCTATCCATAAAAGCTGTGTGGAACTCCTACTACTCCACCGGTCCTTCTCCCGCTGGTCGCCCCTCCTTCTACTACTCATACCAAACCTGAGCTACCCCTTTAAGCTGGTAGGCAGCCAGGTCAACACTCTCAGAGGAACTGACACCCATGATACAGGTAATCTTCCTGACTTCATCAACAAACTCTTATGGGTCCTCTCCAACCTTCATTCCGTGAAAATTCGGAGGATTCATCCGGGTAAAATCTCGCACCCGAGCAGCAGCTG
The DNA here is from genome assembly GCA_035772735.1 of Datura wrightii. Classification (NCBI taxonomy): domain Eukaryota; kingdom Viridiplantae; phylum Streptophyta; class Magnoliopsida; order Solanales; family Solanaceae; genus Datura; species Datura wrightii. The sequence goes on from JASDFA010000027.1 coordinate 42,634,708, forward strand.
TAGACCAATTTGTGGCTACTGGAACCACCTGCTGGTTTACTTGGTTGTTGACTGTCTGGGCAAGCAATTGAATGGCCGCCCTGAATTCGGCGGTAGATACGGAATCGTCCTGAGGAGCTGTCGAAGCTAGTGAGGCGAGCCTATTGACGCTTCCAGCCCTGCATCCATTTCCACGTCGAGGTGTCATTGTTCACTGAAATGACATAGAGCCCGATTTAGAAGGACATTTTTGGAATTGAACTTTAACACACGATAAAGAATATGAACAAAAGGGGATTTTTCCTAATAACATCTCATAGCCTCCTCATCATAAGTGTGGCGCACTTAACACTCATGAAAAGGACTCTACTTGATGCAGCTTTCAGACATTCCAAGGATACTCTAAAACTAGGGCTCTGATACCAAGTTTTTCATGCCCCGAGTCTACACCTTGGACGTAACACGACACTTGAGGCCATAAGTGACCCCAAGCCAACTCTTGGACTATCATTCACTAGCATCCAAAGTATACATGCAAAGCGGAACTTAAAATAATAGCACAAAAATAATTAAGAAAGACAATTCTGAAAGTAAAATGTCCAAATATTTAAATAACATTGATTAAACTAAAAGTCATGTTTGAGAACCATCTAGCTGAGGAGTTACTAGGACAAACCCCCAGCTAACGCTAAGTCTAAACAAACTAATAAGAAACTGAAGAAAGAAGTTATGCCCTCGGATGATGAGGACTCACACTTCAACTGTTGAGGCAGAATACTTTGAACTGTGACAGCTATCTGTGCTGAGCCGAGAACCTGCAGCTGCATCATGAAACAATATAGCACAAAAGTATGTGTCAGTACTTTGAATGTACTGAGTATGAGAGAGAAACATAACCCAAGATAAGCAATACTGAATTTAGAAAACATGCAAGAACCGTCTAAAGCTGTTGAATTGAGTACTGACATAATGGGATGGTCTAAAAGACCCTTTTTGACGGTCAGACATGCTGTAAGTTTGGTTTAACCTGAACTGAACTGGATTGAACTACACTAAACTAGACTGAACTAGACTGACTAGTGGGAGAGTCTCTAACCGATATATAACCACGTGAGCTAGACGTGGAGTCCGATGTATACACCCCATCGGTAGGACCCAATATACCTTGCCAGGGTATAAAGGCATGAAGTGGGTGATCACAAAAGTCTGGGGCTAAACAGGCCAATAATCTAAAACTAAATCCTATGCTGGCAACGTAGTTCTAGGAACCTGGGTGCGCTGGAACCCCGGTCCGCTCGGTGCTAAGTCCTACTCCTACTGAAAATCCTATTCTAAACTACTAAGCTGATAGCTCGAAACTGGGGTCCAAGATTAGTCAGAGACGCATAACAGAAAGTACCCTGAGAGTCTTATTGGACCAAATGCTGAAATTGGGTTCTAAGACTGGTCAGAGCTGCTTATCTAGAAGCTTCGTAACTGTCTAAAGAACAACTAATACTGAACTGGGGTCCTGGGGCTGGTCGGAGCTATAACTAGAACGTCATGACCGCCTAATGGACTAATTAGTCTGAGTTCTGAGTCTGATTCTGATAACTGAGAGGCACTACTGATGCCTCGGGGAAATCTAAAGTCAAACTAAGCGGTTGACAATTTCTGAATATTTTTGAAGGAATATTACATTTTTTTACTAAACTGAGCTACTAAGCAGCTAATAAAGATGTCGACTCATTTCGACAACACCAGAATTTCATAGCATGGAAACCACTCTAGAATTTAAGAGAACTTAACATCTGACAAGGCGAGAATCTTTCTCACACATAAGATATTTTTCCCATTGTCTAAGTATTAAAATTTCAAGGAAAGTTATCCCAAAACATACTTCATTCAACAAACAACAATTTATACGCACTGATCGTTTCTCAAAATTTCGGACTGGAATTCCCTATTTTAAGATTCTAGGTAATTTTTGTGCAAACTACTAGAAAATCATATCAATAATAACAGGGATATCGTTCTATAAAAAATTAATGAATAATGACATGAAACATCTTGTACTCCAAAATTCAGGGCTAAAAACTAGTAGAAACTAGTAGAGGTTTTTGGGGAAACGAGGGAAGAACAATTCCCTTGTTGAATTACCACATACCTAATGAAAATTTAAGAGAAAATTGCTTGAAAATTGGAGAAGAACAATCTGCCCTAGCTGATGCCTTAAACTTCTCCGAGAGGAACTCTGCTTACTTTTTCTTGGAAGTCTGAGTGGGGAATGAGGGAAAGGACCCATTACCCCCACTAAAATGTTTGAAACTAAATCTAAAACGACGTGGTTTAGGGTCCAATAGCGTAGAAAAGTCGAATTTGCCCTTAATAAAATTTTCCTAAAAAATAGTTCTGGCCCCGACCACGACTCGTACCACGAGTCGTACCATGAAGTCACGACTCGTGGTCACCTCCCCACTTTTCAATCTTCTGAACCTGGCCACAACTCGCATACCACAACTCATAGTACCATCCTACGGGTCATACCATGACCTGTGACGACTTACCCTGGCACCACTGGGAATTTCACCACGAGTCGTACCTACGTGTCACGATTTGTAGGACCACCCCTGATATGACCTAAGGCTCCCAAAATTCATCACGAATCGAGTCATGAGTCGTAGGTCCTTACCACGATTCATACCTCGAGTCGTCCTGGTGGAAAATTCCAGGTTTTTCTACAGTTTTCAACTTCAACTCCCGGGTCTATTCTTAGGCCCTTTCGGGGTATTATAGTAATACACCCCGGGGGAAACTCCTCTAGCCAAACAATGGCTTCTCCCATCAATAAAAATAGGAAAGCCTTAGTCGAATCGACTCTTGGCTAATATTGGTGATATTGAAAGTCTGACAAATTTCAAGGAAGTTGTGAATGTATCGATTAGCATCTTCTCTTGGTTGCCCTCCAAAGATGCCTTTCATTTGTAGCAAGTGTAACAAAATGTTGGTCACATGAAACACTGCATTTCCTACTGTAGTTGGTAGATGAATGACACCCACTACATTAGGTAATATGGGTTCATCCTCATCTTGGTCCATGTGCCCATCCACAAACCACTTGCGAGTCATGGCTCATTAGCTCCAATTTAAACAAGTAGTGAAGAACAACAACAAATGCAAATTTGCACAAGATGCTTAAATAATTCAAATCAAAAAAAAACTAAAGGTTATCAAATCTCATTCCCCAACAATGGCGCCAAAATTGATGACATCCAAATCTACTCCTCACTAGGAGAGAGTGCACACGATCATCAAAATATAATTTACCCAAATAGTGAGTCGGGGTCGAATCCACAGGGAATGAATATTGATAGCTACGAAAGTCATCTATCAAATTGAGTCAAATAGCATCATTATATCAAAACTAGAGCAGTAAATATTGGGAGATTGTATGATCACAATTTGAATTCAAACTTAACAATAAAACAGGGCAACAACCTTTGAAGTAACAATATGAGCAAACACTAGGGGTATGCTATTGAAGGGGCATTGATAGGATTGGGGTTAACTCGAAATTCAAAGCATTACATATGAACATAAATAATCGTGGAGAAGGCGGCACCTGATTAGAGATTAAACCAATAATGGATTCAATATCATTCATCATTAAGAAGAAACTTCAAGCTCAATTTGTTCTTTTATGGAGGTTTACCTTAGAAAGATGAAGAAGATGAAGGGAAAACCGCTCACTTTGCTCTATCTTTTTCTCTCTCTAAAATTCAATTTAAAAACAATACAATGCAATAGAATTGAATAGAATATTCTATTATTTACGAAAGGTCCACTAAATAGGGGAGGTTTTCTCCTCTTTTCGTGCACAAATTTCTATTTTGCCCTGAAAAAGCATCCAAAAAGTCCTTGTGCCAGAACTAGACCGTTTTACCCTCTTCAGCACGGCCTTACTTGCGCGGCACCTGCCACCCACGAGGCGCTAGTCGTTCACAGCTATGGGCCAAAAAGTATGGACATGATCCTGCGTTTGCACCTGCATTCCACAGGTATTCCTTTAGCTTCAAAGCAATGTTTTCCTGTGTTTCACAGGTGTCATCCTGCGAAGCGCCGATTCTTTTCTTCCAGCACCATGCTTTTTGTTCAATTCCTTCGCTTTATATATTTATAGTGAATACTTGTAAAAGTCAAAGAGAAAGAACATAAAACCTTCCTAAATGAGTTGAAAACCAAGTAAAGCTCACGCTTAGGAGCCTAATTGAATTGGTAAATTACCAAATTCATCAATACCATCATATTATATCTACATACTAGCATGATATCATGGAGGACTGCATTAGTCCTTCAATAAGACACTCTTTAATCCTCACTGATATTATCAGAGTATATCTACATACTAGAATGGAATCATTACGGTCTGCTTCAGTCCTTTAGTGAGAAAATCTCCAGTCCTCGATGATGCCATCATAATATATTTATATACTGTCATAGTATCATTGAGGTTTACTTCAGTCCAAAATGATACCACCACTAAATATTTATGTACTGACATGGTATCATTGATGTCTACTAGTCCTTCAATGAAACTCTTTAGTCCTCCATGATATCATCATAGCATATTTATATACTGGTATAGTATCATTCAGGTCTGCTTTGATCCATCAGTGAGGTACTTCTCATTCCTCAATGATACCCCTATGGTATATATCATATACTAACATGGTATAATAGAATTTATAATTAATTTTGATATTTTAATTTTTTCTATCAGTTTTAGCAAGTTAATTCTTGTAAAAATAATTACAAAAGATAAAGTCACATTTTAGATCAAAGTTTTATTTTCATTTGTTAAAGTGAAAAAAATTACAAAAATAAATTTTTTATAACTTGATATTTTAATTAAAAAATTAGTGGACTTTAGTATTATTTAATTATTTTTTATTGTAATCTAGTTATTTATTTATTTTTTATTTTTATTAATATAAACTAGTTAGTTTATTTTTTATTTCGTATTTTATTTTTTATATTTTTAAAAAATACAAAAATATACAAAGGGACCAAAAAATTAAAAATAAAATAAAGAAAAAATAGAAAATTTAAAGAAAAGAAAACAAAATAAAAACAAGGAAACAAATAATAAAAATGTTATCAAATGATATTTGTAATAAAAGATAATAGGAAATAAAAGAATATGAATAATAAATGAGAAAATGACAAAAATAATAAATGAAAGGATAAAAATAATAAATTGAAGGACAAAAATAATAAATGAAAGGACAAAAAAAGAGAAAAAAAAAAAGCAGTGCTCTAGAGTGCAAATTAAGGGGCATTTCAGATAAATAGTTTGCTTTAAATAGGTATTAATAAATTAGAACGAAAAGGAATAAATCAGGATAGTTAATTTACTTTTATGAGATATTCTCTGCAATAATAAAATTATTTATTGATCACTATGATTTATTATCATTTTCTCTTTTACTTCCGCATTAAACTTGTTAAATAATGAATTTAGTAATATAATTGATTCATCTATAAAGTTTGAATAGATTACAGCTTAGGATGGTTGAGTCTTGATAGTGTGACACCAATTTCTGCCACTTTTTATCCATAAAATCACACTCCATTTCTACCACAATTTTTTTGTCTTTCTTTTGCCTATAATTCCTTTATTCTTTTCTCTCATTTATATTCTTATTTAGTTTCATCATTTCACACTTCAGTTTTTTCCTCTCTCTGCGTTACTTCATAAAATCAGAAGAAGTTTCTACCACATCTTAATAAAATTCATGTTTTTCTTTCTTATTTTCATTTAAAAAAAGGTATATGCTCTAAAAATGAAGACTTATGAATTTTACTGTCTTCCTAGACTCTCAGTCACCTGTGTTTGGTGGAAACCCCATACCTTTATTGATCTGTAAAGCTTCAAAAATTTCCCCTTTCTACTTTTGGCTAAATTTGTTGTTCATCTTTGCTTGCTTGAAATACATCATAATCAAGTTATTAATAGCATTATTTTGCCAAAGATATAAATATATTGTTCATCTCCTCACATAATATGTTAAAGGAAGGTTTTTGTATGCTTTATTTTTTTCAAATAGTAAAATATTTAAAAGGTAATTTTGTTGGCATTTGTATTAGTTACCAAAAGTGCATGAAATATAATTTTGAATTTGAATTTTAAACCTAATTAACAATTCTTAATTTAAAATTAAAAATTAAAAATTAAATATTATAATATTAACTAACTTTGCTTTAGGAGCTGTTATTTTGCCTATTGTTAGGTTGCTACTAAGACTGGTCAACGGGATGAGACTCGACCCTATACCATCTCAGTTCGGGTCTCAATTGTTCCGGCTTCGGCTGGGCACGGGATAAGGAAGTCAAGGACTAGGTGAGACATGGGATGGGAAGGACAGAACTTTTTACTGATAGGCGCTGCCCCGTCCATCCCGCTACCGGACTGGCGATCCCAATTCATCTAATGAAATTTATTTTTAAGAAAATTTAAATGGAAAATAGACATTGGGAACCATTGGTGTGGGGCTCCTAACGGCTATTTTAGCCCCCTGAGGCCCCCAACATCCCTCCTCCTCCCTCAACTTATTTTTAAAACCCAAATTTTAAAAAACTACACATAAGTCCTATCTAATAACTACAGATACCCCCACTCCTTCACAATTTATCACAAATTCACAATCATATATTTACTACTCTCTCATTCTCTCATTCTCATTGTCACATCCCAAACTTGGAGGGACATTACTAGCACCTTGTACCATACTTGATTGAGCACATCCTGCAACAGTCAACTAAACAAGCCAGAAATAATGAGATTTAGTATTTCAACATAAGTCGAATCAGAGTGAACGACAGACTAAAACGAAAGCTGGCGCACAGACCAACCAATCGATACACAATAGGTCGTCAAGCCCATAGAATGGAAAACAACTATACATTAAGGCCCACCTGGCCTGCAACATAATACTACATCCATAATAGATGTCTACGAGCCTTGATGAGTACAACAGAAATTAACTGTCTAGGATAGGGCCCCGAACTACCCATAATACAAACATCTGGCAACTTTGGAAGACTTGGAGTTTTACTACCTCAGTTGAAATTCCACTCAGTGACTAAGAAACTCAATCTACCTACCGATCATCACCTGCAGGCTTGAATTCAATGCCCCGACTAGGGCGTCAGTCTGAAAATATATCAAGTATATAAGGCAGAACAACTTCAAGACTCAAATTACAGATCAACAGATATACCGGATATCACAGAAGGAGATACTCAACTTAGGTAAATACATAGAACCTACCTAGCCTCCATAAGCCTTGCAAGTATAACTAAATACACAAATAAGCAGCACCTAGCCAACAAAGCTCACCTGTCATCACCTCTAGACCTCTCGACGGCCTCAGCTAACACTAGGTAATATATAACATCCGCTGCTATCTGGTAACAAAAAACACAAGCAACAACCACAATATAATGTCAAGCAAATAAAAAGTAAACACCAATTAATCAACATCATTAATCAAGAACTGCTGGATCCTCTCTTGGCTGCATACAATTAGCAAAGCTCAATCCATCCAGGAGAACCAATCGCGATTCCAAGAAGGCTCGAACATGTCGGACCACTCTCAAATCATATCTCGACTCAACACTATGGAGGACATCATCCTCAACCCCGCAGGTCATTTCACTCCTTGCGCTCAACTCCTCAGCCGGAAACACTCTCGTGCATTGGGTATTCACAAGCCACAAGGCACCTCGGGCTCGACCCCTAGCTGGAACAACTCTCATGCATTGGGTATCCACAAGACATAAGTCCTCAAACACAACACACAATCACAACATTCACAATCAACAATAATAATAATACATTCTCAAACAGCCCACATTCGGCTCTCGCATCCTACCAACTGATTATCACAACACAGTAATATTCTTTGACGTCTAACATCCATCGGCGAGCCACTAACCGAGCTAAAGATAACTAGTCTAAAAAGTCCGTCCCCAAGCTTTACAAGTAGCCCACAAGCCACTCTACTTACCACTAACAACAAGGGACATAGATAAGCCAACCCAAGCGTCACCACAACCGCCAACGTGCCATCGACACGGTCACCGACTCAAATATAACAAAAGATCTTCGTAACGGTCGACCTATATCTTTATCAAACCATCAACCACATATACTAGTAACACCTATATCTATCCATTTCTAGCTGCAAAACAGCCTACAACACAAGCTATTGTAGCCGCGACATATTCCATAACCAACACCAACTAACTCCCTACGGACGTACGACAACTTGCCAAACTATTGCCTAAATTCACCACCTCAATAGATGAGGGAAAGACCACAGCCATACAGCCCCCTAACACACGTATACAAGAGCCAAAAAATGGCTAACAACATAGCAAATTCACACAATATCATAAGAATATGATTGGTACAGAAATCATGCCAAAACGAAGAGATGGAAGCCTTAACATATCTTGGATTCCGATGAAACCCAAATCGAGCCAGCTCAAGATAATACCACTAAGAATTTACTGCCTCAAAATAATTTCCTCATCACCAAAATGTAGCTATAAGTATACAACAAGAAACTAATATCAAATGAAGCTTATTCGATAAGATTTTTATGAATTCGACAATAGAAACTCTGAGACAACAACCTATCGTCATTTATGGATTCATAAACAACTTAATTTACTAAAAAATACAAAAGGGAGAGGCTTACCCAATGAGACAACTCCAAACAACCATCAAAACTTCCGGAAACGCCACAAAAAACACGATCTAAATGGAGGATTCAACTTCTCTACCTTGGATTTGATGTTGGATTATATTTTTTATCTCCCAAATCATCAAAAACTAGTTGGGATAAGTCTAGAGAGAGTTTTCTCTATTGGAAATTATTCTAATAAATGGACTTATATAGTCCTTCACCGCCTTAGCCATTTTTGATGTGTTTGCTTATGCAGTCTCACAAAAATGTGAATATCTCTCTATTTTAAAGTCGGATTAGCAAACGATTTAATGCTTTGAAAACTAGACTTATAGAACTTTAATTTGATAGGTTGTAGGACCCTTAAATCCTTATTTATTGGGAGAAATGCTTTGAGATATTTGACACAAATTTCATAGAATTTCAAGAAGGAAATTTGTGATAACTTTTGCTGACTTTTACTTTACAACTTGATTGACGACAAATCTTAAGATCTGACCATAAAGTGACTCAAATACCTCATAACACTTCCTTCTTATCCTATTTAAGTACTCTTAGTCCTTTCTTGAAAGTATAGATTTATCGCTCAAAATATCGGGGTGTTACATCCTTCCCCTATTAGAAACATTCATTCTCAAATGTTGGATGACACGCATGACTCTAACTCATGGATCGACACAACGTGATATCGCACAACATAGCCTAACACAGTAAGCCTACCACAAAAACTCCAAACAACAAAACTTTGCATCATGCTGAGGCGCGACACAACTATAACCACAATCAAATTAAAAGATCTTACATTCCACCATGTCTAGCCACTGGCAGACTATCATTCATCATATTACAGGTATTCCCTGTAAAAGTCAATAAACGGGAGTCTAGACCAGACTCTTACCACATCTGACATCATGCACGATTTTGATCCAGAATGAAGGGTAACAATCCTAAATGTCCTGTAGCCTTCTTGTCATGACCCGAACGTACACCCGGATCATAGACACAGGACAAGGGACCCGAGAGACCCCAAGTCGACCCATGGCACATGCATACAACTAATCTCATTCAAATAAGTGGAATGAAAATCATAAAAACATCGAGGATGCGTAATTATAGCATAACATCAAGAAATACTAGACATATGCATAGCTGAGCACTACATACTTGTTTGAAAGCCTCTAATACATAAGATGGGTTGATGGGAAAACATCCCCAACTAAACCGATCAATACTTAAACATAAACATCATGAAAGTCTGTCAAACGGTCCTCGAAACATGAGGACTCACCAATAAGTTGAAAGTGTAAGCTGAGATGGACTAAGGATGAGGATGAGCCTGAGATCTGAACCCTGTATCATGAAACAATATAACATAGAAAGTATGAGGTCAGTACGTGGAATGTACTGACTATGCAAAGTAAGTAAAAACAGACGTTAAAAGTAAAATAAACTCATAAATAATCATGGGAGAAGGACATCATGCTTGTGTCATAAACTTCATAAGCAAACATAAGGCTCAAGACTTTCAAATAGTTCGTAAAGAGTTTATAATCATAATCGTAAGTAACTTTATCAAAACATAACTTGAGCCAATAACATAAATATAACAATGCATAAAACATGCGGAACAATGGGAGGACTCTTCATAACCGACACCATCATGGTAGAGCATTTCATGTTGCTGCAACTATCTCACTCAAGTAGGCAAAGCCTATCCTGGCTTGCCAAGTGAGGGTCGTGCATTAGGCATGATATCACATTTGAGTGGAACATTATCAATACATCATATCATTTAGAAACCCACGGTGGCACGTGGTTATGAGACACCAGCGTAGTCCTTTGAACGCCGGGTTGCTCAGTGCTAGACATGGCTCCCAAAAACATGCATATAGGCTCATACGTAAATCAATAACATCAGGCATTAAGATTCATCGGCTAAATATAGCATTTATCATCATTGATCCCATTTAAAACATGCTTAGCCAAGAATAATAGGCTCCTTTTCATCAGTCAACATCATAAATCAATAAATCAAGTAATTCGCTTCATAAATCATAAATCTTTTTCAACATGTGGGAATTGCCCAATAATTCATTATATTCAATTCTTTCAAAATATGCACATAAACAGGGGTAACTTGAATTCATGCTCTTCCGTCATCAATAAATTCAAAATATTGGATATTCATCATAAATAATAACTTTCATGAACTTTCATTAATGGGCAATGTAGATTTAAAAGATTGAAACATGATTTTAAGGAAAAATAATATAAAACTTTCCCATCATTTATAATTCAATAATTAAAACTCAATTAAATCAAACCCACAAAGAGAAATCACTTTTCATGAATTTGGGTAAAACCCCATAAAACTTTAATAGGAGAATTCATGATTTAAATTGAAATTTGGGCATGGGTGAGGAAGAATTTTGTTATACCCCGTAGAATTCCCGGCACTTAGATGACCTATTCCCACGTTGGTTAAGCATATTTGAAGGCCATACGTGCTAGGGAAAGGCCCGGGAAAAGATCGGACGAGAAACCCGTCGAACCATCGCGGGAGGAGCCGAGGCAGAGCCCCTCCGCGATGGCAGCGTGTCACGGAGGTGAGGCCTCTGCGATGGCTCCGTGACACGTTGCCCAGGTTCAGGCCCAAGTATATAAGCCCCCACTTCGGTTTAAAATCAAATATCACTTGAAAATTTCCAGAAAAGCGCAGTAAACAGAGGAAGACGAAGGAAAATTAAATATTTCCGTCCGATTACGCTGCCAAACGCTGCCCAAACTCAAATTAATCCCAGATACCCGAGTATTTAGCAGCAGAGAGCATTTCTACGGAATTAGTTTCGCGAAATACGGCCGACGAATCGGCGAGCCACCGAACTAAAGTTAGTAGAATTGCTCTAAGTTAATGTCTATGTGTTCCTAGCTGAGAAGTGAATACTTCTCCCTTCTGGGCCGCTGGAAAATAGCGAGTTTTCGACCGTCTTTCGATAAGCCTAAGTTTAGGCTATAAACTATATCGAAAGCAACGTTGCTCTTTACAATAAAGCTGTATTTAGTATTGATTAACATATTTATGAATGCAGTTGGAAGGAAATAGTTGAAGTACCGGCCAAGCCTCGTCCGACGGACGAATAATGCAAAGATAAGGTATGTAAAGTTAGTTTCCTCGGCAAGTTAAGTAATATTGAGACAGTATGGTAATTTACAGACCAGTAGAATGTTCAGAAATCGATTATTGTGTTATTATGAATATTGGTGCAATATGAGAAGTTTTGGGTTGTAACGTGTACGATACCTATCCGTATGATATAGATTCGGACGTAAATGGTTAAGATTGCCCAGTATATTCAGTATGTGATGTAATATGCCATGTTAAGATATTGTTGTGTTTAGCTGAAGCCTCGCGAAGTAGTACAGTATCCGTAAAGCATTTCAGATATAGCATAGTAACTAAATAAGGTTTAGAAAGCATGTTAGAAGTAGGAAATCATGTTAATACAGAAACTCAGTAAACAGTATAGCTTTCAGCAGAAACACCATCTTGTATAACCTTTGCCCCAGTACAGTTTGACAGGAGGCTATATTTATATTTATACTTACCTGTCTCAGCATGTATCAGACACTTACAGATTACTATTATTAGCTCAGTATGTGATTTATATGATACCTTACACCTGTTAGCCTTAGCTTATGAGATACACAGACAACATGACTAGTTGAGACCGTTGTATTGATTGGGGTTGGATTACCTAGCATCCCTGACCGCCCAGGGTTAATAGCTGTATCGACTCGTCCGCCAGAGGACGAGGATACGTCACTCTACGGAGTGATATGCCGTCCCGCAAGGGGACGAAGATGGGATGCCAGTTTCCCCATATTGTGCCTTGGTCGGCCCTTATACACCCCCGTCGAGCGGGTACGCCCGGGGTGTTGATTTTAGAGTCCTTCGGACTCAGGTACAGTTATAGTCAGGGGCTCAGCGAGCCCAAGTGCATACCCAGGGACCGGCAGGATGCTTATAGCCACTATAGGAGATGGGATGACCGGGGTAGGGGCATAGATTCTGTGTTGATTGTACCTCCCGGCTTATGGGGCCGGGTAAGGTTTGTGTGTGCTATGTTATGTTATGTATGCTATGCTATGTTATATTAGACGCGAGTGGGTCGGTAGTAGAATGATACGCCTCCAGGTATGATTCCTACTTCCTTCGGTATCAGTAAGAACAGGTACGATCTACTTCATTAGACAGTTAAGTTATTCCTCCTACTTCTGCTTCATCAGTCATATTATTGCTTTCAGATGATGTTTTCAGTTATATTATTTCAGTTGCTTTACATACTCAGTACCAGTGGTACTGACGCCCAGTGGGGCGCTGCATTACTTGCCTGCAGGTATTCCTAGACGAGCAGGCGATTCTACGTGACTCCCTGTCAGCGGTTGAGTATTCAGCTCCAGTCATCCGGAGGCTGAATTTCAGAGGTGTAGTTCAGTTCCTTTTGTTGTATATAGCATGGGTAGGTCGGGGCCCTGTCCCGATCAGTTCTATTACTATTCCTAGAGGCTTGCATTCTGTATGAAATCCCTGTGGTCAGATGAGCCGGTCGTGTGGAGCCGTCCAGTTGTATAGTTGTCTTTACTCTTTCTTACTTCTGTGATGGTCGTGTGAGGCCATAGTTGTCAGTAGTGGTGACCTTGCCGGTCACGTAGCTTCTTTTTGTGCTTTTTGATTAAGCAGCAGATAACTAGACAGCATGGTGGCCTTATCGGCCCGTATAGGTTTCCCTGAGTTACTATATTTCTGGTTAGCTGCCAAGACAGGTACAGCAGGCGATAGGCCAATGGGCCGGGGGCTATATTTACAGCCGTTATATAGCCCTTTGTTTCCAGAAATCTGAGTTAGAGCCAGCCAGGCGCCAGACGTGCCCAGGCTTAACAGTCTAGCAGGTCAGATCTTAGTAGGGCACCAGGTGCCAGTCGTACCCCCCCCCCCCTGGTATCAGAGCAGGTCGTATCCCAGGGAGTCTGCAAGCCGTGCTAAGTAGAGTCCTGTCCATGGATGTGTTGTGCACCACATACTATGGGTAGGAGGCTGCAAGGCATGATAGGATGGTTGTCTCTTATTCTGATTCAGTCGTGCTATAGAGCTGTACAGTATAGGGTTGAATTCCAAAAATCTTACCATATTCTTTGGCTACAGATAATGTCAGACCAGCGCCATCCCGTCACAGGTCGGAGCTTAGACATTGCAGCAGGGGAAGGCACCAGTAGGATGCCTCCCCCTCATTTGGAGACAGCCCGATCAGAGGGCCCTACAGAGGCTTCATCTCAGCCTCCTCAGCAGTCTCCACCACGTCAGGAGCCGTTTGGAGCGACAGTGTCTTCAGCAATCCCTATACCAACACCTTCCGACCAGGAGGTTAGGAGTGCGGTAGTTATGATAGCAGAGATGATGGCTGCTCAGCGTCAGCAAATGCCATCTACAGTTGCAGAAGCATTAGGAGGGCCCGGTAGTTCGAGGGTCCGAGAGTTCTTAGCCTTGAATCCCCCACAGTTTACAGGCACGGACCGCACAGAGGACCCCCAGGATTTTCTGGATCAGATGCAGAGAATCTTTAGGGTTATGCATGCTACACCTACTGAGTCAGTTGAATTGGCCGCATTTCGGTTGCGAGATATTGCGGTGTTATGGTATGAAAGCTGGGAGAGGTCCCGAGGGAGAGATGTTCCCCCTCCCACCTGGTCCAGCTTTTCAGGGGCCTTTTTGGATCACTATTTGCCGCGGGAGATTCGACAGGCCTGGGTAGACCAGTTCCTACATCTGGAATAGGGGGCCATGAGTGTTCGGGAATATTCCTTGCGATTTGATTCTTTGGCTCGATATGCACCAGCTTTTGTTGATACCATGGCATCCAGAGTGCACCGTTTTATTATGGGGTTGAACCCAGAGTATGTCGAGACTTGTATCACGGCCACACTGCGAGAAGATATGGATATTTCCCGAATCCAGGCATTTGCCCAGAATATTGAGGGCATCAGACAGCGACATCGGGAAATTGGAAGGGTTAATCAGGAGCAGCGTCGCCGGGATAGGCCAGCTGAGTTACAAAGAGAGGCCTGGGGAGGACCCAGGCCACGATTGTCAGACAGGCCGCCCAGGCCCCCGCCTCCGCCACAGTCACAGGGAGGTAGATCCAACCGCAGGGGGCAGTCAGAGGCTGGTAGAGGTTCGCAGACAGCAGACTCACCGTCACAGAGGAGGGCGGAGCAGAGTAGGTATACCCTACCACTTTGCCCTATATGCAGCCGACGCCATTCTGGAGCATGCAGGTATGGTTCCACCGCATGCTATAGTTGTGGCCAAGAAGGCCATTTGATGAGAGATTGCCCAGCCAGAGGTCGTGAGGACCGGGACAGACAGGATAGGGCATCAACAGGATCACAAGCTACAACATCCTCAACTGGGCGTAGGCCCTCAGTTTCAGCAGGCAGGGGTCGAGGCAGATCAGGGGCCTCCAGTATAGGTGCGGGTCCAAGCCGCACATATGCCTTACCAGGGAGGCAAGATTCAGAGGCATCACCTGATGTTGTGATAGGTATGCTAACTATCTGCTCACACCCTGCTTATGTGCTAATTGATCCAGGGTCTACTTTGTCCTATATTACTCCATTTGTGGCACGGAAGTTTAGTATTGTACCAGAATCATTACAGCAGCCCTTTTTAGTATCTACGCCCGTCGGTGAGTCTATCACAGCTAGCCGAATCTACCGCGGGTGTACAGTAGAGATTGTTGACCGTCAGACCACAGTAGATCTGGTCGAGTTGGAAATGATAGACTTCGATGCCATAATGGGTATGGATTGGTTAGTACCATGTTTTGCTAATGTTGAATGTTGGACCAAAACGGTCCGATTCCACTTCCCGGGGGAGGCAGTACGGGAGTGGAAGGGCAGCACCGCGACGCCAAAAGGTAGGTTTATTTCCTACCTTCAGGCGAGAAAGTTGATATCTAAGGGGTGCATTTACCATCTTGTAAGAGTTCAGGATGTCCAAGCAGAATCTCCGACACTCTAGTCTGTCCCAGTGGTAAATGAATTCCCAGATGTATTTCCTGATGAGTTACCTGGTATTCCCCCAGAAAGGGAAATAGACTTCGCTATCGACTTGCTACCAGGCACTCAACCAATATCAATACCTCCTTATCGTATGGCTCCTGCAGAACTCAGAGAATTAAAGGAGCAGTTGAAAGACTTGTTAGATAAAGGTTTTATCAGGCCGAGTACTTCCCCGTGGGGTGCGCCAGTCTTGTTTGTGAGAAAGAAAGATGGCTCGCTCTGAATGTGCATAGATTATCGGAAGCTAAACAAAGTTACAGTAAAGAACAAGTATCCGCTTCCCAGAATTGATGACTTTTTTGATCAGTTACAGGGAGCCAGATACTTTTCTAAGATTGACTTGAGGTCCGGATATCACCAGGTCCGAGTACGTGAGAGGGATATTCCTAAGACAGCATTCAGGACCCGATATGGGCATTTTGAATTTCTGGTTATGTCCTTCGGACTAACGAATGCCCCAGCAGTCTTTATGGACCTGATGAACAGTATTTTCAGACCTTTCCTGGACTTGTTCGTGATAGTATTTATTGATGATATTCTGGTGTATTCTCGCTCTGAGGCAGATCACCGGACTCATTTGTGGACAGTGCTCCAGATTCTCAGGGACCGCCAGTTGTATGCTAAATTTTCGAAGTGTGAATTCTAGCTTAACTCAGTGGCCTTTTTGGGGCATATAGTCTCAGATGCTGGTATACAGGTAGACAAGCAGAAGATAGAAGCAGTTAAGTCATGGCCCAGGCCTACCACCCCGACTGAAGTTCGTAGCTTTCTGGGGTTGGCAGGATACTATCGGAGGTTCGTTGAAGGGTTCTCAACCATTGCAGCACCTTTAACTAAATTGACACAGAAAGCAGCCAAGTTTCAGTGGACGGAGGCATGTGAGCAGAGTTTCCAGGAACTGAAAGACAGGTTAACCTCCGCCCCAGTACTAGCACTGCCGGAGGGCACAGAAGGGTATTCAGTTTATTGTGACGCGTCAGGTATCGGGTTGGGTTGTGTGTTGATGCAGCATGGTAGAGTAATTGCATATGCTTCCAGACAGTTGAAGAAGCACGAAAAGAATTACCCCACCCATGACCTAGAATTGGTCGCAGTAATTCATGCCTTGAAGATGTGGAGGCATTATCTGTACGGAGTTCATGTTGATATTTATACTGATCATAAGAGTCTACAGTACATTTTTACTCAGAGGGAGTTGAATCTGCGGCAACGTCGCTGGTTAGAATTGTTGAAGGATTATGATGTGAACATCCTGTACCATCCGGGAAAAGCCAATGTCGTGGCAGACGCCCTGAGCCGTAAGTCAATGGGGAGTTTGGCGTATTTGCGACCTGAGAAACAGAAATTAGCTAAAGAAATTCATCAGTTAGCTGATCTAGCCGTTCGAATAATGGAAACAGAAAATAATGGAGCAGTAATTCAGAATTCTGCAGTGTCCTCATTAGTTGCAGAGATAAAAGAACGACAGTATGAGGATCCCGATTTAGTCCAGCTCAGAGATAGAGTTCAGAAGGGTAAGGAGCCAGATTTTCAGATAACCGAGGATGATGTGCTACATTGTAAGGGCCGCCTTTGTGTCCCGAATGTCTCAGGACTTCGTGGGCAGATCATGCATGAGGTACACTACGCTCGCTATTCCCTTCACCCAGGGGCGACGAAAATGTACCACGACATCAGAGACATCTACTGGTGGCCAGGTATGAAAACTGAGATAGCCGAATTTGTATCTAGATGTGCTAATTGTCAGCAGGTGAAAGCAGAGCACCAGAAACCGGGTGGTTTGACTCAAGAGATAATGATACCTATGTGGAAATGGGAAGTAATAAACATGGATTTTGTAACAGGGTTACCCCGTACTAGACGCAGAAATGATTCCATTTAGGTAATAGTTGACAGGCTGACAAAATCAGCTCATTTCCTGCCAGTAAGGACTACCTTCTCAGCTGAGGATTATGCCGAATTATATATCAGAGAAATAGTTAAATTGCATGTAGTGCCGGTATCTATTATTTCAGATAGGGGAGCACAGTTTACAGCTAGATTCTGGCAGTCGTTTCAGAAAGGTTTGGGGACGCAGATTAACTTGAGCACAGCATTCCATCCTCAAACAGACGGGCAGGCTGAACGCACGATTCAGACGCTCGAAGATATGCTATGAGCGTGTGTGTTAGATTTTGGGGGTAGCTGGGATGAACATCTTTCGTTAATCGAATTTGCTTATAATAACAGCTACCATTCAGCTATTCAGATGGCACCTTTTGAGGCATTATACGAGCGGAAATGTAGATCGCCGGTGGGCTGGTTCGAGATAGGAGAATCAGCATTAGTTGGCCCAGACATTGTTCGGCAGTCCGAGGAAAAGATAAAGTTTATCCGAGAACGTTTACTGACCGCTCAGAGCCGTCAAAAGTCATATGCAGATAGACGGCGCAGAAATCTAAAATTTTCGGTAAACGACTGGGTATATCTGAAAGTGTCCCCGATGAAAGGGGTAATGAGGTTTGGCAAGAAAGGCAAGCTTAGCCCAAGATTCATTGGGCCGTACCAAATTCGGCGAAGAATAGGCCGCGTGGCATATGAGTTAAACTTGCCTCCAGAATTAGCATCTGTTCACCCAGTATTCCACGTTTCCATGTTAAGAAAGTTTGTAGGGGACCCTTCTACAGTAGTTCCAATTCAGGATGTTCAGGTCACAGAGGAGTTAGCCTATGAAGAGGTTCCCGTAGCTATCTTAGACAGACAGATTCGCAGGCTGAGAACTAAAGATGTTGCATCTGTCAAAGTATTGTGGCGTAACAGAAGTCGGGAAGAAATGACGTGGGAGGCTGAAGAAGATATGAAAATCAGATACCCTCACCTATTTCAGGCCTAGTCAGACGACAGGTATGTCCGTATCATTATTTATACAGTACTTTATGGTTGTATGTTGTAAATGATAAAGAAAGAAGTGGTATTCAGTTGTCCAGTGGATTGTAGAATATTGTGTGCAGTGCCTGTGTTGGACTTTTTCTGCGTTTCAGGGCGTTGCGATAGTCCATATTACAGGGGAAACTCTGCCTAAATTTTTCCAAAAACTAGAGTGAACAGCTCTCTAGATAGCAGTATACATTCGGGGACGAATGTTCCTAAGGGGGGGAGAATGTTATACCCCGTAGAATTCCCGGCACTTAGATGACCTATTCCCACGTTGGTTAAGCATATTTGAAGGCCATACGTGCTAGGGAAAGGCCCGGGAAAAGATCGGACGAGAAACCCGTCGAACCATCGCGGGAGGAGCCGAGGCAGAGCCCCTCCGTGATGGCAGCGTGTCACGGAGGTGAGGCCTCCGCGATGACTCCGTGACACGTTGCCCAGGTTCAGGCCCAAGTATATAAGCCCCCACTTCGGTTTAAAATCAAATATCACTTGAAAATTTCCAGAAAAGCGCAGTAAACAGAGGAAGACGAAGGAAAATTAAATATTTCCGTCCGATTACGCTGCCAAACGCTGCCCAAACTCAAATTAATCCCAGATACCCGAGTATTTAGCAGCAGAGAGCATTTCTACAGAATTAGTTTCGCGAAATACGGCCGACGAATCGGCGAGCCACCGAACTAAAGTAAGTAGAATTGCTCTAAGTTAATGTCTATGTGTTCCTAGCTGAGAAGTGAATACTTCTCCCTTCTGGGCTGCTGGAAAATAGCGAGTTTTCGACCGTCTTTCGATAAGCCTAAGTTTAGGCTATAAACTATATCGAAAGCAACGTTGCTCTTTACAATAAAGCTGTATTTAGTATTGATTAACATATTTATGAATGCAGTTGGAAGGAAATAGTTGAAGTACCGGCCAAGCCTCGTCCGACGGACGAATAATGCAAAGATAAGGTATGTAAAGTTAGTTTCCTCGGCAAGTTAAGTAATATTGAGACAGTATGGTAATTTACAGACCAGTAGAATGTTCAGAAATCGATTATTGTGTTATTATGAATATTGGTGCAATATGAGAAGTTTTGGGTTGTAACGTGTACGATACCTATCCGTATGATATAGATTCGGACGTAAGTGGTTAAGATTGCCCAGTATATTCAGTATGTGATGTAATATGCCATGTTAAGATATTGTTGTGTTTAGCTGAAGCCTCGCGAAGTAGTACAGTA
This sequence comes from Datura wrightii, assembly GCA_035772735.1. Taxonomy (NCBI): domain Eukaryota; kingdom Viridiplantae; phylum Streptophyta; class Magnoliopsida; order Solanales; family Solanaceae; genus Datura; species Datura wrightii. The sequence continues at coordinate 42,654,673 of JASDFA010000027.1, forward strand.
TCCGTAAAGCATTTCAGATATAGCATAGTAACTAAATAAGGTTTAGAAAGCATGTTAGAAGTAGGAAATCATGTTAATACAGAAACTCAGTAAACAGTATAGCTTTTAGCAGAAACACCATCTTGTATAACCTTTGCCCCAGTACAGTTTGACAGGAGGCTATATTTATATTTATACTTACCTATCTCAGCATGTATCAGACACTTACAGATTACTATTATTAGCTCAGTATGTGATTTATATGATACCTTACACCTGTTAGCCTTAGCTTATGAGATACACAGACAACATGACTAGTTGAGACCGTTGTATTGATTGGGGTTGGATTACCTAGCATCCCTAACCGCCCAGCGTTAATAGCTGTATCGACTCGTCCGCCAGAGGACGAGGATACGTCACTCTACGGAGTGATATGCCGTCCCGCAAGGGGACGAAGATGGGATGCCAGTTTCCCCATATTGTGCCTTGGTCGGCCCTTATACACCCCCGTCGAGCGGGTACGCCCGGGGTGTTGATTTTAGAGTCCTTCGGACTCAGGTACAGTTATAGTCAGGGGCTCAGCGAGCCCAAGTGCATACCCAGGGACCGGCAGGATGCTTATAGCCATTATAGGAGATGGGATGACCGGGGTAGGGGCATAGATTCTGTGTTGATTGTACCTCCCGGCTTATGGGGGCCGGGTAAGGTTTGTGTGTGCTATGTTATGTTATGTATGCTATGCTATGTTATATTAGACGCGAGTGGGTTGGTATTAGAATGATACGCCTCCAGGTATGATTCCTACTTCCTTCGGTATCAGTAAGAACAGGTACGATCTACTTCATTAGACAGTTAAGTTATTCCTCCTACTTCTGCTTCATCAGTCATATTATTGCTTTCAGATGATGTTTTCAGTTATATTATTTCAGTTGCTTTACATACTCAGTACCAGTGGTACTGACGCCCAGTGGGGCACTGCATTACTTGCCTGCAGGTATTCCTAGACGAGCAGGCGATTCTACGTGACTCCCTGTCAGCGGTTGAGTATTCAGCTCCAGTCATCCGGAGGCTGAATTTCAGAGGTGTAGTTCAGTTCCTTTTGTTGTATATAGCATGGGTAGGTCGGGGCCCTATCCCGATCAGTTCTATTACTATTCCTAGAGGCTTGCATTCTGTATGAAATCCCTGTGGTCAGATGAGCCGGTCGTGTGGAGCCGTGCAGTTGTATAGTTGTCTTTACTCTTTCTTACTTCTGTGATGGTCGTGTGAGGCCATAGTTGTCAGTAGTGGTGACCTTGCCGGTCACGTAGCTTCTTTTTGTCCTTTTTGATTAAGCAGCAGATAACTAGACAGCATGGTGGCCTTATCGGCCCGTATAGGTTTCCCTGAGTTACTATATTTCTGGTTAGCTGCCAAGACAGGTACAGCAGGCGATAGGCCAATGGGCCGGGGGCTATATTTACAGCCGTTATATAGCCCTTTGTTTCCAGAAATCTGAGTTAGAGCCAGCCAGGCGCCAGACGCGCCCAGGCTTAACAGTCTAGCAGGTCAGATCTTAGTAGGGCACCAGGTGCCAGTCGTACCCCCCCCCCCAAGGCGGGGTGTGACAAATTTCACCCATTCTAAAACCCTACATACCTAGAAATGGATTGACTTAAAGGTCCTTGAATACCCACAAATAAATTTATGGAAACTTGGGGAAGAAGACCTTGAATCTCCCAAAAATCTCTCTAAAGTTCTTGCATGAGAATGGGCATGCATAAAGGACTTAACTCATCTTATCACACTCAGAAAATATCCAAAACGACGTAGTTTAGGTCCTTATATCTTGAAAAAGTCGAAAATACCCTTAATGAACCTGTCTTGGAAACTGGTCGGATGGAACCCACGGGTGGCACCAACAGGTCGTGGAAATCACCCACGGCCCGTCCTGTCTCTCGTTGTATGGACTGCTGAAGACCCATTCTCGGAATCAATTAAGGGACCGTCAGGACGACCTGTCACAACAAACAACGGGTCATCGTTTCCCTCCGTTTATCCCCACTGGTAAAAATTGATCTCCAACAACGATTACGAACCATGGCTCATGGTTCCTACTAACAGGTCATTAGGAAGCCATTGGAAGCCACCTGAAAAACCTAACTCCATCCCACAATTGCTAACGAAGGCCTGTTGTTCCCCACAATGAGTCGTTCTACCTCCCGTGGTTTACACTGCCAGTCGACCTGATCTTAGCCACGACTGTAAAGGACGGCCCGTTGTATCTCACAACGGGTCGTTGTACCAACCGTTGTTTACACTACCACCTGAACACCTTAACCTACGACCACCAACGATGGCTCGTGGCTACTTACCACAGGTCATTGTACCTGTCGTCCTACAACTTTTCCCCACTTTCAGCAATTTTGCATTTTAGCTTCTCGGGTCTACTCCTAAGCACTTCCGAGGTATTACAATATCTCCCCCTTGGGAACATTCATCCTCGAATGTTAGAAATAAGCAGAAAATAGAAACATACAATTTATCATAACCATATACTGATCAGTTTAACCGAAATTTTCACAAAATGACTACCTCCGAACCAAACCACATAGCTGAACTGATCTTATACTTCACATACACATTCATACACATAAAAGAAACTTGCACACTGACGTGCCCGATTCGCGCGTCTGCAAGTGTACGGGTCGTGCAAGTAATATAGTGGCTCTATTTAAGAACCGGATTGTCGAACCCACAGGGACTGGACCTATTCCTATAACTATCCATTTCTAGTGTGATCTTAAATACCTCAAGTGTTGGTTATAGACATTTTCGATTGAGATTAATTAAGTCTAAGTTTGGGTCAACAAAATATTCTGAAATTACTCTAGGAGCAACATAGAGTTAAAACCAATTAATCATGCGATACTACGATTAGCAATGGGATAAGCATGGAACTATCAATTGTTATTTCACATAATTAGAATTGCATGTTTATGGTCTTTCGAGCCTCTAAACACGGCAATCTAGCCTCACTGCATCATTGTGAGCGAGGAGTTTAATTTCTAGTCGCAGGCAATCAATTATGTTGTGGTTTACGGGGAAACGATTAGGGACTTTCGTGCGTCTAACCATTTAACTCAACCTAGCCTCACAACTACTTCTTCGAGTGGTGATGTGACATCCCAAATTGGTCTTTCAGAACCCCCGTGTGTCAACCAAGCACGGTGTTAGGTATATTTCTGTCCTGACACAAAAATCTCTCCCGAGACACAAACATGCTCCCCACATTCTCATGTCCTGACCTAGGTAATGCTTTCTCAAGATATTACTCAAGATAAAAATATGCTTTCATGGTGATCAATCATAAAAACAACCAACAATCCAGAATGCAAGATGAAAACAACAATCAATAACTTAATTCCAAAACAATTTCATAAAATCACAATCATAATTCATGGCTTCAACCCTAGAGGAAGGGTTCTTTCCATTCATGTTCGTAAAACTACAACTAACTACTACTAAACTAACATACTTACATGAATTTGGTAGATGAGAAGGGAATTTGCCAAACCCTAGATGAGTTCTCCCACTTCTCCCTTCACTCCTAGGTAGTTTTCCAGAATAAAATCGTGACCACCTGGAATTAGGAGCTAAGGGTCCTATTTATAGTAAATGGAAAACGTGCATAATTAAGCCTGTCATGGAACGGCTCCGTGTCACGGAGTGTATCGCGGAGCACTGCCTCCGTGACACGGGGGCAACGCGAAAGCTCTCTTGAAATCACCTGAAATTTGGCCTCGGCAGCACCCTGCCACGTTGGCAGCGTGTCACGCTGCTTGGGCAGCGAGTTGACACCTCCATGTCGTGCAGCCAGCTTGCCGTGGCACATTGCCAACGTGCAGCTGGGCTGTTGTGATTAGCCTGCCTGCCGTGGCGCGTTGTCGATGCGCAGGTGGGCTGTTTTGTGCCTCCTCTTTGCCGACGTTCGCGGGTTAATTCCGTTTCCAAGCCTCTACTTCACCAACTCATAGACTAGTTGCTCAAAAGTCATCAAAACCTACAAAACAAAGGCTAATCATGTTGGTTAGCACATATCTTTACATTCATATAAAGTTACATGAAAATGTATACAATAACTTAGATAAACAAGACTAATTTAAGTCACAAAGCGTATATCGGGCATGCTATTTTTTGCCCGTGATCACACACATGAACTGAACATAAAAACTAGACAGAGTCTTGGGGCAAAAACTGGTACCTCAAGTCGGAATTGAGTCAGTAAAGAACAAATGTAGATATCTAGCCATCATATCCTCTCCGGCTTCCCACATAGCTCCCTCAACATGTTGATTTCTCCATAATACTTTAACTAAAGATATTTCTTTGTTCCTTAGATTACAAACTTGATGATCTAAGATTTTCACCAGAATTTCTTCATAGCTGAGGCAATCCTTTTCACCAACGCTGTCTACCAAGACTACTAAAGTTGGATCACCCAAGCACTTTCTCAAGAGCGAAACATGAAATATGGGATGAACTGAAGCTAACGCTGTAGGCAAGTCCAACTTATACGCCACCTGACCAACTCTCCTCATAACTCGGTATGGACCAACATATTGGGGACTGAGTTTTCCCTTTTTTCCCAAACCGCATGACTCCCTTCATGGTTGATACCTTTAGAAATACCCAATCATCCACCTCAAACTCCAAATCTCTTCTCTTCACATCGGCATATGATTTCTGACAACTCTGAGCGATTTTTAACCGGTCCCTTATCAACTGAACCTTCACCATTGCCTCGTGAACCGATTCTCGTCCTATCATAGCTGTCTCACCAACCTCAAACCATTCGATAGGAGGTCTACACCTTTGCCCGTAAGAGCATCTAATGGTGCCATCTGGATACTGGAGTAATAAATGTTATTATAAGTAAACTCGATTAAGGGCAAATGGTCATCCCAACTACCCTTGAAATCCATAACACATGCCCTCAACATATCCTCAATATTTTACAATATTTTCAATTACAAATTATGTTTTCAAGTATTAAAAATTCTGATGCCCACCCATAGAAGTTCATGAAAGTTGAGATATACGATATATGTATTCAAGCATGATGAGATGTATATGATGAACGTATCATTTCGAATTGCCCATGTCTATGTTCCTGTTTTTGAATGATCAAGTCTATGTCAAGCATGTTTAAGTATTGGGTAAGCCCATGTGATCAAGTATATTTCATGATTTATCTAAATTTCATGTATTAGCTTACCACATGGATTTTGGAGTCTAGACTCCCATTATTTTCAACTTGTGGTATAGCTGAGCCCAAGGATCCCCATGTTACGATTCAGATTTTGCATATATGTTATGAGTCAGCCACATCACTAGACGATGGTCAGCTTCATTGAAAAATGATGGAGAGGTTATGCATGTTTTTGTGAGTAGTGTCTAGCATCGAGTAGGCTAAGGGTCAGTCAACCCTATGCCTCAGAACTACGTGCCAATGTAGGTATGTTTAGATTTTTTTGGGACCTCCCTTGTGAGCTTCCCCTACCACCGAGGGGCCTTCAGCTTGATATCGATATCATGGTAGTATCTATAGCCCTGACAAGGCTTTGGACGGCTCTTCCCACTTTAGTGTAATAGTCGGGACCACATAAGCTCTATCGTGGTAATGTCGATTACATGATGAGTCTTCCATTGTTCCTCATGATTTCAATTATAATGTTCATCAGTTATGATATTATGTTTTCAGCAGGTTTGACCCAATGTTCAGTTTTACTTATGATTATCAGTTTTCAGCTTTGGGTCATTTGATTCAGTTATGTTCAAATAGTGTTTTCAGATAATAGCATGCAAGCCCTACTCTCAGACTCTTATGATGAAATGTTTATGATATGCATGTTCTATGATCTTACTTAGAGGTTTTACTTACCTTGAATAGTCGGTACATTCCACGTACTGACTGACATGCTCTATGTTGTATTGTTTCATGATATAGGCTCGGATATTCAGGCTTAGTCCTGCTATTAGCCAGACTCTCAGTATTAGCATCTTCCAGTCTCAGTTGGTGAGTCCTCATCTTCCAACGACCCCTTATCAGTTGTATTTAGTATTTTCAGCTTCGTACTATAGTGAGTTAGTTGGGGTCTTGTCCATCAACTCATCAATAGTAGAGGCTTATCAGACATAGTATGTATTCAGCTTCAGACTTGTGTATGTATTCAAATATTCGTGTTATTAGATTATATGACTTCCGCTATGTTATATATATTAGACTTTCATTTTTATCTAGGTTGAGATAGATGTCATGTTCTTGCTATGGGTTGACTTGGAGTCTTTTAGGGTTCCTTGTCCCGTGTCTCGATCTGGGCCTATGTTCGGGTCGTGAAAAACTTGGTATCAGAGAATTAGGTTTTGAAGTGTCATAGGGTGTCTGAAAGCCGCGTTAAGTAGAGTCTTTTTCATGGGTGTGAAGCACACCACACTTATGAAAAAGAGGCTACGAAATATTTTAGGAAATGTTTCCTTCTTTCATGATCTAAGTCGTGCGATGAAATGTCTCTCTATCCTTCTAACTTATGCTATACGCGTTTACAGAATTATGCCTCCTCGCCGAGTTAATGAAAGAAGGAATGGAATGGAAATGGGCATGAGAATGGCAACAGAGAAGTGCACCAGCAAGCCCCACTAGCCCTCGAGGAGCATGTACCCAGCAGGTTGCCCACGCAGAGTTTAGGGCAGCCATACAGTTTCTAGCTTAAGATTTGACCGCATAGGTCAAGCAATAGGCAGTAGCGTGATAACATTCAAAATATACTCCTCATTCGAAGAGTATAGATGGTAGCTGTATCAAAACAAATAACCTGACGGATGTTAGGGTCAAATCCCATAAGGACTAGTGAGTGATAATTATGAGTGTCGGTCTAAAAATTGAATTTATCTTGCACCACTTAAAAATTACATAGAAATAAACAAGTTTGGGGAGATTGAAATTAGTAATAGTGTATAATTTATAATTTGGTTGACTATGGTAGAAAAATTACCAAGGTTGTTGACAAAAATGTGAAATATTAGAGGTGTGGTATAGATGATATGCTGCCTAGATAGGGTCATGCTAGGTCATCTCATAAGTTCAATGAGTGTAAATAATCTCGGAAAAATGGGTATTTACTTCTTTGCAGCCTTATAAATACCTCTTGCTAAAGTTTTATCAAACCTCTAGACACCATTGGCTTAACTCGATCAGACTTGGATTAATAGTTGTACTAATTTCTAGCTATTAGCTACTAATTAGAAGTCAGAACGTAATTTTGGTTATTTCTAGCCTAATTTCACAATCTCTCATCCATACCCACCATTAAATTCTCTCCCAATACTTAATTATTCTTTTGCAAGAAACAATCAGTAAGAACAACTAGACCCACATAACAATCAATGGATCTTCAATTATAGATTGAAGAGAATCTAACAGATTTACGCTTAGTTAAACAATATTGAGATGACTCTAGCAATACCTACTCTAATTAAGCATTCATCATCACACACCTCTAGTTAATGATTTAGCTACTCATAATCAAGAAATTCAAAAGCACATTTAATAATAAACTCATTGAATTTAATAACAAGAGTAACAAAATCAAGTTCAACAAGTAGTCTTCAACAATGGCAGTACCTTGCTATTAAGAAAAAGAAGAAGAAGAAAAAGAGAATAGTTCTTTTCAAATTCTACCAATCAAATTCTCCTCTTCTCTGCCAAGGGAATGTTCTAAAAGCTAGGAATTGAAAGCTGATGAGTACACATTACTTTTTCTAGAATATATATCCAAGAAAATAGGGTACCTTCTCTCTCTTTTTTTGTGCTGGGTAATTTTTGCCCCTGAGCAACGTTCAGGCATCGGTGAACATACTGGCGATTCTCCGGTTACACTATCTGAGCCTTCAATAAATTCCAATAACCATCGGTTGTTAATTCAGCGTTTCACTAATCTCCATTCGTACACCGCCTATTCTTTGCTCTTCAGTCCAGCAAGTCAGGTGTCATTTGGTGACTGGACCGGCGAGTTGCCGTTGGCAACCCACTGTTTTGATGGTGTCTTTGTTTCCCAGAGGCAGTGGTGATCGTCTTTTGACCGACGTTTCACCGGTCTTCTTCGGTGGAACACCGAATTTCATCCCACTTCCTTTTTTTGCTCCATTTCTTGTTCTTTTCTTCACATTAGACATCTGCACACAACAAAGGCAAAAAGGGCATATAATCCACACATACAACTCAAAAACTAAGAAAAATTCAAGTTACGAGCCTAATGAGTTAGTGAATTACCAACTCATAAAACTCCTAAACTTGAACCATTGCTTGTACTCAAGTAATACAATTCTCATCAGTTGAAAAATATGCCACTCCTCACAAATTTAGACATCAACAACCACCTACTCTATGACAACCCAAAAATGCTCACCAATCTCACCGAAAAAGAGAAGCAAAATCCCCTAAAATCTAGAACAAGGAAGATATTTTAAGAGACTACCACCATTCACAAACATGGTTCATAAGAATTTTCATTTCGTAGAGCAGGGGGATTGCTCATCCAAGAAATACACATAGAAGCTAAATTCATAATCATTGCACATTCAAAACCTGCCTTAGAGCATGCATTTATCATGCCTTACGCACAAATTTACCTTTAATGCAATTGTGTCCTCAAAAGGGGGTGATGCCACTCATCGAAGAGAGAATCCTTATTTTCTTCATGACTCAATGCACTCACACAAGGGATTTCACAAAGTTAAGATTTTTGCACTCACTCTCCCAAAAGAAATCTGCATGCCCCCAACTCGATCCATAGGATTTTTCCTTCGTGTAAATCGCCATTAATGTAGAGCAACTGCACTTAAAATCACTTAGGACTTGCGGGTCATGATGTAGGCTAGGGCTAAAGGTAGGATAAACATTTAGCTTTAGTGAATAATGCCTCCCTAATGTCTTTATAAACACTTGCAACATCCCGCTAATTTATTGAAATTACTCCACCTTATTTCTCCTTGTTCATTATTTTCATCCTTTGTGTAACACCAACCACCCTCTTAACACCCATGAATTCCACAACTAGCCTTTTATACGCAAGAGATAACCTTTTTTGCCATTCTTTTCTCTTTTGATGATTCAAGGTCTTTCAACCCGAATGATTCATTCCTTTCATCACAATTTTGGGTGCTACCTCACATTAAAGTTTTCATTTTTCCCTTTTCTCTTGCAAATTTTTCCACATCTTCACATTCATCTCCTTATCACTCCCCGGTTCATTGGCTTGAAGCCCCCATTTTCATTATGTTATTTCTAATCACTAGGGAGGATGGGTGCTAAATAGAAGGATTAAAAATGGTCATTAGGCTTGTAATGTGGTTTCCAAGAAAAGGTCTGAGGCTCAAACATTGGCTATCAATGATTAATACTAAAGGAGGTTATTTTGGATGAAGTGACTACCAAAAGAGGGCAGATCACGTTCTAAGTGTAACTACATCTAGGATTTTGACTTGAGTCACAACTGGGGAAAGTTCTAGACAAGAAGAGGTGCATGGGATTCACTAAAGTCCTTACCACACAAGGCATCACTCCTCAAGAGACCACAAAAGTCATTGTCTACACATAATATTGGTCTAAGACATCAAAACATGCAAATTCATAAGTCAAGCAAGAAATCTACAAGGTATGACAAAGAGTGCTATGTTCTTGATTCAAGCATCTACTCATTATCACTTTCATTTTCCTACCCCATTTTAAAATTCCATTTCAAAAATTTTTCTGGTGGTTCCTTTCAAAACAACTCCCTAAAAGACTCAAAAACAACATGTCGTTTTCCCTTAAGAGAGTCGCGTCACAGTCTATCATCGAGAATTGTTAACCCGGCTCGGCAAAGAAAAGAGAGAGAAAAACACATGAATGCTCCTTGAGAAAGAACTGTGGTATAAAGAAAATCCTCGGTGTTTTGATTACTACACTACAATTTACAAAGGCGAACAAGAAAACTTGGGTCATGCATGTAAAATTTATCAATTCAAAGCAATGACCCCTTTTTTTAAAGCACTAACACATCAACATTCAAGAGCTAAATCATATCATTCATTTCCATTACCAAAACAAGACCGACAAAGGAAATCATCAAAAAATAAAATAAACAAAAGCCCAACAAAGGCTATATCCAATCAATTCAAAAAAATAAAACATCAATGACCCCCCAACAACAACACTCATCCCCCCTCTCCCACTTAAGAGAATACATTATCCCTAATGTATGCATGCAAAAGGGAAAGGGACAAGAGACTCCCTGAGCAGGTTATTCCTCCTCATTATCATCAGTTGCATTACCTGCACCACCACCACCGACCTGACCTAGCCCATCAAAATCATCCCCCGAGCCCTCGAACAAATCATCAATAGGGCCCCGAACTGTGGAGGGAGCAGCCATCGCAACGTCAAGGGAACTTCATGTCAGGCACCTCTATTGAAGTTCAACTTTTCCATTTCTGCACCTCAGTTCGAAGAGAGGTGACATGCCCCTCAACCGCATCCACCCTCTTGCACAATGTAATGATGCTCTCATACAAAGATTTAGCTTCTTCTTCACTATTTGAGCAATGAGTGTAGGGAGACTCTTGACCAATCTTTGGAGTTGGCTCTCATGAGAGTTTGTCATTTCCACAAGTATGTGGAGACCACTTGATTGGGAGGATATAATAGGGGGAGAGGCTCCCCGAGGAGGCATGTCGCCTAAAGCTTGGCCTGACACTTCATGATGGGGCATGTGCAAATCTGGGGCATGCGGTGAGTGGTTTGATCCCTGTGATAGTGATCCCTCAGCCAACCCAAAAGCCTGCAGTCTTTTCCTCTTCACTGCGGGTGCCTCGGTATCTCTTTTCCTGTCTATGGAAATCACTCCTGAAGCAGCAGCAGGGGTTTTATTCAGGAACAAAGGAACTCCAGCTTGTAGGAATAGCTGGAAAATGAGGACAGCATATGGCATGGAAATGCTAGCCTATCGTGCCTTCCATTTCATTTGTTGGGCCACAATCTCCCCAATGTTAATGGGGACTCCGGACATGATGTAGGCGATGAGAATTGCTATTTCAAAGCTGACCCTTTGCTCATTCTTGGAGGGAATTATATGGCCACAAATAAAGTCCATCCATAACTTGGCCTTAAACTTCAAATCTTGGCGAGAGATTTTGCCACCCTTGGATGCCCACAGAGGTGTATCAACAGCGATGATTAGGGCTATCCAGGGGAATTGGTCCTTCATGTCCACCACCTGGGCCATGTACTCCGAACTAGAGTCCATCTCATCTTCCCAAAATAAGCAGTTGATGGCAGCTGGAGTGATGTCGACTTCCACTCTCCTTATCATGACCGAGGGTAGGCACGAGAAGTCATCAACTTTTCCTTTGTGTTTCATACTATCCTGCCTGGCTTGGTATGAAGCATAAAAATATGGTACCAGGGTGGGGTAGTAGGCCAGGAGAGGATTGGGAAAAGCATGCCATTGTTTGTCTGTCAATTGAGCGGTGATGTTGGAAAGATCAGCATGCAAGCCTACTAGATCTAATCGCTTCTCCACAGTGATATACCAGCCCTGGCATATGACATAGTGCTCCTTCATATTGGGCATACAGAATATGATGGCCTCTTTGGAGTTCGCAGGTGGTGCGGAGGCCTTGGCTTTGCCCTTTCCCTTGTTGGTGGACGATGCGGGGGCCTTGCCCTTTTTGGTGTTCCTAGATGAAGACATAATAATTCTGCAAACATGGTGTTAGTGACTTCTACACTATCATTGAACTAAAATAACTCAATCTATTCTAAAGGTGAAATGAAAAGCAAAGATGAAAAACCATTATTTAAAAAACCAGCAGCATCGGCGACCCACCGATAAGTCGCAGGACCGCTGCTGACTCGTCGATGTGCAAGAAAAGACTGAGTACACCAATAGCCTACCGACGACAAGGTGGCGAGTCACTGGTATTGATTCGCAAACCGGAGATGCAACACGGGATCCAAGCATTGGCCTGAAGCCAACTATAGATTGGACCGGCGTTCCATTAGCGTTTTGCCAGATGCTACCGGCGTTCCATCAGTAGGTCCAGTGAATCGCCAAATGTCGTCGTCCCCAAATCAATTCCATACATTTCAATGGCACCTATTCATAAACATCTACACACATTTCGGTGAATCATAAACCCTACACATAAAAATAGGGCTTAAATGATTATTTACCCATAAGAATGGTGTCACCCAATCTATCATCGGGCAAAGAATGACATTTCAATCCTAGTGGGTTACTCAGAATTCACCCCATTCAAATTCACAAAAATATCGCACCTATCCCACACCCATTTCAGCCATACACTTCTATCCCCCAGACATTTCAACAAATAGAGCATCAACCACAAATCTAATGAGAAGAAAAGACAGCAAAAAGGGAGGGAAAGACATGGGAAAACCACATAAAAAGAATGAAAATAATGTTCCATTGATGATAACATAAAAGAGACAAGGATACATTACCACACTTTATGAAAGAATTTTGTAAAGACTAGCTTGTGGGAGCTTAGCACTTTTAGCAGTGGCAGCTGTAGAGGTTTGTGTAGTAGAGAAGGAGGATGCGAGTGTGGATGAGTTTAGATGAGTGTAGTGAGAATTTTGGTGAAGGAATGGAGAGGTTTTATAGGGGGAAGGTGAGAGAGCAATAGGTTGAGGAGAAGGTGGGGTAGTAATGGTGAGTTAATCTGTTGGTGGGAAGTGGAAAGGTGGAAAAGAGGGAAATATGGGAAAGTGGAAAGGTTGGGTATTGGGAAGACAAAAAGGGTGTGGAAAAAATGGTACAAGGGGGATCTAAGGGAATATTATGCAGAATATGGCGGCTCAAGCAAGTATTTGGGGTTAGGTGGGTCCACATTTGATTTAAATTTTGAAACAAAACCATACCTCAACCGGCGCTACATTAGCGGTTCACCAAATTGAACCAGCATTCTGCCGCTTTACCTTTTACACTTGAAATAATGCCCAGTTCACTGTGTCTCCACCAGCTATTGACCGGTGGTTCGCGAACTGGATCAGCGGTATGCCGGTCAAATGCTCAAACTCCCAGCCTTCTGCCTTCTCGTGACATAAGGTGGTGGTTCGCACTTCTGGATCGGTGATTCGCCGGTCCAGCGCGGTTCCCGCATTGTTGTGGTTGTTTCCCTCTTTGCTCCTCACTTTATTGATCCTACAAAAACAAAAACAACAAAGACATAAAATAAATCAAATAAAACACTTGGGTTGTCTCCCTAGAAGTGCCTCAGTTAATGTTGTGGCACGACGTAGCTATCATTTAACAATTGTTCTTCGATGGATCATCCTCCAACTTCGTCTTCTCCATCACACTTCCACTATCCTCATCCTCTTTCTGCAGCACCCTGATCACCTTGCGTTCGACGGGATTTTTAGCTAACGGATACACCTTGAAGGTGACTTCTTCATATCCAACTCTGAAGTTGAGCTCCCCTAGTTCCACATCAACCATAGCTCTCCCCGTAGAGAGCAATGTTCTCCCCAAAATAATGGGTACCTCCACATCCATTTCACAGTCGAGGACTATAAAATCTGCTGGTAGGATGAATTTATCCATCCTCACCAACACATCTTCTAATACCCCCACAGGTTTTTTAATGGAACGATCCACTATGAGCAACCTTATAGACGTAGGCTTCGTGCTTTCAAGTCCCAACTTCTTGAAAATGGTTAGGGGCATTAGATTTCTGCTGGCACCAAGATCACATAGAGCTTTCTTAAACATACATATCCCAATTGTACACAGTATTGTGAAATCTCCAGGATCTTCCCTCTTGAGGGAAAGATTGCTCATCATCGCACTACAATGGTACGTTGTCTCCTCGCTACCTACATCAACCGCCTTCTTCTTTTTCAGAAACTCCTTCATGAATTTAGCATATCCTGGCATTTGGAGAAGGGAATCCACCAATGATATATTAACAGACAATTTGCTGAACTGACTGTCCTTTTTCTTGGCGAACCATTATGGATAAGGGGGTGGAGCTCTTGCTTCGACCTTGTCATCATTTGGGGCCTTCATGCCCACCTCCTCTTCATCAACTTGTGAGGGGATCTCATCATCCTTTCCCTCACCTTCATCTTCACTCTTTTCACCACTCTTGGCATCTTTGGCATCTCACCGATTTCGTTTTCCTCATTTGATTTGGGAGCTCTAGACTCCTTAGGCTTCACTCTTGCGTCTCCAACCACTTTACCACTCCTAGTGACAATAGCCATGCATTGCTATCTTTCTTTGGGTTTTGTCATTGTGTCACTTGGGAACGTTCCCTTTATTCGGGGATTCATTTGAGTAGACAAGTGATTCATTTGAGTTTCCAAATGCTTAATAGAGGCTGGATGAGAGTTCACCATTTGGGCAAGGTTAGACACCTCCCCTCTCAACTCCTTGACCCCGCTGTCGGTTGATTCCACTTTCTTGAGGAGTCTTGCTAACATCTCTTTAATTTTTGAGCTACCAGCATCACTCACACCTGGCTGACTTTGGGCGTTTCCATCTTTTAGAGGGGGAACATATGGGTTTGAACTTCGGTGGTAGCGGTCTCCCTCTTGATTCTACTCTCTATTTCCCCATCTTTCATTTCTTTGGGTCTATCCCTATGCATCAAGATTTTTCCAACCTTGGTTCTCTTTCCTTGGGCGGCAATAGCCTTGATTGGTCCCTTGAAACTCGGGTCGAGGACCTCCCATTTGATATCCCATGTATTGGCATTCTTCCTCATACATCGGTGGTGATGATTCTCCTTCATATTGCAAAGGACCTTGCATGCCTACAATATTCACCACCTTGGGTCCTGCCCCCATCATATGTTTGGTCATTAGTTGCAGCTATGTCATCAGTTTAGCAAGATTTTCATCTTGCTCTTCATCTCTTTTCCGCAACTCAGCCACCAATGCACTAGAGCTGATCTCATGTGTAGATACATTTGTCTCTCTTGTGCGCCAGGCCCTATTGGTTTTTGTCATTCTGTCCAAAAGGGATTTAGCCAGCCCATATGTTTGATCCATAATAGACCCTCCGACTAAATTGTTGGCAACGGATTTGTTGATGGAGTTGAGGGCTCAGAAAAAGCTTTGGAGAAGCACTCCATCAGGAAGGCCATGATTGGGAAAAAGAGAAACCTTCTTTTTGAACCGTAGCCATGCCTCATGCAAAGGCTCTCAAAGATCTTGCCTGAAATTTGTGATGTCATCCCCCAGCTACAACATTTTTGATGGGGGGAAGAAATGATCCAAAAAGGCTTTGGTTAATTCTTGCCAAGATGTAATATAACCAGGAGACAATTCTTCCAACCACATCGTCGCCTCTCCCATCAGAGAAAATGGGAAAAGCCTTAGCCTGATAGACTCTTGACTTATGTAAGTGATGTTGAAGGGCTGACATATCTCCAAGAAATTTCTCAAACGACAATTTGCGTCCTCACTTGGTTTACCTCCAAAGAGTCTCCTCGTTTGCAACAAATGCAGTATGGTGCTTGTGACATGAAATACGACATTCCTTACTGTGGGTGATAGGAAAATGGCTCCCACAATATCTGGCATTACCGAATTATGTTCCTCATGCTCTATGTTACCTTCCACTAAGCTATCCCCTGCTTGGTAATGATGACTCATATGGTTGTGATATCCTAATAAGAACAACAAAATCATGTCAACTAACTAAGATGCAAAATTATTTCAAATCCACAATCAACACAAGAATATCAAGTGGTAGTCCCTGGAAACTATGCCATTTTTGATAACGTCCAACATATACTCCTCATTCAAAGAGTATAGACGGTTTCTGTATCAAAACAAATAACCTGATGGATGTCGGGGTCAAATCCCACAAGGACTAGTGAGTGATAATTACAAGTGTTGATCGAGAAATTGAATTTACCATGCACCACTTAGAAATAACATAGAAATAAAAAAGTTGGTCAAACATTGTTGGACCACGATGCATCATCAGGACATTGACTTTCCCCAGATAGTTTTGTACACACAGTAGATGGAGATAGTATAAGTGAGTGAGCGAGAGAGAGAGGCCAAGAGGGCTAGGACTGATAGCTCCGGATTCTCCCAGCAGAGACATAGAGGTGGGCACCATCAGCAGTCCCACTAGAGATCTTCATCCCCAACACCGTTAGCTATGAGTGTGCCATCCAGATTTAGGCGCGACCATAGGGGATGAGTGTTAGGCTATAGAGGTCTGGGTAGCAGACCCGCAAAGCCCAACATTTCAGAGTGTATCAGGTGAGGCCAGAGACACACGGGTGAGTGTTTGGCAGGTACAGGTGCTTGTTTCGGGTATGGGAAGCCCAGACATATGCTTAGGGATTGCCTAGTAGCCAGACAAGGCCATGATATGGGTCAAGGCCCAGCCTCCAATTCAGCAGCTCCACCAGCACGCTGAGCTCAGCAGGGGTCATTTATTAGTGCGGGTGGTGGTCAGTGCCAAAACAGATTCTATGCCCTAGCATCTCATCAGGAGCAGGAAGTCTCTCCAGATGTAGTCATTGGTATGTTACGTGTATTTCACCTTAATGTATGTGCATTATTAGATCCAGGGGCTACTTTGTCTTTTGTGAAGACCTATGTTTCCAGTAGTTTTGGAGTCAATCCCGAAATCCTATCAGAAACCTTCTTAGTCTCTACTCTAGTTGGTGATTCAGTTATAGCTTGAGAGGTATATAGAAATTGCCCTATCACAGTTCCTTAGAAAGTCACCTCAGCAGATTAAGTAGAGTTATCCATGACCAATTTTGATGTTATCTTTGGAATGGATTGGCTACATGCATGTTATGCCTTAGTCAATTATAGAGCCCATGCAGTAGAGTTTAAATTTCCGGGTGAGCTAGTCCTAGAGTGGAAGGGTAGTTTAGATGTTCCTGTAGGTCGCTTCATTTCCTACCTTAAGGCCAAAAGGATGATTTCTAAGGGTTTTGTGTATCATCTAGTTAGGGTTAAGGATGCTACGTTCGAAAACCCGACTATCTAGTCAGTTCCTGTAGTGTGCGAATATCCAAAAGTGCTTCCAGATGATTTATCAGGAGTTCCTCCCAAGAGGGAGATTGATTTTGTTATTGACTTTCTTCCCGATGTGCAACCTATATCTATTCCTCCTTATTGAATGGCCCCTCCCAAGTTAAAGGAGTTGAAGGAGTAGTTGAAGGATCTCTTAGACAAGGGTTTCGTCAGACCAAGCAAATCCCCATGGGGTGCACCAGTCTTCTTTGTCCAAAAAAAGGATGGTTCACTTCGGATGTGCATTGATTATCAGCAATTGAACAAAGTTACCATCAAGAATAGGTATATTCTCCCAGAATTGATGATTTGTTTGACCAGCTTCAGGATGCTAAGTGCTTTTCAAAGATAGACCTCAGATCTGGATTCCATCAGCTCAGAGTTAGAGAGAGTGACATTCTGAAGAAAGCCTTCAAGACTCGGTATGGTCACTATGAGTTTGTAGTTTTATCTTTTGGACTAACGAATGCTCCTACAACTTTTATGTATTTGATGACCAGAGTGTTCAAGCCATACTTGGATATGTTCGTGATTGTTTTCATAGATGACATCCTTATATACTCTCGAGGTGAGGAGGAGCATGCCGCTCATCTGAGGGTGGTGCTACAGACCTTGAAGGATCACTAGTTGTAAACTAAATTTAGTGAGTGCAAGTTTTGGCTAGACTCAGTAGCATTTTTGGGTCATGTGGTGTCAAGTGACGGTGTACATGTGGACTCTCAAAAGGTAGTGGTGAAGAATTTGCCTAGATTAGTAAGTCCTTTGGATATTAGGAGTTTGGGTTTAGTTGGTTATTATCAGAGGTTCGTTGAAGGGTTTTCATCCATTTCTACGCCGTTGACTAAGTTAACCCAGAAGAATGTGAAGTTTTAATGGTCGGAAGCCTATGAGATGAGTTTCGAGGAGTTGAAGACTCGCCTTACCTCAACATCAGTGTTGACCCTACTTGAGGGTACATATGAGTTTGTGGTATATTGTGACGCTTCGAGGATCGGCCTTGGTTGTGTATTAGTGCATCACGGTAAATTTATAGCCTATGCTTCCAGTCAGCTGAAAGTCCATGAAAAGAACTATCCGACTCATGACCTCAAGTTAGCAGTGGTAGTATTTGCCTTAAATATTTGGAGACACTATCTATATGGGGTCCATGTGGATGTGCTTATAGACCACAAAAGCCTATAGTATGTATTTACACAAAAGGATCTGAATCTATATTACAGGAGGTGGTTGGAGATTTTGAAGAATTATGATGTGAGTGTCCTCTATTATCCTAGAAAAGCTAACGTGGTGGCAGACGCTCTTAGCATGATTTCAATGGAGAGTGTGTCCCATGTAGATGAGAAAGGAAAGAGTTGGTGAAGGATGTGCATCGGCTTGCACAGCTAGGAGTCCGTCTTGTTGACTCGAGAAATGGAGGTGTCATTTTCTAGAATGGATAAGATCTTTCTTGGTGACTGAGGTCAAAGCTAGACAAGATAAGGATCCGATTTTGGTAAAGTTGAAGGAAGCCATCAGAATCAGAAAGTGGAGGTCTTCTCCCAAGGGGGAGATGGTTTGCTATGATATCAGGGTCATTTGTGTGTACCGGGTGTTGATGACCCGAGGGAGCGGATGTTGCATGAGGCTCATGGTTCCAGATATTCTATACATCCAGGTGCCACCAAGATGTATCGTGACCTACGGGAAGTCTATTGGTGGAATGGCATGAAGAAGGACATAGCAGAGTTTGTGGTTTTTGAATTGTCAACGGGTGAAGGTTGAGCATCAATGACCTGGGGGTATGCTTCAAGACATTAGTATTCCTACTTGGAAGTGGGAGGAAATCAATATGTACTTCATTACAGGTTTTCCTCGTACTCATCAATAGTATGACTCTATTTGGGTGGTTGTAGATAGATTGACTAAGGCAGCCCATTCTACTAGTCAAAACAACCGATTCTACGGAGGATTAAGCTAAGTTATACATTCGGGAGTTAGTTCTATTGCATGGTGTGCCCTTGTCCATCATATCAGATAGAGGTACTCTGTTTACCTCCCAGCTTTGGAGATTATTTCAGAAGAGTCTTGGTACTCAGGTCAAGCATAGCATAACATTTCATCCACAAATGAATGGCTAGGTGGAGCAGACCATTCAGACTCTTGAGGATATGTTGAGAGCATGTGCGATTGATTTCAAGGGTAGTTGGGATGATCATTTGCCTCTCATTGAGTTTGCATATAACAACAACTACCATTCCAGCATTCAGATGACTCCATTTGAGGCTCTCTATGGGTTGAGTTATAGATCACTTATTGGTTGGTTTGAAGTCAGTGAAGCTATGATGATAGGATAAGATTAAGTTCATGAGGTGATGGAGAAGATTCAGCTCACAAGGGAAAGGTTGAAAACAGCTCAGAGTCGTCAAAAGTCCTAGATGTGAGGAGGAGAGAACTAGAGTTTGAAGTTGATGATTAAGTGTTTCTGAAAGTATCTCCCCTGAAGGGAGTGATGATGTTCGGAAAGAAGGGGAGACTCAGTCCCCGTTATGTCGGTTAGTACCGAATTGTGAAACGGGTTGGCAAGGTGGCAAATGGGTTGGAGTTTCCCTCAGAATTAGCTTCAGTTCATCTAGTTTTCCATGTATTGCTCTTAAGGAAGTGTCTGGGTGATCCAGCTCTAGCTGTTCCGGTGGAGAGTGTAGGTATGAATGATAGCCTTAGTTATGAAGAGGTTCCAATGGAAATACTGCATCGTCAGGTTTGGAAGCTAAGAAATAAAGAAGTAGCTTCAGTAAAGGTTTTGTGGAGGAACTAGCATGTTGAGGGAGCTACGTGGGTAGCCGAAGAAGATATGATGGCTATATACGCGCATCTATTCCCTTCTGGCATAGTTCTAGCTTGAGGTACCAGTTTCCTCCCTAGTACTCTATTCAGTTTCATGTTTAGTTCATTTCCCCCAGTTTCTTTCAAGTCAGTGTATGTATATATGATTCAGGAATTCAGTTCAGTCATATAATTCAGTTTGGAGTTAGTTACTCCATCCGTTTTTAGCTCTAAATGTTCAATATTTGATGACAGTTGCAGTTCTCAAGATTTGGAGTATGATTTACCACATTCGAGGATGAATGTTCCCAAGGGGGAGATATTGTAATACCCCGAAAGCCCTAAGATCAGACCCGAGGGTTGAAATGGAAAAATTAGGATTTTATGCACCAGGTCATAGGACGAGTCGTCCAGTGACCCGTGAGGTGCACCACGAGTCTTTAAGTGACTTGTAGGAAGGAGGTAAGACTTGGTTGAATTTTGGGATTTGAGGGTGACCATGGGTGTGACCACGATTCGTGGTCAACACCACGATTTGTTGTGTTAGCCGTGGTTAAGAGTTGATTGAAGGTTGAAGAAGTTGGGCAGTGTTGGTCACGATTTGGTCACCACGAGTTGTTGGGTTCACCACAAGTCGTGGTGACCCTCAGAAGGCAAGATCCCGGTGTAGGCAACGACTTGAGACAACAAGTCGTGGTGTTGGGCACGAGTCGTCCAGTCCCTCATGGGGACTGGCAGTGTGCATTTTCCTGCGAATTTATTAAGGGTTTTTCTGTAATTCCTAAGTTTCTAAGACCTATACTACATTGTCTTAAGCCTAGAAAAGTGTGTTTTAAGAGGGGTAATTTCATTCTAAACCTATTCTCTTCCATGCATGCAAGTCTAGAAGCTCCTAAGGGTGATCAAACTTAGATTCATCAAGTTATTCCCCAAATTCCTTTGAGTTCTCAAGAGGGTTGTGATATCATATTTCTCCAAGTATATAGGGTTATGAATAGGTGTATTCATCCACACCCATTCCAATCCCTCTTAAATTTCATAAAAATTCTAGTTGATGAATCTATGGAATTTTAACCCAACATGTGAATTCTCCAAGTATCAATCATGGGTATGATCTATACATGTTTCTAATATCGAATTATGATTAATGGGAATATTTTACAATATTTTCAATTTACAAATTATGTTTTCAAGTTTTACAAATTATGATGTCCACCCATGGAAGTTCATGAAAGTTGAGATTTACGATATATGTATTCAAGCATGATAAGATATATATGATGAAAGTATGATTTTGAATTAGCCATGTCCATGTTCATGTTTTCGAATGATCAAGTATATGTTAAGCATGTTTAAGTATTGGACAAGCCTATATGATCAAGTATGTTTCATTATTTATCCAAACTTCATGTATTAGTTTACCACATGAATTTTGGAGTCTAGACTCCCACTATTTTTAGCTTGTGGTATGGTTGAGCCCAAGGCTCTACATGTTACAATTTCGGATTATGCATGTATATTATGAGTCAGCTTCATCACTAGATGATGGTTAGCTTCATTGGAAAATGATGGAGAGCATATGCATATTTTTGAGAGTAGTGTCTAGCATCGAGTAGGCTAAGGGCCAGTCAACCCTATGCCTCAGAACTACGTGCGAATGTAGGTACGTTTCAATTTTTTTGGGACCTCCCTTGTGAGCTTCCCCTGCCCCCAAGGAGCCTTCATCTTGATATCGATATCATGGTAGCGTCCTTATCCCTAGCAAGGCTTTGGATGGCTCTGCCCACTTGAGTGTAATAGTCGAGACCATGTAAGATCTATCGTGGTAATGTCAATTATATGACGAGTCTCCCATTGTTCCTCATGATTTCAGTTATGCATGTTCATCAGTCATGATATTATGTTTTCAACAGGCTTGTCCCAATGTTCAGTTTTACTTATGATTATCAATTTTCAGCTTTGGGTCATTCAAATCAGTTATGATATTCAGTTATGTTCAAATCATATTTTCAGATAATAGCATGCAAGCCCTACTCTCAGACTCTTATGATGAAATGTTTGTGATATGCATGTTCTTTGATTTTACTTACTTAGTGGTTTTACATAACTTGCATACTCGGTACATTCCACGTACTAACCGCATACTCTATACTGTATTGTTTCATGATACATGCTCGGATAATCAGGCTCAGTCCCGCCATTAGACAGACTCTCAGTATTAGCATCTCCCAGTCTCAGTTGGTGAGTCCTCATCTTCCGATGGCCCTTTATCAATTGTATTTAGTATTTTTAGTTTTAGACTATAATGAGTTAGTTGGGGTCTTGTCCAATCAACTCATCAATAGTAGAGGCTTATCAGACATAGTATGTATTCAGCTTCAAACTTGTGTATATATTCAGATATTCGTGTTATCAGATTCTCAAACTTCCTCTATGTTTTATATGTTAGACTTCCACTTTTATCTAGGTTGAGATTTAGATGTTATGTTCATGCCATGGGCCGACTTGAAGCCTTTCGGGGTTCCTTGTCCCGTGTCTCGATTCGGGCCTATGTTCGGGTCGTGACAAGATCACATAAGCAACAACTACAATATAATACCAAGAAAATCAAAAGTAAACATCATTTAATCAACATCATCAATCAAGAACTGTTGGACCCTCTCTCGATTGTGCACAGTTAGTGGAGCTCAATCCATTCGGGAGAACCAATCATGATCCCAAGAAGACTCAGAAATGCTGGACCACTCTCAAATCATGTATCAACTTGACACTACGGAGGACATCATCCTCAACCTTGTAGGTCATTTCACTCCTTGGGCTCAACCTCTCGTATATCGAGTATCCAAAAGCCACAAGGCACCTCGGGCTCAACCCCTAGCCAAAATAACTCTCATGAATTGGATACCCACAAGTCAGAAGTCTCAAACACAACATGCACACAATCACAATATTCAAAATCAACAACAGAAATAATACATTCTCAAACAGCCCACAACCGGCTCTCGAACCCCACCAATTGATTGTCACAACACAGTACTGTTCTTTCATATTTAGCCGTCCACCGATGAGCCACTAACCGAGCTAAGGATCACCAAAATAACCAGTCTATCCCCAACCTTACAAGAATCCCTCAGACTACTCTACTCACCACTAATAACAAGGTACATGACCAATCCAACCGAAGTATCCCTAAGGCTACCAACATGCTATTGACACGGCCACCAACTCAAATATAATGAAAGATCGTTGCAATTGTCGATCTAAATCTTTATCAAACTATCAACTACATATAATAGTAGCACCTATATTATATATTTCTATCTACAAAATAGCCCATAACACAAGCTATAGCAGTCATGACATATTCTATAACCGACACCAACTAACACCCAATGAACGTATGACAACCAAATAAACTATTGCCTGAATTCATGACCTCAATGTATGAGGAAAAGACCACAACCCAATAGCCCCAAAACTCACGTTTACAAGAGCCAAAAAATAGTTAAAAACACAGCAAATTCACACAATATGACAAGAATATGATTGGAATGGAAATAATGCTAAAACAGAGAGGTGAAAACCTTAACATACCTTGGATTCTGGCGAAACCCAAACTGAGCCAGCTTAACACAATACCACCAAGAATTTACTGCCTCAAAACAGTTTTATCACCACAAAAATGCAGCTATAAGTATACAATAAGAAAACAATACCAAATGAAGCTTATTCGATAAGAGAAGAAACTCTGAGATAACAATCTTCTGACGTTTACAGATTCATAAACAACTTAATTTACTAAGAAATACAATAGGGAAAGGCTTACCAATGAGACAACTCCAAATAGCCATCAAAACTTCTTGAAACGCCACCAAAACGTGATCTAAATGGAGGAATCATTCCTGACCTTAGGTTTGAGTGTTAGATTATGTTTTCTATCTCCCAAATTGTCAAAAACTAGCTGGGATAAGTCTAGAGAGAGTTTTTGCTGCTAGAAATTTCCAAAAATGAGAAAAGGATATGAAATAATTGACCAAATGGACTTATATAGTCCTTCACCGCCTTAGCCGTTTTTGACGTGCCTGCTTGCGCGGTCTCGTGAAAATGCAAATATTTCTCTATTTTGAAGTTGGATTAATTAATGGTTTAATATGTTGGAAAAGACGTATAGAACTTTAATTTGATACATCTTAGGCCCCCTAACTCATTATAGACTGGGAGCAAAGTTTTGAGACATTTGACCAAAATTTCAGAGAATCTCAAGAAGGAAATTTGCAATAACTTTTGCCAACTTTTGTTTTACAACTTGATTGACGTCAAATATTAACATCTGACTATAGAGTGACTCAAATAAGTCATAACACTTCATTCTTATCCAATTAAGTACTCTTAGTCCTACCTTAAAAGTATGAATTTATCGCTCAAATTATCCGGGGTGTTACACTCATTCTCCAATTCTCTAGAAAATTTTCATTTTTATTAATATTTGTGCTAATCAAGTATCAACTATAACATTTGCTAATATTCAAGTTCCTATTTACTACAAAAAGTTTTGATTATTGATTATAATTGTCTACTTGTACGTAGACATTTGGTGCATTTGTCCTATACTTTCTTCTCTTAATTTACTTAATTTTTGTCTCTTATTTATTTTAATTTTCTTGTGTTATATTTAATTAGTCATAAATTATAATATGGATTTTGAAAAAAGAATCTGAAAAACAAAAGAGTATTACATCCAAATTAGGCGTCTTATAATGCATTAAATTTTTCTACAAAAAAAATAAAGGTTCTAGTAAAAACAATTGGTAGTTCTTATTAAGAAATTCCTAGAGTTAAAATTAATTTGGAAGAATTTAGACATATTGGTGAAACTCCTATATAACTCCTCGGACTTTCTGGCTAAGTTTGAAATTATTCTAGGTATGCGGATAGACCCGAACCCGATGAATTTTATGAAAACTAAGTTTTAAGATCGATTCTTAATTATGAAAAGTGCATTTGATACAAATTAAGTTCATAAGGAACCTCTAACACAAAGTTGAGTTGAGAGCCTTCTTACGGATTGAGTATTCGTATAAGTTCTTACAGGGCTCAACTTTAAAAGAACATAAGTCCCAATTTATGAAGAACTTTTAGGAGCTTCAACACATCAATTGGAAGCCCTTTTAGTCTTCTGTCCAATGCATCCAACCTTGCGTTAATCAGATTCAGAGTAAATGATATGAGTGTTTTAGTGATGCACTATCAATCACTCGATCCCAATATTTTTCACCTTTCTGGTTAGAGTGCCGCCAGAAGTGATTGACCGTCAAGTGAATGACAGCCCATCACTTTAGCCGTCACTTTGAATTCCTAGATGTTCTGCACATTTTTTCAGGGGTATTTTTGTAACTTTTTATAATTTTAACACCCAAACCTAAACGTTTTGGGATTACTAAAGGGGTTATTTAAGGATTCTATAAGCCTAAACACTCATTCCTCCCCATTTCAAAGTAGAATCAAGGATCAAAGCTCTCAAGGTTTTCAAGAAGACTAGGGGATTTATCTTCTTCAACCTAGGGTTTCTTCAAGCTTGAGTTTAATTTCTTAATTTCAGGTAGGTAAGGATAACCTAAGTAAGGATTTATAATCATTCTTATACCCTACATCTATGCAAGAATTTATTGAGATCAAAGCCAGGGTTTTGTCATACCCTGAGCCTACATCCTGGACGTCGACAGACAATCAGAACACTTTCATAATCCAAGCGAACCCTTGGACTAGATTACTATAAGTTTAGATCTCAAAAAATAATAATCGATAAACAATGAACTATGCGGAAGCTGGAACTTAGTGAACTCAGCATAATAAAAGAGAATTCCTTCTATAATTGAAATAAATGTTGGAAAGTAACATTATTTACTCAACATCTATCTCTATCTATGAAAGCCTCTATAACTGTAGAAGGGATGCCCGGATATAGTTTCGACGGCTATCTCAAGCTCAATATCTAAAAGACTCAATCAAAACTGTGACACATTGAATATGGGAGGCCTCACCAAAAGTTGAATATAGATGAAGTCCTAGTGAAGCACTCCTTGTTGTTCCAATCTATCTGAGTCTGCATCATAATAAGATACAGAGCCAAAAGGAGTCAGTACATATAAGTACGGTATGTAAAATAGCTAAATGAAATAAAGTTAGCAAGAATATCTCAATTGAAGGGCATAACTAGAAATAGTAACTTGACATGATTGGACATAACTGAATCAATAGGAAACTGAACTCTAAATAATACATAGGATATAATATGATAATATAATCAATGTGTAAAACAGTTTATGAAATAAGACTTATGCATCAAAACCATCTTTGTAAATACATATGCAAGTAATGTATATTAATAGTAGGTTGGTTGGAAATTTTCATAACCCACACTATTATGAATGAGTACATGATGCTTGACTATCTCGCTCAAGTTGGTAGAGTCGTCCAAAGTCTTGCTAGGGCAAAGGACGATAATAATCTTTGATCCATAACAATCAGTCCTTACTAGTGACTATCTTTAAGGAGTCACCCAAATCACGACATGATCCTATCCTATGCTAGCTACGTAGTTCTGAAGCTTATAGGTTATCTAAACCCTTTCGCCAACTCAGTGCTAAATAATCCTCTCAAAACATTATTACTCATGTTCTTATGCCTTTCTTAAGGAAACATCAAAATATCATTATAAAATACTTTAGCTATACATATAATGAATATTTAAAATCATCATTGGATCTTGTCGCTCAAAATCTCTTTAAACATTTCTTATGAGCCTTTTGCTAAAAACATCATTTAAACATCAATAAAACTTTACTTGTTAGCCTTGGTCAAAACATATTTTAAAAACTTGGGAGCTTCTAGGCTCCAAACATTTCCTAAGTTTCAAAAACAAGACTTTTACTTAATCTTTTGAAAATCATGTGAGAATCATATCATTATGCTCAAAACCTCGTTATGCATACTCTCTTGAAAATATGCTCAATCTTTATGAAAATAATGCATTTACTTCAAAACACATATTCTCAAAACTATGCTTCTTAAAATCATGCTTTTATGCAACTGGGTTCATGGGATAAGAGACATGAACCAACTCACCAATCAACAATTAACAATCAAAAATCAACAGAGGATGATTAAAAATATAATGGAGAGGGATTATAATCAACAATCAAGGATATCAATAATCAACTCAATATGAAGAATTCAATAAAGGTAATTCAACACATATCATCAATGGAATAATAAACCGTAGCTTTATACTTAACAATCTCAACAATGAATTTAGGACATAAGGAAAATTAGAATTTCTCACTTATTTTTGCCTTACATACCTAGAAATTTAGAACTTAGACTCAATCTTAAAAACCCTAGGTTGAAGAAGATGAATTCCCTAGCATTTCCCTTGAGAGCATGAGAGCTTTGATCCTTGATTCTACTTTTGAATGGGGAGGAATGAGTGTTTAGGATTTTAGAATCCTTAAATAACCCTTTTAGGAATCCCAAAACATTCAGATTTAAGTGTTAAAATCATAGAAAGTTATAAAATTATCCCTAGAAATCGTGTAGAAAATTTGCAAATTCAAAGTGATAGCCAAAGTGATGGGCCGTCACTCACTTGACGGTCAGTCACTTCTAACACACTCTTAACTAGAAAGTGAAAAATATAGGGCATAAATGATGACCAAAGTGATGGGTCGTCACTCACTCACAGTCAGTCACTTCTGGCGTCGCCCTTAACTAGAAAGATACAAAATCTTAGGATCAAGTAATAGCCAAAGTGACAGGTCGTCACCCACTTGACTATCAGTCATTTATGGCGTCAACCTTAACTAGAAGAGTCAGAAATCTTAGACATGTTAAAGTTCAAGGTGACGGGCCATCACCTAATTAACAGGTGTCAACCTTGACGTCAAATGTGAAGCAGCCATCATACCCGAAAACTTTATACCTTGCTAACGAAAAGCCGATTTGGGATTCTAGGTGTTATAAGTTTTTACCCAAATTCTTGAAGTGTCATCTTCTCTATCTATTGAATTGTTCATTGATGAGTTGTTTCTATTTAATTGTATCCCTTGGTTATTTACCATCATTCTCTTAATGTTATTGATGATATTCTCTTGAATTCTTGAGTTGTTGATTATTGATGGTTAGTTCAAGCCTCTTATCCCATGAACCCTAATGCATAAAGTCATGATTTTCGAAAGCATTGTTATTAAAGATGAACACATTATTTTCACCAAGATTGAGCAGATTTTTAACAAAGTTTTCATGAAGAGATTTTGAGAAACAAAGCATAGTTTTGAGCATGATTTTCAAAAGCTAAAGTGAAGTATTGTTTTTGAAACTCATGAGATGTTTTGAGCATATGGATCACAATTTATCAAAGAGATTTTTGATGCGTAAGGTCTCCCAAGTTCTTACTAATGTTTTGAGCAAAATTCTCCAATGATGATTTTAAACTTTCATTTTATTTATAGCTAAAGTTCTTTATAATGATATTTTGAGTTGCACCAATGAAGGCAAAAGAACATGAGCATAATGTTTTTGGGAGAAGTATTTAGCACCGAGTTGGGTGAAAGGGTTCAGACAATCCATAAGGCCCATAACTACGTAGCCAACGTAGAATAGGATCGTGCCATTAGTTTGGGCCACTCCTCAAAGATCATCCTTGGTTTGGACTTTGATTTATAGGGATCCCAGATTGTGATTATCCTCTACCCTGGCAAGGTTTTGGAGGGCTCTACTAACTTAGGCGAGATAGTTGGACATCATGTGCTCATTCAAGATGGTGTCGATTATGAGAATCTCCTAACCAAAAAAATTTATCAAAATACACATTACTTGTACATGTATTTACAAAGATGATTTTGATGCATGAGTTTTATTACATAAATTGTTTTACACACTGATCATGTTATCATATGGTATCTCATGCATCATTTAGAGTTTTAGAATACAGGTTTGGTTTTATGGTTTCATGTTGAGTTATTGTTCCCAGTTCTTCTCTTCGATTAAGATATTTTTGCTCACCATATTTCATTCAACTATTTTACATACCATACATGTCATGTATTGACGCCCTTTTTAGCATTTGCATCTTAATATAATACAGACTCAAGTAGACAGGATCAGCAAAGGAAACTTCACTAGAACTTCATCTACATTTAGCTTTTGGTGAGACCTCCCACTTTAGGAGTGTCATAATTTTGATTGAGTCTTATTTATATATAGATCTTGGAGTAGCCGTAGGAACTATGTACCGGCACCCTTTTTACAATTATAGAGGCTTCATATATAGAGTGAGATATTGAGTCACTAATGTTACTTTCTAATATTTATTTTAGGTATAGAATAAATTCTCTCTTATTATACTAAGCTTACTAAGTTTCAGCTTCCACTTTGTCAATTATTTATTGATTATTATTTAGTAAGACCTAAACTGATAGTAAGCCAAGTCAAGGGTTTGCTTGGATCACAAAGGTGGTCTAAGTGTCAGTCGATGCCTAGGGTGTAGACTTAGGGCCTGAAAAACATGTTATCAGAGAATTTAGGTTCAAAGAGTTCTAGGGAGTGTATGAAGCCATGTCAATAGGATCTTGTTTATGATTTTGAGGGGCGCACTTCTATAAATGAGGGATTATAGTCATTTAAGAAGAGTTTCTCATTCTTTCATACTCTAGATCATGTAATAGAGTTGTGCCATAGGAAACTTTATACATATTCTTGCGTTATTCTAATTTCGCTGACTACGCTTCATCTTCGAGGTGATAAAAGCAGCAACACTTGGATTCATATCAGTGAGGTAGTCTCAAATTGAGCCAGCAAAAAGTTAATGGACCGTAAAATGGCTTAAGAGTAGCCTATTATTGCAATTAAGTCTAATGCATTACAAGAATGCACTCTTATTTATATTGAATCATGCATTGGGCCTACAATAATATGTTCTCTCAGACCCCCTCTTCTGAAACTTTGATGTGGATGACATCCTTAATGGGAGACTGTGTCTCTAAGTTCTTGGGTAGTATTGAAACACTAGAGATAGTGTGATTTGGGTTGTATGAGCCATAAGTAGTAGAATGAACCTAAAACTAAAAATATGAAGATAGGAGTGTGGACGCTAGAAGTGGAGATAGTGATTGAGGGAAGTATGTAGCCATAGTCATGTATCTATAAGGTATGGAATGGGATTATAAGTCCCTTGGTGTTGACTGAAGAGTAATAAGTTTTGTGTAGATTCCATGGTAGTATTTTGAGGAAGAGTTGTTGGTAAAGGTGACTTAGAGCATGTTTGAACTAGAGTAGAAGATCATGAGGGCATGTCAGTTTATTAGAAAAAGATTAAGTATAGGTGATTGGAGGCTAAGTCAATAGTTAAAGTAGATTCTTAAATGTTAAAAAGAAAGATGTGCACCAAGGTGGAATGTAGTTGCACTAGATTCTAAGCTGCTAAAGTACTATGTGTGCGTAGTTAAGTATTCTTGATTTGAGAAGTGTGAAGAATAGTGGCATGTACTATATGGTGTCCTAAAGAGCCGAGGCTATATAATCTTAAATAAGATAGATGATTTTGAGCCTCATAGTATAAGGCTTAACTTTCTATTGGGTGGATAGAGGATTGGATGTATGAAGTTGATACGACAAAAATAGTATGAAGCCTATAATAATAGCGTTAGAGGCAAAAGGAAAGTCAGCAACTACCTAAGAAAGAAATCCTAGCATAAATTTTAGTACCTACAGATATAGTCGTTGAGAGAGAGTTTAGCATCCATATGTGTAGTAAAACCCCTACCTACAAGAGTTATTTGATTATAGCCCAATTTAGGGAAGAATTCCAAAGACTTAGAATGTTGGCTCTTGAGCTAAGGGGGAGATAATAATATGAAGAACCAAGTCAACCCTTGAGATTCTAATTGTGAAAAAGTCCTGGAGCAGTAAATATAGAATATTTATCCATTCATAGTAAGCTATATCAGTTGCACTTCAATCAACACGATATTCTACTCATGTCTATGTATTCATGCCATGACCACGTCTAAGGTCCAAGTACTCTATGCATACCCATGACCATACTCAGATTCCTAAAATGAGAAGCAACCACTCCAGACTGCCATCCCAGTCTTATCCTATGATTCAATAAAAGCCAACTTTATGTAATGAGACTCATTATATATATAAACTCATGTCTCGCAGTATGCTCAGTTCTATGAACTCAATCCTCAAGATACGCCTTAATGGCTAATAAATCATGTTATATCATGTATATGCTTAGATCAGATTTCTTAAACGATTCGTGTTTCTGATTTCCTTAACCTAACCCTATGTATGTTCACCCATGATGGTGATAGTTGTTATAATTTTCATGCTAAGAATAACTCTTCTATTCATTCCTTATATGCCCAGTATGTGAAGTACTCATGTCCATTGCACTTGATTCTTGTAACACCCTAAAATTCTCTAAGATCAAACCCGAGGACTGAAATAGAGAAATAGAAAAACCTGCACTAAGTCACAGAATGAGTCATAGAATGACTCTTCAAGTGATCCAATTGGTCATAATGTGACCTGTTAAGTGGGAAATATTGGTGAAAACTTGGATTTAATAGATTCATAACGAAAAATATGAAGATAGGAGTGTTGGGGCCCTCTGCTGTTGCTGTTGTGGGCCGCTACCACCAGTAGATCTCTGGTGGCCAAAATCTGTATGACCAGTTCTTTCCCGCTTGTTCTTACGTTCCATTTCTTTCAACTTCTATGCCTTAATCTGTTGGGCATACACAATTAAGCTAGAAGGATCCATGTCCTTGATTAACATTGTCGTCCTGCACTCTTTGAGAACCAGGTTAGACACTCTATTTACGAAATTCAGCATGCGAGCGCTTGGCTCGGTCACCATCTCTGTAGCATACTTTGATAGTCTAGTAAACTCCAGAGCATACTCCTCATTGTTCGGTTTCCCTACCGTAGGTTCATAAACTTTTCCATCTTAGCCTTCCTCAGCTCCGAGGAAAGAACCTATCCAGAAAAACTGTATGAAACTCCTCCCACTCGACTGGTCCTGCTTCTGCTGACCTCCCCTCCTTCCACTACTCGTACCAAACCTGGGCTACCCCTTTTAGCTGGTAGGCAGCCAGGTCAGCACTCTCGGAGGAGTTGACACCCATGATCCCGGTAATCTTTCTGATCTTATCTACAAAGCCTTGTGGGTCCTCTCCCACCTTTGTTCCGTGAAAGTCTAGAGGGTTCATCCAGGTGAAATCCCGCACCCTGGAAGCAGCTGAAAACCCACTTGTGGTTACTGGAACCACCTGCTGGTTCACTTTATTGGCGACTGTTTGAGCTAACAACTAAATGGTCTCCCTGAATTCGGTGGTGGATAAGGATTCATCTTGAGGAACTGTCGGAGCTGGTAGAGTGGGCCTGTTGGCGTTTTCGGCTCTTCGTCCATTTCCACGTTGAGGAGGCATTATTTACTAAAAGGAAAAAGGACACGATTTAGAAAGACGTATTTGGAATTGGACTTTAACGCATGATAAAGAACATGAACAAAAAGGGAATTTTCCTAATAACATCTCGTAGCCTCCTCGTCATAAGTGTGGCGCGCTTCACACCCATGAAAAGGACTCTACTCAATGCGGCTTTTAGACTTGCCAAGGATACTCTAAACCTAGTGCTCTGATACCAAGATTTTCATGCCCCGAGCCTACACCCTGGACGTAACACGGTACTTGAAACCACAAGTGACCCCAAGTCAATCCCTGGTCTATCATACACTAACATTCTGAGTAGACACGCACAAAGGAACTTATAAATGATAGTTTTATCAGTTTAAGAAAATGCAAAGACTAAAAGTAATATATCTGAAATACAATTCTAAAAGACAAGTCTGGTCTGAAAGCCATCTATTGAGGAGTTGCTGGGACAGGCCCTCTGCTAACTCTTAGTCTATACAAAACCATAACCAAATGAAATAAATAAACAAGGCCCTCGAATGAGGAGGACTCACAATCTGATCTGCTGATGTGGAATGCTCTGAAACTGAGGTAACTATCTATGCTGAACCTAAGAACCTGCAGCTGTATCATGAAACGATACAGCATGAAAAGCATGCATCAGTACTTTGAATGTACTGAGTAAGTGGGAGAGACATACTGAATATAAAGTCTGAACTAAAATTACACGCCATGACCAACAAGCAAACTGAACTGAACTATTGATATAATCTGAAATGGTCAAGACAACCCTATCTGATGGTCATGGAAATGCCCTAAGTCTGAAACACTGAATATGAGATATTGTACTGAACTAAGCTTCTCATTCTGATACTGGACTAGATTGACTAGTGGGAGAGTCTATAACCGACATTTAACCATGTGAGCTAGACGTGGAGTCCGATATATACATCCCACCGGTAGACCCAATATACCTTTCCAGAGTATAAAGGACAAACTGAGTGATCACAAAATATATCTGGGGCCAATCAGGCCAAGTAATACTGAAAGCTACGTTGGCAATGTTGTTTTAGGAACCTGGGTGTGCTGGAACCCCAACCTGCTTGGTGCTAAGTTCTACTCCCACTGATAAACCTAAATTGAACTACTAAGTTGATAGATCGAAACTAGGGTCCAAGACTAGTTTGGGACGAATGACTGCATGTACCTTGAGAGTCTTATCGGACCAGATTCTGTAACTGGGTTCTAAGACTGGTCAAAGCATGCTTATCTAGAAGTTTCGTAACCGTCTATAGCATAACTAATAGCTAAACTGGGGTCTTGGGGCTGGTTAGAGCTATAACTGAATGTCATAACCGCTGAATGGACCAAATAACTGAAATATAAAACTAAGTCTGAAAACTGGGAGGCACCACTGACACCTCGAAAATAAACTGGAGTCAAACTGATCAGTTGACAATTTTCTGAAAGATTTTGAAGAGACTCTACGTTCTAATTTATCTGAACTACTAGCAGCTAATAGAGAACTCAACTTATCCCAACAATATGGGAATTTCATAATATCGAGAAATTTCAAGAATTCTAGGAATTTAATTCAACAAGGATGACATCATTCTTATTAATGGAATATCTACTCAACATATATAAATATATAGGAAATTCTAGAAAATTCAGTGCATAACACTCTTCATTCACTAGAGGAAATTTAATAAGCAAAATTCATAACTCAAAAGTTAAGGCTTAGATTCACTAATATATAAACACTAACAATTTGATAGGAATTTATGGGGATCATATCAACAATATATATGAACATCGTTCTAAGTGAAATCAACGAAAATAACCATGAAACCTTTTTCATAGTCATAAAAACTCGGGGCTTAAAACTGATAGATGAAATTGAAGAGGATCTTGGGGGCACAAGGGAAGAACAATCCCCTTGCTAAAACCCCACATACCTGACGAAGAACCCACAAAAATCTTGAGAAATTTGAGGAGGAGAAAGCTACCCTAGTTCTTGCTCTGAGAGTTTCTGAGAGAACTTACGGTGTATTTTCTAAGTTCTTGAGTGGGGAATGAGGAAGGGACCCATTACCCCCATTAAAACATCTAAAATCAAATTCAAAACGATGTGGTTTAATGCTTGGGAGAATAGAAATTACTAAATTTCCCTTAGAGATTAGCAAGGAAAAACTATCAGGTGCCCCTAACAGGTGACTTAACGACTCGTTTCCTGGTCCAACAAGTCATTGGGTTCTATCGTCATGCTCACTAGAAAAATTTCTACCGACTCCTGACGGGCACATGACGAGCCGTCATGATTAGGAACGACTCGTCGTGCTGTCCGTCAGGTACACTGGTAAGAACGCTGGAAGGGACTGGAAACGAAGGTCTTGACAAGTTGTTACTGCTGATTATGACTCGTGGTGACCTTCTAATCTTGGGTGTATTTATAAAACCAAACTCCGTATTTTCAACCCTTCGGGAGTCTAGTTGAGGATAATATTGATGTATTCACGCATATTTCGAGTTAATTATGGTTGTTCTTCTTTTTCGGATTAATAATTGTGTTGTGCCAGCAGCCCAGGGGCAAGAAAACACGGTTCGGTACTAGATGGGTGGTGGAGGAAGGTAAAAAGTGGTATGGAAACCATAATGAGTCAAAATACTTCCCTGAGGAGCAAATTGAGCGCGAAAATTTGGCACAAGAGTTCCCCTAGATACTGCATAGGATACACGCCTTGGGCATGGACTTCATCTTTAAGGCGCCCAGGGACTGTAATTTACACATGGTGCGGGAATTCTACATGAATTGGGACCCCACTTTATGCAGCAATACACTCAAGATTCGGGGGCAGGTGGTTCCCTTGGAGGCACATCACTTAAATGCCATCTTGGGAACACCTGACACAGACCCACATCCGCTCCGCCAGCTGAACATCACCCCACCATATGCTGATATCCGACACACATTATGCGGAAAAAAATCAACAGCCAGGTGGAGGTTCCACAAAGAGAAAGGGTACCACCAAACATTGCCCTATTCACAGATGAACAGGGAGACCAGAGTGTGGTTGAAGATTGTTTGCACTTGCCTCATTCCCGGGGTGCGTATGACTGATGTCACCCAAGACAGAGTCTACCTGGTATACGCCTTGATGATAGACATGGAAATTAATATCGGGGCGTGATCATATCAGCCATGAAAAAGGCAAGGCTGCATCAGGGGCACGGGTATGGGTTTGGTGGTCTACCCACCACCTATCTCAGAAGCCATGACATTGAATAAGAGGCTTTAGACTACAGAATAAGAAGAATGGTGCGCTTTGGACGTGACCAAGACTAAGGCGCCAGACACCACATATGGGCCAGTGCTCACGTTAGTCGAGCGACATGCTCGAGATGATTGCTATGCAGCCAAGATGTTTGGACTGCAAATGCTACAGTTGCATATAGATGGACACCCCGTAACAGAGGATGAATTGTGGTAGGTGGAAATGGACTACCCGATGAACGAGCATGTTAGAGCCATGTGCAGGATGGGCCAAGCATTTGTAGAGGCGGTGGACGATGATATACCCACCGATGAGGATAGCTGCCAGGAGGACTCAGACATTGAGTCAAATGAAGATGAGGGAGATGACTCGGACCTCGATGACGAGGCCTGTGCATCGAATAAAGAAATTGAACCAATTAATTGATCAGGGAGTCTTTACCACCCTAACTCTGTTCTTACATTGATTTGTTGCAAGCACTGAGGACAGTGCTCACTTTAAGTGTGGGGTGGAGGTTATCTTATGTTTGTTTATTTGTGTGGTCTTATGACTGTGGCATGTATAAACTAGTTTTTAATAGCTAGTAAGTTCTGTTACTAGGGTGTGTTTATTTGTGTGGTCCTATGACTACGCCATGTATAAACTAGTTCGTAATAGCTAGTAAGCTCTATTCCTAGGGTGCTTTGTTACTTGTGACTATTTTTCATGCTTTGGGTTTCTCGAATTTTGTTTTCGGTGCTTTTTCCGAGGATAGTCCCTTTGAACCTAAGTCATAGGTAGAGATTGTTCTCTATGGTGCATGGATGACGATCAACTTAAGGGAATTTAGTCATGTTAGGAAATAGAAAATAAACCCATCACTATTGGGCTAAAGAATTTCACTTGGTTGGCTGCTAGACTTCTGGAACATACATTTGGACAAGCAAATGGTTAAAAAAATGAGTGGATCACATAGGTCATGATGTTTAACTCTAAATTTCAAAATTTTATGCTTAATTGTGCTTGTCACTCAATATGGATGCAATCATGAAAGGAGTCTAAGCTAACCAAAAGTGATCCTCCGTGCCATGTGTGGTGAGAATTAGTTGTATTTCTTGCAAACTAACGTCTAGAATTTGCCTTGTGTGTATAAAAGCTGGAAATGGCATTAAGCTTAGAGGATATGATTAAGGCACTTCTTTGTGAACCTAGATAGTTGACCCATCTCATTCAGTCTCCCTGACCTTAATGATTTTCCCTAGTGAGCCCCGTTTGAGCCTTTAAGCCTAATTTTATTGGAACAGCCTCACTAAGAAGCCTTACCCCATTTGTTCGAATGGCCTCAATGTTTCTTTGATCCAAATAGATCCTATTGCACTTTATAGAGGCAATATTTTAAAGGAGGAAGAGTAAAAGGGGAAAGAAGGAGTGTGGGTACCTCATTTGTAATCATATGTTGTATATGTACATGAAAAAAAAAGAGAGGAAAAAAAATATATATATATATATATATATATATATTTATGTGATGTATATACTTATACACATGTATATATATAGTCTATTTATGAGTTTAGCCAAGGGTAAAAAATCCGTACATCTATGAGGACACTTTGAACCGAGTAAGAGTGAAAGGAGAAAGAAGTAAGTTGCTGAAAAGCAAAATGTGTAATTGTCTTAAAGTGCATAGGGGTAAGAGTCACTACAACCCAAATAATCCTACCATTCCCTTAGCCGACATTACAACCTGAAAAAAGCCCTTTTGATTCTACAAGTGATGTTATGTTCGGTTGAGTAGTACACTAAAGGAAAATTCATGATGCATTAGATTTTCTTGGAATAATCTTTGGAGTGTGAGCGATTCAATACATAATGTGCTTAATTGTGATTATCTTGATTTCATGGAAATAGAATACATCAGTGAGGGCACATAATGGTGGGCTTTTGGTTAAGCTAATACTTCACTATTATGATTCAGACATGTTGGCCGGATTTTCGGTTGAAAAGTTATTCATTAGGGCTTGTGTGATTCTGCTCATGAAAATGGTTAGTGAAGACCATTCTTGATGAAGAGAATTGTACTCCATGATTAAAGTGTTTAGAACAACTAGATGTGAGTTACTTTGGTCCTCTAATGATGGTAATGTAGTCGAAAGCATGTCGAGGATAATAAAAGCTTGTCCGAGGACGAACAAGGATATAAGTGTGAGGTAGTGATCTTGGACGTATTTATATGACCAAACTCCGTATTTTCAACCCTTCCGGAGTCTAGTTAAGGATAATATTGATGTATTCACGTATATTTTGAGTTAATTATGGTTTTTCTTCTTTTTCGGATTAATAATTGTGTTGTGACTATTTGCAGGTGGATAAGACAATGATGTCAGCGGGAAGAGCAAGTTAAACTTCGAGGGGGAGTATGGAAATGCTTGGAGAGAGTAAACATTGAGTTGAAAGTTCACCACCGTGTCACGCTAAGGATGGTCCGCGGTTGAACAACGTGCCACAGTACATGGGTGGAGGAAGAAAATTTTGGGAATTTTGAAGGCGCAAAACAGTGAAGGTGCGCGACAGCCCCATGGCACGGAGCTGGAGCTCCGCGTTAGCATCTGTGCCACATTGAAAGGAAGTCTGGCCTCGCCCCAATTCCAGTGAAGGTCCAACGATAGCTTCGTGTCACGGAGCTATTTCACCACGTTGAGCTCCATGCCACGGAGCTATTTTATCGCTGGGAAATTTTCCACCTATATAAATAGAACACTTAGGCTTTTATTTTTGATTATCTAACATTTTGGAGAACGTGGGAAACAACAGTTGAGATGAAGAAAATTCTAGGGTTCTTTCTCTTATCTTTTCTTCTAAATTTCAATTGTTGGTAAGATTAAAACTTGTTTGAATATATTTAATCAACAAATGAGTGGCTAAATTACCTCATTCTGAGGTTGAGGCTAATTGTAGGATTGTGTAATTTCATATTAGTTTCAGCTGAATTTTCTTCTCTTATGAATGGTTGTTCTTCTATTCTTGATTTTCATTGTTTTAATTTTGGCCTGCATTAAGGTAAAATTAGAATCCTAATTTGACTCTGAGATGAAATATTATTAGGGTAGATTTGGAATAAGGGAATATGTTCTTATCTTTGCTGTAAATTAGAGGTAAGATTCACGTGCAGGATAGAAATATACCTGCAACATCATATTCGATTATCAAGGGGAACTATTTTGACTCGCCCTAAGATGAGTTATTGCATCACAGAAATGTGTAGTTGCAGGGTTCAAACAGGGTAATTGGCTAGAGGTTCGAGAGACTAGAGCCATATTCTAATCTTTCCCGACCATCAACCTAAGAGAGAGGGTAGCTGAAGAATAATATAAATTATACATGCTTGCATGTCATGCCTTAACCTTAGACTATTCTTGCTATTGTTTAAATCACAT
Organism: Datura wrightii; assembly: GCA_035772735.1. NCBI lineage: Eukaryota > Viridiplantae > Streptophyta > Magnoliopsida > Solanales > Solanaceae > Datura > Datura wrightii. The sequence goes on from JASDFA010000027.1 coordinate 42,693,722, forward strand.
TTTTTTATTCATTTAGTGTTACTTTATATATTACTCTTTGGCAACTTTTAATTCATTGTGTTATTCACATACTTGCATAAAGAAATTGTGACTACTAAAGTAGAAAAAAGTTCACTGAGCTACAGTCCTTGTGGGTTCGATACCTGGCTTGAAAGAGCCACTATATTACTTGCACAACCACGTGCACTTGTGTGCGTTGGGGCGTGAAACCTTCCATCAAGTACTCTATAAATTCCTCAATCTTCTAAACTCCAGCTTGGCAACGGCCGACTTAACGGGTCGTGGGGTCTGACAACGACTCCTGGGGTCTGACAACGACTCGTGGGGTCATTGTTCCCGGCTGGTTTGGTGACTACACGCAAGTGCACGTGGTCGAACAAGTAGTAAAATGGCTTAAGTAAGCCAAGTATCGATCCCACAGGGAACGGTCACTATTTTCGACTTTAGTTCAATAGGACTATTCTCGGTAAAAGCACCAAAAACAAACACCGAGAAACCCAATCATAAGAAAATTCAACAAATTTTTTTTTTAAATATCGATAATTTCGATAGAAAACAAAAAAATTATCTACAACCAACCAACAACAGCTTAACATTCATTACACACCGAATTACATTACGGAGCATACCACACAAAATCACAGGTTCACATTTTTTTCACAGGCACAACAACACAAGACATAAACAAAAACAAAAACAACAACGAAACAGCCAGCACCTAACTACTCCCACCCCACACTTAAACCGAAAATTGTCCCCAGTGTTCACAAAATTCAACATATCACATAGGTGGGTGGTGAAACTCCCTGATCAATCGAAGTATTCAACTTCTTCATCAGGTGTCGTTGCCTTGTGTCCCATATCTGAATCGTCCCCGCCGTCTTCATCTGACTCAACATCTGAGTCCTCACGGCATGTCTCCTCATCGATGGGGACATCATCATCTACAGGCTCCACAAATGCTGGCCCCACTCGGCATAGAGCCCGGGCATTCTCGCCAAAGGGGTAATCTAGCTCGAGCTGCCATAACTCATCCTCTGTTGCAGGCCTCCTGCCTATGCGCAACTGCAGCATCTGCATCCCGTACATGCGGGCCATATATTGATCATCCCGAGCATGTCGCTCAGCTAGTGTGAGAACTGGCCCGTGAGTAGTGTCAGGTGCTTTGGTTTTAGTGACATCCAAGGCACGCCTATCAATTTGTGGGATGTAGTCCAGGGCCTCTTCCTCGATATCATGGCCCCTCAGGAACGTGGTAAGCAAACCACCGAACCTGTACCTGTTCCCTTGATGCAAGCGGGCTCTCTTCCTGGCGAAAATGATTACCGCCCCAACATTTATCTCAAGCCCTTTTATCAGGGCGTACACCAAGCATACTCGATCCCGGGTGACATCAGTCATGTGCACCCCCGGGATCAGGCAGGAACACACAATTTTTAGCCAGATCCTGGATTCCCTGTTCATCTGAGAGTAAGGCAGTGTCTGATGGTAGCCCCTCTCTTTGTGCCTGCTCCACCGTGCTGCTGAACGGGCTCCACATAGAGTGCGTCTGATGTCCGCATAAGGTGGAGTTATGTTCAGCTGCTGGAGTACATAGGCGTCTGTGCCCCGCGCCCCCAATATAACATTCAGGTGATGGGGCTCAAAGGTGACAACCTGCCCTCTTATCTTGACGGTGTGACTGCGGAGGGTCGGGTTCCAGTTGGCATAAAACTCCCGAATCAGATGGAGATTGCACTCCTTGGGCTCATCGAAGATGAAGTTCAGCCCGGCATTGTCAATACGGTGTATGATCCGTGGGAATTCCTGTGCCAGCGGCTCCCTTGCTATATGCTCTTCCAGGAAGTATTTGGTTTCTTTGTGTTTTGCATACCATTTCTTCCCTTCATCAGTCACCCATCGAGTTCCGTATTGTCCGCGTTGGCCTCTCGGAACTGCTGGTGCTACTGGAACTGCTGTTCCCAACCTTATCCTTTTTCTACCGGCGCCCGATGTGGACGCTCCCTTTCCTTTATCTTGTCTGCCCGACATTGTTCCTGCACACATAACCATACAATCCCAATGTTATTCAGATCATAACTAGCTACGACTAAGGTTGGGTTAAATTGAATCACCCCACACTTAGTCTTTAGCCGCAATTAAAACAATTCGTCAAGACATTCAAGATTTCACAATTCTTATCAATCAACATGCTTAGTGCATTCAGATAAGTCGATGGAATAATTACTATGTACTACTCAGACTTCGTACAACGAATACAATATCGCCATCGATTCCATTACATCACATAACCCTTAGCAAAATTTTTGTTCTCAACAACCTATGCAATTCACCAATTTCATTTTTTCAAAAATTCCCTTGTCTACTTAGCATATTCATCTACATTCACAACATCATTCACATCACCCAACATGCACAACTCAAAAAAACTTTTCACATTTCAACCAAATTTAGTTTCTTCCTATTCAAATTCCAACCCTAGCTACCAATTTCGCAAAAATTCAATAAAACATGCATTCATCGAGTTCATATACTCATAACGATATTATGAACATCAATCAATCATAACTTAAATGAATTCAAGCTCAATTTGCATTTAGGGCAAGGTTTACTCACCTCTCATGTTCAAAAATCAAAAATTCAAGCAAGAATAAGGTTAAGTTCAAGAACATACCTTTAATCCGATGAAATCGAAGAATAGTTGAAGAAAACTTGTTCCTAGGTCCGTGTCACGTTGGGGGAGGAGGGAATTTGGGGTGTTGATCGCGGAGGGAATGGAAAATGGGGCAAAAATAGAGGGCAATCGGGGTTTAAAGGGTGTGTTTCACGCGGGTTACCCGGCGACCCGGTGTGGCCCGACGCGAATTACACCTCAACGTGTCATGGAGGGTAACGCGGAGCACACCCTCCGTGACAAGGAGCCATCTCGTAGGTGTTCTGGAAATTTTTAAAAAAATCCAGAATACCTTCAACGTGTCACGGAGGGTAACGCGGAGGCCCTCCTCCGTGACACGGAGCCAATGCGTAGGCTCACTGTCATGCCATTTTTTATTTCTCTCACCCCGAATTTTTTCCTTTGCGCTTTTTTGCATTTTTGCCCTCCGTTTCACCTGAAAATCATTTCAAAGCAAGAAATTGGTTAGAATTCATAGGTTTCAACGCAAAAATAATTTTTTTCTATTTATTTCTTTTTCTCTTTTTTTGTTTTTTTTCTTTTCTTTTTCAACTAATTCTACTCATCTAGTACAACAATTTCACGGGTTGCCTCCCGTGCAGCGCCTAGTTTACCGTCGCGGCTCGACGTCATTGACGCTCAATCATCCTCTAAAGTGATGGACATCTTCTCTCGAATAACGTCCTCACCCTAATAATGCTTACAACGTTTCCCATTAATCAAGAACGTGGCACTTTGATCTTCTTGCCAGAACTCCACTGCCCCGTGCAGGGTCATTCTCAGTACCTCAAATGGCCCTAACCATTTGGACCGCAATTTCCCTGGAAACAGCTTCAATCTTGAATTGAAAAGCAAAACTTTCTGCCCCTGCTCGAAAATACAATGCACCATATGCTTATCGTGACACCTCTTCGTTTTCTCTTTGTAGCACTTGGCACTTTCATAAGCAAGCCAATGAAACTCATCACGTTCGCTGAGTTGCATCAGCCTCTTCTTGCCCGCTAGCTCTAGGTCCATATTCAATTTCCTCACGGCCCAGAAAGCTCGGTGTTCTAGCTCCAGCGGTAGAGACACGCTTTTCCATAGACCAATCGGTATGGAGAAGTCCCAATTGGTGTCTTGTAAGCAGTTATATAAGCCCACAACACATCGTCGAGTTTGCTTGACCAATCACTACGTTATGCATTCACTGTTTTCTGGAGAATCTACTTCACTTCTCTGTTCGACACCTCCGCTTGCCCACTATTTTAGGGATGATATGTTGTTGCCACCTTGTGGCGCACCCCATACTTAGCTAGCAACTTCTTCAAACTTGCATTGAATAAATGAGCCCCTCCATCACTGATAATGGCTCGGGGTGTCCCGAACCTGGTGAAAATGTGCTTTTTCACAAATTTTGTTACCACCTTTTTGTCATTCCTTTGGAAAGCTATTACTTCAACCCACTTTGATACATAATCAACGGCCACCAAGATGTAACGATTACCAAATGACGGTGGGAACGGGCCCATGAAATCAATACCCCGTACATCAAAGATCTCCACTTCTAGTATATGCTGCAGCGGCATCTCTTGCCTCCTACCAATTGTGCATGTCCTTTGACATATATCACACATTTTGACGTATGCCATAGAGTCCCTAAACAGTGTAGGCCAAAAGAAACCTGACTGTAGCACCTTGTGCGCTGTCCGCTCGCCTCCGTGGTGCCCTCCATACAATGAAGAGTGACAACTCCTCAAAACTTCTGCAATCTGGCTCTCCGGGATGCATCTTCTCATAACTTGATCTGGTCCCTTTTTGAACAAGTACGGCTCATCCCAAATAAAATACCAGCAATCATGCCTCAATTTTTTTCTCTACTGAGTCGTAGCCTCCGGTGGATAGACTCTACTCACTAGCAAATTCACTATGTCTGCATACCAAGGGATCTCAGCTTCCCCTATTGCCAAGAGCTGCTCATTCGGGAACTCCTCTTTGATGTTGTCACCTTCCTTCACATGCGACCGGCTTTCCAATCGCGATAGGTGATCTGCCACTTGATTCTCGCTCCCCTTTCTGTCCCTAATCTCTAGGTCAAACTCTTGCAACAACAAGATCCATCTGATCAGCCTAGGCTTTGCATCCTTCTTGTTAAATAGATACTGAATCACTGCATGATCGATATACACCACTACTCTAGAACCCACCAAATAGGACCTGATTTATCAAACGCGAACACCAATGCTAGCATCTCCTTTTCTGTGACTGTATAATTAACTTGGGCAGCGTCCAGTGTTTTGCTTGCATAATGAATAGAATGAAAAATTCTATTCCTCTGCTGCCCCAATACAGCTCCCACAGCCACATCGCTTGCATCACACATTAGTTCAAATGGTTGTTCCCAATCCGGAGAAATAAGGATAGGTGCTTCTATCAATTTCTGCTTCAACTCCTCGAATGCTTTGACACACTCATCATCAAACTCGAACTTCACCTCTTTTTCTAGCAACCTACATATTGGTCTAGAGATTTTGGAGAAGTTCTTGATGAACCGTCTGTAGAACCCTGCATGCCCGAGAAAACTGCGAACACCCTTCACTGACACAGGTGGTGGTAGCTTTTCAATAACTTCGATCTTAGCACGATCGACCTCCAACCCCTTGCGAGACACTTTATGGCCAAGGACAATAACCTCCTTGACTAAGAAATGACATTTCTCCCAGTTGAGTACAAGGTTGGATTCTTAACAGCGAGCTAGTGTTCGCGTGATTTGTGGGGTATAAAACGACACGCAAGTGCATGTTCGCTGGTTTGCTATATGGGTTAAAAACCGACACGCAAGTGCACGTGATCAAACAAGTAATAAAGTGGCTAAGTAAGCCAAGTATCGAACCAAGGAGACTCTGAATAAGTAAAAATTGCTCAAGTATATTATATTCTATCTTACTTCTATATATGCTGACAACAACGTAACCAAAAGTTAAATAATTTTTGTTTATAAATTATATACTAAAACTATTAACAAATATCTACTTTGAATTGAAACTATGGATATGAGCATGCCAAGGTTAAGAACAAGTAATGAACTTGATTATAATCATAATTTGGTTAATCTTCTCTTCCTGTTGCTAGCCAAGAACATTAGCCTAGAGATTAAAACTCTCGTATTTAATCTCACTTAAGAATCATAAACCATCCGTCTACATTTCTGTGATCAAATGCAATTTATGACCTAGCAATACAATTCCGGTTCCTAAATTGACTAATACGGCTTTCAAGTATATTTCTATCAGGAAAGCACATCAAAACCCAATTTTCCCAAATCAAGTTAAGAACAATACCCTATTAATTCACAACTTTCCAATTTCGTGCTCTCTCGAGTGAAATCGGACATTTTAGATGTACATTAATGTCGGCCACACACTAATGCAGTGGAAACAAGAATTAATAGAACAACATAGAAGAAGAAGATGAAAAACCATACAATTAAATAATCAAAATTCATCACCATTGTTCATAACCTCAGCAAGGAAGAGAATTAGCCACTCATTTGTGGATAATCATCCTAAAACAAGTGTTAATCATACAAAAAATTGATTGAAAGAAGAAAGAAAGAGAGAAAAACCCTTAGCTTTTTCGTCCCTCAACTGCCTGTAACCCACGTCCTTGCTTCACCAAGTCTGAATTCTATTAAAAATAAGCCTAAGTGTTCTATTTATACTATTGGGAATTTTTCCCAAAATAACAAGCAACGTGTCACGGAGGCCAACGCGGAGCACTGCCTCCGTGACACGGCGTGGACGCGGACCCTTACTGGAAATCTGGGGACCGGGAATAAAGCCTCAATGTGGCACGGCATGCAACGCGGTGGCTTGCCTCCGTGCCACGGAGCTGTCGCGAGGCTTCACTGGAAATTGACAAATTAATCACCCTCCAGGCAGTGTGCCTCCGCGATGGTAGCGTGGCACGGCTCCATCGCGGAGCCCCTTTACATTGTGCAGTCCAATGTCTTTTTCGTGCTCGCATCCAAGTCCAACTCCGATATTGTTCCAACATGCATTTTAGCTCCTCAAAATCATGTTTTACCTACAAAACAATGCTAATCATGTTGGTTAGTATAAATTCACATTTTATTACCAATTACATGAAAATGTATACACATTGCACACTAAACAAGGCGAAAATGATACGTTTGAGTATCACTTGGGCATATAAATCTGCCCAAGATCAGTGCACGTGGTCAAACAAGTAGTAAGTGGCTTTAGTAAGCCAAGTATCGATCCCACAGAGACTTGGATGAAGTTCAATTTGCTCAAGTGTACTATATTTTATTTCTAAAAATGCAGACAACAGTGTAACCAAAGGTTTGATAGTTTGTTTTATAATTTTTTATACTAAATCTAAAACAATTATCTACTTTGAATCTGAACTATGAATGAGAGCATGCTGAGGTTAAACGAACATGTAATGAAATTAATTATCATCATAATTTGGTTAATCTTTTCCTCCAGTTGCTAGCCAAGAACATTTGCCAAGAGATTAAAACTCTCATATTTAACCTCACTTAAGAATCATGAACCATCCGTCTACATTTCTGTGATCAAATGCAATTCATGTTCTAGCCATACAATTCCGATTCCTAAATTGACTAATACGACTTTCAGGTATATTTCTATCCTGAAAGCAAATCAAGACTCAATTTCCCAAACCAAGTAAAGAACATATCCTATTAATTCACAACTTTCCAATTTCTTGCTCTCTCGAGTGAAACCGGACTTTTTAGATGTACATTAACGTAGGCCACACATTAACACAGTAAGAACAAGAATTAATAGAATAATATGGAAGAAAAGATGAAAAACCAAAGAATCAATGATCAAATTTCATCACAATTGTTCATAACCTCAGCAAGAAGAGGAATTAGCCACTCATTTGTGGATTAAACATCTTAAAATGAGTGTTAATCATACAAGCAATTGAATTAAAGAAGAAAGAAAGAGAGAAAAAATCCTGATATTTTCGTCCCTGAACTGCCTGTAACCCACGTCCTTGCTCCACCAAGTCAGAATAATGAAAAATGAACCTAAGGGTGCTATTTATAGTAGTGGAACTTTATCCCGAATAACAAGCAACGTGTCACAGAGTGCATCGCGCAGCCCTACCTCCGTGACACGCTATGGACGCGGAAGCTCTCTGGAAATCACCCGAACTTGGCCCCGGCAGCACCCTGCCGCGCTGGCAGCGTGTCACGCTGCTTGGGCGGCGCGTTGGCACCTCTTGGTTGCTCAGCCAACCTGCCGTGGCACATTGCCAACGCGCAGGTGGGCTGTTGTGATCAGCCTGCCTACCGTGGCACGTTGCCGACGCGCAGGTGGGCTGTTTTGTGCCTCCTCTTTGCCGACGTTCGTGTGTTAATTCCGTTTCCAAGCCTCTACTTCACCAACTCATGGATTAGTTACTCAAAAGTCATCAAAACCTACAAAACAAAGGCTAATCATGTTGGTTAGCACATATCTTCACTTCATATAAAATTACATGAAAATGTATACAATAACTTAGATAAACAAGACTAATTTAAGTCATAAAGCGTATCTCGGGCATGCTATTTTTGCACGTGATCACAACCCCACACTTAAAGCCTTGTTCGTCCTCGAACAACCTTTTACATATCATGCATATGGAGACTCCCACATAACTAATTTACCAAGATAATTCAAGTTACGGCTATAATGATTACATAAGATACAAGCTAAAAATAGAGCATGCCTGATTTGATCATTGAAATGAAGTACAACTATGTTAAGACTTCTTAACCTCAAGAATCGACTCTCAATCTTAGCAAACTCATGCAAATCAACTGATTACAAAATCCCACATGAATTATATCCTTCATTCAACATGTGCCCCTCACGGAAAGAGAGTTACCCAATTTCACACGCAAAAATAATTTTTATATCACAACATGTGTGGGGACATGCATAGAATTACACTCACTCTCACAAAGAATTCACATGCATCATGTAATGACCCATAAGCTTGCCCTTAGTGTTTTATTCCACTAATTTAAGGATGTATGAATGTAAGATCAAGTAGGATTTTTTATGTTGTAATGTAACTCAGGTGCGGGTAAGTACTATTATTGCCAGTAATAGTGACTATCTTTCCTCAGCGCTTTTAATACATCACGCCTTCATTACAAACTTCCCTTCCCTCACTTCACCTTTTTCTCTTTTCATCTTTCTTTTTCCTCTTTTGTTCCCCCCTTTCTTCAGGCACTTTTAGCTTATTAGTAAGGAGTTCTATAAGTAACTTTTCATTTATTTATTTTCTTACTCCCTACTAATACTCACCCATATTCAAACAAGTGCACCCTCGACCTTTCTCAACTCTTACAATTGCTACTTTCCCTTCTTTTTCATTCTTCTCACTCCTTTACTCTTTCGGATTTTTCCTTTAAGCGCTTAGGAGTTTTGTTTCAATTTCAAGGATAATGAAAGAAAAAGGATTAAGCTTATGTTGCAGCTATCAAAGAATAGGCTCAAGGCTCAATGGGGTTAACTAGGATTAATCTTTCCAGGTAGGTAAAATGAGGGATAAACATTTGGTTCATTCAAGGAAATGCCTAAATCATCTCCTACAATTCACATCCTTCATTTCGTTTTATAAACACACCAGGCAAGTTCTAGACATTTCATAATAACACAGAATACTCAAAAACCTTACACTCATGGCACATGCTCAAATCAAGACACATTCAGCAGACTCTTAACTCAGCTAATCACAAGAATTCAAAATTAAGCTTCAATCATATTGAGTCAAATTCAAGAGCCTAAGTGTCTCAAACGATGTTATACACTTGCATGCTTCACACTGAACATACTTGCATCTTACAATCATTTATAGCCTGTAACAAGAACCTCAAGCATCGATTAGCTACGGGTTCACAAACCCACAACCTATCGACTAATTTTTCCTCAAGACGGTCGTCATCCATCCATCGTCAGAAATAGTCCCTAGCTATGACTAAAAACCTTATATACAGACAAAGAAAAGAAAAATAAAATTTTTATCTTTCGGTTCAAAGACCCCCCGTCGGAAAAGAACCGAAAAGAAAAACCAACGGGTGATGAAGTCATGCTTAATTCACAAAAATTTTTCAAATTTTTCAAATTTCTCACAAGCATTACATTCCCCAAAAATCGTTAAGCACAGCAAAAATTTTTGAAATTTCCCTCACCCCACACTTGAATCCTGCTATGTCCTCATAGCATCAAATTAAAATTTAAAAAGGGTGAGAAATACTCTCTGAGGCCATTAGGCCTAGCTAATAGCATGCCTTCCTTCAACTTTGCACAAGTGGGTGTTCGACCCCACACTTTTTCTCTTCCATGCTTGTTAGCTTCCTCCTCCACGGGTACTCAGACTTCCCCTCCATCTGTGCTTAGCTTTCCACCAAAACAACACAAGATGAAAAACAAATAAAATCAACTTAAATGCAAGAAATTAAAATGGTACGCATGGTACCCTTGGGTTGCCTCCCAAGCAGCGCCTTATTTTACGTCGCGGCACGACGTACCAAGTTTCACCACTTTTTCCTCCACCTTGAGGATATGAATCTCACCCCTAATTTCTTCTCTAATTTCCTCTTATGCTCCAGGGGTGGTGGTGAAAAATTGTAAGGACCAAGCAGTAGATGTTTTCTTTTGAACCTATTGGCCCTTAAGTAAGCGAAGTCATTATGTCTCTCTGAGTTAGCAAATTTCGAAATATATGGGGCTTGGTCCTCCTCTAGACATTTCTCTATAAACTTGGAAGACTCTATTTCTATGTTTTCAACCAAACTTAATGTCGAAAAATGCTTCGAGTGTGGTCCAATAAACCTCAACTCTGAAAATGCATTGTGCTTGACCTCCTTACTTGTATACACCTTCTTAGCATCGACATCTATCTCTCCATTAATGTCAACTGGGGGATACTCTATCTCTTCTTCCAGGAATGGATTTTCCATAAGTGTGAGCCCATCACAGGGACACTCAAGAGATTCTAATTGTTGGGCTTCATCCAAAAATTCACCCTTGTCTTCCTCTTGTAGTTCCTCTTGAATATCGGCTAAAACTGTCACCTGCAATTTATCACAAGCTTCAGCCTCAGCAATCATCTCCGTGAATTTGACGCTCATCCTTTCTAGAGCCTCTGCATTCTCTTCTTGCTGAATTCTCAATACTACCATCGCCTCCTTCATCGCTTCTGATTGCTCCAAGAGTTGTTTCAGCATGTCTTCTATTCGAGCTTGGCGTCCCAAGTCCTCTTTTTCCGCATGCCTATATTCAGAAAAAACAACAGAAGGATCATAGTAGGGGCTTGGGGGAGGGGAATATGCATTCAGACAGCCATCCCAATGGCCATCTTGACCACCACATCTATTGCACGTGTTACAGTGTTGCCACGTGTGGTGTCCTCCGCAATTCAGACAAGATTCGCTAAAATATGAATATCCACCATTTATACCATTTGTATTCCACGATGTCATGTCAATAAGGGTATCCAAAAAAGAAAAAAAATAAAATGAAAAAGAATTAAAACAAACACTAAGACCAAGTTGTCAGCACTAAGAAAAAAATATAGTAAATTTACACTTAAGAAGAATTCACCAATTGCCAAGTCCCCGGCAACGGCGCCAAAAACTTGTTCGCGTGATTTGTGGGGTATAAAACGACACGCAAGTGCACGTGGTCGAACAAGTAGTAAGTGGCTTTAGTAAGCCAAGTATCGATCCCACATAGACTTGGATGAAGTGCAATTTGCTCAAGTGTACTATATTTTATTTCTAAAAATGCAAACAACAGTGTAACCAAAGGTTTGATAGTTTGTTTTATAATTTTTTATACTAAAGCTAAAACAATTATCTACTTTGAATCTGAACTATGAATGAGAGAATGTTGAGGTTAAACGAACATGTAATGAAATTAATTATCATCATAATTTGGTTAATCTTTTCCTCCAGTTGCTAGCCAAGAACATTTGCCAAGAGATTAAAACTCTCGTATTTAACCTCACTTAAGAATCATGAACCATCCGTCTACATTTCTGTGATCAAATGCAATTCATATTCTAGCCATACAACTCCGGTTCCTAAATTGACTAATACGACTTTCAGGCATATTTCTATCCTGAAAGCAAATCAAGACTCAATTTCCCAAACCAAGTAAAGAACATATCCTATTAATTCACAACTTTCCAATTTCTTGCTCTCTCGAGTGAAACCGGACTTTTTAGATGTACATTAATGTAGGCCACACATTAACGCAGTAAGAACAAGAATTAATAGAACAACATGGAAGAAAAGATGAAAAACCAAAGAATCAATGATCAAATTTCATCACAATTGTTCATAACCTCAGCAAGAAGAGGAATTAGCCACTCATTTGTGGATTAAACATCTTAAAATGAGTGTTAATCATACAAGCAATTGAATTAAAGAAGAAAGAAAGAGAGAAAAAACCCTGATATTTTCGTCCCTCAACTGCCTGTAACCCACGTCCTTGCTCCACCAAGTCAGAATAATGAAAAATGAACCTAAGGATGCTATTTATAGTAGTGGAACTTTTTCCCGGAATAACAAGCAACGTGTCACGGAGTGCATCGCGGAGCCCTGCCTCCGTGACACGCTATGGACGCGGAAGCTCTCTGGAAATCACCCGAACTTGGCCCTGGAAGCACCCTGCCGCGCTAGCAGTGTGTCACGCTGCTTGGGCGGCGCGTTGGCACCTCTTGGTCGCGCAGCCAACCTGCCGTGGCACATTGCCAATGCGCAGGTGGGCTGTTGTGACTTGCCGCGTTAGCAACGTGTCACGCTGCCTGGGCAGCGCGTTGTAGCCCCATGGTCACGGAGTCCACCTGCCGTGGCACATTGCCAACGCGCAGGTGGGCTGTTTTGAGCGGCCTGCCTGCCGTGGCACCTTGTTGACGCGCCGGTGGGCTGTTTTGTGCCTCTTCCTTGCTGACGTTCGCGTGTTAATTCCGTTTCCAAGCTTCTACTTCACCAACTCATGGATTAGTTACTCAAATATCATCAAAACCTACAAAACAAAGGCTAATCATGTTGGTTAGCACATATCTTTATTTTATCTAAAATTACATGAAAATGTATACGATAACTTAGATAAACAAGACTAATTTAAGTAATAAAGAGTATCTCGGGCATATATTTTTGCCCGTGATCACCTGCCTGCCATGGCACGTTGCCGACGCGCAGGTGGGCTGTTTTGTGCTTCCTCTTTGTCGACGTTCGCGTGTTCATTCCTTTTCCAAGCCTCTACTTCACCAACTCATGGATTAGTTACTCAAAAGTCATCAAAACCTACAAAACAAAGGCTAATCATGTTGGTTAGCACATATCTTCACTTCATATAAAATTACATGAAAATGTATACAATAACTTAGATAAACAAGACTAATTTAAGTCATAAAGCATATCTCGGGCATGCTATTTTTGCACGTGATCAGCTAGCACCCTGTCAAGATTCTGCAAACAAGTAGCAAACGAATTATCAAAAACATAAAATCATCCATAAATACCTCTACGAAATCTTCCACCATGTCGTGAAAGATAGCTATCATGCATCTCTGGAATGTGGCATGTGCATTGCATAACCCAAATGGCATCCACCTAAAAGCATATGTCCCATAAGGACATGTGAAAGTAGTCTTCTCCTGGTCCTCCGGTGCTATGGCTATTTGGTTATAGCCAGAGTATCCATCAAGGAAACAATAATATTCTTGTCCAGCCAATCTGTACAATATTTGATCAATGAACGGGATAGGATAATGATTTTCCTTGTGGATTCATTGAGCTTTCTGTAGTCCATGCAAATCTGCCAGCCGGTGACGGTGCGAGTAGGAATCAGCTTATTTTTCTCATTGGTGACCACGGTCATCCCTCCTTTCTTTGGGACACTGACCCATTCACTGTCCAAAATAGGATAGATCACACCTGCATCAAGACATTTAATTACATCTTTTCTAACCACATCCTTCATCATCGGATTCAACCTCCGTTGAGGCAATGTTTTCAACTCTAGCTTTGGTGCTTCCTCAATAGATGGTTTCGACAATGGTTCCAGGGACTTCATTAAAGGCTGAAAGTCATGCTTCCTGAGATACCATTGTGGTTCATTCAACATTTGCACCATCTCATAAGTATCTCTATCTCTGAAATGATTGGAGCTCATCAATGCTCTTTCCAATGGATCTCGAGATTCAACAATCTGAAGAATTTCTGCTTGATTTAACACATTGATTGCTGAAAGCTCCTCATATATGGCCGGAAGCTTCATGGCCTTATATACATCAAATACCTCCACTTTGTCATGTGCCTGCATGGTTAGCTACCCTGCAGCTACATCAATCAAATCTCTCCTGGTTGCCAAGAGAGGACGTCCCAAAATAAATGGGACTTCCGCATCTGGCCCAAAATCCAGAACAATAAAATCTACCGGGAAGATAAGGGAGCCCACTTGCACCAGCACGTCCTCCACAATGCCATCTGGTCTGGCCAAAGAACGGTCTGCTAATTGCAAGATCACTATAGTTGGTCTAGGACTGCCCAGCCCCAACTTCTTGAACACCGATGTTGGCATCAAGTTAATACTCGCTCCCAAGTCACATAATCCGCGAGCTCGGATACTTTGCCCAATTGTGATTTGAATTGTAAATCTCCCAGGGACCTTGAGCTTTGTTGGCAACCTGTTCTGTATCCGGGAAGTGCACTCCTCAGTAAGCCCCACCGTAGCGTACTCCGTCAATCTGCTTTTGTTAGCTACGATGTCCTTGATATACTTTGCATATTTAGGCACTCCCTGCAAAACATCAACCAAAGGTAAATTAATGTGTACCGGTTTAAGAACCTCCATGAACTTTTTGAAACAAGTTTCCTCCTTGTGTTTCTTTAATCTTTGAGGGAACGGGGGTGGTGGTCTTTCTGCTTCAACTGCCTTCTCCTTCCCCCTCGCATCCTCATGTTCCCTCTCTTTCTCCACTGCTCCTAACTGCTGAGGTGGTCTTTCTAGTTCCACCTCTTTGAGTTGTAAACCACTCCTTGTGGTCACTGCATTGACCTGCTTGGGATTTGGGTCAGTGTCGCTCGGTAGTTCTCCTCTTGGCCTGGTGTTTTGAACTCCAGCTAGTTGTCCAAACTGGTACTCCAACGCCTTTGTAGCTAATTGGTTGTTCTTTACATCTGCTGCCAATTTCACATAATCAGCTTGCAATTGAGCTTGGTTAGCTAACATTGTTTTAAACATTTCCTCAATGCTGGTGGGTGGTGGAGGAGGTGCATTGTTTCCTTTATATTGAGTCTGATAGTTCTGCTGCCCTCCTTGATTTCTCTGCGCACCCTGATTCGAACTCTGCCCTAGATGGCTGTTACTACCCCAAGAGAAATTTGGATGATTTCTCCAATTCGAGTTGTAGTTGTTTCCATACTGTTGGTGATTATTTCTCCATACATTCCCCATAAAGTTCACTAAATCTGGATTTACACCACAACACTCAGTTGAGTGTTCATTACTACCGCATACTTCACACCAAACCTGCTGCACTACATTAACTGGGGCTTGAGGTTGATTCAAGCTCATATTGCTGAAGTGGGTGTTGAGTTGATTTTGCAGCGCAGCTATCTGTGCAGCGATAGCTGTAAAACCATCCACTTCCAATACTCCTGCCGCTTTCCTTGTTCCTCCTCTAAAAGAGTCCACATTCCACTCTGGATTTCTCTGCGAAATACGATTTAACAAAGTATACAGCTCCTCATAAGTCTTTTCTAATGCTTGTCCCCCAGCTGCTGAGTCTAGAAAAATTTTTGTGTGGGGTTCCAAACCCTCTATGAAAGTATGCACTAGCACATCATTGGACTGGTGATGGTGAGGACAATCCCTTAGCAATGATTTGAACCTTTCCCAAGCTTGATACAGATTCTCCCCCTCTCTTTGTTTAAAACATAGAATCTGACTTCTAAGTCTTGTTGCTTTCCCGGATGGAAAGAACCGTATCAAAAATTTTCTTGCAAGATCATCCCAAGTGGTGATAGAGTTAGGTGGCTCAGCTTTCAACCACCTCTTTGCTTCTCCCAATAATGAGAATGGGAATAATGTAAGCCTTACGTAATCGGATGATACTCCAGTGGGGATGTAAGTGTCACTTATCTCCAAAAAGTTTTGGAGATGTTGTTGTGGATCTTCGTGAGGGAGACCTATGAATTGCCCGCTGGTGTGCAGCAATTGCACCATGTTCTGTTTAAGCTCAAACCTCCCTCCTGGCTCAGGTTTGCGAATACTTGATGTAACATTGTTAGCATGTGGGATTTCCACTTTGCGAACCGGCCTAGCTGCCATTTCCTCGGGCACTAACACTACCCTCACAAGTGGTGGATTCTGCTGTTGCTCCGGGATTGTCTGTCTGAGCAACTATAGCTTTTTCTCTAGAGCTTCCCTTCTTTGACGATGGAACTGTCTTTCCGGCTCTAAGTATGAATCCACCAGCTCCTTGTCTCTTGCCAGTGTTCAACAAAATTCAATATCTGCAAAAGACAGGCTAAGATCAAGTTGTCAGCACTTATATAGAAATTGTAAACTAACACTAAGAAAACAATTTTACCAATTGCCAGTCCTCGACAATGGCGTCAAAAACTTGTTCGCGGCTAGTTTGGTGACTACACGCAAGTGCATGTGGTCGAACAAGTAGTAAAATGGAATAAGTAAGCCAAGTATCGATCCCACAGGGACTGAACTAAGGTAATAAGTAACTTAAGTGTTAATGAACTATAACTTTAAGAATGCAGACAACCAATTAAACAATATTTGGAGAGTTTGAGTTTCCTAATTTCTACTAATCTAAGACAGAATTCTAAAGTGAGTCTGAACAATAGTAATGAGCATTCTAAGGTTAAAACGAACATGCAGGGAAGTAATTTATCGATACAATTCAGTTAATCTTTCCTTCAGTTGCTACTCAAGAATTATTGCCTATGGATTGGAACTTTCGTATCCTATCCAACTTAAGAATCATGAACCTTCAATCTACATTTCTGTGATAAAAGAATTTCATGTTCTAGCCATACATTCCCGATTCCTTAATTGACTAATAAGACTTTCAGATATATTTCTATTCTGAATGTAAATCAATTCTCAATTTTCCAAACTAAGAGGAGATCATATCCTACCAATTCACATCTTTCCAATTTCTTTCCTTTTCAAAATCAAAATTGGATTTTTTAGATATACATTAACATTGGCCAAACATTAATGCAATAAGAACAAGAATTGATAGAACAACCATTGAAGAAAAGGTGAAAACTGAAATGATTAACAATTATATTCCACTACAATTGTTCTTAACCTCAGCAAGAAGTGAATTTAGCCACTCATTTGTGAATTAAGCATCATCAAATAAGGGTAATTCATACAAACAATTGAGATAAAAGAGAAAGAGATAGAGAAGAACCCTAGAATTTTCATCCCCTCAACTGCCTGTAACCCACGTTCTTGCTCAACTAAGTCAGAATGTTTAAAAAAAAACCTAAGTGTGTTATTTATACTAGTGAGAATTTTTCCCGGAATAAAAAGCATCGTGTCATGGAGTGTATCGCGGAGCACTCCCTCCGTGCCACGGGGCAAACGCGGACCCTCCCTGGAATCAGGTTCCTCAGCAATTTCTCCTTGGCATGTCATGGCCTGCAACGCGGAGCCAGGCCAACATGTCACAGTGCAATCGCGAACCTTCACTGGAATTGGCCAAAATAAATCACCCGAGGCAGAATGCCTTCGCGATGGCAACGTGACACGGCTCCATCGCGGAGCCCTTATTTTTGCTGCTCTTCCTTGACCTTTTCCACTCTTTGCTTCCAAGTCCATTCCCGATTTTTACGAACATGTATCTTAGCTTTTCAAAATTACATTTTACCTGCAAAACAATACTAATCATGTTGGTTAGTATAAATTCAAATTTTAACTACAAATCACATGAGAATGCACACATAACGATAGATAAACAAGACGAAATGAAGCATTTGAGTATCACTTGGGCATATAATTCTGCCCAAGATCAGTCATCCATTAGGAACACTGAAACATATTCTTGGCATCCTTCTCATGGTTGACCTGACAAGTCGTTGGGTCCCTTAACGACCCATCAGGTTGGTCGTTCTGCAACTTTTCTGCAGTTTTCCGAATTTTCTAAATTAAGTCCCGAATATTGATTTTGAGCTTCCAGGGCATTAAAGTGGTTGATGCCAAATCTAAACAAGATGAAGATCTGGTTTTGTGGAAGCTGAAGGAAGCTGTGCGGAGTCAAAAGATAGAGGTTTTCTCCCAAGGGGGAGATGGTTTTCTAAGATATCAGGGTCGGCTGTATGTCTCGGACGTTGATAATCTGAGGGTTTGGATATTGCATGAGGTGCATGGTACCAGGTATTCCATCCATCCGGGATCCAAGAAGATGTATCGAGACATGCGAGAAATCTATTGGTGGGATGGTATGAGGAAGGATATTGCGGAGTTCGTAACCAGATGTCCAAACTATCAGCAACGAAGGTTGAGCATCAAAGGCCGGGAGGTGTACTTTAGGATATTAGCATTACCTCTTGGAAGTGGGAAGAGATTAATATAGAATTCATTAAAGTCCTGCCTCGTACTCATCGACACTATGATTCCATTTGGGTGTGGTGGACAGTTTGACAAAGGCTGCACACTTCCTACCGGTTAAAACCATGGATTCAGTGGATGATTATGCAAAGTTATATATTTGGGAGTTGGTTCGACTTCGTGGAGTTCCCTTGTCTATATTTCAGATCGAGGTACTCAGTTTACCTCCCAATTCTAACGGTCTTTTCAGAAGGGACTTGAGACTCAAATTAAGCTCAGCACAGCATTCCGTCCGCAAACGGATGGACAGGCAGAACAAACCATTCAGACCCTCTAGGATATGTTGAGGGCATGTGTCATGGATTTCAAAGGTAGTTGTCATTTTCCCTTGATTAAGTTTGCCTATAATAACAGGTATCACTCTAGTATCCAGATGGCACCGTTCGAGGCTCTTTATGGGCGAAGGAGTAGGTCACCCATTGGTTGGTTTGAGGTCGGTGAGGTGGCCATAATAGGACCTGATTCGGTTCATGAGGCCATGATAAAGGTCTAGATGATAAGGAACCGGTTAAAAACCTCTCAGAGTCATCAGAAATCGTATGCTTATGTAAGGAGAAGGGATCTGGAGTTTGATGTGGATGACTGGGTAGTATCTCCCATAAAGGGATTCATGCGGTTCGGAAAGAAAGGTAAACTCAGTCCCCACTATGTTGGTCCCTATCGGATTGTGAGAAGAGTTGGTAAGGTAGCTTATGAGTTGGACTTGCCATCGAAGTTGTCCTCAGTTCATCCCGTCTTCCATGTGTCACTTTTGAAGAAGTGTTTGGGGGATCCAGCCTTGGTAGTTCCGGTAGACAACATTGGGGTGAAAGACAGCCTCAGTTATGAAGAAATTTCCATTGAAATCTTGGATCGTCAAGTTCAAAAGCTGAGAAACAAATAAGTAGCTTTAGTTAAGGTCTTATGGAGAAATGAGCATATTGAGGGAGCTACGTGGGAAGCGAAAGCAAATATGATGGCCAAATATCTGCATTTTTTCTCTATCGACTCGGTTCCGACTTGAGGTATCAGTTTTGCCCTATGACTCAACCTAGTTTTCATGCTTAGTTCATGTGTGCAAGTTTCTTTTATGTGAATGAATGTATATGTGAAGTATGAAATCAGTTCAGCCATCTGGTTCTATTCGGAGGTAGTCATTCCATGAAAATTTTGGTTAAAATAATCAGTATTTGAGTATGAGAATCACATATTGTTGTTTTCTGCTTGTTTCTAACATTCAAGGATGAATATTCCAAAGGGGGAGATATTGTAATACCCCGGAGTGCTTAGGAGTGGGAAAAAGGTTGCAGGACGACAGGTATCACGACCCGTGGTAAGTAACCACGGGTCGTCGTTGGTGGTCGTGGGTTCAGGTGGATAGGTATCAGAGGGAAACAACGGTTGACTCGATGACCCTTGGTAAGGAACCACGAGCCGTCGTTTGTTGTCATGGTAGAATGTGGACTTGGCAGTAGGAAGGTATGACAGGTCATGCAACAATCCGTTGTGGCTTGCAACTACCCATTGAAGCCTATGACGAGCCGTGGTGAGGCTCGTTGGATAGAAGTTTAGAAGGTTCGGGGGAGAAATCAACGACTGAAGGAATGGCCCATTGCAGCATAGTATGACCCGTCCTGTCTGTTCGTTGGTTAAGTTTCAAAGAGAAGGCATTCAGCAATTCATTCAATGAGAAGACAGAACAGTCCGTGGGTTGTTTCCACGACCCGTTGGTACCACTTGTGGGTTCCATCCAGCGAGATTTCTGGGCAGGTTCATTAAGGGTATTTTTGACTTTTTCATGATATAAGGCCCTAAACTATGTTGTTTTGGCTTGGGAAAAATTGGATTTTAAGAGGATGACTGATTCTAAACTCTCATTGATGCATGCAAGAACTTTGCGAGGTGATTCAAGAGGAGATTTCAAGTTTTTCACCTCAATTCCTTCAATTTCATTCTTGGGCTTTTATGGAGGGTTAGAGGTTGATAATCTCAGGTATGTAAGGTCTTCAATGGGTGGATTCTTCCACACTCATGCCCCTTCTATATTAATTACTCAAAATTTATTTGAAAACTCATGGGGGGTTGTATTTGATTTGTATAAAATTAAATGATTTAATTATGGGTCTTGTGAGTTTGAAATCTTATCATAATCCAATGATTTTGATCATCTTTCTAGATTTAAATGGAGTACAATATTGTTGATTTTGAATTTCTAAAAAATTAAGCTTGATTATGCATGCCCCATGATGAATCGATTTATGATCCATTGATCCATTGGTGTTTATTGATAAGCCAAGCATGAATTATGAATTTATTTATGAATTTATTATGTTATCTATCATGAAGTTATGAATTTCAACATGCATGATCTACAAATATGCATGAGTTTTATCAATTATGAATAATGTTTTTGGCCGACCCACGGGCCTCAAGTCATGGCTAGTTCACGTTTGTTCAAGTATGTTTATGACTATTATGATTTAACTAGCCTATGAACTCATGTATGTATTATTATGAGCACTATATATGTTTTGGGAGTAGTATCGAACACCAAGTAGGTTCGGGGCTCATGTTAAGCCCCGGATCTCATGAACTACATTCCACCATAGGTATGTTGGGACCCCCTTTCATGTTTGTCCCTAACCCAAATGGCCCCTTTCATATGTGATCATGCCCTTCATGGTTCCTGCCCTTGGCAAGGTACGAACACCCTCCCGACTAGGATTACAAGTCGGGCTTCATGTGTGCTCATATGGGTATGTCGATTAAGAGAATCTCCCACTGTTCCTCATGATTTATGCATGTTTATGATTATGAATGCTGGCTCAAGTTATGTTAAGTAAGGCTCTTCTATTATGATTATGACTATGTTTACGTTACGAATATTTCGAAAACCTTAAGCCTTATGTTATATTACGATAATTATGTCATGAGCATGTCATCCTACTCTTATGATCATTTATGATAATTATACATGTTTCAAATATCCGTTTTACTTACCTTGCATACTCATTACATTTCATGTACTGACCACATACTTTCTATGTTGTATCGTCTCTTGTTACAGGTCCCAGTTCTTAGCCGCATCCTTACCCGTAGATAGATTCGGACTTGCTCTCTGCGTATTTGGTGAGTCCTCATGTTCTGAGGGCTACATGTTCACACTCTGAATGTTATTCCTTCAATTTCTGAATGTTGGATTAGTTGGGGAGTTGTTCCATCAATCCACCTTTCATGTTTAGAGGCTTATCAGACTAAAAGTCGTATTATGCCATATTGTATAAGCATTGTACTATTGTCCCTCATGTTATGTTATGATTACTTTCTCTATGCTAAGTCTTTCGCTCATGTGATTGAATTAGATGTATGCTCATGCCATGGGTCGATTTGGGGTCTACCGGGGCTTCTTGTCCCCTATCTACGATCCGCGTGTATGTTTGGGTCGTGACACATATGCTATTACGTTCATCATTTAGAGTTTCAGAATACAGTTTCAATTTCATGGTTTCATATCAAGTTATTATTTCCAGTTATGATATTCTATTGAGATATTCTTGCTCACATGTTTCATTCAACTATTTTACATACCGTACATTCCATGTACTTAAATCCTTTTGGCGTTGCATCTTATTATGATGCAGACTCAGGTAGATAGGATCAGCAAAGGACACTTAGCTAGAACTTCATATACATTTAGCTTTTGGTGAGACCTCTTATATTAGAGTGTCATGTCACAACTCCAAATAGGCGTGTTATGCGGGCACCTACATGGATTCTACTTGATAGGAGAATCCTTGCGGAATATTACCATTATTATCCAAATTTCTCATTACTTTTCATTAATCAACAATAACTCAAAATAAAAAATAAAAATACTAACTTCCCAAAATTGTGACTCTTCCAAGATCTAGTCTAGACAGGTACAAGAGCTCTAGTAGAAATACATGACAAAACAAATGACACAGCTTCATTTGAGAAGAAGGACATGGAAGCTGATGTTTAGTACTCCACACCAGTCAAGGAACTTCAACCTAGAACAACCTACAACAAAAAGGTGTTGCAAGGTAGTATCAGTATACCACACGTACCAGTAGGCGCCATCGACCGACTAAGGTTAGTTAACACAACAACATAATAATCAGCATACAATCAATACTACTAAATTCAACAATTATCCACTTGTATAACCACTCAATAAATTTTAGTACTACATTATCTTTTTCTAAGTCCCCTCAGGGTTTGTGAAATGACCCTACCATTCTATCCATTAATTTATCTTCAATCTGCCTCCTTACTATTTTGCTGGCGCAATTACTCAGACTGCCAGAGCGATCCCGCTAACACGACTACTTGTCCGTTGCAGCGACATACCCAATAGTCAATACCCAATTTTTGGCTCATCCAATTCTATTTATTTTTTCTATAAAACTCCGTACCACCACTATTTTTCTTATCATTTCACTATGACTAACCAAGTCCATTTCTACCATTTATTATCTTATGTAATTACCTATAGGATTTTTAACCCTTCTTAGTGAGGTACATCAATTAATAAGGCCTACTCTCTATCTCGTGGTAATTCACTATATTTTATTTAAACCAATCATACTATCTTCCATAATCCACAAACCCAATTAAAACAAAACATTCAATCGTATATACAGATTAACCAATTTAACACAATTAAAACAAAACATTCAATCGTATATACAGATTAACCAATTTAAGTACACACAACATTCATCAAAACATATCGAGGGAGTCAATTTTTTCCAAACATTAAAGTACCTGCACATGCCTGTCTCCATACCACAAAAAATACCATAGTATATCATAATTGTATCATATAGCCATATACGGTATTTTCACACATATTTCTCATCTCAAACCAAATCATGTTGGTATATCCCATATCACACTTGCATACATACACCTTTTTGTCTCTGTAGCCATATGTATAATCAACAATACTCCCACATTCATTGTCTCACAATTATCTATTAGTGATATGTGGGGGACACACCTCTGTCACATCGCTATACACACATGCCAGAGGGTCTTATGCTTACCCTTCTAGTCATGACCTGCAGAGTACTCTACAAATTCATATATTCTACACCCAGCCATATGAGTCCTTTATCATACCTGTCTGTGTACACATATCTGTACACCCAGCCGCATGGTCTTTTAGCCATACTTGTCTTTGTACTTTCTCATACTTCTCATCCAGATGCTCACCTCGGGCACAAGCCACTCAAGTATCTCATCCTCATTCAGAGTATGATCGTACTAACCTGTTCATATGAGTTCTTTACCTTTTGGCCCCAAGCCTCACATTCACCAGCGTATCAATGTTTTACCCTCCGTATCATCCATTATCTCAATCACACATTCGTTCGATACCCACTAGCCCCTCAATCTCTGGACACACGTCATAGCACAACAAATAATAAATCAAACACGATAAGAGTTACATATACATATCAACGAGTATAATGACATGCATAATTCTGAACCCAATCTCGTACTCAAATAGTAAAAATATCAGTTATATTAATACATTATACGGAATTATAACTTCACCCACTCGCTGGTTTGGGATCCGCTGCAACGTTATTTCTGCCACCACAACGGTCTCGCTGCAGCGATACAATAACTGTTGTAGCGGTACTGTTGGCAGTATTATGACCAGTCTTCTTCCCATCCTCTTCCACAAATCGTTCCTCCCCCATCTAGTGTCTCATTATCTGTCAGGACCACCAAAATGAAATCAATATCTTATCAAGCTTATTTCAACCATTAACTTTTCATGGTGCAACTATCAACATGAACAACATTCACTAACCAGACAATGTAATATTAACTGCAGCACATTTAGGTCATTACATAAAGTATAACTACCCTAATGCACGGACTTCAACTGACGTTCTATAATAATCATAACCAATTAATCATTTGTTTATTGCATCTTCTAAATATGTTTTACATGATTAACCTTCCAAGACTTCAATTCCAAAAGAATGACCCTATAATTCTATACACAGGAAAATATACTTAACAACAACGCCAGAAGGTCAATCTGCATACAATTGATCCAATCCCACATACACCCTTAAGCATAGACTAATTGTTATTATCATATTTCCAGAAGGTTTTCACATTATGGGTGTCACGCCCCACCTTGGGAGACATGACCGGCACCTGGTGTCGTACTAGGACCTGAACTACTGAGCTAACTAAGCCTAAGCACCTCTGGTGCAAGGATGACTCTAACTCTAGAATCAAGAAAACAACGGGCTATATAGAGGCTGTAAATACAACCCGCGGCCGACAAGGCCTATAGCCACCTGTGAAAATAAACAGCTAAATAGAGACAAACAAACATAGGGAGTCCTATGCGGGCCAACAAGGCCACCATGATATCTAGTTATAACTGGAAAGTAAATGTCAATGCTAAACTGAGCTATGACCAACAAGGACACCAATCAACAACAAAATAGGGCCCCACACGGCCAACACACATAGTCTAAAACATATATGGGTCCCACACGGCTGATATCATCTAACCAAGGGGAAGTAATGCAATCTACAAGCCTCTAGGAGTAATAAGATGGTTGGGACAGGGCCCCGACCTACCCAACCTGTACAAACAAAAGAAATAAATTTCTATCTCACAAGCTTCGAAAGAAAGGAGCTATTGGCTCTGTACGGCTGACTGGAACTACGAGGGACCTGCTCCTCGTCTATGTGTACCCATAGGCACGTAATGCAGTGCCCCAGAAGAGGGCGTCAGTACCACAGGTACTAAGTATGTAAAGCAATAACTTTAAATGACTGAAAGTAAGAACTAGAACTGACAATAACTAAAGTAAAGAAAACGGACTGAAGTTGATTGAGGTAGTGAAATCAGGACTAAACATAACTGAATAAGGAAGGTAGGGTTCATACCTAGCAAATGAGGCGTCTTACTATCTAACTATCAGTAACTAAAGCAAGCATAAACCTTACTTGGCCCCCATAAGCTGAAAGGTACAATCAGCACAGAATAACCCACTTGGGCCCCCATTAGCCCTAGTGAGTACACCTCAATCTATATACCCCTATCCAGGTCATACTGAGTCAACTACCAGCTATAAGCGTCCTACCGATCCCCTGGGTTTGCAAGTGGGCCTGCTCGGCCCCTGACTGTAGCTTTGTCTGAATCCGGAGGACTCCTGATACCTACAACCCGAGTGTAAGCGCTTGGTGGGGGTGCATATAAATCCAACCACGGCAAAATGAGGATCTGGATCCCCATCTTTTTCCCTTGCGGACGGTATGCCGCTCCATAGAGCGACGTATCCTCACCCCTGGCGGGCGACGACACAGCTATTAACCCTGGGGTGGTCACGAAAGCTATATAGGTATAATCCAGCCCAAAACAATACAATTTACGAGTCTCGACTGACAACAACAACTAGACATGATAACATACTTCTGACATGCTTTACTAGGATTCATACTGGACTACTATGCTGAAGAAACTAACTTGCCGAAAGAAAATGCCTTAACATACCTCGATTGTTGGTTTTTGATTAACTGATAGGTTCCAATTAGTATTCAATAGCTCTTCCCAACTGAAATCGTGTTACTGGAAAGATAGGACTATCTTTAACACTAAATTCGGCAAAAAGAAAAATATTATATTTAAATATTAACTATATTCCAACTTTACGAAACACACCTCGTTATTTCTCGAAAGTCTGGAAGGGATAAATTTTATCTTACTTTAAGCCTGGGATCATATTGACACTAGTTTGGAGCAATTCCAACAACTTTGGCTCGGCGGGACGACGATTCGCCGGGCGAATTTCACGAAACTAACTTCGTAAAAATGCTCCCTGCAGCCTTATACTTCGATACCCACAGTTAATTTGTATTTGTAAGGTGTTTAGCGGCGTAATTGGATGAAAATTAAATGTTTTCCTTCATTCTCACCTATGCTGGTCGTGATTATATGAATTATGATCTCATTTCTAAGTGTGAGACCCTTATATACTTGAGGCAGCTGACAAGGCAACATCGCACACTGCCCAACGCACTGATTCTGCTCCGTGCCACATTGGCTAAAGCAGAGGAGCAGCTCTGTGCCACTTTTCCCCTTTAAGAAGCTTGGTTCGGCCTCCTCCCGCAAAATCCCGACTTGGCACTCGTTCGGCATTTCCCCGGGCCCTTTCCTCGTACGTATGGCACTCTAAAACTCTCAATCAACATAGGAATAGGCCAACTAAATGTTAGAAACTTAGGGGGTGTAACATCCTTCCCCCCTTAAGAACATTCGTCCTCGAATGTTAACTTCTACTTGCAAGAACCTTAACTTGCAATTACTTATTCTAGAAAAAATTTGACAGAGTCTCTCTTGCAATATGGACTATCCAAAACCCCTGAAACGCAGAAAAGTCCAATACAGGTACTCCACACAATACTAGGAATTAATTTCACAATAGACTGAAGTCAACTACTCCACATATACATGTATATAATGCAACTTATGAAATAACAACAACAACATACCTCTAGCTGAACAATCTGACTAAGTCTAAGATAACTGAGGATATCTGGTTTTCATGTCATCTTCTGCCTCCTAGGTCATCTCCTCTCAGTTCTTATTTCGCCATAACACTTTAACGGAAGCAACATCTTTTTTTATTAATCTGCGGATCTGTCGATCTAGAATGGATACCGAAGCTTCTTCATTAGCTAACTCCTCAGTGATTTGGACGTCTTTGACTGGAACAATCCGGGAGGGATCTCTTATGCACTTCCTCAGCATTGATACATGAAAAACTGGGTGAACGAATTCTAATTCTGGAGGTAAATCCAATTCATAAGCCACCTGGCCTATCCTTCGGTGAATCTGAGAAGACCCAATAAACCTTGGGCTGAGCTTGCCATTCTTACCAAATCTTGTCACACCCTTCATCGGTGAAACCTTTAGGAATACCCAGTCACCCACATTAAATTCTAGGTTTCTTTGCCGCACATCAGCATAAGATATCTGGCGGCTCTGAGCAGTCTACAGACATTCCCTGATAAGCTTTACTTTTTCTTCTGACTGATGAATAATATTTGGCCCAATCAATGTTGATTCTCCTACCTCAAACCAACCAGCTGGAGACCTGCACTTCCACCCATACAACGCTTCATAAGGCGCCATCTGAATTGCTGAATGATGATTGTTATTATAGGAAAATTCAATAAGTGGTAGATGTTCATCCCAGTTGCCTCCAAAATCTAGCGGACACGCTTGTAACATATCCTCGAGCGTCTAGGTGGTACGTTATGCTTGCCCGTCTGTCTAAGGATGGAAGGCGATGCTCAGGTTAACCTGCATCCCCAGGCCCCTCTAAAAAGATTGCCAAAACTTAGCTGTAAACTGTGCCTCTCTGTCAGAAATAATTGATAGTGAAACACCATGCAATCGGACTATTTCTCTAATATATAGCTCAGCATAATCTTCAGCTGAAAGGGTAGCTCTTACTGGCAGAAAGTGAGCTTATTTTGTCAACCTATCAACAATTACCCAGATAGAATCATATTTTCACTTGGTATGGGGTAACACTACTACGAAATCCATATTAACTGCCTCCCATTTCCATAAAGGCACAGCTATATCCTGTGTCAGTCCGCCTGATTCCTGATGTTCAGCTTTCACCTGTTGGCAATTGGGACATTGAGCTAAGAATTCTGCTATCCCCTTTTTCATTCTCATCCACTAGTAAATCTCTTTTACAACATGGTACATCTTTGTTGAACCTGGATGGAGAGAGTAACGGGCATAGAGTACCTCGCCCATAATTTGCTGGTGAAGCCCTGCCACGTCTGGAACGCAGAGGCGATCCCTATATCTCAAAACTCTGTCCTCGGTTACTTGGAAATCTAACACTTCCCCTCGCTGGACCCTATTATTGAGCTGAACCAGGCTAGGATCTTCATACTTCCGTTCTTTCACTTCCACAACCAATGATGACACTGCGGTATTCTGGATTACCGCTCCATTGTCTCCTGATTCCACTATATGAATGGCTAAACTGGCTAGCTGATGCAATTCTCGGGCCAATTCCTGCCGCTCGGGCTGTAAATATGCCAGGCTTCCCATGAATTTGCAGCTAAGGGCATCTTCTACAATATTGGCCCTTACTGGGTGATATAAAATATTCATATCATAATCCTTTAACAGCTCCAACCAGCGACGCTGCCGCAGATTCAACTCCTTCTAGGTGAAAATATACTGCAGTCTTTTGTGATTAGTGAAAATATCTACGTGGACGCCATACATGTAGTGTCTCCATATTTTCAAGGCATGAATCACTGCGGCTAACTCCAGGTCATGGGTAGGGTAGTTCTTCTCATGCTTCCTCAGTTTCCTGAAAGCATAGGCAATCACCTTACCATGTTGCATCAAAACATATCCTAACCCAACAACCGAAGCGTCACAATAGACTGCATAACCCTATGTTCCTTCTGGCAACGCTAGCACCGGCGCTGATGTCAATCTGTCTTTCAGTTCCTGAAAGCTCTACTCACATGCCTTAGTCCAATGGAATTTTGCTGCCTTCTGCGCAATTTGGTTAAAGGTGCTGCTAAAGTGGAAAATCCTTTCACAAATCTTCTGTATTACCCGGCTAACCCCAGGAAACTAAGTACCTTGGTCGGAGTGGTAGGTCTAGGCCATGTTTTCACTGCTTCTATCTTCTGCGTATCTACCTATATACCAGCATCTAACATAATATGGCCCAAGAAGGCTACTGAGTTCAGCCAAAATTCACATTTAGAAAATTTTGCATATAGCTGGCGATCTCTGAGAATCTGGAGCACTGTCCATAGATGATCCTGGTGATCTTCCTCTGAGAAGGAATACACCAGAATATCATCGATAAATACTATCATGAACAAGTCCAGGTATGGTCTGAAAATGTTGTTCATCAGGTCCATGAACACTACTGGGGAATTTGTCAATCCAAAGGACATGACTAAAAATTCAAAGTGGCCATATCTAGTCCTGAAGGCAGTCTCTGGAATATCTCTTTCACGAACCCGGACCTGATGATATCCTGACCTTAAGTCAATCTTTGAAAAATACCTCGCTCCCTGTAACTGATCAAATAGGTCATCTATTCTGGGAAGCGGGTACTTATTCTTGATAGTGACTTTATTCATTTGCCGATAATCTATACACATATGGAGGGAGCCGTCCTTCTTTCTCACGAACAGAACTGGCGCACCCCATGGTGAGGTACTCGGCCTGATAAAGCCCTTGTCTAGAAAGTCCATTAATTGTTCCTTTAGTTCTCTGAGTTCAGCAAGAGCTATCCAATATGGAGGAATAGATATAGGCTGAGTGCTTGGTAATAGATCGATTGCAAAATCAATTTCCCTTTCTGGGGGAATACCAGGAAGCTCATCTAGAAATACATCGGGAAATTCATTAACCACTGGAATAGACTGAAGGGTCGGAGGCTCTGCCCGAACATCCTGAACTCTAACAATATGATAAATGCACCCTTTTGCTATCAATTTGATCGCCCGAAGATAGGAAATAAACCTACCTTTTGGCGTGGTTGTACTACCTTTCCATTCCCGTACTACCTCCCCCGGAAAGTGGAATCGGACAATCTTGGTGCAACATATGACATTGGCATAGCATGTAGCAAGCCAATCCATACCCATAATAGCATCAAAATCAACCATTTCTAGTTCTATCAAGTCTGCTGTGGTCTGACGACTGGCAACCTCTACTGTACACCCCCGATAGACCCTTCTAGCTATAATAGAGTCACCAACGGGTGTAGACACTGAGAAAGGTCGCTGAAGCAATTCCAGCATAATACTAAACTCCCAAGACACTAACGGTGTAACATAGGACAAGGTGGATCCTGGATCTATCAACACATAAGCAGGATGAGAGCAAATGTTCAACATACCTGTCACAACATCTGGTGACAACTCTTACTCCTGTCACCCCGGTAGTGCATAAGTACGGTCTGGGCCGGCACCTAAACTGGAGGCCCTTGATCTGCCTCGACCTTTGCCGGCTGAAACTGAGGGCCTACGCCCCGCTGGGGATGCTGGAGCTCATGATCCTGCCGAGGACCTATCCTATCGATCCTGGTCACCCTGACCCCTAGCTGGACAATTCCTTATCTGGTGACCCTCCTGTCAACAAACGTAGCATGCGGTGGAACCAT
Source organism: Datura wrightii (assembly GCA_035772735.1). Classification (NCBI taxonomy): domain Eukaryota; kingdom Viridiplantae; phylum Streptophyta; class Magnoliopsida; order Solanales; family Solanaceae; genus Datura; species Datura wrightii. The sequence continues at coordinate 42,724,279 of JASDFA010000027.1, forward strand.
ACATGCATGCTCCAGAGTGGCGTCAATTGCAAATAGGGCAAAGTGGTATTATGAACCCACTCTGCTCCACTCTCCTCTGCTGCTGTAAACCTATTGCTTGCAAACCTTCGATGGGCTCTAGCTTCCCTCGGCGACTAGACCTACTCCTCTTCTGCTGTGGTGGAGGTGGGGGTCTAGGCGGCCTATCTGATAACCGTGGCCTAGGTCCTCCCCGGGACTCCTCCTATAATTCACCTAGTCTATCCCTGCGGCGCTGCTCTTGACTTGTTCTCCTATTCTCCCGTTGCCGCTGTCTGATACCCTCAATATTCTGAGCAAAAGCCTGCACATGGGCGATATCCATATGCTCTCGCAGTGTGGCTGTGATGCAGGTCTCAATATATTTTCGGGTTCATCCCCATAATAAAGCGGTGTACCCTGGCTGGCATTGTGTCCACAAAGGCTGGCGCATATCGAGCCAAGGAATCAAACCGCATGGCATATTCCCGAACACTCACCGACCCCTGCTCCAAGTGTAGGAACTAATCTACCCGAGCCTGTCGAATCTCCTGCGGTAGGTAATGATCCAAGAAAGCCTCTAAGAAACTGGGCCAGGTTGGAGGGGAAACATCTCTCCCTTGGGACCTCTCCCAACTCTCATACCACAGTACGGTAATGTCCCGTAGCCGGAATACAGACAACTCAACTGACTCTATGGGTGTAGCATGCATCACCCTGAAAATCCTCTACATCTGATCCAAGAAGTCCTGAGGGTCCTCAGTCCGATCTGTCCCTGTGAATTGCGGCGGACTTAGTGCTAGGAACTCTCGGACCCTCGAACTACCAGGCCCTCCTAATGATTCTGCAACTGTAGATAGCACTGACTGGCGCTGAGCAACCATCATCTGTGCTAGCATAACCACCGCGCTCCTGACCTCCTGGTCGGATAGTACGGGTATAGAAACTACCGGAGGCGGTGCCATCACACCGGCCGCCCTAAGTGGCTCCTGACATGGTGGATACTGCTGGGGAGGTCGACATGATACCTCTGTATCATCCTCAAACCGGGCCGATTCTGACCGAGGCTGAGGCACCATGTTGGTGCCCTCTCCTGCTGCTACATCTAACCTCCTGCCTGTCATAGGGTGTCGCTGGTCCGAAATTTCTCTGCAAGCAAAAGAGTATAATGAACTTAGTGACTCAACCCTATACTGTACCGTTCTATTGCAAGACTGAATAAGAAGAAAGAGTAACCATCTTATCATGCCTTGCAGCCTCTTGCCGATAATATGTGGTGCACAACACATCCATAGACAAGACTCTACTTAGCATGGCTTGCAGACTCCCTGGGATACGACCTGCTCTGATACCAAGTTTGTCATGCCCCACCTTGGGAGGCATGACCGACACCTGGTGCCCTACAAGGACCTGAACTGCTGAGCTGACTAAGCCTAAGTGATCTTGGGCAGATTTATATGCCCAAGTGATACTCAAACGTATCATTTTCACCTTGTTTGTTATGCAATATGTATACATTTTCATCTAATTGGTAATAAAATGTGAATTTATACTAACCAACATGATTAGCATTGTTTTGTAGGTAAAACATGATTTTTAGGAGCTAAAATGCATGTTGGAACAATATCAGAGTTGGACTTGGATGCGAGCATGGAAAAGACATTGGAATGCGCAATGTAAAGGGGCTCCGCGATGGAGCCGTGCCACGCTACCATCGCGGAGGCACACTGCCTGGAGGGTGATTTAATTGGCAATTTCCAGTGAAGCCTCGCGACAGCTCCGTGGCACGGAGATAAGCCTCCGCGTTGGCCTCCGTGCCACGTTGAGGCTATATTCCCGGACCCTGGATTTCCAGTAAGGGTCCGCTTCCACGCCGTGTCACGGAGGCAGTGCTCCGCATTGGCCTCCGTGACACGTTGTTTGTTATTCCGGGAAAAATTCCCAATAGTATAAATAGAACACTTAGGCTTATTTTTAATTAATTCAGACTTTGTGGAGCAAGGACGTGGGTTAGTGGCAGTTGAGGAACGAAAAAGCTAAGGGTTCTTCTCTCTTTCTTTCTTCTTTCAATCAATTGTTTGTATGATTAACACTTGTTTTAGGATGATTAATCCACAAATGAGTGGCTAATTCTCTTCCTTGCTAAGGTTATGAACAATGGTGATGAATTTTGATTATTGAATTGTATGGTTCTTCATCTTCTTCTTCCATGTTGTTCTATTAATTCTTGTTTCTACTGCATTAGTGTGTGGCCGACATTAATGTACATCTAAAAAGTCCAATTTCACTCGAGAGAGCAAGAAATTGGAAAGTTGTGAATTAATAGGGTATTGTTCTTAACTTGATTTGGGAAAATTGGGTTTTGATGTGCTTTCCTGATAGAAATATACTTGAAAGCCGTATTAGTCAATTTAGGAACCGGAATTGTATTGCTAGGTCATAAATTGCATTTGATCACAGAAATGTAGACGAATGGTTTATGATTCTAAAGTGAGATTAAATACGAGAGTTTTAATCTCTTGGCTAATGTTCTTGGCTAGCAACATGAAGAGAAGAATAACCAAATTATGATTATAATCAAGTTCATTACTTGTTCTTAACCTTGGCATGCTCATATCCATAGTTTCAATTCAAAGTAAATATTTGTTAATAGTTTTAGTATAGAATTTATAAACAAAAATTATTTAGCTTTTGGTTACGTTGTTGTCAGCATAATTAGAAGTAAACTAGAATATAGTATACTTAAGCAATTTTACTTATCCAGAGTCTCCTTGGTTCGATACTTGGCTTACTTAGCCACTTTATTACTTGTTTGACCACGTGCACTTGCGTGTCGGTTTTTAACCTATACCAAACCAGCCGGACACTAAGCACCTCTACTGCAGGGCTGACTCTAACTATAGAATCAAGAAAACAACGGGCTATATAGCGGCTGTAAATACAACCCCCGGCCGACAAGGCCTATAGCCACCTGTGAAAATAAACAGCTAAACAGAGACAAACAAACATACGGAGTCCTATGCGGGCCAACAAGGCCACCATGATATCTAGTTATAACTGAAAAGTAAAAGCCGATGCTAAACTGAGCTATGACCGAGAAGGACACCAATCAAAAACTAAATAGGGTCCCACACGGCCAACACACATAGTCTAAAATACATATGGGCCCCATACGGCAGATATCATCTAATCACAGGGAAGTAATGCAATCTGCAAGCCTCTAGGAGTAATAAGATGGTCGGGACCTACCCATACTGTACAAACAAAAGAAATAAACCTCTATCACACAAGCTTTGAAAGAAAGGAGCTGTTGGCTCTGTACGGATGACTGGAACTATGAGGGACCTGCTCCTCATCTATGTGTACCTGCAGGAAAATAATGCAGCGCCCCAGAAGAGGGCGTCAGTACCACAGGTACTGAGTATGTAAAGCAATAACTTTAAATGACTGAAAGTAAGAATTAGAACTGACAATAACTAAAGTAAAAAAAACGGACTGAAGCTGACTGAGGTAGTGAAATCAGGACTAAACATAACTGTAATAAGGAAGGTAGAGTTCATACCTAGCAAATGAGGCGTCTTACTGTCTAACTATCAGTAACTAAAGCAAGCACAAACCTTACCTGGCCCCCATAAGCCGAAAGGTACAATCAGCACAGAATAACCCACTTGGGCCCCCATTAGCCCTAGTGAGTACACCTCAATCTATATACCCCTATCCAGTTCATACTGAGTCAACTACCAGCTATAAGCATCCTACCAATCCCCTGGGTCTACAACTGGGCCCGCTCGGCCCCTGACTGTAGCTGTGTCTGAGTCCGGAGGACTCCTGATATCTACACCCTAGGCAAAAGCGCTCGTCGGTGGTGTGTATAAGGCCAACCACGGCAATATGAGGATCTGGATCCCCATCTTCGTCCCTTGTGGATGGCATACCGCTCCGTAGAGCGACGTATCCTCGCCTCTGGCAGGCGGCGACACAGCTATTAACCCTGGGGTGGTCACGGAAGCTATACAGGTATAATCCAGCCCAAAACAATACAATTTACGAGTCTCAACTGACAACAACAACTAGACATGATAACATACTCCTGAAAAGCTTTACTGGGATTCATATTGGACTACTATGCTGAAGAAACTAACTTGCCGAAAAAAAATGCCTTAACATACCTCGATTGCCGATTTCTGATTAACTGATAGGTTCCAATTAGTATTCAATAGTTCTTCCCAACTGAAATCGTGTTACTGGAAAGATAGGACTAGCTTTAACACTAAATTCGGCAAAAAGGAAAACTTTATATATAAATATTAACTATATTCCAACTTTACGAAACACGGTCGAAACCTTGTTATTTCTCGAAAGTTTGGAAGGGAGAAATGCTTACTTTAAGCCTGGGATCGTATTGACACTAGTTTGGAGCAATTCAAACAACTTTGGCTCGGCGGGACGACGATTCGCCTGGCGAATTTCAAGAAACTAAATGCTCCCTGCAGCCTTATACTTCGATACCTGAAGTTAATTTGGATTTGGACGGCGTTTGGCGGCGTAATCGGATGAAAATTAAATGTTTTCCTTCATTCTCACCTCTGTTGGTCGTGATTATATGAATTATGATCTCATTTCTAAGTGTGAGACCCTTATATACTTGAGGAAGCAGACAAGGCAACGTGGCACGCTGCCCAATGTGCTGATTCTGCTCCGTACCACATTGCCTAACACGGAGGAGCAGCTCCGTGCCACTTTTCCCCTCTGAGCAGCTTGGTTCGGCCTCCTCCTGCGGAATCCGACTTGGCACTCGTTCGGCCTTTCCCCGGGCCCTTTCCTCATACGTATGGCACTCTAAAACTCTCAACCAACATACGAATAGGCCGACTAAATATTAGAAACTTACGGGGTGTAAGAATGGGGATATCACTACCCCTTTATAATCCACTCATCCGTAGAATCTCATTGATTTCAATTAATTGGCAATAATTTATCTAAGTTTCGATCCTATCCCTCCAAGCATATTGACCATATGCATGTATGTGTTTAGCTAATAAAAGTCTAACATAAGAGTGAGTAAACCATAGCTATCTAGGCTTCAAGATGAGGCCGAGACATTCCCAATTATATGCTTGACTCAATTTCTTGAGTTCTTGCAGAAAATCCTAGCCATGGAGGATGAATTTTCACCTCCTAGCTCTTCTTCTTTTTCCAAAAAGTTTGTTCTCTATTTTTTGGCTTTTTTACTAAGCCCTTTTTAGAGACTAGATTTTTAAAATCCTAAATGGAATGAAATTGCAGAATTCTGGTATGCATCACCCATTGTAGCGAGTCCATTTATCGCTGCAGCATTTTCGTTATAACGGAAAACGTCTCACCGTGAAGGACACGCACCTGGTCCACCCGATTGTGACCCATCCCATTCAACTTGTTTGTCTCATGCTCTTTGTTTCTCGAAGATCTTGTTTTAATTTCTAAAAAAAAATTAAATTCTCCCGCTCTTGATTGGTCGGGGTATCATAACGGCCGAGCGGGTCGTACATGTCACAATTTTGATTGAGTCTTATTTATTTATAGAGCTTGAGGTAGCCGTGGAAACTATGTCCGGCACCCCTTCTACAATTATAGAGGCTTCATAGATAGAGTTAGATGCTGAGTCAATAATGTTACTTTCTAACATTTATTTCAGTTATAGAATAAATTCTCTTTTATTATACTAATTTCACTAAGTTTTAGCTTCTGCTTTGTCTATCATTTATTGAGACTTAAGTTGATAGTAAGTCAGGCCAAGGGTTCGCTTGGATCACGAAGGTGGTCTAAGTTCCAATCAATGCCCAACGTTTAGACTTAGGGCATGACATCCTATTAATGTTAATTCAGATACTCCATTGGATAATGAAATTTTACAAAGATGTTATGGTAATCTAGAGGAAGAAGTAGAATTAGAATAAGGAGAATTAGATGATACACCTATTAGTCCGGCTACTGATACTCCAAGTCAGGATAATCCTTAGTTTGGAGCTCAACTTCTCCTTGTACCTCCTACTAGGGGTAAGATGAAGGTTGAACATCTTGAAATTGTTGTTGTGTGGCAATATATGCATCAAACAAGGAGAAAATGCTAGCTATTTGTAATAAATGTAAAAAAGTATTTAAGCATCAATTTGGTGGAACAGGGGGTTAAATAGACATTTATTACAATAATATAAAATTGAAAAGGTAGTTAAAGCAGCCTCCAAAACCAACACTTCTAGTTCTGCCCCTATTGGATTGAAAGTGGGTTCCAACATTATTTTGAGCAAGTTAGACCCTTCAAACCTAAGTGATACAAGAAAAAGTAAAAGATAACTAACTAGACACACAAATGATTGAAATTAGCAATTTTTGTGAAAGTACAAGAAACTCATATTCACAAATCAAGTAGCAACCTAGCTCTTATAAAGACCTCAAGGGAGATAATCTACCATTGCAACCCTTATTTTTACACAAATACAATCTATGGTTTTATACAAGCTCTCTCTATACTCAAAATAACATATCAAATTCAAAGTCATAAAAATCTACTATTCAAATTAAATAAACAACTATTTATACTAGGTCAAGAAAATGGAAAGGACATTACAAAAATGCCCTTAATAAATAAGGGTCTTGTTTGGATGGTCTTCCTTTTTCTTAAAACTAAGACTGGCCAAATTATAAATCTAGCCATCTTCTTCCTTCTTTTGGTTATCTTGTGCTCAATCACCCCCCTAAGTTATGATTCAAGCATGGGCCCCTTTGCATTGCATCATTCTCCCCTTCTTTAAAAGGATTTGTCCTCGAATCTAAATCTTTAAAAGAAAATAGAAGACAAACAACAACAAAGTACCTCATAGAATGAGGGTTAGCACAAGTGTAATTAGGCCAAACAAACACACATACATTCAAAGGGCCAATAGGGTCAAAAAAAATGATATCCATCCATTTTTGTCAAAACCACAATCAACCATCTCAATAAAACCCTTCTCTCACAAGGTAATCCCTCAATCCAAGCACAAGTATCATCATAAGTAAAGAGATAATAAAGATAAGTGTCGGACAAGGCAACTTCATTCAAAGTATCCTCATATGTAAAAGCATCACTAGAGACAAAAGCATCATCAAACATATTATCAAAAATTGGGATACTCAAAGACGAAGTGCTTATTTGAATATAAGCATCACTTTCTTCATCAATATTCCATAGCGGGTTATCGTACAAGTTATGCCTCACAATTGCCATGGCCAAGGATTGTAGCTTGTGTAGTTTGTTGAGTTACAAGTGTCCAATCTCTACTTGAGGTCTAGAATAGATTCTTGTTAACTCAATGAAGAAGGCTCAAGCTAACGGATGGGAATCAAGAAGTTTCAACGAGAATAAAGAAGAAAAATGATGAAAAAAGAAGCAAGAAAAGAAAATTGGACTAAAAAAAACCTAAGTAACAAAAAGTAGAATGAATTACTTGATGTTAACTAATTATGAGGAATTTATGAGATGAAAAATGGTGAAGAACTAATTAACAAGTAATTAAAAGTGTTAATTAGTGGAACAAAAAGGAAGAAATTTGAGTTTGAAAGAACTATGAAGTTTTGGCACTTAGAAAAATTTTGAGGTCCAAAATATCCCAACACTTAGAAAAAATTTAGCCAAAACACCAAAAAAAACTGTAACTTTAGCCTTTGAAATTAGCCTTCACGTGCTGGCTGGGTGAGTGGGGAAATTTTTTTTCTTTTTTTGTAAAATCCGAATTTTTTTTTCTTTTTTTTCTTTTCCTTTTTCTTAAATTCAGATTCTTGTTTTTAAACAAAAATTTCCACTTGTGGACCCAACAAGCACTTTTGGCCAAAAATTATAGAGGTGGAATGGGTCAAATGTACCTTTTAGTCTTCTTCTCCAATATAAAAATATGAAAAACACCAAGAACAAACCCTATTTTAAATCAACTCCAAATCACCTTAAATTTTAGGATTTTTCTTTCCTTGGATATAGAGAACAAACCCCAATCAAAATTAATCTCCAATTCAACCCCAATCAATAAGGACCACTTGTAATTTTCATAAAGTTTTCAAACCTTCAAAGTCTTTAATGGTAGAAGCTTCTCTACGACTCCAAATCACTTCAAACTTTAGAATTATATTCCCCTTGATGTAGAGAACAAACCCCAATCAAAATTAAGGAACAAATCAAGTTCCAGCAATAAGACCCAATTGTTAATCTTTTCAAGTCTTCAGTGGTAGATTGATGTTCAAAACTCAAATTTCAATAAAAACCTAAGATCTAGACTCAAAAGGCACTAGGAAACAAGAATCTAGTGTCAGAAACACAAGAAAAATAAGAAAAATTTTAGAATTTTTTTAAATTTTGGAGGAATTCAATTTTTTTTTATTTAATACCTAAATCCTAAGATTAGAGTTATAAGAACAACAGCAATCCTAACTCTAGATACCAAATGATACAAAAAAAAGTAAAAGATAACTAACTAGACACACAAATGATTGAAATTAGCAACTCTTGTGAAAGCACATGGACCTCCAATTCACAAATCAAGTAGCACCTAGCTCTTAGAAAGACCTCAAGGGAGATGATCTACCCTTACAACCTTCTTTCTACACAAATAATAATCTATGGCTTTAGACAAGTTCTCTACACTCAAAATAACATATCAAATTCTGAGTCATGAACATCTACTAGTCAAATCAAATAATCAACTATTTATACTAAGTCAAGAAAAATGAAAAGCTATTACAAGATGTCCTTAATGAATAAGAGTCATGTTTAGATGGTCTTCCTTTTCCTTGAAACCAAGATTGACTAAATTACAAATCTAGCCATCTTCTTTCTTCCTTCTTTTGATCATCTTGTCCTCCTTCATCTCTCCAAGCTATGATCCAAGCATGGGCCCCTTTGCATTGTATCACCAAGTGGCTTTGTTATACAATAGAAATATAATAGAGATAGAGACCGTGAAAACATTGTTATAATGGTTATTGTTTGTGGTTTTCCTGTTAGTTTTCCTTCGCATCCCAGATTTATTACTTATATTCAAGTAACTTATATTCCTTCTTTTCAAGGTTTTTAAAGAATCATAGTTAAACAGGATGTTGTTGAATTTCAAGATAAGCCTTCTCATTATCTTTGATACTTATTTAACTATTTAGATGGTAGAGTTTCTATTACTTTTGATATGCGTAGTAGTACCAATGTCATTGTGTATTATTTAACTGTTACTGTATATTGAGTTGATTATAACTAGAACCTATAAAAAAGAATCATAGGTTAAAAGGTTTATGAGCAGAAAAAAATTGTTTCATATATAGCATGTACTATAGCTGAAATTTTAGAATTTTATGACATTTGTGACAAAGTAATGAGTATTACTTTAAATAATGCTTCTGCTAATGCTAGTGTTGTTAGTATGTTAGGAGTTAGATTATGTCCAATTAATAATGATGCTTTTCATGTTAGACGTACAACTCATATATTTAATTTTGTTGTAAAAAATGGTATCAAGTTATTTGATACTGAGTATAAAAAAGTTGAATATGCATGTTTTTGAATTTTTCAAATGAAGAAAAGTTCTAGAATTCGTGAATATTAAGAAATTTGTAGAATATGTGAACTTTCGTATAGAAAAACTCCAAAACAAATTAAAACTAGGTGAAATTCGTTATATTAAATGTTAGAAGTTGTCTATATTTATGGAAGACCTATCACTATGGCCTATAATGCTCATAATTCTGACCCAGAATGAAAACTTAATGATGATGACTGGGAGAAAGTAAATGAAGTTAATAAATTTTTGAAATTATTTTATCAAGCAACAAAAATATTTTCTAACATGTATTTTTCAATTGTTTGTGAAGTTTTAATAAATGTATGTGCTATTACATCTAAATTTGCTGAATATAAAACAATTAAAAAGTAATTTGCACCAAATGTTGAGGCTTGATTAAAAACTTTTAAAAATATTTTTTTTCTATTCCTCAAATTTATTTAACTGCTGTTCTTTTTAACCTGGAATATAAAGAACAGGGTGCAAAAAGAGTGGGTTCAAAAAATTTATGAAAATTTAGAAATTCAACATCATGAAATCCCAAAAATGAAAAACTGTAAAAATAGTATAAAAGTGCATATTGAAATAATGTATGACACCTATTACCAGTTACAAACAAATAATGTACATGTTCCTCAATCTTCCAGAGCTCCAATAGATACTATCCATGGGTTTATTGAAGATATTATTGGTCTTGATTTTTCTGACAATTGTGATTTTGATGAATATCTTAGTCAGAGCCGGGATAGTATTACAAATGCTAATGGCATCCTGCATAGTTTGGATTAGTGGAGGGCTCGTGGCAGTGTATTTTTAATGCTTAGTAAGATGATTCAGGACATGCTAGCTATTCAAGCATCATCCTTCATTTCAGAGGCCTCTTTCAGTGCTACAAGATTTTAAATCGGAGATCACTGATATTCATTAGTAGAAAATAGCTTGGAAGTATCGGTTTTTTTCAAAGATTGGATCAATATCGAGTGAAGAAATCATGGGCTACCAAAGTTAACTTTTCAACAATAAGCTTTGCTAGATGCAGCAATTAACAGTGATGATGACATGGAAGCACAAGATTAACAACAATTTATGCTACCGAAAAATATTTTGACTCAAATGATAGAAGAGTTAGAAAGAAATTTCATAGGACTATACAGATATTAGTATTATATTTGAGGCCTAGTTCCAACAGAACCCTTCCTAGAAGGTGGCTGCGTAGATTAGGTGTTCTACTAATATTTGTAAATTGCAATACAAATTTATGTCATTATATTTTAGTTGAATAAATTTAAAGGTTTTAGCATTAATTTTTAATTTCATTATTTATTGTGTTATATTTAATACAAGTCTTTTAATCTATTTTTAAAAAGCTTTAGTTACAAGTTTAAAAATTACAACTTACAAACTTACTATAGAATTTAATTTACAAAAATTTTAACAAACTTATAAATTCAAATAAATAATTACTTCATATTTCAAATTTCAAAATTTAACAAACTTTAGCCTTAATTCATATTTCATATTTCAAATTTTAAATTTAAAGTCTCTAATTCTAAGATTTAAGAGTATAAGACTGTAAAACTTTAAAAGTAATTTAAATTTTAAAATCATAACTTACACCTTTATTAAATAATTTTTTTAAAATAATTATTTTTTATCCCGTTTGTCCCCTTTATCCTGTCCCGTCTCATTATTATAGTGGAACAGGACAGGACAATTGGTATGTCCTGGTTCGTCCCGACGCGGCGGAGAATCCCGGCCCCAGTCGTCCCCTCCCGTCCAGGCCCACTTCGTCCCGTCCCATTGGCAAAACTTAGTTGTTATATGACGGAACATGAAGGTTTTTTTCCTCTTCTTTTAATAATATTTTTTTCATTCACTTTTACTTATTTATATTAAAGTTTGAACATTTTTTAAAAAATAATGATTAATATAATTATTTTATCATAATATCCATATTAATTGATGTATAGTTTTATATTTTAAAATATAATTTGGAGAATAATTTATTACTGCTGGGAATAAAATAGAAAAAATATTTTTAATATATTAAAATAATAAGAAAAAATAAAAATCTATTTTAAAAATACTGAATAAATAAAAGCGAAAAGGAATATATAGATCCAACCGGCGATAATTTGTGCACTTTAGACTTGCTTACAAGTAAAGAATGTCGGTAGAAGTTAATAAATATGGGAATACCATACATCACTTATCATCACTTGTGTAGACTCGAGGAAATATTTTTTTTGAAGTTGGAATTGAGACAATTGACAAGTTCAATTAATTTCAAACTCCACTAATATTTTTTGAGTTTGAAATTACAAAGTTCGAATTTAAGAATTTTTACTTTAGCTTAAATTGACACAATTTAATTTTAAACTCCAAAAAATTTTGTTCGAGTTTAAATCGAAACAATTCAGTTTCAAACTCAATAAAATTTTGCACAAGTTTAAACTAAACACTCTAAAAATGTTTCTTTAGTTTGGAAGTCAAATTTCAGAAATTTGATAAGGTTTTTCAGTAGAAGCTATATCCTGTTGTTGTCTCTTTCATCCCCAGTCCCAGCCTTTCCTCCAAACCTTCATCCTTTTCAAATTTGAATATGTTCACCTGGAATCGAGTATATACTTTAAAAAGTCATTCAAAGTATATATAAAATTATTAGCAAAGTTGTTTAACTTAAGTTTTGAATCAATAAAGTCACTCAACTTATGACTTTTTTTTGGGTCATTCGCATGAATATCCTTATTTTAAAATGGTCTTTAATTTTTTTCCTTCGGCACTTTAATTAACAAAAAATGATTAAGATGCACTTAACAACATAAAAAAATTCGCAAGGCATAAGTTTTGCCTAAAGTTATGCTTTAAAGGAATAAATTCGCACAGATTATATCTTATGCCTGTAGGCATAAGTTAAGTAACATGACTTATGTCTAGTAGGCATAAATTCATGTTATTGAACTTGTGCCTACTTCTGCCCATAGGCACAAGTTCAACAATATGAAATTATGCCTACCAGACACAAGTTAAGTAACATGAAATTTTGCCTAAAGAGTAGAAGTTCATGCAATTAAAATTGTGCATATAAGGCAGAATCTCATGCAATTGAAATTCTACCCCTTATTGGGTATAATTTCAAATTCAATAACATGAAATTATGCCTACCAAGCATAAGTTAAGTAACATGAACTTATGCCTAAAGAGCAGAAGTTCATGCAATTAAAGTTGTGCCTATGGGCAGAATTTCAAGCTCAATAACATGAAATTATGTCTACTAGGCATAAGTTAAGTAACATAAACTTGTACATAAAGGGTAGAAGCTCAATAACATGAAATTATGTCTACCAGGCATAAATTAAGTAACATGAATTTGTGCATAAAGGGAAGAAGTTCTTACAATTGAAATTGTACCTAAAAGGCATGAACTTCTGCTCATAGACACAAGTTCAATAACATGACATTATGCCTTGGGGGCACAAGTTCATTAGGAAACTTGTGCCTATAGACAAAAATTCATGCAATTGAACTTATGCCTTGGGTTGAAATTCAGTAGCATGAACTTATGCCTTGCAATTTTTTTTTGTTTTAATTTTTTTTTAAAAAAAAAACATTAGGGCTATTTTATCCCCTTTTATTACTTAAAACGCTTAATGGAAAAAATTAAAGACCACTAATTTGAGGGGAAAAAAATTATATACCACCCCAAAATAGGTGCAATCGATGCAAAACCTTATTTTTTTTAATTTATAAAATCACTCTGCATGATTTGTTATTAAAAAAAATAATTTTGATAAATAAATTGATCTTTCATGATATATAGACATGAACCCCATAAATAATAACGGAAAAATTACATAACATAGCACAATTATGAAAGTATTTACATATAATGGCCAAAGTTTTAAAAAATGCATAATATGATTTTATTTCATTTAATGTGTCATTTATTTACTTTTTTTACGGTGTATTTGATTTCTTTTTACCTCTCTCCTATTGCTCACCATAAATCCCTCCAATAACCGCTCAATCCCTCTTCATCTTTTCTCTCACTTAACATTCATCATCAGTCTAGATTTTTCGGTCATGTCACGCCTCTGTCACACCCCAAAATTGGGGTAGGGCGTAACTGGCACTCGATTCATGATTGATCGAGAAGCCGTCTATATAGCATCTATAAATGTAACACTAAGGCTGACCAAGCCACCTGTCACAACCAACCAAGATAAATACTGAACCCGTAATGCCTTGATAATAATAAATATGCAACCTAAAAGCCAACAAGGCTATAATAAAGATAAACAGAGAAATGGAAAACCAACACGACTACACAACCAACACTACTATACAAACTAGTCCACATCAGCCTCTACAGAGTAAACAAATTGAAATGCACGGGACGGGGCCCCGGCCTATCCATGTTATACACAAAACTCAAAATAGTCAAAACTAGGACATGGCTTCTGGAAGAGAGGAGCATACCACTATTCTGCTGAAATCTTCCTCCTCCTGCGTCCGATGATTTGAGCCTCGGCCTATACCTGCAATACGATTGCAGGAAGGGTCCCAAGATGAAGGGACGTCAGTATGAATAAAATGTATTGGTATGTAAGGCTGAAAATTGTAAACATGTAAGATAAAAATGATAACTGGGCCAGAAATAAGGAGTAGTAACAACCCGGAATCCTAAAAACAGAAATCTGACAATAACTCATTATTAAAGTGTAAATGCAGCCATCTAATGCACAACAAAGACTATAACTGAAATGACAGCAGACAGATGATCATAAAATCTATATATAATTCATCCAGCCAGTGTACCATGCCGGGGTAAATATAAAAATGCCTCCAGCCGGTGTACCACACCAGGGTAAAATAACAAGACCTCCAACCGGTGTACCACATTGGGGTAAAATCAATAAATCTTAAAAAAATCATAAATTGAGTCGATATGGCTTATACTGGACCAACTTAATACGTATAGCATAGAAATAATGAATACCAAACATGTGGCCCGCATAGGCCTCCTTCGTAATACATAACTATAAGTGAGCACATGTAATATGTAAAGATAGAAAATAGCACTTAAACGCATGTATTCAAATCTTGTATAAATCATAGGGAACTGCGAATGACCTAAGAGTTTCAACAAGATTTATAGATTGTGTTCGAAGGACATTAGAGCTCGGAGACTCGCTAGCTTGTTGTTGGCTTAAGGGAAAGGAATTATGAAATCTCCCCTTGTCCTGGCCTATTTCATGACATATACATATGATAAAGGACAACCATAAATAGGCAATCCTAATTCAATAAGCTCTTTTACCCTTATTATCTTGCGATGTCTTTACTTGGCTTAAAATTGTTTACGCGTCATTATCTTGGCTCTTTTACCAATTTCAGTTAGCATCCAGACCTTTAAACACATTTAACATGACATATATATAAATAGCATACATTAAGGACCAGCTAACAATGCCCACGCTGAGGGACCTCCAACTTGATGTGCAACTACGACAACAATCAACAAAATATCACACTTTAAATGCCCCACTTTGGCTAGGAGTAATTTTTAACATTTGACCTCAATAAAGCATGAATCTTTAAAGCTTAAATGAATATTAACATACTGCCTCAAAACTTATAAAGAGTTTTCTGGCTCATTCAATTCACAATGCATGAATCGTGCTTAAAACAACGATAGACGGGGCGCGCCTTACATACCTTTTTCCAATGAAATTTTCTCTAACCGATTTTCTATTTCAATGATCAGCTTCCAACCTCCTTAATCTAGTGGTTTTATAGGCCAACAACAAACTTAATCTGTAGGACAAAATGCAGCCCAAAATAACTATCCAAAGGCAATCAGAATAGCAACAACAACACACGACAACATCAACAACATTTAGCGATTTTCTCAACTAGTTTTCACTAACTTTTGAGGGAGAAACAAGAGGAAATTTTTACCTTTGTTTTACTGTAATTCTTCCCCTCAATATGAATTATAATTCCAGCAAAATAAACAGCCAAAACGCCTAAGGAAAATGAGCAAAACTCAGCTCACAAACAGTCCATCGGCAGCTCACTTAGCTGCCAATTTTCAGATTTTCGCTTTGCAATTTGAGAGATTTAAAAGGGCCAAAAGCCTCATATTTTCTCCTGGTTTCAACACCTGCTCAAAGATGGATATATTTGAAGTCCAAATAGATTTTGAAACTCAGAAAAACTCCTTCAAAACCTTGCCAAAACGAGCTCCAAAAAAGCCCCTAACACACTTGGCAAAGTAATCTCAACTTATCTTATGATTTTCTTGAACTTTGCTTGATCTTCCTCCTTGATTTTCTTTGTCCTAGCTGCTGGAATTGAGAGAGAAATGGAATCCTTAGCAAGCTGATCAATTTAGATTTAGCTGAAAATATTTTCTACAAGTGAAAAATTAGTTAAGTAAATAGGGCGGTGGAGGCACTAGGGCGCATGCCCGTGTCACCGCTCATGATACTTCGGTAAAATGCTCATAATTTATTACTCCGAACTCCGATTGACAAGAGGTTTGATGTTCTGAAAACTAGACTCAAATACCTTTAATTTGATAGCTTGTGGAGCTTCTAATTAATTATATATTGGGAGATATGGTTGTTTAAAGTTTACCCTCACTTATGAAGTTCACATACACTTTGGTTTTCCGTTCATACACATTTCCCTTGTCATCTACGACCAATATACAACTTGTACTACCCTTAACCTAGCATACAAATATCAAATAATCACCAAAAGAATTTTTTTCAGGGTGTAATATTCCCCCCCCCCCCCCCTCCTTAGGAACATTCGTCCCTGAATGAAAATTAATTTCACTTAATATGCTTCAAAATAGATACTCAATATCAAGTCGACATCATGAATAGGTGAGGATATTTCTTCTTTATTTCCTCCTCAGCCTCCCCTTACACCGTGGACGAAACACGGTACTTGAAGTCACAAGTGACCCCAAGTCAACCCCTAGTCTATTATACACTGGCATTCTAAGTAATATAAAAATATATACAACGGAAGTTTAAAGAAAAGATGTAATTACATGAAAGAAATAAAGCCGATTCATAGTGTTTGAAAATATTAAAACAACACTACAAGTCTGAAATACCAATCAGATTCCGAAAGCCACTATGACTGATGAGTTGTTGGGACAAGCCCGCAGCTAACTCCAAATCTAAATAGAAGGAAATGAAAATATAACTGAAATGAATAAATCTCCGTCTTTGAAGGATGAGGACTCGCCAACTGGTAAAGCTGAGGTCTTCGATGAGCAGTCGGCTAACGAAGCTGACACTTAGATCGTGCAGCTGTATCATAAAATAATACAACATAAAAGTATGTGTCAGTACTTTGAATGTACTGAGTAAGTGAGAGGAACATAACGTAATGGAATAACTAAAAGAAAATGATGAACTAAAAAGACGTGCGATGACCAAATAAAACTACAGAACTGAATAATTGAAATAACTGAGGTGGTCTGATAGACCCTGTCTAATGGTCAAAGCATGTTCTAAGTCTGGAATACTGATCTGAATTGAACTGGACTGAGACTAGACTTAACTGAATACTGGGAGAGTCTGTAACCGACATGTAACCAGGTGAGCTAGACGTGGAGTCCGATGTATACACCCCACCGGTAGGATCCAATATAGCTTTCCAGGGTATAAAGGCATGAACGGGTGATCACAAAAGTATGGGGCCAATCAGGCCAATAAATACTGAAACCTACACTGGCAACGTAGTTCTGGGAACCTAGATGCGCTGGAATCCCGGTCCGCTCGATGCTAAGTCCTACTCCCACTGGATAATCCTGGACTGAATACTAAGCTGATAGCTCAAAACTGGGGTCTAAGACTAGTCAGGGATACATATCTGAGAGTACCCTGAGAGTCTTATCAAACCAGATTTTGAAACTGGGTTCTAGACTAGTTAGAGCTGCTTATCTAGAAGCGTCGTAACCGTCTAAGAACAACCTATAGTCTGAACTGGGGTCCTAAGGCTAGTCAGAGCTATATATCTAAAGTGTCATGACCACCTAGTGGACCAATAAACTAAATTCTGAATCTGATTATGACAACTGGCAGGTAATACTGACACCTCAGGAAAATTCTGTAGTTAAATTGATTAGCTGACATTTCTGACAGACACTGAGTATTTTTCACACTTTTAACTAAAGCTAGGCAACCATGTATCTAACTAAGAATTTAGCATATAAAATAATCTGGGAATTCACCACACTAATATAATCAAGGAAATTTTAAGATTTAAACACTTTAGCAAGATTTTAGTCTTTTCTACTCTTAAGGACTAGGGATAAATTCAATGTACAGGGATAAACATCAATATTGTCACTAACTAGTGGAAAAATGTCCATAATTAATAGAACATAATAATTCCACATGGATTAAACAAAGCATTACCAAGAATTTCTTAACATTCGAAAGTCTGCAGGGCTAGAATTCACTTTTACGGGAATAACATCAATTTAAACATGAACTTATGGAAATCATATCTGAAATAATCATGGATATCATTCTATGTAAATTCAAATAAAACTTAAATATATTCTCTTCACATTCAAAAGCTCAGGGCTAGGATTTAATAGATAAACTAGAGAAGGGTTTTGGGGGACATAAGGAAAGAACTATCCCCTTGCTAAATTCCCACATACCTGATAAAGAAATCTGACAAAATTGCCTTGAGAATTTGAGGAAAAGTAGAATGCCCTAGTTCTTGCTATTAGAGTCCCTGGGAGAATTATACGATCTGTTTTCTGAAGGTATGAGTGGGGAATGAGGAAAGAAATCATTTAACCCCACTAGCAAGTCTAAAATTATGACTAAAATGATGTAGTTTAAAGTTGAGGATAGGAAATTACTGAAAGACCCTTAAAAACTCACAGGTAAAAACTGAGTGTCAGTCCTCACGAGTGACCTAACGGGTCGTGGTCACTGACCACGATTCGTGGTCACACTCGTGGACTACACTGCCTGGAGCACACTGAAGGTCACCACGAGGGACCTAACAAGTCATGGTTAGCGACCATGACTTGTGGTCACCTCTCGTGGACCATACTATGTAAGAACCCTGGTATCCCCACAAGTGACACCACGATCCGTTACTACTGACCACGACTCGTGGTCACCATCCGTTATGTACACTGCCTCATCCTTCTCTTTTCTCACTCATCACTCCCCACGACTGACCTAACGAGTCGTAGGGCCTGACCATGACTCGTGGTCACGTCCATGGGGATCCCATTTACCAAACTTCAACTCATCACCTGGGCCTCACCACGAGTCACTTGACACTCATGGTCACTCCCCATGGGTCACAGAACGACTCGTTCTGTGACTTGGTGCAAATTTTCCAACTTTCTCTAATTTAAGTCTCGGGTCTAGCTTTTGAGTTTCTAGGGCATTACAATATATCCCCCTTGGAAACATTCATCCTCGAATATCGAAAAACACACAGGAAAGCATAGAATGGCAACTTTTATACACGAATACTAATCACGAAACTGAAAACTAGCGGAATGACTATCTCTGAACTGAATCACAAGTCTGAATTGAATTCACTAATCATGCACATGTTCACTTACATGAAAGAAACTGGAACACACTAACTGAATGGAGTTCTAGGGAGAAAATTGGTACCTTAAACTGAAACTGAGCAAAAAGAGAACAAACGTGGGTATTTGGCCATCATATCTGTTTCGGCCTCCCACGTAGCTCCCTCAACCTATTGATTTCTCCATAATACCTTGACTGAAGCTACCTTCTTTTCCTCAGCTTACGAACCTGACGATCAAGGATCTGGATTGGGACCTCCTCGTATGAGAGACTATCCTTTATTTCTACGTTGTCCAAGGGCACAATTGAAGTCGGATCACCAATGAATTTCTTTAATAGTGACACATGGAATACTGGGTGCACAGAAGCCAACTCTGCAGGTAATTCCAACTCATAGGCTACATTGCCAATTTGCTTTAGAATTCTGCAGGGTCCCATATATTTCAGACTAAGCTTTCTCTTCTTTCCAAACTTTATCACCCCTTTCATGGGTGAAAGTTTCAAATAGACCCAGTCATCCACAAAAAACTCCAATTCTCTTCTCCTCACATCAGCATAGGATTTCTAACGGCTCTGAGTTATTTTCAATCTTTCTTTGATGAGTTGTACCTTCTGCATAGCTTCATGAACTGAGTCTGGCCCGATTATAGTAGCTTCACTGACCTCAAACCATCTAATATAAGAACTGCACCTTCTACCATACAATGCCTCAAACGAGGCCATCTGGATGCTGGAGTGATAACTATTGTTGTACATAAACTCGATAAGAGTCAAGTGGTCATCCCAACTGCCCTTGAAATCGATCGCGCACACTCTCAACAAATCTTCTAGGGTCTGAATAGTCCGCTCAGCTTGCCCATCTGTCTGCAGGTGAAATGTTGTGTTGAGCTTGACCTGGGTTCCAAGTCCATTTTGAAAAGTCTTTCAGAAATGTAAGGTGAACTGGGTACCGCTGTCAGAGATAACGGATAATGGCACCCCATGAAGCCAGACCAACTCCCGGATGTAAAGTCTAGCATAGTCCTCAGCTGAATCTAAAATTTTAACTAGGAGGAAATGTACTGACTTAGTCATCTGGTCTACTACTACCCAGATGGAATCATGTTGCCGAAGAGTTTGAGGTTGACCCGTAATAAAGTTCATATTTACTTATTCCCACTTCCACGTTGGTATACTGATATCTTGGGTCATACCTCTAGGTCTTTGATGCTCAACCTTGACTTTCTAGCAGTTCGAGCACTTAGCTATGAGTTTACTCCCTGGATGAAACACGGTACTTGAAGTCACAAGTGACTCCAAGTCAACCCCTGGTCTATCATACATTGGCATTCTGAGTAATATAAAAATACATACAACAGAAGTTTAAAGCAAAGATGTAAATACATGAAAGAAATAAATCTAATTCATAGTGTTTGAATATATTAAAACAATACTACAAGTCTGAAATACCAATCTGAGTTCGAAAGCCACTAAGACTGATGAGTTGCTAGGACAAGCCCCCATCTAACTCCAAATCTAAATAGGAGGAAATGAAAATATAACTGAAATGAATAAATCTCTATCCTCGAAGGATGAGCACTCACCAACTGGTGAAGCTGAGGTCTTCGATGAGCGTCGGCTAACGAAGATGAAACTGAGATCCTGTAGCTGTATCATAAAACAATACAGCATAAAAGTATGTGTCAGTACTTTGAATGTACTAAGTAAGTGAAAGAAACATAATGTAATGGAATAACTAAAAGAAAATGTTGAACTAAAAAGATGTACGATGACCAAATAAAATAACTGAACTGAATAACTGAAATAACTGAGGTGGTCTGATAGACCCTGTCGAATGGTCAAAGCATTTTCTAAGTCTGGAATACTGATCTGAACTGAACTGGACTGAGACTAGACTTAACTGACTAGTGGGAGAGTCTATAACTGGCTTGTAACCACGTGAGCTAGACGTGGAGTCTGATCTATACACCCCACCAGTAGGACCCAATATACCGTGTCAGGGTATAAAGGCATGAACTGGGTGATCACAAAAGTCTGGGGCCAATCAGGCCAATAAATACTAAAACTTACTCTACAATGTAGTTCTGGGAACCTGGGTGCGCTGGAACCCCGATCCACTCGGTGCTAAGTCCTACTCCCACTGGATAATCCTAGAATGAATACTAAGTTGATAGCTCAAAACTGGAGCCCATGACGAGTCCGGATATATATTTGAGAGTACCCTGAGAGTCTTATCCGACCAGATTTTGAAACTGGGTTCTAGATTGGTCAGAGCTGCTTATCTAGAAGCGTCGTAATCGTCTAAGAACAAACTGTAGTCTGAACTAGGGCCCTAAGGCTAGTCAGAGCTATATATCTAAAGTTTCATGACCACCTAGTAGACCAATAAATGAAACTCTGAATCTAATTCTGATAATTTGGAGGTAATACTGATACCTCAGAAAAATTTTGTAGCCAAACTGATCAACTGGAATTCCTGACAGACACTGAGTATTTTTCACACTTTTAACTAAAGCTAGGAAACCATGTATCTGACTGAGAATTTAGCATATAAAATAATATAGAAATTCACCACACTGATATAATCAAGGAAATTTTAAGATTTAAACTCTTTAGCAAGATTCTAGTCTTTTCTACTCTTAAGGACTAGGGCTAAATTCAAAGTATAGGGATAAGCATCAATACTGTCACTAAATGGTGGAAAAATATCCATAATTAATAGAACATAATAATTCCACATGGATTAAACACAGCATTACCAAGAATTGCTTAACGTACGCAAGTCTGCAGGGCTAGAATTCACTTTTACGGGAATAACATCAATTTAAACATGAACTGATGGAAATCATATCTGAAATAATCATGGATATCATTCTATGTGAATTCAAAGAAAATTGACATATATTCTCTTCACATTTGAAAGCTCAGGGCTAGGATTATATAGAGAAACTAGAGAAGGGTTTCGGGGGACACAAGGGAAGAACTATCCCCTTGTTGAATTCCCACATACCTAATAAAGAAATCCGACAAAATTTCCTTGAGAATCTGAGGAAAAGTAGACTGCCCTAGTTCTTGCTCTCTGAGCCCTTGAGAGAATTTTATGATCTGTTTTCTGAAGGTCTGTGTGGGGAATGAGGAAAGAAACCATTTAACCCCACTACTATATCTGAAATTATGACTAAAACTACGTAGTTTAAAGTTTAGGAGGGTAGTAAATTACTAAAAGACCCTTAAAAACTCGCAGGGGAAAAATGAGTGTCACTCCTCACTGGTGACCTAAGGGATCGTGGTCAGCGACCACGACTCGTGGTCCCATTCGTGGACTACACTGCATGGAGCACATTGAAGGTCACCACGTGGGACCTAACGAGCCCTGGAGTCCTCACAGGTGACACCACGATCCGTTACTGGTGATAATGATTCGTGGTCACCATCCTTTATGTACACTACATCATCCTTCTCTTTTCTCACTCATCACTCCCCATGCTGGCCTAACGAGTTATGGGTCCTGACCACGACTCGTGGTCACATCCGTGGGGATCCCATTTTCCAAAATTCAACTCATCACCTGGGCCTCACGACGAGTCACTTAACGACTCATGGTCACTCCCCACGGGTCACAGAAGTAGGTGCAAATTTTCTAGTTTTCTTTGATTTAAGTCCCCGGGCTAGCCTTTGAGTTTCTGGGGCATTACAGGTCATTACTCCAATTCACGTTTTCATGATCTTTTGTAGTTCAAGTGTATAGAATCCATTTAAATTAGGTAAGTTTCGTTCATGATTTTTATTTAATTTTCGATTTAAGATATGTATTTTCTGTATTTAGACAAAAATCTTCAACCGTGCAACTTATTGAATTTTTACTAATCAAATCTTCATGATTTTTGGAGTCTCAAATAGATTATAGAATCCCATTAATTGTGTTAAATTATTTTTTTTAAATCATATTAGAGTATTTTATAGGTTATGTGTACTATGTATTTCGACATTATCTTTACCTGTGTGTATTTGATTTTTAGGGCTTCTATTTGTAATCATCAAAGCTTCTTCAATGGTCGAAAATACACCATCTAAGTAATTTACAAGAGGTATATCTCCAATAGTTGAATTTCATGAATGTGCACCATCTTTTGATCTGTTAATCACACAAATATATGGTGAAATTGCAGGTGCACTTGCTCTATCTAGTCCCATGGGTGTTGAAAAAGACCAAGCTTCAAGGACAATGAAGAGAAAGGAGGTTCTTGAATCTTCTAGCGCTTCAAGAAAGGAGGAAATTGTTGAGAAAATAAGAAAATTTAAAGATGTATCTTCGGCTTATAAGGATGGAACCCAAAAAAGCCAAAACCAACTAATATAAGTACAAAGGGCAAAAACATTATTGAACAACCAGATGAGCAGGTTTTGTTTTTTTCCTCAAGCTTGATACATTATTATTTTTAATTAATTAATAATTTTTCTTTTCTGAAGTCAACTTCTCATGTAGTCATGTTTTATATGTATCACAAATACGCATGTGTTGTATAATTGATAAAATATATATTTGTATTTACTTGTATTTTATGATACAATGCAAACACATAGATTAAAACTTAATCATGCTACTATATTATACAGATACATACATACATACATGTGTGTGTGTGTGTGTGTGTGTGTATTTATGTATTGTTATGTATTTATCAATGTCCACATTTTCTTTTAACAGAGATATATATTAATACTCTTTGATACAATTAAATACATAATCTCTTATGCCTTCTTTAGAATTTAATAGTTAAAATACATGTATTTGGTTGTATTTATGATACAAATTATTCATTTTTTTTATAATTCAAAGAATGAAAAGTATATGGAATTTCATATTTTGTATTTGTATGCTTATTTTTAAACTTTCATATACATATACTATCATTTTTTCTATTATGCATTACAAGCCATTGATTCTTTTTTATTTATTTATTATTATGTAGCATAAAATAAAATTTTTAGTTAAAAATCCTACCAGATTTTCCCCCACGTGTTGCTACACCTACAATGACATAATTAAGGATTTGAAGAAGTATCTTAGTGCGTCACAGTTTAAGAGGTTCAGTGAGAAGACTTGTTTCGCTGCATACACGTATATGCCAAATTACCATGTGCAAACATAGATTATTAGGTGTGCCAAGATAAGAGAGGTGGAGTCAAGTTCTGTTGATGCATTCTTGGTTAATTTAAAAGGGACAACATTACATTTCACCCATAGGGAATTCCCTCTAATAACTGGTCTGAGTTATATAACAGACGATTCTGAGTTTGAGTTCAATACGGATGTCCTAAATAGGCTTATTTCTCAGTATTTTTGGGGTGAAAATAAGAACAATAAGCAAAGCTAAATTTGTGGAGAAATTTGAAAAGAAAGTATGGAAGGACAATGAAGATGATCCTTTGAAATTTGCACTGTTGCACTTTATAAATTGTTTTATTTTTTTCGAAGTGAAAAATAGTGTGTCAATTCCAAGGCTTCATTTTAATTTGGTAGAAAGCGGTAAATACATGAAGTACCCATGGGGCGAGAAAACGTTCAGGGAACTAATAAAGAGCATTTCAAAGAAGATGGATGCCTCAAAAAAGTATTATCAAATGGGTGGGATGCCTTAAGCGTTGCAGGTGTAGTTGTATGAATGTTGTTCCCAAGTTGATCCTAAGGTTGCAACAAAGGTTGACAATCGAATTCTTATACTCCTCACTGGAAGACAAATAATATCACCCACACTATGAAAATCTCATGCAAGGAATGTTCAATGATGTCAATAACTCGATAAATTATATTATTAATTTTTATAGTATTTTTTATACAAATACACAAATATAATTTATACAAATATAAACCTTAAGTTATATTATTGATAGTTTGTATACAAATATAGATGATACATTGAATACAATGTCATATATATATATATATATATATATATATATATATATATAGAGAGAGAGAGAGAGAGAGAGAGAGGGCGAGAGAGAGAATTATTGTTTGTATTTGATGTTTATTTAAAATACAACTATTAAATGTAAAATTTCTACTCCCTCCATTTCAAAATAAGTGGTGCTTTTTGCTTGGACACACCTTTAAGAAAACTACTCATTCCTAGGAAGAAAAATATATATTTTTACTTATTTACCCCTAATAAATATCTTGAGAAAGATGTAACTTTTTATTATTTTGTTGGTTATGTAAAACTTTGTAAAATTGAAAAAATATCATTAATTTCTCTTTAATTATGTAAAACACCACTTATTTTGAAACAAAATTAAAAGACTAAGACACCACTTATTTTGAAACAGAGGGAGTAATTTTATCCCTTTCTATTTGTTTTTTGCAGTTGGTTTTCAGGAATATTGTAATAACTCGAAAATCCTATGATCAAATCTGGGAGTTTGAAACAGAGAAAATAGAATTTTCTGCACCTGGTTACAAGACGAATCATCCAATGACCCGTGGGGTACACCACGAGTCATTGAGTGACTCGTGAGGAGGAGCTTGGACTAGGTTGGAATTTTGAGTTTTGAGGTGACCACGGGTGTGACCACGAGTCTTGGTTAGCACCATGATTTGTTGAGTGGTACGTGGTCAAGAGTTGGCTGAAGGTTGAATATTTTCGGCAGTATCTCTAACGGGTTGCCACCACGAGTTGTAGGGTATACCATGAGTCGTGGTGTCCCTCATGGTGACCGGTGGTGATGAATTTCCAGTGCAGGCAATGAGAGTAGACCACGAGTTGTGGTGATGGGGCATGAGTCGTCCAGTCCCTCATTGGGACTGGCAGTGTTTTTTTTTCCCTGTGAAATTATTAAGAGCTTTTCTATAATTCCTAAGTTCCTAAGGTCTAAACTACGTCGTTTTAAGCTCAGAATGGAGTGTTTTAAGAGTGGAAAGTTCATTCTAGGCCTAATCACTTCCATGCATGCAAGTCTAGAAGCTCCTAAGGTTGATCAAGCCCTCAAGTTCTTCCCCAAATTTCCATTGGGAAATCAAGGAAGTTGTGAAATCAGATTTCTACAGGTATGTAAGGCTATGAATGGGTGTATCCATCGACACCCATGCCCAATCTCTCTTCAATTCATGAAATTCTATTTGATGAATCTATGGGGTTTTAACGCAACATGTGAATTCTCTAAGTTTCAATTATGGGTATGATCTAAGCATGTTTCTGATGTTGATTTATGATTAATGGGCACATTTTACAATGTTTTCAATTATAAATTATGTTTTCAAGTTTTATAAATTATGATGCCCATCTATGAAGTTCATGAAAGTTGAGATCTGTGAAATATGTATTCAAGCATGATGAGATGTATATGAAGAAAGTATGATTTCCAATTATCCATGTCTATGCTCATGTTTTCGAACAAACAAGTCTATGTCAAGCAGGTTTAAGTATTAGGAAAGCTCATATGATTAAGTATATTTCATGATTTATCTAACCATGATGTATTATCTTATCACATGAATTTGGAAATCTAGACTCCCACTATTTTCAGCTTGTGGTATGATTTGAGCCCAAGGCTCCTCATGTTATGATTTCAGATTTATGCACGTATGTTATGAGTCATCTTGTTCATTAGACGATGGTTCAGCTTCATTGAAAAATGATGGAGAGCATATGCATGTTTTTGGGAGTAGTGTCTAGCACCGAGTAGGCTAAGGGTCAGTCAACCCTATGACTCAAAATTACGCGCCAATGTAGGTATGTTTAGATTATTTGGGACCTCCCTTGTGAGCTTCCCCTCCCCCCAAAGGGCTATCAGCTTGATATTGATATCATGGTAGTGTCCTTAGCCCTGGCAAAGATTTGGACAGCTCTACCCACTTGAGTGTGATAGTCGAAACCACGTAAGCTCTACGTGGTAATGTCGATTATATGGCGAGTCTGCCATTGTTCCTCATGATTTTAGTTATGCATGTTCATCAGTCATGATATTATGTTTTCAGCAGGTTTGACCCAATGTTAAGTTTTACTTATGATTATCAGTTTTTAGCTTTGGGTCATTCGATTCAGTTATGATATTTATTTATGTTTAGACCATGATTTCAGAAAATAGCATGCAAGACCTACTCTTAGAATTTTATCTTAATTATGTTTTATGATATTCCTGGTTTATGATTTTACTTAGCGGTTTTACTTAAATTACATACTTGGTACATTTCATGTACTGACTGCATACTCTATGCGGTATCATTTCATGATACAGGATCTGATATCCAAGCTCAGCCTCGCCATTAACTAGATTCTCAGCATCAATATCTCCCGGTCTCAGTTGGTGACCTCCTCATTCAAGGGCCCTTCTTCTCAGTTATTTCTAGTACTTTCAGTTTTAGACTTTAGTGAGTTAGTTGGATCCTGTCCCATCAACTCGTCAGTAGTAGAGGCTTTTCACACATAGAATATAATCAGCTTCCATCTTGAGTTATGTATTCTGATGTTATGAGATTACCAGACTTCTGCTATATTAATAAAATGTTCATGCCATGGGTCGACTTAGATCCTCTCAGGGTTTCTTGTCCCGTGTCTCGGTCCAAGCCTATGTTCGGATCGTCACAAACTTGGTATCAGAGCCTTAGGTTTTGAAGTGTCCTAGAGTGTCTAAAAGTCGCATTAAGTAGAGTCTTTTTCATGAGTGTGAAGCGCGCGATACTTATGACAGAGAGGCTATGAGACATTAAGGATCGCTAGTTGTATGCTAAGTTCAGCAAATGCGAGTTTTGGTTGAACTCAGTGGCATTTTTGGGTCATGTGGTGTCAAGTGAGGGTGTGCAAGTGGACTCTCAAAAGATAGAAGCGGTGAATAATTGTCCTAGATCGGTGAATCCTTCAGATTATTATCGGAGATTTGTTAAGGGGTTTTCGTCCATTGCAGCACCGTTGACTAAGTTGACCCAGAAGAAACTGCAGTTTCAATGGCCAAAGGCTTGTGAGAAGAGTTTCCAAGAGTTGAAGACTCGACTCACCTCAGCACTAGTGTTGACCCTACCTGAGGGTATCGAGGGGTTTATGATATATTGTGACGCCTCGAGGATCGGCCTTGGTTGTGCACTCATGTAGCATGGTAAGGTCATAGCTGATGCTTCTAGGCAGCTGAAGGTCCATGAAAAGAACTATCCGACTCATGATCTCAAATTGACAGCGGTAGTATTTTTCTTGAAGATTTGGAGACACTATCTGTATGGGGTCCATGTAGATGTGACCACAAAAGCCTACAGTACGTGTTTACCTAAAAGGATTTGAATCTACGTCAGAGAAGGTGGTTAGAGCTTTTGAAGGATTATGATATGAGTGTTCTCTATCATCAAGGGAAGGCTAATGTGGTGGTGGATGCTCTTAGTAGGATTTCCATGGAGAGTGTGTCCCATATAGATGAGGAAAGGAAGGAGTTAGCGAATGATGTACATCGGCTTGCACGACTAGGAGTTTATCTTGTTGACTCAACCGATGGTGGTGTTATTATTCAGAATGGGTCAGAATCATCCTTAGTGACAGAGGTCAAAGCTATACAAGACGAGCATCCTATTTTGGTAGAGTTGAAGGAAGTCGTTCAGAATCAGAAGGTAGAAGTCTTCTCCAAAGGGGGAGATGGAGTGCTTCGATATCAGGGTCACTTATGTGTTCCGGATGTTGATGATTTAATAGATTGGATGTTACATGAGACTCATGGTTCCAGATACTCCATACATCCAGGTGCCACCAAGATGTACCTGACCTACGAAAAGTCTATTGGTGGAGTGGCATGAAGAAGGACATAGCAGAATTTGTGGCTAAGTGTCTGAATTATCAACAAGTGAAACTGGAACATCCAGGACTTGGAGGTGTGCTTCAAGACATTAGTATCCCTACTTGGAAGTGGGAGAAGATCATTATGGACTTCATTATAGGGTTGCCTCGCACTTTTCGACAGTATGACTCTATTTGGATGGTTGTAGATAGGTTGACTAAGGCAACTCATTTTCTACTGGTCAAAACTACCGATTCAGTGGAGGATTATGCTAAGTTATACATTCGGGAATTAGTTCGGTTGTATGGAGTGCCCTATTCCATCATATCAGATAGAGGTACTCAGTTTACCTCCCAGTTTTGGAGATTGTTTCAAAAAGCACTTAGTACTCAAGTCAAGCTTAGCACAACATTTCACCCGCAAACGGATGGTCAGGCGGAGCGGACCATTCAGACTCTGGAGGATATGTTAAGAGCGTGTGTGATTGATTTCAAGGGTAGTTGGATGATCATTTGCCTCTCATTGAGTTTGCATATAATAACAGCTACCACTATGGTATCCAGATGGCTCCGTTTGAGGTTCTCTATGGGTGGATATGTAGATTGCCTATTGGGTTGTTTGAAGTCGGTGAAGCTGCGATGATAGGAATTCAGTCCATGAGGCTATGGAGAAGGTTCAACTTATAAGGGACAAGTAGAAGACAGCTCAGAGTCGCCAAGAGTCCTATGCGGATGTGAGGAGGAGAGAACACGAGTTCGAAGTTGAGGATTAAGTGTTTCTAAAGGTGTCTCCCTTGAAGGTTGTGATGAGGTTCGAAAAGAAAGAAAAACTCAGTCCCCATTATGATGGTCCTTACTGGATTGTGAAACGGGTTGACAAGGTAGCATATGAGTTGGAGTTGCCCTAAGAATTAGCTTCAGTTTATCCAGTTTTCCATATATCTCTCTTAAAGAAGTGTTGGGTGATCTAGCTTTGGTTATTCCGGTGGACAATGTTGGTGTGAAAGATAGCCTCAGTATGAGGAGGTTCCGATAGAAATACTTGATCGTTAGGTTCGTAAGCTATGAAACAAAGAAGTAGCCTTAGTCAAGGTTTCGTGGAGGAACCAGCATGTTGAGGGAGCTACATGGGAAGCCAAAGCAAATATGGTGGCTAAATACTCATATCTACTCCCTTACAGCTCAATTTCAGCTTAAGGTATCAGTTTCCTCCTTAGCACTCTATTTAGTTTCATTTTCAGCTCATGTTCCTCACTTTCTTTCATGTCAATGAATGTATGAGTAATTCACGAATTCAGTTCAGTCATGTCGTTCAGTTCAGAGTCAGTCACTCTGTCAGTTTTCAGCTTGTATGTTCAGTATTTGAGTATGATGATTGCATTTCTCTGCTTTTCAGTATGATTTTCAATATTCGAGGATGAATGTTCCCAAGGGGGAGATATTTTAATACCCCGAAAACCTTAAGATAAGATCTAGGAGTTTGAAATGGATAAAATAGGATTTTCTGCACTAGGTCACAGGACGAGTCTTCTAGTGACCCGTGGGGTGCACCACGAGTCGTTGAGTGACTCGTGGGAAGGATCTTGGACTGGGTTGGAATTTTGAGTTTTGAGGTGACCACGGGTGTGACCATGAGTCGCTGTCAGCACCACGATTTGTTGAGTGTTTCGTGGTCAAGAGTTGGTTGAAGGTTGAATAGTTTCGGCAGTATCCCTAATGGGTCTTCACCACGAGTCGTAGGATACACCACGAGTCGTGGTGTCCCTCGTGGTGATCAGTGGTGATGAATTTCTAGTGCAGGCAATGAGAGCAGACCACGAGTCATGGTGATGAGGCACGAGTCATCCAGTCCCTCGTTGGGACTGCTAGTGTGTTTTTCATTACAAAATTATTAAGGACATTTCTATAATTTCTAAGTTCCTAAGGCGTAAACTACGCCATTTTAATCTCAGAATGGAGTATTTTAAGAGGGGCAAGTTCATTCTAGGCCTAATCACTTTCATGCATGCAAGTCTAGAAGCTCGTAAGCGTGATCAAGCCTAATTCCT
The DNA here is from genome assembly GCA_035772735.1 of Datura wrightii. Lineage (NCBI taxonomy): Eukaryota > Viridiplantae > Streptophyta > Magnoliopsida > Solanales > Solanaceae > Datura > Datura wrightii. The sequence continues at coordinate 42,755,232 of JASDFA010000027.1, forward strand.
CAAGTTCTTCCCCAAATTTCCATTGGTCAATCAAGGAAGTTGTGAAATCAGATTTCTACAGGTATGTAAGGCTATGAATGGGTGTATCTATCCACACCCATGCCCAAACCCTCTTCAATTCATGAAATTCTAGTTGATCACTCTATGGGGTTTTAACCCAACATGTAAATCTTTTAAGTTTCAATCATAGGTATGATCTAAGTATGTTTCTAATGTTGAATTATGATTAATGGGCATATTTTACAATGTTTTCAATTATAAATTATGTTTTCAAGTTTTATAAATTATGATGCCCATCCATGAAAGTTCATGAAAGTTGACATCTATGAAATATGTAGTCAAGCATGATGAGATGTATATGAAGCAAGTATGATTTCGAATTACCCATGTCTATGTTCATGTTTTTGAATGATCAAGTCTATGTCAAGCATGTTTAAGTATTGGACAAGCCCATATGATCAAGTATGTTTCATGATTTATCTAAACTTCATGTATTAGCTTACCACATGGATTTTGGAGTCTAGACTCCCACTATTTTCAGCTTGTGGTATGGTTTGAGCCCAAGTCTCCTCATGTTATGATTTCAAATTTATGCATGTATTTTATGAGTTAGCTTCTTCATTAGACAATGGTTCAGCTTCATTGAAAAATGGACAGCATATGCATATTTTTGGGACTAGTGTCTAGCACTGAGTAGGCTAAGGGTCAGTCAACCCTATGCCTCAAAACTATGCACCAACGTAGTATGTTCAGATTATTTGGGACCTCCCTTGTGAGTTTCCCCTGCCCCAAAGGGGCCTTCATCTTCATATTGATATCAATAGTGTCCTTAGCCCTGGAAAAGCTCTGGACAACTCTGCCCACTTGAGTGTGATAGTCGGGACCACGTAAGCTCTATCGTGGTAATGTCGGTTATATGGCGAGTCTCCCATTATTCCTCATGATTTCAGTTATGCATGTTCATCAGTCATGATATTATGTTTTCAGCAGGTTTGACCCAATGTTCAGTTCTACTTATGATTATCAGTTTTCAGCTTTGGGTCACTTGATTCAGTTATAATATTAAGTTATGTTCAAATCATGATTTCAGAAAATAGCATGCAAGCCTTACTCTCAGAATCTTATCTTGATTATATTTTATGATATGCATGGTTTATGATTTTACTTACTTAGTTGTTTTACTTACCTTACATACTCAGTACATTCTACGTACTGACCGCATACTCTATGTTGTATCATTTCATGATACAGGATCAGATATCCAGTCTCAGCCCCGCCATTAGCCAGACTCTCAGCATCAGTATCTCCCAGTCTCAGTTGTTGAGTCCTCATCATTCGAGGGCCCTTCTTCTCATTTATTTCTAGTACTTTTAGTTTCAGACTTTAGTGAGTTAGTTGGGGTCTTGTCCCATCAACTCGTCTGTAGTAGAGGCTTTTTAGACATAGAATGTAATCAACTTCGGTCTTAAGTTATGTATTCCGATGTTATGAGATTATCAGACTTCCTCTATATTAATTATGTTGATCTTCCGCTTTATTATGATTGAGTTAGATGTGATGTTCATGCCATGGATTGACTTGGAGCCTCTCGGGGTTCGTTGTCCCATGTCTTGATTCAGGCCTATGTTGGGTTGTGACAAATATTATGCCAATCCTAAGAAGCTTTCAATCCTTGAACTGCCACAGCTTGTTGAACCTCGTTCAGTATATATAGTGGCCAATGAGGCAGATCAGTCAGATGATGATTTCGTGGACGTTGAACCACACATTTCAACTGCCAAAGGAAAAGAAAAAGTTGGTGATTCATCATCCCTTGTCAAGAACAAGCCAAAGTAGCAGACTGTTGCATTTTCACCATTCAACAAGGACACAACCTCGTCATGTTGTTAAGCATTCTGTAAAGGAGAGGCCGTCCATTCAGCCTCTGCATAAGAAGTCTATTTCACCAAAAAAAAAAAGCAGTTGTGACACAAGTTGTTCAAGGGAAAAAATCATTTGCTTCATCAGACATCCCGCAAAGATGCAATGTAGATCAAAATGCAATTTTCAAGCAAGAGATTGATTCACTCAAGAAATATGTAAGTAATATATGTAACAAATTTGTATTTATATTTTAAATAATAACATAATTAACATTATGTTTTCATACAATTTATTTTCATAGGTGAAAGATGAATTTGATGACATCCGCAAATTGATAAACGAGAAATTCAATAGTGTTATGGATGTTGTGCGAGTCAGTCATGTAATGCCCCGGAAACTCAAAGACTAGATCCAGGACTTAAATCAGAAAATCTGAAAATAAATCTACAGAAATTTTCCATAGAACAACTCACCTAACGAGTCATTGTGGCACCTATGGACTCGTTAGGTCAGTCGTGAGAAGGAGGATGGAGAAATGGTATGGGGAAAGAAGTGCACCTAACGGAAGATCTCACGAGTCGTGGTCAGGTCCCACGACCCGTTAAGTCACTCGTGGTCAGGTCGGGGTCAGGAAATTAAGAGTCGAGGCAGTGAGGTTGACGGATGGTGACCACGAGTCGTGGTCACCAGTGATGAGCCGTGATGTTCTCCATTACCAGCTGCAGATAATTATTGTCCAGTGTTCTTGACGAGCGATGCCACGAGTCGTGGCCAGTGATAATGAGTCGTTATGTCCCCCGTGATGACTTCAGTGTTTTTCAGGCAGTAGACCTAACGAGAGTCCAAATGAGTCATGGTCCCAACCAAAAACTCATTGAGTAACCCGTTGGGACCCAATCGACCAGATTTTAGATTTTTGCCCAAGGATATTTTTGTAATCTCCTACCTATTTAATCCCTAAACTACGTTGTTTTAGGTAAAATTCTAGTTATATTAGAGGTTTTGAACAGTTCCTCCCCTTATTCCCACGTTCATTCTCAGAAAAATATCGACAAGTCTTTCAAGAACTCTCAGAGCAAGGTCCAGGGTTTCTTATTCATCTCAGAAATTCAAGCTTACTCCTCAGGGGAATTTCTTAGCTAGGTATGTGGGAATTCAATAAGCGAATTTTCCTTCCCTTGTGTCCCCCAAAACCCTCTCATCGTTTCTTTATTAGTTTTAGCCCTGAGCTTTCGAATACGAGGAGATTACATGTTGTTTTTCATCAATTTCACATAGAATGATATCCTTGCTTATTATTGATATGATCTCCATCAATTCTTACCTGAATTGTTGATATTCTTGCCAATGTGAATTTAAGCCCTAAATTGTCGAGTAAAGACTATTCGTGTATTAAATTATGTCTAGTTGGAAGTGTGATTTGGGTTGAATTTTCTAGTATTTCTTATTGTTTATATGTTGAGTAAATACTCCATTTATAAGAATGATTTTAGCCTCGTCGGATAAGATTTCTTTAATTCTTGAAATTTTGCCATATTATGGAATTCCCATGTTGTTGGAATGAGTTAGGTTCTCTATTAGCTGCTTAGTAGTTCAGTTCGGTTAGAGTGTAGAACCTATTCTGAACTATTCAAAAATGCTCAACTGATCAGTTTGACTTCTGTCTTTACATAAGGTGTCAGTGGTGCCTCCCAGTTATCAGAATCAGACTTAGAATCTAGTTTATCGGTCCATTAGGCGATAATGACATTTTAGATATATAGCTCTGACTAGCCTCAGGACCCCAGTTCAATTTATAGTTTGTTCTCAGACAATTACGATGCTTCCAGATAAGCATCTATGACCAGTCTAGAACCCAGTTTCAGAATATGGTCGACAAGATTCTCAGGGTACTTTCAGTTATATGTCCCTGACTAGTCTTGGAGCCAGTTTCGAGCTATCAGCCTAGTAGTTTAGTGTAGGTTTTCCAGTGGGAGTAGGACTTAGCACCAAGAGGGTCGGGGTTCTAGTGCACCCAAGTTTCCAAAACTATGTTGCCATTGTAGATTACAGTATTACTTGGCCTGATTGGCCCCAGACTCTTGTGATCACCTAGTTCATGCCTTTATACCCTGACAAGGTATATTGGGTCCTACTGATTGGTTGTATACATCGCACTCCATGTCTAGCTCACGTGGTTATATGTCGGTTATAGACTCCCCCACTAGTCAATCTAGTCCAGTTTCAGAATAAGCAGCTCAGTTCAGTTTAGCTCTATCAATTTAGCTCAATATCTCAGACTCAGTACTTTCAAGCTTAGGACATGTCTTGACCATCAGACAGGGTCATTTTGACCACCTCAATTTACTTCAGTAGTTCAGTTCAGTTTACTTATTGGTCATTGCATGTCATATCAGTTCAGGCATTATATTCAGTTATGTTTTCTCCCACTTACTCAGTATATTCAAAGTACTGATGCGTACTTTTATACTGTATCTTTTCATGATACAGTTGCAGGTTCTTAGACTTAGTACCATTAGTCATCGCAGTTCAGATCCTCCACCTCAGCAGTTGAAGTGTGAGTCCTCATCATTCGAGGGCCTTGTTTCATTTCTTTTAGTTAGTTCATTATTTTTTTAGCTTGACTTAGAGTTAGCTGGGGGTTTGTCCCAACAACTCATCAGTTAGAGGGCTTTCAAACACAGAATTAATTTCAGACTTCAGATGTTCTTAAACTTTATATTTTCAATTTTATTTTCATAAATGCTTTTATGCTATTATTTCAAAGCTTTCTCTATATTTATTTAACTTAGAATACCAGTGTATGATAGACCAGGGGTTGACTTGGAGTCACTTGTGACTTCAAGTACCGTGTCCTATCCAGGGTGTAGACTCGTGGCGTGACAAACTTGGTATCAGAGCACTAGGTTTAGAGTATCCTTGGAATGTCTAAAAGCTGCATTGAGTAGAGTCCTTTTCATCAGTGTGAAGCGCGCCACGCTTATGATGAGGAGGCTACGAGATGTTATTAGAAAAACTCTCTTTTGTTCATATTCTTTATCTTGCGTTGAAGATCGAACCCCAATACGTCCTTTTAAATCGTGCTCTATTTCGTTTCAATGAACCATGCCTTCCAGACGCGGTAACAGAAGAAGGGCCAATAATGCCAACAGACCAGCCCCACCAACCTTGACAGCCCCTCAAGATGATTCAGTATCTACCGCCGAGTTTAGGGCGGCCATCTAACTACTCGCCCAAACAGTCACCAACCAGGTGAACCAGCAGGTGGTGTCGATGAACACCAAGGGGTCTGCAGCAGCTTCTAGGGTGCGGGACTTCACCCATATGAACCCTCCATCTTTTCAGGGATCCAAAGTAGGGGAGGATCCCCAAGAGTTCATGGATGAGATCAGGAAGATTACCCGCATTATGGGTGTTAGCTCCTCTCAGAGTGCTGATCTGGCTGCCTACCAGCTAAAAGGGGTAGCTTAGGTCTAGTATGAACAGTTGAAGAAGGGGCGGCTAGAGGGAGCAGGACCAGTAGAGTATGAGGAGTTCCATACAGCTTCCCTGAATAGATTTTTCCCTCGGGAGTTGAGGGAGGCAAAAATGGCGGAGTTTATGAACTTGAGACAGGGAAACAGAACAGTGGAGGAGTATGCTTTGGAGTTTAACAGGCTGTCTAAGTACGCTCCAGAGATGGTATCCGAGCCAAGGGCTCGCATGTTGAAATTTGTGAATGGGGTGTCGAATCTGGTCCTCAAGGAGTGCAGGACAGGGATGTTGATTAAAGATATGGACCTCTCCATCTTGATTGTCTATACCCAGCAGATTGAGGCTGAAAAGTTGAAGGATATGGAATGAAAGAACAAAACGGGCAAGGACTGGCCAGTCATATTATGGCCATCAGAGGTCTAGCGGTAGAAGCTGCCCACAGCAGCAACAGCAGCAGAGATCCCCAGCACCCCAACCTTTCGGTCCCGCCAAGATCATAGGGGTGGGTCATCTGGCACTCAGTCTCAGACCCACGGCACCCAGAACAGGTATCCAGCTTGCCCCAAGTGTGGCAAGAACCACCCAGGAGAGTGCCTTCAGGGTCGAGAGGCCTGTTTCGATTGTGGACAACTCAAACACCGGCTCAGGGAGTGCCCATCAGCCGGGCAAGGGAGATCACAATCCACCACATCATCAGCTCTAGCAGGTCGACTAGCCTAGCAGGCTAAAACATCAGGTACGGATGACGGTCAATGTCAAAACCATTTCTATGCTTTGTCTTCCCATCAGGATCAGGAAGCTCACCTGACGTAGTCACGCGTATGTTACGTCTCTTTCGTTTAGACGTGTATGCCCTCCTAGATCCAGGAGCCACTCTTTCATTCATGACTCCCTAAGTAGCAGTCTAGTTCAATATCAGTCCAGAGGTCCTCTCAGAACCATTCTCAGTCTCCACCCCAATTGGCGAGTCAATCAGAGTTAACCGGGTGTATAGAAACTGCCTAGTCTCAGTCCTGAATAAAGTCATCCCAATTGACCTCATAGATTTAGATATGGTCGATTTTGACCTTATCCTTGGCATGGATTGGTTACACTCCTGCTATGCCTCAGTTGAGTGCAGAACTAGAGTTGTCAAGATTCATTTTCCAAATGAACCAGTGTTAGAGTGGACGTGTAGTAGTTTAGCGCCTAAGGGTAGGTTTATTTCCTACCTTAAGGCCCAGATACTCATCTTTAAAGGATGTATCTATCATATAGTTCGGTTCAAGGATTCCAACTTTGAGACCCCAACTATCCAGTCAGTTCCAGTAGTCAGTGAGTTCCCAGATGTATTTCCTGAGGATCTTCCCGGAGTTCCCCCTAAATGGGAAATAGACTTTGGGATAGACCTTGTCCCAAATACTCAATCCATCTCCATCCCTCCTTACATAATGGCTCCAGCTGAGCTTAAGGAGTTGAAGGAGAAATTAAAAGATCTTGAAAAGGGTTTTATCAAACCCAGTATCTCTCCCTGGGTGCTCTAGTGCTATTTGTTCGTAAGAAAGATGGAACCCTCAGAATGTGCATAGATTACCGTCAGCTGAACAAATTCATAGTAAAGAACAAGTATCCCCTACCCAAAATTGACGACATGTTTGACCTACTTCAGGGAGCCAACTATTTCTCAAAAATTGATCTCAGGTCAAGGTATCATCAGCTAAGGCTCAGAGAATGTGACATACCAAAAACAGCATTCAGGACTCGATATGGTCACTATGAGTTTGTAGTGATGTCCTTTGGGCTAACAAATGCCCCAGAAGCCTTCATGGACTTGATGAATAGAGTTTTCAAGAAGTATCTGGATATGTTCATCATTGTATTTATCGATGACATTCTGGTATACTCTAGAAATGAGGAAGAGCATGCTAATTACCTAAGATTAGCATTACAGACACTCAGGGACCGCCAGTTGTTCGCCAAGTTCAGCAAGTGCGAATTCTAGTTAAAGTCCGTGACTTTCTTAGGTCATGTGGTCTCAGGTGAAGGAATACAAGTAGATCCTCACAAGATAGCAGCAATGAAAGATTGGCCCAAACCTACCTCTCCTATAGAAATCAAGAGTTTCCTGGGCTTGGCGGGTTATTACCAATGGTTTGTGGAAGGGTTCTCCTCTATAGCATCACCTCTGACTAAGTTAACTTAGAAGAAAGTGAAATTTCAGTGGTCGTATTCGTGTGAGAAGAGTTTTCAAGAGTTGAAGACTCAACTCACTACCGCTCCAGTTTTGACCTTGCCAGAAGGAACAGATGGGTTGGTTGTCTATTATGACACTTCCCGAATCGGACTCGGATGCATTCTAATGCAGCGAGGCAAGGTGATAGCCTATGCCTCCAAACAGCTCAAAGTTCATGAGAAGAACTATCCAACTCATTACTTGGATTTGCAGCGGTGGTGTTTGCACTAAAAATATGGAGGCATTACCTATATGGGGCTCACGTGGATCTGTTCATAGATCATAAGAGTCTTCAGTACGTGTTGAGTCGGAAGGACCTAAATCTGCGTCAGAGAAGGTGGTTGGAGCTATTAAAGGACTATGACATGAGTGTGCTGTATCGTCCGGGCAAAGACAATATGGTGGTTGACGCCCTAAGCAGACGATCTATGGGGAGTGTGGCTCACATTTAGGAAGGTTGAAAGGAGTTAGTAAAGGATGTCCACAGACTAGCCCGGTTAGGGGTGCAGTTGGTGGATTTAGCCGAAGGTGGTGTGGTAATGAAAAGTGGGTCTGATTCATCCTTGGTAGTCGAAGTTAAGTCCAGACAGGATGAAGATCCCATTCTGCTTAAACTTAAAGAAGCGGTTTCCAGGAAGGAGGTGGAAGCTTTCTCCGAGAGGGAGATGGCGTGCTCCGTTACCAGGGCAGATTGTATGTACCGGATGTCGGTGAGTTAAGATAGCAGATACTGTCTGAAGCACACAGTTCTAGATATTCCATCTACCCTGGTGCTACCAAAATGTACCGCGATCTACGGGATATTTACTAGTGGAACGGCATGAAAAAAGACATTGCTGAATTTGTATCCAAGTGCCCGAACTGCTAGCAAGTTAAGGTGGAACACCAGAGACCCGGAGGTATGACTCAGGACATCAGCATACCCACATAGAAGTGGGAAGAAGTAAACATGGACTTCATTACAGGCCTACCCCGAACTCGTCGGCAGCATGACTCAATCTAGGTAGTACTAGACCGAATGACTAAGTTAGCTCACTTTCTCCTAATCAAAACCACAAACTTAGCTGAGGATTATGCCGGACTATATATTCAAGAGTTAGTAAGACTCCATGGGGTGCCTTTATCTATCAATTCAGACAGAGGGACTCAGTTCACCTCACACTTCTGGAAATCCTTTCAAAAGGGACTAGGAACTCAGTTCAAGCTCAGCACAGCTTTCCACCTGCAAATCGATGGGCAAGTTGAGCAGACTATTTAGATCCTAGAAGATATGCTAAGAGCATGCGCGATCGATTTCAAGGGTAATTGGGATGACCATTTGCCTCTTATTGAGTTTTCATACAACAATAGCTACCAATCTAGCATTCAGATGGCCCCATTTGAAGCATTATATGGGAGAAGGTGTAGATCTCCTATAGTGTGTTTCGAGGTTGGTGAAGCTACCTTGATAGGACCAGACTCAGTTTACGAGGCAATGCAGAAAGTTCAGCTCATCCAAGAAAGGTTGAAAACAGCTCAGAGCCGCTAGAAATCTTATGCCGATGTGTGGAGAAGAGAGTTGGAGTTTGCAGTTGATGACTGGGTTTACCTAAAAATTTCACCCATGAAAAGGGTGATGAGGTTTAGCAAAAAGGGAAAGCTCAGTCCGAGGTACGTGGGACCTTATGGAATTTTGAGGTGTATCAGCAATGTAGCCTATGACTAAAATTACCTTCAGAACTAGCAGTTGTACACCCAGTTTTCCATGTGTCACTTTTGAAGAAGTGCATTAGAGATCCAACCTCAGGTGTACGATTGGAAAGTGTAGGAATAAAAGATAGTCTCTCATATAAGGAAGTACCAGTCCAGATCCTTGACCGTCAGGTTTGTAAGCTGAGGAACAAGGAAATAGCTTCAGTCAAAGTCTTATGGAGAAATCAGCAGGTTGAGGGAGCTACATCGGAGGCCGAAGCAGATATGATGGCCAAATACCCGTACTTGTTCTCTACCGACTCTGTTACAGCTTAAAATGTTAGTTTTTCCTTAGAAACTGATCCAGTTGTTCGATTCAAATCATGTGTATAAGTTTCTTTAACGACTTTGGATGTATGTATGAAAAGTGAATTCAGTTCAGTTATGTATTTTGAAACGGAGGTGGTCATTCCGACAGTTTTGGAGTTAAATGAGCAGTATTAGAAAATTTTGATTTGTTATTCTCTGCTTTCCTGTGTGTCTTTCAACATTCAAGGACGAATGTCCCCAAGGTGGAGATATTGTAATTCCCCAGAAACCCAAAGACTAGATCCAGGACTTAAATTAGAAAATCTGAAAAAAGAATCTGCAGAAATTTTCCACAAAATGACTCACGTAACGGGTCGTTGTGGGACCTAACAAATCGTTAGGTCAGTTGTGAGGAGGAGGATGGAGAAATGGTAAAGGGAAAGCAGTGCACCTAACGAAAGACCTCACGAGTCGTGGTCAGGTCCCACGACATGTTAAGTCACTCGTGGTCAGGCCAGGGTTAGGAAATTAAGAGTCGAGGCAGTGAGGTTGATGGATGTCGACCACGAGTCGTGGCCACCAGTGACGAGTCGTGATGTTCCCCGTTACCAGTCTCGGATAATTATTGTCCAGTGTACTTGACGAGCAACGCCATGAGTCGTGGCCAGTGATAACGAGTCGTTATGTCCCCCTTGATGACTTCTGTGTTTTTCAGGCAGTAGACCTAACGAGAAGTCCCAACGAGTTGTGGTCCCAACCAATGACTCATTGAGTTACCCGTTGGGACCCTGTCAAGCAGATTTCATATTTTTGTCCAGAGATATTTTTGTAATCACCTACCTATTTAATCCCTAAACTACATGATTTTAGGTAAAATTCCAGGGATATTAGAGGGTTTGAACGATTCCTCCCCTTATTCCCACGTTCATTCTCAGAAAAATATCGACAAGTCTTTCAAGAACTCTCAGAGCAAGGTCCAGGGTTTCTTATTCATCTCAAAAATTCAAGCTTACTCCTCAGGGGAATTTCTTAACCAGATATGTGGGAATTCAATAAGGGAATTGTCCTTCCCTTGTGTCCCCCAAAACCCTCTCATCGTTTCTCTATCAGTTTTAGCCCTGAGCTTTCAAATACGAGGAGATTATATGTTGTTTTTCATCAATTTCACATAGAATGAATGATATCCTTGCTTATTATTGATAAGATCTCCATCAATTCTTACTTGAATTATTGATATTCTTGCCAAAGTGAATTTAAGCCCTAATTTTTCGAGTAAAGACTATTTGTGTATTAAATTCCATCTAGTTGTGAAGTGTGATTTGGGCTAAATTTTCTAGTATTTCTTATTGTTTATATGTTGAGTAAATACTCCATTGATAAGAATGATTTTTAGCCTTGTCGGATAAGATTTCTTTAATTCTTGAAATTTTGCCATATTATGGAATTCCCCTATTATTGGAATGATTTGGGTTCTTTATTAGATGCTTAGTAGTTCAGTTCGGTTAGAGCGTAGAACCTATTCAGAACTATTCAGAAATTCTCAACTGATCAGTTTGACTTCAATCTTTTCCTAAGGTGTTAGTGGTGCCTCCCAGTTTTTAGAATCATACTTAGAATTTTGTTTATTGGTCCATTAGGCGGTAATGACAATTAGATATATAGCACTGACTAGCCTTAAGATCCTAGTTCAGTTTACAGTTTGTTCTCAGATGGTTACGACGCTTCCAGATAAGCATCTCTGACCAGTCTAGAACCCAGTTTCTGAATCTGGTCTAATAAGACTCTCAGGGTACTTTCAGTTATATGTCCCTGAATAGTCTTGGACCCCAGTTTCGAGCTATTAGCCTAGTAGTTCAGTATAGGTTTTCCAATGGGAGTAGGACTTAGCACCGAGCAGGCCGGGTTCGAGCGCACCCAGGTTCCTTAAACTACGTTGCAAGCATAGGTTACAATATTACTTGTCCTGATTGGCCCCAGACTCTTGTGATCACCTAGTTCATGTCTTTATACCCTGGAAAGGTATATTGGGTCCTCCCAATGGGGTGTGCACATCAGACTCCACATCTAGCTCACGTGGTTATATGTCGGTTATAGACTCTCCAACTAGTCATTCTAGTCCAGTTTCACAATAAGCAGCTCAGTTCAGTTCTAGCTCTATCAGTTTAGCTCAGTTCAGTTCAGTATCTCAGACTCAGTACTTTCAGACTTAGAACATGCCTTGACCATCAGATAGGGTCATTTTGACCACCTCAGTTTACTTATTGGTCATTGCATGTCATATCAGTTCAGGCATTATATTCAGTTATGTTTTCTCTCACTTACTCAGTACATTTAAACTACTGATGCATACTTTTATGTTGTATCATTTCATGATACAATTGCAAGTTCTCAGACTCAGTACCGTTAGTAGCCGCGGTTCAGATCCTCCACCTCGGCAGTTGAAGTGTGAGTCCTCATCATTCGAGGGCCTTATTTCATTTCTTTTAGTTAGTTCATTATTTTTTTTCTAGACTTAGAGTTAACTGGGGGTTTGTCCCAGCAACTCATCAATTAGAGGGCTTTCAGACATAGAATTAGTTTCAGACTTCAGATGTTCTTAAACTTTATATTTTCAGTTTTATTTTCATAAATGCTTTTATGCTATTATTTCAAAGCTTCTGCTATATTTATTTAACTCAAAATACCAGTGTATGATAGACCAGGGGTTGACTTGGGGTCACTTGTGACTTCAAGTACCGTGTCCGTTCCAGGGTGTAGACTCGGGGTGTGACAAGTCATGATGCTGAAAAGGTGATAATCTATTTATGATTATCCAAAAAAATTTCATACACCAAACAATATGCATCTAAATAACGCATATACATAGGTATATGATCGTGAAGGTCAACATCATAAACCTGAAGTAGCCTCTTGCCACCACTACAGGTATAATCAACCTTATAATTATGCTATATATTTTTTTTCATTCTAAAAAATATACATTCAATAATGAATCAGTTTTATATCTTAATAGATATGTATTTGATTGTATTAACTATAAATAAATATTATATTTGATTGTATTTAACTGTATAAAATGTATTAAATGTTCACTGATTAAGCATTTATTGTTTTATTTATAAGTTACTTTTTTAATAAATGTATATAATAAGATTTATTATCAAGTATCAATCAAAAAATCACTTTTTTTACATGTTTGATCACCCTTCTCCGAAGAATAATTTGTTGCGGAGAAAAAAATCATATTCGAATGAAGAAGTTCAAAAGATGGAAGATTTGGCTAGAGTACATAATCAAGGGCATATACATATATATATATGTATGTATGTATATTAACATTGTCAATACTGAATTACAAATTTTCATTAATCCATATTAACTGTTTGTTTTTGTTTTTTTAAATAGATTCTGAATTTACACATCAATAAGGAAAAACTCAATGATACAGCAGATATCAATTTTGATTAGGGTCAACACATATAAAGTGATGACAACCCAATCACCTCAAAGGCGCCTAATCTTCTAGATTTGAATATTTTAATTCCTTTTTTTCAATTTTTGTCACGCCCCACCTTGGGAGGCATGGCTGGCACCCGATGCCATACTGGGATCTGACTGACTTGGCTGGGCTTATGCACATCTGGTGCATACCCGTAACTCAATTCAAGAAAATAACAAGATATATCTCAGCTGTAAACACAGCCTCCGGCTAACAAGGCCGTATAGCCACCTGTATAAAAAAACATTTAACCAACAATAGTTATAACAGAAATAAGAACAAGCTACTATACTAGGCCCTACATGGCCAAAAATAGCTAACTAACTGGATACTGTAGTCTGTAAACCTCTAAGAATATAAATAGTGGTCGAAACAGGGCCCCAACCTACCCGAATGCTATATAAATGAAAGACTATAATCTCTACAACCTAGAAACTCTGAATGAAAGGAGGTGGCCAGACTGCAGACTCTGGATAACTGCTACTGAAGATCCTGAACTCTGTCTATCTGAACCTATAGGCAGGTAATGCAGCGCCCAGGTATAGGCGTCAGTACAACATGTACTGAATATGTAAGCCAGTAAATAAGCTGCTAAAGACTGAAAGTAAGTAGAAAGGAGGGGCAGAAAGATTAACCTATAAGCTGGCTTATTCATAATTTGCATCTAGCAAAATAGTACACGTACATGAGCTAATACATTATAATCACACATCCATAAGCTATAACTAGCAGGCAAGAATATAAACAAGAACCTAACCTGGCCCTCATAACCCTGGAAGGTACAAGTAACACAGGAATAACCTATCGGAACCCCCATAAGCCTGGGCAAGTACACTTTCAATCTATATACCCCTATCCAGGTTTCTATGACTCTACTGGTGCTATAGCCAACCTACCTGTCCCCCTGGGTCTGCAACTGGACTTGCTTGGCTCCTGATCTGTAGTTGTGTCTAAGTCCGATGGACTCTTCATAACTGCACCCTGGGCACCAGGCTCGACGAGGGTGTAATGTCGATATGGCATAGAGCTAGTAGTCCATCAATGGAATGGACTGTCATATGTCCCTTGGGCCTTTGCATCATCTTTGGAGACGGCATTTGCTCTTTGGAGCAACGTCATATAGCCCCTGGCGGCGATGACACAGCTAGTAACCCTGGGGTGGTCACAGAAGGCTCCTAGGTGAGGGCAATCCCAACCGATGTGTTATACTATAGTCTCAATATAGCCACTCAAAAGGCATATCTGGCCTTCTAGGCTTAACTCGGTAGATCTTCGCCCTTAGAATAATTTGTATAGCTGCTAGCAGGCACACCCCGTGTACATGTATCTGATCAGAGGATCCTGATAGTGATCATAAGCTCTAATGATCTAGAACTGAAGGGGAGGGGTCTGGAGTGGCCTGACAATACTCTAAACGTCCTACTTGGACAACTATAACTCATAAGCAATTGTAGGGTCACAGACAACCAATTACTTAGTTTCTTTACTTAGAACGACTATAGTGCAGCTACTGACTGAACATGCTTTTGAGTGGTTGGCCCCTAATCCTTAACAGATTCTACTGAAATTCTTAGCTTGGGGATAATACTGTGCTAACATAGTTCTAGCCCTCTAGACCTTAACTTGGTCTGCTCAGATCTTATATGACTCTTCTATATGATTCCTAACCTTGTAGGTAAGTTCACATGGACTTAGCCACTCAAAGAAAGTTGTACCTAGGCATCTTATAGGAGAAGGCTGGAGTGTTGCCCCACCTCTAACTGCTAATAAGGTCCCCTTCCTTAGGATACTTACGGGTCTATCTGACCTGAACAATTGGGATGGCTTCTTGGGCGACATGTATGACAAATACTAAGTCAACTGGAACTGACAGTCACTGGTAGTAGCTAACTAGATGGCAGGTTGTCACTCAGTTCACTAGATAATCCCTGTGCCACTGACCTTAATGTATGGGCAAACTATCTAAATTTCTGGCCCTGGGGCGTGAGGGTATGTCATTGGCCTATGGGCATGCTTTACTAACAAAAAAGGTGCCAAACTGGTAGTTATATCGCCTAGCTGTGCCTATGTTGTTCAACTTACTAACTCAGTTCCAATAACTATCCACGAGCTTCTAAGGTCTAGACCTGAAAATAAAACATACAATTCTACTAAATGAACTGGATAATAGAAGAGTTTCTATGATGCTCCTAGCGTATGTCACACTTAACATGTTCTTTCCCAACAAGGGATACTACAATATAATCTATATACATTTTCTAGCAGCTAACCACAACATATATATTCATAGTCTATAGACACAGCTGACCACAACATATCTAACAACAATCTACTGATAGCAATTACTTGCAACATATGGGACCGTTATTTCCATTCAAAAACATAAGTCGTATCATTATACGACGAGAATAACTCGCCGAGGGATAAGCCATACATACCTCGATTGCCGATTCCTGATTAATTGACGAGTATCAATTTGTATTCGGCAGCTCTTCCCAATTGTAACCTCAACACTGGGAAAGTGGGACTAATTTCAATACTAAATTTGGTAAAAATGATAACTTTTGATACTAATAGCAACTATAATTCAGCTTCATAAAATATGGCCGAAAACCTATGATTTTCTGAGAGTTCGGAAGGGAGAAAGGCTTACCTAAAGCTTGTGGCTGCTTAGGAATCAATTTGGAGCAATTCTAACAACTTTTACTCGGCGGAGTTCCAGTTTGCCGAGCGAATTTTAAGAAAATAACTCCATAGTAATGCTTCCCGTAGGCCTAGAACTCGTTATCCGAAGTTAATTTGAGATTGGATGGCATTTGGTAGCATAATCGGATGAAAAACGATTGAAATCTTCGTGTTATACTCTCTCTGGCCGAATATGCTTTGGAAAATGATTCAAATGAAGTGAAGGAGCCTTTATATACATGAGAGGTCAGTGGAAGGGGGCACTCCACACCAGCCATAGCTCCAGCAAGCCCCCGCACCGTGCCTCTCCTTGCGCCAATAGGTCTGGTGCGTCGCGCTGGCCAGTGCCCTACCGGCTGGAGTGTCGTGCTGGCCCTTCGTGGCCTAGCCTCGCCCAACCATGCTTCCGAAGCTTTTTCCCACACGCATCAAGCTCTTCTTACTCATCACAAGTCCACGCATATGCTTACTAATCGTTAACATTTACGGGGTGTAACATCCCCCCCCCCCACCTAGGAACATTCGTCCTTGAATGGCATTGTTAGGCTTAAATGGGTTAACTCTCTTAACCAAGATTTAGAAAAATTTTGGCAGAGTCTTTTCTATAATATAGACTATTCGAAAACCTGAAACGCAGAAAAGTCCAATATAGGCACCTCGCAGGACACTGTAACAACCATTACACAATAAAAGAGGGTAGCTAAGCAACAGTACTAATAGCATAAGCAGTAAAATAACAACTAAACAACAACCTCACCTTAACTGCATAATCTGGAACAATCCTGGAACAGGTGAGGATATCTAGCTGTCGTATCATCCTCAGCTTCCTAGGTCATCTCTTCTTTATTCCTGTTCATCCATAATACTTTAACAGAAGCTATATCTTTATTTCTTAACTTACAAACTTGTCGATCCAGTGTGGCAAATGAAACCTTTTCGTAGGTTAACTCCTTCGTAACTTGAGCGCGTCCTCAACTGGCACCACTCAAGATGGGTCGCCTATGCACTTCTGCAACACTAACATGTGGAAGACTGGATGGACAGATTCTAGCTCTTGAGATAGTTCTAGCCCAAATGCAACTGTGCCTGTCCTCCGGAGGATATGATACGGGTCAATTAATCTAGGGATGAGCTTTCCTTTTTTACCAAATCTCTTAACGCCCTTGTTTGGTGAAGTTTCTAGAAATACCCAATCGCTGCTTCAATCTTTTGCTACCTACATTGTACATTAGGGTAGGAGTCCTGACGACCCTGGGCTATCAGTACCCATTTCTTGGTAAGTTTAACTTTTTAGTCTGCCTGTCATAACACACCCTGGCTCAACTGCCCCTAATTTACCTGCTTTAAGTCATCATTTAGGGAGGGCTTCCACTTTCACTCATAATAGACCCCCGATGTCTGAGTTGTGTACTCTTCTTATCCATTTGTTTGGAGATGAAGAGTCGTACTCCACTTAACATGCATCCCAATCTATTCTGAAAGCCTTTATAAAACCTACCTTTACGTTGTGCCTCTCTGTTAGAGTTTATTAGGTACTTGGGCTCCACGCAATCAAACTACTTCTTAAACATTTAACTCAACATAGACTTTAGCTGAAATATAATTCCATCCAGCAAGACATGAGTCGATCCGGTTAGCCTTTCCATACTGACTCAAATGAGATCAATTTACACCTGGTACGAGATAATCCTATAACTGTATTCATATCTATTACTTTCCACTTCCTTGCAGGCACGATCATCTCTTGAATTGGCCTGCTCCATTCTTGCTATCCAGCATCCCCTAGTTGGTCATTAGAGTTATTGTGCTACGAATCAACGATATCTTCCCCCTTCCCATGCCATTAGTAGGTCTCTCTTACAACCTAATGCTTTTTCGTTAAACTCTAGGTGAAGGGGGTAATGGAAATAATGCGCCTTGGACATAGTCTGCTAATGAAGTCCTACCACCTCTGGAACTCAGAGTCGACCTATGGGTCTTATGACTCCACCCCTTATTATCTCCAAGACCATTAACTCCCCACTAGGCCTTGTCTCTAGGTTATACTAGGTCAGAATCTCTGTGTCGCCACTCCTCTACTTCCATAACCGGTGGTGATATTGCAGCATTCTAGGTTACAACCTTACTATCTCTTAACTGCAGCCTGGTGCTTAGTTCTCAACACTCGGCAGTGGTCCCATACTTTGTCAACCTGCTTCAACCTGGAGGTGATTCTGGTTTCCCCCAAAGTTAGATACTCAGGCCTTCCCCCTTTTTTCCATTAGATTGAGCTCTGGGTTCGTGGCTTCTACCTCATACTGTCAAAAATATTACTAACCAAGTCTACCGACCTGTATTCCTTCTGACCCACACTCGGGCCCATTTTGTTCATATGATCTCTCTATCCTTCGATATAACAAACTAAGGCCATAACCATTATCTTGCACGGATATTCTCTATCGTCATTAGCACACTGCGTGAAATCGCCCTATTTTTGACTTGAACTTTACTATTGCTGGGGGTTTATTGCTGATGGACTTCTCATATGCACTTAAGTGTTGTTGGCAACCTTGTCCACCCTCCTGGTTTACTATCGTGAGGGTCTAGATAACTTTGTAAGCACTAGGGGTCTTAACCACTTTCTAACATTTCTCGAAGTCAATAATCTAGCCCTCCTTTACTCTTTATTTTGGGAAACATAGCATTGCTACCTACTCTTTATTTTGTACTGAAAGAATAAACTGGGAGGTGGGAAGTGACCCTATCATTCTATACCAGGTCTAGGGCATGAATTTCAACAACTCTAAAGGCTGGGGATACAAACCTTGCACGATCCTTTGTATGTTTCAGGTGGTCCAACCTTAACTCTTGCCCCTGACTAATTCTACATACCTAGTAGGTAAGCCAATACTATTCTGAGGTACAATTTCAAAGCTGAAGAAGGAATCGGGGATGATGCTGACATATCTGTTTCCTTAGAAAGTTCCCGGTGCCTCGGGAGGGTGATGGGGAAATGTAAAATACGTCTGCTTCCACCCTTAGGCTAACCGTCTCCCAACTGTGGCAATTCACTGGTACCTCCTCCTGTTGTTGTAGTCATCTTGTGGTTGGCTGAAGTCTGTCTTCTATCGAACACCATTCTAAACTGACAGAACAATAAAAGCTTAGGGACTCAACCCTATACAACTCCGCTCTACAGCACGATCTGAGAAGAAGGAGGGATAACCATACTATCATGCCTCATAGCCTCCTGCTTATAGAATGTGGTGTACAACACATTTTTAAGCAAGACTCTACTAGACACGGCTTGCAGAATCCCTAGGATACGAACTGCTCTGAAACCAAGTTTGTCACGCCCCACCTTGTGAGGCATGACTGGCACCTGGTGCCATACTAAGATCTGACTGACCTGGTTGGGCTAATACATACTTTGTGCATGCCTGCAACTCAATTAAAGAAAACAACAAGCTATGTCTCGGCTGTAAACACAGCCTCCGGCCGACAAGGCTATATAGCCACCTGTAAATAAAAATAGCTAACTGATGTGCCGTGAATTACAGCACTAGCGACGCTTAAAACTCTGTGCATGACTTTAGGTACATTTATGTGGATATGACACATTTTGGTAGTTTTGCAGGTAAAATGGGTCGTAGGAATAAAAGTTGAGAAAAAGAACTGAAAACAGGAAAAGATGCCTCAAATGAGCTACACTTCAAACCATTGGTCCATAACATGGGCCGTCCTATTCATCTGTTTCATGTAATTCAGAGAAGTTGTTAAGCAGAGTGCTAAGAAAAAGTTGAAACCCACGGATCATACTTGCTTACAACAGGCCGTTCTAATCGACCGCAGGTAGATATAGAAAAGAATGTCAAACTGAAGTCTCATATGATGGATGGTTCCTATAGGTCGTGTGAACTTACAATGGATCATCCTGTGTGGTCGTGGAAAGAGTCAGAAAAATTGACCAACATCGAGCTGCGTATAATGGAAATATAGGACGGGCCGTACTTTCTAAGGACTGGTCGTTCTGAGTGCTCGTACCTTTAGGCTCAGAAACAATGATCAAGAGGACAGGAAACAACGAACAGGATCAATGTCTCGTAGGATCTTACAATGAGTCGTTGTTTGGGGCCATATGCTGAAAGGAGACAAGTCTGAGGGAAGAAACGACTGGAACAACGGACATGCTAACAATCCGTTGAAGCTACCAATGGACCGTGGTACGTGCCAACACCAGAATCCTAGTTGATTTAGGAAAGGACTTGTTGCATGTCTATAAATAATTTGTTTAGGTTTATTTTACACGTTACGAAATTTTACATCTTTGAATAGTAATTTTAGGTGTTATTGACTGCCATCAAGTTTCAAGAAACGAAGTTTATAGTTTTGTTCTTGAATTTGGAGGATTAAAACAAACTTGGATTTTTGTTCTTTGATTTTGGAGTTTTATTCAATTCACGTGGTTTTCTTCTACAAATTTTTGTAAGTTACAATTATAATTTATTTTATATTTTGTGATTGTGATATTTCAAGCATGTGTAGCTAAACTCATAACTAGGGTTTTAGGAACCATGATGAATTAACACACATAGGTAAAACACTTAGTGATTCTTGAATAGGGTTTAATGCATGTATTATTTTTTCTTTCGTTTTAATTATTTCTTAACGGTTGCAAACATTGGAACTCTCTTTATTCTTACTTACCGGATCAAGGAGGTAGTGGATGGGAAAAAAGATTAACAACGGAGATTTGAGGCTATCAACCCTCATCTAATAGCTTGAACTTGTCTGGGAATAGCTAATCCGATATTAAGAGTAAGGGTTAATTAAGCATATACCCGTATATGGACCAAGTTTCGTGGTGATAATCATCTAGATAGGGGACCAACCATTTAGATGAACTTAACTTACCAATATTGCATGTTAAACACCGGAATAGATCACTAGTGTAAAATCCTTGTGGTTATGAAGTCATGGGAAACACAATCCTAGTCAATTTGTTGATTGATTACAAACTGAAATTGATTTAAACATATAGTAGTATTTTCTCTTATTTATTATTTTATTTCTTTCTCCCCTAGGAAATAAGCAATCCGATAGTAATAGCTAATCACATTAACTTAAGTTCTTTCCATGTTCCCTATGGGATCGACCTCAACCTTTGTTGGGTTTTATATTTGACATCGACCGCTTTATATCTCACTTGCAAGGTGTAATTTGGGTGACATCAAATTTTGGCACCGTTGTCGGGGAAATACTTTGCATCAGTGTAAAGTGAAAATTAACCTAAAATGGATGTTATGAAATTTTGATGGGGGTAGAGGGTTAGTAAATCCTCACATGTTTGATTCAAGGTCTAAACTAATACTTGTTGGGTTGAATGAAGCTTGAAGGGTGAAATTAGGTTGCACGACCCATTCAACGACCTGTTGTTATTCACAATGGCTCATTGATCGAGTCGTTGTACTGCCCAAGTTATAAATCTTGAACCCCTCCCACAAACCAATCAGACGGGCCGTTGAATCTCCCAATGGACCGTTGTATTGGCTCGTGGGTAAATACAGAAGATCCCACTTTTAGAAGTACATTCAACGATCACAGCAATGGGCCGTTGTTAATTACAATGACCTGTACTAACGGTCATCTATTGTGATTAAACAATATGCTAACTGGTTTCATTTTTTGTGAATTTAACAATATGTCTCCCAGGTACAATGACTTCACCGGTCAAACAAGAAGCAACAGGAAGTTGCCGCACGAAAAGAAATTGCAAAAAGGCGGCAGCTCCGTGATGAGTCAGAATCAGACAATTCTAGTGGTTCGGAGGTGCACTACAACATTACAAGCTCTGATGAATCTCCGGTGGTGACCAGTAGGGAAAATTCCAAAGCCCAAGAAGCTGCAGCAGTTACTACCTCACCTCCCCAGTCTGATGAGGGAAGTGACGATGCTGAATCTGATGGTGACAACCCTCCTGCGGATATTGCAAAGAAGGGTAATGATAATGCTGAGGAGTCAGGGGATGATGATACTAATGCTGTCACGCCCCGCCTTGGGGGGTATGACTGGCACCTGGTGCCCTACTAGGATCTGAACTACTGGACTGCTAAGCCTAGGCACATCTGGTGCCTGGCTGGCTCTAACTCACATTTCTGAAAACAAAGGGCTATATAACGGCTGTAAACACAGCCCCCGGCTCATTGGCCTATAGCCCCCTATACCTGTAATAACAGCTGACCAGAACATGCAACTATAGGGAAACATATGCGGCGAACAAGGACACCATGCTGTCTAGTTATCTGTAACTTAATCATAGAATATTAGAAAGCTACGTGACCGGCAAGGTCACCACTACTATCAACCTATGGCCCCACACGACCAACATGAAAGAAACGGAAGTACCAACAGCTAAACAACTGCACGGCCTCGCACGACCGGCTCATCTGACCACAGGGAAGTATATATACAGACTGCAAGCCTCTAGGAATAGCAATAGAAATGATCGGGACAGGGCCCCGACCTACTCGTACTATACAACAAAAGGAACTGAAATACACCTCTGAAATTCAGTCTCCGGATGACAGGAGCTGAATACTTGATCGCTGACAGGAATCACGTGGTATCGCCTGCTCATCTATGAGTACCTGCAGGCAAGTAATGCAGCGCCCCACCGGGCGTCAGTACCGCTGGTACTGAGTATGTAAAGCAATAACTGAAAGAAAAATCTGAAAACAACAATGTAACTGATGAAACTGAAGTAAGAAGAATTAGATTAACTGCCTGATACTGTAAGTCGTACCTTTTCTCATTTATACTGGAAGGAAATAGGGGTCGCAGTTGGAGACTTATCACTCAACTGCTGATCTACTCGTATCTAACGTGACATGACATACATAACATAACATAGTATAGCACACACAAACCTTACCCGGCCCCCAGAAGCCGGGAGGTACAACCAGCACAGAATCTATAACCCTACCCCGGTCATCCCATCTCCTATAACCCTGTAAGCATCCTGCTGGTCCCCTGGGTATGCACTTGGGCTCGCTGAGCCCCTGACTATAACTGTACCTGAGTCCGGAGGACTCCTGACTCAACAACCCGGGCGTATCCGCTCGACGGGGGTGTATAAGGGCCGACCAAGGCACAATATGGGGAAAACTGGCATCCCATCTTCGTCCCCTGGGGGACGGCATGCCACTCCGTAGAGCGACGTATCCTCGTCCTCTGGCGGACGAGTCGATACAGCTATTAACCCTGGGGCGGTCATGGATGCTAGGTAATTCAACCCCAAACAATACAACGGTCTCAACTAGTAATACTGTCTGCGTATCTCACATGCTGAGGCTATTAGGGGTAAAGTATCGTATATATTACATGCTGAACCAATGATAGTAATCTGTACATATTTAATACGTGCTGAGGCTGGTAAATAATATATGTATAAATTTAGTCTCCTGCCAGACTATACTGGGGCAAATGTTATACGAAATATAGTATTACTGCTGCAACTTATGCTATATACTGAGTTTCTATATTAACGTGATTTACTATTCTTAACATGCATTCTAAACTTTATTTTAGTCTGCCATTCTATTTCTGCGGTGCCTTACGGATATTGCATCGCTTTGCGGGGTTTCAACTGAATACAATAATATCTCAACATTTCGTATTACATCACATACTGAGCATGCTGTACAGTTTCTAACACTTATGTTAAAATCTACGTCGTACTAGTAAGTTCCACGCGAGTTACAACTCGATGCTTCTAATATCGTATCAACATTCACAATAAACGTAACACTTGACTTCTGAACATGCTACTGACCTGTAAATTACTATACTGCACCGATATTACTTAACTTGCCGAGGGAACTAGCTTTACATACCTTATTCTTGAACTATTCGTCCGTCGGACGAGACTCGGCCGGTGCTTCAACTATTTCCTCCCAACTGCATTCATAAATATGTCAATTAATACTAAATACAGCTTTATTGTAAAGAGCAACGTCACTTTCGATATAGTTTATAGCCTAATCTTAGGCTTATCGAAAGACGGTCAAAAACTCGCTATTTTTCAGCGGTCCAGAAGGGAGAAATATTCACTTCACAGCTAGGAACACATAGACACTAATTTAGAGCAATTCCACTTACCTTAGCTCGGTGGCTCGACGATTCGTCGACCGTATTTTATGAAACTGAATCCGTAGGAATGCTCTCTGCTGCTAAATACCTCCGTATCTGGAGTTAATTTGAGTTTGGGCAACGTTTAGCAGCGTAATCGGACGAAAATTATATAATTTCTTCATTCCTCTTTCTCCCTCTGCGTTTGCCCTCTGTTCTCTGGAAATTTTAAAGGTTTTTATCATTTAAAACTGAAGTGGGGCTTTATATACTTGGGCCTGGACAAGGCCAACGTGTCATGGAGCCAACGCGGAGGCCCCTCCTCCGTGACACGCTGCCATCGCGGAGGGGCTCTGCCTCGGCTCCTTCCGCGATGGTTCGACAGGTTTCTCGTTCGATCTTTCCCCGGGCCTTTCTCCAGCACGTATGGCCTTCAAATATGCTTAACCAACGTGGGAATAGGTCGTCTAGGTGCCGGGAATTCTACGGGGTATAACATTCTCCCCCCCTTAAGAACATTCGTCCTCGAATGTGCACTGTTATCTAGAGGACTACTTACTTTCTTTCTAGAAAAATTTCGGCAGAGTTTCCCCTGTATATGGACTATAGCCAAAAACCTGAAATGCAGAAAAGTCCAACACAGGTGCTGCACATAATAATCTAGGATCCACTGGATAACTAAGTATCAATCTTTCTCATTCACACACATACAATTATAAGGTATTGCATAAGTAACAATACGGACATAACTGTCCTGACTAGGCCTGAAATAGGTGAGGGTATCTGGCTTTCATATCTTCTTCAGCTTCCCACGTCATTTCTTCCCGGTTCCTGTTACGCCACAATACTTTGACAGATGCAACATCTTTAGTTCTCAGCCTGCGAATCTGTCTGTCTAAGATAGCTACGGGAACCTCTTCATATGCTAACTCTTCTGTGACCTGGACATCTTGAACTGGAACTACTGTAGAAGGGTCCCCTACGAACTTCCTTAACATAGAGACATGGAAGACTGGGTGAACAGATGCTAACTCTGGAGGCAAGTTCAATTCGTATGCAACTCGGCCTATTCTTCGCCGAATCTGATATGGCCCAATGAATCTCGGGCTAAGCTTGCCTTTCTTGCCAAACCTCATTACCCCTTTCATCGGGGACACTTTTAGATATACCCAGTCATTCACCGTAAATTCTAGATCTCTGCGCCGCATATCTGCATACGATTTCTGGCGGCTCTGAGCGGTCAGTAAACGTTCTCGGATAAGCTTTATCTTTTCCTCTGACTGCCGAACAATATCTGGGCCAACCAATGCTGATTCTCCTATTTCAAACCAGCCCACCGGTGATCTACATTTTCGCCCGTATAATGCCTCGAAAGGCGCCATCTGGATGGCTGAATGATAACTGTTATTATAAGCAAATTCAATTAACGAAAGGTGTTCATCCCAGCTACCCCCAAAATCTAGCACACACGCTCGTAGCATATCTTCGAGCATCTGAATTGTACGTTCAGCCTACCCATCTGTTTGAGGATGGAATGCTGTGCTCAAGTTAATCTGCATTCCCAAACCTTTCTGAAACGACTGCCAGAATCTAGCTGTGAATTGTGCTCCCCTATCTGAAATAATGGATACTGGCACTCCGTGTAATCTAACTATTTCTCTGATATATAATTCGGCATAATCCTCAGCCGAGAAGGTAGCCTTCACTGACAGGAAATGAGCTGATTTTGTTAGCCTGTCAACTATTACCCAAATGGAATCATTTCTGCGTCTAGTACGGGGTAACCTTGTTACAAAATCCATGTTTATCGCTTCCCATTTCCACATAGGTACCGTTATATCTTGCGTCAAACCGCCCGGTTTCTGGTGCTCTGCTTTCACCTGCTAACAATTAGAACATCTAGATACAAATTCGGCTATCTCAGCCTTCATACCTGGCCACCAGTAGATGTCTCTGATGTCGTGGTACATTTTCATCGCTCCTGGGTGGAGGGAATAGCGAGCATAATGTACCTCATGCATGATCCGTCCGCGAAGCCCTGAAACATTCGGGACACAGAGGCGGCCTTTACAGCGTAGCACATCATCCTCAGTTATCTGAAAATCTGACTCCTTACCAGCCTGAATTCTATCTTTGAGCTGGACTAAATCAGAATCCTCGTACTGTCGTTCTTTTACCTCTGTAACTAATGATGACACAGCAGAATTCTGAATTACTGCTCTATTACTTTCTGTTTCCATTACTCGAACGTCTAAACCAGCTAACTGATGAATTTCTTTGGCTAGCTCCCGTTTCTCAGGTCGCAAATATGCCAAACTTTCCATTGACTTACGGCTCAGGGCATCTGCTACGACATTAGCTTTTTCGGGGTGGTATAGAATATTCACATCATAATCTTTTAATAGCTCCAACCAGCGGCGTTGCCGTAGATTCAACTCCCTCTGAGTGAAAATGTACTGTAAGCTTTTATGATCTGTGTAAATATCAACATGGACGCCGTACAAGTAATGCCTCCATATTTTTAAGGCGTGAATTACTGCGGCCAATTCCAGGTCGTGGGTAGGATAATTCTTTTCGTGTTTCCTCAGTTGTCTGGAAGCATATGCAATCACTCTACCATGCTGCATCAACACACAACCTAACCCAACACCTGACGCGTCGCAATAGACTGAATAACCTTCTGTGCCTTCCGGCAATGCCAATACTGGGGCGGAGGTTAATCTGTCTTTCAGTTCCTGGAAGCTCTGCTCGCATGCCTCTGTCCATTGAAACTTTGCTGCTTTCTGTGTCAATTTGGTTAGAGGTGCCGCAATGGTCGAGAACCCTTCAACGAACCTTCTGTAATATCCTGCCAACCCCAGAAAACTACGAACTTCAGTCGGAGTGGTAGGCCTAGGCCATGACTTAACTGCTTCTATTTTCTGCTTGTCTACCTGTATACCAGCGTCTGAGACGATATGCCCTAAAAAGGCCACTGAGTTAAGCCAGAATTCACACTTAGAAAATTTAGCATACAACTGGCGGTCCCTGAGGATCTGGAGCACTGTCCGCAAATGAGTTCGGTGATCTGCTTCAGAGCGAGAATACACCAGAATGTCATCAATAAATACTATTACGAACAAGTCCAGGAAAGGTCTGAAAATACTGTTCATCAGGTCCATAAAGACTGCTGGGGGATTCGTTAGCCCGAAGGACATAACTAGAAATTCAAAATGTCCATATCGGGTCCTGAACGCTGTCTTAGGAATATCTTTCTCACGTACTCAGACCTGGTGATATCCGGACCGCAAGTCAATCTTAGAAAAGTATCTGGCTCCCTGCAACTGATCAAATAAGTCGTCAATTCTGGGGAGCGGATACTTGTTCTTTACTGTAACTTTGTTTAGCTGCCGATAATCTATGCACATTCGGAGCGAGCCATCTTTCTTTCTCACAAATAAAACTGGCGCACCCCATGGTGAAGTACTCGGCCTAATAAAACCTTTATCTAGCAAATCTTTCAACTGCTCCTTTAATTCTCTGAGTTCTGCAGGAGCCATATGATAGGGAGGAATTGATATCGGCTGAGTGCCTGGTAACAAGTCAATAGCAAAGTCTATTTCCCTTTCTGGGGGAATACCAGATAACTCATCAGGAAACACATCAGGGAATTCATTCACCACTGGAACAGACTGGAGTGTCGGAGATTCTGCCTGGACATCCTGAACTCTGACCAGATGGTAAATACATCCTTTAGATATCAACTTTCTCGCCTGAATGTAGGAAATAAACCTACCTTTTGGCGTAACGGTGCTGCCCTTCCACTCCCGCACAGCTTCTCCTGGGAAGTGGAATCGGACCGTTTTGGTCCAACATTCAACATTGGCAAAACACGGTACTAATCAGTCCATACCCATTATGGCATCGAAGTCTATCATTTCTAACTCGACCAGATCTACTGTGGTCGGACGGTCAGCAACCTCTACTGTACACCCGCGGTAGATTCGGCTAGCTGTGATAAAGTCACCGACGGGCGTAGATACTAAGAAGGGCTGCTGCAATGATTCTGGTACAATACTAAACTTTCGTGCCACAAATGGAGTAATGTAGGACAAAGTAGACCCTGGATCAATCAACACATAGGCAGGGTGTGAGCAGATGGTTAACATACCTGTCACAACCTCAGGCGACGCTTCTGAGTCTTGCCTCCCTGGTAAGGCATATGTGCGGCTTGGGCCCGCACCTGTACTGGAGGCCCCTGATCTGCCCCGACCCCTGCCTGCTGAAACTGAGGGCCTGCGCCCAGTCGAGGATGCTGTGGCTCTTGACCCTGCTGATGCCCTCCTGTCTATCGCGGTCCTCTCGACCTCTGGCTGGGCAATCTTTCATCAAATTGCCTTCTTGGCCATAAATATAACATGCGGTGGAGCCATATCTGCATGCTCCAGGATGGCGTCGACTGCATATAGGGCAAAGTGGTAGGGTATACCTACTCTGCTCCGCCCTCCTCTGTAATGGTGAATCTGCCATCTGCGAGCCTCTACCAGTCTCTGACTGCCCCCTGCGGCTGAATCTACCCCCCTACGACTGTGGCGGAGGCGGGGGCCTGGGCGGCCTGTCTGACAATCGTGGCCTGGGTCCTCCCCGGGCCTCCCTCTGTAACTCAACTGGCCTGTCCCGGCGACGCTGTTCCTGATTGACCCTTCTGATCTCCCGATATCGCTGCCTGATGCCCTCAATATTCTGGGCAAATGCCTGAATTCGAGCAATGTCCATGTCCTCTCGCAGTGTGGCCGTAATACAAGTCTCAACATATTCTGGATTCAACCCCATAATAAAACGGTGCACTCTGGATGCCATGGTATCAACAAAGGCCGGTGCATATCGAGCCAGAGAATCAAACCGCAAGAAATATTCCCGGACACTCATGGCCCTCTGCTCTAGATGTAGGAACTGATCTACCCGAGCCTGTCGAATCTCCCGCGGCAAATAGTGATCCAGAAAGGCTCCTGAAAAGCTGGACCAGGTGGGAGGGGAAACATCTCTCCCTCGGGACCTTTCCCAGCTTTTATACCATAACACCGCAATATCCCGTAACCGGAATGCTGCCAATTCAACTGATTCGGTAGGCGTGGCATGCATAACCCTGAAGATTCTCTGCATTTGATCTAGAAAATCCTGAGGGTCCTCTGTCCGGTCCGTACCTATAAACTGTGAGGGATTTAGGGCTAAGAACTCTCGGACCCTCGAACTACCGCGCCCTCCTGATGACTCCGCAACTGTAGACGGCATTGGCTGACGCTGAGCATCCATCATCTGTGCTAACATAACTACAGCACTCCTAACCTCCTGGTCGGAAGGTGTTGGTATAGGGACTGCTGAAGGTAATGTCGCCCCAAGTGGCTCCTGACGTGGTGGAGACTGCTGAGGAGGCTGGGACGATGTCTCTGTAGTGCCCTCTGATCGGGCTGTTTCCAAATGAGGGGGAGGCATCCTGCTGGTACCTTCCCCTGCTGCAATATCTAAGCTCCGACCTGTGATAGGATGTTGCTGGTCTGACATTATCTGTAACCAAAGAATATAGTAAACTTTTAGGGACTCAACCCTATATTGCACCGCTCTACAGCACGACTGAGTAAGAATAAAAGACAACCATCCTATCATGCCTTGCAGCCTCCTATCCATAGTATGTGGTGCACAACACATCCATGGACAAGACTCTACTTAGCACGGCTTGCAGACTCCCTGGGACACGACCTGCTCTGATACCAAGTTTGTCACGCCCCACCTTGGGGGGTATGACTGGCACCTGGTGCCCTACTAGGATCTGAACTACTGGACTGCTAAGCCTAGGCACATCTGGTGCCTGGCTGGCTCTAACTCACATTTCTGGAAACAAAGGGCTATATAACGGTTGTAAACACAGCCCCCGGCTCATTGGCCTATAGCCCCCTGTACCTGTAATAACAGCTGACCAGAACATGCAACTATAGGGAAACCTATGCGGCCGACAAGGACACCATGTTGTCTATTTATCTGTAACTTAATCATAGAATATTAGAAAGCTACGTGACCGGCAAGGTCACCACTACTGTCAAGCTATGGCCGCACACGGCCAACATGAAAGAAACGGAAGTACCAACAGCTAAACAACTGCACGGCCTCGCACGACCGGCTCATCTGACCATGGGGAAGTATATATACAGACTGCAAGCCTCTAGGAATAGCAATAGAAATGATCGGGACAGGGCCCCGACCTACCCGTACTATACAACAAAAGGAACCAAAATACACCTCTGAAATTCAGTCTCCGGATGACAGGAGCTGAATACTCGATCGCTGACAGGAATCACGTGGTATCGCCTGCTCATCTATGAGTACCTGCAGGCAAGTAATGCAGCGCCCCACCGGGCGTCAGTACCGCTGGTACTGAGTATGTAAAGCAATAACTAAAAGCAAAATCTGAAAACAACAATGTAATTGATGAAACTGAAGTAAGAAGAATTAGATTAACTGCCTGATACTGTAAGTCGTACCTTTTCTCATTTATACTGGAAGGAAATAGGGGTCGCACCTGGAGACTTATCACTCAACTGCTGATCTACTCGTATCTAACGTGACATGACATACATAACATAACATAGTATAGCACACACAAACCTTACCCGGCCCCCATAAGCCGGGAGGTACAACCAGCACAGAATCTATAACCCTACCCCGGTCATCCCATCTCCTATAACCCTGTAAGCATCCTGCCGGTCCCCTGGGTATGCACTTGGGCTCGCTGAGCCCCTGACTATAACTATACCTGAGTCCAGAGGACTCCTGAATCAACACCCCGGGTGTATCCGCTCGACGGGGGTGTATAAGGGCCGACCAAGGCACAATATGGGGAAAACTGGCATCCCATCTTCGTCCCCTGGGGGATGGCATGCCACTCCGTAGAGCGACGTATCCTCGTCCTCTGGCGGAGGAGTCGATACAGCTATTAACCCTGGGGCGGTCATGGATGCTAGGTAATTCAACCCCAAACAATACAACGGTCTCAACTAGTAATACTGTCTGCGTATCTCACATGTTGAGGCTAATAGGGGTAAAGTATCGTATATATTACATGCTGAACTAATGATAGTAATCTGTACATATTTAATACGTGTTGAGGCTGGTAAATAATATATGTATAAATTTAGTCTCCTGCCAGATTGTACTGGGGCAAATGCTATACGAAATATAGTATTTCTGCTGCAACTTATGTTGTATACTGAGTTTCTGTATTAACGTGATTTACTATTCTTAACATGCGTTCTAAACTTTATTTTAGTCTGTCATTCTATTTCTGAGGTGCCTTACGGATATTGCATCGCTTTGCGGGGTTTCAACTGAATACAATAATATCTCAACATTTCGTATTACATCACATACTGAGCATGCTGTACAGTTTCTAACACTTATGTTAAAATCTACGTCGTACTAGTAAGTTCCACGCGAGTTACAACTCGATGCTTCTAATATCGTATCAACATTCACAATAAACGTAACACTTGACTTCTGAACATTCTACTGACCTGTAAATTACTATACTGCACCGATATTACTTAACTTGCCGAGGGAACTAGCTTTACATACCTTATTCTTGAACTATTCATCCGTCGGACGAGACTCGGCCGGTGCTTCAGCTATTTCCTCCCAACTGCATTCATAAATATGTCAATTAATACTAAATACAGCTTTATTGTAAAGAGCAACGTCACTTTCGATATAGTTTATAGCCTAAACTTAGGCTTATCGAAAGACGGTCGAAAACTCGCTATTTTTCAGTGGTCCAGAAGGGAGAAATATTCACTTCACAGCTAGGAACACATAGACACTAATTTAGAGCAATTCCACTTACCTTAGCTCGGTGGCTCGACGATTCGTCGGCCGTATTTTACGAAATTAAATCCGTAGGAATGCTCTCTGCTGCAAAATACCTCCGTATCTGGAGTTAATTTGAGTTTGGGCAACGTTTAGCAGCGTAATCGGATGAAAATTATATAATTTCTTCGTTCCTCTTTCTCCCTCTGCGTTTGCCCTCTATTCTCTGGAAATTTTAAAGGTTTTTATCATTTAAAACCGAAGTGGGGCTTTATATACTTGGGCCTGGACAAGGCCAACGTGTCACGGAGCCAACGCGGAGGCCCCTCCTCCGTGACACGCTGCCATCGCGGAGGGGCTCTGCCTCGGCTCCTTCCGCAATGGTTCGACAGGTTTCTCGTTTGATCTTTCCTCGGGCATTTCTCCAGCACGTATGGCCTTCAAATATGCTTAACCAACATGCGAATAGGTCGTCTACGTTCCGGGAATTCTGCGGGGTATAACAAATGCAGAGGAATCTGGTGGCAAGGATAGTGCTGCTGAAGAGTCTAATGAACAGATAGAGGACTCTTACCCTACCACCACACCAGAAGCAAGGTCCAAGAGATGGTTTCTACAGGGCTCCAGAGATGTGTATTTTGCAGGGCTCAATCTCAATGAAAAAGGATATCCCAGCCTTAGTATTCAAGAGGAGCCAAAGATTCATATTAATGCCCTAAATGAAGTTCTAGAGCTTAAAAAGGCTCTTCGAGGGCTATAACATGTATTGGATGGCCAAGACTCCAGGCAAATACAACATGGATATGGTGCGTGAGTTCTACGTATATTACTACTACACCCTGGAGAAAAAGGCTTCCTCAAAGAAGGCAATTAAGAAGGAGCCCGTGCTAGACTCTGTCAGGGTAAGAGCTATCCCAATTGATATATCATAGAGGACCATCACCAGAGTCTTGATGGGTGGTGACTTTACAATTGCCGACCAGAACTACTGAATATGATTATCGAATGGAGGCAAATGAAGGGGATCAGAAAGTTGAGAACTGAGGACAAGGTGTTGCACTTTCAATTGATGGACCGTATTATTGATGAATACAAGGAGGAAGTAGAATGGGTCACAGGCAGAAAATCGATCTACAAGGCTTCCCTGAATTTTTCGGCCAAGTCATGGTGGTCCATCGTTAGACATCGCCTCGCACAGACAATGGATGATAATGTTTTGAGTGCACACAGGGCAGCATTGGTGGCATGCATTATGTCTGAGTACCTTCTAAACATTCACAAGATTATTGCCACAGAAATTCGGGAGGGGGTGGTCAAAGAAAACACTACACTTTCATTCCCGAGCCTGTTTATTAGCTATACATGGAGGCTGGAGTGCCTATCTTCCCAATTATTGATCATACGATTACAAACGTCAGGATGGCAGACATAGAATTGATTAAAGATGACTTGAATCCGATGGCCAGGATCCGAGTTCCATTTGGTGGACCCAGATTAAGTAAGAGCACACCGAAAGGAGGTGAGCAGGGTGACACTTCCAGCCAGGATGAGCAGACCATGGAGTTTCCTTGCACTCGAGCAGATGATGTTGCAGCAACCACTTCTATTCCATTAAGAAGCTCAGCCCAGTCCATTCCCACTAGATACTTGTTGGTCCCAAAGAGTGACATGAGAAAAATGGCTAAGAGATTGACAATTGCAGAACGTAAGATTGACATGTTTCTTGATCAAGTTAAGCCATGGGTTAAAAAAGAAATAGAAGATGCAGCACGTGGGTTACATATGCGACTGGATGGTTTTGGGGTACGCCTAAACCAGTTCTGCTCTGATGCTCAGACTCAGGATTAGGACACAATGGAGAGAGAGCTAGCAGCGTTGCGAGCCTCAGTGCTAGAGTTGTCATCCATACCTACTCCATTTTTACCACCACAAACTTTATCAGTAATAGATGAGGATTTGGATGTGGAGATTCCTCAGTTCTTTGATTTTAAGCCGGCCTCGCATGAAAAAGGCAAAAAGAAGAGGGTTGTTGAGGGTACGGAGGATGAGGAAAGAAGAAAACGGAAGAAGGAGAAGCGGGCATTGAAAGCTACCCTCAAGTAAAGTCGACAGACTGCTGATGTGCATGAGAGAGAGATAATGGAGCGGGTTAAAGGTGCGGGAAGCTCTAGTGCACGAGATGTGCTCGAGGAGAGTGGGCACATAGTTAATTCTCCTATGCGGACAACTTCGGAGAATGCACATGCCACAGTTGATGCCACTGCTACAAAGGATGGAGTCATGACTGAGACTCCAGTTGCTCAGGATTCTAGGGTTGCATCTGCATCCCTCGGTGACCAGACCACTCGCATCTAGGATGCCCAGGTACGTCCCTATTCTCATGCTTTACTTTTTGAATGCATCGAGGACGTCGCATGATTTTATTTTATGGGGGTAGGGTAGTATTTGATTTTGATTTTTCTAAACATAACTCAAGAATTTTTCTTGCTGGATATCTTTTCCCTCGGGTGCTCTTTATCTAGTAGAACCAGCATGTTTAGAATTTTTGTTTTATTCTATTTTTTGGTTAACTAAAAGAAAATAGGAGGTGTATGAGAAGTCAAACAAAGCATGTGATAAACTGATTTTGTGATGTATGTGAAAATGACTCCCCTCCTAAATGTTTTTGTGTGAATATACTTGTGAAGTGAGGTATGACTAGTATGGATATTTGTATGGCATCGTAGGTATCGCTAGGATAATTTATGTCAACACTATGCATGAACCTGGTGGTTAGAACTTAACTGTGTACAAGTGCTTGTGTGAGTAAGGTTAAATAATTGAATTTTGTTGTGTGTGTGTGTGTCTGAAAGGATCATAGGTAATTTTTGATGAATGAGTCCACTTTAGCCTTAAAAGACCTACCAAAACAAAATAAATATCCCTTGATCCAAATTTTTGAGCTTAAATTGACCTTTCTTTTTGTTTACACCAATTCACCTTCCTGCTTTGATTAAAATAAACCTATTTTGGCCCTGGTCCCTCCTTGGACACTGTGAGCCTCAACTCAGGCGAATCGCCTAAGTTGAGGGTGGCTATCATAGGGGTGATTAAGAAGAGTAGGGTGGAGTGAAATTGAGTAATGAACATGAAAGAGCGGGTGCAGTGTGCGTAATATGTTGTTAAAAAGAAAAAGAGCAAGAAAAGAAAAAAATGTGAAAGTAATGAATACTTGAAGCAAAAAACACCGCATTTGTAGTTGCAAAAGAAAATAAAAGAGGAAGAAATCAAAGGAAAAAGGAAGCGAAGTGAAAAATAGGTTAAGTGGAGGCAAAGTTAGTGTAGTGCCAAGGAGGGTTAAGTTACTATTCTCATATTTATAATACCCAACCCCGAACCTATATTACAAGCTAAAAAAGACCTATAGTGATCCTAGTTCAACCGTTTGAAAACTGAGGTATTGAAAGTAAAGGCAAGCTTATGGTATTGTATTCACAGAATTAGAATTTCCTTGTGAGCGTGAGTGAGTTCTTTCCTAGTCCCAAGATAAACATTGGCATGAACATGTGTATATATGTGTGTGTGGGACTTCTTTATGGTGAGAGCGTGTGATTACATGGGTTGATTTCTAGTTGTCTAGGGGAAATGTCAGTTGTGTGTTTTTTATTGTGTAGTGATAATATGGTGTCATCCTTTGATCCTATTGTGTCATGTTGAGAAGTGTTGTGTTGTCACACCGAGTTCTGTTTTAACCCGGTAGGATGGAGTTTGATTGAGTGAACATTTTATCTGTTTTATGAGTTTGGACTGCTACACATCTCCTAAGTTTCCTCTAGTTAAGTTTCGCCATAGGTTGATTTTATTTTGTTTGCATGACGACATGATAATATTCTAAGTTGAGGGTGTTGACCTGCCGTAAATTTACGGCACTAGCGATGCTTAAAACTCTGTGAATGTACATGACTTTAGGTACATTTATGTGGATATGACGCGATTTGGTAGTTTTGCAGGTAAAATGGGTCGTAGGAATAAAAGTTGAGAAAAAGAACTAAAATAGGAAAAGATGGCTCAGACGAGCTGCACTACGGACCATTGGTCCTTACCACGGGCCGTCCTATTCAGTCGATGCATATAATTTAGAGAAGTTGTTAAGCAGAGTGCTAAGCAACGGCTGAAACCCACGGATCGTACTAGCTTACAACAGGTTGTTCTGATCGACCATGGAAAGATATAGAAAAGAATGTCAAACTGAAGTCTCATACTACAGATGGTTCCGACGGGTCGTGTGAACTTACAACGGATCATCCTGTGTGGTCATGGAAAGAATCAGAGAAATTGACCAAGATCGGGCTGCGTACAACGGACAAACAAAACGGGTTGTACTTTCTAAGGATGGGTCATTCTGAGTGTTCGTACCTTTAGGTTCAAAAACAATGATCAAGAGGTCAGGAAACAACAAACAGGATCAACGGCTCGTAGGATCTTACAACGAGTCTTTGTTTGGGGCCATATGCTGAAAGGAGACAAGTCTGAGAGAATCAACGACTGGAACAATGGACACTCTAACGATCCATTGAAGCTACCAATGGACCATGGTATCTACCGACACCAGAATTCTAGTTGATTTAGGAAAGGATTTGTTGCATGTCTATAAATAATTTGTTTAGGTTTATTTTACACGTTACGAAATTTTACAGCTTTGAATAGTAATTTTAGGTGTTATTGACTGCCATTAAGTTTCAAGAAATGAAGTTTATTATTTTTCTCTTGAATTTGAAGGATTAAAACAACCTTGGATGTTTGTTCTTTGATTTTGCAATTCACATGGTTTTCTTCTATAAATTTTTGTAAGTTACATTTATGATTTATTTTATATTTTGTGATTGTGATATTTCAAGCATGTGTAGCTAAACACATTACTAGGGTTGTGGGAACCATGATGAATTAACACACATAGGTAAAACACTTAGTGATTCTTGAATGGGGTTTAATGTATGTATTATTTTTCCATTCGTTTTAATTATTTTTTAACGGTTGCAAATGTTGAAACTCGCCTTATTCTTACTTACCAGATCAAGGAGGTAGTGAATGGAAAAAGGGATTAACAACAGATATTTGAGGCTATCAACCCTAATCTAATAGCTTGAACTTATTCCGAAATAGATAATCTAATATTAAGGGTAAGGATCAATTAAGAATACACCCGTAAATGGACCAAGTTGTGTGGTGATAATCGTTTAGATAGGGGACCAACCATTTAGCTTAACTTAGCTTACCAATATTGCATGTTAAACACCGAAATAGAGCACTAGTGTAAAAGCCTTGTGGTTATGAAGACATGGGGAACATAATCCTAGTCAATTTGTTGATTGAATACAAACTGAAATTGATTTAAACATCTAGTAGTATTTCCTCTTGTTTATTATTTTATTTCTTTCCCCCCTAGGAAATAAGTAATCCGATAGTAATAGTTCATCACATTAACTTAAGTTCTTTCCATATTCCCTGTGGGATCGACCTCAATCTTTGTTGGGTTCTATATTTGAAATCGACCGCTTTATATCTCAATTGAAAGGTGTAATTTGGGCAACATCACTAACCAAAAACAGGCAATAAAAGGGATCTTATGCAAGCCGACAAGACCACTATGTTGTCTAGTTATAACAGAAATAAGAATAAGCTACTATACTAGGCCCCACACAGCCAACAACAGCTAACCAATTGGATATTGTAGACTGCAAGCCTCTAAGAATACATATAGTGGTTAGGAAAGGGCCCGGCCTACCCGAATGTTATACAAATGAAAGATTGTAATATTTACAACCTGGCAACTCCGAATGAAAGGAGGTGGCCAGGTTGCTGACTCTGGACAACTGCTACTGAAGATCCTGAACTCTGTCTGTCTAAACCTGCAGGCAAGTAATGAAGCACCCAGAGATGAGCGTCAGTACAACATGTACCGAATATGTAAGGTAGTAAATAAGCTGCTAAAGACTAAAAGTAAGTAGAAAGGAGGGGAAGAAAGATTAACTTGTAAGCTGGCTTATTCGTAATCTGCACCTAGAAAAATACTACACGTACATGAGTTAAGACTTTATAATCACACATCCATAAGCTATAACTAGTAGGCAAGAATACAAACAAGAACCTAACCTGGCCCCCATAAGCCTAGAAGGTACAAGCAACATACAAATAACCTACCGGGACCCCCATAAGCCCAGGCAAGTACACTTTCAATCTATATACCCCTATCCAGGTTTCTATGACTCTACTGGTACTATAGCCAACCTACCTGTCCCCCTGGGTCTGCAGTTGAACCCGCTTGGCTCCTGATCTGTAGTTGTGTCTAAGTCCAATGGACTCTTGATAACTGCACCCTGGGCACCAGGCTCGATGAGGGTGTAATGCCGATACAGCATAGAGCTAGTGGTCCAGCCATAGAATGGACTGTAATATGGCCCTTGTGCCTCTGCATCGACATATCACTCCTTGGAGCGACGTCATATAGCCCCTGATGAGCGACAACACAGCTAGTAACCCTGGGGTGGTCACAGAAGGCTCCTAGGTGAGGGCAATCCCAACCGATGTGCTATACTGAAGTCTCAATCTAACCACTCAAAAGGTGTATTTGTCCTTCTAGGCCTAATGCGACTGCTCCTCGCCCCTAGAATAATTTGTATAGCTGGTAGCAGGCACACCCCGTGTACCTGTATCTGATCAGAAGATCCTGATAGTGATCATAATCTCTAATGGTCTAGACTGGACAGGGCAGTGTCTGGAGTGGCCTAACAATACTCTGAATGTCCTACTCAGACAACTATAACTCATAAGCAACTGTAGGGTCGCAGACGACCAATTACTTAGTTCCTTTGCTTAGAACAACTGTAGGGAAGCTACTGACCAAACATGTTTTTGAGCGGTCGGCCCCTAATCCTCAACAGGTAGTCTACTGAAATTCTTAGCCTGAGGGTAATATTGTTCTAACATGGTTCTAGCCCGCTGGACCTTAACTTGGTCTGGTTAGATCTTATATGACTCTTCTGGATGATTCTAACCTTGTAGGTAAGTTCACATGGACTTAGCCACTCACGGCAACCTGTACCTGGGCATCTTATAGGAGCAGGCTAGGGTGTTGGCCCCGCCTATAACTGCTAATAAGGTCCCCCTTCCTTAGGATACTTACGGGTCTATCTGACCTGGATGACTGGGATAGCTTCTTGGGAAACCTGTATGAAAAATACTAAGTCAACTGGAATTGACAGTCACTGGTAGTAGCTAACTAGATGGCAGGCTGTCACTCAGTTCACTAGATAACCCCAGTTCCACTGACCTTAAAGTATGGTCATCCTATCTAAATTTCTGGCCTTGGAGCGTGAGGGTACGTCATTGGCCTCTAAGCGTGCTTTACTGACAAAGCAGGCGCCAAACTGGTAGTTATATCGCCTAGCTACGCCTATGCTATTCAACTTACTAACTCAGGCCCAATAACTATCCATGAGCTTTTATGGTCTAGGCCTGACAATAAAACATACAATTCTACTAACACAATAAACTAGAGAATAGAAGAGTTTCTATGACACTCCTAGCGAGTGTCACACTTAACATGTTCTTTCCCGCCAAGGGATATTGCGGTATAATCTATATACGTTTTCTAGCAGCTAACCCCAACATATATATTCATAGTCTACAGACACAGCTAACCATAACATATCTAACCACAATCTACTAATAGCAATTACTTGCAACATATGGGACCGTTATTTCCATTCAAGAACATAAGTTGTATCACTATACGACGAGAATAACTTGTCGAGGGATAAGCCTTACATACCTCGATTGTTGATTCCCAATTAACTAACAAATTTCAATTTGTATTCGGCATCTCTTTCCAATTATAACCTCAATACTGGGAAAACGGGACTAATATCAATGCTAAATTCGGCAAAAATGATAATTTTTGATACTAATAGCAACTATAATTCAGCTTCGTAAAATACGGCCGAAAATCTATGATTTTCTGAGAGTTCAGAAGGGAGAAATGCTTACCTAAAGCCTATGACCGCTTAGGAATCAATTTGGAGCAATTCTAACAACTTTTACTCGGCAGAGTTCCAGTTTGCCGAACGAATTTTAAGAAAATAACTTTGTAGTAATGCTTTCTGTAGGCTTTGAACTCGTTATCTAAAGTTAATTTGAGATTGGATGGCATTTGGTAGCGTAATCGGATGAAAAATGATTGAATCTTCGTATTATACCCTCTCTGGCCGAATATGCTTTGGAAAAATGATTCAAATGAAGTGAAGGAGTCTTTATATACACGTGAGGTCGGTGGAAGGGGGTGCCCTACGCCGGCCATAGCTCCAGCAGGCCCCCGCGTTGTGCCTCTCCTTGCGCCAGTGGGCCTGGCGTGTCGCGCTAGCTAGTGCCCTGCCGGCTGGCGCATCGCGCTGGCCCTTCACGGCCTAGCCTCGCCCGACCCTGCTTCTGAGGTTTTTCTCACATGCGTCAAGCTCTTCTTACTCGTCACAAGTCCACGCATACTCTTACTAATCGTTAACATTTACGGAGTGTAATAATTTTATTTTGGTTATTATTGTAATTAAAATATTTTAATTTTCAAGGGTCCAAATATCATACCCCAAGCAGGATGCCGCACACACTGCTCATGTTGAAGATCTGAATCTGCTCCCCTCGCAATTTGAATTGCCTGATGACTTGCTTCCAAGTTTAAATCCAGAGAGAAGCATCATAGTTCATCCTTCTGCTAATATACAAGATGTTACACCGCTATCTATGCAAAGGTCTAGGCGACCAGGCCGATGGATACATCACCATACTTGTCTAGGTTTGGATCATCAAAAAGTATATAAATACAATACAATATACATTATAAATAACAATACAATACATTTCTTCAAATTTTTTGTTGTATATAATTCATTTATTCAAGTACTCAATCAATGTAATAGAAAATTTATCAAGAATTCCTCCCACTTTCACCAAGAAATATCCTTTCGAGGAGAATTCTATTAATGGGTCGTACGATATGACTCTTATTGAAGAATATTCAAAATGGATTCGGGATGGTCTTCTTGCCAGGAATAAGCAGAAGTATGATACAAAATTTTTCTCATTCAAATATATATATTTCACTTGATACGTATTTACAAGTAAATTAATATTTTCTACATAAAGATAGGAAAAACAACAAAAACCATTTCAGGAAGAACAAATCCAAAATGCCCGCCACAATAAATTTTGATGTTAATATAGTAAAGGATAAAAATTGGTTTTACAAGTTTTTCTTCAAAAGCCAGTTGCTTACTGATTCTTATATATACACATGTATACATATCCTCATAGCTTCATATATATTTTCTTGTGTTTATATAGCATATTGATGTCAATATTTACTACTTGCGCAAGAAATGCAAGTACAATCCTGTGAATACTTATAAATACACAACTGTTGACTACCTTTTCAAAATAAGGATTGCATGAATTTGGGATAAGTATCTTGAAGCAGATTATGTGTCTAGCGCAGCTAAAGGAGAAGATCTAATATGTTAATACATCAATAGATACAGGTTGTATGCTATTGTACCATGGTACACAGTAGACAATGTATTCATCCCTATCAATGTGAAGGACAAGCTCCACTAGTTTTTAGCTATTTTATCATTAAGAGAGAGATGTATTTATGTATATGATTCCCTCAGATCTGCTAGTCATGATGTTGCTGTCAAACATGAAATAGACAAGTTATCACAGCGTCTGCCTATCTACCTTTCAACAACGGATTTCTATAAATAAATAAAAAAAGATATCACTAGTTCTACTCATCCCAGATATAACATTCAGGCACCGTCAGATTCTTTCGAAGTAATGTACGTGGATAATATTCCACAGCAAAAGAGTGGTAGCATGTAAGCTAACTTATTTTCTCATTTTTAATATTTATCATATGAACAACATAGTTTATTTTATTATTTTCATTCATGATTTATATTAACATCAATGTTTTTGTTTTTATTCCTTATCATTAAGGGATTGTGGTCTTTTTATGGCTACATATGCAGAGTTCTTAAGTGGTGGTAAAGATATACTCAATAGTAATATTGATGTTGAGCTATTATGCAATATATATGCTTCAATTCTTTGAAATTATGTAATGAAGAAGATAGAAGCTGATTCCATGAGCGATGATGAGGCACCTCCAAGGAAGATCAAATCAATTGTAGAGTCTAGTAGTAGTGATAGAATAGTACTTTCATAGGTTTAAAGGTCATGTTTTCTTTTGTGTTTAAAGATACATACTTAACTTTTATCTTTTTTGGAAGCGAATGTATGCGGTATCGTAGTTGTTATCAAACTCATTTTATCAGTCTACCAATATATATTATAAGGTTTTTATTGATATACAGTCCTTTATATATGATTACTTCCTTCTACATTATAACATCATCTTTGGTTAGAAATTTAAATAACATAAGTAAACACAAATCAGTTTATACATATAAATACAAATATTATATAGTTTTATATTCAAAATATAAATACATTAAATACACATACAGAATGCATATCATTACATACATATAAATACAATAATTATTATGCATCTTGTATTTTTTTTTCACACAAGGAATTTCAGTTTAAATCTTATATTTAGTTATGTTATACAATACATATTTACATTTTAAAGAACAAACAAAATTATGGCATCTAAACATATAAAGACAATATATACATATATAATAAACAATACACATGAAACTAAACTAACTTACAATGATTCTTCAGTTGTAATATAAATTATAATTAAATAATATAAAATAAAAAAACAGAAGAGTAATATCATCATACAATCCATATGAAATAACAACACATATATTTATCAGAAAAACAAAATAATTTCTCAAATCAAAAGTGACAATTAAGCAACACGCAGTGCATTCCTACAAGAACGCCTATTGTGACTAGAAAATTCATAAGTTCTACATGAATATAAATTCTTATTGCCAAATAACTCTCTACATGACGTATCTCATTTCTTTTTTGGTCTTCCAGGAGGTTTTCAATATTTAGGAGGCAGTACTTTATCTCTCAAAATGTATTTAGGTCTATTTTAGTCTGTTTTCAGGTCTATTTTAGTCTGTTGTATCAGGAAGAGGGACTAGAAGAAATTCGTACGTCTTCAACAGATTACATTGTTTAAATAATTCTGAGCAATATTCTTTTGGTTTCATATTTTTGCTCTTCAATACAGCTCATGCATGTGGACACGGTATT
The DNA here is from genome assembly GCA_035772735.1 of Datura wrightii. Classification (NCBI taxonomy): domain Eukaryota; kingdom Viridiplantae; phylum Streptophyta; class Magnoliopsida; order Solanales; family Solanaceae; genus Datura; species Datura wrightii. Next base: position 42,798,155 of record JASDFA010000027.1, read on the forward strand.
TTGTCCACTTAAAATCTTATACATGTAGATGTTTTCTTCACAAGACAAACTATAAATCTTTTTCCATCATCATACATTGTGTGTATATAGTCAGTGGATGATACAACCTTTAATACTATTAAAACTACAATCAATACGTACACAAAAAAATATATTATTAATAATATAATAGATTAATTTAATGAAAACATATTAAAATCAATAATTTTAAAAAAACATACTGTCATCCGTGTACATTTAACCTCATTAAGAGTTAACAATTTCTGATATTTTTCCGCAAGCGGCGTGAATGTGAAAGTTACATTCCTTTTGTTGGTGCAACTCCATCTTGCAAACATCAACCTAACTTCATCAAGAAAATCATAAATTGGAAATTCCCGTGCAGATACAAGTGCTGAATTAATTGACTCCACTATATTTGATGTCATTATCCAGTCCTGGTGAACTGGTGCATACAATTGCGCCCACCTATCGTATCCGGCCATCTCTAAATATTCCTTTACTCTCATATCAACAATCTCAACCTTTTCCATCAACATATCAAATTATGTTTTTGTATATGCTTTGTCCATTATATAAAAACTTCTGACAATTGCTCATGGGACTTTCGATACTTCTTCTGAACATTATTTCACAAATGTCATATACAAGCGTAATGCTGCATGAAATTATACACCCTTGAAATACTTTTAATAATACTCTCATTTCTATCAGACACAACACACATGTTTTTCTTGTTTCTATAAGTCTCTTTGAACTGTTGAAAGAACCAAGTCCAAGATGCATCATTCTCCGAATCCACCACAGCATAAGCAAGAGGTAATATATTTTCTGCTCATTCAACTGGATTAATACAAATACAAATATAACAATGCATATTTAAGTAATTTGATAATAATAAATACATATAAATATATAATATACATACAGATTACCTACTCCATCTAGAGTACTAGCACATGCAAATCCCATTGTATGGTCCTGTAAGGTGACCGCCATCAATCAATACGATCGATTTACAATAATCAAACCCTTTGATAAAAGAAAACAACGCAACAAACAAATACAAAAATTCATTATCATATGTTTTCTTCATCCGTATATGTGATCTAGGGCATGTTTTATCCAAAATATATAAATAACTAGGCAATTTATTGTATGACTCGGATGGTTCTCTCCTTAATGATTTTAAATCCTTTTTCTTAGCTCACCAAGGTAACATGTATGACACATCTATACCGAGGTCCTACGTAACATTATCCTTAATATCTTTTGGGGTGTATTTCCTCTTATGTTTCATCATTTTAGACTTCACTATTCACCGATTAGATTAGTTGTTGCATGTTGCTGAGAGTACACCTTGTCCTTCAAGCTACACATATGCTCATCGTAAATTTTCTAATTCTGGACATACCTGAAGTGTTAATGCAGCGACTACTTATCCTTTTCAGGATAAATTTTGGACATGATCAATGCACCATAACTTAAATATTAGATTAATAATATAATGTCAATATTCATAATATATTTAATTTCAAATGACATGCAATAAAATGTAGTATAAATTTTTTTTTCTAAAAAAATATTTTGGTCATTGAATTATTTCTTATTTGTACTAGGTAAGAATTTCTATTTTAAAAATTTAAACTTTAGTAAGATTTTACTTATAATAATCACTTGCCTAATATTCAAAACTTTGAAATTATCTGAAATTTAATTGAAAAATCGTGTTTGAAAAGAAACCTCTTTGGCGAATAAGTTTCAATTTGATTAGAAATAAATTGCATGTTTTATATAAACATATTTTTATATAGATTATGGCTTGAGACAATATTTTCTTGAGAAAAACATCAAATATGTCACTGAACTTTCAGAAAAGGTTTAGTGATGCTATCTTTGACTCAAAGTGCCTATTCATGCTACTATTTTTTAACAACTTAAAAAGATGATTTTACAATATTATTTTTTACACGTGACATCAGCTAAACGGGCCATATCATTATTTTTAAATCATTATAAATAACCTAACCCAATATTATACTCGATCCACACCCTTTTTACCCAAACACCACTTTAAGATAATCCAATCCCCTAATCCCAACCTTCTTCTTGGAAATCTTGGTTCTTCTGGCTCATATTTGGTCCCCAAACAGCAGTCCTGGAAACAGAAATTGAAACAAGACGTCCTAAGTTCCTTTCTATTACGTTCGACTTCAAAGTTGATATGAATTTCAACTCTTTAACCCTTTATATTTGCTGCACTATTATATTTTCTCAATTTGAAATTCAGAAATGAAATCCTTCACTCTAGGGTTCGTTTGAAAAGCCATTCAGTAGTTAAATTCGAGTGTAATTAAATATAGTTACATAATTTAATTTGTTTGTTTGGTTAGGTAATTACATAATTAGCAGAAAATTGGGTGTAATTGAAAGGGAGTAATCACACTCTCTAATTCTCAGGGGAAATAAAAATTGTAGATAATAACATGGTGTAATTACAATGTTACTTTTTAAATTTCTTCATTTTTGTTTTATTTTAATTTGTTTTCTTTATTTCTATTATAAATGTATTTGTATTATAGTGAATGCTTATAAAGGTAATTGTATTATAGTAAATGTGTGTATTTATATTATAGTGAAATTCTATCTTTTGGAGAAAAGTTAAGAGGAATTATCCCTATAAATAAAGGGGTTCTCCTCCATTGTTTTTCATCCCATCAAGAAAAATAAGAACTTCTCTCTCTCTCTCTTTCTCTCTTTCTCTACAATATTCTTGTTCTTTCTTTATTATTTCATAACACGCTATCAGCATGAGTCTCTGCATTGAGCACTCACTTTGAAAGATCTGAGGTAAGAAAAATTAAAATTTCTTTTTCAAAAGATGTTTTACTTAACCACAATGATATTTATTTGGTGATATTGTTGCTCTACGACTCTACCATCTCAAAATTTGAAGGCCAAGGTATTATTTTTCTCTTTCTTTTAATATGGATAACCTTATGAAACTTGATTTCGTTGCCTTTCAAAGTTCGGGCAAGAACTACCTTTTATGGGTGTTGGATGTTGAAAATCCATATAGATGCAATTGGTTTTGGAGACACCATTAAAAGTGAAAATAAAACATCAAACCAAAATCGTGCTAAAGTTATGATATTCTTGTGTCATCATATTGATAAAATTCTAAAAATTGAATATCTCACGATTAAGGATCCACTTGTTTTGTGGAATAGCCTAAAAGAAAGGTATGACCACCTGAAGATGGTCATCCACCCAAAGGCATGATATGATTGGATCCATCAAGACTATAAGTCTATTCATGAGTACAACTCTTCAATGTTCAAAACTGTTTCTATGTTAAAACTATGTGGAGAAACTATTAATGATGTTGATATGATGGAATATGTGGTAGTATACAAAATTAATTGAGACTCTGGAAGAGCTAATGGTTACTAGTAAGTCTCAAAAGGAAACATCTAAGTTTCAAAGATATTGAAAAAAAAATTGAGACTATAAAATATGCGAAGATCTAATATCTTCATATTACTACAATTGAAACGGGTTATAAATATTTATGTAAAAGATTACCCTTCATTTTTTTTATTTGTAGTACATAAATATGAGCATAATGACAAAATCATATACGAAAGTAAACTAGAAGTTTACTGAAATAAAGATAAGTTGGCATAACTGGTTGGCCATCCCGGATCAAATGTGATGTAAAAATAATTGAGAATTCACGTGGCTATATGTTGAAGAAATAAAAGATTCTTCAAGAATTCTCTTGTGTTGCTTGTTCTCATGATAGAATGATCATTATATCAGCTAAAAATTTGGGTTATATTCCCTAAAATTTTGGAACTTATAAAAAGGTGAATATGAGTCCGTTCACCTGCCATGTGAACTATTTGCTATTATATAATTTTAATAGATGCATCTATGGTATGGTCACATGTGCTTTAATATCAACTTGCAATTGATTTTTGCAAGGTTGTTTGCTCGAATTGTTAAAATAAGAGCACAGTTTCAAATTATAAAATCATATTGATAATGTTGGTCCATATCTAAGTTGGTTTAGCAAAAATTTTATGCCTCCAATTATAGATAAACCATTGGTTATGAGAACAAAAATCACAAATAAAATTTGGTATGAGATATGTTTATTTAACATATTGCAACACTTGAATGCATCAAGCCAACAAGGTTCCCCTATCACAATTGGTTCAGAATCAGGAACCAAATAATTTCATCTAAAATTTTGAATGTGCGGTATATGATTCAATTACTCCACCACAACGCACAAAGATGGATCCCAAATGAGCTTGGGGGGTAAATGTTAGTTTTCCTAACATTAGGGGGAGAAGTGATTAACATCTAAAAATTTGAGTGTATGATGAATTATCTAGATCCTCGGGAAAAATGTGTGAACTTAAAGTTCAAGAGATAATTCACTTGCAGAATATTGTAAATCAATTGCCAGATATATTTGCTGACCCTATTTTATAATTCAGTTGCAAATGCTCCAACGAAAGGTCCTTGAAGAACAGGGTTTATGAGACGCCTGAAGCGTGATAGACCAAACGGTTTCAAATATAGAACTCCTTGAAGAAGGAGACGAGCAAATGATTAAGAGGGTGTTTGGTTTAGCTTATAAGCTGGTTTGTTATAAGCTGGTCAAACCATCTTATAAGCATTTTTTAACTTTTTATAGTGTTTGGTTTTATCAAAAAGTGTTTTAAAAAAAGTTTAAAAGTGCTTTAAAAAAGTCAAAAGCCTTTTATTTTTTGGCTTATAAGCCATTTAGGTTTGACCAAACTATTTACATTTTTATCCCATAATATTTTTCTAATTTCAATAATACCCTCACTCAAATCTCTGACAAAATTTTATTTGTGCATATTAGAAAAAAATAATTAAAAATCTGAAAAGAAAAAAAAATTGAGGTAGTATTAATTCATTTAAATTATTATATTCAATTTTACAAATAAAAAATAGAACTATACTCCTAATAAAAAGTAAAGGGGAGCTTTGCGTAATTTTATTTAAATTATATATTTTAAAAATTAAAAATAACTGAAATAATTAGTCTATATTAAAAATAAATAAAAATATAAATTAATTTAAAATTTTAATTATTTTAGAAATAAAAATATTATAGTAATTCATTTTTTATAGTGTTAACAGCTTTAAGGGCATTTCAGTTATTTGACCCAAAATAAGTGTTTAACAGCACTTATGCACCAAACATATCAATAACCCTTTTCAGCTTCATCACTTTTATCCAAACACATAAGTGCTTATTTATAAAATAAGTTTCAACACTTAAAAAATACTTTAAACACTTATATTTAAAAATCACTTTTTTCAGCTAAATCAAACGGGCTCAAAGATGGTAATAATGATGAGGTAAGTGCTTTAAAAAAGCACCACGACATAACACTTCATAAAACCTTGGCAAAGATTCAGGTACCTGAAAATGATGAAAAATGAAGAGACCTCAATAAGTTATGTCACATTGGAACTGATATCAAAATGATCGTCGACGACACCTTTGATATAATGTATCGCTCAATATTATAAATATTGACGAGGATTTTGAATTCAAATATGTCAAAAAGTATGGACAAATAAATGATTCGTCAAATAAAAATACACAATTCAAAGGTATAAATGAATTCTTGTGACATAAAAATTTTTCACAAATCCTGACATTATTATATAGAGAGGTCCTCTTGTGGTGGATGCAATTATTTTGAGTTTACTCATAAGTCTGGCAATACATGAAAAACTTGATATGCATATAGTGAAATTATTTTCATGTCTAGATAGATTGAAGGATATATAAAATCCTTGAAGGATTAAAAGAACGAGGAAATTCTTGGTCCTAAAGTACCATATCTTAGTGCAATGGGTGCACTAATGTATCTTGCTAACACTACAAGACTTGATATAGCCTTTACGGTTAATTTGTTAGCAAGATATAGTTTTTCTCCTACTAGAAGACATTAGAATGGGATCAAACACACAATGTGGTACTAAAAGGGACTACCGATATGAGCTTATATTATTCTAACAATTGTAATCCTGATCTTGTTGGTTATGCTGATGCTGAGTATTTATCCGACCCACACAAAACTCGATCTCAAACTGGTTACGTGTTCATATGTGGAGGTACTGTCATATCTTGGAGATCTACAAAGCAGTCTCTCGTAGCCACTTCATCAAATCATGCCGAGATAATAGTTATTCATGAAGCAAGCCGAGAATATGTGTGGTTGAGGTCCATGATACATCTCATTAGAGAAAAATGTAGTACCCACAATTTTATATGAAGATAATGCAACATGCATACCAAAACTAAAGGGAGGATTCATAAAAGAAGATAGAACGAAACACATCTTACTAAAGCTTTTCTACACACATGAGCTCCAAAAGAATGGTGATATCAACGTGCAACAGATTCGTTCAAATGATAATGTGGCTGATTTACTCAACAAATCTCTACCAACTGCAACTTTCAATAAGATGGTGCACAAGATCGAGATGCAAAGATTCAAGGATATTCTCATTAGAGGGAGTTAATACGTGTTGTACTCTTTTTTCCTTATTAGGTTTTGTCCCACTGGGTTTTCCTTGTAAGATTTTTAATGAGGCAGCTACCAATATGTATTATTAGATATATGTACTCTTTCTCCTTCACTAGATTTTTTTCACTGATTTTTTTCTAGTAAGATTTTAATGATGCACATTATCTATCAAATAGACATTCAAGGGGGAGTGCTATAAATGTATTTGTATCATAGTGAATGTCTATAAAGGTATTTGTATTGTAGTGAATGTGAGTATTTATATTATAGTGAAGATCTATCTTTTCGAGAAAAGTTAGGAGGAATTTCTCTATAAATAGAGGGGTTCTCCTTCATTGTTTTTCATCCCATCAAGAGAAATAAGAACTTCTCTCCTTCTCTCTTTTTCTACAATATTAATGTTCTTTCTTTATTATTTCATAACAATTTCTATCATTTTACTTTCTTTTTTATTTTTATTACTTTAATTTTTTTTATTTTTAAAATATTTTTTATTTTACATTATTTATCTTTCATTTCATTTCTCCTTATTTCCCATCCTTTGCTTTTTGTGATTCCATGTTATTGCTCTCATTCTTTTTATTTCTTATATTTATTTTTATTTTTCTTTATTTAACATAAATGTATTATTATTCTAATTTTTGAATTAAAGTATAATTTCATTCTGGAATGAAGTTATAGAGTTATGTTTTCCTTTTCTTTTGAATTATATTTACTTAAGTTATATTGCAACTTATTTTAAATTATGTTGGAATTTGACATAAGAGTGTTACAATTAACTTTTTTTTTTTCTTCTTTTATAAATTTTGAATCTATGTTATATTTTCGATTTCTAATTTATTTGCTATAGTAGTATTGATTTGTTATTTTACATGTCATTCATTTTTTAGTTAGAATAGATATGTTATTTTTCTCAAATATTTAAATAATTTTATGACATTATATTCATAATATTAATATTTTTATCGAACATGCATTCCATGATGTTCTTAATAAATAAAACTTTTAAATTTTATAATTAATTAAATTAAAATATAATTAATTTGAAAATATATATCAATTTTTTTAATAATATTAATTTAAAATGTATATTTATTAATCAATATATTTTTTAGGACCAACATATATCTTAAATTCCTAATTTAATATCATTTATAAGGTACATATTTCTTAAATATTAGTTTAAACTTTTGTATAATTAGCTTTTATTTAAATTTTAATCTAACTGTGTAATTACACTTGTGCACCAAACAGTACACTTGTAAATACATTATGATAAACAAACAGGACATCACAATTACTATACTATGTAATACTATCCTGATAATTACACCAATTTTTCAAAATCCTTCCAAATAGACCCTAAAAGTTTTCGAAGCTGTAACACCACAAAGGGTCTGGTCGAATATTTACACATCCCTCTGAAGTTAAGGACTATCCCATGAAACAAGGGACTTTACATGAGGCATGCAAAATTGCACATCTCCAATTCTGTTGATGCCTTCAAAATTAACCTCCTGCATTTCTTCAGTTTCAAATTTGTAAATATGTAACAAAGGGTATCCTTCCCTCCTGAAAAATATTTCCTTGGTCGAAGCACAAAGGGGAACAAATCCTGTGATATCATATAATCTATTGATGCTATATCTCTTTAACCAATTCCCACTCTTCAGTATCCATACCTGAATCAAATTCATTGACGCATGAGTTATGAAGCTCAGGGAGCCTCCAATTTCAACAAGTCGGTCGTTTGCGGTGCTGCTGATTGGTAGAGGCACAGTTAGGAATTTCTCATCATGAAATCCCAAGGAGACAACATGGTTACAGCAGTTAATCTGTGGAAGCCAATACAAAGAAGCAACTGCTGAAACACACCTCTGAGTTGTGATCAATCCAAATTCTCCTGAATTAGGTCCATCCACTGCATGCCACGATCTTGTTGTAAGGTTCAGGATCTCACAGTGAATGTTTCTAGATTTATCTTGGAACAAGTGTACTACTTTATAATCACCTGTGAAATGGCTGAACATGAACCCGTAGGACTCCTGCACAAAGCCAATCGTACCAAGAGGCACTCTAATGTGGTTCCGTATACTTGGATTTATAACAACTAGACCTCCATTTTTCCTAATCTTGGCAAGGACCAAACCATTGCATGCAGCCAAAATGCACTTTAAGTTCCTCAAATTATCCGGCATACAAACTTTATGGCTTTTGCCGCTGTGGATGTCCCAGAACTGGAAATAACATTCGCTCTTATCTGAAAGTAGTGGGAAAGGTGACCGTATGTTTTCCTCGTGAAAGGAATTTTCAGTAATTAGAACTGTCTCAGATTGACGAAAGTGAGCTTCAACAAAAGTCGGACTATTGATCATGTTGAGAAGCGACTTGCATACGCAACGCAGTCCGCAGAGAGTTTCAGTTGGAAGTAGAAGAAAAACCTTACAAAGCAAGTCATCAGGAAGCCAACTTCCCTTGGTCTCTAAATTATCATCCATTTCTTCTTTTGTTTCCCTTGATGTTGTGCTTTGTTTCAGCTGTTCAAGAGCAATTGTTTCTACAGATGCTAATTTAAGCCACTTTTTACCTCTTGGCCACCTGTCTCTCATGATGTAAATCCACCGAAGTCAGAAAGCTCTAAAAGAATTCTGCAGCCAAAACCAAAAAAAAAATGGTTTAAAAGGAAAAAGCTTCATGCCAGCATCTTGTTATTCCTTCAGTGTTTGTGAGGGTGGGCCACAGGTTTATGAAAATTACAAGAAATAATTTCCAGCACAAAGTTTCAGCAATAATACAGTTTCCCATAGAAAACTCCATCAGTTTTTTGTACTTCCTATATGGAACTTTATGCTTGTCTACTCCCACCTTACCTAGCCCCGTTGGCCTTTTGGTCTCCCCTAAGACAAAAATTTTACCTAGTCACTAGGTTTTTACAAGGAATAACTGCAAAGGGAAATCGGGAAATTATTTTTACAAGGACCATTAGCAGCTTTAAGATGAAGAATGGCTTCTCACAACTGTTTAATAACTGAAAATATGTGAAATTACTCAATAAATGGAGGATAAGTCAGGAATACCAACTATTTAACTGGTAGTCCTTATACTTCCATAAAGAAGTGATGGGATCATATACCCATCCTGACCTTCCCTATCTACAAATTTCAGAAAGAGAGAGAGACAGAGGGCGCGAGAGGGAGGGAGATGACTTAGGGCACAATTGTTCGATCTAAATTTGAAGTATGATAGGATTAAAACATGAACAGGATACTTGCATGAAACATCCATTTGTTTGCATAAGTCTGATTATATTTATCCTGTTCGGTATTCACATGCGCATAAAAGAATTCATGTTCATGATGAAATTGAACATATGTAAAAACCCAATACAAAAGGAAAAAGATGGTCTGAAGTCGGACAAAATAACTGTAAGAAAACTATACACTTGCACGCTTCATTTTAAAGCAGCAAACAACCCGATTACAGAGCTCTAAACAGAATACAGCAAAACAGTCATCATTAGCAGCACCTCTGAATTCTAAACTTGTGCCCTAAGCTAACACCAGTTAAAGGTACTTTAAAATCTTAGCGAGTCACTAACATGTCTAGCAGAGTGAATACATTAGAGAAATGACATGGGACTTAAATACTAGTAGAATGTATCTTCTTGGATCAATAAGATGGCTTCTCAGGCATCAAGATTGCCAGATTTTTACGACAAAGAATAAGGAAACTCCCAAGACTAGTAGTAATCTTTACGAAACCATTACAACCCCAAAACTTCCATTATATGATCAGTAATCTCCATACAGGCAAGGGGGAAATAACCTAGTACATTCCCTGGACATAGCATGTAGAATAGTTGCCTTATTCTTTTTGGCATATCTACAGGTGGACTAAATATATTTCAACTCACTTTCAGTCAATCTTGGAAGAGTTAAAGCCAGCCTTTACATACCAAAGCATTATGAAACTAGAACAGGTAAGAAAATAGATCACAACCTGTCTACAGAAACTAGGGAGGGATAGGAAAGGTAAAGGAATAAAGTGGGACAAAAGAAGAGAATAATAAGATAAATTAATAGGTCAAAAAAGAGAAAAATCTCTTTCTTCACAATCCTTCCCTTTTCTCTTTCTAAACTAAAAAAACTTGAAGATTTCTACTTGTAACCTTCATTTTCTTCCCTTCCTCACTATCCCAACAAAGCACAAAAAGCAGATAGGACAAGTGAATTTATAACCAGAACTCATGGCACTAAAAAAGTTCAAGTTAGGAGGATTTTACAATCTCTTTGTAGGACTTTTGTTCTAAGCACACATTTTGCTCAAAAGTTATTACAGTAAAATAATGTTATAAGCTTTCACATTTGTATCTAATCCATAAATAAAAAAGAACCAAAAACAGCACATTTAGCGTGTGTTTGGTATGGAGGAAGAAATTTTTTGGAAAATGTTTTCCAATTTCTCATATTTAGTTTGTTAAAATATTTTAGAAAACATATTATTTAGGAAAGCAGTTACTTACAGATGAGGAAAATGACTTCCGAAATGTTCATTATCTCCTCTCCACCTATCCAACGCTCCCACCTCTTGATCATCCCCCCTCCCCGCCAACCCCTCTCTCCCTCTGCCCACTCTATTTTGTTAGATTACATATAAATTCTCTTGAAATAATATATATTCTTTTACTTACTTACCAAACGCCGAAAATATTTTCTTTTCCTACCAAACACACCCTTAGCTCCCTTAACATATCCGCATGAGAGTAGGATTCCCTTTTTTTTTTTTTTTTGGGGGGGGGGGGGGGGGGGGACGAAAGCCTAGTTGAATAGACAAATAGCTTAACAGGAGCTCACCCGCAGCCCGCAGGGGTTGTGGTGGATGGATAGGATTGCTCCCCTCAACCAGAAGTGTCTCCAATTCCGGCCAAATAAAAATCGTGTTAGGGAAGCCCTTCCCCCATTAAAGGGTCCGATTATAGGTTCTGGATAACTTATATTTAATAAAAATAAGTAAATTAGGAGCCCTGATTACCTATTCAAGTCAACATTAGCAAGGAAATGAAAAACACCAGAAGTGCAAGAGCATTCGAAGTAGAAAATAACACCGCATGGTTCCTCCCATATATAGTTTAATCGGATAAAAAGGAACAATTAAAAGAAAGCATACATGATGATCACACTCTCAGACATTAAAAAAAAACAATTAAAATAATTAGTTCTATTTAAATTCCATGGCTTACCCGTGCAGCTTTAACCATCATCAGGGAACTTTTTTTTCCCCCTTCTTTCTCGATGGCGATGATCGGCGAAGTCTGCTGTCTAAGTCTTTGCTAGTTGTGGGGTGCTTGATCATCAATGATGTAAATTTTTAGTATTAAAATGTTTAACAATAACACCAGTGATGAATCCACTTCTGTAATAACTCAAAGTAAGAGGGGTTATTTGGCTACAATAAGAAAATAATTGAGGGCGGGTGGGCCGACAGTCCATCAGATAATTGGAAGGCCGAAGTGCACAGATAACTCAATTCGCACAAATGTCTCCATTTCCTATTTTGATTTTTAATTTTTACATTTTATCACTTTAAGTTAAAAAAATAAGTGATTAAAGATATTTTTAATATTTAAATAAAAAATAATTTTTTCTCAGGCATAAACTTATTTTCATATTATAATATAATATAAGTTATGTCGCTTAACATCTACAGAACTTATACCAATAAAAACATGATCATACTTAAAACTTATCCTAAAATAAAATGATCTCTATAAATATAATTTAATTTTTAAGTTCAAAATTAAATTTCACAGAGAATTAAGATTTAACTACATTTCTTTGCAATCACAAAAAAAAGGTAAGGTCACATAATTTCTAACTTATAAAGAGTGTAATTCCTGTTTTAAACTAAATAACTCACACATAATAAAATAGAAAAATTATCAATTAAAGAGGATGGAGTTGGAGACAAGATTAAGAATGCTTAGAGCTATGATTTTCTCAATTGCCGGATTTCTTCTTGTTACTTAACTATAATCTCAATAATTTATTCTTTACTAACTGTGAGTTGTCTACTTATCGCAATTCTCTATCGAGTGATACATCCAAATTACACCACTTTTAAGAAGTATAACGCGATCGTTGTCAAATATAGTATCCAACTAGGTTGGGGTCGAATCCCACAAGGAATAAGATGAGAGCTAATTCTTATGCGGTTATCTTACTATTAGTCGGTTATTTTCATAAAAATAGGGGGTTTGTAAAACTGTTTGTATTTCAATCTCAATTGTAATCAAGTAACAATAGCAATATTTCAATGAGACAAAATCGAACAAGATAAGAAAACTAGGGCTAGGATCACCATGGTTTCATGACAAAATCGGGTAGCTTAAGGTAGTAGATTCTTCTAGTGCTAAGCATGCAAACTATCGATTAAATTAATACGTCTAAATGTTTCTCAACCTATTCAGATAGAATTCACTCTCATTCTCTCAAACTAAAAGTGATGACAATAAGAACTTCGATAATTGCCTTAAGTTGGCCAATCTTGTTACAACATTAACCATTGGATAAGGGTTAAGAACCTCAAATCCCTGTTATTACTAGATTGAACTTACAAAAGTGAAAGAAAGATCTCAAATTTGAATTTCAAAACCAAGTCAATTCTCAAGAACTAAAAAGTAACGTAAGAACAATGTATTTTTCTATCTAAAAAGTTAGATCCCGAAAATAAACCAACCAGCTGCTATTTATAGCGTAGGAAAATTTCAAATGAAACTTAGACTCAGATGTCCGCTTTATTTCTAGCATCCAAGTTAACCGCCTGTAGACAAGATGACGATCCATCACTTAGGCTGTTATCCCTATGTAGTTTTAACCCAACTTGTCTCAGTGATGACGCTAAAGTTGACAGCCCGTCACTTTGGTCATCAGTTGTAATACCTCAAAAGTTCATAAGAAATGGATAGGGAAAATCAAAAATGAGTTCTGCAGAAAAATATGAATTTTTTCACCAGAATGACTCGTGGTACGAGTCATGATAGGAAGTGACAGTCGTGGTCTCAGTCATGGTGGAGTTTTGAAGTTGGGGTCCAGACCATGAGTCACACCACGAGTCGTGAGGTGTAGGTATGACTCATGGTTAGGAGTCGTGATGAGTTTTCTTGTGGTGCCAGGATATGATGTCATGGATCATGCTACGACTCGTAGTAAGTAACAATGAGTCGTGATGGGAGTAGTGGTTAGGATTTGGCAGGTGAAGGGGATGATGTCACGAATGACAGTACGACTCCTGGTAGAACACCACGAGTCATGATATGCAATCGTGGTAAGATTCAGAGAATGTTGTAGGGAGGAGCAGCGGTGACCACGGAGGTAACCACGAGACGTTACTTCGTGGTACGACTCCTGGTGAGGGTCGTGATGACTGGTAGTCCCCATTTTCCAGATTTTTTATTAAGGGTATTTTCATAATTTCTAAGCTCCTAAGTCCTAAACTACGTCATTTTAAGCTCTGTTAGGAGGATTTTAAGAGGGTTTAATCTATTCTAATTCATTCAATTCCCATGCATGTAAGAGTAGGGGCTTCTCTTTGAAGATCAAGCTTGAAACCCTCCAATTCCCTTCATCTTTCAAGGAAGGGCTTGAAATCATATTTTTCAGGTATGTAGGGTTTTAAATGAGAGTTTCTTTCACTCTCATGCTCAAGATTCTTTTCAATCTCATGAATTTAAGTTCTAGATCAAGTTCATGATCTCATGGGGTTTATTTCTAATTTTATGAAATTCTCTATGATTTATATATGGGTCAATTCCCTTTATGTTCTAAATCATGATTTAAGATCTATGAGAAGATTTTATACTAATTTTGGCTATTAATTCATAGTTTCAAATTTTAATCAATTTATGCCCAATTATGCAAATTTATATGAAAAGTTAGGTTATGATTCTATTATGATTTTGATCTTTCCAAGCCGTAAATTATGATTTATGATTTATGATATGATTTACTTCAAGTACTCTACATAAATTTATGTATTTCAAGTATAATGAGTTTCTCAAGCATGTATATTCTTCATGATTTACAAGTTTATGATTTTGGCTGACTCATGGGCCCTAATGCATGGCTAATCATGTAGTTCAAGTATGATCAAGTATGTTATGATTTATATAGCCATGAGTTTCATGGATGATTTCACAATTATTATATGAGCCCTTATGTGTATGTTTCTGAGAGTAGTGTCTAGCACCGAGTAGACCCGGTGTTCAGGTAAACTCCGTGGTCTCAAAACTACTTGGCACTATAAATATATGTATTCATGGACCCTTTGTGATATCATGTCATGCACGTCCCTTGCCTGGCAAGCCTAGGACGACTCTGCACACTTGAGCGAGATAGTTGGGGCATCATGTAAGCTCTATCATGAGGGTGTCGGTTAAGACGAGTTTCCCAATTGTTCTTCATGATTTATGCATTTTCATATTTATGATACTTTGGCTCAAGTATATTTTTATAAGGCTTCTCTTATGATTATGACTATGATTAGATTATGAATGTCTTGAAAACCTTGAGCCCTTATGTTTATGTTATGACTATTATTACATGTTTTGAACAGTCCTACTCTTACGAATTCTTATGTATTTTGATTGGTCCATTTTATTTACCTTCATACTCAGTATATTTCAAGTACTGACCACATACTCTATGCTGTTTCATTTCATGATACATGATCAGACGTTCAGGATTAGTCTCTTCATTAGTCGATCATCAGAGTTCAGTTAGCCAGCGGTTGGTGAGTCCTCATCCTTCGAGGACCTTCATTAAGTTGTATGGTTTCTAGTTCCAATTTTAGACAGTCAGTGAGCTAGTTGGGGTCTTGTCCTATCAGCTCGCTATATATGTAGAGGCTTATCAGACATAGTTATGCTTTTTGCTTCAAATTCAATGTTATATATTCCGTTGTCCGGATGTTTTAGATATTTAGTCTTCTGCTATTTCAGATGTTAGATTTATGTATTATTTATGTTTAACTTTAGTTATCATGTTCATGCCATGGGCCAACTTGGAGGCATTTATGGTTCTAGGTTCCGTGTCTAGATTCGGGCCTATATTCGGGTCATGAAATCAGTGTTTTTTCGCTTTGGAACTTCTTCTGCTTAGGCTTGATGTTGTAAATGATGCTCTATTAGATGGTTGACTAGCTGTTAGATTGGCCATCAGCATGATAGACTGTTTAAGCTTGAACCTGAACATAATGGCCCATCACATGATCGACGGCCTATCAATTAGTCTATCACTTGGTCCTTTCAGCACGCTCCACACCATCTCTGGCCTTAGTCTATTTTCCTATACATAAGACACAAAAACAATCAAATCTAACTAAAGTTTATTAAGAACTTGCATTTATTCATGGTTAAAAGCGTCAAATGTGCCATCAAATCCCGGCATGAAGGCCTCAGTTGATAATAGAGCTGAAGCAAGAATCCCACCACCATATCCACAACGGCTTACTAAGAAAAAGAAGGAAGATCAATTTAAGAAGATTGTTGACATGTTTTGCAAGTTCTCCATAAACATACCATTAGTGGATGCTTTGATTCAAATGCCTGGTTATGCCAAGTTTATGAAAGACTTATTGAAAAAAAAGAAGGTGGTTTATGCTGGAAATGAAGAGAAAACGCACCATTGTAGTGCGGTAACGATGAGCAACCTTGCCCCAGAAAGGGAAGACCCCGGAGCTTTTACAATTCCATGCATGATTGGGATTTGTGTGATTAAGAAGGCTCCATGTGATCTTGGTGCAAGTATAAATCCGATGCCCCTGCTCATTTTTAAGAAATTAGGCCTTAGAAGTACGAAACCAACATCGATACGGCTACCAATGGCAGATAGGTCAATCAAATGACCTGTGGGGGTGTGAGAAGATGTACTGGTGTGATTTGACAAGTTAATTTTCCCAGCTGATTTTGTTATTCTGGATTGTGACATGGATGTGAAAGTTTCCATTATTTTGGAAAGACCTTTGTTGGCTACCGGGAGAGCAATGGTAGATGTGGAGCTAGGAGAGTTAAAATTTCAGGTTGGTGGTGAGGAAGTCACCTTCAAGGTATGTCCGTCAGCTGGAACTCCATCCGAATGCAAGGTGATTGGAGTATTGCAAAATGATGATGAAGATAAGGGATTGAAGCTGAGGGAG
The DNA here is from genome assembly GCA_035772735.1 of Datura wrightii. Classification (NCBI taxonomy): domain Eukaryota; kingdom Viridiplantae; phylum Streptophyta; class Magnoliopsida; order Solanales; family Solanaceae; genus Datura; species Datura wrightii. The sequence continues at coordinate 42,814,930 of JASDFA010000027.1, forward strand.
ATAGAAGCGGATGATGACCCATCGAAAATGAAGAATTGAAAAAAGACTACGTCGTTCCACAATGATAAATAAGGCGCTTCTTGGGAGGCAACCTAAGTGTTTATTGAAATATTTGATGTTTTTGTTGTTTTTGTTTGTGTAGGAACTGAGAAATGAGAAGTAAAGTAAGAAAAAAATCAGGAAGAAAGTACCGACAAGAGACCAACGAACCGCCGAACTTGATTCGTGGGTCACCAGTGCATAGCCAGCTGGAAGCAGAGAACCTGAAGCTAGGCCACGGATTCAGCAGATGACCGGCGAAATGCAAAAGCAATTCGTGAACCGCCGATACATCACCGGATGGAACCAGAACACTGGGCACAATACAAGGTCAGGTAAGGCACATCGGCGAACCGCCGAAGAGAAGTGGCGAATCGTCGATGCAGCGCTGGTCGGGGATCGTAATGAGTAAAAAGGAAAATCTACACAGATTGGCCCACACAATCCCAAATGCCTACTCAGCAACCCTATTTTGCAAATATTCCTATAGTTTCCCTTTTGTCCAACATTTTTCTTTCCACTTTTGTCTCTCCATTACCCAACATTCCCAATTCCCTATATTCTTCCATTTTTCTTTCCCACCTTTTCACCTTCCAACTTCCCACCAATACACCCACATTAAACTCCCCACCTTCCCCTCAACCTATCACATTCCCACTCTCCACCTATAAATACCCATCCATATTTCACTATCAAATTCACTTCACTCATACTATCTACTCTATACTAACCTGAAGGTGCCACTATCTTGAGCTATTTTCCTTTTTGAGGCTAGAAGAGTGTGCAAATAGTCTCCCAATTCGGTAATATTTTTCTTGCCCCTGTTTTAATTTTATTCTAGGTACCTGATTCTGTAGGAGTAATATTTCACTTCCATTCCTTGTTGAGATCTTGAATGTGTTATACTTGTAAATAGAGTGGATATGTGTTTTTGTGATGAAAAGATGAAAAGGGTGAAGTCTGAGTAACCCATTTACATCTAGCACAACATTTTACCCGATGATAGACCGGGTGACGCCAATCTTAAGGGATAAATGTCATAAATATGTGTGAGAATGGAGTATAATTGCTGGTATTATGGTTGTTGTGAATGTGTGTTAATGGATGTTTGTGAGTAATGAGTCGTAATTTGGGGCAACAGGGGCCGACAATTCTCCGAAATGCTATTTGGGGTGCCGGTTCACTCTGAAATTGGTCCTAGCTTCTGAGTGAGTCTGGCGCTACTTCAGTAGTTCACGAAACGTGATCGGCAAAACGCCACTTGAACCTTCGAAAATAGCTTGAATTTCCCTAGTGATCGATTGAGCATCGGCGGCCAGTCGGTGGCTCGCGAATTGTCTTCGGCGAACCGCCGGTTGTCCGCCGGTATCACCTGCTCTTTGAATGATTGTTTGATTTTCCTTTGCTTCTTAGTTCTTCTTTAGACTAGTTTCTTTTCTTGTAAATTCTACTTCAATGTCTTGTCACTAACATACCTCTTGCAGAAACACAAATCATGTCATCCTCCAGGAACATCGGCAAAGGAAAGGCCCCTGCTTCATCTGCTAGCAAGGGAAAAGTCAAAGCAAAGGATGCTCCTCCACGAACCAATATGAAGGAAGCCCTTATTCTATATGTTCCGAATATGAAGGAACACTATGTCATCTGCCAGGGAGCTCTATCATAGTGGAGAAGAGGTTTGACTTGGCTGGGTTGAAAGGCTTGCCAAGAGAGCATGCAACATTAGGGTAAAGTGGATGAGTTTCCCTGCTTGCCTTCGGTGATGATTCGTGGGGTGGAAGTTGATATCACCCCGGCTTCTATAAATTATCTATTTTGGGAAGATAAAATAGACTCTGCTACGGAGTACATGGCACTGGTGGCCAATATGAAGGAACAGTATGAGTGGTTGGCTCGCATTATTGCTGCAGATACTCCCTCTGGGCCTCCATGGGTGGCGAAATATCTCGCCATGATTTGAAGTTCGAGGCCAAGCTATGGCTGGACTTTATTTGTTCTCACATCATCCCATCCAAGAATGAGCAGCGGGTCACTATGGAGGCAACCATCCTGATTGCTTGCATTATGTCGGGGGTCCCCATCAACTTTGGCGAAATTGTAGCTCAACAGATGAAGAAGACGGCTCAGTAGTCCAGAACTTCCATGACATATGCTATTTTGATCTCCCAACTTTGTGCTGCAGCCGGAGTGCCTCTTTTTCCAGACGAGACTCCTTCCTTTGCTCTAGAAGTGATTAACATTGACAGGAAGAGAGACGCCGAGGCACTGGCAGTGAAATAGAAGCTCCTGCAATCCTTCAGTGTGCAAGAAGAAGTCCTCTCCCACGGGTCAGCCCATTCTCCAATCGCCCTGAATCCAATGTGCCTCAGCCTGACATGTCAGGCTAAGCATCGGATGACATGCCCCAGCAAAGAGTTTCTCCACCTCCTCAATATTCTTAGTCAAGTGGTCTCCATCGCCTTGTGGAGATGACAAACACACACGAAAGCCAGCTTCAACATTTGGCTAAGAGCCTCCCGGCACTCACTGCCAAAACAATCAAGAAGGAGCTTAAATCATTGTACGAGAATGTCGTCACTTTGTGTAAGAGGGTGGATGCAGTATAAGGGGTAGTCACGTCCCTCCGAACTGAGGTGCAAGACTGGAAAAGTAGGACTTTAGTCGAAGTGACCGACATGAGTGCTTTGGATGCTACAATGGCTGCTCCGTCTTCAACTCGAGGGCCACTTGATGACTTGTTTGAAGGGATGAGCGACGATTTTGCTGGGCTTGGTGATGCCAGCTGAGGTGATGGGGGTGACGCTAAGGCTGATGATGAAGAGGAGTGACCCATTCCGGGAGTTCCTTGTCCCTTCTCCCATTGTTCTTTTTGCATATTTACATTAGGGACAATGTATGTTTTTAAGTTGGGGGGAGGGATGAGCGCTGTTGATGGGGGGATATTTATTTCTTAGGTTTTTATTTAAGTTTGAGTAAGTCCAACCTTTGTCGGGTTGTCGTGATTGATGATTGCCCTTATCGGGCGTGTTTTGTTCTTTGAATGAATGAATCGATTGGTTTGTGTCCTTTTGTGAATGGTAATTAGTGACTAAATGGGGTCTTGGTTCTAAGTATCATATTTCTGAAATTTTTGAATGAGATGACCCCAAAATTTGTGTTTTATTTTCGCCATTGTAAATAGAGTAGTGAAGAAATTAAAACTTCGAGGGTTTTTTTTATACCACGCTTCTTTCTCAAGGAGCATTCTTTTATTTTAGTTATTTTTTTTTTCGAACCGGGTTGGCTTTTCTCCGATGATGGATTGAGCTACGATATTCTTAAGGGAAATGCCATGTCATTTTGAGTTTGTTGTGAAGTTGTTTTAAGAGGAACCAACTAAAATTTTTCTTGTATTGAAATGAGAATGTGAAAACAAGGGCATGAAGATGAAGATAATAAGCAAATGTTGACACCGTAGCATAGTAATCTTGGTTGTACATTGTAAATTCTCTGCTTGACTTATGATGTTTGCTTGCTTGATGTCCTAATGAGATGTTTTGTTTTGGAAAATGACTCTTGTAAACCGTTTAAGGATGATGCTTTGTGTGGTGAGGATATTTTTGGTGAATCTTGTGCATTACATCTTGTCTAGAACTTGCCCTAAATGTGATTCAAGGCGAAATCGTAGATGTAGTGGCACCAAGAAAATGAGTTTAGGTCCTCTTTTGTCTAGCCACTTCAACCATACACCCTCCATGCTCATTTATACTTGTTAGCCAATTTTGAGCCTTAAAACCTTTCCTTGGCAACCACATTACAAGCCTTAAGACCATTCTTAATACCTCTTTTGGCCCACATTCTCCCTAAATGCTAATGACAAGATAAGTGCTGAAGTAAGGCTCAAGGTCTAAGAAGAAGGGAATGAGAAAAGCAAGTGTGGAAAATGAGGCAAAAGCCTAAGTTTGGGGGTATGCAAAACAAGGGGGGGGGGAGACAAGAATCATAGTGTGAAGGGAACATCACCTTTTGTCCAAGTGCGCAAAAAGATGAATAAGAAAAAGGACCATTTGTGTGAATTGGTGTGCCCTCTTGAGGTAATAAGGTTAGTGATGGAAACAAAAGAGGGGCTATAAGAGAGAGTATTAAAGAAATAAAAGGCAATAACAAGAAGAGAAATGAAAAGAAGGTTGAGTGAGCAAAATTGTTGTAAGGCATGTCACGAAAAGTATTAGGGAGGATCTAGTCACTACAGCCAAATGTTCATCCTACCCTGACCTTAAGCCTACATCGCAGCCCGCAAGTCCTAAATGATTCTAGGTGCAACTACTCTACATTAGTGGCGAACTAAATGAAGGACAAGCATATGGGTCAAGTGTATGCATGAAGATATCTTTTGGGAGAGTGAGTGTGAGTGCCTCTTCCAATTAATCCCTGATATGAATTCAAATGATCAAAGAGCCAAGAGAATATGGATCCTTATATTTGGTGAGTGGCATCATTCCTTTTAGGGATGCAAGAGCATTTAGAGTTCATATGGACATAGAACAAGGAGTGCAAACTCTAAGGAAAGCTTTGAATTTTCAGTGATTATAACTTGAGATGCCATGTGTGTTACTTGGTTGAGAAATTCCCTTGTGTGATTGATGAGTCCTTGCAGCTTTACTAGATAAAAAGTTGTTGCCTGCTTGAAACATCTTCATTGTTTTGGTCTTTTGCGATATTTCCTTCTCTTTTCGGTGAGTATGGCGAGTATTCTTGGGTTGTCATAGTACAGGTGATCGGCGAGGTTTAATTGTGAAGAAATGTGACATTTTCCTCAATAGTTGAAATATTGCATTAGTTGAGGACAAGCAATGATTCAAGTTTGGGGGTTTGATGAGTTGGTAATTCACCAACTCATTAGACTCTAAAACTTGAGTTTTTGCCTAGTTCTCGAGTTGATTATGTAGATTTTATGCCCTCTTTTTGTTGTGTGTAGATTCCTAAGTTTGAAGAAAAGAGCAAAAATGGAGTAAAAAGGAAGAAATGAGTATAAGCGGCGAATTGCAGGTGT